>OX336391.1:100575869-105575869 GCA_946902985.2 Meconema thalassinum | reverse complement strand
TTATTTTTTATATTTTTCGTATCCTATTCAAGGGAATCAAGAGAATATGGACTATTATTATCTAATGGCACTGAAGTCTGTAGTTAACTTTTCGTGAATCAAAGAAGCCATGCACTTGAATTTTCATGATATAAAGTCTCGTGATTCTTTACAGAAAGATGACATTTCGTGGGAGGAGACTTATTACCGACTCTGTAGGTTATATATTCTAGCTCATAATTACTCAATGTAATGATGATGGTGGAGACATAGATCGTGCTTTAAAATATATTTGGTACATCAAATAGAAAATTGTTTTTATTATGTGGGAAATTTTCTAATGGAAAAGACCAGTAGGATACACGAATCTAAGCTATTTAGTTCTTCGGGGAACTACTTGCTTTTTAGATGAATTTCACTAGTGATTCTCTGTCGAGTGTTATCGGAAGATTAATGATACTCAAGGAATTTGAGTGGGCGTCTTTATATTGGCAAACGACTAGTAATAGGGTAAAAAAAAGAATAAACAAGTGGCATTATACCATTATTAACATTTACATTCATCATCATATATATTATTTCAGTAGTAAAGATCCCTCCTGCGGCGCTCACAAGCGACCGATCGCCAAAAATGAGCATTCAAACGAAAGAGAATATACATTACCAGTGACGCATTGCAGTCTAAATCCATAAATATCTATAATTTTTTTAAAAATGACTTAAAAAAACTGTACGAAGTGAGCGATGTTCCTGCAGGAAGATATGCTCCATAATTGCTGTCCACTTCACAGTTTGGCCGTTGTGACGCCTGTTTCATGTCATTTTAACCTTCTGAGGTCTTTCCTTTATCATTTTGCAAGGATTTCAGAAACAGTAATTTAAAGGAATGAGTACTCAAATCGTATAATTTCGTAAATATCAATTTTTGTAAGAAGTTTGCGATTTGCAAATACTGTTGCTGTAGGAAAATACGCAACATCATTGCTGTTCAGTTCGCATTTTGACCGCAGGGACGCCTGAAACGTAAATAGTGTTCTATAATCATTTGGTTCAAATAAAAGATAACAACCTTTCTCCTTAAGTCTCTTATTATAAACCTATTGGGGAAAGTGTGGTTTATGGACATGCGAGATTTCTCGCACGGGTCCGATAGTTTTATTTAATTGGTCTAACAACTGAATCCAAGCATAAAGAAAATGAGAAAAAAATAATACTCATCTATATATACATCCCCCTATGATTGCTAGTACACAGTTGTCACCTTCAGTCTACTGTATTATGCAAGAAAGGAGTTAGTGGAGCGATTTAAGTTTATCTCATTCAAATTATGTCATAAAGCATAATTAACACTCCGAACAGGAAAGGGTTGCAATTCTGGCAGTTTAACATTTACTTTAAACATGGGAACATGGTCAATGGGAACGACTTTCTCCTCAAATGTCTAAATGTGTTGCTTTAATGCACTGGTTCTTAACCGGTGGCCTGCGGACCACAGATAGTCCGCGAATGCCTCGGGAGTGGTCGGTGGTAGAAAAGGGTCCACCAGCACGTATAGAAAAGTGGCCAATAAATGAGGATTTGGGGCAAATGACCTAGTAGTTCCGTCCCTTAAAACACCAATAATTAACTAACTAATGGGGATTTCGAAAACGATGTGCGTTAAACGAGAATCGTCCGAATGTATTCGAGGCGATAACTATCAGGTTTTGAATTGGAATATATTTAAAATAAGTGCTATTGAGGAAGGGTTGGTACTGATAAGGTGTATTGGGGGGAGGGGGTCCGCAGACTTCTGCGGGTTCAGAACCACTGCTTTAATATATGTCTACCCCTAATTATTCCCGTTCTCCAACGGGGTCGGGGATGAGATGTGATGTAAGTCTTTGTGGCGGTAGGTTTTTACGGCCGGATGGAATGTGTTGCTTTAATATATCTAATTAAACATGTTATTGTAATGCCAGTAGATTCGAATAACAAACGTGCGGATGTGGATAATGGTCGTGCGGATGCGGGGTGGATGCGGATAACAGTTGTGTGGATGCGAGGTGGATGCGGATAACAGTTGTGTGGATACGGGGCGGATGCGGATAACAGTCGTGCGGATACGGTGCGGATGCGGTTAACAGTCGTGCGGATACGGGGCGGATGCGGATAACAGTTGTGTGGATACGGGCGGATGCGGATGACAGTTGTGTGGATACGGGGCGGATGCGGATAAAAGTCGTGTGGATACGGGGCGGATGCGGATAACAGTTGTGTGGATACGGGGCGGATGCGGATAAGAGTTGTGTGGATACGGGGCGGATGCGGATAACAGTCGTGGGGATACGGGGCGGATGCGGATAACAGTTGTGTGGATTCTGGGCGGATGCGGATAACAGTCGTGGGGATACGGGGCGGATGCGGATAACAGTTGTGTGGATACGGGGCGGATGCGGATAACAGTTGCGTGGATACGGGGTGGATGCGGATAACAGTTGTGTGGATACGGGGCGGATGCGGATAACAGTCGTGGGGATACGGGGCGGATGCGGATAACAGTTGTGTGGAAACGGGGCGGATGCGGATAACAGTTGTGTGGATACGGGGCGGATGCGGATAATAGTTGTGTGGATACGGGGCGGATGAGGATAACAGTCGTGGGGATACGGGGCGGATGCGGATAACAGTTGTGTGGATACGGGGCGGATGCGGATAACAGTCGTGGGGATACGGGGCAGATGCGGATAACAGTTGTGTGGATACGGGGCGGATGCGGATAACAGTCGTGTGGATACGGGGCGGATGCGGATAACAGTTGTGTGGATACGGGGCGGATGTGGATAACAGTTGTGTGGATGCGAGGTGGATGCGGATAACAGTTGTGGGGATGCTGGGCGGATGCGGATAACAGTCGTGCGGATGCGGGGTGGATGCGGATAACAGTCGTGCGGATACGGGGCGGATGCGGATAACAGTTGTGTGGATGCGAGGCGGATGCGGATAACAGTCGTGCGGATACGGGGCGGATGCGGATAACAGTCGTGTGGATACGGGGCGGATGCGGATAACAGTCGTGCGGATACGGGGCGGATGCGGATAACGATTTCCTCAACCGCGCAGGGCTCTACTGATAACCCCAACATGGAAACTCCCAAATGGTAAATTTGATTAATTATTAATCTTAGTGAAATGTTATTTGCATGAAGAGAATGTAGACTGAAAATAGGCCTACCTGTTTCGTCAACACGACCTATTTTCCAAGACTGCCTATTCGAAGGGAGCATGATTCCTCTGAGGCATTGAAGCGTCTCGTAAACTGGCGTAGGACAAATCCCCTTAATATAAAATGGCAGTAAGTAATGTTCCCTCCAAGAAAAAGAAAGCAACCGGTAGTTCTTGACGAACTAAATAGCCTTCTTTTCTTAGTGAGTCCGGGAATTTTCTCCGCAGCGCCTACATGGGTCTGCGAGAGCTAGCAACAGCAGTTACGTTGGTAGCACGGCTAACGCTTGCATCATAACAAATAAACAGTTAACTTTGTACTCACCACAGCCATTCATAACAGATGCTGGAACCATTCACAGTACATCACTCTTTTTCCGTAATCAGTTTGTTTTAATTCAAGAACCACGCTAACTTTATAAGGGAACAACAGAAGCTTGTCTCTTACAGCTTTATGTGCTGTCGACTTAGAGATTCCTGTTTGTTGAGCTAATTTTCGTGTTGATTTACTTGGACTACGCAGCAATATATCGGAAATTTCATCTAGTTTTGAGTCTGTTGAAAGCGTAGGCCTGCCTGTTCCCGGTACATCGTGAACTGAGCCAGTCACACGAAATTTACTCACCAAATCCCGAACGGTATCACGGTTTGGACATTTTGAATTAGGAATCCGCGCCTGAAATCTTAATTTTACATTTTCTGTAAACCGATCGCATTCGCGAAAATCGTATTCCACCAAAATAACTCTCTCTTCAGTAGTAAACATTACCGCCTGTATACTGTTGCACTCTTCCAATAATCTATCTGAACGCTCGCTGACCGTAATACGCACTGAAGACCAGCAAGCTCGCTGGCTTATCTCAATTCACACCGACAGCTCACACGGGTAAGTCCCGCTTTGAAGGACACAGTGCAGTGCAGCCAACTAAACTCATGACTCAACCACTCACAGCTGCACGTACCACCTGCGGAGAACATTCTCGGGCGCCCTATAGAATAACGATAAAAATTAGCTTAGTAATATTGGTATTTATGATGGTTGGAAATATTGCTGAAATATTGTAGCCAATTACAGCAGTAGTACAGTTTGTTTCAGGCAGCTTCCGTGGCATAGTTGGTTGCATGCTGAGCTTCTATGTCCAAGATCGTGGGTTCAAACCCAGACGAAGTCGTCGGATTTTTAACAGCGTTAAGAATCCCTCAATATGCCTTCCTTTGGATGGGAAGTAAAGCTGGCGGGCCCTTGTCATAGATTTATGGCATGTAATGAAACCTTTCACTAACTACAATGGTGTGAAGCTAAATTTCTAGGTTAGATTTGATAAACGCTCTATTAAGTTCCAACGTTCGCCGCCAGTTCCCGGTTGCGGTGACATCGAGTAGCCAATTTTACAGCTAGGTGTCATTGACTGTAGCATTTGGTAGCAAAATTAGGTACTACTTCAAATTGATCGTATGTAGTCCTTACCTGAATTACAGATAACTAACACTAATACAGCCTTCACAATTAACACTGGTTATCAGACAGATACTACACACACCTAAAGTACACGGACCTACATGACCGCGTTGTCGCAGCCCCTAAACTAAGGACCCATACAACAGTTTGTTTCAAATATAGTAGTTTACTTCCATAGATTCTGAGATACTGAGAGTCTCTGGCTCAAATGCTTAGGGTATTATTATTAGTTATTGTTGTTGTTTTAAGGGGTGGAACTACGAGGTCATCTGCCCCTCAGGGAGTCTTATATACCTTACAAAAAATATATAAAATGTGTTAGATATCCATTAAATGTTATGGACGTTAGATGCTGTTAAACACTGAACCTATCAGTACACGTAGAATTATGTTGGTAACAGTGTAACTATTGGTTGTTCAGATTCAGTATTATCGTCCATACACATGTGCAAATTCTAATTCTCGATGGAAACATCAATCCAACATACACTAAAACTATATGTGCTGGAATAATATTGTTTTTATGAAAATACCAATGAACTGAGTGAAATTAAATAATTTAGGAAAACACAGGAAGGTTATAGACTGAGATCCAATGCAGAAATTCATAGTAAAATCGGCAACCTTGAAGTGATGATCAGAAAACGGCGACTTCAGTTCTACTGACATATGGTCCGCATGGACTGCTCAAGGTTAAACAAACACATTTTTGATAAAATCTGGAACTATTAAGGGCAAGGAGGCTATGTAAAACAAATGAAAGAAGAACTTCAAAAATTCAAAATTACTGAAGAATATTGTCTAAATCGAATAGAGTACAGAAAAAAAATTGGCCTCAAAATTCTTGTCGGGGAGAAGAAGAATCTCAACAGAGGAGAATGGACTGCTGAAAGAAGAGATGCGCAGTCGACCAGGATGAAAGACTTCTGGAAGAGAAAGAAGGGAACTAGACCTATAAAGAAGTGATATTTGCGTGGTCCTTGTTGGCCTGTCCGTGCTGTATATATAAAGCAGTGTGAACAAGTAAAATCAATGGTTAACTTCCAATCTTCAACTTTGATCTCCACTCACCCAGAACTGTTTCTCATGGACGTGGTTCATGGAGTATTAGCAATTAAACTATTTCCTAATAGTCCAGGGTTTGTATCCTGGACATGGTAACATATTCTGTATGTAGGAGCAGGGAGACTACAGAAAGCTGGATTAACAATTAAAATATTTCCTAATAGCTCAGGGTTTGTATCCTGAACATGGTGTCATTCTGTATACTGTAGATAGATGCAGGGTGACATCAAAAAGCAGTATTAACAGTTAAACTATCTCTCAATATCCAGGTTTTTTAACCTGACGCACAGCAAGACGCTAGTAGGCACGATAAATAATTAGGAGACAGTATACCTCAATACTCCAGGGTTTGTATCCTGTCCTATAGTGAGACTCTGGTAAGCGTGATAACAAATTAGGACAGAGTATCTCGCAATACTCCAGGGTTTGTATCCTGTGCTATAGCGTGACGCCGGTATGCGCGATTAATAATTAGGAGACAGTATCTCTCATTCTTCCAGTGTTTTTAATTTCCTGTCCCTCGAGGCTCACTGTTAATTTTCTTCCGTCTTGAGACAACTCCGAGAGAAACTTTATTTAACTCAGCGCTAGAAAATTAACTTTCCGACACTCTTCTCTAGCTAAATAAAGAAGAGGAACGAAACTAGTTATATTCAAGAAATAATCCGTGGTTCTCTAAGATTCTGCAGCCAAGCTTCATGCCAAACAGACTGCAGTCTTACTTGTATGTTGCTGGTTGGGTGGATACTTTCATATGCTCGCGTCTAAACAAGAATATTTCATTGGTCATCAATAGCCTACTTTTCTCATTTTGCAAAAATGAGGAAAAAGTTGACTTATAAGATCGATCCGGGAAAATGTGTGTCTGTCCTTCTGTCTGTATGTCTGTGTGTGTCCCCCACTATCAACTACTAAACGACTGCAGCTATCAAAACCAAATTTGGTAAGAGTAAATATATATACCTGAATATCTCAAAGCCATAATTGAGATTAACGTCAATGCTACCAATTGCTGAAAAATCGCAATTGAAACTTAAGCTCTATATTGGATATCTCAGAAGTCATGCATGCGAACTATTCCAAAATTGGCACACATATAGATAATAACATTCTAGGTTAATTTTCAGATGTCCATACATGCCAGTGTTGCCAACATGATTCTAATAGGTCCAATTTCTAAATGCATGTAACGTCTATATTATCGATTGAATTTCAACCACATTATTTTCGTACATACTATGTGTACTACAGCATATATGACCGTGAGTATTCTAAAGAGTCGCCAGGCCTGCCAACTAAATTAATGCTCTCTCTATGATTTAACCCTAATATCAATATATCAGAACGTATCCAAGCCATCAGCTCTAAACTTTGCACACGTATAGTACCTGACATTCTACCTTAGTTTGGTGTAACTTATATACATCAATGCTGCCAACACGATTCTAAGCCTGCTGACAGGTCCAGTTTTTAAATGCATACAAAGTAAATTCTATACTAACAAATGGATTTCAACCAAATTTAGTATGTGCTGTGTGTGCCATAACAGTTATGACTATGCGTATTCCTAAACACCATCAGGGCTGCCAACTGCTAATAAATGCTCTCTATATTTGTTTAATCCTAATATCTATATATCAGAAAGTATGTATGCTATCAGCTCTAAACTTTTCACACGTATAGTACCTGCTATTCTTGATTAATTTGGAGTAACTATTATACCTCAGTGCTGTTAACATGATTCTAAGCTTTCTGATAGTTTCCATTTTTAATTACTTGTATTTTCTATACTAACAAATGGATTTTATCCAAAATTGGTACTATAATTGGTCGTAACATTTCAGATTAATTCCGAGCATCACATACATGACATTGTTCCCGAAATGATTTTAAGCGCACAGAAAAATCCAATATCAACCAGCATTGAACGTCCATGACTATGCGTATACGTAAACACCAGCAGGGCTGCCAACTGATAATAAATGCTCTCTCTATTAGACTTCCATTAGACTTCAACCAAATTGTGTATGTGCATTCTATACCTTAAGAGATGGAACTAAGAATATATTCAGTCACCAGGGCTGCCAACCGTAGTAAGTTACTCTATTAGGCTACACTATTTCAGGTGTATTTCAAACTGCAGTACTGCAATGTTCGTATTACCAACTTGATTTCGTCATTATTCTGGATAGGTCTATATAGCTGTGCATGAATCTTAAATTTTAAGGAATGTAGACTCTTTGGTTCGTCACGGAACTACTTGTTATGGTTGAGTTTACTTGATTGTCTGACTACCTTAAAAACCAATGTATTTACGTTGCAAATAACGTATTATTACAAACGCGCACGAATTGTGCAAATAATAAAAATACAATAGAGGATATAGGAACATGTCTGTTCCTGAATTTGTGCTTAAGTCTATAGTTATTTATTTTCCACGTTTTTTGCAGTGAAGCACATGATATCTGTCACATTTTTGTTCGCAAAAACTCACAGTCGCACAACTTGTGCGGAGATCCTGGTTCCGGTAACTTCAGTCCCAGCTCTGTTTGTCATGGTTTCTGTCGTGTAGAACTCCATCCAGATATCTTCTCTTTTGTGCGCTCTTTCTTCTATTGACCTCCTCCAAGCGTCCGTAGATGGGAGCACCAGTTTGTGTCTAAGGTACTCTAAGAGGAGGGGCTCACCAGTCAGTGTGTATAACAGACTTGGGCGAGTGTTTCAGATACACCAAGCAACGCTCAGGAAAGCAATTGGGGCCTTTGTTCAACTGTATCCCATCTGGAGAAACAGAAACATCTCTAGGAAGACGAAGCTGTGACCTGGAAGGTCACCAAGAAGATTACTGACCAACTGCAAGTCTTCCTGAATCGTTGCTTGAGACGCATCATCAATCGAAGATCGCCGGATATCATCTCAAATGAAGATCTATGGGAGGAAACCAACCAGCAGAAAATGGATATACAAATAAAGAGTGGCGATGGATAGGTCACACCCAAAGGAAACTTGCTGGAGCCATTGAGAAGACTGCACTCGATTGGAACCCACATGGGTCCCGCAAACGAGGTCGTCCGATGAACACCTGGAATAGGACGATTGAGAAGAATGCCTGCAAATGGGAAATATATGGAGTGAGGTAAAGAGGTTGGCCAACAACATGACTCGATGGAAGCATTTCATGGAAGCCTTATACTCGAGAGGAGCAACAGTCATGCAACGCTTTAGGATATCGAGCTTCTAGAGAGTTGCAAATAATACATAGACATTCATTCGGCCACATTCACACCAAGCGAAGGATAATAAGGAACCCAAACGAGCGTGGGATTCACTCATCCTGATATATTATAGTTTTTTTTCTAGAATCCATTGCCCATGTGGGAATCGAACCCTCTCCCTTACGCTTAAAAGCACAGTGCCTCTATCTATTTACGTGATGTAAACGTATTACAACTAACCTAAGATGAGCTTTACGTAAATAGTTTCTCAAGTGAAAGTAAGAAAGTCAGAAACACATTAAGGTAATAAACCGTACAGCAGACGTAAAGTCAGTACCAGACTTTTCACCAAACACAAAATATAACTAGGATGAATCAAGTCAGCATTTAGACAACAATTTCTCATCATCACACGCTCCGAGGAGGCAGCAAGGTATATGAAAAACACTCAGCTTAACAAAAATAGGACCCATTTCTTTCAAAGCAATTCCCTATAAGTAAGTAATGCTTTATTACCTCATCACAGTCATCTGTTATATTTGACTAGCAAGCATTTGTCTCAAGATTTGTGAGTTAATATATTCTGCTCTGATTTCTTCACCAGATGTACTAATTTTCTAGTTTAATGGATAAGCTTCAGTTGGTTGAAGATATATTAACCCTGAACATAGGAATTCAGTCACTAGAATCTTTCAAGAAATTATACATATGTATGGGTTGTTTAACTCCCCCCACAGTGGCTGACTTAATAGATAATGTTTTAAAGATAGTTTTACCTTGACCTACCTGCTGTCAGCCCGCTTATTGAATTGTGAGTGGCACACCGCTCAGGCACAAAGACTGCGCGAGAAGCCCTGCAACTGTCTCTCTTCAAACACAGCATTCTCAAGTTCCTGCCTCATCCGTCAGTACGTCCGTCCATCCATCCATCCATCCATCCATCCATCCATCCATCCATCCATCCATCCATCCATCCATCCATCCGTCCGTCCGTCCGTCCGTCCGTCCGTCCGTCCATCCGTCCGTCCCTCCATCCATCCATCCGTCCGTCTGTCCGTCCCTCCCTCCCGCCATCCATCCGTCCGTCCGTCCGTCCGTCCGTACGTCCCCCCATCCATCCATCCGTCCATCCATTCATCCATCCATGCTACAAGTCTACAAGCGGTGTGATGAATGTCCAATAAAGGTGCATACAACGATCTTATCATAAGGCTGCATGATTGATGAAAATACTGTTCTATGTACAGATGGCTTACAACTCACTCTCGGCCAAAGATTTTCACTTATAACTTTCAAATGACTGTACAGGAATGTGATATTTGGTAGCTTTACCTATCCTCCTAAAATTCGCCTTTAAATTACATTTAAAGTGTAACGCAACAGGCTGTGGACTCTAAAGATACTGATAAGCAACATTCAGTAGCCACCCTACCCGTAGATAACTACACAGATATGTAACTTATGTTTCTGCAGTACAAAGAATTTCATGCTAGTTTCTCTCCTGACCCCACACAGGGAAATGATCCTAACGTGAATCTTCTGTTGGACATGCGGCTGGGAAGTGTGACAATCATAAGGAAAATATTGAAAATAAAGAGCATTGTCAAATACGTGTCATTGCTTCCCAGGGTGCTATGTTAAAATAATAGAACCAGCAACATATAATAAATAGCTGTTAAAAAGACCTCAGTCAGAATGGTGGCAGACGATTTCATTGCATAAGGCACCAAATCAGTGAATTCACTTATTCGCACTCTCAAAAATCAAGTCTGTGTTATACGGCATTACAGATTTCCAATCGTCTCTTAAACAGTACGCATCACGCTATTCTTGTAATAAATAGGCCGCCATTTGAAGTATCCAAAATAGTCCTAACTCTCGCCATTGCTGCTGGCGTTTTGAGTGCCGTACAATGTCACACATTCACAACGAGCGTAACAATATTTTAAAACTATCGGCATGTTTCTATCTGTTTCCATCCTTGACAAAGACAAAGGAGGTGTTATGCACATAGTAAATTGGGAGATAGTGATTGAGGTGGTCATAATACGACTTAGATTTATCTATTGTGACTCACATAGCGTGATGTGTTTGAATGGCCTCTACTGAGAACGCATTTTCTCAAGATGGTGTGATTGTTCATGCAATCATTAAATGATGCATACTAATTTTAGAAATATTCAGTTTAATTTTCATGAAGATATATTTTTCAGTAAAATATCCTTATGAGATAAAAAACATTTTTCTTTTACCAGCACTGTACAGTTAATATCATTGCCTATTGATCTAAGCACTAAATCTTGGATATATTTATAGATTTAATTTTAAGCACGAAATTGAAGTTGATAATTTGAATTGTTGTAACTTCCATTAACAAACACCTTAGTCCGCATTTGCACAGATGGCTTCGGTAATGATTTTTAACAAGACGGTCCAAGGGAATAAACTTTTTACATGACCTGTACTTGGTTTGTGCGCGGATTGATTCCCTAATGGTCACGGTGATGTGATGGTTCACATGGCAGAATATATCATTCAATGCTAACAATAATATGCATGATGCATAATGAATGCAATAGGCGCGATATATTGTAAACTGTGCATCCATTGATATTTCATGATGGCAATTTACAGTATGTCATGTTAAGCACATTGAATGAGATAAACATATTATTCAGAGCCCACGAGGCGAAATGGCAAATTACTAATTAGTCCCTCATCATGGATGCCAACACAGTGTGAACAAATATACCAACTGAAAAAATAATCTTTCAACTTGTGGAATGATCACGAACATATTATCAGTTGCAGATAATACTGTACCTAGGTTAGTTCGGAGTATTACTCTATTCTGAAACCTCTTGCACACGATAAAATCTTTGTCGAACATATAACTTCAAAAGAGGTGGGGGCTTTGGTGGCAAAGTTGGTAGCCCAATGAGCTTCTATGCCCAAGATCGCGGGTTCAAACCCGGCCGAAGTCGTCGGATTTTTTAAGAGGGTTAAAAATCCCTCGGTATGCCTTCCTTCGGACAGGAAGTAAAGCTGGCGGGCCCATGTCATCGATTTATGGAGGTATATTCCCAGAATATACGATATCAGTAGGTTGCACCAATATTGGGTTTATCTTTATTTTTCGCTTTCGTTGAACTTTCTCTTCTCTGAAAACCACCAACCGAGACTTCCTCGTTTGCTTGCTCTCTCTTTGTGCATTTTGATCATGTTTTTATCCTATTTTCATTTATCAAAATATAGGCTAATGAGATCACCTTTTGTCCGTGTGTATGTGTGTGCGTCCGTGTGTGTGTGTTCCCTAATAGCTTCAAAACGGCTGGAGCGATTTCAATGAAACTCGGTAAGGTCTTTGTATTATTTTGGTAGACACCAGCCGTGCCCTTCGAATTTTCCTACGTATCACCAACAGGTCCATGTTGCCAGACGACAGGAACAGAAGGAGCTATCTTGGGTTATTTGCTGTGGAGGTAAGACTCTAAGATTACTGCAGGTTAATTGTCAGAGTTTAGGAAATAAATTAATGGAATTTTGGTATCTTGTAGAGACGTATTCTCCGGACATTGCCATTGCTACTGATCTTGGTTATATGAGGATATAAATAGTAACGCAATATTTCAAGGGACATACGAAATGTACAGAAGGGATCGGGGGAAGCGAGGTGGTGGGCTATTTATTTGCGTGCACAAAACATAGGTAGTTTCTTAAAGTGGGCTGATACGGATCATGAAATATTATGCGTAAACATTTCCGATAAAGGAAATAAATTCCCTCTTCAGGTGATAGGAGCGTATACAGCACCGAAAGATAACATTTCTCTCCTCGACAAACTGTATGATAAAACTTGTGCGGGCAATGCTATGGAAAAGAGCATAATAATTGCTGGAGATTTCAACCTCACCAAAATAGACTGGTCTGGTGAGTCAACTAGCTGTGGTCAAGCTCAGAGCGCTGCAAATGGTCGAACATCAATTCCGCCCGATTTTCCTCAATTCCACCCGGTCCTCCAAGGGACCCAGAAATAAGTTCCTCAACTCCGCTCAGGCTTTGACAAGGGGTCGGCAAAGGGGTTATCCCCAATGACGTAAACAAATGTCATAACCCTCCTGCTCGCATACCAAGGGCCGGGTCATCGTCAAACACCTTCTGCAGCGCATGAGCGAATTCTTGCATTCCACACATCACTTAGTGAATTTTCGGATTACCTTCTGGAAACCTACATTGAAGAGGCTCCAGGTACGTTGTTCCCCCCACATCTATGGGCGTCACCGTCTGCAGAGCTGTGGAGGTCAACTAATGCCTACGAGGCTTTTCACTCAAAATTCAAAGCACAAAGTACAACACCTCATACATTTATTTTAAGTGCCTACATCAGATACAGACGGACACGTACATTCTACTTAACAGCAGCGGGCGGGTGTCGAGCAAAGACAAGAATAGTCGTGTGAGAAAAGGAATCATTGAAAACAAGCTCATGCAGTACGCCAACCAAACAATGAGTAGATTAGATCTTGTGGAGTGCGTTTCTCACACAATAGTTAGGGAATGAAAAGAGTTTCATCTAATGTTTTTGTATAGTTTGAAATGAAGCAAAGATTTATGTGATTTTAAGATGCTGATTTTTCTTATTTTATTAAATTTCCTGTCCATATTTTTATTTAACAACAGTGATTAATATATAGCTCTTTGTATTATGTTTATATCTGATTAACGATTGAGCGGACTTGGTGGTGAAGATTTAAAATTAATCATAATATTCTTTTACATAAGTCTGCCAAGTTTTCTATTTTTTCTACTCATGCGCTGCATAAGGTGTTTGACACGGCCCTTGGTATGCGAGCAGGAGGGTTAAGACATTTGTTTACGTCATTTGGGAAAAGCCTGGGCGGAGTTGAGGAACTGATTTCTGGGTCCCTTGGAGGACCGGGTGGAATTGAGGTAACCCTGGCTACCTGACTGGAATTCCCGGGTGGAATTGATGCCCGCCCCAGCAAACAAATTCTTAAGGGAGGGGAGATTTTCCAAAGTACTACCCTACTAGAGACAATAATACCTTTGATGTTTATCTCGTAAGGCCTGTAGAGCTGTATATTAACTGTCTGAAAGTGCCAGGAATTAGTGATCATTCTGGGATAATAATAATATCGTATGGCCTCGGGTGCCAGGTGCAAGCTTTGTTAATTGACACCCAGAGGGCAGCTTGCGTGTAGAAATTCTGGGGTTGAATTAAATATTAGATACGGTGACATTAAAAAATTAGACTCGGATATAGCAGAAAAGTCATATTCCAGTATCGCAGGGCGGATCAGGGAAAATTTCAGGGGTATTTGAATGAGCTATTTGTACGATGGGCATCGGAAGGAAATCACATTAATATCATGTGGAATAACTTTTTGAAAATTTTAAATAGCGCTATTGATAAATTTGTTCCATTTAAATTACTGAAACAAAACTAGAGCCTGAGTATTACACACGAGAAATCAGGAGTCTTAAACGGAAAATTAGGAAATTCTACAATAAAAAACATGATAGTGACAAGTATATGTCGAAATTTAAGTCCTTATCAAGAGAGCTCGTCTTACAAAAGAGGGCTGCTCTTGACAATTATATGCAAGGTTTACTTGGTTCGGGAGGCGATGGGTGGAAAAAATGTACAATTATGTTAGGAGAAGAAAGAGAAATTCAAATAATTTGTCGATGACAATGTCCGGTGACTGTAAATTAATTACTGAGAAGCAGGCCATTTCTAATGAATTAAATGTATTTTATGGTAGTGTGTTCAATAAATCCAATAGCTGTGTGTTGGACCTTAACGGTGAATCAGGGCTCCCCTTTTCCAAATAAACCAGTCAGCAATTGTAAAGCTAATACAAAATTTACGTTACAAAATATTGAATGGTCCTCACAATATTGTTAGTGAAGTACTTAAACTAGGAGGTAGGGCCGTGTCACGATACTTGGAGGTGATGTTTAATGTTCCATTAACAATGCCCAAATCCCAGATAACTGGGAAAGAGCTACGGTAGTCCGAATGTTGAAGGGAGGGAGCAGACTTGAATTGGGCAACTTCAGGCTGGTTAGCCTTACGTCCATCGTTTGTAAACAGATGGGGCATCTCATTTGCGACTACCTGAGGGAAAAGTGGGAAAAATTATCATGGTTTAATGATTGACAACGTGGATTTCGGAAAGGTTACTCACGCGAGAGTCACATGCTATCACTTTTTCAAGATATTAGCGAATCGTTAGACAATGGAGTTTCAGTCGACGCCGTAGTTATAGATTTTGCGAAGGCATTTCATGTCGTACCGCATGACATGCTACTCAATAAATTAGCTTCGACGATGATTGATAGAAGAGTAATTTTATGGATCCAAGAATTTGTACAGGTCGTTCCCAGAAAGTCAAAGTCGAAGGCCGATTCTTGGATGAAATTACCGTAACGTCGGGTATCCCTCAGGGCAGCGTAATCGGAACTTTGTTATTTTTGGCGTTTATAAATGACTTACCAAATGGGAATCGCAGTGACTGTAGATTGTTGCGTATGATATCGAAAGATACATGACTCACAAGACAACGCAGTACTTCAAGGTGACCTGAACCTGGTCTGTAAGTGGGCGATTGAAAATAAAATGAAAATAAACACAAGAAATTGTAGTCTCATTAAAATAGGGAAAGTGCGAAGGCAAGATTTTCAATATAACATTTATGAGGAAAATGATCAAATCCCCCGATGTGCCTAGCCAAGAACTGTACTTTACATTTAAGAAGAATTCGGACGGTGGTAGAAGTTGATGTTTGACATCAGCGTAAATATACCTGGCCAGCAGAATAAAAATTTAGCAAATATAATGTTTCTTACAACAAGAGGCCATTTTCAATAACACCGCTGGAGTGGGTTCACTACCTGGCCGGTAAAGAGCGCAGCTCGCATCTAGTGGACAGTGGATAGCTCCCGCGTACTGTAGTTCAACTAGTTGCTAGTAGATGTCACTCCTGCAGATCCTTTGGAGAAATTTGTTTTAATTAAATATATATTCTCCATTGTAAAATTCACAATATAACGCTCAATTGTATAACGTCTCAGTATTCGAGAATCAATAAATATATAAATTAGGCAAAAAAATAAAATAAAATACAACTCTGTTAGGATTCGAACCTCAGCCGGCCGTGTGAGAGACCAACGCTGTAACCACAGTCCTAAATATGTCCTCCCAAGTTACATGATATCAAACGATTAAGATATAACGTCTTAGCAAATAGAAATAATCCAAAAAACAAGATGATCAGGAAAGAACATATAGCCTACATTCTCCTAAATATTTGGGTATAGTATAGTTCACTAAACGATTTTTTCACTGGAGTATATTTCAAATAAAGTTCATTTCATACCAAGTTCATATTATTTCTATCAGTAGGCTATATTGCATAGAACATACTGAAATTAGTGAAATATAGGTCAGAACGAGAGATCAGCTGCCATCTTGTCTGTAACCGAGATGGCTCAACTTTTTAAAGATACTTCTCCACTATAATATTACAATATAAACTTTTAATGTAGAATGGGCCACGGACTTTAGTACAGTATAAAAACGATTCTCGGTTCGACAATCGGAACTGGTGGGTCCCATGTTATGGATTATAAAGTTTGCATAATTCACATGGCCACCATCCTAAAATGGTACGGCTGATGACCATGTCATTTGGGCACAAGACGCGTCCCGTATGAAGGTACGTTGTTACTAAATTTGGTAAAGAACCGACGATTAGGTAGGTCGTAATTTAATTTTAAGTTTTGATGGCGGGAATATAAAACATGACACTGAGGTGCCCTTTTCTAGTGCTACCTCTGTACCAAATTTCGTTCAATTTGGTTTCGCCGTGTTTCAATTGATAGGGGGGGGGGTCAGACACACAGTGTACATACACTCACACACATACACACACAGACAGACACACAAAGTTTCGGCCCTGTGTATATCACATAAGTCTATTTCAATTTTTGCAAAAATCGAAAGAAGGCTAATACAGTGAAATGCACTAAAATAAAATTCTGAGCTCACTCAATGACTCGGCTTCTTACTGCAGAATGTATCCACAACTTGAAAATTGAATCCTTCAGTGTTGGCTACCATATCCTTTTCAATGGACAATATTGCAAGGGCACTAAGTTGATGTTGTGATATGTTATTGGCTGGTGTCATGGATGTTGTAACTCATATTTTCGGAAGTATTATTATGAGAGTGAAAATGTCCTGGTGATATTAAGTTCAAAATGAATCGGAATAGTAGTGTAACTTCAGCTGAAGTCTGATTAATGATATTCTACAGAGAACTCCCTCCTAAATCTTCGTTTCTCCAAAGTTTAGAGACCAATATAAAGTTTTCCTTTTGGAAAAATTATTTTTGAAGGAGTTGAGAAGTTGTTGGTGGATTAAGGCTCTATGGCATTGTTTGCTCATGCTGTAGTTATTTCCTGGCATTCAATTATCATTCAGGAGTTTCAACTGCCTTTTGTTATCTTTATTTATATAATTCTTCGACACGTGTATATGTGAGTGAACTCCTCCTAAATGGCTGGGCCGATTTCGATGAAATTTTGTATGTATGTTAGGGTAGGTCCATGTATGGTTTGGACTCACAATTTGACCAGATAGGTGGAATTTTAGATTTTTAGAACCACAATTTACACACAAATTTAGAACCACAATATACTGAACCCATCTGCAATTGGTTCAAGCTTCGAATCCATATTTTATATGCAAAAGAAGAGTGAAAATAATGCAGTCTTTAGAATGAATTGGAAAGATTATAAGAAGTTGGGATGTTATAATGGGATGCAAGAGCGGGTGACCACTAGTCACGCGGGCATGAGATCCGCTTGACGCATCGATAAGAAGCTAGCGCATAATTATTAAAAGAGCTGGAAACTTTCCACGGCGAGTGAGTGGTGTATTCTTTGAATACACGGTACGAGAGATTATAATTTTCAATGCTTTTGCATGTTCTTTCCTTCCTCTTTGTCAAACACCAACAGTGATCTTCTGTTTTCTCTTAGGTGTTCAGGTCGCTTATATCTTTTATGAGTCTGTTCTAGATATATATTCTCTGTGACTCACCTAGCGTCATCTAGCAGCGAATCTCTGAAGCTCTTCAACTCTTCCTGGTGCAAGAGGACTTACTTATCCATTTGGCCACCAGATCCTGTTACCATCGCCAGCTATTTTCTCCTTGAGCAAGAGGACTCTGTCTACTTTTTTACTCACCATGCTGCGCTAGTATCGCCTGTTATCAACTCTTTGAAGACCAGCTCATCAAGAGAAAATAATTTTTTGTTATAAAGTTGGCAATGTTTATATGTTCTCCTTTTGTCTCCCATCCCCCACTCTTTTCCCCTTACTTGGACCCTCCTTGCTCCGTTGAGCAAGTCTCACTTCTCAGTCGGCAGTTGACTCGATCAGTCAGGGCTCAACTAGGGCCAGTCTCCTCTAACCAAGAGACATTCTCTACGTTCTACGCCATGTTGGCGCATTAAGTATCGGTTAAGGGAACCTCACCTTCGCCATGCGACAAAGATAAGTACCTGCTTCAAGTTTTAACCTCATCTTCATGATTTTACCGACCACATGCTTTTAACTATCTTTTATAGGCAGTGTGAAATTACTTATTTTGGGGCAAAATCATCCTCCGCGGGATTTTCCATGTTGAGCTTTTGTTTAATCAAGCTAATCTTAGTGAAAAGCAGCATTTCTTATGCTTGCCAAATGAGAAATCTTCTCACTACGTGGGATATTATCTAATACCCGCTGTTTATAATTTACAAAGCAAGTTCCTCCGCTGGATTTACTTTGGCCCCATTTTTCTACTAAGATCGTTCTGGAACCTTCCAGATCTTGTACTCTATCTGCGAGTCTTGCCATCAGGTATTTTTCACTCACTTGTGAAAATAATATTTAAAATGAGGAATTTTCCTTACAAATTACTGCAATAGCTAACTTTCGTCCACCGTTGGAATGATCTATGGCGCATCTAATTGTAATTCCCAATTTTCTCAAGAAATAGACTCTCACCTACCTAGTGCAATTGGTTCTTTTCAGCATTGTAATAACTTTCTTTCTCATGAACTTTCGTGTTTCTACAGTGAACTTTGCATCAATCTTTACAGACAACAGTGATAACCAGTTCTTGCTCCACTTTTCTACCGCGTCGCGATCGTCCGTTTATATTAAATACGGCCATGAACAATGATCCTATATCCCAATGATCTTTCCTCAACCTTCTACTAACAACCCATATTAATAAAATTGTAACTTTTCTATAAGGTGTCACTCACGAAGTGCCCTTCCATTTTTTCTTGTTTAACATTAATTAATTACTGTATCACTACGTGTTTCAAACACGATTTAAATTTACATTGTTTCTTCCCTATAATCAGGGAAAACAATTTTTTTCCACTCTTGAGTGAGTTATTTCTAGGTTTCACGAAATGGAAACTGCCCCATTTTGCTCGTGATTCCTACTTCAACGTGGGAAGTCTAGAACCTTCCTTTTGACTTTCTTCAGGTTTCATAGTAAGTGACCTGCCCTCTTGTATAATGGTCATAAAAGTAATGCAGCTTAAATATAGGAAGTTGTAGGAACTTCTATCTTATTTTTCATGTTTTCTTATTGTTATTTTAGAAGTTTTCACTCTTTCTAGAATATTCTCTCCGGAATTTCTTAAGGTACACTCTTTGTACTCCAATTAACGTTCAAACTTTAATTACTTCATTGGTTATTTGTTTAAATCTTATAAAGATTTTAGAAACATGTAAGGTTTTAAACCTTGTAAATTGTCAATTGCCTGGAGCAAACGTTTAATGTTGAGAGGTCTGTGACCCCATTTGTCAAAAAGTTCAAATGAACTATGTTTGTCAAAAATATATTACATACTTATTAAATTCATTATCCTTCTCTGAATTGTTTAATAAATTAAATATTTGTTTTTGGATTTATCATTTCGCAAGTACAACGATTAGGCAAGATTTTGTCTTCCTTGGCTCTTCCTACTCAATGTTATTAAATCCATTAATAGGGCTTTCACCACTTTTTGCATTTGAGCAAGAAATCTTAGTTTCCACCTCACTAAAGTTTCTTTTAGCTTTAATAGCTAATTCTAATTGGCCAGTAAGGCAAGTAAAGCTCGCTACGCCAGCTACCTGCTTGTGGAGATCCTCTCCGAAAACTTATGGTTAATTTTCCAAAAGATAAGTGTTTCTTCTTTGTCTAAGCTTTTAGCCGGCCTCTCGCTGAGTAAAGGCTTAGCCATTTCCAAATGCAACCATTGGTTCACTTACCAAAATTACTTTCCCAGGTATAATTTTTCATCACTATCCTTCCTGGAAGCACTGGGTCGCTTTTCTCAGGAACTCTATAATTTCGAAAATTGAAAATACCAAACTTGATTTAAATTATTGGCATTCTTCGAATTATTTCGCAAAACGAATTTCTTTGAAAAACCTTACAATAAATTTGTTACTCTTAGTTTTGCCAGACCATCACCTTTCCCCATAGTAGTCTTATACATGCTTGGGAGGAAATAAACTAAAGCCTCTCTCTTGCAAATCGCCCAAGTCCCAGCAGCGGTTCCCGTTAGCTTCGACCAAGCTCGTACCTACTTTAGGTATCAGAGAGTTAATTTTCAATGGCAACTGCCTCTAAAGGTATTTAAAGTTAAATTTACAACTTTTGTGGGACTCTCCTCCTATTTTTCTATCCTTTTTCTCCAATCCAAAACCTACTTCCCTTTTTTTAATCATCTTCCCTTGGTGGGTGGGTTATTCCTCAGCCTATAATCTACCCAGTGAGTGAGAATGAGTTTCGGAAAAAGGTCTTACTCAGCTATAAAATGGCAGCATCGCAATGACGCAAGAAGAGAAATAATTAAAATTAAGCCATTTGCAAGCATTAATTTAATGAAATGAACCCATCACTGTTGATCATCTTGGAAAAGAGTTTTTTGTGTGAGGAAAAGTTTATAATAATTGCACAGGAATGAAATGCATACGCGGCATTTCGTCGTTAGTTTTTCCCCGAGCCCAAAGATGGGAGAGATGGAAAAATAAACCACACTACCCACGCATCTGAGGAGCCAAATTATTTAATATCTTGGAATTGTGTGATCGATTTTCGTGATCAAAGGAACCCGTTTACGTTTAAAACAAGAGCTTTCAGGAGTATATTTTTTATAATTATACGACAATTATTTTAGAAGTTATTGCAGGAGAAGGGGCAGATCTGATCTTTTTGTGGCAGATCTCAATATAAACCCTGGATGTGCCAGGAAGAGTATGCAGTTTCCGACAGCTCGAGGGGGGCGTCAGGCTACATCAAACATTGAATACAGTTACCGTCAGCCCACGGGCGTGACGCTGTGTCACTATCATCATATGCAGTTCTCGGACAGTCCGAGACGGGGGCGTCCGGCCGCATCAAATTCAGTCTTCAACGTTCTAGAGTGGCGTGTTGCTGTTTCAACCAACAACAAGCCAATTTTCAGTCAACTCCTAGTGTAGGAGTGCTGCAACAATGTACATTCAATTTACCAGAGACGCCGGAGAGCGTGGTACTGTTTCGCAAAGTACAATTATTCAGTTATGGTGTCCCTCTGAGGAGGACACACTGTTTCAACAATCATCGTTAAATGCAGTATTTACCAGACCGTGAGATGTCGTGATACTCTGTATCGCCGACGAGCACCCCGTATGGGAGCTGCCGTCCAGTATCGTCAATAGTATCGCCGTGTGAAGACACATCGGAATCCTTGTTATAGGAAATAATATCATCAAGCTTCGGACTTTATAAATCTCTTCAGTACAGTCAGAGTTTAGGCTGTGGACTTAAGAAATTACCGGCGATAGGTACTCGAGATTATATAGTTCAGTTAAAGAACCGACGCATCATAAGATTTCGAAGTACACAAGGACAGTGAAATATACAGTTCTATTTACGTTAAGGAACCAGATCTGGGTAGAACGTAATAATAACGCCTAGTGTTCCTGAACTGAGGGAATTAGAGCGAAGTACGATAGAATTTAGGAATCGAGGTTCCAGGCTTTGTCTAAGTGTAGACAAATGAACAGTCAGACATTGGGGAGTACTCCAATAAGTCAAGAATCAAAGTAACAGAAAGTAAAATCCACGTGAGGATTATTAGACAAGGAAATGACTAGGTCGCCGTTATACAAGTTCGAGCGATCATAAAAGTAATATATCAGTGACAGGATTTTATTAGACGAACAAGTTAGCGTCTAGCAAGATACGACATCGTGCAGTAAAGTTAATGAAGCCGATAATCGAAACCAAAATTAGAAGATCAGCCGTTCCAGTGAGGTTAGTTCGATCGAGACTTTCAATCATCCCATCAGAGTAGGAAGCTGACGTACATATAGTGCAACCCTTGGAAACGGGAAAGAATAAAGAAATCACGTGTTTTAAGGCAAATAATTAACGCCAGAGTGATAAAAATTTATGTATGGTATAGTGAAATTTTTGAGTGTAATATATTTTTAGTGAAATTGTATTTGTGTTTAAGTGAAAACGAATCCAAAAATGGTATTCTTTATATTCAAAATGATTAGTGTATATATTTTATGTGCTGTTAGGAAAGTGTTATCGAGTGTAGTTATAACCATGAATATGGCTTAAGAAGAAATTGATGGTTAAAAATGTTCCATCGGTGGAGAATTCGGTCTCTGACCGTACAATCATGTGAGTACTAATTTCATTATTATGTGTTTTGGGAAGATTTGCGTATAATCCTCATGAGTGGAAGTAGAGATGTTTGAAAACATGTGAAATAAAGATAGCGCGATCTGAACGATTAATTTGATTGAAATATAAGAAATATGTGAAGTATAAATGAATCCCTTGTTGAAAATATTTAGTGAAATATCAATAAAATGGTAAATAATATAACTATGGTTAAGCAAGCGTAATAATAATAATAATAATAATTAAATAAATTAATTATGTGATGAATTTTATATTGAGTAAGTGGTAGCTGCAAGAGCTCCTTTAGATGAATTGTTAATTGTTGTGAATCAATATGTTCTTTATGGTATAAATGATATTGTTAATGGAGGCTGAGGTTGAATATATTATTTTTGAGACGTAGATCAAACTTTGATTTGAATTTATTTCGTTCTTTGAAAGGCAACTTGGTTATTTTATGTATGAGCGCCATATCGCGCAGTGAAGTAATTTGTCACGCTAGGAATGGGTTGAAATGCTCGGTAAAAATAATTTTGAGGAAGAGTTAGTTGCGGTAATGAGTTGTTGTAAGTCCTCAAATTTGGGATACTGCTCCCGAGGCATTTTAAGTTGTATTGTGAAAAGGGCGCACTTTATGTTGTATTATGATCGCTGGTGGCGTGCTAGGCCTTCCTTAATTCGCAAATGTTGTAAGTCCTCAAAGTTGGGATACTGCTCCCGAGGCATTTTAAAGGATCGCACTCAGAGTCGTCCGTGTAGAAGCCCCTTAATATTGGTTGTTTTATTGAATTTTCATACCCGCTAATGAGGACACTTCATAATTATACTTTACCCAAGCAGAAAGAATAGGTCAGTAGAACCTAATAGTGTCTTGTGGTTAATTTGTGTGATGACCCTTGCCATTCAGAGAAATGCATTTGAAGCAGCTGTGTTTAAAATTTGAATAGCCAGTCCCCTGCGGAAGCGAGACTGTAGAGTTCCCCTCCCTCCATGCAATAAATCAGCCAAGTGTTGAGACAGACCCTTACACTCTTTTGTGAGGTAGGTTAGGAATGGGCTGTCGGATTCACAGTACACGGAAGTGTATAAGATTATTTTAACGACCCTGTATTTGAACTGAGGTCTTTTACAATCATTATTATCGCTTGAAGAGTTTAGATCGTTGCTTCCTTAAGATATAATTGTCTTTGAAGACAAAATTATAAATGCCTAACCTTTATTAAAGGATTCAGTGATTCACGAGTTATTATGAGAACATTAAGTTCCTGGGAGTAATCTTAAGTTGACTTGCTCAGTAGTTTTCTTTAACTCGGGGATGCGCAAATTTTTCCAATCACGGTAGTGAGTTGGTAGCTTGAGAGAGAGTGATGGTAACAGATGAGCTTGTGAGGGCCCAATATAAATTAATGATTAGCCACACTATGATATTATGATTAAAGCCAGATATATTCATGTAAATATTAATTGATGTGTGTTTAATTATTAACACATTGCATGTAAACCTTACCGAGCCATTTGGAGCTCGTTTTTAAAGAATTTGAATTGACGCTATGTGGGAGTGAAACTTAGTTGGAGTTTTTGTTGGTTTTTGGAAAACCAGTAATTATTATATTGTGATTATTTAATTCGAATTCCTTGTTCATCTTTGGACAAGTGTGAAGTTTAGTTTCAGTATTTTCATTTGTTTAATTTTTGGTGCACCTTTTTTGGATAATTAAATGTTTTGACAGTAGGAGATTGATTTTGTTTATTTCTGGAAGTGTATCCTATGCTTAATCCAAAGTGTGTAGGTCACAGAGTGGGAGAACAAACCATGAACCCCGATACTCTCGATTGAGCATTGCTGGCAAACTGTGATTTGCATATTTCATTGTTGAAATGGGCACATGGGGGAATAGAAGTAATGTGCTTGGATTAATTCTTATAGGAACACTTAAGACGGTCATATCACGTAAAGGTAAAATAGTGATAGAATTAGCTACAAAATATAAATTTAACTGACCGCATTGGGACCCTGGAAACTCACACCGAGCAGCCCTAAAATACCCCTAATATAACACTTTTTCTTGGTCTAGTCCCAACGTGGGGCAATGACTAAGATAACCCTTTTTCTTGGCGCCCAATGTGGAGAAGGGTTTTCCTAGGAAAAAAACGAGTTTTCTTGAAAAATCAAAATTTACATAAAAAAAAGGTTTTTCAAAATTTTTGAATTTTAAGAAAATCACTTCCATAATGGTGTTTATATTTTAATGAGTAATATACCAGACGGGTACGTTTTAGTAAACATCCGTACCGAGGTTGAATTTTGGAAATTGGAACACAAGATTTCTCACGCATGAATTGATGATGGGACAGAGTAGCCCACTGTATTCTCTAAGATAGTAATATGTCATTGAGTGAAGAGATGCAGAGGCTTTTGGTCGCCATGAAGGCGGACAGTAGTGAAAAGTTGGAGGCCATGAAGGCAGTCAGTAAAGATAGATTCAAATCTATAGACAGTAAATTGAACCTCCAACAAGATGAAAAATGGTACCCAACCAAGGAAAATGTAGAAATTTCCTTAGGAAGCATGCGTGCACCCGGAGGAATAGTTGCACGAAGAGAAGGTAACATATCTTTAGAAAACAGGGTAATGGTTGAGCCTATGGAGCTCCAAATTGAGTGTGAAACATGTAAACCGATTCAAAGGGAGTGCCTGCATTGTAAAAGCAATAATGAGGATCATAATAAGGATGATTCAAAGTCTCATTTCATAATGCAAGTCCAAGTAGGATCGGAAAGCGAAAGCGAAAAGAATGATAGTCTAGCATTTCACGTCAGGAAAAGGTAAAAATGGCTACTTTAGAGGAGGCACAGGAATATAGCGCGTTAATTAAAGAAATACTTCAGAAACCTAGGGAAATGAGAGAGGAACTTTGGAAGCTTCAAATGGAAGTAGGGTTTCTGGAAAAGCGTTTGGAAATTAGAGAATTAAGGAGGGAGATTGAGAAAGAAATTGACGTTATACAGGATGTCAGGGAGAAAATAGTTCAGAAACCATTTGTAATATCTAGCCAAGAGTTAGAAGAGGCATACACGAAAATCCCTAGTATTAAAAAGTCAGTGAGAGAAATAGAGAAGAAATTTGTGAAACGCATGGTTGAAGAAGGGAAAATAGAATTAGAACCTTGGGGACAGATAAAAATGTTCATTAATGAAGTAAGTGAAATAAGGATGCAATTACGGAAAATATGGATGAACTGGGAACATATTAATTGCAAAATCGATTACGAAGAGCACGACAGGAAGAAATACATTAATGAAGAGATGGCTTGTATAGGAGAAGAAAAGGTTAAGATGCATCAGTTCAGAATGAGCATGTATAATGAACAAGATATAATAACTATTCAGGAGTTAGCCAAATTGAGAAAGGTTAAAATCCTTGAATATGAAAAAATCCTGAAGGTCGCTAGGAAAACGTATGACGAGAATATCCTAGCGCAGGACCTCGAATCAAAAGAAGCAGTTATCCAAGCTGAAAGTAAAACTGTAGCTGTTGAAGAAAAGGAAATAACGGTGCAAGAGCCCGTAATTTGTCATAAAGAAGAAGAGATAGAAAGGGAAGCAGAAATCGTTGTGGCTCATATGGAAATGAATAAAATTATGGAGCCACAGGAAGAAAAAGTCTTAGAAATTCAGAAGGAAATGGAAATCCCAAGTCAAAAAGGATGCCAAAATGAAAATGAGTCACATAAAAGAGGACATTCGTACGCACGATTTAAGCAGGAAGATAAGTCAGAAGAAATATTTGAAATAGAAGAAGTAGAAGGGAAAAATGAATTAAGAGACAATCAGGTGGAGTCCCAGAATGAGGTTCCACAAGAAGTTGAGGAAATTCCTGAGAAAAATTACCAGTCTGGAAAGGACAGGATGGAAATAGACATCCCAGAGGACAAGGATGAAAATAAAGAGCAGGAAGAGAATGGTCCAATTCAGGAAATTATTGATGAGGATATGGAATTAGAAGAAGAACAGCTGAAGGCTCAAATTTTGGAACTCATAATGAAATATCGGGAGTGCAAACGAAGAAGGGCCGAGCAAAGAAAAATGGAAATAGACTCAAATGGGAGTAAAGAAAACCTCATAGAAAAGGATGAAACCCTTGGGGATAATGAAGAAAATAGAGGAGATGTATTTGAGAGAAATGGTAAAATAGGAAGAAAACCGCTAATTGTAGCAGATTTACAGGATGATAAGAATCCGATTGAAACTATGAGAGGTTTAGAAATAGCCCAAATTCCCCTGGAGAAAGATAACTCACAGGCCTTTTACAGCTGGAAGCTTAGAAGGAAGAAATGGAATGAAAGAAAGAAAAGGAAAGGAGAGAATCTTAAAGTACTCTGGAATTGGAAGAGTAGGAAAAAGAAATTTTGGAAAAATGCCATCTCGATACGAGAAGAAGGAAAATGGAAGAAAACAGAGAAGGATACGGGTAGGGATAGACCACACCCGTTACGATATATGAAATTCTGTCGACATTGAGTCCAGAAAACAGAATAGGAATAACGGAGTAGGGCAAGACCGCACCCGTGGAGCCTTAAGGTGATGTAAATAAGTTAGTGGTTGGATGAGAAGAAAGGAGACAGACAGGCAGAACGCCAGTGCCATGAAATAATGAAAGAAGAAAAAGGAACCCGTCTGACACAGGTTTGGAGTGTATGCCAGACTGTGAGGAGGCAGAGAAATACCCGGACGAGACAAGAGGTTTGTGACCTTAAGTGTAGACGTACGCTTAAAGGGAATGAATGAAGGGAACCCTGTTGAGACTATAACAAGCCAGAGAAAGGAAGTGCTTGTAAAAGGGAGACCAGAAGGTACTGCGAGATGTTATGATGGCTTCGACACTGAAAGAATGAGATTTTCTATGAAAAATACTTAAATAAATTTCCTCAAATTTCGAAAATTTATTTATCTAAGTGGGGGAGAATTGAACCCATCTGCAATTGATTTAAGCGTCGAATCCATATTTTATATGCAAAAGAAGAGAGGAAATAATGCAGTCTTTAGAATTAATTGGAATGATTATAAGAAGTTGGGCTGTTATAATGTGATGCAAGAGCGGGTGACCACTAGTCACGCGTGCATGAGATCACGCTTGACGCATCGATAAGAAGCTAGCGCATAATTATTAATAGAGCTGGAAACTTTCCACGGCGAGTGAGTGAGAATGAGATTCGGAAAAGGTCTTACTCAGCTATAAAATGGCAGCATCGCAATGACGCAAGAAGAGAAATAATTAAAATTAAGCCATTTGCAAGCATTAAATTAATGAAATGAACCCATCACTGTTGATCATCTTGGAAAAGAGATTTTCGTGTGAGGAAAAGTTTATAATAATTGCACAGGAATGAAATGCATACGCGGCATTTCGTCGTTAGTTTTTCCCCGAGCCCAAAGAAGGGAGAGATGGAAAAATAAACCACACTACCCACGCATCAGAGGAGCCAAATTATTTAATATCTTGGAATTGTGTGATCGATTTTCGTGATCAAAGGAACCCGTTTACTTTTAAAACAAGAGCTTTCAGGAGACATATTATTCATAATTATACGAAAATTATTTTAGAAGTTAGTGCTGGAGAAGGAGCAGATATGATCTTTTTTGGCAGATCTCAATATAAACTCTGGATGTGCCAGGAAGAGTATGCAGTTTCCGACAGCCCGAGGGGTGCGTCAGACTACATCAAACATCGAATACAGTTACCGTCAGCCCACGGGCGTGACGCTGTGTCACTATCATCATATGCAGTTCTCGGACAGCCCGTGACGGGGGCGTCCGGCCGCATCAAATTCAGTCTTCAACGTCCTAGAGTGGCGTGTTGCTGTTTCAACCAACAACAAGCCAATTTTCAGACAACTCCTAGTGTAGGAGTGCTGCATCAATGTACATTCAATTTACCAGAGACGCCGGAGAGCGTGGTACTGTTTCGCAAAGTACAATTATTCAGTTATGGTGTCCCTCTGAGGAGGACACACTGTTTCAACAATCATCGTTAAATGCAGTATTTACCAGACCGTGAAATGTCGTGATACTCTGTATCGCCGACGAGCACCCCGTATGGGAGCTGCCGTCCAGTATCGTCAATAGTATCGCCTTGTGAAGACACATCAGAATCCTTGTTATAGGAAATAATATCATCAAGCTTCGGACTTTATAAATCTCTTCAGTACAGTCAAAGTTTAGGCTGTGGACTTAAGAAATTACCGGCGATAGGTACTCGAGATTATATAGTTCAGTTAAAGAACCGACGCATCATAAGATTTCGAAGTACCCAAGGACAGTGAAATATACTGTTCTATCTACGTTAAGTAACCAGATCTGGGTAGAACGTAATAATAACGCCTAATGTTCCTGAACAGAGGGAACTAGAGCGAAATACGATAGAATTTAGGAATCGAGGTTCCAGGCTTTGTCTAAGTGTAGACAAATGAACAGTCAGACATTGGGGAGTACTCCAATAAGTCAAGAATCGAAGTAACAGAAAGTAAAATCCACGTGTGGATTATTAGACAAGGAAATGACTAGGTCACCGTTATACAAATTGGAGCGACTATAAAAGTAATATATCAGTGACAGGATTTTATTAGACGAACAAGTTAGCGTCTAGCAAGATACGACAACGTGCAGTAAAGTTAATGAAGCCGATAGTCGAACCCAGAATTAGAATATCAGCCGTTCCAGTGAGGTTAGTTCGATCGAGACTTTCAATCATCTCATCAGAGTAGGAAGCCGACGTTCATATAGTGCAACCCTTGGAAACGGGAAAGAATAGAGAAATCACGTGTGTTAAGGCAAATAATTAACGCCAGAGTGATAAAAATTTATGTAATTCCAGTATAGTGAAATTTTTGAGTGTAATATATTTTTAGTGAAATTGTATTTGTGTTTAAGTGAAAACGAATCCAAATATGGTATTCTTTATATTCAAAGTGATTACTGTATATATTTTATGTGCTGTTAGGAAAGTGTTATCGAGTGTAGTTATAACCATGAATATGGCTTAAGAAGAAATTGGTGGGTGAAAATGTTCCATCGGGGGAGAATTCGGTCTCTGACCGTACAATCATGTGAGTACTAATTTCATTATTATGTGTTTTGGGAAGATTTGCGTATAATCCTCATGAGTGGAAGTAGGGATGTTTGAAAACATGTGAAATAAAGATTGCGCGATCTGAACGATTAATTTGATTGACATATAAGTAATATGTGAAGTATAAATGAATCCCTTTTTGAAAATATTTAGTGAAATATCAATAAAATGGTAAATAATATAACTATGGTTAAGCAAGCGTAATAATAATAATAATAATAATAAAATAAATTAATTATGTGATGAATTTTATATTGAGTAAATGGTAGCTGCAAGAGCTCCTTTAGATGAATGGTTAATTGTTGTGAATCAATAAGTTCTTTATGGTATAATGATATTGTTGTTGGAGGCTGAGGTTGAATATATTATTTTTGAGACGTAGATCAAACTTTGATTTGAATTTATTTCGTTCTTTGAAAGGCAACTTGGCTATTTTATGTATGAGCACCATGTTGCGCAGTGAAGTAATTTGTCACGCTAGGAATGCGTTGAAATGCTCGGTAAAAATAATTTTGAGGGACAGTCAGTTGCGGTAATGAGTTGTTGTAAGTCCCCAAAGTTGGGATACTGCTCCCGAGGCATTTTAAAGGATCGAACTCAGAGTCGTCCGTGTTGAAGCCCCTTAATATTGGTTGTTTTATTGAATTTTCATACCCGCTAATGAGGACACTTGATAATTATACTTTACCGAAGCTGAAAGTATAGGTCAGTAGAACCTAATAGTGTCTTGTGGTTAATTTGTATGATGAGCCTTGCCATTCAGAGAAATGCATTTGAAGCAGCTGAGTTTAAAATTTGAATAGCCAGTCCCCTGCGGAAGCGAGACTGTAGAGTTCCACTCCCTCCATGCAATAAATCAGCCAAGTGTTGAGACAGACCCTTACACTCTTTTGTGAGGTATGTTAGGAATGGACTGTCTGATTCACAGTACTCGGAAGTGTTTAAGCTTGTTTTAACGACCCAGTATTTGAACTGAGGTCTTTTACATTCATTATTATCGCTTGCAGAGTTCAGATCGTTGCTTCCTTAAGATATAATTGTCTTTGAAGACAAAATGATAAATCCCTAACGTTTATTAAATGATTCAGTGATTCACGAGTTATTATTAGAACATTAAGATTCTGGGAGTAATCTTAAGTTGACTTGCTCAGTAGTTTTCTATAACTCGGGGATACGCAAATTTTTCCAATCACGGTAGTGAGTTGGTAGCTTGAGAGAGAGTGATGGTAACGGATGAGCTTGTGAGGGCCCAATATAAATTAATGATTAGCCACACTATTATATTATGATTAAAGCCAGATATACTCATGTAAATATTAATTGATGTGTGTTTAATTGTTAACACAGTGCATGTAAACATTACCGAGCCATTTGGAGCTCGTTTTTAAAGAATTTGAATTTACGTTATATGGGAGTGAAACTTAGTTGGAGTTTTTGTTGGTTTTTGGAAAACCAGTAATTATTATTTTGTGAATATTTAATTTGAATTCCTTGTTCATCTTTGGACAAGTGTGAAGTGTAGTTTCAGTATTTTCATTTGTTTAATTTTTCTAGCGTTATATTTTGGATAATTAATGTTTTGACAATAGGAGTTTGATTTTGTTTATTTTTGTAAGTGTATCCTATGCTTAATCCAAAGTGTGTAGGTCACAGAGTGGGAGAACAAACCATGAACCCCGATACTCCCGATTGAGCATTGCTGGCAAACTGTGATTTGCATATTTCATTGTTGAAATGGGCACATGGGGGAATAGAAGTAATGTGCTTGGATTAATGCTATTAGGAACACTTAAGACGGTCATATCACGTAAAGGTAAAATAGTGATAGAATTAGCTTCTTCTTAGGTATTCAATCCATGGATTTGGTCTGCGGCAGTTCTCCAGTTGGCTCTATTTATAGCTTTCCTCTTCATCTGTTCATAGCTTCTGCATCCTACATCAGACATGATTTGCTGTACATATTGTAGGCGTGGTCTTCCTCGACATCTTTTGCCTTCAACCATTCCCTCCAATACCGTTTTCAGCAGGCTATAGTGTCTCAAAATATGTCTTATCAGTCTAGTCCTCCTCCTCTTTATGCTTTTCCATAAGGTATAATTTTCCTCCACCATTTTAAATACTTCAGCATTCGTTATTTTTTCTGTCCAGCTAATTTTTAGCATTCTTCAATAACACCATTGTTCAAAAGAATTTATCCTCCTTTTTTCTTCTTTTCCAATTGTCCACGTTTCGCAACCATAAAGGGCAATACTCCAAACATACGCTTTTAATAATCTTTTTCTGGTTTTAAGATGAATAGAGTTTGTTGTGAATAAACGTTTTTTTTTGTGAAATGCTAATTTGGCTTGTAAAATTCTACATTTGATTTCTTTCTTTCTTCTTCCATCTTTGGTAATTTTGCTTCCGAGCTATTTAAATTCTTGAACATTTTCTAGTGTTTTGTTGCCCACCACTAATTTCATACTTGAATCTGCCTTTTTATCGCAAACCATAACTTTCGTCTTTGACTTATTTATTTTCATCTTGTATTCATTAGCCATGATTTCCTCCATTTTTACTATTATTTGTTTGAGATGTTGTTCACTATCTGCAACTATGGCAATGTCATCTACAAATCTAATCATATTTATTTGTTCACCTTGTACCCTTATTCCTAAATTCAAATCCTCTTGAGCCTTATTCAATGCATCCTGGATGTAGGCATTAAAAAGCATGGGAGACAAAGCACAGCCTTGTCTAACTCCTTTCCCTATTTTTGCTTCCTCTTGTTCATTTCCAATTTTAATTACTGCAATTTCATTTTTGTACAAATTCCAGATTATTCTTCTATCTCTATATGGGACTCCTATGTTTTTGAGAATTTCAGACATTTTTATCCATTGTACATTATCAAAAGCCTTTTCAATATCCACAAAGCATAAATAAGTTCTTTGGTCTTTTTCCAATCTTTTTTCAAGTAAAAGTCTCAATGCCAATATAGCTTCTCTAGTACCCTTACCTTTAACAAACCCAAATTGATCTTCAGTCAGAAATTCTTCAATTTGCTTTTCAATTCGTCTTAATATTATGTTGGTGATAATTTTTGATGCATGTACGACTAAACTGATAGTGCGATATTGTTAACAATGTTTTGCTGCCATTTTCTTTGGTATAGGGATCATTATACTTTTTTCAAAATCAGCCGGTATTTTTCTGTCCAAGTAGTTGTTTTGTACCAGTTGGAGCAATCTCTCCTTCATACGAGGTCCGCTTTTCTTGAGAAGTTCAGCTTTGAGATTATCAATGCCTGGCGCCTTATTATCCTTCAGTCTTCGTAGAGCTAATTCAAATTCCTCTCTCAGTACTTGGATGCCTAAATTATCTTCTGTTACTTCATCTTCTTCCTCAAGAACTTCATTTTCCTGTAAATGTACACCTTCGTATAGGGTTTCAATGTAATTTTTCCACCTTTTTGCAATATCGCTATGATCATCGAGAATTACTCCCTCTGCATTACTTATGACATTACTCTTGTTACATCTCTTACCAAAGAAAATCTTTACCATCTGATATGCAGAATCTACATGTCCTTTAGTAGTTTTTTCTTCTATCATTGTGCATATACCCTCGTAATAATTTTCTCTTGCTATTCTTGCTTTTCTGTTTATAGCATTTCGCAATCTTCTATATTCTTCTTTGTCTTCCAATCTTGTTGAGCTCTTGAGTAACCGTCTTTTATCTATCATATCAAGAATTTCTTTAGTGATCCATTCCTTTCTAGGAGGTATTTCTCTTCTCCCCAAAATTTCATCAGCTGCCTCCGTCAGATCTTTTTTAATTTGAGTCTATGAATCTTCTATAGTATTCCCTATGTCTGTGTTAGTTAACTCATCAGTTTTCTGCTGGTATGCCTCAGCAATATTCTCATCTTTCAATTTACTTATTAGCCAAGATTTGTAATTTCTTTTCTGTATTCTTTTAAATTTCAGCCTGCTCTTCATCATAACGAGATTATGACCTGTTTCCACATCAGCACCCGGATAGCTTCTGCTATCTTTGACTTGATTCATAAATCTCTTCTTAACTATTATATAATCAATTTGATATCTATTGATATCACCTGGTGCTTTCCAAGTGTACCTTCTTCTTTTATGATGATTAAACCATGTATTGGTTATTACAAGTTCATATTTAGCACAAAATTCTAATAGTCTTTCGCCTCTTGCATTCCTCGCCCCCAATCCCTATTTTCCTACTATGTTATCTTCCGCTCCTTCACCGACTACAGCATTCATGTCACCTAGTATGATAAGGTTTTCTTCGCCCTTTACTCTACTAATAGCTTTTTCTATTTCTTCATACATGTGATCTATTTCCTGGTCGTCATGACCAGTTATTGGCATGTAAACTTGTACTATTATTGTGTCCCTTGGTTCTGTTTCTAGTCTAAGCATTATTAATCTTTCACTGAATTGGACATATCCTTTCACTCTTATGCCCATTTCTTTATTTAGGACTATTCCTACTCCTTCTTGACCTGGTTTGTCAGATGATGTTCCTGAATGAATTATTCTGATATCGCCACTCCAAAAGTCTCCTGCGTCTGGCCACCTCACCTCTGATACTCCTAAAATGTCAATCTTCATTCTTTTCATCTCTTGATTCAAATCTTCCAATTTTCCACATTTCATCATCGATTACACATTCCATGTTGCTATTCTTTTCTCGCTTCCACTATATTTCCCACGTTTCATCTCTTCAGTTGTCCTCGCCCGGAGATCCGAATGGAGGACTATTCCGGAATAATTTACTAAAGAGCCTTCCATCATACTGCCGATTCTTGGGAAATCATAATAGATCATTAATGGAGTAGTTTTCCGTTGCTTTCTCCATTCTATGCCGTTGACCAGCACTTTAGTGGTTCATCCGCCTTCAGAGGTAGTTTCCTACCTCTAGGGCAAGAGAGTGCCCTGTTTCATTACTCGCTCATCCGCCCTCCCAGGAGGCCGTTGGCACTTAGTAATGGTTAACTCCTAATCCCGGGAGACACTCGGTCCCTGTATTCGTCAGCCGCTTGAATATGACAAATGTATATTCAAACGTTGCCCCCTCTCTACCGCGGGAAGGTGAAAATCAGGAATTTCCTATATGCAGTAAAAAAATATCAAAAAATATAATATATACACAGATTGGCAGAATATAAAATGTAGGGATCAACAACTACTACTTAGGTGCATTTAATATGCTATGCGTGCGTTGAATCCTTGGGAAAAATCTTAAGGTAACGTAACATTTTATAGCTGGAACTACTGGATTTATGTGTTTATGTGTACATAACCTTAGATAGCCATACGTTGATTGACTTCTGGTAAGATCTGACACCATATGAAAGCGTACGGGTATATTTCGTTATTAGTCTCAGACGCTATATAGGTGGCTTTGGGATTTCAAAGGCGTGCCCCCGTTGAAGCAAGGAACTACAAAAATATCCATCAAAGCTATGTAAACAACATGGCAGCTATCCATGACATCGAAACACATTCCACAAATCAACTAAACCATTGCAACAAAAAGCACCAATCCAGAAGACAATATGCACTCGCACTGTAAAATCATTAATAATCATTGAAATCATTTGATGATCCCTATAAAACAGCATAAATACCACTTTAAAAATCAAATGTGGGCTGTGGCACCACATCACAATCTAGGTCTTATCATGGCCTACAAAATATAAATTTAACTGACCGCATTGGGACCCTGGAAACTCACACCGAGCAGCCCTAAAACACTCCCTAATATAACACTTTTTCTTGGTCTAGTCCCAACGTGGGGCAATGACTAAGATAACACTTTTCCTTGGCGCCCAACGTGGGGAAGAGTTTTCCGAGGAAAAACCCGAATTTTTCTTGAAAAATCAAAATTTTCATTTTTTGAAAAATATGGTTTTTCAAAATTTTTGAATTTTAAGAAAATGACTTCCATAATGGTGTTGATATTGTAATCAGTATTATACCCGACGGGTACGTTTTAGTAAACATCCGAACTGAGGTTGAATTTTGGAAATTGGGACACAAGAGTCCTCACGCATGAATTGATGATGGGCAGAGTAGCCCACTGTATTCTCTAAGATCAAATGTGATCAAATGTCATTGAGTGAAGAGATGCAGAGGCTTTTGGACACCATGAAGGCGGACAGTAGTGAAACGTTGGAGGCCATGAAGGCAGACAGTAAAGATAGATTCAAATCTATAGACAATAAATTGAACCTCCAACAAGATGAAAAATGGTACCCAACCAAGGAGAATGTAGAAATTTCCTTAGGAAGCATGCGTGCACCCGGAGGAATAGTTGCACGAAGAGAAGGTAACATATCTTTAGAAAACAGGGTAATGATTGAGCCTATGGAGCTCCAAATTGAGTGTGAAACATGTAAACCGATTCAAAGGGAGTGCATGCATTGTAAAAGCAATAATGAGGATCATAATAAGGATGATTCAAAGTCTCATTTCATAATGCAAGTTCAAGTAGGATCGGAAAGCGAAAGCGAAGAGAATGATAGTCTTAGCATTTCACGTCAGGAAAAGGTAAAAATGGCTACTTTAGAGGAGGCACAGGAATATAGCGCGTTAATTAAAGAAATACTTCAGAAACCTAGGGAAATGAGAGAGGAACTTTGGAAGCTTCAAATGGAAGTAGGGTTTCTGGAGAAGCGTTTGGAAATCACAGCATTAAGGAGGGAGAATGAGAAAGAAATTGACATTATACAGGAGGTCAGGGAGAAAATAGTTCAGAAACCATTCGTAATATCTAGCCAAGAGTTAGAAGAGGAATACGCGAAAATCCCTAGTATTAAAATGTCAGTGAGAGAAATGGAGAAGAAATTTGTGTAACGCATGATTGAAGAAGGGAAAATAGAATTAGCTCCTTGGGACAGATAAAAATGTTCATTGATGAAGTAAGTGAAATAAGGAAGCTATTATGGAAAATATGGATGAACTGGGAACATATTAAGTGCAAAATCGATTACGAAGAGCACGACAGGAAGAAATATATTAAGGAACAGATGGATTGTATAGGAGAAGAAAAGGATAAGATGCATCAGTTCAGAATGAGCATGTACAATGAACAAGATATAATAACTATTCAGGTGTTAGCCAAATTAAGAAAGGTTAAAATCCTTGAATATGAAGAAATCCTGAAGGTCGTTAGGAAAGCGTATGACGAGTATATGCTAGCGCAGGACCTGGAATCAAAAGAAGCAGTTATCCAAGCTGAAAGTAAAACTGTAGCTGTTGAAGAAAAGGAAATAACGGTGCAAGAGCCCGAAATTTGTCATAAAGAAGAAGAGATAGAAAGGGAAGCAGAAATCGTTGTGGCTCATATGGAACTGAAAAAAATTTTGGAGCCACAGGAAGAAAATGTCATAGAAATTCAGGAGGAAATGGAAATCCCAAGTCAAAAAGGATGCCAAAATGAAAATGAGTCACATATAAAACAGGACAATTCGTACGCACGATTTAAGCAGGAAGATAAGTCACAAGAAAAATTTGAAATAGAAGAAGTAGAAGGGAAAAATGAATTAAGAGACAATCAGGTGGAGTCCCAGAATGAGGTTCCACAATAAGTTGAGGAAATTCCCGAGGAAAATTACCAGTTTGGAAAGGACAGGATAGAAATAGACATCCCAGAGGACATCTGAAGGCTCAAATTTTGAAACTCATAATGAAATATCGGGAGTGCAAACGAAGAAGGGCCGAGCACAGAAAAAATGGAAATAGACTCAAATGGGAGTAAAGAAAACCTCTTAGAAAAGGATGAAACCCTTGGAGATAATGAAGAAAATTGAGGAGATGTCTTTGAGAGAAATGGTAAAATAGGAGGAAAACCGCTAATTGTAGCAGGTTTACAGGATGATCAGAATCCGATTGAAACTATGAGAGGGTTAGAAATAGCGCAAATTCCCCTGGAGAAAGATAACTCACAGGTCTTTTACAGCTGGAAGCTTAGAAGGAAGAAATGGAATGAAAGAAAGAAAAGGAAAGGAGAGAATCTTAAAGAACTCTGGAATTGGAAGAGTAGGAAAAAGAAATTTTGGAAAAATGCCATCTCGATACGAGATGAAGGAAAATGGAAGAAAACAGAGAAGGATACGGGTAGGGATAGACCACACCCGTTACGATAGATGAAATTCTGTAGACTTTGAGTCCAGAAAACAGAAAAGGAATAACGGGGTAGGGCAAGACCGCACCCGTGGAGCCATAAGGTGATGTAAATAAGTTAGTGGTTGGAAGAGAAGAAAGGAGACAGACAGGCAGAACACCAGTCCCATGAAATAAAGAAAGAAGAAAAAGGAACCCGTCTGACACAGGTTTGGAGTGCACGCCAGACTGTGAGGAGGCAGAGAAATACCCGGACGAGACAAGAGGTTTGTGACCTTAAGTGTAGACGTACGCTTAAAGGGAATGAATGAAGGGAACCCTGTTGAGACTATAACTAGCCAGAGAAAAGGAAGTGCTAGTCAAAGGGAGACCAGAAGGTACTGCGAGATGTGATGATGGCTTCGACACTGAAGGAATGAGATTTTCTATGAAAAATATTTAAATAAATTTCCTCAAATTTCGAAAATTTATTTATCTAAGTGGGGGGGAATTGAACCCATCTGCAATTGGTTCAAACGTCGAATCCGTATTTTATATGCAAAAGAAGAGAGGAAATAATGCAGTCTTTAGAATGAATTGGAAAGATTATAAGAAGTTGGGCTGTTATAATGTGATGCAAGAACGGGTGACCACTAGTCACGCGTGCATGAGATCACGCTTGACGCATCGATAGAAGCTAGCGCATAACTATCAATAGAGCTGGAAACTTTCCACGGCGAGTGAGTGAGAATGAGTTTCGGAAAAAGGTCTTACTCAGCTATAAAATGGCAGCATCGCAATGACGCAAGAAGGGAAATAATTAAAATTAAGCCATTTGCAAGCATTAAATTAATGAAAAGAACCCATCACTGTTGATCATCTTGGAAAAGAGATTTTTGTGTGTGGAAAAAGTTTATAATAATTGCACAGGAAAGAAATGCATACGCGGCATTGCGTCGTCAGTTATTCCCCGAGCCCAAAGATGGGAGAGATGGAAAAATAAACCACACTACCCACGCATCTGAGGAGCCAAATTATTTAATATCTTGGAATTGTGTGATCGATTTTCGTGATCAAAGGAACCCGCTTACGTTTAAAACAAGAGCTTTCAGGAGACATATTTTTCAAAATTATACGACAATTATTTTAGAAGTTAGTGCTGGAGAAGAAGCAGATCTGATCTTTTTGTGACAGATCGCAATATAAAATCTGGACGTGCCAGGAAGAGTATGCAGTTTCCGACAGCCCGAGGGGTGCGTCAGGCTACATCAAACATCGAATACAGTTACCGTCAGCCCACGGGCGTGACGCTGTGTCACTATCATCATATGCAGTTCTCGGACAGCCCGAGACGGGGGCGTCCGGCCGCATCAAATTCAGTCTTCAACGTCCTAGAGTGGCGTGTTGCTGTTTCAACCAACAACAAGGCAATTTTCAGTCAACTCCTAGTGTAGGAGTGCTGCATCAAAGTACATTCAATTTACCAGAGACGCCGGAGAGCGTGGTACTGTTTCGCAAAGTACAATTATTCAGTTTTGGTGTCCTTCTGAGGAGGACACACTGTTTCAACAATCATCGTTAAATGCAGTATTTACCAGACCGAGAGAGGTCTTGATACTCTGTATCGCAGACGAACACCCCGTATGGGAGTTGTCGTCCAGTATCGTCAATAGTATCGCCGTGTGAAGACACATCAGAATCCTTGTTATAGGAAATAATAACATCAAACTTCGGACATTATAAATCTCTTCAGTACAGTCAATGTTTAGGCTGTGGACTTAAGAAATTACCGGCGATAGGTACTCGAGTTTATATAGTTCAGTTAAAGAACCGACGCATCATAAGATTTCGAAGTACCCAAGGACAGTGAAATATACAGTTCTATCTACGTTAAGTAACCAGATCAGGGTAGAACGTAATAATAACGCCTAGTGCTCCTGAACTGTGGGGACTAGAGCGAAGTACGATAGAATTTAGGAATCGAGGTTCCAGGCTTTGTCTAAGTGAAGACAAATGAACAGTCAGACATTGGGGAGTACTCCAATAAGTCAAGAATCGAAGTAACAGAAAGTAAAATCCACGTGTGGATAATTAGACAAGGAAATGACTAGGTCGCCGTTATACAAGTTCGAGCGATCATAAAAGTAATATATCAGTGACAGGCTTTTATTAGACGAACAAGTTAGCGTCTAGCAAGATACGACATCGTGCAGTAAAGTTAATGAAGCCGATAGTCGAACCCAGAATTAGAAGATCAGCCGTTCCAGTGCGGTTAGTTCTATCGAGACTTTCAATCATCTCATCAGAGTAGGAAGCCGGCGTACCTATAGTGCAACCCTTGGAAACGGGAAAGAATAAAGAAATCACGTGTGTTAAGGCAAATAATTAACGCCAGAGTGATAAAAAAATTATGTATAGTGAAATTTTTGAGTGTAATATATTTTTAGTGAAATTGTATTTGTGTTTAAGTGAAAACGAATCCAAAAATGGTATTCTTTATATTCAAAATGATTAGTGTATTAATTTTATGTGCTGTTAGGAAAGTGTTATCGAGTGAAGATATAACCATGAATATATGGCTTAAGAAGAAATTGGTGGGTGAAAATGTTCCATCGGTGGAGAATTCGGTCTCTGACCGTACAATCATGTGAGTACTAATTTCATTATTATGTGTTTTGGGAAGATTTGCGTATAATCCTCATGAGTGGAAGTAGGGATGTTTGAAAACATGTGAAATAAAGATTGCGCGATCTGAACGATTAATTTGATTGAAATATAAGAAATATGTGAAGTATAAATGAATCCCTTGTGGAAAAAAATTAGTGAAATATCATTAAAATGGTAAATAATATAACTAAGGTAAAGCAAGAGTAATAATATTAATAATAATAATTAAATAAATTAATTATGTGATGAATTTTATATTGAGTAAGTGGTAGCTGCAAGAGCTCCTTTAGATGAATTGTTAATTGTTGTGAATCAATATGTTCTTTATGGTATAAATGATATTGTTGAAGGAGGCTGAGGTTGAATATATTATTTTTGATACGTAGATCAAACTTTGATTCGAATTTATTTCGTTCTTTGAAAGGCAACTTGGCTATTTTATGTATGAGCGCCATGTCGCGCAGTGAAGTAATTTGTCACGCTAGGAATGCGTTGAAATGCTCGGTAAAAATAATTTTGAGGGACAGTTAGTTGCGGTAATGAGTTGTTGTAAGTCCTCAAAGTTGGGGTACTGCTCCCGAGGCATTTTAAGTTGAATTGTGAAAAGGGTGCACCTTATGTTGTATTATGAGTGCTGGTGGCGTGCTAGGCCTTCCTTAAGTCGCAAATGTTGTAAGTCCTCAAAGTTGGGATACTGCTCCCGAGGAATTTTAAAGGATCGGACTCAGTGTCGTCCGTGTTGAAGCCCCTTAATATTGGTTGTTTTATTGAATTTTCTTACCCGCTTATGAGGATACTTCAGAATTATACTTTACCGAAGCTGAAAGAATAGGTCAGTAGAAACTAATAGTGTCTTGTGGTTAATTTGTATGATGAGCCTTGCCATTCAGAGAAATGCATTTGAAGCAGCTCTGTTTAAAAGCTGAATAGCCAGTCCCCTGCGGAAGCGAGACTGTAGAGTTCCCCTCCCTCCATGAAATAAATCAGCCAAGTGTTGAGACAGACCCTTACACTCTTTTGAGAGGTAGGTTAGGAATGGTCTGTCTGATTCACAGTACACGGAAGTGTTTAAGATTGTTTTAACGACCCAGTATTTGAACTGAGGTCCTTTTACAATCATTATTATCGCTTGCAGAGTTCAGATCGTTGCTTCCTTAAGATATAATTGTCTTTGAAAACAAAATGATAAATCCTAACGTTTATTATATGATTCAGTGATTCACGAGTTATTATGAGAACATTAAGATTCTAGGAGTAATCTTAAGTTGACTTGCTCAGTAGTTTTTTATAACTCGGGGATGCGCAAATTTTTCCAATCACGGCAGTGAGTTGATAGCTTGAGAGAGAGTGATGGTAACAGATGAGCTTGTGAGAGCCCAAAATGAATTAATGATTAGCCACACTATGATATTATGATTAAAGCCAGATATACTCATGTAAATATTAATTGATGTGTGTTTAATTGTTAACACAGTGCATGTAAACCTTACCGAGCCATTTGGAGCTCGTTTTTAAAGAATTTGAATTGGCGCTATATGGGAGTGAAACTTAGTTGGAGTTTTTGTTGGTTTTTGGAAAACCAGTAATTATTATTTTGTGATTATTTAATTTGAATTCCTTGTTCATCTACGGACAAGTGTGAAGTGTAGTGTCAGTTTTTTCATTTGTTTAATTTTTGTAGCGCCATATTTTGGATAATTAAATGTTTTGACAGTAGGAGTTTGATTTTGTTTATTTTTGGAAGTGTATCCTATGCTTAATCCAAAGTGTGTAGGTCACAGAGTGGGAGAACAAACCATGAACATCGATACTCCCGATTGAGCATTGCTGGCAAACTGTGATTTGCATATTTCATTGTTGAAATGGGTACAATACAGTCATAAACAGTCGTCATGAATACCACTAGCCTTAGTGAGATGTGATGCTTTTGGACTGATTGTCTCTACACGTATAGCCACCTGGTTGCAATGTGCAACTACCGCCAGTGACGGAAAGTTGTGTTTTATACCAAAGGTGGCAGTGATATTGAATTCTACTGTTTGTCTCTGCCCGTTAGGGCGTTTCAAAGTCCCCCATGCGTTCATATACCATTCATCCGATTGCGATGAAACTTGGGTGAGATGTTGAGTGCAATCTATGGTAGGTGTTTGTCTTAGTAAATCTATTTTACAATAGATAGCGCACGACTAGATTCAACAAATGAGCGACGACGCGCGAAGCGTTTCAGAAAGGTCCCGTATGCGTTCAAATACCATTCGTCCGATAGCGATGAAACTTGGGTGAGATGTTGTGTACACTCCAGCGAAGGCTTCTGGCTTAGTAAATTCATTTACAATAAATAGCGCACGAGTAGATTCAACAAATGAGCGACGACGGGCGAAGCGTTTCAACAAAATCCCGTAATAATAATGATAATAATAATAATAATAATATCGTATGGCCTCGGGTGCCTGGTGCAAGCTTTGTTAATTGACACCCAGAGGGTAGCTTGCATGTCGAATTTCGTCGTTCCTTTGAACGCTATGAAAGTCAAGGAGGTTAGATATCTAAACTCCTTGACACTACAGCGCTTTCAAGTTGAGAATGGAGGAACTTTGCGTTGGCGGAAAATCCCGAGATTCATTTTGCCATTGAACACGGCCTACTGAATTCAAATGGGTTCTTTAACATGCCAACAACGTATGACATGAGTATCGTGATTTTTGTCGCCTTCAAAAATCACTTACCATGGCCAGGGGCGAACCTGCAATCTTGGGGTTGGTAGTCCGACACTATAACCACTCACCCACCGTGGCAAGTTTATATACCATTCATCGATTGCGATGAAACTTTGATGAGTTGTTGTGTACACTTACATGAAGGTTCCTAACTTAGTAAATCCATTTCACAGGAGATTAGGCACGAGTAGATACAACAAATGAGCGACGACGCGCATAGCGTTTCAACAAGGTCCCGTATGCGTTCAAATACCATTCGTCCGATAGCGATGAGCTTGAGTGAGATGTTGTGTACACTCCAGGGGGGCTTCTGGATTAGAAAATCAATTTTACAACAGGTAGCGCAAGAGTAGATTCAACAAATGAGCGACGACGCGCGAACGTTTAAACAAAGTCCCGTATGCGTTCATATACCACTCATCCGATTGCAATGACACTTGGGTGAGATGTTGTGGACACTTACGTCAGGGTTTCTAACTTAGTATATCCATTTCACAGGAGGTTGTGCACGAGTAGATCCAAAAAATGAACGACGACGCGCGAAGCGTTTCAATAAGGTCCCGTATGCGTTCAAATACCATTTGTCCGATTACGATGAAACTTGGGTGAGATATTGTGTACACCCTGCGGAAGTTTTCTGGCTTAATAAATCCATTCTACAATAGGTATCGCACGAGTAGATTCAGCAAATGGGTGACGGCACGCGAATCATTTCAACAAAGTACCGTATGCGTCCATATACCATTTATTCGATTGCGATGAAACTCTGGTGAATTGTTGTGTACACTTTAGTAAAGGTTTCTGGCTTAGTAAATTCATTTTACAATAGGTAGCGCGCGAGTAGATTCAACAAATGTGCGAAGGCACGCGAATCGTTTCAAAAAAGTCCTGTATGTGTCCATATAGGCTACCATTTACCCGATTGCGATGAAACTTTGATTAATTGTTGTGTACACTCTAGAAAAGGTTTCTGTCTTAGTAAATGAAATGAAAATCCACAGCCTGTTTCCTGTCGCCGACCGGGTCAGGAATGGAATGAATGAAGCCCCCATCTAGCGGCGAGGATATGGACTGTGCCGGCTGCCGAGACCTGACGCACTCCTCTGGGGCAATGATTAAATGAATGACAGATGAAATGAAATGATAGTGGAGAGTGTTGCTGGAATGAAATTTTGACAGGGAAAACCGGAGTACACGGAGAAAAACCGGTCTGCCCCCGCTTTGTCCAGCACAGATCTCACATGAGTGACCGGGATTTGAACCACTGACCCAGCGGTGAGAGGCCGGCGTGCTACCGCCTAAGCCACGGAGGCTTAGTAAATCCAGTTTTTAATAAGTAGCGCACGAGTAGATTCAACAAATGAGCGACGGTGCGCGAATCGTTTTCACAATGTCCCGTATGCGCTCATATATCATTCATCCGATTGCGATGAAACCTTGGTGAATCATTGAGTACACTCCAGAGAAGGTTTCAGGCTGAGTAAATCAATTTTTCAATAGGTAGTGCATGAGTAGATTCAACAAATGAATGACGGCACGCGAATCGTTTAAAGAAAATCCCGTATGCGTTCATATATCATTCATCCGATTCCGATGAAACTTTGATGAGTTGTTGTGTACACGCCTGGGATGGTGTTCAACTCGGTAAATCCATTTTAGAATATTGGTAGCGCACGGGTAGATGTAACAAATGAGTGACGACGCGCGAAGCGTTCCAACAAAATCCCGTATGCGTTCATATACTATTCATCGATTGCGATGAAACTTTGATGAGTTGTTGTGTACACTTACCCGAAGCTTTCTAACTTAGTAAATCCATTTGACAGTTGGTAGAGCACGAATCATTTAAACAAACTCCCATATGCGTTATATGCCATTTATCCGATTGCGATGAAACATTGGAGAGTTGTTATGGACGCTCCCAAGAATGTTTCTAGATTAGTTAATTCATTTCTCGATAGTTTAGCGGCAGTTATCAGAAATTGAAAAAAATATTGTGTATCCAAAATCACTTCAAGAAACAAAGTTACAACACTTAATTTGATTGGCAGGACAACGTCTGCCTGGTCAGCTAGTAGTAAATATAAATTTACATGATCCGTGTCAGAATTAAATGTTTGACGGACTCTAACACCAGGCTTATATTGATCATCTCTGAGACTCTTCCTTTACTGATAACACTGGTCTTCAAAAAAAATATTATGTAACATGAATAACTTTTACTTATACCTATGCACTTTTAGGCTACCTGCTGAAACCGAAAATGACCCTGAAAAACATCTACCACGTCTGTTTTTTTACAGGGACACTGACAAAAGTGTGGTAAAAATGGGAAATAAACGCCACGAACTTACTATGAAAACAAAAATTTATAATGTAACTGTACATATTTTTTTTTCTTTTTTAAACAATTTAAACACATTATTCTACCTACGAGCATCTTTGAAATATATACATATATACAGTTTGTTCATGTTTCTTTTTAATGTCTTTCTTTTATGTGGAGTGGCATCTTCCTTTTTCAAAAACCAAGAGTAATCTCCGAGCATTACAGGATCCCAGCGGCCTTGGTATCTCGTTTCAATGGTTGCTATATCCTGGTGAAATCTCCCACCCCTTTCATCACTTATAGCTCCAAGATTCTCCGGGAAAAAGTTGATATGCGAGTGAAGGAAGTGAATTTTAAGGGACTTTCGGCAACCCATAGCTATATACGTTTTCAAAAGGTTAAGAACTAAACTCTTGTAGTTATCTTCTCTGTTGTTGCCAAGAAATCCTTTTACCACATTCACAAATGCTTTCCATGCTGCCAATTCGTTTTTGTTTAGCTTTTTTTTTCAAATTCAGCATCACGTATAACCTTCCTGGTGTCAGGTCCAGTGAAAACCCCTTCTTTTATCTTCGCTTCACTAAGTTTTGGAAAAAGTTCCGACAAGTACTTGAAACCTGGTCCCTCTCTGTCCATGCCTTTTACAAAGTTCTTCATAAGACCCAACTTAATGTGCAGAGGAGGAAGTAGCACGATTTGGGGTCAATCAAAGGATCGTTCAACACATTATTCCCCTGGAGTATAAGATTTACTTGACGGCCATGATTGTTTAACAAAGTGCTTTTTTTGGTCCCTGCTGTCCCATAAGCACAAATAGCAACAATACTTTGTAAAGCCGCCCTGAAGTCCCATTAATTTAGCTATCACTTTCTAGTCACCACATATTTGCCACTTAAAATCTTCATACTTGATTGCCCTTAGAACTGCACCCAAGTTGACATAAGTCTCCTTAATTGAAACAGAGTAAGCAACTGGAATTGACGGCTTTTTATTTTATTTCCATTGTGGAGTAAAACAGCCTTGAGGAGTCAATAAAAAGTCGCCACTCCGTAGAAACATGAGTTAGTCCAAGTTCATTCATTAACCCCACAATGTCGAAACATACACACATAGGCCCCTCAACTTTGAAAAATACATAGTAGTTAGCATTTCTCTTTCTAAAGGACGTTTTGCTAAAAGATTCCACTCTTGTAATCTTGAACCTAGTACTGTAGTTCAGACTGCTGCTTTGATAAACCTAAGTCGCGGGCCAAATCATTTAGTTCATTTTGCTTAATAAGATGAGGTTCACTAGGATCAATAGTATTTTCCAAAAACTCTACAGTTTCCGAATGTAAATCTTCATTGTCATTTAGTTCTGGAATGACCAAATCTTCCCAGTTCAAAGATGGAGTTGGAATGGGTAAGCCTTCACCGTGAGGAACAGGTTTAAAGGCTGAAGGTACAGTCGGATAGTCAATGTTCTTCTTCTACTTCTTTGAATAACCTTCAGTATTAGTAAGGCAAAAGTAGCAGTCATTAAAGTGGTTACCTGGTTCACGCCAAACCATAGGTACAGCAAATGGCATACTGCTTCGGTTACCCTTCATCCACTGAATAAGTGTTACGTGACAGCTCACACAACTACTATGTGGCGCCCAGTGTTTATCTTGGTCTCTTATTTTGCATCCAAAATACAAAAAAATATTCTTTTTTTACATCTTCATTCATAGGCCTACCTTGAGATTTTAATACACAACGTCCACAAATACAACAAAACTTATCTGGTGAATTTTTACAATGTCTTCGCTGATTTGATGCCATTCTCGCACAAAATTTTCAATGAAAACTCACATAACCTCACTTCACAAATGCAGCACTTCACTTACAGTGGCAAAAGAAAACAAAGAACATCAAACTGCGCCCGTCCCTCTTCTGCAGTGTTGCCAGCTGTCGAGTTTCAAATAGAGAAATAATGTGATATTATGGTAACATATGATGGTACCATATGTTGGTAACATAAACATGGGACTTGATGGCTGTATTTTGATAATTATTTCGTTATCTGGAAGGTAAACGCATAATAAAAATGCTATTTGGATCTGTGTTACATACACCTTGTAAGAAATTGGACCTTTCACCGGCTTAACGCTTTTATCAGCAAGTTATGAAAGGTACGAGTAAATCAACAATTATCGATTGGCAGTGAGATTGCTAATGTAAAATTAAATCGAGGAACCCAAGGCAACGATCAGCTGAGAGACTTATAGCAGCGAATTACAATCTCATTAACAGTGATCACTTGACTGGAACTCGATTACTGCTCATGAATTTAGTGGAACGCCCTCTACTATCTATTGGATCCTGGTTTCTATCTACCAAGAAAGACTGTCAGTTGTAACTCTTCAGTTTGCCAACAGGAATTTTCACGATCTAGGGTAAACTGTATAGTTATTGCCGCTTTAAAGACACTAGGCAATTAAATGAATAATTTTGAACCAAAAATCTGCTGTTGTTTGTCTCATATTTTTTGTCTCATGTTCTGCGCATTATGAATTTCTATATATGTAAAGCACAAAGTTTGTCTGTCCGTCTGTCTGTCTGTTTGCCTGTTATGTATACAAATCCACACCGTTTCACCGATCTGAACCAAAATTTGTATACTTACCCTTTGGAACCCTGCGGGTAACCCTGTCAACATTAAATTTCGGACAGACCACCCCATTCCCTGCAATTAGGCCCTTGGTTCCAAATCCACACCGTTTCACTGATCTCAACCAAAATTTGTATATTTACCCTTTGGAACCCAGCGAGTAACACTGTCCAATTAAAATTTCGGACAGACCACCCCATTCCCTGCATTTAGGCCCTTTGGTCAAAATCTACACCGTTTCACCGATCAGAACCAAAATTCGTATTCTTACCCTTTGGCACCCTGCGAGTAACACTGTCTGCTTGAAATTGCGGACAGACCACTCATTCCCTGCATTTAGGCCCTTTGGCTCAAATCTACACCGTTTCACCGATCTCAACCAAAATTTGTATATTTACCCTTTGGAACACTGCGACTAACACTGTCTGCTTGAAATTTCGGACAGACTACGCCATTCCCTGCATTTAGGCCCTTTTTGCACAAATCTACACCTTTTCACCGATCTGAACCAAAATGTGTATACTTACCCTTTGGAACCCTGCGAGTAACACTGTCCACTTGACATTTCGGACAGACCACCCCATTCCCTGCATTTAGGCCCTTTGGTCCAAATCCACACCGTTTCACCGATCAGAACCAAATTTCGTATTCTTACCCTTTGGCACCCTGCGAGTAATATACTGTCTGCTTGAAATTGCGGACAGACCACTCCTTTCCCTGCATTCAGGCCCTTTGGCACAAATCAACACCGTTTCACCGATCTGAACCAAAATTTGTATACTGACCCTTTGAAAGCCTGCGAGTAACACTGTCTGCTTGAAATTGGGGACTGACCTCTTCATTCCCTGCATTTAGGCCCTTTGACCCTAATCTACACCGTTCCACCGATCTCAACCAAAATTTGTATATTTACCCTTTGGAACACTGCGACTAACACTGTCTGCTTGAAATTACGGAGAGACCACTCCATTCCCTGCATTCAGGCCCTTTGTCACAAATCAACACCGTTTCACCGTTCTGAACCAAAATTTGTATACTCACCCTTTGAAAGCCTGCGAGTAACACTGTCTGCTTGAAATTGCGGACAGACCACTCCATTCCCTGCATTTAGGCCCTTTGGCCCAAATCAACACTGTTCCACCGATCTCAACCAAAATTTGTATATTTACCCTTTGGAACACTGCGACTAACACTGTCTGCTTGAAATTACGGACAGACCACTCCATTCCCTGCATTCAGGCCCTTTGGCACAAATCAACACCGTTTCACCGATCTGAACCAAAATTTGTATACTCACCCTTTGAAAGCTTGCGAGTAACACTGTCTGCTTGAAATTGCGGACAGACCACTCCATTCCCTGCATTTAGGCCCTTTGGCCCAAATCTACACCGTTCCACCGATCTCAACCAAAATTTGTATATTTACCCTTTGGAACACTGCGACTAACACTGTCTGCTTGAAATTGCGGAGAGGCTACTCCATCCCCTGCATTTAGGCCCTTTGGCACAAATCTACACCGTTTCACCGATCTGAACCAAAATTTGTATACTTACCCTTTGGAACCCTGCGAGTAACACTGTCCACTTAAAATTTCGGACAGACCACCCCATTCCCTGCATTTAGGCACTTTGGCACAAATCTACACCGTTTCACCGATCAGAACCAATATTCGGAAACTTACCCTTTGGTACCCAGGGAGTAACACTGTCTGCTTGAAATTGCGGACAGCCCACTCCATTCCCTGCATTTAGGCCCTTTGTCCCAAATCTACACCGTTTCACCGATATCAACCAAAATTTGTATATTTACCCTTTGGAACACTGCGACTAACACTGTCTGCTTGAAATTGCGGCGAGGCCACTCCATCCCTTGCATTTAGGCTGTTTGGCACAAATCTACGCCGTGTCACCTGACACCAATTTTATGTACTTACCCGTTGGAACCCGAAAAGTAACACTGTTCACTTTAAATTTCGGACAGACCACACTATTCCCTGCTTTGTGGCCCTTTGGCAGAAAACTACACCGTTTCACCGATCTCAACCAGATTTACAGAATTACCCTTTGGAACTCGACGAGTAACACTGTCCACTCGAAATTTCGGACAGACCTCTCCATTTCACGCATTTAGGCCCTTTGGCACAAATCTACATCGATCACCGATCGAAAACAAAATGTGTATACTTACCCTTTGGAACCCGATGAGTAACACTGTCCACTTTGAAATTTGGACAGGCCACTCCATTCCCTGCATTTAGCTCAGGGATTCCTCGGGGTTGCCAGCTTCCTAACTCACCAGTCATGAGCCCTTGAGGGTGTACCAGAAGTGGTGGGTCTACTCACACCCTGCCTCTTTGAGGGCCTTGAGCAGAAGACGGGAGATATTATGAAAAGTAAAAGAAGGTAGACCCCTCGAAGAATGAGGGTATCAGGAATGATGAGACAAAGCCAATTAAGGCGGGAAATTGAAAGACTACCTAGCCCTCGGATACCCTAATACAGTCTGGGTCGGAAGAGAACAAGAGTTGACCAAGGGAGGCCGACAGGAAAGAGAACTGAAATTTGCCCCGCCAGGAAGTAGAAGCGATGCCAGACTCAGATGGGGTCCCGTGGTCGACAACCCACGTCCCACAAGTTGTGAGACCCTGGGGGGGGTTCAGTTGGGAGAATATCTTGCTGATTCATCGCGAGGTGACTTGAGAGTACTTTCCAGAGCCCGCCGTGTTATCTCCTGCTGTCTATGCTGATGCCAGCATAGGGCCGTTGCGAAACAGTGAGTGATTCCCGGTCAATCTAAATAGGACGGGGAACCCCGAACGTGTGTCATCATATTTCGTCATCATCTGCGATCACCTCAGGTTCGTGCAGCTTGGACCTATATTCTTTGTCTTTGCCGAGCAGTACGCTCTTTCACTAGACGCATCGAGTACAGGCCTAAGCCAGAAAATAAGGTTGAGACTTTGGAAGACATCGAAGCTAGACACCTGAATTACCTATATCAGTTATAAAAAAATAACACCATGTTCGTTTAGTAGTCATTTTTTCATTACCTTATTATTATCATCATAAGTGCAAATGACCTAGATGATACGCGCATCATACCAATAATCACCGCCGCATAAAGTCTTTCTCGACTGTGATATTTAAAATATTTATTTTTGGTTGGTTGGTTCTTAAGTTTAGGGGCTGCGACAACGCGGTCATGTAGCCCCGTGTACTTTGGGTGTGTGTAGAATCTGTCTGATAACCGGTGTTAATTGTGATGACTGTATTAGTGTGTGTTATCTGTTTTTTAATTTAAGTACAAACTGCAACTTAGAATTCTTCAAATAGTTCGTACTTTTGCCGCCAAGTGCCACCGTCAACGACTACTAGGCCAAGTTCGGTACTTAGCTACTAGACGCCACTGCAGTCGGCTCTTGGCAACGGACGTAGACATCTAAGAGCGTTGTTTACATTCTTAACCTATCCAATTTAGCTTCACACAGGAGTAATTAGTGGAAGGTTCTTTAACATGCCATAAATCTATGACATGGGACCGCCGGCTTTACTTCCCCTCCGAAGAAAGGCGTACTGAGGGATTTTTAACGCTCTTAAAAAATCCGACGGCTTCGGCCGAGTTTGAACCCGCTATCTTGGGCATAGACGCTCAGCATGCTACCAACTTCGCCACCGAAGCCGCCATATATTTATTTTTATTACAGTACATTGTGTACATTATACGTTGAAGTGTCAATTCAATACCGGTAGTAGTTTCCCTTATCATCCTCATCATAAGAGCAAAAGACCTACAGTAGATGTTACGCCCATTACACCATTAATCACCACACACAATAAGTCTTCCTCGCCTGTGAATTTTGAAATATGTATTTCTATTACGGTAGTTAGTAAGTTTGACGTGTCAATTCAACAGTAGTTTTTATTATCATCCTTATCAAAAGGGTAAATGACCTAGATATTACTTCCTCATTGTCTTTGGGGGCAAATGACTTAGATTTTAAGTCCATTATATTTCTAAGGAGACCTTAAAACATTATCATAATTCCACCGGGCGAAGCCGGGTGCTACTGCTAGTCTTATATATAAATGTGAAAGTCTGTATGTATGTATGTATGTGGATCTGTTCCGTATACAAATGCACACCGTTCCACCAATCTCAACCAAATTTTGCATACACATAGTTTAGGACCCAGAAGGAACCACTGGCTACATGAATTTTCGATAGTCTTTCTCATTCTTCTGATTTCAGCCCTTTTGCACTCAAGCACAGGCTAATAAAATCATAAAATATACTCATGAAGGAATGGCAAGGCAGATAGTTTTTTGGCAACATAACTCAAGTCGAGACACGGCCGACTGGATGCCAGTTCCGCTCTGCACTACCGGTATAGAAAATGAGGATCTTTACTTGAAATCCCGTTAGTTACTCAACTGCTCACACAGCACTGTCAACCGAGTTTAGCATAACAAAGGTTTGACACTATCTACTATATATTTGTCAAATACCACTCACTCACTCACTCATTCATTCATCACGAAATCTCAGAAACCACCGAACGGATTGGAATGAAATTTGGTATGCAGCTTCCTCAAGGGCCGAAAATGCCCACCAAGAGAGGATTTTTGGATATTCAGGTTCTAAAGGGATGTTAAGGGGGTAGACCTGCATTTCATTGAATAGCAATATCTTCATGGAACAATTTGAACAAATAGCACTAGAGACCGCACCTTTGAAACCTAAAGTGTGGCTACGATACGTGGACGATACCTTTGTAATATGGGGCCATGGTAAAGATCAATTAAATCTGTTTTTACAACATCTTAACAGCCAGAACTCGAACATTCAGTTTACCATGGAGTTAGAAAATGAACAGAAAATCGCGTTTCTCGACGTTATGGTAACGAAGACCGCTGATCTAACTTTGGGACATACAGTTTACCGTAAGCCGACCCATACTGACCGATATCTACATAAGACGTCCAACCACCACCCACGACAGAAATACGGAGTTATAAAAACACTGGCTGACCGCGCTAAAAGAATTTGTGAAAAGCAGTGACTAAAACAAGAAATTGAACACCTCAACGAGGCCTTACGCGCGAATGGGTACAGCCAGAAAGATATCCAGCGAGCACTCCATCCGAGACGTCCAACTACAAGGGTAATTGGAGACAAGCAGCCCCTGGCTAGAGCTTTTCTTCCATATATAAAAAAGGTCACGGACAGAATAGGGAGGCTACTCGAGTCCCATGATATAAAGACCATATACAGGCCTACACGAAAAATTAAGGACATGTTTAGGTCCGCTAAAGATAAGCGATATCCTCATACCGCGTCAGGGGTTTATAAAATCCCGTGTGATTGTGGCCAAGTATATATTGGAACAACGAAAAGAAGTATTGCCGCTCGCCTCAAGGAGCACGAACGACACAGCCGGCTGGGACAAACAGATAAATCCCCTGTAGCAGCACACTCGCTACTTGCAGGTTACGATATAAGATATGGAGACACCGAAGTTCTGTCCACCACGGTGTCTTATCATGCCAGGCTACAAAGGGAGGCCATTGAAATCCTGAAGCATACTAACAGCTTCAATCTTAAGGAGGAAGCAGAACGTGTGAACAGAGCTTGGCTTCCAGTCCTTAATCCCCTCAAGCCTGCTCTTATTGACAGTCGTAGACGAAATGATGCAACAGACGAGCAGCCCTGTCCTTGATGCATTACTGTTATGTGGTACGCCGTTGCTATGGTAGCCTCTATGTGTGGGTTGTTGACTATTTAAATATCTTCTGTTTACTTGTTTTACCTCGCTTTATGTAACCTGTGAACATGCTGAACGCAGTATTCAGCGAAACGTCAGGACGACAAAATGTCCTTGGAACACGACCTATAAGCCCGCGAAACAGAGATTCCTATTTCAACGCCGGTCGTGCAAGTCTACATATTTACTTAATTCGCCTCTACGGGGAGGAAATATCACACTTAGTTCGTCGCTTTGAGAGGTTAAGGAAGAAAAAGTCGCAACTTCTGTCATCACTCGCGTTTCTTCTTCGATGCCGAGACACAGGTATGATTCCCAAGTTTATTAAAATGAAGAGACCACTAACCTCAGCTAGAGCCCATAGAATATATGATCGAACTGAACGTTCGCTATTACGTGAACGCATAAGCTTTGCACGTAAGGGGCTCGCTACTACAGATCAGGCACTCTTACAGCTGCACTACCGCATCAGCAGCACACTCTCATATCAGGACTGGGAAAATGTAGATCGTATCACCTTCTACTCTATGCGTTCAACATTTGAACAGTCTAGCATCCGGCAGAAGAAAAAGTTTGAGCGGTTACAGAGAGACCAACCCGCGCCAGTACCTGCGCCTATGCTGGACATCTCAGGGACAATTGTTATCCTGACCAATCGCCACCTGTCAGAGTGGGAAATCTCTATACTAGCGAAAGGAGGAAATTACGCAGTGACCCCTCCTTCGATTCCCGTTGAAGACATTGTCGCCAATATTGAAGCGGCAATCCGTGAGCTACCATCTGAACAAGCAGATGAAATCCGTCATGAAGCCTCACGTATAATCAAGAAGGCACCGGCACCGCAGAGTAACCTCACACCTCAGGAGAGAAAGGCTATAAAGACTCTCAACATGGACGAGAGCATAATCATTCTTCCTGCAGACAAAGGGAACGCAACGGTTATCTTGGACATGGACGACTACACTGCCAAGGTTTTGGAACTTTTAGACCCGGGTACCTACCGCAAACTACTGAGAGATCCTACCAACCGGATTCTTCGTGAAACAAACGGCCTGATCAAGGTATCTTCGCTACCTGAAAACGTAAAAAGGGAACCACCAGAAGTGAAGCTTTACCACCAAGACTTTATGGTTTACCTAAAATACACAAAGATAATGTTCCTCTTCGTCCTATCGTGAGTGCTATTGGATCACCAACTTATAGCATTGCCAAACATTTAGCTACCTTACTTCAACCACATATCGGCGGTACACAGTCGTTCGTCAAAGATTCCGGCCATTTCATTGAAAAATTGAAAACTATTCAACTAGAAAATGGTGACTTACTAGTAAGTTTTGACGTGGTCTCTCTTTTCACGAAAGTACCTATAAAGGTAGCCCTGGAATACATCGCACGGATTTTTCCTGATGATATCACCGCCTTATTCCGCCACTGCCTCACCGCTAGCTATTTCCTGTGGAAGGGTGATTTCTATTAACAAATTGATGGGGTCGCCATGGGCAGTCCCCTTAGTCCGGTGATCGCGAATTTCTTCATGGAACAATTTGAACAAATAGCACTAGAGACCGCACCTTTGAAACCTAAAGTGTGGCTACGATACGTGGACGATACCTTTGTAATATGGGGCCATGGTAAAGATCAATTAAATCTGTTTTTACAACATCTTAACAGCCAGAACTCGAACATTCAGTTTACCATGGAGTTAGAAAATGAACAGAAAATCGCGTTTCTCGACGTTATGGTAACGAAGACCGCTGATCTAACTTTGGGACATACAGTTTACCGTAAGCCGATCCATACTGACCGATATCTACATAAGACGTCCAACCACCACCTACGACAGAAATACGGAGTTATAAAAACACTGGCTGACCGCGCTAAAAGAATTTGTGAAAAGCAGTGCCTAAAACAAGAAATTGAACACCTCAACGAGGCCTTACGCGCGAATGGGTACAGCCAGAATGATATCCAGCGAGCACTCCATCCGAGACGTCCAACTACAAGGGTAATTGGAGACAAGCAGCCCCTGGCTAGAGCTTTTCTTCCATATATAAAAAAGGTCACGGACAGAATAGGGAGGCTACCCGAGTCCCATGATATAAAGACCATATACAGGCCTACACGAAAAATTAAGGACATGTTTAGGTCCGCTAAAGATAAGCGACATCCTCATACCGCGGCAGGGGTTTATAAAATCCCGTGTGATTGTGGCCAAGTATATATTGGAACAACGAAAAGAAGTATTGCCACTTGCCTCAAGGAGCACGAACGACACAGCCGGCTGGGACAAACAGATAAATCCACTGTAGCAGCACACTCGCTACTTGCAGGTCACGATATAAGATATGGAGACACCGAAGTTCTGTCCACCACCGTGTCTTATCATGCCAGGCTACAAAGGGAGGCCATTGAAATCCTGAAGCATACTAACAGCTTCAATCTTAAGGAGGAAGCAGAACGTGTGAACAGAGCTTGGCTTCCAGTCCTTAATCCCCTCAAGCCTGCTCTTATTGACCGTCGTAGACGAGATGATGCAACAGACGAGCAGCCCTGTCCTTGATGCATTACTTTTATGTGGTACGCCGTTGCTATGGTAGCCTCTAGGTGTGGGTTGTTGACTATTTATATATCTTCTGTTTACTTGTTTTACCTCGCTTTATGTAACCTGTGAACATGCTGAACGCAGTATTCAGCGAAACGTCAGGACGACAAAATTTCCTTGGAACACGACCTATAAGCCCGCGAAACAGAGATTCCTATTTCAACGCCGGTCGTGAAAGTCTACATATTTACTTAATTCGCCTCTACGGGGAGGAAATATCACACTTAGTTCGTCGCTTTGAGAGGTTAAGGAAGAAAAAGTCGCAACTTCTGTCATCACTCGCGTTTCTTCTTCGATGCCGAGACACAGGTATGATTCCCAAGTTTATTAAAATGAAGAGACCACTAACCTCAGCTAGAGCCCATAGAATATATGATCAAACTGAACGTTCGCTATTACGTGAACGCATAAGCTTTGCACGTAAGGGGCTCGCTACTACAGATCAGGCACTCTTACAGCTGCACTACCGCATCAGCAGCACACTCTCATATCAGGACTGGGAAAATGTAGATCGTATCACCTTCTACTCTATGCGTTCAACATTTGAACAGTCTAGCATCCGGCAGAAGAAAAAGTTTGAGCGGTTACAGAGAGACCAACCCGCGCCAGTACCTGCGCCTACGCTGGACATCTCACGGACAATTGTCAACCTGACCAATCGCCACCTGTCAGAGTGGGAAATCTCTATACTAGCGAAAGGAGGAAATTACGCAGTGACCCCTCCTTCGATTCCCGTTGAAGACATTGTCGCCAATATTGAAGCGACAATCCGTGAGCTACCATCTGAACAAGCAGATGAAATCCGTCATGAAGCCTCACGTATAATCAAGAAGGCACCGGCACCGCAGAGTAACCTCACACCTCAGGAGAGAAAGGCTATAAAGACTCTCAACATGGACGAGAGCATAATCATTCTTCCTGCAGACAAAGGGAACGCAACGGTTATCTTGGACATGGACGACTACACTGCCAAGGTTTTGGAACTTTTAGACCCGGGTACCTACCGCAAACTACTGAGAGATCCTACCAACCGGATTCTTCGTGAAACAAACGGCCTGATCAAGGTATCTTCGCTACCTGAAAACGTAAAGAAGGGAACCACCAGAAGTGAAGCTTTACCACCAAGACTTTATGGTTTACCTAAAATACACAAAGATAATGTTCCTCTTCGTCCTATCGTGAGTGCTATTGGATCACCAACTTATAGCATTGCCAAACATTTAGCTACCTTACTTCAACCACATATCGGCGGTACACAGTCGTTCGTCAAAGATTCCGGCCATTTTATTGAAAAATTGAAAACTATTCAACTAGAAGCTGGTGACTTACTAGTAAGTTTTGACGTGGTCTCTCTTTTCACGAAAGTACCTATAAAGGTAGCCCTGGAGTACATCGCACGGATTTTTCCTGATGATATCACCGCCTTATTCCGCCACTGCCTCACCGCTAGCTATTTCCTGTGGAAGGGTGATTACTTTGAACAAATTGATGGTGTCGCCATGGGCAGTCCCCTTAGTCCGGTGATCGCGAATTTCTTCATGGAACAATTTGAACAAATAGCACTAGAGACCGCACCTTTGAAACCTAAAGTGTGGCTACGATACGTGGACGATACCTTTGTAATAAGGGGCCATGGTAAAGATCAATTAAATCTGTTTTTACAACATCTTAACAGCCAGAACTCGAACATTCAGTTTACCATGGAGTTAGAAAATGAACAGAAAATCGCGTTTCTCGACGTTATGGTAACGAAGACCGCTGATCTAACTTTGGGACATACAGTTTACCGTAAGCCGACCCATACTGACCGATATCTACATAAGACGTCCAACCACCACCCACGACAGAAATACGGAGTTATAAAAACACTGGCTGACCGCGCTAAAAGAATTTGTGAAAAGCAGTGACTAAAACAAGAAATTGAACACCTCAACGAGGCCTTACGCGCGAATGGGTACAGCCAGAAAGATATCCAGCGAGCACTCCATCCGAGACGTCCAACTACAAGGGTAATTGGAGACAAGCAGCCCCTGGCTAGAGCTTTTCTTCCATATATAAAAAAGGTCACGGACAGAATAGGGAGGCTACCCGAGTCCCATGATATAAAGACCATATACAGGCCTACACGAAAAATTAAGGACATGTTTAGGTCCGCTAAAGATAAGCGACATCCTCATACCGCGGCAGGGGTTTATAAAATCCCGTGTGATTGTGGCCAAGTATATATTGGAACAACGAAAAGAAGTATTGCCACTTGCCTCAAGGAGCACGAACGACACAGCCGGCTGGGACAAACAGATAAATCCACTGTAGCAGCACACTCGCTACTTGCAGGTCACGATATAAGATATGGAGACACCGAAGTTCTGTCCACCACGGTGTCTTATCATGCCAGGCTACAAAGGGAGGCCATTGAAATCCTGAAGCATACTAACAGCTTCAATCTTAAGGAGGAAGCAGAACGTGTGAACAGAGCTTGGCTTCCAGTCCTTAATCCCCTCAAGCCTGCTCTTATTGACCGTCGTAGACGAGATGATGCAACAGACGAGCAGCCCTGTCCTTGATGCATTACTTTTATGTGGTACGCCGTTGCTATGGTAGCCTCTATGTGTGGGTTGTTGACTATTTATATATCTTCTGTTTACTTGTTTTACCTCGCTTTATGTAACCTGTGAACATGCTGAACGCAGTATTCAGCGAAACGTCAGGACGACAAAATTTCCTTGGAACACGACCTATAAGCCCGCGAAACAGAGATTCCTATTTCAACGCCGGTCGTGAAAGTCTACATATTTACTTAATTCGCCTCTACGGGGAGGAAATATCACACTTAGTTCGTCGCTTTGAGAGGTTAAGGAAGAAAAAGTCGCAACTTCTGTCATCACTCGCGTTTCTTCTTCGATGCCGAGACACAGGTATGATTCCCAAGTTTATTAAAATGAAGAGACCACTAACCTCAGCTAGAGCCCATAGAATATATGATCGAACTGAACGTTCGCTATTACGTGAACGCATAAGCTTTGCACGTAAGGGGCTCGCTACTACAGATCAGGCACTCTTACAGCTGCACTACCGCATCAGCAGCACACTCTCATATCAGGACTGGGAAAATGTAGATCGTATCACCTTCTACTCTATGCGTTCAACATTTGAACAGTCTAGCATCCGGCAGAAGAAAAAGTTTGAGCGGTTACAGAGAGACCAACCCGCGCCAGTACCTGCGCCTACGCTGGACATCTCACGGACAATTGTCAACCTGACCAATCGCCACCTGTCAGAGTGGGAAATCTCTATACTAGCGAAAGGAGGAAATTACGCAGTGACCCCTCCTTCGATTCCCGTTGAAGACATTGTCGCCAATATTGAAGCGACAATCCGTGAGCTACCATCTGAACAAGCAGATGAAATCCGTCATGAAGCCTCACGTATAATCAAGAAGGCACCGGCACCGCAGAGTAACCTCACACCTCAGGAGAGAAAGGCTATAAAGACTCTCAACATGGACGAGAGCATAATCATTCTTCCTGCAGACAAAGGGAACGCAACGGTTATCTTGGACATGGACGACTACACTGCCAAGGTTTTGGAACTTTTAGACCCGGGTACCTACCGCAAACTACTGAGAGATCCTACCAACCGGATTCTTCGTGAAACAAACGGCCTGATCAAGGTATCTTCGCTACCTGAAAACGTAAAGAAGGGAACCACCAGAAGTGAAGCTTTACCACCAAGACTTTATGGTTTACCTAAAATACACAAAGATAATGTTCCTCTTCGTCCTATCGTGAGTGCTATTGGATCACCAACTTATAGCATTGCCAAACATTTAGCTACCTTACTTCAACCACATATCGGCGGTACACAGTCGTTCGTAAAAGATTCCGGCCATTTCATTGAAAAATTGAAAACTATTCAACTAGAAGCTGGTGACTTACTAGTAAGTTTTGACGTGGTCTCTCTTTTCACGAAAGTACCTATAAAGGTAGCCCTGGAGTACATCGCACGGATTTTTCCTGATGATATCACCGCCTTATTCCGCCACTGCCTCACCGCTAGCTATTTCCTGTGGAAGGGTGATTACTTTGAACAAATTGATGGGGTCGCCATGGGCAGTCCCCTTAGTCCGGTGATCGCGAATTTCTTCATGGAACAATTTGAACAAATAGCACTAGAGACCGCACCTTTGAAACCTAAAGTGTGGCTACGATACGTGGACGATACCTTTGTAATAAGGGGCCATGGTAAAGATCAATTAAATCTGTTTTTACAACATCTTAACAGCCAGAACTCGAACATTCAGTTTACCATGGAGTTAGAAAATGAACAGAAAATCGCGTTTCTCGACGTTATGGTAACGAAGACCGCTGATCTAACTTTGGGACATACAGTTTACCGTAAGCCGACCCATACTGACCGATATCTACATAAGACGTCCAACCACCACCCACGACAGAAATACGGAGTTATAAAAACACTGGCTGACCGCGCTAAAAGAATTTGTGAAAAGCAGTGACTAAAACAAGAAATTGAACACCTCAACGAGGCCTTACGCGCGAATGGGTACAGCCAGAAAGATATCCAGCGAGCACTCCATCCGAGACGTCCAACTACAAGGGTAATTGGAGACAAGCAGCCCCTGGCTAGAGCTTTTCTTCCATATATAAAAAAGGTCACGGACAGAATAGGGAGGCTACCCGAGTCCCATGATATAAAGACCATATACAGGCCTACACGAAAAATTAAGGACATGTTTAGGTCCGCTAAAGATAAGCGACATCCTCATACCGCGGCAGGGGTTTATAAAATCCCGTGTGATTGTGGCCAAGTATATATTGGAACAACGAAAAGAAGTATTGCCACTTGCCTCAAGGAGCACGAACGACACAGCCGGCTGGGACAAACAGATAAATCCACTGTAGCAGCACACTCGCTACTTGCAGGTCACGATATAAGATATGGAGACACCGAAGTTCTGTCCACCACGGTGTCTTATCATGCCAGGCTACAAAGGGAGGCCATTGAAATCCTGAAGCATACTAACAGCTTCAATCTTAAGGAGGAAGCAGAACGTGTGAACAGAGCTTGGCTTCCAGTCCTTAATCCCCTCAAGCCTGCTCTTATTGACCGTCGTAGACGAGATGATGCAACAGACGAGCAGCCCTGTCCTTGATGCATTACTTTTATGTGGTACGCCGTTGCTATGGTAGCCTCTATGTGTGGGTTGTTGACTATTTATATATCTTCTGTTTACTTGTTTTACCTCGCTTTATGTAACCTGTGAACATGCTGAACGCAGTATTCAGCGAAACGTCAGGACGACAAAATTTCCTTGGAACACGACCTATAAGCCCGCGAAACAGAGATTCCTATTTCAACGCCGGTCGTGAAAGTCTACATATTTACTTAATTCGCCTCTACGGGGAGGAAATATCACACTTAGTTCGTCGCTTTGAGAGGTTAAGGAAGAAAAAGTCGCAACTTCTGTCATCACTCGCGTTTCTTCTTCGATGCCGAGACACAGGTATGATTCCCAAGTTTATTAAAATGAAGAGACCACTAACCTCAGCTAGAGCCCATAGAATATATGATCGAACTGAACGTTCGCTATTACGTGAACGCATAAGCTTTGCACGTAAGGGGCTCGCTACTACAGATCAGGCACTCTTACAGCTGCACTACCGCATCAGCAGCACACTCTCATATCAGGACTGGGAAAATGTAGATCGTATCACCTTCTACTCTATGCGTTCAACATTTGAACAGTCTAGCATCCGGCAGAAGAAAAAGTTTGAGCGGTTACAGAGAGACCAACCCGCGCCAGTACCTGCGCCTACGCTGGACATCTCACGGACAATTGTCAACCTGACCAATCGCCACCTGTCAGAGTGGGAAATCTCTATACTAGCGAAAGGAGGAAATTACGCAGTGACCCCTCCTTCGATTCCCGTTGAAGACATTGTCGCCAATATTGAAGCGACAATCCGTGAGCTACCATCTGAACAAGCAGATGAAATCCGTCATGAAGCCTCACGTATAATCAAGAAGGCACCGGCACCGCAGAGTAACCTCACACCTCAGGAGAGAAAGGCTATAAAGACTCTCAACATGGACGAGAGCATAATCATTCTTCCTGCAGACAAAGGGAACGCAACGGTTATCTTGGACATGGACGACTACACTGCCAAGGTTTTGGAACTTTTAGACCCGGGTACCTACCGCAAACTACTGAGAGATCCTACCAACCGGATTCTTCGTGAAACAAACGGCCTGATCAAGGTATCTTCGCTACCTGAAAACGTAAAGAAGGGAACCACCAGAAGTGAAGCTTTACCACCAAGACTTTATGGTTTACCTAAAATACACAAAGATAATGTTCCTCTTCGTCCTATCGTGAGTGCTATTGGATCACCAACTTATAGCATTGCCAAACATTTAGCTACCTTACTTCAACCACATATCGGCGGTACACAGTCGTTCGTAAAAGATTCCGGCCATTTCATTGAAAAATTGAAAACTATTCAACTAGAAGCTGGTGACTTACTAGTAAGTTTTGACGTGGTCTCTCTTTTCACGAAAGTACCTATAAAGGTAGCCCTGGAGTACATCGCACGGATTTTTCCTGATGATATCACCGCCTTATTCCGCCACTGCCTCACCGCTAGCTATTTCCTGTGGAAGGGTGATTACTTTGAACAAATTGATGGGGTCGCCATGGGCAGTCCCCTTAGTCCGGTGATCGCGAATTTCTTCATGGAACAATTTGAACAAATAGCACTAGAGACCGCACCTTTGAAACCTAAAGTGTGGCTACGATACGTGGACGATACCTTTGTAATAAGGGGCCATGGTAAAGATCAATTAAATCTGTTTTTACAACATCTTAACAGCCAGAACTCGAACATTCAGTTTACCATGGAGTTAGAAAATGAACAGAAAATCGCGTTTCTCGACGTTATGGTAACGAAGACCGCTGATCTAACTTTGGGACATACAGTTTACCGTAAGCCGACCCATACTGACCGATATCTACATAAGACGTCCAACCACCACCCACGACAGAAATACGGAGTTATAAAAACACTGGCTGACCGCGCTAAAAGAATTTGTGAAAAGCAGTGCCTAAAACAAGAAATTGAACACCTCAACGAGGCCTTACGCGCGAATGGGTACAGCCAGAAAGATATCCAGCGAGCACTCCATCCGAGACGTCCAACTACAAGGGTAATTGGAGACAAGCAGCCCCTGCCTAGAGCTTTTCTTCCATATATAAAAAAGGTCACGGACAGAATAGGGAGGCTACTCGAGTCCCATGATATAAAGACCATATACAGGCCTACACGAAAAATTAAGGACATGTTTAGGTCCGCTAAAGATAAGCGACATCCTCATACCGCGGCAGGGGTTTATAAAATCCCGTGTGATTGTGGCCAAGTATATATTGGAACAACGAAAAGAAGTATTGCCACTTGCCTCAAGGAGCACGAACGACACAGCCGGCTGGGACAAACAGATAAATCCACTGTAACAGCACACTCGCTACTTGCAGGTCACGATATAAGATATGGAGACACCGAAGTTCTGTCCACCACGGTGTCTTATCATGCCAGGCTACAAAGGGAGGCCATTGAAATCCTGAAGCATACTAACAGATTCAATCTTAAGGAGGAAGCAGAACGTGTGAACAGAGCTTGGCTTCCAGTCCTTAATCCCCTCAAGCCTGCTCTTATTGACCGTCGTAGACGAGATGATGCAACAGACGAGCAGCCCTGTCCTTGATGCATTACTTTTATATGGTACGCCGTTGCTATGGTAGCCTCTATGTGTGGGTTGTTGACTATTTATATATCTTCTGTTTACTTGTTTTACCTCGCTTTATGTAACCTGTGAACATGCTGAACGCAGTATTCAGCGAAACGTCAGGACGACAAAATGTCCTTGGAACACGACCTATAAGCCCGCGAAACAGAGATTCCTATTTCAACGCCGGTCGTGAAAGTCTACGTTTTTACTTAATTCGCCTCTACGGGGAGGAAATATCACACTTAGTTCGTCGCTTTGAGAGGTTAAGGAAGAAAAAGTCGCAACTTCTGTCATCACTCGCGTTTCTTCTTCGATGCCGAGACACAGGTATGATTCCCAAGTTTATTAAAATGAAGAGACCACTAACCTCAGCTAGAGCCCATAGAATATATGATCGAACTGAACGTTCGCTATTACGTGAACGCATAAGCTTTGCACGTAAGGGGCTCGCTACTACAGATCAGGCACTCTTACAGCTGCACTACCGCATCAGCAGCACACTCTCATATCAGGACTGGGAAAATGTAGATCGTATCACCTTCTACTCTATGCGTTCAACATTTGAACAGTCTAGCATCCGGAAGAAGAAAAAGTTTGAGCGGTTACAGAGAGACCAACCGGCGCCAGTACCTGCGCCTATGCTGGACATCTCAGGGACAATTGTTATCCTGACCAATCGCCACCTGTCAGAGTGGGAAATCTCTATACTAGCGAAAGGAGGAAATTACGCAGTGACCCCTCCTTCGATTCCCGTTGAAGACATTGTCGCCAATATTGAAGCGGCAATCCGTGAGCTACCATCTGAACAAGCAGATGAAATCCGTCATGAAGCCTCACGTATAATCAAGAAGGCACCGGCACCGCAGAGTAACCTCACACCTCAGGAGAGAAAGGCTATAAAGACTCTCAACATGGACGAGAGCATAATCATTCTTCCTGCAGACAAAGGGAACGCAACGGTTATCTTGGACATGGACGACTACACTGCCAAGGTTTTGGAACTTTTAGACCCGGGTACCTACCGCAAACTACTGAGAGATCCTACCAACCGGATTCTTCGTGAAACAAACGGCCTGATCAAGGTATCTTCGCTACCTGAAAACGTAAAAAGGGAACCACCAGAAGTGAAGCTTTACCACCAAGACTTTATGGTTTACCTAAAATACACAAAGATAATGTTCCTCTTCGTCCTATCGTGAGTGCTATTGGATCACCAACTTATAGCATTGCCAAACATTTAGCTACCTTACTTCAACCACATATCGGCGGTACACAGTCGTTCGTCAAAGATTCCGGCCATTTCATTGAAAAATTGAAAACTATTCAACTAGAAAATGGTGACTTACTAGTAAGTTTTGACGTGGTCTCTCTTTTCACGAAAGTACCTATAAAGGTAGCCCTGGAATACATCGCACGGATTTTTCCTGATGATATCACCGCCTTATTCCGCCACTGCCTCACCGCTAGCTATTTCCTGTGGAAGGGTGATTTCTATTAACAAATTGATGGGGTCGCCATGGGCAGTCCCCTTAGTCCGGTGATCGCGAATTTCTTCATGGAACAATTTGAACAAATAGCACTAGAGACCGCACCTTTGAAACCTAAAGTGTGGCTACGATACGTGGACGATACCTTTGTAATATGGGGCCATGGTAAAGATCAATTAAATCTGTTTTTACAACATCTTAACAGCCAGAACTCGAACATTCAGTTTACCATGGAGTTAGAAAATGAACAGAAAATCGCGTTTCTCGACGTTATGGTAACGAAGACCGCTGATCTAACTTTGGGACATACAGTTTACCGTAAGCCGACCCATACTGACCGATATCTACATAAGACGTCCAACCACCACCCACGACAGAAATACGGAGTTATAAAAACACTGGCTGACCGCGCTAAAAGAATTTGTGAAAAGCAGTGCCTAAAACAAGAAATTGAACACCTCAACGAGGCCTTACGCGCGAATGGGTACAGCCAGAAAGATATCCAGCGAGCACTCCATCCGAGACGTCCAACTACAAGGGTAATTGGAGACAAGCAGCCCCTGGCTAGAGCTTTCCTTCCATATATAAAAAAGGTCACGGACAGAATAGGGAGGCTACCCGAGTCCCATGATATAAAGACCATATACAGGCCTACACGAAAAATTAAGGACATGTTTAGGTCCGCTAAAGATAAGCGACATCCTCATACCGCGGCAGGGGTTTATAAAATCCCGTGTGATTGTGGCCAAGTATATATTGGAACAACGAAAAGAAGTATTGCCACTTGCCTCAAGGAGCACGAACGACACAGCCGGCTGGGACAAACAGATAAATCCACTGTAGCAGCACACTCGCTACTTGCAGGTCACGATATAAGATATGGAGACACCGAAGTTCTGTCCACCACCGTGTCTTATCATGCCAGGCTACAAAGGGAGGCCATTGAAATCCTGAAGCATACTAACAGCTTCAATCTTAAGGAGGAAGCAGAACGTGTGAACAGAGCTTGGCTTCCAGTCCTTAATCCCCTCAAGCCTGCTCTTATTGACCGTCGTAGACGAGATGATGCAACAGACGAGCAGCCCTGTCCTTGATGCATTACTTTTATGTGGTACGCCGTTGCTATGGTAGCCTCTATGTGTGGGTTGTTGACTATTTATATATCTTCTGTTTACTTGTTTTACCTCGCTTTATGTAACCTGTGAACATGCTGAACGCAGTATTCAGCGAAACGTCAGGACGACAAAATTTCCTTGGAACACGACCTATAAGCCCGCGAAACAGAGATTCCTATTTCAACGCCGGTCGTGAAAGTCTACATATTTACTTAATTCGCCTCTACGGGGAGGAAATATCACACTTAGTTCGTCGCTTTGAGAGGTTAAGGAAGAAAAAGTCGCAACTTCTGTCATCACTCGCGTTTCTTCTTCGATGCCGAGACACAGGTATGATTCCCAAGTTTATTAAAATGAAGAGACCACTAACCTCAGCTAGAGCCCATAGAATATATGATCGAACTGAACGTTCGCTATTACGTGAACGCATAAGCTTTGCACGTAAGGGGCTCGCTACTACAGATCAGGCACTCTTACAGCTGCACTACCGCATCAGCAGCACACTCTCATATCAGGACTGGGAAAATGTAGATCGTATCACCTTCTACTCTATGCGTTCAACATTTGAACAGTCTAGCATCCGGCAGAAGAAAAAGTTTGAGCGGTTACAGAGAGACCAACCCGCGCCAGTACCTGCGCCTACGCTGGACATCTCACGGACAATTGTCAACCTGACCAATCGCCACCTGTCAGAGTGGGAAATCTCTATACTAGCGAAAGGAGGAAATTACGCAGTGACCCCTCCTTCGATTCCCGTTGAAGACATTGTCGCCAATATTGAAGCGACAATCCGTGAGCTACCATCTGAACAAGCAGATGAAATCCGTCATGAAGCCTCACGTATAATCAAGAAGGCACCGGCACCGCAGAGTAACCTCACACCTCAGGAGAGAAAGGCTATAAAGACTCTCAACATGGACGAGAGCATAATCATTCTTCCTGCAGACAAAGGGAACGCAACGGTTATCTTGGACATGGACGACTACACTGCCAAGGTTTTGGAACTTTTAGACCCGGGTACCTACCGCAAACTACTGAGAGATCCTACCAACCGGATTCTTCGTGAAACAAACGGCCTGATCAAGGTATCTTCGCTACCTGAAAACGTAAAGAAGGGAACCACCAGAAGTGAAGCTTTACCACCAAGACTTTATGGTTTACCTAAAATACACAAAGATAATGTTCCTCTTCGTCCTATCGTGAGTGCTATTGGATCACCAACTTATAGCATTGCCAAACATTTAGCTACCTTACTTCAACCACATATCGGCGGTACACAGTCGTTCGTCAAAGATTCCGGCCATTTTATTGAAAAATTGAAAACTATTCAACTAGAAGCTGGTGACTTACTAGTAAGTTTTGACGTGGTCTCTCTTTTCACGAAAGTACCTATAAAGGTAGCCCTGGAGTACATCGCACGGATTTTTCCTGATGATATCACCGCCTTATTCCGCCACTGCCTCACCGCTAGCTATTTCCTGTGGAAGGGTGATTACTTTGAACAAATTGATGGTGTCGCCATGGGCAGTCCCCTTAGTCCGGTGATCGCGAATTTCTTCATGGAACAATTTGAACAAATAGCACTAGAGACCGCACCTTTGAAACCTAAAGTGTGGCTACGATACGTGGACGATACCTTTGTAATAAGGGGCCATGGTAAAGATCAATTAAATCTGTTTTTACAACATCTTAACAGCCAGAACTCGAACATTCAGTTTACCATGGAGTTAGAAAATGAACAGAAAATCGCGTTTCTCGACGTTATGGTAACGAAGACCGCTGATCTAACTTTGGGACATACAGTTTACCGTAAGCCGACCCATACTGACCGATATCTACATAAGACGTCCAACCACCACCCACGACAGAAATACGGAGTTATAAAAACACTGGCTGACCGCGCTAAAAGAATTTGTGAAAAGCAGTGCCTAAAACAAGAAATTGAACACCTCAACGAGGCCTTACGCGCGAATGGGTACAGCCAGAAAGATATCCAGCGAGCACTCCATCCGAGACGTCCAACTACAAGGGTAATTGGAGACAAGCAGCCCCTGGCTAGAGCTTTTCTTCCATATATAAAAAAGGTCACGGACAGAATAGGGAGGCTACCCGAGTCCCATGATATAAAGACCATATACAGGCCTACACGAAAAATTAAGGACATGTTTAGGTCCGCTAAAGATAAGCGACATCCTCATACCGCGGCAGGGGTTTATAAAATCCCGTGTGATTGTGGCCAAGTATATATTGGAACAACGAAAAGAAGTATTGCCACTTGCCTCAAGGAGCACGAACGACACAGCCGGCTGGGACAAACAGATAAATCCACTGTAGCAGCACACTCGCTACTTGCAGGTCACGATATAAGATATGGAGACACCGAAGTTCTGTCCACCACGGTGTCTTATCATGCCAGGCTACAAAGGGAGGCCATTGAAATCCTGAAGCATACTAACAGCTTCAATCTTAAGGAGGAAGCAGAACGTGTGAACAGAGCTTGGCTTCCAGTCCTTAATCCCCTCAAGCCTGCTCTTATTGACCGTCGTAGACGAGATGATGCAACAGACGAGCAGCCCTGTCCTTGATGCATTACTTTTATGTGGTACGCCGTTGCTATGGTAGCCTCTATGTGTGGGTTGTTGACTATTTATATATCTTCTGTTTACTTGTTTTACCTCGCTTTATGTAACCTGTGAACATGCTGAACGCAGTATTCAGCGAAACGTCAGGACGACAAAATTTCCTTGGAACACGACCTATAAGCCCGCGAAACAGAGATTCCTATTTCAACGCCGGTCGTGAAAGTCTACATATTTACTTAATTCGCCTCTACGGGGAGGAAATATCACACTTAGTTCGTCGCTTTGAGAGGTTAAGGAAGAAAAAGTCGCAACTTCTGTCATCACTCGCGTTTCTTCTTCGATGCCGAGACACAGGTATGATTCCCAAGTTTATTAAAATGAAGAGACCACTAACCTCAGCTAGAGCCCATAGAATATATGATCGAACTGAACGTTCGCTATTACGTGAACGCATAAGCTTTGCACGTAAGGGGCTCGCTACTACAGATCAGGCACTCTTACAGCTGCACTACCGCATCAGCAGCACACTCTCATATCAGGACTGGGAAAATGTAGATCGTATCACCTTCTACTCTATGCGTTCAACATTTGAACAGTCTAGCATCCGGCAGAAGAAAAAGTTTGAGCGGTTACAGAGAGACCAACCCGCGCCAGTACCTGCGCCTACGCTGGACATCTCACGGACAATTGTCAACCTGACCAATCGCCACCTGTCAGAGTGGGAAATCTCTATACTAGCGAAAGGAGGAAATTACGCAGTGACCCCTCCTTCGATTCCCGTTGAAGACATTGTCGCCAATATTGAAGCGACAATCCGTGAGCTACCATCTGAACAAGCAGATGAAATCCGTCATGAAGCCTCACGTATAATCAAGAAGGCACCGGCACCGCAGAGTAACCTCACACCTCAGGAGAGAAAGGCTATAAAGACTCTCAACATGGACGAGAGCATAATCATTCTTCCTGCAGACAAAGGGAACGCAACGGTTATCTTGGACATGGACGACTACACTGCCAAGGTTTTGGAACTTTTAGACCCGGGTACCTACCGCAAACTACTGAGAGATCCTACCAACCGGATTCTTCGTGAAACAAACGGCCTGATCAAGGTATCTTCGCTACCTGAAAACGTAAAGAAGGGAACCACCAGAAGTGAAGCTTTACCACCAAGACTTTATGGTTTACCTAAAATACACAAAGATAATGTTCCTCTTCGTCCTATCGTGAGTGCTATTGGATCACCAACTTATAGCATTGCCAAACATTTAGCTACCTTACTTCAACCACATATCGGCGGTACACAGTCGTTCGTCAAAGATTCCGGCCATTTCATTGAAAAATTGAAAACTATTCAACTAGAAGCTGGTGACTTACTAGTAAGTTTTGACGTGGTCTCTCTTTTCACGAAAGTACCTATAAAGGTAGCCCTGGAGTACATCGCACGGATTTTTCCTGATGATATCACCGCCTTATTCCGCCACTGCCTCACCGCTAGCTATTTCCTGTGGAAGGGTGATTACTTTGAACAAATTGATGGGGTCGCCATGGGCAGTCCCCTTAGTCCGGTGATCGCGAATTTCTTCATGGAACAATTTGAACAAATAGCACTAGAGACCGCACCTTTGAAACCTAAAGTGTGGCTACGATACGTGGACGATACCTTTGTAATAAGGGGCCATGGTAAAGATCAATTAAATCTGTTTTTACAACATCTTAACAGCCAGAACTCGAACATTCAGTTTACCATGGAGTTAGAAAATGAACAGAAAATCGCGTTTCTCGACGTTATGGTAACGAAGACCGCTGATCTAACTTTGGGACATACAGTTTACCGTAAGCCGACCCATACTGACCGATATCTACATAAGACGTCCAACCACCACCCACGACAGAAATACGGAGTTATAAAAACACTGGCTGACCGCGCTAAAAGAATTTGTGAAAAGCAGTGCCTAAAACAAGAAATTGAACACCTCAACGAGGCCTTACGCGCGAATGGGTACAGCCAGAAAGATATCCAGCGAGCACTCCATCCGAGACGTCCAACTACAAGGGTAATTGGAGACAAGCAGCCCCTGGCTAGAGCTTTTCTTCCATATATAAAAAAGGTCACGGACAGAATAGGGAGGCTACTCGAGTCCCATGATATAAAGACCATATACAGGCTTACACGAAAAATTAAGGACATGTTTAGGTCCGCTAAAGATAAGCGACATCCTCATACCGCGGCAGGGGTTTATAAAATCCCGTGTGATTGTGGCCAAGTATATATTGGAACAACGAAAAGAAGTATTGCCACTTGCCTCAAGGAGCACGAACGACACAGCCGGCTGGGACAAACAGATAAATCCACTGTAGCAGCACACTCGCTACTTGCAGGTCACGATATAAGATATGGAGACACCGAAGTTCTGTCCACCACGGTGTCTTATCATGCCAGGCTACAAAGGGAGGCCATTGAAATCCTGAAGCATACTAACAGATTCAATCTTAAGGAGGAAGCAGAACGTGTGAACAGAGCTTGGCTTCCAGTCCTTAATCCCCTCAAGCCTGCTCTTATTGACCGTCGTAGACGAGATGATGCAACAGACGAGCAGCCCTGTCCTTGATGCATTACTTTTATATGGTACGCCGTTGCTATGGTAGCCTCTATGTGTGGGTTGTTGACTATTTATATATCTTCTGTTTACTTGTTTTACCTCGCTTTATGTAACCTGTGAACATGCTGAACGCAGTATTCAGCGAAACGTCAGGACGACAAAATGTCCTTGGAACACGACCTATAAGCCCGCGAAACAGAGATTCCTATTTCAACGCCGGTCGTGAAAGTCTACATTTTTACTTAATTCGCCTCTACGGGGAGGAAATATCACACTTAGTTCGTCGCTTTGAGAGGTTAAGGAAGAAAAAGTCGCAACTTCTGTCATCACTCGCGTTTCTTCTTCGATGCCGAGACACAGGTATGATTCCCAAGTTTATTAAAATGAAGAGACCACTAACCTCAGCTAGAGCCCATAGAATATATGATCGAACTGAACGTTCGCTATTACGTGAACGCATAAGCTTTGCACGTAAGGGGCTCGCTACTACAGATCAGGCACTCTTACAGCTGCACTACCGCATCAGCAGCACACTCTCATATCAGGACTGGGAAAATGTAGATCGTATCACCTTCTACTCTTTGCGTTCAACATTTGAACAGTCTAGCATCCGGCAGAAGAAAAAGTTTGAGCGGTTACAGAGAGACCAACCCGCGCCAGTACCTGCGCCTACGCTGGACATCTCAGGGACAATTGTTAACCTGACCAATCGCCACCTGTCAGAGTGGGAAATATCTATACTAGCGAAAGGAGGAAATTACGCAGTGACCCTTCCTTCGATTCCCGTTGAAGACATTGTCGCCAATATTGAAGCGGCAATCCGTGAGCTACCATCTGAACAAGCAGATGAAATCCGTCATGAAGCCTCACGTATAATCAAGAAGGCACCGGCACCGCAGAGTAACCTCACACCTCAGGAGAGAAAGGCTATAAAGACTCTCAACATGGACGAGAGCATAATCATTCTTCCTGCAGACAAAGGGAACGCAACGGTTATCTTGGACATGGACGACTACACTGCCAAGGTTTTGGAACTTTTAGACCCGGGTACCTACCGCAAACTACTGAGAGATCCTACCAACCGGATTCTTCGTGAAACAAACGGCCTGATCAAGGTATCTTCGCTACCTGAAAACGTAAAAAGGGAACCACCAGAAGTGAAGCTTTACCACCAAGACTTTATGGTTTACCTAAAATACACAAAGATAATGTTCCTCTTCGTCCTATCGTGAGTGCTATTGGATCACCAACTTATAGCATTGCCAAACATTTAGCTACCTTACTTCAACCTCATATCGGCGGTACACAGTCGTTCGTCAAAGATTCCGGCCATTTCATTGAAAAATTGAAAACTATTCAACTAGAAACTGGTGACTTACTAGTAAGTTTTGACGTGGTCTCTCTTTTCACGAATGTACCTATAAAGGTAGCCCTGGAGTACATCGCACGGATTTTTCCTGATGATATCACCGCCTTATTCCGCCACTGCCTCACCGCTAGCTATTTCCTGTGGAAGGGTGATTTCTATGAACAAATTGATGGGGTCGCCATGGGCAGTCCCCTTAGTCCAGTGATCGCGAATTTCTTCATGGAACAATTTGAACAAATAGCACTAGAGACCGCACCTTTGAAACCTAAAGTGTGGCTACGATACGTGGACGATACCTTTGTAATATGGGGCCATGGTAAAGATCAATTAAATCTGTTTTTACAACATCTTAACAGCCAGAACTCGAACATTCAGTTTACCATGGAGTTAGAAAATGAACTGAAAATCGCGTTTCTCGACGTTATGGTAACGAAGACCGCTGATCTAACTTTGGGACATACAGTTTACCGTAAGCCGACCCATACTGACCGATATCTACATAAGACGTCCAACCACCACCCACGACAGAAATACGGAGTTATAAAAACACTGGCTGACCGCGCTAAAAGAATTTGTGAAAAGCAGTGACTAAAACAAGAAATTGAACACCTCAACGAGGCCTTACGCGCGAATGGGTACAGCCAGAAAGATATCCAGCGAGCACTCCATCCGAGATGTCCAACTACAAGGGTAATTGGAGACAAGCAGCCCCTGGCTAGAGCTTTTCTTCCATATATAAAAAAGGTCACGGACAGAATAGGGAGGCTACTCGAGTCCCATGATAAAAAGACCATATACAGGCCTACACGAAAAATTAAGGACATGTTTAGGTCCGCTAAAGATAAGCGATATCCTCATACCGCGGCAGGGGTTTATAAAATCCCGTGTGATTGTGGCCAAGTATATATTGGAACAACGAAAAGAAGTACTGCCGCTCGCCTCAAGGAGCACGAACGACACAGCCGGCTGGGACAAACAGATAAATCCCCTGTAGCAGCACACTCGCTACTTGCAGGTTACGATATAAGATATGGAGACACCGAAGTTCTGTCCACCACGGTGTCTTATCATGCCAGGCTACAAAGGGAGGCCATTGAAATCCTGAAGCATACTAACAGCTTCAATCTTAAGGAGGAAGCAGAACGTGTGAACAGAGCTTGGCTTCCAGTCCTTAATCCCCTCAAGCCTGCTCTTATTGACAGTCGTAGACGAAATGATGCAACAGACGAGCAGCCCTGTCCTTGATGCATTACTATTATGTGGTACGCCGTTGCTATGGTAGCCTCTATGTGTGGGTTGTTGACTATTTAAATATCTTCTGTTTACTTGTTATACCTCGCTTTATGTAACCTGTGAACATGCTGAACGCAGTATTCAGCGAAACGTCAGGACGACAAAATTTCCTTGGAACACGACCTATAAGCCCGCGAAACAGAGATTCCTATTTCAACGCCGGTCGTGAAAGTCTACATATTTACTTAATTCGCCTCTACGGGGAGGAAATATCACACTTAGTTCGTCGCTTTGAGAGGTTAAGGAAGAAAAAGTCGCAACTTCTGTCATCACTCGCGTTTCTTCTTCGATGCCGAGACACAGGTATGATTCCCAAGTTTATTAAAATGAAGAGACCACTAACCTCAGCTAGAGCCCATAGAATATATGATCGAACTGAACGTTCGCTATTACGTGAACGCATAAGCTTTGCACGTAAGGGGCTCGCTACTACAGATCAGGCACTCTTACAGCTGCACTACCGCATCAGCAGCACACTCTCATATCAGGACTGGGAAAATGTAGATCGTATCACCTTCTACTCTTTGCGTTCAACATTTGAACAGTCTAGCATCTGGCAGAAGAAAAAGTTTGAGCGGTTACAGAGAGACCAACCCGCGCCAGTACCTGCGCCTATGCTGGACATCTCAGGGACAATTGTTAACCTGACCAATCGCCACCTGTCAGAGTGGGAAATCTCTATACTAGCGAAAGGAGGAAATTACGCAGTGACCCCTCCTTCGATTCCCGTTGAAGACATTGTCGCCAATATTGAAGCGGCAATCCGTGAGCTACCATCTGAACAAGCAGATGAAATCCGTCATGAAGCCTCACGTATAATCAAGAAGGCACCGGCACCGCAGAGTAACCTCACACCTCAGGAGAGAAAGGCTATAAAGACTCTCAACATGGACGAGAGCATAATCATTCTTCCTGCAGACAAAGGGAACGCAACGGTTATCTTGGACATGGACGACTACACTGCCAAGGTTTTGGAACTTTTAGACCCGGGTACCTACCGCAAACTACTGAGAGATCCTACCAACCGGATTCTTCGTGAAACAAACGGCCTGATCAAGGTATCTTCGCTACCTGAAAACGTAAAGAAGGGAACCACCAGAAGTGAAGCTTTACCACCAAGACTTTATGGTTTACCTAAAATACACAAAGATAATGTTCCTCTTTGTCCTATCGTGAGTGCTATTGGATCACCAACTTATAGCATTGCCAAACATTTAGCTACCTTACTTCAACCTCATATCGGCGGTACACAGTCGTTCGTCAAAGATTCCGGCCATTTCATTGAAAAATTGAAAACTATTCAACTAGAAGCTGGTGACTTACTAGTAAGTTTTGACGTGGTCTCTCTTTTCACGAAAGTACCTATAAAGGTAGCCCTGGAGTACATCGCACGGATTTTTCCTGATGATATCACCGCCTTATTCCGCCACTGCCTCACCGCTAGCTATTTCCTGTGGAAGGGTGATTTCTATGAACAAATTGATGGGGTCGCCATGGGCAGTCCCCTTAGTCCAGTGATCGCGAATTTCTTCATGGAACAATTTGAACAAATAGCACTAGAGACCGCACCTTTGAAACCTAAAGTGTGGCTACGATACGTGGACGATACCTTTGTAATATGGAGCCATGGTAAAGATCAATGAAATCTGTTTTTACAACATCTTAACAGCCAGAACTCGAACATTCAGTTTACCATGGAGTTAGAAAATGAACAGAAAATCGCGTTTCTCGACGTTATGGTAACGAAGACCGCTGATCTAACTTTGGGACATACAGTTTACCGTAAGCCGACCCATACTGACCGATATCTACATAAGACGTCCAACCACCACCCACGACAGAAATACGGAGTTATAAAAACACTGGCTGACCGCGCTAAAAGAATTTGTGAAAAGCAGTGCCTAAAACAAGAAATTGAACACCTCAACGAGGCCTTACGCGCGAATGGGTACAGCCAGAAAGATATCCAGCGAGCACTCCATCCGAGACGTCCAACTACAAGGGTAATTGGAGACAAGCAGCCCCTGGCTAGAGCTTTTCTTCCATATATAAAAAAGGTCACGGACAGAATAGGGAGGCTACCCGAGTCCCATGATATAAAGACCATATACAGGCCTACACGAAAAATTAAGGACATGTTGAGGTCCGCTAAAGATAAGCGACATCCTCATACCGCGGCAGGGGTTTATAAAATCCCGTGTGATTGTGGCCAAGTATATATTGGAACAACGAAAAGAAGTATTGCCACTTGCCTCAAGGAGCACGAACGACACAGCCGGCTGGGACAAACAGATAAATCCACTGTAGCAGCACACTGGCTACTTGCAGGTCACGATATAAGATATGGAGACACCGAAGTTCTGTCCACCACGGTGTCTTTTCATGCCAGGCTACAAAGGGAGGCCATTGAAATCCTGAAGCATACTAACAGATTCAATCTTAAGGAGGAAGCAGAACGTGTGAACAGAGCTTGGCTTCCAGTCCTTAATCCCCTCAAGCCTGCTCTTATTGACCGTCGTAGACGAGATGATGCAACAGACGAGCAGCCCTGTCCTTGATGCATTACTTTTATGTGGTACGCCGTTGCTATGGTAGTCTCTATGTGTGGGTTGTTGACTATTTATATATCTTCTGTTTACTTGTTTTACCTCGCTTTATGTAACCTGTGAACATGCTGAACGCAGTATTCAGCGAAACGTCAGGACGACAAAATGTCCTTGGAACACGACCTAAAAGCCCGCGAAACAGAGATTCCTCTTTCAACGCCGGTCGTGAAAGTTTACATATTTACTTAATTCGCCTCTACGGGGAGGAAATATCACACTTAGTTCGTCGCTTTGAGAGGTTAAGGAAGAAAAAGTCGCAACTTCTGTCATCACTCGCGTTTCTTCTTCGATGCCGAGACACAGGTATGATTCCCAAGTTTATTAAAATGAGGAGACCACTAACCTCAGCTAGAGCCCATAGAATATATGATCGAACTGAACGTTCGCTATTACGTGAACGCATAAGCTTTGCACGTAAGGGGCTCGCTACTACAGATCAGGCACTCTTACAGCTGCACTACCGCATCAGCAGCACACTCTCATATCAGGACTGGAAAATGTAGATCGTATCACCTTCTACTCTTTGCGTTCAACATTTGAACAGTCTAGCATCCGGCAGAATAAAACGTTTGAGCGGTTACAGAGAGACCGACCCGCGCCAGTACCTGCGCCTACGCTGGACATCTCACGGACAATTGTTAACCTGACCAATCGCCACCTGTCAGAGTGGGAAATCTCTATACTAGCGAAAGGAGGAAATTACGCAGTGACCCCTCCTTCGATTCCCGTTGAAGACATTGCCGCCAATATTGAAGCGGCAATCCGTGAGCTACCATCTGAACAAGCAGATGAAATCCGTCATGAAGCCTCACGTATAATCAAGAAGGCACCGGCACCGCAGAGTAACCTCACACCTCAGGAGAGAAAGGCTATAAAGACTCTCAACATGGACGAGAGCATTCTTCCTGCAGACAAAGGGAACGCAACGGTTATCTTGGACATGGACGACTACACTGCCAAGGTTTTGGAACTTTTAGACCCGGGTACCTACCGCAAACTACTGAGAGATCCTACCAACCGGATTCTTCGTGAAACAAACGGCCTGATCAAGGTATCTTCGCTACCTGAAAACGTAAAAAGGGAACCACCAGAAGTGAAGCTTTACCACCAAGACTTTATGGTTTACCTAAAATACACAAAGATAATGTTCCTCTTCGTCCTATCGTGAGTGCTATTGGATCACCAACTTATAGCATTGCCAAACATTTAGCTACCTTACTTCAACCACATATCGGCGGTACACAGTCGTTCGTCAAAGATTCCGGCCATTTCATTGAAAAATTGAAAACTATTCAACTAGAAGCTGGTGACTTACTAGTAAGTTTTGACGTGGTCTCTCTTTTCACGAAAGTACCTATAAAGGTAGCCCTGGAATACATCGCACGGATTTTTCCTGATGATGTCACCGCCTTATTCCGCCACTGCCTCACCGCTAGCTATTTCCTGTGGAAGGGTGATTTCTATTAACAAATTGATGGGGTCGCCATGGGCAGTCCCCTTAGTCCGGTGATCGCGAATTTCTTCATGGAACAATTTGAACAAATAGCACTAGAGACCGCACCTTTGAAACCTAAAGTGTGGCTACGATACGTGGACGATACCTTTGTAATATGGGGCCATGGTAAAGATCAATTAAATCTGTTTTTACAACATCTTAACAGCCAGAACTCGAACATTCAGTTTACCATGGAGTTAGAAAATGAACAGAAAATCGCGTTTCTCGACGTTATGGTAACGAAGACCGCTGATCTAACTTTGGGACATACAGTTTACCGTAAGCCGACCCATACTGACCGATATCTACATAAGACGTCCAACCACCACCCACGACAGAAATACGGAGTTATAAAAACACTGGCTGACCGCGTTAAAAGAATTTGTGAAAAGCAGTGCCTAAAACAAGAAATTGAACATCTCAACGAGGCCTTACGCGCGAATGGGTACAGCCAGAAAGATATCCAGCGAGCACTCCATCCGAGACGTCCAACTACAAGGGTAATTGGAGACAAGCAGCCCCTGGCTAGAGCTTTTCTTCCATATATAAAAAAGGTCACGGACAGAATAGGGAGGCTACCCGAGTCCCATGATATAAAGACCATATACAGGCCTACACGAAAAATTAAGGACATGTTTAGGTCCGCTAAAGATAAGCGACATCCTCATACCGCGGCAGGGGTTTATAAAATCCCGTGTGATTGTGGCCAAGTATATATTGGAACAACGAAAAGAAGTATTGCCACTTGCCTCAAGGAGCACGAACGACACAGCCGGCTGGGACAAACAGATAAATCCACTGTAGCAGCACACTCGCTACTTGCAGGTCACGATATAAGATATGGAGACACCGAAGTTCTGTCCACCACGGTGTCTTATCATGCCAGGCTACAAAGGGAGGCCATTGAAATCCTGAAGCATACTAACAGCTTCAATCTTAAGGAGGAAGCAGAACGTGTGAACAGAGCTTGGCTTCCAGTCCTTAATCCCCTCAAGCCTGCTCTTATTGACCGTCGTAGACGAGATGATGCAACAGACGAGCAGCCCTGTCCTTGATGCATTACTTTTATGTGGTACGCCGTTGCTATGGTAGCCTCTATGTGTGGGTTGTTGACTATTTATATGTCTTCTGTTTACTTGTTTTACCTCGCTTTATGTAACCTGTGAACATGCTGAACGCAGTATTCAGCGAAACGTCAGGACGACAAAATTTCCTTGGAACACGACCTATAAGCCCGCGAAACAGAGATTCCTATTTCAACGCCGGTCGTGAAAGTCTACATATTTACTTAATTCGCCTCTACGTGGAGGAAATATCACACTTAGTTCGTCGCTTTGAGAGGTTAAGGAAGAAAAAGTCGCAACTTCTGTCATCACTCGCGTTTCTTCTTCGATGCCGAGACACAGGTATGATTCCCAAGTTTATTAAAATGAAGAGACCACTAACCTCAGCTAGAGCCCATAGAATATATGATCGAACTGAACGTTCGCTATTACGTGAACGCATAAGCTTTGCACGTAAGGGGCTCGCTACTACAGATCAGGCACTCTTACAGCTGCACTACCGCATCAGCAGCACACTCTCATATCAGGACTGGGAAAATGTAGATCGTATCACCTTCTACTCTATGCGTTCAACATTTGAACAGTCTAGCATCCGGCAGAAGAAAAAGTTTGAGCGGTTACAGAGAGACCAACCCGCGCCAGTACCTGCGCCTACGCTGGACATCTCACGGACAATTGTCAACCTGACCAATCGCCACCTGTCAGAGTGGGAAATCTCTATACTAGCGAAAGGAGGAAATTACGCAGTGACCCCTCCTTCGATTCCCGTTGAAGACATTGTCGCCAATATTGAAGCGACAATCCGTGAGCTACCATCTGAACAAGCAGATGAAATCCGTCATGAAGCCTCACGTATAATCAAGAAGGCACCGGCACCGCAGAGTAACCTCACACCTCAGGAGAGAAAGGCTATAAAGACTCTCAACATGGACGAGAGCATAATCATTCTTCCTGCAGACAAAGGGAACGCAACGGTTATCTTGGACATGGACGACTACACTGCCAAGGTTTTGGAACTTTTAGACCCGGGTACCTACCGCAAACTACTGAGAGATCCTACCAACCGGATTCTTCGTGAAACAAACGGCCTGATCAAGGTATCTTCGCTACCTGAAAACGTAAAGAAGGGAACCACCAGAAGTGAAGCTTTACCACCAAGACTTTATGGTTTACCTAAAATACACAAAGATAATGTTCCTCTTCGTCCTATCGTGAGTGCTATTGGATCACCAACTTATAGCATTGCCAAACATTTAGCTACCTTACTTCAACCACATATCGGCGGTACACAGTCGTTCGTCAAAGATTCCGGCCATTTCATTGAAAAATTGAAAACTATTCAACTAGAAGCTGGTGACTTACTAGTAAGTTTTGACGTGGTCTCTCTTTTCACGAAAGTACCTATAAAGGTAGCCCTGGAGTACATCGCACGGATTTTTCCTGATGATATCACCGCCTTATTCCGCCACTGCCTCACCGCTAGCTATTTCCTGTGGAAGGGTGATTTCTTTGAACAAATTGATGGGGTCGCCATGGGCAGTCCCCTTAGTCCGGTGATCGCGAATTTCTTCATGGAACAATTTGAACAAATAGCACTAGAGACCGCACCTTTGAAACCTAAAGTGTGGCTACGATACGTGGACGATACCTTTGTAATAAGGGGCCATGGTAAAGATCAATTAAATCTGTTTTTACAACATCTTAACAGCCAGAACTCGAACATTCAGTTTACCATGGAGTTAGAAAATGAACAGAAAATCGCGTTTCTCGACGTTATGGTAACGAAGACCGCTGATCTAACTTTGGGACATACAGTTTACCGTAAGCCGACCCATACAGACCGATATCTACATAAGACGTCCAACCACCACCCACGACAGAAATACGGAGTTATAAAAACACTGGCTGACCGCGCTGAAAGAATTTGTGAAAAGCAGTGCCTAAAACAAGAAATTGAACACCTCAACGAGGCCTTACGCGCGAATGGGTACAGCCAGAAAGATATCCAGCGAGCACTCCATCCGAGACGTCCAACTACAAGGGTAATTGGAGACAAGCAGCCCCTGGCTAGAGCTTTTCTTCCATATATAAAAAAGGTCACGGACAGAATAGGGAGGCTACTCGAGTCCCATGATATAAAGACCATATACAGGCCTACACGAAAAATTAAGGACATGTTTAGGTCCGCTAAAGATAAGCGACATCCTCATACCGCGGCAGGGGTTTATAAAATCCCGTGTGATTGTGGCCAAGTATATATTGGAACAACGAAAAGAAGTATTGCCACTTGCCTCAAGGAGCACGAACGACACAGCCGGCTGGGACAAACAGATAAATCCACTGTAGCAGCACACTCGCTACTTGCAGGTCACGATATAAGATATGGAGACACCGAAGTTCTGTCCACCACGGTGTCTTATCATGCCAGGCTACAAAGGGAGGCCATTGAAATCCTGAAGCATACTAACAGATTCAATCTTAAGGAGGAAGCAGAACGTGTGAACAGAGCTTGGCTTCCAGTCCTTAATCCCCTCAAGCCTGCTCTTATTGACCGTCGTAGACGAGATGATGCAACAGACGAGCAGCCCTGTCCTTGATGCATTACTTTTATATGGTACGCCGTTGCTATGGTAGCCTCTATGTGTGCGTTGTTGACTATTTATATATCTTCTGTTTACTTGTTTTACCTCGCTTTATGTAACCTGTGAACATGCTGAACGCAGTATTCAGCGAAACGTCAGGACGACAAAATGTCCTTGGAACACGACCTATAAGCCCGCGAAACAGAGATTCCTATTTCAACGCCGGTCGTGAAAGTCTACATTTTTACTTAATTCGCCTCTACGGGGAGGAAATATCACACTTAGTTCGTCGCTTTGAGAGGTTAAGGAAGGAAAAGTCGCAACTTCTGTCATCACTCGCGTTTCTTCTTCGATGCCGAGACACAGGTATGATTCCCAAGTTTATTAAAATGAAGAGACCACTAACCTCAGCTAGAGCCCATAGAATATATGATCGAACTGAACGTTCGCTATTACGTGAACGCATAAGCTTTGCACGTAAGGGGCTCGCTACTACAGATCAGGCACTCTTACAGCTGCACTACCGCATCAGCAGCACACTCTCATATCAGGACTGGGAAAATGTAGATCGTATCACCTTCTACTCTTTGCGTTCAACATTTGAACAGTCTAGCATCCGGCAGAAGAAAAAGTTTGAGCGGTTACAGAGAGACCAACCCGCGCCAGTACCTGCGCCTACGCTGGACATCTCAGGGACAATTGTTAACCTGACCAATCGCCACCTGTCAGAGTGGGAAATCTCTATACTAGCGAAAGGAGGAAATTACGCAGTGACCCCTCCTTCGATTCCCGTTGAAGACATTGTCGCCAATATTGAAGCGGCAATCCGTGAGCTACCATCTGAACAAGCAGATGAAATCCGTCATGAAGCCTCACGTATAATCAAGAAGGCACCGGCACCGCAGAGTAACCTCACACCTCAGGAGAGAAAGGCTATAAAGACTCTCAACATGGACGAGAGCATTCTTCCTGCAGACAAAGGGAACGCAACGGTTATCTTGGACATGGACGACTACACTGCCAAGGTTTTGGAACTTTTAGACCCGGGTACCTACCGCAAACTACTGAGAGATCCTACCAACCGGATTCTTCGTGAAACAAACGGCCTGATCAAGGTATCTTCGCTACCTGAAAACGTAAAAAGGGAACCACCAGAAGTGAAGCTTTACCACCAAGACTTTATGGTTTACCTAAAATACACAAAGATAATGTTCCTCTTCGTCCTATCGTGAGTGCTATTGGATCACCAACTTATAGCATTGCCAAACATTTAGCTACCTTACTTCAACCACATATCGGCGGTACACAGTCGTTCGTCAAAGATTCCGGCCATTTCATTGAAAAATTGAAAACTATTCAACTAGAAGCTGGTGACTTACTAGTAAGTTTTGACGTGGTCTCTCTTTTCACGAAAGTACCTATAAAGGTAGCCCTGGAATACATCGCACGGATTTTTCCTGATGATGTCACCGCCTTATTCCGCCACTGCCTCACCGCTAGCTATTTCCTGTGGAAGGGTGATTTCTATTAACAAATTGATGGGGTCGCCATGGGCAGTCCCCTTAGTCCGGTGATCGCGAATTTCTTCATGGAACAATTTGAACAAATAGCACTAGAGACCGCACCTTTGAAACCTAAAGTGTGGCTACGATACGTGGACGATACCTTTGTAATATGGGGCCATGGTAAAGATCAATTAAATCTGTTTTTACAACATCTTAACAGCCAGAACTCGAACATTCAGTTTACCATGGAGTTAGAAAATGAACAGAAAATCGCGTTTCTCGACGTTATGGTAACGAAGACCGCTGATCTAACTTTGGGACATACAGTTTACCGTAAGCCGACCCATACTGACCGATATCTACATAAGACGTCCAACCACCACCCACGACAGAAATACGGAGTTATAAAAACACTGGCTGACCGCGTTAAAAGAATTTGTGAAAAGCAGTGCCTAAAACAAGAAATTGAACATCTCAACGAGGCCTTACGCGCGAATGGGTACAGCCAGAAAGATATCCAGCGAGCACTCCATCCGAGACGTCCAACTACAAGGGTAATTGGAGACAAGCAGCCCCTGGCTAGAGCTTTTCTTCCATATATAAAAAAGGTCACGGACAGAATAGGGAGGCTACCCGAGTCCCATGATATAAAGACCATATACAGGCCTACACGAAAAATTAAGGACATGTTTAGGTCCGCTAAAGATAAGCGACATCCTCATACCGCGGCAGGGGTTTATAAAATCCCGTGTGATTGTGGCCAAGTATATATTGGAACAACGAAAAGAAGTATTGCCACTTGCCTCAAGGAGCACGAACGACACAGCCGGCTGGGACAAACAGATAAATCCACTGTAGCAGCACACTCGCTACTTGCAGGTCACGATATAAGATATGGAGACACCGAAGTTCTGTCCACCACGGTGTCTTATCATGCCAGGCTACAAAGGGAGGCCATTGAAATCCTGAAGCATACTAACAGCTTCAATCTTAAGGAGGAAGCAGAACGTGTGAACAGAGCTTGGCTTCCAGTCCTTAATCCCCTCAAGCCTGCTCTTATTGACCGTCGTAGACGAGATGATGCAACAGACGAGCAGCCCTGTCCTTGATGCATTACTTTTATGTGGTACGCCGTTGCTATGGTAGCCTCTATGTGTGGGTTGTTGACTATTTATATGTCTTCTGTTTACTTGTTTTACCTCGCTTTATGTAACCTGTGAACATGCTGAACGCAGTATTCAGCGAAACGTCAGGACGACAAAATTTCCTTGGAACACGACCTATAAGCCCGCGAAACAGAGATTCCTATTTCAACGCCGGTCGTGAAAGTCTACATATTTACTTAATTCGCCTCTACGTGGAGGAAATATCACACTTAGTTCGTCGCTTTGAGAGGTTAAGGAAGAAAAAGTCGCAACTTCTGTCATCACTCGCGTTTCTTCTTCGATGCCGAGACACAGGTATGATTCCCAAGTTTATTAAAATGAAGAGACCACTAACCTCAGCTAGAGCCCATAGAATATATGATCGAACTGAACGTTCGCTATTACGTGAACGCATAAGCTTTGCACGTAAGGGGCTCGCTACTACAGATCAGGCACTCTTACAGCTGCACTACCGCATCAGCAGCACACTCTCATATCAGGACTGGGAAAATGTAGATCGTATCACCTTCTACTCTATGCGTTCAACATTTGAACAGTCTAGCATCCGGCAGAAGAAAAAGTTTGAGCGGTTACAGAGAGACCAACCCGCGCCAGTACCTGCGCCTACGCTGGACATCTCACGGACAATTGTCAACCTGACCAATCGCCACCTGTCAGAGTGGGAAATCTCTATACTAGCGAAAGGAGGAAATTACGCAGTGACCCCTCCTTCGATTCCCGTTGAAGACATTGTCGCCAATATTGAAGCGACAATCCGTGAGCTACCATCTGAACAAGCAGATGAAATCCGTCATGAAGCCTCACGTATAATCAAGAAGGCACCGGCACCGCAGAGTAACCTCACACCTCAGGAGAGAAAGGCTATAAAGACTCTCAACATGGACGAGAGCATAATCATTCTTCCTGCAGACAAAGGGAACGCAACGGTTATCTTGGACATGGACGACTACACTGCCAAGGTTTTGGAACTTTTAGACCCGGGTACCTACCGCAAACTACTGAGAGATCCTACCAACCGGATTCTTCGTGAAACAAACGGCCTGATCAAGGTATCTTCGCTACCTGAAAACGTAAAGAAGGGAACCACCAGAAGTGAAGCTTTACCACCAAGACTTTATGGTTTACCTAAAATACACAAAGATAATGTTCCTCTTCGTCCTATCGTGAGTGCTATTGGATCACCAACTTATAGCATTGCCAAACATTTAGCTACCTTACTTCAACCACATATCGGCGGTACACAGTCGTTCGTCAAAGATTCCGGCCATTTCATTGAAAAATTGAAAACTATTCAACTAGAAGCTGGTGACTTACTAGTAAGTTTTGACGTGGTCTCTCTTTTCACGAAAGTACCTATAAAGGTAGCCCTGGAGTACATCGCACGGATTTTTCCTGATGATATCACCGCCTTATTCCGCCACTGCCTCACCGCTAGCTATTTCCTGTGGAAGGGTGATTTCTTTGAACAAATTGATGGGGTCGCCATGGGCAGTCCCCTTAGTCCGGTGATCGCGAATTTCTTCATGGAACAATTTGAACAAATAGCACTAGAGACCGCACCTTTGAAACCTAAAGTGTGGCTACGATACGTGGACGATACCTTTGTAATAAGGGGCCATGGTAAAGATCAATTAAATCTGTTTTTACAACATCTTAACAGCCAGAACTCGAACATTCAGTTTACCATGGAGTTAGAAAATGAACAGAAAATCGCGTTTCTCGACGTTATGGTAACGAAGACCGCTGATCTAACTTTGGGACATACAGTTTACCGTAAGCCGACCCATACAGACCGATATCTACATAAGACGTCCAACCACCACCCACGACAGAAATACGGAGTTATAAAAACACTGGCTGACCGCGCTAAAAGAATTTGTGAAAAGCAGTGCCTAAAACAAGAAATTGAACACCTCAACGAGGCCTTACGCGCGAATGGGTACAGCCAGAAAGATATCCAGCGAGCACTCCATCCGAGACGTCCAACTACAAGGGTAATTGGAGACAAGCAGCCCCTGGCTAGAGCTTTTCTTCCATATATAAAAAAGGTCACGGACAGAATAGGGAGGCTACTCGAGTCCCATGATATAAAGACCATATACAGGCCTACACGAAAAATTAAGGACATGTTTAGGTCCGCTAAAGATAAGCGACATCCTCATACCGCGGCAGGGGTTTATAAAATCCCGTGTGATTGTGGCCAAGTATATATTGGAACAACGAAAAGAAGTATTGCCACTTGCCTCAAGGAGCACGAACGACACAGCCGGCTGGGACAAACAGATAAATCCACTGTAGCAGCACACTCGCTACTTGCAGGTCACGATATAAGATATGGAGACACCGAAGTTCTGTCCACCACGGTGTCTTATCATGCCAGGCTACAAAGGGAGGCCATTGAAATCCTGAAGCATACTAACAGATTCAATCTTAAGGAGGAAGCAGAACGTGTGAACAGAGCTTGGCTTCCAGTCCTTAATCCCCTCAAGCCTGCTCTTATTGACCGTCGTAGACGAGATGATGCAACAGACGAGCAGCCCTGTCCTTGATGCATTACTTTTATATGGTACGCCGTTGCTATGGTAGCCTCTATGTGTGCGTTGTTGACTATTTATATATCTTCTGTTTACTTGTTTTACCTCGCTTTATGTAACCTGTGAACATGCTGAACGCAGTATTCAGCGAAACGTCAGGACGACAAAATGTCCTTGGAACACGACCTATAAGCCCGCGAAACAGAGATTCCTATTTCAACGCCGGTCGTGAAAGTCTACATTTTTACTTAATTCGCCTCTACGGGGAGGAAATATCACACTTAGTTCGTCGCTTTGAGAGGTTAAGGAAGGAAAAGTCGCAACTTCTGTCATCACTCGCGTTTCTTCTTCGATGCCGAGACACAGGTATGATTCCCAAGTTTATTAAAATGAAGAGACCACTAACCTCAGCTAGAGCCCATAGAATATATGATCGAACTGAACGTTCGCTATTACGTGAACGCATAAGCTTTGCACGTAAGGGGCTCGCTACTACAGATCAGGCACTCTTACAGCTGCACTACCGCATCAGCAGCACACTCTCATATCAGGACTGGGAAAATGTAGATCGTATCACCTTCTACTCTTTGCGTTCAACATTTGAACAGTCTAGCATCCGGCAGAAGAAAAAGTTTGAGCGGTTACAGAGAGACCAACCCGCGCCAGTACCTGCGCCTACGCTGGACATCTCAGGGACAATTGTTAACCTGACCAATCGCCACCTGTCAGAGTGGGAAATCTCTATACTAGCGAAAGGAGGAAATTACGCAGTGACCCCTCCTTCGATTCCCGTTGAAGACATTGTCGCCAATATTGAAGCGGCAATCCGTGAGCTACCATCTGAACAAGCAGATGAAATCCGTCATGAAGCCTCACGTATAATCAAGAAGGCACCGGCACCGCAGAGTAACCTCACACCTCAGGAGAGAAAGGCTATAAAGACTCTCAACATGGACGAGAGCATAATCATTCTTCCTGCAGACAAAGGGAACGCAACGGTCATCTTGGACATGGACGACTACACTGCCAAGGTTTTGGAACTTTTAGACCCGGGTACCTACCGCAAACTACTGAGAGATCCTACCAACCGTATTCTTCGTGAAACAAACGGCCTGATCAAGGTATCTTCGCTACCTGAAAACGTAAAAAGGGAACCACCAGAAGTGAAGCTTTACCACCAAGACTTTATGGTTTACCTAAAATACACAAAGATAATGTTCCTCTTCGTCCTATCGTGAGTGCTATTGGATCACCAACTTATAGCATTGCCAAACATTTAGCTACCTTACTTCAACCTCATATCGGCGGTACACAGTCTTTCGTCAAAGATTCCGGCCATTTCATTGAAAAATTGAAAACTATTCAACTAGAAGCTGGTGACTTACTAGTAAGTTTTGACGTGGTCTCTCTTTTCACGAATGTACCTATAAAGGTAGCCCTGGAATACATCGCACGGATTTTTCCTGATGATATCACCGCCTTATTCCGCCACTGCCTCACCGCTAGCTATTTCCTGTGGAAGGGTGATTTCTATGAACAAATTGATGGGGTCGCCATGGGCAGTCCCCTTAGTCCAGTGATCGCGAATTTCTTCATGGAACAATTTGAACAAATAGCACTAGAGACCGCACCTTTGAAACCTAAAGTGTGGCTACGATACGTGGACGATACCTTTGTAATATGGGGCCATGGTAAAGATCAATTAAATCTGTTTTTACAACATCTTAACAGCCAGAACTCGAACATTCAGTTTACCATGGAGTTAGAAAATGAACAGAAAATCGCGTTTCTCGACGTTATGGTAACGAAGACCGCTGATCTAACTTTGGGACATACAGTTTACCGTAAGCCGACCCATACTGACCGATATCTACATAAGACGTCCAACCACCACCCACGACAGAAATACGGAGTTATAAAAACACTGGCTGACCGCGCTAAAAGAATTTGTGAAAAGCAGTGCCTAAAACAAGAAATTGAACACCTCAACGAGGCCTTACGCGCGAATGGGTACAGCCAGAAAGATATCCAGCGAGCACACCATCCGAGACGTCCAACTACAAGGGTAATTGGAGACAAGCAGCCCCTGGCTAGAGCTTTTCTTCCATATATAAAAAAGGTCACGGACAGAATAGGGAGGCTACTCGAGTCCCATGATATAAAGGCCATATACAGGCCTACACGAAAAATTAAGGACATGTTTAGGTCCGCTAAAGATAAGCGACATCCTCATACCGCGGCAGGGGTTTTTAAAATCCCGTGTGATTGTGGCCAAGTATATATTGGAACAACGAAAAGAAGTATTGCCACTTGCCACAAGGAGCACGAACGACACAGCCGGCTGGGACAAACAGATAAATCCACTGTAGCAGCACACTCGCTACTTGCAGGTCACGATATAAGATATGGAGACACCGAAGTTCTGTCCACCACGGTGTCTTATCATGCCAGGCTACAAAGGGAGGCCATTGAAATCCTGAAGCATACTAACAGCTTCAATCTTAAGGAGGAAGCAGAACGTGTGAACAGAGCTTGGCTTCCAGTCCTTAATCCCCTCAAGCCTGCTCTTATTGACCGTCGTAGACGAGATGATGCAACAGACGAGCAGCCCTGTCCTTGATGCATTACTTTTATGTGGTTCGCCGTTGCTATTGTAGCCTCTATGTGTGGGTTGTTGACTATTTATATATCTTCTGTTTACTTGTTTTACCTCGCTTTATGTAACCTGTGAACATGCTGAACGCAGTATTCAGCGAAACGTCAGGACGACAAAATGTCCTTGGAACACGACCTATAAGCCCGCGAAACAGAGATTCCTATTTCAACGCCGGTCGTGAAAGTCTACATATTTACTTAATTCGCCTCTACGGGGAGGAAATATCACACTTAGTTCGTCGCTTTGAGAGGTTAAGGAAGAAAAAGTCGCAACTTCTGTCTTCACTCGCGTTTCTTCTTCGATGCCGAGACACAGGTATGATTCCCAAGTTTATTAAAATGAAGAGACTACTAACCTCAGCTAGAGCCCATAGAATATATGATCGAACTGAACGTTCGCTATTACGTGAACGCATAAGCTTTGCACGTAAGGGGCTCGCTACTACAGATCAGGCACTCTTACAGCTGCACTACCGCATCAGCAGCACACTCTCATATCAGGACTGGGAAAATGTAGATCGTATCACCTTCTACTCTATGCGTTCAACATTTGAACAGTCTAGCATCCGGCAGAAGAAAAAGTTTGAGCGGTTACAGAGAGACCAACCCGCGCCAGTACCTGCGCCTACGCTGGACATCTCACGGACAATTGTTAACCTGACCAATCGCCACCTGTCAGAGTGGGAAATCTCTATACTAGCGAAAGGAGGAAATTACGCAGTGACCCCTCCTTCGATTCCCGTTGAAGACATTGTCGCCAATATTGAAGCGGCAATCCGTGAGCTACCATCTGAACAAGCAGATGAAATCCGTCATGAAGCCTCACGTATAATCAAGAAGGCACCGGCACCGCAGAGTAACCTCACACCTCAGGAGAGAAAGGCTATAAAGACTCTCAACATGGACGAAAGCATTCTTCCTGCAGACAAAGGGAACGCAACGGTTATCTTGGACATGGACGACTACACTGCCAAGGTTTTGGAACTTTTAGACCCGGGTACCTACCGCAAACTACTGAGAGATCCTACCAACCGGATTCTTCGTGAAACAAACGGCCTGATCAAGGTATCTTCGCTACCTGAAAACGTAAAGAAGGGAACCACCAGAAGTGAAGCTTTACCACCCAGACTTTATGGTTTACCTAAAATACACAAAGATAATGTTCCTCTTCGTCCTATCGTGAGTGCTATTGGATCACCAACTTATAGCATTGCCAAACATTTAGCTACCTTACTTCAACCACATATCGGCGGTACACAGTCGTTCGTCAAAGATTCCGGCCATTTCATTGAAAAATTGAAAACTATTCAACTAGAAGCTGGTGACTTACTAGTAAGTTTTGACGTGGTCTCTCTTTTCACGAAAGTACCTATAAAGGTAGCCCTGGAGTACATCGCACGGATTTTCCTGATGATATCACCGCCTTATTCCGCCACTGCCTCACCGCTAGCTATTTCCTGTGGAAGGGTGATTTCTATGAACAAATTGATGGGGTCGCCATGGGCAGTCCCCTTAGTCCAGTGATCGCGAATTTCTTCATGGAACAATTTGAACAAATAGCACTAGAGACCGCACCTTTGAAACCTAAAGTGTGGCTACGATACGTGGACGATACCTTTGTAATATGGGGCCATGGTAAAGATCAATTAAATCTGCTTTTACAACATCTTAACAGCCAGAACTCGAACATTCAGTTTACCATGGAGTTAGAAAATGAACAGAAAATCGCGTTTCTCGACGTTATGGTAACGAAGACCGCTGATCTAACTTTGGGACATACAGTTTACCGTAAGCCGACCCATACTGACCGATATCTACATAAGACGTCCAACCACCACCCACGACAGAAATACGGAGTTATAAAAACACTGGCTGACCGCGCTAAAAGAATTTGTGAAAAGCAGTGCCTAAAACAAAAAATTGAACACCTCAACGAGGCCTTACGCGCGAATGGGTACAGCCAGAAAGATATCCAGCTTGCACACCATCCGAGACGTCCAACTACAAGGGTAATTGGAGACAAGCAGCCCCTGGCTAGAGCTTTTCTTCCATATATAAAAAAGGTCACGGACAGAATAGGGAGGCTACTCGAGTCCCATGATATAAAGACCATATACAGGCCTACACGAAAAATTAAGGACATGTTTAGGTCCGCTAAAGATAAGCGACATCCTCATACCGCGGCAGGGGTTTATAAAATCCCGTGTGATTGTGGCCAAGTATATATTGGAACAACGAAAAGAAGTATTGCCACTCGCCTCAAGGAGCATGAACGACACAGCCGGCTGGGACAAACAGATAAATCCACTGTAGCAGCACACTCGCTACTTGCAGGTCACGATATAAGATATGGAGACACCGAAGTTCTGTCCACCACGGTGTCTTATCATGCCAGGCTACAAAGGGAGGCCATTGAAATCCTGAAGCATACTAACAGCTTCAATCTTAAGGAGGAAGCAGAACGTGTGAACAGAGCTTGGCTTCCAGTCCTTAATCCCCTCAAGCCTGCTCTTATTGACCGTCGTAGACGAGATTATGCAACAGACGAGCAGCCCTGTCCTTGATGCATTACTTTTATGTGGTACGCCGTTGCTATGGTAGCCTCTATGTGTGGGTTGTTGACTATTTATATATCTTCTGTTTACTTGTTTTACCTCGCTTTATGTAACCTGTGAACATGCTGAACGCAGTATTCAGCGAAACGTCAGGACGACAAAATGTCCTTGGAACACGACCTATAAGCCCGCGAAACAGAGATTCCTATTCCTGTCTGACTCACTCACTCACCACGCCCAGCGAAAACTATTGAAGTTGGAAACATGAAAATTTGGGAATATGTTCGCTGTATGTCGAAAACGTCAACTAAGGAATGATTTTTGTTTATTCGGGTTTTAAAGAGGTGTTAAGGGGGTAAACGTGCATTTCATTGAATAACGATATCTCATGAGTTGTTTCTTTGGGGATGTGATATTCGGTATATAAACTAATCATTGAAAATAATACGACATATGTCTAAGGGTTTATCGATGTGGTGTATATTATGAGGTGAAAGGGCTGAAAATTGGGGGTTGAGGGATTCTTAACGGAGCGTGTATCTCTGAAACGACATAGGCGAGAAGTTTGAAATTCGGTGGGAAAAACAGCTTAAAATACAAGTAAATAGGTGTTCGACTGTTTTTTTTTCATAAATCCAATTTAAGGGGCCCTTGGAGAGGGGTGAAATTCTGAAAAAAAACAAAGGGAAAGGAAGTGTCCTAACTGATTGGCTCACTTACTCATCAAACTAAGGGGGAAAACAGCTTTAAATAAGTAAATAGATGATCGACCGTTTGTTTCATAAATCCAATTTAAGGGGTTCATGGGGATGGGTGAAATTATCAAAAATAAATGAAAGAAAATGTCGTGACTGACTCACTCACTCATCCTCGCCCAGCCAAAATTATTGAAGTTAAAAACATAAAATTTTGGGGATATGTTCGTTGTATGTCGAAAACGTCCACTAAGGAAAGAGTTTTGGATATTCAGGTTCTAAAGAGGTGTTAAGGGGTAAACGTGCATTTCATTGAATAACAATATCTCACGAGTGGTTTCATTTGGGGATGTGATACTTGGAATATATACTAATCATTGAAAATAAGCTGACACATGTCTAATTGTTTTTCGATGCAGTGTATATTATGAGGTGAAAGAGATGAAAAGTGGGGGTTGAAAAATTCCTAACGTAGCGTGTACTCTTAAACGACATAGGCGAGGGGTTTGAAACGCATAGGAAATCAATCAGCTTAAATATAAATAAATAAATAAATAAATAAATAAATAAATAAATAAATAAATAAATAAATAAATAGGTGTTCTGCCGTTTTTTCATAAATGCAATTTAAGGGGCCTATGGGGAGGGGTGAAATTCTGGAAGAAAAACGCCCACTATGGTAGGATTTTTGGATGTTCACTCTCATCGACCAACCAAAACTATTAAAGTTAGAAGAATGATATTTTGGGGATATGTTTGTTGTGTGTCGAAAACGTCTACTAAGGAGGGATTTTTTTTCAGGTTCTAAAGGGGTGATAACGGTGTTAAACCTGCATTTCATTGAATAAAAATATGACACGACTATGACGCGAGCGAAGCGAGGCTAAACATGAGATGGTGTGTATCTGTGTATTACTCAATCACGCAAGTACCACTGGTCCGATTTAAAAGAATTTTACATGGAAGTAGCTGATTTACCTGGTTAACATATAGGTTACTTTTGATTTCAATACTTTGCACTATTTAAAGATGGCGACCATTTTAGTGACGTCACTACACCCTTTGGTTTCAAACTTTCTTACTTCCATTACAAATAAAAAGAGAACGCTAAGAAATAGCAAACCTTGATGGCATATACGATGTTTAAAATTACATTTTCTATCCGAAATGTATCTCCAACGGTTAGCGAGTAAAACCTAAATTTGTGCTATAAAACACGGTCAATGTCGAGCGGTGTAGTTGGACAAAATGTTCTATCCTTAATCTCCCTCCACGCAGCACCTGGCCTATCCCCTGTTTTAAATGTCACCTTCACATTTTAATTTATTTACGACGCGTAGCGAAGCACGGGTACTTCAGCTAGTCTTATGTATAAAAGTGAAAGCCTGTATGAGGGTGGGTGGGTCTGTTCCGTATACAAATCTACACCGTTCCACCAATCTCAACCAAATTTTGCATACACATAGTTTAGGACCCAGAAGGAACCGCTGGCTGCATGAATGTTCGATAGTCTTTCTCATTCTTCTGATTTCGTCCCTTTTGTACTCAAGCACAGGCTAATAAAATCATAAAATATACTCATGAAGGAATGGCAAGGCAGATAGTTTCCATGGCAACATAGCTTAAGTCGAGACACGGCCGACTGGATGCCAGTTGCGCTCTGCACTACTGGTATAGAAAATGAGGATCTTTACTTGAAATCCCGTTAGTTACTCAACTGCTCACACCTCACTGTCAACCGAGTTTAGCATAACAAAGACTTGACACTATCTACTTTATATTATTTGTCAAATATCACTCACTCACTCATTCATTCATTCATCACGAAATCTCAGAAACCACCGAACGGATTGGAATGAAATTTGGTATGCAGCTTCCTCGCGGGCCGCAGACGCCCACTAAGAATGTATTTTTGGATATTCAGGTTTTAAAGGGGTTTTAAGGGGGTAGACCTGCATTTCATTGAATAGCAATATCTCCCGATTGGTTTCTTTGGGGGATGTGATACTCGGCATATAAACTCATCATTAAAAACAAGAAGACACGTGTCTGAGGGTTTTTCGATGTGGTGTATATTATTAGGTGAAAGGGGTGAAAAGTGGGGGTTGAAGGATTCCTAACGGAGCGTGTATCTCTTAAACGACATAGGCGTGGAGTTTGAAACTCAAAAGAAAAAATCAGAAAATAAATAAGTAAATAGGTGTTTGACCGTTTTTTCATAAATGCAATATAAGGGGCCCATGTTTTTAATACAAACATATTGTTTCCCACTTGAAACGCATTGCTTAAGACCTTAGACATGGAACAAGACTGTGAAAACCAAATTCACAGTTATTGGTACAGGGTGCCAAGTAGTGCACTTTATCGTTTCTATTAATACATTTATTGGCACCCCCATTACACAGATTAATTATAGGTTAGAGTGCTTCATAAACACAGAACAAATACATTAAGGCGTATTCAACATGTTTTCACACTTACCCTTAAAAATACAGTTTGTATACTGAGCTACGAACATTGAAGTTTGGAACTAGTGACCTTAACAAAACTGTAAGATGTCAACAAAATACCAGCAGTGATGAAAAGCCCAAATTTGTTCCAACATTCACTTCAAAACTGTTCGCCTGGTGGCAGTAAGATGAAGTATAGAGGCCAAGGAGTAATAGAATAGAAAGATAAAACACTCTGTGGCAATGACATTGTTGTAAAACTACTATTATCCCTATGCATATTATAATTGTGAAAGTCTGTGTGTGTGTCTGTGTGTTATTTTGGTACCTCTTGACACTAAAACGGCTGGACGGATTTGGATGAAATTTGAAATGGAGACAGCTTATACCCTGGGATAACATATAGGGTGCCTTTCACCCAGAACTAAATCATTGTTCCCGTGGGACGAGCAACATAACTGAAAAGTCACCAAAAATACTCAACCGGGACAAAACATCGAAGTTGTCGCAAAAAGACTGGACACAGCTCATTTTACGCCCCTCGATACAAGAAACAATACTCGGTGTGTCCCTATGGGACACCGAAAACCACTTTTTAAGGCCCTAAATCCAACAGTTTCAAAAATATTCGCAGACACCTATCTTCGGTCTGATAAACTGATGAACTAATGGCAAGTCCGTTTCCATGGCAACAGTACATCAAGGTATGACATCCGATTTTCTATATATCCCTGTAGGAGGCAATGCCAATCCATTTATTATCTTTTTAAAGATATATATAAACACAATAAGAACAGGGTAGCGCGCCTGCCTCTCATCCGGAGGGCCTGGGATCGATTCCCGGCTCAGTCTGAAAGTTTTGACACTGACGTGAGGTTTGCAACGGGGTGTACTCAGATTCGTGAGGACAAGTGAGTAGCTGTCTGATAGTGAGGCAGCGTCCCGGTCACGAAGAACAACATTAACGGTCGAGGGGACTCGATGCACTGACCACGCGTCAACACAATATCTGCAGGCCAAATGGCTGGGAAGTGGTCGCATTATAGGCCTAGGCCCTTCATGGCCAGTAATGCCAGGGGTAAAAAAATTAGAGGAAGCTCCTTCTAATACCACGTTTAATTTTTAAACACTACAGTAGCGGCTACTAAATAAACGTAGCGCAAGCTACGTTCAATTTCATAAACACTGGGCTCACAAATCCCGTATAATTAAGTACAAATATCAGTTAGTCGTTATGTCAGTAGCAACGAAGCTCTGTGGCGGCTATTGCGTTTCCGTAACACTAAAGGCATCCCGTCGTCACATACCTAAATGTGCACTTATAAAATTGTGAACCACACTCACTACTTTTTGCAAAATTTACACAAGACGTGATTTTGAAAGCACTCTTCTGTATGTTGAGGTACAGAGATATACCACATGGAAAGATACAATAAAATGTTGGCAAATCTGAGTTTAAGGAACTGCTGTTCAGAATAGGCCTTGTGTTAAATCTGCAGAAGCTTTCGGTGCAGGTTATGCGGCCCATGTTCGTAACATAGAATGTTTTCCTTTGACAATGCATCTACATCATGTGCGAGGGCAATGCATTTCAAAGATCTCTAAAATCACAATAATCAGGAAATTGGAGAAAATTTAAGGTGGGAGAGAGGATTCAAGGAGAAATCACTTCGACTCTGAGATTTGCTGATGACATCGTCATCTTGGCCGATACGCCAGAGGATTTGAACGAGTTTTTGAATGGTATGGAATCCGTCTGGAGGAAAGAATTCATGTTGAAAATCAATAAATGTAAAACAAAAATATTGGAATGCAGCCGAAAAAAATCAGACACCTATATGGACATCAAATTGGCAGGTGAAACGCTACGGGCAGTAGGAAACTTCTGTTACTTAGGAAGCAAAATAACCAGTGAAGGACGAAGCAAAGAGGATATCAAAAGTAGGTTGGCTCAGGCAAGGACAGCATTTCAACAGAAAAGGAATCGGTTGACATAGAATATATTGTAGATTTAGGTATTCGGTAGTCATTTTTGAAAGGTTTGTCTGGAGCGTGACACTATAAGGAAGTGAAACTTGGACTATTGGTGCAGCAGAAAAGAGGAGAATTGACGCGTTTAAAATGTGGTGTTACAGGAGAATGATGAAGATAGATGGGTAGATAGGGTAACAAATGAACCGGTATTAAGACGAGTGGGAGAGGAGCGATGTTTCTGGCGACTGCTTATGCAGAGAAGAGATAGGTTGGTAGGACACATATTAAGACACCCATGAATAACAAGCTTAGTTATGGATGGGAGGGTCGAGGCCAAGAACTGTAGGGGTAGACCAAGGTTAAACAGATTGCCTCGGATGTAGGGTGAGGTAGCTATGTAGAGATGAAACGATTAGCTCAGGAGAGGGAGGCATGGAGGTCTGTATCAAACCAGTCAAAAGACTGAAGACTCAAACAACAACAATCAGGAATTTTAATTACCCACAGAGGCATGTGGATAATTTCAATCCCAGGGATGTAACACTGGAAGAGATTGCATAATGCACTCCAGCGGCCAAGGTGAGAGATATTTTACTATAGGTCTATTAATAGCGACATGTTGACGTTCAAACCATCAATAATTGTGGCAAAATGACACCCTGAATAGCTTAAGGAAAAATAATTTTAATTCCCCATATTCCGATAGATTTGCCATTCCAGTGTGCAAGAGTGCAGTTCCCTTTTCAAACAATATTCGCAATTTCTACATACACAGCGCAATGACACACACTTAACAGCAGCAGGTGTACATTTAAACAAAACCATTTTTTCCCATGAACAACTGTATGTGGCCTGCTCACGAGTATCCAGACAACATAATCGTTATGTGTCAGCAGAAGATGGCATAACCAAAAACGTAATTTTCAAATGTGTTCACATAAGATAACATCATACCCTGTGGACTTTCTCAACTCTATGAAAGTCCCACTTTGCTGCTCATATCAATACACTGTATGTATTAGAATTTTCAGAATTAAAATGGACCCACCTGTAGCCGCTATTGATGTGATAGAATAGACCAACTATCAGCAATAATGCATCGTCCCCATTGTCTTCAACGCGAGCGAAGCCGCGGGTACCTGCTAGTATTCAAATAAATGCAAGCCGTGCCAATAACTGTCACAGTACTAATGGCTGTACAGTTATATAATATAACCTAAGAAGTAAATAAAAACTCCTTATAAAATAACTTCTCTTAATTATGATCATTATTAATAATTTGTGTTGACCGACTAAAGAATTACAACTAACAGTTTGTACGTGCATCACTGGAAAAAATGGCTTCAACATGTTACATTAGAAACCAATAAAGAAGTGAGCTAGGCTGATCAGAGTGATTGCGCTGATGAACTCCACAATTGGAGCAAGGTATTGTCTACCACATGGAGTTGTGATGCCTAGGGATTGAATAGCAGACATAGTGTATGAGTGTGTCCGTCCCCTTGGTTACCAGGTAAACACGCTTGGTTTTGGCACAAAGGATCACGGGTTCTATTCCCGATCGTGCCGAGGGGATTTTCATTTCTTATCGTTAATTAACGTGATTCTGGTTGCGGCTTCGGTGGCGTAGTTGATAGCATGCTGAGCTTCTATGCCCAAGATCGCAGGTTCAAACCCGGCCGAAGTTGTCGGATTTCTTAAGAGCGTTAAAATCCCTCAGTATGCCTTCCTATGGAGGGGAAATAAAACCGACGGGCCCATGTCATAGATTTGTGGCATGAAAAAGAACCTTCTACTAACTACACCTGTGTGAAGCTAAGTATGTAGGTTAGTTTGATTAACGCTCAAATTTCCAACGTTCACCGCCAGGTACAGGCTGTAGTGGCATCTAGTAGCCAGGTACACAGCTAGGTGTCGTCGACGGTAGTATTTGGTAGCAAAAGTAGGAACTACTTGAAATTGATCGTTTTCAGTCCTTACCTGAATTACAGATAACACACACTAATACAGCCATCACAAATTAACATTGGTTATCAGACAGATTCTACACACACCCAAAGTATTCGGGGCTAAATGACCGCGTTATCACAGCCCCTAAACTGAGGAACCAACCAACCATTCGTTATTCCGGGGCTGGATGTTTGTGGCGTCTTCATGAAATGGAATGAAATACCGAAAAATAAGCAACTGGAAAAATGTAATCGAAAACTTAATTTTTAAGTGTCCTGTGAAAGATTTACCATGGAAATCATAGATATTATTTTTATCTACATAACTTGTGAATATTTCATACATAAATAACAAGTAGTTCCGAAAAAACTAAATAGCCTATCTTCATATATTCTTCTGTTCCATTTAAAACCATCCGCCTTGTTGCGTAGTGGCTAGCACGTTAGGCTGTTACCGCAGGAGGCCCCTCTTTCAGGCTCTGCAAAGAAATGTAATTCTGGTCTGAGGGCTGGAACGGGGTATACTCAGCCTCGTGAGGCAAAACTGTGAAGAGGCGGGTTCGATTCCCACCTCAGCCTTCTTGGAAGTGGTTTTACGTGGTTTCCCACTTCTACTCCAGGTGAATGCCGGGATGGTTTCTAACTTAAGGTCATGGCCGCCTCTTTCCCAATCATTATCTGAATTACGAATACACACACTAATAGACTACAGTCATTTCAATAACACAGGTTATCATAGAAATTCCACATATATATCCAAGTACACGGGGCTATATCAACATGATGTGGCAAAGCCCCTAAAATGAATGGACAACAACATTAAAAAACCCTCACGTCTATTATAAAGATTTTCCAATTGATGTACGAAGTATCTTTTGGTACATGACTTACGTTGTGATATGGTATAGAGCAACAATTTAAAACTCAATACTCAAAATTTCGAACTTTGTAGACATTTAAGACTATAAACATAAAATAATAAAACAAAATGTCATTTGTAGCTCTTCATTCGATCACCACTAATATGCTCAATGAATGGGCGGTACAATATAAATATGAAACCACACACCTGGAAAAAAATTACATGTATTAATTAGACTATCACAAATAATGGGCAGTTTAGGATCACACGTTTCGATCCTCAAGTGGCCACCATCAGATCCTGATCACTGTCTAGCCGGTAAAATTTACACTAAATAATTAATTAATTAATTAATTAAATTTAATTTAAGTTGCTACTACAGTTTTGTAGTAGTTCGTCTCTGTTGACTTACCACTATATTTTGTTTATTTGTTCACACGTGTGTATACATTTTTAAACATTTTATTACGTACTTCATAAAATAAACCGTTTAACTAATACAACCTAGACGAACTCTTACTATACTGTAGTAGCAACTTAAATTAAATTAGTGTAATTCTTTTTAAATTACGTATAAAATTGAAATAATGTACATTGTTTGAATGGTAGCCTACAGTAGTTAATATAGGCCAACGGCTATGGTAACCAGTCTCAATTTAATTTAAAATTACAATCAAAATTAGATTGCTATTTTGTCCATTGATAAATTTTTGAAGGAGTTCAGAAAAGCGTAAAAATATCGTTTGTAGAACACTCTATTTCAATATTCCATAAAACACACCCTCACACCACCACCTGGTAGTCCACAGTACCGGAACCTCTTTTTTTTTTTTTTTTTTACAAATCATGCACTGTTTAGGCCTACACCAACGCACCTCTAGTACTGGAAATGTGTGTCCCAAGTTACCGAATGAGGGGTTGTCTACAACACCTGAATATATCAATAAGGAGCTGTGTACCAGAATATTTTATTCATGCTACTATTTTATGAACTTACCTAGAGACTGGTTCAATAGAACATCGGTAAATTATAAATGAACATAATTTACGATACTTACAATAGAAATTTGGGGTGGATGATCTCGGTGTTGCATCACCTAAAACAATATCTATAGCATATTTAACATAACCACTGAAAATAGATTGGCGTCAACGGGCTTAAACTATTTCATTTATTCGTGTCTGAAGTTCAAAAAAAAAAAAAGACATAAACATGAAAGAAACTGAAGACTAAGGGAAAAATGGGGTAAGTCACATTATGTATATTTTTCAGGAGAGCCTATTTAAATTTTCAACACTAAATAGAAATACTTAGAAACATAGAAATATAGTTATTTTGCCAAATTTATTTTTACAAAGTAAGACATATAATACAAATAACTAAAAAGTTAAATTATGAAAAAGTGAAAAGATATGGGAAGTTATTTCATTTTCCCCTAAAAATAAAATTCTCTGAATCTTGGTGACTTACCGCATTATTTGAAATCAATTTCAACTGATCCGTAGTTACGATGACTGGCCACCAGAAAGCGCCATAAACTCATATCTGAAAAAAATTTACTTACCCCATTCTTTCCATTCTATGTATAAACACAAATAATGCAACTTCAAACAGTTCCTGTCCAATACTTACAGTTAGCTACATCGCGAGCATTTGGATTAGCTTCAAATCACTCATTGTACATATAGATGGGCACAAAGGACAACATGGGCGATGTTGTGTTGTTTGAAATTCGCCACAATTAGAAGTACAAATATAAGGGTTAAACTGGGGGCAACTCATACGGAATAAATGCCACGCTGTAGCCAAAAATTCAATATGTTCAGACAGAAAGCTTACTATTTATAGAGATAGCAAAATTGTCCTCCTCGAGTCCTGCCCGTGAAAATATAATCCCTGTTACAACATATCTCCGGGCTTACAAAATGGTGGTCAGGATATTCCGGATATCGAGCCCGTTTATTTTTCCGCGTCCAACAGCTTAACTTTAGCTTTGCCCGTTACTTTTTATTTCTGAAAAAGGAACATAAACGCTAAATTGAAAACCCCATAGCAGTGTGTAATGCAGTAAAAAATTATAATTCGTGCCCTGACTGGTTAAATGAGTCAAGTATAACATTCCCACGTTTCAAAGAAGTGCCGAATGTGGGTCAAAAAGCGTGACTGAAATGTTAGGCGTATTAGACGCGTAGTTCGGCTGAGCTATCGCTTTTATTCCACCTTTTTGCCTATGGTCCCTCAATTAATTCGGGTAGAAAATACATAGCCTATTCGGTGAGAAGTCGAATTATGATTCCCCACGCAGTTTTCATCAAAACTGGTTTGTCCAGATACACCAACAGGTAGAGAGTTAAGATGATGATGATGATAATTGTTGTTTTAAGGGGCCTAACACCTAGGTTATCGGACCCTAATGCTTTGGGTGAACGTGAAGATGATAATGAAATGTGAACTATATCGAAGAGTATCTCACCACGGTGGACCGGGTTCGATTCCCGGTCAATGCATGTGAGATTTTCAAAGTGAAATGCCATGTCCTGTGGTTCGGATTTCACATAAATAGGAGGTCCCGTGGCTCATAATCTCGAAATTTACCGTCACGTAAAACTACAATCCTCCTTTTTTTAACTAACTACTAATTTATACAGTATACTAGAAGAAGAAATGGAAAAAAATAGGAGAATAAGGCAAATAAAGGACAGGATGAAAAGAAATGCCCTCAACCCTCGAAGAATGAGGATTGAGGTACTTGGAAGGAAGGAGAGCCATGAAAGGCAGATAGAGCAGTGAAAGAGAAGAGGGTCCGCCCCAGAGGCAAAGGAAAAAGGGGAAAAACCGGACCAAGCTCAGGATTCCCCCGGGGTCGCCAACACCCCGAACTCACCAGCCTTGACCCCTTGAGTGTGTAGCACTATCGAAGGTGCACCAGAAGTGGTGGGGCTACAAACACCTTGCCTCCTTAAGGGCCTTGAGCAGAAGGCAGGAGATATCATGAAAAGAAAAAGAAGGCTGACCCCTCGAAGAATGAGGATATCAGGAAAGTTGAGACAGTGCCTATGAAGGAAAGAAAGTGAAAGACTCCCTAGGCCACGGATACCCTAATACCATCGAGGTCGGAAGAGAACAAGAGTAGAGGTAGGGAGGTCGCTAGGAAAGATGACAGAGAGGAGCCCGGCACAAGTAAGTGGAAGTAATGCCGAACTCAGCTGGGGTCCCATGGTCGCCAACCCACGTTCCACTAGACGTAGCCGCTGGGGGGTAGAAGGTAAGAGAACCATAGGTAGACCTAAGAGGCGATGGTCAGATTTAGTGATCTCAAAGTGAAGAGGTGTAGAAGAAGAGGAGGCCACTGTGCTAACTGATAATAGGGGATTATGGAGGCAAATAGAGGCTTGCAGACTAGACTGTTCGCTGAATGGAAGATCAGACTCAAATGAAAATGTATGTTATGGTGTTTGAAGCCATTTTCAGTGTTGCCTTAGTAAACGAAAATTTGATGGTTTTCAGTCGGTCAACATGAAAAGAGATGGGTTATTCCCCAAACCTGAAAAAATATTACATGAGATTAATAAATACATGGACACATCTTCCGTATGAATAATGACCAGCTCACAAAGAAAATCTCCAAGTTGAAATGGTTCCAAGAGTATGAGAAAAATATGAGACAAGTGAGCATTACGGAGGATAAAATCAAAGACAGGAATAGTTTAAGAAGGATGATGAAAAACTATCAGCGTTTTATGGTGGAGGCAGAACCCAGAAGACGGAGAGGCCCCTTGACAGAGGAGCGGAAGAACATGCTGATAGATGGGCTGAAGAGATACTGGCATGATGTCAAAGCCGGCAGACCAACAAGACGTAGACACTGAATTGAGAGTGGTTGTTAACACGCAGTCCATAGAGGCTCAAGTCGACGGTTAAAAAATAAAAATATTAAAACACTTGGAAGACCAGTTTCGATCGTCAAGCGATCATCATCAGAACCATTTCAATTAGGCTACAAAATGTTTATGTCTGAAAGTATGGGTGCAAATATTTACAATATGTACTCTTCTTTAGTTGCAGTATTAGTTGAGATAGTTCAACGCGTCAATATTTGTTAGTTGTGGTCTATGTGATGTTTTGTTTGGAAGCGGTGATTGACCTCCAAACTTGCTTGTTTGGAGTGAATATGTGATGGTTGTAAATGGTCAATTCAGGTTGTATTGTACAGGCTACTTGTCTGGTTAAATCTTGCGTGTCCTGGTCAGAGCAGTTGTCTTCGTCACCATCTAGATAGTTGAACTATCTCAACTAATTCCCCAACTAACGAATTGTACATATTGTAAATATTTTCACCCATACTTTCAGACAAAAAGAATTGTGTAGTCTAAGTGTAATGGATCTGATGATGATCGCTTGACGATCGAACCTGTTTATCGAAGTGTATTTATTAATCTTTTGGTTTCTTTCAGGATCAGGGAATAACCCATCTCATTTGGATACAATTGTGTTGGCCGACTGAAAAGCATCAATCGTTCATGAAAATGTATGTAGAGTATGCACAAACAAACAGCTGTACGTAGGTGCAATACAGTTTATGTGCTAGAAACGGTTAAGGTCATCGATTATTATTGCTCGCACATTTGCTGCAGGTGCTAATGATTTGAGGGATTATTGGAACTCACAGAATGTATTGTACAGGCTGCTTACCTGGTTGAGTCATGCGCGGTCCTGTTGAGAGCAGTTCACTTGGTAACTGTTTGAACTCTACTGACGGGAAATTCCTGTGTGTGAGGGTCCCTTATCTCGGTGGGCTATTCCCCCTCTCGCATTCGTAAGTGCTATGTGTTCCTCGTACAAATATACCTGTAATAAGTTGCCAAGTCTAATCTCTCTAATGTGGTGTATGTTGCTGTATTCAGGGTAATCTTCAACGATGATTAAATACCTCGTTTCAAACTGTCCACACAATAGCTAAATAGCCCTCTTCAAGCGCAAACGGACTAATGAGAATATCCCGGCACCTTTAATACTGCCGTTAATACCGGCCTAGGTTTATTGAAGAAAAAGGTACAGCAAACATCCTGATCCAATTACTGTACATGTTTCCCCTATTAATCCCTTATCTAGCTTGGCTACATCGTTATGTTGTGTCTTGTTTCCGACGGGTGTGTTTCCTAGTAGAGTCAAGAGGGGTGACCTCTCCATAAAAGTGTGTTCGTTTAAATTATTGTGGTTGTTTATTTAAGCTAAGTGTATCTCGATTGCTTCCTTTATGTCAAGAACTCTGACTTTCGGTTTATGATGGATTATAGGAGACCTTGGCTGCTCCATATCTTGTACACATATTTAACTTAACTCAATTTCGAATTCTCTATTGATGTCCAAGATGAATTTAGGGTTGAAATACCATTGCACATGTATTTCTTGTGGTCTGATCAACATCTAAGCAAAAATTCAGCGAGATCGCATGGTTGTGTTGCCTTGTGAGAACTCAATTATCGCTCGGTAGCGCATACTTGCTGCCAAGCGGGCATCGATCGTCATGTCCCGTTGGGAAGAGTAATAGCCCTTAACATCCCGGTGCAGTAGCTAAGGCTACTAGAATATTGATAATATGTAGCAGTCGTCCACGTTTTAATGCCCACGTGGAGGAACAGCCGTGGTGCTCCATAAGGAACTCAGGCGTTTGTTGTTTATATGGGAAGTTCCCCGACTAAACCTCATAGAAGTTCAGAAAAGCCTCTTTATTTGAAATATTGGATGAATGAAGAGCGCGAGTAAGAAACAAAAGCAGTTAATAATACTTGTTATAATAAAGCTAGCTTTGGAAACATAATCTGAAAACTCAGCTATTTTTCTAGGTTTGTGCCTGTCGGGTTTTACTTACGACACCAAGCTGGCTCATCAGCGGGCTCTTGGTGTCCTCACCCTACAAAGAATGCTGAGTTTTAATTCACTGGCCATGAAAGCCAATATACCATAATCTGGAAACTTTTAAAGAGATACATGTATTTATTTAGCCCATCTACTCAAATTCACAGAACTCAGATTAATATTTCTACATACGTTTATAATTCGCGTTGGCAGAATGACTGCATTGAAAATTTACAATATGTAACTACTTCTTTTATTTCGGGGTGGTGGTTGTGAAGCACAAAAAAGAAACATTTCACAAACTTATATTTTCATAGTAACTGACAATAAGACATAACCAAAGTATCACCCTCATTATTCCAATCTATTCTCAACATATCACTATCATTCAACAAAAAGAATCTCAACAATCGTCTATCAAAAAAGGAACATATACAGAAAAAGAAACTTCCTAGGGCAAAGGCCCCTGCAACCCATTACTGGGACATCACAAAGAATCCCATAGCCCAAGTGCCAGACCCCTTGCAATACCCCAGCAGCATGAGGTGGCCATGCTACCTACCTATATGTTCCTAGATAAAAGGAACCGTTTCAAATATAATAATTATAATTGTTGTAACTTCTCCTCAGTTGCTGCGATTCATTTCAGGGCTATCAGTGAGATCTTCTTAATAATTGTGGAATATAAAGAGAAAGGTCTTCAAAATTCCTCGAAGGGTGGACTCTGAAGGAACTTGAATCAAGGTCCTTCAATTTTACGCTTGTTGGCAAACTGCATTTTGATGATGATGATGATGATGATGATGATGATGATGACAAGGATTATTGCATCCATTAATAATGAAGACGTCACAAACTCCCAGATTTGAATGAACCATCAGAAGTTAAAACCCCACTACCCGATCTGTTACAGTATATTCCCGTAAATGGATATTACTGAGAATTCAAAATATATATCATTAATAATAATAATATTTTGACTCTGAGATTTGCTGATGACATCGTCATCTCGGTCGACACGCCAGAGGATTTGAATGAGTTTTTGAATGGTATGAACTCCGTCTTCAGGAAACAATTCATGATGAAAATTAATACATGTAAAACAAAAATATTGGAATGCAGCCGAAATAAATCAGAAACCTCTATGGACATCAAATTGGCAGGTGAAAAGTTAGAGGACGTAGTAGACTTCTGTTAATCAGGAAGAAAAATAACCAGTGATGGACGAAGACAAGAGTATATAAAAATTAGGTCAGGAAAGCATTTCTACAAAGGGGGAATATGTTGACATCGAATATAGATGTAGGTATTCGAAAGTAATTTTCAAAGCCGTTGTCTGGAGCGTGGCAATCAATGGAAGTGAAACTTGGACTACTGGTGCAGCAGAAAATAGAAGAATTGAAGCGTTTGAAATGTGGTGTTATATGAGAATGATGAAAATCAGATGGGTAGATAGGGTTACAAACGAAGAGGTATTAAGACGAGTGAGAGAGGAGAGATGTTTCTGGCGACTGAAAATGAACAGAAGAGATAGGTTGGTACCACACATACTAAGACACCCAGGAATAGCAAGCTTAGTAATGGAAGGGAGGGTCGTGGGCAAGAATTGTGGGGGTTGACCAATGTTAGAATATGTTAAACAGATTTTCTTGGATGTAGGGTGTGGTAGCTATTGAACCCGCTAGCACTGGTTCATGTGATATTTTTCATCGCAACGCATTTTTGATGCATCACTTTAGAACGTACCAACTGACCGACCATGTTGTCGCTATATGCTAACATTCTTTGGAGTTATAAATGGTTGATCATTTGACTATGGAGAAAACCGTTATTAAATAATCTGAGGCTTAATTATGACACTTCTATTTTCTACGAAGCTCAGATATTCTCATGTTGTAATTCTGTATCACCGAAACATTCTTTAGAATGATATTTCTGCTTTTGGTAAGGTAGTAACCTCGCAGATATGCGAACCGGAACCAGACAGTCGCAGCACGACTAGTGTATTCACGAGTTCACGCAGCGCAGGACTGAGCTCTTACCACATGTGTTTGGTTAACCATCCAAGTTGGATGTGTTCTTGTCAAGTCCGTCTAAAATACGAAGGCGAGGAAAGCAATCTTAGTGCATCGCACATTATTTAACTACGACCAGTACATAATATTAGTGAATATTACAGCAGGAGAAGGCTTGTGCTACGAATACTGTGAATTTTTGGAAAAGTGATTATAATTGTGGAACACCACTTCTTCAACCACGTGTTTGAACATTGTATTTCGACATCGTCAAGTGGCGATCAAATATATCATTCACTGTGAAATTATCACTAACCGAGTGAATCATTTCAACAGTCATAACTACAAATATTGCTTTGATCGCAAGTGCGATTCCTTTCTGTGAAACACGACGTCGATGCCACTCGATTTGTGGGCAAGTAAAATCTGTGTTAGTGAAGCAGATAATAGTGCATGGCCAATTTATAAACCATCTGTGCCGTGTAGTAGCAGTGAATTTATGACCACATTAAAGCTAGTTTCAGTGCAGCTGTGCTACGCTCATTTTTCGTATTTTCAAGTGGTAAATTTGTACTTTAAAATGCCACTTCTTGATAACCACGTGTACGACGACCTTTGTTACGCATCACCTGTGGAGATGAGCTGTTAAGCTTCATCATGTGAAGGAGAGGACCTGAGAACTACAGCATATGACGGGAGAACCATGACTTTAGCATCCGCTAAGCCAAGGAAAATGACGACTTTGGGGAGGAGGCTGGTCATATCATCATGACAACGACGAGGACGAATAAAGGCCGTGGAGATGGATAAAGCCTATATGGAGGCCCAGATTGGACAACCCTTGTCCGGACACCAAAGCCTTATTGTATCCCTCGGGTCGTTGGAACGACCCAGATGTAGACATCCTTTCTTGTGAATCCGAATAATTCATTCCTTGTGAGGTTCTTTTGTGGTGTAGCTTAGTGTAGTTTATTGTAGTTTATTGTAGAATCAGCCAAACTTCTTGACAAGCCATAGGTAGGTTTTGTACTGTTAGAATTAATCCTTGTAGTTCACTTTCAGTGATTCGTTAGTCACCCGTTGTGATTGAATTTCTCTTCGATCACGGTGCATTCTGATGGACATCGCTAAGATGTGAGCCATTTTTATGAGAACTATGATTTACTTCTTTGTGCCATATTTATCTGATGTGATGAATCTACGCCTTTGTGGTGCGTGAAACCTTGGTCTGTGAAGCTATTAACAGCCCTCTGATGTCTTAATACCATATATGGACATATCTACATCTTGTCCCCTTATTGGCCAGTGATTTATATATTGGAAGGGGTCGTGACCAATCAAATTTTACCACGCAGTTTCCTTTGAGTTGCGTCGTCATTTGCTTTGTCTCGAGGCATTTCTTTCTAGCAGCCAAGTAGGCTAGACGTATTCCCATATTCTAGGGGAAGTGCCCGTGTTCAAGGTGAAACCATGGCGAGGTGTCTGTATGTCGTAATCAATATTGCTTTACTGTAGTTCAGTTTCATATTTCGGCAATTTAAAACTCTTATCTGTGTTATTTTTTTTAGTCGCGTGTACTTGCCCCCTCCCGATATTTTCCTTCTGCCCTTTGTGTGCGTGTAATTGCTGGTGAGTTTTGTTTTGTATGGTAGTGTTATTTTCATTTATTTTGATAACGTAGTTTTTGTACTTTAAGGGTTGAAAGTTATGTATGTGGGCTGTCTTCGTTTTACTCTGGTGTGCGTGACGGTGGGATTGCCTACCTGGTAGGGGGCACCTTTGGGTCTGCCATCCAGAGTGTATCTTATCGTAGAACAACATAACGGGATTGGAGATTATTTTTCTTGCTTCCCGTAATACTTTGTTCTTTATCTTAAAGAGTTCACTAAAGGAGGTCTCACCATTGCTATTTGCTGGTGACCTAACCTGAGATTTCTTGTATCTGTGCATGCCCATATTTTTGCGCATCACATATTTTTGCCGTCACTGTGTGCCCTTATCTCCTAAGCATACTTTCAATTTTTAAAGTATATTTTTGGTTTTGCCGATAATTTAATGTAATTTTTCCTTTTGTCTAAATTCCTATTTTTCTCGTAACTCACTCGATCTTGCATGTACCTCCGCGTTTTTTTTCCTCATGCCTCCCCTCCCTCTCAACCCTCTCCGCCCCATTCTGAACAATTGTACCCCCTCCTATTTTTCATCCCTTTGACACGCTTTGTCTAAATTTTTAGAACGTATCTTGACTTCGTTGAGTGTAGTCGTTTCTGAGTCTTGTCTTTTTTTAATCTAATTGTGACATACTTACATTTAGTTATCGTTTTATCTTGCCTTGAACACGTTATCTTAACTTATCTTATTTTATTTCATTTTAATATAATTTAATTTAGTATATTTTCGATTTTATTCCTAATTTGTATTTTTCTTGCGGTAAACTAATTTTGTGGTTAATTTGTTGGTGATTTCTCTTCTTGCTTTTAATATCTCTGGGATCGTTGTACATTGTGGTTGTTATTTTAATACATTTTATCTTTGCTTAAGTATCTCTGCTTTTGCGTCACGCCTTATTTTAATTTTAGTAACCTTCTTCGAGTTTTGTCTGATTTTGGCTATATTTTGGTTTGTCGGTTTTATTAGCGTACTTGTGACGTTAATACGACCTACACGGCCTCTGATTTAAATTTGTTCATCTTTGGATTTAATGTAGTTTAATTTTACTTAGCTTTCCCCCTTCCTTTTGGGATTGCTTTCTGGTTTGCCTATTAAAATTTGGGCCCAGCGAAAGCCAAACAAGACTGCGATCTCCCCGTTTTTCTTTCTTCTATTTTATTTTATTTTATATTTCTTCGGGGATAGGGGAAGAGCTTCAGCTACGTTTCCACTGACGTCTGCTGCGTACGTAAGTATATGTTTATTACTATAACTTCATCTAAGTTGCGTACATATGTTATTTCTACCCCTGCTAAGCGTGACTGTAGTCTTTGTTACTACGTTTTGATCAACCCTAGGTGGGTGATTTTGTGTACAGTTATTTGGGATGACGATCAGACGTCATGGTCAGTGTTATTTTTATAACACCCCTTTCTAGTAAATGTTGTCACGCCACTGATTTAGTCAGAACAGTCCGTATCGTTAGATTGCCGACTGAAGCTTTCAGTTTTGTAATTCAATGCCATTTTCATTTTGATGTGCTATGAAGCCATCCAGTTCGAGTTATGAACACATTCAGGGTGTTACATTTTGTATGCAATCTAGCATCGAACCCTGCAATGAATGCCGTATCATTGGCAAACTTAGCAATTGTAAGATTTGTGCCTTAATGATGTCTGTTTCGTGTCAAGTGTTTCGACACAGTTATTGTTTTGGTTATGATTAGACAGAGCAGTTATGAACTGACATATCGGCACATATCAAAGAGGTTCAGATTAAGTGGAATATCTTCATTTTTCATTTCTTTGATTTTACAAACATGCTACGTCTTTGTGCATAGTTTTGAGGCGTGATTTTAAGCCTAATGCTTATGTGATTTTGTATTATATCTGGGACATGATAACAAGGCCAGTTTTCTGATAACTTTCTGCGAGAAAACTGCCCGCATTCAGTGTTGTTCATTTTCTAAACTGTCCGTGTGGATGATTGTGAGTAGCGAGGCTAGCTCGAATCATGGACAGGTGGTAACAGTTCCCAGCATGCAATGTACTAGAGCACCACTCACTCAGTGAGACATACTTTTTCAGACTCCTTGACAATGCTTGTAGCATTATTAACTTTTAAATGATGTGTCTCATATGTAGGTCAATGTCCAGGCCACCATTTTGTAATAATCAGATGTTTTGCTACTTAGAGATGACTGGCGAGAGCCATATGTTTATCTTTCTTCACCATCTGAGAATGATTACACGTTATGTTAAGGTTTATTTGTTCAAATTAAGAGGCTAGATGAGGCACCTGTATAGAGGCTATATTTATGTGTGTCCAGACTTCGATTCTGTTGACTGTGTTATAGTAGGGACATAACTGATGTTCATGCCAGGCCTTACCCAGAGGTAAATTAAGTGAGCCGAGAGCCACTAATAACCTGTGTTTTTTATGTCCGAGCGGGAGAGCTCGTTGACGGTGTTTTATAGCAGAGATTGATCTCGCACGAGACTGCTACTGCTGATTCCAAGGTATTCAGGATTGTCAGCCTATTTGCCATAAACCAACGATAATCTAAACCAACGATTCTAATAATCAGAACGTCATCATTATAAACTGATGATAATTAACTATTTATAGCATTTAACCTTGATTTTCTTGCATTTTGGACCTGCTGGCTGACACTTGCTTTGTGAACGCTTCTTTTGTGGAAGTAATCTAGGACAGATGACACTAATTTTTATCGACGGAGTGCTTGCTCAACATTTAGTCAGTAGCTGGTGGAGCGTGAGCCCCATGCGACGTTAGACGTAGTTTTTACTACGCAATCGCCACCGTAATTAACATGCACGTAGATGACACTGGTTTAGAAAGAGTAACCCAGGGAGAAGGCGGGAATAATATTGTTTATTCAAGTGTATGATAACCCCATGTTTACCCTTTTTTAGATTGTAAGAGGGCATTTAATGTTTCTTTTACGGCTTGTCATGTAGATTTGTACTAACTGGTTTGTTTTACGGACGCCATCGCCGTAAATTTTGAATTAATTGTTAGGAAGTAGCTAGATTATTTAAAAATAAATGTAAATGAGGAAATGGTATCATCCTAACTTAGACTTGCTATTGCTACCCTGTTAAATGTAAATTCTGTTATTAGCTTATTTTGTTACTTGACTTAGAGATTATTGCCGTACCATTTTCCCAGCGTTGCTGTTGTTGCTTTACTTTGTCAGATATATCTTTCGCGAGGGTTTACAGTAGTTTACAGGTAGGGTACTGATATTTTATTTTTGTTTATTTATTAGTTTACGGATTAGCCGATAGAAACCCTCCGAACTAGGCTAGGTATCTGAATATTTTGAATAAATATTTCTACATGTTTTACTTAAGCCTGGAAGTTTATTTCTCAGTCTAGGTTTAGCAGGTGTATTTTCTTGGGCTGTCTATGACCTTTTTAGCAACCATATTACCACGGATCCCCTGGATCATGGATTCTCGTGCCGCTATGGCCTATAAGAAATTCACCTGATCCTCATGGCACATGGGTCCGGCAGGTGAGGTGTTAGGGATGTCGTTTCGGCTCTTGGCAACCCTGATAGCTCCTCTGACGGGCACATAACTACCCCTCTTCTTTATTTGGCGCCCAACTGGTTGTGCCGATGTAGACATGGTGACCTTCTTCTACATGCTCTTTTTAAGTGGATCTTATTGTGATTAACGGTAAATTGACTGGGCTGGGACGAACTTAAGTCGTACTGCAGATCAATTAACCGCATGGCATTCATGCGTGATTTAAGTCCATGGGGTGAGGCTTTGTATTATAGATAATTGGAGGATAGGTTTTTCATTGATGATGCTTCATCCTAAGTAAATGTAAGACTTTGCTTTGCTTGTTGTTGTTAATATAAATGTAGAACGCGCTTAGTTCGCAAACTCCAGCAGTACTTGTAATATTTATTCAAGAGAAAGCAGGCTGTACTACACCGCAAAAATAACTAGTCATAGCTGTAAGTATTCTGGAATGCTCCTTCCGTTCTCTCATATATATTCTTGTGTCGTGGATGAGGAGACGATTCGTCGTGTGATAGGGGAGATGTTGGCTGTTGTTAACACCAACCTCCAACAGATTAGAACTGATTTAGGTGAAGTCCGAGGTGACTTAGGAACTGTAAGTGGAAATCTTGAACAAGTCCGAGGTGATTTAGGTGAAGTCCGGTGTGACTTGGGTGTGAATACTCAAACTATCAATATTGTTAGAATTGATGTAAATAATGTTAGGACTGATATCACAGATGTTAGGACTGATATCACAAATGTTAGGGCTGATCTCGCAGTCAACACCCGAACTGTAAATAATGTTAGGGCTGATCTAACTCAGGTCAGTGCTGACATTGATGCTCATATGGGGAGAGGCTAGGAATAACCTTACAGCAGGTTTAGCCGCAGTTAGAGTTGATGTCTTGCGACACCAAGAGAATGCAAATGATAGGATAGATCATTTAACCGATCAAATGAACCTAGCAAGGGAAGATGTTCAGACCAGGTTAGGCGAACACACCACTCAGATTAAGGCGAACATAAATAGAGTTCCGATCGATATGAGGGCTGACTTGGATCACACTAGAGAAGAGTTTGGTCTTCGACTCACAAACGTCGAGGGATTTATCAACAATGTCAAGAGGGATATCGCTGCAGTCAATGTAGGATTAACCTTGATGAGAGGAGCAGCATATGCCGTAAACGCTAATGTGAAAGCTATCGCTGACGACATGGTTGAATTCAGAGAAACACTAGCGACGAATACGAAGAACGTTACTCGGTTAAAGGACACCGTGGGAGAGTTACGCGAAACCGTACACACTCATAGAGAAGAAACGAAAATTGACATCTCATTATTAAGAGGAGATTTTAATTAACACAAACATGTTGATGAAGCTCAAGTAGCTCGTGTTCGAGACGAAGTAAGGGAACTTCGAGGGGACTCACAGATGTTAAGGAGGACGTTTACTGGGTCAAGGAGGACGTATCCAAATTCGAAACGGAAGTAGAATCCATGAAGAAAAGGTTTGAAGAAGTTGCACTGAGAGCGTCTTCAACTTAGCCACAACCTTAGGACAGCGATTGGAGAGGTCGACACAAACCTCAAAGGGAAAATCGAAAGGGTCGAATTGCAATCAAACGATCTAGGAAGTAAGATTGAGGCAAAGACAATTCCAGGCCTCGAAATTATTGAGAGACGTTTAGATAAGTTGGAAGCTCAACCGAGAGAGACTCGAACTTCCACTCTGTCAACTGAAACGCAGAATACACCAGGACCACAGTTCGTACAATCGACATCGTCCTGTATTCAACCGAGCGCACCACCTGAAACACAACCATTTAGATTCACAGATACCATGCGCAATGAAACATCACCATTCACGAAGTCATACTTCGGTCATAACGCCAACGTAAATACTCAATCAACGCTGAATTACACTGAAAATCCATTTAGACCAGCAAATCAACGCTGAATTACATTGCAAATCCATTTAGACCAGCACAAACTCAGCACAATCAAGGTAATGTGATGATCATACGATCAAGAGAAGAGCAACCAGCTCGATTCTCAGGTACTGGTAGTGGCATTACACCAGACGAATTTTTGGCAAATGTAGAGAGTTATCTACGTGACACTATGGTGACACCGGAAAGAGAGCTCAGGTGATAAAGCGTCTTCTTGAAGGTCAAGCTAGCACTTGGTTCAGGGCCTTTAAATACTCTTTTACTGGATACCAGGATTTTCGAGAAGCTTTGTTACGTACTTATTGGTCGAGCGACTTACAGCAGAGTATCAGAGCGGAGATGTACACTCGCCGATACATCTCAAATACACCTACACGTTATGCAAATTACTTTGCAACCTAGCTGACGAAACTCAGATATCTTCAACCCCCACTATCAGAGCAGGATTTAGTGAACAATATCATAAGGCAATATCCAGCCGATGTTCAACGAGTATTAATTGCTGCGGGAGCAACAACCTTCCAGCAATGTTACCAAATTCTGAGGCGATTGGACGCAAATACTGAACAATTTTCAAACCACCGTCCAACCAAAGGAGAGACACGCCACGTGAACTTGACTACTGTGGATAAAGTTAGTCAGACGCCACAGCAAACTCAGACTCAGAATGAGAATAGAGGAAGTTACAATTCCAATCAAAGTAACTGGAATAATACTCCATATGCGAGAGGGAGACAACAAGGTGACAATGGGGGATATTGGAACCGACGTTTCAACCAAGGGACGAGCGACAACCGTCGTCACGACAACGACGGTCGTGGGACAGGAGAGAATCAGCGAGGAAGAGGAAGTATTCGTCGAAACTATCGTTATAGCGGAGGCTATCGACGCGATCGAGATCCTAGGTGGAGGGCCGATAGAGACTGACGAGGACGTGCACAGGAGAGTCGAGAATACATCCGAAAACTCCACAATCAACAAGAAGAGGTGGACCAGAACCGTACACCGAGGGATGCACGCGAAATTCCAGAGGAAGATATTGAGCATGACCAGCCCGGTACTTCCCAGGAAAAAAAAACGCCGAAAAAGAAATAGATTCTGACCTGATTCTGGCCAGAGTAACAGCCACTATCATACTCTGGGAACCAATCCAGGAAGATCTTTTGGACGAAAGACGATCGACGAACCACGACTACGAATTAACACGTCTACCGAAAATAACGGCTACTTTGAACGAATATCCAGTGACCATTCTCATTGACACGGGGGCTATGATGTGTCATTTCTGCCGATTGCCGTGCCCGATTGAAAGCAAACTCTGAGGTGACAGAGCTGCAAGTTTCTGCAGTAAGAGTCAGAGGAGTTATACCTGATCGTGTTGTAACGTGCAAAATCCAGATTTTGTGCACTTAAAAAATTTCGTGCCACATGTACTTGCACCAATTTTTAGTCATGAAGGGACTGCATCATGACGCCATTTTAGGCGCAGACATCATACGCAAATACGATGGAATCATTGATATGGGACGTAATACTGTGGAATTTAAGCCGAACGAGCCCATTCATATGAATTTAGTGGAGGTTGATCCGGAAATTGAATCCGAAGTCAACATGGTTGAAGAGTTGAATGGCAAGCGAAATGGTAAGACACAAAACGCCGAGGAAGAGGCAGAGCAATTATCAGCACCCGTACAAAAGAAATTAGAGGCACTTCTGACTGAATTTAAGGATATTTTTGATACCACGCCTGGTGAGATACTTGATTATGAGTACGACCTGTACTAGACGATTCTCCATTTCAGAAGAAGGTTTACCATATCGCGGAGAAACACCGAGAGAAGCAGCTAGGAAGATCCATGAGATGGAAGCAGCCGGTATTATCAAGAAAGCACCGACTTCATATGTTAATCCTATAACGCCTGTAGTTAAGGTGGATGGCTTTGTTTAGATGTCAGGGCTTTGAATGAACGATTAGCTCCAGAGCATGACAGACCACCAAAGATCCGAGATCTTTTACGAAAATTTAAGGGAAAACGTGTATTTTCATCGTTAGACTTGGTACAATCCTACTATCATATTAGATTGTCCGAGCATACTCAGAAGTATAAGGGGTTTTTGTTTGATCAGGCCACGTATGTTTTCCGAAAACTACCTTTTGGATTGAAGAATGCAGGAGCTGCATTAATTAGAGCACTCGATGTGAAGTTGACTCCTGAAGTGAAGAGGAAAGTCATATGTTACGTGGATGACATCATAATAGCTTCAGAGACGGAAGAGGAACATTTAGCCACCTTACGCCTTGTATTTGATAATCTTCGACAGGCTAATTTCAAGGTGAAGTTCGACAAGTGTCGATTCTTCCAGAGAAGTTAGATTCGTGGGACACATAATTAACGGAGATGGATATAGGCCGAACCCGGCGAAGATCAGAACCATCGCAGCATTTCCGACACCGACCCGTGTCAAAAATGTGAGGCAGTTTTTGGGGATTCTCCAATTTTTTGCTGCTCATTGTGAGAGGTATTCCGAAACCGTCGCACCACTTCAAGGTCTACTTAAGAAGGATTGCCGATGGGCATGGGACGAGGAGTGTGAGACAGCTTTTCAGAAGGCTAAACAGATGCTTGTGAACGCAATCCAGTTGGAATATCCAGACTACTCCCGGAATTTCATCTTGGAAACTGACGCATCTGCCGTGGGAATCGGAGCAATCTTATTGCATGAAGACGATGAGAAGAAACGACACTACATCACTTTCTTAAGCAGACGTTTGAGAGCCCATGAAGCTCACTATTTTACCACGGAGATCGAGGCACTTGCAATTGTCTATGCATTGGAGTACTGGCAGAAACTTCTGTTAGGTCAGAAGATCATAGTGAGGACCGACCATCATGCGCTGACTTTCATATTACGAACAAGACTGACAAGCGACAGGATTACACGTTGGAGACTGTTTCTTCAACAGTTTGATCTAGAGATTGTTTACCGTCCTGACAGAGAGAATGTGTTGGCCGACATTCTCAGCCGGAATCCTGAAGCCACTGTGAATGCCATTGACGTCGAGGGAGAATGCGAAGAACGCCTTCTCCGACTTCGTCATTTACCTGAAGGACAACGACGTGAGGAGGAACTGAGGCATATCATTCGTTATTTGGAAAACCGAATGGACGCCCAGGATGTCAATTATGCTCAGACAGCTGCTATGGCCGATGATTATTTGATCTACCATCGTGTTTTATATAAATTTGTCGATGAAGACCACACTCAATTGCGTGCAGTAATTCCGCGCAGATACCCGAAAACTGTTATTTTTTGGTACATCTATCTATTGGACACGGAGGGACTGATAAGACCATTGCGACGATTAAATAGTCCTTCACTTGGAAAGGGTTAGGAACCTCTGTTAGACAGTGCTTACGTGCTTGCAACGCATGCCAGCGTAACAAGTACACGTCACACTTGTTGAAAGAACCACCTAGATCCATACTCCCAACTCAACTGAGGGAACTATACGCGCAGGATCTTTATGGACCGATCCCAAAGGCTCGCCGAGAGAACCGCTTCATCGTCGTAACGATTGACGTGTTTACCAAATACACGATGCTCCACCCTGTACAGAAAGCCACTGCACTCCAAATCATACAAAGGATAAGACGACAAGTGATACCAGAGGCAGGAAAGCCACATATCCTGTTGACTGATCACGGATCACAGTTTACCTCTGCTGAATTTGCTAACGCTATGATTTATCTGGAAATAGGACACCTACTATCAACAATTCGCCACCCTGAGAGCAATTCGACGGAATGCGTTATGTCAACTATTGCAAAATTTTGTCGTTTATACTGTCAGGAGGAACACTGGCGTTGGACTGAAGTCCTTGTGATAATGGCACACTGTATAAATTCAACTGACCATGAAAGTACCGGTAAAATACCCATGGTCTTGCATTTGAACCAGACACCAATGAGAATATGGAACCGAGTGATTGTAACACCACCGTGTTTACAACCCTCACGCGCAAGCAGACTTCAAGCTGCGAGAGACACTTTGGGCAGACAAGCTGAGAAACGTTTGAGAAGAACGAGACGCCAGAGATTCAGAGAACCATTGGTCGCTGGGGACCTTGCTCTTATCAGGAGACCCGGAATATCAAATCCTATAGACCAAGTATACGGGAGATTCCTATCGTTATATTATGAAACTAATCGTGTTCAAGAACCCCTAAACAATGGAAGTTATGTGATTGACGATAAAAAACTGGAGAGCGCATTGGAACCTTGAACGCAGCTAACCTGAAAAAATATCACCAAGCTTGAGCTTGAATTGGAGACAAATAAAAATGCATTCCTTCATTTTTATTTGAAACGACGGAGAGGGAGATGAACCCGCTAAGCACTGGTTCATGTGATATTTTTCAACGTAAGTAATTTTTGATGCATCACTTTAGAACGTACCCACTGACTGACCATGCTTTCGCCACATGCTAACATTCTCTTTGGAGTTATAAATGGTTGATCTTTTGACTATGGAGAAAGCCGTTATTAAATAATCTGAGGCTAAATTACGACACTTCTATTTTCTACGAAGCTCAGATATTCTCATGTTGTTATTCTGTATCACCGAAACATTCTTTAGAATGTTATTTCTGCTTTTGGTAAGGTAGTAACCTCGCAGATACGTGAACCGGAACCAGACAGTCGCTGCACGACTAGTGTATTCACGAGTTCACGCAGCGCAGGACTGAGCTCTTACCACATGTGTTTGGTATACCATCCAAGTTGGATGTGTTCTTGTCAAGTCCGTCTAAAAGACGATGTAATAGTCCGCCTGAAGGCGAGGAAAGCAATCTTAGTGCATCGCACAATATTTAACTACGACCAGTACATAATATTAGTGAATATTACAGCTGGAGAAGGCGTGTGCTACGAATACTGTGAATTTTTGGAAAAGTGATTATAATTGTGGAACACCACATCTTCAACCACGTGTTTGAACATTGTATTTCGACATCGTCAAGTGGCGATCAAATATATCATTCACTGTGAAATTATCATTAACCGAGTGAATCATTTCAACACTCATAACTACAAATTTTGCTTTGATCGCAAGTGCGATTCCTTTCTGTGAAACACAACGTCGATGCCACGTGATTTGTGGGCAAGTAAAATCTGTGTTAGTGAGCAGATAATAGTGCATGGCCAATTTATAAACCATCTGTGCCTTGTAGTAGCAGTGAATTTATGACCACTTTAAAGCTAGTTTCAGTGCAGCTGTTCTAGGCTCATTTTTCGTATTTTCAAGTGGTAAATTCGTAATTCAAAATGTCACTTCTTGATAACCACGTGTACGACGATCTTTGTTACGCATCACCTGTGGAGATGAGCTGTTAAGCTTCATCATGTGAAGGAGAGGACCGGAGAACTACAGCCGAAGACGGGAGAACCATGACTTTAGCATCCGCTAAGCCAAGGGAAATGACGACTTTGGGGAGGAGTCTGGTCATATCATCACGACAACGACGAGGACGAATAAAGGCCGTGGAGATGGATAAAGCCTATATGGAGGCCCAGATTGGACAACCCTTGTCCGGACACCAAAGCCTTATTGTATCCCTCGGGTCGTTGGAACGACCCAGATGTAGACATCCTTCCTTGTGAGTCCGAATAATTCATTCCTTGTGAGGTTCTTTTGTGGTGTAACTTAGTGTAGTTTATTGTAGTTTATTGTAGAATCAGCCGAACGTCTTGACCAGCCATAGGTAGGTTTTGTACTGTTAGAATTAATCCTTGTAGTTCACTTTCAGTGATTCGTTAGTCACCCGTTGTGATTGAAATTCTCTTCGATCACGGTGCATTCTGATGGACTTCGCTAAGATGTTATTTCTACCCCTGCTAAGCGTGACTGTAGTATTTGTTACTACGTTTTGTTCAATCCTAGGTGGGTGATTTTGTGTACAGTTATTTGGGATGACGATCAGACGTCATAGCCAGTGTTATTTTTATAACACCCCTTTCTACTAAATGTAGTCACGCCACTGATTTAGTCAGAACAGTCCGTATCGTTGGATAGCCGACTGAAGCTATCAGTTTTGTAATTCAATGTCATTTTCATTTTGATGTGCTATGAAGTCATCCAGTTCGAGTTATGAACACATTCAGGGTGTTACATTTTGTAGGCAATCTAGCATCGAACCCTGCAATGAATGCCGTATCATTGGCAAACTTAGCAATTGTAAGATTTGCCACTTTATGATGTTTATTTCATGTCAAGTGTTTCGGCACAGTTATTATTTTGGTTATGATTAGACAGAGCAGTTATGAACTGACATATCGGCACATTTCAAAGAGGTTCAGATTAAGTGGAATATCTTCATTTTTCATTTCTTTGATTTTACAAACATGCTACGTCTTTGTGCATATTTTTGAGGCGTGATTTTAAGCCTAATGCTTATGTGATTTTGTATTATATCTGGGACATGATAACAAGGCCAATTTTCTGATAACTTTCTGCGAGAAAACTGCCCGCATTCAGTGTTGTTCATTTTCTAAACTGTCCGTGTGGATGATTGTGAGTAGCGAGGCTAGCTCGAATCATGAACAGGTGGTAACAGTTCCCAGCATACAATGTACTAGGGCACCACACACTCAGTTAGACATACTTTTTCAGACTCTTTGACAATGCTTGTAGCATTACTAACATTTAAATGATGTGTCTCATATGTAGGTCAATGTCCAGGCCACCATTTTGTAATAATCAGATGTTTTGCTACTTAGAGATGACTGGCGAGAGCCATATGTTTATCTTTCTTCACCATCTGAGAATGATTACACGTTATGTTAAGGTTTATTTGTTCAAATTAAGAGGCTAGATGAGGCACCTGTATAGAGGCTATATTTATGTGTGTCCAGACTTCGATTCTGTTGACTGTGTTATAGTAGGGACATAACTGATGTTCATGCCAGGCCTTACCCAGAGGTAAATTAAGTGAGCCAAGAGCCACTAATAACCTGTGTTTTTTATGTCCGAGCGGGAGAGCTCGTTGACGGTGTTTTATAGCAGAGATTGATCTCGCACGAGACTGCTACTGCTGATTCCAAGGTATTCAGGATTGTCAGCCTATTTGCCATAAACCAACGATAATCTAAACCAACGATTCTAATAATCAGAACGACATTATTATAAACTGATGATAATTAACTATTTATAGCATTTAACCTTGATTTTCTTGCATTTTGGACCTGCTGGCTGACACTTGCTTTGTGCACGCTTCTTTTGTGGAAGTAATCTAGGACATATGACACTATTTTTTTACGACGGAGTGCTTGCTCAACCTTTAGTCAGTAGCTGGTGGAGCGTGAGTCTCATGCGACGTTAGACGTAGTTTTTACTACGCAATCGCCACCGTAATTAACATGCACGTAGATGACACTGGTTTACAAAGAGTAACCCAGGGCGAAGGCGGGAATAATATTGTTTATTCAAGTGTATGATAACCCCATTTTTACCCTTTTTTTAGGTTGTAAGAGGGCACTTAATGTTTCTTTGACGGGTTGTCATGTAGATTTGTACTAACTGTTTTGCTTTACGGACGTCATCGCCGTAAATTTTGAATTAATTGTTAGGAATTAGCTAGATCATTTAAAAATAAATGTAAATGAGGAAATGGTATCATCCTAACTTAGACTTGCTATTGCTACCCTGTTAAATGTAAATTCCGTTATTAGCTTATTTTGTAACTTGACTTAGAGATTATTGCCGTACCATTTTCCCAGCGTTGCTGTTGTTGCTTTACTTTGTCGGATAGATATTTCGCGAGGGTTTACAGTAGTTTACAGGTAGGGTACTGATCTTTCATTTTTGTTTATTTGCGGATTAGCCGTTAGAAACCCTCCGAACTAGGATAGGTGTCTGAATATTTTGAATAAATATTTCTACATGTTTTACTTAAGCCTGGAGGTTTATTTCTCAGTCTAGCTTTAGCAGGTGTATTTTCTTCGGTTGTCTATGACCTTTTTAACAACCATATTACCACGGATCCCCTGGATCATGGATTCTCGTGCCGCTATGGCCTATAAGAAGTTCACCTGATCCTCATGGCACATGGGTCCGGCATGTGAGGTGTTCGGGATGTCATTTCGACTGTTGGCAACCCTGATAGCTCCTCTGTCGGGCACACTATGTAGAGATGAAACGATTGTCTCAGGACAGGGAGGCAATGAGAACTGCATCAAACCAGTCAAAAGACTGAAGACTCAAACAACAACAACATCTTTATTTTTTCGTAATAATAATAATAATAATAATAAGAAGAAGAAGAATATTAATATAAGATTTTCTTGCAGTCATGGTTGGTTGGTTTGTTCCTCATGACAACGAAGTCATGTAGCCCCGTTTACGTAGGGTGTGTGTAGAATGTGTCTGATAAATGGTCTTAATTGTGATGGCTTTATTAGTGTGCGTATCTGTTTTTAATTCAAGTAAGGATTGCAACTTTGAATATTTCAAATAGTTCCTACTTTTGCCACCAAACGCCACCGTCAACGACTACTAGGCCTAGTTCAGAACTTAGCTACTAGACGCCACCGCAGTCGGCTTTTGGAAACGAACCTAGGATCCTAAGAGCGTTGTTTACATTCTTAACCTATACAATTTCGCTTCACACAGGTGTAATTAGTGGAAGGTTCTTTAATATGCCATAAATCTATGATATGGGACCGCCGGCTTTACTTCCCCTCCGAAGGAAGGCATACTGAGGGATTTTACCGCTGTTAAAAAATCCGACGTCTTCGGCCGGGCTTGAACCCGCTATCTGGGGCATAGAAGCTCAGCATGCTACCGACTACGCCACCGAAGCCGCCCTTGCAATCATACACTCATTCCCTTTCTCCTCCTATAGATATCGGTGATTCTTAGTCTTAGCCACTTTGCTGTGTGGCCTGCACAATGTCCCCACAATACTATACTCCACGCCCGGTCGGATGGCTGTTGTTGGTTATAGCATTATAATGACTGTAGCTGGACAAACAGAGAACGCCAAGCGTATTATAGTCGCTTCCTCTAATTATCATAGTTCAGTACACTCCCGGGTTTATAAACGGTCCTCATTGTCTCCATCCGGCAACGTGAAACGCACACAACAACTGGAGGGGAGAGCTTTTAGGTGCAAACATACAAGATTTGAATCCGGCGGTGGCAGCGACCATCCTGCGCGTCGTTTCTGACACACTTCCGGGATGGTACGTCATCTCAAATCACTGGAGCATAACACTACTAAACACAGGTTTTCAGACAAATTGAGCACACATCAAAGTACACAGAGAAGGCGACCACGATGACTCCAGTACCTAAACAGAACAACCTGTAGTACAACAGCACATGCACACAGTTTAGTTAGTTGAGTTGCCTACTGCTAAAGAAGTGTGCAGTCTAAATCCCTTACGTGTCGGCAACTTCTTTGCTAGGGGACCGATGACTGAAATATTCAACGTCTACAATTTTGCTGATATCAACACGAAATTTTGTGAGCATATTTGTAGAGTAAATATTACATTTTGTACAATGTTTCCAGATAATAGGTTGATTCAAACTTCTCTAATTAATGTTTTTGTGATATTTTGGTGTGCAAGACAGAAAAAGTTCCTCACGTATCAATTTTGACTTTTTGACCTCAAAATTTGAAAACAGTTTTTACATGTACATGTATAAATAAAACATACTTAGAAAGGAAATTCCTTTCAAAATATGGATGGCACTAAAAATTTGTGAATTCTTGTTTTTCTGATTTCTGAAAAAAAATATATACAGTCATAATCAAAATCAAGCAGTTTCATTTTTAATCCATAAATAAAATTCTTTATAAGTAAGTTTAATTAGTCGAACATATCAGTATAATTCCAGATATTTTCATGAGAATCAACCATGAATTGCACCACAAGGAACTTTTTACAGGAAGCAGAACACTGAAAAAATGAAAGATGAGAAATAAGCAAGTAAAGTTTTGAATGTGCCTGTATGCTTCAGAATTGTCCTGTGCTGTGTGTGACCCCTTCAGACTTCGTAGCCTTCTCTTCCACTGCTATTCTCTTCTCTCTTTCTTCATCCTTTCTTTTCTTTTTGCTCTGGATGCAACTTTGGTCATCCTGCTTCTTGCCAATCTTCAGTGCGGGCAATGACTTTCTTTACGGTTTCAAGTACTGTTACACATCCCATGTTAAACTGGATAACAGCTTCAACAAAACCTAATTCTAGTTTACGATGTATTCATATTGTAAAAATTAATCCTAGGAATGCTTATAATTTTCTGGTGTAGGCCGCAAGTTTTCAGAAGAAAATTTTCAAAATAGACCAATGGCAATAGTATTCATAATGATTGTGAACTGAAAAGTTGAATACCATGAAGCGTTGACACCACAGCACTATTATTTGTAAAACTTTGGCGCCAAATTCAAAAGGGAACGGCAAAATATACGATATAGTGACTCCACTGTGAGTTGGGCGTGGCAGAGCGAGTTAAACACCCATGCAGCAGCTTTTTAAAATGACTGTACTACCTTTAAAAATGGCGAAACCTGAAATATTATGACATTTTCCGATAATAGAAGGTTTGGACTAATTTTTGAACAGTAATTCTGAAAATCGATTTTTTTTTTAGAAAATCACGAAATTTCAGTTATCGGTCCCCTTAGTTGTGTAACAGGACGATCAAATCTAAAGGCGAAGGCTGTGAGTGGCACTGAGTCTACTGCATTTGCCTGCCGATATTGCAGACTGCACGGCGGCAATATTGACGGCAGCCCAAATAATTGAATGAGTTACAACCTGCGTATTATGAAGGAGGCATCAAGCTGCTGACTTCCAACCAAGCCAGGCGGGATTAGATTCTCGGTTAATACATAATTATACGATTATTGAGGTGAAATACCACGGCAAGTGGTTCAAATTCCAGGTCCCAGGTCTTGTGGCCATGACGTTAACGGTCACGTGACACTACAACCTACCCTCCTTCTTTCATTTTTGATTTCTTCGTTCCTTCCTTCCTTTCTTCATTCCTCCCTCCCTTCCTTCCTTCCTTTCTTCTTTCTTTCTTTCTTCCTTCCTTCCTCCCTTCCTTCCTTTCTTCTTTCTTTCTTTCTTTCTTTCTTTCTTTCTTCCTTCCTTTCTTCTTTCTTCCTTCCTTCCTCCCTTCCTTTCCTTCTTTCTTTCTTTCTTTCTTTCTTCCTTCCTTCCTTCCTCCCTTCCTTCCTTTCTTATTTCTTCCTTCCTTCCTTCCTCCCTTCATTTCTTTCTTTCTTTCTTTCTTTCTTTCTTTCTTTCTTTCTTTCTTTCTTTCTTTCTTTCTTCCTTCCTTCCTTCCTCCCTTCCTTCCTTTCATCTTTCTTTCTTTCTCCCTTCCTTTCTTTTTTCTTTCTTCCTTCATTCCTCCCTTCCTTCCTTTCTTCATTCTTTCTTTCTTTCTTTCTTTCTTTCTTCCTTCATTCCTCCCTTCCTTCCTCTCTTCTTTCTTTCTTTCTTTCTTCCTTCATTCCACCCTTCCTTCCTTCTTTCTTTCTTTCTTTCTTTCTTTCTTCCTTCCTCCCTTCCTTCCTCCATTCCTTTCTTCTTTCTTTCTTTCTTTCTTCCTTCATTCCTCCCTCCCTTCCTTTCTTCCTTTCTTCCTTTCTTATTTCTTTCTTCCTTCATTCCTTCCTCCCTTCCTTTCTTTCTTTCTTTCTTTCTTCCTTCCTTCCTTCCTTCCTTTCTTCTTTCTTTCTTTCTTTCTTTCTTCCTTCATTCCTCCCTCCCTTCCTTCCTCCCTTCCTTCCTTTCTTCTTTCTATCTTTCTTTCCTACCTCCCCTACTTTTCATTCTTCCATCTTTTTTTACTTTGTTTCCTTCAATACTGCCATTTGACGTAATTATTTTCCACCTTGATTCCTTCATTTACTTCTTCCCTTTTTTTCCTTCCTTCCTTTGACCGATTTCCTTATCATCTATTTCCTTGTATCTTCCTTCCTGTTATTCTTCCTTTCTTTCTGGTTTCCTTCCTTGCTTCCTCTTTCTGTCTACCTTCATTCCTTGCATCCTCTTTCTTCCTTTAATCTTCGTTTTTCTTTCTTCCTGTCTTCATTTCTTCATTCATTCCTTTCTTTCTGAAGTTCTTCCTTCAGTCCTTCCCTTGTGTATCCCACATCGTTCTGCCGACTAGATCACCTCTTTTTAGAGATCCGTATTGCGCCATGTTTTAGCGTTCATATTTGCCAGGATTTAATATTTTACTCTCGTTTTTATGAGCGCTGTACGTGTTTCACGCATTGTTCTTAAAATATAATTCCATTTCATTTTCATTAATTTAACTTTACCAAATGTGACTGTGTGAGAGGTTTTAATATTTAATATGTTGTCTGTGAGTTTTAGTGCCTTGTAGCCATACAGACTGTGTCCGCAAAACAACGCGTTGTGAATTAGTTAAAGCTCTGTACGCTCAGCTGCCACTGATGATGTATGTGTGTTTTGAAATGGGATTTCAAACTCATGATTTCACACCTAAATGTGTTGGGATTATTTGAAATAGTTTGTGTGAAATTTACGTTTAATTCATCGGGCGTCGTTCCGCTGCATACTCTACTGCTCCGGTAAAGCTCTTTCCAATGGCACAGCAGGCTTACCAAAAACATTCGATCCATTCACAATTCTACCTCACAAAATCTCTGATCAGTTCTAACTAGTCAACATAATCAGCAATATATCCCGCAGACTTTCCACAAAACCAAAGCTAAAGATGATGATGATGATGATACTTGTTGTTTTAAGGGGCCTATCATCGAGGTTATCGGCCCCCAAAGCTAAAGAGCAGTGACAACAGGTACTTCATACCGTTGAATGCATGTGTGTTTTAACGTGTTCACAAGACAGTGCTATCAAACCATCACACGTTTCGCTTTTACGGATGGCCTGTCATCCAAACTCTCTGGCATGGCCGTAATATACTCTACTCTTAGCAGATGAAGGCAAGATTTTCCAAGTAATTAAAACTCCAGCAGACGCCACACTCGTTCAGTCCTTACAACGTCTTATCGGCTGATGCCACACATAGAACATGAGTCCGACCTCAGATTATCACAGCTTAACCTGCAGAATTTCACATTACTTTCAACATATTCCTTACTTGCAGTTTCCTAACAGCTCAATCTAGAAGTAATCAAAGACAACCGGCTATAAATTAAAGACCACATACAAAACCATAAATTATTACAATACGTCCTAATATCCCGTCAGATGTCGCAAATCCCATAACTCTTTTCCTTTAAAACCTCTCGATAATCCTGGCCATTGTGAACTATTGCTTGCCTATTTGGATAACTTCTTACCCTTCAAATTTAGACAGAACTCAGTCCTTCTTTGCTGTCATTGTAAGGAAGAGAACATCTCGGTTTAGACACCACATCACTAAGCTGGTATTTGCAGCCAAACAAGTTCTCTCTCCTACGCACTATATGACTGGGAATAAACCTGTCTTTCCTTTACCATTCGGACCACATGCTGCACCGGTTACTTTTCAAACTACGAGCCCTTAATGTTGAACAAGACTCATGGGCATTGTGTGCATTACCCACACACAACAATGCCGCAATCCAGTGCTCCTTCTAAAGCCGCAACCCATCTATGTACCACAGTGCGTCTGATAATGTGCAAGCTGAACATATTCTGTAGTAAAAGGATACGTTTAAGACTCGTTCCATTGATAACTGGAACTCTCTACCTGTCGCAGTCTTATTGCCGTGTATAAGAAAGGACTGACGATTTGTGTAAATACTACAGTTTAATTGTTATTGAATTGTTTTTGCCACCTGGGAACACACCCCTAATTGCAAATAAATGAATGACTGAATGAATGAAAACGTCAAAAAATATTTAAATTGCACACACTGTCCAACTTGTCCGTGTTTATTTCTGAGAGAAATGTGAAACTTTTCACGACTTCCTCTTCTCCCTGAGCCTCTTCATGACAAAAGTAGTTTAAATCCTTACAGTGTGTTCGAGAAAGTCAGCCAACTTTTTCCAGTGAATGAGTTAAATGATAAAAATATTTGTACTCAGACACGTGAGCAACTGAGAATATAATACTTACAAGTGTGTCACGGTTAGGGTAAATAGAAACTGTTGCCAGAACCTTTACTTCCATTTACAGAACGTCCGTAGGTAGTTGTGTACAACTCTTGAAGAGAGGTCTATTTAAAATTCCGAGTGATGAGAACATTCCTGTTCCTGTCTGCAGAGTCTAAGTGCCTTGCCCTCACTTCCTGCTAACACAAACACGTTCTTTTTAAACCTTCCGTTAGCCAGGTTCAATTTATAGAACATACATACCCAGTTCTGGTCTTACTGACCTCGCTTTATTTTTATACATCACGAAGAGTTGAATTGATACAGGGGTTTCAAAATTAAACTATAGATTCTGTGAGCTCTTATATATCTAAATGAATCAAAAAACCCATATAACGCCTGGCTGTTGGTATTTATTACATGGAATACAACATTTATTTAAAACATGCCTTAGATAGTGAAATCGAATAATATGGAAACAATATAAGAGGAAATTTGTCACTATCTATAGAAATGCGAAGCAAAGGATATAATCTAGTACACTAGCATGAAAATACAACGAATAAAAGCAAACAATGCAAAATTTACGAGCAGTTTTTTATTATAGTTTATTGTTATAGTCAATGGATCGGGCTCAAGATTGGTGGTTATTATCCACAAATAAAGCTCACATTCTCATTCTATGTTGCTTTGGGCTAATCGCAGCAATATTCTCAGACTTTTTATTGGCAAATTGCAAACAAGTGTGATTTCTGCAATAATGACCCATGTAAGTAATTTTCCATTTCTTGCTTGGAGTGCACGATGGCAAGTCGTCCTATTTTGCAGTTTCTCTTCAATTGAAGGCAGTGAGTGCTTCGTTTCACCCAAAATCTTTCTAATGCAGATCCTGAGTTCATGGGTGAATTGAGTGTTTGAAGCCCTTTTTCCATAAGCGGAAATACCAGAGCCTTCGCTAGTGCTTTCATGAATTCCTTCCTTATAATATTTTGCTGACTGATCTGCCTCGCGGTGGTTGGGTGACATTCACAACTGTAAGGGTTAAGACGTGTTAGGTTTTAACAGGAACAGCACTCATTCCAGGTTCCATATTGACCATGTTTACATGAAGTATAACATAAATTTCTCTCCAAATCAATACTTTACTTACATTAAAATACTACAGGTACATGTTTCGGAAAACTGAATGTTTCCTTCCTCAGCCCACTTTGTGGTGTATAAAATCATACTACATCGAAAACCTCACCAAATAACAAAAAGCACATTTCACATTTACTCTCTGATTCTTCTTTTGTTAGGCCTGTGTCATTAGACACATTAATGTCACTCACGGACTCCGTTGTTCTGTTCTTCAGATGCTTGTGTACAGTTCGGCAACCCACGTTGAAACTAACAAGGAGTAATTATGTCAATGTTCCTCGCTCCATATTCAATACTTCAACTAATAAGTGTTTATTACGTGAGTGACGTTAATGTGTCTAATGACACAGACCTAACAAAAGAAGAATGAGAGAGTAAATGTGAAATGTGTTTTTTGTTATTTGGTGTGGTTTTCGATGTAGTATGATGTTATACACCAAAAAGTGGGCTGAGGAACGAAACATTTAGTTTTCCGAAACATGTAGCCTACCTGTAGTATTTTTAATGTAAGTAAAGTATTGATTTGGCGAGAAATTTATGTTATACTTCATGTGTTAAGTTTTGTCACTTGTAACGCTTCAGTCGGTCAACACAAATTTGTCCAATGATTGGGTGGGGTTACAATGTACCTAATATATGAATAATAAGTAAATATTATATATTAAAATAGTTTTCAAAAAATTTCACCTTCTATTAAAACTGAAATATCTCGGGAAGTATTTGCGCTACGACGACGTTTGCTGTCTTAAAATGTAATGCCCGCCAAGCACCGTCGATTGATACCCACCTTACTTGATTATATCATTCGATTATTAAAATAATTGCGAATATTACTTCCTTCAACGTCTCACGAAAATAGAATCGTATGACTTGACGGACATATTGTCGCTAGGCGTCAACGTCTAACACGGTATCATAATATTCAACGCCGCCCCAATAATAAATCTAACTTGATATTAACAGAGAGTTCCCTAATTACGTCATGATATCGTTAACTTCGACCTGCTCCACTCGGGCGCTAATGTCGCATGTATCCTTACATGATATTGTTAACTTCTACCTGTTCCACTCGGGCGCTATTGTCGCATGTATCCATACAATAAGTAGAAGGGGATTCTGTGCACATAATTTAATTAAAACTTCTCAAAGAATGGATTATTTTGAGACTGAAATGCTCATGCACAATCAGCAGTCATTTTGCTAATGACACTGTCATGTCAACATCTCTTTGAATGACAACAAATACTGTATACGAAAGACAACTAATTTCACGAAGATGCCGCTACAGTCGAATGTTGGAACCGCCATTTTGTATTGTGTATGCGATCTTTCTGTTATATAGTCTTTGGTCTCACCAGCTACAAACTGTCTTCTTTTCGTTTCATCATTCGTCCTTATAGGTTGAGTGCTCAATCAATACAATGAATCATATTATGATGAATGAGAGGCGACACTCAATTAAAAATGTTATAAAGATTAAAGGTGACGGTAATTGTCTGTTCAGGTCATTGGCATATTGTGAGTACAACAATCAGAGTTTATTTACACAGGTTAGAAGGCGAATTGTAAAACATGTTACAGACAAGTGGATAATTATTCTTCCTTTATTGTTGGCAACAGCGATATGTACGAAACTCCTATCAATACGAGCGATGATTACAAAATGTATACGTATATGAATGGTGTTCATGGAGGTCATATTGAGTTAGTTGTCGCTGCTCAAGTTTGCAAAATGGATATTTATTCGTGGATTACTACTGTCGTATGGAAGGTGACCGGTTAAAATATATACGTCATCAACAAACGAAGTTACGAGTTGATACATATGCCGGTTTAGCAGACGCCTTGCATGTACGAGCAGAAAATTAAAATCTCAGAGTCGGTGGTATTGTAGTTTTGCCATCTTCTTTTACAGGTAGCCCAAGGAAAATATTGCAAAATTATCAGGATGCGATGGTGATAGTGAGGAAGTTTGGAAAGCCAGATTTATTCATTACGTTCACCTATAATGCGGGCTGGCCAGAATTACTTAACAGCATTCATCTCTGGGAAACGGCTAATAATAGGCCTGATATTCAAGTGAGAGTTTTCAATTGCAAAGTAAAGGAATTGCTACGATTGATTAATGTTAAGGACATTTTTTGGTAAAAGCGTATCTATATACAGTGGAATTTCAAAAACGAGGTCTCCCGCACATCTATTTAATCTTTACATTAACGGAAGATTGTAAGTTTCGTGATATTTCTGACATTGACAGTTTGGTGTCAGCCGAAATACCAGATCTTGAGGATGAAGCGCTATACGAGTTGGTAAGGCGTCATATGGTACATGGTCCTCGCGGATTTCTGAATCCTTCTTCAGTCTGTATGAAAGATGGCATATGTAAGAAAGATTTCCCTAAACAATTTCAGGAAGAGACCAAAGATAATGCAAATGGTTATCCTTCGTATAGGAGAAGAAATAATGGACGGATTATTATAAAAACAATTCGAGGCATTGACATTGAAATCGATAGTCGATTCATTGTTCCCTACAATCCATTTCTTTTACTTTACTAGCAAGATCATATTAATGTTGAAATATGCTCAAGTGTTCGGAGTGTTAAATACATCCACACATATCTTATATATTAAAATCCACAAGTATGTGTATAAAGGTCATGACTGCTGCATTGTCAAAATATGTCCTGAAGGCGAAACGGTGAACTACGATGAAATTACTTCTTTCCTAAATGCTAGATATGTTGGTCCAACAGAAGCCGCATTCAGGATATTTTCATTTCACATGCATGAACAGGCACATTATATCTTGCGATTACCAGTTCACTTGCCAAACTTGCAAAATATCTATTTTAAAAATGATAACGCTCCTGATATTTTACTTCAAACCCAGGTGCGCAACACGGAATTTCAAGCATGGTTCAAGTTATATCAGGATTCGCAAGCCAGAAGTTCGTATGCTGAAACACCAGTACATTACGTCTGGAATAAGAGCAACTGCCAGTGGCAAAAAAGAAAAAAAAATGTTTCAAAAACTATAGGCAGAATGTATAATGTTTCGCCTACAGAAACCGAAAGTTATTATTTATGTCTGTTATTGCTTGACGTTATAGGTGCTACCACCTTCCAGGATCTACGAACATACAAAGCAGTTGTCTACTCTACTTTTAAAGAAACAGCTAAGGAGCGAGGTTTGCTGATTGACGATTCTGAATGGCAGCGTTGTTTGGCAGAAGCGTCACAATTTCAGATGCCTTCTCAGTTACGACAACTGTTTTCTTACATATGTATCTTTCAGACCCCTTCAAATGCAAGATAGTTATGGGACATTTTCAAGAATTCATTATCAGAAGATTATCTGCAGTTTCACGAACCTAACATTGCATATCAGTTCACTCTTTTACATATTTCTAATACATTAAAGCTCCATGGTCTTCCCATTACTTCTCTCGAATTGCCAGCTATTATTGATAATTTCCCCCAGAAAAATTTACCAATGAATTATCCAAAACGTAATGAGGATCAATTAAGTCGGATGATAAACCAAGCAAATGGAAACCAAACGGCTATAATTACAGAAATTTTGGGGTTAGTACAAAACAGCAATGAAAGGATGAGTAATGCATATTTCATTGACGGTCCAGGGGGCATCAGGAAGACATGTATTTACCAATGCTTGATTCACAGTTGCACAAATTTGGGGTTAGATGTAGTTTCTGTTGCATGGACTGGTATTGCAGCAAGTTACTACCTCAAGGGCGCACTGAACACAGCCAGTTCAAGTTACCTCTACATTTACATGAAAGTTCTGTAACAGGAATTAAAGTTATTAGCAAGGAAGCTTTTTATATTCGTTCAGCAAAACTTATCATCTGGTATGAAGCCCCTATGGCTAATAAGCACGCGTTGATGTGTGTAAATCGGTTGCTCAAGGACATCATGAATAACGACGTGCCTTTCGGAGGAAAAATTGTCATCTTAGGTGGAGATTTTAGGGAGGTATTGCCTGTTGTGCCTCACGCATCTTAAGCAGCATCAGTCCAAATGTCAGTAAGGTTCTCTCCTTTGTGGCCATTATAATTTTTTTTTACTCAACAAAAATATGCGACCGGATACAGATCAACGTGACTTTGCAAACTTCTTGATACAAATTGGTAACGGTAATACCCTCACGTCGATGGAGAAAATTCAGAATTATTCCCACGCTGAAAAATATTTCACGCTTTTCAAAAATAGCGATTTTAGCACCTAAAAATGAACATTGTAAAGAAATCAATGACAAAGTTTTAGACCTAATCCCAGGATCATCGAGAACTTGCATCAGTGTGAATAATTTGATTACTGAAGATGAGAGTGAACTTCTACAATTCCCAATAGAATTTTTAGACAGCATCGGCATAAGTGGATTGCCACCTCATATCCTTCGACTAAAAGAAAGCTCAATTGTGATTTTGTTGAGAAATATTAATGTTGTCATTTAGACTTTCACGGCCCGTGTTACTATTCATAATGTTGAATTTTGGGCTTATGCCGTGTTTTATTATATTAATATTAATATTAATATTATGAATAATATTAATGTTACCCAAGGTCTGTTGAACGGTACTAGACTGTTGGTTTGGAAGATGCATGACAATTGCTTACACCTGGAAATTATTACTGGCGTAAATGTTGGAAAGAATGTCCTACTCCCTCGCCTTGACCTTACGCCATCAGATATTTCTATGCCATTTTACTTCAAAAGGAGGCAATTTCCAGTACGTTTGGCGTTTTGTATAACTATCATTAAAGCTCAAGGTCAAACACTAGATCAAGTAGGCATTTATTTACCTCAACCGGTGCTTAGCCACGGACAACTTTACTGTATGCCGCACTATCGCGATCAAAATCCTTCCATGACGTCAAAGTTCAAATAGAACCAAAAGGCAAGCGAACAGCAAATGCCGAATGGAAGGAAGTACTATTAGAATTTTAAAAACGAATGTTGCGGAGGAGCACATACCTCAGCAAACGGGGCACAGATTAAATAACAATTATTCAAGGACGCCCGCATCCCTAATACGATAACTGTCCTGTGGTAATGGTAAAAAAATGCTATTGTCCTACATCGGTGGTTACTATCCTACATCCTGTTATTTCATTCTCTCAGTTCTATAACAAAGATATACTCAATCAAATTTTCAGCTTAATAAATATTAATTCCTTCTGTGTGAGTTATCTTTGCATTTCCCATCAATCGCCTTTACTTACTATTCTATCTGTAGGGGTGGAGGCGATAGCTGTCTTTACAGAGATGTGCAAATTATTAGATTCGATGTCAGTTTTCCAAAATTGCTCTTTAACTTTTCACGGTTTAATGCACTAAGTAGGTTTACGAGGCAATTAAATTACTTCAAATGTATAAACAAGACTCCTAATTATATTTTCATTTAAGAAACTAAAATTAAAATGGTTTTTTAGAATTTCCACTAACAGAGCAGCCTTGCAAATGCAAAATGCCACAAGTTTCGTTTTTATTACTTCACTCTACTTTACGTGTGGATTTAGAGCGGAGGGATTTGGGGTCTTTTGACTGATGAACGCTATTGAACTATTCAAAGATTCATGAACTACACATTGAAATCACCTGACTTGAATTCTAAAGTCAATGAAAAATTGAAAATGGACCCAGCTCAGATGTCCTTCGGAATCCAATAATCTGAAAGTTTCCAGACGCAATTCCTTATGGGAAAATGTGTAATTCCACGGGAGAGGAAACACTACTAAGTTGGACAACAAATGAAGTTGGTCAAAAAAAATGATTTTGAATAAAAGTATTTATGACTGATTAAAATTATTTATTTAATTATATTAATTTGCACACCACTATATGTTAACCAAGAGTTACATCGCTAAATTCAAATATAAGAGACCCATATTTTATTTTAAATTTATACCATTGGTCATAAGTAGACAAAACACCTAATTGTACCGCTGTAGCCTTAAATTGTGTGGATATCTTTATCTACTTAGTATAAAACAAAGGTCCCAATTCTTGGATGTAACGGGTAATCTCGAGAGCAACTTGATGGATTTTGATGCGGTTTTCACCATTCTGTAAAGGATTTCTCAATGAAGGATTAGGTAGAAAAACATTTATTTACGACCAAAAGAAGCCGAGCATTTATGATATCAGTGATTTGGATTGAAGAAAAACCTAACGTCCATGTGTCTTTTAAGCTTACACCGGGTAAACCGTTAAAAAATCGATAATCTCTGAGAATTGTTCAGCATGAAAAGTTCTTCAAGAAAGTTCGCGACAGCTCCCACATCGACCACTGTAGTGTTTATACGTTTTCATTTCTTCCAGCAATCTCCATTCAGTGGAAATTTAGCTTTAGAGTGAGTTTACGAGCTTGCGAGCGACCTATCACCCTAGCTTCAGCCAGCATCAAACTGCCGAGTCGTGTCGAGTTAATTCTTCAGAGAAGAGAATAGCTTATGTGTTTGGAGTTAGCTGTACACCTCGGCCTGACATCCGTGCGCCTTTTAACCATACGCAGGGTAAATAGAGGGACACACACACAGAGGACAGGCAGACACCCACACACTTGATCTCATAAGTCTACTTCATCATTTACTTTAAAGCGACGGTACCGTAAATGTCTGTTCAGGTCACTGGCATGAAGACATGCAAATGTCATCTGGACAGAAGTGCTGTAGGATTGTTGAAGTGAATGCTGCGGAGCACAACGGGTCTTCTAGTAACTTATAACTCGTGAAAAAAAATAGTTATGATCACTATTATAACGGGGCAATTAGTTTAATTGACCTATTGCTTCATCTCACTTCTAATGTTGCTAAATTAAACGTAGGTCAAGTTTAAAGTGGCTTGCTGTGATTATTCGCTGGGTGGATCCCGCTGACTTGCTGGATAAATGTTGAATGAACGAATGAATGACTGAGATGAATGATTGGATTACTGTGGTTACGTCATTTAAGTGTAATTTACTTTGTGTACCGGTATTTTGAAATTAATGATTCTATCATTATTGATATTATCACTATTATTATTGCTATTAATTTTATTTGTGCTATTGGTACTGTATTTGTAATTATAAGTCATGTAGATGTATAATCTTCTAGTGGTTATTTATTTATTCGTGTCAGAAGTACAAAGTATGTGTTGAACAGATGATTTCAAACAGTTTCTGCCCAGAAGTTAGCCACTTCGATAGCACTTGGATTAGCTTCAGACATGTCATTCATTGTGCAGCTGTACGGGCACAATGGACAGGAGAAGAGGTGTTGTGTTGTCTGGGTTGCGCCACAATCACACAGGACTGTCTTGGTCGGAAAATGCCACTTATATAAGTTGTCCCTGGATCTTGCAACTTCCACCCGCAGTCTGTTCAGGGATTTCCAGATTAGCCAGTTCTCTGTGTGACCAGGAGGTAGAGATACTTTTGGTTCCATCCATTCAGACAGATAGCTGGTCCTCTCCTTCCACGCGGCAACTCGAGCTGTTGCTGCTGTTCCTCGTAATGGTTGAGTAGCTGTTAGGAAGCTCTTTCTCGATTTTAATCTCCTCTCAGCAGGTCGATATACGAAGAGTGGGTGTGAGGTCCTAGCAGATGATTTACTTCTTTCGTTGTTTGCAGCCACTTCTCTTCTGATATCACGCGGAGCAATCCCTGCAAGATAGTGCACTTTACTGATGAGAGTTGGCCGCAAGCAACCTGTAATAATTCTGCAGCTCTCATTTAAGGCTACATCTACCTGCTTTGCATGGGCTGACTTGTACCACACATGACTGGCATATTCTCCTGCTGAATAGCATAAGGCCAATGCTGTTGTCCTTAATATTTGGGGATGAGTGCCCCAGTTAGTCCCTGCCAGTTTACGGAGGAGGCTGTTCCTCGAAGAGATCTTCTGTTTTAGCTTAAAGCACTGCTCCTTGAATATGAGTGTACGGTCCAAGGTGACACCTAGATATCTGGGATGGAAGCAATGATCCAATAACATACCATTCCAGAATACTTCAAGTTTCCGACTAGATTGTTTATGTTTCAGGTGGAAGGCACATACTTGAGTCTTACTAGAATTGGGCATGAGTTGGTTCCTATCATAGTAAGTACCAAGCGGTTTGAGAGCGCGAGTGAGTGTATGCTCTACAACTTCAAACTGTTCTGATTGGGCAGAAAGAGCAAGGTTGTCAGAGTAAATGATGCTCTTACACCCTTGAGGCTGTGGTTGATCGTTGGTGTACACATTAAATAAAATAGGAGACAATACACTTCCCTGGGCAATCCATTCTGCTGAGTTCTCCATCGTCTGCGATGTCCTTGGACATCTAGTGGTTAAGTGTGAGAGGGGGCCTTGAGCCCTAACTTCGCCACCAATAAAAGCATTATCTATCTATCTATCTATCTAGTTCTAGGCCTAGCACAGTAGAGCAGTTGCGGTGTATGATACGAGACACGATGGTTTATCATAGACAAAATATACCATTTCTCTACATCCAGGCCCAACCACAGCACAGTGTATTCTCTTTTTGTTGGCATTTGAAGTAGGTTATTGGGACATTACATGACATGATCATGATGATGAAGAACCATAACAACGACATCATCTCCCCTATTATTATCTTACTTTTAATTACACGTTGCTGTTATATGAGTAACGTTTTGTGTGAGTTATTAAAAAAACGCGATGCAGGGGAAAGCAAAATGGTAGAACAAGCAATGAAGGAAATTCGAGAAAAATCAGACACTTCTACGGACATCAAATTGACAGGTGAAAAGCTGAAGGAAGTAGGATACTTCTGTTACATAGGAAACAAAATAACCAGTGAAGGACGAAGCAAAGAGGACATAAAATGCAGGTTGGCTCAGGCATGGAAATCATTTCTAAAAAAAAGGAATCTGTTGACTTCGAATATAGATTTAGGTATTTGGAAGTCATTTTTGAAAGCCTTTGTCTGGAGCAGGGCACTCAATAGAAGTGGAACTTGGACTATTGGTGCAGCAGAAAAGAGGAGAATTGAAGCGTTTGAAATGTGGTGTTCAGGAGTCTGATGAAGATCAGATGGATAGATAGTGTTACAAACGAAGAGGTATTAAGACGAGTGGGAGATGTTTCTGGCAACTGCTAATGAAGAGAAGAGATAGGTTGGTAGGACACATACTAAGACACCCAGGAATAGCAAGCTTAGTTATGGAAGGATGGGTCGAGGACAAGAACTGTTGGGGTAGAACAAGGTTAGAATATGTTAAACCGATTGCCTCGGATGTAGGGTGTGGTAGCTATGTAGAGAAGAAACGATTAGCTCAAGTCAGGGAGGCATGGAGCGCTGCATAAAACCAGTCAAAAGACTGAAGACTCAAATAACAGCAGTTTTGATGTAAATGTGTAAATTAGACTCAAACATATTAACACCAATTTTACCTCAAGAAATGGTCTCAATTTACTTAGTAATGAACTCAACCCTGTACACCATTGACATGGAATTTTTCCAAAAACGCTTAATAAAATGTACCGTTGTAATATCTAATGGTGATGGTGACGTTGGTGAACCTATAGATACTCCATCTGGTTGCATATAAAATGTATTTGTTATGTGAATTAATTTTGAATAAGGCAAATTTCAACCAACTTCACGCGATCATATTGAGTTTAAAACATCAACTCTATTCTCATCAGGAATGCTATTGCTTCCATCTATTTAATTGAAATGTATTAACCATCAAACAAATTGTCGTAAGTAACGGTTATAGCCCTGGCCTCTGACAAGTTGTTAATGTGACAGCTGAAGAGTGTTGCTGAAGGGCCTGATAGCTGGAGACAAATACGAGGGAGGTTACGAACATGAGTTCTGTCATCTTATTTAATCTATTGGATGGTAGATTGCTGGGACAAATAGATGATGCATGAAGCTGCTCGTATAAGCCGACTCAGATGGTGGAGCCATGTGATGATAGTGGACGATGAGAGATTCATCTGATCTGCTAGAGAGGTTAAGAGAAGCAGAGATCACCCTAGGAGGTGAATGTTAGATTCAGAATTTAATGGTTCCAAATCGAGAGATATTGAAGAAGAGGAGGTCGCAGGGCTAACTGCAAATAGGGAATCGTTTAGGCAATTTCTTTGCAAATATTTGTTGTTGTTTTACCATTAAGAGGTTGCACATTGTAATAATTTCAGCTCATTGTGCTTGGGTGTGTGTAGAATTTGTCTGATAACCTATGTTATTGTGATTAGGTATCAGGTGAGGAGTGGGATGGAGATGCATTCTGTTAAGAACCATCCTGTCTTTGGACTAGAATATAACAAGGGAATCTAGGGAAAATTATTATTAATATGGCTGAGATGGGAATCGAACCGACCTCTTCTCAGTTCCGTCCCACTCGGCTGAATGTACCCCGTTTTAGCCCTCAGACCGGAATCATATTTCCTGTGCGAGATAATAATCGAACCCGATCCTCCAAATTGACAGCCAAAACTGCTAGTCGCTACATCACAAGGATATTTTTGCAAACAGGAAGCTGCAGACTAGACTGGGCACTGAAAGAAACCCTCAGTGTCAGGAATAAATGAATAAATAAATAAACAAATTGATAAATAAATCTAATATATAAAAGTGAAAGTCTGTATGTGGGTATGTGGGTATGTGGGTATGTGGGTCTATTGCGTATACAAATCCACACCGTTCCACCAATCTCAACCAAATTTTGCATACACATAGTTTAGGACCCGGAAGGAACCGCTGGCTACATGAATTTTCGATAGTCTTTCTCATTCTTTTGATTTAGGCCCTTTTGGACTCAAGCACAGGCTAATCAAATCATAAAATATACTCATGAAGGAATGGCAAGGCAGATAGTTTCCATGGCAACATAGCTCAAGTCGAGACACGGCCGTCTGAATGCCAGTTGCGCTCTGCACTACTGGTATAGAAAATGAGCATCTTTACTTGAAATCCCGTTAGTTACTCACTTACTCACACAGCACTGTCAACCGAGTTTAGCATAACAAAGGCTTGACACTATCTTCTACTATATATTTGTCAAATACCACTCACTCACTCATTCATTCATCACGAAATCTCAGAAACCACCGAACGGATTGGAATGAAATTTGGTATGCAGCTTCCCCAAGGACCGCAAATGCCCACTAAGAAAGGATTTTTGTATATTCAGGTTCTAAAGGGGTGTTAAGGGGGTAGACCTGCATTTCATTGACTAGCAATATCTCCCGATTGGTTTCATTGGGGGATGTGATACTCGGCACATAAACCCATCATTAAAAATAAGAAGACCCGAGTCTCAGGGTTTTTCGATGTGGTGTATATTCTGAGGTGAAAGGGGTGAAAAGTGGGGATTGAAATATTCCTAAATGAGCGTGTATCTCTTAAATGACAAAGGCGAGGAGTTTGAAACTCAGCGAAAAACAATCAGCATAAAAAATAAGTAAATATGTGTTTGACCGTTTTTTTATAAATCCAATTTAAGGGGCCCATGGGGAAGGGTGAAATTCTGGTGGGGGGGGACAGGAAAGAAAGTGTCCTAACTGATTGACTGACTGACTCACTCATCAAACTCAGGGGGGAAAACTGCTTTAAAGTAAGTAAATAGCTGTTCGACAGGTTTTTTTTCATAAATCAAATTTAAGGGGTTCATGGGGAGGGGTGAAATTCTGAAAAAAGAAAATTGAAAGAAAATGTCCTGACTCACTCACTCACTCACTCATCATCATCGCCCTGCCAAAATTATTGAAGTTAGAAACATGACCGTTTTGGTATATGTTCATTGTATGTCAAAACAGTCTACTAAGGGAGGATTTTCGGATATTCAGGTTCTAAAGGGGTCTTAAGGGGGTTAAACCTGCATTTCATTGAATAACAATATCTCTCGAATGGTTTCATTGGGGAATGTGATTCACGGCATATAAACTCATCATTAAAAAGTAAGAAGACACGTGTCTGATGGTTTTTCGATGTGGTGTATATTATGAGGTGAAAGGGGTGAAAAGTAGGGATTGAAAGATTCCTAACGGAGCGTGTATCTCTTAAACGACATAGGCGAGGAGTTTGAAACTCAGCGGAAAGAAATCAGCATACAAAATAAGTAAATATTTGTTTGACCGTTTTTTCATAAATCCAATTTAAGGAGCCCATGGGGAGGGGTGAAATTCAGGGGGGGGAAAAACTGGAAAGAAAGTGTCCTAACCGATTGACTGACTCACTCACTCATCAAACGCAGGGGGAAAAACTGCTTTAAAGTAAGTAAATAGCTGTTCGACAGTTTTTTTTTTGGATAAATCAAATTGAAGGGGTTCATCGGGAGGGGTGAAATTCTGAAGAAAAACAAATGAAAGAAAATGTCCTGACTCATTCACTCACTCATCATCGCCCAGCCAAAAATTTTGAAGTTGGAAACATGGCATTTTGGAGATATGTTCGTTGTATGTCAAAACCGTACACTAAGGGAGGATTTTTGGATATTCAGGCTCTAAAGGGGTCTTAAGGGGGTTAAACCTGCATTTCATTGAATAACAATATCTCAAGAGTGGTTTCATTTGTGGATGTGATACTCGGCATATAAACTAATCATTAAAAATAAGCAGACAGGTGTCTAAGGGTTTTTCGATATGGTGTATTATTATGAGGTGCAAGGGGTGAAAAGTGGGGGTTGAAGGATTCCTAATGGAGCGTGAAGGCCTATCTCTTTAACGACATAGGTGAGAAATTTGAAACTCAGAGAAAGAAAATCAGCTAAATAAATAAGTAAATCGGTGTTCGACCGTTTTTTTTTCATAAATTAATTTAAGGGGCCAATGGGGTGGGGTGAAATTCTGGGGGAAAAAAGGAGAGAAATTGTCCTAACTGACTGACTGACTCACTCACTCATCATACTCGGGGGAAAAAGACAGCTTAAATAATAAGTTAATAGGTGTTCAAGAGTTTTTTCATCAATCCAATTTAAGGGGCCCATGGGGAAGGGTGAAATTCTGGTAAAAATAATTGAAAGAACATGTCCTGTCTGACTCACTCACTCATCACGCCCAGCAAAAACTATTAATGTTGGAAACATGAAATTTTGGGAATATGTTCGTTGTATGTCGAAAACGTCAACTAAGGAATGATTTTTGTTTATTCGGGATTTAAAGAGGTGTTAAGGGGGTAAAGGTGCATTTCATTGAATAACGATATCACATGATTTGTTTCTTTGGGGATGTGATATTCGGTATAGAAACTAATCATTAAAAATAATCAGACATATGTCTAAGGGTTTGTCGATGTGATGTATATTATGAGGTGGAAGGGGTGAAAATTGGGGGTTGAGGGATTCTTAACGGAGCGTGTATCTCTGAACGACATAGGCGAAAAAATTTAAATTCGGCGGGAAAAACAGCTTAAAATAGAAGTAAATAGGTGTTCGACCGTTTTTTCATAAATCCAATTTCAGGAGCCCTTGGAGAGGGGAGAAATTCTGGGGGGGAAAACAGGAAAGAAAGTGTCCTAAATGATTGACTCACTTAGTCACTCATCAAACTCAGGGGGAAAACAGCTTTAAATAAGTAAATAGGTGTTCGACCGTTTGTTTCATAAATCCAATTTAAGGGGTTCATGGGGAGGGGTGAAATTATCAAAAATAAATGAAAAATGTCCTGACTGACTCACTCACTCATCATCGCCCAGCCAAAATTATTAAAATTAGAAACATGAAATGTTGGGGATATGTTCAATGTATGTCGAAAACGTCCACTAAGGAAAGAGTTTTGGATATTCAGGTTCTAAAGAGGAGTTAAGGGGGTAAACGTGCATTTCATTGAATAACAATATCTGACGAGTGGTTTCATTCGGGGATGTGATACTTGGCATATATACTAATCATTAAAAATAAGCTGACACATGTCTAATGGTTTTTCCATGTAGTGTATGTTATGAGGTTAAAGGAATGAACAGTGGGGGTTGAAAGATTCCTACCGGAGCGTGTATCTCTTAAAAGACATAGGCGAGGAGTTTCAAACTCGGAGGAAATCAATCAGCTTAAAAATAAATAAATAAATAGATATATAAAATAAATAGGTGTTCGACCGTTTTTTCATAAATGCAATTTAAGGGGCCTATGGGGAGGGGTGAAATTTTGGAAGAAAAACGTCCACTAAGGAATGATTTTTGGATGTTCACTCTCATCGACCAACCAAAACTATTAAAGTTAGAAGAATTACATTTTGGGGATATGTTCGTTGTGTGTCGAAAACGTCTACTAAGGAGGGATTTTTGGATATTCAGGTTCTAAAGGGGTGTTAACGGGGTTAAAACTGCATTTCATTATATAACAATATGACACTCATTCGTTCATTCATTCATTTATTTGCAATGGAGGGTGTGGCCCCCGGAGGCAAATTGGATATACATAACAAATAAATAATTACACATAACAATTCAATAACAATTATACAACAATTAAACTGGAGTATTTACACAAATAGTCAGTCTTTTCTTAAACACACCTATCTGTTTGGGAAAAGGCTCTAAGACTGCGGCAGGTAGAGAGTTCGAGTTATCAATGGCACGGTTTACAAAAGAATATTTACCATAATTTGTTCGCTGTGGTCGGCCCTTAACTTTGAAAGGATGATCGCTCCTACCCATGTAAGTAATGTAAGTAATGACGCGAGCGAAGCAAGACTAAAAATGAGATGGTGTGTGTCTGTGTATTACTCAATCACGCAAGTACCACTGGTCCGATATACGTGAATTTTACATGGAAGTAGCTGATTTACCTGGTTAACATATAGGTTACTTTTGATTACAATACTTTGCACTATTTAAAGATGGCGACCATTTTAGTGACGTCACTACACCCTTTGGTTTCAAACTCATATTTCCATTTGAAATAAAAAGAGAACGCTAAGAAATAGCAAACTTTTGATGGCATATACGAGGTTTAAAATTACATTTTCTATCCGAAAGGTATCTCCAACGGTTAGCGAGTAAAATCTAAATTTGTGCTATAAAACACGGTCAACGCCGAGCGTTGTAGTTGGACAAAATGTTTCATCCTTAATCTCCCTCTGCGCAGCACCTCGCCTATCCCCTATTTTAACTGTCACCTTCACATTTTAATTTATTTATGACGCGTAGCGAAGCACGGGTACTTCAGCTAGTAAATAAATAAATAAATAAATAAATAAATGGATAAATAAAGAAATGAATGAATGAAGGAGTACTACTAACATCCAAATTATTATCATGAAGGACCAAAATACGAGTATATAAAACTATAATTAGGCCAGTATTACTAAATGGTGCAGAAACATGGCAATTAAGCAAATGCACAGAGAGAAAGATAAAAGTTTTTGAAAATAAAATCCACAGAAAGATTTTGGGATCAATTTGTGAAGCAGGTGAGTGGCGAAGGAGAAAGAACAAGTAACTAAATGAGTTGTATAAAGAACCCCATTTTGTTGCGGAAGCTAAGACAAGAAGGCTGAGATGGGCTGGTCACGTGTATAGAAGGGAAGAGGAATCTAGACTGCAGGAAGTGTGTGAAAAAGAGCCAGACGGATGAAGACCTATAGGCAGACCAAAAATCCGATGAAGATATCAGATAGCCGAGGATATCCAGCTACCAGGAGCGCGAGAGGAAGATGCCTAGGACAGAAAGAGGTGGAGGAGGCTACTTGAAGATGCCAAGAACCGACTGCGGTTTGTGGAGCCAGGAGAGTAAAAGTAAGTAAGAGTAAGTACGTGAATTAATAATTAAATAAATGATTAAATACTTGAATTATAAAAAAAATGTGTAAAGAATGAATGAATAAGTAAATAAATGGGTAATTGAACGAATGAATGAATGAATGAATGAATGAATGAAAGACTGGAATAATCATTGAATGAAAATAATGAGTTAATGAACAGTGAAATAATAAATTAATGAATGAAATCAAGAAAGAATAAATAAATGAATGAGAAAATTAACGAATGAATGAAAGAGAAAATGAATGAATGAATGAATAAATGAGAAAATGAATGGATAAATGAATGAATGAACTAATGAATGAATTAACTAACGAATGAATGAACAAAAAATGAACGAATGAATGAATGCGTGAATGAGAAAATGAACGCATGAATGAATGAATGAATGAATGAATGCGAAAATAAAGGAATGAATGAGGAAATGAACGAATGAATGAGTGAACAAAGAGAAAATGAACGAATGAATGACTGGGAAAATGAACGAATGAATGACTGGGAAAATGAACGAATGAATGAGAAAATGAACGAATGAATGAACGAATGAATTTATTAGAAGATGAATGAATGAATGAGAAAGTGAACGAATGAATGAGCAAATGAAGGAATGAATGAGAAAATGAACGAATGAATGAAAGCATGAATGAACGAATGAATGAGAAAATGAATGAATGAATGAATGAATGAAAGAATGAATGAATGAATGAGAAACTTAAAATCCATAATTCGCCATAGGATACTGAATTCAAAGGACATAGTTTTGACTTTTGTAGATTTTAAAAAGGCCTTTGACTCGGTTGATAGAGAAACCATAGATAACTTTTCGTGAATTTGGAGTGAAAACTAAATTGGCAAACCTAATACGTGTAATCCTTACGGACACGATTTCAAAAGTAAAATTTATGGGTGGAATATCGAAATCTATTAAGATAAATACAGGTGTACGGCAAGGCGATGGTTTATCACCCCTTCTGTTCAACTGTGTTTTAGAGAAAATTGTAAGAATTTGGAATTTAGAGCTAAAAGAACATAACATTTCCCCAGTAACTTTGGGGAGAAGAAACAAAGGCATTGAAATAAGTTGCCTAGCATTTGCAGACGATTTTGCTATATTGTCAGAAAACCTAACAAGTGCAACAACACAAATCAATCTCTTGGAAGAAATAGCCAACAAAACAGGATTGAGAATCTCCGTAGAAAAAACTAAATTTATTACAAACATCAAGAACGCTTTAAAATATTTGGCAACAGATATTGGCCCAGTGGAAAAGTAAAGAAATTCAAATATATGGGAGAAATAATTCAAGAAAATGGTTTAGAAAAATCTTCGGTAGAAGAAAGGGTACACAAGATGGAAAGAGCATATGGTATCACTAGGAATTTTTATAATAAAAAGTGCTTATCTAAAAATCTTAAAATAAGGCACTACACTACAGTGGTGAAACCGGAATGTCTATACGCAAGTGAATGTCTGGTACTAAACTATAGATTAGATAAACTTGAAGTACTAGAAAGGAGAATCATGAGGAAAATTTTAGGCCCAGTGAAAACAGCAGAAGTATGGAAATTAAGATCTAATGATGAAATATACAGGAACATAGAAAATATAACAGAAACGATAAGAAAAAGGAGATTGCAATTTTTTGGACATATTTATAGAATGGATGATTCCAGATTAACAAAAAGGATATTCAAGTACCTTTGGGAGAGAAGGGCATTAACTAGCTGGATTCAAGACGTAAAGAAAGATTTAGAAAGTAATAATATAAGTGAAGAAGAAACGGTGAACAGAAAGATCTTTAGAAAAAGGGTATTAAGTATGAAAGGATTCCAATGAAGATTGCCAAACAAAACTGGTGCGAAGTGGTCCGAGGACAGAAAGAAGCAGCATAGTGAACGGATGAAGGAGTACTGGAGGGAACGGAAGAGAAAACAACAAAGTGTGAAGAATTGAAATACGTGGTCCCTAGCAGGCCTCATCGGAAAGAAGAAGAAGAAGAAGAAGAAGAAGAAGAAGAAGAAGAAGAATGAGAAAATGAACGAATGAATGATTGAACGAATGAATGAATGAACGAATGAAAGAAAAAATGAATGAATGAAAAAGTGAATGAATGAATGAATTAATGAATCAGAAAATGAACGAATGAATGAAAGAATAAGAAAATGAACGAATGAATGAATGAGAAAATGAACGAATGAATGCATGAGCGAATGTATGAACGAAAGAGAACATGAATGAATAAACGAATGAGAAAATGAATGAATGAATGAATGAACGAATGGGAAAATGAACGAATGAATGAATGAGAAAGAATGAATAAACGAATGAGAAAATGAATGAAGGAATGAATGAACAAATGAATGAATGAGAAAATGAACGAATGAATGAATGAGAAAATGAATGAATGAACGAATGAATGAATGAGCGAATGAATGAATGAATGAATGAGAAGACGAACGAATGAATGAACGAATGAATCGTGTCATGTACAGACTATGGTTGTATGTTCGACTAACACACTTGTTCATATCCCAACTACTGTAGCCACATACTCAGCGTACCGCCCTGTTTTCTCACACGCATTGGCCATTGAATAGAACGCATGATTATTTTCCCGCTGTACTATGGTTGTATTTGTAAAGAAACATTTTAAAAGAAACGCTAGTTCTTGCGATCAAAAACTCAGTATCAGAGTCCCTTAGTTGGGTTGGTTTTCAGATGCCTCGGAATGAATAGTTGGTTGCGAGTGCGTGATGTACTGTATCTGAGAGAGCGCGGAGTATTTAGCAGCAATGAGACAGCGGTCATGAATATTGATTCCCGCTGCGGTGACGGGATGCTTGGGCACGTGCAAACCCAAGGTTTTAACGACACATCTAGATGTGCGATGTGCAAAGTAGGTCAAACGGGCCGAACAAGCATGAAGCGCTGTATTTACTTTACCTCATCCTGTTCTTAATCTCTTATTCTTCCAGCTCACAAGGGAATTATAAGGTAATAATAATAATAATAATAATAATAATAATAATAATAATAATAATAACAATATCGTATGGCCCCGGATGCCGGGTGCAAGCTTTGTTATTTGACACCCAAAGAGTAGCATGCATGTCGAATTTCGTTGTTCCTTGAAGCACTATGAAAGTCAAGGTGGTTAGATATCTAAGCTCCTTGTACGCTAGAGCGCTTTCTAGTAGAGAAATGAGGAACTTTGTGTTGGCTGAAACTCCCGAGATTAATTTTGCCATTATGAACGCGGCCTACTGAATTCAAATGGGTTCTTTGACATGCGAAAATCGTATGACATGCGTGTCGTAATATTTGCCGCCATTCAAAATAATCACTTGCCACGGCCAGGAGCGAACCTGCAAGCTTGGGGTAGTAGACCGTCACGTTAACCACTCACCCACCGTGGCAAGCATTATCAGGTAAGACAGGTCGAAACCTATATTGAAACTTTGTGGACGCAATCGTTGTACTATAAGACGACAACGTGCAGAAAATCAGCCGCCATATTGAACTGCAAGGCTCCGAAATCGTACCTGACATCCTGGTACGCAGGCATGACGGCTGGAGGAGCTGGACATCCCTGTGGCACTCGGAGTAGTAGCGACGTGGGGAGTATATGCCGATTGGAGCGTGCGGCTGCTTCCCACTGGCCTTGAGTGCCTGAGCAGTCAGGGCTGTCCATTCCAACATGTACGGTACTCGCTACTTTCCATGAAATTATATGGGACATTCGCTACATCATTTCGGAGCCTTCCGTTGAATCTGGCAGCTGATTTTCCGCGCGTTGTCCTCTTATAGTTGATCAATTGCGTCCGCAAAATTTGAAGATTAGATTTGACATGTCCTACCTGATACTTACCTTGTCAGTTTCACCCAGGGACTCTGTGAGAGATAATCCTTCAACCGTCGCAAGGGCTTTGTCTGGCAGCTGAACACACTTTGTCAGCAGATACAACTAGGAATGGTGATAGGCCGATCACCCAGGCAACCGCTAACTTGGGTCTAATTAAATAAGGGTCAGGGAAGGGATTTTTGAAGGAAGTCTGCGTGGACTTGTTGAAAGGAACCGTCTTAGCATTTGCCTGGTCTACCACATCTATAAGAGTGTATATCGCCCCAACACAACGGATAGTAGACGATAATTTTCAATAGAATCCACTCGGCACGCAGAAAGGTGGAGGTAAATTTCACTGGGCAAAGAAAGTTATTTCGAATTCACTGACTTTGCCAATTGTTATCTATCTAAAAACGTTACACATGTTTGGCATACAAGATCTTATATTTCTAAAAACATTTTTCTATTGGCGTAAAGATGGGTCATATCAAAAATTATTTCTTGCAAACGTATCAGGTATCGTTTAGAGGACTATTGACCTTTTTAAACGGTTTTCATATTGTGCTTATTAAGGGAGGTACGATTCCTTTTTCTAAAAAATCTATTTTTCCAACCCCTTTGGTCATTGGTTGGTGGTATCATAAACCTTTACTGGGATACGTTTTTGGCCCTTATCCGAAGAATAGTAGGAATTGTCTATGGTTTCGAGTTTTCCCATGCCAAGGAAGGTGTAGCAAGGCCCCTTTAATTCCACCTGACGGGTGCGATTTTATCCTTTAACAAACTCGACCGAGACATTTAATGGTTATATTTTATATATATATTAGCTGTACCCGGCATGCGTTGCAATGCCAATCAAAGAACGTGTGGGCGTTGTGACTTTGTTAGTTGAAGTGCTTTTGGATTCCCAAAATCTCCTTATTTTTCCGTTAACCACCTCTAAACTATTATAAAATTGATTTACTATCTCAGAAACATTCAAGGGAGCGTGCTCAACAACTCACCAGATTTCATCGCAATGAAATGAATGGTACATGAACGCATACGGGACTGTTGAAACGATTCAAGCGCCGTCACCCATTTGTTGAATATACTCGTACGCTACCTATTGTAAAATGGATTTACTATGTCGCAAACCTTTCCTGGCTTGTACACAACAACTCATGAACGTTTCATCGCAATCGGATGAATGGCATATGAACGCATACGGGATTTTGTTTAAACGATTCGCGCCGTCACTCATTTGTTGAATCTTCTGGTGCGCCACCCTTTGAAAAACGGATTTACTAATTCATACACCTTCGTAGGACTGTACTCAGCTCTCCAAAGTTTTATTACACTCGGATGAATGGTATATGAACGCATACGAGACTTTGTTGAATCGATTCACGCGCTGTCGCTTATTAGTTAAATCTACTCCTGCGCTACCAATTGTAAAATGAATTTACTAAATCAGAAACCTTCGCGGGAGTGGAAACAACATTTCAACAAATTTAATTGCAATCGCATGAATGGTAGCCTATATGAACGCATACGGAATTTCGTTTAAACGATCCGCGCCGTTACCCATTTGTTGAACCTACTCGTGCGCTACCTATTGTAAAATGGATTTGCTAAGTCAGAAACCTTTCCTCGAGTGTACACAACAATTCACTAAAGTTTCATCGCAATCAGATGAATGGCCTATGAACGCATACGCGACTTTGATGAAACGATTCACGTGCCGTCGCTCATTTGTTGAATCTACTCGTTCGCTTCCGATTGTAAAATAGATTATCTAAGCCTGAAACCTTCCCTGGAGTGTACACTACGACTCACCCAAGTTTCGTCGATATCTGACGATTGTATATGAACACAAACGGGTCTTTGTCGAAACACTTCGCGGGTTGTCGCTCATTTGTTTAAACTTCTTGTGCGATACCTATTGTAAAATGTATTCACTAAGCTAGAAATCTTCCCTGAAGTGTACAGAACATCTCATCCAAGTTTTATCGCTATCGGACGAGTAGTATACGAACGCATACGGGACTTGGTAGTTGGTAGCATGCTGAACTGCTATGCCCTAGACAGCGGGTTCATACCTGGCCGAAGTCGTCGGATTTTTAAGAGCGTTAAAAATCCTTCAGTTGCCTGCCTTCGGAGGGGAAGTAAAGCTGGTGGTCTCATGTCATAGATTTATGGCAGGTAAAAGATCCTCCCACAGACTAAACTTGTGTGGAGCTAAATTTCCAGGTTAGATTTCGTTGGAACGCTCTATCAAAGTTCCAACGTTCACCACTAGGTATCATTGACATCTGGTAGCGAAAGTTGGAACTACTTTAAATTGAAAGGAAAGTGTATCTCACCCTCTGGGTGTCCGCTGGAAGCAGCTACAGACTCTGGCGAGCCAAACATGTCCTTGGACAATCCCGGCTCTAAAAGCCATATGATAAATAAAATAAATGAAAATCAAAAATCACAGCCTGCTTTCAGTCGACCGACCGGGTCAGGGAATGGAAAAAAATAAGCCCCCATCTAGCGGCGTGGATATGTACTATGCCGGCTGCCGAAGCCTGTCGCACACCCCTGGGGCAATGATTAAATGAGTGACAGATGAAATGAAATGAGAGTAGAGAGTGATGCTGGATTGAAATTGTTGGCAGGGAAAACCGGAGTACCCGGAGAGAAACCTGTCTGGCTCCGTTTTGTCCAGCACAGATCTCACATGGAGTGACCGGGATTTGAACCACGGACCCAGCGGTGAGAGGCCGGGGTGCTGCCGCCTAAGCCACGGAGGCCTGCTATATAAAATGAATAATAATCACAAATGATCCATCATACAAAGCAGCTTTGGCAGAAGTTTCACGCTATGGCTGGGTCTTATTATTTCCCGTTTTCTCCACCGTTATCTGCTCAGTGAGTTACAAATTTATTTCAAACTAGGTGACCCGGCGAACTCTGTTCCAACTTAGAGGCAATAAATAAGCAGATTTTCGATTTTATTAAGTTCAATTTTTTATTAGGAAATACAAATAAAAAAATTAAGTATTTTAATGATTCTTTATTTTTCATGTATTTTGGTGCATAGGTTGCACTCTTCAGTTAAGTACCGGTACCTTCTGATACACGACATTTTTTTGTTTTATTATCAGGCGCAAGAACAAACAACGCAGATGGTCTTCCGACCCGTGAACATGCCACATATGGGAAAAACATGGATATTCCAGATTCCAACCACAAACTTTTGTGATTTGTTAATGGTCATGGCGAATGCAAGACGGATCGGAAATTGAAGTCTTTTAAACTCAAACGGCACATCGGATGGGATCATCTGGATTCTCGGAATGAGAACTTCCTCACCTTCGAATTTTCCTTTGAGTATCGTCGCGTAAATCACATTGTTCATCAATTTACTTACCACCAAACGCGTACTGTTGCGCAGTTTTGGTTGGTTTATGTTTCGAAGCATGATTACTACGGAGCCAACCTCTAGGCGTAAATTGTGCGGTGGTAAGCCAGGCACATCCAAGGAGTTTAAAAATCCAATTGGATAGTTGGTGGCTTCATCTTCATTTGTTACACAGTCAATAGATTTGAATGAATGCATTGTTCCAATGATCTCATTCTGAATTATGTAGTTTAGGTCTTCTACATCTTTATTCTTAGCCGCTAAGAATTCATTCATTATTTTTGTAATTAGTAATGATATTTGGGAATACTTTGTTCGTCTTTCGATGAGGCAAAATTACAGAAATTATGAGGAAATGAAATCAATCCGCTCGATTCGTCGACAGGTACTCGACCATTATCGATAGTCAGCAATTGCTCAGAGAAATCTTCAGCAGATGTATCATTAAGCAATGCAACTCTCATGTTTGTTGTCAGCTGAAGTTTCTTCACATAGCGCCATAGATTCGATGATTTGAGGCAAGCGTTTACTTCATCGGCAGCCGATGATCTTGGAGTTACTGGCAGTGTTTGGCGGAAATCGCCAGACAGTAAAATCATTGCTCCTCCAAAACATCTGTAGTCATTGCGCAGATCTTTCAATGTCCGGTTAAGTGCTTCTAATGCACGTTTATGCGCCATTGTGCATTCGTCCCAGATGATGATTTTCGATGCTGATAAAACTTTGGCCATTGCTGATTCTTTTTTGCAATATTACATGTTGGTTCTAAAATAGTTTGAATATTTAACGGCAGATTTAATGCTGAATGAGCCGCACGACGTCCTTCTAACAATGTGGCTGCTATTCCAGAAGAATCAACTGCAACCGCAATGTTGGGTTTCGCACGAACAGTGGCTAAAACTACTGACTTGAGGAATGTTTCACCAGTTCCACCAGGGGCATCCAGGAAATAAAAACCACCATTTTCATCATCAATTGCATTCATTAATATATCATAAACTTCCTTTTGTTTGGGATTCAACAGGGGTACATTCGTTTGAACTACTAAATCTAATTCTTGGTGATCATATTCACGTTCCCGTTCCAATTCTTGATTAAATGCGTCATTCATTTCACGATTTGGCACTGGCATTCCTAACGTGACCAATAAACTATCGCACATGAGGTAACACATGTCTTCGATCAAGAGTAAATCCCGATTATGTATCTCCTCATTCATCTCAAGATCGTGATTTCTGGAACTGACACGAATTTGATGTAAAATATCTTCTGACATATTATCCTTGTACATTCGTTTGTGCCACAGGTTAGATGGGTTCGATGGAAAGCATGTCAAAATGATGACAGCAAATAATGTGCGTATCTGACTTGGAGATGCAGAGATAATGGCTTCGACGATTGTCGTATCCCAATGGGCCCTAGTCTGGTCTGAACCGTGGCAGCGACCGGTTCGCTGCGCTTGGCTTCGTTGTGAGTGACGTATTCGAGTGTCTAACTTTCAAGTCGTTTCAAGTACAGTAAAAATGGCAACCAACAGAATTAGGAAAAACACGATAAAATGTGCTTTCCCCGACAAGGCCAATAAACCAGGCCCTGCAGAAATACATGAGTGGATTCAGTACACCCTAAAACTCAACGTGGACCAATTAGAAGCCATTCAACTCGACAATCTGGAAACTTCTGTTTTCATCAAGTTCACCAGCAAACTACTGATGGAGAAGGTCCTCAATAGTACCAACGGCAAATCACAGGTACGGAAATTTAATGGCTCTATATCTGAGGTAAATATAACTTGTGCGGATGTTGACAGCAAACTAAACCGAATTATGAACCTTCCCATTGAACTCCCGAATGACCGGATAATGTCGTACTTTAGTAAGTACGGGAAGGTTCGTGAAATTAGAAACGAACGATTGTCAGCTACCGACCTATTCAATATTTTGAGTGGTATTCGGGCTATGCGGATTGAACTAAAAACTGCAATTCCACCCATTATTTCTATCGATGGCTACAAAGCACAGGTGGTGTATGATGGACAACCTCGATCATGCTTTTATTTTAATGCCACTGATCACTTTAGACTGGAATGCCCAGTGAGGCGTGGTGAGACTGAAAACAAAACCGGCCCTAAGCTTCTCAGGGAAATTGTAGCCAACAAGGACAGTGACATTGCCTCGCCTGCCTTATCGGCACCTTGTTCATCTAACGTCAGTATTTCTCCTGAACAACCTGTCCCACTTGATACGTCAGCTGTAGCACAAGACACGATGGACGTGTTGACTCCTCACTCCACCGCCTTATCGCCGCAACCAGCTGGGCCATTGCCCGCCACTAGTAAACAACAACATACTCCCACATTACAACAGGAACTCCACGGGCAGCCAGCGTTGCCACCTTTGTCTGATACTAGCCAATACACCAATGGCAGTCTAGGTAGGACGGCCACTTCTCTAGTTCCTAAAACTGACCAGAAACCTGACACTAGCACTGCCAGCCCTGAAGTGGTCACAGAAGGCGTGACCTCAGGAGACAATGCTACCAGTATGCCAGTAGTAAGCGTTTGCTACACTCCAAATATTGCATCATCATGACCAGAAATTGCGTAATCCTGATGACGTCATGGGATGACGTCATGGGTCCTTAGAGCGAGCACGTGGTCCAGGAGCGAGCATGTGCACTGCACGTGTTAGCGTGGGAAGGGGGTGACCTCTTGGCTTGTTTATGCGATGGTGATAAAAAGTTAATGGGTGTTGACGTCATGGGGGTTGTTTATTAGGATTTTAACTGTCATCTGACACCCGTGCGACTGTGAGCATGTGTGCCAGTGCGAGCAATCCACACATGTGGTGTGCAGCTGTTATGTTTTTTTGCTCGCGATTGAACCCTCGTCGTATCGGTCCCGAACCTGATATCTCGCACATGTAGTAATGCCCCCCTCTTTTCCTATAGCCTCATTATTTAAATAAAATACCAAAACAAAAGGTCATTCGCGGGTAGTGGGGTAGTGTATGTTCTCTTGCAAGTCGCGTGTGTGCTTGAATACGTATGGCTATGTTGGGAAAATGTTTGGTGGTGGGCGAGGACTAGGGTTGAGTGAGGGCTCGTTTAAATGCTATTTTTCCCGCTCTATTTGATGGTGAGGTAATTTTTTAAAATGGGTGGAATTTGGAAACGCAATTTGAGGTAAACGTGCGTTTTTGACATTTTGGCGAATTTAATGAGCTTGTAAGGCTAGAACGATGTGTTATTTAGGAATGGTGTGACGTCCTCTTTGCTATGAATGCGTGTCGGTATATATATATTTTTTAAATTGTTGTTTTTGAAATTGGTGCTATTTTGGAAACGGTGAAGATGAGAGAAAAGTTTGTTTGAAGTCAATGAAAGGTCCCTATGCCCTCTAGGCTGACAGCAAGTTTGAAGTGTGTAGGACAAAACAAAATGATAGCCTACTTTCTGGCGAACATTGGCGATGATTCGCGAACGCATGGTCGGGTTTGAGCATATAGGGTGTCGTAGGACTTGTGGTGAACCACCCCTTGCTATGGACGGGAGTATATCCACCCCAAAATAAATCTACCCTTACCCGGAGGTTAAGTAGTGGTTATTTTTGTATGCATGCGCACTTGAGGGCTTTTGTAAGAGAGCGGAATTTTTAAAAGATTCTTTATAGATGAGGCTTTTTAAAAAAATTATTAAAAAAACAAAAACTAATAGGTCATTCGCTTTTTAGTATCTCGCTAACCAATAATGCGATTTAAACATATGGGGTGTCATAGGACTCGTAGTGAATTCTCCTTTTGTATGAATGAGGTATGTCAACCCCCAAAATAAAAACTACCCTTACCTGGGGTGAAAGAGCAATTTTTGTATGTATGCACACCGGTGGCTTTTGTCAAAAGGGCCTAACTAATGGACGTTGGACAGTGGGTGTTAAAAAAAAAAAAAAAAAAAAAAAAAATGTGTGGTGTAAATCTTTTTAAAAATATATTTATTTGATCATTTGTGGTTTACATTAATTATATAAATATGAATTAGTGAAAAATGATATGATCTTCGTTCTTAAAGTGGTAAGTAGTTCTTTTTCCAACAAGCTGCAGAGAATTGAAGATGCTGTGTTGTTTGCAGAGTGGAATATGCTGGTCTTGTGCACGGGTAAGTACAATCATTCTTTTCTTTCTTGCGTGTGTTGGTTTTAGTGAGCTGAAAAATATATATAGAGACACATTAATAATAATAATAATAATAATAATAATAATAATAATAATAATAATAATAATAATAATATTTTTGCGAGGAATTTAAAAAAAATTAACTTACATTGTTGTAATTAGAAGATATTTTTGTTGGGGATCCATGAGTTGTGAGTTGAATCGAATCCAAGCCAAGATACGAAGGCTCGGGTTCCTTTTCTACGTAGTACTTTGTCGACTAAGTAAATATTAGGATGTTTTGTTCGTTGTAACTCTGCTTCATAGAACGCACCAAATATTGGGATATTTTTATTATCTTTTAAAAGATATGTTCGTGGATTAGTATTTTGAACTTTATAAATTGTAAATAATTCTGTTGTCCAATTAGCTTCGTATCCTTTAGTGAAGTGTTTCTTGATTTTTGATATTCTTACAATGTCACCGATTTTATATTTTGGTTTTCTTAAAGTTTCATTATATTGTGTTGGCAAGCGGGGTGGATTGTTTCTTTTTACATCATTAGGTTTCATGTCGATGCTGCGATGTATTTTGTGATTATACTTTACTAGTAACTCAGGCAAAATATGTACCCATCGGTAAGAACCTCGTGTTGTGAATTCTTTCCACATCGATTCCTTAAGAGTTCGATTAAATCTTTCTATCACACTCGCTTTAATGGAGCTGCCAGTGGAATAATGCTTTAGATTTTGTTTCTGAGACCATGTTTTGAATTCACTGTTATAAAATTCCGTTCCTCGATCGGTGTGAAAATAATTGGGCAATCTTTTACTTTGAGAATAAACAAATTTTAAGCTTTTTACAATCTCACTTCCTTTTTTGGTTTTAAGAGGAATTGCCCATGCATATTTCGAGTAAACGTCAATAATGGTTAATAAATATTTAAATCCATTATTCCATTTTGCAAGTTTGGACATGTCCACAAGGTCAGCTTCATGGAGGTCATCGATTCCTTTGCTAATAACACGTCGTCTTTTAAACTTTTTTCTAAGCGGTGCGTGAAGTTCTTTTGCAATTTCTCGTCTGATTTCGTTCATAGTTATTTTCCAAACAATGTTTTATAACATACTGTGCATTGTTTTACAAACGTTGGAATTTTTATTCAATATATCCAGCATTTCTTAGTTCTTCTTCTATTGCAAAGATTTCGCTGTCTAGTCCTGTGTGACCTGCAGCTTTCGATGCAATTAATTTTTTAAGTCTTGATACCAATTTGTTTGGTTCATTCCAGTGAACGAATTCAATATTGTTTCCGCCTTCAAATTTCCAAATGGCTTGTGGCGCGATGTGTTTTTTTTGACCATATCCAGTATGCATCGTAGTATTTGCTTTTTCATTTTCATCTGCTGTTTTTATAATTCTATCTATGTCTTCAGTGAGAAGGGGTTCAATTATATGTCTATACTTATAAGATTGCGTTCCTCTTGGAGCTGCATTGCTTGTATTGTATTAGGTACTCAGCTAATAATAGTGTACATCACCCCTTATTATTTTCCCTAATTACAGTACATGGGAATGATGACCATGATTTCCAAGCCTCTAAGTAAAACAAAAACAAATTATTTCCATTTCCAAACAGTTGGTGTGAGGTGAGGTGAGGTGAGTTTTCTAAACGTCAAACTCATGTGGATTTCCACTTTTACTCCAGGTAAATGCCGTGTTTGCCCACAGAAAAGTGCAAAGAAAATCGAAACATGTTATGTTTGGATCAATTCCTTACCTACATGACAACATGTACTCGAAAGAACAAGTAATGAGCATTCTATGTTAACAATAGAGAGATGTTTGCAAACTGCCAATGCTTAGAGCTCATTAGCGGCTTCTAAGAGAGATAAGGAGTACACTCACTTGAAAGACTAACAAGAGGAGTTTTCGATTTTCCCACAACATCCAATCTGAAAGTAAATATAAATGACTATGCACTTAAGTCCATAACCATCTCCTTACCATTCCTACCCTTCATAGTCAAAGGCACACATTAATACAGCCATCACAGTGACAGAGGTTATTTTTAAAATATCTAAATATCTGAGATTTATCTTGAAATTGACCAGAATTTTGTAAAATCCACTAAATTTACCGCAAATTTAGCAAATTCCACCAAATTTCAGCAAAATCCAACAAATCACTACCAGATTTATTGAAATGCCATTGAATTATTAAAGAATGGTTTGAACTAGCTCAAATTTATATAAAATTACCCGAATATTGATGAAAATTCACCAAATTCTACCAAATTTAGCCAAGAGGACTACAAAGCATGAAATTTAACCATTTTTTAAAATTCACAACATATACTCGAAAATTCTATAATATTCCCTTTACGTGTATGCTTTTTTTTAGTTGTTGTTTCGTTTCCCACACTCCCTGCAGACAAATACCTGAACATGACTTTCTGCTAGACTGGGAGCTCCACATTCGACATGATAGCTGAGTTTCATCTCCCATAAACTCGTCTCTGAGGTGGGTGCCAGAAAAGGCATCCAGCTGTAAAAACCACACCCTCACATAGACTTTCATAACTTCTTACGTTGAGGTTCATAACACTACGTTGAATGATTTATCGGTTTCCTTTTCACAATTCCTGTCTATACTTTCCTCTTGAAGGTTGCAAGATGCTTGCAAGGTTCCTAAAATGCAATTCAATTTAATAAATACCTTAAGATGGTTTGATTTGTTTAATGATATGGTGTTAATACTATTTTTAGGTCTTGACTGGCTTTGCAATAAGAATTGACTAACCAAACATGAGTTACCTATGAGGGAAACATTTTGGCCACTATGTTGGCTATTGACCAGTGAGTTTAGCTGTTTATCATTTTTTAAAATCATAAACAACAGAGGCTTAAACGTATAGATAAACCGTGTGACCATGTTTGTTAAACAAGACATTATACCAGAGACAATTAGGATACTTATGTAGAGTTTACCAAAAATAATGTTGTGTAACAGTAAATGCTAGTCAACAAACAGTTATACACTTCTAAAAAAAATCATCATACAATACCTGAGAGCTCTTCTAAAATTATTGATGTGTAACATGATTCCACTAACTTGCTATGTATTTTTTGGCTTGGGGGTGATTTTCAAGAAATGCAAATGGAACTGAAATGCAATACAAACGATGAGCGCGCCTGGTGGCTGAAATTGATACCACGACGTACTGTCGGTTATGTAGCTATGTGGAATGTATATCAAATATGGTTTACTTAAAGGTTTGGTGGTCCCATTAAAGGTATTCCTACAATAAATGATTTTCAAGTTGTCGTTCTGTGACGTGAAAATATTTATTATATGATATTTGCTAACAGGATATGCCACTGGATTTATTTTTCAAGTAGTTATTTTAATGACAACAGAGTTCACTGTTAATAACGGAGAGCCCTATGTGGAATGTAGGATAACATGTAACATAATATACGTGATATGTCACAACTGTAAGGCTTGAGTATATATGAACCACAACGAATTCGTATAGAGTGGGAACATCTACCAGATCATCTAAAGAGAAAATTTCAACTTTCACGATAGTTGAAAGTGCAAAGAAAATATGGAAGCGGCAACAGGTGCTTACTGAATATGGCAAGGCTTTACACTCCTGGGTTAGTCACTCGTTCTTGCTAAGGATACCCTAGAAAAGGCTATACATGTTAGTTCTGAACAATTAGTGTTAATTGTATATTAAAATTATATGCACAGCTTATACAAGCACGTTTTGCATGCAGTCAAACTTAGTAAGATATTTACATACAACACGCAAAGTGTGTTTCCGCTACCTAGCGGTGGATATGAGCACTCACTGGTGATATCCGAGGTGAGCTGATTTGCTCCCACATTTGCTCCCATATTGGCTCCCCCATTTGCTCCCACTTTTGCCCCCACTTTTGCTCCCACTTTTGCTCCCATATTGGCTCCCACTTTTTTCTCCCACTTTTTGATCCCATATTAATGCCAACTCTTATAATTATAAGCAGCAGCAAAATGTAAATGGAATAATATTTCTGATAATGTTCATAACAAAAGTCCTGAAGTCTTGGGTTTGAATTCCCAACTATGGTTGTCAGCCAATGAATTCCACTACAGGAAACTTTTATTTTTGTGTTGTGTAGCGTGATAATTTGCCCATCTCGCGATGTAGTGGTTAGTATACTTTGGTGTTATCCCTGAGGTCATGGGTTCCAACTCGGCTATGCCCAGAATTTAATTTTGATCTGAGAGTTGAAAGGTTAGGTTGGGTGAGGTTAGGTAAAGTTAGGTTAGGTGAATTTATGATAGGTTAGGTTAGGTAAAGTTGGGTCAAGTTAGGTTAGGTGAAGTTAGGTTAGGTTAGGGGAAGTTGGGTTAGGTGAGGTTAGGTTAGGTGAAGTTGGGTTACGTTAGGTTAGGTGAGGTTAGGTTAGGTTAAGTTAGGCTAGGTTAGGTTAAGATAGGTGAAGTTAGGTTAGGTTAGGGTAGGTTAGGTTAGGTTAGGATAGGTGAAGTTAAGTTAGGTGAGGTTGCGGCAGGTTAGGTTATGACTAAGTTTGTTATGCTTAGTTGTTTTAGAAAAACACTGCATTGGCTCTCATATTTGCTTCCATATTTTCTTTGCACTTTCAACTATCTTGAAATGTGTATTTACTTTTGCCGGCATATTTGTTGACATATTTGTTAGCATATTTGCTCCCACTTTTTATATTTGCTTTGCTCCCACATTTCATCCCATATATGCTCCCACTTTTTGCTTCCCAATGTTTGCTCACAGTTTTTGCTCCCACATTTGCTCCCACTTTCGCTGACACTTTTTACCCCCAATTTTGCTCCCTATTTTTGCATCTATATATGCTCCCACATTAATCTATTGTTGTTATTACCAAGTTGTCTTTACTAGAAATTAGTTTATGCTTGACAGTTGATATGGAAGTATCAGTGACTAGGTATGGTAAGCCTTATGCATACTATAAAGGATATTCATATATTGTGAAACGAAGCAATAAAAATGGAACTGTTATTTGGCGCTGTTCAAAGCAACGATCGAAACAGTGTCGAGGAATGCTTAAGACAAGAGAATTGGACATACTTTCTTCAAACAGTCATGATTGTAAACATAATAATCATGCTAGTGTAAATGTAAGGAAAACTCAAACCGAAGCAAAAAACCAAGTCCAAGAAAAAAATAGTGCTGCTCAAGATAATATTAACCTCGGGTTTAATACACTACAACGCACTCATGCTGTTAGCGAGTTGTTTAATGAGAAACCTTTAAGACCTCCAGTAAAACCCATGATCAGACACACACACACATCTCAAAAGCCCTCAACTCTATCAGAGACAACATACCCCATCAAGAAGTTGGTTGGGGAAGATGAAAAGGATGGTGATGGTGATAATAATAACATAATGTTGAAGCACTCTAGTACATCTAAAAAGAAGCTTTCAACACTATCAAAGGGAACTCAAACCATTGAACAGACTGTGGACACAGGTGGAAATTATGATGGTAAAGATGATGAGGATGATGATGATCATTATGAAGATGATTATAATGATGAGGATGATAATGATGTTGATGGTGAAAATGATGGACTGCTTCCCGAGTATTTGAAACCATTCATAAAAAATAGCAAATGGAACGATCCTAATATATTAGTCGAACGTCTACAGCTCTTGCATGCCTGTAAACAGGCTGGTCATATTGGTTATGAGGAAGAGCTGTTAAAAATAGAAGATGAACTTCGTAAAGCTGGTATTATTGTGTAATTGGTCAACCTAGCAACACCTCCATCCCCTAAAATAATGTTCAGCAAGTGTTATATTTAAAAACTCTAGCAGGACAACATGAACAAAAAAGAGCTGTATTCTGTGTGTGTGTGTGTGTGTGTGTGTGTGTGTGTGTACCTATTGTAAAAATATATATATTTGAATTAAATTAATTAACACAGTTTGTATATATTTCTTGTTTTCTTTGCATGTTGACTGTATATTTGCTCAACCACTTTTTGGTTTTTCAATGCACATTTTTTGGTTTGTTATGATTTTCCGTAGCATTACAGTTATCAGTCTTGTAAACTGGGTGATTAATATAGGTATAAAGGCATCTTTAAAAAATCACAAGCCTTACAGTTGTGACATATCACGTATATTATGTTACATGTTATCCTACATTCCACATAGGGCTCTCCGTTATTAACAGTGAACTCTGTTGTCATTAAAATAACTACTTGAAAAATAAATCCAGTGGCATATCCTGTTAGCAAATATCATATAATAAATATTTTCACGTCACAGAACGACAACTTGAAAATCATTTATTGTAGGAATACCTTTAATGGGACCACCAAACCTTTAAGTAAACCATATTTGATATACATTCCACATAGCTACATAACCGACAGTACGTCGTGGTATCAATTTCAGCCACCAGGCGCGCTCATCGTTTGTATTGCATTTCAGTTCCATTTGCATTTCTTGAAAATCACCCCCAAGCCAAAAAATACATAGCAAGTTAGTGGAATCATGTTACACATCAATAATTTTAGAAGAGCTCTCAGGTATTGTATGATGATTTTTTTTAGAAGTGTATAACTGTTTGTTGACTAGCATTTACTGTTACACAACATTATTTTTGGTAAACTCTACATAAGTATCCTAATTGTCTCTGGTATAATGTCTTGTTTAACAAACATGGTCACACGGTTTATCTATACGTTTAAGCCTCTGTTGTTTATGATTTTAAAAAATGATAAACAGCTAAACTCACTGGTCAATAGCCAACATAGTGGCCAAAATGTTTCCCTCATAGGTAACTCATGTTTGGTTAGTCAATTCTTATTGCAAAGCCAGTCAAGACCTAAAAATAGTATTAACACCATATCATTAAACAAATCAAACCATCTTAAGGTATTTATTAAATTGAATTGCATTTTAGGAACCTTGCAAGCATCTTGCAACCTTCAAGAGGAAAGTATAGACAGGAATTGTGAAAAGGAAACCGATAAATCATTCAACGTAGTGTTATGAACCTCAACGTAAGAAGTTATGAAAGTCTATGTGAGGGTGTGGTTTTTACAGCTGGATGCCTTTTCTGGCACCCACCTCAGAGACGAGTTTATGGGAGATGAAACTCAGCTATCATGTCGAATGTGGAGCTCCTAGTCTAGCAGAAAGTCATGTTCAGGTATTTGTCTGCAGGGAGTGTGGGAAACGAAACAACAACTAAAAAAAAGCATACACGTAAAGGGAATATTATAGAATTTTCGAGTATATGTTGTGAATTTTAAAAAATGGTTAAATTTCATGCTTTGTAGTCCTCTTGGCTAAATTTGGTAGAATTTGGTGAATTTTCATCAATATTCGGGTAATTTTATATAAATTTGAGCTAGTTCAAACCATTCTTTAATAATTCAATGGCATTTCAATAAATCTGGTAGTGATTTGTTGGATTTTGCTGAAATTTGGTGGAATTTGCTAAATTTGCGGTAAATTTAGTGGATTTTACAAAATTCTGGTCAATTTCAAGATAAATCTCAGATATTTAGATATTTTAAAAATAACCTCTGTCACTGTGATGGCTGTATTAATGTGTGCCTTTGACTATGAAGGGTAGGAATGGTAAGGAGATGGTTATGGACTTAAGTGCATAGTCATTTATATTTACTTTCAGATTGGATGTTGTGGGAAAATCGAAAACTCCTCTTGTTAGTCTTTCAAGTGAGTGTACTCCTTATCTCTCTTAGAAGCCGCTAATGAGCTCTAAGCATTGGCAGTTTGCAAACATCTCTCTATTGTTAACATAGAATGCTCATTACTTGTTCTTTCGAGTACATGTTGTCATGTAGGTAAGGAATTGATCCAAACATAACATGTTTCGATTTTCTTTGCACTTTTCTGTGGGCAAACACGGCATTTACCTGGAGTAAAAGTGGAAATCCACATGAGTTTGACGTTTAGAAAACTCACCTCACCTCACCTCACACCAACTGTTTGGAAATGGAAATAATTTGTTTTTGTTTTACTTAGAGGCTTGGAAATCATGGTCATCATTCCCATGTACTGTAATTAGGGAAAATAATAAGGGGTGATGTACACTATTATTAGCTGAGTACCTAATACAATACAAGCAATGCAGCTCCAAGAGGAACGCAATCTTATAAGTATAGACATATAATTGAACCCCTTCTCACTGAAGACATAGATAGAATTATAAAAACAGCAGATGAAAATGAAAAAGCAAATACTACGATGCATACTGGATATGGTCAAAAAAAAACACATCGCGCCACAAGCCATTTGGAAATTTGAAGGCGGAAACAATATTGAATTCGTTCACTGGAATGAACCAAACAAATTGGTATCAAGACTTAAAAAATTAATTGCATCGAAAGCTGCAGGTCACACAGGACTAGACAGCGAAATCTTTGCAATAGAAGAAGAACTAAGAAATGCTGGATATATTGAATAAAAATTCCAACGTTTGTAAAACAATGCACAGTATGTTATAAAACATTGTTTGGAAAATAACTATGAACGAAATCAGACGAGAAATTGCAAAAGAACTTCACGCACCGCTTAGAAAAAAGTTTAAAAGACGACGTGTTATTAGCAAAGGAATCGATGACCTCCATGAAGCTGACCTTGTGGACATGTCCAAACTTGCAAAATGGAATAATGGATTTAAATATTTATTAACCATTATTGACGTTTACTCGAAATATGCATGGGCAATTCCTCTTAAAACCAAAAAAGGAAGTGAGATTGTAAAAAGCTTAAAATTTGTTTATTCTCAAAGTAAAAGATTGCCCAATTATTTTCACACCGATCGAGGAACGGAATTTTATAACAGTGAATTCAAAACATGGTCTCAGAAACAAAATCTAAAGCATTATTCCACTGGCAGCTCCATTAAAGCGAGTGTGATAGAAAGATTTAATCGAACTCTTAAGGAATCGATGTGGAAAGAATTCACAACACGAGGTTCTTACCGATGGGTACATATTTTGCCTGAGTTACTAGTAAAGTATAATCACAAAATACATCGCAGCATCGACATGAAACCTAATGATGTAAAAAGAAACAATCCACCCCGCTTGCCAACACAATATAATGAAACTTTAAGAAAACCAAAATATAAAATCGGTGACATTGTAAGAATATCAAAAATCAAGAAACACTTCACTAAAGGATACGAAGCTAATTGGACAACAGAATTATTTACAATTTATAAAGTTCAAAATACTAATCCACGAACATATCTTTTAAAAGATAATAAAAATATCCCAATATTTGGTGCGTTCTATGAAGCAGAGTTACAACGAACAAAACATCCTAATATTTACTTAGTCGACAAAGTACTACGTAGAAAAGGAACCCGAGCCTTCGTATCTTGGCTTGGATTCGATTCAACTCACAACTCATGGATCCCCAACAAAAATATCTTCTAATTACAACAATGTAAGTTAATTTTTTTTAAATTCCTCGCAAAAATATTATTATTATTATTATTATTATTATTATTATTATTATTATTATTATTATTAATGTGTCTCTATATATATTTTTCAGCTCACTAAAACCAACACACGCAAGAAAGAAAAGAATGATTGTACTTACCCGTGCACAAGACCAGCATATTCCACTCTGCAAACAACACAGCATCTTCAATTCTCTGCAGCTTGTTGGAAAAAGAACTACTTACCACTTTAAGAACGAAGATCATATCATTTTTCACTAATTCATATTTATATAATTAATGTAAACCACAAATGATCAAATAAATATATTTTTAAAAAGATTTACACCACACATTTTTTTTTTTTTTTTTTTTTTTTTTAACACCCACTGTCCAACGTCCATTAGTTAGGCCCTTTTGACAAAAGCCACCGGTGTGCATACATACAAAAATTGCTCTTTCACCCCAGGTAAGGGTAGTTTTTATTTTGGGGGTTGACATACCTCATTCATACAAAAGGAGAATTCACTACGAGTCCTATGACACCCCATATGTTTAAATCGCATTATTGGTTAGCGAGTACTAAAAAGCGAATGACCTATTAGTTTTTGTTTTTTTAATAAATTTTTTAAAAAGCCTCATCTATAAAGAATCTTTTAAAAATTCCGCTCTCTTACAAAAGCCCTCAAGTGCGCATGCATACAAAAATAACCACTACTTAACCTCCGGGTAAGGGTAGATTTATTTTGGGGTGGATATACTCCCGTCCATAGCAAGGGGTGGTTCACCACAAGTCCTACGACACCCTATATGCTCAAACCCGACCATGCGTTCGCGAATCATCGCCAATGTTCGCCAGAAAGTAGGCTATCATTTTGTTTTGTCCTACACACTTCAAACTTGCTGTCAGCCTAGAGGGCATAGGGACCTTTCATTGACTTCAAACAAACTTTTCTCTCATCTTCACCGTTTCCAAAATAGCACCAATTTCAAAAACAACAATTTAAAAAATGTATATATACCGACACGCATTCATAGCAAAGAGGACGTCACACCATTCCTAAATAACACATCGTTCTAGCCTTACAAGCTCATTAAATTCGCCAAAATGTCAAAAACGCACGTTTACCTCAAATTGCGTTTCCAAATTCCACCCATTTTAAAAAATTACCTCACCATCAAATAGAGCGGGAAAAATAGCATTTAAACGAGCCCTCACTCAACCCTAGTCCTCGCCCACCACCAAACATTTTCCCAACATAGCCATACGTATTCAAGCACACACGCGACTTGCAAGAGAACATACACTACCCCACTACCCGCGAATGACCTTTTGTTTTGGTATTTTATTTAAATAATGAGGCTATAGGAAAAGAGGGGGGCATTACTACATGTGCGAGATATCAGGTTCGGGACCGATACGACGAGGGTTCAATCGCGAGCAAAAAAACATAACAGCTGCACACCACATGTGTGGATTGCTCGCACTGGCACACATGCTCACAGTCGCACGGGTGTCAGATGACAGTTAAAATCCTAATAAACAACCCCCATGACGTCAACACCCATTAACTTTTTATCACCATCGCATAAACAAGCCAAGAGGTCACCCCCTTCCCACGCTAACACGTGCAGTGCACATGCTCGCTCCTGGACCACGTGCTCGCTCTAAGGACCCATGACGTCATCCCATGACGTCATCAGGATTACGCAATTTCTGGTCATGATGATGCAATATTTGGAGTGTAGCAAACGCTTACTACTTATGCCACCCTCAAACCAGTCCATAGTTAGTTGTGAACCACAAACCGCTGGTATACGATGGTCGGATGAAGTAGAAGACGACCCCTCCAGCAAAATAGATACAGAAGAGATGGGGTCACAGGACCCGGATATAATGTACACCAAGGAACTAATTCCTAAAGAACAGGTACCTTTGAAAACCACCTCCAAAGCTAAAACAATCCGGGCGTCAAAAGAGGGAACGCACAAGCCTTATGCGGGTGTCAGGGACCCCAGACTACAAGGTGGGAAGTCGAGCGACAAGCGTTAAAGACCACCCCATCTCCAACTTTTTATTTTGGTAAGAAACATGTCTATCTATCTGACGATATTGTTGACATATACACTAATGACACTCAAAGTAAATTGTATTCAAACTGCTAGTAAACAGTCGCTCTTACGCAACCTCATTCGAGACCATGATGTGGATATAGTTCTGTTGCAAGAAGTGGCTACTGAAGACCTCCTTACCATCTTTGGCTACGAAAAAATAGTTAATGTCAATGAGCACAAACGTGGTACAGCCATCTACATTAAGGACCATATACCATATGCGGATCCAGTCCAGTTAGTCAACTCACGCGGACTCAGTATCCGTATTCGAGATCTTTTGATTGTCAATGTATATGCTCCCTCTGGTTCGCAGGCCAGGATACAACGCCGGCTCTTTTATACCACAGATATTCTCCCACTTCTCCAAAACACACCGGCAATATAATCCTCGGTGGGGATTTTAACGCAGTGCTCTCGCCCAAAGATCAAAGTGGCCAATTTCAGGGCTGCCCTGCGCTATCTGCGTTAATACAAGGGTTACGCTTAAAAGACACATGGGAACTGAAGCCGTCGGGGTCAGCCGGTTACACGTACTACTACCATAATGGTGCATCTAGACTGGATAGAATATATGTCAGCGGGGAATTGAAAGAACACGTGAAGGAAACAGATGTATGTCCGGTGGAGTTTTCAAACCATTGTGCGTATCTGTGCAAGATTCGCCAACCAGAATTGGGACCTCGCCGTGGGAGAGGATCATGGAGGTTAAATGATTCTATTCTGACACACTTGGACATGAAACATAGCTTTGCCACTGAATGGCATAACTGGAAACGCCACATTCACCGGTTTCAAGATACTCTTGAGTGGTGGTTGAAGTAGGTGAAACCCAGAGCTGTTAGGTTATTGAAGGCCTACAGTGCCGAGAGATGACGCCACATCCATCAGACGACAGATTTCTACTATAAATGTTTACGACAGTTATACAACGAAGACCCTACCAACCCTAATACATATCGCAGAATAAAGAAAATCCGAGCGCAGCTCCTCACGCTGCAGCGCAAAGCATTGGAAGGACTCAAACTTCAAGCCCAAGATCATCAACATCTGGCATCAGAGGCACCCTCCGTTTATCATTTTATACGGGCGTGCCGCAAAGGCCGTCAGAAGTACATCAACCGCATTGCGACACCTGAGGGACAAATGGTGACTAATCATACCTTAATCACAGAAACGGTAGAGAACTTCTTTCAGTCCTTGTACACAGACGACGCCCCAGTCCCACTTCACTACCAGCATCCGTTCTTCGATGGTGTACGAGGAAGACTTTTGCACAGAGGACAAGAGTGCTTGACCCAGGACATAACCGCCGAAGAAATATATACCTCCATACTCCACAGTGCGCCGAACAAGAGTCCTGGTCCTGATGGCCTGGGGAGAGCTTTCTACATGACGTTTTGGACCAACATTCGCGATGAACTTACAGCCGTAGTGAATGATTCTTGTCGTCCTGGACGAAATATCGACACCCTGAAAGGTGGCCTGGTGGTATTAGTCCCAAAAATTACACAACCAACACAGCTCAGGGACTTTCGCCCACTGACGCTTTTAAACTTTGACTACAAGATCTTCACGAAATGTATGAAAACGAGACTTCAGGCCTTTAGGGAGGAAGCCACATCTCGCCACCAATCGGGTGGGGTACCAGGCAGGTGCATTGTCAACACTACATGTGCTATTCGCGATGTCATTAGTGAGTCGCTGGTCGGCAATAAGAAGAAACTGTTATTATCACTGGATTTTGACCATGCCTTTGATAGGGTAAACCATAAATACATCCTTGCGACCCTTCAAGCTATTGGCTTCGATATGCGGTTTATTGCCCTCGTGAGCAAAATTCTTCATGGTGGATCTTCAAAAGTGAATGTAAATGGGTATTTCACACGACCGCTCCTCATCCATCGTGGAGTCAGGCAAGGGTGTCCGATGTCCATGCTTCTTTTTGTTCTATCCCTGGAACCCCTTCTTTGTAATCTCCATACATCTTTCAATGGCACGGAGATGAGTATTTTTGCATATGCGGATGATGTCACCCTTGTGGTGGATCGAACCGTTGACATGCAGCAATTGTTCATGGACCTTGATGAGTAAGGGAGATATTCTGGTGCGCGGCTGAACCGACGAAAAACAAAGGCGATGTGGATTGGGAAATTGGACCGCGTCCAAGGGGTTCTCCCGACGTGGGTAACGATCGCCTCAGAACTCAAAATATTGGGCATATCTTTCTTGAATAGTGTACACCAAATGATTAAAAAGAACTGGGACGTTGCCCTACATTCTGTGCGTGGTGCCTTGCACCAAGTGCGGTACCACTCCTTCCTCTTACACCAACGAACAATGTACGTGAATATGTTCAGCTTAAGTAAAATATGGTATCTCAGTCAAATTCTTCCTATGCCAAGAATGGTGGGTACACGTATTATTTCCGCCGTCGGATGGTTTATTTGGCAAGGAGCTCTATTACGTCTTTCCCGCAGCACATTAACATTGCATAAATCCCAGGGAGGTCTGGGACTCATCGACGTTGAAAAGAAAGCTAGAACTTTATTCCTCAAACGACACCTTCAACTGCTTACAGGCTTCGGGACCGATGAGTCACATAACTTCCTACGGAGATGGTGTAGTCCCCATGACTGCTCGAACCCATCAGCTTATTATGATATCAACCATCATGCACCTCATGTCCGGTATCTGAGAGTTGAATTAAGCTACGTGCCACAAGACGTCATCAGGTCTATCTCAACGAAAAAGCTGTATCGTTCTATCATGGCACAACTGTAATGTTGCCCCCAGAATTATGCAATCCGCATTGATCGTCAACTGGAATCGAGTCTGGAGGAATGTCTCCAATCGCATTCTTCCCAGCGCAGCGAAGGAAAGTTGGTATAAAGTAATCCATGACCTTATACCAACAAACAACAGACTCCATCGCATTCACATGGTGGAGACAGCCTTATGCACTTCATGTTCCCATCAGGATACAATCCTGCACCGATTTACGCAGTGTGATCCGATTCGATCGACCTGGAACCGCTTCACCCGGGTCCTGAATAGCTTCATGAACTGTCCTACTACCTACATCACTCCTGAATGGGTGATCCGCCCAACATTTAGTCTGCAACCACCTCAACTGAATAGTGCGGTAGTGTTACTTCTTGGTTGCTATGTGCACTGTGTGCTGAAAATTACGGGGCCATATACAGAACTCGAAATGCTGTCCGAGGTACTGTAAGTGAGTGTGTCCTCACGAGCCTTCGCTGTACTACAAGAACTCGTCGGCTGGGGGACTATGCCCAGCAGCTCACCCGCATCATGTGAGTGTTTTGTGTTTTGTGATAGTGATTGAACATTGAACATTAAGTAGACTAGTATAACTGTGATAAACTCATTAATATCCACGATTGTTATTCATCTACCACCTCACAATCACCTGTGTACCTTAAATATATCAAGACAATAAACAAGTTTACTTTAAAAAAAATGGGTATCGTTTTCTAGTAAATTGAGTTCTTCACATGCAGCACGATATGTTGGGAATATTATACAATTAGCAGTCCCTAGTGTCTCAAATGACGTTGGCCCACGCACATTTACCAGCAACAACCGCAAATAGAAGCATTCATCATGCTTTGGATGAACTGTATACATACGACCAACAGCATCAGTAGAACGCACATCCGGATAACCATGAACCGCATCGCCTTGCTTTCGTCGTTGAAAATTCTTCGATGAAGCGTTCGAAGTGTCTTCACGTGGCATCTCCGAGTAAAGCAAAGTTCGTGCAAACGGATCGCTTTGGCAGATCCCAAAGAAACTGGTCAATCGTATCGAAACGATGCTCGATTCAAATCTCTTCGAATCTCTTCTTGTGCGTCGAAAATTATCTACTTCTTGATCTCTGTTGTTCGCTCGACAATTTCGCATTGCCAACCGACTGGGTAATGATGAAAAAGAGCATAATAATTGCTGGAGATTTAAACCTCCCCAAAGTAGACTGGTCTGGTGAGTCAACTAGCTGTAGTCAAGCTCAGAGCGCTGCAAATAAATTCTTAAGGGAGGGGGGATTTTCCCAAGTAGTTGACTTCCCAACTAGAGACAATAATACCTTAGATGTTTATCTCGTAAGGCCTGTAGAGCTGTATATTAACTGTCTGAAAGTACCAGGAATTAGTGACCATTCTGGGGTTGAATTAAATATTAGATATGGTGACATTACAAAATTAGACTCTGATGTAGCAAAAAAGATCATATTCCAGTATCGCAGGGCGGATCAGGGCAAGTTTCAGGGGTATTTGAATGAGCTATTTGTAGGATGGGCATCGGAAGGAAATCACTTTAATATCCTGTGGACTAACTTTTTGAAAATTTTAAATAGCGCTGTTGATAAATTTGTCCCATTTAAATTGCTGAAACAAAACCCAGATCCTGAGTATTACACACGAGAAATTAGGAGTCTAAAACGGAAAATTAGGAAATTATACAATAAAAGACATGATAGTGACAAGTATATGTTGAAATTTAAGTCCTTGTCAAGAGAGCTCGTCTTAAAAAAGAGGGATGCTCATGACAGTTATATGCAAGGTTTACTTGGTTCGGGAGGTGATGGGTGGAAAAAAAATTACAGTTATGTTAGGAGAAGAAAGGGTAATTCAAATTATTTGTCGATGATAATGTCCGGTGACGGTAAATTAATTACTGAGAAACAGGCCATTGCTAATTAATTAAATGTCTTTTACGGTAATGTGTTCAATAAATCCAATAGCTGTGTGTTGGACCTTAATGACGAATCAGGGGCTCCCCTGTTCCAAATAAACCAGTCAGCAATTGTAAAGCTAATACAAAAACTACGTTTCAATGTATCAAAGGGTCCTGATAATATTGTTAGTGAAGTACTTAAACTAAGAGGTAGGGCCGTGGCACGATACTTGGAGGTGATGTTTAATGTGTCCATAAACAATGCGCAAATCCCAGATGACTGGAAAAGAGCTACGGTAGTCCCAATATTTAAGGGAGGGAGCAGACTTGAATTGGGCAACAAGAGGCCGGTTAGCCTTACGTCCATCGTTTGTAAACAGATGGTGCATCTCATTTGCGACTACTTGAGGGAACAGTGGGAAACATTATCATGGTTTAATGATAGGCAACATGGATTTCGGAAAGGTTACCCATGCGAGAGTCAGATGCTATCACTTTTTCAAGACATTAGCGAATCGTTAGACCATGGAGTTTCAGTCGACGCCGTGGTTATATATTTTGCGAAGGCATTTGATGTCGTTCCGCATGACATGCTACTCCATAAATTAGCTTCGACGAAGATTGATAGAAGAGTAATTTTATGGATCCAAGAATTTTTGATGGGTCGTTTTCAGAAAGTGAAAGTCGAAGGCATATTCTCGGATGAAATTACCGTAACGTCGGGTATCCCTCAGGGCAGCGTAATCGGAACTTTGTTATTTTTGGCGTTTATAAATGACTTACCAAATGGGATTCGCAGTGACTGTCGATTGTTTGCGGATGATTGTGTAATATATCGAAAGATACATGACTCACAAGACAATGCAGTGCTTCAAGAGGACCTGAACCTGGTCTATAAGTGGGCGATTGTAAATAAAATGAAAATAAACACAAGAAAATGTACTCTCTTAAAAATAGGGAAAGTGCGAAGGCAGGATTTTCAATATAACATTGGCTCGGAAATACTTGTAGAAGAAGATTCTTGCAAATATTTGGACGTTCACGTAAGGAATGATATGAAATGGAGTAGTCATGTAGGATGTGTAGTTTCAAAAGCTTACAAATCCCTGCACTTTGTAATGAGGGTATTAAAAGGAAGTAGTACCTCTGCTAAAGAATTAGGCTATTTGTCACTTGTAAGACCTATTCTGGAATATGCCTCGGCGGCTTGGGATCCATATCAAGTAGGGCTCATCAATGAGTTGGATATGGTACAAAGAAAGGCCGCTAGATTTGTGCTCAGTGACTTTAATCCCAGGAGCAGTGTGAGCTGTATGTTAAAGAAACTTGGGTGGGAATCACTGGAGGCTAGGAGGATGAAATCTAGACTCTGCGCTATGTACAACACGTATACAAATCAACCAGCATGGGGTGAGCTTAGCAAACGATTGGGAAACCCACTTACATGGGTAGGAGCGATCATCCTTTCAAAGTTAAGGGCCGACCACAGCGAACAAATTATGGTAAATATTCTTTTGTAAACCGTGCCATTGATAACTGGGACTCTCTACCTGCCGCAGTCTTAGAGCCTTTTCCCAAACATATAGGTGTGTTTAAGAAAAGACTGACTATTTGTGTAAATACTCCAGTTTAATTGTTGTATAATTGTTATTGAATTGTTATGTATAATTATTTATTTGTTATGTATATACAATTTGCCACCGGGGGACACACCCCCCATTACAAATAAATGAATGAATATCAATATGAATATGAATATAGGTGTGTTTAAGAAAAGACTGTCTATTTGTGTAAATACTCCAGTTTAATTGTTGTATAATTGTTATTGAATTGTTATGTATAATTATTTATTTGTTATGTATATCCAATTTGCCACCGGGGGACACACCCCCCATTGCAAATAAATGAATGAATGAGCCGTTTCACGGGCTGCCTCACTTTGCTCTTGTGATTGAGAAGCACGAAGTCGAGCCATACTAACGCGGTGCTCTTCACGGGCAATTTCTTGCTTTTCTTCAGTCCTTTCATTCCAATGTTTCGTATCCTTCTTGCATTATGGCTTTGTCGGGAAAGATTCGATCGTCTTTTTCGCGGCATTGATAATGATGATTCAAAGAGAATACAAATTACGTTGAGTAACTAACGGGATTTCATGTTATGAGCCTCATTTTCTATACCGGTAGTGGAGAGTGCTACTCGCATCCAGTCGGCCGTGCCTCGTCAAGAGCTACTGTTGCCTGGAAACGACTTGCCTTGCCATTCCTTCATGAGTTAATTTTAGCTGTCATTTGCTTTACGTTTTATAGTGATTTGTATTCTCTTTGACGTTTTATGTCACGTCAGGGGATTAAAAAAACGTATCCTATGTCCGTCTCCTGGTTCTAAGCTACCTCTACACCAATTTTCAGCCAAATCGTTTCAGCCGTTCTTGAGTTATAAATAGTGTAACTAACACGACTTTCTTTTATATATATACTAGCAGGTACCCGCGGCTTCGCTCGCGTCATAGTCGTGTCATATTGTTATTCAATGAAATGCAGGTGTACCCCCTTAACACCCCTTTAGAAACTGAATATCCAAAAACCCTTCCTTAGTGGGCGTTTTCGACTTACAACGAACATATTCCCAAAATTTCATGTTTCTAGCTTTAATAGTTTTGGCTGGCCGATGATGAGTCAGTCAGTCAGTCAGTCAGTCAGTCAGGACACTTGTTTTTATATAAGAGATAAGCATCGGTCCTAGTGGAAAATAAATCTATCACCTGAAACCAAAAATGCATGGGACGAAAAAAAACATCAAAATATCATATTGGTTCCGGACCCTAAAAGATGTGAAAAAAATAATAAAAGAATTAAAAAAAACTATTTTTCGAAATTTCATTCGAATCAATTTTTATGCCATTCCTGGGACTTAGAATATTCCGGCCAAAAAGTACAAAATCATTAATAACTCCCTAAGTATTCGTCGTATGATGAAATAGCAAGAGACAAAAAAGATGTAATGTGTTATTGTCTACAACATAGGCCATGTATAACTTTACACTCAGACATATTGCGTTTCCTCCCCCCTCCCCATATTTTCACCCCTCCCCATGGGCCCCTTATATTGGATTTATGAAAAAACGGTCAAACACCTATTTTGTTATTTTTTATGCTGATTTTTTTCCGCTGAGGTCCAAACTTCTCGCCTATGTCGTTTAAGAGATACACGCTCGGTTAGGAAACCTTCAACCCCCACTTTTCACCCCTTTCACCTCAAAATATACACCACATCGAAAAACCCTCAGACACGTATCTTCTTATTTTTAATGATGAGTTTATATGCCGAGTATCAAATTCCCCAATGAAAGCAATCTGGAGATATTGTTATTCAATGAAATGCAGGTGTACCCCCTTAACACCCCTTTAGAAACTGAATATCCAAAAACCCTTCCTTAGTGGGCGTTTTCGACTTACAACGAACATATTTCCAAAATTTCATGTTTCTAGCTTTAATAGTTTTGGCTGGCCGATGATGAGTCAGTCAGTCAGGACACTTGTTTTTATATAAGAGATAGATTGATCTTCAATTTACTTGAACAAGAAGTGTTCCCATCCCAGCACACACAAACAATTTGCCCCTGGCTTATAGACTGCTCTGTCGAACTAAAAAGACCAGTGGAAATGCATTCTCCGAGACTGATTTATACCAGTGATACCGACTATTGTAGGAAGGATCATTTAACTCTCGACTCGGAAATAAATTCTGCTGACTTCTCTGTCGATTTATCTTGAATGTTACTGTAATTTTAAGAACCGTTGCCAGCACAACCCAGTGATGAATAGCTGAGATAATGATCTGGTGGAATGTGAATTAGCCGCTTGTCATCAGCTGATGATAGAGGAGGCTCCGTGGCTTGAACCCTTGCCAACATGGTGCATGGCGCCACCTTGTCTCAATACAGCACTCCACTACCTTGCGGCCAACCTTTCTATCGTCCTCACGGTGTAGCGTGGAGCCCATGATCAAGATATTTGTTTTGTACACTACTGTACTACTATCTCTGCGTTGCGAAAGGACTCGCTGTAGGACGTAGCCTGTTGTTCCCAAAGTTCCGGGATCCAACTTCAGCGCGGTCAGCTGGCATTTGTGGTTGCGTAAATGTGAGGGAGCCGTGTCAATAGATGTATTAATATGAACGGTCTTATTTATGTACATATTTACCCATAGGGGAAGATGGAACAGCATCAATCTTCTTGTAGATCGTAAGATGTTCAGCGCAGTGGAAAGGATGGGTTGGTTCCACATGTTGTGCCCGAGAATATGGGCAAATGACATCCCCAGAGGTGCTGACACACGTATTTCAAGAGAAAATGAGTTCCACTTTAGGTAAAATTCCGGGCACCCCAGTTTCTCTGGAAGCCACAGTACCGGTTGTTAAAAGGGACGTAAAACGCATACCGCATAATTATTACCATTTTTATTATTATAACTATAGTACCGACAGTAGTGGCTACGCTGGCTAAAGCGCAGCGTTAGGTCATGGGGCCGAGCTCTCTGCTGACTCGGTAGACGCGTCGGTTTGAGCCCCACCGTCGGCCGTCCTTGAAATGGTTTTCCGTGGTTTCCCATTTTCAACACCAAACAAATGCTGGGACGGTACCTTATGACAGGCCACGGCCGCCCAGTTTCATTCACCATCATTCATTTCATCTCTCATTAACTCCTCTCATGAGATTGGCGTCAGTAAGGGCATCCGGACGTAAAAACCATCGCCTCTAAGACTTCCATCTTATCTCATCCCCGACCCCGTTGGAAAATCGGGAATAATAAGGGGTAGACATACAATTATTATAACTATTGTCTAATATTATTATTATTAGACTATTTTTATAGTTATTATTAGTATTTCTATTATTTATTACAATCTGTATAGGCTATATGTTGTAAATAATAATGCATACGTCACACAGTCTGTGCTGGATTTGCCACCAGATTCGTGAGACATATCAAAATAATATAATATCGATAGCCTACTATTTAATAAATATATTTAAATTGAAATTATTATTATTATTATTAATATTGTTATCAGATTCATTTCACCACATAAGTGGGACATATCAACATATCGTCGTCTTGTTTGCAAGACGGTATGGCAACTTCTTTTAGGGTGGCGCATTGAGAAACGAGTGAACTATGGAACAGGTCTCCAAGATGACGGCCTTCTACATGGTGATATGTAGACAAGGATGTATTCCCAATATTTCTAGATTGCGAGCCAATGATTTAGGGATGATACCAGTATAAGAAATGACTAAGGGTAGAACCACTACACTTTATTGTCTCCACTTATTCCGTATTTCCTCAGCCAAGGGCAGTTTTGGTGATCTTATCACAGCAGGTTTGTTGCAGATTATGGGAATTGGGAACTGCGAAATGAATGAGAAAGGTTCTCTTCCACACTTTGACCGCAAGAACGATATCTGGCTGGTTCGCTGGTATGGGTTTATCAGCAATAATTGATCGGTCCCATAACAACTTGTGAGTAGGACTTTCCAAATCGGCAAAAGGAACATACTGATAGTAAGGCAAATTATTTTCAGATAATAAGAGCTTTTGAGCAAAGTGTAGGTGCATTATTTTGGCCAATTGGTTGTGCCTTGTCATGTAATCAGTAAAGGAGATTGCTTGGCAGCCTCCTGTGATATGTTGGATTGTTTCCGGTTCTAGATGACATCTTCGGAATTTATCATCCCGAATATTTGCCTTAACTGTTTAAGATAGTATTTGGTAGCCACATCCTGGATTGCAACCATGAGACTTTCAGTCTCGGTGAATAAGTCCTCATTAGTCAACCAGCTGTTCGACGCAACAATGTCGACTTACTTCTGGTTGAGATCATACGAATGGCGACCGTGCAGAGCTTTCTGCAACCACTGCTGAAGCTTGATGGCTGTACATTCCTCATCAGTGGCTAACTGTTTATCCCTTACGCGAAGAAGATCCAGCGGGGTGCACTTGTCATCTGCCTTTACAGCGGCTTCATGTATGGGAGAGTCATGTCCACCCAGAAAGTATCTCTGAAGGTTCGTCACTTGCCTTGCATGTAACTGGATAATGTCCGTGAGCCCTCGTCCACTTCTTTGACGAGAGATTGTCAATCGCTCAACAGCTGACTTAGGGTAGAGAAATCTGTGTATTTTAAGATGGTACGAGTCCTAATTTGGATGTTCTCCAAGTCTGTCTGCTTCCGTTAGATAATAGCGAAAGTACGAGGGCAGATCATAAAATAAGTTGCACTTCCTAGTTATGGCCATTTATTACACCACCTATACAACAGCAACACGACTATAACGACAAACAATGCAACGTCACTTTTCCACATAGTTTCCAAGAGACATTTCTGCGAACACACAACCAACTTGTCGATGCCGGATGCATAGAAAGTTCCTCCAGCGTTCTGCAATCACACGGAGACAGCGGACTTCACCTCCTCATTGGTCTGGAAACGTCGATCACCGAGCTCCATTTTGAGCTTACCGAAGAGATGAAAGTCACATGGCACTAGGTCGGGACTGTAGGGTGGATGTTGCCAGGCCTCCCACTTGAAGCGCTGCAGCAGTTCGCCCATTTGGCGGGCCTTGTGAGGTGTTGCATTATCGTGCAACAAAATTACACTGGCGCTCAATTCCCCCCGGCGTTTCTCTTTAATCGCTTTACGACGCCGCGTTGTTCGTCATTCCTTTTGGCATGAATTCCACGTGCAGCAAACCATCCATGTCAAAGAACACTGTCGGCATAACCTTACCGGCTGAAGGTTGGACCTTGGCCTTTTTCGTTGTGGTGATGATGGGTGCACCTATTTGCACGGGTCCTGGACGTTGCGGGCCTGCCTTCGCGATATTCGTCCGTGATATTCGTGCGTCCGGCTTCGAATTGCTGACTCCACTTTACAAGCCCTTGCCGGGAAATGGCCCGCTCCCCATACACAGCACTAATTTCACGATGAATGTCCGTGCAATTCTTACTTTTGTCCCATAGGAATCGGATTGTTGCCGCACCTCACGTCCAGTCGACGCGCCATTGCATTTGGCTGCTATTCACACCATACAAGACGAGAAACCACAGCGACTTGCCTAACAGACGTGTGGGCGGTGTCTGTCCCTTTCTCCGCTGTGCCCACGTTTGCGACACACAGCGCGCTGCTGCAGCGCGTTAGTGCAACTAACTTTTTGATCCACCATAGTATATTTTATCCGGGCAGGAATAGCATAGGTGTTAATGGCTGTGAAGGTGTTCTTTCCATTCAACTTTGAATTTAAAATCTTGTTGAGGCGTTGATTTAAGATAGCTATGGTTCTAACTTTAATACCTTTATGATCAATTCAATTAGATTTCAGGAGACCAAGATATTTTGTATGTCTCATTACCTTTCATGGCCTTTATGAAACAACCGTCAGCAAGTTGAAATGCTCGGACCTCTAATTTTCCCCGTCGAATTGAAAGGGTGCGACACTTATCTAACCTGAAGGACATTTTAATGTCAGAAGGAAATGAAGCAGTTATTTCGATTAGGTTGTTGATGTGTTTCTCAGAGGATGCATATAGTTAATTGTCATCCATGTACATCAAATGAAAAACGTTGTATTTCACTATGCCATGGTGCTTAATTGGAAAACCATACTTTGCAATTTTGGGTCTCCTTACCGACACGGGTCACATCTTCAGTTGATACAGAAGAGTCAATGATCGTGTCAATTTCTGACATTCTTTCCTCCTCCTCCATAATCCATTCAGCGCTGCTGTTATAGTCTCCAGCATTCGACCATTGGGAAGACCAGAATTTCTCTACCTCTTCTTTTTGCGGTGAACTGCCCATTTATATTCCAGGATCGTCAAGATTCCTATAGAACCGTTACTTGTTTGCTTGTTTTGTTGCTTTCGTTCGTTCGATACTTTATATGGACGTAATCTCTGTGCCTTTGCCTCACGATGTTGTATTAATGTATCTAGAATCTCAAGGGGGCTACGGTTCGGAGGATTGTACTTTGCATATTTACTCTTCGTACGGCTCAACATTTGAACACATTTAACAACTTTCTTACTTCTATTGCATGCAACATGCGAATTCATTCTTCCAATATTTACTCTCAGTTCATCAACAGACTTTCGTAAACGTATCTTCCAAGCTGGCATCTTCTTCTGTCGACCTGAGGCATATTTAGGTCGCCATAATATACCTCCTGTCACTCGTATCACAGCTATCGCTCCAACGTGAATTGCAGTCTGAACATGGCTGAAACAATATGATTTTTGGGACAGATGCTGAGAGAGAATGTCGTTCGTTGTTACAACAGCGATAGCAAGCTTACTAGAGTCTGAACATGGCTGAAACAATATGATTTCTGGGACAGATGCTGAGAGAGAAAGTCGTTCGTTGTTACAACAGCGATAGCAAGCTTCCTAGAGCAATGTTGGCTCGTGATTATGGGCCGCTCGATTGGATCAGCCCCTTAAAATTCCATGAGAGCCTTCCCAAATTCATCTTAGAGTTGTTTCCGTACTGGATCTCCGAGTGATTCAGGCGATATACTTAAATCTTTGTCATCTGATGAGAGATCGGTAAGCCTTGGTCATTGACGAGACGTGTACTCTCCTGATCTATGGATTTGTTACCCTTTTTACTATTCTTGACATTCTTCAACATACGCATCGCATTGATCCTATACAATCGCAGCACTGCTACCAGCCAGTCATGGGGCACACAATCAAAGGCCTTCTTATAATCGATGTACGCCATATGAAGGTTTCGGTGATTTAAGTGTGCCTGGCCACACACAACTGAGTCAATTATTAGTTGTTCTTTGCACCCTTTTGAACCCTTTTTACAACCTTTCGGTTGCACGGCGATTATGTTGTTTCTTTCCCCTGTTAGCCAGGCATAATGTAATGATCTTATACAACGTGGGCAGACATGTGATGGAACGATATTTTGTAGGATCCCATGTATTCTGAAGATCTTTTGGAAGCAAATATGTGATGCCACGTATGATGAATTCGGGCAAGCTATCAGGATGAAGGATGGCATCGTTAATGAACTCACATAGTCTACCGTGGATGCTCCAGAACTTCTTATACCAAAAATTCTGAATCTGGTCAGGGCCAGGGGCTTTCCAATTCGGTAAGTTGTTGATAACTTCCTGAATAACATTTGTGGTGAATTTCTCGTGCTGTATTTCCTCAAAACTTTGGGAAGCTTGCTGTTCTTCTCTTACACAAGTTGATTGAGTGTCATGATGAGATGGTGTAGACAGTTGTTTACCCCAATATTCTTGAATTTCTTCTTTAGTCGGATAGTTTTTGCCCACAGAAACCTTTATCTTGCCCAGAGACAGATAGAATCTTCTCTCTGATTTGGCGAAAAGGAAGTTATCTTCTTTCCTCTTCATACTCTCCCTGTACTTTGCAAGTCTGGCGGATAAAACAGAAAGCCTGTGTTTCAAGGTATCTAAGCACTCTTCAGGTGTTGAATTCGGTACATCTCGCTGTGTGCGGTATGTGTTTTGTCTCATTATATGCTCAGCTTTCCTCAGTACTTTTCTTGTTCTTGTACCATGAACATATTGTGGCATTCTTGTAATATCTGCCCTGAGCTGTTCAATATTTCCAACAAGTCTTCTTTCCCAGTTTGGCATCGATGGTATTTGCTTTTTCCGTTCATGTTGTCCAATACCCATTGCTATCACAACAGTTACTGGACCACAGTAAATAATAGTATGAAAGGATTCCAGATTTGCAGATGCTTTAACCTGTTCCCGATTCATGATACTCAGTATCTTTGTCAGCTTTCTTGAACCTTTGACTTTCGGTATTTTCGGCCTGCAATTTGCATCAGTTCCATAGAACTCTATGACTGTAGTAATCACTTCATTCTTCAACTTTCCAATTTGGTGACGATCGATAATTTGCATGGAAACTGAATCTACTTCTTGAAGGTTCTGGCTATCAGCTTGTGCTGACTCCAGTTCTTCGTAAAACTGTTCTGAGTATCTCCATTCACACCTTTCTTCTCACGCTGTACCTTTTCTTTAATGGTGTTCATTCTGGCTTCAGGGATAAGATTATTCTGGAGAATAGCCCTGTATTGATCAGATACTCTCGGTTTTGTCACAGTTAGTTCAGGGTAATGCAACCGAAATTCAGAATGTAACCGTTGCCTATAACCAACTGCATTCTGCCCCAAGTCAGTAACCCTAAAATAAGTGCGTATTATGGTTTCATTCATGACATTTGTCCATATAATACGCTGTCATAGCAGTCCTGCCTGGGTGAGCACAGGTTGAATTACCTGTGCAGCACCTTCAGCAGATGAAGTACTAGATAATTATTCACTTCGCAGCTCAGGCTCATCTTGCAAACCCTTGTCGGCTGTAATGATTTCGGGATCTTACCCGGTAGGGGCCCGCTTGTTCAGCCCTCTACCACCGGCGGCTCGCATACTGTCACGTCCAGCACCGGCTCCAGACGTGCCCTGGCGCTCCCCAGGCAGCAGCATTTCATCCGAGGCATTACTCGTTAATTTCTCCAACATGCATTAGATGGGTTTGCTTTTTATACCTACAGCCAGGTTTTTGATATCAGTCGTCCCTAACATGGGATACAGACGCTGTTGGCAGCCGGCCGTTCCGGGTCAGACGCTACCATTGTAGGTTTAATTTTGGAGTTTCCATCGTCTAGGCAGGTTGCCTTCACTACATGTCAGGAGACCTGCCTTAGTATATCTCGTCATTTATTGTTAGCACATACCTTGTCATTACAGATTTCTCACAACTCACATTAGATATACGGTATAATTATCTTGCAGGGATATTGCTTATATTACAACAGTGGACGTCCTTTAAGTGCAAATGTCCAGCAGAGAAGGACTACATACAAGGATATCCAGTATGTAGCAAATACATGTAACCTAATTTTGTAGGCTAAGCAGATGTACACTTCACCATTCGTAATATTAATACGAATACAGTCCAATTGCCTCCACAAATTATATGAAGTATATAATAAATGAGCTAGAAACATCCCAATTACACACAAAACACCGTATATAACCAATTTCGAGAAGGCATTTGGGTTATAATGCACTGTAACTAACTTTGTAGCAACCACGACATGAATGTAAACAATCATATTGCAGTTTTATTTTCATGATTATGTTTATTATTGATATTATTATTATTATTATTATTATTATTATTATTATTATTATTACTATGTATATGGAAATAAGAAACATGAAATTGGTGGGAATTTGAAGAGCTGAGCTGCGTTGCTTAGTGTTTAATCAGCTGATTTGAGTAACACCCAGGGCTACACTAATGGACATTCAAGCCGCATTATCAGCCTATAATTTGTGTACCGATTGATATTTTGTCAGCGCCCAGTGCATTAAAATAAGTAAGTAGATTAATTTACACACAGCAAAGCTACGCTTAATGTACTCCTCTTATCACCGGTATTCAATGAATAGGAAATTAAGGCAACATTGTACTGTTCAGGTAATGCGAAGTAATCAGGTGATTATATCAACACTCACCATGTGTTGTGAGCTTAAATTACTGATGATAATCCTTCAAGTTTGAAACACGTCTGGGTGGTCGATGACAGTTCAGCTAACACAGCAATAATGTGATGTGTTAATACTCACTGTATCGCGACACTTGGCAATTATCATTCACGTAATTCATGACAAAACACAAGTTATTTTTCGGTAAAACAATATTTAGCAATGGGCACTCAGACAAACCTTTTTGTGGCGATATTATTTCTGTGTTATAGCTTTGTCAGGTTTTACTGCATATCAAGCTGTATTGCCTCAACAATATGATGTGAAACAATGGAAGGAAATTTGTGACATACATTTTCCGTAGCGAAGTGACACTCATAAATACTTAAATAATAAGGAATTACCCTTGAGTCGAGTGCAGAAAGTGACCAAGTTAACTGCTCTCAACAGGACCGCGCAAGACTCAACCAGATAAGTAGGCTAATACAACAACCACATATTCACTCCAAAGAAGCAAATTCCGGAGGCCAATCATCACTTCCATTATCTCAACAAAACATCACATAGACCGCAACTAACAAATATTGACGAGTTGCATTATCTCGACTAATACTGCAACTAATTGAGTGTATATATTGTAAATATTTTCACCCTTATTTTCAGACATAGATTTTATATCCTAAGTGAAATGGATCTGATGATGATCGCTTGACGATCGAAACTGGTCACCCAAGTGTATGTACGAGGCACGTCCAGAAAGTAAGCTCCGTTTGGTAATTAAATTAAATTGTGTACAGATACAGAAAAAATATTTATTGCACAACATTCTACACCTCTTAAACTACCTTTTCACATAACTGCCGAACTTTTGCAGGCATTTGTCATAGCGTGGCACAAGTTTTTGGATACCTCTTCATAGAAGTTTGCCGCCGACCCGTAAACGAGAGTGAAGACTCCCCTTAAGATATCCTACTGTTTGGCCATCACTGTTAGGCAAATTGCGTATGTGGTCAGGAGAACTCCTAAACATACGCAGTTCTCCTGGTAAGCACGCAATTTGCCTAACAGTAGTGACCAAACAGTAGGATATCTTAAGGGGAGTCTTCACTCTCGTTTACGGGTCGGCGGCAAACTTCTATGAAGAGGTATCCAAAAACTTGTGCCACGCTATGACAAATGCCTGCAAAAAGTCGGCAGTTATGTGAAAAGGTAGTTTAAGAGGTGTAGAATGTTGTGCAATAAATATTTTTTTCTGTATCTGTACACAATTTAATTTAATTACCAAACGGAGCTTACTTTCTGGACGTGCCTCGTATTAATCTCATGTAATTTTTATTTAGGATTAGGGAATAACCCATCTCATTTGGGTACAATCGTGTTGACCGACTGAAAAGATGATGATGATAATTGTTGTTTTAAGGGGCCTAACATCTAGGTTATCGGCCCCTGCCGACTGAAAAGCATCACACATTTGTTTAAATAAACAAATAACGAAACTTAATGTTGTTTAGTTGGTTAACACGATTGTACTCAATTGTAATGGGTGGTTCCCCATCCTGAAAAGAATTTACATGACATTAATAATCACACTTGGATGACCAGTTTCGATCGTCAAGCGATCATCATCAGATCGATTACACTTAGGCTTTTAAACCTATGTTTGGGGGCGTGGTGGCTCAGCGGTCTAGCTGTATGCCTCTCACCAAGGCGGTCCGTGTTCGATTCCCGGTCAATGCATGTGAGATTTTCGAAGTGAAATGCCATGTCCTGTGGCTCAGATTCCACGTAAAAAGGAGGTCCCGTGGCTCATAATCACAAGATTCACGGTCACGTAAAACTACAATTTTCCTTCCTTAAACCTATGTTTGTGTGAAAGGGATATGATTTAAAATATATACACTTATTTAATTGCAGTAGTCCTTAAACTAGCACAGCTTGTCAAGAATGTGATTTTTCTTTTTGTTTAGATACTGATAGTGGTGATTGACTTTCAAGTGTGTATGCTTAGTGTGGTTGTTATTTATTGTGGATTGTGCACTTAGCTGATTGAGCGATCTGTAGTCCGTTTCCATATGCAGCTGTCGCCTCCCGCTGGCTGCACTGAAATAAAGAATCACATCTTGACGAGTTGTGCTATTTTAAATCACTTCTGCACCGAAATCCCTATATCTTATATATAAAAGTGAAAGTCTGTATGTATGTATGTGGGTGGGTTGGTTCCGTATACAAATCTACACCGTTTCACCAATCTCTACCAAATTTTGCATACACATAGTTTAGGACCCAGAAGGAACCGCTGGCTACATGAATTTTCGATAGTCTTTCTCATTCTTCTGATTTCGGCCCTTTTGCACGCAAGCACAGGCTAATCAAATCATAAAATATACTCATGAAGGAATGGCAAGGCAGATAGTTTCCATGGCAACATAGCTCAAGTCGAGACACGGCCGACTGGATTCGAGTTGCACTCTGCACTACCGGTATAGAAAATGACGATCTTTACTTGAAATCGCGTTAGTTACTCAACTGCTCACACAGAACTGTCAACCGAGTATAGCATAACAAAGACTTGACACTATCTACTAGATAATTATCAAATACCACTCACTCACTCACTCACTCACTCACACAAACATTCATCACGAAATCTCAGAAACCACCCAACGGATTGGATTGAAATTTGGTATGCAGCTTCATCAGGGGCCGCAAATGCCCACTAAGAATGGATTTTTGGATATTCAGGTTCTAAAGGGGTGTTAAGGGGGTAGACCTGCATTTCATTGAATAGCAATGTCTCCCGATTGGTTTCATTACGGGATGTGATACTCGGCATATAAACTCATCATTAAAAATAAGAAGACATGTGTCTGAGGGTTTTTCGATGTGGTGTGTATTATGAGGTGAAAGGGGTGAACAGTGGGGGTTGAAAGATCCTAACGGAGCCTGTATCTCTTAAACGACATAGGCGAGGAGTTTGAAACTCAGCGGGAAAAAAATCAGCATAAGAAATAAGTAAATAGGTGTTTGGCCGTTTTTTCATAAATCCAATTTAAAGGGCCCATGGGGAGGGGTGAAGTTCTGGGTAAAAAACAGGAAAGAAAGTGTCCTAACCGATTGACTCACTCGCTCTTCAAACTCAGGGAGAAAAACTGCTTAAAATAAGTATATATGTATTCGACAGTTTTTTTGATAAATCAAATTTAAGGGGTTCATCGGGAGGGGTGAAATTCTGAAGAAAAAAAATTGAAAGAAAATGTCCTGATTGAAGTTGGAAACATGTCATTTTCGGGATATGTTCGTTGTATGTCAAAACCATACACTAAGGGAGGATTTTTGAATATTCAGGTTCTAAAGGGGTCTTAAGGGGGTTAAACCTGCATTTCATTGAATAACAATAGCTCACGAGTGGTTTCATTTGTGGATGTGATACTCGGCATATAAACTAATCATTAAAAATAAGCAGACATGTGTCTAAGGGTTTTTCGATGTGGTGTATTATTATGAGGTGAAAGGGGTGAAAATTGGGGATTGAAGGATTCCTAACGAAGCGTGTAGGCCTATCTCCTAAACGACATAGGCGAGAAATTTGAAACTCAGCGAAAAAAAATCAGCTTAAAAAATAAGTAAATCGGTGATCCACCGTTTTCTTAAAATTTAATTTAAGGAGCCAATGGGGAGAGGTGAAATTCTGGGGGGGGGGGGAAGGAAAGAAAGTGTCCTAACTGACTGACTAACTCACTCACTCATCAAAGTCAGGGGAAAAAGACAGCTTAAAAAACAAGTTAATAGGTGTTCAAGCGTTTTTTCATCAATCCAATTTAAGGGGCCTATTGGGAGGGGTGAGATTCTGGTAAAAATAATTGAACGAAAATGTCCTGTCTGACTCACTCACTCATCATGCCCAGCGAAAACTATTAAAGTTAGAAACATGAAATGTTGGGAATATGTTCACTGTATGTCGAAAACGTCAACTAATGAATGACTTTTGTTATTCGGGTTTTAAAGAGGTGTTAAGGGGGTAAACGTGCATTTCATTGAATAACGATATCTCATGAGTTGTTTCTTTGGGGATGTGATATTCGGTATATAAGCTAATCATTAAAATAATTAGACATATGTCTAAGGGTTTATCGATGTGGTGAATATTATGAAGTGAAAGGGGTGAAAATTGGAGGTTGAGAGATTCTTAACGGAGCGTGTATCTCTTAAACGACATAGGCGAGAAGTTTGAAATTCGGCGGGAAAAAACAGCTTAAAATATAAGTAAATAGGTGTTCGACCGTTTTTTCATACATCCAATTTAAGGGGCCCTTGGAGAGGGGTGAAATTCTGGTGGAGAACAGGAAAGAAAGTGTCCTAACTCACTCACTCATCAAACTCAGGGGGGAAGAACAGCTCAAAAATAAGTAAATAGGTATTCGGCCGTTTTTTTTCATAAATCCAATTTAAGGGGTTCATGAGAGGGGTGAAATTCTGAAAAATAATTTAAAGAAAATGACCTGACTTACTCACTCACTCATCATCCCCCAGACAAAATTATTGAAGTTAGAAACATGACATTAAGGGGCTATGTTCGTTGTATGTCGAAAACGTCCACTAAGGAAGGAATTTTGGATATTCAGTTTCTAACGGGGTGTTAAGGGGGTAGACTTGCATTTAATTGAATAACAATATCTCCCGATTGGTTTCCTTTGGGATGGGATACTAGGTATATAAACTCATCATTAAGAATAAGAAGGCACATGTCTGAGGGGTTTTCGATGTGGTGTATATTATGAGGTGTATGTGTGAAAAGTGAGTGTTGAAGGATCCTTAACGGAGCAAGTATCTCTTAAAAGACAGAGGCAAAAAGTAAGAATCTCAGGGAGAAAAATCAGATTGAAAAAGTAGTAAATAGGTGTTCGATCGTTTTTTCATAATTCCAATTTAAGGGGCTCATGGGGAGGGATGAAATTCTGGGGAAAGAAGTCCACTAAGGAAGGATTTTTGGATATTCACTCATCATCCCCCAACAATCCTATTGCAGTTAGAAACTTGAAATGTTGGGGATATGTTCGTTGAATGTCGAAAAAGTCCACTAAGGATGGATTTTTGGATATTCATATTCTGAAGGGGTGTTAAGGGGGTTAAACTTGCATTTCATTGAATAACAATATATCACGAGTTGTTTCATTTGGGGATGTGATATTCGGCATATAAACTAAGCATTCAAAATAAACAGACATATGTCTAAGGGTTTATCGATTTGGTGTATATTGTGCCCATTTAGCAAGAAATATGCCAATCACAGTTTACCAGCGTAGCTCAATTCGGGATTTCGGGGCAGCGGTAAGTTCCCCCACTCTGTGACTCACATATTTTGGATTAATTAGAGGATACACTTGCAAAAATAACAACAAAATCAACTCCTATTTTAAACACATTTAATTAATAAAATTAATGGCGCTACAAACATTTAACAATTTAATTACTGACCCAAATATCAACTGCTTGTTCCAAATGAACAAGGGATCACAAATAAAATAAACAAATATTGTATTCAAAACCTGTGGTTTCCACATAAACCCACAATTCTTATTTAATCTCACTTCCATAAAGCACTAACATTTAGTTTACATAACTCCGAGCTCTTTGGCTCCATGCATTTACATTATTATGGTGTCATTCTTGTACACCTCAAACACTAGCTTTTATATTTTCTTATTTCTCAAAAACAAATATATTCATATTTAAAAATCTATGTTAATTATCTAATTCAATATTTTGGGCATGTCCACACATTCAGTTGTTATCATCTCTCTTTATTTCACAAATATATTAAGGTAATCAGAAAATCAATTGTGTACTCCAGAGCGTGAAGGTACTTGACACAGTCAAAAAACTATAGTTACTCCCGAACTCAGTTGCCTTCAATCAACTCGTGGAATCCCACGTCCATACATTATTACAATAGGGATTGTTATTTATCTCTTATGTCTTAATAGACCATTCTCATATAAGAAACTACGATCTGAACCGGCAAACGAAAATATCCATCTTTAAGGACTTCGGTTCAACGCCCGGGTCGTTAACAACTTTAAACACTCCTGGTGTATTTATTTCTCTTTACAACAGCTTACGAGACGGTCTCTGTTCCCCCTCGCTTTAAAAGAGCTAGTCTCTACTACATGGGGTGCGATTTATGACCTGTTAGGGTGGCGGAGACATCCCGTCTGACCCAACATTAGTAGCTTATTTTCAAGGCTTTCAAAACAAACCTTCTCATTCTAGCCAGTTCTGGGGAGACCGGGCTTTACTGTATCATAACATTCAAACAACTATTCTTTGGTTCAAAGACCATTTCCGTATCCTTGGCATTTATTAATTATGAGAGGGTCCTCATTGATTGGGAAGATTAAATACACATACGACGACGGAGAATTACAGGGGCTTTTATCATAAGAAGATCCTGCATTCGAATCTCTTCAGATGCCTCGGGAACCAATCCCATACAGAGGGCTTATACAAAATGCGATTTAGAGTCGGCCGTGGCCCAATGACATACGCTCAATAATACCATATATTAGCTCCCTTTTTAAATACATACACAATGCCTCGTGATACTAATGTCACAAATAGAGGACTTACACAATTATCAATTCACTGCAATCAACTACCCTCCATAAGTAATGTACCAAGTATTTAACCACTACGCTTTCCTAGCGTGACACTTTAATATTATATTTGCGCTCATTATGCGCTATGCATTATTTTAAGCCGAAAATGTCTTCCCAAGAACTGATAAAATCTCTTTAGTAACAATTCATATTATTTTTATTCACATATTAATCTTTCCGTGGTCGATAAATCGCTCCCTGTTTTAAAATATTCCAATGAACCTCATCTTTTACACATACGTTAAGGCTTAACGTTCTTATATTCATATCAATTTATTTGATTTTTATTTAACATTTCCATATTTAATTATTATTATTATCTTTATTCTTTATACAAGCTCAAAAGCTATTTCTTTCATATCTCAACTTTACTTTATTTCAATGTCTTTCATGATAATTAAATGATATTTCGCTTGCTCTTATTACATTTGTTAAATACATTAACCCTTTATTCACCTATTTCCTCTACGGGATTTATTCTTTACATAATTATTCATAACTTCTCAATTTATTTTATTATTGTTCAGACCGTATTCTTGATTATTCAGCATTTATTTATTAAAACACATCCCTTTCACTCAACAACTCCGGTGAGTTCGTACACAATCAATTTCTGACACCAAAATAAAAATGAATTTAGTACTCACATATTTTCCAGATCATCCCTGATCTTAAATCTGGTGCGGTGTTTCATTTTTGGGCCCACTTTGAACTTTTTACACCATATTGAAGGTATTCATCTTACGTAAAAACACAAATAAACATATATCTAACACACTTAATATTGAAGACATTTTTATATACTGATGTGTCCCTTTTGAACACATAATAAACACTAAAAATATTATTTAACACACAATCTTGATTATTTTACACGTCACAATTACTCGATCACTAGGCCGTGTTTCTGAGCCTCTCACACGTGATCTTCTTAAATTCCCGTTTCCAAGGGTGGAATTTATCCGATGTCGGCTTCCTATTCTGAAGAATGCGAAAGTCCCGAAACATCTACTGTTCCCTGGAGTTCAATTCTGCTATTCCTATCCTGGATAACCGGCTATTCATCTAGCTTGAACGGCTTCTCTGTAGATCTGTCTATCGATCCTAACGAAAGTCTATATGGATCGAGGTCTCCTCTAAGACCTATAGATTCAGTTTATCGCAGCTAGCACTTCTCGATTCTAGTACTATTAGAATTGTTCACCTGCTTTCTGGAGCTAATGTTTATAGTCTCCTATCCTCTTTGTTTGAACTGTTTTAACACTCCTACGTTCGAACCTTATTCTGTTCTTCCTTTTTAGGTTGCTTCAATTTAAATAACAGTTTATCTGTCTGGTACGATACTTCCGTACATTATGATCTATTCGTTCGTACATTTAACGACCTATCGCCTTTAAGTCCGACGTTCGCAGCCTATTCTGACTATATCTTGCGAATTTTCACTTTAACTTGTATACAGTCGGGCCTAAATCCTATAATTAGGATTTTCCTAATACTTCACTGCGGCGATACTTTAAAATTTCGCCTTGAATGCTCCTTATGGAGGCAAGCAAGTCGTTACTACTGTGACGCCTGTGGCTATCGGATCTTGCTTCGGCGGTGTAAAACAGCGTTTCTCCCCTCAAGGAGTACTGGTAGCTGTTATCGATGTAACGCAGAGTTACGTCCCTTCACGGACTGTCGGAATGACTTCTTCTACGTCGTGGAGCAGCACTTCCCCTCACGGAATGCTCGTAGGACTGCATGCGATGTGACACAGTGACGTGCCCTCTGGCTGTCTGAATACTGCATTCGGTGCTTATACTTGGTGCGCAGTATGACCTCCCCTGAGGTTCATACGTTTGAAGACTTTGATGCAGCACCTCCGGTCACGGAGTGCTCGTTGTAACTGCTTGTGCGATGCGACACAGTAACGTGCCCTCAGGCTGTCTGAATACTGCATGATTGGCTTGGAAACGCCCGAAGCTTTATACTGTTTTACTACAAAAAAATAAGACTCAAGCCTTTTCTGTGGTCAACTTCTAAAATAATGGTGCCACAAATATAAAAATTATACCTTCCGAAAGCTCGTCTTCTCAATGTCAAATGATCTTATTGCACCTAAGAATCGATCGTGCAATTCGGAGATATTAATTAATTTCTCGTCCTCAATTGTGTGGGTGTTGCATTCCTTTTGCTCTCTCCCCTCCACAGAGGCTTAGGTAATTCCCCTATGACGTCGTCTTACGTCGGCAGTTTATTTCTGCACAATTATTACATGGTTTCTCTATACTGAAAAATCTCTCATTCAAAATGATTCACTGTGCTATGCTTGTTTACTCATTATTATGCTCGTAAACGTGTTAATTTTAATTATTCCTCTTCTGGTGCATATGCGACGTTGTCAAAATCCAGCAACGTCAGCTTGAATTCCGATTCAGGCTTCTCTTTCTATCACGGTGGAAATTTCCACTCAGTTATTAATACTCGTGACCAGCCCTCTCTGAAATGTCGAGTGGGGTGATCTCATCTAAGGAACATCTGTCCCTAGTCGCTTGCACAATGTTAAGCTATATTCCTGGCTTAAAATCTCTCTCCGTTCCTTTAAGAAACTATACGTTTCTTTCATTTCTTCCTTAAGGACATGGATTCGACCGTCATGGACCCTATGGCCTATGGGTTCATCCCTCCCCTCCTTAGGTAAATAAATTTTCGATAATTTTGAGGAAATTTATTTCAATTTTATTTGTATTTCTTTTCCGTCGAATCCATCATAACGTCATCCGTATTTACTGTTGTTTTATTTTCTTAAGGTTCCTTCCACTAATTGTGTAGGTTGGGTATGCTCAATCTTTACCCTTTTCTTCTTTATTACATTAAAATTTCCTTTTCAATAAAATCAATTACTTCTTTAAAGTTCCTTTCCTTTCTGGTCTGTGTTTAGGTTGGGTCTCCAAGAGTTCCCATTCATTCATTTATTCCCTAGTGGTCGACTCCACTCAAGCCATAAATCTCTTGTCACGTTCAATGTTTACAACTCTCTACCCTCGTCTGGCGCGCGCTCCTCCAAACTCGAGTCAACAGTTGGTTCCCTTTCTTCTTTTCTCAGGTCAGACTTCAAATCGGTCTGTTCTTTATTCATTATATTTCTTCAACTTAATGACTTTATGTTAATTATCTTGCGGGTGCAATTAGCTTTACCCGTAACTTACTCCATTACAGTTATCAGACTTCACGTCTGTTACACTTCATTTAAAAATTTTAAGAGCTCAGTCTGACTTCACCTGACTCTTTCTGGTTCTCTTCCCTATTCCTCATCTCTCTTTGAGATGGTATTTCAGCACATATAATACTTATTTCTCGTATTCTTTGATGGTTGCAGATATCTTTACCCGTTTGTTCCTATGGGATAATTCTCTTCTTATCCTTTATGTCTCCATCTTACGTCTCCCGTTATTATCATTTCTCCTTGTTCTTCTTCCCCATCCTCTTCTTCTTCTTCTTCTTCAGGGTCTTCCTCGAGCATATCTTCCATTTCCATTACTTCTTTCCCTTCTGCTCTTAAATCTTCTATCATTTCATTTTCCCATTTTATCAGCAATTCTTGCGCTCGTATATTCACATCCCCTCCTTGTTCGTGAATACTTTCAACCGTTTCTACCACCTTCGTTTCTATCAACTGGCGAACAGTTATGGGTAAATGTTTTAATATGCTTAAACAATGCAGCAAAACATTTTCATTTCCCATACACCTTTCAATGGCTTTCTGATAATAAATGATGGAGTTTGTCAATTCCATACTTTCGTATCCTATCATTTCTTGTTCTTCTTCTTCTTCTTCTTCACTCTCATTCTCATCTATTTCTATTTCATCGACTTCTTTCTCTTCACCTTTGAATTCTTCTTCAATTTCATTCTCTTCTATTTCCATAATATCTCTTTCCGTTTCTTCACTTTCGCCTTCTTCTTCATCACTTTGGTCTTCCATTACCATTTCCTTCCAAAGTTTTATCAAGGCTCGGGATACATCTCCTACCAAACCGTTTCTTTTTCTCATACCATTTACAACCTTGCCAATTCCAGTCTTCTCCAGATGTTGAACGTTTATTGGTAAGTTATACAATTGTTTTAAACAATGCATCGTTCTTTCTTCATTCCCTTCACATCTTTCTATAGCTCTAATATAATGCTCTATTCTCTTTACGACCTCAGCATCTTCCTGACTCTCTTCATCCCTTACTCTTCTTTCCTTACATTCCATATTCTCTCGTTTCCTTATGTCTATATAAGTTTTATTCCTTCTTTTCCACACTCTGTACCTCTTTTGCTTTATAAACCATCTCCGTCTTCCCTTCATCCTTGTCCATAAACGTGCTCTTCTTTTATCTCCCTTCTTCCATTTTTCCTTTCTTTCATTCCTTTTCTTCCTACGGAGTTTCCAGCTGACATATGCCTGGGCATCCTCTTTCTCCAAGGCATCGTTTATTACTCTTCCTCTTTTCATTGTTTCCATGGGGTATCCATTTCCTGGTACACCAATTATCAACGGCGGTTTTCCTCCTTTTGGCTCTTCTTCAGAGATGTCTCCTCTCATTTTTTCATTGCTTCCAACAATCTCATCCTTTTCCTTTAGGATTTCTTGGCTCTTATTTGCATCTCTTTCCAGTCCTCCTCTCTGTCGTTGGCATTCCTGATATTTAATCATTAATTCGAGGATCTGGGCTTTCAATTTTTCCTCTTCTTCCTTTAATGCCCTTTTATTTTCCTGGTCCTGCATTCCTTCGAAGTTTTCCTTTTCCCTTTCTGTGAAATCTTGAACCTCTGTTTCCATCGGTGCTTCGTTGATATTTTCTATATTTGCTTCATCTAATTTCTCTATTTCTTCTGGAATTATCATTTCCGTTTCTTCAACTATCAATTCCTTTAGTATCTCCTGTTCCGAGATTACTTCTTGCTCTTCCAGCTCGACCTTTTCATAAAAATGAGTCTCTTCAGTTTGGAGCTCATTTTCATTTATGGCTATCCTCCTGTTCTGGAGTTACGATTTCTTCCTGAATTTCCATTGGTTTCTCTGGAAGGATCTCCAAGTTTTCTTCAATTTCCCCTGGAGTCATGATGATTTCTATTTCTTGCTCTTCTTCTTTAATATCAATTTCGGGCTCCTCTGGCACCGTTACTTCTTCTTCTTCTTTAATTTCAGCTTGTTTTTCAACTTGGGCAGCTATTTCATTTGCCTGACGATTTTGCTCCAACGTGTATTCCTCATATCTTTTCTGAGCAGCCTCTAATATTTCTTGATATTCTGGAATTTTGACCTGTCTTACTTCAGCTAACTCTTGAACGCTGATTATCCCTCGTTCATCATACATACCCAAACCGAACCAGTACATCTTACTCTTTTCCTCTGCCATATAATCTTTTTGTTCCTCAACATACTTTTTTCGGTCGCGCTCTTTGCAAGGGATCTTCCACCATATCTCCTCCCATGCATCTCTCATTTTCCATAATTTATCCCCTATTTCACTTACTTCATCAACAAATGTAACTATCTGTTCCCACGGAGCTAATTTTATTTTTCCTTCCTTCTCCATACGTTTTGCAAATTCCCTCTTCGTTTCTCTTAAGGACCATTTAACATTAGGAATTTCTTTGCACAATTCCTCTAATTCCTGTTTAGATATCTTATACCAATTTTTACAGGCCCTTTCACGGAGCTCAGATATCTTCTTTATTTCCTCGGAGATACCTTCCCTTTGCTCCTTAATTTTCTCTTTCTCCTTTGAGTCTACATCTCTAAATTTCCAAAGTTCACTCCTCATCTGATAATGCTCGTCTCGTATTGCTACAATTATATCCAAGAATTCTTTTATTTCATCCCATTTCGCCATTTCTACCTTTTCCTGATCCTCAACGTCAGTACTATCGCTCTTTTCCCCTTCGTTTTCGGAGCATACCTGGACCGACATTACTACGTGAGACTTATTCTTATCAATATCCATTACATTTTCCCTTGGAATTGGTTTACAACTTTCCTTTTCCTTTCCGAGCTCTATAGGCTCAACATTTATTACCCTTTTGTCTGCAGACATGTTACCATCTCTTCGTGCAACTATGTCTCCAGGTGCACGCATGCTTTCTACAGAAACATTTATCATTTCTTTAGTTGGGTACTCTTTCTCACCTGTAGTTTTACCTTTCCCTGGGCTCTCGGCCCTTACATTCTCAGAGAGCCTCCGCCTCTCTTCACTTAGCAACATCATATTAAAATACAGTGGGCCTCTAATGCCACCACACTAGTACATGTTTGAGAGATGATACTCTGAATTAGTGTGTCCCAATTTCTTTAAAATATTTTACTTTGGTACGGGTATTCACTTACAACGTACCCTTTTGATACTTTTATTCAATTTCATAAACCCTTTATGGAAGTATTTAAAATTCAAAATTTCGAAAAACCATTTTTTTCAAAAAAATGAAAATTTTGATTTTTCGAGAAAACTCGGGTTATCCCTAGGAAAACTCATCCCTACGTACTGGGCGCCAAAATCCTAAGATTTGCTAGGGGGTTTATAATATAATATGTCAGGGCTGCTCGGTATGAGTTTCCAGGGACCCATGCGGTCAGTTAATATTTTACGTTGTAGCTTTTCCTATCATTACTTTAATTTTACATGATATGACCGACTTAAGTGTTCCTCTAGTTATTAATCCAGCACAGTATTTATATATCCCCCTGTGCCCATTTAGCAAGAAATATGCCAATCACAGTTTACCAGCGTAGCTCAATTCGGGATTTCGGGGCAGCGGTAAGTTCCCCCACTCTGTGACTCACATATTTTGGATTAATTAGAGGATACACTTGCAAAAATAACAACAAAATCAACTCCTATTTTAAACACATTTAATTAATAAAATTAATGGCGCTACAAACATTTAACAATTTAATTACTGACCCAAATATCAACTGCTTGTTCCAAATGAACAAGGGATCACAAATAAAATAAACAAATATTGTATTCAAAACCTGTGGTTTCCACATAAACCCACAATTCTTATTTAATCTCACTTCCATAAAGCACTAACATTTAGTTTACATAACTCCGAGCTCTTTGGCTCCATGCATTTACATTATTATGGTGTCATTCTTGTACACCTCAAACACTAGCTTTTATATTTTCTTATTTCTCAAAAACAAATATATTCATATTTAAAAATCTATGTTAATTATCTAATTCAATATTTTGGGCATGTCCACACATTCAGTTGTTATCATCTCTCTTTATTTCACAAATATATTAAGGTAATCAGAAAATCAATTGTGTACTCCAGAGCGTGAAGGTACTTGACACAGTCAAAAAACTATAGTTACTCCCGAACTCAGTTGCCTTCAATCAACTCGTGGAATCCCACGTCCATACATTATTACAATAGGGATTGTTATTTATCTCTTATGTCTTAATAGACCATTCTCATATAAGAAACTACGATCTGAACCGGCAAACGAAAATATCCATCTTTAAGGACTTCGGTTCAACGCCCGGGTCGTTAACAACTTTAAACACTCCTGGTGTATTTATTTCTCTTTACAACAGCTTACGAGACGGTCTCTGTTCCCCCTCGCTTTAAAAGAGCTAGTCTCTACTACATGGGGTGCGATTTATGACCTGTTAGGGTGGCGGAGACATCCCGTCTGACCCAACATTAGTAGCTTATTTTCAAGGCTTTCAAAACAAACCTTCTCATTCTAGCCAGTTCTGGGGAGACCGGGCTTTACTGTATCATAACATTCAAACAACTATTCTTTGGTTCAAAGACCATTTCCGTATCCTTGGCATTTATTAATTATGAGAGGGTCCTCATTGATTGGGAAGATTAAATACACATACGACGACGGAGAATTACAGGGGCTTTTATCATAAGAAGATCCTGCATTCGAATCTCTTCAGATGCCTCGGGAACCAATCCCATACAGAGGGCTTATACAAAATGCGATTTAGAGTCGGCCGTGGCCCAATGACATACGCTCAATAATACCATATATTAGCTCCCTTTTTAAATACATACACAATGCCTCGTGATACTAATGTCACAAATAGAGGACTTACACAATTATCAATTCACTGCAATCAACTACCCTCCATAAGTAATGTACCAAGTATTTAACCACTACGCTTTCCTAGCGTGACACTTTAATATTATATTTGCGCTCATTATGCGCTATGCATTATTTTAAGCCGAAAATGTCTTCCCAAGAACTGATAAAATCTCTTTAGTAACAATTCATATTATTTTTATTCACATATTAATCTTTCCGTGGTCGATAAATCGCTCCCTGTTTTAAAATATTCCAATGAACCTCATCTTTTACACATACGTTAAGGCTTAACGTTCTTATATTCATATCAATTTATTTGATTTTTATTTAACATTTCCATATTTAATTATTATTATTATCTTTATTCTTTATACAAGCTCAAAAGCTATTTCTTTCATATCTCAACTTTACTTTATTTCAATGTCTTTCATGATAATTAAATTATATTTCGCTTGCTCTTATTACATTTGTTAAATACATTAACCCTTTATTCACCTATTTCCTCTACGGGATTTATTCTTTACATAATTATTCATAACTTCTCTATTTATTTTATTATTGTTCAGACCGTATTCTTGATTATTCAGCATTTATTTATTAAAACACATCCCTTTCACTCAACAACTCCGGTGAGTTCGTACACAATCAATTTCTGACACCAAAATAAAAATGAATTTAGTACTCACATATTTTCCAGATCATCCCTGATCTTAAATCTGGTGCGGTGTTTCATTTTTGGGCCCACTTTGAACTTTTTACACCATATTGAAGGTATTCATCTTACGTAAAAACACAAATAAACATATATCTAACACACTTAATATTGACGACATTTTTATATACTGATGTGTCCCTTTTGAACACATAATAAACACTAAAAATATTATTTAACACACAATCTTGATTATTTTACACGTCACAATTACTCGATCACTAGGCCGTGTTTCTGAGCCTCTCACACGTGATCTTCTTAAATTCCCGTTTCCAAGGGTGGAATTTATCCGATGTCGGCTTCCTATTCTGAAGAATGCGAAAGTCCCGAAACATCTACTGTTCCCTGGAGTTCAATTCTGCTATTCCTATCCTGGATAACCGGCTATTCATCTAGCTTGAACGGCTTCTCTGTAGATCTGTCTATCGATCCTAACGAAAGTCTATATGGATCGAGGTCTCCTCTAAGACCTATAGATTCAGTTTATCGCAGCTAGCACTTCTCGATTCTAGTACTATTAGAATTGTTCACCTGCTTTCTGGAGCTAATGTTTATAGTCTCCTATCCTCTTTGTTTGAACTGTTTTAACACTCCTACGTTCGAACCTTATTCTGTTCTTCCTTTTTAGGTTGCTTCAATTTAAATAACAGTTTATCTGTCTGGTACGATACTTCCGTACATTATGATCTATTCGTTCGTACATTTAACGACCTATCGCCTTTAAGTCCGACGTTCGCAGCCTATTCTGACTATATCTTGCGAATTTTCACTTTAACTTGTATACAGTCGGGCCTAAATCCTATAATTAGGATTTTCCTAATACTTCACTGCGGCGATACTTTAAAATTTCGCCTTGAATGCTCCTTATGGAGGCAAGCAAGTCGTTACTACTGTGACGCCTGTGGCTATCGGATCTTGCTTCGGCGGTGTAAAACAGCGTTTCTCCCCTCAAGGAGTACTGGTAGCTGTTATCGATGTAACGCAGAGTTACGTCCCTTCACGGACTGTCGGAATGACTTCTTCTACGTCGTGGAGCAGCACTTCCCCTCACGGAATGCTCGTAGGACTGCATGCGATGTGACACAGTGACGTGCCCTCTGGCTGTCTGAATACTGCATTCGGTGCTTATACTTGGTGCGCAGTATGACCTCCCCTGAGGTTCATACGTTTGAAGACTTTGATGCAGCACCTCCGGTCACGGAGTGCTCGTTGTAACTGCTTGTGCGATGCGACACAGTAACGTGCCCTCAGGCTGTCTGAATACTGCATGATTGGCTTGGAAACGCCCGAAGCTTTATACTGTTTTACTACAAAAAAATAAGACTCAAGCCTTTTCTGTGGTCAACTTCTAAAATAATGGTGCCACAAATATAAAAATTATACCTTCCGAAAGCTCGTCTTCTCAATGTCAAATGATCTTATTGCACCTAAGAATCGATCGTGCAATTCGGAGATATTAATTAATTTCTCGTCCTCAATTGTGTGGGTGTTGCATTCCTTTTGCTCTCTCCCCTCCACAGAGGCTTAGGTAATTCCCCTATGACGTCGTCTTACGTCGGCAGTTTATTTCTGCACAATTATTACATGGTTTCTCTATACTGAAAAATCTCTCATTCAAAATGATTCACTGTGCTATGCTTGTTTACTCATTATTATGCTCGTAAACGTGTTAATTTTAATTATTCCTCTTCTGGTGCATATGCGACGTTGTCAAAATCCAGCAACGTCAGCTTGAATTCCGATTCAGGCTTCTCTTTCTATCACGGTGGAAATTTCCACTCAGTTATTAATACTCGTGACCAGCCCTCTCTGAAATGTCGAGTGGGGTGATCTCATCTAAGGAACATCTGTCCCTAGTCGCTTGCACAATGTTAAGCTATATTCCTGGCTTAAAATCTCTCTCCGTTCCTTTAAGAAACTATACGTTTCTTTCATTTCTTCCTTAAGGACATGGATTCGACCGTCATGGACCCTATGGCCTATGGGTTCAATATTATGAGGTGAAAGGGGAGAAAATTGGGGGTTGAAGGATTCTTAACGGAGCGTGTACTGTATCTCTTATTAAACATAGGCGATAAGTTTGAAATTCAGCGGAAAAAGCAGCTTAAAAATAAGCAAATACGTGTTCGACCATTTCTTCATAAATCCAATTTAAGGGGCCCATGGGGAGGAGTGAAATTCGTGGGGAAAAACAGGAAAGAAAGTGTCCTAACTGATTGACTCACATACTCACTCAACAAACTCAGGGGGAAAGCAGCTTTAAATAAGTAAATAGGTGTTCGACCGTTTTTTTTTTCATAAATCCAATTTAAGGGGTTCATGGGGAGGGGAGAAATTCTCAAAAATAAATGAAAGAAAATGTCCTGACGGACTCACACACTCATCATCGCCCAGCCAAAATTATTGAAGTTAGGAACATGAAATTTTGGGGATAAGTTCGTTGTATGTCGAAAACGTCCACTAAGGAAAGAGTTTTGTATATTCAGGTTCTAAAGAGGTGTTAAGGGGGTAAACGCGCATTTCATTGAATAACAATATCTCATGAGTGGTTTAATTTGGGGATGTGATACTTGGCATATATACTAATCATTAAAAATAAGCTGACACATGTCTAATGGTTTTTCGATGTGGTGTATATTATGAGGTGAAAGGGATGAAAAGTGGGGGTTGAAAGATTCCTAACGGAGCGTGTATCTCTTAAACGACATAGGCGAGGATTTTGCTTTTCTCCGAGTTTCAATCAGCTTAAAAATAAATAAATAAATAAATAAATAAATAAATAAATGAATAAATAATTAAAATAAGTAGGTGTTCGACCGTTTTTTTTTCATAATTCCAATTTAAGGGGCCTATGGGGAGTGGTGAAATTCTGGAAGAAAAATGTCCACTAAGGAAGGATTTTTGGATGTTCACTCTCATCGACCAATCAAAACTATTAAAGTTAGAAGAAGGGGATATGTTTGTTGTGTGTCGAAAAAGTCTACTAAGGAGGGATTTTTGGATATTCAGGTTCTAAAGGGGTGTTAACGGGGTTAAACCGGCACGTCATTGAATAACAATATGACACGACTATGACGCGAGCGAAGCGAGGCAAAAAATGAGAGTGTGTGTCTGTATATTACTCAATCACGCAAGAACCACTGGTCCGACTTACATGAATTTTACATGGAAGTAGCTGATTTACCTGGTTAACATATAGGCTACTTTTGATTTCAATACTTTGCACTATTTAATGATGGCGACCATTTTAGTGATGTCACGACACCCTTTGGTTTCAAACTTTCATATTTCCATTTCAAATAAAAAGTGAACGCTAAGAAATAGCAAACTTTTGATGGCATATACGAGGTTTAAAATTACATTTTCTATCCGAAAGGTATCTCTAACGGTTAGCGAGTAAAACCTAAATTTGTGCTATAAAACACGGTCAACGCCGAACGGTGTAGTTCGACAAAATATTCCATCCGTAATCTCCCTCTGCGCAGCACCTCGCCTATCCCCTGTTTTAACTGTCCCTTTCACACTTTAATTTATTTATGACGCGTAGCGAAGCACGGGTACTTCAGCTAGTATATTATAATTGTGAAAATATGTGTGTCTGTGAGTGTGTGTGTTAGTTTGTTACCTCTTGACACTAAAACGGCTGGACGGATTTGGATGAAATTTGAAATGGAGACAGCTTATTCCCTGGGATAACATATAGGCTGCCTTTCATCCGGAAATAAATCATTGTTCCCGTGGAACGGGCAACATAACTGAAAAGTCACCAAAAATACTCAACCGGGACAAAATATCGAAGTTGTCGCATAACAACCGGACAAAGCTCATTTTACGCCCCTTGACGCAAGAAACAATACTCGGTATTTCCCTACGTTACACCGAAAACTACATTTTAAGGCCCTAAAACCAACAGTTTCAAAGATATTGGCAGAAAACTATCTTCGCTCTGATAAACTGATGAACTAATGGCAAGTCCGTTTCCATGGCAACTGAACCTCAAGGTATGACATCCGATTTTCTAAATATCCCTGTAGGAGGCAATGCCAATCCATTTATTATCTTTTTCAAGAGATATACTGTATATACACAATAAGAACAGGGTAGCGTGCCTGCCCCCCATCCGGAGGCCCTGGGTTCAATTCCCGGCTCCGTCAGAGATTTTAGACACTGGCGTGAGGGCTACAACGGAGTGCACTCAGCTTCGTGAGGACGATTGAGTAGCTGTCTGATAGAGAGGCAGCGCCCCGGTCACGAAGAACAAGATACACGGCAGAGGGAACACGATGCACTGACCACGCGTCACCAGAATATCTGCAGGCCAAATGGCTGGGAAGCGGTCGCATGATAGGCCTAGGCCCTTCATGGCCTGTAGTGCCAGGGGTTAAAAAATTAGGGATAGCGCCTTCTAATACCACTTTGAATTTTTAAACACTACAGTAGCGGCTACTAAATAAAGGTAGCGATATAGTGAAACCGCTGGGCTAAGGTTTATGTGATATTTTTTATAACAGCACATTTATGATGGATTGTAGTACCTTTGAACACACCCAGAAAGCCACGTGGAGCTGAGAGCTCATACTATACTCTTTGAAGTAGCGGAGAATCGCACTTTTGACTTTGGTGAAGTCTGCTAATTAATTATCTGAGGTCTTATTAATTAATTTTATCTTTCCCCGAGACTCAGAATATTCCATTTCGTCATTCAGCATTATTAAAACATTTTGGAGAATGTTATTTTCGCTTAAGGTAAGGTAATACCCTTGCAGATACGCAAACAGGAATGTAAGTAGTCGCTCAACGACTTCGGTTTGACGACCTACTTCCTCGAGGAACCCTGTGCCTTGCACTACGTCTGGAGAATCCGCCCCGTGTAGGCGTGAAGTTACATCCGTCTTGTTAGACGTAGAAAATATCCGCTGTTTAGCGTGGAAAGTATAATCAGCTGCCATCGAGCACGAATACGTTACGATACGAGTGATAAGTAAGAATTGTATAGTGAATTATTTGCACTACATCTGGGAAATCCGACCTGTGTTGTGGTGAAGTTATAGCCGTCGTGTCAGACGTGGAAAAGTATCCGCTGTTTAGCGTGGAAATTATCATCAGGTGCCATCGTGCACGAATATTCTACAAATCACTGTTTATTGATGCACAGTGAACAACAGGAATCATCTTGTGAAATAATTGGCAAGTATAGTGAATTCTAACATTACCGTAACACCACATTTTTATACCCAGGTGTTTGTGGAGGGCCGAGAGCCTGGTGAAAAATGTAGAGGTAATCGTGTTGTAATTATTTTAAGCAATTGTGATTATGAAAGTATAATATATTTGAGTTGCCACAGTGAATTTTTCAATTACAAAACGACGCACATTTCACGGATGCCACGTGATGTAAAAAGTGGCGTCAGTACACGTGAAGAACCACAGAACAGTGCTTGATCACGTATTATTCAATATCTGCGAAGTAAAGGCTGTGTTATCAATTGCAATTAAAGCCTGTAACATTTTCAACGAACATTGTGATTTTTGAAGTGAAAGAATGAACTACTACACGATTTATTCCATCACCCACGTGATCAAATTATTCTACACCATGTTCGAGACCGATATCATGGACTAATACCATCATGGTATGAGGGTGATGTATCTAATGGAACCAGCATGATGGTGGAACTTCCAGTACAGCGAACGAGGAGGAAGGAACCCAGGATGCCATTCCCAGGCATGTCCAGTACATTCACGAGGTCGACGACGGGGACAGATCGAACCCTGGTCTTTGGAAGAGTCCAGATGGGAGTCCTGATGAGGACGACGCCATTCCGGAAAGCCAGAGGTGAATTTGTTCAACCCTTGTCGTTGGACAGAGGGCTGAGTGAGAGCTCCTCCATTTCGTGAGTTTTTGTACACCCTTTCTTGTTCTAGTTTCTGGTGGTATAGTAGGTTTAATGTAGTTTGTGAACCAACCGAACTCAGTGACAGCCATTTTTATAGATAGGGAATGTAATTAGTCTAATTAGATGTCATTCATTTCAGTTAGAGTGAGTCACCCTTGGGTCAGACATTTTGGTCAACCCTGGTGCAGCTTGATGGACGTCGTAGAACGTCAATGCCTATCTTTTGCTGAACGTGACCGTAGTCATTTGAGGCTACTTTTTTACCCTATTTGGGGTGATTTTTCAAGTCTTTGCTGACTTTAGTTATGGCAATCAGATGCCATGGTTATATTTCTTTAACTGCATTTTTTTGCGACCAGTCTTTGTTACACCCCTGACTTCGTTAGAACGGTCGTATCATTTAGGTAATCGACTGTAATTACCAGTTTTGTAACTGCATTATATTTCATTTGAGATGTTGCTCAGAAGCCATCTGGTCAAGTGTGGACCTTATAAGTAGTGGGGATGTTTCGTTGTCTAGCATCGAACCTAGTTCCCAACGTATCATTAAGCAGATCCGGAGTGTGGAATCTGCGTCACAATTATTATTTTGTTAGTGTCATGTGAAGACACGTATTTATTTGATGTTGTACAAGCAATTACTGAAGTATTATATCTTTGAGAGCAAAGAGCTCCAGCAATGTGACATTGCTACCATTTAGACGTCTTTGGTGTAGAAGACAGAATTATATTATTATATTCAGATTCATAGCGTGTTTTTATACACGTATTCTTCGAGGTTTATAACCTATGGTAAAGTTATTATGATGAGGCCAGTTGTACAGTTTTTATTTTGCTTAAATCGCCGGCCTTGATAGTTAGTGTGTTTTGTGTCAGACCGCGCAGGAATGTTGTAGCCTGCAGCGACACAAACTGGTGTGTGACCCAGTGCCCTTGAGAGCATGCTTGTATTATGAGACAGAATTATTTTGACAGAGGACAGAATGCTTTTAGTATTCGCTCTTCCTTTCATTGCTATTTAGCTCATGGAACCCAGTGTCCAACCTTGTACCTGATCACATGTTTTTATAGATTGTCATTTGTTAGTTAAACGCACTTTTGCGTGTACCGTTGTTGACGTGTACAGTTATGTCAGGTTTTCTATAGTACGTTGTAGGCTGCCCTGTTAAAGGAGATATTTATTGTATGAAGGTATTTGTGTGTACCTTGTCCGGGATTGTTCCCGTTGACCAGATGTTATGGAGGGTTACTGAGTGTGCAGGCCCATCCCAGAGTTATTGAACGCGAACTGTGCGCCGCTGGTAACTTGTGTTATTGTGTGTCCGAGTTGTTGTTGCTCGTTGATTGTATTCCGACTTTTGAGTCGAGGCTTTTGGTGGAGATTGATCTCAGTGGAGACACTCCGTGCCCAGGCTATTGTCAGTATTATTCGCCATAAACCAACGATAACCTAAACCGACATCATAATAATAAAACGCATAATTTTGGTAAAACAAAAGCTAACTAACTAATTCTATCTAACCTTGTTCTTTTGCATTTGGAACCTGCTGATATGGCCGTGTTAATGAAGGTATTTCCTTTTGAGGAAATGACTTAGAACAAGCTGCCACTTTTGTAGCGACCTGAAGCTTGCTCGGACCTTGAGTTCGTAGCTTGTGGAGCGCAGGCCATGCGATGTTAGACGTAGTCTTTACTACGCAGTCGTCACCGTAACTACACACATTAGATGACTATGGCTTACAAAGTGTAAACCAAGGTGCAGGCAGGCATTTTAATAAAACTGATGTCTCTTATTAATTATTTATGATGTAAAAGTGTATGAATCCTACATGTTACCCTATTGTGTGCTGTTAGCACGTAGTTCCTAAGAATAACTAAATGTTTTTTTATATGGCTGTTCACTTAGCTTTGAATGTAATTGTTTTCTGTTACGGACGTCATCGCCGTAAATTTTGTTATTAATTGATATGACTTAGCTAGATGAATTAACGTTAAATGTAAATGTGGAGATGGTGTCATCCTAACTTAGATTTGTTTTGCTACCCTGTTAAATGTAAATTCTGATATTAGCTTGATCTTGTAACTTGACCTAGGGATTTGCGTCGTACCATTTTCCTAGCATTGCTGTTGTTGCTTTATCATTGTGAGATAGATCTTTCGCGAGGGTTTTCCGTAACTTCTCACGTAGGGACCTGCTCTTCATTTTTGTTTGTTTATTAGCTTGCGGATTAGCCGATTGAAACCCTCCGAACTAGGCTAGGGGCTTGTGAATTTTAACAATACATTTTCACGGTGTTTTACATAAGTCTGGATGTTTATTTTCTCAGTCTAGTTTTTAAGGTGAACCTTTCCTTAGGCAGTCTATGACCATCGTCACCATGTACCACGATCCCTGTGGACTACAGATTCTCGTGCCGCTTTGGCCTATTAGGAAGTTCACCTGATCCTCACGGCAATTAGGTCCGACGGATGAGATATTAGGGAAGTCATTGCGGTTGTTGGCTAACCTGGCAGCTCCACCGACGGTCTAAATAGCTACGTTCAATTTCATAAACACTGGACTTACAAATCCCGTATAGTTAAGTACAAATATCAGTCTAGTCGTTATTTCAGTAGCAACGAAGCTCTGTGGCGGCTATTGCCGATTCCGAATGACTTAAGGCATTCCGCCGTCACGTACCTCAATGTGCACTTACAAAATTGTGAACCAGTCTATTTTACTGAAAAGAATTTCTACGAGCGAGTATCCACTCTGGCAAAAACCACACTCACCACCTTTTCCAAACCACTCTTCTGTTTGTTGAGGTACAGAGATATACCCCATGGAAAGATACAATAATATGTTGGCAAATCTGAGTTCAAGAAACTGCTGTCCAAAATAGGCTTTCGGTACAGGTTATGCGGCCCATGTTCGTAACATGGAATGTTATCATTTGACAATGCATCTACACCTTGTGCGAGGGCAACGCATTTCAAAGATCTCTAAAAACACAATAATCAAGAAATTGGAGAAATATTTAAAGTGGGAGCGAAGATTCAAGGAGAAATAATTTCATCTTTGAGATTAGCTGATTACATCGTCATCTTGGCCGATACGCCAGATGATTTGAACGAGTTTTTGAATGGTATGGACTCCGTCATGAGGAAAGAATTCATGATGAAAATCAATAAATGTAAAACAAAATTATTGGAATGCAGCCGAAATAAATCAGAAACCTCTGTGGACCTCAAATTGGCCGGTGAAACGCTATGGGAAGTAGGAGACTTATGTTACTTAGGAAGCAAAATAACCAGTGATGGCCGAAGGAAAGAGGGTATAAAAACAGGTTGGATCAGGCAAGGAAAGCATTTCTAAAGAAAAGGAATCTGTTGACATCGAATATACATTTAGGTATTAGGAAGTCATATTTGAAAGCTTTTGTCTGGAGCGTGACACTATAAGGAAGTTAAACTTGGACTAATGGTGCAGAAGAAAAGAGGAGAATTGAAGCGTTTGAAATGTGGTGTTACAGGAGAGTGATGAAGATCAGATGGGTAGATAGGGTAACAAGTGAAGAGGTATTTAGACGAGTGGGAGAGGAGAGATGTTTCTGGCGACTGCTAATGAAGAGAAGAGATACGATTGTAGGACACATATTAAGACACCCAAGGATAGCAAGCTTAGTTATGGATGGGAGGGTCGAGGACAAGAACTGTAGGGGTAGACCAGGGTTAAACAGATTGCCTCGGATGTAGGGTGTGGTAGCTATGAGGAGATGAAACGATTAGCTCAGGAGAGGGAGACATGGAGGGCTGCATCAAACCAGTCAAAAAACTGAAGACTCAAACAACAACAATCGGGAATTTTAATTACTTAGAGAGGCATGTGAGGCAAAAGGGTTGTTGGAGAATTTCAATCCCTGGGATGTAACACTGGAAGAGACTGCATAATGTTCATCAGCGGCCAAGGTGAGTGATATTTTAATATAGGTCTATTAATAGCGACATGTCGACGTTCAAATCATCAATAAGTGTGGCAAAATTACACCCAGAATAACTTAAGGAAAAATACTTTTAATTTCCAATACTCCGGTAGATTTGCCATTCCAGTGTGCAAGAGTGCAGTTCCCTCTTCAAACAATATTCGCAATTTCTATTAACAAAGCGCAATGACACACACTTAAAAGCAGCAGGTGTACTTTTAGACAATACCATTTTTTCCCAAGGGCAACGGTATGTGGCGTGCTCGCGAGTATCCGGAGAACAAAATCGTTATGTCTCAGCAGAAGATGGCAAAACCAAAAACGTAATTCTAAAATATGTTCACATAATGTAACATCGTACCCTGCAGACTTTCACAACTCTATAAAATTCCCACTTTGCTGCTCATATCAATATACTGTATGTATCAGAATTTTCAGAATTAGATTGGACCCACCTGTAACCGCGATTGCAGTAATAGAATAGATCAATTATCAGCAATAATGCATCGTCCCCATTGTCTTGATCGCGAGCGAAGCGGGTACCTGCTAGTAAGTGTATATATTGTAAATATCATCACCCATACGAGTATAGGCTAAAATTAAAGGATGTGATGATGATGGGTTGACGATCAAAACTGACCATCCGAGTGTATTTATTAATGTCATGTAAGTTGGTTCGTTGGTTCCTCAGTTTAGGGGCTGCGACAACGTGGTCATATAGCCCCGTGTACTTTGGGTGTGTGTTGAACCTGTATGATAACCGGTGTTAATTGTGATGGCTATATTAGTGTGTGTCATCTGTTTTTAGTTCAAGTAAGGAATGAAGACTATCGATTTTCAAGTAGTTCCAACTTTTGCTACCAAACGCCACTGTGAAGGACCAACTAGTTTTGAACTTGGTTACTCGATGCCACCGCAGTCGGCTCCTGGTGACGAACGTTGGAACCTAAGAGCGTTAGTCAAATCTAACTTAAAATTTAGCTTCACACAAGTGTAATTTGTTGAGGTTCTCTATCATGCCATGAATCTATGACATGGGACCACCGGCTTTACTTTCTCTCCGAACAAAGGCATACTGAGGGATTTAACGCTCTTAAAAAATCCGACGACTTCGTCCGGGTTTGAACCCGCGACTTTGGACATAGAAGCTCACCATGCTACCAACTTCGCCACCCTCATGTAAATTACCATCACCCTTTACAATTGGGTGCAATCGTGTTCACCGACTGAAAAACATTTAATTTCTATTACTAAGCAACACTGAGAATGCTTCCGACCCGAAAATAATAAATATATTCAATGCCATTAAATATTTTTAGCCTACTATTCACATTTTGCCAAAATGGGGAAAAAGTAGACTTATGAGATCGGGCAAATGTCTGTCTGTCTGTCTGTCTGTCCTTCTGTCTGTCTGACCTTCTGTCTGTCTGGCTGTGTGTGTGTCCCCCCCCCCTAATCAACGCCTAAACGGCTGCAGCAATCGAAACAAAATTTGGTAGGACTAAAGATCTAAACCTGAATATCTCACGGCCATATTTGAAAATGATGTCAGTGCTACCAACCGCTGAAAAATCGCGATTGAAATTTGAGCTCCATGTTGGATATCTTGGAAGGTATGAATGGGAGCTATTTCAAAATTGGAACACGTATAGATAATAATATTTCAGTTTAATTTCCAGGAGGCCATACATGGCAGTGTTGCCAAAATGATTATAAGTCTGCTGATAAGTCCAAATTTTAAATGCATATAACTTCTACACTGTCAATTGGATTTCAACCAAATTTCGTATGTGCTATGTGTACTTAAACCGATATGACTGAGCGTATTCTTAAAAGCCAACAGGGCTGCCAACTGTTAATAAATGCTCTCATTTTTTTTATCCAAATACCCATATATCAGAAAGTATGCATGCCAACAGCTTTAAACTATGAACACGTATAGTACCTGACATTCTATATTAATTAGGAGTAACTTACATACGTCAGTGCTACCAACATGATTTCAAGCCTGCTGAGAAGTCCAAATTTAAATACATGTAACTTCTATACTATCATTTGGATTTCAACCAAATTTCTTGTGTGCTATGTGTACCATAACAGATATGACTATGCCGATACTTAAGAGTAACCAGGGCAGCCGACTGTTAATAAATACTGTCTCTATTTTTGCTTCCCTGATATCAATATATCAGAAAGTATGCAAGCCAATAGCTCTAAACTTTGCACACATATAGTACCTGGCATTATAGATTAATTTGGAGTAACTAATATACGTCAGTGCTGGCAACATGACTCTAAGCCTGCTGATAGGTCCAATTTTAAAATACATGTAACTTCTATACTAACTAATGGATTTCATTCAAAATTGACACAACAATAGATCATATTATGTCAGATTATATCTGACCAATACATGTATGTCATTGTTGCCAACATGATTTTACGAGCGCTGTTAGATCCAATGTTTAACTGCATGTAACGTACATGCTATCCATTGGACTTCAACCATATTTTGTATTCTGTACCTTAAGGGATGGATCTAAGAATATATTCAGTCACCAGGGCTGCCAACTGTAGTTCTCTATTAGGCTACATTATGCCAGGTATACAGTAATACGAACTAATTAGAAATTTCGATATTACCAACTTAATTTCGTCATTATTCTAGATAGATCCATATAGATTAAACATTGGCATGGATCTTAAATTTTAAGAAAAGTAGGCTCTTTAGTTCGTCACGGAACTTTTTGTTCTGTTATGTGAAGAATTATTCTTTGCTTATGCATTTACCAACATGACCAACATTGATGCTACACGAGTTATTTTAGAACTAAGGCTTGACCTCTTAAACACGGTCAGTTTATAGAACTTCCATATGTTAAAACTAGCAGTTACCCGCGGCTTCGCTCGCGATCAAAATAATGGGGACGATGCATTAATTGGTCTATTCTATTACAGCAATCACGGCTACAGATGGGTCAATTCTAATTCTGAAAATTCTGATACTTACAGTACAGTATATTGATATGAGCAGAAAAGTGGGATTTTTTTAGAGTTGTCAAAGTCTGCAGGGTACGATGTTACATTATATGAACACATTTTAAAATTACGTTTTTGGTTTTGCCATCTTCTGCTGAGACATAACGATTTTGTTGTCCGGATACTCGCGAGCACGCCACATACAGTTGCCCATGGGAAAAATGGTTTTGTCTAAATGTACACCTGCTGCCGTTAAGTGTGTGTCTTTGCGCTTTGTTAATAGAAATTGCGAATATTGTTTGAAGAGGGAACTGCACTCTTGCACACTGGAATGGCAAATCTATCGGAATATGGGGAATTAAAAGTATTATTCCTTAAGCTATTCTGGGTGTAATTTTGCCACACTTTTGATGATTTGAACGTCAACATGTCGCTATTAATAGACCTATAGTAAAATATATCTCACCTTGGCCGCTGATGTACTCGTGCATTATGCAGTCTCTTCCATTGTTACGTCCCAGGGATTGAAATTCTCCAACAACCCTTTTGCCTCACATGCCACCTCTAAATAATCTGATTGTTGTTGTTGTTGCTTGATTCTTCAGTTTTTTTTACTGGTTTGATGCAGCCCTCCATGCGTACCTCTCCTTAGATAATCGTTTCATCTCTAGACAGCAACCACACCCTACTTCCGAGGCAATCTGTTTAACCCTGGTCTAAGCCAACAGTTCTTGTCCACGACCCCCCCTTCCATAACTAAGCTTGCTATTCCTGGGTGTCTTATTTATGTGTCCTACCAACCTATATCTTCCCTTCATTAGCAGTCGCCAGAAACAACTCTCCTCTCAGACTCGTCTTAATACCTCTTCATTTGTTACCCTATCTACCCATCTGATCTTCATAAGTCTCCTGTAACACCACATTTCAAACGCATCAATTCTCCTCTTTTCTGCTGCACCATTAGTCCAAGTTTGACTTCCTTATAATGTCACGCTCCAGACAACAGCTTTAAAAAATGATTTCCTAATACCTAAATGTATATTCGATGTTAACAGATTCCTTTTCTGTAGAAATGCTTTCCTTGCCTGAGCCAATCTGCTTTTTATATCCTCTTTGCTTCGTCCATCACTGGATATTTTGCTTCCTAATTAACAGAAGTATCCTACTTCCTGTAGTGTTTCACCAGCCAATTTGAGGTCTATAGAGGTTTCTGATTTATTTCGGCTGCATTCCAATAATTTTGTTTTACATTTATTGATTTTCATCATGAATTCATTCCTCAAGACGGAGTCCATACTATTCAAAAACTCGTTCAAATCCTCCGGCGTATCGGCCAAGACGACGATGTCATCAGCAATTCTCAAATATGAAATTATTTCTCCTTGAATCTTTGCTCCCACTTTAAATTTTTCTCCAATTTCCTGATTATTGTGATTTGAGAGATCTTTGAAATGCGTTGTCTTCGCACATGGTGTAGATGCATTGTCAAATGTTAACATTCCATGTTACGAACATGGGCCGCATAACCTGTACCGAAAGCCTATTCTGGACAGCGGTTCCTTGAACTCAGATTTGCCAACATTTTATTGTATCTTTCCATGTGGTATATCTCTGTACCTCAACATACAGAAGAGTGCTTTAAAAATCATGTATTGTGTACATTTTGGAAAAGGTAGTGAGTGTGGTTTTTGCCAGAGTGGATACTCGCTCGTAGAAATTCTTTCAGTAAAATAGACTGGTTCACAATTTTGTAAGTGCACATTGGGGTATGTGACGGCGAGATGCCTAAGTGTTAAGGAAACGGCAATAGCCGCCACAGAGCTTCGTTGCAACTGAAACAACGACTAGACTGATATTTGTAATTAACTATACGGGATTTGTAAGCCCAGTGTTTATGAAATTGAACGTAGGTGTATCGCTAACTTTATTGAGTAGCCGCTAGTGTAGTGTTTAAAATTTAAAAGTGGTATTAGAAGGCGCTATCCCTAATTTTTTACCCCTGTCACTACAGACCACGAAGGTCCTAGGCCTATCATGCGACCGCTTCCCAGCCATTTGGCCTGCAGATATTGTGGTGACGCGTGGTCAGTGCATCGTGTTCGCTCGGCCGTTTATCTTGTTCTTCGTGACCGGGGCGCTGCCTCTCTATCAGACAGCTACTCAATTGACCTCAAGAAGCTGAGTGCACTCCGTTGTAGCCCTCACGCCAGTGTCTAAAATCTCTGACGGAGCCGGGAATCGAACCCGAGGCCTCCGGACGGGAGGCAGGCACGCTACCCTGTTCTTGTGATTATATATCTCTTGAAAGAGATAATAAATGGATTGGCATTGCCTCCTACAGGGATATATAGAAAATCGGATGTCATTCCTTGAGGTTCAGTTGCCATGGAAACGGACTTGCCATTAGTTCATCAGTTTATCAGAGTGAAGATAGTTTTCTGCGAATATCTTTGAAACTGTTGGTTTTAGGGCCTTAAAATGTGGTTTTCGGTGTCCCGTAGGGACCCACCGAGTATTGTTTCTCGCATCGAGGGGCGTAAAATGAGCTTTGTCCGGTCTTTATGCGACAACTTCGATATTTTGTCCCGGCTGAGTATTTTAGGCGACTTTTCAGTTATGTTGCCCGTTCCACGGGAACAATGATTTATTTCCGGATGAAAGGCAGCCTATATGTTATCCCAGGGTATAAGCTGTCTCCATTTCAAATTTCATCCAAATCCGTCCAGCCGTTTTAGTGTCAAGAGGTAACAAACTAACACACACACACACTCACAGACACACAGATTTTCACAATTATAATATACTAACAGAAGTACCCGTTCTTCGAACGGTGTTATATATTAGCACCCGGCAATATCAATTGAGCTACTGTAGCAATGGTTAGCGGTTTGTCATTCCTTCATAAGTTTATCAGAACGAAGTTAGTTTTCGGAGAATATCACACACACTGTTAATTTAAGGGCCTTAAAATGTGGTTTTCGGAGACCCCTTATAGACTCGCGAATTATGTGTCTCACAATGAGAAGCGCAACATATGCTTTGATCGTCCTTCTAGGATAATTTTTATATTTAGCCTATTTTAGCGTGTATTTTGAAAAGTTTTTCCCTATATCCACCCTTCTACTGTATGAAAAGTACGGCGAGGAGTTTTATAAATGATTGGTGTATTGTCTCATGTTTACCATACCTAATATTACGATGCACCAAGCATCCGAACACGATTTATAGGCGTACATAAAGATACACAGAAAGGCAGACAGACAATTCTATTGTCTACAATATATCACCCAGATATCCAAATATGGGTATATCTACCATACGTATCAAATAAAATCATCCTTACGATAAACCCGTATGTCGACAAAAAAAAAAAAAAAAAGATTAGTTAAAATGTGCTCTCCAACTAAATTCACCTAACGTGTACTTCCTGACGTGAAATAGATTTGAAAGCCTTGTAGGCGAAACGCAATACACCTCACATAAAAATGACCCTCTACGTTGTGTTAGGTCCCCATACACAGGAAGACCTCTTCATAAATTATAAAGGCTTGTGGTGCATGAAAATTCAGGTTCTTTAGCCTCAAATGGCCCAAATACCTATAAGCCGCAAAAAATGCTGATTCAATTCAGGAATTTTTGAAAATAATGTTGCTGTTTGTAGATATAATAGACTTTCTGAACTATATGTCGCACGTGAAATTGCATGAAAAAATTCTAGGTTACCCCTCGACCCCCTTAATTGCATTGACGAATTATACAGTCTACGTTGATTCCGTGATAAACTTATAGCCATTTGCAAACTTTCACAGAAATGTAATAAATGGTGTAGCCTAATAATAATATCGTATGGCCTCGGTGCCGGGTGCAAGCTTCGTAATTAGGCACCCAGAGGGTAGCTTGCATGTCGAAATTTCGTTGTTCCCCGATTCACTATGAAAGTCAAGGAGGGTAGATATCTAAGCTCCTTGAACACTATAGCGCTATCTAATAGAGAAATGAGGAACTTTGTGTTGGCGGAAACTCCTGAGGTTAATTTTGCCATTATGAACACGGCCTACTGAATTCAAATGGGTTATTTGACATGCCAACATCGTATGACATGCGAGTCGTATTTTTGCCGCCTTTCAAAAATCACGTACAGGCCGGACGTTTGTTTTAGACGATTGCCCTTGACCTTGAATCCTGCTGGTGAGCCTGAACACAGTCACTCTCTCACCCTATCACTTCACATTTGTCACGACCGATCTGATGTCATGGAATTCCAGACTTGAGCAGACAGTACAGTCCACGTCCAAGTATTGTGTGACACGGAAGTACACGTTACGTAGTTACGAACAGAGCGTCATTAAATTTGCCAGTGACTATAATTCAGCAATAGTGTGAAACAGCTTTATCAATCATCGGAGCGCTTGGGGCAGCTGATAACAACACAGGTACTGTAGTAACTCGCCTCCAGGCTTCCATTAAGATTTTTCACTCGTCTAAAACAAACGTCCGGCCTGTACCACGGCCAGGAGTGAACCTGCAATCTTGGGGTTAGTAGACCGACACGCTATCCACTCACCCACCGTGGCAAGGTATAAATGGAGTGACATTGCTTCTTACTGAAATAGATGGAAAGTTGGATGCCACCCCTTGAGATAAAGTTGTCATGGTTACCGATTTTCATTCCTTCATTAGTTTGTTAAATTAAATTAAATTAGTTTTCTGGGAATATTTCAGATACTGTTGGTTTTAGAGCCTTATAATGTAGTTTTCGAGGCCCCCAAATTTTGTTTCTGGCACGGGGGGCTTTGTCTCCTCGTTGTACGCCATAATATAATACTAATAATAATAATAATATAATATAGGCATAGGAATATAATAGACCTGCCTTACCACACCCCCAGGTGTAAATCGCGTGAAAAAATTCTAGTGTACCCCTTGACCCCCTTAAGGGCATTATACGTATTGATAAATTTTACAGCTTAATTTGGTTCCGTGATAACCTTCTAGCCGTTTGCAAACTTTCACACCAATGTAATTAATTGAATTGCATTGCGTCTTACAGCATTAGATGGACATCTGAGAATCTGTTGCCATGGTTACCGGCTTGTATTCGTTCATTAGTTTATTAAATGAAATTAGTTTTTAGGGAATATCTCAAAAATGGTTGGTTTTAGGGCCTTAAAATGTGGATTTCGAGGACCCTTTAGGGCCCCCGAGTATTGTCTCTCATATTGAGGGGCTGAAAATGATCTTTGTCTCGTCCTTCTACTCCTATTTCAGCATGTATTTTAAGGGGGTAGGCCCTATTTTATGAGAGGTACCGAGAAGGGTTACATCAATGATTAGTGTCGTGCCTCTGATGGATATCTGTACCAAATTTTACGTTGATACACCCAGCCGTTCTCGAGTTATAAGGGAACAAATTTGTCCACAGAAAAACAAACTGACAGACCAAAAAATTATTTTCGCGCGCATCCATAATAAAACAGTCTGAAACGCGTAAATAACTCAAATTTCCGTAGAAATTGCAAAAAAAACATACAAACTTTATTTTTTATGTATGTAGAGATATACTGCACCGCTCGGTGTTGACCGTGTTTTATTGCACAAATTTAGGTTTTATTCGCTAACTGTTGGAGATACACGAAAAGTGATACGGACCTTTTGGATAGAAAATTAAATGATAAATCTCGTGTATGCATGAAAAGTTTGCTATTTCTTAGCGTTCTCTTTTTATTTGAAATGGAAATATGAAATTTTGAAACCAAAGGGTGTAGTGACGTCACATATGTGGGTTTTACTCGCTAACCGTTGGAGATACACGAAAAGTGATAAGGACCTTTCGGATAGGAAATTAAATTTTTAAGCTCGAATGTGCCATAAAAAGTTTGCTATTTATTACAGTTCTCTTTTCATTTGATATGGAAATATGAAATTTTGAAATCAAAGGGTGTAGTGACGTCACTAAAATAGTCGCCATTTTTTAATAGTGCAAAATGTCGAAATTAAAAGTATCCTATATGTAAACATGGTTTATCAGCTACATCCATGCCAAGTTCATTTAAATCGGACCAGTGGTTCTTGCGTTATTGAGTAACACACAAGCAGACAGACAGACAGACAGACAGAAAGACAGACACACACAATCTCATTTTTAGCCTACTCTTCACATTTTGCAGAAATGAGGAAAAAGTAGACTTATGAGATCGATCCGGGAAAATGTCTGTCTGTCTGTCTGTCTGTTCTTCTGTCTGTCTGACCTTCTGTCTGTCTGGCTGTGTGTGTCCCCCCCCCCCTATCAACGCCTAAACGGCTGCAGCAATCAAAACCAAATTTAGTATGAGTAAAGATGCGTACCGGAATATCTCACGTCCATATTTGAAAATGATGTCAGTGCTACCAACTGCTGAAAAAACGCACTAGAATTTTGAGCTCCATGTTGGATATCTCGCAAGATATGCATGGGAGCTATTCCAAAATTGGCACACATGTAGATAATACTATTTCAGTTTAATTTCCAGGAGGCCAACAATGACAGTGTTGCCAAAATAATTTTAAGCCTTCTGATAGGTCCAATGTTTAAATGCATATAACTTCTACACTATCAATTGGATTTCAACCAAATTTTGTATGTAATATCTGTACATAAACAGATATGATTGAGCGTATTCATAAGATCCACCAGGGCTGCCAACTGTTAATAATTGCTCTCTCTATTTATTTATTTTTATCCAAATAACAATATATCAGAAAGTATGCAAGCCAACAGCTTTAAACTATGCACACGTATATTCTGACATTTTAGATTAATTTGGAGTAACTTATATACGTCAGTTCTACCAACATGATTATATATAAAATTTTAAATACATGTAACTTCTATACTATCAGTTCGATTTCAACCAAATTTCGTATGTCCTATGTTTACCATAACAGATATGACTGTAAGTATTGTTAAGAGCAATCAGGGCTGCCAACTGTTAATAAATGCTGTCTATATTTTTTACCCTAATATCAATATATCAGAAAGTATGCAAGCCAACAGCTCTATACTTTGCACTCGTATAGCCCCTGACATTGTAGATAAATTTGGAGTAATTAATACAAGGCAGTGCTGCCAACATGATTCTATGCCTGCTGATATGTCCAATTTTAAAATACATGTAACTTCTATACTAACAAATGGATTTCATCCAAAATTGGCACAACACGATATCATAATATTTCAGATTATTTCTGACCAGCACACGAATGTTATTGTTGGCAACATGCTTTTACGCGTGCTGATAGATCCAGTGTCTAACTGCATGTAACGTCTATTGGACTTCAACTTAATTTTGTATTCTGTACCTTAAGAGATGGAACTAAGAATATATTCAGTCACCAGGGCTGCCAACTATAGTGCTCTATTAGGCTGCATTATACCAGGAATATTTCGAACTAATTGGACATTTCGATATTACCAACTTAATTTTGTCATTATTCTAGATAGGTTCATATACTATAGAATAATCATTGGCATGAAAAGTAGGCTGTATAGTTCTTCACGGAACTTCTTGTTATATATTAGTATGATATAGGGATGATACCCTTCCCACTCGTCAGCGCACCTACAGTGTCTCTTGCGCTTTTAAGTGCGATACGAGTGTGTCACCACTGTAGGCGATTATTTTAACCGAAGCTTCATGCTCCTTTGGTTAATACAAATTGGTAACCGTTGTTGGTGAATAACATCTCGAGTCACTTTAAATTAGACATGCAAGAGAGATTCAGAAATCTTTATCTTAACTAGGTACCACAAGACCCTTTCTAGAACATTCCATATCAACCACTGCGTGTTTCATCATGTATAGTTGATAATTGGGGCATGACTATTGGATAGATTAACGGAGATATTCTCCGATTCTTTTGTCTCAAGAGTGCACTTCTACGGGCAAGAAAGATGGAAGATAAGTGATAAATACAGGGAGTTGTTGGAAGCATGTAAAATGTTAATCTAAAGAATAACGTGAAGGATAATTCATGCAAAGTGGCAGGATTGAAAACTGAGAGAAAAGAGAAATGCTACTTATTTTTCCAACAGAAATTTAGACGCACCTTGCTTCGAAAAAAATTCCTAACCAATTTAATTGAATTAAAATATTTTCGAAGATAGAACGAAGAAGGTCTTTTTGCGTGTTTACAGTATATCTATGGACAGATGACACCACTGTTCCGCCCTTTAAACTCCAATAACTAACTACAATTGTCGTACAGTAACTTCAATATGTTCCATAATATCATATGAAGCATAAAGATGAAGATATTGGATTATAACAAAAGTTTGGTGCTTTTCAGTCGGTCAACACGAATGTACCCAAATAGAGCTGGGTTATGCCCTAATCCTGAAATAAACTACATGCGATTAATAAATACACTAGGATGACCAGTTACGATCGTCAAGCGATCATCATCAGATCCATTACACTTAGGCTATAGCATCTATGTTTGAGAATACAAGTGAAAAATATATATATTGTACAACATGTACAATTATTTAGTTGCAGTGTTGGTAATGCAACTGTCAGTGTATGCTAAATGTGGTATATGTAATGTTAGGTGAAATTCTAAAATGGTGACAAAAATCCGGAATTTGTCTGTTCGGGGTGATTATATGGTCATACAAAATCAACTATGGTTATTCGTAAAGTCTACATTGAGTCCACCTATTGTTCCAAATATCAGTAGTAATATTTTGAGAGGAGGCAAGAAAGGCCTGACCTCTATTTTCTGGTATAAATTTATCACATTTAATATTAGTGTTGTCATTATTGATAATAAAATTACCAATACTGCTATAAATTATTCTAGAAGTAGCAGTAGTTAATTCTCTGCCTCCACTGGTATTGCCACAACAAACGCTGGTGTTACGATTATTCGTATTTGGAGATTCTGAATCCATCTTCTTCGTCGCTCAGAATGGTCTAATCGAGAGGCCAGGTTGATGCAAGGTCTCCTGCCAGGCGTCTGTTATCATGGTAACCGTGATGCGAGCCCCAGTTTGCAGCGTGATGCGACGAAGGGGGGTGAATGTTGAAGGCACTAATAGGAGGCCAGGTTGATGCAAGGTCTCCTGCCAGGCGTCTGTTATCATGGGAACCGTGATGCGAGCCCCAGTTTGCAGCGTGATGCGACGAAGAGGGGTGAATGTTGAAGGCGCTAGCAAGAGGCCTGAAAGTTTGTGCCACTCACGCTTAACGCTGTGCAGTAGCAGAGAAAATGCCCGAAGCGGAAGCCTTACTCATAAATAGTGCTGATTTAAAGTGTACTAATGTGGATGTAATTAGCTCCTTGAAATTCCCTTTTCAAGGAGAAGTGATATTGATATATTCACTGGCAGTGTTGCTCGAAGGTAACGTTCTTGACTTCTGTGCCCAATGTTTTTGGATTGAATCCCGTCACAGTCAGTTGGTATTTGAGGAAGCTTGAATGTGAGTGAGCCATAGATTTATTGGTATGCTGAAGATAATTCATCTACCATCTACCTCACAAATGGAGAAAGTACTTCAAATGAGACGCCTGAAGCGACGAGACATATCATTGGAGTTTTACGTTACTGAAGTAATGACCGACAGACGATGGACGCAGGCAAATCTAGAGCTAAGACATGTGGTAACAACACTCACCGTACTCGGCTTCCAATACAAAATTTGTTGAAACATAAAATGTCATGAACCAATCAATGATTGTGAGTATACTTTATGCGAGGAGACATGCGACAAATATCCCATAACACTATGCGTGAACAGGAAGAAGACATATAACAAAGACTATTGTAGATCGTAGTGATTGTGTGAAAATATAATGTTCATGCTGATTCTATTACTTTAAAATGATCGTTTTAACTCACTGTACGGTCATCTGGCGACATTAAATTCTTATTATTAAACATCCTCTCTGGGGCAAGATTGTGGGACCGTGGCGTCTCTAAAAGCCACAGCAGTTTAAAGGGACGTAAGACAAATAACATTATTGTATTTTGTTTCGTTTCGGTCGTCTATGGACCAGGTTATTTCTCCCTCGATCCCTCAAATTCCCGCATCCTTCTTCAGTGATCTTCCTTCCGTTCTTAGGTCCATATTTTGCCCGTTTTCATTTTGGGTTTGGGCTGAAAATTCTTTATTTCCTCAAGTTTCTTCTTCAAAGAGTCACGTGCCAAGATTTCCTCGTGTGATATCCCTAGTTCTTGTAGGTCTTCTTCCACCAGTGTAAACCAGATCCCTTTGGTTTTCTTTCCCACAAAGTAGGCACAGATTCGATTGGATCTTCCAGAGCTTATTCGTGTCAAGTGGCCAGGGAAGGCGATTCTCCTATTATATAATGAAAATCCACTGCCTGCTTCTAGTCTCCGACCGGGTCATGAATGGAATGAATGAAGCCCCCGTCTAGCGGCGAGGATATGAACTGTGCCGGCTGGCGAGGCCTGACGCACTCCTCTGGGGCAATGAATAAATGAATGACAGATGAAATGAAATGATAGTGGAGAGTGTTGCTGGAATGAAATTTTGACAGGGAAAACCAGAGTACCGGAGAAAAACCTGTCTGCCTCCGTTTTGTCCAGCACAGATCTCACATGGAGTGACCGCGATTTGAACCACGGAACCAGCGGTGAGAGGCCGGCGTGCTGCCGCCTAAGCCACGGAGGCTTACATATTCTCCTATTATATAATTATTATTATTATTATTATTTAGTAAAAACTTAGTCGGCTTATAGACCTATGTTGTCTATACTGGCATCCCTAGTATTTTTGCTCTTTATCCGCCACTGCCAAATATCAGAATGTAGAGTACGTTCGCTTCTTGAGCTTTCATTGGCGTGTTCACCGGGAACAGGTTCATGCACATAGGCTTAGTTTTAGCCTAGTTTTCAAATTTTGTAAAAATGAGGAAAAGGTTGACATGTGATCAATCCGGACAAATTTCTGTCTGTCTCCTCCCCCCCCCCCCCCCCCCCCACACCTTCCATCCCTCTCTCTCCCTCCTATCAACTCCTAAAAACAGCTGCAGCTATCAACACCAAATTTGGTATGAGTAGAGATCTATACCTGAATAACGTCCCGGCCATATTGGAAAATTACATCAGTGCTACCAACTGCGGAAAAATAGCAATTGAAATTTGAGCTCTATGTTGGATATCTCAGAAGTAATGCTTGTGAACTGCCCCAAAATTGGCACACAAAGAGATATTAACATTCCAAATTGATTTTCAGGATCCCATATACGACAGAGTTACCAACATGATTCTAAGCCTGCTGATAGGTCCAATATTTAAAAGCATGTAACTTCTATACTATCAATTGGATCTTAACCAAATTTCGTGTGTTGGATTTTAACCAAATTTCGTGTGTGCTTTGTGTACCATAACAGATATAACTATGCATATTATTTTAAGCCAGCAAGGCTGCCAACTGTAAATTAAAGCTATCTGTAATATTTCCATCCTAATACCAAAATATCAGAAAGTATGCAAGTCAACAGCTCCAAACTCTGCACACGTATATTACCTGGCATTATAGATTAATTTGGAGTGACTGATATACGTCGATGTTGCCAACATGATTATAAGCCTGCTGATAGGTCCAATTTTAAATGCATGTAACTTCTATAACAACAAATGGATTTCAAACAAATTTCTTATTTGGATTGTGTACCATACCAGATATGACTATGCGTATTCTTAAGAGCCATCAGGGCTGCCAACTGTTAATAAGTGCTCTCTCCATTTTTATCCTAATTCCAATATATCACAAAGTATGCAATCCAACAGCTCTAAACTTGCACACGTATAGTACCTGACATTCTAGAATAATTTGGAATAACTGATACATGTCAGTGCTGCCAACATGATTCTAAGCCTTGTAACGTCTATACTAACAAATGTATTTCATCACAAATTGGGACAATAATGGATCGTAATATTTCATTTCAGATTAGTCTAATCCTGAGCAAGACATACATAGCACTGTTGCCAACATGATTTCATGCGCGCTAATAGATCCAATGTAACATTAATTCATTTCTCATATACTGAAAACTCATTTAATCCACTTGTGAATAAGAATCATTTTGATGAGAAACGTTTCTCTGGACTTTGCCTCACGTATTTTTTGTGTTTGTTGGGTTCTACTTTTTTCTTTTTGCTTTGTGTTTTTGGTTTTTGATTTTGTGTTTGCTTTGTGCTTCTGCTTTTGAATTTTACTTTTAGCTTTTCTTTCCTGGTTTTGGTTTTGTGTTTGTTTTCTGCTTTCCTTTTTTGAATTTTGTTTTTTGCTTTGTGTTTCTTGTTTTTTGTTTTCTGCTTTTGTTTTGAATTTTCGTTTTACTTCGTGGGTTATCGTTTTTGGTTTTATGTTTGTTTTCTGAAAAATCAAAATAAAACAAAATAAAGAAAACAAAATCCAAATAAAAGAAAACGAAACAAGAAAACAAAACAAAAATTAAATAAAACGATTAAAAACTAAATAAAATAACAGAAAAGAAAATCAAAATAAAACAAAACAAAATAAGATTAAATTAAACAAAACAAAATAAAACAAACTAATTAAATAAATACCTAATATTATGACATGCCACAAGTGGATTAAACGAGTTTTGAAACTGGACGACTCAATTATTGGCATGAATCTTAAATTTTAAGAAAAGTAGGCTCTTTAGTTCGTCACGGAATACTTGTCATTTTGAGATATGTCGTATTCATTAGGGTGAAATGATTCGCTGTTTATTTGTTTCCTATATGAATGTGTCTCTTGTCAGCGCTACACAATGTATCGTGCTGCAGGGCAAGGATAATATTTGCGGCCCCTTGTACTTCTTGTGTGTACAAAACAAACCACGGACCACACAATCCCTTTGGGTTCTCAGTGTTCACAGGATATTAAAATATACTACAAACAGGCTCAGTGACCTTCTGTCTTTCTCTGCCAAGCGATACTCCAGGGAACATGTTTTAATATCGACCACAACATACAATCCCTCGCCAAATTAATAAACGTACTCGAGTTGCATCGAATTTAACTGAAATGCTTGTCTGCAGTAATCAAATAATATCGCCAGTTATTATCGATATACAGAGTGAATCAGCTGCCCCTAATAATATGTTATTATGCAACCCCACTAACGCATGTTGTTACGAAGGTCCTTATGTATGTGCTTGCATCCCGTATGGTACTAATGCACAGCAAACGTATCCTGACGACGATACCGAACGCTATTATTTTTTCCCTCGTATTAGTCTGTAGTCACATCGTCTGTCACGGCATCTTTTGGAAATAACAGGAGATTTGGGTTCGAATCCTCACTACGATCACATATTTAAATCTTACTCATCAGGCAATTTTAATGTTTTCAGTAAATGGTATATTGGATTTCACGGCCAGTGAATATTATAACTCAGCAATTCTTCTAGGTTTGTGCCGTGCCTTGTGTGGGGTTCGCCTAGGATACCAAGCTGGCTCATCAGTGGGCTCTTTTTTATCCCCGCCCAGACTCCCATAGGAGTAGCAAACAGCGCGCTACCTCCATTTTTATGAAGCGCATCTGCGCTTCTTTACAGCGAGAACTTAACGCTCAAGCCCCGGGCGGGGGCACCAAGAGACCGCTGATGAGCCAGCTTGGTGTCCTAGGTGAAACCCCACACAAGACAAGGCATAAACCCAGAAAAATTGTTGAAGTTTTAATTCACTGGCCGTGAAAGCCAATATACCGAATTTTTGAAGGCCTCCATAGGGAGGTTATGGCTGCTTGAGCTTTTAGTTCTCGCGTAAAGCGCGAGATGCCAGTCGCCCACGTTAGCAGTAATCATAGTAGCAGCTCAGCTGTTTAGAGCCTTCTGCACCAAACCGCCCTTAATCCCGATTTCACACCCTCGAACTACCCAACCAGGCAGCACCATTGGGAGTTCTCCTTTCGAGCTCCGTCCACGCTCTTGGACTGCTCAAACGCCCACACTTACTACACACTACACAGGTTCCCATTTCTCATCCCCCAAAATATTACATTGTAGAGGGCACACACTCAAGTCCCCTACAATTGGTAGAAGCGCCGGGTACCGTGACGTTGTTTTAGGACAACGCTCTAGGGATCACATCCAAAATCGATTTTTTTTTTCAGAATACGGGTCAGGTATTATTAATTACCCACCCAAGCCCGCCCGATCAGATATAGGATTTCCACAGTCACCCTTATATAGAAGCAAGCAATTTACAACCCCATGGAAAGTTACGCCCATCCCATACGATAGAAAGGGGCAACATTATTTAATTACCCGCCCACCTAGATCCCCAGTGCCATAGACAGGATAGCTCAGGTTCTATTAGCTCCACCAACCCCGTAGAGCTAGGGGAGAGTACGTAAAAACAGGGACACACCTTTCTGGGCTTGAACAGCCCGCATACACTCGGATTTTCCGTTAGTACAGGAAATAAGGATACCCGTAATAATTAACGTACCCCCCAGCCCCATTATGCAGACCAAGGACATACAAATGCTTAGAACAATCTTGTACATCCTATTTACGATCGCTAGCAGCGGCATATTCATGCAGGCAGATGACGCTGCCAGAAGGGCCCAGGGTTAAAATCACAACCGGGGTCCACTGGAAGAAGTTACACGGCCAAACGATATACCAGGGTAGTATCCCTCTCACTTACAATGTACCAATGGGCCAATAACACATCCTACTACCGCCCATCGTGGGGAGCAACGACCTTAGGTCACAATTGCACGCCATATGGGAGGCCATAGACCACTCCCTGCACACGAACGACAACATTACCGGGGATAACGGAGTATATAATAATACAGAGCCCCCGCCGCGAAGAGCGAAAAGGGAATTAAAATTCTTTGGCAATTTCCTGCAATATTGTTGCGGGGTCACTACCAGCGAATATACAAAAACCCTACACATGACGGAGCAGCAGATGCGACTTACGCTAACAGGCTCAGCGACATGATTCACGCTAATTACAGGGATTTAACGACAACAACAGTTTAACTTAGTAACTGGACGCATACGATGTACGCAGCTATCACTGCGATGGCACAACAAATCACCCTACTAGCCAATATAACACAAACCAACGAGGACGTACAGAAAGTTTTATTCGCGTCTACGGCCCATATGGCCATAGGCAATGCCATCGCCATATACAATACGATAATGTACAATCAAAGGCAACATGATATGATACTATGTAAACAACGGCGCATTCCCGAAAATACCATACACGCAGACACCCTTCGAGGGTATTTATTAACGCTGGCCACCAAATTGCGACAACACAACCACCAACTGGCCACTCCAGTGGACCACATTAGTTGTTACTACACAAAACCCATATGCACGTGTATCTATTACGCCGATAACATACACATTAAAATCAATATACGTATTATTGACCACGACGCCCAATGGGAACTATTTCAGTACATACCCATACAGTGTACATTGACACACGAACCCACATTGATAGCCGTTAATAATCGGGATATCCAGGTGCTCACTGGCAATACACTACAAGATTGTATCACCCCAATCAATGCATTATGTTATATCGCACGGTTTCAGGAAATGGCAAATATTCAGCCCCCCTGTGCCATCCATCTATATCGTAATGCACCAACCAATATAATTTTAGAATCGTGCGCATACAAATGCGATCAGGGTCTACAACGAACGCTCATCACCCAAATTGACATCGACTCGTTCATAATTACAAATCCCACCCCACAAATGGATATTCAATGTTCAGACAAACAGACGAACTTATTACACCCACTCACGGCTGCGCCACCAGGGGCTATCGAACTCAGACTCCCATGCAATTGCCAGCTAATGGAAAAGGGGGATGTCCTCATCCCACACTCATTTCCATGCGATATAAAAATCACGCAAGAGCTCGCACTTACACATACCTTGCCCGCCACATGGACAAAACAAATACCCCTACAAGTTCACAACATCGGCCATTTACACGAACAAGTGACACTATATGATAATATTACGGCCATATTAAATGCCAATTGGTCGGCATTCATCCCCACGTTTACGGTTACAGACACCCCGTTTAAACGCCACAATCACCCCCTAAATATACCACAAGCGCACACAGCGTGGTACGACGTAGACGCATCCACAACGACCACCATGGCATGGAACGGCGCAATCATAATAATAGTAATCTACATGCTAGCGAAACAAATTGCTCTCGCTTGGGCGATCCAGCATATGGCCAATCATAAACCATCCCCCTAGGACACTGTCCACGTAGCCAGCGAGCAACATTGCTCCGTCCCACCGAACTTCCGTGCGGCCACACCGGCAAAGTGCAGTCACAAACACTGCAGAGCAAGGGAGCCTTAAACCCCAAATCACCCTTCTCCAGACGCCCCGCACACAGAATGCACCCCCTGAGTGGATTCCGGGAGCTAAGACTGCATTAGCCATCCGAGGGCAAAAGAGATACTCATTGCGTTAAGAAAACACTCAGGAATAGTATTATACCTCACACACCTAGAACCCAGGACCATTCTCCTTTTAGACACCTAACATAGGATTAGAGGAAGGGAACACCAAACCCAGGACTATACGAGGAAATAGAGCGCCAAACGCCCTATGGCATCTAGTAGCCCATATTCACAAAAATGGCGGTGCCAATCCCACACAATGCCTATACACGGCCTAATTATAAGTCGCATGTTTAAATGTTAAGAGTGTATTACCATATATTGTATTATTTTATTGTGAACTTGTATCATACTTGGGTCAGATAGCAATCGCCAGAGTAAGGATTGTATGTACAGTGAAACACATGTTTCCTCAGCAGCCACTAGCCCAGGTAATTCACACCCAACCGGATACTGTCGTCCGACCCACACAGTCAACTCAGCGTTCAACACTTCCTTCCATAGCAACATTTGTGCACTGCCAGTCACGTGCCCAGGCACACGCATACACAGCCGTGCGTACTCCCGAACATTTCCCCGGAGTACAAGCGTAAGATCACGGAAAGGGTCACCTATAGTAGACTCCCACACACACAATATAGGTCACACATTAGTATGACGGGAAACATATCCAAATAACATCTTCATACTAACCAGCATACCCAGGCACAGGTCCATTAGTTGACCGACGGAAGATTCACTTACCTTAAAACAGGGTCCGTAGGACATACATGCCTACACAGAATAACTGTATACACATACTACACTAATAACGACCTACATACGGCATAATTTTATATACATTCGGTAGCGACCGACAGAAGATGAAAATACAATAATACAACAATTAGGTGCAACGCGTCACATAGCAACAGCCATTTTATACAGACACACACATACTAGAATCACCGCGAAAGATAAAGACACTCGTAGCTATATTCCCCACACAAACACGAGGTGCACGGATTACGAAAGCGACCTCACACCGAGGCGAGGTTACAGCCTCATTCCAATTAATTATCACCGAGTCAGATAGTACTTTAGCAGGCTTTATTCCATATACCGTGTCCACATACGATAACAAACGTAGCTTACGGTTAACCTCATGGACACCACAATAACACAGGTTAACGGCCTTCAGCACAGGTCAAGACTCCCTCTTACAATATCACAGGTTAGCGGCCTTCAATACAGGCAAATACTCATTACCACAACAGCACGGGTTAGTTGCCATCGACACATCCAGCCACGAGATACAACAATTACAGAGGTTACCATACACTCAGGATATAAGACACAACAGGTCATCAGGATCACACGCTTGTCGGGAAATGGATAAGCACATATTTACATAGGTCACACAGTATCATACGCCATGGATGCATGTTACATTCTCTAATACTTTTCCCTCAGTCCCAACACACGGAAGTGCACACTGATTATAAGCAGTGACGCGCGGTCCATACACGCTCTGCCGGAAGCAGTAATGCCACCGCAGCATCTCAGCCTGTGAATAGCTGGTCTTCCAACATGTACACGCCACACATGGCGCAGGAACTCTCACACACTCCCTTCTATATTTTTTTCCTAACATGGGATTTTTCATTTTTATTTTTTTGTTAGACGGTCGCATTGACCACACCATATCGACATAGGGACATGCTTTGCAGTCAGTTCACCAACAGAGCGTCACCATTTTTAGCCAACGAATAGGGAAATTAATTCAAAATGTAATTGTTTCATTCATACATTAGCCGACGAGGCCAGGACTTGCGGCAAAACCGCTTGCTTGGGGCGATTCCTCTAACTGGCCGCTTAGGGCTTCATACTATCATACCCACGCCAAGTTATGAACTGTCCGTAATAGACTGCCATATGCCGACATACCATTCAATAATGAAGTCACAATATATCTTAACAAGAGCCACAAGGCTACAACAGGACCCAAAAGTCCATATATGGATCCCATTATATATATATATATATACCCATTTGATACACACTTCTTACCACAATCATTCGTTGGCCAAAGTAGGCATATACACTTTCAATTAGGCGCCGACTTATACCAATGTACATATCCCCATATGTATATACATGTATCATAACCGACGAAGCTCATAATTATTTTACGTTCAGCGGAGGAGTAACGTGAGACACGTCAAAGAGCGTCTTCCCAAAAACAATGTAAAATAAATATCCAGCCATAAATGTATATATTGAACCCTTTGTCCACAGGCTGTATAAAGGATTCTAATAAATTATTCATCATCTTGTCATACATTTCTACAGACAGCAGATATGAGAGCCAGACGGAGTTGGGAAATATTAAGAAATCAGTGGCCGAGAGGACACAATGGTTTAAGCTCCTGTGGTATTTTAGGAAGTAGCATAATATTCATGACACATAGGACAGGTGCAATTTTAGCGCGGAGATGGCTTGGGTACGCACAGTATGGCTTGTTGCTGTGGGTGTTGGCGCCAAGAAGAAAATCGAATGCTACGAAGTAATAGGTCAATCTTCATGTTAACCACCCCCTGTGGCAGAAATACAAGTAAAAGCGCGCAAACATCTACAAGAGTCTGAACCAATAATATCAAGACGCCCTGTTTGAGCGGCAACTCGGCTTAGTAACGCACCCTGGTAAATTAACGCGGGAGTTATCCACGGATTAATCCACGATCGATTCGAGCCAGCTACAGCATAATCGTAACCTCCACACTGCTACGAACTCAATGATACTGATCGCATGCTAGTCTGATAATTATTATGGAATATTTTTCCACAAATCCCCTTCCACAACTACCCTAGCCAGTTTCATTTATAATGATCCAGGAAGCTTCGAGAGATGACTTTTATTTGTGCGTCTCAGGACGTAACGTTGACTTTTATTTGAGCTTTTGAGGAAATAAGGCCGTTACTCAGGTGTCCGAGGACACGAGGCATACTCTGCAATAGTTTTCATGTATTTGAACTTGGAACATTTTCGTCAAGTTAGAAGTGTAACTTCAGTGATTTATTTGTAGTCCCAGTACTACCAGATAGGACCAGTTCATCGAAATAATTCACCAATAGACTGTCAAGGAATTTAGTACTTGATCGGTGAATTTAATAGGAAATATATCGTGAGTGTATCTGACAAGCTTTATTTAATTCAGCACGAGATAACGTCTAGGAACGAGACCGGATCTTGGAACCAGCAGGACATTTGCCAGAAGATGTCGATGACGAGCTGAGCATCTTAAAGGAGTGATGGCTGCAGATGTTTTCCTGACGCTGTTTTAAAGGATTGAGTACAAATGAATTTATTTATTTATTAAATCAGCTATGGTATTATGGGACATGTTTTTGTAAATATTTGTTTGCTTGTTTGGTAATATAGATTCTTAGTTCTTGTTTACTGACACATTAATTATGGGACAAGCCGAGCGCTGTGTATTTTGTAAATATTGTGATTATGTTTGATGTAACTATACGGGAAGACGCGCAGCTCGTACTCGCATTCGCTTGCGTAAATCGCGGTCAGGCATTATAATTCGGAGGTATGCCTTATAACAAAAATTGAACTGAATTAATTTTGAGATTAAAAATAGAATTTGGAGGGTAAAGATTATTTGTGAGCAGAATTTATGACAGATCAGGATTATTTTGTTAGTTGCTTTTCCAGCAGATCTGTTCGGGAAGGCACTTTGCACCCGAGTTTTTGTTGTGTATTTTTATGTGTCCATGGACGCAATATTGGTTGATCTGTTTTGAGCCGACCCAGTTGATATGTTTATGAGTGAGTCAGTCCAAGCTTTATGGTGCGTAGTGTGATTTTATGATGTGTTAGCGGGAATATATCATTGTGATTATTCTGACTTGCTCCATACCAGCCCAGTTCATAACCTCGTGAGGCTGGACTCGTGGTATATATTTGTGTTTTCTTGCCATCCAGGTGGATGAGTGAGATATGTCTGCGTTTTCCAGATGGAAATAGTACCTAGCTTGCAGGACTGAGAGAGATAGTTGAGGCAGCGATGATTCATACAAGAGGGGTGCGCTCAAATCAGATAAGGCGACTTGTCATTATTAACAGGCCTGGGTCCTGTACTTCACTTTAAGACGTTGTTTAAAATTCACAAAACCTGATCGGTTATAATGAGTATTTGTTTGATTAAATGGGTGTTGTCCATAGTTGTAAGGTAGCTCCCGAAACATCTGTTTGTCTGGCGTTTTATAAAAATATAAATATAGTTTTTCAGCCGTTAGGCTTATATTTTGTTGCTGTTGCTTCATTTCTTGTGTGTTTATTCTACGCGTTCAATGACCCCGTGTGGCATTAGGATGCGCGAGTCTATTTTCCCAAGTTGTGATGCGAGCGTTTTGGCCAATATCTGGCATGCTCTTTTTATTCCGTGTGCTCTGGCACCAGCTAGAATCTCAGGGAGATTCTTCATCTTTTTGTATTATTAGATCTTGCATGTGTCAGTAGTAATTATCGTGTGTTAATTAAGGGTGGGTCCCATAGCCGTAGTGTGATTTAAAAGATGCAACTCCGTGAGCAACATGACTGTTTCAGTTGTAAACGGACTCGCATCAGTACTCATTTTCTTATTAAAGAGCAGTACACCACGCATTAGACAACTTCTTGACCAGGAAAAATGGACATGCATCCATATGTTGTCACGAGCGAGTTCTTACCGCTCAGTTTTATGTTATGATTAATCATTTGAGTGAAGCTGTTTTCACACTGTTTTGTTGTGACGAGCGAGTTCCTACCGCTCAGTGTTATATTTATTTCTTAGGGGGGTGAAAGTCAGGGAGGATTTATTTTTATTTTTCATTATTATTATGCACATAATTTTCAGTCATTAAATATCTTTTATTCTACTTGTTATTCATTTTATTTCTAGTATAGCCTCTGTCATGGACCTTTCTATTCATTAGAGCATTTTGTTTTTATGCGAACTTTGCTGTGTAATGCAGTCAGGACTGAACACGACCCGTAGATGAATCTTCAGAAAACCATGCTTTATTGAAGGGTGCATAGACAAGCTGTCTTAGCCAACGTGGGGCCTTTCGCTGTTTTAGGCTTTTCTAGCGGATCATAGACAAGCTGGCGTTACCCTACATGGGGCGTTTCGCTGTTTTTGACTGTTTGAAATCACCGGAAGTGATATTTTGTTAACGTAAATACGGCGAAGAGAAATACCGCCAAGAAAATGGAATATACAGTAGAATCACGAGTTTGCAAGTTAAATACGATTCACATTTTGTTTATTGATGTAATTAGTAAAGTAGTGTACGTGTAATCGGGCGCCCATTGATTAGATGTAAAATTAGATTTGTTTAGAAAGTCAATCTCATGAATATGTTAGGAGGCTGGTAGCCTTAAATGACAATTAATACTTTGTTAATTAGTCAGTGTTAACATCAGATCTGGATAGTAATTTTATGAATGAATATGTGTGGGGTTAAACATTTATTAAGTAAAATTAGAACCATTCAGTGATGCAGATTGATTTGCGGGAGTAAAGGGAATAAGATTAAACTGAAAGTGGTCAAATGAAGTAAATGTATGTCAAGAATTATATAAATGTGTGTCAGGGAGATATTTGCATGTCATTCTCCTGTTTTCTCAGTGATATATATTTTTGTGTGTGATAATGGCAACAGTAGCGGAGATCCAGGCGATCATTGAGAGTGCCACGGCACGAAACCAGAAACTATTAAAGGAACAGAGTGAAAATTTAGACATTAAATTAGCGGAACAAAATGAGTCATTCCAGGCTCAAATGAATGACACTAAAAAACACAATTATCTGAACAGAATGAGTCATTCCAGACTCAAATGAATGACACTATAACTAAACAATTAAACGAACAGTCAGGCGAGTTTAAAACACAACTAGCTGAACAGAGTGAATCATTACAAGCGCAAGTAAATGAAAATATAAACAAACAATTAGAAGCGCAAGAAAGTAGAAATATGAGTCAGTTAACCACATTATCTGCAGAGATGAAAGATTACACTACACAGCAGATGGTTCAATTCGCGCTTGATATAAGTAAGAATAACGACAAACAGCTAGGTCAGATAAAAAATTAGAGGACACCTTCAACCGTAAATTAAATGATTTGGACGAAACTGTATTGGCAAAACTAGCTCAGATAGAATTAGCATGCACGGTAAATAACAGTGAGGTTAAAACGGCACAGGATGGTCTTGAAAAGCGGTTTGATAAAATGGAGGAGGATTCTACGTTTATCCAGGGACAATTGTCAGCAGTAAATGAAAGTACTACGGGCCTGATAAAGGACATGGATAAATTAGAAATACAATCAGCAGAGCGATGGCGAAACATAGAATCGGACCAGGATAATTTGAAGAGTACGATAGATGAGATTAATCTACGTCTAGAAGACAGGCTTGAGAAGATAGAATCGAATCAGGAGGACACGAAACAGCAGATGGAATAAAAACTGGGAGCGATTAAAGATAGCATCAGAAAGGATTGGCGTAAGATGAACAGCGACTCTAAAGAAGAACGGTTAACGATCATAAAGACCGTATGTGATAACCATACACGCATTAAAGCACTTGAGGAAGAAATCAAGAGTAAAATGAAGGAACAGTCGGACAGAATCATAAAAGAAGAGTTGCGTTCACTGGGACAGAACACGTTATTTCAGACAGAGCACGCTAAAGATAAGGAAGTTGATTCAGCAAGCCAGGGGACAATTAGCGCGGCGAGTAGCCACGGACTGACAGGCAGCCCATTAACGAATAACACAGAGGGATTTCACAACAACGTTGGTGGAACCTCTACTCCTCAATATGGCTATCAGCACCCTCAAGTCCTACAAGTAATTCGATCAAATGAATTTAAACCAAATAAATTCACAGAAAATTCTGGTGTCACACCGAAGGCGTATCTTAAGGAGATGGATGACTATTTTAATAACAATAATATACCGCCCGCGCGTCGTTTAAGACTGATGGAACGATTTCTTTCGGGAAATGTACTTACGTGGTACTTGAGCTTCAAGTATACTTTCGGAGGGATGAATGACTTCAAGGATGCATTTCTTAGAAAGTATTGGTCGGCTTCTCTACAACAAAGCCTTAGAATGGAACTTAATTCGAGAAAATATCAGTCAACTCAGCAGACGAAATACTCAGATTTCTTTTCGTTACAATTGTTGAAATTTCGGGAACTGGATCATCCTTTAGAAGAATCGGATCTGGTTATGACAATTGCACGGCAGTTGCCAGTCAATGTTCAGCAGGTGTTAGTGGCAGCAAACGTGTACACAGCGGTTCGAGCCAAACAAATCTTTCGCCAGATTGACGAGACAACATCTCACTTGCAGCAGAGAGGGGGACGAGAGCTGGAACTTGTAAACACAACGGAGGTGGTTAACCACACTCAAGTACACACCAGGTCGCAGGCCACAAATACAAGTGTGTCAACAACACCAAGACGAGGTCAGGAGGGCGACAAAAATAGGTCATACCAGCGACATGTTAATAATAATGATAGACAGACCCAGGGCAACAATAGGTATCAACAGCGAGGATACTAACAATGGAGAAATAATAGGAGAAATGAGGGACCCTACAGACGGTACGAAAATAACAATTATGAGAATCGACAGTGGCGTGAAAGGAGATACCAGAACCAGGGGGACTATCAAAATTATAAGAAAGAATGGAACGACAGGCACGCGGAATCGCAGCGGTATCTGGAAGAATTACACGCTAATGGAGGGGACGAACAAGGACATTGGGAACGTGCCATAAATAGGAGGTCAAATCCTGACACCTTTAAGGAAGAAATTGGAGAGGAAGCAAATATATCAGCCAGCCAGGAAGACGAACGAAGCTTGCCAGCACGGAGTATGAGAGAACGTAGCCCAATAGGGAAGAGAAACACCGGTGCGATACGAAAAACGAGTCAATACTAGAAGAAGATGACAGCGAGGAGGAGAAGAAGAGGATGGTAGCAGAACGGAGGAGAAGAAGGAGGTGGCAGTACGGAGAACTGGAGAGGACCCTTCTGTATTGTACGTAATCTTGGTAACAACTCATACAGAGAAAAATAATTGAGTACAGGTACAATGTCTGTCTACAATGCGGCGAATTTAAAACAGTATTTTACTAGCGAATCTTGGGAACGCAGATATAATGCTGCAAATTGAATATATGGAAGTACTTTTTCACATCCAACTATACGGGGGTCAATGAGTACGTCAGTTGAACGAGGAAGTTGGGAGGAGCCTGTTGTAGTCAAACAGTAATGAGCTCTGACGATCATGAAACAGCGAGAGATCGAGCGTGAGAGATAAGGATACTGGACAGGAGAGAGACTAGCCTTAGGCGATCAGACATGCAGGCGGGCTTGGAATGTCTGAATGAATGAGGGAGTAGGAAATAAACACGAGTGCGTGTCGACACTCCAACGACAGTGGCGGCTAGAATAGACTGAAGAGAGGGAGATTTCTCTAGGATTGGCAGAAATGGATTACAGATGTTATGTGTTTGTAAAAAAATCGACTATTTGCTATGTTCGATTTTTTCCATGCAGGAGGATTGTGAACCCTTTATCCACAGGCTGTATAAATGATTCTAATAAATAATTCATCATCTTGTCATACATTTCTACAGACAGCAGATATGAGAGCCAGACGGAGTTGGGAAATATTGAGAAATCAGTGGCCGAGAGGACACAATGGTTTAAGCTCGTGTGGTATTTTAGGAAGTAGCATAATATTCATGACACATAGGACAGGTGCAACTTTTAGCGCGGAGATGGCTTGGGTACGCACAATATAGCTTGTTGCTATGGGTGTTGGCGCCAAGAAGAAAATCGAATGCTACGAAGTAATTGGTCAATCTTCATGTTAACCACTCCCTGTGGCAGAAATACAAGTAAAAGTGCGCAAAGATCTACAAGAGTCTGAACCAATAATATCAAGACGCCCTGTTTGTGCGGCAACTCGGCTTGGTAACGCACCCGGGTAAATTAACGCGGGAGTTATCTACGGATTAATTCCACGATCGATTCGAGCCAGCTACAGCATAATCGTAACCTCCACACTGCTACGAACTCAATGATACTGATCGCATGCTAGTCTGATAATTATTATGGAATATTTTTCCACAAATCCCCTTCCACACCTACCCTAGCCAGTTTCATTTATAATGATCCAGGAAGCTTCGAGAGATGACTTTTATTTGTGCGTCTGAGGACGTAACGTTGACTTTTATTTGAGCTTTTGAGGAAATAAGGCCGTTACTCAGGTGTCCGAGGACACGAGGCATACTCTGCAATAGTTTTCATGTATTTGAACATGGAACATTTTTGTCAAGTTAGAAATGTAACTTCAGTGATTTATTTGTAGTCCCAGTACTACCAGATAGGACCAGTTCATCGAAATAATTCACCAATAGACTGTCAAGAAATTTAGTACTTGATCGGTGAATTTAATAGGAAATATATCGTGAGTGTATCTGACAAACGTTATTTAATTCAGCACGAGATGACGTCTAGGAACGAAACCGGATCTTGGAACCAGCAGGACATTTGCCAGAAGATGTCGATGACGAGCTAAGCATCTTAAAGGAGTGATGGCTGCAGATGTTTTCCTGACGCTGTTTTAAAGGATTGAGTACAAATGAATTTATTTATTTATTAAATCAGCTATGGTATTATGGGACATGTTTTTGTAAATATTTGTTTGCTTGTTTGGTAATATAGATTCTTAGTTCTTGTTTACTGACACATTAATTATGGGACAAGCCGAGCGCTGTGTATTTTGTAAATATTGTGATTATGTTTGGTTCAACTATACGGGGCGACGCGCAGCTCGTGCTCGCATTCGCTTGCGTAAATCACGGTCAAGCATTATAATTCGGAGGTATGCCTTGTAAAAAATGGAAGTGAATTAATTTTTGAGATTAAAAATAGAATTTGAAGGGTAAAGATTATTTGTGAGCAGAATTTATGACAGATCAGGATTATTTTGTTAGTTGCTTTTCCAGCAGATCTGTTCGGGATGGCACTTTGCACCCGAGTTTTTGTTGTGTATTTTTTGTAATGTGTCCATGGACGCAATATTGGTTGATCTGTTTTGAGCCGACCCAGTTGATATGTTTATGAGTGAGTCAGTCCAAGCTTTATGGTGCGTAGTGTGATTTTTTGATGTGTTAGCGGGACTATATCATTGTGATTATTCTGACATGCTCCACATCAGCCCAGTTCATAACCTCGCTAGGCTGGACTCGTGGTATATATTTGTGTTTTCTTGCCATCCAGGTGGATGAGTGAGATATGTCTGCGTTTTCTAGATGGAAATAGTACCCAGCTTGCAGGACTGAGAGATATAGTTGAGGCATCGATGATTCATACAAGAGGGGTGCGCTCAAATCAGATAACGCGACTTGTCATTAGTAACAGGCCTGGGTCCTGTACTACACTTCAAGACGTTGTTTTTAATTCACAAAACCTGATCGGTTATCATGAGTATTTGTTTGATTAAATGGATGTTGTCCATAGTTGTAAGGTAGCTCCCGAAACATCTGTTTTATAAAGATATAAATATAGTTTTTCAGCCGTTAGGCTTATATTTTGTTGCTGTTGCTTCATTTCGTGTGTGTTCATTCTACGCGTTCAATGACCCCGTGTGGCATTAGGATGTGTGAGGCTATGTTTCCAAGTTGTGATGCGAGCGTTTTGGCCTATATCTGGCATGCTCTTTTTATTTCGTGTGCTCTGGCACCAGCTAGAATCTCAGGGAGATTCTTCATCTTTTTGTAATATTAGATCTTGCATGTGTCAGTAGTAATTATAGTGTGTTAATTAAGGGTGGGTCCCATAGCCGTAGTGTGATTTAAAAGATGCAACTCCGTGAGCAACATGACTGTTTCAGTTATAAACGGACTCGCATCAGTACTCATTTTCTTATTAAAGAGCAGTACACCACGCATTATATAACTTCTTGACCAGGAAAAATGGACTTGCATCCATATGTTGTCACGAGCGAGTTCTTACCGCTCAGTTTTATGTTATGATTAATCATTTGAGTGAAGCTGTTTTCACACTGTTTTGTTGTGACGAGCGAGTTCCTACCGCTCAGTGTTATATTTATTTCTTAAGGGGGTGAACGTCAGGGAGGATTTATTTTTATTTTTCATTATTATTATGCACATAATTTTCAGTCATTAAATATATTTTATTCTACTTGTTATTCATTTTATTTCTAGTATAGCCTCTGTCATGGACCTTTTTATTCATTAGAGCATTTTGTTTTTATGCGAACTTTGCTGTGTAATGCAGTCAGGACTGAACACGACCCCGTAGATGAATCTTGAGAAAACCATGCTTTATTGAAGGGAGCCACAACGTCCATGGTCCGTAAGTACCTTATGTTTTCCTTGGGGAGCACTGTAAAGTTTACATTAAAACAATCCCCCTAGAACTACAATATAAGGTAAATATCAGCCATGGGCGAAGGAATGCCAAGTTTGGTAGAAAATGGTAAACAAAGGCCCAATGATTCTCTTCCTTAAAAACACTAAATATGCACTTGTGTACACAAACATACTATACACGTCAAGGGAACATACTCCCCCTGTCAGCACATTACATTACAGAGCTACAACACACAGCTGTCACTTCCATACAGCAGGTTGTCCGATAGATATATCCAACTACGCTACCATACGACCATTCTGGCACTTGCGGAATACAGCAGGAATAGTACAGATTACACATATATATCCCTAGTTTATACACCCCGAGGGAACTAACATTTCCCCCTTAGCATTTCTGCATTTTCCCGATGTACGCGGGACTAGACCACGGAAAGGATTTTTTTACGGGAAAACACACGCGAATAGGGTCGCATCAGGCCTCCATATATTGCCCATATCCTATATACAGAGGGCTATCATAGCCCATGACGTGGACTCTGACGAACGACGGAAGGTCGACGCGGCGATGACGTAGTGCGGGCAAACGTCAAAGTTGTCGGGTGTACCTAGCCTGTCCCCGACGCGGAGAAGAGTTACACCCATTATGTACTACCGTCAGCAAAGCCCGACCTGCAGGTGGAATCTTGACCGTTCGACGGGAGAAATAGCCCCCTCAGCGTCGGAAGAGATAGACCATCCACCTAGGGACGACCAAATTGTGGACTAGAATTTTAGTTAGTTTATATATTAAGTAGCGTCTCTAAGGCGGGGGACAAGTCTTCCGTTCGCAGGGAGTGAAGCAACAAAGAGCTCACACGGATGTGCGGCGAAGAGGACATATACACTTTAGTGATGGATATATATATATTATGTTGAATCCCACGCCCGCGGAACTTGATTGATAAGGAATGTAGGGCAGTGCATTCAACGCCCGCATACATGTTGGTCAGCGGACCTCGAGTTTTTTTCATGTCGACGTTGCGTGTCGTGAGGGTTTGGGCAGCCAATATATCCATCACAACGGCGAAGTACACACGGTTCTCTCCCTGGCCGAGGTATAAATCACCGATGGTCTCTTTGATCATACCCCAGGGGGGGGGACATATTTGTCTTGCCTTTCGCCTGCGCCATAGGCATCCTATGGTCCCTAGCCTATTTCAGGCATTGATTTGCGATTATATGTGATATGCGGTATGTGATTTGGCGATTATATGTGATATGCGATATGCGATTTGCGATATGAAAGATGCGAGATGCGATATGCGATATTTGCTTTGCGATGATATGCGATATGTGATTTTCGATGATATGCAATATGTGATTTGCGATAATATGCGATATCCGATAACACGACACTTTGATCATGCCCCTACACTCACAAGAAGAGACAATTACACGGTAGAGATCGCTCGTCGATCGGCCTCGGCCTGCAATTTTACGCAGCCGTGTAAGCCCGATAACGCGATACTTCGGCATCACAAGATGTGATCATTTACCATTGCGATATGCACCCACACGAGGTCACGACAAGCGACGGCAGGACGATGCAATGTGCCATACGACGACAGAGCGATCCGCCTACAAGAGCGATCGAGGGATTATCGATCGGCGTCCGATTATGCTTTCAAGGCGATTAATAATATGACCATGCTTTATTTTCAGACGGAGCTCCACCGTGAGACGCCAACTGAAATCACAGAGTACCTAGAGGTACTTTTTCTCCATGTGGCGATGAATAGCGCCTATATAAGTATTCTATGTTTTATTCCCAGCTAATAATTTACACCTGTGGATTTTTCAGTCTCATCTACACATTTTTACTTGTTCGTACACCAGTTGATACAGGTCACTATGGTGACGAATCCTGATCACTGTATGTCTTTCAGGACCATAAAGCAGCTGACCAGTGGGATGACACTACACACCTGTTCTCATTTCCCTCTTTCCCTACAGGTGGCGATTTTGTATATAGTCCCTTGTATATATCTTGCCCACACCCTGACACGCGCTCGTCGCACCCTCTCCCACACACACAGAGCTAACACCCCCCCAGCTCTCACACTTTTTCCCCACACATGTTTCCATGATGTTTCACATAATATCCGTACCACGGTTAGGGATAACTGTGGGCTATCCACTCCCGCTGGACGGATTCACACGCACTTAAAATGAGAGGTCAACTACGGCGGCGAGGATCGTACCCACACCCTGTAAGGGACGACCTTCCCCGTCATGATGGAACGTCCACCCACAGGGGACGGTCCATAGAGTTATCTATGTTTTAAAATGGTCATATATTAGCCCTTGCATAAGTTAGTTTTATAAATCTAGCGCGCTTAAGTTCCTATTGTAAGGTGGAATTAGTTAAGCGACATTTGTAAGCCCACATATTGGTGCTACGGCACAGAGAGTTTATCAGCACTTACGACACATAGTACCAGGCCGACAAAATTCCAATGTTGTATGTATCTACACTATCTACTTGCTACACACACCACGATGGTCACTACACAATTTTATTTTTTCCTTTTGCTTCTTCTAAAATCCCATTTGTAAAAATGCCTCCTTTCTCCCCCACACAATAAACATACTTTTATTACACCCTTAAAATACACACCGAGGCATTTCTTTTCCTTTTTATCTTCTATCTACTATTTTACATTGTTCATTTTGTTTATATTGTATATTTTCGCTACCCGAGGCCACTTTTTCATCCCGTCCATTACTGAGAGGACGGAGGGTAAGTTACACCCTGTCCGATGTTTTTTTTCCACTTGGGATAGTTCACATTGTTGTTACTGATGATTATATTAGGTCAGATTACCCTCCATGTATGTTCACCAATGCCAAAGTCAACATGTTTTTTTTGTGTTTATTGTTTTACCATGTTTTAAATTGTATCCATTTTTATGTATCGAGGGCACCAACGCTGTAATGCACGAAGGAATATGTCCTTGAATTATTGCCCCCCCCCAACCCAACACACCTACACATGCTCGCTAGACACGAACCGAAGGCCAACACATTCTACACATTCTCACCACAAACCCCCACCGACATCACCACCTTCTTTCCGAAGGGACATAACAGAAGAGCAGAAGAGAACAAGAGAAGAAAAGAAGAGAGAAGACACTTGAAGAAAGAAGTAGATGTACCCTCACACACACACACATACAAGAAAAACTAACCCTACGGCCCAGTCTTCGTCCCGTCATCTAGGACGATGACTAGTTCCGTCAGAGGAGTTGTTGCATCTGTAGGATGGCATCCTCATCCCGTACTATCTACGACCCACACATCTATACCCAAATAAACGCCTTCTGAATACATCATAAAAATCTACTACACATCTATAAGTCTAATACTTCTTCAACAATCTCTAATAACCTCACAACTTGAACCTCATCGACCCCGGCCAGCACTTCACATCCTGAGGAATTTGCAACTATGCGCACTTAACACACAGAAAGCTATAAAGCAGCAGAGGTGAGGTCACTCGGGGTCAGTCTTCCTTAGTGCTACCTACTGCCAGACCGCAGCTGAGCACCGTTCCGACGACTGCCGAAGGGTAAGTGTCTAGCGACCACAACTCTTCACACAGACATTCACACTTTCACCCCCTAGTGCTTGGATTGTAATAAGCATCTGAATTATTAACTGCTCTGCCAAATCTAGGAGTACTTCAAGTCAGAAGTACTCATAAAACTCAGACATATTAGAAGCAACTGGTCTTTTAGTTTATTTCTCTAGTTGTTAAGATCCTGCCCTTCATCCCTCGTCCCGGTAGGATCCAGGTAACACTTAGTTAATTGTTCCGTGGCTTCTGCATTCAGCCAAGCGTCTACGTGACAGTGCTTGTCTCGCGTATAGCGCGAGCTGCCACTCGCCCACGTTAGCAGTAATCATAGTAGCAGCTCAGCTGTTTAGGGCCTTCTGCACCAAACCGCCCTTAATCCCGATATCACACCCTCGAGCTACCCAACCAGGCAGCACCATTGGGAGTTCTCCTATCGAGCTTCGTCCACGCTCTTCGACTGTTCAAACGCCCACACTTCCTATACACGAACCTCCAGCATCTCCCCAGGTTCCCATTTCTCATCCGCCCAAATATCACATTGTAGAGGGCACACACTCAGGTCCCCTACAATATACAGTATATAAATAAAATCATCAGTGAATGGAGACAAAAACTCATGGCCATATTAAGATACATGGACAATCTGATATAGACTCTCTACTGTTTGCATATAACTTGGTACATTTTGCAGAATCTGAAGATGATTTTCAGAGATCTGTATATATTCTTTACACAACAGCATAATAGCTGATTTCTCCTGTTTAATTTCTCTTTCTCTTGTGTTACACTGTACGTTATATGCAAGTGCTTCTTTATGTTTTTTTGGTTGTTTTTATATTCAATTTCTTGTTTGTATATTTTGGTACCTGTGACACGAATAAAAAAACATAACAGCAAGAAATTACAACATGGACATTTCCCTTACCAAAACTTAAGTTATGGCCTTCATCAGGAAAAACTATGAGAGAACAAAAATCGCAATAGAAAATACAACCCTTGAGCAGGTATCAACATTCAAATATCTCAACTATACCCTCAGTTACATCCAGGAAACCGATATGCAGCACAAAATTATCAACTTCACTATGGTCACAGGACTAATAGGTGAGTTAGCCGTGGTGGTTATGGCGTGCTGTAGGCAGTCACTCACATCCGGGAGGCGAGGAGGTTCGACCCTCCCCCGCTGGCAACCTTGAAGATGGTGTTCTGTGGTTTCCCATCTTCCTTCCAGGCAAATCCCGCAGCCGCTACCATCCAATTCCTCGTCCATACAATCACACTTTCCTCCCCAGACAACACTCCACAAGCGACGGTACTTGTAGCTCACCCCATGGGTGTCCGCATAGAAGCAGCTGCAATCTCTGGCGAGCCGAACATACAGGACTAATAAATAACAACTTCAGACCATCTTTAGTTTAGTTTAGAGGCACACACAACTCAAACTGTACAACATCCTAGCCAAAGTTACCCTTCTATATGGCCGCGAGGCTTGAACCCTTCGAAAAGGGGATGAACGGAGACTAACGAGTGCCGAGACGCAGTTCATGAGGGGAGCAGCTGGATACACGCTATGGGATAGGAAAAGATCTGAGGATATCCTTAAAGAACTAAATGTAAGACCAATTATCAACACAGTACAGACCTACGGATCAGCTTGGGAGGACCATGTACTGTGCCCGTTTGGACTGAGATCCAAAGACCACATTTTGTAAAATACCGAAATCAGATTAGCGCGAGAAAATCTATCTCAGGGTCTATCTAGGTGAATATTAGGTCTATATCTGGCATCCCTGATCTCGGTAATTCACAAGTAAGGTGAGGAAATAAATTATTTTGAAAATAGCACACTTCTTAAAAATATCAATTTATTTATAATTAAAATGTTAAATTGACTGGCAATAACCTCCAAACACAAAGAAAACAATCACACATAAAAAATCAACAGTCCCTAAAAATACCCTTCAACTTCGCAGAATTGATATTCAGAAAATTAATAGTCCATTCTGATACCAAAAAAACGAAAGCTCCTAATTATTTACACTTGGGTAATCACTATTCAATGAAGAGTTCGAGTGATCCCTCTATTTACATATTTGTAGTTTCACTTTCCTGAAGATTTGCATTGATTTTTCAAGTACACGTTGAATTGATATTTTGACAAATTATCACTTGGTTAATTCGATGACGTTTCCAAAAACAAACAAGATTATTGGAAAACATTATTTCACTGTTTCATTGAAGTATAATAACAACCTCATATCAATATTCGGCTAACATAAAGTCGAATGTTAATATTTTGGGTTTGTAAAATTTTTGTTTCCAAGAACAAAAATTGTTTATAAATGTTTCATTATCATAATTATTTGAAAAATAAATATTTTTCTTTCTCATATTCATTTGTTTCAATATAAACAATTTTTTTATTTACTCATTTCAAAATATGTTATAAACATTAGCATAAATTTTTGTCAACAATATAAATTGTTGTTATCCACTATCAGTGGATTAAATCATTATCACTTTCGTGAAAACTTTTCTCATTCCGAAAATTTACAGCATATCTCACACAAAATAAATGTCAATCATAGAATTTATTATTAATATTATTATTATTATTATTATTAACCGTGCCCAGTGGGTGAGATCCTGGGTAATGATGCTGCGTCTTATATCGGCCAATACGGAGGAACTGTGCTTCGTTTGTGGCTTCCAGGGAATAATAGTGGCTTTACTTTTAGTGCTGAATGTGTGTTAGTGTTATGTAGTGTATGTGTTCCTGTGTAATAGTGTTTTAAAGTAATATTTAATATGAATTTTGTGCTATAAATGTCCGCCATCTTGGTAATTGCGACAATATTATTCCATAGATAACACTATTTAGAGGTCACTCCGTATATCTGACTAACACTTTTGACCTAACTGTCTCCATTTTGTTTTCTTTTGTCATTGATCCCATGGAGGCCATGAATAGGATACGCACTATTCTGTATAGTCTCGGTGTTACCTAGGTCACACAACCGGCCACTATTGTCAGCCATCTTTACGACCGGCAATGTGACGCTTTTGTACTAGACAGCATACTACATTATTACCTAGTCAGCTCATGTGGGGGTTTAGTTCCGAACTGAGTACGAGCTAAGCATAACCCTGCGTGAGACACTGGGAAGGAGGCCCTCAACCCCGACACGGCGCGTCCCGATGGCTGATGGGGAATTTCCTGTAGATATACAGGAAAGGTGCGAATAAGACCTAGTCAAATAAGCACCCGCGGATCAACTGAGGTGAATAAAACAATGGCCAACGGCTTCGATGGCAGAGGAGGACCTATGTCTTAATGGCAGCGAGGGCGGAAGAACCAAAATTGAAATCCACTTCGCGTCTGACTTGGATCGAGCGGCAAAGTGGTCAGCGTCTGCTTACCTAGTAGGTACGGCTGCATAGCTTATGTTCCAGGAACTAGCAATCCCTGGTCCTAAACTCCCAGTGGAAACACTGGATTAATCCTTGATTACAAGCAGTTATGTTTCGTGCGAGTAACTACAGAATTACCCCAGGTGGTAATCAATCCACCCGTCCATGGACGGCAACCAGGTTTTCGGACTCTGGGGGACCTGGGCAACCACGATCACAGAGAAAGTCGGAGTTCTCTGGCAAACTACCATCAAAGACACCCACATACATCGGGACCTTCAACATCAACACATTACTAAAACCAGGCAAACTACACACCTTAACATCAGAACTAGATCGACAAAGGATACAGATACTAGCTCTTCAGGAAACACGCTTTACAGATGAGAGCACACTAGACTATGGTAACTACCGTATATTCAAAAGTAAAACGGACAAACTAATAGGAAGAGGTGGCACCCCCCTCTTGGGTATGGCATTTGTAATTCACAAGAGCATAGTTGATTCGATAAAAGAAGTCACTCCCATAAGTAATAAAGTAATGACTATGCGCATACAATGTGCGAAGAAAAAATACACATTAATTAACGCACATGCCCCCACGAACATTGAAAATAAAAGGGACTTGCAGAAGGTAGAACAGTTCTGGTCTAAACTCGAAAAGATCGTGGCAACGGTTCCTAGAGAAGACACAAGGATATTACTAGGTGTTTTCAATGCAAAGATTGGCAAAGAAAAAGAATACCAAAAGACTGTAGGCAAATACCCAGCTCATAAATTCACCAACAAGAATGGCATGAGACTCATTGAGCTGTGCCAACAGAACAACTTGAAGATAATGTCCACCTCTCTGAGGAAGCACCCTCGAAAACAGAAGACTTGGCGATCACCTGTGCAATCTCTTGGAGAATATCAGATGAACCATGTGGCCATCACACATCGTTTACAGAAAGAAATTAATGATGTGCAAGTTCGAAGAGGAGCCAATATTGACTCCGACCATTATCTAGTGCGAATCAAAGTTAAATTTACCCCGAAAAGAATCCACCCCAAGAAATCTCATCTTCAGAAATTTGGCACGAAAAAGATAAAGGAAAGTAACGTAACAGAGGAATGGGAAAAGGAAAAGGCAAGCACCTGGAAGCAGTTCCATGACAAGATCATTACGAGAGCTAAAGAGACTATTCCATAGAAGAAGAATACGAAACACCCGTGGTGGGGTTCTGTATGTGAAGAAGCACTGGAAGTGAGAAAGAGAGCTTTTCAGAAATACAACAGTAAGAAGTCACTCGAGACTCAACAACACTATCTTCAGACCAGGAAAGAAGTGTCAAAAGTAATCAGACAAACTAACAAGGGAAGTCTCTGAACCGGGGAATCGCGGATCCTGCTGAAACTTAGCAAATATGTTGCTTGAGCCCAACTAGGCAGAACCATGAAGAAAAATCTTTCGTAAATTAACTCCTGCCCTCCGTAGTCGGCAATATGTACAACAATTTTGAACTGTGCGCGCTGGTCAAGCGCGGGTGTGCCTCACGCCTGATCGGTGGCTCAAAAGGTCATGCTCCAAACGACTGCCTTCCCGTACTCGCGCTCACAACTTGCGCTGCGGCGTGGACATTAATGCTGCATCTTTACAATATATTGCACGTCGTGCTTTATTAATAATCGTGCAATGTAAGGTATCACAAATACATATCATTACAACACAACACAGAGTAAACTGAACCAATAGTCAAACAAGTGAGTAAGTGACCAAGCTACTTCACATAGTTCTGACAACAGTGATGTTCGTGGTAATAATGTTGGAAACACAAACTGGCCTTACACCATCCACACCGTATGAAACACGGGCGAGTGCAAGTACTACATTGTATTGCACTGATATCGAAACAATATGGCACAGGGTGTTCAAACCCACCGGGATTGTCGTACAGGTACTGACTTCGGTACCATGCGTATTGCCACATTGATGTAAAACGAGGGGACGACAATTGGTGATATGTCAGATACTGCATTTTCAAGATTGTATTTCTCTGGGCCAAATTGATGTCAAAATTCAATAACCGAACGGTGTTCGAAAATCTACGGACAAAGCTTTTCCAGACCCTAAAGCCGTATACATCCAATGGTTGACAATAGGCTGTGGCTCCAGGAGGTATCATCATCAGTCGTATGTGCTCTTCACTTTCTAACGATTTATGTCCAGAAAAGGAATCCAGAAGGAGTGCCACATTGCCGGACGGTACATGCTGTTTGAAAACATTGTGAAACCAATCCTTCAATTGTGCGGATCCCATTTCGCCAGATTTTGTAGGAACAAAATAAATATTGTCATGTGCAAACATAGTTTCTTTCCCCCTTTTTCCAAACACACCTTTTGGTTCTTTCAGAGTTATGAAGAGAGGTCCTAGTAGCTTGCCCGCTGCTGTTATTGTTGACATTATTCTATAACTGTGCGTTGTGGCTCCCACTGATTGCACTTTGTAGCAAACCGTTTTCGACCCTTGTATAGCCAGTGTCCTACCCGAACACATCTCCAAATTGAACCCACTTTGATCACTATTACATACGTTCCCAGGGCCGAGAGAATCTAGAACCGATGTAACCTCTTCTACGAATATTTCTGCTGCTGACATAATATCCATTTCTCGATGGGCATTCTTTGATGTCGTCACAGTTGTTATTTTTCGCGAAATGATATTATAGCGATCCTTAAAGTGCTGCACCCAGGAATGTCTGGCTTTAAACCCCGTACATTTTACGTCCTGTGCAGCTAGCATAGCCCATTGCTGAATTGTCACGTCATGTATAACTTCATTATTCTGATGGGCAATGTCAAATTGGGCTTTTAGGACACATGTTATTCTCCTCAATTTGTCGCGGCGGGTGCCTCCCCTTTTCACTTGCTCTGCCCACGAATATAAATCTTTCTTACTTTTTAAACGCTGAAACTTACTTTTTACCGATGAAAAGGAAAGCGGGCGCCTCTTACCGCTTTTCCAATAATCAACAGCATTTTGATTGTATTCCATAACTACAGCTTCATCTGACACTTTCCTGGGTGAGCTATCGGTGGCAGTCCAAATATTATCTTCATCAGAGTTGTTGGTGTTACTGGTGTTACTGTCATCTGGTAGCTCATGTGTTGTGACAGTAAGAGTAGAATAGGAGTCCACGTTCATAGTGCTGTTCTCTCTACAACCAGTTATGATACCTATAAATATCAATAAGCACAACAAATAAACACACTTGTTACAAGAGACGAACGCCAGAAAGTCAGATAGGCACAAAGCCATCAATAGCCTATAGCCTACCATCCAAACTGTCCAACAGGTCCTGTTCTTGAATGCTGAGTGGCCTTTCCATACATTTTCCATATTTTTCCTCCAGACAACATATAACTTGTGCAATGTTAATATTCATCATGCAATGCATGGGACACTCTCCGTATACGGATATAAGCGTATGCCGGGTCTGTCGCCTCTCATTCGGTGACTGTACGCCGTAGGCCGGGAAGCAACCTCTGACGCAGCCAATGAAGCTCACGCCACTGGCGCGCCAATTTAAACGTGTAAATCTTAACTTTTCATCTTGTACAAGGGGAAGTTAATTTCCGAAAGATTTCTCTTCACGGTTCTGCATATTTGGGCTCACGCAACGTATCTGCAAAGTTCCAGCAGGATCTGCGATTCCCCGGTTCAGAGACTTCCCTTGTAAGAGGAAACACATGAAGGACCAATTGGAATCTATAGATCAAGACTTCCGAGTTCACAAAACGCGAGATTTCTACAGGACGTTCGCAGGAAGAATCCGAGGATACACCCCACAGAACTTGTGTTTCCGAAAACAAGACGGAAACCTCGCGTTGTCCAACCGGGATAATTGTAGTGAACTGGCTCGGTATTTCTCTGAGTTACTCAATTGCGAGGAGCCAACATCACGATGGCCCAAAGAGACTCCCGTACATGTAAACCCTGAATTTCCACCACCTACTAAAGAAGAAATCCAGAGACACATTTTCAGACTCAAAAGTAACAGGGCGTCTGGAGAAGATGGCATAGTTGCAGAACTATTAAAGGACATAGGCCCAAATACACTTGAGGAGCTCACACTAATCATCATGGATATCTGGAAAACAGAAAAGCTGCCTGAAGAATGGAAATGTGCACTCATCCATCCGTTATACAAGAAAGGTGACAGAACGGATGTGAATAACTACAGAGGGATTTCTCTCCTTCAAGTCACCTACAAGATTCTCTCCGCGTGTCTTCTTCAAAGAGTACAAGAACAGCTTGAACACAAAATTGGTGAATATCAAGCTGGTTTCCGACCTGAGCGTTCTTGTGTTGAACAAATTTTTAACTTGAAGACGATATTGAAATATAGAGCGACCCGAAGCTCTCCGACCATTTGTAGTTTCGTCGACTTTAAGAAGGCGTACGATTCGGTCGATCGACAGTCTCTCTTTAACATCTTAGAAGAACTAGGACTTGATCCAAAGACATTAAGACTCATCAAGAAAACACTCACGGACACGAAGTCAAAAGTAAAATTTCTGGGTGAATTATCAGAGCCCTTTGCGATTAAGACCGGCGTGCGACAGGGTGACGGATTGTCACCACTGCTCTTCAACCTTGTTCTAGATAAAGTCATTCGAGAATGGGAGAAGGACTTGAATGCCCAGAAGCTCTGGAAACCCATTCAACTTGGACGAATGAATGATGACATCAAGGTCAGTTGTTTAGCTTTCGCAGACGACCTAGCGATACTAGCAGACAGCGATATTTTAGCGATCAAACAGATTGAAGTCCTCAAGGAATGCGCTGAGAAAACTGGGTTGCAAATCTCATTCGAGAAGACCAAGTTTATTTGCACTAGGTTCGACATCCAGGAACTACAAACAAAATACGGGCACATTAAACGGGTTCCACACTTTAAATATCTCGGTGAGATCCTAGAACCAACAGGATTGGAAAAGGAAGCTCAGAAAGTTCGATTACAAAAACTCAAAAGAGCGTATTGGAGAACCCGTGACATCTATAACAAGAAATGCATGTCCATACATACAAAAATCAAACACTATATTACGGTGATTAAACCTGAAGTGCTGTATGCAAGTGAAACCTTGGTACTTAATAAGAAAGGTGATCTGGAAAATATCTTGAAGGAGGAAAGAAAGATCTTGAGGAAAATTCTGGGCCCAGGGAAAAGCGAAGAAGGGTATAGACTCAAATCACGCAAAGCCACGGAGAAACTAGGCAACCTCGCCCCAGACATCAGGAAACGAAGACTGAAAATCTATGGACACGTTCACAGACTCTCATCTTCTAGGTTAACTCACAAGATTTTGACATACTCTGGAAAACTGAAGAACGTATCTTGGATACAAGATGTTAAAAATGACCTGGAAAAGGCCCGGATAGAAACGTAAGAAATACTAGACAGAAATATCTACCGTCAGAAGATAAATAAATGGGTGGTACAGCCAGAGAATGAAGTCCCCAGAAGATCGGGGAATAAGTGGTCAGAAGAAAGGAAACAAGCGCACAGTGAAAGAATGAAAGCAATATGGTCTGTTAGAAAGGCGAATCATAAATGTAATGCGTGATCCAATAGGGTCCATACGCACATAATAATAATAATATTATTATTAATTTCAAAATTCCTTATCAATTTATTTACAAGTTTTCTCACCCTCTCATATTGTGAATATTTAATGCTCATTTCCACTGTTGTTATTATTATTATTATTCCAATCACAAAATAAAAATATCTTCAATTATTTATTTTATTTTTGCATTTTCAACTATTCATTTTCTTGATATTTTTTTTCTCGGTCAGGTTCATCAAATCTAAACTCATGTTCTTCAATTATTTAGGCATACCGTTGGAAATTCAAGTTGATCCAGAAAAAAAAATATTCGGTTTGACAGATCAATGGAATTTGACTGGAGTATGGGGCGATCTACTTGCCTAACCCTTCTTTTACAACTGAGAGCCCACATGCTCTTCTAGTAATACACGCACAACCATGTGTGCCCATAACTACGGGAACAAATGCCCTCTTGGATGACCCCTCGGCCTCCACACAACTTTAAGTTTCGACAATTCCCAAACTAAAATTCATCATATTATTTGGCTTCAAATATTCTTCTCCATAAAACATTTTTTTTTCTGTTTGTAATATTCTGTCTTACCACTGTACTGTGTGTTCTTCAATTCTATTTTTCCAGTGAAAAGATGTATTTAATTCTGGTCAATTTCTCCTTGCCTCCCATTTACATAATCTCTCCCTAAATTTATACATTTAATACCTGCCGCTTTAATTTCTTCATCTAAATATTTTTAGTGCTTTTGGAAAATTTACTGAGCTCAAATTCTTACGATTTCACTTCATTCATAAACTCTTTTAACTTTATTTATAAATCCAAACTTCTATTCCACAAATAAACAAAGTTATTTTATTAAACTCTTCCAATTGTTTAAATTCTTCCACGAAATTATTATTATTATTATTATTATTATTACTGGAAAAATATATTATTATTTAGGCATCGTTGCTTCACTACAATATCACAATGATTATTATTGCCCTATTTCATCCATAAATAAATGTTTAAATCCTCATTGCAAATGATTATTAGTAACATCTCACTTTATGATTATTAATGCAGTAATTATTTAATCACTATTAACAATTACACTTAATTTATAAATTGGTGCTATCACCTCCATAAATAAATTATTTATAACTTTTAAATGGTGTCTTCATGTTTTTAATTATTATTAACTTATGTGTTTCACAGTCAATTATTATTATTAAATAAATAAATCAAATTATTTAAATAATCCAAGTTATAATCGAGACTCTTCTCGAAATAAGATTTAATGAAAAAATATTCCTATCCCTTGGAAATAGCTTAAACATTTCATGTCGAAACACATGAACTTGACTGTCACCCTGACAAAGTACTAAAATAGACTAATAAATTGTCGGACTACAATATCGCTCCATTTGTCATTCTGGACAAATATAATAGACGTTCTCATAACGATGATAATTATGTTAATTTCTTATAGTGACAGTATAAAAATGGAATTCTCAAATACTACTATAGGCTAGTGGATAGTACAAGTTTAGTTGGTTTACTTCATTCTTGAAGCGATTGTAATGCGTGTCCTACGGTGTTCACTATTCCATAGCGTCCTCCCATGGCCATCTGCAGTTCCATATCACTTCGTTCGCTTCCATATCACACCTACCCTCGAGTAGTTTTAACGGCACATGTCGGTTTTTAACATAACTCGTTCAATAACACTCCCGTTGTTCTCGGTACAATCTAACATGTTGAACTGTTGTAATATTCGTGATAATTTCGACTTAAAAACAAGTCCCATAACCGGAAAATGCGGTTTCATTCGCCTCCTATCAGAGGAACACCTGTCAGCAGCGTAAAATGAACTATAAGTATAAAGCCTTCCTGGTATTATTGAAGTGCCTGATATACAGTTTCACCACAAGAAACATACTGTTATTTGTAGGCTAACGTCTGTGAATAGTATAAAAAATCACCATCACTTGACCAGTTAGAATAGTTGACCATAAAGTCATCCGATATTCTAAGTCTTTCGATGATACTGTAAATGTTCGTTCACCTGACATAAACTAAGTCCACTGACAACTCGTCCAGCGACTAAGTTCCTTTCGGCGGTCAGAACTACGGCGTAATCACTCGTTCCCGATGTATCGTAGAGCAAGTGCTCTGATGGAAAACATAACTGTCTCGATTCTCTGGCACTTTATATAGTCCTAGCGGTAAACCTTCGAGAAAGTTCCATTCTGTATCTCGGCTTCTACTGAACGGATTTTCATGCTTGATAGCTCTAATTTCTTCTATTTCAAATGCCAGTAAACTGTGCTACTTTTCTAGGTTCCATTCCTTCGTCTAAAGGAAATTCTAGAAAACTTATTTTCATTACGTAGGCAAGCTCTAACGACACAGTTCCTCGTCACTCGCTCCTACGTTGCATACTTCCCTCAACACTCGGAGTCTCCTAGCGCGCTATTCAAATATCAGCAGCTTCATCTCTCAAATAAACCAACGTCTCTGCTTCATAAATGACGTCAACATGTCACGGACGTGTGAACGATCCGGGTACAGTACTGTGCCCGTTTAGACCGGAGTCCGCACGACCACATATGCATTTTACCAATAATCAGTCAGCACGAGAATCAAAATATCCCGGAGCGCCAGATGGGTTAAAGCAAATCGCAAAAACGACATCAAATTTATAAAAATGCTTTACTGATTTTTGGCTCAATGCAACAATAAGGATAGAAGGAGATTTAATTGGGTGAAACACATCTGGTAAAATTATCTCAGTTTATTTAAAGTTAAAATCTGACTGCAAGAATGCTCAAAGCAGCATCATCCACGTGTGGCGATCCACACACTTATTTACACACAATATACAGAAATCTTCCAAACACATTTGACAATCTTTTTGGAAACACAAGTCCGATTAATAGTCCTGTGGACTGTGTTCCAAAATTATTAACATTTAATTCCAGCTCAAAATGAATTGTCCATACTGGAAATAACGTAGATCATTGTTTTACTATTTACATGATATTAATACTCGTAGAATAAATGTTTATAGAATTCTTAAACTTTCACTTGTTTTCCAGTTCCAAAAAATATATCGTTGAAAATATTATTATCATCGTAGCAACACAAATTATTAACACATATTAATAACATCTGAAAAGTATTTGACCATTGAGCATAGCATCGAAGAACTGTGCGATGCACAACAACAATTAATTGTTCTTCTGACATTAAACATTCGAGAAGTGACTCGATTATGAACTTCATGTTCCAAACAAAATATATGATTTCTGAATCATCAACTTGATCAATAAATGGTTGAACCATTCAACTATTAGATTATCCACTTGGAAATCATTATGAAAAATATTTATATTTATGGCCATTCTTAGTAACTTTCACAACTTGCAATTCTTCGACAGAATGCGGAAATAAGAATTGTAGTTTTATAATGAATTCATTTAGTTCATGGCACTAGGATTTGAAAATATCCTTCAAATTATTCGTGGTTAAAGAATTATTTTTAATTTGGCAGTGGCCCATTCTATTATTTGTGTAAGAACACAATATTACAATAACAACAACGGCAAAGAAGAAGAATAAACTACTATCATGACAAATCCGGGTTCTAGCAAAATCAAAGTCTAAATGGAATTCGTAAACAAGGTTGAAATAAGAACTGATGATTTCAAAGAAATAACCTTCGGGTTATTCATACGACGAAATGTGTGGCTCCAATACTCCTACTATAAACCTGAGCCATCGAACCTGCTATTTGATTGATGCTCGAAAAAACCTTCATTCCTGCGACTTAACATGCGCACCTGGGAATGGCATTTCAACTACTCCACACACATAAATTATCTTCCCAAAATTTATACAATAAATCAAGCCTCTGCTTGTTATCAACACTGGAAGATTAATAAACTTACAAGTTTATTTTATTTTACCATTCAGTTCAACCCGTGAATTTACCATACTTATGAAAAGCTTCATTTCACTTTCGAGTGTATTTACGTCATGATTTTATATAAATACAACAATATCCTATTTGATACAAATATCATTTGCTTCCCGTTTCATGCCTCTCCGTGTTATATGAAACATATACTTTGCTCATAGCAAATATCAACTGTTCAACCAGAACTGACATGTTGGTTGAATGCGGGCTTGCGCTAACCACTCTCCTTCGGAAAATCTCCTGTTCCAGACTAGAAATGTTTCAACTACTTCATAGGCTCTTTCTCAATACATATGATTATTAGAAAATATAATATCCAAGAATTATTTAGAAAAATTATGAAAATTATTATTATTATTATTAGTGGATTATTATTATTATTATTATTATTATTATTATTATTATTTCAAATATGTTTAATTATCATCTCATTATGTGAGAATCCACATGTTCGAACCTTCGAATATGGAAAAAATATCCATTCCTCACCAAAAATAAATTTAACTTTTACAGTTACATCGGCTGATTACCGTGATTTCCCAAAAATATGAAAAATTCAAATAAATGCTCGAAATGCTCGGTCATCGATCCTAAACTGTTCTGAGTGCTGAAAATGCTCAGAATAACTCTAACAAGTCTTGCGTAAATCATTACAAGCTTTAAATACGACGAAAAAATGTGTTGGTCATCTGCAGAAAAATAGTTTGTTTCAATTAGCTAGGCATAATATAATTCAAATTTGGCTTACATTTCTTGATGGTCTTGAAGTGTAGTAAACCTGGTCTATACCAGATTTATCCGTAGACATGCCCTATCGGACAAGCACGTATAATCCTTGTATCGGCCGCCATTGTAGACCCACAAATCGTCTAGTCAGACATAGTGGTAGTATCTTTCGACGTTTGAATAAACTGTGGTTCCATTTTAATATGAGCTTCTATCAAAGCCATAACAGTTTGTTGAAATAGGGTCAGATCTAAGTGATCTCTTCTTAAATATGTCAGTTGTAACGTAACTCACTGTAATCTCATCAGTACAAGAAAAACATTGACAGTCTAAGCTGTTAACGGCTCTTCTGAAGATCGTTCCCTGGGCATGGTTTATTAATATCACCATCTGCCATGCGCTAGACAACTTGCAGTTTCCCTTGCGTAGACTAATGAACGCCACCGTTATAGACTAGTCTTCAGTGTACTGAATGATCGAAGTGGTTAAATAGTTACAAAAATGAAAACTGACTTGAAAATGGATTTAAACATCCAAGTATTGAATTACTATTGGACTGTGACAAAAATACTATTTTCTAGACCAAGTCTAGCATATGTCCGTTTTTAGAAATATAAACATTTCCACCAATGTCTGTAGAAATCAATCACCTCAGTGATTCTCCTCACCAGAAACTTACTAAGTTCCAACTCGATGCGCAGCACTTCTCGTGACTATCACGATTTGAAAAGAACTTCTGCGTAGATACGGCAACCATGTGCCTTGGCTCAGCGTAGACGCAACTTGCTCTGCAAGTGCTTGTGATGAAGTGAGCTAACCATGCCTGCTCCAGCTGGCTTTTATACAAAACGGTCAGGGTCACGCGTCATCGCCTGATATCTGGAAATCCTCATATCTCTTGAATCCCTGGTCCGATTTACTTGATACTAATTGCATTCTCTTTCATTTGGCCGTGCCAGTAATCTGATCCCAGTCTCAAGTCTCTGCTCCATAGTTAACTATTTAATCAATAAATAGCCTCAACCTCTGCTATGACTCGCTACGTCACTTGCCATCCAACTATCGGTAAAATTCTTCTAAATGCTTCGAGAAGCAATGTAGCGCGATATTCAAATATCTGAACTTTCAAAAGCTGCTACAGCCTTTCCCTTGATATCTAGGTGTCTGAAACTTGGAATACCCATTCCTAGAGTTAGGCACATCCACCCCACACTTAGCAAAAAATAAAAATTGAAAAATTTTTATTTTTCCTATCTACACATTACATTATCTGGTTCTTGAATAATAGATCTTCAAATTCGATGCATTGTAGGTTCCCACGATGTTACCAGTTCGTGTATTGGCTACTTCATAGCTTCCATTATTGTTTACGTCCACAATACGATAGGGTCCAGCGTAAAGGCTTGCAAATTTCGAGTACACTCGATTTTGCACGTCAGAGGGTGTAGGTCTTTTCCCTAAAACAAGAGTTCCTACGCGCAAGGGTCTGCGAAAACGCTTTCCTCTCACTCTGCGCTCTCTCTTCTCAGCTTGACTCCTTAACTTGTCTAAAGCTAGAGTTTCCCTCATCTGACGACTTATTTCAATCTCAGGTGGAATAGAGATGATTCGATCCCATAATCGTGTTGGATTAATTCCATGATGTAGCAACATAGGAATCTGTCCAGTACTCTCATGAATAGTAGAGTTGATGGATTCGGATGCTAAAGAAAGAACATCCATCCATTTCCAATGCTCATTTGGACAATAGAGGCGGCAAAATTTTGCTATCTCAGCCATCACGCGTTCCGCTGGATTGCTCTCTGGATGTCTAATAGAACAAAACAATTGTCTAATCCCAAGATTATTCATGATGGTTCGAAACTCCAATGATGTAAATTGAGGTCCACGATCTGATAAAAGGAATTCCGGTTTGCCTGCTTCCGGAATCACGCTGTCTCTAATTCTCTTCGCACAATACTTTGCGTTTGCCTTCTGAATTGGATGTAACATGGTGTATTTGCTGAAAACATCCATAGTCACCAGAATATATCGGTTACCTCTTTTAGACTTTGGGAGAGGACCATATAAATCAGTCGCGGAGATTTCGCAAGGCTTAGAAGGAATAATAGGCCTTGGTAATTCTCTCAATAATCTAGAATTATGTTTACTCCTTTGGCATAAGTCGCATTCTCGAATAGTGTTTCTGACAGTTTGTCGCATTCGTTCCCACGAAAATTTCTCTTGAATCATGTTGACTGTCTTATCTACTCCAGCATGACCTGCGATTCTATGTGCCATCCAAATAATGGGTTTTTGCAATCGTGGAGGTATCACTACTCTCAGCTTCGTATGGTCGGGATCTGCAAACTTCTAGATTAAACCATCTAACATCATAAAATCTCTTGAAATTCGTTCAGTTTCCACAAAATCATCATCATTGTGATCCATGTTTCCTTGTAGAAAACGAAAAATGTTCCTAAGACGTCGGTCTCTCCTCTGGGATAAGTGCAATAACCTAACCTCCTCAAGGTATCTTCATCCTCCTGCGTCAGGTTAACTTGAAAAACCTTAGATGTAGACTCCACTGCTCTACTCAACAAATCAGCTCCCACATTCAACTTTCCAGGAGTGTGTTCAATAACTAGGTTGAATTGCTGAATAAAAAGTGACCATCTAGTTATTCTATCGCTGGCAAAGTTTGTTCTCAAAATGAACTCCAATGCGTGGTGATCAGTCCTCACAATGACTGAATGTCCAATTAACATTTTCTTCCACGACTCCAAAGCGAATATTACAGCAAGTGCTTCTAACTCTGTGGTGTAATAATTTCTCTCTGATGGACGAAGTTTCCTGCTAATGAACGCCAGGTAATGTCTCTTGTGGTCTTCATCCTCTTGAAGTAGAATAGCTCCAATCCCTACGGTGGATGCATCAGATTCTATGATGAAATTCTTGGTAAAGTCAGGATACTCCAATTTCACACTGTTTACCAATAACCTCTTGGCATCTTGAAATGATTGTTCACAATCTTTATCCCATTTCCATTTATTTCCTTTCTTTAACAACTCCTGCAATGGCGCAACTGTCTTGGTGAAGTTCGGACAATGCCCTGCAAAGAATTGGCATGTCCCGAGAAAACTGCGGACATTCTTCACTCTAGTAGGTCTGGGGAAATTTGCAATTGCTTGTATCTTCGTCTCATTGGGACGGTATCCTTCTCCATCCAAAACGTGACCCAAAAATTTTATTTCCTTTCGAAAGAACTGACATTTTCGAAGGTTTACTTTGAAGTTCGCTTTTCTCAAATCTGCGAATAACATTTGAAGATGAAGCAAATGTTCCTCCTTAGTCTCAGATGCAATTAAGATATCATCAATATAACGAATTGCTATCTCTTTTACTTCAGGACTCAAATTTTGTTCCAGGGCTCTGATCAAAACGGATCCAGATGTTTTAACTCCAAATGGTAAACGGCGGAATATATATGTCTGCTGGTCAAACATAAATCCTGTAAACTTCTTAGAATCTTCACTAAGCCTAATATGGTGGTAGGACGAAGTGAGATCAATATTAGAGAACCAGACCTTGCCTTGGAATTTCCTCAACAGTTCCCTAATGATTGGTGGTCTGTCATACTCTGGCAGTAATCTTGAATTCAAATTTCGCGCGTCTAAACATAGTCTCAGACTTCCATCTTGCTTAGACACTACTGCTAATGGATTGACATAAGATGTAGTGTACTTTTCAATCACATTATTGTTTTCCATTTCCTTGATAAGCACTTTTACTCTTTCCCGATGCTTTTCTGCTACTGGATACAATTTAGCATGAAAAGGTGCATCATCATTTACACGAATATGATATTCAAAATCTTTAATTTCACCAGGTTTAATGTCAAAAATATCTTGATACTCTTCCAAAGTCTTCCCTAGCTCTGGGGACTCCTTCTCAGTGTAGACTTCTATTCCTTCAGCTTCATGAAAAATCAGAGACCATTGAGCATCTCCCTCGATGTCTTCCTCTTCTTTTCCCTCGAAGTTAATCTCTTCGGTATTCTTGAATTTAATCGTCTCTGTCTTCATATCTATCACTGCTTGATATTTCTGAATGAAATCTGCTCCCAATATCATGTCAAAAGCCATGTCCTTCATTACAACAAATACATGTCGAAAATCATGTCCTCCAATCGTAATACATAAGTATAATTGTGTATTACACAGAGATATTTTATTGGGTATTATTCCTTGGATCTTAATTCCTGATACTGGAATCTCCTCTAAATTCTCTTTGAGCTTCCACAGAATATAAAGCTTCTCACTCACCAGACAAAGCATAGCCCCAGTATCGATCAAAGTATCGACAGGCATACCAAATACTTCGCATGAAATAATTGGCATTCTAATTCTGGTACCCATTTCTTTTCGTTCGTCATTCTGTTGAATTAAATCATCATCCTCTGCTTGCCATTTAATAACTCTGGAAGTGAAAGTATTCAAAATTCTATCTTCTACTGTGAATTCAAAGTTTTTTTTTTCATTACCATTCCCCCGGGATTGTTGTGTTCCCGATGGACCTGGATTATTGGGCCTCTGCTCCACAAATTGCAAGTTATCTTGGTGTCTTGCTTCCAAATTTTTCCTCGTGTCCTTGTTAAACTCTTCATTGGACTGACGAGTATCTACATTCCCTCTGTTATTATAATTATTTCTACCATAGGATCTTCTTTCCTGGTACCTTCCTTGAGTATCACGTGGTCTTCTCCATCGAGTGTTGTATCGATTATCACCATCCGGTCTTGCATATGGCTTGTAACTGTATCTGTTACTGTACTGGTTCCATCCTCTCTTATTGGAATCTTCCCTCGGCGATTTCTCTTCTCGCTCCTCTCGAATCTCTCGAGGTGTCTGAGAATAACTGTCAGCCATAACAGCATACACAGCGTTGTTACTCTTTCCTCCCTTCTGATGGAAGAATTGAGCGTTTGTATGATCCAGCTTCTGTAATATTTCATCAAACTGTTCCATATTGTAGATATCAGCAGCGATCAAAGTCCTCTGGACGTCTGCTGGAAATTGACGTATCAATGCAGTAATCAACTCGTTATCTGGCATTGGCGGATCTAAATGTTGGAGTTTAGACAGCTGTCCAGAAAAGTAGGTAGAGTATCGAGTAGGTTGTGACGTCGAGAATCTCTTCGAGTATAACTCTGCTCTAACTTGCTGTTGGGTTTCAGGGGACCAAAACTTCTTCAATAGCCCACGAGAAAACTCCTCAAAAGTGGTTAGAGTGGATCTAAATGCTCTAAACCACAAAAGTGCAGGACCTTCCAAGAACTTCCCTATCACTCGGATCTGTCTTTCTTTAGGGATCTTAGAATCTTTCAGGTAATCACCTGCTTCTCTCAGAAATTCCACGGGTGTTACAGAATCTCGCCCTGAAAATTTAGAAGGCTTGTCTTCTATATTCTTAAATACAGTTATGGGGTTGGATTGAAATACTGTCCTGACCTCATCCTGTCTATCAGTCTCTCTAGCTCCTCCTAGATTTATCTGTATCTGTTCCTTTCCCCTTACATTTGGCATTTTCAACAGATGATCAGACTGTTTCTCATCCTTTATTTGAATTTTCATAGCCTCAAGTTCCTTCTGGTTTTCTTCTGTCATCTTCTTGATTGCTTGAGTCTCTTTACAATTGTCTTTAACATCAATGGATATCTGGTTCATAACAGCCTCATGACTTCTCAATGACCCTGTCATATCTGATATGTCCTTCTGAGTTGCTTGGATATCTTTGGCAATTACTTCGATATGGGATGACAAAGATTCCCTAATCTCCTTGATTCCCTCTTGATTCTCCAGCTTGAGTGTGTCTTTAATTTCATTGACAACTGTGGTTTTGATCTCAGTTTGCAATTCACTGATCACACCTTCTCTTATTTCTCCCATGACAAGTTCCTTGAATTGTTCCGTTAAACGTTGAACAACTAAAATTCCCATCTCGTTACTCTCCTTCTTCACTCTGACTTCCAGGTTGACCATGTCTTCACCAACTTTCCTAAGACCATGTTCTATCCTATCAGCTAAGCTTTGGGATCGAAGATCGGCATCGCGAAATTTTTCGTCCATTAAACTTGCGTTAGTAGCTAATGAAGTTTCGAGCTCATGTGTTTTATCGCATAATTTATTCATTTTACTTTCAAGTGTCATTTTCAAAATTTCAGAATTTTCTTTAAATTTACTTTCCATTGAATTAAATTTACTGTTTAAATTTTCCTTCAAATTACCCTTTAAAGACTCAGAACTTTATTTAAGTTTATTTTCCAAAGAATCGGAATTTTCTTTAAGTTTATCATCTAAACTTTCTTTCAAATTATCAGAATTTTCTTTAAGTTTACTTTCTAAAGAATCAGAATTTTCTTTAAGTTTATCGTTTAAACTTTCTTTAAGTTTATTTTCTAAAGAATCAGAATTTTCTTTAAGTTTCCTTTCTAAAGCCTCAGTATTTTCTTTCATAATGGCTGCTACACGCAGTCCAGCCTCCTTTGAACTCTCCTCCAAACTCCTCATCATCCTCATCATTTCTTCCATAATTTCAATTATTATTCCAACTTAGGGGTATACAACAGTGGCAAACACAAGCTTATAACTAGAACAAGAAATATGAATAGCTAATTGGAACACTATAATAAAATGAGATTTGTCCTAATATCGACGTGATGGAAAAACAAAATTCTTTTCTTTTACGAATTACATTTACCACAATATCACAAGAAAATATGCAAGTTCTCAAATATCCTCCACCTGGATTCTAATAATGTGTATGTCCAGTCATCGAACGTTTACTACTGAATTTACTTGACGCCCTAATGGTTAAGCCATTATCAAAAATAATCAAACCCATTCTAATTATCAACCAAGTTAAATTTTTAATTTTCCCCACTAATTGGGTTTCCTACTAATTTATTCATCCAAACCAGACATCTCTCAACTCCCAAAATATTTATATAAAAATTATCACAATTTCAACTCGGCATGCGATTGACCATGTCTAAATCGGGACCCACGTTCGAAGCCATTTCTATCTCTATCTTATTTTATGTGCCCGTTTAGACCGGAGTCTGCACGACCACATATGCATTTTACCAATAATCAGTCAACACGAGAATCAAAATATCCCGGAGCGCCAGATGGGTTAAAGCAAATCGCAAAAACGACATCAAATTTATAAAAATGCTTTACTGATTTTTGGCTCAATGCAACAATAAGGATAGAAGGAGATTTAATTGGGTGAAACACATCTGGTAAAATTATCTCAGTTTATTTAAAGTTAAAATCTGACTGCAAGAATGCTCAAAGCAGCATCATCCACGTGTGGCGATCCACACACTTATTTACACACAATATACAGAAATCTTCCAAACACATTTGACAATCTTTTTAGAAACACAAGTCCGATTAATAGTCCTGTGGACTGTGTTCCAAAATTATTAACATTTAATTCCAGCTCAAAATGAATTGTCCATACTGGAAATAACGTAGATCATTGTTTTACTATTTACATGATATTAATACTCGTAGAATAAATGTTTATAGAATTCTTAAACTTTCACTTGTTTTCCAGTTCCAAAAAATATATCGTTGAAAATATTATTATCATCGTAGCAACACAAATTATTAACACATATTAATAACATCTGAAAAGTATTTGACCATTGAGCATAGCATCGAAGAACTGTGCGATGCACAACAACAATTAATTGTTCTTCTGACATTAAACATTCGAGAAGTAACTCGATTATGAACTTCATGTTCCAAACAAAATATATGATTTCTGAATCATCAACTTGATCAATAAATGGTTGAACCATTCAACTATTAGATTATCCACTTGGAAATCATTATGAAAAATATTTATATTTATGGCCATTCTTAGTAACTTTCACAACTTGCAATTCTTCGACAGAATGCGGAAATAAGAATTGTAGTTTTATAATGAATTCATTTAGTTCATGGCACTAGGATTTGAAAATATCCTTCAAATTATTCGTGGTTAAAGAATTATTTTTAATTTGGCAGTGGCCCATTCTATTATTTGTGTAAGAACACAATATTACAATAACAACAACGGCAAAGAAGAAGAATAAACTACTATCATGACAAATCCGGGTTCTAGCAAAATCAAAGTCTAAATGGAATTCGTAAACAAGGTTGAAATAAGAACTGATGATTTCAAAGAAATAACCTTCGGGTTATTCATACGACGAAATGTGTGGCTCCAATACTCCTACTATAAACCTGAGCCATCGAACCTGCTATTTGATTGATGCTCGAAAAAACCTTCATTCCTGCGACTTAACATGCGCACCTGGGAATGGCATTTCAACTACTCCACACACATAAATTATCTTCCCAAAATTTATACAATAAATCAAGCCTCTGCTTGTTATCAACACTGGAAGATTAATAAACTTACAAGTTTATTTTATTTTACCATTCAGTTCAACCCGTGAATTTACCATACTTATGAAAAGCTTCATTTCACTTTCGAGTGTATTTACGTCATGATTTTATATAAATACAACAATATCCTATTTGATACAAATATCATTTGCTTCCCGTTTCATGCCTCTCCGTGTTATATGAAACATATACTTTGCTCATAGCAAATATCAACTGTTCAACCAGAACTGACATGTTGGTTGAATGCGGGCTTGCGCTAACCACTCTCCTTCGGAAAATCTCCTGTTCCAGACTAGAAATGTTTCAACTACTTCATAGGCTCTTTCTCAATACATATGATTATTAGAAAATATAATATCCAAGAATTATTTAGAAAAATTATGAAAATTATTATTATTATTATTAGTGGATTATTATTATTATTATTATTATTATTATTATTATTTCAAATATGTTTAATTATCATCTCATTATGTGAGAATCCACATGTTCGAACCTTCGAATATGGAAAAAATATCCATTCCTCACCAAAAATAAATTTAACTTTTACAGTTACATCGGCTGATTACCGTGATTTCCCAAAAATATGAAAAATTCAAATAAATGCTCGAAATGCTCGGTCATCGATCCTAAACTGTTCTGAGTGCTGAAAATGCTCAGAATAACTCTAACAAGTCTTGCGTAAATCATTACAAGCTTTAAATACGACGAAAAAATGTGTTGGTCATCTGCAGAAAAATAGTTTGTTTCAATTAGCTAGGCATAATATAATTCAAATTTGGCTTACATTTCTTGATGGTCTTGAAGTGTAGTAAACCTGGTCTATACCAGATTTATCCGTAGACATGCCCTATCGGACAAGCACGTATAATCCTTGTATCGGCCGCCATTGTAGACCCACAAATCGTCTAGTCAGACATAGTGGTAGTATCTTTCGACGTTTGAATAAACTGTGGTTCCATTTTAATATGAGCTTCTATCAAAGCCATAACAGTTTGTTGAAATAGGGTCAGATCTAAGTGATCTCTTCTTAAATATGTCAGTTGTAACGTAACTCACTGTAATCTCATCAGTACAAGAAAAACATTGACAGTCTAAGCTGTTAACGGCTCTTCTGAAGATCGTTCCCTGGGCATGGTTTATTAATATCACCATCTGCCATGCGCTAGACAACTTGCAGTTTCCCTTGCGTAGACTAATGAACGCCACCGTTATAGACTAGTCTTCAGTGTACTGAATGATCGAAGTGGTTAAATAGTTACAAAAATGAAAACTGACTTGAAAATGGATTTAAACATCCAAGTATTGAATTACTATTGGACTGTGACAAAAATACTATTTTCTAGACCAAGTCTAGCATATGTCCGTTTTTAGAAATATAAACATTTCCACCAATGTCTGTAGAAATCAATCACCTCAGTGATTCTCCTCACCAGAAACTTACTAAGTTCCAACTCGATGCGCAGCACTTCTCGTGACTATCACGATTTGAAAAGAACTTCTGCGTAGATACGGCAACCATGTGCCTTGGCTCAGCGTAGACGCAATTTGCTCTGCAAGTGCTTGTGATGAAGTGAGCTAACCATGCCTGCTCCAGCTGGCTTTTATACAAAACGGTCAGGGTCACGCGTCATCGCCTGATATCTGGAAATCCTCATATCTCTTGAATCCCTGGTCCGATTTACTTGATACTAATTGCATTCTCTTTCATTTGGCCGTGCCAGTAATCTGATCCCAGTCTCAAGTCTCTGCTCCATAGTTAACTATTTAATCAATAAATAGCCTCAACCTCTGCTATGACTCGCTACGTCACTTGCCATCCAACTATCGGTAAAATTCTTCTAAATGCTTCGAGAAGCAATGTAGCGCGATATTCAAATATCTGAACTTTCAAAAGCTGCTACAGCCTTTCCCTTGATATCTAGGTGTCTGAAACTTGGAATACCCATTCCTAGAGTTGGGCACAGTACTACGTATGAAGACCGGCCGGATCACCAGACGAGTCGTCAAATACCAACCTAGAGACAGAAGAGACGTAGCTCGACCAACGAAGAGAGGGAACGTGACCGAAACAGGCCACCTGGTCCAACACTTGATAGGAAGCAGAAGAAGAAGATCTTACTTTGGGCCCTTTACCCGGTAAGGAAATTATGTAAGTGTGGAAACAAATATTTTAATTTCGAATCGTCTCAAATTAAAAATTAATATAAACGTAGGAAACAAAAGTTTGGTGCTTTTCAGTCGGTCAACACGAATGTAACCAAAATAGCTGGGTTATCCCCTAATCCTGAAATAAATTACATGAGATTAATAAATACACTAGGATGACCAGTTTTGATCGTCAAACGATCATCATCAGATCCATTACACTTAGGCTGTAATATCTATGTTTGAAAATACAGGTGAAAATATTTACAATACGTACAATTATTTAGTTGCAGTATTGGTAATGCAACTTGTCACTCTAAGCTGGTTGTAGTATATAAGCTGTTAGGTGTAATGCTGAAATGGTGATAGAAATCCTGAATTTGTCTGTTTGGGGTGACTATATGCTTGTAGAAGTCGACTATGGTTGTACTGTATAGTGCAGGCTATTACTTATCTGGTAGGATGTCTTCCGTGCTGTAGCTGCAAGTAGTATCAACTTTCCTCTTGGAGCAGTTACGGTCGGCTGAATTGGAATGTTATCTCAACTGAACTGGTTATTTCCTCCCCCCATCTCGTGTTCCTAAGTGGTGTCTGTAGTCAATACATGTGTAATTGTGACGTGTTTCCAAGTCTAGATAAGTTGTATGTTATTGAATTCAGGAAGGTCTTCAACTGTTAAAGACCGTGGAACATTCCTCGCCACGCGTAGACTGTTTGTTAGCCATTCGTACTAGGTGCACCCGGTCTTTGAGGACGTCCCGGCACATTTAATACTGCCACGAATGCCGGCCTTGGTTTATTGAAGAATAAAGTACATCGTACTCCTGATCCAGATAACATTTACCTATTAAAAAACCTATTTCCCCCTTTTATATCGAGCCTGGCTGTATTGCTAAGTTGTTTCTTGTTTCCGACTTGGTGTGTTTTTTAGTAGAGTGGCTTCAAACCCCACAATATAAACGTAGGTTTCTGAATTTACATTTATATTAAGGGCCCAAAGCCTAGATACATTGTATGCCCCCCTAATTAGTTAAAAATTACAACGCCTCTATTTTCTTAAGGACACCTTGTAGAGTTGAGTGATGAAAAAATCGGATTTTTTTTTCTTTGATAAATGTGTGAGGGAAGGTCTATTCTATAAGCTGGCATATGATTTTTGCACCTTCCGGCCCTCTAAATGCCTTTTTCGGGGCAATTTATTGTGGTGCTCAGCTGACCACGCCCACCTGGCGTGGACTGTCACCAAAAGTTGTTTTTCGGCATGCTAATAGGAAGTCTTGTTTTGTCTGTTGGTAGTTCTGGTAGCTTATATAATCTCCATGGAAACATCTGAGTAGTTCTGGTAGCTGCCTTGCTTATATAATCTCCATGGAAACATCTAAGCATCGGTTTCCGCGGAAACTTGTTGATGTTTTGAATTTTCAGTGGTAACCTCGAGTAGATCAGTCGTCGTTGGTTTTATAATATTTATTTACAGTTTTGTGTTCCCGTGTGTTATTATGGGTCGAATTAGGAAGTTCGGTAAATGTAAACATTATCGCCGTGTTGCCAAAGGTGTGAAGGGCGATTCTGGATTGCCTTCAACCGACTCAAAATATGACATTGGAAGAGCAAGCAGTGCCTCAAAAAGGAAACTATTATTTGGAAGCCGAGAGTAATGCCAGTTCTACTGTGAGTAATGCAAGTAGTTGTGATAGTTATGCAATTCTAGATATAGGTGTACTTTCTGCATTGCTACACTCATTTGCTAAATGTAAACACTGTGATGGTGTAGACTGTTTTGAACTAAAGGAAGATGAAAAAAGTAGAAGGGGCTTATTCACTTGATTGGAAATACAATGTAATTCATGTGGCAGCAATAAATCAACTATGACATCAAAATTAGTTGAGAAGAAATATGAGGTTAATTTGAGGTTTGTTTATGGCATGAAAAACTTGGCATTGTACCAGGCAATGACATGGCATGTGCGCTTCGCCAGAGTGATATGCTGCGACTGAAGGAAGCTGAAAAGAGTGGCCAAGAGATGACCAAAGAAGCCAGAATAAAGAAGAGAGCTGAAAAGAAGAAGAAAGAAAATGAGAAAACCAAGAATGAAGAGGAGTATGGAGCTGGACAATTCTAAAAGGCTGATATGTGTCAAAAACGCATGTCTTTGTTTATTTTGTCATTTACCGTAACTTATAATTTTTGACATTCAGGTACACTTTTCTCTGAAACTACTGAACTTATTGTCATGAATTTTTTTATGGGTATGCATGGGGTCATTATAAATACACTAGGTGAAATATAACTGGATATTAAGCCCTATAAAAAATTTAATATCCCAAAACATTTACCAAAATTTGGTACATCAAATATAATATTTTTTAATTGGCCAAATAATATTCTAATGAATAAAATCTTTCACCTACTGTGTAAATCAAAGCCTATACGACATATATGGGCAGTTTAGTTGCTCTCTGTCAGCTACTTTCTGAGAAAAGTGCACCTAAAGAGATTACAACATTCTCAAAAAATATTTTTCAGGTAAAATTTAAAATGTATTTTACATAAACTGGGCATTTGGATCTTTCCATAATTCATTCCCTGTGTTGAGGAGATATCACTAACTGCATGTGCAAAGTTTCAATGCTTTGAAGTAATGGTATAGTAGTAAGATAGCCTCAAAATTTATTGAAATAGTGTGGTCAGTTTCAAGGTGAACTCTACATGGTGTCCTTAAAGCAAGTAAGAAATCAGCATAGGGGTAGCAATTTGCTATCTGGGCAACTTGGCACTTAAAGGGTTAAAGTTTCGAGCTCTGGTGACTAACTCTATTGCTCAACGAATGTTAAGTACTGAGCGATATGTAGTCATAACATCTCAATAACGATAAGGATGGAATATGCACCCCACATGACATGAGTGTCCACTTGTTTGACAGATAAAACATGGGTGATAGTCACTCATTGCGCACCATATGGTGAAGAGAGCGCCTCACTGAGCACATGATTAACCCATTAGTGTATAAGGTTAGTTTTTGTGTTTTATTTCAATTTATCCATACATTCATTCTCTTAACCCTTGAGAATTGGCGTGAAAAAATATAACAGGAACCTTAGTGTGCCACTCCCTTTTTGTCGTAATTTTCCCATGAACTATTCCCAACATAAAATGACGGTTGTTTGTTGTTTTTGTGTGAGTCTTCATTATTTTGTCTGGTTTGATGCAGCCGTCCATGCCTCCCTGTCCTGACCTAATCGTTTCATCTCTACATAGCTACCACACCCTACATCCAAGGCAATAAATCTGTTTAACATATGCTGACCTTGGTCTACCCCTACAGTTATTGTCCTCAACCCTTCCTTCCATAACTAAGCTTGCTATTCCTGGGTGTCTTAGTATGTGTCCTACCAACCTATCTCTTCTCTTCATTAGCAGTCGCCAGAAACACCCCTCCTCTCCCACTAGTCTTAATATCTCTTCCTTTGTAACCCTAAATACCCATCTGATCTTCATCAGTCTCCTGTAACACCACATTTCAAACGCTTCAATTCTCCTCTTTTCTGCTGGACCAATAGCCCATGTTTCACATTTTTAGACTACTTTCGATTTTTGAAAAAAGTGAAAGTAGACTTATGAGATCTACACAAGGCCAAACATTGTGTGTCTGTGTGTGCGTGTGTGTGTGAGTGTGTCTGTATTCTGAATGTCTGCCCCCACCCTATCAATTTGAACACGGTGAAACGGAATTGAACGAAATTTGGCACAGAGGTAGAACTAGCAAAGGGCACCTCAGTGTCATGTTTTATATCGCCGCCATCTTGACGGATACTTAATGGCAGCCACCCAAATGTTCAAAGCTTAAATCAAACAACGACTAATCGAATCATCCGATCTCTACCAAATATTGCAACAACATACGTTTATGTGGGACGCATATTTTGACTAAACTACAGATCATTAGCCCAATACTTTGTGGATGGCGGCCATGTATGTTTGCAAATCGATTCCCCCTATCAATTCAAACCCGGTGAAACCGAATTGAAAAAAATTTGGTACAGAGGTAGCTCTAGGAAAGAGAACCTCAGTGTCATGTCTTATGTTGCCGCCATCTTGACGAATACCTAATGGTGGCCACCCAAAAAGTTAAAATCTTAGATAAAATACGACCAACCTAATAACTTGATCTCTACCAAATTTTGTAAACATATACCTTTTTCCAGGAAGCATATTTCAACCAAACTACAAGATCATCCGCCCAATAGTTTGCAGATGGCGGTCATGTATGTGTGCAAACCGATTCCCCTTATCAATTCAAACACGGTAAAACCAAATTAACGAAATTTGGTACAGAGGTGGCACTAGCAAAGGGCACCACACTGTCATGTTTAATATCGCCACCATCTTGACGGAAACGGAATGGCGGCCACCCAAATGTTCAAAGCTTAAATCATATTACTACCAACCTAATCATTGGATCCCTACCAAATTTTGCAACAACATACCTTTTTGTGGGAAGCCTCTTTTGACTGAACTACAAGGTCAGCAGCCCAATAGTTTGCAGATAGCGGCCATGTATGTGTGCAAATCGATTCCCCATATCAAATCAAACACGGTGAAACCGAATGGAATGCATTTTTTGTACAGAGGTAGCAATAGCAAAGGGCACCTCATATTCATATTTAATATCCGTATAGCACGTTGTAGGCCTATTTCAACAAGCTACTATAACCAACATTCAATATTGTACTCCTTGAAAAGAACAAAGAGTTATAACAATACCCATGCATTTAGGAGAAAGTAGGCTTCTTTACTGAACATCTTCTTCAAATTTAACTTGCAGAAGAATTGCAATAATTTTCGAAACAGTATAATAGACCTTGATAGTGACGGCAAAGTAGACATCTCTAATTCTTTTGAACAAAGGAGCTGATGACCAAGGTGTCCCTTGACCCTAAACATGGATCAACAAGAACGTGAGCTGTGTGATTGTGCTGCACCAAATTAGATAGATTCTCCCCGTTATTTTTTACAGATTGTTCCGACTAACGTAAGCCGAAAATTGTCACGTGGGGAGTGGCGCCATGGGTAAATCTGAGCCGACCGTAAATAATGTAGAAATAACTTGAGTGTTCCAAAATGTATGGACATGCTTCCTTTGGAGGGTGATATTCAAGGCTAGGAAGGAAGGTACTGTAAGCGACAAGAAATAAGGGCTGACCAAAACGAGAATATAGAGCACTAGCATTACCCGTCGCGGCATCGCCCGCGAATATTCTAGTTGTAAAGAGTACACTTAGCAAAATCTCCATCATGAATGCTATGACTGATTTATCCTTGGTATGAATGATCAGACTTTATCAATTCAGCTACTGGTGCAGTGGTTAGGGGTTTGCCATTCCTTCATAGGTATATCAGAGCGAAGTTAGTTTTCTGGGAATATCACAGCCACTGTTAATATAAGGGCCTTTAAATGTGGTTTCGGAGACCCTTTATTGTCGGGTGAAAAAGACATTTCGTACCACACTCACACGTGAAAATTGCGTGAAAAAAAATCTGGAGTGCCCCTTGACCCCCTTACGCACATTATTCTGTACGTAATGATTAATTTTACAGCTTAATTTGGTTCAGTGATAACCTTATAACCGTCTGGAAACTTTCACAGTAATGTAAAAATTGGAATAGATTTGCGTCTTACAGTAATAGGTGGACCTGTGAGATTCTGTTACCATGGTTACCGTGTTGCACTTTTCATTATTTCATTGTAAATATACATGTTTTAAGGTATTTATTTAATTGTGAGGCATTTAAAGAGTAAGGGAGTGCGTTCCGCTTACGCATTGAGTTATGCTGAACCTGTAGGTACCCCATATGTGTAGGTTGGTGTTAATGGGACCTTATTTTCGGTACAAAACTGGAATGGGACCTTAGCAGAATAATATTGGGAGGGATTATTTAAGCTTCAGGTCAAAATTACCCATGCGCCACTCCTCGTGGGTTAACAGTGGCAGAAACACAGACCAACAATTAGAATATTAATACAGTGTGCTCCTTCTCTATAGGACGGAACCTCACCGGAGCCGCGTGGAGGACGGATCGCGATGAGTTACGGTCAAATAACCAGCATGTACTGTCCCCGTATATTCTTGAGGCGGTCTGTTGGATATCCGAAGCAACAGCTGGATTCGTAGACCCTGTCTGCTCCGGCGCAAAATACTAGTCAAGGATCTACTTCCAACTAGGCCCTCGCGAATATACGTGGCGGAAATTACGACACAGCTGTGAATTACATGAAAAATGCGCTTAGCTCGCAGTAGAACACCTACCTTTAATCTCGGGGATCTCGTGGTCAGCCTCTGGACCTATAATGGGTTGCACAGTTGCATCTCCTTATATCTAAAATAAATCATGACGACTCGGCTTCTAATAAAACTAAGCGATTTAATAACAAAAGATGTAAACTATGGTTAAACATTCGTACAATAAAATAAAAATACACTCCCATTCTCTCATCTTTACATTCACGCCACTGATAGAACTGCGTTCTATGAACGCTATAATAAAATTTGGGGTAGCTTGTGTCCATACATCAAGCTGTACAGCAATTACACACCCCTGGGTATTTACATTCCTCTGGCGCGTTCCAATGAACATCTGGGCGCTAAGGGCGCGCGACCCTCGCCACGCATCTGATGACATAACATTCTCCGTTACATTCCCAGCACTAGCTGGTTTAAAAAGGTGCAAGCCGTGCGGTTCGCAACAACTCTCTTCATTTGTGCGGCCTAGCCGTGGCCTTGGCTGGAAACGAGTTTTAATCAACCCCTCGCTATTCCATCCTGGGCCACAAATGCACTCTCCAAAACAATAAAAGCTATGTTAAGATTAAACAGATTCACGTCAGACAAATACATGAACTGTACGCACATCCTACACGCTATTAACATAAAACTTCTATACACACTTCCATTCATACTCTCGCATTGTGACGTCCCAATGGAGTTCATTTCATTCACACTGAACCAGAAACAAACCACATCCAGTCACATACGCATTCATACTCTAACCACTACGTTAAACAATTTATAAACTTCCTACACCTAACATGATATACACTCGATTGGTAAATAATAAAAGTTAACACTGAATAAATTTACAATGACGCTTATAGCATCAGCTATAGTCCTTTCAAAATAAGTAGCGTCTATATGCACTTGAGACTGAGCTCCGATCTAACAGTTATGTCAAATACAGTGAACTGAGATCCTTAAAATCTTCTACATCTCCAGAATTAACCACCACCAGTCTCTCCTCTCTGATCTGGTGTCAAAATAGTTTAAATACATTCGACCACTCAAGGTGAAACATATGTCGTTACATATTTGGGTTTAATAATCTCGATAAGAGTATAACATAACAGCTGTCAATATCTATTTCCCGTTTCAATTTCAACCGTGACCCTTCATGTCCTCTCTAATCCAAAGTCGTGTATACAAAATAAGGAGTACTCTCTACTCACACCTTTATGCCATGCCAAACCTAGTCATGCCCATGCAATGACTGTACTATAAAATGCGCAACACCTTCGCAATCCCTCGTATGCCAACTACATACGGAAATACATGCACTTAAAACCACTATCAAAGGGTTATCACTTTCACTTCTTTCAAACTGGCATTCCTTAAAAAGAGCATAATTCCTCAGCGTTGTCACAACAATCGCTGGTCTCATGAACAACAACAACAATTGCTAAATAATTAATTTATACATCATAACGACCTTTGGACTTTGCGATACTAACCTCCTCACTTATTACTCTCGAAACGTTACTCTGATAAATATAAACTGTCGTGCATACATTTAATAACAAGTAATTCCGTGAAGAACTATACAGCCTATTTTCATATAACCCTGCTCATCTTAATTGTCTCTAACAACATAAAAAATTCAGTTTAATTGCTGTAACAGATTCGTAGATATTGATTACCGTCTAAATATTTCATATGGTCGCCAGGATGGATTTTAATTTTTGTACTATTACATTAAGATTATTGTGTACGTGTGGTATTCAAACTTCAATCGCATGATTAGAACACAAGAAGTAAAAACGAGATTTTAAAAGTACGCACACCAGCCATCTTGTGATTATGCAAACAATTGAAATAAATTACATGCCAGTGGATCAACATTTGTATAAGAATTTATCGTGCAACGTTTCACGGCACTCGGATAGTTAATTCGCGAGAAACGTCCATTTAAATATTTATACTTCGCGTCGCCGCCATGTTGGATTTGTGCTCACCAGGTTACTGAAAGTCCTATAGGTGAACATATGTTCATAGTCTCTATGAACATAAAAAATCAGTTTGTTTGCTGTAAAAGATTCATAGATATTGAGAACCGTCTAAATATTTCGGAAGCTCGCCATTTAGGATTGTGATATGTATAGGCCATAGAGTTATGTACCATTCAAGGACAATTATTGCCTAGCTTCATTATTCAAACGTTCACTTCGATCGCATGTTTACGACACAAGAATAAAAAAATAATTTTAAAATTTCGCACAGCCGCCATTTTGAGGTTATGTAAACAATTGAATTAAATTAGATGGCAGTGCATTACAATCTGCAAAATCATTTACTGTACCACATTTCACTGCGCTCAGAGAGTTAAATCACGAGAAAAGTCTATTAAAATATTTCAAATTCGCTTGGTCGCCATGTTCGTTTTGTACTTTACAGGTTTATGAAATATACATAGGTAAACTTGTATCAGTACCCTTTATCACCGTACAAAATTGCATGATAATATCTGTAATAGTTTCGGAGATATAGAATGTCAGTGAAATATTTCGCACAGCCGCCATTTTGAGGTTATGTAAACAATTGACCTAAATTAGACTCCCGTGCATTACAATGTGTATAAACATATGCTGTACCAAGTTTCATTACGTTTGGATAGTTAAATCACGAGAAATGTCTATTTAAATGTTTCAATTTCGCTTGACCGCCATGTTGGTTTTGTAGTCACCAAATTTTTGAAAGTCTCATAGATGAACTTCTAGTATTACCCTTTATCACCGTACACAATTTTAGGGCGATATCGGTAATAGTTTCGGAGATATTGAATGCTAGTGAAATATTTCGCACAGCCGCCATGTTGGATTGGTGAGACGTAACAAAATTTGAAGGGCACGGTCGAGGTCGCCGGGAATAGTGCTATGAACTTACCGATTTTCATTGAAATCGCTCCAGCTGTTTAGATTTTATTAGAGGGACACACACACACACCTCACAAACACACACACACGCACACACACACGGACAAAGGTGATCTCATAAGCCTATTTTTTTTCAAAATTGAAAATAGGCTAAAATACAGCATCTCATCTTCACACTTCTGGGTTCGACTTTAATCGACGAAGGAATATTATGTCTACAACGTGACATGATATTACTCCTCGTAAATATTAAATCACAACAATATATCTGTGTGTGTCCAACAAGAATCGATCACGACGAGGATATCAAACGGTAACTACCCTAACGTCGGATGATAATAAATCTTCCAAGAAGATTCAAGCTTCAAATAAATTTAAATGACTGAAAGTTCATAGCTTTCTTCAATAAAACATACAATTAGTCATATTCGTATTATCTCCATTCTGAACGAATGTCCATGAGTTCTGACGATAATAATCGTGTCCACGTTAAATGTTTCTTTTCCACAAGATGTCATGATATTTCACAATATATCACTACCAAGATCTTCTTCTCTTGACGTTTCTACTCGACGGATAAAATGCCCAAATTAAACTAATAAAAATTAATTTAATGGGGTAACATAGACGAAAATGTCTATCACCTGAATTCAAAATGAATTCATAAACGTCGAAAATAAATTACTGTTCCTTAAAGGAAATGACAAAAGCTTGTTCCTCGAACAAGAAAAATAATCTCAGTTCAGAAACTGGATTCCCAACAAACGAAGCTAAAAGCGTCGCAAGACGTTCACTACAATAAATTTCGAAGAATAAAAATAATATACATGGAGAACATAAATATTGTGTCGAAATATGGATAAATGATTTGCTCAGAAAATGTCACTACAAGCTCTAACTACAAGGTCAGTGAACATTGCTACCTGGTCACGAAGTCTAGAAGATCGAGATAGAGTATTATACAATACTCAGATGTTACATCTCCCAAAGATCTGGGCTGGATCCTAGCTCGTCTCCAAGAACTCGTGACATCAGGAAAGGAACGAATTCCCCTACTGGAAAACAGCAAACTCCGACCGAGATCGAACTGCGGGCCTCCAACCATCATCTCCTTTGTGACCGGGATAACCCTGGACCTCTTGATAATCTTGATGTTTCTTCTTTCTCCGTCACAGCACAGATTCATCATAACAGCGAGTAGCGTCGAAAGTTCTGCTTTTCACTTCGAAAGGCATTCGAAAAGAAAGTCTTGGACCTCACTCGCATATCGAACATTCATGTAGATGTAATATGAACATCGTTCTGTAGTCGTTGATGTTAATGTTGAGCTCATGTTTGACAAGAATGCACTAGAATAGAGTTGTACACCAAGCCTCATGATCGCTCAATATGTAGACATTCATGAACAGTCTCCTTTAACGAAGCTCCATCGCTGACTATATTGCTTCTATCTGCCTATACTCCTGGCGCACTTAATAATTTAGTCCATAATAATCTTCATTATAGTAGACTGAATATTGTTCTTCACTATGGAATACATCTCCATCCTATTTGTGTTGTAATACAGTTCCACATAAGCAATGCTAACATACACCCGTACTCACTTGTGGCTGGTGCATGCGCTGCAGTCGCTCGAACAAAGTGTCTTATCGCGCTGGAAATAAACACTTTTCTCGCGCTTCACAAAACTACTTATAATTGCTGAAATACTTCTCCCAAACTTCTGAAAGTTCGTAATACACAATATCTGATAGCAAGCTACAATTTGTAGTTGAAATAATGTCTCTGAAGTAGATCAGACCGAAGTGATTGCGGCATACAAGTTCATCGCAACTTCACTTAGTTTCAAGGTGCGGTAATCTCCTAACTCTACCCTCGCTTATGCCTCGTCTCCACGAGTCACCTTCTACAAGCTCGGTGAAACACTCGGAACTTCTCTCTCTTCCAGTAACACACGTCTGACCTCTCGGACATTCAGATGATCAAGAGCCTCGATGCGTGGCATCTCCCCTCCATGTCTACCGATTCTGGCCGCCTTTTTGAGTTCCCTCTCAAATTCGCGCGGGCTCTAGCAAATCGCGTATTCCTTCCAATAACGACCTGCTATTGACTTATAAAATATTTCCAATATTTTATTACATATTCTTCTCTTTTCCAATATAAAAATTCACTCTGTAGGGGCTTAAATGAATTAAATATCCATAAAAATTTAGTTGCTGGAACTCCCGTCTTCTCTAAAACTTCTTCCTATTGGCTGTAAGCTCATATCCAATCGGATAATTTATAACAATATTTAGCCTAAATAATTCCTGGGAATATTCGCTGTTGCTAGGTCGATTCTAAGCTTCTGGAAACTTCCATTGCGCAATACAATCACGTGACGGAATTTCCCTCCTGCTCAACGTCGCCTCACGACTGGTTTCTGCCAAGTTCCAGCCATCATATCCCTTGGTTAAATTTTATCATGGGCTTCGAAAAAAATGTATTATTCCCATTTTTATCCCTTATAATTCATTTTACGGGGGCAGTACCAATTACAAAACAGCGAGTCGGGACGCAACGGATGCTTTCATAGCATTGCTTACACACGCAGCTGACGAGCTACCTTAGTGGAGATAATTGTGACTTGTGGTGAAGCTCTGTAGGCTAGATTTCGTCAGAACGCTCTATCAAAGTTCCAACGTTCATCACTAGGTATCATTGATATCTGGTGGCGAAAGTTGGAACTACTTGAAATTAAACGGAACTTGTAGCTCACCCTTTAGAGTGTCCGCTTGAAGCAGCTACAGACTCAGGCGAGCCGAACATGTCCTCGGACACTCCCGGCACTAAAAGCCATACGATAAATATATAAATAACTGTAGGCTATCTCTTATCCCGTGAACAATGTTAGGTATGGAACAAAACATCGAATTTTCCAAGTGGAAACTTATCTTCTCAAGAAGAAGTCGTTCAGCAAATGTGTTCTTAAGTTTCAGCGCCATGAAATATTTACATGTGGAGGAATGTCAAACAAAATGTATACAGAAACAATCCGCATACTCCGGGGGTTCCCGAGAACGAAATAACTGCACCGATACTAAATATCATTGAGGCTAAATTACAGCGAGTGTACGAAAACTTCCTACATCGGTGCAGCGCCTGTCTAGAAAATGAAGAACTGCATTTCCAGCAACTACTCTGGAATTCATATAAGAAATGATGATTATTAATAGTACATTATGCAACGAGCCTATAATGGCAATAATTAACACAGGAGTATGTTTATAAAACGAGTGTAGCGAGTTTTATAATTTCCATACGGTGTCTTAATTACCATTATAGGCGAGTTGCATACGACTCTTTATGTTCGATGATAATTATAAATTTATTATATGTTTTAACATCAATATTCATAAATATATGTGGAATTCCGTTACTTCAGTTAGTGAAAAGGGCGCGCTGGCTCTGCTGACTGAACGGAGAGCATGCGTGGGTCAAATCAGTGACGATTTAGCTAATGAAACGCGAGTTTTCATGATATATCGATTTGAATGGCTGCCTGTGATTGGCTAGTTGAAGTGATTTAACTTCTTACCGCTAGATAGTTCTAGCGTAGCACTCAAACATCAAGTCGAAAGTATTATTATTATCATTGAATAAAAAAAATACAGGAACCCTATTTTACCAGAGGTACATTAGGGTTGTAGATTAAAGCAAAGCAAATAAAATATTACTAACATAGTTTACCAAAAAAAATTGTTGATGAAAGTGAGAAATTGTCCTTAACAGCACTGCCTCTTGAACATATGTTACAGCGGCTTTGAAAGTTCCAGGTTACAACTATTAAGGTGGCATTGTAAATAGTATCGTTTCTTTTCAAAAACTGGACACTCAAATATAAGGTGACACACCGCTTGGGGCAATCCACAAAAACATGAATAGTGGTCTGTTGCTATTTTAAACCGTTCAAAATAAGACTTGAATTTTCCATGACCAGTAAAAAATTGTGTGAGGACAAAGTTTGGCACTAATAATTTTGATAACAGTCGATTTTGTACTTCCGGGAAGAATATTTCTCTTGTTACAGATCTTTTCAGGCTACATGTCCAAGTCATATTCCATTCGTGCAATATGTATTTCCTTATCTACCTTTTAACGTAACATATTGGAGACTTACTACAGGTGTCATTTATGTACTTGAGTACCTTTAAGGGGCGTGTAGGGGATGGGTATAGGATCAATTTGAGATAGGGAACCTGGAGTCGTAACGGCCCCCTAAACCCAGAAAACAGGTTTGTTTCAAGCCCTCCGCCCCTGTAAAGTAGGCGAGGGCGCCATGTGTTACCATGTGGTCACGCACTCTTTCGCTGTCATCGGTCTTGGCGCGACCACCGCTCAACGCTGCGTTAGCCGACATGGCTTCCTATCTTATACCATTTATCTATGGAGGCTATTCCATTGTTTACTCGTTCCTTCTTTCTTTCTTTATTTCTTTCTTAACAAACCTTGAAAAAGGTTGTTTCGTTTTTTTTAGTCTCGGTGTCATGTGACCTAATCATGTGACTAAGCCCCCTCCTTCCCCTCTAAAGAATACATAAAAAGAAAAAGATGAAGGCATGGCACCCCAGGAGAAATGAACCCGGGAACATCAGGGCACTGCGCCTCGCCGCTATCCGTTATTTCAAGATGTGTCGTAGCCTCCGATTTTGCTGATTGGTCTGCTCTTTCATTGCCAGCCAATCTAGTGTGTCCCCTTTGTGATCGCTCTTCAACACAAACAAATATCATTGGGTGCCACTCATATACACAATGAGAATAAAATAGATAACACGAAATCTCTCCTCCTCTTGTAGAAATAATAAATTGAAAGAATAAATATAGAAATCACAAAATAACAACTACGGAGTAGAATGATAGAAGGAAAAGTTATTATATTCAATGAATCAATATATAAATTACTATACGGAAAGTGCCGTTCATTACATGCTCCATTGGCTACCTAGGCTTACTTGTGGTTGGGGTATTATGTATATTCTGATGTACTTTATGTTCCGTAAACTTGCGACGTATCTGCTTTATCTATCAAAGCATCAATTCATGGACACATCTCCATTATTTAGAGATACAATTACAGTCACCAGGACTTGTGAAATATCGTCAAATTTTTAACAAAGAAACACTTTTCTACCAATCAATTCTATAAGAAAAGAACGTTTACCAAAGTTTGTATGTAGCCAGTCATCGACACCTAGATCACTGTCGATTTATAATCAATGCATTAGTTCGACGTTATACCGCGTCGCTCCTTTTAATGGCCTATACATCGTAGTAGGATTTGCTTTGTATTGAGCACAATGCCATCTGACAACAGCCTGGTTACTTATTTATATTCCTTAACTGGGCACTTTCTGATTAATTTATATAAGATAAACTAAACATGACAATTAATGACGAGGAGTGTCTGTGCAGATCCAAGATCTGTCACACCTTATCCATGATGTGCAGATATGTGAGCACTCCTGAGCTGTAGCGCTGATGTAGACAATACTAAATGTTCCTAGTTGTGTCCATTTTCCCATCTCTTAAACAAGGTTTCACATGTAAACCAGATTGAAGTTCCATTATACGTTAATTCCCTGGTAGAAATGAACTCTGCATTGATCAAGAGCAGGCTTCAGTCTCCGCAGTGCCTGAGCCGGTGAGATACGAAGAGCAGAGTAATCCAATGTGACATTCTATCTGGCGGCCCGGTAATGAAACAGATTGCAGTAAAGAATCATGTGCGACTGATTAATCGAGTCCTGGTGTGGTCAGGCCTGGAGTGTCCCGATATGAAGTGCCGCTTTAATGTGATGTAATGCCCGCTTCTCGGCTGAGCCACTCCAGTCTGGGAAACACTCTACAATGAAAAAAAGGAATGGGATATTCCGTTCATTTCCTGTAATTAACCAATGCTAAAAGAGACGACTTCGATCGCGACAGACCATTTTTTTTCCTAAACCCCAAATACTCATTTTAACAACACTCCTTCAGTTGATATTTAATGATTTTCAATTGGTCAACATGGTTATACCCAATTGTAGTCGGAGGATCCCTAATCATAAAAAAGAAATTACATGAGATTAATAAACAAGCTGTTCAGTAAAGAACATATAGCCTACTTTCTCCTAAATGCATGGGTATTGTTATAACTTTGTCCTTTTCAAGTAGTATGATTGAATGTTGGTTGTAGTTGCTTGCTGAAATAAAACGTGCTAGACGGATATTAAAAATGAATATGAGGTGCCCTTTGCTAGTGCTAACTCTGTAAAAAAAATGATTCAATTCGGTTTCACCGAGTTTGAATAGATAGGGGGAATCGATTTGCACGCATAGATGGTCACCATATGCAAACTATTGGACTGATGACCTTGTAGCTTGCTCAAAGAACGCTTCTCATATAAAGGTATGTTGTTGCAAAATTTGGTATAGATCAGATGATTAGGTTGGTCGTAATTTGATTTAAGCTATTTCCATTTGGGTGGCCACCATTACGTTTCCGTCAAGATGGCGGGGATATAAAACAAGACACTGAGGTGCCCTTTGCTACCTCTTTACCAAATTTCGTTCAATTCGGTTTCATCGTGTTTGAAAAGATAGGGGGAATCGATTTGCACACATACATGGTAGTTTGCTCAAAAGAATTTTTATACATAAAGTTATAATGGTGAAAAATTTCGGAGAGATCAGATGATTAGGTTGGTCGTAATTTTATTCAAGATTTTAACATTTGGGTGGCCGCCATTACGTTTTCGTCAAGATGGTGGCGATATTAAACATGTCACTGAGGTGCCCTTTGCTTGTGCTGCCTCTGTACCACATTTCGTTTAATTCGGTTTCACCGTGTTTGAATAGATAGGGGGAATCGATTTGCACACATATATGGCGGCCATCCGCAAAGTATTCGGTTGATGACCTTGTAGTTTGATGAAGAGATTCTTCCTACATAAAGGTATAATGTTTCAAAATTTGGTAGAGTTCAGATTGTTAGGTTGGTCGTAATTTGATTTAAGCTTTTAACATTTGGGTGGCAGCCATTACGTTTTCGTCAAGATTGCGGCGATATAAAACATGACACTGAGGTGTCCTTTGCTAGTTCTACCTGTGTACCAAATTTCGTTCAATTCGGTTTCACCGTGTTCGAATTGATAGTGGGGGGGGGGGGCAGACATTCAGAGTACACACGCTCACACATACACACACACACACACAGACAGACACACAAGTTTTGCCCCGGTGTAGATCTCATAAGTCTACTTTCATTTTTCGCAAAAATTGAAAGTAGTCTAATACAGGTATGAGACGTATACTCAATGTGGCAGGTCTTATTGCCGTATGCCCTTCCTGCCATCAACTCATCAGAGCAGTTAGTTTTCTAATAATAGTTAGCGTCATGGTAAATAGTTTCACACTTTTACCTAGGTATGTTATTTGTGATCGGACTCCGTTTAGAATATTGCCAACGAGATTTGATTTGATGCTACACTCTATGGTAATGGGTTCGATTCACTTGTGTGTTATTAATCATATATTTGCCATACCACACCCCTCGCCATGTATCCTACGTTCACATAAACGAGGCAAAATATGAAATCCCTCGTCAAGGCTGTGCTTATAAATCAATCGTCTGATTGTGTAACGGTTATTGTGCTAGATGGTACTGCAAATAACAACGCCAATTACTGGTGAGTAGAACACCTGAATCACATCTGCTTGAACCTACACCGGTTATTTACCAATTTATATATTCATTTATTAGTAAATTCACTTTTTGCCTTACTGATACCTTCTATGTTAAGTTGGCAGATGGTTAATACAGAGCCAAAGGTTTGGGTGTGTGAATGTGAATGTGAGTCATCAGAAGTACTATTATTTAAATTCTTTGCACGATTGTCATAGCCGTGAGGCCTTGTAGGGCAGTACGGCGTCATCTTCCTATTGTTGCTCGATTTGCACCACCTGGAGGACACGTGTAGGGTACTTTAAGGTTAAAACCTACGGACGTTGAGCAACGCTGATTACACCCACATGGTCTAATCAACATCGATGACCTAACAGCAGAACCTCCTGGGTTCAACCTCCCACGCACCATCTGGACCAGACTAAACATGATACGCTGCGACGTTGGGAGAACTGCTTCTGCACTACACCAATGGGGGTGGATGGAGTCTCCTTCCTGCAACTGTGGTGCTGAAGTGCAAACCATCAGCCACGTCGTGAAAGAATGTCCTCTACGAGCATTCACTGGGCCTATGGAGGAGCTACATCAAGTAACCCCTGCGGCACTCACTTGGTTGGAAGGACTAGACAACAGATTGTGATGACATCTCAGAATCTGCAACTGTGTGTGTGTATGCGTGCCTCCTAGTTAGTCTTTAATACTTTATATCCATGTATATAAATATGTATATTTTTTTCTAATAGTAATTATATGTAATAGTACATTATGCAACGAGCCTATAATGGCTATAATTAAGACACGAGTACGGCATGTTTATAAAACGAGCGTACGCGAGTTTTATAATTTCCATACGGGTGTCTTAATTACCATTATAGGCGAGTTGCATACGACTGTTTATGTTCGACGATAATTATTATAACTATTTTATGTTCAAACATAAATATTCATAAATATCTGTCGAGATTTCACCAGTTTTATGTATGAACAAAGCGCATGAGACGCAGAGAATGCCTTGCATTTGACCATGGCCACCTCGATTACTCTACTATGACTCTAGGCAACGCAATGAAAGTTACTTTAGAAGGCCGTGGAACTCAGCGCATCTAATTATCTAATTGGTCAAACAACTGTTTCTTGAGCTCTGATTGGTGGGAGAAACTGTTTCATAATGAAAAATAGTGTTATAATGAGCCTCATTATAGTACAGTTCTCTAACATATAATAGTCAGGGTCGAACATAAAATATATTTCAAACGATTGTCAAATGAAGCATCATACGCTAAATAAATAAATTAATAAATTCACCTCCATGAATCCCTATAAGCAGTTAGCACTGCGGCCTTGTCTGTCCCAACACATCCCATCTTTATCGGCTTTGGTGGCGTAGTTGCTAGCATGCTGAGCTCCTATGCCCAAGATCGTGGGTTCAAACCCGGCCGAAGTCGTCGGATAATTTAAGAGCGTTAAAAGTCTCTCAGTATGCCTTCCTTCGGAGGGGAAGTAAAGCTGGTGGGCCCCTGTCATAGATTTATGGCATGTAAAAGAACCTTCCACTAACTACACTTGTATGAAGCGAAAATTTGTAGGTTAGATTTTATTAGTTCCAACGTTCATCGCCAGGTGCAAATTGCGGTAGCATCTAGTAGCCAAGTTCACAGCTAGGTGTCGTTGATGGTAGCATTTGGTAGCAAAAGTACTTGAAATTGATCGTCCGCAGTCCTTACCTGAATTACAGATAACACACACTAATACAGACATCACAATTAACACTGGTTATCAGACAGATTCTACAAACACCCGAAGTACACGGGGCTACATGACCGCGTTGTCGCAGCCCCTAAACTGAGGAACCAACCAATCAACCACCTCCCACCTCGGAATCATTCAACACTGAATCCGTCACATCCAAGGTCTACGTCTACTTCACCTTCCCTCTACAACGAATGTCTCGTCTCCTCTTCTCATCACGTAACTCCACCATTAGAGTCGACTTATAACATTGTCCCCAGGTATCTGTCCCGGCAATCATTCGTGCTATCCTCATATCAGTTTCCCCCAGCTTATGTACGAGATCCTAAATCTACCCAGCTCTTAATTCCATACAGCAAGGTCGATCAAAATACTGACCGAAGTATACAGTAGAGGGTTTCGTCGTAACACTAACTTATTTCTTGGAGAATACAGTTGATTACTACTAAGAACTCACTGTTTTGCCTTCGCTACACTACCAACCTGAGAAAATTCACAGCCCAAGTACTTAAAATGATCAAATTTAGTTCCTCCTACTTTGCATCTTACTTTCTTGTATTTCTTCCCTTCATTTTTGAAATGATTTTCACACTACAGTGTTATTCTAAATTAGTTACCTGAAAATAAAGTTTAATTTCACATAGTTAACTTACGTAGTTTATTTCCAATTTCCAGTACATACTGTAAATGGACATAACATCAAGATTAATACACCATGTTTACAAAGGTTCAATGTGGTTCCCTACTCGACAGATATCCCAACTATACAACAGTGCATCCCAGTTACGCGTGAACATGTTCGTATCCACATTAGTTACCGCTACGTTGATACGTCGACGAAGCTCATGGAATGTTGTTGGAAGTGGAGGGAGGTACACGCTATCTTACTGTAACCCCACAGAGAAAAATCCAGCGGTGTTAAATCATGACATCGTGATGGCCAAGCTATTTTCACACCACGTCCCATCCAAGCGTCAGGGGAGTGCGATAGGAAAATAGCGACCTCGTGGTGGGAATGAGGAGGTGCTCCATCTCATAAACGGGGACCACGAGCTTGTTTGTGCTGCATCACTCTTCCCGTTTTTCCGCCAGACGAGCAAGGAGATTGCACGTAGCAAACTCTACCGACTAGGCCTAAAACGTGGTGATATGACATGATGTTTGACAAGCATCTGAATGAATTGCGGGCAATAGTTAAGAAATTATTCATTTATACTTTCAGGTAACTAATTTCGAATAACCCTGTATAGTTCTTACCTTTCTGTTTAAGTCTCTACATGTTAAGGTAAGATTCCAACAAAGGCTGTCTTTAAAACCGGGTCACTTGCGTAAGCCACACTGACTACCCAAATTTCACCCTGCTAGTTTATATCTTTGATCAACTACACTTGTGTGAAGCTAAATTGTTAGGTTTGATTTCGTCGGAACGCTCTAACAAAGTTCCAACGTTCACCACTAGGTATCATTGATATCTGGTAGCGAAAGTTGGAACTACGTGAAGTGAATGGAACTTGTAGCTCACCGTAAGGGTGTCCGCTGGAAGCAGCTACTGACTCAGGTGAGCCGAACATGTCCTCGGACACTCCCGGCACTAAAAGCCATACAATAAATAAAAAATAACTCTGTTCAAATGTCCCATATACAAGATAATCAGCAAAGCTGAAAGATTTACTCCTTTCCCTCATTCCAGGAATAACGTTAATCCAAGAACTCATCCTACTATCTGATCTCTCTGCAGTCTGATAATGAACATAAATACCTCTGATTACCTGCAGCAGTAGATTTTGTCAGACAAATCACAAAACCAATAACAGCACTCTAATATGGAGTTCCAAACTCCGTCCAAGCAATCGGCGAAGTGCCAGTGTGAAAACACATAGTCTGCGCACATGAGTGACTCGGATGACTGGCCAATGAGGCACGATGCCACTGAATAATAAGCGTAGGTGGGAGAAACGACCTTGGCTTCAACCAACTCTCGCAACGGCTGGGCTGCCAAGCTCCACCCATACCATTCTCTTTTCACTTCCTCTGTGTGACGTCATGCAAAAACCTACTTCACAGATTCCGCGGATGAGGTATAAGCAAGGTGAAGAGTGTGGTAGTTTGCCTTTGCTTTCGTCAGTAAATCTACGCAGCATCACTATCTTATAAGTACAAACCTTCACAGCATTCACAGGCACTAGATATGCACCAAATGAGATTTATCAACACCGCTCACATCTCAGTCGCTTCGATATAATCACAGGCATAAATGGGAAGATACCGGGTAGAAATGCTGGTGGAATGTTCCACTCTAGGTTATGAGAGAATAATAAACCTACGATTAGAGATATCTCGTGAACTGACGCTGACGAGTTCATTCTCGTATCCTCCGCTTTGCAGCTGCGTCAGACAAGTAATCCTAGATCTGTACGCTGTGTGCCCCAGGGAAGTTTCGTCACTGCGATTATATGGTTTAGATGACCGCCACAGCCATCCGTTGTGTGACATTTCTTTGATCTTCAAGTGCTTTTAGTTGTTATCCGTCCCGGTAACAAGTGACATCTGCTGGTAGGCTATGTCAAAACATGTGTTTGGGGCATTGAATGTCCTGTTGCATTCCTAATGGCCATGCATTACCAGCAAATTCACGCGAGATTTTCGCTTGATGAACAGGGTTTGGTTTGTGTGTGAAAGGGAAAGTTACTTGAATCACGATGATTATATTTCCTTCACAGCATAATTCATCTGCTGTATTTTTTTTGTATAACTTTACGATTCACAACATCTACCTCTTAGTGCCGTGATATCACACAGGTTCGCAAGCCTAGAGTGCCATTGAAAATGTGTCCAATTTGCAACACTCCAAATAAGAATGTAGAACTCTCACAATTTATATCCATCTTCAATTGATTTTTAGCCTACATTTCACATTTTACAAAAATGAGGAAAAAGTAGACTTATGAGATCGGGCAAATGTGTGTCTGTCTGTCTGTCTGTCGGTCCTTCTGTCTGTCCTTCTGTCTGGCTGTGTGTGTGTCCCCACCTATCAACTCCTAAACGACTGCAGCAATCGAAACAAAATTTGGTAGGAGTAAAGATCAATACCTGAATATCTCACGGCCACATTAGAAAATGATGTCAGTGCTACCAACTGCTGAAAAATCGCAATTGAAATTTGAGCTCCATGTTGGATATCTTGGAAGGTATGAATGAAAGCTATTTCAAAATTGGTACACGTATAGATAATAATATTGCAGTTTAATTTCCAGGAGGTCATACATGGCAGTGTTGCCAAAATGATTATAAGCCTGCTGATAGGTCCAATTTTTAAATGCATATAATTTGTACACTATCAATTGGAATTCAACCAAATTTCGTATGTGCTATGTGTGCATAATCATACATGACTGGGAGTATTCTTAAGAGCCATCAGGGCTGCCAACTGTTAATAAATGCTCTCATTTTTTAAAATCCAAATACCCATATATCAGAAAGTATGCAAGCCGACAGATTTAAACTATTCACACGTATAGTACCTGGCATTCTAGATTAATTTGGAGTAACTAATATAGGCCTACGCCCGTGCTGCCAACATGATTCTAAGCTTGTTGATAGGTCCAATTTTAAAATGCATGTAACTTGTATACTAATTAATGGATTTCATTCAAAATTGTCACAACAATAGATCATATGTTTTCAGATTATTTCTGACCAATACATGTATGTCATTGTTGCCAACATTATTTTACGCGCGCTGTTAGATCCAATGTTTAACTGTATGTAACGTCCATGCTATCCTTTGGATTTCAACCAAATTTTGTATTCTGTACCTTAAGAGATGGAACTAAGAATATATTCAGTCACCAGGGCTGCCAACTGTAGTTCTCTATTAGGCTACATTATGCCAGGTATACAGTATTTCGAACTAATTAGACATTTCGATATTACCAACTTAATTTCGCCTTTATGCTAGATAGATCCATATAGATTAATCATTGGCATGAATCTTAAATTTTAAGGAAAGTAGGCTCTTTAGTTCGTCACGGAACTTCTTGTTTCTCTCTTATTCATGAAGGATATACCTTTGCACTTTCCACCTGAATATTTCGGTAGTTAAAATAAAAATAAATAATGAATTGAGAAATTGTGAATTCAAAGAATGAAAATCAAATTCCAAAACAGACATGTAGTTCCAAATATCAGTTTGGCCTACCAATTGTTGATATTTCTTGTAACATAACATCTTAGTAGTCTTATTTACAAAGAAAATGTATTTTATGGGGTATTATCATTACAAAAACTTAAATTACAAAATATATTGCAAAAGAAATCAAGTAGTTTCGTGAAGAACTATACAGCCTATTTACAACCATAGGAGGAGGTTGGCCAACCAAGTTACTTAAATTATGCTCCTAAAAGTGGGCCCACGTATGTTTTTCAAAATCCAGTGAAAAATATTTCTAATTTAATATTGTTTCTAAGCTAATTCAACCTCTTATAAGAAGCCTGGAATAAGAAGTAAAAACAAAATAAAGGAAAACTCAAAACAAATAATGATATTTTGATGTCCAAAATCCATGAGCACACAAAGTACGTCACTTTTGTGTTCAGTAAATAACTATACATTGAAAACTGTAGTGTTCAAATATAAGTAATGATTTCACTATGTAAGTAACTATGATAGACATATTTACTCACAATAATAGTTTCTTTCCTAATTTCATTTTTCATCTCTTCAAAATCAGTTTCAAAATTTGTTTGGTGTTCTCTCAGGGCTCGATGAGATGGAACTGGTCATGGCTCCACCATATTATAGTGATTAATTACAAAGCAGTGCAGTAAGGAAAATGTTATACTAAACCACAATAAATACGTAATAATACAATTAATTCACAAACGATAGGCACTGAACTGGAATCATACATCTGTGAGACGGACCGTATAATTTACTACGCATATAGGTTACTGAAGATCAGACAAAGCGAGCTGCATGTGACCTTCACCATAAGGGACAAACATTCCAACTGATAGGTACATAAGAAGATAAATAATTAGGGCTCCGGAAGGGAAAGGTATGGTCTTGATAAACATTTGCAGCCATCTCACAGACGTATTACACCAACTAGCTGAATCACGCTGTATAGCAAATTTAATCAGCAAATTATTCAACGTATTTCAGGTAGATGGTATATTTGCTTTCACGGCAAACGGGTTAAAACTCAGCAATTTTTTATACTTCAGGTAACTTACTAATTTAAACATTTTCAAACATTTCCAAAAAGCAAAAATCACGCACGTGTCTGTTTGTAATGATAATCATTAGCCGTGCACTAGGCCACACACGTTTTGACGTACCAACAAATGTAATTTTTTTAAGGTGATGAATGCCTACAAAGCGATTAAAGATCAAAGAAATAACTTTGTGTCACTCACTGTCAGCTGGATTTAATGTTATTGAGTGTGTTTGGGTTCCAAACACAAGCGTAAATGTCAGCACCAACTGTCCGCAATAGAGTTGCTTTCTGTATATTTCATATTGTAATTGTTTGGCACTTGAAATAATAACACAACTGGTTGCGTGTGTGACTCATGCTGCAATTGACACTAATGTTTGCTGTATCACCAACGTCCTCAGTGGCTACAGTGCCGCAGGTTACACTACATGAGTTAAGTTTGTCGCTTAACAGTCCTCTTTAGTGTTGCACTGTTGAGGTTATTGCTACTGCTGTTAAGTCAGTAGGTCTCGTGGTTCTTACTCCTGATGCGACATATCTGATTCCTATGAATGAGAACTTGTTGATTGGTTTTGAAGTATTTATTAAACTTTGACAATCCAGTATATACAACGTAATGACTCCAGACAGACAACCTGTTTAGTTGCTGCTATAATTAGAAGAGTACCGGTGCTCCTCAGCGCAGGGCTTTTATACAAGTCCCTTCTCAAGAGAGAGGGTAATGTGCGTCACAGTGGAGGGGCGCACTTTGGAAATAACATGTGGTTGAGATGCACATCTTTACAGGAGATGGACTCATGGTTCATGAGGAAATACGCAGTGCCATTTCCTTGGTTCCAAGATATAATCCCTTCACAAGAGAGGGTAATGGAAATAACATGTGGTTGAGATGCACATCTTTACAGGATATGGACTCATGGTTCATGAGGAAATACGCAGTGCCATTTCCTTGGTTCCAAGATATAATCCCTTCACAAGAGAGGGCAATGGAAATAACATGTGGTTGAGATTCACATCTTACATACAGGATATGGACTCATGGGTCATGAGGAAATACGCAGTGCCATTTCCTTGGTTCCAAGATATAATCCCTTCACAAGAGAGAGTAATGGAAATAACATGTGGTTGAGATGCACATCTTCACAGGATATGGACTCATGGTTCATGAGGAAATACTCAGTGCCATTTCCTTGGTTCCAAGATATAATCCCTTCACAAGAGAGGGTAATGGAAATAACATGTGGTTGAGATTCACATCTTACATACAGGATATGGACTCATGGTTCATGAGGAAATACGCAGTGCCATTTCCTTGGTTCCAAGATATAATCCCTTCACAAGAGAGGGTAATGGAAATAACATGTGGTTGAGATGTACATCTTTACAGGATATGGACTCATGGTTCATGAGGAAATACGCAGTGCCATTTCCTTGGTTCCAAGATATAATCCCTTCACAAGAGAGGGTAATGGAAATAACATGTGGTTGAGATTCACATCTTACATACAGGATATGGACTCATGGTTCATGAGGAAATACGCTGTGCCATTTCCTTGGTTCCGAGATATAATCCCTTCACACGAGAGGGTAATGGAAATAACATGTGGTTGAGATGCACATCTTTACAGGATATGGACTCATGGTTCATGAGGAAATACGCAGTGCCATTTCCTTGGTTCCAAGATATAATCCCTTCACAAGAGAGGGTAATGGAAATAACATGTGGTTGAGATGCACATCTTTACAGGATATGGACTCATGGTTCATGAGGAAATACGCAGTGCCATTTCCTTGGTTCCAAGATATAATCCCTTCACACGAGAGGGTAATGGAAATAACATGTTGTTGAGATACACATCTCACATACAGGATATGGACTCATAAATAAGTGAAGAAATACACAGTGTCATTTCCTTCATACAGAACGACAAATACATGAGGAAATACGGCTTGCTATTCTCTCTATAGTAATAATAATCATAATTCTTAGTTTAGAATGGGGCCTAAGTTCGACTCTAGGCGGGATACATAACTCATGTACCGTCTACCCAGAGTTTCCACGGTACTGCTTCTCACTTGCAGCATCACTTATGTTGAGTCTCGTTGTTGCCTCTAGTGTACTCCTGCTCGTCTCGCATCGAACTCAGAGCGTTGACCTCATCTTCCACAAAGCATCGCTACTCCCAAGCTTTCACAGCTCCAACTCAATGCTGCTGCACTAGCAGAAAGGCCTCTACACTGCTCGACGTCTGGTACTACCCTGTCAGCGAATTGTTTCCGGTGGCGGAAATCGGAACTAATGCGCTCCGCCCAGCCACACGCATGCGATAGACGTGCTTTGTAATTAATGTCAGCGAAACCTTATCGCATGTCGTGTGTGTGCATGGTACGTGCTGGGTCATGCGCCGTGCGGTGTGTTCTCATTGTATGACTGTACATGCGTTCCCCCTCTTGCTCTACACCCGCACGCAGCAGCCGTAACGTGGTGAACTGACGTAATGTATACACAACAGATCAGCTCCGTGCCTAGCGGTAACAATTCCCTGGCAGGGTAGTACAGTGTCACTGCACTGTCCCGTACGCGTATTTAGAAATTCACCCCGATCTGAACTCCCTCCTCTTTCCTCTTTTATCAACTGTGATTGGCTCGCACTCAGTGGACGTTCAAACGGGATACTGAAGGCAGGGCATACGAGACGATCTCTCCCAGTTGTTCAAATCACATTGGTTCTGAGATAATGTATTAATCAGAATGAGGGGTTTAATATTGAGGTCTTGTGCAAACCACAGAGGGCATCTAAGGAAATTCTATGCTCACGTAGCTGACGCTGCGGAGGTCCAGGTCGATTCCCGATTTGATACAAGACTGCATTATGTATTTACTATATTCACTATAGTCCCCAAATCGCGACTTGTGTACTTTAAGTGTGCTTGATATTTTTGTTGTAATTTTCTGTAATTACATTTCAACCGAGGAATTTCTTCCATTTGCAAATAAAGTAAATAAAGATCTATAATATAATGTCCACTTTACAAATTCGCTTTATCTACCTCTCAGAAATGATACATGTTTCGGCTGTTATCAGTCTTCATCAGTCATTAGCAGCATACACACTCTCCAACATATTCCATCTTAAAAATACACAATCACTTGTATGTTTACAAAATTGTACAAGTCAAATGGCATCAACGCTGTATAATCAGAGATAAATTTCTTAAAGATGGGCTTGAATCCGGGAGATACCCTTTGTCATACTTTATTTACACTCATGCTGATGAAAAGTTCTTATTTTTCTCTTTGTAATCTTCCATGACGCAACCCATTAGAAATTGCCGCCTGATTATCCCAACGAGTCGCTTGCTTAGAACAAGTGAATGTATTTTAATGGCATGTTCCTCTAAAATGTCTTTATGTCATCCACTGTTGAAGTTTTGTAATCCCACCATCGTAGGGTAATTGGGAAGTATGTCTGCTGCTAATGACTGTTGAAGGCTGATAACAGCCGAAAAATGTATCATTTATGAGTGGTAGATAAAAGGAATTTTGTATTGTGAAGTGGACATTGTCTTATAGATCTTAGGCTCAATACAGAAAAAAGCAGAACATGGTCAAGGTCATGGACATACAAAGTAAATGAATGAATGCATAAATGAATGAATGAATGAATGAATTAATTAATGAATTTCTCTACGGAGTAATAACTCGCAAGCTATTTCTGAATACATTAGAAATGTGGAGATTTGAAGCCATTCATTTTTAGTGTTGCCAATACAAATTTATTGTCATTTGCAGCACTTTAGTCGGTCAACACGATTGTGCCCAATGAATTGGGCTGGCTACAAGTTGTAAATATGTAAACACACTCCTGGAAAGAGTGTATTAGTCAATTATCACACTTACATGGGCAATTTAGGATTACGCATTTCGACCCTCAAGTGGTCAGCGTCAGATCCTGATCACTGTGTTAAGGTTAATTTTCACTATTGTAAATTCACTACTCGGGTCCAGTAGCACGTCGTTAGATGATTATAGTAAAATGTTTGATTCGCGGTTTGAATGTCTTTCTACGTTAGGTTTGTTTCGTGTTTGAAGGTTTTGTGAATTACGTTAGTAAAGGTGTATATGCGCGTGTATACTATTTAGAATATCACTCTGTAATAATAATAAATCAGTTAACAAATTTTAGCATCACTAGAAAAAACAAATTTTAATGTACACTTGGTATCGTTCTCCCCACAGCGATGCTCACCTATAGACTTCCGCACCGCTATTGGCACGGTGATGTTTGCATCTAGCCTAGCTCGGTTGTTCATGCTGCATGCTATCTGTTTTTGGAAATGTTAACTGAAGTTTTGAATGGATTATTGCTGTACCTGAACCAACAGAATGAGGTTGTAAAGACTTAACTAATACATGTAATTTTTCGAGGAGTGTGTTTACATATTTATAACTTGTACACCGCCCAATTCATAAGGCACAATTGTGTTGACCGACTGAAAAGCAGCAAAAGACAAGTACTCACAAGACGTATACAATATATAGCCTATGTACTGGTTGGCTCCTCTATATTCAAACACTCCCTCTACAGTACCTTTTACTCAAGGACCAACTAGAATGGATTGGAAAGGAAGCGGGCGTGGCTTTACGTTAGTAACCAACCCAGCACTTGCCTCGTAAGATCACTTCTAGTATGAATGACGTCGTAATCGAACCCATCTCTACTCACATTTGCCTCATGAGTCTGAGTGTTCCCCGTTCCAGCTCTCAGACCAGAATTTTATTTCTATGCAGAGCTGGAAAACGGGCCCAGATCTCCCGGGCGACAGCAGAGAATAGCTTAGTAGCCACTACTGTTACCATTAGTGTTGGTCAGTGTCACAATTGACTGTATACTCTAATATTAATTCGAGAGCTTAATCTGCGTACAGTTTTTTATGATCTCCACCGACTACACCACTCAATATACGTGTGTATAGTATCAAAGTCTCACTACTGTACCCATGTGAGTAATTTCCATGGAAAACATGCTTCTGCCTCCAGCTAGCATCAGTTCTCAGGCGTGTACCGTCCACCCACTGAGCAGTTGCATATTTTTGATCTGAGACTAAAAGGTATCAACTCTACAATGATAAAGCACAACTCTATTCTAAAGACTTTAATTCAGTTCTAAATCATGTCTTCAAACACATAAAAACACAATCCCAATAATATCATACAAAACAAAGCAAAATTACTTCTACAATACTAATTATTCACACTTTATCCTTGCAAATCCAGATGATTATTCATGCATTTACCTTGAGATTAACATCAAAATTCATCTCAAGTGCACTGATGTACATGTAATTTACACAAAAACTGTACTTATATTCATGTAACCTGTTGTGACCTCTTTCAATTCACAAGCTTAATTGTTTACTCTCAACATCTTAATTTACATTATGTGTGCCTTTGTGTTTTGTTTCTCTCTTCCCACCAAAATGCTTTACCATGCATTAGCCAATTTATGGGTTACACAAATTTACTTGCAACTCCACAATTCTATGTAATTATACCCGATCTGGAGTACTACAGTCCCCTCTTCTACAGTTCCACTGTATGCCGTTGTGATTTCAATTAACAAAAAATTCCGTTACCGCTGTGTCGGATGGTATTATTACGCTACCCTTGCGTGGGCATAGCCTATGGCATCAAGTGCCGATCGTCATAACTAAGTGACAGTTGTTGTTTGAGTCTTCAGTCTTTTGACTGGTTTGATGCAGCGCTCCATGCCTCCCTGTCCTGAGCTAATCGTTTCATCTCTACATAGCTACCACACCCTACATCCGAGGCAATCTGTTTAACATATTCTAACCTTGGTCTACCCCTACAGTTATTTTCCTCGACCCTTCCTTCCATAACTAAGCTTGCTATTCCTGGATGTCTTAGTATGTGTCCTACCAACCTATCTCTTCTCTTCATTAGCATTCGCCAGAAACATCTCTCCTCTCCCACTCGTCTTAATACCTCTTTGTTTGTAACCCTATCTACCCATCTGATCTTCATCATTCTCCTGTAACACCACATTTCAAATGCTTCAATTCTCCTCTTTTCTGCTACACCAATAGTCCAAGTTTCACTTCCATAGAGCGCCACGCTCCAGACAAAGGCATTCAAAAATGACTTCCTAATACCTAAATCTATATTCGATGTCAGCAGATTCCTTTTTTGTAGAAATGCTTTCTTTGCCTGAGCCAACCTACTTTTGATATCCTCTTTGCTCCGTCCATCACTGGTTATTCTGCTTCCTAAGTAACAGAAGTCTCCTACTTCCTTCAGCTTTTCACCTGCCAATTTGATCTCCATAGAGGTTTCTGATTTATTTCGGCTGCATTCCAGTATTTTTGTTTTACATTTATTAATTTTCAACATGAAGTCCTTCCGTAAGACGGAATCCATACCATTCAAAAACTCATTCAAATCCTCAGGCTTGTCGGCCAAGATGACGATGTCATCAGCAAATCTCAGAGTTGAAATTATTTCTCCTTGAATCTTCACTCCCACTCTACGTTTTTCTCTAATTTCCTTCATTGCTTGTTCAATGTAAAGATTGAAAAGTATGGGTGATAAGTTGCTGCCTTGCCTTACACCTTTCTGAATACCAGCTTCTATCTCATGTCCTTCAACTCGAATGACTGCTGTCTGGTTTCTGTATAGATTGTATATCACCCTCCTATCCCTGTACTTTATTCCAATCGATTTCAAAATGTCAAACAATTTAGTCCAATCAACGTTATCAAAAGCCTTTTCTAAGTCTACAAAAGCCATGAACGTTCTCTTATCTTTCCTTATTCTACCTTCCAAAATCAGCCTAAGACTTAGTACAGCTTCCCTTGTTCCTACATTTCTCCTGAAACCAAACTGGTCTTCACCCAACTCCGTTTCTATCTGGCTTTCAATCCTCTTGTAAATTATTCTAGACAGGATCTTTGAAGCATGAGTAATCAAGCTGATTGTACGGTAATCTTCACATCTGTCAGCTCCCTCTTTCTTTGGTATAGGGATGATTACATTATTCTTGAAATCAGGGGGTACCTCACCTGTCTCATAAATCCTACACACCAAGTGAAATAACCTGATCAGACCTTCATCTCCGATGCAGCGTAGCAACTCAATCGGTATACCGTCTATGCCTGGTGTTTGTTCCTGCTTAAGTCTTCCAAAGCTCTATCAAATTCCGATTTCATTATTAAATCTCCTTTCGCATCCTCATCAATTTCCTCCTCCCTTTCCATTACATGATTCTCAATCTCCTTTCCCTTATACAAACTCTCTATGTAAGCTTTCGATCTCTCAACCTTTTCTTCCCTATCTATTAGAGGCTTTCCATTTGTGTCCTTAATATTACAGCACTTAGTCTTTTTTCCCCAAATGTATTCTTAATCCTTCGATAAGCTGTGTCTACTTTTCCTAATTTCAGACAATTTTCTATACCTGCACATTTCTCTTTCAACCATTCTTCCTTCGCTTCCTTGCACTTCTTGTTAACCTCATTTCTCAGACGTCTGAATTCTGCTTTCCCCTTTTCATCACTTACATTCTTGTGTTTCCGCCTTTCATCCATCAATTCTAGTATATCCTGAGTGATCCACGGTTTTCTACCTATTCTTTCTTTCCTACCAATGTTTTCTTCTGCGGATTTTGTTATTTCATTCTTCAAAAGTGCCCATTCGTCTGCAATTGAAGTTTGTTTAGGGTTTTTCATTAGTCCTTCCTTTAATCTCTTCTTGAATCTTTCGTTTACATCCTTCTCTTTCAGTCTGTCTACTGCCCACCTTTTTGGCTTTTGACTTTTCTTCAGTTTCTTCAACTTTAATCTGCATTTCATTACAACCAGATTGTGGTCAGAGTTTATGTCAGCACCAGGATATGTTTTACAATCCAAAATCTGGTTTCGAAACCTCTGCTTGACCATAATGAAGTCGATTTGGTAACGCCCTGTATCTCCTGGTCTCATCTATGTGTATATTCTTCTATTGTGGTTATTGAATAAGGTGTTAGCTATGACCAACTCATGCTCGGTGCAGAATTCTACCAGCCTGCTTCCTCGATCATTCCTTTCACCTAATCCGAAATCTCCTACTATCTTCCCTTCTCTCCCTTTTCCTACCACAGCATTCCAATCTCCCATTACTATAACATTTTCATCACCCTTGATATACCTCAGAATTTCGTCTATTTCTTCGTAGACCTTTTCAACATCTTCATCATCAGCTTGACTGGTAGGCATATAGACTTGTACCACTGTGGTGTAGGTAGGTTTAGTATTGATTTTTGCTACAATAATCCGTTCACTATATTGCTCATAATATTCCACCCGCTGTCCAAGTTTCCTACTCAATATGAGGACAACCCCTGCTTGGCCATTGTTTGATTTAGTGCTAATGACCCTATAGTCTCCTGACCAAAAGTCCTGTTCTTCCTGCCAGTGCATTTCACTAATCCCAACCAAATCCAACCTCAACCTATCCATTTCCCTTTCTAAGTTTTCTAACCTTCCACTTCCTAGCAGACTTCTAACATTCCACGCTCCGATCCATAGAATGTCAGATTTCCTCTTTGTCACTTCTGTGATGTTAACCCCCTCTCGAGTAGTCCCCACCCGGAGATCTGAACGGGGGACGAGTTTACCTCCGGATTGAAATTTTACAAGGGAGGAGGCCATCATCACATGTAATTATGCATAGAGAGGGGCATATCCTCGGGAATAGCATACGGCTGTAGTTTCCCGTTGCTTTGAGCCGTGCAGCAGGACGCAGTGTAGCCATTATTTGGCTTATATTATCAATATCTTAACCGTCTATAAGACTAGTAAAGAATTGATTTATTCTGAAAGGCTGCTACTCCCTTTCAGAATAAGTAAAGAGCAATTCTACTAACAAAAATACTAACCTTCTACCGTACTAACAATTAAATACCAAAATTCTACTAACGAAAAAAATACTAAAGTTCCACCAACAACAAGTACTACCACTAAAACAGTCTGTCACCAGGCACACTCACATGCACCCTCACACAGTGACAGTGTCAGTATAAAATGCAACTTCCAACAATTCGTAAGTTTGCTAATTATTAAATCATCAGGCTGATCTTTAATTAACCATGTGTCTCAACCCACACAATTACATTATACAATACAACAATGACTCTTTTTATTACAAGCAGGGTTTCAAAGTCTGTCCCTCTTAAATGTCAACCTTCACGACTCGTTTAAAACTGTGCCCCTTGGAGCGACTCGTATACAATGGAACGGAGTTGAGCGGTCACAACACGTGCGCCGTCCTTCCTGACTCCTTCTTTTATCTCCAAGCAGTAACAAGATTCTAAATACGATAGTGCAGTCTCAAAGACCCACATATCCCATATGATTTCAACTAAATTGTATGCAATTTATTCCTAACCTTAGGATATTAATAACTGGCCTCAATAGGTCCATTTCATTATATGAAGGAACGAGATTCATCAAACACTGGTCGAACTGGCTAGCCGGTATCTTATTAAATGCTACGGTCAGGCACATGCTGCCGCCAATAAAATTCACTTCCCATGAGCTGAATTATTCAATAATTAGTTCTCGGCCGATATCAGGTATCATGCAGAGGTTTCCATTATTATCCTCTCATATACCAAAGGATTCGAACACGGAACATTCCATATCCATCCTCAGAGTTAGAGTACATCACTAAATACACTCTGGCAAATAATAAATATCTCTGTACGCCCTAGGCAGTACGAGATTTCACACGTCGAATAGATTACCTGGCTTCGCTGACCATTATGCTATGATCTCGTCCTTTGATTAGTAAGATAAATCTATCAATTAGTCTACAAGCTTATTCACAAGCTGCAAATTCAATTCACTATTGAACTCTCCCATTCCCTAGATTCTTGCACATTTTATTCCCATTATCACAATATACTCTGATATTAACTTGCTTTTCTTAGCCTTTCATGTATAATATTACTGCTTGGATAGATAAATATTCCAATTAGCACATATATTTTTTACTTACAACCATTCCTCCCTGATTTGTATTCATTTATTCCTTTTTATTATTATTATTATTATGATTATTATTACTAACATGAATTACCATAACCCGACACAACGTAACCCTTTTAATAACGGAACATCCGTGTCCGTTACATTAAGCTTTTATATAACTGAATTGCCATTTTACATTTGTGGTAACGATTTATACACTTAATGATGTACAAAAACATCTCAACTTTACTAAGATCAACACAACAATAATAATTCGAGGCTCTCCCTCCTAAAATTGACTATTATTGGCATATATTAATTCGAAATCACACAACACACAGTGGACTACAACTGCTATAAAATCATGGTTTTTGGGTACTTACATCGGCTAGTCCGGTGGCTCCAACCACTCATTCCTTCCAGTAACTCCTGCCATTTGCATAATTAGCAAGGCATTCTTAAACTGATAACACCCATTTTATATAACTTGGGCCTCACAAGACACACGGCACTTTTCCTTTCCATATTGAAGCTATTGCTTCCTTATACACATAACACTTTATAGCACTTGTTACAATATTAATTTTAAAGATATTTAACAGATCATCACTACACTCACACGTCACTATTCACATTTCTTACTGGTTGAATTTTCCTGGCAAGATATCAGAATTGCAGGCGTTGAATAACTCCTCCTCGCTGCTATCCGTATCCTGATTGAAAGTCTCGAGTATCTGCCTACGGGTTCCTATCGATTCACCCAACTGTCTATCAATCTCTATCCTTCGATGAACTTCCTGCTATCGCATAAATATGCTTGCATATCGTCCTGAGCGTTACTTATATTGGTATTCTTATGAAATTTCACCAATCGCATAATAAAATTTATCCCTATGCAGTCCGGCATCCTAAGATCTGTCTCATCAATATTTTACATACTGCGCCCAACCATTGTACATTGTACTGGTACAAATTATCACTCTCAATTGTCCTACCTTGTATATTACACGGTACCTTTCCTACGTGCACAAAAACAATCGCTCGTAATGCCGACTATACAAATATGGTGCGACTGTCCTTAATAAATGGTATTAATAAATGTTTCACTCCGCGGCCTTTCATGTTGAAGTCCGAGCCTCCCTTCTCGACTTCGGTAACGCGCACTTCGCATTAGACTGTGGTTCAACTGATTACACACCCGTTATTACTTCATGACTTAATGCATGACTATATGTTGCTGCACTTAGAATGTTAAAGTCTGCGCGTCCCTTCTCTGGGCTTCGGGTGACGTGCACTTCGCTCGCAAGTATGGTTCGACTGACCCCTTTTACTCCATCTGTCTCCACTAACTAACTGCCTCTGTCCTGGGTCAACTCCCTTATATCCGTTTGAAGTGAAAAATAGACCGAGGATTCCTCTGCAGCGTCAAATTCTCTCACAGTATGATTCTGCTCTTGAAATAACGTTTATATTGTTCCTTTTTCCTCGCTGGTCACAGAACTGTATACCTGCTCGAGGATCGGTCGGCCAATTAATTAATATTAATTGCCTTTGCCATGGCGTGGGCACGCCGCGTCACCTAAAAAAAACCGGCGACCTAGTCAGATCTCGCCGCTAACACCAAATATACTGTGTCACTGCGCGTTCCATCAAATATGCCTCGATTTCAGTGTTTAATGGCTTGATAATTAGCCTCCCGGCTAAACATTCACATAGGTGAAAACCTCATGTCACTGCGTTGCTCCAATCACGAGTAATCATTAAATTACGCTGGTATCTTCCCACTCCACCAGCCTCTCCATTCTGAAACGGGGATAACTTGGCAATTATTTTTCATCCTGACCTGCTCCAGACGACTTAAGTAGGTCACAAAGAGTGACAAAGCTCCAAGAATCTCCTCCCCCTTTTCTAGGGTCATTACACAAACGTCAAGCGCTCCAACTTCTGTGCTCAAGTCCAGAATAGTATGCTCCATGCAGCCCAATAATGCCGTATCCTACAATATTCCCTGCATTATATTAATAAATAATGTCAGCATTAGTTCATATCACAACAGTGATTTAATATGTATATTCTCTAGGGGTTTCTAAAACTTAAACTCGCTCAGAAGATCTCGTGTTCGTTCCTAGCTGGAACCTTTATTCTGAGCTCAACTATCTCTGAGATGCACGTTCGACACCAGTCAGCCTAACCCCGTTGGGTTCATATTCCCCATGCAAAACTAATAGAAGTCAATTGCAAGTGACCTTCTGTAAGTCACCGGCTGACTGTCTCAACCGTCTGTGTTTACTCTAGGCGGTCCTTCACCTCGTCTGCCTGCGGGTGAGTCTGTCTGCTTCCCCCTTCCACTCTGAGCTCAGCCTTTAGCCATGCATTCTCTCGACGGAGGGTTTCATTCAATGCTTCAACCTCCCTAGCGGCTTCGACCATGTCTTTCTAAAGCAGTTGCAGACACTGGCATTCTGGCTGTCCGCTCCCTTCACTGGGCAAGCCGCTCGTTTCTCTTTCCGTCTCGCTGCGCGAACCTTCAAGCCTGACTGCCTGGCCGACTTTGCTGTCCACGTCTACTTGGGTGTGTGCTGCCTTGGCTTCTCTGGTAACAATGGAATGGGTCGTTGTCTCATGAAAAAGGGATTTGGCTTTACCCTTTGGCACAAATCGCATGTCCTAATAGCAATTCTTACAGTTTCTCTTAACTTTGGCCAAGTGAATGCTTCTTTCAGAAGAGCAGTTATTTTGTCTATACCGGGATGTCCAAACGCTCTGTGTGCTATCCACACCAATCTCCTCTGCAAAGATGCAGGAATAATAATTCTCTGACGGGTATGTTCCACATCATCCCAATTGTGTAGCATCTGATTGTACCATACATAGTCTGTTGATAACGCCTCTGCCTCTCTGTATATCACAGTTCCCCTTGCTAAGCGTCCCTCGAAGAAATCCTTCATCATTTTCAACCACGGATCTTCGCGTTGTTGGTTGGTAAGATTCTTCAAGTCATGCAAGGTCTTCTGATCTCGATTTTCAATCTGGACAGCTAGAGTTTCATCTTCTCTTGGATATCGGCTTAATATGTCCGGTATTACGTTCTCTTTCCCTGGACAGTATTCTATTTCCACATTGAACTGTTGAATATACAGGGACCATCTTGTCAACCTCTGGCTAGACAAATCCGTCTTTAACAAAAATGTTAAAGCTTTATGGTCTGTTCTAAGTACGATTTGAAAGCCATATATGAGTTTGCGCCAGTACTGCAATGCGGACAGAATTACGAGCAACTCTATCTCTGCGATCGTGTAATTTTTCTCATGGGCCTTCAATCTCCTACTTATAAAGGCAATAAAAACTTTATTCTCGGGCTTATCAACATTTTCTTGGAACAGCATCGCTCCTATCCCAACAAGTGATGCATCCGTCTGTATTATGAACTTCTGGGTATAATCAGGGGATCCCAGCTTCACATATTCCAAAAGCATTTGCTTTGACCTCACGAATGCTTCTTGACATTGCTCCGTCCAATTCCACCTGCCGCCTTTCTTCAATAGATCCTGCAGGGGTGCCACAGTCGTAGTATAGTTTGGGCAGTGGTTCGAAAAGAATCCAATTACTCCTAAATACTCTCGGACGTGCTTAACTTTCGTGGGTCGAGGAAAATTTCGAGTTACCTCTAATTTATCTGGGTTTGGCTTAACTCCATTTTCATCGATAACGTGCCCTAGGAATTTAACTTCCCTCTGACAGAAGTGCGATTTCTTGATATTAACATTAAAATTAGCTTCTCGAAGGTTATCCAGCAACTTCTTCAGGTCTCTCATGTGCTCCTCCAGAGATTCTGATGTGAGTAGAATGTCGTCTACGTATCTGATGGTACTCTCTTTAACATCATCTGATAGATTGCGATCTAACGCCCTTATTAACGCTGAACCAGCTGTCTTCAAACCAAAAGGTAATCTTAAAATCGCGTATGTATGTTGATCAAACACAAATCCTGTCAACAGACTAGTTTTCTTCTCCAATTCAAGATGGTGAAAGCTCGATGTGATATCTAAATTTGTAAATATGATCTTCCCTTTGAATTTTCTGAGGATTTCTTTAATAGGTGGCACTTGGTCGAATTCTGGTATTACCTTCATTATTTAAGTGCCTCAGATCCAGGCATACTCTGACAGTCCCGTCTGTCTTAGGTACGATTATCAATGGGCTTACATAAGGCGTAGGTGTTTTCTCACTAACACCGGCCTCCAACATCTCCTGAATTGCTTCTTTGACCTTAGCATAGTGCTTTTCGGCTATAGGGTAGGGTTTCTGCCTAAATGGTGTCCAGTCACTAACTTGGAAAGCATAAGTGAAGTTCTTTATACGACCAGGTCTCAAGTCAAAGACTTCCTTCTGTTCCAATAATAATTTCTTTAAATTTTCTTTATCTCTTGGACCAATTTTTCTTCTTCTAGTTTTTCCGAAATATGTTCTTCCATTTCGGGTTCCAGATCTTTCTCCATGTCTGCGGCTAGCGTTTTCAGTTAATCTTCTAACTGCTCAATAGCTAACACTTCTTCCTCAGCCATGTCTCTGTATGTATGCCATACTTGTTCATCTGTCTCTGGTTCATTCTGTTTGAGTGAGACCTCTAAGCCTTCGGCTTCCTCATTTACACGGAACATAACTCTGTCCTGTGATAGGTCTATTACCACTCTGTATTCCCTTATAAACTCTGCCCCAATAATAAGGTTAAAAGGCAGTTTGTTTACTAGTAGAAAACTCAGTGAAAAAATAGAGCCTCCTATCTGTAAATCTAGGAATACCTGATACTTGCATATCATCGTTCTGTCTGGAATGACACCTTTTATTTTGACACTTTAGATAGGTATTTTCAAAACATTTTCTCTCTGCGCTATCTCATTATACAAAGCTTGTGTCATAAGACACACCGTTGAACCCATATATAACAGACTTCTTATCTCCAACCCTGCCACTCTTACTAATATAATGGGCAATTCTCGTCTGATCATGACCTGTGATCCTCCTGTATCCTCGATTAATTCTTCTGGTTTGGCTAACCAATTAATGATGTTGACCGCCTTCCATCCATCATTCTCAAATTCTTTTAATTTTGGAGTTGTTTTTTTTTCTACAGCGCCCGTCCCCTTAGAGTTTCTCCTCTCCTGTTCACTGCGCTGTAACTCCAAACTTTTGGCTCCGTCTCCATACCTGTCTGGTGACGTCCTATTTTGCATAGCTTCTTGCCAGCGGACTTGTTGCTTCTGGGGTTCTTCTCCCCTTTCATTGAGGTATTGCATTGAAGCGTGATAACTTTCCTCTACCTCGTCATCAAAGTTCCGTCTTCTTTCCTGGGGTCTCCAATTCCGATTGTGCCTTCTTGGCCATTGTTACCTCCATTATTTTGGTACGGTCTACCCCTTGTATTCTGTTGATTCCAAGAATTTTGGCCTCCTCTTCCTCTACCAGCATTCCCTTTGTTCTTCGGCAGCCATCTTCTGGGTTCATGTTCACATTGACGTCCGTTGGAATCTAACGTTTCAGTGCTAGTAGCTTTATTATTATTCGGAGCTTGGTACTGGTCAGTCTGCGTGTTGGTCACGTATACCTGTTCCACGGTTCGATTCTGACGCATAGTATTGGATGTTGTGAGGTACAGTTGCCTAAGAACTGCCTCCATTTCCATAGCGGTTTTTGCATTTGCCGAAATCAGCAGCCTTTGGATTTCATAAGGAAGCTGCTTGGCAATAGCAATACATAGCTCCAGCTCGCTAGGTTCTTGGTCAAGTTCCTTGAACCGACACATTTGAGATATGAAGAATTCTGCGTACTTCGTTGGATTGTTGGTGCTGTACCTTTTCGAATACAAATCCAATCGTAAATTCTGTTGGGTCATGGGATCCCAGTATCGCTTCAAAAAAAGCTTCCCGAAACTCCTCGACAGAATCGAAGGTATAACGGAAACTGCGAAACCATAACGCACATTCTCCCTCCGTTAATTTCTCTATGGATCGTAGCCTGCGCTCTTGTGGTATCCGCGCATCGTTTAAATATTCAGACACTTCTTTCAACCAATACTTCGGTGTATATTACAATGGCTACCTGAGAATTTTCTTGGTTTCTCTTCGCTTGCTCTAATTACGTTTATAACTTGGGTGTGCATTGCATTTTCGTGCGGCGTAGAGGCTGCAACCGGTGCACCTGGCGTCATATAAGTACTTTCGCCTGGGCCTGTAGCATTCCTTATTATAGGTTGGGTTTCCAAATCTGCCCACCTGGTTTTCCTCATATCTTCCACGCTGTCTTCACTTGACTTAGCATCTTTCATTAGGGTTTCCTCCTGTGCGATTATCCTAGTCTCCATTTGATTGTGGCGCATTTCTGCTCTTTCCAATCGAGTAATTACCTCTTTTTCTATTCTGCTAAGCCTATCTCTATTTTCTTCTGCCACTTGAAATATTTTCTTCTTATCTTCCTTCAGGCTTTGCTTGATATGGGAGATTTCATCCTCTACATCTTCCTTTATTTGAGCAAGGGTCTTGTCGCTTGCCTCTGTCTTTTGGCCTTCTCTCACTTCGAGTTCTTCTCTCAACCATTTAATTTCCTCTTGAATGTGTCCATTGACCTTTGATATTTCGTTCCGGACCTTAACGATTTCCCCTCTGTCTTCCTCTTGCCTTTTGTTAACGATAACAATGTCGCTTTGAATTTGGTCCAGTTCTTGATGAACTTTGCTCATCTGACCCTTTATGTTGCCTACCAGCTCTTTAATTTCTTTAGCGATAGCCTTAATCTCTCCTATTTCCTGACATTGATCTAATATGTTCTGATCCTGCTTCTTTAGATCACCGTTAATCGCTCTAGCATAACCTTTCAACTTCTCGTCCCATTTACTGTCGTTTTCTTCTAATCTCTGGTCTACCGTTCTAGTAAATTCTGAAAACTGTTTCGCTTGGCGTTCGAGATTCGCCTCAGTTTGGATTTGAATATCCTTAATGTCATTAGACAGCGCATCTAAACTACTGTTAGTTTCATCCTGCGCGTGCTTACATGCCTGTAAATTACTTTCAAGTTTGGCTTCTATCGCCTCGAAACGCTTATCGGTCTTAACCTGCATTTCTGATATAATGCTTACAACGGTTTCTGTTACCTCGGTCTTAATTGTTTCTTGCATTTGACCTAGCTTATCATTTATTTCTGCCTTATTTACATCCAATCGGTTGTTTATTTCAACCTGATTAGCATCTAAACGGTTACTCAATTCAACCTGATTATTGTTCATTGCAACCTGATTTGCATTAATTGCCAACTGATTAGCATCTAAACGATTACTCAATTCTATCTGGTTATTATTCATTGCAACCTGATTTGCATTAATTGCCTCCTGATTTGCATCTAAACGACTGTTTATTTCATCCTGGAAAGCCTTGGCTTCCAGCTTATTCTGTTCATTAACATTGTCAAAATGCAGTTTTAACTCTGCAATCCCCTGCAAAATTCCCTCCGTACCAGCCATTCTTACAACAATACACTTTGAGATACAGGCAGGCTTCCTGGAAACATGTGTGGATTCGTTTTGAAGAGAAATACAAGACACAGTACACATATTGCAAGATTGTACTAAAACTTTGGAGCTTTGGATAAATTGTGGATTGGGTGCGTAGCGCTCATACCCTTGGGTAATTCTCTTCTCAATAGAGAGATTCGGCGTTACTTCAAAAGCCTACTGAACTCAAAAATCACTCAAACACAGTTTGAGGCAAAAAAAATAATATTATGGTTTTCCCCATGAAATACCATAAAAATCTATGGGGTTTCCCTAAATCCCATAAGCTCCACAAACCTGGGCGCCATGATAAATAATATCAGAAGGTCATGCTTTGCCCCACACACGGGCGACATGATAAATAAAATACACCTCTGCGCCTATGGTGACCTGTATTTTAAACTGGCCGACATATCAGCGCCATAATAAATAAAATGGATAGACCATGCTTTAAAAATTAAGGTCCGGTCTTGCAATGCCAAGATATACATATTGCACTAATGAGGCGATTCCACGATAGAATAATACCGCCCCATGTTACCTGGATCATGGTAAGTATAAGGTGTTTATCAAAATATATATTGTTTGTATCGGAGCTTAGCTAAGGTGCGGTCATAACCCTAATTCATTTTAATCGTTAATTTAATAGAGTTGTTTACACTAGATCTTGACCGACTTAAGTTGTACCTATAGCTCAAATCACTGTACAGGACATCAATTTCCATGTACCCATGTGAGTAATTTCCATGGAAAACATGCTTCTGCCTCCAGCTAGCATCAGTTCTCAGGCGTGTACCGTCCACCCACTGAGCTGTTGCATATTTTTATCTGAGACTAAAAGGTATCAACTCTACAATGATAAAGCACAACTCTATTCTAAAGACTTTAATTCAGTTCTAAATCATGGCTTCAAACACATAAAAACACAATCCCAACAATATCATACAAAACAAAGCAAAATTACTCCTTCAATCCACTAATTATTCACACTTTATCCTTGCAAATCCAGATGTTTATTCATACATTTACCCTGAGATTAACATCAAAATTCATCTCAAGTGCTCTGATGCACATGTAATTTACACAAAAACTGTACTTATATTCTTATGTCACCTGTTTTGACCTCTTTCATTTCACAAGCTTAATTGTTTACTCTCAACATCTTAATTTACATTATGTGTGCCTTTGTGTTTAGTTTCTCTCTTCCCACCAAAATGCTTTACCATGTATTAGCCAATTTATGGGTTACACAAATTTACTTGCAACTCCACAATTCTATGTAATTATACCCGATCTGGAGTACTACAGTCCCCTCTTCTACAGTTCCACTATATGCCGTTGTGATTTCAATTAACAAAAAATTCCGTTACCGCTGTGTCGGATGGTATTATTACGCTACCCTAGCGCGGGCATAGCCTATGGCATCAAGTGCCGATCGTCATAACTAAGTGACAGTGTAAGTATAAAATGCAACTTCCAACAATTCGTAAGTTTGCTAAATATTAAATCATCAGGCTGATCATTAATTATCAATGTGTTTCAAACCACACAATTACTTTATACAATACAACAATGCGCCGTCCTTCCTGACTCCTTCTTTTAACTCCAAGCAGTAACAAGATTCTAAATACAATAGTGCAGTCTCAATGACCCACATATCCCATATGATTTCAACTAAATTGTATGCAAGACAGGTTATGGACGTGTTTAAATATTTATTCCTAACCTTAAAATATTAATAACTGGCCTCAATAGGTCCATTTCATTATATGAAGGAACGAGATTCATCAAACACTGGTCGAACTGGCTAGCCGGTTTCTTATTAAATGCTACGGTCAGGCACATGCTGCCGCCAATAAAATTCACTTCCCATGAGCTGAATTATTCAATAATTAGTTCTCGGCCGATATCAGGTATCATGCAGAGGTTTCCATTGTTATCCTCTCATATACCAAAGGATTCGAACCCGGAACATTCCATATCCATCCTCAGAGTTAGAGTACATCACTAAATACACTCTGGCAAATAATAAATATCACTGTACGCCCTAGGCTGTACGAGATTTCACACGTCGAATAGATTACCTGACTTCGCTGACCATTATGCTATGATATCGTCCTTTGATTAGTAAGATAAATCTATCAATTATTCTACAAGCTTATTCACAAGCTGTAAATTCAATTCACTATTAAACTCTTCCATTCCCTAGATTCTTGCATATTTTATTCCCATTATCACAATATACTCTGATATTAACTTGCTTTTCATAGCCTGTCATGTATAATAATACTGCTTGGATAGATACATATTCCAATTAGCACATATATTTTTTTACTTACAACCATTTCTCCCTGATTTGTATTCATTTATTCCTTTTTATTATTATTATTATTACTATTTTTACTGACATGAATTACCATAACCCGACACAACGTAACCCTTTTAATAACCGAACATCCGTGTTCGTTACACTGAATTGCCATTTTACATTTGTGGTAACGATTCATACACTTAATGATGTACAAAAACATCTCAACTTTACTAAGATCAACACAACAATAATAATTCGAGGCTCTCCCTCCTAAAATTGACTCTTATTGGCATATATTAATTTTGAAATCACACAACACACAGTGGACTACAACTGCTATAAAATCATGGTTTTAAACCACTCATTCCTTCCAGTAACGCCTGCCATTTGCATAATTAGCAAGGCATTCTTACACTGATAACACCCATTTTATATAACTTTGGCCTCACAAGACACACGGCACTTTTCCTTTCCATATTGAAGCTATTGCTTCCTTATACACATTACACTTTATAGCACTTGTTACAATATTAATTTTAAAGATATTTAACAGATCATCACTACACTCACACGTCACTATTCACATTTCTTACTGGTTGAATTTTCCTGGCAAGATATCAGAACTGCAGGCGTTGAATAACTCCTCCTCGCTGCTATCCGTATCCTGATTGAAAGTCTCGAGTATCTGCCTACGGGTTCCTATCGATTCACCCAACTGTCTATCAATCTCTATCCTTCGATGAACTTCCTGCTATCGCATAAATATGCTTGCATATCGTCCTGAGCGTTACTTATATTGGTATTCTTATGAAATTTCACCAATCGCATAATAAAATTTATCCCTATGCAGTCCGGCATCCTAAGATCTGTCTCACCAATATTTTACATACTGCGCCCAACCATTGTACATTGTACTGGTACAAATTATCACTCTCAATTGTCCTACTTTGTATATTACACGGTACATTTCCGACGTGCACAAAAACAATCGCTCGTAATGCCGACTATACAAATAAGGTGCGACTGTCCTTAATAAATGGTATTAATAAATGTTTCACTGCGCGGCTTTTCATGTTGAAGTCCGAGCCTCCCTTCTCGACTTCGGTAACGCGCACTTCACATTAGACTGCGGTTCTACTGATTACACACCCGTTATTACTTCATGACTTAATCATGACTATATGTTGCTGCACTTAGAATGTTAAAGTCTGCGCGTCCCTTCTCTGGGCTTCGGGTGACGTGCACTTCGCTCGCAAGTATGGTTCGACTGACCCCTCTTACTCCATCTGTCTCCACTAACTAACTGCCTCTGTCCTGGGTCCACTCCCTTATATCCGTTTGAAGAGAAAAAGTAGACCGAGGATTCCGCTGCAGCGTCAAATTTTCTCACAGTATGATTCTGGTCTTGAAATAACGTTTATATTGTTCCTTTTTCCTCGCTGGTCACAAAACTTTATGCGTGCTCGAGGATCGATCGGCTAATTAATTAATATTAATTGCCTTTGCCATGGCGTGGGCACGCCGCGTCACCTAAAAACCCCCGGCGACCTAGTCAGATCTCGCCGCTAACACCAAATATACTGTGTCACTGCGCGTTCCATCAAATATGCCTCGATTTCAGTGTTTAATGGCTTGATAATTAGCCTCCCGGCTAAACATTCACATAGGTGAAAACCTCATGTCACTGCGTTGCTCCAATCACGAGTAATCATTAAATTACGCTGGTATCTTCCCACTCCTCCAGCCTCTCCATTCTGAAACGGGGAATAACTTGGCAATTATTTTTCCTCCTGACCTGCTCCAGACGATTTAAGTAGGTCACAAAGAGTGACAAGGCTCCAAGAATCTCCTCCCCCTTTTCTAGGGTCATTAGACAAATGTCAAGCGCTCCAACTTCTGTGCTCGTGTCCAGAATAGTATGCTCCATACAGCCCAATAATGCCGTATCCTACAATATTCCCTGCATTATATTAATAAATAATGTCAGCATGAGTTCATATCACAACAGTGATTTAATATGTATATTCTCTAGGGGTTTTTATAACTTAAACTCCCTCAGAAGATCTCGTGTTCGTTCCTAGCTGGAACCATTATTCTGAGCTCAACTATCTCTGAGATCCACGTTCGACACCAGTCAGCCTAACCCCGTTGGGTTCACTACAGAGAAATACAAGAACGATTTTCAAAATAATATAGATGCTAGGAGTGATATTAAATCATTTTTCTGACACTGGGATATGCCTTTATTAAGAACTGTACTCTAAACTTCGTGAGGGCTTTCGTCGCTATGGAGGTCAGAGAAAGAAGTATACACATTGCCTCAAATCCACCCTGAAGTAATGTAACATCAATGATAGTAACTGGGAAATGCACGCGCTGGATCGTCCAACATGGAGAAGCACCAATCATGAAGGGATTGCTGTTTTGGAAGAGCAGAGGAGTAGCACTGCAACAGAACTGCGCACGAGGAGAAAACAGTGTGAGATGTTCAGGCGGAATGGTCATTTGCCATCTGGCTGCTCAATATACAGTATGCGTGCCGTCACTTCAGTAGAGTGTGTAGCTCACGGATCGGACTTATCAGTCATCTGAGGAAACATCAGTAGGAAGACTAATTCATACTCGCTCACGAGTGAATGCCAATAATAATAATATTAAGGAGCGAGTTTTCAAAGTCATGTGTTCAAAATTCATATTTTTGTAGTTACAAATCAAGCTTATTGGCATGCATGACCTGCTGAAACGGTTTGGTCGAAATACGATATTAGCTGTTGTTATGGGGAGTTGTAAACGTTTGTCATCAATTATTAACTTGGATGAGTGTCGGATTTATCAGATAACATGTGTTACTCCGATGAATGTAGTAGTGTGTGTGTGATTGGATGGCCTTGCATTTCGAGGTATATCCGAGGACTTGAAATAAGGTACCATTCGGAAAATTGCTTGGAATGAATGTGGATAACCAAGGGGAATAACACATTTAAGATTACTGCTGTCACTGATGAGATTTTCAAATGCCAGCTTCTCAGCTGAACCATTGAACCAGCCGGGACCAATCGGCCAAACTAAAGAGTACCGTGATATGAACAAATTTCGTAAATTACATCTTTCCTTTATCCTTGACACCAGAATTCAAGAAAATAAAAGATAAAGTTTTGTTGGTGGAGAATAGAAACACACCATTATGGATATGGGTTTACTGCGTGTACAATCAAAACCTCTACGAAATGTAAATAACTTTAAATACATATGCTTGGCCTTGCAATCAAGATTTAACACTTTCAGAATTCATACGAGATAGCGGGTGGCACCTGCTACAAACGCTGTAAGTTATAAATTATCCCTGAGGTCCCCCACGGCACACTTTGATGCCAAAATCTTACCAATACTCACTTGTAGGGTTGATGTAGTATGGCACTAACTAAGCGTTGGAGATTTCCTATCACTTGAGAAGCTCAAAGCAAGATATCTAAAGGCAATGCTTGGAGTTTCTACATACACTCGGTGAAAGCTGGTAGAGATCCCTTCCTATTAGAGGATTTAAGATAAAAGTTCTTGCTGCCATCGACGGACATCTCGAAGAGGTCATTAGAAGATCGAAACCTAAAATGAGAAAATATTTGTATGGAGTTCTACTCTACAGAAGCCATGACAAATTGAGCCTGAACAGAAGCGAACCAAGACTTACGATATCTTGTCAACTCACTAGCTGTTATTGGCTACCAGCATTTGAAGATGAAATGCTTCCACCAACGCAATCCGAAAGCCGGCAGCAAATTCTGTGATCAAAAATGTAAATGCTACCATGTGATTAACTCCACAAAATGTTGAAAATATATCATAGACTGCACATAATAATACTAATATCGTATGGCCTTGAGTGCCGGGTGCAATCTCTGTTATTTGACGTCCCCCAGAGGGCAGCTTGCATGACGATTTCCTTGTCGTTCCTTGGAGCTCTGTGACAGTCAAGGAGGGTAGATATCCAAGCTCATTGATACTAATAGCGCTTTCTAGTAGAGAAAGGAAGAACTTTTGTGTAGGTGGAAAATCCCGAAATTAATTTTGCCATTATGATCACGGCCTACTGAATTCAAATGGGTTCTGTAACATGCCAACAACTAATGACATGCGTGCCGTGATTTATTTCAGCTTCTGCACAAACTGATGAATACACAAGTTATTGTATTTTTTGTAATTTGCACACTTTTAGTGTGCATTTGTCATTAATAATATGTTTGGTGGTTGGTTCTTAAGTTTAGGGGCTGCGACAGCGTGGTCATGTAGCCCCGTGTACTTTGGGTGTGTGTAGAATCTCTCTGATAACTGGTGTTAATTGTGATGACTGTATTAGTGTGTGTATCTGTTTTAATTCAAGTAAGGACTGCAGACGATCAATTTTCAAGTAGTTCCTACTTTTGCCGCCAAACGCCACCGTCAACGACTACTAGTTCAGAACTTAGCTACCAGACGTCACCGCAGTCGGCTCTTGGCAACGAACGTAGGAATCTAAGAGCGTTGTTTACATTCTTACCCTATACAATTGAGCTTCACACAGGTGTAATTAGTGGAAGGTTCTTTAACATGCCATAAATCTATGATATGGGACCGCCGGCTTTCCTTCCCCTCAAAAAATAATATGTTTGTATTTGTCTATTCACATTGTAAGTATTGTACCCTCTTTAAAGAGTGGGATCAAAGTGAGTTGCCATGGTAACAAGGTGTCGAATATTTGTCCATGTTAATTCCAATTTAACTCTTGCCTGATTAGATATGTTCGAATTCAGAGACGTTTAATAATTGAAGCTATCGTTAAAGGAGATCAACTGATTGTTTTATGGATCGAGCACCGAACTATTATGCAAAAGTTAAACCAATAACACGGTAGGTTCGCCACCTCCGGAAGTGACGTCATCCACACAAATGGACCACAGCTGCTATGCTATGTCCCTGAGGTCTAGTTGATGTACACAAGTTCGGAACTGTGGTCTCATCACGCCAGTCAATAATCGATTAGTTACGTTAATTTGGTGCGACCCTCCACCAGTAAAACCGCGACCATCATACGTCATTCAGAATGGTGTATTGTTCCGCCAATCGATATTGCAATGCTCTGCTGCGGAAGCAGATAAGCGACCATTGTTCCAGTGCCGGCACAAAATATTTAAAGTCTCGCCGGAAATCATTCGGTTCCTCGGTTAAATATGACAGCGCGGTATTTCAGAATTTAGCTTAGAGCATCCGAACTGATAAACACCCGTGAATAGAAACGATTTCATCACAGACTGGTACACATAATCGATTCATTTCAGTTAAAGAATAAATCGATTAATCGATGAATTGCTACTAATTACGATTAATCGATTACAAGTTTAATTGTTTAATATATTGGTAATTTAATCGATAATCGTTTGGCCAAATAACTGATTAATTATAGAATGACATAAAAATGACCATGATAGCCCGATTCCTTATTGACGTATTAATAATAATAATTTATTTATTACCTAAAGTCAATATTTAGTACATTAATAATAACTAGCGTACCCGTGCGAGATATCTCGCATGTTCATAAACCACACTTTCCCCAATAGGTTTATAATGAGAGAATTAAGGAGAAAGGTTGATATGTTTTTATTTCAACCAAATGATTATACTGTAGAATTCTATTTACATTTCAGTTAGAATTCCAATTTCTACGTTCCCTAGCCTAAGAAGGCAATCACTGAAAATTGGATCATCATAACACTCACCGGTTATTCGATATTTATGAAATTATACGATTTGAGTACTCAGTCCTTTGATTCACTGTCTATGAAATCCATGCAAAATGATAAAGGAAAGTCCTCAGAATGTTAAAATGACATGAAACAGGCGTCACATCGGCCAAATTGTGAAGTGGACAGCAATTTTGGAGCGTATTTTCCGACAGTAACAGCATCTTCAAATCGCACACCTCGCATATTTTTAAAGTCATTTTTTAAAGAAATTATAGATATTCATGAAATTATAGTTCAATTCGTCACTGCTAATGTCTATTCTCTTTCATTTGAATGCTCATTTGTCACGATTGGTCACTTGTGAGCGCCTCAGGAGGGATTATACTATTGAAATAATATATATGATAATATCGTATGGCCTCGGGTGCCGGGTGCAAGCTTTGTAATTTGACACCCAGAGGGTAGCTTGCATTTCGAATTTCGTTGTTCCTTGAATCACTATGAAAGTCAAGGAGGTTAGATATCTAAGTTCCTTGAACACTATAACGCCTTCTAGTAGAGAAATGAGGAACTTTGTGTTGGCAGAATCTCCCGAGATTACTTTTGCCATTATGAACACGGCCTACTGAATTCAAATGGGTTCTTTCACATGCCAACATCGTATGACATGTGTCTCGTATTTTTGCCGCCTTTCATAAATCACTTACCACGGCCAGGAGCGAACCTGCAATCTTGTGGTTAGTAGACCGTCACGCTATCCACTCACCGACCGTGGCATTTAGTACAATGAAACCGTTCCGGTTTCGGGGACATTGTGTCCTTCTTCAGCGTGGTATAGGAAACGTTGCTAAGAAACTAAATAATGTGGTTGAAATGGATTGCCTTTTTCCATCTAAGCAATCCATTTCAACCATGTTATCTAATTTCTTGGCAACTACACATCCGATACATTTCTCTGCATTTCATAATACGTCGTCACACACATTTCCAAAGTTTCTCTCCACTATACCTGGCCAATGCACGTCCAGCATCATTTTTATAACCTAACTTATTCAGCATACATATTTTCACATACAAATCTCTTCAATTCTACGCAGTTTTTTCAATAATTTTTTATGCTTTATTAACAAAATTATTGTAACAGATCTGTTATTTTTTAATTTTACTCTGTGAACTTTTGGTATGGCACTACACAGTTACTTGTCCTATACCACGCTTAAGAAGGTGAGGTTTCAATATACTACATATTGACTTCAGGTAATAAATAGTGTATTACAACTGATTAATTGTTTGGTCGATTAACCTATGTACTTCACTCGTTTCACTAGACTCTCACCGGAGCAAACCAGGCATTCAATTAACTGATATTTATGGCCTGTCAGACTAACGTCTGGCACACGGGGCTGGGGTTTCTTTCATACAGTGATCTCCCCGGCTGTTCACACTACAGGATACGAAAAACTTAAAATGAAACCCTATTCATTTTTTACTCTTAAAGCGGCATTGATACATATCATATATTCATAAATAATGAACCTTCTTTGTGAAAAAATAGGCTAAAATAAAGTAAAACAAAAATATTCCTGTCCTAAATTGTTAATATTGAACAAGAACTAAAAATCTTTGGTGACAACTGTTCGTTTTTTTGAAGCCCTTCCCAATTAGATTGATGTTTGTCCTTCCAGTGTCACATGCTCTTATTTGGTTATTGTTAACATAAATATTTATTTTGTGTAGTTAGGAAAAACTTAATTTTATGCATTTCTATAAATCATTTCGAAAATATGCGTAACTCAACTTAAGCGATGACCTCTCATTTAAACTTCTGTTCTCATCTCGCGTCTACTAATCAATTAATCGATTCTTCAATTAGCCTCTTAATCGAATAAACAGTCAGTCGATTAATCGATTAATTGGTTTCGATTAATTTCAAATTATTCGAATAATGTATTATTATTCTATTCACCAAACCTCGCTCATTACCAGCTCTATTATTAAGAGATGTGACAAAGCCGTATGGGTTAACATAAAGAATCCATTTGGTATATTTGACATGTTTGAGAGGTTAAGGGCTCAGAAATTGGATGAAACTGAGTCCGGAAACTTACCGTCTTCCAGCTACCCACAGAAAAACAATACAACACACGTTCAAATCTGCCACATTTTCATTTCAATCTCTTTTACTTAAGATGAGCGAAGTGGGTTCTGTTACAAAAATAGAATTTGCCTAACTACTTGCTTTTCGTGAGTTCTTTCTTTTTTATTTATTTATATATTTATTCATTTATGCATTTATATATTTATTCATTTATTCATTTATATATTTATTCTTTTATGCATTTATATATTTATTCATTTATTCATTTATATATTTATTCATTTATGAATATATATTTATTCATTTATTCATTTATTTGTTTATTTATTTATTTATTATTTATTTATATAAATAGCAACTCAGAGGTTCAATTGGTAGACCGTAATACCTTCAGGATATATAGTGAACATTTTAGATAGGGTTTCAGTCGCAGAAAGAACTGAGAAGACTGGAAGAGCCTGGACAGAAGAACAACGGAAGCAGGCCAGCGAACGCATGAAGGAATACAGGGCACAGAGGAAAATCCACACGAGGAAAAATAATTTAAGTTGTAGCGAGATCCTAAGTGGTTTATTTGCTTGTAAAATAATAAAAAATAATAATATCAGCAAGTACCAGTGAATGGCTGAACTCACAGAGATCTGCCGCTGTCAGCAAATTTAAGCAGAACATCCTCTTTAAACACGTCGCAGCAGCTGTCCCATAGAGGAATAAAGTGGTATTCCAGTGAATACAGAATGCTGTATGGCTCAGAAATTACTTCTTTACGACAACAACAGCTGAGGACAAATAGCCTACCACAAGAAGCGTGACCGCACCGTTTATCACCGTTTATCACAAGATGTTAAAATCAAGTGAATGTAATAAGTTGATCCATAATCAGGAGCTACAAATAAGCCAAGGATGGTGATAGGAGATAGACTCTTAGCGTAAGAAAATATATGGTGGTGAAGATAACTTATAATGTTCACAAATAGAGTGGTGTAAGCTTTCTGTCTGAACATCCTGAATTTTCGGCTGAAACTTTGTAATTTTATTGGACTAATTGTTTACCCATTGTTGATGGGTCAGTTGTGGTACATTTACAGAAAGTATGTTAACCACCCTTTCAGTCAATAGAAGTACACAAGTTCCTCTCTTAGATATTAGCACCTTAAAACAAATAAAGACAAAAATCAGGTCAAAACGGCCAGTAATAATCACTTGGTTGTAGAAGATCAAAAATTAAAAGATAAACGGACACATCATGAATTTCGTTTACAAATAACGTCAATATAAAATCAAACAATTTGTCGCAAAGACGAATCTCAAAAATCTTAAAATAGTTTATATCAATTCGTATGAAGAAATACAAATGAAAACATTACAATCATAAATATGACAAAATAGCAACAACAAAAAAAAGAACACAAATAATCCAACATAGGCAGTTACTTGTTATGTCAAATATTACCTTAATATAATTAACTTGAGATGTGGCTCTATCGACGAATTGTAAGAGTGTCATGGGCAGATCCTTCTAAGAATGGGAAAGGATATGGAAGTACTTGTCACGTAAAAACGAGAAAGACGCAATACCGCGGTCATATTATGCGCAACAGAAGCCGACATAATCTACTGCAAGAAGTTCCGCAAGGAAAAATACCCGGAAACTGAAGTGTTGACAAGAGACGACCTGACTTAAAATCCTCAGAGACTGGACTCTAAATACATCGGAAGAGCTATTCCAAACGGCTCAGAACTGAGAAAGCACAGCCAAGATGGTCGCCGATATCCGGAACGGATAGCTACTAGAAGAAGAAAAAGAAATAATTCATTAATCTCATGTAATTTCATTCAGTCAGTCCGGTCTGAACCCCGGCAGCGACCGGTTCGCTGCGCTCTGCTTAGTTGTGAGTTACGTATTCGAGTGTCTAACTTTCAAGTCTTTTCAAGTACAGTCAAAATGGCAACCAACAGTATTAGGAAAAACACCATAAAATGTGCTTTCCCCGACAAGGCCAATAAACCAGGCCCTGCAGAAATACATGAGTGGATTCAATACACCCTAAAACTCAACGTGGACCAATTAGAAGCCATTCAACTAGACAATCTGGAAGCTGCTGTTTTCATCAAGTTCACCAGCAAACTACTGATGGAGAAGGTCCTCAACAGTACCAACGGAAAATCCCAGGTACGGAAATTTAATGGCTCTATATCTGAGGTAATTATAACTTGTGCGGATGTTGACAGCAAACTAATCCGAGTCATGAACCTTCCCATTGAACTGCCGAATGACCGGATAATGTCGTACTTTAGTAAGTACGGGAAAGTTCGTGAAATTAGAAACGAACGATGGTCAGCTACCTACCTATTCAATATTTTGAGTGGTATTCGTGCTATGCGGATTGAACTAAAAACTGCAATTCCACCCATTATTTCTATCGATGGCTACAAAGCACAGGTGGTGTATGATGGACAACCTCGATCATGCTTTTATTGTAATGCCACTGATCACTTTAGACAGGAATGCCCAGTGAGGCGCGGTGAAACTGAAAATAAAACCGGGCCTAAGCTTCTCAGTGAAATTGTAGCCAACAAGGACAGTGACATTGTCTCGCCTGCCTTATCGGCACCTTGTTCATCTAACGTCAGTATTTCTGCCGAACAACTTGCCCCACTTGATACGTCAGCTGTAGCATAAGACACAATGGACGTGTCGCCTTCTCACTTCACCGCCTTATCGCCGCAACCAGCTGGGCCATTGACCTCCACTAGTAAACAACAACATACTCTCACATCACAACAGGAAATCCACGGGCAGCCAGCGTTGCCAGGTTTGTCTGATACTAGCCAATACACCAATGGCAGTCTAGGTAGGGCGGCCAATTCTCTAGTTCCTAAAACTGACCAGAAACCTGACACTAGCACTGCCAGCCCTGATGCGGTCACAGAAGGCGTGACCTCAGGAGACAATGCTACCAGTATGCCACCCTCAAACCAGTCCATAGTTAGTTGTGAATCACAGACCGCTGGTATACGTTGGTCGGATGAAATAGAAGACGACCCCTCCAGACACATGGATACAGAAGAGACGGGGTCACGGGACCAGGAGATCATGGACAACAAGGAACTAACTCCTAAAGAACAGGCACCTTTGAAAACCTCCTCCAAAGCTAAAACAATCCGGGCATCAAAAGAGGGAACGCACAAGCCTTCTGCGGGTGTCAGGGACCCCCGACTACAAGGCGGGAAGTCGAGTGACAAGCGTTAAAGACCACCCCATCTCCATCTTGTTTATTTCGGTAAAAAAAAACATGTCTATCTATCTGACGATGTTGTTGACATACACGCTAATGACACTCAATGTAAATTGCATTCAAACTGATAGTAAACAGTCGCTCTTACGCAACCTTATACGAGACCAAGATGTGGATATTGTTCTGTTGCAAGAAGTGGCTACTGAAGACCTCCTTACCATCTCTGGCTATGATAAAATAGTTAATGTCAATGAGCACAAACGTGGTACAGCTATCTACATTAAGGACCATATACCATATGCGGATCCAGTCCAGTTAGTCAACTCACGCGGAATCAGTATCCGTATTCGAGATCTTTTGATCGTCAATGTATATGCTCCCTCTGGTTCGCAGGCCAGGATACAACGCCGGCTCTTCTATACCACAGATATTCTTCCACTTCTCCATAATCATACCGGCAATATAATCCTCGGTGGGGATTTTAACGCAGTGATATCGCCCAAAGACCAAAGTGGCCAATTTCAGGGCTGCCCTGCACTATCTGCGTTAATACAAGGGTTACGCTTAAAAGACACATGGGAACTGAAGCCGTCGGGGTCAGCCGGTTACACGTACTACTACCATAATGGTGCTTCTCGACTGGATAGAATATATGTCAGCGGGGAATTGAAAGAACACGTGAGAGAAACAGATGTATGCCCGGTGGAGTTTTCAAACCATTGTGCCTATCTGTGCAAGATTCGCCAACCAGAATTGGGACCTCGCCGTGGGAGAGGAACATGGAGGTTAAATGATTCTATTCTGACACACTTGGACATGCAAGATAGCTTTGCCACTGAATGGCATAACTGGAAACGCCACATTCAACGGTTTCAAGATACTCTTGAGTGGTGGCTGAAGTATGTGAAACCCAGAGCTGTTAGGTTATTGAAGGCCTACAGTGCCGAGAGAAGACGCCACATCCATCAGACGACAGATTTCTACTATAAATGTTTACGACAGTTATACAATGAAGACCCTACCAACCCTAATACATATCGCCGAATAAAGAAAATCCGAGCGCAGCTCCTCACGCTGCAGCGCAAAGCATTGGAAGGACTCAAACTTCAAGCACAAGATCATCAACATCTGGCATCAGAGGCACCCTCCGTTTATCATTTTATACGGGCGTGCCGCAAAGGCCGTCAGAAGTACATCAACCGCATTATGACACCTGAGGGACAAATGGTGTCTAGTCATACCTTAATCACAGAAACGGTAGAGAACTTCTTTCAGTCCTTGTATACAGACGACGCCCCAGTCCCACTTCACCACCAGCATTCGTTCTTCGATGGTGTACGAGGAAGACTTTTGCACAGAGAACAAGAGTGCTTGACCCAGGACATCACCGCCGAAGAAATATATACCTCCATACGCCACAGTGCGCCAAACAAGAGTCCTGGTCCTGATGGCCTGGGGAGAGCTTTCTACATGACGTTTTGGACCACCATTCGCGATGAACTTACAGCCGTAGTGAATGATGCTTGTCGTCCTGGACGAAATATCGATACCCTGAAAGATGGCCTGGTGGTATTAGTCCCAAAAATTACACAACCAACACAGCTCAGGGACTTTCGCCCACTGACGCTTTTAAACTTTGACTACAAGATCGTCACGAAATGTATGAAAACGAGACTTCAGGCCTTTATGGAGGAAGCCACATCTCGCCACCAATCGGGTGGGGTACCAGGCAGGTGCATTGTCAACACTACATGTGCTATTCGCGATGTCATTAGTGAGTCGCTGGTCGGCAATAAGAAGAAACTGTTATTATCACTGGATTTTGACCATGCCTTTGATAGGGTAAACCATAAATACATCCTTGCGACTCTTCAAGCTATTGGCTTCGATATGCGGTTTATTGCCCTCGTGAGCAAAATTCTTCATGGTGGATCTTCAAAAGTGAGTGTAAATGGGTATTTCACACGGCCGCTCCTCATCCATCGTGGAGTCAGGCAAGGGTGTCCGATGTCCATGCTTCTTTTTGTTCTATCTCTGGAACCCCTTCTTTGTAATCTCCATACATCTTTCAATGGCACGGAGATCAGTATTTTTGCATATGCGGATGATGTCACCCTTGGGGTGGATCGAACCGTTGACATGCAGCAATTGTTCACGGACCTAGATGAGTACGGGAGATATTCTGGTGCGCGGCTGAACCGACGAAAAACAAAGGCGATGTGGATTGGGAAATTGGACCGCGTCCAAGGGGTTCTCCCGGCGTGGGTAACGATCGCCACAGAACTCAAAATATTAGGCATATCTTTCTTGAATAGTGTACACCAAATGATTAAAAAGAACTGGGACGTTGCCCTACATTCTGTGCGTGGTGCCTTGCAACAAGTGCGGTACCGCTCCTTCCTCTTACACCAAAGAACCATGTACGTGAATATGTTCAGCTTAAGCAAAATATGGTATCTCAGTCAAATTCTTCCTATGCCAAGAATGGTGGGTACACGTATTATTTCCGCCTTCGGATGGTTTATTTGGCAAGGAGCTCTATTACGTCTTTCCCGCAGAACATTAACATTGCATAAATCCCAGGGAGGTCTGGGACTCATCGACGTTGAAAAGAAAGCTAGAACCTTATTCCTCAAACGACACCTGCAACTGCTTACAGGTTTCGGGACCGATGAGTCACATAACTTCCTACGGAGATGGTGTAGTCCCTATGACTGCTCGAACCCACCTGCTTATTATGATATCAATCATCATGCACCTCATGTCCGGTATCTGAGAGTTGAACTCAGCTACGTGCCACAAGACGTCATCAGGTCTATCTCAACGAAAAAGCTGTATCGTTCTATCATGGCACAACAGTATGTTGCCCCCAGAATTATGCAATCCGCATTGATCGTCAACTGGAATCGAGTCTGGAGGAATGTCTCCAATCGCATTCTTCCCAGCGCAGCGAAGGAAAGTTGGTATAAAGTAATCCATGACCTTATACCAACAAACAGCAGACTCCATCGCATTCACATGGTGGAGAACGCCTTATGCACTTCATGTTCCCATCAGGATACAATCCTGCACCGATTTACGCAGTGTGATCCGATTCGATCGACCTGGAACCGCTTCACCCGGGTCCTGAATAGCTTCATGAACTGTCCTACTACCTCCATCACTCCTGAATGGGTGACCAGACCAACATTTAGCCTTCAACCGCCCCAACTGAACAGTGCGGTAGTGTTACTCCTCGGTTGCTATGTGCACTGTGTGCTGAAAACTACGGGGCTATATACAGAACTCGAAATGCTGTCCGAGGTAAGTGAGTGTGTCCTCACGAGCCTTCGCTGTACTACAAGAACTCGCCGGCTGGGGGACTATGCCCAGCAGCTCACCCGCATCATGTGAGTATTTGTGCATTGTGATAGTGATTGAACATTGAACATTAAGTAGACTAGTATAACTGTGATAAACGCATCAATATCCATGATTGTTATTCATCTACCACCTCACAATCACCTATGTACCTTAAATATATGAAGACAATAAACAAGTTTCCTTAAAAAAAAAAAAAATCAGGATTAGGAAATAACTCATCTCGTTTGGGTACAATCGTGTAGACTGACAGAGGAACATCAAACTATTGTTTACTAAGGCAACACTGAAAAATGGATTCAAACACTATAAAGAAGAAGAAATATTAACGGAGATATTTGAGATTTCAGTTTGCAAAAAATCATTGCGTCCTCATGAGGCAAACTAATTTGTAGCCTAGTTTTAATTTAGGGCTGCCTTCTACTTACAGTGCATACGAATTTTCATGTAATTTGCTCCAGTACTATTGATGCCAACATACAAAACTCAAACTCGGGGTATATAAGGTCATTATGCACCGTATCCAGGATAAATGTTATGTTTAAGTAAAATATTCCAAATGTTCAGACAGGAAGCTTAATTTATAGAGATGAGAAGTATAATGACTGAAAAAAAACTGTTTATTTTCTTTTGTTCGACCATGCCGAAATATAAATATTATATGCCAGAATAGTGCATCTCAATGAGGCCAATTATAGTTCAAGTTTCATTACGATACAGGTTCTCTACCAATCAGAGCTTAAGATTTTCATCACAATACAGCTGGTTGACCAATTAGGTAGCAACAATTTTTGGAATTATGGGAGAATGACGAAGACATGTATTAAATGATTTGAATGTTGACAATTTAAAAGATATCGGATCGACCATTGAAGTTTCAATCCCAAACTCAAAGACTAAATTAGCACGCACCTTTACTGTAACAGGAAATTACTATGAAATATGCAAGGAATTTATAAATCTACGTCCAGAGGTTTGCAACACTCCATCCTTCTTTATCAATTACCTACATGGAAAGTGCACCTTGCAAATATCGGCATAAATAGACTAGAGAATATGGGGAAAAAATTGCACTGTAAATTTATCTCCCTAACTCCAAATTGTACTTAGGACATTGCTTTCGTAGGAGTTCGTCGACAATTTTAGTGAGTGCGGGTGGTGATATAACCACATATATGATAATGTCAAGGTCATTGATCCACAGAAAATCAATAACCCAGTGCATATGCTCTGTTTAGTAAACAGAGATTGGCGGAATCTCGACATAGATTTATGAATATTTATGTTCGAACAAAAAATAAAGTTAAAATTATCGTCGAACATAAACAGTCATATCCAACTAGCCTATAATGGTAATTAAGACATTCGTATGGAAATTATGTAAACAACGCTTTGCTCGTTTTATAAACTTACTAACAACAAAAACAAAAAGTCAACCCCTGGCACTATACAGCCAATGACGGGTTAAGGCCGACCAAGCGACCGCTGCCCAGCCATTCGACCTGCAGATATTGGGGTGACGCGTGATCAGCGCGTCGGGTCCCCTCGGCCGTTATTCTTGGTTTTCGTGATCGGGGCGTTGTATCACTGTCAGACAGCTACTCAATTGTCCTCACGAGGCTGAGTGCACCCCGTTCCAACCCTCACGTCAGTTTTAAAATCCCCGACGGAGCCGTACTCGTGTCTTTATTATTGTCATTACAGGCATGCTGCATAATGGACTAGTCTGCTCTGTCGTTTGTTATGGGGTACGGTCAAAAATACTGGAGCTAGAGGTGTACAAATTCACATAAATAGAAAGCACTCCTCTGTTACAAATGTGTTACGTATTACAAAGGGGATGAAGGGATGAAGACGATGCCTCAATATTCCCGGTTGTAAGACAATTGATTAATTTGCATCCATCACTTGGCATGACAAAGCTGTTTGTCACTCATTTTCTACCGCCAAGCTCTCATGTATTCTTCAGTCTTAGGACTGCTTTCTCATTAGTGACAGGTATGTGTGCTTATACAATATCTTCCTTTGCTCTATGAATCCATCAATGACGGGGACCCATAGCTAGTGCAAAATAACAACGATAAATTAATCGTTGTAGTGTCAGGGGACAGATATATCGAACGAAGGAGTTTCTTCTAAACATGCCACGAGCCGATCTATCGTCCCCTTTTATATAGAGTTTGTATAATACAATTTCCAGACACGTAGTGTTGTAACCGAGAGAATGCGGAATTCATTCTCTCTCCGGATATATTTATGTGTTTAAGTTCCGTGAATAACGGGAATCAAAATAAATATTCTTTGAATATACCGCAATCAGCTGACTACTCGCGCGTGTGATACTTTGAAGTCGAATTTGTTTACGTTGTTCTTCGGAGCTATTTAAGATATTTCCTCTTTGAACGAAGAGGAAACACATATTCATAAAACTACACTCTGTAAGCTTTCAAAAGTATATGAAAAATTTCTATTCGAATGTAAAAAATGAATAGTAAATCACTTTAGTGAACCAGCGTGTTAATTATAATTGAACATTTATTACGCAATAAGTTTAAACTGCGGGAAAAATATCAACACCCTATTCTTAAAAAAAAATAGGGAGGATGTAATATTTTATAAAAATATTATTTCACCCGTACTTGGCAAGGCATTTTATTACATCCATCGCGTTGAGCCTCTAGGGACTGCGTGGTAACAACCAACTTCACTTTAGTGTGTAGGTCTTGTTCTTGTTCCGTCTTTGACTTGCTGCCAGCATCTTCTGACCCCAGCGACGAATGCTTGTCTATGTTCTTCGGACAAAGGTCCTCTCCGTCTTCCGGAAGTTGATACCACTTTAAAACCTTGGTAGTTGTTCACCAATCTTCTAAATGTGTTTCTGTCAGGAATTTTTCGGTCTAGAATACCAATTTGCCTGAGATCATTTTTCGCATTCCTCGAACCATCTCGGCCTTATTGCCTTAGTCGTAATGAAAATCCATATTCTTTTGGTTAATCGATCATCAGTCATCCTCAAAGGGTGACCGTAAAATAGTAGCCGGCTCTTCTTAATTGATGCTGTGATATGGTCTATGTTGTTGTATTAAGTTTTCATTGGCTCTCATTCGCCACTGTCCATCAACCCTTCTATTGCCTAGGATTTTTATTAATATCCTGTGCTCTCTTTTTCCAGTTGGTCAGCTTTACCTTTATTATTCATGGTCAAACTTTTCGAACGAATATAATCGCTCAGGTTTAACAACATTACTGTGGTATAGTGTCGGAACTTGGCCTCTATAAGCATAGACTTTTATTTATAGATATTCTTTGTCATTTGGTATGCTTGGTCATAACCATTCATAAAACCTCGGCATCAAAGAGGTTAACATTCACCGACCAGGGTAGCCACTAGGCTCAAAGCTATTTATGGCCATCAATTGAAAACATTTCCAGCGGATTTCCACTTCCAACTTCAAGCAGATGTTCGAATGGTAACCCTCACTCTTTTGTCCATTTTCAAACACCTTGTGGGGTAAGGGCTACCATTCTTGGCAATCGCCCTTGAGGTCCGGGTTCGATTCCCAGCTCTGCCAAGAAATTACATTCTGGTCTGAGGGCTCGAACAACGTATACTCAGCCTCGTGAGGCAACACTGAGAAGAGGTGAGTTCGATTCCCACTTCATCCATCCTGGAAGAGGGTTTCCGTAGTTTCACCACATTTTTTCCAGGTACATGCTGGGATGGAGCCAAGCATAATGCCACGGCCACCTCCTTCCCAATCCTCACCTGAATTACAAATAAACACACTAATTATCCATCGCAATAATACCGGTTACAAGGCAAAATTTCACACTGCCCCAAGTGCACGGGGCTAAATAACCACGGTGTCTTCTACCCTTAAATGAAACAACTCTACGCATCTCGCTATTCATTTGCTTTTGTGCACTTTATTTGTTTTACATAAAATCTACCTAAATAGTACATGAACACAGACTACATACAATGACCGGTTTAAAAAAGACAATTATTGTAACAAAATCAACAGTGTTCTGATTCGACCCTGACATCAATGTGGCAGCGAAGTGGTACGTTTCTGGGCTTGAGTTCCACATCCGCTAGGCCCTCTCTAGAACCCGTAGAAGTGTGCGATAGGAATCCCGAACATCCTCTCCCCAGTTCCTGCAGATACCAGTTATTTGCTCTGTGTTCTGTGACCTCTTGTCTCATTACAAAATAGCAATGATGAGAGCTTGTTATTCTCCTCTCATTAATTATATATCGATTGATCCTGTTTCAGCGCCAGCCTCCTTCTATTGCATGAAGCAGCCTTCTCAGTAACATCTTCCCCGTAACGAGCTCTCATCTCATCTTATTTCGTTTAATTATGATGACCAAAATTTTAGTTCTATTTATTATTATTATTTGATTCTCTAACTAGACATGCTATTATTTTGTGTTTACGCCGTAGAATAGCTATGTGTGTAGGGGAGTTCCAATGGCCTATCCTCCTAATGTTAATATTTAATAAATTCATGTTCCTATTTCGTAGAAACTACTGGGTATATTTAGATGAAATTTTATTGCCGTAATTAGTGATCAATTCTTATTACTATAACAGGGGAATTTGGTGTTTCTACTATTGTGACCATAATAGTATATTTTTTCTTTAATCTCAAATTTTTCGTTTAAAAATATATATAAATCTATTCTTTTTCATAATGTACTTAAGCTAGAACAAAATACCTGTGTTAAAATCTTATTTACAAGCCAAGCTTCAGGTGGTAAAAATTTGAGACTTCTGTGATAAGTAACAACTGAAAAATATGGAACATTTATGTGCAAAAAGTATGTTCTGAGAGAATGCCTTTGCATATTCCAATTCTCAATATTTTCTAACGCGCACTGCTTTATTTAAATAAATATTAGACAAGTTTTGCAAATAACAAATATCAAGTGTTATACATCATTTTAAACGTCACAGTATACATCGTAAACAAATCTGAAAATTGATATTTTTTCATATTTTGTCCATTGTAAGTCCCCTTAAGACAAGGTCCATGTTCGGGAGGTGGAGCCGTTTTCACCGTGGCCCACATATTAACCGAGTGTGTGGATCTTGCTGACTTACTATGAAACCTTGGTTTGCAGATGACACTCAAACTTATATTAGCCGATGACACGGCGGTTGCTGATCTCGACATCCACTGTATTAGTGAGAGTGCGTTAGGACCAGCAATCTAAAACTTCCAGTTGTTTTAGATCCCTTATTGGGGGGGGGGGGTTGTTTAGGGATCTAAACATTAGTGTTATTGTACTAATTTGGAAGGTGATTCCTAGATGATGGCAGCTTCCCGTAGCTGGGATAGCTGACCGGTGTAGCGTGTTGTTTGATGTTCAAATGCTAGGGGGTGTTCCTGATAAGGTGCAAGAACCTACTAGGGGATGAACCTCTGAGTGCAGGCTAATGTGCCAGCCTGCCAGCTGGACAGAGTGAATGATATAACAAACGTGCTTATGTCAGCGGCTCGCTGCTATGCAGTCGAGTCGCCTGCGGGAGCACAATGAAGCCTGAGCAAGCAATAACTGGCTACTATTGTCACGGCCAATCGTGACGAGAGTCAGGAAGGGTATGAGGATGTAAAGAGGCGTGTAATTATGAATGCAATGTGTAGTTTACTGACCAAGTGTTTATTGGTCAGTGAGTATGAAATTGTAAGTCCCTTTTAGGGGAATGTAAATAATGGTACAAGTTAAGTGTACAAGTTTGTGGATGGGTGTTACAAAGTAAAGGATATCTGAACACTTGCTGATGCTCACCTGATGATAGTAGCTGGAGCAGGGCCTTCGGCAGCACACACTGTATATCAGATAATGCTCCCAAAAGGCCTCTCTTTTTATAGGTCTTGCCGTTGCTCAGTCAGCATTCCACTGACGTAGCTGTCCCAGTTAGTTATAGTGTTAATGTTTATGAGTGTGTTGCAAGTGGTTGGCTAACCTCCCGAGTTGGGTGGCCGCCTGTTGCCGTGTAAAAGTGATGTTCTGGTCTTATGATGTTTGCCAGTTAGGGTGAGTTTTAGTAGAAGATGGGGGGTGGCTCTCAAGGGGTATAGCCCCCCGGGCCTGTACAAGTCTCCTCCTTCGATTAGTTCGCGTCCCCGCGAACGGGAACGGAACGTGGAGTGGGGGTGTTGATGTGATGGATCGTTGTTGATTCCTCCCTGTACTTCTTCTTCTTTTCTTCTGTGTTGATGTCGTGTAGAGGTAGCGATGTCGTGTTGATGTGAGATCAGCTTGTGTTCAGAGGGGTAGGTTTCGGGATATACATATGATAATTTAAAACAGTTCATTAAAAAGCTGACATTGAAATATTAAAAAGTACAACAACAACAAAATACGTGGTTTAGACATTATATATATATTGGTATTGTGCAGGGAGGAAAAAACCCAGGGCTGGACGGGTGGTTGTGCCGTCCGGCGCTGTATTGGGGAAAAAATTGCTCCCTGCAATATGAAAGATGGAAGAAATAGAAAAAATAGGTGTCCCAGGGTATAAGTTAAAGGAATACGTAAAATATAATTTACTGTGCTGGGGTAAAACGGGACACCTTCACAAATTTGGACGTTAGAAGGAAGAAAAATGAAAGAGACAAAAGCATAATCAGTGTGCGTGTATGTGTGTACATTGGTGGTCATGATGATGATAACAGGTATGACCTGATAATATTAACAATAATCATTACATTTATAATATTCCTGATAAATTATAAGTAAACATAGTAAACCTAGTAATAATAATGAACATAGAAAAAATAATGGTTGCCATGTTGGTACCCTATATATAGGTATGTTGGCCAACCACGTGGAACCTTTTAATTGTATGACGTTGTCATGATATGGCGAGAAAATACAAAATAATTTACAATTTCCAATTATCAACTATCATATATACCTTGTAGAGCTCTTTTACGTGGCCAGTTATTATATACCTCTTACTCTTTGTGCGCATTTTACCATCATGCCTTGCCTACCGCTCTCTATTCGGCCGTTCCTGGTGCGGTTTAGTGGCTAGTCCGCTATTCCTTCCTTGTACTTATTGTATGACCTCGTGGTTTTCCGTCGTGGGTCGGAATTCCACCTTAGGGTCGAACGTTCGGCACTTACAACCTCCGTGCCGCCCTTCGATCCTCAAGTAACGCTTCATTTGCGTATGCGGGATGTGTTTACGTTCAGCGATGTTCATCATCCCACGTATGCTGTCCACCGCTGACCGCTGACGTTGTCACCTTTAGGGGTGCAACTAAAAGTATGCGAGGGTGTATGTGTTTATGATATAGGAGAGTGTGTACAAGTTGGTGTAGGAAATATATTTACAAAAGGTTTGTGTGCAATCCTCGTCATCTGCAAAACAAAATGTGTTAATGGCCGTTTATCTGGAAACATATACATTCCTTGCTTTCCTAAAAAAATAGAGTGTGTTAATACATGTATCATTTCCATCGCTGCGCATATTATAAAAAATCACTTATGGCGCCACTTAAGTCTAACTTAATCCAGGTTAGCCTAGGTATTACCTAGCTTATCCTATGCGTTATCGGGCTTACCCTGATGACGGGTTTGTTTGTCATCAGGTGCCGAGATATTTTGCCTTAATCTTACTTATCTTAATGTATTATATCCTATTGTGTTATCGGGCTTACCCTGGCAACGGATTTGAGTCGCCAGGTGCCGAGCCCGTTATCTTAATCTTAGTTACTCACGTATTGTCGGGCTTACCCTGATGACGGGTTTGTTGGTCATCAGGCGCCGAAATATTTAGTCTTAATTATTATAAATGAGAAAAAAAAATATTTGATATCTGTAAGCCGAATGGTTTTTCCTTAATCTATTGCCGAAATATGCTGTGCTATTATTGAGCAACAGCTGTTAATAAATTTGCTTAATTCTAAGTTGCGTGTCAAATGCAACTGTCTTACATGCTAAAATTTTGACCAGAGCGATCGCCTGAGGCAATTTACTTCCTCAGATCACAACTCGCACGTATTCTAGAAACACCGGTTGTCTCTAGAACCGCCGGATTCCGCCCCCTTAATACTAGTTGTCGACATTTATGCTAATGATTAATACTAGTAATTAATAAAGTCGCAGGCGACTGCGGTGCCACAAGCAAGCCGTTATAATTGTCTGTGTTATCATTGTTGGGCCTGCCCACTAAACCCTTGTGAGGGCTCGCTGTGCTCCTCATTTAAGATCTCTGGCTGCCCGCTGCGTCACCATTTATGTGGGCATTGGACATTGTTCGGGGAAAATCGTCCGAAAAAAAATAGTGTCAACCGGGAATTTGAGCGTCCGGGATCCTCTTCGCCTATATTGGCAGTAATAATACCCTCCGGGAATGGTAGCGTCCGGGATCCTCTTCGCCTATATTGGCATTGTTGGGTTGGCCCACATGAACCCCTTTAGACAGCTCGCTGCTATGCCTATTTAGTATCTCTGGCTGCCCGCTGCGTCACCATTTAATGTCTCTGGTGACCCGTTGTCAGCCATTTACGTGGGCACGGGACCGAATGACCGCTGTCATTCCATATTATTACTGTTAATTCATTCTTCATTTGTTTGGTTGTCTTCACCTATGCTACGCGGGGCAAGGACTTGTCGGATCCAGGATTGATCCCGCTGAATCCTGAGACCCTGCTTCACTTCTGCGAGTAGGAGACTAACTCCCCGCCATGGAAGTTCTACTTACTTACATGCTAACTAGAAGTCTAGTCGTATTTTGGTCGTCCCTAGGGTCATCTCCTGAGTCCGGTGTGGAGCTGGCTATTTCTCCCACCAGCCGTAGAAAGTCTCCCCTGCAGGTCTGGCTTCGATGCCCGTAGCACATGGTGGGTGTAACTTTTCTTTGTCCCGGGGGCAGGCTAGGCCTTCCGGGACTCCGACGTTTGCCCGTGCTAGGTCATCGTCGCTTCGACCTTACGTAATTCGTCTTTCACGGGATGAGTGAAAGAGGAGAGAAAAAAAATGAGCCATCCAAAAATTCAAATTAAGAAAGTTCTTTGGGGGGAAAAAATTAGAGAAAATATATTGTATGACATTTACATAATGCTTTATGTTTACTATACCAGGTTGCCAGACGGCGGTACCTTGTAAATATTGTATCGTAAATAATTTCAAAAGTTTCAAAATGAAAGGTAGGACCTGAGTGTACTATTCGCCTATTCGGCGACGTTAGTAAAACAGTAATCTAGTTACGTCTCAGGGAAATCTACCATTTTTGAAAAATAGTTTGAGATTCTTAACTGTTTCTTACGATTAAGTGTCTCAGTCATCCCAAAAGAATCTATCAAACTGTAGGAATGGAAAATATAACAAGATAGTCATTTCTACTTGGAAAGACCCGCCTAAGCTCTATGCTGTGGTTTGTTGCTTAGGCTGTGCCCGGAATAGTTCTTTCCTACCCTGAGCCGCGTGACCCGACTGATTGGCTTTCGCTTGGCTTTACATATTAAAAACTTTGAATTGTCCACAATATGCCCTGAATTAACCACGATTATAATCCATTGATGGCCTAAAAAATGCTAGGGGCCATGAAAAAAAATTAGGAAAAATTTCAAACTACATAATTTTGAGTTGGCCACGTTCTGCTGTATATACGTGTGGAATCTACCGTTTACAGGGGTGGAATCTGCCCTCTGTGTATCCATTGTCGTGTTTCTCACGTGTAAAAGACCCTGCCCGTATATATATTCGTGATTCAGGTGACAGTGTGTGTTATACTCGTGGTGAAAGTCGTTATCCTCGTTCGAGCGTCATTGCTCGAGAAAGTGAATACTTTCGCCCTGTCACTAAGGTGTAGGCCCTTGAAACCCACTGAGGTGCTTCTTTGCTATTTTCTGGAGGAGTTTGTAGCAAAGTAAGCCTGGGCCTACTTTCACTGTAGTGCCTGGATGTTGGCCTGAATGTGGTTGTGTCTGGGCGGCTGATTACGCTCCACGCTACCCTAGCAGTGTTTATAGGGGTGTGTGTATTCCTGCCTGCCCGGCCTCGTGGGGTAGGTAATAAGACCTTTCTTATAACCCGTGTACTGTGTGTTTGTGGCTGGTCAGTGTGCGCAGGTGTGTGTTGTGCACCCTGAGGGCCTAAAGGCAACACCCTCTTATGCATTTGCACCTGGGATACACATGCTGGTGCCCGCTTTCGTCCTGACAAAATTGCTCTTTTAACTAGCGGCAAAGGCCGTTTGATTGCCTGTGATTGCCCTAGCGATGTATCGGAGTGTAGTCTGCCCGATTTCTGGCCTATGGCCACGGTAGACTCCTGTCCTTGTGTTTGCCTATGTGTGTAGGCTTGTGTTGTCTTAATGTGCTGTGGGACGGGCGCTACGTCCTCAGCCCATGACATGATTACCTCCCGTTTTCCCCCTGTGTAATTATGCGTGCCCGAGAGTCCTGGCGTCAACTCTCTCTCGTTCGTCCGTTTTGAGGGGGTTGGCCTAGGTTCTGCTCCTCGGTTGGGCAAAATTGCCTTCCGAACCGGAGCTGAGGGACGTGTGCTCCTGTGATCTTGCCCCTGTAGTGTGTTGGAGCCCAGCCTGGCCGTCTTCTGGATTGTGGCCACGGTGAACTCCTTCCCTTGTGTGGCAGTACGTGTCGAGAGGGACATCCTCGCAAATTGCCGAGTTAGCGTATCCACGCTTATGTCCTCTCTCGCTTGGGCTGGCGGCCCTGCCATGAACTCAAAAATGGCCTTGTTAGCCTGGAGCTCGCGATAGTCATCCCAAATTTGGGCATACTGCCTGTTGAGGCTCATGGCCTGTTCAGCGACTTTTGTGCCACTAGTCCCTATCCGTTAGTGTTCTGTTATGAGTGTTTCCCATTGCTGGAACTTAAATTTGTGTCGGCAGTGTAGTTGCCAGTGTGCCTTAATGATTTGTGTACGGAGGGTGGGGATTTTGGCTCGAATCTTGCGATTCTTAGCGCTGCGGAGTGGCCGGACAAGTGCCCTTATAATCCGCATATACTGGGCGTGCAGGAGCTGCTGAAACCTTCTGAGGTAGTCCTGCCTTGTTCAAAGACCTTGTGCCAGGCAATTAACTCCTGGTACTCCCCAATGCTCCTCAGAACAGCTAGGCGGTATAGAGGGGCCATGCTGAATCAAGTGTATGTATATATTTAAAAAAGAACTGTTCGTGTTTCGCAATGTCTTATATCTCTGATTCATTCGGGGGGTGGGGGTGGGTTTGAGGGAAAAAAAATCCCTTGTGTAGCTATGGTAAAGGAAAAAAATAATGCCTTAAAAATATCGAATTTTTCGCTTGGCTGCGTGCGGTAGGGGTCGTTTCTACTACGAGGGCTCGTTGTATGAGTCCTACCTACCCTTACTGTGCGTAGTAGCCGCGTCTCCACCAATATGTTTTAGATCCCTTAGTTGGGGGGGGGGGGGGGTTGTTTAGGGATCTAAATATTAGTGTTATTGTACTAATTTGGAAGGTGATTCCTAGATGATGGCAGCTTCCCGTAGCTGGGATAGCTGACCGGTGTAGCGTGTTGTTTGATGTTCAAATGCTAGGGGGTGTTCCTGCTAAGGTGCAAGAACCTACTAGGGGATGAACCTCTGAGTGCAGGCTAATGTGCCAGCCTGCCAGCTGGACAGAGTGAATGATATAACAAACGTGCTTATGTCAGCGGCTCGCTGCTATGCAGTCGAGTCGCCTGCGGGAGCACAATGAAGCCTGAGCAAGCAATAACTGGCTACTATTGTCACGGCCAATCGTGACGAGAGTCAGGAAGGGTATGAGGATGTAAAGAGGCGTGTAATTATGAATGCAATGTGTAGTTTACTGACCAAGTGTTTATTGGTCAGTGAGTATGAAATTGTAAGTCCCTTTTAGGGGAATGTAAATAATGGTACAAGTTAAGTGTACAAGTTTGTGGATGGGTGTTACAAAGTAAAGGATATCTGAACACTTGCTGATGCTCACCTGATGATAGTAGCTGGAGCAGGGCCTTCGGCAGCACACACTGTATATCAGATAATGCTCCCAAAGGGCCTCTCTTTTTATAGGTCTTGCCGTTGCTCGGTCAGCATTCCACTGACGAAGCTGTCCCAGTTAGTTATAGTGTTAATGTTTATGAGTGTGTTGCAAGTGGTTGGCTAACCTCCCGAGTTGGGTGGCCGCCTGTTGCCGTGTAAAAGTGATGTTCTGGTCTTATGATGTTTGACAGTTAGGGTGAGTTTTAGTAGAAGATGGGGGGTGGCTCTCAGGGGGGTATAGCCCCCCGGGCCTGTACACAGTGTACATTGACTCGACAACATGTTTGTTTTTGAATGCAGAATTTTTATTTCTCCGTAATTTTTGTTTTTATTAGCCTATGATTATTAGTTTTATTTAATTTTTTGTTTTACTAATTTTTGGTCTTTTCAAATTTAGGTGCCCACTTCTAAATTTTAAATTCCATTCCAAATTTGTATATTATACATTAATCTGAGTTAAGACGAGCAGATGACCTCGTAGTTCCGCCAACAACAACAACAACAACAACAACAACAACAACAACATCTTGTTAGGGAAGAAGAGCTGAAGTCCAGAAATCGAAGTTTTGCTGATAGCAGTCATGTTGAGTGTAATTTTTTACATGCATTTATCATCACTCCCTCCAGAAGAAAGTAGGAATTGTGACTAATTTTTATGTCCCTGGGTGCTACCCAAATTCCAGACGCAAGCAATTAAGTTAAACATGATACTTTAAGGTGACAACATACATTTATGTAAAAACTTACTTAACAGATTTATTCACAATGTAATGAAAAACTTGAGCTGATTGGTTTCTCTCAAGATGGCTTAAAACACAGCATAACCCTCAACCCTTGTTAGGACATTTCATTAATATAGTACATTATGCAACGAGCCTATTATGGCAAATATTATGACACGAGTATGTTTATAAATCGAGCGTGTACGAATTTTATAATTTCCATACGAGTGCCTTAATTACCATTATAGGTGAGTTACATACGACTGTTTATGTTCGACGATAATTTTTATAACTATTATATGTTCGAACATAAATATTCATAAATATCTGTCGAGATTTCGCCAGTTTTATGTATTGAACAGAGCGCATGTGACGCAGAGAATGCCTTGTATTTGACTATGGCCTCCTCGATCACCCTACTATGACACTAGGCAACGCAGTGAAATTTAAATTACAAGGCCTTGGAACTCAGTGCAGGTGCGATGCTATCCTTTATCTAATTGGTCAAACAACTGTTTCTTGAGCTGTGATTGGTGGGAGAAACTGTTTCATATGGACAAATAGTGTTATAATGACCATCATTATGATACAGCTTTCTGACATATAATAGTCAGGGTCGAACATAAACATCTTTTATGAAACAATCTGAAATCTGGTGGTATTTTCTTATCAGAAATGTCAGATGTTGGCATTCTCGTAGATATGGTGCTGCAATATGGCCACAGAATATAATAGGAAGACCTCAAAATAACTAATAAGTGATGATGAATATTTAAAAACAATGTAACTCTTCACAGAAACGGCTGTGCTCTAATTTTCGCAAAGTACAGCTCCATCGGCAATGGCATAACATTGATTAAATTAACTTTCATTCCAGTGCCTTTGATTCCAATATTTGATTGCCTGAGAGCAAAACTATAAATGCCAAAGGCCTGCGGTGCCACATTAAGAAAACCTTACAGTGGATAAGTAGGATGGCCACCCATTGCTGATCAGCGGAAGCATACGAGAGTGCATTTAACACTGATTGGAGCTTACAATGTGGTAACTTTTTACTACTAAGACAAAAGTGACAGCTGCATGATACGCCTGTAGTACTTTAGTGTAGTCACCTGCATTGTCTACAACTCGTTACCAGCGTTGTGGAACTCGTAGAATCCATGTAACAACGCCTGTTCCTGCCTCTGATGGAGCGATGTACATCCAGTATACCCTCAGTAGCGGTCCGGGAGCGAATACAGTGAAAGGTTTTCTTAATTTTCAGGATAAGTTATATCTACAGATCTTAAGTCAGGTGAAAATAGTTAAGAAAGCATTTCACAACCACTAAGACCGTACAAATACGATACAGCGGCTGCCACTTGTTCGCATGCATCCTGTAACGTGATGAGAGGTTTGTGCAGGATTTGATACCACATTCTTCGTAACGCTGGTCTCAAGTTATTCTCCAAATACCCAACAGATATACCACTGATGAACTGCTATTTATGTTTAACCATGTTTCCTTTTTGCAACCGATATTACTTGTGTCAGACGGAACACAAGCACCATCTAATGGCTTTATTATAAAGCTTTGATTATAATCTTAGGACCAGCTGCAATATTCGTCCACTAGGGGGAATATGTCAGTTGCGACAGGTCTTGTTGCCTTAGTTTTTAAAACTACCGAATATAATGGGTCAAAACATTAAGTTCAATATAATGAAACATCGTCTGTCAATCAAGACAAACAGAACGCTTTATTACAAACAAATAAATACAACCATCTGCCCTCCATTGAAGGTAAACACAAATGTCTAGGAAATACAATAAATATGTTTTAAACATTCTACCGGCTCTTGATCTGGACTTGTTTTGTTTGGTGATTTGTTAAATTTTATCTTATATTTTATTTTTAATTGTTATTTGGTTGTTATTTGTACAAGCGTGAAGGGCTAGCATAGCTGTGGTTTGTGCTTTGAGACAACACATGAGGGAAGCTATGAGCAGAAGTCATACAAAACAAATCGAAGTAGAAAGCATTGAAATAATTCACTAAGACTTCCAGAATCTTAAACAAGTAGTTCGGTGAAGAACTAATCAGCCTATTTTCATATATCCTGCTTATATTAATTGCCTCTATCAACATACAAAATTTCAGTTTGATTGCTGAAATTGATTCGTATATATCCAGAACCGTCTAAATATTTTGGAAGGTCGCCATGTTAGATTTTTATGTAAGTAGGGCATAGAGTCATGTACTATTACATGACGATTATTGCGTTGGTTCAATATTAAAACGTTGAATTCGATCGCATGATTAGGAAACATGAAATAAAAAATCAATTTTGAAATTTCGCACCACCGTCATCTTGAGGTTCTGTAAACAATTGAAATAAATTGCATGCCAGTGTAAGCATTTTCTGTACCATGTTTCACGGAACCCAAATGGTTAAATCGCGAGAAAATACTATTGAAATGTTTCAAATTCGCTTGGCCGCCATGCTCGTTTTGTACTTAACAGGATTCTAAAGTCACATTCAGCAGCTAAATTTCCAGTAGTGCCTTATGTCACCGAACAAAATCTTAGGGTGATATCGGTAATAAATTCTCAGATATAGAATTCCGGTAAAATACTTCGCACTGGCGCCATGTTGCATTGGTGAGACATAATACATTTTAAAGAGCATGGCCGGGTTTCCTTGAAATCACTCCAGCCGGTTAGATTTTATAAGGAGGAGACCTACACACACACATGAACACACGCAAACACATGGACAAAAGTTGATCTCATAAGCCTATTCTTTTTCATAAATGAAAATAGCCTAAAAAGGGGTTCCCTCAGCAAAAGATAAATATCTAACTTAAGTAAATAATAGAAACTAAGAAGATTAATCATACTAATATATAAAAACTAGCTTTACCCGTCGCGGCTTCCCCCGCGAATATTGTAGTTGTAAAGAGTACACTTCGCAACGTCTCAATCATGAATGCTATGACTGATGTATCGTATAATTTTGAATAATAATTATAATAATTTGGTAAAGACCGTAAACAATCACACTATAAATACACTATAGCACAACAATGGCTCATAAATATCAGAATCTCCCCCAACGTCACGTCGCATTGCATGTATAAAATTCGACTCAAAATCACAACATGGTTTCCGACCACAAACGTAAATAGGAAATAAATGAGACACAGTATATTAAACACACTGACTAAACACAAAATCCATTTACCTAAATTCCTATGAAAAACAGTACATCATAAAATTACACAAGTAAGAAACCTCTAACCCCACATTTTCCCCCTTTCACTTCATAATGTATCCACATCAAAAAACCTTACACACGTGTCTGTTTATTTCTTTAAATCAATAGTTAATATGCCGAGTATCACATCCCCAAACGAAATAACTCGTGAGACATTGTTATTCAATGAAATTTAGGTTTAACTCCCTTAACACCCCTTTATAACCTGAATATCCAAAACTCCTTCCTTAGTAGACGTTTTCGACATACAACAAACATATCCCCAAAATGTCGTGTTTCAAACTGTAATAGTTTTGGCTGGTCGATGATGAGTAAATATCCAAAAATACCTCCTTAGTGGACGTTTTTCTTCCAGAATTTCACCCTTTCCCATGGGCCCCTTAAAGTAGATTTATGAAAAAACGGATGAACAACTCTTTACTTATTTTTAAGCTGATTTCTTTCCGCTTAGTTTCAAACTTCTTGCCTATGTCGTTTAACAGATACATGCTCCGTTATGAATTCTTCAACCCCCACTTTTCGCCCGTTTCACCTCATAGAATACTCCACATCGAAAAACCCTTTGATACATGTCTGCTTATTCTCTTAAAGATTAGTTAATATGCCGAGTATCACATCCCCAAATGAAACCACTCGTGAGATATTGTTATTCAATGAAATGCTGGTTTAACCCCCTTAACACCCTTTTAGAACCTGAATATCCAAAAATCCTTCCTTAGTGGACGTTTTCGACATACAACGAACATATCCCCAAAATGTCATGTTTCTAACTTCAACAGTTTTGCCTGGGTGATGATGAGTGAGTGAGACAGCCAGGACATTCTCTTTGATTTTTTTTTCCAGAATGTAACCCCTTCCCATGGGCCCCTTAAATTGGATTTATGAAAACAGAGTCGAACACCTATTTACTTATTTTTAAGCTGATCTTTATCCGCTGACTTACAAACTTCTCGCCTATGTTGTTTATGAGATACACGGTCCGTTAAGAATCCTTCAACCCCCACTTTTCCCCCCTTTCAGGTCATAATATACACCACATCGAAAAACCCTTAGACATGTGTCTTCTTAATTTTAATGATGAGTTTATATGCCGAGTATCACATCCCCCAATGAAACCAATCGGGAGATATTGCTATTCAATGAAATGCAGGTCTAACCCCTTAACACCCCTTTAGAACATGAATATCCAAAAATCCTTCCTTAGTGGACGTTTTAGACATACTACGAATATATCCCCAAAATATCATGTTTCTAACTTCAATAGTTTTGGCTGGGAGATGATGAGTGAGTGAGACAGCCAGACATTTTCTTTGATTATTTTTCCAGAATTTCATCCCTCCCCATGGGCCCCTTAAATTGGATTTATAAAAAAAAAACAGTCGAACACCTATTTAGTGATTTTTCTGCTGTTTTCCCCCTGAGTTGATTGAGTGAGTCAGTCTGTCAGTTAGGACACTTTCTTTACATTTTTTTCTCCAGAATTTCACCCCTCCCCATGGGCTCCTTAAATTGAATTTATGAAAAAAAAACGGTCTAACACGTACTTACTTATTTTTAAGCTGATTTTTTTCCGCTGACTTTCAAACCTCTCGCCTATGTCGTGAAAGAGATACACGCTCCGTTAGGATGGAACATATCGTCCACTTTTCACCCCTTTCACCTCATAATATACTCCACATCGAAAAACCCTTTGACACGTATTTACTTATTTTTAAGCTATTCTTTCCGCTGAGTTTGATGAGTGAGTGAGTCAGTCAGTGAGTTAGAATTCTTTATTTCCATTTTTTTTGCGGAATTTCACCCCTTCCTCATGGGCCCCTTAAATTGAATTTTTGAAAAACTGTCTAACACGTATTTACTTATTTCTGAGCTGATTTTTTCCGCTGACTTACAAACTTTTCGCCTATGTCGTTTAAGAGATACATGCTCCGTTAAGAATCCTTCAACCCCCACTTTTCACCCCTTGTACCTCATAATATACACCACATAGAAAAACCCTTAGATACATGTCTTCTTATTTTTAATGATGAGTTTATATGCCGAGTATCACATCCCCCAATGAAACCAATCGGGAGATATTGTTATTCAATTAAATGCAGATCTACCCCCTTAACACCCCTTTAGAACCTGAATATCCAAAAATCCTTCCTTAGTGGGCGTTTTCAACCTACAGCGAACATATCCCCAAAATTTCATGTTTCTAACTTTAATAGCTTTGGCTGGGCGAAGATGAGTCTGTCAGGACACTTTGTTTTATATAATAGATAAGATGGTGTGTGTCTGTGTGTCTGTTACTCAATCACACAAGAACCACTGCTCCGAGTGAAACGAAATTTTGTATGAATGTAGCTGATTCACCAGAGTTACGCATAGGCTACTTTTGATTTCAATATTTTGCACTATTTAAAAATGGCGACCATTTTAGTGACGTCACTGCACCTTTTGGTTTCAAAATTTCATATTTCCATTTCAAATAAAACGAGAACGCTAAGAAATAGCAAACTTCTGATGACATGCACGAGCTTTAAAATTTAATTTCCTATCCGAAAGGTCCTTATCACTTTTCGTGTATCTCCAACAGTTAGCGAGTAAAAGCCACATTTGTGACGTTACTACACCCTTTGGTTCCAAAATTTCATAATTCCATTTCAAATATAAAGAGAACGCTAAGAAATAGCAAACTTTTAATGGCATACACTAGCTTTAACATTTCATTTTCTATCCGAGAGGCTCTTATCACTTTTCTTGTATCTCAGACGGTTAGCGAGTGAAACCGAAATTTGTGCAATAGAACACGTCAAAACCGAGAGGTGCAGTCTATCTCTCTATATATAAAAATAAACGTTTACCTGTTTTTTTTCTGAATTTCTACGGAAATTTTAGTTATTTACGCGTTTCAGACTGTTTTATGATGGATTCGCGCGAAAATAATTTTTGTCTGTCTGTGTGTTTGTTTGTTTGTTTGTTTGTTTGTTTGTCTGTGGACAAATTTGTACCCTTATAACTCGAGAACGACTGGGTATATCAACCTAAAATTTGGTACAGATATCCATCAGAGGCACAACACTAATCATTGATGTAACTCTTCTCCGCACCTCTCATAAAAGGGGGCCTACCCCCTTAAAATACATGCTGAAATAGGCGTATAAGTACGAGACAAAGGTCATTTTCAGCCCCTCAATGAGAGAGACAAAACTCGGAAACCACATTTTAAGGCCCTAAAACCAACCGTTTTAGATATTTTTAGATATTCCCAGAACACTAATTTCATTTAATAAACTAATGAACGAATGTAAGCCGGTAACCATGGCAACAGAATCGTAGAGGTCCATCTATAGCTGTAAGACGCAATGCAATTCCATTAATTACATTACTGTGAAAGTTTTCAAACGGCTATAAGTTATCACTGAACCAAATTAAGCTGTAAAATTCATCAATACGTATAATGCGCTTAAGGGGTTCAAGGGGGTACTCCAGAATTTTATCACGCGGGTGTGGTATGGCAGGTCTATTATATTCCTATCCCTATATATTATTATTATTTGTAGTAGTAGCAGTATTATATTATGGCGTACAACGACGAGCAAAGCCCCTCGGTGCCAGAAACAAAACTCGAGGGCCCTAAAGGGTCCTCGAAAACTATATTATAAGGCTCTAAAACCAACAGTTTCTGAAATATTCCCAGAAAACTAATTTAATTTCATTTAACAAACTAATGAAGGAATGCAAATCGGTAAACATAACATTATCCCAATGGGTGGCATCCAATGTTCCACCTATTTCTGTAAGAAGCTATGTCACTCCATTTATAACCTTTCTGTGAAAGTTTGTAAATGGCTATAAGGTTATCACGGAACCAACTTAGACTGTATAATTCATCAATGCAGTTAAGGGGGTCAAGGGGTAACCTAGAATTTTTCACGCAATTTTCACGTGTGACATATTATAGTACAGAAGGTCTATTATATCTCCAAACAGCAACATTATTTTCAAAAATTCCTGAATTGAATCAGCATTTTTTGCGGCTTTTAGGAATTCGGTTCATTTGAGGCTAAGGAACCTGAATTTTCATGCAACACAAGCCTTTATGATTTATGAAAGGGGTCTTCCTGTGTATGGGGACCTAACACAAGAGGGTCAGTTTTTAAGTGACGTGTATTGCGTTTCGTCTACAAGGCTTTCAATTCTATTTCACGTCAGGAAGTACACGTTTGGTGAATTTAGTTTGAGAGCACATTTGACTCATCATTTATTTATTTATTTATTTATTTTTGTCGACATACAGGTTCGTCGTAAGGATGATTTTGTTTGATACTGTGAGTTAGATATACCCATATTTGGATATCCAGGGTGATATGGTGCAGACAATAGAATTGTCTGTCTGTCTTTCTGTGTATCTTTATGTACGCCTATAACTCGTGTTCGGATGCTTGGTGCATCGTAAAATTAGGTATGGTAACTATGAGAGTCAATACACTAATCATTTATAAAACCCTTCAACGTACTTTTCATACAGTAGAAGGGTGGATATAGGGAAGAACTTCTCTAAATACATGCTAAAATAGGCGAAATATAAAAATTATCCTAGAAGGACGATCAAAGCATATGTTGCGCTTCTCAATGTGAGACACAAAATTCGGGAGTCTATAAAAGATCTCCGAAAACCACATTTTAAGGCCCTTAAATTAACCGTGTGTTTGATATTCCCAGAAAAGTAACTTCGTTCTGATAAACTTATGAAGGAATGACAATTCGCTAACCATTGCAACAGTAGCTGAATTGATAATGTCTGGTGTTAACACCGATCACCGTTCGAAGAACGGGTACTTCTGCTAGTAAATAGATAAATAAACAAATAGTTCCGTGAAGGGCTATTCAGCCTATTTTCATATATCCTTCTTAAATTAATTGCCTCTGATTGATGTAATAGATCCGTAGATATTGAGAACCGTCTAAATATTTCGGATGGTCACCATGTTGGATTTTTATATATGTACAGTTATGTACCATTACATGAAGATTAATGAGTTGGTGTATTATTCAAACTTTAATCGCAAGATAAGGTCATAAGAAATGGAAAGGAGATATTAAAATTTTGCACAGCCACCATCTTGTGGTTATGAAAACAAAAGAAATACATTAAAAGCAAGTGGATTAAAATATGTTTAAGCATTTACCGTACCACGTTTCACTGCGATCGGATAGTTACATCACGAGAAACTTCCATTTAAATATTTACATTTCGCGTCGCCACCATGTTGGATTTGTGATAATCAGTTTATTGAAAGGCCCTCAGGTGAATTTATGTCCATAGTTTCTATCAACAAACATTATTTCAGTTTGATTCCTGTCATAGATTAATAGATATTGAGAGCCGTCAAAATATTTCGGATGGTCGCCATGTTGGATTTTTATATATCTAAGCAATTTTAGATGATGATTATTGCGCAGGTTCATTATTCAAACGTTGACTTCGATCGCATGATTAGGGCACAAGAAATTAAAACGTAATTTTAAAATTTCGCACGGCCAACATCTTGAGGATATGTAAACAATTGAACAAAGTTATATGTCAATGCATTGCAATGTCTACAACCATTTGCTATACCAAGTTTCACTGCATTCGGATGGTCGAATCTTGCGAATTGTCTCCTAAAATGTTTCAACTTTGCTTGGCCGCCATGTTCGTTTGGCAGTTAACCAATTTCTGGAAGTAACACAGATGAACTTCTAGTAGTGCTCTTTATCACCGTACAAAATTTAAGGGTGATAGCAGTAACAGTTTCGGATATATTGAAGACTAGTGAAATATTCTCCACAGTGCAGTACAGTGTGTATAAATATTAGCTGTACCAAGTTTCACTGCGTTGGGAAGGTATCACCGTGAGAAAATTGTAGTTAAATATTTCAACTTCGCTTGCCCGTCATGTTCGTTTTGTAGTCACAGGGTTTTTGATATAATTAATATTTTCGGAGACATAGAATTATGGTGAAATATTTCCCACAGCCGCCATGTTGGATTGGTGAGACGTAATCAAATTTGAAGAGCATGGTTGGGGGCGGCCAAAATCGTTCTATGACCTCACCGAGTATCATTGAAATCGCTCTAGTCGTTTTGATTTTATATTTGTGGGGATATTATCTTATTAAAACCGCTTAGTCAAACACTAAAGAAACGTTTAATTACATTACTAATCGTACATGTTTCGGTATTTCATTGATACCTTCCTCAGCGTGATTGATATTAAATCTTAAAACTAGTTAACAAAGCCAAAAAGAAATGGATACCTTACAAAAATTGTTTAAAATCAAAAAGCCATGTATTAAAAATGATAGTAAAATGCTGCTATTAAAATAAGAGATCTACCTTATAAACTGCCTACGTCAGTACTCCAATAATTTAGATCGAAAACTGTAGTGACATAAGATGTCGCTGTCAGAAGAATGAAGAAGCGCAAAGGATCTAGGTCAAATTGTCGCCTCAAACGGAACAATTATTTTGTAATACATTCATCCAACCTGAAACTTCAGTCGATTCCCTATTTAATGGTCAACTCTGTTGCTTAATGGGTAACGCAAAGTGCAGGCTATTTACTAAACACAGCAATCAAGCATATTACCCAGTGTCGTCTTCAGGTGGAATACTGTTAGGAGGAACGTAATAGTTTACGGCATTACCTTCTCTTAAACTTCGACGACTCGGTTCTTATTTGTTAGCTCTCTCTGCTATATTATAATACTATCAGTCAACACGGTTATTAATTATTACCATTGCCATAATGGTCAATGTTGATGCATTTTTTGTGAGGATACACACACACACACACATACACACGGACAAAATGTGATCTCATAAGCCTATTTTGTTCATAAATTAAAATAGGCAAAAAATAAACAGTATTAATTCTAGCAACGTTACCTGGATAAGTTACTAACCTTAGCAATAGAGATGTAGCCTATTATTCAAGCTTACCGCACGTGCTCACAGAGTTCATGTAGTTGAGGGGTCTTGGACAATGATACAGTTAGTTTTTGAAATATATCATTACCAATTCCACTTTAATATTTACTACATTTGTAGATAATTAGCGTGAAGTTTTGTGAATGTACTTCATTGTTCTTGTTATACATTTTTGGTTAACTACCTGGATAAATTTCAGCTTTCCAACTCGTATAAAGCTACGGTTTTCACGCCACATGACAATCACTTGTTTGTTTAATAACTACTTTTATTTGGGGACAGTACAATCAATTATCATTTCATATTATCCGTGAGATAGTTCTAACATATGCCGCTTGGGTTTGTGAGTCTCCCTATGAAATAATCTCCCCTTTTTATTTATTACCTTTGATGCTAGTATAGGAAATCAGTTGGTTTAAGAACCCCTCTTCCTCAAAACCCCTTAAGCAAATCCCTGTCATCGAAATGATATTCCTCTCGAGGCTTAACCATTTCTGTTAGAAATAAATGAAATGGAATGAAGCCAGCTGAAACTCAGAATCACTTATCTTCTTCTTGGAATGAATCCCATCAAGATGCTTGCCTCACATTTTTGCATTCCGCGCTCCACTCTGTCCAGTCTGCACGGTCAGCGGAGCAGATGCCAACAGATCACATGCCTTCTCGCAAGCAGTCCATCCCTCTCTCCTTCGATTTAACTTGTGGGTCTTCATCCAACTGGGACGTCTTGCAGTGCTTTCGGCGTCCACTCGGATCACGTGACCGTAATCTCGCTCCCCTCCGGGAACTAAGGCAATTCTGAGGTTGTCAACATTTATTTTGTTAAAATTATTCATGCTTTTCGGATATTTCCGTGTGAAAATAACATTTAAAACTTTAAACGTTTCGAAAGGAATCTTGCCTCCGTTTTCATTAGAATTTAGAAATTGTATTTCCACATGACAATATCCCAAAAGTACGAAAAACTTTAATATAATTTCGGGTTGTGAAAGCCTTAATCTCAGTGTTTTAATAATATAATAATTATAAACTTTATCCGTCGCCTCCGTAAAGTAGCGGTCAGCATGGTTATCTGCTGTCTCGGAGGTCCTGGGTTCGATTCCCGGCTCTTCCACGAAATTTGAAAAGTTGTATGAGGCTGAACGCCGTCTACTCAGCTTCGGGTGGTCCAAATGAGTAAAGGGGGTTCGATTCCCACCTCAGCCATCCTCAAAGTGGTTTTCCGTGTTTTCCCACTTCGTCTTCGGGCAAATGCCGGGATGGCCCCTACAGTAAGGCCACGGCCGCCTCCTTTCCACTTACTTGCCTATCCATCCCAATCTTCCCCTCCCTTCCCCTCCCTTCCCATCCCTCATGAGGCCCTTGTTCGCTTTGCAGGTGAGGCCGCCTGGGCGAGGTGCTGATTACACCTCCCCAGTTGTATCCAATCCGACCAAGTGTTCCCTGCTCTAGGACACTGCCTGGAAAGGCGGTAGTGGTGAGTTCTTTCGCCGAGTCCGTGGGTACCGCCAACCTGGAGGGTAAAATTGACGAAAAAAATAATAAACTATATCCTCAGTGTAGAACGCATGATTTCAATTAGAGTACACCAAGCTAGGTATCAATCAATGTCACCCTATAAATGTCTATACCCGGTTATAAACGCTCGGGCTGATAGTAGCAGACCGACACATGCACACACATCACCTCATACGTATATTCTTAAATAGTTTTCAAAATGATAAAAGCATATCTTTGAGTTTTGGAGTCCCAAAAAATCTTTATTCACTACACTAGCTGGCCAGATTATTATTGTAACCTATAACCTATGTTTGTGGTGATGTCTTCATGTGGGAGGGATTTCTCTACCCGTTGATACCCTAACTCTTTTCCATTTACTATTATTTTATTGATGTATTGTGCCCAATTAGACACGGCTGACTGGCATCGAACCGGGGTCTTTATCACAGAGAAGACCAGGCCCATGATTCTGCGCAGAATCGAATCATTGATCTCTGAGGGGGAACAGCCACAGTGAACCCGAGGAACAATGAGTTATAACTGCATATAATTATAATAGCAGGATTTCACGGCCAGAAAGGGGATATTATAGCTTTTAAGGTGGATTATTGCAGAAAAATTCAAGCCTATGTACGTTTTAGATGCTAGAGCTCAAGAAAGCAAGCCAGCTTGACATTTTGACAACGCGAAGTTGAATGTGGGCGTAGTAGACCTGGCGCCTACGTACTACTTTCGGCGTGGCTGGAGGCTGAAGGCCATGATTAACGACGAAGGAAATCACCCTTCAACAAGGCGAAACAGTGGAGTGGGGGTGGTCGCCCACAGAAATTAATTGATTACGGTCAAATGGAGCAATGAACTGAGATGAAACTTACACCCAGATGCATGTATTCTAGGAAAGATAATTTAGGAGTGTTCTCACGCCTAAATTAAAGCCTGCATCTATAAAGGAACCTCTGCACAGATATAATGCGCTACAGAGTAAGGATTTGTAAAGGAGCCGAGGGGAAGTACCGGGGAAGCATCATGACGCCGTGGAGGAAAGCAATTAATTATAATTAATTGGCCGAAGCGATTGCCTGCACGCGAGTGATTTTGGAACCTCCATGAATAGACGATTAAGGATCATACTTCACCTTGTCTGAAAATGTATTATATCAAGAAGAGAGGCGCTCCTGGAAATCCAGTGAACTACCTTTCATAAAGAAGCTTTATATGGGAGAAGCTGGAGCAGGGAAGTCAGTTCGTCTTGACTCATCTCGTGAGGTAACACGCTGCCGGATCACGCAAGGAAGTGCGCGGAATTGATAAAGTATTGACGCTCAAATATACTAGCGGTGAACAATGAAAAGCGCATCATGCAGCTTAGTAACAGTAGTTCTGCATCATATAATAATTAGTATACAGCAGACGTATAAGCAACAGTATACGCGAGTATAGAATCAGTACAGCGTAGAGATAATTTAGGATGATGTTTACAAACAATGACCATAACCAGGAAGTGTTATCATGGGTAAAATGAAACATACTATTGTAATGAACGCTACAGTTACGGGAGCCTGGGAGGCTCACAATTAGTTGGGACCTAGGATTGAACAAATTTGCAGTAGAGGAGACATAAACTGTAGGTGACGGGAGACGAACACACACACGCAAGATAGACTTTCAAGGAGACCAGCGGTTGTCAGGAGTTAGCTGCATCGCATCTCTGAGGTCAGGCGATAGTGGAAATCCCAATCAAGGATCCATGTGTGAAAATTGTGCGAGAATTATGTATAAAGTTATATTACAGTGATTTTTAAAAGTTTTTATGTTTATATGGTAAACGAATGTGTATTGTGTCAAAGTGAAAATGCCAATAGTGAAAAATATAATTACCATGTGTAAAGTTTATGCAATGTGTCGTGTGAAAAATATCATGATGGCTTAAAAACAAGCATCTTGGCAGGCAAGAGGCTGGCATGCTGGACCAATCCAGCTAAAATGAAAGGGAGTACAAATTTAATATGTTGATATGATTTAATAGCTCACCATACAACGAAGCATTCCCTCAAAGATTAATAATTAACAGTCATTTGTGTACGAGATCACATCCCTCGTATTTTGGTAAAAATATGGCTTTGAGGATGATTTGTTTACGGCCATTTAGGCGTAAGACATTGATGAAAGTAACGGTAACGTTAAATAGTAATAATAATAATAATCTGGGGTCGGTAACAATAATAAATGAATAAATCGGCATGTCAGGCCTATAGTACGTGCAAAGTGTGTCATATCTAGCGTAAGAATACTGTGTTATTGTAAACAGTAAGAAATAAACATAAATATCGAGATAAAGAGAGCTTTTCAGTGTCATTGAAATGTTAAATAAATGTTTTATTATGGTATATTATACAGGGTTGTATCTGAGAGTCATTAAGATAGTCAAATGTATGCCAGTAATACTTGTTTTGGAGGTACGTAGAATTTTGGCTTATGAGTAATTGCATAGTGGGCGTGAGTGCTTTAAGAATTGAGTCATCTGTAAGAAATATTGTTTGAGCCGCGATCAGCGAGCATGTAACGTAGAATCAAGAGATTTACGTCAATAAGTTGCGGGGATCATCCGAAAATAGCTTGCGCGTTGGCGAGTCTAGTGGACAAAATCTTCGATGATATAGTATTGCCTTAGAGCATACATGTGTATTCGCAACAGAGTTGGGACAGAGTCTGTCTGTATCCACTGTATGCAGAGTTTTCACCACCAGGGATAACTGCTAGAGACCCTAGGTAGGCCCATATATTAATTGATCTGCCCTGCGAGGTAAGACTGATGGTTCTTCGTAGAGGAAACGTCGATTTCCTCTTGTTATATGCATGCCGTCCAGTGAGATAACAGTGAAACTCACTTGAGACGCACGCAAAAGCCACTGATGTCGACCACAGAACGGCAAAGCTATTTCGTGATCCATCCCTTGCCTTGAATAGTAATTTTGAGCCGAGATGAGCCCATTAAATACTCTAAATGTAGGTATTAAATAATTAGATTGACTCAATTCATAAGGACACGACCCATTCAGGGTACCTCTGGCACTGCTGCACCATTGAGTGAACTTGACCGAGCGGGGAGTCAGACGGGGTAGCAGGTATAGTCCACTAACCCGACGGCCATCTTGCCGAGGCCAGCCCATGACTAATTCATTGTTTGCACGGAAAGGAAGTCAATAGACCTGATCCTTTTATTTTAAGATTGTAGTGGGACACTGAAGAATCTCGATATTTCGAAAAGTAATTAAGATGTGCTTGATATGATGATATCAATTGAATTAGATGCACTATTTTTATACATATGCAATGTTGGAATGAAGTAATCGGACAACATTTGGCCCAATTATTCTCTGAGGAGGAATTAACTGCACCAAATACATAGAGGCATTTTTGTAAAGTGTATTTGCCCAGTTCACACTAATTTATTCATACGGGTACCGTAATTTGAATGAGATGACACGTTTGTAACGATAATGTTTTGACCAGACCCAGAAAATCGTTGTATGGTGAAGCTATACAAATATCTATATCTATGTGTATTTTGGAGGGGAAAGTGTACCACTTTAGCGTTTGAAACTTATGGGAAAAGAATAGAATTCGCACGAGACAACACTTATTAAACAAGGCATAAGCTAATGAATGAATGTTATTTAAAGTAAATGTTCCGTGTAAAACGGATAAATGTTTCATAATTGCAGATTTAATGTCATTTAAATATAATTTGTTTATTGTGTTGTGATATTCGAATTTGTGTTAAATTGTGCCATGTGAAGTACAATACGGACACTCGCAAATGTCAAAGAGTATCAGCAATAGGATGTTTAGGATAGACTGGAGTGCGGTGGAGCACCAATCTTGATGACAAGAGACTCACAGATAATTTTTATTTTTGTTGTGGGAAATAAATGTAAAGTATTTTTTGTGTGTTTTATGTTGTTTTGCCATGAATTACTATCATTAAAAGTTATATTTAGGAATATGTTGTTTCTTTCAACTGGAGTAGTCACCTGACAGACTCAAATCCTGAATATGTGCTCGTATAGTGAGTTGGACGTCCCATACCTCGAAAGACCGTGAGTTAGCTGGGATACGAACACATGTTCCATATGATGACGATTGGGTACAGTATAACGGCTTCGGTGACGTAGTTGGTAGCATGCTGAACTGCTGTGCCCAAGACCGCGGGTTCAAACCCGGCCAAAGTCTTCGGATTTTTAAGAGCTTTAAATATCCTTCAGTATGCCTTCCTTCGGAGGGGAAGTAAAGCCGGCGGTCCCATGTCATAGATTTATTGCTTGTAAAAGATCCTTCCACAGACAAAACTTGTGTGAAGCTAAATTTCTAGATTATATTTCGTTGGAACGCTCTTTCAAAGTTCAAACCTTCACCACTAGGTGCCATTGATATCTGGTAGCGAAATTTGGAACTACTTGAAATTGAACCGAACTTCTAGCTCACCCTATGGGTGTTCGGTTGAACTAGCTACTGCATCGGACACTCTCGTCACTAAAGGCCATATGATAAATAAATATTAATCTATTTCACAGACACTTGGTACTGTGTGTATACACGGGTGAATCAGCTGCCCCTAAAAAAATGTTTTATGCAGCCAACCTAGCGTTGTGATAAGGAAGGTCGATATTGTTCTGCTTGCAACCCCTATGGTACGAATGCTCTGCGAGCATATCCCGCAAACAATAATATATTACGCTTCAGTAGAGAACATATAGCCTACTTTCTCCTAAATGCATGGGTATTGTTATAACTCTTTGTCCTTTTCAAGGAGTATAATTGAATGTTGGTTGTAGTAGCTTGTTGAAATACCACGTGTTATACGGATATTAAACATGAATATGAGGTGCTCTTTGCTAGTGCTACCTCTGTACCAAATTTCGTTCCATTCGGTTTCACCGTGTTTGAATAAATAGGGGGAATTGATTTTCACACAAAGATGGCCGCCATCCGCAAACTATTAGGCTAATGACCTATTCATTTGGTCAAAGGATACTTCCTCTATAAGGGTATGTTGTTGCAAAATTTGGTAGAGATCGGATGATTAGGTTAATCGTAATTTGATTTAAGCTTTGAACATTTGTGTGGCCGCCATTACGTTTCCGTCAAGATGGCGGCGATATAAAACATGACACTGAGGTGCCTTTGTTAGTACTACCTCTGTACCAAATTTCGTTCAATTCGGTTCCACCGTGTTCAAATTGATAGGAGGGGGGGGGGCAGACTTTCAAGAGTACACACACTCACACACACACACACACACACACAGACTCACACACAGACAGACACACAATTTTTCGCCCTGTGTTGATCTCATAAGTCTACTTTCATTTTTTGCAAAAATCGAATGTAAGCTAATAATAGTGCTCAGTATCGTTTGCAGTGCATTCGTATCATACGGAAGGCAAGCACAACAATATCGACCTTCTTGACAAAGCGTTATTTGGGCTGCATAAAACAACAATTTTAGGGGTAGGTGATTCACCTGCCACGATACAATTTACCAATTGTTTGTGCTTGATATTATCAATCATTAAAATCTAAAATATTAACACAGTGGGTGAGTGGTTATCGTGACGGACTACCTACTCCAAGTTTGCAAGTTCACTCCTGGCCATGGTAAGTGATTTTTGAAAGGCGAAAAAAAATCACGACACGCATGTCACACGTTCTTGGCATGTTAAAGAACCCATTTGAATTCAGTAGGCCGTGTTCATAATGGCAAAATTAATCTCGGGATTTTCCGCCAACACAATAGTTGCTCCTTTCTCCACTAGAAAGCGCTATAGTGTCAAGGAGCTTAGATATCTAACCTCCTTGACTTTTATAGCTCTCCAATAAAGCTGCCCTCTGGGCGCCAAATAGCAAAGCTTGCACCCAGCACTCGAGGCTATACGTTATTATTATTATTCATTCATTCAATTTCGCTAATCGGCCAACTGGGGACCACGATAAGCCTCATTTTTCGCTTGATCCACATTGCCTTCATGAGCTCACGACGTTCCTCTGTCCATTTCGCACCAGTTGTCCATTTTTCGCTTGATCCACATTGCCTTCATGAGCTCACTGTGTTTAGCACGACGTTCCTCTGTCCATTTCGCACCAGTTGTCCATTTTTCGCTTGATCCACATTGCCTTCATGAGCTCACTGTGTTTAGCACGACCTTCTTCTGTCCATTTCGCACCAGTTGTCCGTTTTTCGTCCCGGAAAGTCCCAAACGTCTTGATGGCTGCTCTATAAAGATTTCGGTCTTGTGCATCTTCTGCTCGTATCCCCATTTCTTTCAGATCTTTCTGGACGTTAACATACCATGGCATTGTCGTTTTTGGTTTTGAGTCGAATATACTGAAGATACGTTTCGTCCATCGGGAATCGATCATCCGTCGCATATGACCGTAGAAGCAAACTCTGCGTTTTCGCATTGTGTCTGTGATCTTCTCTATCCTCGAGTAAATTTCTTGCCTGGATTTTCTGATGTAGATGCCATTTTTGTAGTCTGGGCCAAGTATGATGTGTAGGATCTTTCTTTCTTTTCTCTCTAACTTCGCGAGCAAACATTTCTCGGATAGGATAAGGCATTCAGATGCATATAGCGGTACTGGTTTGATGACAGTGTTGTAGTGACGAATTTTTGTGTTCATAGAAAAGCACTTTTTGTTATATATGTTGCGGGTGGTTTGAAAAGCGACTTCCATTTTCTTGATTCTTGCTTCTATGGCTTCCTTGTCAAGGCCATTTTGCTGGATCCATTCCCCAAGATATTTAAATTTATTAACACGGTTTATCGTTCCATATTTGGTGTTTAGTTGTGCTGTATCATCCTTGATGTTCGACATTACTTCTGTCTTTTGAAAGGAAATTTGTAATCCTGTTTGTTCTGCTACTTCCTTCAATATATTGACCTGTTCTGTTGCACTTTCGGAATCTTTTATTATTATTATTATTATTATTATTATTATTATTATTATTATTATTATTATTATTATTATTATTATTATTCGTCAACTTATTTCTGTTTGTAAAGGATTGCGATTCACAAATTCCATGAATATAAAGGCCCTTTAAAAGGATGAAATTTGCCTTAATTTCGTAACCATAATGAAGAGTATGTCGACTGCACAAATGACTCAGAACAGCGTGAAAGAAATGATGTAAAATAAATAACAGCCATAAATGTATTATTATTTACAATACAGCTGAAACAAGAGGTCCTATAAAGGCAAAATACTCACTGTAACTTTAGGCACTTTAATAGTCATAAGAACCAGCTGAATAACTAAAAGCACAACAAAGCCAATAGCAGATAAAAACCCAAATAATAACCATAATGAGATGGCGAGCTACTGTATATAATATTATAATCCTCTCTCATTTGCTGAACAGATAAAAATATTAGAGCATTAAAAACTAATTAATGGGATAAGCTGTAGCTAGTTAATTCCTGACAGATACTGTATGTACCTGAATATTATTTCATCCTGTGGGTTCAATTAGGCAACTACCGACAGCAGTAGCTACGCGGGCTAAAGCGCAGCGTTAGGTCATGGGGCCAAGCTCTCTGCTGACTCGGTAGATGCGTGGGTTCGAGTCCCACAGTCAGCCGTCCTTAAGGTTTTCCGTGGTTTCCCCATTTTCAACACCAGGCAAATGCTGAGACGGTACCCTCTGACAGGGCACGGCTGATTCCTTCCACATCCTTGCCCAGTTTCATTCATTCATCCATTCCATCTCTCATCCCGACGCGCAGGTCGCCCACGGGCGTCGACTAGAAAGACCTGCACTCAGCCTCTCAGGAGGCCAAACTACAAAAAAAAAAAATTAAGCCTCCGTGGCTTAGGCGGCAGCACGCCGGTCTCTCACCGCTGGGCCCGTGGTTCAAATCCCGGTCACTCCATGTGAGATCTGTGCTGGACAGAGCGGAGGTAGACAGGTTTTTCTCCGGGTACTCCGGTTTTCCCTGTCACAATTTCATTCCGGCAACACTCTCCACTATCATTTCATGTCATCTGTCATTCATTTATTCATTGCCCCAGAGGAGTGCGTCAGGCCTCGGCAGCCGGCACAGTTCATATCCTCGCCGCTAGATGGGGGCTTCATTCATTCCATTCCTGACCCGGTCGGAGACTGGAAGCAGGCTGTGGATTTTCACTTTCATTTTTCAGGCACTGGAAATCAAAGAGATTTTACGTTAGAAACCATACCGCATCCCTTCTATAGTTTCACTGAAAAATCATATACCCAAATATTAGTACATTTGTAATTCTTGAGTACAGTGTAGCGGTTTCGGTTACATTATAACCATCTTCGGCAACCAGTAGTCGATACAAATGAAGTTGCGAGTTTGACACTGAATTGTATAGAAAGACTGATTTCAAAACTATTTCCAAAATACTAATTATCAAAAATTATTAAAAATACTCTTAAAGACTAAAAATCAAATCTGTTACAATTTTTGGAGGCGACTTTGGTGGCGTAGTTGGTAGCGTGCTGAGCTTCTATGCCCAAGATCGCGGGTTCAAACCCTGCCGAAACCGTCAGATTTTTAAGAGCGTTAAAATTCCTCAGCATGTCTTTCTTCGGAGGGGAAGTAAAGCCGGAGGACCCATATCATAAATTTATGGCATGTAAAAGAACCTTCCTCTAATTACACTTGAGTGAAGCTAAAATATATGTTAACTTAGACTAACGCCCTTAGGTTCCAACGTTCGTCGCCAGGAGCCGACTGCCGTGGCATCTAGTAACCAAGTTCAGAACTAGTTGTCATTGACGGTGGCGTTTGGTAGCAGAAGTAGGAACTACCTGAAAATTGAATGTCTGCAGTCCTTACTTGAATTAAAAATAGATAAAACACACTAATACAGCCATCAAAATTAACAACGGTTTTCAGACAGATTCTACACACTCCCAACGTACACGGGGCAACATAACCTCTTTGTCGCAGCCCCTAAACTCAGGAACCAACTAACCAACAATTTTTGGATTAACGATGAGATATAAATCTCTTGGAAAGACAGCTCGAAGTGGAAATGTCAATGATCTACTCTAAAATAAGAAGGATTAATAATGAAATGAGAAGTAGATTTATAGTGAATCAGGAACAACAACAAAAATAGTAAACCTTAAAACATTTAGGTCTACGTTGAACGGATGTGAAGGTTCGTTGAAGATTTTTGAGTTTGGAATGATTTTTCATTGTGATCATACTGTATATTACCGTTGAAATAAAAGCTTTGCGATATGTTACCTGAGTGAAGAGAAAAAAACAAACAATGTAATTTATATTTAGTAATTGAGATGGTTTGGAATCTTAATTCATTGAAACATGAAATACTTACTGTGAACATAATCCAATAAAATAGAGTAGTAAAAATTAATGATTGAGCATATATCATCTTATTGGTTTCTTGTGCATAAAGTTTCATTGCGATCACTTCCATGAGTCACGGTTAACATGGAGGAGGACGCGCGATGTTTTGTAGCACGAACGAACGCGGGCGGAACTTTTCTTCACGTTCGTTTGGACTTATAATAAACAATGTTAAATTTGATAAAGCCTCAATTATTTGTATGTGAGTAAAATAACGTTTTCGTGCCATAGGCATTATATTTCATTACATTATGATACGATATACCAATTGTTTGGGCATGATATTACCAATCATTAAAATCTAAAACATTAACAATCTATCAATAAAAATTAAGTACTAAAATAAAAATATGCACTGTAAATAAATTAAAATCCGTTGAATAACCTTCCAAATATAAAATAAAATATTCAACCTTTAACTGTTGACGTGCGGAATTCCGAATATATAAGGTGCGTTCAAAATGTAACGAGCCGGAAGCTGGAATGCGCAAACCATTGACTACATCGGCTAATCGTGGTGTGTGTAACGAGGTGTGGTTCCGACCAGAGCGTGTAAGGTCACACAGCCTGTCGCTAGAAGGCACGCGTGCACGTCACGTGACGATACAAAGCGAGCAGCAGCATGCATCAATTGTCCAACGCTGCATATCGCATTGCAAACAGTGACATGGAGGCGTTAACCGAAGAGCAAAGAGGTATTTTTGTTTTGTTTCTGACAGCGGAAGGAGTAGGGGGAACGGACATCATCGCCGAATGTCACAAGTGTACGGCGAACACTGCATGTCCCTTGCAAGGGTCAAGGCGTGGCACAAGCGCTTCAGGGAAGGACGGGTGTCGTTAGCCGATGATGCCTAGTTCGCGGCACTCCTGCCGAAATTCAAATGGGAGGTTCTCGGCTACCCTCCATACAGTCCTGACCTCTCTCTCTCTCTCTGTGATTACGCCATGTTTGGTGCCCTGAAAAGGGCTCTGTGGGGCCAACGATTCGCCTCTGACGTCCAGCTGTACGTGCGGAACTGGTTCACATCGCAGCCCAGGGCATTTTATGAAACAGCCATTCACCACCTCGTGTCACAGTGGGACAAGTGCCTCAACAGCCAGGGACAATACTTCTAACATACAGGTACTGGTTTCTGTAATTATGTCTTCGGCTCGTTACTTTTTGAACGCACCTTATAACTGATTATGTGAGGTCTACGAGATTCCTGCCAAATATATCTCAATAAATTACATTTGAAACTTCATACAACTACTGTCATGTTATCTCTTTCAGCATGTAATAATCTCTCGTAATATTAATATATTTAGTATCAAATAATACAAGGAGTATATATTTTGTAATTTTTCACTCACAGTATGCGGACATTTTGATAAATTTTATAGTGCTGGTTGTCGCGACTTAAAATTAAACATTTACACTGCAGAACACTTTTCACTGATTTACTACAGTATATTACAAACAACGAGAAAATAACAAGTGTTAGCAAATATAATAATTGAATGACAACGTACAACACAACCGTAACTCGTGACGTGAGGTCAGCCAGTCCACTTGAAAACTTCAACCTAACGAGGCGAGCTAACCAGGGCCACAAAACTTTCATCAACGAGGGTGTGAAGTGCCAAGCACACAGATAAAAAAGGTAGCATAAACAACAGCTCACTGCAAGATTTAATCAAAGAAGCACAGATGTATATTTTATTTCTTGGGATCCTGGATGACCTCACGTCACCAGTTAAAGGTTAAAAGAATGTTAGAATCGAAAGAAAAAAAAGACTATTTTGATACTGCGGGAAAAAATGGTTAAAATCATGTGTCTCACAGAGGCGCGCGCGGAGAATAGTTCCGCATCTGGGACCAGTCTAACAATAATACACGCTGCAGTGGTTGTTTCTGCGATAAAAAATAAAATAATCATAACAATTGGTTCCCAAAATCTTCAACAACAATAAGACAAGCTCATGTGTGAATTGGTCAAGGTCACACCCGACTACAAACAACATTTTAAAAGTGCGGAGATTTTCTCCGCGACGCACCCTCTCGCGGGTTAAGAGCAATATTCATATTAAAATAACGACCTGCACGTCTTCTAAAATGTTTGACACCACCTGCGATAAATCAGAGTAGTGGTCCATCGTACAGGAAATAACACGAAGAAAACTCATTCGCTTGGCAAAAGATCGATGGTTTCAGTCCTGAAATCACTGTCCTCTCCTCATCATTACCAACATCATAAACATCATTATCGTTATTAACATCATTATCATTATAATCGAAGCTCCGTGGCTTAGGCGGCAGCTTGCCGGCCTCTCACCGTTGGGTCCGTGTTTCAAATCCCGGTCACTCCCTGTGAGATTTGTGCTGGACAAAGCGGAGGCAGACAGGTTTTTCTCCGGGTACTCCGGTTTTCCCTGTCACAAATTTAAATCCAGCAACACTCCCCACTGTCATTTCATCTGTCATTCATTTAATCATTGCCCCAGGGGAGTGCGACAGGCTTCGGCATCCGGCACAGTTCTTATCCTCGCCGCTAAATGGGGGCTTCATTCATTCCATTCTCTGATCCGGTCGGACGATTGGAAGCATGCTGTGGATTTTTCATCATCGTAATCATTGTCATAACCACCATCATCTTCATCATCAACATCATCATTGTCAAAGTCATCATCACCATCATAGTCATCATCATCATCATTGTCATAACCATCATCATTATAAGCATTATCACCATCATTATTATCTACTTCGTCAGAACAATCATGTTTAGCCTAATTTTCACATTTTGCAAAAATTTGGAAAAAGTAGACTTATGAGATCGATCCGGGAAAATGTGTGTCTGTCTGTCCTTCTGTCTGTCTGGCTGTGTGTGTGTGTCCACCCCCCCCCCCCCATCAACTCCTAAACGGCTGCAGAAATCGAAACCAAATTTAGTATGAGTAAAGATGTATATCGGAATATATCACGTCCATATTTGAAAATGATGTCAGTGCAACCAACTGCTGAAAAACCACAATTGAAATTTGAGCTCCATGTTGGATATCTTCGAAGGTATGCATGGGAGCTATTACAAAATTGGCACACATGTAGATAACACAATTTCAGTTTAATTTCCAGGAGGCCATACATGACAGTGTTGCCAAAATAATTTTAAGCCTTGTGATAAGTCCAATTTTTAAATGCCTATAACTTCTACACTATCAATTGGATTTGAACCAAATTTTGTTTGTAATATATGTACATAAACAGATATGACTGAGCGTAATCTTAAGAGCCACCAGGGCTGCCAACTGTTAATAATTGCTCTCTCTCTGTTCTTTTATCCAAATACCAATATATCAGAAAGTATGCAAGCCGACAGCTTTAAACTATGCACACGTATAGTACCTGACATTTTAGATTAATTTCGGAGTAACTTCTATACATCAGTTCTACCAACATGATTCTATGCCTGCTGATAGGTCCAATTTTAAAATACATATAACTTCTATACTAACAAATGTATTTAGTCCAAAATTGGCACAACAAGATATCATAATATTTCAGATTAGGCTATTTCTGACCATCACACGCATGACTTTGTTGCCAACATGCTTTTACGCGTGCTGATAGATCCAATGTCTAACTGCATGTAATGTCCATTGGACTTCAACCAATCTTTTTATTCTGTACCTTAAGAGATGGAAATAGGTATATATTCAGTCACCAGGGCTGCCTACTGTAATGCTCTATTAGGCTAGATTATACCAGGTATATTTCGAACTAATTAGGCAATTCGATATTACCAACTTAATTTCGTCATTATTCTAGATAGGCCCATACACTGTAGATTAATCATTGGCATGAAACTTAATTTTAAGAAAAGTAGGCTCTTTAGTTCGTCACGGAACTTCTTGTTATTATTATCATCATCACTGTGATAAATATCTTCATTATAATTGAGTGGCTTAGAAGCCATGAGAGACCAGTGATATCTGATGAACGTGGGAAAATGAAAATTATGTCACTAATGGTGATTTCCCCATGCTTATCAGATGTCACTTCTCTGCCTTGAATTCTAAACCCCTCAATTATCATCATCATTATGGTTGTCATCGTCATTCTTAGGACTTGGTAATTGCCCAATTTCAATCCTGCGGTGAACATTTTACCTCCATAATTTATGTCACGCCTATTCTTTCAAAATTAGCTATATAATGAACGTGAGTATTTAGCATTGACATTGTAATTCAGTTGTTTGGTTTACTGTTAATGAGGGGTCGGATGCAAGTGTTAGAGTTCGTCAATAGCTAGTCAGTTGAATCATAAACCTAGCCATTGTCCTTGACTAACAAGCGACTGTCTCTGTGGAGATGATGGCCGCTGCACGCTGGCCTGCACTTGTCATCTCTGACGCGCGCAGCTGCGCAGGCCTTACTTGTGTATTCCATTCAGCCGCGAATGCAAATGTCACCACCAAAGACAAACTTTTTGGTCTGTGACGTAGAGCAGAACAATTAGTTAACATCGCAGGACTGCCAACTTTATCGCTGCTTGGGTGTGCTGTACTTGGAACAAGCTTAGTCAAGTGCCAGTTTCCCGACTGATAACAATACAGGGCAATGAGCCACCGGCATTTCATCCATGCTAGTGTGGATGCTTACTACTAGGGGACAACGAGCACTCGTACTACTGTACTCCACTGAATTATTTTACAGGCATTACTTTTTAATATAAACGATTTGTGGGAGAAATTTACTTATGCAGAGCGGATAACAACGCTAATTGCGAATAGGGATTCTCGGGGGCCCTAGGTTGTTCACAGGAACTACAATATGTAACATAGGCAAATCTAAGCTAGAACTTAAAACGGGAACCTAGTTAATGTGTAGTTAGATATTATTGTTGTTTAAAGGGGCGGAACAATGAGGTTATCTGCCCCTCTAGTCAATGTATGTTCACCTGTTTACATATTCCTCCAAATTCCTTTCTTTTCTTTAACTATTGTACATAATAAATGATGCAGATCTTTGTTGTCATCCTTGTTGGAGGGCATATGATCAACGCGTTTGCAATATATGCTAATACGGCTTTAAGGGGCTCCAGTGTGTTCAAAATCCCTCAAGATTTCTCAAATTTTGTTTTGGCGCCATATTTATCTAACAGTACTTTTTAATATTTCATTCCTGAATCTACTTTCCACTTTACGTATACTTTCCCACAATCGTGCGTCATGTTAGTAGACCCACCAAAGTAGGCTACATTTTTATATTTATTTATGTTCGACAATGTCTAAATGTAAATATTATATGTCAGAAAACTGTATCATAGTGAGGGTCATTATAACACTATTTTTTCATTATGAAACAGTTTCTCCCACCAATCAGAGCTCAAGAAACTCTTGTGTGACCAATCAGGTAAGGATAGCATCGCACCTGCTCTGAATTCCATGACTTCCTAATTTAAATTTCACTGCATGCCAAGTGCTATAGTGGGGTATTCGAGGACCCCATGGTCAAATACAAGTTATTCTCTGCGTCCCATGCACTCTGATCAGTACATTAAACTGGCGAAATCTCGACAGGTATGTATAAATATTTATGTTCGAACATAAAATAGTTATAACTAGGGCTCGGATTCGAGCATATTTGCATATTTTTTTCGTGAATAGTACACATTGAAAGAAGCCTTTCAGTGGGATTTTCACCTCTCTGGGACCAACAGAATTGAACTTTATCGAGCATATAAATGCATAAAACCGTGGTTTTCAGAATAGAAGCATATAAATGCATAATCTTTTGGTTTTCGTCTAAATAGTTTGTTCATTTTCTAATTCCCCCCCACGAATTCGGGCCCTGATCATTCTTAAGGTTCGAAAACAGAAATAATTATTGAAAAGCCTATCTGGTGCGAATAATAGAACCGCAGGTTTTTAACCTTTAGTGAGGTCGTTCTCGTCATTGAAACTTGTATTGATTGATTTAAGAAAATCATTCAAAACTAAAAACATAGAAAAAATTCTTGTTGTACAGACCAATGCAGATCTACTTCATTGACTCGCCAAATTCTGAACATTTTGTAAATGAACTTTTAAACTGTAACTTTTATAAGAAAACTTCTCTTTTATATACTTGAAAAACTTGAATGCGAGTATATTACAGTGTATCATACATAAAATTAGAAAATAAAGCATATTCTGCATATTTAACCGCATATAATTGGTTTTTCGAACATATCTATCGAGCATAAAACACATGGTTTTCGAGCATATCTGGAGATTTTATCGAGCATATCGATCCGAGCCCTAGTTATAACTATCGTCGAACGTAAACAGTCGTATGCAACTCGCCTATAATGGTAATTAAGACACTCGTATGGAAATTATAAAACTCGCTTCAATCGTTTTATAAACATACTCGTGTAATAGTTATTGCCATTATAGGCTCATTGCATACTGTACTATTTTATTATTATTAGAAAATCAGAGAAATTATGCAGGTAAGAAAAATGTATTAGAAGTGGTTGAAGAAAGAATATTACAATGGTTTGGACATGTGAGAAGGATGCACAGTAGTAGAATTCCAAATTTAATATTACATTGGCAAGCTGAAGGCAAACGGAAACGGGTTCAACCAAGAGGACAATGGAAGGATGGTGTAAAGAGAAGCTTGGCTACCAGAGGCTTAACCGAGGAAGATGCTGAAGACCGAAATTAAGGAGGAGTAGAGTATTTTTGTGTTGAAGGAAAACTACTGTATTGTAGAATATTCCTAATAAAGAAGAAGGACATAGATTCAAAACATATTTTAACAAAGAGACTGCGTAAGAAGCAAGGATAAAATGATACGGAACAACAGCAAAATATATGCTAGTGCTTCAAGTGGAAGAAGAGAGATCTTATGGTACTGGCATGTTCTAAAAACTGGTAAAATCTTTGATTTCAATTTCTCGCTAAAATGTTTTGTCAAATTAAATTTTGAAAAAGATTGATGAAAATTCAAAAATGCATTCATTTTCAAAAAGACTGCGTCAAAAAGGAGAGAGCGTTTAAGAACATCCCTGAAACTAATCGATTAGTTTCTGTTAATGATACTTGAGGAAACTAAAGTAGTAAATATTAGCACAGGCAATATAAGACATTCCGAAGTCCCTTCAATGTGAAATACAGCGGTCATTAGGGCAATAACACGCTAAACAAATAGAAGATTAAACAGATTAATATCGACAGGAGAGAGATAATCTTGCTGTTGATTCACTTAGGAGCTTGGTGACATAGTGAACATGTTTTGATGTGAGTGCCGTTGTGATAGATGTACTAATCGGTGTATTTGTGATAGAGGCTATATTGGGTAGGAGGCAGCCATGGCTTTGATTTATGTACCATCCCGGCATTTGCATGGGGTAGAAGTGGTAAGTCACAGCGATCCTCTTCTAGGATGACTGAGGTAGGAATCGAACCCAACTCTTATCAGTCTGCCTCGTGAGGCTGAGTAAATCCCATTCTAGCACTCAGACCAGAATTTAGTTATTTGTCAAAGTCGGGAATCAAACGTGGACCTCCATGCTAACAGCCAAGAATGTTAGTCACTACTCCACAAGATGGACAGAGAAATATTGTTTTATTGTAAATCTTTTGACTTCCACGTTTTGTAACTCACCTGTTTGAGTGAACCATCGTGCTGAAAATTTTTATCAGTAAAGTCAGCAAGTTTTCAATGTGTCATTTTGAATTCCTTATTGGTGCTTTAATAAGTTGTTTAGGAACAAATATGTTTCGGCATATCTAGAGATGGAAGGCCTTTTTTCTAGCACTTAGATCAGAATTTAATTATTTGTCGGAGTCGGGAATCAAACGTGGACCTGCATGGTGACAGCCAGGAATGTTAGTAACTACTCCACGAGATGGAGAGAAATATTGTATTATTGTAAATCATTTGACTTTCACGTTCCATAACTCACCTCTTCGAGTAAACCTTGGAGTGGAACAATTGTACCGGTAAAGTCACCAAGTTGTTAATGTGTCATCTTGAATTCTGTATTGATGTATTAAGGAGTTATTTAGAGACAAATATGTTTCGGCACTTACAGGGATGGAAGGACTTTTTTAGGTTACCTTTTTAGCTCGCGCTAATGAAAGGTTCCATTTATTAAATTACAAGCAACCCGACCGGCTTCGCCCGGGAACAGTTATCAATGCATTACGTGATAAGCGCTTTTTTTTTTTCAATGTCAATGAACAACGACCAATATCCGTTTTACGCCTCAGCATGATGCGTTAAAATCACTGACTGGACTATTAATTATATTATCATGGAGATGCATGTGCAACAAATACTTGTCAGACGTAATTTGAGAATGGCGAGGTGCATGAAACACAAATCTCCCTTCCATCCAATCTTAACTTGACTGTGAATTTTTCGGAACGAAAAGTTCACAGACGAAATGAAGAAAAGCCGAGTTGGACTTCCAGGAAAACTCCAAACACAACCAGTCTTTTCTAAAGTTTTTAACTCAACACGACTCGACAGTTGGTTGCTGGCTGTATCTGGGGCAATAAGCTCGTCCGCTAGCTAAGCTGTAACTGGGGTGATAGACTCGCCCCTAACTAGCTCGTAAACTGTCGCCTCAGTAACTGAATGGAGATTGTTGGAAGAAATGAAAAAGTAAAAACCCTTCTAGTAGGCGATGTATTGAAGATAGAGATATGCTCTCCCGGTTTTTTTCTGTAGAAATTTTCATGCTGAACAATTCCTATACTCATAGTATATCTATATATATATATATATAACGGTTTGCCCAGCGTAAGCTTAAATACGTCCTCTCGGCACGCCGGAAGGCGGAGGTAGATTTCACCGGACAAACTTGGGGATAGGCGAAAATAGGCAGAATATGCAGATTTTCGTAGAAGGATCAGACCTCATTTATTGCGAGAAGGTATTTTATAATTGGAGCTTAATTAACTTTGTTTTTCGTCATTTTATGCTTATTTTAAACATTTTATTGTTTTATGGGAACGGTAACCTTCTTGTCATTTGGGGTCCATTTTTATACTTGTGGTCACACTATCCTTATGCAAGGTTTCGACACTGATGTGTAACTATGTAACGGTCTGTTACTTCTTCACGCAAAATTATATCTCCCGCAGAGATTTTGGTTGGTTCCTCAGTTTAGGGGCTGCGACAACGCGGTCATGTAACCCCGTGTACTTTGGGATGGCTGTATTAGTCTGTAATTCAGGTAAGGACTGCAGACGGTCAATTTCAAGCAGTAGTTCCTAATGTTGCTACCAGGTACTACCGTCAACGACACCTAGCTGTGAACTTGGCTACTAGATGCCACCGCAACCAGCAACTTGCAACGAACGTTGGAACTTCCCCTCCAAAGGAAAGCATACTGAGGGATTTTTAGCGCTCTTAGAAAATCAGACGACTTCGGCCGGCTTTGAACTCGCGACCTTGGGCATAGACATTCAGCATGCTACCAGTTACGTCATCGAAGCCGCTTCACACTTAGATGGAAATCTGAATCTGATCTCGTGCAAGTGTGTTATCTTGGCTACGTCTGATGGCTCATCCCTCATCAATTTAGTAGTGTTGCCATGGCAACCTCTGATAGCTCTTGGCATTTTCTTATAATTCCGAAATCATTTTTCACTTAGTCAGGCGGCTTCGGTGGCGTAGTCGGTAGCATGCTGAGCTTCTATGCCCAAGATAACGGGTTCAAACCCGGCCGAAGCCGTCGGATTTTTTAAGAGCGTTAAAATCCCTCAGTATGCCTTCCTTCGGAGGGGAAGTAAAGCCGGCGGTCCCATGTCATAGATTTATGGCATGTTAAATATCCTTCCACTAATTGCACCTGTGTGAAGCTAAATTGGATAGGTTAAGAATGTATACAACGCTCTTAGGTTTCTATGTTCGTTGCAAAGAGCCGACTGCGGAGGCGTCTAGTAGCTCAGTTCTGAACTTGGCCTCGTAGTCGTTGACAGTGGCGCTTGGCGGCAAAAGTAGGAACTATATGAAAAATTGTTAGTTGCAGTACTTAAATTAACAAACAGATAACACACACTAATACAGTCATCACAATTAACACCGGTTATCAGACAGATTCTACACACACCCAAAGTACACGGGGCTACATGACCGCGTTGTCGCAGCCCCTAAACTTAAGAACCAACCAACCACTTAGATGGAAATACTGAAATTGATCTCGTGCAAGTGCGTTGTCATGCAACGTCTGATGGCTCATGCCTCATCAATTTAGTAGTGTTGCCATGGCAAACACTGATAGCTCTTGGCATTTTCTTATAATTCCGAAATCATTTTTTAGCCTACTTTTCACATTTTGCAAAAATGAGGAAAAAGTAGTCTTATGAGATCGATCCGGGAAAATGTGTGTCTGTCTGTCTGTCTGTCTGTCTGTCTGTCTGTCCGTCTGTCTGTCTGGCTGTGTGTGAATCCCCCCCTAACAACTCCTAAACGGCTGCAGCAATCAAAACCAAATTTAGTATGAGTAAAGATGTGCACCGGAATAGCTCACGTCCATATTTGAAAATGATGTCAGTGCTACCAACTGCTGAAAAAACGCACTAGAAATTTGAGCTCCATGTTGGACATCTTGCAAGGTATGCATGGGAGCTATTCCAAAATTGGCACACATGTAGATTATACTATTTCAGTTTAATTTCCAGGAGGCCAACCATGACGGTGTTGCCAAAATAATTTTAAGCTTTCTGATAGGTCCAATGTTTAAATGCATATAACTTCTACACTATCAACTGGATTTCAACCAAATTTTGTATGTAATATCTGTACATAAACAGATATGACTGAGCGTATTCTTAAGAGCCACCAGGGCTGCCAACTGTTAATAATTGTTCTCTCTATTTTTTTAAATCCAAATACCAATATATCAGAAAGTATGCAAGCCACCAGCTTTAAACTATGCACACGTATATTCTGACATTTGAGATTAATTTGGAGTAACTTATAAACGTCAGTTCTACCAACATGATTATAAGCCTGCGGATAGTACCAATTTTTAAATACATGTAACTTCTATACTATCAGTTGCATTACAACCAAATTTCGTTGTGGTGTTTGAAGCCATATTTTCAGTGTTGCCTTAGTAAACAAGAGTTTAGTGTTTTTCAGAGGCAGTATTAAAGGTGCCGGGACGTCCTCATGAGACCGTCAACGCTTAGTTCGAATGGGTTATGCTCCACGCGTGGCGAGGACTAATCCACGGTCTTTAATAGTTGTAGATCCACCTCATTCAATAACATACATCTTATCTAGGTTGGCAACACCTCACATAAACACATCGCGATCACTCCCCACAGCACGTAGGGACAGGGGGGGAAGGCAGGGGAAAACCAGTCGTTAAGATAACCACCGCAGTCGACCGCACAGCGAGTTCAAGTGAGCACGGAAACTGCGAATAGCTGTAGTACGGAAGACAATCAGATAAGTAGTTAGCCTAAAATTTTATAGTTTAACCATAGTTTACAACCATATAATCTCTCTAAAGTACAATCTCCGGATAGCCATCACCATTTAGCATTTCACCTAACATACAGTATATACTGCATTTAGCATACACTGACAGTTGCAGTACCAATACTGCAACTAAATAATTGTACATATTGTAAATATTTTCACCTGTATTTCAAGCATAGATTTTATAGCCTAAGTGTATTGGATCTGATGATGATCGCTTGACGATCGAAACTGGTCATCCTAGTGTTTTATTAATCTCATGTAATTTATTTCAGAATTAGGGCATAACCCATCTCTTTTGGGTACATTCGTGTTGACCGACTGAAAAGCACTAAACTCTTGTGAACCAAATTTCGTATGTGCAATGTGTACCATAACAGATATGACTATAAGTATTTTTAAGAGCAATCAGGGCTGCCAACTGTTAATAAATGCTGTCTATATTCTTTTTACCCTAATATCAATATATCAGAAAGTATGCAAGCCAACAGCTCTATACTTTGCACACGTATAGCACCTGACATTCCAGATTAATTTGGAGTAATTAATACAAGGCGGTGCTGCCAACATGATTCTATGCCTGCTGATATGTCCAATTTTAAAATACATGTAACTTCTATACTAACAAATGGATTTCATCCAAAATTGGCACAACAAGATATCATAATAATTCAGATTATTTCTGACCAGCACACGCATGGTATTGTTGGCAACATGCTTTTACGCGTGCTGATAGATCCAGTGTCTAACTGCATGTAACGTCCATTGGACTTCAACCAAATTTTGTATTCTGTACCTTAAGAGGTGAAACTAAGAATATATTCATTCACCAGGGCTGCCAACTGTAGTGCTCTATTAGGCTAGATTATACCAGGTATATTTTGAACCAATTAGATATTTCGATATTACCAACTTAATTTCGTCATTATTCTAGATAGGTTCATATACTGTAGAATAATCATTGGCATGAAAAGTAGGCTGTATAGTTCTTCACGGAACTTCTTGTCTCGTCCCTTGGCGTAATGGAGGGTCATATCAAAAATTATTTCAGACAAAAGTTTTAGGTAATTATTAGGGGAATATTGTACATTTTGTACGGTTTTGATATTGTGCCTATTAAGAGAGATATGATTAATGTTTCCCGAAAAACCCACTTTTTCCCACCCCTTTGGTCAATGGTTGGTGCTATAAAAAACTCTTCAAACATAAATTATTGGGCTTTATCCGACACATAGTATGAACGTTGAACGGATTCGATATTTCACATACCGGTATTAAGAGAGTTATAGCAATATTTCACTTTTTCGAAAAAAGCCCCCCATTTTCACCCCCTTCGACCTATTTAGCCCAGTAACGAACTCGACCGAGATTTTATAGGTATTCATATTCGGTAAAAAATTTAAAGTGATTGGTGCAAAATTACGGCAGTTATCATGTCCACAAGAAACTGATATACATATATATATATATGTATATATATATATATATACATAAATTATATATACACTTTTGAACTGACGGTGGTTTTGGGGTCTGGGGGATGTGAAACGCGAAGATATGTCGAAATTTTCCGGAAGTCGAAACATGGGACCCATTGCAATAGTTAGCTTTCTAATGAAATCTACCTAAAAGCACACGGACGCCAGTTTTTTCGACCTTTTCACTGAAATTGTTAGTGGTTGACTTCCTTTGGTCATAAATAAATTATTTTCTACAAAAACCTTCCTCGAGATATCCTTTACAGAATGGTGAAAACCACATCAAAATCCATTCAGTTGTTCTCTAGATTACCCGTAACATCCGAGAATCGGGGACCTTGTTTTATACTAACGAGGGAATTACTCCAGCTCGAACGGCTAAAACCGACTGGCAATACGCTTAACATACGAAGATATGTCTGTTCTACTACCCATCACGTGCATTTATCTGCAAATCCCGCATTAGTGTACAATCAATGTTTGGAATTTACGGCGTCCAAAGATTTCCGAAACAAAATTCGCAGCAGAAACTACCGTGCAACAGGCAATTCTGACCATTATATTAGGGAAAATCCATTCCTAGCAATCGGTTAGACCTCTCGCATATATGTGGTAACATTACAAAAACATTGCAGGAACACAATTCACAGCAGAATCTACCGTGCAACAGGCAATTCGGACCTTTATATTAACAAGAATCAGATGTGGTGCAGTATCATCTGGCAAAAGGTTGAACAATTGCTTGCCAGTACCGTGTTGACATAGTCATCTTTCCCACAATAGAAGATCTGTGTTGTCCTTCATTTGACGTCGAAATGTAAATGTAGAAATTTCAATGAAGTGATTAGAACACAGCGGAATGGAACAGTACTCACACTTAACAAGGGCGACCTGTATACATACTCCATTATTTACAATGTTCCCGCATTGCAATAGTCCAAACTCAAATGCCACGGTGATCACATTATCACATACTCAGATGGCGCTGGCGACCAATCACGTACTATTACAGACGAATGGCATTGATAGCTATTGACATAGGTACAACTGTATACTTTAAACCCACTTTCAGTCGGTTTTCGCCCTTCGAGCTGGGGTATTCCCTCGTAAGTAGAGATTATACGCGAATCAGTATAATGTAATATAATATAATCCCCTTCCCGTCCAATTTTAAATTGACTGTGAATTTTGCGGAACGAAAAGTTCACAGGCGAAATGAGAGTTGCATTTCCAGGGAATGGGGAGGTGAATGAAATTCAAATTCCCCTTCCGTCCAATCTTGGTTGGTTGGTTCTTAAGTTTAGGGGCTACAACAAGGTGGGCATGTAGATCCGTGTACTTTGAGTGTGTGTAGAATCTGTCTGATAACCGGTGTTAATTGTGATGACTCTATTAGTGTGTGTTATCTGTTTTTTTAATCTAAGTACAGACTGCAACTTCGAATTTTTCAAATAGTTCCTACTTTTGCCGCCAAGCGCCACCGTCAACGACTACTAGGCCAAGTTCAAAACTTAGCTGCTAGACGTCACCGCAGTCGACTCTTGGCAACGAACGTAGAAACGTAAGAGCGTTGTTTACATTCTTAACCTATCCAATTTAGCTTCACACAGGTGTAATTAGTGGAACGTTCTTTAACATGCGATAAATCTATGACATGGGACCACTGGCTTTACTTCCCCTCCAAAGGAAGGCATACTGAGGGATTTTAACGCTCTTAAAAAATCCGACGGCTTCGGCCGGGTTTGAACCCGCTATCTTGGGCATAGAAGCTCAGCATGCTACCGACTACGCCACCGAAGCCGCCTCCGTCCAATCTTAACTTGACTGTGCTTCACAGGCGAAATGAAGAAAACCCGAGTTGCACTTCCACGGAAACTCTAAACACAACCTCCCTTCTCAGAAGTCTTAACTCAACACGACTCAACGGTTTGCTGCTGGCTGTATCTGGGGCAATAGGTTCGCCCTCTAGCTAGGCTCTAACACGGATGATAGACTCGCCCTTAGCAAGCTCGTAAAATGTCGCCTCAGTAGTTGAATGGACATGGTTGGAAGAAATTAAAACCTAAAAACACTTATAGTGGGCGATGTATTGAAGGTGGACATATGCTCTCACGGACTTTTTTGTAGAACTTTTCATGCTGAGCAATTCTTATACTCATAGTATTTAGATCTTTTTAACGGTTTGCCCAGCGTAAGCTTACAAAGCGCTCGGACGCCAGGTTTCTTTTGGACTTTTCCACTGAAATCGTTACAGCTCGGCTTCCTTCGATCATAAAAAATCATTTTCTACAGAAATCATCGTCGAATCATCCAGAATGGTGAAAACCGAATCAAATCCATCCAGTGGTTCTCGATTTTACCCGTAACATCCAAGAATCGGGGACTTGGTTTTATACTAAGTGGAGATGTATTGTGCAGAACGTACAGATCATTTTGAAAGTGACCTAATCGCTGAATGCTTCGATTCTTGATCAATACCATCCTGAAGATTGAATTTGTGGAGCCTTTTGTGCGTTATATGACTGTGTTCAGTCTGACAACATTTCTCTACCCTTCTAGGTTAGTTGTTGTTGATGTTTAAGTATTCCGTATTTTGGCTGGTCTGATGCAGCTCTTTGTCGCCCTGTCCTGAGCTAATCATTTCATGTACAACTATTGAACATAAAATATGATCCTCACCCTACATCCGAGGCAATCTGTTTAACATATTCTAACCATGGTCTAGCCCTAGAGTTCCTGTCCTCGACCCTTCCTTCCATATCTAAGTTTGCTATTCCTGGGTGTCTTAGCATGTGTTCTACCAACATATCTCTTCTCTTCATTAGCAGTTACCAGAAACAACTCTCCACTCCCACTCGTCTAAATACCTCTTCATTTGTTACTTTATCTACCCATTTCATGTTATGTTTCTTGCTTACTCTAAGTAGTAAACATGTGGATTTTGCACCTAATTATTAATATATATTTTTATAAATTTCTGTATTATTTTATCATTATGTTTGTTATTATTGTTATTGAAAATCCACAGCCTGCTTCCAGTCTCCGACCGGGTCAGGAATGGAATGAATGAAGCCCCCATCTAGCGGCGAGGATATGGACTGTGCCGGCTGCCGAGGCCTGACGCACTCCTCTGGGGCAATGATTAAATGAATGACAGATGAAATGAAATGATAGTGGAGAATGTTGCTGGAATGAAATTTTGACAGGGAAAACCGGAGTACCCGGAGAAAAACCTGTCTGCCTCCGTTTTGTCCAGCACAGATCTCACATGGAGTGACCGGGATTTGAACCACGGACCCAGCGGTGAGAGGCCGGCGTGCTGCCGCCTAAGCCACGGAGGCTTGTTATTATTGTTATTACTATTAATAATATATTTTTTTTGCTTGCCATGGCGGGTGAGTGGTCAACGTGTCGGTCTACTAACCCCAAGCTTGCAGGTTCGCTCCTGGCCATGGTAAGTGATTATTGAAAGGCGGCAAAATTCAGGACACTCATGTCATACGATGTTGGCATGTCAAAGAACCCATTTGTTTTCAGTAGGCCGTGTTCATAATGGCAAAATTAATCTCAGGAGTTTCCGCCAACACAAAGTTCCTCATTTCTCTACTAGAAAGCGCTATAGTGTTTAAGGAGCTTAGATATCTAACCTCCATGACTTTCATAGTGCTTCAAGGAACAACGAAATTCAACATGCAAGCTACCCTTTGGGTGTCAAATTACAAAGCTTGCACCCGGCATCCGAGACCATACGATATTATTATTATTATTATTATTATTATTATTATTATTATGTTTTGTTCCTTAATATAGGTGGTAATGTTATGGATTGTTTTTGGTGTGAAAGGATCAGCCACCAAGATATTTTGGATCACACTCTGACGTTGCCCAGAGTAAGCCCGATTGGTTTTATTATTATGATTACAAATTAAATCAGTCTTCCGGGATTCTCCTTTCGTGTACCCTGAATAGACTGAGATTTGGAGCTGGCAGATCAAGTTGGGGCTACACTGATCAAGATAATATTCATTGTGACTGTGGAGATACCAGACTGTACAACATATGCTTCAATGTCGACTATGTCCAGCATCCTGTACAGAAAACGATTCATCAAGGAACAGAAATAGCATTTGAAGAGGGCAATTTTTGGGCAAAAATAATATAACTGTGTATAATATGTATCTTTTTGATGCGAGAATAATAACAATAATAATAGTATGGATTGTTCATATAATTATTATGAATTAGGTTGATTTCATTAGAAAGCTAATTTTTATTTTTATTTGTAATTGTCAGTAGTATTGCTTTATCATGATTTGTACCACATTTGACTGCACATTCCCTGCTTTTAAGAGCCTGCCTATTTTGGTGAAGATAAATGCTTACATGTCCAGACTATAGATACATCAATGTTGTGTACAGACTCTGAACCACAAGTCCAGTGAAAATATTCGTGTCAACACTCACATATGAGCCATTAGCGAGTTCATTGAGCCGCACGTCACTGTAATTAGTGTGGAATAATTCGTAAATTACCGAGCTTGGATTGTGTAATCGAGCCTGCAACAGCAAACTGTTCACCTGCATTGACCAACGTCACTCAATTACCAACCGCTCAAAGCCCTCAACTATGGATGATTGGAATTGGCAAAATTATCACACTGGATCCACAGCAATAATTTTTATAATGGTTGTTGATTGATTTAGGGGCTTTGCTTCTGAACGTGAAATAAGATACTAACTTGGCATTTTCCTGATTGATTCTATATCCACGGCTACACACAGAGCTGAACAGCGCATTTACAGTTGCGCCCTTCATGCAATAAGATTAGGGATTATAAAAGTAGTAATAAATACCAAGAAGTAGAAAAACAAATTACCTTTCGTTAAAATTATATTTATATGATATACCACTAGCAACCAGTTGGATATTTGTATAATATTACAAAATACGTTGCGTACAACATTCACAATATAAATAATGATAATAATATAACAACAGTTCCTGAAAGAGGTTTTACAGAAAACAGAACTAATGATCACAAAATTACAGAAAGCATACAGACTTACATGGAACCACTACAACAAAAAGTGTATCTCTATCAATGCCAAACTAAGACACTATAATAAGGTAGTCTTACCAGAAGCCTTATACGCTTCAGAAACGACAGCAATCAAGGGATGAACAAAAAAACAAGGAACCATAAAATCAAGAGAGAAATATACTGAGAAAGATCTTCGGGCCAGTTCATAGATAGAGAATATGGACAAAGAGACCGACAATAGAGCTATAAAAACAGACAGAGACGATTACAAACAACATCAGGAAAATAAGGGCACAATTTTATGGACACATGTATAGGAAGAACGAAGATAGACTGATCAAGAAGATTTGTGATATAGTTATGAATAGTACGCAAAATACCAATTGGGTAAAAGAAATCGTGGAAGACCTCAAGAAACTAATCATCACTACAGAAGACATGGCAGACTAGAAATCATACAGAGACAAAATCAGAAAACAGAAATTTGAGCAAACGTCCAAAAAGAAAAAAAAGGAAATAAGTGGACAGAGGAGAGACAGAGGAAGCATACTGGTTATATGAGAGGATTTTGGGAAGAAAAAGGGACAGAAATCAAGTAGTTCCGTGACAAACTAAACAGCAAACTTTTCTCAAAATATAAGATTAATGCCAATCTATAGAATAATGACGAAATCCAGTTGGTAATACTAACATTTCTAAGTACTTCAGTTTGAAATACACCTGAAATAGTTTAGTCTAATAGAGTAACTTTCTACAGTTGGCAGCCCTGGTGACTCTGAACATATTCTTAGTTCCATGACTTAAGGTATACAATGGACATACAAAATTTGTTTGAAGTCTAATGGATACTATCGACGTCACATGCTATTTGACATTGGATTTATCAGTGCGCGTGAAACCATGTTGGGAACAATGTCATGTGTGTGATGCTCGCATTAATCTGAAATTTTACGATCTATTAGAGTGCCAATTTTGGATAAAATCCATTTGATAGTATAGAATTTACTGTAATTAAAACTTGAAACTATCAGAAAGCTTTGAATCAAGTTGGCAGCACTGAGTTGCTACAAATTAATCTAGAATGTCACGTACTATGCGTGTACAAAGTTTAGAGCTGATGGCTTGCATACATTCTGATATATTGATATAATAATAATAATAATAATAATAACTAGATCAAACCCGTCAAAACATGACGGACAATGGAAAACAAATTTACTGAAGAAGCTTCTTATATAAGTTACATTCTTTGTACGATTACTTTTTACCACTATTGCAACTTTAAGGGCGTCAAAAGATAGCACTCTCAGCATTGCAACATATTGCTGGTCATGACTGAAAACGTGATGAGGTCATCATCATCTTGCACAGTTTCCAGCCACTGGCCGGGTCTGTTTGGAACACAAGCCTCTCCAACGTCTTCTGTCTTCCCACCATATCTCAGCCTCCACCCTTGTCCAGTCTTCTCCTCTCTTCTTCACGCTTTCTTCCGCCCCCTTCAGCCACCTGTCTCTCGGTCTCCCTCTTGGTCCCTTTCCTTCCCACTTCGTCTCGTGTATCCTCCTGGGTATCCTCTTCTCCTCCATTCGTTTTACATGTCCATACCATCTAAGTCTAGATTTCTCTATACCATCCTGTAATGGTTCCTCCTTCATTAATTCTCTGGTCCTCTCATTTCTTATTCTGTCCCTCTTTGTAGCTCCAATACTGCTTCTCAAGAACCTCATCTCACTGGCCTGTATTTTGCTCTTCTCCCTTCCTTTCATAACCCAGGTCTCCGAGGCATACGTCAGGATAGGGACATAGTACGATATATGATCTACTTGCTGTTCTGAGGGACATCCCTGCTCCATAACATGCTTCTCACACTCCTCCGGAATGCTTCTGCCTGTCTCCCCCGCTCATTTATTTCTCTACCGTTTCTTCCATTCTCTTGTATCAGGCTTCCCAGATACTTGAAACTCTCCACTTTCTTCAGCTGTTCCCCACCAATTGTTATTCCCGTTGTGGTCCTTTCCTTCTTCCTTGTTGTGATCACCATCTCACTCTTATTTATGCTAAATTTCATCCCATATCCTTGTATTATTCCTTCCCACACGTCCAACTGTTCCTGTACCTCCTCCTCCTTGTTTCCACAAATCATCAAAGCATCCGCAAACACCATTGCTATCATCTTTTCTTCCCCAATTACTTGTGCCGCTCGGGTCATTATGTCATCCATCACCACAATGAAAAGTAACGGTGACAGTGCACTTCTTTGTTTCAGGCCGTTTCTCTGTTCCACCCAGTCCGATCTCTCTCCTCCCACTTTCACACAGCTCACGCTTCCCTTGTACATCTCCTTTATCCTCCTTATAGTCCATTTTTCTACTCCTCTATCCTCCAGGGACTTCCATACTTTGTTTCTGCATACACTGTCATATGCTTTCTCAATGTCCAGGAAGGCCATCAGTAGATCTGTTCCATACTCATAGTGCTGTTCTTGTAACTGACTTACAGCAAAAATCAAATCCACTGTGGACCTTCCTGCTCTGAAGCCAAGTTGTTCTTCCCTCATCCCTCCTTCTATCCTTGTCCTAATTCTCCTTTCCAAAACTTTCTCAAACATCTTTGCACAATGACTCATCAGTTTTATTCCCCGATAGTTTCTGCATTCTGTTCTACTACCTTTCTTGAAGATCGGGACAATTATTCCCTTTTTCCAGTCCTCTGGGGTCTTCCTTTCCTTCCATGCTGCCTTCATCACTCGGTACAACCATTGTATCCCCACCTCTCCTGCTGCGCTCACCATCTCCACACTCAACTCATCCACACCCGGTGCCTTCCCTCCTTACATCTTCCTCACTGCATCTTCCACTTCTTTCCATGTTAAGTCCTTTTCTGTTTGCAGTTCATCTACTGTACCTCTTCCCCGATTTCTTCTTCCTCGCCGTGGTTTCCATTTGGGTTCAGGAGTTCTTCAAAATATTCTTTCCACATTTTCTTCAGTTCTTCCCTATTTTCTATCCCTTGTCCCCTTTTGTTCACCATTCTAACATAATCCATAGGATCCTTCCGCCTCTTATTCTTTACCATCCCATACAGGACCTTTTTTGTACCTTCACTATCCTGCTGGTCATGACTTAAAACGTGATGAGGTAAATAGCCCAATACGTTCAAGAGTTTCTCCTTGAGCTTGATTGATTGTGATAAAGTAGGCCGAGCGAATATGACATTGTTGCCTATTAAAAGAAAATGTACTGTACCTGCAAGTGTTTTATCTGAATGTGTTAAATCAAATCGTAGGATTTGAGCTCTCTGCCTAATATTACTGCACCTATTATATCCGAATCCAAGCAATTTCTTACATATTTCATACAATTAATATATTACCATATATGAGTCCTTGGGAAACGTTCAGATTTCTAAGGAGCATAACTATGGCTCAAACGTTCGGAGTATGTGGAGGCGAATCACTTAATTCCAAGGAATTGAAATATTCAATAATAGGGAAATGAAGTAGCTAGCTTTCATCTTCAGTATCCAATCTGTTAACGCTGATGTATGTGTTTGAACTACTGGATATAAGTTCAATGACTTTTAAATTAATATCATTACATTGTTGCAGCTTGGCAAATATTTTATATTCCAGCAGATCAATTTTACCCCCACAACAGTAAAGACCAAAGTAACCACGCATAGATTTTACGCAAGAGAAATACAATGTAGAACAATGTTTACATTTGATCGTCAAAGACCTTATAGTACACTGTACTGCATAATATCTGGAATTGTTTCTGAAATGGCCTATTTATATTGGATTTTAAATGTGGCTTCGTATTATTCGATAACACTATAGTGTCCTGCAATAACGGAGCCGCTAAATATTAAATGGCAAATAATACTTCCATTGCCGAAATCAACTGCGTAGTTAGACTCAGTACTCTAAACAAATACTCATAAAACAATTGTCTTATACAATGAAGTTCAACATGACCGTCCAGAGACTTTCATACTCAAGTTGGTTGGTGAGCAGAATGCGATGAGACTGATCGCTTAAAATAAATTCCTTATAATTGTTCCTGCCAGCGAAATTTTTTGCGATAGCTTGAAAACGCAGCTCAGAATGACGTTCTTCATTTTGTTATAAACAGTACGAAACTGCTCTAAATAAGCAATTTCCATCACCTGTTATAGGTTATGACAGTACATTTTGCAGCGGAACATAGAATCACTTCGCCGACTACTGGAACGACCATAGGCCTATACTCAATACTCACTTCGGCAGTCACCCTAATGGAGGCAGTTTTTGAATTATATGTCCCGTGCATGTCAAAAATCGTATTAACACATGGAGGCCCACCTATTCTTGTCTATCGCCCCGGAGACCCGGGTTACATTTCCTGCTCTGCCAAGAAATTGAATTCTGGTCTGAGGGCAAAAACGGGGCACATTCAGTCTCTTGAGGTATAACTAAGAAGAGGAAGGTTTAATTCCCACCTCGACAATCTTGGATGTGGTTTTCCGTGGTTTCCCACTTCCACTTAAGGCAAATACCGGGATGGTTCCTAACTTAAGGCCTTGGCCGTCTCCTTGCCATTTACCATCTTAATTACAAATACACACAGTAATGCAGCCATGGCAATAACACAGGTTATGAGAGAAAATTTCACACATACACACCCAAGTACACGGGGCTGAGTGACCACGATGTCGGAGTCCTTCAAACGAATTATGTTTGCCAAGTGTCTCTTATGGCGAAAGCAATTGTGGACACGCGCGAGTGCCTGGAAAACTACTTTTTTCTTTAATAATTTAAGAGTATATCGACGATGCATAATTATAACTTTTAGTCTAGGACGCTAATAACTTGACCACCGAAGCATTGGGAGGAAATTGCAATATTAAGGTACCGTACATAAACAACATAGCCTACACATTCAACTGTCGGTTAATGTTCCTCAAAATTTCCCTTCTTAAATATTCCCCTCCTTTATAATTCTCCATCACGTGAAAACGTGCCATGTCTTGGGTTTTAAATATATCGATGCAATGGTGCTGCCATCTGCTGTCAGTTACTCGAACTATATGGGCGATGTACTGCCATCTGTTGTCAGTTATATGAACTGATTGCAGATATTTAAACGGCGGACTGAGGACAACAGTTTGCTGTTTTGATCACATGCTGTAATGCAATGTTAAAACGGAAATAAAACGTATTGAGAGGGAATGTAGAAATATGTATCTTTTACAGACATAAAACCTTACTAATACTCCTTGATTAAACAATATTTCAGTGGTAAAAAAGACATTCATATCGGCGAGTGATGGGATCGAACCTATGAACCTTGGAACCACAGTCAGCCGCCTTAACCACATGGCTACTCACGCACTCTTGATCAATAGCAGACGCAGCCATTCATTATCTTCAAAAGCTGCTGTCTGAAGGAAATAATCCATTTCATTATCCAAATAAATCAATGTTGCACATTCGTATACATTCATACTGTTATTATATTTTATTGTCAGAACTTGGTTAATGTATGTTTCAATTACATGGAAGCTTATTAAATAACTTACATTTTAATGGACTTCCCACCGCCATTTTGTCATGACCTCAGGCGAATTGTGCTCATGCGTGAGGGTGAAGACATTCATATCGGCGAGTGATGTTGTTTTCTATATTAATTCAAAAATATACCGAGAGGGAATGTAGAAATATGTATCTTTAACAGACATAAAACCTTACTAATATTCCTTGATTAAACAATATTTCAGTAGTAAAAAAAATATATATATCGGCGAGGGCTGGGACCGAACCGGTGAACCTTGGAACCACAGTCTGTCGCCTTAACCACATAGCTACTCACCCACTCTTGTTTAGCTGCAGACGCAGCCGTTCATTATCATCAAAAGCCGCTGTCTGAAGGAAATAATCCATTTCATTATCCAAATAAATCAATGTTGCGCATTCGTATACGTTCATACTGTTATTATATTTTATTGTCAGAACTTGGTTAATGTATGTTTTCAATTACATGCAAGCTTATTAAATAACTTACATTTTAATGGACTTCTCACCGCCATTTTGTCATGACCCCAGGCGGATTGTGCGCATGCGTGAGGGTGAAGAATTCTGCTATTTTCTATATTAATTCAAACATATACCGTAATATATTTGTTTATTTTATAGACACTCTGCAAATCTAGAGGCCAAGAGCTTTCGTTCGAGTGCTCTACGAAGTAAATCGGTTCTGTCGTTCTCTCAATCTCATGGTAACAAAAATCACCTTACTGTTTTAAATATATAGATAATAATAATAATAATAATAATAATAGGATTAAACAAACAGAGAGAAAATTTATTACCAGTTGGCAGCCCTGAAAACACTTACGAATACGCATAGTCAAAACTGTTATGGTACATAAAGCACATACGAAATTTGGTTGAAATCCATTAGTTAGTATAGTTGTTATATGCATTTAAACACTGAACCTATCAGCAGGCTTAGAATCGTATTGGCAGCACTGATGTATATATTTTACACCAAACTAAGGTAGAATGTCCGGTACTATACGTGTGCAGAGATTAGAGCTGTTGGCTTGCATACTTCCTGATATATTGATATTGGAGTTAAAACATAGAAAGAGCTTTTATTAACAGTTGTTAGCCCTGGTGTCTCTTTTCAATACGCACAGTCATATCTGATGTAGTACATATAGTACATACGAAATGTGGTTGCAATTTAATCGATAATATAGAAGTTACAAGCATTTAGAAATTGAACATATCGGCAGGCTTAGAAACATTTTGGCAACACTGGCATTTATGGACTACTGAAAATTAATCTGGAATGTTATCATCTATATCTGTGCCAATTTTGAAATAGTTCACCCACATATATTCTGAGATATCCAACATAGACCTCAAATTTCAATTGAATTTTTCAGCAGTTGGTACAACTGACCTCAATTTCAAATATGTCCGTGAGATATTCAGGTATTGGCCTTTACTCTTACTCATTTTGGTTTCGATAACTGCAGCCGTTTGGGAGTTGACAGGGGGGGGGGGGGCACACAGACGGACTATCAGACAGACACACATTTTCCCGGATCAATCTCATAACTCTACTTTATCCTCATTTTTAGCCTATTTTCATTTTATGAAAAAATAGGCTTATGAGATCACCCTTTGTCCGTGTGTGTGTGTGTGTGTGTGTCCTAATAACTTCTAAACGGCTGGAGCGATTACAATGAAACTCGGTAAAATAATAGCACTATTCTGGTCGACCCCGATCGTGCCCTTCAAATTTTATTGTGTCTCACCAATCCAACATGGCGGCTGTGCGAAATATTTCACCATCATTCAGTATCTCCAAAACAATTACTAATATCGCCCTGAAATTGTGTATGTTGATAAAAGGCACTACTAGAAGCTCACCTATGAGACTTTCAAATACCTGGTGACTACAAAACCAACCTGGTGGCTAAGCGAAGTTGAGACATTTAAATATACTTTTCTCGCGATTTAACTATCCAAACCTAATTAAACGTGGTACAGCAAATGTCTATATACATTTTAATGCACCGGAGTCTAATTTAGTTCAATTGTTTACATAACCTCAAAATGGCGACTGTGCGGAATATTTCACTGGCATTCTATATCTCCGATACTATTACAGATACCACCATGAAATTTTGTACGTTGATAAAGAGTATTAATACAAGTTAATCTATGTAACTTTAATAAACCTGTGAAGTTCAAAACGAGCATGGCGGCCAAGCGAATTTGAAACATTTTAATAGACTTTTCTCGTGATTTAACTCTCTGAGCTCAGTGAAATGTGGCACAATAAATGATTATACATATTGTAATGCACTGGCATCTAATTTAGTTCAATTGTTTACATAACCTCAAGATGGCGGCTGTGCGAAATTTTAAAATTAAGTTCTTATTTCTTGTGTCGTAATCATGTGATCGAAGTGAAAGTTGAATAATGAACCTATGCAATAATTTTCCTTGAATGGTACATAATTCTATGGCATATACATATATCAATCCAAAATGGCCAGCATCCGAAATATTTAAATGGATCGGAATATCTAGAATCTATTACAGCAATCAAACTGAATTTTTTAATGTTCATAGGGGCTGTGAACATAAGTTCACCTATAGGACTTCAATAAACCTGGTGATCACAAATCCAACATGGCGGCGACGCGATGTACTGTATAAATATTCACATGGTCGTTTCTCGCATTTTAACCATCTCAATATCTACGAATCTTTTGCAGCAATCAAATAGATTTTTTTATGTTCATAGAGGCTATGATCATATGTTCACCTATAGGACTTTCAGTATCCTGGTGAGTACAAATCCAACATGGTGGCGACGCGAATTATAAATATTTAAATGGACGTTTCTCGCGAATTAACTCTCCGTGTGCAGTGAAACGTTGCACGTTAAATGCTTATACAAATTTTAATCCACTGGCATCTAATTTATTTCAATCGTTTGCATAATCACAAGATGGCAGCTGTGCGAAATTTTAAAATCTCGTTTTTACTTCCTGTGTTCTAATCATGCGATTGAAGTTTGAATACCACACGTACACGATAATCTTAATGTAATAGTACAAAAATTAAAATCCAACCTGGCGACCATCTGAACTATTTAGACGGTTCTCAATATCTACGAATCTATCACAACCTTCAAACTGAAATTTTGTATGTTGATAAAGGCAATTAACATGAGTAGGATATATGAAAATAGGCTGTATAATTCTCCACGGAACTACTTGTTGCAAAATGAGAAGATTAGGCAAAAAACATGAAGGTTGATAGTGTTTTAGCGTTCTCCTCAAGGGGGTATTAACTAAAATAATAATAATGATAATATAACAATGATAGTAACAGTAGTGCAGTAACATTAAAGAATATTAGTAGAAAGTTATATATAAAGAGTGCCTGCACACGCAGTATTCGCCTGAAGAACAACCATAGTGAGAGTGCGGCAAATTTTGAGGAAGATAGCCGCTGTCAGCGCTGGGATTCGAAACTTCAATCTCTGGACTTGCTGCAGTTCCACATCATTGTCGTGGAATGCTATATTACGCGCACGGCTGCGCAGGGTGTTGCGTTTGGAAGGCTTTTAAACCAAAGCTTTAACAAATTGCGCGTGTCTGTACCGGTTTTCTGAAATGAATTTTAAACTCCCGTCTAAAAAACAAGAAGTTCCAAGACGAACTAAAGAGCCTACTTTTCTTAAAATTTAAGATTCATGCCAATCTATATAGACATATCTAGAATAATGACGAAATTAAGTTGGTAATATTGACATTTCTAAATAGTTCTAAATATACCAGGTATAATGTAGCCTAATAGAGCACTGCAGTTGGCAGCCCTGGTGACTGAATATATTGTTAGTTCCATCTCTTAAAGTACAGAATACAAAATTTGGTTGAAGTCCAATGGATAGCATGGACGTTACATGCAGTTAGACTTGGATTTATCAGCGCTCGTAAAATCATGTTGGCAACAATGTCATGCATGTGTTGGTCAGAAATAATCTGAAATATTATGCTTTCTTGCTATACCAATTTTGGATGAAATCCATTTGATAGTATATAAGTTACATGTATTTTAAAATTGGACCTATCAGAAGGCTTAGAGTCATGTTGGCAGCACTGACGTATATTAGTTTCTCCAAATTAATATAGAATGACAGGTAGGCCTACTATACGTGTGCAAATTTTAAAGGTGTTGGCTTTCATACTTTCTGATATATTAATATTAGCGTAAAATATAGAGACAGCATTTATTAACAGTTGACAGACCTGGTTACTCTTAAGAATAAGCATTGTCATATCTGTTATGGTGCACATAGCACATACGAAGTTTGGTTGAAATCCAATTGATAGTATGGAAGTTACATGTATTTAAAAACTGGTCTTATCAGCAGGCTTAGAATCATGTTGGTAGCACTGACGTACTTAAGTTACTCCAAATTAATCTGGAATGTCAGGTACTATACGTTTGCATAGTTTAAAGCTGTCGGCTTGAATACTTTCTAATATATTGGTATTTGGATAAGGAAATTAGAGAGAGAGAGAGCATTTATTAACAGTTGGCAGCCCTGTTGGCTTTTAAGAATACACTCAGTCATATCGGTTTATGTATACATAGTACATACGAAATTGGGTTGAAATTCAATTGATAGAGTAGAAGTTATATGCATTTTTGAATTGGACTTATCAGCAGGCTTAGAATCATTTTATCAACACTGCCATGCATGGCACCCTGGAAATGAAACTGAAATATTATTATATATATGGGTGCCAATTTTGGAATAGCTCCCATTTATACCTTCCATGATATCCAACATGGAGCTCAAATTTCAATTGTGGTTTTTCAGCAGTTGGTAGCACTGACATAATTTTCAAATATGGGATTGAGATATTCAGGTATAGATGTTTACTCATACCAAATTTGGATTCGATTGCTGCAGCCGTTAAGGAGTTGATAGGGGGGGGGGGGGCGATACATACACACAGCCAGCCAGCCAGACAGACAGACATTTGCCCGGATCGATCTCATAAGTCTACTTTTTCCTCTTTTTTGCAAAATGTGAAAAGTAGGCTATTTATTCATACGCTTCTGCAAATAGCTGTTCACATATTCTAAGCAATCCTTTCGACCCGTTTCATGTGTAATTTAACCCTTATAGAGCCAGGGGACCGAAACTATCTACAGAAACTAATTGATATATTTCTGCCATATTCCTTGACGCTCTCTGTTAATTTTAGCAGAAACGTTTCGAAAATGAATATATTTTCTTGGTATTTTAAAAATTTAAGGAATAAAATGGTGTGATTTTTGTCCTGTTTTAATGAGTATTTCCATCAGTCGAAATTACACAAGTAAATGTAGAATAACGGAGAAGTTAAAATATTCCGAACACATATTAGAAGAAATTACTTCTAACAAATTCAGATTTGTTCCTTGAAACGTTAGGGAATTAAGAGAGAGAATTTTAATTGATTTTAGCGAGAAACTGGAGTCAAACTTTCAAAGTTGAAAACATATCTTAACAGAAACAGCAGGGGACCCCATCATTGCAAAAACGTAAAATTAAGCAATTTCCTCAATTGTGCCAAACGTTGCAGGGATAAAGGGCCCGGAAAGATTTTAATTGTGAGTCTTGGAGAGATGTATCAAACTAGACAAGTACTGAAGAACTAAACAGCCTATTTTCATATATTCTACGTATGTTAATTACCTCTATCATCATTGCTGTAATAGATTTATAGATATTGAGAACCTTCTAAATATTTTGGATGGTCACCAAGTTGGATTTTTAGCCTACTTTTCACATTTTGCAACAAGTAGTTCCGTGAAAAACCTTACAGCCTCTTTTCATATATCTTACTTATGTTAATTGCCTCTATCAATCGGGGCTACATAACCACGTTGTCGCAGCCCCTAACTTAGGAACCAACAACCAACCTCTATTAACATACACAATTTCAGTTTGAATGCTGTAATACATTCGTACATATTGAGAACCGACTAAATATTTCGGATGATCGCCATGTTGGATTTTTATATTTGTAGGTCTTAGAGTTATGTACTCTTACATGAAAATTATTGTGTACGTGTAGTATTCAAACTTCAATCGCGTAATTAGGACACAAGAAGTAAAAACGAGATTTTAAAATTTCGTACAGCTGCCATCTTGTGGTTATGGACACAATTGAAAAAAATTAGATGCCAGTGGATTAACATTTGTATAAGGATTTACTGTACCAAGTGTCATTGCACTCGGATGGTTAAAATGTGAGAAACGACCATGTGAATATTTATACAGTACATCGCGTCGCCACCATGTTGGATTTGTGATCACCAGGTAATTAAAGTCCTAGAGGTGAACTTATGTTCACAGCTCCTATGAACATTAAAAAATTCAGTTTGATTGCTGTAATAGATTCTAGATATTCCGATCCATTTAAATATTTCGGATGGTCGCCATGTTGGATTTTTATATGTATAGGCCATAGAGTCATGTACCATTAATGGAAAATTATTGCGTAGGTTCATTATTCAAACTTTCACTTCGATTGCATGATTACGACACATAAAAAACTTAATTTTAAAATTCGGACAGCCACCATCTTGAGGTTGTGTAAACAATTGAACTAAATTAGATACCAGTGCATTACAATGTGTATAAACATTTCCTGTACCAAGTTTCATTGCGTTTGGATCATCAAATCGCGAGAAAGGTCAATTTAATACTTTAAATTTCGCTTGGCCGCCATATTCGTTTTGTAGTTGACCGGTTTTTGAAAGTCTTATAGATGAACTTGCAGTAGTGCCCTTTATCTCTGTACAAAATTTCAGGGTGGTACTGCTAATAGTTTCAGAGTTATAGAATGCCGGTGAAATATTTCGCACAGCCGCCATCTTGAGGTTATGTAAACAATTGAACGAAGTTAGATGTCGGTACTTTGCAATGTGTATAAACATATACTGTACCAAGTTTTATTGTATTGGGATGGTTAAATCGCGAGAAACGTCTATTTAGAAGTCGCGAATTCGCTTGGCCGCCATGTTGGCTTTGTAGTTACCAGGTTTTCAAAAGCCACATAGGTGAATTTCTAGTAGTTCCCTTTATCACCGTAAAATATTCCAGGGTGTTATCTGTAATAGTTTCGGAGACATTGAATGCTGGTGGAATATTTCGCACAGCCGCCATGTTGGATTGGTGATACGTAACAAAATTTGAAGTGTACGGTCGGCGTCTTCAGGAATAGTGCTATTAACTTACTGAGTTTCATTGAAATCGCTCCAGCCGTTTAGAAGTTATTAGGAGGAACACACACCATCACACACACACCATTACACACGCACAAATAGACAGACACACGAACAGAAGGTGATCTCATAAGTCTTCTTCTTCTTCTTGCGTTACGGCCAACTAAGGACCACGTTATTTCAACTGGTTTCTGCTTTGAGCTTTAACATTCGCCCAGTACTGCCGCATGAATTCTCCATGTTGTTGCTTCCTTTCTTCTGTCCACTTCTTGCCTGTTTTGAGCTTAGGTTTCTCTAGGAAACTCCGGTGAGTTGTAAGTTAAACCTTAAATTTTACACGTTCCAGTACATCATCACTTGTAATCCCAATTTCTTTCAAATCTCTGTCAACTTCAGTGAACCATGCCCCCTTTGTTTTCTTCTCTAGAATGTATATAAAGATCCTGTTTGTCAACCTTACAGAGCTCATTCGTGAAATGTGGCCATAAAATGAAATTCTTCTTTTCTCATCACATCAGTTATTTTTTCTACACATGTGTAGAGCTCGTGGTTGTGCCGTCTCCTGTATTCATCGTTTACTTTTACAGGGCCCAAGATTTTCCTGAGAATCTTTCTTTCTTTCTTTCTTTCTTTAGCTTCTAGTTTCTCCATAAGTCCTTTCCTATGCATTGAAAGGCATTCTGCAGCATATAGAGCCTCTGGGCGGATGACAGTTTGATAGTGTCTTAGCTTGGCATTTAGGGATATTGATTTCTTGTTGTAAATACCCTTTGTTAGATGATATGCCATTTCCATTTTTCTGATGTGCGATTCGAAAGCAGCCTTCTCGGATGTGTTGGGTTCTATCCACTCGCCTAGATATTTGAATGATTGAGTTTGCTTAATGCGTCCCTCTCCTATGTCTAGCTCCTTGGGTGCTTGTTTAATGTCAGTAATAAACAAGGTTTTCTCAAAGGAGATCTTAAGGCCTGCTTTTGCAGCTTGAGTGCTGAGTTGCTTGATCTGCACTGCTGCCGTGCCAAGGGAATCTGAAAAAATTGCAAGGTCATCTGCGAAGGCTAGGCAATCAACCTTCAGATTCAGATTTTTGTAGCCCAATCTGACTCCATTTACGAACCCATTGTTGTTCAATTCTTTGCGCCATTCTCGGATGACCTTCTCAAGTGCGCAGTTGAAAAGCAGAGGTGATAATCCGTCTCCCTGCCTTACCCGGGTTCTGATTTCAAAAGCTTCTGAAATTTCTCCCCTAAATTTCACTCTGGAGGAGGTGTTAGTCAAGGTCTTCTCAATGATTTTTCTTGTTTTATTGTCCAATCCCAGTTCCTTCAGGATTTGAAATAGGGAGAATCGATCAATGGAGTCGTACGCCTTCTTGAAATCAACGAAGGTCACCACAAAATCTTTAGATCTAAGCTTTAGATATGAAAATATAAATGAAAATAGGCTAAAAATGAGGAGCATGTCGACTTATGAGATCGAACCGGGCAAATGTGTGCCTGTCTGTCTGTGGGTTCCCCCCTATCAACTCCTAAACGGCTGCAGCAATCAAAATCAAATTTGGTGTGAGTAAAGATCTATACATGAGTATCTCAAGGCCATATTTAAAAATGATGGCAGTGCTACCAACTGCTAAAAAACCGAAATTGAAATTTGAGCTCCATGTTGGATATCTTGGAAAGTATGCATGGGAGCTAATCCAAAATTCGCATACGTATTAATACTAATATTACAGTTCAATTTCCAGAAGGCCATACATGGAAGTGCTGTCAAAATGATTCTAAGCCTGCTGATATGTCTAATTTTTAAATGCATATAACTTCTACACTATTAATTGGATTTCAAGCAAATTTCGTATGTACTATGTGTACATAAACAGATATGACAGAGCTAATTCTTAAGAGCCACCAGAGCTGCCAACTTTTAATGAATGCTCTCTCTACTTTCCTTTTTCCAAATGCCAATATATCAGAAAGCATGCAAGCCGACAGTTTTAAACTATGCACACGTATGGTAACTGACATTCTAGATAAATTTCGAGTAACTAATATACATCAGTGCTGCCAACATGATTCTAATTGTGCTGATAAGTCTAATTTTAAAATACATGTAACTTATATACTATCAAATGGATGTTATCCCATATTGGCTCAATAATAGATCATAATATTTCAGATTATTTCTGACCAACATATGTATGACATTGTTGCCAACATGATTTTACGCGGGTTGATAGAACCAATGTCTAACTGCATGTAACGTCCAAGCTGTCCATTGAATTTCAACCAAATTTTGTATTCTGTACTTTACCCAACGGAGGAAGGCTCGGAAGGATTCGAGCAAAGGACCGTGGATATCGTAAGTGAAAGCAAGATCTAAATAACTTTGAATTAGAGACATGACAGCCTGAAAATTAGACGACATGTGAGGTCTTAAAAAAATACAGTGGTATTATGAATAATGTCGGGTCATTGGGCCGACATGGAATCAGTATTCGTGAGGTTTTCCCCATAAGCCAAGATGAGATTCATATATGTTAAGAAATAATATGCAAGAGGATCTTATGACGAACAAGATGATTCAGAAAGGTGGTGAAATACTGCACGTGGGCTGATGAGTTCATACTCATGATTCATACCATGCGACAAGCCTAGGAATACTTACATGACGCAGAGCGCTCATATAAGAAGGGGATTAACCGATGAGAGCTGACCCTGCGATATGTTCGTTGTATCAGTAATAGGTGGGGCTTAAGAGGTGACGAAATGCCTAGGATTTTCAGATTTTCGCAAAATTAATAACATGTTAATATACCACAGTGGCAGATAATTGGAAATAGGATTTAAAAAAAGGTAAAACGCTTTAATATTTGAACATGTAAGAAGTATGTTTGCGCATTAAGTCATAGAACATTGGCGTATGAATTTGCGCAAATTATAGGTAACAAGGACCGCCCACATAGAACACGTAACACCTTAACGAATTATTGAAGAATAACTGAGCGATCGATTTTGGATTTGAGAAGGATAATTGAAACCTATGGAGTTTGTAGTTCACAGGAGTAATTTTTTCAACGTGCTACGAGCATTAGAACAGAAATTACGTTTCAAGAAGTTCTAATGGCCTATATTTTTAGCCAGATCAATGATATAGGTCTTCAGCCAACGAAGAAGTATTCAGTTTATGGTGAACCCCAGGAGAGGGTCACACTGTTTCAACAGTATTCAGTCTACCGTGAGTCCCGAGAGGCCACGTTACAAGTCGAAGCAATGCACCCCAAGAGGGCCAAGTTATAATTAGTTCAAGACCCGGTGTGGTAAGTACTGACACGTCATAAGCAATCAAACAAATATACGAGTTCGAAACCCCGGTGGGGCAAAGTACGGTGAATCCCGGAACCCTGGAAGGGTTAACCACTCGTTCGAAATAACTAGGATTCGGTCTACTAGAGGTCACCGATACAAATAGTAGGAACTAGATATATAACTTTTAAGCCAACGTCACGGTGCGAAGGTGATTGTAAGAAATCGAAATACGGTCGAGGAGAAGGAAGTCAGACGATACTAATGTCTTCACAAGAACTACTGTTGTTGAAGGAAAGTGAGCGTCATGAGAAGAGAAAATACGTACCAGTTATTTATTTATCGTATGATGTTAACACAACACAATCACCTACATAAATACAGATTCATATAACACAGCAATAATACTAACAAATTATATAAATTATAAAGCAGATAAAAAAAATTATTATAAATCAACGTCCAACTCGTTGATCCATTTGACAGCCTCAGTTGTAGCAGAATGCAGGTCCTCCAGACTTCCTGGAAAAACTCGGAGAGGACATTCCAGTACTAAGTGCTCCATTGTCTGTGGAATGTCAGCGCAATCGCAATTCGGTGAGTCTTTCCAACCCCATTTGTGGAGAACAGAAGCACATCTTCCCAAGCCACATCTAATACGATTGAGTCTAGTCCAGGTATGTCTGGGCAGATTGAAGCCAGCAAGTTTTATGTGAGGATCCTCAACGTTCACGATGCCTGGTGGCGTAGATGTTGTCCACTCAACCCGCCAATTTTCATTAGGTTTAAAATTTCTGCTTGTTAAATCCAAGGCAGTTTTCCATGCAGGTTTACGGGATTTCAATCTAGATGGGCCAAGATGTTTCATGTCTTCATGTATTGGGAGGGCCTTGTTATTTTACACTCTCGACCAGTATTTACGTACCAGTAAAGAGCAGAGAACATTATATCAGCCGAAAACGAGTCGAGTTACGTGAAGATAAATAGTGAAAAGCCCTGAGATTTGGATAGCTGAGTTGTGAGGGACAATATTCGAAGAGGAATTGTTAATTCAGCAAGTAGAGACTACCGATCATAGACTACGGCGTTAGGAAGAGGAATAAGGGACAAAGTACCTGCATTCCACGAGTAGACGTCGCTAGCATTCTATTCGTGTGTAAGGAAAGGACAGTAAAACCAAATGGTTTAAATGAAAGTGGGAAGAAGCATTGTTGTATGCTCGAGTGTTTTCAGTTATGTAAATAATTTTGTCATGTGTTAAAGTGTTAAAATTTGAGTGTGAATTTATAATATATTGTGCAAAAATTCCTAAGAAAGGGATGTTAATAATAATGAAGATTTCTGTTATAAGTTAAAATAACAAAGTGAAAATGTTTGTGAATAGTGTAAACATTTGTTGTGGATGTAATATGAAAGATTAAAGGCACCACGAGGATGGATGAAACGTTCCATACTCATTGGCGAAGACCACCAAATATGTTAGTACTAAATATTTTATGTTATGATTGTTGGTGGGGGTCGTGCAGCATTCTTATACATTTTATGTCACAATTATTCGGGAAGAATATGAATAATTATGTGTAATATGTTTGTGTGTAAAAACGGTGATTTGAATCGAGGTTTGTGAGGACAAATAGAATTTGAATTTCATAATTATGCATATTGAAAGAAGCCCAATATGTTGTTGAAAGGGTAGAAACATTTATATTTATTGATCGCAGCCAATGGCCATACAACAAAAGAATGTCTTAAAACTGAAAAGCTTCTTTTCTGTTAAATAGTTTTCATTCTTTTTGCACACAATGTGCATTATTGTCTAGCGTAATCACACAATGATTTCGATCTTTTTTTTTCTTCAAAATTGCAAGTGGTATCTGCCACACCGAACATCACACAGTTTACACACACACGAATCACAAGGTTCATGAAATAGCTTATTGGTGCAAACTGCATGATGGAAACCATGGCATGCAAACCTGCTGACAATATGTCTCAACTCGTAGTTAGTCTGAGTCCAGTGCCTATTCATCATCGCGTCAGAGCTATAAAATTCCCACCATACGTCTGCTCTTTTTTGTTGTCGTCTTCTTATAGTGTCTTGGAAAGCGGTCATTGATGGCAGAAACATTTTTATTTCTGATCTCTTCTATCAGATAGTATTCCTTATATAGTATATATACGAGTCTTGAACGAGTGAATTTCAAGGCACCAAGCGTTCTCTTGAGGAAAGAGGCCTTCACTTTCTCTAGACTTTCTAGATCACTCACTTTCAATTGATCCCATACAAACTCAATTCCATACGTCAAACCCGGTATTATTTTTGCTCGAAAGAGTTTCATTGCGGTAGTCAGGGACAGTTTTTCTGGTTTTGGAATGTCTTTCATAGCTCTAATCGCTGCTGTTGCTTTTTCTCTAACATGAAAAGAGAAGGTGGTCCGTGTGGTTTAAAGGCAAATGCCTAGATATTTGAACTTATTCACAATGGCTAATTTGTTTCCTCTTAGGTAAAATTAATTGGTCTTGTAATGCATTTCTTTCTCCCTTCCAGAACGTCATCTGAACTGTCTTCTTGGTATTGATTGTAAACTTATGTTACATTGCCCAATCCTAGAGTCTATCGATCGCATCGTGGACAACTTTCAGGATTGGTCTTCCAATGACAATGTCATCGGCATACATGTATACCACGACTTTCTTATACATCCCATGAGTGATTCTTGTCACATCGGCTGTTACGATATTGAATAATACGGGACTCATAGGGTCACCCTGTAGCACTCCGTTCGTTTGGGTTATGACACTGGATGTAGTAATGCCATCATCTATGACCACTCTTGTATCAGATAGTATGTTTCTGATTATTATGGCAAGATAGTTTTCCCGTCCTGTGACGCGCTCTAATTTATTGATAAGTACTTCTCTATCCAGTAAGTCGAAAGCCTTATTATAGTCTATGAAAACTGCGAAGAATTTTCCCTTTTCCTTTCTTAAGGTGTCATCTATATCAGTCAATAAATTCCTGACAGCATGGAGAGTTGATCTTCCCCTTCTAAAACCGAACTGAAAGTCCAGGATTGAGTTATCAACCAACTCGGTCAATCTATTGCACAGGATTTTAGTGAACACATTGAACCCGCTGTTCTCTAATGCGATACCCCGATAGGAATTGGGATCTTCTGTGCTTCCTTTCCCTTTGTAGAGTACCTCCAGCACTGTGGGATATCTCCTTCCTCTAAGCATTTGTTGAACAATTTTGTCCATAACGTTTTCATCTGTTCGAGTGGGGATTTCAAATGTTCATTTACTATTTTGTCGGTTCCGGGGGCTTTCTTCTTCTTGAACTCTACTATTATCTCTTCAAATTCTTCCTCTGTAATGGGCTGGTAATTCACGTCATACTTAACAAATACTTTGAAATTAGTATCGATGTTTCTACAATTGAGAGTTGATGTAAAATGTATCTCCCAATTCTCCATCTCTATGTTGTTAAAATGTGGTTGTCTTGGTCTTTGTGCTATAAATGGATTTGCCTCTGCTTCTTCTGCCATTTGTGTATGTTTCATGTCTAGAGGAACATTTATAAATGTTGTTGATATTGATATGGCAAAGTAAATTCAGTTTTGTGGAAAATGGAGGTGGACCTAAATGAGTTGTATAATTCTTCACGAAAGGTTTTAAGAGGAATATACGAGTATATTGATACCGCTGATATAAGCGAGGATTAAAGTGGAATCAAGTGATTATGAAAGAAATAAATAAGGAAGAATCATTCGTGGTCGTAGTTGTCGCAGCAATAATATGACGGGTCTAGTCGTCGTACGTCTTAGGACGCTGGAAGGCATATGTGTATGTTGTATCAGAAGGAATGCAGGATTCTCATTGCTGATTGTATTAGGGTGTTATTCGCACAGAGGACTGGTGTATGTGCAGCTCTGGTGGGGAAATTTTACTCCGCAAAAGGACTGTGATATGTTCCGCTCTAGGAGGGTTTGCTGGAGTGTCCCACCTCCGCGGTACCATCAAAAATCCCAGTAGAAGTGGTTTGACCCTTGGGTTGGATATTATACTATGCCGAAGGTCGCATATTTGGTGTTGAGGCCCCCGTAATTGAGGACCGCATATTATTCCAGACAATGTGGAGGGCCATGAATTGATCAACTTACCTGTGTTAGTTGAATGTTTGCTAATGAGCAAGAAGTGATTAATAGCAGTTAGGGATAAATGTTTTAAAACCTTTCATTGCGAATAAATCTGTTATGTGTGTAGTCAATGATGCCCAGCTGGTGTCACGGTTCTTGAAAGAATATCCATAAGTTAACACTGGCCCGAGCCACTTGGGAGGGTCGCCGACCATCATGGCTTGTTTGAGCTTACTGGTGATTAAAACACCGATGTTTTAAATAATTGTTTGGCTATATCAATGTAGGCTTGGATATCATAATCTATTAGCATATGTTATAATAAGTATTTCCTGCAAAAAAATGTCATTCAAAAGTTTTTTTTAATATTACATTCCAAGAGTAATTATCAACTTCCCATGCGTGACATATAAAATTGCAGAGAGTTCCTTTAATAGAATAAAGATAGACGTGTCGGGGAAACGCGATCTCATTGAATTATTCAGTATGTTTGAATTGAAGGAATGCATGACTGCCCGCTTTATAGTACTTAGCATAATGTATGTGATAGAGAAAGAACATTTGATAAGTGTAAACCAAGGTTCAGAACATTGTGGAACTCAAAGTACATATTGGTAAAACACATTTCAGAAACCCAAAGCTAAAATATAGATATGTTGATAATTAAATCAACTGTAGATGAAAGATGTAGATAGTCAAAAGACTATTTAGGAAATTACCCTAAAGACTTTTTATAATAGTATGTAGAATCAGTAGGATTCAGTAGAACATGTAATGTTTGCATGCCATATGGACGTGAAATTGTACAGGTTATAGGCTTAGTGGAGCCATATCAACATTGTTCTAGACCACTTTGAGTGTAGTGGATATTCCTAATTGGATACAGGATTAAGTTTATGTATTTGTAGAGTTTGATTTTTATTAATGTCATTTTTATAGGTTTATTGAAGTTTTTGTGTACCATATTTTACAATAAAATATGTTTTATGAAATCTTGGTTTTTATTTTGAGTGGTGACTTGTGTTGCTCATGATCCCAAAATATATGTGTCATATCATGGGAAATGAACGTACCATGCCCGAACTGATTGAGCTAGGCGAAGTATGACCATATAATATTTCTACGGAAGGGTATAGTACCTTAAGAGATGGGACTAGGAATATATTCAGTCACCAGGGCTGCCAACTGTAGTGCTCTATTAGGCTACATTATGCCAGGTATATTTCGAACTAATTAGAAATTTCGATACTACCAACTTAATTTCGTCATTATTCTAGATAGATCCATATAGACTAATCATTAGCATGAATCTTAAATTTGAAGAAAAGTAGTGTTTTAAGTTCCTCGCGGAACTTCTTGCTAAATGTAGGCCTTAGAGTTATTTACAAATACATGAAGATTATTGTGTAGATGTATTATTCCAATTTTAATCGCAAGATTAGAACACCAGAAATGAAGACAAAATTTTAAACTTTAAAAGTGGCCATCTTGTGGTAATGAAAACAATTGAAATGAATTATATATCAGTAGATTCAAATTGATATAATCGTATACCGTACCAAGTTTCACTGCGCTCGGATGATTAAATCGCGAGAAACGTCCATTTAAATATTTGAATTTCACGTCGCCGACAAGTTGGATTTGTGCTCACCAGGTTATTGAAAGTCCATACGTGAACTTATGTGTATAGCCTCTATCAACATACAGAATTTCAGTTTGATTGCTGTCATAGATTATTAGATATTGAGAACCGTCTAAATATTTCGTATCATCGCCATGTTGGATTTTCATATATGTAGGCGATAGTGTTATGAACTATTAGATGACGATTATTGCATAGCTTCATTATTCGAACGTTCACTTTGATCACATGATTAATACACAAGATATAAAATGTAATTTAAAAATTTCGCACATCCGCCATCTTAGGGCTATGTAAAGAATTTAACTAATGTATGTGCCAGTGCATTATAATGTGTATCAACAATTGCTGTACCGAGTTCCATTGCGTTTGGATGGTTAAATCGCGAGAAAAGTATATTTAAAGAATTTCAAATTCACTTTACCGCCATGTTCGTTTTGTAGTTGAAAGGTTCTTGTAAGTCACATAGGTGAACTTCTTGTAGTGCCATTTATCACCGTGAAAAGTTCAGGGTGGTACCGGTAATAGTTTCAGAGATATAGAATGTCGGTGAAATATTTCGCACAGCCCCCATGTTGGATTGGTGAGACGTAAATAACTTGAAGGGCACGATTGGAGTCGGTCAAAAAGGTGCTATGTTCCCACAGAATTTCACTGAAATCGCTGCAGCTGTTTAGATTTTATTTGGGTGGGACTCACAGACATACACACACACACGCACAAATTGAAATAGGCTAAAAAACAAATAATCACTTGCGACTTAAATGTCGTTCCGGAAAACCGGCCTAAAGTCGCTTGTTTCATCACTCGTTTTCTTCTTGATTCTAATCATAGCCAAATGAACTTATTTATACAATTCCTTCTTTAATGTGTTCCTTAGTTCATTACCCTCCAGTATGTTTTTGATTTTTTGACAAATCTTCAAATCAGAAGTAGTTATAAGTGATTAAGTGAAATTTTGCATTGATTCACACTCGCGGTCGTAGTGGTAAATAAGGCAAATTTCTAATCTAATCGATCGGATATGGTTGCGTTTCCGGCGAACAATCATCTGGTTGATGGTACGTAAATTACTAAGTCTATATGTTCTAAAGGTACAGTGTTCATAAATTCCCAAGTACACATCCCCTCAAGGAATAGTGCCCACGGAAAGTCTTGTCTATGACATTAAAGGATGATTTGAATATTGAGTTGCTTGCCTGGAGGGCTAAAACTGTGGATTTTTCCGCTTACTGAGGAAACGATGAAAGATTTGCTTTCTCGTTTATTATATCTATTTCATTATTATTTTATTATGCATCTCAATATATTATAATTAGTGTCAAATTGTGACTAAAAACGACCGACAAACGAGTAAGGAAAATCCTCAGGAAGATCTTAGGACCAAAGTGTGAAAATGGAATGAGGATGAAAAAGAAATCATATGGAATTGGCTGTCAAGAAGAAACCATTCAAGACAGAACAAAGTTCAGAATTATAATTCACAAACACAAATTTTCTGAGGAGCCCACCCGACAAAATACAGTATGGACAGAATGGCGTAAAAAGGGACACGAGAGAATGAAACAATATTGGGAATGGAAGAAGAAAAAGTGCTCATAAATTCAAACGCACTCCACAGTTGGACACAAAGAATCAAAAGTAAATGGAGAAGATAATAGAATGATCTACATGAATGAGTTTATTAATCGGATGTGGGAAATCGTAAGTTAATTAGCCTCAGGAGTGAGCTATACATTAAATAAATATTTCAAAGTGAATTTTTCTCAGCTAAATACAACGCATAAAATGAAATTTCGAAAATCAATGAAAAGAGAGATAGACCCAGACTTCTATATCACTGACACCATGATGAACATAACGTGGACTAACGAGAATCAAGAACAAAGACATAACGAGATTCGCTATTCATGGTTTTCATCATAAGATAAGCTCAACCAGATCTTACAAGTGACAAATATGTATGTGTAGCAAGCACCAGATGACGACATACCCCAAAAGGACACAGTCACTTAGTGAATACAGTAAACACTTCCTTTAATCTGTGTTTTTAGATTAGTTGTTCCAATACTGGAAATCCATCATAAATGACATTTCGACAATTTTGAAAACATTCGGCATTCTCGAGCCCCATAAGTCCCCACAAAAATCGCTAGGCCCTTTTTTTAATTTTGTCATGAAATGTCATCAAGCCTCCGTGGCTTAGGCGGCAGCACGCCGGCCTCTCACCGCTGGGTCCGTGGTTCAAATCCCGGTCACTCCATGTGAGATCTGTGCTGGACAAAACGGAGGCAGACAGGTTTTTCTCCGGGTACTCCGGTTTTCCCTGTCAACATTTCATTCCAGCAACACTCTCCACTATCATTTCATTTCATCTGTCATTCATTTAATCACTGCCCCAGAGGAGTGCGTCAGGCCTCGGCAGCCGGCACAGTCCATATCCTCGCCGCTAGATGGGGGCTTCATTCATTCCATTCCTGACCCGGTCGGAGACTGGAAGCAGGCTGTGGATTTTTTCAATTTCATGAAATGTCATCAAATGAGCTCCCAAATCCGCTAATTTACTTACTTGTACAAAATCTTGGCGACAATGGTACTGAAAGACCCTTCTGCATCGGATACAGAGACTTACATGTGGGAGAAATATAAATCACATCGATATTCCGTGCGACAGAGTTGGAGATTCCCGGAACGCGAGGTGTGGATGCAATCCATCACGCTCCGCCTAAAAGCCTGCGACACCGACAAAAAAGAACAAAGCGCTATCGGATGAAAGTGTTCCACATAGCAAGTATCTCAGGTCGCGAGCTCAAAGAGAACACATTACTCATTCTCTGCCTGGAATACTACTGAAAATCTCAATATTATTATATTATAATAATTATTATTATTATTTGCGTACATCTCCTTTAAGGAGAGCGCTAAAAACACAAAAATCTAGCATTTGGTCGTGGCTCTTTTATTCTCTTTATCTTCCCAAAACCTTTCTTTCGTTCACTGTGCGCCTTCTTCTCTTCACCTGCCAATTTACGACTATTTCTTTTGGGATGTGATCTAAATTCAAATTTCTGCTTTCTGCTCTTTTTCTACAAATGCTGTAGTCACAGATGACTTGTATGGTGATATGAAATTGTTCCTCATTTTTGAAAAATGATAAAAGTAGGCTAAAAATGGCCATGGAGAAGGCATCTGCAGATTTTAGAAGATTCGTTGGTAAGGCCTCCAACAAAATCTAATGTTCCAACCCAAAATCTGACAACAGAAACTGGGCCTATGGAAGCTATCCCTACGAATATTCCTGCTCCTTCAGGGAGCAGTGTTTCTGTGACTCAAGATCACTAATCTCCTTCCTCTCAGATGCCGCCACCCCAAAAGCAGATGAGAAATTCTTAAGAGCAGAGTGATGATGAAAAACACTAATAAGCTATTTTGAATCGAAAAACAAGAAGTTTCGTGACGAACTAAAGAGCCTACTTTTCTTAAAATTAAGATTCATGCTCATGATTAATCTATATGGACTTATCTAGAATAATGACGAAATTAAATTGCATATATCAAAATTTCTAATTAGTTCGAAATAAACCTGGTATTATGTAGCCTAATAGAGCACTACAGTTGGCAGCTCTGGTGACTGAATATAATCTTAGCTCCTTCTCTTAAGGTACAGAACACAACATTTGGTTGAAGTCCAATGGATAACATGGACGTTTCTTGCAGTTAGACATTGGATCTATCAGTGCGGGTAAAAATCATGTTGGCAACAATGTCATGTATGTGTTGTTCAGAAATAATCTGAAATATTATGATATATTGTTGTGCCAATTTTGGATGAAATCCATTTGTTGGTATAGAAGTTACATGTATTTAAAAATTGGTCCTATCAGCAGGCTTAGAATCATGTTTGTAGCACTGACGTATATAAGTTACTCCAAATTATAGAATGTCAGGTACTAGACGTGTACATAGTTTAAAGCTGTCGGCTTCATACTTTTTGATATACTGGTATTTGGATAAAATAATAGAGAGAGCATATATTAACAGTTGGCAGCCCTGAAGGCTCTTATGAACAAGCTCGGTCATATCTGTTTATGTACACATAGTACATACGAAATTTGGTTGAAATCCAATTGATAGTGTAAAAGATATACATTGGACTTATCAGCAGGCTTAACATCGTTTTGGCAACACTGCCATGTAGGGCCTCCTGGAAATTAGACTCAAATAGTATTACCTATGCATGTGCCAATTTTGGATTAGCTCGCATACATACCTTCCAAGATATCCAACATGGAGCTCACATTTCTAATGCGTTTTGTCAGCAGTTGGTAGTACTGACATCTTTACAAATATGGGCTTCAGATATTCAGGTTTAGATCTTTACTCATACTAAATTTGGTTTCCATTGCTGCAGCCGTTTAGGAGTTCATAGACACACACACACATAAAGACAGGCAGACACACATTTGCCCGGATCGATCTCATAAGTCTATTTTTTCCTCATTTTTGCAAAATGTGAAAAGTAGTCAAAAAATACCTCAAAACGCCAACCTGACGAAACTGACCATCTTTTCATGACCAACGCTGCAACATTTAAACGTTTCACGTCGAGGAGACAGGACAAACTGAACATAGAGTTAGCTGATCTATCTGGTAAGGCTAAATTGACATAAATGGATGAAAGCGACTCGCATTCTTTGTGTTCTACTCGTGGGAGTTCACGGGACTCAGATTATCGATACAGTTAAGATTACTACAGCAATGATTCGGATGCGATTTTCTCGTGATTTAACCACCCAAACGCAATTTAATTTCGTACAGAAATGTTTATACACATTGTAATGCACTGGTATCTCATTTATTTCAATTCTTTAGATAATCTCAAGATGGCGGCTGCGCGAAATATTTCACTGGCATTCATTATCTCTGAACCTATTACTGATATCACCCTGACATTTTCTAGGGTGATAAACGGCACTACTACAATTGTTTCTATGTAACATTCAAAAACCCGTAAGTACGAAACGAACACGGCGGCCAAGCGAAGTTGAAATATTTTAAATTACTTTTCTTGCTTTCTTGCGATTTAACCATCTGAGCGCAGTGAAATATGGTACAGTAAATGTTTATACACATGTTATGCACTGACATCTAATGTTCTTCATTTGTTTAGATAACCTCAAGATGATGGCTGTGTGAAATTTTAAAATTACGTTTTTTATTTCTTGTGTCGTATTCATGCGATCGAAGTGAAGGTTTGTATAATGAACGTACGCAACAATTTTCCTTTAATAATATATAACTCTATGGCCTATACATGTAACAATCCAACATGGTGACCATCCGATATGTTTAGATGGTTCTCAATATCTACGAATCTTTTACAGCAATCAAACTGAAATGTTCTATGTTCATAGAGGCTATTAATTTAATTTTAATTAACTGATTAATTAAATTAATTTGTCATTATGAACACGGCCTACTGAATTTAAATGGGTTCTTTGAGATGCCAACATCTTATGACACGGTGTTCCTAAATTTTGCCGCCTTTCAAAAATCACTTACCACGGACAGGATTGAACCTGCAAGCTTGCGGTTAGTGGACAGACAAGTTAACCACTCACCCACCGTGGCATGCTAAAGAACGTTCAATAACCTGGAGAAAACAAGTCTAACATTGCGGCGACGCGAAGTATAAATATTGAAATGGACGTTTTTCGCGATTTAACCATCCGAGTGCAGTGAAACCTGGTACGGTAAATGCCTATACAAAATTTAATGGTAACCCACTGGCATCTAATTTATTTCAATTGTTTTCATAACCACAAGTTGGCAGCTGTATGAAATTTTAAAATCTCGTTTTTAATTCTTGTGTCCTAATCATGCGATTGAAGTTTGAATACTACACCTACACAATAATCATCACGTAATAGTACATAACTCTAGGACCTACATACACAAACATCCAACATCGCGACCAACCGACATATTAGACGGTTCTCATTATCTACAAATCTATTACAGCAACCAAACTGAACATGTGTATGTTGATAGAGGCAATTAACTCAAGTAGGATATATGAAAATAGGCTTTAGTTCTTCACGGAACTACTTGTTCAATGTTGCCTTAGTAAATCAAATGTATGCCATTCAGGCGGTCAACTCTATTGTACACAATTGAATGGAGTGTTATGGCTAATCCTGTAAAAATACATGAGATTTATAAATTCACTTCATTTTAGAGCAGTAAAAATTTTCTACCGATATCGATATAATATCTACAAATAACTCCAGATTTGTCACTGTAATACCTACTAGTATTACCCGTCGCGGCTTCGCCCGCGAATATTCTAGTTGTAAAGAGTACTCTTAGCAAAATCTCAATCATGAATCCTATAACTGATTTTTCCTTGGTATGAATAATCAGACTTTAACAATTCAGCTACTGGTGCAGTGGTTAGGGGTTTGTAATTCCTTCATAGGTATTTCAGAGCGAAGTTAGTTTTCTGGGAATATCACAGACACTGTTAATTTAACGGCCTTTAAATGTGGTTTTCGGAGACTCTTTATAGTCGGGTGAAATAGACCTTTCGTTCTGCCCCCGAAAATTGAATTATTCTGGGACAAAATGGGAGTATTTTCCGTCCCCATGATAAAATTTAACAAGCAAATATAAATTCTGGAAGTGTGACACAGGAGGGTCGTGTTACAAGCTCGAGGCCGTGGGAGAGTCCGATCACGTGACATATTGCACAATAGACGCTTCTAGAAGGCTGAAATTGGCATAACGACAGTGAGTGTGGAAATTAATATTATAAATATTGTTATAAATTATGCTATTGGATCCCAGCTCAGAGCCAATGAGAAGAGGTCTTATTGAAGACGGGATCAACTTCAACTACATAATTTGGTGAAATTATGCATTTAGGCTCTTAGAAGAAGATTTTCATATTTGGTAATGAAGAGGATATTAAAAGAAAATATGTCTGATACTTTAAAAACCGCGGATCGGTTAACCTACGCAGTAATAAGCATCAGTAATCTACGCGCTAAAATTATGGTGGGAGATTGAGATGGCCGCCAAAATTTCGACTTGGAGGGGGAGATCCAAGGCTCGAGGTTCTTATTCCAGCAGTCTTTGAAGAGTAAGTGTTTTTATTGGGTTAACGGAGATCCCAAAGCTTTGTCCAAGTGCGACGACTGCCAACGCGTGGAGACGTTAGGTTAACAAGGTAGAACGTTGGAGATTACCGCACTTCCATTTTAAGTGAAGTTGAGAAGAACATTGAAAATAGTATATCTCTTATATAATCGAGATTAGAGTTCAACTAAGTTAAGTGAATATAGAGAAAGAACAGGTCGAATACTACATTCTGCTGAAAGTCGAGCGTTCTAAGATTTACCGTTTCGACAATATAAGCCTGTTAAGACAGTTTTTCAAAAGTGTTGAAAATAAAGCTGAATATCAATTTAGTTGCAACGTGAAGTTGGCGAACGCAGTTCAAGTGAACAGAATCGAAGAACTTTTAACATTTGCGCAGCAAATAAACATTATCATAATGACTCTCATTATTCTTCAAGTGGTTTCATTCAACATAATTAACATTGTTGATATGATGAACTAAATAGTCATGCGCCAGAGACATATTCGATAACAGAAGTTGAGATACAACGATGGAACTTCATCAGACGACGTATTCTTGAATACAGACGTACGTAGTGTACGGTCCATCTTGTACATTTTCGTCAGTCTACGAACACTAATGTAACATCAATTAGCAATAGAAATATTTCATTCACCATCTATATGAATATTTCTATAAATTATTTTCCAATGATGAGGCTGATATATATTTGCGACGGAGAATGAAGATTCTACAGAAGAGATTTTTCAAGATGCTAGGGTAGCCCAGCAACAACAGAAGAATTTGCCAGAAGGATGTCGTTCGAGCCCAGGCGAATGTTGATGAATTCCGGAGAGGGGCCGTTTTCCTATATCTGAGGTCGCAGATCCAAGGTTCGAATGCAGATCCATCTCAGTATCTTGAACTGAGGGAACATCTATAGTATTGTGTGAATACTTACATAGATCTTCAGGTTTTCGTCCAAATAAGGTAGCTGTGTCATTTACTTATAGTATAGAGCTTGATTAGTGACATTCTGAGCCGTCGTTCTTATTCCATATCTTCACATTTAATGTATTTCAGTGTTTTCATGTATTTTACACTTCAGATGTGTGCTAAGATTTTTATGCTTCAAGATTATTTAGGAGATGATTGCCTTTCATCTATTTTTCAATTTTATTCTACGGATCAGTTGTTGAACTGACATTTAAAAAAATGTTTGAGGAATCAGATTGCCTCATAGAAGACTAGTCGTTTCGACTCTCGAAATTTAATAATTTGATTTAAACCAAGTATTCAGACATTGTGTCATAGCTTCAAATTAAATTCTTTTAAATTTAATTTGAGCACTTTAATGTAACAACATCAAACTTCAAGAACAGAAGAAACATCGAATGATATTTTCATATCATATACTGTACATAAACTTTCGACGACCTAGGAAATACTAGTCGTTTGATAAGACCGATGTCTTAATCCCTAGAGACATTCTTTGTGTAGAGTGGAAAAACGTTACGACATTGACAAACCTTTTTATTATTTGTAAAGCTGAGAGCTTTGTTCATTTAATACGTTAGAGGAAATATCTTTCGATAGAAGATTATTCAAATCTTTGGCTAGGAATTCAAAGCTAGTTTATCCCGGTCAAGATTGAATTCTATTTGACACTATAAATAACATGTGTGTTATTTTACACTATTTGTGTAATATCACGTCATTACGTAGACCTGATATTACAACGGTATACAATTTAAAGTTTGATAAGTGAGGTGAGACAGGAGTATTATTTTTATTACATGTATTTGCGACGGACGAGTTAACAGTTAATTATCTTTTTGTGTAGTAAACTTTAGGAGGTTAATCACGACAGTCTAATATCGTTCATTACGATTGGAGGTTTCGTTTAAAGAACTTAAGGATGTATAATTGTAGATCAGTAGTCATGTGAAACGATACTGAGGGTCATGCCGTTATTTGAGAAAAGTTTCTACAGAAGAAATCTTAATAACAATTAATCCGTTTTTGGTTATTGTTTAACATAGTGGATGATAATTGTTAATGCCATATATACAGTTATGTGAGGATTTGTAGAGCTATGTAGCGCTCGTGCGAAGGAAGTTCCGCATTTTAAGGGAGGTCAGTTATATTATTGTTCTTTGATAAAAAGGCATTGGATCATGATAAGAGTTGTTGTATACATGTAGTCCAGTTCATGTGAAGTAACGTTTTAGTTGTGTTGACAGAGGGGTTTTAGCGGAATGCAGTTAGAGAACGATTGTCTACTCATGTCAACGATACCATTATTTTATTTTATTTTATTAAATCCGAAGTTATGTAATTACGTACTGCCCCCGTAATTGAATTATATAGAGACCACGGTGGCTATATTGAAATTATAATAAGAGTTATGGCTGTCATAGTTATGACGTGGGTAGTCATGACGTAAGCACGGATGACGTAAATGTTATGCCAGCAGGCTACTTGAGCTGAGATTCTCAGTGACGTCAGCATTTAGTCGAGAATGTTCCAAGATTTACGACGCAGTCGCAGGAAACGAGGAATTCTGCTGAGGAAGAAACTATGCTATTGGAGGAGAGGCATGAACCAATGAACGATAGTTTAAAGGAAGATGGAGATTGCTGAAACTATGGTATTTTTATTACTTTTGGAATGCAGAATTGTGGAAATCCATTTGCAATAGAAGCATTGATTTGGAATTTTGGTGAAATTTATTTTCAGTTTTTGAATTTTGAAAATCCGTCATGTATTAACGAAGTTGGAACTTTTAGCGATGACGCAGTATCACGCTTTGGAAGGGATGGAAACGCCCCTCGTGAAGTTAATAAAAGGGCTTGCGCAGAAGAGAGGAGCCTCTTTCGTTCTCTGATCATTCTGAGATCTCATTCTCAGATCATCGAAGTCTATTGTGAAAGTTCTTTTCTTTTACATTCATTATAGTGAGACGTCGAAGTGAACAGCAGTGAAAAGAATCGTCTTTATAACGCGTGGCGAGGCCACTATATTAACGAAATCCATGTCAAACTAGGTGAAGTTGAAACGGACCTTAGAAAGCTTCTACAAGTTTAGCTTTGAACAGTTAGCGGTCACCGATAAGCTAATTGTATTGTGCAGTGCTACATGCAGTTATAGAGAAAAGCTGAACAATTTCGACCGATTAATTTGAAAGATATTAGCAGTTTTATACGACTGACAAAAGTGATTATCTCGCCACAAGAGAAGCACTTTTGTATAGCCAGAATCAACGCAACGGCTGACGCTGCGAGTGGAATAGAAAGACTTCAGATTGCTTGGTTACGCAACGCTACAGTATAATGGAGCAATTTAATACGGCAGTTTGTTCTTCTAATACTACAACCGAAGAGCAGATGGAAGGCTAAAGGGCTTAATGCATTTGGGACATATTTCAACGGAGTAAGATAGCGACATGGAACTTCGCTAATTGCTATTCCACACAAGCGAACATGCGGTGAATACCATCTACACCCATGTTTCGTGATTAAAGGCTGAATACCATCGAACAGCCATGAAAACAATTTCATACTCTGAATATGAATAATTTCTTCGGAAATTTCTACAAAACTTCATGACGACTGTCTACTGGAACTTCAGGGAATTTTTCAAGAGAGGTCAGGGATATCCCGACTCACAAAGAAGATTATTGCCGGACGGATGTCTATTCGTCTTCGAGGAGCAGAGCGATTTCCGGAGAAGGAAGCAGTTCGATTCTCCGAGGGTGCTATTTCCTATTTCGAGGATGGAGCTCAGCTTTAACGTGGTGAAATGGATCCATCAGCAGTCTTCTTTGGGGAATTTTCCTCTGGAACGTCAATCGGCAGATAAGGTAGTCGTGAACGTTTATTGTATTTGAGTGTATTAATGATGTTTGAGCAACCATTTTTCCCATATTTTTATCCTCATGTTTTTTGCCCTATTTTCTTGTAGAGATTCTTATTCTCAGTACACCTTGATGAGTTTTGCATTTTTCGACGATTTATTAAGACATTGTTATGTCATGGGCATAGTTAATGATTTTGAATCAGTTGAGACTGATATTTGGATTTTTCAGTAATTAATATTTTTTGTAGTCACGATTTGACTGTAAGTTAATGATTTTTAATGGCAGATTTAAATTCAGACAGCGTGTCTTTTTATTAAAGTAATTCTACCCCAGTTTAATTACTTTGACCAATTTTCTGTCATCATCAAGAAGGAAGAACATTTAAATGATTTTAGAGCGTTAAAATCTCTTACGTTGTCGACGATCTTGGAAATACTAGTCGTTATTTGTATTGATTGCAACACAGACATTTATCGTCAGTTATGAATGAACATTGCATCATAGACACTTTTGTGAAAGATTAACTTTAATAATGAATTATTGAATGCATTAAAGTCGAGAACTTTTGTTAGGAGTTTTTCTCAATTAGAGGGTTATAGAACGATGTTTGCATTCCCCAGTCTAATTGGATTCTATTCGACTACTTTGCATTTTAGTCGCACTTTATTTGAAGATAGTATTTTTATACTACATTTCTTTTAAGATGTTAATCTTAAATTTTGATAGACCAGACAGGCGTATATAAGCGTATTCACTATTAAATTTGTTTGTGATTGGCAAGTTTTGACTTCATTTCGGTTCATGAATGAAATCCACGAAGGTTAAATAAAAAACAGTTTTGAAACTATTAATGATTATAAAAATTTTTAAGTGGAACTATAAATGTATAATCGCTAGTGCAGCGCGTGTTGAAAGTCGCTGAGGTATAATGCCCTTGAATATGAAGGAAGTTCCCACAGGAATTAATGTTAAAGAATTATTTGTGGAAGTTTTGTAAGTTATGTGGAAGTTTTAATGCCATATAGATTAATATGATGATTTTGGGCATATTTTTAATGCAGATTGTGCATTAACTTGTTAGCGAAGGATTTTCCGCTGGAGTAAGATTGTCATAGTTCGTTGAAAATTAATCAAGTGAATTACTGTTATAATTAACACGAGTTTTGAAAGAATTTGAGATAAGATTTTGAATGAAGGTTGCCGTCACAAATCATTATTAAAACCTTTATTAAACCAGATTGTGACATTAACATGTATAACTAACCTTCATTGGTCGATTATATTAAACACGATTATGAAAATTACCAACCGAATGAACATGTGGTTAATGTATTTCTTAAATTAATAATTTAAACAATTTAAATGTTAATATTGTAAATAATTGCTGTAAATATTTTTGAAAATAATGTGGAACGAGAGTGATATTAAAGGCGTGCTTATAATATTTTTATTGTCTTTGACAAATATTATAAACAATTTCTAATTGTTATAAATAATTTATGTGAATTTGTTATAAACATTTAAGAGCTAATTAAACATTTGGATTGAACTTAACAAATTTAAGGAATTAATATAATGATCCAATGGGATGTGAGCAAAGTACTTGAAAGATTTGCGTAAATATAATGTGAGTTGTCTTGTAGACATTTAAAAGTTTGAGAGAACAAGCTGTATTCTTACGTAACATAGCATGTGCGAAGGGAGTGCATTTGACCAGTATGCAACAGGCTGGAGGGTAGCCCGCAGCTGTGCCAACATCTGGTTCTCAGAGAGTGAGGTCGTCCACACTCTGGCCTTGCGACTATAAATACCATTCTCATGTTTATTAAAAGGAAACCAAATGCTCTATATATGTCACACCCTGACGTCCTTTTCCAATCCAATAGTGTTATGAATATTACGTTATTTGGAGCTCTTGGGAGCTAAAATGTTTTATATCATGTTGTATGATAATTTTTGCAAGTCCTACTGGAGGACGTAGTCAGATTGACTTGGGCTACTGATAGCCACGTTGATTTTGTTGTGTTATCAAAATCATACCCTTTATTGGAAATAAAGCTTTTGTACAGTTCAAAGTTCTCGTCTTCGTCTTGGTTCATTTTTAAATGTCATGGTGGAGGTTATTGTGTGAACAGACTTTAGTGATCCTGTTGTCAACTCAAACCCCGAGATAATTAAGAGGTAAGTAACGGTAAGTATGAACCCCCGTCTATTTTGGTGTGTTCCACAATGATTTCCTGTGAACTTCTGTGCTCTTATCTCGATAGTATCTGTCAGTGCCATTTTCATTGATGTAACTGTGCCGGTGCGATTGATAATTGGCAATCCGATTGAGGGGGCGGATATCTGACAGCCTACTATCCAGGTAAACGGGGACAGTACAGTTAACCTTTGTCAGTTGACTGTATTAGACCGACATTCTAATGAGACCTATATACGACGATGTGTGAGCAGTATATGAAAACTACAGAATGTTAGAAAATGTTTATGTGGAAAAACAGTGTAAATAACTAATTGAGAGATGTATTGTAACTGAGAATCCAGAATCTCGAAAGTAACGTATTAGCAACGTTAAATATTGTCTCTTATTATGAACAAATTACTTTAACAAATTCACAAAGAAATTTGATAAAATGGTCCGGCTAGCTCAGAACAGTTGCCAGTGTTTCGCCCCAGTGTACCAATGGGCTCTTCAGTTGGTTATGGTACACCTCACCAAGACGCATGGCTAGTACATACTGAGAAGGCCGCTGCAAGGCACTAAATGTCGCCACGAGCAGCGCCAATGTACTACGGAAGCCAAAACTTCCTTTCAAAAATAATGTTAGCTTACCTTGCTTCCGTAGTACATTGGCGCTGCTCGTGGCGACATTTAGTGCCTTGCAGCGGCCTTCTCAGTATGTACTAGCCACGCGTCTTGGTGAGGTGTACCATAACCAACTGGAGAGCCCATTGGTACACTGGGGCGAAACGCTGGCAACTGTTTTGAGCTAGCCGGACCATTTTATCACATTTCTTTGTGAATTTGTTAATGTACATAGCTCAATTGGACAATTTTACATCCTGTTTCCTTCGGGAACAGATATTTCCAATAAAAAATTACTTGTAAATATTTTTTAGGAAATGATTTAATTATTTAAATAATTTTTAATAGGATTTATTAATGGAATGTTTTGGAATAGCGTGTGTTTTGTGAGCGGATGTTTTTTATGGATGATTGCCCATTGTTTAAGAGTGAATGTTGAACCGAATTGGTCTAGAACAATTTCGGGGTATGAATGAAAGTTTGTATGAAGATTTCAGAATGATTGTTAAAGAAATGTAGAAGTTATGAGCATTTTTGTAAGATCTGAATGCTAATTTTATACGTGTATTTTAAACTGACACAAGGCAGTCTCAATGCAAGCCAGACAGAATGATTCACCGTTAGGAGTGGAGAGCTTGGTGTGATATAATGTGAACAAGTGGCGACTCACAGCCTTGTATAAAATGTAAATAGTTCTGAGCGCAACGCTGTGCTAGCGTTCATTGATGAAGCAAGTCAATGTACGTGCGGTTTCCAGACGCGTGCCAATGAAGGTAGCCAGTTGCCAGGAATGTCATTAATGTAAGAGCCTCTATTAAACGTTTTTCTTTACGTAGTGTAGGCCTATATACATGCCAAGGCTTTTATGCTTATATTTTACTCAGCAATGTAGTAAGATGTGTTGTGGAAGAGAAGTGTGTATGATTGTATGGTTTTACTTCCTTTTGTTGTTATATTAGTTAATTGTTATTTTGTTTATATTAGATTAGTTTACTATTGTTAATAAATTTATTCGGTTCGTTATCTGTCGTCGTTGACGTGTGATTCGTTTTAAATATTAGTATTATAGAATTTTGGATGTATTGTAGGCGAAGCTGAGTTCCCAGTCCCCGAGACACGGAAGTAAAGGTAAGTGTGCCCCGTGTAGTTTGTTGTTTATCCACAATATTCTTGAAACTGCTGTATGTAAATCCCTAAAGACCATGTCGGAGCGATTTCTAATGTAGTAATTTGCCGGTGCTGTTAGAAATAGGCGATCCAGCTTGGGCAATTGAATTCCAACAGGTTACTTTCCGTATTTACGGGTACAGTACCACACTCACACGTGAAAATTGCGCGAAAAAATTCTAGAGAGCCCCTTGACTCCCTTAAGCGCATTATTGCCTACTGTATATATTGATGAATTTTACAGTTTAATTTGGTTCAGTGATAACCTTATAACTGTCTGGAAACTTTCACAGTAATGTAATAATTGGAATTGCATTGCGTCTTACGGAAATAGATGGACCTGTGAGATTCTGTTACCATGGTTACCGTGTTGCATTCTTTCATTATTTCATAGTAAATATACATGTTTTAAGGTATTTATTTAATTGTGAGGCATTTAAAGCGTAAGTGAGTGCGTTTCGCTTACACTTTGGTTTATGCTGAACCCGTAGGTACCCCATATGTGTAGGTTGGTGTTAATGGGACCTTATTTTTGGTACAAAACTGGAATAGGACCTTAGCAGAATAATATAGGGAGGGATATCAAAAATTTACGGAAAGAATCGTGCCGTAATATATATTGCCACGAAATTTAGTTCAAAAGCACTATATCTGACGACAAAGTAGCCATGTTCGTCACCCTGATTGCTTTTTTAATTGTTTCCTTTCCTAAAATTGCATATGCCGAAAATGGTATTATTTTGTAGGTGAGGATTACAATACAGACACTACGGAAGCTGGAAACTGAATTTTGGCTGAATAGCATGAATGGATTTAGAAATAATGCACCGATAAAAAATACACTCGCAACTATAACAATTATTCACATAAGAATTTATGAACCCAGGACTCTGTGAATTCATTCACCTACTACTACGCACATATGATATAAGCAGTTAAAGTTTCATGAACAAAGTGTATGGTTCTAGAGATATTCATATTTTTATCAAACATGCGCTGTGATGGTTAACGCCCCCTAACCTAATGGAATGGCAGGGAAGCGAAATTAATGTAATACCGTATACGTTCGATTTACCTTGCTATTTGTTCGAAGGAATAATCTGAGGCAGATGGATTAAAAGATGGAAGAAAGTGCTAACATTGAGAAACGGTGCAAAAAGTGCAACCAAAACTCCATTAGGGGTGTTCAGTTAAAGATTTATTTGCAAGACAAGCTAATTTTGGGCACTTAATCTGCAAAAAGAAAAGGTAAGGTGCAGTACGTAATATCCCTAGCTCTGGTGATTTGTTATACCATCTTCCTATAATCACTTTATGGTACCAACAAGACAAATCTATGGCACATACACAAAATAATTATTTAACATAAGCCTGAAAATTTCTGACACTTCGTGTATCTTATCTTGGACTGGTTAGTATGACACAAGAGGAGCAGTAGAGATCTCACCTCACCACGACATGGCATATGGCACATTTGGTGAGTAGGAACTTGTGTTCTTGAGAGACGTGTCAAGTAAGAGAGTGTGGTGGGTGGCAACATTACTAAAGAGATGGGAAAATTGGAACTCTATTTCCTGCCTTTAGTACTTGACACAATACCTCACGCTCACTTTATTAAAATGACCACGTCGCGTCGTGGTGTAGCGAATAGCATCTTGGCTGAAGCCCCGGAGGTCCGGAATCGGTTTCCGGCTCAGCCAAAAAAAAAATGATCTGAGGGTTGGAATGGGGTACTTTTACACTTGCGGGGCATAATTGAGAATAGATGGTTCGATTCCCAGCACTGCCATCCTTGAAGTGGATTTCCATGGTTTCACACTTCTACTCAAGGCGAATGCTGGGATGATTCCTAAATTTCTTGTCTCCCTGGCCCCGCTAGAGCGTGGGTTAGAATACCACCTCAGCCGTGTTGGAAATGATGTTCATGCTTTCCCATTTTCACCACCAAGTAAATGCTGGGACAGACTTCCTTCCAAAATCCCTTCCCTAACCCTTCCGTGATTAGATCCAAGTTAGCGTTCGTCTGTTACCATCCCCAGTTGTATCTGATGACAAAGTGTATCCAGCTCCAAGACACCGTCCTTGCGATGGTAGAAGAACGATCCCTTACAGCTTCCGGGGATTAAACTGAGCTGGTAGGATGAGCGACTAAAATAAATTGTGGACTAAACAAGTCATTAGGAATCATTTATTTAATCATTTTCATTTCTGTAGATTTGGGGGATGACCGTTGCTCACGTTCGCAGGTATCACCTTACATTACCCTGCACGTGCCCCTGGGTGGTGCAACAATATTACTGGAGTCAGATAATCCTTGTGACCTCCTGGCATATATCACATTGCCAAAATGGCCAAAAATCAAAGAAACGAACCTTTTCATTACCATCTATACACAATTCTGAGTCCAAACGTTAGATGGTATCAACAGGACATCGAAGGCATTAGTAGAGCCAAATGCCATCTCTTACGTAAGATCTTGGAAGATAACATTTGCGGTTCAAGAACATCATGTTGAGAATGTAAACCAATTCTCCTTAGTAGGTAAAATACCTGGTTTCGATCACCTAGGTGCTACGTATGATAAGGTTTATGGTGTGGCAACATATGTACGGAGCAATATAGAAAATGCGTACCTTCTTTGCATTAATAACACTGGAAACACCCATGAAGATGTCGTGTAAAGATTTTTATAAAAATGTTTATATGGACTATAATTGTATTTGTGCAATGCGATTCCAAACGCTAAATAAATAAATAACTGGCGCGTTATCCCCTTCGGGGCATAATTCCGGCATCCAGGCGTCTCTAAACGCTACAGTTGTTAAAAGGGATGTAAAACCAATAATATTATTATTATTTTCATTTCAGAATATTTTGCTTCTCAGCTTCCAGTATCCTAGATGTTAGGCCCCTTAAAACAACAATTATCATCATCATCAGCTTCCAGTCTAGTGGGCAAATCACTGTGTGTGAACGTGGCTCTCTCATGATCCCCTATTATCAGTTAGTACTGCGGCAACTTTTACCTTCAAAATGAATCTAAACGTCTCTTCCGAGGTCAATTCTGCCTCTCTTAACTGTTGTTGTTTGAATCTTTATTCTTTGAAGTGGTTTGATGCAGCGCTCCATGCCTCCCTGTCCAGTGATAATTGTTTCATCTCTACATAGCTACCACACCCTACATCCAAGGCAATCTGTTTAACATATTCTAACCTTGGTCTACCTCTACATTTCTTGTCCTCACCCCTTCCTTCCCTAACTAAGCTTGCTATTCCTGGGTGTCTTAATATGTGTCCTACCAACCTATCGTTTCTCTTCATTAGCAATCGCCAGAAACATCTCTCCCACTCGTCTTAATGCCTCTTCATTTGTTGCCCTATCTACCCTATCTGATCTTCATCATTTTTCTGAAACACCACATTTCAAACCTTTCAATTCTCCTATTCTCTGGTGCACCAAAAGTCCAAGTTTTACTTCCATATAGCGCCACGCTCCAGACAAAGGCGTACAAAAATGACATCATAATAACTAAATCTATATTATTTTGATGTCCACAGATTCTGTTTCTGTAGAAATGCTTTCCTTGCCTGAGCCAATCTACTTTGTATATCTTCTTTGCTTTGTCCATCACTGGTTATTTTGTTTTCCAAGAAAGAGAAGTCTCCTACTTTCTTTAGCTTTTAACCTGCCAATTTGATGTCCATAGAGGTTTCTAATTTATTTCAGCTGCATTCCAATATTTTTATTTTACATTTATTAATTTTCATCATGAATTATTTCCTCAAGACACGCACATTCATAAAATTCCTTGGAAACCTCTCCTCTGTCATTCTCATCACATGACGTTAGTCAGAAATATTATAAGCTAACATATTTCAATTTTATATCCACACGTTCAATGGGTCCGTAAAAATGGCTCATATACAGATACCAACCTGGGGTTATTTCAGAAAATGCCGGATATTAATCGAAAAACAGAAAAAAACTTTTGTTAATACCGTACAATGGACAGACACAACTCTACTGTTAAAACGATAGTATGGCCTAGGCAGCCATTGCCTTCAGACCTAACAAGATATCTGTTCTGGTTTTTAAGAAATGAGTTTCCAGTATCTGAAAACAGGAGATGATCATCATCAATGGTTGCAGGTCGATTGTCATCCTGGTTCTTCTTCTATAGGCATGAGGAATGGATATCAAAAGCTACCAGTTCAGGCTTCTTTTCAGAGTCTCACACCCTAAACATTACCCTGTGCCATGATGTTAGGAGAGTAAGCACACGCTCCACTCATGTTGGGACTGTATGAAGAGTCTAATGGCCTGGAGGGGATGTAATGGTCTGTCATTTCAGGCTTGCTGAAATATGACCGTTTAATTAGAATCAATTGTGAGCTTAAGACCAGCTACGTAGAATCCAATGGACATAAACTATGTAGAAAATAACGGAACCCTGTATCAATGAAGATGATGTTCATCTGCTATATCACTCCATATAAATCAATACGGTGTATCTTAAAAGAAATCTGATATCTCACTTCCCTTTATTCTAGTATGTCTAACTCTTAATATTCCCGTTTTCCAACGGGATGATATGCGATGGAAGTCTTTGGGGCGGATGGTTTTTACGGCCGGATGCCCTTCCTGACACAAACCTCATGAAAGGAGTTAATGAGAGATGAAATGAATGATGGTGAATGAAACTGGGCAAGGATGTGGAAGGAAGGCACCGTCCTGGCATTTGCCTGGAATTGAAAATGGGAAACCACGGATGTCCGACAGTGGGGCTCGATCCCACTCGTTTACCGAGTCCGCAGAGTCCATGACCTAACGCTGCGCTTTAGCGATCGTAACCACCACTGTCGGTTCTCACTTCCCTTTAATACTGTATTTATTTATTTATTTAGCGTAAGGTTACATCACTAATTACACATTATAATTACAGTTGGCTTACAAACTAATAGCCAGGCCACGAATGTAGTCTATAGATCGCTTCAACATCACCAGGAATTCTGTTCGATTGCCAGAAAAAGCTCTCAGAGTACACTCGTGAACAATATGTCGAACAGATGGTATATTGGCTTTCGCGGCCGGTGAATTAAAACTCAGCAATTTATTCTTCTAGGTTTGTGCCGTGTCTTGTGTGGGGCTTCGCCTAGAAGACCAAGCTGGCTCATCGGCGGGCTCTTGGTGTCCCCGCCCGGACCCCCACAGGAGTGACGAACTGCGTGCTACCTCCCTTTGTATAGAGTGCAACTTCACTACTTGACTGCGAAAACTAAAAATTCAAGCAGCCTTGACCTCCCTATGAAGGCTTCCAAAAAGATGGTATTTTGGCTTTCACGGCCGGTGAATTAAAACTCAGGAATTCTTCTAGGTTTGTGCCGTGTCTTGTGTGGGGTTTTGCCTAGGACACCAAGCTGGCTCATCAGCGGGCTCTTGGTGTCCCCGCCCGGACCCCCACAGGAGTAACGAACTGCGCGCTCTCTGTTTTTCAGCACCAGAATCACAACCCGGAGAATATACTCTATTCAACTTGAACAGAGAATCGGCACATCGGCCAGTGTTGATTCTGATACGATTAAGCACCGACCAGGACCTACGAAGGAAGTCGAATCCAGGTTGCCTGGACGATACACATGGCATCTGGATTTGTTCCGTAGTAGCGTAGGCCTGCCATGTATGTCTCCAGTAAAACCATTGTCGACGAACATCTTGGCAGTTTCCAGGTGTGGATGGCGAGATGGAAGCCTTCTTTTGCTGATGGTTGGGATATCTGCAAGAACAATGAGGTTAGGATAGTCCAGTAACCTCGTGCCGCAGAGATGGAGATAAAGTAGCCTATAGGTAGCCAGGTGGTAAGTGTGGGTCTGAGTGCACCATTTATATGGCACAGGGTAAGTTTGAGTTGTTATTGTTGTTGTTTGAGTCTTCAGTCTTTTGACTGGTTTGATGCAGTCTCCACGCTTCCCTGTCCTGAGCTAATCGTTTCATCTCTACATAGTTACCACACCCTACATCCGAGGCAAACTGTTTAACATATTCTAACCTTGGTCTACCCCTACAGTTCTTGTCCTCGACCCTCCCTTCCATAACTAAGTTTGCTATTCCTGGGTGTCTTAGTATGTGCCCTACCAACTTATCTCTTCTCTTCATTAGCAGTCGCCAAAAACATCTTTCCTCTCCCACTCGTCTTAATACCTCTTCGTTTGTCACACTATCTACCCATCTGATCTTCATCATTCTCCTGTAACACCACATTTCAAACGCCTCAATTTTCTCCTTTTCTGCTGCACCAATAGTCCAAGTTTCACTTCCATAGAGTGTCACGCTCCAGACAAAGGCTTTCAAAAATGACTTCCTAATACCTAAATATATATTCGACGTCAACAGATTCCTTTTCTGTAGAAATGCTTTCCTTCCCTGAGCCAACCTACTTTGTATATCCTCTTTGCTTTGTCCATCACTGGTTATTTTGCTTCCTAAGAAACAGAAGTCTCCTACTTCCTTTAGCTTTTCACCTGCCAATTTGATGTCCATAGAAGTTTCTGATTTCTTTCGGCTGCATTCCAATATTTTGTTTGAGCACTATTCATCTAGGCTGGGGAACAATATTCTGCAACAGGATAAACCAATCCCAGAACAGAAGTACGAAGTGTTGTTGCATCGATTCTGAAGAATGTTATTTCTAGTTTTAAGTTTGGCAGCTGTTCTAAAGGTATGCTGTTTAAAAACTAAGTGTTCTGTCATGCGTAACACCTGGATATTTTGGGTTTCTGTTATGTTTGAGTAGCCTACCTTGAAAGTACACCATAGGCTCTTTGTTGGCCAACTTGTTGTGTAGGTGAAACGTTGAGACTTCCATCTTAGTTGGACTTGGTTGAAACCTCCATTTACAAAAGTAGTCACCAACAAGTGACAAAAAAGTGGTCAATGTGGTATCTGTACCTTCAAGATCTCTATGCTTCACCCAAACATTCTTGATGAGGTTTCAGGCATAAACTATGTTGCAAAATAAAATTTTATTTAATAGAAATGCTCTGCAGAAGCCATTAACAGAAGCGTAAAATTACAATTTCTGAAACAGAAATCTTTCAAACTTATTGTGAAGCCTTTGTAAATATATTTTGAAAGAGCAAAATACTTTGCAATGCTGCATAAGAAGGCGGCAATCATTGAAATCGAACTCAGCCCCATTGCTAGCGCGCTGCGAGCAGATTTCAAGCCGATTGCGGGTGGGTAGGAAACCCATTTTACAGTTCCGTGTTGAATAGGAACACGCTGTACAAGATGAACAAACGAGGGGCAAGAACAGAACCTTAATACTGTAGAAGTAGCAAAGGAGAGTTTAGCCATCTGACCTCATCTTTAGAGAGATTGGCGTGGAGAGGTCATTCGTGGTTAGGCTCGTTTGGCCCGCACCCGTATGATTTGACAATTTAGTATAGTATAGATAGTATGGGTATTTACTAGCCGACACAAAAAGTCAGACGGAGCACCAATGACCTCAAGGACCCACTCGCCTCTGCAAACGAATATAAAACTCCATGCACATGAGGCCGAGTGTACCTTGGTACGTGGGAGTGTAGTGTAGGAACCAGAATTAAAGAACATTCCGGGCATTGCAAATTTCAATAAACAGAACATCTGATGTCAATGAACATACCTGTAAGGAAGATCACGTTATTTGATTCGAAAACAGAGAAATACCTACTAGAACATCAAAATTCTACGCCAGACAAAATAGAGAAGCAATTAAAATTTAAATATCCACCCAATTTAAATAGAAAAATAGAGAATCAACTTATGAATAGAATTTGGGGACGATGAGTCAACCCCACCCTGCAGTCGGGCTCTTACACTCACTGAGTAGAGGGTTCCGCACAGCCACCAACAACATATTAAAACAATGACAAGAATTCACTCACGCGCCAAGAACACAAAGAAAGGTCTAGCAGAAGTCGGTAGAATTCTTTGACGTTTCAAGTCCTAACTGAAATGTATATAACAGGATAAAAAATCCATTTTTGACACATGGAGTCTGTGGAGTCTCCTTTGCAGAGCAAGAATAATTGGTGAAGATTATTTATTTATTTATTTATTTATTTATTTATTTATTTATTTTGCGTATGCCTTTTAGTGCCGGGAGTGTCCGTGGACATGTTCGGCTCGCCAGAGGCTGTAGCTGCTTCAAGCGGACACCCATGGAGTGAGCTACAAGTTCCGTTCAATTTCAAGTAGTTCCAACTTTCACTACTAGATGTCACTGACACCTAGTGGTGAACGTTGGAACTATGATAGAGCATTCCAACGAAATCTAACCTAGAAGTATAGATTCACACAAGTTTAGTTAGTGGAAGGATCTTGTACATGCCATAAATCTATGATAGGGGACCGCCGGCTTTACTTCCCCTCCGAAGGAAGGCATACTGAAAGATTTTAAAGCTCTTAAAAAATCCGACGACTTCGGCCGGGTATGAACCCGCGATCTTGGTAACTGCAGTTCAGCATGCTGCCAACTACGCCACCGAAGCCGCTATTGGTGGAGATTAAACATGGCTTTATGACGCACTCTCCTCCAGGTCAATGACCAGATTCCAGTCCTAACTTTGAAATGAATATCGTTCAGTATTATATTTTGTTGTAGAGGTGAAGGTGTAGCGTGTATCCACAGGGAGCGGCAAATAACACGCTCGGTTTCATGTTAAATGTTTGTCATGTTATATGTGTAATGAAAACAATAACATGTTTGCGTACTCGCTGTGATATATCGCTAAAAATATCTTGACCAGCATCGGATGCTGTGTGTAAATTCTGCTGGACCACAAATGCTCAGAGAGGGACTTGAATGTTGTCTTTCTCTCTGTATCTTCAGCTAAAATTCCTGGGCGATCAAATATATCCACAGTTTGAACTTGCTTCACCTTGTGGTGTAGCTAGGCTGCCGCCGCGGATGTCCGAGTATCATTCCCGACTCTGCGAAATTATTTAATTCTGGTCTAATAGCTGAAACGGGGTACATTCGGCTTTGTTAGGCTAAACTGAGAAAAGGAGGGTTCGATTCCTACCTCAGCCACCTTGGAAATGGTCTTGCGTGGTTTCCTACTTCTACCCAAGGCAAATGACGGGATGGTTCGTGTTCAGGTTTGCCCCTTAAGAATGCTATGTTTATCTTTCGTCACTGTGCCATAGATGTATCAATCCCTATGAGTTGTAGGGGTATGTAATGTGGTGTGAATAAAACACTGCTCTTTCTCCACTCCTTAACTAGATAGCAGCACACTTCTTGTGTCTGACATGAGTCTCTAGGAGGTAGTGAAGAAGGAGCCATGACTCATTAATTGCTTCTCTGTATTCCAGAGATGATATTGTTAATTGAGGGAGACTTGGCTCTTACTGCAAGACATTGTAGGATGAGGAATCTTATAACTAGCACAAAACATTACAAACCCGAGGGTTTTAAGGATCCGCAGAAATATAAGAAGATGTGTCAAATAAAATAGTGACTTGTTAAATCCACTTGTGAATAAGGATCATTTTCATGAGAAACGTTTCTCTGGACTTTGTCTCACGTATCTTTTGTGTTTGTTGTTTTCTACTTTTTGCTTTGTGTTTTTGTTTTGTGGTTGCTTTGTGATTTTGCTTCTGAATTTTTTTTTTCTATTCTTTCTTGATTTTTGATTTGTGTTTGTTTTCTGCTTTTTTTGAATTTTGCTTTTTGCTTTATGTTTCTTGATTTTCTATCCTACTTTTGCTTTTTTTGGAATGTTGCTTCTTGCTTCGTCTTTTTTGTTTTGGTTTTTAGTTTATTTTTTGATAACTCAAAATAAAACAAAACAGAATAAAACAAAATAAACAAAACAAAATTAAAACAAAAACAAAATAAAACAAAAAATAAAACAAAACAATTTAAAACGAATTAGAGTAAAACAAAACAAAATAAAAAAGAATCAAACAAAAAAATAAAAAATAAAATAATACAATAAATAATTTACGACATGATCCTTATTCACAAGTGAATTAAACGAGTTTTGCAACTGGACGACTCAAGTTAAAACATGCCAGTTGCAGTCCATTCATTACGTAATTATGAATTGATATTTATTCAATACGCCAAATACAGTCCACCTATTAAATAGCTATGAACTAAGCTATTTAACCAGATAATAAAATCAAAGTCCCGATCAGTTCGTAACATAAGATCACGGCTGTCTCCTTCTCAATCATCACCTGAATTACAAGTCCACTCAGTAAGACAGGCTGTCAGACAAATTCCTCACACACCCAAGTACACGCGGCTACGTGATAACGATGTTGCAAATCCCTAAATAAATAAAAAACAACATGCTTGCTGTTCGTTACAACACTACTAGCGTGTATGATAGGTTAGGAGACCAGTCAGATCCTTTACGAACAAAGGAAGCCGAGCAGTAACGATTTCAATGAATCGAATCGAAGGAGAAGCTTCCATCCATGCGTCATTTAAGCTGAAGCTTGGTAAACAGTTCAAATATATACTGTATATATACTATCAGTGTAAGAATTGATCAGCATGTAAAGTCTACAAAAGTGTCCGGGACAGCGTACCTCTATCTTTAATACATCGCCCACTATAAGTGTTTTTACCTTTTCATTTTTTCCAATAATCTCCATTCAGTAGAAATTCGAATCGAATTTACGAGCTAGCGATTGAGCCTATCACCCCACCTTCGACCAGGATCATACTGTCGAGTCGTGACGAGTTAAGACTTCAGAGAAGAGTATATGTGTTTGGAGTTTCGCTGTTCACCTTGACTTTGGTGAATTGCGTCTGGGACCTGCTGTCCGGGTGCCTTTTAAGTTTGAGCTGGGTATACCGGTAAAGATACCTGGCGAAGTGGAGCTGGGTTGCTGGGGGATCCGAGCGCGGACACCAAACACCGCTGATGAGTCAGCTTGGTGTTCCTAGGCGAAACCCGACACAAGACACGGCATAAAATTAGAAAAGTTGAGTTTTAATTCACGGGCCGTGAAATCCAATATACCATCTTTTGGAAGCGTTTATGGAGAGGTGAAAGGCTGTTTGAGCTTTTAACTCTCGCAGTTAAGAGGCGCACGTGTGCTTCATAAGAAGGGAGGTAGTGCACAGTTCGCTGCTCCAGTTGGGGTCCGGACAAGGACACCAAGATCCCCCTGATGAGCCAGCTTGGTATTCCTAGGCGAAACCCCCCCTCAAGACATGGAATAAACCTAGAAAAATTGCTGGGTTTTAAGACGAAATGTTTTATATAAATTGAATTGAAACTTTAGAATTTAGTTTTTTTGATTTTAATACGAACTAGCTAAAGTACCCGTTCTTCGAACGGCTTTTAGTACTTGCTGGCCTAATCATTAATATATATAATCACAAATTCGTAATGTAGTTATGTTATTTCCATGTTACCAACTACATCTGTAGACCACATGCATTTTCACTCACCAAATTATTAATCAGAGGTAGGAAAGTGAAAATCCTCAGCCTGCTTTCAGTCGACCAACCGGGTCAGGGAATGGAATGATTGAAACCCCCATGTAGCAGCGAGGATATGAACTGTGCCAGCTGCCGAGGCCTGTCGTACTCTCCTAGGGCAATGATTAAATGAATGACAGATGAAATGAAATGATAGTGGAGATTGTTGCTGGAATGAAATTGTGACAGGGAAAACCGGAGTACACGGAGAAGAGCTTGTCTGCCTCCACTTTGTAGGTGAGAAAGTGCGTTTATATATTGGAAATAAATATCAGCTTCTATGTAGTAAAAGTTAAATAACCTGTCTTAAATATTGAACACCTATCGTTTAACGTATTCATACTATATTTAAACATATAAACAGTATGCTAAAAATACATCAAACTTGATAGCAGTTATCATATCCGCAATAAGTAATATTGCGGAAACTACGTACCATGTCATGATAAAGAGTAACTATAACGGAAAAAACTTCAATCATCTCAAGTAATAACAACAAAAACAAATTAATCACAGAATCATTTTCTAAGTTTATGTCGTGTCTTGTGCGAGATTACGCCTAGTAACTCCGAGATGGTTTATCAGTGGGCTCTTGTGGTCTATTTGCGGACTACCAAAGGAGTAGCAAACTGCGCGATCCCTCAATTCTTATTTAGAACAGCTCCGCTACTTTACTGCGAGAGCTAAACGCTAAAACAGTCTTTCACCTCCCTATAAAGGCTTCCAAAATGATTGTATATTAAATTTCAGGACCAAGCCATTAAAACTCAGCAACTTTTCTAGGTTTACGCCGTGTTTTGTTCGTTTTTTTATTGGCCGTGAAAGGCAAAATACCATCTTAATTGAAATAAATTTGCCCAGTTCTTCAGTAAGATTAATATGAACACTAAATAAACTAATGTGACAGTCGGTAGTCTTCGACATATTCGTCTGTGAATTTAGATTTCTGATCATGGTAAAAAATGACGAAAAGCAGGTAAATATTAGCCTACAGAAATATTCAGTTAACAAGAAACAAATCGATAAAACGGATGAAAGCATACCGTGCAAAGTAGAAAGCACTACAACATTGTGAAACAGCGTAACGATCCAAATACTCAGATACAATAACCGGCACAAAGAGTAAACAATTAAACTCAATAAATGTCCTCTCGGCATGCCGGAAGGCGGAGGTTGATTTCACCGGACAAACTTGGGGATAGGCGAAAATAGGCAGAAAATGTAGGTTTTCGTAGAAGGATCAGACCTCATTTATTACGAGAAAGTATTTTATAATTGGAGCTTAATAAACTTTGTTTTTCGTCATTTGATGCATATTTTAAACATTTTATTGTCTTATGGGGACGGTAACCTTCTTGTCATTTGGGGTCCATTTTTAGCCTACTTTTCACATTTTGCAAAAATGAGCAAAAAGTAGACTTATGAGATCGATCCGGGAAAATGTGTGTCTGTCTGTCTGTCTGTCTTTCTGTCTGTCTGTCTGGCTGTGTGTGTGTGTCCCCCTATCAACTCCTAAACGGCTGCAGCAATCAAAACAAAATTTAGTATGAGTAAAGATGTGAACCGGAATATCTCACGTCCATATTTGAAAATGATGTCAGTGCTACCAACTGCTGAAAAAACGCACTAGAAATTTGAGCTCCATGTTGGATATCTTGCAAGATATGCATGGGAGCTATTCCAAAATTGGTACACATGTAGATAATACTATTTCAATTTAATTTCCAGGAGGCCAACCATGACAGTGTTGCCAAAATAATTTTAAGCCTTCTGATAGGTCCAATGTTTAAATGCATATAACTTCTACACTATCAATTGGATTTCAGCCAAATTTTGTATGTAATATCTGTACATGAACAAATATGAATGAGCGTATTCTTAAGAGCCACCAGGGCTGCCAACTGTTAATAATTGCTCTCTCTTTTTTATCCTAATACCAATATATCAGAAAGTATGCAAGCCAACAGCTTTAAACTATTCACACGTATATTCTGACATTTTAGATTAATTTGGAGTAACTTATATACGTCAGTTCTACCAACATGATTATAAGCCTGCTGATAGTACCAATTTTTAAATACATGTAACTTCTATGCTATCAGTTGGATTTCAACCAAATTGCGTATGTGCTATGTGTACCATAACAGATATGACTATAAGTATTGATAAGAGCAATCAGGGCTGCCAACTCTTAATAAATGCTGTGTATATTTTTTATCCTAATATCAATATATCAGAAAGTATGCAAGCCAACAGCTCTATACTTTACACACGTATAGCACCTGACATTCTAGATTAATTTGGAGTAATTCATACAAGGCAGTGCTGCCAACATGATTCTATGCCTGCTGATATGTCCAATTTTAAAATACATGTAACTTCTATACTAACAAATGGATTTCATCCAAAATTGGCACAACAAGATATCATAATATTTCAGATTATTTCTGACCAGCACACGCATGGTATTGTTGGCAACATGCTTTTATGCGTGCTGATAGATCCAGTGTCTAACTGCATGTAACGTCCATTGGACTTCAACCAAATTTTGTATTCTGTACCTTAAAAGATGGAACTAAGAATATATTCAGTCACCAGGGCTGCCAACTGTAGTGCTCTATTAGGCTACATTATACCAGGTATATTTTGAACTAATTAGATATTTTCGAAATTACCAACTTAATTTCGTCATTATTCTAGATAGGTTCATATACTGTGGAATAATCATTGGCATGAAAAGTAGGCTGTATAGTTCTTCACGGAACTTCTTGTTATACACGTTGTCACTCTGTCCTTATGCAAGGTTTCGACACTGATGTGTAACTATGTAACGGTCTGTTACTTCTTCACGCAAAATTATATCTCCCGCAGAGATTTGGGTTGGTTCCTCAGTTTAGGGGCTGCGACAACGCGGTCATGTAACCCCGTGTACTTTGGGTGAGTGTAGAAACTCTCTGAAAAACGGTGTGAATTGTGATGGCTGTATTAGTCTGTAATCCATGTAAGGACTGCAGACGGTCAATTTCAAGCAGTAGTTACTTGTCTCCCACAAGTCCAACCCCTCCTCCACGTGGTGGGAGACGGGCAACGGCATGAAGTAGGGGATTGCCTGTAGGGGTGAAGTACAGTGGGGACTTTGTGTGCCCCGGGACCGCTACGGTAGCTGTGAAGGCTCTATGGGAACCCTGAAAAGTGACGGCTGACGGGGCTCTGGTGAAGCTACGATAGGCCTAGCAAGCCAGTAGTGGATACCATATTTGCTTTCAAAACAGGAACAGGCCTCGGAAAGGACGGATGCAAACGACGACGACCCGGATATGCTAATGGACTACGAGTTTGGACATTGAACATACAGACACTGACAGGAAAAGTGGAGGAGATTGTAGATGTGATGGAGAGAAGAAAACTGGATGTACTGGGCTTGGCAGAAACAAGATGGAAAGGAGAAGGTCGCAGAGAACTGAGGAAAGGGTACCGGTTGTACTGGAGTGGGAACAGTGAAGGAAGGAGCAGTGGAGTAGGAGTAGTTGTGAGAGATGGAATGAAGGAAGAGGTAAAGGGAATAAGTGACAGGATCATGAAGATCAGAGTAACTGTAAAGGGAAGAAGCCTGGAGATAGCCCAGGTATATGCCCCTCAAGTTGGATGTACAGCTCAAGAGAAGGAAGACTTTGAGGAGGAGCTACAACAGCAGTTGAATGGGCAGTGCATCATTGTCATGGGAGATTTGAATGCACTTGTAGGAAGTGAAAGGCAAGGATATGAAAATGTATTGGGAGCAGAAGGATGGGGTAGCAGGAATGAAGAAGGGAGAAAGTTTCTGGATTTTTGCAAGAGAAACGGTTTAGTGGTAGGCAACTCCTGGTTCCGGAAGAAAGAAAGCCACAAGGTAACGTTGTACAGCAGTGATTTAACAAAGAAATCTTTGGTAGATTACATGCTGTACGACTGGGAAATGAAGAGAAGTGACAGAGATATAAAGGTAATACCATCAGAGGCCTTACATAGCGACCACAGAATACTTGTAATGAACCTGGGAGTTGTTAAGGATAGCAAGAGGACAGAGTACCAGGAAAGGAGAATCAAAGTATGGAGACTCAAGGAAAAGGAATTCAAGGAAGAATTCCAGAAGATAATGAGGGAAAGGATGCCAACAGACAATCCTAAAACAGGGGAAGAGGAATGGAAGCAATTCAAAACCACAATGGTGGAAGCTGCAGTGGCAGTATGTGGAAGAACAAGCAACAGAAAGCGGTGTAAAGAGACACCATGGTGGAATGAGAGAGTAAAAGAAGCTGTGGGAAGGAAGAACAAGGCTTTCAGAGTGTGGTTCCAGGAAAGAACTGATCTGACAAGGGAAGATTATATGATAAAGAAGAAAGAAGCAAACAAGATTGTCGCAGAGGAGAGGAAGAAGTGGATGGTAAAGTGGACAGAGATGATGCAGGAAGACAGCAGAGGAAATAAGAAAGTACTGTATGGGATGGTCAAAAGTAAGAGAAAAGGTCTTCGAGAGGATGTGGTAATGATGGACAAAAGCGGAAATGAGGTACACAACAAAGAGGCACTCAAGACAGTGTGGAAAAAGTACTTTGAGGATTTGCTGAATCCAAATGGTCATAGGGAGGAAGACAATGTATTGGAAGATGGAGAAGACAACACAGGAATGGAAAAGGACCTGACTTGGAGAGAACTGGAAATGGCTATAGACAAGATGAAAGGAGGAAGGGCACCAGGTGTGGATGAAGTGAGTGTTGAAATGGTGAAGGCAGCAGGGGAGGTTGGGAAACAGTGGCTGTACCGTGTGATGAGGGTGATATGGCAGGAGAAAAAGACCCCAGAAGATTGGAAGAAAGGATTAATTGTCCCAATATTTAAGAAAGGAAGCAGAAAGGAGTGCAGAAATTACAGGGGAGTCACACTCATACCTCACTGTGCCAAGATGTATGAGGGGATATTAGAAAGTAGAATACGAGCCAAAGTGGAGAGAAAATTGCTAGAGGAGCAGTATGGATTCAGACCTGGGAGATCAACAGTGGATTTCATATTTTCAGTGAGACAGCTCCCGGAACACCACTACGAATTTGGAGAGGATCTGCTGATGGCCTTCCTGGACATCGAAAAGGCCTATGATAGTGTGTGTAGGGAGACGGTTTGGAAAGCAATGGAAAACATGGGAGTGGAAAAAGAGACTGTAGGCAGAGTGAAGGAGATGTATTGTGGAAGTGTGAGTTGTGTGAAAGTTGGAGGGGAAAGAACAGACTGGTTCAGACAAATGAGTGGCCTGAAACAGGGTAGTGCGCTGTCACCCCTTCTCTTTATTGTGGTTATGGACGAGGTGATGACACGGATAGCAGGAAAGATAGGAGAAGATAAGATGAAAGCAATGGTGTTTGCAGATGATCTCATGGTCTGGGGAAACAAGGAGGAGGAAATTCAGGAGCAACTGAAGGCTTTGGAAGAAACAGTGGGAGAGTACGGATGGAAATTCAACATCAGTAAATGTGAGATCCTGTTAACGACCAGGAAAAAGGACAGACCAATGAGTGGGATAACACATGGAGGTGGACAGCTGAAGAAGGTGGAAAGTCTCAAGTACTTGGGAAGTATAGTGGAGGAAAATGGGAGAAATGACAAAGAGATTATGGAACGTGGCAGACAGGCAAAAGCATTTCTGAGAAGCTTTAGGAGCTTAGTGTGGAATAAAGATGTCCCACAAAAAAGCAAGGAAGTGTTATACAGAAGCTACTATATCCCGATACTGACCTATGCTTCAGAAACGTGGACAATGAAGAAAAGAGACATAAGCAGAATACAGGCAGGTGAAATGAAGTTCCTGCGAAGTAGGATCGGAGTAACAAAAAGAGACAGGGTCAGGAATGAAAAGGTCAGGGAAATGGTGAAAGAGGAGCCCTTGCAAGGTAGGATTGAGACATCAAGACTGAGGTGGTATGGACACTTAAAGAGAATGGATGAGAAAAAGATTCCCAAGAGGATACATGAGATGCAGATGCAGAAGAAACGACCAAGGGGAAGACCAAGAGATAGATGGCTGAAAGGAGTGGAGGAATGTGTCAAGAAGAGAGGCGAGGACTGGACCAGAGTGACAGCGGTGAGGTGGTGGGAAGAAAGAACTAAGTGGCGAGGCTTATGTTCCAAACAGACGCAGCCTAGGGTTGGAAACTGTACAAGATGATGATGATGAGTTCCTAATGTTGCTACCAGATACTACCGTCAACGACACCTAGCTGTGAACTTGGCTATTAAATGCCACCGCAACCAGCAACTCGCAAAGAACGTGGGAACTTCCCCTCCAAAGGAAAGCATACTGAGGGATTTTAGCGCTCTTAGAAAATCCGACGACTTCGGCCGGCTTTGAACCTGCGACCTTGGGCATAGAAGTTCAGCATGCTACCAGTTACGTCACCGAAGCCGCTTCACACTTAGTCAGATGGAAATCTGAATCTGATCTCGTGAAAGTGCGTTGTCATGGCAACGTCTGATGGCTCATCCCTCATCAATTTAGTAGTGTTGCCATGGCAACCTCTGATAGCTCTTGGCATTTTCTTATAATTCCGAAATAATTTTTCACATCCCTTGGCGTAATGGTGGGTCATATCAAAAATTCTTTCAGACAAAAGTTTTAGGTAATTATTAGGGGAATATTGTTCATTTTGTACGGTTTTGATATTGTGCCTATTAAGAGAGATATGATTAATGTTTCCCGAAAAAAAAACACGTTTTCCCACCCCTTTGGTCAATATTTGGTGCTATAAAAAACTCTTCAAACATAAATTTTTTGGCTTTATCCGACACATAGTATGAACTTTGAACGGATTCGATATTTCACATATTAAGAGAGTTATAGCTATATTTCACTTTTTCGAAGAAAGCCCCCCATTTTCACCCCCTTCGACCGATTTAGCCCAGTAACGAACTGGACCGAGATTGTATGGGCATACATATTCGATAAAAATATTCTAAGTGATTGGTGCAAAATTACGGCAGTTATCGTGTCCACAAGAAACTGATATACATATATACATACATAAATTATATATAAACTTTTGAACTGACCGTGGTTTTGGGGTCTGGGGGATGTGAAACGCGAAGATGTGTCGAAATTTTCCGGAAGACGAAACATGGTACCCATTGCAATAGTTAGCTTTCTAATGAAATCTACCTAAATCACGTTTCGTTTCGGACCCCACAAACTACCTCTATAAATAAAACAGTTCATGTAGAGACTAACATAGACTAACATCGCTCGGCGTTGACCGTGTTTTATAGCACATATTTAGGTTTTACTCGCTAACCATTGGAGATACACGCACGAAAATTGGTAAGCACCTTACGGATAGAAAATTACATTTTAAAGCTCGTATATGTCATCAAAATTTTGCTATTTCTTAGCGTTCTCTTTTTATTCGAAATGGAAATATTAAATTTTGAAACCAAAGGGTGTAGTGACGGCACAAATGTAGGTTTACTCTCTAACCGTTGGAGATACTGGAAAAGTGATCAGGACCCTTCGGATATAAACTTAAATTTTAAAGCTCGTATGTGCCATAAAAAATTTGCTATTTCTTAGCGTTCTCTTTTTATTTGAAATGGAAATATGAAATTTTGAAACCAAAGGGTGTAGTGACGTCACTAAAATGGTCGCCATTTTTCAATAGTGCAAAATATCGAAATCAGAAGTAGCCTATGTGTAAACCTGGTAAATCAGCTACATCCATGCAAAATTTCATTTCAATCGGACCAGTTGTTCTTGCGTGATTGAGTAACAGGAAGACAGACAGACAAACACCATCTCATTTTTATATATAAGTACTAGGAGAAGTACCCGTTCTTCGAACGGTGTTATATATTAACACCAGACATTATCAATTGAGCTACTGTTGCAATGGTTAGCGGTTTGTCATTCCTTCATAAGTTTATCAGAACGAAGTTAGTTTTCTGGGAATATCACACACACTGTTAATTTAAGGGCCTTAAAATGTGGTTTTAGGAGACCCCTTGTAGACTCAAGAATTGTGTGTCTCACAATGAGAAGCGCAACATATACTTTGATCGTCCTTCTAGGATAATTTTTATATTTCGCCTATTTTAGCATGTATTTTGAGAAGTTTTTCCCTATATCCACCCTTCTACTGTATGAAAAGTAAGGCGAGGAGTTTTATAAATGATTGGTGTATTGACTCATGTTTAGCATACCTAATTTTACGATGCACTAAGCATCCGAACACGATTTATAGGCGTACATAAAGATACACAGAAATACAGACAGACAATTCTATTGTCTACAACATATCACCCAGATATCCGAATATGGGTATATCTACCACACAGTATCAAACAAAATCATCCTTGCGATGAACCCGTATGTCGACAAAAAAAACAAAAGTTAAAATGTGCTCTCAGACTAAATTCACCTAACGTGTACTTCTTGACGTGAAAAAGAATTGAAAGCCTTGTAGACGAAACGCAATACACCTCACATAAAAAATTACCCTCTACGTTGTGATAGGTCCCCATACACAGGAAGACCTCTTTCATAAATTATAAAGGCATGTGGTGCATGAAAATTCAGGTTCTTGAGCCTCAAATGGCCCAAATACCTAAAAGCCCCAAAAAAAGCTGATTCAATTCAGGAATTTTTGAAAATAATGTTGCTGTTTGGAGATATAATAGACTTTCTGTACTATATGTCGCACGTGAAATTGCATGAAAAAAATTCTAGGTTACCCCTTGACCCCCTTAATTGTATTGACGAATTATACAGTTTACGTTGGTTCCGTGATAACCTTATAGCCATTTGCAAACTTTCACAGAAATGTAATAAATGGAGTAGCCTAATAATAATATCGTATGGCCTCGGGTGCCCGGTGCAAGCTTCGTAACTTGACACCCAGAGGGTAGCTTGCATGTCGAAATTTCGTTGTTACTTGAATCACTCTGAAAGTCAAGGAGGGTAGATATCTAAGCTCCTTGAACACTATAGCGCTTTCTAGTAGAGAAATGAGGAACATTGTGTTGGCGGAAAATCCTGAGGTTAATTTTTCCATTATGAACACGGCCTACAGAATTCAAATGGGTTCTTTGACATACCAACAATGTATGTCATGCGAGTCTTATTTTTGCCGCCTTTCAAAAATCACGTACAGGCCGGACGTTTGTTTTAGACAATTGCCCTTGACCTTGAAGCCTGCGGGTGAGCCTGTACACAGTCACTCTCTCACCCTATCATTTCACATTTGTCACCACCGATCTGATGTAATGGAATTCCAGACTTGAGCACACAGTACAGTCCACGTCGAAGTATTGTATGACACGGAAGTACACGTTACGTAGTTACGAACAGAACGTCATTATATTTGCCAGCGACTCTACTTCAGCAATAGTGTGAAACAGCTTTATCAATCATCGGAGCGCTTGAGCAGCTGATAACAACACAGGTACTGTAGTAACTCGCCTCCAGGCTTCCATTAAGATTTTTCACTCGTCTTAAACAAACGTCCGGCCTGTACCACGGCCAGGAGTGAACCTGCAATCTTGGGGTTAGTAGACCGAGACGCTATCCACTCACCCACCGTGGCAAGGTATAAATGGAGTGACATTGCTTCTTACAGAAATAGATGGAAAGTTGGATGCCACCCCTTGAGATAATGTTGTCATGGTTACAGATTTCCATTCCTTCATTAGTTTCTTAAATTAAATTAAATTAAATTAGTTTTCTGGGAATATTTCAGATACTGTTGGTTTTAGAGCCTTATAATGTAGTTTTCGAGACCCACAAGTTTTGTTTCTGGCACCGAGGGGCTTTGTCTCCAAGTTGTACGCCATAATATAATACTAATAATAATAATATAATATAGGGATAGGAATATAATAGACCTGCCGTACCACACCCGCAGGTGTAAATCGCGTGAAAAAATTCTAGTGTACCCCTTGACCCCCTTAAGCGCATTATACATATTGATGAATTTTACAGCTTAATTCGGTTCCGTGATAACCTTCTAGCCGTTTGCAAACTTTGACACCAATGTAATTAATGGAATTGCATTGCGTCTTACAGCAATAGATGGATCTCTGAGAATCTGTTGCCATGGTTACCGGTTGTATTCGTTCATTAGTTTATTAAATGAAATTAGTTTTCTGGGAATAACTCAAAAATGGTTGGTTTTAGGGCCTTAAAATGTATCTCACATTGAGGGGCTGAAAATGATCTTTGTCTCGTCCTTCTACTCCGATTTCAGCATGTATTTTAAGGGGTAGGCCCTCTTTTATGAGAGGTACGGAGAAGGGTTACATCATTGATTAGTGCCGTGCCTCTGATGGATATTTGTACCAAATCTTACGTTGATACACCCAGCCGTTCTCGAGTTATAAGGGAACAAAGTTGTCCACAGACAAAGAAACAAACAGACAGACAGACCAAAAAATTATTTTCGCGCGCGTCCATAATAAAACAGTCTGAAACGCGTAAATAACTCAAATTTCCGTATAAATTGCGAAAAAAACATACAAACTTTAATTTTTATGTATGTAGAGATATACTGCACCGCTCGGTGTTGACCGTGTTTTATTGCACAAATTTAGGTTTTACTCGCTAACCGTTGGAGATACACGAAACGTGATACGGAACTTTTGGATAGAAAATTAAATGTTAAATCTCGTGTATGCATCAAAAGTTTGCTATTTCTCAGCGTTCTCTTTTTATTTGAAATGGAAATATGAAATTTTGAAAACAAAGGGTGTAGTGAAGTCACATATGTGGGTTTTATTCGCTAACCGTTAGAGATACACGAAATGTGATAAGGACCTTTCGGATAGGAAATTAAATCTTAAAGCTCATATGTGCCATCAAAAGTATGCTATTTCTTAGCGTTCTCTTTTTATTTGGTATGGAAATATGAAATTTTGAAACCAAAGGGTGTAGTGACTTCACTAAAATGGTCGCCATTTTTAATAGTGCAAAATATCGAAATTAAAAGTATCCTATATGTAAACATGGTAAATCAGCTACATCTATGCAAAATTTCATTTAAATAGGACCAGTGGTTCTTGCGTTATTGAGTAACACACAGACAGAAAGACAGACACACACCATCTCATTTTTATACAGTGTGGTCCACCCGCCCCTTATTATTTAGTTTTATGAAACCCAACTAACACTGCATTTCCCCCGATGGTCGATATTGCTCTGCCCTCTGACTGTGTGACAGCAATGTAATTGGGTCATGGGTCTAGCAAAGAAAAACCGACCTTAAACTTTTCCCCGCCAAATACTATGGCCCATTCTACTAACATATGACTTATTGCTCCTTGAAATAACACACATACACGTAATACGATCGAATTAATAGCTTACGCCACGTGATCTGTAATAGTAGAAAGTTAAATCAACACCATAAACCGTGATTGAAGACTTTGAGATGGATTTAAACGTTTGAGGTGTACGGCTACAGTAACAACTGCAAGTGCAGCGCGCTCTTTGTACCATGCACTGGTGGCCGATGCGGTTAAAGCACGGCCGTAGACGGCGGGCGGAAATGGGTGGAATAGTGCATCGAATCCAGTCGTAGGTATACCTTTTTTAATGAAAGCCCACGCTCCATTTTAGTTGGGATGTAACTACATTGCCACATTCATTCCCTTACATGTATTTTTGTGAAGAGTGGGTAGAATTTTCGTGATTTATAAAGAGAATACGACCGAACTGATAGCTTTTGCCACGTGACCTGTAATGGCAGAAAATTTAAAAAAACTGTCATGGATATTAACATAACATATCGACGTGTCGCTCTGGAGGTCCAGGTTCGATTCCCAGGTCTGCCAAGAAATCCAATACTGGTCTGAGGGCTGAAATTTGATACACTCAGCTTCGTGAAGCAAATCTGAGAAGAGGTGGGTTCGATTCCCACCTCAGAACCCTGGAAGTGGTTCTCTGTGGTTTTCCACTTCTGCTCCAGGCTATTGCCGGGACGGTTTCTAACTTAAGGTCCCAGCCGCCTCCTTCCCCATCCTCACCTTAATTGCTAATACATACATAATACAGACACCGCTATAGACAGGTTATCAGAAGAATTCTACACACACACACAAGTACACGGGGCTAAATGACCGCGATGTTCTAGCCCCTCTAATGAAACAAGATTCTGATCGCCGGTACACGTATTCTTTAAAATTTTCCGTGGTATTATTTTGTTCGTCGCCTCCGTAGCGTAGCGGTCAGCATGGTTAGCTGCCGTCCCGGAGGTCCTGGGTTCGATTCCCGGCTCTGCCACGAAATTTGAAAAAGTGGTATGAGGACTGAAACGGGGTCTACTCAGCCTCGGGTGGTCCAAATGAGTAGAGGGGGTTCGATTCCCCCTCAGCCGTCCTCGAAGTGGTTTTCCGTAGTTTCCCACTTCGTCTTCGGGCAAATGCCGGGATGGTACCTTCTTAAAGGCCACGGCCGCCTCCTTCCCTCTTCCTTGCCTATCCATCCTCACCATCCCTCACCTTCCCTCATGAGGCCCCTGTTCGCTTTGCAGGTGAGGCCGCCTGGGCGAGGTGCCAGTCCCACCTCACCAGTTGTATCCCTTCCGATTCGATGTTCCCAGCTCTAGGACACTTCCCGTAGAGGCGGTAGTGGTGAGTTCCCTCGCTGAGTCCGTGGGTTCCACCAACCTGGAGGGTAAACGACTAAAAAGAAAAGAAAACAAAAATATTTTGTTCGGGGTCTACTCAGCCACGGGTGATCCAATTGAGCATAGAGGGTTCGATTTCCCCTTCAGTCATCCTCGAAGTGGTTTTCCGTGGTTTCCCACTTCGTCTCCAAGCAAATGCCTGGATGCTACCTAACGTAAGGCCACGGCCGCCTCCTTCCCTCCTCCTTGTCTATCCCTCCCAATCTCCCCATCCCTCGTAAGGCCCCTGTTCGCTTTGCAGGTGAGGCGGCCTGGTTGAGGCGTTCGTCCCACCTCCCCAGTAGTATTCCCGTCCTATGTTTCAAGCTCCAGGACTCTGCCCTGGAGGCGGTAAAGGTGCGATCCCTCAGTGAGTCCGAGGGAAAAGCTAACCCTGGAGGGTAAACCGACTAAAAATATATATTTTGTCATTAAATTCTAGCAAGAAGAAGAAAACTCTATTTGACGTGTACATATTAAGATGTTTCGTGTAATACCGAATTCGGAAAACACGTACCGTTCATGGAATCCAACCTGAAAATGCATCTGCTCGCTATATTACTAGTGCCCCATCCTCAATAATTAACTGTGACCTCTTGTATCATTTCTGTCGTAAGACATGGAAAGTCGTCGACACAGACGATAAAACGTACCGAAAACAAATTATAAATCTGCCCCCTCTACTAAGTATCGAACCCCGAAACCTTCAACCCGCAGTCCAACGCGTTACCCTTTCAGCCACGGTTGCTTACACTACATGTGGAGCAGAATACACCAGAAGGATAGAAAGTGAGAAGTGGGATGCCACGGGAAACCACTTCCTAGATGATTTAGGTTGGCCTCGAATAGATGATAAAGATTTTATAATCAATTCCACAAGCATGCCAACACACGTTATTTTGTTTGCACAAAAATAATCCTACCCGAGAGTTAATTCAGCAGGAAATTAAATATTCATAAATAACTGTCAGTCGCCTCCGTAGCGTAGCGGTCAGAACGGTTAGCTACCGCCTCGGAGGTCCTGGGTTCGATTCCCGGCTCTGCCACGAAATTTGAAAAAGTGGTACGAGGACTGGAACGAGGTCTACTCAGCCTCGGGTGGCACTAATGAGTAGAGGGGGTTCGATTCCCCCTCAGCCATCCTCGAAGTGGTTTTCCGTGGTTTCCCACTTCATCTTCGGGCAAATGCCGGGATGGTACCTTCTTCAAGGCCACGGCCGCCTCCTTCCCTCTTCCTTGCCTATCCATCCTCACCATCCCTCACCTTCCCTCATGAGGCCCCTGTTCGCTTTGCAGGTGAGGCCGCCTGGGCGAGGTGCCAATCCCACCTCACCAGTTGTATCCCTTCCGATTCGATGTTCCCAGCTCTAGGACACTTCCCGTAGAGGCGGTAGTGGTGAGTTCCCTCGCTGAGTCCGTGGGTTCCACCAACCTGGAGGGTAAACGACTAAAAAGAAAAGAAAACAAAAATATTTTGTTCGGGGTCTACTCAGCCACGGGTGATCCAATTGAGCATAGAGGGTTCGATTTCCCCTTCAGTCATCCTCGAAGTGGTTTTCCGTGGTTTCCCACTTCGTCTCCAAGCAAATGCCGGGATGCTACCTAACGTAAGGCCACGGCCGCCTCCTTCCCTCCTCCTTGTCTATCCCTCCCAATCTCCCCATCCCTCGTAAGGGCCCTGTTCGCTTTGCAGGTGAGGCGGCCTGGTTGAGGCGTTCGTCCCACCTCCCCAGTAGTATTCCCGTCCTATGTTTCAAGCTCCAGGACTCTGCCCTGGAGGCGGTAAAGGTGCGATCCCTCAGTGAGTCCGAGGGAAAAGCTAACCCTGGAGGGTAAACCGACTAAAAATATATATTTTGTCATTAAATTCTAGCAAGAAGAAGAAAACTCTATTTGACGTGTACATATTAAGATGTTTCGTGTAATACCGAATTCGGAAAACACGTACCGTTCATGGAATCCAACCTGAAAATGCATCTGCTCGCTATATTACTAGTGCCCCATCCTCAATAATTAACTGTGACCTCTTGTATCATTTCTGTCGTAAGACATGGAAAGTCGTCGACACAGACGATAAAACGTACCGAAAACAAATTATAAATCTGCCCCCTCTACTAAGTATCGAACCCCGAAACCTTCAACCCGCAGTCCAACGCGTTACCCTTTCAGCCACGGTTGCTTACACTACATGTGGAGCAGAATACACCAGAAGGATAGAAAGTGAGAAGTGGGATGCCACGGGAAACCACTTCCTAGATGATTTAGGTTGGCCTCGAATAGATGATAAAGATTTTATAATCAATTCCACAAGCATGCCAACACACGTTATTTTGTTTGCACAAAAATAATCCTACCCGAGAGTTAATTCAGCAGGAAATTAAATATTCATAAATAACTGTCAGTCGCCTCCGTAGCGTAGCGGTCAGAACGGTTAGCTACCGCCTCGGAGGTCCTGGGTTCGATTCCCGGCTCTGCCACGAAATTTGAAAAAGTGGTACGAGGACTGGAACGAGGTCTACTCAGCCTCGGGTGGCACTAATGAGTAGAGGGGGTTCGATTCCCCCTCAGCCATCCTCGAAGTGGTTTTCCGTGGTTTCCCACTTCGTCTTCGGGCAAATGCCGGGATGGTACCTTCTTCAAGGCCACGGCCGCCTCCTTCCCTCTTCCTTGCCTATCCATCCTCACCATCCCTCACCTTCCCTCATGAGGCCCCTGTTCGCTTTGCAGGTGAGGCCGCCTGGGCGAGGTGCCAATCCCACCTCACCAGTTGTATCCCTTCCGATTCGATGTTCCCAGCTCTAGGACACTTCCCGTAGAGGCGGTAGTGGTGAGTTCCCTCGCTGAGTCCGTGGGTTCCACCAACCTGGAGGGTAAACGACTAAAAAGAAAAGAAAACAAAAATATTTTGTTCGGGGTCTACTCAGCCACGGGTGATCCAATTGAGCATAGAGGGTTCGATTTCCCCTTCAGTCATCCTCGAAGTGGTTTTCCGTGGTTTCCCACTTCGTCTCCAAGCAAATGCCGGGATGCTACCTAACGTAAGGCCACGGCCGCCTCCTTCCCTCCTCCTTGTCTATCCCTCCCAATCTCCCCATCCCTCGTAAGGGCCCTGTTCGCTTTGCAGGTGAGGCGGCCTGGTTGAGGCGTTCGTCCCACCTCCCCAGTAGTATTCCCGTCCTATGTTTCAAGCTCCAGGACTCTGCCCTGTAGGCGGTAAAGGTGCGATCCCTCAGTGAGTCAGCTAACCCTGGAGGGTAAACCGACTAAAAATATATATTTTGTCATTAAATTCTAGCAAGAAGAAGAAAACTCTATTTGACGTGTACATATTAAGATGTTTCGTGTAATACCGAATTCGGAAAACACGTACCGTTCATGGAATCCAACCTGAAAATGCATCTGCTCGCTATATTACTAGTGCCCCATCCTCAATAATTAACTGTGACCTCTTGTATCATTTCTGTCGTAAGACATGGAAAGTCGTCGACACAGACGATAAAACGTACCGAAAACAAATTATAAATCTGCCCCCTCTACTAAGTATCGAACCCCGAAACCTTCAACCCGCAGTCCAACGCGTTACCCTTTCAGCCACGGTTGCTTAAACTACATGTGGAGCAGAATACACCAGAAGGATAGAAAGTGAGAAGTGGGATGCCACGGGAAACCACTTCCTAGATGATTTAGGTTGGCCTCGAATAGATGATAAAGATTTTATAATCAATTCCACAAGCATGCCAACACACGTTATTTTGTTTGCACAAAAATAATCCTACCCGAGAGTTAATTCAGCAGGAAATTAAATATTCATAAATAACTGTCAGTCGCCTCCGTAGCGTAGCGGTCAGAACGGTTAGCTACCGCCTCGGAGGTCCTGGGTTCGATTCCCGGCTCTGCCACGAAATTTGAAAAAGTGGTACGAGGACTGGAACGAGGTCTACTCAGCCTCGGGTGGCACTAATGAGTAGAGGGGGTTCGATTCCCCCTCAGCCATCCTCGAAGTGGTTTTCCGTGGTTTCCCACTTCGTCTTCGGGCAAATGCCGGGATGGTACCTTCTTCAAGGCCACGGCCGCCTCCTTCCCTCTTCCTTGCCTATCCATCCTCACCATCCCTCACCTTCCCTCATGAGGCCCCTGTTCGCTTTGCAGGTGAGGCCGCCTGGGCGAGGTGCCAATCCCACCTCACCAGTTGTATCCCTTCCGATTCGATGTTCCCAGCTCTAGGACACTTCCCGTAGAGGCGGTAGTGGTGAGTTCCATCGCTGAGTCCGTGGGTTCCACCAACCTGGAGGGTAAACGACTAAAAAGAAAAGAAAACAAAAATATTTTGTTCGGGGTCTACTCAGCCACGGGTGATCCAATTGAGCATAGAGGGTTCGATTTCCCCTTCAGTCATCCTCGAAGTGGTTTTCCGTGGTTTCCCACTTCGTCTCCAAGCAAATGCCGGGATGCTACCTAACGTAAGGCCACGGCCGCCTCCTTCCCTCCTCCTTGTCTATCCCTCCCAATCTCCCCATCCCTCGTAAGGGCCCTGTTCGCTTTGCAGGTGAGGCGGCCTGGTTGAGGCGTTCGTCCCACCTCCCCAGTAGTATTCCCGTCCTATGTTTCAAGCTCCAGGACTCTGCCCTGTAGGCGGTAAAGGTGCGATCCCTCAGTGAGTCAGCTAACCCTGGAGGGTAAACCGACTAAAAATATATATTTTGTCATTAAATTCTAGCAAGAAGAAGAAAACTCTATTTGACGTGTACATATTAAGATGTTTCGTGTAATACCGAATTCGGAAAACACGTACCGTTCATGGAATCCAACCTGAAAATGCATCTGCTCGCTATATTACTAGTGCCCCATCCTCAATAATTAACTGTGACCTCTTGTATCATTTCTGTCGTAAGACATGGAAAGTCGTCGACACAGACGATAAAACGTACCGAAAACAAATTATAAATCTGCCCCCTCTACTAAGTATCGAACCCCGAAACCTTCAACCCGCAGTCCAACGCGTTACGCTCTCAGCCACGGTTGCTTACACTACATGTGGAGCAGAATACACCAGAAGGATAGAAAGTGAGAAGTGGGATGCCACGGGAAACCACTTCCTAGATGATTTAGGTTGGCCTCGAATAGATGATAAAGATTTTATAATCAATTCCACAAGCATGCCAACACACGTTATTTTGTTTGCACAGAAATAATCCTACCCGAGAGTTAATTCAGCAGGAAATTAAATATTCATAAATAACTGTCAGTCGCCTCCGTAGCGTAGCGGTCAGAACGGTTAGCTACCGCCTCGGAGGTCCTGGGTTCGATTCCCGGCTCTGCCACGAAATTTGAAAAAGTGGTACGAGGACTGGAACGAGGTCTACTCAGCCTCGGGTGGCACTAATGAGTAGAGGGGGTTCGATTCCCCCTCAGCCATCCTCGAAGTGGTTTTCCGTGGTTTCCCACTTCGTCTTCGGGCAAATGCCGGGATGGTACCTTCTTCAAGGCCACGGCCGCTTCCTTCCCTCTTCCTTGCCTATCCATCCTCACCATCCCTTACCTTCCCTCATGAGGCCCCTGTTCGCTTTGCAGGTGAGGCCGCCTGGGCGAGGTGCCAATCGCACCTCACCAGTTGTATCCCTTCCGATTCGATGTTCCCAGCTCTAGGACACTGCCCGTAGAGGCGGTAGTGGTGAGTTCCCTCGCTGAGTCCGTGGGTTCCACCAACCTGGAGGGTAAACGACTAAAAAAATAAAACTATGTTCGAACATAAATATTCATACATATCTGTCGAGATTTCGCAAGTTTTATGTACTGTGCCACTGCGCGGGCGATTGCGAATGTGGTGGCAACAGGATGGGGCCCCACCTCACGGATCATTAGTCGTCAGGAACCATCTTCATGATACATATCCAAATAAATGGATAGGAAGAGGAGGACCCTTTCACTGGCCTGCCAGATCACCCGATCTTACGCCACTTGACTTCTTCCTGTGGGGTCACTTAAAGCAGGTAGTATATGCACATGAGCCAGAAGATCCTGACCACCTTCGGCAACTAATCACCGAGGCATGCCAAGCTGTTACACCTCAGATGTTACAGCGTGCAAGACTGTCTGTAATACGTCGTGCTGAAATCTGCATCAACCAAGGTGGTCAACATTTCGAACATTTGCTACACTGAATATGCAGAGTACCTTGCCTTATTCCTACAGGGGGGTGTGGTGGCGCAGCGGTCAAGCTCTTCGCCTCTCACCAACGCCATGTCCTGTGGTTCGAATTCACGTAAAATGGAGATCCCGTGGCTTATGATCGCGAGATTAACGGTCACGCTAAACTACAAGCTTTCTTCCTACATACCATTATGTCATCGTCTAACCAGCCTACGTAGCATCGAATAAAAACGGTCCTTTTCAGGACCAAATAAAAATTCATTCATTGGAACAGGTAGATATGTGTCCGTAGTGCAGCTACTGTAAACGGCATTAAGCAAAAAAAAAGAACTTATTTCCCTTGGGATCGAACCTGCTACATTGCAGCATGACTGACGTTACAGCAGAGCAGCACGATTTAACCATCTTAGCTACCGTGAGCCGTGGTGGGATGCAGTCACGTATTGAGTCTATTTGTAGTCCTCATAGACACTTCATGTCTTTCGTAAGGCAGTGTTGTTTGGATGTGTCGATTTACACATTCGTTATAGTTGATGGCATTGAAATAACACTGCTGCCAATAATTTCGACTTTATACGCGAGCTTGAACTCAACCGTAAAGCTGTACTAGGCCAAGTACTAATGTTTTTTAGGACGACTATGATATACGCGTTAGTTGGGTTGCCTTCCTCCAAAAAAAAAAATAAGGGGCTGGTGGACCACACTGTATATTAGTATGATGATGATGATGATGATGATGATATAACATTGTGGAACAGCGTAAAGATCCAAATACTCACATACAATAACCGGCACAAAGAGTATAAAATTAAACTCAAAATCACTTTTCTATTAGAACCCCACAAACTACCTCTATAAATAAAACAGTTCATGTAGAGACTAACATAGACCAACATCGCTCGGCGTTGACCGTTTTTTATAGCACATATTTAGGTTTTACTCGCTAGCCGTTGGAGATACAGGCACGAAAAGTGGTAAGCACCTTTAGGATAGGAAATTATATTTTAAAGCTCGTATATGCCATCAAAAGTCTGCTATTTCTTAGCGTTCTCTTTTTATTTGAAATGGAAATATGAAATTTTGAAACCAAAGGGTGTAGTGACGTCACTAAAAGGGTCGCCATTTTTCAATAGTGCAAAATATCGAAATCAAAAGTAGCCTATGTGTAAACCTGGTAAATCAGCTACATCCATGCAAAATTTTATTTAAATCGGACCAGTGGTTCTTGCGTGATTGAGTAACAGGACGACAGACAGACAGACAAACACCATCTCATTTTTAGCCTACTTTCGATTTTTGCAAAAAATGAAAGTAGACTTATGAGATCACTACAGGGCGAAAAAAGTGTGTCTGTCTGTGTGTGTGTATGTGTGTGAGTCTGTGTGAGTGTGTGTGTGTACTCTGAATGTCTGTCCCCCCCTATCAATTCGAACACGGTTAAACCGAATTGAACGAAATTTGGTACAGAGGTAGCACTGGCAAAGGGCACCTCAGTGTCATGTTTTATATTGCCGCCATCTTTACCAAAAGGTAATGGCGGCCAATCGAATGGTCAAAACTGAATAATGCATTACGACCAAACTAATCATCGGATCTTTACCAACTTTGGTAACAACCTACCTTCATATGGGACGCGTCTTGTGCCCAAACTACAAGGTCATCAAACGTACCATTTCAGGATGGCGGCCGTGTGAATTATGCAAAACTTACAATCCTTAACATGGGACCCACCAGTTCCGATTATCGAACCAAGAATCGTTTAATCTGTTCTAAGCGACGTGGTTCGTTCGAAATTAAAAGTTTATATTGTAATATTATAATCTAGAAGTGACTTTAAAAATCTGAATCGTCTCGGCTATTTGACAAGATGGCAGCTGATCTCTCGTTCTGACCTATATTTTACTAATTTCAGTATGTTGCATGCAATATAACCTACTGATAAAAATTATATGAACTTAATATGAAATGAACTCGGTTTGAAATATACTCCAGTGAAGAAATCTTCAGTCCAAGTGATTATTTGCTAATACAGTACGTTATATGTATTTAATCGATAACGCGTGAGTTATGAGTGTACGATTGGCTGTGTGGTTAGAGCTCCCGTCTCTCATGTGGCTGGCCGGGGTTCAAATCCTATCAGAGTAGAACTTTTTTGCTTGATTTTTTTATATTTATTGTTTCTTGAGTACTGAGACGTTATAAAATAAAGCGTTATATGGTGCGTTTTGCAATGGAAATTATATATTAAAAAAAATCGACATTCTCCACCGGAGTGACATCTACCAGCCTTCAGTTGTACTATGCAGAAACTATAGATTCGAGCAGCGCTCTATACCGGCCAGTTAGTGAACCCAGTCTTAACGACTGCTAGGAGTAATAATACAGTAACATTCGTTTATTCCTTGTGCACATCGAACCAAGAATCGTTTAATCTGTTCTAAGCGACGTGGTTCGTTCGAAATTAAAAGTTTATATTGTAATATTATAATCTAGAAGTGACTTTAAAAATCTGAATCGTCTCGGCTATTTGACAAGATGGCAGCTGATCTCTCGTTCTGACCTACATTTTACTAATTTCAGTATGTTGCATGCAATATAACCTACTGATAAAAATTATATGAACTTAATATGAAATGAACTCGGTTTGAAATACACTCCAGTGAAGAAATCTTCAGTCCAAGTGATTATTTGCTAATACAGTACGTTATATTTATTTGATCGATAACGCGTGAGTTATGAGTGTACGATTGGCTGTGTGGTTAGAGCTCCCGTCTCTCATGTGGCTGGCCGGAGTTCAAATCCTATCAGAGTAGAACTTTTTTGCTTGATTTTTGTTATATTTATTGTTTCTTGAGTACTGAGACGTTATAAAATAAAGCGTTATATGGTGCTTTTTGCAATGGAAATTATATATTACAAGGAAACGACATTCTCCACCGGAGTGACATCTACCAGCCTTCAGTTGTACTATGCAGAAACTATAGATTCGAGCAGCGCTCTGTACCGGCCAGTTAGTGAACCCAGTCTTAACGACTGCTAGGAGTAATAATACAGTAACATTCGTTTATTCCTTGTGCACAGAGGCGTTGTTGATAACCTCAAAACTTGCAATATGGATGATTTGGAGATGGATTATTTTGTTATACCGTGTATTTAAGATTAGCCTATAAATTAACGGGTTGCGAAGTTACTTCACTTAGTCCTATATCATTCGTATACGACACAGAACAACAACGTGACGTCAGTTTCTGATCTGCTCTGATTGGCTATTACATTGCTGCAGTCGGGTAATTGGCAGTCAAGGATAAAATTCGCGACTGCCAACTGCCAGCTACCAACTGCAACTTCATGTTGTGTATGGTGCCTATAGTATACACGGAGTCGATCGCGACTGCCGACCGAGGACTACCAACTACGGACTGCCAACTGCGCATTGTAGATGGGCCTTATTGGAGCAACGAAGTTTCAATTATTGTAAGTAGTCGGTGTTTGGAGGGTTTGCTGATGAAATTGCAAAATGCTGGGGTAAATTATAAACTATGGTTTGAACGCCACTGTTCAAATCCTGTGTGCCAATTTGCACTTCAAATAGGAAGAAATTAGGAGATGATAAGGACAGAGAGTTATAACTATACCCATACATTTAGGAGAAAGTAGGCTATATGTTCTTTCCCGAACATCTTGTTATATATTAGTATGATAACTGTTTTCAAAATTAATGAATATTGTAAGGGCGTCTATTTCGTATTAGTGATTGTTTATGTTGTTGTTTAATGTCACGTTTTCGTAAATAATGCATCTGAAGGAATTAAGTTAAGCATATAAGCTGAATAAGGTCGCATTGAAGGATCGAAGACATGTTCCAATAAAGATTTAGAGCATATTGAGTATTGGCAGGTGTAAAACAGTTTTAGTAAGGAAATTAATTAACCAACACATTTCCATCACTCTGCTCCATATCGCATATTGTTGCCAGAATGATTAATAATGTGAGAGCAATAAGAGGATTTTGGGAGAACCACTTGCCGTACGTAGATCCATCCCAAACACAGTTACACTGCACACCATATTGCAAGCTTTGAGTAATGGGACGTGAGTTTAAAATTTTAAAAAAGTTGTTTAAAAAGCGTAACTAAATCGTTTAGTTTTCCCCTGGAACATACACCGCTTTCATATGTTCCAGTGCTTTCTAACCTGGGGAATCATATGTTTCCGTCTGTCTAGTGATAATGTATGCTCCCTATAGGTTATAATATTACATAGCTCGTGGCCAAGAATAACGCATCGTCGCAGCGCTTGTAAAATCCTTATGTGGCAATGTTGTTCTTTTCCATACTCTACATTAAAACCGGTCACGCCCCAACCACACAGTATGTGGGTATACAGTCCCGCATTTCATTCCCGTAAGGTTTATTTTCCTAGAGAAAAGTAACCCGAAATGAATTGTTTGGTTCGACTCTCTACCCACATAGGCCGGGGAGGCGTGACTAGAGACAAGGACTTGGTCACATAGTGTGTATTTCAGGTGCAGCGATGGTATACTATTCTGGGAAGGTGTACAGGCGCGGCCAAATTATTCGTATTAAAATGAAACTTCCCAGTTCATTAACAATAATAGCCTATTTCTTAACACTAATTAATATAGTTACCGGATTTTTCATAAATGTTATTTTAGTCAATGATGAGAGTGAAATTTCCATATGTTGAGCTATACGAATCCCTTCACCCACTCGTGCGCCATAAGAATATTTTACCACTAGACATTAAGATTAAACTCATCCAGACACTAATACTACCAATTCTAGACTACTGTGACATCGTTCTCGTTGACGCGACTCATGGACAAACAGTGAAACTCCAACAAGCATTGAATACTTGCCTTCGGTATGCTTTCAATCTAAGATACGGTGCCCACATAACCCCAAGCTACCGAGTTCTTTCATGGATTAAACCTGATGGACGCCGTAAATTTCACTCCCGATATCAGAAATTCCACAACAACTATTATTATTATTTGTAATGTTATAATTACTACTATCATTATTCATGTGACTTTCTCATTAATATTAGTATTAGCATAATTATTTTACTCCTTATTTATCATCATAATATTTCCGAAATTGTCTCGTATGTACTTGGTACCATATTACGTGGTTAAGTGTAAGAGAGGGCCATAAAATACTAAATAAATAATAATATTTCTGCAATTAATTTGAGCCCTGTCGTATCCCACCTCTTCCTCTTTAATCGAAGACTATTTTAATTTAGAAAAATGTAAATAAAATATGATGTTTTAATAACTAGACAATAATTATATGCAACATTGACTACTTACAATCCATTAACGTTAATAATTTAAAAAAAGATACGAGCCTTACAGTAGTCGCATATGATGTGTAACATCAGACATGCTATCCTTCTATGAAATTGAGATGAAATGTATGTGAAGTCATCTGACATGTTATCCTACTCGTATACTACACAGCTAGGACATTCTTAAAATGTTAATTTATGCTCCGTTTTCATACTGGTACTATGAGGATTGTATTGATTGAATTGGGGATATGCTACTGTCACACTTGTTTGAACAAACATCACATATTATATTGCAATTGAAGAGGAGGAATGAAACTGTAGCAGCAGAGTATCAAGAAGGCAGTGCGAGAGTAGAAATATCAAGTAGGCAGTGATAAAAAAGAGAGTCTTGGAATTGTTATGTTTCATTAGAGTGTAAATAAAAATGATATTTGTGTGTTGATTAGTGTCAAGAATAATAAAAACGGTAACATTTCCAAGACTCTCTTTTTGATCACTGCCTACTTGATATTTCTACTCTCGCACTGCCTTCTTGATACTCTGCTGCTACAGTACCACTGCCAGCTGATTTAACAGCCTGGAGGGATGCGATTCAGCTGGCAGTGCGTCTTACACACTTCCGTCCGATCCACTTCCGTCCCATTTTTTCAAAATCACTCCCACAAATATATCCAGCAGCCGAGTGGAAAGATGTTACACCCAATAAGAATTTATTGCCGCCAGTTGACCATAGAGTGAGTTACAACTAAGATTACAAAGTAATAGAATAGGCATGACAACTATATTATCACACAACCACTACATGAAACAGATTGGAATAGTCTTAGCTATATTCCACTACGCTCTTCTTCCTGTGAACACACAATGTTATAACGTATTTGTTTCATGTCTTCTCACTTAAAGTAGGCTACACACACTTTAATTAATAATTGTAAGCAATAACACCGGTCTGCAAAATTTAAGTTTTTGAAAAATACAAGATAATATTTCACTAATTTTTGGGTTATTTAGTGCGCTTATTTCGAAAATGACCCTCATTTGTTTCCATCACGTCAGGGTATTTTCGTAAAATCGATATAGATATTTTTCCTGAAGTCGAGAGCAAAATGCATTTCTCTTGAGTTTAAACTTTTTACATCAAATTATGCTGCAGTTCCTAGAAGAAACTATCGTAAATTAGACGATTGACCAAGAGGAACAAAACATGAACTTTAGAAACAAATTTTAAACTGAGAAAAGATCAAAACAAAACAAACATTGTCTATTTGAGTACCCAGACCCTTTTAAACTTCTTCTTGAAGTTATTTTATTATGTTAAATCGAAGGTTCATAAATATCCAAGTACAATTGAATTTTGCAAGAAAACGTGACGTGATAGAATTTTTTAATTACTGTTTTAGACAACAGCACCGAAAATTACATAAAGTTCAGATATCACTTCCCTTGTACTCTTTTTTTTATCGTAGGCCTGAGTAATTTACCAAGACTTCCTAATTTGATAGTTTTTTTTCGACATATTTGGTTCAAATGCTGGTGAAATATACAAAAACATTTGAAGGAATACATTTACATCACGATATACTGGTATAACAATTAATCGTTAACAGACTGCTTTGAAATTAATTGCTCGATCTGGAAAACTAATATAGGACAATATTTTAATAATATGGTCACGTCTATATACGAATATTGGAAATATCAGGTTTTGTACGTCTATGTGAGTTAATACGCTTTATAGATCTCCTGTCGTTTATTAAAAACCTCCAGGATGGTGATGTAAGATATACGAATATAATCAAATTGAAAGTCATCAAAAGGCTGCCACGCAATTTGCATGGCAGAGACAAAAGAATCCTTTCATTCGTAGCATCCCGTCCATGTTATTATCCAGCAATGTAATAATTAAATTGCATCCCAGATAGCAGACGAGATAAGCTCTCTCCTTTACGTCAGAGTTCAATATCCGTCAGATTATGAAAAAGGATCATAAAGTCATATTATGTATGAACAGTAACAAGGAGCTGGAAGTATCCGAGAAGTGGTGTTGGTATCGAATGTAAAACATGAGACATTTCATTGAATTGTATTTTGTCGTGTGGTCTCCTCAGAGGCAGACTGTAGGTCATTCTAGTCGACACCCGCGATGAAGGTTAATGAAACTGGGCAAGGATGTGGAAAGAAGCGGCCATGGCCTGTCAGTAGGTACCGTCTCAGCATTTGTCATGTGTTGAAAATAGGAAACCACGGAAAGGCATTTCAAGGACGGCCAACGGTGGGGCTCGAACCCACGCTTCTACCGAGTCAGTAGACCTAACGCTGCGCTTTAGCGAGCGCAGTCACTGCTATCGGTATTTCATTGAATGAAAATTGTACATTAAAGTATTCATAATACATTTGTTCTACCCGATTTCTAAATGTAACCTACCACTTGAAGAAAGGAGTGATGAACTATTTAATTCTTCATCCTAACCCTCTCAACTTTCAGAATAATACGAATAATTTACAGCCTTTTTTACTTTTATTTTATTTTCATTAATATACTCCCTGCATGCTCCACTACTAGTGCTACATGCTCTTATCTAATTTCATACAATTGTGTAATTATAAAATAAATCTCTGCTATATACTATTTGCTGATGGGTGATCATCTTGATTCTCTTTCATTGCTATTAAGTCCAAAGAGTTCAAGTATTCACAGCCTTGTTAACCTCCGGAGGTACCACATACTTTAATCTAAATTTCTATGAAGTTTACTCTCGTAGTTTTGGCGCTAACCTATAATGAACAGACAGACAAACATAAGGAAGACAGCCAGCCAATGAAACATACAAGATCTTAACTGAGGGTGTATTTGGATATTTCAGATACATCCTGTATTTCTAAATGTGTGTAACGTGTTTAGTCATTGTTGTTTGTCTAACTTCATCATATGAAGAATAGGAGTGAGACACATTTTGTCCGTTTGGATCATATAATTTGTTAGTCTTTATGGGGGACTTTGAAAGAAATGTTAGGAAGAAACGTGTCCAGCCCTATACGTGCTTTTCAAATTTCAATACATTCAAAATGACGTCCACGCTAGCCATTTTAGTAGCATTCAATATCTTACAATATTTGAGAAATAAATCGCAATATTTGACAATTATGAATGATTATAGAAAATGTTCATTTACATGACTTTCAACAAGAAGAAATGTACCAAACCAGCATAGTGGCAGCGTGATCATTCAAAATGCAACTGCTTTCTGTGATGACTTATCCATCGTATTTTGCCAAACATATCATCCCTCATCCGATCCCTTCCAGAATTACCACATTATTGCAACTACAGATTTACTCTTTTCAAAACGCAAAGAATGGGAAACTTTGCTCCTAAGCACTTTATGTTCAAACAGAATGTGATATCTACACCAATGAAAATTTACAAGGAACCAAGTGCCTGACTGATAATTCTATGAAAGCAGATAGGCTGAACATTTCAGTTGTAACCAATGGGTGTTTCGCCAGTTGTATCCACCCATAGCGGTAATTACTTATTTATGCGCCGAGAATATGACAGGTTTCACGCACATAAATAATTATTCCGCTAACTGAGGCTGTCATTATCATGTTTGTGGGTCGTCATGTAATAAGTGTTACAGCATTGTTATAAAAGACAATAATCACATTGGATGAAAGTTGCATTTCCGAAGTTGGGGGTTAAACACTTCCCATCGTCCATTTCTCAAATAACACTGTCAATCAAACACTTCAAGGGCAACTGAAAATTTAGTTTTTATTCTAGCCACGCTTAATCATGTTATTGAACATAGGGACACTGAACTGATTTCTACTCCAGCATGTTTTCACCAATCTGGAAATCAGTGGCGGATCCAGGCCTTCCGGGACCCTGGGCGGTATGATAAGGTGGGCCCTCAACAATAGGAAGAAAATATCAAATCAAATGGAAAATAGTTTGGTAATAATAATAATAACAAAATAAAGAATAGTTACAATATTTTGAATACACTACAGTACATTATTTTAATAATATGAAAGAAACCTTTAAGTCCCCTTGAAGAAGATTATGTAAGCTATGAAATTTTATAATAATACTTTGCGACTTCTTTCCCGCCTGAAGTCTTCAATCATTTCACTGAAATCTAAACGGTCATGGGAGGTCATAGCCGCACTGAAAAAAGAATAAGAATCATAAATTAGTTTCAAAAGTTTGAAAAGTATAATTAATTAATCAATTAAATTCAAAACAATCCATGGCGCGGGGCCCTGGGCGTTCGCCCTCCTCGCCCTCCCCTAGATCCGCCCCTGCTGGAAATACACATAGTCTAATAGGTGACTCCTCCGGGCGCAACATACCTTGATTAACCTTTGGAAGCGTACATTTCCCGTCAATGAAAGAAGATTATCAACGTTTATGTGAGAGTGTTTCTTGACAACATTAATATTGATCTCACATTACTCAATTATAAATATTGAACAATGCAAATGGTAATACAAGGAATTCGATAATATTATTGAAAAGGTGTGCAAATTATTGGATTCAAATTGAGAGTTTAAATCAGTCACAATTTTCTATTCAAAATAAATTTTATTTTATTTTCATAATCCTCTTTAGTAATGTATTCTCCTATGTGGACTTACAACGTTTCCCATCAAGAATTGCATCTGAAAAATTTTGAAATTGAAGATTCCGAGGGTTACCGGAGCTGGGTCCGTATTTACTGTTTCCTTTGACTTTGGTACGTGCCCTCTTATTCAGGTGATTTCAGCCCATTGTCCACGGATCTTTGAATAGTTCAAGAGTGGACAATCAATAATAAATGATTTCCAAAATCTCTGGTCCAAATTCACACGAAAACTAGAATATAGTAATCAAATCAAAATGTGTAGAATTCATCAATAAAAAGGATCCTGTTTAAGTCCAAACTGTAAACATTTAATTTACTGTCAGATTATTTAAAAAATGTTACTAAGACTATTGATTCACATTTGAAATAATTTCAGCGCATTGCAAAATATTTCTACTGTATTAAGTCACAAAACGTACGAAGTAAATGATGGAAAACTGCCTTCGAGTGTAATAATTTGCACACCTCTCTAAGTACGTTGATCCTGTTATCAATTATTCATTTTGGGAGTTAGGCAAAATTTTGAAATATCTTTCTAAAAACTGTGGTGATATTAATAGTGCGTCTAAAAGTATTTAAAGCGATATACAACCTACCAGAATTCACGTTTTAAAAATTATATATTACTTGAAATTCAACTTTATGATGTAATATACACAGAAACAATAATTTAAATATCTGCACGGGAACCAATGATACGCTCCAAATTAAGACCATCTGTTAGTTTAAAAATGTTTTGGTATACATATCTTTCACATTATATTTTTCAAAATTACCATTTATACAGTATAATGGTTTACACCTTCGATCTACTATTTCTCCAATTGTTTCTTCCAAGAATACTGAACTTTGCTCAGCGCAATGGGAGATTCAATTATCCCTTCTATAAAAGAGTATTAAAAGAGGAATTTTGTATTTGGCAAAATAAAAATGAAAACAAAATGCTGAATTAACAGATCTATATAGGCTATAATCATGATTTTTCCACTTTCAAGTTGAACGTGCACTCAATATTACAAAATCCTATAACAAGAAGTTCCGTGACGAACGAAAGAGCCTACTTTTCTTAAAATTTAAGATTCATGCCAATGATTAATCTATATGAATCTATCTAGAATAATGACGAAATTAAGTTGGTAATATCGAAATTTCTAATTAGTTCGAAAAACTGTATACCTGGCAGGGCCCTGCGTAGCTAGTGCCTGTAGTATGTTCTATCCTGCTGCTCCCTTACGGGCAGTCTAAGAAGTAAGCCACAAGCGCGTGACGTCATGTCCTTGCCTCTCACCACCTGCCACTCGCTACATGTGCGAGCGAGCTGTGTATAGTATGGCGTAGTGCCCTGCAAGCCTGGCAAGTGCTTTTAGGGCCGTATGACCTTGCCTCACACTGTCAGCACTGTCTACGCTGGAACTCGTCAGTTCAGGCGCGCACGGCCAGCCCGTACCGACATGGTTTCGTAAAGCCGTTCTTATCTTCCCTTCATATTAATATTATTATTATAACACTATTAATATTAGCAATAAAATGATATTGGGTACCAATAGACTACGTCACACACTGTTCCCGAGTACATTGAAAATGAATTCTCTATTATTGAATGGATTCATTGATAGCAAAATTAGGTCATTTATACTTAGGCTTACCCAAACTTGATGAGTGATTTAAAAATGTTGATGTTGATCCTCTCGCTTAATCGAAACGTACCACAAGCTTTCTCTTCTCTTTGAAGCCTATCGTTATCTCTAAACGACCTGTTTTGTTATGCCGAAGGTCCAGCATAAATTTTGTATCCTTCTTATGGCCAATAACAATTATTATACCCATTGTATTTTTGCTTCTAACACGAGAAAGACACGAAAACATGGATCGCGTAACATTTCTGAAATGTTACAGCTGCATCTTAGATCTATTTCGGTGATTCCTAACTTTTGTAGTAAATCCCCTTCTTAATTATGTTTTTTGAACGTGAGCTAGGGTATCAGGCACTCCGCAGTGTTTGCAGCATACAGAGTCCTGGATACGCCTATGGAGGTCTCACACAAGAGCATCCTTTGCTTCCACCTATTTGTACTAGGCTACTCCCTTTCATGTCTACTTCTGGATTAGTCAATCTCCATAAGATATGGTGATTAGTTAGTTTCTGTATTTTCGCAATCAACCTGCAATTTCATTTTGTGTTTACCATAGATTCGCTTCAGTCTTAAGTATCGGTTATTTATATTCCCTTGGTTCCTAAATAATTAATCACCGTCTTCATCGTTATCACCATTTACATCATCAACACCGTCCTGACAACCTCCTTCGTTGTACGAGCACAAATTACGCACTATGTCATCATGTCTTCAAGCAATGCATGCTCTCTCTGGTACAGTCTCCCTACATGATGCTTACTATACTTTGGATGTTCATTCACTTAAAATTTCAAAATTAGCTTCGAGGTTTTCCTATGCCCAGAATTTAGAATGCAATAAAAATCAAATGTCTTAAATACCATGCCTGGATTAGCCTACATATACATATGCAATTGGATTAACTCATGAGGGTTACTTGTAGCATTGGCCTTTGAGAATATTTTACGGAAGCTATTCTAACAACTCTACGCAGTGATGTGCTCTCAATTCGAATTGCAGAGTAAGAATGTATAAAAAAGAAAACTCGTGCCCACTGGCCTGGCGAAAGTCCTCGAAATGAGCACCGCTTGGATGATTTACGTATCATCGATACAATTTCAGTACCCCAAACCGAAATTCAATTTCGTGGCAGGACAGGGAATCAAACCCGGACCACCGGGGCGACAGCCAAGAACGTTAGCCGCTACACTACAATGTGGTCTCTTTCATTGTCAGCGCAATCAATTGCACGATACCATGTAATTTCTTCACTGGGCGAACTATAATAGTACACATTTCTTCGTATTTTTGGCATTGCATAGCCCCTGGTAAGTTAGGAAGACGGTTCGCGTACCATAACCCTAAAGTCGAATAGTTCCAAGAACTGACAAACAAAACAGTCTTAGGCACTCCACCGAAAGAAATACAGACAAGCTGGTAGAAAGACAGACAACATATTTTGTAATTTTTAGAGCAAAATAGGCTAATTGTTATATAATGATTAGCACTCTTGGTCTCCATAGTGTTGAAATAATGAATATTGTCCTAAAACTTGAAGGTTTGAAGGATTTTGTGTCATCTTGCTTATTTTGCCGTATATCTTATGTGTAGGTAAATTCCACGAGGTATTTTTTCAGGCCATGTTGAATATAAGAATTCTTTTTTTAGGTAGATTTCTTTAGAAAGCTAACTATTGCAATGGGTCCCATGTTTCGACTTCCGGAAAATTTCGACATATCTTCGCGTTTCACATCCCCCAGACCCCAAAACCACCGTCAGTTCAAAAGTTTATATATAATTTATGTATATATGTATATATATATATATATATATATATATATATATATATATATATCAGTTTCTTGTGGACACGATAACTGCCGTAATTTTGCACCAATCACTTTGAATTTTTTACATAATATGTATCCCTATAAAATCTCGGTCGAGTTCGTTAATGGGCAAAATCGGTCAAAGGGGGTAAAAATAGGGGGCTTTTTTCGAAAAAGTGAAATATCGCTATAACTCTCTTAATACATGAAATATCGAATCCCTTCAAAGTTCATAATATGTGTCGGATAAGTGCCAAAAATGTATGTCAAATAAGTTTTTTGATAGCACCAACCATTGACCAAAGGGGTGGGAAAAAGTGGGTTTTTCGGGAAACATTAATCATATCTATGTTAATAGGCACAATATCAAAACCGCACAAAATGGACAATATTCCTCCAATAATTACCTAAAACTTTTGTCTGAAAGAATTTTTGATATGACCCACCATTACGCCACGGGGTGAACAAAATGATTTAAATTATAAGAAATTGCCAAGTGCCAAGAGAGGTTGCCATGACAACTTTACTTTTAATTGATAAGGGATGACCATCAGAAGTTGCTATGACAACGCCACTGCACGAGATCACATTCAGTTTTCATATGTCAGTGGGAAGCGACTTCGGTATCGGAACTGGTAGCATGCTGAACTTCTATGCCCAAGGTCGCGGGTTCAAACCCGGCTGAAGTCGTCGGATTTACTAAGAGCGCTAAAAAACCTGAGTTTGCTTTCCTTCGGATGGGAAGTTCCAACGTTCGTTGCGAGTTGCTGATTGAGGTGGCATCTAGTAGCCAAGTTCACAGCTAGGTGTCGTTGACGGCAGTATTTTAGGTAGATTTCATTAGAAAGCTAACTATTGCAATGGGTACCATGTTTCGATTTCTGGAAAATTTCGACATATCTTCGCGTTTCACAACCCCCAGACCCCAAAACCACCGTCAGTTCAAAAGTTTACATATAATTTATGTAATTTATGTATATATATGTATATCAGTTTCTTGTGGACACGATAACTACCGTAATTTTGCACCAATCACTTTGAATTTTTTACCGAATATGTATACCCATAAAATCTCGGACAAGTTCGTTACTGGGCTAAATCGGTCGAAGGGGATGAAAATGGGTGACTTTTTTTTTCGAAAAAATGAAATATTGCTATAACTCTCTTAATATGTGAAATATCGAATCCGTTCAAAGTTCATACTATGTGTCGGATAAAGCTCAGAAATTTATGTTTGAAACGTTTTTTTGATAGCACCAACCATTGACCAAAGGGGTGGGATAAAGTGTTTTTTTTCGGGAAACATTAATCATATCTCTGTTAATAGGCACAATATCAAAACCGTACAAAATGGACAATATTCCCCTAATAATTACCTAAAACGTTTGTCTGAAAGAATTTTTGATATGAGCCACCATTGCGCCAAGGGATGAGAAAAATGATTTCGGAACTATAAGAAAATGCCAAGAGCTATTAGTGGTTGACATGGCAACACTACTAAATTGATGAGGGATGAGCCATCAGACGTTGCCATGACAACGCACTTGCGTGAGATCAGATTCAGATTTCCATCTGACTAAGAGTGAAGCGGCTTCGGTGACGTAACTGGTAGCATGCTGAACTTCTATGCCCAAGGTCGCGGGTTCAAAGCCGGCCAAAGTCGTCGGATTTTCTAAGAGCGCTAAAAATCCCTCAGTAAGCTTTCCTTTGGAGGGGAAGTTCCAACGTTCGTTGCGAGTTGCTGATTGAGGTGGCATCTAGTAGCCAAGTTCACAGCTGGGTGGCGTTGACGTTAGTATCTGGTAGCAACATTAGGAACTACTGCTTGGAATTTAGCGTCTGCATTCCTTACCTGAATTACAGACTAATACCGCCATCACAATTCACACCGTTTATCAGACAGATTCTACACTCACCCAAAGTACACGGGGTTATATGACCGCGTTGTCGCAGCCCCTAAACTGAGGAACCAACCAACATCTCTGCGGGAGATATAATTTTGCGTGAAGAAGTAACAGACCGTTACATAATTACACATCAGTGTCGAAACCTTGCATAAGGACAGTGTGACCACAAGTATAACAAGTAGTTCCGTGAAGAACTGTAAAGCCTATTTTCATATATCCTGCTCATGTTAATTGCCTCTATCAACATACAAAATTTCAGTTTAATTGCTGTATCAGATTCGTAGATATTGAGAACCGTCTAAATATTTCAGATGGTCGCCAGGTTGGATTTTTATTTTTGTACTATTATATTAAGATTATTGTGTAAGTGTGGTATTCAAACTTCAATCGCATGATTAGAACACAAGAAGTAAAAACGAGATTTTAAAATTACGCACAGCAGCCATCTTGTGATTATGCAAACAATTGAAATAAATTAGATACCAGTGGATCAACATTTGTGAAAGCATTTAAAACGTGCAACGTTTCACGGCACTCGGATAGTTAATTCGCGAGAAACGTCCATTTAAATATTTATACTTCGCGTCGCCGCCATGTTGGATTCGTGCTCACCAGGTTACTGAAAGTCCTATAGGTGAACGTATGTTCATAGTCTCTATGAACATAAAAATTTCAGTTTGGTTGCTGTAAAAGATTCATATATATTGAGAACCGTCTAAATATTACGGAAGCTTGCCATTTAGGATTGTTATATGTATAGGCCATAGAGTTATGTACCATTCAAGGTCACTTATTGCCTAGGTTCATTATTCAAACTTTCACTTCGATCGCATGATTACGACACAAGAAATAAAAACTTAATTTTAAAATTTCGCACAGCCGCCATTTTGAGGTTATGTAAACAATTGAATTAAATTAGATGGCAGTACATTACAATCTGCAAAATCATTTACTGTACCACATTTCACTGCGCTCAGAGAGTTAACTCACGAGAAAAGTCTATTAAAATATTTCAAATTCGCTTGGTCGCCATGTTCGTTTTGTACTTTACAGGTTTATGAATTATACATAGGTAAACTTGTATCAGTACCCTTTATAACCGTACAAAATTGCAGGATGATATCTGTAATAGTTTCGGGGATATAGAATGTCAGTGAAATATTTCGCACAGCCGCCATTTTGAGGTTATGTAAACAATTGAACTAAATTAGACTCCAGTGCATTGCAATGTGTATAAATATTTGCTGTACCAAGTTTCATTACGTTTGGATAGTTAAATCGCGAGAAAAGTCTATTTAAAAGTCTCCATTTCGCTTGGCCGCCATGTTGGTTATGTAGTAACCAGGTTTTTGAAAGTTTCATAGGTGAACTTTTAGTAGTACCCTTTATCACCGTAAACAATTTCAGGGCGATATCCGTTATAGTTTCGGAGATACTGAATGCTAGTGAAATATTTCGCACAGCCGCCATGTTGGATTGGTGAGACGTAACAAAATTCGATGGGCACGGTCGACGTCGCAGGGAATAGTGCTATGAACTTACCGAGTTTCAGTGAAATCGCTCCAGCCGTTTAGATTTTATTAGGGGACACACACACACACACCTCACACACACACACACACACACACACACGGACAAAAGGTGATCTCATAAGCCTATTTTTTTCAAAATTGAAAATAGGCTAAAAATGGACTCCAAATTACAAGAAGGTTACCGTCCCCGTAAGACAATAAAATGTTTAAAATATGTTTAAAATGAAGAAAAACAAAGTTAATTAATCTCCAATTATAAAATACTTTCACGCGATAAATGAGGTCTGATCCTTCTAAGAAAACCTGCATATTCTGCCTATTTTCGCCTATCTCCAAGTTTGCCCGGTGAAATCTACCTCCGCCTTCCGGCGTGCCGAGAGGACTTTTTTTTTATCGTTTACCCTCCAGGGTTGGCTTTTCCCGCGGACTAAGCGAGGGATCTCACCTTTTTCCGCCACTGGTAGTGTCCTGGAGCTTGGGACTCTGAGTCGGGGATACAACTGGGGAGTGTGACTAGCACGTTGCCCAGGCGGCCTCACCTGCAAAGCGAACAGGGGCCTGATGAAGAGATGGGAAGAGTGGGAAGATTAGGCAAGGAAGAGGGAAGGAGGCGGCCGTGGCCTTACGTTAGGTACCACCCCGGTATTTTCCCGAAGACGAACTGGGAAACCACGGAAAACCACTTCGAGGATGGTTGAGGTGGGAGTCGAAACCCCTCTACTCATTTGGACCACCCGAGGCTGAGTAGACCCCAATCCAGTCCTCATACCACTTTTCAAATTTCGTGGCAGAGCCGGGAATTGAACCGCGGAAGTCCTGGGTGGCAGCTAATCATGCTGACCACTACACCACGGAGGCGACTTGAATATAAGAATAAAATACATAAATGACCTTAGATTGCGACGGAATAACTTTCATTTTAAAATCCTGATGAATTTACTAACGCATAAAAGATGGTATATTGGCTTTCACGGCCGGTGAATTAAAACTCAGCATTCTTCTAGGTTTGTGCCGTGTCTTGTGTGGGGTTTCGCCTAGGACACCAAGCTGGCTCATCGGCGGGCTCTTGGTGTCCCCGCCCGGACCCCCACAGGAGTGACGAATTGCGCGCCAACTCCCTTTATATTAGGTGCAACTGCACCACTTGACTGCGAGAACTAAAAGCTCAAGCAGCCTTAACCTCCCTATGAAGGCTTCCAAAAAGATGGTATATTGGCTTTCACAGCCGGTGAATTAAAACTCAGCTGAGTTTTACTAACGCATGTTTCTCGAACTCACATATCCCTGAAGAGCATCAATCTAGTCATTTGGTGAATTCAGAATCTTGTTATTGAAATACAGTTTTATAGTCCTAATGTAGTTTTTTTTGGTGCTACCCATAATTATTCCGGTTGCTATGAGGTAGGGGATGTGGTGAGACAGTTTCCTTGTGGGAATGATTTCATGACGCCAATCTCATGAGAGGAGTTAATGACAAATAAAATTAATGAGGTAATGTATGGAGTGGCTGTGTGTGGTCTTTCGAGTTTGGAGTAGTCTGACCATGCACGTTAACGTGTTTAGCTACCTCGGCTGGTTTGTGACATTATGTCAACAAATTAAAAAATGTATTTTAACCCTCCTGATTCCATACCAGCCCCTGATTCTATTTTAGGACTATTATATCTCGCTGCACCTGCTACATCACCCAAAAAGTATGCAACTTTCTGTATCCTTGCTGCAGATCTGGTTCATGTGCGTCCAAATATCATGTCTTATATGTCTACGGTTTGATTCATTAATGTGTGAATCTCCCACTATGCTATTTTTGTCCTCCCCACGTTATGAGCACGGCAGACCACACGCATATGCCACAATGTTGGCTCTAGTGCGCCTAGTGTGCAGGCTCCGCGCTCAGTACTAAACGTACTTCAGTACCCGGTCAAATGGACAGTGCTTGTGCGACTAAGCGCTGCAGTGCTAGTGTGCTGTCGTGCTGCACTGCTCAGAACTGGACCGAGTAGGGCTGCGCTCTGCCGGCACGTGTAAATTTCCCGCTAGCACTGCTTCACCTTGCCCATTGCACGGCCCTGATACCTGGCATAATGTAGCCTAATAGAGAACTACAGTTGGCAGCCCTGGTGACTGAGTATATTCTTAGTTCCATCTCTTAAGGTACAGAACACAAAATTTGGTTGAGGTCCAATGGATAGCATGGACGTTACATGCAGTTAAACATTGGATCTAACAGCGCGCGTAAAATCATGTTGGCAACAATGTCATGTATGTATTGGTCAGAAATAATCTGAAATATTATGATATAGTGTTGTGCCAATTTTGAATGAAATCAATTAGTTAGTATAGAAGTTACATGCATTTTAAATTGGACCTATCAGCAGGCTTAGAATCATGTTGGCAGCACTGACGTATATTAGTTACTCCAAATTCATCTAGAATGCCAGGTACTACACGTGTGCAAAGTTTAGAGCTATTGGCTTGCATACTTTCTGATATATTGATATTAGGGTAACAAAAATAGAGACAGCACATATTAACAGCTGGCAGCCCTGGTTGCTCTTAAGAATACGCATGGTCATATCTGTTATGATACACATAGCACATACGAAATTTGGTTGAAATCCAAATGATAGAATGGAAGTTACATGTATTCAAATTTGGACTTCTCAGCAGGCTTAGAATCATGTTGGTAGCACTGACGTATATAAGTTACTCCAAATTAATATAGAATGTCAGGTACTATACGTGTGCATAGTTTAAAGCTGTCGGCTTGCATACGTTCTGATATATTGGTATTTGGATAACAGAAAATAAGAGCATTTATTAACAGTTGGCAGCCCTGGTGGTTCTTATGAATACGCTCAGTCATATCTGGTTATGTACACATACAACATACGAAATTTGGTTGAATTCCAATTGATAGTGTAGAAGTTATATGCATTTAAAATTGGGACCTATCAGCAGGCTTATTATCATTTTGGCAAATCTGCCATGTATGGCCTCCTGGAAATTAAACTGCAATATTATTATCTATACGTGTTGCCAATTTTGAAATAGCTCCCATTCATACCTTCCAAGATATCCAACATGGAGCTCAAATTTCAATTGCGATTTTTCAGTAGTTGGTAGCACTGACATCATTTTCAAATATGGCTGTGAGATATTCAGGTATAGATCTTTACTCCTACCAAATTTTGTTTCGATTGCTCCAGCTGTTTAGGAGCAGATAGGGGGGGGGGGTGGCGGACACACACACACAGCCAGACAGACAGACAGACAGGCAGACAGAAGGACAGACAGACAGACATTTGCCCGATCTCATAAGTCTACTTTTTCCTCATTTTTGCAAAATGTGAAAAGTAGGCTAAAAATGGGAACCATCATGGGGAACGGCGAGGGACAGTCCAAAGCAGGGCCAGATTTTGGAAAATTGGAAAAATTAGTTACAATCAGAAGTTTGAAAATTTAGAAGTTGCTTCTAGCAACAAAAATTTATGTTTTTTGAAAATCTTATACAATATTGTAACTATTCTTTATTTTGTTATTATTATTATTACCAAACTATTTTCCATTTGATTTGATATTTTCTTCCTATTGTTGAGGGCCCATCTTATCATATCGCCCAGGGCCCCGGAAGGCCGGGATCCGCCACTGATTTCCAGATTGGTGAAAACATGCTGGTGCAGAAATCAGTTCAGTGTCCCTATGTTCAATAACATGATTAAGCGTGGCTAGAAAGAACTAAATTTTCAGTTGCCCTTGAAGTGTTTGATTGACAATACAATTCAAAGATGTATGTCTAACGAAACGCTAGCTCTGAAACCAGAGGGAGTTGGAAGGTGCGGTTTGTTCAAAAATCTTTCAAATCGTCTCAAAAGTACAGGAAAAAAGCTTGAAAAGTCAACGGAAATATGTTTATTTGTGCGTTTAAACAATTAAACAAGACGATATCCCCTGCTATAACTCTGTCGCGCCAATCTTGCATAGCAGTAAAGCCAGGCAGGTGGTATATACACATGGGACGCTCACAAGTAACCGATTATTAAAGATGCGCATTTAAAAGAAAGTGAATTGCTTTCTGATTTCATAAATATCGCCAAATTGTTTAAAAAGTGCGATGAAATAAATAAAAAGAAGAAGATACGAGCCTTACAGAAGTCGCATATGACGTGTAACATCTGACATGTTATCCTACCTTCAAGTTGTTACCGTTTTTAGCCTATTTTCAATTTTGAAAAAATAGGCTTATGAGATCACCTTTTGTCCGTGTGTGTGTGCGTGTGTGTGTGTGTGTGTGTGTGTGTGTGTGTCCCCCTAATAAAATCGAAACGGCTGGAGCGATTTCAATGAAACTCGGGAAGTTCATAGCACTATTCCCGGCGACCTCGACCGTGCCCTTCAAATTTTGTTACGTCTCTCCAATCCAACATGGCGGCTGTGCGAAATATTTCACTAGCATTCAATATCTCCGAAACTATTACCGATATCGCCCTGAAATTGTGTACGGTGATAAAGGGCACTACTAGAAGTTCACCTATGAGACTTTCAAACACCTGGTGACTACAAAACCAACATGGCGGCCAAGCGAAGTTGAGACATTTAAATAGACTTTTCTCGCGATTTAACTATCTAAATGTAATGAAACTTGGTACAGCAAATGTTTATACACATTGCAATGCACTGGAGTCTAATTTAGTTCAATTGTTTACATAACCTCAAAATGGCGGCTGTGCGAAATATTTCACTGACATTCTATATCTCCGAAACTATTACAGATATCACCCTGCAATTTTGTACGGTGATAAAGGGTACTGATACAGGTATACCTATGTATATTTCATAAACCTGTTAAGTACGAAACGAACATGGCGACCATGCGGATTTAAAATATTTTAATAGACTTTTCTCGTGATTTAACTCTCTGAGCGCAGTGAAATGTGGTACAGTAATTGATTTTGCAGATTGTAATGCACTGCCATCTAATTTAATTCAATTGTTTGCATAACCTCAAGATGGCGGCTGTGCGAAATTTTAAAATTAAGTTTTAATTTCTTGTGTCGTAATCATGCGATCGAAGTGAAAGTTTGAATAATGAACCTAGGCAATAATTGTCCTTGAATGGTACATAACTCTATGGCCTATACACATAACACTCCTAAATGGTGAGCTCCCGAAATATTTAGACGGTTCTCAATATCTATGAATATTTTACAGCAACCAAACTGATTTTTTTTAATGTTCATGGAGACTATGAACATATGTTCACCTATAGGACTTTCAGGAACCTGGTGAGCACAAATCCAACATGGCGGCGACGCGAAATATAAATATTTAAATGGCCGTTTCTCGCGAATTAACTATCCGAATGCCGTGACACTTTGCACGTTAAATGCTTATACGAATGTTGATCAACTGGCATCTAATTTATTTCAATGGTTTGCATTATCACAAGATGGCTGCTGTGCGTAATTTTAAAATCTCGTTTTTACTTCTTGTTGTCTAATCAAGCGACTGAAGTTTGAATACCACACGTACACAATAATCTTAATGTAATAGTACAAAAATAAAAATCCAACCTGGCGACCATCTGAAATATTTAGACGGTTCTCAATATCTACGAATCTGTTACAGCAATTAAACTGAAATTTTGTATGTTGATTGTGGCAGTTAACATAAGTAGGATATATGAAAATAGGCTGTATAGTTATTCACGGAACTACTTGTTATTATCCTTGACATTAATCAACACACAAAGAATCTTTTTATTATTTTTAGCCTACTTTCGATTTTTGCAAAAAATGAAAGTAGACTTATGAGATCAACACAGGGCGAAAAAAGTGTGTCTGTCAGTGTGTGTGTATGTGTGTGTGTGAGTCTGTGTGTGTGTCTGTGTGTGTGTGTGTCTGTGTGTGTGAGTGTGTGTACTCTGAATGTCTGTCCCCCCCTATCAATTCGAACACGGTGAATGCGAATTGAACGAAATTTGGTACAAAGGTAGCACTAGCAGAGGACACCTCAGTGTCATATTTTATATCGCCGCCATCTTGACGGAAACGTAATGGCGGCCACACAAATGTTCAAAGCTTAAATCAAATTACGACTAACCTAATCATCCGATCTCTACCAAATTTTGCAACAACATACCCTTATGGGGGGAGCATCTTTTGACTAAACCAATAGGCCATAAGCGTAATAGTTTGCGGATGGCGGCCATCTTTGTGTGAAAATCGATTCCCCCTATTAATTCGAACACGGTGCAACCGAATGGAACGAAATTTGGTACAGAGGTAGCACTAACAAAAGGCACCTCAGTGTCATGTTTTATATCGCCGCCATCTTGACGGAAACGTAATGGCGGCCACACAAATGTTCAAAGCTTAAATCATATTACGACTAACCTAATCATCCGATCTCTACCAAATCTTGCAACAACATACCTTTATAGGGGGAGCATCCTTTGACCAAACTAATAGGTCATCAGCGTAATAGTTTGCGGATGGCGGCCATCTTTGTGTGAAAATCAATTCCCCCTATTAATTCAAACACGGTGAAACTGAATGGAACGCAATTTGGTACAGAGGTAGCACTAGCAAAGGGCATCCCAGTGTCATGTTTCATATCACCGCCATATTGACAGAAACGTAATGGCGGCCACACAAATGTTCAAAGTTTAAGTTAAATTACGACTAACATAACCATCCGATCTCTACCAAACTTTGCAACAACATTCCTTTATGGAGGGAGCATGCTTTGACCAATCTAATAGGTTATTAGCCTAATAGTTTGCGGCAGGCGGCCATCTTTATGTCAAAATTGATTCCCCCTATTAATTCGAACACGGTGGAACAGAATGGAACGAAATTTGGTACAGAGGTAGCACTAGCAAAGGGCACCTCAGTGTCATGTTTTATATCGCAGCCATCTTGACTGAAACGTAATGGCGGCCACACGAATGTTCATAGCTTAAATCAAATTACGATTAACCTAATCATCCGATCTCTACCAAATTTTGCAACTACATACCTTTATGGAGGGAGCATCCTTTGACCAATCTAATAGGTCATTCGCCTAATAGTTTGCGGATGGCGGCCATCTTTGTGTGAAAATCGATTCTCCCTATTAATTCAAACACGGTGAAACAGAATGGAACGAAATTTGGTACAGAGATAGCACGAGCAAAGGGCATCTCAGTGTCATGATTTATATCGCCGCCGTATTGACAGAAACGTAATGGCGGCCACACAAATGTTTAAAGCTTAAATCAAATTACGACTAACATAACGATCCGATCTCTACCAAACTTTGCAACAATATACCTTTATGGAGGGAGCATCCTGTGACCAATCTAATAGGCCATTAGCCTAATAGTTTGCGGATGGCGGCCATCTTTATGTCAAAATTGATTCCCCCTATTAATTCGAACACGGTGGAACCGAATGAACGAAATTTGGTACAGAGGTAGCACTAGCAAAGGGCACCTCAGTGTCATGTTTTATATCGCCGCCATCTTGACGGAAACGTAATGGCGGCCACACAAATGTTCAAAGCTTAAATCAAATTACGATTCGCCTAATCATCCGATCTCTAGCAAATTTAGCAACAACATACCTTTATGGAGGGAGCATCCTTTGACCAAACTAATAGGTCATCAGCCTGATATTTTGCGGATGGCGGCCATCTTTGTGTGAAAATCGATTCCCCTTATCAATTCGAACACGGTGAAACCGAATGGAACGACATTTGGTACAGAGGTAGCACTAGCAAAGGGCACCTCAGTGTCATGTTTTATATCACCGCTATCTTGACGGAAACGTAATCGTGGCCACCCAAATGTTAAAAGCTAAAATGTAATTACGACCAACCTAATAATCTAGTCTCTACCAAATTTTGCAACACCATATCTTTATGTGGGAAACATATTCAGACCAAACTGCAAGAACATCAGCCCAATAGTTTGCAGATGGTGGCCAAGTATGTGTGCAATTCGATTCCCCCTATCAATTCAAACACGGTGAAACCGAATTGAACGAAATTTGGTACAGAGGTAGCACTAGCAAGGGGCACCTCATATTCATGTTTAATATCCCTATAGCACGTTGTATTTCAACAAGCTACTACAACCAACATTCGATCATACTCCTTGAAAAGGACAAAGAGTTATAACAATACCCATGCGTTTAGGAGAAAGTAGGCTATATGTTCTTTACTGAACATCTTGTTTACACTCTCATAATACATAACAATTCCAAGACTCTCTTTTTTTTCTTCACTGCCTACTTGATATTTCTACTCTCACACTGCCTTCTTGAAACTCTGCTGTTACATCACTCTCCTGCCAGTAACTAAGTTACGTTAACAGACACTGAATTTTTTTCTTCACTGCCTACTTGATATTTCTATTCTACTCTCGCACTGCCTTACAAAGTAATCCGTATGTGATAAGCATTCCACATGGTACCACTGCCAGTTTGATCGCATTCCTCCTGGCTGCTTTAGCAGTGCGTCTTACACACTTCCGTCCCATTTTTCAAAATCCCTCCCACAAAAATATCCAGTAACCGAGTGGAAAGATGTTACACATCAATAAGACGATAGCACCTGCCAGAAGTGTGTCACGTCGAACCCACATGCCGTTGAGCCGGGCGGGTGGTTTATACACATGTGACAGGTCCCGCTTGTGTCCGCTAGTATGTATAATTATTGTACACAATTTCTGATAGGCACAGTCATAAAATAATTATTATTAATGTTTACTCACTTAAGGGGGTCTAGGATTTAAGGTGGTACCATGGGACTTTACTTAGAGGGAGTGCAAAAGAAAAGGCAAAAAACATTCAGATTGCATCTGTCATCACTGGGAATCAAACCTGTGTATCCGAACATGGGGCATGCCTATACTGCTGGTTTATGAAAAGTAGAAACAAAACTCTAGTTCAATATTTTATGGCCATAACGGAGGAAGTACTAGGTCATGTGCGGTGGATGGGCGCATGCGCGTGACGCCCGCCCGCCTCACTGGGAGTCCTGGCGGGCGCGCGACGACGATACAGCGCAGTGTGTTGGTTTCACCGGGTCAGTGCGGGTTCCCACGTGGTGGCAGTGTTCAAGCATCATGCGCTCGTCCTCTAGGTCGTAAGGAAGAGGGAAGTCATGGCTTGTCCGTTCCGCAAGCCCACGGATCTCACGGTGACAGTGAACGGGGCCATCCCCAAACTGCAGACATCATCCACTATCGACGAGGAGGATGCTGTCGAGAAAGTCACCCTGAACCTGAAACATCTGAACGAGGCCATTACTCTGCTCACCAATCCACCGGTGAGTGATACATTTTATTATTATTATTGTTATTAATTTGTTTAGCCCATTGTATAAGAAACGGTTAATAACCTACATATTAAAACATTAAAACATTAAATAAAAAGTAAAATTATTATCTATTCAAAATAATCATATTAATAATAATAGCATAATAATAGTAATAATAACCAAAAAAATAATAGTAATAATAATAATAATAATAATGCCAATTTCAATTTATTCATTAAATACTATTGACATTACATTTTGTGATATGTCTCACGAATCTGACGCAAATCCGGAACCTATAATCTTTGAGACATAGTAATTATTATTTACAACATGCAGAATGTATTTCATGAATTCAAGAGTGCAAGAAAAAGAGCTCTTACTTTAATTTATGTTTTTAATTTATTCATATTTACTTCCTTAATATGCTTAATATGCTTTTAAATATAAATAATTAACTTAACATTAGTGGTGATAATTAGAAAAATATTAATATAAATATTTAAAACCAAAAATAGTTACACTATGACAATAAGTGATCTAGTATTTTAGTTAGTTAGTTAATTAGTTAGTTAGTGATTGTTGTTTTAAGGGGAGAAACTACGAGGTCATCTGCCCCTGATCTAGTATTTTCGTAGTGATATAAGCTGTTATATCACCATGGTAATTATAATAATAAGCTTCTGTTATAAATTAACGTTTATTTAGATAATAATTTTTATGCGACGTATAGCTAGTTGTTTGCGGCTCATGTTCGACAATAATAGTAATGATTCTGGTAAAATATAATTTAACATCGTCTCCACTACGATTTGACCAGGACTATTATTATAATTAATATTAATTTTATTGTTATTATTATTATTATTTTCGCACAGGTTTTACTGGTGCCTGTGCAATGATCGGCAACAGTGAGTGAGGTTCAGTGTTTTCAATGAAAAGAGTTGATAGATAATAGTGTCTTTCTATTTGTGGTCGAGTTTTTCTGTATGTAGTCAAGATATACGGAAACAATAATTGATGTGGGGTTTGGTGTTAAATGGATACTGTTCTTTCAAATAAATTTTAAACTCTCATTTTAAATATTTTCAAAAATTCAGCATTATTAATTTAAATCTACCTATCAAAATTTATTTTAAAACACAAAGCAGTTCAAATTTCAAAACACATTTCCATTACGGTACGCTTTTCAACTATCCTGCCAAGTTATAACGATATGTTATAAGAAAAGCATCACAAGGAGCATTTTGTACGCAGTAAAATATTGATAAAGAGCTATGCGAGAAAGAGGCAGTTCTATAATATTACTCAAAGGTGGTAGTTAACACGATCCACCACTTGCTTTGTGGCCTGTATGTAAGTATTTATGTACTCTTTATCATCAGACAGATAGACAGACCCCAAATGGGACCATATAATGGTCTTAACAGCAGACCTATTTTGGAATACATCCATGAATACCAAATAAATTGGCTAAGACACCTCAACAGGATGGACAGAAGCAGGATGCAGGGCTGCCCGCAATGGGTGCAGAGAGATGTGCTTGTTGAAGGTACGCCAACCTCAGAGCTGTGTATACGCTACATGTGAAGCGGGCTGATTTATCGGTTACATGCTACAGCACAGTTTATTTATTGTTCGTTTATGTATTTACTAGCGGATCCGTGCGAGAAATCTCGCATGTTCATAAGCCACACTTTCCCCAATGGGTTTATTATAAGAGACTTAAGGAGAAAGATTGTTATGTCATTATTTGAACCAAATGATTATAGAACACTATTTACGTTTCAGGCATCCCTACGGCCAAAATGCGAACTGAACAGCAATGATGTCGCGTATTTTCCTACAGCAACAGTATTTGCAAATCGCACACTTCTTAGAAAAATTGATATTTATGAAATTAGAATGTAATTCGTCACTGCTAATGTCATTTGTGTGCTGAGTCCATTCATTGACAGCTTAGCCATATATTTATGAAATTATACGATTTGTGTATACTTATTCTTATAAATTACTGTTTTTGAAATCCATGAAAAATGATAAAGAACGACCTCAGAATGTTAAAATGACATGAAACAGGCATCACAGCGGCCAAAATGGGAAGTGTACAGCAATTATGGAGCGTATCTTCCTGCAGCAACAGTATCTGCAAATCGCACACTTCGTACAGTTTTTTATAAGTCATTTCTTAAAGAAATTATAGATATTTATGAAATCAGAGTGCAATGCGTCAATGGCAATGTATATTCTCTTTCATTTGAATGCTCATTTTTCTCGATCGGTCTCTTGTGAGTGCCGCAGGAGTGATGCATACTACTGAAATAATATATATGATAATTAATTAATTTATAAGTTCTTAATTGCTTAAGACAGGCAACAGTACACAGCGCAGCACAGCACTAAGTGCAGCCAGTCTTGTATTTTCTAGCGCTACGGCATGACTAATGATCTCGGTGCTTCTTGGCTACCCCTGTCCGGCAGAACCGATGACATGAACTGGGCGTGTTTCCCTGTCCGGTTAGCCAGGGGCACTGTCTCGATTCGGTGAATAGACTTTAGGATACCTTGACGGTTTCCAGCATATTATGGTGAGAATGTGGAAGTATAAACGACATTAAAATAAATAAATAAATAAATATATAAATATAAATGATAAATAATTAAATAAATATAGCCCCTGTGGGGTACGTTCTCAACTAACAGGTAGGGAGAACTGCCGGACTTGTACAGAGGGTTGAAGGGAAACAAACTACCACCCATGGAAGGAAATTAGACAAACCCATATAATATGAAGTCAAAATAACATTTGTAAAAAGGTCGCTGCCTCAAATTGAGCGTAACAGCATGTGGGATATTGGAGGATTTGGTTATTTACGTCTCCAGCTCCACAAGTTACCCTGTAGCCCAGCTTTGTATGAGAACTATGGTGATACAATCAGCTTGGTCAAGCAAAAACTTTGATGCAAGGGACTTTTTATGGGACTACTTTTCAATACAATAATGTTCAATAACTCAAACACTTAATGAAGCTACTTTATTATAAATTATAACGATAGAAGACAGCAACTCTCTATGCAAGTCGTTAACATTATTTGGTAATGCTGTGATGAATACTGTTAAAGTTGAAATATTCAGTCATGCATCGTATTAATTGGATTTTCCATGTGATGTACTAAATAGCTCTTGTTATTCGACCTATGTAGTGATAAAATTGAATAGAAAAAGCTTTCCAAATTCAAAGCTCGATATCCATAAGATATAGTCATTTCAGACAGGAAACATTCAAATAATACTTTTAGGAAGCATAATCAAACGAAAGTTTGATGCTTTTCAGTCGGTCTACACGGTTGTACTCAAATGAGATGGGTTATTCCGCAATCCTAAAAAAACGAGATTAATAATAATAATAATAATAATAATAATATCGTAAGGTCTCGGGTGCCAGGTGCAAGCTTTGTAATTTGACACCCAGAGAGTAGCTTGCATGTCGAATTTCGTTGTTCCTTGAATCACTATGAAAGTCAAGGAGGTTAGATATCTAAGCTCCTTGAACACTATAGCGCTTTCTAGTAGAGAAATGAGGAACTTTGTGTTGGTGGAAACTCCCGAGATTAATTTTGCCACTATGAACATGGCCTACTGAATTCAAATTGGTTCTTTGACATGCCAACATCGTACGACATGTGTGTCGTATTTTTGCCGCCTTTCAAAAATTACTTACCACGGCCAGGAGCGAACCTGCAATCTTGGGGTTGGTAGACCGACACGCTATGCACTCACCCACCGTGGCAAGCTACGATATTAATAAATACACTTGGATGACCACATATTCACTCCAAACAAGCAAGTTTGGAGGTCAGTCACCCCTTTCAGTATTTTAACAAAACATCACATAGACTTTAACTAACACATTGACGAGTTGAACTATCTCAACTAATACCGCAACTAAACAAGTGTACATATTGTAAATATTTTCAACCTTACTTTCAGATATAACAATTTTGTAGCCAAAGTGTAATGGATCTGATGATGGTCGCTTGACGATCGAAACTGATCATCCAAGTGTATTTATTAATCTCATGGAATTTCTCTTCAGGATTAGGGAACAACCCATCTGATTTGTGTAAAATCATGTTGACCGACTGAATAGCATAGGCAACACTGGAAAAGGCTTCAAACACCACAATGAAGCATAATCATCTTGCTATGGTACTACTGCATGCTCTGTCCACTGCTCACGCCAACACACCTCTAGCACTGGAAAATACGTCAGTCGATAAGGATTACCTACAATACACGAAAACAGCACCAAGGAATTGTATTCGTTTATCAACTTTCTGAGAGACAGTTTCAATAGAACACAGTAACATACGAGTATATTCTTTTCAGTTATGAACATGAGTATTCTTCTGCTTCTTCTTAGCGTGCCTGTCCGTTTCGGACGCTGGCGATCAGTATGGCTATTCTGGCTTTATCTGTGGCAATTCGGAACAATTCTTCAGAGCTTTTGTTGAACCAGGTTCTAAGCTTGTCAAGCCAGGAAGTTATCCTTCTGCCGGGCGATCTCTTTCCTTCTATTTTTTCTTGTAGTATGAGTTAAAGCAGCTCATACCTTTTTTGATTCCTCATAATGTGACCAAGGTGCTGTAATTTACGACACTTAATGATGATCATCAGTTCTGGTCTTTTTTCAACTCTGCATAGAATTTCCTGATTAGAAACTTTATGAATCCATGACATTCTCAGTATTCTTCTGTAAAGCCATAGTTCAAAGGCTCAAGCTAACAGTGGTAGCCTTTGTAAGGGTCCGTGTTTCTTCACCATACCAGAGAACTGAGAACACATAGCACCGTAGTTTGGTGTTCATGGTAAGATTGTGGCTTTTGAAAATTGAGCTCATTGATTTGAAAGCACTCCCTGCCTTTCCAATGCGACACTTTATCTCTTGAGAACTGTTCCATGATTCGGTAATGATGGTACCCAGATATGGATATTGGGAAACTTGCCCTATGCTATTACCATTAATGTACAAATTCACCCCTCTTATGTAGTCTACGTCTTGCTAATTATCATACATGTTGGTGTATTTATATTGATGTCTAGGCCATATCGTTTGCTTGTATCAGAAATTTTGTTCATGCGTATAATCCATTATATTACCAAGCCTGCAACATAAAATTCGATTGGATAACCTTAGTGTTTAACCCCATAAAAAAATCTCCACCAACACCATTAAATGGAAATAAATAATATGTTAAACTACAGTATAGGCTATAACTTTCAGTATTAGTGATTAAAACTCCCCCACCAGATGGCTTATTTCTGCAACGATTCAAAGAAGTTTATTTTAGGAAAAGTCAAATGCACGGCTTGTATGATTTACGAAAAGCAAGCTAGAGAATTTAGTGACAATGATAATAATATTCCATCATAAGAATCTTCTCTTCAATCGCTCGAGTACGATTAGGGAATTTAAAATAAAATTGTTTAATAATTTCTGAAGACTAAAAACCTTAAGTGAATATTAATTTGCGCTTTTTATTGAACCGTTTTCGGCCACATTGCCCTATCTACATCTTGGAATATTGATTTCAAAGATATCATTCCACAGCTTCGTCACAATTTTACATGATTATACCCGTTCTGACAAGTTCAATCCTAACCTAAAATGTTTTTGTCTACGTAACATCCACATCACGGTTCTTTCTTCAAACTGGTTTTATATAAAAATTAATTTATTTCATAGTTTACATATTTTTGTAACATATGTTTTTTTTTAAATTTTAGTGTGTATGTTTTTCAGCTTTTAGACGATTATTTTTTAGAAATAGTTTTGAGAACAACCTTCTTTCATGGTAATTTATTTTCATGTTCTGTAAATCTTGCATTTCTGTTCATATTATTATTTGTGCTAAGGTAGGCCACAATTGGCCCGAAACCGGTACAATAAAAAGTACTATTTAATATTGACGTAATGTTTTAAATCTTCAGCACCTGAAGCCTCCGTGACTTAGGTGGCAGGACGCCGACCTCTCACCGCTGGGTCCGTGGTTCAAATCCCGGTCACTCCATGTGTGATCTGCGCTGGACAAAGCGGAGGCAGACAGGTTTTTCTCCGGGTACTCCGGTTTTCCCGGTTCAAATTTCATTCCAGCAACACTCTCCACTATCATATCATTTCATCTGTCATTCATTTAATCATTGCCTCAGAGGAGTACGACAGGCTTCGGCAGCCAGCACGGTTCATATCCTCACCGCTAGATGGGGGCTTCATTCATTCCGTCCCTTACACTGTCAGTCGACTGGAAACAGGCTGTGGATTTTCAATCTTCAGAACCTATCTTCGTCTAGAAGGAACAAAGCTAACATTGTCATTTTCATGTCACATAAAAATGCTTCAATATAATTTCAAAATAACGTCATCTTGAAATTTTGAAAACAATTGATTTTCAGATGTCTCGATACTAAGCTTTGGATAGAGTTTCGTTGTGTAAATTTTCGTTACTCTCGGGTGATTAGATCGCCATAAATATCATTTGAAATATTTGAAAGTCATTTGGTCGCCATTTTGTTCTTCTGTTTCACAGGGTTTTGAATGTCACATATAGGCCTATGTTTACGTAATAGTCTTATATGACCATACAAAATGTCAGTGTTATTGCTTAAATTGTTTCAGAGATAATGTGGACCGGTACTGACTCATGTAGCTAGAACATAAAGCCTTGATGATAGCGAGATGCATGCACTCTCACTGTCCTTTGTGAGTGAATTATTCCATATCATCCCCGTCGTATCGACCACAAGTACTGAACATGTTAACTTCCTTTACGTGCGACCTCTGACCTTTGACATCGTGACATTTTTACTTCGTCGTGATGTCAGCTCCTCCCATCTGACGGCTTTAGAAATGTATCTCACGTAATTACTCGTATCTAGGGCTGGGGTTATGTTGGCCAACAAATCAACGAGAATGTCTAAAGAATAGTGCATTAATGAACTACGAATCCTAATCTGACAAATGTGTTTGTCGTTGTTGCTTCATTCAGGTGGTTAGTGACCAGCCAGAACGGTTAGGGACCGGATATTTAGGTTTTTGAAATTGTCATTTTAGATTTTCAAAAACATAAAATAGTTATATTTGTACGTTTTAATAGGTAGAATAGGTCAACGTGTATGCTAGCAAAAATTGACAAATTCCGCAAAATTTCAAATTAATACCTAACTGTTAGTAGACAGTCTGATTGCAACGAGAGTGTAAATATTTTACATAATGTTGTTGTTTGAGTCTTCAGTCTTTTGACTGGTTTGATGCAGCCATCCATACCTCCCTGTCCTGAGTTAATCGTTTCATCTATACATAGCTACCACACCCGACATCCCAGGCAATCTGTTTAATATGTTGTAACCTTGGTCTAGCCCTACAGTGCTTGCCCCCGACCCTTCCTTCCATAACTAAGCTTGCTATTCCTCGGTGTTATAGTATGTGTCCTACCAACATATCTCTTATCTTTATTAGCAGTCACCAGAAACATCTCTCCTCTCCCACTCGTCTTAATACGTCTTCATTTGTTACCCTATCTACCCATCTGATCTTCATCATTGTCCTGTAACACCACATTTCAAACCCTTGAATTCTCCTCTTTTCTGCTGCACCAAAAGTCCAAAATTCACTTCCATAGAATGCCACGCTCCAGACAATAGATTTCAAAAAGGACTTCTTGATACCTAAATCTATATTCGATGTCAACAGATTCCTTTTTTGTAGAAAAGCTTTCCTTGCCTGAGCCAACCTACTTTTTATATCCTCTTTGCTGCGTCCATCACTGGTTATTTTGCTTCCTAAGTAAAATAAGTCTCTCACTTCCATTTGCTTTCCACCTGCCAATTTGATGTCCATAGAGGTTTCTGATTTATTTTGGCTGCATTCCAATATTCTTGATATACATTTATTGCATTTCATCATGAATTCTTTCCTGAAGATGGAGTCAATACCACTCAAAAACTCATTCAAATCCTCTGTCGAGTTGCCAAAATGTCAATGTCACCAGAAAATCTCAGAGTTGAAATTATTTCTCCATGAATCTTCACTCCCACATTAATTTTTTCTCGAATTTCCTTCATTGCTTGTTCTATGTAGAGCTTGAAAAGTATGTTACGTCATCAAATTATCACCGAGAACTTGACACTTTTAGGCCATATTTGTTCTCCTTAATATGTTAATTAATAAATGATTCAAACTCAATAAAACCAAGGATATCAGAGGTGATTTTCACACTCCAGCCCGTTTAATTAATTTTGTATGTTTAGAATATAGGATTCTTGGAAATAATAAGAGAATTATTCCCACTTTCCTAACGGTAAATAAACAAACAATAAGATATAAGCTGAAATGTGCTGAAAATTATTGAATTTTCTGGCAGGTAGATTTTCTTTCAATCAACTAGAACTGGGAATAAACGCTATCTTCAGGTTTACTTTCAAAAATCGTGGACTAAAAATTCCAAAACTGCAATTTGGCATCTTTATCATTTAGTTTTTCTATTTAGGTAGCCTACTACACAATTCATTCTTTTGAGTTAGATTCCGAAAAGTATTTAATTATTTTTGTTTTGTATCTAGAAGTAAGGAAAAATAGGTAAAACCCTAAGAGTCCAGTTCTTAGTGATGGTGGTCATTCAGATCTATGTTCCCTGGTATGTGTACTATTTATCTGATAACCTGTATTATTGTAGTGCCTGTAGTAATGTGTGCATTTGTAATTGATGCTATGGTTGAGAAGGAGGTGGCCATGGTCTTAAGTTAGGAACCATCCTGACATTGCCTGGATTAGAAGTGGGAAACCACGGAAATCCACTTCCAGGGTGGTTAAGGAAGAAATTGAACACCTCTTCTCAGTTTTGCCTCACGAGACTGAGTGTATCTCATTCCAGACCTCAGACCAGAATTACATTTCTTGGCAGAACCGGGTATCAAATCCTGACCTCTGGGGAGACAGCCAAGAATACTTGCCACTGTATCTCGCGGGCAGCTGCAGTAAGTCCGGAGATCGGAGGTTCGATCCCCGGCACTGACAGCAGCTACCCTGAGTGTGGTTTTTCCACATTCCCACCAGAGAAATGCCAGGATAGTACGTTACTTCAAGTTCCGGAGCGTCTACCCCTTTCCTGTCTCTACTACAACACTACTACACTACTACAGTCATCACATAAGTACAAGTTATCAGACAGGCTCGACACACACACAACTACACAGGGCTGATGACCACGATGTTCCAAGTCCTTGAAATGAACTATCAACATATTATATGTATGCAATGTCTTAGCAATAACTACTGTAATTTGAACTAATCGACTCATAATCAGGATACTAATTATTTATCATGGATATATTTTTGTACTGGGAGTTTGTCTGGGATTAGCGTAGACATTTTTGTTTCGTCAAATTCCTGATATATAGTTAGACGAACAAAATCACATCCATGATCTTTGTTTTTGGTTTTACAACATCATAACATTTTAACATATTTACTACATCATCTTTTCCCGACAATAAATGAATTCAGTTATGTTCCTGGGCTGTGTTTGCCCTAATCAGGTTATATCCAGGTTTTGTGACAGAAATAATTTTCTGGGGAATTACTCCCCTTAATGAGGATATTTCATTATCATGAAAATGTATTCCGGAATAATAAACAAACGATTAGTGAGGATGGCTGGTAGCATCTGGTCCTGTGGTTTTAACCACCCCAATGTGCACGATCCTTGCAACATTGTTGTGGCACTAAGAGATGTCCTTATTTACCAAGATTGAACATCCACCGAGAATGTGATTCAAGGTCTCACTATGGTTGCCATATTTACGACACCTATCCTCAACCTTTGTCTGTTTTAAAATGCATCTCCTCTATTTCCTTGTTGGCATGATGGCCTTGTACCAGGCATAGCCAGCATTAAGCTAGTAGATTCGCCAGATATTTGGCATTGTTAGAGTAATCTGTTTGATTCACACTTATCTGTATGTGGCAGGTGTGTACATGCGCACCATAAAGAAATTGTTCTTTCCATTCTCCAACTTGACCGAGGAGTGGCTTTACAGGAAAGCTGTAATTGGCCCGGTTCAAATGAAATGCGGAGTCACTGTCTGCCTTACAAATGGCAGCGCAAATTGCATTTTGCTCCAATCTTCGTATGAAGTAGTTCCTCAGGCTCAAGGGTTTCTTGTGACAATTCCTTCGCTTGGCCGTAGAGTTATGGGTTGAAGAGCAGACTTGGGATAATGAAGACTGTGCTTGGTCATATCTGTATACGCACTGTTCTCTCAAGTTCTTCTAGGTCTATTCTACACCATTCCTACACACCAAATGAATAGCTTGGAGTAGAGATGGCGTAAGCGTTAATGGTTTTGACTTTCCTGTGATCAGCAAAGACACAGCACAGTGTTCAGTCGAACCTTCAACATTATTTTAAGTCTGTCTTTAATCTCAGTTTAGTTAATTCATCGCACCTGGATAAAGCCTAAGTACGTGTAGATTTGTTCTTCGGATGGGCATTTACATCATTACCTGCGCTGATTCCATTATTGCTTTTTAATTTCCCTTTATGCAAGTGTATTGCAGTCCGAAGTTAATGGTATTGATTTAGAGAAGCTGCTTGCTAGGTTCAGCAGATTCTGACTTTGGGTCTTAGAACAAATCAAGTCATCCTTGTACAGCATGTGGATAATCGTAGATTCTGTGTCCCTACACGTCACGTTGAACCTACATCCTAATGAGTTGAGCCAGTATTTTTAGCCTACTTTTCACATTTTGTCAAAATTAGGAGACGTATGACATCGATCCGCGCAAATGTCTGTCTGTCTGTCTGTGTGTGTGTCCTCCCCTATTAACTCCTAAAAGGCTACAGCTATCGAAACCAAATTTGATATGAATAAAATATATATACCTGAATATCTTACGGTCATATGTGAAAATGACGTCAGTGCTACAAACTGCTGGAAAATCGCAATTGAAATTTGAACTCCATATTGGATATCTCAGAAGTTATGCATGCAAACTGTTCCGAAATTGGCAAACACAGAGATAATAACATCACAGATTACGTTTTAGGAGCCCATAGATAAGAGAGCTGCCAAAACGATTCTAAGCCTGCTGATAGGTCCTATATTTAAATGCATGTACTGTAACTTCTATACTATCAATTGGATTTCAAAGCCAGCTGCCAACTGTTAAGAAATGCTCTCTCAATTTTTAGCCTACTTTCGATTTTTGCAAAAAATGAAAGTAGACTTATGAGATCACTACAGGGTGAAAAAAGTGTGTCCGTCTGTGTGTGTGTGTGTGTGTGTGAGTCTGTGTACTCAGAATTTCTGCCCCCCCCCCCTATCAATTCGAACACGGTGAACGCGAATTGAACGAAATTTGGTACAAAGGTAGCACTACCAAAGGGCACCTCAGTGTCATGTTTTATATCGCCGCCATCTTGACGGAAACGGAATGACGGCTACCCAAATGTTAAAAGCTTAAATCAAATTACGACCATCCTAATAATTTGATCTCTACCAGATTTTGCAACAACATGCCTTTTTGTGGAAAGCATCTTATGACTGACTACAAGGTCATCAGCCCAATAGTTTGCAAATAGCTGCCATGTATGTGTGCAAGTCCATTCCCCATATCAATTCAATCACGGTGAAACCGAATTGAATGATTTTTTTTACAGAGGTAGCACTAGCAAAGGGCACCTCATATTCATGTTTAATATCCCTATAGCACTTTGTATTTCAACAAGCTACTACAACCAACATTCATTATAATCCTTGAAAAGGACAAAGAGTTATAACAATACCCATGCATTTAGGAGAAAGTAGGCTATATGTTCTTTACTGAACATCTTGTTTTACCTAATACCAATGAAGTACGCAATCCAACAGCTCTAAACTCTGCACACGTATAGTACCTGACATTCTAGATTAACTTGCAGTAACTGATAAACGTTGATGCTGCCAACATGATTCTAAGCCTGGTGATAGGTCCAATTTTAAATGCATGTAACTTCTATACTAACAAATGGATTTGAACCAAATTTCGTATGTGCTTTGTGTACCATAACAGATATGACAATGCGTATTCTTAAGAGCCAACAGGGCTGCAAACTGTTAATAAGTGCTCTCTCTATTTATCTATCCTATTTCCAATATATCAGAAAGTATGCAAGCCAACAGCTCTAAATTACGATGGAGCATGGTGCGTGACGATCATAGTACAAGAGGCCTCAGTAGCGTTAGTGATAAATTTATCACACTGAATAGAGTGCCATCCTAAATGTTCATAATTGAAAGATAATTAACTCTCCATGTTTCTAAGTTTGATGTTTTTCAGTTGGTCGACACGATTGTACCAATTGTGATGGGTTATTCCCTGAGATTAATCTTATGTAACTGTTTTTCAGGATTATAGAATGACCCTTCACAATTGAGTACAGTCGTGTTCGTTAACTAAGGCAACACTGAAGAATGGCATCAAACACCATAATCCCTATGCTTCATAGCTAGAATAAAACAATTAGTTCCGTGAAGAACATTACAGTCTATTTTCAAATATCTCACTTATGTTAATTGCCTCTATCAACAAGCAAAATGTCAGTTTGATTGGTGTAATAGATTCGAAGCTATTGAGAACCATCTAAATATTGTGGATGTACGCCATGTTGGATTTTTAGCCTATTTTCATTTATTAAAAAATAGGCTTATGAGATCACCCTTTCTCCGTGTGTCTGTGTGTGCGTGTGTGTGTGATGGTGTGTGTCCCCCCTAATAACTTCTAAACAGCAGGAGCGATTGCAATGAAACTCGGTAAGTGCATAGCACTATTCCGGACCGCCCCGACGGTCCCTTCAAATATTTTTACGTCTCACCAATCCAACATGGCGGCTGTGCGAAATATTTCACCAGCATTCGATATCTACGAAACTATTACCGATATCACCCTGGCATATATCACGGTGATAAAGGAAACTACTAGAAGTTCACCTATGTGATTTTTGAAAACCTGATAACTACAAAACCAACATGGCGGCCAAGCGAAGTTGCGACTTTTAAATAGACGTTTCTCACGATTTAACCAACCAAACGCAATTAAACTTGGTACAGTATATGCTTATACAAATTGTAATGCACCGACATCTAACTTCATTCAATTGTTTACATAACCTCAAGAAGGCGGCTGTGCGAAATATTTCACCGGCATTCTATATCTCTGAAACTATTAGCGGTATCACCCTGAAATTTTATACGGAGATAAAGGGCACTACTGGAAGTTTATCTATAAGATATTTGAAACCCAGTTAACTACAAAACGAATATGGCAGCCAAGTGAAGTTGAAAATTTAAATAGACCTTTCTCGCGACTTAATGATCCAAACGCAATGAAACTTGGTACAGGAAATGTTTATACACATTGTAATGCACTGGTATCTAATTTAGGTCAATTGTTTACATGATCTCAAGATGGCGGCTGTGCGAATTTTAAAATTAAGTTTTTCTTTCTTGTGTCGTAATCATGCGATCGAAGTGAAAGTTTGAATAACGAACCCTTGCAATAATTTTCCTTTGATGGTACAAGACTCTATGGCCTATACATATAACAATCCAACAGGGCGACCATCCAAAATATTTAGACGGATCTCAATATCTACGAATCTATTACAGCAATCAAACTGAATATTTTAATGTTCATAGGGGCTATGAACATAAGTTCACCTATAGGACTTTCAATAACCTGGTGATCACAAATCCAACATGGCGGCGACGCGAAGTATAAAGATTCACATGGTCGTTTCTCGCAATTTAACCATCCGAGTGCAGTGACACTTGGTACAGCAAATTCTTCTACAAATGTTAATACACTGGCTTCTATTTTTTTCACATGTTTCTATAACCACAAGATGGCAGCTGTGCGAAATTTTAAAATCTCGTTTTTACTTCTTGTGTCATAATTATGCGATTGAAGTTTGAATACTACACGTACACAATTATCTTCATGTAACAGTACATAACTCTAAGACCTGCAGATATAAAAATCCAACATTGCGACCATCCGCAATATTTAGCCGGTTCTCAATATCTGCGAATCTAGTACAGCAATCAAACTGAACTTTTGTATATTGATAGAGGCAATTAACATTAATAGGATATATGAAAATAGGCTGTATAGTTCTTCAAGGAACTACTTGTTATATATGTATGCTATAGAGTTATGTACTATTAGATGAAGATTATTGCGTAGGTTTATTATTCAAATATCAATCGCATGATTAGGATACAAGAAATAAGAACAAGATTTTAAAATTTCGCACAGCTTCCATATTGAGGTTATGAAAACAATTGAAATAAATCAAATGTCAGTGGATTAAAATTTGTATAAGCATTTACCGTACCAAGTTTCACTGCTCTCGGATGGTTAAACGTCCATTTAAATATTTAAATTTTGTGACGGAGCCATGTTGGATTTGTGCCCATAGGTGGAGCTAATGTTAATATCCTCAAACAACACACCAAATTTCATATTTAATGCTTTCATTGATTAGTAGATATTGAGTACTGTCTAAATATTTCAAATGGTTACCATGTTGGATTTTGTTATATGTAGGCCGTAGAGTTATGTATTAGAATATGAAAATAATTGCGTAGGTTCATTATGCGAACGTTGACTTCAATCGCATGGTTAGGACACATGAAATATAATCTTAATTTTAAAACTTCGCACAGCCACCATCATGAGTTTATGTAAACAATTGAACTAAATTAGATGCCAGTGCATTACAATGTTTATGAACATTTTCTGTTCCATGTTTCAATGCGCTAGAATGGTTCAATCGCGAGAAAAGTCTATTCAAATGTTTCAACTTCGCTTGACCACCATGTTCGTTTTGTAGTTAATAGGTTTCTAAAAGTTACATAGGTGAACTTCACCATACAATCTTTTAGGGTGTTATCAGTGAAATATTTGGAGATATAGAATACCGGTGAAATAATTCGCAAAGCCGGCACGTTGGATTGGTGAGACGTAATAAAATTTGAAGGGGACGGTCGGGATCGGAGCTTCATTGAAATCGCTCCAGCCATTTAGATTTTATTAGAGGGAACCACACACACATACACAAACACGGACAAAAGGTGATTTCATAAGCCATGTTATTCATAATACAGGGCACCCGAGAATGTTCTCCGCAGGTGGTACGTGCAGCTGCGAGTGGTTGAGTCATGAGTTTTAATTGGCTGCACTGCACTGTGTCCTTCAAAGCGGGACTTCCCCGTGTGAGCTGTCGATGTGTATCGCGATAAGCGCTCCAGCCTGCACGTCGGCAGCGAACGTTCAGATAGATTATTATTGGAAGAGTGCAACAGTATACAGGTGGTAATGTTTACTACTGAAGAGAGAGGTTTTTTGGTGGAATACGTTTTTCGCGAAGGCGATTGGTTTACAGAAAATGTAAAATTAAGATTTCAGGCGCGGTTTCCTAATTCAAAGTGTCCAAACCGTAATACCGTTCGGGATTTGGTAAGTAAATTTTGTGTGACTGGCTCATTTCACGATGTACCGGGAACAGGCAGGCCTACGTTTTTAACAGACGAATAACTTGATGAAATCTCCGATATAATGCTGCCTAGTCCAAGTAAATCAACACGAAAATTAGCTCAACAAACAGGAATCTCTAAGTCGACTGCACATAGAGCTGTAAGAGACAACCTTCAGTTGTTCCCTTATAGTGAACGATGTATGGAAGATAGACATAAGTTATGCTCTCGCGGACTTTTTTGTAGAACTTTTCATGCTGAACAATTCTTACACTCATAGTATTTAGATATTTTTAACGGTTTGCCCAGCGTAAGCTTACAAAGCGCTCGACGCCAGGTATTTCATCGACTTTTCCACTAAAATCGTTACTGCTCGGCTTCCTTTGATCATAAATAAATTATTTTCTACAGAAATCATACTCGATATATTCTGTACAGAATGGTGAAAACCGCATCAAAATCCATCCAGTGGTTCTCGAGTTTACCCGTAACATTCAAGAATCGGGGACTTTGTTTTATACTAAGTAGAGATGTTGCAAACGGCAGCCGTGCTACCAACGTAACTGCTGTAGCTAGCTCTCCCAGACGCATGTAGGCGCTGCGGAGAATATTCCCGGACTCACTGTAGAAAATAGGGTAAAACCTAATATGTGGCTTTGTACGCCCAAAGCAAAATAACTGCGACCCAAAATTTAAGTGCCTGTTTGGTGTGCTATTAAACATGTAGTTTCGTGAAGAACTATAGATCCTATTTTCATATATCCTACTTATGTTAATTGCCTCTCTCAACATACAAAATGTGAGTTTGATTGGTGTAATATAGTCGTGGACATTGAGAATCATATAAATATTTCGAATGTTCGCCATTTTGATCTTTATATAAATGTAGGCCATAGAGTTATGTATTGTTACGTGAAGATTATTCCCTAGGTGTATTAAACAAACTTCAATGGCATGATTAGGACACAAGAAATAAAAACAAGATTTTGAAATTTCGCACAGCCACCATCTTGTGGTTACGAAAACATTTCAAATCAATTAGATGTCATGGAATAGCATTTGTATAAGCATTTACCGTACCCAGTTTCACTGCGCTTGGATGATTAAATCGCGAGAAGCGTTCATTTCAATATTTGAATTTCGCGTCGCCGCCATGTTATATTTGTGCTCACCAGGTTATTGAAAGTCTTATAGGTGAACTTATGTTCATAGCCTTTATCAAACTACAAATTTTCTGTTTGATTGCTGTCATAGATTAGATTATATTAATAACCAACTCAATATTTTGGATGGTCGCCATGTTGGATTGTTTTATAAGTAGGCCATAGAGTTACGGACTATTACAAATTATTTGAATGGACGCCATTTTCCTAAAATTACATTTATACTTTTCACGGCTTAATGCACTGAATATGTTTGCAAGGCGGTTTACTTCCAATGTCTAACCAAGAGCCCTAATTATATTTTTTTTTTAAGAAACTCAAAGTAAAATCATTTATTAGAATTTCCAGTAACAGAGGAGCCTGGTTATGTTGGAAAGTAATAGAACTTTGCAGGATTATTAAACACAATTCACTCATTATTATGCCCAAAACAGATTTTATAATATGCCTACAGTCATGAAGTATTATACCACCAAACTTTCAGCTGTTGTTTGTTCAGTTGGAGAGCGTTTACATGATGAGTACCGCACAATTTAAAATATCAACATGAATGTTCTATTGAGCAGTTGGTTACATTCACGGCTACAACATACACAAAAATAATTGAAACGCATATTCTGGAATTTCTTTTTCATATCCTTACTCTAAATGTATATTTCTTTTTCACCTTTGTTGGGTAAAAAATAATCTCTTAACCCACGGATACTCGGGTGAGCTACAGGTGTAGTCCAGTGATTTATATTGTTGTAGCGCCGAGTATATTTTTTTGCTAGGAATATTGAGATTATCTGTAGCTGCCGGTTGATGCTGTATTTAACATACGGGTGTGATTCCAACTTAACCAACTGCACCAAACTGACACCAGATGCATTAGGCGCGAGCATCGCTGTTTCAGAATTGAGCGTACACAGGAAACTTTACCTCACAGGAGGTGGCCATGTAGATGACTTTCAAATCAGTCAGTGTTTGGATGAAAGTAGTGATAGGTTGAGTGCAGTGGAAAAAAAGTAGGCTGTTGCTTCTTGTGTGGACGAGGAAGGGATAAATCAACAAGGAACAGATGCGCAAAGTTCAATGAAGGTCTTCTTGGATCATTGTGTCCATTTGCACAGAATGCATGAGTGACAAATTAGTGTGAGCATGCTTATGGATTTCCAGGGCTATTGATTGTAGCCAAAAGGGCGAAAATAAACTTCAAAACTTGGAGAAAAAATAAATGAAGATACTGAAATTGTTCATAATAAGTGTTGAGTTTTGTTTAATTCCAATCCAAATATGCACTAATATAAGTATTTGGGTTTACAAAAAATAATTTAACAGTTCTAGTTCCATTAGTTTTATTTTTGTTGCATCTTTAACGAAGATGTACGATCAAATTGAATTTTCTTCTTTGGTTTGTATGTTCTCTTCATATGAAGATAGCCTAAGAGCCTACATAAAATCTTCAGATTTAGCTTTGAGCGCTAATATATACTACTATTTATCATATTATTGAATCTGAACACCAAAAATAACGTGTGCGAGTCCATCAGATTGAATAACTGTTTGGGCTACATTTTATGTAGCCCGCGCGAGTAACGCTGTATCTATTACTAGCGCGAGTGTCCGAGGGTTAAAAGAGAAGTATGCTTGATACACAATACATTTTGGCGTATGTTGATCATATTAGTACAATACACAATCACGCAAAATTTAATTGAGACATCTTGAATGGTATTTGAGTTATCATGTAAACGCTGTGTGAAAATAAATGTTTCAGGAAACGAGCTTCAAACTTACGTAAGGGCGTGATGGTTTGAAATTCGAAGAGGCAACTTAAGGGACAGCAACTAACATTTAGGGGCATATCTCTGGAAGTATTGAAGATATTTTAATTTCGTTTTCATCAAATGAAAGATAAAACATCATTCATTCCAATAATTCATAAGCAAATATTTTCACCCAGAAAGGTCTACCTCCCCCCTTAAATCAGGTACCATATCGGCAGTCGCTTGGAGTAGAAGTGGAAAAGCACGGAGGATAACTTCTATGAAGCCCGATGTGTGAATAGGACCCATTATAACTCAGTTTTGCCTCGCGAAGCTGAGTGAAACACTTTACACCCAATCAGACCAGTATTAAAATTCTTGGCAGGGTCAGGCATCGAATCCTGACTGTGGGGACAGTCACGAATGCTCTCCCAGGCGACAGGGAGTGAACATTAGATATACGGTATAGTTGGAAGGTAGTTAATAAAATCACTGACGCATGTAGGAGTAAAATCCGTTGCTTTACCAACAGAATTAATGCCGAGGTGGTTTTATTTTCATGACAAGTTTAAAACTTTGACGCTAGTCAACGCTAACGTAATTACACTGTGGGAATTGTTTGTTCACGACCACGTGTGACATTTCATATTTTCATGGAATTAATCACAATTCCACGAAGCTGTTAACATAGGCTAATACTGTACATTTTGATAATTAGCCCATAAGTTATGAAACATCAGAAAAATACTGTGGAGTTGTTAGAAAAGACATGAATTCAGAACTGAATATTATACTGCAGATAAAATAGAAGTAATTAATAAATACAATAGTAACAATAGTAGTTCCGTGAAGAACTATACAGCCTATTTCATACATACTAATGTTAACTGCCACTATCACCATACAAAAAAAAATCCTCTCGGCACGCCGGAAGGCGGAGGTAGATTTCACCGGACAAACTTGGGGATAGGCGAAAATAGGCAGAATATGCAGGTTTTCGTAGAAGGATCAGACCTCATTTATTGCGAGAAGGTATTTTATAATTGGAGCTTAATTAACTTTGTTTTTCGTCATTTTATACATACTTTAAACATTTTATTGTCTTATGGGAACGGTAACCTTCTTGTCATTTGGGGTCCATTTTTATACTTGTGGTCACACTGTCCTTATGCAAGGTTTCGACACTGATGTGTAACTATGTAACGGTCTGTTACTTCTTCACGCAAAATTATATCTCCCGCAGAGATTTTGGTTGGTTCCTCAGTTTAGGGGCTGCGACAACGCGGTCATGTAACCCCGTGTACTTAGGAATGGCTGTATTAGTCTGTAATTCAGGTAAGGAATGCAGACGGTCAATTTCAAGCAGTCGTTCCTAATGTTGCTTCCTGGTACTACAGTCAACGACACCTAGCTGTGAACTTGGCTACTAGATGCCACCGCAACCAGCAACTGGCAACGAACGTTGGAACTTCCCCTCCAAAGGAAAGCATACTGTGGCATTTTTAGCGCTCTTAGAAAATCCGACGACTTCGGCCGGCTTTGAACTCGCGACCTTGGGCATCGACATGCAGCATGCTACCAGTTACGTCACCGAAGACGCTTCACACTTAGTCAGATGGAAATCTGAATCTGATCTCGTGCAAGTGCGTTATCTTGGCAACGTCTGATGGCTCATCCCTCATCAATTTAGTAGTGTTGCCATGGCAACCACTGATAGCTCTTGGCATTTTCTTATAATTCCGAAATAATTTTTCTCATCCCTTGGCATAATGGTGGGTCATATCAAAAATTCTTTCAGACAAAAGTTTTAGGTAATTATTAGGGGAATATTGTCCATTTTGTACGGTTTTGATATTGTGCCTAGTAAGAGAGACATGATTAATGTTTCCCCAAAAAACGACTTTTTCCCACCCCTTTGGTCAATGTTTGGTGCTATAAAAAACTCATCAAACATAAATTTTTGGGATTTATCCGACTCATAGTATGAACGTTGAACGGATTCGATATTTCACATATTAAGAGAGTTATAGCAATATTTCACTTTTTCGAAAAAAGCCCCCCCCCCCATTTTCAGCCCCCTCGACCGATTTAGCCCATTAACGAACTCGACCGAGATTTTATAGGTATACATATTCGGTAAAAATTCAAAGTGATTGGTGCAAAATTACGGCAGTTATCGTGTCCAAAAGGAAATGATGTACATATACATATACATACATAAATTAGATATAAACTTTTGAACTGACGGTGGTTTTGGGGTCTGGGGGATGTGAAACGCGAAGATATGTCGAAATTTTCCGGAAGTCGAAACATGGTACCCATTGTAAGAGTTAGCTTTCTAATGAAATCTACCTGAGGTTGGTTCCTCAGTTTAGGGGCTGCGACAACGCGGTCATCTAACCCCGTGTACTTTGGGTGAGTGTAGAATCTGTCTGATAAACGGTGTGAATTGTAATGGCTGTATTAGTCTTAATTCAGGTAAGGACTTCAGACGGTCAATTTCAAGCAGTAGTTCCTAATGTTGCTACCAGGTACTACCGTCAACGACACCTATCTGAGAACTTGGCTACTAGATGCCACCCCAACCAGCAACTCGAAACGAACGTTGGAACTTCTCCTCCAAAGGAAAGCATACTGAGGGATTTTAGCGCTCTTAGAAAATCCGACGACTTCGGCCGGCTTTGAAAATGCGACCTTGGGCATAGACATTCTGCATGCTACCAGTTACGTCACCGAAGCCGCTTCCCACTTAGTCAGATGGAAATACTGAATCTGACCTGGTGCAAGTGCGTTGTCATGGCAACGTCTGATGGCTCATCCCTCATCAATTTAGTAGTGTTGCCATGGCAACCTCTGATAGCTCTTGGCATTTTCTTATAATTCCGAAATAATTTTTCTCATCCCTTGGCGTAATGATGGGTCATATCAAAAATTCTTTCAGACAAAAGTTTTAGGTAATTATTAGGGGAATATTGCCAATTGTGTACGGTTTTGATATTGTGCCTATTAAGAGAGATATGATTAATGTTTCCCGAAAAACCCACTTTTTCCCACCCCTTTGGTCAATGTTTGGTGCTATAAAAAAACTCTTCAAACATAAATGTTTGGGCTTTATCCGACACATAGTATGAACGTTGAACAGATTCGATATTTCACATATTAAGAGAGTTATAGCAATATTTCCCTTTTTCTAAAATAGCCCCCCATATTCACCCCCTTCCACTGATTTCGCCCAGTAACGAACTCGACCGGGATTTTATAGGTATACATATTCGGTAAAAAATTCAAAGTGATTGGTGCAAAATTACGGCAGTTATCGTGTCCACAATAAACTGATATACATATACATAAACATACATAAATTATATATAAACTTTTGAACTGACGGTGGTTTTGGGATCTGGGGGATGTGAAACGCGAAGATATGTCGAAATTTTCCGGAAGTCGAAACATGGGACCCATTGCAATAGTTAGCTTTCTAATGAAATCTATCTAATTTCAGTTTGACTAGAGGACTCGTGCGAGAAATCTCGCATGTTCATAAACCACACTTTCCCCAATAGGTTTATAATGAGAGACTTAAAGAGGAAGGTTGTTATGTTTTTATTTCAACCACATGATTATAGAACACTATTTACATTTCAGGATAAAGGAAAGACCTCAGAATGTTAATATGACATGAAACAGGCGTCACAGCGGCCCGTGGACAGCAATTATGGAGCGTATTTTCCTACATCAACGGTGTTTGCAAATCGCACTCTTCGTACAATTTCTTTAAAGTCATTTTTTAAAGAAATTATAGATATTTATGAAATTATAGCGCAATAAGTCACTGTTAATGTCAATTCTCTTTCATTTGAATTCTCATTTGTCACGATCGGTCGCTTGTGAGCGCCGCAGGAGGGATGCATACTACTGAAATAATATATATGATGATTGCTGTAATAGATTCGTAGATATTGAGAACCAACTAAATATTTCGGATGGTCGCCATGTTGCATTTTATATATGTAGGTTCTAGAATTATGTACTGTTACATGAAGATTTTTGTGTACGTGTAGCATTCGAACTTCAATCGCATGATTAGGACACAAGAAGTAACAAGAAGATTTTGAAATTTCGCACAGCTGCCATCTTGTGGTTATGGAAACAATTGAAATAAATTAGATGCCAATGGATTAACATTCGTTTAATGATTTACTGTACCAAGTTTCACTGCACTCGGGTGGTTAAATTGCGAGAAATGTCCATGTGAATATTTATACTTCGCGTCGCCGCCATGTTGGATTTGTAATCACCAGGTTATTAAAGTCCTATAGGTGAACTTAAGTTCATTGCCCCTATGAACATACAAAAATTCAGTTTGATTGCGATAATAGATTCGTAGATATTCAGAGCCGTCTAAATATTTCGGACTGCCGCATTTTGGATTAAATGTATAGGCCATAGAATCATGTACCTTTAAAGGAAAATTATTGCGTAGGTTCATTATTCAAACTTTCACTTCGATGGCATGATTACGACAGAAGAAATAAAAATTTAATTTTTAAATTCGCACAGCCGCTATCTTGAGGTTATGTAGACAATTGAACTAAATTAGTTACCAGTGCATTACAATGTGTATAAACATTTCCTGTATCAGATTTCATTGAGTTTGGAACATTAAATCGCGAGAAAGGTCTATTAAAATTTTGTAATTCGCTTGGCCACCATGTTCGTTTTGTAGTCAACCGGTTTTTGAAAGTCTTATAGGTGAACTTCGAGTAGTGCCCATTATCTCCGTACAAAATTTCAGAGTGATACCGCTAATAGTTTCAGAGATATAGAATGCCGGTGAAATATTTTGCACATCCGCCATCTTGTGGTTATGTAAACAATTGAACGAAGTTAGATGTCGGTCCATTACAATGTGTATAAACATATACTGCACCAAGTTTTATTGCCTTTGGTCGGTTAAATCGCGAGGAATTTCTATTTAAATGTCGAAAATTCGCGTGGCCGCCATGTTGGTTTTGTAATTACCAGTTTTACGGAAGCCACATAGGTGAACTTCTAGTAGTTCTCTTTATCACCGTAAAAAATCCAGGGTGATATCAGGAATAGTTTCGGAGATATTGAATGCTGGTGAAATATGTTGCACAGTCGCCATGTTGGATTGGTGAGACGTAACAAAATTTGAAGGACACGTTGGGGGTCGTCCGGAATAGTGCTATAAACTTACCTAGTTTCATTGAAATCGCTCCAGCCGTTTAGAAGTTATTAGGGGCACACACACACACACGCACACACACACATGGACAAAAGGTGATCTCATAAGTCTATTTTTTCAAAATTGAAAAAAGGCTAACAAGATGTTCAGTAAAGAGCTTATAGCCAAGATTCCCCTAAATGCAGGGGTATAGTTATAACTTTTTGTCCTTTTCAAGGAGTATAATTATTGAATGTTGTCGTAATACAACGTGCTATACGGATATTATACGTCGATTGACTCCTCACCTGAAATATATATACACACACTAATACAGCCAACACAATAACATAGGTTATCATACGAAATCCAACACTCACCCAAGTACACGGGGCTAAATGACCATGATGGATATGCATCTCATATGAAGCAATAACATCAACAACAGCGTCCTACCCAAATCATTCCTCGTATAAAAGTACACACACTAGTAAGCCTACAGACATCGCAGTGACACAGTTTATCAGACAACTTCTACTCACACCCAAATACACGGGGCTACAAGACTATGATTCCTCAAAACCCCTAAAGAATCAACAAAAACCAGAAAACAAAAAAAAAACTCTATCGCAGATCAAAGACAAGGAATTGTAATCGCTGTAGTCGAGTGTTAATATATGTGGTGTTATAAGCATATCCATATAATACTGGCAGGTACCCGCGGCTTCGCTCGCGATGATTTTTTTTTCGTGTGGCCTCCTGAGAGGCCGAGTGCAAGTCTTTCTAAGTGACGCCCGTGGGCGACCTGCGCGTCGGGATGAGAGATGGAATTGATGAAGGCGAATGAAACTGGGCAAGGATGTGGAAGGAAGCGGCAGTGGCCTGTCAGTAGGTACCGTCCCAGCATTTGCCTGGTGTTGAAAATGGGGAAACCGCGGAAAACCATTTCAAGGACGGCCGACGGTGGGGCTCGAACCCACTTGTCTACCGAGTCAGCAGAGAGCTTGGCCCCATGACCTAACGCTGCGCTTTAGAGCGCGTTGCCACTACTGTCGGTGCTCGCGATGATGATAATGGGGATGATGCATTATTGCAGATAGTTGGTCTGTTCTATTACAGCAATCTCGGCTGGGTGGGTCTATTTCAATTCGTAAATTTCTGATGCGTACAGTATATTAGTATGAGCCGCAAAATGGGATTTTCATAGAGTTAATAAATTCTACAGGGTACGATATTACCTTATGTGAACACTTTTTAAAATTACGATTTTTGTTTTGGCATGTTTTGCTGAGACATAACGATTTTGTTGTCTGGATACTCGTGAGCACGACACATAACCAGTTGTCCATGGGAAAAATGGATTTGTCTAAATGTACACCTGATGCTGTTAAGTGTGTGTCATTGCACTTTGTTGCGAGTAATTCCGAATATTGTTTGAAATGGGAACTGCACTCTTGCACACTGGAATGGAAAATCTATAGGAATATGGGGTGTTAAAAGTACTTTTCCTTAAGCTATTCAGGGTGTATTGTTCCCACAATTATTGATGATTTGAACGCCAACATGTCGCTATTAATACCCCTATAGTAAAATATCTCTCACCTTGGCCGCTGAAGTACATTATGCAGCTTCTTCCAGTGGTACATCCCAGGGATTGAAATTCTCCAACAACTCTTTTGCCTTACATGCCTCCCTAAATATTGAAAATTCCTGATTATTGTGCCTTTAAAGATCTTTGAAAGGGGTTGCCCTCGCATAAGGTGTAGATGCATTGTCGAAGGAAAACATTCCATGTAACAAATATGGACCGTGTAATCTGTGCCGAAAGCTTCTGCAGATTTAACAACAGGCCAATTCTGAACAACAGTTCCTTGAACTCAGATTTGCAAATATTTTATTTTATCGTTCCTTGTGTAATATCTGTACAGGGTAAGTACGTAAAATTTAGTTCCGATCGGTGAAACGATGTAGATTTGTGCCAAAGGGTCTAATGTAGGGACAGCAGCGGGCTGTATGAAATATCAAGTGAGCGGTGTTACTCGTCGATTTTCAGAATGTAAGTACGTACATTTTGGTTCAGATCGGTAAAACGGTGTAGATTTGTGCCAAAAGACCTAACTACGAACATTGAGCTTCACATAAATGGATGAAAGGCAGCCTACACTATGTATTACTCCAGGGTATACGCAATCAGTGAAATCCACAGTGTTGCAAAAGATGAGTACGTAAAAAAATTACTTTCGTGCACGACATCGGTTAGCAAAAGTTTGTTGATTAGTTATGTATTTTCTTTCAATCCATAATCTATTCATATTCAAATCAATTTTAAATAACTTTCATTCGTATTCTTTTTCTTTTTCTTATCCTTATCCTTATTCTTATTCGTATTTTCATTTTCATTTTCATTTTTATTTTCAATTTTCGGGTTAAATTTTAATTTTGGATTCGGTTTCTGTTTTTTTTCGATTTTGATTTTTGATATTAGATTATAGATTTCCTATTTTTGATTTTGATTTTCATTTTCAACTTTGGATTTTGATTTTGAATTTTGAATTTTTAAAGTTGAATTTTGAATATTAATTTGGATTTTGTTTTTTGAATTTTCAATTTTGAATTTTGAATTTTGAATTTTTAACTTTAATTTGAATTATATTTATAAATCTATTTCTATTTCTACTTTCATATTTCTATCACTATTTTATCTCTATTTCTATTTTCATTTTAATTTTCAATTTTAATTTTAGTTTCGGTTTCGGTTTTATTTTGATTTTGATTGTTGATTTTTATTTTTTATTTTTGTTTTTGATTTTGATTTTGATTTTGATTTTGATTTTGATTTTTGATTTTTGATTTAAGATTTGGATTTTGATTTTCAATTTTGAAATTTGAATGTTGAATTTTGAATTTTGGATTTTGAATTTTGAATTTTGAATTTTGAATTTTGAATTTTGAATTTTGAATTTTGAATTTTGAATTTAGAATTTAGAATTTATAATTTTGAATTTAGAATTTTAATTTTAACTTTAATTTGAAATATATTTATAAATATATTTCTATTTGTACTTATATTTCTATCTCTATTTCTATCTCTATTTCCCTTTTCATTTTCAATTTCATTTTCATTCTCATTTTCATTTTCATTTTCATTTTCAATTTCATTTTTATATTTATTTTTATTTTTTGTTATTTTAATTTCTTGTTATTATTTTATTATATTTCCTTAATTTATTATTTTTCTTTCGTTTCATCCTCTTTGGGGTACGTTTAATCAATCATTTTTCTGTGTGTTCTTCTTTCCTTGGTGCCCAGTATTTCTTCTTTCCTTCTGAACTTCTTATCCTCCCTTCTTCCGAGATGATGGGTTTGGAATTTGGTGTAGAATATCCTTATTTTATTGTAACCTATTTTAGTATATTCTAATTCTATTAAATGTATTCTACCCTTCTCTATTTTATTCTATTTTGGTTTTATCTACTCGTATTGTATTCTATCCCATTCTAATCTATTTTGTTATTATCTAATTCTTTTGTATCCTATTATATTATATTATATTATATTATATTATATTATATTATATTATATTAAATTCTTCTTTATTATAGTTCATTATATTGTATTTTATAATTTATTCTACCCTATTTCATTTTATTTTCAGGCTCTTTTCATTTATGCTAATCACACCTCAACTCTTCGATCTTCTGCAATTAGCCTCGTTCTATCTGTAGCTGAATATTGTGCCCCTGTGTGGTTAAACATAGGGAAGATCAATGTTGAAATCAACAAGACCATGCGATTGATATCTGGTACAATTAAATGCACCCCCATTCAATGGCTTCCTGTTCTGAGCTACATTCCTCCACCCCATCTCCGCAGGTGTAATATCCTGGTCAAAACATAGCAAAAGATACTTCAAAATCAGGATCTCCCTATTCATGTTGATATACCTGCTGCTTGTCTACCCAGACTTCGCTCAAGGCAGCCCCCTGTGAAGACAGCTACGAGACTTATAAATGAGAACTTTGACATAGTCCAGCAGTGGTCTCATGATTGGAAGATTTTTGCTCCACAGGAGTGCCGAGACATGCCATCTGTCACATCTAAAGTACCTGGCTTTGATCTTCCTCGTCGGATATGGTCGAAATTAAACCGGATCAGGACCAATTCTGGTGTTTGTGCGGACTCTTTGTTCAAGTGGAACAGGTTACCCTCTCCAACGTGTGACTGTGGAGCCGATAGACAAACTGTGAAGCACATCATTCACGACTGTCCTCTAATATCCTACGGAGGCAACATATTGGATTTTCTCTCAGCGACTCCTGCATCAGTGGACTACATTTTGAATTTAGATATAAAATTATGAGCCCATCTGTTCTATTTATTTATTTATTTATTTATTTATTTATTTTGTTTTTCTATTTTTTTATTTTTTATTTTCTTCAATATTTCATTAAGATGTATTATGATGTACTGTAAGTGTGTATTATACCATACGATAAATAAATAACACCTCACCAGTTGTATCCACTCCGATTAGATGTTCCCAGCTCTAGGACACTGCTTGAAAGGGCGATAGGGGTGAGTTCCCTCGCTGAGTCCATGGGCGTCACCACCCTGGAGGGTAAAATCGATAAAAATAAAATAAAAAATAAACATTTACTGTACCAAGTTTCATTGCGTTCGGTTGGTTAAGTCACGAGAAACGTCTATTTAAAAGTCGCAACTTCGCTTGGCCGCCATGTTGGTTTTGAAGTTACCAGGTTTTCAAAGGTCACATAGGTGAACTTCTAGTAGTTCCCTTTATCACCATACAAAATTCGAGGGTGATATCGGTAATAGTTTCAGATATATTGAATGCTGGTGAAATATTTCGCACAGCCACCATGTTGGGTTGGTGAGACGTAACAACATTTGAAGGGCACGGTCGGGGTCGTACGGAATAGTGCTGAGTTTCATTGAAATTGCTTCATCCGTTTACATTTTATTAGGCAGGGGTGGGGGGACACACACACGAAACACACACATGCGCACACACACACACACACACACACGGACAAAATGTGATCTCATAAGCCAATTTTTCCATAAATAAAAACAAGATGTTCAGCAAAGAACATATAGCCTACTTTCTCCTAAATGTATGGGTATATTTATGACTCTTTGTCCTCATCCCTAACACAATCACCTCTACCACAATGTATTGTTTGTCTTCTTTTATATTGATAATTAGCCAGTAAGTGTCAAAATCAATATTGTATACTTTATGATGATTGAATAACAAAACTACTAACTTATTGTAATGCATTCACGTCCGTTAATCTCTATATTAAGCCAGCCTGCTAAGTTAAGAATCTTCCGTTTTGGGTATCTTCTCCTTTAAAAATCCACGCCGATCACAGTAGGTTGGTGCTGCGACCTATCAGTGAATTAATCTTTATGTTGTACGCCTATGCACTGTCATCGTAATGTACTACGATGGCAGTGGCCTAAGGGTGTTGAATGAGTAGACAGTTTAAAGTAGCCAAGAGGGAGGCGATCCAGCTGGCCGTGTTTAAAGGTAATCGGAGCGCGATCGTGGCTAATAGTTGAACTACCAGTATTACAAAATTGCCATACTTCAGGAGGCCAGGTATTTACACAGCGGTAAGTTTGGAACAATATTACCCACATAACCCACAAGAGGACAGCACCGTACAGAGGCATTAAGAAGGCTGTGGTTAATGACAACGTGTATCTAGTTCTTCTATTCTCCTTTTCCTAATGTCTTCTGTGTATACATTAGCCTCTCCTTTGAGGTAAATGACATCTTATTCAGTATCTGTGGAAAGAGCTCGTGCACATCATTTGTAAAAGAATTCAAGAAAAAAAAAAGTTAACTGCAGCAGTACTCGATCCCCAGTCGACTGCGTGACAGACTAACACGCTAGCCCAGAGCTAATCCTATCCTTAACATCATGGTGTTCTTAACTGACATTAGATACAACCTGTTGGCAAATAATGACTTTAAATAAACGATTTCTTCACAGCAGTACATCTTCATTAAAGATAATTTCATACAAAGTTTATATTATTGTATGAGTAGGGTATGTCACATACAACATACTAAAACTATTGAAATATAAGACAGGCACATGAGGACAGCTGCCATCTTGTCGTGTGACACAGACAGCTCAGCTCTTTTAAGCCACTCATACAGTATAATATTATAATATTAAATTATAATAAATAACGGATCACGACCTTCCGGATAGCTTAAACCACCCTAGGCTCGATAATCGGAATTGGTGGGTCTTAAGCCATTGATTAAAATGGTTGAATAATTCACACGGCCGCCATCCTAAAATGATATGGCCGATGACCTTGAATGTTGGATGAAAGACGCGTCCTATATGAAGGTATGTTTTCACCAAATTTGGTAGAGATCGGATGATTAGTTTAGCCGTAATTTGATTTTACGTTTTGAACGTTTGAGTGGCCGCCATTCTGTTTTGGTAAAGATGGCGGCGATATAAAGTATGACACTGAGGTGCCCTTTGCTAATGCTACCTCTGTACCAAATTTCGTTCAATTCGGTTTCACCGTGTTTGAATTGATAGGGGGGACAGACATTCAGAGTACACACCTCACACACACACACACACACACACACACACACACACACACTGACTCACACACACACATACACACACACAGACAGACACACTTTTTTTCGCCCTGTAGTGATCTCATAAGTCTACTTTCATTTTTTGCAAAAATCGAAAGTAGGCTAATAGGCTAAAAATAGGCTTATTAGAACACTTTTTGCCCGTGAGAGTGAATTTCTGTAACCCCCTCCCCCACCCCCCTCCCCCCCCCCGCCCCCCTCCTGCTCTTCCTAAATGAAATCTAAATGGCTGGAACGATTTCAATGAATCTCGGAGAGGACATACTATTATTTCGGCCAACCCCGATCGTGCTCTTCAAATTGTATTACGTCAAACCAATCCAGCATGGCAGCTGAACGAAATATTTCACCGGCATTCCATATCTCCGAAACTGTTACTAATATCACACTGAAATTTTGTACGGCAATAAAGGCACTACTAGAAGTACACCTAAGTGACTTTCAAAAAACTGTTAAGTACAAAACGAACATGGCGGCCTAGCGAAGTTGAAACATTTAAGTAGACTTTTCTCGCGATTTAACCATTTGAGTGCTGTGAAGGATTGTAAAGCAAATGTTTATACATATTGTAATGCCCTGACATCTAATTTTGTTCAACTTTTTACATAATCTCATGATGGAGGCTGTGCGAAATTTTTAAATCATGTTTCTATTTCTTGTGTCCAAATCGTCGATCAAAGTCAACGTTTGAGTAATGAAAATACGCAATAATCGTCATCTAATGGTACATAACTTCACGGCCTAAATGAATAAAAATTCCAACATGGCACCCATCCAAGATATTTCGATGGTTTTCAATATCTACGAATCTATTACAGCAATCGAACTGTAATTTTGTGTGTTGATAGAGGCAATTAACATAAGTAGGATGTATGAAAATAGGCTATTTAGTTCCTCACGGAACTACTTGTTATTAAATTCTATTCTCTTCTACTGTATCCAGTTCAACTTTATTGTATCCTATTCTGTTTTCTTCTACTCCTATTGCATTCCACCCTATTCTTTCTGTTCACATCTATTCTATTATGCTTACAGCATTGAACGCCGATGGATTCGTACAATAGCCATAACATTTTAACTCTCCGCCTAATGTATCTATGGTTTGAGCTTATTATGCACAACAAAGCCTCCTTAGCCATTAATATGATCTTGAAATTCAAATTATTGGCATGCAGTCCAGCAGTGTGGTTTGAGCAATCACGCGCCACCCCAACACATTTCTCACAGCTAACAGAATCGAATATCATGCCACAATACCTCAATGCTAGTGACTGCAAATATGTGTCACAGCTTCCATTCTTGAAAGCGGCATACCATTTTCATTTTTAGCCTACTTTCGATTTTTGCAAAAAATGAAAGTAGACTTATGAGATCAACACAGGGCGAAAAAAGTGTGTCTGTCTGTGTGTGTGTATGTGTGTGTGTGAGTCTGTGTGTGTGTGTGTATGTGTGTGTGTGTGTGAGTCTGTGTGTGTGTCTGTGTGTGAGTGTGTGTACTCTGAATGTCTGTCCCCCCCTATCAATTCGAACACGGTGAATGCGAATTGAACGAAATTTGGTACAAAAGTAGCACTAGCAAAGGACACCTCACTGTCATGTTTTATATCGCCGCCATCTTGACGGAAACGTAATGGCGGCCACACAAATGTTCAAAGCTTAAATCAAATTACGACTTACCTAATCATCCGATCTCTACCAAATTTTGCAACAACATACCTTTATGGGGGGAGCATCCTTTGACCAAACCAATAGGTCATCAGCGTAATAGTTTGCGGATGGCGGCCATCTTTGTGTGAATATTGATTCCCCCTATTAATTCGAACACGGTGCAACCGAATGGAACGAAATTTGGTACAGAGATAGTACTAACAAAAGGCACCTCAGTGTCATGTTTTATATCGCCGCCATCTTGACGGAAACGTAATGGCGGCCACACAAATGTTCAAATCTTAAATCAAATTACGATTAACCTAATCATCCGATCTCTACCAAATTTTGCAACAACATACCCTTATAGAGGAAGCATCCTTTGACCAAATGAATAGGTCATTAGCCTAATAGTTTGCGGATGGCGGCCATCTTTGTGTGAAAATCAATTCCCCCTATTAATTCAAACACAGTGAAACCGAATGGAACGAAATTTGGTACAGAGGTAGCACTGGCAAAGGGCATCTCAGTGTCATGTTTTATATCGCCGCCATATTGACATAAACGTAATGGCGGCCACACAAATGTTCAAAGCTTAAGTTAAATTACGACTAACATAACCATCCGATCTGTACCAAAATTTGCAACAACATACGTTTATGGAGGGCTCCTTTGACCAATCTAATAGGTTATTAGCCTAATAGTTTGCGGATGGCGGCCATCTTTATGTCAAAATTGATTCCCCCTATTAATTCGAACACGGTGGAACCGAATGGAACGAAATTTGGTACAGAGGTAGCACTAGCAAAGGGCACCTCAGTGTCATGTTTTATATCGCCGCCATATTGACTGAAACGTAATCGCGGCCACACGAATGTTCAAAGCTTAAATCAAATTACGATTAACCTAATCATCCGATCTCTACCAAATTTTGCAACTACATACCTTAATGGAGGGAGCATCCTTTGACCAATCTAATAGGTCATTCGCCTAATAGTTTGCGGATGGCGGCCATCTTTGTGTCAGAATCGATTCCCCCTATTAATTCAAACACGGTACAACCGAATGGAACGAAATTTGGTACAGAGGTAGTACTAACAAAAGGCACCACAGTGTCATGTTTTATATTGCCGCCATCTTGACGGAAACGTAATGGCGGCCACACAAATGTTCATAGCTTAAATCAAATTACGATTAACCTAATCATCCGATCTCTACCAAATTTTGCAACAACATACCCTTATAGAGGAAGCATCCTTTGACCAAATGAATAGGTCATTAGCTTAATAGTTTGCGGATGGCGGCCATCTTTATGTCAAAATTGATTCCCCCTATTAATTCGAACACGGTGGAACCGAATGGAACGAAATTTGGTACAGAGGTAGCACTAGCAAAGGGCACCTCAGTGTCATGTTTTATATCGCCGCCATCTTTACTGAAACGTAATGGCGGCCACACGAATGTTCAAAGCTTAAATCAAATTACGATTAACCTAATCATCCGATCTCTACCAAATTTTGCAACTACATACCTTTATGGAGGGAGCATCCTTTGACCAATCTAATAGGTCATTCGCCTAATAGTTTGCGGATGGCGGCCATCTTTTTGTCAGAATCGATTCCCCCTATTAATTCAAACACGGTGAAACCGAATGGAACGAAATTTGGTACAGAGATAGCACTACCAATGGGCATCTCAGTGTCATGATCAATATCGCCGCCATATTGACAGAAACGTAATGGCGGCCACACAAATGTTTAAAGCTTAAATCAAATTACGACTAACATAACCATCCGATCTCTACCAAATTTTGCAACTACATACCTTTATGGAGGGAGCATCCTTTGACCAATCTAGTAGGTCATTCTCCTAATAGTTTGCGGATGGCGGCCATCTTTGTGTCAGAATCGATTCCCCCTATTAATTCAAACACGGTGAAACCGAATGGAACGAAATTTGGTACAGAGGTAGCACTAGCAAAGGGCACCTCAGTGTCATGTTTTATATCGCCGCCATATTGACTGAAACGTAATCGCGGCCACACGAATGTTCAAAGCTTAAATCAAATTACGATTAACCTAATCATCCGATCTCTACCAAATTTTGCAACTACATACCTTTATGGAGGGAGCATCCTTTGACCAATCTAATAGGTCATTCGCCTAATAGTTTGCGGATGGCGGCCATCTTTGTGTCAGAATCGATTCCCCCTATTAATTCAAACACGGTACAACCGAATGGAACGAAATTTGGTACAGAGGTAGTACTAACAAAAGGCACCTCAGTGTCATGTTTTATATCGCCGCCATCTTGACGGAAACGTAATGGCGGCCACACAAATGTTCATAGCTTAAATCAAATTACGATTAACCTAATCATCCGATCTCTACCAAATTTTGCATCAACATACCTTTATGGAGGGAGCATCCTTTGACCAATCTAATAGGTTATTCGCCTATTAGTTTGCGGATGGCGGCCATCTTTTTGTCAGAATCGATTCCCCCTATTAATTCAAACACGGTGAAACCGAATGGAACGAAATTTGGTACAGAGGTAGCACTAGCAAAGGGCACCTCAGTGTCATGTTTTATATCGCCGCCATATTGACTGAAACGTAATCGCGGCCACACGAATGTTCAAAGCTTAAATCAAATTACGATTAACCTAATCATCCGATCTCTACCAAATTTTGCAACTACATACCTTAATGGAGGGAGCATCCTTTGACCAATCTAATAGGTCATTCGCCTAATAGTTTGCGGATGGCGGCCATCTTTGTGTCAGAATCGATTCCCCCTATTAATTCAAACACGGTACAACCGAATGGAACGAAATTTGGTACAGAGGTAGTACTAACAAAAGGCACCACAGTGTCATGTTTTATATTGCCGCCATCTTGACGGAAACGTAATGGCGGCCACACAAATGTTCATAGCTTAAATCAAATTACGATTAACCTAATCATCCGATCTCTACCAAATTTTGCAACAACATACCCTTATAGAGGAAGCATCCTTTGACCAAATGAATAGGTCATTAGCTTAATAGTTTGCGGATGGCGGCCATCTTTATGTCAAAATTGATTCCCCCTATTCATTCGAACACGGTGGAACCGAATGGAACGAAATTTGGTACAGAGGTAGCACTAGCAAAGGGCACCTCAGTGTCATGTTTTATATCGCCGCCATCTTTACTGAAACGTAATGGCGGCCACACGAATGTTCAAAGCTTAAATCAAATTACGATTAACCTAATCATCCGATCTCTACCAAATTTTGCAACTACATACCTTTATGGAGGGAGCATCCTTTGACCAATCTAATAGGTCATTCGCCTAATAGTTTGCGGATGGCGGCCATCTTTTTGTCAGAATCGATTCCCCCTATTAATTCAAACACGGTGAAACCGAATGGAACGAAATTTGGTACAGAGATAGCACTACCAATGGGCATCTCAGTGTCATGATCAATATCGCCGCCATATTGACAGAAACGTAATGGCGGCCACACAAATGTTTAAAGCTTAAATCAAATTACGACTAACATAACCATCCGATCTCTACCAAATTTTGCAACTACATACCTTTATGGAGGGAGCATCCTTTGACCAATCTAGTAGGTCATTCTCCTAATAGTTTGCGGATGGCGGCCATCTTTGTGTCAGAATCGATTCCCCCTATTAATTCAAACACGGTGAAACCGAATGGAACGAAATTTGGTACAGAGGTAGCACTAGCAAAGGGCACCTCAGTGTCATGTTTTATATCGCCGCCATATTGACTGAAACGTAATCGCGGCCACACGAATGTTCAAAGCTTAAATCAAATTACGATTAACCTAATCATCCGATCTCTACCAAATTTTGCAACTACATACCTTTATGGAGGGAGCATCCTTTGACCAATCTAATAGGTCATTCGCCTAATAGTTTGCGGATGGCGGCCATCTTTGTGTCAGAATCGATTCCCCCTATTAATTCAAACACGGTACAACCGAATGGAACGAAATTTGGTACAGAGGTAGTACTAACAAAAGGCACCTCAGTGTCATGTTTTATATCGCCGCCATCTTGACGGAAACGTAATGGCGGCCACACAAATGTTCATAGCTTAAATCAAATTACGATTAACCTAATCATCCGATCTCTACCAAATTTTGCATCAACATACCTTTATGGAGGGAGCATCCTTTGACCAATCTAATAGGTCATTCGCCTATTAGTTTGCGGATGGCGGCCATCTTTTTGTCAGAATCGATTCCCCCTATTAATTCAAACACGGTGAAACCGAATGGAACGAAATTTGGTACAGAGATAGCACTAGCAATGGGCATCTCAGTGTCATGATTAATATAGCCGCCATATTGACAGAAACGTAATGGCGGCCACACAAATGTTTAAAGCTCAAATCAAATTACGACTAACATAACCATCCGATCTCTACCAAATTTTGCAACTACATACCTTTATGGAGGGAGCATCCTTTGACCAATCTAATAGGTCATTCTCCTAATAGTTTGCGGATGGCGGCCATCTTTGTGTCAGAATCGATTCCCCCTATTAATTCAAACACGGTGAAACCGAATGGAACGAAATTTGGTACAGAGGTAGCACTAGCAAAGGGCACCTCAGTGTCATGTTTTATATCACCGCTATCATGACGGAAACGTAATCGCGGCCACCCAAATGTTAAAAGCTAAAATGTAATTACGACCAACCTAATAATCTAGTCTCTACCAAATTTTACAACACAATATCTTGATGTGGGAAACATATTCTGACCAAACTGCAAGAACATCAGCCCAATAGTTTGCGGATGGCGGCCATCTTTATGTCAAAATTGATTCCTCCTATTAATTCGAACACGGTGAATCCGAATTGAACGAAATTTGGTACAGAGGTAGCACTAGCAAAGGGCACCTCATATTCATGTTTAATATCCCTATAGCACGTTGTATTTCAACAAGCTACTACAACCAACATTCAATCATACTCCTCGAAAAGGACAAAGAGTTATAACAATACCCATGCATTTAGGAGAAAGTAGGCTATATGTTCTTTACTGAACATCTTGTTTACTTTCGTTTCTATGATATTTTTGCATTATGACCTAAACAGTCATCACTGCGATCAAGAAAATCATATTCTTGTATTTGATTTGTATTTTGGTAAGCCTAGTGAGTGGTATGCCGGCCCCGTGGTGTAGGGGTAGTGCACCTGCCTCTCACCCGGAGGCCCCGGGTTCGATTCCCAGCTCCATCAGGGATTTTAGTAAGTGACGTAAGAGCTGGAACGGGGTGCACTCAGCCTCGTGAAGAATATTGAGTATCTGTCTGACAGTGAGGCAGCGCCCTGATCACGAAAACCAAGATTAACGGCCGAGGGGACCCGATGCGCTGATCACGCGTCACCCCAATATCTGCAGGCCAAATGGCTGGGCAGAGGTCGCTTGGTAGGCCTAGGCCCTTCACGGGCTCTGGTGCCAGGGGTTTAGTGAGTGGTATATTGGTATGAATGGCTCGTTGCTGAAGCCCCGTAAAGCTCAGCTGATTGAGGATTAGCCTAGTTGCGCGCCGAACTAAACTTCAATACATTCTTGTTTGGAGACCAGCGCCATCAAATTACAATACCCTCAGAGCTAATGGAATCATGGCTCTGAGTTTATACGATACCATGTGTGTACATTGATGAGTTGTTGTTGTTGTTGTGAGCTTTCACACTGGATGTAGCAAACAGTTCCGAGTCAGATAAAATGACTGAGTTATCAGCCTACTTTCTAATTTTGCAAATAATGAAAGTAGACTTATGAATCTAGACAGGTGAAAATTGTCAGCCTGTCTGTGTGTGTGTCTAAGTGTGTTTTATGTACCCTCATTCTATCAATTCAAACACGACGAAACCAAATTGAACGATATTTGGTACAGAGGTACAGTGGTCATGTTTTATATTGCCACCTTCTTTACCAAAACGTAATGGTGGCCACCCAAATGGTCACAACTTAAAATTAAATTACGACCAAACTAATCATCACCAAAAATGGTAAAAACATATCTTCTTATAGGACGCGTCTTGCACCCAAACTACAGAGTCATGACACGCAAGATCTAAAATCTCTATATGATTTATTACTGACAATTGCTTGGTGATACGAGTACCGAAAGGAAGTATTTTTCTTCAAATTTCTTATAAACCAGGTTGTTTCATATCCCCGAGGTAATTTTTAGTCTACTTTTCACATTTTGCAAAAATGACGAAAAAGTAGACTTATGAGATCGGGCAAATGTCTGTCTGTCTGTCTGTCTGTCTGTCTGTCTGTCTGTCTGTCTGGCTGGCTGTGTGTGTGTCCCCCCCTATCAACTCCTAAACGGCTGCAGCAATCGAAACAAAATTTGGTAGGAGTAAAGATCTATACCTGAATATCTCACAGCCATATTTGAAAATGATGTCAGTGCTACCAACTGCTAAAAAATCGCAATTGAAATTTGAGCTCCATGTTGGATATCTTGGAAAGTATGAATGGGAGTTATTTCAAAATTGGGACACGTACAGATCATAATATTTCAGTTTAATTTCCAGGAGGCCAAACATGGCAGTGTTGCCAAAATGATTATAAGCCTCCTGATAGGTCCAATTTTTAAATGCATATAACTTCTATACTATCAATTGGAATTCAACCAAATTTCGTATGTTGTATGTGTACATAACCAGATATGACTGAGCGTATTCTTAAGACCTACCAGGGCTGCCAACTGTTAATAAATGCTCCTAATTTATTTTATCCAAATACCAATATATCAGAAAGTATGCAAGCCGACAGCTTTAAACTATGCACACGTATAGTACCTGGCATTCTATATTAATTTGGAGTAACTTATATACGTCAGTGCTACCAACATGATTCTAAGCCTGCTGACAGGTCCAACTTTAAATACATGTAACTTCCATACTATCATTTGGATTTCAACCAAATTTCGTATGTGCTATGTGTACCATAACAGATATGATTATGCGTATTCTAAGGAGCAACCAGTGCTGCCAACTGTTAATATGTGCTGTCCCTATTTTTGTTACCCTAATATCAATATATCAGAAAGTATGCAAGCCAATAGCTCTAAACTTTGCACACGTATAGTACCTGGCATTCTAGACGAATTTGGAGTAACTAATATACGTCAGTGCTGCCAACATGATTCTAAGCCTGCTGATAGGTCCAATTTTAAAATGCATGTAACTTCTATACTAACTAATGGATTTCATTCAAAATTGGCACAACAATAGATCATATTATTTCATATTATTTCTGACCAATACATGCATGACATTGTTGCCAACATGATTTTCCGCGCGCTGTTAGATCCAATGTTTAACTGCATGTAACGTCCATGCTATTCATTGGACTTCAACCAAATTTTATATTTTGTACCTTAAGAGACGGAACTAAGAATATATTCAGTCATCAGGGCTGCCAACTGTAGTGCTCTATTAGGATACATTATGCCAGGTATACAGTATTTCGAACTAATTGGAAATTTCGATATTAGCAACTTAATTTCGTCATTATTCTAGATAGGTTCATATTCTGTAGAATAATCATTGGCATGAAAAGTAGGCTGTATAGTTCTTCACGGAACTTCTTGTTCTGCTTAACATTGGCATTAGATGTAACTATATGCAGAATTCATTAAATTATAGAATAACTTCTTTGAATGAAGGAAACCGTAGAAGGGACTTTTAGATATTTGACTTTCAGTCGGTCAACACAACAATGTGCCTAATTTAATTGGACGTGAAAAAAACAGCAATTGATCACACTTAGTAACCTGGAACAATAACAAAAAAAATAAAAAAAACATTTGTTGTTTGAAGTATTGAATCTCTGTATGGTAATTTAAAGCAAAAATAATGAAAACAATACAATGAATTGTTTAATTTACATATCAAAATTAACAAGGAAAATTTGAAAATGGTCCGGCCAGCCCAAAAACAGTTGCCAGCGTTTCGCCCCAGTATACCAATGGGCTCTTCAGTTGGTTTTAGTACACCTCACCAAGACGAGTTGCTAGTACATATTAAGAAGGTCGCTGCAAGGCACAAATGTCGCCACGAGCAGCGACCATGTACTACGGAAGTCCAAACTTCCTAATCAAAATCGGACATTTAAAATCCTGTTCCCTCGGGAACAGATATTTCCAATATTACATATCAAATACTAATGACAAAATGACCTGAAACAAATCCTAATAACAAGAAATTCATCTCGTTTTGTGTTCGGTATTGCAATCAGATATAGAACGTACCATATGTTAATTAGTATGATTATCCTGTATATTATGCTAATGATCAAAGAACTATAAAATAAGTTATACATATTTCCTTGCCTAGCTTTCGCAGTGGTAATATCTCTCAAAGACCAAATAATTAAATTAATTAATTAATTAATTAATAAGAAAATTAAAAAATAACAAGTAGTTCCGTGAAGAACTATGCAGCCTATTTTCATATATCCTACTTACGTTAATTGCCACTATCAACCTACAAAATTTCAGTTTGATTGCTGTAATAGATTCGTAAATATTGAGAACCGACTAAATATTGCCGATGGTCGCCATGTTGGATTTTTATATATGTAGGTCTTAAAGGTATGTACTGTTACATGAAGAGTATTGTGTACGTGTAGTATTCAAACTTCAATCGCATGATTAGGACACAAGAAGTAAAAACAAGATTTTAAAATTTCGCACAGCTGCCATCTTGTGGTTAAGGAAGCAATTGAAAAAAATAGATGCCGGTGGATTAATATTTGTATAAGGATTTATTTTACCAAGTGTCACTGCACTAGGATGGTTAAATTGCGAGGAACGACCATGTGAATATTTATACTTCGCGTCGCCGCCATGTTCGATTTGTGATCACCAGGTTATTGAAAGTCCTATAGGTGAACTTATGTTCATAGCCCCTATGGACATTAAAAAATTCAGTTTGATTGCTATGATAGATTTGTAGATATTAAGATCCATCTAAATATTTCGGATGGTCGCCATGTTGGATTGTTATATGCATAGGCCATTGAGTTATGTACCATTAAAGGAAAATTATTGCGTAGGTTCATTATTCAAACTTTCACTTCGATCGCACGATTACGACACAAGAAAGAAAACTTAACTTTAAAATTCGCACAGCTGCCATCTTGATGTTATGTAAACAATTGAACTAAATTAGATACCAGTGCATGTGTATAACCATTTCTTGTACCAAGTTTCATTGCGTTTGGAACATTAAATCGCGAGAAAGTCTATTTAAAATTTTCAAATTCGCTTGACTGCCATATTCGTTTTGTAGTTAACCGGTTTCTGAATGTCTTATAGCTGAACTTCCAGTAGTGCCCTTTATCTCCGTAGAAAATTTCAGGGGGATACCGCTATTAGTTTCAGAGATATTGAATGCCGTTGAAATATTTCGCACGTCCGCCATCTTGAGTTTATGTAAACAAATTATATGTCGGTGCATTACACTGTGTATAAACATATACTGTACCAAGTTTAATTGCGTTTGGTCGGTTAAATCGCGAGAAAAGTCTATTTAAAAGTCGCAATTTTGCTTGACCGCCATGTTGGTTTTGTAGTTAGCAGGTTTTCGAAAGTCACTTAGGTGAACTTCTAGTAGGTCCCTTTATCACCGTAAAATATGTCAGGGTGATATCGGGAATAGTTTCGGGGATATTGAATGCTGGTGAAATATTTTGCACAGCCGCCATTTTGCACACACAGACAGACACAGGGACAAAAGGTGATCTCATAAGCCTATTTTTTCATTAATGAAAATAGGCTAAAAAAGACAGCTAAAACACAAGCATCGTGGTCCATAGATGGCCCTAACGAACTGAAAAAATCGGTAATGACACCCACGTTTCCCTATTTTTTTTAGAAAAAAAATCACGTGATTAAATAGTAGTTACTGGCTTGGTTTTTGACTTTAGGTGTACTATTTCGAGGTTGTTTGTTAATTTACAAAATCGAAAAAAAAAAGTCTAAAAATATATTGCTATAACAATTCTCAAATCATCAGAAGCCATGCTAGTAAACCCTTTGTATGGAACACTCCAACTGTCTTTGTAATAACTCTTGTTTTACGATCACTGTATCTGTATTTATAATATCATGTATATTATTATGTGTTGTTTTGCAAACCCTCGAGGGGTCAGACAAATAATAAATAAATAAACAAATAGAGAAGGAAAGAAAGTAAGTAAGAAAGAAAGAAAGAAATGTAGATTCATTAACCCACGGCTAATAACAAAGCAATATTTATCCTCGTCAACCCAATATATTTTAAAGCCACTGCCCAGGGCCTGAACGACGGTGTGAAAGTTGATGAATGGATAACGATGCACTAAACCCGGAGATTACCCCCTTCCAACTTTTATCACGCATTTTACAAAGCTGGATGACCGCTGTTTGTAATTGGCGCTGGGATTACTCCAATTCCCTGTGAATGGCCTCTGCGAGTTAACGCTGTCTCTTAGCAAGGAACTGCTCACGAAGGCTATTACAGCCAGTGTCGCGTGACATGAGCAGGATGTGATGGCAAAGCAAATCCAACAGACATTACGGTCTCCTGTACAACAAGGAAACTGACTGCACCGTTGCAAGCGAGTTCTCCGCCTCAGCAGATGGGAATAGATGTCTAGAAACTTCGCCTTATTTACTTGTAGTTAACGTTCAATTTGAGACATGGAAATAGGACGCCAAGTAGGAGAAACTAATTTGGAGCTGGTGGGCCATTTTAAATATGAGGGCTGTTTTTTCTAGCCTATTTTCATTTATGAAAAAAAAATAGACTTATGAGAGCACCTTTTGTCCGTGTGTGTGCATGCGAGTGTGTGTGTGAGTGTGTGTCCGTGTGTGTGTGTGTGTGTGTGTGTGCGCGCGCTCTATTCCCCCCTAATAACTTCTAAACTGCTGAAGCGATTTCAATGAAACTCGGTAAGTTCGTATTACTATTTCGGTCGACCCCGACCGCGCCCTTCAAATTTAATACGTCTCACCAATCCAACATGGCGGCTGTGCGAAATATTTCACCGGCATTCTATATCTCCGAAACAATTACTGATAAAACCCTGACATTTTGTACGGTGATAAAGGGCACTACTACAAGTTTATGTATGTAGGTTTCAAAAATCTGTAAAGTACAAAACGAACAAGGCGGACAAGCGAAGTTGAAATATTTTAATAGCCTTTTCTGACGATATAACCATCTGAAGGCAGTGAAATGTGGTACAGTTAATGTTTATACATATCGTGATGCACTAGCTTCTAATTTAGTTCAATTGCTCACATAACCTCAAGCTAGCGTCTGTAAGCAATTTGAAATTAAGTTTTTATATCTTGTGAATTAATCATGCGAACGAAGTGAACGTTTGAATAATGAACCTACGCACAAATCTTCATCTAATAGTACATAGCTTTATGATCTACATATATAAAAATCCAACATGGTGACCATCCGAAATATTTAGACGTTTCTCAATATCTACGAATATGTTACTGCAATCAAACTGAAATTTTGTATGTTGATACAGGCAATTAACATAAGTAGGATATATGAAAATAGGCTGTATAGTTCTTCACGGAACTACTTGTTTCAAACTCAGATCATGAATCTAAGTAAACAAGAGGTATCCATGACAATGAACGAGCTGACTGTTCCAACATGACAACAGACCTCAAAGAATTCAAGTGGGAAGTTTTCGACCAACTGCCGTTTAGTCCAAACCTAGCACCGAGAGATGTTCAACTCTTTCGAGAGAGGAAAGTATGATTGGGCGACAACGCCTCACGAAGAGCTTGAGGATACTGGCCAGACGTACCCATCTCAGTGGCGGCAGAATTCTTTGCAGAGGGCATTGGAAAGCTGGTGTCACGATACGACAAATGTTTCAATCGTTTTGGTGATTATGCTGAAACAATAAGTAAACTTTTAGTAATAAAATAATTTTGTTTTAACAATCTGTCATTTTTATACAGCCCATTGGAGGTTGAATAATAATAAAAATAATAGCGCCTCAAAGAGCATTTGGAACGTTTATGGAACCAGTGTGGGGAACAGCTGGTGCATCTAGTCGATAGAACCTTACAAATTCATCATAAATTAACGGTTTGTTTATGTGTTGAATATTCCGTGGAGTTGGGCTGGCTCATAATGGAAAATTGTTGGTTCGATCGCATGATTGGAACACAAGAAATAACTTTATTTTAAAACTTTGACAGCCACCAACTTGAGGTTATGAAAACAGTTCAACTAAATTTGATAGTGCATTGCCATTTGTATAGTCATTTGCTGTACTAATTTTCACTACGTTCGGATGGTTAAATCGCGAGAAAAGTCTATTTATAGGTTCAACTTCGTTTGGCCGCCATGTTCGTTTTGTAGTTAACAGGGTTTTGAAAGTCACATAAGTATTAATAATAATAATATCGTATGGCTTCGGGTACCAGTTCAAGCTTTGTTATTTGACACCCAGAGCGCAGCTTGCATGTCGAATTTCGTCGTTCCATGGAACGCTTTGCAAGTCTAGGAGGTTAGATACCTAAGCTCATTGACACTATAGCGCTTTCTAGTAGAGAATGGAGGAACTTTGTGTTGACGGAAAATCCCAATTTAATTTTGCCATTATGAACACGCCCTACTGAATTCAAATGGGTTCTTTAACAAGCCAACAACCTATGACATGCATGTCGAGATATTTGCGCCTTTCAAAAATCACTTACCATGGTCAGAAACGAACCTGCAAGCTTGGGGTTGGTAGTCCGACACGTTAACCACTCACCCACCGTGGCAAGTTAGTCACATAAGTGAACTTCTAGTAGTGCCCTTTGTCACCGTACACGATTTCAGGGTGATATGATAGAATGCTGGCGAAATAATTCGCACAGCCGCCATATTGGATTAGTGAGACGTAAGAAAATTTGAAGGGAGTGGACGGGGTTGGCCGAAATATTATGACCTTACCTTGTTTCATTGAAATCGTTCCAGACGTTTAGAACGTATTAGGTGAGGACACACACACGGACAAAATGTGATCTCTTAAGCCTATTTCTTTGCCTAATTTCGATTTTTGCAAAAAATGAAAGTAGACTTATGAAATCTACACAGGGTCAAAAATTGTGTGTCTGTCTATGTGTGTGTGTGTGTGAGTGTGTGTACTCGGAATATCTGTCCCCCCCCCCCTATCAATTCGAACACGGTGGAACCGAATTAAACGAAATTTCGTACAGAGGTAGAACTAGAAAAGTTCACCTCAGTGTCATTTTTTATATCACCGCCATCTTGGTGGGAACGGAATGGCGGCCACCCAAATGCTAAAAGCTTAAATCAAATTACTACCAACCTAATCATTTCATCTGTACCAAATTTCGCAACATCATACCTTTTTGTGGGAAGCACCTTTCGACTAAACTACCAGGGCATCAGGCCAATATTTTGCAGATAGCTGCCATGTATGTGTGCAAATCGATTCCTCATGTCAATTCAAACACGGTGAAACCGAATTGAATGAAATGTTTTACAGAGGTAGTATTAGCAAAGGGCACCTCATATTCATGTTTAATATCCGTATAGCACGTTGTATTTCAACAAGCTACTACAACCAACATTCAATTATACTCCTTGAAAAGGACAAAGAGTTATAACAATACCCATGCAATAAGGAGAAAGTAGGCTGTATGTTCTTCACTGAAGATCTTGTTCATAAAGGAAAAAAGGCTAAAAAATAACGACCGTTACACTCTCGTTACCATAAATGTAACGGTTACAAGCAACACGTTACCACCCAAGCCTGGAACCTATGTAAGTCACACAACTGCAGCTCATTCGCTGCATGAAAGTCCTATGGCACAATAAAGAGAGAAATATCATCTCTTCTCGTTATAAGACTCACAGTATAAGATATGCATTTTATATCAAAGAAGCAGCTTTTCTCCTTGTAATATAAAGAATCTTTTAATATTAAAAGAATGTATTGTATCAAATGATACCGGAGATATTACAAAGCTGAGTTATTTGAGGTATTTAATACAACATGAGCGCATACATTATTTCCCTAATATGCATGCTCAAAGACGCCTGTTAAACGATAATACAGCTGACATTACAGCAAACATATTGGTATATTGGCTTTCAAGGCCAGTGAATTAAAACTCAGCAATTATTCTAGGTTTTTGCCGTGTCTTGTTTGGGGTTTCGCCTAGGACACCAAGCTGGCTTATCGTTTTGGAAGCTGCTTGAGCTCTTGGCTCTCACAGTTAAGAGGTACACGTACTCTTCATAAGAAGGGAGGTAGTGCACAGTTTGCTACTCCTGTGGGGGTCGAGGCGTGGACACCAAGAGCCCGCCGATGAGCCAGCTTGGTGTTCCTAGCCAAAACCCCACACAAAACACGGCACAACCCTAGAAGAATTGCAGAGTTTTATCAAATATATTATCTCTTAGTGCACAATACCTCGTATCTGATAATGCTATTATTTTCAAATATATTCCTAACAATTGGTCACGCCTCCCAGCCGTCTGTGGATGTGTCGTCCATCAGAGCAATTCACATTAGGTTCATTTTCCTCTGTTTAATTCTAGAGGAATATTAACCTCAAATATACTGTACTGTAGGAGTTCATAACTACTTGTTTTTAAATCGAGTTTACCCTCCAGGGAGGTGGTTCCAACGAACACAGCGAGGGAACTCACCTCTACCGCCATTTTTCAGGCAGTGTCCTAGAGCTGGGATCATCTAATCGGAGTGGATACAACTGGTGAGGTGGGATTAGCACCTCGCCCAGGCGGCCTCACCTGCAAAGCGAACAGGGGCCTCATGAGGGAAGGGAATGGAAGGTTAGGATAGATAGGCAAGGAAGAGGGAAGGAGGCGGCCGTGGCCTAACAGGAGGTACTGTCCCCGTAAATCCGGATAGTAGGCTGTCAGATATCCGCCCCCTCAATCGGATTGCCAATAATCAAACGCACCGGCACAGCTACATCAATGAAAATGGCACTGACAGATACTACCGAGATTAGAGCACAGCAGTTAACGAGAAATTATTGTGGAACACACCAAAATATACGGGGGTTCATACTTACCTTTACTTACCTCTTCAAATTAATCTCGGGTATGGGTTGCCAACTGGATCGCTTAAAGTATGCCCACACAATAACCTCCACCATGATATTCAAAATAAACCAAAACGGAAACGAGAAACTTTAAACTGTACAATAATTTATTTCACATAAAGGGAATGACTTTAACAAAAACTCAACAAAATACACGTGGCCATCAGAAGCCGTTGTCAATATAATCATGTCCTGCTGTAGGACCTGTAGACGTTACATAAAAAATTTTATCTTTCACTTGCTTATAAAGAACGTAATACTAGTAATACACTTGGAATGGATGCGGGAATTGGGATGAGACATGTAGCAATTGTTTTCCTCTTTCATAAACATCACAATTTATTTATAACTGCAAGCCTGTTATGTGGTCGACCTTGGCCTCTAACATACAGTTGTCAGGCCAGCTGCAATCCACCCTACAACAAGTCGCATGCCCACGTCGTTAAATGGACCCACCTGTCCGGTCAGCCTTAGCATATGCTCGTTACCTCAGAGCTTAGCTCCTTTTCAAACGCTTTAAATGTCCTCAACTCAACTCAAATATTATCACGCAAATCTTTTAAATGCTCCAAACAAATATTACTGGATTACTCTAATAATCCCAAAACTTGTTCAATTACATAATCCATATGTTTCATTAGCGTTCTTTAGAGTATATTAACAAAACTCCTAATGTTTATAACAAATCCTCATTAATTGTTTATAACAATTACAAATTGTTTATAATATTGTCAAATGACAATTGAAAAATCTATACACGCCTCTCTTAATTCCTTTCATTTCACATTATTATTAAAGATATTTACAGAATTTATTTACAATGTTAATATTATTTATTTTAGAAATACATTAAACCACACGTTTATCCGGTTGATAATTACTCAAATCAGGTTAATATAATCGACCAATGAAGGTTAGTTATATTTAAGCTTATATTCAGGTTTAATAAGTTTTAATAATTATTATTATTATTAGTGACGGTAACCTCCATTCAAAATCGTTATCTCAAATTATTTAACACTCTTGTTAATTTTAAAAGTAATTTCACATGATTAATTTTCAAAGGACCTGGACAATAAACTCAGCGGAAAAATACTTCGCTTCAAACGCACAAAATTGCATAAAATAGGCCCAGAATTCATCATATATTTCCATATATATGGCATAAAAATCTTCCACAATCCATACACAAAACCTCCACTTATAAATTCATTAACTTCATTCTTATTACTGTGGGAATCTCCTTCACTTATTCAAGGGCATTATTCATCAGCGACTTTTACATGTCCACTGAACTAACGATTATACATCCATAGTTCCACTTCAAAAATTCTTATATTCATTAATTGTTTCAAAACTGTTATTTATTTAACCTTCGTGGGTTTCATTCATGAATCGATATGAAGTAAAAATTTGCCAATCACAAATAAATTTAATAGCAAATACGATTATACACGCCTCTCTGGTCTATCAAAATTGAGATTAATATCTCCTAAGTATCGTAGTATAAAAATACTATCTTCAAACAAAGTTCATCTAAACTGCATAAATAGTCGAATAGAATACAATTAGACTTTGGAATGCAAACATTATTGTTCCAATCTAGTATTGAGAAAAAATCCTATCAAAAGTTCATTACTATAGTGTATTCAATAAATCGTAATCAAAGTTCATATTTCATAAAATTGTCTATAATGCAATGGTAATTTCAGAACTGACGATAAATGTCTATGTTGCAATCATGTTCATAAAACGACTAGTATTTCCAAGATCGTCGATACAGTAATAGATTTTAACGCTCTAAAATCTTTTAATTATCCATCTTTCTTGAGGATGACAGAAAATTGGTCAAAGTAATTTACTGAATAGAATTACTTTAATATAATGACACGCTGTCTGAATTCAAATCTGCCATAGAAAAATCATTAACTTTACAGTCAAATCGTGACTACAAAAATACGCAAATTATTGAAAAAATATATATTAATATCAGTCTCAACTGATCCAAAATTATTTAAATCTGCCACTGACATAACAATGTCTTAATAAATCGTAGAAAAATGCATAACTCATCGAAGTGTACTGAGTACAGAATTATCAAGCAAGAATATGGGGCATAATATATATATGGGACAAAAATATGGGAAAAATGGTTGCTCAGACATCGCTAAATGACTCAAATAAAACAAGAAACGTTCACGACTACCTTATCTGTTGATTGAAGTTCTAGAGGAAAATCTTCCAAAGAAGACTGGTGATGGTTCCATTTCACCAAAAAGATGTGCTCCGTCCTCGAACCTGGAACCAGCGCCCTCGGAGAATAGAACTGCTTCCTCCTCCGGAAATTGCACTGCTCCGTGTATACGATAGACATCCTTCTGGCAAAACTCTTCTTTGTGAGCCGGGTCCACCCTGGCCTCTCTTGATAGTTCCCTGAAGTTCTGGCAGAAATTCGCCATGAAGTTTATTGCAGTTATTTCCGCAGAAATATTCATATTTGTGGAGTATGAATATGTTTCCACTGCCATTTGATATAATTCAGCGTTGGATCACGATGCATGAGTGTAGTTGGATGTTCACTACATGCTCGCTTTTGTAGAAAGACGATTAGCGAAGTTCCATGCTGCTATTTCACTCCATCGATATATGTCCCAATTGCATTAAAGTCATTAGCCTTCCATCTCCATTTCCGTTATAATAGTTGAAAGAACTGCGATATTATATTGTTCCATGTTAGAATGCAGCGTTATATCATCAAAAGCAATATGTAGTAGCACGGTTGCAATACCAGTGTCAGCCGTAGCGTAGAATGTGATATTTTTAAAAGTGCTTCTCAGGTGGCGAGAAAATCACTTTTGTCTGCCGTCTTAAAATGCCAATATCTTTCGAATTATAATCTTGAAAATGTTCAACCTTTCTACACACTTTAATATAGTACTGCACAATCGAATTAGCTTAAAGGCATTAGTCAACTCTTGATATATTATCTCGTAGACTTGAAAATGTGTGCGTTTCAACTTCGCCTAGTTTCAAACACCGTAAAATGGAACTGCGGCACGCTCGAAGCTCGTTCGATGCGGTGGGCTTTACCACACGCTAAAGACGACTTGTTTCACTGTATCACTCGAAAATGACTATAACATCAGAAATATATATGCGGAATGAGATATAGATGCGATATGAGACACATGAGCTATGAGAGCTCCTCTCTGCTGTGCAAGACCTTTTATCAACTTCTTAAGGGGCGTATCCATCCCTTCCATAGCTTGTTTCTCCGTCATTGCTAGAATTTCTAACTTTGGCTATACTTGACGGATTTTCAAATTTCAAAAACTCAAAAATAATTTCTTCAAAATTCCAAATCAATGCCATAACTGAAAATAGATTTCCACAATTCTGCATTCCAAAAGTAATTAAATATGATAGTTTCAGTAATCTCCGTCTCCCTCCTAACTATCGTTCATTGGTTCGAGTCTCTCCTCCAATCGCGTAACTTCTTCCTTAGCACAATTCCATGTTTCCCTGCGACTGCGTCGTAAATCTCAGATCTTTCTCGAACAAAATCATGACGTCACCAAGAATCTCAGCTCAATCAGCCTACTTGCGTGAAGTCTGCGTCATCCGTGCCTACGTCATGAATATCCACGTCACAACTATGACAGCCATAACTTTCTTCATATTTTCCAATACAGCCACCGTGGTCTCAATATAATTCAATTTACCGGGGCATACTCCCTTCACCACGTTTTAAAAACAGTTGCAAATTGTTATTAAACTCTGTGTTATAAATATCAGAATTCACTTGAACACGAAATTGAATTATCTTTGGCTTACTCTTGTATGATATTTCCTCTATGTTCCTTAATCATAAGTCTCTTCTACTCTGGTTTGTGTGTGGCTAATGTATTCTCTCCTCTCTACTTTCTCTTCTGTCCAGTATTCCTATTTTCCAAGTTCTGCTGACTTGTAGAAGGACCAGGATCGATCACTACATCCTGTCTTTTCTTTTGGTTTTCAGCTTCCTTCTCTCGTAATTCCTTTAGATACTGCTGACTTTCTTTCTCTCTCTCTCTTGATATTTGTCGGGTGTCATAACCTGATCTTGAGAATTCTGATTTCTATTCTGGTAATTTCTATTGTAATTCCTATTGTAGCCCTGGTTATTGTAGTATCTACCTCTTCCATTGTTATAATTTCCTCTATTATTAATCCAGCCTCTTCTTTGCTGATATGGACGGTAACCTTGCGATCTGTGGTTGCGAAAGTGATGGTTCCTGTGAGGACCTACATTTTCAGTTTTTTCTTCATCAGGCTTGTCAGTTTGCTGAACGTGATCCATATAGACAGTATTGATGTCTTTGAATTTGTGCCTCTGACCTTTTTGTACCACATTTGGCATTGGACTCCTGTAGTCAAGCCTTCTCAACAATTCGTCCATACTGGTCAAATCCCTGATGTTTGACGATATGATGAGTCTTCTCACCTCCACAGGCAGCATACGAGAAATCGCATCTATCAACTGCTCTGTTGACAATGGGGGTTGCAAAAATCTCAAGCGTGATAACTGGCTCGTGAAGAAATCAGCGTACCGTGTTGGAAGAGTACCTGAATACTTCCTTGAGTATACCTCAGCTCTTAATGAATTCTGCGCCTCGATGGACCAGAATCGTTTTATCAGTGCCTCTGCAAATTCGTCAAAATTACTGAACGTATAGCGAAATGCTCTGAACCATTCAAGGGGTCCTCCAGCTAGAAATCTCTCCACTATCCTCATCTCTCTTTCTCTGGGAATGTGAGCTTCAATGAAATAGTCTTTCAGGTTCCTGATATATTCTATCGGTGTTAGACTATCAGTATTACTGAATTTTTGAGGTTTGTCCTCGAAGTTCCTGATGACTGTCACATTTCTCGGATATGAATCCATGTAATTCCTCCCACTATCACGATATCTCCATTCAGGTTCAATATTCCTATCCTCATCTTCTTCCCGGAATCTGGATATACGTTCCTCAGGACTAATATCTCTCTCTTCTGTAGCGAGGTTACATCGTCTGACGTAATTCCTATCGTCGTCACCAGTCAAGCCTTCTGGATCCTTATCCGTGATTTCCGTGATGACTTTCCTGATTAACTCTTCTTTATAGGTTTCCATCATGCTGGCTTCTCCTAGTTTCAAATTCTGAAGTTTGCTCGTGGTTTCATTAACATCGGAGACAACCTTATGAATTTGTTCCTCTAACGCGGATTTTAATGCTTGCAGGTCCTGACCTATTTGCGTTCTATCCTCTACCTGCTTTTCGGATAGCGAATCCATCCTTATACTCAAGTCTTTCCTAATTTGCACTACCTCATTATTTATGTCTACTTGTGTACTGGCAAGTTTTCTTTCAATTCGTTCCTGAATCTGAGTGACATGTTCCCCACTTGACCTATTCCATTCATCTTTCCACACCGTTACATTTGCAGTTAACATTTCCGCAATATCTACTTCAATATCTTCTTTAAGTATACGATTATGATCTAATACTTGGGTTCTCATGACCTCTACATCATACTTTAATCCTGCTAAAGAAGCTGTTGTCCTAACAGACTCGTCAACTAACCTAGTTGTTAATGCACTAATGTTACGAGTACAAAGTGTTTTTGAAGTTTCTATTTCTTCTCTTACTTTATTAACATCAGTTTGAACTTTAGCAATGTCTAAAAAAACAGTGTTAACTTCTACTTGTATCTTAGTTATATCGCTTTGTATCTCATTTACATCGGAATGAATGTTATTAATGTCTACTTGAACAATTGACACATCGGTTCGAACATTTATAATCTCTCTTTGAACCTCTTCAACCTTTTCTTGTACAGTAGCAACATCGTTCCTAACAACAATTACTTCAGCTCTAGCACATGAAATATCACCCCGGACATTAGCAACATCAAGATTCAACATGGTAAGATCTTTCTGTACTTTAGAAACATCCGTTTTAACATCAGAAACATCTTTATGAATGTCACTTACAGCATTCTCAATTCCCTGGGTACTGATCTGTAAACGCGACATATCATTTTCTAAGTTTGCAGAACTGGTCTGAAGAACTTTCAGATTTTCATCCAGCATCTGCTTTACACTTTCATTCATGCTAGCCTTCAAATTAGCAGACATATTACTAGCATTCTCCTCCATTCTAATAGACATATTACTAGCATTCTCCTCCATCATCTGCTTCATACTGTTATTCATGCTAGCTTTCATCTCCCTCGCACTTTCATTCATGCTAGCTTTCAACTCCTCTAACATCATTCTCATACTCTCATCTGCCATTTCAATATTATTTCAAGAATAAACTGCTTTAGGGACATACATCAAACAGAGCAAAATAACAACATCTGAGCAACATTCTTCACCATATATAAGTTTGAGCAATTTTCTGTCTTAAATCTAACTTATAATTACCTTATAATTAACCTTCGTAGACATCTTATGTTGAAATAAACTCAAGCACATGTTCAAATTTCTCTGGTTCATTTTAAAATATCCTAACACAAATAATTTACATTTACAATCCAAATAGTTTAATTTTATCTTTAATATGACGAAACATGTCAAATAAAATAAGACTCCAGATCATAGGCGATTTTTCTAAGTTTCCAGCCTATTTAACCTCTCTCAAGTTGTATAAGATCTGATCTTTTCTGAGTGTAATTTTCCTAATACAACACAACATTTAAACCCTATATAATCACACTCTCAAATTCTACAATTGGCCAAGACATCTAACAAAGAATCTCCCTCTTTATTTGAGTCTTCACAATCCCATTGACATCGATAACTTGGTAATCCAATGTTATTCGAACACTCCACAAAATTGCGGTGCCAATTCTACTGCAATAACTTGGTAATCCAATGTTTTGCTGATCGAACGTGTCAATTCTACTGGCATTCAACCTGGTAATCCAGTTTTGTCGAACGTGCCAATCGAGCTGATCGTGCCGATCGTGCTGATCGTGCCCCACGTTTCAGGGTCGCCAATCCTACTGGCCCCGTAAATCCGGATAGTAGGCTGTGAGATATCCGCCCCCTCAATCGGATTGCCAATAATCAAACGCACTGGCACAGCTACATCAATGAAAATGGCACTGACAGATACTACCGAGATTAGAGCACAGCAGTTAACAAGAAATTATTGTGGAACACACCAAAATATACGGGGGTTCATACTTACCTTTACTTACCTCTTCAAATTAATCTCGGGTATGGGTTGCCAACTGGATCACTTAAAGTATGCCCACACAATAACCTCCACCATGATATTCAAAATGAACCAAAACGGAAACGAGAAATTTTAAACTGTACAATAATTTATTTCACATAAAGGGAATGACTTTAACAAAAACTCAACAAAATACACGTGGCCATCAGAAGCCGTTGTCAATATAATCATGTCCTCCTGTAGGACCTGTAGACGTTACATACAAATTTTTATCTTTAACTTGCTTATAAAGAACGTAATAATAGTAATACACTTGGAATGGATGCGGGAATTGGGATGAGACATGTAGCAATTGTTTTCCTCTTTCATAAACATCATACTTTATTTATAACTGCAAGCCTGTTATGTGGTCGACCTTGGCCTCTAACATACAGTTGTCAGGCCAGCTGCGATCCACCCTACAACAAGTCGCATGCCCACGTCGTTAAATGGACCCACCTGTCCGGTCAGCCTTAGCATATGCTCGTTACCTCAGAGCTTAGCTCCTTTTCAAACGCTTTAAATGTCCTCAACTCAACTCAAATATTATCACGCAAATCTTTTAAATGCTCCAATCAAATATTACTGGATTACTCTAATAATCCCAAAACTTGTTTAATTACATAATCCGTATGTTTCATTAGCGTTCTTTAGAGTATATTAACAAAACTTCTAATGTTTATAACAAATGCTCATTAATTGTTTATAACAATTACAAATTGTTTATAATATTGTCAAATGACAATTGAAAAATCTATACACGCCTCTCTTAATTCCTTTCATTTCACATTATTATTAAAGATATTTACAGAATTTATTTACAATGTTAATATTATTTATTTTAGAAATACATTAAACCACACGTTTATCCGGTTGATAATTACTCAAATCAGGTTAATATAATCGACCAATGAAGGTTAGTTATATTTAAGTTTATATTCAGGTTTAATAAGTTTTAATAATTATTATTATTATTAGTGACGGTAACCTCCATTCAAAATCGTTATCTCAAATTATTTAACACTCTTGTTAATTTTAACAGTAATTTCACATGATTAATTTTCAAAGGACCTGGACAATAAACTCAGCGGAAAAATACTTCGCTTCAAACGCACAAAATTGCATAAAATAGGCCCAGAATTCATCATATATTTCCATATATATGGCATAAAAATCTTCCACAATCCATTCACAAAACCTCCATTTATAAATTCATTAACTTCATTCTTATTACTGTGGGAATCTCCTTCACTTATTCAAGGGCATTATTCATCAGCGACTTTTACATGTCCACTGAACTAACGATTATACATCCATAGTTCCACTTCAAAAATTCTTATATTCATTAATTGTTTCAAAACTGTTATTTCGTGGGTTTCATTCATGAATCGATATGAAGTAAAAATTTGCCAATCACAAATAAATTTAATAGCAAATACGATTATACACGCCTCTCTGGTCTATCAAAATTGAGATTAATATCTCCTAAGTATCGTAGTATAAAAATACTATCTTCAAACAAAGTTCATCTAAACTGCATAAATAGTCGAATAGAATACAATTAGACTTTGGAATGCAAACATTATTGTTCCAATCTAGTATTGAGAAAAATTCCTATCAAAGTTCATTACTATAGTGTATTCAATAAATCGTAATCAAAGTTCATATTTCATAAAATTGTCTATTATGCAGTGGTAATTTCAGAACTGACGATAAATGTCTATGTTGCAATCATGTTCATAAAACGACTAGTATTTCCAAGATCGTCGATACGGTAATAGATTTTAACGCTCTAAAATCTTTTAATTATCCTTCTTTCTTGAGGATGACAGAAAATTGGTCAAAGTAATTTACTGAATAGAATTACTTTAATATAATGACAAGCTGTCTGAATTCAAATCTGCCATAGAAAAATCATTAACTTTACAGTCAAATCGTGACTACAAAAATATGCAAATTACTGAAAGAATATATATTAATATCAGTCTCAACTGATCCAAAATTATTTAAATCTGCCACTGACATAACAATGTCTTAATAAATCGTAGAAAAATGCATAACTCATCGAAGTGTACTGAGTACAGAATTATCAAGCAAGAATATGGGGCATAATATATATATGGGACAAAAATATGGGAAAAATGGTTGCTCAGACATCGCTAAATGACTCAAATAAAACAAGAAACGTTCACGACTACCTTATCTGTTGATTGAAGTTCTAGAGGAAAATCTTCCAAAGAAGACTGGTGATGGTTCCATTTCACCAAAAAGATGTGCTCCGTCCTCGAACCTGGAACCAGCGCCCTCGGAGAATAGAACTGCTTCCTCCTCCGGAAATTGCACTGCTCCGTGTATACGATAGACATCCTTCTGGCAAAACTCTTCTTTGTGAGCCGGGTCCACCCTGGCCTCTCTTGATAGTTCCCTGAAGTTCTGGCAGAAATTCGCCATGAAGTTTATTGCAGTTATTTCCGCAGAAATATTCATATTTGTGGAGTATGAATATGTTTCCACTGCCATTTGATATAATTCAGCGTTGGATCACGATGCATGAGTGTAGTTGGATGTTCACTACATGCTCGCTTTTGTAGAAAGACGATTAGCGAAGTTCCATGCTGCTATTTCACTCCATCGATATATGTCCCAATTGCATTAAAGTCCTTAGCCTTCCATCTCCATTTCCGTTATAATAGTTGAAAGAACTGCGATATTATATTGTTCCATGTTAGAATGCAGCGTTATATCATCAAAAGCAATATGTAGTAGCACGGTTGCAATACCAGTGTCAGCCGTAGCGTAGAATGTGATATTTTTAAAAGTGCTTCTCAGGTGGCGAGAAAATCACTTTTGTCTGCCGTCTTAAAATGCCAATATCTTTCGAATTATAATCTTGAAAATGTTCAACCTTTCTACACACTTTAATATAGTACTGCACAATCGAATTAGCTTAAAGGCATTAGTCAACTCTTGATATATTATCTCGTAGACTTGAAAATGTGTGCGTTTCAACTTCGCCTAGTTTCAAACACCGTAAAATGGAACTGCGGCACGCTCGAAGCTCGTTCGATGCGGTGGGCTTTACCACACGCTAAAGACGACTTGTTTCACTGTATCACTCGAAAATGACTATAACATCAGAAATATATATGCGGAATGAGATATAGATGCGATATGAGACACATGAGCTATGAGAGCTCCTCTCTGCTGTGCAAGACCTTTTATCAACTTCTTAAGGGGCGTATCCATCCCTTCCATAGCTTGTTTCTCCGTCATTGCTAGAATTTCTAACTTTGGCTATACTTGACGGATTTTCAAATTTCAAAAACTCAAAAATAATTTCTTCAAAATTCCAAATCAATGCCATAACTGAAAATAGATTTCCACAATTCTGCATTCCAAAAGTAATTAAATATGATAGTTTCAGTAATCTCCGTCTCCCTCCTAACTATCGTTCATTGGTTCGAGTCTCTCCTCCAATCGCGTAACTTCTTCCTTAGCACAATTCCATGTTTCCCTGCGACTGCGTCGTAAATCTCAGATCTTTCTCGAACAAAATCATGACGTCACCAAGAATCTCAGCTCAATCAGCCTACTTGCGTGAAGTCTGCGTCATCCGTGCCTACGTCATGAATATCCACGTCACAACTATGACAGCCATAACTTTCTTCATATTTTCCAATACAGCCACCGTGGTCTCAATATAATTCAATTTACGGGGGCAGTACCATCCCGGCATTTGCCCGAAGACGAAGTGGGAAACCACGGGAAAACCAACTCGTGGATGGCTGAGGTGGGAATCGATCCCCGTCTATTCATTTGGGCCACCCGAGGCTGAGTAGACCTCGTTCCAGTCCTCATACAACTTTTCAATTTTCGTGACAGAGCCGGGAATCGAACCCAGGACCTCCGGGGCGGCAGCTAACCATGCTGACTGCTAGTGCATATTTACACGGAAATTAATTTTATACAATACAATTGATTTCAAACTCATTTTTCTTTATAGCCCTACACAGGGAATTGTTCTGTTGGACGCCACATCCACATGTGGCTGGGTGGTGTGACAAATCATAAGGGAAATAATGGAAACGAAGAGCGTTGTCAGATATGTTAACATACACTGCTCAACAAAAGTTTGGACTGCCGCCATCAATTGTATACTGGCGCTGCCATAGAGGGGTGAGACCTCTTACCCCAAGATAAACTTGATGGTCTCCTCCGTGTGCGGGGAGCACTAATAAAGACTGATGCTGATCACCATGAGATACAGATTTTGAATGTATTTGTTTTCAAAAGGCACACTTAGAAGCGAGTTCTCTTCGTTTGTGTACCGTTTAATTGTTCTCCTACCACGATTGTTATTGTGTTCAGAAGGACTGATGTTCAGTTTGTTAATACGTTATTGTATAAATCTCAATGGGTTTACTATAGGAAGTCTTAGTAGTAAAATCTATGCTATTCCAAACTTTTGTTGAGCAGTGTATAATAACAAGTAGTTCCGTGAACAACAGAGCCTGTATTCATACATCCTATTGGTCTTCTCTATAAAAATTATATCGCCTATGAAAAGGGTCACCCCGTTGGATAGTTCTGTATGTAGGCCATAGAGTTATGTACCTTTAGATGAATATTATTGCGTAGAATAATTATTCAAACGTTCACTTCTGTCGCATGCTTCGTACAAAAAAGAATCGCCCAACCACCATTTGAGGTTATGAAAACAATTGAATTAAATTAGGTGTCAGTGCATTAAAATGTGTACATACATTTGCTGTACCAAGTTTCACTACGCGCAGATGTTTAAACCGCGTGAAAAATCCATTAAAATATTGCAACTTCGCTTAGCCACCATGCTCGTTTCGTACTTAACAGGTTTTGGAGAGTCACATACGTAAACTTGTAGTAGTACCCTTTATCACCGTACCAAATTTCAGGGTGATATCTTTTACCGTTACGGAGATATAGAAAGCCAGTGAAATATTTCACGTGGCCGCCATGTTGAATTGGTGAAATATATCAATATTTGAAAGGCACAGCCGAGGTTCAACGAGTTAGTGGTATGTACTTACCGAGTTTCGTGCAAATAGCTTCGGCCGTTTAGATTTTATTAGGGGAACACACATATACGCACACACACAGACAAAAGTTGATCTCATGAGACTATTTCTTCTTTCATAAATGAAAATAGTCTAGAAAGTGGCATTTCAAAACTGGTCAATTTATTGACCTAGTCGCACGAGTCTGTGTATTGCGGCAAAGACTACAAAGTGTGCAGGCGTGATATCTTTTAAAATCTAGTATCGGTCTAACAGTGTGTTGTATCATTGAAAACAAGTAGTTCCGTGAAGAACTATACAGCCTATTTTCATACATCCTGCTCATAATAATTGTCTCTATCAACATACAAAATTTCAGTTTAATTGCTGTAACAGATTCGTAGATATTGAGAACCGTCTAAATATTTCATAAGGTCGCCAGGATGGATTTTTATTTTTGTACTATTATATTAAGATTATTGTGTACGTGTGGTATTCAAACTTCAATCGCATGATTAGAACACAAGAAGTAAAAACGAGATTTTAAAAGTACGCACACCAGCCATCTTGTGATTATGCAAACAATTGAAATAAATTACATGCCAGTGGATCAACATTTGTATAAGCCTTTAACGTGCAACGTTTCACGGCACTCGGATAGTTAATTCGCGAGAAACGTCCATTTAAATATTTATATTTCGCGTCACCGCCATGTTGGATTTGTGCTCACAGGTTACTGAAAGTCCTATAGGTGAACATATGTTCATAGTCTCTATGAACATAAAAAAAATCAGTTTGGTTGCTGTAAAAGATTCATAGATATTGCGAACCGTCTAAATATTTCGGAAGCTCGCCATTTAGGATTGTTATATGTATAGGCCATAGATTTATGTACCATTCAAGGACAATTATTGCCTAGCTTCATTATTAAACTTTCACTTCGATCGCATGATTACGACACAAGTATAAAAACTCAATTTTAAAATTTCGCACAGCCGCCATCTTGTGGTTATGTAACAATTGAATTAAATTAGATGGCAGTGCATTACAATCTGCAACATCATTTACTGTACCACATTTCACTGCGCTCAGAGAGTTAAATCACGAGAAAAGTCTATTGAAATATTTCAAATTCGCTTGGTCGCCATGTTCGTTTTGTACTTTACAGGTTTATAAAATATACATAGGTAAACTTGTATCAGTACCCTTTATCAACGTACAAAATTGCATGATGATATCTGTAATAGTTCCGGAGATATAGAATGTCAGTGAAATATTTCGCACAGCCGCCATTTTGAGGTTATGTAAACAATTGAACTAAATTAGACTCCAGTGCATCTCAATGTGTATAAACATTTGCTGTACCAAGTTTCATTACGTTTGGATAGTTAAATCGCGAGAAATGTCTATTTAAAAGTCTCAAGTTCGCTTGACCGCCATGTTGGTTTTGTAGTCACCAGGTTTTTGAAAGTCTCATAGGTGAACTTCTAGTAGTGCCCTTTATCACCGTACTCAATTTCAGGGCAATATCGGTAATAGTTTCGGAGATATTAAATGCTAGTGAAATATTTCGCACAGCCGCCATGTTGGATTGGTGAGACGTAACAAAATTTGAAGGGCACGGTCGAGGTCGCCGGGAATAGTGCTATGAATTTACAGAGTTTCATTGAAATCGCTCTAGCCGTTTAGATTTTATTAGGGGGGACACATACACACCTCACACACACACACACACGCACACACACACGGACAAAAGGTGATCTCATAAGCCTATTTTTTCAAAATGTGACGTTGGAGAAATAAAGACATTCGACTTATGATAATACAAATGGCATTAAGAGAATCCACCAAAAGTCAATAAAACAAATTACTGGACGATGTTCGTCCACATTGTGACCTTCAACAGCAAGTAATATTAAGAAACAATTGGTTATAGAGCATAGTAGTCTCGTAAATGGTATCGTCGTCATTCAGCGTGATTGAAATATATTAGGTTTTTAAAGGGCAGAGCTCTTCAACAAATGTCTACATATTAATCAAAGAAAAGCAACACTAAACATCCTTTACAAAAAGGAAGCACACATGACATGAATATATACAGAGGGATTGCATTAGAAAACGCAAGCTTCAAAATATTCATCAAACATTTGACCAACAAATTGACAGAACTCGTAGATGAAAACATCCCGAACAATCAATTCGGCTTCAGAAAAGGAAATTCCAAACTTCATGCGGTGAAGAACCTGCTAGATGAAATAGCGGATGCTTTAAGCCTTACAAAATGGAAGTATTTTGCAGTCTTTTTAGATTATACTAAATCTTTTGACTACATAGATCAAAGAATTCTCATCTCAAAGCTAGCAAACATGATACGGAAAGAGCATCCAATTACAGAATTTGTACAAATCATTTTGAATTACAATTTGCTTCAAATCAGTGATGACGTCACCATGTCCAAGTATATTCAGCAGACCAATGGGGTTTTAAAAGGGGGTCCTATTACTCCCCTTCAATTTAACATTGTTACCGCTGACATAGTGAAGTCATTAAATGGCACAGAATGAGCAATATACAATATTCTGATGATATGGTCCTTGCCTCACCTAACAAAGAAGCCCTACAAATAGCATTGGACAATATCGCACGATGGGCTGATGAAAATAAATTTGAACTCAATCTTGATAAAACCAAAGAAATGACCTTCAGAAATGGAGGCAGAGCATACGATAAAGAGACGCTAAAAACAAGACCACTTGAAATCGTTAACAAATTCAAATATTTAGGAATATATACTACAAACTACAAGTACGCCTTTCAGAAGTTATAATGAAGAAAGAACAACAGCAGCCACGTAAGCTACTTATAGCATCAAAAACTTGACCTGTCAACAGCAATGAAGCTCTTCAACACCACTATATATTCCATTGCTACATATGGGATCTCCCTCATCTGGAACAAATTAACCATCAGGAATATGGAGAGACTTGACAATGTCAAAACTAGATATTTTTAAAAGAACTCTAGGAGCAGGGAAGTCAAGCGCGGATTCAAGGAGGGGGGGGGGGGGGGGGGGGGGGGGAGCAACCAATGGAGACCAATTTTTTTTGCAAACTCAAAAACGAAAACACAATAACCAGACAAATAAAACTTAACGAATTTTAACTGAAAAACAGTTTTTTTTTCATTTTATTCAATACTGAAAATACCTTTATTGCAATTATTATGTTCTGTTACAACTGAACATATTTAAAACTTCATACCTGTTATATAAAAACGATTATTTATATAACAAAATCAACTCGTCTATTTTGTTTAGCAAACCTTGTGATTACCGAATTGATGTCTTTAGTGATGTCACGATGAATGTGCAGCAATGCACGGATAGGAATTTGGGGCTTTTCTCGCACCAAAAATGTTTGCCGACGTCCAAACTGCAAGCTTGGTTGGCAATTTAAGCTGTGACTTTCTCCCTTTGTCGGTACCAACTCGACTTGCCGAAACTGTAACGTACCTTGATACTTTTCTGGAAGCTCGATGTAAAAGTCGCAAAACACGCCGTTGCAATATGTACGAATATTTTTGGTGCGCTAAACGCATCGAATTTCTATCCATGTAGCTTGCAAATTGGTCTGGTTTTGTACGTCTGGTTATTTTGTGATTGCGCTGTTAGTGATACCATTTTTCTTAACAATTTCCATTCTGTGACCCCCCCCCCCCCCCCCCCCAAGCCAAACTCTAGATCCGCGCCTGAGGGAAATATGCTCCAAATAGAATGATATATGCCCTTTCCTGAGGAAGTTTCTTCCTTGAGGAATTAAGGATTCAGCTGCAGCTACCATCTACAATACAGTGATAGCCAGACGAAAATGAAAGCAAGAAGAAATCATTGAAAAATATTTTGGAACTGATGCTATGATAAACAGAAATTGGACAAAAACAACGCAAACGCAGAGGCATGCCACAATTAGGCTTTCCATAGGCCTACATGGTTTTCAGCTTAAGTTATGAACAACCAAACAATTCCACCCCGAAAAATGATCAATGTATATGTGTATTGTGTGACCAAAAATGTGAATATTATCACTTTATATCGTGCAAAAAAGAACAAAAACACTCAGTGACAATTCCAATCACAATAGTAGAGAATAACCAAGGCAAATTAAGGTATACAGCATTAAGTTTGCTTTACAAGTTTGTAACTAATGGCTTTTCAGCTGCAATATAATTTAAATATTAAAGGAAGATCATTACTATAAAGCTTAATAACCTTATTATATACTAATTATAATTAAAATTGATAATTTAACATTGTTATTGGAAAGTCTTTAAAAGTCTCTAAGGCTTAACCCGTTGGAAAACATAACTTTCCAATATAATGTTATATTGCAGCAGCAGCGCAAGTAGCACTCAAGCTTAGCCTCGCTCGGTCACACGACATGACATTTCAGTGGCATGAGATTGTTGCATGCAATAAACATACTGATAGAAAAAATCTAAAATTTGAATAATATGGTTTATAATGAAGGCATAATTCACTAAAGGAATCCTATATTCCATGGCATAATTTACAAAGGAGTTGTATCTAATGTTGTTGATAACATTCACTTAGCAAAGGTCAAGTTTGACCGATTGGTAGCGTGTCGAAACGTCACACGTTTAGCCAAAGTTTGAAACCAGGCAAGGACGTTATAATCTTAAGCAGTATATTGTGCTTTCTTAAATGGAAAATACTATGTGTATATTTGAACACGTTACCACAGCGATATCCCTCACCGTCTCAAAACCTGCTAGAGTCTACTACAGGCAACATAGCTACTGTCACGTAAACCAAATTGCATTCCTTATATTGCTAGTAGTGACATTTAGTATGAATTGGTGTATAATGGAACTATAATAAGGTAAAGAAATCGCGTATTCCAAGTCATTATTAGCTCAAACGTTGCATCTAAGGTTCTTGATAACATTCTCGTAGCAACGGACACGTTAGGCCGAGTGGTATCGTGTCGAACTGTCACCCGTTCGGCTGGGGTTCAAAACCAGAGAGGGTGCTTTTATATATTTATTATTTTATAAATACTCAGACGTTACACGATTAAGTATCATGCGTATTGTGAATTTTGCAATGGAAAATATTACTGTATATATGCGTATATACAATACACCACGTTGTATTTCAACAAGCTACTACATCGAGCGTTTAATTATACTTTCTTGATGAGGACAATATTACCATATTAACTATGCTCATACATTTAGGAGAACGTAGGCTATATATTCCTCACTCAACAACTTGTTGGATTTTATATTGAGAGGAACTCTGATATCTAGGTTGCTACGTGCCTCAGTGGTATCTTCTCGCCTGTTGTACCCAAGGTTGCGGGATCTAATCCTGGTGCAGTCAGTTGGAGTTTGAGGGTGCTTAAATTGGAGACGTGTTTGTAGATTTGCTGGCACGTTAAAGATCCTCTTCGGGGAAAATTCCATACATCAGTGTCTCTAAAAGCAACAGTATTTAGAAGTGACGTAAAACCCATGATATTCATGTGTTTCTTTTTAGCCTATTTTCATTTATGAAATAAAAATAGGTTTATGAGATCACCTATTGTCCGTGTGTGTGTGTGTGTGTGTATGAGTGTGTGTCCTCCCCAAATAAAATCTAAACGGCTCGAGTGATTTCAATGAAACTCGGTGAGGTCATTGGCCGACCCCGACCACGCCCTTCAAATTGTATTACGTCTCTCCAATCCAACATGGTAGCTGTGCGAAATATTTCGTCAGCATTCTATATCTCCTAAACTGTTACTGATATCACCCTGAATTTTGAACGGTGATAAACGGCACTACTAAAAGTTCACCTATGTGACTTTCAAAAACCTTTCAAGTACAAGACGAACATGACGGCCAAGTGAATTTGAAACATTTTAATAGACTTTTCGCACGATTTAACCATCGCAGTTCAATATGTTACAGTAGGCCTAAATGTTTATAAACGTTGAAATGCACTGGCATCTCATTTGATTCAATTGCTTACGTAACCTCAAGATGATCACTGCGAAATTTTAAAATTAGGTTTCTATTTCTTGTGTACTAATCATGCGATCGATGTCAACGTTTGAATAATGAACCTAACCAATAATCGTCATCTAAAAGTATATAACTCCATGGCCTACATACATGTAAATCCAACATGACGACCAACCGAAATGTATTTAGTCAGTTCTCAATATCTATTCATCTATTGCAGCAATCAAACTGAAATTTTGAATGTTGATAGAAGCAATTAACATAAGTAGGAATAATGAAAATTGGCTGAATAGTTCTTCACGAAACTACTTGTTAGTGTTGCGATAACTTGGTCATCAGCCCAATGTACTTGGCTATGTAGTGAATTTGTCTGATAACCTGTGTTCTTGTGGTGATTGCAGTAGTGTGTGTAAGCAATAATTATTATGGTTAAGGATTAGGGTGGGTGGCTTCGATGGCGTAGTTGGTAGCGTGACTAACTTCTATGACCAAGATCGCGGGTTCAAACCCGGCCGAAGTCGTCGGATTTTTAAGGGCGTTAAAAGTCCCTCAGTAGGCATTCCTTCGGAGGGGAAGTAAAGCCGGCGGGTCCATGTCATATATTTATGGCATGTAAAAGAACCGGCCACTAACTACAATTGTGTGAAGATTAATTTGTACAGTGGGTTAGATTTGATTAACGCTGTATTAAGTTCCAAAGTTTGCTGCTAGGTATTGGTTGCGGTGGCATCTAGTATCCACGTTTACAGCTAGGTGTCGTTGACGGTAGCATTTTGTAGCAAAAGTAGGAACCACTTGAAATTGATCTTTAGCAGTCCTTACCTGAATTACAAATAACACACACTAATACAGTCATCACAATTAACACCGGTTATCAGACAGATTCTACACACACCCAAAGTACACGGGGCTACATGACTGCGTTGTCGCAGCCCCTAAACTGAGGAACCAACCAAGCAAAGATTAGTGTAGTTGCACTGGGAACTGAAATAAGAATCCATCACAGCATTTGCCAGGACAGAGCTTGGAAATATGTGAGGTAAATCACTTTAGGACGGGCACTATCACCACCAGGGTCCAAACCCCTGATCTCCAGCTTTAAGCTCAACAATGCAATCGTCGTGAGTGATTTAACACCCTCAACTACGGCAGTGGGTTAGTTATACTGTAGTTAGCGAGGCGCGCGCCTGGAAGGCAAGACGAACCTGGGACCCATATGGTAACTACTATAACTGCATATGCACACAGGGGGACGTTTATGTAATGCTCTGGGGCATTCCTCGCCGTGTTTGCGTGGGTAATTGATCCCGCATTCCATTGATAGTCTAGCGCACATCCCCGAGGATGCGTTATTGCTGCTAATTCAAGCCAGTATATTTAGTTTAATAAAGTTCATTACTGGTTTACTTGTACAGTAGAGTCCCGAAAACTCGGTCTAATGTGAATAAAAAGCTGGCCGAGTTTGTGAAAATGCCGAGTCATTGGGAATGGGATAAAAATAATAAGTACGAGTGTTTCCTCAGAAAACACAGTACTGTACTTGTATGTATTGTTTGCTTGAGAATACAACAGAGAATAAACTGCTTAACTACCCTTAAACAAAGGAAAAGTACATACTATATGAAGGTAATAATAATAATAATAAACCTGTCGTGTTAGGAAGACAGAAGGATAATATCAATGTTACATGCTTAGCTTTTGCTGATGATTTGGCAATCCTCTCCGGAGATGAACGAACGGCAATTCACCAGATTGAAGTCCTCAAAGAATGTGCTGGGAAAGTAGGGTTGCAAATCTCCTTCACAAAAACAGAATTCATGACTACAAAACACATTGAAACCCAAACTTTGGTAACAAAATACGGTTCAATCAACAAGGGTAATCATTTCAAATACTTAGGTGAAATTATTGAACCTACAGGTTCAGAAAGAATAGCACAAAGAACACGTGAACTCAAAATGCGGAAAGCATATGGGAAAACCGCAAACATCTACAACAAAAAATGCATGAGTATTAACACTAAAATTCGACATTACGCGACGGTCATCAAACCCGAAACACTCTACGCCAGTGAGACCTTAAGCCTCAATTATAAAGGGGATCTTGAAATCATCAAGAAAGCTGAAAGGAAAATCATCCGAAAAATTCTTGGCCCAAGACTTACAGATGAAGGATATCGTTTACAATCGCACAAGATCACAGAAAAATATTCAAATATTGAAACCGATTTCCGTAAACGACGCTTGAAATTTTATGGACACATTATGAGGCTAGATGACAACCGATTAACAAAGAAAATATTGATGTAGGCTACTCACAAAAATTAAAGACGACAACGGTTTGGATTAAACAAGTCCAAACTGATCTCAATAACGCCAACATCACACCCACAGATATCGAAGACCGCAAAACTTTCAGACATAAGATCTACACTTGGGAAGCTGCATCAGAAGATAAGCCCAGCAGACCTAGGGGAAAATGGACTGACGAACGTCGAGCTAAACATAGTGACATGATGAAAGAATTCTGGAAGAACAAGAAAAATAACAGCAACAGAGCATAACTTGCTTTATGTGATACTGTATGGGTCGAAACATACTAAATAAATAAATAAATAATAATTTCGTATGGCCTCGGGTGCCGGGTGCAAGCTTTGTTATTTGACACCCAAAGGTTAACTTGCATGTCGAATTTCGTTATTACTTGAAGCACTATGAAAGTCAAGGAGGTTAGATATATAAGCTCCTGGAACACTATAGCACTTTCTAGTGGAGAAATTAGGAACTTTGTGTTGGCGGAAACTCCCGAGATTAATTTTGCCATTATGAACACGGCCTACTGAATTCAAACGGGTACTTTGACATGCCAACAACGTATGACATGGTGTCGTAATTTTTGCCGCCTTTCAAAAATCACTTACCACGGACAGGAGCGAACCTGCAAGCTTGGAGTTACCAGACCGACACGTTGACCATTCACCCACCTTGGCAAGCTATATGAAGGTATAGAGCCCTTACAACATGAAAATAAAAATTAATGAAAAAGCAAAGCAAGCATGCTTTTAGTTTAACGTGACCGTTAATCACGAGATCATGAGCCACGGGACCTCCTTTTTACGTGGAATCCGAACTACAGGGCATGGCATTTCACGTCGAAAATCTCACATGCATTGACTAGGGATCGAACCCGGTCCACCTTGGTTAGAGGCATACAGCTTCTGCTGCGCCACTACGCCCCCAGAAAATAAAAATACAAATAAGAATAATGAATACACAGTGTACAATATTTTACGTGATAAGTTAGACCTCAGAAAAATCCTTTACGAAGGCATAAAGCTGTCTATAAGCCTAATGAAAATTAACTAGCCGACTGCAAGAACTGACTACGTTTTAAAGAAATGCGCAATGTTCTGTTGTCTTCCGCACTGCACTCTGAGTTTTTGCTGCTTCATCACGAAGACGACGAAGTAACAGTAAGTCCATTACCGACGCACCCTGTTGTTTAAAATACTAAAGGGCGGTTTCGTCAGCCTTTAGTCCCTCTCTATGTGATATTTTAGGAGCTTGTACAGTGAAGCCCACAACGCCGTCTACATAATTTTCCGGCATTTTTTAATTAAATGTGACAGCAGCAATAATTTCTGCATCGGACATAATGTCTTGCTCGGTATCATTCTGGAACCACTGTTCGACATCATTTTCAACGGCTTCTGCACATCCAGGAACTCTTTTCACGAGGCCGCGTAAGTTTTTTGCCCTGCCAGGGTGTGGCCGAGATATCCGGACTGCCTGGTTATCGAGTGCCAAGTTTTCGGCAATATGCTATGACTAACTGTTAGAGCTGTGCATGTTCGAACATTGATTTGTTCGAATTGTCCGGATAATTAACAAGTAATTCCGTGAAGAACTATACAGCCTATTTTCATATATCCTACTTATGTTAATTTCCACTATCAACATACAAAATTTCAGTTTGATTGCTGTAATAGATTCGTAGATATTGAGAACCGGCTAAATATTGCGGATGGTCGCCATGTTGGAATTTTATATATGAAGGACTTAGAGTTATGTACTGTTACATGAAGAGTATTGTGTACGTGTAGTATTCAAACTTCAATCGCATGATTAGGACACAAGAAGTAAAAACGAGATTTTAAAATTTCGCACAGCTGCCATCTTGTGGTTATGGAAACAATTGAAAAAATTAGATGCCAGTGGATTAACATTTGTATAAGGATTTACTGTACCAAGTGTCACTGCACTCGGAATGGTTAAATTGCGAGAAACGACCAGGTGGATATTTATATTTCGCGTCACCGCCATGTTGGATTTGTGATCACCAGGTTATTGAAAGTCCGATAGGTGAACTTATGTTCATAGCTCCTAAGAACATTAAAAAATTCAATTTGATTGCTGTAATAGATTCGTAGATACTGAGATCCATCTAAATATTTCGGATGGTCGCTATGTTGGATTGTTATATGTATAGGCCATAGAGTCATGTACCATTAAAGGAAAATTATTGCGTAGGTTCATTATTCAAACTTTCACTTTGATCTCATGATTACGACACAAGAATTAAAAACTTAATTTTAAAATTCGCACAGCCGCCATCTAGAGGTTATGTAAACAATTGAACTAAATTAGATACCAGTGCATCACAATGCATATAAACATTTCCTGTACCAAGTTTCATTGCGTTTGGATCATTAAATCGCGAGAAAGGTGTATTTAAAATTTTCAACTTCGCTTGACCGCCATATTCGTTTTGTAGTTAGCCGGTTTCTGAATGTCTTATAGATGAACTTGCAGTAGTGCCCTTATCTCCGTCCAAAATTTCAGGGTGTTAGCGCTATTAGTTTCAGAGGTATAGAATGGCGTTGATATATTTCGCACGTCCGCCATCTTGAGGTTATGTAAACAATTGAACGAAATTATATGTCGGTGCATTACACTGTATATAAACATATACTGTACCAAGTTTTATTGCGTTTGGTTGGTTAAATCGCGAGAAATGTCTATTTAAAAGTCGCAAATTCGCTTGGCCGCCATGTTGGTTTTGTAGTTACCAGGTTTTCAAAAGTCACATAAGTGAACTTCTAGTAGTTTCCTTTATCACCGTAAAATATTCCAGGGTGATATCGGTAATAGTTTCGGAGATATTGAATGCTGGTGAAATATTTCGCACAGCCACCATGTTGGATTGGTGAGACGTAACAAAATTTGAAGGGCACGGTCGGGGTCGCCTCAAATAGTGCTATGAACTTACCGAGTTTCATTGAAATCGCTCCAGCCGTTTAGAAGTTATTAGGCGGGGACACACACCATCACACACACACGCACACACAGACAGGCACTCGGACAAAAGGTGATCTCATAAGCCTATTTTTTTCATAAATGAAAATAGGCTAAAAATACGAAAATGTCGACTATTCCAATTATTTGCACACTGGAACTTTCAAATATTCAATTTATTCGAATTTCAAACCGAATATTCGCATAAGTGAAATAATCCGACTATTCAGTGATTCGACGAAGTAATTGAATCGTCCAAATTTAAGGATGGCATCAAAAGAAAAGGAAATAAAGATAAAAAGAAAGGGATAAAAGTGATGCTTCATTTGAATGATAATGGGTTAAATCTATACATACAGTAGTATAAAACAAATTCCCCGGATTCTTGGATGTTACGGGTAATAACGAGAACTTCTGGATGGAATTTGATGTGGTTTTCACCATTCTGTAAAGGATTTCTTGAGGCAGGTTTATGTAGAAAATCATTCATTTATGACCAAAGGAAGCCGAGCAGTAACGATTTCAGTGAATCGAGTCGAAGAAATCCTGCTGTCCGTGCGCCTTTTAAGCTTACACTGGGTAAAACTTTTAAAATATCCATATACTATGAATGTAAGAATTGTTCAGCATGAAAAGTTCTAGAAAGAAAAATTGCGACAGCATATCACTATTGTCAATACATCGCCCACTATAAGTGCTTGTACGTGTTTGTTTCTTCCAAAAATCACCATTCAGCGGAAATCTAAATTACTAGCTTCAGAGCTTGTTTATGAACTATCGAGAGAGCCTATCACCCCTGCTTCAGCTTAGCCCTGAATTCCGCAATGCCATTGTTTTCAAAATGAAACTACAATAACACATACACAATGAGGTTTGTCTGTTATTAGGTCGCGTAGTGCCCATGTAAATCAAGCCATCAACATGTCGAACTTCATGCACAAAACACGATCTAATGTGTAAAAAGCCTCAATTGGTAATATCACGATCTTGAATAATATTATACTCTAAGAAATATACATGAGATAAAATCAGCACGCAGATGATTTAGCAAGAGATCCAGTACATGTGAAGGGAAAGAACACAATCCTCACGCCCGTTTGCAGCGAGTGTCATCTCCTCACCAAATATTGATCCGGAAGACTGGAATTTCCGGAGCTGTCTGCTCTTCTGTCGTCAGAAATTCATAACCACTCCATCAGCAAAAGCCAAGCAGACATGCCAGCTGTCAACGAACATACAGATGAGCTGGCCTGAGATTTTGTTCAAATAGCATATTTATTCCTTTAAAATACGTTTTAGGAATAGCGGCTTGCATTACATATTGTGCGTCAAAACTATTTCTTTAACATAATTATATTCGTTTGGTCATTTTATTAGAATTTGAACCATTTTAATTCGGGAATTTTCATTCATTTTCTCGTAGAGAATTGTCTCAAATTCAAATTTACCGTTGCTTTTATTTCTTACGCAATTAACATTAAAACTATTCCTTATGAAAAAGTTGAATATAATAATGGTCAATATTATATTTTACTGAATACCCCCATTTATTCACTTCACGCGGAAAAAAATTCCAGTACGTGATGTTACGTTTGTGTAATTTACAATAATTTATTTATTTATTTACTCACCTACTTATCTATTTATATTTTAATAATTTATTTATTTATTTATTTATCTGCTTATTTATTTATGATTCATTTATTTGTTTATTTACTTATTTATGTATTTACACTAAAGAAAATGGAAATTGCAACACCCAGAAGGAGTGGTGCTACATTGCTGCAATTGAACATGCAGGACGAGTGTTCGGTTGTGATTCGATGATTACACTTTCAGGTCCCTCTGACCGCAAGTAGGACAACAATCAATACAGGATGTATCCACCACGAGCTGCAATACATTGATGAATTCCGCGAGGCATGGAGTCAATAAGGCCCTGGATCGCTTCCTGAGAAATTGTGGCCCATGCTTGCTGCACTGCACGGGTCAGTTGTTCCAGAGTTGTGGGTGGCTGAGGACGGTTGGCCAGTTGTCGACCCATCATGTCTCACACATGCTCAATAGGACTGAGGTTCGGGGATCTGGCGGGCCATTCTAAGGTTGGGATGTCGTGGAGAGCTTGTCTGGAGATGCGTGCAGTGTGAAACCGGGCATTGTCCTGCTGAAACATCCCATTAGCAATGTTCGCCATCATAGGGACAACCACTGGATTGAGTACCCTATCAACGTACTGTCGAGCAGTCATAGTGCCCTCAACAACCACTAATTGTGATTTCACATTAAAGTCAATAGCTCCCCAGACCATAATGCTTGGTGTTGCCCCTGTGTGCCTCTCGACAATAAGGTCTAGGCGGCCCCTCTCCCCGGTACGTCGGCGCACACGATTCCGGCGATCACTGCGGGCAAGACAGAAGCGCGATTCATCACTAAAGACGACCCTATGCCATTCGTCGACCCACATCGATCGTTCTCGACACCAGGCCAGCCTTACACGTCGCTGTTGTGGGGTCAATGGAACACCTTCTGCAGGGACACGGGTTCGTAAACCAGCTGCACGCAGGCGATTACCAAATGTTTGTTGTGTAACGTGGGGTGCCACAGCTGCTCGAATTTGCGCTGCTTCTGCATGGGGTTCCATCCGGGTCATCCGAATGATGCGGCGATCCTCTCTCAAATTTGTATTTCGCGCTGGGCCTGTGCCAGGTCTACGAGTGTGGGGTACCTTCATTTGACCACTGCTGCCATACACGTTGTACCGTAGATGTCTGTCAGCCAACACGTGCAGCGACAGTCCTTAGCGATAATCCAGCCTCACACAGCCCAATTATCCGAGCCCTCTCAAACGGCAACAGATGTTGATAGCGTGCTCTTGTCTGTCGTCGAGGCATGTTTGACGGGGAACACTTCACTGCACAGACTGCAAGTCAACTACGCTAAACCAGAGTCCGTATACTGGACTTGATTCTTCCGCGGCCAATCTCGTAGGGAGACCTCTAGCAACAATCCAATGGGTCTGAAATTTTGATCGTTTACATACCTTCATGGCATCGTTCCATATCTTAAAAATCAACACAAACGACCAAAAAACTTCATGGTGTTGCAATTTCCATTTTCGTCAGTGTATTTATTAATTTGCATATTCATTTATTTCGAAACAAGAAGCCTCCGTGGCTTAGGCGGCAGCACGCCGGCCTCTCACCACTGTGTCCGTGGTTCAAATACCGGTCACTCCATGTGAGATCTGTGCTGGACAAAACGGAGGCAGACAGGCTTTTCTCCGGGTACTCCGGTTTTCCCTGTCAAAATTTCATTCCAGCAACACTCTCCACTATCATTTCATTTCATCTGTCATTCATTTAATCATTGCCCCAGAGGAGTGCGTCAGGCCTCGGCAGCCGGCACAGTTCATATCCTCGCCGCTAGATGGGGGCTTCATTCATTCCATTCCTGACCCGGTCGGAGACTGGAAGCAGGCTGTGGATTTTCATTCATTTATTTCGAAACACTATGTTATTGAATACACAAACTCTACTTCACTTATTTGTTAGAACAACGGCGCTTAAAATCGGAGGTCTCGGGTTCCATTCCTACAAGCGTCTGACATGTCAATTCTATGGTTGTTTAACGCGAATATATGGGAGGTAAATTTGTGATTCCACTTGTAAAATCAAGATGTAATTAATTATTATTTGCACAGTATCAACCGTCCTCCCGTCCCACTCCCCCCCCCCCCCCCCCCCTGCCTCCTCACTCCCTTTTCGTGTGTTTCAAGGAATGACATGTTTTGGCGTTCGTCAAGCGATCATCATCGGATAAAAATCATTTAATAAACATTATTAAAACCCACAATACTCATCAAAAATGGACGCGGTCTCCTAAACTAACCCGATAAGACAACTGTTTAAATAATATCAACATTGACACTAGAATGAATATCTGTGGAATTAGTAATGAATCACTTGTAGTTGAGCGGAACTCACAAATTTAGCGTCAAATTTATTTGGTCATATATTCGTGTCTAGCGACTGAAATTTAACATTCAAGACTAAAAATTGGCTTCATAGTGTTCTATACTATTTGTGCAAAACACGACCTATTTTCTGAAAGCCTCTATTTGTCATCATTGAAAGTAGAATACTTCGAATTGAGGGACTCATGTCAGTTATCACCTACAAATATCTCAGCATCACCTTGTAGACTCCTTCAGACATCACATAATGGAAAGAGCAGCAGCGACTATTAAAGGAATATATGATCTGAATAACACAACAAATCTCTCATTAAGAATTGCCACAACCCTTTTCCACGCCAAAATAACTCCCACTATCTCATATGGTTTAGAGCTCATACGGGAAATGTTTTTCACACAAGATCTTAATAAGGCTACATTATGGTGTTTGAAGCCATTTTTCAATGTTGCATTAGAAAACAAATGTTTGGTGCTTTTCAGTCAGTCAACACGATTGTACCCAAATGAGATGGGTTATTCCCTAACCCTGAAAGAAATTACTGGTGATTAATAAATACACTTGGATGACCAGTTTCGATCGTCAAGCGATCATCATCAGATCCATTACATTTAGACTATAAAATCTGTGTCTGAAAGTATAGCCTAGGTGAGAATATTTACAATATATACACTTATATAGTTACAGTATTAGTTGAGATAATGCAGCTCGTCAATATTCGTTAGTTGTGGTCTATGTGATATTTTGTTCAGATACTGGAAGTGGTGATTCACCTCCGGAATTTGCCTGTTTGGAGTGAATATAATTGTCAATTCAGATTGTATTGTACAGGCTACTTATCTGGTTGAGTCTTGCACGGTCCTGTTGAGAGCAGTTCACTTGGTCACTTATTGCACTCGACTGAATGGAAATTCCTGTGTGTGAGGTCCGTTATCTCGCTGGGCTGTTCCCCCTCCCGCATTCCTAAGTGATGTGTGTTCCTCGTGCAGGTGTACTTGTAGCAGGGCTGGCAAGCGAAATTAAATTCATGGCTGTGGGGGCGAAAATAATTTAATTTCACCGTGAGCGCGATACTCGGGAGCGAAATGATAATGATTGTCGGCGCGTAATTAAATCAAAGCGAAACTTAATTCGAAGCGAAATTAATTTCGTTCCAGACTTTTAATTTCGCTCCCGGCGCGAAATTAATTTAATTCCAGACTTATAATTTCGCTCCCGGCGCGAAATTAATTTCGTTCCACACTTTTAATTTCGCTCCCGGCGCGAAATTAATTTCGTTCCACACTTTTAATTACGCTCCCGGCGCGAAATTAATTTCGTTCCACACTTTTAATTTCGCTCCAGGCGCAATATTAATTTCGTTCCAAACTTATAATTTCGCTCCCGGTGCGAAATTTATTTAGTTCCAGACTTATAATTTCGCTCCCGGCGCGAAATAAAATTCGTTACATACTATTAATTTCGCTCCCGAGGCGAAATAAAATTCCCAAACGGCATTAAGTTTCGCTCTCCGACGTGTACTCGTATTTAAAACGCATGAAACATTTAATTTCGTTGTTGAAATTAAAATACAGTAGCCTATATTAGTTTCGAGAGTTAAATAATGTTCTGTACGATGTTCAATGTCCTGACGTCTGTCTGTTAGGTAGTCAGCCCGAAGGCAGGTTGGATCCTCAAAAAGTACCGCCGGTAGGTTAATTGGGTAGATACCCACACAAACTCAAGGCAGCGCTATAGTGAGGCGTACTAGACAAGATGAGGGGTGAGGTAGTTTGCCATTGCTTTCCTCACTGAGTCAGAACAGCAGTACTAACCCTATGAGTAGAACCCTTCACAGCATCCACAGGCACTGACTGCCCTGAATGTCATTACTAAGCACCACCCATACTCAGTAGCTTCCATATAATCACAGCCATGTTTAAGACTGAGACAGCGGTGAAAAGCCACATTTTACTACAGCCTGTGCCAACAGTCAAATGCAAATGAGTCGTCAAGTTACAAAACTCGTTTAATCAACTTGTGAATAAGGATCATTTTCATGAGAAACGTTTCTCTGGACTTTGCCTCACGTATCTTTTGTGTTTGTTGTTTTCTACTTTTGGTTGGTGCTTTTGTGTTTGCTTTGTGCTTTTGCTTTTGAATTTGACTTATTACTTTCTTTCTTGGTTTTGTGTTTGTGTTCTGCTTTTGCTTTTTTGAATTTTGCTTTATGTTATTTGTTTTTTGTTCTCTGCTTTTGCTTTTGTTTTTGAATTTTGCTTTTTGCTTCGTCTTTTTTGTTTTTGTTTTGTGTTTGTTTTCTGCTTTTGCTTTTTTGAATTTTGCTTTTTGCTTTATGTTTCTTGTTTTATGATTTTGCTTTTGTTTTTTGTGTTCTGCTTTTGCTTTCTGCTTCGTCTTTTTTGTTTTGGTTTTGTGTTTGTCTTCTGCTTTTGCTGTTTTTGAATTTTGCTTTCTGCTTTGTGTTTCTTTTTTATTCTGCTTTTGCTTTTGTGTTTGAATTTTGCACTTTACTTCGTGTTTTGTGATTTTGGTTTTGTATTTGTTTTCTGGGAAATCAAAATAAAACAAAATAAACAAAACAAAATAAAAACAAAAACAAAATAAAACAAATAAAACAAGACAATTTAAAACAAAATAAAACGAAATAAAGAAAAACAAAAAATTAAACAAAACAGAATAAAGCAAAATAAAATAAAACGAAATAAAATGAGGTAAAATAAATAAAATAATTAAATAAATAATTTTACGACATGATCCGTATTCACAAGTGGATTAAACGATTTTTGCAACTGGACGACTCAAATGTACTGCACGGGGTCGTTGGGATGAGGGAGATGGCTACCTGGGAGGCTTGTCGTAGTATAGTATCTATGTGTGCAGTATATGCATCGACCGTCGCGTCGTCTGGTTATCCAGTGGGAGATGGTCCGCACGGAGGTGATTGTTGACGTAGGCGCGGTATTCCTGCCAGTTTGCTGTGCAGAAATTCTGTACCATCCTGGGAGGTGGTAGTCGGGGAAGAGGGAAGTTGAGTAAAACGGGGGCATGATCACCTCCTTTGAGTGGCAGGACAGACACGTCAAACAGATGGAGGAGGGAGTTACGAGCAATGACTGCGTCGGGGTGGTATTGGAGGAAGGACGGGAATATTCTGGGAGAGGGACGAGGGTGGCGTCGATGTGACGTAGGTAGATGTCTAGGCTATAAAGTTCTAGGGCAGAACGCGAATGAAGGTTGAGGTCGGCCATTAGAATTAAATGGGGGAAGACTTCAGACACGTGGGTAATGCATTCTTTGGGGATGGGGTGGTAGGGACGAATGTAGATGGTGGCTAGGTGTAGGACGCGGGAACAAATAAGGCTTTCGGGGAAGAAAAGAAACAGATTTCATTTCAGAAACAAAATTATATGTTCCATGCATTTTAATTTCAGGCCGGAGGGGGGACTAAATGCCGGGAACGAAATTGATGGTCGTTAACAAATTTTATTTCGCGCCAGGAGCGAAATTAAAAGTCTGTAATGAATTTAATTTCGCGCCAGGAGCGAAATTAAAAGTCTGCAAGGAATGTCATTTAGCGCCGGGAGCTAAATTAAAAGTCCGTAATGAATTTAATTCCGCGCCAGGAGCGATATTAAAAGTCTGTAACGAATTTCATTTCGCGCCAGGAGCTAAATTGAAAGTCCGTAATGAATATAATTTCGCGCCAGGAGCTAAATTGAAAGTCTGTAACAAATATAATTTCGCGCCAGGAGCGAAATGTTATTCCATTGAACAATTTCATTTCGCGACGCTAAATTAAATTGATAATGCATTTCGTTTCGCATGCCAGCCCTGACTTGTAGTGAGTTGCCAAGTGTAGTCTCTCAAATGTGGTGTATGTTACTGATCTTAATTCAATAGAAAAAGTAAAAGCAAGGTTCCTCAGGAGAGTAGGCCTACTAGGCGTCGTAACAACGTCCCCATCCAGGTTAGTCTATGAACTATCAAAGGAGCACTTTTATATTGAAGATCTCCGATTCCAAATTCATCTGCCGTCTGTCCCACAGATGGAGAATGTACTTGAACTGAGACGCCTGAAGTGGCAAGACATATCGTTTGATGTTTACGTTACTGAAGCAATGACCGACATACGATGGACACAGGCAAATGTAAAGCTAAGACATGTTATAAGACGACTCGCCCTACACGACTTCCATTACGAAATTTGTTAAAACATAAAATATCATCAACCTAACAATGATTGCGAGTGTACTTTAAGTGAGAAGACATGTGACAAATACCATGTAACAGTATGTGGGAACATGAGAAAGAGCATAATGGAATATGGTAAATACTAATATATTCTGTAGACCGTAGTGGTTGAGTGATAATATAATTGTCATGCTTATTCAATTACTTTATAACCAAAGTTGCGACTCACTATGTGGCCATCTGGCTGCAATAATGTCTTATTATTACCCCCAGCTGATATGCTGGGGTTAAATCAGACCCCGCCAGTTGAAAACAGTTGGTTTACTTCCTAGAATGGAGCACAAGTCAGTTCCGTTTCGATGTAATCTCAGTAGTGAGGACGCTCTGGACTGGGAAGGTAGTCTCGTAATATTGCCCTCCGTGGCTTCTGCTGTACTTCCCCCTTGGGGTCAAATTTGACCCCACCATACCAATAAAGTAATGTATTATTTGTAACTTGTCAATATTGATTGCGTTATTTTCAGTGTTAGTTTTGGTACTAATTTTAGTTTCCTTAGAGTAGGGATTGTGACAACGCGGTCATGTAGCCCTGTGTACTTTGGGTGTGTGTAGAATTTGTCAGATAACCGGTGTTAATTGTGGTGGCTGTATTAGTGTGTGTTGTCTGTGATTCAGGTAGAGGGACTGCAAACGATTAATTTTTTCAAGTAGTTTGTACTTTAGCTACCAAATGCTACCGTCCACGACACCTAGCTGCGAACGTGGCTACTAAATGCCATCGCAGTCAGCATCTGGTGGTGAACGTTGGAACTAATTTAGCGTTATCAAACTAACCTACAAATTTTGCTTTCACAAGTGTAGTTAGTGGAAGGTTCTTTTACATGCCATAAATCTATGACATGGGACCGCCGGCTTTACTTTCCCTCCGAAGGAAGGTATACTGTGGGATTTATAACGCTCTTAAGAGAATCCGACGTCTTTGGCCGGGTTTGAACCCGCGATCTTGGGCATAGAAGCTCAGCATGCTACCAACTACGCCACCGATGACGCTTAACTTTAGCTTCTCATACAAATGGCTACGAGAAACTTGAGTGATGATCCAGATTTAATTTTAGAAGCATTAGACGACCCTAATTTTGAATTAGACATGGACTCAAAATATTGTGATGCGCCAACCAAACGAAGCGATCACAACACTGATACAGAACCGTCAGAGGTAGAAGACGTAGATATTTCTACCGAGGGTACTCAGGTTACCTATGTCGAGCATTCAAAGGACAATTATTCAAAACTAGCAGTAGTGCCCGGCTTCGCCCGGTGGATTCATTTGTTTTACAAACCTGGAGTGCTCAAGGATAAGGATCTGAAAGTAAATTTGAAAGTAACAACGCTTATTGCAGCTGATAACCACAGTATACTGCCCCAAAACCATCGCCCTTATACAGAGGCCTACTATGATAACTGTTTTAAGGGGCCTAAGAAATCTTTTTGCACGAATTACTCTCCGTGACTGCAATTTATAAGCAGCTCGCAATTCTGCCCCAGAGCATTGGTAGGGGCGACGTGATTCAGCCCGCATTACATGGCAACAATAGACTTCGTTATTATTGAAGCCGTCCTGGAGCGCTTGTTCTTCCGACTTACTGAACAAAAATCAATCTTTAAGGTTACCTGAGAGGTGTATCCTAATGCCACATAGCCTAAACTATTCCTCTTGAATCAGGCTATCATATACAAAAAGAATTTTTCGAATCCGACTGGTAGTTCCAGAGATTAGCGCGTTTTAGCACATAAAGAAACACACAAACCCTTCAGCTTTATTATATTAGTACAGATGAATCTTCAAGTGCCCCATATCGCATGAGAGCTCACAATCTACTGTAGTGTCGCATATTTCATGTTGACAGATTCCACAAATTTGATTATTGTCATTTATATTCACTTTCAGAATGATAATTCACCTTCGATTGTATGCTACAACTCAGTGGAAGAGCATGTTATAAAAATTTTAATATGAAAATGAACTTTCAGCTTTGCGAAGGAAACATTAACGGTAGTAGAAAATTTTGAACTGTTTATATTTTTGTTCCATAAGAAATTATTATTTTTTTGTGCTTGTGTTTTAAAATATATTGGCAGTAGCAAATTTTGTAGTTATATCTCTTTAAAAAAAGTTAAGATCCTTGATGTTATTGCATTTTGATTGAGTGGGTTTATAGATGACCCCAGCTTACCAAAAGTGTCACATTTCTATGCCATACCGGCAGGGGGATAATGCTTCACAATTGTTGTTCTTGTTTCTTGAAGTTAAATATTTTTAGTCAAAATGTGAAAGTCGTAGGTTACTTCTGTAACGTGTTCAGGTATTACATTACATCCTGGTATAGTGAGTGATCAGCCAACACTGGGAGGTGGATAAGCAGATAGGCTGACGAAGCTCTATTGCTTCGTATTCCCGAGAATCCCTGGTAGAGCCTCTTAAGCCCCTTGTCCACAACACGGCCATTGACAGTATTCAAATCCTTGCGGAGGGAATTGAAGGTGATCCTGCAAATCCAAGCAGAACCTGGAAAGCGCTCGGATCAATGGAGGCTTGCACTGAGATAGAAAGAAGTCATTTTTCACAGGTTTCTTAAAGGTGAACGGATATGTGGTTTCCTATTTCTGTAGCAAGTCCCTTTCTATAAATAGCAGTGAGTTTCTAGATCCAGTATTATTCAACAAACACTGTATTTGCTTGTAATAATAATAATAATATCGTATGGCCTCGGATGCTGGGTGCAAGCTTTGTTATTTGACACCCAGAGGGTAGCTTGCATGCCGAATTTCGTTTGTCCTTGAAGCACTATGAATGTCAAGGAGGTTAGATATCTAAGCTCCTTGAACACTATAGCGCTTTCTAGTAGAGAAATGAGGAACTTTGTGTTGGCGGAAACTCCCGAGATTAATTTCGCCATTAGGAACACGGTCTACTGAATTCAAATGGGTTCTTTGACATGCCAACATCGTATGACATACGTGTCGTAATTTTTGCCCCCTTTCAAAAATCTCTTACCACGGCCAGGAGCGAACCTGCAAGATTGGGGGTAGTAGACCGACACGTTAGCCACTCACCCACCGTGGCAAGCTTTATTTGCTTCTTGGTTAACCTATATTACTGAAATAACTCTACGTGTGAAACAGAAAATATCTTCTAACATGGGAACTTCTCCTGACGCTGAGTGCGTCCCGTTCCAGCCTTCAAAACAGTTTTCAAAATCCCTGACGGAGTCGGAAATCGAGTACGGATCTCCTTAAGTTTTATTTTAAATATTATCGAACATGAGTGTTGCACAATATATCCACCGAAAATAATTTAAGCCTAAATGAATAGAATCTGATGATATTTGTGTTAATAAGTGTAAACAAGTAGTTCCGTGAAGAACTATACAGTCTATTTTCATATATCCTACTCTTGTTAATTGCCTCTATCAACATACAAAATTTCAGTTTGATCGTTGTGATGGATTCGCAGATATTGAGAACCGTCATAGTATTTCAGATTGTAGCCAGGTTGGATTTTTAGCCTACTTATCACATTTTGCAAAAATGAGGAAAAAGTATACTTATGAGATCGGGCAAATGTGTGTCCTTCTGTCTGTCTGTCTGTCCTTCTGTCTGTCTGTCTGTCTGGCTGGCTGTGTATGTGTGTGTGTGTGTCCCTATCAACTCCTAAACGGCTGGAGCAATCGAAACAAAATTTGGTAGGAGTAAAGATCTATATCTGAATATCTCACGGCCATATTTGAAAATTATGTCAGTGCTACCAACTGCTGAAAAATCGAAATTGAAATTTGAGCTCCATGTTGGATATCATGGAAATTATGAATGGGAGCTATTTCAAAATTGTCACACGTATAGATAATAATATTGCAGTTTAATTTCCAGGAGGCCATACATGGCAGTGTTGCCAAAATGATTATAAGCTTGCTGATAGGTCCAATTTTTAAATGCATATAACATCTACACTACCAATTGGAATTCAACCAAATTTCGTATGTACTATGTGTACATACACAGATATGGTTGAGCATATTCTTAAGAGCCACCAGGGCTGCCAACTGTTAATAAATGCACTCCCTATTGTTTTTATCCAAATACCAATATATCAGAAAGTGTGCAAGCAGACAGCTTTAAACTATGCACACGCGTAGTACCTGACATTCTATATTAATTTGAAGTAACTTATATACGTCAGTACTACCAACATGATTCTAAGCCTGCTGAGAGCTCCAACTTTAAATACACGTAACTTTTATACTATCATTTGGATTTCAACCAAATTTCGTGCGTGTTATGTGTACCATAACAGATATGACTATGCGTATATTTAGGAGCAACCAGGGATCCCAACTGTTAATAAATACTGTCTCTATTTTTGTTACCCTAATATCAATATATCAGAAAGTATGCAAGCCAATAGCTTTAAACTTTGCACAAGTATAGTACTTGGCATTCTAGATTAATTTGGAGTAACTAATATACGTCAGTGCTGCCAACATGATTCTAAGCTTGCTGATAGGTCCAATTTTAAAATGCATGTAACTTCTATACTAACTAATGGATTTCATTCAAAATTGGCACCACAATAGATCATATTATTTCAGATTATTTCCGACCAATACATGAATGACATTGTTGCCAACATGATTTTCCGCGTGCTGTTAAATCCAATGTTTAACTGCATCATGCTATCCATTGGACTTCAACCAAATTTTGTATTCTGTTCCTTAAGAAATGGAACAAAGAATATATTCAGTCACCAGGGCTGCCAACTGTAGTGCTCTATTAGGCTACATTATGCCAGATACACAGTATTTCGAACTAATTAGAAATGTCGATATTAACAACTTAATTTCGTCATTATTCTAGATAGATCCATTTAGATTAATCATTGGCATGAATCTTAAATTTTAAGAAAAGTAGGCTGTTTATTTCGTCACGGAACTTCTTGTTATTTATGTACTATTACATGGAGATTATTGTGTACGTGTGGTATTCAAACTTCAATCGCATGATTAGGACACAAGAAGTAAAAACGAGATTTTAAAATTTCGCTCAGCTGCCATCTTGTGGTTATGAAAACAATTGAAATAAATTAGATGCCAGTGGATTAACATTTGTATAAGCATTTAACGTGAAAAGTTTCACTGCACTCGGATGGTTAAATCACGAGAAACGTCCATTTAAATATTTGTATTTCGTGTCGCCGCCATGTTGGATTTGTGCTCACTAGGTTACTGAAAGTCCTATAGGTACACTTATGTTCATAGCCTCTATGAACATAAAAAAATATCAGTTTGATTGCTGTGAATGATTCGTAGATATTGAGAACCGTCAACATATTTCGGATGCTCACCATTTTGGACTGCTATATGTATACGCCATAGAGTTATGTACTGTCCCCGTTATCCGGATAGTAGGCTGTCAGATATCCGCCCCCTCAATCGGATTGCCAATAATCAAACGCACCGGCACAGCTACATCAATGAAAATGGCACTGACAGATACTATCGAGATTAGAGCACAATAGTTAACAAGAAATTATTGTGGAACACACCAAAATATACGGGGGTTTATACTTACCTTTACTTACCTCTTAAATTTATCTCGGGGACTGGGTTGTCAACTGGATCACTTAAAGTATGCCCTCACAATAACCTCCACCATGATATTTAAAATGAACCATAACGAAGACGAGAAACTTTAAACTGCACAATAATTTATTTCACAAAAAGAATGAATTTAACAAAAATAAACAACAAAATCCACGTGGCAATCAGAAGCCATCGACCACATAACTATGTCCTCCTGTAGGACTGGTATACTCTACATACAATGTTTCAGATTTCTCAAGCTCAAAATAACGTAATTATAATAATGCACTTGGAATGGAAACGGGATTTGGGACGAGACACATATAGCAATTGTTTTGCGTGTTTATATACTTCACATTTTATTTATAGCCACTAGGCTATTATGGAGACGTCCTTGGCCTCAATCATACAGTTGTCCGGGCCAGCTGCAATGCACCTGCATCGTCAAAGTGGACTCACCCCTCCGTTCAACCCTAGCATAAGCGAGTTACATCAGAGCCTAGCTCTCCTTTTCAAAACACGTTAAATGTCCACATCTCAACTGAAATATTATCACGCAAATGTTTTAAATGCTCCATTCAAACACCAGTGGAATACTCTAATACTCCCAAATCATGATTAATTGTTCAATCCACCTGCTTAATTAGCGTTGTTTAGAGTATAATAACAAAACTCTTAATGTTAATAACAAAAGTTCATTAATTATTTATAACAATAATAAATTGTTTATAACAATGTCAAACGACAATTAAAAATCTTATACACGCCTCTATTAATCACTTTCATTTCAAATTATTTAACAAAGATATTTACAACATTATTTTACAATATTTATATTGTTTATATTATTTATACAAGAAATACATTAAACCACACGTTTATCCGGTTGATAATTACTCAAATTGTGATGATATAATCGACCAATGAAGGTTAGTTATATTTAAATGTCAAATTCAGGTTTAATAAGGTTTAATAATTATTATAATTATTTGTGACGGTAACCTCCATTCAAAATCTTTATCTCAAATTATTTAACACTCTTGTTAACTTTAACAGTATTTTCACATGAATAACTTTCAAAGAACCAGGACAATACATTCAGCGGAAAAATACTTCGCTCAAAACGCACAAAATTGCACAAAAATAGGCCCAGAATTCATCATATATCTTCATATATGGCATCAAAATCTTCCAAATTACATACAAAAACCTCCACTCATAAATTCAACAACTTCATTTATTACTGTGGGAACCTCCTTCATTATTCAAGGGCATTACTCATCAGCGACTTTTACAGGTCCACTGAACTAACGATTATACATACATCCATTGTTCCTCTTCAAAAATTCTTATATTCATCAATTGTATTAATGACTGTTATTACTTAACCTTCGTGGGTTTCATTCATGAATCGATATGAAGTAAAAATTTGCCAATCACAAATAAATTTAATAGCAAATACGATTAGACACTCCTCCCTGGTCTATCAAAATTGAGATTAATATCTTCAAAGTAACGCAGTATAAAAATACTATCTTCAATCAAAGTTCATCTAAACTGCATAAATAGTCGAATAGAATACAATTAGACTGTGGAATGCAAACATTATTGTTCCAATCTAGAATTGAGAAAAACTCCTATCAAATGTTCATTACTATAGTGTATTCAATAAATCGTAATCAAAGTTCATATTTCATAAAATTGTCTATAATGCAATGATAAATGTCTATGTTGCAATCATGTTCATAAGACGACTAGTATTTCAAAGATCGTCGATAACGTATTAGATTTTAACGCTCTAAAACCATTTAATTATTCTTCTATCTTGAGGATGACAGAAAATTGGTCAAAGTAATTTACTGAATAGAATTACTTTAATAAAATTGACACGCTGTCTGAATTCAAATCTGCCATAGTAATTCGTTAACTTTACAGTCAAATCGTGACTACAAAAATATGCAAATTACTGAAAGAATCTAAATTATCAGTCTCAACTGATCCAAAATTATTTAGGTATGCCAATGACATAACAATGTCTCAACAAATCGTAGAAAAAGGCATAAATCATCGAAGTGTACTGAGTACAGAAATGTCAAGCAAGAAAATGGGGCAAAAGATAGGACACAAAATATGGGAAAATGGTTGCTCAGATATCGCTACATGACTCAAATAATACAAGAAACGTTCACGACTACCTTATCTGTTGATCGAAGTTCTAGAGGAAAGTTTTCAAAGAAAACTGCTGTTGGTTCCATTTCACCAGCGTGAAGATGTGCTCCGACCTCGAACCTGGAATCAGCGTCCTCGGAGAATCGAACTGCTTCCTTCTCTCCGGAAATTGCACTGCTCCATGTATACGAAAGACATCCTTCTGGCAAAACTCTTCTTTATGAGCCTTAGCCTTCCATCTCAACTTCTGTTATAATCATTGAAAGCACTGTCAGATTATAATGTTCCATAGTAGAATGTATCGTTGTAACACCAAACGTATTCTCCAATATCACGGTTGCGATACCCGTGTCAGCCGTAGTATATAATGTAGAATTTTAAAAGTGCTTCTCAGGTGGCGAGAAAATCACTTTTGTCTGCAGCCTTAAAGTGTCAATATCTTTCAAAGTATAACTGTGAAATTGTTCAAATGTTCTACACACCTTAATGTTGTACTGCCCAATTGAATTATAATAAAGGCAGAAGTTAACTCTTTATATCTTATCTGGTATAAACGTTAATGTGAGCGTTTCAACTTCACCTAGTTTCGAACAGCGTAAAATGGAACTGCTCCGTGTTCGTTCGATGCGCCGGGCTTTAACCACACGCTAAAGACAACTTGCTTCACTTATTCACTCGAAAATGACATATAACATCTGAAATATATATGCGTTATCAGCGGTATGAGAGATATGAGCTCCTCTCTCCTGTGCACGACCTTTTATCAACTTCTTAAGGGGCGTATCCATCCCTTCCATAGTTCGTTCCTCCGTCATTGCTAGAAGTTTTAACTTTGGCTATACTTGACGGATTTTCAAATTTCAAAAACTCAAAATTAATTTCTTCAAAATTCCAAATCAATGCCATAACTGAAAATAGTTATCCACAAATCTGCATGCCAAAAGTAATCAAATATCGTAGTTTCAGCAATCCCCGTCTTCCTTCCAAACTATCGTTCATTGGTTCGTGTCTCTCCTCCAATAGCGTAACTTCATCCTTAGCACAATACCTTGTTTCCTGCGACTGCGTCGTAAATCTCAGATCTTTCTCGAACAAAATCATGACGTCACCAATAATCTCAGCTCAACCAGCCTACTTGCATGAAATCTGCGTCATCCGTGCCTACGTCATGAATATACACGTCACAACTATGACATCCATAACTTTATTCATTTATGCCAATACAGCCATCGTGGTCTCAATATAATTCAATTTACGGGGGCAGTACCATTACAGGAAAATTATTGCATAGCTTCATTATTCAAAATTTCACTTCAATCGCATGATTACGACACAAGAAATAAAAACTTAATTTTAAAATTTTGCACAGCCTCCATCTTGAGGTTATGTAAGGAATTGAACTAAATTAGATGCCATTGCATTACAATATGTATAATAATTTACTGCACCACATTACACTGCGCTCAGATGGTTAAATCAAGAGAAAGGTCTTTTAAAATGTTTCAAATTCGCTTGGCCGCCATGTTCGTTTTGTACTTTACAGGTTTTTTAAAGTTACATAGATAGACTTGTAGCAGTGCCCTTTATCCCGTGCCAAATTTCTGGGTGATATCTGTAATAGTTTCGGAGATATAGAATGCCAGTGAAATATTTTGCACATCCGCCATTTTGAGTTTATGTAAACAATTGTACTAAATTAGACGCCACTACATTTCAATGTGTATAGACATTTGCTGTACCAAGTTTCATTACGTTTGGATGGTTAAATCGCGAGAAAAGTATATTTAAAGTCTCAACTTCGCTTGGCCGCCATGTTGGTTTTGTAGTTACCAGGTTTTTGAACGTTCCATAGGTCAACTTCTAGTGGTGCTCTTTATCACCGTACAAAATTTCAGGGTGATATCGGAAATAGATTCGGAGATATTGAATGCTGGTGAAATATTTCGCACAGCCGCCATGGTGGATTGGTGCGACAGAATAAAATGTAAAGGGCACGGTCGGGGTCGGCCAGAATGGTGCTATGATCTTACCGAGTTTCATTGAAATCGCCCCAGCCGTTTAGATAGTATTAGGGACACACACACACACACACACGAATCACACACACGCACACACAGACAGACACACGGACAAAAATTTATTGCAGATAGTTGGTCTGTTGTATTACAGCAATCTCGGCTGGGTGGGTCTATTTCAATTCGTAAATTTCTGATGCGTACAGTATATTAGTATGAGCCGCAAAATGGGATTTTCATAGAGTTAATAAATTCTACAGGGTACGATATTACCTTATGTGAACACTTTTTAAAATTACGATTTTTGTTTTGGCATGTTTTGCTGAGACATAACGATTTTGTTGTCTGGATACTCGTGAGCACGACACATAACCAGTTGTCCATGGGAAAAATGGATTTGTCTAAATGTACACCTGATGCTGTTAAGTGTGTGTCATTGCACTTTGTTGCGAGTAATTCCGAATATTGTTTGAAATGGGAACTGCACTCTTGCACACTGGAATGGAAAATCTATAGGAATATGGGGTTTTAAAAGTACTTTTCCTTAAGCTATTCAGGGTGTATTGTTCCCACAATTATTGATGATTTGAACGCCAACATGTCGCTATTAATACCCCTATAATAAAATATCTCTCACCTTGGCCGCTGAATTACATTATGCAGCCTCTTGCAGTGGTACATCCCAGGGATTGAAATTCTCCAACAACTCTTTTGCCATACATGCCTCCCTAAATATTGAAAATTCCTGATTATTGTGCCCTTAAAGATTTTTGAAAGGGGTTGCCCTCGCATAAGGTGTAGATGCATTGTCAAAGGAAAACATTCCATGTAACAAATATGGACCGTGTAATCTGTGCCGAAAGCTTCTGCAGATTTAACAACAGGCCAATTCTGAACAACAGTTCCTTGGACTCAGATTTGCCAATATTTTATTTTATCGTTCCTTGTGTAATATATGTACAGGGTAAGTACGTAAAATTTAGTTCCGATCGGTGAAACGATGTAGATTTGTGCCAAAGGGTCTAATGTAGGGACAGCAGCGGGCTGTATGAAATATCAAGTGAGCGGTGTTACTCGTCGATTTTCAGAGTGTAAGTACGTACATTTTGGTTCAGATCGGTAAAACGGTGTAGTTTTGTGCCAAAAGACCTAACTACGAACATTGAGCTTTACATAAATGGATGAAAGGCAGCCTACACTATGTATTACTCCAGGGTATACGCAATCAGTGAAATCCACAGTGTTGCAAAAGGTGAGTACGTAAAAAGATTACTTTCGTGCACGACATCGGTTAGCAAAAGTTTGTTGATTTTATGTATTTTCTTTCAATCCATAATCTATTCATATTCAAATCAATTTTAAATAACTTTCATTCGTATTCTATTTATTTTTCTTATCCTTATCCTTATCCTTATCTTTATCCTTATCCTTATCCTTATCCTTATTCTTATTCTTATTCGTATTTTGATTTTCATTTTTATTTTCAATTTTCGAGTTTAATTTTAATTTTGGATTCGGTTTCTGTTTTTTTTTTCGATTTTGATTTTTGATATTAGATTTTAGATTTCCTTTTTTTGATTTTGATTTTCATTTTCAACTTTGGATTTTGATTTTGAATTTTGAATTTTAAAAGTTGAATTTTGAATATTAAATTTTGGATTTTGTTTTTTGAATTTTGAATTTTGAATTTTGAATTTTTAACTTTAATTTGAATTATATTTATAAATCTATTTCTATTTCTACTTTCATATTTCTATCGCTATTTTATCTCTATTTCTATTTTCATTTTAATTTTCAATTTTAATTTTAGTTTCGGTTTCGGTTTTATTTTGATTTTGATTGTTGATTTTTATTTTTTATTAGCCTACTTTCGATTTTTGCAAAAATGAAAGTAGACTTATGAGATCACTACAGGGCGAAAAAAGTGTGTCTGTCTGTGTGTGTGTATGTGTGTGAGTCTGTGTGTGTGTGTGTGTGTGTGTGTGAGTGTGTGTACTCTGAATGTCTGTCCCCCCCCCCCTATCAATTCGAACACGGTGAGCGCAAATTGAACGAAATTTGGTACAAAGGTAGCACTAGCAAAGGACACCTCAGTGTCATGTTTTATATCGCCACCATCTTGACGGAAACGTAATGGCGGCCACACAAATGTTCAAAGCTTAATTCAAATTACTACTAACGTAATCATCCGATCTCTTCCAAATTTTGCAACAACATACCTTTATGGGGGCAGCATCCTTTGACCAAACTAATAGGTCATCAGCCTAATAGTTTGCGGATGGCGGCCATCTTTGTGTGAAAATCGATTGCCCCTAATAATTCGAACACGGTGAAACCGAATGGAACGAAATTTGGTACAGAGGTAGTACTAGCAAAGGGCACCCCAGTGTCATGTTTTATATCGCCGCCATCTTGACGGAAACGTAATGGCGTCCACACAAATGTTCAAAGCTTAAATCAAATTACGACTAACCTAATCATCCGATCTCTACCAAATTTTGCAACAACATACCTTTATGGAGAGAGCATCCTTTAACAAATCTAATAGGTCATTAGCCTAATAGTTTGCGGATGGCGGCCATCTTTGTGTCAAAATCGATTACCCCTATTAATTCGAACACGGTGAAACCGAATGGAATGAAATTTGGTACAGAGGTAGCACTAGCAAAGGGCACCCCAGTGCCATGTGTTATATCGCCGCCATCTTGACGGAAACGTAATGGCGGCCACCCAAATGTTCAAAGCTTAACTCAAATTACGACTAACCTAATCATCCGATCTCTACCAAATTTTGCATCAACATACCATTATGGAGGGAGCATCCTTTGACCAAACTAATAGGTCATTAGCCTAATATTTTGCGGATGGCGGCCATCTTTGTGTGAAAATCGATTACCCCTATTAATTCGAACACGGTGAAACCGAATGGAATGAAATTTGGTACAGAGGTAGCACTAGCAAAGGGCACCCCAGTGCCATGTGTTATATCGCCGCCATCTTGACGGAAACGTAATGGCGGCCACCCAAATGTTCAAAGCTTAACTCAAATTACGACTAACCTAATCATCCGATCTCTACCAAATTTTGCATCAACATACCATTATGGAGGGAGCATCCTTTGACCAAACTGATAGGTCATTAGCCTAATATTTTGCGGATGGCGGCCATCTTTGTGTGAAAATCGATTCCCCCTATTAATTCGAACACGGTGAAACCGAATGGAACGAAATTTGGTACAGAGATAGCACTAGAAAAGGCCACCTCAGTGTCATGTTTTATAACACCGCCATCTTGACGGAAACGTAATCGCGGCCACCCAAATGTTAAAGGCTAAAATGTAATTACGACCAACCTAATAATCTAGTCTCTACCAAATTTTGCAACAACAAATCTTTATGTGGGAAGCATATTCTGACCAAACTGCTAGATCATCAGCCCAATAGTTTGCAGATGGTGGCCAAGTATGTGTGCAAATTGATTCCCCCTATCAATTAAAACACAGTGAAACCGAATTGAACGAAATTTGGTGCAGAGGTAGCACTAGCAAAGGGCACCTCAGTGTCATCTTTTATATCGCCGCCATCTTGACGAAAACGGAATGACGGCCACCCAAATGTTAAAAGCTTAAATCAAATTTCGACCATCCTAATAATTTGATCTCTACCGGATTTTGCAACAACATGCCTTTTTGTGGAAAGCATCTTATGACTGACTACAAGGTCATCAGCCCAATAGTTTGCCAATAGCGGCCATGTATGTGTGCAAATCCATTCCCCATATCAATTCAAACACGGTGAAACCGAATGGAACGAAATTTGGTACAGAGGTAGCACTAGGAAAGGGCACCTCATGTTCATGTTTAATATCCCTATAGCACGTTGTATTTCAACAAGCTACTACAACCAACGTTCAATTATACTCCTTGAAAAGGACAAAGAGTTATAACAATACCCATGCGTTAAGAGAAAGTAGGCTATATGTTCTTTACTGAACATCTTGTTTTTGTTTTAGATTTTGATTTTGATTTTGATTTTTGATTTTTGATTTTTGATTTAGGATTTGGATTTTTATTCTCAATCTTGAAATTTGAATGTTGAATTTTGAATTTTGGATTTTGAATTTTGAATTTTGAATTTTGAATTTTGAATTTTGAATTTTGAATTTTGAATTTTGAATTTTGAATTTTAATTTTAACTTTAATTTGAATTATGTTTATAAATATATTTCTATTTGTACTTATATTTCTATCTCTATTTCTATCTCTATTTCCCTTTTCATTTTCATTTTCATTTTCATTTTCAATTTCATTTTTATATTTATTTTTATTTTTTGTTATTTTAATTTCTTGTTATTATTTTATTATATTTCCTTATTTTATTATTTTTCTTTCGTTTCATCCTCTTTGGGGTACGTTTAATCAATCATTTTTCTGTGTGTTCTTCTTTCCTTGGTGCCCAGTATTTCTTCTTTCCTTCTGAACTTCTTATCCTCCCTTCTTCCGAGATGATGGGTTTGGAATTTGATGTAGAATATCCTTATTTTATTGTAACCTATTTTAGTATTTTCTAATTCTATTAAATGTATTCTACCCTTCTCTATTTTATTCTATTTTGGTTTTATCTACTCGTATTGTATACTATCCCATTCTAATCTATTTTGTTATTATCAAATTCTTTTGTATCCTATTATATTATATTATATTATATTCTTCTTTATTATATTTCATTATATTGTATTTTATTCTTTATTCTACCCTATTTCATTCTATTTTAAGGCTCTTTTCATTTATGCTAATCACACCTCAACTCTTCGATCTTCTGCAATTAGCCTCGTTCTATCTGTAGCTGAATATTGTGCCCCTGTGTGGTTAAACAGCCCTCACATAGGGAAGATCGATGTTGAAATCAACAAGACCATGCGATTGATATCTGGTACAATTAAATGCACCCCCATTCAATGGCTTCCTGTTCTGAGCTACATTCCTCCACCCCATCTCCGCAGGTGTAATATCCTGGTCAAAACATAGCAAAAGATACTTCAAAGTCAGGATCTCCCTATTCATGTTGATATACCTGCTGCTTGTCTACCCAGACTTCGCTCAAGGCAGCCCCTGTGAAGACAGCTACGAGACTTATCAATGAGAACTTTGACATAGTCCAGCAGTGGTCTCATGATTGGAAGATTTTTGCTCCACAGGAGTGCCGAGACATGCCATCTGTCACATCTAAAGTACCTGGCTTTGATCTTCCTCGTCGGATATGGTCGAAATTAAACCGGATGAGGTCCAATTCTGGTGTTTGTGCGGACTCTTTGTTCAAGAGGAACAGGTTACCCTCTCCAAAGTGTGACTGTGGAGCCGATAGACAAACTGTGAAGCACATCATTCACGACTGTCCTCTAATATCCTACGGAGGCAACATATTGGATTTTCTCTCAGCGACTCCTGCATCAGTGGACTACATTTTGAATTTAGATATAAAATTATGAGCCTATCTGTTCTCTTTTATTTATTTATTTATTTATTTATTTATTTATTTATTTATTTATTTATTTATTTATTTATTTATTTATTTTGTTTTTCTATTTTTTTATTTTTATTTTCTTCAATATTTCATTTAGATGTATTATGATGTACCATACGATAAATAAATAACACCTCACCAGTTGTATCCACTCCGATTAGATGTTCCCAGCTCTAGGACACTGCTTGAAAGGGCGGTAGGGGTGAGTTCCCTCGCTGAGTCCGTGGGCGTCACCACCCTGGAGGGTAAAATCGATAAAAATAAAATAAAAAATAAACATTTACTGTACCAAGTTTCATTGCGTTCGGTTGGTTAAGTCGCGAGAAACGTCTATTTAAAAGTCGCAACTTCGCTTGGCCGCCATGTTGGTTTTGTAGTTACCAGGTTTTCAAAGGTCACATAGGTGAACTTCTAGTAGTTCCCTTTATCACCATACAAAATTCGAGGGTGATATCGGTAATAGTTTCAGAGATATTGAATGCTGGTGAAATATTTCGCACAGCCATGTTGGGTTGGTGAGACGTAACAACATTTGAAGGGCACGGTCGGGGTCGTACGGAATAGTGCTGAGTTTCATTGAAATTGCTTCATCCGTTTACATTTTATTAGGCAGGGGTGGGGGGACACACACACGAAACACACACATGCGCACACACACACACACACACACACACACACACACACACACACACGGACAAAATGTGATCTCATAAGCCAATTTTTCCATAAATAAAAATAGGCTAAAAAAATAGGCTTATTAGAACACTTTTTGCCCGTGTGTGTGAATTTCTGTCACCCCCTCCCCCACCCCCCTCTCCCCCCCCCCCCCTCCCCACCGCCCCCCCCTCCTGCTCTTCCTAAATGAAATCTAAATGGCTGGAACGATTTCAATGAATCTCGGAGAGGACATACTATTATTTCGGCCAACCCCGATCGTGCTCTTCAAATTGTATTACGTCAAACCAATCCAGCATGGCAGCTGAACGAAATATTTCACCGGCATTCCATATCTCCGAAACTGTTACTAATATCACACTGAAATTTTGTACGGCAATAAAGGCACTACTAGAAGTACACCTAAGTGACTTTCAAAAAAACTGTTAAGTACAAAACGAACATGGCGGCTAGCGATGTTGAAACATTTAAGTAGACTTTTCTCGCGATTTAACCATTTGAGTGCTGTGAAGGATTGTAAAGCAAATGTTTATACATATTGTAATGCCCTGACATCTAATTTTGTTCAACTTTTTACATAATCTCATGATGGAGGCTGTGCGAAATTTTTAAATCATGTTTCTATTTCTTGTGTCCAAATCGTCGATCAAAGTCAACGTTTGAGTAATGAAAATACGCAATAATCGTCATCTAATGGTACATAACTTCACGGCCTAAATGAATAAAAATTCCAACATGGCACCCATCCAAGATATTTCGATGGTTTTCAATATCTACGAATCTATTACAGCAATCGAACTGTAATTTTGTGTGTGGATAGAGGCAATTAATATAAGTTGGATGTATGAAAATAGGCTATTTAGTTCCTCATGGAACTACTTGTTATTAAATTATATTCTCTTATACTGTATCCAGTTCAACTTTATTGTATCCTATTCTGTTTTCTTCTACTCCTATTGCATTCCACCCTATTCTATCTGTTCACATCTATTCTATTATGCTTACAGCATTGAACGCCGATGGATTCGTACAATAGCCATAACATTTTAACTCTCCGCCTAATGTCTCTATGGTTTGAGCTTATTATGCACAACAAATCCTCCTTAGCCATTAATATGATCTTGAAATTCAAATTATTGGCATGCAGTCCAGCAGTGTGGTTTGAGCAGTCACGCGCCACCCCAACACATCTCTCACAGCTAACGGAATCGAATATCATGCCACAATACCTCAATGCTAGTGACTGCAAATATGTGTCACAGCTTCCATTCTTGAAAGCGGCATACCATTTTCATTTTTCACTTTCGTTTCTATGATATTTTTGCATTATGACCTAAACAGTCATCACTGCGGTCAAGAAAATCATATTCCTGTATTTGATTTGTATTTTGGTAAGCCTAGTGAGTGGTCTGCCGGCCCCGTGGTGTTGGGGTAGTGCACCTGCCTCTCACCCGGAGGCCCCGGGTTCGATTCTCGGCTCCATCAGGGATTTTAGTAAGTGACGTAAGGGCTGGAACGGGGTGCACTCAGACTCGTGAAAAATATTGAGTAGCTGTCTGACAGTGAGGCAGCGCTCCGATCACGAAAACCAAGGTTAACGGCCGAGGGGACCCGATGCGCTGATCACGCGTCACCCCAATATCTGCAGGCCAAATGGCTGGGCAGCGGTCGCTTGGTAGGCCTAGGCCCTTCACGGGCTCTGGTGCCAGGGGTTTAGTGAGTGGTATATTGGTATGAATGGCTCGTTGCTGAAGCCCCGTAAAGCTCAGCTGATTGAGGATTAGCCTAGTTGCGCGCCGAACTAAACTTCAATACATTCTTGTTTGGAGACCAGCGCCATCAAATTACAATACCCTCAGAGCTAATGGAATCATGGCTCTGAGTTTATACGATACCATGTGTGTACATTGATGAGTTGTTGTTGTTGTTGTTGTGAGCTTTCACACTGGATGTAGCAAACAGTTCCGAGTCAGATAAAATGACTGAGTTATCAGCCTACTTTCTAATTTTGCAAATAATGAAAGTAGACTTATGAATCTAGACAGGTAAAAAGTTGTCAGCCTGTCTGTGTGTGTGTCTAAGTGTGTTTTATGTACCCTCATTCTATCAATTCAAACACGACGAAACCAAATTGAACGATATTTGGTACAGAGGTACAGTGGTCATGTTTTATATTGCCACCTTCTTTACCAAAACGTAATGGCGGCCACCCAAATGGTCACAACTTAAAATTAAATTACGACCAAACTAATCATCGGATATTTACCAAATATGGAAAAAACATACCTTCTTATAGGACGCGTCTTGCACCCAAACTACAGAGTCATGACACGCAAGGTCTAAAATCTCTATGTGATTTATTCCTGACAATTGCTTGGTGATACGTGTACCGAAACGAAGTATTTTTCTTCAAATTTCTTATAAACCAGGTTGTTTCATATCCCCGAGGTAATTTTTCTGCTTAACATTGGCATTAGATGTAACTATATGCAGAATTCATTAAATTATAGAATAACTTCTTTGAATGAAGGAAACCGTAGAAGGGACTTTTAGATATTTGACTTTCAGTCGGTCAACACAACAATGTGCCTAATTTAATTGGACGTGAAAAAAACAGCAATTGATCACACTTAGTAACCTGGAACAATAACAAAAAAAATAAAAAAAACATTTGTTGTTTGAAGTATTGAATCTCTGTATGGTAATTTAAAGCAAAAATAATGAAAACAATACAATGAATTGTTTAATTTACATATCAAAATTAACAAGGAAAATTTGAAAATGGTCCGGCCAGCCCAAAAACAGTTGCCAGCGTTTCGCCCCAGTATACCAATGGGCTCTTCAGTTGGTTTTAGTACACCTCACCAAGACGAGTTGCTAGTACATACTAAGAAGGTCTCTGCAAGGCACAAATGTCGCCACGAGCAGCGCCAATGTACTACGGAAGTCAAAACTTCCTAATCAAAATCGGACATTTAAAATCCTGTTTCCTTCGGGAACAGACATGTTCAATATGGATTAGCAAGGTAGGCTAACTCCATTTTGATTAGGAAGTTTTGATTTCCGAAGTACATTGGCGTTGGACGTGGCGACATTTGTGCCTTGCAGTGGCCTTCTCAGTATGTACTAGGCACGCGTCTTGGTGAGGTGTACCATTAACCAACTGAAAAGCCCATTGGTACACTGGGGCAAAACGCTGGCATCTGTTTTTGAGCTTGCCGGACCATTTTCAAATTTTCTTTTTGAATTTGTGAGTATACATAGCTCAATCGGACAATTAAAATCCTGTTTCCTTCGGGAACAGACATTTCCAATATTACATATCATATACTAATGACAAAATGACCTGAAAACAAGAAGTTCCGTGACAAACTAAAGAGCCTACTTTTCTTAAAATTTAAGATTCATGCCAATGATCAATCTATATGGATCTATCCAGAATAATGACGAAATTAAGTTGATAATATCGAAATTTCTAATTAGTTCGAAATACTGTATACCTGGCATAATGTGGCCTAATAGAGAACTACAGTTGGCAGCCCTGGTGACTGAATATATTCTTAGTTCCATCTCTTAAGGTGCAGAATACAAAATTTGGTTGACGTCCAATAGATAGCATGGACGTTACATGCAGTTAAACATTGGATCTAACAGCGCGCGTAAAATCATGTTGGCAACAATGACATATATGTATTGGTCAGACATAATCTGAAATAATATGATCTATTGTTGTGTCAATTTTGAATGAAATCCATTAGTTAGTATAGAAGTTACATGCATTTTAAAATTGGACATATCAGCAGGCATAGAATCATGTTGGCAGCACTGACGTATATTAGTTACTCCAAATTAATCTAGAATGCCAGGTACTATACGTGTGCAAAATTTAGAGCTATTGGCTTGCATTGTTTCTGATATATTGATATTAGGGTAACGAAAATAGAGACAGTATTTATTAACAGTTGGCAGCCCTGGTTACTATTAAGCATCGGCATAGACATATCTGTTATGGTACACATAGCACACACGAAATTTGGTTGAAATTCAATTGATAGTGTAGAAGTTATATGCATTTAAAATATGGACCCATCAGCAGGCTTATAATCATTTTGGCAACACTGCGATGTATGGCCTCCTGGAAATTAAACTGCAATATTATTATCTATATGTGTGCCAATTTTGAAATAGCTCCCATTCATACCTTCCAAGATATCCAACATGGAGCTTAAATTTCAATTGCGATTTTTCAGCAGTTGGTAGCACTGACATCATTTTCAAATATGGCCGAGAGATATTCAGGTATAGATTTTTACTCCTACCAAATTTTGTTTCGATTGCTGTAGCCGTTTAGGAGTTGATAGGGGGGACACACACACAGCCAGACAGACAGACAGAAGGACAGACAGACAGACACACATTTGTCCGATCTCATAAGTCTACTTTTTCCTCATTTTTGAACATTGTGAAAAGTAGGCTAAACAAGAAGTTCCGTGACGAACTAAAGAGCCTACTTTTCATGCCAATGATTATTCTACAGTATATGAACCTATCTAGAATAATGACAAAATTAAGTTGGTAATATCGAAATATCAAATTAGTTCAAAATATACCTGGTATAATTTAGCCTAATAGAGCACTACAGTTGGCAGCCCTGGTGACTGAATATATTCCTAGTTCCATCTCTTAAGGTACAGAATACAAAATTAGGTTGAAGTCCAATGGACGTTACATGCAGTTAGACACTGGATCTATCAGCACGCGTAAAAGCATGTTGCCAACAATACCATGCGTGTGCTGGTCAGAAATAATCTGAAATATTATGATATATTGTGCCAATTTTGGATGAAATCCACTTGTTAGTATAGGAGTTACATGTATTTTAAAATTGGACATATCAGCAGGCATAGAATCATGTTGGCAGCACTGCCTTGTATTAATTACTCCAAATTAATCTAGAATGTCAGGTGCTATACGTGTGCAAAGTATAGAGCTGTTGGCTTGCATACTTTCTGATATATTGATATTAGGGTAAAAAAAATATAGACAGCATTTATTAACAGTTGGCAGCCCTGATTGCTCTTAACAATACTTACAGATATTCTGTTATGGTACACATAGCACATACGAAATTTGGTTGAAATCCAACTGATAGTATAGACGTTACATGTATTTAAAAATTGGTCGTATCAGCAGGCTTATAATCATGTTGGTAGAACTGACGTATATAAGTTGCTCCAAATTAATCTAAAATGTCAGAATATACGTGTGCATAGTTTAAAGCTGTTGGCTTGCATACTTTCTGATATATTGGTATTTGGATAAAAAAAATAGAGAGAGCAATTATTAACAGTTAGCAGCCCTGGTGGTTCTTAAGAATACGCTCAGTCATATCTGTTTATGTACAGATATTACATACAAAATTTGGTTGAAATCCAATTGATAGTGTAGAAGTTATATGCATTTAAACATTGGACCTATCAGAAGGCTTAAAATTATTTTGGCAACACTGTCATGGTTGGCCTCCTGGAAATTAAACTGAAATAGTATTATCTACATGTGTGCCAATTTTGGAATAGCTCCCATGCATACCTTGCAGGATATCCAACATGGAGCTCAAATTTCTAGTGCGTTTTTTCAGCAGTTGGTAGCACTGACATCATTTTCAAATATGGACGTGAGCTATTCCGGTGCACATCTTTACTCATACTAAATTTGGTTTTGATTGCTGCAGCCGTTTAGGAGTTGATAGGGAGGGACACACACACAGCCAGACAGACAGACAGACAGAAGGACAGACAGACAGACAGACAGACAGACACACATTTTCCCGGATCGATCTCATAAGTCTACTTTTTCCTCATTTTTGCAAAATGTGAAAAGTAGGCTAAAAATCCTAATAACAACAAATTCATCTCGTTTTCATCCGTTGTGTGTTCGGTATTGCAATCAGATATAGAACGTACCATATGTTAATTAGTATGAGTATCCTGTATATTATGCTAATGACCACAGAACTAAAAAAGAAGTTATACATATTTCCTTGCCTAGCTTTCGTAGTGGTAATATGTCTCAAAGACCAAATAAATAAATAAATAAATTAATTAATTAATTCATAAGAAAATAAAACAAGAAGTTCCGTGACGAACTAAAAAGCCTACTTTTCTTAAAATTTAAGATTCATGCCAATGATTAATCTATATGGATCTTTCTTGAATAATGACGAAATTAAGTTGGTAATATCGACATTTCTAATTAGTTCGAAATAGCCTAATAGAGAACTACAGTTGGCAGCCCTGGTGACTGAATATATTCTTAGTTCCATCTCTTAAGATACAGAATACAAAATTTGGTTGAAATCCAATGGATAGCGTGGACGTTACATGCAGTTAAACATTGGATATAACAGCGCGCGTAAAATCATGTTGGCGACAATGACATTCATGTATTGGTCAGAAATAATCTGAAATAATATGATCTATTGTTGTGTCAATTTTGAATGAAATCCATTAGTTAGTATAGCAGTTACATGCATTTTAAAATTGGACCTATCAGCAGGCTTAGAATCATGTTGGCAGCACTGGCGTAGGCCTATATTAGTTACTCGAAATTAATCTAAAATGCCAGGTACTATACGTGTGCAAAATTTAGAGCTATTGGCTTGCATACTTTCTGATATATTGATATTAGGGTAACAAAAATAGAGACAGTATTTATTAACAGTTGGCAGCCCTGGTTACTCTTAAGAATCGGCATAGTCATATCTGTTACGGTACACATAGAACAAACGAAATTTGGTTGAAATCCAAATGATAGTATAGAAGTTACATGTATTTAAATATGGATTTCTCAGCAGGCTTAGAATCATGTTGGTAGCACTGAGGTATATAAGATACGCCAAATTAATATAAAAGTCAGGTACTATACGTGTGCATATTTTAAAGCTGTCGGCTTGCATACTTTCTGATATATGGGTATTTGGATAAAATAAATTGAGAGCATTTATTAACAGTTGGCAGCCCTGGTGGCTCTTAAGAATACGCTCAGTCATATCTGTTTATGTACACATAGCACATACAAAATTTGGTTGAAATCTAATTGATAGTGTAGAAATTATATGCATTTAAAACTTGGATCTATCAGTAGGCTTATAATCATTTTGGCAACACTGCCATGTATGGCCTCCTGGAAATTAAACTGCAATATTATTATCTATACGTGTGCCAATTTTTAAATAGCTCCCATTCATACCTTCCAAGATATCCAACATGGAGCTCAAATTTCAATTCCGATTTTTCAGCAGTTGGTAGCACTGACATCATTTTCAAATATGGCCGTGAGGTATTCAGATATCATTACTCCTACCAAATTTTTTTTCGATTGCTGCAGCCATTTAGGAGTTGATAGGGGGAGGACACACACAGCCAGCCAGACAGACAGAAGGACAGACAGACACACACACATTTGCCCGATTTCATAAGTCTACTTTTTCCACATTTTTGCAAAATGTGAAAAGTAGGCTAAAAATAACAAGTAGTTCCGTGAAGAACTATACAGCCTATTTTCATACATCATACTTATGTTAATTGCCACTATCAACATACAAAATTTCAGTTTGTTTGCTGTAATAGATTCGGAAATATTGAGAACCGACTAAATATTGCCGATGGTCGCCATGTTGGATTTTTATATATGTAGGTCTTAAAGTTATGTACTGTTACATGAAGAGTGTTGTGTACGTGTAGTATTCAAACTTCAATCGCATGATTAGGACACAAGAAGTAAAAACAAGAATTTAAAATTTCGCACAGCTGCCATCTTGTGGTTATGGAAGCAATTGAAAAAAATAGATGCCGGTGGATTAACATTTCTGTAAGGATTTATTTTACCAAGTGTCACTGCTCTCGGATGGTTAAATTGCGAGAAACGACCATGTGAATATTTATACTTGGCGTCGCCGCCATGTTCGATTTGTGATCAGCAGGTTATTGAAAGTCCTATAGGTGAATTTATGTTCATAGCCCCTATGGACATTAAAAATTCAGTTTGATTGCTACTATCGTTTCGTATATATTAAGATCCATCTAAATATTTCAGATGGTCGCCATGTTGTATTGTTATATGTATAGGCCATAGAGTTATGTGCCATTAAAGGAAAATTATTGCGTAGGTTCATTATTCAAACTTTCACTTCTATCGCATGATTACGACACAAGAAAGAAAACTTAACTTTAAAATTCGCACAGCTGCCATCTTGATGTTATGTAAACAATTGAACTAAATTAGATACCAGTGCATGTGTATAAACATTTCCTGTACCAAGTTTCATTGCGTTTGGAACATTAAATCGCGAGAAAGTCTATTTAAAATTTTCAACTTCGCTTGACTGCCATATTCGTTTTGTAGTTAACCGGTTTCTGAATGTCTTATAGCTGAACTTCCAGTAGTGCCCTTTATCTCCATAGAAAATTTCAGGGGGATACCGCTATTAGTTTCAGAGATATTGAATACCGTTGAAATATTTCGCACGTCCGCCATCTTGAGTTTATGTAAACAATTGAACGAAATTATACGTCGGTACATTACACTGTCTATAAACATATACTGTACCAAGTTTAATTGCGTTTGGTTGGTTAAATCGCGAGAAAAGTCTATTTAAAAGTCGCAAATTCGCTTGACCGCTATGTTGGTTTTGTAGTTACCAGGTTTTCGAAAGTCACTTAGGTGAACTTCTAGTAGGTCCCTTTATCACCGTAAAATATGTCAGGGTGATATCGGGAATAGTTTCGGGGATATTGAATGCTGGTGAAATATTTTGCCCAGCCGCCATGTTGGATTGGTGAGACGTAACAAAATTTGAAGGACACGGTCGGAGTCGCCCTGAACTTACCAAGTTTCATTGAAATCGCTCCAGCCGTTTAGAAGTTATTAGCGGGGGACACACCATCACACACACACACGCACACACAGACAGACACAGGAACAAAAGGTGATCTCATAAGCCTATTTTTTCATTAATGAAAATAGGCTAAAAAAGACAGCTAAAACACAAGCATCGTGGTCCATAGATGGCCCTAACGAACTTAAAAAAATCCGTAATGACACCCACTTTTCCCTATTTTTTGGGGAAAAAATCACGTGATTAAATAGTAGTTACTGGCTTGGTTTTTGACTTTAGGTGTACTATTTCAAGGTCGTTTGTTAATTTACAAAATCGAAAAAAAAAGTCTAAAAATATATTGCTATAACAATTCTCAAATCATCAGAAGCCATGCTAGTAAACCCTTTGTATGGAACACTCCAACTGTCTTTGTAATAACTCTTGTTTTACGATCACTGTATCTGTATTTATAATATCATGTATATTATTATGTGTTGTTTTGCAAACCCTTGAGGGGTCAGACAAATAATAAATAAATAAATAAATAAATAGAGAAGGAAAGAAAGAAAGAAAGAAAGAAAGAAAGAAAGAAAGAAAGAAAGAAAGAAAGAAATGTAGATTCATTAACCCACGGCTAATAACAAAGCAATATTTAACCTCGTCAACCCAATACATTTTAAAGCCACTGCCCAGGGCCTGAACGACGGTGTGAAAGTTGATGAATGGAGAACGATGCACTAAACCCGGAGATTACCCCCTTCCAACTTTTATCACGCATTTTACAAAGCTGGATGACCGCTGTTTGTAATTGGCGCTGGGATTACTCCAATTCCCTGTGAATGGCCTCTGCGAGTTAACGCTGTCTCTTAGCAAGGAACTGCTCACGAAGGCTATTACAGCCAGTGTCGCGTGACATGAGCAGGATGTGATGGCAAAGCAAATCCAACAGACATTACGGTCTCCTGTACAACAAATGGGAACGAGTTCTCCGCCTCAGCAGATGGGAATAGATGTCTAGGAACTTCGCCTTATTTACTTGTAGATAACGATCCATTTTAGACATGGAAATAGGACGCAAAGTAGGAGAAAGTAATTTGGATTTTAGACATGGAAATAGGACGCAAAGTAGGAGAAAGTAATTTGGAGCTGGTGAGCCGTTTTAAATACGAGGGCTGTTTTTTCTAGTCTATTTTCATTTATGAAAAAATAGACTTATGAGAGCCCCTTTTGTCCGTGTGTGTGCATGCGAGTGTGTGTGTGTCCGTGTGTGTGTGTGTGCCCTCTCCCCCCTAATAACTTCTAAACGGCTAAAGTGATTTCAATGAAACTCGGTAAGATCGTATTACTATTTTGGCCGACCCCGATCGCGCCCTTCAAATTGAATACGTCTCACCTATCCAACATGGCGGTTGTGTGAAATATTTCACCGGCATTCTATATCTCCGAAACAGTTACTGATATAACCCTGAAATTTTCTACGGTGATAAAGGGCACTACTGCATGTTTATTTATGTAGGTTTCAAAAATCTGTAAAGTACAAAACGAACAAGGCGGACAAGCGAAGTTGAAATATTTCAATAGCCTTTTCTCGCGATATAACCATCTGAAGGCAGTGAAATGTGGTACAGTAAATGTTTATACATATCGTAATGCACTAGCTTCTAATTTATTTCAATTGCTCACATAACCTCAAGCTAGCGTCTGTAAGCAATTTGAAATTAAGTTTTTTATCGTGTGAATTAATCATGCGAACGAAGTGAACGTTTGAATAATGAACCTACGCACAAATCTTCATCTAATAGAACATAGCTTTATGATCTACATATATAAAAATCCAACATGGTGACCATCCGAAATACTTAGACGTTTCTCAATATCTACGAATATGTTACTGCAATCAAACTGAAATTTTGTATGTTGATACAGGCAATTAACATAAGTAGGATATATGAAAATAGGCTGTATAGTTATTCACGGAACTACTTGTTTCAAACTCTGATCATGAATCTAACTAAACAAGAGGTAAGCGGGAGACAAGTGAGTGCGTCGTACAATTCCGCTACGTCCCGCCCACAACCTGTGTCATTGTTGCCTCCAATGCGCTAATCATAACCGAGCTACGGGAAATTTAACATGGCTGCTACCATCGATACTCCCGCCAAGTGAGTGTTGCTGAGTGTGATAGGCTACGTTTTCTACAAGCAGAGCAATTCAAACAAACTAAGAAACATGCTTTCGTCGTCCGGCCTGGTTTTGATCCATGGCAATGAACGAGCTGACTGTTCCAACGTGACAACAGACCTCAAAGAATGCAAGTGGGAAGTTTTCGACCAACTGCCGTTTAGTCCAAACCTAGCACCGAGAGATGTTCAACTCTTTCGAGAGAGGAAAGTATGATTGGGCGACAACGCCTCACGAAGAGCTTGAGGATACTGTCCAGACGTACCCTCCTCAGTGGCGGCAGAATTCTTTGCAGAGGGCATTGGAAAGCTGGAGTCACGATACGACAAATGTTTCAAACGTTTTGGTGATTATGCTGGAACAATAAGTAAACTTTTAGTAATAAAATAATTTTGTTTTAACAACCTGTCATTTTTATACAGCCCATTGGAGGTTGAATAATAATAAAAATAATAGCGCCTCAAAGAACATTTGGAAAGTTTATGGCACCAGTGTGGGGAACAGCGGGTGCATCTAGTCGATAGAACCTTACAAATTCATAACAAATTAACGGTTTGTTTATGTGTTAAATATTCCGTGGAGTTGGGCTGGCTCATAATGGAAAATTGTTGGTTCGATCGCATGATTGGAACACAAGAAATAACAACTTTATTTTAAAACTTTGACAGCCACCACCTTGAGGTTATGAAAACAGTTCAACTAAATTTGATAGTGCATTGCCATTTGTATAGTCATTTGCTGTACCAATTTTCACTACGTTCGGATGGTTAAATCGCGAGAAAAGTCAATTTATAGGTTTCAACTTCGTTTGGCCGCCATGTTCGTTTTGTAGTTAACAAGGTTTTGAAAGTCACATAAGTATTAATAATAATAATATCGTATGGCTTCGGGTACCGGTGCAAGCTTTGTTATTTGACACCCAGAGTGCAGCTTGCATGTCAAATTTCGTCGTTCCATAGAACGCTATGCAAGTCAAGGAGGTTAGATATCTAAGCTCATTGACACTATAGCGCTTTCTAGTAGAGAATGGAGGAACTTTGTGTTGACGGAAAATCCCAATTTAATGTTGCCATTATGAACACGGCCTACTGAATTCAAATGGGTTCTTTAACATGCCAACAACCTATGACATGCATGTCGAGTTATTTGCGCCTTTCAAAAATCACTTACCATGGTCAGAAACGAACCTGCAAGCTTGGGGTTGGTAGTCCGACACGTTAACCACTCACCCACCGTGGCAAGCTAGTCACATAAGTGAACTTCTAGTAGTGCCCTTTGTCACCGTACACGATTTCAGGGTGATATGAGTAATATTTTCGGAGATATAGAATGCTGGTGAAATAATTCGCACAGCCGCCATATTGGATTAGTGAGACGTAAGAAAATTTGAAGGGAGTGGACGGGGTTGGCCGAAATAGTATTATGACCTTACCTTGTTTCATTGAAATCGTTCCAGACGTTTGGAACGTATTAGGTGAGGACACACACACGGACAAAATGTGATCTCATAAGCCTATTTTTTTGCCTAATTTCGATTTTTGCAAAAAATGAAAGTAGACTTATGAAATCTACACAGGGTCAAAAATTGTGTGTCTGTCTGTGTGTGTGTGTGTGTGAGTGTGTGTACTCGGAATATCTGTCCCCCCCCCTATCAATTCGAACACGGTGGAACCGAATTAAACGAAATTTCGTACAGAGGTAGAACTAGAAAAGTTCACCTCAGTGTCATTTTTTATATCACCGCCATCTTGGTGGGAACGGAATGGCGGCCACCCAAATGCTAAAAGCTTAAATCAAATTACTACCAACCTAATCATTTCATCTGTACCAAATTTCGCAACATCATACCTTTTTGTGGGAAGCACCTTTCGACTAAACTACCAGGGCATCAGGCCAATATTTTGCAGATAAGCTGCCATGTATGTGTGCAAATCGATTCCTCATGTCAATTCAAACACGGTGAAACCGAATTGAATGAAATGTTTTACAGAGGTAGTATTAGCAAAGGGCACCTCATATTCATGTTTAATATCCGTATAGCACGTTGTATTTCAACAAGCTACTACAACCAACATTCAATTATACTCCTTGAAAAGGACAAAGAGTTATAACAATACCCATGCAATAAGGAGAAAGTAGGCTGTATGTTCTTCACTGAAGATCTTGTTCATAAAGGAAAAAAGGCTAAAAAATAACGACCGTTACACTCTCGTTACCATAAATGTAACGGTTACAAGCAACACGTTACCACCCAAGCCTGGAACCTATGTAAGTCACACAACTGCAGCTCATTCGCTGCATGAAAGTCCTGTGGCACAATAAAGAGAGAAATATCATCTCTTCTCGTTATAAGACTCACAGTATAAGATATGCATTTTATATCAAAGAAGCAGCTTTTCTCCTTGTAATATAAAGAATCTTTTAATATTAAAAGAATGTATTCAATCAAATGATACCGGAGATATTACAAAGCTGAGTTATTTGAGGTATTTAATACAACATGAGCGCATACATTATTTCCCTAATATGCATGCTCAAAGACGCCTGTTAAACGATAATACAGCTGACATTACAGCAAACATATTGGTATATTGGCTTTCAAGGCCAGTGAATTAAAACTCAGCAATTATTATAGGTTTATGCCGTGTCTTGTTTGGGGTTTCGCCTAGGACACCAAGCTGGCTTATCGTTTTGGAAGCTGCTTGAGCTCTTGGCTCTCACAGTTAAGAGGTGCACGTACTCTTCATAAGAAGGGAGGTAGTGCACAGTTTGCTACTCCTGTGGGGGTCGAGGCGTGGACACCAAGAGCCCGCCGATGAGCCAGCTTGGTGTTCCTAGCCAAAACCCCACACAAAACACGGCAAAACCCTAGAAGAATTGCAGAGTTTTATCAAACATATTATATCTTAGTGCACAATACCTCGTATCTGATAATGCTATTATTTTCAAATATATTCCTAACAATTGGTCACGCCTCCCAGCCGTCTGTGGATGTGTCGTCCATCAGAGCAATTCAAATTAGGTTCATTTTCCTCTGTTTAATTCTATAGGAATATTAACCTCAAATATACTGTACTGTAGGAGTTCATAACTACTTGTTTTTAAATCGAGTTTACCCTCCAGGGAGGTGGTTCCAACGAACACAGGCAGTGTCCTAGAGCTGGGATCATCTAATCGGAGTGGATACAACTGGTGAGGTGGGATAAGCACCTCGCCCAGGCGGCCTCGCCTGCAAAGCGAACAGGGGCCTCATGAGGGAAGGGAATGGAAGGTTAGGATAGATAGGCAAGGAAGAGGGAAGGAGGCGGCCGTGGCCTAACAGGAGGTACTGTCCCCGTAAATCCGGATAGTAGGCTGTCAGATATCCGCCCCCTCAATCGGATTGCCAATAATCAAACGCACCGGCACAGCTACATCAATTAATATGGCACTGACTGATACTACCGAGATTAGAGCACAGCAGTTAACAAGAAATTATTGTGGAACACACCAAAATATACGGGGGTTCATACTTACCTTTACTTACCTCTTCAAATTAATCTCGGGTATGGGTTGCCAACTGGATCACCTCAAGTATGCCCACACAATAACCTCCACCATGATATTCAAAATGAACCAAAACGGAAACGAGAAACTTTAAACTGTACAATAATTTATTTCACATAAAGGGAATGACTTTAACAAAAACTCAACAAAATACACGTGGCCATCAGAAGCCGTTGTCAATATAATCATGTCCTCCTGTAGGACCTGTAGACGTTACATACAAATTTTTATCTTTCACTTGCTTATAAAGAACGTAATAATAGTAATACACTTGGAATGGATGCGGGAATTGGGATGAGACATGTAGCAATTGTTTTCCTCTTTCATAAACATCACACTTTATTTATAACTGCAAGCCTGTTATGTGGTCGACCTTGGCCTCTAACATACAGTTGTCAGGCCAGCTGCGATCCACCCTACAACAAGTCGCATGCCCACGTCGTTAAATGGACCCACCTGTCCGGTCAGCCTTAGCATATGCTCGTTACCTCAGAGCTTAGCTCCTTTTCAAACGCTTTAAATGTCCTCAACTCAACTCAAATATTATCACGCAAATCTTTTAAATGCTCCAAATAAATATTACTGGATTACTCTAATAATCCCAAAACTTGTTTAATTACATAATCCGTATGTTTCATTAGCGTTCTTTAGAGTATATTAACAAAACTTCTAATGTTTATAACAAATGCTCATTAATTGTTTATAACAATTACAAATTGTTTATAATATTGTCAAATGACAATTGAAAAATCTATACACGCCTCTCTTAATTCCTTTCATTTCACATTATTATTAAAGATATTTACAGAATTTATTTACAATGTTAATATTATTTATTTTAGAAATACATTAAACCACACGTTTATCCGGTTGATAATTACTCAAATCAGGTTAATATAATCGACCAATGAAGGTTAGTTATATTTAAGCTTATATTCAGGTTTAATAAGTTTTAATAATTATTATTATTATTAGTGACGGTAACCTCCATTCAAAATCGTTATCTCAAATTATTTAACACTCTTGTTAATTTTAGCAGTAATTTCACATGATTAATTTTCAAAGGACCTGGACAATAAACTCAGCGGAAAAATACTTATCTTCAAACGCACAAAATTGCATAAAATAGGCCCAGAATTCATCATATATTTCCATATATATGGCATAAAAATCTTCCACAATCCATACACAATACCTCCACTTATAAATTCATTAACTTCATTCTTATTACTGTGGGAATCTCCTTCACTTATTCAAGGGCATTATTCATCAGCGACTTTTACATGTCCACTGAACTAACGATTATACATCCATAGTTCCACTTCAAAAATTCTTATATTCATTAATTGTTTCAAAACTGTTATTTATTTAACCTTCGTGGGTTTCATTCATGAATCGATATGAAGTAAAAATTTGCCAATCACAAATAAATTTAATAGCAAATACGATTATACACGCCTCTCTGGTCTATCAAAATTGAGATTAATATCTCCTAAGTATCGTAGTATAAAAATACTATCTTCAAACAAAGTTCATCTAAACTGCATAAATAGTCGAATAGAATACAATTAGACTTTGGAATGCAAACATTATTGTTCCAATCTAGTATTGAGAAAAATTCCTATCAAAAGTTCATTACTATAGTGTATTCAATAAATCGTAATCAAAGTTCATATTTCATAAAATTGTCTATAATGCAATGGTAATTTCAGAACTGACGATAAATGTCTATGTTGCAATCATGTTCATAAAACGACTAGTATTTCCAAGATCGTCGATACAGTAATAGATTTTAACGCTCTAAAATCTTTTAATTATCCTTCTTTCTTGAGGTTGACAGAAAATTGGTCGAAGTAATTTACTGAATAGAATTACTTTAATATAATGACACGCTGTCTGAATTCAAATCTGCCATAGAAAAATCATTAACTTTACAGTCAAATCGTGACTACAAAAATATGCAAATTACTGAAAGAATATATATTAATATCAGTCTCAACTGATCCAAAATTATTTAAATCTGCCACTGACATAACAATGTCTTAATAAATCGTAGAAAAATGCATAACTCATCGAAGTGTACTGAGTACAGAATTATCAAGCAAGAATATGGGGCATAATATATATATGGGACAAAAATATGGAAAAAATGGTTGCTCAGACAACGCTAAATGACTCAAATAAAACAAGAAACGTTCACGACTACCTTATCTGTTGATTGAAGTTCTAGAGGAAAATCTTCCAAAGAAGACTGGTGATGGTTCCATTTCACCAAAAAGATGTGCTCCGTCCTCGAACCTGGAACCAGCGCCCTCGGAGAATAGAACTGCTTCCTCCTCCGGAAATTGCACTGCTCCGTGTATACGATAGACATCCTTCTGGCAAAACTCTTCTTTGTGAGCCGGGTCCACCCTGGCCTCTCTTGATAGTTCCCTGAAGTTCTGGCAGAAATTCGCCATGAAGTTTATTGCAGTTATTTCCGCAGAAATATTCATATTTGTGGAGTATGAATATGTTTCCACTGCCATTTGATATAATTCAGCGTTGGATCACGATGCATGAGTGTAGTTGGATGTTCACTACATGCTCGCTTTTGTAGAAAGACGATTAGCGAAGTTCCATGCTGCTATTTCACTCCATCGATATATGTCCCAATTGCATTAAAGTCCTTAGCCTTCCATCTCCATTTCCGTTATAATAGTTGAAAGAACTGCGATATTATATTGTTCCATGTTAGAATGCAGCGTTATATCATCAAAAGCAATATGTAGTAGCACGGTTGCAATACCAGTGTCAGCCGTAGCGTAGAATGTGATATTTTTAAAAGTGCTTCTCAGGTGGCGAGAAAATCACTTTTGTCTGCCGTCTTAAAATGCCAATATCTTTCGAATTATAATCTTGAAAATGTTCAACCTTTCTACACACTTTAATATAGTACTGCACAATCGAATTAGCTTAAAGGCATTAGTCAACTCTTGATATATTATCTCGTAGACTTGAAAATGTGTGCGTTTCAACTTCGCCTAGTTTCAAACACCGTAAAATGGAACTGCGGCACGCTCGAAGCTCGTTCGATGCGGTGGGCTTTACCACACGCTAAAGACGACTTGTTTCACTGTATCACTCGAAAATGACAATAACATCAGATATATATATGCGGTATGAGATATAGATGCGATATGAGACACATGAGCTATGAGAGCTCCTCTCTGCTGTGCAAGACCTTTTATCAACTTCTTAAGGGGCGTATCCATCCCTTCCATAGCTTGTTTCTCCGTCATTGCTAGAATTTCTAACTTTGGCTATACTTGACGGATTTTCAAATTTCAAAAACTCAAAAATAATTTCTTCAAAATTCCAAATCAATGCCATAACTGAAAATAGATTTCCACAATTCTGCATTCCAAAAGTAATTAAATATGATAGTTTCAGTAATCTCCGTCTCCCTCCTAACTATCGTTCATTGGTTCGAGTCTCTCCTCCAATCGCGTAACTTCTTCCTTAGCACAATTCCATGTTTCCCTGCGACTGCGTCGTAAATCTCAGATCTTTCTCGAACAAAATCATGACGTCACCAAGAATCTCAGCTCAATCAGCCTACTTGCGTGAAGTCTGCGTCATCCGTGCCTACGTCATGAATATCCACGTCACAACTATGACAGCCATAACTTTCTTCATATTTTCCAATACAGCCACCGTGGTCTCAATATAATTCAATTTACGGGGGCATTCTCCCTTCACCACGTTTTAAAAACAGTTGCAAATTGTTTTTAAACTCTGTGTTATAAATATCAGAATTCACTTGAACACGAAATTGAATTATCTTTGGCATACTCTTGTATGATATTTCCTCTATGTTCCTTAATCATAAGTCTCTTCTACTCTGGTTTGTGTGTGGCTAATGTATTCTCTCCTCTCTACTTTCTCTTCTGTCCAGTATTCCTATTTTCCAAGTTCTGCTGACTTGTAGAAGGACCAGGATCGATCACTACATCCTGTCTTTTCTTTTGGTTTTCAGCTTCCTTCTCTCGTAATTCCTTTAGATACTGCTGACTTTCTTTCTCTCTCTCTTGATATTTGTCGGGTGTCATAACCTGATCTTGAGAATTCTGATTTCTATTCTGGTAATTTCTATTGTAATTCCTATTGTAGCCCTGGTTATTGTAGTATCTACCTCTTCCATTGTTATAATTTCCTCTATTATTAATCCAGCCTCTTCTTTGCTGATATGGACGGCAACCTTGCGATCTGTGGTTGCGAAAGTGATGGTTCCTGTGAGGACCTACATTTTCAGTTTTTTTTTTCATCAGGCTTGTCAGTTTGCTGAACGTGATCCATATAGACAGTATTGATGTCTTTGAATTCGTGCCTCTGACCTTTTTGTACCACATTTGGCATTGGACTCGTGTAGTCAAGCCTTCTCAACAATTCGTCCATACTGGTCAAATCCCTGATGTTTGACGATATGATGAGTCTTCTCACCTCCACAGGCAGCATACGAGAAATCGCATCTATCAACTGCTCTGTTGACAATGGGTGTTGCAAAAATCTCAAGCGTGATAACTGGCTCGTGAAGAAATCAGCGTACCGTGTTGGAAGAGTACCTGAATACTTCCTTGAGTATACCTCAGCTCTTAATGAATTCTGCGCTTCGATGGACCAGAATCGTTTTATCAGTGCCTCTGCATATTCGTCAAAATTACTGAACGTATAGCGAAATGCTCTGAACCATTCAAGGGGTCCTCCAGCTAGAAATCTCTCCACTATCCTCATCTCTCTTTCTCTGAGAATGTGAGCTTCAATGAAATAGTCTTTCAGGTTCCTGATATATTCTATCGGTGTTAGACTATCAGTATTACTGAATTTTTGAGGTTTGTCCTCGAAGTTCCTGATGACTGTCAAATTTCTCGGAAATGAATCCATGTAATTCCTCCCACTATCACGATATCTCCATTCAGGTTCAATATTCCTATCCTCATCTGCTTCCCGGAATCTGGATATACGTTCCTCAGGACTAATATCTCTCTCTTCTGTAGCGAGGTTACATCGTTTGACGTAATTCCTATCGTCGTCACCAGTCAAGCCTTCTGGATCCTTATCCGTGATTTCCGTGATGACTTTCCTGATTAACTCTTCTTTATAGGTTTCCATCATGCTGGCTTCTCCTAGTTTCAAATTCTGAAGTTTGCTCGTGGTTTCATTAACATCGGAGACAACCTTATGAATTTGTTCCTCTAACGCGGATTTTAATGCTTGCACGTCCTGACCTATTTGCGTTCTATCCTCTACCTGCTTTTCGGATAGCGAATCCATCCTTATACTCAAGTCTTTCCTAATTTGCACTACCTCATTATTTATGTCTACTTGTGTACTGGCAAGTTTTCTTTCAATTCGTTCCTAAATCTGAGTGACATGTTCCCCACTTGACCTATTCCATTCATCTTTCCACACCGTTACATTTGCAGTTAACATTTCCGCAATATCTACTTCAATATCTTCTTTAAGTAAACGATTATGATCTAATACTTGGGTTCTCATGACCTCTACATCATACTGTAATCCTGCTAAAGAAGCTGTTGTCCTAACAGACTCGTCAACTAACCTAGTTGTTAATGCACTAATGTTACGAGTACAAAGTGTTTTTGAAGTTTCTATTTCTTCTCTTACTTTATTAACATCAGTTTGAACTTTAGCAATGTCTAAAAAAACAGTGTTAACTTCTACTTGTATCTTAGATATATCGCTTTGTATCTCATTTACATCGGAATGAATGTTATTAATGTCTACTTGAACATTTGACACATCGGTTCGAACATTTATAATCTCTCTTTGAACCTCTTCAACCTTGTCTTGTACAGTAGCAACATCGTTCCTAACAACAATTACTTCAGCTCTAGCACATGAAATATCACCCCGGACATTAGCAACATCAAGATTCAACATGGTAAGATCTTTCTGTACTTTATAAACATCAGTTTTAACATCAGAAACATCTTTATGAATGTCACTTACAGCATTCTCAATTCCCTGGGTACTGATCTGTAAACGCGACATATCATTTTCTAAGTTTGCAGAACTGGTCTGAAGAACTTTCAGATTTTCATCCAGCATCTGCTTTACACTTTCATTCATGCTAGCCTTCAAATTAGCAGACATATTACTAGCATTCTCCTCCATTCTAATAGACATATTACTAGCATTCTCCTCCATCATCTGCTTCATACTGTTATTCATGCTAGCTTTCATCTCCCTCGCACTTTCATTCATGCTAGCTTTCAACTCCTCTAACATCATTCTCATACTCTCATCTGCCATTTCAATATTATTTCAAGAATAAACTGCTTTAGGGACATACATCAAACAGAGCAAAATAACAACATCTGAGCAACATTCTTCACCATATATAAGTTTGAGCAATTTTCTGTCTTAAATCTAACTTATAATTACCTTATAATTAACCTTCGTAGACATCTTATGTTGAAATAAACTCAAGCACATGTTCAAATTTCTCTGGTTCATTTTAAAATATCCTAACACAAATAATTTACATTTACAATCCAAATAGTTTAATTTTATCTTTAATATGACGAAACATGTCATAAGCCGGTCAAATAAAATAAGACTCCAGATCATAGGCGATTTTTCTAAGTTTCCAGCCTATTTAACCTCTCTCAAGTTGTATAAGATCTGATCTTTTCTGAGTGTAATTTTCCTAATACAACACAACATTTAATCCCTATATAATCACACTCTCAAATTCTACAATTGGCCAAGACATCTAACAAAGAATCACCCTCTTTATTTGAGTCTTCACAATCCCATTGACATCGATAACTTGGTAATCCAATGTTATTCGAACACTCCACAAAATTGCGGTGCCAATTCTACTGCAATAACTTGGTAATCCAATGTTTTGCTGATCGAACGTGTCAATTCTACTGGCATTCAACCTGGTAATCCAGTTTTGTCGAACGTGCCAATCGAGCTGATCGTGCTGATCGTGCTGATCGTGCCCCACGTTTCAGGGTCGCCAATCCTACTGGCCCCGTAAATCCGGATAGTAGGCTGTCAGATATCCGCCCCCTCAATCGGATTGCCAATAATCAAACGCACCGGCACAGCTACATCAATGAAAATGGCACTGACAGATACTACCGAGATTAGAGCACAGCAGTTAACAAGAAATTATTGTTGAACACACCAAAATATACGGGGGTTCATACTTACCTTTACTTACCTCTTCAAATTAATCTCGGGTATGGGTTGCCAACTGGATCACTTAAAGTATGCCCACACAATAACCTCCACCATGATATTCAAAATGAACCAAAACGGAAACGAGAAACTTTAAACTGTACAATAATTTATTTCACATAAAGGGAATGACTTTAACAAAAACTCAACAAAATACACGTGGCCATCAGAAGCCGTTGTCAATATAATCATGTCCTCCTGTAGGACCTGTAGACGTTACATACAAATTTTTATCTTTCACTTGCTTATAAAGAACGTAATAATAGTAATACACTTGGAATGGATGCGGGAATTGGGATGAGACATGTAGCAATTGTTTTCCTCTTTCATAAACATCACACTTTATTTATAACTGCAAGCCTGTTATGTGGTCGACCTTGGCCTCTAACATACAGTTGTCAGGCCAGCTGCGATCCACCCTACAACAAGTCGCATGCCCACGTCGTTAAATGGACCCACCTGTCCGGTCAGCCTTAGCATATGCTCGTTACCTCAGAGCTTAGCTCCTTTTCAAACGCTTTAAATGTCCTCAACTCAACTCAAATATTATCACGCAAATCTTTTAAATGCTCCAAATAAATATTACTGGATTACTCTAATAATCCCAAAACTTGTTTAATTACATAATCCGTATGTTTCATTAGCGTTCTTTAGAGTATATTAACAAAACTTCTAATGTTTATAACAAATGCTCATTAATTGTTTATAACAATTACAAATTGTTTATAATATTGTCAAATGACAATTGAAAAATCTATACACGCCTCTCTTAATTCCTTTCATTTCACATTATTATTAAAGATATTTACAGAATTTATTTACAATGTTAATATTATTTATTTTAGAAATACATTAAACCACACGTTTATCCGGTTGATAATTACTCAAATCAGGTTAATATAATCGACCAATGAAGGTTAGTTATATTTAAGCTTATATTCAGGTTTAATAAGTTTTAATAATTATTATTATTATTAGTGACGGTAACCTCCATTCAAAATCGTTATCTCAAATTATTTAACACTCTTGTTAATTTTAGCAGTAATTTCACATGATTAATTTTCAAAGGACCTGGACAATAAACTCAGCGGAAAAATACTTATCTTCAAACGCACAAAATTGCATAAAATAGGCCCAGAATTCATCATATATTTCCATATATATGGCATAAAAATCTTCCACAATCCATACACAATACCTCCACTTATAAATTCATTAACTTCATTCTTATTACTGTGGGAATCTCCTTCACTTATTCAAGGGCATTATTCATCAGCGGCTTTTACATGTCCACTGAACTAACGATTATACATCCATAGTTCCACTTCAAAAATTCTTATATTCATTAATTGTTTCAAAACTGTTATTTATTTAACCTTCGTGGGTTTCATTCATGAATCGATATGAAGTAAAAATTTGCCAATCACAAATAAATTTAATAGCAAATACGATTATACACGCCTCTCTGGTCTATCAAAATTGAGATTAATATCTCCTAAGTATCGTAGTATAAAAATACTATCTTCAAACAAAGTTCATCTAAACTGCATAAATAGTCGAATAGAATACAATTAGACTTTGGAATGCAAACATTATTGTTCCAATCTAGTATTGAGAAAAATTCCTATCAAAAGTTCATTACTATAGTGTATTCAATAAATCGTAATCAAAGTTCATATTTCATAAAATTGTCTATAATGCAATGGTAATTTCAGAACTGACGATAAATGTCTATGTTGCAATCATGTTCATAAAACGACTAGTATTTCCAAGATCGTCGATACAGTAATAGATTTTAACGCTCTAAAATCTTTTAATTATCCTTCTTTCTTGAGGATGACAGAAAATTGGTCAAAGTAATTTACTGAATAGAATTACTTTAATATAATGACACGCTGTCTGAATTCAAATCTGCCATAGAAAAATCATTAACTTTACAGTCAAATCGTGACTACAAAAATATGCAAATTACTGAAAGAATATATATTAATATCAGTCTCAACTGATCCAAAATTATTTAAATCTGCCACTGACATAACAATGTCTTAATAAATCGTAGAAAAATGCATAACTCATCGAAGTGTACTGAGTACAGAATTATCAAGCAAGAATATGGGGCATAATATATATATGGGACAAAAATATGGAAAAAATGGTTGCTCAGACAACGCTAAATGACTCAAATAAAACAAGAAACGTTCACGACTACCTTATCTGTTGATTGAAGTTCTAGAGGAAAATCTTCCAAAGAAGACTGGTGATGGTTCCATTTCACCAAAAAGATGTGCTCCGTCCTCGAACCTGGAACCAGCGCCCTCGGAGAATAGAACTGCTTCCTCCTCCGGAAATTGCACTGCTCCGTGTATACGATAGACATCCTTCTGGCAAAACTCTTCTTTGTGAGCCGGGTCCACCCTGGCCTCTCTTGATAGTTCCCTGAAGTTCTGGCAGAAATTCGCCATGAAGTTTATTGCAGTTATTTCCGCAGAAATATTCATATTTGTGGAGTATGAATATGTTTCCACTGCCATTTGATATAATTCAGCGTTGGATCACGATGCATGAGTGTAGTTGGATGTTCACTACATGCTCGCTTTTGTAGAAAGACGATTAGCGAAGTTCCATGCTGCTATTTCACTCCATCGATATATGTCCCAATTGCATTAAAGTCCTTAGCCTTCCATCTCCATTTCCGTTATAATAGTTGAAAGAACTGCGATATTATATTGTTCCATGTTAGAATGCAGCGTTATATCATCAAAAGCAATATGTAGTAGCACGGTTGCAATACCAGTGTCAGCCGTAGCGTAGAATGTGATATTTTTAAAAGTGCTTCTCAGGTGGCGAGAAAATCACTTTTGTCTGCCGTCTTAAAATGCCAATATCTTTCGAATTATAATCTTGAAAATGTTCAACCTTTCTACACACTTTAATATAGTACTGCACAATCGAATTAGCTTAAAGGCATTAGTCAACTCTTGGTATATTATCTCGTAGACTTGAAAATGTGTGCGTTTCAACTTCGCCTAGTTTCAAACACCGTAAAATGGAACTGCGGCACGCTCGAAGCTCGTTCGATGCGGTGGGCTTTACCACACGCTAAAGACGACTTGTTTCACTGTATCACTCGAAAATGACTATAACATCAGAAATATATATGCGGTATGAGATATAGATGCGATATGAGACACATGAGCTATGAGAGCTCCTCTCTGCTGTGCAAGACCTTTTATCAACTTCTTAAGGGGCGTATCCATCCCTTCCATAGCTTGTTTCTCCGTCATTGCTGGAATTTCTAACTTTGGCTATACTTGACGGATTTTCAAATTTCAAAAACTCAAAAATAATTTCTTCAAAATTCCAAATCAATGCCATAACTGAAAATAGATTTCCACAATTCTGCATTCCAAAAGTAATTAAATATGATAGTTTCAGTAATCTCCGTCTCCCTCCTAACTATCGTTCATTGGTTCGAGTCTCTCCTCCAATCGCGTAACTTCTTCCTTAGCACAATTCCATGTTTCCCTGCGACTGCGTCGTAAATCTCAGATCTTTCTCGAACAAAATCATGACGTCACCAAGAATCTCAGCTCAATCAGCCTACTTGCGTGAAGTCTGCGTCATCCGTGCCTACGTCATGAATATCCACGTCACAACTATGACAGCCATAACTTTCTTCATATTTTCCAATACAGCCACCGTGGTCTCAATATAATTCAATTTACGGGGGCATTCTCCCTTCACCACGTTTTAAAAACAGTTGCAAATTGTTTTTAAACTCTGTGTTATAAATATCAGAATTCACTTGAACACGAAATTGAATTATCTTTGGCTTACTCTTGTATGATATTTCCTCTATGTTCCTTAATCATAAGTCTCTTCTACTCTGGTTTGTGTGTGGCTAATGTATTCTCTCCTCTCTACTTTCTCTTCTGTCCAGTATTCCTATTTTCCAAGTTCTGCTGACTTGTAGAATGACCAGGATCGATCACTACATCCTGTCTTTTCTTTTGGTTTTCAGCTTCCTTCTCTCGTAATTCCTTTAGATACTGCTGACTTTCTTTCTCTCTCTCTTGATATTTGTCGGGTGTCATAACCTGATCTTGAGAATTCTGATTTCTATTCTGGTAATTTCTATTGTAATTCCTATTGTAGCCCTGGTTATTGTAGTATCTACCTCTTCCATTGTTATAATTTCCTCTATTATTAATCCAGCCTCTTCTTTGCTGATATGGACGGCAACCTTGCGATCTGTGGTTGCGAAAGTGATGGTTCCTGTGAGGACCTACATTTTCAGTTTTTTCTTCATCAGGCTTGTCAGTTTGCTGAACGTGATCCATATAGACAGTATTGATGTCTTTGAATTCGTGCCTCTGACCTTTTTGTACCACATTTGGCATTGGACTCGTGTAGTCAAGCCTTCTCAACAATTCGTCCATACTGGTCAAATCCCTGATGTTTGACGATATGATGAGTCTTCTCACCTCCACAGGCAGCATACGAGAAATCGCATCTATCAACTGCTCTGTTGACAATGGGTGTTGCAAAAATCTCAAGCGTGATAACTGGCTCGTGAAGAAATCAGCGTACCGTGTTGGAAGAGTACCTGAATACTTCCTTGAGTATACCTCAGCTCTTAATGAATTCTGCGCTTCGATGGACCAGAATCGTTTTATCAGTGCCTCTGCAAATTCGTCAAAATTACTGAACGTATAGCGAAATGCTCGGAACCATTCAAGGGGTCCTCCAGCTAGAAATCTCTCCACTATCCTCATCTCTCTTTCTCTGGGAATGTGAGCTTCAATAAAATAGTCTTTCAGGTTCCTGATATATTCTATCGGTGTTAGACTATCAGTATTACTGAATTTTTGAGGTTTGTCCTCGAAGTTCCTGATGACTGTCACATTTCTCGGAAATGAATCCATGTAATTCCTCCCACTATCACGATATCTCCATTCAGGTTCAATATTCCTATCCTCATCTTCTTCCCGGAATCTGGATATACGTTCCTCAGGACTAATATCTCTCTCATCTGTAGCGAGGTTACATCGTCTGACGTAATTCCTATCGTCGTCACCAGTCAAGCCTTCTGGATCCTTATCCGTGATTTCCGTGATGACTTTCCTGATTAACTCCTCTTTATAGGTTTCCATCATGCTGGCTTCTCCTAGTTTCAAATTCTGAAGTTTGCTCGTGGTTTCATTAACATCGGAGACAACCTTATGAATTTGTTCCTCTAACGCGGATTTTAATGCTTGCACGTCCTGACCTATTTGCGTTCTATCCTCTACCTGCTTTTCGGATAGCGAATCCATCCTTATACTCAAGTCTTTCCTAATTTGCACTACCTCATTATTTATGTCTACTTGTGTACTGGCAAGTTTTCTTTCAATTCGTTCCTGAATCTGAGTGACATGTTCCCCACTTGACCTATTCCATTCATCTTCCACACCGTTACATTTGCAGTTAACATTTCCGCAATATCTACTTCAATATCTTCTTTAAGTAAACGATTATGATCTAATACTTGGGTTCTCATGACCTCTACATCATACTTTAATCCTGCTAAAGAAGCTGTTGTCCTAACAGACTCGTCAACTAACCTAGTTGTTAATGCACTAATGTTACGAGTACAAAGTGTTTTTGAAGTTTCTATTTCTTCTCTTACTTTATTAACATCAGTTTGAACTTTAGCAATGTCTAAAAAAACAGTGTTAACTTCTACTTGTATCTTAGATATATCGCTTTGTATCTCATTTACATCGGAATGAATGTTATTAATGTCTACTTGAACATTTGACACATCGTTTCGAACATTTATAATCTCTCTTTGAACCTCTTCAACCTTGTCTTGTACAGTAGCAACATCGTTCCTAACAACAATTACTTCAGCTCTAGCACATGAAATATCACCCCGGACATTAGCAACATCAAGATTCAACATGGTAAGATCTTTCTGTACTTTAGAAACATCAGTTTTAACATCAGAAACATCTTTATGAATGTCACTTACAGCATTCTCAATTCCCTGGGTACTGATCTGTAAACGCGACATATCATTTTCTAAGTTTGCAGAACTGGTCTGAAGAACTTTCAGATTTTCATCCAGCATCTACTTTACACTTTCATTCATGCTAGCCTTCAAATTAGCAGACATATTACTAGCATTCTCCTCCATTCTAATAGACATATTACTAGCATTCTCCTCCATCATCTGCTTCATACTGTTATTCATGCTAGCTTTCATCTCCCTCGCACTTTCATTCATGCTAGCTTTCAACTCCTCTAACATCATTCTCATACTCTCATCTGCCATTTCAATATTATTTCAAGAATAAACTGCTTTAGGGACATACATCAAACAGAGCAAAATAACAACATCTGAGCAACATTCTTCACCATATATAAGTTTGAGCAATTTTCTGTCTTAAATCTAACTTATAATTACCTTATAATTAACCTTCGTAGACATCTTATGTTGAAATAAACTCAAGCACATGTTCAAATTTCTCTGGTTCATTTTAAAATATCCTAACACAAATAATTTACATTTACAATCCAAATAGTTTAATTTTATCTTTAATATGACGAAACATGTCATAAGCCGGTCAAATAAAATAAGACTCCAGATCATAGGCGATTTTTCTAAGTTTCCAGCCTATTTAACCTCTCTCAAGTTGTATAAGATCTGATCTTTTCTGAGTGTAATTTTCCTAATACAACACAACATTTAATCCCTATATAATCACACTCTCAAATTCTACAATTGGCCAAGACATCTAACAAAGAATCACCCTCTTTATTTGAGTCTTCACAATCCCATTGACATCGATAACTTGGTAATCCAATGTTATTCGAACACTCCACAAAATTGCGGTGCCAATTATACTGCAATAACTTGGTAATCCAATGTTTTGCTGATCGAACGTGTCAATTCTACTGGCATTCAACCTGGTAATCCAGTTTTGTCGAACGTGCCAATCGAGCTGATCGTGCTGATCGTGCTGATCGTGCCCCACGTTTCAGGGTCGCCAATCCTACTGGCCCCGTAAATCCGGATAGTAGGCTGTCAGATATCCGCCCCCTCAATCGGATTGCCAATAATCAAACGCACCGGCACAGCTACATCAATGAAAATGGCACTGACAGATACTACCGAGATTAGAGCACAGCAGTTAACAAGAAATTATTGTGGAACACACCAAAATATACGGGGGTTCATACTTACCTTTACTTACCTCTTCAAATTAATCTCGGGTATGGGTTGCCAACTGGATCACTTAAAGTATGCCCACACAATAACCTCCACCATGATATTCAAAATGAACCAAAACGGAAACGAGAAACTTTAAACTGTACAATAATTTATTTCACATAAAGGGAATGACTTTAACAAAAACTCAACAAAATACACGTGGCCATCAGAAGCCGTTGTCAATATAATCATGTCCTCCTGTAGGACTGGTAGACGTTACATACAAATTTTTATCTTTCACTTGCTTATAAAGAACGTAATAATAGTAATACACTTGGAATGGATGCGGGAATTGGGATGAGACATGTAGCAATTGTTTTCCTCTTTCATAAACATCACACTTTATTTATAACTGCAAGCCTGTTATGTGGTCGACCTTGGCCTCTAACATACAGTTGTCAGGCCAGCTGCGATCCACCCTACAACAAGTCGCATGCCCACGTCGTTAAATGGACCCACCTGTCCGGTCAGCCTTAGCATATGCTCGTTACCTCAGAGCTTAGCTCCTTTTCAAACGCTTTAAATGTCCTCAACTCAACTCAAATATTATCACGCAAATCTTTTAAATGCTCCAAATAAATATTACTGGATTACTCTAATAATCCCAAAACTTGTTTAATTACATAATCCGTATGTTTCATTAGCGTTCTTTAGAGTATATTAACAAAACTTCTAATGTTTATAACAAATGCTCATTAATTGTTTATAACAATTACAAATTGTTTATAATATTGTCAAATGACAATTGAAAAATCTATACACGCCTCTCTTAATTCCTTTCATTTCACATTATTATTAAAGATATTTACAGAATTTATTTACAATGTTAATATTATTTATTTTAGAAATACATTAAACCACACGTTTATCCGGTTGATAATTACTCAAATCAGGTTAATATAATCGACCAATGAAGGTTAGTTATATTTAAGCTTATATTCAGGTTTAATAAGTTTTAATAATTATTATTATTATTAGTGACGGTAACCTCCATTCAAAATCGTTATCTCAAATTATTTAACACTCTTGTTAATTTTAGCAGTAATTTCACATGATTAATTTTCAAAGGACCTGGACAATAAACTCAGCGGAAAAATACTTATCTTCAAACGCACAAAATTGCATAAAATAGGCCCAGAATTCATCATATATTTCCATATATATGGCATAAAAATCTTCCACAATCCATACACAATACCTCCACTTATAAATTCATTAACTTCATTCTTATTACTGTGGGAATCTCCTTCACTTATTCAAGGGCATTATTCATCAGCGACTTTTACATGTCCACTGAACTAACGATTATACATCCATAGTTCCACTTCAAAAATTCTTATATTCATTAATTGTTTCAAAACTGTTATTTATTTAACCTTCGTGGGTTTCATTCATGAATCGATATGAAGTAAAAATTTGCCAATCACAAATAAATTTAATAGCAAATACGATTATACACGCCTCTCTGGTCTATCAAAATTGAGATTAATATCTCCTAAGTATCGTAGTATAAAAATACTATCTTCAAACAAAGTTCATCTAAACTGCATAAATAGTCGAATAGAATACAATTAGACTTTGGAATGCAAACATTATTGTTCCAATCTAGTATTGAGAAAAATTCCTATCAAAAGTTCATTACTATAGTGTATTCAATAAATCGTAATCAAAGTTCATATTTCATAAAATTGTCTATAATGCAATGGTAATTTCAGAACTGACGATAAATGTCTATGTTGCAATCATGTTCATAAAACGACTAGTATTTCCAAGATCGTCGATACAGTAATAGATTTTAACGCTCTAAAATCTTTTAATTATCCTTCTTTCTTGAGGATGACAGAAAATTGGTCAAAGTAATTTACTGAATAGAATTACTTTAATATAATGACACGCTGTCTGAATTCAAATCTGCCATAGAAAAATCATTAACTTTACAGTCAAATCGTGACTACAAAAATATGCAAATTACTGAAAGAATATATATTAATATCAGTCTCAACTGATCCAAAATTATTTAAATCTGCCACTGACATAACAATGTCTTAATAAATCGTAGAAAAATGCATAACTCATCGAAGTGTACTGAGTACAGAATTATCAAGCAAGAATATGGGGCATAATATATATATGGGACAAAAATATGGAAAAAATGGTTGCTCAGACAACGCTAAATGACTCAAATAAAACAAGAAACGTTCACGACTACCTTATCTGTTGATTGAAGTTCTAGAGGAAAATCTTCCAAAGAAGACTGGTGATGGTTCCATTTCACCAAAAAGATGTGCTCCGTCCTCGAACCTGGAACCAGCGCCCTCGGAGAATAGAACTGCTTCCTCCTCCGGAAATTGCACTGCTCCGTGTATACGATAGACATCCTTCTGGCAAAACTCTTCTTTGTGAGCCGGGTCCACCCTGGCCTCTCTTGATAGTTCCCTGAAGTTCTGGCAGAAATTCGCCATGAAGTTTATTGCAGTTATTTCCGCAGAAATATTCATATTTGTGGAGTATGAATATGTTTCCACTGCCATTTGATATAATTCAGCGTTGGATCACGATGCATGAGTGTAGTTGGATGTTCACTACATGCTCGCTTTTGTAGAAAGACGATTAGCGAAGTTCCATGCTGCTATTTCACTCCATCGATATATGTCCCAATTGCATTAAAGTCCTTAGCCTTCCATCTCCATTTCCGTTATAATAGTTGAAAGAACTGCGATATTATATTGTTCCATGTTAGAATGCAGCATTATATCATCAAAAGCAATATGTAGTAGCACGGTTGCAATACCAGTGTCAGCCGTAGCGTAGAATGTGATATTTTTAAAAGTGCTTCTCAGGTGGCGAGAAAATCACTTTTGTCTGCCGTCTTAAAATGCCAATATCTTTCGAATTATAATCTTGAAAATGTTCAACCTTTCTACACACTTTAATATAGTACTGCACAATCGAATTAGCTTAAAGGCATTAGTCAACTCTTGGTATATTATCTCGTAGACTTGAAAATGTGTGCGTTTCAACTTCGCCTAGTTTCAAACACCGTAAAATGGAACTGCGGCACGCTCGAAGCTCGTTCGATGCGGTGGGCTTTACCACACGCTAAAGACGACTTGTTTCACTGTATCACTCGAAAATGACTATAACATCAGAAATATATATGCGGTATGAGATATAGATGCGATATGAGACACATGAGCTATGAGAGCTCCTCTCTGCTGTGCAAGACCTTTTATCAACTTCTTAAGGGGCGTATCCATCCCTTCCATAGCTTGTTTCTCCGTCATTGCTGGAATTTCTAACTTTGGCTATACTTGACGGATTTTCAAATTTCAAAAACTCAAAAATAATTTCTTCAAAATTCCAAATCAATGCCATAACTGAAAATAGATTTCCACAATTCTGCATTCCAAAAGTAATTAAATATGATAGTTTCAGTAATCTCCGTCTCCCTCCTAACTATCGTTCATTGGTTCGAGTCTCTCCTCCAATCGCGTAACTTCTTCCTTAGCACAATTCCATGTTTCCCTGCGACTGCGTCGTAAATCTCAGATCTTTCTCGAACAAAATCATGACGTCACCAAGAATCTCAGCTCAATCAGCCTACTTGCGTGAAGTCTGCGTCATCCGTGCCTACGTCATGAATATCCACGTCACAACTATGACAGCCATAACTTTCTTCATATTTTCCAATACAGCCACCGTGGTCTCAATATAATTCAATTTACGGGGGCATTCTCCCTTCACCACGTTTTAAAAACAGTTGCAAATTGTTTTTAAACTCTGTGTTATAAATATCAGAATTCACTTGAACACGAAATTGAATTATCTTTGGCTTACTCTTGTATGATATTTCCTCTATGTTCCTTAATCATAAGTCTCTTCTACTCTGGTTTGTGTGTGGCTAATGTATTCTCTCCTCTCTACTTTCTCTTCTGTCCAGTATTCCTATTTTCCAAGTTCTGCTGACTTGTAGAATGACCAGGATCGATCACTACATCCTGTCTTTTCTTTTGGTTTTCAGCTTCCTTCTCTCGTAATTCCTTTAGATACTGCTGACTTTCTTTCTCTCTCTCTTGATATTTGTCGGGTGTCATAACCTGATCTTGAGAATTCTGATTTCTATTCTGGTAATTTCTATTGTAATTCCTATTGTAGCCCTGGTTATTGTAGTATCTACCTCTTCCATTGTTATAATTTCCTCTATTATTAATCCAGCCTCTTCTTTGCTGATATGGACGGCAACCTTGCGATCTGTGGTTGCGAAAGTGATGGTTCCTGTGAGGACCTACATTTTCAGTTTTTTCTTCATCAGGCTTGTCAGTTTGCTGAACGTGATCCATATAGACAGTATTGATGTCTTTGAATTCGTGCCTCTGACCTTTTTGTACCACATTTGGCATTGGACTCGTGTAGTCAAGCCTTCTCAACAATTCGTCCATACTGGTCAAATCCCTGATGTTTGACGATATGATGAGTCTTCTCACCTCCACAGGCAGCATACGAGAAATCGCATCTATCAACTGCTCTGTTGACAATGGGTGTTGCAAAAATCTCAAGCGTGATAACTGGCTCGTGAAGAAATCAGCGTACCGTGTTGGAAGAGTACCTGAATACTTCCTTGAGTATACCTCAGCTCTTAATGAATTCTGCGCTTCGATGGACCAGAATCGTTTTATCAGTGCCTCTGCAAATTCGTCAAAATTACTGAACGTATAGCGAAATGCTCGGAACCATTCAAGGGGTCCTCCAGCTAGAAATCTCTCCACTATCCTCATCTCTCTTTCTCTGGGAATGTGAGCTTCAATAAAATAGTCTTTCAGGTTCCTGATATATTCTATCGGTGTTAGACTATCAGTATTACTGAATTTTTGAGGTTTGTCCTCGAAGTTCCTGATGACTGTCACATTTCTCGGAAATGAATCCATGTAATTCCTCCCACTATCACGATATCTCCATTCAGGTTCAATATTCCTATCCTCATCTTCTTCCCGGAATCTGGATATACGTTCCTCAGGACTAATATCTCTCTCATCTGTAGCGAGGTTACATCGTCTGATGTAATTCCTATCGTCGTCACCAGTCAAGCCTTCTGGATCCTTATCCGTGATTTCCGTGATGACTTTCCTGATTAACTCCTCTTTATAGGTTTCCATCATGCTGGCTTCTCCTAGTTTCAAATTCTGAAGTTTGCTCGTGGTTTCATTAACATCGGAGACAACCTTATGAATTTGTTCCTCTAACGCGGATTTTAATGCTTGCACGTCCTGACCTATTTGCGTTCTATCCTCTACCTGCTTTTCGGATAGCGAATCCATCCTTATACTCAAGTCTTTCCTAATTTGCACTACCTCATTATTTATGTCTACTTGTGTACTGGCAAGTTTTCTTTCAATTCGTTCCTGAATCTGAGTGACATGTTCCCCACTTGACCTATTCCATTCATCTTCCACACCGTTACATTTGCAGTTAACATTTCCGCAATATCTACTTCAATATCTTCTTTAAGTAAACGATTATGATCTAATACTTGGGTTCTCATGACCTCTACATCATACTTTAATCCTGCTAAAGAAGCTGTTGTCCTAACAGACTCGTCAACTAACCTAGTTGTTAATGCACTAATGTTACGAGTACAAAGTGTTTTTGAAGTTTCTATTTCTTCTCTTACTTTATTAACATCAGTTTGAACTTTAGCAATGTCTAAAAAAACAGTGTTAACTTCTACTTGTATCTTAGATATATCGCTTTGTATCTCATTTACATCGGAATGAATGTTATTAATGTCTACTTGAACATTTGACACATCGGTTCGAACATTTATAATCTCTCTTTGAACCTCTTCAACCTTGTCTTGTACAGTAGCAACATCGTTCCTAACAACAATTACTTCAGCTCTAGCACATGAAATATCACCCCGGACATTAGCAACATCAAGATTCAACATGGTAAGATCTTTCTGTACTTTATAAACATCAGTTTTAACATCAGAAACATCTTTATGAATGTCACTTACAGCATTCTCAATTCCCTGGGTACTGATCTGTAAACGCGACATATCATTTTCTAAGTTTGCAGAACTGGTCTGAAGAACTTTCAGATTTTCATCTAGCATCTACTTTACACTTTCATTCATGCTAGCCTTCAAATTAGCAGACATATTACTAGCATTCTCCTCCATTCTAATAGACATATTACTAGCATTCTCCTCCATCATCTGCTTCATACTGTTATTCATGCTAGCTTTCATCTCCCTCGCACTTTCATTCATGCTAGCTTTCAACTCCTCTAACATCATTCTCATACTCTCATCTGCCATTTCAATATTATTTCAAGAATAAACTGCTTTAGGGACATACATCAAACAGAGCAAAATAACAACATCTGAGCAACATTCTTCACCATATATAAGTTTGAGCAATTTTCTGTCTTAAATCTAACTTATAATTACCTTATAATTAACCTTCGTAGACATCTTATGTTGAAATAAACTCAAGCACATGTTCAAATTTCTCTGGTTCATTTTAAAATATCCTAACACAAATAATTTACATTTACAATCCAAATAGTTTAATTTTATCTTTAATATGACGAAACATGTCATAAGCCGGTCAAATAAAATAAGACTCCAGATCATAGGCGATTTTTCTAAGTTTCCAGCCTATTTAACCTCTCTCAAGTTGTATAAGATCTGATCTTTTCTGAGTGTAATTTTCCTAATACAACACAACATTTAATCCCTATATAATCACACTCTCAAATTCTACAATTGGCCAAGACATCTAACAAAGAATCACCCTCTTTATTTGAGTCTTCACAATCCCATTGACATCGATAACTTGGTAATCCAATGTTATTCGAACACTCCACAAAATTGCGGTGCCAATTCTACTGCAATAACTTGGTAATCCAATGTTTTGCTGATCGAACGTGTCAATTCTACTGGCATTCAACCTGGTAATCCAGTTTTGTCGAACGTGCCAATCGAGCTGATCGTGCTGATCGTGCTGATCGTGCCCCACGTTTCAGGGTCGCCAATCCTACTGGCCCCGTAAATCCGGATAGTAGGCTGTCAGATATCCGCCCCCTCAATCGGATTGCCAATAATCAAACGCACCGGCACAGCTACATCAATGAAAATGGCACTGACAGATACTACCGAGATTAGAGCACAGCAGTTAACAAGAAATTATTGTGGAACACACCAAAATATACGGGGGTTCATACTTACCTTTACTTACCTCTTCAAATTAATCTCGGGTATGGGTTGCCAACTGGATCACTTAAAGTATGCCCACACAATAACCTCCACCATGATATTCAAAATGAACCAAAACGGAAACGAGAAACTTTAAACTGTACAATAATTTATTTCACATAAAGGGAATGACTTTAACAAAAACTCAACAAAATACACGTGGCCATCAGAAGCCGTTGTCAATATAATCATGTCCTCCTGTAGGACCTGTAGACGTTACATACAAATTTTTATCTTTCACTTGCTTATAAAGAACGTAATAATAGTAATACACTTGGAATGGATGCGGGAATTGGGATGAGACATGTAGCAATTGTTTTCCTCTTTCATAAACATCACACTTTATTTATAACTGCAAGCCTGTTATGTGGTCGACCTTGGCCTCTAACATACAGTTGTCAGGCCAGCTGCGATCCACCCTACAACAAGTCGCATGCCCACGTCGTTAAATGGACCCACCTGTCCGGTCAGCCTTAGCATATGCTCGTTACCTCAGAGCTTAGCTCCTTTTCAAACGCTTTAAATGTCCTCAACTCAACTCAAATATTATCACGCAAATCTTTTAAATGCTCCAAATAAATATTACTGGATTACTCTAATAATCCCAAAACTTGTTTAATTACATAATCCGTATGTTTCATTAGCGTTCTTTAGAGTATATTAACAAAACTTCTAATGTTTATAACAAATGCTCATTAATTGTTTATAACAATTACAAATTGTTTATAATATTGTCAAATGACAATTGAAAAATCTATACACGCCTCTCTTAATTCCTTTCATTTCACATTATCATTAAAGATATTTACAGAATTTATTTACAATGTTAATATTATTTATTTTAGAAATACATTAAACCACACGTTTATCCGGTTGATAATTACTCAAATCAGGTTAATATAATCGACCAATGAAGGTTAGTTATATTTAAGCTTATATTCAGGTTTAATAAGTTTTAATAATTATTATTATTATTAGTGACGGTAACCTCCATTCAAAATCGTTATCTCAAATTATTTAACACTCTTGTTAATTTTAGCAGTAATTTCACATGATTAATTTTCAAAGGACCTGGACAATAAACTCAGCGGAAAAATACTTATCTTCAAACGCACAAAATTGCATAAAATAGGCCCAGAATTCATCATATATTTCCATATATATGGCATAAAAATCTTCCACAATCCATACACAATACCTCCACTTATAAATTCATTAACTTCATTCTTATTACTGTGGGAATCTCCTTCACTTATTCAAGGGCATTATTCATCAGCGGCTTTTACATGTCCACTGAACTAACGATTATACATCCATAGTTCCACTTCAAAAATTCTTATATTCATTAATTGTTTCAAAACTGTTATTTATTTAACCTTCGTGGGTTTCATTCATGAATCGATATGAAGTAAAAATTTGCCAATCACAAATAAATTTAATAGCAAATACGATTATACACGCCTCTCTGGTCTATCAAAATTGAGATTAATATCTCCTAAGTATCGTAGTATAAAAATACTATCTTCAAACAAAGTTCATCTAAACTGCATAAATAGTCGAATAGAATACAATTAGACTTTGGAATGCAAACATTATTGTTCCAATCTAGTATTGAGAAAAATTCCTATCAAAAGTTCATTACTATAGTGTATTCAATAAATCGTAATCAAAGTTCATATTTCATAAAATTGTCTATAATGCAATGGTAATTTCAGAACTGACGATAAATGTCTATGTTGCAATCATGTTCATAAAACGACTAGTATTTCCAAGATCGTCGATACAGTAATAGATTTTAACGCTCTAAAATCTTTTAATTATCCTTCTTTCTTGAGGATGACAGAAAATTGGTCAAAGTAATTTACTGAATAGAATTACTTTAATATAATGACACGCTGTCTGAATTCAAATCTGCCATAGAAAAATCATTAACTTTACAGTCAAATCGTGACTACAAAAATATGCAAATTACTGAAAGAATATATATTAATATCAGTCTCAACTGATCCAAAATTATTTAAATCTGCCACTGACATAACAATGTCTTAATAAATCGTAGAAAAATGCATAACTCATCGAAGTGTACTGAGTACAGAATTATCAAGCAAGAATATGGGGCATAATATATATATGGGACAAAAATATGGAAAAAATGGTTGCTCAGACAACGCTAAATGACTCAAATAAAACAAGAAACGTTCACGACTACCTTATCTGTTGATTGAAGTTCTAGAGGAAAATCTTCCAAAGAAGACTGGTGATGGTTCCATTTCACCAAAAAGATGTGCTCCGTCCTCGAACCTGGAACCAGCGCCCTCGGAGAATAGAACTGCTTCCTCCTCCGGAAATTGCACTGCTCCGTGTATACGATAGACATCCTTCTGGCAAAACTCTTCTTTGTGAGCCGGGTCCACCCTGGCCTCTCTTGATAGTTCCCTGAAGTTCTGGCAGAAATTCGCCATGAAGTTTATTGCAGTTATTTCCGCAGAAATATTCATATTTGTGGAGTATGAATATGTTTCCACTGCCATTTGATATAATTCAGCGTTGGATCACGATGCATGAGTGTAGTTGGATGTTCACTACATGCTCGCTTTTGTAGAAAGACGATTAGCGAAGTTCCATGCTGCTATTTCACTCCATCGATATATGTCCCAATTGCATTAAAGTCCTTAGCCTTCCATCTCCATTTCCGTTATAATAGTTGAAAGAACTGCGATATTATATTGTTCCATGTTAGAATGCAGCGTTATATCATCAAAAGCAATATGTAGTAGCACGGTTGCAATACCAGTGTCAGCCGTAGCGTAGAATGTGATATTTTTAAAAGTGCTTCTCAGGTGGCGAGAAAATCACTTTTGTCTGCCGTCTTAAAATGCCAATATCTTTCGAATTATAATCTTGAAAATGTTCAACCTTTCTACACACTTTAATATAGTACTGCACAATCGAATTAGCTTAAAGGCATTAGTCAACTCTTGGTATATTATCTCGTAGACTTGAAAATGTGTGCGTTTCAACTTCGCCTAGTTTCAAACACCGTAAAATGGAACTGCGGCACGCTCGAAGCTCGTTCGATGCGGTGGGCTTTACCACACGCTAAAGACGACTTGTTTCACTGTATCACTCGAAAATGACTATAACATCAGAAATATATATGCGGTATGAGATATAGATGCGATATGAGACACATGAGCTATGAGAGCTCCTCTCTGCTGTGCAAGACCTTTTATCAACTTCTTAAGGGGCGTATCCATCCCTTCCATAGCTTGTTTCTCCGTCATTGCTGGAATTTCTAACTTTGGCTATACTTGACGGATTTTCAAATTTCAAAAACTCAAAAATAATTTCTTCAAAATTCCAAATCAATGCCATAACTGAAAATAGATTTCCACAATTCTGCATTCCAAAAGTAATTAAATATGATAGTTTCAGTAATCTCCGTCTCCCTCCTAACTATCGTTCATTGGTTCGAGTCTCTCCTCCAATCGCGTAACTTCTTCCTTAGCACAATTCCATGTTTCCCTGCGACTGCGTCGTAAATCTCAGATCTTTCTCGAACAAAATCATGACGTCACCAAGAATCTCAGCTCAATCAGCCTACTTGCGTGAAGTCTGCGTCATCCGTGCCTACGTCATGAATATCCACGTCACAACTATGACAGCCATAACTTTCTTCATATTTTCCAATACAGCCACCGTGGTCTCAATATAATTCAATTTACGGGGGCATTCTCCCTTCACCACGTTTTAAAAACAGTTGCAAATTGTTTTTAAACTCTGTGTTATAAATATCAGAATTCACTTGAACACGAAATTGAATTATCTTTGGCTTACTCTTGTATGATATTTCCTCTATGTTCCTTAATCATAAGTCTCTTCTACTCTGGTTTGTGTGTGGCTAATGTATTCTCTCCTCTCTACTTTCTCTTCTGTCCAGTATTCCTATTTTCCAAGTTCTGCTGACTTGTAGAATGACCAGGATCGATCACTACATCCTGTCTTTTCTTTTGGTTTTCAGCTTCCTTCTCTCGTAATTCCTTTAGATACTGCTGACTTTCTTTCTCTCTCTCTTGATATTTGTCGGGTGTCATAACCTGATCTTGAGAATTCTGATTTCTATTCTGGTAATTTCTATTGTAATTCCTATTGTAGCCCTGGTTATTGTAGTATCTACCTCTTCCATTGTTATAATTTCCTCTATTATTAATCCAGCCTCTTCTTTGCTGATATGGACGGCAACCTTGCGATCTGTGGTTGCGAAAGTGATGGTTCCTGTGAGGACCTACATTTTCAGTTTTTTCTTCATCAGGCTTGTCAGTTTGCTGAACGTGATCCATATAGACAGTATTGATGTCTTTGAATTCGTGCCTCTGACCTTTTTGTACCACATTTGGCATTGGACTCGTGTAGTCAAGCCTTCTCAACAATTCGTCCATACTGGTCAAATCCCTGATGTTTGACGATATGATGAGTCTTCTCACCTCCACAGGCAGCATACGAGAAATCGCATCTATCAACTGCTCTGTTGACAATGGGTGTTGCAAAAATCTCAAGCGTGATAACTGGCTCGTGAAGAAATCAGCGTACCGTGTTGGAAGAGTACCTGAATACTTCCTTGAGTATACCTCAGCTCTTAATGAATTCTGCGCTTCGATGGACCAGAATCGTTTTATCAGTGCCTCTGCAAATTCGTCAAAATTACTGAACGTATAGCGAAATGCTCGGAACCATTCAAGGGGTCCTCCAGCTAGAAATCTCTCCACTATCCTCATCTCTCTTTCTCTGGGAATGTGAGCTTCAATAAAATAGTCTTTCAGGTTCCTGATATATTCTATCGGTGTTAGACTATCAGTATTACTGAATTTTTGAGGTTTGTCCTCGAAGTTCCTGATGACTGTCACATTTCTCGGAAATGAATCCATGTAATTCCTCCCACTATCACGATATCTCCATTCAGGTTCAATATTCCTATCCTCATCTTCTTCCCGGAATCTGGATATACGTTCCTCAGGACTAATATCTCTCTCATCTGTAGCGAGGTTACATCGTCTGACGTAATTCCTATCGTCGTCACCAGTCAAGCCTTCTGGATCCTTATCCGTGATTTCCGTGATGACTTTCCTGATTAACTCCTCTTTATAGGTTTCCATCATGCTGGCTTCTCCTAGTTTCAAATTCTGAAGTTTGCTCGTGGTTTCATTAACATCGGAGACAACCTTATGAATTTGTTCCTCTAACGCGGATTTTAATGCTTGCACGTCCTGACCTATTTGCGTTCTATCCTCTACCTGCTTTTCGGATAGCGAATCCATCCTTATACTCAAGTCTTTCCTAATTTGCACTACCTCATTATTTATGTCTACTTGTGTACTGGCAAGTTTTCTTTCAATTCGTTCCTGAATCTGAGTGACATGTTCCCCACTTGACCTATTCCATTCATCTTCCACACCGTTACATTTGCAGTTAACATTTCCGCAATATCTACTTCAATATCTTCTTTAAGTAAACGATTATGATCTAATACTTGGGTTCTCATGACCTCTACATCATACTTTAATCCTGCTAAAGAAGCTGTTGTCCTAACAGACTCGTCAACTAACCTAGTTGTTAATGCACTAATGTTACGAGTACAAAGTGTTTTTGAAGTTTCTATTTCTTCTCTTACTTTATTAACATCAGTTTGAACTTTAGCAATGTCTAAAAAAACAGTGTTAACTTCTACTTGTATCTTAGATATATCGCTTTGTATCTCATTTACATCGGAATGAATGTTATTAATGTCTACTTGAACATTTGACACATCGGTTCGAACATTTATAATCTCTCTTTGAACCTCTTCAACCTTGTCTTGTACAGTAGCAACATCGTTCCTAACAACAATTACTTCAGCTCTAGCACATGAAATATCACCCCGGACATTAGCAACATCAAGATTCAACATGGTAAGATCTTTCTGTACTTTAGAAACATCAGTTTTAACATCAGAAACATCTTTATGAATGTCACTTACAGCATTCTCAATTCCCTGGGTACTGATCTGTAAACGCGACATATCATTTTCTAAGTTTGCAGAACTGGTCTGAAGAACTTTCAGATTTTCATCCAGCATCTACTTTACACTTTCATTCATGCTAGCCTTCAAATTAGCAGACATATTACTAGCATTCTCCTCCATTCTAATAGACATATTACTAGCATTCTCCTCCATCATCTGCTTCATACTGTTATTCATGCTAGCTTTCATCTCCCTCGCACTTTCATTCATGCTAGCTTTCAACTCCTCTAACATCATTCTCATACTCTCATCTGCCATTTCAATATTATTTCAAGAATAAACTGCTTTAGGGACATACATCAAACAGAGCAAAATAACAACATCTGAGCAACATTCTTCACCATATATAAGTTTGAGCAATTTTCTGTCTTAAATCTAACTTATAATTACCTTATAATTAACCTTCGTAGACATCTTATGTTGAAATAAACTCAAGCACATGTTCAAATTTCTCTGGTTCATTTTAAAATATCCTAACACAAATAATTTACATTTACAATCCAAATAGTTTAATTTTATCTTTAATATGACGAAACATGTCATAAGCCGGTCAAATAAAATAAGACTCCAGATCATAGGCGATTTTTCTAAGTTTCCAGCCTATTTAACCTCTCTCAAGTTGTATAAGATCTGATCTTTTCTGAGTGTAATTTTCCTAATACAACACAACATTTAATCCCTATATAATCACACTCTCAAATTCTACAATTGGCCAAGACATCTAACAAAGAATCACCCTCTTTATTTGAGTCTTCACAATCCCATTGACATCGATAACTTGGTAATCCAATGTTATTCGAACACTCCACAAAATTGCGGTGCCAATTCTACTGCAATAACTTGGTAATCCAATGTTTTGCTGATCGAACGTGTCAATTCTACTGGCATTCAACCTGGTAATCCAGTTTTGTCGAACGTGCCAATCGAGCTGATCGTGCTGATCGTGCTGATCGTGCCCCACGTTTCAGGGTCGCCAATCCTACTGGCCCCGTAAATCCGGATAGTAGGCTGTCAGATATCCGCCCCCTCAATCGGATTGCCAATAATCAAACGCACCGGCACAGCTACATCAATGAAAATGGCACTGACAGATACTACCGAGATTAGAGCACAGCAGTTAACAAGAAATTATTGTGGAACACACCAAAATATACGGGGGTTCATACTTACCTTTACTTACCTCTTCAAATTAATCTCGGGTATGGGTTGCCAACTGGATCACTTAAAGTATGCCCACACAATAACCTCCACCATGATATTCAAAATGAACCAAAACGGAAACGAGAAACTTTAAACTGTACAATAATTTATTTCACATAAAGGGAATGACTTTAACAAAAACTCAACAAAATACACGTGGCCATCAGAAGCCGTTGTCAATATAATCATGTCCTCCTGTAGGACCTGTAGACGTTACATACAAATTTTTATCTTTCACTTGCTTATAAAGAACGTAATAATAGTAATACACTTGGAATGGATGCGGGAATTGGGATGAGACATGTAGCAATTGTTTTCCTCTTTCATAAACATCACACTTTATTTATAACTGCAAGCCTGTTATGTGGTCGACCTTGGCCTCTAACATACAGTTGTCAGGCCAGCTGCGATCCACCCTACAACAAGTCGCATGCCCACGTCGTTAAATGGACCCACCTGTCCGGTCAGCCTTAGCATATGCTCGTTACCTCAGAGCTTAGCTCCTTTTCAAACGCTTTAAATGTCCTCAACTCAACTCAAATATTATCACGCAAATCTTTTAAATGCTCCAATCAAATATTACTGGATTACTCTAATAATCCCAAAACTTGTTTAATTACATAATCCGTATGTTTCATTAGCGTTCTTTAGAGTATATTAACAAAACTTCTAATGTTTATAACAAATGCTCATTACTTGTTTATAACAATTACAAATTGTTTATAATATTGTCAAATGACAATTGAAAAATCTATACACGCCTCTCTTAATTCCTTTCATTTCACATTATTGTGAGGTTTGAAGCCATTTTTCAGTGTTGCCTAAGTAAACAAAAGTTTGGTGCTTTTCAGTCGGTCAACACGAATGTACCCAAATAGAGCTGGGTTATGCCCTGATCCTGAAATAAATTACTTGAGATTAATAAATACACTAGGATGACCAGTTTCGATCGTCAAGCGATCATCATCAGATCCATTACACTTAGGCTATAACATCTACGTTTGAGAATACAGGTGAAAAATATATACAATATGTACAATTAATTAGTTGCAGTGTGGTAATGCAACAGTCGGTGTATGTTAAATGTGGTGTATCTAATGTTAGGTAAACTTCTAAAATAGTGATGAAAATCCGGAATTTGTCTGTTAGGGGTGATTATATGGTTTTACAAAATCAACTATGGTTATACTGAAATAATGCAAGCTTATACTTATCGAGTTGTCTCTTTAACTGGAACTTGAAGCAGTTGCGTGTTGCTATAGACACCAGTTGTAGTCGACTAAACCCGAGTGTTCGCTGGGTGGAACTGGTTTTCCCCTTCCACCCAGTGAACACTCGGGTTTAGTCGACTACAACTGGTGTCTATAGCAACACGCAACTGCTTCAAGTTCCAGTTAAAGAGACAACTCGATAAGTATAAGCTTGCATTATTTCAGTATAACCATAGTTGATTTTGTAAAACCATATAATCACCCCTAACAGACAAATTCCGGATTTTCATTCACTATTTTAGAAGTTTACCTAACATTAGATACACCACATTTAACATACACCGACTGTTGCATTACCACACTGCAACTAAATAATTGTACATATTGTATATATTTTTCACCTGTATTCTCAAACGTAGATGTTATAGCCTAAGTGTAATGGATCTGATGATGATCGCTTGACGATCGAAACTGGTCATCCTAGTGTATTTATTAATCTCATGTAATTTATTTCAGGATCAGGGCATAACCCAGCTCTATTTGGGTACATTCGTGTTGACCGACTGAAAAGCACCAAACTTTTGTTTCACATTATTATTAAAGATATTTACAGAATTTATTTACAATGTTAATTATATTTATTTTAGAAATACATTAAACCACACGTTTATCCGGTTGATAATTACTCAAATCAGGTTAATATAATCGACCAATGAAGGTTAGTTATATTTAAGCTTATATTCAGATTTAATAAGTTTTAATAATTATTATTATTATTATTAGTGACGGTAACCTCCATTCAAAATCGTTATCTCAAATTATTTAACACTCTTGTTAATTTTAACAGTAATTTCACATGATTAATTTTCAAAGGACCTGGACAATAAACTCAGCGGAAAAATACTTCGCTTCAAACGCACAAAATTGCATAAAATAGGCCCAGAATTCATCATATATTTCCATATATATGGCATAAAAATCTTCCACAATCCATACACAAAACCTCCACTTATAAATTCATTAACTTCATTCTTATTACTGTGGGAATCTCCTTCACTTATTCAAGGGCATTATTCATTAGCGACTTTTACATGTCCACTGAACTAACGATTATACATCCATAGATCCACTTCAAAAATTCTTATATTCATTAATTGTTTCAAAACTGTTATTTATTTAACCTTCGTGGGTTTCATTCATGAATCGATATGAAGTAAAAATTTGCCAATCACAAATAAATTTAATAGCAAATACGATTATACACGCCTCTCTGGTCTATCAAAATTGAGATTAATATCTCCTAAGTATCGTAGTATAAAAATACTATCTTCAAACAAAGTTCATCTAAACTGCATAAATAGTCGAATAGAATACAATTAGACTTTGGAATGCAAACATTATTGTTCCAATCTAGTATTGAGAAAAATTCCTTTCAAAAGTTCATTACTATAGTGTATTCAATAAATCGTAATCAAAGTTCATATTTCATAAAATTGTCTATAATGCAATGGTAATTTCAGAACTGACGATAAATGTCTATGTTGCAATCATGTTCATAAAACGACTAGTATTTCCAAGATCGTCGATACAGTAATAGATTTTAACGCTCTAAAATCTTTTAATTATCCTTCTTTCTTGAGGATGACAGAAAATTGGTCAAAGTAATTTACTGAATAGAATTACTTTAATATAATGACACGCTGTCTGAATTCAAATCTGCCATAGAAAAATCATTAACTTTACAGTCAAATCGTGACTACAAAAATATGCAAATTACTGAAAGAATATATATTAATATCAGTCTCAACTGATCCAAAATTATTTAAATCTGCCACTGACATAACAATGTCTTAATAAATCGTAGAAAAATGCATAACTCATCGAAGTGTACTGAGTACAGAATTATCAAGCAAGAATATGGGGCATAATATATATATGGGACAAAAATATGGAAAAAATGGTTGCTCAGACAACGCTAAATGACTCAAATAAAACAAGAAACGTTCACGACTACCATATCTGTTGATTGAAGTTCTAGAGGAAAATCTTCCAAAGAAGACTGGTGATGGTTCCATTTCACCAAAAAGATGTGCTCCGTCCTCGAACCTGGAACCAGCGCCCTCGGAGAATAGAACTGCTTCCTCCTCCGGAAATTGCACTGCTCCGTGTATACGATAGACATCCTTCTGGCAAAACTCTTCTTTGTGAGCCGGGTCCACCCTGGCCTCTCTTGATAGTTCCCTGAAGTTCTGGCAGAAATTCGCCATGAAGTTTATTGCAGTTATTTCCGCAGAAATATTCATATTTGTGGAGTATGAATATGTTTCCACTGCCATTTGATATAATTCAGCGTTGGATCACGATGCATGAGTGTAGTTGGATGTTCACTACATGCTCGCTTTTGTAGAAAGACGATTAGCGAAGTTCCATGCTGCTATTTCACTCCATCGATATATGTCCCAATTGCATTAAAGTCCTTAGCCTTCCATCTCCATTTCCGTTATAATAGTTGAAAGAACTGCGTTATTATATTGTTCCATGTTAGAATGCAGCGTTATATCATCAAAAGCAATATGTAGTAGCACGGTTGCAATACCAGTGTCAGCCGTAGCGTAGAATGTGATATTTTTAAAAGTGCTTCTCAGGTGGCGAGAAAATCACTTTTGTCTGCCGTCTTAAAATGCCAATATCTTTCGAATTATAATCTTGAAAATGTTCAACCTTTCTACACACTTTAATATAGTACTGCACAATCGAATTAGCTTAAAGGCATTAGTCAACTCTTGGTATATTATCTCGTAGACTTGAAAATGTGTGCGTTTCAACTTCGCCTAGTTTCAAACACCGTAAAATGGAACTGCGGCACGCTCGAAGCTCGTTCGATGCGGTGGGCTTTACCACACGCTAAAGACGACTTGTTTCACTGTATCACTCGAAAATGACTATAACATCAGAAATATATATGCGGTATGAGATATAGATGCGATATGAGACACATGAGCTATGAGAGCTCCTCTCTGCTGTGCAAGACCTTTTATCAACTTCTTAAGGGGCGTATCCATCCCTTCCATAGCTTGTTTCTCCGTCATTGCTAGAATTTCTAACTTTGGCTATACTTGACGGATTTTCAAATTTCAAAAACTCAAAAATAATTTCTTCAAAATTCCAAATCAATGCCATAACTGAAAATAGATTTCCACAATTCTGCATTCCAAAAGTAATTAAATATGATAGTTTCAGTAATCTCCGTCTCCCTCCTAACTATCGTTCATTGGTTCGAGTCTCTCCTCCAATCGCGTAACTTCTTCCTTAGCACAATTCCATGTTTCCCTGCGACTGCGTCGTAAATCTCAGATCTTTCTCGAACAAAATCATGACGTCACCAAGAATCTCAGCTCAATCAGCCTACTTGCGTGAAGTCTGCGTCATCCGTGCCTACGTCATGAATATCCACGTCACAACTATGACAGCCATAACTTTCTTCATATTTTCCAATACAGCCACCGTGGTCTCAATATAATTCAATTTACGGGGGCAGTACCATCCCGGTATTTGCCCGAAGACGAAGTGGGAAACCACGGAAAAACCAACTCGAGGATGGCTGAGGTGGGAATCGATCCCCCTCTATTCATTTGGGCCACCCGAGGCTGAGTAGACCTCGTTCCAGTCCTCATACCACTTTTCAATTTTCGTGACAGAGCCGGGAATCGAACCCAGGACCTCCGGGGCGGCAGCTAACCATGCTGACCGCTAGTGCATATTTACACGGAAATTAATTTTATACAATACAATTGAATTCAACCTCATTTTTCTTTATAGCCCTACACAGGGAATTGTTCTGTTGGACGCCACATCCACATGTGGCTGGGTGGTGTGACTAATCATAAGGGAAATAATGGAAACGAAGAGCGTTGTCAGATATGTTAACATACACTGCTCAACAAAAGTTTGGACTACCGCCATCAATTGTATACTGGCGCTGCCATAGAGGAGTGAGACCTCTTACCCCAAGATAAACTTGATGGTCTCCTCCGTGTGCGGGGAGCACTAATAAAGACTGATGCTGATCACCATGAGATAAAGATTTTCAATGTATTTGTTTTCAAAAGGCACACTTAGAAGCGAGTTCTCTTCGTTTGAGTACCGTTTAATTGTTCTCCTACCACGATTGTTATTGTGTTCAGAAGGACTGATGTTCAGTTTGTTAATACGTTATTGTATAAATCTCAATGGGTTTACTATAGGAAGTCTTGGTAGTAAAATCTATGCTATTCCAAACTTTTGTTGAGCAGTGTATAATAACAAGTAGTTCCGTGAACAACAGAGCCTGTATTCATACATCCTATTGGTCTTCTCTATAAAAATTATATCGCCTATGAAAAGGGTCACCCCGTTGGATAGTTCTGTATGTAGGCCATAGAGTTATGTACCTTTAGATGAATATTATTGCGTGGAATAATTATTCAAACGTTCACTTCTGTCGCATGCTTCGTACAAAAACGAATCGCCCAGCCACCATTTGAGGTTATGAAAACAATTGAATTAAATTAGGTGTCAGTCCATTAAAATGTGTACATACATTTGCTGTACCAAGTTTCACTACGCTCAGATGTTTAAACCGCGTGAAAAATCCATTAAAATATTGCAAATTCGCTTAGCCACCATGCTCGTTTCGTACTTAACAGGTCTTGGAGAGTCACATACGTAAACTTGTAGTAGTACCCTTTATCACCGTACCAAATTTCAGGGTGATATCTTTTACCGTTACGGAGATATAGAAAGCCAGTGAAATATTTCACGTGGCCGCCATGTTGAATTGGTGAAATATATCAATATTTGAAAGGCACAGCCGAGGTTCAACGAGTTAGTGGTATGTACTTACTGAGTTTCGTGCAAATAGCTTCGGCCGTTTAGATTTTATTAGGGGAACACACATATACGCACACACACAGACAAAAGTTGATCTCATGAGACTATTTCTTCTTTCATAAATGAAAATAGGCTAGAAAGTGGCATTTCAAAACTGGTCAATTTATTGACCTAGTCGCGCGAGTCTGTGTATTGCGGCAAAGACTACAAAGTGTGCAGGCGTGATATCTTTTAAAATCTAGTATCGGTCTAACAATGTGTTGTATCATTGAAAACAAGTAGTTCCGTGAAGAACTATACAGCCTATGTTCATATATCCTGCTCATAATAATTGTTTCTATCAACATACAAAATTTCAGTTTAATTGCTGTAACAGATTCGTAGATATTGAGAACCGTCTAAATATTTCATAAGGTCGCCAGGATTGATTTTTATTTTTGTACTATTATATTAAGATTATTGTGTACGTGTGGTATTCAAACTTCAATCGCATGATTAGAACACAAGAAGTAAACACGAGATTTTAAAAGGACGCACACCAGCCATCTTGTGATTATGCAAACAATTGAAATAAATTACATGCCAGTGGATCAACATTTGTATAAGCCTTTAACGTGCAACGTTTCACGGCACTCGGATAGTTAATTCGCGAGAAACGTCCATTTAAATATTTATATTTCGCGTCACCGCCATGTTGGATTTGTGCTCACAGGTTACTGAAAGTCCTATAGGTGAACATATGTTCATAGTCTCTATGAACATAAAAAAAAACAGTTTGGTTGCTGTAAAAGATTCATAGATATTGCGAACCGTCTAAATATTTCGGAAGCTCGCCATTTAGGATTGTTATATGTATAGGCCATAGATTTATGTACCATTCAAGGACAATTATTGCCTAGCTTCATTATTCAAACTTTCACTTCGATCGCATGATTACGACACAAGTATAAAAACTCAATTTTAAAATTTCGCACAGCCGCCATCTTGTGGTTATGTAACAATTGAATTAAATTAGATGGCAGTGCATTACAATCTGCAACATCATTTACTGTACCACATTTCACTGCGCTCAGAGAGTTAAATCACGAGAAAAGTCTATTGAAATATTTCAAATTCGCATGGTCGCCATGTTCGTTTTGTACTTTACAGGTTTATAAAATATACATAGGTAAACTTGTATCAGTACCCTTTATCACCGTACAAAATTGCATGATGATATCTGTAATAGTTCCGGAGATATAGAATGTCAGTGAAATACTTCGCACAGCCGCCATTTTGAGGTTATATAAACAATTGAACTAAGTTAGACTCCAGTGCATCTCAATGTGTATAAACATTTGCTGTACCAAGTTTCATTACGTTTGGATAGTTAAATCGCGAGAAATGTCTATTTAAAAGTCTCAAGTTCGCTTGACCGCCATGTTGGTTTTGTAGTCACCAGGTTTTTGAAAGTCTCATAGATGAACTTCTAGTAGTGCCCTTTATCACCGTACTCAATTTCAGGGCAATATCGGTAATAGTTTCGGAGATATTAAATGCTAGTGAAATATTTCGCACAGCCGCCATGTTGGATTGGTGAGACGTAACAAAATTTGAAGGGCACGGTCGAGGTCGCCGGGAATAGTGCTATGAATTTACAGAGTTTCATTGAAATCGCTCTAGCCGTTTAGATTTTATTAGGGGGGACACATACACACCTCACACACACACACACACGGATAAAAGGTGATCTCATAAGCCTATTTTTTCAAAATTGAAAATAGGCTAAAAATGTGACGTTGGAGAAATAAAGACATTCGACTCATGATAATACAAATGGCATTAAGAGAATCCACCAAAAGTCAATAAAACAAATTACTGGACGATGTTCGTCCACATTGTGACCTTCAACAGCAAAATCTACAAGTAATATTAAGAAACAATTGGTTATACAATTGCGAGCATAGTAGTCTCGTAAATGGTATCGTCGTCATTCAGCGTGATTCAAATATATTAGGGACAGAGCTCTTCAACAAATGTCTACATATTAATCAAAGAAACGCAACACTAAACATCCTTTACAAAAAGGAAGCACACATGACATGAATATATACAGAGGGATTGCATTAGAAAACGCAAGCTTCAAAATATTCATCAAACATTTGACCAACAAATTGACAGAACTCGTAGATGAAAACATCCCGAACAATCAATTCGGCTTCAGAAAAGGAAATTCCAAACTTCATGCGGTGAAGAACCTGCTAGATGAAATAGCGGATGCTTTAAGCCTTACAAAATGGAAGTATTTTGCAGTCTTTTTAGATTATACTAAATCTTTTGACTACATAGATCAAAGAATTCTCATCTCAAAGCTAGCAAACATGATACGGAAAGAGCATCCAATAACAGAATTTGTACAAATCATTTTGAATTACAATTTGCTTCAAATCAGTGATGACGTCACCATGTCCAAGTATATTCAGCAGACCAATGGGGTTTTAAAAGGGGGTCCTATTACTCCCCTTCAATTTAACATTGTTACCGCTGACATAGTGAAGTCATTAAATGGCACAGAATGAGCAATATTTATACAATATTCTGATGATATGGTCCTTGCCTCACCTAACAAAGAAGCCCTACAAATAGCATTGGACAATATCGCACGATGGGCTGATGAAAATAAATTTGAACTCAATCTTGATAAAACCAAAGAAAGGACCTTCAGAAATGGAGGCAGAGCATACGATAAAGAGACGCTAAAAACAAGACCACTTGAAATCGTTAACAAATTCAAATATTTAGGAATATATACTACAAACTACAAGTACGCCTTTCAGAAGTTATAATGAAGAAAGAACAACAGCAGCCACGTAAGCTACTTATAGCATCAAAAACTTGACCTGTCAACAGCAATGAAGCTCTTCAACACCACTATATATTCCATTGCTACATATGGGATCTCCCTCATCTGGAACAAATTAACCATCAGGAATATGGAGAGACTTGACAATGTCAAAACTAGATATTTTTAAAAGAACTCTAGGAGCAGGGAAGTCAAGCGCGGATTCAAGGAGGGGGGGGGGGGGGGGAGCAACCAAAGGAGACCAATTTTTTTTGCAAACTCAAAAACGAAAACACAATAACCAGACAAATAAAACTTAACGAATTTTAACTGAAAAACAGTTTTTTTTTTCATTTTATTCAATACTGAAAATACCTTTATTGCAATTATTATGTTCTGTTACAACTGAACATATTTAAAACTTCATACCTGTTATATAAAAACGATTATTTATATAACAAAATCAACTCGTCTATTTTGTTTAGCAAACCTTGTGATTACCGAATTGATGTCTTTAGTGATGTCACGATGAATGTGCAGCAATGCACGGATAGGAATTTGGGGCTTTTCTCGCACCAAAAATGTTTGCCGACGTCCAAACTGCAAGCTTGGTTGGCAATTTAAGCTGTGACTTTCTCCCTTTGTCGGTACCAACTCGACTTGCCGAAACTGTAACGTACCTTGATACTTTTCTGGAAGCTCGATGTAAAAGTCGCAAAACACGCCGTTGCAATATGTACGAATATTTTTGGTGCGCTAAACGCATCGAATTTCTATCCATGTAGCTTGCAAATTGGTCTGGTTTTGTACGTCTGGTTATTTTGTGATTGCGCTGTTAGTGATACCATTTTTCTTAACAATTTCCATTCTGTGACCCCCCCCCCCCCCCAAGCCAAACTCTAGATCCGCGCCTGAGGGAAATATGCTCCAAATAGAATGATATATGCCCTTTCCTGAGGAAGTTTCTTCCTTGAGGAATTAAGGATTCAGCTGCAGCTACCATCTACAATACAGTGATAGCCAGACGAAAATGAAAGCAAGAAGAAATCATTGAAAAATATTTTGGAACTGATGCTATGATAAACAGAAATTGGACAAAAACAACGCAAACGCAGAGGCATGCCACAATTAGGCTTTCCATAGGCCTACATGGTTTTCAGCTTAAGTTATGAACAACCAAACAATTCCACCCCGAAAAATGATCAATGTATATGTGTATTGTGTGACCAAAAATGTGAATATTATCACTTTATATCGTGCAAAAAAGAACAAAAACACTCAGTGACAATTCCAATCACAATAGTAGAGAATAACCAAGGCAAATTAAGGTATACAGCATTAAGTTTGCTTTACAAGTTTGTAACTAATGGCTTTTCAGCTGCAATATAATTTAAATATTAAAGGAAGATCATTACTATAAAGCTTAATAACCTTATTATATACTAATTATAATTAAAATTGATAATTTAACATTGTTATTGGAAAGTCTTTAAAAGTCTCTAAGGCTTAACCCGTTGGAAAACATAACTTTCCAATATAATGTTATATTGCAGCAGCAGCGCAAGTAGCACTCAAGCTTAGCCTCGCTCGGTCACACGACATGACATTTCAGTGGCATGAGATTGTTGCATGCAATAAACATACTGATAGAAAAAATCTAAAATTTGAATAATATGGTTTATAATGAAGGCATAATTCACTAAAGGAATCCTATATTCCATGGCATAATTTACAAAGGAGTTGTATCTAATGTTGTTGATAACATTCACTTAGCAAAGGTCAAGTTTGACCGATTGGTAGCGTGTCGAAACGTCACACGTTTAGCCAAAGTTTGAAACCAGGCAAGGACGTTATAATCTTAAGCAGTATATTGTGCTTTCTTAAATGGAAAATACTATGTGTATATTTGAACACGTTACCACAGCGATATCCCTCACCGTCTCAAAACCTGCTAGAGTCTACTACAGGCAACATAGCTACTGTCACGTAAACCAAATTGCATTCCTTATATTGCTAGTAGTGACATTTAGTATGAATTGGTGTATAATGGAACTATAATAAGGTAAAGAAATCGCGTATTCAAAGTCATTATTAGCTCAAACGTTGCATCTAAGGTTCTTGATAACATTCTCGTAGCAACGGACACGTTAGGCCGAGTGGTATCGTGTCGAACTGTCACCCGTTCGGCTGGGGTTCAAAACCAGAGAGGGTGCTTTTATATATTTATTATTTTATAAATACTCAGACGTTACACGATTAAGTATCATGCGTATTGTGAATTTTGCAATGGAAAATATTACTGTATATATGCGTATATACAATACACCACGTTGTATTTCAACAAGCTACTACATCGAGCGTTTAATTATACTTTCTTGATGAGGACAATATTACCATATTAACTATGCTCATACATTTAGGAGAACGTAGGCTATATATTCCTCACTCAACAACTTGTTGGATTTTATATTGAGAGGAACTCTGATATCTAGGTTGCTACGTGCCTCAGTGGTATCTTCTCGCCTGTTGTACCCAAGGTTGCGGGATCTAATCCTGGTGCAGTCAGTTGGAGTTTGAGGGTGCTTAAATTGGAGACGTGTTTGTAGATTTGCTGGCACGTTAAAGATCCTCTTCGGGGAAAATTCCATACATCAGTGTCTCTAAAAGCAACAGTATTTAGAAGTGACGTAAAACCCATGATATTCATGTGTTTCTTTTTAGCCTATTTTCATTTATGAAATAAAAATAGGTTTATGAGATCACCTATTGTCCGTGTGTGTGTGTGTGTGTGTATGAGTGTGTGTCCTCCCCAAATAAAATCTAAACGGCTCGAGTGATTTCAATGAAACTCGGTGAGGTCATTGGCCGACCCCGACCACGCCCTTCAAATTGTATTACGTCTCTCCAATCCAACATGGTAGCTGTGCGAAATATTTCGTCAGCATTCTATATCTCCTAAACTGTTACTGATATCACCCTGAATTTTGAACGGTGATAAACGGCACTACTAAAAGTTCACCTATGTGACTTTCAAAAACCTTTCAAGTACAAGACGAACATGACGGCCAAGTGAATTTGAAACATTTTAATAGACTTTTCGCACGATTTAACCATCGCAGTTCAATATGTTACAGTAGGCCTAAATGTTTATAAACGTTGAAATGCACTGGCATCTCATTTGATTCAATTGCTTACGTAACCTCAAGATGATCACTGCGAAATTTTAAAATTAGGTTTCTATTTCTTGTGTACTAATCATGCGATCGATGTCAACGTTTGAATAATGAACCTAACCAATAATCGTCATCTAAAAGTATATAACTCCATGGCCTACATACATGTAAATCCAACATGACGACCAACCGAAATGTATTTAGTCAGTTCTCAATATCTATTCATCTATTGCAGCAATCAAACTGAAATTTTGAATGTTGATAGAAGCAATTAACATAAGTAGGAATAATGAAAATTGGCTGAATAGTTCTTCACGAAACTACTTGTTAGTGTTGCGATAACTTGGTCATCAGCCCAATGTACTTGGCTATGTAGTGAATTTGTCTGATAACCTGTGTTCTTGTGGTGATTGCAGTAGTGTGTGTAAGCAATAATTATTATGGTTAAGGATTAGGGTGGGTGGCTTCGATGGCGTAGTTGGTAGCGTGACTAACTTCTATGACCAAGATCGCGGGTTCAAACCCGGCCGAAGTCGTCGGATTTTTAAGGGCGTTAAAAGTCCCTCAGTAGGCATTCCTTCGGAGGGGAAGTAAAGCCGGCGGGTCCATGTCATATATTTATGGCATGTAAAAGAACCGGCCACTAACTACAATTGTGTGAAGATTAATTTGTACAGTGGGTTAGATTTGATTAACGCTGTATTAAGTTCCAAAGTTTGCTGCTAGGTATTGGTTGCGGTGGCATCTAGTATCCACGTTTACAGCTAGGTGTCTTTGACGGTAGCATTTTGTAGCAAAAGTAGGAACCACTTGAAATTGATCTTTAGCAGTCCTTACCTGAATTACAAATAACACACACTAATACAGTCATCACAATTAACACCGGTTATCAGACAGATTCTACACACACCCAAAGTACACGGGGCTACATGACTGCGTTGTCGCAGCCCCTAAACTGAGGAACCAACCAAGCAAAGATTAGTGTAGTTGCACTGGGAACTGAAATAAGAATCCATCACAGCATTTGCCAGGACAGAGCTTGGAAATATGTGAGGTAAATCACTTTAGGACGGGCACTATCACCACCAGGGTCCAAACCCCTGATCTCCAGCTTTAAGCTCAACAATGCAATCGTCGTGAGTGATTTAACACCCTCAACTACGGCAGTGGGTTAGTTATACTGTAGTTAGCGAGGCGCGCGCCTGGAAGGCAAGACGAACCTGGGACCCATATGGTAACTACTATAACTGCATATGCACACAGGGGGACGTTTATGTAATGCTCTGGGGCATTCCTCGCCGTGTTTGCGTGGGTAATTGATCCCGCATTCCATTGATAGTCTAGCGCACATCCCCGAGGATGCGTTATTGCTGCTAATTCAAGCCAGTATATTTAGTTTAATAAAGTTCATTACTGGTTTACTTGTACAGTAGAGTCCCGAAAACTCGGTCTAATGTGAATAAAAAGCTGGCCGAGTTTGTGAAAATGCCGAGTCATTGGGAATGGGATAAAAATAATAAGTACGAGTGTTTCCTCAGAAAACACAGTACTGTACTTGTATGTATTGTTTGCTTGAGAATACAACAGAGAATAAACTGCTTAACTACCCTTAAACAAAGGAAAAGTACATACTATATGAAGGTAATAATAATAATAATAAACCTGTCGTGTTAGGAAGACAGAAGGATAATATCAATGTTACATGCTTAGCTTTTGCTGATGATTTGGCAATCCTCTCCGGAGATGAACGAACGGCAATTCACCAGATTGAAGTCCTCAAAGAATGTGCTGGGAAAGTAGGGTTGCAAATCTCCTTCACAAAAACAGAATTCATGACTACAAAACACATTGAAACCCAAACTTTGGTAACAAAATACGGTTCAATCAACAAGGGTAATCATTTCAAATACTTAGGTGAAATTATTGAACCTACAGGTTCAGAAAGAATAGCACAAAGAACACGTGAACTCAAAATGCGGAAAGCATATGGGAAAACCGCAAACATCTACAACAAAAAATGCATGAGTATTAACACTAAAATTCGACATTACGCGACGGTCATCAAACCCGAAACACTCTACGCCAGTGAGACCTTAAGCCTCAATTATAAAGGGGATCTTGAAATCATCAAGAAAGCTGAAAGGAAAATCATCCGAAAAATTCTTGGCCCAAGACTTACAGATGAAGGATATCGTTTACAATCGCACAAGATCACAGAAAAATATTCAAATATTGAAACCGATTTCCGTAAACGACGCTTGAAATTTTATGGACACATTATGAGGCTAGATGACAACCGATTAACAAAGAAAATATTGATGTAGGCTACTCACAAAAATTAAAGACGACAACGGTTTGGATTAAACAAGTCCAAACTGATCTCAATAACGCCAACATCACACCCACAGATATCGAAGACCGCAAAACTTTCAGACATAAGATCTACACTTGGGAAGCTGCATCAGAAGATAAGCCCAGCAGACCTAGGGGAAAATGGACTGACGAACGTCGAGCTAAACATAGTGACATGATGAAAGCATTCTGGAAGAACAAGAAAAATAACAGCAACAGAGCATAACTTGCTTTATGTGATACTGTATGGGTCGAAACATACTAAATAAATAAATAAATAATAATTTCGTATGGCCTCGGGTGCCGGGTGCAAGCTTTGTTATTTGACACCCAAAGGTTAACTTGCATGTCGAATTTCGTTATTACTTGAAGCACTATGAAAGTCAAGGAGGTTAGATATATAAGCTCCTGGAACACTATAGCACTTTCTAGTGGAGAAATTAGGAACTTTGTGTTGGCGGAAACTCCCGAGATTAATTTTGCCATTATGAACACGGCCTACTGAATTCAAACGGGTACTTTGACATGCCAACAACGTATGACATGGTGTCGTAATTTTTGCCGCCTTTCAAAAATCACTTACCACGGACAGGAGCGAACCTGCAAGCTTGGAGTTACCAGACCGACACGTTGACCATTCACCCACCTTGGCAAGCTATATGAAGGTATAGAGCCCTTACAACATGAAAATAAAAATTAATGAAAAAGCAAAGCAAGCATGCTTTTAGTTTAACGTGACCGTTAATCACGAGATCATGAGCCACGGGACCTCCTTTTTACGTGGAATCCGAACTACAGGGCATGGCATTTCACGTCGAAAATCTCACATGCATTGACTAGGGATCGAACCCGGTCCACCTTGGTTAGAGGCATACAGCTTCTGCTGCGCCACTACGCCCCCAGAAAATAAAAATACAAATAAGAATAATGAATACACAGTGTACAATATTTTACGTGATAAGTTAGACCTCAGAAAAATCCTTTACGAAGGCATAAAGCTGTCTATAAGCCTAATGAAAATTAACTAGCCGACTGCAAGAACTGACTACGTTTTAAAGAAATGCGCAATGTTCTGTTGTCTTCCGCACTGCACTCTGAGTTTTTGCTGCTTCATCACGAAGACGACGAAGTAACAGTAAGTCCATTACCGACGCACCCTGTTGTTTAAAATACTAAAGGGCGGTTTCGTCAGCCTTTAGTCCCTCTCTATGTGATATTTTAGGAGCTTGTACAGTGAAGCCCACAACGCCGTCTACATAATTTTCCGGCATTTTTTAATTAAATGTGACAGCAGCAATAATTTCTGCATCGGACATAATGTCTTGCTCGGTATCATTCTGGAACCACTGTTCGACATCATTTTCAACGGCTTCTGCACATCCAGGAACTCTTTTCACGAGGCCGCGTAAGTTTTTTGCCCTGCCAGGGTGTGGCCGAGATATCCGGACTGCCTGGTTATCGAGTGCCAAGTTTTCGGCAATATGCTATGACTAACTGTTAGAGCTGTGCATGTTCGAACATTGATTTGTTCGAATTGTCCGGATAATTAACAAGTAATTCCGTGAAGAACTATACAGCCTATTTTCATATATCCTACTTATGTTAATTTCCACTATCAACATACAAAATTTCAGTTTGATTGCTGTAATAGATTCGTAGATATTGAGAACCGGCTAAATATTGCGGATGGTCGCCATGTTGGAATTTTATATATGAAGGACTTAGAGTTATGTACTGTTACATGAAGAGTATTGTGTACGTGTAGTATTCAAACTTCAATCGCATGATTAGGACACAAGAAGTAAAAACGAGATTTTAAAATTTCGCACAGCTGCCATCTTGTGGTTATGGAAACAATTGAAAAAATTAGATGCCAGTGGATTAACATTTGTATAAGGATTTACTGTACCAAGTGTCACTGCACTCGGAATGGTTAAATTGCGAGAAACGACCAGGTGGATATTTATATTTCGCGTCACCGCCATGTTGGATTTGTGATCACCAGGTTATTGAAAGTCCGATAGGTGAACTTATGTTCATAGCTCCTAAGAACATTAAAAAATTCAATTTGATTGCTGTAATAGATTCGTAGATACTGAGATCCATCTAAATATTTCGGATGGTCGCTATGTTGGATTGTTATATGTATAGGCCATAGAGTCATGTACCATTAAAGGAAAATTATTGCGTAGGTTCATTATTCAAACTTTCACTTTGATCTCATGATTACGACACAAGAATTAAAAACTTAATTTTAAAATTCGCACAGTCGCCATCTAGAGGTTATGTAAACAATTGAACTAAATTAGATACCAGTGCATCACAATGCATATAAACATTTCCTGTACCAAGTTTCATTGCGTTTGGATCATTAAATCGCGAGAAAGGTGTATTTAAAATTTTCAACTTCGCTTGACCGCCATATTCGTTTTGTAGTTAGCCGGTTTCTGAATGTCTTATAGATGAACTTGCAGTAGTGCCCTTATCTCCGTCCAAAATTTCAGGGTGTTAGCGCTATTAGTTTCAGAGGTATAGAATGGCGTTGATATATTTCGCACGTCCGCCATCTTGAGGTTATGTAAACAATTGAACGAAATTATATGTCGGTGCATTACACTGTATATAAACATATACTGTACCAAGTTTTATTGCGTTTGGTTGGTTAAATCGCGAGAAATGTCTATTTAAAAGTCGCAAATTCGCTTGGCCGCCATGTTGGTTTTGTAGTTACCAGGTTTTCAAAAGTCACATAAGTGAACTTCTAGTAGTTTCCTTTATCACCGTAAAATATTCCAGGGTGATATCGGTAATAGTTTCGGAGATATTGAATGCTGGTGAAATATTTCGCACAGCCACCATGTTGGATTGGTGAGACGTAACAAAATTTGAAGGGCACGGTCGGGGTCGCCTCAAATAGTGCTATGAACTTACCGAGTTTCATTGAAATCGCTCCAGCCGTTTAGAAGTTATTAGGCGGGGACACACACCATCACACACACACGCACACACAGACAGGCACTCGGACAAAAGGTGATCTCATAAGCCTATTTTTTTCATAAATGAAAATAGGCTAAAAATACGAAAATGTCGACTATTCCAATTATTTGCACACTGGAACTTTCAAATATTCAATTTATTCGAATTTCAAACCGAATATTCGCATAAGTGAAATAATCCGACTATTCAGTGATTCGACGAAGTAATTGAATCGTCCAAATTTAAGGATGGCATCAAAAGAAAAGGAAATAAAGATAAAAAGAAAGGGATAAAAGTGATGCTTCATTTGAATGATAATGGGTTAAATCTATACATACAGTAGTATAAAACAAATTCCCCGGATTCTTGGATGTTACGGGTAATAACGAGAACTTCTGGATGGAATTTGATGTGGTTTTCACCATTCTGTAAAGGATTTCTTGAGGCAGGTTTATGTAGAAAATCATTCATTTATGACCAAAGGAAGCCGAGCAGTAACGATTTCAGTGAATCGAGTCGAAGAAATCCTGCTGTCCGTGCGCCTTTTAAGCTTACACTGGGTAAAACGTTTAAAATATCCATATACTATGAATGTAAGAATTGTTCAGCATGAAAAGTTCTAGAAAGAAAAATTGCGACAGCATATCACTATTGTCAATACATCGCCCACTATAAGTGCTTGTACGTGTTTGTTTCTTCCAAAAATCACCATTCAGCGGAAATCTAAATTACTAGCTTCAGAGCTTGTTTATGAACTATCGAGAGAGCCTATCACCCCTGCTTCAGCTTAGCCCTGAATTCCGCAATGCCATTGTTTTCAAAATGAAACTACAATAACAAATACACAATGAGGTTTGTCTGTTATTAGGTCGCGTAGTGCCCATGTAAATCAAGCCATCAACATGTCGAACTTCATGCACAAAACACGATCTAATGTGTAAAAAGCCTCAATTGGTAATATCACGATCTTGAATAATATTATACTCTAAGAAATATACATGAGATAAAATCAGCACGCAGATGATTTAGCAAGAGATCCAGTACATGTGAAGGGAAAGAACACAATCCTCACGCCCGTTTGCAGCGAGTGTCATCTCCTCACCAAATATTGATCCGGAAGACTGGAATTTCCGGAGCTGTCTGCTCTTCTGTCGTCAGAAATTCATAACCACTCCATCAGCAAAAGCCAAGCAGACATGCCAGCTGTCAACGAACATACAGATGAGCTGGCCTGAGATTTTGTTCAAATAGCATATTTATTCCTTTAAAATACGTTTTAGGAATAGCGGCTTGCATTACATATTGTGCGTCAAAACTATTTCTTTAACATAATTATATTCGTTTGGTCATTTTATTAGAATTTGAACCATTTTAATTCGGGAATTTTCATTCATTTTCTCGTAGAGAATTGTCTCAAATTCAAATTTACCGTTGCTTTTATTTCTTACGCAATTAACATTAAAACTATTCCTTATGAAAAAGTTGAATATAATAATGGTCAATATTATATTTTACTGAATACCCCCATTTATTCACTTCACGCGGAAAAAAATTCCAGTACGTGATGTTACGTTTGTGTAATTTACAATAATTTATTTATTTATTTACTCACCTACTTATCTATTTATATTTTAATAATTTATTTATTTATTTATTTATCTGCTTATTTATTTATGATTCATTTATTTGTTTATTTACTTATTTATGTATTTACACTAAAGAAAATGGAAATTGCAACACCCAGAAGGAGTGGTGCTACATTGCTGCAATTGAACATGCAGGACGAGTGTTCGGTTGTGATTCGATGATTACACTTTCAGGTCCCTCTGACCGCAAGTAGGACAACAATCAATACAGGATGTATCCACCACGAGCTGCAATACATTGATGAATTCCGCGAGGCATGGAGTCAATAAGGCCCTGGATCGCTTCCTGAGAAATTGTGGCCCATGCTTGCTGCACTGCACGGGTCAGTTGTTCCAGAGTTGTGGGTGGCTGAGGACGGTTGGCCAGTTGTCGACCCATCATGTCTCACACATGCTCAATAGGACTGAGGTTCGGGGATCTGGCGGGCCATTCTAAGGTTGGGATGTCGTGGAGAGCTTGTCTGGAGATGCGTGCAGTGTGAAACCGGGCATTGTCCTGCTGAAACATCCCATTAGCAATGTTCGCCATCATAGGGACAACCACTGGATTGAGTACCCTATCAACGTACTGTCGAGCAGTCATAGTGCCCTCAACAACCACTAATTGTGATTTCACATTAAAGTCAATAGCTCCCCAGACCATAATGCTTGGTGTTGCCCCTGTGTGCCTCTCGACAATAAGGTCTAGGCGGCCCCTCTCCCCGGTACGTCGGCGCACACGATTCCGGCGATCACTGCGGGCAAGACAGAAGCGCGATTCATCACTAAAGACGACCCTATGCCATTCGTCGACCCACATCGATCGTTCTCGACACCAGGCCAGCCTTACACGTCGCTGTTGTGGGGTCAATGGAACACCTTCTGCAGGGACACGGGTTCGTAAACCAGCTGCACGCAGGCGATTACCAAATGTTTGTTGTGTAACGTGGGGTGCCACAGCTGCTCGAATTTGCGCTGCTTCTGCATGGGGTTCCATCCGGGTCATCCGAATGATGCGGCGATCCTCTCTCAAATTTGTATTTCGCGCTGGGCCTGTGCCAGGTCTACGAGTGTGGGGTACCTTCATTTGACCACTGCTGCCATACACGTTGTACCGTAGATGTCTGTCAGCCAACACGTGCAGCGACAGTCCTTAGCGATAATCCAGCCTCACACAGCCCAATTATCCGAGCCCTCTCAAACGGCAACAGATGTTGATAGCGTGCTCTTGTCTGTCGTCGAGGCATGTTTGACGGGGAACACTTCACTGCACAGACTGCAAGTCAACTACGCTAAACCAGAGTCCGTATACTGGACTTGATTCTTCCGCGGCCAATCTCGTAGGGAGACCTCTAGCAACAATCCAATGGGTCTGAAATTTTGATCGTTTACATACCTTCATGGCATCGTTCCATATCTTAAAAATCAACACAAACGACCAAAAAACTTCATGGTGTTGCAATTTCCATTTTCGTCAGTGTATTTATTAATTTACATATTCATTTATTTCGAAACAAGAAGCCTCCGTGGCTTAGGCGGCAGCACGCCGGCCTCTCACCACTGTGTCCGTGGTTCAAATACCGGTCACTCCATGTGAGATCTGTGCTGGACAAAACGGAGGCAGACAGGCTTTTCTCCGGGTACTCCGGTTTTCCCTGTCAAAATTTCATTCCAGCAACACTCTCCACTATCATTTCATTTCATCTGTCATTCATTTAATCATTGCCCCAGAGGAGTGCGTCAGGCCTCGGCAGCCGGCACAGTTCATATCCTCGCCGCTAGATGGGGGCTTCATTCATTCCATTCCTGACCCGGTCGGAGACTGGAAGCAGGCTGTGGATTTTCATTCATTTATTTCGAAACACTATGTTATTGAATACACAAACTCTACTTCACTTATTTGTTAGAACAACGGCGCTTAAAATCGGAGGTCTCGGGTTCCATTCCTACAAGCGTCTGACATGTCAATTCTATGGTTGTTTAACGCGAATATATGGGAGGTAAATTTGTGATTCCACTTGTAAAATCAAGATGTAATTAATTATTATTTGCACAGTATCAACCGTCCTCCCGTCCCACTCCCCCCCCCCCCTGCCTCCTCACTCCCTTTTCGTGTGTTTCAAGGAATGACATGTTTTGGCGTTCGTCAAGCGATCATCATCGGATAAAAATCATTTAATAAACATTATTAAAACCCACAATACTCATCAAAAATGGACGCGGTCTCCTAAACTAACCCGATAAGACAACTGTTTAAATAATATCAACATTGACACTAGAATGAATATCTGTGGAATTAGTAATGAATCACTTGTAGTTGAGCGGAACTCACAAATTTAGCGTCAAATTTATTTGGTCATATATTCGTGTCTAGCGACTGAAATTTAACATTCAAGACTAAAAATTGGCTTCATAGTGTTCTATACTATTTGTGCAAAACACGACCTATTTTCTGAAAGCCTCTATTTGTCATCATTGAAAGTAGAATACTTCGAATTGAGGGACTCATGTCAGTTATCACCTACAAATATCTCAGCATCACCTTGTAGACTCCTTCAGACATCACATAATGGAAAGAGCAGCAGCGACTATTAAAGGAATATATGATCTGAATAACACAACAAATCTCTCATTAAGAATTGCCACGACCCTTTTCCACGCCAAAATAACTCCCACTATCTCATATGGTTTAGAGCTCATACGGGAAATGTTTTTCACACAAGATCTTAATAAGGCTACATTATGGTGTTTGAAGCCATTTTTCAATGTTGCATTAGAAAACAAATGTTTGGTGCTTTTCAGTCAGTCAACACGATTGTACCCAAATGAGATGGGTTATTCCCTAACCCTGAAAGAAATTACTGGTGATTAATAAATACACTTGGATGACCAGTTTCGATCGTCAAGCGATCATCATCAGATCCATTACATTTAGACTATAAAATCTGTGTCTGAAAGTATAGCCTAGGTGAGAATATTTACAATATATACACTTATATAGTTACAGTATTAGTTGAGATAATGCAGCTCGTCAATATTCGTTAGTTGTGGTCTATGTGATATTTTGTTCAGATACTGGAAGTGGTGATTCACCTCCGGAATTTGCCTGTTTGGAGTGAATATAATTGTCAATTCAGATTGTATTGTACAGGCTACTTATCTGGTTGAGTCTTGCACGGTCCTGTTGAGAGCAGTTCACTTGGTCACTTATTGCACTCGACTGAATGGAAATTCCTGTGTGTGAGGTCCGTTATCTCGCTGGGCTGTTCCCCCTCCCGCATTCCTAAGTGCTGTGTGTTCCTCGTGCAGGTGTACTTGTAGCAGGGCTGGCAAGCGAAATTAAATTCATGGCTGTGGGGGCGAAAATAATTTAATTTCACCGTGAGCGCGATACTCGGGAGCGAAATGATAATGATTGTCGGCGCGTAATTAAATCAAAGCGAAACTTAATTCGAAGCGAAATTAATTTCGTTCCAGACTTTTAATTTCGCTCCCGGCGCGAAATTAATTTAATTCCAGACTTATAATTTCGCTCCCGGCGCGAAATTAATTTCGTTCCACACTTTTAATTTCGCTCCCGGCGCGAAATTAATTTCGTTCCACACTTTTAATTACGCTCCCGGCGCGAAATTAATTTCGTTCCACACTTTTAATTTCGCTCCAGGCGCAATATTAATTTCGTTCCAAACTTATAATTTCGCTCCCGGTGCGAAATTTATTTAGTTCCAGACTTATAATTTCGCTCCCGGCGCGAAATAAAATTCGTTACATACTATTAATTTCGCTCCCGAGGCGAAATAAAATTCCCAAACGGCATTAAGTTTCGCTCTCCGACGTGTACTCGTATTTAAAATGCATGAAACATTTAATTTCGTTGTTGAAATTAAAATACAGTAGCCTATATTAGTTTCGAGAGTTAAATAATGTTCTGTACGATGTTCAATGTCCTGACGTCTGTCTGTTAGGTAGTCAGCCCGAAGGCAGGTTGGATCCTCAAAAAGTACCGCCGGTAGGTTAATTGGGTAGATACCCACACAAACTCAAGGCAGCGCTATAGTGAGGCGTACTAGACAAGATGAGGGGTGAGGTAGTTTGCCATTGCTTTCCTCACTGAGTCAGAACAGCAGTACTAACCCTATGAGTAGAACCCTTCACAGCATCCACAGGCACTGACTGCCCTGAATGTCATTACTAAGCACCACCCATACTCAGTAGCTTCCATATAATCACAGCCATGTTTAAGACTGAGACAGCGGTGAAAAGCCACATTTTACTACAGCCTGTGCCAACAGTCAAATGCAAATGAGTCGTCAAGTTACAAAACTCGTTTAATCAACTTGTGAATAAGGATCATTTTCATGAGAAACGTTTCTCTGGACTTTGCCTCACGTATCTTTTGTGTTTGTTGTTTTCTACTTTTGGTTGGTGCTTTTGTGTTTGCTTTGTGCTTTTGCTTTTGAATTTGACTTATTACTTTCTTTCTTGGTTTTGTGTTTGTGTTCTGCTTTTGCTTTTTTGAATTTTGCTTTATGTTATTTGTTTTTTGTTCTCTGCTTTTGCTTTTGTTTTTGAATTTTGCTTTTTGCTTCGTCTTTTTTGTTTTTGTTTTGTGTTTGTTTTCTGCTTTTGCTTTTTTGAATTTTGCTTTTTGCTTTATGTTTCTTGTTTTATGATTTTGCTTTTGTTTTTTGTGTTCTGCTTTTGCTTTCTGCTTCGTCTTTTTTGTTTTGGTTTTGTGTTTGTCTTCTGCTTTTGCTGTTTTAGAATTTTGCTTTCTGCTTTGTGTTTCTTTTTTATTCTGCTTTTGCTTTTGTGTTTGAATTTTGCACTTTACTTCGTGTTTTGTGATTTTGGTTTTGTATTTGTTTTCTGGGAAATCAAAATAAAACAAAATAAACAAAACAAAATAAAAACAAAAACAAAATAAAACAAATAAAACAAGACAATTTAAAACAAAATAAAACGAAATAAAGAAAAACAAAAAATTAAACAAAACAGAATAAAGCAAAATAAAATAAAACGAAATAAAATGAGGTAAAATAAATAAAATAATTAAATAAATAATTTTACGACATGATCCGTATTCACAAGTGGATTAAACGATTTTTGCAACTGGACGACTCAAATGTACTGCACGGGGTCGTTGGGATGAGGGAGATGGCTACCTGGGAGGCTTGTCGTAGTATAGTATCTATGTGTGCAGTATATGCAACGACCGTCGTCTGGTTATCCAGTGGGAGATGGTCCGCACGGAGGTGCTTGTTGACGTAGGCGCGGTATTCCTGCCAGTTTGCTGTGCAGAAATTCTGGACCATCCTGGGAGGTGGTAGTCGGGGAAGAGGGAAGTTGAGTAAAAACGGGGGCATGATCACCTCCTTTGAGTGGCAGGACAGACACGTCAAACAGATGGAGGAGGGAGTTACGAGCAATGACTGCGTCGGGGTGGTATTGGAGGAAGGACGGGAATATTCTGGGAGAGGGACGAGGGTGGCGTCGATGTGACGTAGGTAGATGTCTAGGCTATAAAGTTCTAGGGCAGAACGCGAATGAAGGTTGAGGTCGGCCATTAGAATTAAATGGGGGAAGACTTCAGACACGTGTGTAATGCATTCTTTGGGGATGGGGTGGTAGGGACGAATGTAGATGGTGGCTAGGTGTAGGACGCGGGAACAAATAAGGCTTTCGGGGAAGAAAAGAAACAGATTTCATTTCAGAAACAAAATTATATGTTCCATGCATTTTAATTTCAGGCCGGAGGGGGGACTAAATGCCGGGAACGAAATTGATGGTCGTTAACAAATTTTATTTCGCGCCAGGAGCGAAATTAAAAGTCTGTAATGAATTTAATTTCGCGCCAGGAGCGAAATTAAAAGTCTGCAAGGAATGTCATTTAGCGCCGGGAGCTAAATTAAAAGTCCGTAATGAATTTAATTCCGCGCCAGGAGCGATATTAAAAGTCTGTAACGAATTTCATTTCGCGCCAGGAGCTAAATTGAAAGTCCGTAATGAATATAATTTCGCGCCAGGAGCTAAATTGAAAGTCTGTAACAAATATAATTTCGCGCCAGGAGCGAAATGTTATTCCATTGAACAATTTCATTTCGCGACGCTAAATTAAATTGATAATGCATTTCGTTTCGCATGCCAGCCCTGACTTGTAGTGAGTTGCCAAGTGTAGTCTCTCAAATGTGGTGTATGTTACTGATCTTAATTCAATAGAAAAAGTAAAAGCAAGGTTCCTCAGGAGAGTAGGCCTACTAGGCGTCGTAACAACGTCCCCATCCAGGTTAGTCTATGAACTATCAAAGGAGCACTTTTATATTGAAGATCTCCGATTCCAAATTCATCTGCCGTCTGTCCCACAGATGGAGAATGTACTTGAACTGAGACGCCTGAAGTGGCAAGACATATCGTTTGATGTTTACGTTACTGAAGCAATGACCGACATACGATGGACACAGGCAAATGTAAAGCTAAGACATGTTATAAGACGACTCGCCCTACACGACTTCCATTACGAAATTTGTTAAAACATAAAATATCATCAACCTAACAATGATTGCGAGTGTACTTTAAGTGAGAAGACATGTGACAAATACCATGTAACAGTATGTGGGAACATGAGAAAGAGCATAATGGAATATGGTAAATACTAATATATTCTGTAGACCGTAGTGGTTGAGTGATAATATAATTGTCATGCTTATTCAATTACTTTATAACCAAAGTTGCGACTCACTATGTGGCCATCTGGCTCCAATAATGTCTTATTATTACCCCCAGCTGATATGCTGGGGTTAAATCAGACCCCGCCAGTTGAAAACAGTTGGTTTACTTCCTAGAATGGAGCACAAGTCAGTTCCGTTTCGATGTAATCTCAGTAGTGAGGACGCTCTGGACTGGGAAGGTAGTCTCGTAATATTGCCCTCCGTGGCTTCTGCTGTACTTCCCCCTTGGGGTCAAATTTGACCCCACCATACCAATAAAGTAATGTATTATTTGTAACTTGTCAATATTGATTGCGTTATTTTCAGTGTTAGTTTTGGTACTAATTTTAGTTTGGTTGGTTGTTTCCTTAGAGTAGGGATTGTGACAACGCGGTCATGTAGCCCTGTGTACTTTGGGTGTGTGTAGAATTTGTCAGATAACCGGTGTTAATTGTGGTGGCTGTATTAGTGTGTGTTGTCTGTGATTCAGGTAGAGGGACTGCAAACGATTAATTTTTTCAAGTAGTTTGTACTTTAGCTACCAAATGCTACCGTCCACGACACCTAGCTGCGAACGTGGCTACTAAATGCCATCGCAGTCAGCATCTGGTGGTGAACGTTGGAACTAATTTAGCGTTATCAAACTAACCTACAAATTTTGCTTTCACAAGTGTAGTTAGTGGAAGGTTCTTTTACATGCCATAAATCTATGACATGGGACCGCCGGCTTTACTTTCCCTCCGAAGGAAGGTATACTGAGGGATTTATAACGCTCTTAAGAGAATCCGACGTCTTTGGCCGGGTTTGAACCCGCGATCTTGGGCATAGAAGCTCAGCATGCTACCAACTACGCCACCGATGACGCTTAACTTTAGCTTCTCATACAAATGGCTACGAGAAACTTGAGTGATGATCCAGATTTAATTTTAGAAGCATTAGACGACCCTAATTTTGAATTAGACATGGACTCAAAATATTGTGATGCGCCAACCAAACGAAGCGATCACAACACTGATACAGAACCGTCAGAGGTAGAAGACGTAGATATTTCTACCGAGGGTACTCAGGTTACCTATGTCGAGCATTCAAAGGACAATTATTCAAAACTAGCAGTAGTGCCCGGCTTCGCCCGGTGGATTCATTTGTTTTACAAACCTGGAGTGCTCAAGGATAAGGATCTGAAAGTAAATTTGAAAGTAACAACGCTTATTGCAGCTGATAACCACAGTATACTGCCCCAAAACCATCGCCCTTATACAGAGGCCTACTATTATAACTGTTTTAAGGGGCCTAAGAAATCTTTTTGCACGAATTACTCTCCGTGACTGCAATTTATAAGCAGCTCGCAATTCTGCCCCAGAGCATTGGTAGGGGCGACGTGATTCAGCCCGCATTACATGGCAACAATAGACTTCGTTATTATTGAAGCCGTCCTGGAGCGCTTGTTCTTCCGACTTACTGAACAAAAATCAATCTTTAAGGTTACCTGAGAGGTGTATCCTAATGCCACATAGCCTAAACTATTCCTCTTGAATCAGGCTATCATATACAAAAAGAATTTTTCGAATCCGACTGGTAGTTCCAGAGATTAGCGCGTTTTAGCACATAAAGAAACACACAAACCCTTCAGCTTTATTATATTAGTACAGATGAATCTTCAAGTGCCCCATATCGCATGAGAGCTCACAATCTACTGTAGTGTCGCATATTTCATGTTGACAGATTCCACAAATTTGATTATTGTCATTTATATTCACTTTCAGAATGATAATTCACCTTCGATTGTATGCTACAACTCAGTGGAAGAGCATGTTATAAAAATTTTAATATGAAAATGAACTTTCAGCTTTGCGAAGGAAACATTAACGGTAGTAGAAAATTTTGAACTGTTTATATTTTTGTTCCATAAGAAATTATTATTTTTTTGTGCTTGTGTTTTAAAATATATTGGCAGTAGCAAATTTTGTAGTTATATCTCTTTAAAAAAAGTTAAGATCCTTGATGTTATTGCATTTTGATTGAGTGGGTTTATAGATGACCCCAGCTTACCAAAAGTGTCACATTTCTATGCCATACCGGCAGGGGGATAATGCTTCACAATTGTTGTTCTTGTTTCTTGAAGTTAAATATTTTTAGTCAAAATGTGAAAGTCGTAGGTTACTTCTGTAACGTGTTCAGGTATTACATTACATCCTGGTATAGTGAGTGATCAGCCAACACTGGGAGGTGGATAAGCAGATAGGCTGACGAAGCTCTATTGCTTCGTATTCCCGAGAATCCCTGGTAGAGCCTCTTAAGCCCCTTGTCCACAACACGGCCATTGACAGTATTCAAATCCTTGCGGAGGGAATTGAAGGTGATCCTGCAAATCCTAGCAGAACCTGGAAAGCGCTCGGATCAATGGAGGCTTGCACTGAGATAGAAAGAAGTCATTTTTCACAGGTTTCTTAAAGGTGAACGGATATGTGGTTTCCTATTTCTGTAGCAAGTCCCTTTCTATAAATAGCAGTGAGTTTCTAGATCCAGTATTATTCAACAAACACTGTATTTGCTTGTAATAATAATAATAATATCGTATGGCCTCGGATGCTGGGTGCAAGCTTTGTTATTTGACACCCAGAGGGTAGCTTGCATGCCGAATTTCGTTTGTCCTTGAAGCACTATGAATGTCAAGGAGGTTAGATATCTAAGCTCCTTGAACACTATAGCGCTTTCTAGTAGAGAAATGAGGAACTTTGTGTTGGCGGAAACTCCCGAGATTAATTTCGCCATTAGGAACACGGTCTACTGAATTCAAATGGGTTCTTTGACATGCCAACATCGTATGACATACGTGTCGTAATTTTTGCCCCCTTTCAAAAATCTCTTACCACGGCCAGGAGCGAACCTGCAAGATTGGGGGTAGTAGACCGACACGTTAGCCACTCACCCACCGTGGCAAGCTTTATTTGCTTCTTGGTTAACCTATATTACTGAAATAACTCTACGTGTGAAACAGAAAATATCTTCTAACATGGGAACTTCTCCTGACGCTGAGTGCGTCCCGTTCCAGCCTTCAAAACAGTTTTCAAAATCCCTGACGGAGTCGGAAATCGAGTACGGATCTCCTTAAGTTTTATTTTAAATATTATTGAACATGAGTGTTGCACAATATATCCACCGAAAATAATTTAAGCCTAAATGAATAGAATCTGATGATATTTGTGTTAATAAGTGTAAACAAGTAGTTCCGTGAAGAACTATACAGTCTATTTTCATATATCCTACTCTTGTTAATTGCCTCTATCAACATACAAAATTTCAGTTTGATCGTTGTGATGGATTCGCAGATATTGAGAACCGTCATAGTATTTCAGATTGTAGCCAGGTTGGATTTTTAGCCTACTTTTCACATTTTGCAAAAATGAGGAAAAAGTATACTTATGAGATCGGGCAAATGTGTGTCCTTCTGTCTGTCTGTCTGTCCTTCTGTCTGTCTGTCTGTCTGGCTGGCTGTGTATGTGTGTGTGTGTGTCCCTATCAACTCCTAAACGGCTGGAGCAATCGAAACAAAATTTGGTAGGAGTAAAGATCTATATCTGAATATCTCACGGCCATATTTGAAAATTATGTCAGTGCTACCAACTGCTGAAAAATCGAAATTGAAATTTGAGCTCCATGTTGGATATCATGGAAATTATGAATGGGAGCTATTTCAAAATTGTCACACGTATAGATAATAATATTGCAGTTTAATTTCCAGGAGGCCATACATGGCAGTGTTGCCAAAATGATTATAAGCTTGCTGATAGGTCCAATTTTTAAATGCATATAACATCTACACTACCAATTGGAATTCAACCAAATTTCGTATGTACTATGTGTACATACACAGATATGGTTGAGCATATTCTTAAGAGCCACCAGGGCTGCCAACTGTTAATAAATGCACTCCCTATTGTTTTTATCCAAATACCAATATATCAGAAAGTGTGCAAGCAGACAGCTTTAAACTATGCACACGCATAGTACCTGACATTCTATATTAATTTGAAGTAACTTATATACGTCAGTACTACCAACATGATTCTAAGCCTGCTGAGAGCTCCAACTTTAAATACACGTAACTTTTATACTATCATTTGGATTTCAACCAAATTTCGTGCGTGTTATGTGTACCATAACAGATATGACTATGCGTATATTTAGGAGCAACCAGGGATCCCAACTGTTAATAAATACTGTCTCTATTTTTGTTACCCTAATATCAATATATCAGAAAGTATGCAAGCCAATAGCTTTAAACTTTGCACAAGTATAGTACTTGGCATTCTAGATTAATTTGGAGTAACTAATATACGTCAGTGCTGCCAACATGATTCTAAGCTTGCTGATAGGTCCAATTTTAAAATGCATGTAACTTCTATACTAACTAATGGATTTCATTCAAAATTGGCACCACAATAGATCATATTATTTCAGATTATTTCCGACCAATACATGAATGACATTGTTGCCAACATGATTTTCCGCGTGCTGTTAAATCCAATGTTTAACTGCATCATGCTATCCATTGGACTTCAACCAAATTTTGTATTCTGTTCCTTAAGAAATGGAACAAAGAATATATTCAGTCACCAGGGCTGCCAACTGTAGTGCTCTATTAGGCTACATTATGCCAGATACACAGTATTTCGAACTAATTAGAAATGTCGATATTAACAACTTAATTTCGTCATTATTCTAGATAGATCCATTTAGATTAATCATTGGCATGAATCTTAAATTTTAAGAAAAGTAGGCTGTTTATTTCGTCACGGAACTTCTTGTTATTTATGTACTATTACATGGAGATTATTGTGTACGTGTGGTATTCAAACTTCAATCGCATGATTAGGACACAAGAAGTAAAAACGAGATTTTAAAATTTCGCTCAGCTGCCATCTTGTGGTTATGAAAACAATTGAAATAAATTAGATGCCAGTGGATTAACATTTGTATAAGCATTTAACGTGAAAAGTTTCACTGCACTCGGATGGTTAAATCACGAGAAACGTCCATTTAAATATTTGTATTTCGTGTCGCCGCCATGTTGGATTTGTGCTCACTAGGTTACTGAAAGTCCTATAGGTACACTTATGTTCATAGCCTCTATGAACATAAAAAAATATCAGTTTGATTGCTGTGAATGATTCGTAGATATTGAGAACCGTCAACATATTTCGGATGCTCACCATTTTGGACTGCTATATGTATACGCCATAGAGTTATGTACTGTCCCCGTTATCCGGATAGTAGGCTGTCAGATATCCGCCCCCTCAATCGGATTGCCAATAATCAAACGCACCGGCACAGCTACATCAATGAAAATGGCACTGACAGATACTATCGAGATTAGAGCACAATAGTTAACAAGAAATTATTGTGGAACACACCAAAATATACGGGGGTTTATACTTACCTTTACTTACCTCTTAAATTTATCTCGGGGACTGGGTTGTCAACTGGATCACTTAAAGTATGCCCTCACAATAACCTCCACCATGATATTTAAAATGAACCATAACGAAGACGAGAAACTTTAAACTGCACAATAATTTATTTCACAAAAAGAATGAATTTAACAAAAATAAACAACAAAATCCACGTGGCAATCAGAAGCCATCGACCACATAACTATGTCCTCCTGTAGGACTGGTATACTCTACATACAATGTTTCAGATTTCTCAAGCTCAAAATAACGTAATTATAATAATGCACTTGGAATGGAAACGGGATTTGGGACGAGACACATATAGCAATTGTTTTGCGTGTTTATATACTTCACATTTTATTTATAGCCACTAGGCTATTATGGAGACGTCCTTGGCCTCAATCATACAGTTGTCCGGGCCAGCTGCAATGCACCTGCATCGTCAAAGTGGACTCACCCCTCCGTTCAACCCTAGCATAAGCGAGTTACATCAGAGCCTAGCTCTCCTTTTCAAAACACGTTAAATGTCCACATCTCAACTGAAATATTATCACGCAAATGTTTTAAATGCTCCATTCAAACACCAGTGGAATACTCTAATACTCCCAAATCATGATTAATTGTTCAATCCACCTGCTTAATTAGCGTTGTTTAGAGTATAATAACAAAACTCTTAATGTTAATAACAAAAGTTCATTAATTATTTATAACAATAATAAATTGTTTATAACAATGTCAAACGACAATTAAAAATCTTATACACGCCTCTATTAATCACTTTCATTTCAAATTATTTAACAAAGATATTTACAACATTATTTTACAATATTTATATTGTTTATATTATTTATACAAGAAATACATTAAACCACACGTTTATCCGGTTGATAATTACTCAAATTGTGATGATATAATCGACCAATGAAGGTTAGTTATATTTAAATGTCAAATTCAGGTTTAATAAGGTTTAATAATTATTATAATTATTTGTGACGGTAACCTCCATTCAAAATCTTTATCTCAAATTATTTAACACTCTTGTTAACTTTAACAGTATTTTCACATGAATAACTTTCAAAGAACCAGGACAATACATTCAGCGGAAAAATACTTCGCTCAAAACGCACAAAATTGCACAAAAATAGGCCCAGAATTCATCATATATCTTCATATATGGCATCAAAATCTTCCAAATTACATACAAAAACCTCCACTCATAAATTCAACAACTTCATTTATTACTGTGGGAACCTCCTTCATTATTCAAGGGCATTACTCATCAGCGACTTTTACAGGTCCACTGAACTAACGATTATACATACATCCATTGTTCCTCTTCAAAAATTCTTATATTCATCAATTGTATTAATGACTGTTATTACTTAACCTTCGTGGGTTTCATTCATGAATCGATATGAAGTAAAAATTTGCCAATCACAAATAAATTTAATAGCAAATACGATTAGACACTCCTCCCTGGTCTATCAAAATTGAGATTAATATCTTCAAAGTAACGCAGTATAAAAATACTATCTTCAATCAAAGTTCATCTAAACTGCATAAATAGTCGAATAGAATACAATTAGACTGTGGAATGCAAACATTATTGTTCCAATCTAGAATTGAGAAAAACTCCTATCAAATGTTCATTACTATAGTGTATTCAATAAATCGTAATCAAAGTTCATATTTCATAAAATTGTCTATAATGCAATGATAAATGTCTATGTTGCAATCATGTTCATAAGACGACTAGTATTTCAAAGATCGTCGATAACGTATTAGATTTTAACGCTCTAAAACCATTTAATTATTCTTCTATCTTGAGGATGACAGAAAATTGGTCAAAGTAATTTACTGAATAGAATTACTTTAATAAAATTGACACGCTGTCTGAATTCAAATCTGCCATAGTAATTCGTTAACTTTACAGTCAAATCGTGACTACAAAAATATGCAAATTACTGAAAGAATCTAAATTATCAGTCTCAACTGATCCAAAATTATTTAGGTATGCCAATGACATAACAATGTCTCAACAAATCGTAGAAAAAGGCATAAATCATCGAAGTGTACTGAGTACAGAAATGTCAAGCAAGAAAATGGGGCAAAAGATAGGACACAAAATATGGGAAAATGGTTGCTCAGATATCGCTACATGACTCAAATAATACAAGAAACGTTCACGACTACCTTATCTGTTGATCGAAGTTCTAGAGGAAAGTTTTCAAAGAAAACTGCTGTTGGTTCCATTTCACCAGCGTGAAGATGTGCTCCGACCTCGAACCTGGAATCAGCGTCCTCGGAGAATCGAACTGCTTCCTTCTCTCCGGAAATTGCACTGCTCCATGTATACGAAAGACATCCTTCTGGCAAAACTCTTCTTTATGAGCCTTAGCCTTCCATCTCAACTTCTGTTATAATCATTGAAAGCACTGTCAGATTATAATGTTCCATAGTAGAATGTATCGTTGTAACACCAAACGTATTCTCCAATATCACGGTTGCGATACCCGTGTCAGCCGTAGTGTATAATGTAGAATTTTAAAAGTGCTTCTCAGGTGGCGAGAAAATCACTTTTGTCTGCAGCCTTAAAGTGTCAATATCTTTCAAAGTATAACTGTGAAATTGTTCAAATGTTCTACACACCTCAATGTTGTACTGCCCAATTGAATTATAATAAAGGCAGAAGTTAACTCTTTATATCTTATCTGGTATAAACGTTAATGTGAGCGTTTCAACTTCACCTAGTTTCGAACAGCGTAAAATGGAACTGCTCCGTGTTCGTTCGATGCGCCGGGCTTTAACCACACGCTAAAGACAACTTGCTTCACTTATTCACTCGAAAATGACATATAACATCTGAAATATATATGCGTTATCAGCGGTATGAGAGATATGAGCTCCTCTCTCCTGTGCACGACCTTTTATCAACTTCTTAAGGGGCGTATCCATCCCTTCCATAGTTCGTTCCTCCGTCATTGCTAGAAGTTTTAACTTTGGCTATACTTGACGGATTTTCAAATTTCAAAAACTCAAAATTAATTTCTTCAAAATTCCAAATCAATGCCATAACTGAAAATAGTTATCCACAAATCTGCATGCCAAAAGTAATCAAATATCGTAGTTTCAGCAATCCCCGTCTTCCTTCCAAACTATCGTTCATTGGTTCGTGTCTCTCCTCCAATAGCGTAACTTCATCCTTAGCACAATACCTTGTTTCCTGCGACTGCGTCGTAAATCTCAGGTCTTTCTCGAACAAAATCATGACGTCACCAATAATCTCAGCTCAACCAGCCTACTTGCATGAAATCTGCGTCATCCGTGCCTACGTCATGAATATACACGTCACAACTATGACATCCATAACTTTATTCATTTATGCCAATACAGCCATCGTGGTCTCAATATAATTCAATTTACGGGGGCAGTACCATTACAGGAAAATTATTGCATAGCTTCATTATTCAAAATTTCACTTCAATCGCATGATTACGACACAAGAAATAAAAACTTAATTTTAAAATTTTGCACAGCCTCCATCTTGAGGTTATGTAAGGAATTGAACTAAATTAGATGCCATTGCATTACAATATGTATAATAATTTACTGCACCACATTACACTGCGCTCAGATGGTTAAATCAAGAGAAAGGTCTTTTAAAATGTTTCAAATTCGCTTGGCCGCCATGTTCGTTTTGTACTTTACAGGTTTTTTAAAGTTACATAGATAGACTTGTAGCAGTGCCCTTTATCCCGTGCCAAATTTCTGGGTGATATCTGTAATAGTTTCGGAGATATAGAATGCCAGTGAAATATTTTGCACATCCGCCATTTTGAGTTTATGTAAACAATTGTACTAAATTAGACGCCACTACATTTCAATGTGTATAGACATTTGCTGTACCAAGTTTCATTACGTTTGGATGGTTAAATCGCGAGAAAAGTATATTTAAAGTCTCAACTTCGCTTGGCCGCCATGTTGGTTTTGTAGTTACCAGGTTTTTGAACGTTCCATAGGTCAACTTCTAGTGGTGCTCTTTATCACCGTACAAAATTTCAGGGTGATATCGGAAATAGATTCGGAGATATTGAATGCTGGTGAAATATTTCGCACAGCCGCCATGGTGGATTGGTGCGACAGAATAAAATTTAAAGGGCACGGTCGGGGTCGGCCAGAATGGTGCTATGATCTTACCGAGTTTCATTGAAATCGCCCCAGCCGTTTAGATAGTATTAGGGACACACACACACACACACACGAATCACACACACGCACACACAGACAGACACACGGACAAAAATTTATCTCATAAGCCTTTTTTTTTTCATAAAATGAAAATAGGCTAAAAATAATGTAACATTACTATCAGGTATTATGATTTAAAAAACTTGTTACTCTCCGCCCAATCCACCCGGGCACAATTGTATTGACCGACTGAAAAGCACTCCTCATAATAGACTATCGAGTCCGGCAGTGGATCGTTTAGTTACGTTCGTGGGATTACTTAAATGCATATCATTGTTGTGAGACAATTAATGGTTATAGGCATATTATGGTTTAATGACACCAAAAATTATCGCTGTATTAAAATTCTCCATTTTCTAAAAACTGCGCGAGAGTAATTTAGGAGGGGACTGCTCCCCCTGTGGATACGCCACTAGGAAAGGATATGGCCGTCATCATTAGGCAAAACTGAAGAGAGCTCTGGTATTCTTAAAAAAGAAAGGAAAAATCATTAATTCCTTAATGATTTAAATAAATACGTAAATACGAGGCACGTCCAGAAAGTAAGTTCCATATGGTAATAAAATTAAATTGTGTACAGATACAGAAATATTATTTATTGCACAACATTTTGCAGATCTTAAACCACTTTTCCACATAACTGCCGAACTTTTGCAGGCCTTTTTCATAGCGTGGCACAAGTTTTTGGATACCTTCTTCATAGAAGTTTGCCGCAGACCGTAAACGAGAGTGAAGACTCCCCTGTAATATATCCTACAGTCTGGCTACCACCGTTAGGCAAATTGCGTATGTGGTCAGGAGAACTCCTACTTCTGTAATCCGTAACAAATGTGTAATTGGTAGCATGTTGAGCCATTATGACCAAGATCGCGGGTTCATAGCCGGCCAAAGTCGTAAGCGTTAAAAATCCCTCATTATGCCTTCCTTCGGAGGGGAAGTAAAGCTGGCAGGCCCATGTCATACATGGCATGTAAAAGAACCTCCCACTAACTACAATTTTGTAAAGCTAACATTTGTAGATTAGATTTGATTAACGCTTTTTAAGTTCCAACGTTCTGCGCCAGGTTCCTGTTGCGGTGGCATCTAATAGCCAAGTTCGCAACTAGGTGTCATTGACGGTAGCATTTGGTAGCAAAAGTAGGAACTAATTGAAATTGATCGTCCATTGCAGTCCATACCTGAATCACAGATAACACGCACTAATACAGCCATCACAAGTAACACCGGTTATCAGACAGATTCTGCACCCACCCAAAGTACACGGGACTACATGACCGCGTTTTTGCAGCCCCTAAACTGAGGAACCAACCAACCAATATCCCTAACAAATATATATACATTTTTAATCACATGAAATTTTTAACTGGGATTATAATATGTTGACCGACTGAAAAGCTACACTATGAACAGACAAATACCACTAGTCCTTTATAATGTAGTCTATTAGTAAAATAAATTAACTTGTTACATGTGAAACGTTTTTGGAGTAGCTTGTTACTCAACAAATTCGTTTTGTCACGCTGAATTACTGACGTATACAGTCCATTAAGAAATGAAGCAGACAAATCCTACTGTGGCATACAAATGAATTAGCAGTGGCGTAAGTTAATTCCCCATTGGGAGGGATCAGCAGCCTTTGAAACTCTAATTTGAGCTTCACTACTGGATTCAGTTAAGCTGCTCATCCTGTTACGCGACACACACGAAGCACTGTGCAATGCTCTCTGGAACACCTCGCAATGCTGCTGTTACTTATTTTAGGGGCATTGGACAGCTTAGGAAATCAACCGCTTGGACAGGGGAAGGGGATTATTATTAGTATCGTTTCAGAAATACCATTTACACAGTTCATGTATGCATAGTTAACTACATAACATAAGATAAGATAAGAGATAAGATAAGCCCGTAGATCCCTGATGGGCAAGGGCCTCCTACCGGAGTGGTAGGGGGTGGCTCAAGTAGCCTAGTCTCCCAGGAGGAGCCAGTTCTTGAGAGATGCCTTTCCTAAATACATATTGACACACATTAATAAAAAGTAAATTAACACACACCCTTACTACGGTATTTACATTGTCACACTATTACACTGATCTGAATTTCATTCCATAGCTTCCAATCCCTGGCATTTCTGGTCCACGTAACACCTGCCTCGAACCTAAATTCGTCCGACCATCTGCGACGGGGGCGTCCTCTGCTTCTCTTGCCAGGTCTTGGATCCCACATAGTCGTGGAGTAGGCCCATCTATCCTGGTACATTCTGGATATGTTCCACCCCAGCGCCATTTCATTTGCCGAGCTCTTGTTGCTGTGTGCTCCAACCCACTTCTTTTTCTCAGATCCGTGTTACTGATTCTGTCGCTTAGCTTAGCGCCTAGGATTCTCCTTTCCATTTTCCGTTGACAGATCTGGAGCAGTCTTGTCTAACATTTACTAAATGACCAAGTTTGGGATGACACAGCATAACACAAATAAATCGAAAAGCACTTCACACCAATCTCGACCAGAGCCTAGCAACATCAAGTGCATTTTGTGCTGCATATAAAAGATCATCTTCGATGCAGGAAGATGGGCACAATGGACACTGGAACATATGCTGCATAGTTTGTTCTTCACCACAGTCACTTGTGATGTTGCTGGCATCGATATAGCCACATCTTGCTAGGTTGACTTTGGATCTGCCTATTCTTGTCCTCAATCTGCTTAAGGACTTCCACACAGACCAGTCTTCATGACAGCCAGGTGACAAACGTTCTGCAACTGTCATTTGTCCAGGGATGACAGGGAGCTTGGCGTTCCAAAGCCATACTCTCGCTGTATTAGGTGATCCAGTTAGTTCCTCACACGTTCGTTTTCTTGACTTTAGTCTCTGAACTGGAGGTGTTTGGCCATGTAAGGTATGAGCACATTGTTGCTGCACTCTACGCCTCTCCTTGTCCGCAGCTATTTTCCTTCGAATACAAGGTGGAGCAATTCCTGCAAGACAATAGAGTTTGGAAGGGGATGGTACCTAATAATATCTTAGAGCAAAACTTATACACTATCCTGCTGGGTGGTAGTCGAGTGCGTTTAGTCACGCTGCACTGTGATTGCAAGAGGGATGTGGAGGTGTTCTAAGGTGCTGTGACGGTGGGAATTCAATACATCATCATCCATCACGCTGTTCCTTTTCGTTCACATCATTAAGTCTAGCTGGTGCTGTATTTGATTGACTTGGACAACGTAGTCATTTATCCCCGTATACTTCGGTGCGTGAGTGTGTGTGCACATCGCTTCATTTCTACATAGCTACCACACCCTAAATCCGAGGCAATCTGTTTTACAGATTCTAACCTTGGTCTGCCCCTACAGTTCTCGTCCTCGACTCTCCTTCCATAACTAGTTTGCTTTTCCTGGGTGTCTTAATATTGTCCCACCAACCTATCTCTACTCTTCATTAGCAGACGCTAGAAACATCTCTCCTCACCCACTCGTCTTAATACCTCCTCATTTGCTACTCTATCCACCCATCTGATCTTCATCATTCTCCTGTAACACCACATTTCAAACCCTTTTTTTCTCCTCTTTTCTGCTGCACCAACAGCCCATGTTTCACTTCCATAGAGCACCACACTCCAACAAATGATTTCAAAAATCGTATTACATAATACGCTAAGGTGTATGTTTCACAAAACTCAAGCTCCCAAAACAGAGGGAGTTAGAAGGTGTGGTTTGTAGCAAAATCTTTCAAATCGTCTCAATAGTACAGAAAGAATCTTGTATATCTTGAAAAGTCAACGGAAATATATATATATTTATATATTTCTTTATAAAGTGCTTCTAAACAAATAAACTAGACGATAGCCCCTGGCAGAACTGTGTCGCGTACAGCCCGCAGAGCACTAGCGCCGGTCGGGTAGTCTGTACACATGGGGTGCACACAACCCATTATGGAAGAGTTCTCGCACGGGCCCGCTAGTTTATTTCTAATACCTAAATCTATATTCGATGTCAACAGTAGTGTATAAATTTGTACTGTAATTCAGATGAGGATTGGGAAGAAGGTGGCCGTGGCCATCCCAGCATTTACCTGGAGTAGAAGTGGGAAAACCACGGAGGTGGGAATCGAACCCATCCCTTCTCAGATCTGCTCCCACGACACTGAGTGCACCCCCATTCCAGCCCTCAAACCAGAATTAAAATAATTCGTGGGAGAACCGTGAATCAAACCCGGACCTCTGGTGTGACAGCCAATTAGCCATGATGTGGTCTATTCTCATCTCTTTTTATTTGCCTACTTAAAATGTAGGTCCTAATCTCTTTCTCCGAGTGAGAAAATGGCCTTCATTTGGAATAATTTAGGATTGTTGTTGTTGATGATGTTGATTGGATCATTTAGTGACGTGTACTTGACTGCGTGTGGAATTTGTATGATAACCTGTGTTATTGTGATGGCTGTATTAGTGTGTGTATTTGTAATTCAAGTGAGGATTGGGAAGAAGGCAGCTGCGACTTTTAGTTAGGAATCATCCCGGCAATAGACTGGAGGAGATGTGGGAAACCATGGAAAACCACTTCCCAGATGGCTCAGATGGGAATCAAACCCTCCTCTGCTCAGTTTAACTCACGCGGCTGAGAATATTGTGAAAAGTTAGTAACGACGCATAATTTTGTCCATTTTTCACAGTTTATTCAATGACACCATTTCTTATTCAGTTTGATGAACAGTTGGCTCGTTTCCCACAACAGTGACGTAACTCAATGTATGATGCTACACGCAGTGGCTACGGTGGAGAATTGACAACGCTGTGCCTCAAGCTGGGAAAGCCTTGGCTCCACGCAGACATGGCCGACCAGCGAGGAGAGACTGCGAGAAGTATAGTGACAGACAGGTTATCAGAGAGGTTCAATACATACCTACAGTATGTGACATGATGTCACTAACACCCTAAACACTAACTCAATACAATGGTATTTATTTATTTATTTATTTAGAGTATGGCTTTTAGTGCCAGGAGTGTCCGAGGACATGTTCGACTCACCAGAGGCTGTAACTGCTTGAATGCGGTCACCCATGGGGTGAGCTTCAAGTCCCGTTCAATTTCAAGTAGTTCCAACTTCGCTACCAGATGTCACTGACACCTAAATGTGAACGTTGGAACGTTGATAGAGCGTTTCAACGAAATGTAACCTAGAAATTTAGCTTCACAAAAGGATCTTTTACATGCCATAAATCTATGACATGGGACCGCCGGCTTTACTTTCCCTCCGAAGGAAGGCATACTGAAGGATTTAAACGTTCTTAAAAGAATCCGACGACTTCGGCCGGGTATGAACCCAAGATGTTGGGAACAGCAGTTCAGCATGCTACCAACTACGCCACCGAAGCCAATAATACTTTGTTATGTTGTCATTTGAAGGTCAAAGAAGCGTGAACAGTAGAATATAACAGCTCCTTCTTGTGTCAACCAGAACTAATGCAAATGTTCCTTGTGCCTATCTTGATCCACTTACCAGTTATTTCAGGAAGTCGAAAGTTAATTTTGCCCCATAGTTCGCAGTTGGCAGCAAGTTAGTTTCCGGTCCCGGAGATGGCGTGCTCAGAGTGCAAGGACGCTGAGACGTTACCCCTCTTCCCCATCTTCCCCACTCCACTCGGACATGTTTCCAACTCCCGACAAAACTTGCGTTCCCCTGTACACAAAGGATTTTTTTAACAAGTTATGAAAAGAAATGAGGGTGGATTGCCGCGGGCCCCAGTCACTAGTTTTAAGTAAAGCAGCGATGATCTTCCTGAATCTTGGAACGTAACTCTGGATAGTTTACAAAAAAAGAGCCAGTCAGTCCGAAAGACTAGACTTTGTATCATTTTAAATTCTACAAATGCTGAAAAATGCTAGAAAAATGCCAAAGACTCTTGACATGTTAGAAAATGATCTGCATAATACTTATCTTGCTTTACAATACTTTACCATGTTTCAAATTACTCGCGAACGGCAAGTGCAAACCAAGGGCAAAGCAAGTTCCAGCGCGCGGAGGGAGATGGCTGGATGACGTGCCCCTTCCATCCAGTCTAAAAACACTTATAGTGGGCGATGTATTGAAGATAGAGATATGCTCTCGTGGACTTTTTTGTAGAACTTTTCATGCTGACCAACTTTTTACGCTCATAGTATATTGATATTTTTAACGGTTTGCCCAGCGTAAGCTTAAGAAGCGCACGGACGCCAAGTTTGTTTTCGACTTTTCCACTGAAATAGTTACTGCTTGGCTTCCTTTGATCATACGTAAATTATTTTCTACAGAATCTTTCCTCGATATATCCTTTACAGAATTGTGAAAACCGCATCAAAATCCATCCAGTGGTTTTCGAGATCACCCGCGACATCCAAGAATCGGGGATTTTTGTCTTATACTAACGAAGTAGAGATTGTCGGGGAACACATGCACCAAGCGGTACTATGACGTCACACACCTCAGTGCATCCGGGTACATTTCGTCCCGTCACCGTAGCATAACGCCAGACCCCAGCCTAACGCCGAAGTCGACAAGATCATTTAAAATAATAAAACAAAAAGAAAAACCAACTCGTACAGGCCATGGATGCCCTGTGAGTAGTGGAAGGTCGAGGCTTCCACCTTTTGTGACAACAGAGCTAATGGGATGGAGTTGTCAGCTCCACGCCCGGCCGTCTTTGCTCCCAGGAATTACCCTGGTACTCGTTTCTGGTGTAGGCTGAGCGAATCCCGAGGGCTATCTGCGTTTCCGAAAGGGATATTTTACAAGGCTGGCACGAATAATCTGCCACTCTGGGCCAAATCCCTGTGCTCTATGATCCAAGATGTTTGATACGAAGAGTTCTCGTGTACCGCTGTAGCTCGCAGGGAGAAAGTCCTCTAATGGGTACGCTCGATAGCGCGCTCTCCTCAATTGACATCATTTGTGGACTTTCTCCTCAGCTCATGACGGAAAAAATTCTCTTAGCCAAGAAGACTCAAAACTAAGTCAAGGAACATCCTTAGAGTATATCTGCTGGTCGCGAAGGAAGTGAAATGTATGGAAGAAATATTATTATTTATTATTATTATCTATCATTATTACTATTATTAACATTATTATTATTATCACCGACAGTGGTAGCCACTATTGCTAAAGCGCAGTGCTAGTGCATAGGCCCAAGCTATCTGCGTACTCGGTAGACGTGGGTTTGAGCCCCTCCATCGGCTTCCCATATTGAACTCCAGGCAAATGCTGGGACGGTACCTTCTGACAGGCGACGGCCGCTCCCTTTCACATCCTTACCCAGTTTGATTCATTTCATATCTCACTAACTCCTCTCATGAGGTTGATGTCAGAAAGGGCATCCGGCCGTAAAAACCATCCGCCACATAGACTTTCATTGCATCTCATCCCCACCCCGTTGAAAACGGGTATAATAAGGGATAGACATACATAGACATACACATTCTTCTTCTTCTTCTTTCTTTCTTTCTTTCTTTCTTTCTTTCTTTCTTTCTTTCTTCGTTTTGCCCACTTAGGGAGCGCGCTTGAACTTGTTGACTCGGGTTGATGGAGCTTTCCTCTTCTTCTCCTCCCAAAATCTCCTCATGAACTCACGATGCCCGTTCTTACGTTCCTCCGTCCATTCTTTTCCAGTGGTCTTTTTAGCTTTTTCGGCGAAAGTGTGATTTGTAACTCGGGTTCCAAAAGTCTTGCGATTCATGATGCTATCTTCTGTAATGTTTATTTCCTTTAAGTCTTGTTTGATTTCTTCTAACCAACTGATTTTGACCTTCTTTGAATTAATTATATCAAGCAGTTCTTTTGCATATCTGGTGTTGTCCATTCGGCAGATGTGACCATAAAATTTCAATCGTCTCTTACGCACGGTATCAGTGAACTTATTGATTACTGTGTACAAGTCTGTGGTTTTCCTTTTAATCCATATACCATTAACATAAACGGGGCCATATATTTTCCTGAGAATTTTACGTTCCTGGATTTCGATTTCACAAATTTGAGAGTGGCCTCCTAGAGATATAGTTTCGGAGGCGTACAATGCTTCCGGAAGAGCAACTGTCTGGTAGTGCCGTAGTTTTGCATTTCGTGACATCACTCTTTTATTATAGTGATTCCATGTTATTCGGTATGCTTTCTAAAGATTGGTAGGTCTTTCTAAATTAGCTTTCCTGTCCAATCCAGACGGTACAATAATTTCTCCTAAATATTTTAAGGAAGGTACGTGTCTAATTATTCCATAGTTGGTCTGTAGTGGAGATCTCGGGATATTCTGGTCTCCATTTACTATGAAATGCGTCTTCTCATACGATATTTGGAGTCCTGTCTTTGATGCTAACTCATGTAACTTCTCTATGGCATACTTGGTTTCTTCACTAGTCATGGTAGAGATAGCTAGATCATCAGCAAAAGCTAGGCATTTTACTTTTATTTTCTGTTCCAGAGTACCAATGGTTATGCCTTTGATGTTGTTTTCCCACTCCCTGATGACTTTGTCTAACACTAAGTTAAAAAGCAGTGGGGAGAGGCCGTCACCTTGTCGAACTCCGGTATGTACTTCGAAAGGCTCTGATAGTTCACCTAGAAACTTCACTTGAGATGTTGTGTCAGTGAGAGACTGGCGGATTAAAGCCCTGGTTTTCCTGTCAACTCTGAGCTCTTCTAGGGTGTTCAGAACAGTTTGTCTGTCAATAGAATCATACGCGTTCTTAAAATCCACGAAGGTGACGAATGTGTTGGTACTGCGGCGTATCCTTAATATCGTCTTTAGGCTCCAAATCTGCTCCGAACACGATCTACCTTTCCTAAAGACTGCCTGGTATTCACCAATCAAATGATCAGTTTGTTTTTGTACTCTGTTTAAGTGTGCTTTAGATAATACCTTGTATATAATATACCTCTGTAGTTGTTGGGGTCCGCTCGGTCGCCCTTTTTATGCAGCGGATGGATAGTAGCATTCTTCCAGTCCTTCGGTATTATTTCGCTCTCCCATATTTCTGTTAAGAGTGTATGAATTCCCCTTATGAGGTCATCTCCTCCTATTTTCAACATCTCAGCAGTTATTCCATCGTTCCCAGGGGCTTTGTTATTTTTGAGCGATTGGATTCACTCTTTTATTTCTTGAGTTGTTGGGGAAAGTGAGTCTGGGTTTGGTACAGGTTTTTCAAACTGCAGCCTTTCCACTGGAGGATCACAGTTCTGTAGAGTTTGGAAATAATCAGCCAGTATCTTGCAGTTCTCCTTACTGTTTGTTTCTAGTCGTCCATTACGTCGATGGAAACTTAATATTGGTGGTTTGTACCCTGACAAGTCCTCACGGAATGTCTTGTAGAAATTTCGAGTGTTGTTTTTCTGGAAATCCTGTTCTAACCCAACGAGTCTGATTTTGTTGTAGGCACGTTTTTCGCGCCGGATTGTTTTAGAGGTCAGTTTTTGAGTTTTTAGGAAGTTCTCCCATCTTTCCACTGTTCGATGTCCATTCCACTGATGCCATGCTTTGATTGGGTCATTGACGGCTTCATCGCACGTTGTGTTCCACCATCTGTGCTTTCTTTTCCTAGGTGGTTGTCCTAATTTCATGGCTGATGACTGTAATGTTTTGCGAAGGTCTGGCCACTCCCTAGGATTTTCATCCTGTAAATCTCGTACGAAAACCTCGGCGTTCTTCCTCAAGCAGTCAGGATCAACTCTTGGAAACCGGTTGCCTTTAGGTTTGGATCTGTTTGGTTGAAACCGAACCTTGATTTGCGTGATGTAGTGATCCGAATCTACCACTCTCTTCCGTACCTTAACACTCTGAATCTCCAGCATATTCTTTGTGGAAATAGCCACATGATCTATCTGAAATTCCCCTAATAACGGGTTAGGTGATCTCCAGGTTTTCCTTTTGTGTAATGGTCTCATAAAGTGCGTGGACATGAGTCTCAGCATGAATAATGTACAAAAGTTTATTAGATGCTCTCCATTCTTATTAGTCTGCCGATGTGCGGGATGGAGTCCTACTATTGATCTGTATATCTTCTCTCTGCCAACCTGTGCATTGAAATCCCCTAATAAGATTTTCACAGGATGTTTGGGGATTTTACTTGTAGTTTCCTCTAGTAATTCCCAAAAGTCTTCTACATTCTGTGGATTTCTCTTATTGTCTATGTTAGTGGGAGCATGGGCATTTATCAAGGCGTATGCCTTGTTGCTTGATTTTACTGTAAGCACTGAAATTCTTTCGCATGGCGATGTGAAGTCGATAACTGAATCTAAGATAGTTTTCCTCACTGCAAAAGACGTCCCGAACATTAATTAATTGCCTGTGATATTAATGGCTGGTTTACCCTTAAATATTCTGAAGTTTTCATTACGTAGCCTACTATTCTTACAGTACCAAGGAGGGCAGCCTTTTGCATTATCTGCATACGGTTCCTCTTCAAGCCAAAGTTCCACTTATGCATTTTCCCAATCCTTTGTGACTAAACCATTCACAGAGACAACAACTCGGATGACGAAAACTTCCTTTAGACCGTATATGTAACTGAGCTCAGCGGCAAATGGCTGGTATTTGCGCCTTCTCTCAACCACCGTATTCTGTAGGTTTTAATCAAGTGGAACAGCAGCATCTCCAAGTATTCTTTTGGAGCACTTGTGATGTGGTGGATCGCTTTAGCAGATCTATTGCACCAATTACTTACTTTAACGATATATTAAATGGAGAATATAGAGTCCTGTAATTTATTGTTGGACTAGGACTACGAAGAACAATGAATATTTCTCTGTCTGCTAAACCATTGCAAGTCATGTCATAAGGGGCAGATAACCTCGCTGTTTCACCTCTTAAAACTACAATAACTAACCCCTGTTTTAAAACTGAACTGTTCAACTACACTCACCAGCAAAGAACCGGGTGAGTTAGTCGTGGTCGTTACGGCATGACTGCTGGCAGTCGCTTACATCCGGGAGGCGAGGAGGTTCGAATGCCCCCGCTGGCAACCTTGAAGATGGTCTTCTGTGGTTTCCCATCTTCCTTCCAGGCAAATGCCGAGGTTGGTCCCTAACTATAGGCCACAGCCGCTACCTTCCAACTCATTGTCCTTGTACATTCCCACTCTCCTCCCCAACGGTACTTGTAGCTCACCCATTGGGTGTCCGTCTCGAAGCAGCTACAAAACTGGCGAGCCGAACATGTCCTCGGACACTCCCGGCACTAAAAGCCATACGCTAAAAAAAAACAGCAAAAAAAGCGAAACACTACTAATTCCAGACTAAACTCAATGTTGGACCGTTCCAAATCTTGTATTAATCAAATACTATGGCTTTACAACAATATAGCAATGTATCATACGTTAATTACCCTAATTAGCTTCTTCTTCTTCTTCTTCTCCTTCTGCTTTTACGGCCTCATTGGACCACTTCAGTCAATCATTTCATTTCTTGGTCCTCTTCTTCAGTAAGTTTCGTTTCCGAGTCGCCCAGTAGCTTTTCATTCGCTCTGATCTTCTCAGGCGTTCCTCATCTGTAAATACCCTTTTTACTGTGTTACGTTTGTCTATTTTAGCCTGAAATCTTATTTTTATATCTTTCAGTTTTTAATTTTTTTTTGTCTTGTTTTGCAAGTCATCCAAGTTTATTTCTAATTCTTTCATATATTCTCTAATTTCCTTAATCCATCCTACTTGTTGTTTCATATTCCGAAGTTTAACTACATTTTTTTTAGATAACCTGGTTTCTGGTGTCCTCATGATGTGACCATAAAAAGAAATCCATTTCTTCCGAATTAGCACGGTAATCGATAAACATTATTGATAAAGAAAATCCCAACAATGCACAATTACGAATTTGGAAATGTGGAAATCCGTAATTCATCGAACTGTCCTCCGATCTGTTACACTGTGTGATTACGAATGTTGTAGGCAAATCGTAATGTCCACAAAAATACGCGGCACGAGAATTCACAGTTTTTTGTGGTTATTGTTGTACAAAGGCAGGAAACGGAAACATTGGTGTTGTGATTGTCACGATAAACAATGTTTATCAATATTGTTGCGCTGAAACTTCCTTAATGAGCTAATTAAATCACGGCACATTGTCATATCGCAGTCACAGCATTCAATTTATACCCGGTTTGAAACGGTCAAACATTGAATTTTGTCGTATATTCGCTGTGTTTCGCTTTTTATGCTGGTGTGTGTAGTGTTAGAAAAAATTCCTTCGTCTTCCGTTTACCTGAATAAAATCCACAGTTGGTAGCCCTTCAGGCAAGCAACTCAATGTTGACAACATCCTTTAATATCACAGACTAGACGTTCCATGAACATTATTCCTTTTTTGTGCATTTATAATTCATTTTCGTTTGTTTCCTCTACTTTTCCAAGCGTAAAGAACACACTAAACGTTTCTTACGAGGTGCCAGCATGATGACACGCGGTAGACTGATGATTTTTCACCGAAAACTCAACCATATCCGGTCGATTAAATTTGCAGTTTGCCCCTTCTACTACTACGAGCGCTAGTGTGAGTCAATGCAGAGTTTAACTTATATCCCTATAACTTTTCCCGTTGAGAAGATTTTTCAAAATAACAAACAGGTAGTTCCGTGAAGAACTATACAGCCTATTTTCATATATTTCATATATAAATGTGTGTATATATATATATATACACATTTCCTCTATGAACATACTAATTTTCGGTTTGATTGCTGTAATAGATTCGTAGATATTGAGAACCGTCTAATCATTTCGTATGGTCGCCATGTTGGATTTTAATATATGTAGGCCAAAGAGTTATGTACAATTAGATGAGGATTATTGTGTACGTTCATTATTCAAACGTTGATTTCGATCGCATGATTAGAGGACAAGAAATAAAAACTTAATTCTCAAATTTCGCACAACCGCCATCTTGAAGTTATGTAAACAATTGAACTAAATTAGATATCAGTGAATTGCAATTTTGTATAGTCATTTGCTGTACCAAGTTTCACTGCGTTTGGATAGACAAATCGAGAGAAAAGTCTATTTAATTGTTTCAAATTTGATTGGCCGCCATGATCGTTTTGTAGTTAACAGCTTTTTGAAAGTTAATAGGTGAACGTCTAGTAGTACCTTTTATCACCGTAAGCAATTTCGGGGTGTTATGAGTAATAGTTAGGAGATATAGAATGCTGGGTAAATATTGCGCACAGCCGCCATGTTGGACAGGCGAGATGTAATAAAAATGTGAAGGGCACGGTCGGGGTCAGCCGAAATGGTACTATGAACTTACCGAGTTTCAGTGAAATCGCTTCAACCGTTTAGAAGTGATTAGGGTGGGACATACACACACGGAGAAAATGTGATCTCATAAGCCTATTTTATCATAAATGAAAATAGGCTAAAGTGCCTGAGGGAATTGACCCAAGGACCACATTAAAGCAATATTCTTATATAAATAAGTTAATTTGGCTAGGGTTTGATTCAAAAAGGACAAGAGTAAAGAAAGAAGCGATTTTATGCTGTTTTTGAGGAACTGTATTTAGCCCGGAAGTGATTTTCGAAATTAGCTTTTTAGTTTGATAGAGCTCTCCAAGACTCACAATTTGAAACCTTTCCGGGCCCTTTAGCCCTTCACCTTTTGACACAATTGAGGAAATTGCTTAATTTTACGTCTTTGCTGAGATGGCGAATCCCACTTTGTCTACTAAGAATATTTTCAACAAGTGAGGTGATCTATGATCTTAAGCCAATTTTATTGAACGAACACACGAGTCTTTCTCAGCCACCTAAGCATTGCCGGGCTAGTAGAAGTAGAGTTGCTGGCCGGCTCAATGGTACAGTGCGATATGGGACACAGTATTGACATAAAGTAGTAGCGTGAGCGACATTTCACATTGCGTGCCGTGATCTTGATCAAAATTCACAAGGAAACAAGGACTACTCAACGATAAAGTGTTCTAACTTAATTGGCTAAGAGTGTCTGTTAAATTTTAAATGTTCTATGACATTTGAACGTCGGCAGCAAATTTCTTAAAAACGCTACAGTGGCAGTTTCATGATACATCTCATTGCAAGTAATGTCACGATAGATCATTGATAAGTTTGGTATAACTCAGCTCATGCTAAACAGGTGGATGTGGCTCTCAATGATACGTGCAGAATAATAACTGGGTGTCTCAAATCCACTCCAATTGAATGGCTTTACCACCTCGCCGGGATAGCACCACCTTCTGTTCGAAGAGAAATAACAGCGAACAAGGAAAGGAAGAAGGTGGAGCATGAAAGAACTCATCCGTTATATGGGTACGAATTACACACACCAAGACTGAAATCTAGGAAGAGTTCCCTAAATACATCAAAGGAACTCACAACCACCGAGAAAAATGCTAGACTACAATCTTGGAAAGCTAAAGTTCTTCTTCCTGGTGGCTGTACAACACCATCTGAAACTTTACCACCGGGTCATAACGAGGCATGGATGACATGAAAATCCCTAAATAGGTTGAGATCAGGAGTCGGCAAATCAAGGGCTAATATGGTAAGATGGAACTACGTTAATGACGGAAACATCAAGTGTGATTAAGAAGATCAGACTGTCAACCACATGATCCACCTGCACAACAGAGGATCTACACCAAGCCTCAGAGAGTGCATTACAAGTCGCCAAGTTCTGGTCTCATTGTATTTAATGAAATGTTTTGTACGGTAATATATTGTGTAACATGTTTCTGATAAAAGAATAATAATAATAATAATAATAATAATAATAATAACTAGCATTACCCGTCGTGGCTTCGCCCGCGAAAATTCTAGTTGTAAAGAGTACACTTAGCAAAATCTCAATCATGAATGCTATGACTGATTTACCCTAGGTATGAATAATCAGACTTGATCAATTCAGCTACTGATGCAGTGGTTAGAGGTTTGTCATTTCTTCATAGGTATATCAGAGCGAAGTTAGTTTTCTGGAAATATCTCAGACACTGTTAATTTAATGGCCTTTAAATGTGGTTTTCGGAGACCCTTTATAGTCGGGTGAAAAAGACCTTTCGGACCACACCCACACGTGAAAATTGCCTGAAAAAATCAAGAGTGCCCCTTGACCCCCTTAAGCGCATTATACTGTACGTGTTGATGAATTTTACAGCATAATTTGGTTCAGTGATAACCTTATAACCGTCTGGAAACTTTCACAGTAATGTAATAATTGATATTGCATTGCGTCTTACAGAAATAGATGGACCTGTGAGATACTGTTACCATGGTTACCGTGTTGCATTATTTCATTGTAAATATACATGTTTTAAAGTATTTATTTAATTGTGAGGCATTTAAAGTGTAAGTGAGTGTGTTTCGCTTACGCATTGGGTTATGCTGAACCTGTAGGTACCCCATATGTGTTAATGGGACCTTATTTTCGGTACAAAACTGGAATGGGACCTTAGCAGAATAATATAGGGTGGGATTGAAAAGTAGGGCGCTTGTCTAATGAAGCTCACATTATTATTCTGCGATCCACTTATTAATAGAGCTGGGACTTTCAGTTATCGAATAATCGATTAAACGAGCAGAAACGTTGATTAATTGTTTTGTTGATTATTCGTAGTACTTTGCTCTTTTCACTACGCACTCACAGAAGGAAAACATACATTTTTGTTATAAGTTATAACATATAGTAAAGTTATAATTACTAGTGGGCCCATGCGAGCCTTCGCAACGCGAATGTAGGTTTATAGGGGTAGTAGGGAAGAATGTTGGAGAACGAAGTTTTAAATATTGAAAAAATGTATTTATTGTTGTTAAACGGCATACGTACATGAGAAGAACACAAAGAATTATGTAGAACAGTGTTTTGTACTTGTCACAGACAATAATCGACGTCACAACGAATTCATCGGTTATTGTTTTCTCGGAAGTTTCTTCTACAGTAATGTTTACATTTGCAAAGGATTGAACCCTAGAGAAAGTCTTGGCGGGACCACAACGGAGCCATCTGCTGAGAGACTCCTCAGCTAGCAGTACGCCGCGCTCCCGCCAAATGGCTGCCACCGCCGCGCTGCCCTGCGCTTTAGCGGCAGGCTCGCCTAGCAGTACGCTGCGCTCCCGCCAGATGGCTGCCACTGCGCTGCCCTGCGACCTAGCGGCAGGCTCGCCAGGTTATGGTGCTCCCATTGTAAATGTACATTTTTAAGGTATTTGTTTAATTGTGAGGCATTTAACGAGGAAGTGAGTGCGTTTCGGGCACACATGGGGTTATGCGGAACCTGTAGGTACCCCATATGTGTAGGTAGGTGTTAACAGGACCTTATTTTCGGTACAAAACCAGAATGGGACCTTAGCAGAATAATATAGGGAGGATCATCGAACATAAACAGTCGTATGCAACTCGCCTATAATCCTATTATAAAATACGCTAAGGCGTATGATTCACAAAACTCAAGCTTCTAAACCAGAGGGAGTTAGAAGGTGTGGTTTGTACCAAAATCTTCCAAATCGTCCAAATGGTACAGGAAAAAATCTTGCATTTCTTGAAAAGTCAACGGGAATATATCCCCTGGCAGAACTGTTTCGCTTACAGCCCGCATAGCACTGGGGTCTGGCGGGTAGTCTGAACACATGGGGCGCACACAGCCCATTATGCGAGAGATCTCGCACGGATCCGCTATTGGTAATTAAGACACTCGACGCCAGTTTCCCAAAATAATATTCATATTTTTCACGCCTGAATGCACTAAATATGCTTGTAAGGCGCAGAAATAACTTACAATGCTTAACCAGGAGTCTTAATTATATTTTCTTAAGAAACTCCGTATTTTAAGTAGATTTCATTAGAAAGCTAAATATTGCAATGGGTCCCATGTTTCGACTACCAGAAAATGTCGACATATCTTCGTGTTTCACATACCCTAGACCCCAAAACCACCGTCAGTTCAAAAGTTTATACATTATTCATGTATGTATATATCTATGTATCTATGTATATATGTATAGATATCAGTTTTTGCGGACACGATAACTGCCGTAATTGGGCACCAATCACTTTGAATTTTTTTACATAATATGTATCCCCTTAAAATCTCGGCCGACTTCGTTAATGGGCCAAATCGGTCAAAGGGGGTGAAAATGGGGGGGCTTTTATCGAAAAAGTGAAATATCGCTATAACTCTCTTAATATCTGAAATATTGAATCCATTCAAAGTTCATACTATGTGTCGGATACGGACCTAAAATTTATGTTAGAAAAGTTTTTTGATAGCACCAACCATTGACCAAAGGGGTGGGGAAAAGTGGTTTTTTCGGGAAACATTAATCATATCTCTGTTAATAGGCACAATATCAAAACCGTACAAAATGGAAAATATTCCTCCAATAATTACCTAAAACTTTTGTCTGAAATAATTTTTGATATAACCCACCATTACGCCACGGAGTGAGCAAAATGATTTAAATTATAAGAAAATAAGAAAGTGCCAAGAGAGGTTGCCATGACAACTTTACTTTTAATTGATAAGGGATGAGCCATCAGCAGTTGCTATGACAACGCCACTGCACGAGATCACATTCAGTTTTCCATCTGTCTGTGGGAAGTGACTTCGGTATCGGAACTGGTAGCATGCTGAACTTCTATGCCCAAGGTCGCGGTTTCAAACCCGGCTGAAGACGTCGGATTTACTTAGAGTGCTAAAGATCCCCGAGTATGCTTACCTTCGGAGGGGAAGTTCCAACGTTCGTTGTGAGTTGCTGGTTACGGTGGAATTTAGTAGCCAAGTTCACAGCTAGCTACTTTTCACATTTGGCAAAAATGAGGAAAAAGTAGTCTTATGAGATCGATCCGGGAAAATGTGTGTCTGTCTGTCTGTCCTTCTGTCTGTGTGTGTGTGTGTGTCCCTATCAACTTCTAAACGGCTGCAGAAATCGAAACCAAATTTAGTGTGAGTAAAGATGTATATCGGAATATCTCACGGCCATATTTGAAAATGATGTCAGTGCTACCATCTGCTGAAAACACGCACTAGAATTTGAGCTCCATATTGGATATCTTGGAAGGTATGCATGGGAGATATTCCAAAATTCGCACACATGTAGATAACACTATTTCAGTTTAATTTCCAAGAGGCCATACATGGCAGTGTTGCCAAAATAATGTTAAGCCTTCGGATATGTCCAATTTTTAAATGCCTATAACGTCTACAATATCAATTTGACTTCAACCAAATTTTGTATGTAATATGTGTACATAAACGGATATGACTGAGCGTATTCTTAAGAGCCACCAGGGCTGCCAACTGTTAATAATTGCTCCCTCTATTCTTTTATCCAAATACCAATATATCAGAAAGTATGCAAGCCGACAGCTTTAAACTATGCACACGTATAGTTCCTGACATTTTAGATTAATTTTGGAGTAACTTATATACTTCAGTTCTACCAACATGATTCTAAGCCTGCTGATAGGGCCAATTTTTTAATACATGTAACTTCTAGACTATCAGTTGGATTTCAACCAAATTTCGTATGTGCTAAGTGTAACATAACTGATATGACTGTAAGTATTGTTAAGAGCAATTAGGGCTGCCAACTGTGAATAAATGCTGTCTATATTTTTAACCTAATATCAATATATCAGGAAGTATGCAAGCCAACAGCCCTATAATTTGGACACGTATAGCACCTGACATTCTAGATTAATTTGGAATAATTAATATAAGTCAGTGCTGCCAACATGATTATATGCCTGCTGATAGGTCCAATTTTAAAATACATGTAACTTCTATACTAACAAATGGATTTCGTCCAAAATTGGCACAACAACATATCATAATATTTCAGATTAGGCTATTTCTGACCAGCACACAATTGACATTGTTGCCAACATGCTTTTACGCGTGCTAATAGATCCAATGTCTAACTGCGTGTAACGTCCATTGGACTTCAAATCCAATTTTTTTATTCTCTACCTTAAGAGATGGAACTAAGAATATATTGTCACCAGGGCTGCCAACTCTAATGCTCTATTAGGCTACATTATACCAGGTATATTTCGAACTAATTAGACATTTCGATATTAACAACTTCATTTCGTCATGATTCTAGATAGGTTCATATACTGTAGATTAATCATTGGCATAAAATTTAATTTTAAGAAAAGTAAGCTCTTTAGTTCATCACGGAACTTCTTGTTAATTATGTAGCCTCCTTGAGGTGGATTTCATTAGATTGCTAACTATTGCAATGGGTACCATATTTCGACTTCCAGAAAAATTGGACATATCTTCGCGTTTCACATCCCCCAGACCCCAAAACCACTGTCATTTCAAAAGTTTATATTATATATGTGTATATATATCAGTTTCTTGTGGACACGATAACTGCCGTAATTTTGTACCAATCACTTTGAAATTCTTACATAATATGTATCCCCTTAAAATCTCGGTTGAGTTCGTTAATGGGCAAAATCGGTTGAAGGGGGTGAAAATGGGGGCTTTTTATTTCGAAAAAGTGAAATATCGCTATAACTCTCTTAATACGTGAAATATCGAATCCATTCAAAGTTCATAATATGTGTCGGATAAGTGCCAAAATGTATGTTTGAAACGTTTTTGATAGCATCAACCATTGACCAAAGGGGTGGAAAAAAGTGGATTTTTCGGGAAACATTAATCATATCTCTCTTAATAGGCACAATATCAAAACCGTACAGAATGGAAAATATTTCCCTAATAATTACCTAAAATTTTGTCTGAAAGAATTTTTGATCTGACCCTCCATTACGCCAAGGGATGAGAAAAATGATTTCGGAATTAAAGAAAATGCCAAGTGCCATCGGAGGTTACCATGACAACGCTTCTAAATTGATGAGGGATGAGCTATCAGAGGTTGCCAAGACAACGCCATTGCACGAGATCACATTCATCTTTCCATCTGACTCTGTGGGAAAGGACTAACTGGTAGCATGCTGAACTTCTATGCCCAAGGTCGCTGGTTCAAAGCCGGCCAAAGTCGTCGGATTTTCTAAGAGCGCTAAAAATCCCTCAGCATGCTTTCTTTTCGAGGAGAATTTCCAACTTTCGTTGCAAGTTCCTCGTTGCGGTGGCATCTAGTAGCCAAGTTCACAGCTAGGTGTCGTTGACGTTAGTATATGGTACAAAATTAGGGGCTACTACATAAAATTAACCTCTGCAGACCTTACCTGAATTATAGACTAATACAGTCATCACAATTAACACCGTTTATCAGACAGATTCTACACACACCCAATGTACACGTGGTTACATGACCACGTTGTCGCAGCCCCTAAACTGAGGAACCAACCAACATCTCTGCGGGAGATAATATTTTGCGTGAAGAAGTAACAGACTGTTAGATAATTACACATCAGTTCCAAACCTTGCATTAGGACATTGTGATCACAAGTATACAAATGAACCCCAAATGAGAAGAAGGTTACTATCCTCATAAAACAATAAAATGATAAAAATATGCATACAAGAACAAAAAAAAGTTAATTAACCTCCAATTGTAAAATACTTTCTTGCAATAAATGAGGTCTGATCCTACTACGAAAACCTGCATATTTTGCCTATTATAGCCTATCCCCTAGTTTGCCCGGTGAAATCTACCTCCGCCTTCCGGCGTGCTGAGAGGATGTTTTTTTAGTTTCCACTAACAGGGGAGCTTTCCTACTGCAAAATGCCACACGTTTTGTTTTCGTTCTTTCTCTCTACTTTTCGTGTGGATTTAGAGCTGAGGATTTTGGAGTAATTTTACTGATGATCTGCTCTTGAACTATTCAAAGATTCATGAACTATGGATTGAAATCACCTGACTGAGAGGGTAAATGAAAAATAGAAAACGGGCCAAGCTCAGGTATCCTTCAGAATACCCAATTCTGAAAATTTCCAGACAGAATTTCTTATGGGAAAATGTGTAAGTCGATAATGGAGAAAACATTACTAACTAGGGTGATAAAAGATGCCAGCAGAAGGCCAATTATATGTTTTTGAATAAAACATTCAGACTGATTTAGATTCTTTCTTTAATTCTAATAATTTGCACATCTCTGTGAAACTCGCTTCGCTCTTTTTATAAATATACTCGTGTTTTATTATTGCCAATATAGGCACGTTGCATAATGTACTATTAACTAATTAAAATATATTGCATCATATATTTTAAAGGTGTACGGCAAGGCTGCAACTTATCACCCACACTTTTCAATCTTTACATTGAACAAGCAATGAAGGAAATTGTGGAAAAATTTAAAGTGGGAGTGAAGATTGAAGGAGAAATAATTTCAACTCTGAGATTTGCTGATGACATCGGCATCTTGGCCGACAAGCCTGAGGATTTGAATGAGTTTTTGACTGGTATGGACTCCGTCTTGAGGAAAGAATTCATGATGAAAATTAATAAACGTAAAACAAAAATATTCGAATGCAGCCGAAATAAATCAGAAAACTCTAAGAATATCAAATTGGCAGGTGAGAAACTAAAGGAAGTAGGAGATTTTTGTTACTTAGGAAGCAAAATAACCAGTGATGGACGAAGGAAAGAGGATATAAAAAGTAGGTTAGCTCAGGCAAAGAAAGCATTTCTACTGAAAGGGAATCTGTTGACATCGAATATAGATATAGGTATTAGGAAGTCATTTATGAAGGCCTTTGTCTGGAGCGTGGCGCTATATGGAAGTGAAACTTGGACTATTGGTGCAGCAGAGAAGAGGAAAATTGAAGTGTTTGAAATGTGGTGTTACAGGAGAATGATGAAGTTCCGATGGGTAGATAGGGTTACAAACGAAGAGATATTGAGACGAGTGGTGGAGGAGATATGTTTCTGGCGACTGCTCATGTAGAGAAGAGATAGGTGGGTAGGACACATATTAAGACACCCAGGAATATCAAGATTAGTTATGGAAGGAAGGGTCGAAGACAAGAACTGTAGGGGTAGACTAAGGTTAGAATACGTTAAACAGATTGCCTCGGATGTAGTGTTTGGTAGCAATGTACAGATGAAACGATTACCTCAGGACAAGGATGCATGGAGGGCTGCATCAAACCAGTCAAAAGACTGAAGACTCAAACAACAACATATTTTTAGCCAATTTTCAATTTTGAAAAAAATAGGCTTATGAGATCACCTTTTGTCCGTGTGTGTGTGCGTGTGTGATCCGTGTGTGCGTCCCCCCCCCCCATAATAAAATCTAAACGGCTGGAGAGATTTCAATGAAATTCGGTAAGTTCATAGCTCTATTATGGGCGACCCCGACCGTGCCCTTCAAATTTTGTTACGTCTCACCAATGCAACATGGCGGCTGTGCGAAATATTTCACCAGCATTCAATATCTCCGAAACTATTACCGATATCACCCTGGAATTTTGTATGGTGATAAAGGCAACTACTGGAAATTCACTTATGTGACCTTTGAAAATCTGGTTACTACAAAACCAACATGGCGGCCAAGCGAATTTGCGACTTTTAAATGGACGTTTCTCGCGATTTAACCAACCAAACGCAATGAAACATGACACAGTATATGTTTATATACATTGTAATACACAGACATCTAACTTCGTTCAATTGTTAACATAACCTCAAAATGGCGGCTGTGCGAAATATTTCACAGGCATTCAATATCTCCGAAACTATTTATGATATCAACCTGAAATGTTGTACGGTGATATAGAGCAGTGCTACAAGTTTATCTATGTAACTTTGAAAAACCTGTAAACTACGAAACGAATATGGCGGCCAAGCGAAGTTGAAACATTCTAATACATTTTTCTCGTGATTTAATCATATGAGTGCATTGAAAAGTGGTACAGTAAATGATTATACATATTGTCATTCACTGGCATCTAATTTAGTTCAATTGTTTACATAAACTGAAGATGGCGGCTGTGCGAAATTTTAAAATTAAGTTTTTATTCTTGTGTCGTAATCATGCGATCGAAGTGAAAGTTTGAATAACGAAGCTACGCAATAATTTTCCTTTAATGGTACATAACTCTATGGCCTATACATATAACAATCCAAAATGGCGAGCATCCGAAATATTTCGTCGGTTCTCAATATCTAAGAATCCTTTCCAGCAATCAAACTGATTTTTTTAAATGTTCATAGAGGCTATGAACATAAGTTCACCTATATGACTTTCAGTAACCTGGTGAGCCCAAATCCAATATGGCGGCGACGCGAAGTATAAATATTTAAATGGACGTTTCTCGCGAATTAACCATCTGAGTGCAGTGAAACTTCGCACTTTAATGCTTATACAAATGTTAATCCACTGATATCTAATTTATTTCAATTGTTTTCATAACCACAAGATGGCAGCTGTGCGAAATTTTAAAACCTCGTTTTTACTTCTTGTGTCCTAATCATGCGATTGAAGTCTGAAAACCACACGTACACAATAATCTTCATGTAGTAGTACATAAATAAAATTCCAACCGGCTTCCATCTGCAATATTTAGTTGGTTCTCAGTATCTACGAATCTACCATAGCAATCAAACTGAAATTTTATATGTTGATAGAGGCGGAGGTAGATTTCACCGGACAAACTTGGGGATAGGCGAAAATAGGCAGAATATGCAGGTTTTCGTAGATGGATCAGACCTCATTTATTGCGAGAAGGTATTTTATAATTGGAGCTTAATTAACATTGTTTTTCGTCATTTTATGCTTATTTTAATCATTGTATTGTCTTATGGGAAAGGTAACCTTCTTGTCATTTGGGGTCCATTTTTAGCCTATTTTCAATTTTGAAAAAATAGGCTTATGAGATCACCTTTTGCCCGTGTGTGTGTGCGTGTGTGTGTGATTCGTGTGTGTGTCCCCCCCCTAATAAAATCTAAACAACTGTAGCGATTTCCATGAAACTCGGTAAGTTCATAGCACTATTCCGGGCGACCCTGACCGTGCCCTTCAAATTTTGTTACAGCTCACCAATCCAACATGGTGGCTGAGCGAAATATTTCACCAGCATTCAATATCTCCGAAACTATTACCGATATTACCCTGACATTTTGTATGGTGATAAAGTGAACTACTATAAGTTCACTTATGTGATCTTAGAAAACCTGGTAACTACAAAGCCAACATGGCGGTCAAGCGAATTTGCGACATTTAAATAGACGTTTCTCGCGATTTAACCAACCAAACGCAATGAAACTTGGTACAGTATATGTTTATATACATTGTAATGCACCGACAACTAACTTCGTTCAATTGTTTACATAACCACAAGATGGCGGATGTGCGAAATATTACAACGGCATTCTATATCTCTGAAGCTATTAGCGGTATCTCCCTGAAATTTTGTACGGAGATAAAGGGCACTACTGGAAGTCCATCTATAAGACTTTCAAAAACCGGTTAACTAAAAAACGAACATGGCGGCCAAGCGAATTTGAAAATTTTAAATAGACCTTTCTCGCGATTTAAAGTTCCAAACGCACTGAAATCTGGCACAGGAAATATTTATACACATTGTAATGCACTGGTATCTAATTCAGTTCAATTGTTTACATAACCTCAAGATGGCGGCTGTGCGAATTTTAAAATTAAGTTTTATTTCTTGTGATGTAGTCATGCGATCGAAGTGAAAGTTTGAATAATGAACCTACGCAATAATTTTCCTTTATTGGTACATGACTCTATGGCCTATACATTTAGCAATCCAACATGGCGACCATCCGAAATATTTAGACGGCTCTGAATATCTACGAATCTATTATAGCAATTAAACTGAATTTTTTTAATGTTCATAGGGGCTATGAACTTAAGTTCACCTATAGGACTTTAAATAACCTGGTGATCACAAATCCAACATGGCGGCGACGCGAAGTATAAATATTCACATGGACGTTTCTCGCAATTTAACCATCCGAGTGCAGTGAAACTTGGTACAGTAAATCCTTATACGAATGATAATCCACTGGCATCTAATTTATTTCAATTGTTTCCATAACCTCAAGGTGGCAGCTGTGCGAAATTTTAAAATCTCCTTGTTACTTCTTGTGTCCTAATTATGCGATTCAATTTGAATACTACACGTACACAATAATCTGCATGTAACAGTACAGAACTCTGAAGAACATATATAAAATCCTACATGGCGACCATCCTCAATATTTAGTCGGTTCTCAATATCTACGAATCTATTACAGCAATCAAACTGAAATTGTGTATATTGATAGTGGCAATTAACATAAGTAGGTTATATGAAAATAGGCTGTATAGTTCTTCACGGAACTACTTGTTATACTTGTGGTCACACTGTCCTTATGCAAGGTTTCGACAGTGATGTGTAACTATGTAACGGTCTGTTAGTTTTTCACGCAAAATTATATCTCCCGAGGAGATTTTGGTTGGTTCCTCAGTTTAGGGGCTGCGACAACGCGGTCATGTAACCCCGTGTACTTAGGGATGGCTGTATTAGTCTGTAATTCAGGTAAGGACTGCAGACGGTCAATTTAAAGCAGTAGTTCCTAATGTTGCTACCAGGTACTACCGTCAACGACACCTAGCTGTGAACTTGGCTACTAGATGCCACCGCAACCAGCAACTCGCAACGAACGTTGGAACTTCCCCTCCAAAGGAAAGCATACTGAGGGATTTTTAGCGCTCTTAGAAAATCCGACGACTTCGGCCGGCTTTGAACTCGCGACCTTGGGCATAGACATTCAGCATGCTACCAGTTACGTCACCGAAGCCGCATCCCACTTAGTCAGATGGAAATACTGAATCTGATCTCGTGCAAGTGCGTTGTCATGGCAAGGTCTGATGGCTCATCCCTCATCAATTTAGTAGTGTTGCCATGGCAACCACTGATAACTCTTGGCATTTTCTTATAATTCCGAAATAATTTTTCTCATCCCTTGGCGTAATGGTGGGTCATATCAAAAATTCTTTCAGACAAACGTTTTAGGTAATTATTAGGGGAATATTGTCAATTTTGTTCGGTTTTGATATAGTGCCTATTAAGAGAGATATGATTAATGTTTCCCGAAAAACCCACTTTTTCCCACCCCTTTGGTCAATGGTTGGTGCTATAAAAAACTCTTCAAACATAAATTTTTGGGCTTTATCCGACACATTGATCGTTGAACGGATTCGATATTTCACATATTAAGAGAATTATAGCAATATTTCACTTTTTCGAAAAAAAAAAGCCCCCCATTTTCACCCCCTTCGGGCGATTTAGTAACGAACTCGACCGAGATTTTATAGGTATACATATTAGGTTCAAAATTCAAAGTGATAGGTGCAAAATTACGGCAGTTATCGTGTCCACAAGAAACTGATATACTGTGCCCAAATCTAGGAATGGGTATTCCAAGTTTCAGACACCTAGATAGCAAGGGAAAGGCTGTAGCAGCGTTTGAAAGTTCGGATATTTGAATATCGCGCTACATTGCTTCTCGAAGCCATTCGAAGGAAATTACCGATAGTTGGATGGTAAATGACGTAGCGAGTAACAGCAGAGGTGGAGACTATTTATTGATTAAATAGTTAACTATGGAGCAGAGACTTGAGACTGGGATCAGATTACTGGCACGGCCAAATAAAAGAGAATGCAATTAGTATCAAGTAAATCGGACCAGGGATTCAAGAGATATGAGGATTTCTAGATATCAGGCGATGACGCGTGACCCTGACCGTTTTTGTATAAAAGCAAGCTGGAACAGGCTTAGGTAGCTCAATTCATCACAAGCACTTGGCGAACAAGTTGCGTCTACGCTGAGCCAAGGCACATGGTTGCCACGTCTACGAAGAAGTACTTTTCAAATCGTGATAGTCACGAGAAGTGCTGCGCAAACGAGTTGGAACTTAGTAAGTTTCTGGTGAGGAGAATCACTGAGGTGATTGTATTTCTACAGACATTGGTGGAAATATTTATATTTCCTAAAGGACATATGCTAGACTTGGTCTAGAAAATAGTATTTGTCACAGTCCAATAGTAAATTAATACTTGGATGTTTAAATCCATTTAAAGTCAGTTTTCATATTTTGTAACTATTTAACCACTTCGATCCGTCAGTACATTGAAGAATAGTCTATAACGGTGGCGTTCATTAGTCTACGCAAGGGAAACTGCAGGTTGCTTAGCGCATGGCAGATGGTGATATACAAACCATGCCCAGGGAACGATCTTCAGGACAGCCGTTAACTGCTTAGACTGTCAACGTTTTTCTTGTACTGATGAGATTACAGTGAGTTAAGTTACAACTGACACATTTAAGAAGAGATCGCTTAGATCTGACCTTTTTCAAACAAACTGTTATGGCTTTGTTAGAAGCACATATTAAAATGGAACTACAGTCATTTAAAACGTCGAAAGATACTACCACTATGTCTGACTAGACGATTTGTGGGTCTACAATGGCGGCCGATACAAGGATTATACGTGCTTGTCCGCTAGGGCATGTCTACGGATAAATCTGGTATAGACCAGGTTTACTACACTTCAAGAACATCAAGAAATGTAAGCCACATTTGAATTATTTTATGCCTAGCTAATTGGAACAAACTATTTTTCTGCAGATGACCAACACATTTTTTTCGTCATATTTAAAGCTTGTAATGATTTACGCAAGACTAGTTAGATTTATTCTGAGCATTTTCAGCACTCAGAACAGTTTAGGATCGATGACCGAGCATTTTGAGCATTTATTTGAATTTTTCATATTTTTGGGAAATCACGGTAATCAGCCGATGTAACTGTAAAAGTTAAATTTATTTTCGTTGAGGAATGGATATTTTTTTCCATATTCGAAGGTTCGAACATGTGGATTCTCACATAATGAGATGATAATTAAACATATTTGAAATAATAATAATAATAATAATCCACTAATAATAATAATAATAATTTTCATAATTTTTCTAAATAATTCTTGGATATTATATTTTATAATAATCATATGTATTGAGAAAGAGCCTATGAAGTAGTTGAAACATTTCTAGTTTGGAACAGGAGATTTTACGAAGGAGAGTGGTTAGCGCATGCCCGCATTCAACCTACATTTCAGTTCTGGTTGAACAGTTGATATTTGCTATGAGCAAAGTATATGTTTCATATAACACGGAGAGGCATGAAACGGGAAGCAATTGATATTTGTATCAAATAGGATTTTTGTATTTATATAAAATCATGACGTAAATACACTTCGAAAGTGAAATGATGCTTTTCATAAGTATGGTAAATTCACGGGTTGAACTGAATGGTAAAATAAAATAAACTTGTAAGTTTATTAATCTTCCAGTGTTGATAACAAGCAGAGGCTTGATTTATTGTATAAATTTTGGGAAGATAATTTATGTGTGTGGAATAGTTGTAAATGCCATTCCCAGGTGCGCATGTTAAGTCGCAGGAATGAAGGTTTTTTCGAGCATCAATCAAATAGCAGGTTCGATGGCTCAGGTTTATAGTAGGAGTATTGGAGCCACACATTTCGTCGTATGAATAACCCGAAGGTTATTTCTTTGAAACCATCAGTTCTTATTTCAACCTTGTTTACGAATTCCATTTAGAATTTGATTTTGCTAGAACCCGGATTTGTCATGATAGTAGTTTATTCTTCTTTAGAGGAAGACCTTTGCCGTTGTTGTTGTTGTTATAATATTGTGTCCTTACACAAATAGTAGAATGGGCCACTGCCAATTTAAAATAATTCTTTAACCACGAATAATTTGAAGGATATTTTCAATCCTAGTGCCATGAACCAAATGAATTCATTATAAGACTACAATTCTAATTTCCGCATTCTGTCGAAGAATTGCAAGTTGTGAAAGTTGCTAGAAATGGCCATAAATATAAGTATTTTTTTCATAATAATTCCAAGTGGAAAATCTAATAGTTGAATGGTTCAACCATTTATTGATCAAGTTGATGATTCAGAAATCATATATTTTGTTTGGAACTTGAAGTTCATAATCGAGTCACTTCTCGAATATTTAATGTCAGAAGAACAATTAATTGTTGTTGTGCTTCGCACAGTTCTTCGATGCTATGCTCAATGGTCAAATACTTTTCAGATGTTGTTAATATGTGTTAATAATTTGTGTTGCTACGATGATAATAATAGTTTCAACGATATATTTTGGAAAACTGGAAAACAAATGAAAGTTTAAGAAATTCTATAAACATTTATTCTACGAGTGTTAATATCATGTAAATAGTCAAACAGTGATCTACGTTATTTCCAGTATGGACAATTCATTTTGCACTGGAATAAAATGTTAATAATTTTGGAACACAGTCCACAGGACTAACAATCGGACTTGTGTTTTCAAAAAGATTGTCAAATGTGTTTGGAAGATTTCTGTATATTGTGTGTAAATAAGAGTGTGGATCGCCACACGTGGATGATGCTGCTTTGAGCATTATTCTTGCAGTCAGATTTTAACTTTAAATAAACTGAGATAATTTTACCAGATGTGTTTCACCCAATTAAATCTCCTTCTATCCTTATTGTTGCATTGAGCCAAAAATCAGCAAAGCATTTTTATAAATTTGATGTCGTTTTTGCGATTTGCTTTAACCCATCTGGCGCTCCGGGATATTTTGATTCTCGTGCTGACTGATTATTGGTAAAACGCATATGTGGTCGTGCGGACTCCGGTCTAAACGGGCACATAAAATAAGATAGAGAGAGAAATGGCTTCGAACGTGGGTCTCGATTTAGACATGGTCAATCGCATGCCGATTTGAAATTGTGATAATTTTTTTTGAAATATTTTGGGAGTTGAGAGATGTCTGGTTTGGATGAATAAATTAGTAGGAAACCCAATTAGTGGGAAAATTAAAAATTTAACTTGGTTAATAATTAGAATGGGTTTGATTATTTTTGATAATGGCTTAACCATTAGGGCGTCAAGTAAATTCAGTAGTAAACGTTCGATGACTGGAGATACACATTATTAGAATCCAGGTGGAGGATATTTGAGAACTAGCATATTTTTCTTGTGATATTATGGTAAATGTAATTCGTAAAAGTAAAGAATTTTGTTTTTCCATCTCGTCGATATTAGGACAAATCTCATTTTATTATAGTGTTCCAATTAGCTATTCATATTTCTTGTTCTAGTTATAAGCTTGTGTTTGCCACTGTTGTATACCCCTAAGTTTTGAATAATTGAAATTATGGAAGAAATGATGAGGATGATGAGGAGTTTGGAGGAGAGTTCGAAAGAGGCTGGACGGCGTGTAGCCGCTATTATGAAAGAAAATACTGAGGCTTTAGAAAAGAAACTTAAAGAAAATTCTGATTCTTTAGAGAATAAACTTAGAGAAAATTTGGATGATAAACTTAAAGTAAATTCTGATTCTTTAGAAAATAAACTTAAAGAAAATTTGAATGATAAACTTAAAGAAAATTCTGATTCTTTAGAAAATAAACTTAAAGAAAATTCTGAGTCTTTGGAAAATAAACTTAAAGAAAGTTCTGATAAACTCAAAGAAAATTCCGACTTGTTAGAAAGCAGGTTGAAAGATAACTTGAAGGAAAATTTAAACAGTAAATTTAATTCAATGGAAAGTAAATTTAAAGAGAATTCTGAAATTTTGAAAATGACACTTGAAAGTAAAATGAATAAATTATGCGATAAAACACATGAGCTCGAAACTTCATTAGCTACTAACGCAAGTTTAATGGACGATAAATTTCGCGATGCCGATCTTCGATCCCAAAGCTTAGCTGATAGGATAGAACATGGTCTTAGGAAAGTTGGTGAAGACATGGTCAACCTGGAAGTCAGAGTGAAGAAGGAGAGTAACGAGATGGGAATTCTAGTTGTTCAACGTTTAACGGAACAATTCAAGGAACTTGTCATGGGAGAAATAAGAGAAGGAGTGATTCATGAATTGCAAACTGAGATTAAAACCACAGTTGTCAATGAAATAAAAGACACACTCAAGCTGGAGAATCAAGAGGGAATCAAGGAGATTAGGGAATCTTTGTCATCCCACATTGAAGTAATTGCCAAGGATATTCAAGCAACTCAGAAGGACATATCAGATATCACAGGGTCATTGAAAAGTCATGAGGCTGTTATGAACCAGATATCCATTGATGTTAAAGACAATTGTAAGGAGACTGAAGCAATCAAGAAGATGGCAGAAGAAAACCAGAAGGAACTTGAGGCTATGAAAACTCAAATAAAAGATGAGAAACAGTCTGATCATCTGTTGAAAATGCCGAATGTAAGGGGAAAGGAACCGATACAGATAAATCTAGGAGGAGCTAGAGAGACTGATAGACAGGATGAGGTCAGGACAGTATTTCAATCCAACCCCATAACTGTATTTAAGAATATAGAAGACAAGCCTTCTAAATTTTCAGGGCGAGATTCTGTAACACCCGTGGAATTTCTGAGAGAAGCAGGTGATTACCTGAAAGATTCTAAGATCCCTAAAGAAAGACAGATCAGGGTAATAGGGAAGTTCTTGGAAGGTCCCGCACTTTTGTGGTTTAGAGCATTTAGATCCACTCTAAATACTTTTGAGGAGTTTTCTCGTGGGTTATTGAAGAAGTTTTGGTCCCCTGAAACCCAACAGCAAGTTAGAGCAGAGTTGTATTCGAAGAGATTCTCGACGTCACAACCTACTCGATACTCTACATACTTTTCTGGACAGCTGTCTAAACTCCAACATTTAGATCCGCCAATGCCAGATAACGAGTTGATTACTACTTTGATACGACAATTTCCAGCAGACGTCCAGAGGACTTTGATCGCTGCTGATATCTACAATATGGAACAGTTTGATGAAGTATTGCAGAAGCTGGATCATACAAACGCTCAATTCTTCCATCAGAAGGGAGTAAAGAGTAATAACGCTGTGTATGCTGTTATGGCTGACAGTTATTCTCAGACACCTCGAGAGATTCGAGAGGAGCGAGAAGAGAAATCGCCGAGGGAAGATTCCAACACGAGAGGATGGAACCAATACCGTAACAGATACAGTTACAAACCATATGCAAGACCAGATGGTGGCAATCGATACAACACTCGATGGAGAAGACCACGTGATACTCAAGGAAGGTACCAGGAAAGAAGATCCTATGGTAATAACTATAATAACAGAGGGAATGTAGATACTCGTCAGTCCAATGAAGAGTTTAACAAGGACACGAGGAAAAACTTGGAAGCAAGACACCAAGATAACTTACAATTTGTGGAGCAGAGGCCCAATGATCCAGGTCCATCGGGAACACAACAATCCCGGGGGAATGGTAAAATTAAGGATTTTGAATATTGTGGAAGTAAACAATAATGGAAGCTATGAAGTAGCTAATACACGAACTGGTAACATCGTGGGAACTTATAATGCTTCGAATTTGAAGATCTATTATTCAAGAACCAGATAATTTAATGTGTAGATAGGAAAAATAAAAATTTTTCAATTTTTATTTTTTGCTAGGTGTGGGGTGGATGTGCCCAAATCTAGGAATGGGTATTCCAAGTTTCAGACACCTAGATAGCAAGGGAAAGGCTGTAGCAGCGTTTGAAAGTTCGGATATTTGAATATCGCGCTACATTGCTTCTCGAAGCCATTCGAAGGAAATTACCGATAGTTGGATGGTAAATGACGTAGCGAGTAACAGCAGAGGTGGAGACTATTTATTGATTAAATAGTTAACTATGGAGCAGAGACTTGAGACTGGGATCAGATTACTGGCACGGCCAAATAAAAGAGAATCCAATTAGTATCAAGTAAATCGGACCAGGGATTCAAGAGATATGAGGATTTCTAGATATCAGGCGATGACGCGTGACCCTGACCGTTTTTGTATAAAAGCAAGCTGGAACAGGCTTAGGTAGCTCAATTCATCACAAGCACTTGGCGAACAAGTTGCGTCTACGCTGAGCCAAGGCACATGGTTGCCACGTCTACGAAGAAGTACTTTTCAAATCGTGATAGTCACGAGAAGTGCTGCGCAAACGAGTTGGAACTTAGTAAGTTTCTGGTGAGGAGAATCACTGAGGTGATTGTATTTCTACAGACATTGGTGGAAATATTTATATTTCCTAAAGGACATATGCTAGACTTGGTCTAGAAAATAGTATTTGTCACAGTCCAATAGTAAATTAATACTTGGATGTTTAAATCCATTTAAAGTCAGTTTTCATATTTTGTAACTATTTAACCACTTCGATCCGTCAGTACATTGAAGAATAGTCTATAACGGTGGCGTTCATTAGTCTACGCAAGGGAAACTGCAGGTTGCTTAGCGCATGGCAGATGGTGATATACAAACCATGCCCAGGGAACGATCTTCAGGACAGCCGTTAACTGCTTAGACTGTCAACGTTTTTCTTGTACTGATGAGATTACAGTGAGTTAAGTTACAACTGACACATTTAAGAAGAGATCGCTTAGATCTGACCTTTTTCAAACAAACTGTTATGGCTTTGTTAGAAGCACATATTAAAATGGAACTACAGTCATTTAAAACGTCGAAAGATACTACCACTATGTCTGACTAGACGATTTGTGGGTCTACAATGGCGGCCGATACAAGGATTATACGTGCTTGTCCGCTAGGGCATGTCTACGGATAAATCTGGTATAGACCAGGTTTACTACACTTCAAGAACATCAAGAAATGTAAGCCACATTTGAATTATTTTATGCCTAGCTAATTGGAACAAACTATTTTTCTGCAGATGACCAACACATTTTTTTCGTCATATTTAAAGCTTGTAATGATTTACGCAAGACTAGTTAGATTTATTCTGAGCATTTTCAGCACTCAGAACAGTTTAGGATCGATGACCGAGCATTTTGAGCATTTATTTGAATTTTTCATATTTTTGGGAAATCACGGTAATCAGCCGATGTAACTGTAAAAGTTAAATTTATTTTCGTTGAGGAATGGATATTTTTTTCCATATTCGAAGGTTCGAACATGTGGATTCTCACATAATGAGATGATAATTAAACATATTTGAAATAATAATAATAATAATAATCCACTAATAATAATAATAATAATTTTCATAATTTTTCTAAATAATTCTTGGATATTATATTTTATAATAATCATATGTATTGAGAAAGAGCCTATGAAGTAGTTGAAACATTTCTAGTTTGGAACAGGAGATTTTACGAAGGAGAGTGGTTAGCGCATGCCCGCATTCAACCTACATTTCAGTTCTGGTTGAACAGTTGATATTTGCTATGAGCAAAGTATATGTTTCATATAACACGGAGAGGCATGAAACGGGAAGCAATTGATATTTGTATCAAATAGGATTTTTGTATTTATATAAAATCATGACGTAAATACACTTCGAAAGTGAAATGATGCTTTTCATAAGTATGGTAAATTCACGGGTTGAACTGAATGGTAAAATAAAATAAACTTGTAAGTTTATTAATCTTCCAGTGTTGATAACAAGCAGAGGCTTGATTTATTGTATAAATTTTGGGAAGATAATTTATGTGTGTGGAATAGTTGTAAATGCCATTCCCAGGTGCGCATGTTAAGTCGCAGGAATGAAGGTTTTTTCGAGCATCAATCAAATAGCAGGTTCGATGGCTCAGGTTTATAGTAGGAGTATTGGAGCCACACATTTCGTCGTATGAATAACCCGAAGGTTATTTCTTTGAAACCATCAGTTCTTATTTCAACCTTGTTTACGAATTCCATTTAGAATTTGATTTTGCTAGAACCCGGATTTGTCATGATAGTAGTTTATTCTTCTTTAGAGGAAGACCTTTGCCGTTGTTGTTGTTGTTATAATATTGTGTCCTTACACAAATAGTAGAATGGGCCACTGCCAATTTAAAATAATTCTTTAACCACGAATAATTTGAAGGATATTTTCAATCCTAGTGCCATGAACCAAATGAATTCATTATAAGACTACAATTCTAATTTCCGCATTCTGTCGAAGAATTGCAAGTTGTGAAAGTTGCTAGAAATGGCCATAAATATAAATATTTTTTTCATAATAATTCCAAGTGGAAAATCTAATAGTTGAATGGTTCAACCATTTATTGATCAAGTTGATGATTCAGAAATCATATATTTTGTTTGGAACTTGAAGTTCATAATCGAGTCACTTCTCGAATATTTAATGTCAGAAGAACAATTAATTGTTGTTGTGCTTCGCACAGTTCTTCGATGCTATGCTCAATGGTCAAATACTTTTCAGATGTTGTTAATATGTGTTAATAATTTGTGTTGCTACGATGATAATAATAGTTTCAACGATATATTTTGGAAAACTGGAAAACAAATGAAAGTTTAAGAAATTCTATAAACATTTATTCTACGAGTGTTAATATCATGTAAATAGTCAAACAGTGATCTACGTTATTTCCAGTATGGACAATTCATTTTGCACTGGAATAAAATGTTAATAATTTTGGAACACAGTCCACAGGACTAACAATCGGACTTGTGTTTTCAAAAAGATTGTCAAATGTGTTTGGAAGATTTCTGTATATTGTGTGTAAATAAGAGTGTGGATCGCCACACGTGGATGATGCTGCTTTGAGCATTATTCTTGCAGTCAGATTTTAACTTTAAATAAACTGAGATAATTTTACCAGATGTGTTTCACCCAATTAAATCTCCTTCTATCCTTATTGTTGCATTGAGCCAAAAATCAGCAAAGCATTTTTATAAATTTGATGTCGTTTTTGCGATTTGCTTTAACCCATCTGGCGCTCCGGGATATTTTGATTCTCGTGCTGACAGATTATTGGTAAAACGCATATGTGGTCGTGCGGACTCCGGTCTAAACGGGCACAATACATATATATATATATATATATACATACATAAATTATATATAAACTTTTGAACTGACGGTGGTTTTGGGGTCTGGGGGATGTGAAACGCGAAGATATGTCGAAATTTTCCGGAAGTCGAAACATGGTACCCATTGCAATAGTTAGCTTTCTAATGAAATCTATCTCTGGTTGGTTCCTCAGTTAAGGGGCTGCGACAACGCGGTCATCTAACCCCGTGTACTTGGGTGAGTGTAGAATCTGTCTGATAAACGGTGTGAATTGTAATGGCTGTTTTTGTCTTAATTCAGGTAAGGACTGCAGACGGTCAATTTCAAGCAGTAGTTCCTAATGTTGCTACCAGGTACTACCATCAACGACACCTAGCTGTGAACTTGGCTACTTGATGCCACCCCAACCAACAACTCGCAGCGAACGTTGGAACTTCCCCTCCAAAGGAAAGCATACTGAGGGGTTTTAGCGCTCTTAGAAAAAACGACGACTTCGGCCGGCTTTGAAACCGCGACCTTGGGCATAGACATTCAGCATGCTACCAGTTACGTCACCGAAGCCGCATCCCACTTAGTCAGATGGAAATACTGAATCTGATCTCGTGCAAGTGCGTTGTCATGGCAAGGTCTGATGGCTCATCCCTCATCAATTTAGTAGTGTTGCCATGGCAACCACTGATAACTCTTGGCATTTTCTTATAATTCCGAAATAATTTTTCTCATCCCTTGGCGTAATGGTGGGTCATATCAAAAATTCTTTCAGACAAACGTTTTAGGTAATTATTAGGGGAATATTGTCAATTTTGTTCGGTTTTGATATAGTGCCTATTAAGAGAGATATGATTAATGTTTCCCGAAAAACCCACTTTTTCCCACCCCTTTGGTCAATGGTTGGTGCTATAAAAAACTCTTCAAACATAAATTTTTGGGCTTTATCCGACACATTGATCGTTGAACGGATTCGATATTTCACATATTAAGAGAATTATAGCAATATTTCACTTTTTCGAAAAAAAAAAAGCCCCCCATTTTCACCCCCTTCGGGCGATTTAGTAACGAACTCGACCGATATTTTATAGGTATACATATTAGGTTCAAAATTCAAAGTGATAGGTGCAAAATTACGGCAGTTATCGTGTCCACAAGAAACTGATATACTGTGCCCAAATCTAGGAATGGGTATTCCAAGTTTCAGACACCTAGATAGCAAGGGAAAGGCTGTAGCAGCGTTTGAAAGTTCGGATATTTGAATATCGCGCTACATTGCTTCTCGAAGCCATTCGAAGGAAATTACCGATAGTTGGATGGTAAATGACGTAGCGAGTAACAGCAGAGGTGGAGACTATTTATTGATTAAATAGTTAACTATGGAGCAGAGACTTGAGACTGGGATCAGATTACTGGCACGGCCAAATAAAAGAGAATGCAATTAGTATCAAGTAAATCGGACCAGGGATTCAAGAGATATGAGGATTTCTAGATATCAGGCGATGACGCGTGACCCTGACCGTTTTTGTATAAAAGCAAGCTGGAACAGGCTTAGGTAGCTCAATTCATCACAAGCACTTGGCGAACAAGTTGCGTCTACGCTGAGCCAAGGCACATGGTTGCCACGTCTACGAAGAAGTACTTTTCAAATCGTGATAGTCACGAGAAGTGCTGCGCAAACGAGTTGGAACTTAGTAAGTTTCTGGTGAGGAGAATCACTGAGGTGATTGTATTTCTACAGACATTGGTGGAAATATTTATATTTCCTAAAGGACATATGCTAGACTTGGTCTAGAAAATAGTATTTGTCACAGTCCAATAGTAAATTAATACTTGGATGTTTAAATCCATTTAAAGTCAGTTTTCATATTTTGTAACTATTTAACCACTTCGATCCGTCAGTACATTGAAGAATAGTCTATAACGGTGGCGTTCATTAGTCTACGCAAGGGAAACTGCAGGTTGCTTAGCGCATGGCAGATGGTGATATACAAACCATGCCCAGGGAACGATCTTCAGGACAGCCGTTAACTGCTTAGACTGTCAACGTTTTTCTTGTACTGATGAGATTACAGTGAGTTAAGTTACAACTGACACATTTAAGAAGAGATCGCTTAGATCTGACCTTTTTCAAACAAACTGTTATGGCTTTGTTAGAAGCACATATTAAAATGGAACTACAGTCATTTAAAACGTCGAAAGATACTACCACTATGTCTGACTAGACGATTTGTGGGTCTACAATGGCGGCCGATACAAGGATTATACGTGCTTGTCCGCTAGGGCATGTCTACGGATAAATCTGGTATAGACCAGGTTTACTACACTTCAAGAACATCAAGAAATGTAAGCCACATTTGAATTATTTTATGCCTAGCTAATTGGAACAAACTATTTTTCTGCAGATGACCAACACATTTTTTTCGTCATATTTAAAGCTTGTAATGATTTACGCAAGACTAGTTAGATTTATTCTGAGCATTTTCAGCACTCAGAACAGTTTAGGATCGATGACCGAGCATTTTGAGCATTTATTTGAATTTTTCATATTTTTGGGAAATCACGGTAATCAGCCGATGTAACTGTAAAAGTTAAATTTATTTTCGTTGAGGAATGGATATTTTTTTCCATATTCGAAGGTTCGAACATGTGGATTCTCACATAATGAGATGATAATTAAACATATTTGAAATAATAATAATAATAATAATCCACTAATAATAATAATAATAATTTTCATAATTTTTCTAAATAATTCTTGGATATTATATTTTATAATAATCATATGTATTGAGAAAGAGCCTATGAAGTAGTTGAAACATTTCTAGTTTGGAACAGGAGATTTTACGAAGGAGAGTGGTTAGCGCATGCCCGCATTCAACCTACATTTCAGTTCTGGTTGAACAGTTGATATTTGCTATGAGCAAAGTATATGTTTCATATAACACGGAGAGGCATGAAACGGGAAGCAATTGATATTTGTATCAAATAGGATTTTTGTATTTATATAAAATCATGACGTAAATACACTTCGAAAGTGAAATGATGCTTTTCATAAGTATGGTAAATTCACGGGTTGAACTGAATGGTAAAATAAAATAAACTTGTAAGTTTATTAATCTTCCAGTGTTGATAACAAGCAGAGGCTTGATTTATTGTATAAATTTTGGGAAGATAATTTATGTGTGTGGAATAGTTGTAAATGCCATTCCCAGGTGCGCATGTTAAGTCGCAGGAATGAAGGTTTTTTCGAGCATCAATCAAATAGCAGGTTCGATGGCTCAGGTTTATAGTAGGAGTATTGGAGCCACACATTTCGTCGTATGAATAACCCGAAGGTTATTTCTTTGAAACCATCAGTTCTTATTTCAACCTTGTTTACGAATTCCATTTAGAATTTGATTTTGCTAGAACCCGGATTTGTCATGATAGTAGTTTATTCTTCTTTAGAGGAAGACCTTTGCCGTTGTTGTTGTTGTTATAATATTGTGTCCTTACACAAATAGTAGAATGGGCCACTGCCAATTTAAAATAATTCTTTAACCACGAATAATTTGAAGGATATTTTCAATCCTAGTGCCATGAACCAAATGAATTCATTATAAGACTACAATTCTAATTTCCGCATTCTGTCGAAGAATTGCAAGTTGTGAAAGTTGCTAGAAATGGCCATAAATATAAGTATTTTTTTCATAATAATTCTAAGTGGAAAATCTAATAGTTGAATGGTTCAACCATTTATTGATCAAGTTGATGATTCAGAAATCATATATTTTGTTTGGAACTTGAAGTTCATAATCGAGTCACTTCTCGAATATTTAATGTCAGAAGAACAATTAATTGTAGTTGTGCTTCGCACAGTTCTTCGATGCTATGCTCAATGGTCAAATACTTTTCAGATGTTGTTAATATGTGTTAATAATTTGTGTTGCTACGATGATAATAATAGTTTCAACGATATATTTTGGAAAACTGGAAAACAAATGAAAGTTTAAGAAATTCTATAAACATTTATTCTACGAGTGTTAATATCATGTAAATAGTCAAACAGTGATCTACGTTATTTCCAGTATGGACAATTCATTTTGCACTGGAATAAAATGTTAATAATTTTGGAACACAGTCCACAGGACTAACAATCGGACTTGTGTTTTCAAAAAGATTGTCAAATGTGTTTGGAAGATTTCTGTATATTGTGTGTAAATAAGAGTGTGGATCGCCACACGTGGATGATGCTGCTTTGAGCATTATTCTTGCAGTCAGATTTTAACTTTAAATAAACTGAGATAATTTTACCAGATGTGTTTCACCCAATTAAATCTCCTTCTATCCTTATTGTTGCATTGAGCCAAAAATCAGCAAAGCATTTTTATAAATTTGATGTCGTTTTTGCGATTTGCTTTAACCCATCTGGCGCTCCGGGATATTTTGATTCTCGTGCTGACTGATTATTGGTAAAACGCATATGTGGTCGTGCGGACTCCGGTCTAAACGGGCACAATACATATATATATATATATATATACATACATAAATTATATATAAACTTTTGAACTGACGGTGGTTTTGGGGTCTGTGGGATGTGAAACGCGAAGATATGTCGAAATTTTCCGGAAGTCGAAACATGGTACCCATTGCAATAGTTAGCTTTCTAATGAAATCTATCTCTGGTTGGTTCCTCAGTTAAGGGGCTGCGACAACGCGGTCATCTAACCCCGTGTACTTGGGTGAGTGTAGAATCTGTCTGATAAACGGTGTGAATTGTAATGGCTGTTTTTGTCTTAATTCAGGTAAGGACTGCAGACGGTCAATTTCAAGCAGTAGTTCCTAATGTTGCTACCAGGTACTACCATCAACGACACCTAGCTGTGAACTTGGCTACTTGATGCCACCCCAACCAACAACTCGCAGCGAACGTTGGAACTTCCCCTCCAAAGGAAAGCATACTGAGGGGTTTTAGCGCTCTTAGAAAAAACGACGACTTCGGCCGGCTTTGAAACCGCGACCTTGGGCATAGACATTCAGCATGCTACCAGTTACGTCACCGAAGCCGCTTCCTACTTAGATGGAAATACTGAATCTGATCTCGTGCAAGTGCGTTGTCATGGCAACGTCTGATGGCTCATCCCTCATCAATTTATTGGTGTTGCCATGGCAACCACTGATATCTCTTGGCATTTTCTTATAATTCCGAAATCATTTTTCTCATCCCTTGGCGTAATGGTGGGTCATATCAAAAACTCTTTCAGACAAAAGTTTTAGGTAATTATTAGGGGAATATTGTCCATTTTGTTCGGTTTTGATATAGTGCCTATTAAGAGAGACATGATTAATGTTTCCCGAAAAACTCACTTTTTCCCACCCCTTTGGTCAATGGTTGGTGCTATAAAAAACTCTTCAAACATAAATTTTTGGGCTTTATCCGACACATTGATCGTTGAACGGATTCGATATTTCACATATTAAGAGAATTATAGCAATATTTCACTTTTTCGAAAAAAAAAAAGCCCCCCATTTTCACCCCCTTCGGGCGATTTAGTAACGAACTCGACCGAGATTTTATAGGTATACATATTAGGTTCAAAATTCAAAGTGATAGGTGCAAAATTACGGCAGTTATCGTGTCCACAAGAAACTGATATACTGTGCCCAAATCTAGGAATGGGTATTCCAAGTTTCAGACACCTAGATAGCAAGGGAAAGGCTGTAGCAGCGTTTGAAAGTTCGGATATTTGAATATCGCGCTACATTGCTTCTCGAAGCCATTCGAAGGAAATTACCGATAGTTGGATGGTAAATGACGTAGCGAGTAACAGCAGAGGTGGAGACTATTTATTGATTAAATAGTTAACTATGGAGCAGAGACTTGAGACTGGGATCAGATTACTGGCACGGCCAAATAAAAGAGAATGCAATTAGTATCAAGTAAATCGGACCAGGGATTCAAGAGATATGAGGATTTCTAGATATCAGGCGATGACGCGTGACCCTGACCGTTTTTGTATAAAAGCAAGCTGGAACAGGCTTAGGTAGCTCAATTCATCACAAGCACTTGGCGAACAAGTTGCGTCTACGCTGAGCCAAGGCACATGGTTGCCACGTCTACGAAGAAGTACTTTTCAAATCGTGATAGTCACGAGAAGTGCTGCGCAAACGAGTTGGAACTTAGTAAGTTTCTGGTGAGGAGAATCACTGAGGTGATTGTATTTCTACAGACATTGGTGGAAATATTTATATTTCCTAAAGGACATATGCTAGACTTGGTCTAGAAAATAGTATTTGTCACAGTCCAATAGTAAATTAATACTTGGATGTTTAAATCCATTTAAAGTCAGTTTTCATATTTTGTAACTATTTAACCACTTCGATCCGTCAGTACATTGAAGAATAGTCTATAACGGTGGCGTTCATTAGTCTACGCAAGGGAAACTGCAGGTTGCTTAGCGCATGGCAGATGGTGATATACAAACCATGCCCAGGGAACGATCTTCAGGACAGCCGTTAACTGCTTAGACTGTCAACGTTTTTCTTGTACTGATGAGATTACAGTGAGTTAAGTTACAACTGACACATTTAAGAAGAGATCGCTTAGATCTGACCTTTTTCAAACAAACTGTTATGGCTTTGTTAGAAGCACATATTAAAATGGAACTACAGTCATTTAAAACGTCGAAAGATACTACCACTATGTCTGACTAGACGATTTGTGGGTCTACAATGGCGGCCGATACAAGGATTATACGTGCTTGTCCGCTAGGGCATGTCTACGGATAAATCTGGTATAGACCAGGTTTACTACACTTCAAGAACATCAAGAAATGTAAGCCACATTTGAATTATTTTATGCCTAGCTAATTGGAACAAACTATTTTTCTGCAGATGACCAACACATTTTTTTCGTCATATTTAAAGCTTGTAATGATTTACGCAAGACTAGTTAGATTTATTCTGAGCATTTTCAGCACTCAGAACAGTTTAGGATCGATGACCGAGCATTTTGAGCATTTATTTGAATTTTTCATATTTTTGGGAAATCACGGTAATCAGCCGATGTAACTGTAAAAGTTAAATTTATTTTCGTTGAGGAATGGATATTTTTTTCCATATTCGAAGGTTCGAACATGTGGATTCTCACATAATGAGATGATAATTAAACATATTTGAAATAATAATAATAATAATAATCCACTAATAATAATAATAATAATTTTCATAATTTTTCTAAATAATTCTTGGATATTATATTTTATAATAATCATATGTATTGAGAAAGAGCCTATGAAGTAGTTGAAACATTTCTAGTTTGGAACAGGAGATTTTACGAAGGAGAGTGGTTAGCGCATGCCCGCATTCAACCTACATTTCAGTTCTGGTTGAACAGTTGATATTTGCTATGAGCAAAGTATATGTTTCATATAACACGGAGAGGCATGAAACGGGAAGCAATTGATATTTGTATCAAATAGGATTTTTGTATTTATATAAAATCATGACGTAAATACACTTCGAAAGTGAAATGATGCTTTTCATAAGTATGGTAAATTCACGGGTTGAACTGAATGGTAAAATAAAATAAACTTGTAAGTTTATTAATCTTCCAGTGTTGATAACAAGCAGAGGCTTGATTTATTGTATAAATTTTGGGAAGATAATTTATGTGTGTGGAATAGTTGTAAATGCCATTCCCAGGTGCGCATGTTAAGTCGCAGGAATGAAGGTTTTTTCGAGCATCAATCAAATAGCAGGTTCGATGGCTCAGGTTTATAGTAGGAGTATTGGAGCCACACATTTCGTCGTATGAATAACCCGAAGGTTATTTCTTTGAAACCATCAGTTCTTATTTCAACCTTGTTTACGAATTCCATTTAGAATTTGATTTTGCTAGAACCCGGATTTGTCATGATAGTAGTTTATTCTTCTTTAGAGGAAGACCTTTGCCGTTGTTGTTGTTGTTATAATATTGTGTCCTTACACAAATAGTAGAATGGGCCACTGCCAATTTAAAATAATTCTTTAACCACGAATAATTTGAAGGATATTTTCAATCCTAGTGCCATGAACCAAATGAATTCATTATAAGACTACAATTCTAATTTCCGCATTCTGTCGAAGAATTGCAAGTTGTGAAAGTTGCTAGAAATGGCCATAAATATAAGTATTTTTTTCATAATAATTCCAAGTGGAAAATCTAATAGTTGAATGGTTCAACCATTTATTGATCAAGTTGATGATTCAGAAATCATATATTTTGTTTGGTACTTGAAGTTCATAATCGAGGCACTTCTCGAATATTTAATGTCAGAAGAACAATTAATTGTTGTTGTGCTTCGCACAGTTCTTCGATGCTATGCTCAATGGTCAAATACTTTTCAGATGTTGTTAATATGTGTTAATAATTTGTGTTGCTACGATGATAATAATAGTTTCAACGATATATTTTGGAAAACTGGAAAACAAATGAAAGTTTAAGAAATTCTATAAACATTTATTCTACGAGTGTTAATATCATGTAAATAGTCAAACAGTGATCTACGTTATTTCCAGTATGGACAATTCATTTTGCACTGGAATAAAATGTTAATAATTTTGGAACACAGTCCACAGGACTAACAATCGGACTTGTGTTTTCAAAAAGATTGTCAAATGTGTTTGGAAGATTTCTGTATATTGTGTGTAAATAAGAGTGTGGATCGCCACACGTGGATGATGCTGCTTTGAGCATTATTCTTGCAGTCAGATTTTAACTTTAAATAAACTGAGATAATTTTACCAGATGTGTTTCACCCAATTAAATCTCCTTCTATCCTTATTGTTGCATTGAGCCAAAAATCAGCAAAGCATTTTTATAAATTTGATGTCGTTTTTGCGATTTGCTTTAACCCATCTGGCGCTCCGGGATATTTTGATTCTCGTGCTGACTGATTATTGGTAAAACGCATATGTGGTCGTGCGGACTCCGGTCTAAACGGGCACAATACATATATATATATATATATATACATACATAAATTATATATAAACTTTTGAACTGACGGTGGTTTTGGGGTCTGGGGGATGTGAAACGCGAAGATATGTCGAAATTTTCCGGAAGTCGAAACATGGTACCCATTGCAATAGTTAGCTTTCTAATGAAATCTATCTCTGGTTGGTTCCTCAGTTAAGGGGCTGCGACAACGCGGTCATCTAACCCCGTGTACTTGGGTGAGTGTAGAATCTGTCTGATGAACGGTGTGAATTGTAATGGCTGTTTTTGTCTTAATTCAGGTAAGGACTGCAGACGGTCAATTTCAAGCAGTAGTTCCTAATGTTGCTACCAGGTACTACCATCAACGACACCTAGCTGTGAACTTGGCTACTTGATGCCACCCCAACCAACAACTCGCAGCGAACGTTGGAACTTCCCCTCCAAAGGAAAGCATACTGAGGGGTTTTAGCGCTCTTAGAAAAAACGACGACTTCGGCCGGCTTTGAAACCGCGACCTTGGGCATAGACATTCAGCATGCTACCAGTTACGTCACCGAAGCCGCTTCCTACTTAGATGGAAATACTGAATCTGATCTCGTGCAAGTGCGTTGTCATGGCAAGTCTGATGGCTCATCCCTCATCAATTTATTGGTGTTGCCATGGCAACCACTGATATCTCTTGGCATTTTCTTATAATTCCGAAATCATTTTTCTCATCCCTTGGCGTAATGGTGGGTCATATCAAAAACTCTTTCAGACAAAAGTTTTAGGTAATTATTAGGGGAATATTGTCCATTTTGTTCGGTTTTGATATAGTGCCTATTAAGAGAGACATGATTAATGTTTCCCGAAAAACTCACTTTTTCCCACCCCTTTGGTCAATGGTTGGTGCTATAAAAAAATCTTCAAACATAAATTTTTGGGCTTTATCCGACACATTGAACGTTGAACGGATTCGATATTTCACATATTAAGAGAGTTATAGCAATATTTCACTTTTTCGAAAAAAAAAAAGCCTCCCATTTTCACCCCCTTCGACCGATTTAGTAACGAACTCGACCGGGATTTTATAGGTATACATATTAGGTTCAAAATTCAAAATGATTGGTGCAAAATTACGGCAGTTATCGTGTCCACAAGAAACTGATATATATATATACAAGCTGACCCGGCAGACGTTGCCCTGCCAATCAAAGAAAGAGTTGTAACTTTGTTTCTTGAAGTGCTTTTGGATACACAATATTTTTTTCAATTTCTGTTAACTGCCTCTAAACTATCGTGAATTGAATTAACTAATTTAGAAACATTCGTTGGAGCGTGCACAACAACTCTCCAAAGTTTCATCGCAATCGGATAAATGGCATTTAACGCATACGGGATTTGGTTTAAATGATTCGTGCGCAATCACTCATTTGTTGAATCTACTCGTGCTCTACCAACCGTGAAATGGATTTACTAAATTAGAAAGCTTCACGAAAGTGTACACAACAGCTCATCAAAGTTTCATCGCAATCGATGAATAGTACATGAACGCATACAGAATTTTGTTGGAACGCTTCGCGCGTCGTCACTCATTTGTTACATCTACTCCTGGGCTACCAATATTGTAAATTGGATTTACCAAGTTGAACACCTTCCCTGGTGTGTACACAACAACTCATCTAAGTTTCATCGGAATTGGATGAATGACATATGAACACATAAGTGATTTTCTTTAAACGATTCGCGTGCCGTCACTCATTTGTTGAATCTACACATGCGCTACCTATTGTAAAATAGATTTACTAAGCCTGAAGCCTTCTCTGGCGTGTACTCAATGATTCACCAAGGTTTGATCGCAATCAGATGAATGATATATGACCGCATACGGGACATTTTGGAAACGATTCGCGCGCCGTCGCCCATTTGTTGAATCTACTCGTGCGCTAATTATTAAAAACTGGATTTACTAAGACAGAAATATTTCCTGGAGTGTACACAACAATTAACCAAAGTTTCATCGCAATCGGATAAATGGTATATGGACGCATACGGTACTTTGTTGAAATGATTCGCGTGCCGTCACACATTTGTTGAATCTACTCGTGCGCTACCTATTGTAAAATGGATTTATTAAGCCAGAAACCTCCCGTAGGGTGTACACAACATCTCCCCCAAGTTTCATCGTAATCGGACGAATGGTATTTGAACGCATACGGGACCCTATTGAAACGCTTCGTGCGTCGTCGCTCATTTGTTGAATCTACTCGTGCGCAACCTCCTGTGAAATGGATTTACTAAGTTAGAAGCCCTCACGTAAGTGTACACACCATCTCACCCAAGTTTCATTGCAATCGGATGAATGGTATATGAACGCATACGGGACTTTGATTAAAAGTTCGCGCGTCGTTGCTTATTTGTTGAATCTACTCGTGAGCTACATTGTAAAATGGATTTACTAAGATAGAAACCCTCACGTAAGTGTACACAACATCTCACCCAATTTTCATCGCTATCGGTCGAATGGTATTTGAACGCATACGGGACTTTGTTGAAACGCTTCGCACATCGCCGTTCATTTGTTGAATCTACTCGTGTGCAACCTCCTGTGAAATGGATTACTAAGTTAGAAGCCTTCACATAAGTGTACACAACAACTCATCAAAGTTTCATCTCAATCTATGAATGGAATATAAACTTATACGGGATTTTGTAGAAACGCTTCGCGCGTCGTCACTCATTTGTTGAATCTAGTCGTGCACTACCTAATGTGAAATTGATTAACTAAGCCAGAAGCCTTCCCTGGAGTGTTCACAACATTTCACCCAAGTTTCATGGCAATCGGATGAATGGTATATGAACGCATACGGGACTTTGAAACACTCTAACGTGCAGAGACAAACAGTAGAATTCGACATTACTGCCACCTTTGGTATAAAACACAACTTTCCGCCACGGGCGGAGTGTATGTAATGGCGGTAGTTGCACAGGTTGCGACCAGGTGGCTCTAACGTGCAGAGACAAACCGTCCAAAGACATCAGCTTTCACGAAGGCCAAGGCTAGTGGTTTCCATGACGACTGTTTTTGACTGTATATTGTGGTTCTAAAATTGTGTGTAAATTGTGGTTCTAAAATTGTGTTCATTCCACCTACCGGATCAGATTGTGAATCTAAACCATACATGGACCCACCCTAATATACATACCAAGTTCCATCAAAATCGGTTCAGTCGTTTAGGAGGAGTTCAGTCACATACACACGTGTCGAAGAATTATATATAAAAAGACAAGCTGACCCGGCAGACGTTGTCCTGCCAATCAAAGAAAGTGTTGTAACTTTGTTTCTTGAAGTGCTTTTGAATACACAATATTTTCTTTTTCAATTTCTGTTAACTGCCTATAAACTATCGTGAATTGAATTAAATAATTTTGAAGCATAAGTTGGAGCGTGCAAACAACTCTCCAAAGTTTCATCGCAAACGGATAAATGGCATTTAACGCATACGGGATTTGGTTTAAATGATTCGTGCGCTGTCACTCATTTGTGGAATCTTCTCGTGCTCTACCAACTGTGAAATGGATTTACTAAGTTAGAAAGCTTCACGTAAGTGTACACAACAGCTCATCAAAGTTTCATCGCAATCGATGAATAGTACATGAACGCATACAGAATTTTGTTGGAACGCTTCGCGCGTCGTCACTCATTTGTTACATCTACTCCTGGGCTACCAATATTGTAAATTGGATTTACCAAGTTGAACACCTTCCCTGGCGTGTACACAACAACTCATCAAAGTTTCATCGGAATCGGATGAATGACATATGAACGCATAAGTGATTTTCTTTAAACGATTCGCGTGCCGTCACTCATTTGTTGAATCTACACATGCGCTACCTATTGTAAAATATATTTACTAAGCCTGAAACCTTCTCTGGCGTGTACTCAATGATTCACCAAGGTTTGATCGCAATCGGATGAATGATATATGACCGCATACGGGACATTGTGGAAACGATTCGCGCGCCGTCGCTCATTTGTTGAATCTACTCGTGCGCTACTTATTAAAAACTGGATTTACTAAGACAGAAACATATCCTGGAGTGTATACAACAATTCACCAAAGTGTCATCCCAATCTGATAAATGGTATATGGCCGAATACGGTACTTTGTTGAAATGATTCGCGTGCCGTCACACATTTGTTGAATCTACTCGTGTGCTACCTATTGTAAAATGGATTTATTAAGCCAGAAACCTTCCGTAGGGTGTACACAACATCTCACCCAAGTTTCATCGTAATCGGACGAATGGTATTTGAACGCATATGGGACCTTATTGAAACGCTTCGCGCGTCGTCGCTTATTTGTTGAATCTACTCGTGCGAAACCTCCTGTGAAATGGATTTACTAAGTTAGAAACCCTCACGTGAGTGTACACAACATCTCATCCAAGTTTCATTGCAATCGGATTAATGGTATATGAACGCATACGGGACTTTGATTAAAAGTTCGCGCGTCGTTGCTCATTTGTTGAATCTACTCGAGAGCTACCTATTGTAAAATGGATTTACTGAGTTAGAAACCCTCACGTAAGTGAACACAACATCTCACCCAAGTTTCATCGCTATCGGACGAATGGTATTTGAACGCATACGGGACTTTGTTGAAACGCTTCGCACGTCGCCGCTCATTTGTTGAATCTACTCGTGCGCAACCTCCTGTGAAATGGATTACTAAGTTAGAAGCCTTCACTTAAGTGTACACAACAACTCATCAAAATTTCATCTCAATCTATGAATGGAATATAAACTTATACTGGATTTTGTTGAAACGCTTCGCGCGTCGTCACTCATTTGTTGAATCTAGTCGTGCGCTCCCTAATGTGAAATTGATTTACTAAGCCAAAAGCCTTCCCTGGAGTGTACACAACATCTCCCCCAAGTTTCATCGCTATCGGACGAATGGTATTTGAACGCATACGGGACCTTTTTGAAACGCTTCGCGCGTCGTCGCTCATTTGTTGAATCTATTCGTGCGCTATCTATTTAAAATGGATTTACTAAGCCAAACACCTTCCCTGGAGCTCACTCAACATATCACCCAAGTTTCATGGCAATCGGATGAATGGTATATGAACGCATACGGGACTTTGAAACGCTCTAACGTGCAGAGACAAACAGTAGAATTTGACATCACTGCCACCTTTGGTATAAAACACAACTTTCCGCCACGGGCGGAGTGTAAGTAATAGCGGTAGTTGCACAGATTGCGACCAGGTGGCTCTAACGTGCCGAGACAAACCGTCCAAAGACGTCAGCTTTCACGAAGGCCAAGGCTAGTGGTTTCCATGGCGACTGTTTTTGACTGTATATTGTGGTTCTAAAATTGTGTGTAAATTGTGGTTTCTAAAATTGTGTTCATTCCACCTACCGGGTCGGATTGTGAATCTAACCCATACATAGACCCACACTAATATACATACCAAATTCCATCAAAATCGGTTCAGTCGGTTAGGAGGAGTTCAGTCACACACACACGTGTCGAAGAATTATATATATAAAGATATATATTGTGCCCATTTAGCAAGAAATATGCCAATCACAGAATACCAGCGTAGCTCAATTCGGGATTTCGGGGCAGCGGTAAGTTCCCCCACTCTGTGACCCACATATTTGGATTAATTAGAGGATACACTTGCAAAAATAACAACAAAATCAACTCCTATTTAAACACATTTAATTAATAAAATTAATGGCGCTACAAACATTTAAACAATTTAATTACTGACCCAAATATCAACTGCTTGTTCCAAATGAACAAGGGATCACAAAATAAAATAAACAAATATTGTATTCAAAACCTGTGGTTTCCACATAAACCAATAATTCTTACTTAATCTCACTTCCATAAAGCACTAACATTAAGTTTACATAACTCCGAGCTCTTTGGCTCCATGCATTTACATTATTACGGTGTCATTCTTGTACACCTCAAACACTAGCTTTTATATTTTCTTATTTCTCAAAAACAAATATAATTATATTTAAAATCTATGTTAATTATCTAATTCAATATTTTGGGCATGTCCACACATTCAGTTGTTATCATCTCTCTTTATTTCACAAATATATTAAGGTAATCAAAAAATCAATTGTGTACTCCAGAGCGTGAAGGTAATTGACACAGTCAAAAAAACTATAGTTACTCCCGAACTCAGTTGCCTTCAATCAACTCGTGAAATCCCACGTCCATACATTATTACAATAGGGATTGTTATTTATCTCTTATGTCTTAATAGACCATTCTCATATAAGAAACTACGATCTGAACCGGCAAACGAAATATCCATCTTTAAGGACCTCGGTTCAACGCCCGGGTCGTTAACAACTTTAAACACTCCTGGTGTATTTATTTCTCTTTACAACAGCTTACGAGACGGTCTCTGTTCCCCCTCGCTTTAAAAGAGCTAGTCTCTACTACATGGGGTGCGATTTATGACCTGTTAGGGTGGCGGAGACATCCCGTCTGACCCAACATTAGTAGCTTATTTTCAAGGCTTTCAAAACAAACCTTCTCATTCTATCCAGTTCTGGGGAGACCGGGCTTTACTGTATCATAACATTCAAACAACTATTCTTTGGTTCAAAGACCCTTTTTATATCCTTGGCATTTATTAATTATGAGAGGGTCCTCATTGATTGGGAAGATTAAATACACATACGACGACGGAGAATTTCAGGGGCTTTTATCATAAGAAGATCCTGCATTCGAATCTCTTCAGGTGCCTCGGGAACCAATCCCTACAGAGGACTTATACAAAATGCGATTTAGAGTCGGCCGTGGTCCATATGACATACGCTCAATAATACCATATATTAGCTCCCTTTTTAAATACATACACAATGCCTCGTGATACTAATGTCACAAATAGAGGACTTACACAATTATCAATTCACTGCAATCAACTACCCTCCATAAGTAATGTACCAAGTATTTAACCACTACGCTTTCCTAGCGTGACACTATAATATTATATTTGCGCTCATTATGCGCTATGCATTATTTTAAGCCGAAAATGTCTTCCCAAGAACTGATAAAATCTCTTTAGTAACAATTCATATTATTTTAATTCACATATTAATCTTTCCGTGGTCGATAAATCGCTCCCTGTTTTAAAATATTCCATTGAACCTCATTTCTTACACATACGTTAAGGCTTAACGTTCTTATGTTCATATCAATTTATTTGATTTTTATTTAACATTTCCATATTTAATTATTATTATTATTTTTATTCTTTATACAAGCTCAAAAGCTATTTCTTTCATATCTCAACTTAACTTTATTTCAATGTCTTTCATGATAATTAAATGATATTTCGCTTGCTCTTATGACATTTGTTAAATACATTAACCCTTTATTCACCTATTTCCTCTACGGGATTTATTCTTTACATAATTATTTATAATTTCTCAATTTATTTTATTATTGTTCAGACCGTGTTCTTGATTATTCAGTATTTATTCATTAAAACACATCCCTTTCACTCAACAACTCCGGTGGGTTTTGTACACAATCAATTTCTGACACCAAAATAAAAATGAATTTTGTACTCACATATTTTCCAGATCATCCCTGATCTTAAATCTGGTGCGGTGTTTCATTTTTGGGCCCACTTTGAACTTTTTACACCATATTAAAGGTATTCATCTTACGTAAAAAAACAAATAAACATATATCTAACACACTTAATATTGACGACATTTTTATATACTGATGTGTCCCTTTTGAACACATAATAAACACTAAAAATATTATTTAACACACAATCTTGATTATTTTACACTTCACAACGATCACTAGGCCATATTTCTGAGCCTTTCACACGTGATCTTCTTAAATTCCCGTTTCCAAGGGTGGAATTTATCCGATGTCGGCTTCCTATTCTGGAGAAGGCGAAAGTCCCAAAACATCTACTATTCCCTGGAGTTCAATTCTGCTATTCCTATCCCGGATAACCGGCTATTTATCTAGCTTGAACGGCTTCTCTGTAGATCTGTCTATCGATCCTAACGAAAGTCTATATGGATCGAGGTCTCCTCTAAGACCTATAGATTCAGTTTATAGCAGCTAGCACTTCTCGATTCTAGTACTATTAGAATTGTTCGTCTGCTTTCTGGAGCTAATGTTTATAGTCTCCTATCCTCTTTGTTTGAACTGTTTCAACACTCCTACGTTCGAACCTTATTCTGTTCTTCCCTTTTAGATTGCTTCAATTTAAATAGCAGTTTATCTGTCTGGTACGATACTTCCGTACGTTATGATCTATTCGTTCGTACATTTAACGACCTATCGCCTTTAAGTCCGACGTTCGCAGCCTGCTCTGACTATATCTTATGAATTTTCACTTTAACTTGTATACAGTCGGGCCTAAATCCTATAATTAGGATTTTCCTAATACTTCACTGCGGCGATACTTTAAAATTTCGCCTTGAATGCTCCTTATGGAGGCAAGCAAGTCGTTACTACTGTGACGCCTGTGGCTATTGGATCTTACTTCGGCGGTGTAAAACAGCGTTTCTCCCCTCATGGAGTACTGGTAGCTGTTATCGATGTAACGCAGAGTTACGTCCCTTCACGGACTGTCGGAATGACTTCTTCTACGTCGTGGAGCAGCACTTCCCCTCACGGAATGCTCGTAGGACTGCATGCGATGCGACACAGTGACGTGCCCTCTGGCTGTCTGAATACTGCATTCGGTGTGATGTGATACAGCACCTCCCCTCACGGAGTCTGTCGTGAACTGCATGATTGGCTTGGAAACGCCCGAAGCTTTATACTGTTTTACTACAAAAAAATAAGACTCAAGCCTTTCCTGTGGTCAACTTCTAAAATAATGGTGCCACAAATATAAAAATTATACCTTCCGAAAGCTCGTCTTCTCAATGTCAAATGATCTTATTGCACCTAAGAATCGATCGTGCAATTCGGAGATATTAATTAATTTCTCGTCCTCAATTGTGTGGGTGTTGCTTTCCTTTTGCTCTCTCCCCTCCACAGAGGCTTAGGTAATTCCCAAATGACGTCGTCTTACGTCGGCAGTTTATTTCTGCACAATTATTACATGGTTTCTCTATACTGAAAAATCTCTCATTCAAAATGATTCACTGTGCTGTGCTTGTTTACTCATTATTATGCTCGTAAACGTGTTAATTTTAATTATTCCTCTTCTGGTGCATATGCGGCGTTGTCAAAATCCAGCAACGTCAGCTTGAATTCCGATTCAGGCTTCTCTTTCTATCACGGTGGAAATTTCCACTCAGTTATTAATACTCGTGACCAGCCCTCTCTGAAATGTCGAGTGGGGTGATCTCATCTAAGGAACATCTGTCCCTAGTCGCTTGCACAATGTTAAGCTATATTCCTGGCTTAAAATCTCTCTCCGTTCCTTTAAGAAACTATACGTTTCTTTCATTTCTTCCTTAAGGACATGGATTCGACCGTCATGGACCCTATGGCCCATGGGTTCATCTCTCCCCTCCTTAGGTAAATAAATTTTCGAAAATTTTGAGGAAATTTATTTCAATTTAATTTTGTATTTCTTTATCGTCGAATCTATCATAACGTCATCCGTATCTACTGTTGTTTTTACTTCTTTTAAGTCGTATCCGGTAATTGTGTAGGTCGGGTATGCTCTGTCCCTACCCTTTCTTTCTTTCTTTATTTGTCTGGACTTTAAGTTCCCAGAACCTCATTCTCCCTTACGGGTTTGGTCTATCCCTACCCGTTTCCTTATTTCATCATTTTCTTTTCTTAAATTGGAATTTTCTTCTTCAATAAATTCAATTATTTCTTTAATTTCCCAATATACTTTCTCCAATTCGCATTCGCACTCGAATGCTTGAGCTCTATTTTCTATTTCTTCCTTATTCTTGTTTATGTCAAAAGCGGATTCATCTCTAAATGTTTCCATGACCAGGGCTTGTTCATTTTCTTCATCAAAATCTTCGGGAGGGTAATATAATTTCAAATTTGCTGAATTCATGGTCACTTCGTGATCCGTTTCACAGTGCCGAATTCTATATGCGTTATTCCTCAAATCTCTGATTATCTGATATGGTCCGTGGTACATTTTCTGGAACTTCTTGTACACACGGTTCCCTGGATCCGAAATGGCTGGTCTTTTCACTAACACCATTTCTCCTGCTAATAATGGTCGATGATACCTCTTATGCCTATTTCTTCTCTGCCTCCTGTCGGCTTGAGCTTTTAGATGCTCAAAGGCTCTCCTAATTCGTACATCTCTTCCCGGCTGAGCGTCTGCTGGCCTAGGAATTACCAGATTCCAAGGTCTTTCTGGTTGCTCATTCCGATGTAACGTTATGGGTATCTCACCTGTGGATTCATGGATTGTATTATTTATACAAAATTCAATAATATCCAAAATATCTATCCACTTCCAATTTTCTTCGGCACAGTATATTCTACAGTACTTGGCCGTTTCTCTCATAACTCTCTCGACAGGGTTTGCCTCAGGATGGAGAATACTTGACAAAATTTGACGTATCCCAAGTCTTTCTAATTCTCGTCTGAACTCTACACTGGTGAAACAACTGCCGTGATCCGACAACAAATTCTCAGGTTTCCCCAGAATCGGTATCACTTTTTCTTTAAGTCGTTTTAACACCTGTTTGGTACTAGTCTTCTGTATGGGAGCAAAGACAACCATTTTAGTGAAGACATCCATAGCCACCATTATGTGTCGATTTCCTCTTCTTGCCTTTGGCAAAGGTCCAAAATTATCAATAGATATGATTTGGCCGGGCCTTTCGGGCAACAATGGTATAGGCTTCTGTCTCATCAGAAATGCATTAGGTTTAATCCTTTGACATAGATCACATGTCTTTAGCGTGTCCCTTACAGTTTCTCTCAGTCTCGGCCATATAAATGCTTCTTTCAGCATCGAGACTGTTTTGTCGACTCCCATATGTCCGAACGATCTATGGGCTAACCATACTATTTTCCTCTGCAAAATTGCAGGTACAACAATCCTTAATTTCGTATGGTCAGAGTCCACAAACTTATATAATAACCCATTATAAAACGTGTAGTCCTGTGCTATCTTCTCAGCTTCAGTGTACGCTGGTGTTCCTCTTATCAAGCTTCCCTCAAGGAATGATATGAGCATGTTCATCCATGGATCCTCCCGTTGTCTTTGACTAATGCTTCTTAACTCATTAAGAGTACGCTGATCCCTGTCTTCCAAATCTATAGCCATTACTTCCTCTTCTATGGACTCTGGCTGTCTACTTAAGTAGTCTGGAACTATGTTTTCCTTTCCTGGGCAGTACTCTATCTTGACATCAAATTGTTGAATATATAAAGCCCAACGCATCAACCTTTGACTGGATAAATCAGTCTTCATCAAAAAGGTTAAGGCTTTATGATCCGTCCTTAGAATGACCTGAAACCCATATACGATCTTCCGCCAATATTGCAACGCATGCAATATCGCTAACAGCATTGCCCCTATTCCAATCTGGGATGCGTCTGTCTGAATGATAAATCTCTGATTAAAATCAGGATATCCTAGCTTCACGTAATTTAAGAGCATTGGAAGTGGATAGATATTTTGGATAATATTGAATTTTGTATAAATAATACAATCCATGAATCCACAGGAGAGATACCCATAACGTTACATCGGAATGAGCAACCAGAAAGACCTTGGAATCTGGTAATTCCTAGGCCAGCAGACGCTCAGCCGGGAAGAGATGTACGAATTAGGAGAGCCTTTGAGCATCTAAAAGCTCAAGCCGACAGGAGGCAGAGAAGAAATAGGCATAAGAGGTATCATCGACCATTATTAGCAGGAGAAATGGTGTTAGTGAAAAGACCAGCCATTTCGGATCCAGGGAACCGTGTGTACAAGAAGTTCCAGAAAATATACCACGGACCATATCAGATAATCAGAGATTTGAGGAATAACGCATATAGAATTCGGCACTGTGAAACGGATCACGAAGTGACCATGAATTCAGCAAATTTGAAATTATATTACCCTCCCGAAGATTTTGATGAAGAAAATGAACAAGCCCTGGTCATGGAAACATTTAGAGATGAATCCGCTTTTGACATAAACAAGAATGAGGAAGAAATAGAAAATAGAGTTCAAGCATTCGAGTGCGAATGCGAATTGGAGAAAGTATATTGGGAAATTAAAGAAATAATTGAATTTATTGAAGAAGAAAATTCCAATTTAAGAAAAGAAAATGATGAAATAAGGAAACGGGTAGGGATAGACCAAACCCGTAAGGGAGAATGAGGTTCTGGGAACGTAAAGTCCAGACAAACAAAGAAAGAAAGAAAGAAAGGGTAGGGACAGAACATACCCGACCTACACTATTACCGGATACGACTTAAAAGAAGTAAAAACAACAGTAAATACGGATGACGTTATGATGGATTCGACGATAAAGAAATACAAAATTAAATTGAAATAAATTTCCTCAAAATTTTCGAAAATTTATTTACCTAAGGAGGGGAGAGATGAACCCATGGCCCATAGGGTCCATGACGGTCGAATCCATGTCTTTAAGGAAGAAATGAAAGAAACGTATAGTTTCTTAAAGGAACGGAGAGAGATTTTAAGCCAGGAATATAGCTTAACATTGTGCAAGCGACTAGGGACAGATGTTCCTTAGATGAGATCACCCCACTCGACATTTCAGAGAGGGCTGGTCACGAGTATTAATAACTGAGTGGAAATTTCCACCGTGATAGAAAGAGAAGCCTGAATCGGAATTCAAGCTGACGTTGCTGGATTTTGACAACGTCGCATATGCACCAGAAGAGGAATAATTAAAATTAACACGTTTACGAGCATAATAATGAGTAAACAAGCACAGCACAGTGAATCATTTTGAATGAGAGATTTTTCAGTATAGAGAAACCATGTAATAATTGTGCAGAAATAAACTGCCGACGTAAGACGACGTCATAGGGGAATTACCTAAGCCTCTGTGGAGGGGAGAGAGCAAAAGGAATGTAACACCCACACAATTGAGGACGAGAAATTAATTAATATCTCCGAACTGCACGATCGATTCTTAGGTGCAATAAGATCATTTGACATTGAGAAGATGAGCTTTCGGAAGGTATAATTTTTATAATTGTGGCACCATTATTTTAGAAGTTGACCACAGGAAAGGCTTGAGTCTTATTTTTTTGTAGTAAAACAGTATAAAGCTTCGGGCGTTTCCAAGCCAATCATGCAGTATTCAGACAGCCAGAGGGCACGTCACTGTGTCACATCGCATGCAGTCCTACGAGCATTCCGTGAGGGGAAGTGCTGCTCCACGACGTAGAAGTAATCATTCCGACAGTCCGTGAAGGGACGTAACTCTGCGTTACATCGATAACAGCTACCAGTACTCCTTGAGGGGAGAAACGCTGTTTTACACCGCCGAAGCAAGATCCAATAGCCACAGGCGTCATAGTAGTAACGACTTGCTTGCCTCCATAAGGAGCATTCAAGGCGAAATTTTAAAGTATCGTCGCAGTGAAATATTAGGAAAATCCTAATTATAGGATTTAGGCCCGACTGTATACAAGTTAAAGTGAAAATTCATAAGATATAGTCAGAGCAGGCTGCGAACGTCGGACTTAAAGGCGATAGGTCGTTAAATGTACGAACGAATAGTTCATAACATACGGAAGTATCGTACCAGACAGATAAACTGCTATTTAAATTGAAGCAACCTAAAAAGGAAGAACAGAATAAGGTTCGAACGTAGGAGTGTTAAAACAGTTCAAATAAATAGAATAGGAAATTATAAACATTAACTCCAGAAAGCAGGCGAACAATTCTAATAGTACTAGAATCAAGAAGTGCTAGCTGCTAGAAACTAATTCTATAGGTCTTAGAGGAGACCTCGATCCATATAGACTTTCGTTAGGATCGATAGACAGATCTACAGACAAGCCGTTCAAGCTAGATAAATAGCCGGTTATCCAGGATAGGAATAGCAGAATTGAACACCAGGGAACAGTAGATGTTTCGGGACTTTCGCATTCTTCAGAATAGGAAGCCGACATCGGATAAATTCCACCCTTGGAAACGGGAATTTAAGAAGATCACGTGTGAAAGGCTCAGAAACACGGCCTAGTGATCGAGTAATTGTGAATTGTAAAATAATCCAGATTGTGTGTTAAATAATATTTTTAGTGTTTATTATGTGTTCAAAAGGGACACATCAGTATATAAAAATGTCGTCAATATTAAGTGTGTTAGATATATGTTTATTTGTGTTTTTACGTAAGATGAATACCTTTAATATGGTGTAAAAAGTTCAAAGTGGGCCCAAAAATGAAACACCGCACCAGATTTAAGATCATGGGATGATCTGAAAATATGTGAGTACAAAATTCATTTTTATTTTGGTGTCAGAAATTGATTGTGTACAAAACCCACCGGAGTTTTGGAGTGAAAGGGATGTGTTTTAATAAATAAATGCTGAATAATCAAGAACACGGTCTGAACAATAATAAAATAAATAGAGAAATTATGAATAATTATGTAAAGAACAAATCCCGTAGAGGAAATAGGTGAATAAAGGGTTAATGTATTTAACAAATGTAATAAGAGCAAGCGAAATATCATTTAATTATCATGAAAGACATTGAAATAAAGTAAAGTTGAGATATGAAAGAAATAGCTTTTGAGCTTGTATAAAGAATGAAGATAATAATAATAATTAGATATGGAAATGTTAAATAAAAATCAAATAGATTGATATGAATATAAGAGCGTTAAGCCTTAACGTATGTGTAAAATGAGGTTCAATGGAATATTTTAAAACAGGGAGCGATTTATCGACCACAGAAAGATTAATATGTGAATTAAAATAATATGAATTGTTACTAAAGAGATTTTATCAGTTCTTGGGAAGACAATTTCGGCTTAAAATAATGCATAGCGCATAATGAGCGCAAATATAATATTAAAGTGTCACGCTAGGAAAGCGTAGTGGTTAAATACTTGGTACATTACTTATGGAGGGTAGTTGATTGCAGTGAATTGATAATTGTGTAAGTCCTCTATTTGTGACATTAGTATCACGAGGCATTGTGTATGTATTTAAAAAGGGAGCTAATATATGGTATTATTGAGCGTATGTCATATGGGCCACGGCCGACTCTAAATCGCATTTTGTATAAGCCCTCTGTATGGGATTGGTTCCCGAGGCACCTGAAGAGATTCGAATGCAGGATCTTCTTATGATAAAAGCCCCTGTAATTCTCCGTCGTCGTATGTGTATTAAATCTTCCCAATCAATGAGGACCCTCTCATAATTAATAAATGCCAAGGATACGGAAATGGTCTTTGAACCAAAGAATAGTTGTTTGAATGTTACGGTACAGTAAAGCCCGGTCTCCCCAGAACTGGATAGAATGGGAAGGTTTGTTTTGAAAGCCTTGAAAATAAGCTACTAATGTTGGGTCAGACAGGATGTCTCCGCCACCCTACGTGTCATAAATCGCACCCCATGTAGTAGAGACTAGCTCTTTTAAAAGCGAGGGGGAACAGAGCCCGTCTCGTAAGCTGTTAGAAAGAGAAATGAAAACACCAGGAGTGTTTAAAGTTGTTAACGACCCGGGCGTTGAACCGAGGTCCTTAAAGATGGATATTTCGTTTGCCGGTTCAGATCGTAGTTTCTTATATGATAATGGTCTATTAAGACATAAGAGATAAATAACAATCCCTATTGTAATAATGTAAGGACGTGGGATTCCACGAGTTGATTGAAGGCAACTGAGTTCGGGAGTAACTATAGTTTTTGACTGTGTCAAGTACCTTCACGCTCTGGAGTACACAATTGATTTTCTGATTACCTTAATATATTTCTGAAATAAAGAGAGATGATAACAACTGAATGTGTGGACATGCCCAAAAATATTGAATTAGATAATTAACACAGATTTTAAATATAATTATATTTGTTTTTGAGAAATAAGAAAATATAAAAGCTAGTGTTTGAGGTGTACAAGAATGACACCATAATAATGTAAAAGCATGGAGCCAAAGAGCTCGGAGTTATGTAAACTTAATGTTAGTGCTTTATGGAAGTGAGATTAAGTAAGAATTATTGGTTTATGTGGAAACCACAGGTTTTGAATACAAGATTTGTTTATTTTATTTGTGATCCCTTGTTCATTTGGAACAAGCAGTTGATATTTGGGTCAGTAATTAAATTGTTTAAATTTTTGTAGCGCCATTAATATTATTAATTAAATATGTTTAAAATAGGAGTTGATTTTGTTGTTATTTTTGCAAGTGTATCCTCTAATTAATCCAAATATGTGAGTCACAGAGTGGGGGAACTTACCGCTGCCCCGAAATCCTGAATTGAGCTACGCTGGTATACTGTGATTGGCATATTTCTTGCTAAATGGGCACAGGGGGATATATAAATACTGTGCTGGATTAATAACTAGAGGAACACTTAAGTCGGTCATATCATGTAAAATTAAAGTAATAATAGGAAAAGCTACAACGTAAAATATTAACTGACCGCATGGGTCCCTGGAAACTCATACCGAGCAGCCCTGAAATATATTATATTATCAACCCCCCTAGCAAACCTTAATCACTTTTTGGCGCCCAACGTGAGATAGCATTTAGCAAGAAATATGCCAATCACAGTATACCAGCGTAGCTCAATTCGGGATTTCGGGGCAGCGGTAAGTTCCCCCACTCTGTGACCCACATATTTGGATTAATTAGAGGATACACTTGCAAAAATAACAACAAAATCAACTCCTATTTAAACACATTTAATTAATAAAATTAATGGCGCTACAAACATTTAAAACAATTTAATTACTGACCCAAATATCAACTGCTTGTTCCAAGTGAACAAGGGATCACAAATAAAATAAACAAATATTGTATTCAAAACCTGTGGTTTCCACATAAACCAACAATTCTTACTTAATCTCACTTCCATAAAGCACTATCATTTAGTTTACATAACTCCGAGCTCTTTGGCTCCATGCATTTACATTATTACGGTGTCATTCTTGTACACCTCAAACACTAGCTTTTATATTTTCTTATTTCTCAAAAACAAATATATAATTATATTTAAAATCTATGTTAATTATCTAATTCAATATTTTGGGCATGTCCACACATTCAGTTGTTATCATCTCTCTTTATTTCACAAATATATGAAGGTAATCAGAAAATCAATTGTGTACTCCAGAGCGTGAAGGTACTTGACACAGTCAAAAAACTATAGTTACTCCCGAACTCAGTTGCCTTCAATCAACTCGTGGAATCCCACTTCCTTACATTATTACAATAGGGATTGTTATTTATCTCTTATGTCTTAATAGACCATTATCATATAAGAAACTACGATCTGAACCGGCAAACGAAATATCCATCTTTAAGGACCTCGGTTCAACGCCCGGGTCGTTAACAACTTTAAACACTCCTGGTGTATTTATTTCTCTTTACAACAGCTTACGAGACGGTCTCTGTTCCCCCTCGCTTTTAAAAGAGCTAGTCTCTACTACATGGGGTGCGATTTATGACACGTTAGGGTGGCGGAGACATCCCGTCTGACCCAACATTAGTAGCTTATTTTCAAGGCTTTCAAAACAAACCTTCTCATTCTATCCAGTTCTGGGGAGACCGGGCTTTACTGTACCGTAACATTCAAACAACTATTCTTTGGTTCAAAGACCATTTCCGTATCCTTGGCATTTATTAATTATGAGAGGGTCCTCATTGATTGGGAAGATTAAATACACATACGACGACGGAGAATTACAGGGGCTTTTATCATAAGAAGATCCTGCATTCGAATCTCTTCAGGTGCCTCGGGAACCAATCCCTACAGAGGACTTATACAAAATGCGATTTAGAGTCGGCCGTGGCCCATATGACATACGCTCAATAATACCATATATTAGCTCCCTTTTTAAATACATACACAATGCCTCGTGATACTAATGTCACAAATAGAGGACTTACACAATTATCAATTCACTGCAATCAACTACCCTCCATAAGTAATGTACCAAGTATTTAACCACTACGCGTTCCTAGCGTGACACTTTAATATTATATTTGCGCTCATAATGCGCTATGCATTATTTTAAGCCGAAAATGTCTTCCCAAGAACTGATAAAATCTCTTTAGTAACAATTCATATTATTTTAATTCACATATTAATCTTTCCGTGGTCGATAAATCGCTCCCTGTTTTAAAATATTCCAATGAACCTCATCTTTTACACATACGTTAAGGCTTACCGTTCTTATATTCATATCAATTTATTTGATTTTTATTTAACATTTCCATATTTAATTATTATTATTATCTTTATTCTTTATACAAGCTCAAAAGCTATTTCTTTCATATCTCAACTTTCCTTTATTTCAATGTCTTTCATGATAATTAAATGATATTTCGCTTGCTCTTATTACATTTGTTAAATACATTAACCCTTTATTCACCTATTTCCTCTACGGGATTTATTCTTTACATAATTCTTCATAACTTCTCTATTTATTTTATTATTGTTCAGACCGTATTCTTGATTATTCAGCATTTATTTATTAAAACACATCCCTTTCACTCCAAAACTCTGGTGGGTTTTGTACACAATCAATTTCTGACACCAAAATAAAAATGAATTTTGTACTCACATATTTTCCAGATCATCCCTGATCTTAAATCTGGTGCGGTGTTTCATTTTTGGGCCCACTTTGAACTTTTTACACCATATTAAAGGTATTCATCTTACGTAAAAACACAAATAAACATATATCTAAAACACTTAATATTGACGACATTTTTATATTCTGATGTGTCCCTTTTGAACACATAATAAACACTACAAATATTATTTAACACACAATCTGGATTATTTTACACTTCACAACGATCACTAGGCTGTGTTTCTGAGCCTCTCACACGTGATCTTCTTAAATTCCCGTTTCCAAGGGTGGAATTTATCCGATGTCGGCTTCCTATTCTGAAGAATGCGAAAGTCCCGAAACATCTACTGTTCCCTGGAGTTCAATTCTGCTATTCCTATCCTGGATAACCGGCTATTTATCTAGCTTGAACGGCTTGTCTGTAGATCTGTCTATCGATCCTAACGAAAGTCTATATGGATCGAGGTCTCCTCTAAGACCTATAGATTTAGTTTATCGCAGCTAGCACTTCTCGATTCTAGTACTATTAGAATTGTTCGCCTGCTTTCTGGAGCTAATGTTTATAGTCTCCTATCCTCTTTGTTGGAACTGTTTTAACACTCCTACGTTCGAACCTTATTCTGTTCTTCCTTTTTTTAGGTTTCTTCAATTTAAATAACAGTTTATCTGTCTGGTACGATACTTCCGTACGTTATGATCTATTCGTTCGTACATTTAGCGACCTATCGCCTTTAAGTCCGACGTTCGCAGCCTGCTCTGACTATATCTTGCGAATTTTCACTTTAACTTGTATACAGTCGGGCCTAAATCCTATAATTAGGATTTTCCTAATATTTCACTACGGCGATACTTTAAAATTTCGCCTTGAATGCTCCTTATGGAGGCAAGCAAGTCGTTACTACTGTGACGCCTGTGGCTATTGGATCTTACTTCGGCGGTGTAAAACAGCGTTTCTCCCCTCAAGGAGTACTGGTAGCTGTTATCGATGTAACGCAGAGTTACGTCCCCTCACGGACTGTCGGAATGATTACTTCTACGTCGTGGAGCAGCACTTCCCCTCACGGAATGCTCGTAGGACTGCATGCGATGTGACACAGTGACGTGCCCTCTGGCTGTCTGAATACTGCATTCGGTGTGATGTGATACAGCACCTCCCCTCACGGAGTCTGTCGTGAACTGCATGATTGGCTTGGAAACGCCCGAAGCTTTATACTGTTTTACTACAAAAAAATAAGACTCAAGCCTTTTCTGTGGTCAACTTCTAAAATAATGGTGCCACAAATATAAAAATTATACCTTCCGAAAGCTCGTCTTCTCAATGTCAAATGATCTTATTGCACCTAAGAATCGATCGTGCAATTCGGAGATATTAATTAATTTCTCGTCCTCAATTGTGTGGGTGTTACATTCTTTTTGCTCTCTCCCCTCCACAGAGGCTTAGGTAATTCCCCTATGACGTCGTCTTACGTCGGCAGTTTATTTCTGCACAATTATTACATGGTTTCTCTATACTAAAAAATCTCTCATTCAAAATGATTCACTGTGCTATGCTTGTTTACTCATTATTATGCTCGTAAACGTGTTAATTTTAATTATTCCTCTTCTGGTGCATATGCGGCGTTGTCAAAATCCAGCAACGTCAGCTTGAATTCCGATTCAGGCTTCTCTTTCTATCACGGTGGAAATTTCCACTCAGTTATTAATACTCGTGACCAGCCCTCTCTGAAATGTCGAGTGGGGTGATCTCATCTAAGGAACATCTGTCCCTAGTCGCTTGCACAATGTTAAGCTATATTCCTGGCTTAAAATCTCTCTCCGTTCCTTTAAGAAACTATACGTTTCTCTCATTTCTTCCTTAAGGACATGGATTCGACCGTCATGGACCCTTTGGCCCATGGGTTCATCTCTCCCCTCCTTAGGTAAATAAATTTTCGATAATTCTTGAGGAAATTTATTTTAATTTTATTTGTATTACTCTATTCGTCGAATCTATCATAACGTCATCCGTATTTACTGTTGTTTTATTTTCTTAAGGTTCCTTCCACTAATTATGTAGGTTGGGTATGCTCAATCTTTACCCTTTTCTTCTTTATTACATTAAAATTTCCTTTTCAATAAAATCAATTACTTCTTTAAAGTTCCTTTCCTTTCTGGTCTGTGTTTAGGTTGGGTCTCCAAGAGTTCCCATTCATTCATTTATTCCCTAGTGGACGTCTCCACTCAGGCCATAAATCTCTTGTCACGTTCGATGTTTACAACTCTCTACCCTCGTCTGGCGTGCACCTCCAAACTCGAGTCAACAGTTGGTTCCCTTTCTTCTTGTCTCAAGTCAGACTGCAAGTCGGTCTGTTCTTTATTCATTATCCTTTTTCAACTTAATGACTTTATGTTAATTATCTTGCGGGTGCAATTAGCTTTACCCGTAATTTACTCCATTACAGTTATCAGACTTCAAGTCTGTTACACTTCATTTAAAATTTTTAAGAGCTCAGTCTGACTTCACCTGACTCTTTCTGGTTCTCTTCCCTATTCCTCATCTTTCTTTGAGATGGTATTTCAGCACATATTATACTTATTTCTCATATTCTTTGATGGTTGCAGATATCTTTACCCGTTTGTTCAAAAGGGATAATTCTCTTCCTTCACCTCATATTGAGATGGCACTTGCCAAGAGTATTTCTTTTTCCTACTCTTCCAATTCTTTAGATTTTCCAAATCTCCTTTCTTTCTCTTCTTTTTATCCTTCCCTTTCTTCTTACGATGCTTCCAGCTGAAATATGCCTGGGCATCCTCTTTCTCCAAGACCTCGTTGGTTATTTCAACTCCTTTCCTTGTTTCCATGGGGTATCCATTTCCTGGTACACCAATTATCAACGGCGGTTTTCCTCCTTTTGGCTCTTCTTCAGAGACGTCTCCTCTCATTTTTTCATTGTTCCCAACAATCTCATCTTTTTCTTTTAGGTTTTCTTGGCTCTTATTAGCATCTTTCTCCATTTCTCTTTTCTGTCGTTGGCATTCCTGACATTTAATCATTAATTCGAGGATCTGGGCTTTCAATTTTACCTCTTCTTCCTCTAATGCCCTTTTATTTTCCTGGTCCTGCATTTCTTCGAAGTTTTCCTTTTCCCTTTCTGTGAAATCTTGAACCTCTGTTTCCATCGTTGCTTCGTTGAAATTTTCTATATTTATTTCCTTTAATTTCTCTATTTCTTCTGGAATTATCATTTCCGTTTCTTCAACTATCAATTCCTTTAGTATCTCCTGTTCCGAGATTACTTCTTGTTTTTCCAGCTCGACCTTTTCATAAAAATGAGTCTCTTCAGTTTGGAGCTCATTTTCATTTTGGCTATCCTCCTGTTCTGGAGTTACGATTTCTTCCTGAATTTCCATTGGTTTCTCTGGAAGGATCTCCAAGTTTTCTTCAATTTCCCCTGGAGTCATGATGATTTCTATTTCTTGCTCTTCTTCTTTAATATAAATTTCGGGCTTTTCTGGCACCGTGACTTCTTTTTCTTCTTCAATTCCAGCTTGTTTTTCAGCTTCCGTCTGGACAGCTGTTTCATTTTCCTGACAGTTCTGCGCCAACATGTATTCCTCATATACCTTCTGAGCGGCCTCTAATATCTTTGTATATTCTGGAATCTTGACTTTCCTCAATTCAGCTAACTCCTGAATAGTTATTATTCCATTTTCATCATACATGCTCGTTCTGAAGCCTTGCATCTTCTCCCATTCGTCTTTCATATAATCCTTTTGTTCCTCAATATATTTCTTCCTTTCGCGCTCTTTATAATCGGTCTTCCACCAAATCTCATCCCATTCTCTTCTCATATCCCATACCTGATCCATTATTTCACTTACGTCATCAATAAGTATATTTATCTGTTTCCACGGAGCTAATTCTATTTTTCCTTCTTCCGCCATGCATTTCGCAAATTTCTTTTGTATTTCCCTTAATGACTTTCGAACATGAGGGATTTCCTTATCCAATTCTTCTACTTCCTGTTTGGGTATCTTAAAGTTATTTTTACCTGCCCTCTGACGAAATTCGTGTGTCTTAGTAATTTCCTTAGACATACTTTTTCTTAGTTCCTCAATTTCCTCTGTTTTACTTAAGCCTACACATCTTCTATCCCAAAGTTTACTCTTCATCTTGAATTGCTTTAGTTGTATTTCATCAATTTTATCCAAGAATGTTTCTACTTCCTTCCATTCCGCCATTTCTACCTTTTCCTGATCCTGAACGTCAGTACTATTGTTCTTTTCCCCTTCGTTTTCTGAGCCTACCTGGACCGACATTACTACGTGAGACTTATTCTTATCAATATCCATTACATTTTCCCTTGGAATTGGTTTACAAATTTCCTTTTCCTTTCCGAGCTCTATAGGCTCAACATTTACCCTTTTGTCTGCAGACATGTTACCATCTCTTCGTGTAACTATGTCTCCAGGTGCACGCATGCTTTCTACAGAAACATTTATCATTTCTTTGGTTGGGTACTCTTTCTCACCTGTAGTTTTACCTTTCCCTGGGCTCTCGGCCCTTACATTCTCAGAGAGCCTCCGCCTCTCTTCACTTAACAACATCATATTAAAATACAGTGGGCCTCTAATGCCACCACACTAGTACATGTTTGAGAGATGATACTCTGAATCTGTGTGTCCCAATTTCTTTAAAATATTACTTTGGTACGGGTATTCACTCACAACGTACCCTTTTACTACTTTTATTCAATTTCATAAACCTTTATGGAAGTGTTTAAAATTCAAAATTTCGAAAAACCATTTTTTTCAAAAATGAAAATTTAGATTTTTCGAGAAAACTCGGGTTTTCCCTAGGAAAACTCAGCCCTGCGTACTGGGCGCCAAAAAGTATAATTGGTTTTGCTTGGGGGTTTATAATATAATATATTCAGTGCTGCTCGGTATGAGTTTCCAGGGACCCATGCGGTCAGTTAATATTTTACATTGTAGCTATTCCTATTATTACTTTAATTTTACATGATATGACCGACTTAAGTGTTCCTCTAGTTATTAATCCAGCACAGTATTTATATATCCCCCTGTGCCCATTTAGCAAGAAATATGCCAATCACAGTATACCAGCGTAGCTCAATTCAGGATTTCGGGGCAGCGGTAAGTTCCCCCACTCTGTGACCCACATATTTGGATTAATTAGAGGATACACTTGCAAAAATAACAACAAAATCAACTCCTATTTAAACACATTTAATTAATAAAATTAATGGCGCTACAAACATTTAAAACAATTTAATTACTGACCCAAATATCAACTGCTTGTTCCAAGTGAACAAGGGATCACAAATAAAATAAACAAATATTGTATTCAAAACCTGTGGTTTCCACATAAACCAACAATTCTTACTTAATCTCACTTCCATAAAGCACTAACATTTAGTTTACATAACTCCGAGCTCTTTGGCTCCATGCATTTACATTATTACGGTGTCATTCTTGTACACCTCAAACACTAGCTTTTATATTTTCTTATTTCTCAAAAACAAATATATAATTATATTTAAAATCTATGTTAATTATCTAATTCAATATTTTGGGCATGTCCACACATTCAGTTGTTATCATCTCTCTTTATTTCACAAATATATTAAGGTAATCAGAAAATCAATTGTGTACTCCAGAGCGTGAAGGTACTTGACACAGTCAAAAAACTATAGTTACTCCCGAACTCAGTTGCCTTCAATCAACTCGTGGAATCCCACTTCCTTACATTATTATAATAGGGATTGTTATTTATCTCTTATGTCTTAATAGACCATTATCATATAAGAAACTACGATCTGAACCGGCAAACGAAATATCCATCTTTAAGGACCTCGGTTCAACGCCCGGGTCGTTAACAACTTTAAACACTCCTGGTGTATTTATTTCTCTTTACAACAGCTTACGAGACGGTCTCTGTTCCCCCTCGCTTTTAAAAGAGCTAGTCTCTACTACATGGGGTGCGATTTATGACACGTTAGGGTGGCGGAGACATCCCGTCTGACCCAACATTAGTAGCTTATTTTCAAGGCTTTCAAAACAAACCTTCTCATTCTATCCAGTTCTGGGGAGACCGGGCTTTACTGTACCGTAACATTCAAACAACTATTCTTTGGTTCAAAGACCATTTCCGTATCCTTGGCATTTATTAATTATGAGAGGGTCCTCATTGATTGGGAAGATTAAATACACATACGACGACGGAGAATTACAGGGGCTTTTATCATAAGAAGATCCTGCATTCGAATCTCTTCAGGTGCCTCGGGAACCAATCCCTACAGAGGACTTATACAAAATGCGATTTAGAGTCGGCCGTGGCCCATATGACATACGCTCAATAATACCATATATTAGCTCCCTTTTTAAATACATACACAATGCCTCGTGATACTAATGTCACAAATAGAGGACTTACACAATTATCAATTCACTGCAATCAACTACCCTCCATAAGTAATGTACCAAGTATTTAACCACTACGCGTTCCTAGCGTGACACTTTAATATTATATTTGCGCTCATTATGCGCTATGCATTATTTTAAGCCGAAAATGTCTTCCCAAGAACTGATAAAATCTCTTTAGTAACAATTCATATTATTTTAATTCACATATTAATCTTTCCGTGGTCGATAAATCGCTCCCTGTTTTAAAATATTCCAATGAACCTCATCTTTTACACATACGTTAAGGCTTAACGTTCTTATATTCATATCAATTTATTTGATTTTTATTTAACATTTCCATATTTAATTATTATTATTATCTTTATTCTTTATACAAGCTCAAAAGCTATTTCTTTCATATCTCAACTTTCCTTTATTTCAATGTCTTTCATGATAATTAAATGATATTTCGCTTGCTCTTATTACATTTGTTAAATACATTAACCCTTTATTCACCTATTTCCTCTACGGGATTTATTCTTTACATAATTCTTCATAACTTCTCTATTTATTTTATTATTGTTCAGACCGTATTCTTGATTATTCAGCATTTATTTATTAAAACACATCCCTTTCACTCCAAAACTCCGGTGGGTTTTGTACACAATCAATTTCTGACACCAAAATAAAAATGAATTTTGTACTCACATATTTTCCAGATCATGCCTGATCTTAAATCTGGTGCGGTGTTTCATTTTTGGGCCCACTTTGAACTTTTACACCATATTAAAGGTATTCATCTTACGTAAAAACACAAATAAACATATATCTAAAACACTTAATATTGACGACATTTTTATATTCTGATGTGTCCCTTTTGAACACATAATAAACACTACAAATATTATTTAACACACAATCTGGATTATTTTACACTTCACAACGATCACTAGGCCGTGTTTCTGAGCCTCTCACACGTGATCTTCTTAAATTCCCGTTTCCAAGGGTGGAATTTATCCGATGTCGGCTTCCTATTCTGAAGAATGCGAAAGTCCCGAAACATCTACTGTTCCCTGGAGTTCAATTCTGCTATTCCTATCCTGGATAACCGGCTATTTATCTAGCTTGAACGGCTTGTCTGTAGATCTGTCTATCGATCCTAACGAAAGTCTATATGGATCGAGGTCTCCTCTAAGACCTATAGATTTAGTTTATCGCAGCTAGCACTTCTCGATTCTAGTACTATTAGAATTGTTCGCCTGCTTTCTGGAGCTAATGTTTATAGTCTCCTATCCTCTTTGTTGGAACTGTTTTAACACTCCTACGTTCGAACCTTATTCTGTTCTTCCTTTTTTTAGGTTTCTTCAATTTAAATAACAGTTTATCTGTCTGGTACGATACTTCCGTACGTTATGATCTATTCGTTCGTACATTTAGCGACCTATCGCCTTTAAGTCCGACGTTCGCAGCCTGCTCTGACTATATCTTGCGAATTTTCACTTTAACTTGTATACAGTCGGGCCTAAATCCTATAATTAGGATTTTCCTAATATTTCACTACGGCGATACTTTAAAATTTCGCCTTGAATGCTCCTTATGGAGGCAAGCAAGTCGTTACTACTGTGACGCCTGTGGCTATTGGATCTTACTTCGGCGGTGTAAAACAGCGTTTCTCCCCTCAAGGAGTACTGGTAGCTGTTATCGATGTAACGCAGAGTTACGTCCCCTCACGGACTGTCGGAATGATTACTTCTACGTCGTGGAGCAGCACTTCCCCTCACGGAATGCTCGTAGGACTGCATGCGATGTGACACAGTGACGTGCCCTCTGGCTGTCTGAATACTGCATTCGGTGTGATGTGATACAGCACCTCTCCTCACGGAGTCTGTCGTGAACTGCATGATTGGCTTGGAAACGCCCGAAGCTTTATACTGTTTTACTAAAAAAAAATAAGACTCAAGCCTTTTCTGTGGTCAACTTCTAAAATAATGGTGCCACAAATATAAAAATTATACCTTCCGAAAGCTCGTCTTCTCAATGTCAAATGATCTTATTGCACCTAAGAATCGATCGTGCAATTCGGAGATATTAATTAATTTCTCGTCCTCAATTGTGTGGGTGTTACATTCTTTTTGCTCTCTCCCCTCCACAGAGGCTTAGGTAATTCCCCTATGACGTCGTCTTACGTCGGCAGTTTATTTCTGCACAATTATTACATGGTTTCTCTATACTAAAAAATCTCTCATTCAAAATGATTCACTGTGCTATGCTTGTTTACTCATTATTATGCTCGTAAACGTGTTAATTTTAATTATTCCTCTTCTGGTGCATATGCGGCGTTGTCAAAATCCAGCAACGTCAGCTTGAATTCCGATTCAGGCTTCTCTTTCTATCACGGTGGAAATTTCCACTCAGTTATTAATACTCGTGACCAGCCCTCTCTGAAATGTCGAGTGGGGTGATCTCATCTAAGGAACATCTGTCCCTAGTCGCTTGCACAATGTTAAGCTATATTCCTGGCTTAAAATCTCTCTCCGTTCCTTTAAGAAACTATACGTTTCTCTCATTTCTTCCTTAAGGACATGGATTCGACCGTCATGGACCCTATGGCCCATGGGTTCAATATATATATATATATATATTGAGACCGAAAGGCTCATGACCCCATGACCATTTCCGGCTCATCGAAAATTGATTGCCGAGAAAAAAAAATCCCAAAGAAGCTCAACCGCACATCCAACCATGGAACACCAACCTACCAGGGGAAGTCGCCAACTGAAGTAACATATTTATTTAATAGTGAGATTATGAACCACAGGACAATTCAGACAACAAGGACACTCCAATGATTTTTTTTCTATAATTTTCGAGGGTGCTGGTTGTGTAAATGAAATGATGGGTTATAAACGGTTAAGTTACATAGTCAGGAAACGACTCACGCGGTGCCCGACCATGAAGAGGAAGAAGCACTAGTCGCCATTACCTAGACAGTACTGTGTCATGTCGCGTGTGAGTGAAAAACGTTGCAACTGGATCTCGGGTAATGGACAGGGTAAGGACGAGTAGTCCATTAATATTACTATTATCGAACAGACTTTTATATTTGGAAAGTGCATTGAAACTGTTATTCGTGACTAGTCGAACTGTAAATTGTCAACATTTTGAAGTGCTATTATCAAACCCGTGTAATTGTGGAGTGAGAAAAGTTGTAAAGTCTGTGTAATATGATGCAGATGCGTCAATAAAGTCAGTGGCGGAAATAGAAAGGCAATTTTGAATATCCGCACAATTTAGAATCAGTGGAAATTTTACAACTATTGTTCCGATCAGTGATTCAGGCTTCTCCAACGTGTAATACTACTACCATCATGGTGGCCTATAACTACACGGTAGCTACCGCCATCCTTATGGCAGGAGGAATGTCCGAGTAAACCATTCAACCATGGGAAGAGCCGATGCCAAATAATACCATGGGGAGAAAGAAACGATGGTTAAGGACGGTGAGTGAACCGAGGACCAGGTTCAAACCGAGAGCCATCCATCTCATACAACCAACCATGAACGAGTAAGTCAAATAAAACCATTTATGTACGGTAGAATTGTGGTGGATAATTAGCGTAATATATTGGCCGCACGTATTCACACAGTTGGTTATAGGCAGGATTTGTTTTTTTTTGGTAGTTATGTGATTAACTATTATTTCCTGTCGGTCTATTTCTACGTGGCAATTTGTAAATATAATGATTAAGAAAGGCATTGGGAGCACTATGCATAAATTGAAGAAGAACGCCGCAAATATAACTTCATGTACTCAAGTAAGGTGGAAGTGTGTTATTCTCGAACACACGATCCTTGGGAAGGTATGGCAGTCGATAGACATGACGGAATGACTACTGTATAATTTGTTTAAGCATTTTTAATACCTCCTACGTATCATTTTAATATATTCAAGTCACTGCAGAAAGAGTGACATACGGTATCTATATCTTTGGTCTACCTGGAATACAACATTATTCTTTTGTTATGCCAGAAGTGTGGCGTTATTACAATTGTACATCTGAATGCGTGGATTTAGAACTGGTTTCAAAGCAAGCGGTGAGCTCAATTGTTCGTCAGCGGGAGAGTGTATTGGGACCTTAAAAGCCGTGGCGGACACTCGAAGATACCGGCCGCAAGCAAATGCATCATTCACATGTCACATTATACAACAACTAAAGGCACACACAAACTCAATACTACACTTAGCGTAGAACTGCACAGCAGTATTTTGTCAATGAATTTACACTCCCATAAGGTTAATAAATTTGTTAAGTAAAATGTAACTTGTATTATATTGAAACCATTATTTAAGAGCTGTAACAGCTGTTCTGGGCAGCCATTAACTTAATTTTGTACAGACCGAAGATGTATCAGACCAGGGCAACGTGTTAGATTGTGATTGGGTAATTTGTTCCACATGAAGACGATGCATTATCGCTCATGGTGATGTTAATTAGGTGACAGGTGATGTTGGGTGACCACACGTATTGGTATTTGTAAACACGAGTCCAGCTGTGACTGGCGTGTATTGAAGTTGAGCGGTGATGCTCATATGAAGATGTTTGATGATGCTGTAGAATCGAGATGACTGATACTTCTCGAAGGAAGAGTTTATTTATGGGTCTGATTCTGTTCTTCGTGTCTAATGACAATATTAAATACACTTCCTGAAATAAATAAAAAAATAATAATAATAACAAAAATAAATAATAATAATAATAATAATAATAATAATAATAAAAATAATAATAATAAATAATAATAAAAATAATAATGATAATAATAATAAATAATAATAAATAAGGATAATAATAATAATGAAATAGTTTTATTTTGAAAGCAATAAATAATTAATAATTAAATGAATAATTAAATAGTTTTGAACTTCAGTTTTTTTGAATAATATAATTTTTTTTGTATGTTGTTGTCATGATTCGATCTTCGATTTTTCACCTGAGGGTGATGCTTCTAAATACAATTAGATCAAGCTGACACTCCTTGAATCTTCGAATGTAATTTCTAGGCGAATCCACGGAAACCTGGACTTTGCAAATGCAACGTCAGACATGACGGTGTTCACGCTGTTGCCAACCTACATTGACGTGCATTCAGATGACAATCGTCTACAAACAGTCGAAGATTTGTGTAGGGAGAATGTTGAATATAAGAGTGTATTCTATTGTGTGTTTATGTTTTGTTGACTTGTGTTCCCATTTGTTACTGATGTATATTTAGTGAACCAATTGTGTGATAGTTTTGTTTTTTTCCCTGCATAGGCGCGTCACGTCTATGATTACCTTTACGATAGGATCAAATCAGAACATAACTTTAACGTTAAATGTCAGGGATAATACCATCATAGCCTAGTTTCATACACATTGTTTTGCTTTAATTAAATTTCTCATTGTAATTGCTTAGGGCCGAACTTACGTATTATTCCCTTAGTTTGCTGTTTTTTTTTGTTTTGTTGTATAATAGGACTTCAAGAGGGTAACTTAACGTCATTTAGGGATTATTCATCATGTATTCAGGTTAGCGGCTTATCCGATTCTTACCCTCAGAAGTAGGTTAGGGTGCTGTTTCTAAATAAACACAGAAGGTAACTTAAGACTGGACTTCTTCTTTTTTTGTTGTTTTTGATGTGCTTTCTTGGGTCAGTTCATAACATATCCACATCTCACTAACACCGATCGACCCTGAGGAAAGTAGTCCCGTGCGGGCTGATTTGAGAATGCACATCTGATCCTTTTAGGGTTGTGGGTTCGGTGGATGGGGGTGTCGAGGGGCCGTTGCGGTCAAGCGGTCTTCCGATATCCTTGTCTGGCGGGCACATATACCTCATTTTCATGGCGCCGAACGGGCAGGCCTCGAAGAGATGTTTATTTCGACGAAGCTGCTTGTTGGGATGTTCTGTTTGTTTACTTGTTGGATTAACGAATTTGAGAAATCGTACCAACGTGTTTAAAGGGTCATTATTTTCCTTAAGACATTCTAACTGGACAGGGACGAATTGAAAGGTCGTTCTGCCGTTTAGTAAGTCGCACGGCATTCACCTAGTGATATTAGACCGTGGGGTGAGGTACTAGTTACTGGTCAAATTAATTTGAGGATTTTTATATTGCTGTAACCTCATCCGAAGTAAATGTAAATTCATTATTCAAACGATTGTTGTTTTTCTGTAGCATATTTTAATGGCAATTTAAGTCCAGCCATACTTTCGATGTTTAGTTTAGAATAGCAGGTGTTCCGCCACAATTCTACCTCATAACTCTTTGTATATGGTTAATGGTGTCGGTGATTCCCATGTATTCTCCAAATAGTGAATATTTAAATATGGATCAGGAGATACTGAAGGGCATGTTGGCGGAGTTGAGTGCCAACATAAACACTTCCATAAGTGCCAATGTGAACACTATAAATACAAACATGGCACTTATGAACAATGATTTAAATACTAATATGAACACTATTAAGGGTGACATGAACACAGTGAATACTAACATGAACACTGTTAGGGATGAACTAGCTAATGTCAGAACGGAGATGAACGCCACGTTAGCTGCTAATAAAGCAGAGGCGAATGTCAGCTTTAATAATATTAATACTACGGTCAACACAGTTAGAGAAGACTTATTAACACTTCGTGGTGACGTGGAAGCAAGTAGGGCAGAGAACACAGCTGCAATTGTTGACGTTAGAGCTGATATACAAACTGTTAGGGCAGAAGCTAATCGTCACTTAATAGCTGCATTTACTGCCATGGGCAGGGATATTAAGGAACAAAGAGAAGAAGTTCGTGCTGATTTAGCTAGAATTCAGAGAGAAGTTGAAGCTGTTAGGAAAGACACTAAAACAAGCACAGACAAAGTGAATGCTAGTCTAGTCACATTAAATGTCAATTTGGATGACGTGAGTGATCGTTTAGAAAAAGCTGTCGATACGTTGAACACCAGATTAGATAAAAGTCGTCAGGACATGAAAGACGAAATGAACACAAGTCGAGTCGAAGTTAATGCTGCGTTAGACCTTTTAAAGGAGGACGTGAAGAAATCGAAAGACGGCGTAGGAACAAAATTGAACAGTTTGGAAATTCGGTTTGAGGAAGGCAGAAAATATGTCGAAAGGCTTAAAGCCGAAGTTGGTGTTGTAAATGCCGGACTTAACTTGACACGTGGTATAGCTCTCGTGGTTAATTCAAACGTGAAGAAGGCCCTGATGACAGTAGAGGCAGTTCGAGCCGAAATAACAACGAATACACAGAGTATTCAGGATATCAGGAGCGAATTAACCGAAACTGCTGCGAATCTTAAGAGAGATATGCAAGTTTCAGTTGCGGAACTTAAGGTGGACATAGATATCGTAAAGGGAGATGTGAGTGAAACAAACCACAATCTCAACAAAGATTTTTCGTCACTTAAGGGTCATATCAACCTCTTACAGGAGCGTCTCGAGAAGGACGTAGACACAATTAAGGGGGATACTCTGAAGAACATACAACAAATAAATGAAAGCGCGCAGAAAAATAGCGAAGCTGTTATCAAACAGGTCGAGAACGTTACCAAGCAGGTCAAAGAAATTGACACACGTTTGAGGAGCAAGATCGAACGAATTGAACTCCATGTTGACTCACTTAAGCGAAGTCAAACTTCAAATATAAACACACCAGACATAGAGGAACTGGAACGCAGATTGTTAACCAAATTAGAGACACAGGATCGACCTAAACCAGTTGAAAGAGAAACGCCACCGTTGAAGGAACAGGGGACGTACTCCGAATTCAGCGAGGACTTGAATAAGACACACCTGCAATTCAATACACCACAATCCCACAATTCCAAAGGGAGTAACATAATGGTAATCCGAATGCAGGAGGAAAAACCTCAGAGATTTTCGGGAACTGGACCGATTACATCCGTAGAATTTTTACGAAATGTTGAAGCATACCTCCGAGATACTATGGTACCACCGGAGAGGCAACTCCGAGTTACGGAGAAACTTTCAGAGGGCAATACAGCCGTTTGGTATTGTGCGTTCAGCTATTCATTTAGAACATTTGAGGAATTCAAGAACTCATTGTTATATCACTGTATTGCTGGAGGAATTAATAACGGGAAAATAAAAATTTTTGCCAAAATTTTTATTTTTATCGACGAAGAGGCATATGAGACCGAAAGGCTCATGACCCCATGACCATTTCCGGCTCATCGAAAATTGATTGCCGAGAAAAAAAAATCCCAAAGAAGCTCAACCGCACATCCAACCATGGAACACCAACCTACCAGGGGAAGTCGCCAACTGAAGTAACATATTTATTTAATAGTGAGATTATGAACCACAGGACAATTCAGACAACAAGGGCACTCCAATGATTTTTTTTCTATAATTTTCGAGAGTGCTGGTTGTGTAAATGAAATGATGGGTTATAAACGGTTAAGTTACATAGTCAGGAAACGACCCACGCGGTGCCCGACCATGAAGAGAAAGAAGCACTAGTCGCCATTACCTAGACAGTACTGTGTCATGTCGCATGTGAGTGAAAAACGCTGCAACTGGATCTCGGGTAATGGACAGGGTAAGGACGAGTAGTCCATTAATATTACTATTATCGAACAGACTTTTATATTTGGAAAGTGCATTGAAACTGTTATTCGTGACTAGTCGAACTGTAAATTGTCAACATTTTGAAGTGCTATTATCAAACCCGTGTAATTGTGGAGTGAGAAAAGTTGTAAAGTCTGTGTAATATGATGCAGATGCGTCAATAAAGTCAGTGGCGGAAATAGAAAGGCAATTTTGAATATCCGCACAATTTAGAATCAGTGGAAATTTTACAACTATTGTTCCGATCAGTGATTCAGGCTTCTCCAACGTGTAATACTACTACCATCATGGTGGCCTATAACTACACGGTAGCTACCGCCATCCTTATGGCAGGAGGAATGTCCGAGTAAACCATTCAACCATGGGAAGAGCCGATGCCAAATAATACCATGGGGAGAAAGAAACGATGGTTAAGGACGGTGAGTGAACCGAGGACCAGGTTCAAACCGAGAGCCATCCATCTCATACAACCAACCATGAACGAGTAAGTCAAATAAAACCATTTATGTACGGTAGAATTGTGGTGGATAATTAGCGTAATATATTGGCCGCACGTATTCACACAGTTGGTTATAGGCAGGATTTGTTTTTTTTGGTAGTTATGTGATTAACTATTATTTCCTGTCGGTCTATTTCTACGTGGCAATTTGTAAATATAATGATTAAGAAAGGCATTGGGAGCACTATGCATAAATTGAAGAAGAACGCCGCAAATATAACTTCATGTACTCAAGTAAGGTGGAAGTGTGTTATTCTCGAACACACGATCCTTGGGAAGGTATGGCAGTCTATAGACATGACGGAATGACTACTGTATAATTTGTTTAAGCATTTTTAATACCTCCTACGTATCATTTTAATATATTCAAGTCACTGCAGAAAGAGTGACATACGGTATCTATATCTTTGGTCTACCTGGAATACAACATTATTCTTTTGTTATGCCAGAAGTGTGGCGTTATTACAATTGTACATCTGAATGCGTGGATTTAGAACTGGTTTCAAAGCAAGCGGTGAGCTCAATTGTTCGTCAGCGGGAGAGTGTATTGGGACCTTAAAAGCCGTGGCGGACACTCGAAGATACCGGCCGCAAGCAAATGCATCATTCACATGTCACATTATACAACAACTAAAGGCACACACAAACTCAATACTACACTTAGCGTAGAACTGCACAGCAGTATTTTGTCAATGAATTTACACTCCCATAAGGTTAATAAATTTGTTAAGTAAAATGTAACTTGTATTATATTGAAACCATTATTTAAGAGCTGTAACAGCTGTTCTGGGCAGCCATTAACTTAATTTTGTACAGACCGAAGATGTATCAGACCAGGGCAACGTGTTAGATTGTGATTGGGTAATTTGTTCCACATGAAGACGATGCATTATCGCTCATGGTGATGTTAATTAGGTGACAGGTGATGTTTATACCACTGTCGACCGTTCTATAAGGTGTGTGTTGGGTGACCACACGTATTGGTATTTGTAAACACGAGTCCAGCTGTGACTGGCGTGTATTGAAGTTGAGCGGTGATGCTCATATGAAGATGTTTGATGATGCTGTAGAATCGAGATGACTGATACTTCTCGAAGGGAGAGTTTATTTATGGGTCTGATTCTGTTCTTCGTGTCTAATGACAATATTAAATACACTTCCTGAAATAAATAAAAAAAATAATAATAATAACAAAAATAAATAATAATAATAATAATAATAATAAAAATAATAATAATAATAATAAATAATAATAAAAATAATAATGATAATAATAATAAATAATAATAAATAAGGATAATAATAATAATGAAATAGTTTTATTTTGAAAGCAATAAATAATTAATAATTAAATGAATAATTAAATAGTTTTGAACTTCAGTTTTTTTGAATAATATAATTTTTTTTGTATGTTGTTGTCATGATTCGATCTTCGATTTTTCACCTGAGGGTGATGCTTCTAAATACAATTAGATCAAGCTGACACTCCTTGAATCTTCGAATGTAATTTCTAGGCGAATCCACGGAAACCTGGACTTTGCAAATGCAACGTCAGACATGACGGTGTTCATGCTGTTGCCAACCTACATTGACGTGCATTCAGATGACAATCGTCTACAAACAGTCGAAGATTTGTGTAGGGAGAATGTTGAATATAAGAGTGTATTCTATTGTGTGTTTATGTTTTGTTGACTTGTGTTCCCATTTGTTACTGATGTATTTTTAGTGAACCAATTGTGTGATAGTTTTGTTTTTTTCCCTGCATAGGCGCGTCACGTCTATGATTACCTTTACGATAGGATCAAATCAGAACATAACTTTAACGTTAAATGTCAGGGATAATACCATCATAGCCTAGTTTCATACACATTGTTTTGCTTTAATTAAATTTCTCATTGTAATTGCTTAGGGCCGAACTTACGTATTATTCCCTTAGTTTGCTGTTTTTTTTGTTTTGTTGTATAATAGGACTTCAAGAGGGTAACTTAACGTCATTTAGGGATTATTCATCATGTATTCAGGTTAGCGGCTTATCCGATTCTTACCCTCAGAAGTAGGTTAGGGTGCTGTTTCTAAATAAACACAGAAGGTAACTTAAGACTGGACTTCTTCTTTTTTTGTTGTTTTTGATGTGCTTTCTTGGGTCAGTTCATAACATATCCACATCTCACTAACACCGATCGACCCTGAGGAAAGTAGTCCCGTGCGGGCTGATTTGAGAATGCACATCTGATCCTTTTAGGGTTGTGGGTTCGGTGGATGGGGGTGTCGAGGGGCCGTTGCGGTCAAGCGGTCTTCCGATATCCTTGTCTGGCGGGCACATATACCTCATTTTCATGGCGCCGAACGGGCAGGCCTCGAAGAGATGTTTATTTCGACGAAGCTGCTTGTTGGGATGTTCTGTTTGTTTACTTGTTGGATTAACGAATTTGAGAAATCGTACCAACGTGTTTAAAGGGTCATTATTTTCCTTAAGACATTCTAACTGGACAGGGACGAATTGAAAGGTCGTTCTGCCGTTTAGTAAGTCGCACGGCATTCACCTAGTGATATTAGACCGTGGGGTGAGGTACTAGTTACTGGTCAAATTAATTTGAGGATTTTTATATTGCTGTAACCTCATCCGAAGTAAATGTAAATTCATTATTCAAACGATTGTTGTTTTTCTGTAGCATATTTTAATGGCAATTTAAGTCCAGCCATACTTTCGATGTTTAGTTTAGAATAGCAGGTGTTCCGTCACAATTCTACCTCATAACTCTTTGTATATGGTTAATGGTGTCGGTGATTCCCATGTATTCTCCAAATAGTGAATATTTAAATATGGATCAGGAGATACTGAAGGGCATGTTGGCGGAGTTGAGTGCCAACATAAACACTTCCATAAGTGCCAATGTGAACACTATAAATACAAACATGGCACTTATGAACAATGATTTAAATACTAATATGAACACTATTAAGGGTGACATGAACACAGTGAATACTAACATGAACACTGTTAGGGATGAACTAGCTAATGTCAGAACGGAGATGAACGCCACGATAGCTGCTAATAAAGCAGAGGCGAATGTCAGCTTTAATAATATTAATACTACGGTCAACACAGTTAGAGAAGACTTATTAACACTTCGTGGTGACGTGGAAGCAAGTAGGGCAGAGAACACAGCTGCAATTGTTGACGTTAGAGCTGATATACAAACTGTTAGGGCAGAAGCTAATCGTCACTTAATAGCTGCATTTACTGCCATGGGCAGGGATATTAAGGAACAAAGAGAAGAAGTTCGTGCTGATTTAGCTAGAATTCAGAGAGAAGTTGAAGCTGTTAGGAAAGACACTAAAACAAGCACAGACAAAGTGAATGCTAGTCTAGTCACATTAAATGTCAATTTGGATGACGTGAGTGATCGTTTAGAAAAAGCTGTCGATACGTTGAACACCAGATTAGATAAAAGTCGTCAGGACATGAAAGACGAAATGAACACAAGTCGAGTCGAAGTTAATGCTGCGTTAGACCTTATAAAGGAGGACGTGAAGAAATCGAATGACGGCGTAGCAACAAAATTGAACAGTTTGGAAATTCGGTTTGAGGAAGGCAGAAAATATGTCGAAAGGCTTAAAGCCGAAGTTGGTGTTGTAAATGCCGGACTTAACTTGACACGTGGTATAGCTCTCGTGGTTAATTCAAACGTGAAGAAGGCCCTGATGACAGTAGAGGCAGTTCGAGCCGAAATAACAACGAATACACAGAGTATTCAGGATATCAGGAGCGAATTAACCGAAACTGCTGCGAATCTTAAGAGAGATATGCAAGTTTCAGTTGCGGAACTTAAGGTGGACATAGATATCGTAAAGGGAGATGTGAGTGAAACAAACCACAATCTCAACAAAGATTTTTCGTCACTTAAGGGTCATATCAACCTCTTACAGGAGCGTCTCGAGAAGGACGTAGACACAATTAAGGGGGATACTCTGAAGAACATACAACAAATAAATGAAAGCGCGCAGAAAAATAGCGAAGCTGTTATCAAACAGGTCGAGAACGTTACCAAGCAGGTCAAAGAAATTGACACACGTTTGAGGAGCAAGATCGAACGAATTGAACTCCATGTTGACTCACTTAAGGGAAGTCAAACTTCAAATATAAACACACCAGACATAGAGGAACTGGAACGCAGATTGTTAACCAAATTAGAGACACAGGATCGACCTAAACCAGTTGAAAGAGAAACGCCACCGTTGAAGGAACAGGGGACGTACTCCGAATTCAGCGAGGACTTGAATAAGACACACCTGCAATTCAATACACCACAATCCCACAATTCCCAAGGGAGTAACATAATGGTAATCCGAATGCAGGAGGAAAAAACTCAGAGATTTTCGGGAACTGGACCGATTACATCCGTAGAATTTTTACGAAATGTTGAAGCATACCTCCGAGATACTATGGTACCACCGGAGAGGCAACTCCGAGTTACGGAGAAACTTTCAGAGGGCAATACAGCCGTTTGGTATTGTGCGTTCAGCTATTCATTTAGAACATTTGAGGAATTCAAGAACTCATTGTTATATCACTGTATTGCTGGAGGAATTGATAACGGGAAAATAAAAATTTTTGCCAAAATTTTTATTTTTATCGACGAAGAGGCATATGAGACCGAAAGGCTCATGACCCCATGACCATTTCCGGCTCATCGAAAATTGATTGCCGAGAAAAAAAAAATCCCAAAGAAGCTCAACCGCACATCCAACCATGGAACACCAACCTACCAGGGGAAGTCGCCAACTGAAGTAACATATTTATTTAATAGTGAGATTATGAACCACAGGACAATTCAGACAACAAGGGCACTCCAATGATTTTTTTTCTATAATTTTCGAGAGTGCTGGTTGTGTAAATGAAATGATGGGTTATAAACGGTTAAGTTACATAGTCAGGAAACGACCCACGCGGTGCCCGACCATGAAGAGGAAGAAGCACTAGTCGCCATTACCTAGACAATACTGTGTCATGTCGCGTGTGAGTGAAAAACGCTGCAACTGGATCTCGGGTAATGGACAGGGTAAGGACGAGTAGTCCATTAATATTACTATTATCGAACAGACTTTTATATTTGGAAAGTGCATTGAAACTGTTATTCGTGACTAGTCGAACTGTAAATTGTCAACATTTTGAAGTGCTATTATCAAACCCGTGTAATTGTGGAGTGAGAAAAGTTGTAAAGTCTGTGTAATATGATGCAGATGCGTCAATAAAGTCAGTGGCGGAAATAGAAAGGCAATTTTGAATATACGCACAGTTTAGAATCAGTGGAAATTTTACAACTATTGTTCCGATCAGTGATTCAGGCTTCTCCAACGTGTAATACTACTACCATCATGGGGGCCTATAACTACACGGAAGCTACCGCCATCCTTATGGCAGGAGGAATGTCCGAGTAAACCATTCAACCATGGGAAGAGCCGATGCCAAATAATACCATGGGGAGAAAGAAACGATGGTTAAGGACGGTGAGTGAACCGAGGACCAGGTTCAAACCGAGAGCCATCCATCTCATACAACCAACCATGAACGAGTAAGTCAAATAAAACCATTTATGTACGGTAGAATTGTGGTGGATAATTAGCGTAATATATTGGCCGCACGTATTCACACAGTTGGTTATAGGCAGGATTTGTTTTTTTTTTGGTAGTTATGTGATTAAATATTATTTCCTGTCGGTCTATTTCTACGTGGCAATTTGTAAATATAATGATTAAGAAAGGCATTGGGAGCACTATGCATAAATTGAAGAAGAACGCCGCAAATATAACTTCATGTACTCAAGTAAGGTGGAAGTGTGTTATTCTCGAACACACGATCCTTGGGAAGGTATGGCAGTCGATAGACATGACGGAATGACTACAGTATAATTTGTTTAAGCATTTTTATTACCTCCTATGTATCATTTTAATATATTCAAGTCACTGCAGAAAGAGTGACATACGGTATCTATATCTTTGGTCTACCTGGAATACAACATTATTCTTTTGTTATGCCAGAAGTGTGGCGTTATTACAATTGTACATCTGAATGCGTGGATTTAGAACTGGTTTCAAAGCAAGCGGTGAGCTCAATTGTTCGTCAGCGGGAGAGTGTATTGGGACCTTGAAAGCCGTGGCGGACACTCGAAGATACCGGCCGCAAACAAATGCATCATTCACATGTCACATTATACAACAACTAAAGGCACACACAAACTCAATACTACACTTAGCGTAGAACTGCACAGCAGTATTTTGTCAATGAATTTACACTCCCATAAGGTTAATAAATTTGTTAAGTAAAATGTAACTTGTATTATATTGAAACCATTATTTAAGAGCTGTAACAGCTGTTCTGGGCAGCCATTAACTTAATTTTGTACAGACCGAAGATGTATCAGACCAGGGCAACGTGTTAGATTGTGATTGGGTAATTTGTTCCACATGAAGACGATGCATTATCGCTCATGGTGATGTTAATTAGGTGACAGGTGATGTTTATACCACTGTCGACCGTTCTATAAGGTGTGTGTTGGGTGACCACACGTATTGGTATTTGTAAACACGAGTCCAGCTGTAACTGGCGTGTATTGAAGTTGAGCGGTGATGCTCATATGAAGATGTTTGATGATGCTGTAGAATCGAGATGACTGATACTTCTCGAAGGGAGAGTTTATTTATGGGTCTGATTCTGTTCTTCGTGTCTAATGACAATATTAAATACACTTCCTGAAATAAATAAAAATAATAATAATAATAATAACAAAAATAAATAATAATAATAATAATAATAATAATAAAAATAATAATAATAATAAATAATAATAAAAATAATAATGATAATAATAATAAATAATAATAAATAAGGATAATAATAATAATGAAATAGTTTTATTTTGAAAGCAATAAATAATTAATAATTAAATGAATAATTAAATAGTTTTGAACTTCAGTTTTTTTGAATAATGTAATTTTTTTTGTATGTTGTTGTCATGATTCGATCTTCGATTTTTCACCTGAGGGTGATGCTTCTAAATACAATTAGATCAAGCTGACACTCCTTGAATCTTCGAAAGTAATTTCTAGGCGAATCCACGGAAACCTGGACTTTGCAAATGCAACGTCAGACATGACGGTGTTCATGCTGTTGCCAACCTACATTGACATGCATTCAGATGACACAATCGTCTACAAACAGTCGAAGATTTGTGTAGGGAGAATGTTGAATATAAGAGTGTATTCTATTGTGTGTTTATGTTTTGTTGACTTGTGTTCCCATTTGTTACTGATGTATTTTTAGTGAACCAATTGTGTGATAGTTTTGTTTTTTTTTTCCTGCATAGGCGCGTCACGTCTATGATTACCTTTACGATAGGATCAAATCAGAACATAACTTTAACGTTAAATGTCAGGGATAATACCATCATAGCCTAGTTTCATACACATTGTTTTGCTTTAATTAAATTTCTCATTGTAATTGCTTAGGGCCGAACTTACGTATTATTCCCTTAGTTTGCTGTTTTTTTTTGTTTTGTTGTATAATAGGACTTCAAGAGGGTAACTTAACGTCATTTAGGGATTATTCATCATGTATTCAGGTTAGCGGCTTATCCGATTCTTACCCTCAGAAGTAGGTTAGGGTGCTGTTTCTAAATAAACAAAGAAGGTAACTTAAGACTGGACTTCTTCTTTTTTTGTTGTTTTTGATGTGCTTTCTTGGGTCAGTTCATAACATTTCCACATCTCACTAACACCGATCGACCCTGAGGAAACTAGTCCCGTGCGGGCTGATTTGAGAATGCACATCTGATCCTTTTAAGGTTGTGGGTTCGGTGGATGGGGGTGTCGAGTGGCCGTTGCGGTCAAGCGGTCTTCCGATATCCTTGTCTGGCGGGCACAATATATACATATATATGTACATACATAAATTATATATAAACTTTTGAACTTTTATTTTGGGGTCTGGGGGATATGAAAAGCGAAGTTATGTCGAAATTTTCCGGAAGTCGAAACATGGGACCCATTGCAATAGTTAGCTTTCTAATGAAATCTACCTAAATGTTCCTGTCCGAAATTGTAAGCATGGTACAAGAATTCAAAATCTTTGCTTAAAACTCCTGTTTTTCTTTTTTCGAAACCCTTCCTAATTTGATTGATGTTTGTTTTTCCACTGTCACTGACTCTTTGTATATTGTTAACATAAACAAGGAAGGACACTTTGGATATTTAGGCACAAAGTAATATCAATTGATTTCTATACATCATTCCGGAAATAATCGTAAAGCGATGACCTGTCACTTAAACATTTCTAATCTCGTGTCTACTAATGAATTAATCGATTAATTATTGGATTATTAGATTCTTTAGTTAGCCGATTAATATGTTATTCGTTTAGATTAGATGATTGAATTGTCAGTTGGTTATCGATTAATCGTTTTAGATTTGATATCATTCGATAAATCGTTTATTAATCAATTAATCGAACATCACTTGTTACTAGTTTTACTTATTAAGATTATTTAGGGACAACGTAGACGTATTTGGTTGGTTGGTTTCTAAGTTTAGGGGCTGCAACAACGTTGTCATGTAGCCCCGTGTACTTTTGGGTGTGTTTAGAATCTGTCTGATAACCGGTGTTAATTGTGATGACTGTATTATTGTGTATTATCTGTTTTTTAATTCAAGTAAGGACTGTACACTTTGAATTTTTCAAATAGTTCCTACTTTTGCCACCAAACGCCACCGTCAACGACTACTAGTTCAGAACTTAGCTACCAGACGCCACCGCAGTCGGCTCTTGGCAACGAACGTAGAAACTTAAGAGCGTTGTTTATATTCTTAACCCACTCAATTTAGCTCCACACAGGTGTAATTAGTAGAAGGTTCTTTAACATGCCATTAATCTATGACATGGGACCGCCGGCTTTACTTCCCCTCCGAAGGAAGGCATACTGAGGGATTTTTAACGCTCTTAAAAATCCGACGACTTCGGCCGGGTTTGAACCCGCGACCTTGGACATAGAAGCTCAGCATGCTACCAACTACGCCACCGAAGCCGCCTATTATAGGAGATTAAATGAATTAATATTGTTACGTGCCACCCCCTTGTGGCACTTTTGTTAACTGGATTACGGTGGGTTGAAGCACAACACAGATTGTTCCTTTAAAGAAACGTATTAGCTTTATTGCGGCCAGAAAGATACACCACTCAACAGCAAATACAAGCAATTAGAACCTTACTCCAGTTTCCTCACGGAGAGAACACTTCCCTTTCACTTGTCAGTAAGCCGCAGGAGTTAATCCCTCGTAATGAGGTGGCCCCGTGCGCTGGCTGGAAATATCTGCACTCAGCCTGTCACCGTACTACACACTGTTTCACAATTCACTACAATCACCTCAGTCGCACTGGAAAACACACTCGTTCAAGACACAGTTCCTCTGTAGGCTTCTCACTCCCTCGCTGTCAAGAGAATCAGCTTCACTAGGGGTTTCGCAAGTCACGTCGCCAACAACTGTCGCTCAAGGTAAACGCTCGCACTAGCTCGAAAAACCACACTCGACCCCGCTTGCCAGGTCGCTCTTATATAGCAGGCCGGTGACTCAATAAATGCTTCTAGACCCATCCAGGGTTCACGGCTTCTCGAGGTTTCCATCACTGGCTGGGTCACGAATATTCTGGACCATCCCTTTGTCCTAGTAGTCCTGTTGCGTAAGGCGCACGTAATACACTGAGGCAGAGCACAGCCCAGCCCGGGGGCAGCCGTGACTCATGCGGCGAGCGACGAAACAAACTCACAGCCGTAACAATATGAATGGAATAAATCAAAACAATTGAAATAGAAAACTCTTGACTTGTTCTTGTTCCATTTAGAGCCTTGACCATCTTGCTTATTTGCTCGTGAAATGGATGAGGATAGCATTTATTGGTGGTGGTGATGATGATGATGATGATGAGTATGTTGATAATTGTTATTTTAAGGAGGCTAAACTTGAAGTTATTGGCCCCTATTGGTTTCGGTGAAAATAGAAAATGATGAAATGAACTCCAGAAGAAAAACTAACTACAACATGAAGCTAACTTACGGGCTTGATGAAAAGGACATGAAAAATAAATGCTTAGAAAGAAGTTGGGCCATGAATGGCAGATAGGAAAGAGGGAAAGGGGAGAGGTCCGCCCCAGAGTCACTGGGAAAAGGGGAAAGCTGGATCCCGGTCAGGAAGTTCTCGGAGTTACCTACACCAGAACTAACCAGCCGTGAGCGCTTGAGGGTGCACCAAAAGTAGTGGGGGTATACACACACTCCCTCCATGAGCAGAAGGCAGGATATACCATGAAAAGAGAAAACAAGAGGTCTGACCCCTCGAAGAGGGGGACCATGAAATATGAGAGAAGGGCTGATTGACTTTTCTCTTTTTCGTACACACCGTGATATGGTATAGACTACACTTTTCATCACAGAGAGTACAAACGCACTCACTGATGGGTTTATGAAAGGTGGTATTCCTGCAGATACTGTGCTGAAATTCGTGTATGCCTCGCCTGATAACAACATGTCTTTGGTCTTGACATTCTTTAGTCCAGTTTCCGTCACATATGGCACTCGTGCTGTAGAACTCCTCTTCCATCTCTTCTATATTCATCTCTCTCAGCCTCTACAACCTCTGGCTTGATCCGGTAGGTGGCAGAAAGCATTTTAATCCTATGTCCTCTGTGATGATGATGATGATGATGATAATTGTTGTTTTAAGGGGCCTAACATCTAGGTTATCGGCCCCTAATGGTTTGGGTGATAGTGAAAGATGAGATGAGAATGAAAACTATAACTAATACTAACTACAGACTTACATACTAGAAGAAGAAATGGTAAACAAATAAAGCACAGGAAAGAATGGAATGCCCTCAATCCTCAAAGAATGAGGATTGAGGGATTTGGAAGAAAGGAGAGCCATGAAAGGCTGATTGGAAAGGGGGAAGAGAAGAAGGCCAACTCCTGAACTCACCAGCCGTGAGCCTCTGAGGGTGTAGCAATATCCAGGGTGCACCAGAAGTGGTGGTGCTACATACACCCTGCCTCTTTGAGGGCCTTGAGCAGAAGGTAGGAGATAACATGAAATGATGAAAAGAAGGCTGACCCCTCTCAGAAGGAGGGTATCAGGAAAGATAAGACAAGGGACAATTAAGCCGGGAAAGAAAGAGACTCCCTACGCCTCGGATACCCTAATATCGTCGGGGTTGGAAGAGAACAGGAGTTGACCAAGAGAGGTCGACAGGAAAGACGATAGAGAGGAGCTCGGCACAAGTAAGTGAAAGCAATGGCGGACTCAGCTGGGGTCCCGTGGTCACCAACCCACGTTCCACTAGACGTGAGCCCCTGGGGTGTGTCCTGTATGAAGAAGGTCTCAGAATAACGTGTACTAACCCAACTTTAAAATAAACTGGTAGAGAACAACTTTGTGGAACTTTGAGTCGCTACGACGTAAAAGAACGCATTGTTATACATCTGTATGCTTACTATACGGCTGAGCCGCCAGAAGCGATGTTGCCTGTTTTAGCTGGAAGGCTCCGGTGTTGTTGTTCTATAACAGTAAAACTGTGTTGAAATATTACTGTGCCCAGTAAATGATAACTGCCGCATCAGTGCTCGCTGTGGTCGTCTAATTGAGGGCTATGCTCATCGGTCATATGTCCAAATACTTTTGTAGGGTAATCACCCTCCTGCTGCAGTTGATTGCTTTCATAATGTCTGTGCGGTCCACAGAGCGCATTCATCATAGATTATTGGAATTTTTACGTTCCAACATTTGAGTAGAGGGGAGGGGGTATCATTTTTATTGTTATATTCTCCACCGTCAGCTATGAATTGCAATTATCATCCAACTCGTCTACAATGCGATGAGATTTCACAGGAAGGATTGTGTACGTTAAAGGAAATGATCTGCTATTAAAACGAACACTTGAAAGTGTCATATATCAGAATGGGCCCTGTCATATCTCTAATGCCGAAGCAGTTAACCCGAGGCTTAAATAGTGCTTTATATTTTAGTTTTGGTCAGCCATCATTTCCTGTCACTTTCTGTACCTTCCTTCCTAGCCTTGAACTTCACCCTGAAAAAGTAACAAGTCCATTACCTAGTGAACATCCTAGTTATTTCTATATTATTAACGGTTGGGTCTGATTTACACATGGCGCCAGTCCTCGCTGGACAATTTTCGGCTTACGTTAGTCGGGACAATCTGTAAAAAATAAGGGGTAACATTCACCTATTTTAGTGCAGAAAATCACATAACTCACGTTCTTGTTCATCCAGGTTTAGGGTCTGGGGACACCTTGATCATCAGCTCCTTTGTTCAACAAAATTGAGATGACTGCTTCTCCACCACTATCATGACGCTGTTACGAAAATGATTGACATTTTTCCACATGTTATACTGGTAATAGTTCATAGGAAGACACCAGGTGTAGAATTACTTCATTAACATCCGTACGACTACGACAAAAAGTGAGTGACCCAGTATGGATCAAAATGACCCGGTGCCAGTCCTCGTGTAATATTTTTAGCCTATTTTCATTTTATTAAAAATGGGCTTTTGAGATCACCTTTTGTCCGTGTGTCTGTGTGTGCGTGACTGTGTGATTCGTGTGTGTGTGTCCCCTAATAAATTCTAAACGGCTGGAGCGATTTCAATGAAACTCGGTAAGATCATAGCACATTCTGGCCGACCCCGACCGTATCCTTCACATTTTATTGTGTCGCACCAATCCAACATGGCGGCAGTGCGAAATATTTCACCATCATTCAGTATCTCCGAAACTATTACCGACATCACGCTGAAATTTTGTACGATGATAAAGGGCACTACTAGAAGTCCACCTACGAGATTTTCAAAAACTTTGTAACTACAAAACCAACATGGCGGTCAAGCGAATTTGAGACTTTTAAATAGAATTTTCTCGCAATGTAACCATCCAAACGTAATGAAACATGGTACAGCAAATGTTTATACAAATTGTAATGCACTGGCGTCTGATTTAGTTCAATTGTTTACATATCCTCAAAATGGCGGCTGTGCGAAATATTTCACTGGCATTCAATATCACCGAAACTATTTTTGAAAACACCCTGAAATTTTTGTACGGTGATAAAGGGCACTGCCATAAGTTTATCTATGTAACTTTCATAAACCTGTAACGTACAAAACGAACATGGCGGCCAAGGGAATTTGAAATATTTTAATAGACTTTTCACGTGATTTAACCATCTGAGCGCAGTGAAATGTGGTACAGTAAATGATTATACACATTCTAATGCCATGGCATCTAATTTAGTTCAATGGTTTACGTAACCTCAAGAAGGCGGCTGTGTGAAATTTTAGAATTAAGCTTTTATTTCTTGAACGGTAATCATGCGATCGAATTGAAACTTTGAATAATGATGCTATGCAATAATTTTCCTTTAATGAAACATAACTCTATGGCCTATACATACAACAATCCAATATGACGAGCATCCGAAATATATTGACGGTTCTCAATATCTACGAATCTTTTACAGCAATCAAACTGTTTTTTTTATGTTCATAGAGGCTACGGACATAAGTTCACCTATAGGACTTTCAGTAACCTGATGAGCACAAATCCAACATGGCGGGGACGCGAAGTATAAATATTTAAATGGACGTTTCTCGCGATTTAACCATCCAAGTGCAGCGAAATTTTGCACGTTAAATGCATATACAAATGTTAATCCTCTGCCATCTAATTTATTTCAATTGTTTTCATAACCACAAGATGGCAGCTGTGCGAAATATTAAAATCTCGTTTTTACTTCTCGTGTCCTAATCATGCGATTGAAGTTTGAATACCACACGTACACAATAATCTTCATGTAATAGTACGTAAATGAAAATCCAACCTGGCGACCATCTGAAATATTTAGACGGTTCTCAATATCTACGAATCTATCACAACAATAAAATTGAATTTTTGTATGTTGATAGTGGCAATTAACATGAGTAGGATATATGAAAATAGGCTGTATAGTTCTTCACGGAACTAATTGTTCCACGCCAGTTCTCAAGAGTTAAAATGGACATCTAACCCTCACTTTATAAGCATCATGTATATGTAAATACGAGGGGACAGGTACAGCTCCAGTGGGTGGGAACAAGTCCGTCAACCCCCCAACCCCCCCCCCCCCTCCCCACCCCCGCACTGTTTCTTTTAATCTGAAACAAAAGAAACAAAATATTATCAATTACAAGTATACCAAATGTTTACTTATCATTAATAAAGGGGCATAGTTGCGCCTACAGAATATGTTTACATCACCACTTGCACCGGCTTTGTGAAGCCCCCCTCCTCGGCGCCACTCCTCGAGTTGCATGCGCATGTTTGACAACTTCTCACACCCGTAATTTTTGATTTACGAAAGTGCTGATTACATATTTTTGTGCGTTTTGATATGCTTAACAACATTTATTTTAGTAATTTTTTCAATCCCATGACTGTAAAAGGTGAAAAATGGACATTGAACAACAAGATGACTTTTAACGCTACTCTATGAGAGTTTGTTTAAGTGATTTATAATAACTATTTCGATATTTATCTATGTCAAGTAGTGTCAAAATGATTGACTGCATTCTGGTAAGTTATCCTGACCAAACCGCATGTCCCTATCACCCTTAGGTACCGAGTTATGACGTTCAATGCGATGCTGGATACGAAATCCATGATGACGGCTATTTTTCCAAGATGGCGGCATGTTCCCCATGAGAGATTTTTGGGACTTTTAGTATTTTGATCCAGGCTATTCAAGGAACCTCTCCACCAATGTTTAACTTGATAAACTAATTTTCCACACTGTACCCTATTCTTCTTACAATATTATAGTTCATAAGACTTTTGACATCAGTTATATTACTTTAGGGGTAAAATGTTTCAATCTCTCTTTATGGTGCACCATACAAGATTCAATTTTAAGAAAATTGTTAGTGTTATGCCAAACAACTATCTTGTATCGTTTTCTGTCATATTGGCTGATGAAGGGGCCAAAACTATTAATTAGGCCTTGAAACATGTCCCACTAGTGACCACACAGTGATCATATTTAATAAAAGTATTGATCAGGCGGAACTTTTAACCTCTTTATACTAATTAGTTTATCAATACGGAACCAGAATGAACCTTTTAAGTTCTAAAAGCCTATTTGGCGTTTAAGGCATACAAGGAACCGCATCCCTATATATATACAGTGTGGTCCACCCGCCCCTTAATATTTAGTTTTATGAAACCCAACTAACATCACATTTCTCCCGATGGTCGATATTGCTCTGCGCTCTGACTGTGTGACAGCAATGTAATTGGGTCATGGGTCTAGCAAAGAAAGCCCGACCTTAAACTTTTCCCCGCCAAATACTATGGCCCATTCTACTAACATACGACTTACTGCTCCTTGAAATAACACACATACATGTAATACGATCGAATTAATAGCTTACGCCACGTGATCTGTAATAGTAAAAGGTTGAATCAACACCATACACTTTGAGATGGGCTTAAACGTTTGAGGTGGGACGGCTTCAGTAACTACAGCACGTTTAGCGTGCGGTATCTGCTATGTGTTGGTGGCTGAGAGGTTCGAGTTGGTCACTAGTCGTGGCCGAGTGAGGTGCGTGTGTGCGCGCTGTGTGACCGCATTGGAAGAGTGTACGTTTCCTAATACCGGTGCTTCCGATAGTTCCACGGGTGTACTGACCTTCCGTGTGTCATTCGGACAATACTTTTTCAAGTAGTGTTCCAGATAGGACAACAAAACCAGAAACCCAGAAAACCCCGCTGAAAATCATGTCCGGATACCAGAGGAAAAACACCGTACGCTGTCAATGGGACAGGCAGAGTTCTCGCCCCACACCAGGAGAAATTCACCGCTGGATTAGCGATACCCTCCGGTTGACTGTCGACCAAGTAGAAGCCATCCAGTTAAATGCGCAAGAAAGAACCATGTACATCAAGGTAATCAGCATATCTACTTATCAGAAATTGCTAAATACTTTTGCAGCTCCTATTAAATTTCAGTATGACTCAGGCGAAATGACTAATGTTAAGCTCTCCACAGCGGATTCAAATTTTACCACAGTGCGCATATTTAATGTCCCACTTGAGCCATGTTTAACATCTCTCATTTCTTTATTTTCTTTGGCGGCCGTCCCGGTAGACTCAGACGCCATGTGAGATACTTTCTGTCCGGACGTGCCTTGAGGCTCTCCGCCTTATTATTTAAAATGTAATGTTTTCCTTTTTATTTAACATTGTTATTATGCCGAAGCCTTCCATTTACTCATGTAAGTAATACATCTAACCTTGTGTCCACTATGCTCATTTCCTAAATTTAACCTTTCTTTTTGATCTTCGTCGTGTGCTTGGATTTGCTGTGGAACCAATCGTAATGGCGGTCTCCTGTTTTATTTTGTTTGAGTCTTCGTTTAACCTTTTATTTGTGCCGTGAAATATATCTGCGAGTGATTTTGTGAGTGTATGTTTTTCTTGCTGCCAGGTGCATTGATGCTGTTTTGATTGGGCATATCTTCGAATGGGTCTCCCGTGGTTTGTGGACGTTGGGGTTTCGACCATTCTCCCAACACGAGGCATGACACCATATATTTTAGCCCTTATGTTTTCCCTTCATTCCATGCTTCGGGCAACTGGATCACGGCGGTAACTTTAAGTAGGCCTTACCGTATTCAGCTCGAACTCGGAACGTAAGTTGGGGACCATATAGGTTTAGCATGTTTTGCTAGACTACCTACAAGCACGAGTTGCTTTGAGTTTTATTTCTGCATCGTCGGCTGGCATTTTGTGTGTTTGACTGCGTGTATGTATCTTGATATATTTCACGGACACCTGACGCCATTTGTTTCTTCTTATAGTATCTTTGGTTTTGCTTTTCTTTTCTCTGGGGACTGCCAGCTCGATCGCATCCCCATTGCTCGCCACAGCCTCTGCGACACGCACACAGCCTCTTGTTTTATCTTTGCTATGCTTGTTATTTGTGGTCGTCATGACAACCATCCATCTCTAGGCTGAGAAGTGATTGTTGTTGACCAGCGACCGGCTCGATTGCCTCTTGATCTTTTACTTCCTCCCTTTTTACATCGTTTTCACCGAAGTGAGCACAGGTATGAATTTAATTTGTTAACGTTATTTACTATCGTAAGTTATTTATTGTTATTTATATTTATCTTCCCCGTTTGAAAGTGACTTTATTTGACCCCTAGGTGAAGGGTATTCTTTTTTGTGTGTGTTTTTCTGGCCGGGTTTCTTTGTGTGTTCGGTTTCAATTCATTAAATTTCCATTTCTTTACCCATGTGTCTCATTTAGTAGTGTTGGGCGATCGGGCTGCTCTCTCTCTCTCACTCTCTCTCTCTCTTCAAACCTAGGCCTAACTTATTCTAGCTTTCTAGCACCAGGAGGGTATTCCTACCACTCGTCGTGGGACCACCTTCATGGAGTCTGGAGTCGCTCGGCACATCTGGCCTGCAAATACGTGCCCAGCACAGGTCAGAAATTAACATCCATTTCCACTGCGTACTCCTTTCTTTTCTAGTTGGTTCCAGTGATGCAGCTAGGAGGCACGCCAAGAATATGTTTATTTTAATAGGGCGGTGCAGATGGTATCAGTTGCGAGGTTAAGTCTCTTGGTCGCTTAGCCATATCCATTGGATTTTAATATTTCGCTGCATATTTTTCAATGTTGCTTTTATTCTGTTTCATGTTCCCTATTGCATACTATGCAAACAAATATTGAGAGTCAATGTGAACTTCCAAGGAGTATGGACCATAAAAATAACAAACTGTAAGGAGAGTGCAATGAGTTGGACCCTATCAACGAACCCCAGCATTGGTAATGTACTAACCAACCCTACTTCTTGTTTCGTACTCATTTCAGGCGCAGGACGGAGGCAAGACATTTGTAGTTATTGTTTTGAATTTTAGCTAGCAGTACTTCTGTAGTTTAGCCATGTATTCTCTCCCAGGTTGTAACGTGAAGAAGGAGCTCATCCAGTCTGACGATGATCTGCTATCGTTTGAAAGTGTCTGTGGGAAAGACACTAATCCATTGACTGAGGTGAAAGGCCATCGCAAGGGAGGCGTAGCCAATATAGTGTCCAAGTGGGGAATTTCATTTTCTGGTGAACTGGGAGTTTCGTCTGTATTTGAGTTCTTAGACAGGGTCAGTGAACTCTGCCATTGTTATGACCTCGAACCAGACGACATTGTTGTCTGCCTACCGTTATTGTTGAGTGGTTTAGCTTTAAAATGGTATCGACTTACCAACAGATCTTTCATCTCGTGGGTTGATTTCTGTAAGTCAATAAAGGAGCGGTTTACGACTTATGATTTTGAACATGACTTGAAGGCTGAAATTCATCGCCGTACCCAGGGTTTGGAAGAGCCTGTAGAGGATTTTGTTACTGGGCTAATGACTTTAATAAGTAGGTTGTCGCAGCCCCTTCCCCTTATTGAAACTGTTGATATTGTGTATAGAAATCTAGCACCTGAGTACAAGTCTTTCATACGCCGGTCCAGTGTGTATAGTGTGGCTGACATTGTTGATCAAGGACGTGAATGCGAGTTCAATCGGCGCCTGCGCAAGTCATATGTACCCCCCACCCCTCCCCTCTGACAGTTTGTTTCCAGAGACTGCATGCGCGCAATTCCAGATTCAGAGGACTGCGCACCCATCTTCAATATCTCGTCAGGAGGACCGGGCAGTTAACCGTCCCCACTCGCATATTGTCGGGAGTATTCCCAATGCTACTTCTTCTGCGAATCCCGCTCCTCAGGATCAACAGTTACCTCGAAACCCGAACATGTATAACCGTATAAAATGTTGGAATTGTGATCGTTTGGGGCATCATTTTAATTCCTGCCGTGCGCCCTCTCGTGTGTTTTGTCACACATGTGGTCTTCGTGACGTGACGCACATAGCCTGTCCTAGATGTGCTTCGCGTCAGGGAAACGAGCATGGCTTCCCGGTTTAGACCCGCCGGAGTGGCCATGCAATGAAGTTCGCCGGGAAATGAACATTTCCACGACTGGAAACTTTTGTCCTTGGGTCCCTGTAAGTGTTAAGAAATTGTCGATACCCGCTTTACTGGATTCTGGTGCTTCACGTTCATTTATTCAGCGCTCCATCGCGGAACAGCTTCCTGTTACTCAGATTTGTCCACAAGATGGGGGTTTAAAATTTTATTCTGCGGTGAAGTCATCTATTTCTGTTTCTAGCGTTGTAACATGTCATATTAAGATATGTGGTTATTCTTGGGATTGGAACTTCCATGTGGTGGATGACTTATCTACGCCTATGATCTTAGGTTCTGATTTTATGCACAAAGCAGGGTTGAGGCTTGATTTTTCGGATCATTCCTTCAGTTTTTTGTTTAAATCCAAGGAGCTGCTGTTTTAATCCCTCCTACTTTATTCACGAGTCAACGTGACGCTTTATCTGATTTGGTGAATGAATTTCCAGATGTTCTCACGTCGGAACTGGGTTCCGCTATCGGCTACGAGTGTCATATTGATTTGACTGATGAGGTTCCAGTTAGGTCGGCGCCATTTTCTTGCTCTCCACCCAAACTCATTGCCATGAGAGAATATATTCATGATCTTAAGGCACGCGGTGTTGTGAGCCCTTCTAAGTCTTCTTATGGTAGTCCAGCATTCCTGGTGCCTAAGAAAGAGGGTACTTTTCGTTTAGTAGTTGATTATCGTCGACTCAATTCTAAGGTGGTGTTCGACAACTTTCCCCTTCCAACTCTGGAGAGCGCTTTTCAGCATTTTCACGGGGCGAAGTACTATTCCGTCCTAGATTTGAATTGTGCATATTATCAAATTCCTCTCGATCCCGAGAGCCGTAAGGTAACTGCGTTCTCCACTCCGTTCGGCCTTTTTGAGTTCAATAAGTAACCCATGGGCATTTCTATCGGCGGACAAGTATTGAGTAGGGTTTTGGACGAGTTATTTGGAGATTTAAAGTATTCATCTGTGTTTAACTATCTAGATGACCTCGTGATTTACAGTCAGTCTTTTGAGGATCACCTGATCCATTTACGTGAAGTCCTATGTCGTCTTCGTAGAGCCGGACTCACTGTTAACCCTGACAAAATCTCTTTGGCTTCGAAGCAAATCAAATTTTTAGGTCACATTCTTTCGGATGTGGGCATAGAAGTGAACCCTGAGCGTGTGCATTGTATCCAAGAGTTCCCTACTCCCACGAATGTGAAAGCAGTCCGACGTTTTTGGGGAATGGCAGGCTTTTACAGTAGGTTCATTAAGGGCTTTTCGGACATTTCAGCGCCCCTGAATTATTTGAAGAAGAAGAATGTACGATTCGTGTAGGGCCCCGACCAGTGTCTCGCCTTTGAGAAATTGAAAGAATGTCTTTCTTCTGCTCCCGTCCTTCGAACTCCGGATTTTGGGAAAGATTTTATGTTACATTGTGATGCGAGTGATGTCGCAGTTTCTTGTGTGCTTAGTCAGCAGGTGAATGGTAATTTGGCACCCATCGCTTTTGCCAGTCGGATGCTTAATGATTGCGAACGCCGGTATTCCACTTTCGAGAAAGAAAGTCTGGCTGTCGTATTCGGCTGTGAACGTTTCAGATCTTTTCTAGAACATCGGCATTTCATAGTGTATACCGACAATGAAGCTCTGTCCTGGATGCGCTCGCATGTCAAAAAATTGGGACGTATAAATCGTTGGATTCTTCGTCTATCCTCTTTCAGCTTTGACATCATTCACGTCAGAGGCAGTGAAAATGTTGTAGCGGATTGTTTGTCACGCATGTTTGAGGAACCTCCTCCCATTGTTGAGATCCCCGAGCCAGTGAATCTTCTCCAACACATTCCATGGTCTTTTACTGACATCCGTACGTACCAAGCAGATGACCCATTTTGTGTCACATTGCGTGAAAAAATTCTCGGGAAAGATCCTGGTGTATCTGAGTTTTCATTGCACAATGATGTTATAGTGCATACCGCTCCTCGATCTTCGAAATGTAGGATTTTCGTGCCAGAGAATATACGAAGTATGCTCTTGGCGTATTTCCATGAATCCTGTTTTGGATTACATTTAGGTATGACGAAGACTTTCCATAAAATCTCTCAGGAATTCTTCTGGCCTCATTTGAAAGCGGATGCTTTTGCTTTCGTCCGAAAATGTGTTACGTGTCAACGTTCTAAGCCAGTAAAGAATTCTCGCATTGGACTTCACCACGCTGACACGATGTTATATCCTAATGAGCGCCTGTTTATAGATTATTTTGGTCCCCTAGTTAGGTCATCTTCTGGTCATCAAGCTATACTTACTGTCGTTGATGGATTTTCAAAATTTGTATGGTTATTTCCTGTCAGGGAAATCACGACACGTACCACTGTTAGGCTTTTGACCAATCATATTTTTGGTGTTTTTGGTCCTCCAAAGTTTTTAGTGTCCGATAACGCGAGCGTTTTCCGGTCCAAGTCTTTTAGATCAATGTGTTTTTCTTGGGGAATTGATCATGTCTTTTTGGCACCCTACCACCCTCAGCCAAATCACGTTGAAAGGTTTCATCGTAACTTGAAGGCTTGCTTGAGTGCGTTCCACAACGCAGATCAGTCACGTTGGGACGCAAAATCTTCAGTTTTTCTCCTTAGGATTTAACACTACTCTTCATGAATCGACGAATGCTACCCCTTCGGAATTGTTTTTAGGGAGGCGTATTGTTGATCCACTTCAGCTTCAGTGGAAAATAGAATATCTGGCTGCGCCATCCCGCCGTACCTCAGTCAAAGAAAAATGGGAAGTTGCTGTACGGCATCTGAAAAGGGCACGAGATCGCGTGGCGTCTCGCTATAACAAGGGTAGGCAACCTGTTTGTTTTCAGGTGAATGACGACGTGCTAGTGCGCCTGCACCCACAGAGTTCGGCCAAGAATAAGGAGTCAGCTAAGCTAATGCTTCGCTGGAGCACGCCCAAAACTATCACTAGATTTTTAACACCTGTCACTGTTGAATTGATCTCCAAGGAGAATCCCACCGACGTATCCAGAGCTCACATATCTCAATTGAAACCATTTATTGTGTAACCTTCTTATTTGCTGTGATTAATGTTGTCCTTTTTCTGCGTAGGTTAGCCAATCATAATTTGCTTATGTTATCCAAGGAAGCTAGTATTCATATGGCGTCTCCTTGACCTGCCTATTATTGAACCAATTTTGACCGAGGCAGAGTCAAGTACAAATTTACGAGCTCAAGAAAGAAAATAATACAAGAAGAAATAGGCCTACATACTCTGTGTAACTTAATATTTATTGTAAAAATATGTATTTTTGCGAATTCGGCCAGTAGAGAATTTATATTCTATAAATAATGGACACATTATATCGCTTCTTTGTTATTTTAATACGTCACTTTCATGATGGGTATAAGGAGAATGGCAGACTTCGGCGTCAAAGGGCGAAAGTCTTTTGTTTATGATTTTCGTCCGTGTCTCTATCTACTTTTCTTGTCATTGTAACGCTCAGGCGAACCGTAATACCATTATGACAAGCCCAGGGATCGTCAAAGGAACGCGCGCCTTTGGGGACCCCGAAGGAGTTCTGTCCTGATATTGCGATCGCCGAAGCGATCTGATTATTTTTATATATTACTTCCTTTTATAACTGTATTCTTTCTGATATGGCTCGATTGCTTAAGTGATTGTTATATCGATCACCCTCCCCCCCTCATATTTTGTGTACTGTTATTGTTGTTGACAAACCACCTGTGTGATAAGGATGTTGTGTATTTTGGAACACTTGGGACATGATTGATTTCAAAGCGGTGGTGCTTAGTGATGTAAAAAGAAAAATCTTTTATTATTATAAATAATTTTTCTTTTGGGGGGTGGTGTGGATCCTGAGCCATGTTTAACATCTCTCATTTCTTTATTTTCTTTGGCGGCCGTCCCGGTAGACTCAGACGCCATGTGAGATACTTTCTGTCCGGACGTGCCTTGAGGCTCTCCGCCTTATTATTTAAAATGTAATGTTTTCCTTTTTATTTAACATTGTTATTATGCCGAAGCCTTCCATTTACTCATGTAAGTAATACATCTAACCTTGTGTCCACTATGCTCATTTCCTAAATTTAACCTTTCTTTTTGATCTTCGTCGTGTGCTTGGATTTGCTGTGGAACCAATCGTAATGGCGGTCTCCTGTTTTATTTTGTTTGAGTCTTCGTTTAACCTTTTATTTGTGCCGTGAAATATATCTGCGAGTGATTTTGTGAGTGTATGTTTTTCTTGCTGCCAGGTGCATTGATGCTGTTTTGATTGGGCATATCTTCGAATGGGTCTCCCGTGGTTTGTGGACGTTGGGGTTTCGACCATTCTCCCAACACGAGGCATGACACCATATATTTTAGCCCTTATGTTTTCCCTTCATTCCATGCTTCGGGCAACTGGATCACGGCGGTAACATTAAGTAGGCCTTACCGTATTCAGCTCGAACTCGGAACGTAAGTTGGGGACCATATAGGTTTAGCATGTTTTGCTAGACTACCTACAAGCACGAGTTGCTTTGAGTTTTATTTCTGCATCGTCGGCTGGCATTTTGTGTGTTTGACTGCGTGTATGTATCTTGATATATTTCACGGACACCTGACGCCATTTGTTTCTTCTTATAGTATCTTTGGTTTTGCTTTTCTCTTCTCTAGGGACTGCCAGCTCGATCGCTTCCCCATTGCTCGCCACAGCCTCTGCGACACGCACACAGCCTCTTGTTTTATCTTTGCTATGCTTGTTATTTGTGGTCGTCATGACAACCATCCATCTCTAGGCTGAGAAGTGATTGTTGTTGACCAGCGACCGGCTCGATTGCCTCTTGATCTTTTACTTCCTCCCTTTTTACATCGTTTTCACCGAAGTGAGCACAGGTATGAATTTAATTTGTTAACGTTATTTACTATCGTAAGTTATTTATTGTTATTTATATTTATCTTCCCCGTTTGAAAGTGACTTTATTTGACCCCTAGGTGAAGGGTATTCTTTTTTGTGTGTGTTTTTCTGGCCGGGTTTCTTTGTGTGTTCGGTTTCAATTCATTAAATTTCCATTTCTTTACCCATGTGTCTCATTTAGTAGTGTTGGGCGATCGGGCTGCTCTCTCTCTCTCACTCTCTCTCTCTCTCTTCAAACCTAGGCCTAACTTATTCTAGCTTTCTAGCACCAGGAGGGTATTCCTACCACTCGTCGTGGGACCACCTTCACGGAGTCTGGAGTCGCTCGGCACATCTGGCCTGCAAATACGGGCCCAGCACAGGTCAGAAATTAACATCCATTTCCACTGCGTACTCCTTTCTTTTCTAGTTGGTTCCAGTGATGCAGCTAGGAGGCACGCCAAGAATATGTTTATTTTAATAGGGCGGTGCACACTCGAAGTTCCCCCTGAAATTTTCAAATCCGTCCTGTCGAAATATGGCACTGTGAGTGACGTCAGGAAAGAACAATGGTCTTCTCCTTATCAGTTCCCGGTGTATAATGGAATACGTGCAGTCACTATGGAAATCAAACAAGATATCCCCTCCACTGAGACTTTTGGTGGCCATTCTGGCTATATATCGTATAATGGACAGAAACAGACCTGTTTAATTTGCAATGCTAACACACATCTACGTATCAACTGCCCAAAGAAAATGATTCCCCTCGGTATAACTCCTACACAACAACGACGTGTCCAATACTCGGATGTTGTGACACAGCAAACGTCACATGAAAACATGCTTATTGATCGGTCAGCTGGGACAACAGCAGAAGTGGCCTCGGACACACATGACGCAGAACTGGTACCCTGCACTGACCAGATCAGCGAGCCACAGAGTGCCCCTGTGCTATCGGCAACCTGTATGGCAGTCTTAGAACCAACTCTGCCGTCACTACAGGCTGCCACAGAAATTTTGTCTTCACTGCCCCCACCTTCTCTGGTACCTACCGACTCACTTAAGCAGGTTGATCGGGGATCTGAGAACGTATCTAAGAAGATTAAAACAAATGCCTCGATTGCCGTACCAGCCCCGAAGAATCAAACTGGTTCTACAAACGTTCCCGCAGCTGTGAAAAAGAAACAAAATCTTCATTCTACGTCATCTAGGGACCCACGAACGCTCTCAAACGCTGACAGCCGGCCTATGAATGGCAGTCATAAGGAACTATCTCAACCTAATTTGACATAGTGCACCAGTATATTTCTCACATGTGTCTTTTTTTTTCTCGAGTCAACCTTCCAGTATGTCTAGCACAGCTTTTATACTTCTCTTAATGGCGCAATTTCTCACTGTGGCCACTGTGAATATCAATGTAATAGAATGCCCTCTGAAATTTCAACTGTTGGAGAGATTCCTTCGAGATGCAGACATTGACATTGCCTTCATTCAAGAAGTTGCTATACCCTGTTTGCCCATATCTGCCTTCTGCAAACAATACATCAATACCGGTCCTACGAATAGAGGGACCGGATTCCTCATAAGACATGATATCCCACTCGAAGGTGTGCTATGTCATCCATCAGGACGCATAATATCTGGACACATAAACAATACCACCCTGATAAATGTATATGCCCCATCCGGGTCCAATAAACGTGTGGAACGGAAAATGTTCTTTCAACAGAGTATACTGCCTCATCTGCACGACGTTAAGGAAAAACCTATTCTTGCAGGGGATTTCAATTGTATTCAACGCCCAGAGGATTCCACTAGTCCATACCAAGGTGTCAACCCGGCTCTCAGGACCCTCCTTACCTCCCTACACCTCATTGATGCTGTGGATAGTTTAAGGGTGCCCCTGCCCCATTACACCTGTATAAGTCACAACTCCTCATCACGAATTGACCGCATCTACTTTTTACAGGAACTTATCCAGCCTAGACGATATGAAGTGATACCTGCCAGTTTCACTAACCATCATGCAGTCGTATGTACAATCTCTTACCCCCATCCCATATTTCACATAGGAAGAGGTTATTGGAAACTGAATTGCTCGCTGTTACTGGAGGAGGAATGCCAAGATATTTTCAGACAACACTGGACTCGATGGGTCCAACAAAAATGCAACTTTCGCGACTGTGCAGACTGGTGGGATATTTTAGTTAAACCAGGGATCCGCCGCGTCTTTAAGAACATATCCTACCAACGAGGTCGGGAAAGACGGGATACAGTTGAATTTTACTATCGAGTTCTTCGCCAGCTCCAGCAGAGATCTGATGCTGGGGAGCGTATGTATGACCAGATTCGGGAAGTTAAAACCAAGCTCCTGTCTCTACAGCAACGAACGCTCGCTCATATAAACGTGGCTTTAAAAGATCGTACAGTGCTTCCGGACGAAAGCGCAAGTGTATACCATGTCGCCAAAGGACAACGTGAGCGGAAACGTAAATATATCCACCGCCTCCGCACCAGTACTGGAAGTGTCGTCACCTCCCCTGACGCTATACGTAGTGAAATATCATTATTTTATCAACGGTTCTACGCTAAGGCTCCAATTGATCCACAGCAGGTGACCCTATTGCTTTCATCTTGCAGTACCCAACTATCTCCGGACAACAAAACTCTGCTCAGCGCGGGGGGCGTGGTGGCTCAGCGGTCTAGCTGTATGCCTCTCACCAAGGCGGTCCGGGTTCGATTCCCGGTCAATGCATGTGAGATTTTCGAAGTGAAATGCCATGTCCTGTGGTTCGGATTCCACGTAAAAAGGAGGTCCCGTGGCTCATGATCTCATGATTAACGGTCACGTTAAACTACAAGCTTCCTTTCCTTCCTTTTCTGCTCAGCGCGGATATTACGGATGAAGAGATTCACTCTGTGGTTAAGCACCTCCCAAATAACCGCTCACCTGGCATTGATGGACTGCCATATGAACTGTATAAACACTTCTGGCCTCTCATTGGCAAAGAATTTTGTCACGTCTTGCGTACCATTCTCCAACGTCGTGCTCTTTGTCAATCACATCACGAGGGTACCATAGTCCTCATACCAAAAACATCCTCTCCCATGGCAGTTGGTGACTTCCGACCAGTTACTCTGCTCTGCAGTGATTATAAAGTCCTTACCAAAGTACTTGCATGCCGATTGAAGACTGTTCTACATGATATCATTGGTGATGAACAATGTTGCAGTATTCCTGGAAGAACCATGCTAACAAACTTAGCGATACTACGGGACCTACACCTAAAAGCCGAAATGCTCCCCACTGAGCCAATGAGTTTTCTCACCTTAGATCTTGATAAAGCTTTCGACCGCATCAGTCATGAATACTTGTACATGGTCTTGCATCACTTTGAATTTCCTGCAATCCTTATTGACTACATTCGTATGATAAATTGTAATGCTACGTCTCGAGTGCTCGTCAACGGTTTTCTTTCCCCTCTGATTCCAATACAACGATCAGTTAGGCAAGGATGTCCCCTTTCCATGATACTTTTTGTCATTGGCCTTGAACCGTTCATTCGGACTACCCAAGTGAAGCTACAGGGTTACAAACTGTCCACACATGTTTTTGGCATGTGCGCCAATGCTGATGACGTATCAATATTGATCCGCAATAATGAAGACATCTCCCACATCGATAGCGTCCTTCAGCTCTACCATATCGCCTCTGGAGCACAATCGAACCCCCAGAAAACTGCTTTGCTTCCGCTCAATACTAACTCAGTGATTACCCAACAGCCCTGGTTCCGGATAGTAAATGAGGTGAAAATACTTGTCATTACCTGGAAGCAATCGCTTCTGGACACAGTGCAAGCAAACTGGACTAAGGTCATTGCCAAAGTTAGGGGAGTGCTGATCCAATTTGGTCAAAGAAACCTCAATATAGTGCAACGGGTCATGGTCCTCAACGTGTTTGCGCTCTCTAAAATATGGTATGTCACACAACTTTTCCAACTTCCCAAAATGTTTGAGAGCCAATTGGCAAAATATACAGGTTGGTTTATATGGCAAGGATTTCTGTTTCGAGTACAACGGGAACAGTTGTATCTCCCATCCAGGCAAGGCGGGCTAGGGCTAACAGCTCATGGCATGAAATGCCGTGCACTCCTCTGCAAGAACGATATCACCATCCTTTCCCAACATGACACTTTTACGAAAGCGCTATACAAAGATATTCGAAACACAGCCCGTGGTTGTGATAGAGCTTTGCCGAAGATATTTAGGGACCATCAACAGCACCTTCTGGAAACTGTTCGCCAAATGCCTTCAGGGACTGTTCCAACGACGAAAAGTATTTATAACATGTTGCGGCAAGTGGTACACTCCAAACCGCGAATCGAGGCCACCACCCTCTACGTCCATTGGCCCTCTGTTTTGAAAAATTGTGGGGCTATGACCATTTCTTCTGCTGTACACTCCCAGGTTTTTATCTTCCTCAACGATCTCATCCCAACCGCTCTACGGCGATATACCATCCGTCTTGAAGCTTACTCATGGTGTACTATAAGTGGTCAAACTGATACGGCGATACACCGCTTCACATCATGCACGCGAGTTGCCTTCACGTGGCTGTGGTGTAAGGGTAAAGTATGTCAACTATTAAATGTGCCCACGGATGACCTTGATGACAGGAATTTGATTCGTTTGTCGGTGACCGCCTTCCCCCAAATTAAACAGACTGCCATTGTGTGGATAATGGGCCAATATGTACACTTCGTGATGGACAATGATCAACATTTCTCGTTTCTGGATCTCAGGTATCACCTGCAGAAAGAGCGTTGGAAGCTTAGTGAAAGTGGACAATTGTACGATAAATATGGACACTATCTGGATTTTCTTGTGATGTAATAGTATGGTATTTATCATATCTGAAAATTCTGTAATTCTGTAAAGAGCTAATTAAAAAAAAGAGGTTTAAAGCCTGCCCGTATATGGTGGGCGCGATCGGGTAGAACGCTGCTTCGAATCCAGAGGTAGGCATACTTTTTTGAACGAAAGCCCACATTCCATTTTAGTCGGGATGTAACTACATTGCCACATTTATTGCCTTACGACTCATTTTTGTGAACAGTACGTTGAATTTTGATGATTTATAAAGAAAATACGATCGAATTGGTACGATATGCCACGTGACCTGTAATGGAAGAAAATTTAAAAAAACTGGCATGAATATTAACATAACATATCGAAGTGTTTCTCCGGAAGTCCGGGTTCGATTCCCAGCTCTGCCAAGTAATGTAATACATGTCTGAGGGCTGAAATTGGGTACACCTAGCCTCGTGAAGCAAATATGAGAAGAAGTGGGTTTGATTCCCACCTCAGCCACCCTGGAAATGGTTTTCCGTGGTTTCCCACTTCTACTCCGGCTAAATTCCGGGACGGATTCTATCTTAAGGCCACGGCCGCCTCCTTCCCAATCCTTAATTGCAAATACACACATCGTTACAAGCCCGCAATAACTCAGGTTATCAGACAAATTCTACACACACACACAAGTAAACGAGGCTAAATGACCGCCATGTTCTAGCCCCTCAAATGAAACAAAACAACATATCGCCGGATATTCTGATCGCCAGTGCTTGCATCGAAGTATACGTATTCCTTAGAAATTCCCATGTTATTAGCATACTTTCGATTTTTGCAAAAAATGAAAGTAGACTTATGAGATCTACACAGGGCCAAAAATTATGTGTCTGTCTGTGTGTGTGGTACTGTGTCTCTCTGTGTGTGTGAGTGTGTGTACTCTGAATGTCTGCCACCTCTATCATTTCGAACACGGTGAAACCGAATTGAACGAAATTTGGTACAGAGGTAGCACTTGCGTAGAACACCTCAGTGTCATGTTTTATATCGCCACCATCTTGACGGAAACGTAATGGTGGCCACCCAAATGTTCAAAGCTTTAATCAAATTACGACTAACTTAATCATCTGATCTCTACCAAATTTTGCACAACATATACTTGTATGGCGAGCGTCGTTTGACTGAACTACAAGGTCATCAGCCCATTAGTTTGCAGATGGCGGCGATGTATGTGTGCAAATCGATTCCCCCTATCAATTCAAACACGGTGAAACTGAATTGAACGAAATTTGGTACAGAGGTAGCACTAGCAAAGGGCACTCCAGTGTCATGTTTTATATCGCCGCCGTCTTGACGAAAACGTAATGGCGGTCATCCTATTGTTAAAAGCTTGAATCAAATTACGACCAAACTAATAATCTGATCTCTACCAAATTTTGCAACAACATACCTTTATGTATTGAGAAACTTTAGACTACACCACAAGGTCATCAGGCCAATAATGTGCGGATAGCGGCCATGTATGTGTGCAAATCGATTCCCCCTATCAATTCAAACACGGTACAACCGAATGGAACGAAGTTTGGTACAGAGGTGGCACTAGCAAAGGCCACCTTAGTGACATGTTTTATATCGCCGCCATCCTGACGGAAACGGAATGGCTGCCACCCAAATGTTGAAAGCTTAAATCAAATTACGACCAACCTAATCATTTGATCTCTACCAAATTTTTCAACAACATACCTTTTAGTGGGAAGCATCTTTTGACTGAACTACAAGGTCATCAGTCCAAAAGTTTGCAGATAGCGGCCATGTTTGTGTGCAAATCGATTCCCCACATCAATTCAAACACGGTGAAAACGAATTTAAATGGCTATTTTCCCTAAATACTATTCAAAACCATGGATGGATACTATTCGTAATAATTATTATATTTTTAGTCGATTTTACCCTCCAGGTTAGGTTTTCTCGCGGACTCAGCGAGGGATCCCATCATTACCGCCTCTACGGGCAGTGTCCTGGAGCCTGAAACATCTCGTCTGAGAGATACAACTGGGGAGGTGGGATCAGCACCTCGCCCAGGCGGCCTGCAAAGCGAGCAGGGTCCTCTTGAGGGATGGGAATAGGGAAGGAGGCGGCCGTGGCCGTACGGTAGGTAATATCCCGGCATTTGCCCGAAGGCGAAGTGTGAAACCACGAAAACCACTTTGAGGATGGCTGAGGTGGGAATCGAACCCCCTCTACTCATTTGGACCACCTGAGGCTGAGTAGACCCAGTCCTCATACCACTTTTCAAATTTCGTGGCAGAGCCGGGAATCGAACCCAGGACGTCCGGGGTGGCAGCTAATCACGCTGACCACTACGCAATGGAGGCGACTCTATTCGTGATAATTAGAATGTTAATAGTTCAATATTTATAATAATATGACACGTTCTGTAATTACTGCCTTGCTGCGAGGGTCAGCGGTAACGTTCTCGCTGGCTGTGCCCAAGTTTGAAGGTTCGTATCCTGGCGCAGTCAGCTGGCATTCGAGGGTGCGCAAATGCGAGGGAGCCGTGTCAGAAGATTTACTGGCACGTTGAAGATCCCCTTCGGAGCAAAATTCTGGCACCCCGGTGAATCTAAAAGCCAGAGCAGTTAAAAGGGACGTAAAACCAATAATGTTATAATTATCTGTATTTACTGCATGTTGGGGGCGGATGACCTCGTAGTTCCGCCACTTAAAATCTCACCAACTAACTATTATTGTAAGTGTATAGGAAGCGCTTTTCGCACAGATGCCATTGAAAGAAATTATAGTTTCGGTCTGGTGTATTTATTCGTGAGCCTACCCACATAACAAATCTATTTGTTATGTGGGTCGTCTGAGTGAGTCGGAGTTTTCCTTTAAACAAAGGTGGTAAAAATGTCGAACATTTGCTACGTTGAATATACAGGATACCTTGCTTTCGTTCAACAGATCATTATGTCGTCGTCCAATCTGGCTGCGTACCATCGGATAAGTACGGTGCTTTTGAGGACCAAATAAAAAATCACTCGTTGGAACAGATAGACAGAAATGCGTCCATAATACATATAAACGGCATTAAGCAAAGAAATGTATTAGTTCAATGTTCGAACCTACTACAATGCGACTTCGTTGACGCTACTCTAGCAATTCTCGATTTAGCCACCTTAGCTACCGAGAACCATGGCATATTGCTGGCACTTATTGAATCTATTCGTAGACACTTCCTGTCCAAACGTAAGAAGGTGTTATTCGGAGCTGTGATCGTTTCAATCATGCATTATATTTGAGGTCATCGAAAGAACACTGCCACTATTGATTTCTACTATATTCGCGAGGATGTACTCTACAGTAAAGTTGTACAATGGACATTAAGGAGCAGGTACTAATGTTTTTAGGATGACTGTGATATACGCGTTAGTTGGGTTGCCTTCCTCCAAAAAAAATAGGGGGCTGGTGGACCACACTGTATATATAAATGAAAGTTTGTCTGTTATTTCTGAATTTCTACTGACATTTGAGTTATTAACTCGTTTCAGACTGTTTTATAACGGATGCGCGCGAAAATGAAATGTTTGTCTCTCTGTTTGTCTGTCTGTGGACAACTTTGTTCCCTTATAACTTGAGAACGGCTGGGTAGATCAACGTAAAATTTGGTACAGATGTCCGTCAGAGGCACGACACCAATCATTGCTGTAAATCTTCTCCGTGCCTCTCATAAAAGGGGGCCTACCCTATTAAAATACATGCTGAAATAGGCGTAGAAGGGTGAGACAAAACTCATTTTCAGCCCCTCAATGTGAGAAACGAAACTCGTGGGCCCTAAAGAGCCCCGGAAGACCCATTTTAAGGACCAAATACCAACAGTTTTTGAGATATTTCCAGAAAACTAATTTCATTTAATAAACTAATGAAAGAATGCAAGCCGGTAACCATGGCAACAGAATCTCAAAGGTCCATCTATTTCTGTAAGATGCAATGCAATTCCATTTATTACATTATTGTGAAAGTTTGAAAACGGCTATAAGGTTATAAAGGAACCAAATTAAGCTGTAAAATCAATCAATACATATAATGCGCTTAAGGGGGTCAAGGGATACTCTATAATTTTAGCACGCGATTTACATGTGCGGGTGTGGTACGGGAGGTCTATTATATCCCTATCCCTATATTGATATATTATTTTCATTATTATATATTGAACCCATGTGCCATAGGGTCCAAGGAGGTCGAATCCATGTATTTGGGGAAGAAATGAAAGAAACGTACAGTTTCTAATGTAACATAGAGAAAGATCAAGCCAGGATTCTAGCCTAACATTGTGCAAGCGGCGCGGGCCAGGTGTTCGAGAGATGAGATCACGCCTCTTGACATTCAGAAGGAGCTGGTCATGAGTATTAATAACCGAGTGGAAAATTCCGGCTGTTAGACAAGGAAGCCTGACTCGGAAACCGAGCTGAGCTTGCTTAAAAACGACAACACCGCTTATGCGCCAGAAGAGGAATAATTAAATTTAACCCGTTTACGAGTATAAAAATAAGTAAACAATTACAGTACGGTGAATCATTTCGAATTAGAGATTTTTGTGTAAAGAAAAACCCTTTAATAATTGCACAGGAGAAAACTGCAAACGCAAGTAGACGTCATAGGGGATTTACCAAGGCCTGTGGAGAGGGGAGAATGCAAATGAACAGCAACACCCACACAGTTGAGGACGAGAAATTAATTAATATCTCCGAATTGCACGATCGATTCTTATGCGCAATGAGATTATTTAACATTGAGAAGACGAGCTTTTTGAAGGTATAATTTTTATAATGGTGCAACCATTATTTTAAAAGTTGGGCACGGAAAGGGCTAGAGTCTTATCTTTTTGTAGCGAAAGAGTATAAAGCTCCTGGCATCACCAAGCCAAACATGCAGTTTCAAACAGTCCAGGGGACGTGACGCTGGAGCATCAGTACAAGCAGTTCCAAACAGCCCGAGGGGGGCGTTTCTACGCATCAGTATTCAGACAGCCGTGTGGGGCGTTACTCTGCTTCACACCGAAGAAAGTTTACCAGTACTCCTTGAGGGGAGAAACGCTGTATTACACCACAGAATTAATATCCGATAGCCACGGGCGTCGCAGTATTAATAACTTACGTGCCTCCATAAGGAGTTGTAAAGAAGAAATATTAAAGTATCGCCGTGTTGAAAAAATTAGGAAAATCCTAGTTACTGGATTTTAGGTCCGACAGTACACAAGTTTACAGTGAAAAGTTCGTAAGATATAGTCAGAGCAGGCTGCGAACGTTGGACTTAAGGCGATAGGTCTTTAAATAAACGACCGAAAATATCATAACGTACGGAAGTACCGTAATAGAAAGATAAACAGTTATCTAATTTAAAGAACCCAAATAGGGAAAAACAGAGTAAGGTTCGCAACGTATTTCAGAAAAGTAGGAGTGCGAGAACCGAATAAACAAAGAAGAACGGAGACTATAGACATTATCTCCAGAAAGCAGACGAACTATTCTAAAGCACTAGACTCGAGAAGTACTAGCTGCTATAAAATAAATCCATCGATCATCGATAGGTTATCGAGGGGACCTCGATCCGAACAGACTTTCACTAGGATCGATAAACTAGATCTAAAAAAAGAAGCCGTTCAACTAGAGAAATAGCCGGTCATCCAGAATAGGATTCGAAGAATTAGGATTCCAGGGAAAAGTAGATGATTCGAGACTTTCGTATTCTGCAGGATAGGAAGCCGACATTGAATAAATTTCACCCTTGGAAACGGGAGATTAAGAGGTCACGTGTGATAGGCTAGGAATATACGGCCTAGTGATCAAAAGTTGTGAAGTGTAAATCTATCAAGATTGTGTGTTAAAATAATATTTTTTAGTGATTATTGTGTGTTCTAAATGGATACACCAGTGTATTAAAAATGTTGTCAATGTTAAGTGTATTGAATATGTGTCGAGAAGTGTTTGTACATGAGATGAATTTCTACAATATGGAGTAAGTTAAAAAGTGGGCCAAAATGAAACACCGCATAAGGATAAAGGTCATGAGACGACCTTAAAAACATGTGAGTAATGAATTTCATTATATTTTGGTGTCGGGAAATGGTTGTGTACAAATCCACCGGAGTTTTCGAGTAAAAGGGATGTGTTTAAATAAATAAATATTGAATAAAGAAAAACGCGGTCTGAACAATAATAGAAATTTGAGAAACTATAAATAATTATGTAAAAGAATAAATCCAGTAGAGGAAATATATGAATAAAATGTCAGTGTATTTGACGAATGTCATAAGAGCAAGCGAAATATTAATAATTATCATGAAAGATATTTAAATAAAAGTAAATTTGAGTTATATGAAAGAAATAGCTTTTGAGCTTTTGTAAAGAATGAAGATATGAAATAATAATAATAATAACCAAGTAAGGAAATATTAAATAAAGATCAAATTAATTGATGTGAACATAAGAGCGTTAGAGCTTTAATAAAAAGTATGACATGATGTTCAAATGCATGTTCTTAAAGATAGAGAAATTTATTGTCAAAGGAAAAGAATAATATAAAAATTGAGATGTGTATCAATTGTTAATATGGTATTATCAGTTCTTTGGATGACGCTAGGCTTAAAAATAAAGTATAGCGCAAAGGAGCGCAATTAAAGTAAAATGTCACGCTAGGAACGCGTAAAAGCTAATGTACTTGGTAAATTATTTATGAGAGGTAGTTGATTGTAATGAATTGAGAATTGGTATAAGTCCTCTATTTGTGACGTAGTATCACGAGGCCATTGTGTATGTTGTATTGAAAGGGAGCAAATGTATGGTATTGAGCGTAGGTCTTATAAGCTATAGGCTGACCCTAAATATCATTTTGTATAGTCCTCTATATGGGAATGGTTCCCGAGGCATGTGAAGAGATTCGAACTCAGAATCCTCTTATTGTGAAAGCCCCTTTATTATTCGTCGTAGAATGTGTATAACTCTTCCCCAATCAATGAGGACCTTTCATAATTAATACATGCCAAGATTACGAATGTGGTTTATGAGCCCAATAATATTGTTGAATGGACACGAGGAGTAGAATGCCAGGTCTCCCCAAAGAATTGAGAATGAACGAAAAGCTGTTTTTAAAAGCATTAAAGAGAGCTCAAGCTTAGACTAGACCGGAGGGTTCCCGCATAGTCATAAATAACTCTCGAGTAGCACGGTCAGACCCTTGGAGCAGGAGGGGTGTCTGAAGGCCGTCTTGTAAGGAGTAATGAATACACCAGGAGTGTTTAAAGTTGTTAATGACCCGGGCGTTGAACCCAGGTCCTTGTAGATTGATATTTCCGCTTGCCTGTTCAGATCGTAGTTTTTTTATGTGATAATGGTCTTATAAGACATATGAGATAAATGACAATCCCTATTGTAATGTTGTATGGAAGTAGGATTCCATGAGTTAATTGAAGGCAACTAGGTTTCGGGAGTGACCATAGTTTTTTGACTGTGTCAAGTATCTTCATACTCTGGAGTACACAAGTAATTTCCTGATTACCTTGATGTATTTGTAAAACTAGAGAGAGATGATAAAAGCTGAAAACATGTGAAATGCCCAAATATTGAGTTAGATAATTAACATGTAATTATAAATGTAGTTATACTACATTCTTTTTGATGATTAAGAAAATATAAAAAGTAGTTTTTGAGGTGTACAAAGAATGACACCATTATTATAGAAAGCATTGAGCCAAAAGAGCTCGGAGTTATATGAATCTTACAGTTGATGCTTTATGGAAGTAAAAATAATTAGGAATTGTTGGTTGATATGGAAACTAGATGTTTTAATATAATATTTGTTTTATTCTTATGTTATTCCTTGTTCATTTGGAACAAGTAGATGATTATGGGTCAGTAATTTAATTGTTTAATTGTTTGTAGCGCCATAATTTTGATTGATTAAATTTGTTAAAATAGGAGTTGATTTTGTTGTTATTTTTGCAAGTGTATCCTCTAATTAATCCAAAATATGTGAGTCACAGAGTGGGTGAACTTACCGCTACCCCGAAAATCCCGAATTGAGCTACGCTGATATACTGTGATTTACATATTTCTTGCTAAAAGGGCACAATATATAATGCGTTTGGCCCTCTAAGGAGCACGTAGAACCATTAGTTAACATTGGTCTTCTTGTTCTTCTTATCTTCCCAAAACTTCCTCATCCTTTCGCTATGTGCCTGTCTTCTTTCTTGTGTCCAAGCAGCTTTAAGTTTCAAATTCTGTCCCGTAGGGATCTTGGGTGGAAACTTATACGAATTTACTTTTTGTCTATATGCGGTCCGCGTCGTTGTCAGTGGGTCAATAATGATTTCAGTGAGGTCCTTTTGGGTGTCTGCTAGCCAGCGTACTTTGGTTTGTCGGTTTCCATTGAATATGAGGAAGATTTTCTTGGTCAGTCGGGAGTTGTCCATTCGAGCTATATGTCCGCAGAATTTCATGCGTCTTTTATGTGCGAGTGAGGCGAATCGTTCAGTCCGTGAATACAGTTCGTCTGAGCTTTTCCTCATCCAGATACCGTCCTGAAGCTTTGGTCCAAAGATTTTTCTCAGTATTTGTCGTTCTATATTCTCAATGTATTTGATGTTGATGGTTAACGATGACGTCTCAATCGCATAGAGTGCCTCTGGGAGGATACTGTGTGGTAGTGATGGAGTTTTGTTTTAGTGGAAAGTCACTTCTTGTTGTAAATATTCCAAGTGATTGTGTAAGCTTTGCGTAATTTTTCTGCACGTGTTTTGTTAGCCATTCTTTCGTTACCAGTGTTCCCGATAATTTCACCTAGGTACTTGAAGTGCTTAACTTGTGTGATGTCGCCATATTTGGTTGTAATTGATGCCAGGTTTGTGCTCTTGGAATCCATGTACTGTTTTTTTCTCGTAAGAGATATGGAGGCCGGTTCTGATTGATATCTCATGAAGCTTCTCGATGGCATATCTGGCTTCTTCTGGAGTCCGGGTAATTATTGCTAGGTCGTCAGCAAAGGCGAAGCATTTTATGTTGATTCGTTGTTCTTTTGTTCCCATACTTATTCCAGGTATTTCTTTCTCCCATGTTCTGATGATCTTATCTAGTACCAGGTTGAATAGGAGTGGGGACAACCCATCACCCTGTCTTACGCCTGTTCTAATGTGAAAAGGTTCGGACACTTCACCCATAAATTTAACTTTAGAAGTTGTATCTGTCAAGGTCTGTTGGATTAATGTAGTTGTTTTGTTGTCCACACCATATTCACCAAGTATATTAAACAGAGTTGCGCGGTCGATTGAATCATATGCTTTCTTAAAATCTACGAAGGTGACAACTGTGCGATTCGACTGGCGATGTTGGAGTACCATCTTGAGGTTCCAGATCTGTTCTGCACAAGATCGACGCGGTCGAAATCCCGCCTGATATTCACCGATCATGTGCTCTGTCTGTTGCTCCAATCTGGTGAGGAGGGCACGTGAGAGTACCTTGTAGGCGATTGGCAGGAGTGAAATGCCTCGGTAATTATTCGGATCTGTCTTGTCGCCCTTTTTGTGTAGAGGGTGAATCAAAGCAGTTTTCCAATCAACCGGTATGGTGTCACTCTCCCATATATTAGCAATGATGTTTTGTAGTCTTTCAGTCAAGAGTTCACCGCCAATCTTGAGCACTTCGGCGATTACACCATCTTCTCCTGGTGCCTTGTTGTTTTTGAGATGTAATATGATGTTTTGTATCTCATCATATGTTGGTGGTACTGAGTCCTGGTTTGGGGCAGTAAAGTGGAGTTGGAGATTCTCTGCAGGTGGTTCACAATTGTGTAGCTCCTCGAAGAACTGTTTCTGGATATCACAATTGGCCTTTGTGTTTGTCTCAAGTGTGCCATCAGGGCGGCGAAAACAAAGACTGGGCGGCTTGTAGTTCGTCAGTTCTTCCCTAAATGTCCTGTGGAAATTTCGTGTGTTGTTCCTCTTAAAGTCATTATCGATTTCTTTCAATCGTTTGAGGTGGTACATGCGTTTAACTCGTCTGATTGTTTTGGACGTTTGCTTCTGCGTTTCTAAAAAGTTCTGCCAATGTTCATTATTATTATTATTATTATTATTATTATTATTATTATTATTATTATTATGATTATTATTATTATTATTATTATTATTATTATTATTATTATTATTATTATTATTATTATTATTATTATTATTATATTGTGGCGTACAACGACGAGGCAAAGCTCATATTCAGCCCCTTGGTGTCAGAAACAAAACTCGGGGCCCCTATGGGCCGTTAAGGGTCCCCAAAAACTACATTTTAAGGCTCTAAAACCAACAGTTTGTGAGATATTCCCATAAAAGTAACTTCATTTAAAAAACTAATGAAGGAATGCAAGCCGTTATCCATGACAACGGTATCTCAAGATGTGACATCCAACTTTCCATCTATTTCTGCAAGAAGTAATGCCACTCCATTTATTACATTTCTGTGAAATTTTGCAATTGGCAATAAGGTTATAACGGAACCTACTAAAACTGTAAAATTAATCAATGCGCTTAAGGGGGTCAAAGGGTACCCTAGATTTTTTCACACGACTTACACGTGCGATACGTCGTACAGACGGTCTATCATATCTCCAAGCAGCAACATTATTTTCAAAAAATCCTGAATTGAAGTAGTATTTATGTGGCTTTTAGGAATTTGGGCCATTGGAGGCTAAAAAAAAACTGTCTTTTCATGCAGCACATGCCTTTATAACTTATTAAAGAGGTCTTTCTGTGGATGGGAACTTGACACAACGGTGAGGGTCAGTTTTTATGTGACTTGTATTGCGTTTCGTCTACGATGTTTTCAATTTTATTTTTACGTCAGGAAGTAAACGTTAGGTAAATTCAGTTTGAGAGCACATTTTAAGTAATCATTTTCCTTTGTTGACAAACAGGTCCAAGCCCCTAACCATTGCAACAGTAGCTCAATTGATTACGTCTGGTTATTAATATCGAAGACCGTTCGAAGAATGGGTACTTCTGCTAGTTAATAAAAAATATACTAAACTTGTTATAATTTTTAACACTGTCACATTATCGTGTTGGAAGCCATTTTTCAGTGTTGCCTTAGTAATCGAAATTTAATGTTTTTCAGTCGGTCAACACGATTGTACCCTAATGTAATGGATGGTTCCCTAATCCTGAAAAGAATTACATGAGATTTTTTTTAGCGTAAGGCTTTTAGTGCCGGGAGTGTCCGAGGACATGTTCGGCTCGCCAGTTTTGTAGCTGCTTCGAGACGGACACCCAATGGGTGAGCTACAAATACCGTTCGGGAGGAAAGTTGGAAGGGAAGGGTGAGGAGTTGGAAGGTAGCGGCTGTGGCCTATAGTGAGGGACCAACCCCGGCATTTGCCTGGAAGGAAGATGGGAAACCACAGAAGACCATCTTCAAGGTTGCCGGCGGGGGGATTCGAACCTCCTCGCCTCCCGGATGTGAGCGACTGCCATTAGTCATGCCGTAACCACCACGGCTAACTCACTACATGAGATTAATAAATACACTTGGATGACCAGTTTTGATCGTCAGATCCTTGACACTCAGACCATTAAATCTGTCTGCAAGTATGCGATATGATACAGTATTTACAATTTATTGTAATAACAACCTATGCCCTCGGGCACAGTTTTAATAACATTATATATGGGTGGGCGCCAGTTTACTACCTAATGGCTTTAAACAATAAACATATATGTATATGGTAGAGCAGAGAAGACTACTTTCTCTCGAATCGTGGAGTGACAACCACCAACCAGAATACATTAGATAAGATGGCAAATGATATATGCTGTTATATAATTTATTAATGAAATCTTACACATTTGGTGGTAGAGAGATCCGTAATAACAGAACTGACTGTGGTTCTGACATAAATAAGGAAACACTTTCAAGATAGTAAACAATCACTCCCTGGGAAAATAGCTCTGGTTTGGGCAAACTCCCTTTAATGTTGATACATCATAACCCACATTATTTTTTTGAATCTATTCTCTTCTTATATAACTTCTGGCAACTTAATTCCGATCTCGGATCAGCCCAAATCTCAATTCCTTCACCGATAAACTTCTTCCTATTTCATCTCCATTATTTTGTATTCTCTCTGAATAAACAAATCGAGTAGCTCTCTTTGCTTTTCTTGAGGATCTAGTTCTTTAGTTCACCAATTGACCACCACAATTTACTCAGTCAAAACCGCCATCTTTGTACACCCTATTAAAACTTCTTTAATTCTGCATTTCACCACAATAACAACTTCGCCCACCATCTTGCACGTTCGGCCTACCTATATAAAGTCTGTGCGCATCCATTATGATACCTTCTCTATAGTTTCATTACTCCGTGCTAGTAAATCATGGTGCAGATAATAATATACCCATACAAGCACATCTATGAATTTTCTTAGGAATGCTGCAATCACCTCTCCTTCCAACAGAACAATCATAACAATAAATTGCACCCGTGCACATATAAACGCTCCCAATCACGATTTCTGGACCCGTTACAATATACAGTTATTTACTGCAGTAGTGATTGAACTAGCAAAACTAGTCAAAATGTGTGTTTTTTGTTGAGATACTGACAGTGATGATTGACCTTCAAGTTTGCTTGCTTAGAGTGATTGATTGTTATTAAATGGTCAGGATGGTGCGGATTGTGCACTTAGCTGTTTGAGTGATGTGTGGTCCGTTACCACGCAGCTGCCAACACCGCTGCCTGCACTGAACTGTCTTGTTACGTTATCTCTTAACCTCCTGGGCCTTTCACCCAAATTCTTAACTGCCTGTCTTTGTAGAGCAATGTAACATTTGTATGTTGTCATATATAATATATAAGCATTTTCTGTTATTGATAGTAGTTGCTGTTTGGTAAATTAAGTAGATTTAATAAATCGAATCAGGTACGAAAATACATGAAAAGGACCATGTCTGAACAAATCCTTATTGACAGAGTTTAATTAGAATAGGAAAAAGATACCGTAAGTCAATAAAATTCGATATTTGGGTACACTGTACTGGTTTTGGTTATACAACATTACAACTTCTTCAGCAGACAGTGTATGCTATGAATGAAGTTGCGAGATAAAAAAAGTAGAGTTCAAAAATATTTCCATAAACGTTAACTGTCTAAATGCTTAAAAATACTCTAAAAATTTAAAATCAGATGAATGATGAATGAAACAAATTCTTCAAACAGACAACTCGTAGTGGAGATGTCAGTGATCTAAAATGAAGAATACTGTTGAAATGAGAAGTGTATTTATATTAAATTAGTGAGAAAAAACGAACATTAAAACACTTACATGGAACTGATGGTGTTGCTCATTGAGAAATATAGCGGTTGGAATTCATTTTGAACTTTTGCTTACGTTGTATTAAAGGTTTTATTATAGGCCTACATTATTTTTTGAGGAATATCTTTAAGAGTATGTTTAAGCTTGGCCTGTTTGCCATCTCTTGATGATTGCAGTACATTTGCATTTGTCTGTTGGCACAGGCTAGAGTAAAATGTGTCTTTTCACCAATGTCCCAGTCTAACTCATGGCTGTGATTATATGGAAGCTACTGAGGTATGGGTGGTGTTTGGTAATGACATCCAGGGCTGTGAAAGGTTCTACTCATAAGATTAGTACTGCTGTATTGACTCAGTGAGGAAAGCAATGGCAAACTACCTCACTCCTCTTCTTGTCTAGTACGCCTAAATATAGCGCAGCCTTGGGATTTTGAGGGTATCTACCCACATAACCCACAGTGGTGATTTTTGAGGATCCAACCAGCCCTCGGGATGAGTACCTAACAGACAGATATCCTTTATAAATTTAACGTTTTTGAAAATATTTATGATCTCATCCTTCTTATAAAATTATACGTAATCTTGCAACTTCATTCATATCATATAGGCTGGCTGCTTGGCTCAGCGGCTAGGCTCTCGCTTGCTGGGCCCAAGGTTGCAGATTCGTATCCTGGCACAGACAGCTGGCATTTGAGTGTGCGCAAATGCGAGGGAGCCGTGTCAGTAGATTTACTGGTATGTTAAAGATCCCTTTCGGGGCAAAATTCCGGCTCTCCGGCGTCTCTAAAAGCCAGAATATTTAAAGGGGACGTAAAACCAATAACATTATTATCATATCATATACAATCTGCTGAAAAAGGTTATAATATAACCAGAGCCGGAACAGTGTACCCAAATACTCGATTGTATTGGCTTAATGTATAAGGTGCGTTCAACAAGTAACGAGCCGGAGGCTGTAATGCGCAAACCGGTGTCGACATGGGCTAATCGTGGCGTGTGTAACGAGGTGTGGTTCCGACCAGAGCGTGGAACGTCACAGCCCGTCACTAGAGGGCACGCGTGCACGTCACGTGACGATACAAATCGAGCAACAGCATGCATCAATCGTCCAACGCTGCCAGTCGCATTGCAAACAGTGACATGGAGGCGCCAAACGAAGAGCAAAGAGGTGTTGTTCGGTTTCTGACAACAGAAGGAGTAGGGGGAACGGACATTCATCGCCGAATGTCACATGTGTACGGCGAACATTGTATGTCCCTTGCAAGGGTCAAGGCGTGGCACAAGCGCTACAGGGAAGGATGGGCGTCGTTAGCCGATGATGCCCGGTCTGGGGCACCCCTCTACATTACCGATGACAACATCCAGCTGGTTGATGCAATCATTACCCAGGACCGCCGAGTGACAGTGAACGCCATAGCCGCCGTGGTCGGATTGAGCGTCGGAAGTGTGCACACCATCATGAAGGAACGACTGCACTTGCGGAAAGTGTGTGCCCAATGAGTGCCCCACACTCGTCACACCAGGAAGCATGTCGAATGGCCTACTGTCTTGAACTTAGTTGGACGATTGATGCATGCTGCTGCTCGCTTTTTATCGTCACGTGACGTGCACCCGTGCCTTCTAGCGACGGGCTGTGACCTTCCACGCTTTGGTCGGAACCACGCCTCGTTACTCACGCGACGATTATCCCATGTCGTCACCCGTTTGCGCATAACAGCCTTCGGCTCGTTACTTTTTGAACGCACCTTATATATTTTCCTATTCAAATGTAATCGAATCAAACATCTTCTTCTTTATTAGGATTATTCTACAATACAGTAGTTTTCCTTCAACCCAAAAATATTCTATTCCTCCGCAAATTTCGGTCGTCAGCCTCTTCCTCGGTTAAGCCTCTGATAGCCATGCTTCTCTTTACACCATCCTTCCATTGTCCTCTTGGTTGACCCCGATTCCGTTTGCCTTCAGCTTGCCAATGTAACATTAAATTTGGAATTCTACTACTCTGCATCCTTTTCACATGTCCAAACCATTGTAATCATATAACACTAAGAAAACAGACTCAGACATATATTTTAAGTGCAATGTATACTCTTTTACTGCAAGTTTGGTCTCTCTGTTCTGTGTAGCAAGTGAGGTACTGATGCTAGTTGGTAGTAGCTGGATTGTCTTGAGAAATATCTCCTGTTGTGGTTGGAATTTTGTTCACGCAAGGAACAAGTGATTTATGTCTCCCAAGGATGTTTTGTCACACAGACAATACGGAGTGGTAATAGATGACTGGGGAAACTGCCATGGTTAAATACTATTCTGATGAGGGAAGTGATGTATTGGCTAATATTCTTTTTGAATAACCAAGTTTTCCATGGAGGGTACGGCTGGACATTAAAATAATTGTGTCCTCGAGCGATTTTGGACAGCTACCACTGTTGTGTCCACTGTGTGCGTGCAATTTATTTTAGTCGATGGCCTTAACCCTCGGATACTCGCGTGGGCTACCGATGTAGCCCAGCGATTTATTTTGTTGTTGCGCAGAGTATATTTCTTGCTAGGAATATTGAGAATCTCTGTAGCTGCCTGCTGATGCTGTATTTAACAGACGGGTGTGATTCCAACTGAACCGATTGCATCAAACTGACACCTGATGTATTAGAAGTCGTCTGGGCTACAATAGTATCCCGCGCGAACGTCGCTGTTTCAGAATTTTATTGAGCGTGCTAAGGAAACTTTGCCTAACAGGAGGCGGCCATGTAGATGATATTCAAATCAGTCAGTGTTTAGATGAAAGCAATGATAGGTTGAGTGTAGTGAAAATAAAGTAGGTGGTTGCTCCTTGTGTTGACGTGGAAGGGATAAATCAACATGGAACAGATGCGCAAAGTGCAATGAAGATCTTCTTGGATCATTGTGTCCATTTGTACAGAATGCTTGAGTGACAAATTAGTGTGAGCATGATTATGAATTCCCTGGGCTATAAATTGTAGCCATATGGGCAAAAATAAACATCAAAACTTCGAGAAAAAATAAATGAAAATACTGAAATTGTTCATAATAAGTGCTGATTTTCTTAGGAAATCATCTAACCCAGTATTATTTTTGTTTAATTCCAATCCAAATATGCACTAATATAAATATGTAGGTTTACATAAAATAATTTAACAGTTCTAGTTCCATTGGTTTTATTTTTGTTGCAATTTTACCGAAGATGTACGATAAAATTGAATTTTCTTCTTAGATTTGTATTTTCTCTCCATATGAAGATAAATGCCTACATAAAATCTTCTGATTTGGCTTAGAATGGAAATATATACTACTATTTATCATAATTATTATTGAAACTGAACACCAAAATTAACGTGTGCGAGTCCATCAGATTGAATAACTGTTTGGGCTACATATGTAGCCCGCGCGAGTAACGTTGATCACGTCCGCAGGTATAACCTTACATTACCCCGCAAGTGTACCCTGGGTGGTGCCGAACGAGCAACAATATTACTGGAGCCAGATAATCCTTGTGACCTCCTGGCATGTATCACATTGCCAAAATGGCCAAAAATCAAAAAACGGACATTTTCATGACCATCTATACAGAAATCTGAGTCCAAACATTAGAATGTATCAACTGTACGTCGAAGGCATTAATAGAGCCAAATGCCATCTCTTACGTAACCCCTGAATTTCTAACTGTTTTTTGGAATCGATATATCTCGGAAACGGTTGGTCGTATCGAAAAATGTTAAATGTACAGGTATAAGATCTCCGCGGTATGCAACTTTTTTACTCAAAACTATTTTTTGATATCTCTCACCGTTTTCTTTTTTTGGGGCCCTGAAAATATCAATTGTGCGTGACATTTTTGCGAATAGCTAAGTACTGGTCACAATTTACAAGATATTAAGCTGAAATTTGGTACGGTGAAAGAGTTAGTGACTGTGACGAATCAGATTGATGGGCGTTAAGATCAGTGCAGGGCCGGATCTTTTTCGGGGGCCCTGAATTTCAAACTTTTTTTGGAATCGATATATCTCGGAAACGGTTGATCGTATCGAAAAATGTTACAGGTATAGGTGTAAGATCTTCGCGGTATGCAACTTTTGTACTCAAAACGATTTTTTGATATCTCTCACCGTTTTCTTTATTTGGGGCCCTGAAAATGTCCATTGTGTGTAACATTTTTGCGTTTAGCTAAGTACTGGTCGCAATTTTCAAGATATTAGGCTGAAATTTGGTACGGTGAAAGAGTTAGTGACTGTGACGAATCCTATTGTTGGGCATTAAAATCGGTGCAGGGCCGGAACTTTTTTGGGGGCCCTGAATTTCTAACTGTTTTTTGGAATCGATATATCTCGGAAACGGTTGGTCGTATCGAAAAATGTTAAATGTACAGGTGTAAGATCTCCGCAGTATGCAACTTTTTTACTCAAAACGATTTTTTGATATCTCTCACCGTTTTCATTTTTTAGGGCCCTGAAAATGTCCATTGTGCGTGACGTTTTTGCGTTTAGCTAAGTACTGGTCGCAATTTTCAAGATATGAAGCTGAAATTTGGTACGGTGAAAAAGTTAGTGACTGTGACGAATCCTATTATTGGGCGTTAAAATCGGTGCTGGGCCGAATCTTTTTTTGGGGCCCTGAATTTCATTTTTTTTGGAATCGATATATCTCAGAAACGGTTGGTCTTATCAAAAAACTTTAAATCTACATGTGTAAGATCTCCGCGGTATGCAACTTTTTTACTCAAAACGATTATTGATATCTCTCACTGTTTTGATTTTTTGAGGCCCTGAAAAAGTCAACTTATAGTAGTTCCCTCTATCACATTAGAAAATGTCAGGGTAATATCGGTAATAGTTTCGGAGATATTGAATGCTGGTGAAATATTTCGCACAGCCGCCATGTTGGATTGGTGAGTCGTAACAAAATTTGAAGGGCACGGTCGAGGTCGCCGGGAATAGTGCTATGAACTATCCGAGTTTCATTGAAATCGTTCCTGCCGTTTAGATTTTATTAGGGGGACACACACACACGAATCACACACACACACACACACACACACGCCCACACACACGGACAAAAGGTGATCTCATAAGCTTATTTTTTCAAAATTGAAAATAGGCTAAAAATCGTTTTGAGTAAAAAAGTTGCATACCGCGGAGATCTTACACCTATACATTTAACATTTTTCGATGCGATCAACCGTTTCCGAGATATATCGATTCCAAAAAAAAGTTTGAAATTCAGGGTCCCCAAAAAAGATCCGGCCCTGCACCGATTATAACGCCCAACAACAGGTTTCCTCACAGGGTCTAACTCGATCACCGCTCCAAATTTCAGCTCGATATCATGAAAATTAAGACCTATACTTCGCCCAACCCAAAAAATGTCATGCACAATTGACTTTTTCAGGGCCCCAAAAAATCAAAACAGTGAGAGATATCAAAAAATCTTTTTGAGTAAAAACGTTGCATACCGCGGAGATCTTACACCTGTACATTTAACATTTTTCGATGCGAACAACCGTTTCCGAGACATATCGATTCCAAAGAAAATTTTGAAATTCAGGGCCCCCAAAAAAGATCCGGCCCTGCACCGATCTTAACGCCCAACAACATGATTCGTCACAGTCACTAACTATTTCACCGTACCAAATTTCAGCTTCATATCTTGAAAATTGCGACCAGTACTTAGCTAAACGCAAAAATGTCACGCACAATGGACATGTTCAGGGCCCCAAAAATAGAAAACGGTGAGAGATATCAAAAAATGTCAATTGTGCATGACATTTTTGGGTTGGGCGAAGTATAGGTCTTAATTTTCATGATATCAAGCTGAAATTTGGAGCGGTGAACGAGTTAGACCCTGTGAGGAATCCTGTTGTTGGGCGTTATAATCGGTGCAGGGCTGGATCTTTTTTGGGGGCCCTGAATTTCAACCTTTTTTTTTGAATCGATATATCTCGGAAACGGTTGGTCGTATCGGAAAATGTTAAAAGTACAGGTGTAAGATCTCCGAGGTATGCAACTTTTTTACTCAAAACGATTTTTTGATATCTCTCACCGTTTTCATTTTTAGGGCCCTGAAAATGTCCATTGTGCGTGACATTTTTGCATTTAGCTAAGTACTCGTCACAATTTTCAAGACATGAAGCTGAAATTTGGTACGGTGAAAGAGTTAGTGACTGTGACGAATCCTGTTGTTGGGCGTTAAAATCGGTGCTGGGCCGAATCTTTTTTTGGGGCCCTGAATTTCATATTTTTTTTTGGAATCGATATATCTCGGAAACGGTTGGTCTTATCAAAAAACTTTAAAACTACATGTGTAATATCTCCGCGGTATGCAACTTTTTTACTCAAAACGATTTTTTGATATCTCTCAACGTTTTCATTTTTTAGGGCCCTGAAAATGTCCATTGTGCGTGACGTTTTTGCGTTTAAGCAAGTACTGGTCGCAATTTTCAAGATATGAAGCTGAAATTTGGTACGGTGAAAGAGTTAGTGACTGTGACGAATCTTATTATAGGGCGTTAAAATCGGTGCTGGGCCGAATCTTTTTTGGGGCCCTAAATTTCAATTTTTTTTTGGAATCGATATATCTCGGATACGGTTGGTCTTATCAAAAAACTTTAAATCTACATGTGTAAGATCTCCGCGGTATGCAACTTTTTTACTCAAAACGATTTTTTGATATCTCTCACTGTTTTGATTTTTTGGGGCTCTGAAAAAGTCAATTGTGCATGACATTTTTGGTTTGGGCGAAGTATAGGTCTTAATTTTCATGATATCGAGCAGAAATTTGGAGCGGTGAACGAGTTAGACCCTGTGAGGAAACCTGTTGTTGGGCGTTATAATCGGTGCAGGGCCGGATCTTTTTGGAGGCCCTGAATTTCAAACTTTTTTTTGGAATCGATATATCTCGGAAACGGTTGATCGTATCGAAAAATGTTAAGGGTATAGGTGTAAGATCTCCGCCATATGCAACTTTTTTACTCAAAACGATTTTTTGATATCTCTCACCGTTTTCCTTATTTGGGGCCCTGAAAATGTCCGTAGTAGACATTTTTGCGTTTAGCTAAATACTGGTCGCAATTTTCAAGATATTAAGCTGAAATTTGGTACGGTGAAAGAGTTAGTGACTGTGACGAATCCTATTGTTGGGCGTTAAAATCGGTCCAGGGCCGGATCTTTTTTGGGGGCCCTGAATTTCTAACTGTTTTTTGGAATCGATATATCTCGGAAACGGTTGATCGTATCGAAAAATGTTAAAGGTATAGGTGTAAGATCTCCGCGGTATGCAACTTTTTTACTCGGAACAATTTTTTGATATCTCTCACCGTTTTATTTTTTTGGGGCCCTGAAAATGTCCATTGTGTGTGACATTTTTGCGTTTAGCTATGTACTGGTCGCAATTTTCAAGATATTAAATTGAAATTTGGTACGGTGGAAGAGTTAGTGACTGTGTTGAATCCTGTTGTTGGGCGTTAAAATCGGTGCAGGGCCGGATCTTTTTTGGGGGCCTTGAATTTCAAACTTTTTTTGATTTGATATATCTCGGAAACGGTTGGTCGTATCGAAAAACGTTAAATGTAAAGGTGTAAGATCTCCGCGGTATGCAACTTTTTTCTAAAAACGATTTTTTGATATCTCTCACCGTTTTCTTTTTTTGGGGCCCTGAATATGTCCATTGTGTGTGACATTTTTGTGTTTAGCTAATTACTGGTCGCAATTTTCAAGATATTAAGCTGAAATTTGGTACGGTGAAAGAGTTAGTGACTGTGACGAATCCTATTGTTGGGCGTTAAAATCGGTGCAGGGCCGGATCTTTTTTGGGGGCCCTGAATTTCTATCTGTTTTTTCGAATCAATATATCTCGGAAACGGTTGGTCGTATCGAAAAATGTTCAATGTACAGGTGTAAGATCTCTGCGGTATGCAACGTTTTTACTCAAAACGATTTTTTGATATCTCTCACCGTTTTCTTTTTTTGGGGCCCTGAAAATGTCCATTGTGCGTGTCATTTTTTGGTTTAGCGAATTACAGGTCGCAATTTTCAAGATATCAAGCTGAAATTTGGTACGGTGAAAGAGTTGTGGCCTGTGACGAACCCTATTGTTGGGCGTAGAAAACGGTGCAGGGCCGGACCTTTTTGGGGGGCCCTGAATTTCATCCTTTTTTAACCCCTTATGATGTTTTGATATCTCTCACCGTTTTCATTTTTGGGGCCCTGAATGTCTTCCTTTTTTTCGAACCGTTATATCTGGGAAACGGTTGGCCGTATCTAACAAAGTTAAATCTGCAGGTGTAAGATCTCAGTGATTAGCAACTTTTTCAACCCTTATGATTTTTTGATATCTCTCACCGTTTTCATTTTCTGGGGCACTGAATTTCTTCCTTTTTTTCGATCCGTTATATTTGAGATACGGTTGGCCTTATCGAACAATGTTAAATCTACAGATATAGAATCTCAGTTATTAGCTACTTTTTTTTACTCTTATGATTTTGTGTTATCTTTCACCTTTTTCATTTTTTAGGGACCGTGAATTTCATTCTTTTTTCGAATCGTTATATGTCGGAAACCGTCGATCCTATCGAAAAAAGTTAAATATACTGGTGTATGATCTCATTGATTAGCAACATTTTTTACCCCTTATCATATTTTTATATCTCTCTACATTTTGATGTTATTAAATGTTTTTGGTCTTTGAAAAAAAAAGGGGCCCAAATGAATATAATAATTGGTAAAAATTCAACTGATGGTCTAATTGAATTCTACGGTAAATTACCTATAATAATCCGTTTTAACCCTTTCAATAAGTTGAATCATGTATTTGCAGCAGTAAGATATTTTCCATTTCCGAGGACGTCTGGCTTTCATAACCATGTGATGGTGTCAGCATTGCCTAGAATAACATTTTATAATTTTCCTACATTTCCTCGGGTCGAATGTCCGAAATGCAAATCCGCAGACCTTGCCGGAACGAAGTTGTTGTGTGAGATTATTACCCATCTTGCTTGCCGCAATGTTACGCGACCGTCTAATCAAAAGCAGGTCAAAGTGCTGCGTGGACTCCTACTTGTTATATTGGCATCGGAGTTGGAAATGAATGGAACTGTTCCAACGTTAGTTGAATCTTGAGAATCATCTGTTACTGGTGGTATCACAATGTATAGTGTCATGTGAGACCAATATCTATGGACTTAACATGTTATGTGTTCATGCAAATTAATGTATTAACCCTCCGTCAGGTGCATCATATCTACTGGTTGGAGGTGGGGGAACTGGTAGAGCCACTCTTCCTTCTATCTTCCTATCTCCCTTCGCCCTCTCAGTCAGTTTGTTGCTAACTGAGATAGACACGGTTCTGTGTTAGAGTGAGCGATTTCATCTCTCAGATGTATTGCGATCTGAGTGTACCGCGTGGTTTCTCTCATATGTATGGCAAGTAGTGAGCCTGGTTTGGGCTTGAATGTTCCAAAAGTTGTTGTGGAAGTTCAGCAAATGTTACTTTTTGACACAGTGCGGTAAATGTTTATACAATATGCCGACTGCATTTTGTATACGCTTATGTAAAAATGTGTGGGACTTCTACAATATTTTAAATATCTGTATGTCCTTGATGAATATTGTATTTTATTTTCAAACATGTGAATAAATGACGTAAATGTATCAGTAATAAAGTGCCTAACACAAAACAAAACCAACATTTGAAATACAATGTCACACAAGCTTTATCAAAATTTACATCTCACCGATACACTGCGCCGTTCATGTCTCGGATGCATTGCGTCCGACGGAGCGTTAGATTAATAGTCAATACGGATTAACCATTACCATAACAATATGGTAAACATACACGCATTCTAACAAGTAATGCAATTAAATAACTTACTCGATCTGCCCGAGTCTGTGCGTCACTTCATGAAAAGTCGCTTCGGATAGTGTATTTGTATGTTAGTTCACTTGATGTCGACTTTCCATGAAACAGCTTGGATTTCACTATATGCCAATGACAACCAGACCACGAGGTGGTCAAGGCAATGAGCAGGTCTGTTGTATTTTAATACAACTCCAAAGGTCACGCTTGCAGGTCAGGTTAGAGGTTTATAAAAGTGGATTACTGCACACACAATGAGATGTGAAGAATAATAAGTGTACTTACCGAGGTAACTGGTAGTTAGGTACATAAACCAACACGACCTTGTTTAATTCTGTGAGTGCATAGTGGCCTACTCTTCATACTAATTAGAGACCACGCCTAAACAGCTAATAATAGAAAATGAATTCAACCGCGTGTTGGGCTCAAAGGGAAGAGCACACATTTAAATTGTACAGGAATACTTACACAGCAGCTAACTTGATACTGCATACTCTCCTCCACGTGCGCCAATATGATTTATAAAACCCAGGTCAATGTTGTCTCTCATTCTCATGGAAATCTCACTGGTATTTCAAGATGGTGTCGACGTCATAACCATTGCGTGTTGGGCTCAAAGGGAGAGCACACATTTAAATTGTACAGGAATAATTACACAGCAGCTAACTTGATACTGCATACTCTACTCTACGAGCGCCAATATGATTAGTAAAACCCAGGTCAAGGAAACTAATGTTGTCTCTCTTTCTCATGGAAATCTCATTGATATTTCAAGATGGTGTCGACGTCTGAACCATTGCCACCAATATTGTCGTTAGGCAAACGTCACCCTTGGTATGAGAGTTAGTAAATCATAGTAGTTTTGATTTTACCAGGCTCTTCAACTTGCGATCTTAATTCACGGGACTGCTCCTTTCAATACAACACCAGACACTACCATAACTCTATGGAAAACATAGACGCATTCTATCAAGTGATGTAATTAAATAACTTACTTTAGGGGTCGATCACCTAGCTGTTAGGCCCCTTAAAACAACAATTATCATCATCATCATCATAAATAACTTACTCAATATTCCCGGGTCTGTTCGTCACTTCGTGAAAAATCACTTTGGGTAGTGTATTTATCTGTTAGTGCACTAAATGCCGGCTTGGGACTCACTATCAGCCATCGACGACCAATGTTGTGTATAATTTCATTTAATTTCTCTATGAGAGAAAAGAAATTCCGTGACACTAATACGAACATGATAAAATAATTAGTGTTGTGATTACTATTAAAATAATAATTAGTAATCTGTTTAATTTATCTATTGCTTGGATAATTAATAATTTTGGGAGAAACCCTAGAAATGGAGGTAAACCACTTCAAGATAAAAGTAAAGAAAATAGATAAAATTTAATTTTTGGATCATTATTGAAGCATCTCCACGTTCGTGAAAGGCCAGCAGGGAGATCACTTCACTCTGTCCGCATGATGTAGACCTTCTAACATCTCTATAAATAAGATAATGATGAAGATAATTATAGTTTTAAGGGGCCTAGCATCAAGGGTATCGCCCTCAAACGGTTTAGGTGAAAATAAAATGAAAACTATAGATAAATGTAACTACAGACATGCAAGTAACTTACGGGCTAGAAAAAGTAGTGGACATAATAATGCGATAAGGGAAAGAAAAAACAGCCCTCAATCCTCGAAGAATGAGAACTGAAGGACTCGGAAAGAAGTAGAGCCATAAAAGGCAGGTATGAAAGGTCAAAGCGGAGAGGGTCCTCCCCAAAGGTAATGGAAAAATTGAAAACGGTCACAGCTCAGGAATCCTTCGTGGCCGTGAGCACTGAAGGGTCTAGCACTAACCAGGGTTTATAGAAGGCAGGTGATACCATGGAAAGAAAATAAGAGGTCTGACTCTACGAAGAATGAGACAAGTGGTTAGTAACTACGAGTTAGTTATTGAGAATTTGTATAGAGGGTGTCACTATCTGGTAGCGTGATCTTTCATAATCTTATAGGACTAAATAAAAACAACAATATAAAACATATTATTTAGTATAAAAATATAGAAATGTTAAAAAAGGAATCAGATTTGTTTCAATGTTAATTAATAATAACTTTCTTAAAAACTTTAAATGATGTAAATCTATTACTTTAGTCATATTTCAATCTTTTCCCGTATTGATTTTGATATACTACAATAAATATCCACTTTACAATACAATGTTTTTACAATTAATACATGTTTCGGCTCTTTGAGTCTTCTTCAGTCTAATGGACTGATAGATTATCACAGTTCAATCTAAAACTAATAAGCATGACATTCTCAATAAAATTTAGGATTTTCACAATCTTCAAATGCAAGAAATAAAATACTTAAAGAATATTTAAAATCTGGATAAAAACCATTTGTCATTATTATCTATGTAGTAAAACAGTCGCTGAGTTGAATGTTATTTGATTACGCAACGGAAGTTTCTAATCATTAGTAGCCCATTCGTCATTTAAGATTCAAGTGGGATTAAATAAATTATGTTTCATATATTTAATTCGTATTTAAGTGTCCTATATTGTCCACGCTAATTTCCACTTATTTATTTCACTTTTTCTCAAAAACTATTAACAGGAACTAATCGAAATTTGTTGAGAGATGTTCTTTAAGGATCAGTCCTTACTTTTATACAGGTTTTTTGAAAAAAAAATGTAATTTTCAAGAATCTTCTTAAAATTTCATAATTTTAGCAGCATTTTCCAAACCATTCTCAACTGGCGAAACTAAGAATAATAAATTTTAGAAAACGTACGTGTTAAAATATCACACCTTTTGATTAATACAATTTCTGCTTTTTTATGTTGTAAAGGTCCAGAAAAAAGGGAAATATTACATTTAGGAAACCATTTTAGTGAAAAATTAAAAACAAAGATTTTTCCGAATTTTAGAACATACCCTTATCATAGGATTCCTCTCCTTCCAAATGAAGCACTAGAAACCAGATTGCTGTTGTTCCATGTCCGTCTGCTCTTGCTTCCAACGAAGCTTCTTTCTTACAAGTCTTTTATTTTTACGTCGAATAGAAATAAAAATAAAAATGTACTTTGGTGAGTTACTTTTAGAACTGAAGATTGTGGGAAAATATGCGGAAAGTAGCCTCAGGAATTAGATATGAACAGAATATATGTAATGTTAGAAATCTTAAAATTCGTAGATTAATATGGCGGGAAAATATGATTTTGAAAATGTTGAATATTTTGGACATTCCGGAACGCCTTAAGATTCAGTAAAACACGATGAAGGCCCCTTGTTTCATGTATTAATTTTAACTAAATAGTAACAACATTCATTGAATAATTAGTAAAAGTAGCCTAATATGTACGTTGTTATTTGCTATTTTCAAAATTGAAGTCATAGAAGCCATTTTCCTGTGTAGCCTAGTATTTACAATAAATACTTATTTCCCGCCAAACGTAATTGGGCACAATCTGTATTGACCGATTGGAATGCTTTCTTTAATATTTTCAAAATGTAACTTCTATAGTTCTGAAATTTGGTTCGATATGAGCTTTCTAACTATCAAATTCCTTTCCTGAAACAATTGAGTTATGTCACTTTAGGCTTCCTCCTCTGTGGCCTTCAAATAGAACAGCATTCATGTTATGTTCAATCCAAGTAGTGGTAATCTTTCAAAGGAAGATGCTATTTGTCCACTTATACACTTGTTATTTTATCAAAAATATTGATGGTGGTTGGTTCCTCAGTTTAGGGGCTGTGACAACGCGATCATGTAGTCCCGTGTACTTTGGGTGTGTGTAGAATCTGTCTGATAACCGTTTTTTTTATTGTGATGACTGTATTAGTGTGTGTATCTGTTTTAATTCAAGTAAGGACTGCAGACATTTATTTTTTTCAAGTAGTTCCTACTTTTGCCGCCAAACGCCACCGTCAACGACCAACTAGTTCAGAACTTAGTTACCAGATGCCACTGAGGGATTTTTTTACGTTTTTAAAAATCTGATGACTTCGGCCGGGTTTGAACCCGCGATCCTGGGCATAGAAGCTCAGCATGCTACCTACTATGCCACCGAAGCCGCTCAAAATATTGAAATGTGAATATTGTTCACCTCGCTGATGACCTATTTGTAATGGTGGACTCCGTCATAAGTTTGCATGCCATCATTTTAAACTTGAACATAAATGCCGAACATAATGTCTGTAGAGAATAAATTTAAGTAGCATGCTGAGCTCTTAGATTCCTACGCTCGTTGCCAAGAGCCGACTGCGGTGGCGTCTAGTAGCTAAGTTCTGAACTAGACCTGGTAGTCGTTGACGGTGGCGTTTGGTGGCAAAAGCAGGAACTATTTGAAAAATTCAAAGTTGCAGTCCTTACTTGAATTAAAAAACAGGAACACACACTAATACAGTCATCACAATTAACACCGGTTATCAGACAGATTCTACACACACCCAAAGTACACGGGGATACATGACCGCGTTGTCGCAGCCCCTAAACTAAGGAACTAACCAACCAACGAAATTTCAGAAATTAGAATGTCAGGTAGGAGGAACTAATTGGTGCAGGTGGAACATTTTAAGTTCTTATGCTGTGTATTCTTTGAGGACGGTAATATGGGAAAAGAAATAGAGACCAGGTGTAGAAAAGTCAATGCAGTGAGTTCTCAGTTGTGAACTACAGTATTCTGCAAAAAAAGAAGGCGGCTTCGGTGGCTTAGTTGGAAGCATGCTGAGCTTCTATGCCCAAGATCGCGGGTTCAAACCCGGCCGAATTCTTCGGATTTTTAAGAGCGTTAAAAATCCCTTAGTATGTCTTCCTTCGGAGGGGAAGTAAATCCGACGGTCCCATGTCATAGATTTATGATATGTAAAAAAACATTCCACTAACAAAACTTGTGTGAAGCAAAATTTGTAGGTTAGGTTTGATTAATGCTCTTAAGTTCCAACGTTATTCACTGAGCGCTGGATGTGACGGCATGTGACACAACTAGGTGTCGTGGACGGTAGTATTTGGTAGCGAAAATAGGAACTACTTGAAATTATCGTCTTCAGTCCTTACTTAAATTTAAAACAGACTAGCAGATACCCGCAGCTTCGCTCGCGATCAAGACAATCGGGACGGTGTATTATTGCTGATAATTGGTATATTCTATTACAGCAATCGCGGCTACAGGTGGGTCCATTCTAATTCTGAAATCTTTGATACATACAGTATATTGATATGAGCAGCAAAGTGAGAATTTTATAGGGTTGTGAAAGTCTGCAGGGTACGATGTTACATTATGTGAACACATTCGAAAATTACGTTTTTGGTTTTGCCATCTTCTGCTGAGACATAACGATTTTGTTGTCCGGATAATCGCGAGCACGCCACATACAGTTGCGCGTGGGAAAAAATTGTTTTGTCTAAATGTACACCAGCAGCTGTTAAGTGTGAGTCATTGGGCTTTGTTAATAGAAATTGCGAATATTGTTTGAAGGAGGAACTGCACTCTTACACACTGGAATGGCAAATCTATCGGAATATGGGGAATTAAAATAATTATACCTTAAGCTATTCTGGGTGTAATTTTGCCACACTTATTGATGATTTGAACGTCGGCATGTCGCTATTAATAGACCTATAGTAAACTATCTCTCACCTTGGCCGCTGATGTACATTATGCAGTCTCTTCCAGCGTTCCTTAACGGGGATTGAAATCTCCAACAACCCTTTTGCCTCAAATGCCTCTCTAAGTAATTGAAATACCTGATTGTTGATGTTTGAGGCTTCAGTTTTTTGACTGGTTTGATGCAGCCTTCCATGCCTCCCTCTCCTGAGCTAATCGTTTCATCTCTACATAGCTACCACACCCTACATCCGAGGCAATCTGTTTAAACTTGGTATATCCCTACAATTCTTGTCCTCGACCCTCCCATCCATAACTAAGCTTGCTATTCCTGGGTGTCTTAATGTGTGTCCTACCAACCTATCACTTCTCTTCATTAGCAGTCGCTTGAAACATCTCTCCTCTCCCACTCGTCTTAATACCTCTTCATTTGTTACCCTACCTAACCATCTGATATTCATCATTCTCCAGTAACACCACATTTCAAACGCTTCTATTCTCCTCTCTTCTGCTGCACCATTAGCCCAAATTGTACTTCCTTATAGCGTCATGCTCCAGACAAATGCTTTTAAATATGACTTCCTAATACCTAAATATATATTCGATGTCAACAGATTCCTATTCTGTAGAAATGTTTTCCTTGCCTGAGCCACCCTACTTTTTATATCCTCTTTGCTTCGTCCATCACTGGATAGTTGGCTTCCTAAGTAACATAAGTAACTTCCCGTAGCGTTTCACCTGCCAATTTGATGTCCATAGATGTTTCTTATTTATTTCGGGTGCATTCCAATAATTTTGTTTTACATTTATTGATTTTCATCATGAATGCTTTCCTCAAGACGGAGTCCATACCATTCAAAAACTCATTCAAATGCTCTGGCGTATCGGCCAAGATGACGATGTCATCAGCAAATCTCATAGATGAAATTATTTCTCCTTGAATCTTCACTCCCACTTTAATTTTTTCTCCAATTTCCTGATTATTGTGTTTTAGAGATCTTTGAAATGCGTTGCCCTCGCACATGGTGTAGATGCATTGTCAAAGGAAAACATTCCATGTTACGAACATGGGCCACATAACCTGTACCGAAAGCTTCTGCAGATTTAACAGAAGGCTTATTCTGAACAGCAGTTCCTTGAACTCAGAGTTGCCAACATTTTATTGCATCTTTCCATGTGGTATATCTCTGTACCTCAACATACAGAACAGTGCTTTAAAAATCATGCCTTGTGTAAATTTTGGAAAAGGTAGCGAGTGTGGGTTTTGACGGAGTGGATACTCGCTCGTAGAAATTCTTTTCAGTAAAATAGACTGGTTCACATTGAGGTATGTGACGGCGGGATGCCTTAAGTGTTACGGAAACGGCAATAGCCGCCATAGAGCTTCGTTACTACTGAAAGATCGACCAGACTGATATTTGTACTTGACTACAAGGGATTTTTGAGCCCAGTGTTTATGAAATTGAACGTAGCTATATCGCTACCTTTATTTAGTAGCCGCTACTGTAGTATTTAAAAATTAAAGGTGTTATTGGAAGGCGCTTTTCCTATTTTTTTTAACCCTGGTACTACAGCTCATGAATGGCTTAGGCCTATCATGTGACCGCTTCCCAGCCATTTGGCCTCCAGATATTGTGGTGACGCGTGGTCAGTGCATCGTGTCCCCTCGGCCGTTAATCTTGTTCTTCGTGATCGGGGCGCTGCCTCACTATCAGACAGCTACTCAATTGTCCTCACGAAGCGGAGTGCACCCCGTTGCAGCCCTCACGTCAGTGTCTAAAATCTCCGACGGAGCCAGGAATCGAACCCGGGGCCTCCGGATGAGAGGCAGGCGCGCTACCCTGTTCTCATTGTGTTTATATATATCTTGAAAAAGATAATAAATCGATTTGCATTGCCTCCTACAGCAATATATAGAAAATCGGATGGCATACCTTGAGGTAGTGTTGCCATGGAAACGGACTTGCCATTAGTGTCATCAGTTTATCAGAGCGAAGATAATTTTCTGCGAATATCTTTGAAACTGTTGGTTTTAGGGCCTTAAAATGTGGTTTTCGACGGGACACCGAGTATTGTTTCTTGCATCCAGGGGCGTAAAATGAGCTATGTCTGGTCCTTATGCGACAACTTTGATATTTTGTTCCAGTTGAGTATTTTTGGTGACTTTTCAGTTATGTTGCCAAGGGGCCTGAATGGAGTGGTCTGTCCGAAATTTAAAGTAAACAGTGTTACCCGCTGGGTTCCAAAGGGTATATATACAAATTTTGGTTCATATCGGTGGAACGGTGTAGATTTGTATAAATAACAGACAAACAAACAAACCAACATTGAGTTAACACACACTAATACAGTCATCATAATTAACACCGGTTATCAGACAGATTCTACACATAACCGAAGTACACGGGGCTACATGACCGCGTTGTCGCAGCTCCTAAACTAAGGAACCAACCAACCAAAAAAAGAAAGGGCAAAACTCTCTCTACATCGCTCAGTATTTAGACTGATCTTGCTGTATGGAAGTGAGAGTTGGGTAGATTCAGCATAAGTTATCTGATACACAAGCTAGAGGTAACTGATATGAGGGTAGCACGAATGATTGCTGGGACAAATAGATGGGAGCAATGGCAGGAAGGTACTCGTAATGAAGAGATAAAGGCTAAGTTAGAAATGAACACGCTACATGAAGCTGTTCGTTTGATGGTGGGATCATGTGAAGAGAATGGGAGGGGAGAGATTTCTTAAGAGGTTAATGGGTTTGGTTGTAGAGGGTAAGAGGAGGAGAGGTAGGCCCAGAAGGTGATAGATTTAGAGCTGAACAATCTCAAAGTGAGGAGTGTAGAAGGAGAGGAAGCCACAGTGCTAACTGCTAATAGGGGATCATGGAGGTGACTTGTTCGCAAACAGAGGTTTGCAGACTAGACTGGACGCTGAAAGGCAAAACCGTTTCAATTTATTTTTGTCGTGTGGCCTCCTGAGAGGCCGAGTGCAGGTATTTTTAGTCGACGCCCGTGGGCGACCTGTGCGTGGGAATGAGAGATGAGATGAAAGGATGAAAGTGGGCATGGATGTGGAAGAAAGCGGCCGTGGCCTGTCAGAAGGTACCGTCCCAGCATTTGCTTCGAGTTGAAAATTGGGAAACCTCGGAAAACCATTTCATGGACGGCCGTCGGTGGGGCTCGAACCCGCGTCTACCAAGTCAGCAGAGAGCTTGGCCCCACAGCCTAACGCTGCGCTTTAGCGAGCGTAGTCACCACTGTCAGTAGTCTCAAATGAAATTGTATGTATGTACGCCATAATTTGTAATGAGGCAGTTGGGTTGGGGAAACCCCATTTGCCCCTCCTCCGGATCAACGCCCGGTTACAGAACTTCTTCTTCTCATGTTACTAACAGACCGTGATGAATGTTAGAGAAAAGGAAGACCCGGCCTGAAACATATCTCCTTTAAGTATCTGCTGAATGTGTGTCTGTCTGTCCCTACTGTACCCCATATGCCACTTCCCTTTCCAATAAGACTCGAAGAAACGGGATTCTAGAAGGATTCTTCCCTGTTATAAAATATTACTCAGCAAATCTCGTCGGGCCAGATTTATGGAAGCAGGCGCAGACGGTGATGGATGTTTCTCTCCGAGCACCAGGTGTCGTAGTGAAGGAACACAAATTGTCGTGCGGGATCAATCGCACGACAAGCTCTTTGTTCACGATTTATCTTCACTTGCGGAGATACAGCATTGTTGTTGTAATTGGAAGAGTTGGTTGGTTGGTTGGTTCCTCAGTTTAGGGGCTATGACAGCACAGTCATGTAGCCCCGTGCACTTTGTGTGTGTGTAGAATCTGTTCGATAACCGGTGTTAATTGTGATGGCTGTATTAGGGTGTGTTATCTGTTTTTTTTAATTCAGTCAGGACTGCAGTTATTGCATGTTCAAGTAGTTCCAACTTCTGCTACCAAACGCAACCATCAACGACCAATTAGTTCTGATTACTAGATGCCACCGCAGTTGGCTCCTGGCGACGAAAGTTGGAACCTATGAGCGTCAGTCAAATCTAACCTAGAATTTAGCTTCACACAAGTGTAATTAGTGTAAAGTTATTTATCAAGCCATAAATCTATGATATGGGACCGCCGACTATACTTCCCCTCCGAAGGAAGGCATGCTGAGGGATATTTAACGATCTTAAAAATCCGACGACTTCGGCCAGGTTTGAACCCGCGACCTTGGGCTTAGAAGCTCAGCATGCTACCAACTATGCCACCGAAGCCGCCAAATTGGAAAAGTGCAAGTTAGATCTTTTGAAAAATGCAAATCATGTAAACAAATTTTCAGTGTTGCCTTCCTAGAAAAATAATTGCTTTTCTGGCTGTTAACACGATCTTGTGCCCAATTAAATGAGGTTAGTTAGTTAGTTAGTTAGTTAGTTAGTTAGTTAGTTAGTTAGTTATTGCGGTTTGATGGAGCGGAACTACGAGGTCATCTGCCCCGAATTAAATGAGGTAGAGAATAATAATTATCTAATCGCATCTACTAACCTGGACTAACTATAAAATATAGTTGAATATACTTCTCAGAGAACGGGGGCTTTATTGGGTGACATATTTCGGTCAATTGCCGAACATAATGCGATCAAGTCCACTTAAACCTTTTTTTTTCAGGTTTGGCGGATATTTATATAACATTTATAAACATCTAGGCTATATATAGAGTTTTTAGCCAACTTTTTACATTTTGTAAAAATTAGGAAAAAGTAGACTCATCGATCCGGACAAATATGAGTCTATCTGTCTGTCCGTCTGTCTATCTGTATGTCTGTGTATGTGTCCCCCCCCCCCCCCCACCCCTATCAACTCCTTAACGGCATCAGCTATCGAAACCAAATTTGGTATGAGTAAAGACCTATGCCTGAATATCTCACGGCCATATATGAAAATGACGTCCGTGCTACTAACTGCTGAAACATCACAATTGAAAATTGAGATCTATGTCGGATATCTTCGGAAGATATGCATGGGAATTGTTCCAAAATTGACACACATATAGATAATATTACATTAGACGAATTTACAGGAGCCCGTACATGAGAGTGTTGCCAACATGATTCTATGCTTGCTGATAAGTCCAATCTTTGTATGCATGTAACTTCCATACTATCAATTGGAATTCACCCACATTTGGTATGTGATTTGCGCAATGGAGCAGATATGAACATACCTTGTTTTTACTGTCAACAAGACTGCCAACTGTTGAAAAATGCACTCTATATATTTGTATCTGAATCTAAATATATCAGAAAGTATGCAGGCCAGCAGTTCTAAACTTTCCATACATATAGTAACTGCAAATGTAGGTTGATTTTCAGTAACCGATATACGACAGTTCTGCCAACATGATTATACGCATGCTGATTGGTTTAATGTTGAATCACAAGTAATTCCATACTAATAAATGAAGCTCATTCAAAATTGGTGCATAACTATATAGATCATAATATTTCAATTTATGTTTGAGCATCCCATTTGTGGCAGTGTCGCCAACCAGATTTTCCGCATGCTGATAAATTCAATATTTAAATACATGTAACGTGCATACTATCCATTGGACCTGAACCAAATTTTGCATATGCATTGTGTATATTAAGAGATGGAACTAAGAATATATTTAGAGTCGCCAGGTCTGCCAACTGTTGATATGTTATCTCATATAATGTTAAGAAAAGTAGACTCTTTAGTTCGTCACAGAACTACTTGTAAAGTTACCACCCTGTGTGGTAGCGGCTACCATTCTTGGCTGTCACCCCCGAAAGTCTGGACTAGATTTAATTTTGTTATGATGATACCTCAATCAAGGCCATGACCACCTGATTCCCCAATCCTCAAGTCAATCAAACATACACACACTATTAGAGTCATCAAAACAACACAGGTTATCAGGCAAATACTTCACATGGCCGATAACCTAGATGCGAGGCCCCTTAAAACATAAATCTTCATCATCATCATCATCATCGTCATCATCATCAATACTTCACACACATCCAAGAACACAGGACTACATAAGCCAACAACAAGAATTGTGAATTTTCTACTTGTTTTCCGTTCTAGTTCGTAGTGCTTCTGTAACTGCTGTAATTGTGTTGTTAGGACAGGCAGACACCTTGATGAAATGAAAATCCACAACATGCTTCCAGTCGACCAACCGGGTCAGGGAAAGGAATGAATGAAGCCCCCATCTAGCGGCGAGGATATGAACTGTGCCGGTTGCCAAAGCCTGTCGCACTCCTCTGGAGACACCTTGATAATTTTATATAATAGTGCACTGGTACGACGGATGACAGGGAAGAGAGGACGAGGAAGACCAAGAATGCGTGGATGGACTCGGTGGAGAATAGTATTAGAAAACAGAACCTGGATTGGAATGGTGGAACGGCAGAACAAAATGGAGAGGAACCATACTTGCCCCCACCCAGTGTCAACTGGAAAAGGGGAAACGGAAGATGATGATGATGATGAGTGAAATGAGTCTCTGGTCTGTTTACAGGAACAATCAGACAGCAATGGAAATTGACACAATAAATCTCTATTTAGAGCTACACATATTGGTATCTAATATTGCTTCTTCTGTAACAGACATAAGTATTACTGCATCTTCAGATAATGGCTAGCGAGGTGTCTGCATGTCTTAACATTATTTTTATTAATCGTATGGCATAGAGTAATATTAGATATCACGGAAGAACAACGTATTTACAACATATTTACAAATTAATGTCCAAGTTCCTCAAATAATCCACTGAATCTGGAGTCACGCGCACAAAATCCCCGAGGGTGCCTGGAAAAGCCCTCAGAGAACAATCACGTACAATATGGGAGATGGTCTGTCTCTCATCACCACAATCACATGCACGAGATGGTATTGTTTTTCCATTTGAACATCGCATCAGCACAAACACCATGCCCAGTCCGTATTCTGTTCAGTCTAGTCCATGTCCTTCTGGGTAGATTGAATCCAGGGTCCCTCACAGTTACGGATGGCATATCACGGAGCTCTGCAGTACAAGTTGAGTTCCAGTCCGTAGTCCATTGAGTCTTGACATAAAAGTTTGCATCCACTAGTTTCTGAGCTGTATGTAATGGTGGGTTCCTCGATTTGAGCCTCCTAAGCTGTAGATCAGTAATATCAGAATGAATAGGCAACTGTTGATTAATTGATAGCCTATGACATTCCCTTACCAAAACATGGTGTCTGCGAATTCGTGGAGGAGCAATGTGACTGAGCACAGGAAGCCATTCAGTTGGAGTTGACTTTATATTGCCTGAGATTATTCTCATGGTATTATTGAGTTGCACATCAATTCTCTTTACATCTGGGCTGTTTAACCAAACAGGGGCACAATACTCAGCAGCAGAAAATTCTAGACCAAGAGGATAGTGGCATTTGATCCCCAAGTTGTGCCACAAAGCTTGCGGAGGATGTTATTTCGAGTGTTTAGTTTGGCAGCATTGCATGTCAGATGATGCTTGAAGTACTTTGCAAAACCTGTTATACTTTAACAGTGTATTCCCAAAATAAACATTGATAACTCTTTGTGCCTCACGATTGTTAGGATGAAAAGAGGAAACTTCTGTTTTGGTCAAACTAGGCTGGAGCCTCCATTTACAGAATAAATTTCTAAGCTTAGAGAGATCTTCAATGAGAATATCTTCAGTGGCTTCAAAGGTAGCTTGTAGCTATTGCCCAGTCATCCCCATAATCAAATTTTCTGCACCTCGTCATCGGCATGTCAGCAATATACCAACTGAATAGGAGTGGCGCAAGCACCGATCCTTGAGAAAGACCATTACCTAACTTCTTCGTTCTGCTTATTGAATCACCCATTATAACCCGAAACATTCTGTCGCTCAACATGTTGTTAATGAGCCGAGCTACCGTTTCTCTTAGCAAACCACTACTAACAACACAGACGCTTTATTTACATATATACTACAAAACTAACGGAATACACGTCGAAATATATTAACTTATTAAATGCTGTTCAGTCGGTCAGCAAAAGTGTACCCAACTAGATTGAGGGGGAATTGCAATTAATGTCCTAGTGCCTGATATAAAATACTGGGATTATTTACACAATAAATAAACTTCTCACGTAACTAGCGGGCTAAATTGGAAGTGTTCTATCAAGTAGAGTAGAAATAATTCGTATAATTTATGTTAGGAACTGAAATATTGTTTGAAAATGCCAGCCCAATCTCATTTGGACACACTCGTGTTCTAGTAATAGATAGCTTACGATATTCAAAAATGACTTCTAATATTTCATTATTTAAATGACTCATGGTGGTTCCGTATTGATATGCTAGAATAGTTATTAACAAATAAAGTACAGCCACCTGAATCAATACTATAAAGAAAAAGATAAATATTTAAATTGTTTTCAGTTTCAGTACATGTTTCGGGGATTAATTACATTTTATCCCCTTCATCAGCTATTGAAAAGAAAAGCGTAGCACAGTAATAAGATACGTATCTAAACCTAATATGGTGCACCATAAAATTTAGGTTATTATAACAGAATAAAATGAAATGAAATAGAAGGTGACGGTGATCAGCTTGCAGGTGCTTATGACAAATAGTAGTTCCGTATTGAAGCTTGAAATGGTAGATATGGAACACCAATACTTCACCAACCCGTGTAGGTCTATAATAAATTAAGAGCCTGTATGCTTAAAGATCCAATTTTAGCCTTTTCAAAACAAAGCGGCTTCAAGAAACCCGACGTGATGGAAAGTGATCTCTTGGTAAAGAGAGGTTAGTTCAAAGCATATGGTGTATCCTCAAGTTTCTGCCATATCTCGCTTGATGACCTGCAGTTCTTCACCAACTTGAGCTGGCTTGGTCCGATGGATAGGATTAGGTCTGACATGGCCTTTTCATCCCTAGTCGTCCACTCGGTCACTTGGGCTGCAGTGTCCTCACCCGGCTCGGGTTTGACGATCTGGCGGTTGACATAACCCCACGCGTCATTCTTTATCAGAATGGCGCGCATTTGCATTTTCCAGGAGTCGTAATTATCGCGCCCTAAGGCCTCGATGCGCACTACACCGTTTGAATTCATTGTCTCACTTCAATCGTGCCGCGTGTTATTGTCCGGAACACTCACGATTGTTCACAATAAATTTGCAGTGCCGCGTGTTATTGTTTGAAACACTCACAACCGGCCATACACTTGCGTCGGGTGCTATTGTCTGGAACACTCGCAAATAGGCCTACGGAATTTCGTGTCGTGCGCGTTTGTACACAACTCGCACGTTAAGCACGTTTTCTTGTGTCACGTGTTATAGCCCAAAACACTCGCAATAAGCCAAAATTCGCGTCGCGTGTTATTGTCCAAACACTCGCGATTGGCTTTTTCACTGTTCACTCACGATCAAGCACACAATATTCGAGAAGACGGCGTTTGTTCCTTCTCGCTTTGTCGATGTCCAGAAGTTTCTCGAGAGAGCAAGATGTCTGCCGATTCGACACGTTCTTCTCTTTGTGTGTCCGCTTGATCCCGCTGTTTCAAGTTTTCAGTTAATTTAAATCTGAGCCAATCGTTCTGGGCCCATAACCTATTAGAGGTTTTAAAGCGGCAATGAAATGTAACGCTCGTTTAAATGTAACTCAACTGATTTATTTAACACAAAATACATGAACTGTTTAAATGCGTTGTGCTGTGAACAGATCATAAAACGGAATGTTTAAAAGTTAGTTGAGGGCGCTAGTTGCGCCTACCGATCTGGATGGAGGTCGATACCGGCAGGTGCCGATCCTCACCAACATAGGTTTAAATACGTATCTTATTACTGTGTTACGCTTTTTTTCAATAGCTGATGAACGGGGATAAAATGTAATTAATCCTCGAAATATGTACTGAAAACAAGTTAAATAATTATTTTTTCTGTATAGTATTGATACAGGTGGATGTACTTTTCTTGTTAATAACTATTCTAATATTTCAGTAAACAAGTAGAATTTTGACATATCATAAACGATTTAAAAATTAATGATTGCACATATTGTTATACATTACTGTTATATACGTGCTACCAAACCCTAAAATAGCCTGAGTTACCAGTTCTGATCATGTTCGTCTGACGTTCGAAACATGTCATCCAACTACTACGTTTTTTTCGAAAAATGTATATAAGTATAAACCGGTATTTAACTCACGTATATTTTTCCAGTTTGGTAAATTTGATTAAATAAGTGCTATGCCCTGCCTAAGTTAATTAGGCTCATTATCGTGCCAAACGACTGAATCGCAATTCCGTAACCAAAATTTAGAATTTTATAAACACGATATTTATTTTATCTATTTCTCAATAAGTAAGCTTTCTGCCTGAACATTTTGAATTTTTTCCATTTTACTACACGTTCCGTCCTCCTACTCAAAATTAGTGAATTGTCTAGGTAACTATCGTACATACGGTACAGTAGCTCCAGTCAGCCATCCAGTGCCGGACAGAGGAACGTTACTACATTATTTTATAACCTCAGTGCCACACGATTTTACATCACATTATTCTTTTTACAGCACAAGTATGCTTCTTAACGCAATGTCTAGTAGACTTACACTCTAATGAGTTTTAGCACGACAATAGTACATTATGCAAGGAGCCTATAATGGCAATAATTAAGACACGAGTATGATTATAAAACGAGCGTATGCGAGTTTTATAACTTTCATACGAGTGTCTTAATTACTATTATAGGCGAGTTGCATACGACTGATTATGTTCGACGATAATTATTATAACTATTGTATGTTCGAATATAAATATTCATAAATATCCGTCGAGATTTCGCTAGTTTTATGTACTGAACAGAGCGCATGAGACGCAGAGAATGCCTTGTATTTGACCATGGCCTCCTCGATTACCCTACTATGACACTAGGCCAGGCAGTGAAATTTAAATTAGAAGGCCGTGGAACTCAGCGCATGTAATTATCGAATTGGTCAAACAACTGTTTCTTGAGCACTGATTGGTGGGAGAAACTGTTTCATAATGAAAAATAGTGTTATAATGAGCCTCATCATAGTACAGTTTTCTGACATATAATCGTCAGGGTCGAACATAATAGTACATAATACAACAAGCCTATAATGGCAATAATTAAGACACGGGTATGTTTATAAAGCGAGAGAAGCGAGTTTTATAATATCCATACGAGTGTCTTCATTACCAATATAGGCGAGTCGCATACGACTGTTTCTGTTCGACGATAATTATAATTCTATTATAATGTTACAACATAAATATTCATAAATATCTGTCGAGATTCTGTCAGTTGACTTTAATGAAGAGCGCATGTGCTGGATTCCCACTAAGGATCAAAGTCCTTCCAAAGCTTTATTCTTCTTTCCTTGGGAATTGTGTGGGCTCAGTAATTTCAATCTACCCAATAACGAATTCTAAGGCTTTGAAATATTGCTTATCCTGAACTAGCACCAACAGATGGCGCTCAGGTAGGCCTACAATGTGGGATCATTTTGTAATTTTGGTCAAATAACACAAAATTGGCTGTTACAAATTCTTTAAAATTAAAATGTATCGTATTATCAACTAGTTCTTCTTCAACCTCGATGCGTATAGAATGTGGATGGAAGGCAAATCAATGGAGTGCCAAATAGAACATTCATGATATATGACGGAAGAGTTTCCAATAAGAAATCCCTTTACTGAACAGAGTTGGGTTATTGATTGATTTACGTGAATCTAATGGCATATGCTTGCTGCTTCCATGGCATTCTGGTGTGTTTATATCAACAACAGCATTCACTAAAATTGTCGACGAAATCGTACGCAATGCTTTTTGTAGAAATTGGAGTTGCGGATATTAAGGTACAGTGCTATTTCTTTGTCATACTCCCCAATTTGTTTAAGCATTGATCGGATATCCTTAATATCGTCAACTTTCAAATCATGTAATTCATGTCTGACATTTTGGATTTTGTTTGCATGTGCGAAGCTATCAAGTACGTAATTGGTCACACAACTGTTTCATAATGAAAATCTTCAGCTTTGATTGGTGCTAAAACTGTATTATAATGAAAACTAGTACTCTAATGACCCTCATTACAGTACAGTGTTCTGACATATAATATGTACTTTTCGACATCGTCGAACATTCAAGTTGAAAATGATATTATTGTTATTAGCGTATGGTACAACACACAAAACAATCAACATAAACAATATACAGATAACACATTACAACTGTAACAATCATGCAAGAGAAAGGGTGTTCAGACATTAATGTCTGAATTCTCTAGCCATATCATGGCTTCAGTAGAGGTTATTACAAAGTCCTGTGTTGATCCAGTGAATGCCTTACTAAAACATTCAGTGACAATATGGTACATGGTATGTTTAACTGCACCACAATCACAGGCTGGGGAAGATCATATACCCCACTTAAACATCATTAATCCGCATCTCCCGTGGTGAGTGGGGACTCTGTTGAGAGTTACCCATGTCTTGCGGAGCAAATCAAAGCCAGCTGGCATAACTTGAATGTTGAACAATGGCTGCCATTGCATTGGAGCTATGCTGTTCCACTCTTGTTGCCAATCAACTTTTAGGTAGATTTCATTAGAAAGCTAACTATTGCAATGGGTCCCATGTTTCGACTTCCGGAAAATTTCGACATATCTTCGCGTTTCACATCCCCCAGACCCCAAAACCACCGTCAGTTCAAAAGTTTATATATAATTTATGTATATATATATATGTATATATATATATGTATATCAGTTTCTTGTGGACACGATAACTGCCGTAATTTTGCACCAATTACTTCGAATTTTTTACCGAAGATGTATACCTATAAAATCTCGGTCGAGTTCGTTACTGGGCTAAATCGGTCGGAGGGGGTGAAAATGGAGGGCATTTTTCGAAAAAGTGAAATTTCGCTATAACTCTCTTAATACGTGCAATATCGAATCCATTCAAAGTTCATAATATGTGTCGGATAAGTGCCAAAAATTTATGTCAAATAAGATTTTTGATAGCACCAACCATTGACCAAAGGGGTGGAAAAAAGTGGGTTTTTCGGGAAACATTAATCATATCTCTCTTAATAGGCACAATATCAAAACCGTACAAAATGGACAATATTCCCCTAATAATTACCTAAAACTTTTGTCTGAAAGAATTTTTGATATGACCCACCATTACGCCAAGGGACGAGAAAAATGATTTCGGAATTATAAGAAAATGCCAAGAGCTATCAGTGGTTGCCATGGCAACACTACTAAATTGATGAGGCATGGACCATCAGACGTTGCCATGACAACGCACTTGCACGAGATCAGATTCAGTATTTCCATCTGATTAAGTGGTTGGTTGGTTGGTTCTTAAGTTTAGGGGCTGCGACAACGCGGTCATGTAGCCCCGTGTACTTTGGGTGTGTGTAGAATCTGTCTGATAACCGGTGTTAATTGTGATGACTGTATTAGTGTGTGTTATCTGTTTGTTAATTTAAGTACTGCAACTAACAATTTTTCAGATAGTTCCTACTTTTGCCGCCAAGCGCCACTGTCAACGACTACGAGGCCAAGTTCAGAACTGAGCTACTAGACGCCGCCGCAGTCGGCTCTTGGCAACGAACATAGAAACCTAAGAGCGTTGTATACATTCTTAACCTATCCAATTTAGCTTCACACAGGTGCAATTAGTGGAAGGATCTTTAACATGCCATAAATCTATGACATGGGACCGCCGGCTTTACTTCCCCTCCGAAGGAAGGCATACTGAGGGATGTTTAACGCTCTTAAAAAATCCGACGGCTTCGGCCGGGTTTGAACCCGGTATCTTGGGCATAGAAGCTCAGCATGTTACCGACTACGCCACCAAAGCCGCCTGATAAAGTGGGAAGCGGCTTCGGTGACGTAACTGGTAGCATGCTGAATGTCTATGCCCAATGTCGCGGTTTCAAAGCCGACCGAAGTCGTCGGATTTTCTAAGAGCACTAGAATCCCTCAGTATGCTTTCCTTTGGAGGGGAAGTTCCAACGTTCGTTGCGAGTTGATGGTTGGGGTGGCATCTAGTAGCCAAGTTCACAGCTAGGTGTCGTTGACGGTTGTACCTGGTAGCAACATTAGGAACTACTGCTTGAAATTGACCGTCTGCAGTACTTACATGAATTAAGACTAATACAGCCATTACAATTCACACCGTGTATCAGACAGATTCTACACTCACCCAAAGTACACGGGGTTAGATGACCGCGTTGTCGCAGCCCCTAAACTGAGGAACCAACCAGAGGTAGATTTCGTTAGAAAGCTAACTATTGCAATGGGTACCATGTTTCGACTTCCGGAAAATTTCGACATATCTTCGCGTTTCACATCCCCAGGCCCCAAAACCACCGTCAGTTCAAAAGTTATATATAATTTATGTATGTATATGTATATCAGTTTATTGTGGACACGATAACTGCCGTAATTTTGTACCAATCACTTTGAATTTTTTACCGAATACGTATACCTATAAAATCTCGGTCGAGTTCGTTACTGGGCTAAATCGGTCGTTGGGGGGTGAAAATGGGGGGCTTTTTTTTTCGAAAAAGTGAAATATTGCTATAACTCTCTTAATATGTGAAATATCGAATCCGTTCAACATTCATACTATGTGTCGGATAAAGCCCAAAAATGTATGTTTGAGGAGTTTTTTTTATAGCACCAACCATTGACCAAAGGGGTGGGAAAAAGTGGGTTTTTCGGGAAACATTAATCATATCTCTCTTAATAGGCACAATATCAAAACCGTACAAAATGGACAATATTCCCATAATAATTACCTAAAACTTTTGTCTGAAAGAATTTTTGATATAACCCACCATTATGCCAAGGGATGAGAAAAATAATTTCGGAATTATAAGAAAATGCCAAGACCTATCAGTGGTTGCCATGGCAACACTACTAAATTGATGAGGGATGAGCCATCAGACGTTGCCAAGATAACGCACTTGCACGAGATCAGATTCAGATTTCCATCTAAGTGTGAAGCGGCTTCGGTGACGTAACTGGTAGCATGCTGAATGTTTATGCCCAAGGTCGCGAGTTCAAAGCCGGCCGAAGTCGTCGGATTTTCTAAGAGCGCCAAAAATCCCTCAGTATGCTTTCCTTTGGAGGGGAAGTTCCAACGTTCGTTGCGAGTTGCTGGTTGCGGTGGCATCTAGTAGCCAAGTTCACAGCTAGGTGTCGTTGACGGTAGTACCTGGTAGCAACATTAGTAACTACTGCTTGAAATTGACCGTCTGCAGTCCTTACCTGAATTACAGACTAATACAGCCATCCCAAAGTACACGGGGATACATGACCGCGTTGTCGCAGCCCCTAAACTGAGGAACCAACCAAAATCTCTGCGGTAGATATAATTTTGCGTGAAGAAGTAACAGACCGTTACATAGTTGCACATCAGTGTCGAAACCTAGCATAAGGACAGTGTGACCACAAGTATAAAAATGGACCCCAAATGACAAGAAGGTTACCGTTCCCATAAGACAATAAAATGTTTAAAATAAGCATAAAATGACGAAAAACAAAGTTAATTAAGCTCCAATTATAAAATACCTTCTCGCATTAAATGAGGTCTGATCCTTCTACGAAAATCTGCATATTCTGCCTATTTTCGCCTATCCCCAAGTTTGTCCGGTGAAATCTACCTCCGCCTTCCGGCGTGCCGAGAGGACTTTTTTGATCATAAACCTTCCTAACCAGTTCCTGTGCTGTTTGAATAGATGGAGATCTTGCCTTGAGACGGCTACACCTGATCCTTGCATCGTCATTAATGGGGAGTTCAGGACTGGCCAATATCTTGTTGTATTCCCTGACCAAGTTGTTCAGTCTTCTAATTCTAGGCGGTTCTATGTGACTAAGCACAGGCAGCCATAAAAGAGGGGTAGATTTTATTGTGCCATTAATAATACGCATTGTTTCATTTAGGACTGTGTCCACCTATTTTTATATGAGAGCTGTTGACCCAAACTGAGGAACAGTACTCAGATATTGAAAGTGCCAGTGCGATCGCCGAAGTACGCAATGTAGTTGCAATCGCTCCCCAGGTGGAGCCAACAAGTTTGTGGATGATATTGTTATGTGTCCTTAATTTGGCTGCTAGGTTGGTGAGATATCTCCTGTACGATAACGTTCGGTCGAGAGTAACTCCAAGATATTTGGGGTTGGCGTAATGAGGGAGAGGGCTTCCATTAAGAGACACTTTCAGGGTAGAGTTCACTTGCCGGTTGTTTAAATGGAAGACGCTGGTCTCCGTTTTAACATAGCTGGGCTTCAAACACCACATTGTAAGTATTTGCATAGGACATCAAGGTCTGCCTTTAAACTTCTCTCTATCACATTTGCATCCGCATGTCATGTAACTATTGCTAGATCATCAGCATAAGCAAACTAACGAGAGCAGGTAGTAGGTACTCGCGCAATATACAGATTGAACAATTATGGAGAAATAACAGATCCTTGTGGAAGACCATTATTTTGCTGTGGTTTTTAAGCATAACTACCTGGATTATTCTATTTGAAAGCATATTGTTAATCAAACGTGACATGTGACTGCACTTTGTCAGTTTAAAGAACTTGTACACAATACCTTCTCTCCACACTGTGTCGTAGGCAGCTGTTAGATCAATAAACACTCTCCCACTCTTCAATCGCTTTTCAAAACCTGTCTCAATATGTGTTGTCAAGGCAAGCACCTGATCTTCTCAATTACGTTCAGATCTGAAACCAGCCTGTTCGATAGGGAAGATTTTACAAATTAGGGAGCTTATTCTATTATAAATAAGTCGTTCCAGGAGCTTAAACAAACGCCCATTAAGGCAATCATTAACGTTTTCATTACTCAGTACATCTGACTATCAACAAGATGTTCAGTATATAACATATAGCCTAATTTCTCCGCAATGCATGGGTACGGTTATAACTCTTTGTCCTTTTCAAGGAGTATAATTGAATGTTGGTTGTAGTAGCTTGTTGAAATACAATGTGATATGTGGATATTAAACATGAATATGAGGTGCCCTTTGCTACTGCTACCTCTGTACAAAATTTCATTCAATTCGGTTTCACAGTGTTTGAATTGATATGGTGAATCGATTTCCACACATCCATGGCCGCTATCTGCAAAACAATTAGGCGAATGATCTTGTAGTTTGGTCAAGATATTATGTTTCCCTCATAAAGGTATGTTGTTGAAAAATTTGGTAGAGATCATATGATTAGATTGGTCGTAATTTGATTTAAGCTTTTAACATTTGGGTGACCGCCATTACGTTTCCGTCAAGATAGCGGCGATACACTGAGTTGACTTTTGCTAGTGATACCTCTGTACCAAATGACGTTCAATTCGTGTTTCATCGTGTTTGAATAGATAGGGGGAATCGATTTGCACACATACATGGCCGCCATCCGCTAATTATTGTACTGATGACCTTGTAGTTCGGTCAAAGGATTTTTCATACATAAGGGTATAAGTTTGCAGAATTTGGTAGAGATCAGATCATTAGGTTGGTCGTAATTTGATATTAAGATTTTAACATTTGGGTGGCCGCCATTACGTTTCTGTCAAGATGGCGGCGATGTGAAACATTACACTGAGGTGCCCTTTGTTAGTCCTACCTCTATACTAAATTTCGTTCATATCGGTTTCACCGTGTGTGAATTGATAGGGGGAATTTATCTGCCCACATCCATGGCCACCATCTGCAAGCTATTAGGCTGATGACCTTGTAGGTAAGTCAAAAGACGCTCGCCGTATAAATATTTGTTGTTGAAAAATTTGGTAGACATCGGATGATTAGGTTAGTCGTAATTTGATTCAAGCTTTGAACATTTGGGTGGCCGCCATTATGTTTCCGTCAAGATGGTGACGATATAAAATATGACACTGACGTGCCCTTTGCTAGTGCTACCTCTGTACCAAACTTCGCTCAAATCTGTTTCACCGTGTTTGAATTGATAGGGTGGGGGGAGGGGGGGGGGGCAGAAATTCAGAGTACACACACTCACACACAGACACAGACACACAGACAGACACACACAGAGAGAGACACGCAGACACAATTTTTGGCTCTGTGTAGATCTCATAAGTCTACTTTCATTTTTATTGCAAAAATCGAATGTAGGCTAACAAGTAGTTCCGTGAAGATAGCCTATTTTCATCAATCCTACGTATGTTAATTGCCTAATCCACATACAAAATTGTTGTTTGATTGCAGTAATAGATTCGTAGATATTGAGAACCGTCTACATATTTCGAAAGGTCGTCATGTTCAATTTTATAATTATGTAGGCCATAGAGTTATGTACTATTACATGAAGATTATTGTGTAGGTGTATTATTCAAACTTTAATCGCATGATTAGGAAACAAGAAATAAAAACGAGATTTTAAAATATCGCACAGCCGCCATCTTGTGGTTATGGAAACGATTGAAATAAATTAGATGCCAGCGTAAAATTTTTTTATAAGCATATACCGTACCAAGTATGCGCTCGAATGGTTAAATCAGGACAAACGTCGAATTAAACATTTACATTTCGTGTCGCCGCCATATTGGATTTAGACTCACCAGGTTATTGAAATTCTACTAGAAATTAATCTATGTGACTTTTAAAAACCTGTTAAGTACAAAATGAACATCGGCTAACTGAATTTGAAACTTTCAAACAGACGTTTCTCGTGATTTACCCATCCGAGCGCAGTGAACCATGGTACAGCATATGTACCTGTATATACAAATTGTAAAGCACTGGCATGTATTTTAGTTGAATTGTTGATAGAACATAATGATGGTGGCCTTGCGAAATTTACAAATTATTTTTTTATTTATTGCGTCCTAATCATGCGATCAAAGTGAACGTTTGTAAATTTAACTTACGCAATAATCGTCATCTAATAGTACATAACTCTATGGCCTACATGTATAAAATTCCAACATGGCGACCATCTGAAATATTTAGATGGTTCACAATATTTACTATTCTATAACAGCAATCAAACTGAAAATGTGTATGTTGATAAAGGCAATGAACGTAAGTTCTCTTATCGAACTTTTAATAATCTGGTTAGCACAAATGTGATATGGCATTGACGCGAAAGTTAAAGATTTGAATGGACGTTTCTCGCGATTTAACCATCCAAGCGCAGTGAAACTAGGTACAGTAAATGGTTATACGAAACTTAATCCATTGACATTAAATTAATTTCAATTTTTTCATAACCTCAAGATGACGGCAGTGCGAAATTTTAAAATCTCGTTTCCAATCTCTTGTGTCCTCATCACGCGATTGAAGTTTGAAAAATAATCCTACGCAATAAGCGTAATCTTCATCTAATAGTACATAACTCTATGGCCTACATATATAAATTTACATCATGGCGATCATCCGAATAATTTAGACGGTTCTTAATATCTGTTAATCGATTACAAGAATCAAACTGATTTTTAGGTAGATTTCATTAGAAAGCTACCTATTGCAATGGGTACCATGTTTCGACTTCCGGAAAATTTCGACATATCTTCACGTTTCACATACCCCAGACCCCAAAACCACCGTCAGTTTAAAAGTTTATATATAATTTATGTACTGTATGTATATATATATATATGTATATCAGTTTCTTGTGGAAACGATAACTGCCGTAATTTTGCACCAATCACTTTGATTTTTTTACCGAATATGTATGCCTATAAAATCTCGGTCGAGTTCGTTACCTGGCTTAATCGGTCGAAGGGGGTAAAAATGGGGGGGGGGGGGGGCTTTTTTCGAAAAAATGAAATATTGCAATAACTCTCTTAATATGTGAAATATCGACTCCGTTCAAAGTTCATACTATATGTCGGATAAAGCCCAAAAATTTATATTTGAAGAGTTTTTTTATAGCACCAACCATTGACCAAAGGGGTGGGAAAAGGTGGGTTTTTCGGGAAACATTAATCATATCTCTCTTAATAGGCACAGTATCAAAACCGTACAAAATGGACAATATTTCCCCAATAATTACCTAAAACTTTTGTCTGAATAAATTTTTGATATGACCGACCATTACGCCAAGGGATGAAAACAAGAAGTTCCGTGAAGAACTATACTGAACCCATTATCCTCTGATGGATAAATGATTCGATGTTTTATTTCTACAATTAATTAATGTTTCCACCAGCGGCATGAAATAGCCAGACAAAGATGAGGAAACTTCAAGCATTTGTTGGAGACAGTGGGGATATACCTGCAGCAGTTTGACAAAAGGATAAATACTTAAGGAATATGAATGGAAATAGCCTATCGATGATTCAGAAGGACAGGTGCTGGCTACCTCAGAATAGAAGGGACGCGTGGTGAGACACGCTTGTGGCATGTTCATTGTACTATTCGCGCCTAGAAAAAATATAATGCAGTAACGTGAGTGGCTGATGGTACTACTGGACACTCCTACTAGGCCGAGGTCTGATAAAAACCGTGAAAATAACGTAATAGTGGAACCAATAGGAGATGATTGCTTATGAACGCGCCAAGTCTAGCTGGGGCACGCGATAGCTAGCATTAACGCGGGAGATCGGCTAGACAACATCTCTACGATCGATTCTAGAATTAATGGGCATATTCTTGACCTGCGCAATTTTACGAGTCCAGTGATATTTGTTTCATTCCTGTACCACTTCTTCTTCTTGTTTCGAATGGGCCTACTTTGGACCACGCTTGTTCAACTGTTGAGCTTTGATCTTTGCCCAGTGTTGTCGCATTTTCTGCCGGTGTAACTCCTTCCTTTCATCTGTCCAAGGGGTACCTTTCTTCCGGGGTTTTTCCTGAAATCCATGGACTTCCTTCAGGGCATGTCTCACAGATTGCCTGTCTTGAAGATCTGATATTCCCAGTTCATTAATGTCTTTCTCAGTTTCTGTCAGCCAAGTGGTACGAACCTTCTTGTTCTGCCAGAAAGTGAACAGCCTATTGGTCAGTCTATTGGGAGGCAATCTTGCCACATGACCATAGAATGCTACTCTCCTTTTCCTAGCACAGTCAGAGAGCCTTTCTATATGTTCGTAGAGCTCGGAATTGTGCCGCCTACGGTATTCCTCATCTTCCTTTACCGGACCTAGGATCTTCCTGAGAATTCTCCTCTCTCTGACTTCCATTTTCTCCATCAGACCACTTCGGTTCAATGAGAGACACTCCATGGCATACAGGGCTTCTGGTCGTATGACTGAGGTGTAGTGCTTCAGTTTCAGGTTGCGTGACAGGCATTTCTTGTTGTAGATGTTCTTTGTCAGTCGATAAGCCAGTTCCAGCTTGTTGACTCTCATGGATAATGATGCTCTTTCTGATAAGTTGGGTTCAATCCATTCGCCGAGATACTTAAATTTCTCAATCCTCTTGATTTTTCCCTGTTCTAGTTGCATCTCTCTGTTAGCTTCTTTGATGTTGGTGAAGAATTCTGTTTTTTCCAGCGACACTTGAAGACCCACTTTGGCTGCCTGTCTTCTGAGGCAATTGACCTGCATTGTTGCTGTATCCAGAGAATCGGCAATAAGTGCCATGTCGTCAGCAAAGGCCAGGCAATCTACAACCAGTCCTTCCTTCCTACGCCCCAGGTATATCCCACTCTGGACACCCATATTGGTCAGTTCCTTGCGCCATTCTCTCACAACCTTTTCAAGGACACAGTTGAAAAGAAGTGGAGAAAGTCCATCCCCTTGTCTCACCCCTGTTTTTATCTCGAAGCTTGCTGAGACCTCGCCTCTAAATTTAACCTTGGAATGGGTATTGGTCAAGGTTTCTAGAATGAGTTTGCGGGTTTTGTTGTCTAACCCTAGTTCTTGGAGAATTCTATTAAGTGTTTCCCTATCAACAGAGTCGTAGGCCTTCCTAAAATCAACAAAGGTGACAACCACCTTGCGGTTTCTCAATTTGGAGTATGCAAGTACAGTTTTCAGGTTGAGGATCTGTTCAGCACAGGATCGGCCCTTCCTGAAGCCTCCCTGATATTCTCCGAGTTGACTGTCCAGTTGACTTTCTGCCCGTGTTAGTAATGCCTTGGAGAAAATCTTGTATGTTACCGGGACGAGAGAAATCCCACGGTAGTTGTTTAGGCCAATAAAATCTCCTTTCTTGTGGAGGGGATGGATCAGAGCTGAGGTCCAGTCAGGTGGTAATTTCTCTGTTTCCCAGATGTTCTGTATGATCTCGGTGAGTTTGCACACAGCATTGCTTCCAGCACATTTCCAGAGTTCACCAACAATGGAGTCCTCTCCAGCTGCCTTGTTGTTCTTAAGAAGTTGAATGATTTCACGAACTTCTTCCAGTGAAGGAGGCAGCGAGTCCGGGTTTGGTGTTGTTTGTATGTAGTCAAAGTCTTCGCTGGGTGGAACACAGTTGAGCAAGTTCTTAAAGTACTGAGCTAAGAGGCGACAGTTGTCCTTGTCGTTAAAAGTCAGTTTGCCCTGTGAGTCTTTGAAGTGGAGACTTGGTGGAGTGTATTTTCCGAGTGACTGCTTGAATGTTTTGTAAAAGTCTCTGGTGTTATTTTTAGCGAAGTTCTCTTCGATTTGGGTTAGTTGGTTGCGTGTGAAGGCCCGTTTGGTTCCTCGGATTATCTTGGTTGTAAGCTTCCTTTGTTCCAAGTAGTTCTCCCAATTTTCCTTAGTCTTTTTAGAGTTCCATTTCATCCAGGCTGTCTGTCTTTGAGCTATTCCTGTACCACTATTATTTTGAGAAATTTTTATATATTTTCCCCCTCTATCGATACCTAGGGCCAGTTCATTTATAAGTGGCGTGAAGAGCCAAGACATTACATTTTGTGCGTCTGAGGACGTAGGCTGACGTTATTTTGTGTGTCGGAGGACACAGGTTGACATCTTGTGTTTTGCGCGTCTGAGGACGTAGGTACTTGTACTTTGCGTGTCATGAGGACACAGATTTTTATTAAGACAAATGTGTTGTAAATTCAGTGTGATAGATAGTCACAGTAATAATTTTGTAGGACCAGTATCATCGACAATTCGCCAACAGACTGTTTTGGGGAAATAAGTACCTAAACGGTGAATTTAGTAGGCAAAAATCGAGTGTGTAATAACCTATAACTTTTTGCATCAGCACGAGAGATGACATCGCTTATCTTGGAAGAAGTTTGGAACTGTCAACACTCCGTTGAGATGTTCGAGACGAGCTAAGCAGAATTAATTAGGGAGATGGCTGCAGATGTCCGCTGACGGGTGACTGGCCGAGGATGAGTGGTGAATAATATTCTTATTATCTGACAAATCAACTTATGGGATATGGGACATTTTTTTTTGTAAATACACACATCAAAAAAAGTTTTGCATCACCTCGGTTCCCAGATCTCCGGCATATAGACGTTGACTGTGTATATTGTATCCAAGATACAGTCCCTTTGACTGTTCATAGATGTCACTAAAACTGCTCAAAGATGTAAACAACCATGCATGAGCAGGGCCTATTAGACGGAGGGGGTACGACAGCCGATCAGTTCCAGTCATTCCACCAGGACGAAGGTACGCTGCTCATGTTGTCTGTAGTTCTACCATGCTTGGAAGGTCAATACCGAAGTTCGATCGCGCCCGCATTGTTACTTTGTGTCAAGAAGGGCTCTCAACAAGGGAAGTTTCCAGGCGTCTCAGAGTGAACCAAAGCGATGTTGTTCGGACATGGAGGAGGTACAGAGATACAGGAACTGTCGATGACAGGCCTCGCTCAGGCCGCCCAAGGGCTACTACTGAGGTGGATGACCGCTACTTACGGATTGCCGCTCGGAGGAACCCTGACAGCAATGCCACCATGTTGAATAATGCGTTTCGTTCAGCCACAGGACGTCGTGTTTCAACTCAAACTGTGCGCAATAGGCTGCATGATGCGCAACTTCACTCCCGACGTCCATGGCGAGGTCCATCTTTGCAACCCCGACACCATGCAGCGCGGTACAGATGGGCCCAACAACATGCTGAATGGACCCCACGGAATTGGCATCACGTTCTCTTCACCGATGAGTGTCGCATATGCCTTCAACCAGACAATCGTCGGAGACGTGTTTGGAGGCACCCTGGTCAGGCTGAACGTCTTAGACACACTGTCCAGCGAGTGCAGCAAGGTGGTGGTTCCCTGATGTTTTGGGGTGGCATTATGTGGGGCCGACGTACGCCACTGGTGGTCATGGAAGGCTCCGAAACGGCTTTACGATACCTGAATGACATCCTCCGACCCATAGTGCAACCATATCGGCAGAATATTGGAGAGGCATTTGTCTTCATGGACGACAATTCTCGACCTCATCGTGCACATCTTGTGAATGCGTTCCTTCAAGATAACGACATCGCTCGACTACAGTGGCCAGCATGTTCGCCAGACATGAACCCTATCGAACATGCCTGGGATATGTTGAAAAGGGCTGTTTATGGACGTCTTGACCCACCAACCACTCTGAGAGATTTACGCCGAATTGTCGTTGAGGAGTGGGACAATTTGGACCAACAGTGTCTTGATGAACTTGTGGATAGTATGCCACGGCGAATACAGGCATGCATCAATGCAAGAGGACGTGCTACTGGGTATTAGAGGTAGTGGTGTGTACTGCAATCTGGACCACAAATGGTGTGTTTATATCAACAACAGCATTCACTAAAATTGTCGACGAAATCGTACGCAATGCTTTTTGTAGAAATTGGAGTTGCGGATATTAAGGTACAGTGCTATTTCTTTGTCATACTCCCCAATTTGTTTAAGCATTGATCGGATATCCTTAATATCGTCAACTTTCAAATCATGTAATTCATGTCCGACATTTTGGATTTTGTTTGCATGTGCGAAGCTATCAAGCACCTATTTGGTCACACAACTGTTTCATAATGAAAATCTTCAGCTCTGATTGGTGCTAAAACTGTATTATAATGAAAACTAGTACTTTAATGACCCTCATTACAGTACAGTGTTCTGACATATAATATGTACTTTTCGACATCATCGAACATTCATCATTTTCTTCGGCTTATCCCAATTAATTGGGGTCGCCGGAGCCAATCTGGCTCATTTTGGTTTTGGCCGGGGATTTAAGACCGGATGCCCTTCCTGACGCCACGTGATTTTTCAGGTGAAAATTTCGCCCAGCTGTCACCGGGATTCGATCCCCGGCCGTCCGGGTGAAAGGCGAGCAGCTAAGCCACTGCGCCATCACGCTCCCCCGACATCGTCGAACATTAAAGTTGAAAATGATATTATTGTTATTAGCGTATGGTACAACACACAAAACAATCAACATAAACAATATACAGATAACATATTACAACTGTAACAATCATGCAAGAGAAAGGGTGTTCAGACATTAATGTCTGAATTCTCTAGCCATATCATGGCTTCAGTAGAGGTTATTACAAAGTCCTGTGTTGATCCAGTGAATGCCTTACTAAAACATTCAGTGACAATATGGTACATGGTATGTTTAACTGCACCACAATCACAGGCTGGGGAAGATCATATACCCCACTTAAACATCATTAATCCGCATCTCCCGTGGTGAGTGGGGACTCTGTTGAGAGTTACCCATGTCTTGCGGAGCAAATCAAAGCCAGCTGGCATAACTTGAATGTTGAACAATGGCTGCCATTGCATAGGAGCTATGCTGTTCCACTCTTGTTGCCAATCAACTTTTTGATCATGAACCTTCCTAACCAGTTCCTGTGCTGTTTGAATAGATGGAGATCTTGCCTTGAAACGGCTACACCTGATCCTTGCATCGTCATGAATGGGGAGTTCAGGACTGGCCAATATCTTGTTGTATTCCCTGACCAAGTTGTTCAGTCTTCTAATTCTAGGCGGTTCTATGTGACTAAGCACAGGCAGCCATAAAATGGGGGTAGATTTTATTGTGCCATTAATAATACGCATTGTTTCATTTAGGACTGTGTCCACCTTTTTTATATGAGAGCTGTTGACCCAAACTGAGGAACAGTACTCAGATATTGAAAGTGCCAGTGCCATCGCCGAAGTACGCAATGTAGTTGCAATCGCTCCCCAGGTGGAGCCAGCAAGTTTGTGGATGATATTGTTATGTGTCCTTAATTTGGCTGCTAGGTTGGTGAGATATCTCCTGTACGATAACGTTCGGTCGAGAGTAACTCCAATATATTTGGGGTTGGCGTAATGAGGGAGAGGGCTTCCATTAAAAGACACTTTCAGGGTAGAGTTCGCTTGCCGGTTGTTTAAATGGAAGAAGCAGGTCTCCGTTTTAACATAGCTGGGCTTCAAACACCACATTGCTAAGTATTTGCATAGGACATCAAGGTCTGCCTTTAAACTTCTCTCTATCACATTTGCATCCGCATGTCGTGTAACTATTGCTAGATCAACAGCATAAGCAAACTAACGAGAGCTGGTAGTAGGTACGCGCGCAATATACAGATTAAACAATTATGGAGAAATAACAGATCCTTGTGGAAGACCATTATTGAGTACCCTTATTTTGCTGTGGTTTTTAAGCATAACTATCTGGATTATTCTATTTGAAAGCATATTGTTAATCAAACGTGACATGTGACTGCACTTTGTCAGTTTAAAGAACTTGTACACAATACCTTCTCTCGACACTGTGTCGTAGGCAGCTGTTAGATCAATAAACACTCTCCCACTCTTCAATCGCTTTTCAAAACCTGTCTCAATATGTGTTGTCAAGGCAAGCACCTGATCTTCTCAATTACGTTCAGATCTGAAACCATCCTGTTCGGTAGGAAAGATTTTACAAATTAGGGAGCTTATTCTATTATAAATAATTCGTTCCAGGAGCTTAAACAAACGCTCATTAAGGCAATCATTAACGTTATTATTACACAGTACATCTGACTATCAACAAGATGTTCAGTAAATAACATATAGTCTAATTTCTCCGCAATGCATGGGTATGGTTATAACTCTTTGTCCTTTTCAAGGAGTATAATTGAATGTTGGTTGTAGTAGCTTGTAAATACAACGTGCCATGAGGATATTAAACATGAATATGAGGTGCCCTTTGCTAGTGCTACCTCTGTACAAAATTTCATTCAATTCGGTTTCACAGTGTTTGAATTGATATGGTGAATCGATTTCCACACATACATGGCCGCTATCTCCAAAACAATTAGGCTAATGATCTTGTAGTTTGGTCAAGATATTATGTTTCGCTCATAAAGGTATGTTGTTGAAAAATTTGGTAGAGATCATATGATTAGATTGGTCGTAATTTGATTTAAGCTTTTCACATTTGGGCGAACGCCATTACGTTTCCGTCAAGATAGCGACGATGCACTGAGTTGCCTTTTGCTAATGATTCCTCTGTACCAAATGACGTTCAATTCGTGTTTCATCGTGTTTGAATAGATAGGGGGAATCGATTTGCACACATACATGGCCGCCATCCGCTAATTATTAGACTGATGACCTTGTAGTTCGGTCAAAGGATTTTTCATACATAAGGGTATATGTTTGCAGAATTTGGTAGAGATCAGATCATTAGGTTGGTCGTAATTTGATATTAAGATTTTAACATTTGGGTGGCCGCCATTACGTTTCTGTCAAGATGGTGGCGATGTGAAACATAACACTGAGGTTCCCTTTGTTAGTCTTACCTCTATACTAAATTTCGTTCATATCGGTTTCACCGCGTGTGAATTGATAGTGGGAATTGATCTGCCCACATCCATGGTCACCATCTGCAAGCTATTAGGCTGATGACCTTGTAGGTAAGTCAAATGACGCTCGCCGTACAAATATATGTTGTTGAAAAATTTGGTAGACATCGGATGATTAGGTTAGTCGTAATTTGATTCAAGCTTTGAACATTTGGGTGGCCGCCATTATGTTTCCGTCAAGATGGTAGCGATATAAAATATTACACTGACGTGCCCTTTGCTAGTGCTACCTCTGTACCAAACTTCGCTCTATTCGGTTTCACCGTGTTTGAATTGATAGGGTGGGGGGGGGGGGGGAGGGGGGAGCAGAAATTCAGAGTACACACACTCACACACAGACACAGACAGACACACAAAAAGAGACACGCAGACACAATTTTTGGCTCTGTGTAGATCTCATAAGTCTACTTTCATTTTTATTGCAAAAATCGAATGTAGGCTAACAAGTAGTTCCGTGAAGAATTATACAGCCTATTTTAATAAATCCTACGTATGTTAATTGCCTAATCCACATACAAAATTGTTGTTTGATTGCTGTAATAGATTCGTAGATATTGAGAACCGTCTACATATTTCGAAAGGTCGTCATGTTCAATTTTATAATTATGTAGGCCATAGAGTTATGTACTATTACATGAAGATTATTGTGTAGGTGTATTATTCAAACTTTAATCGCATGATTAGGAAACAAGAAATAAAAAAGAGATTTTAAAATATTGCACAGCCGCCATCTTGTGGTTATGAAAACGATTGAAATAAATTAGATGCCAGCGTATAAAAATTTTATAAGCATATATACCGTACCAAGTATTACTGCGCTCGAATGGTTAAATCAGGACAAACGTCGAATTAAACATTTACATTTCGTGTCGCCGCCATATTGGATTTAGACTCACCAGGTTATTGAAATTCTACTAGAAATTAATCTATGTGACTTTTAAAAACCTGTTAAGTACAAAATGAACATCGGCTAAGTGAATTTGAAACTTTCAAACAGACGTTTCTCGTGATTTACCCATCCGAGCGCAGTGAACCATGGTACAGCATATGTACCTGTATATACAAATTGTAATGCACTGGCATGTATTTTAGTTGAATTGTTGATAGAACATAATGATGGTGGCCTTGCGAAATTTACAAATTATTTTTTTATTTATTGCGTCCTAATCATGCGATCAAAGTGAACGTTTGTAAATTTAACTTACGCAATAATCGTCATCTAATAGTACATAACTCTATGGCCTACATGTATAAAATTCCAACATGGCGACCATCTGAAATATTTAGATGGTTCTCAATATTTACTATTCTATAACAGCAATCAAACTGAAAATTTGTATGTTGATAAAGGCAATGAACGTAAGTTCTCTTATCGAACTTTTAATAATCTGGTTTGCACAAATGTGATATGGCATTGACGCGAAATTTAAATATTTGAATGGACGTTTCTCGCGATTTAACCATCCAAGCGCAGTGAAACTAGGTACAGTAAATGGTTATACGAAACTTAATCCATTGACATTTAATTAATTTCAATTTTTTCATAACCTCAAGATGACGGCAGTGCGAAATTTTAAAATCTCGTTTCCAATCTCTTGTGTCCTCATCACGCGATTGAAGTTTGAAAAATAATCCTACGCAATAAGCGTAATCTTCATCTAATAGTACATAACTCTTTGGCCTACATATATAAATATACATCATGGCGATCATCCGAATAATTTAGACGGTTCTTAATATCTGTTAATCGATTACAAGAATCAAACTGAATTTTAGGTAGATTTCATTAGGAAGCTAACAATGCTACCATGTTTCGACTTCCGGAAAATTTCGACATATCTTCGCGTTTCACATACCCCAGACCCCAAAACCATCGTCAGTTCAAAAGTTTATATATAATTTATGTATGTATATATATCCCTATATATATTATAATTGTGAAAATCTGTGTGTCCGTGTGTGTGTGTGTGTGTGTGTGTGTGTGTGTGTGTGAGTGTGTGTGTTAGTTTGTTACCTCTTGACACTAAAACGGCTAGAGGGATTTGGATGAAATTTGAAATGGAGACAGCTTATACCATGGGATAACATATAGGCTGCCTTTCCTCCGGAATAAATCATTGTCCCCGTGGAATGGGCAACATAACTGAAAAGTCGCCAAAAATACTCAACCAGGACAAAATATCGAAGTTGTCGCATAAAGACCGGACACAGCTCATTTTACTCCCCTCGATGCAGGAAACAATACTCGGTATGTCCCTACGGGACACCGAAAACTACATTTTAAGGCTCAAAAACCAACAGTTTCAAAGATATTCGCAGAAAACTATCTTCGCTCTGATTGATGAACTAATCGCAAGTCCGTTTCCATGGCAACACTACCTCAAGGTATGACAACCGATTTTCTATATATCCCTCTAGGAGGCAATGCCAATTCATTTATTATATTTTTCAAGATATATGTAAACACAATAAGAACAGTGTAGCGCGCCTGCCTCCCGTCCGGAGGCCCCGGGTTCGATTCCCGGCTCCGTCAGAGATTTTATACACTGACGTGAGGGCTGCAACGGGCTGAACTCAGATTCGTGAGGACAATTGAGTAGCTGTGAGGCAGCGCGCCGGTCACGAAGAACAAGATTAACGGCTGAGGGGACATTATGCACTGACCACGCGTCACCACAATATCTGCAGGCCAAATGGCTGGGAAGCGGTCGCATGATAGGCCTAGGCCCTTCATGGGCTGTAGTGCCAGGGGTAAAAAAAAATTAGGGGAAGAGCCTTCTAATACCACCTTTAATTTTTAAATACTACAGTAGCGGCTATTAAATAAAGGTAGCGATATAGCTACATTCAATTTCATAAACACTGGGCTCACAAATCCCGTATAGGTAAGTACAAATATCAGTCTGGTCATTATTTCAGTAGCAACGAAGCTCTGTGGCGGCTATTGCCGTTTCCTTAACACTTAAGGCATCCCGTCCTCTCTGGCAAAAACCACACTCACTCACTACCTTTTCCAAAATGTACACAAGACATGATTTTTAAAGCACTCTTCTGTATGTTGAGGTACAGAGATATACCGCATGGAAAGATACAATAAAATATTGGCAAATCTGAGTTCAAGGAACTGCTGTCCAGAATAGGCTTTCGGTACAGGTTATGCGGCCCATGTTCGTAACATGGAATGTTATCCTTTGACAATGCATCTACACCATGTGCGAGGACAACGCATTTCAAAGATCTCTAAAACCACAATAATCAGGAAATTGGGAGCGAAGATTCAAGGAGAAATAATTTCATCTTTGAGATTTGCTGATGACATCGTCGTCTTGGCCGATACGCCAGAGGATTTGAACGAGTTTTTGAATGGTATGGACTCCGTCTTGAGGAATGAATTCATGATGAAAATCAATAAATGTAAAACAAAATTATTGGAATGCAGGCGAAATAAATCAGAAACTTCTAAGGACCTCAAATTGGCTGGTGAAACGCTACAGGAAGTAAGATACTTCTGTTACTTAGGAAGCAAAATATCCAGTGATTGACGAAGCAAAGAGGATATAAAAAGCAAGTTGGCTCAGGCAAGGAAACATTTCTACAGAAAAGGAATCTGTTGACATCGATTATACATTTAGGTATTAGGAAGTCATTTATGAAAGCTTTTGTCTGGAGCGTGACATTATACCGAAGTCAAACTTGGACTAATGGTGCAGCAGAAAAGAGGAGATTTAAGCATTTGAAATGTGGTGTTACAGGAGAATGATGAAGATCAGATGGGTAGATAGGGTAACAAATGAAGAGGTATTAAGACGAGTGGGAGACGAGAGTTGTTTCTGGCGACTGCTAATGAAGGGAAGATATAGGTTGGTAGGACACATAAATAAGAAACCCAGGAATAGCAAGCTTAGTTATGGAAGGGAGGGTCGTGGACAAGAACTGTAGGCGTAGACCAGGGTTAAACAGATTGCCTCGGATGTAGGGTGTGGTTGCTGTGTAGAGATGAAACGATTAGCTCAAGAGAGGGAGGTATGGAGGGCTTCATCAAACCAGAAAAAACCTGAAGAATCAAGCAACAACAACAACAATCAGGAATTTTAATTATTTAGAGAGGCATGTGAGGCAAAAGGGTTGTTGGAGAATTTCGATCCCTGGGACGTAACACTGGAAGAGACTGCATAATGTACGAGTACATCAGCGGCCAAGGTGAGATATATTTTACTAGGGTAGGGCGGGGCTAATTCGCTCACGGGGCTTTCCCGCTCAAAATAAGCTTGACGTTGCACAGAGCAGCCACCCTGCTCAGCTGATATCGCCCTTTGTGTTCAGTGTGACCCTCGGTCTCTGTGCTAATACATCTATCGTTTGTTTGAGAGTGACAGCTTGAGTGTTGAGTAAAACAAAGGGAGAATACTGCAAGATACGTTGATTATGTTGTGGAATTTGTCGTCATTAAGAATTTGTGCTTGTAACTTAAGGAGTAGTGTCCACAGTAAGGGGTTTATTTTTCCCGGAAGTGAGGCGCTTGGCAGTCTGAAGGTTAAGTTACATCTGGACATAGCAGGTAGCGCGTTTCCTTGGTCACAGCCAACACAAGACGTGCTGTTGTAAATTCCAGTAATTGGGGCTACTCCGCCCAGAAATATGGGGGCTACTCCGCTCAGCCAAGACTTCTCTCTTGTTACAATATTGCAACCAAATTATTTCAGATAGCAGATTAGTATCTCTTTCTTGTTACGTTAGAGATGGTACGGACGTATAAATTGAAAGGGCAGTTCGAAAATGGACGGAAGAAGATATTGACCGAGCTGTTTCAAGTGTGTTACGAGGCGATGTGAGCATGAGAGGTGCAGCTGGGCTTTGCAATGTGCCTTACTCAACACTTAAAAATCGTGTTCATTTGCGTAAACGACAAGGACCCTTTGAGAAAATCATAGTGGACAAACTACCGGGTCATCCCACAGCATTTAGTATGCAAGAGGAGACGGATTTAGCTTCCCGGCTAAAATGCTTGGCAGCAAGAGGATTTGGATGCACACCAGAACAGATTCGAAGGGCAAAACGGAGCTTAAAATTTGATAATACCCGTATCGAAAAGGTTGCCAAAAACAGTTTCGAGACATTTGCAAGACAAATGACCGGGACCTTCAATCCGTACGACCAAAAGACTTTGACAAGCAAGAAACACCATGTGGATTTTGTGCCGTAACTTTTTATACTTCTCAATCATCATTCAAGGGTGGTTGGATTCAATGCAAAATCTGTGAAACTTGGTATCATGACATGTATGTTGGGGCTACAGGAAGGAAACACTTCATTTGTGGTAAATGCCGTTGAAGAAATGTCATTATTACAGTGAGCGAAATAGCCCCAAGCATGGGCGTAATAGCCCCATTAAATTTGTGATTCGTCATTTTTGCTTTGATTTATATTTTATTTCATCAAGCCGGTATATAGTTATAACTGTATTTTGACAATATTCGTATGTAATAAGCAATAAATAAGGTGTGCTTTGCTGTTGGTCCCATCTTAGAGAAATGAATAGTTTTTTATTTATAATGTTAACAATTTGAAATGAGCGGAATAGCCCCGCTCTACCCTATAGGTATATTAATAGCGACATGTTGACGTTCAAATCATCAAAAGTGTGGCAAAATTACACCCAGAATAGCTTAAGGAAAAATACTTTTAATTCCCCACATTCCGATACATTTGCCATTCCAGTGTGCAAGAGTGCAGTTCCCTCTTCAAACAATATTCGCAATTTCTATTATCAAAGCGCAATGACACACACTTAACAGCAGCAGGTGTACATTTAGACAACACCATTTTTTCCCATGGGCAACTATATGTGGTGTGCTCGCGAGTATCCGGACAACAAAATCGTTATGTCTCAGCAGAAGATGGCAAAACCAAAAACGTAATTTTAAAATGTGTTCATATAATGTAACCCTGCAGACTTTGACAACTCAAAAAAAAATCCCACTTTTCTGCTCATATCAATATACTGTACTGTATGTATCAGAATTTTCAGAATTAGAATTGACCCATCTGTAGCCGCGATTGCTGTAATAGAATAGATCAATTAATGCATCGTCCCCATTTTCTTGATCGCGAGCGAAGCCGCGGGTACCTGCTAGTATATATATATATGTATATCAGTTTTTTGTGGACACGATAACTGCCGTAATTTTGCACCAATCACTTTGAATTTTTTACCGAATATGTATGCCTATAAAATCTCGGTCGAGTTCGTTACCTGGCTAAATCGGTCGAAGGGGGTAAAAATGGGGGGCTTTTTTTCGAAAAAAATGAAATATTGCTATAACTCTCTTAATATGTGAAATATCGACTCCGTTCAAAGTTCATACTATATGACGGATAAAGCCCAAAAATTTATGTTTGAAGAGTTTTTTATAGCACCAACCATTGACCAAAGGGGTGGGAAAAAGTGGGTTTTTCGGGAAACATTAATCATATCTCTCTTAATAGGCACAGTATCAAAACCGTACAAAATGACAATATTCCCCTAATAATTACCTAAAACTTTTGTATGAAAGAATTTTTGATATGACCGACCATTACGCCAAGGGATGAAAAAATGATTTCGGAATTATAAGAAAATGCCAAGAGCTATCAGAGGTTGCCATGGCAACACTACTAAATTGATGAGGGATGAGCCATCAGACGTTACCATGACAACGCACTTGCACGAGATCAGATTCAGATTTCCATCTGACCAAAAAGTGTGAAGCGGCTTCGGTGACATAACTGGTAGCATGCTGAACTTCTATGCCCAAGGTCGCGGGTTCAAAGCCGGACGAAGTCGTCGGATTTTCTAAGAGCGCTAAAATCCCTCAGTATGCTTTCCTTTGGAGGGGAAGTTCCAACGTTCGCTGCGAGTTGCCGGTTGTGGTGGCATCTAGTAGCCAAGTCCACAGCTAGGTGTCGTTGACGGTAGTACCTGGTAGCAACATTAGGAACTACTGCTTGAAATTGACCGTCTGCAGTCCTGACCTGAATTACAGACTAATACAGCCATCACAATTCACACCGTTTATCAGGCAGATTCTACCGTACACTCACCCAAAGTTCACGGGGTTAGATGACCGCGTTGTCGCAGCCCCTAAACTGAGGAACCAACCAAAATCTCTGCGGGAGATATAATTTTGCGTGAAGAAGTAACAGACCGTTACATAGTTACACATCAGTGTCGAAACCTTGCATAAGGACAGTGTGACCACAAGTATAACAAGTAGTTCCGTGAAGAACTATACAGCCTATTTTCATATATCCTGCTCATGTCAATTGTCTCAATCAACATACAAAATTTCAGTTTAATTGCTGTAACATATTCGTAGATATTGAGAACCGTCTAAATATTTCATATGGTCGCCAGGATGGATTTTTATTTTTGTACTATTACATTAAGATTATTGTGTACGTGTGGTATTCAAACTTCAATCGCATGATTAGAACACAAGAAGTAAAAACGAGATTTTAAAATTACGCACAGCAGCCATCTTGTGATTATGCAAACAATTGAAATAAATTAGATGCCAGTGGATCAACATTTGTATAAGCATTTAACGTGCAACGTTTCAAGGCACTCGGACAGTTAATTCGCGAGAAACGTCCATTTAAATATTTATACTTCGCGTCGCCGCCATGTTGGATTTGAGCTCACCAGGTTACTGAAAGTCCTATAGGTGAACATATGTTCATAGTCTCTATGAACATTAAAAAAAACAGTTTGGTTGCTGTAAAAGATTCATAGATATTGAGAACCATCTAAATATTTCGGAAGCTCGCCATTTAGGATTGTTATATGTATAGGCCATAGAGTCATGTACCATTCAAGGACAATTATTGCCTAGGTTCATTATTCAAACTTTCACTTCGATCGCATGATTACGACACAAGAATAAAAACTTAATTTTAAAATTTCGCACAGCCGCCATCTTGAGGTTATGTAAACAATTGAATTAAATTAGATGGCAGTGCATTACAATCTGCAAAATCATTTACTGTACCACATTTCACTGCGCTCAGAGAGTTAAATCACGAGAAAATTCTATTAAAATATTTCAAATTCGCTTGGTCGCCATGTTCGTTTTGTACATTACAGGTTTATGAAATATACATAGGTAAACTTGTATCGGTACCCTTTATCACCGTACAAAATTGCATGATATCTGTAATAGTTTCGGAGATATGGAATGTCAGTGAAATAATTCGCACAACCGCCATTTTGAGGTTTTGTAAACAATTGAACTAAATTAGACTCCAGTGCATTACAATGTTTATAAACATTTTCTTTACCAAGTTTCATTACGTTTGGATAGTTAAATCGCGAGAAATGTCTATTTAAAGTCTCAATTTCGCTTGACCGCCATGTTGGTTTTGTAGTCACCAGGTTTTTGAAAGTCTCATAAGTGAACTTCTAGTAGTGCCCTTTATCACCGTACTCAATTTCAGGGCGATATCGATAATAGTTCCGGAGATATTGAATGCTAGTGAAATATTTCGCACTGCCGCCATGATGGATTGGTGAGACGTAACAAAATTTGAAGAGCACGGTCGAGGTCGCCGGGAATAGTGCTATGAACTTATCGAGTTTCATTGAAATCGCTCCAGCCGTTGAGATTTTATTAGGGGGGGGGGGGCACACACACACACCTCACACACACGTACACACACACGGACAAAAGGTGATCTCATAAGCCTATTTTTTCAAAATTGAAAATAGGCCAAAAATGGACCCCAAATGACAAGAAGGTTACTGTCCCCATAAGACAATAAAATGTTTAAAATAAGTATAAAATGACGAAAAACAAATTTAATTAAGCTCCAATTATAAAATACTTTCTCGCAATTAAATGAGGTCTGATCCTTCTACGAAAACCTGCATATTCTGCCTATTTTCGCCTATCCCCAAGTTTGTCCGGTGAAATCTACCTCCGCCTTCCTGCGTGCCGAGAGGACTTTTTTATGTTGATAGAGGCAATTAACACATAGAGGATATATGAAGATAGGCTGTTTAGTTATTCTCGGAACTACTTCCATAAATTTAAAATAAATTTCATTTTCTAATTTCCAATAATATAAAATTTAAATATTCAATATTTATTTTTGACTTTAATATTTTGAATAATAATTTTCAAATTTTTGTTTTCAATTTTCAATTTGCAATTTTTATTTTTTAATTTTTAATTTTTAATTTTTAATTTTTAATTTTTAATTTTTAATTTTTAATTTTTAATTTTTAATTTTTAATTTTTAATTTTTAATTTTTAATTTTAATTTTTAATTTTTAATTTTCAATTTTCAATTTGCAATTTTTAATTTTTAATTTTCAATTTGCAATTTGTAATTTTTAATTTTTAATTTGCAATTTGTAATTTTTAATTTTTAATTTTTAATTTTTAATTTTTAATTTTTAATTTTTAATTTTTAATTTTTAATTTTTAATTTTTAATTTTTAATGTGTAATTATCAATATTAATTTGGCCGTGGTATATTACGTGCAAGGCCATCTTTAATATCCAGACGTGTCCGTCGGCCATCCTTGGGATGGCTTTCGTTATTTTCCGGTTTCAACACCAGGCCAATGCCGGAAGAATACCTTCCAGGAGGTTATAACTGCTTCCTATCACTTACCAAATGATGTTCATCTCCATTCATTGTCTCTCTCGTTTACTCTTCCCAAGTGTGTGCTGTCAGAAGGTTCATTCGTCCGAGAAAATGATACACCTTTTAGGGAATTTCAGAGGTTGTCAAATTATTATGGCTAGGCTGAAGAGAACCAAATTCGTTATTGCAAATTATGATACAATGCATTAAATGGAAGATTTTGTTTTAGTCTGAATCTCCGCTGCAGGCCATTATTGGTTGTATTTTTTTCACACAGTACGGGTATGTACCTAGGTACACCAAATGTGCATCTAGAGATCTTTTACGAATGAGAGTCGTATGAATTTGTTACGCATTTAAGGTTAAGGTGCCTTTACATTATCTCATTATTTATTAAACAATCTATATACACACATCAAAAAAAGTTTTGCATCACCTCGGTTCCCAGATCTCCGGCATATAGACGTTGACTGTGTATATTGTATCCAAGATACAGTCCCTTTGACTGTTCATAGATGTCACTAAAACTGCTCAAAGATGTAAACAACCATGCATGAGCAGGGCCTATTAGACGGAGGGGGTACGACAGCCGATCAGTTCCAGTCATTCCACCAGGACGAAGGTACGCTGCTCATGTTGTCTGTAGTTCTACCATGCCTAGAAGGTCAATACCGCAGTTCGATCGCGTCCGCATTGTTACTTTGTGTCAAGAAGGGCTCTCAACAAGGGAAGTTTCCAGGCGTCTCAGAGTGAACCAAAGCGATGTTGTTCGGACATGGAGGAGGTACAGAGATACAGGAACTGTCGATGACAGGCCTCGCTCAGGCCGCCCAAGGGCTACTACTGTAGTGGATGACCGCTACTTACGGATTGCCGCTCGGAGGAACCCTGACAGCAATGCCACCATGTTGAATAATGCGTTTCGTTCAGCCACAGGACGTCGTGTTTCAACTCAAACTGTGCGCAATAGGCTGCATGATGCGCAACTTCACTCCCGACGTCCATGGCGAGGTCCAGCTTTGCAACCCCGACACCATGCAGCGCGGTACAGATGGGCCCAACAACATGCTGAATGGACCCCACGGAATTGGCATCACGTTCTCTTCACCGATGAGTGTCGCATATGCCTTCAACCAGACAATCGTCGGAGACGTGTTTGGAGGCACCCTGGTCAGGCTGAACGTCTTAGACACACTGTCCAGCGAGTGCAGCAAGGTGGTGGTTCCCTGATGTTTTGGGGTGGCATTATGTGGGGCCGACGTACGCCACTGGTGGTCATGGAAGGCTCCGAAACGGCTTTACGATACCTGAATGACATCCTCCGACCCATAGTGCAACCATATCGGCAGAATATTGGAGAGGCATTTGTCTTCATGGACGACAATTCTCGACCTCATCGTGCACATCTTGTGAATGCGTTCCTTCAAGATAACGACATCGCTCGACTACAGTGGCCAGCATGTTCGCCAGACATGAACCCTATCGAACATGCCTGGGATATGTTGAAAAGGGCTGTTTATGGACGTCTTGACCCACCAACCACTCTGAGAGATTTACGCCGAATTGTCGTTGAGGAGTGGGACAATTTGGACCAACAGTGTCTTGATGAACTTGTGGATAGTATGCCACGGCGAATACAGGCATGCATCAATGCAAGAGGACGTGCTACTGGGTATTAGAGGTAGTGGTGTGTACTGCAATCTGGACCACAAATGCTGAAAGTCTAGCTGTATGATGGTACAACATGCAATGTGTGGGTCTCATGAGCAATAAAACGAGCTGAAATGTTGTTTGTGTTGATCTCTATTCCCTTTGTATTTAACGGTTCCGGAACTCTTGGAACCGAGGTGATGCAAAACTTTTTTTGATGTGTGTATTAAAAAAATGAAAGTTTGTCTGTTTTTTCTGAATTTCCACGGAAATTTGAGTTATTAACGCGTTTCAGACTGGTTTATGACGGTAACGCGCAGAAACATTTTTTTTGTCTGTCTGTCTGTCTGTCTGTCGTCTGTGAACAAATTTGCACGCGCATCACTCGAGAACGGCTGAGTGGATCAACGTAAAATTTGGTATAGATGTCCATCAGTGGCACGAAAGTAATCATTTATGTAACTGTTCCCCATACCTCTCATAAAAGAGGGCCTAACCCCTTAAAATGCATGCTGAAATGGGCGAAGAAACACGAGACAAAGCTCATTTTCAGCATCTCAATGTGAGAAACAAAACTCGGGAGCCTTACGGGCACCGAAAACCACATTTTAAGGTCCTAAAACCAACACTTTTTGAGATATACCCAGAAAACTAATTTCATTTATTAAGCTATTGAAAGAATGCAATTCGGTAACCATGGCAAAACAATCTCAGAAGTCCATCTACTGTATTTTAGTAGTCGTTGACGGTGGCGCTTGGCGGCAAAAGTAGAAACTATATAAAAAAATCTTAGTTGCAGTCTGTACTTAAATTTAAAAAAATCCTCTCGGCACGCCGGAAGGCGGAGGTAGATTTCACCGGAAAAACTAGAGGATAGGCGAAAATAGGCAGAATATGCAGGTTTTCGTAGAAGGATCAGACCTCATTTATTGCGAGAAATTATTTTACATTTGGCGCTTAATTAACTTAGCTTTTCGTTTTTTATGCATATTTTTGACATTTTATTGTCTCATGGGGACGGTAAACTTCTCGTCATTTATGGTCCATTTTCATACTTGTGGTTAGGGGCCGATAACCTAGATGTTAGGCCCCTTAAAACAACAATTATCATCTTCATCATCATCATACTTGTGGGCACACTGTCCTTATGCAAGGTTTCGACACTGATGTGTAACTACTAACGGTCTGTTACTTCTTCACGCAAAATTTTATCTCCCGCAGAGATGTTGGTTGGTTCCTCAGTTCAGGGGCTGCGACAACCCGGTCATGTAGCCCCGTGTACTTTGGGTGAGTGTAGAATCTGTCTGATAAACGGTGTTTATTGTGATGGCTGTATTAATCTGTAATTCTGGTAAGGACTGCGGACGGTCAATTTCAAGTAGTAGTTCCTAATTTTGTTACCAAATACTACCGTCAACGACACCTAGTTGTGAACTTGGCTACTAGATGCCACCGCAGCCAGCTACTCGTAACGAACGTTGCAACTTCCCATCCAAAGGAAGGCACACTGAGGGATTTTTAGCGTTCTTAGAAAATACGACGACTTCGGCCGGCTTTGAACCAACGACATTGGGCATAGTTCAGCATGCTACCAGTTACTTCACCGAAGCCGCTTCCCACAGAGTCAGGTGGAAAAATGAATGTGATCCCGTGCAATGGTGTTGTCATGGCAACGTCTGATGGCTCATCCCTCATCAATTCAGTAGTGTTGTCATGGCAACGTCTGTGTGGCACTTGGCAATTTCTTCTAATTCCGAAATCATTTTGCTCATCCCTTGGCATAAGGGTGGGTCATATCAAAAATTCTTTCAGACAAAAGTTTTAGGTAATTATTATGGGAATATTGTCCACTTCGTACGGTTTTGATATTGTGACTATTAAGAGAGATATGATTAATGTTTCCCGAAAACCCCACTTTTTCTCACCCCTTTGGTGAATGGTTGGTGCTGTCAAAAAACGTTTCAAACATAAATTTTTGGGCCTTATCCGACACATAGTATGAAATTGGAATGGATTTGATATTTCAAAAATTAAAAGAGTTATAGCGATATTTCAGTTTTTCGAAAAAAAGCCCCCCATGTTCACCCCCTTCGACCGATTGTGCCCATTAGCGAACTCGACCGACATTTTATAGGGATACATGTTATGTAAAAAATTCAAAGTGAATGGTACAAAATTGCGGTAGTTATCGTGTCCACAAGAAAGTGATATATGTATATATATACATACATAAATTATGTATAAACTTTTGAACTGACGGTGGTTTTGGGGTCTGGCGGATGTGAAACACGAAGATATGTCAAAATTTTTCGGAAGTCGAAACATGGTACCCATTGCAATAGTTAGCTTTCTAATGAAATCTACCTAAAGGAGATACACACACAAATACAGCCATCACAATTAACAACGGTTATCTGACAGATTCTACACACACCTAAAGTACACGGGGCTTCATGACCGCGTTGTCGCAGCCCCTAAACTAAGGAACCAACCAACCATCAGTAAGACGCAGTGCCATTCCATTTATTACATTACTGTGAACGTTCGCAAACGGCTATAAGATGTAAAATTCATCAATAGGTATATAATGTGCTTAAGGGAGTCAAGGGGTACTCTTGATTTTTTCACGTGATTTACACGGGCGGGTGAGGTACTAAAGGTCTATTATATCCCTATCCCTATATTATTTAATTAATATTATGATTATTATTATATTATGGCATACAAGGACGAGACAAAACTCATTTTCACCCCCTCGGTGGCTACTATGTTTTAAGGCTCTAAAACCACGTTGCTGAGATATTCCCAGAAAACTAATTTAATTTAATAAACGAATAAATAGATGACGAGTACAGAAGAAGACGAAATCAGGAGCTTTATAGATATACTGAGAAAATCACAGACGTGGCCAGGAAGAGACGTCTTGGCTTTCTACGGACATGCCTGATGGATGAACCCAACAAGACTAACCAACCGGCTTCTCAACTACTGGGGGAATAGAAAGAGCGTGACACCATCGCTGACAGTGGTTAACAAGGATATCCAAGAACTGAAGTTAATGAAAAGTGATATTAGAAGCCGATCACATCTCAGAAAGGTACTTAAACAGAAGAGTTTTCTGGACAGACCACCCTGTAAGAAAACCGGCATCATCTGGACAAAGGAGAGAAAGGAGAAACATAGCCAGAGAATGCGCGAATATTTGGCAAATATCAAGTCCCTCGCCATGCTGAAAAGTTGAATGTCGTGGTACTTAGCTGGCCCATCCGAAAGAAGAAGAACAAGAAGAAACTAATGAAGTAATGCAAGCCGGTAACCATGACAACAGTAGGCCTATCACGAGAGGTGACATCCAACTTTCCGTCTATTTCTGTAAGAAGCAATGACACTCAATTTATTAAATTTCTGTGAAAGTTTGCAAATGGCTATAAGGTTATCGTGGAATCAAACATAGACTGTAAAATTCAACAATGCGATTAAGGGGGTCAAGGGGTACCCTACAATTTTTACACGTGACTTACACGTGCGATATGCGATACGTTGTACAGAAGTTCTATTATAGGCCTATCTCCAAACAGCAACATTATTTTCAAAAATTCCTGGATTGGAATAGTGTCTTTGCAGCTTTTGTGAATTTGGGCCATTGGAGGCTAAAAATCCCGAATTTTCATGCACCACAAGTCTTTATAATTTATTAAAGGGGTCTTCCTGGGAATGGGGACTTTCCACAACGATGAGGGTCACTTTTAATTTTACATATATTGCGTTTCGTCTGCGAGGTTTACAATATTATTGTCACGTCAGGAAGTACAAGTTAGGTGAATTTAGTTTGAGAGCACATTTTAACTTATCATATTTTTGTCGACAAACGGGTTCATCGTAAAGATTATTTTGTTTGATACTGTGTGGTTGATATATCTTTGTGTTTATGTACGCCTATAATTCATGTTCGGTTGCTTGGAGCATCGTAAAATTAGGTATTGTAACAATGAGTCAATACACCAATCATTTATAAAACTCTTCAACGTACTTCTCATAGAAGGGTGGGTATAAGGAACAACTTTTCAAAATACATGCTAAAATAGGCGAAAAATAAAAATTATCCTAAAAGGACGACCAAAGCATATGTTGCGCTTCTCAATGTGTGACACAAAACTAGGGAGTCTATAATGGGTCTCCGAAAACCACATTTTATGGCCCTTAAATTATTTCAAACCAAATTATCGACTGGAAACTATTAATTTACTTAACACCCAACCGTGTTAGCTCAATTGGCGACAAAGGCTGATCTGGGTAGGATGCCACAGGATACAGGAAATCTATACATTGTTGAAGTTTCTGTGAATGAATTAACAATTAAGAATTTGGGGGCTCATCGCATCTCTGACCCCATTGAAGTAGAAATAGAGAGAAACAAATATTTTAATATAATCCACGTGTTACTTTTACTGTAATGTTCATTTCAGTGCTTGAACTTCTGAAATCTCGAGCACAGGCTCCTGAATGTCACCATTCACGACACGCTTGATTGTAACTACCCTTCCTATTTTCAATTATTGAAAGTATCAAGGATAGAAATTGTATTATCCCAGACATTTAATAGTTTTATCGGTATCCAATTAAGCGGAATGATAGTCTGGCTGTTTACGTTGGAACTGGTTAAACACGGGCAACAGTAGATATCGCTAAGCGCCTGTAATTGAAAGTAGCTTTTTTAATTACATTTCTCTCTCTCTTACTTGCTTTGAAATTAACGCTCCTATCACCAGCACGTGCTGCGGATTGATTCCATCAACTTGTTTGTGATATCGTGATGGAGTTTGGAAAAAATAATACGTAGATGAAACGTGAGTGGAAGGGCAGCTTGTTTTGACACTTCCATAAACTTAATGTTTCATCATGGACTGTTATTATGTTAACGCCCTTTCATATAACGAGCAAGATGGCAGTTAATTCGGCCTTAATTTCATGTGTTTATTTACGTATTTACCTGTCTCTTTATCCATTTTCAATTCAGACTGTTTTGCCTTTCAGTGCCCAGTCAAGTCTGCAAGCCACTGTTTGTGAACAAGTCACCTCTATGATCCCCTATTAGAAGTTAGCACTCATCTGATTCTGCACCTCTCACTTAGAAAATGTGTTCTACACTGACCTATCGCCTCCTAGCGCTATCTCTACTTCTCTCACCCTCTACAGCCGAACTCATTAACGATTTCAAGGTGAGGGGCATATATGCAGTGGAAGCCACAATGCTAACTGCTAATAGGGGGCATAGTGGGGACTTGGTCACAAACAGAAACTTGCAGACTAGACTAGATACCGAAAGAAAAATGAGTCTGAAATGAATTTTTTTGTAATATGTGTATGTACCTATATGAGTATTTTCCCTTGCATCATTTTGTTCTTTTATGAAAATAACAGTGAAATAAGTGAAGATAATTGATGGTGTTGATTATTACAATTATCGTCTTAAAGGGTCTAACTTCTAGGTTATCAGCCCCTAATGATACTGGTGTAAGTGAAAACATGAAGAGGAAATGATCCGACAATACTGCTAAACCACTAGAAGAAGAAAACCAGAACATTAAGGTAAAGAGAAAATAAGGGACAGCAATAAAAGCACGTGGCCTCAAACCTTGAAGAACGAGAAGTGAGAGAACTTGAGGGATGAAGTGACATGAAAGACAGACAGAAAAGAGCGCCCACAATGACAGTAGAAAAATAGGGAAAACCGGACTCAGCTCAGGAATCCCTCGCGGTCGCCAGCTCCCAAACTCACCAGCGGTGACCCATTGAGGGTGAAGCTACACACACTCGGCCTCTTTTATTATCTTGTGCAGAAGGCAGGAGGTACCATAAAAATAAAAACAAGACGTCTGACTCTTTGAAGAACAAGGATTACAGACAAGGGTCAATAATGGCGGGAAAGTGAAAGACTTCCTAGGCCTCAGATGCCCTATTACCCTCAGGGTCGGAAGAGAACAAGAGTTGAAGTTGACCAGGGCAGGACGACAGTGAAGATGACAGAGGAGCCCGGCGGAAGCAATTCCAGATTAAGCTGAGGTCCCGTGGTCGCCAAACTACGTCCCACTAGTCGTGAGCCCCTGGAGTGAAGGTAAATGAAGTTAGATGAAGGCAGTCAGGGCCTATTTGAAGGTGTCGTTCCAGCATAAACCTAGACTTGGAAATAACAAACCACCGAAATCAACGATGACCTACTGTTGTTGTTGTTGTTTGAGTCTTCAGTCTTTTGACTAGTTTGATGCAGCTTTCCATGCCTCCCTGTCCTGAGCTAATCGTGTCATCTCTACATAGCTACCACACCCTACATCCGAGGTAATCTGTTTAACATATTCTAACCTTGGTCTACCCCTACAGTTCTTGTCCTCGACCCTTCCTTCCATAACTAAGCTTGCTATTCCTGGGTGTCTTTGTTAGTGTCCTACCAAACTATCTCTTCTCTTCATTAGCAGTTACCAGAAACATCTCTCCTCTACCACTCGACTTAATACCTCTACGTGTCTGACCCTATCTACCCATCTGATCTTCATCATTCTCCTATAACAGCATATTTCAAACGCTTCAATTCTCCTCTTTTCTGCTGCACCAATAGTCCAAGTTTCACTTCCATAGAGCGCCATGCTCCAACAAAAGGCTTTCAAAAATGGCTTCCTAATAACTAAATCTATATTCGATGTCAACAGATTCCTTTTCTGTAGAAATGCTTTCCTTGCCTGAGCCAACCTACTTTTTATATCTTCTTTGCTTCGTCCTTCACTGGCTATTTTGCTTCCTAAGTAACAGAAGTGTCCTACTTCCTTTAGTTTTTCACCTGGCAATTTGATGTCCATAGAGGTTTCTGATTAATTTCGGCTGCTTTCTAATATTTGTATTTTACATTTATTAATTTTCATCATGAATTCATTCCTCAAGACGGAGTCCATACGATTATACGGCCTACCTAATCTGATTATAGCCTGGTTCCAAAGTGTGTTAACGCACTGAGCTAACCATGTCAGTTAGTTCTAAGGACGAACCTGACTACAACTGATCGTGCCTGCTCTCACGATATACCCAGAGAGAACTCCTCTTCTCCTGGGAGGTTCTTCAATTGAAGGATTAACCTGGAGTAATTCCATGCTCCCAAAGCCGATATATCTAGTCGGAGTCGCAGGGGAGCAGTAACCCGAGAAACTCATTTAAAACGTCAAATGCTCGCCGCGGAGAATTAGTGGCTCGTGAAATGTGGTTCTTGCAAGAGAGCTTCTATTAGTGCGAAGAGAACATAGTCGTTCATCACGAAACACCGGTTGCATCATCTAAATTAATTAGGAGAATATCAGTTTTACACCAGTTGGTTCCGGCTAAGTCATATCTTTATAAGCTTCCTGATTGAATATTTTTCTAAATATTTTGACAAAATATACCCTTAGTTTAATTGTTGTCTGATTATTTGTATTTTCGTTTTGTTTAGTTAGTTAGATTCTTAGTTTGGTTGTTAGTTTGCTATGAGTTGGCGTTAAAAGTACTGGAGCGAATGGCATGAAAGCTCATAAAATCTACTCTCACACAAGGAACTTGCCGGATCATTGGGTAGTCAGTTTTACATCCGATCCGGAAGTTAATTAATAATTTCTCTATAAAACTCTCATTCATGAAACTATCTTCGGTTAGATCGATAAAACTCTCTTTTAATTTCAGCTCATTTGGTGAGGTTCCCGAAAGAGGATTTCTGATGCGGTCAAAATTTGGAATAATCTTCAGAGAAATATTCATTAAGACTTTCTTGAAGTGCTTCCAAGTGAACAGTGATATCGGGAACCACATCTGGCATTGGATATATTTAATTTTCTTCAATGCACTATAATAGAGTAGGAAATATAGATAAATTCTCCTCCTGTACTTGTTAACAATCGTATCACCCACCCGTATCACCTGAAACGTTCCCGTGTACCACAGGTTGGGAACCCCTAGCCTAGAGGGACTATAGATAAACCTGGACAAATGCTACGTTCAGCACCGACATTCGAACCTTCGATCTTCGGACTTTTTGCAGATCTCCATCGTAGTCGTGGTGAGATTCAAGACTCAGGGCTACTCTGACAGGTGTAACGAAGTAAGTCTAGGGAAGTGGGGAGACCAACCACAGATAGTGGCTATGTATTTTTCCCTTGTTTTACGTAAACAGAATCATGAAGAGGAACGTGTGGGCTAAGTAAACTCCTACATCGCAAAATGATTACTGAAATTGCCAAGATCTGTGAGCATCCCCACAATATATTATCATGAGGCTCAGTAGGGAATGAAACCGACAATGGCAAACAAGGAAACAAAATCATGGCTGCGAATTCGAAGAGGAAAAACCGAAAGTTTTAATTAATCTGAAGCCAAAAATAACAAGAAGTTCCGTGAAGAACTATACAGCCTACTTTTCATGCCAATGATTATTCTACAGTATATGAACCTATCTAGAATAATGACGTAACTAAGTTGGTAATATCGAAATATCTAATTAGTTCAAAATATACCTGGTAAAATGTAGCCTAATAGAGCACTGCAGTTGGCAGCCCTGGTGACTGAATATATTCTTAGTTCCATCTCTTAAGGTACAGAATACAAAATTTGGTTGAAGTCCAATGGACGTTACTTGCAGTTAGACACTGGATCTATCAGCACGCGTAAAAGCATGTTGCCAACAATACCATGCGTGTGCTGGTCAGAAATAATCTGAAATAGTATGATACCTGTTGTGCCAATTTTGGATGAAATCCGTTTGTTAGTATAGAAGTTACATGTATTTTAAAATTGGACATATCAGCAGGCATAGAATCATGTTGGCAGCAATGCCTTGTATTAATTACTCCAAATTAATCTAGAATGTCAGGTGCTATACGGGTGCAATGTATAGAGCTGTTGGCTTGCATACTTTCTGATATTTTGATATTAGGGTAAAAAAATATAGACAGCATTTATTAAGAGTTGGCAGCCCTGATTGCTCTTAACAATACTTATAGTCATACCTGTTATGGTACACATAGCACATACGAAATTTGGTTGAACTCCAACTGATAGTATAGAAGTTACTTGTATTTAAATATTGGTACTATCAGCAGGCTTATAATCATGTTGGTAGAACTGACGTATATAAGTTACTCCAAATTAATCTAAAATGTCAGAATATACGTGTGCATAGTTTAAAGCTGTTGGCTTGCATACTTTCTGATATATAGGTATTTGGATTTTAAAAATAGAGAGAAATTATTAACAGTTGGCAGCCCTGGTGGCTCTCAAGAATACGTTCAGTCATATCTGTTTATGTACAGATATTACATACAAAATTTGGTTGAAATCCAATTTATAGTGTAGAAGTTATGTGCATTTAAACATTGGACCTATCAGAAGGCTTAAAATTATTTTGGCAACACTGTCATAGTTGGCCTCCTGGAAATTAAACTGAAATAGTATTATCTACATGTGTGCCAATTTTGGAATAGCTCCCAAGCATACCTTGCAAGATATCCAACATGGAGCTGAAATTTCTAGTGCGTTTTTTCAGCAGTTGGTAGCACTGACATGATTTTCAAATATGGACGTGAGATATTCCGGTGCACATCTTTACTCATACTAAATTTGGTTTTGATTGCTGCAGCCGTTTAGGAGTTGATAGGGGGGCGACACACACACAGCCAGCCAGACAGACAGACACACATTTTCCCGGATCGATCGCATAAGTCTACTTTTTCCTCATTTTTGCAAAATGTGAAAAGTAGGCTAATAATTATGAGGGAAACTCTCCTCCCAGAATTTTAATAATAGCCATATACGTAGCTTCTATCGCACGGCTACGGATAGTGTTGTCCTACTCCTGTCATATTACTGTATATTCGTTCAGTACTATGCTGATCTATTCTTCCAACACTGTACATCGCCAAGCCTGGAGTCAGTACTGTGTGTTGAGTCCGTCTCGCTGCGTAGTGGCTAACATTCTTGGCTGTCATCGCGGATTCGAATCCCTTGCTCTGCCAACAAAAATAATTCCTATCTGAGACTCTGTTGTTCTGGTGTGAGAGATGGAAAGGGGTTCACCCAGCCTATTGATGAGAAGAGAAGAGATGGGTTCGATTCCTGCTTCAGCCATCCTAGAAGTGGTTTTGCACAGTTTTCTCACTACTACTCAAGACTAATGCTGGGATGGTACCTGGATAAAGACCACGGCAGCCTCCTACACAAACCCAAGGCCTAGTGACAGACAATAATAATTACAGTGACACAGGTTATCTGCCAGATTCAACCCACACATCCACGTACACAGGGCTACATGACAACGATGACACAAACCATCCAGACTCTTGCAGTGTTCGCAGTCTTTTCGTCTAGGAGCCCTCCCAAATTTTGAATAATGGTCCAAAGTGTATCCCTTTCTAACATCTGAACTACCTGAATGTTGAACCTTTCTAGACCTTTACGATCTTCCTGAAACCATGTCGTAGTTGTCTTCTTGTTCCACCGGCAGTCGAATATCTATTTTGGTTATTCTGGTTTTGTCCATTGTGTGCAAATGTCCGAGAAATTACAACCTCCTCTTTTCATGGTTTCTTGGATTTTCTCCACATTTTTTTAGACTTCATTGTTGTTCCGATGTTGCCGGTTTCTGTCTGGAGTGGACCCATGACTTTCCGAAGTATTCTTCCTTCTAGGATCTCCAGATTCTCCAACATACAAGTCATTGAGAGACATTTGCTGACACATAAACACTCTGTTTTAACCACATTGGTATAGTGCTTTATCTAGGCGTACCGATAGCTGCACTTCTTGTTGTTGCGTGTTTAGTTAGCCCGTAAGCTCTCTCCACTTTTGAGATCCGATCCCAAAGAGCAGCTTACTCTAGACCGTTCTCTTGTATGGTCATTATTATTATCCATTATATAATACGCTAAGTTCATCCAACAAAATAGCAAGAAGTTCAGTGACGAAATAAAGAGCCTACTTTTCTTAAAATTTAAGAATCATGCCAATGATTAATCTACATCGACCTATCTAGAATAATGACGAAATTAAGTTGGTAACTTAATATCAAAATTTCGAATTAGTTCGAAATATACCTGGTATAATGTAGCCTTGAATAGAGCACTACAGCTGGCAGCCCTCGTGACTGAATATATATTAGTTCCATCTCTTGAATGAAAATCCACAGCCTGCTTCCAGTCTTCGACCGGGTCAGGAATGGAATGAATGAAGCCACCATCTAGCGGCGAGAATATAAACTGTGCCGGCTGCCGAGGCCTGGCGCACTCCTCTGGGGCAATGATTAAATGAATGACAGGTGAAATGAAATGATAGTGGAGAGTGTTGCTGGAATGAAATTTTGACAGGGAAAACCGGAGTACCCGGAGAAAAACCTGTCTGCCTCCGTTTTGTCCAGCACAGATCTCACATGGAGTGACCGGGATTTGAACCACGGATCCAGCGGTGAGAGGCCGGCGTGCTGCCGCCTAAGCCACGGAGGCTTAGTTCCATCTCTTAAGGTACAGAATACAAAATTTGGTTGAGGTCCAATGGATAGCATGGACGTTATATGCAGTTAGACTGGATCTATCAGCGTACGTAAATTCATGTTGGCAACAATGCCATGTATGTGTTGGTTAGAAATAATTTCGATTATTATGATCTATTGTTGTACCAATTTTGGATGAAATCCATTCGTTAGTATAGAAGTTACTGGTATTTTAAAAATGAACCTATCAACTGGCTTAGAATCATGTTGGTACCAATGACGTATATTAGTTACTCCAAATTAATCTAGAATGCCAGGTACTATACGTGCGCAAAGTTTAGAGCCGTTGGCTTGCATACTTTCTGATATATTGGTATTTGGATAAAAACATTTAATAACAGTTGGCAGCCCTGGTGGCTCTCAATAATACGCTCAGTCATATGGGTTTATGTACATATAGTACATATGAAATTTGGTTAATATCCAATTGATAGTGTAGACGTTACATGCATTTAAAATTGGACGTATCAGTAGGCATAGAATCGTTTTGGCAACCCTGACATGTAGGGCCTCCTAAAAATTAAACTCAAGTATTATTATCTATATGTGTGCCAATTTTGGAATAGTTCCCATGTATACCTTCCAAGATATCCATCATGGAGCTCAAATTTCAATTGCAGTTTTTCATCAGTTGGTAGCACTGACATCATTTTCAAGTAAGGCATTGAGATGTTCCGGTATGGAAATTTACTCATTCCAAATTTGGTTTCGATTTCTGCAGCCGTTTAGGAGTTGTTAGGGGACACACACACACACACACACACACACACAGAAGGACAGACAGACAGACACACATTTTCCTGGATCGTTTCTCATAAGTCTACTTTTTCCTCATTTTTGCAAAATGTGAAAATTAGGCTAAAAGTACTCTAGCTCCTGTCCCAGAAGGAGTTAGAAGGTGCATTTTTTTGCCAAAATCTTCCAAATTCCCTCAATAGTACAATATCTTGCATTTCTTGAAACGTCGACGGAAATATATTTACTTGTTTAAAAAGAGTGTTTTAAACAAGACAATAGTCCCTGCCAGAACTGTGTCCAGTCCGCATAACTCTAGTGCCGGGCGAGTAGTCTGTACACACGGGGCGCACACAGCCCATTGTGCTTTGAAGATAATATTCAGACTGAATTACCCGCAACATTGACGAATTGGACTCTGATTTCATAAATATCGACATTTTGTTTAAAAGGTGCGTTTAAACAAATAAACATATTTATATTTTGTTGTATTGTATGCTTCTTGGTCATGGCTAGTAAGGGGTTTACTGGGCAACGGACATGACTCCTGTACCTGTGCTGCCTTCCTTAGACTTTCATTTCGGACCTTGTCTCTTCTTGTTTTCTGGACCATTGCTCTAAGAAATTTCATTTCTGCACTTTGCAGTCTACTGCCATCGTTCTTCAAGATAGTGCAGGGCTCAAGTCCATATGTTGTTATGGGGACAACATAGCTATTATATAGGATGTGTTTAACTTTCGTGTCCCAAAGAAGATTTCTAACTTGATTGTAAAATTGGCGCTAAATACTCTATATTATTATCAGGGTGCGGGGTCTTACTACGTAAACAGTGCTATCAGATTAGTATCACACGGAGTTGAGATGACGCAAACCCTATGAACTGCCAGCGCGTCCACAGCAGAGGATGAACCATGTGATCAGTCCATTTATCCGCTGTACTTCACAGGAGGTACACCCGAAGGTCACAGGGGAGCTTGCACGTGCCCTATAGTACGGTGCGTTCTAACTTCATTGCACACGTACTAAAACCCCGCACCCTGATTATTGCTCTTTAATTGTTTCCCAGAATTCCTGTCACAATAAATATGAAGGCTACATTTACCATCATAATTATAATAAGTGAAGTCTATTTTTTAATATCTAGGTAAAAGGATTAGCATAAATCTGTACATTCTGAGATTTGTGTGATTAATATCAAATTTAGCTGCCGAAGGGAAGCACGTGACACAAAAAGACTTGGAAAAATATGAAGGTAGAATTTTGTATGCATTTAAAATGGTTTTCAAAATTAATCTGTAAGTAGCTTGTAAGCCAGTGACTACGGTAAGATATGGAGGTTGGAAAGAGCCATATGGTGATCCGATTAGCAATCCACTTTAATCCTTATCCTTCTTTGTGGAGAATAAAAAACAAACCTTGGTTGTTTCATGAAATATGATTCCCTGAATTAATTTTACACTTTTAGACTTGAAAAATGTACTTTCATTTTAAAAAATTTTTTTAGGGGTTCCATGGTGGGAGTAGGGGACGTATCATATATGATACAATGGGTCAGTATCGAGAACAACCATTTATTGCAAGAAAATGTATTTACATGATATTACAGGTTACAATAAGCTCTTTCTTAGCCTTTTACTTGTTACAACTATTGAACAATCAAAGAATGATTTTTAGGGTTGCTCTTCCATACCCATCCAAGAGGTGACTCACTCATGTGGTATGGAAATCCTTGAAGCAGTTCCTTTGGGAAGTGAAACATAAAAAAACTTTACAATCTATGCATCTGACATATGTTAGTGCAGAACATCCGGGAGCTCTACACCTTGATCTTGACTTCTGTTGTGTCATCATTTCTGGTAAATGCATGGCATTTCTTGATCTTTTTGCCAGTGGTGGAAGTGGCTGGGTTGGGGTTCGTTTTCTTCTTTCCTCTTCTCCTATTTCTTCATCTTCACTTTCACTTTCTACACTTCTTCTAGTGCCATGAGAGTAGATGAGTTGCTCTGCAATACATAGCTTGAATAAGAAATAGGTCAGAATGTCTTTCCTTAGCCATTTATTTTGCATAGCAGCCATTCGATACTCGATCCAAGCTGCTGCCAACACAAAATCGAAAAAATGGTGGATTGTTCTAATTGTCCACTTATTTGTTCTGTTTCTCATTGCATACCTGCTGAGGATTCTGTCCAAGAGATCAACACCTCCCATGTTGTTGTTGTACATTTTGACTAGAAATGGTCGAGAAATTTGTATGTACTGACCATCTTTCTTTGACCAACGCCTGCAGTCTTCAGTGGGAGCAAAACCATAGTCTGTTGAAATTAAATGAATGGGGCGATTATCATACCATTTTACAATAACCATCTTTTCATCTGCTCTTACAACTTGGTCACTTGCACCTCTCCCTTCACGTTTCATATCACAATCTCGTTTCAGGGTCACAGATTTTGGAATCCGGTTTACCATGATTGTACCACAAGCTAAAATCGACCTGTGGGTAAACAATGCATCAAAGAGAGTCACAGATGAAAAATACCTGTCCATAAAAATCGTTGAACCAGGAGGGAGAGAGTCTGAGAATTTAAGTACAACCCTTCCTCCAATGTCCATTTTCTGTGGGAGAGGAACCTTTTCCGACAGAATTTCCCTTCCACCTCCTTCGTACATGGTAAAATCTAAGGGAAGACCACTGGTACTTGTCATTACAAAGTTTTTTAACCCAACAGGTTGGGGTTTCCCTTTCACATATTGTTTCATCCTCACTTGGCCATGAAACGGTATCATTTGTTCATCTATAGACACCTTCTCAGGACGAGGATGTTGCAAACAAGTATTTCTTATTCGCGTCAACATCGGTCGCACCTTCCAAAATCTATCGGCACTCTTAACTTCCTCACTGGTAGCCTGATCGTCAACAACTTTGATATTGCTTCTAATTGTATAGAACCTATTCCTACTCATATTGTCTGCAATGAGTGGGTATCTGGTCTTTTGTTCCCAGCACATCCTTAATTTTGGAAAACCTAATAACGATGCAATAATGCTGGCGCCCCAATAGATCTTCATCTCATGTCCGGTTACCCCCAAAGATTTTCCTTTCTGCAGCACGTACCTTCTGTTTGTGAATTCAGACATTTCTTCAAAAAAGTCATCTTCAAGGTAGTTCTCAAAAATACTGATATGGCTTCTTAACCTCAAAATCAACGGTTGAATCAGTACCTGGGCTATGATGAGATGGCCCCAGAAACCTGAAAAGAAAAACACGAAACAATTAAAATAGTAACAGAAAACTTTTTACTGTTTGAACTACAACACAATGGGAAAATCTGTGGAAATTGGCTGTTTATCTGGGTTGTTTATTTATTAAATGGACCAGTTAACAAAATTACTCACTCTGTTTTGTGGCGCCATTGCTGAGTAGGATCCCTTCTGGCAGAAACGTCACCATTGGAAGCTGTTCCATCATTAGCATCATCATCATCATCATCATCGGAAGCTGCTTCAAGAAATCCAGCACTAACTGCTGGAGCTTGAATATCAGCCTCAACATCATCATCTTCAATTTCAATATCTGAATTGTTTGGGTCTATGCCATCCAACACCTCAAAAATCTCATCTTCATCCAGCCCTAACAAAGGAAATCGAAAGGTCATTAGCTTAGGCCTAACCTTAAAATATCGAAATATTTTTATATTCAAAACCACTGTATGGGCTTACATATTATGATTGGCAATTACCTCACTATTCTATCTCATTAAACCAAAATAATGATAATTCCGAGAATAAAAAACAAACTACTAAATTAGAGACAACCCGCGAAAAAACTACTTGAAAAGTAGTCTCAGGAACCCAGTGTATCATATGTGATACATAAGATATATCGTGGTATTACACATTTGAATTGTATTGAAAAATGTGTTACTATGATAAAATTATGATATTCAGTCTTTGAGCACAATTACCAAACAATCTAATGTTATAAAGAACGTAATAATGTAACTTACCGTGTTTGTTTCGAAGCATGCTTGTTTTGGCTTGACCGCGACCTGAACACAACCTCCCCTGCCATCTACCGGGACAGTGAGCAATGAAAAATAAGTGACGGTTGAATAGCGGAAAGTGTAAAGAATATGATACTATGGGCGCAACCTACCGACAATGCGTACGAAGCGACAGAGAAAATAAAGTCCCAGTGTATCATATATGATACAAGGGGTTGCTAGAGGTTAAGGCATGAAAAAGTACCGACCAATACAATTGGTACTGTGTAGCTTAATTTGTAGGTTATTTGGCTAGAAACACTCTACCAAGTTATAACGTTCGCCGCTAGGTGTCAGCGACGTCAGGTAGCCAAAGTTGGAACTACTTGAAATTGAACTTGCCCAGTACATTCAACTTCATTCATTTCAGCTCATCAACACGCGGTGATACTTGTGGCTCACCGCATGGGTGTCCGCATACAAGCAGCTACAAACTCTGGCGAGCCGAACATGTCCTCGGACACTCGTGACACTAAAAGCCCGACGCTAAATAACTAACTAACTAACTAACTAACTAAATAAATAAATAAATAAATGATAGAACTTCAAATGTTGTTTTCAGCATAGACTACAGTAATGAATTATGACAGATTTCACGTTTAACTCGTGAATAAACAAACATGATGATGATGATGATGATAATTCTTGTTTTAAGGAACCTAACATCTGGGTTATCGGCCCCTAATGGTTTGGGTGATAGTGAAAGATGAGATGAGAATGGAAACTATAACTAATGCTAACTACAGTCTTGCAGACTAGAAGAAGAAATGGTAAACAAATAAAGGATAAGGCAATTAAAATACAGGAAGAAAAGAAATACCCTCCCCTCGAAGAACGAGGATGGAGGGACTTGGAAGGAAGGAGAGCCATGAAAGGAAGATAGGAAAGGGGCAGAGGAGAGGGCCTGCCCCAAAGTCAGTGGAAAAAGGGGAAAGAACGAACCCACCTCAGGAATCCCTCGGGATCACCACCTCTACCAGCCGTGAGCCCCTGAGGGTGTAGCAATATCCGAGGTGCACCAGAAGTGGTGGGGCTACATACACCCTGCCTCATTGAGGACCAAGAGAGGAAAGAAGACGGAGAGGAGCCTGGCACAAGTAAATGGAAGCAATGCCAGACTCAGCTTGGGTCCCGTGGTCGCCAACCCACGTCCCACTAGATGTGAGCCCCTGGTGGGAATAATCACAACTGGTAGCATGTATTACTCACAGCTACTGTGTACAGAGTTATTTATCAGGTGCAACATAACACTACACAGTACAACAAACTGTGCAGTGCGTATAGCTAAAGCCCTGCGCGGATGCGGATATCCGGTGGATAAACCCGCGGATATCCGCAAAATGTTTCGCCATGCGGATAGCGGATAAGCTTCGGATAATGTTTGAAGAAAGTTTGCGGATAGTTTTTAGAATACAATTGGAACTTGTTTACGCTTAATATCATTACTAGAGCTCAGCAACTTGAAGTGAGACCCTGGCGACAGCGCTAGCTCTGTCAGCCAGTGTGACAGAGAGGAGGGCAAGCTTGAGCGAGAGAGTGGACTGTGAACGCTTGTCAACACATCTATTGGCTCCCGGCCAGCGATGGACTACACCCCTCTGTACAGATATTGGTCTTGCTTGAGTTGGTCAGAGCGGGCAGGGGGAAGTACTTTTAGTTCGCATTTTTTCCGGGGTTTCAGTTAGAGTTGCTGAGCTCTAGGACCGGGTGAGTTAGCCGAGCTCGTTACGGCGTGGCTACTGGCAGTCGCTCATATCTGGGAGGTGATGAGGTTCGAATCCCCCCGCCGGCAACCTTGAAGATGGTTTTCTGTGGTTTACCATCCTTCTTCCAGGCAAATACCGGGATTGGTCCCTAACTATAGGCCACAGCCGCTACCTTCCAATTCCTCGTCCTTACATTCAAACTTTCCTCCCCAGACAACACTCCACACGCGACGGTACACTTGTAGCTCACCCAATGGGTGTCCGCATAGAAGAAGCTACCAAACTTTGGCGAGCCGAACATGTCCTCGGACACTCCCGGCACTAAAAGCCACACGCTTAAAAAAATTATTACTAGGACCCAGATGTCTATTGTGACATATCACTTTTTTTTCATTATGTTTATTTTATGACAAATGTAAGATGATGATTTAAGCTAATCTCTTTCAAATGATGTCATTAAGCATAATTAACACTCCGAGCAGGAAAGGGTTGCAATTCTGGCTGTATAACACTCATTTTAAACATAGCAAATTGTACACAAAGCCTAAGGGAACGACTTTTTCCTCAAATGTCTAAATATGTTGCTTTAGTAATTTATAATTAAGTACACGTTTTTCGGGCTTGTAGGCCGTGGTCCAGACAGGATATCTCCCGACGTTTCACCGGAAACTGCGTCCTGCATTATCAAGGGTTCCGCTCCTTTCCTTGGTCAGCAGTGGAGTGAGGAAGAGGCTTGAAATAATGGGTAACGGTTTGTAGTGGGGTATTGTTGCTTGAATATGACTGTTGGCTAGGTGGATCTTGGCGATGAATTAACGGCTGGAAGGCAGTTTGGATCATCAAATTAGCATGGTGAGCCGAGCTTTCTCTTCGCATTCCGGCAGGATCGTCTGGTCTCGCGTACATGTAGCGGGGTGTGGTGCGTGCTCCGGCTTCGGCGACCGAGCTTGTGAGGGAGATATCCTGTCTGGACCACGGCCTACAAGCACGAAAAACTTGTACTTAATTTTGAACGCTGGCCGTGAAAGCCAAAGCTGTTATATTAGTAATTTATGCTTTACCTAATTTAAAAATATTATTGTAATGCCAGTAGATTCGGATAACAAAAGTGGGAATCCGGAAAAAAATCGTGCGGATGCGGGTAACATATGTGCGGATGCGGGTAACGTTTGTTTTATCCGCACATGGCTCTACATATAGCCTCTATAGTTTGCGCTTACCGCCGCTAGCACTTCAGGTTCCACCATTGTCCCGCTGAGATAGGTTTTCCTGTCTCGACCGCGTCGAATCCAGGTCCTCTCACGCGTCTTCCAGAACACCTCTTCGCCAAGCTATCTGAGCACTTGTATGTCACTGGTAACCTCGCTCAAAGATGTGCCTTGAAATGCTCGACGTAACAGCACTCGCTGTCTGCACTGTTATTATTGGCTCCGAAGAGAAACTCTCTCGACTCTCTCTCAATTGACTCTCTCAACTCTGAACTCACTCTCTCCCTTGGCTGTGGGCTCGCTTAAATATTGCTGACAGAAAGCCCGGAACCGTCTAGCCACTTCTGGCTCTGTCTGGGTGGGGTCATGCAGAACTGTTCAAGAGACCGAACATTCCACATTTATCCCCATTACCGATCTACGCGCTGATTCGCCGCGAGTACTCGTTGTCCCGCCCATAGTTCCTCTCTCTCCCTTCACCAACCTGTCAACTGCGTTTCACCTACTGGTCTTGTGGCCCGTGATATATGCCGGCTCCCGTCACAATATTCGGTATAAGTTTTAAAGTTTTGCATAAGCCATGAAACTTGTTATAAAGCACTTTTCACTGGTACTGTACCTAGGTATATTTTAATCATTATGGCAGTTTTTCAAATGGACAATCACATTATTATGTCTTACAATAATGAAGACCGGCAGTCGATTAAAAAAACGTTCTACCGATGAAGTACCTATAATGTTTTGGCAAAGGCAATAATATCTCGTGTTTGTTTTTTTTGAGTCGTTTCGGCCATCAATGGACCACGATGTTCTTCACTCATATGATCACTGTAAAGCTTGTTTTCTTGTCTGCCAGTAGATCTTCATTCTTGACGAATGTTCAGCTCTCCTTTCTTCCGTCCACTTGCAGTGAGGGCGAGGCATCACAGATGTTAAAGGGTGTAGATTACTGGTTGATTTAACCGCCTTTCTGAACAGGTTCCTATCCCAAACCAGAGCTTGATTGATTCGAGCTTCTGTTAGGCCCTTTTTAACTTGCATCGACCATTTACAATAGGATTTTTTTTTAGAGATTGATGAGTGGATTCGATATGAATTATTATACTGTATTATTCTTTCCTTCTTTATCGTTTAGGCCTACTTAGGACCAAGGTGATCGTATCTACTCTTCGGTAAAGTTGTTGCTTTCCTCTTCTTCCAATAGTCCCTCATTTTCTGACTATGAGTCAGTCTTCTTTCTTCTGTTCACTTAGCTGTTGTAGTCTTCTTGTAAGGGACGTTGGGAAAACGCCCAGTCCGAGGACCTGATGGAACATCAGACGGTCACGAGTTTGTTCCAGTGGAAATCTAGTTGTTCCATATCTGACTCAAATGACGCAATCTATTTGTTCATAGAAGCCTTGCCTCTTTCTGTTCCTCTGAATATCCTGTTGGCGAGTCTTTCAGAACCTAGACAAGCCAAGTGTCCATACAAGGTCAGGCGTCTTTTCCTTATAGACATGATAATGTCCTCCTGGTGTTCATATAATTCTTCATTATGACGGATTCTGTAAATGACTCCTTCCTCTCTAATTGGAATAATTCATCCATTATTATTGATTGCAGGATAATGTTACCTTAGGGATAAAGCGTAATTACTTTTTCGGTTCCAATAAATGAAATAGTTGATGCTTAGGTTCAAATTACATTTCAATATAAAACCTTTCAAGTTTACTGTCACATTTACCTTGCCCTGAAAGGAATTGTGTAAGAACGAAGTTGCATATTAGTAAAATTAATAATAATGTTTCTGGTTTTACGTCCCTTTGAACTCCTGTGGCTTTTAGAGACACCGGGGTGTCGGAATTTTCCTCCGTAGGGAATTTTTTAACGTGGCGGTAAATCTACTGACCACCCCAGGGGCTCACATCTAGAGGGACGTGGGTTGGCAAACACGGGACCCCAGCTGGGTCCGGCATTGCTTCCAGTTACTTGTGCCGGGCTCCTCTCCGTCTTCTTTCCTGTCGATCTTAATTGGTCAACTCTTGTTCTCGTCCGACCCCGACGGTATTAGGGTATCCGAGGCCTAGAGAGTCTCTTCCTTTCCCGCCTTAATTGGCCCTTGTCTCATCTTTTCTGATACCCTCCTTCTGCGAGGGGTTAACCTTCTTTTTTATTTTCCTGTTATCTCCTGCCTTCTGGTCAAGGTCCTCAAGGAGGCAGGGTGTATGTAGCCCCACCACTTCTGGTGCACCCTAGATATTGCTACATCCTCAGAGGCTCACGGCTTGTGAGTTTGGGAGTTGGCGACCCCGAAGGATTCCTGAGCTGGGTCTGGTTTTCCCCCTTTTATCCATTACCTGTGGGGTGGACCCTCTTCTTTTTCACTTTCCTATCTGCCTTTTATGGCTCTCCTTCCTTCCAAAACCCTCAATCCTTATTCTTCGAGGGTTGAGGGCATTTATTTTCCTCCTGTCCTTTATTTGCCTTATTCTCCTTTTGTTTTCCATTTCTTCTTCTAGTATAGGCCTATAAGTTAGTAGTTAGTTTTAGTTATAGTTTCCATTTCATTATCATCTTCACGATCACCCAATCCATTTGGGGCCTTTAACCTATATGTTAGGCCCCTTAAAACAAAATGTATCATCATCATCAGCATCATCAAATCTACTGACAGGGATCCTTCGCATTTACGCACCCTCAAATGCCTGGATTCAAACCTGCAACCTTGGGCACAGCAGGAGAGAACTTTACCGCTGCGCCACGAAGCCAGTTGGATTAGTCTATCGTGGACTGTATTCAAGAAAATCTGTTTTGTTAACCCTTGAGAATTGGCGTCAAGAAATATAACACGAAGACTGGCACCGGGTCATTTTGACCCATTGTGTGTCACTCCCTCTTAGTCGTTGTCGTTTCACACCTAATGTCTTCCTGAGAACTATTTATTTATTTCCTATCAACCCACCCCGGCTTCGCCCGGTATCTGTAACAGTTTACCCAGCGTAAGCTTAAAAGGCGCACAGACGCCAGGTTTTTTCTTCGACTTTTTCACAGAAATCATGACTGCTAGGCTTCCATTGATCATACATAGCCTACATCATTTTTGCTACAGAAACCTTCCTCGAGATATCCTTTACAGAATGGTGAAAACCGCATTAAAATACACCCAGTGGTTCTCGTGAACTCAGGCCCTATTACCCATGCCAGTTAATCTTCTTGAGCTGAGGAATCCAATCCATGCGGCTGAGCTAAAATTGACCGGGATATTCTCCAGCGTGTGTGGTGGGAGTTGGACTAACGTATCAACCTTTGCCGTGTGACGTGAGGAGGGCACATCGACCATTTGTAGCAAGCAGACACAAAAACCTTCATGAGTTTCTCTTTTAATTGGAATATGTGTCAATGAAGTAGGCTATATCCCTATATATATTATAATTGTGAAAATCTGTGTGTCCGTGTGTGTGTGTGTGAGTGTGTGTGTTAGTTTGTTACCTCTTGACACTAAAACGGCTGGAGGGATTTGGATGAAATTTGAAATGGAGACAGCTTATACCCTGGGATAACATATAGGCTGCCTTCCCTCCGGAAATAAATCATTGTTCCCGTGGAATGGGCAACATAACTGAAAAGTCACCAAAAATACTCAACCAGGACAAAATATCGAAGTTGTCGCATAAAGACCGGACACAGCTCATTTTACTCCTCTCGATGCAGGAAACAATACTCGGTATGTCCCTACGGGACACCGAAAACTACATTTTAAGGCTCTAAAACCAACAGTTTCAAAGATATTCGCAGAAAACTATCTTCGCTCTGATTGATGAACTAATCGCAAGTCCGTTTCCATGGCAACACTACCTCAAGGTATGACAACCGATTTTCTATATATCCCTCTAGGAGGCAATGCCAATTCATTTATTATATTTTTCAAGATATATGTAAACACAATAAGAACAGTGTAGCGCGCCTGCCTCCCGTCCGGAGGCCCCAGGTTCGATTCCCGGCTCCGTCAGAGATTTTAGACACTGACGTGAGGGCTGCAACGGGCTGGACTCAGATTCGTGAGGACAATTGAGTAGCTGTGAGGCAGCGCGCCGGTCACGAAGAACAAGATTAACGGCTGAGGGGACACTATGCACTGACCACGCGTTACCACAATATCTGCAGCCCAAATGCCTGGGAAGCGGTTGCATGATAGGCCTAGGCCCTTCATGAGCTGTAGTGCCAGGGGTAAAAAATAGGGGAAGCGCCTTCTAATACCACCTTTAATTTTTAAACACTACAGTAGCGGCTATTAAATAAAGGTAGCGATATAGCTACGTTCAATTTCATAAACACTGGGCTCACAAATCCCGTATAGGTAAGTACAAATATCAGTCTGGTCATTATTTCAGTAGCAACGAAGCTCTGTGGCGGCTATTGCCGTTTCCTTAGCACTTAAGGCATCCCGTCCTCTCTGGCAAAAACCACACTCACTACCTTTTCCAAAATGTACACAAGACATGATTTTTAAAGCACTCTTCTGTATGTTGAGGTACAGAGATATACCACATGGAAAGATACAATAAAATGTTGGCAAATCTGAGTTCAAGGAACTTCTGTCCAGAATAGGCTTTCGGTACAGGTTATGCGGCCCATGTTCGTAACATGGAATGTTATCCTTTGACAATGCATCTACACCATGTGCGAGGACAACGCATTTCAAAGATCTCTAAAACCACAATAATCAGGAAATTGGGAGCGAAGATTCAAGGAGAAATAATTTCATCTTTGAGATTTGCTGATGACATCGTCGTCTTGGCCGATACGCCAGAGGATTTGAACGAGTTTTTGAATGGTATGGACTCCGTCTTGAGGAATGAATTCATGATGAAAATCAATAAATGTAACACAAAATTATTGGAATGCAGGCGAAATAAATCAGAAACTTCTAAGGACCTCAAATTGGCTGGTGAAACGCTACAGGAAGTAAGATACTTCTGTTACTTAGGAAGAAAAATATCCAGTGATGGACGAAGCAAAGAGGATATAAAAAGCAAGTTGGCTCAGGCAAGGAAAGCATTTCTACAGAAAAGGAATCTGTTGACATCGAATATACATTTAGGTATTAGGAAGTCATTTTTGAAAGCTTTTGTCTGGAACGTGACATTATAAGGAAGTCAAACTTGGACTAATGGTGCAGCAGAAAAGAGGAGAATTGAAGCGTTTGAAATGTGGTGTTACAGGAGAATGATGAAGATCAGATGGGTAGATAGGGTAACAAATGAAGAGGTATTAAGACGAGTGGGAGAGGAGAGTTGTTTCTGGCGACTGCTAATGAAGGGAAGATATAGGTTGGTAGGACACATAAATAAGACACCCAGGAATAGCAAGCTTAGTTATGGAAGGGAGGGTCGAGGAAAAGAACTGTAGGCGTAGACCAGGGTTAAACAGATTGCCTCGGATGTAGGGTGTGGTTGCTGTGTAGAGATGAAACGATTAGCTCAGGAGAGGGGGCTTGGTGCGCTGCATCAAACCAGTAAAAAAACTGAAGAATCAAGCAACAACAATGAGGAATTTTAATTATTTAGAGAGGCATGTGAGGCAAAAGGGTTTTTGGAGAATTTCAATCCCTGGGACGTAACACTGGAAGAGACTGCATAATGTACGAGTACATCAGCGGCCAAGGTGAGATATATTTTACTATAGGTCTATTAATAGCGACATGTTGACGTTCAAATCATCAAAAGTGTGGCAAAATTACATCCAGAATAGCTTAAGGAAAAATACTTTTAATTCCCCATATTCCGATAGATTTGCCATTCCAGTGTGCAAGAGTGCAGTTCCCTCTTCAAACAATATTCGCAATTTCTATTAACAAAGCGCAATGACACACACTTAACAGCAGCAGGTGTACATGTAGACAACACCATTTTTTCCCATGGGCAACTATATGTGGTGTGCTCGCGAGTATCCGGACAACAAAATCGTTATGTTTCAGCAGAAGATGGCAAAACCAAAAACGTAATTTTAAAATGTGTTCATATAATGTAACATCGTACCCTGCAGACTTTGACAACTCTAAAAAAAATCCCACTTTTCTGCTCATATCAATATACTGTACTGTATGTATCAGAATTTTCAGAATTAGAATTGACCCATCTGTAGCCGCGATTGCTGAAATAGAATAGATCAATTAATGTATCGTCCCCATTTTCTTGATCGCGAGCGAAGCCGCGGGTACCTGCTAGTACTTTCAATAATACCTACATATGAAATCACCTAACCTTTGACTACACGCACCTATTAATATTTAATAACTACACGCGTGGTGAATAGATTTTTTTTTTTTTTTTACGAGGGTCTGTGGAAAATCTTCAAAAGACACATGCGAAGGGTCCGCACTCCACAGTAGTGTGGGATTCTTACCCACTAAAATCCACATCCCTTTTCCCACGATGTGTTCATCACCCCGGAACCGCTCTCGCATTACTTCAGGGTGATGTCGTGCTTACTTAGCCATTCAGACTTCTTCTTTCTTCATTTTTTCTTAAGGATGTTCGAACGCATCCATTTCCCTCTTCTTCTGGCGCAGGACACATTCTATGTAAATAGCTATCTGATTCCATGTTTGATCATTTCGGAGCATCATCTGTAGGATGTTGTCCAGCGTGATTGCCCCTATAGAAGCTTGCAGATCTCTTCTATATGTTGACCAGCGTTCACACACAAAGAATGTGTGGAGCGCATCATCCTCTTCATTACAATAATGACACAAAGGACTATTAGCCACGCCCATGTGATGCAGGAATCTCCGAAAATATCCATGGCCTGTTAGGAACTGTGTCAAATAATAATTGACCTCTCCGTGGTTTCGATCAACCCAGTCAGCCAGACGCGGAATAAGTTTCTTTGTCCATCGACCTCGTGTCTCATCATCCCACTTCTGTTGCCATCGTTCCATACAATGGTTGTGTGCAGACGTCTTTGCCTGGTGTATGTCCAGTTCTTCTTTGGTGCGCAAAACTTCCTGACGCTCTGAGGCAAGTAAATCAATTGGTGCTACTCCCGCTACCACTAGAACAGCAGGCTCTGAAACAGTGCGATATGCACATGAGATCCTCAGTGCTCCTCTTCGTTGTACTGCTGCTATCCTTTTACGATATTTCTCGAACCGTAAGGACTCAGCCAGATCTCAGCTCCATAGAGTAATATGGACTGAACTGTTGTCATCAGGAGACGTCGTTTGCTAGGTTTCGGACCTTTAATATTACCCATTAATCGGCTCAATGCGGTCAAGATATTTGCTGCTTTATCCGTCACTCTTTGAATATGGGCCCAGAATGTGAGCTTCGTATCTAGCGTCACACCCAAGTACTTCGTACTCCTTGATGAATTAATCATCGTCCCTCCCACTTGCATTGGTACAAGTGTGTTGATTCTCCTTCTCGTCAGCACAACAATCTCCGTTTTATGGTCTGCTAATGACAGCTTATGTTCCGTCATCCAATCTGTGACACGTCGCATTACCTGATTGAGTTTCAGTTGCTCTATATCACGAGCCACAATCAGAGCAGCAACATCATCAGCATATCCTACCAATATTGCATCTTCAGCCGAAGCAGGCCATCGTATGCAATATTACAGAGATCTGGCCCAAGAATAGATCCTTGAGCTGCCCCAGCGGTTAATCTTTTAGTCCTATGTCCTTCCTCGGTATCGTACTGCAAAATACGGTCCTTTAGATTATCCGCATGAGGTATCTCGGTAGTCTAAATTTATCTTGAAGTGCCACCAAAATGTCACTCCACTGGGCAGAGTTAAAGGCATTCTTCACATCTAGAGTCACAAGTAGCGTAACTTTACGTGAGTAATGGTTACCCATCTGAGTTCTGTTTGCAGTCTCTACAACTACCCGCACAGCATCAATAGTCGAGTGCCCTTTCCGAAAGCCGTATTGTTGGGCAGATAGATCTCCAGCTGATTGAACTGCCATCAATATTCTAGGCTGTAATAGTTTTTCTAATCCTTTTCCAGCCGTATCCAGCATGCATAATGGCCTGTATGATGAAGGCAAATTTCCTCCCAATTTTCCTTTACTAATAAGAACTAGTCTGGCCTTCTTCCAGCAGGCAGTAAAAACGCCTGCCTTCAGACATGCGTTATACATGTTCAAAAGGAGTCGCGGGCAAGCTCTTGCTGCCTCCTTAAGTGCTTCTGCTGGAATCCCATCTGGTCCAGGAGCCTTCTTGTTCCTGATAGAATTAATCGCTTTCAATAATTCTTCCTCGGTGAACAATGGTATTTCTTCAATATCAATGCAATCATCAGCTTCATCAATCCTCTCCGGAAACAGCGTACTGACTATTTCGTCCATAGTGTGTGCATCCATTATCGGATTAGAAAAAGTTCCAAGTTTCTTCAATACAATCTTATATCCTAGTCCCCACGGATCGTTGTCAACTTCTTTGACCATTTCCCACCATATGTCAGCTTTACTTCTTTTAATTGCATCCCGAAGCGCCTTTCTTGCTGATTTGTGGTCTTCGGAGAATAAGGCTGCCTCTTCTCTTCCTCTCGCTCTATGTGCCCTTCGTCTCATCCTCAGGCAGTGTCGCCTCATATCAGCAATTTCCTCCGTCCACCAGTATGCTGGCTGTTTGTGTTTTCGCGTGTTCTTCCTGCACATGGATTTATTGCAGGCTTGATGAATAAGCAACATAGTGTTTTCTACCCATTTATCCGCCGCCTCTCTCCCCTCAAATGAAAAACAACTCGTTTCAACTTTCACCATTCCTCTCTGTATTACATCACAGAACTTTTCTTTATCCATATTTGTGGGATTCCAGTATGATGGTTTGCGTATGACAGCGCTTTGTTGTTGATTTTGCTGAAGTACACAGAAAGTAACATACTGATGATCGCTTCCTGTGTAGTCCTCAATCACCCGCCATTCAGATATTCTTGACAAAAAATCGTCTGAAGCTAAAGTCACATCTGGTATGGTTCCATTGCAGCCAGGTCGTCGAAAGGTAGGCGTATTTCCAACATTTACGGTCGACAATCCCAACCTTGCAGCCATTTCCAGTATACGACGTCCTCTGGAATCTACATCCGGCATACCCCATTCAAAGGCCTTGGCATTGAAATCTCCAGCTACAATAAGGTTATTTCCCATACCACGCAATGTGTCCTCAAGGCTATCCAACTTGTTCTGGAAATCAGCAATGGGCTTGTTCGGAATGAAGTAACAGCTCACGTACGTAAGCGTGCCATTCTTAACCCAGACGAAACCATCCTTAGAACCTTGATCTGTCACTGGATATTTTCCCAGATCCGGAATGAAAATTACGGCTGTTCCAAGGTTGTCCGCAAACCACCCATGATGGTCCCTGTTCTGATATTGCTCACTCAGGAGAAAAATATCCACTTCCATTTCAAATGCCAATTGCGTCAAGAGATCATTGGCAGTCAAACCTCTGTGAACATTTCCTTGAAGAACTCTCACCATTTTTTGCCGATTTTAACCTTCTCGAGAGCATCCCTAAACACTATACAGGCCCCTGAACCAGGAACATGGTTCCGTTTGGTGTCATGAACCTCCTTCTCCGTGCATAGCACACATCGTGCTTCACCTTTACAGTCTGATGCTTTATGTCTAGCATCTCCACACTTGTAACAGAGTTTGCTCCTATCAGGGCCATTACAATTCCTTGCAAGATGTCCATATGACAAACAACGGAAACAGCGAGTTACCATTGCTCTCTCCCTTACCCTACCATATATCCATACCACTTTCATTCTCCCCTCTTCCAGAAGTTTACCGGCATCTTGCTCTGCTAAATGTATAATAGCCATTTTCTGATTTCTGCTATTGGGTTCCGTGACAAAGATTTTGACTTCTCCGCTAAGTGTTTTAATGTCCCGTCTGACCGCCTCCTCCACATCTGCAATAGTCGTGATGCAGTCTAAGTCCCGCACCTCCAGAGTTATTCGGGGGGTCAAAGTTCTGACATCTTCATCCTGACCAGGAGCCTCTCTCAACGATTTGTTGAGGTTTTCTCGACCCTCACACGTCGTAGATTTGTTCAATTCAAGAAGAACATCTCCAGACCTGGTCTTCCTAATTGACTTAATGTCCACGCCACTGTCCTCTGGTTTGACCTTGCTACGGATATCTTTAAGTACATCCGCAAAGGATCTGTCTTTTGCTGGCTGAATAAGAACAGCTTCAAGGCGCCTTCTTGGTTTAGGCCTCTTCCCTTCTTCCTTTCTTGCAGGGTTCATGACCACAGTTTGAACCTCTTCTACTCGCTGCTGAGTATTTTCAATTTCATTACTCTGTTGTTTCCTTTCTTCTAGGGGTTGAACTCTTGTCCATTCCTCCTTTTCAGTGTTCTCTGGAATTGTTCCCGAAGATATCGGAGACAATTCCTCCGCTCTTGAAGAAAGGTCCTTTTTTTTTAAGCAACAGAAACTCTCTGGCTTTCTTCCAGGATCTCCGACTAGTACTCCCTGCATCTAAAGCCTCCTGCAATTTTTTCAACCCAACTTGAATCTCCAGCTTCATATTCCTTTGGGGGATAGCCAAAATGCTCTCCAAAAGCGCCTTAGCAATGTCAAGATACTCCTGTTCTTTGTTTTCATTGTCCGATATCTGCTGTCTTAAGACGGCGAACTTATCGGCATCCAATGCTCCTTGACTCAGTATTTCCTCCATGGCAATGCTACGGGTTAAAAATGTCCGCCGAAACAGAGAGATCTAAACGCCCTTGCCGCCTCCTGGCGACAGTGGTGAATAGATAGCGTACACCAAATGAATAATGTCACGAAATCAGTTAGCCTATACATTAAATCAACTGTCCCACAAGAAGAATAGTTAAGGCTATTCTGTATCGTGATCATTTTCGTCTATAAATTCTTCCTCTGAAGTATCTGCGTCTATTCCAACTTCTTCTGATTCTTCTTGCCCTATAGCTTCATAGATTTCCTCTTCAGCAAGTCGCTTCGGATTTTTAGCCCGTATACAAGCCCTAAAATCACAGAACCGTACGAGACACGGAGATAGTTTCTAATTCTATAAAAATATGGTTTAAAAATAAGACTGAGTTAAATAACTGAATTAATATTATATTTATATAGGTGCACGCATGGTGTACTTTGTGCACCATACCTCACAACAGCTCAATGGTTATTCCTGTGAGTCAGCACAAATGAATCCGGCAACAATGACACTGCTTGTAGTTGTTTGGAAACTTTTTAGGGATAGGTTAGATGGGGCCTAAGAACCTGCAGAAACATTACAAACAAAAATATACCAGCTTTAGTATGGCTGGTGTACTTTATACAGCAGCGCATGTACTTTAAATCATTTGTTCTAACCCTGTATGTTATTGCGGCCAGTCTTTAGCTAAAAACGGAGACTCTCTATTGTTGGTCGTAATGTTTAACGCTGCTATAAAGTAAAGATCTCTTATCTAAAGCATTGGTCGTATAAAGCAATCCCGTTCCATTGTCGGTTGACTGTACAGTATATTAACAGCCACTCATCCCTCACTCCGAACGCCTGGTAATAACTTTAATGTCACCATTACCGTGAATTCTGCGGCTTGATATGACACAAGAGAACGATTGATTCTTGAGATGTACGCTGCGTTGAATAATCCTCTCGTAAATTGTGTGTGCCGTATAAACTCGTAAGTACCCATGCAGTAATAATTATATTATTTACAATTTCAACCGAGAAATAACTTTCAGTACATTGATTTCCAGACTAGAAGTCCAGGATTTAAACTTTAGAAACAGGATTGATTTTACCATATCAGAGGCTAATTAATACCTTCGTAAATAACACAATTAGTTATTTACAAAATAAAGAGAATTCCAGTTTTACACCAGTTGGTTGCGGCTCAGTGATATCTCTATAAGCTTCCAGATTGAACATTTTGAATATTTTGCTAAATATTTTGACTAAATATACCCTCAGTTTAAGTTTTGTCTTTTTATTTGTATTTTTGTTTGCTTGTTATTTAGTTTGTTTGTTTGATTGTTAGTTTGCTATGGGTTGGCGTTAAAAGTACTGGTATTTTTGGGGAAGGCAACCCTAAAATAAATTCTTGTAAATTGTTCATGCAATATAAAGGAGTAGGGGATTAACAGGAAACCGCAAATTCGATCAAAGTAGTGAGATATGCACAGGTTACCACAAATCTGGGTACTAAGACATTATCAGAAACCCGCAAAACCGGGTAGAAAGGGGTTAAAAGGAAACCGCGAATCCGGGTAGTAAGAGATTAACAGGAAACGACAAATCCGGATAGTAAGGGATTAACAAGAAACAGCAAATCTGGATAAAAAGGAATTGAAGAGAAGCCGTAAACCCTGGTGGTATAGGATTAACAAGAAGCCGCAAATTCGGATATTAAGGGATTAACAGAAATCCACACAACTCAGGGTAGTAAGAAATTAACAGAGAACTGCAAATCCGGCTAGTAAGGGATTAACAGAAGACCGTGTAGTAAGGAATTAACAGGAAACTGCAAATCCGGCTAGTAAGGGATTAACAGAAAACCACACAATTCACGGTAGTAAGGAATTAACAGGGAACTGCAAATCCGGGTAGTAAGGTGGGTGCAGTCATCTGCATCTTTCATTTGAGATGAGAAGGCCAGGTGTAATACCCAACGTCGGATGAGATAGCAGGCTTCATAAGGCCCATTACCGCTCCTGAATCCACACCACCCTACGATGATGTAGGCGAGACGGCAATAAATCATTTACTTCTCACGGAGTCTCCATATACAAGCCACTTTGTACTTACTTCAGAACAGTGGCGGAGGGGTTTGCCTTTCCCTGGTGACTGCAAAGAGGACTTTTTAAAATGAGAAACCAGGCAGTTTAAGAGACGGCATCCGGTCAAAACCAATAAGAGCTCATCGGCTCCAGGCAATTGGGTTTCGATGAGGAAAGTTTTAACCGCCTGAGGTTATTACGTGGAGTAACGTGCAAAGACATGAGACCAGGCTATCGCCACTTTGGAAATACTTTTAATCAACGCCATTCCTCGAACAAACCTGATGCAGGGTGGGAAGTAAGAATTCACGTGGGCGATAGACGAACACGATTCCACTGAGTGCGACAGCTTGGTCACGGCTCACCTGTTGTTGTTGTTGATTGATTTTGGGACCTTGTGACATCGTGGTCATGTATCACTGTGTACTTGGGTGTGTGTGGAACTTGTTCGAAAACCGATGTTATTTTGAAGGCTGTATTAGTGTGTGTAAAATGCGTAAACACTAGCCATTCTGACAATGGTAATAATTAATATCCGTGTTGACTGATAGTACTATCTTATTAAAACCGCCTTGACAAACACTAAGGAATGTGGTTTAATTACTGCTTATAAGTACATGTTTCGGTGTTCAATGACACCTTCGTCAGCGTAGATTGAATATTAAAGTAATCTTAAAACTAAGTCTACAATGATAAAAGAGAAAATATATATCCTTACAAAACACTAGCCCTCCAGCGGGCGTGCTGGGGTATAAAGTACACCACAGTTAATGTTTTTCAACTTGGCAAAAATGTAGCCTCTCTAAGGCGGGTTGCTGGCCTGCTCTTCTTGCAGTGTGACCTTAGTTGTTGAATGTGATAGTTGGAGTCTCTGTGAGTGCACCTGAGCGGCTCTACTGTTGTTTCAAATTGGGCTGCAATGTAACCCGCGCGCCCGATGGAGTAAGTATTTCAACTACATTAGTTTATTGATATTTTCGAGTATAGTAGTGGTTAAACACTGAAATTACTACTATTTCTTCAACTACAATATATTTCCGTTTATTTAGGATATTGGCACCTGAGGAAATAGCCAAATTACTCCATGAACAGCCAGAAAAAGACGATTTGGACAGCCAGCGTGGAATCAGATGAAGAACAGGAAGTCATTTTATTGTTGCGTTTTCACTTTGCTACAAGTGCATAATATGGTAAAATTGTAATTATTACTGATGTGAACAAATAACATCTGGTAAAAATGAGATATTTCCCATTGTTATGTGATGTTAAGTTGTGTTACAACTCGCGCCTGGTCATGTATAACTTTTAGGCGTGCCTGCTGGAGGGAAATGTAAATAAAAGAATGCTCAGAAAAAGAATTAGAAAACATATGAATACAAAAGAATAGAATGAATATAAATGTACCTTAAAGAACTGCTTGTTAATAAATATGGTTCGATTACAGTGAATCTGATGTCGCAGCTATGTGATATATCTTCCAGTTATATCACAATCCTTCAGTGTGGTTTAATATTATCGGACGTAATATGACTAGCCTATGTGTGTTCGTATTTAAATGCGAATTGGGAGCGAGGTGGCCGTGGCCTTTAGTTAGGAACAATCCATGCATTTGCCTGGAGTAGAAGTGGGAAACCCCGAAAATTAACTTCTGAGATGACTGAGATGGGAATCGAATCCTCCTCTTCGCAGTGTTGCCTCACAAGACTGAGCGTCCCCATTCCAGCCCTCAGACCAGAATTAACATTTCTTGGCAGAGCCGGGAATCGAAACCAAACCTACGGAGCGACTGCCGAGAATGCTCGCCGCTACACCACGAGTTGGTCGGCTCACCTATTAACGCCAATCGCGGAAGTCGTGAAGTGAAAGGAGTGAACATTTGTAATTTGAGGAATGCTATTCTGAGAACCCGTTAATGGTGGGTAATGATGGGAAACATGATGGTGCAGTGGTGAAGTTGCTTGCCTCACACCAATGTGGACTGGCTTCGATTCCCAGACAATGCATATGATATTTACGAAGTAAACCTGTCGTTCGATTTCCACGTAAATATAGAGGTCCCGTGGCTGGTGATTGCGCGATTAACGGTCACGTAAGCAACAAGCCCTCCTTCCTTCCTTCCTTCCTTCCTTCCTTCCATCCTACCTTCCTTCCTTCCATCCTACCTTCCTTCTTTCCTTCCTTCCTTCCTTCCTTCCTTCCCTCATTCTTCCTTCCATTCCACCTTCCTTCCTTCCATCCCTCATTCCTTCCTTCCTTCCTTCCTTCCTTCCTTCCTTCCTTCCTTCCCTCATTCCTACCTTCCTTCCTTCTTTCCTTCCTTCCTTCCCTCATTCCTTCCTTCCATCCTACCTTCCTTCCTTCCCTCATTCCTTCCTTCCTTCCTTCCTTCCATCCTACCTTCCATCCTTCCTTCCATCCTACCTTCCTTCCTTCCTTCCTTCCTTCCTTCCATCCTTCCTTCCTTCCTTCCATCCTACCTTCCTTCCTTCCTTCCTTCCCTCATTCCTTCCTTCCATCCTACCTTCCTTCCTTTCTTCCATCCCACCTTACTTCCTTCCTTCCTTCCCTCATTCCTTCCTTCCTTCCCTCATTCCTTCTTTCCTTACTTCCATCCTACCTTCCTTCCTTCCTTCCTTCCATCCTTCCTTCCCTCATTCCTTCCTTCCTTCCCTCATTCCTTCCTTCCTTCCATCCTACCTTCCTTCTTCCTTCCTTCCCTCATTCCTTCCTTCCTTCCTTCCCTCATTTCTTCCTTCCTTCCCTCATTCCTTCCTTCCTTCCTTCCCTCATTCCTTCCTGCCTTCCTTCCATCCTACCTTCCTTCCTGACTTCCTTCCTTCCTTCCCTCATTCCTTCCTTCCTTCATTCCTTCCATCCTACCTTCCTTCCTTCCTTCCCTCATTCCTTCCTTCCTTCCTTCCATCCTTCCTTCCTTCCTTCCCTCATTCCTTCCTTCCTTCCATCCTACCTTCCTTCCTTCCTTCCTTCCCTCATTCCTTCCTTCCTTCCATCCTACCTTCCTTCCCTCATTCCTTCCTTCCATCCTACCTTCCTTCCTTTCTTCCTTCCCTCATTCCTTCCGTCCTTCCTTCCCTCATTCCTTCCATCCTACCTTCCTACCTTCCTTCCCTCATTCCCTCTTTCCTTCCTTCCTTGGCTAATAAAAGCTTGTCTCTACAGTTTAGCCTATGTCTCAATGAAGGGCGGTTATGTGATGGATTCATGGTGTAATATATTTGATCTAGTTGCTGTTTATCAATAACTCACAGCACTTACAATTTAGATCGTAGACTTTCGTGGCCGGTGTCTAGTTTATCATCTTGGCTTACAGGATTGAGCCGCGTCGCATATCGGTTATTATTTCCCGATAGCGTGAATGAAGAGAAGAAACATATTTGGAACACGCTCCTAGCTAATGACTACAGCAAAGGACAAATAAATAGGGCCACACGGAAGGTAGAACAAAGCCGAAGTACTGGCAAAAATAACGAAGATAGGCCCTACCATAAAGCCTTTCTGTCGTACGTACAGGCGTTGACAGATAGAATCGCCAGGCTGCTTAAGAAACACGATATGACAACTGTGATACATCCTATAAACAAGCTGACGCAAGTGGTGCGTAAATCAAACGAGATAAAGCTGCCAAACCAGGACGCAGGGGTTTACAAAGTGCCTTGCTCCTGTGGACAGGTTTACACAGGGCAAACAAAAAGACGCGTTTCCATTAGGATTTTAGAGGACATTCGAGACACGAAACAGATAAACTACAGATCTGCAATAGCTGAACATGCTGACGTCACGAGGTACGCCATCGAATTTGATAAGGCCGAAACGGTTGCTAAAATTCCCGTATATCAAAACAGGTTAATTAGAGAGGCAATAGAGGTCGTGAAGTATCCCAATAATTTCAATCGCGAAGATGGTTTTAAACTTAGCAACATTTGGAAAGTTCTCCTAGCGCGCGACTGCCAGGGGCGGGGACCAATCAGCGAGCAGCGTGACGACAATGCAGGGCAAGCAAGCACATCTGACTGGCAACAACCGTTAGATTGAGTACGGACACCAACTCGTACCTACCCATGATTAAGGCTGCTGCAATGTCGGCCGAAACGTCGGGAAATAATAACCGATATGCGACGCGGCTCAATCCTGTAAGCCAAGATGATAAAGCACTTACACTGTTTGGGGAAAATATGCATGTTCCTTCCGGGTCTAGAGTATTTCCCACCGACCAGTAAGTTGTTGCATTGAATAGTTGTTCTTGTTACTGTTGTTCTTGTTAATAATTCATTTAGGGCCTTGTGACACCGTGTTCATTTTAGGTCCGTATACTATGGAAGTGTGCACATAACCCGTGCCATTCTCATGGCTGTATTGATATTGATATTGGAAGAATTCCTCCACTTCTCAGTTCTTCCTAATGATGCTGAGTGTATCCCTATTCCTGCACTCAGACCAGAACCGGGAATAAAACACGGGCCTTTGTGCTGAGAGTCTAGTGTGCTAACCTGTATGCCATGAGGCGGTAGTTGTTTTGCAGCATTGGCCTTAAAACTCGGCGAGAGTTGAGATGTTGAACTCACTTCATCGGTGCCAAAAGCTGATAATACATTGGCTTATGTGAATGCCAAAGACATTGCGCGGACGATTGAGATACACGAGGTGGTCCAGCCAGCAAAGTTTGGTGGCAACGTTTGGCTGGGCCGTGATGATTTTAATCCCCTTCATTGTCATCAAGAAAGAAAGACCGATAAATGCAACAACAAAAATAACTTAGGTTCATTCTGGTTCCCTATCGATAAACTATTTGAGCAATAAATAGGTTAAATGCACTGAGGTGTGTGACGTCAGAGTACCGCTAGGTGCATGTGCACTGTGGAGTTACGAGACGGCAACGACAGGGCGAGGTTGACGTAATCCAGCCAGCTCCCTCCTTTCCCCGCGCGCTCCAGCTCCCTAATGACTTGTAACTTTCTAGCGTTCTGATTGTTTCTTGATCATCTAACATGTCACAAGAGTCTTTGGCTTCTAGCATTTTTAGCCTACTTTTCACATTTTGCAAAAATGAGGAAAAAGTAGACTTATGAGATCGGGCAAATGTGTGTCTGTCTGTCTGTCTGTCTGTCTGTCTGTCCTTCTGTCTGTCTGGCTGTGTGTGTGTCTCCCACTATCAACTCCTAAACGGCTGGAGCAATCGAAACAAAATTTGGTAGGAGTAAAGATCTATACCCGAATATCTCACGGCCATATTTGAAAATGATGTCAGTGCTACCAACTGCTAAAAAATCGCAATTGAAATTTGAGCTCCATGTCGGATATCTTGGGAGGTATGAATGGGAGCTATTTCAAAATTGGCACACGTATAGATAATTATATTGCAGTTTAATTTCCAGGAGGCCATACATGGCAGTGTTGCCAAAATGATTATAAGCCTGCTGATAGGTCCAATTTTTAAATGCATATAACTTCTACACTATCAATTGGAATTCAACCAAATTTCGTATGTTGTATGTGTACATAACCAGATATGACTGAGCGTATTCTTAAGACCCACGAGAGCTGCCAACTGTTAATAAATGCTCCTAATTTATTTTATCCAAATACCAATATATCAGAAATTATGCAAGCCGACAGCTTTAAACTATGCACACGTATAGTACCTGACATTCTATATTAATTTGGAGTAACTTATATACGTCAGTGCTACCAACGTGATTCTAAGCCTGCTGATAGGTCCAGTTTTAAAATGCATGTAACTTCTATACTAACTAATGGATTTCATTCAAAATTGGCACAACAATAGATCATATTATTTCAGACTATTTCTGACCAATACATGTATGTCATTGTTGCCAACATGAATTTACGCGCGCTGTTAGATCCAATGTTTAACTGCATGTAACATCCATGCTATCCATTGGACTTCAACCAAATTTTGTATTCTGTACCTTAAGGGATGGAGCTAAGAATATTTTCAGTCACCAGGGCTGCCAACTGTAGTTCTCCATTAGGCTACATTATTCCAGCTACAGTATTTCGAACTAATTAGAAATTTCGATATTACCAACTTAATTTCGTCATTATTCTAGATAGATCCATCCATATAGATTTATCATTGCATGAATCTTAAATTTTAAGAAAAGTAGGCTGTTTAGTTCGTCACGGAACTTCTTGTTAGCATATAAAATGATATAAAGTCCAGTCTTTCAGACTGATTGTCTCTTTTTTTATTACATAATGATCACTGTGAGGTCATTGGTGGGACATGTTTCAAGACCTAATTGCTTTTGGCCCCTTCATCGGCCGATATGAATAAATAAATTAATGTCTAGTCCGTGCGAGGCCCGTTTCTACCATTACATATGTTGAAGTGATACATTTCATGAACATTTCTACCAGATCGTTCTATTTGCAAGTTATTAATTCAACGCAATTGACTTCATTGATTTTATACGTCTACATCACTGGTGAAGTATTGAAATTAGGTTTCATTAACATCTGCTGACCACAGTAAAGCGTGTCTATATTTTCATAAATTTGTCTCGTCGATGAACACTTCAGAAGATTTGAACTACACAGTTTTACCATTTTGAAACCGGGTGAGTTAGCCGTGGTCGTTACGCCATGACTGCTGGTAGTCGCTCACATCCGGGAGGCGAGGAGGTTCGAATCCTCCCGCCGGCAACCTTGAAGATGGTCTTCTGTGGTTTCCCATCTCCCTTCCAGGCAAATGCCGGGGTTGGTCCCTAACTATAGGCCACAGCCGCTACCTTCCAACTCCTCGTCCTTACATTCAAACTTTCCTCCTCAGGCAACACTCCACACGCGATGGTATTTGTAGCTGACCCATTGGGTGTCCGCCTCGAAGTAGCTACAAAACTGGCGAGCCGAACATGTCCTCGGACTCTTCCGGCACTAAAAGCCGTACGCAAAAAAAAAAAACTACACCACTTTGAAAGTGCTCCCTAGTTTATACTCCACGTTTTTCCACATTAGGGTGCACCATATAGGGTTTAATAACAAGGGAATTTTTATTGTTACGCTATACATTTCTTATGTCTTTGACATTTATTGATTCATATCGGCTGATGAAGGGGCCAAAAATAATTTGGCCTTGAATCATGTCCCAGCAATGACCACACAGTGATTTTATTTAATAAAAAGTATTGATTAGGCGGAACTTTTAACCTATTTATTACTCAACAAAAAGTAAAACGCGAAAAAGTAATTAAAATGTAATAATGTTGAAATATGTGCTCGATTACGTAAATATGAGTTTTTGCTCATTCAGCCACGGCAGCACACTTGGCGTCACATTGCTGATGCCAACATGGAGGATACAAAATAAACCACACGACACACATAATAATGAGACACGTAATATTGTAATTATGTGAAAGTGCATTAAATGGCAAAACTGTTGGCTTGGATAAAAATTATTTATGCGTGAGTATTCGCACTGTGTGTGGCAAAAACCATGGGTGTATATTTTAGCCAACGCAGCCACACTACCTAGCAAGTATTGGGCTAGGCAAAAACCATTGGTCTGAATGAAGATACAACCCGTGACAATAAAGTACCCAAATGAGATGGGTTTTCCATTATCATGAAAAATATTATGAGATTAATATATTTTATTTATATTTTATAACTTACATTTTATTTATTAATCTCATGTAATTTTTCTCAGCATTAGGGAATAACCCATCTCATTTGGGTACAATCGTGTTGACCGACTGAAAGGAATCAAACTGTTGTTTCCTATAATTCGCAGTTCTCCACCTCTTTGATTGTACATGGATACCATGTTAGCTGCACTGATTATATCTACGGGAACTCCAGGGGGTATGTGGCTATCAGTCAGCTCATGACTTAACCAACATTTGAGGGGAGGTTGCCTATCCCCACTCTCTTCACAAACTGATTAGCGTAAGCTGACTCGACTCTCTCGGTTTAACACAATTAGGGCAGTTCAACCATCCCGGAAATGGCAGTGTGTTCGTAGCCCGGCTCCATGCGGTGCTTTCTGGATAATACAACCTGTGACAATAAAGTTCGGTGAATAGTCCTATACTATCAACATGGATGAACAATACACGACAGTAACCGTATTGTCCTTCGAAATAGTCCCCTCCCGTAACTATGCAATGCTGAGATCGGCGATACATGTCCTGGAAACTTTGCAAGAAGGCGTCCTTTGGGATGGTGTTGAAATGCCTCGTCACGTTGCGTTCGGTGAATAAAGTGAGAACGGTTGACCTGGCAACATTGGCGACACACAACGCAACGAGTAAGACCTGTTTGACACTGTGCGTGTTTAGAATGATGAAATTATGCAACCTACCATGCACACCTGTTCGGCTGGTGGCAGTGAAGCGGGTGAATGTTCTGTGGAAAGAAATGGCTCTGAAAACCATCGTCACGGGCGACGAGACCTGGTGTCTGAAGTACGAAACCGAAGTCAAGTGCAAAGTATGGAGGGCCAGAGGTTTTCGGATATTTTGGACATTTCGGACATCCAACGCAATGCGACGTAATGTGACGACCCAACTGAAGGTTTTTCAACACCATCCCAAAGGGTGTGCATGGTAGGTTGCATAAATTCATCCTTCATCTATGTTGATAGTACAGGACTATTCACCGAACTTTATTGTCACAGGTTGTATTAGAGGGGTTGACAATGTTGTATTTTAGAACTGAAAAGGTTCATTCTGGTTCCGTATTGATAAACTAATCTCTACTTAGTATAAAACAAAGTTCCCGATTCTTGGAAGTTACGGGTAGACCCAAGAACCACTGGTTGGATTTGGATGGGGTTTTCACCATTCTGTAAAGGATATCTCGAGGATGATTTCTGTAGAAAATAATTTATTTTTGATCAAAGGAAGCCGAGCAGTAACGATTTCAGTGGAAAAGTCGAAAAATCTGGCGTCCGAGTGCTTTGTAAGCTTACGCTGGGCAAACCGTTAAAAAATATCTAAATACTATGAGTGTAAGAATGTTCAGCATGAGAAGTTCTACAAAAACGTCTGTGAGAGCATATGTCTATCTTCAATACATCGCCCACTATAAGTGATTTTACGTTTTAATTTTTATTCCAACCATGTCCATTCAACTGCTGAAGGGACAGTATATGAGCTAGCTAAGGGCGAGTCTTATCATCCCTGTTACAGCCCAGCTAGCGGGCGAACCTATTGCCCCAGATACAGCCAGCAGCAAACCGTTGAGTCGTGTTGAGTTAAGACTTCTGAGAAGGGTAGTTGTGTTTGGAGTTTCCCTGGAAGTGCAACTCGGGTTATCTTCATTTCACCTGTGAAACACAGTCAAGTTAAGATTGGACAGAAGGGGATTTGATTTTCATTCATCTCGCCATTTTTAAATTACGTCTGATAAGAATTTGTTGCACATGCATCTCCATGATAATATAATTAATAGTCCAATCAGTGATTTTAAACCATCATGCCGAGACGTAAAACGGATGTTGGTCGTGGTTCGTTGACATTGGAAAAGAAAAAGCGCTTATCACCTAATGCATTCATAACTGTTCCCGGGCGAAGCCGGGTCGGGTTGCTAGTTGAGTAATAAATACGTTAAAAGTTCCGCCTAATGAATACTTTTTATTAAATAAAGATCATTGTGGGGTCATTGGTGGGACATGTTTCGAGTAGTACAGTACAGTACTACTGAATTCCAACAACATGTTTCATAGTATTCTCAACTATTGCTACAGTACTGTTGCAACACATTTTATGTTTCATCTGTAGACCAAAGTGAAGCGTGTGTTCATTTTCATAAATTGTCTAGTCGATGAACACTTCTGTGGATTTAGACTCACCCTATTTATAGTGTTCCTAGTTTATAAGAGTTTTTACATCATTTTATGTTGCTTTAGGCTTTCAATTTTTTTTATCTATCCTTATGGTGTACCAGATAGGATTTAGTGACAAGGGACTTTTTAGTGTTAAGCTAAACAATTATCTTGTGTCATATTCATTTATATCGGCTAATTATTAAGCCTAGAAACATGTCCCACCAATGACCATACCGTGATCATATTTAATAACAGGTAATTCCGTGAAGAAATAAATAGCCTATTTTCATATATCCTACTAATATTAATTGCCTATATCAACATACAAATTGTCAGTTTGATTGCTGTAATAGATATTGAGAACCGTCTAAATATTTTGGACGGTCACCATGTTGGATGTTTATGTTATAAGCATTAGATTTATGTACCATTACATGAAGATTATTGTATAAGTGTTTTATTCAAACTTCAATCACATGATTAGGACACAAGAATAAAAGCGGGATTTTAAAATTTCGCCCAGCCGCCATCTTGTGGTTATGAAAATAATTTAAATGAATTAGATGCCAGTCATTAAAATTTGTATAAGCATATATATACCGTATCAAGTTTCACTGCGCTCCGATGGTTAAAACGCAAGAAGCGTACATTTGGATATTTAAATTTCACGTCGCTGCCATTTTGGATTTGTGCTCGCCAGGTTATTGAACGTCCCATAGGTGACCTTATGCTTATAGCCTCTATACACTTCCAAAATTTCAGTTTAATTGCAGTAGTAGATTAATAGATATTGAGAACCGTCTAAATATTTCGGATGGCCGCCATGTTGTATTTTAATATATGTAGGCCATTGAGTTGTGTACTATTAGATGACGATTATTGTGTAAGTTCATTATGCAAATGTCGATTTCGATCTTATGATTAGAACACAATGAATAAAAACTTAATTTTCGAAATTCGCACAGCCGCCATCTTGAGGTTACGTAAACAAATGAACTAAATTAGATACCAGTGCATTACAATGTGTATAAACATTTGCTATACGAAGTTTCACTGCGTTTGGATCATTAAATCGCGAGAAAAGTCTATTTAAAACTTTCAACTTCGCTTGGCCACCATGTTCGTTTTGTAGTTAACCGGTTTTTGAAAGTCTCATATATGAACTTCCATTAATGCCCTTTATCTCCGTACAAAATTTCATGGTGATACCGGTAATAGTTTTAGAGATATAGAATGCCAGTGAAATATTTCGCACAGCCGCCTACTTTAGGTTATGTAAACAATTGATCGAAGTTAGATGTCGGTGCATTTCAATGTGTATAACCATATACTGTACCAAGTTTCATTGCGTTTGGTTGCTTAAATCGCGAGAAACGTCTATTTAAATGTCGCAACTTCGCTTGACCGCCATGTTGGTTTTTTAGTTACCACGTTTTCAAAAGTCACATAGATGAATTTCTAGTAGTTTCCTTTATTACCGTACAAAACTCTAGGGAGACAGCGGTAGTAGTTTCGGAGATATTGAATGTTGGTGAAATATTTCTCACAGCCTCCATGTTGGATTGGTGAGACGTAACAAAATTTGAAGGACACGGTCGGGGTCATCCGGAATAGTGCTATATATTTACCGAGTTTCATTGAAATCGCTCCAGGCGTTTAAACGTTATCAGGTGGAGACACACAAAAATCCATCACACACACAGACAGACACACGGACAAAAGGTGATCTCATAAGCCTATTTTTTCATAAATGAAAATAGTCTAAAAAGTGTTGATCAGGCGGAACTATTAACCTATTTATTACTCAATGTTGTATTTGTTCACAATTCACACGTAAAATGGCAGATTCAGGTTGAATTTTATCTACTGTATATAAGACGTGATATAAAAAGGGAATGCTGCGTGGGATATAAAAGGCAGAGGAGTTAACATCTATTACTACAACATTTCTTTTTTTTTTCATATTTACAAAAGTTATTTTCGCAACTTAATTTAATTTCTTTTACCCCAGGATTTGGTCTTCTCCAGTTTTACCGAACGGCTTCACATATTTCTAGAATTCAAGGATACAGCCTAGCATTAGCAATTACGTTTGTTACAAAAACAGCCAGTTTCTCTAAACTGAATTCTACCTTAGAATCATTCGTGCTACTGACCTCGTTAAGTTAGGCACCAAGCTGTTGGACTCTCATGTATGCCCCCCACGGGCTCAAATATAGTGCGACGTGGGTTGGCGACCACGAGACCCCAGCTGAGTCTGGCATTGCTTCCACTTACTTGTGCCAGGCTCCTCTACGTCTTCTTTCCTGTCCACCTCTCTTGGTCAACGCATGTTCTCTTCTGACCCCGACGGTATTAGGGTATCCGAGGCCTAGAAAGTCTCTTCCATTCCCGCCTTAATTGGCCCTTGTCTCCTCTTTTCTGATACCCTCCTTCTGGGGGGGGTCTTCCTTCTTTTCCTTTTCATGTTATCTCCTGCCTTCTGCTCAAGGCCCCCAAGGAGGCAGCGTGTGTGTAGCCCCACCACTTCTGGTGCACCCTCGATAGTGCTACACCCTCAGGGGCTCGTGGCTGGCGAGTTCGGGAGTTGGCGATCCCGAGGGATTCCTGAGCTTGGTCCGTTCCTTCCCCCTTTTTCCACTGACTTTGAGGCGGGTCCTCTCCTCTTTCGATTTCCTATCTGCCTTTCATGGTTCTCCTTCCTTCCAATTCCCTTAATCCTCATTCTTCGAGGGTTGAGGGCATTTCTTTTCTTCGTGTCCTTTATTTGAGTTATCCTTTATTTCTTTACAATTTCTTCTTACGTACTAGTATTAGTTGTATTCATTCTCATCTCATCTCATCTTTCACTATCACCCAAACCATTAGCGGCCGATAACCTAGATGTTAGACCCCCTAAAAAGAACAATTAGCACCATCATTATCATCATCTCATGTGTGGCATTAAAATACATGAGAATTTATAATCACTTCTGATTTCGAGCCGCTATATTTATCCAGAAAGGGGGCGGGAGTGTTATTTGGCACCTAACTTAAAGACGTATTTTAGTCAAAATAAATGTTATACGTTTCATATTATTGGTATACAAAGTCATGTAAGCCTCCATCAACCTCCGCTAACAAAAATCAATGTAATTCAGCTCGATTCAATTCAGGAAAAAAGGAAACTTCTGTTAGTCTGATGACATAGCTGGACTACTCTCTATTTAAAGCATGGCTCAATGTCTCTCTGTACTGATACAACCTCATGCGGAAAACTGGGAACAAAGTTTGGTTTGAAGTCCACGCTCGTATTGCTGTGGCTCCCACTTCTGGCTGGATTGTGAGTGTTCGCGAAAACTTCCAGACTGATTTGAATGCATACCAATTAACATTCAAAGGATTATGGAACCACCCAGACTTCTCCATCAGTTTGCCAGTATTTCGCTCAAGTGTACCATTGAGCTAATCAGTTGGTATGGCACACCTCATCAAGACTGTGGTTAGCAAATTCGGAGAAGACCACTGCTAGACATTTGTGAACTATGTGCTATGTGCAGGTTGCGGGGTCTTACAAGAGAAGTATCAGGTATATCAGGTCGAAACCTATCTTGAAAGTTCGTGGACGTAATCGTTGTACTATAAGAGGACAACGTACGGAAAATCAGCTGCAAGATTGAACTGCAAGGCTCCGAAATCATGTGGCGAATCTCTCATATAAATCAGTGGGAGGTAGCGAGTACCGTACATGTTGGAATGGACAGCCCTGACCGCCCAAGCACTCAAGGCTGGTGGGAAGGAGCCGCAAGCTCCAGTCAGCATATACGCCCCACCTTGCTACTACTCCGAGTGCCACAGGGATGTCCAACTCCTCCAAACGTCATGCCTGCGTACCAAGATGTCAGGTACGATTTCGGAGCCTTGCAGCTCAATCTGGCAGCTGACAATCAACATGGCCACTATCCGGAGTGTCATACATTATTTTGATTTATACATTCTAGGTTCATGACAATTTTGAAGTGTGTTTTGAAATGTTGTACTTAGCTTTTGCTTTTTATGTAGATGTCCACCTAGTAATGAACGAAGAGTAGTAACATGATGTTCAAACCCTCTTGTGTTCAAAACTTGTTAAAATCTGCCTTAAATGACAAGAAGCATTTGTATTACGTATCATATGGCCTAGTTGACTTTCGTAGTAAAATGTTTGGGCATAGTGACACCTGTTGAGTGTGGAGTATAGATTTAGCCTCTCATGATGGGCAGTATGTATATCTGATGATTAGTATAGGCGATAGCCAGTTTATATAGCTAGAGACGTATGACGTAGCCCCGAAGTCATTCGAACGAAGGCGTCACAGATCACCTGATCTGAACACAACTCCTTGGGACACAGCATGTGACTGTCACCAACCAATGGGAATCAAGAAGGTGTAGTGGCGTCATGAAGAAGCCAGAAACAGCTGCCAGTTATTGTCTGGCCACATGTCACGCATCAAACACGTAACCGCTAGAACATACCTTTTCAATTGATCTGATGTGTGTGTTTGAGTCTTCAGTCTTTCTACTGGTTGATGCAGCTCTTCATGCTTCCCTGTCCTGAGCTAATCGTTTCATCTCTACATAGCTACCACACCATACATCCAAGGCAATTTGTTTAACATATTCTAACCTTGGTCTACCCGTACTGTTCTTATCCTCGACCCTTCTTTTCATACCTAATCTTGCTATTCCTGGGTGTCTTAGTATGTGTCCTAACAACCTATGTCTTCTCTTCATTAGCAGTCGCCAGAATAATCTATCCTCTCCCACTCACCTTAATACCTCTTTATTCGTAACCCTATCTACCCATCCGATCTTCATGATTCTCCTGTAACACCACATTTCAAACGCTTAAATTCTCCTCTTTTCTGCTGCACCAACAGTCCAAGCTTCACTTCCATAGAGCGCCACGCTACAGACAAAGGCTTTCAAATATGACTTCCTAATACCTAAATCTCTATTCGATGTCAACAGATTCCTTTTCTGTATAAATGCTTTCCTTGCCTATGCTAACTTACTTTTTATTTCCTCTTCGCTTTGTCCATCACTGGTTATTTTGCTTCCTAAGCAAAAGAAGCCACCTACTTCCTTTAGCTTTTCACCTGCCAATTCGACATCCAAAGGGGTTCCTGATTACTTTCGACTGCATTCCAATATTTCTGTTTTGCATTTATTAATTTTCATCAAGAATTCTTTCCTCAAGACAGAATCCATACTATTTAACAACTCATTCAAATCCTCTGGTGTGTCGACTAAGGTGACAATATCATCAGCAAATCTCAAAGATGAAATTTTTAGCCTACTTTTCACATTTTGCAAAAATCAGGAAAAAGTAGACTTATCAGATCGATCCGGGAAAATGTCTGTCTGTCTATCTCTCCTTCTGTCTGTCTGCCTGTGAGTGTCTCTCCCCCCTATCAACTCGTAAACGGCTGCAGCAATCGAAACCAAATTTAGTATGAGTAAAGATGTATACCGGAATATCTCACGTCCATATTGGAAAATTATGTCAGTGCTACCAAGTGCTGAAAAAAACGCACAAGAAATTTGAGCTCCATGTTGGATATCTTGGAAGGTATGCATGGGAGCTATTCCAAAATTGGCACTCATGAAGATAACACTATTTCGGTTTAATTTCCAGGAGGCCATACATGACAGTGTTGCCAAAATAATTTTAAGCCTTCTGATAGGACCGATTTTTAAATGCATATAACTTCTACACTATTAATTGGATTTCAACCAAATTTTGTGTGTAATATGTGTACATAAACAGATATGACCGAGTGTATTCTTATGAGCCACCAGGGCTGCGAACTGTTAATAATTGCTCTCTCTATTTTCTTCATCCAAATACCAATATATCTGAAAGTATGCAAGCCGACAGCTTTAAACTATGCACACGTATAGTACCTGACATTTTAGATTAATTTGGAGTAACTTATATACTTCAGTTCTGCCAACATGATTATAAGCCTGCTGATAGGACCAATTTTTAAATACTTGTAACTCCTATACTATCAGTTGGATTTCAACCAAATTTCCTATGCGCTATGTGTAACATAACAGATATGACTATAAGTATTCTTAAGAGCAATCAGGGCTGCCAACTGTTAATAAATGCTGTCTATATTTTTGTACCCTAATATCACTATATCAGAAAGTATGCAAGCCAACAGCTCTATACTTTGCACACGTATAGCACCTGACACCCTAGATTAATTTGGAGTAATTAATATAAGTCAGTGCTGCCAACATGATTATATGCTTGCTGATAGGCCCAATTTTAAAATACATGTAACTTCTATACTAACAAATGGATTTCATCCAAAATTAGCACAACACGATATCATAATATTTCAGATTATTTCTGACCAGCACACGAATGACATTGTTGCCAACAGGCTTTTAGACGTACTGATCGATCCAATGTCTAACAGCATGTAACGTCCATTGGACTTCACCAAATTTTTTATTCTGTACCTTAAGAGATGGAATTAAGAATATATTCAATCACCAGGGCTGCCGACTGTAGTGCTCTATTAGGCTACATTATACCAGGAATATTTCGAACTAATTGGACATTTCGATATTACCAACTTAATTTCGTCATTATTCTAGATAGGTTCATATACTGTAGAATAATCATTGGCATGAAATTAGGCTCTTTAGTTCGTCACTGAACTTCTTGTTTCTTCTTGAATCATTACTCCTACTTAATTTTTTTTCTCCAATTTCCTTCATAGATTGTTCAATGTATAGATTGAAAAGTATGGGTGATAAGTTGCAGCCTTGCCATACACCTTGCTGTATTTATGTGATGACTGTGGAAGTGTGTGTAACTGTATAAGGATGTGGTAGATGCCCTGGGACTCTAGTAGGGTACTGACCTGGAGGGAGTGTGGAAAACCCCGGCGGAAACTACACTCACGATAGCCACTGTCAGCGCTGGGATAGGAACCTGAAGTCTCAATGATTGCTGCAGCTGCCTTTCTTGCCGTCGTTTAACCCCTAATAGGGAAAAACTAATTTTACCCTACTTTCGATTTTTGCAAAAAAATGAAAGTAGACTTATGAGATCAACACAGGGCGAAAAAAGTGTGTCTGTCTATGTGTGTGTATGTGTGTGTGTGAGTCTGTGTGTGTGTGTGTATGTGTGTGTGTGAGTCTGTGTGTGTGTGTGTGTGTGTCTGTGTGTGTGTGAGTGTGTGTACTCTGAATGTCTGTCCCCCCTATCAATTCGAACACGGTGAATGCAAATTGAACGAAATTTGGTACAAAGGTAGCACTAGCAAAGGACACCTCAATGTCATGTTTTATATCGCCGCCATCTTTACTAAAACTGAATGGCGGCCACTCAAACGTTCAAAACGTAAAATCAAATAACGACTAACCAAATCATCCGATCTCTACCAAATTTGGTAACAACATACCTTCGTATAGGATGCGTCTTGTGACCAAATTACAAGGTCGTCCGCCATACCATTTCAGGATGGCGGCCGTGCGAATTATGCAAACTTTATAATCCATATCATGGGACCCACCAGTTCCGATTATCGAGCCGAGAATCGTTTTAACTGTTCTAAAGGAAGAGGCACGTTCGAAATTAAAAGTTTATTTTGTAATACTATAGTGCAGACGTGATTTTAAAAAGCTGAACTGATTCAGTAATAAGACAAGATGGCAGCGGATATCTTGTGCCGGACTTATATTTCACTAATTTGAGTATTGCATACAATATAGCGTACTGATAAAAAATAAATAAACTTTGTATGAAATGCTTTATATATAAATAATATACTCCAGTGATGAAATCGTTTAGTATAAATCATTATTTGCTAACAAGTTCTATGTAAGTCATTTTAAAAAGAACGATGTTCGTTGCCACAATTAGCCCAGTGGTAGAGCGTTAGACTATCGCTCAAATGCCTATGGTTCAAACCCGATCAGAGCTAGGTTTTTTGCTTGAAATGTTATATGTTTATTGTTTTGTAATGACTCAGATGTTTTAAAATTAAGCGTTATATTGTGCACATTATGGTGTAAAATATATATTTAATTAAAACATAATTCGCCAGCAGATTTACTCGGGACATCTAGCTGCCAAAAAGGTAACTTCCAGATTTTATTGAAAAGTTTCTTCTTCTGGCCGCTAGAATGCACTCGCTCTGTTAGGATTATATTGTTCGATATTTCACCAATAGATGTCACGACTAGCCAGTGATGAAATCGTTTAGTATAAATCATTATTTGCTAACAAGTTCTATGTAAGTCATTTTAAAGAGAACGATATTCGTTGACACAATTAGCCCAGTGGTAGAGCGTTAGACTATCGCTCAAATGCCTATGGTTCAAACCCGATCAGAGCTAGGTTTTTTGCTTGAAATGTTATATGTTTATTGTTTTGTAATGACTCAGATGTTTTAAAATTAAGCGTTATATTGTGCACATTATGGTGTAAAATATATATTTAATTAAAACATAATTCGCCAGCAGATTTACTCGGGACATCTAGCTGCCAAAAAGGTAACTTCCAGATTTTATTGAAAAGTTTCTTCTTCTGGCCGCTAGAATGCACTCGCTCTGTTAGGATTATATTGTTCCGGAAAGGAAGGAATACACTACAAGCCGTTAACTGTCTTTTAACGAATGTAGAAGACGCGCTAAGACAGAAAAGAGGAAAGCTATATGCAGTATTCGTCGACTACACCAAGGCGTTTGATCTAGTGAGTAGAAACACTTTGCTCAGGAAACTTGAAAATATGATCGGAAAAGAACATTACCTTTTTGGGATAATAAGGGACATTCTCCACAAAAACAGCCTACAAATAGATGACAGTATAGTTCAATCAGAACGAATAGAACAAACAAATGGTGTACTTCAGGGTGACCCTTTGAGTCCGTTACTATTTAACATCGCTACAGCTGATGTCATTGAGGCTATTTACCTTGAGGGAGCGAAAATTTACATCTACGCGGATGATATGGTTGTGGCATCGACATCAAAGGAAACCTTGCAATCGTCCATTGATAAACTTGCCACATGGGCTCAAGAAAATGATATGACGATAAACTGCACCAAGACAGTAATGCTGGCATTCCGTAAAGGCGGGAAACTATCCGCAGATGAGCATATACTACTAAATGGAGAACCGCTAGTCAATGTAAATCATTTCAAATACCTAGGAGTAGTAATGCAAATGCAAGGGAACGTATTCACGCGACATGTCAGGGATAGAACAACATCCGCCATAAAAGCAATGCAAGACATAATGCAACTGGGAAATCTATCTTTACAAACCGCAATGAATTTATTCAGAACGAAAATAACTCCAATAGTGACATACGGCATTCAAATAACTTGGGATCATTTGACACAAAGTAACCTTCGAGAGATAGAAAGAGTTAAGTCTACTTTTCTAAAGAAAATTCTGCACTTATCAAAATACACGCCATCTCGTCTAACGTACGTACTAGCAAGGGAGACTTTCTTCATAGAAGACCTGCGTTTGGAGAACTCCCTACCATCAACAGTGCAATACCAGAGACTGATCGAAGAACTAAACCTCAAGCGTAATGACATATGGCCTGATTTCTATTCCACAGAAGCTGTTATGTCGACGGACTGGATGAATGCCAACTTTGAACTGCGGCATACGATCACCCGTTTTGCAGTCCACGGTTTTCATTTTAAGATATGCACAGCAAGAGGATTTCATGACCCAGGCCCCCAATGCACCTGCTCTCTGTGTGGTAGTGCTTGTGATAGATATCACGCCATTTCCTGCGCCCAGAGGAAAGTTTCGCTAACACGCTTCTGCTGCGAATAACTATATATATAGCAAAGAACCTGTCAGACACTTTGTATATAGACACTTTGATGAGTAAGATTTAAGTTATTAGTATTAGTTTTGAATCTCGGCATGGCTATTTGCTGCAATAAATGATTATTTAATATATTTCACCAATAGATGTCACGACTAGTCTACGTGGGGATCCATTGATTACTATACCATTATCATTCTATGCGCATCGAATTTGAAGAATGACAAGATGATACTACGATACATTTTAACTTTTTATTTTAAAGGGTTTGTAACAGCCTATTTTGCGTTACTTGAAAATGTTATTAAGCGTTATATTGTGCACATTATGGTGTAAAATATATATTTAATTAAAACATAATTCGCCAGCAGATTTACTCGAGACATCTAGCTGCCAAAAAGGTAACTTCCAGATTTTATTGAAAAGTTTCTTCTTCTGGCCGCTAGAATGCACTCGCTCTGTTAGGATTATATTATCGAAAATATCCACATAGTTTGTATACACACGTCTCTGTAGGGTCATGGAAAGATTTGTTAATTCAATTAGGGTTGTGAAAGCCATGCACAACCAGACGTGTAAAGACATGCCTCAACTCAAAGTTGGATGTTGCCCACGGCAGGTCGTAATAATAATAATAATAATAATGTTATTGGTTTTACATCCCTTTTAACTACTGCTGATTTTAGAGACACCGGGGTGCCGGAATTTTGGCCCGAAGGGGATCTTTAACGTGCCAGTGAATGTACTGACACGGCTCCCTCGCATTTGTGCACCCTCAAATGCCAGCTGACTGCGCCAGGATACGAACCTGCAACCTAGGGCCCAACAAGCGAGAACGTTACCGCCGAGCCACGCAGCCAGTCCGGTCGATTATGTCTCCAGATCCATAACATTCTTGAGATACTTCTTATCTTTCTTTCTTCAATGATGGTAGCAGTTTTTATCTAAATTGTGGCGTTTGGTAGAGGAAAATCGTTTCTATGGCCTTCAACAAAGAATAATTCTATTATACTCTTTGATAATAACAACGAGTTATAACTATACTCATACATTTAGGAGAAAGTAGGCTATATGTTCTTTACTGAACATCTTGTTTAATGATAAACTTTGCCAATTTTGACGTTTTTTCGAGTTTCTTTCCAAAATTACAAGAAAGGAAACCTGGCGTGCTACAGAAAATCTGAACACATGGCACTTTACTTAACAATAAGTAAGTTAATATTATCCCTTGTAGCAGAAGAAAATTGAAATGCATAGTCCTATCAATCAAACGCCCCGACCCATTTTATCCGGCTGGACGACAGATCTCAAGGTTGCAATAAGCTTACGATTCGGAAACAGATCGCTGTGCGACTCGCAAGGAAGGCTTCAACTGAGAGAGGGGATGATAGTGTGCGAATGAGGAGTAATGGAAGGGTGGCTTGCAAGCGACAGCAGTGCTGCCATCTCTTGTCCAGCGACTGTCAGCAGAAACGGCCGCACAGCCTTAAATTGGATTTATGAAAGAACGGTCAAACACCTATTTACTTATTTTTAAGCTGCTTTTTTCGCTGAGTTTGATGAGGTAGTGAGTCAGTAGGTCAGTCAGTTAGGACACTTCCTTTCCTTCTCTTTCTCCAGAATTTCACCGCTCCCCATGGGCCCCTTAAATTGGATTTTTGAAAAATCGGTCGAACACCTATTCACTTACTTTAAAGCTGATTGTTTTCCTGGAGTTTCAAACTCACGCCTATGTCGTTTAAGAGATACACGCTCGGATAAAAATCCTTCAACCCCCACTTTTCTCCCCTTTCACCTCATAATATACACCACATCGAAAAACCCTTAAACACGTGTCTGCTCATATTTAGCCTACTTTCAATTATGAAAAAAAAAAGGCTTATGAGATCACTTTTCGTCCGCGCGTGTGTGTGTGTGCGTGTGCGTGTGTGTGTGTGTCCCCTAATAACTTCTAAACGGCGGGAGCGATATCAATGAAACTCGGTAAGTACATAGCACTATTTGGAACGACCCCGACCGTGCCCTTCAAATTTTGTTACGTCTCACTAATCCAAAATGGCGGCGATGCGAAATATTTCACCAGCATTCAATATCTCCGAAACTATTACCTATATCACCCTGGAATATTGCTCGGGGATAAATGGAACTACTAGAAGTTCACCTATGTGACCTTTGAAAAACTGGCAACTACAAAATCAACATGGCGGCAAAGCGAAATTGCGACATTTAAATAGACGTTTCTCGCGATTTAACCAACCAACCGCATTAAAACTTGGTGCAGTATATGTATATACACATTGTAATGCACCGACATCTAACTTAGTTCAATTGTTTACATAACCTCAAGATGGCGGATGTGCGAAATATTTCTCCGGCATTCTATATCTCTGAAACTATTTTCGGTATCACCCTGAAATTTTGCACGGAGATAAAGGGCACTACTGGAAGTTCATCTATAAGACTTTCAAAAACCGCTTAACTATAAAACGAACATGGTGGTCAAGCGAATTTGAAAAGTTTAAATAGACCTATCTCGCGATTTAATGATCTAAACGCAATGAAACTTGGTACAGGAAATGTTTATACACATTGTAATGCACTAGTATCTCATTTAGTTCAATTGTTTACATAACCTCAAGATGGCGGATGTGCGAATTTTAAATTTAAGTTTTTTTTTCTTGTGTAGTAATCATGCGATCAAAGTGAAAATTTGAATAATGAGCCTATGCAATAATTTTCCTTTAATTGTACATGACTCTAAGGCCTTTATATTTAACAATCCAATATGGCGACCCATCCGAAATATTTAGACGGCTCTGAATAACTACGAATCTATTATAGCAATGAAACTGGATATTTTCGTGTTCATAGGGGCTATGAACTTAAGTTCACCTATAGGACTTTCATTAATCTGGTGATCACAAAGCCAACATGGCGGCGACGCGAAGTATACATATTCACATGGACGTTTCTCGCTATTCTACCATCAGAGTGCAGTGGAACTTCGTACAGTAAATCCTTATACAAATGTTAATCCACTGGCATCTAATTTATTTCAATTGTTTCCATAGCCACAAGATGGCAGCTGTGCGAAATTTTAAAATCTCGTTGTTACTTCTTGTGTCCTAATCATATAATTGAATTTGAATGCTACACGTACCCAATAATCTTCATGTAACAGTACATAACTCAAGGACCTACATATATAAAATCCAACATGGCGACCATCCGAAAATATTTAGTCGGTTCTGAACATCTACGAATCTATTACAGCAATCAAACTGAAATTTGTATGTTGATAGTGGCAGTTAACATAAGTAGGATATATGAAAATAGGCTGTATACTGTAGTTCTTCCCGGAACTACTTGTTAATGATTAGTTTATATGCCGCGTATTACATCCCCAAATGAAACCACTCTTGAGATATTGTTATTCAATGAAATGCAGGTTGAACCCCCTTAACATCCCTTTAGAACCTGAATATTCGAAAATCCTTCCTTAGTGAGCGCTTTCAACTTACAGCGAACATATCCCCAAAATTTCATGTTTCTAACTTTAATAGCTTTGACTGGGCGATGATGAGTCAGTGAGTCAGTCAGTCAGTCAGTCAGTTAGTCAGGATATATATCCTAATATAATAAAGCTGAAGAGTTTGTGTGTTTGTGTGTTTGTGCGTGTGTGTGTTTATGTGTTTAAACGCGCTAATCTCCGGAACTACCAGTCCGATTCGAAAAATTCCTTTTAAATGATATCCTGATTCAAGAGGAATAGTTTAGGCTATGTAGCATTAGGCTACACCTCTCAGGTAACCTTCAAGATTGATTTTTGTTCAGTAAGTCGGTAGAACAAGCGCTCCCGAACAGCTCTATCCGCATGTGCTGGCGTTATGGTTAGTGATACGTACACCGTTTCACTTATCTGAACCAACATTTGTATACTTACCCATTGGAACCCTGATCGTAACACTGTCTGCATGAAGTTTCGGACAGACCACTCTATTTCCTGCATTTAGGTCCTTTGGCACAAATCTACACCGTTTCACCGATCTGATCCAAAATTTGTATACTTACCCTTTGGAACCCTGCGAGTAACACTACCTACATGAAATTTATGACAGACCAGTCTATTCCCTGCATTTAGACCATTTGGCACAAATCTACACCCTTTCACCAATCTGAACCAAAAGTTGTATACTTACCCTTTGGAACCCTGCGAGTAACACTGCCTACACGAAATTTATGACAGACCAGTCAATTCCCTGCATTTAGGCCATTTGGCACAAATCTACACCCTTTCACCAATCTGAACCAAAAGTTGTATACTTACCCTTTGGAACCCTGCGAGTAACACTGTTGACATGAAATTTCAGACAGACCACTACATTCCCTGCATTTAGGCCCTTTGGCACACATCTACACCGTTTCACCGATCTGAACGGCAATTTGTATACTTACCCTTTGAAACCCGACGAGTAACACTGCCTGCATGAAATTTTGGACAGACCCCTCCATTCTGTGTGTTTAGGCCCTTTAGCACAAATACACACCGTTTCACAGATTTGAACCAAATTTTACATACTTGCCCTTTGGAACCCGACGAGTAACACTGTCTGCATGAAATTTCGGACAGACCACTCCATTCCCTGCATTTAGGTCCTTTGGCACAAATCTACACCGTTTCACCGATCTGAACCACATTTTGTATACTTACTCTTTGGAACCCTGCGGGAGACACTGTACACTTTATATTTTGGACAGACCAGTCCATTCCCTGCATACGCCCTTCATCACAAATCTACACCGTTTCTCCTAATTGCACCAAATTTTACATGCACTTTGAAACCCTGTTGGTAACACTGTCCACTTGATACTTTGGACAACGCTCCCCATTCCCTACATTTAGAATAGCAGACAAAATGAACTTGAAAACCACGTATTAAGGCCCTTGAACCATTCATGTACGTAGTAGTGTAACTGTAAGAGTATTTTAATAAGTCTGTTGTTGACGGGCAGTTCGGGCTGCATCACGTCACCCCTACCAGCGTTCTGGTGCAGAATTGCGAAAATAGTTGCATCTTGCGCTGTTTATAAATTGTAGTCACGGGGGGTAATTAGTGCAAACAATTTCTTAGGCCCCTTAAAACAGTTATCATCATGAAAATATTATGCCTCTGTATAAGTACAATGTTGTTGGTGCAGAACATTGAGGTTATCAGCAGCAATAAGCGTTGGTGCTTTCAAATTTACCTTCTTTTATTCCGAAACTTATCGTTAAGCGCTTTGTGGCGATAAATGATACCATTGCTACCTCAGTAGCTCGGGTCAGCCGAAGTTTTCCAAAGAGTTCTGATTATTTTCCTACGGCGTTATGCGACAAAAGACGACACTGTTGGTCTCCACATTTCTAACAGCCAATGAGATATAGGCCCTACGCAGTGTCTTTTATTTCACTTACTGCTCTTTCTATTTTTTTTGTAAATTTGTTTGTAAATTACAGGTGTCAGTGCTGTAGTTAGTAAATAGCTGTTTCCCTATTTATAGTTATCACTACGGGAAAATGGCCTGAATGTTATGTCCATTTTACTGTACTACTAATGACCCCCACCACCACAAAAATATATATTTTTAAAATATTGTTTTCTGTTAAATTAAGTATCATGTGCCAGTTCTGTAGTAGTGTTTATTATCATCCATAAAACAAATAAATCCACCGGGCGAAGCTGGGCACTACTGCTAGTAAAAGATATTTATCGGTTTACCCAGCGTAACCTTAAAATGCGCAAGGACGGTAGGTTTTTCTGTGACTCGATTCACTAAAATCGTTACTGCTCGGCTTCCTTTGGTCATAAATGGGTGTTTTACTACAGAAACCTTCCTCGAGTAATCTTTTACAGAATGGTGAAAACCGCATCAAAACCCATCCAGTGGTTCTCGAGATTACCCGTTTCATCCAAGAATCAGGGGCTTTGCTTTATAGATTAGATTTTTATTAAATCCATTTGAACAATTACATGTATACAATACATTAGGACACGTCAGAAATTACATCTATAAAATAAAAGAACTAACAGAGCGACTTAAGAACAATCAAGATGTCAGTCGAAGACTGAACAGTGCAGATCTTAACAACTGGGACCAACTGAAAGAAGCTCTTGTCAAGACGGCTAGTGAACTTGCTCCTCTCACTAGAAGAAAGAAACATCCGTGGTGGACTGAAGACTGTGACAACACAATAGCTCAAAGACAGACAGCCTGGATGAAATGGAACTCTAAAAAGACTAAGGAAAATTGGGAGAACTACTTGGAACAAAGGAAGCTTACAACCAAGATAATCCGAGGAACCAAACGGGCCTTCACACGCAACCAACTAACCCAAATCGAAGTGAACTTCGCTAAAAATAACACCAGAGACTTTTACAAAACATTCAAGCAGTCACTCGGAAAATACACTCCACCAAGTCTCCACTTCAAAGACTCACAGGGCAAACTGGCTTTTAACGACAAGGACAACTGTCGCCTCTTAGCTCAGTACTTTAAGAACTTGCTCAACTGTGATCCACCCAGCGAAGACTTTGACTACATACAAACAACACCAAACCCGGACTCGCTGCCTCCTTCACTGGAAGAAGTTCGTGAAATCATTCAACTTCTTAAGAACAACAAGGCAGCTGGAGAGGACTCCATTGTTGGTGAACTCTGGAAATGTGCTGGAAGCAATGCTGTGTGCAAACTCACCGAGATCATACAGAACATCTGGGAAACAGAGAAATTACCACCTGACTGCACCTCAGCTCTGATCCATCCCCTCCACAAGAAAGGAGATTTTACTGACCTAAACAACTACCGTGGGATTTCTCTCGTCCCGGTAACATACAAGATTTTCTCCAAGGCATTACTAACACGGGCAGAAAGTCAACTGGACAGTCAACTCGGAGAATATCAGGGAGGCTTCAGGAAGGGCCGATCCTGTGCTGAACAGATCCTCAACCTGAAAACTGTACTTGCATACTCCAAATTGAGAAACCGCAAGGTGGTTGTCACTTTGTTGATTTTAGGAAGGCCTACGACTCTGTTGATAGGGAAACACTTAATAGAATTCTCCAAGAACTAGGGTTAGACAACAAAATCCGCAAACTCATTCTAGAAACCTTGACCAATACCCATTACAAGGTTAAATTTAGAGGCGAGGTCTCAGCAAGCTTCGAGATAAAAACAGGGGTGAGACAAGGGGATGGACTTTCTCCACTTCTTTTCAACTGTGTCCTTGAAAAGGTTGTGAGAGAATGGCGCAAGGAACTGACCAATATGGGTGTCCAGAGTGGGATATACCTGGGGCGTAGGAAGGAAGGACTGGTTGTAGATTGCCTGGCCTTTGCTGACGACATGGCACTTATTGCCGATTCTCTGGATACAGCAACAATGCAGGTCAATTGCCTCAGAAGACAGGCAGCCAAAGTGGGTCTTCAAGTGTCGCTGGAAAAAACAGAATTCTTCACCAACATCAAAGAAGCTAACAGAGAGATGCTACTAGAACAGGGAAAAATCAAGAGGATTGAGAAATTTAAGTATCTCGGCGAATGGATTGAACCCAACTTATCAGAAAGAGCATCATTATCCATGAGAGTCAACAAGCTGGAACTGGCTTATCGACTGACAAAGAACATCTACAACAAGAAATGCCTGTCACGCAACCTGAAACTGAAGCACTACACCTCAGTCATACGACCAGAAGCCCTGTATGCCATGGAGTGTCTCTCATTGAACCGAAGTGGTCTGATGGAGAAAATGGAAGTCAGAGAGAGGAGAATTCTCAGGAAGATCCTAGGTCCGGTAAAGGAAGATGAGGAATACCGTAGGCGGCACAATTCCGAGCTCTACGAACATATAGAAAGGCTCTCTGACTGTGCTAGGAAAAGGAGAGTAGCATTCTATGGTCATGTGGCAAGATTGCCTCCCAATAGACTGACCAATAGGCTGTTCACTTTCTGGCAGAACAAGAAGGTTCGTACCACTTGGCTGACAGAAACTGAGAAAGACATTAATGAACTGGGAATATCAGATCTTCAAGACAGGCAATCTGTGAGACATGCCCTGAAGGAAGTCCATGGATTTCAGGAAAAACCCCGGAAGAAAGGTACCCCTTGGACAGATGAAAGGAAGGAGTTACACCGGCAGAAAATGCGACAACACTGGGCAAAGATCAAAGCTCAACAGTTGAACAAGCGTGGTCCAAAGTAGGCCCATTCGAAACAAGAAGAAGAAAAGAACTAACAGGTATATATTACTACTACTATAAATATTTATAACTTATTATAATAACAGATATTACGAGATACAATCTTATTGGACAACAAATTACACCTTACTCTATTATTACAATATGAAAACTTAATTCTATACAAGAAGTTCCGTGACGAACTAAAGAGCCTACTTTTCTTAAAATTTAAGATTCATGCCAATGATTAATCTATATGAATCTTTCTAGAATAATGACGAAATTAAGTTGCTAATATAGAAATTTCTAATTAGATCGAAATACAGTATACCTGGCATAATGTAGCCTAATAGAGCACTACAATTGGCAGCCCTGGTGACTGAATATATTCTTAGTTCCATCCCTTAAGGTACAGAATACAAAATTTGGATGAAGTCCAATGAATAGCATGGACGTTACATGCAGTTAAACATTGGACCTAACAGCGTGCGTAAAATTATGTTGCCAACAATGTCATGCATGCAATGGTCAGAAATAATTTGAAATAATATGATCTATTGTTGTGCCAATTTTGAATGAAATCCATTAGTTAGTATAGAAGTTACATGCATTTTAAAATTGGACCTATCAGCACTCTTAGAATCATGTTGGCAGCACTGACGTATATTAGTTACTCCAAATTAATCTAAAATGCCAGGTACTATACGTGTGCAAAGTTTAGAGCTATTGGCTTGCATACTTTCTGATATATTGATATTAGGGTAACAAAAATAGAGACAGCACATATTAACAGTTGGAAGCCCTGGTTGCTCTTAAGAATACGCATAGTCATATCTGTTATGGTACACATAGCACATACGAAATTTGGTTGAAATCCAAATGATAGTATGGAAGTTACATGTATTTAAAGTTTGACTTCTCAGCAGGCTTAGAATCATGTTGGTAGCACTGACGTATATAAGTTACTCTAAATTAATATAGAATGTCAGGTACTATACGTGTGCATAGTTTAAAGCTATCGGCTTGCATACTTTCTGATATATTGGTACTTGGATAAAAGAAATTAAGAGCATTTATTTACAGTTGGCAGCCCTGGTGGGTCTTAAGAATACGCTCAGGCATATCTGGTTATGTACACATACAACATACGAAATTTGGTTGAATTCCAATTGATAGTATAGAAGTAATATGCATTAAAAAATCGGACATATCAGCAGGTTTATAATGATTTTGGCAACACTGCCATGTATGGCCTCCTGGAAATTAAACTGCAATATTATTATCTATAAGTGTGCCAATTTTGAAATAGCTCCCATTCATACCTTCCAAGATATCCAACATGGAGCTCAAATTTCAATTGCGATATTTTAGCAGTTGGTAGCACTGACATAATTTTCAAATAAGATCTTTACTCCTACCAAATTTTGTTTCGATTGCTGTAGCCGTTTAGGAGTTGATAGGGGACACACACACACAGCCAGCCAGACAGACAGAAGGACAGACAGACACACATTTGCCCGATCTCATAAGTCTACTTTTTCCTCATTTTTGCAAAATGTGAAAAGTAGACTAACAACAACTTACAGCTAGGTATTACAATTAATATAGAAAAATAAAATATAATTATAGATTTCATCGCTCCTATATGCTAAGATATTCACCAACAGAGTAAAAACAATGGCACTGCAGATAAGCTTTCAACATTCTATCAAAGGTTTTTATTTTTGGGGCAAGTTTTATATACTGGGGTGTTTTATTAGCCTACTTTTCACATTTTGCAAAAATGAGGAAAAAGTAGACTTATGAGATCGATCCGGGAAAATGTGTGTCTGTCTTTCTGGCTGTGTGTGTCCCCCCCCCCCCTATCAACTCCTAAACGGCTGCAGTAATCAAAACCAAATTTAGTATGAGTAAAGATGTGCCCCGGAATATCTCACTTCCATATTTGAAAATGATGTCAGTGCTACCAACTGCTGAAAAAACGCACTAGAAATTTGAGCTCCATGTTGGATATCTCGCAAGGTATGCATGGGAGCTATTCCAAAATTGGTACACATGCAGATAATAATATTTTAGTTTAATTTCCAGGAGGCCAACAATGACAGTGTTGCCAAAATAATTTTAAGCCTTCTGATAGGTCCAATATTTAAATGCATATAACTTCTACACTATCAATTGGATTTCAACCAAATTTTGTATGTAATATCTGTACATAAACAGATATGATTGAGCGTATTCTTAAGAGCCACCAGGGCTGCCAAATGTTAATAATTCCTCTCTCTATTTTTTAAAATCCAAATACCAATATATCAAAAAGTATGCAAGCCAACAGCTTTAAACTATGCACACGTATATTCTGACATTTTAGATTAATTTGGAGTAAGATATATACGTCAGTTCTACTAACATGATTATAAGCCTGCTGATAGTACCAATTTTTAAATACATGTAACTTCTATACAATCAGTTCGATTTCAAACAAATTTCGTATGTGCTATGTGTACCATAACAGATATGACTGTAAGTATTGCTAAGAGCAATCAGGGCTGCCAACTGTTAATAAATGCTGTCTATATTTTTTTACCCTAATATCAATATATCAGAAAGTATGCAAGCCAACAGCTCTATTCTTTGCACACGTATAGCACCTGACATTGTAGATTAATTTGGAGTAATTAATACAAGGCAGTGTTGCCAACATGATTCTATGCCTGCTGATATGTCCAATTTTAAAATACATGTAACTTCTATACTAACAAATGGATTTCATCCAAAATTGGCACAACAAGATATCATAATATTTCAGATTATTTCTGACCAGCACACGTATGGTATTGTTGGCAACATGCTTTTACGCGTGCTGATAGATCGAGTGTCTAACTGCATGTTACGTCCATTGGACTTAAACCTAATTTTGTATTCTGTACCTTAAGAGATGGAACTAAGAATATATTCAGTCACCAGGGCTGCCAACTGTAGTGCTCTATTAGTCTACATTATACCAGGTATATTTTGAACTAATTTGATATTTCGATATTACCAACTTAATTTTGTCATTATTCTAGATAGGTTCATACACTGTAGAATAATCATTGGCATGAAACGTAGGCTGTCTAGTTCTTCACGGAACTTCTTGTTTTTATTTGTATGTGGTTTTACATTTCAAATTATTTCAATCATTATAATTATTATTAATGTTATTTTTTGTTTCTCTAATTTTAATGTGTATATATTTATTTGAGTCGCCTCCATAGCGTAGCGGTCAGCATGGTTAGCTGCCGCCCCGGAGGTCCTGGGTTCGATTCCCGGCTCTGCCATGAAATTTGAAAAGTGGTACGAGGACTGGAACGGGGTCTACTCAGCCTCGGGTGGCCCAAATGAGTAGAGGGGGCTCGATTCTCCCTTAGCCATCCTCGAAGTGGTTTTCCGTGGTTTCCCACTTAGTCTTCGGGCAAATGCCGGGATGGTACCTTCTTCAAGGCCACGGCCGCCTCCTTTCCATCTTCCTTGTCTATCCATCCTAACCATCCCTTACCTTCCCTCATGAGGCCCCTGTTCGCTTTGCAGGTGAGGCCGCCTGGGCGAGGTGCCAATCTCACCTCACCAGTTGTATCCCTTTCGATTCGATGTTCCCAGCTCTAGGACACTGCCCGTAGAGGCGGTAGTGGTGAGTTCCCTCGTTGAGTCCGTGGGTTCCACCAACCTGGAGGGTAAACGACTAAAAAAAATATATATTTATTTATTTTAAATTTCCAATGTATGTTCTTATAGATATAATTTCGATATGTCTTAGTGAATTAATTAATTACCTAATTTCGAAATGATTTTTAGCCTACTTTTCACATTTTGCAAAAATGAGGAAAAAGTAAACTTATGAGATCGATCCGGGAAAATGTGTGTCTGTCTGTCTGTCTGGCTGTGTGTGTGTGTGTCCCCCCCTATCAACTCCTAAACGGCTGCAGCAATCAAAACCAAATTTAGTATGAGTAAAGATGTGCACCGGAATATCTCACGTCCATATTTGAAAATGACGTCAGTGCTACCAACTGCTGAAAAAACGCACTAGAAATTTGAGCTCCATGTTGGATATCTTGCAAGGAATGCATAGGAGCTATTCCAAAATTGTCACACATGTAGATATTACTATTTCAGTTTAATTTCCAGGAGGCCAACCATGACAGTGTTGCCAAAATAATTTTAAGCCTTCTGATAGGTCCAATGTTTAAATGCATATAACTTCTACACTATCAATTGGATTTTAACCAAATTTTGTATGTAATATCTGTACATAAAGAAGCCTCCGTGGCTTAGGCGGCAGCACTCCGGCCTCTCACCGCTGGGTCCGAGGTTCAAATCCCGGTCACACCATGTGAGATCTGTGCTGGACAAAACGGAGGCAGACAGGTTTTTCTCCGGGTACTCCGGTTTTCCCTGTCACAATTTCATTCCAGCAACACTCTCCACTATCATTTCATTTCATCTGTCATTCATTTAATCATTGCCCCAGAGGAGTGCGTCAGGCCTCGGCAGCCGGCACAGTTCATATCCTCGCCGCTAGATGGGGGCTTCATTCATTCCATTCCTGACCCGGTCGGAGACTGGAAGCAGGCTGTGGATTTTCATTTTTCATCTGTACATAAACAGATATGACTGAGCATATTCTTAAGAGCCACCAGGGCTGCCAACTGTTAATAATTGATCTCTCTATTTTTAAACAAGAAGTTCCGTGACGAACTAAAGAGCCTACTTTTCTTAACATTTAAAATTCCTGCCATTGATTAATCTATATGGATCTATCTAGAATAATGACAAAATTAAATTGGTAATATAGAAATTTCTAATTAGTTCGAAATACTGTATACCTGGCATAATGTAGCCTAAAAGAGAACTACAGTTGGCAGCCCTGGTGACTGAATATATTCTTGTTTGCATCTCTTAAGGTACAGAATACAAAATTTGGTTGAAGTCCAATGGATAGCATGGACGTTACATGCAGTTAAACATTGGATCTAACAGCGCGCTTAAAATCATGTTGGCAACAATGACATACATGTATTGGTCAGAAATAATCTGCAATAATATGATCTCTTGTTGTGTTAATTTTGAATGAAATCCATTTGTTAGTATAGAAGTTACAGGCATTTTAAAATTGGACCTATCAGCAGGCTTAGAATCATGTTGGCAGCACTGACGTATACTAATTACTCCAAATTAATCTAGAATGTCAGGTACTATACGTATGCAAATTTTAGAGCTATTGGCTTGAATATTTTATGATATATTGATATTAGGGAATCAAAAATAGAGACACCATTTTTTAACAGTTGGCAACGCTGGTTGCTCTTAAGAATACGCATAGTCGTATCTGTTATGGTGCACACAGCACATACAAATTTTGGTTCAAACCCAAATGATAGTATAGAAACTACATGTATTTAAAGTTGGAACTCTCAGCAGGCTTAGAATCATGTTGGTAGGACTGACGTATATAAGTTACACCAAATTAATACAGAATGTCAGGTACTATACGTGAGCATAGTTTGAAGTTGTCGGCTTGCATAGTTTCTGATATATTGGTATTTTGAAAAAATAAATTGAGAGCATTTATTAACAGTTGGCAGCCCTGGTGGATCTTAGGAATACGCTCAGTTATATCTGTTTATGAACACATAGCACATACAAAATTTGGTTGAATTCCAATTGCTAGTGTAGAAGTTATTTGCATTTAAATATTGGACCTCTCAGCAGGCTTATAATCATTTTGGCAACACTGCCATGTATGGCCTCCTGGAAATTAAACTGCAATATTACTATATATACGTGTGCCAATTTTCAAATAGCTCCCATTCATACCTTCCGAGATATCCAACATAGAGCTCAAATTTCAATTGCGATTTTTCAGCAGTTGGTAGCACTGACATAATTTTCAAAATATGGCCGTGAGATATTCAGGTATAGATCTTTACTCCTACAAAATTTTGTTTCGATTGCTGCAGCCGTTTAGGAGTTGATAGGGGGGGGGGGGGGGGTGACACACACACACAGCCAGCCAGACAGAAAGAAGGACAGACAGACAGAATGACAGATAGACAGACAGACACACATTTGCCCGATCTCATAAGTCTACTTTTTCCTCATTTTTGCAAAATGTGAAAAGTAGGCTAAAAATCAAAATACCAATATATCAGAAAGTATGCAAGCCAACAGCTTTAAACTATGCACACGTATAGCACCTGACATTTTAGATCAATTTGGAGTAACTTGTATACGTCAGTTCTACCAAAATGATTATAAGCCTGCTGATAGTACCAATTTTTAAATACATGTAACTTCTATACTATCAGTTGGATTTCAACCAAATTTCTTATGTGCTATGTGTACCATAACATATATTACTATAAGTATTGTTAAGGGCAATCAGGGCTGCCAACTGTTAATAAATTCTGTCTATATTTTTTACCCTAATATCAATATATCAGATAGTATGCAAGCCAACAGCTCTATACTTTGCACACGTATAGCACCTGACATTCTAGATTAATTTGGAGTAATTAATACAAGGCTGTGCTGCCAACATGATTCTATACCTGCTGATATGTCCAATTAAAAACAAACATGTAACTTCTATACTAACAAATGGATTTCATCCAAAATTGGCACAACAAGGTATCATAATATTTTAGATTATTTCTGACCAGCACAAGCATGGTATTGTTGGCAACATGCTTTTACGCGTGCTGATAGATCCAATGTCAAACTGCATGTAACGACCATTGGACTTCAACCAAATTTTGTATTCTGTACCGTAAGAGATGGAACTAAGAATATATTCAGTCACCAGGGCTGCCAACTGAAGTGCTCTATTAGGCTACATGATACCAGGTATATTTTGAACTATATTTCGATATTACCAACTTAATTTGGTCATTATTCTAGATAGGTTCATATACTGTAGAATAATCATTGGCATGAAAAGTAGGCTCTTGAGTTCTTCACGGAACTTCTTGTTAAATTATTTTCATATTTTTTATGTTTATTATTTTAACTTTTATATGTCTTATATTATTGTAATGTTATTTTTATGATTTTATTTTTACACTTTAATTCTTAACGTTTTTAGCCTACTTTCGATTTTTTCAAAGAATGAAAGTAGACTTATGAGATCAACACAGGGCGAAAAAAGTGTGTCTGTCTGTGTGTGTGTATGTGTGTGTGTGAGTCTGTGTGTGTGTGTGTGTGTATGTGTGTGTGTGAGTCTGTGTGTGTGTGTGTGTGTCTGTGTGTGTGTGTGAGTGTGTGTACTCTGAATGTCTGCCCCCCCCCCCTATCAATTCGAACACGGTGAATGCGAATTGAACGAAATTTGGTACAAAGGTAGCACTAGCAAAGGACACCTCAGTGTCATGTTTTATATCGCCGCCATCTTTACTAAAACTGAATGGCGGCCACTCAAACGTTCAAAACGTAGAATCAAATAACGACTAACCAAATCATCCGATCTCTACCAAATTTGGTAACAACATACCTTCGTATAGGATGCGTCTTGTGACCAAACTACAAGGTCGTCCGCCATACCATTTCAGGATGGCGGCCGTGCGAATTATGCAAACTTTATAATCCATATCATGGGACCCACCAGTTCCGATTATCGAGCCGAGAATCGTTTTAACTGTTCTAAAGGAAGAGGCACTTTCGAAATTAAAAGTTTATTTTGTAATACTATAGTGCAGACGTGATTTTAAAAAGCTGAGCCGATTCAGTAATAAGACAAGATGGCAGCGGATATCTTGTGCCTGACTTATATTTCACTAATTTGAGTATTGCATGCAATATAGCGTACTGATACAAAATAAATAAACTTTGTATGAAATGCTTTATATATAAATAATATACTCCAGTGATGAAATCGTTTAGTATAATACATTATTTGCTAACAAGTTCTATGTAAGTCATTTTATATAGAACGATATTCGTTGACACAATTAGCCCAGTGGTGTAGTTGGTCACTAGTCGTGGCCGAGTGACGTACGTGTGTGCGCGCTGTGTGACCGCATTGGAAGAGTGTACGGTTCCTAATACCGGTGCTTCCTTAGTTCCACGTGTGTACTGACCTTCCGTGTGTCATTCGGACAATACTTTTTCAAGTAGTGTTCCAGATAGGACAACAAAACCAGAAACCCAGAAAACCCCGCTGAAAATCATGTCCGGATACCAGAGGAAAAACACCGTACGCTGCCAATGGGACAGGCAGAGTTCTCGCCCCTCACCTGGAGAAATTCACCGCTGGATTGGCGATACCCTCCGGTTGACTGTCGACCAAGTAGAAGCCATCCAGTTAAATGCGCACGAAAAAAACATGTACATGAAGGTAATCAGCATATCTACTTATCAGAAATTGTTAAATACATTTGCAGATCCTATCAAATTTCAGTATGACTCAGGCGAAATGTCAAATGTTAAGCTCTCCACAGCGGATTCCAATTTTACCACAGTGCGTATATTTAATGTCCCACTCGAAGTTCCTCCTGAAATTTTCAAATCCGTCCTGTCGAAATATGGCACTGTGAGTGACGTCAGGAAAGAACAATGGTCTTCTGCTTATCAGTTCCCGGTGTATAATGGAATACGTGCCGTCACTATGGAAATCAAACAAGATATCCCCTCCACTGGACTTTTGGTGGCCATTCTGGCTATATAACGTATAATGGACAGAAACAGACCTGTTTAATTTGCAATGCTACCACACATCTACGTATCAACTGCCCAAAGAAAATGATTCCCCTCGGTATAACTCCTACACAACAACGACGTGTCCAATACTCGGAAGTTGTGACGCAGCAAACGTCATATGAAAACATGCTTATTGATCAGTCAGCTGGGACAACACCAGAAGTGGCCTCAGATACATATGACGCAGAACTGGTGCCTTGCCCTGACCAGAGCAGCGAGCCACAGAGTGCCCTGTGCTATCGGCAACCTGTATTGCAGCCTTAGAACCAACTATGCCGTCACTACAGGCTGCCACAGAAATTTTGTCTTCACTGCCCCCACCTTCGCTGGTCCCTACCGACTCACTAAAGCAGGTTGATCGGGAATCCGAGAACGTCTCTAAGAAGATTAAAACAAATGCCTCGATTGCCGTACCAGCCCCGAAGAATCAAACTGGCTCTACAAACGTTCCCGCAGCTGTGAAAAAGAAACAAAATCTTCATTCTACGTCATCTAGGGACCCACAAACGCTCTCAACCGCTGACAGCCGGCCTATGAATGGCAGTCATAAGGAACTATCTCAACCTAATTTGACATAGTGCACCAGTATATTTCTCACCTGTGTCTTTTTTCTTTTTTCTTTTTTCTCGAGTCCACCTTCCAGTATGTCTAGCACAACTTTTATACTTCTCTTAATGGCGCAATTTCTCACTGTGGCCACTGTGAATATCAATGTAATAGAATGCCCTCTGAAATTTCAACTGTTGGAGAGATTCCTTCGAGATGCAGACATTGACATTGCCTTAATTCAAGAAATTGCTCTACCCTGTTTGCCCATATCTGCTTTCTGCAAACAATACATCAATACCGGTTATACGAATAGAGGGACCGGATTCCTCATAAGACATGATATCCCACTCGAAGGTGTGCTATGTCATCCATCAGGACGCATAATATCTGGACACATAAACAATACCACCCTGATAAATGTATATGCCCCATCCGGGTCCAATAAACGTGTGGAACGGAAAATGTTCTTTCAACAGAGTATACTGCCTCATCTGCACGACATTAAGGAAAAGCTTATTCTTGCAGGGGATTTCAATTGTATTCAACGCCCAGAAGATTCCACTAGCTCATACCAAGGTGTCAACCCGGCTCTCAGGACCCGTCTTACCTCCCTACACCTCATTGATGCTGTGGATAGTTTAAGGGTGCCCCTGCCCCATTACACCTGTATAAGTCACAACTCCTCATCACGACTTGACCGCATCTACTTTTCACAGGAACTTATCCAGCCTAGACGATATGAAGTGATACCTGCCAGTTTCACTAACCATCATGCTGTCGTATGTACAATCTCTTACCCCCATCCCATATTTCACATAGGAAGAGGTTATTGGAAGCTGAATTGCTCGCTGTTACTGGAGGAGGAATGCCAAGATATTTTCAGACAACACTGGACTCGATGGGTCCAACAAAAATGCAAATTTCGCGACTGCGCAGACTGGTGGGATATTTTAGTTAAACCAGGAATCCGCCGCGTCTTTAAGAACATATCTTACCAACGAGGTCAGGAAAGACGGGATACAGTTGAATTTTACTATCGAGTTCTTCGCCAGCTCCAGCAAATATCTGATGCTAGGGAGCGTATATATGACCAGATCCGGGAAGTTAAAACCAAGCTCCTGTCTCTACAGCAACGAACGCTCGCTCATATAAACGTGGCTTGAAAAGATCGTACAGTGCTCCCGGACGAAAGTGCAAGTGTATACCATATCGCCAAAGGACAACGTGAGCGGCAACGTAAATATATCCACCGCCTCCGCACCAGTACTGGAAGTGTCGTCACCTCCCCTGACGCTATACGTCGTGAAATATCATTATTTTATCAACGGTTCTACGCTAAGGCTCCCATTGATCCACAGCAGGTGACCATATTGCTGTCATCTTGCAGTACCCAACTATCTCCGGACAACAAAACTCTGCTCAGCGCGGATATTACGGATGAAGAGATTCACTATGTGGTTAAGCACCTCCCAAACAACTGCTCACCTGGCATTGATGGACTGCCATATGAAATGTTTAAACACTTCTGGCCTCTCATTGGCAAAGAATTTTGTCATGTCCTGCGTACCATTCTCCAACGTCGTGCTCTTTGTCAATCACATCACGAGGGTACCATAGTCCTCATACCAAAAACATCCTCTCCCATGGCAGTTGGTGACTTCCGACCAGTTACTCTGCTCTGCAGTGACTATAAAGTCCTTACCAAAGTACTTGCATGCCGATTGAAGACTGTTCTACCTGATATCATTGGTGATGAACAATGTTGCAGTATTCCTGGAAGAACTCTGTTAACAAACTTAGCGATACTACGGGACCTACACCTAAAAGCCGAAATGCTCCCCACTGAGCCAATGAGTTGTATCACCTTAGATCTTGCTAAAGCTTTCGACCGCCACAGTCATGAATACTTGTACATGGTCTTGCAGCACTTTGAATTTCCTTAAATCCTTATTGACTACATTCGTATGATAAATTGTAATGCTACGTCTCGAGTGCTCGTCAATGGTTTTCTTTCCCCTCTGATTCCAATACAACGATCAGTTAGGCAAGGATGTCCCCTTTCTATGCTACTTTTTGTCATTGGCCTTGAACCGTTCATTCGGACTTCCCAGGTGAAGCTACAGGGTTACAAACTGTCCACACATGTTTTTGGAATGTGCGCCTATGCTGATGACGTATCAATATTGATCCGCAATAATGAAGACATCTCCCACATCGATAGCGTCCTTCAGCTCTACCATATCGCCTCTGGAGCACAATCGAACCCCCAGAAAACTGCTTTGCTTCTGCTCAATACTAACTCAGTGATTACCCAACAGCCCTGGTTCCGGATAGTAAATGAGGTGAAAATTCTTGGCATTACCTGGAAGCAATCGCTTCTGGACACAGTGCAGGCAAACTGGACTAAGGTCATTGCCAAAGTTAAGGGAGTGCTGATCCAATTTGGTCAAAGAAACCTCAATATAGTGCAACGGGTCATGGTCCTCAACGTGTTTGCGCTCTCTAAAATATGGTATGTCGCACAACTTTTCCCACTTCCCAAAATGTTTGAGAGCCAATTGGCAAAATATACAGGTTGGTTTATATGGCAAGAATTTTTGTTCCGAGTACAACGGGAACAGTTGTATCTCCCATCCCGGCAAGGCGGGCTAGGGCTAACAGCTCATGGCATGAAATGCCATGCACTCCTCTGCAAGAACGATATCACCATTCTTTCCCAACATGACACTTTTACGAAAGCGCTATACAAAGATATTCGAAACACAGCCCGTGGTTGTGATAGAGCTTTGCCGAAGATATTTAGGGACCATCAACAGCACCTTCTGGAAACTGTTCGCCAAATGCCTTCAGGGACTGTTCCAACGACGAAATGTATTTATAACATGTTGCGGCAAGTGGTACACTCCAAACCGCGAATAGAGGCCACCACCCTCTACGTCCATTGGCCCACTGTTTGGAAAAATTTTGGGGCTATGACTATTTCTTCTGCTGTACACTCCCAGGTTTTTATCTTCCTCAACGATCTCATCCCAACCGCTCTACGGCGATATACCATCCGTCTTGAAGCTTACCCATGGTGTACTATATGTGGTCAAACTGATACGGCGATACACCGCTTCACATCATGCACGCGAGTTGCCTCCACGTGGCTGTGGTGTAAGGGAAAAGTATGTCAACTATTAAATGTGCCCACGGATGACCTTGATGACAGGAAGTTGGTTCGTTTGTCGGTGACCGCCTTCCCCCAAATTAAACAGACTGCCATTGAATGGATAATGGGCCAATATGTACACTTCGTGATGGACAATGATCAACATTTCTCGTTCCTGGATCTCAGGTACCACCTGCAAAAAGAGCGTTGGAAGCTTAGTGAAAGTGGACAATTGTACGATAAATATGGACACTATCTGGATTTCTTGTGATGTATTAGTATGGTATTTATCATATCTGAAAATTCTGTAATTCTGTAAAGAGCTAATAAAAAAAAGTGGTAGAGCGTTAGCCTATCGCTCAAATGCCTATGGTTCAAACCCGATCAGAGCTAGGTTTTTTGCTTGAAATGTTATATGTTTATTGTTTTGTAATGACTCATATGTTTTAAAATTAAGCGTTATATTGTGCATATTATGGTGTAAAATATATATTTAATTAAAACATAATTCGCCAGCAGATTTACTCGAGACATCTAGCTGCCAAAAAGGTAACTGCACGCCGACCTACTTATTAACCTCCAGATTTTATTGAAAAGTTTCTTCTTCTGGCCGCTAGAATGCACTCGCTCTGTTAGGATTATATTGTTCGATATTTCACCACTAGATGTCACGACTAGTCTACGTGGGGCTCCATTGATTACTATACCATTGGCATTCTATGCGCATCGAATTTGAAGAATGACAAGATGATACTACGATACATTTTTACTTTTTATTTTAAAGGGTTTGTAACAGCCTATTTTGCGTTACTTGAAAATGTTATTTGAAGTAAAGAACAAAACTGTTTCACATAGTAACTGAATTCAAGCCGTTGGTGTTCAGGTTATTAATTACTACTTTTATTTCAGGCAAATAGCAATCGAAAATATCCACATAGTTTGTATACACACGTCTCTGTAGGGTCATGGAAAGATTTGTTAATTCAATTAGGGTTGTGAAAGCCATGCACAACCAGACGTGTAAAGACATGCCTCAACTCAAAGTTGGATGTTGCCCACGGCAGGTCGTATATGTAATAATAATAATAATAATAATAATAATAATAATAATAATAATAATAATGTTATTGGTTTTACATCCCTTTTAACTACTGCTGCTTTTAGAGACACCGGGGTGCCGGAATTTTGGCCCGAAGGGGATCTTTAACGTGCCAGTAAATGTACTGACACGGCTCCCTCGCATTTGTGCACCCTCAAATGCCAGCTGACTGCGCCAGGATACGAACCTGCAACCTAGGGCCCAGCAAGCGAGAACGTTACCGCTGTGCCACGCAGCCAGTCCGGTCGATTATGTCTCCAGATCCATAACATTCTTGATATACTTCTTATCTTTCTTTCTTCAATGATGGTAGCAGTTTTTATCTAGGTTGTGGCGTTTGGTAGAGGTAAATCGTTTCTAAGGTCTTCAGCAAAGTATAGTTCTATTATACTCTTTGATAATAACAACGAGTTATAACTATACTCATACATTTAGGAGAAAGTAGGCTATATGTTCTTTACTGTACATCTTGTTATATACACAGAGAGATATACTGCACCGCTCGGTGTTGACCGTGTTTTATTGCACAAATTTAGGTTTCACTCGCTAACCGTTGGAGATATACGAAAAGTGATCAGGACCTTTCGGATAGAAAATTAAAAGTTAAAGCTCATGCATGCCATCAAAAGTTTGCTATTTCTTAGCGTTCTCTTTTTATTTGAAATGGAAATATGAAATTTTGAAACCAAAGCGTGTAGTGACGTCACAAATGTCGGTTTTACTCGCTAACCGTTGGAGATACACGAAAAGTGATCAGAACCTTTTGGTTAGGAAATTAAATTTCAAAGCCCGGATGTGCCATCAAAAGTTTGCTATTTCCTACCGTTCTCTTTTTATTTGATACGGAAATATGAAATTTTGAAACCAAAGGGTGTAGTGACGTCACTAAAATGGTCGCCATTTTTAATAGTGGAAAATTTCGAAATCAAAAGTATCCTATATGTAAACCTAGTAAATCAGCTACATCCATGCAAAATATCATTTAAATCGGACCAGTGGTTCTTGCGTTATTGAGTAACACACAGACAGACAGACAGATAGAAAGACAGACACACACCATCTCATTTTTAGCCTACTTTCGATTTTTGCAAAAAATGAAAGTAGACTTATGAGATCACTACAGGGCCAAAAATTGTGTGTCTGTCTGTGTGTGTGTGTATGTGTGTGTGTGAGTCTGTGTGTGTGTGAGTGTGTGTACTCTGAATGTCGGTCCCCCCCTATCAATTCGAACACGGTGAAACCGAATTGAACGAAATTTGGTACAGAGGTACAACAAGCAAAGGGCACCTCAGTGTCATGTTTTATATCGCCGCCATCTTTACCAAAACTGAATGGCGGCCACTCAAACGTTCAAAACGTAAAATCAAATAGCGACTAACCAAATTATCCGATCTCTACCAAATTTGGTAACAACATACCTTCATATAGGACGCGTCTTGTGACCAAACTACAAGGTCATCCGCCGTACCATTTCAGGATGGCGGACGTGCGAATTATGCAAACTTTATAATCCGTATCATGGGACCCACCAGTTCCGATTATCGAGCCGAGAATCGATTTAATTGTTCTAAAGGAAGAGGCACGTTCGAAATTAAAAGTTTATTTTGTAATACTATAGTGCAGAAGTGATTTTAAAAAGCTGAGCAGTCTCGGTAAGAAGACAAGATGGCAGGGGATATCTTGTGCCTGACTTATATTTCACTAATTTGAGTATTGCATGCAATATAGCGTACTGATACAAAATAAATAAACTTTGTATAAAATGCTTTATAAATAAATAATATACTCCACTGATGAAATCGTTTAGTCTAAATCATTATTTGCTAACAAGTTATATGTAAGTCATTTTATTTACGATTATGTTCGTTGGCACAAATGGCTCCGTGGTAAAGCGTTGGCCTATCACACATATGCCTATGGTCTTGGGTTAGGAGGCCGTTCCAACCCCAGGTTCCCTATCTCAAATTGATCATATACCCATCCCCTACACGCCCCTTAAGTGTACTCAAGTACATAAATGACACCCTGTAGAGTCCACCATCCCATGAAAGGTTAAACAAGCACGGCTACGCCGCGGGAACAACACACGTATTGTGGAGAGATATTGTAATTAAATTTCCCGGTAATTATTATTCCATTATCCTACGTCCCTAAACAAAATGTCCCGGCCCAGCTGTTTGTTTGAGTGAAGATGTTATGAAGACCCCCAGTAATCAAGTTACTCAATCAATCGATCTCTGGAGAGCACAGGAAGAGAGTCGCCCGGCAGCGGAAGTCTGCTTTCATTTTAAATGAAGCTAATGTCCATGGCCCATTAGTTCCAGTTCAGTGACGTCCTAATTACAGAGATATTTCAAGTTTCTCCATCGTAATTGTGAATTCTGCAGCATTCCCTTTTAGTAAATACAGAGGTATTTTAATCTACTTTCTTCTATACTTCACCAATTTTACCTAATGGTGCATTCAGCTATTAAGTCGTACGAACAGTCACTGGATTCTTTATTGATGATGTAATTATAATAAACTTTATGTCGAAATGTAAACATCATGTGTCAGAAAACTGTATCATAATGAGGCTCGTTATAACAGTATGTTTCATTATGAATCAGTTTCTCCCACCAATCAGAGCTCAAGAAACAGTTGCGTGACCAATTAGGTAAGGATACCTTCACGCATGCGCTCAAAATCCAACATGTCTATATAAATTACCGACATAGAATGTGCACCGTCCGTATGTTCGCATAAATAAACTGGCGAATATGAGACAAGAGAGAGCACTGTAAATTAATATCCCCAATTCCAATTTCTACACAGCGCATTGCTTTCAAACGACCTCGGTGACAATATTAGTGAATGCTATGGAGCTGGACGGCAGGCAGTAAACAATAGGTGTTCTGTGTTGGCAAGCAAAGTGGATGGTCTCTGCTTTCGGAGTGCCTTGACCCACGCATGCGCTCTGTTTAGTCAGCAAAGCCAGCACGTCCTTTACACTAACTGAAGTAACTGAATCCCACAGATATTTATGAATATTTATGTTAAAATATATAATAAATTTATAATTATCGTCGAACATAAACAGTCGTATGCAACTCGCCTATAATGGTAATTAAGACACTCGTATGGAAATTATAAAACTCTCTTATGCTCGTTATATAAACATATTCGTGTCATAATTATAGCCATTATAGAATCGTTGCATAATGTACTATTATACTACCATAAGTCAATATATGTTGTACATTAAATAACTAATTTAATTTCTTGTCCATTTATAACATTATGTCGTAAAACTTATTTCCAAAGATTTCATTCCATTATTTCTCAACCTCGCAAATACCTACTAAACTATCAGTTATAACCTAACTATTTGAACTTATCGAGTTTCACATCCACATATTCTATTCCACGCTGTTGTTAGCAAGACTTTTTCATGTTTTTCTTACACATTTTATAACAGATCTAGTTTTTATTTTATTTTAATTGTGAGCCTTAGGAAAAAGAATATATTTAGATTCCTCTGCTATGGCAAAATTTATATTAAATGTTTGTTCTTGCACATTTACATGTCCTTAATTGCTCTGAGGATGGTGACAATGTGACTGAAACCAGTACGGTTTTAATGTACAACATATGTTGACTTATGGTTATATAAATTGTATTATGAATAACACTGTGTTAGTTATGTGCGACACAAACCTACGGCCTCCAACTATGAAGGCCGTTGTTCTTCTACTGATCTTTTCTAGGCTTTTAGCCAACACTCCCATTTTTGAGAAACAATGAATAGTTTTCCAGTTCTCTTTTAAATTTCACAATTATTTCTGGACCTACTTCAATTAGAAATATCACTTCTCAGTTTATCGAATATATTGTCACTTCGTCTTCCTATGAGGCCGATTTGGATAAACCCCACGACAAACACGGGAAAAGCCTTGAAGAAAGCTTAATCTTTTTAGCGTATTTTACTAAGAATGCCTTTGGGGTACATGTCCTTATTAAACCGCCGTCTACCTCAGAAATTTGGTGATCCAATTTATTGTGCTTACGCGTGAGGTAGCGACAGGCTGTAAATACATTGAAGATCGTCCATACTATCAGCGCAGGATTTTGAGCCATACTTCTTCCCACAGATCTTCGTCCTTCAAGTTTTTCTTCGGGAATGAGTTGGGGCAGTTCGTATCGTTCACCTTTTATGATATGCTCAGTGTATTGAAGCTTCTTTTCTTTGATGGTCAACAGAGGCTCTTTACTTTTATTCATTTGCTTAGACTTCCTCATTGGTCTTTTTCTATATCCAGGACATTTGGAGCATTCTTCTGTTCAAGTACATTTCGAAAGCTTTAATTCAGTTTCTAGCAATGAATTGTACGTCCATCTCAGATACCATACAGAAGAATGGGTAAAATTTAAAATCACAATATCCGGACATGAAGCTGAAGGCTGAGGTTCCAGCTGGTGAAAAGGGTCTTCTCATGAATGCACTTCTGGGCTGCTCAATCCTCGATAAGGTTTCTCTCTTGGAATAGCATCGTTCAACCATATTACGATAAGTGATCTATGAACCGATTAAAGGAATGAAAGGCGGCCCGTTTGGTGTATAAGAAAACACGTTCCGTTAAGCCTTGGCTAAGTCTCTGAACAAACCAAAATGTTCACTGTACTCCACGATGTTTTAAAGGTCTGCCAGAGCAAATTAAAGTTATATTCAACAATGAAGAGTAGTTCAAAGATTCTTCAGAAATGAGTGACCAGGTGGCTGAGTTTTGAAACCATTGTTTGAGTATTGCCTGAACAAACTTTCAATTAATACTTTTCAGTTGGTCAACAAGCTCTTTTGCCCAGTTTGATTAGAATCTAGTGCGCATGCTCTAAGATATTGTATTGTTGTATCGCTGAACTATTCACAATTGCATAATACGCACGCGCAAATTCAAACATATAAAACAAAAGAGAATAAACAATTTTAATAACGACAGTCACTGCGAATCGTAATACCAAATAGACGAGTTATACTAACCCTAATGATCAAGATCTGAAGACGACCACATCACGGTAGACACGCCTGAACCTATATTCCCCTATTTTTCAGGAAATATTATTAATACACGTAATAATTTTCAGGAATGGTGTTATAAATATCCCTAGGTAGTTACCCCGTCTAATGAAAATGAAAATGAGCTAGCTAAAGAGGCCGCACAATTAACAATGGAAGTTTCATATGACAGAACTACAATATGTCACATGGAAAGAAAGATAAAGAGACAACATAACTCTCCAGTGGAATAACATTTGGACCTCAACTCCAAAAGGATCTGTAATGAGAGAAATATTTTCCCTGAGATTCAGTATCGACTTCAAAGTAAAATACTAGTGACGAACTTTGTGCTTACTCAAATTGTATCTGGACATGGGAAATTCACGTCATACTTTGAGCGATTTCACATCACTATTTTAAATGACTATACATGCTTCTGTGGATCCTCTCAAAATGCACAACACCTGCTTTTGAAAGAGAAATTCGTATTATAAAATGTCACCTGAGTTACTGCAAAAATGAACTGACTAAACCTCTGTGTTCGATATTTAAAATATCATGTTGTTATTGTCATTTTCGTATAGCCTATTCATCCATCACATCATCCATAATTTACTATAATGTAATACACGCAGTAAATATTCTGTAATTTTTGAACTACCCTAATATGCTAGGTTAATAGGGTTCGTCTATGTTGTAAACTCAATAAATACATAAAATTGAAAAGACAAGTAGTTTCGTGAAGAACTAAATAGTCTAGTTTCATACATCCTACTTATTTTAATAGCCTATATCAACATACAAAATTTCAGTTTGATTGCTGTATTAGATTCGTAGATATTGAGAATCGTCTAAATATTTCGGATGGTCACAATTTTGGATTTCTACATAGCTAGGCCATAGAGTTATGCACTATTACATGGATATAATTGTGCAGGTGTATTATTCAAATTTCAATCGCATGGTTAGTACACAAGAAATGAAAACTTAATTTTAGAATTTCGCACAGCCGCTGTCTTGAGATTATGTAAACAATTGAGCTAAATTAGATGCCAGTGCATTACAATGTGTATAAACAAATTGCTGTACCATGTTTTACTGCGGTAGGATGGTTAAATCGCGAGAAAAGTCTATTTAAATGTCTCAACATCGCTTCGCCACCATGATCGTTTTGTACTTAACAAGTTGATGAATGTCACATAGATGAACTTCTAGTAGTACCTTTCATTACCATACAAAATGTCAGGATGTTATCAGTAATGGTTTCGTAGATTTAGAATGCAGGTTACATAATTCGCAATGTCGCCATGTTGTATTTGTGAGATATAATAACATTTAAAGGGGGCGCTCGGGGTCGTACAAAATAGTACTAGGACTTTACCGCGTTTTATTGAAATCGCTCCAGTCGTTTAGATTGTATTAGGGATGCACACACGGACAAAAGGTGTTCTCATGAGCCTTTTTTTTTCATAAATGAAAATAGGCTAAGGAACGTGTTGTCCGACTAAGTAAATTGATAGTCTATATATATAAAAATCAATGTAACGTGATAGTTTGTCTGTGGGTGGGTATGTATGTCTCCTATGCGTTCATATACCATTCGTCCGATTGCGATGAAACTTGGGTGAGATGTTGAGTACACTCCAAGGAAGGTTTCTGACTTAGTAAATCCATTTTACAATAGGTAGCGCACGCGTAGATTCAACAAATGTGCGACGATGCGCGAAGCATTTCAACAAAGTCCCGTATGTGTTCGTATACCATTCGTCCGATAGCGATGAAACTTGGGCGAGATGTTGTGTACACTTACGTGAAGGTTTCAAAATTAGTGAATACATTTCACAGTAGATAGCGCACGAGTAGATTCAACAAATGAGCGACGACACGCAATGCGTTTCAACAAAGTCCCGTATGCATTCATATACCATTCTTCCGATAGCTATGGAACTTGCGTAAAATGTTGTGTACACTGCAGGGAAATTTTCTGGCTTAGTACATCCACTTTACAATAGGCAGCGCACGAGTAGACTCAACAAATGAGCTACGACGCGCGAAGCATTTCAACAAAGTCACGTTTGCGTTCATATACCATTCGTCTGATAGCGATGAAATTAGGCTGAGATTTTGTGTGCACTCCAGGGAAGGTTTCTAGCTCAGTAAATCCCTTTAAAATCAGGTAGAGCACGAGTAGAATCAACAAATGAGCAACGGCGCGCGAAGCGTTTCAACAAAGTCCCATATAATTTCATATACCATTCATCCGATAGCGATGAAATTTGGGTGAGATGTTGTGTACACTCCAGGGAAGGTTTCTGGCTTAGTACATACATTTTGCAATAGGTATCGCACCAGTAGATTCTACAAATGAGCGATGACACGCGAAGCGTTTCAACAAAGTCCCGTATAAAGTCATATACCAGTCGTCTGATATTGATAAATGTTTGGTGAATTGTTGTGTACACTCCAGGAAAGGTTTCTGGCTAAGTAAATCCATTTTACAATACGAAGCGCACGTTTATGTTCAACAAATGAGTGACTACGCGCGAAGCGTTTCGACAACGTCCCATATACGTTCGCATACCATTCATCCGATTGCGATGAAACTTGGGTGAGATGTTGTGTACACTCCAGGGAAGGTTTCTGGCTGAGTACATCCATATTACAATATGTAGCGCAAGAGTAGAATCAACAAATGAGCGACGACACGCGAAGCGTTTCAACCAAGTCCCGTATGAATACATGTACCATTCGTCCGTAGCTATGAAACTTGGGTGAGATGTTGTGTACACGTCATGGAAAATTTCTGGCTTAGTAAATCCCCTATACAATATGCAGCGCACAAGTTGATTCAACAAATGAGGGACGACGCGCGAAGCGTTTCAACAAAGTCCCGTATAAGGTCATATACCATTCTGCCGATAGCGGTGAAACTTGGGTGAAATATGGTGGACACTCCAAGGAAGGTTTCTGGCTTAGTAAATACATTTCACAGTAGGTAGAACACGAGTAGATTCGACAAATGAACGACGACACGCGGAGCGATGAAACTTGGGTGTGATGTTGTGGACACTTACGTGACGGTTTCTAACTTAGTAAATACATTTTACAGTAGGTAGCGCATGAGTAGATTAAACAAATGAGTGACGGAGCGCGAATCGTTTAAACAAAATCAGGTATGCGTTCATATACTATTCATCCGATTGAGATGAAACATTGATCAGTTATTGTGTACCCACCAGGGAAGGGGACTTAGTAAATCCATTTCACAATAAGTAGCGCAAGAGTACATGCAACAAATGGTTGACGACGCGCGAAGCGTTTTAACAAGACCCCCTATACGTGCATATACCATTCATCCGATTGCGATGAATCATTGATGAGTTATTGTGTACACGCCAGGGAAGGGTTTCGACTTAGTAAATCCATTTCACAATAGGTAGCGTACGAGTAGATTCAACAAATGAGTGACAGCGATGAAACTTTTGAAAGTTGTTGTGCACGCTCCCACGAATGGTTCTAAATTAGAAAATCCATTTTACGATAGCTTAGAGGCAGTTAACATGTTGTGTATCCAAAAGCACTTCAAGAAACAGAATTTCAACGCCAACACTTTCTTTGATTGGCATTGCAACGCATGCCGGGTACAGCTTGTTTACTTATATTTGTTCCCTAGTATGGTCACCTGTCAAAATGTATTATCTCCCTATTAGCATAAAAGTAAGGCTATGTACACATAAACGCACGAATCCAGCAGTTCAAGCGATAAGATATTACAATACCTCAAGATTTTTAGCCTATTTTCGATTTTGAAAAAATAGGCTTATGAGATCACCTTTTGTCCGTGTGTGTGTGCGTGTGTGTGTGTGTTTGTGAGGGGTGTGTGTGTGTCCCCTTAATAAATTCTAAACGGCTGGAGCGATTTCAATGAAACTCAGTAAGTTCATAGCACTATTCCGGGAGACCCCGACCGTGCCCTTTAAATTTTGTTACGTCTCACCAATCCAACATGGCGGCTGTGCGAAATATTTCACCAGTATTCAATATCTCCGAAACTATTCCCGATTTCACCCTGGAATATTTTACGGTGATAAAGGAAAATACTAAAAGTTCACCTATGTGACTTTTGAAAAACGGGTAACTACAAAACCAACATGGTGACGTTTCTCACGATTTAACCAACCAAACGCAATAAAACTTGGTACAGTATATGTTTATACACATTGTAATGCGCCAACATCTAACTTCGTTCAATTGTTTACATAACGACAAGATGGCGGATGTGCGAAATATTTCACCGGCATTCTATATCTCTGAAACTATTAGCGGTATCACCCTGAAATTTTGTACGATGATAAAGGGCACTACTTGAAGTTCATCTATAAGACTTTCAAAAATCGATTAACTACAAAACGAACATGGCGGCCAAGCGAATTTGAAAATTTTAAATAGACCTTTCTCGCGATTTAATGTTCCAAACGCAATGAAATCTGGTACAGGAAATGTTTATACATATTGTAATGCACTGGTATCTAATTTTGTTGAATTGTTTACATAACCTCAAGATGGCGGCTTAGCGAATTTTAAAATTATGTTTTAATTTCTCGTGTCGTAATCATGCGATCGAAGTGAAAGTTTGAATAGTGAACATACGAAATAATTTTCCTTTAATGGTACATGACTCTATGGCCTATACATTTAACAATCCAACATGGCGATCATCCGAAATATTTAGGCGGCTCTGAATATCTGCGAATCCATTATAGCAATCAAACTGGATTTTTTTAATGTCCATAGCGGCTATGAACTTAAATTCACCTACTGTATATGACTTAAAATAACCTGGTGATCACATATCCAACATGGCGGCGAAGTGAAGTATAAATAATCACATGGACGTTTCTCGCAATTTAACCATCCGAGTGCAGTGAAACTTGGAACAGTAAATCCTTATACGAATTTTAATCCACTGGCATCTAATTTATTTCAATTGTTTCCATAACTACAAGATGGCAACTGTGCGAAATTTTAAAATCTCCTTGTTACTTCTTGGGTCCTAATCATGCGATTAAAGTTTGAATGCTACATGTACACAATAAACTTCATGTAACAGTACATAACCCTAGGACCTACATATATAAAATCCAATATGGCGACCATCCGAAATATTTAGTCGGTTCTCAATATCTACGAATCTATTACAGCAAACATACTGAAATGTTGTATGTAGATAGAAGCAATTAACATAAGTAGGATGTATGAAAATAGGCTGCACAATTCTTCACGGAACTACTTGTTGTATTTCTTCTCTAAAAGATTCAACGCTCGCACTCCTATATAATGTTTGGTGATCCGTACCTTTAATGTTCTGCTATTTTAGCCCACTTTCGATTATTGCAAAAAATGAAAGTAGACTTATGAGATCAACAGAGGACCAAAAATTGTGTGTGTGTATTCTGAATGACGGTCCCCCCCCCCCCCCGTATCAATTCGAACACGGTGAAATCGAATTGAACAAAATTTGGTACAGAGGTAGCACTGGCAAAGGGAGCTCCAGTGTCATGTTTTATATTGCCGCCATCTTTACCGGAACTTAATGGCGGCCACTCAAATGGTCAAAACTTAATAATGCATTACGACCAAACTAATCATTGGATCTTTACCAAATTTGGTAAAAAACATACTATCATATGATACGCGTCTTGTGCCCAAACTAGAGGGTCATCAACCGTACCACTTTCGGATGGCGGCCGTGTGAATTATGCAAACTTTATAATCCGTAACATGGGACCCACAAGTTCCGAATATCGAACCGAGAATTGTTTAAACTGTTCTAAAGGACATGACCCGTTCAAAATTAAAAGTTTATATTGTAATATTATAGTGTAGAAGTCACTTTAAAAATCTGAGTCGTCCCGGTTATTTGACAAGATGGCAGCTGATCTCCCGTTTTGACCTATATTTCACTAATTTGAGTATGTTCCGTGCAATATAGCCTACTGTTAGAAATAATATGAACCTTATTTGAAAAGAACTCGGTTTGAAATATACTGCAGTGAAAAAACCGTTTAGTCCAAGTGATTATTTGCTAAAACGCTGATTGTAAATGGATTGATGCGCTTGAGTCGTGTGTGTACGATTGGCTGTGTGGTTAGGACTTTGGTCTTTCACCCGGCTGGCCGGGGTTCAAATCCTATCAGAGTTGATTTTTTTATATTTATTAATTCTTCAGTACTGAGACGTTATAAAATAAAGAGTTATATGGTGCATTTTGCAATGGAAAATATATATTTAATTCAAACAACATTCTCCACCGGAGTGATATCTACTAGCAAATAGTTGAACCAAGCAGGAGCTAACCACAGCCTTCTAGATGCGAGCTGTGCTCTATACCGGCCAGTTAGTGAATCCACGCCTACGGTATAATTGAAAAGTTTCTTCTTGTTGCCGATCGAGCGCACACATCCCCAAGAATAGGCGCGATTACAAATTCGCTGTGTAATAGGTAGCCTATATAAAATGTGTTTCTCCCAGTGATTCGTTTAGAGCAACGAAGTTTCAATTATTGTAAGTAGTTGGTGTTAGTATACTGAATATATAGTTACGTTGTTTGGAGTGTTTGCTGATGAAATTGCAAAATGCTGGGGTAAATTATAAACTATGGTTTGAGCGCCACTGCTCAAATCCAGTGAGCCAATTTGCACTTCGAATTGGAAGAAATTAGGAAGTGATCAGGACAGAGAGTTATAACTAACTATACCCATACATTTAGGAGAAAGTAGGCTATAATTTCTTTCCTGAACATCTTGTTTGTCTATATGATCCTTTTTGGTAGTTCTTTTCAGTAGGTATATTTTAATGACTGGTGAGAGAATTCTCATCCATATGTCATCCTTTGCATACACGTGGTGCACCCTGCTGTAATCTGATGAGGCTCTGGCGTCCGAATAACTCCCGGGATTAGGACCTTTTTACCATGCCAATGACCTTCTTTGAGGGCAGATGAGTAAGGTGAGGAAAAGGGCACACTATCTCCTTGGGAAGAGAAATCTTCCCTAAGGGCGGATGATCCAGCAGATGGACAACGGCATAGGACCAGGAACAATAGGTATGGGTGAGGGTAGGTGAAACTCTATGAGCCGTGGTGAAGGCGACTCGCCTAGAAGATGGTCACTTTGATAACAAACCGGGTGGCTCAGCACCTTAGATGGCAGCCCCATCCCTGACCTCGGGCACGGAAGGCTGTCTGATAACCTACCAGTCATAAATTACGAGATCAAAGAAAATGGCGAAGGAAAATATCGGACTGATCAAATGGTTGATGACAATGGAATGTTATGCAATGTTGTATTTTGATGTGTGTGTGTGTGTTTGGTATGTTTATTTGCTTTCTGTCATGGGCCTAAATGGTCTTCTAGGTACAATAAATGATGATGATGATTAGCATAAATGAAGGGTTGAAAATATGTTTCATTAAACATTAACGTATTAACAGGTGCCTCTTTAAAAACTTAATTTATAGATACATAATCCATGTTCCATAACATGCCAGCACTGACTCATCAACATGTTTCTAGATATATTTTATGTATCAGATTTCTAGTTATCAAATCATTATAACAAACTTTACTATTCTTTGCAGGTAAGTTCCTCGGAGGTTCCTGGCGGGAAGAGTTTCAATGGTGGTGAGTTTTAACGTCCAGCTATGTTTTGATATACTATTATTTAGTTGTTGTATTGGTCGAGCCGCCTTCTGTAGACTCGGTGTACGTATTGAGACTCCATAACCAGAGGTCCTGGGTTCAAATCTCGGCTCAGCCAAGAACTTTTTATTCTAATCTGACGGTATTTTTAGGCAAAACTGAAAAAACAAGATACGAGCCTACAGTAGTCACTTATGATGTGTAACATCTGACATGTTATCCTACCTTGAAGTTGTTACCGTTTTTATTAACCTTGATATTCATCAACACACAAAAATCTTTTTATTTTTTACACTCTCATAATACATAACAATTCCAAGACTATTTTTTTTCTTCACTGCCTACTTGATATTTCTACTCTCATAGTGCCTTCTTAACACTCTGCTGTTACATCACTCTCCTGCCAGTAACTAAGTTACGTTACCACAGACTGACTTTTTTCCTTCACTGCCTACTTGATATTTCAAATCTTGCACTGCCTTCTTGATACTCTGCTGTTACAAAGTATGCCGTATGTGATAAACATTTCACATGGTACCACTGCCAGCTGGATCACATCCCTTCTGGAAAGCAGCCAGGAGGGATATGATCCAAATGGCAGTGCGTCTTACACACTTCCGACCGATCCACTTCCGTCCCATTTTGCAAAATCACTCCCACAAAAATATCCAGCAACCGAGTGGAAAGATGTTACACATCAAGAAGTTGGATTCCCACCCCCAGCTGTCCGAGAAATAGTTTTCTGTACTTTTTCTCATGTACACAAGGCAAGTACCGGGATGCTATAGGAGCCGCACCCTAGAAAAACCACCACAATGACACAGGTTATCAGATAGATTCTACGCACATGGGCACAGGCTGAGTGACGCTGCGGTAACATTCTCGCCACCTGTGCTCAAGGTTGCAGGATCGAATCCAGGCACAGTCAGCTGGCATCTGAGGGTGAGCAAATGCAAGGGAGCCGTATCAGTAGATTTACTCGTACGTTGAAGATCCCCTTCGGGGCACAGCTCTGGCACTCTGATGTCTCTAAAAGTCTCAATAGTTAAAAGGAACATAAAACCGTTTTAATCCCGTTTACAACGAGATCGGGGATGAGACGCGATGAAATTCCTCCTGATGAGTTCTACGTCTGGATGCCCTTCCTGACGCCAATTTCACGAGAGTAGTTAATGGGGGATGAAATGAATGAAGATGAAGGAAGTCAAATTCAACTATGTTCTCACATTGCAGAACATTTTCCATATCTGATTTTATTAATAATTTTGTTATGCAGCCAATGGCCATTCATTTTATTTTCAGGAAGGGTCACGGAAGGGACTTTGCAAAGGAATCGGCCGTGGACCTATTTAAAGGAACCGTCCCGGCATTTGCCTAGTGGTGAAGATGGGAAACCACGAAAACCATTTTCAAGACAGCCGAGGTGGCATTCGAACACCCGCTCTCCCGATACCAGCGAGGCACGAGGTAGCGAGTGATTCTGCGGCCGGTATTGCACTGTGTTTTGTTTCATAAGTCCAATAAAATGTTAACATTATTAAGACTCAACTACTATATACTGTGCCCAACTCTAGGAATGGGTATTCCTAGATCCAGACACCTAGATATCAAGGGAAAGGCTGTAGCCGCTTTTGAAAGTTGAGATATTTGAATATCGCGCTACATTGCTTCTCGAAGCAATTGGAAAGAATATACCGATACTTGCATATCAAGTGACGTAGCGAGTAATAGCAGAGGTCGAGGCTATTTATTGATTAAATAGTTAACCATGGAGTAGAGACTTGAGACTTGGATCAGATTACTGGCACGGACAAATGAAAGAGAATGCACTTAGTATCAAGTAAAGCGGACCAGGGATACCAGAGATATGATGATTTCTAGATTTCAGCTGATGCGGCGTGACCCTGACAGTTTTGAATAAAAGCCGGCTGGTCGAAGCATCGATAGCTCATTCCAACACAAGCACTTGCCGAGCAAGTTGCTACTACGCTGAGCCAAGGCACATGGTTGCCGGATCTACGCAGAAGTTATCTTCAAAGTTGTGATAGTCACAAAAAGTGCTGCGCTACGAGGTGGAACTTAGTAAGTTTCCGGCGAGGAGAATCACTGAGGTGATTGATTATTCTACAGACATTGGTGGAAATATTTATATTTCTACATGGACATATGCTAGACTTTGTCTAGAATTAGTACTTTGTCACAGTCCAGTAATAACCTAATACTTGGATATTTAAGTCCATTTCAGTCAGTTTTCATATTTGTAACTAGTTAACCACTTCGATCTATCAATACACTGAAGTCTAGTCTATAACGGTGGTGTTCATTAGTCTACGCAGGGAAACTACAAGTTGCTTCGCGCATGGTAGATGGTGATAAACCATGCCCAGGGAACGATCTTCAGAACAGCCGTTGATTGGTTAGACAGTCAGTGTTTTCTTGTACTGAAAAGATTACCGTGAGTTATGTTACAACTGACATATCTAAGAATAGATCACTTAGATCTGACCCCATTTAAACAAACTGTTATGGCTTTGATAGAAGCCCATATTAAAATGGAACAACAGTTAATTCAAACGTCAAGAGATACTACCACTATGTCTGACTAGACGAATTGTGGGTATATAATGGCGGCCGATACAAGGATTATACGTGCTTGTCCGATAGGGCATGTCTATGGATAAATCTGGTACAGACCAGGTTTACTACGCTTCAAGACCATCAAGAAATGTAAGCAACATTTGAATTATATTATGCCTAGCTAATTGGAACAAACTATTTTTCTGCAGATGACCAACACATTTTTTTTCTTCGTATTTAAATCTTGCAATGATTTACGCAAGACTTGTTAGAGTTATTCTGAGTATTTTCAGCACTCAGATCAGTTTAGGATCGATGACCGAGCATTTCGAGCATTTATTTGAATATTTCATATTTTTGGGAAACCACGGAAAACCGTCGATGTGAAGGTTGAGTTAAATTTTTTTCCATATTCGAAGGTTCGAACATGTGGATTCTCACATAATGAGATGATAATTAAACTTATTTAAAATAATATAACGAATAATAATAATAATAATCCACTAATAATAATAATAATAATTTTTATAATTTTTCTCAATAATTCTTGGATATTATATTTTATAATAATCATATGTATTGAGAGAGAGCCTATGAAGTAGTTTAATCATTTCTAGTTTGGAACAGGAGATTTTCCAAAGGAGAGTGGTTAGCGCAAGCCCGCATTCAACCAACATTTCAGTTCTGGTTGAACAGTTGATATTTGCAATGAGCAAAGTATATTTTTCAGATAACACGGAAAGGCATGAAACGGGAAGCAAATGATATTTGTATCAAATAGGATATTTTTGTTTATTATATAAAATCATGACGTAAATACACTCGAAAGTGAAATAAAGCTTTTCATAAGTATGGTAAATTCACGGGTTGAACTGAATGGTAAAATAAAATAAACTTGTAAGTTTATTAATCTTCCAGTGTTGATAACAAGCAGAGGCTTGATTTATTGTATAAATTTTGGGAAGAAAATTTATATGTGTGGAGTAGTTGAAATGCCATTCCCAGGTGCGCATGTTTAAGTCGCAGGAATGAAGAGGTTTTTTCGAGCATCAATCAAATAGCAGGTTCGATGGCTCAGGTTTATAGTAGGAGTATTGGAACTACACATTTCGTCGTATGAATGACCCGAAGGTTATTTCTTGAAACCATCAGTTCTTATTTCAACCTTGTTTACGAATTCCATTTAGACTTTGATTTTGCTAGACCCCGGATTTGTCATGATAGTAGTTTATTCTTCTTCAGAGGAAGACCTTTGCCGTTGTTGTTGGAATATTGTGTTCTTACACAAATATTAGAATGGGCCACTGCCAATTAAAAATAATTCTTTAACCACGAATAATTTGAAGGATATTTTCAATCCTAGTGCCATGAACTAAATGAATTTATTATGAAGCTACAATTCTTATTTCCGCATTCTGTCGAAGAATTGCAAGTTGTGAAAATTACTAAAATGGCCATGAATATAAATATTTTTCATAATAATGATTCCAAGTGGAAAATTGAATAGTTGAATGGTTCAACAATTTATTGATCAAGTTGATGATTCAGAAATCATGTATTTTGTTAGGAACTTGAAGTTCATAATCGAGTCACTTCTCGAAATGTTTAATGTCAGAAGAACAATTAATTTTTGTTGTGCTTCGCACAGTTCTTCGATGCTATGCTCAAGGTCAAATACTTTTCAGATGTTATTAATATGTGTAAATAATGTGTGTTGATTCAATGATAATAATATTTTCGACAATATATTTTTGAAACTGGAAAAATAAGTGAAAGTTTAAAATTCTATGAACATTTATTCTACGAGTGTTAATATCATGTAAATATTCAAACAGTGATCTACGATATTTCCAGTAGAGACAATTAACTTTGAACTGGAATTAATCATAAAGAATTTTGGAACACAGTCTATAGGACTGACAATCAGACTTGTGTTTCCAAAAAAATAATAATTGTCAAATGTGTTTGGAAAATTTCTGTATATTGTGTAAATAGGAGTGTGGATCGCCACACGTGAATGATGCTGCTTTGAGCATCTTTGCAGTCAATTTTAAATTCATAATAAACTGAGATAATTTTACTTGATGTGTTATACACAATTGAATCTCCTTCTATCCTTATTGTTGCATTGAGCCAAAAATCAGTAAAGCATTTTTTTCATTTGATGTCGTTTTTGCGATTTGCTTTAACCCATCTGGCGCTCCGGGATATTTTGACTCTCGTGCTGACTGATTATTGGTAAAATGCATATGTGGTCGTGCGGACTCCGGTCTAAACGGGCACATAAAATAAGATAGAGAGAGAAATGGCATCGAACGTGGGTCTCGATTTAGACATGGTCAATCGCATGCCGATTTAAATTGTGATAATTTTTATAGAAATATTTTGGGAGTTGAGAGATGTCTGGTTTGGATGAATAAATTAGTAGGAAACCCAATTAGTGGGGAAAATTAAAAATTTAACTTGGTTAATAATTAGAATGGGTTTGAATATTTTTGATAATGGCTTAACCATTAGGGCGTCAAGTAAATTCAGTAGTAAACGTTCGATGTCTGGACATACGCATTATTAGAATCCAGGTGGAGGATATTTGAGAACTTGCATATTTTTCTTGTGATATTGTGGTAAATGTAATTCGTAAAAGTAGAGAATTTTGTTTTTCCATCACGTCGACATTAGGACAAATCTCATTTTATTAGAGTGTTCCAATTAGCTATTCATATTTCTTGTTCTAGTTATAAGCTTGTGTTTGCCAATATTGTATACCCCTAAGTTTTGAATAATAATTGAAAATTATGGAAGAAATGATGGGAATGATGAGGAGTTTGGAAGAGAGTTCCAAAGAAGCTGGACTGCGTGTAGCAGCCATTATGAAGGAAAATACTGAGGCTTTGGAAAGAAAACTTAAAGAAAATTCTGATAAACTTAAAGAAAGTTAAAACGATAAACTTAAAGAAAATTCTGATTCATTAGAAAATAAACTTAAAGAAAGTTCTGATTCTTTAAAAGATAACTTGAAAGAAAGTTTAGATGAAAAACTTAAAGAATATTCTGATTCTTTAGAAAATAAACTTAAAGAAAATTCTGATTCTTTAGAAAGCAGGTTAAAAGGTAACTTGAAAGAAAATTTAAATAGTAAATTTAATTCTATGGAAAGTAAATTTAAAGAGAATTCTGAAATTTTGAAAATGACACTTGAGAGTAAAATGAACAAATTATACGAAAAAACACATCATCTCGAAACTTCATTAGCTACTAACGCAAGTTTAATGGACGAAAAATTTCGCGATGCCGATCTTCGATCCCAAAGCTTAGCTGATAGGATAGAACATGGTCTTAGGAAAGTTGGTGAAGACATGATCGACCTAGAAGTCAGAGTGAAGAAGGAGAGTAACGAGATGGGAATTCTAGTTGTTCAGCGGTTAACGGAACAATTCAAAGAACTTGTCATGGGAGAAATAAGAGAAGGTGTGATTAGCGAGTTGCAAACTGAAATCAGAACCACAGTTGTCAATGAAATTAAAGACACACTCAAGCTGGAGAATCAAGAGGAAATCAAGGAGATTAGGGAATCTTTGTCATCCCATATTGAAGTAATTTCCAAAGATATCCAAGCAACTCAGAAGGACATATCAGATATGACAGGGTCATTGAAAAGTCATGAGGCTTTTATGAACCAGATATCCACTGATGTCAAGGAGAATTGTAAAGAAACTGAAGAAATTAAGAAAATGGCAGAAGAAAACCAGAAGGAACTTGAGGCTATGAAAACTCAAATCAAGGATGAGAAACAGTCTGATCATTTGTTGAAAATGCCAATTGTAAGGGGGAAAGAACAGATACAGATAAATCTAGGAGCAGCTAGAGAAATTGACAGTCAAAGACAGGATGAGGTCAGGACAGTATTTCAATCCAACCCCATAACTGTATTCAAGAATGTAGAGGATAAGCCTTCTAAATTTTCAGGGCGAGATTCTGTGACACCCGTGGAATTTTTGAGAGAAGCAGGAGATTACCTGAAAGATTCCAAGATCCCTAAAGAAAGACAGATCCGAGTGATAGGGAAGGTTTTGGAAGGTCCTGCACTTCTTTGGTTTAGAGCTTTTAGATCCACTCTAACCACTTTTGAGGAGTTTTCTCGTGGGTTATTGAAAAAGTGTTGGTCCCCAGAAACCCAACAGCAAGTCAGAGCAGAATTATATTCGAAGAGATTCTCGACGTCACAACCTACTCGATACTCTACGTACTTTTCTGGACAGCTGTCTAAACTGCAACATTTAGATCCGCCGATGCCAGATAACGAATTGATTACTGCATTGATACGTCAGTTTCCAGCAGACGTCCAGAGGACTTTGATCGCTGCTGATATCTATAATATGAAACAATTTGACGAAGTATTACAGAAGTTGGATCATACGAACGCTCAATTCTTCCATCAGAAGGGAGGAAAGAATAACAACGCTGTGTATGCTGTTATGGCTGATAGTTATTCTCAAACACCTCGAGAGATTCGAGAGGGGCGAGAAGAGAAAACGCCGAGGGAAGATCCAAATAAGAGAGGATGGAACCAGTACAGTAACAGATACAGTTACAAGCCTTATGCGAGACCGGATGGTGGAAATCGATACAATACTCGATGGAGAAGGCCCAGGTATAATCAAGGAAGGTACCAGGAAAGAAGATACTATGGTAGAAACAACTACAATAACAGAGGGAATGTGGATACTCGTCAGTCCAATGAAGAGTTCAACAAGGAGACGAGGAAAAACTTGGAAGCAAGACACCAAGACAAGTTGCAATTTTTGGAGCAGAGGCCCAACGAACCAGGTCCATCGGGAACACAACAATCCCGGGGGAATGGTAACGAAAAAAAAATTCGAATTCACAGTAGCAGATAGAATTTTGAACACTTTCACTTCCAGAATTATTAAATGGCAAGCAGAGGATGATGACTTAATTCAACAGAATGACGAACGGAAAGAAATGGGTACCAGAATTAGAATGCCAATCATATCATGCGAAGTATTCGGTATGCCTGTCGATACTTTGATTGATACTGGGGCTATGCTTTGTCTGGTGAGTGAGAAGCTTTATATTCTGTGGAAGCTCAAAGAGAATTTAGAGGAGATTCCAGTATCAGGAATTAAGATCCAAGGAATAATACCCAATAAGATATCTCTGTGTAAAACGCAATTATACTTATGTATTACGATTGGAGGACATGATTTCCGACATGTGTTTGTTGTAATGAAGGACATGGCTTTTGACATGATATTGGGAGCAGATTTCATTCAGAAATATCAAGCAGTGATAGACATGAAGACAGAGACGATCAGATTCAAGAATACCGAAGAGATTAACTTCGAGGGAAAAGAAGAGGAAGACATCGAGGGAGATGCTCAATGGTCTCTGATTTTTCATGAAGCTGAAGGAAGAGAAGTCTACACTGAGAAGGAGTCCCCAGAGTTAGGGAAAAAATTGAAAAATTTTTATTTTTTGCTAGGTGTGGGGTGGATGTGCCCAACTCTAGGAATGGGTATTCCAAGATTCAGACACCTAGATATCAAGGGAAAGGCTGTAGCCGCTTTTGAAAGTTGAGATATTTGAATATCGCGCTACATTGCTTCTCGAAGCAATTGGAAAGAATATACCGATACTTGCATGTCAAGTGACGTAGCGAGTAATAGCAGAGGTCGAGGCTATTTATTGATTAAATAGTTAACCATGGAGTAGAGACTTGAGACTTGGATCAGATTACTGGCACGGCCAAATGAAAGAGAATGCACTTAGTATCAAGTAAATCGGACCAGGGATACCAGAGATATGATGATTTCTAGATTTCAGCTGATGCGGCGCGACCCTGACAGTTTTGAATAAAAGCCGGCTGGTCGAAGCATCGATAGCCCATTCCAACACAAGCACTTGCCGAGCAAGTTGCTACTACGCTGAGCCAAGGCACATGGTAGCCGGATCTACGCAGAAGTTATCTTTTAAGTTCTGATACTCACAAAAAGTGCTGCGCTACGAGGTGGAACTTAGTAAGTTTCCGGCGAGGAGAATCACTGAGGTGATTGATTTTTCTACAGACATTGGTGGAAATATTTATATTTCTACATGGACATATGCTAGACTTTGTCTAGAATTAGTACTTTGTCACAGTCCAGTAATAACCTAATACTTGGATATTTAAGTCCATTTCAGTCAGTTTTCATATTTGTAACTAGTTAACCACTTCGATCTATCAGTACACTGAAGACTAGTCTATAACGGTGGGGTTCATTAGTCTACGCAGGGAAACTACAAGTTGCTTCGCGCATGGTAGATGGTGATAAACCATGCCCAGGGAACGATCTTCAGAACAGCCGTTGATTGGTTAGACAGTCAGTGTTTTCTTGTACTGAAAAGATTACCGTGAGTTTTGTTACAACTGACATATCTAAGAATAGATCACTTAGATCTGACCCCATTTAAACAAACTGTTATGGCTTTGATAGAAGCCCATATTAAAATGGAACAACAGTTAATTCAAACGTCAAGAGATACTACCACTATGTCTGACTAGACGAATTGTGGGTATATAATGGCGGCCGATACAAGGATTATACGTTCCTGTCCGATAGGGCATGTCTATGGATAAATCTGGTACAGACCAGGTTTACTACACTTCAAAACCATCAAGAAATGTAAGCCACATTTGAATTATATTATGCCTAGCTAATTGGAACAAACTATTTTTCTGCAGATGACCAACACATTTTTTTCTTCGTATTTAAATCTTGCAATGATTTACGCAAGACTTGTTAGAGTTATTCTGAGTATTTTCAGCACTCAGATCAGTTTAGGATCGATGACCGAGCATTTCGAGCATTTATTTGAATACTTCATATTTTTGGGAAACCATGGAAAACCGTCGATGTGAAGGTTGGGTTATTTTTTTTTTTTTGTTGAGGAATGGATATTTTTTTCCATATTCGAAGGTTCGAACATGTGGATTCTCACATAATGAGATGATAATTAAACATATTTAAAATAATATAACGAATAATAATAATAATAATAATCCACTAATAATAATAATAATAATTTTTATAATTTTTCTAAATAATTCTTGGATATTATATTTTATAATAATCATATGTATTGAGAGAGAGCCTATGAAGTAGTTTAATCATTTCTAGTTTGGAACAGGAGATTTTCCAAAGGAGAGTGGTTAGCGCAAGCCCGCATTCAACCAACATTTCAGTTCTGGTTGAACAGTTGATATTTGCAATGAGCAAAGTATATTTTTCAGATAACACGGAGAGGCATGAAACTGGAAGCAAATGATATTTGTATCAAATAGGATATTTTTGTATTTATATAAAATCATGACGTAAATAGACTCGAAAGTGAAATAAAGCTTTTCATAAGTATGGTAAATTCACGGGTTGAACTGAATGGTAAAATAAAATAAACTTGTAAGTTTATTAATCTTCCAGTGTTGATAACAAGCAGAGGCTTGATTTATTGTATAAATTTTGGGAAGAAAATTTATATGTGTGGAGTAGTTGAAATGCCATTCCCAGGTGCGCATGTTTAAGTCGCAGGAATGAAGAGGTTTTTTCGAGCATCAATCAAATAGCTGGTTCGATGGCTCAGGTTTATAGTAGGAGTATTGGAACTACACATTTCGTCGTATGAATGACCCGAAGGTTATTTCTTGAAACCATCAGTTCTTATTTCAACCTTGTTTACGAATTCCATTTAGACTTTGATTTTGCTAGACCCCAGATTTGTCATGATAGTAGTTTATTCTTCTTCAGAGGAAGACCTTTGCCGTTGTTGTTGGAATATTGTGTTCTTACACAAATAATAGAATGGGCCACTGCCAATTAAAAATAATTCTTTAACCACGAATAATTTGAAGGATATTTTCAATCCTAGTGCCATGAACTAAATGAATTTATTATGAAGCTACAATTCTTATTTCCGCATTCTGTCGAAGAATTGCAAGTTGTGAAAATTACTAAAATGGCCATGAATATAAATATTTTTCATAATAATGATTCCAAGTGGAAAATTGAATAGTTGAATGGTTCAACAATTTATTGATCAAGTTGATGATTCAGAAATCATGTATTTTGTTAGGAACTTGAAGTTCATAATCGAGTCACTTCTCGAAATGTTTAATGTCAGAAGAACAATTAATTTTTGTTGTGCTTCGCACAGTTCTTCGATGCTATGCTCAAGGTCAAATACTTTTCAGATGTTATTAATATGTGTAAATAATGTGTGTTGATTCAATGATAATAATATTTTCGACAATATATTTTTGAAACTGGAAAAATAAGTGAAAGTTTAAAATTCTATGAACATTTATTCTACGAGTGTTAATATCATGTAAATATTCAAACAGTGATCTACGATATTTCCAGTAGAGACAATTAACTTTGAACTGGAATTAATCATAAAGAATTTTGGAACACAGTCTATAGGACTGACAATCAGACTTGTGTTTCCAAAAAAATAATAATTGTCAAATGTGTTTGGAAAATTTCTGTATATTGTGTAAATAGGAGTGTGGATCGCCACACGTGAATGATGCTGCTTTGAGCATCTTTGCAGTCAATTTTAAATTCATAATAAACTGAGATAATTTTACTTGATGTGTTATACACAATTGAATCTCCTTCTATCCTTATTGTTGCATTGAGCCAAAAATCAGTAAAGCATTTTTTTTTTCATTTGATGTCGTTTTTGCGATTTGCTTTAACCCATCTGGCGCTCCGGGATATTTTGACTCTCGTGCTGACTGATTATTGGTAAAATGCATATGTGGTCGTGCGGACTCCGGTCTAATCGGGCACATAAAATAAGATAGAGAGAGAAATGGCATCGAACGTGGGTCTCGATTTAGACATGGTCAATCGCATGCCGATTTAAATTGTGATAATTTTTATAGAAATATTTTGGGAGTTGAGAGATGTCTGGTTTGGATGAATAAATTAGTAGGAAACCCAATTAGTGGGGAAAATTAAAAATTTAACTTGGTTAATAATTAGAATGGGTTTGATTATTTTTGATAATGGCTTAACCATTAGGGCGTCAAGTAAATTCAGTAGTAAACGTTCGATGTCTGGACATACGCATTATTAGAATCCAGGTGGAGGATATTTGAGAACTTGCATATTTTTCTTGTGATATTGTGGTAAATTTAATTCGTAAAAGTAGAGAATTATGTTTTTCCATCACGTCGACATTAGGACAAATCTCATTTTATTAGAGTGTTCCAATTAGCTATTCATATTTCTTGTTCTAGTTATAAGCTTGTGTTTGCCAATATTGTATACCCCTAAGTTTTGAATAATAATTGAAAATTATGGAAGAAATGATGAGAATGATGAGGAGTTTGGAAGAGAGTTCCAAAGAAGCTGGACTGCGTGTAGCAGCCATTATGAAGGAAAATACTGAGGCTTTGGAAAGAAAACTTAAAGAAAATTCTGATAAACTTAAAGAAAGTTAAAACGATAAACTTAAAGAAAATTCTGATTCATTAGAAAATAAACTTAAAGAAAGTTCTGATTCTTTAAAAGATAACTTGAAAGAAAGTTTAGATGAAAAACTTAAGGAATATTCTGATTCTTTAGAAAATAAACTTAAAGAAAATTCTGATTCTTTAGAAAGCAGGTTAAAAGGTAACTTGAAAGAAAATTTAAATAGTAAATTTAATTCTATGGAAAGTAAATTTAAAGAGAATTCTGAAATTTTGAAAATGACACTTGAGAGTAAAATGAACAAATTATGCGAAAAAACACATGAGCTCGAAACTTCATTAGCTACTAACGCAAGTTTAATGGACGAAAAATTTCACGATGCCGATCTTCGATCCCAAAGCTTAGCTGATAGGATAGAACATGGTCTTAGGAAAGTTGGTGAAGACATGATCGACCTAGAAGTCAGAGTGAAGAAGGAGAGTAACGAGATGGGAATTCTAGTTGTTCAACGGTTAACGGAACAATTCAAAGAACTTGTTATGGGAGAAATAAGAGAAGGTGTGATTAGTGAGTTGCAAACTGAAATCAAAACCACAGTTGTCAATGAAATTAAAGACACACTCAAGCTGGAGAATCAAGAGGAAATCAAGGAGATTAGGGAATCTTTGTCATCCCATATTGAAGTAATTTCCAAAGATATCCAAGCAACTCAGAAGGACATATCAGATATGACAGGGTCATTGAAAAGTCATGAGGCTGTTATGAACCAGATATCCACTGATGTCAAGGAGAATTGTAAAGAAACTGAAGAAATTAAGAAAATGGCAGAAGAAAATCAGAAGGAACTTGAGGCTATGAAAACTCAAATCAAGGATGAGAAACAGTCTGATCATTTGTTGAAAATGCCAATTGTAAGGGGAAAAGAACAGAGACAGATAAATCTAGGAGCAGCTAGAGAAATTGACAGTCAAAGACAGGATGAGGTCAGGACAGTATTTCAATCCAACCCCATAACTGTATTCAAGAATGTAGAGGATAAGCCTTCTAAATTTTCAGGGCGAGATTCTGTGACACCCGTGGAATTTTTGAGAGAAGCAGGGGATTACCTGAAAGATTCCAAGATCCCTAAAGAAAGACAGATCCGAGTGATAGGGAAGGTTTTGGAAGGTCCTGCACTTCTTTGGTTTAGAGCTTTTAGATCCACTCTAACCACTTTTGAGGAGTTTTCTCGTGGGTTATTGAAAAAGTTTTGGTCCCCAGAAACCCAACAGCAAGTCAGAGCAGAATTATATTCGAAGAGATTCTCGACGTCACAACCTACTCGATACTCTACGTACTTTTCTGGACAGCTGTCTAAACTGCAACATTTAGATCCGCCGATGCCAGATAACGAATTGATTACTGCATTGATACGTCAGTTTCCAGCAGACATCCAGAGGACTTTGATCGCTGCTGATATCTATAATATGGAACAATTTGACGAAGTATTACAGAAGTTGGATCATACGAACGCTCAATTCTTCCATCAGAAGGGAGGAAAAATAACAACGCTGTGTATGCTGTTATGGCTGATAGTTATTCTCAAACACCTCGAGAGATTCGAGAGGGGCGAGAAGAGAAAACGCCGAGGGAAGATCCAAATAAGAGAGGATGGAACCAGTACAGTAACAGATACAGTTACAAGCCTTATGCGAGACCGGATGGTGGAAATCGATACAATACTCGATGGAGAAGGCCCAGGTATAATCAAGGAAGGTACCAGGAAAGAAGATACTATGGTAGAAACAACTACAATAACAGAGGGAATGTGGATACTCGTCAGTCCAATGAAGAGTTCAACAAGGAGACGAGGAAAAACTTGGAAGCAAGACACCAAGATAAGTTGCAATTTTTGGAGCAGAGGCCCAACGAACCAGGTCCATCGGGAACACAACAATCCCGGGGGAATGGTAACGAAAAAAAAACTTCGAATTCACAGTAGAAGATAGAATTTTGAACACTTTCACTTCCAGAATTATTAAATGGCAAGCAGAGGATGATGACTTAATTCAACAGAATGACGAACGGAAAGAAATGGGTACCAGAATTAGAATGCCAATCATATCATGCGAAGTATTCGGTATGCCTGTCGATACTTTGATTGATACTGGGGCTATGCTTTGTCTGGTGAGTGAGAAGCTTTATATTCTGTGGAAGCTCAAAGAGAATTTAGAGGAGATTCCAGTATCAGGAATTAAGATCCAAGGAATAATACCCAATAAGATATCTCTGTGTAAAACGCAATTATACTTATGTATTACGATTGGAGGACATGATTTCCGACATGTATTTGTTGTAATGAAGGACATGGCTTTTGGCATGATATTGGGAGCAGATTTCATTCAGAAATATCAAGCAGTGATAGACATGAAGACAGAGACGATCAGATTCAAGAATACCGAAGAGATTAACTTCGAGGGAAAAGAAGAGGAAGACATCGAGGGAGATGCTCAATGGTCTCTGATTTTTCATGAAGCTGAAGGAAGAGAAGTCTACACTGAGGAGGAGTCCCCAGAGCTAGGGAAAATTTTGGAAGAGTATCACGATATTTTTGATATTAAACCTGATGAAATTGAAGATTTTGAATATTGTGGAAGTAAACAACAATGGAAGCTATGAAGTAGCCAATACACGAACTGGTAACATCGTGGGAACTTAGAATGTGTAGATAGGAAAAATAAAAATTTTTCAATTTTTATTTTTTGCTAGGTGTGGGGTGGATGTGCCCAACTCTAGGAATGGGTATTCCAAGATTCAGACACCTAGATATCAAGGGAAAGGCTGTAGCCGCTTTTGAAAGTTGAGATATTTGAATATCGCGCTACATTGCTTCTCGAAGCAATTGGAAAGAATATACCGATACTTGCATGTCAAGTGACGTAGCGAGTAATAGCAGAGGTCGAGGCTATTTATTGATTAAATAGTTAACCATGGAGTAGAGACTTGAGACTTGGATCAGATTACTGGCACGGCCAAATGAAAGAGAATGCACTTAGTATCAAGTAAATCGGACCAGGGATACCAGAGATATGATGATTTCTAGATTTCAGCTGATGCGGCGCGACCCTGACAGTTTTGAATAAAAGCCGGCTGGTCGAAGCATCGATAGCCCATTCCAACACAAGCACTTGCCGAGCAAGTTGCTACTACGCTGAGCCAAGGCACATGGTTGCCGGTTCTACGCAGAAGTTATCTTCAAAGTTGTGATAGTCACAAAAAGTGCTGCGCTACGAGGTGGAACTTAGTAAGTTTCCGGCGAGGAGAATCACTGAGATGATTGATTTTTCTACAGACATTGGTGGAAATATTTATATTTCTACATGGACATATGCTAGACTTTGTCTAGAATTAGTACTTTGTCACAATCCAGTAATAACCTAATACTTGGATATTTAAGTCCATTTCAGTCAGTTTTCATATTTGTAACTAGTTAACCACTTCGATCTATCAGTACACTGAAGACTAGTCTATAACGGTGGTGTTCATTAGTCTACGCAGGGAAACTACAAGTTGCTTCGCGCATGGTAGATGGTGATAAACCATGCCCAGGGAACGATCTTCAGAACAGCCGTTGATTGGTTAGACAGTCAGTGTTTTCTTGTACTGAAAAGATTACCGTGAGTTTTGTTACAACTGACATATCTAAGAATAGATCACTTAGATCTGACCCCATTTAAACAAACTGTTATGGCTTTGATAGAAGCCCATATTAAAATGGAACAACAGTTAATTCAAACGTCAAGAGATACTACCACTATGTCTGACTAGACGAATTGTGGGTATATAATGGCGGCCGATACAAGGATTATACGTGCTTGTCCGATAGGGCATGTCTATGGATAAATCTGGTACAGACCAGGTTTACTACACTTCAAAACCATCAAGAAATGTAAGCCACATTTGAATTATATTATGCCTAGCTAATTGGAACAAACTATTTTTCTGCAGATGACCAACACATTTTTTTCTTCGTATTTAAATCTTGCCATGATTTACGCAAGACTTTTTAGAGTTATTCTGAGTATTTTCAGCACTCAGATCAGTTTAGAATCGATGACCGAGCATTTCGAGCATTTATTTGAATATTTCATATTTTTGGGAAACCACGGAAAACCGTCGATTTGAAGGTTGAGTTAAATTATTTTGTTGAGGAATGGATATTTTTTCCATATTCGCAGGTTCGAACATGTGGATTCTCACATAATGAGATGATAATTAAACATATTTAAAATAATATAACGAATAATAATAATAATAATAATAATCCACTAATAATAATAATAATAATTTTTATAATTTTTCTAAATAATTCTTGGATATTATATTTTATAATAATCATATGTATTGAGAGAGAGCCTATGAAGTAGTTTAATCATTTCTAGTTTGGAACAGGAGATTTTCCAAAGGAGAGTGGTTAGCGCAAGCCCGCATTCAACCAACATTTCAGTTCTGGTTGAACAGTTGATATTTGCAATGAGCAAAGTATATTTTTCAGATAACACGGAGAGGCATGAAACGGGAAGCAAATGATATTTGTATCAAATAGGATATTCTTGTATTTATATAAAATCATGACGTAAATACACTCGAAAGTGAAATAAAGCTTTTCATAAGTATGGTAAATTCACGGGTTGAACTGAATGGTAAAATAAAATAAACTTGTAAGTTTATTAATCTTCCAGTGTTGATAACAAGCAGAGGCTTGATTTATTGTATAAATTTTGGGAAGAAAATTTATATGTGTGGAGTAGTTGAATTGCCATTCCCAGGTGCGCATGTTTAAGTCGCAGGAATGAAGAGGTTTTTTCGAGCATCAATCAAATAGCAGGTTCGATGGCTCAGGTTTATAGTAGGAGTATTGGAACTACACATTTCGTCGTATGAACGACCCGAAGGTTATTTCTTGAAACCATCAGTTCTTATTTCAACCTTGTTTACGAATTCCATTTAGACTTTGATTTTGCTAGACCCCGGATTTGTCATGATAGTAGTTTATTCTTCTTCAGAGGAAGACCTTTGCCGTTGTTGTTGGAATATTGTGTTCTTACACAAATATTAGAATGGGCCACTGCCAATTAAAAATAATTCTTTAACCACGAATAATTTGAAGGATATTTTCAATCCTAGTGCCATGAACTAAATGAATTTATTATGAAGCTACAATTCTTATTTCCGCATTCTGTCGAAGAATTGCAAGTTGTGAAAATTACTAAAATGGCCATGAATATAAATATTTTTCATAATAATGATTCCAAGTGGAAAATTGAATAGTTGAATGGTTCAACAATTTATTGATCAAGTTGATGATTCAGAAATCATGTATTTTGTTAGGAACTTGAAGTTCATAATCGAGTCACTTCTCGAAATGTTTAATGTCAGAAGAACAATTAATTTTTGTTGTGCTTCGCACAGTTCTTCGATGCTATGCTCAAGGTCAAATACTTTTCAGATGTTATTAATATGTGTAAATAATGTGTGTTGATTCAATGATAATAATATTTTCGACAATATATTTTTGAAACTGGAAAAATAAGTGAAAGTTTAAAATTCTATGAACATTTATTCTACGAGTGTTAATATCATGTAAATATTCAAACAGTGATCTACGATATTTCCAGTAGAGACAATTAACTTTGAACTGGAATTAATCATAAAGAATTTTGGAACACAGTCTATAGGACTGACAATCAGACTTGCGTTTCCAAAAAAATAATAATTGTCAAATGTGTTTGGAAAATTTCTGTATATTGTGTAAATAGGAGTGTGGATCGCCACACGTGAATGATGCTGCTTTGAGCATCTTTGCAGTCAATTTTAAATTCATAATAAACTGAGATAATTTTACTTGATGTGTTATACACAATTGAATCTCCTTCTATCCTTATTGTTGCATTGAGCCAAAAATCAGTAAAGCATTTTTTTCATTTGATGTCGTTTTTGCGATTTGCTTTAACCCATCTGGCGCTCCGGGATATTTTGACTCTCGTGCTGACTGATTATTGGTAAAATGCATATGTGGTCGTGCGGACTCCGGTCTAAACGGGCACAATACATGAGCACAAATGTAATCTACCAGCTACATTTGATAGAACACAATCAATAGGCGGCTTCGGTGGCGTAGTTGGTAGCATGCTGAGCTTCTATGCCCAAGATCGAGGGTTCAAACCCGGCCGAAGTCGTCGGTTTTTTTAAGAGCGTGAAAAATCCCTCCGTATGCTTTCCTTCGGAGGGGAAGTGCAGCCGGGATGGGGCCCTGTTATAGATCTATGGTATGTAAAAGAACCTTCCACTAATTACACTTATGTGAATTTAAGTTAAATTATAGGTTAGATTGACTAACGCTCCTAGGTTCCAAAGTTCGTTACCAGGAGCCGACTGTGGTGGCATCTAGTAACCAAGTTAAGAAGTAGTTGTCGTTGTCGGTGGCGTTTTGTAGCAAAAGTACGAACTACTTGAAAATTGAATGTCTGCAGTCCTTACTTGAATTAAAAACTGATAACACACTCTAATGCAGCCATCATAATTAACACTGTTTATTAGACAGATTCTACACACACCTAAAGTACACGGGGCTACATGACCGCGTTGTCGCAGCCCCTAAACTGAGAAACCAACCAACCACCAATAGAATCAATACTGACAATCGAACATCCTATCGCGTATTAAACCACACACAGTTAACTAATTCATTGAACTGGCGGAACCCATTAACAATCTGACTCGCACACCTTACAGCAGTCTCGATACCGTGCAAAGGTTAGATATCGATTGTATGATAGCTTTGGTGAAGTTAATTACTGGCCTTGTCGTAAGCCAATGTGATACTTGTATAGAGGGTCACCGTATTATTAGGGGAAGGCAGCCTTTGTGAATTACGAGCTTTGCCGTCCATGCTCTTAGTCTGATGTATTACTTGCTCGTACGGTGACTAATAATTCATGCCAGAAAAGTACTCCAGATTTATTTATTTATTTAGCATATGGCTTTTAGTGCCGGGAGTGTCCGAGGACATGTTCGGCTCGCCACAATTTGTAGCTGCTTCTATGCGGACACCCATGGGGTGAGCTATAAATACCATAGCATGAGGATGAGATGAAATGAATGAAGATGAATGAAACTGGGCAAGTTAAATTTTATGTTGTTCCAACTTGGGCTACCTGACGTCGCTGACACCCAGCGGCGAACGTTGATACTTGATTGAGCGTATCTAGCCAAATAAACTACACATTTATCTACACACTACCAATTGTAGTGGTAGGTTCTTTTTCATTCCATAAATCTATGAGAGGGCCATGCAGTCATTGCGCTCGGGGAGCACTGGGCAGTCAGACTAGCGCTCCTTCCCCTACCACCACTACACTGTGGCAGCGAGGATACCTGAGACAGATAGACGATGTTCGGACCGCGATGACTAGTACAGTCGTGCGGCCGATGGCTTTTGTGGGACCGTTGACATCACATTAATAGGGCTGTTTTGCCATTAAAAATATACCTCATATGCAAATCGAATGGCACTCCGATATATGGACTGTTTAGCAATCGAACATAAAGGAAAATTCAAAAACATTTTACCAATATTAACAGATAACTTAGTACATACCTTGAGTGACTTTTGCTCCGTCGTTTTTACGAGCTTTTAGTTTTGGAGGAAACAATCTTCTCCAAATTGGGTACAATATTTCTGGATACAGCTATTCGTAAACAATTGCGCAAGTTTCTATCACTCATCGTTGCACTATGTTTACTTTTGGTAAGCTTAAGAACTGAAAAGAAACGCTCACAAATGTACTTTGAGTCAAACATTGCTCTCTTCGGTACTGCGGACAGACCACGCGCTCAACCAGCCAAGGTCCTCCTACCTTCCACCAAACCGCTCGGAGCACTGGCTTAGAGCGCGGCCGGATCTATGACGTGGGTCCGCCGACTTTACTTCCCCTACGAAGGAAAGCACACTGAAGGATATCAACACTCTTAAAAAATCTGACGACTTCGGCCGGGTTTGAACCCGTGATCTAGGGCATAGAAATTCAGCACGCTTCCGACTATGCCAACGAAGCCGCTAGTATTCCAAAGAATCTTGCTGAAGGAAGTAACAGACATCTTCGCGTTTGAATCGTCACACTCTGGAATACAGGGGCAGATGAACTCACTGCTTCGCCCTTGAACCTTGTAATTAGCGGTTTCGGTGGCGTAGTTGGTAGCATGCAGAACTGCTGTGCCCAAGATCGCGGGTTCAAACCCGGCCGAAGTTGTCGGATTTTTTAAGAGTGTCAAAATCCTTCAGTATGCCATCCTTAGGATAGGAAGTAAAGCCCGCGGTCACATATCAAAGATTTATGGCATGTAAAATATCCTTCCACAGACTAAACTTGTGTGAAGCTAAATTTCTAGGTTAAATTTCGTTGGAATGCTCTATCAAAGTTCCAACGTTCACCACTAGGTATCATTGACATCTGGTAGCGAAAGTTGGAACTACTTGAAATTGAACGGAACTTGTAGCTCACCCCACGGGTGTCCGCTAGAAGCAGCTACAGCCTCTGGCGAGCCGAACATGTCCTCGGACACTCCCGGCACTAAAAGCCATACGATAATAGTACAATATGCAACGAGCCTATAATGGCAATAATTAAAACACGAGTATAATTTCCATACGAGTGTCTTAATTACCATTAGAGGCGAGTTGCATACGATTGTTTATGTTCGACGATAATTATAACTTGATTATATGTTCTAACATAAATATTCATAAATATCTGTCGAGGTTGTGTTGGTTGAATTCTGCATCTTGGGAATTGTGTGGGCTCAGCATTTGCTCTCTACCCAATAACGATCCCCAAAGCTTTGAAACATTGTTTTTCCTAAAGTAGCACCAACAGATAGCACACAGGTACTATGTTGGATGATTTTGTTATTTTGGTCAAATAACACAAAATACTTGAGGTTGTTACAAACCCTTAAAAATTAAAAGTATCGTGTCATCTACTAGTTATTCTTCAAATTCAACGGATGGCAAATCAATATTAAGTCCCAAATAGAACAGTTATGACATCTGGCGGAAACGTTTCGCATAAGGAATCCATTTACTGAAAGGAGAGCTGGATTATAATTTCCGTGGAACTAATGTCAAACGCCTGCTTCCTCTATGACGTTCTGACGTGTGTTTATGTCAACAACAGCATTCACTAAAATAGTCGGCGAAATCTTACGAATATGTAGAAATTGGCGTTGCGCATATTAAGGTACAGTGCTATTTCTTTTGCAATATTGCCCAGTTTGTTTATGCATTGTAAGTACAATGGTTGTTCCAATATAGGCTACATTTTCAACTTTCAAATCATGTAATTCATGTCCGACATGTTGGATTTTGTGTGCATGTCAGAAGCTATCTTTACCCAATTGGTCAATGAATGAAAATACAGTATATAGCTCTGATTGGTTGGAAAAACTGTGTTATAATGAAGAGTAGTACTTTAATGACCCCCATTATTAAACAGTTTTCTGACATATAATATTTACATATCGACACCGTCGAACATAAATAAATAAATAAATAAATTTGTAAGTGCTGAGTGACACAGTTAGATGTTTGCTGCCTCTGTGCTGAGTTTAATATTTGCAATTTTCAACACTTGTGGAAGTTGTAACTTTTATCTTATCAGGGGTCCCTAAAATGTCTATAGGATTTGGGTCTTTATTAATGTAAATTCAAAATCCTACGTTTATTTTAATTTCATTATGAGACGAATCAAAATCAAAATAGTTGTGTCCAAAATAATATTATTTTCTAAAATCAGTAGGCATGTGCCTGTATCCAACTAAGAAGACCCCCCTCCCATAAGGACCCTCGAGGTACAGCAAAGGAAATTCATACGGAAAATAATGGGACCAAAGATCATACCAGATGGAAGACGATGGTACAAACTAAATTGTGAACCCTTCAAACACCCGGAAAACCTCACCGATGCCATAAGAAGGTGACGCCTGGATTTCTACGACCACCTGTACATAATGGACCACAACAGGCAGTCTTATACGATTTTCAAGGTAGCCAAGAAGGGTAATGCCACTGGGTCCTTGGGATCAAACAAATTGAGAAAGACCTTACTGAACTTAATATTCAGCAGGACACTATAAATGACAGGAGTCGCTACCGTCTTACAGTTGAAACCAGGCCTTTTCTCACATCCAATACAGAAGTTCAGCACAACGCGTCCAGGAAATGGTCCGAGGAACGTAAGATAGAGTTCAGCAAAAAAAAAATGAAAGATTACTGGTCCAATAGAAAGGCTCAAATTTCAGCACAAAAGCAGCCACCAAACAATCCACCAAAAACACCAGAAGTAGCAGACAACAGCTGAAGCACAAGCACCGTGGTCCATAGGTGGCCATAACGACCAAAGACGAAGTAGGCAAGTAATACTTGTTGCTCCGTAAAAGCACAATCAATTCTCTGAAATCACAACGCGGCGTGAAAATTTGCTTGTTATACTGCGGGCAATAATGCCTTAATATTTATCAGTAATAATTACCCATTTATTACGTTTTCTGACAGGATTTCTTGTATTTTATTTTTAGGAGGACAAAGACTGTCTCGGGTGTCACTGTAGGTTTGGTGGTGTTTTATAGAACTATTTGTCTTGCATATTGGATCTGATGATGCTCGCTTGACGAGCAAGACATGGCATCCCTTAGTTTTCTTCTTCTTCTTCAATATTCCGTCACAATATATTAGTACATTATGCAACGAGCCTATAATGGCAATAATTAAGACACGAGTATGTTTATAGAACAGCCGTTTGCGAGTTTTATAATTTCCACACGAGTGTCTTAATTACCATTACAGGCAAGTTGCATACGACTGTTTATGTTCGACGATAATTATTATAACTATTTTATGTTCGAACATAAATATTCATAAATATCTGTCGAGATTTCGCCAGTTTTATGTACTGAACAAAGCGCATGAGATGCAGAGAATGCCTTGTATTTGACCATGGCCTCCTCGATTACCCTACTATGACACTAGGCCAGGCAGTGAAATTTAAATTAGATGACCGTGGAACTCAGCACATCTAATTATCTAATTGGTCAAACAGCTGTTTCTTGAGCTCTGATTGGTGGGAGAAACTGTTTCATAATGAAAATAGTGTTATAATGACCATCAATATGATACAGGTTTCTGACATATAATAGTCAGGGTCGAACATAAAAATATTAATAACATGTAATTTATTTCAGGTTATTTTTCACATACTCCAGTAATTGGAATGAGTATTTTGTTGACCGACTGAAAGCTAGCCTACACTATCGATCACCTAACAACTACCACAATCAATTAACTTGAATTTGTCTTTCACATAACTATTAATATAAGTCCTTTTGATGTCTCCTACTATTTTTTTAAATTTATCACTAATACAGTCAAAATACTGTAGGCTATAACGAATTTTCTCAAAGCTGCAAAATTTCAAAAATATTGTTATTCTTTCTTCATATTCAGTTTTTAATTGGGGATATATCTCTTCCCAAAGTCAGTACAGGACATTTCTTATTTAATGATTTTATATTGAGACTTTATTGAGCTTGATAGGCAACTTAGAACTTGACTTATTGATGTTTGAACCTCTTCGAAAATACTATTGATTAAATTAAGTTTAATGTTTTGGATTAAGTTTGGACCCATTTAAAACAAATTTTGTGAAAGTAGAAGCTTCCATCTGGAAACAAAAAGGAAGTGAACATTTCATCTAAATAGGCTTCGTTATTACAAACGTAGGCCTATATATTTTAAACCCCTCTTTCTACAAAGAAGTTTAAGGGGAAGAGGGGAGCAAAGGTAGGAAAAGGGGGAAAGAAAGTCCATTTATGCTGTTCTTTGAACGAAAAGGTGTTTTGATTTACCCTTTATAGGGCCGACTTTTAAAAATAAAATTACTTTGATTTATTTAATTCTAATTTTCATTTCAGCTGTAATTTTTATTTTGATTTTAAATATTCAATATTATTATTAAAAAATTTGAAAAATTATCTATTTATTTATAATTTTAAGTTTTAAACTGAATATTCTGAATGTTATTTTAATTTTTAGTGTGTTTTATGTTTTATTTTAATTTTGAGTGTGTATATTTATGTATTATTTTATTGTTTAATTTTCTTCTTTCTTCTTTCTCCGTTAGGGTCTTCTGAGGACCACGAACCAATTTCAATGTTTAGTCCTTTGTTGTTCTTTCTTCTTCCTCCAGTGCTCCTTAATCTTTTCGCTGTGTGTCTTCTTTCTCTCTTCCGACCATTTTGAGCCTCTTTTCTTATATTGCCTTCCTTGGAGTCCTTCCATTCCCAATACCTTTTTTTTTGAAAATTTATCTCTCTAGTGCATCTTCTTCTCTTACATTGTTTTTTTTCTAAATATTTCTTTACTTCTTGAAACCAGGCTGTTGTGGATTTCTTTTTCCAAAGATATTTAAAAATCTGTTTGATTAACCTTCTATCCTTCATTCTATATAAATGTCCGAAAAATAACAATCGCCTCTTCTTTATTTTCTCCGTTATGTTTTCAATGTTCCGATATATTTCTTCGTTACTTCTTAATTTCCAAAACTCTGTAGTTCTTAATGGACCGAGAATTTTGCGTATAATGTTTCTTACTGATACTGCTAATTTATCCAATTTATAATTTAGCATTAGACATTCACTGGCATATAAGCATTCTGGTTTAATTACTGTTCTATAGTGCTGTGTTTTCAATTTCTTAGATACACATTTTTTGTTATAGATATTCCTGGTTATACCATATGCTCTTTGAATCTTGTTTAATTGTTCAATTTTAATATTTTTGATTATATTTACTAGTTGAAATTTTATCCAGCACCATAACACTGAATAGATATAATGTTTGATTATCAGAAATTTTACATCTACAATAAATGTTGCTGTAATTAGGGTGAAAATTTCAACTATTAACACCTTTTATAATAGCCTACAAACTCTTTTTATAGTAGGTGGTTAATATATAGATCACTATCCTATAAGGGTTTAAATGATGAATATTTCATGTGATATTTCTTACAGATTAGGATCATTAGACTATATATTTCTACTCCCTATCTTATATAATTGGGCACAATAGTGTTGACCGACTGAAAAGCATTGAGTGATAATTGGATAAATATAGGAATATTTGGGAAGAAAATAATTGCAAAAGCTTATGTAACAAACAAAACATTGGGAGAAAGTGGCAACTGAAGATTTTCTTCGTGCAGTACTTCTTCACCAGGTGGTTTGGTTATTGTGTGTGTACTAGATGAAAGGGAAGAAGCGTCAGGTCGTTATTTTCACCTATATTTTCAAACTAATTTTCTACGAATGTTCTCTGATAAACCGACAGTCACTGCTACTTTTTCTGTATTTTGTGTGTGAAGTTTCAACTGGTAAATCAGAAAGCGCTCTGGTATTGGATAAAGTGAGAAGTAATGGGACTTGGAGACTTGTGACAAATGGCAAGTGGAGAGAGAAATATTACCACAATTTATATACCGACCTAATCCAGGGTAAAGCACCCTTCAATTAGAGTTAGTGTTCTTCAATAAACTTCGTAAGAACACGGCTGAATCATTTTCCTTCCGCTCCGAGGTGTATTATCATTCATTTTTGACTATCAGAGATGCTAGCCTCGTTCACAAACAATGTTGTTGTTAAAACTCAGCAATTTTACTAGGTGTATGCCGTGTCTTGTGTGGGGTTTCGCCTAGGAACATCAAGCTGTCTCATCAGCGGGCTCTTGGTGTCCGCGCCTGGATCCCCACAGGATTAGCGAACTGTGCATTATCTCCTTTCTTATGAAGCGCACGTGCGCCTCAACTGCGAGAGCTAAAACCTCAAGCAGCCTTTATAGGGAGGTGAAGGGCTGAGCTCTCGCAGTTAAGAGGCGCACGTGTGCTTCATAAAAAGGGAGGTAGCACGCAGTTCGCTAATCCTGTGGAGATCCAGGCGCGGACACCAAGAGCCTGCTGATGAGCCAGGTTGGTGTTTCTAGGTGAAACCCCACACAATACACGGCTTAAACCTAGAAAACTTGGTGAGATTTTATTCACGGGCCGTGAAAACCAACATACCAATGTTGTTGTTGTTATTTCATTTTAGATGGCTGGGAAATCAAGGTCATCATCCGCGTGTACTTGGGTGTGTCTTCAATTTGTTTGATAACCTGTGTTTCCGTGAGGATTGTAGTAGTGTGAGTAGGATCGAGAATGGAGTAGGTGGCCGAGGACTTGAAATAAGAAACTATCCCAATATTTGTCTGGAGGAAATGTGGAGAAAGACGGGGGAAACCCACATTCAAGTAATCCGTTTCAAGTAGGGAGATTTGAACCTACGATATCTGGACTTCCTGCAGATCTTCATCGCAGGCTACTTAACGTGTACGACTACAACGCGTACTCTGAGACAAGGAAACTTTCCCCTAATGGCCATCAGGATTCTGATGATATGAGTCAAAATGCCTGATGGAATGTCACCCTTTTTAATAGTGTGATTCGTCGGTTTGTGTTAGAGTGTCCTCCTAAGCCCTATATCACGGGTTTTACTCCCGGCCGAGGTAGTTGGAATTAGGAACACCGAGAAAATTGTAATCACCAGAGTGCAATGAAACTTGCAACAGCGAATCATTATTCAGAGCTTAGTGTAGAGACATAATGATGTTCAATTGTTATAAGAAAGAAAATGAAAATGCATCAGTGTGAAATTTTAAAACCTTTCTCTTTTTAATTTTCATTTACCGTATCATTTCAGGTGATTGAAATAATGATTCATATGATGGGCTATGAAAACAATTCTTATCTTCTTCTCTAGAGCATTCGATAGCAGCAAATCTCCACTCTTTGTGTCTTTCCGCTTTCGTCTTCATTTCTCCGTAGAAATGTGGAAATTTGAAGCCATTCTATTTTAGTGTTGCCTGTACAAATTGTATTTTGCTGCTATTCAGTCGGTCAACATGATTGTGGTCAATGAATTGCCCTTTTAAGTGTGATAACTAACTAATACATGTATTTTTTTCCAGGAGTGTGTTTACATATTTATAACTTCTACCCCGGCCAATTCATTGGGCACAATCGTGTTGACCGACTGAAAAACAGTAAGAGGCAATTCCTCTGTAGGTCTTTCATTCCACATCTTCCTTACCTTTATCCATATACCTCAGGCGTGGTCTTCCTCTGGGTCTCTTTTCCATCAACACACCTCTCCATGATTGTCTTCATGATTCCTTCATATCTCAATAGATGTTCTATATTTAACTACTGCGATGTTGTATTAGTAGATGCTACCGGAGAACAAAACAAGAAACTTCAGAGAGCTATAAATTCCTGCATTAGGTTTATTTTCTCCTTGAAATTTTCCTCACATGTCCTTTTTATGATGTACTTTCCTGGCTAAAAGTAGAACAACAAAGAAACCTGCACATATGTACACCCATCTATCGACTTCTCAACGAAAGTACACCTCACTATCTCTCTTGTAATTTTTGTTTTCTTTCTTCCTTTCATGATCGTCACACGTGAAGTGGATCTATAATTGCAATTCCTCTACATCATTCAACTGCCTTCAGTAACTCTTTCCTCGTGTCGGGAACTAGAATTTGGAGTAATTGTCCTCGTGACGTCAGAAATTGTACATTCCTAACAACTTTCAAACGTGCATGTAAAGATTTCCTCTTAAATTCGTAGGCCAAATAGAACAATTTGTGTAAGAATGTGCGAGTGAATGACCATAGAATAATGTTGTTAAAAATGCAAGTCATTCAAATTGTATAGCTTCGTTAATATCACGCAGTCGCCACTTTAATATAATTTCATTTCATTGTAGTATTGAAGTTTTCCTAGTATTTAAGTTTGGTAGGTTAAGTATATCATATTTGAGTATTCATGTAAATTGCACTGTGTGTGGTTAAGTGTAAGAGAGGGCCTAGAGCCCTAACTTCGCCACAATAAAGGCACCAATAAATAAATAAGTTTTACTCTTCTTTTAACAAACTTTTCTTCTCACCCACTGTTATCAAGGCCTCTTCATTTGTAACCCTGTCTATCCAGTTTACCTTGAGCATGCGCCTATAACACCCTGCATCTGAAAAGAATGTAGCTTCTTCCCTTCCACAGGCCCCAGAGTCCTGTTTCACAGCCGCCTCCTTCCCTCTTCCTTGCCTATCCATCTTCCCTTCCCTTCCCATCCCTCATGAGGCCCCTGTTTGCTTTGAAGGTGAGACCACCTGGGCGAAGTGCTGATCACACCTCCCCAGTTGTATCCAAACCGTGCAAGTGTTCCCAGCTCTAGGACTCTGCCTGGAAAGCTTGCCAGGGTGGGTGCGTGGTCATAGTGATGGACTACCAACCCCAAGCTTGCACATTCGCTCCTGGCCATGGTAAGTGATTTTTGAAAGGCGACAAAAATCTCGAGACTCATGCCATACGTTGTTGGTATGTTAAAGAACTCATTTGAATTCTGTAGGCCGTGTTCATAATGGTAAAGTTCCTCATTTCTCTACTAGAAAGCGGTATAGCGCTCCAAGGAGCATTACATTCGACACGCAAGCTGCCCTCTGGGTGTCAATTAACAAAGCTTGCACCCGGCACCCGAGGCCATATGATATTATTATTGTTATTATACTGCCTGGAAAGGCGGTAGTGGTGAGCTCCCTCGCCGAGTCCGTGGGAACCACCAACCTAGAGGGTAAAATTTACTTAAAAAAAAGTTCTTAGAAGTTAACATCTTTTTCATTTGTTAAAGGCAGCGTTTGAATGAACATTTCTACTTCGTACTTCTGTTTTGCTCCGTCCATCCCTACTGAACTTACTGCCTAGATACATAAACGAGTCAACTTGTTAAAGTAGATCATTATCTATGTTGCAGCCTCAGTGGGCGTAGACGGTTGCATGCTGAGCTTCTATGCCCAAAATCGCGGGTTCAAACCCAGCCAAAGTCATCGTATTTTTTAAGAGCGTTTAAATCCTTTAGTATGCCTTCCTCTGGAGGGGAAGTAAAGCCGGTGGTCCCGTGTCATAGATTTATGGCATATAAAAGAACCTTCCACTTATTAAACTTGTGTGAAGCTAAATGTGCAGGTTAGATTTCGTTTAAACGCTCTATCAAAGTTTCAACGTTCATCACTTTGTGTCAGTGACATCTGGTGACGAAAGTTGGAACTACTTGAAATTGAACGCAACTTGTATCTCACCCCATGGGTGTCTGCATTGAAGCAGTTACAGCCTCTGCCGAGGCGAACATGTCCTCGGACACTCCCGGCACTACAAGCCATACTCTAATTAATTAGATAAATAAATAAATAAATTATCTATGTTAATTCGAACCTTGGCTTGCTCTTGTTTATCACCATCACTTTTGTTTTGGACTCATTTATTTTCATATTAGATTCCTCCCCCATCACCTTATCCATTCTAATTAGCATGGTTTCAAGGCCTTCTCCGCTCTCGGCTAAGACAGATGTATCATCGGCATAGCAAATCATATCTAGTCTTTGGCCGTGTATTAATACCCCTGTGAATCTTCTTTGACAGTTTGAAGTGCCTTATCTACGTATAGATTAAAGATGTGTCGTGTAGCCTCCTAAGAGGCCGAGTGCAGGTCTTTCTAGTCGACGCCCGTGGGCGACCTGCGCGTCGGGATGAGAGATGGAATGGATGAAGATGAATGAAACTGGCCAAGGATGTGGAAGGAACCGGCCGTGGCCTGTCAGAAGGTACTGTCCCAGCATTTGCCTGGTGTTGAAAATGGGAAACCACGGAAAACCATTTCAAGGACAGCCGACGGTGGGGCTCGAACCCACGCGTCTACCGAGTCAGCCCCTTGACCTAACGCAGCGCTTTAGCCCGCGTAGCCTCTACTGTCGGTAGATTAAAGATAATGGGCGATAATACACATCCCTGCCGGACACTTCTCCGTATCTGCACTTCTTCTTGCTTTGTCCTTCCATGTATAACAGCTGTCTCATTTTCATACAGCTTGCCAAGGTGCGTGTGTGGCAACGTGTCGGTCTACTAACCCCAAGCTTTCAGGTTCGCTCCTGGCCGTGGTAAGTGATTTTTGAAAGGCGGCAAAAATTACGACACCATATCATACGATGTTGGCATGTCAAAGAAGCCATTTGAATTCAGTAGGCGGTGTTCATAATGGCAAAATTAATCTCGGGATTTACCGCCAACACAAAGTTCCTCATTTCTCTACTAGAAAGCGCTATAGTGTTCAAGGAGCTTAGAAATCTAACCTACCTAACTTTCATAGTGCTTCAAGGAACAACGAAATTCGACATGCAGGCTACCCTCTGGGTGTCAAAAAGAAAAGCTTGCACCCGTCACCCGAAGCCATATGATTTTATTATTAGTATTATTATTATTATTATTAGTAGTAGTATTGCAGGTTCGCCCCTGGCCGTGGTAAGTGATTTTTGAAAGGCGGCAAAAATACGATACGCATGTCATACGATGTTGGCATGTCAAAGAACCCATTTGAATTCAGTAGGCCGAGTTCATAATGGCAAAATTAATCTCGGGAGTTTCTGCCAGCACAAAGTTCCTCATTTCTCTACTAGAAAGCACTATTGTGTTCAAGGAGATTAGATATCTAACATCTAACCTCCTTGACTTTCATAGCCAAGGAACTACGAAATTCGACATGCAAGCTACCCTCTGGGTGTCAAATAGCAAAGCTTGCACCAGGCACCCGAGGCCATACGATATTATTATTATTATTATTATTATTATTATTATTATTATTATTATTATTTTCATGCGGATTGTTAGGTGCCATGATTACGATAGTGGTGTTGATGATTTGGTGTGTATAAAGTGAGCATTTGCATGAGAAGAAGGTATCATTGGTTTGTGTTATAATTGGGGGTCAGTGTACATTTCAGTTAATATAAATATCTCTGTTGTTGGTGCAATATACATTTTTGGTTATTTTATCGCTTGTATATGGTAATGTCATAACCAATTTGAGGTTAAGAAGTGGTAGTATCATCTCAAACAAACGAGCTCGAAATACACACATCAAAAAAAGTTTTACATCACCTCGGTTCCCAGATCTCCGGCATATAGACGTTGACTGTGTATATTGTATCCAAGATACAGTCCCTTTGACTGTTCATAGATGTCACTAAAACTGCTCAAAGATGTAAACAACCATGCATGAGCAGGGCCTATTAGACGGAGGGGGTACGACAGCCGATCAGTTCCAGTCATTCCACCAGGACGAAGGTACGCTGCTCATGTTGTCTGTAGTTCTACCATGCCTAGAAGGTCAATACCGCAGTTCGATCGCGTCCGCATTGTTACTTTGTGTCAAGAAGGGCTCTCAACAAGGGAAGTTTCCAGGCGTCTCAGAGTGAACCAAAGCGATGTTGTTCGGACATGGAGGAGGTACAGAGATACAGGAACTGTCGATGACAGGCCTCGCTCAGGCCGCCCAAGGGCTACTACTGTAGTGGATGACCGCTACTTACGGATTGCCGCTCGGAGGAACCCTGACAGCAATGCCACCATGTTGAATAATGCGTTTCGTTCAGCCACGGGACGTCGTGTTTCAACTCAAACTGTGCGCAATAGGCTGCATGATGCGCAACTTCACTCCCGACGTCCATGGCGAGGTCCAGCTTTGCAACCCCGACACCATGCAGCGCGGTACAGATGGGCCCAACAACATGCTGAATGGACCCCACGGAATTGGCATCACGTTCTCTTCACCGATGAGTGTCGCATATGCCTTCAACCAGACAATCGTCGGAGACGTGTTTGGAGGCACCCTGGTCAGGCTGAACGTCTTAGACACACTGTCCAGCGAGTGCAGCAAGGTGGTGGTTCCCTGATGTTTTGGGGTGGCATTATGTGGGGCCGACGTACGCCACTGGTGGTCATGGAAGGCTCCGAAACGGCTTTACGATACCTGAATGACATCCTCCGACCCATAGTGCAACCATATCGGCAGAATATTGGAGAGGCATTTGTCTTCATGGACGACAATTCTCGACCTCATCGTGCACATCTTGTGAATGCGTTCCTTCAAGATAACGACATCGCTCGACTACAGTGGCCAGCATGTTCGCCAGACATGAACCCTATCGAACATGCCTGGGATATGTTGAAAAGGGCTGTTTATGGACGTCTTGACCCACCAACCACTCTGAGAGATTTACGCCGAATTGTCGTTGAGGAGTGGGACAATTTGGACCAACAGTGTCTTGATGAACTTGTGGATAGTATGCCACGACGAATACAGGCATGCATCAATGCAAGAGGACGTGCTACTGGGTATTAGAGGTAGTGGTGTGTACTGCAATCTGGACCACAAATGCTGAAAGTCTAGCTGTATGATGGTACAACATGCAATGTGTGGGTCTCATGAGCAATAAAACGAGCTGAAATGTTGTTTGTGTTGATCTCTATTCCCTTTGTATTTAAAGGTTCCGGAACTCTTGGAACCGAGGTGATGCAAAACTTTTTTTGATGTGTGTATCATCTTTGGCCCAAGTAGAGGTTAGGGTATTGTTAGTACAAGGTCTTGCCGTAACTTCCAAAGCCATCTGGTATTAGTAGTAGTTAAGGTTCTGTCGCCAGGAGGCGGCAAGGGCGTTTAGAACTCTCTGTTTCGGCGGACATTTTTAACCCGTAGCATTGCCATGGAGGAAATACTGAATCAAGGCGCATTGAATGTCGATAAGTTCGCCGTCTTAAGACAGCTGATATCGGACAATGAAAATAAATAACAGGAGTATCCTGACATTGCTAAGGCGCTTTTGGAGAGCATTTTGGCTATCCCCCAAAAGAATATGAAGCTGGAGATTCAAGTTGGGTTGAAAAAATTGCAGGAGGCTTTAGATGCAGGGAGTACTAGTCGGAGATCCTGGAAGAAAGCCTGAGAGATGCCGTTGCTTCAAAAAAAAAGGACCTTTCTTCAACAGTGGAGGAATTGTCTCCGATATCTTCGGGAACAATTCCAGAGAACACTGAAAAGGAGGAATGGACAAGAGTTCAACCCAAGAAGAAGAGGAAACAACAGAGTAATGAAATTGAAAATACTCAGCAGCGAGTAGAAGAGGTTCAAACTGTGGTCATGAACCCTGCATGAAAGGAAGAAGGGAAGAGGCCTAAACCAAGAAGGCGCCTTGAAGCTGTTCTGATTCAGCCAGCAAAAGACAGATCTTTTGCGGATGTACTTAAAGATATCCGTAGCAAGGTCAAACCAGAGGACAGTGGCGTGGACATTAAGTCAATTAGGAAGACCAGGTCTGGAGATGTTCTTCCTGAATTGAACAAATCTACGACGTGTGAGGGTCGAGAAAACCTCAACAAATCGTTGAGAGAGGCTCTTGGTCAGGATGAAGATGTCAAAACTTTGACCCCCCGAATAACTCTGGAGGTGCGGGATTTAGACTGCATCACGACTATTGCAGATGTGGAGGACGCGGTCAGACGGGACATTAAAACACATAGTGGAGAAGTCAAAATCTTTGTCACGGAACCCAATAGCAGAAGTCAGAAAATGCCCGTAAACTTCTGGAAGAGGGGAGAATGAAAGTGGGATGGATATATGGTAGGGTAAGGGAGAGAGCAATGGTAACTCGCTGTTTTCTTTGTCTGTCATATGGACATCTTGCAAGGAATTGTAATGGCCCTGATAGGAGCAAACTCTGTTACAAGTGTGGAGATGCCAGACTTAAAGCATCAGACTGTAAAGGTGAAGCACGATGAGTGCTATGCACGGAGAAGGAGGTTCATGACACCAAACGGAACCATGTTCCTGGTTCAGGAGCCTGTATAGTGTTTAGGGAAGCTCTCGAGAAGGTTAAAATCGGCAAAAAATGGTGAGAGTTCTTCAAGGAAATGTTCACAGAAGTTTGACTGCCAATGATCTCTTGACGCAATTGGCATTTGAAATGGAAGTGGATAATTTTCTCCTGAGTGAGCAATATCGGAACAGGGACCATCATTGGTGGTTTGCGGACAACCTTGGAACAGCCGCAATTTTCATTCCGGTTCTGGGAAAATATCCAGTGACAGATCAAGGTTCTAAGGATGGTTTCGTCTGGGTTAAGAATGGCACGCTTACGTACGTGAGCTGTTACTTCACTCCGAACGAGCCCATTGCTGATTTCCAGAACAAGTTGGATAGCCTTGAGGACACATTGCGTGGTATGGAAAATAACCTTATTGTAGCTGGAGATTTCAATGCCAAGGCCTTGGAATGGGGTATGCCGGATGTAGATTCCAGAGGACGTCGTATACTGGAAATGGCTGCAAGGTTAGGATTGTCGACCGTAAATGTTGGAAATACGCCTACCTTTCGACGACCTGGCTGCAATGGAACCATACCAGATGTGACTTTAGCGTCAGACGATCTTTTGCCAAGAATATCTGAACGGTGGATGATTGAGGACTACACAGGAAGCAATCATCAGTATGTTACTTTTTGTGTACTTCAGCAAAATCGACAACAAAGCGCTGCCATACGCAAACCATCATACTGGAATCCCACAAATATGGATAAAGAAAAGTTCTGAGAGGTAATACAGAGAGGAATGGTGAAAGTTGAAACGAGTTGCTTTTCATTTGAGGGGAGAGAGGCGGCGGATAAATGGGTAGAGAACACTATGTTGCTTATTCATCAAGCCTGCAATAAATACATGTGCAGGAAGAAAACGCGAAAACACCAACAGCCAGCATACTGGTGGACGGAGGAAATTGCTGATATGAGGCGACACTGCCTGAGGATGAGACGAAGGGCACATAGAGCGAGAGGAAGAGAAGAGGCAGCCTTGTTCTCCGAAGACCACACATCAGCAAGAAAGGCGCTTCGGGATGCAATTAAAAGAAGTAAAGCTGACAAATGGTGGGAAATGGTCAAAGAAGTTGACAACGATCCTTGGACTAGGATATAAGATTGTATTGAAGAGACTTGGAACTTTTTCTAATCCGATAATGGATGCACACACTATGGACGAAATAGTCAGTACGCTGTTTCCGGAACATCCGGAGAGGATTGATGAAGCTGATGATTGCATTGATATTGAAGAAATACCATTGTTCACCGAGGAAGAATTATTGAAAGCGATTAATTCTATCAGGAACAAGAAGGCTCATGGACCAGAAGGGATTCCAGCAGAAGCACTTAAGGAGGCAGCAAGAGCTTGCCCGCGACTCCTTTTGAACATGTATAACGCATGTCTGAAGGCAGGCTTTTTAGTGCCTGCTGGAAGAAGGCCAGACTAGTTCTTATTAGTAAAGGAAAATTGGGAGGAAATTTGCCTTCATCATACAGGCTATTATGTATGCTGGATACGGCTGGAAATGGATTAGAAAAACTATTACAGCCTAGAATATTGATGGCAGTTCAATCAGCTGGAGATCTATCTGCCCAACAATACGGCTTTCGGAAAGGGCACTCGACTATTGATGCTGTGCGGGTAGTTGTAGAGACTGCAAACAGAGCTCAGATGGGTAACCATTACTCACGTAAAGTTACGCTACTTGTGACTCTAGATGTGAAGAATGCCATTAACTCTGCCCATTGGAGTGACATTTTGGTGGCACTTCAAGATAAATTTAGACTACCGAGATACCAGTTGCTCGACAGCCTTCGTCGAGCGAGGTCGCGTCTGAATCACGTGCGGTACCGGTACTGTGCTTGGCTATTTCTGTGCGTATATCTGCTCTCGAACTACTGAATACCGTGTGCTGTGAGCGGTTCATATTCGCATAACTCTCGTCTTGTACTAGTAAACGACAATCACCATGGTTACAAAATTTGTGCGCAAGCTCACATTAAAATGTGTTTTTGAACGCGACAACAGGCCCAGTGCTTGGGAGGTGCACAATTGGATCTCCACTTGTTTGAAAATCACTGCTGACCAGATCGAGATGATTCAACTCGACAATTTGGACAACGCCGTATATTTAAAGGTAATTTCCCAAGTACTGTTTGAGAGGTTGTTAAGTCTACATGCGGGCCAACAGAAAATTACTTTGTCAGATGGTCGAATAGGGACTGTGCAAATTACTGCTGCCGACAATGTCATCAAAACAGTTCGTATTCTCAATGTTCCCCCGGAGGTTCCCATCGGTTCAATAATAAGTGTTCTTAGCAAATATGGTAAAGTGAATGAGCATCGAAATGAAGAATGGTCTGCGCAATACCCATTTCGGGTGCAGAATGGCATACGCGCAGTGCGCATGGACTTGAAGGAAGCCATCCCCTCCTTCATTTCCATTGAAGGCTATCGTGCACAGATTGTTTATGATGGTCAAATGCGAACTTGCCTTGCATGTAATTCGACAAACCATTTACGACCGCAGTGTCCCCTGCGACGAGCACGCGCTTTCGACCAGCGTACGGTAGGACCTGATACTATTGAACCAGAAAATACCGCCCTGCCGGTTAGTGGCGACTCATCAATCTCGAGCCACCCAACCCCAGCATGGGCCACGGAACACGTTGTCTCGCCATCAGCTCCAGCACCAAAGCACGCTGTTGATCACTCGGACTTCCCTACACTTGATGAAAGCACACACAAACGTCGGAAACCGGACAGTGAAGGTACCGATTTAACAGTCCCACCACCACCAGGAACCCATGACGGGATTTCCGGCACGTACACAACAGCTGATGTAATTGCGCCTACAAGCTCTGATCTGCTGCAGGATAACCCCTCACCACACGTTCCGGATCTTACCCCCATCAGCTGCTACAACGCACAAGGAAAGCACTCATGTGAAACCAGCCACGCTTAGTCATCGAGACCCACGATTACCTCCGAGACTGAAGAGTACTGACAAATCCCTGGGCAATTCTAAACGTTGACCTACAAAAATTGCTGCTGTTTCTTTGTTTTTCATCAATAACATCAGTTTTACAGGCCACTATCGCATATAGAACATGTATTTCTCTCCTTTGTTTCTACATTTCGTGCTCGTTTTCCAGAGCATGGCCAGTATTCTCACGACGTTTGCTACTCTCAATGTCAATGGCGTGAAGAATGTCACCACTCCGGCCCTGCTGTGTAGGTTCTTGAAAGAGTATGATATTGATATATTGTTTCTGCAGGAGGTCAATGAAAACAATTTTGGCTGCTTGTACAATTATGACCATGTTGTGAATGTGGGGGATAACGTCCGGGGCACCGCCATCGTGTATAGAAAGGGTTTCGAACTTACCGATGTCATCATGGACCCCTCAGGTAGAATTTTGTCAGCTTCTTATAATAACATCAGACTGATCAATGTATACGGCCAGTCCGGGACGAACTATAAGCATGACCGGAACGCACTGTTCAGCCAGGACATCTTGACACATGTAGCGACGTCAGGTCCGGTGATATTAGCTGGTGATTTCAATTGCACACTGCATCCTCGTGATCAAACAGGCACATTCAACTTCTGTCCAGGGCTGCAGACACTTACCCATAGTATGCAGCTGGTGGATGCCTGGCAACGATTGCATGGTTCGTACGTGGAATTTACCTTCTGTCGTGGGGATTCCAGATCTAGAATAGATCGCGCTTATATCTCCCAGCCTCAAGCACATCTTCTTGATAGCTGTAAAGTCGTTCCCGTAGCCTGCAGTGACCACCACAGTGTCATATTTACTCTTAAAGCGCAACGGGCAGATAGATGCTTCATTGGTCGGGGTTCATGGAAAATGAACAAGAATGCTTTTCAAACCCACGACAATGACCGACGCTTTGCCACCGTTTATCAACAATGTACTACAACAAAAGATCGATACCATAATATTCTAGACTGGTGGATAAAGAAGTTAAAACCTACCATTAGATCTACAGCCAAAACTTTCACCTATGAACGGTACCACGACCTAAACAGGCAACTAGACTTTTATACCACAGTCATGCATGACCTGCATCGGAAGGAACGGCTAGGAGAAAATGTTTCAACACACCTCAGTTCCATCAAGAAGACTATTATAGGGATTAAAGAGCAGAGTCTCCAGGACTTGCTCCCTCACATTAAAGGAACCTCCATCTTAGCAGTTGAACGAATGTCGCTCTTTCATTTAGCCAAAATGCGCAGATCAGCAAACCGACAAGTTGTGCATGAATGGATTAATGAACAAGGTATGGTCATCAGAACTCACGAACACATACTCGCCGAAAGTGAGCGCTACTTTCGTGACATGTTGGGAGAAGACAGCGTTAGTGATTTGCAAGTAAATAACATCTTGCGATCTGTTGACAGACACCTCGAGGGCGATGACATCCATTTTCTTGAGACGTCTATCACCAAGGAAGAGGTGAAACATGCTCTAGACCAGACTGCAGCTAATAAGACACCCGGCGTTGATGGCATCCCGTACGAGTGGTACCGACACTTTTGGACCATGGTCGGAGATGACCTGACAAGTGTGCTTAATCACGCATTGACCGGCGACATTCCGAATACCTTCACAGACGGGGTTATTCTTCTGATTCCGAAACAATCGAAATGTGTCTATATCACTGACTACAGACCCATTACAATCTTAAATACCGATTATAAACTTCTGGCCAAGGTGTTAGCAAACAGAATCAGACGCATTCTTCCTGCTTTAATTGGCACTGGGCAAACTTGTACCATTCCAGGAAGAAATATCGTGCACAACCTTCTAGCCATTCGTGATATTATCATACACTACTCTGTCGCTGATAACCCCGCAGCTGCACTTGCAAGCATTGACCTTAATAAGGCCTTTGACAGAATAGCACACAAGTATTTATGGAAGGTATTAGAACGCTTTCATTTTCCCAACACCATCATAGCAACTTTCCAACGACTTTACCAAACGGCTTCTTCTCGTGTAATGGTCAACGGGTTTCTGTCATCGAAAATTCCAGTCAAGAAGTCTGTCAGACAAGGATGCCCCCTATCAATGGCTCTATTCGTCTTGGCGTTGGAACCCATGGTCAGGATGATGAACAACGTACTCCCTGGCCTCACGATCAACGGAGAGCGTTTCACACTGCGAGCCTATGCCGATGACGTCACGATACTACTCACAAATGAAGGCGACGCGATACTCGTCCAACAGACCCTTGAGTCATTTTGTCAGGCCAGTGGAGCACAAGTAATCTATAGAAAGTCATCCTTATTGCGCTTAGGCCCAGGTGACAATAAGCACTACTCCAATACTATCGATATTCCTACTGTCACCGCATGCAAAATATTGGGTATAACTTTCAGTCGAGATATTGCGGAGACCATACAGACCAACTGGGCTGCCCGATTAAATGTTCTGAGGTTCCAACTGAAAGAGGAACTTTCAAGACGGCTCAATATTCTGCAAAAAACCTGGCACATTAATATGTTTGCTCTGTCGAAACTGTGGTATATGGCGCAAGTACTTCCCCCTCCACATATAATCAGCCAGCGCATTGAAATGGCGATTGGATTCTATCTTTGGAAAGGATATCGCTATAGAATTCGACGGGAACAACTGCAGTTACCAGAACAGTGTGGTGGGCTGCGACTTTTTGCAGTTGAACTGAAATGCTCTTCACTCTTCTTGAAACATATTATCAAGGCGAGACAGTCTACAGGTGATCCGTTCGTTTGTGCTGCTCTAAAAGTCATTGAAACTATTCCTTTGCGACAACCCCATCCGTTCCGGGCTTTGTTCAGGAAAGCCCTGGCCCTTTTGCTAAAACTTCCCACTGCCCACATCTCCACTGGTTCCTTTAATGAAGCTAAACACATTTATGCTTTTTTATTGCAACTCCGTAATTTCACACCCCTGGTGCATTTAAAATACCCCAACAAAGACTGGAAGCATATCTGGGACAATGTGCGCAACAAATGGCTTCCCTTAGAATGGCGACTGTCTGTATATGCTTGCATTAATGAAATCATCCCCACTGGTGAAAAAATGAAGCGGCACGAACAAGTAGCTGACGATGAATGCTATCCACAGCATAACCGGGCTAACACGCAACAGGGACGAGGAGATCTTGAACTTCGAATTACGGGATGTACTTGGGGAGCCGAAGAGGAATGCCATCTTATGGCTTGCATCTGCAGCAATCCACTACAACCTTACTGGTTACCGGACACCCCTGGTGACTACCCTGCCTGGTTTTCTGGATCACCTCCGCAAAGAACGATGGAAACTCGTACAGCGGAAGTGTCTCAACAGTGCTTTTGGAAACTTTTTATATAAATTCTAACAACATACGTGTGGTCATCATTGTGCTACAGTCTTATGATGCTTGGTGTTTTGTTGCTGTGTTCTGTGTGTTTTATATTTTGTTTTTTTCTCAAAGACTACTATGAACTTAGAACATTACCTTGAGGTGGGAATTGTATTTAGTGAACAGTGTTTGTAGCTGTTTTTTTTGTTAACACAAGAATTAATAATAATAATAAAAAAATGTGGTTGTGATAAAAAAAAAAAAAAAAAAAAAAAGATACCTCATGCGGATAATGAGGGATTATCTAAATGACCGTATTTTGCAGTACGATACCGAGGAAGGACATAGGACTAAAAGATTAACCGCTGGGGAAGCTCAAGGATCTATTCTTGGGCCAGATCTCTGGAATATTGCATACGATGGCCTGCTTCGGCTGAAGATGCCCGAAGATGCAATATTGGTAGGATATGCTGATGATGTTGCTGCTCTGATTGTGGCTCGTGATATAGAGCTGGCGCAACTGAAACTTAATCAGGTAATGCGACGTGTCACAGATTGGATGACGGAACATAAGCTGTCATTAGCAGACCATAAAACGAAGATTGTTGTGCTGACGAGAAGGAGAATCAACACTCTTGTACCAATGCAAGTGGGAGAGACGATGATTAATTCATCAAGGAGTACGAAGTACTTGGGTGTGACGTTAGATACAAAGCTCACATTCTGGGCCCATATTCAAAGAGTGACGGATAAAGCAGCAAATATCTTGACCGCTTTGAGTCGATTAATGGGTAATATTAAAGGTACGAAGCCTAGCAAACGACGTCTCCTGATGACAACAGTCCAGTCCATATTACTCTGTGGAGCTGAGATCTGGGCTGAGTCCTTACGGTTCGAGAAATATCGTAAAAGGATAGCAGCAGTACAACGAAGAGGAGCACTGAGGATCTCATGTGCATATCGCAATGTTTCAGAGCCTGCTGTTCTAGCGGTAGCGGGAGTAGCACCAATTGATTTACTTGCCTTAGAGCGTCAGGGAGTTTGGCGCACCAAAGAAGAACTGGACATACACCAGGCAAAGACGTCTGCACACAACCGTTGTATGGAACGATGGCAACAGAAGTGGGATGATGAGACACGAGGTCGATGGACAAAGAAACTTATTCCGCGTCTGGCTGACTGGGTTGATCGAAACCACGGAGAGGTCAATTATTATTTGACACAGTTCCTAACAGGCCATGGATATTTTCGGAGATTCCTGCATCACATAGGCGTGGCTAATAGTCCTTTGTGTCATTATTGCAATGAAGAGGATGATGCGCTCCACACATTCTTTGTGTGTGAACGCTGGTTAACACATAGAAGAGATCTGCAACTTCTATAGGGGTAATCACGCCGGACAATATCCTACAGATGATGCTTCGAAATGATCAAACATGGAATCAGATAGCTATTTACATAGAATGTGTCCTGCGCCAGAAGAAGAGGGAAATGGATGCTTTCGAACATCCTTAAGAAAAAATGAAGAAAGAAGAAGTCTGAATGACTAAGTAAGCACGACATCGCCCTGAAGTAATGCGAGAGCGCTTCCGGGGTGATAAACGCCTCGTGGGAAAAGGGATGTGGATTTTAGTGGGTAAGAATCCCACACTACTGTGGAGTGCGGACCCTTCGCATGTGTCTTTTGAAGATTTTCCACAGTCCCTCGTAAAAATAATATATATATATATATATATATATATTTTCATACAGGTCCCATATTATTCTTCGGTCTTTATTGTCAATTCCTGCCTTTTTCAAAACCGCAAATATTTTATCCCAATTGACATTATCAAAGGCTTTCTATACGTCAATGAAAACTATGTATGTAGGTGGATTCCTTTCCAGTCGTTTCTCTACGGCACTAAATTATGTAGCTCACTTTTCCGTAAATGATAGAAGCCGTCCATTTGACTTTCCTTAAAATAACCTCCCATGACATGTTACAGAAAAATGCCATCTCACGGGAGGATTCTTAATCACCGATATTGAAAGTTATATATTCTAGCCCATAACTTCTCATTGTAGTGGTGTTGGCGAAGACACAGGTCACGAACCAAAACCTATTTAGTATCTCTTTCAGTAAATCTGTCCGCAGACGGGTTTCAGCTGGACAAGGAAAATCATTTTAATAGGCAGGAGAGATTCAATTGAAAAGATTAGTGGGATATATGGCATTAGGCTATTTACTTCGTAACGGAACTACTTTTTACTCATTATATTTCCCACTTTTACAATTGGACATAAGTAAGTGTTATCCGACTGCAAAGTAATGAATTAAATGTTGATATGCCAACACCGAAATGGCTTTAAACATTCCTTATATTCTATTTTGATTCATTAGTAATATTCATAATGTATGTGATGGTAGTCCAATATTATAAATAGTCAATGTAGGAACATATTTCAAAAGCAAAGTAAAATTTTTAGCTCTTCACAGAACGTTGTGCTTCATTAAGGAACTGCCCGGATTACCGATCGATTGGAAATATCATTCAAACAATATAGTCCAGACATCACTCAGCAGCTATAAAGTTAAGATATTGTATACTTCCATTTCAACACTTGCATAACACTTTATCAGAGCCATATACAAGATCCGAAATTTAACAGCCCTATCTCTAGCTACAGCCTTGAAGCTATTCCTCACAACTACCTCCCCAATTGTGACATATGGTCCAGAAATAGTATGGGATCACCACACAATCAGTGATGTCGAAAAAATAGGAAGTATCAAATTGCGATTCTTAAAATATGTACTGAGGGCTGGTATATGACCTAGCGAAGGAAACCTTCTTCATAGAGGAACTCAGGCTGAAAATACCATTGCCAGCTACAGGACCATTTACAGACCTATTAGACTGTAGAAAGGCAATGAGAAGAGAGATCGACCCAGACTTCTATATCAATGACACTATGATGGACTGATCGTGGACCGACGCGACTCAAGAACAAAGGCATATAATAACGAGACTCACCATTCATTGCTTTCATCATAAGATTTGCTCAACCAGATCTTACCATAGCCCAAGTGAAAAATGTGTTTGTGTACTGTGCAACGAAAGGGGTACCAAGCATGTGCCGCAAAAAACAAAAACACTTACTGAATACAGTAAGAATTAGTGCCCATTCGGGTGATCCTTCTTCCTATATAGTCTGTAATTCTGTCAGTATGTTCAGTTTAGTTCTTTCAATAAAGGGTATCTTCCAATGTTCAAATCCAATTCAATAACAGTGTATCATTTGAATCACGGAATAACATCTGCTGTGGATGCATGCAGTCATTGAGTGAAATTGCGAATCCGTGTTGCGTAGTTTGAATGCTGATAACTGATTTGAATGGCACATTATCTGTGATTAGCTGATTACTGCCAGCAATCACTGGCAGATATATTGCACCTCGTGTAGCATATGAACCACTAGGATGATAATATCCAGTAACACATTAGAAATTCTCTCGCTGGTGAGGTTGTTATTTCACTCCGACACACACTCATAATGGTCATCGCCTCCATTTATTTATCAGTTTTCTGGGTTTGACACTACACTGGTAAGAACATTTTTCTTGTTAATTCGTTCTCGGAACATGAAACATATTGGTCATCAAGTTCATTGAGGTGAATTAGTATTTCTGTGGTTAATGTTGGAAGCATGTGGGTCTATGCCTTGTCGTTGTTCTGAAATATGGAAGAAGTTTGATCTCCACACGAAACACGTTATGAAATTAGTTATCTCAGTAAGGTTAACTCTTCTCATCCTTCAAAATCAAATGCTCAGTGAAACTAGGTTAAAGTTGCTCTTCAAGAATGTTCACAATTATTAAACGGGGGATCTCTCTGTTCTCACTTAACCACGAAAAATAGGTATGACGAGGTCTGAATTCATGTACTTTGGTGAAGAGAACCTTTTCCAGAACTTAAATAAGAAGGCTCCACAGCTCCACTTATTGTACAATGGAATGTTGTACGGCCTCGGTGGCGTAGTTGGTAGCATGCTGAACTGCTGTGCCCAAGATAGCCGGTTCAAATCCGGCAGAAGTCATCGGATATTTTAAGAGCGATAAAAGTCCTTCAGAATGCCTTCCTTCTTAGGGTCCCATGTCATAGAATTATGGCATGTAAAAGATCCTTCCACTGACTAAACTTGTGTGAAGCTAAATTGTTAGGTTAAATTTCGTCGGAACGCTCTATCAAAGTTCCAACGTTCACAACCAGGTATCATTGACATCTGGTAGAGATAGTTGGAACTACTTGAAATTGAACGGAACTTGTAGCTCATCCTAAGGGTGTCCGCTGGAAGCAGCTACAACTCAGGCGAGCCGAACATGTCCTCGGACACTCCCGGCACTAAAATCCATACGATAAATAAATAAATAAATAAATAGAATGTTTATTATTATTATTATTATTATTATTATCACTAGTTAGAGCTGAGCCGAGAACGCTCAACGATGGGATATGTATGTTGGATGCAAACACGCACCCTACTTGTGTGTAATTGCCAATGATCTGACAAGAAACATTTATTAGTTCTACTGAACAGGGTCACTCACCCCATTAGCAATCTTCTCTGTCTGCATATCGCGATTCTCTGAGAATGTGCCACAATATATTTTGTTAATGCGCCTATTAAGAGCTCCCTATAAAGAGGTTAATGGCTCAATATATTTGTGTGCGACCAAACAACTGAACTATTGGAATGTTATCAGCCAGAAAGATTTAAGTCGTTGATATAACTTTTCTCTTTATAATGGTCACAAGTCGAGTCATGAATGTATTTTGGAATATCGTCCGCTTCCGAAGATTCCATGCACAGTGAACTCGGAATAAGGTCTCCGGACTTTCCGAAGAATATAAGGTATCAGCATCAATGTCATACGCGTAATTGTCACACAATATTTATGGAGATAGATACATAGATATATTATTGAATTGTAACATCTTTCCACTCGGTTGCTGGATATTTTTGTGGGAGTGATTTTGAAAAATGGGACGGAAGTGGATCGGATGGAAGTGTGTAAGACAAACTGCCAGCTGGATCACATTGCTGAACACTTTCATTCTGACTGTAAACGCTCATGCGAACTCTGGTGTCAACTGATTGAAACAAAGCACATGGCACATGTTCGAAATCTTCGTATCAGTATTTAAAGGATAAAATGCTTTAATATGAAACATTGTAAGTAGTCGGCATTGCCGGTATTACGTTTCTGCGCAATGGCTATTTAAATATTAACCCACATAACAGTCGCCTCAGTAGCGTAGCGGTAAGCATGGTTAGCTGCCGCCCCGGAGGTCCTGGGTTAGATTCCCGGCTCTGCCACGAAATTTGAAAAGTGGTACGAGGACTGGAACGGGGTCTACTCAGCCTCGGCTGGCCCAAATGAGTAGAAGGGGTTCGATTCCCCCTTAGCCATCCTCGAAGTGGTTTTCCGTGGTTTCCCACTTCGTCTTCGGGCAAATGCCGGGATGGTACTGTACCCGAAATACCTACCATTAGCATGTTGGAATCCCACGAAGACACCTGGATCGTAGAGCCTGGAAACCCCAGCTAGAAAATTTGCCAGATTCTACCCAACATGAAACGAGGAAATGGGGTACAGGAATTCCTAACTGAGACTACGTTAAGAAAAACCATGGTGAACGACATAAGAAAGCTCAAAAACAGAAGAATAACGATGAACGCAATCTCCGGTGTGTGGGATAACCACTGAAATACCCACCGCTGGCCTTCTTAACGTGTTCTCTTATCGTTTCTAAGAAGTACCACACTTCGAAGATTTTAAATTGATAAAAAAATATTCAGGAAAGGAAAATATAGTGTAAGTCACTATATTATAATTCAAGGCAGAGTGCCCAACTTCCATCCGAAGTTTCATGAACATGAGAGAAAAATGCCAGCCCCCACATTCATCAATGTTATTGACTGCATTTTACCCAAGTATGAGTGAACACAAATCATTTATATGGTTCAACAGAAATGTTGACAACAATTGAAACATTTAAATAGAAACCCTGGAAATTTTCATATTTACAAGACATACATCAATTTATACCCTGAAAAAAATTAAAGCTATAATACAAATGTACAGTCATTTTGTAACACCTTCTTAGTGTTTTTATTATAGGATTCTGAAGTGACATCTTCCATGTGGTTTATTATATTTGTGTTTACTGTGATCTTCTGATTTTATTTATCTCCTCTGACCGAGCGATAAAGCTAAGTCAAAAATTAACTTCTTTAATTTAATTTTACATCCCTTTAAATGAACTGTCCTCACCAGACCGGAATTAGTGATTGTTATAACGCCTGTTAAGCATTGCATTGATACAAATGGTCGAAAATTTTACCAGGTAGGTTTAATTCAACATGCCTAAAATACATGATTTCCACAACAGATTATGTACTTCAACTGATACTGAAATAAACTGCCCTAATTTCACAATCTATCTGAGTGGATTACTTTTCATACTACAACTTGGAATATTCCATTGAATACCCTTTTAATAATCAAGGACATTAGCCTTTACATGGCTTTGCCATTAAATATCATGCTACACTAAGCATTCATATCATTTATATTATCAGGCACTACTACTATACCTTTAGCGCTTCAATTAATTATCTCTCTTGGTGAACAAAGAATTCGGCTTGGTTAACAGATCACATTCACAATGAAATATTGTTGCTGAAATTATACAAGTTTCTTTACAGTTCAATTATTCACTGTTAAATTATTATTTCATTTGCTCTTATGTTATTATTATTCACGATCAATATGCATATCTTTCAATAAGTGTTAAATAACAATTGCAGCTTTGGCGATATATCTGCTTCCACATAAATCTAGTCTGCGATTCGCGTTAATAACATAGGCTGAATGTATACAAATGTCTTCAAACTGTGTTTAAAACATCTGTCTAGTCGATCAATAATGGATCTTGATCGAATATATTAAAGCAAACGTAATGCAGAATCTCAAAAAAAATTACGTTAGAAAGTACCTGGATCAAGTCAAAATTCGGAATAAATTCCTAGCAAATCAAAACAAATCCGCTTTCTTCACTGAACCTGCTTCATAAAGCTTACTGCAGTATTCGAAAATCAACCTGAATACTGAAATTTCACTTTCGAGTGAATAACAGTCTTCTTCTTATTATTATTGACTATCCAGTACAGCATGGAGCCCTATTTTACCTAAGTACATTAGGTCTTCTTAATAGACTCACTGTAGTAGAAACTCCAAATTGAGTCCACCCAAACCCGAGTAATGTCATATGAAAGCATAAAACTAGTGTTCATTTACAATATAAATCAAACACGAAAAATGATGAATCTTGAGTGGCCTAAAGTTCCTCTTCTCTACATTAAATAAATTCCCCTTTAAAATGAACTTGAATTTACAGTAATCAAAAGAAAATTAAACTATAATGCAATTAATTACAATGGGTGCATCCTTTTAGTAGAATCAAAACCCTGTCCAGAATAGAATCAGTCTTGACACCAGGATCAAACCTAAACTCCATTCTTAGACATTCTACGAAAAATCCTATATATATATTAAAAAAGTCCTCTCGGCACGCCGGAAGGCGGAGGTAGATTTCACCGGACAAACTTGGGGATAGGCGAAAATAGGCAGAATATGCAGGTTTTCGTAGAAGGATCAGACCTCATTTATTGCGAGAAGGTATTTTATAATTGGAGCTTAATTAACTTTGTTTTTCGTCATTTTATGTTTATTTTAAACATTTTATTGTCTTATGGGAACGGTAACCTTCTTGTCATTTGGGGTCCATTTTTATACTTGTGGTCACACTGTCCTTATGCAAGGTTTCGACACTGATGTGTAACTATGTAACGGTCTGTTACTTCTTCACGCAAAATTATATCTCCCGCAGAGATTTTGGTTGGTTCCTCAGTTTAGGGGCTGCGACAACGCGGTCATGTAACCCCGTGTACTTTGGGTGAGTGTAGAATCTGTCTGATAAACGGCGTGTTCGCTTTGCGAATGTTTTTTGTTGGCTATGTTTCCCTTACGGTGTGAAACACACGTTCAATTTTTCTGCCCCATTATTTTTTATTTCGTGAATTGCAGTCTGAACGCGGTGTTCTGATTTGTTTAATATTGGTGTTTCAATTTAATTGCTTTTCTGTAATATTCATGTCAACTCACCTTTTTTCTGTAGTGTCTTTCTAGACGTACCATACCGTCACATTTTCTCACGAGCACTGAGCTCTCTCCAGCGGTAACGCTCGCAATGTGCTTGGGGCTGTGCTGTGATTGGCTGCTCTCTCGCCACACCTTCATGCTAGAAGGTTCGGCGCGCTGACGTCACTACCGCTATATAGCCTTAGGTATCCCGGCCTACAGTGCCTACTCTCGTCCACTCTTCTCAACTGATAACATCTGCTCACGTCATCCCTGCTGGGGTTACTGCCCTCTCGGGGTACCTCTGGCTGCCGGAGTCTCTTCTCCGCCGGCATAATCTCTCTGCTGGACCTGGCGGCCTGGCCGGGCAGTCTAAATTCATCCGCCTGCACTTCAACCAAAATCTTCAACACGGATTTACTCTGCAAATCGTAATTCTGAGGACATCATTTCACCAGCCGCAGGAGGTATTACCAAGAGCCTCTCTATGCTGGTCGCTATTTTAAGGAGAACCTATCATCATCTACTCTAGTTCCGAACCCGGAACCCTGGAGCATGCCAGACTGACCTCGCACCGCCCGAGCGGGCGCACTAAATTACCGCCAGCTACTGAGGACCTCCGACGGCCGGCCTACCTTCGGAAGATGGTTAAGGAGTTCTGATACTTCTTGTATCGTACCTTAGAAGAGGCGGTACCTTTTCACTTCTTATATTCTGCCCGGATTCTTTCCGTCAGAAGAGTATTTTATTTTAATCCACTCTGGGATGAATTTAAATTATTATGCTTCTTTTTCAGTAATTTTATATTTAATCCTTTAAAGTTAGTCACTGCTCTATTTACGTTTCCTGGAGAAACAAGTACTTTTTAATTGTTACTATTTTTATTGTCAATTTTTAAAGTAATTTCTTTGAAGCTATCATTCCTTGCGACATATTCGCTTTATATTAAATAAATATCATTTAAATCTAAATCTTAACTTTTTGGTCTTTTCCCGCACTGTCCTTCATTATCACCTCTTGTGCCCGAAACTTCATTCTGTCTAAATCCCTTAGGATGTACCACATCCATTTGGTACACCCCTTTCCACGGCGTGAATTGTGATGGCTGTATTAGCCTGTAATTCAGGTAAGGAATGCAGACGCTCAATTTCAAGCAGTAGTTCCTAATGTTGCTACCAGATACTACCGTCAACGACACCTAGCTGTGAACTTGGCTACTAGATGCCACCTAAATCAGCCCCTCGTAACGAACGTTGGAACCTCCCCTCCAAAGGAAAGCATACTGAGGGATTTTGAGCGCTCTTAGAAAATCCGACGACTTTGGCCGGCTTTGAACCCGCGACCTTGGGCATGCTACCAGTTACGTCACCGAAGCCGCCTCACACTTAGTCAGATGGAAATCTGAATCTGATCTCGCGCAAGTGCGTTGTCATGGCAACGTCTGATGGCTCATCCCTCATCAATTTAGTAGTGTTGCCATGGCAACCACTGATAGCTCTTGGCATTTTCTTATAATTCCGAAATCATTTTTCTCATCCCTTAGCGTAATGGTGGGTCATATCAAAAATTCTTTCAGTCAAACGTTTTAGGTAATTATTAGGGGAATATTGTCCATTTTGTACGGTTTTGATATTGTGCCTATTAACAGAGATATGATTAATGTTTCCCGAAAAACCCACTTTTTCCCACCCCATTGGTCAATGGTTGGTGCTATAAAAAACTTTTCAAAAATAAATTTTTGAGCTTTATCCGGCACATAGTATGAATGGATTCGATATTTCACATATTAAGAGAGTTATAGCAATATTTCATTTTTTCGAAAAAAGTCCCCCATTTTCATCCCCTTCGACCGATTTAGCCCAGTAACGAACTCGACCGAGATTTTATGTGTATACATATTCGGTAAAACATTCAAAGTGATTGGTGCAAAATTACGGCAGTTATCGTGTCCACAAGAAACTGATATACATATATATACATATATATATATATATCTATATATATAAATTATATATAAACTTTTGAGCTGACGTTGGTTTTGGGGTCTGGGGGATGTGAAAAGCGAAGATATGTCGAAATTTTTCGGAAATCGAAACATGGTACCCATTGCAATACAGTAGTTAGCTTTCTAAAGAAATCTACCTAAAATACTACCATCAACGACACCTATCTGTGAACTTGGCTACTAGATGCCACCGGAACCATCAACTTGCTACGAACGTTGGAACTTCTCCTCCGAAGGAAAGCAAACTCAGGGTTTTTTAGCGCTCTTAGTAAATCCGACGACTTCTGCCGGGTTTGAACCCGCGACCTTGGGCATAGAAGTTCAGCATGCTACCAGTTCCGATACCGAAGTCGCTTGCCACAGACAGATGGAAAACTGAATGTTATCTCGTGCAGTGGCGTTGTCATAGCAACTGCTGATGGCTCATCCCTTATCAATTAAAAGAAAAGTTGTAATGGCAAACTCTCTTGGCACTTGGCATTTTCTTATAATTTAAATCATTTTGCTCACCCCGTGGCGTAATGGTGGGTCATATCAAAAATTCTTTCAGACAAACGTTTTAGGTAATTATTGGAGGAATATTGTCCATTTTGTACGGTTTTGATATTGTGCCTATTAACAGAGATATGATTAATGTTTCCCGAAAAACCCACTTTTTCCCACCCCTTTGGTCAATGATTGGTGCTATCAAAAAACTTTTCAATCATAAATTTTATGGCCTTGTCCGACACATAGTATTAACTTTGAATGGATTCAATATTTCAGATATTAAGAGAGATATAGCGATATTCCACTTTTTCGAAAAAAGCCTCCCATTTTCACCCCCTTTGACCGATTTTGCCCATTAACGAACTCGACCGAGATTTTAAGGGTATACATATTATGTAAAAAATTCAAAGTGATTGGTGCAAAATTACGACAGTTATCGTGTCCACAAGAAACTGATATACATATATATATATATATACATACATAAATTATATATAAACTTTTGAACTGACGGTGGTTTTGGGGTCTGGGGGATGTGAAACGCGAAGATATGTCGAAATTTTCCGGAAGTCGAAACATGGGACCCATTGCAATAGTTAGCTTTCTAATGAAATCTACATAATTCAAAGTGATTGGTGCAAAATTACGGCAGTTATCGTGTCCACAAGAAACTGATATACATTATATATAAATTATATATAAACTTTTGAACTGACGGTGGTCTTGGGGTCTGGGGGATGTGAGACGCGAAGATATGTCGAAATTTTCCGGAAATCGAAACATGGTACCCATTGCAATAGTTAGCGTTCTAAAGAAATCTACCTAAAATACTACCATCAACGACACCTATCTGTGAACTTGGCTACTAGATGCCACCGGAACCATCAACTCGAACGAACGTTGGAACTTCTCATCCGAAGGAAAGCAAACTCAGGCTTTTTTTAGCACTCTTAGTAAATCCGACGACTTCTGCCGGGTTTGAACCCGCGACCTTGGGCATAGAAGTTCTGCATGCTACCAGTTCCGATACCGAAGTCGCTTCCCACAGACAGATGGATAACTGAATGTTATCTCGTGCAGTGGCGTTGTCATAACAACTGCTGATGGCTCATCCCTTATCAATTAAAAGAAAAGTTGTCATGGCAACCTCTCCTGGCACTTGGCATTTTCTTATAATTTAAATCATTTTGCTCACCCCGTGGCGTAATGGTGGGTCATATCAAAAATTCTTTCAGACAAACGTTTTAGGTAATTATTGGAGGAATATTGTCCATTTTGTACGATTTTGATATAGTGCCTATTAACAGAGATATGATTAATGTTTCCCGAAAAACCCACTTTTTCCCACCCCTTTGGTCAATGATTGGTGCTATCAAAAAACTTTTCAATCATAAATTTTATGGCCTTGTCCGACACATAGTATGAACTTTGAATGGATTCAATATTTCAGATATTAAGAGAGTTATAGCGATATTCCACTTTTTCGAAAAAAGCCTCCCATTTTCACCCCCTTTGACCGATTTTGCCCATTAACGAACTCGACCGAGATTTTAAGGGTATACATATTATGTAAAAAATTCAAAGTGATTGGTGCAAAATTATGACAGTTATCGTGTCCACAAGAAACTGATATACATATATATATATATATATATATATATATATATATATATACATACATAAATTATATATAAACTTTTGAACTGACGGTGGTTTTGGGGTCTGGGGGATGTGAAACGCGAAGATATGTCGAAATTTTCCGGAAGTCGAAACATGGGACCCATTGCAATAGTTAGCTTTCTAATGAAATCTACATAATTCAAAGTGATTGGAGCAAAATTACGGCAGTTATCGTGTCCACAAGAAACTGATATACATTATATATAAATTATATATAAACTTTTGAACTGACGGTGGTCTTGGGGTCTGGGGGATGTGAGACGCGAAGATATGTCGAAATTTTCCGGAAATCGAAACATGGTACCCATTGCAATAGTTAGCGTTCTAAAGAAATCTACCTAAAATACTACCATCAACGACACCTATCTGTGAACTTGGCTACTAGATGCCACCGGAACCATCAACTCGAACGAACGTTGGAACTTCTCATCCGAAGGAAAGCAAACTCAGGCTTTTTTTAGCGCTCTTAGTAAATCCGACGACTTCTGCCGGGTTTGAACCCGTGACCTTGGGCATAGAAGTTCTGCATGCTACCAGTTCCGATACCGAAGTCGCTTCCCACAGACAGATGGAAAACTGAATGTTATCTCGTGCAGTGGCGTTGTCATAACAACTGCTGATGGCTCATCCCTTATCAATTGAAAGAAAAGTTGTCATTTCAACCTCTCTTGGCACTTGGCATTTTCTTATAATTTAAATCATTTTGCTCACCCCGTGGCGTAATGGTGGGTCATATCAAAAATTCTTTCAGACAAACGTTTTAGGTAATTATTGGAGGAATATTGTCCATTTTGTACGGTTTTGATATTGTGCCTATTAACAGAGATATGATTAATGTTTCCCGAAAAACCCACTTTTTCCCACCCCTTTGGTCAATGATTGGTGCTAACAAAAAACATTTCAAACATAAATTTTAGGGCCTTGTCCGACACATAGTATGAACTTTGAATGGATTCAATATTTCAGATATTAATAGAGTTATAGCGATATTTCCCTTTTTCGAAAAAAGCCTCCCATTTTCACCCCCTTTGACCGATTTTGCCCATTAACGAACTCGACCGAGATTTTAAGGGTATACATATTATGTAAAAAATTCAAAGTGATTGGTGCAAAATTACGACAGTTATCGTGTCCACAAGAAACTGATATACATATATATATACATAAATTATATATAAACTTTTGAACTGACGGTGGTTTTGGGGTCTGGGGGATGTGAAACGCGAAGATATGTCGAAATTTTCCGGAAGTCGAAACATGGGACCCATTGCAATAGTTAGCTTTCTAATGAAATCTACCTAATTCAAAGTGATTGGTGCAAAATTACGGCAGTTATCGTGTCCACAAGAAACTGAAATACATATATATATAAATTATATATAAACTTTTGAACTGACGTTGGTTTTGGGGTCTGGGGGATGTGAAACGCGAAGATATGTCGAAATTTTTCGGAAATCGAAACATGGTACCCATTGCAATACAGTAGTTAGCTTTCTAAAGAAATCTACCTAAAATACTACCATCAACGACACCTATCTGTGAACTTGGCTACTAGATGCCACCGGAACCATCAACTCGCAACGAACGTTGGAACTTCTCCTCCGAAGGAAAGCAAACTCAGGGTTTTTTAGCGCTCTTAGTAAATCCGACGACTTCTGCCGGGTTTGAACCCGCGACCTTGGGCATAGAAGTTCAGCATGCTACCAGTTCCGATACCGAAGTCGCTTGCCACAGACAGATGGAAAACTGAATGTTATCTCGTGCAGTGGCGTTGTCATAGCAACTGCTGATGGCTCATCCCTTATCAATTAAAAGAAAAGTTGTAATGGCAAACTCTCTTGGCACTTGGCATTTTCTTATAATTTAAATCATTTTGCTCACCCCGTGGCATAATGGTGGGTCATATCAAAAATTCTTTCAGACAAAGGTTTTAGGTAATTGTTGGAGGAATATTTTCCATTTTGTACGGTTTTGATATTGTGCCTATTAACAGAGATATGATTAATGTTTCCCGAAAAACCCACTTTTTCCCACCCCTTTGGTCAATGGTTGGTGCTATCAAAAAACTTTTCAATCATAAATTTTTTGGCCTTGTCCGACACATAGTATGAACTTTGAATGGATTCAATATTTCAGATATTAAGAGAGTTATAGCGATATTCCACTTTTTCGAAAAAAGCCTCCCAAGTTCACCCCCTTTGACCGATTTTGCCCATTATCGAACTCGACAGAGATTTTAAGGGTATACATATTATGTAAAAAATTCAAAGTGATTGGTGCAAAATTACGACAGTTATCGTGTCCACAAGAAACTGATATACATATATATATATATATACATACATAAATTATATATAAACTTTTGAACTGACGGTGGTTTTGGGGTCTGGGGGATGTGAAACGCGAAGATATGTCGACATTTTCCGGAAGTCGAAACATGGGACCCATTGCAATAGTTAGCTTTCTAATGAAATCTACCTAATTCAAAGTGATTGGTGCAAAATTACGGCAGTTATCGTGTCCACAAGAAACTGATATACATATATATATATATATATATATATATATATATATATATATATATATATATAAATTATATATAAACTTTTGAACTGACGTTGGTTTTGGGGTCTGGGGGATGTGAAACGCGAAGATTTGTCGAAATTTTTCGGAAATCGAAACATGGTACCCATTGCAATACAGTAGTTAGCTTTCTAAAGAAATCTACCTAAAATACTACCATCAACGACACCTATCTGTGAACTTGGCTACTAGATGCCACCGGAACCATCAACTCGCTACGAACGTTGGAACTTCTCCTCCGAAGGAAAGCAAACTCAGGGTTTTTTAGCGCTCTTAGTAAATCCGACGACTTCTGCCGGGTTTGAACCCGCGACCTTGGGCATAGAAGTTCAGCATGCTACCAGTTCCGATACCGAAGTCGCTTGCCACAGACAGACGGAAAACTGAATGTTATCTCGTGCAGTGGCGTTGTCATAGCAACTGCTGATCGCTCATCCCTTATCAATTAAAAGTAAAGTTGTCATGGCAACCTCTCTTGGCACTTGCCATTTTCTTATAATTTAAATCATTTTGCTCACCCCGTGGCATAATGGTGGGTCATATCAAAAATTCTTTCAGACAAACGTTTTAGGTAATTGATGGAGGAATATTGTCCATTTTGTACGGTTTTGATATTGTGCCTATTAACAGAGATATGATTAATGTTTCCCGAAAAACCCACTTTTTCCCACCCCTTTGGTCAATGGTTGGTGCTATCAAAAAACTTTTCAATCATAAATTTTATGGCCTTGTCCGACACATAGTATGAACTCTGAATGGATTCAATATTTCAGATATTAAGAGAGTTATAGCGATATTCCACTTTTTCGAAAAAAGCCTCCCATGTTCACCCCCTTTGACCGATTTTGCCCATTAACGAACTCGACCAAGATTTTAAGGGTATACATATTATGTAAAAAATTCAAAGTGATTGGTGCAAAATTACGACAGTTATCGTGTCCACAAGAAACTGATATACATATATATATATATATATATATATATACATACATAAATTATATATAAACTTTTGAACTGACGGTGGTTTTGGGGTCTGGGGGATGTGAAACGCGAAGATATGTCGAAATTTTCCGGAAGTCGAAACATGGGACCCATTGCAATAGTTAGCTTTCTAATGAAATCTACCTAATTCAAAGTGATTGGTGCAAAATTACGGCAGTTATCGTGTCCACAAGAAACTGATATACATATATATATATATATATATATATATAAATTATATATAAACTTTTGGACTGACGTTGGTTTTGGGGTCTGGGGGATGTGAAACGCGAAGATATGTCGAAATTTTTCGGAAATCGAAACATGGTACCCATTGCAATACAGTAGTTAGCTTTCTAAAGAAATCTACCTAAAATACTACCATCAACGACACCTATCTGTGAACTTGGCTACTAGATGCCACCGGAACCATCAACTCGCTACGAACGTTGGAACTTCTCCTCCGAAGGAAAGCAAACTCAGGGTTTTTTAGCGCTCTTAGTAAATCCGACGACTTCTGCCGGGTTTGAACCCGCGACCTTGGGCATAGAAGTTCAGCATGCTACCAGTTCCGATACCGAAGTCGCTTGCCACAGACAGACGGAAAACTGAATGTTATCTCGTGCAGTGGCGTTGTCATAGCAACTGCTGATCGCTCATCCCTTATCAATTAAAAGTAAAGTTGTCATGGCAACCTCTCTTGGCACTTGCCATTTTCTTATAATTTAAATCATTTTGCTCACCCCGTGGCGTAATGGTGGGTCATATCAAAAATTCGTTCAGACAAAAGTTTTAGGTAATTATTGGAGGAATATTGTCCATTTTGTACGGTTTTGATATTGTGCCTATTAAGAGAGATATGATTAATGTTTCCCGAAAAACCCACTTTTTCCCACCCTTTTGGTCAATGGTTGGTGCTATCAAAAAACTTTTCAAACATAAATTTTAGGGCCTTGTCCGACACAGAGTATGAACTTTGAATGGATTCAATATTTCAGATATTAATGGAGTTATAGCGATATTTCCTTTTCTCGAAAAAAGCCTCCCATTTTCACCCCCTTTGACCGATTTTGCCCATTAACGAACTGGACCGAGATTTTAAGGGTATACATATTATGTAAAAAATTCAAAGTGATTGGTGCAAAATTACGACAGTTATCGTGTCCACAAAAAACTGATATATATATATATATATATATATATATATATATATATATATATATATATATATATACATAAATTATATATAAACTTCTGAACTGACGGTGGTTTTGGGGTCTGGGGGATGTGAAACGCGAAGATATGTCGAAATTTTCCGGAAGTCGAAACATGGGACCCATTGCAATAGTTAGCTTTCTAATGAAATCTACCTAATTCAAAGTGATTGGTGCAAAATTACGGCAGTTATCGTGTCCACAAGAAACTGATATACATATATATATATATATATATATATATATATATGTATATATATAAATTATATATAAACTTTTGAACTGACGTTGGTTTTGGGGTCTGGGGGATGTGAAACGCGAAGATATGTCGAAATTTTTCGGAAATCGAAACATGGTACCCATTGCAATACAGTAGTTAGCTTTCTAAAGAAATCTACCTAAAATACTACCATCAACGACACCTATCTGTGAACTTGGCTACTAGATGCCACCGGAACCATCAACTCGCTACGAACTTTGGAACTTCTCCTCCGAAGGAAAGCAAACTCAGGGTTTTTTAGCGCTCTTAGTAAATCCGACGACTTCTGCCGGGTTTGAACCCGCGACCTTGGGCATAGAAGTTCAGCATGCTACCAGTTCCGATACCGAAGTCGCTTGCCACAGACAGACGGAAAACTGAATGTTATCTCGTGCAGTGGCGTTGTCATAGCAACTGCTGATCGCTCATCCCTTATCAATTAAAAGTAAAGTTGTCATGGCAACCTCTCTTGGCACTTGCCATTTTCTTATAATTTAAATCATTTTGCTCACCCCGTGGCGTAATGGTGGGTCATAACAAAAATTCTTTCAGACAAAAGTTTTAGGTAATTATTGGAGGAATATTGTCCATTTTGTACGGTTTTGATATTGTGCCTATTAACAGAGATATGATTAATGTTTCCCGAAAAACCCACTTTTTCCCACCCTTTTGGTCAATGGTTGGTGCTATCAAAAACCTTTTCAAACATAAATTTTAGGGCCTTGTCCGACACATAGTATGAACTTTGAATGGGTTCAATATTTCAGATATTAATAGAGTTATAGCGATATTTCCTTTTTTCGAAAAAAGCCTCCCATTTTCACCCCCTTTGACCGATTTTGCCCATTAACGAACTCGACCGAGATTTTAAGGGTATACATATTATGTAAAAAATTCAAAGTGATTGGTGCAAAATTACGACAGTTATCGTGTCCACAAGAAACTGATATACATATATATATATATACATAAATTATATATAAACTTTTGAACTGACGGTGGTTTTGGGGTCTGGGGGATGTGAAACGCGAAGATATGTCGAAATTTTCCGGAAGTCGAAACATGGGACCCATTGCAATAGTTAGCTTTCTAATGAAATCTACCTAAAAAACATGTGTCAGGGTGACAACGTTAGAATAAACATGCTTAGCTACGATTGAAGGAGGTTAATTCTGTACCTTAGATGATTCTTTTAGATCTCGAAAGAACACAGTCATGTCCTTTATGACTGTTCCCTCCATGCAAGCAACAGAGGTCTTCACTGTCCCGGAAAGCGAGAAACGAACCCTGGATCTCCAGACATCTCCCATCCTGACTGAATGTTCCACTCTAATACCAACGACAGTTCCTTTCATCTTCGGATAACGTCCTACCAACCGCAGCACGCAGTTATGTCTATAACGGCTCGAACAACAAAGTTCACTGGCCTCGTGCAATCGGGTCATTTCGAAACACACTGTATTGCAATACAACAGCTGTGTTCACACTCACCAGCACGGGCCGCAATACCTATAGCATCAAAATGAACGTGGCTTCGCTCGCACAGTGACACTCATGCCTATATCGCCTAACCGCACATGGTTAAGTCACTGAAGCACATTTCAGCCTTTCCTCTCGACATGAAATTGCTCAACATAGTTGTGAGGTTACAGACATATAAGTAAGGGCCTGTATATCATGAAGTATATTCAATATCCAAGCACTCGTATTCAGAAATGCTTCTCAAATGGAGGTGCTAATTGTTCTATCAACACACACGAGATGAGTGTATCGATACGGCCAATTCCAATGCGAAGAATGTCAACTAAATGAACATTATGACTATATGCTTGTAGAACCAAGTATCCACCTTTCACGACCACAATACTGCTGGCCTATAATGAACAGTTATCTAGCAAGACAAGCTGCGTTTTCATTTCGTTCGCAATGGCCAAATCGGTACTGAAACTGGAGTCCTTTCCGACACTAAGGAAACTCCCTGCTGTACAATAGTAGTACACTACTCAAAACGAACTTTCACTCACGGTTCACGTGATATTGCCCGCCGCTCACAGGTGTAACTCGATACATGTGTATTCGTGAGTGGTAAAAACCAATCTACCCTCTCCGTTGTTCAAACCAGTTCGCGACTGCGAGGTCACCTACCGTCGCGCCAGGAGTGCTCAAAACTCGAACTGAAAAGAAGCAAATATCTTATTTCCGTGTTCCTAAGATTTCAATTATTTGAAAGTAGTTAATAATCCAACACCTGCTATAATTGCAGACATGTTAAAATACGCCAGAACGTATAAAAAACTTGAATTCCCATCCAATGGGCATAATTTATCTCTTGTTGCTAGTCGATAAAATAATCAATACCCCTAACCAATCAGCTGTGACATCAGTACTTGCAACGCATGCGCCCCGCTTCTCTCGTCGTGGTCGCTATCCAAAGTCAACTTGTGGGTCGTGAAACATATGATCCTGACTCGCCCTTCATGTTCACAAGTAATTACATATTACCTTCCCATAAAGGCATTCCAGTCATGAGAATGAGGGTACAGTACCTTCTTCAAGGCCACGGCCGCCTCCTTCCCTCTTCCTTGTCTATCCATCCTAACCATCCCTTACCTTCCCTCGTGAGGCCCCTGTTCGCTTTGCAAGTGAGGCCACCTGGGCGAGGTGCCAATCTCACCTCACCAGTTGTATCCCTTCCGATTCGATGTTCCCAGCTCTAGGACACTGCCCGTAGAGGCGGTAGTGGTGAGTTCCCTCGCTGAGTCCATGGGTTCCACCAACCTGGAGGGTAAACGACAAAAAAAACACATAACGGTAATACAGTCATCAATATAATATAATCGTTGTGTTTATACGAGAACTGAGTAAGCCTTCATGAACTATTGCTGAATACATTCTCTTTACTCACTAGAGGGCCTATTCTAAGGCATTTTAAATTCAATTTCACGCAGGAACAATATAGAAACAAGCAAAATATAAATGAAACTTAATTCCGTGATGCAGTATTATTGGTACGTGAAAATAAGTCACCATCTTGTACTTAATATTCCCGTGGTCGAAATATCCGTGGGGTTAGCGTCTATTACTGTGAATCCAGAGATCTCGGGTTCGAATCCCGGACGGATTAGATATTTTTCCTACCAGATTATCGTTTTAAACGATATTTATCATATCAATATGACTCATTTTAACAGAACCCATATGAAATTACGTGTTGGTCTGTGAATCAAGAGGTCCGGGAACTGGGCAAGCCTTTCATGATCTACTGTTGTGCACATTGCATTTACTCGCAAGTTGGCCTATTTATAGGGAATTTAAGGTTATGAGCGGTGTCGCGTCTATTAATCTAGTTGATCCATATCGTATTCTTTAATTAGGCTAGTATTGGTGGAAGCTACAAAACCTCTAATAAAATGAGTTGCGTATTATAAACTACAATACCTGTAAAATACTCCCTTTTACAATAGATTAATATTTGTGCCAATAATACTGTAAAATACCGGTGTATCAACAATTTGCTGTCCTTTAAATGGTTTTCCGTAGTTTCCCATTTTCAACTCCAGGTAAATGCTGGGACGGTACCTTCTGACAGGCCACGGCCGCTTCCTTCCACATCCTTACCCAGTTTCATTCACCATCATTCATTTCATCTCTCAATAACTCCTCTCGTGTGGTTGGCGTCAGAAAGGCCATCCGGACGTAAAAACTATCCACCACAAAGACTTTCATCGCATCTCATCCCCGACCCCGTAGGAAAACGGGATTAATAATGGGTAGACATACACTACCGGTGTATCAACAATTTCATGTGAGGTTTCTTCTATGTCAGATGTTACACTTCATATGCGACTACTGTAAGACTCGTAAAGTCTTTTATATGGGGGTGTTCCTTGTCCTTAAAGATAATTGGGTCATAGTCTATAAATACAGTAATTCACACAAATGGCTGAGAAAACTGAAAGTATTTTGTAGTAAAAGACGGAAGTCTACCATAAAATGACAGCTTATTATGTACAGTTTATTCCATAACTACCGCAGGGCTGTCTTAAAATGGAAGCTTAAAAGAGTATTAGGTCCAGTTTATTGCAGTGTCAGCGGAAGGCTGTCATGAAATGGCAGCTTATATTGTGTCCAGTTTCTTCCATTACCATCGCAAGATCCCACGGTTTAAGCTACAACCTCAGGTTTACATGAATACTTGTGTACGTCCTGCGTGTCGCTGATGTGCTATGTGAAAAGTTCCATGGACTGTCTGGAGGTTTCTCCCACAGAACACTTGATATTTACCCCGCTGAGCATTGCTTGCTTCTTCGATCAAGACTCTACATGGGATGTATTGCTACAAGATATACACAATATACAAACTACACTTCAAAATATATCTAAATGGGCAAGAAAGAACTAGGTCACCATAAATAAGAATAAAACGGTTCAAATGGTATTGGGTAGAGGAAGACGAATGTCAAAGCAAGAACAATTGATTCTGGAGCATCATGAAATAAAAATAAGCTCGTATATATATCTAGGGATAACACTAAAAAGACAATAAAAGGCTACAGGCGTCAATACTAGAACGAACAAGTACAGCAATAAGAGCCATATATGATATGCAAGAAGTGAGTAGACTCTCAATAAAGACAGCCATGGATCTTTTCCACGGCAAGATAGTGCCGATAATATCATACGGACTTCACCTAATATGGAAACACTTAACAATTACAGACTTAAAGTCAATAGAAGGGATCAAAGAATCCAAATACTTGAAATGGCCACTTAGAATATCAAAAACATCGCTTTCTAGAATGGTTTACGAACTATCAAGAGAACCATTCCTCATAGAAGAAATAATAATAATACTCCAGTTGCCGACCACTAAGGCAGAACAAGAACTTCTCAGGAATAGAAAAGATAAAGCCTCGAACATAGAAAATGTAATGTGCGACAGAAATTTGACGGGACCAAACTGCAAGATGAGGAGCGCACTTGTGCGATTAACTGTGCGTGGATTCCACCATAAGCAGTGTATAAGGACACAATTCCATGATCCATGTGTATGTTAGCCATGCGAAGAAAAGTGTGAACGGTACTGTAAAGAATAGAATTTCAGTGTTTTCTTTTTTCATATTTTGTACTTTATAATTGTTTGGTTGAAATACCTGTTAATATAGCCACAATATATTTGTATTGGGTTTTTCATATTGGGCAGTGCTCACATGAATGATTTTGTATTGTTTCTGAATTTTGGAAAATATAAGTTTTCAAATGTTCTGTTTACAGCTGCCATCTTCAGACGCTTACAATACAGAGATAGCCAGACGGAAAAGAAAGCAAGAAGAAATAACTGAAGAAATTAAATGCCATGTCCTGTGGTTCGGATTCCACGTAAAAAGGAGGTCCCGTGGCTCATGATCTCAAGATTAACGGTCACGTTAAACTACAAGCTTCCTTCCGCTTCCTAAACAGAAATTGGACAAAAACAAACCAAACGCAGAGGCTTGCCATATATGGTTTTCACCATAAGTTATGCACAACCAAAACATTCCACCACGCAAATGATCAATGTATAGTGTATTGTGTGACCACAAATGTGAATATTATCACTTTATGTGATGCAAAAAGAAAATGAAAACTCTCAATGACTATTCCAATCACAATAATAGAGAATAGTAGAGAATAATCATGTCTTGTTATGGTATACAGTATTATGTTTATTTTACAATTCTGTAACTAATGACTTTTCAGCTGTGATAAAATTTATAAATGATCTGTCTCAATCTCTATTTATTATTATCGCACTTTTCTATCTTTTGTCAATTTTCCTTTCCTTATTTAAACTTTTCTTTGACAATATTCTTAGATTTACGTTTCCTCCCTTGTTTCAAAATTTATTGAATATTAATATCGTGGATTTTGTTGCACTACTTGTCATTGGGAACACATTTTCTCGTCGTTGCTTTTTGTTGCGTATTTTAAATTGTGAATAAAAACTTCTACCCTTTATTACACAATTTCCCAAGGGAATGCGATGAATGCCTAGGTAGTGAATGATTTTCATGGTTAAATACCCTTCCTGTCGCCAACTTCATGCAAGCAGATGACGAGAGACGAGATGAATGAAACCAGACTTCGGAGTGCCTGTGACGATACTGTCTCGTCACTTCCATTCAGATGAAAACGCGAAAACGTTGGTAAATCAATCCAAAGATGGTTGCCGGTGGGTTCGGACCTCATTATCTTCCTATACTGGAGATATTCTGCCCTATTGCACCTTAAATGTGTAGTTTCAGGGTTCGACCTCTACAGGGCATGTGAATAAGTTGCTGCAATTGTGCATGAAGTTGGAGTGGGAGGCCAGTAGTAAATTTATCATTTACTTATCTTTAAGGAATGGAGATTGGAGATTGGAATCATCAGTCACAGGCCCCAAGGTTCATTTATCGTTGATTAATTTGGGGACTTTGTGATATCGTGAACATGTACTGCCCCCGAAAAATGATTTATTTAGGACTTAAATGATAATATTTTCCAAGCCCATGATACAGTTTAACATGGCAATATAAATGCTGGATCTTGACACAAACGAGTCGTGTTAGCGAGGAGCAAGGCAGGAAGATTCCGATCACGTGATATGTTGCGCAACAGAAGCTTCTAGAACGTTGATATCGACCGAGCAACAGTGAATTTGCTAAGGAATATTATAATTATTGTTATAATTTATGTCATTGGACATAAACCCCCAGCCAATGAGGAGAGCTCTTATTGAAGACGGGAATACCTTCAACTATATTACGAGGCACGTCCAGAAAGTAAGTTCCGTTTTTGAATAAAATTAAATTGAGTACAGGTACAGAAAAAATATTTATTGCACAACATTCTACACCTCTTAAACTACTTTTCCACATAACTGCCGAACTTTTGCAGGCATTTGTCATAGCGTGGCACAAGTTTTTGGATGCCTTCTTCATAGAAGTTTGCCGCCGACCGTAAACGATAGTGAAGACTCCCCTTTAAGATATCCTACTGTTTGGTCACCACTGTTAGGCAAATTGCGTATGTGGTCAGGAGAACTCCTAAACATACTCAGTTCTCCTGGTAAGCACGCAATTTGCCTAACAGTGGTGGCCAAACAGTAGGATACCTTACAGGGGAGTCTTCACTATCGTTTACGGTCGGCGGCAAACTTCTATGAAGAAGGTATCCAAAAACGTGTGCCACGCTATGACAAATGCCTGCAAAAGTTCGGCAGTTATGTGGAAAAGTAGTTTAAGAGGTGTAGAATGTTGTGCAATAAATATGTTTTCTCTATCTGTAAACAATTCAATTAAATTACCAAACGGAACTTACTTTCTGGACGTGCCTCGTATGTGGAGATTTTAAGCATTTAGGCCCCAAGAAGGATATTTTATTCATTGGTAATGAGAAGAATATTAAAGGAAAATATTATAGAGATTTTAAAAGGAGCTGAAAGGTCTAATTACGCAGTAATAAGCATTGTTAAAGTGCGCGATAAATGTATGGAGGGAGTAAGAAATGGCCGCCAAAATTACGACTTGGAGTGGGAGACCCAAGCATCGAGGTTCTTTATCCTACAGACTTCGAAGAGTGTATATGTGTTTACCGGGTTAACCGAGATCCCGATGCTTATCTGAGTACGGTAGTGAGACCACTCGTCGAGACAGCGCGATCGCCGGGAAAATATATCGGAGATCCCGAGCTCTGAAACTAAGCGAAGTGTGCAAGTTTTTGATATTGCATGAACTCAGTAGTATTTGAGAATAGAATTCGGCCAATTGTATAATCAGACAGTACCAACTGTATTCGAGTATTTTCTGAAATTTAAGCGTCACAATGTGTATTGTTTCGTTGTTATAAACTTTTTAAAAGTGACATAGAAAAGTTTCGGACGCAGGAGCTAAAAGCATTTTAGTTGAAACGAGACAGCAGTGAACACAAACCAAGTGAATAACAGTGTCTTTACTTACACATTGGAGCAGTATATAAACATTTCATTATGACTGCTAATATTCATCAAGACTTGTTGTTCGATATTTATCACGATGTCGCGATGATGAGATAAGAACATTATGCGCGAGGGACATATTTGAAGCAGAGATTTAGATACAACATGGCGCTTCGTTAACCAGAAAACTTCAGAATGTAGACGTTATGTCCACTTATATCTTGTGCATTAACGTCATTTCATGAACTGTATTTAACAACTACGAGCTCTAGAAATATTTCATTCACCATTTGTATGAATATTTCTACGATAATTATTCTACGATGACACTGAACTATATCTATGATGGAGAAAGAAGATACAACATAAGAAGATTTGTCAAGATGCCCAGGGAAGTTCTCTGCAACCCAGAAGAATTATGCAAGAAGGATGTCGTTCGATGCCAGACGGAGGTTGGTGATTACCGGAGAGGAAACGTCTTTCCTTATCCGCGGTCACTGGTCCAAGGAAACGAACTGAGATCCAACTCAGTATCTTGGATTGAGGAACACCTAAGTATTATCCCAAACTACTTAAATAGATATTCTAGATATCGTCTTATAAGGTAGCAGTGTTATTTATTTTATATTGAGAGGTATTTAGTGACATTCTGACAAAACGTTTTACTCCGTAGTTTATGTATTCCATGTTTCGACATATATTTATTCTTCATGTGTGTAACAAATTTTATTCTGCAAGATCATTAGAGATGACTGATTGTCTTTCATCGTTTTTACATATATCCTACGGATCAGTTTCTCTTCTGACATGTTTATTTGTTTAAAGAATCAGTACTCCTTATATAAGACCAGTCATTTTAACTTTCGACGATTTGAATTTTATTTCGAGTTAAGGCTGTAGACATTTAGTCGCAGATGCCAATTAAATTCTTTTTAAGTAATTTAATTTGGGCACCTCACTGCAAAGAAATCATCAAGAACAGGAGAAACAACGAATGCTATTGTTATATCATCATAATTTCTATGAACTTTACGTCGCTCTGACAAGAAATATTTGTCAGGATATGATAGAAGTCATATACTCATAAACATTCGGTGTAACGAATGGAGACACATTGCGGAATTGAAAATCCTTACTTTATTTGTGAAAGCCAATAGCTTTAATCATTTAATTGTATTAGGAATTATAACTTGATAGAAGATAATTTTTGTCTTACGACAGGGATTCGAAGCTGGTTTATCCTAGTCAAAATTGAAGTCTAACGGACTTGATAACTAACATATGTGGTTATGCATAGACTATATGTGGTGTCACGTCGTATTGTGGACGTGACATTGCATAAGCGTGTTATTTGAAGCTAGATCAGAAAGGTGGACGGAACAGTATTTTTTTATTAATTGTATATGTAACAATACTGTGGATATTTAAGTATCTTTTTGAGAAAGTAAACTTATGGAGGTCATAGGCGACTTGTCTAAGGTCGTTCTTTATTAAAGGAAGTTTATTTTAAGAACTGAAGGAAGAGTTCAATATGCCAGCGATTGAGTGATACAATGCTGAAGATAATGCCAGTAATTTAAATGCAATTCCTACAGAAGATATGTTGGTGACAAATGACTGTGTTAAGAATTGTCCAACATAGTGGATGTGATTTTAATACCATATTCTGTGGATATATGAGGTTGTGGAGAGAGTGTGTACTCATGCAAAGTTTGTACCGCATTGAAGGGAAGTTATTGAATTATAGTTCTTTTGGAAAGAACAAGGCATTAATACAGAGGAGTCATTGTGTTGAGAACTCCTATACTTGTTAGATTTTCGACTTTAGCAGGAATGACAAGAGCGTTGATAAGGGGAAAACAATTAGAGAAACAATTGTCTACTTTATGTTCACTAATACCTTTATTAACTTTTATTAACTCGGAATTGAGTACTTACGTGCAATTGACCTTTGGTGGTTGAACGCATTTGACTGATATTGTCTATTAAACTAATTACGACAAAGTGTATGCAGTATAAGAACATTGATAAATGTTTGAGGAAGTATATGTGAAGATCACATTGTATATAGAAGAAAGAGTAGTATAATTGTTGAAAGTGAGCTACGACTCTACTTTATAACGTTAAATATAACGATTCTGTTTTTGTAAATATTTTCACAATTATTTAGTTAGGGAAATAATTTGTATAATAATTATTTGTCCGATGTTTTTGGATTTATAGTGTATTTCTGAATGAATGTTCTTAGAACGAGTGCTTTTAAAGGTGTTAAGTATGATTGAACAACCCTATGGGTCGTGGACCATAGAGGAGGGTACATGGATGCTAGCGTTAAAATCTGAAAGCGATTGTTTGAAAAGTGCTTGAGATATGAAGAGTTTTATAAAGAGAGAATGTAAATTTTAAACCCGTCGACTGTACGCTACACAGCACGGTAACAGTAAATGCGGGGATGTGAATTCCCGTTAAATCTTTCAAGGCCAGTCTAATATATAATGTGGACCGTTGTTGTCAGTCCAGCAAGATAGCCGCACGGCTGATCGAGAATGTGTGTCATTTTCTGAATGAGAGCACGTAGCCAGGTGTGTTACGAGAAGCGTGCTGGTATTTTATAGCTATTCAAGAATGTTGGCATGCAGATATTTGTCTTAAACGTTTTAATTACTTCTAGCAGGCTCAGGCCAGTCAAAATTTGTTGCTATTTAACTGACAGCATAGTAAATTCAATAGCGTATTTGTTGTAGTAGAGGAGTATGTATGAATGTGTGTAATTAATTTATTAATTAATTGTTGTTACTTATTGTTTATATTAGTTATAGTTTACCATTGTTATAATAAATTTACTCAGTTCTTTTTTCGTTGTTGTCTTCGAGTGATTTATTTTAAATATCGTAGAAACAGTGATGTGAATCCATTTATAGATTGGAGCTAAGTCATGCAGAGACCCCGAGAACTAAAGGTAGGTGCTTCTGAGCCAGTGTATTTTGTTGTATATTCACGATACCATTGATCAATACTGTGTAGATTCCCAAAGATCTTGTTGGAGCAATTTCTGATTTAATTGTTGCCGGAGCTCATTTAGAAATAAAACAATCCAGCTTGTACTATGGATTCCCAACAGGCACCTTCCCGAATTTACTGGTACAGTACCCCGTGTACTTGGGTGTTTATGAAATATGTCTGGTAATCTGTATCATAGTGTTAACTGCAGAATTGTGAGTTTTTGGAAGGAGACGGTAGTATATTTAAGCAAGGAATCAACCTGGCATTTACCCGGATAGAAGTAGGAAATCTCATCCAATCACATCTAGGAGAAATGATGTGGGATTTATATCCATATGTTTGTCCCCAGGGATTCACACCATGTGGGACTTGTGCCGAGCTCCTATCTGTTATCTTTCCTGTCGACCTCCCTTGGTCAACAATTGTTCTTTTCTAACCCCGACGGTATTAGGATGTCCGAGACCATGGGAGTATTTCACTTTCCCGCCTTGATTGGCCCTTGTCTCATATTTCCTGATCCCTCTTTCTTCGAGGGGACAGACATCTTTTTTTCTTTTCATTGTATCTCCTGCCTTCAAGGAGGCAGGCTGCGTGTACCCTGGATAATGCTACACCCTCAAGGGCCCATGCCTGGAGAGCTTCGGTGTTGGCGACCCTGAGGGCTTCCTGAGATTGGTCCGGTTTTTCCCCTTTCTCTATTGCCTTTGGGGCAGACTCTCTCCTCTTTCCCTTTCCTATCAGCCTTTCTTGGATCTCCTTCCTTCCAAGTCCCGCAGTCCTAATTTCTTTGAGGGTTGAGTGCAATTCCTTTCCTCCTGCCTTTAATTTCTCTTATTCCTTTCTTTTGTCCTTATCTCCTTCTAGCCTATAAGTTTTGTTGTTAGTTTTAGTTGTAGTTTCATTTTCATGATCACACAAACAATTAGGGGTCGATAATCTAGATGTTAGGCTCTTTAAAATAACAACTATCATCATAATATTATACCCATAATTACAGTTTTATCTCAGGAAGTCAAGTGAACTTCGTTCTAACCCTCAGACAAGAATAATTCATTTCTTAACGTGTGGATCCGGAGACTCAATACGTGCGTGAAACCATAGAAGGCGGCCTCAAGGCTCGCGACTGTCACCGTGTATTTGGGAGGGTCTGAGCCAGAAACACACACTGCTAATGGAGACCGCAGCGAGCGGACAAGTGTAATCCTTGTTCCACACGGTCCGCTGAATTACTGCACGTTGCGGTCGACCAGCAATTTGTAGCACAGTAAACAGGATAGTGTTCTACTAGAGAATTCCATGTCAAAACAGAAAAGTGGAAGTTCATACATTTATTTATTTATTTATTTTTGTTTTTATTTATTCAATAATGCATTAATTTATGCATTTATTCATTCATTATTTTATTATTTATTTCATTATTTATATATTTATTCACTTATTTATTTATTCATTCATTCATTCAATTTAGCCTATTTTCATTTTATGAAAAAAAAAAGGCTTATGAGATCACCTTTTGTCCGCGTGTGTGTGAGCGTGTGTGTGAGTGTGTGTGTGTGTGGTGTGTGTGTCCCAAATAACTTCTAAACGGCTGGAGCGATTTCAATGAAACTCGGTAAGATCATAGCACCATTCCGGTTGACCCCGACCGTGCCCTTCAAATTTTATTATGTCTCACCAATCCAATATGGCGGCTGTGCGAAATATTTCACCAGCATTCAGTATCTCCGAAACTATTACCGATATCGCCCTGAAATTGTGTACGGTGATAAAGGGCTCTACTAGAAGTTCACCTATGAGACTTGCAGAAACCTGGTAGGCCTAACTACAAAACCAACATGCCGGCCGAGCAAAGTTGAGACATTTAAATTAACTTTTCTCGCTATTTAACCATCCAAACGTAATGAAACTTGGTACAGCAAATGTTTATACACATTGTAATACACTGGCATTTAATTTAGTTCAATTGTTTACATAACCTCAAAATGGCGATGTGCGTAATATTTCACTGGCATCCTATATCTCCTGAACTATTGCAGATATCACCCTGAAATTTTGTACGGTGATAAAGGGCACTGCTACAAGTGTATCTATGTAACTTTCAAAAAACTGTAAAGTAAAAAACGAACATGGCGGCCAACCGAATTTGAAATATTTTAATAGACTTTTCTCGTGATTTAACTCTCTGAGTGCAGTGAAATGTGGTACAGTAAATGATTATACATATTGTAATGCACTGGCATCTAATTCAGTTCTATTGTTTACATAACCTCAAGATGGCGGCTGTGCGAAAATTTAAAATTAAGTTTTTATTTCTTGTGTCGTAATCATGCGATTGAAGTAGAAGTTTGAATAATGAAGCTACGCAATAAATTTCCTTTAATGGTACATAACTCTACGGCCTATACATATAACAATCCAAAATGGCAAGCATCCAAAATATTTAGACGGTTCTTAATATATACGAATCTTTTATAGCAATCAAACTGACTTTTTTAAATGTTCATAGAGGCTATGAACATAAGTTCACCTATAGGACTTTCAGTAACCTGGTGAGCAGAAATCCAACATGACGGCGACGCGAAGTATACATATTTGAATGAACGTTTCTCGCGATTTTACCATCCGAGTGCAGTGAAATTTTGCACGTTAAATACTTATTCAAAATGTTAATTCACTGGCATCTAATTGATTTCAATTGTTTTCATAACCTCAAGATGGCAGCTGTGCGAAATTTTAAAATCTCTTTTTTACTTCTTGTGTCCTATTCATGCGATTGAAGTTTGAATACCACACGTACACAATAATCTTCAGGTAATAGTACATAAATAAAAATCCAACCTGCAAACCATCTGAAATATTTAGACGGTTGACAATATCTACGAATCTATCACAACCTTCAAAATGAAATTAACATGAGTAGGATATATGAAAATAGGCTGTATAGTTCTACACGGAACTACTTGTTTATTCATTCATTTATCCATATATTTAATCATTTGTTTATTTAATCATTTATTTATATATTTACTTATTTTCATTTATTCATTTATTTGTTCATTTATTCAATTATTTATTTTAATCATTTATTTATTCTTTTCTTCTTCTTCTTCTTTTCGTTTGGGCCTACTGAGGACCACGGGGCTCGTTTTGACTTCTTGTAAGGAATTTATGTTTTTTCTTAGCCCAGGCAGCTTTCATCTTCTGGCTGTGTGTCTGCTTTCTTTCCTGTGTCCACTTCGGTCTGGTAGTCCCTGTACTCTTCCTGCTGGTGAGAGACACTGGAAAGGCACCATGTTGAATCATCTGTCGGAATTGTGATCGATCCTGTATGTTTTTTGATGAAATTCCAAGTTGCTGTAGGTCTGACTTCACTGTGGTGATCCATTTGTTTTTGGACGCTTTCCCTCTTCCTGTCGTGGTGAAGATCTGGCTGGTAAGTCTATCTGGACCCATGCGTGTCAGATGCCCGTAGAAAGCTAATCGTCTCTTCCTCATGGATGTGACGATATCTTCTTGATGATCATAGAGCTCATTGTTGTGCCTGATCCTGTAAGTACCACCCTCTTCCCTTATTGGTCCTAAAATCCTTCTAAGTATTTTCATTTCCTTGAATTCTAGTTTCCTCAGTGGGCCTTTCCGGTTCATCAGGAGACACTCAGAGGCATATAGAACGGAAGGTCTTACTACTGAGTTGTAATGTAGAAGTTCAAGGTTCTTAGAGAGGCATTTGGATGTGTAGATGCTCTTACAGGAGTGGTAGACCCTTTCCAGTTTCGTGCATCTAGTGTCTATTGCTAAGGTCTCACTCTCGTTTGCTGGAATCCACTCCCCTAGGTACTTCACTGCAGGAACTTTTTGAATTGCGGTGTCTTTCACAAGAATAGTAGTTGGGGCTCCCTTTATATTTGTCATGAACACTGTTTTTTGTATATTGACCTTCAAGCCAGTTTTAGCTGCTATGTTATAGAGGCTCTGTAGTTGGTGAGTAGCTTCTTCTATGTTGTTCGCTAACAAGGTAAGGTCGTCGGCAAAGGCCAGGCAAGGTACATTGAGATTGTCTTTCTTGTACCCAATTTGCAGTCCTGTTCCTGATGGTAACGTGGTAGTCCATTCCCTGATAATCTTCTCAAGTACACAATTGAAGAGAATACAAGAAATGCCATCACCTTGTCTAACTCCTGTTTGGATAGAGAAGCTGTCTGAGAGTTCACCTATGAACTTGACTTTGGAGGTCGTAGTCTTCAGTGTAGCCTGGATTAGTCTGGTGGTCTTCGCATCCAGTCCTAATTCCCATAGAGTGGAGAAGAGGGTCTGTCTGTCTATTGAATCACACGCCTTCTGGGAATCCACTAGTATGACTACCCATCGATGTCCGCCGCAATTCTTGTACCTTAAGATTGTCTTGAGGTTCTGTATTTGCTCTATGCATGATATATTTGCACGAAAACCAGCCTGATATTCACCTAGTTGGGAATGTAGTTGACTAGTAACTCTGGTTAGCAAGGCTTTAGATATTATCTTGTATGTGACAGATATTAGAGATATGCCTCTGTAGTTATCAAGGTCAATCCTACTACCTTTCTTGTGTAGAGGATGGATCACAGCTGAGGTCCATCCCTCAGGTAAGGTCTCCGTTGCCCATATTTATTCTTTTATTTATTTATTTATTTATTTGTTTACTCATTTATTTATTAATTATTCATTTATCTATTTGTTTATCTATTTATTTATTTATAATTTATTTATTTCCCAGGTCTCTGAGCCACGCCAATAGCACTTCATGAACCTCTAAACCATACCTAATGTGCGTCTACCTCAATTTCAGCAAATCATACTCGGTTCCAATATCTATAATCTAAATCATAATTTCAGAGGTGTTTCCGTGTGTTGTACACGATGACGTTTGCCATTACAATGTAACCTAAACATATGGAGGATATGACCATTGTAAATCTGTTGGTTGTATGTTCCAACAGTTGCCAAACTGTTATAACTATGTTGCTATCGGTAGAGACTAGTGTGCTCTGCAGCGTTGTGAAACGTTCTTTAAACCACTTGGCTAGGCTGGTCGGCACGAATACCCTCAGCTTTGAGTGTTCACTTTGCTGTTAAAATGTTGGAACAGAGAAGTAATCAGGTAGTGCCACCATGATCTAAGGTACCCCATATTCATATTATTAGCCTGCTTTTCATATTTTGTAGAAATGAGGCTTATGAGGTCGATCTGGGCAAATGCGTGTCTGTCTGTCATTTTGTATGTCTGTGTGTCTTCCCCCCCCCCCCCCCCTATCAACTCCCAAATGGCTGCATCTATCAAAAAAAAAATTGGTATGAGTAAGGATCTATACCTGAATATCTCATGGTCATATCTGAAAATGATATCAGTGCGACCAACTGCTGAAAAATCACAAATGAAATGTGAGCTCTTAAGTTGAATATCTCAGAAATTATGCATGCGAGCTGTTCCAAAATTGGCACACACAGAGAAAATGGTATGCCAGATTGATTTTCAGGAGCCCATATATGTCAGTGTTGCCAATATGATTCTGAGTCTGCTGATATGTTCAACACATTTAAATGCATATAACTTCTATACTATAAATGGGATTTCAACCAAATTCCGGTATGTGCTTTGTGTACCAAAACAGATATGACTATGCGTATTTTTGAGAGCCAGCAGGGCTGCCAACTGTTAATAAATGCTGTCCCTATTTTCTTTATTCTAATACCAATATATCAGAAATCATGCAAGCCAACAGCTCTAAACTCTGAACACGTATAGTACCTGACATTGTAGATTAATTTGGAGTAACTGATATAAGTCGATGCTGCCAACATGATTCTAAGCCTGCTGAAAGGTTCAATTTTGAATGCATGTAACTTCTATACTAACAAATCAATTTCAACCAAATGTCTCATGTGCTTTGTGTACCACAACAGATATGACTACACGTATTCCTTAGAGCCATCAGGGCTGCCAACTGTTAATGAGTGCTCTCCATAGTCTTCTTATCCTAATTCCAATATATCATAAAGTATGCAAGTCAACAGCTCTAAATTTTGCTCTAGTATAGTACCTGACATTTTAGATTAATTTGGAATAACTGATACATGTCAGTGCTGCCAACATGATTCTATGCCAGCTGATAGGTCCAATGTTTAAATACTTGTAACTTCTATATTAACAAATGGATTCTATCCAAAATTGAGACAATAATAGATTATAATGTTTCTGATTAATTCTAAGCAACACATACATGACACTGTTGCCAACAGTATTTTACGAGCACTGATAGATCCAATGTAACTGTTTATTTCTGATACATAGATTATACATTGTCATGAATATTAAATTTTAAGAAAAGTAGGTTCTTTAGTTCGTCACGGAACTACTTGTTTTTAAAATGAAGTTAGGCTGGCTGCGTGGCTCAGCGGTAACGTTCTCGCTTGCTGGGCCCAAGGTTGCAGGTTCGTATCCTGGCGCAGTCAGCTGGCATTTGAGGGTGCGCAAATGCGAGGGAGCCGTGTCAGTACATTTACTGGCACGATAAAGATCCCCTTCGGAGCAAAATTCCGGCACCCCGGCGTCTCTAAAAGCCGCAGTCGTTAAAAGGGACGTAAAACCAATAACATTATTATTATTAAAATGAAGTTAGGAAGATCTTGCATACAAGTTTGAGAAGGTGATTTTCGATGTTTGTAGTAGTATTTGTGGATGTTTTTGTAAGTGTTGTGTATTATTGAACGAATAGGCTATCTAGAAGACATAGGGTGATAAAGATATCTACCATAGGTATATCTGAAAATTTAGATTATATTGTGAGTTCACGATGTGTAAAGCACGGATTTCGGATCATTCATGGACGTGTTAGATGAATATTAATGTTATAGTATTTGAAATCGTTTTCATTGTTGCCTTAGTAATCGAAATTTTAAATTTAGTCGGTCAATATGATTGTACACAATTGTGGTGAGTTAGTCCCTAATCCTGAAAAATATATGAGAGCAGACAGTGACGAAGTTAACTGCTCTCATCCGGACCGCGCACGACTCAACCAGATAAGTAACCTGTACAATCCAATTGGAACTGACCATTTAACTTCCATCATATATTCACACTAAGCAAGTAAACTTGGAGGTCAATCACCACTTTCAGTATTGTATCATTTCAAATGATCTTGTCGACTTCAACGTTATGCATTGGTCTACCGTTATGCGTTACGGTTACGGCGTGTATGACGTCATCATGTTGTTCAGTATATATGCACCGAGTCTGAGTTAACTCCTAGGGTCTGGCGTTATGCGATACGGAGACGGCGAGTGCGTGACGTCATGCAGCAGGTGCACCTCCCGCTCTCCGTTCCCCGAGCAGGAAGCCTAAGTTAAAGGGTAATGGAGTCTGTTGAGTCTGAGTTTACTCCTGGGGTCTGGCGTTATGCGATTAAGGACATAGGAGGGATGGCCGTTAGGTTTATAACGTGTACTTCGTAGCTTCCGTAATAAATGGAGAAGCATTATTTCTTTCAGAGACGACGGAAGATTTAATGGAACCTCCAGAGCTGGCGTTGTCATGGTTATGGTTGGTCCCTCCATGATCAGTTTCCCAGACCAGGGGCAATTATCTTTGAAATATTTTGGAAACGGTTTGATTTAGGGCTTAAAACGTTGTTTTCGGGATCCTAACGGGACCTGCTTAGGAGTGAGTGACGTGAAATGAGCTTCTACGACAACTCTGATAGATGACATATTTCACCTAAGCCCGAAGCCGCAGGGTCTAAATCTGAAAAATATGCCATATTATGAAACGGGAATAGTGCTATGATATCCAGGGTATAAAGAACTATGCTCATGCAAAACTTCTGCTAAAACAGTTGAGTAGTTTTTGTGTGAACGAGTGGCAGACAGACACACTAATCTCTACTTAGTATAAAACAAACTCCCCGATTCTTGCATGTCACGGGTAAACTTGAGAACCACTGGATGGATTTTGATGCGGTTTTCACCATTCTATAAATGGATGATTTCTGTAGAAAATAATTTATTTATGATCAAAGGAAGCCGAGCAGTAATGATTTCAGTGGAAAAGTCGAAAAAATGGCGTCCGAGCGCTTTGTAAGCTTACGCTGGGCATACCGTTAAAAATATCTAAATACTATGAGTGTAAGAATTGTTCAGCATGGAATGTTCTACAAAAAAGGCCGTGAGAGCATATGTCTATATTCAATACATCGCCCACTATAAGCGTTTTTACGTTATAATTTCTTCCAACCATGTCCATTCAACTACTGAGGCGACAGTTTACGAGCTAGCTAGGGGTGCGTCTATCACCCCAGTTACAGCTTAGCTAGCGGACGAGCTTATTGCCCCAGATACAGCCAGCAGCAAACTGTCGAGTCGTGTTGAGTTAAAAACTTTAGAGAAGAGTGGTTGTGTTTGGAGTTTCCCTGGAAGTGCAACTCGCCTTTTCTTCATTTCGCCTGTGAAATTTTAGTTCCGCAAAATCCACATTCCTGTTAAGATTGGACGGAAGGGGGATTTGTGTTTCACGCACCTCGTCATTCTTAAATTACGTCTGACAAGAATTTGTTGCACATGCATCTCCGTGATAATATAATTATTTGTCCAGTCAGTGATTTTAACCCATCATGCCGAGACGTAAAACGGATATTGGTCGTTGTTCATTGGCATTGGAAAAAGCACTTATCACGTAATGCATTCATAACTGTTCCCGGGCGAAGCCGGGTCGGGTTGCTAGTTATTGTATTAATTATTAAAGGTTAATATCAAAACACTCAATCGGGGAGTAGAATTGTAGTTTCCTTGGGAAGCATATACTGTAGAGTACAGCATTTTTACTGTCTACTACAGTGTTTAAAAGAGCTCGGTGTTTTACCTATGTACAGTGGATAGACTGTTCAGAACGTGCACTCAATTTGCCTGTGTTTTCTGTGCTCCATATTGGAGTGCAGTAATGTAAATATTAGTAATAACCTGTTGCCATTTGCGACTCTCGTGGGAACGCTTCCGCTGCTCAGAGCGTTTAGTGAGCTATCCCCCAGGGTACGCAGTAGTCTTTGAATTTTTGGCTAATACCTTTCATCTATCTAGCACTGATGAAATGTACTTGTGAAAGATGGTATATTGGCTTTCACGGCCGGTGAATTAAAACTCAGCAATTCTTCTAGGTTTGTGCCGTGTCTTGAGTGGAGTTTCGCCTAGGACACCGAACTGGCTCATCGGTGGGCTCTTGGTGTCCCCATCCGGAAGCCCACAGGAGTAACGAACTGCGTGCTACATCCCTTTATATAGAGTACAACTGCACGGCACAAATCTAGAAGAATTGTTGAGTTTTAGTACTTGTGAAAGTTTGGTCTATTTGTCTTTATTGTGTTTGCTGTGCATTCATTTGAAAATATTGGAGTGAATGGGTATTAAAACGCATTCCGAGTAGACAAATTACTTATATACAGTGAATCTCAAATTATAAAATCCGCCTTGTCAAATACTAAGAATTGTAATAATTGAATTAAAACGTACATGTTTCGGTATTCAATGATACCCTCGTCAGCGTAGATTAAATAAAAACAGAATATTAAAAACTATGTTAACAAATTTAAATAAATTTAAATTTAAATAAATGAAAGGTAACAAAAAAAAGAAAATACATAATAGAAACAAGATTGAAGTTAACAGTGTTTCTGACGTCGCTGCTGAGTGCTTGGGATGTTGTTTCCACCCGAATGCTCCCACTGAAAGGGTGTAAAATAATGGAGGCCTCACCAAGGAACGCGACCAACAGCAAGGAGGTTCAGGCATGTTCTAGAGTGGGATCATGTTTGGTCGCCGTGCGTATACCTCTAATTCATATCCACGGTAACATGACAGATCTGGTGTACAGAGACAACATCCTCACACCTGTTGGTACACGTTTCGCGGCCACAGTGAGTGAGGGCTTCACACTAGAGGAAGCGGCTTCGGTGGCGTAGTGCGTAGCAAGCTGAGCTTCTATGCCCAAGATCGCGGGTTCAGACCCGGCCGAAGCCGTCGGATGTTGAGCGTTAAAAATTCCTCAGTATGCCTTCATTCGGAGGGGAAGTAAAGCCGGCGGTCCCATGTCATAGATTTATGGCATGAAAATGAACCTTCCACCAACTACTCTTGTGGAAGCTAAAATTTGTAGGTTAGTTTGATAACGCTATATTATTTCCAACCTTCGCTGCCAGGTGCTGACTGTGATGGCATTAGTAACCACGTCCGCTGTTAGGAGTAGCAAAAGTTGGAACTACTTGAAAAAATTGATCGTCTGCAGTCCTTATACCTGAATTACAGATAACACACACTAATACAGCCATCACAATTAACTTCGTTTATCAGACAAATTGTACACACACCCAAAGTACTCGGGGCCACATGACCGTGTTGTCGCAGCCCCTAAACTAAACCTTTAGATGCACGGCATACAGAGAATAGAATGGCCTGCATATTCTGTGGACATGAACCGTATTGAACAAGTATGGAAAGATCTTAAGTGGACAATTTCGCACCGCCCCAGTCTCCCAACAAACATTCAGCAACTGATTTAAGCTACTATCGAAGGGTGGGATAATCTACCCAAACCAGGTAGGATCCGTTGGTGCTCAGTTAGCCTTGTCGTCTACAAGCATGCCTCAGAGCTCGTGGTGGCCATACACTGTATTGATATGCCCCAACATGAAAAAGACGTGTTAGCCAAGTCCCATATTATCACTTTCATTATACCTTTTGTGTTTCTGTCTCTTTTGCGCAGCAGATTGTGTGTTGTTTTTCTTTGTATGTACCCTATATTTTAAATAATGTGATTACATGAACATACAAAAATAAACAAGCCACTAAATTGCAATATGGAAAACTTTCTTTGGGCACTGTAGAACAAAAGAGTGGGTGGGTTTAAAACCCTTTAATTACTACGCTTACATTCACTACTCCTTGGGTTAGACAGTTACAGAGGTGTGCAAGGTATAAGACTCAAGGCCAGTTTACAAACATTATATTTATACTTTTCATGATTTAACACACTAAATTACTTACTGCATATTTGAAATATTTAGCCACTAGTCTTAATTATATTTTTGGTTCGATTCTGGCGAAATGTAAATATTATATGTCAGAAAACTCATTTAGTTCCGACTTTCATTATGATACAGTTTCTCCCACCAATCAGAGCTCAAGAAATAGTTGTGTGACCAATTAGGTGAGGATAGCATCGCACCTGCGCTCACTTCCATGGCCCCCTATTTAAAATTACACTGCGTGGCGAGTGTCATTATGAGGTATTCCAGGAGGCCATGCTCAAATACAAGGTATTCTCTGCGTCCCATGCGCTCTGTTCAGTACATAAAACTGGTGAAATCTCGACAGATATTTATGAATATTTATGTTCTAACATAAAATAGTTATTATCGTCGAACATAAACAGTAGTATGCAACTCGCATATAATGGTAATTAACACACTCGTATGGAAATTATAAATCTTGCTACGTTCGTTTTATAAACATACTCGTGTCCTAATTATTGCCATTATAGGTGAGTTGCATAATGTACTATTATTTTAAGACATTTATGGTAAAATTTATACATAGAATTTCCGCTAAAACGTTTTGTTATGATTACTATATTTTACTTTTCATATGAATTTAGAGCTGAGGAATTCAAAGTCTTTTATACTGATGATCCGGTCTTGAACTCTACAAAGATTTGTGGACCATGGATTGAAATCACCTGATTTAAAGGGCACATTCCAAAGTCAATGAAACCAGAGAAAACCGACCCAGCTCAGGTATCTCTCGGAATACCCAGTTCTAAAACATTTTAGTCGCAATTCCTTATGGGAAAAGTTGTAAGTCTACAGGGGAGAAAACTTTACTGGGTAGGGTGATAAAAGATGTCAACCGTTGGTCAATAAAATGATTTTTAATAAAATATTCTGACTGAATTATATTCTCTATTTGATTCTAATAATTTGCACAGGTCTGTATTGTTGTTTTAAGGGGAAGAACAGCGAGGTTATCTGCCCCAACTCCATGGATTAGATCAGGGGTTCTCAAGCTTATTCTGTCACGCCCCCCCCCCCCCCTTGTGAAACATGAAATATCTAGCGCCCCACCCTCTTATTCTTCTTTCCGAAGGAGAGCAAGCAATATCAATTTCATGGGGTCATTTTTACCACTGTTAATAAGCCACTTATCCATTGATAATGGTGTTACTTGTATCAGTTTATTGTGAATTGGGCTCTCACTCTCTTTGAACTGACTGCAAAGGCCTGGTGAATTCGAGTCAACGATGGCAGAAAGAGAAGAATCTATTGTTATCTATTGTCAAGCAGCTTATTGTCATTAGTGGTTGTTTGGGGGTGGCGGGTGAAAGGGTGCTGTGTGGGAAATGTAACTCTACACCTGCTGGCAGGATCTACTGGTCAGTTCTGCAGCAAAAGTTCGAGTTTATTAGTCTTGTATGGTCATGAGGGCTTCCCGCCTGTGATAAGTTCATGGATATTGGTTACACAATATGAAATATAAATACCTTATTTGGAGCCTGCGCCCCCTTTATCACTCTCTGCGCCCCCCACTTTGATGACCTCTGCTTTAAATAACCGACGAACGTTCTGATACGTTTTCGAAATAATGTGCTTCAAGTATTAAGCACGTAAGCTATATGAAAGAATTCGTTAATAATGTGCTATAAGTGAGACCTGTCAACTTTCCAACATTCACGTGTGTGTAACCATTGATAAAGATTGGTGAACAATCTTTTTTTATCCTACATTTCACATTTTGCAAAAATTATGAAAAAGTAGTCTTTTGAGATCACCCGGGCATATATGTGTTCGTCTGTCTGTCCGTCCTTCTGTCTGTGTGTGTGTGTGTGTCCCCTATCAATTCCTAAACGGCTGCTGATATCGAAACTAAATTTGGAATAAATAATGAACTATATCTAAATATCTCATGGTCATAATTTAAAATGACGCCAGTGCTACCAACTGCTGAAAAATCACAATTGAAATTTGAGATGTATGTTGGATTGATATGAAATTAAAGTAAATAACAAATGGTATTAAATATATTTAAATCATCTTAATCAATAATCAATAATCAATAACACTCACAGTTCACATCAAGAACATCGAGAAAATTGAACAACAGATACTAAGGAAGATATTTGGGCCCAAGTTTCAAGAGGGTATATGGATGCGAAACAGCTCGGAAGAACTATATGCATTAACTGAACGGTTCTCTTCAGTCACACGCAAACGGCGTATGAAATGTTATGGACATTTAAGAGGAATGGATGATTCACGTCTGACTAAGAAAATATTTCTTATTATCAATAGGAACCGACAAACCAAAATTCGCTGGCTAGTAGATACACAAATGGACCTTACTGACGTCGACATTGATCCAATGACTACAACAAGGACTATATACAGACAAAAGATCAACACCCAGAAATTTGCACCCAAGAATCCATCCGAGAGAAGCTCGAAACTCCAAAACTCATGGACACAAGAAAGACGGCAGGCCCAGAGTGAAAGAATGAAGAAATGTTGGGCGAATAAGAAGTTCTAAAAGATGAATTCCAGTGCTGTTTAATGGTTCCACGTGCGCCTTAGGTGACTGAACGAATATAATAATAATAATTAATATGAAACTAAAAACCGGGAAGGCGTGGACGACAGAGAGAAAGGCGCAACATCGATTGCGAATGAAGGAGTACTGGGCTAACATTAAAATGCAGAAAACACAGTTGACATGACGTGGTCCTTAGTTGGCCGTAACGAAGGAAAAAGAATTAATATGAAAATTAATTCATTCATTAGTACCAGTTTCGGCCAGGTTGCGGCCTTCTTCAGCTGTGTGCAGATATTAACACATTAAATCAAATGCGAGGAAAACAAAGCGAACTCCGCACAGGCCTTCGAAGCCCTGGGAGTAGTGGAAGGTAGAGGCTTCCACTTTTTGTGACGTCGGCACTAGATGGGAAGAAGTTGTCTGCTCCACGCCCGGCCGTCTTTGCTCCCAGGAATTACCCAAGAACTCATTTCTGGTGTAGGCTGAGTGAACTCCAGAGCTATTTCCTTTTCCGAAAGTGGTAGTTTTGTTTCTAAAATCCACTACCTGGGTGGGGATCGAACCCACTCCCTTTCAGTTAGAAGCTCTGCGCCTGACATTTAAAAGAACCTTTATATTGGTAGTGTGTAGCCAAATTTTTAGGTTATATTTGGTTGGTTAGAAACGCTCTATCAAGTTCCAACTTTCCCCGCTAGGAATCAGTGATAGTGGCAACTGGTAGTCAAAGTTAGAACTACTTCAAATTGAACTTGCTGGGAGCCTTGGGGCGTTCACTTAAAATACCATGCTATGGAAGGAAGCTTTTAGTTTTACGTGACCGTTAATCATGCTATCATGAGCCACGGGACCTCCATTCTAGGTGGAATCCGAACCGCAGGACATCACTTTGATTATATCACATGCACTGACAGGGAATCGAACCCGGTCCACCTTGCTGAGAGACCAACAGCTTGACCGCTGCTCCCGACACCACCCTGCTATGGTTATTGCCTGCAATTCATATATAATACTAATCATGAAGGGAAACAAACCCCAAAACAATATTATTATTATTATTATTATTATTATTATTATTATTATTATTATTATTATTATTATTATTAGGGCCCGGGAAGCCTCCGTGGCTTAGGCGGCAGCACGCCGGCCTCTCACCGCTGGGTCCGTGGTTCAAATCCCGGTCACTCCATGTGAGATCTGTGCTGGACACAACGGAGGCGGACAGGTTTTTCTCCGGGTACTCCGGTTTTCCCTGTCAATAATTTCATTCCAGCAACACTCTCCACTATCATTTCATTTCATCTGTCATTCATTTAATCATTGCCCCAGAGAAGTGCGTCAGGCCTCGGCAGCCGGCACAGTCCATATCCTCGCCGCTGGATGGGGGCTTCATTCATTCCATTCCTGACCCGGTCGGAGACTGGAAGCAGGCTGCGGATTTTCATTTCATTAGGGCCCGGATGTTAATGACATGTCATCTTTTTACTGAGCTGTCTAAAACATTGCTGAAGAACTGTACATCGATACTCCGGACGGGCCACCCTGTCTTCAAATATGTCTTTCTTATTTTGCATCTTTTTGCATTTTTTGCTATTTTTCCATTTTAAGAGCATTTTTTAAGTTTGGTAGATTTTTTTATTATTATTTTAGAGAAATCAGCCTTTTGAGTTCATTTTTTGTTTTCAATTTAGTTATGTCACAGCTTTATATGAGGGAGTTAGGTGTCTCAGAGTTAAGAAGAAGCTAGTAGCTGATACAAGATAATTTAAAATATTGAAATATCGATTCCATTTCCTTATCAACTGGGTGGCAACAATCCTGGCGAAATTGCTACGGGCTTTGCATCAAAACTGAAACAATTTCTGGGCAAAAACACTGGGTATAAAATATTATGCAAAATCTCAGACATTCTTTCGGATGAAAACTACTGCATGGATGGGATTGAGGAGGATTTCGCAGCAAACGACCTTCCTCACTTCAAGTACGCTCCGATCACACCAGTTGATGTTGAACGCAGCTTTTCGAGATATAAAAACTTGTTGGCTGATAACCGCAGATCATTTATATTTGACAACATTAGAATGACACGCATAGTACAGTGCAACTCAGACTAAAGTGAACATAAACCTTTTGTTAAGTGCTAGAAATCTATTTTCAGTTTGAGCTTAAAATGTCATTTTTGAAATATTGGTGAGGTTATTGTTTATACAATCATTTTCTCCACTTTATAGTGCATTTCTCGCATTTTTAGGTCATTTATTACAGCAATTTTTGAAAATTTTAAGTGCATTTTTAAACTGTTTTACGGCATCAACATCCGGGCCCTTATTATTATTATTAATATTATTATTATTATTATTATTATTATCATCATCATCATTAATTATTATAGCTTGCCACCGTGGGTGTGTGGATATCGTGTCGGTCTACTAACCCCAAGATTGTAGGTTCGCTCCTGGCCGTGGTAAGTGATTTTTGAAAGGCGGCAAAAATACGATACGCATGTCATACGATGTTGGCATGTCAAAGAACCCATTTGAATTCAGTAGGCCGTGTTCATAATGGCAAAATAATCTCGGGAGTTTCCGCCAACACAAAGTTCCTCATTTCGCTACTAGAAAGCGCTATAGTGTTCAAGGAGGTTAGATATCTAACATCTAACCTCCTTGACTTTCATAGTCAAGGAACAACGAAATTCGACATGCAAGCTACCCTCTGGGTGTCAAATAACAAAGCTTGCACCCGGCACCCGAGGCCATACGATATTATTATTATTATTATTATTTATTCAATTCACCATTACAAACATGGGTTACTCTAAAGCACGGGTTAAACCAAGTGCTTTATAACAATACATACAAACTATAATACAAACTATAATACATATCATGTATATACAAAATATAAGAGTTCATTATCACTCATTCATTAGCAAGGAAGGATCGCACAATATTGCATGTGGACAATAGGACCGAATGCTGCATACTCTTGTAGATGGTCGGCGGAAGATCCAATTCTTTCAGACTCTTGTGGAGTGTGTGAGGTATGAGGCCGTTGACTGACAAGATTACAGGCACTATCCGGACGCAGTTCATCTTCCATATCCTCTTGATTTCTTCTGCAAGCTGTCTATACTTGGAGATTTTTTCATTGTGTTTACGTTCGATGTTGGTGTCGTTGGGGACTGCTATGTCTATTATGAATGTAGTGCCATCAGCCTTATTTACTACTATGATGTCTGGTCGATTGTGATCTATTGTTTTATCTGTCACAATACCAGTGTCCCAGTATATTTTACACAGTTCATTTTCGAGGAGGGATGGTGGATGATACTTGTAGTAAGGGATATACTCCTCAGTTAATTTATATTTCTGTGCGAGTGCTTGATGAATGATGCCTGCAGCCTGATTGTGCCGCTTTGTATATTCAACTGATGCTAGTATTGGGCAACCTGCAGTGACATGGTCAATGGTCTCGAGATGAATGGCGCATCGCCTGCATTTGTCTGAAATTACACTGGTATCTTTGATGATGTATTTCTTGTAATTTTTTGTAGCAATGACTTGATCTTGGATGGCAATTGCAAATCCCTCTGTTTCTCCAAACAGTCGACCACTTTGTAACCACATACACGATGCGTTTTTATCAATACTCTGTTGGGATAGGTTGCTGTAGTATTTTCCATGGAGGGTCTTTTCTCCCCATGCCTTTTCTTTTTCATGTAAGTGTAGTGGCTGGCTGATATGATCATCAGAGGATGTACGAAGGTTCAATACTGTGTGTTTATCAGCAAGTACAATGGCTTTATGGAGAATGCTGTTTTCCTTTCTTTGATAGAAATAACTTCTAAGGGTTTTAATTTGGTTCTGGAGCAAAATTTGTAAATCCAGTACTCCTCGACCTCCCATCTTTCGTGGAAGAGTGACCCTTTCTTTACAGGCGTTTGGATGGTGTAAACGGTAAGTAGTGAGAAGGGTCCTTGTTTTTCTCTGCAGGCTTTCCATTTCTGTTGCTGACCATTTCAGAATCCCAAATGAATATACTAGGGTTGGTATAGCGTATGTGTTGATAGCTTTAATTTTGTTCTTGACACATAGACTGGTTCGCAGCACTTGATGTAGTCTTGTGGTATATTTTCCAATGAGTTCATCTTTGATACTTTTATGATCCAAAGTTGTATTTTGAGCAAATCCCAGATATTTGTAGGTTTCTATTTCAGTCATTCCTTCAATTAGAGATCCTTTGCGTAGCTCATGTGGTTCAGAAGTTGCATATTTACCTCTTTCAATTGTCAGACGCTTGCATTTCTTCACTCCCAGCGTCATTCGGACATCGGATGAATATGAATCTATTATATTTAGCATGGCATTCATTTGAGTCTCACTGTGTGCATACACTTTGAGGTCATCCATATAAAGGAGATGAGATATTCTGTATTTCCTATTGTAGTATTTGATGTCAAATCCGAAACCGGTGGATTTTAGAATTTTAGAGAGAGGATTGATGGCTAAGCAAAACCATAATGGGCTTAGCGAGTCTCCTTGATAGATACCACGCTCAATTTTTATTGTGTCAGATGTGACACATTCATTGTCTGTCTTAGTATACAGTACTGTTTTCCAATTATCCATCGTGACCTCCAGGAAGTGAATTACAGCAGGGTTAATCTTGTACATATGGAGGATTTCTTTCAGCCATGAATGCGGGACTGAATCAAATGCTTTCTGGTAATCTATGTATGCCGTATATAGATTCCTTTGATTATGTATCGCCTGTTGTGTTATCACAGAATCAATAACTATCTGTTCTTTGCATCCTTGCGACAGCTTCTTGCATCCTTTCTGTTCCTCAGCCAAAATGTTATGTTTGTCGATAAACTTGTATATTTCGTCCGCAATTATGGACGTAAATAGTTTGTAAAGTGTTTGGAGACAGGTGATAGGTCTGTAGTTTGATGGGTCTTTAGTATTTCCACTTTCTTTTGAGATTAGATATGTAATTCCAGCAGTAAGGAAATCAGGACATTCCTCAGGATGATGGATGAGGTAAGTAAATTGCTGGGCTATCTTCTGGTGCACGCACGTGAAATGTTTGTACCAATAATTGTGAATTTTATCTGTGCCCGGCGCTTTCCAATTCTGAGTTCTCCTTATAGCATCATACACATGCCGTTCTTCAATGGTATCAAAATCCATTTCTTCATATACATTATTGCTATTTCGTTCTTCGTTGATCCAATTTGCATTTTCATTGTGCGGTGACTTTGCAGCCCATACACTTCTCCAAAAATCTTCCGTTTCTTGCGTGCTAGGAGGTTCTGCTTTTGTCATGGATTGTTTGTTTCGTTTGATCATTCTGTAGAACTGACCTTCATTGTTGGAGAAAAGTTTGTTTTGTGTTTTCCTCGCTCGTGATTCCTTGTACCTCCTGAGTCTCGCTGCTTTTGCGCATAATTTTAGCTTTTGGTTGTCAATGTATTCCTTGATTTTTTCTGTGTGATCATATTCCTTTATATGGCTGTTGATTTTTCTGAATATATTTCTCAGCTTTCGATTGGTTTTGGGTTTAGTTTTATTGTTTAAATATGCTGTTAGTTGGCCTATGGTTTTCCTCAGTTCCTTGATGTCATTTTCTAATCGACGCTGCCAGGGTGGAATGTATTCTGCATCTGCACCTTTTCCACGAGAGCTTCCAGACAAAGGTATTAGTTTCTGGTTGTTCAGCCTTATCACAGTTACTGCTGCGCAATATACAAGAGAGTTTGTTTCTTCTAGATTATCGGATGTTTCCACATACTGTTTTAGGATGTTATTTGTCATACTGACAAGAGATTTACTCTTTGCTGTTTCTAGGAGTTTGGGGAGCTTTGGTCGATAGTCTACTTTAAGGCCCATAAATTCTGTCATTGCCTCTTTAAACACATGTTCAATAGAACTTGTTTCATCAGAACTCGAGATATTAGTAGGGATAGTTGGTTCAATAATTCCCTCTTCCCCTGTGTCATTTCTGCAGGTTACTTCCTGAACAGCTTGAATCAGTAATGTGGATCTGCTTTCATTGTTGGATTCTGAAGCTAGAATTTTTGCTGCTTCCTCTTTAAGACTTTGAATCATTATTGCAGGAAGTCTATTGTTCCTCACTATTACACGTCTTTGATATTTATTATTATTATTATTATTATTATTATTATTATTATTATTATTATTATCCCGTACTAATCTCCTAGGTCTGTGCCGTGTATGTAGCGGGGTATCCCCCAGGCAATTCAACTTGAGCGCCTCATCAGTAGTCTCAAGTTTAATTACTTGCACGTGAAACCTGATATTCCACCCATTATTATGCTGCAACGCAACTATCTCTTGCAGTCACCTGATACAGTTTCAGGCAAACAATGTCATGATGGCATGTAATGAATAAGGCACGTGATAGCACTTAACGATGTCGTGTTTGTTAAGTCTTCTTACTGGATGCACGGGGAGAATTTTGAATGCCTCGTTCTCGAGCTTTCTTAATGTCGTGTTTTTCTTCTCGTTGAGCCCCTTTCTAAGCCTGAGAAGACGCTCCATTAGCACAAGCCCGTCAAACTGGTTGCATTCACGGTTCCTTATCGTGCTCTACCTGCAGAGCTCTCCTAAATGAAGATGTAAGGAGCGTCTTTCAGTTGAAGATCTTTGTTATTTTTTGTAACAAAATAGTATTTGGAACATAAATGTTTGTAACCTACTATCCAAAAATTCTCAGCATCGTAGAGATAACTAAGGAATAGCTGTTTTTTGTTGTTGTTTGATTTGACGAGCTTGAACATAGTGATTACTGGCAGAAGTACCCGTTCTTCGAACAGTCTTCGCTATTAATAGCCAGACGTTTTCAATTGAGCTAGTGTTGCAATATTGAGGTGCTTGCCATTCCTTCATCAGTTTAACACAGCGAAGTTAGTTTTCTGGGAATATCACAGACACTGTTTTCAGAGACCCTTAGTCGACTCCCGAGCTTTGTGTCTTACATTGAGGGTTTCAAAATGAGCTTTGGTCGCCCTTCTCGGATAATTCTCTTATTTCGCCTATTTTAGCATGTATTTTGAAAAGCATTCCCCTATAGCTACCCCTTTATGAGAAGTACGGTGAAGAATTATATAAATGATTGGTGTATTGCCTCTGATGGATACCATACCTAATTTTACGATACTCCAACAAGCCAAAGATGAGTTTTAGGCGTAACAGGCAAAGCCACTTTTTGCTTTCATCCATCAAAAGCAGTCGGAAAGAACGCAAAATTCCGTGGAAATTCAGAAAAAAAAACACACAAACTTTCATTTTTTAGCCTACTTTTCACTTTTTGCAAAAATGAGGAAAAAGTAGACATGAGATCGGGCAAAAGTGTGTCTGTCTGTCCATCTGTCTGTCTGTCCTTCTATCTGTCTGTCTGTCTGTCTGGCAGTGTGTGTGTGTGTGTGTGTGTGTGTGGGTGTATCCCTATCAACTCCTAAACGGCTGCAGCAATCGAAACAAAATTTGGTAGGAATAAAGATCTATACCTTAATATCTCACGACCATATTTGAAAATGATGTAAGTGCTACCAACTGCTGAAAAATCACAATTTAAATTTGAGCTCCATGTTAGATATCTTGGAAGGTATGAATGGGAGCTATTTCAAAATTGGCACAGGGATAGATAATAATATTGCAGTTTAATTTCCAGGAGGGCGTACATGGCAGTGTTGCCAAAATGATTGTATGCCTACTGATAAGTCCACATTTTAAATGCATATAACTTCTACACTATCAATTGTATTTCAACCAAATTTCGTATGTGCTATGTGTACATAATCAGATATGATGGAGCGTATTCTTAAGAGCCACCAGGGCTGTCAACTGTTAATAAATGCATATATCCCAAATATATCAGAAAGTATGCAAGCCGACAGCTTTAAACTATGCACACGTATAGTACTTGACATTCTATATTAATTTGGAGTAACTTATATACGTCAGTGCTACCAACATGATTCTAAGCCTGCTGAGAGGTCCAACTTTAAATACATGTAACATCTATACTATCATTTGGATTTCAACCAAATTTCGTGTGTGCTATGTGTACCATAACAGATATGACTATGCCGATTCTTAAGAGTAACCAGGGCTGCCAACTGTTAATAAATAATGTCTCCATTTTTGTTACCCTAATATCAATATATCAGAAAGTATGCAAGCCAATAGCTCTGAACTTTGCACACGTATAGTGCCTGGCATTCTAGATTAATTTGGAGTAACTAACATAGGCCTACGCCAGTGCTGCCAACATGATTCTAAGCCTGCTGATAGGTCCAATTTTAAAATGCATGTAACTTCTATACTAACTAATGGATTTCATTCAAATTTGACACAACAATAGATCATATTATTTCAGATTATTTCTGAGCAATACATGTATGTTATTGTTGCCAACATGATTTTACGCGCGCTGTTTGATCCAATGTTTAATTGCATGTAACGTCCATGCTATCCATTGGACTTCAACCAAATTTTGTATTCTGTACCTTAAGAGATGGAACTAAAATTATATTCACCCACAAGGGCTGCCAACTGTAATTCTATATTAGGCTACAATATGCCAGGTATACAGTATTTCGAAATAATTAGAAATTTCGATATTACCAACTTAATTTCGTCATTATCTAGATAGATCCATATAGATTAATCATTGGCATGGATCTTAAATTTTAAGAAAAGTAGGCTCTTTAGTTCATCACGGAACTTCTTTTTAAGTATATATATATATAGGAATTTACCGCCGTGTATCTCGGTGTCCGTGCAGACTTTGTCTGATAACCTGTGTAATTATGGCGTGTGTATTTGTAAGTGAGGTGTGCATTGGGGAAGAGGCGATCGTGACCTTACGTTCGAGAAGCAACCCAGTATTTGCCCGGAGTAGAATTGGGAAACCACGAAATGCCACTTTTAGGATAGCTCAGGGGGAAGTTGAACCCACCTCTCCTCAGTTTTTCTCCACGAGGCTGAGTGTACACCGTTCCAGCCCCGTACCAGAATTTGATTACTTGGCGGAGCCAGGAATCAATCCCGCACCTCCAGAGTGACAGCCAAGAATGCTAGCCGCTACACCATGAGCTAGTCGTCCCTTTAAGTGATCACAATTGCAAAGTGGCCAGCGGTTTAATAATACACGGTCCTTGAAGATCTCCAAAGTTAAACAATATTGGCTAGTACTTTGAAGAGTTTATGGTATTGCCGACCATGTGATGTTTTGTGGGAAAGGGAGGGGAGAAAAGGAAATCGCCACCCTACCACAAGTAAACACCGGCTCAGAAGTTTATCTCCGGAGGTGTAATCAAGCCTACGTACTAACTGTGAAATAAGACTTCATGGTGACCTCATTTAAAAGCTTTATTTAGCAGATATAATAATAAATGCATTCTGCAGAATGTGCAAAGTCCGTAAAATACAAGAACTGTAACTCAAGAAGAGAAAAGTTAAGTTAACGACACTTGCTCTTTATCGCGTGGTAAATATCGCACTGTTCACTGAATATAACACACCTGATTAGCTTGGTGAAAATATTTCCAGGCACAAATACGATGATGCAAACCGTGCATCGCAAATCGTGTTATCAAGTGCCTCAACTCTTATTCCTCCTTCATCCACTCTTATGTACCATTGCGTCGATAATGTAGAAACTTTCTTCGATCAGGTCCCTTTTCTCCTGTACTTCTCCTAATAGTTCATCGGAAGCCCGAGTTTGCTACAGTTGCATTTGCATTCTTAAGTCCTCAATCAGAAAGTTATTCCTGGCTAGGACATATACGTATCGTGACCTGAAATGATGTGAAATGAAAATCATGGAAGGGCGAAATACAGAACGGTCTTAGGCAACTGGGAGCTGGTAAATACTGTATTGCAGTAAATGGAGTCTAATTGTGAGGACAGCACAATAATGATCTTCAGAATAGGGGGTCTGATACACCTGGATCGCATGCATTTTGTAAATTACTCTATATCTATTAACCATCACAGAGATTTGTATTAAACTTTGTACACTGTTGGTACAAATGCAGGGATTTAATTAGATGTATAAAGTTTGAAATTTTAATATATACAAGTGCAATAAAATATGCGTATTAAAATATTAAAACAATCTTTCGTGAATATTATAAAATACAAAACCTTTTGAAGACTATCAATGTGATTGGCATAAACTAGGTTTTTCCTTTAAGACAACACTAACTTACCAAGGATAGACCTCTATAATCTTAGTGGAAGAATAAAAGACCCATTTTAGGTATTTCATTTGAATAATGAAAAGAAATTAAGAATTACTCACTGCATTTCTTAGGTGCACTGGGCATACTTTTCAAAGGAATCAATAATTGAGGTTCATAAACTAGTTCCAACAAAGAAAACTCCAAATTCGATTAGTTCTTGAATTATTTTGTATTTTGCGTGAGAAAGTGTAACTTTTGGGAAAATGGCTCTAAATATAGTAGGGCTATATACAATTCCACTTACACACCCACAGAGCTCACAGGTCAGTTCATGCATGAATTTAAATCGAAATATATCAGTCAAAATCGAACATTTCGCTATAAAACTTACAATTTAGGTAAAGAAATGAGTATTCTTAAATTCGAGATCAAAAACAAAAAATCGAAACATTTCATATTTCCAGGTGTTATTTTAAACTTTGGCCATTAAATCAGATTGGCAGCCTACAGTAAGCCACATTTTTCCGAGCATCACTATCACCATGCTCCCAGCTCAGCGCTCAAGTATTTTATCTAGTATATCCGCTTATTTCTTACAAAATGGAACTGACTTTGAAAGCTATTATAAGTAACCATTTATGTGTAAACCTGGAATTCATCTGCTGATTGGCTCTTGTTTCATGGCGAGTGAAACACGAAGCTCTACGCTCCATTTACCCTCAGCTTCCAATTAACTTAATTATATTCTCCGTGGCGTGTGACGCAAATCGCACAGGTCCTATGTGATGCCTATCTACAAGGAGAAAAATTCCATGTGAACTCATTTTAACTGTTTGTCCGCCTGTGTGCTCCGAAGATAAGGTACTTTTACATTTCTTAACATAGGCTTCGATCACATTGAAGGCATGCTTGTGCAAGTAATTTGGTGCTGCGCGCGTGCGTAAGCTGGTGTGAACAGCAATGTGCTTACACTAAATGCAAGCAGGCGCAAGTTAATTATTATATACAGGTCAGTCGAAAAGGAGATGTCAGACGATGATAACATTGTTTTGGAAAATGGTGTTTTAAAGTTTTTATTTTTGGATGAGTAGGAAATCAGGGAAGAGTGAGTGAACGAGTATTTTTTGGACAGAGAGGAAGATCGAGAGTGTGCACGATTATTCAACGATTTCCTTAGACAGCCTGACAAGTATTTTGAATACTTCAGAATGAAACCAGATTTTTGAATGCTTCAGAATCAAACCAGACACTTTCTACTATATACTGGACAAAATCATACCTAGAATAAGGGGGCAATCTAATTTCTGAAAGTGTGTGTCACCTGAAGAGAAGCTGATGGTGACTTTGAGGAAATACTTGAAGATTTTTTAACTACGGTATTTACATTAAAATATGCTTTTGGTGAATTTAATAATGATATTCAATCTGCCAATATTACAAATGTTGTAGGCCTTTCTCTCCCAAAAAAGAGAATGTAACATATTAATTATAACCATTACAAAGTGCCGATTGAATATATTTTCAGTGAATAGTTTATGAAAATAACCTGGATATCAGGTTTGGAAAATAAATACTCGTTTTTAATATGCTTGGTCAAAAGCTTTATTACATGAAATCAACACTAGACTGTCACTGCCTCTATGTCAGAAATCAACTGAGATCACGCACGCGTACAACTACAAAACAAATATTTAGTTTCGAAGTGGAGTCAGATCAAGCTTGCTTGTGGCGGGCAGTATGAGCGGCGATGGACGCGTCGTCACTTGTTTCTGTCGCTCTCTTACAGATTTTGTTTATATGTGCACGATTGCGCACGCGCGTGGCACCAAATTACTTGCACAAGCATGCCTCCAATGTGATCGAATCCTAATTACCCTTCCCTGCATGGATTCCTTAATGACGATTCCTTGAGCACCAAACTATGAGCACGCAGTATGTCATCACTGCATTCAGAACTCATTCATGCAACTGGTTTCAACGAGATGTACGGGATATGGCTTTGATTTATCCTTTTTTGCATTTGAGCATTTCCTTTGAGCATTCCAGGAACAAGGTAGCTCAATTAGCTCATGAAAGAGCTACCGATAACAGTTCTGCCAACATTGAAATATGATAGGAACTTTGACTCACTTTGTAGTTAGCTTGAGGCAACTCAAGTCAGAAATTACTACAGAGAGTATGTCTGGGGCATGTAATTATCTTGCTGTGTATTACACTTCATATCCCCTAGAGTCTTCCATCATATTACATGGATAGTACCGAATCCTAGTAAGACTGAAGTTAGTTGTTTCCATTTAAACAACACGCCGGCAAATACAAAGCTGAATGTCATCTTTAATGAGAAAGTCCTCCATCATCAACATTTTTCAAAATGTTTAGGCGTTACTCTCGATAGGACTTTGTCCTTCAAGAAGCATCGGCAGAACACTACAACAAAACTATGATCACGCAATAACATCTTGCAGACGTTATGTGGAAACACACGGCGAGCTACAGCAACAACATTACGATCTTCTGCTTTAGGATTTGTCTATTCAGCTGCTGAATGCTGTGCACCAGTGTGGCTTAACAGTCCACATGTGAAGCAGATTGATGTCCAATTGAATTCGGCGATGAGGATAATATCATGTTGCATCAGGACCACTCCTCTGTACTGGCTTTTACCTCTAAGTCACATTGCACCACCTGACTTACGTAGACAAAACTCTCTCCTGAGGGAATATCAGACGATAATCTCCACTCCACAGCTTCCTATCCATTCTGATATACCTAAAGTAAAGTTAAGTCGCTTAAAATGCCGCCGACCACCCATCCTAACAGCCGAATATCTACAATTAAACACTTTTCAGATTGACAAGAAGTGGTCTGAGGTATGGAATAATTTATTCCATGAGAAATATGGAAACTTCATTGATCCTATCAAGAAACCTGCTGGCATGGAACTATCACGCCATACATGGAAATCACTCAACAGGATTTGAACGGGACATGGGGTCTGCACAGACAGATTATACAAGTGGAATAAGGCTTCCTAGCCTCAGTGCGACTGTGGTTTTGAAAGACAGACCATCCAACATATTGTGGAGGACTGCAGCCTTCAAGCCTATAATGGGAACCTGAATGACTTTCATGATGCAACCCAGCCTGCTCTAGATTGGATTTCAAATTTAAATCTTACCTTGTAAATCTGAACATTTTATCTATTGAATATGTGTCTCCTCATTCAAAATTGATTTTAATATTTAATATTTATTGTTCTTTTAGGCTAACTACTAATGTATATGTTTAATGTGTTCCTTAGCTTGTAATTATGTAATCATGCCATATGCTAAATAAATAAATAAATAAATAACATGGATAGTAAATGCATTGCAGACTTTTAAAATATGGATATCATTCACCGAAGCCAAACTGTCCGAGTTGAAAGAAAACGGAATATGCAACCTCTGCAATGATTCCTGTGCGAATATATCTGGGAGCTTGTTTTGGTTGGTTGGTTCCTCAGTTTAGGGGCTGCGACAACGTGGTCATGTAGCCCCGTGTGCTTTGGGTGTGTGTTGAATCTGTTTGTTAACTGCTGTTAATTGTGATGGCTGTATTATTGTGAGTTATCTGTAATTCAGGTAAGGACTGCAGACGATCAATTTCAAGTAGTTCCTTCTTTTGCACCAAATGCTACCGTCAACGGCACCTAGCTGCAAACTTGGCTACTAGATGCTGCCGCAACCAGTCATTGGCGGCGAACGTTCGAACTTAGAGGGTTAATCAAATCTAACCTACAAGTGTTGCTTCACACAATTGTAGTTAGTGGAAAGTTATTTTATATACCATAAATCTATCACATGGGTCCACCGGCTTTACTTGACCTGCGAAGGAAGGCATATTAAGGGATTTTAACGCTGTTAAAGAATCCGACGACTTCAGCTGGGTTTGAACCCGCGATCTTGGGCATAGAATCTCAGCATGCTAACTACTACGCCCCTGAAGCCGCCAATGGAGCTTGTTTTGCAGCTTCTCTTGGTATTTCAGCACTTGTAATGAAGGTAAACTACTGCAACAACTATAGTGCGGGACACAGCATTGCAGGCCTGAAGGTCAACCAGCCCTATGCTCCGCTCTTCACCCCGCACCCGGCGGTGTTGCCATGCTATTGCACCGTACCTTCAGTCGCGTGCTGGATGCGAGAACGTACACGACAACAGCAATGCTCTGTCCCGCACTATAACTACTTATGAGAATGTATATCTTGATATCTCCATGGTTGCTAGGAAGAAAGCCACCTATGTTAATTAATTCCTTGAACCAGGCTGAATGATATGTGTTCCTTGACCAGGGTAACTGATATGTGTTCCTTAAACCACGATGACTGACATCGGTTCTTTGAACCACGTTGACTGATGTGTGTTCCTTGAACCAAGATGACTGACCTGTTTTCCTTGAACCAGGATAACTGCTATGTGTTCCTTGAACCAAGATGACTGACCTGTTTTCCTTGAACCAGGATAACTGCTATGTGTTCCTTGAACCAAGATGACTGACCTGTTTTCCTTGAACCAGGATAACTGCTATGTGTTCTTTGAACCAGGATGACTGCTGTATGTTTTATCATTTCAAATGATCTTGTCGACTTCGTCGTTATGCTTTGAGTCTAACGTTATGCGTTACGGAGACGGTTGCGTTACGGAGACGGAGACTGTGACGTCATGCAGCCGCACGGGAAGTCTAAGTTAATGGGAAAAGGACGGCGAGTGCGTGACGTCATGCAGCCACGCGGGAAGCCTAAGTTAATGGTTAATGGAGCCTGTTGAAAGAGTCCCGGGGCGTCGAGCGACCTGGGGCTTCGAGCGAAGCGAAAAGAGTACAGGGTCACTCCTAAAGAGGTGTACAAGATGCCAGATAAGAATACAGGGTGACTCCTAAAGAGGTGTACAAGATGGCAAAGAAGAATACAGGGTGACTCCTAAAGAGGTGCACAAGATGTCAGACAAGAATACAGGGTGACTCTTAAAGAGGTGTACAAGATGTCAGACAAGAATACAGGGTGACTCCTAAAGAGGTGTACAAGATGTCACACAAGAATACAGGGTGACTTCGAAAGAGATATACAAGATGCCAGATAATAATACAGGGTGCCTCCTAAAGAGGTGTGCTGGATGTCAGAGCAAAATACAGGGTGACACTTAACGAGGTGTACAGTATGTTAGATTCATTTCAAATACAGGGTGACCCTTAAAGAGGTTTTCAAGATATCAGATTCAAATAATGGGTGACCCTTAATGAGTTGTAAAAGATGTCAGACTCAAATACAGGGTGACTCTTAAAGAGGTGCCCGCGCAGGAAGCCTAAGTTAATGGGTAATGGAGTCTGTTGAAGGAGTCCTGGTGCTTCGAACGAAGCGAGAAGCCCTCCTGAGCCTTTCTAACATGTGTAGCATTTGTAGCATGGGTCATTTGAAATGATATAACGTCTGTAATTTTTTCTTGAACCAGGATGAGTGATGAGTGCTCTTTGAACCAAGATGAAGGATGTGTGTTCCTTTAATCAGGATGAGTGACATGTGTTTCTTTAGCTAGACAGGGGAATGCTAATTCCGGCAGCAAGTGACATGAATGATATCGTATATAAACTCGCAACTAAACTAAGTGGAGCTATGTACATGTCAGGACTATTGTGTTGGGGAAAGTGCGAGTAAGACAAGAAATACTGTCCGCAGCCTCTGCCTTCGTTTTCTGAAACTCACTCCTGGTCTTCAATTATAGGTTTTAGGGAGATTAGTTCCATAGTTCTGCGGGGATTGGCAGCAGTGGGCTGCTCCGCTGCCATCTCCATAACAGGTGTATCTAACAAGGAATAAAGCAACTTCACGGAGTGAATATTTACACTGACGCCTTTGTTCAGCAATCACGTACAATAGCTGATTGGCAAGTGGTTTTTGATGTAGTTAAATTTAGGGGCTTTGACATCACCTCCGTCTACGGGGTGTGTGAGAGAGGAATTTGTCAGATAACTGGTTTTATTGTGGTGTCTGCAGTATTGTGAGCAATTTTAACTCAAGCTAGGGCTTGCCTTAAATTGGGAACCCTCCCAGAATTTACCTGGAGTTGAAGAGGTAAATCACTGAAAAGCATTTATATTATGGCTGAGGTTAGAATTGAAACCCCCACTCTACTCGGATATCCTCATAAGACGGCGTGTAACCCGCTCCATCCTTGTTACCTGAATTTACTATCTCAGCATTGGCAGCAAATACCACGAGGATCTAGTAAGTGGTCTTGACATTCAGAATCACTGTTACTATAATATATAAAAGGGGCGATTTCGGTGGCGTAGTTGGTAGCATGCTAAACTTCTATGCCCAACGTCACGGGTTCAAACCCGTCCGAAGTCGTCGGAATTTTTAAGAGCGTTAAAAATCCCTCAGTATGCCTTCCTGCTCAGATGTCATAGATTTATGGCATGAAAAAGAACCTGCCAATAACTACACTTGTGTGAAGCCAAAATTTGTAGGTTAGATTATTTCATAACGTTATATTAGTCCCAACGTTCGCCGCCAGGTGCTAGCTGTGGTGGCATCTAGTAGCCAAGTACGCAGCTAGGTGTCGTGGACGGTAGCATTTGGCAGCAAATGTAGCAACTACTTAAAAAATCATCATCTGCAGTCCTTACCTGAATCACAGGTAACACACACTAATACAGCCATCACAATTAACAGCGGTTATCAGACAAATTCTCTAAACGCACAAAGTACACGGGGCTACATGACCGCGTTGTCGCAGCCCCTAAACTAAGGAACGAACCAAACAACTATATAAAAGGAGTGAACATCCAAGACATATTCCATGTCACAGACCTCCTTGTGCTCCGGCGGCTGGGACTACCTAACTCACTGGTTTGTCCCCTGAACAGTCCGAGATGTAAAGCCTCGTCCACACCGGCTGATTTGTTTTCGGATTGTATGTAGATTGTTTGCAGACTGTATGCAAACTGTTTGAAATCTGTATGGAGAATGTATGTACACTACTTTGGAGTCTGGAAACAGTCTGCAAACAGTCTCCATACAAGTCTGGATACGGTCTGCAGACTGTTTGGAAACATTGTATCCGATACAAGTATATTTCTTGGTTTGCGTCCACACCAGAATTAGACGTCTAGTCAAGTTCCTTAGTTTTTTTGTCTATTTTCTCGAAACTTGTTTGAAAAGTGTTTGCGACTTCTTGCAAAGCATCCCGCTTTTTATTGCGATTTTTAGCCTACTTTTCACATTTCGCAAAAATGAGGAAAAGTAGACTTATGAGATCGGGCAAATGTGTGTCTGTCTGTCTGTCTGTCTGTCTGTCCTTCTGTCTGTCTGTCTGGCTGTGTGTGTGTCCCCCCCCTATCAACTCCTAAACGGCTGCAGCAATCGAAACAAAATTTGGTAGGAGTAAAGATCTATACCTGAATATCTCACGGCCATATTTGGAAATGATGTCAGTGCTACCAACTGCTAAAAAATCGCAATTGAAATTTGAGCTCCATGTTGGATATCTTGGAAAGTATGAATGGGATCTATTTCAAAATTGGCACAGGGATAGATAATAATATTGCAGTTTAATTTCCAGGAGGCCAAACATGGCAGTGTTGCCAAAATGATTATAAGCCTCCTGATACGTCCAATTTTTAAATGCATATAACTTCTACACTATCAAGCGGAATTCAACCAAATTTCGTATGTTGTATGTGTACATAACCAGATATGACTGAGCGTATTCTTAAGACCTACCAGGGCTGCCAACTGTTAATAAATGCTCCTAATTTATTTTATCCAAATACCAATATATCAGAAAGTATGCAAGCCGACAGCTTTAAACTATGCACAGGTATAGTACCTGACATTCTATATTAATTTGGAGTAACTTATATACGTCAGTGCTACCAACATGATTCTAAGCCTGCTGACAGGTCCAACTTTAAATACATGTAACTTCCATACTATCATTTGGATTTCAACCAAATTTCGTATGTGCTATGTGTACCATAACAGATATGACTATGCGTATTCTAAGGAGCAACCAGGGCTGCCAACTGTTAATATGTGCTGTCCCTATTTTTGTTACCCTAATATCAATATATCAGAAAGTATGCAAGCCAATAGCTCTAAACTTTGCACACGTATAGTACCTGGCATTCTAGACGAATTTGGAGTAACTAATATACGTCAGTGCTGCCAACATGATTCTAAGCCTTCTGATAGGTCCAATTTTAAAATGCATGTAACTTCTATACTAACTAATGGATTTCATTCAAAATTGGCACAACAATAGATCATATTATTTCAGATTATTTCTGACCAATACATGCATGACATTGTTGCCAACATGATTTTACGCACGCTGTTAAATCCAATGTTCAACTGCATGTAACGTCCATGCTATCCAGTGGACTTCCACCAAATTTTGTATTTAGTACCGTAAGAGACGGAACTAAGAATATATTCAGTCATCAGGGCTGCCAACTGTAGTGCTCTATTAGAATACATTCTGCCAGGTATACAGTATTTCGAACTAATTGAAAATTTCGATATTAGCAACTTAATTTCGTCATTATTCTAGATAGGTTCATATTCTGTAGAATAATCATTGGCATGAAAAGTAGGCTGTGTAGTTCTTCACGGAACTTCTTGTTTACTCTAAACACGTCACGTCCCACAAAACAGGACGGCCGTGAAACTCTTCAATTAATTTGATTGTCTGTTCCTGATTCCAAGAAGACGTCATTTTAGGACTATCACCAGGAGCACAGTTTTCCTATCAAATTTAAAACTAAAAACCAAATATCTACTTTTGCCACGCATAATTCACGAACAATTAACTCAGCAGTATGACTCCATCCGCCCTGTGATCCGCTCGAAAGGCAGCTGGCTACTGGATGCGTCTGTGCTTTGTATCCGGTCTCCAGTTTCAAAACACGTCCACACAGGAAGACTTGAGACAAAACACTTGTTTCTTGTATGCGTGTTTCCATTTTACGTTGGAAAACAGAAAACATTCTATCTTGACTCTAGAAGCACGAGATTTGTTTGTCATTCGTATGTCAATTTTATGCAGACTGTTTGCAAACTGTATGCAGACTGTTTCCAAACATCACTCGAGTATGAAATGTGTCTCCCGATTGCATGTAGATTGTTGTCAAAAAGTCTGCAAACATCCCGCATACAAATGAGAAACATTTGGGAAACAGTCTGCATACAATGTTTCTGGAAACAAATCTGCCGGTGTGGACGAGGCTTATCTGTTGGGGCTCAGCGCAAGGAAGGTGAGCAAGCTTGTGCGTTTTAGAAACATGCTATCTTCATGTTTAAAAATGTAATGTCGGTTAACAAAAATATCATTCCAATTACTGGAATATGTGAAAATACCCTGAAATAAATTACATGAGATTACGAATTATATATATTGTTAGGGACTATTGAAGAAGAAGGACAAGATGGAGAAGAAGAACACTAATCAGACGGTGTATTGGCTTTCATGGCCAACTCAGCATGTTTTCTACACATTTCCTTGGATTCCACAAGGGTCTCGTAAATCAACGTTTTTATGCGGTGTCATGACAGGTGAACGTGCGGGCCAAGCAATCGGGCCAACACGACCTATCTGTGCTGCAGATGATCTCGGACCGCAAGTGAAAAATGAAATGGTGCGCCGTCGTGCTAAAGCCACATGTTTTGACACACATGCAGTGGCACATCGTCTAATAACTTATGCAGTAATGGTATACCAAGTACGCGGAAACAAACCTGTAGAACAGCGGTTCATAACCATTTTTCCCTCCCGTACCCCTTTATATAGCACCCCCTAAATAGAAAACTTTTAAAAGATTTAATATTTTACGGGCAAAACTGTATGTGCATGCCGCGTGGTGTTGGGGTAGTGCGCCTGCCTCTCACACGGAGGCCCCGGGTTTGATTCCCGGCTCCTTCAGGGATTTTAGAAACTGACGTGGGGGTTGGAACGGGGTGAATTCAGCCTCGTGAAGACAAATGAGTAGCTGTCTGACATTGAGGCAGCGCCCCGGTCATGAAAACCAACATTAACGGCAGAGGGGATCCGACGCGCTGACCACGCGTCACCACAAATATCTGCAAGCCAAATGGCTGAGCAGCGGTCGCTTGGTAAGCCTAGGCCCTCGTGGGCTGTATTATTATTATTGTATGTACATAACTTACTAATAACATTAATAATAAAAATAACTTGCAACTATTTCTAACTTACTTTTTTAATACAATAGCCAATAACTAATATCTTTAATTTCATATTTGTTTGCTGTTAGTTTGCATTTCATTTCAATAAAATGCTAAATATAATTTTCGATTTTACTTTTATTTACTTGTGCAAATGAAGATGTATAAACATTTAGCTGGGGATGATAAACAATTACAATACAGAAGATTTTCTTAATTTTGATTTTATTGAAAACCAATTAATTCTAGCGATTTGTTTGGCAAAAATAGATAAATCAAGACAATAGCAGTGCAGTGATGAAAGTTACTGATTGTGAGGTTGGGGTAGGGTGGGTTGTCAAGGTTGACCTAGACCGGCAGTGTGCGCCGGTACATGACGACTGACAGGTACTATGGGAACATGGGGTCCGCCATTACCATTTATTCTTGGTGTGCACCTAACTGTTTCGTTGCTTACCACCAAGGGGCACGCGTACCCCAGGTAGGGAACCACTGCTGTAGAGGATACGGGATATCATGTGATCGTTCCATGTCGTACGTTCTCTTGTCAGTGGTGAGATTTGAACGTGTGCTGTAGTGGTGGAAGCGGGAAGACGGTACATTTCCGGACACAAGTACCTAAGCTATTCTTAACCGTCATGTTCCCCACTGCAAGCCCTCAAAGTCTGTAATGGGAATTTAAAAGGTGCGTTCAAAAAGTAACGAGCCGGAGACTGTACTGCGCAAACTGTTGACGACATCGGCTAATCGTGGCGGGTGTAACGAGGTGTGGTACCGACCAGAGCGTGGAAGGTCGCTAGAAGGCACGCGTGCACGTCACGTGACGATACAAAGTGATTAGCAGCATGCATCAATCGTCCAACGATGCCAGTCGCATTGCAAACAGTGACATGGAGACGCCAAACGAAGAGCAAAGAGGTGTTGTTCGGTTTCTGACAGCGAAAGGAGTAGGGGGAACGGACATTCATCGCCGAATGTCACAAGTGTACGGCGAACACTGCATGTCCCTTGCAAGAGTCAAGGCGTGGCACAAGCTCTTCAGGGAAGGACGGGTGTCGTTAGCCGATGATGCCCGGTCTGGGGCACCCCTCTTCATTACCGATGAAAACGTCCAGCTGGTTGATGCACTCATTACCCAGGACCACCGAGTGACAGTGAACGCCATAGCCGCCGTGGTCGGATTGAGCGTCGGAAGTGTGCACACCATCATGAAGGAACGACTGCACTTGCGGAAAGTGTGTGCCCAATGGGTGCCCCAAAGTCTTCAACAACACCAGGACGCATGTCGAATGGCCTACTGTCTTGGTCTTGGTTGGACGATTGATGCATGCTGCTGCTCGCTTTGTATCGTCACGTGACGTGCACGCGTGCCCTGTAGCGACGGGCTGTGACCTTCCACGCTCTGGTTGGAACCACACCTCGTTTCACACGACACGATTAGCCGATGTCGTCACCGGTTTGCGCATTACAGCCTCCGGGTCGTTACTTTTTGAACGCACCTTATATAATCACCCTGTATATGGTACCAGGGAGTAAAGAATTTCATATAAAGGGAGAGTGATGAAATCGTGTAGGAGATTATCAGGTGTACATTTCAGGTATGAATTTATGAAGAGTTTGCCATATTCAACGCCGGATCAATGATACGGTAGTCGATATGATTGTTAAGGGGACTGATCAGTGAGATTTCATGAAATTCGGCCAAAATACCGAATTTTGGATTTTGCCCAAATTTGGGTCCCATACCTTTTGTGAAATAAGGAATGTTGAATTTTTTCCCATGGCGCCATTTTTAAAGCCCTGGCGGTGATTAAAAAATGGTTGCACGCCATTGCTAACAAGTTACCACAAAATCCACTTGCGGAAATCGTCAGGCAAGTGTCTTATGACATCTAGGAACAGAAAATTCTCATAGTTTACTATGGTAGTCAAGTTATAACTTTATACAAGGGAATGAAACAAGTTCTGTCAAAATATATTGAAATAATTTCCTTCTAATTTCGAGTTTTATTTTTCTTCATGCCGCGCAATTCATCTTCGTTCTCAGTAATGAAGTCAATAGAAGAAATAAGTAAATAAATGACTTGCTCATTTGATTACCATAGTTACTTCCTACCGCTGTACTATGGTCTTTGTTGACATTCGCTCCGTCAGGTTGTGTTTATGAAATATTTGTCAGTGCATATTGATCTATTGGTAGACCAGTACATAGATGTCCTCAAAGTGGTTATAGGCAGGCCAAGAAACGACCATATAAGAAAAGTAAGGCTGGGAAGTTGTCGTACGAAAACAGATTTCGTGTCTCAGCACAAGATGAAGTCAGTGATGTAACAGCTGGTACATCAATCGACATTTTACCACAGCTATCAGAGTTGTCAGCTGTTTGAAGGAGTGAGGGAAAGCTGAAAATGTTTTGTCAACCCACTGATGCTGTAGAAAGTAGGCCAAATATTTTCAAAAATGAGTTTTGAGCCCGTTGGTAAACCACTACATAGATGTGTTTACTATTTTCTGGAGCGCAAATTGCTAGTGGTTGCCAATTACCCCTCACGACCTGGACGAATCTACATAGCCCCCGACAGGTTCACGGATGCTCTTTACCAATGGAAGGAGATCCTGACACTTGTTATGAATAAGGAGCTTCACGTCAGACAACTCGGGGCATATCTAGGAAGCTGAAGAAGCGCTGCAGTCTATTAAGAATCTAGATGTCCACTTGTGATCAATAGCTTAAAGCAGAGATTCCCAAACTGGGCAAATTCGCATGCCAGTGGGCGAAAATGACAGAATGTGAATTCGATGGCAATGTAAAAAAAAGTGGTGGGTAAATAATTAAGTTTTTGCCTTTAAAAACAAGGAATGAACTAAAATTGCAAACAAGTTATTTAATTATGTCAAATAATCTCACCACGAAATTTAGAAATAGGTTAGAAATTGAATAGTGAGGAGATCTTAGAATTTTTCCAACAACAATGGCTCCTGATATCAACAAATTGATTGAAACTCATCAAATCCCACATTAATTAGACATAGGTGTTGAAAATTAAAATCCACAGCCTGCTTCCAGTCTCCGACTGGGTCAGGAATGGAATGAATGAAGCCCCCATCTAGCGGTGAGGATATGAACTGTGCCGGCTGCCGAGGCCTGACGCACTCCTCTGGGGCAATGATTAAATGAATGACGGATGAAATGAAATTATAGTGGAGAGTGTTGCTGGAATGATATTTTGACAGGGAAAACCGGAGTACCCGGAGAAAAACCTGCCTGCCTCCGTTTTGTCCAGCACAGATCTCACATGGAGTGACCGGGATTTGAACCACGGACCCAGCGGTGAGAGACCGGCGTGCTGCCGCCTAAGCCACGGAGGCTTCAGACATAGGTGTTCATGTTGTTTATTTAATTAGATATAAAATCCATGTCGTTTTAATTTTATATCTTTCTTTAATTCATTTAATTAATTGTTATTCCTTTTTTGACCCATTATTTGTAAATTTTTTATGTACATAATTATACCTAAATTAACATGATGTACCTATTAAGAAAAATGTCCGTAAAAATCCGCATTTCTCAACTTATATGTAGGTATTTGAATGTATGTGTTCGTAATTTTAAGATTTGTGCGTTTTTTGAAATGAGGTGGGCGAAAACAAATTATAAATCTCGAAAGTGGGTGACGGTCAGGAAATGTCTGGGAAACCCTGGCTTAAAGAAACAATTAGAAATCTAGGAAAGGAAAATTATGAAAGAAATCTTAGCACCAACATTTGAAAACGGAATTCATTACTAGCCCTAAACCCCATTGCGTAATATACCAACAAATTCACAAAATCACAGATATAATGTGAATTCGGCGAATTCAATTTACAAGACACTAAGAAAGAATAAACCCTAATAGGCGTTCGCATAAAAAAAAATCTGAAAAATATAACTACTGAACCAAAGTAGAACTATTCTCTCCGAGAAAGCCCTTCTCGAATTAGGATCGTCAAATTGACAAAATCGAGACAAAATCGGAAATATTTTCCATAAACGGAGATTTGAGGAAAAAAAACAGAAGCATTCTCGATGTACATCAACGACGAAACGGATACTTGTACAGACTTCTTAAGAATAGGCCTAATGAACTACTCGGCAAGAAGGGAGACCAAAAAATGTTAATTTTGGGTGGTTATATGTGACCTATTCACGTAGATGAACAGAATATAAATAAATAAATAAATTAATAAATATATAAGTTAATTAATTAATTAACTAATAATAAATTAACAAATAGAATATGTTAATAACTAAGCAAATAAATAAATGGAAATGAAAATCCACAACCTGCTTCCAGTCTCCGACCGGGTCAGGAATGGAATGAATGAAGCCCCCATCTAGCGGCGAGGATATGAAATGTGCCGGCTGCCGAAGCCTGTCGCACTCCTCTGGGGCGATGTTTAAATGAATGACAGATGAAATGAAATGATAGTGGAGAGTGTTGCTAGAATGAAATTTTTACAGGGAAAACCGGAGTACCCGGAGAAAAACCTGTCTGCCTCCGTTTTGTCCTGCAGAGATCTCACATGGAGTAACCGGGATTTGAACCACGGACCCAGCGGTGAGAGGCCGGCGTGCTGCCGCCTAAGCCACGAAGGCTCAAATAAATAAATAAGTAAATAAATTAATTAATTAAATACATAACATTATGGTGTTTGAAGCCATTTTCAGTGTTACCCTAGTAAACGAAAGTTTGATGATTTTCAGTCGATAAACACGAGATTTTTCCAAAAAAGATGGGTGTTCCCTAATCCTAAAAGAAATTAAATGGGACTAATGAGATGTAGCCTATGAGGATTAGGGAATAACCCATCTCTTTTGGAAAAAACTCGTGTTGACCGACTGAAAAGCATCAAACTCTCATTAAAAACATAAATACGTTAATACACCAATACGTAAATAAATAAATTAAATAAATAAATAAATAATTAAAATACATAAATAGTTAATAAATAAATACATAAATATATAAATAAATGAAAACAAACAAAAAAAAATTATTGATTAAGATTATCATGGTGTAAGCGATTTTAAGTATACGAAATTTGTGTTTTTCAATCGGTCAACACGATTGTACCCAATTGTACTGGGTGATATACCCCAACCTTGAGAAGCATTACAGTACATTAAATTAATAAATATATTAAATAATTAATTAATTCACGCCATCTATTTACCAACAAGCAGTCAGCCAGTTGAATCATGTTAACTACACATGCCTTATTACAGTGCAATAATTATAAATCGTCAAGAAATATTAATAAAAGTTCATAAAAACAGAGCACGAGAAGACGCTGCGTCACTTTGCCAACATAAGTGGCGGTAGGTGTGGTGATAGCACTGGGGTGAAACTAACAAGGGAAGCAAGAACAAATGAGATCTGGAGACCACAGAGATAGCTCAGTGGTCGTGGTGGTGAGGCGCGTTCATTAACTACCTGGGCAAGTCGCCCGTTGTGAGTAATACTGCCCTCCTTGCAACGCTGTCTAAGTGGTAGATTATTTGCAGGAGAGGAATGAATTGAGAGCCAGCAAGTAGGCTAACTCAAATTTTGGTGAACATTATCTGACTAATATACAACCTGTGACAATAAAGTTCGGTGAATAGTCCTATACTATCAACATATATGAACAATGCACGACAGTGACCCTATTGTCCTTCGGAATAGTCCTCTCCCGTAACTATGCAATGCTGAGATCGGCGATACATGTCCTGGAAACTTTGCAAGAAGGCGTCCTTTGGGATGGTGTTCAAAAGGCTCGTCACGTGACCGAAAAGTTCGGTGAATGGGTCTATATTACGAACGGATTGTTGGCTTACCTGAAACAGCAGTCACTGTCCTTCGAAGTAATCCCCGAGAATGGTTATGCACTTCTGAGAATGTCTGTACAAATCCTGGAAGCTCTTTAGTAATAGCCTTCAGTTGGGTCGTCACATTACGTTGGATGTCCGAAATGTTCGAAAACCTCTGTCCCTTCACTCCATACTTTGACGCTTGACTTCGGGGTCGTACCTCAGACATCACGTCTCGTCGCCCGTTTCGATGGTTTTCAGATAAGCCATTCCATTCCACAGAACATTCACCCTTCCCACTGCCACCCGCCAAGCAGATGTGCATAGTAGGTTGCATTAATTCATCCTTCTCACTGCAACCCGCCGAAAAGGTGTGCATGGTAGGTTGCATAGATTCATCCTTCTAAACACGCACTGTGTCAAACAGGTCTTACACGTTGCGTTGTGTGTCGCCAATGTTGACAGGTCGACCGTTCTGGCTTTATTCATCGAACGCAACGTGATGAGTCGTTTGAACACCATCCCAGAGGACGCCTTCTTGCAAAGTTTCCAGGACATGTATCGCCGATCTCAGCAATGCACTGTGACGGGAGGGGACTATTTCGAAGGACAATAGGGTCACTGTCATGCATTGTTCATCTATGTTGATAGTATAGGACTATCCACCGAACTTTATTGTCACATGTTGTATTACCCGGAACAAATATCTTACATTTCTGAATTAAAATGTGACCCACAGAAGTCTGAGAAATGCTGGTCGCGTTGTATCAGATCACCGTGTTACAAAAGTCAATTTATCAATGTTATTTTACTAGGGGAAAGACCTTGGTACTTTCTAACATTTCTGTAATTACTATTATTATTATTATTATTATTATTATTGATACCGTTATTGTAACGAAGTTAAGGCTCTTGGCCCTCTCGTACACCTAACCACACACAATGCTACTTATTACAAGTAGATACACATATATGCAATTCTTAACCTGCCAAACTTTAATACCAGAATTTCACTATGAACTAAGCTATAAGGATTACATAAGGTAAAAACAATTTATGCTGCGGGGTACACTCAGCCTCGTGAGGACAATTGAGTGACTGTCTGACGGTGAGGCAGAGTCCTAGTCACGGAGATCAAGATTTACGACCAAGGGGACCCGACGTGTTGACCATACGTCGCCCCATAACCTGCCGGCCAAATGGCTGGGCAGCGGTCGCTTGGTAGGCCTAGGCCCTTCATGGGCTGAAGCCCCACGGTGTTTGGGGTTTAATAACAATTTATGAAGGTTTACAAAAGCTTTTACTATTGCCATTCACTCATACATTCTCCCCCAGGGGCTCACAACTTGTGGGATGTGGGTGGGCGACCACGGGAACCCAGCTGAGTCCGGCATTGATTCTACTTAATTGTGCCGGGCTCCTCTCCGTCTTATTTCCTCTCGATCTCTCTTGGTCAACTCTTGTTTTCTTGCATTTTGAAGTATTGTCAATCTAAATGAGCATTTTGAATTTAAATTACATTTTGTAAGTATTTTGAATTTCAATTGTCTTTTGTGAGTGTTTTGAATCTGGTATGGCATATTCAATCTAAATTTGATTGCGTATTTTCAATTTCATATGCATTTTGTAAGTATTTTGACACTCAATTGCATTTTGTACTTATTTTCCATTTCATTTGCATTTTGTGAGTATTTTGAATTTCAATCGCATTAAGTGAGTATTTTGACTCTCAAATGCATTTTGTACTTATTTTCAATTTCAATTGCATTTTGTAAGTATTTTGACTCTCAAATGCATTTTGTACTTATTTTCAATTTCAATTGCATTTTGTAAGTATTTTGACTCTCAAATGCATTTTGTACTTATTTTCAATTTCAATTGCATTTTGTAAGTATTTTGACTCTCAAATGCATTTTGTACTTATTTTCAATTTCAATTGCATTTTGTAAGTATTTTGACTCTCAAATGCATTTTGTACTTATTTTCAATTTCAATTGCATTTTGTAAGTATTTTGACTCTCAAATGCATTTTGTACTTATTTTCAATTTCAATTGCATTTTGTAAGTATTTTGACTCTCAAATGCATTTTGTACTTATTTTCAATTTCAATTGCATTTTGTAAGTATTTTGACTCTCAAATGCATTTTGTACTTATTTTCAATTTCAATTGCATTTTGTAAGTATTTTGACTCTCAAATGCATTTTGTACTTATTTTCAATTTCAATTGCATTTTGTGAGTATTTTGAATTTCAATCGCATTAAGTGAGTATTTTGACTCTCAAATGCATTTTGTACTTATTTTCAATTTCAATTGCATTTTGTAAGTATTTTGACTCTCAAATGCATTTTGTACTTATTTTCAATTTCAATTGCATTTTGTAAGTATTTTGACTCTCAAATGCATTTTGTACTTATTTTCAATTTCAATTGCATTTTGTAAGTATTTTGACTCTCAAATGCATTTTGTACTTATTTTCAATTTCAATTGCATTTTGTAAGTATTTTGACTCTCAATTGCATTTTGTGCTTATTTTCAATTTCAATTGCATTTTGTGTGTATTTTGAATTTCAATCGCATTAAGTGAGTATTTTGAATCTACATTGCATTTTGTAAGTATTTTGAACCTAAACTACATTTTCTGCGCTTTTTTTTTCAATATATTCCTTTTGTGAGTATTTTCCATCCAAAGTACCTTTTTAAGTATTTCCACTCTTCATTTTGTGATTCGTTTCAATCTGAGTTCCATTTTGTAAGTCTTTTCATTGTAACTTAATTTTCGTTATGGTTCCCATTTCATTGTGATTTTCGCTATCACCCAGACCATTAGTGACCGATAACCTAGATGTCAAGCCCCTTAAAACAACAATTAGCATCATCACTCACACATTGATACACGAATTGTTGTAGTTGACCTACGAATTCAAGAGGAAATCTTTACATGCACGTTTGAAAATTGTTAGGGATGTACAATTTCTAACGTCACAAGGACAATTATTCCAAACTGTAGTTCCCGACACGAGGAAAGAGTTACCTTCACTGCCGGAGCTAATGTTGCTAACTGTAGTGTCTCGGATTATCTTGCCACACACTGTATTGCTTCCCTACCGACGTTTTGCCTATTCTCATGCAGTAATTGATTGATGGGCAATCGTGGCGAGGCACCTTTCACTCTATTTTAAGAATAATAGTTTAAGTTAGATTGGCTTCATTTTACTCAGCTTTTGACAGCTATAAAGTCTTCAGTCATTGTTGTTGTGCTGTATCAAATTATAGTTAGTCGTAGTGGGGGTTGAGTATGTGAGAAGCAACTTTCAGCTTATTGTTCGGTGGGTTGCGTCAGGCCGGGGCTGATGACGCTCACTTCCCCACTGATAATGATGGTTGGTATGGTACACTCCAGTTAGCCATGGCCGATGATTATTGATTTTATTTTTCCTGTATATTTTATGTTTAAAAGTTGCAGCAGCATCACGATTTTAATGAGTTGTTGTTTGGTATAGTGGTAGTTGAAATGATAGGTGAAGAATTAGACATATAGTAGCTTTGGCGATGGTCGGCAATGTGATATTGCAATGAATTGCCTTCAGCTCGCGTCTTTTAGAATTTGTAGTATGTAACTGTGTTGGTACTGGTTTATACTTGTATTGATTTTTGAATTAATATAGGATTGGTGCAGTTTACTAATGTGTGTGCAACGTTCGTCATTAGAGTGTTAGCATTTTTCTCTACAATGCTGTCTGCATGGCGGCTGTATAATTCGTGAGTAGGAGAATTGGTTGGTTGGTTGGTTTTATAAATCCTTGAGACCTGTCCCTCGTATTTTTGTAGTAGTGTTGGGCCACGTAAGAAACCTCTTGCTACCAGTGGCTGGATGGAGTTATTTCTGTGCTTCTAAAAACAATTGGAGAAATGTACGCATACAATTCCCAATAATTGTTTTATTATTAAGACAACCTTTGTTCTATTGAATAATAATTACCATGCGTATCTAATAGAGGCCTTTGTTTGCGAGGGCAGCCAGGATGTGGTCCGGGAAACTCTGTTCACTGTCTCGCCAGCCGTATGGATCTGTCTCAATACTGTTGCCAAGAATATTCTTTCATATAATAATCATAATGCATTTACCGGTATATGTCGTCAAATATGGGCGATAGTTGAAACTACTGTTGAATTATCTCTGAAATGAAAGGCTTTTCCGAAAAGTAATGTCATCCATTTTATTGTCAAGCGACCAGACGTTGCAACGAACTCTACCAGCCGGAATCGATGGTGGGGTAAGTCAAATACCAAGCGAGTGCTTGCCAAGTTGTCTTTGAGCTCTCGGAGCTGGAGAATTGACGATTTCGTAAATCTCTGTTTCGTCTCGTGTACAAGGTGCGGCCTCAGCCACCGTAAGTCCCGACTTGGCTCACCCCAGACATCTATTTGTTTCTCCGTTTGAAAGTCCCTCTGAAATGACATCGTTACAGGAACATGAACGGCGTGAAAGCAGCTTGTACAACTGCCTTAAACGCACTTCCTGAACAAACCTTCCAGAATGCCTTCGCAACTTGGAAGTCACGCTGTCAAAGATGTATCGACGCTGGAAGGGAATATTTTGATAAATTTGAATGTATTGTATCGATCTGGTCATTAATAGTACATTATGTAACGAGCCTATAATGGCAATAATTAAGACACGAGTAAGTTTATAAAAGAAGCGTAAGCGAGTTTTATAATTTCCATACGATTGTCTTAATTACCATTATAGGCGAGATGCATACGAATGTTTATGTTCGACGATAATTCTAACTATATTATATGTTTTAACATAAATATTCATAAATATACATGTTGAGATTCAGTCACTCGAATTTTGTGATCGGAGTGCAGCGCTGGGTAGGATATCTCTGTTTTCCAAGGTCTCTGACCGACCGACGCATGCGCTCTGTGTGCAGGTTGTGCACCAGTATTGAGGAAAACTGTCACCGAAGTCGTTTGAAAGCAATGTGCTGTGTTGAAATTGGATTTGGGGATATTAAGGTACAGTGCTATTTTTTAGCCTACTTTCGATTTTTGCAAAAAATGAAAGTAGACTTATGAGATCAACACAGGGCGAAAAAAGTGTGTCTGTCTGTGTGTGTGTATGTGTGTGTGTGAGTCTGTGTGTGTGTCTGTGTGTGTGTGTGTCTGTGTGTGTGTGAGTGTGTGTACTCTGAATGTCTGTCCCCCCCCCCCCTATCAATTCGAACACGGTGAATGCGAATTGAACGAAATTTGGTACAAAGGTAGCACTAGCAAAGGACACCTCAGTGTCATATTTTATATCGCCGCCATCTTGACGAAAACGTAATGGCGGCCACACAAATGTTCAAAGCTTAAATCAAATTACGACTAACCTAATCATCCGATCTCTACCAAATTTTGCAACAACATACCTCTATGGGGGGAGCATCCTTTGACCAAACCAATAGGCCATAAGCGTAATAGTTTGCGGATGGTGGCCATCTTTGTGTGAAAATCGATTCCCCCTATTAATTCGAACACGGTGCAACCGAATGGAACGAAATTTGGTACAGAGGTAGTACTAACAAAAGGCACTTCAGTGTCATGTTTTATATCGCCGCCATCTTGACGGAAACGTAATGGCGGCCACACAAATGTTCAAAGCTTAAATCAAATTACGACTAACCTAATCATCCGATCTCTACCAAATTTTGCAACAACATACCTTTATAGGGGGAGCATCCTTTGACCAAACTAATAGGTCATCAGCGTAATAGTTTGCGGATGGCGGCCATCTTTGTGTGAAAATCGATTCCCCCTATTAATTCAAACACGGTGCAACCGAATGGAACGAAATTGGGTACAGAGGTAGTACTAACAAAAGGCACCTCAGTGTCATGTTTTATATCGCCGCCATCTTGACGGAAACGTAATGGCGGCCACATAAATGTTCAAAGCTTAAATCAAATAACGATTAACCTAATCATCCGATCTCTACCTAATTTTGCAACAACATACCTTTTTAGAGCAAGCATCCTTTGACCAAATGACTAGGTCATTAGCCTAATAGTTTGCAGATGGCGGCCATCTTTGTGTGAAAATCAATTCCCCCTATTAATTCAAACACGGTGAAACTGAATGGAACGCAATTTGGTACAGAGGTAGCACTAGCAAAGGGCATCCCAGTGTCATGTTTCATATCACCGCCATATTGACAGAAACGTAATGGCGGCCACACAAATGTTCAAAGTTTAAGTTAAATTACGACTAACATAACCATCCGATCTCTACCAAACTTTGCAACTACATACCTTTATGGAGGGAGCATCCTTTGACCAATCTAATAGGTCATTCGCCTAATAGTTTGCGGATGGCGGCCATCTTTGTGTAAAAATCGATTCCCCTATTAATTCAAACACGGTGAAACAGAATGGAACGAAATTTGGTACAGAGATAGCACTAGCAAAGGGCATCTCAGTGTCATGATTTATATCGCCGCCATATTGACAGAAACGTAATGGCGGCCACACAAATGTTTAAAGCTTAAATCAAATTACGACTAACATAACCATCCGATCTCTACCAAACTTTGCAACAATATACCTTTATGGAGGGAGCATCCTGTGACCAATCTAATAGGCCATTAGCCTAATAGTTTGCGGATGGCGGCCATCTTTATGTCAAAATTGATTCCCCCTATTAATTCGAACACGGTGAAACCGAATTGAACGAAATTTGGTACAGAGGTAGCACTAGCAACGGGCACCTCATATTCATGTTTAATATCCCTATAGCACGTTGTATTTCAACAAGCTACTACAACCAACATTCAATCATACTCCTTGAAAAGGACAAAGAGTTATAACAATACCCATGCATTTAGGAGAAAGTAGGCTATATGTTCTTTACTGAACATCTTGTTTTTGTCTCATATTTGCCAGTTTATTTACGCGAACATATGGTCGGTGCACTTTCGGTAATTTATATAGACATGTTGGATTTTGAGCGCATGCGCGAAGGTATTCTTACCTAATTGGTCACACAACTGTTTCTTGAGCTGTGATTGGTGGGAGAAACTGTTTCATAATGAAAAATAGTGTTATAATGAGCCTCATTATGATACAGTTTTCTGACACATAATGTTTGCATTTCGACACCGTCGAACTTAAATGTTGTTTAATTGACGGGACGGAGCTCGTATCTGCCAGGGTCTAACTATATGGCCACCTGCTGATGTGCTATATATCACCCTGAAAGAATTACTCAACGTGTCATTCCATCAATTGTGGAAGGATTTGAACCTGACTCCTTGGAAAGGCAGAGGCATTTCGCCACTAAGGCGACCATATAAATAGAGTTCACAGATGATGAATATTATTTATTTTTTTATTTATTTATTTATTTATTTATCGTATGGCTTTTAGTGCCGGGAGTGTCCGAAGACATGTTCGGCTCGCCTATGGCTGTAGCTGCTTCAATGGGGTGAGCTACAAGTTCCGTTCAATTTCAAGTACTTCCAACTCTCACTACCAGACGTCACTGGCACCTAGTGGTAAATGTTGGAACTTTGATAGAGCATTTCAACGAAATCTAACCTACAATTTAGCTTCACACAAGTTTAATTACTTAAAGGTTCTTTTAGATGCCATTCATATATGACATGGGACCTCCAAAGGAGGGCGTACTGAAGGATTTTAACGCTCTTAAAAAATCCAACGACTTTGGCCGGGTTTGAACCCGTGATCTTCGGCATAGAAGCTCAGCATGCTACCGACTATGCCACCGAAGCCGCTATAAGAGAAAAGAAATGCCCTAAACCCTCGAACAATGAAGACTGAAGGCTTGAAAAGAAGTAGAGCTATAAAAGGCAGATAGGGAAGGGAAAGAGGAGGTGTGGGTTTGCTCCCAAGTCAACGGAAGAAGAATCCCTCAAGGTCACCAATTGAAGAGCTCGCCAGCAGTGAGCCCTTAATGGTGTATCATTATCCAGGGTGCACTTGAAGTGGTCGGGTTATAAACACCCTGTCCACTTTACGGCCTTGTGTAGGAGGAATACGATAGCGTTAAAAGCGAACAACAGGTCTGACTCTTTAAAGCATAAGGGCATCAGAAAGGATGATACGAGGGCCAATTAAGGTGGGAAAGTGAAATACCCCCTAGGTCTCGGATTCTGTAATACCGTCAGGCTGGAAGAAAACAAGAACATACCAAGGGAGATCGACATGGAAGAAGATAGAGAGGAGCCCGATACAAGTAAGTGGACTCGCCTGGGTCCCATAGTCGCCAACCCATGTCCGACTAGTTGTTAGCCCCTGGGGGAGAGGATATAGAATATAGGCTACCTAAACAATATATACGAGGACACCTCCAGTATTGTTGTTTCATTTAAGGCCTTTGAGCGCGTGCGTGAACGTGTTACAACAGTGTGTGTAAAACAATAATATTATTCTCTAGGAAAGGAGTACTTGCTCAAAATAACCGAGAATAGTTTGGTTGGTGATCACGTGTTCTCTTTGACACTGAATTTATGTACTTTTCTCAGGTTCAATGAATAACACCCTTTTATTTGGATGACTGACTGGAAAGTATTTAAACTTCACAAACTTCCTTTCTTAACCGCTTGCCACGGTGAGTGAGTGATTATCGTGTCAGAAACCAACCCCAAGCTTGCAGGTTCGCTCCTGGCCGTGGTAAGTGATTTTTGAAAGGCGACAAAAGTCACGATATGCATGTCACACGATGTTGGCATGTTAATGAACTCATTTGAATTCAGTAGGCCGTGTTTATAATGACCAAATTAATCTCGGGATTTTCTGCCAACACAAAGTTCCTCATTTCTCTACTAGAAAGCGCTATAGTGTCAAGGAGCTTAGATATCTAACCTCCTTGACTTTCATAGCGTTCCAAGGAACGATAAAATTCGACATGCAAGTTGCCCTCTGGGCGTCAATTAACAAATTTTGCACACGGCATCCGAGGCCATACCATGTTATTATTATTATTAACTGAGAAAATGTGACTCATAGTCTCACACCTCCTCAACGAAGATATTTAACGATTACTGTATCAATGTATTTATGTAGGCTACTGTACCTCCTTGTAGATTCGCGCACTGAAGCGCAAGGCTATCCGGCCAGGTTATTTCCTAAGTGTGTGGCGCAGTGACAATATTCTCGCCTAATGTGCCCATGATTGGAGGATCGAACCCTGGCACAGTCAGTTGGCATTTGGGGACGAACAAATGCGAGGGAGCCGTTTCTGTAGATTTTCTGGCACGTTACAGATCCCCTTCAGGGCAAAATTCCGGCAGCCTGGCGTCTCTAAAAGCCGCAATAATAAATAGGGTCGTAATACCAATAAGTAATGAAACCATCCTTAGTCCAGAGGAACACAAAACTACGAGTCAACAAAACACCTGTGCTCACAATATGGAAGTGAAGCATGGACAATCCGAAAACGAGATGAAACTAGGATCACTGCTGCGGAGATGAAGTTTATGAGACGCACAGCAGGATACATACGTTGGGTCCACAAAATGAATGAGGACGTGATGAAAGAACTAAAGACAGCTGTATTAAGATACTTAGGAACCTATAGGAAGAACTGGAGAACCACGTCAATAGAATGCCTAGGGAATGAGCCCAAAAGCAGATTGTACGATACCAACCAAAGGGGGTTCGATCTATTGGACTGGCAGATGATGATTATTTATTATTTCCTGACTTGGGAGACCATCGTGTTTGAAAAGGTTTCCCGCAGTTACTCATTTTCAACTGTCCCGCAGCGTAGCCGTGTTCATTAAATCATGCACCACGGCCACGAGCTCAACTTCACCAAGTCCGGAGATTGAAGGCTCAAATCCAAACGCTGACAGTGGCTATTTTGAATTGTTTTTTCCACGGGTTTTTCCACACTTCCTCCAGGAAAATGTTGGGAATGTACAGTACCTTACTTGAAGTCCCGGGGCACGTAACCCATCCCCGTCCCTTATACAGTTACACACTCTACTTAGTTAGAAGAACAGACAGAAACTGATGATATACAATAAGCTAAATAAACAGTGCTTAGGTGGCGTAGTTGGTAGCAAGCCGAGCTGTTATGCCCAAGATCACTGGTTCAAACCCGGATAAAGATGTCGGAATTTTTAAGAGCGTTTAAAATCCCACAGTATGCCTTCTTTCGAAGGGGAAGTTAAGCAGGCGGGCCCTTGTCAGAATTTTATGACATGTAAAAGAACCTCCCACTAATTACACTTGTGTGAATCTAAATTTGCAGGTTAGAATTGATAACGCGATATTAGTTCCAACGTTTGCCACCAGGTGCGATGGCATCTAGTAGCCAAGTCCGAAGCTAGATGAAGTGGACGGTAGCAAAAGTAGGAACTACTTGAAATTGATCGTCTGCAGTCCTTACCTGAATTACAGATAGCACACACTATTACAGCCATCAGTATTAATACCGGTTATCAGTCAAATAACCGACAGTAGTGGCTACGCTGGCTAAAGCGCAGCGTTATGCCATGGGGCCAAGCTCTCTGCTGACTCGGTAGACGCGTGGGTTCGAGCCCCACCGTCGGCTATCCTTGGAATGGTTTTCCGTGGTTTCCCCATTTTCAACACCAGGCAAATGCTGGGACGGTACCTTCTGACAGGCCACGGCCGCTTCCTTCCACATCCTTGCCCAGTTTCATTCATCTTCATCCATTCGATCTCGCAACCCGACGTGCAGGTCGCCCACGGGCGTCGACTAGAAAGATCTGCACTCGGCCTATCAGGAGGCCACACGAAAAAACAGACAAATTCTACACACACCCAAAGTACAAGGGGCTACATGACCGCGTTGTCGCAGCAACTAAACTGAGGAACCAACCAACCAAACAGTGCTTAAATTAAATAATTGGCTACTAGCTAAGAGGAGTATAACTCATGTACTGTTGTCGCCTTTCGGCCCGGATATACACGTCTTTATGACAGGGTTGCCAATCTAGCGTTCTCCCCAATAAATATAGCTTATTTCAAACTGAATCTGGCGACATATACTTTTGAATCCCACCGAGGGGACAGTTAGCTTTCTTGTTTTTCTTAGCTGGGGGGAAGTGATATATAATTTAATCTAGTTTTAATAAACCGGCTCCGTGACTAAATGGTCACTGCGCTAGGCTTTGGCCGGAAGTGCCCCGAGTTCGATTCCCGGCCGAGCCTGCAGGGATTTTAATCTCCTGGGGTTAATTCCCTTGGCTCGGGGGCTGGGTGTATGTGACGTCTTCATCATCACTTCATCCACATTACGACTCGCAGGTCGCCCACGGGCGTCAATTAGAAACACCTGCACTGGGCCCCATTGGAGGCCACACGATCATCCATCTAGTTTAAACTGAAAATAAAAAGTTTGAATAACGATCTAGAGAATTATGTGAGCACATTAACACTTGTTGATAACTTCTTGAATGTTAGCTGAGTTGCTTCATATTACAAATGTCCAGCAATTCTGAGAATTATGATTATCCCCCAAATACTACACTCCACTCCCCTACTGCACAGTAATTATATAAGTACAGGTTATCAGGCACGTTCAACACTCGCCCAAGTACATGAGGCTGATGACCAAGATGTCCCAAGCCCTGTAATGAATTAAGAACAATAACTCACTTTGAACTGCAGACTAGAGCTACAGAGTTCCCTTTCAAATCCTTACCCTATTCAATTCATGTATTGAATTTTTCATTATCTGTTCTCTTAGATTGGTGTCAGTAAGGATATCCAGCCATTAAAACCGTTGATAGAAGTTATCTCATCTGATCCTCGTAGAAACAAAATACTCCATTAAATGTAGTACTTTACCCAGAGCTGTTTTCACAGGTCGCGTGCACCGTGCAGATCGTTTATAACATGGGCTTATGTTCTATTTTTATTGTTTAACCCAGCGAGCAATAAATTTTCAGTGCATTGTGTGGTCTCATCGACTGCATGTATTGATGTGCAACATAAAGCAGGCCACTCCATTACAGTGAGTGGTAACAGCTCTCATTGGCTGCACAGAAAACAAGCCTTTACTGATAGCCTCACGGTATACTCGTGTTGGTGTATCTGGCTCTCACCCGTATGCCTTGGCTTCCTCCGTCAGGAATTTCAGAACCTGACGTGAGGATTTGAATGGGGTCATAAGCTGAACCGTTTCCATGATTCAGCAGAGACTATTTCATAGAATGTATATTCTATCTCGAGTGTTCCATGACCTAATTATGGTGCTTAAGCCTTTATAGGGCAAAACTATCTTGTTTTTTCTATTTTTATTTGAATTTTGTTTTTTCAAAATTCTATAACTTATGTTTTTGTAGATTTAATTTTAATATTTATGATTAATTAAATTAATTATTCATATATTTACATTTGATTTCTATAAATTTTCATAATATTCATTTTTGTAGTCCATTACTAGTTTCATTAGACCATTAATAGTTTTATTATTTAGGATTTTTATATTCCTTTCTTCAATCGTAATTTTTAGCCTATTTTCAATTTTGAAAAAATAGGCTTATGAGATCACCTTTTGTCCGTGTGTGTGTGCGTGTGTGTGTGTGTGAGGTGTGTGTGTGTGTGTCCCCCCCTAATAAAATCTAAACGGCTGGAGCGATTTCGATGAAACTCGGTAAGTTCATAGCACTATTCCCGACGACCTCGACCGTGCCCTTCAAATTTTGTTACGTCTCACCAATCCAACATGGTGGCTGTGCGAAATATTTCACTAGCATTCAATATCTCCGAAACTATTACCGATATCGCCCTGAAATTGTGTACGGTGATAAAGGGCACTACTGGAATTTCACCTATGAGTCTTTCAAAAACCTGGTGACTACAAAACCAACATGGCGGTCAAGCGAAGTTGAGACTTTTAAATAGACTTTTCTCGTGATTTAACTATACAGACGTAATGAAACTTGGTACACCAAATGTTTATACATATTGTAATGCACTGGGGTCTAATTTAGTTCAATTGCTTACATAACCTCAAAATGGCGGCTGTGCGAAATATTTCACTGACATTCTATATCTCCGAAACTATTACAGATATCACCCTGAAATTTTATACGGTGATAAAGGGTACTGATACAAGTTTACCTATGTATATTTCATAAACCTGTCAAGTACAAAACGAACATGGCGACCAAGCGAATTTGAATTATTTTAATAGACTTTTCTCGTGATTTAACTCTCTGAGCGCAGTGAAATGTGGTACAGTAAATGATTTTGCAGATTGTAATGCCCTGCCATCTAATTTAATTCAATTGTTTACATAACCTCAAGATGGCGGCTGTGCGAAATTTTAAAATTAATGTTCTATTTCTTGTGTAGTAATCATGCGATCGAAGTGAAAGTTTGAATCATGAACCTAGGCAATAATTGTCCTTGAATGGTAGATAACTCTATGGCCTATACATATAACTATCCTAAATGGCGAGCTTCCGAAATATTTAACGGTTCTCAATATCTATGAATCTTTTACAGCAACCAGAGATTTATTTTATGTTCATAGAGCCCTGAACATATGTCCACCTATAGGACTTTCAGTAACCAGGTGAGCACCAATTCAACATGGCGGCGACGCGAAGTATAAATATTTAAAATGGACGTTTCTCTCGAATTAACTATCCGAATGCCGTGAAACGTTGCACGTTAAATGCTTATACAAATGTTGGTCCACTGGCATCTAATTTATTTCAATTGTTTGCATAATCACAAGATGGATGCTGTGCGTAATTTTAAATTTTCTTGTGTTCTAATCATGCGATTGAAGTTTGAATACCACACGTACACAATAATCTTAATGTAATAGTACAAAAATAAAAATCCAACCTGGCGACCATCTGAAATATTTAGACGGTTCTCAATATCTACGAATCTGTTACAGCAATTAAACTGAAATTTTGTATGTTGATAGAGGCAATTAACATGAGCAGGATATATGAAAATAGGCTGTATAGTTCTTCACGGAACTACTTGTTACTTTTATAATAATTTTTATAACCTTTGTTTTTATTTAATGTATATTTTAATAATTTTATTTTATATACTTAAATTTCGTTTTACTTTTACACTTTAATTGTTATTTTGCTTTTATTTATACTATTTTTAAAATTTTATCCAGAACCTTAGGTTAATAAGATGTACGTATAATATATGAATTTTGATATACTAGCACCTCCTTTTGAACATTCTTCAAATATGGCTGAAAGATTCAACCATGAGGGTCTTTGACAATGCAAATTGTCCTAATAATAGGTGGTATACAGACCACCAACCTATACATTGTTAGTCATTTCTTTTATTGTTATCAACTTATGTATTTCATGTTTTGAAAAGGCATTGTAAGGTACTACTCTGTTCTTGCGATCATTCTTAATTCATACTTTTCTCAATCGGTGGCATGACCTTGGTAACTCCTCGTATTATTTTCTCAGTCATAATAGATGTCTAACTAAACTATATGATCTCTCCGATTTTCGCGAAAGCATTTCGCTTCCAACCCCCTTTATAAGTTTAAATATAGTGATATCTTATATCGTAACGTATTTAGATTTCATTTCGCTCGATTATCTGAGTCGTTTTTAGCCTATTTTCATTTATGAAAAAGAATAGGCTTATTAGATCACCTTTTCTCCGTGTGATTCGTGTGTGTGTGTGTATGTCCCCCCCCCCCCTCCTCACCTCAACCTCTAATAAAATCTAAAAGGCTCAATATCTCCGAAACTATTACCGATAACACCCTTGAATTTTGTACGGTGATAAAGGAAACTACTAGAAGTTCACCTATGTGACTTTGGAAAACCTGGTAACTACAAAACCAACATGGTGGCCAAGCGAACTTGCGGCTATTAAATAGACATTTCTCTCGATTTAACCAACCAAACACAATGAAACTTGGCACAGTATATGTTTATACACATTGTAATGCACCGACATCTAACTTCGTTCAATTGTTTACATAACCTCAAGATTGCGGCTGTGCGAAATATTTCAGCGGCATGCCATATCTCTGAAACTATTATCGGTATCACCCTGAAATTTTGTACGGTGATAAAGGGCACTACTGTAAGTTCATCTATGATATTTTCGAAAGCCGGTTAACTACAAAACGAATATGGCGGCCAAGGGAAGTTGAAAGTTTTAAATAGACATTTCTCACGATTTAATGATCCAAACGCAATGAAACTTGGTACTGTACAGCAAATGTTTATACCCAGTACACATCGTAATGCACTGGTATCTCATTTAGTTCAGTTGCTTACATAAACTCACGATGGCGGCTGTGCGAATTTTAAAATTAAGTTTTTATTTCTTGTGTCGTAATCATGCGATCAAAGTGAAAGTTTGAATAATGAACCTACGGAATAATTTTCCATTAATGGTACATGACTCTATGGCCTATAGTAGGGGGCTACTAGGAGTTCTGCTTAGTGTCATGGCCGCCGCGTGAGTCCAAGCCAATATCTCGTGAACCCATGATCCGATTTTGACAAATGAGGTGTCGTTGGACTCGGGTTGATGCCCTCTTTCCTATGGACCATGTATTATATTTTTCAAAAATTCTTTGAATTTTTTTGTTTTCGAAAGTTGGTGATAGCTTGAAAACTAAACATTATAGAACGTTGTGCCATGGCTCAAACGAATGGTCTTTATGACCTTTATTTTTTGTAATGAAACTTTTTTACTTTTATGTTTTTTTTGAAAACACTCGAATTTTGAAAATCCTATATTTTGGAAACTAGGAACTCTACAAAAAAATTGTTTGACATAAATGAAAGGTCCCTATGCCCTCTACCCCCAAAATAAATTTCAAGTCTCTAGAGAAAAAATTGTGTGTAGTAGTGTGGTAAGGAGAGAGCTGCCTCACTTAGCAAGTGGTGAGCCCCTGCGACCTTGGAATGGAAGGAGCCATGCTAGGAGGGCGTGCTTGGATTCGTTTTTTTCGTCTCGTCGTGCTCTTTACTGGAATGTCGGTGTCGAAAATGTGAAAATCTGGAAACACAGTCTTTTTGGGGTAAAAACGTGATTTTAGACTTTTTGCTATATCTCGCGAACCAAGTATGCTAGAGGCATGTTCGACAGGTCCAAGGACTCGGGGTGACGTCCTCTCTGCTATGGACCACTCGTTATAATTTTTAAAAAATTTTGGAAACTCGATTTTGGGGTAAACACGTGTTTTTTTGTGATTTTGCCGATATCTCACGAACCAATAACGCTAGAGGCATGTACGATGGGTCCAAGGATTCGGGAAGACGTCCTCTTTGCTATGGACCACTCGTTGTAATTTTAAAAAAATTTGGAAACGCGATTTTGAGGTAAACACGTGTTTTTTGTGATTTTTGCCGATATCTCACGAACCAATAACGCTAGAGACATGTACGAGGTGTCCTAGGACTCGGGCTAACACTCCCTTTCAAATGTGGTAGATATTTTTTTTTCCAAAAAGATAATTCACAAAGGGCCTAACGCCATACATGTTGAAATAACGTTTTCTTTTTCTTTGCCTGTTTATAATGTCCATGAAGCGTGGCGGTTGAGAGAGACGATACGGCTGGGTGTGTGTGTTTCAACGAACCTGTCGCTGACCACGGTGGCTGTGTTCAATAGATCAATCGCTATTTCGGCGGGTCGGTGTATGAAAGAGCGAGCGTGCGTTTTTCTGATATTTTACCTTTAACGTGTAAACGGTGATGAGAACTTGGTTCTATGTTGGTCGAAGCGAGTACCGAAAACAAACGAGCAGGAGGTGAATGCCATTTGAGCTTATTGGATGGCGTTGATCTGACTTGACAACAGGTGACGCTTGAAAGTGAAATAATCTGACCATCGTGGTGGTAGGGGAGTGTGAAAGGCATGCACACACATGTGTGAAACCACAGGCACGCTAAACCAGTGACATCCTGTTTTGCTTCGTACGTGACAAAATGCAAGTTCATGTGAAATTTGATCTACCGCAGGTGTTCGCTTGGGACGTTATCTGTCCACGTGCGCAATAACTGTTAACAAGTTACATCCTGTCTTGCTTCGTACGTGACAAAATGCAAGTTGACGTGAAATTTGATCCGGCACAGGTGTTCGCCTGGGACGTTATCTGTCCACGTGCACGATAAGAGAATGTTCAAAGCGTGGGAAAAAAAGATTATACATGCAACGTAGCATATATAAAGACATGTCGTTATCATTTCCACGCTCACTTAGGTGACTACCTTTGAACACATTGCGTTGCATGAAACACTTGGTCTTGTTTAACAGTTTTGGTGTTGGTGGAAAATACTTAACCTTGTTGTGGGGTAGGTATATATTTATTCATTTATACATTTATTGATTTATATATAAATACATGCAATTATTTATTGATTAGGTAATTAATGATTTTATTTATTTATTTGTTAGCAGATAACCGGTATAGCCTACTTGTCGTGTGTGTGTGTGAACGATATTAAAGAAAGAGAGAAAAACGGACAACTAGAGAAGGAAACCATTTCCACACTAGTCCGTGAGACGGGAATATAGCAAAGCATTATACGTCAAGGTGAGATCTGTTTTATTATATAATATAACCTGTTTGATTTTGTTTTTGTTTATGAAATGCATAAACTATATGGAATGGATATACTTATGGTGGTTTATTTTATTTCTTTTTAGATATTTGGAAAACAAAAGGTTCACTGCTATTGCAAATACAGTTGAAAACCAAGTGGCTTTAGAGTGGAATCATTGTCAAGCAGTCTACAGCTGAAAACTCAGGTGAGAGTGTTCTTTCAAAATAATGTCTTTTGCCACTGCTACCGATAGCCTAACTTGGGAACCCTTAAACAGTTGTTTCAAATCACGTGTGTGCTCTGGCCGCGTGGTCAATGTTAGAAAAAGTTTGATTCCCAAAGAATTTTTACAATCTTGTTTTGAAATTTTTAAAATTGAAATTTGTACAGCGCAAAGGTTGCATACGGCTTTAAAAGTGAATACAGAACTGGTGTGCGATTTCATATATAAAAAGAAGGACGTGGAGCATAAAGAGACATTTTATATTTGCAGTAAAATGCAAGAGCTATTCATAGCCCATAATTTGGAACAGTGGTATGAAACCCACGTGGTGAATCCCTTGCTATCAAAATTTGATAAACTGCAACAAGGACCGAGTGGCCTTGCCTTAGACAAAATTCATCATCTACAAATCAACATTTGTCAATTCAACCCGTTGAATGCTGGGTCTAGCTATATTAAAACACCACTAGCCATAGCTTTGAAAAAGGCTGTGGTGAATATTAAGAATCGTGACAATGATTGCTTTCTGTGGGCTGTGGCTGCGTACTTGCAGCCAGCTCAAGACCGTAATGGTTGTTGGCCGGGAAAGTACAAGGCCAAGTTTGATGAATTAAAACAAACTTTAAATTTAACTCGAGTATCGTTCCCTATGGACTTAACCGAGATCCATAGGTTTGAACAAGATAACCAAGACTTTTCGTTCATGGTGTATGGCCTTAATGATAATGAGATTGTGGGTCCTCTTTATGCCACAAAAGAACCGAAACGACACCACATTCATCTTTTATATTTATCTTATGGAGAGGTGAATCACTATTGCCTGATTAAAAGCCTGAGTAGATTGCTAAGCAGCCAAATGTCCAAAGCACATGGTATAAAGCATATTTGTGACCGTTGTCTCCAATACTTTTGGACGCCTACTTCTTTGGAACGTCATAGGGTAGATTGTGTTACTCAGGAAGCGGTGAGACTGATATTGCCACAAGGGGACAAGGCTGTGTTAAAGTTTAAGGACATTCATAAGCGTGACACTGTTCCCTATGTGGTATATGCAGATTTCGAAGCTCTCACCACACCCATGGCGGGATGTGAACCAGATCCCTCCATGAGCTCAACCACACTCATTCAAAAACATGAACCCTTTGCCATAGGATTTAATGTGATGTGTGCCTATGACCCCACACAATCCGTTTACAAATACCGCGAGGGGCCAGATTGTGCCAAATGGTTCTTGGATGAACTTGTGAAGTTGGCTCATGATGTACAGGAAATACTGGACCACCCAGTACCCATGAGTCTATCTCCAGAACAACAGCAGCAGTATGAGCATGCCACGACATGTCATATTTGCGAAAAGCCACTGATCAGTGCTGAAGACACCGTTCGTGATCACTCGCACTTTACGGGGGAGTTTCGTGGAGCTGCGCATAGTAAATGCAACTTGAACTTTCCAGCTCCTCGCTTCATCAGTGTCTTTTTCCACAATCTGGCAAATTATGACATTCAGTTTTTGATTCGTGAATTGGGCTATGTCAACAAGGGCTCGTTTACCATTATTCCTCAAAACCATGAGCGTTTTACAGCCCTGACATGGAGGTTGGGCGACTTTAGCATTCGAATTTTGGATTCCTTTAAGTTTATGGCATCCTCGCTAGACAGCCTTGTGAATGGCTTGAATGAGGAGGAATTAAAAAATACTAGAATACATTTTAACGATCCAGAGCAATTTCAGTTGTGCATTCGGAAAGGTATATTCCCGTATGATTTCTGCAACAGCTGGGACGTGTTAAAGCAAAGAAAACTCCCTCCACAAGAGAAATTTTACTCGAAACTAACACGCAGTACCGTTTCCGATGAAGACTATGCACATGCATGTCAAGTTTGGCGAGTGTTTGGCATGAACACGCTAAGTGAATATGCTTTGCATTACCTAAAACTGGATGTATTGCTGCTCACTGATGTGTTTGAAAAATTCCGTGAGTTGTGTCAACACATTTACGGTCTTGACCCGGCTCACTATTACACGAGTCCTGGACTCTCGTTCGATGCCGCTTTGAAATACACTCAAGTGGAATTGGATTTACTCACTGATGTAGACATGGTTCTATTTTTTGAAAAGGGCATTCGTGGCGGCTTTGTGTCACTTAACCAGCGCCATGCCGAAGCGAACAATGTCTACATGCCTGATTATTCACCGGAAAAACCAGAATCGTACTTAATGTACTATGACGTGAATAATTTGTACGGTTACGCCATGAGTCAGCCTTTGCCCTATGGGAAGTTTGCTTGGCTGACAGACAAACAAGTGTCAGAATTTGATGTGAACATGGCTAGCCAAGAAACAGGCCGTGGATATGTGCTAGAAGTGGATATTGAATATCCCTCATCCTTGTATGATGAACATGCCGATTTCCCATTCTGTCTTGAGAAAATGGTTCCCCCTGACAGTAAAGTGAAAATTGAAAAACTCATGGGCACACTTTACAACAAAAATCGGTATGTGCTACATATCCAAATGTTGATGCAATGCCTCGCCCAAGGCTTAGTGTTGAAGAAAATCCACAGGGGTATTTCTTTTGCTCAAAAAGCATGGCTTGAGCCATACATGCGACTCAACACAGAGCACCGACAAATGGCAACACAGCAGTTTGAAATTAATTTTTTTAAATTAATGAACAACTGCATCTATGGCAAGTCAATGGAGAATGTCCGCAAATACCGTGACATTAAATTGGTCAATGTCTGGGAGGGACGGTGGGGTGCCAAGCCAAATTTCAAATCGATCAAAATTATCGATGAGGATTTGGCTACTATTGAAATGAGTAAGACCAGCGTGACCATGGATAAGCCCATTTACTTGGGTCAAGTCATTTTAGACTTTTCTAAATCGGTCATGTATCGATTCCACTATGAGTTTGCCAAACGCCATTTTGAGGACGTCTCTCTTTTGTATATGGACACGGACTCATTCATTTACCACATTCGCCACTGCAACCCCTATGACGTCATGAGGCAACATAGTGACTGGTTCGACACCTCTTGCTATAGCGCTGACAACGTGTTTCAGCTGCCCATAAAAAACAAGAAGGAAATGGGCGTTTTAAAAGATGAATGCGGTGATTCCATTATGACGGAATTCGTAGGTTTGGCTTCGAAAATGTATGCTTACCGCACACTCGATTGTAAGGAAGCCAAAAGAGCAAAAGGTGTAGGTAGGGCAGTGGTAAAATCGCTACGTGTAGACGATTACTTAGCGGTTTTACGCACTGGCAAAGCTATGTCTCATACACAGTGCAGGATACAATCCAGCAACCATCATTTGTATCTTGTGGAACAGAGAAAACGCACCCTCGCCTCCATGGATAACAAGCGTGTGTGGGCTGATGACCTGCTCACTAGCCTGCCCTGGGGTTATGATCGCAACGAGGAGGAGGTGTGATTTCACTGTTTAATCGTTTATGGGACATGGCTTTTTGTAACTTGTAGATTTAGAATTTTGTAAATATTGGTTTCTGTCATTGTAAATAGTAGATTTTGTAAATAGTGACAATTCACTTGGACCTTTTGCTCTTAAAAAGTTGTGTGCAACCTTATTTTTTTTAAATTTTTTGATTGGTAAATAGTGTGATTCTTTTAACGCTGTACAAAATTGATTTTTTTTGTAAATATGAAATAAGTAAGATTTTTAGTAACTTTAATAACTAGTATTTAATTATTTTTTGAAATAGTAAAATGGTAAACTAAAAAAAGTTCTTTCGGGATGAGTGTACATGTCAAGAATGTGCTTTTGGGAATAAATAAAGTGGTTGTGTTTGTTCCCAAAGACAGGTGTGAATGTATGACTGGAGAGAGAAAACTGGTGTGTATGATTGACCAGAGCAAACACGGTGAGGTAGGGTGGGTGGGTGGGGAGGGGGTAAATGGTCACTTATATAGTCATTTTGTTTTCAATAGTTTTGTTTTTTCATTGAAATGTGGCAGACAATAGACATTATTTTTTAAAAACAGTCTTACCTGCAGTAGTCGTAGACCTCGACGTTTCTCCAAACACGCATCAGCACATTGCAGTATTATCAAGGTCAAGCACTTGCATCAACATCATTGTCAAATCTCAACTTTCGACATACACCAAATGGAAAAATGTGAAAACAGCAAAATGGAAATTCCATGTTTCCATATCACCAAAACAGCAAAACTTAAAATGGACATTTTAAAAAACTGGAAATGGGCATGTGTGAAATTTGAAAATTCAAAAACTTTAAACGGTCATTGTTTAAAAAGTGTCATCAGCAAAATGGAAAAATCCATATCATCAAAATGAACGTTTTCAAAAACTGTAAATTGCAAATTAGCAAAATGGCAATGTGTGAAATGTGAAAATGAGAAATCAGCCATCAACATCATGGTTTTTTATAAATAAAAACACAAAACATCGTGCTCTGGAAAACTTTTGTTTTTATTTCATAGTCATAGTGAATTGACAAAAGAAAAATAGAATACAAACAAATCCCAATTCCTCACTCCTCAATGTTTATGTCCATGCATCATCAACTTTCCTTTCATAGCACTCATGACAATTAGGGCTGCCATCCTTTCACCCACTGAGGCATCATTGGATGTGAAACGTTGTTTAGCTTTCTTCAATAACAATTTATCTGCCACATGTCTTAAACCAGGATGACTATGGCGATAAGAAAGGTCATGTTCCTTGCATGCTTGATTCAAAAGATTAATGGGTACATCACCACGTTGTAAACGTTTTTCGAGACGAGTTCCAGGGCCGCAAAAACGATAACCTGGAAGATGGATTTCGAAAGGTAAGTATTGAATCACTTTGTCAATGACGCCATTGCCAGTACAGGTCTGGCATATCCTTTTCCATCGATGGTAAGAAGGTTTGGTCTTCCTCCTCCTCTGTGGACGATGTTTGTGTTTGTTGTTGTTGTTGCTTTTTCTCGCCATGACACCCGTGGAATGATTCAACAAAGTCTTTACATGGACTCTTATGACCGTGATACAGTTTCACTAGCTGGCAAGTCGCACACTGACGCATAGACGGTATTTTTGCCATGGCCACTTGCTTATGGTGATCGTAATCCGTACAGGGTTGCAATTCACTCAACACAGGGTCTTGAGTCCATGATTTTGGTACATGTTGCCAGATTTCTTTCACTGCGTTGGCGGCCACATAATAAATGAACGACTTGGGCAGCGCCAAGAGTTCCTCTTTGGTAAAACTGTCTAGTTTCTTTTTGCACACAAAGAACTTGCCGATGGCTTTGTCCGTAGCATTGCCTTTCTCCATGGTATCACGTGCTGTAGATGTTTACACGTCGCTTGTAGAAATCTCACTGACGTCATTCACAGGTAAATCTCGAGTTATAATTTTGTTCAACAACTCCCAGCAGGCATGAGTGGTTAACCAATGAAAGAGATGCCACGCATGCGATAGGGCTGTATGGGTAATGTTGCCACAGGAACAAGTATCCATGAGCGTTTGCAGGGAGGGGCAGCCCAACTCCATGAGGTCGATACATTGACAGTAAGACGCCAAAAATGGTTGCAACCATTGACGTTTTTCATTACCTTTCACAAATACCACATTGGCCGAGGACAAGTGTGCTTTCATGACCACGTCCAAATATTTATAGGAAATGGTTCCCTGATTCCAGTCTAGTTGCCTATGATTTTCAATCCACTGGGTTTGTTTACGGTCTTTTTCACACAACAAATCAAAAGCATGGGGTGGTTTAAATAGCAAATGCGTAGCTTTTGATATCCAAAACGTGGTACAATCGATCACGGCCACTTGTTTAAATATAAATTTGTTGTCACCAATTTTAAACCCTTGGCAATCCACAATGAGTGTGCGCAACATGTTGACGCTTGTCTGGACCAAGTTCAACTGACGACTGACTGACGATCAGGTGTGATCATGGCATGGACTTACCTGCCATGCTAGTTCCAAAAAAGAAGGTTAGGGTAGGACAGAGGCAAAAGCAAAAAAATAAGAATTTAAGAATTATATCATTTTATTATCATTACACGTCTTACAGGCTTTTCTCATTTTAGGATATGGACGATAGCAACTGATACAACAATATAGTCTCTTGTGTTTGTAACGTCCATAACACCGATGATGTCCCAATGTCTCTAAACTAGGCGTTTTTGATGGTGAGCTGCTCACTGAAGCACCATGGATACCATACGGCCCACATGTATCGTAACTTGTTTTTTTTTCATTACCCAGAGACACAAGTGAGGGATAGCTTGAATGACAGGGTATATTTCCCACTTTCATTCTGCACAGGTAGGGGCAGGTGGGTGACCAGCGTTGATGTTCCTGCATGGGTTCATCGCCCTCCTGCCATTGGTCTATGATGATGGGACAAAAGGCACATTTCACTTCATCTCTTGTTTTTAAATAGTAGAATCCAGCGGCCGCCAAGGCTTGAGGGTTTATGAAAGGCACTGGCCATGTGGCAAAAGTCTTGAAACGTTGTTCCTCAGAGTTTACATTCATGGATGTAACGTCTCTTGAGGCTTTAAAGCAAGACATGACTGAGCGGCTTGACGTGGGATGACCTGTTATTTATACACTCGTCACTTGGTTGGACAGTGGATAATAGTTGACTTGTTTGTGATGAATAATCAAACAGTAGGCCGTGGTATTGGCTGGTACATTGTCATGCGTTTCAAAATCTAGTCGAATGTCGATATTGGATGGCTTGACAGACTCTTCCAGGTAAGAACAGTCAAAGACAATCAGTGGTGCTCTTGCCTTAAACGCTTGGGGTAGTAGCATGGGGCCGTTCTCTTTTTGATAATACGACCATCGAAATTTAGAAAACAAGTCGTACAGGGGGCCAAACTTATTTTTTGAAAAATCCAAATCCAGTCCTTCATAGGGAAACACGGCTCCGTTGAGGAAAAGGCGTGCATTTCTCAATTGCAAATGATCAAATTGCGTGGCATCTTTGGTTTGTTGATACTTGCGATTCGTTTGAAAACCCACGATCAGGTAGAGAGGTCTCTCTGTATAGCGAGCTGTTTTTACAGACCAACTGTGTGTGTTGGTGGTGGGCAATAGCGGATACTCATGGAGTGCCCAGCTTCTAAATTCCATGGGTAGAGGCATATCTCTCTTTACCATTTTGAGTATGTCCAGTTTTTTGCTATCGTTAAGGGTCACATGAGGCACTTTCCATAGCAAGCGTTGTAGTTGAACTTTTGAATCGATGGGGGCATTGTCGGCTCCCTTGAGTGCATTATTATCACTCCTGTCTCTCACCAGATAAAGCACTTGCCTTGCGTTGACCACAATGCGTTGGTGATCTTCAGCAAAGCCTAGAATCAGTTTAAGAGGTAAATATCCAGTAAAGGTCCCATCGGTGTGTACCATCCAGTCATTGGTCAAGTCAGGACACCAACCTGCCATGCAAAGTGTTTTACCTTCTTCCTCACTATAAGAGGGGTATAGTTTCATGACACTGGAAATGCCCACATTTCGAGTGCTATCCACCACGATATCGTTAATGACATAACGTACTTCAGAAAACAGAAAGGCTAAACCATGGTTGGCCAACTTGGATGTGGTAGGTGTAGAGCCATCGGCTTTGGTGAGCCGACCTTCAATCTGAATGACACTTTCATGCGGTAGGGTGTAAATATCTTGGTTGTTGATAACAAATTGAATTTCATCATTGTTATTGAGTCCAGGTGTTTGAGCTTGATAGGAATGGAGATCAATTCTTACCACTCCTGGTTGCTCCTCGATGCGGTTCGCTATCTCTAGGATAGAATTCATCATGAGGGTTGACGTGGTAACCCAAATGCTGTAAAATCTGCTTGTTCTGAGATGTTAACGTGTATTCACGTGGCAAACAACTAACACCATTCCTAGACGGTGTTGTTGCTTTATACACAAACTTCATAGTGGCTTTAGCACCAACTTGTAAGTCACTGGTGTGGTAGAATCTAGATCAATGAGTTGTTGATCTCTATTGATCAGTCTTAATGTTATATTACTAATACTATCGACAGCCACAGCATGAAAAAGCACCACTGGAGGGTTTTCACGAATAATATAGCCATTGGGCGAAGTCACAATAAAGTCATAAAGTGAATGCGATGGTTCTTGATTGGTGTACACTTGGCTAATAATATTACACGTCACCGACACATGATGGTCCTCAATGAATTTCACTTCATGGTCTGATTCATGTTTTTTGTTGGGCTCCAACACACGTGGTTTAAATCCTAGTAATGGACCAATGGAATCGGGGTGTGTTTTAAAGTCAATGTTGAATGAGGAGAAAATACTGCAGCGATGAGTGTTGGTATTGCCTACAAGTTCAAACTTGTGCGTTCCGTCGAGAAATGACTTTAAACCATATTGATTGATCAACACCACATAAATGTGTTCATAAATATCATCGATCGTGTATCCACCAGAGTTCAAGGTGAGCATAGAATCATCATAGTAAAACTTGTTGTTCACATTTTCACGTATGTTGTATATTCGATTGTACGTTTCAAGAGAAACAAGTCCTAAACCATAGGGTTTTTCACTCAATTCGATAGGCGGGTAGAAGTCTAGGCTGACTTCAGGTCCACGTCCATGCACTGTAAACGTTTTACTTTCTGCCGACATACTGGTGGCGTTTTAGCTTATGCTGCGTCTTATATAAAAAAATTAAACACAAACGTCCACACTGTTGGCTATTAAACGTTTGCTCTCGTTTCACATTATAATATAGCTTGATCCTGTTTCCAAAATAGGTCACTAGTTCCATGGGCGGGGGCAAATTCCCAAAACTGTCAAAGTACCATACCATGGATTCCTCTTTGACATAAGCTACATAATGCGTTCCTGGTCCTCGGTGATCATCCAAATTGACAACAGCACATTCCTTTTTCCAGGGTCGTGGGGGTAATTGGTTTCGCATAAACACACCTCGAAAATGAGAAAGCTTTAGTTGTTTAGCATAGCTTTCCACTTGTTGATGCGTCAGGGCATGTCTCGCTATGGCTGAGGTTAAATTTTTTTTTTTTAATAGTTCGAAATGGTGAAATCCCAAATCCTTGTTGATAAAAGGCTGGCTTTAAATTGGCATTTCTAGCCCCCATGGCAATCGCTTCCATCGTTTCATTGTGTCGCTGACTTTCTTTGAGTTGTTGCTTGCCCTGCTGCGCGGCTTTAATGGTTTTCGCCACTGCACTGGCACCGCCCAAAAGTGAGCCCAGAGCAGCCAAACCAGCAAATAATGCAGGTAAAAATCCCGCTCGTTTGGGGACGGGAATCACTCGCCCTTGGTTTGAAACCTGTCGCCGACGTTTTGGAATAACCTGTCTCTGTGCTGCTCGAAGGGCTTTCCTTATGGTCAATACATTATTTTTTCTTTTTTTCTTTCGCAAGGGCTTGTCCACGAATGTTGTAAGCCCAGGCTTTGCCAAGGACAAAGTCCTTTTTTTAGTCTTTCTCACTACATACCTTTGTTTCACCATGATGATAATGACCAACAACCTTTCACAAGAAAGTTTAAATCACAACTAACGTCAGATGGTTATTTCATGGCTGTATATTCCAATTCCACATAAAGTGGGAAGTCGTTTATGGTTTTTCCCGCTTGCTTTTCATCCCATGTCAACATGAGGTGAAAGGATAATTCGTCCCCTGCATTGACCATTTCATGGTTATGGATCAACATCCTATGACCATTTATCTTTATTTGTAAATGGTTCTCATCAGGTATGGCATATTTGATGTGAATGGTTCCATCATAGTGTAATCGATAGTGGCTTAAACCCGAAGCAAGCACATAGGTCAAGTGCTGATCATGGACTAGCGGTAAATGGTTTCTGTCATTCACAGGTTTATCATTTGTCAGATACACTAAAAATACACATGGGATAAATTTATAAAGCCTTTTCATTTCATGGATCACGTAACGCTTGGTACAGACATCGTCTTCGTCTTGTGGGTCTTCCACGTGAATAATCCGATGGTGATTAGCGCTATAGCCATTCACCATAAGCTGTGGCACTTTGTCATAAAACTCATACACTTTGTTATCCACATACTTTTTCGTAGTAACGTCTGTAGACACTTGAGGATGTTTTACATGGGTTAACCGCTTTCCCTTAAAGTCATAATCTCCCTGTTTTGTGCGTGGCACTACTGACCTATCCACATAGTGTTTATTAGCAGGATCTGTTTCCTGTTTAGGATCATGTATGAGGACAGGCCTATCTTTGGCCATCAACGCACGTCCAAAGACATCCATCGTCAACCTGTAGTAGCAGTCTACTGTTTCTATGACAAGGTTCGGTGTCCTGTATATAGACAGCCGGCTAGCCTGTCTAAGCCTTAGTTGACATGAAGATTATTAAGCAGCAAGAGTCATTCCCCGTGGGGGACATGGTTTCCCATCTCTGTCCCACATCACGTGAACAACGCCATGGTTCACTGTTTCCATCTTCCATTCGCTGCATCATTGTGGGGCCTTCCGGCTGTGGAAAGACTAATCTTTTGCTAACGCTCATCACAGCGCCCAATGGTCTGCGTTTTCAAAATATTTATATTTTTGCAAAATCTCTCTACCAACCCCTCTACGTGTTTCTGGATCAAGTCATGTCTGGATTACAAAAAGAGAATATGGGTTATTTTACATTTTCCATGCAAGAAAATGTGATTTCACCGGATGAGGTAAAGCCTGATTCACTCATGATTTTCGATGATGTATCCACTGAACGTCAAGGCATCATTCAAAGCTATTTCAGCATGGGTCGACACAAACATATCGATTGCTTCTATCTTGGGCAAACGTATTCAAAAATGTCCAAACAGTTGATTCGTGACAATGCCAATGTCATTGTTTTATTTCGTCAGGACGAGAGGAACAGTCGTCACATTTATAATGAACATGTGAATCCGGATATGACCTTTCAAATGTTTACAGAATTGTGTGCCAAGTGCTGGAACACTCAACGTCATGCCTGTTTAGTGATTGACAAACAAAGTGAAATCAACCAAGGACGGTATCGCTTAGGGTTTGATCATTTTATTGCTATTTAAGGCCCTGTCTCATTCCCCATCAAGTCATTTGTCAAGACACCATGGCGCTAGCAGAGAGTCAATTGAAAAAGCATATTATTAGAGCAAAAAATACTATTCGCCAAAAGTTTCGTCAATTGAAACAATCACGTGCCAATCATGCTTTGTTTATTCAGCAACATTTAGCACCTCCACTAAAAGCCATGTTGAAACCCTCTTTCAAGCCATCTGAAACGCTACCCACCGTTTCACAAGCCACGCAGACGCTGCACGAGGACCCTGAGGAAGAGGAAGAGGAACAGGAAGATTTGACTAGTGTTAGTGAAGTTGAGGATGAAGAGGAACAAGTGTTTACGCCTCAAAAAAAGGCCGCACCCCTTGCAGAGTTTTTGAGAAAAAAGAAATCCTTGGCCATGGTCGAAACACCTTGCCCTTCCAGAGCGTCTCCGTTTTCACAACTCTTGGCCACTCCTCAACATAAAGCTCAACTGAAAACCATTTTAATAAAATATTATGGATCAACATTGGAACCCTATTTCACCGATCTATTTATTGGAAACACAGATACCACGTATGGTGTTCGCTATGAGGATGATAGTTTTAAAATTGGCGATTCATCCATTAAATTTGCTCGTACTAAAGCTGTCATTAAAAACATCAACTATAAATTAACGCCAGGACTGTTAAAGCTGCTCTTTTCTCGGACCCCCTCTTCCCATGATTATACATCAGAGGACCTTGACAAATATAAATCCATTTTATCGGATACCCATGCTCACAAAAGACAGTATGATCCCACGCAACAAGTGAATGCCAATATATCTCAAAAATATAAAACCATCATTGCAAAAATGTTTCCCACTAGTCAAAGTACTCGTCGTAAAGCGTCCGCTTCGGGAGTGACATTTAAACCATTAAAACCCCTTGTGGATGTTACCTACTGGCACAATCCCAATAAGCTCGTCCAGCGGCTACAGTTGTTGCATGCTTCACGTCAAGCTGGTCATACCGGTCACGATTGGGAAATTCAAGAAATTGAACAAGAACTTCGAAATGCCAAAATTATTGTTTAAGCCCTCACCCATTAAAATGGGTATTGCTCACGAGTTGCATCGCCCAGCTAGGCGTCATTATCCGCGACTCAAGGTGATTTCACGAGGTGTGGATGAACTTTGGCAGGCTGACTTGGTTGAAATGATACCCTATGTTGGCGTTAACGACGGTGTACGCTATATGTTGACCGTCATTGATGTCTATTCCAAAATGGCCTTTGTTGAACCTGTGCGTCGCAAGTCTGGTCCACTAGTTACCAAGGCCTTTCAACATATTATTCAACACTCCCAACGTCAACCCCAGCTGCTACAAACCGACCAGGGGAAAGAATTTTTCAACAAGGACTTCTCCCGTTTTCTCAAATCTAAGGATATTCACCATTACACCACGTACAGCAATCTCAAAGCCAGTGTGGTCGAGAGGTTCAACCGAACATTGAAAACCCATATGTGGAAAGCGTTTACCGCTCAGGGCACGTATCGCTGGTTGGACATGTTACCTGAGCTAGTATCACGTTACAATGACACCAAACATAGAACGATTGGGACCAAGCCACGCCTCGTGACTAAAAATATTCAGCGATTGGATAAACTGTTTAACCCCATAAAAACAGCCGATCCTAAACGTCACCGACTGAACATTGGGGATTTTGTTCGTGTGAGCAAATTTAAGTCTGCCTTCAATAAGGGCTACACACCTCAGTGGGGGACTGAACTATTTCGAATTCGTCGAGTCTACTTGGACAGTCCAGTCACCTATTTACTCGAGGACCTCAACCATCAACCCATAAAAGGTAGATTTTATCTCCATGAACTTCAGAAAACAGCATTTCCTCAGCATTATCTTGTGGAAAAAGTGTTGAAACAAAAAGGAAATAAACTCTACGTCAAATGGTTAGGGTTTAACTCTACGTTTAATTCTTGGATCAATAAACTACATGTTGTGTGAACCTGTGTACTTTTTATTTATTCACCCATGTTGTACACCACCTATAGCTCTATGTATACAGCGCTCCGCGCTTCATGCATGCTCATACATGTTTGTCTTTCCCTTTCCTCTTGTGTTCTCTCATACATCACCCCCTCCCCTCTCCCTCCCTTCACCTCCCACCATTGCTGTTTGCAGCTCTTGCCTGTCTATTGGTTGTGACATCATTCCCACAAGTTGCATCATACTTTTTTACTGATTCAGCGATTCCCACGCTTTGAACATTCTCTTATCGTGCACGTGGACAGATAACGTCCCAGGCGAACACCTGTGCCGGATCAAATTTCACGTCAACTTGCATTTTGTCACGTACGAAGCAAGACAGGATGTCACTTGTTAACAGTTATCGCGCACGTGGACAGATAACGTCCCAAGCGAACACCTGCGGTAGATCAAATTTCACATGAACTTGCATTTTGTCACGTACGAAGCAAAACAGGATGTCACTGGTTTAGCGTGCCTGTGGTTTCACACATGTGTGTGCATGCCTTTCACACTCCCCTACCACCACGATGGTCAGATTATTTCACTTTCAAGCGTCACCTGTTGTCAAGTCAGATCAACGCCATCCAATAAGCTCAAATGGCATTCACCTCCTGCTCGTTTGTTTTCGGTACTCGCTTCGACCAACAAAGAACCAAGTTCTCATCACCGTTTACACGTTAAAGGTAAAATATCAGAAAAACGCACGCTCGCTCTTTCATACACCGACCCGCCGAAATAGCGATTGATCTATTGAACACAGCCACCGTGGTCAGCGACAGGTTCGTTGAAACACACACACCCAGCCGTATCGTCTCTCTCAACCGCCACGCTTCATGGACATTATAAACAGGCAAAGAAAAAGAAAACGTTATTTCAACATGTATGGCGTTAGGCCCTTTGTGAATTATCTTTTTGGAAAAAAAAAATATCTACCACATTTGAAAGGGAGTGTTAGCCCGAGTCCTAGGACACCTCGTACATGTCTCTAGCGTTATTGGTTCGTGAGATATCGGCAAAAATCACAAAAAACACGTGTTTACCTCAAAATCGCGTTTCCAAATTTTTTTAAAATTACAACGAGTGGTCCATAGCAAAGAGGACGTCTTCCCGAATCCTTGGACCCATCGTACATGCCTCTAGCGTTATTGGTTCGTGAGATATCGGCAAAATCACAAAAAAACACGTGTTTACCCCAAAATCGAGTTTCCAAAATTTTTTAAAAATTATAACGAGTGGTCCATAGCAGAGAGGACGTCACCCCGAGTCCTTGGACCTGTCGAACATGCCTCTAGCATACTTGGTTCGCGAGATATAGCAGAAAGTCTAAAATCACGTTTTTACCCCAAAAAGACTGTGTTTCCAGATTTTCACATTTTCGACACCGACATTCCAGTAAAGAGCACGACGAGACGAAAAAAACGAATCCAAGCACGCCCTCCTAGCATGGCTCCTTCCATTCCAAGGTCGCAGGGGCTCACCACTTGCTAAGTGAGGCAGCTCTCTCCTTACCACACTACTACACACAATTTTTTCTCTAGAGACTTGAAATTTATTTTGGGGGTAGAGGGTATAGGGACCTTTCATTTATGTCAAACAATTTTTTTGTAGAATTCCTAGTTTCCAAAATATAGGATTTTCAAAATTCGAGTGTTTTCAAAAAAAACATAAAAGTAAAAAAGTTTCATTACAAAAAATAAAGGTCATAAAGACCATTCGTTTGAGCCATGGCACAACGTTCTATCATGTTTAGTTTTCAAGCTATCACCAACTTTCGAAAACAAAAAAATTCAAAGAATTTTTGAAAAATATAATACATGGTCCGTAGGAAAGAGGGCATCAACCCGAGTCCAACGACACCTCATTTGTCAAAATCGGATCATGGGTTCACGAGATATTGGCTTGGACTCACGCGGCGGCCATGACACTAAGCAGAACTCCTAGTAGCCCCCTACTGCCTATACATATATCAATCCAACATGGCGATCATCTGAATTATTTAGACGGTTCTCAATATCTACGAATCTATTATAGCAATCAAACTGATTTTTTATGTTCATAGGGGCTATGAACATAAGTTCACCTATAGCACTTTCAAAAACCTGGTGATCACAAATCCAACATGGCGGTGACGCGAATTATAAATATTCGCATGGTTGTTTCTCGCAATTTAACCATCCGAGTGCAGTGAAACTTGGTACAGTAAATCCTTATACAAATGCTAATACACTGGCATCTAATTTATTTCAATTGTTTCCATGACCACAAGATGGCAGCTGTGCGAAATTTTTAAATCTCGTTTTTACTTCTTGTGTCCAAATCATGCGATTGACGTCTGAATACTGCACGTATACAATAATCTTCATGTAAAAGTACTTAACTATAATACCTACATATATAAACATCCAACATGGCGACAATCCACAATATTTAGTCGGTTCGCAATATCTACGAATTTATTACAGCAATCAAACTGAAATTTTGTTTGTTGATAGTGGCAGTTAACATAAGTGAAAATATACTTTAGCACTTCACGGAAATACTTGTTCAACTTACCGTTTCCCTGGCTCGAAAGATGGAAGAGCAATAAAGATGAGTGCAACTGCTGGTGGTACTGTAATTGACTGGAGGAGCAGAACGTTGCAAAAAGTATCGTCCCATGAGCGACTCCAACCTCAGCTCCTTCAGCCCATTACTTGGCAATCCAGTGGTTATCCTCATGCAGTACGCCTGAGGTTTGGTGGAAACTTGAATTGCAGCCAATTGCCATAGCGTGGTACTTTAATTGAACGTCCCTAGGCTCCCTATCAAGTTCAATTTCAAGTAGTTCCAACTTTGGATACCAGAGATGCCAGTGTCAGTGACACCTAGTGGCAAACGTTGGAACTTCATAGAGCGTTTCTAATGAAAAACCCTCAAATTTAGCTACACACTACCATTTTTAGTGGTAGGCTCTTTTACATGCCATACATCTATGACCTGGGCCAGCCGGCTTTTTTTTCCCCCGAGGGAAGGCACACTGAAAGATTTCAAAGCTCTTAAAAATCCGACGACTTCAGCCGCGTTTGGACCCGTGATCTTGGGCATAGTACGCTATTCAGCATGCTACCGATACGACTCCGAAGTCTGTAGAACCTCTTAAGAGTAGGCTACGTTACTCCTCCAGTTTTCTGTTCCAAACACTCTCCACTTCACTATATCGTAGTTTTAAGCGTCAATATGATTAGCCTATTTGCGATATCCAGCCACTTGGCACGGCGTCTTAACTTTTTTTTTTTCAGATGATATGCTGCACTACAATATTGACTGCACGCCCATTATATTATTCGCACGGTGTACCGACAGTAGTGGCTACGCGGGCTAAAGCGCTGCGTTAGGTCAAGGGGCCAAGCTCTCTGCTGACTCGGTAGACGCGTGGGTTCGAGTCCCACCGTCGGCTGTCCTTGAAATGGTTTTCCGTGGTTTCCCATTTTCAACACCAGGCAAATGCTGGGACAGTACCTTCTGACAGGCCACGGCCGCTTCTTTCCACATCCTTGCCCAGTTTCATTCATCTTCATCCATTCCATCTCTCATCCCGACGCGCAGGTCGCCCACGGGCGTCGACTAGAAAGACCTGCACTCGGCCTCTCAGGAGGCTACACGACAAAAAATTCGCACGGTGTGTAGTAACAATGCTCAGTATTATTTGTAGTATATACTTGTAGTATACCAATAGACTACCACTTACGGATTGCAAGCAGATAAAAGTTGATCGCCCCTCCTGACAAAACACGTTAGTTGGGCCGCTTAAAGGAATATTATTAGGGGCAGCTGACTCACCCGATATATCAGAATAGTTACGAGGGCTGCTTTTTAAGTAAGGGCCGTTTTTTAAGCCCGTAGTTAGTGCGCACGCCGCAACAAGCGTGCGCGCTACCTCCCGGCATCCTTTGCGAACAAGCAGGCGTCAGTTGCAGCTGTGTAGCTAACCTGTACGCTGAACTGTGCATCTTTACAATGTTCAAGATTATTGTTTCGCCCGCCGCGTGTGAGGTACGATCTGTGATACGTTTTTTGAGTGCAAGAAACATGTCGGCTGCAGACATTCATCGTCAGCTTTGTGAGGTGTATGGTGATAATGCAATGACGGAAGGTAAAGTGAGAAAATGGTTACGCGAGTTCAAAAGTGGCCGTCAAAATGTTCATGACGATGAACGCTCAGGTCTGTGATCACAGATGACTTGGTGACTGCAATTGACACGAAAATTCACGAGGACCGAAGATTCATGATAACCACTCTATCAATGGATTTTCCTCAAGTGTGAATTCTTGGTTGTCAGAGCAGGCGGCAAACATTCATGCAGAGGGATTTCTGAACTGAGTTTTAAGGTATGACAAGTGCCTAAATAAACAAGGCAACTATGTAGAAAAATAGAGGAAGGTATGTAAAACCTAAAAATTAATGTGGTTTCGAAATAAAATGTTCGCTTAATTTAAAAAAGGCCCTTACTTAACAGCCTTCGTACTTGAATCCCTTTGGATTGCTCAATGTCTCAGTTGTTTAAACGCATACAATTTCGCCCTTTCTGTTGATGCCCCTAGGGGAATTAGGGGGTAAACTCCTTTCATGTATGCTCTGGAAATGTATGCCTGTAACCTAAATTTGGAGTCCCCCATGACAGTTTAATTCAGGTTGTTATCTTTCTTCACATATGTTTCAATTCTATAAGTTAACGTGTTGGCTGCGTGACCAATTGCATTGGTCCGTCTGCAGTAGACGCAGTGTCACTATATTATTATTATTATAGCTTGCCACGGTGGGTGAGTGGTTATCATGTCGGATTACTAACCCCCATGCTTGCAGGTTCGCTCCTGGCCTTGGTAAGTGATTTTAGAAAGGCGGCAAAAATCACGATAATCATGTCATATGCTGTTGGCATTTTAAAGAATCCACTTGAATTCAGTAGGCCGTGTCCATAATGGCAAAATCAATCTTGGGATATTCCGCCAATACAAAGTTTCTCCTTTCTCTAATAGAATGCACTATAGTGTCAAGGAACTTAGATATCTAACCTCATTGACTCTCAAAGCGTTCCAAGTAACGACAAAATTCGACATGCAAGCTGCCCTCTGGATGTCAAATAACATAGCCTGCACCCGGCACTCGAGGCCATATGATATTTTTATTTTTTAAATCTTTTTTAAACGTTACAGCCTATTGGACCACGCGAAGCAATCATTACTTTTTGTTCTTCCTGTCTTTCCAGTACTCTTTCGTTCGTGCACTAAAGGCCCTCTTCCTTTCTTCGGTCCACTTTGGTCTTTGGGCTGTAGGTGCAGCTCTCTCTGACAACACTTCCCACTTGCATACTTTGTGTCTAAATACGCTTTTGTCTATGGTGTCTTCTGGGTCGACCTGTGATTTTACAAGATTAATTTTCACTTGCATCATCCAGGGTGTTGTAATCATGAGCCGCTGTATGTATCTAAGAATTTTGTTGGTGATTCTGGTTTGCGGGAGTCTGCTGATGTGGCCGTAAAATTTTGAGTTGCCTCTTTTTGATGTCTGCTGCGAGGTTGGACAATTTCTCTGTGGTCTCTCTGGAGTGAGGCCTGTATCCTTCATCTGTGTGCTTTGGTCCAATTATTTTCCTTATTATTTTCCTTTCCTCTGTGAGGATTTTTTCCAAGTCGCCCTTCGTGTGTAACGTCAACGTCTCACTGGCATAAAGCACCTCAGGTTTAATATCCGTGTTGTAATGACGAAATTTAGTGAATGTGGACAGACACTTTTTTTGTTGCAGACATCCTGTATCTTGTATAAGGTTCTCTTCATTTTCATCAACCTAGTGTTCTGTGCGATTTCATCTTTTCCCGTCGGTTCAAGCACTTCACCTAGGTATTTAAAGTGGGCGATATTATTATATATTATTATTATCTATATATATAAAAATCAATCTTACGTGATAGTTTGTCTGTGGGTGTGTATGTCTCCTATGCATTCATATACCACTCAACCGATTGCGATGAAACTTGGGTGAGATGTTGAGTACACTCTAAGGAAGGTTTCTGACTTAGTAAATCCATTTTACAATAGGTAGCGCACGCGTAGATTCAACAAATGAGTGACGATGCGCGAAGCGTTTCAAACAAGTCCCGTATGTGTTCATATACCATTCGTCCGATAGCGATGAAACTTGGGTGAGATGTTGAGTACACTCCAAGGAAGGTTTCTGACTTAGTAAATCCATTTTACAATAGGTAGCGCACGCGTAGATTCAACAAATGAGCGACGATGCGCGAAGCATTTCAACAAAGTCCCGTATGTGTTCATATACCATTCGTCCGATTGCGATGAAACTTGGGTGAGATGTTGAGTACACTCCAAGGAAGGTTTATGACTTAGTAAATCCATTTTACAATACGTAGCGCACGCGTAGATTCAACAAATGAGCGTCGATGCGCGAAGCATTTCAACAAAGTCCCGTATGCATTCATATACCATTCGTCCGATAGCTATGAAACTTGCGTAAAATGTTGTGTACACTGCAGGGAAATTTTCTGGCTTATTACATCCACTTTACAATAGGCAGCGCACGATTAGATTCAACAAATGAGCTACGACGCGCGAAGCATTTCAACAAAGTCACGTTTGCGTTCATATACCATTCGTCCGATAGCGATGAAACTAGGCTGAGATTTTGTGTGCACTCCAGGGAAGGTTTCTAGCTTAGTAAATCCCTTTAAAAATAGGTAGAGCACGAGTAGAATCAACAAATGAGCAACGGCGCGCGAAGCGTTTCAACAAAGTCCCATTTAATTTCATATACCATTCATCCGATAGCGATGAAACTTGGGTGAGATGCTGTGTACACTCCAGGGAAGGTTTCTGGCTTAGTACATACATTTTACAATAGGTAGCGCACCAGTAGATTCAACAAATGAGCGATGACACGCGATGCGTTTCAACAAAGTCCCGTATAAAGTCATATACCATTCGTCTGATAGTGATAAATGTTTGGTGAATTGTTGTGTACACTCCAGGAAAGGTTTCTGGCTAAGTAAATCCATTTTACAATACGAAGCGCACGTTTATGTTCAACAAATGAGTGACTACGCGCGAAGCGTTTCGACAACGTCCCGTATACGTTCACATACCATTCATCCGATTGCGATGAAACTTGGGTGAGATGTTGTGTACACTCCAGGGAAGGTTTCTGGCTGAGTACATCCATATTACAATATGTAGCGCAAGAGTAGAATCAACAAATGAGCGACGACACGCGAAGCGTTTCAACCAAGTCCCGTATGCATACATGTACCATTCGTCCGTACCTATGAAACTTGGGTGAGATGTTGTGTACACGTCATGGAAAATTTCTGGCTTAGTAAATCCCCTATACAATATGCAGCGCACAAGTTGATTCAACAAATGAGGGACGACGCGCGAAGCGTTTCAACAAAGTCCCGTATACGGTCATATACCATTCTGCCGTTAGCGGTGAAACTTGGGTGAAATATGGTTGACACTCCAAGGAAGGTTTCTGGCTTAGTAAATACATTTCACAGTAGGTAGCACACGAGTAGATTCGACAAACGAACGACGATAGCGATGAAACTTGGGTGAGATGTTGTGGACACTTACGTGACGGTTTCTAACTTAGTAAATACATTTTACAGTAGGTAGCGCACGAGTAGATTCAACAAATGAGTGACGGAGTGCGAATCGTTTAAACAAAATCAGGTATGCGTTCATATACTATTCATCCAATTGCGATGAAACATTGATCAGTTATTTTGTACCCGCCAGGGAAGGGGACTTAGTAAATCCATTTCACAATAAGTAGCGCAAGAGTAGATGCAACAAATGGGTGACGACGCGCGAAGCGTTTCAACAAAATTCCCTATTGCGTTCATATAACATTCTTCGATTGCGATGAAACCTTGATGAGTTATTGTGTACACGCCAGGGAAGAACTTCCACTAAGTAATACATTTCTCAATAGGTAGCGCACGAGTAGATTCAACAAATGAGTGACAGCGCACGAATCGTTTAAACAAAAACCCCTATACGTGCATATACCATTCATCCGATTGCGATGAATCATTGATGAGTCATTGTGTACACGCCAGGGAAGGGTTTCGACTTAGTAAATCCATTTCACAATAGGTAGCGTACGATTAGATTCAACAAATGAGTGACAGCGATGAAACTTTTTGAAAGTTGTTGTGCACGCTCCCTCGAATGGTTCTAAATTAGAAAATCCATTTTATGATAGCATAGAGGCAGTTAACATGTTGTGTATCCAAAAGCACTTCAAGAAACAGAATTTCAACGCCAACACTTTCTTTGATTGGCATTGCAACGCATGCCGGGTACAGCTTGTATTATTATATATTATTACGGTATTATTATTATTATTATTGTTGTATCCTTATACTTTTCTTTTACTTCTTCGGATTATTTAAATCCATATGTTAGCACTAGAGACGGGAATTTGCCTATTTGCCTATTTTATTCCTGTGTTTAGAAACGTAGGCTTTCGAGATATAAATCCGTTTTAGGTTCTTTTAGGCTAGATTTCGTTGGTTTTATTGTGCCTATAAATGCCTATTTCGATGGTTTGTGCCTGTTTGGAGTATAATTGCCTATTTGATGCCTTTTGACTGTCTTTTAAATTGCATTATATTGCAGCTGGTGTGCTCGACAGAATTATATTCCTATTTCTCAATATGTGTTTAACCCGCGAACAAGAATGGGAATTCTTGGGAGTCACCAGAAATAGCGCTTGGGAAATTTCCATCAGAAGAAACAAGGAACAATTTGACCTCGAAGCCTTCAACCCCTCCAACCTCGCAAGACACATGCGAAAACCAATCAACGTCGAATTATGTTGCACAACCCGTATCTTCTACCTCCCTCTCGATGCGAACTGTGTAAGCGTACGCTTTATCTTCACTTCAGATTCAGAACTTTGTGTGACTTATTGCGAAGAAGAAGTGTGTCCGTGGCAATGACGAAAGATAAATTATCGAAGTCTTACTGGCTGAAGCAGTGGATGACAGGGGATACCACTACCGATGGAAGAGTAGTCTTCTGCCAAGCTTGCTGTAAAGAGTTAATTCGTTTGTTTCGTTTATGTTTTTGTGATTGAGAAGTACGATCACAAATCATTGTAGCATTTATAGGCCTATTAATTTATGTATTGCAGCAAGTTGTTTTGTTGCAATGCTGTATTAGACATGAACTCTCAATAATTTATACATAAAATGTAAATAATCATTTAATTACTGAACGAGGAGTTGGAACGCTGGTGGTCTCTTGTCCCAGAGTGGATGGAAATTAAAAATCGGTATTTTGAACTCTGACTCAATTCCTGTGAAAATAGAGATTTACAACGTAAATGCAATTTTTTTTGAAAAAGTCGCGAGTAACCTTCACCAGCGCTATGTGTGGCTCTAGTCTGGGGGAGGGCCGCGAAGCTGCCAACAAGCCTCTAGCATCCCCTCTAGAGTCAAGGCTAGAGTCATGCTAAATTGTGGCAAAAAGTAAGGTTATGGGCGAATGCCACAATTTCAAATTACGCGGTTTTCTAATTTTCAACGAGGATTGCAGGCTTGTGGGTACACATCATGCTGGATCTATTGAAGGCAACAGAAAATAAAGAAGAGTGGAATACCCGTGGTGGAGTCATGTAGGATTGTTGAAGTAGTCAGGGGAAGTTTGGAAGGAACCTCTGGGAAGATAGCCGCTGTCAGGGAAACATTTGATAGGGTCCTGCAGAGGAATCCAGGATGGGAAGCAGTGGCAAAGGTAGCCAGTGTGCTACGAGGTGAGGTAGATGAAGCAAATGATCTAAAACCAGATGCAGTGGATTCGTTAAAGTTTTGCCCAATCACTTAATGTGATGTTGAGAGATCTTTCTCTCAATATAAAAACATTCTTCATGACAGGAGAACAAACTTATTACCAGAAAACATTGAAAAGTTGCTTGTTGTTAATTCTTATTATAGTAATTAAATATGTTATTAAATTATAAGAAATATTTTCATGCCTATTTTGTTGCCTATTTTACACGTTAGTGCCTATTTACATGCCTATTTTGGCTATTTTAAGAGCCTATATGCCTGCCTATTTTAACTGTTTTTAGTGCCTATAATTCTCGTCTCTAGTTAGCACCGTGGTGAGTAAAGTGGGAACATGAGGTTACAAAATGGTCGCCTTATTAGCAGAGACAAAACATTTTACATGGTGGCCTAATTTGACTTACTTTTGACACTATCTAACTCTGAATATACGAGAGGAAATGGGAAATTTTGAGATTCAGTCGTCTTTACTACGTCGCATGGGTTTTGTATTCCTGTATTATGTTTCTTCACGATAAAAGTCAAACGTGCTTGAATGTTACGCAACGGCAGTCTACTGTATGTGCTATGGTAGTGCTGAAACGCGGAACAAAACAGACTTTTTATAGGTGACGTGCAAGATGGCTGCTGCAGCTTTGAACTTCTAATAGTGGTGATATTATGAACTATAGAACTAGATCGTCATAAAAATGCAAAGAGACCTACTCTAATTGTTTACGAAGAGTTGAGATAGTTGACAATTAAATACGAAATGAGATAAGAAGATGTCGTCGTGATGGATTTCAGATTTGGGGGACTGTGAGGATGGTCAAATGAAACTAATGTGAATGGCGAGATAGGAATTGAGTTGCCAGTAATTAGATAAGAAGCGAAAGGAATCAAGAAAGTTATGTTCATTTTTAAGTTACATCTATAAAAGGAGTATTCCCATACTTGAGTCATTGTCCCATGGAGTGGTTATATGCGGTTTTATTGAGAATGATTTATCATTCATGTCAGAGTTACAATCATCATATATATTATACAGGGTGTATTTGATATGATGGAAGTCCGTTACACTGGTGATAGAAGAGACTATTCTAAGCTTCCTAGGTAAAAAAAAATTGTCACCTATCTTGAAATTGATAATTAATCATTAAAAAGTCAATGTTTTTAGTTTTTCAGAGACTAATCAGGCAGAAAGCGGTGCGGCAGGCTGGGGGAAACCAGGCGGTGCCAGGTGTGACGACACGCGAAGGGGAAGTTGTTACGTAATCGTAGCATTGACCTTACCGGTTGACTTGAGGGGTGGTAGGCTATCAGCTGTTATGAGGATAAGCGCTAACGTCTCGTAAGAAAATGTGCATTGCCGTTGTTCTTGTTGTTGTTGTTGTTGTTGACAACGCACGCAATGGCTTGGGACGTTAGGACCGGTAGTATTGTCTAGCCTACTTTGTAAGTGTGGAATTCATTGATTGATGTTCATGTATAAAATAATTTCGATACTCAGCCCTGGTGTATCATTGGCGTACGTGTCGGACCTTCTGTTGACTAGTTTCTGAAAATACTAAAAACATTCACTTAATGAAATACAGTGTGACAAAATTCCGACATCCCGTAGTCTGATCAGAACTAGGCAATTAAGACGGAAGTAAAATACTTGAAGTTTTGTTTGAGAGGCTTGGCGATTTTGGTCATTTAGCCCCATGTAGCTGGGTGTGGGTAGAATTTGTGTGATAACCTGTGTTTTTGTGGTTCCTGTAGTAATGTGGGTATTTGTAATTCAGGTGAGGATTCGGAAGAAGGCGCCGGCCCTGTGGTGTTGGGTCAGTGCAACTGCCTCTCAGCCGGAGGCCCTGGGTTCGATTCCCGGCTCCATCAGGGATATTAGAAACTGATGTGAGGGCTGGAACGCGGTGCACTAAGCCTCGTGAGGGCAATTGAGTAGCAGTCTGACAGTGAGGCAGTGCCCCAGTCAGGAAAATCAAGATTAATGGCCAAGGGGATCCGATGCACTGACCACGCGTCACCCTAATATCTGCAGGCCAAATGGCTGGACAGCGGTCGCTTGGTAGGCCTAGGCCCTTCATGGGCTGCATTGCCAGTGGTTATGGTTGTTGAGAAGAAGGCGGCCGTGGCACTTAAGTTAGGAACAATCCCGGCATTTGCCTGGGGTAGAAGTGGGAACCCATGGAAAACTACTTCAGTAGGTATAATAAGCCGAAGCTGGCGCAGGGGCTAATGTGCAAGATGGCTGCCACGCGCAACTCTCTTATGTTATTCTTATGGGAGGGAGAGTCATAGCTGGCGCAGGGGCTAATGTGCAAGATGGCTGCCATTCACAACGAGCTTAGGATTATGGATGCTCTGAGCCAAGATATTATTTATATTTTGTACGAGGGTGAAAGAAGGGGGGGGGGGGGGTTGTTCAACGTCTAGTGACTTAGCGCATGATGTTTTTTTAATAGTCATTTTTTATTTTCATATTTCTCACACGGTTATTTACAATTTGCAATATTGCCGTTTTTTTATTTATTTCATTTTTCAAGTTTTGCACCTGATCAATATTCAAAAGTTGATTTTACCTTTAACTGTTATCACCTTTTCAGCTCTCACACACATGGTGGGATATGCTTTACACACATACGTTAAGCCAACCAGGACGTTAAAATGGTAGAAACCGCCGTTAATAACACCGCAAGGGTTGTAGCCTTGTCTTACAGAGTTGTAGCCAGTACTCTACACCCCCTCTGTGAGGGGCTTAACATCAGCCAGTCAAAGCTTGAGTATGTCATGAAGCTGATACTCCAGTAAGTTAACTATAAATGCTATACGTAAACTCTTATCACAGGTGTATCAACAAGGTTTGCAATCTTGAATGACGAATACACCTCAAAGGTCTACTCTCCCTTCGTAAAGGGCACCGCGCATTATAGTTAAGTTTAAAGAAGTATATGCTTTTGTGCCTCTCCTCTTTTCTCTGGGCTTGAGACCAGCACTAGGGCTTAAGCCTAGAGGCAGAGTTAACACACACACACAAACACACACACACAGGCGTACGGAGAAATTAATCTAGCACCAGAGGCCCTTAGATTAGATTTTTATTTATCCATTTGATCAATTACATGTATACAATACATTTTTTTATATAGAGCACGTCAAAAATTACAGAGAAATCAATCTTGTGCCATAAGCCTTTCATTCACTCACAGGCTTACAGAGAAATCAATCTCACGCTAGATACCTTTTCATTCACACACAGACTTATGGAAAAATTAATCTTATGCCAGAGGTCTTTTCAATTATAAGTACAAGACCTGAGAGTATGTGTGGAAGGTGACCACTTCCTTTCCACTCCTCATTCCACCACAACATCTGGTAGGTTCCATTGAACACAATGAAGTTTGGGAGACACTGTATTACTTTGTTGACTTGATATGTATAACTTAGTTATTTAAGTGTGGTCAACGGTTTTGTAATGACCATAAGCATGTGTAGCTATACCATCAGAGTCAATTACTCGTTTATCATCACGAGGACACAAAGCAATTTTGTTTAGTTTTACAGATGATATGTTATGTTGTTTAGATGCGATAATGTTCATCGGTATTCTTTTTACCTCGTTCTTCATGAGACAATCCTTATAATCTTGAAAACTTAAACAATTTTTGACAACACCTTTGCTAATACCTTTAATCTTTTTTATTTCTAGTCCATTAATGTTTAAAGCATACATTTTAGCTCTAAGTCCAGCAAATGCTTTAATAATACGTCCACAAGCCTCGTCTTTAAATTTTCCCAAAGTTTTCTTGTTTGATGAAGAGTAACATATGTGATTAGTAGGATAATCAGATGTGTCCAGGTGTTCTAAAAATTTCAACTTGTCTTGATAAACATCTTGGGTGTTAACCAAATATATAAACGAGTCTGTGTCCATATACATGAGTTTAAGATTTTCGATCCCATAATAGGGTAGCAGGACATCATAGTGGTGTGAATACATAAGAGTTTTTGAAATATCCAGGATACACATTCCAATATATATAGGCTTATTGAATACAATGCTACGTTTAGCCATGTGGAATGCAGCTAGGTTAGGACCATAAATTGTTCTGTCGATAAATGTTGGTTTAGCGATTAGCTTTTCAGCTCTTTTGCTGTCAGTTACAAGACGTATATCTATTCTTTTACGAATATTTTCCATTGTTTTTCCAAAAATTGCATTGTTAAATAATTTGTAAAGATTTTTCTCAAAATCATTTTTAGCTTGTTTTCGAAGGTTGTTATTAAAATCTACGTATGCCTTTAGCCAAGGTCTCTGTTGAAACTTTAACACACGATGAATTTTTATCAATTTTAGTCCATGATTTAGAGCCTGTTTAAGTGACATGTAATGAACAACGTACCGCCTTCGATTTCCAAGATGAGGAATTAGTTTTTTGAGAGACGAATCCTTAGGTTGTATACACTCTGGTAGGAAAGGTAAATCGTTGTGTAAATCATGAAGGTTGGATGGATAATCGACATCAATGTCTAGAATGTATCCAACAGGATCGTCTTCCTTTAGCGTTTTTAGATCAATGGTATCTGGAGAAACCCACTGAAATCCACCGTAAGGAAGGGAGTGGCACATAGCCCACCCGTATTGGTTGTTGGCATCATCATAGGTAATAAACTGCGATGGTTTCTCGGAATCATATGTTTCCATGTATTTATTGTTAGCTTCAGCATACCTATGAGAAACCTGGCATATGCCTCCACGTATTCCAGACTCTATTAAAAGAATCTGATCGTAATCCTGTAGCAATTCCAGTTCAATGCCAGTGTAAAGGAGCATTGCCTCGAAACTTAAACCAGGTGAAGTAAAGAAGTGTGCGGCATCCACTCGATGTGTTTCTAATGTTTTGTTTCTAAATGTTTCAAAGCTGTCTGCAAGAAGGAGTACATCTGAAGTTAGGTAAAGGTCACTATATTCCCCTAGAGTTTTAATTTTGAACTGATTCCAGACATTTTCGGCATGTTCATAGTCTTCCTTACTAACATCTTCTTGACTTAATTTGTTAAAGACTGCTTCTTTTGGAGGTAAACACGTCTCACTTAACTTTTCCCAAGAATCAATGTAATCATAAGGAAATACGCCTTTTGCGAGTCATGAGCGTTGCATTTTCTTTCCCAAAGTACTTGTCTGTTTCAGGGTATGATGTTAAGTTTGTAACTAAGTTTTCCAAACTACTAGGCATCAACCGAAACGTATCCACAAATCGAAGCTTAACATTTCCTACATATTTGGTGAAGGAGATGTAATTTTCTTGAGAGTTAGGGATAACGTCCACTCTCTCAGTAGTACATCCCAACTGTTTTACAATGAAATTTGCATCGTATCCACTCATATTATGTAGAAATACGGGAACAGGGTAACGTGTTTTACACCTCAAATTACAGTTATTATGAGCGCTTCCACGATATTCGCCTGTAATATGACAATGATCTCTAACTTTCCAGTCCTCTTTGGTAAATGTTTTATAGCATAAATAACAGGTTTCAGAAGATTGGAACTCTGCTTCTTGATCATGAGTTAAAGCCTTTGGAACATTTAAGCTGTAAAGGTGATCAATTTCATTAGCTATCGATATCAAACAGTCCATAAACTTTTCTGCAGCGTCAGATCCACGATAAATAAAAGGCTGGCTCGGAAGGTTTGTCTTTATATGTTCCACAGCTGGCGAGGGTTTAACATATACACCAAAGCTCATTGGAACATGGCTCTGGTATGGGACTGTATAACTTGCCTCAGGATTAGGTAGACATGTTTGGTATGGTAAAAGTATACTTTCAAAATCTGCATAGATAACGTAAGGTATTCTAAGCATTTTTTCCACATTTAAGAACTTGAGAATTGGGTTTTTAATAGGCATTTCAACCCTAGCAATGTCATGCAGGACACACAAAGCTCTATGTTCTTTTAGTTTATCTATCCCTCGTTGACCATATTGATTATCAAAGTGAGTAAAACACCGTTTACACGTATATATCTTATGTCCATGGTGGGTGATCTGATGTCCTACTAGTTTATCAAAATCTTTGATAAAGACGTAGTGGTTCTGGCCAGATGATGAACTTAGCAGAAGAAGGTCGCGGTGGTCTTGTAGCTCTTGATCTACAACCTTTAGAGGAAACAGTTTGTTATCTTCTTCCAGTCCAAATACATTAATGGATATGTTGTTGGCTTTCTCAAATTTCGTAATGTCAGCTAGCGATGTAGGGAACGAAACGACTGAAAAATCATACTTGTTTTCCAGGTCCTTGTATTTACTAACGCGTTGAGCATCCTTTTTAACCAGTTTTGCTAAAATGGCATACATAAAACACCTTTCATCTTTCAAGTTTTGTGGATTAATGCAAGCTTTTTTTGCATTTACAGCTGCTGGTAAAGGAATATATGTGCTACCACGCAAGGGATTATACTTATTTATTTTCAATCGCACTCCTTCAACTGCTAGCAAAGCCCAATTACTGCCTTTTAGCTCGGATTCCTCCATTTCCATGGTTAACTTTTTAAATTGCGTTTCCAAGAAACTACTTAAATCTGTTTCCAAAAATATGGCCTGATTACGAGTTTTAAAAGCACGATCTGTAATTTCATTGGTAGATGTATGAATAAATCTACATTCAGCCACAAGATTAACTTTTAACGACTTGTGGTTCGCTTGTTCTTTTTGTATAACATGGATTATTTTATGCTTGGACTCGTTGAGGTATGAATTTAAATCCTTACACGTATCACACCGTATAAAATAGGATTTTAGACGACAATCAAAAGACGTTTCATATTCATTAAGTCCGTTTTTATCAGGAACCATTGAGAGTAGGTGATGTTTTGTAGGTTCAGATTTTTGTATTTTGGCTGATGACATAACATTACAACATTCTTCATGACGACGTCCGTTGTAAGCATTGTTGAATTTGATTCCTCAGGTTTTACATTGATGGAATTGTCCACACGATACTTCATGACGCTTTCTAACATAGTCTCGAACAAAAGTTTTTCCACACACTTTGCATATATAGCTTGGAATAGTTTGCTCCATGATGGATGTTCTTTTCTGATAACAGTTGATTTTTTTAAGAAATAAATCACACCTGTGAAAAAGAGAGACAGAGCGCTGTACTTTCCCATCAACCTAGTTGAGAACAGTTGTGTAAACTGTTTATAGGATACAATATATTTAAGAGGTAAGATAAACTTTTTTACATTGTTGGCAATAATAATATTTATAATACTATAAAATAATAATAATAAAAATGTATTCTATGACTTACTGCTTACAATCTAACATTGAATTTACAAACATCCCTGACTGTCACCTAAAACAGCGTTTCAATCCCCTGAGCTTTCCTAAACGAATACACATGCTTACAGCTTACATATTCTATGACTGAACATACACTATTTACATGTAAATACCACAGATATGCACGCAGTGGTATTCTTTCATAATAATAACATGGCTTACATTGAGGCCCATGGAGACTAAACAATTATTGCGATTTTTATAAATCTTCAAGTTTCGTTTTGGAAATATACCATCTAAATACGTGAGTCATAATTTTGAACTTACTAGTAGCCTCTAAATTACAGATTGGATACAACCCTAGATGCTATGTTAAAACTTACTGCGTATGATAAGGCTGTAGACTGGACGGTGAGACGGTCTTTCACGATGTGAACACTGTGAGAGGTAGTAGTCCACTGGCGATATGCTTGCTAAGGGTCCTCTAATATTCCCTAGTCAAGGCTAACTGCTGCTTACTGCGTAGTACTGGTGGGTGAGACGGTCTTCCACGATGTGATCACCGTAAGAGGTAGTAGTCAACTGATTGTATTCTTGCTAAGGGTCCCCTAATATACCCTAGTGGAGGCCAACAGCTGCTTACTGCGTAGTACAAGGCTGTAGACTGGTCGGTGAGACGTTCTTTCACGATGTGATCTGTTTGAGAGATCAGAGTCAACTGAAATTATCCTTGATATACATCCCCAAATATACTCTACCCTAATACAACCGGTGGTTAACTTCCTACAGAAATACCACTATAGAGACATGTAGAATCTTAACACAAGGTTATGAGTGAAAAAAGATATGTACTAACGGTATTATTTTTTCATAAGAATAACATGGTGGTATTTATACCCCCTATACGCTAAACTAATATTTGGATAATTTTAATTCATGAAGTTTTGTTTTGGAAATATACGATCTAAATACAATGGTGATAATTTTAAACGTTCTAGTAACCTCTAATTGAGAGATAGGGATGCAGGCTTTGATGCTATGTTAAATATAATCAGCTACTTACTGTATATCACAAGGCCGTAGAATGAATCCTTAGAACACTTTTAAGACGATGTGATCTGTTTGAGAGATCGGAGTCAACTGAAATTATCCTTGATATACATCCCCTAATATACTCTACCCTAATACACTCAGGGCTTAACCTCTTACAGAAATACCACTATAGAGACATGTAGAATCTTGTTACAAGGTTGTGTATGACGTTCGACATTTGCTACTTATCAGTGAAAAAAGATATGTACTCACAGCATTATTCTTTCATAAGAATAACATGGTGGTATTTATACCCCTAGACGCTAAACTAATATTCGAATAATTTTAATTCTTGAAGTTTTGTTTTGGAAATATAAGATCTAAATACAATGGTCATAATTTTGAGCGTTCTAATAGCCTCTAAATGGTAGATAGGGATGCAGGCATAGATGCTATGTTAAATATAATCAGCTACTTAGACGACTTTTCACGATGTAACCAGCTCAAGAGCTAACAGTTATCTGAAAATATTCTTGCTGAAGGTCCCTTATATACCACCTTTTTCTAGAAATAAATTACACCTGTGAAAGAAAAGACAGAACGATGAACTTTCACATTAACCTAATAATAATAATAATAATAATAATAATAATAATCCCTTACATTTTTTATTTTGTCGTGTGATCTCTTGAGAAGCTGAGTGAAGGTCTTTCTAGTCAACGCCCGTCGGTGATCTGCTTGCAGGGATGAGAGATGGATTGGATGAACATGAATGATCCAGAATAAGGATTTGGGTAGGAAGCAGCCGTGGCCTGTCAGAAAGTACCATTCAGGCATTCTCTTGGAGTAGAAGTGTGAAACCACGGAAAACCATTTCAAGGACTGTCAACACTGAGGTTCGAAATGTAATTGAAGTTCAAAATAGTGACAAAATGTAATTGAAATTGACAATACACAATGTAATTTAGATTGAAAAACGCACATTTTAGATTGTAAATACCGGTACTCACAAAGTGTAATTGAAATTCAAATTACTTACAAAATACAGGTGAAATTGAAAATGCTTACAAAATGTATGGTGGTTTCAAATTACTCAGGTTGATAGGAAAAAAAGGACAGGAGCCGTTCAAGAAAGCGGAAGCAATGCTGTACTCAGTAAGGGTCCTGTGGTCGCTAACCCACGTCCTACAAGTTGCGAGCTCCTGGGAGAGGAAGTTGTAGCCATTAGCTACCTGTACACATTTTCCTGGAGTAGAAGTGTGAAACCACGGAAAACCAAATCATGAACGGTCGACAGTGAGGTTCGAAGATCAATTAAGGTTCAAAATACTGCAAAATGTAATTGAAATTGAAAATACACAATGTAATTTAGATTGAAAAACGCAAATTCCAGATTCTAAATACTCACAAAGTGCAATGAAAATTCAAAATACTTACAAAATGCAATTGAAATTGAAAATGCTTACAAAATGTATGGTGGATACAAAGTACTCAAGTTGACAGGAGGAAAAAGGAGAGGAGCCGATACAAGGAAGCGGAAGCAATGCTGGACTCAGTTGGGGTCCTGTGGTCGCTAACCCACGTCCCACAAGTTGCGAGCTCCTGGGAGAGGAAGTTGTAGCCATTAGCTACCTGTACACATTTTCCTGGAGTAGAAGTGTAAAACCACGGAAAACCATATCAAGAACGGTTGAGAGTGAGGTTCGAAATGCAATTGAGGATTAAGATACTGACAAAAATGCAATTGAATTTGAAAAAACACAATGTAATTTAGATTGAAAAACGTACATTTTAGATTCTAAATGCTCACAAAGTGCCATGAAAATTGAAAATACTTACTAAATGCAATTGAAATTGAAAATGCTTACAAAATGTATGGTGGATTCAAAGTACTCATGTTCACTGAAAAAAAAAAAAAAAAAAAAAAAAATCGGAGAGGAGCCGATACAAGAAAGTGGAAGCAATGCTGGACTCAGTTGGGGTCCTGTGGTCGCTAACCCACGTCCCACAAGTTGTGAGCTACTGGGAGAGGAAGTAGTAGCCATTAGCAACCTCTACACATTTTCCTGGAGTAGAAGTGTGAAACCACGGAAAACCGATTCATGAACGGTCGACAGTGAGGTTCGAAATGCAATTGAGTTTCAAAATACTGACAAAATGCAATTGAAATTGGAAATACACAATGTAATTTAGATTGAAAAACGCACATTTTAGATTCTAAATGCTCACAAAGTGCAATGAAAATTCAAAATACTTACAAAATGCAATTGGAATTGAAAATGTTTACAAAATGTATGGTGGATTGAATGATCTCATGTTGACAGGAATTTAAAAAAACGGAGAGGACCCTATACAAGAAAGTGGAAGCAATGCTGGACTCAGCTTGGGTCCTGTGATCGCCAACCCACGTCCTACAAGTTAATCCATCTTGGGGGAGGATTGGTAAGTAATCGGTCATGGCATTTAGTTACGGTACCTCCTGGCATTTTCCTGAAGTAGAAGTGGAAACAACAATACCACTTCCAGGAAGGATGAGTGAGAAATCTGACAGACTTTTTCTCGGTTTTTATCAAGATCAACCAGAAAAATACGTCGATTATAATTCATTATTTTTAAATTTGGCGGTTGCGTGCTACCCTTTATGATATTTCAACTGGAGTTAGCTACTTACAAGTCTATATATATTATCACTGCTGAGACACTTACGTATGAAGGTCTTTCTAGATGTCCAATTAGAAGCAGATGATCTCGTATATCTTTCCATTAAATCAACAATAACTAACAGATGTTTCACTTGTCAAGGTCACTTTACTGACACACACACTAGTACTTACTATGATAAAGTATCCCCATTATAAACTTCGCTGAGTGATTGGCTACCTAAAGGTGGGTAACCGATTATATTCAAATTAAAAATATATAAATAGTAATATCATTCACTTTATAGTAAAGAAAGGCATTGGAAATCATTACAAATCATGCTTTACACCAAAGGATTAGGGTATTATTATTACATTAGTTGAAAAGCGTACATTAGAATAATTATTTTCTTATTTACAAGCCAGCTGATTGCCAGTCCCCCGACACGCTGTGTACGCCGCTCTGTTATCAGAGTTATGTAACTACTGTAACAAGATATATCGAGTACTCTGCACCCTGACAGAGCGCAGCACAATACAGGATATTATCTTATTTCAGTAGTTACATAACTCTGATAACAGAGCGGCGTACACAGCGTGTCGGGGGACTGGCAATCAGCTGGCTTGTAAATAAGAAAATAATTATTCTAATGTACGCTTTTCAACTAATGTAATAATAATACCCTAATCCTTTGGTGTAAAGCATGATTTGTAATGATTTCCAATGCCTTTCTTTACTATAAAGTGAATGATATTACTATTTATATATTTTTAATTTGAATATAATCGGTTACCCACCTTTAGGTAGCCAATCACTCAGCGAAGTTTATAATGGGGATACTTTATCATAGTAAGTACTAGTGTGTGTGTCAGTAAAGTGACCTTGACAAGTGAAACATCTGTTAGTTATTGTTGATTTAATGGAAAGATATACGAGATCATCTGCTTCTAATTGGACATCTAGAAAGACCTTCATACGTAAGTGTCTCAGCAGTGATAATATATATAGACTTGTAAGTAGCTAACTCCAGTTGAAATATCATAAAGGGTAGCACGCAACCGCCAAATTTAAAAATAATGAATTATAATCGACGTATTTTTCTGGTTGATCTTGATATAAACCGAGAAAAAGTCTGTCAGATTTCTCACTCATCCTTCCTGGAAGTGGTATTGTTGTTTCCACTTCTACTTCAGGAAAATGCCAGGAGGTACCGTAACTAAATGCCATGACCGATTACTTACCAATCCTCCCCCAAGATGGATTAACTTGTAGGACGTGGGTTGGCGATCACAGGACCCAAGCTGAGTCCAGCATTGCTTCCACTTTCTTGTATAGGGTCCTCTCCGTTTTTTTAAATTCCTGTCAACATGAGATCATTCAATCCACCATACATTTTGTAAACATTTTCAATTCCAATTGCATTTTGTAAGTATTTTGAATTTTCATTGCACTTTGTGAGCATTTAGAATCTAAAATGTGCGTTTTTCAATCTAAATTACATTGTGTATTTCCAATTTCAATTGCATTTTGTCAGTATTTTGAAACTCAATTGCATTTCGAACCTCACTGTCGACCGTTCATGAATCGGTTTTCCGTGGTTTCACACTTCTACTCCAGGAAAATGTGTAGAGGTTGCTAATGGCTACTACTTCCTCTCCCAGTAGCTCACAACTTGTGGGACGTGGGTTAGCGACCACAGGACCCCAACTGAGTCCAGCATTGCTTCCACTTTCTTGTATCGGCTCCTCTCCGATTTTTTTTTTTTTTTTTTTTTTTTTCAGTGAACATGAGTACTTTGAATCCACCATACATTTTGTAAGCATTTTCAATTTCAATTGCATTTAGTAAGTATTTTCAATTTTCATGGCACTTTGTGAGCATTTAGAATCTAAAATGTACGTTTTTCAATCTAAATTACATTGTGTTTTTTCAAATTCAATTGCATTTTTGTCAGTATCTTAATCCTCAATTGCATTTCGAACCTCACTCTCAACCGTTCTTGATATGGTTTTCCGTGGTTTTACACTTCTACTCCAGGAAAATGTGTACAGGTAGCTAATGGCTACAACTTCCTCTCCCAGGAGCTCGCAACTTGTGGGACGTGGGTTAGCGACCACAGGACCCCAACTGAGTCCAGCATTGCTTCCGCTTCCTTGTATCGGCTCCTCTCCTTTTTCCTCCTGTCAACTTGAGTACTTTGTATCCACCATACATTTTGTAAGCATTTTCAATTTCAATTGCATTTTGTAAGTATTTTGAATTTTCATTGCACTTTGTGAGTATTTAGAATCTGGAATTTGCGTTTTTCAATCTAAATTACATTGTGTATTTTCAATTTCAATTACATTTTGCAGTATTTTGAACCTTAATTGATCTTCGAACCTCACTGTCGACCGTTCATGATTTGGTTTTCCGTGGTTTCACACTTCTACTCCAGGAAAATGTGTACAGGTAGCTAATGGCTACAACTTCCTCTCCCAGGAGCTCGCAACTTGTAGGACGTGGGTTAGCGACCACAGGACCCTTACTGAGTACAGCATTGCTTCCGCTTTCTTGAACGGCTCCTGTCCTTTTTTTCCTATCAACCTGAGTAATTTGAAACCACCATACATTTTGTAAGCATTTTCAATTTCACCTGTATTTTGTAAGTAATTTGAATTTCAATTACACTTTGTGAGTACCGGTATTTACAATCTAAAATGTGCGTTTTTCAATCTAAATTACATTGTGTATTGTCAATTTCAATTACATTTTGTCACTATTTTGAACTTCAATTACATTTCGAACCTCAGTGTTGACAGTCCTTGAAATGGTTTTCCGTGGTTTCACACTTCTACTCCAAGAGAATGCCTGAATGGTACTTTCTGACAGGCCACGGCTGCTTCCTACCCAAATCCTTATTCTGGATCATTCATGTTCATCCAATCCATCTCTCATCCCTGCAAGCAGATCACCGACGGGCGTTGACTAGAAAGACCTTCACTCAGCTTCTCAAGAGATCACACGACAAAATAAAAAATGTAAGGGATTATTATTATTATTATTATTATTATTATTATTAGGTTAATGTGAAAGTTCATCGTTCTGTCTTTTCTTTCACAGGTGTAATTTATTTCTAGAAAAAGGTGGTATATAAGGGACCTTCAGCAAGAATATTTTCAGATAACTGTTAGCTCTTGAGCTGGTTACATCGTGAAAAGTCGTCTAAGTAGCTGATTATATTTAACATAGCATCTATGCCTGCATCCCTATCTACCATTTAGAGGCTATTAGAACGCTCAAAATTATGACCATTGTATTTAGATCTTATATTTCCAAAACAAAACTTCAAGAATTAAAATTATCCGAATATTAGTTTAGCGTCTAGGGGTATAAATACCACCATGTTATTCTTATGAAAGAATAATGCTGTGAGTACATATCTTTTTTCACTGATAAGTAGCAAATGTCGAACGTCATACACAACCTTGTAACAAGATTCTACATGTCTCTATAGTGGTATTTCTGTAAGAGGTTAAGCCCTGAGTGTATTAGGGTAGAGTATATTAGGGGATGTATATCAAGGATAATTTCAGTTGACTCCGATCTCTCAAACAGATCACATCGTCTTAAAAGTGTTCTAAGGATTCATTCTACGGCCTTGTGATATACAGTAAGTAGCTGATTATATTTAACATAGCATCAAAGCCTGCATCCCTATCTCTCAATTAGAGGTTACTAGAACGTTTAAAATTATCACCATTGTATTTAGATCGTATATTTCCAAAACAAAACTTCATGAATTAAAATTATCCAAATATTAGTTTAGCGTATAGGGGGTATAAATACCACCATGTTATTCTTATGAAAAAATAATACCGTTAGTACATATCTTTTTTCACTCATAACCTTGTGTTAAGATTCTACATGTCTCTATAGTGGTATTTCTGTAGGAAGTTAACCACCGGTTGTATTAGGGTAGAGTATATTTGGGGATGTATATCAAGGATAATTTCAGTTGACTCTGATCTCTCAAACAGATCACATCGTGAAAGAACGTCTCACCGACCAGTCTACAGCCTTGTACTACGCAGTAAGCAGCTGTTGGCCTCCACTAGGGTATATTAGGGGACCCTTAGCAAGAATACAATCAGTTGACTACTACCTCTTACGGTGATCACATCGTGGAAGACCGTCTCACCCACCAGTACTACGCAGTAAGCAGCAGTTAGCCTTGACTAGGGAATATTAGAGGACCCTTAGCAAGCATATCGCCAGTGGACTACTACCTCTCACAGTGTTCACATCGTGAAAGACCGTCTCACCGTCCAGTCTACAGCCTTATCATACGCAGTAAGTTTTAACATAGCATCTAGGGTTGTATCCAATCTGTAATTTAGAGGCTACTAGTAAGTTCAAAATTATGACTCACGTATTTAGATGGTATATTTCCAAAACGAAACTTGAAGATTTATAAAAATCGCAATAATTGTTTAGTCTCCATGGGCCTCAATGTAAGCCATGTTGTTATTATGAAAGAATACCACTGCGTGCATATCTGTGGTATTTACATGTAAATAGTGTATGTTCAGTCATAGAATATGTAAGCTGTAAGCATGTGTATTCGTTTAGGAAAGCTCAGGGGATTGAAACGCTGTTTTAGGTGACAGTCAGGGATGTTTGTAAATTCAATGTTAGATTGTAAGCAGTAAGTCATAGAATACATTTTTATTATTATTATTTTATAGTATTATAAATATTATTATTGCCAACAATGTAAAAAAGTTTATCTTACCTCTTAAATATATTGTATCCTATAAACAGTTTACACAACTGTTCTCAACTAGGTTGATGGGAAAGTACAGCGCTCTGTCTCTCTTTTTCACAGGTGTGATTTATTTCTTAAAAAAATCAACTGTTATCAGAAAAGAACATCCATCATGGAGCAAACTATTCCAAGCTATATATGCAAAGTGTGTGGAAAAACTTTTGTTCGAGACTATGTTAGAAAGCGTCATGAAGTATCGTGTGGACAATTCCATCAATGTAAAACCTGTGGAATCAAATTCAACAATGCTTACAACGGACGTCGTCATGAAGAATGTTGTAATGTTATGTCATCAGCCAAAATACAAAAATCTGAACCTACAAAACATCACCTACTCTCAATGGTTCCTGATAAAAACGGACTTAATGAATATGAAACGTCTTTTGATTGTCGTCTAAAATCCTATTTTATACGGTGTGATACGTGTAAGGATTTAAATTCATACCTCAACGAGTCCAAGCATAAAATAATCCATGTTATACAAAAAGAACAAGCGAACCACAAGTCGTTAAAAGTTAATCTTGTGGCTGAATGTAGATTTATTCATACATCTACCAATGAAATTACAGATCGTGCTTTTAAAACTCGTAATCAGGCCATATTTTTGGAAACAGATTTAAGTAGTTTCTTGGAAACGCAATTTAAAAAGTTAACCATGGAAATGGAGGAATCCGAGCTAAAAGGCAGTAATTGGGCTTTGCTAGCAGTTGAAGGAGTGCGATTGAAAATAAATAAGTATAATCCCTTGCGTGGTAGCACATATATTCCTTTACCAGCAGCTGTAAATGCAAAAAAAGCTTGCATTAATCCACAAAACTTGAAAGATGAAAGGTGTTTTATGTATGCCATTTTAGCAAAACTGGTTAAAAAGGATGCTCAACGCGTTAGTAAATACAAGGACCTGGAAAACAAGTATGATTTTTCAGTCGTTTCGTTCCCTACATCGCTAGCTGACATTACGAAATTTGAGAAAGCCAACAACATATCCATTAATGTATTTGGACTGGAAGAAGATAACAAACTGTTTCCTCTAAAGGTTGTAGATCAAGAGCTACAAGACCACCGCGACCTTCTTCTGCTAAGTTCATCATCTGGCCAGAACCACTACGTCTTTATCAAAGATTTTGATAAACTAGTAGGACATCAGATCACCCACCATGGACATAAGATATATACGTGTAAACGGTGTTTTACTCACTTTGATAATCAATATGGTCAACGAGGGATAGATAAACTAAAAGAACATAGAGCTTTGTGTGTCCTGCATGACATTGCTAGGGTTGAAATGCCTATTAAAAACCCAATTCTCAAGTTCTTAAATATGGAAAAAATGCTTAGAATACCTTACGTTATCTATGCAGATTTTGAAAGTATACTTTTACCATACCAAACATGTCTACCTAATCCTGAGGCAAGTTATACAGTCCCATACCAGAGCCATGTTCCAATGAGCTTTGGTGTATATGTTAAACCCTCGCCAGCTGTGGAACATATAAAGACAAACCTTCCGAGCCAGCCTTTTATTTATCGTGGATCTGACGCTGCAGAAAAGTTTATGGACTGTTTGATATCGATAGCTAATGAAATTGATCACCTTTACAGCTTAAATGTTCCAAAGGCTTTAACTCATGATCAAGAAGCAGAGTTCCAATCTTCTGAAACCTGTTATTTATGCTATAAAACATTTACCAAAGAGGACTGGAAAGTTAGAGATCATTGTCATATTACAGGCGAATATCGTGGAAGCGCTCATAATAACTGTAATTTGAGGTGTAAAACACGTTCCCCTGTTCCCGTATTTCTACATAATATGAGTGGATACGATGCAAATTTCATTGTAAAACAGTTGGGATGTACTACTGAGAGAGTGGACGTTATCCCTAACTCTCAAGAAAATTACATCTCCTTCACCAAATATGTAGGAAATGTTAAGCTTCGATTTGTGGATACGTTTCGGTTGATGCCTAGTAGTTTGGAAAACTTAGTTACAAACTTAACATCATACCCTGAAACAGACAAGTACTTTGGGAAAGAAAATGCAACGCTCATGACTCGTAAAGGCGTATTTCCTTATGATTACATTGATTCTTGGGAAAAGTTAAGTGAGACGTGTTTACCTCCAAAAGAAGCATTCTTTAACAAATTAAGTCAAGAAGATGTTAGTAAGGAAGACTATGAACATGCCGAAAATGTCTGGAATCAGTTCAAAATTAAAACTCTAGGGGAATATAGTGACCTTTACCTAACTTCAGATGTACTCCTTCTTGCAGATAGCTTTGAAACATTTAGAAACAAAACATTAGAAACACATCGAGTGGATGCCGCACACTTCTTTACTTCACCTGGTTTAAGTTTCGAGGCAATGCTCCTTTACACTGGCATTGAACTGGAATTGCTACAGGATTACGATCAGATTCTTTTAATAGAGTCTGGAATACGTGGAGGCATATGCCAGGTTTCTCATAGGTATGCTGAAGCTAACAATAAATACATGGAAACATATGATTCCGAGAAACCATCGCAGTTTATTACCTATGATGATGCCAACAACCAATACGGGTGGGCTATGTGCCACTCCCTTCCTTACGGTGGATTTCAGTGGGTTTCTCCAGATACCATTGATCTAAAAACGCTAAAGGAAGACGATCCTGTTGGATACATTCTAGACATTGATGTCGATTATCCATCCAACCTTCATGATTTACACAACGATTTACCTTTCCTACCAGAGTGTATACAACCTAAGGATTCGTCTCTCAAAAAACTAATTCCTCATCTTGGAAATCGAAGGCGGTACGTTGTTCATTACATGTCACTTAAACAGGCTCTAAATCATGGACTAAAATTGATAAAAATTCATCGTGTGTTAAAGTTTCAACAGAGACCTTGGCTAAAGGCATACGTAGATTTTAATAACAACCTTCGAAAACAAGCTAAAAATGATTTTGAGAAAAATCTTTACAAATTATTTAACAATGCAATTTTTGGAAAAACAATGGAAAATATTCGTAAAAGAATAGATATACGTCTTGTAACTGACAGCAAAAGAGCTGAAAAGCTAATCGCTAAACCAACATTTATCGACAGAACAATTTATGGTCCTAACCTAGCTGCATTCCACATGGCTAAACGTAGCATTGTATTCAATAAGCCTATATATATTGGAATGTGTATCCTGGATATTTCAAAAACTCTTATGTATTCACACCACTATGATGTCCTGCTACCCTATTATGGGATCGAAAATCTTAAACTCATGTATATGGACACAGACTCGTTTATATATTTGGTTAACACCCAAGATGTTTATCAAGACAAGTTGAAATTTTTAGAACACCTGGACACATCTGATTATCCTACTAATCACATATGTTACTCTTCATCAAACAAGAAAACTTTGGGAAAATTTAAAGACGAGGCTTGTGGACGTATTATTAAAGCATTTGCTGGACTTAGAGCTAAAATGTATGCTTTAAACATTAATGGACTAGAAATAAAAAAGATTAAAGGTATTAGCAAAGGTGTTGTCAAAAATTGTTTAAGTTTTCAAGATTATAAGGATTGTCTCATGAAGAACGAGGTAAAAAGAATACCGATGAACATTATCGCATCTAAACAACATAACATATCATCTGTAAAACTAAACAAAATTGCTTTGTGTCCTCGTGATGATAAACGAGTAATTGACTCTGATGGTATAGCTACACATGCTTATGGTCATTACAAAACCGTTGACCACACTTAAATAACTAAGTTATACATATCAAGTCAACAAAGTAATACAGTGTCTCCCAAACTTCATTGTGTTCAATGGAACCTACCAGATGTTGTGGTGGAATGAGGAGTGGAAAGGAAGTGGTCACCTTCCACACATACTCTCAGGTCTTGTACTTATAATTGAAAAGACCTCTGGCATAAGATTAATTTTTCCATAAGTCTGTGTGTGAATGAAAAGGTATCTAGCGTGAGATTGATTTCTCTGTAAGCCTGTGAGTGAATGAAAGGCTTATGGCACAAGATTGATTTCTCTGTAATTTTTGACGTGCTCTATATAAAAAAATGTATTGTATACATGTAATTGATCAAATGGATAAATAAAAATCTAATCTAAGGGCCTCTGGTGCTAGATTAATTTCTCCGTACGCCTGTGTGTGTGTGTTTGTGTGTGTGTGTTAACTCTGCCTCTAGGCTTAAGCCCTAGTGCTGGTCTCAAGCCCAGAGAAAAGAGGAGAGGCACAAAAGCATATACTTCTTTAAACTTAACTATAATGCGCGGTGCCCTTTACGAAGGGAGAGTAGACCTTTGAGGTGTATTCGTCATTCAAGATTGCAAACCTTGTTGATACACCTGTGATAAGAGTTTACGTATAGCATTTATAGTTAACTTACTGGAGTATCAGCTTCATGACATACTCAAGCTTTAACTGGCTGATGTTAAGCCCCTCACAGAGGGGGTGTAGAGTACTGGCTACAACTCTGTAAGACAAGGCTACAACCCTTGCGGTGTTGTTAACGGCGGTTTCTACCATTTTAACGTCCTGGTTGGCTTAACGTATGTGTGTAAAGCATATCCCACCATGTGTGTGAGAGCTGAAAAGGTGATAACAGTTAAATGTAAAATCAACTTTTGAATATTGATCAGGTGCAAAACTTGAAAAATGAAATAAATAAAAAAACGACAATATTGCAAATTGTAAATAACCGTGTGAGAAATATGAAAATAAAAAATGACTATTAAAAAAACATCATGCGCTAAGTCACTAGACGTTGAACAACCCCCCCCCCCCCCTTCTTTCACCCTCGTACAAAATATAAATAATATCTTGGCTCAGAGCATCCATAATCCTAAGCTCGTTGTGAATGGCAGCCATCTTGCACATTAGCCCCTGCGCCAGCTATGACTCTCCCTCCCATAAGAATAACATAAGAGAGTTGCGCGTGGCAGCCATCTTGCACATTAGCCCCTGCGCCAGCTTCGGCTTATTATACCTACTTACTTCCAAGATTTAATACTAGTACGGTACCATATGTAGCCTACATTTTGTGAATTGTCCCATCCCATCTCCAGCCCTGGGGTGGCCATAAACTGGTGAGGGGGAGGGGGGGGGTTGATTTATTGGTCAATCAACAATGTACATACATATGAAAATACACGAAAATGAAAATAAAATACAAATACATTGTTATAATAATAAATATAATAATAATAATAATAATAAGCTAATAATAATAATAATAATAGTCTAATAATAATTTTAAAGAAATAAGAGTCAGCATGTGTAGTTCTGATGGTAGAGTGCTAGCCTTCCCGAGGGTGCGATCTACGTTCAGTCATGTAGTAAATGAATGGGATCTAATACGATCATATCCATGGATTTCATGGCACATACAAGAAATCCTACGTACATTAAAGTTTGACAACTCGACATACCAAAAAGACACATAAAAGAAGTTAGTGTATCTAAAAGCCTATTATTACTATTATTAGTATTATTAATATTTTTATTACAGTTGTTGCACTATCTTCACACAAAGGAAGACCAACAGTTCCTTAAATTAATTTACCAAATCTTTAGGATTTCTATTTTCTATGCATAGTCCATGAGGCTGGCAAAATCCACCATCACTAGTCATATAGCCACTCCCCATGAAGGTGTGAAACAGCTGTTCATAGGCTCGGTTCGTGTATTTCAATGCCATTGGCAGACAAGACGAGGAGGTCACTCAACTTCAGACTCTTTTCAACATGCCTTAGCGCTGGAGGGGAGGGTGATGGGGAGAAGTCAGGTGTGCTGCTGAGGGGAACAAAGTGTAAGCCCGTTTCCAAGACATTGACCGACGATTTTTGTGATTTAATTCCACATACACTAATTAAGATACGACTGAATTTCATGAAGATGTTTGCTTAGAATTACATCTTCTATCACCAGTGTAACGGACTTCCATCATATCAAATACACCCTGTATATTTCAGTAGTATAGATCCCTCCTGTGGCGCTCACAAGCGACTGATCGTGACAAATGAGCATTCAAAGGAAAGAGAATAGACATTAGCAGTGAGGAATAGCACTCTAATTTCATAAATATCCATAATTTATTTTAAAAATGACTTTAATAAAATGTACGAAGTGTGCGATTTGCAGATACTGTTGCTGTGGGTTAATACGCTCCATAATTGCTGTCCACTTCACATTGTGACCACTGTGACGCCTATTTCTTGTCAGTTTAACATTCTGAGGTCTTTCCTTTATCATTTTGCATGGATTTCAGGAACAGTACATCAAAGTGAGTACTCAAATCGTATAATTGCATAAATATCGAATAACAGGAGAGTGTTATGAGATCCAATTTTCAGTGATTGCCTTCTTAAGTTAGGGAACGTAAGACTTGGAATTCTAACTGAAATGTAAATAGTGTTCTATAATCATTTGGTTGAAATAAAAACATAACAACCTTTCTCCTTTAGTCCCTCATTATAAACCTATTGGGGAACATGCGAGATTTCTCGCATGGGTCCGCTAGTCTCTTTTAATTCCGAAGTTACTTTCCTTTTGTGTAGTTTGGTTGGTTCCTCAGTTTAAGGGCTGCGACAACGCGGCCATGTAGCCCCGTGTACTTTGGGTGTGTGTGTAGAATCTCTCTGATAACCGGTGTTAATTGTGATGGCTGTATTAGTGTGTGTATCTGTTTCTTAAATTCAAGTAAGGACTGGAACTTTGAATTTTTCAAATAGTTCATACTTTTGCCGCCAAATACCACCGTCCACGACTACTAGGTCTAGTTCAGAACTTAGCTACTAGACGCCACCACAGTCAGCTCTTGGCAACGTAAGTAGAATCCTAAGAGCGTTGTTTACAATCCTAACCTATACAATTTAGCTTCACACAGGTGTAATTAGTGAATGGTTCTTTAACATGCCATAAATCTATGACATGGGACAGCCGGCTTTACTTCCCCTCCGAAGGAAGGCATACTGAGGGATTTTTAAGGCTCTTTAAAAAGCCGACGGCTTCGGTCGGGTTTGAACCCTCTATCTTGGGCATAGAAGCTCAGCATGCTACCAGCTACGCCACCGAAGCTGCCTTTGTGTAGTTTATGTAGCAAATACTTCACCCCACGACCTTAGAGGAGATAGATAAATAGGCTTCAAGTCGCATTTTGACGATAACAGGAGATTCATTATTGCGATGGCTCATGTAAGTATTGGAACACTACGCGACTTGCTGGTAAAATATAAAGGTGTTAGTGGGCCCTGATAAAATATTACAGATTCATAAATATTACCTTGTCGCAACTTTACCGTAAAATTCACGGAAAGTGGTTCTTAAATGTTATGTGCCACACGCGCCGTGCAGTTAACTGAGCTGGCATCTTCTAGCGGGGAGCGAGGAGCAGTGAATATAACCCTCCAAATAATGTTCCATGCGGATTCAAAATCAACTTTAACGATGGTCTTTACAGCGTCATAAGATTTCCAATTTATGGCCATTCCATAAACTCAAGCAGTTCTCCACCTTAAATTGCATTGCAGGAAATCATATCGCGTTCTTAAGGGGAAATTGTAACTCCTGGCAAACACTTAAGTCATTTCTAGGAAACATGTCTACCTTTGCATTTAACTGCTAATGGCTTGAGAGACGCTGGTGTAATGTAATGTGGTGCGGTAGCGTTCTATAAATCTAACATGACATTTAGTGTTTTTGATGTGAAACATCTTTCCGCTCGGTTGCTGGATAGTTTTGTGGGAGTGATTTTGAAAATTGGGGACGGAAGTGGATCGGACGGAAGTGAAGACGCACTGCCAGAAAAATGGGACGGAAGTGAATCGGGCGGAAGTGGATCGAACGGAAGTGGATCGGACGGAAGTGAAGACGCACTGCCAGAAAAATGGGACGGAAGTGAATCGGGTGGAAGTGGATCGAACGGAAGTGGATCGGACGGAAGTGAAGACGCACTGCCAGCTGGATGTACAATTGAAAATGTTTGTATTGGAAACAAGGCAGTGTGTACTCTGTAGCGCGAGAATGTTATGGCAATACAGTAGGCAGTGCATTTAGCAGGCACTGGTTTGACGAGCACAGTGGCAAATGTTTCACCGACTTTCATTTGTCATTGATCAGTTTATGAAGCTTCACGTTCAAGGTTGAATATCACATGGGGTAGGACAAAGGCGACAAATGGCATTTAAGTAAGCGGCATTATTGTCAAGCTGTGGCTGAGTAGTCAAATATTAAATGCATAACAGAATGTTGTTATATGAGTGGAATAAAAGCTGTATTTTCTCATATGTGAGACTAGGTCATTTCATGATTGTAGTAAGCCATGTTTTGATTGTTTACGACGAACTGTATGAGAGCCTTGAGAATAATGAATGTTATAGTTACTGAGGAATGTGCTCACAGTATTTGAGAGTACTGTCGACGTTGTGTGTCACTTTGTTATTATGAATTATTAATGTAAAAGGAAGGAAGGAAGCTTGTAGTTTTGCGTGTCCGTTAATCTCACGATCATGATCCACGGTAGCTCCCTTTTACGTGGAATGCGAACCACAGGACATGGCATTTCAATTCGAAAATCTCACCCGGTGAATCAAACCCGGTCTACCTTGGTGAGAGACTAACAGCTTGACCGCTGCGCCACAAATGTGACAGTAGCAGATCTTAAATTCAATCAATTCATTCATCATAGTACCAGTATGAAAATGGAGTGTAAATTAACATTTTAAGAATGTCCATGCTGTGTAGTATACGAGTAGGATAACATGTCAGATGTTACACATCATATGCGACTACTGTAAGGCTCGTATCGTTTTTATTAATTCATTTGAGGGCCTTGGGATATCATGGTCATCAGCCCCGTGTAGTTGTGTGTGTTCTGAACTTGTCAGTTAACTTGTATTCCTGTCATGACTATAGAAGTGTAACTGTATTAGGGAAAAGGATGAGATAGGTGTCCCGGGACTTGAAGTAAGGTACTATCTCTGCATTTGCCAGAAAGATTGTGGAAAAATCCATGGGAAGAAACACACTTAGGATAGCTGCTACTAGTGCTGGGATTCGAACTTGCGATCTTCGGACATGCTGCAGCAGCTCTTGAGGGCGTGGTGTGCGTGTGCGGATACGCCGCGGTGCCATATTTAGTGATTAGCATTATTGGTGTATATTTGTCCCTTACTGTATTCTAGGATCATTCAACCACACCTCGGTATGCAGCGTTTTCTTCTTCTCCTTGTTCTTCCATTGAAATTTAACTGATATCATCGTAACCGAAGGCTGAACGTTTCGCTATTTTCTTGAGCGAAGCGCCACATCTCTGATTATGGAATTCGGCCGTCCATGTAGGTTGTTCAGTCGATTATGCTATCCTCGTAGTTCGGTGCCGTCTCTTGTAGGTGCCCTACAGGACAGGATATACAGTATAAATATTCCAGCCTTATATACAGTAATACGTGTTATCCGATAAATGTCATCAATTAATCGTTACTAGGCCTATGGCAACACAGGATTGGGGTACGCGCATTTATTGGGGCACATACAACTTAAATTGAGGCGACTTCGGTGGCGTAGTTGGTAGCATGCTGAGCTTCTATGCCCAAGGTCGCGGGTTCAAACCCGGCGAAGTCGTCAGATCTTTCAAGAGCGTTAAAATCCCTCAGTATGCCTTCCTTCGGAAGGGAAGTAAAGCCGGCGGTCCCTTGTGATAGATTTATGGCATGTAAAAGAAACTTCCGCTAACCAAACTTGTGTGGAGCAAAATTTTAAGGTTAGGTTTGATCAATGCTCTTAAGTTCCAACGCTCGTCACCAGCCAAGTTCACAGTTGGTGTCGTTGACAGTAGCATTTGGTAGCGAAAGTAGGAACTACTTAAAATTGATCGTCTGCAGTCCCTCACACACTAAAACAGCCATCGCAATTAACACCGGTTATCAGACAGATTCTACACACACCCAAAGTACACGGGGCTACATGACCGCGTTGTCGCATCCCTGAACTAAGGAACCAACCAACCAACTTAAATAGGTAAGACCGTGACGATAATAATTGTATGACTGTGCCTGTCATAAATCTGGTAATATTAGAAGCCATTTTTCAGTGTTGCCTAGTGATGTGTTAGTAGAATCTCTTTTCTGTCGGTGCCTAATTAGATAGGGCGGGGATTTACGGATTAGTTATGAGTAGAGGGCGGATTTCTATGACCTAAAAATGTATGAAATATGTATGCATTTATGACCTAAAAACATAAAAATATGACCTATAAACATCAAAATTACTTAATGAATAGCAGCTACGTTACATAGAAACACTTTTATTACTCCATCCGTACTGAATATGTTTTCACCTAACTCGTGAGCAAAACTTCGGAGCTTCCCACAAATTTAGACTTTCGTTTTAGGCATATTGTAAGGAACTGAATGACTGAAGCTCCCTAATGAGTGACCAAGGTCATTCAGTGTGTTGAAGGTGGAAGAGGGAAGGGGAAGGAGAGAGATAAGAACGATGACAAATAACTGCGGAATTACCTCTGCTTCCGTGTAAACAATAGCCCGGTTTCCAGGAATTGACCCAGCAAGCAATCAATAGCTCCTATCTGTTAGAAACATTCCATACACTACTTTAGAATTTTTCTTCAGTAGTATATTCCAGTCCATCCTGAACAGTAATTTCTAGAGCTTATTCTGATTTTTATAAAATGAAATTCAAATGAAAATTACCAAAATATGCCGTTTATAATGATATTTTGTTCAAAATATGCCATAAAACATAAGAAAGCCTAAATATGCATTTATATGCACAATAAAACCTGTTTAATTTTGGTTATCATGCTTGGAAACATGTTGAAAATACAAGACTATAAGATATAATGTCAAGGGAAAAAATATGAATCTCTTATAAATCCTACCCCTAGTTATGAGATTACTGAGCGGGAACTGATGATGTTCACTAGACGAACGAAACTATTCATCCAATTCATCCATTCGTAAGAGAAGTATTTTATTATGTGTTTAAATAATTCATGTATTTATTTCAGGCACTACGAAATTGATTGTTACTCCCCGCCCAATGTAATTGGGCACACTCGTGTTGACCGGCTGGAAAGCTATTCTACTAACAATGATATAAATATTGAACAGTAATTATACATATATCCAATGAAACATACCAGGAACAAATTTAAAACGTAAATAATCTAATCATAACTATTGGTATCCAAATTTGGCCTTGCTTTTGTTTGTCTATTGCCTTTTCTCTTTCATCTCCCATGCTTTTGGGAATATTTTGGCTTTCACTTTTTATAAAAATAGATGTTTAATCTTCACATAAAAATTGAATCTCGCCCAGACGAATGACGGTTTCATTAGCTTATCTATAAAACTTCATAAATGATATTTTTAATTTGTCCAGAATGAAAATTAAATATTTAATAGATCTGTAAACAACTCAGCATCAATTTGTGGATGGAGGTTTAGCGTGCACTTTAAAACAAAAGAAATTAAATATTCGTACAAACATGGTTGTTATTTTTTTTTTAGCGTATGGCTTTTAGTGCCGGGAGTGTCCGAGGACATGTTCGGCTCGCCAGTTTTGTAGCAGCTTCGAGACGGACACCCAATGGGTGAGCTACAAGTACCGTTGGGGAGGGGAGGAGGGAAGTTGGAATGTAAGGACGAGGAGTTGGAAGGTAGCGGCTGTGGCCTGTAGTTAGGGACCAACCCCGGCATTTGCCTGGAAGGAAGATGGGAAACCACAGAAGACCATCTTCAAGGTTGCCGGCGGGGGGATTCGAACCTCCTCGCCTCCCGGATGTGAGCGACTGCCATCAGTCATGCCGTAACCACCACGGCTAACTCACCCGGTATGGTTGTTATAAAAGAAATAAATGAAGAACAGCTCAATGCAAGGGCATATTTAGAGAATTGGATTAGAATAATTATGGTTTGAATTTTGAATTTTGGATCTAATAGTTATGATGAGAATTTTGAAATTTGGATCTAAATGTTCTGATTAGAATTTTTAAATTTGGATCTAAAAGTTATGATGGGAATTTTGAAATTTGGATCTGAACGTTATCCTTAGAATTTTGAAAATTGAATGAAATGTTATGCTTAGAGTTTTGAAAATTGGATTTAAAAATAGGAATAGAATTTGAATCCAAAATGTATGATGAGCATTTCGAAATGGTAGTACTTTCTTTCAGGCAGAAAAGATGCTGTGTTTCCTTGGAAATGTCTAATTGTTATAAAGATCACAGTTGAGTCATTAATGTCTCCTCCCTTAAAGTGTATGGAATCCGTTCAAAATTAAAACTCTAGGGGAGTATAGTGATCTTTACCTAACTTCAGAAAGCTTTCTGTACTCTATAATAACGGTACATTTTTGTCCTGAGCAATTTCAGAAGTTTTAATGCAGTGGTAATAAACTTTTGTATTGGATTTTTTTTCTTGTATTTAGGAAGGATGTAACTAAAGATTTCCAATGGGATTACATTGCAGCCTAGTTAAATTCATTATCGTACAGAGTGGTTCTGCTTTAACCAAAGTTTGAGAAAATATCTTAAGTACATGACAAGTGATGGAGTTGCCTCTCTCTTCCTGTGGATAGCGAGTTTTATAGGATATTAATTACCTTGGTATCTTTGTCTGGAATAAAACACGAAAATGAAAGGAATTATGTTTCTAATTCGAGTCTCCATCCTTCCGATGTCAACCTTCCACAGAATTAAGCGAGGGAATATTAAGGTTCCTGGTTAATGTCTTGGCTTTACGAAAGCGCTCGTCGGGTCCTAATGTCCCCCACATCTTGTCCTTAATGCTCGTTTCTGAGACTCGTTCTGTAACGCTCCATTAGCGCTCACTTGTCAAGGAGCTTCAGGACGGGACCCTAATGTACAGGTATTATTGCTGACTGAACACGGACAAGAAACTTTGACAAAATTTATGTATATAGGCGTATGTCTCTGGGTGCATTCATGGCAACCAATTGGAGAAACGGGTGAAGGTCGGAAGTAAATACACATTTTACACATTTTTGGGAGATACTTATGAGTAAAGTATCTCATATACCTTGTATAAATATTACAAATAATGATCACAAAGTGTAGGTCACATGTTGGTATATTATTGAAGATGATTACCGACAGCGCAGCGTTAGGTCATGGTGCCAAGCGGTAGACGCGTGGGTTCAAGCCCCACCGTCGACCGTCCTTGAAATGGTTTTCCGTAGTTTCCCACTTTCAACACCAGTCAATACCTACTGAAAGGCCACGGCCGCTTCCTTCCACATCGTTGCCCACTTTCATCCATTCATCTCGAAGGCCATACGATATTATTATTATCTCTCTTTTGACTGGTTTGATACAGCGCTCCAGGCCTCCCGGTCCAGAGCTAACCGCTTCATTTATATACAGGGTGTATTTGATATGATGGAAGTCCGTTACACTGGTGATAGAAGAGACTATTCTAAGCTTCCTAGGTAAAAAAATTGTCACCTATCTTGAAATTGATAATTAATCATTAAAAAGTCAATGTTTTTAGTTATTTCAGAAACTAATCAGGCAGAAAGTGGTGCGGCAGGCTGGGGTAAACGAGGCGGAGCCAGGAGAGACGACGCGCGAAGGGGAAGTTGTTATGTAATCGGAGCATTGACCTTACCGGTTGACTTGAGGGGTGGTAGGCTATCAGCTGTTATGAGGATGAGCTCTACCGTCTCGTAAGAAAATGTGCATTGCCGTTGTTCTTGTTGTTGTTGTTGTTGACAACGCACGCAATGGCTTGGGACGTCAGGACCGGTAGTATTGTGTAGCCTACTTTGTAAGTGTGGAATTCATTGATTGATGTTCATGTATAAAATAATTTCGATACTCAGCCCTGATGTATCATTGGCGTCCGTGTCGGACCTTCTGCTGACTAGTTTCTGAAAATACTAAAAACATTCTCTTAATGAAATGCAGTGTGACAAAATTCCGACATCCCGCAGTCTGTTCAGAACTAGGCATTTAGGACGGAAGTAAAAAACTTGATGTTTTGTTTGAGAGGCTTGGCGATTTTGGTCATTTAGCCCCATGTAGCTGGGTGTGGGTAGAATTTGTGTGATAACCTGTGTTTTGTGGTTTCTGTAGTAATGTGGGTATTTGTAATTCAGGTGAGGATTCGGAAGAAGGCGCCGGCCCTGTGGTGTTGGGGCAGTGCAACTGCCTCTCACCTGGAGGCCCTGGGTTCGATTCCTGGCTCCATCAGGGATATTTGAAACTGACGTGAGGGCTGTAACGCAGTGCACTAAGCCTCGTGAGGGCAATTAAGTAGCTGTCTGACAGTGAGGCAGTGCCCGAGTCAGGAAAATCAAGATTAATGGCCGAGGGGACCCGATGCACTGACCACGCGTCACCCTAATATCTGCAGGCCAAATGGCTGGACAGCGGTCGCTTGGTAGGCCTAGGCCCTTCATGGGCTGCACTGCCAGCGGTTATGATTATTGAGAAGAAGGCGGCCGTGGCCTTAAGTTAGGAACAATCCCGACATTTGCCTGGGGTAGAAGTGGGAACCCATGGAAACCTACTTCCAAGATTTAATACTAGTATGGTACCACATGTTCATATTGTGAATTGTTCCATCCCATCTCCAGCCCTCGGGTGGCCATTAACTGGAGAGGGGGGGGGGGGGAGGATTGATTTATTGGTCCATCAACAATGTAAATACATATGAAAATACACGAAAATGAAAATAAAATACAAATACATTGTTATAATACAGTGTTATAATAATAATAATAATAATAATAATAATAATAATAATAATAATAATAGTCTAATAATAATAAGAGTCAGCATGTGTAGTTCTGGTGGTAGAGTGCTAACCATCCCGAGGGTGCGATCTACGTTCAGTCATGTAGTAAATGAATGGGATCTAATAAGATCATCTCCATGAATTTCATGGCACATACAAGAAATCCTACGTACATTAAAGTCTGGCAACTCGACATACCAAAAAGAAACATAGAAGTTAGTGTGTCTAAAAGCCTACTATTACTATTATTAGTATTATTAATAAGTTTATTACAGTTGTTGCACTATCTTCACACAAAGATAGACCAACAGTTCCTTAAATTAATTTACTAAATCTTTAGGATTTCTATTTTCTATGCATAGTTCATGAAGCTGGAAAAATCCTAGACAGATCCACCATCACTAGTCATGTAGCCACTCCCCATGAAGGTGTGAATCAGCTGTTCATAGGCTCGGTTTGTGTATTTCAATGTCATTGGCAGACAAGGCGAGGAGGTCACTCAACTGCAGACTCTGGTCAACATTCCTCAGCGTAGGAGGGGAGGGAGACGGGGAGAAGTCAGCTCTGCTGCTGAGGGGAACGAAGTGAAAGCCCGTTTCCAAGATATTGACCGACGATTTTTGTGATTTAATTCCACCTACACTAATTAAGATCCGACTTAATTTCATGAAGATATTTGCTTAGAATACCATCTTCTATCACCAGTGTAAAGGACTTCCATCATATCAAATACACCCTGTATAGCTACCACACCTTACATCTGTATAACGTATTCTAAACGTGGTGTACCCCTACAGTACACCCTTCCTTCCATAACTACAGTATGTTTGCCATTCCTGGGTGTCTTAGTATGTGTCCTACCAACGTGTCTCTTCTCCTCATGAGGAGTCGCCAGATATATCAATCCTCGCCCACTCCTCTCAATACCTCCTCATTTGTTACTTTGTCTACCAAACTGTGGGAGTGAAGATTCAAGGATAAATAATTTCAACTCTGAGATTTGCTGATGACATTGTCATCTTGGCTGACACGCCTCAGGATTTGAATGAGTTTTTGAATTGTATGGACTCCGTCTAGAGGAAAGAATTCATGATGAGAATTAATAAATGTAAAACAAAAATATTGGAATGCAGCCGCAATAAATCAGAAGCCTCTATGGACATCAAATTGGCAGAGGAAAAACTAAAGGAAGTAGGAGACTTCTGTTACTTAGGAAGCAAAATAACCAGTGATGGACGAAGCATAGAGGATATAAAAAGTACGTTGGCTCAGGCAAGGAAAGCATTTATACAGAAAAGGAATCTGTTGACATCGAATATAGATGTAGGTATTAGGAAGACGTTTTTGAAAACCTTTGTCTGGAGCGTCACACTCTATGGAAGTGAAACTTGAACTATTGGTGCAGCAGAAAAAGGAGAATTGAAACGTTTAAAATGTGGTGTTACAGGAGAATGATGAAGATCAGATGGGTAGATAGGGTTACAAACGAAGAGGTATTAAGACGAGTGAAAGAGGAGAGATGTTTCTGGCGATTGCTAATGAAGCGAAGAGATAGGTTGGTAGGACACATACTAAGACACCCAGGAATAGCAAGCTTAGTTATGGAAGGAAGGGTCGAGGACAAGAACTGTAGGGGTAGACCAAGGTTAGAGTATGTTAAACAGATTGCCTCGGATGTAGGGTGTGGTAGCTATGTAGAGATGAAACGATTAGCTCAGGACAGGGAGGCATGGAGTTCTGCATCAAACCAGTCAAAAGACTGAAGACTCAATCAACTACCCAACTGATCTACATCGTTCTCCTGTAACACCGAATATCGAACGTTTCTATTCTCCTCTTGTCTCCTGCACTAACAGTCCAAGTTTCACTTCCATAGAGCGCCACGCTCCAGACAAAGGCTTTCTAATACCGGAATATATAATTGATGTCAACAGATGTATTTTCTGTATAAATGCTCTCGTTGTCTGAGCCAACCTACTTTGTATATCCACTTTGCTTTGTCCATCACTGGATATTTTGCATTCTAAGTAGCAGAATTCTCCTACTTCCTTTTGACTGTATAAACATGTTAGTTTCTGCTTTGAGTAATTACAAATGATAAAATAAACATTTTACAGCCAAACGTTCGATCTTCTTCGACATTATACTGGGGCTGATGACCAAAATGTCCCACGCCCTCACAGTGAATTAACAAGAAGTACAATTACTCGTCAATATATTACCAACATATTTACTAAACTTCACGTAACCTCAAGATAGCAGGTTCGAATCCCGGCGCTGACAGTCACTAACTTGATTGTGGTTTTCCCCTGGTTTTTCAACTTTCCCTGTATGCAATTGCCAGGATAGTACCTTATTTCAGGTTCAGGGCATCCCAGTCTCTAATGCAGCTAGACACACATTACTTACTACAGTCATTACAACATCCACGATAAGGCTTAAGGCTTTCTCTATGCTAAAGCAGATTTTTCAAGATTACTATTATTATTATTATTATTATTAATATTATTATTATTATTATAATTATTATTATCATATCAGAAACATACATATTATACACAGTTATATTATTTTTTCCCAAAACTTGTCCACTTTCAATGCTCTTTCTCTTCCTTGATGAAGATCGTTTTCTGTACAGGAGGTTGAACATAGTCGACATTGACAGTCTGGATTTCTTCATCACCTCTCGTGCACCCTGGATAGTACTACACCCTCAAGGACACATGAAATATATGAAAATTGGCAATATTAGTTCCCCATGGAACTATCTGTTAATCCTGTTTTTCAAATTAACATAGTCAGATGAAATAGAATTGATTACCTCGCTAACATATTCTTGTCTTTCTTTGCAGGTAAGTTGACCATCCGCAGAACAACGTCCGGCTCAAGTAAGTACACGTCGTCTGGAGTCCGCAGATTTGTAAATTCTTATCATTATAATGTGGAGTAATTATTATACATATTATACACAGTTTTTTGTCCACTTCCAATGCTCTTTCTGTTCCTTGATGAAGATCGTCTTGTGTACAGGAGGGTGGACACAGTCGACATTGAAGCATATGTTGAACAGTCTGGTCTTCTCCACAGTCACACTGAATATTATCTTGATCAGTGTAGCCCCATCTTGCCAAATTAGCCTTTGATCTGCCAACTCCAGATCTCAATTTATTCAGGGACTCCCAAGTCGTCCATTCTTCGTCATCGGTAAGGATTCAGGGACAGTTTTCCAACCACGGGGAAGGTAGGTCGTAGCAATCCACAGTTGTAACCTAGCTTTTTCAGCAGTGATTCTAAGTTCCTTCAAAGTTCTAAGGAATCTCTTCCTTGACTTCAATCGTTGCAGGTGCGGTTCATGGCCATACAGAGGAAGGGATCTTTCCTACTTCACTGTCCTTCCTTCCTTGTTAGCAGCTATTTCTCTTCTGGTACTATTCCTGCAAGGTGGTAGAGTCATTCAACTGGAGTGGATTTCAATGACGCCAAGTTCTTTGAGGATAGGCTACTCAGGACGAACTTGACAGCTGTTCCCCAAGCTCCGAAGTAGAGGCCTTTCACTTTCCATGCATTTTTAGGCATATTATATCTCTCAGGTGAGGTATGTTAAGCAAAGTCGACAAATACACTCTTTCTCCTCGTTGACTCATTATAGACTAATAATGGTTGCCGCGGTGGGTGAGTGGTTATCGTGTCTTACCACCAACCCCAATTTGCAGGTTCGCTCCTGGCCGTTGTAAGTGATTTTTTTCTTTATTCCATTTTACAGGTGCTATTCATGTTAATAGGAACAGTATATTAGTTGCTATCGTAGTAAATACCAAGATTTAACAGGCAGTTCCGTGAAATATACAGTCTATTTTCATGTATCCCACTTTGTTAATTTCCTCTATCAATATACAAAATTTCCGCTTGATTGCGGTAATAGATTCGTAGATATTGAGAACCGACTAAATATTTTGGATGGTCGCCATGTTGGATTTTATATATGTAGGTCCTAGAGTTATGTACTGTTAAATGAAGATTATTGTGTACGTGTAGCATTCAAACTTCAATCGCATGATTAGGACACAAGAAGTAACAACGAGATTTTAAAATTTCGCACAGCTGCCATTTTGTGGTTATGGAAACAATTGAATTAAATTAGATGCCAGTGGATTAACATTCGTATAAGGATTTACTGTACCAAGTTTCACTGCACTCGGATGGTTAAATTGCGAGAAACGTCCATGTGAATATTTATAATTCGCGTCGCCGCCATGTTGGATTTGTGATCATCGGGTTATTGAAAATCCTATAGGTGAACTTATGTCCATAGCCCCTACGAACATAAAAAATCAGTTTGATTGCTATAATAGATTCGTAGATATTCAGAGCCGTCTAAATATATCGGATGGTCATGTGCCATTAAAGGAACATTATTGCCTAGGTTCATTATTCAAACTTTCACTTCGATCGCATGATTACGACACAAGAAATAAAAACTTAATTTTAAAATTCTCACAGCCGCCATCCTGAGTTTATGTAAAATATTGAACTAAATTAGATACTAGTGCATTACAATGTGCATAAACATAAGCATTAACATTTCCTGTACCAAGTTTCATTACGTTTGGAACATTAAATCGCAAGAAAGGTCTATTTAAAATTTTCAAATTCGCTTGGCCGCCATGTTCGTTTTGTAGTTAGGCTAACCGGTTTTTGAAAGTCTTATAGACGAACATTCAGTAGTGCTTTTTATCTCCGTACAAAATTTCAGGGTGATACCGCTAATAGGTTCAGAGGTATTGAATGCCGGTGAAATAATTCGCACAGCCACCATCTTGTGGTTATGTAAACAATGGTTATGTAAGTTAGATGTCGGTGCATTACAATGTGAATAAACATATACTGTACAAAGTTATATTGCGTTTGGTTGGTTAAATCGCGAGAAACGTCTATTTAAAAGTCGCAACTTCGCATGGCTGCCGTGTTGGTTTTGTAGTTACCAGGTTTTCAAGAGTCACATAGGTAAACTTCTAGTAGTTCCCTTTATCACCGTAAAAAATCCAAGGTGATATCGGTAATAGTTTAGGAGATATTGAATGTTGGTGAAATATTTCGCACAGCCGCCATGTTGGATTGGTGAGACGTAACCAAATTTGAAGGGCACAGTCGGGGTCATCCGGAATAGTGCTATGAACTTAGCGAGTTTCATTGAAATCACTCCAGACGTTTAGAAGTTATTAGGGGGACACCCACACACACCATCACACCCACACGCACACACACACGGGCAAAAGGTGATCTCATAGGACTATTTGTTTCAAAATTTAAAAAAGGCTAAAAAAAGATGTTAAAAGTTTGTTTAGACGCCATTTTTGGTTATATAAATCATTTAAATGAATTTGTTGCCAGTGGGTTAACATTTACGTAAGTACTAGCAGAAGTGCCCGGCTTCGCCCGGTGGATTAATTTGTTTTATGGATGATAATGAATACTACTACAGAACTGGCACGTGATACTTAAACTAACAGAAAACAATAGTCTATTTTAAAAATATATATTTTGTGGTGGTGGTGGTGGTGGTGGTGGTGGTGGTGGTTGTAGTGGGGGTGATAAGTAGTACAGTATAATGGACGTAACATTCAGGTCATTTCCCCGTAATGATAATTATGAATAGGGAAACAGCTATTTAATAACTACAGCACTGACACATGTAATTTACAAACAAATTTACAAAAAAAAAAATGGAAAGAGGAATAAGTGAAATAAAAGACACTGCCTAGGGCCTATATCTCATTGGCTGTTAGAAATGTAGAGACCAATAGTGTCGTATTTTGTCGCATAGCGCCGTAGGAAAATGATCAGAACTCTTTGGCAAACTTCGGCTACCCCGAGCTACTGAGGTAGCAATAGTATCATTTATCGCCACAAAGCTCTTATCGATAAGTTTCGGAATAAATGAAGGTAAATTTGAAAGCACCAACGCTTATTGCAGCTGATAACCTCAATGTACTGCACCAACACCATTGCACTTATACAGAGGCATAATATTTTCATGATGATAACTGTTTAAAGGGGCCTAATAAATCTTTTTGCACTAATTACCCCCAGTGACTGCAATTTATAAACAGCGCAAGATGTAACTATTTTCGCAATTCTGCACCAGAACACTGGTAGGGGTGATGGGATGCAGCCCGAACTGCCCGTCAACAACAGACTTATTAAAATACTCTTACAGTTACACTACTACGGACATGAATGGTTCTAGGGCCTTAATACGTGGTTTTCAAGTTCATTTTGTCTGTTATTCTAAATGTAGGGAATGGAGAGCGTTGTCCAAAATATCAAGTGGACAGTGTTACCAGCAGGGTTTCAAAATGTTTGTAAAATTTGGTGCAATTAGGAGAAACGGTGTAGATTTGTGATGAAGGGCCTAAATGCAGAGAATGGAGTGGTCTGTCCTAAATTTAAGGTGGACAGTGTCACCCGCAGGGTTCCAAAGGGAAAGTATACAAAATGTGGTTCAGATCGGTGAAACTGTGTAGATTTGTGCCAAAGGACCTAAATGCAGGGAATGGAGTGGTCTGACCGAAATTTCAAGCAGACAGTGTTAATTGCAGGGTTCCAAAGGGTAGCTATACAAATTGCCGTTCAGATCGGTGAAACGGTGTAGATTTGTACGTACGATGTACGTATCACTAACCATAATGCCAGCGCATGCGGATAGAGCTGTTCGGGAGCACTTGTTCAACCGAAATATCAATCTTTAAGATCACCGGAGAGGTGTAGCCAAATGCTACATAGAACGGTGTATATTTGTGATGAAGGGCCTAAATGCAGGGAATGGAGTGGTCAGTCCAAAATTTTAAGTGGACAGTGTCACCCGCAGGGTTCCAAAGGGTAAGTATACAAAATGTGGTTCAGATCGGTGAAACGGTGTAGATTTGTACCAAAGGACCTAAATGCAGGGAATGGAGTGGTCTGTCCGAAATTTCAAGCAGACAGTGTTACTCGTCAAGTTCCAAAGGGTAAGTATGTCAAATTTGGTTCAGATCTGTGAAACGGTGGCATATTGTGCCAAAGGGCCTAAATACAGAGAATGGAGGGGTCTGTCCAAAATTTCATGCAGACAGTGTTAATTGCAGGGTTCCAAAGTGTAACTATACAAATTGCCGTTCAGATCGGTGAAACGGTGTAGATTTGTACGTACGGTGTACTGTACCCTTTTACCTACCAATACCTGTTGAATCCCTGGATAGCAGCTGGATCGTAGAACCTGAAAATGCCCCGGCTCTAAAGACCCCCAAGTTCTACCAACAGACATAGGGATAATAGGGCCACTCGAATACCTAACAGGATGTATTAAGACTGACCAAGGCTCAGAAAAAGAAAAGACTAGCTCAAAACACAAGAATTCTTCAAGAGGAAGAAAGAATCTCAAAAGTGTGGTAAACACTAAAATACCTAGCGATGGCCCCCTTAATACACCCTTCCATCACCTCTATAAAGCATCACGCAATAATTAAAACCAAGTAATAAAGTAGTTTATTGTAAGAATAAACAAGACAGAAAAATATCAATTTCGTCGATACCACGACCAATCAAAAAAAAAATCTCATTGATAATACTGGATTGTCTTTAAAAAAAATTACCCATTATCACAACTAACTTTTAGCTGATTAAAATATAAGGCATATTAATAATAATAATGATCAATCCCATAGGGTAAGTATTTACAAAAAGAAAAATATTATAAGACTCGAATACATTAAATTCATTTCGGTTCCTTAACGGAAATAACATCTTATACAAAAATATCCTGATTATAATTAATAATCCTACACGACATCTTCAGTAACATTATATGTTAATGTTATTGAACGAAGAAATTCATATGGCATATTTACAGAATATAATTTACACAAAATTCCAGAATAATTTCAATTATTCTCTTCCCACTGACTTGATGTCACGACATTCCTTTCTGTTTAATATTGTTTCATTTCTAGTTTTAGGGTAATTCTGCCGAACAGTTAAGATAAGCAAAAATTAATCATAAAGTCAGCCTTAAATAGTTATCGGTTTCCTTATTAAACATACATCTTATGGCAAAATTGTTATATTAGTTTTTACTGGAAATATTTAACCGGATATCCACTCAAGATTCTCAATAATACTGCTCAGAAAAATATTAATCTTCACACAGGCATTTTCACGATAACAGCGATAAAGTTAACAATGACCAAATATTAACCATACTAGGTTAAAACAACACCTCTCTGGGTTAAAACCCCAATCAATCTAATCCTGATTGGCACACCTGGCTCAATCCTCAACAAGAAAAAATATGCTTTACAAAGCATTGCATCAATATACTTAAACGCAAAGACATTACTCATAGTACATGCCTCTCTAAAGTCGAACATGCACCTATAATAGGAGCCTTACTGTTATAAATCCATAATTATGAAAATCAGCTGTTTATGGTAAAAATCCTGAACTCGAAAAATATGATCCCGTAACAGATTACCAACAAAGCCCAGTGGATTTCAGAAATATTCCACCTATCTTTAAAAACTTGCCTTACATTGATGTATTACATGATCCATAATTCTTAAACGTATGACTTATAGTAAGTCGTCCCTGGGATTATCCTCGCAAATTTGGATGTCGTTCAAATACCTTCTTAATAAAAAAAAACTATTGCACCAAAGGCAATGATATCAATTTAATCCAGTGTTAACTTCATAATAAAAAAAAATGAAAAGTATAACGCTGCCCAACCACACAAACAGAGGTTGTCAAAGCGATTTATAAAGATAAATTCAATCTCAAAATAAGATCCTCCCTGAATTTCCCGAACGCGAAAATGTCGATGGATTAGACCTACAGCATGGATCTAGGTTAGCAACAAAGGCTAAGCGACTAATGACCCATTAGGCAATCCATTTCGAAAATCACGCTCAGAAAATACAAGTTAAATCTGTTATTAAATTGCAGAAAAAAAAAATATAGTCAAAGGACTCGAAGTAACATTTAGAATAACAGGATCCGAAAACTTCTTAATATCGTAATCAGAATACGAAAAGGAAAATTCCCTTCAAAGAATACGATGATCCAAGCGAAAGTGCTTAAAGAACAATGCACTAGAATATGAAAACTCAACCGAAGTTCTTAAAAGAAAATTGTGTTACTAAAATGTTCTTACACAAGAAAAACTGTAGATCTTCTTCCTACATTTGTTTCTCGACAAATAAGAATGAGCATATTAGTTTAAATACTGTAAAATACTACTGAAATTATTAATTTATTCATCAAAATTACACAAAGGATGCACTCGTTTTTATGAGTCAAAATCCTGGCATCATAGAAGGTCAGTTTCGAAATGAACATCGAACCTGCACTTTCTACTCAACCATTTAAACTACAAAATCAAATATGGCAAAGTGGTAGTTCTAAATGTCCACGCTACACTACTGTAACAAGTTGAAGTGATCAGTACCTTTGGCGAATCTAGATGAGGAAAAAAGGATATCGTTGGCCATAATCAGCTCCAGACCAACAGAAAATATGCTGGACTTCAACTGGGTTTCCATAGAACGAACCAAAGTCCTCCCAGGCTCGAACAACACCCGATCGGTCGAAATAGTTCCAACATATCCTGGCGATATCTTCCCATACATATTCGAATACCAACGGACGGACCGCACACAGTTTATCAACTCGTCACGAAGCGAAGGTGAACTCGAACAGTCACAAATTAGTTCCAATATGTGAACGCAAGTGTGACCAAGTTCACAAGGGTCGACGCGGCCCCTTGCATCACGAGAGTCGCTCGCACACTTCATGCTAAATGAAAGTTGCCGTCAACATGTCCCCGCTGCACCCTGCTAATGCAGTATTCTTAAATCAATTTAGCCTACCATCGTAGTGGATATAAGCTTCATATTGTTCCTTCCCTCTGACACCTTGCTTGAGAATGTGCTCTTTTCAAAAAGTATAATCACCGTGAAGAGTGAATCAAATCTAGGCTGCATTTCCACGGCGGTTTATATGCAGAGTTTCGTGACACATCACGGCTGAGCTCGCGGTCGTGATTATAAAAGTATCCATCCGCATGGCCCGTTAGTTGCTGTAGAAACACGGTCGCAAAGATAAACTATTACATGTTTAAGACCATGTCTGAGCCCTATTAAACACGTTTCTACTTCACGTAGAATGCTGAACGAACTAGCATACACACTTCAGCACGGTCACACGTTTTTAAAACTCCCGTTAGCTGGCGACTTTACTTTCACTGATTTCCAGCTCAAACCTCTACGCTGTCAAGTTCTATACTCATTGCTCTCTCCACGAGGTCGTCTGAGTCTCACATCTGCTTCCCCCACTCCCTCACACGTCACGACTCGATACGAAATATATCGCAGTCGAAACGTAATCAGTAGTGAGTTAACATATTCTCTTCTCTTCTTCATGCTTTCTTAATAATAGCTTTCTGCCATGGAAATATACACACAGACGTATGTAGCTGCTTACATATAGCGCTAAATATGCTTTAATTTGTATTAATCACTCTCAGGTGAATCGATCGATATAGTGTTAGACACAGTCAACATGGTCATTATCGATGACCTTCGGATTTCTCGTCGGAAACACGAGCTCTGCCGATCTCTTTCTTGATAGCATGGCTTTTGCTCGCTGTAGACCAGCTGTAATTATAGACTTCAGAGGCAAGTTAGGAAGTTACAGGGTGTTCCCAAAATACTGTAACCAAGTCTGTACTTAGGACCTTTATGAATAATGGTGCATTTTCCCTTTGATACCTTAAATAAAAGTCTCCTCAACTTTTATTTACACCATTCCAGGTAATCTCGGCATATGTAGCATTATTCATTTAACACTCAGACTATCTTCTGCACATATCTTTTCAGGTTATTTTGCATTGAAACGACCTATCATTTCTCTTCCATTTAGGCTTACTACCTCATAACAATTATTTCATTTTATTATAGTGACTTCTCTGTCATGGTAATCTCTTTCTTGTTGTCGTGAACAGATATGCGTGACATCTCAGTGCTCAATTTCTTTTTGAAAATGTTTCTTCTTTGTCCCGGTCAGGCGCTCTTTCTGAACTCCGACCTTCTCTGCTAGTACTGGGTCGTGACTTATCTGGATTTTCATCCTTTCTTTCCTTCGATTTTCTTCGTCCTACCTCCGTGGACTTATGTCGCCCTCTCTTGAGCATCTCTTGTTGCACTTTCTTATCGGATGCCTCCGTCCGATAATTGTTATATCTTGAGTACCCTTGATTTTGTCTGTTATCTCTGTTGTCACGGGTATCCCTATCATTCCTATTATATCTATTATCTCGATTATTTTGATCATATCTGTAATTCCTGTTATAGGGCGTTTCTCGATAATCATTCCGGTTTCGATCATTATCTCTTCGATAGAAATTTCTCTCCTCGTAGCGACGTTGCCATGGTCTCTCCTGGACGTGCCTACGTTGGTTTTCCCATCTCCTCTCTTCCTGATGGGTATTTCTAATAGGACCCATTCTATCATCTCTTCTTTGCCCAAAACGATCCGTCTGCTGTGTACGGTTCATCATTACCGCGTTTACAACTTTCGATTCCTGCCTGGCATTTTTGACTATGGTAGGTTGCGTCATCATACTCATATGATCTAATCGACGTAACAGGTCATCTAACGACGTTAAAGACGATACTCCGGAAGAAATAATTGATCTCCTTACTTCCGCAGGCAATTGACGTGAGATAGCTTCAAGGAGTTCTTCCTGGGTTAACGGCGGCTGAAGAAAACGGAGTTTTGCTAACTGACACGCAAAGTATTCAGCATAGCTGGTTGGTCCTGTACTGGAGTACTTGCGTGAATAGACTTCTGATCTCACATTCTGTTGGACCTCGATCGACCAAAATCTTTGTATGAAGGCTTCCGAAAACTGCTCAAAGTTGTCAAATGTGTAACGAAAAGCCCTGAACCATTGTAACGGAGCATCGGTGAGAAACCTTTCCACCATACGTAGCTCACGCTCACGTGGCACATGTGACTCCAAAAAGTAATCTCTTAATGTCCTGACAAATTCGATTGGTGTCATTCCATCCAAATTGCTAAACTTCCTAGGTTTGTCATCGAAGTTTCTTATTATGGTTACATTCGGTGTCCTTTCCAATGATTTCGAAGTATAATCATCCACGCCTACGTTGGGGTTCGGAGAACTAAAAGTTTCCCTGCTTGTTCGAATGGGACTCGAATGTTCCATTTGACTGAGCCGAACGTTGGGTTCGTTGTTGGAAGATTCCTGCATCATCCTTTCCCTACCATCAGGTACTATCACTTCAGGTTGTTCAACTACAACTCGAAAATCGGACTGTAAAAGTGATCGCAATTGATCTTTTAGCGTATCTAAATTGATATGCCCCTCTAGATTAATTTGCTCGAGACCCTTTCTAATTTCATTAATCTCGGAAGTTTTCTTCTCCCTGACCTCATTTAACTCTATCTTACTTTGGTCGACTTTAGTTTCAACACTGTTAATACGTTTCTCTAAATCGGATATGTTATTAACCTGTGTATTTTGAATTCCATCCATTCTTTTGCTTAGATCTTCCCTAATATTTATTATGTCTTTGCTATTAGTTGCAAGACCAGTGGCAAGTTTAGATTCTAACTTAGATTTCTCAACTTTAAAACATTCCTCATTAATTTTCATAATATCTTGACGAAATGTTACAATATTATCACTTATGATCCCTTTCAAATCGATGTCAAAATCATCCCTGAGAAGTTTCGTATGATCAGTGACTTGAGCTGGGAGTGTCCCCATTTCACATTTCAACTGCTCCAGGCTATTCTGGGTCTGATTAGTGTCAAGGGAAAACTGTAGCTGAAGTGCTTCTAAATTTTTTTTACTGAGCTTCACACTCTTTTCAAAGTCTAGTCTAATCTCAACTTGAAACTCTTTATTAGATTTTTCTAGCTGCATTAACTTAACCTCCGTCTGATTTTGACTAGATTCGATTTTTCGGACCTCTAGCTCCATTTTATTTTGACTGGATTCTATTAATCCCACATCTGTTCTTAAATCATTGATTTGGGATTGCATAATCCTTACATTAGAGTTTACATCCTTTACTGTTTCCTCAATTCCCCTTTGACTAGTCTGAACATTGTTAAGATCTGTTTGCATTGAAGTTTGACTAATTTGCATTGATGTTTGACTAGTTTGGATATTGTTAAGATCTGTTTGCATTGAAGTTTGACTATTTTGGATTCTTTCTTGGGCAACCTGTACCAAGCCAACATTAGCCCGTAGTGTACTGATATCTAGTTGTGTTTTTCTATTATCGTCCTGGATATCTTCGATATTAGATTCTACACTGGTAACCTTCTTTTCTACCCTTTTAGAACTGTCATTGATAGCCTTCAAGGAGGATTGAATAGTATCAATTTCCCCCCTGATACCTTCAGCAACTGCACCCTGATTTTGAATAACAGTTTCAGACATATGGTCTAATGCAGATTTAGTTTGGACCTTAATATTTTCTATGTCATGATTCAAATTGTCCATTTTATGTTGAATAATTTCAAACATCTTCTTAACGTCACCAACAGTCACCATATTACCTTCAGACATGCTTCACTACACTTCACAAGAAATAAGAATACCACACCAACAAAGCACAGCGAGAACATCCACAAACAACCACCATTTACCATACATGCTCATTCTTATTGTCTGGCGTTACCTTAAAATAAGCTTATGTCTAAACACAAAGTGCCCAATTGGATTTGGGATCGACCATATACAAGAGCGTGTTGGTTTATATCGGTGAAGGTCTATGATTCTACCATTACTTAAATTTTAAATTTACTACAAATACTTCTATTTTTAATGATGTCAGCAATGATCATCAGCCGGAAACAAGTAGAACAAATTATTAACAAAGCGTGTGGCAGCACTCCAATACATAAAATAAAATAAAATAAAAATTAATAATGGTTGCAATACCACTTGTAAGTCAAGTAGCTCGAGTATCCTCGTAATTGCTTTGTTCCAAAGGAATTCTAATAGTTCGTGCCAAAATATTGGTTCACCATTATTTTATCGCCTTGATTCATAGTCACACAAGAAACACGGTGTTCCAATTCGCGATCTGTGTTACATGATCATAAAACTAATTTCCACTATGTACTTTCAGTTTCAATTTTGGCGGAATTATGGCATTCAACTCCCTGGTATTCGCTCTGGTATTCCAGTTTTTCGAAGCCCCTGAGCTGGGCGCCACCTAATGTACCCTTTTACCTACCAATACCTGTTGAATCCCTGGATAGCAGCTGGATCGTAGAACCTGAAAATGCCCCGGCTCTAAAGACCCCCAAGTTCTACTAACAGACATAGGGATAATAGGGCCACTCGAATACCTAACAGGATGTATTAAGACTGACCAAGGCTCAGAAAAAGAAAAGACTAGCTCAAAACACAAGAATTCTTCAAGAGGAAGAAAGAATCTCAAAAGTGTGGTAAACACTAAAATACCTAGCGATGGCCCCCTTAATACACCCTTCCATCACCTCTATAAAGCATCACGCAATAATTAAAACCAAGTAATAAAGTAGTTTATTGTAAGAATAAACAAGACAGAAAAATATCAATTTCGTCGATACCACGACCAATCAAAAAAAAATCTCATTGATAATACTGGATTGTCTTTAAAAAAAATATTACCCATTATCACAACTAACTTTTAGCTGATTAAAATATAAGGCATATTAATAATAATAATGATCAATCCCATAGGGTAAGTATTTACAAAAAGAAAAATATTATAAGACTCGAATACATTAAATTCATTTCGGTTCCTTAACGGAAATAACATCTTATACATAAATATCCTGATTATAATTAATAATCCTACACGACATCTTCAGTAACATTATATGTTAATGTTATTGAACGAAGAAATTCATGTGGCATATTTACAGAATATAATTTACACAAAATTCCAGAATAATTTCAATTATTCTCTTCCCACTGACTTGATGTCACGACATTCCTTTCTGTTTAATATTGTTTCATTTCTAGTTTTAGGGTAATTCTGCCGAACAGTTAAGATAAGCAAAAATTAATCATAAAGTCAGCCTTAAATAGTTATCGGTTTCCTTATTAAACATACATCTTATGGCAAAATTGTTATATTAGTTTTTACTGGAAATATTTAACCGGATATCCACTCAAGATTCTCAATAATACTGCTCAGAAAAATATTAATCTTCACACAGGCATTTTCACGATAACAGCGATAAAGTTAACAATGACCAAATATTAACCATACTAGGTTAAAACAACACTTCTCTAGGTTAAAACCCCAATCAATCTAATCCTGATTGGCACACCTGGCTCAATCCTCAACAAGAAAAATATGCTTTACAAAGCATTGCATCAATATACTTAAACGCAAAGACATTACTCATAGTACATGCCTCTCTAAAGTCGAACATGCACCTATAATAGGAGCCTTACTGTTATAAATCCATAATTATGAAAATCAGCTGTTTATGGTAAAAATCCTGAACTCGAAAAATATGATCCCGTAACAGATTACCAACAAAGCCCAGTGGATTTCAGAAATATTCCACCTATCTTTAAAAACTTGCCTTACATTGATGTATTACATGATCCATAATTCTTAAACGTATGACTTATAGTAAGTCGTCCCTGGGATTATCCTCGCAAATTTGGATGTCGTTCAAATACCCTCTTAATAAAAAAAAACTATTGCACCAAAGGCAATGATATCAATTTAATCCAGTGTTAACTTCATAATAAAAAAAATGAAAAGTATAACGCTGCCCAACCACACAAACAGAGGTTGTCAAAGCGATTTATAAAGATAAATTCAATCTCAAAATAAGATCCTCCCTGAATTTCCCGAACGCGAAAATGTCGATGGATTAGACCTACAGCATGGATCTAGGTTAGCAACAAAGGCTAAGCGACTAATGACCCATTAGGCAATCCATTTCGAAAATCACGCTCAGAAAATACAAGTTAAATCTGTTATTAAATTGCAGAAAAAAAATATAGTCAAAGGACTCGAAGTAACATTTAGAATAACAGGATCCGAAAACTTCTTAATATCGTAATCAGAATACGAAAAGGAAAATTCCCTTCAAAGAATACGATGATCCAAGCGAAAGTGCTTAAAGAACAATGCACTAGAATATGAAAACTCAACCGAAGTTCTTAAAAGAAAATTGTGTTACTAAAATGTTCTTACACAAGAAAAACTGTAGATCTTCTTCCTACATTTGTTTCTCGACAAATAAGAATGAGCATATTAGTTTAAATACTGTAAAATACTACTGAAATTATTAATTTATTCATCAAAATTACACAAAGGATGCACTCATTTTTATGAGTCAAAATCCTGGCATCATAGAAGGTCAGTTTCGAAATGAACATCGAACCTGCACTTTCTACTCAACCATTTAAACTACAAAATCAAATATGGCAAAGTGGTAGTTCTAAATGTCCACGCTACACTACTGTAACAAGTTGAAGTGATCAGTACCTTTGGCGAATCTAGATGAGGAAAAAAGGATATCGTTGGCCATAATCAGCTCCAGACCAACAGAAAATATGCTGGACTTCAACTGGGTTTCCATAGAACGAACCAAAGTCCTCCCAGGCTCGAACAACACCCGATCGGTCGAAATAGTTCCAACATATCCTGGCGATATCTTCCCATACATATTCGAATACCAACGGACGGACCGCACACAGTTTATCAACTCGTCACGAAGCGAAGTTGAACTCGAACAGTCACAAATTAGTTCCAATATGTGAACGCAAGTGTGACCAAGTTCACAAGGGTCGACGCGGCCCCTTGCATCACGAGAGTCGCTCGCACACTTCATGCTAAATGAAAGTTGCCGTCAACATGTCCCCGCTGCACCCTGCTAATGCAGTATTCTTAAATCAATTTAGCCTACCATCGTAGTGGATATAAGCTTCATATTGTTCCTTCCCTCTGACACCTTGCTTGAGAATGTGCTCTTTTCAAAAAGTATAATCACCGTGAAGAGTGAATCAAATCTAGGCTGCATTTCCACGGCGGTTTATATGCAGAGTTTCGTGACACATCACGGCTGAGCTCGCGGTCGTGATTATAAAAGTATCCATCCGCATGGCCCGTTAGTTGCTGTAGAAACACGGTCGCAAAGATAAACTATTACATGTTTAAGACCATGTCTGAGCCCTATTAAACACGTTTCTACTTCACGTAGAATGCTGAACGAACTAGCATACACACTTCAGCACGGTCACACGTTTTTAAAACTCCCGTTAGCTGGCGACTTTACTTTCACTGATTTCCAGCTCAAACCTCTACGCTGTCAAGTTCTATACTCATTGCTCTCTCCACGAGGTCGTCTGAGTCTCACATCTGCTTCCCCCACTCCCTCACACGTCACGACTCGATACGAAATATATCGCAGTCGAAACGTAATCAGTAGTGAGTTAACATATTCTCTTCTCTTCTTCATGCTTTCTTAATAATAGCTTTCTGCCATGGAAATATACACACAGACGTATGTAGCTGCTTACATATAGCGCTAAATATGCTTTAATTTGTATTAATCACTCTCAGGTGAATCGATCGATATAGTGTTAGACACAGTCAACATGGTCATTATCGATGACCTTCGGATTTCTCGTCGGAAACACGAGCTCTGCCGATCTCTTTCTTGATAGCATGGCTTTTGCTCGCTGTAGACCAGCTGTAATTATAGACTTCAGAGGCAAGTTAGGAAGTTACAGGGTGTTCCCAAAATACTGTAACCAAGTCTGTACTTAGGACCTTTATGAATAATGGTGCAGTACGTACCACTAACCATAACGCCAGCGCATGTGGATAGAGCTGTTCGGGAGCGCTTGTTCTACCGACTTACTGAACAAAAATCAATCTTTAAGATTACCTGAGAGGTGTAGCCTAATGCTACATAGACTAAACTATTCCTCTTGAATCTGGCTATCATATAAAAACAAGAATTTTTCGAATTGGACTGGTAGTTCCAGAGATTAGCACGTTTAAACACATAAACACACAAACACACAAACTCTTCAGCGTTATTATATTCGTATAGATATACCGTACCAAATTTCACTGCGCTTGGATGCTTAAATCGCGAGAAACGTCCATTTGAATATTTAAATTTCCTGTCGCCCCCCTGTTGGATTTGTGCTCTCCAGGTTATTGAACGTCCCATAGGTGAATTTATGTTTACAGCCTCTCTACACATACAAGATTTCAGTTTGATTGCTGTCATAGATTAATAGATATTGAGAACCGTCTAAATATTTTGGATGGTCACCATGTTTAATTTTAATATATGTAGGCATTAGAGCTATGTGCTATTAGATGAGGATTATTGTGTACGTTCATTATTTAAACGTTGATTTCGATCGAATGATTAGATCACAAGAAATAAAAACATAATTTTAAAATTTCACACAGCCGCCATCTTGAGGTTATGTAAACATTTGAACCAAATTAGATGTCAGTGCATTGCAGTGTATATAACCATTTACTGTGCCAAGTTTCACTGCGTTCGGATGGTTAAATCGCGAGAAACGTCTATTTATATGTTTCAATTTCGCTTGGTCACCTTGTTCGTTTTGTAGTTAACAGGTTTTCGTAAATCAGATACGTCAACGTCCAGTAGTGGTCATTATTACCGTACAAAATTTCAGGGTGATATGAGAAATAGTTTCGGAGATGTAGGATGCCGGTGAAATATTTGGCACAGCCGCCATGTTGAATTGGTGAGACATAGCAAAATTCGAAAGGCACTGTCAGGATCGGCAAAAATTGTACTATGGCCTTAGCGAGTTTCATTGAAATCGTTCAAGCTGTTTAGATGTTATTAGGGGGGGGGGCACACGGACGCATACACATGCACTCACACTCACACATGGACAAAAGGTGATCTCATAAGCCTATAAGCCTATAGGCTAAAAATCACCAACGAAAATTGAGAAAAAATAATGCAAATTTGCCACCAATCATGATGTAAGCAAGACACATAACTCCGTAAGCACATTTTCAGACTCTGAGAATAAATATAATTACAGATTGTCAGTCGCTTCAGCGGAATATAAACGTAGTTAAAATTGTTTTCTTCCTATTCCAGGAAAATTGCTACTATCTGGCGTGTAAATAACTAAAGAATCAATAATAAAAGCTGGTAACGATGTATCGTCACCCTGACAGTTTTGCACGAACAGTTTTAAGAGGGCAGTACTAAATATTTTCCAGTTCAGAATATTGATGTACTGTCATTTTATTTTTATTTTTTGCATTTTACTATCTCCTGATACTATTTAGCAGCAAAATGATTAATAGAAGTCGCCTCCGTGGTGTAGTGGTCAGCATGCTTAGCTGCAACCCCAGAGGTCCGCGGATAGATTCCCGGCTTTGCCACGAAATATGAAAAGTGGTATGAGGACTGGAACGGGGTCTACTCAGCCTCGGGTGGTCCTAATGAGTAGAGGGGGTTCGATTTCCACCTCATCCATCCTCGAAGTGGTTTTCCGTGGTTTCCCACTTCGTCTTCGGGCAAATGCCGGGATGATACTGTACCCGTATCCACGTGGTCTTACCTGTTGGAATCCGATGGAAGAGCTGGATCGAAGAATCTGGAAGTACCCGGCTGAAATAACCCCCAAAACTCTACCAACTAGGATCAACCAGGGATAAGGACACCTTATTATAAAAGAATGTGATAAGAAGATGCCAGTTGTTGACGAAATGAAAACGAAAATCAGCTCAAAATGAACTAACAAGACTCTCAAAAATTAAATTAATCTCGGGCATAAGGCTAAGCATTCAATAAAATAACCCACTGGTCCTCATAGCACATCCTGGTTCTAATATAAATCACCAAGTCATCCGAAGAAAATTTAAAATGGATCAACAGTTTATTGTCTAAGAAACTGCTGCATTGTGGAAATTCTCTCCACTCAACAAAAATATAAGGTTGCTTCTATTGAAGCACATGATAGTCAGGTGTGACATTAGCCTGAACTTTGGCTAACACATGCTGTTCAAGAATTACAGCATTTTAAGCGAAGTTCAAAATAAACATCATTAGATTCTACAAGATCGTACAAATAAATTTAACAAATATAAAAACTCTATTAAATTCGTATTAATCTATATACATTTATACACTTAATTCGTTGTTCGAATTTCTCGTACATTATTCATAAATCCATTGACAAATGTTCTATTGAGATCTGTTAAAGCCTTATTTGGGCATATCCGACGAACAATGAAGTTAATCGAACGTTATATCGCTTCAGAATTATACAGATATTGTTACACGTCTTTCAAATCGGAACTTTTCACAAAAACAAATGCTACTATTAACAATTCATTTTAGATTAATTGTTACAATGCATAACTTGGTTTAAATGTTGGATTTAATTTACTAGCCTTCTAGTAACTGAAATCATGACTGTAATTCACGTTCCAAAATACACATTAATTTACTCAGTAATAGCTTATCAGCTTATTTAATACTGGAAATCTGATATTGACCATCCATCGATGTGTAATATCTACTTCATTATAACTCAATTCTCGCAAACATTAATTGATATACATGTGTATTAGCTCTCAATAGCTATAAATAATTACCAAACATTTTAAAGATCAAAAAAGCTTGTATACAACAATCATAAAATACCCTGTTTCATAATATACAAAAGTTGGAGTGTCATGGACAATTTTTATCAGAACTGTGTTAAATATGTTGTATTCACATGTTCAAATAATAGTATTAGTGATTTTCCAAAATTGTCATTTCGTTTTATGACGAATATATTCTATATATTGATTTCTTTTCTTTCAATAATATTTCATTGTAATCTCATTTTTCTCAAAGATTTATTTCAAAGAATAATAGATTGATCACTATCAAAAAGAACCATTCAGTTTTCGCCCAAACAAAATTCAAAATGGAAATCCTCCTCTAAGGAAACACGTAAGAAACTACGCCATGAAAAATAGCCTGTCTTAAGAAGGTACAAATAATCCATTAGAATCAAACGCGTAACCAAGTTGGAGTCTTCGAAAAGAATAAAGAAAGTGGAAAAACTGAACTAACTCGAATAAGTGTCTATATTTCAAAAAGAAATTCAAAATTGTCGATCGCAGAAGCCTAATCCAAAAACGTACTTTTTTTTCACACTAGAAATCATTATGTTTACGAGTCTATATCGAACTCGATGAAAAATAGACTAACACGTCTATCAAAGCGGCTTCGGTGGCGTAGTCGGTAACATGCTAAGCTTCTATTCCCAAGATAGTGGATTCAAACCCGGCGAAGCCGTCGGTTTTTTTAAGAGCGTTAAAATCCCTCAGTATGCCTTCCTTCAGAGGGGAAGTAAAGCCGGCGGTCCCATGTCATAGATTTATGGCATGTTAAAGAACCTTCCACTAATTGCACCTGTGTGAAGCTAAATTGGACAGGTTGAGAATGTAAGCAACGCTCTTAGGTTTCTATGTTCGTTGCCAAGAGCCGACTGCGGTGGCATGTTGTAGCTAAGTTCTGAACTTGGCCTAGTAGCAGTTGACGGTGGCGCTTGGCAGCGAAAGTAGGAACTATTTGAAACATTTTAAGTTTCAGTACATATGTAAAAAAAACAGATAACACACACTATTAGAGTCATCACAATTAACACCGGTTATCAGACACATTCTACACACACCTAAAGTACACGGGGCTTCATGACCACGTTGTCGCAGCCCCTAAACTTAAGAACCAACCAACCACGTATATCAAACAATGTTGCATGAAATGCCAAAAATATTCAGATTCGTTCCTTAAATAGTCACACGTATTTGTTCTGAATAATGTTCAAGTATACGTGAAATATCGGTCATCTTCTTGCTAACGACTATTCTTATATAATTTTATCATAGTCTTGGCCCTGTTCTTCTTATATCGTGTCTTCACAACTAATTATAATGCTCAATTTATCGCGAAAGTAAATTTAGAAAAAGAAAGGTAATACTTTAAAAATAACATCATATTTAAGATTAATATTAACTACATGAATAATACATGCTTGGACAGAAATGAGAAAAGTATCAAGTCTAGCCCTAGAATGCACTTTCTATGTACTGAATAAAAAGTGGTGAAAGAAGAACATTCTAAAGTATGACTAATTCATACTGTCTACCTATAAGAAATGTTTCCAGCTACCTTGTTCGAAGTCATCTCGCTGAAAATGGAAAAGAATGTTTGAAGCACACATTCCTGGTAGGGACTGAACCCTTGTCCTTAGCGTTGCGTTGCTCTCGTGCCACCTGGAACTGCGAAGAATCGAACCCCGTTCCCGGCCGGCTCGAAAAAACAGCTGTTCGCGTGCAAAGTTCATCGCTACGACACGTAGCATGATTGCTCGATAGCTTAGTTGAAAATGCCATTGGAAGTTCATATTGTAGAAGTACGAAAGTAGCGACAATATCCCAAGAGTGCCTTCAGCTTCTTCTTATAGAGCATTCTGCTATTGAAATTCATAGTTGATCTTATTAATCATTCCAAATGGTCAACACTGCTAAGCGGCTGCATTCCCGTTATTCATTTAGTATCTCTTCATCATTATTGTAGTGTATCGAAGTGTATTTCCACACAACATAGTATCAACGTTCATTTCGGCAGTATACACTGACCGTACTATAATGTTCAAATATCTTAGAATGGCAGTAGAATATCACCAGTCTATATGAAGACTGTGTTCACTTACATTGCACTCAAATCTAACACAATGGGCTATTCGTTTCTCCCCGTGCATTGCTAACACTCGCGTCTTGCTATGGCAAGTCAAGACCTATCGTTCTGAACCGAACTGTTCTCACTCCGCAAAAGTTTAAATTTCACTTGATATGCCTACATTCAGTCATGCCAACGGACGCGTTTCTAGGCCGATACTGAAGTAGTGTACTCAACGAACGAATGATGTGTTACCTCTCCCGAGTGAGATTTTCAAACTGACTGCCTGTCTACCCACAATACTCCTGGGTGCAAACGATATGACAATCGAAGTCGACACAGTATGATTGCGATAATCACCTGATAATCTGAAATGTGCCTTTGTAATGTCAAAATCATACTCAAATCATTTCTACGTGAAATGCAATGCATTTTCCAGTTGTCGCTCCCCTCTGTAATATCTGTAGATCTTTTTAACAGCGTGTATTGGAGTCATGTTTACACGGCATCCATCAGTAAAGCAATACCTGTAGGCCTACCTTGGACAAAGCACATGTTCGAGTTTGTAATGCGGGTTGCTTGTACAGCTCCTAAGCGAGCGCCACGAAGTCATAGCTGCTGCTTGAAGTTGAAATAATTCCATAAAAATATCAGCTGTGTTCTTTCTAACATGACCAGCTTCCTGATCCATGCAAAATACTGGCTCAATACCTAACGTAAGGCCAGAGCCGCCTCCTTCCCTCTTCCTTGCCTAACCCTCCCAATCTTCCCATCCCTCATAAGGCCCTTGTTCGCTTTGCAGGTGAGGCTGCCTGGGCGAAGTACTAGTCACTCTCCCCAGTTGTATCCCCCTACTCAGAGTCTCAAGCTCCAGGACACTACCCTCAGTGGCGGTAGAAGTGGGATCCCTTTCTTAATCCGTGGGAAAAGGCAACCCTGGAGGGTAAAATGAAAGAAAAAGAAAAGATTAAAACAAGGATAAATAATTTTTTTATTGTTTTAGATTTGAGAGATTCGCAACAAGTCCCTTGCGCCGACGTTTGGATCATGTGATAGAGGGACCGTGGTTGTGCAGGCTTGCCTCTCACCAAGGGTTAACGGGCTCGATTCTTGGTCAATTCATGTGAGATTTTCAAAGTGATACATCACGTCCTGTGGTTTTGATTCCACGTAAAAATGGAGATCGCGTGGATAATGATCGCGAGATTAAATGTGCGGAATGGAGGACATGGAGATCGTGAGCTCATTTAAGTATCTGGGTATCATACTTCAATCTTCAGCTAATTCTTTCAAATGCCACGTAAGGGAGAGAAACGCGGCAGCTGTAAGAAGCATTTATGATATCTCGGATTCCACGAGACTATCTTTAAGCACAGCTATGAGTCTATTTTACGCAAAAGTACTACCAGTTCTAACTTACGGGCTAGAACTTACTTGGGAATACCTAACAGTATCCGACCTCCAAGCCATTGAAAGCGTAAAAGCTAGATTTTTAAAAAGAACATTGGGAATTTCCAAGATGTCACCCTCAAGATTGATGTACATACTAACCTCTGAGACATTCCCAATGGAAGATCTTCAAACCAGAATGCAGTTTCCATCTACCAAACAAGAACAAGAGCTTCTACAAATTAGACAGAATAAAAGAGAGGACATCGACCTGGAGTTTTACTCGATAGATGCCATGCTCTATCGTAGATGGACTGGACCAAATAATGACATGGGGAGCGCTCTAACTAGGTTGGCAATACATGGTTTTCACTACAAGCTATGTACTCGACAGGGCTATCATGAACCATCTGAGGAGTGAGTTTGTAGGCTGTGTGAAGGTCATTGCGAGAGATATCATTTCAACAAATGCACTAAACGAGGACAATCCCTTATGGACTACTGTAAAACGTAATCTATTGTTAACAGTGTGATACTTACCGCATCTCAATGTATCTTACATATGGCCATTTGGCTGTAATAAAGTTATTTTTAAATGTCACGTAAACTGCTAACTTTCTTCCTTTTCATTCTTATGTGATAGGCAGACGCAAGCCAATTTTGGTAGAAGTTGGCAGGAAGCCAAACTAAAAAATACTTTACTTTCTCTGATCTCCTATGTCACTGTTGGAAGGAAACAGTAGGAAGCAAGATATATTTTATAGGCTCTCTTGTATCTGATCTCCAGAGAGAAACTCTTCCGAGTAATTGGACCAAGCTAAGCCGCGCATAGTTTTAATCTCCGCGCGAACAGGCGCTTTCATCGGATTAGACGAAATTGAAATTAGGGTCTCTGAAGCTAATCCGATAAGAAAGTTCCTGTCCTCGGTAAACAAGGCCATATCGCATGAGGGGATTGTTATCACAGTCCCGTGAAGCACTGTGTTTCTACTATTCCGCCAATGTAACCAATCACTTCTCCGGATTGTAAAACACACTGTTGTCTACACATGTTTCCATCACTGTCAGTGTATTGATCTCGCCACCCGAAGTTCCGGGTTTGATTCCAGGCTCTGCCAAGAAATTTTAATTCTGGTTGGTTTGTTCCTTAGTTTGGTTGGTTGGTTCTTAAGTTTAGGGGCTGCGACAACGCGGTCATGTAGCCCCGTGTACTTTGGGTGTGTGTAGAATCTGCGTGATAACCGGTGTTAATTGTGATGACTGTATTAGTGTGTGTTATCTGTTTTTTTTATTTAAGTACTGCAACTTAGTATTTTTCAAATAGTTCCTACTTTAGCCACCAAGGGCCACCGTCAACGACTACTCGGCCAAGTTCAGAACTTAGCTACTAGACGCCACCGCAGCCGGCTCTTGGCAACGAACGTAGAAACCTAAGAGCGTTGTTTACATTCTTAACCTATCCAATTTAGCTTCACACAGGTGCAATTAGTGGAAGGTTTTTTAACATGCCATAAATCTATGACATGGGACCGCCGGCTTTACTTCCACTCCGAAGGAACGCATACTGAGGGATTTTTAACGCTCTTAAAAAATCCGACGGCTCCGGCCGGGTTTGAACCCGCGATCTTGGGCATAGAAGCTCAGCATGCTGCCGACTACACCACCGAAGCCGCTCCTCAGTTTAGGGGCTGCGACAACATGGTGATGTACCCCATGTACTTTGTGTGTGTGTAGAATCTGTCTGTGTTAATTGTGATGACTGTATTAGTGTGTGTTATCTGTTTTTAATTCAAGTAAGCACTGCAGACGATAATTTCAAGTAGTTCCTACTTTCGCCACCAAATGCTACCGTCCACGACACCTGGCTGTGAACTTGGCTACTACTAGACGCCATCGCAACCAGCGCCCGGTGACGAACGTTGGAACGTAAGAGCATTATCAAACCTAACCTACAAATTTTGCTTCACACAAGTTTAGTTAGTGGAAGGTTCTTTTACATGACATAAATCTATGACATGGGCTCGCCGGCTTTACTTCCCCTGCGAAGGAAGGCATACTGAAGGATTGTTAACGCTCTTTAAAAAATCCGACGTCTTCGCCCGGGTTTGAACCCACAACCATGTGCATAGAAGCTCAGCATGCTACCAACTACGACACCGAAGCCGCCAAATAATTGCAATTCTGCTGTGATGGCTGGAACGGAGTACACTCAGTCTCTGGAGGCAAAACTGGGAAGAGTAGGGTTTGATTCCCACCGCAGCCATCCTGGATGTTGTTTTTCGTGGTTTCCCTACTTATACTGCAGACGAATGCTTGGTTGGTTTCTAACTTCAGGCCACGGCAAGATCCTTTATAAACCTCACCTCAATTCAAACACATAATACTACAGACAGCACATTAACACAGATTATACTAGCCAACAAAACACAACTTTTTATTTCCGACTTTTACAAAAATACTATTAGTTTTGATAAATTTGGGAAAACCGAATATGACCTTAGAATTTGTTTATTAACTCTAGTTTGTTAGATACACTACTTGGGATACATGTACTTTTGTAGTAAAAACCAGTATTATATTTATGTTCGAGCCTGGCGAAATGTAAATATTATATGTCAGAAAACTGTACTATATTGAGGCTCATTATAATAAAAGTTTTCATTATGATACAGTTTCTCCCACCAATCAGAGCTCAAGAAACAATTGTGTGACCAATTAGGTGAGGATAGCATCGCACCTGCGCTCACTTCCATGGCCCCCTATTTTAAATTTCACTGCGTGGCGAGTGTCATAGTGAGGTATTCCAGGAGGCCATGGTCAAATACAAGGTATTCTCTGCGTCCCATGCGCTCTGTTCAGTACATAAAACTGGTGAAATCTCGACAGATATTTATGAATATTTATGTTCGAACATAAAAAAGTTATAATTATCGTGGAATATAAACAGGCGTATGCAACTCGCCTATAATGGTAATTAAGACACTCGTATTGAAAATTACTCGTGTCTTAATTATTGCCATTATAGGCTCGTTGCATAATGTACTACAATATGGTGTCTGTACACAACAAACGTAACAATTGCTTTAATTCACTCTATGTACAGGTAAATTAGTTTTTTTTCTCCCGGGACACAAAGTTTCCCTTTCTGGTGTAATGTGAAGACCTATCCCATAAGACGAATAAAACAAAGATTATTCACAAACAATTAACACAATTTGGCTGACAATGACTCAGGATACCTGTACTAAGGATTGCCAACCTACAATTTATTTAAATTTAAAAAATCCCTAGTATTTTTCGAAAGTCCCTCAAATTCTCTAGCATTTAATGAAATATCGTTATGTCTCAGAACATAGAGCTAACTCAGCAATTTTATATGCATATTCGTATTTCCCATGCTCGATTAAACCAGAAATGACTGGTTTTGCTTCGTAAGCATTTTCACTGTTGGTTAGTGTTATCAGACAGATTTTACACAGCCAATTACATAAGGCAGAAGGACCACCATGTCCAAACACCTTAATGAAACAACAACAACAACCTGATTTTATATACTACACTTTCATTGTTCCTTTTGCTAACTCGCTGCATTTTCTGCCTTTTCTTTTTGACTGTGCACTTGTTGCAAGTTGGGTGTACAGTATTTGGCAAAGCAACGTCGATCAAATGCGTGTGTTCATGGATGTTGTTCACAAGAATGTCTGGTCTAGTAGCTGGAATGCTTTCATCTGTGATGATAGATCGGTCCAGAAGTGTGCTTGGTTCATACCGCAGTGTTGTGTCATTGAATCTATTAATTAATGCATGTGCTATTATTTGTTTAAACCGTCGACTTGAGCCTCTATGGACTGCGTGTTAAAAACCACTATCAATTCATTGACTGCATCTTGTTCCTCTGTCGGCTTTGACATCTTGCCAGTATCTCTTGAGACCATCTATCAGCTTATTCCACCGCTCCTCTGTTAATGGGCCTCTCCGTCTTCTGGGTTCTGCCTCCACCATAAACACCCGATAGATTTTCACAATACTTCTGAAACTATTCCTGTCTTTGATTGTATCCTCCGTAATGCCCACCAGTCTCATTATCTTTCTCACACTCTTGGAACCATTTCAACTTGAAGATCATTGGTTTAGCCTATTTTGGATTTTGAAAAAATAGGCTTATGAGATCACCTTTTGTCCGTGAGTGTGTGCGTGTGTGTGTGTGTGTGTGTGTGTCCCTAATAAATTCTAAATGGCTGGAGCGATTTCAATGAAATTCGGTAAGTTCATAGCACTATTCCGGGCGACCCCGACCGTGCCCTTGAAATTTTGTTACGTCTCACCAATCCACGATGGCGGCTGTGCGAAATATTTCACCAGCATTCAATATCTCCGAAACTATTCCCGATATCACCCTGGAATTTATTACGGTGATAAAGGGAACTACTATAAGTTCACCTATGTGACCTTTGAAAAACTGGTAACTACAAAACCTACATGGCGGCCACGCTAATTTGCAACGTTTAAATAGACGTTTCTCGCGATTTAACCATCCAAACCCAATAAAACCTGGTAAAGTATATGTTTATACACATTGTAATTCACCGACATCTAACTTGGTTCAACTGTTTACATAACCACAAGATGGCGGATGAGCGAAATATTTCACCGGCATTCTACAGGGTGTTACAAAAAGGTACGGCCAAACTTTCAGGAAACATTCCTCACACACAAAGAAATAAAATATGTTATGTGGACATGTGTCCGGAAACGCCTAATTTCCATGTTAGAACTCATTTTAGTTTCGTTAGTATGTACTGTACTTCCTCGATTCACCGCCAGTTGGCCCATTTGAAGGAAGGCAATGTTGACGTAATGTTAGAGCTCATTTTAGTTTCGTTAGTATGTACTGTACTGCCTCGATTCACCGCCAGTTGGCCCATTTGAAGGAAGGTAATGTTGACGTCAGTGCTTGTGTTGACATGCGACTCATTGTTCTACAGTACGAGCATCAAGCACAAAAGTACGTAGCATCACTGGTTAGTGTTCATCACGAACGTGGTTTTGCAGTCAGTGCAATGTTTACAAATGCGGAGTTGGCAGATGCCCATTTGATGTATGGATTAGCACGAGGCAATAGCCGTGGCGCGGTACGTTTGTATCGAGACAGATTTCCAGAACGAAGGTGTCCTGACAGGAAGACGTTCGAAGCAATTGATCGGCGTCTTAGGGAGCACGGAACATTCCAGCCTATGACTCGCGACTGGGGAAGACCTAGAACGACGAGGACACCTGCAATGGACGAGGCAATTCTTCGTGCAGTTGACGATAACCCTCATGTCAGCGTCAGAGAAGTTGCTGCTGTACAAGGTAACGTTGACCACGTCACTGTATGGAGAGTGCTACGGGAGAACCTGTTGTTCCCGTACCATGTACAGCGTGTGCAGGCACTATCAGCAGCTGATTGGCCTCCACGGGTACACTTCTGCGAATGGTTCATCCAACAATGTGTCAATCCTCATTTCAGTGCAAATGTTCTCTTTACGGATGAGGCGTCATTCCAATGTGATCAAATTGTAAATTTTCACAATCAACATGTGTGGGCTGACGAGAATCCGCACTCAATTGTGCAAACACGTCATCAACACAGATTTTCTGTGAACGTTTGGGCAGGAATTGTTGGTGATGTCTTGATTGGGCCCCATGTTCTTCCACCTACGCTCAATGGAGCACGTTATCATGATTTCATACGGGATACTCTACCTGTGCTGCTAGAACATGTGCCTTTACAAGTACGACACAACATGTGGTTCATGCACGATGGAGCTCCTGCACATTTCAGTCGAAGTGTTCGTACGATTCTCAACAACAGATTCGGTGACCGATGGATTGGTAGAGGCGGACCAATTCCATGGCCTCCACGCTCTCCTGACCTCAACCCTCTTGACTTTCATTTATGGGGGCATTTGAAAGCTCTTGTCTACGCAACCCCGGTACCAAATGTAGAGACTCTTCGTGCTCGTATTGTGGACGGCTGTGATACAATACGCCATTCTCCAGGGCTGCATCAGCGCATCAGGGATTCTATGCGACGGAGGGTGGATGCATGTATCCTCGCTAACGGAGGACATTTTGAACATTTCCTGTAACAAAGTGTTGGAAGTCACGCTGGTACGTTCTGTTGCTATGTGTTTCCATTCCATGATTAATGTGATTTGAAGAGAAGTAATAAAATGAGCTCTAACATGGAAATTAAGCGTTTCCGGACACATGTCCACATATCATATTTTCTTTCTTTGTGTGTGAGGAATGTTTCCTGAAAGTTTGGCCGTACCTTTTTGTAACACTCTGTATATCTCTGAAACTATTAGCTGTATCATCCTGAAATTTTATACGGAGATAAAGGGCACTACTGGAAGTTCATCTATAAGACTTTCAAAAAGCAGTTAACTACAAAACTAACATGGCGGCCAAGCGAATTTGAAAATTTTAAATAGACCTTCCTCGCGATTTAATGTACCAAACGCAATGAAATCTGGTACAGGAAATGTTTATACACATTGTAATACACTGGTATCTAATTTAGTTCAATTGTTTACATAACCGCAAGATGGCGGCTGTGCGAATTTTAAAATTAAGTTTTTATTTCTTGTATCGTAACCAAGCGATCGAAGTGAAAGTTTGAATAATGAACCTACGCAATAATTTTCCTTCAATGGTACATGACTTTATGGCCTATACACTTAACAATTCAACATGGCGACAATCCGAAATATTTAGACGGCTCCGAATGTCTACGAATCTATTATAGCAATAAAACTGATTTTTTTTATGTTCATAGGGGCTATGAACTTACTTCACCTATAGGACTTTAAATAACCTGGTGATCACAAATCCAACATGGCGGCGACGCGAGGTATAAATATTCACATGGACGTTTCTCGCAATTTAACCATCCGAGTGCAGTGAAACTTGGTACAATAAATCCTTATACGAATGTTAATCCACTGGCATCTAATTTATTTCAATTGTTTCCATAACCACAAGATGGCAGCTGTGCGAAATTTTAAAATCTCCTTGTTACTTCTTGTGTCCTAATCATGCGATTGAAATTTGAATGCTACACGTACACAATAATCTTCATGTAACTGAACATAACTCTAGGACCTACATATATAAAATCCAACATGGCGACCATCCGAAGTATTTAGTCGGTTCTCAATATCTACGAATCTATTACAGCAATCAAACTGAAATTTTGTATGTTGATTGAGGCAATTAACATGAGTAGGATATATGAAAATAGGCTGTATAGTTCTTCACGGAACTTCTTGTTATTTGTGAGCCGGTCATTATTAATACAGAGGATGTGCCCGTGCTATTATTATTATTATTATTTTTATTATTTCTACCACCGATATTCTCAGATCATTGTCCGGTAACAAGCAAAGCAATTATGCAGATTAAACTACATCAATGGGCAATCATCACCGTTTACATCACAGCCTAAGAATTTACGAACTATCCTAGTTGTAGCCAATATCACCTTGTGTGTTAATTTACACAAGTTAATGTCCAGAGTAAGAAGATGTTTAGCAACCACACCAGTGCTTGAGATGACTTGGTGAAATTCGAACTCTCTTGACCTGCCATTGCCTCCTGATAGGCTCCACCAGCCCTAAATATTTGGACAATTTTTCAGCATGTTTATCGTGCAGGTTGGCGCATATTCGGACTGGTAACATCAATCAGAGTGACTTCTTTCAATCTTTTGTTTAAGATCACTAAGTTATGTCAGGCCTGTTATGAATCACTGACCAATTATTAGCCTACATTTCTCATTTTGCAAATTTGAGGAAAAAGTAGACTTATGAGATCAATCCAGGAAATTTTGTGTCTGTCCGTCTGTCTTTGTGTGTGTCCCTACCAAATCCTAAACGTCTGCAGCTATTGAAACCAAAATTGGTATGAGTAAAGATTTATACCTGAAAATCTCAAGGCTATATTTTCAAATGACGTCAGTGCAACCAACTGCTCAAAAATCACAATTATAATTTGAGCTCAATGTAGGACATCTCAGAGGTTATGCATGCGAACTGTTCCAAAATTGGCACACACGTAGATAATAACAATTCAGATGACATATGATAGTGCTGCCAAAATGATTCTAAGCTTGTTGTGAGGTCCAGTATTTAAGTGCATCTAACTTCTATACTATGCAATGTGTACCATAACAGATATGACTATGCGTATTCTTAAGAGCCATCAGGGCTGTCAACTGTTAATAAATGCTCTACTATGTATCCTAATGCCAATATATCAGAAGGTATGCAAGCCAACAGCTCTAATCTTTGCACACGTATAGTTCCAGAAATTTTAGATTAATTTGGAGTAACTAATATACGTCAGTGCTGCCAACATGATTCTGAGCCTGATGATAAGTCCACTTTTTAAATGCAAGTAACTTCTATAATAACAAATGGATTTCAACCAAATTTCGTATGTGCTTTGTGAACCATAACAGATATGGCTATGAGTATTCTTAGGAGACATCAGGCCTACCAACAGTTAATAAATGCTCTCTCTATTTGTTTAACCCCCATATCACCATATCAGAAAGTATGCAAGTCATCCTCTCTAAGCTTTGCACATGTATAGTACCTGACATTCTATGTTAATTTGGAGTAAGTGATATTCGTCAGTTCTACTAACATGATTCTAAGCTTCCTCATATGTCCGATGTTTAAATACATGTAACTTCTGTACTAAAAATTGATTTCATCCAAAATTGGCACTATAATAGATCGTAATATTTCAGAATAATTCTGAGCAACACATACATGACATTGTTGCCAACATGATTTTACGTGCACGGATAAATCCAATATCTAACAGCATGTGACGTCCATACTATCCATTAGGCTCCAACTAAATTTTGTATGTGCATTCTGTACTTTAAGAGATGGAACTAATACAATAATCTGAGTAAACAGAGCTGCCAACTGTAGTGCTCTATTAGGCTACACTATTTTTGGTATATTTCGAACTAATCAGAAATGTTAGTATTATAGTTTTTAGCCTACCTTCGATTTTTGCAAAAAATGAAAGTAGACTTATGAGATCTACATAGGGCCAAAAATTGTGTGTCTGTCTGTGTGTGTGAGTCTATCTGTGTGTCTGTGTGTGAGTGTGTGTATTCTGAATGTGTAACCCCCCCCCCCCCCCTCGATCAATTCGAGCACGGTGAAACCGAATTGAACGAAATTTGGTACAGAGGTAGCATTAGCAAAGGGCACCTCAGTGTCATGTTTTATATTGCCGCCATCTTGACGGAAACGTAATGGCGGCCACCTAAATGTTAAAACCTTAAATAAAATTACGACCAACCTAATAATCTGATCTCTACCAAATTTTGCAACAACATACCATTATGTGGGAAGCATATTTTGACAAAACTAGAAGATCATCAGCCTAATAGTGTGCAGTTGGCGGCCATGTATGGGTGCAAATAGATTCCTCCCATCAATTCAAACACGGTGAAACCGAATTGAACGAAATTTGGTACAGAGGTAGCATCAGCAAAGAGCAATTTAGTGTCATGTTTTATATCGCCGGGATCTTGACAGAAACGGAATGGCGGCCACCCAAATGTTAAAAGCTTAAATCAAATTACGACCAACCTAATCGTTTGATCTCTACCAAATTTTGCAACAACATACCTTTTTGTGGGAAGCATCTTTTGACTGAACTATAAGGTCATCAGCCCAATAGTTTGCAGATAGCGGCCATGTATGTGTGCAAATCGATTCCCCATATCAATTCAAACACGGTAAAACCGAATTGAATGAAAATGTTTTCCGAGGTAGCACTAGCAAAGGGCACCTCATATTCATGTTTAATATCCGTATAGCACGTTGTATTTCAACAAGCTACTACTACCAACATTCAATTATACTCCTTGAAAAGGACAAAGAGCTATAACAATACCCATGCATTTAGGAGAAAGTAGGCTATATGTTCTTTACTGAACTTCTTGTCTGATTCGTTGTACCCAACTAAGGAGCGCGTTTGAACTTAGTAGCATCTTTACTTCTTCACTTCGCAATATATCTTCATCCACTCGCTGTATTCCCTTTTACGCTGTTCTGTCCATCCTGTATTTTGTCGGGTGGGACTTTCAGAAAATTTGTTTTTGTGAATGTAAGTTGTGAACTTTGTTCTGTCTTGAATGGTTTCTTCATGACAGGCAATTTAATTTTTGTCTTCACTGATTTCTATTAGCCAGTTGTTTTCATTTTATCATTGATAAGGCTAGGTTGAAAATTTTTATTGTAGGGCTAGGTTGGACATTTTCATTGTAGCCTGTTATTATCCATGCTATATAGGTGAGCGTAAAACTGTAACCAAAAATTCCTTATGGTAAGCTATCTGTGTGTGTGCTAGCATGATGAACTTCTATGACCAATATCGCGGGTTCAAACCCGGCCGAAGTCGTCGGATTTTTTAAGAACGTTAAAAAATCCCTCAGTATGCCTTCCTTCGGAGGGGAAGTAAAGCCGGTGGTCCCATGTCATAGATTTATGTTATGTTTAAGAACCTTCCACTAATTACACCTGTGTGATGCTAAATTGTATAGGTTAAACATTTGACTAACCTTCTTAGGTTCCTACGATCGTCATCGAGAGCCGACTGCGGTTGCATCTGGTAATAAAGTTCTGAACTTGTTGGTCGTTGACAGTGGCGTTTGGCGGCAAAAGTAGCAAGTACTTGGAAAAATTGAATGTCTGCAGTCCTTACTTGAATTAAAACAGATACACACACTAATAGAGTCATCACAATTAACACCGGTTATTAGACAGTTTCTGCACACACCCAAAGTACACGGGGCTACATGACCGCGTTGTCGCAGCCCCTAAACTAAGGACCCAACCAACCAAGCTATCCATGAAACGTTTTGTAACTTGATAATGTTCATGTGATTTCTTTTTCATCCACATTCCATTTTTCACACTTTAGTCCTAAGATTTTCTCGAGGATTTTCCTTTCCAGATTTTCAATCTTTATTTGAGATTTGCCACCAATTATAATAGTTACAGATATAGTTCTATTATAGTATCTGTTCTAAGTAGTTTTGGATGCTCTTTGTAGTGTTATTATTGGAATCTTATCAATATTTATATTATCATTGTTATTGTTGTTACACAATCTAACTGATAAGCATTACTTAAATACCCACCTAGCCACTGTATCTCAATTATTAGTCGTAATGGAAGCACTGAAGAGCAAAAGTTGCGCTTAGCGGACACTCAAAGGAAGGGGAAGGGAGTGTGAGCTGTGAGAGACAGTGAGGTGACAGATGTGGTCTCGGCTGAAGTGAGAAGTCAGGTGTGGACACCACACGTGACCACAATGTCAGACGTTCAACAAGTTGAGACGCGCCCTCAAACAGCTCAACTTAGCACATCATGTTCCTCTGTTAACTGCACCGTATTTTTACTGACATGGTAAGAAATTGGTTTCTAAATACTGTTAGAGAGTGAATTAAACCATCAAATTCGACAAATTTTTTCTTATGACAGAAATTTCAAATAAAATAAAATAAATAAACAAATAAATAAATGAAAATAAATAATAAAATAAATAAATAAATAAATAAATATAAAATAAATATAAATTAATTAAATAAACAATATAATAAATAAGTAATAATTAAAATAATTAAATAATAAAATAAATAAAAATTATTAAATATAAATTGAATAAATAAATAAATAAATATAAAATAAATATAAAATATAAATTTTAAGGGCCAAATGGAAAAACTCGACCTGAAGCAAAGGAATTTTTTAAGAAAAATGATAGGACCAAAATTTCAGGATAACAAGATTATATACATTAGGAATGAAACTCTCTACCAGAAAATTGAAAAACTCCCAGATACCATGCGAAAAAGGAGGATATTTTTTACGGTCATCTTCTGAGAATGGATTCTAATAGATTAACGAAACAAATCTTTGACTTTTTCCGTAATCGTAAAACAAAACCCAACTGGCTTAAAGAAATTGAAAATGACATAGTAGAACTGAAAATGAGAGAAACGTCATTACTCGATCGAACAGCCAAATTAATTACTAAAGAAGAAAATATAAGGTTCCAAGACAGAGCTACACTAAAATCCAAACCCATTATCTCTGAAGAAGAGAGGAAAATAAGATCGAAAAGACTGAAGAAATACTGGGCTCTATGAAAAGAACAGCGTACAGGGAAATGATTGATTCAATGTACCCCAAAGAGGGTGAAACGAAAGAAGGAGAAGAAGAAGAAGAAATGTAAAATAAATATAAAATAAATAATAAAATTAATAAATAAATCATAAAATAAATAATGTGGCGGAACTACTAAAGCTGGCGAATTATGAAACTCTAGATGTACTAGTCAAACTTTTTGAAGATATATGGAGAACCGGGATGTTACCAATTGAATGGCTGTCAGCACTAATCCATCCTCTACACACAAAAAAAGTGATAAAAAGAATGACAACAACTATAGAGGCATCTCATTAGTATCTGTTCCGTATAAGATTTTCTCCAAAGCAGTTCAGAATAGAAGCGCATCTTGTCCAACAGATCGGGAAATACCAGGATGGCTTCAGAAAGGGTCGTTCATTCCCGGAACAGATCATTAACCTGAAGAACATCATCAGGTACAAGAAGACAGGAGGACATAGCTACGTGGTTGTGTTTGTTGACATTCAGAAAGCGTATGACTCCATCGACTGGGAGTCATTAATGCATATTTTGGAAGAGTTTGGAGTGGATGATACATCTAGAAATTTGATCAAACAAACTCTAACCAACACAGTGTCGAAAGTCAAATTTATGGGAGAGATAACAGAACCGTTTACAATCAGAACGGGCGTCAGACAAGGAGACGGACTATCTACACTCCTCTTCAACTGTGTTTTGGAAAAAGTCATTCGAGAATGGAGGAAGAGGTTAGACCAAGAAGAAACAAAAGAAGATCGGTTCAGACTTGGTCCTAAACACAAAGAGATATACATTGACTGTCTGGCCTTTACGGATGACCTGGCCATTTTTGCTAGCGACATAGTTTCAGCAGACAACAAGATCAATAGGCTGTCAGAAATTGCTGAAAAGTTAGGACACCAGATTTCTATTCAGAAGACAAAATATATGACAAACATCTGCGATGGACCTGAATGGATGATCACTAATCTTGGAAAAGTCAGTTGAGTCACAAATTTCCGATATCTCGGTGAAGTCATCCAGCAGAATGGATTAGAAGAGGAAGCAATTAATGTCAGGATGAGGAAGTTAGATCAGACATACTGCACCCGTTCGTCCTGGGGATGCGATGACCCATCTGCTATTACATCGCATTCCTGGAGTTCCAGGACAGAGCGGAGTTAAATGAACCTCTAGTCAAATAAGGAATGTGTCGGAAATTCAGCTGAGTTATCGAAAAAGCAGTGGGTAACACAAGACAAAGTATCTCTAGGGTCGTTACGGGCTTAAGTTTAATAAAAAAAATGCAAATATAAATGGGCGCCATCAACTGAATTCCTAGCAAACCACCTCCTTTCCTGGTTAAGCCTTACTCAAGACAAGGAAAGAAAAAGGAAAATCACACCATCATCAGATCACAACTAAGATAAAAACAAATTTATTTCACTTTGATAGTCAGACAGACATTTTAAATATACCTCCTACCTGAGAGCCTGGTCGAATGCCAACGTTAAATTGTCATTGTCCAAAAATCGAACCATCTCTTTTCTAATCAAAAATATTTCATCCACATAAAACAGGAAAATCTCTAAAGTTCTCTTGGGTTCTCAGGATCACTGTAGCACTATGTCTTTCGTCACTGACATTTGTGATACCTGAGACCTAATTTCTCTTTAATTTAACATCATGAATGTGGATTTGAAAAAGTTATTAATCTGTCTAAACATACACATATTATAATCACATATTTTAAATATCACGTATTTATGGCTTGCATGGCATAATTTAAATGTTGAACATGTTAGTCAAATGCTCCTAAACATCGAATAATTAATTCACACTATTTACATTGTCATTCATAATTACTTGTTTGTGAATTACAGAAAATTCACGGCTCATTGGTCATCATTTTCATCATCATCAAAATTAAATATTTCTCACATTAATTCTCATCTCAAAATTCAACATATTCCTGTCAGAATCATCAACTCATCACCATTAAATCATTTAAATGAAAATTATTATCATCACTTCATTATGCTTTCTAATTATTCACACACTCTTATTTTATCATCTACTTCAGATTAAATCATCTTAAATCATCAATACAAATTGTTTAATTCCTCAACTCAAGTTGCAATTCCTCAAATTATATCTCAATTACATTTATTTTAATTCCATATAAATTCATTAATCATCAGCTTCTTTAATTAATTATCACCTTCTAATTCAGTTATTCATCATCTATCCAATCATCTATTAATTTATTTAAATCAGTTTATTCATCCAATCTTTAATTCATCCATTTATTTAATTCATTGATTTATTCCAAAATTTAATTTAACAACCTATTTAAATTTCATTCTTCTGGTTATTTAGATTCTTATTATTTCTTCTAGTCATTCTGATTTTTATTTCATTAGGTCAGATCATTAATATGCTTAATTTTCAGATTATTATTTCATTAATTATTATTCTCAGAAAATCTTGTATTATCAACTTTATTTATTTGTTTAATTTCCTAACAAATAGTTTAATATGGGTTATAGAACGTTGTCTTACAGTTTTTATTACTTCCAAGTTATATCTTGTATTTAATTTTCATGCCAAAAAATATTATTGCCTTCACGACATCACGTTGGATCTGACTATCCACAACTACATTATATATCCTCAATTCTTCAAATATCACATTTGAATACCACAATTATTCCACAAAACTCCATAAATATTCAGCACATACAGCATGAATCTCAACAATTACGCTAGACTGGGTTCGACAACCTCATGTCTGCTTCAAAATGCATTAGCAACATTGCAACTATCACTTGGCAACTTCCACAAAATGCCTATCACAAACTTCACTTAACCATGTTGCATGATCCACAAAAAATATATAACTGGCTTCAAATTATCAACGCACACAATCTCCAATAACTGTAATTAATCTGATCACATCTAGACAACTTTTTAAACAATTGGAAAAATATTACCTTAGTAATTCAAGATTTGCTTTCAAATAGCATAAATTCTCTTAAAATTCTCATAATTCACATCACAGAAAAATACCAATGTGCTATAATCTCTCATATCAAAATCTGCAATACTGATCTGCCTTAAAATAAATCTGACAATTAATGATTCATCTTACAAGATTCAATTACTTTAAATCCTTCTCAAAGGTATCAAACACAATTATAAAAAATCATCAAAAGCATCAGCTGTAACAGCTGTTAAACTGAAATTACTCTCAAAAGAGTATAGCAACAAAATATTAGATCGGCAAACAAGAATTACAAATGTAACCCTGATGACATTTATCTTTACTTTATTTAACAAAAGTTCGACTGATATGTACCTAGTAGTTCCTTGTTTGATTCACTTACAATCTCATGTACACTCGGATGATAAAAATGAGTCCCTCAATGGCAAGTAAGATGAGTAACCACCGTACAATCGTATAAATACGAAAGACCTCGCCCCGTCGGCTAACATGATAGTGCCCGGAGCGATGGGTAAGATGAGTAACCACCATACAATCGTATAAATACGAAAGACCCCATCTCGACGACTATATGAGTGAATGTACCAGATAGGAATCAACAAGTCTCTAGTTGTCATATAAAAGCGATATTCATTCACTAAAGTGAATAACATCTTAATATCTCCAAACAATCCAATGGAAAAAATCCCTACTGATGAATAATACACACTCGCTAGTATGCAATGAACTGACGAAGTAATTTTAGATAATCAACTGCAGATCACGAGTTCGAAATACTCGTCACACAAAGAAAAACTATTCATGAAAAACTATCCTTGCTGGAAAAATGTCTAAAAGACCCAACATCTGCTTAATAAAGCCAACCAATGGTGAGAATTTCGTATAATGATGCCTGCCATATCATATGGTCACGCCATATTCTAGCAAAATTTCGAAGCATATAAAGTCAAAGCCATGTCTAAAAAATCGTATCACTCCTATTAGAAAAATATACATGTGTGCCCACTATTCATGGAAATAATCGTATCAGGAAGTTATAACTCTTACAGTACCTTCTCATAATCAGCTGTTTTCAAATTTCAAAGATCGTCGATTTTCCCTATGTAATGAATTTCTCGAAAGATCGGCGTGAATATCATTCCATCCATGCAATGACGATTGCCTTCGAATCCCAAGTGAATCAGCTGGTGGACCTCCTCCTCGTCAGGAATCGAATCCATTGCTCCGTGGTGCCATCGCGTCTCTGTCTGCGTTTACTCTGACATGATGAACTTCTGGTTATCCATAGCGGATATTGTCCAAATCCACACGAAAAAGTTCATAGAAACAGCGGACCCCCTATTCCTCTTCTACGTTACGCCACTGTTCTATACAACGTTCGATTTGAGTGTTGAAAGTTCAATTTCCACAGCGGTTTAGTTTTACTTGTAGAAAATAAAATTGTTTTATCAGAGTGTCTAAGTTTATGAAACACCCTGTAGCTGTGTTCATACTCGGTAATTCATAACACTTCTTAAGACTGACTTGCATTAATGCACGAGCTAATGTTCCTAAGTGCATTTGCTTACAGCATTCCGTTTGCTTAAAATTGTTAATGTTACTTGGAATGCGCTATGAAATGCATAGTCGTAATGTCATTGAGAAAAACTATGTCCATTCGAAGTTCAAAGTTGCAGTATCACGTAACTATTTGTCTTTATAATTCAAATGCTGAATAAACATTCCAACTCAATGTAGTAATGAAGTTCAGCTTCTGTTATAATGCTTGCGTATATAATGGGAAATAACCCGCACGGCCCTACTGCAATGCTATAATCATCTCCGCATAAAGCTAGCCTCGCCATGTCGCTCTACTATGCCGTTCTGCGTTGAAATGCAGCTTGGAATAAAGTTTTCCAACTACTCGCAATGCTGTTTTAAGAACCCCGGCCTCCTATGCTTGTTTGCTGCGGCTGTTCGCCCGGCCCACTGACATACTTGTCGCTCGCCGCTCGGAGAAGCCGAAATTGTCGCCTTCACTTTCCGTGACAGTTTCTGTTCGCTGCGCGATCTGTACCATGCACTTGGCGTGTGTTACTCAGCTCGACTCTCTTGCTTGGCTCACAGAGCTCGACTGATAGTCTCTGCACTGTCTTGACCCTTACCTGCTTGGCGCGGTCACGTGACGTCCTCCCCACCACCGTGGTCTTGCGTCACAAATATAATCTCGAACCCCCATCATCTCGGCTATTAAGTTATAAAATAACTTAAGGGTTATCTGACTTCCTTCAAATTATTACCATATATAATGCATGTTATATCTCCTCTTCGGAGATGTTTAAATACCATGTTCCAAATAGATCTTAATAAAGCTTCATAAATCCATCGATAATTCCATCTGCTTAACTACGGTCAGCGCCTTCTTGATCCTAGACCTACTACGTAATCCTGACATTCCTCTTGACTCGATCTGAGCGCTATCTTTTCTTAACTCTTCCCAAAATCTCAACTACGGCTTAATGTCTGCTGGTGTAGTCGATAGCCTCAACTAGGTATCGGGTACAATACCACATTTTAAAGAATATCTATAACAGAAAATCTATGAGTATAGGGCCAAGTTCCGACACTATACCACAGTTGTAAAACCTGAGGGAGTATATGCGTCAAGTTGACCAACTGGAAAAAAGAGAGCGTAGGATATTAAGAAAAATCCTAGGTAATAGATGGGTTGATGGGCAGTGGCGAATGAGAGCAAATGAGAACTTGTAAAACAACATAGACCCAATCACAGCATCAATTAAGAAGAGCCGGCTACAATGTTACGGTCACATTTTGAGGATGACTGATGATCGATCAACCAAATGAATATGGAATTTCATCAAGTCTAAGGCAACAAGGCCGAGATGGTTCGAGGAATGCGAAAAAAGATCTCAAGTAAATTCGTGACAGGAACACATTTAGAAGATTGGTGAACAACTACGAAGGTTTTAAAATGGTATCAACTTCCGGAAGACGGAGAGGACCTTTGTCCGAAGAACATAAACAGGCACTCGTCGCTGGGGTCAGAAGATACTGGCAGGAAGTCAAAGCCGGAACAAGAGCAAGACCTAGACACTAAAGTGAAGTTGGTCGTTACCACGCAGTCCATAGAGGCTCAACTCGATGTATATATATATATATAAAACACATAAAAAGTTAAATACGGTAAATAAATTATAAAATCGATAAATAAATAAATATAAAATTAATAAATAATTAAAGATAGAAAGAAATAATGATTGAAAGAAAGAAAGAAAGAAAGGAATAATAAAATAAATAAATTAATTAATAAATATTTTTTTAAAATGTAAAATAAACAAATATTAAATAAGTAAAGAATTAAATAATTAAAAGAACAAATAAATACATCTGTTCGTCAGTTCGAGATGGGCGTAGTGGAGTAACTGTGAAGCTGCTAGACTTCAACCAAGGGGGATTGGGTTTTATTCTCGGTTAATTCCAGTGGGATCATTAATTTTGTGGTTCCGATTTCAAGTAATCGTGGGTTTTAGATGTGGGATAAACAGTTACTTGAAACGTAAACATAAATGCTTCCTCCCTTTACTTAGTCAGCTTGGAGGCTGTTCGAACTCTCAAAAATGATTTCTTGTTTCCAAAATTTTTAGGGGCTTGTGACTATCTTGGTCATCAGCCCCGTCTATTTGATGTGTGTGTGTGATAATCTGTGTTCCCGCGTTGACTGTAGTAGAGCGTGTAACTGTGGCTTATTAAGTTCGAGGGTAAGGAAGGCGCGTAGGGGCTTGAAGTAAGTTACTATCCCGGCATTTCTCGGTAGGGAGTATGAAAAAAAAAAGCCACACTCAGGATAGCCGCTGTCAGCGCCGGGAGTCAAACCTCCGATCTAGAGACTTGCTGCAGTGCCCCATCACCGTCACGGAGAGGGATCGAACGCGAGGTTGCTGAATGAATAAATCTACTAGAAGCAAACATCTCTTGGCCTGACAGCCAATTTCCTTGAGCCACGAAGTGACCTCATCCGAATTCATAGTGTCTGCAGCAGTAACGTGACCACTCAACAGTTAATCTTTGCCTTTATTAACGAGGTCCTTGCCAAACTCATCAGATAGCTACTTAATTGCCCTCGCGAGCCAGATCACACCTCTTTCAAGCCTTCACATCACTTTCAAAATCACTAATGGAGACAGGGATTGGCGAACAAACCTAATGTTAAATGTATTCGTTGATTATTTAATTATTTACTTATTGGTGCCTTTATTGTTGCGTAGTTAGGGCTCTAGGCCCTCTCTTACACTTAATCACACACAATTCAACCTACATGAATACACATATATGTTATTATTAACCTACCAAACTTAAATACTAGGAAAATGTAAATACTAGAATTAAATTTGCGACTGCGTGATATTAACTAAGCTAATAACAACACATGGAGTTCGTACAACGTTTCACTATGGTCATTCACTCACACATTCATACACAACTTGTTCCAGTTGGCCTACGAATTCAATAGGAAATCTTTACATGCACGTTCGAAAGTTGTGAGGGATGTACAGTTTCTAACGTCACGAGGACAGTTATTCCAAATTCTAGTTCCCGACACGAGGAAAGAGTTACTGTAGGCAGGTGAATGATGTAGAGGAATTGCAATTATAGATCCAGATCGCGTGTGACTATCATGAAAGGAAGAAAGAAAACGGAAATTACAAGAGAAATAGTGAGGTTTACTTTCATTGAGAAGTCAATAGATGAGTGTACATTTGTGCGGAGTTCTTTGTTGCTCTACTTTTAACCAGCAAAGTAGATCACAAAAAGCAGACACATGAGAGGGAAATTTTAAGGAGAAAATAAACCTAATGCAGGAATTTAAAGCTCTCTGAAGTGTTTTGTTTTGTTCTCAGGCAGCATCTACTAATACAACATCACAATAGTTAACGCTTTATAGGGCAAAACTATTTTTTATTTTATCATGCGATCTTATATATTAATTTAATTTAATTATTAATAATGTAATTTATGTTTCTCTAATTTTAATGGAGGGGCGTGGTGGCTCAGCGGTCTAGCTGTATGCCTCTCACCAAGGCGGTCCGGGTTCGATTCCCGGTCAATGCATGTGAGATTTTCGAAGTGAAATGCCATGTCCTGTGGTTCGGATTCCACGTAAAACGGAGGTCCCGTGGTTCATAATCACAAGATTCACGGTCACGTTAAACTACAATCTTCCTTCCTTCTAATTTTAATGTTCATATGTTAATTTTTAATTTTCAATTTTATGTTCTCATAGATATAATTTTGTTATATTTTTATTGAATTAATTAATTAACTAACTTTGAATTGATATTTACAATTATTTTCATAATTTTTTATAGTTTTCTTTATTATTTTAATTTTTATATTTCTTTCATCAATTGTAATTTTATTTTTATTTCTATATTTATTTATTATTTTTGCACTTTAAGTGTTAATGTTCTTATTTTTTTATTTTTTGTAAATGTTATGCAACACATTACGTCAAGTCGATACGTATAAAATATTTGATTTTTCTAACTATTAGCACTTCGGCATGAACATTCTCCGATATTTGGCTGAAAGATTCAACTATTAGCATCTTTGGAAACATAAATTGTCCTTATGACACACAATATAGGGACCATTATCCCATAAAGAGTTCAATGCAGGGACGAGTCTTATTTGCAGAACCTTGTCTAGTGCTGTAATTGAACATTTTGGTCGATAAGTCGATCTGGACAAGCAGGTTATCATGGAAACCTAATCAATATTAATGGCTGGTTACTGAGGTTCGGTCATGTCTCTCATCTTGTAAGAACAGCGAGTCTCGTGACTTGTTAATACTTGATGAAACCTGCTCACGTTCCAGGCTGCACGTCTGGGAGACCTCGCGATCTTATCCAACGAGGTCATGAATACATTGTAGGTGCAGTGGTCCTATGGGTTCCTTTGATCTTCACACGTACAAGCCAAGAAAGGCAAGGCCGATAATTAATTTAGCCTAATTCAAGCACAGCACGTTTTGAGGTTATATTCGTCAGTGTTCCTAATCGAATCATTAGATTAGTTGGCTCCTGGGTCACTCAACACTCTAACGAGACTCGCGAGGACAACTAAGAAGGAGACCGCGCCTACCCGTCTTCACTGATTTTGTCCGAATATATTTACATGAAAAACGTATGAAACGAAATGTTTCCGGAAGAAATGTGGAATATCAATCCTCCTAATACTTATCTAAATGCCTATTATGCTTTTAGGGACTTTAAGCGTATAACCATTTCTCACTTAGTGCAATTTTGCATACGTCCCCCTTAAATTGCATTTTGTGACAATTTTGAATCTAAATTACATTTTGTAAGTATTTTCTATCTAAATTTTATTTTGTAAATATTGTCAATTCAAATAAAAGTACAGTAAGTATGTAGTTAGTTTTAGTTGTAAGTAGGTAGTTAGTTTGTCTATTAGATATATGTCATTGTTCTATTAGACTGTGGTGTGTGAGTGTGTCTGGTAGCAGTTGAATTGTTTATTAGTTATAGTTCATTGTTTCAGTAGACTGTGATGTGTGAGGGTGCATGTGAGTGTGCCTGTTGACAGACTGTTTTAGTGGTAGTATTTGTTGTTGGTGGAACTTAAGTTTTTTGTTAGTAGAGTTTTGGTATTTAATTTAGTATGGTAGAAGGTTAGTATTTTTGTTAGTAGAATTGCTCTTTACTTATTCTGAAAGGGAGTAGCAGCCTTTCAGAATAAATCAATTCTTTACTAGTCTTATAGACGGTTAAGATATTGATAATATAAGCCAATAATGGCTACACTGCGTCCTGCTGCACGGCTGAAAGCAACGGGAAACTACAGCCGTATGCTATTCCCGAGGATATGCACCTCTCTATGCATAATTACATGTGATGATGGCCTCCTCCCTTGTAAAATTTCAATCCGGAGGTAAACTAGTCCCCCGTTCGGATCTCCGGGTGGGGACTACTCGAGAGGGGGTAAACATCACAGAAGTGACAAAGAGGAAATCTGACATTCTACGGATCGGAGCGTGGAATGTTAGAAGTCTGCTAGGAAGTGGAAGGTTAGAATACTTAGAAAGGGAAATGGATAGGTTGAGGTTGGATTTGGTTGGGATTAGTGAAATGCGCTGGCAGGAAGAACAGGACTTTTGGTCATGAGACTATAGGGTCATTAGCACTAAATCAAACAATGGCCAAGCAGGGGTTGGCCTCATATTGAGTAGGAAACTTGGACAGCGGGTGGAATATTATGAGCAATGTAGTGAACGGATTATTGTAGCAAAAATCAATACAAAACCTACCTGCACTACAGTGGTACAAGTCTATATGCCAACCAGTCAAGCTGATGATGAGGATGTTGAAAAGGTCTACGAAGAAATAGATGACATTCTGAGGTATATCAAGGGTGATGAAAATGTTATAGTAATGGGAGATTGGAATGCTGTGGTAGGAAAAGGGAGAGAAGGGAAGATAGTAGGAGATTTCGGATTAGGTGAAAGGAATGATCGAGGAAGCAGGCTGGTAGAATTCTGCACCGAGCATGAATTGGTCATAGCTAACACCTTATTCAATAACCACAATAGAAGAATATACACATGGATGAGACCAGGAGATACAGGGCGTTACCAAATCGACTTCATTATGGTCAAGCAGAGGTTTCGAAACCAGATTTTGGATTGTAAAACATATCCTGGTGCTGACATAAACTCTGATCACAATCTGGTTGTAATGAAATGCAGATTAAAGTTGAAGAAACTGAAGAAAAGTCAAAAGCCAAAAAGGTGGGCAATAGACAGACTGAAAGAGAAGGATGTAAACGAAAGATTCAAGAAGAGTATAAAGGAAGGACTAATGAAAAACCCTAAACAAACTTCAATTGCAGACGAATGGGCACTTTTGAAGAATGAAATAACAAAATCCGCAGAAGAAAACATTGGTAGGAAAGAAAGAATAGGTAGAAAACCGTGGATCACTCAGGATATACTAGAATTGATGGATGAAAGGCGGAAACACAAGAATCTAAGAGATGAAAAGGGGAAAGCAGAATACAGACGTCTGAGAAATGAGGTTAACAAGAAGTGCAAGGAAGCGAAAGAAGAATGGTTGAAAGAGAAATGTGCAGGTATAGAAAATTGTCTGAAATTAGGAAAAGTAGACACAGCTTATCGAAGGATTAAGAATACTTTTGGGGAAAAGAAGACTAAGTGCTGTAATATTAAGGACACAAATGGAAAGCCTCTATCAGATAGGGAAGAAAAGGTTGAGAGATGGAAAGCTTACATAGAGTGCTTGTATAAGGGAAAGGAGATTGAGAATCATGTAATGGAAAGGGAGGAGGAAATTGATGAGGATGCGAAAGGAGATTTAATATTGAGATCAGAATTTGATAGAGCTTTGGAAGACTTAAGCAGGAACAAAGCACCAGGCATAGATGATATACCGATTGAGTTGCTACGCTGCATAGGAGATGAAGGTCTGATCAGGCTATTTCACTTGGTGTGTAGGATTTATGAGACAGGTGAGGTACCCCCTGATTTCAAGAAGAATGTAATCATCCCTATACCAAAGAAAGTGGGAGCTGACAGATGTGAAGATTACCGTACAATCAGCTTGATTACTCATGCTCCAAAGATCCTGTCTAGAATAATTTACAAGAGGATTGAAAGCCAGATAGAAACGGAGTTGGGTGAAGACCAGTTTGGTTTCAGGAGAAATGTAGGAACAAGGGAAGCTGTACAAAGTCTTAGGCTGATTTTAGAAGGTAGAATAAGGAAAGATAAGAGAACGTTCATGGCTTTTGTAGACTTAGAAAAGGCTTTTGATAACGTTGATTGGACTAAATTGTTTGACATTTTGAAATCAATTGGAATAAAGTACAGGGATAGGAGGGTGATATACAATCTGTACAGAAACCAGACAGCAGTCATTCGAGTTGAAGGACATGAGAGAGAAGCTGGTATTCAGAAAGGTGTAAGGCAAGGCTGCAACTTATCACCCATACTTTTCAATCTTTACATTGAACAAGCAATGAAGGAAATTAGAGAAAAATTTAAAGTGGGAGTGAAGATTCAAGGAGAAATAATTTCAACTCTGAGATTTGCTGATGACATCGTCATCTTGGCCGACAAGCCTGAGGATTTGAGTGAGTTTTTGAATGGTATGGACTCCGTCTTACGGAAAGAATTCATGATGAAAATAAATAAATGTAAAACAAAAATACTGGAATGCAGCCGAAATAAATCAGAAACCTCTATGGAGATCAAATTGGCAGGTGAAAAGCTGAAGGAAGTAGGAGACTTCTGTTACTTAGGAAGCAGAATAACCAGTGATGGACGAAGCAAAGAGGATATAAAAAGTAGGTTGGCTCAGGCAAAGAAAGCATTTCTACAAAAAAGGAATCTGCTGACATCGAATATAGATTTAGGTATTAGGAAGTCATTTTTGAAAGCCTTTGTCTGGAGCGTGGCGCTCTATGGAAGTGAAACTTGGACTATTGGTGCAGCAGAAAAGAGGAGAATTGAAGCATTTGAAATGTGGTGTTACAGGAGAATGATGAAGATCAGATGGGTAGATATGGTTACAAACAAAGAGGTATTAAGACGAGTGGGAGAGGAGAGATGTTTCTGGCGACTGCTAATGAAGAGAAGAGATAGGTTGATAGGACACATACTAAGACACCCAGGAATAGCAAGCTTAGTTATGGAAGGAAGGGTCGAGGACAAAAACTGTAGGGGTAGACCAAGGTTAGAATATGTTAAACAGATTGCCTCCGATGTAGGGTGTCGGAGTTATGTAGAGATGAAACGATTAGCTCAGGACAGGGAGGCATGGAGAGCTGCATCAAACCAGTCAAAAGACTGAAGACTCAAACAACAACATATGTTAAAGTCAGGGCGTGACCAGAAATGAAAGTGACAGAAAAGGGAGCTCCAGATCGTAAAGCGTTTAGATAAAATTACATTTCTGGCGCGAGGCATAAGCCACGTGTGTTAGCATAGTTTCCAGACAGCGGTTGGCGCAGCGGAATAATACAGAACGGTAATCCGAGGGTCGTTAGGTCGTGTCCCTATGCGGAAACTTTTTTTCACAGTTCCTTTTCATTGTTTAAGGTTAGTACCATGGCCACCTCTTGCTGGTGGGCCTTTGCAAGGAGTCTACCGCCTAAGCTAAGGGATGCTTTGTGATGGTCCAGCAGTGAGGTAGTAGGGGGCCTTGCCTTATGTGGTTCCATTACTATGTTCCTTTTACGATAGTGTTTTTTTTAGAGTATCTGTTTGATGAGAGAAGAAGTTGGAAGGCTTGATGAGAATGACTATGGATATATCAATGGTGATGGAGGTTATATCTTCTTGGGATGATTTTGTAGGTTTGGTTATTTTGTAAGATGTAGTAACAAGAAAACTAGAATGAAGCCAGAGTTATATTTTACAAGTATTGATTCTTTTTTCCTTTTTGTGCTTTAACAACCACCAACCCGAAAAATAGTACAGTTACGTTATGGTAACCCAACGTGGCGCACGAACAAGGAAATGAAGGAATATGTTGACTAAGATGAAAAATGAGTAACATACGTGAGTATAGTGCAAGCCAGATTAGGAACGTGAGGTTCAATCTGTTGCGATAGTAGAAGAAGGATATAGAGTCTAGTTTGGTCCAAGTGCTACTGAGCAAAATGACAGGGATGCAGGAGTTTATAAGTAAGGGAATTAAGGAGCAGATATGCTCTATGCATGAGAAGATAGAGGCCAGCATGAACAAGATGATTGAGCAGGTAGGCTCTGTAAATGAGATGGTAGGGTCAGTGACCAAACAGGAATAATCAGTGACCAAGCAGGAAAGTGTCGTTGAGTGAGATGGTAGAATCTGTGAGTGTGGCTGTAAAGGAGGAGGAAGAAGAGATGTGCGAAGTATGTGATGCTGGAGTGGATGAAATAAAAGGAAATAACAGAAAACTAAATGAAGAAGAGCATAAGGAGCAGGAAAATCATCAGAGGGGTGGGGGGCGTAAAGAAAATTTTAATGAATGTAAAGAAAATGGAGAAAAGGAAAAGGATGGGCAAGAGAGAGAACAAGGTGAAGGAGAACGTCAAATGGAGGAGGAGAACGAAACGGAAGACTAGGAAGAGAATGAGACAGAAGACAAGGTGAAGAAAAGGGTGGAGGATAAGATAAAAGAGAAGGAAGACAACATACAAGAAGTAAATAACGTGAAGAAGCGTTGGAGGAGACGGACGAGGAAGATAGGCAGGAGGACAAGGTGCACAGAGAAAAGGATGAGATGTAAGGCAAAGAGAAGGAATAAGAAGAGGAAGAGATGCCAGGCAGATCGAGATAAGAGAGTGAAGGATCAGAAGAAGAAAAAGATAAAAGGGACAAAAGGAAAGAAAAAAAGAAAATATCAGAAGAAAGGAACTGTTGAGCAAGATAAGACAGATGAGGAAGAGTAGGAAAATGAGTAAGGGAAGGGGAGAGAAGCAGGAATGGAAAGCAAAGAGAAGGAGTACGAAGAGAACGAGATGTCAGGCAGATGGAAATAAGAGAAGGAGGGATCAGAAGAAGGACATTAAAATGAAGGTAAAAGGGACGAAAGGAAAGAGGAAATAAAAGATAAGAAGAAAGAAACGGTTGAGTAAGATAGGCAGATGAGGAAAATGAGGAAGAGAAGGAGAGAGAAGCAGGAAGGGAAGGTGAAGAAAAAGAAGGGGAATGAGAAGAAGGAGAAACAGAAGAAAAGGAAGAGCAAGGAGGAAGGTAAAGAAGGAGGGGAAGTAGAAGAAAGTGAAGAAGGAAAGAATGTAGCTGAACTAAGGAAAGAGGTAGAAGAGAAAGGAAAAGTGAAGGAGGAAGAAGATGAAGCAAAAGAAGGAATGAACGCAGATCATATGAAAGAAGCTGAAGAAGAAAAGGAAGCAGATGAAGGGAGGGAAAATGTAGAAGAGAAGGGAAGAAGGAAGGAGGAAGAAGATGAAGCGAAAGAAGGAATGAAAGCAAGTGCTATGGAAGAAGCTGAAGAAGAAAAGGAAGCTGATGAAGGAAGGGAAAATGTAGAAGAGAGGGGAGAAAGGAAGGAGGGAGAAGATGACGCAGAAGAAAGAATGAAAGCAGATTATATGGAAGAAGCTGGAGAAGAAAGGGAAGCAGATGAAGGAAGGTAGAAGAGAAGGGAGAAAGGAAGGAGGGAGAAGATGAAGGGGCAGAAGGAATGAAAGCAGATGATATGGAAGAAGCTGAAGAAGAAAAGGAGGCAGATGAAGGAAGCGAAAAGGAAGGTGAAAAGGGAAAGGAAACAGACGAAGGAAGGGAAGAAGTGGAAGAGGAAGGAGAAACAAAAGAGAGAGAGAAGAAGTTGATAAAGGGGAAGATGTGATAATGATGAAAATGGTACTGGTGATATTCAGCGCTTTGGAAGAAATAATGGAGACAGGCCCCGGAGAGGTCGGACGGATGACGAAGATGACTATGATAACGGTACAGACTGGTCTGATGACGATTCTGCCGTTCCTTCTGATGAAAAAGCTTGCAGTGACACACCTTATGTCAACAATGCCGTTGATATGTCTGGCAGTGAAGGATTCGTAACCAAGTCAGTTGATGACTATGATGACGAAGAAGATGATCCTGTCATCGTTTCTGAAGACGATGACATCGCCATTGAAATGGAAGATGACGATGCCACTATTGGCGAAGAGAATAAAGCAACGTCTAAAGAAGATGATCTAGAATGTGTTTCACTTTGGGTTTATTTTTAGCCTACTTTCGATTTTTGCAAAAAATGAAAGTAGACTTATGAGATCACTACAGGGCGAAAAAAAGTGTGTCTGTCTGTGTTTGTGTATGTGTGTGAGTCTGTGTGTGTGTGTGTGTGTGTGAGTGTGTGGTACTCTGAATGTCTGTCCCCCCCCTATCAATTCGAACACGGTGAAACCGAATGGAATGAAATTTGGTACAAAGGTAGCACTAGCAAAGGACACCTCAGTGTCATGTTTTATATCGCCACCATCTTGACGGAAACGTAATGGCGGCCACACAAATGTTCAAAGCTTAAATCAAATTACGACTAACTTAATCATCCGATCTCTACCAAATTTTGCAACAGCATACCTTTATGGGGGCAGCATCCTTTGACGAAACTAATAGGTCATCAGCCTAATAGTTTGCGGATGGCGGCCATCTTTGTGTCAAAATTGATTACCCCCATTAATTCGAACACGGTTAAACCGAATTGAACAAAGTTTGGGACGGAGGTAGCACTAGCAAAGGACACCTCAGTGTCATGTTTTATATCGCCGCCATCTTGACGGAAACGTAATGGCGGCCACACAAATATTCAAAGCTTAAATCAAATTACGACTAACCTAATCATCCGATCTCTACCAAATTTTGCAACAACATACCTATATGGGGGCAGCATCCTTTGACTGATCTAATAGGTCATCAGCCTAATAGTTTGCGGATGGCGGCCATCTTTGTGTGAAAATCGATTGCCCCTATTAATTCGAACACGGTGAAACCGAATGGAACAAAATTTGGTACAGAGGTAGTACTAGCAAAGGGCACCCCAGTGTCATGTTTTATATCGCCGCTATCTTGACGGAAACGTAATGGCGGCCACACAAATGTTCAAAGCTTAAATCAAATTACGACTAACCTAATCATACGATCTCTACCAAATTTAGCAACAAAATACCTTTATGGAGGGAGCATCCTTTGAAAAATCTAATAGGTCATTAGCCTAATAGTTTGCGGATGGCGGCCATCTTTGTGTCAAAATCGATTACCCCTATTAATTCGAACATGGTGAAACCGAATGGAATGAAATTTGGTACAGAGGTAGCACTAGCAAAGTGCACCCCACTGTCATGTTTTATATCGCCGCCATCTTGACGGAAACGTAATGGCGGCCACCCAAATGTTCAAAGTTTAAATCAAATTACGACTAACCTAATCATCCGATCTCTACCAAATTTTGCAACAACATACCTTTATGAAGGGAGCATCCTTTGAAAAATCTAATAGGTCATTAGCCTAATAGTTTGCGGATGGCGGCCATCTTTGTGTCAAAATCGATTACTCCTATTAATTCGATCACGGTGAAACCGAATGGAACGAAATTTGGTACAGAGGTAGCACTAGAAAAGGCCACCTCAGTGTCATGTTTTATATCACCGCCATCTTGACGGAAACGTAATCGTGGCCACCCAAATGTTAAAGGCTAAAATGTAATTACGACCAACCTAATAATCTAGTCTCTACCAAATTTTGCAACAACAAATCTTTATATGGGAAGCATATTCTGACCAAACTGCTAGATCATCAGCCCAATAGTTTGCAGATGGTGGCCAAGTATGTGTGCAAATCGATTCCCCCTATCAATTCAAACACGGTGAAACCGAATTGAACGAAATTTGGTAGAGATGTAGCACTAGCAAAAGGCACCTCAGTGTCATGTTTTATATCGCCGCCATCTTGACGGAAACGGAATGACGGCCACCCAAATGTTAAAAGCTTAAATCAAATTTCGACCATCCTAATAATTTGATCTCTACCGGATTTTGCAACAACATGCCTTTGTGTGGAAAGCATCTTATGACTGACTACAAGGTCATCAGCCCAATAGTTTGCAAATAGCGACCATGTATGTGTGCAAATCCATTCCCCAGATCAATTCAGCCACGGTGAAACCGAATTGAATGGATTTTTTTTACAGAGGTAGCACTAGCAAAGGGCACCTCATATTCATGTTTAATATCCCTATAGCACGTTGTATTTCAACAAGCTACTACAACAATCATTCAATTATACTCCTTTAAAAGGACAAAGAGTTATAACAATACCCATGCATTTAGGAGAAAGTAGGCTATATGTTCTTTACTGAACATCTTGTTATCATTTCAAATGATCTTGTCGACTACGTCGTTATGCTTGAGTCTAAGGTTATGCGTTACGGAGACGGAAGTGACGTCATGCAGCCGCGCGGGAAGTGACGTCGTGCAGCCGCGCGGGAAGCGAGAGCGTGACATCATGCAGCCACGCAGGAAGCAGAAGCTAATGGTTAATGGAGTCTGTTGAAGGAGTCCTGGGGCGTCGAGCGACCTCGGGTTTTGAGCGAAGCGAAAAGAATACAGTGTGACTCCTAAAGAGGTGTACAAGATGCCAGATAAGAATACAGGGTGACTCCTAAAGAGATATACAAGACGACAGATAAGATTACAAGTTGACCCTTAAAGAGGTGTACAAGATGGCAGAGAAATATACTGGGTGACTCCTAAAGAGGTGCACAAGATGTCAGACAAGAATACATGGTGACTCCTAAAGAGGTGTACAAGATGCCACACAAGAATACAGGGTGACTTCTAAAGAGATATACAAGATGCCATATAAGAATACAGGGTGCCTCCTAAAGAGGTGTGCAGGATGTCAGAGCAAAATACAGTACAAGATGCCAGATAGCAATACAGGGTAACTCCTAAAGAGATATACAAGATACCAGATAAGAATATAAGGTGACTCTTAAAGAGGTGTATTAAATGGCAGAGAAGAATGCAGGGTGACTCCTAAAGAGGTGCACAAGATGTCAGATAAGAATACAGGGTGCCTCCTAAAGAGGTGTTCAGGAAGTCAGAGCAAAATACAGTACAAGATGCCAGATAAGAATACAGGGTGACTCCTAAAGAGATATACAAGATGCCAGATAAGAAAACAAGGTGACTCTTAAAGAGGTGTACAAGATGGCAGAGAAGAATACAGGGTGACTCCGAAAGAGGTGCACAAGATGTCAGACAAGAATACAGGGTGACTCCAAAAGAGGTGTACAAGATGCCACACAAGAATACAGGGTGATTTCTAAAGAGATATACAAGATACCAGATAAAAATACAGGATGCCTCCTAAAGAGGAGTGCAGGATGTCAGAGCGAATTACGGGGTGATACTTAACGAGGTGTACAGTATGTTAGATTCAATTCAAATACAGGGTGACCCTTAAAGAGGTTTGCAAGATATCAGATTCAAATAATGGGTGACTCTTAAAGGGTTGTAAAAGATGTCAGACTCAAATACAGGGTGACCCTTAAAGAGGTACCCGCGCGGGAAGCCTAAGTTAATGGGTAATGGAGTCTGTTGAAAGAGTCCTGGGGCTTCGAGCGAAGCGGGAAGCCCTCCTGAGCCTTTCTAACATTTGTATCATGCGTCATTTGAAATGATATAACGTCTAGTCTTTCAGAATGACTGTATTTTTTGTTCTAGTCAGTGTATGATTGATGTGTATTTTAGTTATGTGTCCTCTGTAGTTTTTTAATGTATGTGATCCGGACGTGCTTCTCACGTGAGAATCACATTGAGAGGCGAATTGTCACAGTTCCTTTTCATAGGTTAAGGTTAGTAGCATGGCCACCTCTTGCTGGTGGGCCATTGCAAGGAGTCTAGCGCCTAAGCTAAGGGATTCTTTGTGCTGGTCCAACAGTGAGGTAGTAGGGGTCCTTGCCTTATGAAGTTTCATTTCTATGTTCCTTTTACAATAGGGTGTGTTTCTTTAGAGTATAAGTTTGTTGGGAGAAAAAGTTGGAAGGCTTAATGAGAATGATTATGGATATCAGGTAAATGGTGATGGAGGTTATATCTTCTTCGGATGATTTTGTATGTTATGTTATGTTGTAAGATGTAGTAACAAGAAAAATAGAATGAAACCAGAGTTATGTTTTACAAGCATTGATTGTTTTTCCTTTTTGTGCTTTAACACCCACCAATGGAGGAGAGCTCTCGAGTCTAACGGACTGCGCATTAGTAGAACCAAGACTGAATATATGATATGCGACTTCCACCACAATAAACCCAGTATGACAAATATTGAACTTAAACCAGTTGGTGAAACCTTACCAAGAGTAACAAAATTCAAATATCTAGGTTTTGTCATTGCTGAAGATGGCACGATAACCACCGATATAATCCATAGGGCCACGTCTGGGTGGAACAAGTGGCGCGAACTAACAGGAGTTTTATGTGATACGAAAATACCCATAAGAACGAAGGGGAAAGTTTATAAAACAGCCGTAAGTCCAATCCTACTCTATGGTAGTGAAACATTGGCTACTAGAAAGTCACATGACCAAAAGCTACGTACCGCTGAAATCCGTATGTTACGTCGGGCAAGTGGAGTTACTCTCAAAGATAAAATCCGTAATGAACAAGTGCGGGGCAGTTTCAAAGTAGCACCTATAACAGAGAAACTTTTAGAAACCAGACATGTTATGCGAAGACCGGAGAATCATGTAGTGAAGAAGTGCCTTTCCATGACTACGCAAAATAGAGGGAGCGGCAGACCTACCTCAAACAACACGGATGACGAATGTCTAGAGGGACATGAGGGTATTGGGCCTATCTGCTGATGATGCTTTACGACGAAATGCCTGGTGCATCAGGATTAAGAACGCCGACCCCGCATAACGGTAAAAGTCGAGGAGGAAGAAGAAGAACAAACACCACCCCGAAAAATAGTACAGTTACATTTTTTGTCTTGTTATTGTTTCAAACTTGTACGTTACCTAAACTGCAATTAAACCGAAATAATGCTCAATATATTGTATCTATTGACATTTGCATTAATATCATGAAACGGAAAGGCAGATGAAAACTTGGCATGGTAAATCAATTTCCAGGAAGGGATTGCAATTAAGGTGTACACGAGAGTGTCGTACAGCATATAACATTAGATACATTTGTGATTTTACAGTTGATGATTAGACGTGCTAGGGTGATGATTGTCATCGCATAAACCGTGCAATCAGTAATTTTCTCGGCATTTTTAGAATTACATGGTTTTTTAAAGTTGCTATAGAAAAATAATAAACATACGTGGCTCGTTCCTCACCCAACCAGCGCCAAAACTGTAATTTTTAGCCTATTTTCAATTTAGAAAAAATTGGCTTATGAGATCACCTTTTGTCCGTGTGTATGTGCGTGTGTGTGTGAGGAGTGTGTGTGTGTGTGTGTCCCCATAATAATATCTAAACGACTGGAGCGATTTCAATGAAACTTGGTAAGTTCATAGCACTAATCCGGACGACCCCGACCGTGCGCTACAAATTTTGTTACGTCTCACCAATCCAACATGGCGGCTGTGCGAAATATTTCACCAGCATTCAATATCTCCGAAACTATTGCCGATATCACCCTGGAAGTTTTTACAGTGATAAAGGGAACCACTAGAAGTTCACCTATGTGACTTTTGAAAAACTGGTTTCTACAAAACCAACATGGCGGCCACGCGATTTTGCGACTTTTAAATAGACCAACCAAACGCAATAAAACTTGGTACAGTATATGTTCATATACATTGTAATGCACCGACATCTAACTTGGTTCAATTGTTTACATAACCACAAAATGGCGGATGTGCGAAATATTTTACCGGTATTCTATATCTCTGAAACTATTAGCGGTATCACCCTGAAATTTTGTACGGAGATAAAGGGCACTACTGGAAGTTCATCTATAAGACTTTCAAAGCCGGTTAACTAAAAATGAACATGGCGGCCAAGCGAATTAAAAAATTATAAATAGACCTTTCTCGCGATTTAATGTTCCAACCGCAATGAAATCTGATACAGGAAATGTTTATACACATTGTAATACACTGATATCTAATTTATTTCAATTGTTTAAATAATCTCAAGATGGCGGCTTTGCGAATTTTATTATTAAGTTTTTATTTCTTGTGTCGTAATCATGTGATCGAAGTGAAAGTTTGAATAATGAACCTACGCAATAATTTTCCTTTAATGGTACATGACTCTATGGCCTATACATTTAACAATTCAACATGGCGACCATCCACAATATTTAGACGGCTCTGAATATCTACGAATCTATTATAGCAATCAAACTGTTTTTTTTAATGTTCATAGGGGCTATGAACTTAAGTTCACCTATAGGATTTTAAATAATCTGGTGATCACAAATCCAACATGGCGGCGACGCGAAGTATAAATATTCACATAGACGTATCTCACAATTTAACCATCCGAGTGCAGTGAAACTTGGTACAGCAAATCCTTATACGAATGTTAATCCACTGGCATCTAATTTATTTCAATTGTTTCCATAACCACAAGATGGCAGCTGTGCGAAATTTTAAAATCTCCTTTATACTTTTTGTGTCCTAATCTTCCGATTGAAGTTTGGATGCTACACATACACAATAATCTTCATGTAACAGTACATAACTCTAGGACTTACATATATATAATCCAACATGGCAACCATCCACAATATTTAGTCGGTTCTCAATATCTACGTATCTATTACAGCAATCACACTGAAATTTTGTATGTAGATAGAGGCAATTAACATAAGTAGGATATATGAAAATAGGCTGTATTGTTCTTCACGGAACTACTTGTTTCTTAATGCTTGGCCATCTGGAGCTTTCACTTTTGACACATTCATTTCTGGGCCAATCCTGAATATACCAAAAAGTTGGACGAAATCGGTGATGAGAAGTAGACGCGATCCACATGAAAGATTAGGTGCGTTCGATTCCTTCCTCTCCAAACCAGAAGTGAATTTTCCGTGGTTCCCAACTGGAAACGAAAGAAGGGATGGTACTGCGCCCGAATTTATTTAAGGCCAATACCAAAGATCCAGACGGGATATGAACTGCGACACAGGAAAAATAAAAGAATGAATTAAAATCTTTTATTCCTCAAAATTCGTGAGATATGGAAAACCTGAGTTGAAATAGTGCAATACTATGCATCATTAATAATTAAACAATTACGGAAGGCAAGAAGGAACGATTTAAATATGGTTGTATATTTATTATCTGAATGTAGGGAGGACTACATTGTCAGAGTGCGTCACGCCACGAGGAGTGAGAGAAACTCATGCAGGGGGAGAAGGGATCAAGGTTGATGACACACTGAGTGAGGAGAAGTTTATGGAGCTACGTCACACCGCGAGAGGGGAGGCAGAGCGAGGAACTTGCCGTACACAGAGGGCAAGAGCGAGGAGTTCTTTCCAAATTCAGATCGCGACGAGACAAGACCGCGAGTGGAGAAACAAGTAGTTTTCAGAATAGTGCTACGCATTACGAAGGTGGGAAAGACGAGTGTGAAGTACAGAAGGCTGTGACTTGCTGAGCAAGGAACATTCTAACTCAGACCAGCACAGCATATAGACCAGTGATTTTGGAACACAGCTTGATATTATAGTATTCCAAAAACGAAACTATTATACATCGCATGCAGACAGATGCAAACGTTTCACTTCTACAGAAGAGCTTCATTATTTCTACAATTTAGCTCATACTTGGAAATTATACAGAATGCAGTTCGTGAATTGGCAACGGGGAAGTTGTAAAAGTGTCATCATTAAAATGAGTATGACTACGTGCTAAGGTGCAGATCATAGGGAAGTATAAGCTACAAAAATGAAGAGTTGAGTCCAGAATTCCACAACATGGACGGCACAGCGGAACATCTACACGATGCACAGAAATGCAGGACAAATCTCTACTTCTTAACACGAGTTCATATACATCCAGTATACTCTAAAAGACTTTTATAAAACAAACGAATTTCAACCTTGAGAAGCGATGTCGGCGCAGTGAAGGGGTATCGTAAGAAAATCCAGACAACGTGCGGGAGACGAGCGAGGGAGTGCGGAAGAGACATGCTGTTTCACGGAGAGGTCGCTAGCCCAGTTATGTCACCGACCTTGTTCCACTCGGAGAGATGTCCAGCAGGCCCCGTCACAACCGGTTCACATAGCTGTGGGCGGTGCGCTCACACACACACATTAGGCTTGCCAGACGAGACATGGTACATCTGAGACCGTCTTCAACTCAAGGTAGAGAAGAGATTGATTTATATTTGGTAGAATTGCAGTCGTGTTCTGTGTTTATCCTAATTGACCAACCGTATAATTTTGTCATTGTATTTGAAATTGTATAGATTTTGATCTAGTATTTTTCGTATTTTCTTGGGAGCCATGATTAATTTTTTTTGAAAATTTCCGTCACTTGGACGAAATTTTATTTGCGTATCGCAGTTGTTAACGTTAAAATCATTTCAATATAAAATCGTTTAGAATTATAGATACTTGCGTTAAATTAAATAAGTCTGTTTTATGCGCAGCGATGGAACGTATATTGAACAATTTAAGTACCGTATATTCAAAAAGTCATGTCACGAAGTGTCAAATATTTCGACAACTCATGATGTTGATTCGAGTGTCAGAAATTTATTTTAAACCAATTGTGAACAAAATTGAATTGTTACACGACACAAAATCTGATAAAAGATAGTCCAAATACTTGATAGATAATTAAACCAATGAATACCAAATTCAATGTAATGAAACAGATAGATATGTAGAACTTTGCTGTAACGTGATAAACCATATTTCCTAGTAACAAAGGTATTTCAAGAACCTTTATATATATGTCCAATAAAACATTTAGAGCATTAAAAAGCCTAGTTAGATTTGTTAAACAAGTATTCCACGAAGATAGTTAAGGCTTAAATATTTTCACGAAAGGAGAACACACTTATATCATTTGTTAAATATGAATTCTTGCTGATAATTCTTTAAAAGTTGCAATAATGTAAAACTGAATTTATATACGTGAAAAGGAGTTAAGAAAGTTAAATCACAGGGTGAGATAAAAGTAACTGTACAGAGGTAATTACAGAAGTGAAGTTATAGGCACGATGAAATTTTGTATAAGGATAGAGGAGATTGTTAATGTTTGTTTCTTGAACAATATTCACAATGGACGTGGATATTTAATAAAGTTACTAATTTTCTTTGCATAGAGTGAGAAAATGCACTGAAATGGGAGTTTAAATTTGGAATACCGTGCAAGAAAGGAATAGTAGACGTAAATGAGTTACGTATTTTCACGAAAGGAGACTGAGGAGTCTCGTTTTTCTAGTTTTGATCACAGCGAATGTGACATTGTTTAATTGTATTCAAGGAAAGTTCTGTACAGGGTGTTTAAGAAATAATGTGATTGTTGTATAATTTAGGAAGAGAAGTGTGTAATGAAGGTCAAATGCCATGCACTTCAAGTATTCACGTTTATCAAAGAAAATGTAAACCGAGCAAAGAATTTCAGGAATTTTTCGAGGTTTAATGATCAAATGGGAGAAGACAAAGTAAGAACAGTGCTGAACTTAAATGTTTGTCACCTATGTTCTATTGATTCAGACTAGTATTTATACTTTCAACCGATAGAGTTACGGTGTTTGTTACGGAAGTTGAGTGGTAAAGACTCATTTGTATTATAGGTCATTAAATCACTTCAACACAGTTAAGTGTATATTTGTGCGTACCACGAATCATTGTATATATGGACATACTTAATACTGAGTAATTTTTTATTTTACATATTTAGATGTGGAACTACGGTACAAATATGAAACAGAATGTATAATATAGGGTAATGTTTAAAATCACGCCGTTTCATAATTTTTCTTGTTATATTAGTGCCACGTTTTAATTTATTTTCAGTTTATTTCTTACAGTGTCAGGTAGACACTATTGATAGACAGGCAGTCAGTATATGTCTGTATTTTTTCTTAGCCCAATAAACGGCTGGTACTCCTTAGCGAATCAGCGAATTTTTATCTTAGCTGACATCGTTTTCATTTTGTCATCGCCGAAAATAGTACTGCTAGGTAAGATACAGGCGCTCACTATAGACAAACCTTATCACCCCTCGAGATTGGAGTTTCTCGATTTGCTTTAATGTAAATGATAGTAGAAATTTGTACCTACGCTGGTAGTACTATTTTCTTTTATAGATCTACCCTGTGTGTTCCTGGAATTCCCAATTTTTACTTAGCAGACAATGGTAAGTTTGTGAGCTGGGTAGCTACGTGTCTGCAATCCTTTACAGTGCAGCGGATATAGGTACTGATTGGTGAATTCGGGCGCAGTACCTAACATAAGGGTACGGCCGCGTACTTCCAAATGAAAATCTTCAGCCTGCTTCCAGTTGATCGACCGGGCCAGAGAATGGAATGAATGAAGCCCCCATCTAGCGGCTAGGATATTGGTAGGTTTTTGCTGAGAATTAACACTGCCTATGGGAAGATGATGAGAGAGAACAGGAGGTGGGTTTAGGCGTAAGGACAAGAATTGGCAGATAGGATGAGAATCCAACACTAAGATTTAAGAAAATTTTGATGTAAAGAGGAATTTCGCTGTGCAAGACCTATGAGACACCTAACATTAGGGGGGACCTGTACAAGGCAAGCGGAGAGAGCAGCATCAATTGAGGTTGCCTGCAAGCGCTCGGTGAGTGCTCTTTCCCTCCCGAGCCGGTATTCCGTTCCTATCGGGATAGGTGGTACTCTGGAAAGGCAAGGTATGCCAAAGGAAAAAGATTTACTATCTTTCCCTTCAAACGGGTGTTATTTTACTGAGTATTTTGAAAGGCTGGAATAATTTGAATTTGCCATGATATTTTGTATTGTTGGGCACTGTTGGATCTCCGACAAAACGGCCGAATGCTCCGAAAGCGGGAAAAATAAAACAACTCTAGTGCTTTAAGCAATATTTTTGCTGTTTTTAGTGAAAATCCTATACAAATGCCAATTGTTGCACTGTAGATAGGCTAAGCTTTTACCCAGCAGGATTCCGACTAAAAGTTTAGAACAGAGAAAGATCTCAGACCTAACTTAAATAAAACTAGGATTTTGAAAGAAAAACTTAAGTCAGAGAGAAAATCTCTACAAGTAGGATGCTTGCGGAGCTAGCTATACTTGTCTTGATGGGTTGCTAGGATTAGCTGTAACAACTAAACTTTGAAAACGTTGTTATTTGAAATTTTGTTTCCAATGCAACAAGTGGTAACGGTTTTACTGATGCAGAGATTATTATTTTTTCTTAAATAGAAATTAAGATTAGGGGAAGAATCAGGGAAGAGAAGGTCCTGCCTAACCGTAATTCTAGCGAGAGAGAGAGAGAAAACGAAAAATAATATAATTTTTATTTAACAGTTGGTAAACTCTAAACACTAGTAACAATGGATAGGGTTGAATCTTATTTTTGAGATTAAGGTAACAACGTAGCTATTTTAAGCTAAAATGTAGAATGTAGAAGTCTGAGACCCCTTTTAGAACAAACTACTTATGAAGGTTGTTTAACAAGTTAACAAGCTTATAAGGAAATGGTTTTGAACATTTCCGGTTAATTATAGGATTGCAATTGAATGCAACATTTTGTTAAATGAGTTAGATAGAACGCTAACAAAATAGAATATTCATTTTGCAAGAGAAAAAGCTATGAAAAATAAATAAAATTCCTGATCGTAACAGGAGAAAAAAGGAAAATTGTAAGCGGAAATTACCGCTATTTTAAACAGAAGTTAACAGTGTGATATGAGCTAAATGATCAGGTCGAATTAACGAAGCCTGGAGCAAAAAAGATTAGATTCAAAGTTTACCACCTAGAAGTTGACAATTCCTGAACTAGCAGGATAAGAAAGGAAGGATTAATAAGTAGTTTCTAGAACAAGGGATATTTACACAGAATTTAAGAGATTTTAAACTCTAATAGGGCAGGTCACATTTAGTGAAGCCTGGATTACACAATCAGACAACTCTTTCATTATTAGAAAAAGTACGACTCCTTAGTGTTAAAATGGAAGAACAATACATATTAAAATGTGGACTAGCCACAGATTTAAGCAGAATGACTATATGAGAAGTGGAACAAATTTGGAAGGGCGCTTAATTATAAGCGAAGCATCATTTTGTTTTAGCTAGATGAAGGTTTTAACTTAGATTCTGTTAGTAAAAGTTATCTGGGAAGTGGGGTTAGGAACTTTAGGATAAAGTCATGGCCTGAATTATTGCTCTCCTCGAACGCGGCGCGGAAGATAGTTAGCGCACTCAAATTCGAAGCACTGATAGAACAAGAGAAAGTTATTGCTGTTATGGAGAACACTTAGTTTAATATGAGCTTGAATAAGTTTATTGCGTTGGAAAGTTTGTGGGTTGAAGTTGAATGATGCGGAAAAGTTCCCACGGTGGAAAACAAATTAAGTTTTGAACAGCGGTTAGTTTAACTTGAATCTCTCGGTGTGGAAAAATATTCCCGTATTTGGTGTGGAAAGTACTAGATTGCTTGACTGCTAGAAAGATTGGTTCATTTGGAAAGTTCCAGAACTATGATGACAGTTACATAGGGCAAGAAAGTTCCCACGGTGGAAAAAGCTAAGTTTATGGACAGCGGTTAATTTGAATTAAATCCCTCGTAGTAGGAACGTATTCCCATTTATTTCGTACAAGAAGTACTGGATTTCATATTATAATGCCAGCTTAGATAGCCAATGCATGACCAAGAAACTCCCACGAAGACGGTTATTGCACAATAGTGAGCAATTCCACACACTGTCTATAAAATTATATTAAAAGCGTTTAGCATTTTAAAACCATTAAAACAAGTCTAAAATCATTGAAGATTTGTACTTAGCTTTTTCATGTTGATCGGGCGATGGTTCCTTGTGACCGTTAGCTTTAAAATGTAGACATGGCATCTATTTTAAAAGTGTCTCATTAAGACAGGAGACTGACCCTTGGGAGTGCTCTGCATTGTACACTTGGCGACCGGACTAGAAGTGAGAGAGCAGAACGGCGCACGGGAGGGACCAAGTACAACGAGCGAGAGGGGGTAAGAGAAGAGAGAATATATGTCAGAAGAGTAAACATGACAAAAAGAAAAAACTCTTTTTAATAATGTTCTTCATAGAGCAAAGAGATGTTAGCTGGCGACAAGGGCGAAGCCTGGTGGATTGGTGAGGAAGTCGTCTTGAGCTCAGAGAAAATGAAGAACTTCAGTGGTTTGCTCCAATATGCCGCTAGGTTCTCCATAGAAGGTACACATCTAGAACAGACTCAAAGACACAATAAATTTCTACTTAAAGAGAAAAAGAAAGAAAGGAATCACTAGAACTATCTGCGAAGAAAGAAATTAAATAAATAAGCAAGAGCTAACTCTGACTGAACGTGTATTCCAAGGAATACACCAGATATGAGCTGTACCCGCTGCTGAAGCCTATCGCACTCCCCTGGGCAATGATTAAATGAATGACAGATGAAATGAAATGATAGTGGAGAGTGTTGCTGGAGTGAAATTGTGACAGGGAAAACCGGAGTACCTGGAGAAAAACCTGTCTGCCTCCATTTTGTCCAGCACAAATCTCACAGGGAGTGACCGGGATTTGAACCACGGACTCAGCGGTGAGACGCCGGCGTGCTGCCGCCTAAGCTACGGAGGCTGTACTTCCAAATCTTACTTGTAATTTAAAATACATCTCGATAACATGGAAAAGCGTTTGATGGAATAATAATTGTCCTGTATTTTGTAAGGGAACTACCCAATGTCGCTGTAACGTTGCTCGTAGCCTATTGACAACATCATTGTTAGTACAATATTTCACACCCTCTATAACCAAAAGCCCTACTACAACCACAGCCATACTGTAGGCATTATCGTAATTGGCATGCTGCTTAGAGAAGTGGTTGTTGTAGTGCGGAAGTGTCCATATCCCCCTTGGCTATTTAAACACGTACTATTTTAGCCTACTTTTCACATTTTGCAAAAATGAAGAAAAAGTAGACTTATGAGACCGGGCAAATGTGTGTCTGTCTGTCCTTCTGTGTGTATGTCTGTCCTACTGTCTGTCTGGCTGTGTGTGTGTGTGTCCCTATCAACTCCTAAACGGCTGCAGCATTTGAAACAAAATTTGGTAGGAGTAAAGATCTATACCTGAATATCTCACGGCCATATTTGAAAATTATGTCAGTGCTACCAACTGCTGAAAAATTGCAATTGAAATTTGAGCTCCATGTTGGATATCTTGGAAGGTATGAATGGGAGCTATTTCAAAATTGGCACACGTATAGATAATAATATTGCAGTTTAATTTCCAGGAGGCCAAAATGATTATAAACCTGCTGATAGGTCCAATTTTGAATGCATTTTACATCTACACTGTCAATTGGATTTCAACCAAAATTCGTATGTGCTATGTGTATATAATGAGATATGACTGAGCGTATTCTCAAGAGCCACCAGGGCTGGCAACTGTTAATAAATGCTCTCAATTTTAAAAATCCAAATTCCCATATATCAGAAAGTATTCAAGCCGACAGCTTTAAACTATGCACACGTATAGTATCTGACATTCTATATTACATTGGAGTAACTTATATCCGTCAGTGCTACCAACATGATTCTAAGCCTGCAGAGAGGTCCAACTTTAAATACATGTGCATATAACTTCTATACTATCATTTTGGATTTCAACCAAATTTCGTGTGTGCTATGTGTACCATAACGGATATGACTCTGCCGATTTTTAAGAGTAACCAGGGCTGCCAACTGTTAATAAATACTGTCTCTATTTTTGTTACCGTAATATCAATATGTCGGAAAGTATGCAACTTTGCACACGTATAGTGCCTGGCATTCTAGCTTAATTTGGAGTAACTAATATAGGCCTACGCCAGTGCTGCCAACATGATTCTAAGCCTGCTGATAGGTCCAATTTTAAAATGCATGTAACTTCTATACTAACTAATGGATTTCATTCAAAATTGACGCAACAATATATCATATTATTTCAGATTATTTTTAACCAATACATGTATGTCATTGTTGCCAACATGATTTTACGTGCGCTGTTAGATTCAATGTTTAACTGCATAACGTCCATGCTATCCATTGGACTTCAACCAAATTTTGTACTCTGTACCTTAAGAGATGGAACTAAGAATATATTCAGTCACCAGGGCTGCCAACTGTAGTTCTCTATTAGGCTATATTATGCCAGGTATACAGTATTTCGAACTAATTAGAAATTTCGATATTACCAATTTAATTTCGTCATTATTCTTGATAGATCCATATAGATTACTCATTGGCATGCATCTTACATTTTAAGAAAAGTAGGCTCTTTAGTTCATCACGGGACTCCTTGTTCTCCTCTAGATATCTTGTTGTTTTAATTGATTTGAGGGGGATTGGGATTTCTTGATCATCAGCCTCGTTAGTGGAGTGAGTGTAACTGTATTAGGGACAGGAATGGGTAGGTGCCCAGGAACTTGAAGTAAGGTACTATCTCGGCATTAACCTGGAGGGAGTGTGGGAAAACCGGGGGAAAACCAAACTCAGAGCTGGGATTCTAACCTGCAATCTCTGAATGTGCTGAATCTGCCCCCGTGGCCGTGGTGCACGATTTAACGAGCACGGCTGCACCACCGGGTCCATTGTATTTAGAATTGGCTACTGAGACCCCACATGAATATCCTGTCATGCTCCCGTTTTACGACTGCGCATCTACTCTGTGACTCGTTAATTCTTGATGAAACCCGGTCACGTACGACCGCACGTGTAGTCTGTGATGAATAAGGATAAAGCGCATAAAAGTCGTCTACATCGTGAATACAATATTTATCAATCCCACGGTCTGCTGGAAAACTGTTGAGTTCACACTGTCTGGAGATCGGATCAAGGTACAGTGGTTAGTATTATTGGCTACCATCGCTGTTGTTCAAGTTCAGATTGCTGGCTCTGGCTGTAAATAAATTTTTATTCGTTATGGTGATTGAGGCCATTATTCAGTGTTGCCATAGTAAACAAAAGTTTGATCCTTTTCAGTCGGTCAACACGCTTGTTCCAAAATGAGATGGGTTATTCCAAAATCCTGAAAAAATTTATGATGATGATGATCAGGTGCCATCAAGTCGGCGTCGACTCCTAGCGACTGCATGGATGGACTGTCTCCATATGATTCGAACTTCAGCCGTATACTTCAGATCCTTCAATGACATATTCATGTTGGATTTGATGGAGTCGATCCATCTCAATGCTGGCCGCCCTCGTCTCCGAGACCCTTCCACCTTCCCAAGCAGAATTGTCTTTTCTAACGAATCAGAACGTCTCATAATGTGTCCAAAATATGACAGCTGTAATCGTGTTATCAATGCTTCAAGAGACAGATCTGGTTTGAATTTTTGAATCACCCATACATTTGTCTTCTTGGCTGTCCAAGGAATACTCAGTATCCTTCTCCAACACCAGACCTCAAAAGCATCAATATAGCCTACTTCCTAAGAAAAATTACATGAGATTAATAAAAACCCTTGGATGACCAGTTTAGATCGTCAGCGATCACCATCAGATCCATTACACTTCAGCTGTAAAATCTATGTCTGAAAATATGGGAGAAAATATTTACAATATATACACTCAGTGCTTGATTTGTAAAACAAAAGAGATTCCGGTACTGTGTGCTACCGGGTGGTGGTAGGAGGGAGAGGGGCTTTATAGAATATTGAAATATAGAGTTCTAAAAACGATATTTTTACGCTTTCCTGAACATCTTTAAAAATTAATTACCGTACATTTTTGTCAATTTTAAATTAAACTGAGACTGCTGTAGTATTATTCTTCTTACCATAGCCGTTGACTTATATTAATTTTTAATGTAGGCCAACTAGGGTACCATTCAAACAATGTAAATTGTTTCAATTTTCTTTTTACGTAATTTGAAAAATTAAATACATTCGGTTTGAAAACACACTTGTTCACCAACGCTATTTTATTTTATTTCTTGTTTTTACAGTTTTCTGAAATAATTATGTATTATAAAAGGTACTGTACTTAAATATGTTTTACCTCACAGTTTATAAAATTGTCCAACGTTTACAAAAGTTTTCGTTGTATGTGCCTCCTCTCTCTCTCACCTTGCTGTTAGTATCCTGAGCGGAGTGCCGTCCCCGAAGCAGCCATGATTCCACGTACATTGAAGAACAGTCCAGTCAAATACCAAGTTGACCTTGACTTACAACTAACGTTACAAGGTTCAAAAAATTATGTTATATATTTCCCCGATCGGAGGTATACACTTATTAAGATGTAGTATTAGTATATTACTATTAGTATATAACTACAGTATATTGACGAGTTGCATTATCTCAACTATTCTTGTAAAATGTGAAAAGTAGGCTAAAATGTGTGTATGATTTTAAACGCAGAAGTAGAATTTGTAACATTAGTATTTCATATGTTAACTTGGGTTAAATAAAGGGCTATGTGTCTTAATTCCACGAAAGGAAATGAAAGAACATTAATACCATTAAAATAAATGCTACCAAAATAAAACAGCATAAAGTAAATTGCGGTCTTTTCTCACGTAACAGTACTCCATGCTTGTTCTGGAGGGTTAAGACTTGAAAATTAGAAGGCTTTTCAGTCGGTCAACAGTAATTGTTCCGAATTATATTAGGCGGGAGTAAGTAATATATTTACATAGTTTACCATCTAGGCTTGCAGGTTTGAGACGCGTCGTATATCGGTTATTATTTCCTTCCGGATGAGTTAGCCGTGGTCGTTACGGCATGGCTGCAGGCAGCCGCTCACATCCGGGAGGCGAGCAGGATCGAATCCCCCCGCCAGCAACCTTGAAGATGGTCTTCTGTGGTTTCCCAAGCGGCTTCGGTGGCGTAGTTGGTAGCATGCTGAACTGCTGTGCCCAAGATAGCGGGTTCAAATCCAGCCGAAGTCGTCGGATTTTTAAGAGCGTTAAAATCCTTCAGTATGCCCTCCTTCGGAGGGGAAGTAAAGCCGGCGGTCCCATGTCATAGATTTATGGCATGTAAAAGATCCTCCCACAGACTAAACTTGTGTGGAGCTAAACGCTCTATCAAAGTTCCAACGTTCACCACTAGGTATCATTGATATCTGGTAGCGAAATTTGGAACTACTTGAAATTGAACGGAACATGTAGCTCACCCTAGTGGTGTCCGCTTGAAGCAACTACAGCCTCTGGCGAGCCGAACATTTCCTCGGACACTCCCGGCACTTAAAAGCCATACGATAGATAAATAAATGTGGTTTCCCATCTTCCTTCCAGGCAAATGCCGGGGTTGGTCCCTAACTATAGGCCACAGCCGCTACCTTCCAATTCCTCGTCCTTACATTCAAACTTTCCTCCCCTGACAACACTCCACACGCGACGGTACTTGTAGCTCACCCCATGGGTGTCCGTCTAGAAGCAGCTACAAACTCTCGCGAGCCGAACATGTCCTCGGACACACCCGGCACTAACAGCCATACGCTAAAAATAAAAAATAAAATAATTATTTCCTGACGTATTTCTCAATAACCGATATACGACGCGGCTCAATCCTGTAAGCCTAGATGATGAACTAGACACTGACCACGAAAGTCTACGATCGAACTAAGCAGGGCTTGATTTGTGACGGTACGAACCGGTATGCCGTACCGGAACCGCTGATCGGGGGAAAAGTCGAATATATAACATAATTTTTAGAACCATGTAACGTTAGTTGTAAGTCAAGGTCAACTTGGTATTTGACTGGACTGTTCTTCAAAGTACGTGGAATCATGGCAGCTTCGGGGGTGGCACTCCGCTCTGGATACTAACAGCAAGGAGACACATGCAACGAAAACTTTTATAAACTTTGGACAATTTTATAAACTGTGAGGTAAAACATGTTCAAGTACAGTACCTTTTATAATAAATAAATATTTCAGAAAACTGTAAAGACAACATTATAAAAAAAATGTTTTTTTAATTACGTTAAAAAAATATTGAAATAATGTACATTGTTTGAATGGTAGCCTAGTTGGCCTACATTAAAATTTAATATAGGCCAACGGCTATGTTAAGAAAAATGTTGCTACAGCAGTCTCAATTTAATTTAAAATTGCAATCAAAATTAGATTGCTATTTTGTCCGCTGATTAATTTTTAAAGGTGTTCAGAAAAGTGTAAAAATATCATTTTTAGAACTCTATATTTCAATATTCCATAAAGCACCACCCCCATCCAGTAGCCCACAGTACCGGAACCTCCTTTTTAACAAATCAAGCACTGTAAATAAGTATTTACATACCCTAACCTGAAACGTACCCAGCAATAAAAAAAACATTTTGTTCATAAAAGCGTCTTAGTTTGTAATAATATCTCGCTTTGTTCAGGCAAGTAAATACTTGTTTAGTGATGATGATGGTGAGTTTGTTTTAAGTGGCACCCTCTTAAAGGTTCTGCAGAATCAACTTCACGTCTCACCCTCGTATTAGCATCTCCTAGAGTTATTTAACATTCCATTAGAGTGAGTAACACTTTCGAGGTAGAGAATCCTCTTTCTGTTTGCCTCCAATCACTGAAGGGAAATGGCATTACATTGCGAGCTACACGAGGAAATATTTGAATATTTCAGTCTTGTTGAAGGAGAAGAAGTCTTGACAGAGCGCGGTTGAGCCAGCTTTATATCGTACAAGCGAATATTCCGGGGCTGTCACACACGTGTCATAGTCGGTGAACTTTTGACAGGTTGTGAGCGGAACATTTGCTTCTGTTTTCCAGAAAGTGATTTCAGCTCCTACATTCATCCTGTTGTTGAAATATAGTGTTGAACTCTATGCGTGCGGTCAGTGAGTTATGGTGATTATTTGTTGAGCAAGAAGATACGAAGACAACCGGTATATGAACCGAAACCTCTTGAAGTCCAGACAGGTGTCTTTAACTACTTACGTCAATACATCGATGTGACATTCATCATATTAAGTGCAATAACATTCAGCATGCTGTTTACTGCATTGATTAATAGTTATTCTTAATAATACTACGCCAAATTAACAAACAACTATTCAGTATATTGTCTTTCACGGCCAGTGAATTAAAACTCAGCAATTGTTCTAAGTGTGTGCCGTGTCTTGTGCGGGGTTTCGTCCAGGAACACCAAGCTGGCTCATCAGCGGGTCCTTGGTGTCCGTCCCCGGACCCCCACAAGAGTAGCGAACTATGCACTACTTCCCTTCGTATGAAGCGCAGGCTATTTGGAAGCCTTTATAGGAAGCTGAAGGCTCCTTGAGATATCAGCTCTCGCAATAAAGAAGTGCAAGTGCGCTTTATGAGAAGCGAGGCAGCGTGCTATTTGCTAGTCCTGTGGGGGTCCTTGCACGGACACTTAGACCCCGCTGTTGAGCCTAACTTGGTATTCCTAGACAAGACCCTAAACAAGACACGGCACACACCTAGAAAAATTCTTGAGTTTTAATTATTCAATTGTTCAATTGTTGTGCATGTTTCGGCTTGACAATGAAGCCCTCTTCAGCTAAAAGTTCAATTAAGAATATTAATAAGATGTCATTGTGTCAAAACTATAAATTACTGATTACAAAGAACAAGAATTTGTTGGGGCTTAACATCAGAAACAAGAAGTTCCGTGACGAACTAAAGAGCCTACTTTTCTTAAAATTTAAGATTCATGCCAATGATTAATCTATATGGATCTATCTAGAATAATGACGAAATTAAGTTGGTAATATCGAAATTTCTAATTAGTTCGAAATACTGTATACCTGGCATAATGTAGCCTAATAGAGAACTACAGTTGGCAGCCCTGGTGACGGAAAATATTCTTAGTTCCATCTCTTAAGGTACAGAATACAAAATTTGGTTGAAGTCCAATGGATAGCATGGACGTTAAATGCAGTTAAACATTGGATCTAACAGCGCGCGTAAAAACATGTTGGCAACAATGACATACATGTATTGGTCAGAAATAATATGAAATAATACTAGAAGACCCGTGCTGCTCCGCAGCATTCACTTCAACAATCCTACAACACTTCTGTCCATATGACATTTGCATGTCTTCATGATAGTGACCTGAACAGACATTTACGGTACCGTCCCTTTGGGGTAAATGATGAAGTAGACTTATGAGATCAAATGTGTGGGTGTCTGCCTGTCCTCTGTGTGTGTGTCCCACTATTTACCCTGCGTAAGCTTAAAAGGCGCACGGACGTCAGGTTCCAGACGCAATTCTGAAAAGCCGAGGTGAACAGCTAACTCCAAACACATAAGCTATACTCTTCTCTGAAGAATTAACTCGACACGACTCGGCAGTTTGATGCTGGCTTAAGCTAGGGTGATAGGTCGCTCGCAAGCTCGTAAACTCACTCTGAAGCTAGTAATTTAACTTTCCACTGAATGGAGATTGCAGGAAGAAATGAAAACGTAAAAACACTTACAGTGGTCGATGTGGGAGCTGTCGCGGACTTTCTTGCAGAATTTTTCATGCTGAACAATTCTCAGAGAATATCGATATTTTTAACGGTTTACACAGTGTAAGCTTAAAAGACACATGGACGTGAGGTTTTTCTTCAACTCAATTCACTGAAATCGTAAATGCTCGGCTTCTTTTGGTCATAAATAAATGTTTTTCTACCTAATCCTTCATCGAAAAATCCTTTACAGAATGGTGAAAACCGCATTAAAATCCAAGAAGTTGCTCTGGAGATTACCCGTTACATCCAAGAATTGGGAACTTTGTTTTATACTAAGTAGATAGAGATATCCACACAATTTAAGACTACAGCGGTACAATTTGGTGTTTTGTCTACTTATGAACAATGGTATACATTTAAAATAAAAGATGGGTCTCTTATATTTGAATTTAGAGATGTAACTCTTGGTTAACATATAGAGTTGTGCAAATTAATAGAATTAAATAAATAATTTTAATTAGTCATAATTACTTTTATTCAAAATAATTTTACTGACCAACTTCTTTTGTTGTCCTACTTAGTAGTGTTTCCTCCCCCTTGGAATTACACCTTTTCCCATAACGAATTGCGTCTGGAAACTTTCAGATTATTAGATTCCGAGGGATATCTAAGCTGGATCCATTTTCAATTTTTCATTGACTTTAGAATTCAAGTCAGGTGTTTTTAATGCATAGTTCAAGAATCTTTGAATAGTTCAATAGCGCTCATCAGTTAAAAGACCCCAAATCCCTCCGCTCTAAATTCACACGTAAAGTAGAGTGAAGTAATAAAGACGAAACGTGTGGCATTTTGCATTTGCAAGGCTCCTCTGTTGGTGGAAATTCTAAAAAATCATTTTAATTTGAGTTTCCTAAATGCAAATATAATTAAGAGTCTTGGTTAAACAATTGAAGTAATGTCATCGCCTTGTAAACATACTTAGTGCATTAAACCGTGAAAAGTAAAAATGCAGTTTGGAAAACTGACATCGAATGTAATAATTTGCACATCTCTGTAAACACAGCTATCGCCTTCACACGTACAGATAGAATAGTAAGTAAAGGCGATTGATGAGAAATGAAAATATAACTCACACAGAAGGAATTAATATTTATTAAGCTGTAAATTTGATTGAGTATATCTTTGTTATAGAACTGAGGGAATGAAATAACAGGATGTAGAATAGTAATCACCGATGTAGGACAATAGTAATTTTTTTACCATTACCACAGGACAGTTATCGCATTAGGGATGTGGGCGTCCTTGTATAAATGTTATTTAATCAGTGCCCCGATTGCTGAGGTCTGTGCTCCTCCACAACATTCGTTTCGAAATTCTAATAAGTTAGTACTTCCTTCCAGTCGACATTTGCTGTTCGCTTGCCTTTTGGTTCTATTTGAACGTTGACGTCATGAAAGGATTTTGCTCGCGATAGTGCGGCATACAGTAAAGTTGTCCGTGGCTAAACACCGGTTGAGGTAAATAATTTCCTACTTGAAGTAGTGTTTGACCTTGAGCTTTATTTCTGGTTATACAAAATGCCAAACGTACTGGAAACTGCCTCCTTTTGAAGGAAAATGGCATAGAAGTATCTGATGGCGTAAGGTCAAGGCGAGGGAGTAGGACATTGTTTCCAACATTTACGCCAGTAATAATTTCCAGGTGTAAGCAATTGCCATGCATCTTCCAAACCAATGGTCTAGTACCGTTCAACAGACCTTGGGTAACATTAATATTTCTCAACAAAATCACAATTGAGCCTTCTTTTAGTCTAAGGATATGAGGTGGCAATCCACTTATGCCTATGCTGTCTAAAAATTCTATTGGGAATTGTAGACGTTCACTCTCATCTTCAGTAATCGAAATTATTCACACTGATGTAAGTTCTCGATGATCCTGGGATTAGGTCTAAAACTTTGTCATTGATTTCTTTACAATGTTCATTTTTATGTGCTAAAATTGCTATTTTTGAAAAGCGTGATTCTTTTTTCAGCTTGGGACTAATTCTGATTTTTTCCATCGACGTGAGGGTATTCACTGTTGCCAATTTGTATCAAGAAGTTTGCAAAGTCACGTTGATCTGTATCCGCTCGCATATTTTTGTTGAATTTAAAAATTTTGAATAATGGCCACAAAGGAGAGAACCTTACTGACATTTGGACTGATGCTGCTTTAGATGCGTGAGGCACAACAGGCAATACCTGCCTAAAATCTCCACCTAAGATGATAATTTTTCCTCCGAAATGCACGTCGTTATTCATGATGTCCTTGAGCAACCGATTTACACACATCAACGCGTGCTTATTAGCCATAGGGGCTTCATCCCACATAATAAGTTTTAGTGAACGAATAAAAAAGCTTCCTTGCTGTTAACTTTTATTCCTGATACAGAAATTTCAAGTAAATTTAGAGGTAACTTGAACTGGCTGTGTACAATGCGCCTCTGAGGTAGTAACATTGCTGCAATACCAGTCCATGCAACAGAAACTACATTTAACCCCAAATTTGTTCAACTGTGAATCAAGCATTGGTAATGAAATGTTTTACCGGTTCCACCTGGACCGTCATTGAAATATGCATTACTCATCATTTCATTGCTGTTTTGTACTAACCCCAAAATTTCTGTAATTATAGCCGTTTGGTTTCCATTTGCTTGGTTTATCATCCGACTTAATTGATCCTCATTAAGTTTTGGTTAATTCATTGGTAAATTTGTCTGAGGAAAATTATCAATAATAGCTGGCAATTCGAGAGAAGTAATGGGAAGACCATGGAGCTTTAATGTATTAGAAATAAGTATAAGAGTGAACTGATATGCAATGTTAGGTTCGTGAAACTGCAGATAATCTTCTGATAATGAATTCTTGAAAATGTCCCATAACTGATACCGGTTTTGAGGACGTCATAATGACCGGTCCATCCATCCCCAGAGTAGAGCAAAGAAATTAATCTATTTGATGGCGTATTTTCTGCTTTTACACTACCGGTATGCGTTTTATTATTAGTGATTATGCCAATATCCATTTTGTAAACTTGAGCAGTGGCAACTAACTCAACATGACCTCCATGAAGGGCTCACGGCTGGTGATTTTGGGAGTTGGCGACCCTGAGGGATTCCTGAGCTGGTTCGGTTTCCCCCTTTAGCCATTATACCATTCATAGACATATACATTTTGTAATCATCGCTCGTATTGATAGCAGTTTCGTACATATCGCTGTTGCGAAAAATAAAGAAAGAATAATAAATTAGTCCAATTGTCTGTAACATGTTTTACAATTCGCTTTCTAACCTGTGTAAATAAAACTCTGATTGTTGTACTCACAATATGCCAATGACCTGAACCGACAATTACCGTCACCTTTAATCTTTATAACATTTGTAATTAAGTGCCGCTTCTCATTCATCATAATACGACTCATTGTTTTGATTGAGCACACAACCTATAAGGACGAATGATGAAACGAAAAGAAGACAGTTTGTAGCTGGTGAGACCAAAGACTATATAACAGAAAGATCGGATACACAATACAAAATGGCGGTTCCAACATTCGAAATTGAAATTAGTTGTCTTTCGTATACAGTATTTGTTGTCATTCAAAGAGAGGTTGACATGATAGTGTCATTAGCAAAATGGCTCCTAATTGCGCATGAGCATTTCAGTCTCAAAGTAATCCATTCTTGGAGAAGATTTAATTAAATTATATGCACAGAATCCCGTTCTGCTTATTATGTGGATACATGCGACATTTGCGCCAGGGTGGAGCAGGTAGAAGTTAACGATATCATGTATGGTAACATGCGACATTAGCGCCCGAGTGGAGGAAGTAATTAGGGAACTCTTTGTTAATATCAAGTTAGATTTATTATTGGGGCGGCCTTGAATATCATGATACACTGTTAGTCGTTGTCGCCTAGCGACAATATATCCGTCAAGTCATTCGATTCTATTTTCGTGAGACCTTGAAGGAAGTAATATTCGCAATTATTTTAATACTCGAATGATAAAATCAAGTAAGGTGGATATCAATCGACGGTGCTTGACGGGCATTACATTTTAAGACAACAAACGTTGTCGTAGCGCAAAAAACTTCCCGAGATATTTCAGTTTTAGTAAAGGGTGAAGTTTTGAAAACTATTTTAATATATAATATGATCTATTGTTGTGTCAATTTTGAATGAAATCCATTAGTTAGTATAGAAGTTACATGCATTTTAAAATTGGACCTATCAGCAGGCTTAGAGTCATGTTGGCAGCACTGACGTATATTAGTTACTCCAAATTAATCTAGAATGCCAGGTAATATACGTGTGCAAAGTTTAGAGCTATTGGCTTGCATACTTTCTGATATATTGATATTAGGGTAACAAAAATAGAGACAGCACATATTAACAGCTGGCAGCCCTGGTTGCTCTTAAGAATACGCATGGTCATATCTGTTATGATACACATAGCACATACGAAATTTGGTTGAAATCCAAATGATAGAATGGAAGTTACATGTATTCAAATTTGGACTTCTCAGCAGGCTTAGAATCATGTTGGTAGCACTGACGTATATAAGTTACTCCAAATTAATATAGAATGTCAGGTACTATACGTGTGCATAGTTTAAAGCTGTCGGCTTGCATACTTTCTAATATATTGGTATTTGGATAAAATAAATTGAGAGCATTTATTAACAGTTGGCAGCCCTGGTGGATCTTAAGAATACGTTCATTCATATCTGTTTATGTACACATAGTACATACGAAATTTGGTTGAAATCCAATTGATAGTGTAGAGGTTATATGCATTTAAAATTTGGACTTATCAGCAGGCTTATATTCATTTTGGCAACACCGCGATATATTGCCTCCTGGAAATTAAACTGCAATATAATTATCTATACGTGTGCCAATTTTGAAATAGCTCCTGTTCATACCTTCCAAGATATCCAACATGGAGCTCAAATTTCAATTGCGATTTTTCAGCAGTTGGTAGCACTGACATAATTTTCAAATATGGCCGTGAGATATTGAGTTATAGTTCTTTACTCCTACCAAATTTTGTTTCGATTGCTGCAGCCGTTTAGGAGTTGATAGGGGGACACACACACGGCCAGACAGACAGACAGACAGACAGACAGACAGACAGAAGGACAGACAGACAGACACACATTTGCCCGATCTCATAAGTCTACTTTTTCCTCATTTTTGCAAAATGTGAAAAGTAGGCTAAAAATTATTGAAAGAAATGGATATCCATTAGCAAATCAGTGTTCCTTGTAATCAGTAATTTATAGATTTGACACAGCGATATCTTAATTAATATTCTTAATTGAACTTCTACCTGAAGAAGGTGGCAACATGTAGCACAGCAGAAAAGAAGAGCATTAGGTCTAATACCGTTGGGATCGTAGGAGAATAGGAGATGTGATCGAGAATGGCCCCATCCACCCAATGAGCTCCTGTACCAAACTTGTGCGGAAGGGACTGTACAGCTTGGCAAAACGCGGTAAAATAAAATATGTTGTTGTTGTTAATCCAATTTAGGGACCTAGCATATCTTGGTCACCAGCACCGTGCAGTTGGGTGGGTTACATACAAGACAAATTCCTATAAAAATATAATGGAGTTTAGTTACTGGTCTTAAAGGACAACATTCCATTTGGTAAACAGTATTGAAACAAGAGAACAAGGTTCTATAGTGTCTAATGTATTCACATCAAACGCAGCTGGTGTAGAAATTTTCATTATAGCATCAAAGTTGCAATACACTTGTCCATATTACTAATTCCGTGTGGAAATCGACCTGCTATTCTGAATACGTGGAATATGGATGGCATCGTAATGTATAGGCCTATCGTGTGCGGCGTTCAAGTGACAGGGCACACCTTCTCCTGCTGACAGCTTGTGTTCTTCATGTGTCACGCTCACTCTAGCACGCCGCTCAATTTCTCACGTTCCATATAATAAATATCTTCCTTGAGTATTAATTTGAATCGAAGCAAATGAAAGCCGTATAATGTACCCAAATCCTGAATTCAATCGAGATCTGATTGTAGTGCCTCGATCAAGGGGGTAGCTGAAATGTGGACAAACCAAAAGGAATATGTGATAACTGAAACTCGGAGCTATATAAACTGCGTTCCTGCTTGTATACATAACTCTCCAGCGTCCACTGCCGTCCTTTTGCAAACTTCGTGTTTACATTTCTCTCAACTTAAGCTTGAAGTTGACCACAGCCATTGCCTTCCCTGAGGGCGTCTCGTGTTACTGTTTTTCAGTGTCAATAACACTATTTCTCTTGCAAGAGAACTAGTTCTTTTTATCAAATTTTATTCATCATCTCCATGTAAATCAGTGTGAACTTTATTTGACTGATAACCCGTGCTTCTACAATGCAGCAACAGTGCGTATAACTGTAATTGTTAGGCTATGATATGGAATTATTTGTAACGGGACTTGAAATAAGGTATTAAAAATTACGTTATGCGTTTTCGGTCCCATTTTGCTACTATGCTTGTAAGAGACATCGGAGTCCTGGAAATTTTCTCCCTGAAGGAGTTCATTAACGTGGCACCAAACCTACTTACTGAACATGCGTCTCAAGCATTAAAGCACCTTCAACTGTCAACTGACGAGGTCGGGATCCGGCCCCTGAACCCTAGACACACCAACATGAACATTTACAAACCTCGCAGATTATTAAAAAAAACAAGTAAAGCTTGAAGGTCGATAGCCACTAAAAATATAATAACAAAAAACGCATATAACTGACAAATCCCCGAATAAACTTCTGTAATGCAGCACGTCAAATCCAGCAAATATCCAGCGATGGACGAAGCAACGAGGATGTAAAAAGTAGGTTGGCTCTGGCAAGGAAAGCATTTCTAAAGAAAATGAATCTGTCTGATGTAGATTTGGGTATGAGGAAGTCATTTTTGAATGTCATTGTCTGGAGCGTGGCGCTCTATGGAAATTAGAGGTGGACTGTTGGCGCAGAAGAAGGGAATAGAAGTATTTGAAATGTGGTGTTACAGGATAATGATGAAGAACAGATAGGTAGATACAGTAACAAATGAAGGGGTTTTAAGGTGAATGGAAGATAACAGATGTTTCTGACGACTGCTAATGAAGAGAAGAGACACGTAATAAGACTCCCAGGAATAGCAAACTTAGTTATGGAAGGAAGGGTCGAGGACAAGAACTGTAGGGGTGGACCAAGGTTAGAATATGTTAAACAGATTGCCTCGGATGTAGGATGTGCTTGCCATGTAGAGATGCAACGATTAGCTGAGGAGAGGAAGACATGGCGTGCTGCATCAAACCAGTCAAAAGGCTGAATACTCAAACAACAACAACAACAACAACAACAACAACAATGAATATGTATATGATTGGTTCAGAGCAAAACTGGACCAAGTCCACTTTTTACAGTTCAGAGAAAACATAGGGCAAAGTTAAAGCTATATATTTAATTAAGCATTAAGCATTAAGCAACTGCTGCACTCTGGGGGACTGGTATTGAAATTCGAACTTGATTCACTTTTACACCGAACAACTACTAACTGCGGCCTCGGTAGCGTAGTTGGTAGCATGATGAGCTTCTATGCCCAAGATCGCGAGTTCAAACCCGGCCGAAGTAGTCGGATTTTTTAAAAGCGTTAAAAATCCTTCAGTATGCCTTCCATCGGAGGGGAAGTAAAGCCGGCGGTCCCATGTCATAGATTTATGGTGTGTTAAAGAACCTTCCAATCATTACACTTGTGTGAAGCTAAATTATAGGTTAAATTTGACCAACGCTCTTAGGTTCGAGCGTTCGTCGCAGGAGCCGACTGTGGTGGCATCTAGTAACCAAGTTCTGAGCTAGTAGTCGTTGATGGTGGCGTTTGGCGGCAAAAGTAGGAACTACTTGAAAATTCAATGTCTACAGTCCTTATTGAATTAAAAACAGATACACACACTAATACAGCCATCACAATAAAATTAACACCGGTTATCAGACAGTATCTACACACACCCAAAGTACACGGGGCTACATGACCGCGTTGTTGCAGCCCCTAAACTAAGGAACCTACCTAAGTACTAACATTTACTATCCAAAAATGGGGGAAAAGTTACTTTTGGACTAGGTTCACTTTGCACTGAACCACTCATATCGTAGGCATACATTTAATAGCCTGAGTGTATGGGATCTGATGATGATCGCTTGATGATCAAAATTTGTCATCCAAATGAATTAATCAGTGACATATACATTCTTTCAGGCGTACGGAATTACATTCATTACAATTGGTAAGAATCCTGGTGACTGACTGAAAAGCATTTAACTTTTGTTTAGGCTATAAGGCAACACTGCAAAATGGCTTCCAACGTTCTAGAAGCATCAATTTAAGGAGATGCTCTTTGGAAAATAGGCAATGCTTATCTGTGACACTTCGGATACATCTCACGAAGACAAATGGTACTCCAGGGCATGTAGAAGGAATGCGACCACGCTGTGGATGTCCCAACAATTGACCTATTGAAGATTGTCACGCACCTGGTACAGAGCCTTAGATAATGTCGTTTAATCATGATATTGTAACTTTCAGTCGAACAATATAAAATTACTCAAATTACTAGAACTAACCTGAAATTATTTACATTTATTTATTTATTTATTTAATTATTAGACACAACCATGAATAGGTCATTTTATACTAATATTTTAACAATTTTAAATAATCTATATATTTAAAACAGTAAGGTGATTTTTGTTACCTCGAGATTGAGAAAACGACAGAACCGATTTACTTCGTAGAGAACTCTAACGAAAGCTCTTGGCCTCTAGATTTGCAGAGTGACTCTAAAACAAACAAATATATTACGGTATATTTTTAAATTAATATAGAAAATAGCAGAATTCTTTTCCCTCACGCATGCGCACAATCCGCCTGGGGTCATGACAAAATGGCGGTGAGAAGTCCATTAAAATGTAAGTTATTTAATAAGCTTCCATGTAATTGAAAACATACATTAACCAAGTTCTGACAATAAAATATAGTAACAGTATGAACGTATACGAATGTGCAACATTGATTTATTTGGATAATGAAATTGATTATTTCCTTCAAACAGCGGCTTTTGAATATAATGAATGGCTGCGTCTGCTGCTAAACATGAGTGCGAGAGTAGCCATGTGGTTAAGGCGACCGCTTGTGGTTCCAAGAAGCGCCGGTTCGATCCTAGCCCTCGCTGGTATTTTTTTTTTTACCACTGAAATATTGTTTAATCAAGGAGTATTAGTAAGGTTTTATGTCTGTTAAAGATACTTATTTCTACATTCCCTCTAAATACGTTTTATTTTCGTTTTACCATTGCATTGCATTGCAGCATGTGATCAAAAGAGCAAACTGTTGTCCGCAGTACGCCGTTTAAATATCTGCAATCAGTTCCTATAACTGACAACAGATGGCAGTACATCGCCCATATAGTTCCTTTAACTGACAGCAGATGGCAACAACATTGCATCGATATATTTAAAACACAAGACATGGCATGTTTTCACGTGATGGAAAATTATAAAGGAGGGGAATATTTAAGAAGGGAAATGTTGAGGAACATTAACCGACAGTTGAATGTGTAGGCTAGGTTGTTTATGTACCTTAATATTGCAATTTCTTCCCAATGCTTCGGTGGTCAAGTTATTAGCGTCCTAGACTAAAAGTTATAATTATGCATCGTCGATATACTCTTAAATTATTAAAGAAAAAAGTAGTTTTCCAGGCACTCGCGCGTGTCCACAATTGCTTTCGCCATGAGAGACACTTGGCAAATATAATTCGTTTGAAGGGCTCCGACATCTTGGTCACTCAGCCCCGTGTACTTGGGTGTGTATGTGTGAAATTTTCTCTGATAACCTGTGTTATTGTGATGGCTGCATTACTGTGTGTATTTGTAATTAAGGTGGTAAATGGCAAGGAGACGGCCAAGGCCTTAAGTTAGGAACCATCCCGGTATTTGCCTTAAGTGGAAGTGGGAAACCACGGAAAACCACATCCAAGATTGTCGAGGTGGGAATTAAACCTTCCTCTTCTTAGTTATACCTCAAGAGACTGAATGTACCCCGATTTTGCCCTGAGACCAGAATTAAATTTCTTGGCAGAGCAGGAAATGTAACCCGGGTCTCCGGGGCGATAGACAAGAGTAGGTGGGCCTCCATGTGTTAATACGATTTTTGACATGCACGGGACATATAATTCAAAAACTGCCTCCATTAGGGTGACTGTCGAAGTGAGTATTGAGTATAGGCCTATGGTCATTCCAGTAGTTGGCGAAGTGATTCTATGTTCCCCTGCAAAATGTACTGCCATAACTTATAACAGGTGATGGAAATTGCTTATTTAGAGCAGTTTCGTACTGTTTATAACAAAATGAAGAACGTCATTCTGAGCTGCGTTTTCCAGCTATTGCAAAAAAATTCGCTGGCAGGAGCAATTATAAGGAATTTATTTTAAGCGATCAGTCTCATCGCATTCTCCTCACCAACCAACTTGAGTATGAAAGTCTCTGGACGGTCATGTTGAACTTCATTGTATAAGACAATTGTTTAATGATTATTTGTTTAGAGTACTGAGTCTAACTACGGAGTTGATTTCGGCAATGGAAGTATTATTTGACATTTAATATTTAGCGGCTCCGTTATTGCAGGACACTATAGTGTTATCGAATAATACGAAGCCACATTTAAAATCCAATATAAATAGGCCATTTCAGAAACAATTCCAGATATTATGCAGTACAGTGTACTGTAAGGTCCTTGACGATCAAATGTAAACATTGTTCTACATTGTATTTCTCTTGCGTAAAATCTATGCGTGGTTACTTTGGTCTTTACTGTTGTGAGGGTAAAATTGATCTGCTGGAATATAAAATATTTGCCAAGCTGCAACAATGTAATGATATTAATTCAAAAGTCATTGAACTTATATCCAGTAGTTCAAACACATACATCAGCGTTAACAGATTGGATACTGAAGATGAAAGCCAGCTACTTCATTTCCCTATTATTGAATTTTTCAATTCCTTGGAATTAAGAGATTCGCCTCCACATACTTCGAACGTTTGAGCCGTAGATATGCTTCTTAGAAATCTGAACGTTTCCCAAGGACTCATATATGGTAATATATTAATTGTAAGAAATCGCTTGGATTCGGATATAATAGGTGCAGTAATATTAGGCAGAGAGCTTAAATCCTACGACTTGATTTAACACCTTCCGATAAAACACTTACAGGTACAGTACATTTTCTTTTAATAGGCAACAATGTCCTATTCACTCGGCCTACTTTATCAAAATCAATCAAGCTCAAGGAGAAACTCTTGAACGTATGGCTATTTACCTCATCACGTTTTCAGTCATGACCAGCAGGATAGTGAAGGTGCAAAAAAGGTCCTGTTTGGGATGGAAAAGAATAAGAGGCGGAAGGATCCTACAGATTATGTTAGAATGGTGAACAAAAGGGGACAAGAGATAGAAAATAGGGAAGAACTGAAGAAAATGTGGAAAGAATATTTTGAAGAACTCCTGAACCCAAATGGAAACCACGGCGAGGAGGAAGAAATCGGGGAAGAGGTACAGTAGATGAACTGCAAACAGAAAAGGACTTAACATGGAAAGAAGTGGAAGATGCAGTGAGGAAGATGAAAGGAGGGAAGGCACCGGGTGTGGATGAGTTGAGTGTGGAGATGGTGAGAGCAGCAGGAGAGGTGGGGATACAATGGTTGTACCGAGTGATGAAGACAGCATGGAAGGAAAGGAAGACCCCAGAGGACTGGAAAAAGGGAATAATTGTCCCGATCTTCAAGAAAGGTAGTAGAACAGAATGCAAAAACTATCGGGGAATAACACTGATGAGTCATTGTGCAAAGTTGTTTGAGAAAGTTTTGGAAAGGAGAATTAGGACAAGGATAGAAGGAGGGATGAGGGAAGAACAACATGGCTTCAGATCAGGAAGGTCCACAGTGGATTTGATTTTTGCTGTAAGGCAGTTACAAGAACAGCACTATGAGTATGGAACAGATCTGCTGATGGCCTTCCTGGACATTGAGAAAGCATATGACATTGTATGCAGAAACAAAGTATGGAAGTCCCTGGAGGATAGAGGAATATAAAAATGGACTATAAGGAAGATAAAGGAGATGTACAAGGGAAGCGGGAGCTGTGTGAAAGTGCGAGGAGAGAGATTGGACTGGTTGGAACAGAGAAACGGCCTGAAACAAGGAAGTGCACTGTCACCGTTACTTTTCATTGTGGTGATGGATGACATAATGACCCGAGTGGCACAAGTAATTGGAGAAGGAAGGATGAAAGCAATGGTGCTTGCAGATGATTTGATGATTTGGGGAAACAAGGAGGAGGAGGTACAGGAACAGTTGGACGTGTGGGAAGGAATAATACAAGGTTATGGGATGAAATTTAGCATAAATAAGAGTGAGATGGTGATCACAACAAGGAAGAAGGACAGAACCACAACAGGAATAACAATTGGTGGGGAACAGCTGAAGAAAGTGGAGAGTTTCAAGTATCTGGGAAGCCTGATACAAGAGAATGGAAGAAACGATAGAGAAATAAATGAGTGGGGGAGACAGGCAGAAGCATTCCGGAGGAGTGTGAGAAGCATGTTATGGAGCAAGAATGTCCCTCAGAACAGCAAAAAGATCATATATCGGACGTACTATGTCCCTATCCTGACGTATGCCTCGGAGACCTGGGTTATGAAAGGAAGGGAGAAGAGCAAAATACAGGCCAGTGAGATGAGGTTCTTGAGAAGCAGTATTGGAGCTACAAAGATGGACAGAATAAGAAATGAGAGGACCGGAGAATTAATGAAGGATGAACCATTACAGACTGGTATAGAGAAATCTAGACTTAGATGGTATGGACATGAAAAACGAATGGAGGAGAAGAGGATACCCAGGAGGATACACGAGACGAAGTGGGAAGGAAAGAGACCAAGAGGGAGACCGAGAGACAGGTGGCTGAAGGGGGAGGAAGAAATCGTGAAGAAGAGAGGAGAAGACTGGACAAGGGTGGAGGCTGAGAGATGGTGGCAAGACAGAAGACGTTGGAGAGACTTGTGTTCCAAACAGACCCGGCCAGTGGCTGGAAACTGTGCAAGATGATGATGACCTCATCACATTTTCAGTCATGACCAGCAATATATTGCAATGCTGAGAGTGCTATCTTTTGACGCCCTTAAAGTTGCAATAGTGTTAAAAAGTAATCGTACAAAGAATGTAACTTATATAAGAAGCTTCTTCAGTAATTTTGTTTTCCATTGTCCGTCATGTTTTGACGGGTTTCATCTAGTATTAATAAAAACAACAACAATAACAGGTAACAAATGGCAGTGATGGCAGCAAGGGATAAATATCGGGAAAGACTCAGGGAATGATTGGGGTAGTGGGTGATTAGGAGGGTGAGGGGGTAGGGATTGAGGATGAAAGGGATCTTCTAATGTTATGTTTGAATGTTCTGTAGGGAGAGAATATGTCAATATTTGGAAGGGAGTTGCTAAGGGTTGGCAGACGGTGGAAAATAGAGCGCTTCTGTACTTCAAGACGTGGGCGAGGTATGTGGTGTAAATGGTTCTGACGTGTTGAACGGGAGGGAACATGGAGTGGGAAGTAGCTTAGTAGCATGTTACATTTTGTGTAACCATTCATAATTTTATGTAGGAAACACAGGTCAGTAAATTGTAGACGGCTTTTCAGGTCGAGTACATTGAGCAGATTTAGAATGTCGGATTTGCCAAACTGCTTTAGTGAAGGATTGCGAGCATTGATATGAATAAATTAAAGACACTGTTCAATTTAGAAATATTGGTTATAGCCGAGGTAGACCAAATTGGAGAAGAGAAATCTAGGATAGGGAGACCATATGTGGTGAAGTATAATTTAAGTGCAGTGAGGTCTTTAATTTCTGTGAATCTGTATAGAATGCCGAGACTGCGCATTGCGCGAGATTTGATGTGGTCAATGTGGGGAGGAATGTCAGTTTATCATCGTGAATAATACCTAAATCTCTTACCTGAGAAGCCGTATCCAATTTATTTCCACTAATTTTATAGTCCGCCTGATTTCCAGATTTCAGTAGTCAAAAAGACACACTGAAGCACTTTTTGGGATTTGGAGATAACCTCCATTTGTTGAACCAATCAGTACATGCATTCATTGCTTCCTTGAGCTCAGCGCGGTCGTCAGAACTGGAAATTCTTCTGAATATCTTGAGTTCATCAGCTAACAGAAGAATGGAACACGGAGAATTTTGCACACATGTGTTTATATCGTCCATATACAGCACGAAGAGAAGGGGTCCCAGGATACTGCCCTGAGTTACTCCTGATAAGACTGGGAGCCAGGACGATACAGACCCTGGAAGCACTGTCCGTTGTTGCCTATTGGACAGGAAACTTTGTATTAGGGATAGGAAGGATCCATGTACGTTTTATCGTGATGCAAGCTTGTGGAGGAGAAGGAAATGGTTCACGGAATCAAATGCTTTGGCCAAGGTCAACGTAGATTACATCTAGCTGAGATTTTTGATCAATTGCAGAAATTATGTGATGGTTCAGAACAGTCAGATTTGTTAAACATGATTTTCCAGGGACGAAGCCATGTTGTTCTTCTGAGAGGTGAGGTTTGGTGAAAGTGAGGAGACGGCAATGTATTATTCTTTCGAAGACTGAAGAGAGTATGGGGACGATAGATATAGGTCTGTATGAGGTAATTTCGTGCTTGCTGCCTGATTTAAAGACAGGTGTGACGTCAGTACTTTTCCATGAGTCAGGAAAAGTGCCGGATGTCATGCACCAGTTGAGTATTATGGACAAGGGGATGCTGAGAGATGCACTGGTGTTTTTCAGGAATATGGGGCTTATGTATGACGGCCCGGTAGATCGGTTTGCGGGCAGACTTTTTAAGATATTTTGGATTTCATCGGGGGTCGTTGAAATTTGAGACAGTGAATCAGAACAGACGCTAGTAAGTTGAGGGGGACTGGGGATTGGTACGGGAACTGAAAAGGTTGAGTGAAAATATTCATTGAAATGTGTGGACCTCAATTCAAATGGGATTTCTTCATTATGGAGGTTTATGTTAAGTGGAATTCTAGGAGTCTTTCTACGGGATGATATAAGTGTCCAGAATTTCTTCGATTTATTCTTGAGATTTCCTGTTATGGAAGAAATGTAGCGGTTGTAATCTTCTGTCATATGAACTCTTGAAATTTTCCGTAGGTGAGTAAAAACATTGCGTGTATGAGGATTATGAACTGATTTCCACAGTGACCATGCACGAGTTTTGTTTTGGAGAAGGAGTTTGGTGTTTTCACTTAGCCAGTGCGGATATTTCTTGGATTTGGGAACGGAGAAAGGCACGTGTTGTTTAATGGCCGAGTAGAGTAAATCCTCAAACAAGGCCACTGCTCTATTTACATCTCTCTCTGCTCTTAGCAGGCACCAAGAAAGAGATGATAAATCTTGATTGACAGCTTGCCAGTCGACCTTTCTCCAGAGAGGGAATGTTTTGTTCTTGGCGGGTGGGCTGATTTTATGTCTGCAGGCTGGGACGGGGAGGGTAGCTTCTATTGAACTGTGGTCAGTGTTCAGGATATTTCTTCCAACTGCCACGGTGACATCACGCAGTGATGAAAATATGAGGTCCAGTGTTTCAGATTTCCTTGTAGGGTATAGATTGAACTGTTTCAGATGAAGACCGTTTATAAAATTAGATAATATGAAAGTATCAATTGGGGGAGAGTTTATGGTACCATTGTCTATTGATGTCCAGAAGATATGTGAATTAAAATCACATAGTAACACTATTTCTTTTTCTTGGTTGAGGGCAAGAACAGTAGAGTTGAAACATTCTTCTAAGATGTCTTTTTTGCTGGTAGGTGGTCGGTAGAAGCAACCTACGAGTAAATTCTTCCTTTTTGGGAAGGTAGATTAAGGTTGAAATATGTATTGTTATGGACCATCGAAGTAGGAGAAAACGAAGGGATGATTTGTTTCGTTAATCGATAGATTTACTGGCATGTTACATACCCTATTCGGCGCAAAATTCCGGCACTTCAGTGTCTCTAATAGTCACAGTAGTTAATAGGGAAGTAAAACCAAATATTCAAGCTTGAAATGAGGATTAGTACGAAGCATATCATCCCTTAGTTTTCTCCTTCTTCAGTAGTCTATAACAATATAAGCAATACACACATCAAATACATTTTGCATATTGCGGGGCCAAGAGTCGTAGTGGTCTCAAACCCATTAGTCGTTCTTGCGTGCATGTACATCGGCTGTCTCAATGAGGATAGATCTGTGTGAGTGTGGAGACGACATGGCCCATCCGAGACTGATACCAACATGGAGATGGTGGTGCAATGTTTTGGGGTGGCATCATGTATGGTCGCCGAACCCCTCTTGTGTACATACCAGGGCGTATTCCAGGCATACGTTACAGGGATACTATCCTGGCTCATGTAGTGAAAGTCTATGCTGAAAATTTTGGTCCAAATTTCATTTTGGGGACGATAATGCTCGGCCGTACAGAGCTGCCTTTCTTCAGGAGAATGCTATCCAAAAAATGGAATGGCCTGCCTATTCTTCTGATCTCAATTTTGTAGAGCAGGCGTCCTCTCTGTGCTCCATGATGTGTGTAGTAATATTAATCATATGCCATTTATTTCAGGTTATATTTTCACATATTGCAATAATTGGAATTGTTGCGTGTCGACCGACTGAATGCAATAATATGAATTGTTATTAGGGCAACAATAAAATATGGTTTCAAATCTATGCTTACATTTGTCGGTTAATCCCCAGTGACACATCACTTCCCACAACACCCTATCATGGATATGCGAATGGAATATAAGAATGTTGGTTTTAGGTCTCAATTCAAGCTTGTCTAATTTATTTTACTTATCTATTAACTATTGTGGCTTTTACAGACGCCAGAGTGCCGCAATTTTGCCCATAATTAGATATTTAACGTGCTTGTAAATCCGCCGACGCGACTCTCGCATTTAAGGTCTTAAATATATGCTGCTCCCTTGGGATACGTGTAGTACGCTTTTCTCTTGGTTCTTTTCTTGGCTCCAGCAGGGATTTAAGAGTCTCTGGTAATGTAGATTAGCCAACTAGGCAACTGCTTAGTGAAAATTCCACTATTGGGTAACTATAACACCTAGAAACTTCACAGTTCATCAATAACCTTCATGGTTGCGTGTTGTTATGATGATAACTGTCGTTTAAAGGGGCCTAACATCTTGGTTATCGGCCCTTAATGGTTTGGGTGATGGTGAAAATGTAAATGAAATGAAACTAAAGCTAAAACTAACTACATACTACTTACTAGAAGAGGAAATGGAAAACAACAATCTATATGGATCTATCTAGAATAATGAAGAAATTAAGTTGGTAATATCGAAATTTATAATTAGATCCTAAACATACGCAGTTCTCCTGGTAAGCACGCAATTTGCCTAACAGTGATGGCCAAACGGTAGGATATCTTACAGGGGAGTCGTCACTCTCGTTTATGGGTCCGCGGCAAACTTCTATGAAGAAGGTATCCAAAAACTTGTGCCACGCTATGACAAATGTCTGCAAAAGTTGGAAAAGTAGTTTAAGAGGTGTAGAATGTTGTGCAATAAATATTTTTTCTGTATCTGCACACAATTTAATTTTATTACCAAATGGAACTTACTTTCTGGACGTGCTTCGTAGAATGTCAGGTACTATACGTGTGCATAGTTTAAGGCTGTCGGCTTGCATACTTTCTGATATAAGGGAATTTGGATTTATAAAAATGAGAGCATTTATTAACAGTTGGTAGCCCTGGTGGCTCTTAAGAATACGCTCAGTCATGTCTGTTTATGTACACATAGCACATACGAAATTTAGTTGAATTCCAATTGATAGTGTAGAAGTTATATGCATTTGAAAATTGGACCTATCAGCAGGCTTATAATCATTTTGGCAACACTGCCATGTATGGCCTCCAGGAAATTGAACTGCAATATTATTATCTATACGTGTACCAATTTTGAAATAGCTCCCATTCATACCTACCAAGATATCCAACAAGGAGCTCAAATTTCAGTTGCGATTTTTCAGCAGTTGGTAACACTGACATCATTTTCAAATATGGCCGTGAGATATTCAGGTATAGATCTTTACTCCTGCCAAATTTTGTTTCGATTGCTGCAGCCGTTTAGGAGTTGATAGGGGAACACACACACAGCTAGACAGACAGACAGACAGAAGGACAGACCGACAGAAGGACAGACAGACAGACAGACATACATTTGCCCGATCTCATAAGTCTACTTTTTCCTCATTTTTGCAATATGTGAAAAGTAGGCTAAAAATAAGAATAAGGAAAACAAGCGACAGGAGGAAAGGAAATGCCCTTAACCCTCGAAGAATGAGAATTAAGGGACTTGGAAGAAAGAAGAGCCTGGAAAGTCAGATAGGAAAGGTAAGGAGGAGAGGGATCGCCCCAAAGGCAATGGAAGAATGAGAAAGGCCGGACCCAGCGCAGGAAGACCCGGGGTCACCAACTCCCTAACTCACCAGACGTGATCCCTTAAGGGTGTAGCACAATCCAGAGTGCACCATAAGTGGTGGGGCTACACACACTCTGCCTCTTTGAGGACCTTGAGCAGAAGGCAGGAGATACAGGAGGGCTGACCCCTCGAAGAATGAGTGATCAGCAAAGATGAGACAAGGGCCAACTATGGCGAAAAAGTGAAAGCCTCCCTATGACTCGGATACCCTAATACCATCGTGGTTGGAAACGAACAAGAGTTGACCAAGGTAAGTCGGCAGTAATGACAATAGATAGGAGCCCGGCACAAGTAAGTGGGAGCAATGCCGGGTCCCGTAGTCGCCAACCCACGTTCCACTAGATGAGAGCCCCTAGGGGGCGTGTTGTTGAAGTAATAGACTGATGTATGACATATTTCGATAATTATGGGCATTTCAAAATGTTAAAATATTCAGAATATTTTGAAAAGACTTCAAAATAGGTACATTTTGTCTGTAGATACTTGGTTGAAAGCTAACATTTGTAAACTAATGATTATGTTATGCATTTAGTTTTGATTTTATGAATTTAAATTCATCATATTTTAAGCAATCATTTCAGATATTTTTTAAATTTTCAATTATTTTAGAATTACTCTGATAAATTTTATTTTGGATCAAAGCTTTTTAACCAACGATAATAAGCGCCAATAAATGTGCAACATATCAGCTTGATTGGCCACATAGTTCCTGAGTAAAATATACAAACTTTACAAATGTTCATGTTTGGAAAAATGGTTTTTCAAATGTCCCCAATTATTGAAATATGTCGTCAATTTTCATAATAATGTTTACGTAGCACGTAGCCATGCATGTTATTGTTAAACTGGGAGAATTTACGTTTCTAGTTGCCATGGTTACCCAACAATGAAGCCATTATTAAACAATTGCATTGTTGGCAAATCTACACTACCAATAACATTTACTGTGATAGGTAATATATATATTATTATCCGTATTGACTTATAGATTCCGCTTAAACACAATTCATGAAACGTTTATTAAATTAAAGCACATGTTTCGACCTTTCTATGGAGTCTTCTTCGGCTTTTATCTAAGGAGAAATCTATTCTAATAAAAAATTTGAGTGAATCTAACTCAAATCATACTAATATATAACAAGTAGTTCCGTGAAGAACTATACAGCCTATTTTCATATATCCTGCTCATGTCAATTGCCTCTATCACATACAAAATTTCAGTTTAATTGTTGTAACAGATTCGTAGAAATTGAGAACCGTCTAAATATTTCAGATGGTCGCCAGGTTGGATTTTTATTTTTGTACTATTACATTAAGATTATTGTGTACGTGTGGTATTCAAACTTAAATCGCATGATTATAACACAAGATGTAAAAACGAGATTTTAAAATTACGCACAGCAGCCATCTTGTGATTATGCAAACAATTGAAATAAATTAGATGCAAGTGGATCAACATTTGTATAAGCATTCAATGTGCAACGTTTCACGGCACTCGGATAGTTAATTCGCGAGAAACGTCCATTTAAATATTTATACTTCGCGTCGCCGCCATGTTGGATTTGTGCTCACCAGGTTACTGAAAGTCCTATAGGTGAACATATGTTCATAGTGTCTATGAACATTAACAAATTCAGTTTGGTTGCTGTAAAAGATTCATAGATATTAAGAAACGGTCTAAATATTTCGGAAGCTCGCCATTTAGGATTGTTATATGTATAGGCAATAGAGTTAGGTACTGTACCCGATCTCAGGATAGTAGTCTGTCAGATATCCGCCCCCTCAATCGGATTGCCAATAATCAATCGCACCGGCACAGCTACATCAATGAAAATGGCACTGACAGATACTATCGAGATTAGAGCACAATAGTTAACAAGAAATTATTGTGGAACACACCAAAATATACGGGGGTTCATACTTACCTTTACTTACCTCTTAAATTTATCTCGGGGACTGGGTTGTCAACTGGATCACTTAAAGTATGCCCTCACAATAACCTCCACCATGATATTTAAAATGAACCATAACGAAGACGAGAAACTTTAAACTGCACAATAATTTATTTCACATAAAGAATGATTTTAACAAAAATAAAACAACAAAATATACGTGGCAATCAGAAGCCATCGTCCATATAATCATGTCCTCCTGTAGGACTTGTATACTCTACATACAATGTTTCAGCTTTCTCAAGCTCATAGCAACGTAAAAATAATAATGCACTTGGAATGGAAACGGGATTTGGGACGAGACACATATATCAATAGTTTTGCGTGTTTATATACTTCACATTTTATTTATAGCCACAAGGCTATTATGGATACGTCCTTGGCCTCTGTCATACAGTTTTCCGGGCCAGCTGCAATGCACCTGCATCGTCAAAGCGGACTCACCCCGTTCGTTCAACCCTAGCATAAGCGAGTTACCTCAGAGCTTGGCTCTCCTTTTCAAAACACGTAAATGTTCACATCTCAACTGAAATATTATCACGCAAATGTTTTAAATGCTCCATTCAAACACCAGTGGAACACTCCAACAATCCCAAATCATGTTTAATTGTTCAAACCACTTGTTTAATTAGCGTTGTTTAGAGTATAAAAACAAAACTCTTAATGTTAATAACAAAAGTTCATTATTTATTTATAACAATAATAAATTGTTTATAACAATGTCAAACGACAATTGGAAAACTTATACACGCCTCTATTAATCCTTTTCATTTCAAATTATTATCCAAGATATTTACAAAATTATTTACAATATTAATATTGTTTATATTATTTATACAAGAAATACATTAAACCACACGTTTATCCGGTTGATAATTACTTAAATCGTGATGATATAATCGACCAACGAAGGTTATTTATATTTAACTGTCAAATTCAGGTTTAATAAGGTTTAATAATAATTATTAATATTTGTGACGGTAACCTCCATTCAAAATCTTTATCTCAAATTATTTAACACTCTTGTTAATTTTAACAGTATCTTCATATGAATAACTTTCAAAGAACCAGAACAATACATTCAGCGGGAAAATACTTCGCTAAAGACGCACAAAATTGCACAAAAATTGGCCCAAAATTCATCATATATTATATAAGGCATAAAAATCTTCCAACCTACATACAAAAATCCTCCACTTATAAATTCATCAACTTCATTAACATTACTGTGGGAACCTCCTTCATAATTCAAGGGCATTATTCATCAGCGACTTTTACATGTCCACTGAACTAACGATTATACATCCATTGTTCCTCTTTAAAAATTCTTATATTCATCAATTGTATTAATGACTGTTATTATTTAACCTCCGTGGGTTTCATTCATGAATCGATATGAAGTAAAAATTTGCCAATCACAAATAAATTTAATAGCAAATACGATTAGACACTCCTCCCTGGTCTATCAAAATTGAGATTAATATCTTCAAAGTATCGCAGTATAAAAATACTATCTTCAATCAAAGTTCATCTAAACTGTATGAATAGTCGAATAGAATACTATTAGACTGTGGAATGCAAACATTATTGTTCCAATCTATAATTGAGAAAAATTCCTATCAAATGTTCATTACAATAGTGTATTCAATAAATCGTAATCAAAGTTCATATTTCATAAAATTGTCTATAATGCAATGATAAATGTCTATGTTGCAATCATGTTCATAAGACGACTAGTATTTCAAAGATCGTCGATATCGTAATAGATTTTAACGCTCTATAATCATTTAATTATTCTTCTTTCTTGAGGATGACAGAAAATTGGTCAAAGAAATTTACTGAATAGAATTACTTTAATAAAATGACACGCTGTCTGAATTCAAATCTGCCATAGAAAATCGTTAACTTTACAGTCAAATCGTGACTACAAAAAATATGCAAATTACTGAAAGAATCTAAATCATCAGTCTCAACTGATCCAAAATTAATTTAACTATGCCAATGACATAACAATGTCTCAACAAATCGAAGAAAAAGGCATAAATCATCGAAGTGTACTGAGTACAGAAATGTTAATCAAGAAAAGGGGGCCCAAAAAAACAAGTAGTTCCGTGAAGAACTATACAGCCTATTTTCATATATCCTGCTCATGTTAATTGTCTCTATCAACATACAAAATTTCAGTTTAAATGCTGTAACAGATTCGTAGATATTGAGAACCGTCTAAATATTTCAGATGGTCGCCAGGTTGGATTTTTATTTTTGTACTATTACATTAAGATTATTGTGTACGTGTGGTATTCAAACGTCAATCGCATGATTAGAACACAAGAAGTAAAAACGAGATTTTAAAATTACGCACAGCAGCCATCTTGGGATTATGCAAACAATTGAAAAAAATTAGATGCCAGTGGATCAACATTTGTATAAGCATTTAACGTGCAACGTTTCACGGCACTCGGATAGTTAATTCGCGAGAAACGTCCATTTAAATATTTATACTTCGCGTCGCCGCCATGTTGGATTTGTGCTCACCAGGTTCCTGAAAGTCCTATAGGTGAACATATGTTCATAGTCTCTATGAACATTAAAAAATTCAGTTTGGTTGCTGTAAAAGATTCATAGATATTGAGAACCGTCTAAATATTTCGGGAGCTCACCATTTAGGAGTGTTATGTGTATAGGCCATAGAGTTATGTACCATTCAAGGACAATTATTGCCTAGGTTCATTATTCAAACTTTCACTTCGATCGCATGATTACGACACAAGAAATTAAAACTTAATTTTAAAATTTCGCACAGCCGCCATCTTGAGGTTATGTAAGCAATTGAATTAAATTAGATGGCAGTGCATTACAATCTGCAAAATCAATTACTGTACCACATTTCACTGCGCTCAGAGAGTTAAATCACGAGAAAAGTCTATTAAAATATTTTAAATTCGCTTGGTCGCCATGTTCGTTTCGTACTTTACAGGTTTATGAAATATACATAGGTATACCTGTATCAGTACCCTTTATCACCGTACAAAATTGCAGGGTGATATCTGTAATAGTTTCGGAGATATAGAATGTCAGTGAAATACTTCGCACAGCCGCCATTTTGAGGTTATGTAAACAATTGAACTAAATTAGACTCCAGTGCATTACAATGTGTATAAACATTTGCTGTACCAAGTTTCATTACATTTAGATAGTTAAATCGCGAGAAAAGTCTATTTAAATATCTCAACTTCGCTTGGCCGCCATGTTGGTTTTGTAGTTACCAGGTTTTTGAAAGTCTCGTAGGTGAACTTCTAGTAGTGCCCTTTATCACCGTACACAATTTCAGGGCGATATCGGTAATAGTTTCGGAGATATTGAATGCTAGTGAAATATTTCGCACAGCCGCCATGTTGGATTGGAGAGACGTAACAAAATTTGAAGGGCACGGTCGAGGTCGCCGGGAATAGTGCTATGAACTTCCCGAGTTTAATTGAAATCGCTCCAGCCGTTTCGATTTTATTAGGGGGGGACACACACACGAATCACACACACACACACACGCACACACACACGGACAAAAGGTGATCTCATAAGCCTATTTTTTCAAAATTGAAAATAGGCTAAATATGGGACAGAAAATATGGGAAGAATGGTTGCTCAGATATCGCTACAAGACTCAAATAATACAAGAAACGTTCACGACTACCTTATCTGTTGATTGAAGTTCTAGAGGAAAGTTTTCAAAGAAAACTGCTGTTGGTTCCATTTCACCAGCGTGAAGATGTGCTCCGACCTCGAACCTGGAATCAGCGTCCTCGGAGAATCGAACTGCTTCCTTCTCCGGAAATTGCACTGCTCCGTGGATACGAAAACATCCTTCTGGCAAAACTCTTCTTTGTGAGCCGGGTCCACCCTAGCCTCTCTTGAAAGTTCCCTGAAGTTCCGGTCGTAAATCGCCATGAAGTTTATTGTAGTTATTTCCGCAGAAATATTCATAATCGTGGAGTATGAAAATATTTCCACTGTCATCTGGTATAATTCAGCGATGGATTCACGATGCATGAGTGTAGTTGGATGTTCATTACATGCTCGCTTTTGTAGAAAGACGATTAACGAAGTTCCAAGCTGTTATTTCACTCAATCGATATATGTCCCAATTGCATTAAAGCCTTAGCCTTCCATCTCAACTTCTGTTATAATCATTGAAAGCACTGCAAGATTATAATGTTCCATAGTAGACTGTATCGTTGTATTACCAAACGTATTCTCCAATATCACTGTTGCAATCCACGTGTCAGCCGTAGTGTATAATGTGGAATTTTAAAAGTGTTTCTCATGTGGCGAGAAAATCACTTTTGTTGGCAGCTTTAAAGTGCCAATATCTTTCGAAGTATAACTGTGAAATTGTTCAAATCTTCTACACACCTCAATGTTGTACTGCCCAATTGAATTATAATAAAGGCTGAAGTTAACTCTTGATATCTTATCTGGTGGAAACGTTAATGTGAGCGTTTCAACTTCACCTAGTTTCGAGCAGCGTAAAATGGAACTGCTCCGTGTTCGTTCGATGCGCCGGGCTTTAACCACACGCTAAAGACAACTTGCTTCACTTGTTCACTCGAAAATGACTCTATAACATCTGAAATATATATGCGGTATCAGCGGTATGATCCGTATGAGTTCTGAGTATGAGTTCTGAGAGTTCTGAGTATGAGTTCTGAGTTCTGAGTATGAGTTCTGAGAGCTCCTCTCTTTTGTGCACGACCTTTTATCAACTTCTTAAGGGGCGTATCCATCCCTTCCATAGCCTGTTGCTGCGTCATTGCTAGAAGTTTTAACTTTGGCTATACTTGACGGATTTTCAAATTTCAAAAACTCAAAATTAATTTCTTCAAAATTCCAAATCAATGCCATAACTGAAAATAGTTTTCCACAATTCTGCATGCCAAAAGTAATTAAATATCGTAGTTTCAGCAATCTCCGTCTTCCTTCCAAACTATCGTTCATTGGTTCGAATCTCTCCTCCAATAGCGTAACTTCTTCCTTAGCACAATACCTTGTTTCCTGCGACTTCGTCGTAAATCTCCGATCTTTCTCGAACAAAATCATGACGTCACCAAGAATCTCAGCTCAACCAGCCTACTTGCATGAAATCTGCGTCATCCGTGCCTACGTCATGAATATCCACGTCACAACTATGACATCCATAACTTTACTCATATTTGCCAATACAGCCATCGTGGTCTCAATATAATTCAATTTACGGGGGCATTCTCCCTTCACCACGTTTTAAAAACAGTTGCAAATTGTTTTTAAACTCTGTGTTATAAATATCTCAATTCACTTGAACACGAAATTGAATTATTATTGGCTTACTCTTGTATGATATTTCTTCTATGTTCCTTAATCATAAGTCTCTTTTTCTCTGGTTTGTGTGTGGCTAATGCATTCTCTCCTCTCTACTTTCTCTTCTGTCCTGTATTTCTATTTTCTAAGTTCTGCTGACTTGTAGAAGGACCAGGATCGATCACTACATCCTGTCTTTTCTTTTGGTTTTCAGCTTCCTTTTCTCGTAATTCCTTCAGATACTGCTGACTTTCTTTCTCTCTTTCTTGATACTTGTCGGGTGTCATAACCTGACCTTGAGAATTCTGATTCTGATTCTGGTACTGGTTATTTCGATTGTAGTTTCTATTATAACCATTGTTATAGTATCTACCTCTTCCGTTGTTGTAATTCCCTCTATTATTATTCCAGCCTCGTCTTTGCTGATATGGACGGTAACCTTGGGATCTGTTGTTGCGGAAATGATTATTCCTGTGAGGACCTACATTTTCAGTTTTTCCTTCCTCAGGCTTATCAGTTTGCTGCACTTGATCCATGTAGACTGTATTAACGTCTTTGAATTCGTGCCTCTGACCTTTTTGTACCAAATTTGGCATTGGACTCGTGTAGTCAAGCCTTCTCAATAATTCGTCCATACTGGTCAAATCTCTGATATTTGACGATATGATCAGTCTTCTTACTTCCACAGGTAGCATACGTGAAATCGCATCTATCAACTGCTCTGTTGACAATGGGGGTTGCAAAAATCTCAAGCGTGATAGTTGGCTCGTGAAGAAATCAGCGTACCGTGTTGGAAGAGTACCTGAATACTTCCTCGAGTATACCTCAGCTCTTAATGAATTCTGAGCTTCTATTGACCAGAATCGTTTAATCAGTGCCTCCGCAAATTCGTCAAAGTTGCTGAAAGTGTACCGAAATGCTCTAAACCATTCGAGGGGTCCTCCAGCTAGAAATCTTTCTACGATTCTCATCTCTCTCTCTCTAGGAATGTGGGCTTCTATGAAATAGTCTTTAAGATTCCTGATATATTCAATCGGTGTGAGACTATCAGTGTTGCTAAATTTTTGAGGTTTGTCTTCAAAATTCCGGATGACTGTCACATTTCTCGGATATGAATCCATATAATACCTCCCACTATCACGATACTTCCATTCGGGTTCAATATTCCGATCCTCTTCTTCTTCCCTGAATCTGGATATACGTTCCTCAGGACTAATATCTCTCTCTTCTGTAGTAAGGTTACCTCTTCTCACGTAATTTCTATCCTCTTCACCAGTCAATCCTTCGGTATCCTTGTCTATGATTTCCGTGATGACTTTCCTAATCAACTCTTCCTTATAGGTTTCCATCATGCTAGCTTCTCCTAGTTTCAAATTCTGCAGTTTGCTCGTAGTTTCATTAACATCAGAGACAACCTTATGAATTTGTTCCTCTAACGCAGTTTTTAATGCTTGCACGTCCTGACCTATTTGAGTTCTATCCTCTACCTGCTTTTCAGATAGCGAATCCATCCTTACATTCAAGTCTTTCCTAATCTGAACTACTTCATTATTAATATCTACTTGTGTACTGGCAAGTTTTCTTTCAATTCGTTCCTGAATCTGAGTGACATGTTCCCCACTTGACCTGTTCCATTCCTCTTTCCAAACCGTTACATTTGCAGTTAACATTTCCGCGATATCTACTTCAATGTCCTCCTTAAGTAAACGATTGTGATCTAATACTCGGGTTCTCATGACCTCTACATCGTATTTTAAACCAGCTAAAGAAGCTGTTGTCCTAACAGACTCGTCAACTAACCGAGTTGTTAATGCACTAATGTTACGAGTACAAAGCGTTTTTGAAGTTTCAATTTCCTCCCTAACTTTGTTAACATCAGTTTGAACTTTACCAATGTCTATAAAAACAGTATTGACTTCTACTTGTAGTTTATTGATATCGCTTTGCATATCGTTAACATCTGAATGAATATTATTGATGTCTACTTGAACATTTGACACATCAGTTCGAGCATTTCTAACCTCTTTTTGAACTTCTTCTACTTTGTCTTGTACAGTAGCAACATCATTCCTAACAACAATTACTTCAGCTCTAGCACATGAAATATCACCCCGGACATTAGCAACATCAAGATTCAACATAGTAAGATCTTTTTGTACCTTAGAAACATCATTTTTAACATCAGACACATCTTTATGCACATTGGATAAATCTTTATGGACATTGGACACGTCTGTGCGCATGTCAGTTACAGCATTCTCGATTCCCTGGTTATTGATCTGTAAACGCGACATATTATTTTCTAAGTTTGCAGAACTGGTCTGAAGAACTTTCAAATTTTCATCCAGCATCTGCTTTACACTTTCATTCATGCTAGCTTTCAAGCTGTTGGACATCTCCTCCAACATCATTCTCAGACTTTCATCTGCCATTTCAATAATATTTCAATAATAAACTGCTTTAGGGACATACATCAAACAGAGAAAAATAACAACATCTGAGCAACATTTTTCACCATATATAAGTTTTGAGCAATTTTCTGTCTTAAATCTAACTTATAATTACCTTATAATTAACTTTCGTAGACACTTCATGTTGAAATAAACTCAAGCACATGTTCAAGTTTCTTTGGTTCATTTTAAAATATCCTAACACAAATAATTTACATTTACAATCCAAATAGTTTAATTTTATCTTTAATATGACTAAACATGTCATAAGCCGGTCAAATTAAATAAGATTCCAGATCATAGGCGATTTTTCTAAGTTTCCAGCCTATTTAACCTCTCTCAAGTTGTATAAGATCTGATCTTTTCTGAGTGTAATTTTCCTAATACAACACAACATTTATCCCTATATAATCACACTCTCAAATTCTACAATTGGCCAAGACATCTAACAAAGAATCAACCTCTTTATTTGAGTCTTCACTATCCCTTTGACATCGACAACTTTGTAATCCAATGTTATTCGATCACTCCACAAAATTGCGGTGTCAATTCTACTGCAATAACTTGGTAATCCAATGTTATTCAAGCACTCCGAACTTCGATTGTGCCAATTCTACTGGCGTTCAACCTGGTAATCCAGTGTTGTCAATCGAGCCCCACCGAATTGCGGCGCCAATCCTACTGTACCCGATCTCAGGATAGTAGGCTGTCAGATATCCGCCCCCTCAATCGGATTGCCAATAATCAATCGCACCGGCACAGCTACATCAATGAAAATGGCACTGACAGTTACTATCGAGATTAGAGCACAATAGTTAACAAGAAATTATTGTGGAACACACCAAAATATACGGGGGTTCATACTTACCTTTACTTACCTCTTAAATTTATCTCGGGGACTGGGTTGTCAACTGGATCACTTAAAGTATGCCCTCACAATAACCTCCACCATGATATTTAAAATGAACCATAACGAAGACGAGAAACTTTAAACTGCACAATAATTTATTTCACATAAAGAATGATTTTAACAAAAATAAAACAACAAAATATACGTGGCAATCAGAAGCCATCGTCCATATAATCATGTCCTCCTGTAGGACTTGTATACTCTACATACAATGTTTCAGCTTTCTCAAGCTCATAGCAACGTGAAAATAATAATGCACTTGGAATGGAAACGGGATTTGGGACGAGACACATATATCAATAGTTTTGCGTGTTTATATACTTCACATTTTATTTATAGCCACAAGGCTATTATGGATACGTCCTTGGCCTCTGTCATACAGTTTTCCGGGCCAGCTGCAATGCACCTGCATCGTCAAAGCGGACTCACCCCGTTCGTTCAACCCTAGCATAAGCGAGTTACCTCAGAGCTTGGCTCTCCTTTTCAAAACACGTAAATGTTCACATCTCAACTGAAATATTATCACGCAAATGTTTTAAATGCTCCATTCAAACACCAGTGGAACACTCCAACAATCCCAAATCATGTTTAATTGTTCAAACCACTTGTTTAATTAGCGTTGTTTAGAGTATAAAAACAAAACTCTTAATGTTAATAACAAAAGTTCATTATTTATTTATAACAATAATAAATTGTTTATAACAATGTCAAACGACAATTGGAAAACTTATACACGCCTCTATTAATCCTTTTCATTTCAAATTATTATCCAAGATATTTACAAAATTATTTACAATATTAATATTGTTTATATTATTTATACAAGAAATACATTAAACCACACGTTTATCCGGTTGATAATTACTTAAATCGTGATGATATAATCGACCAATGAAGGTTATTTATATTTAACTGTCAAATTCAGGTTTAATAAGGTTTAATAATAATTATTAATATTTGTGACGGTAACCTCCATTCAAAATCTTTATCTCAAATTATTTAACACTCTTGTTAATTTTAACAGTATCTTCATATGAATAACTTTAAAAGAACCAGAACAATACATTCAGCGGGAAAATACTTCGCTAAAGACGCACAAAATTGCACAAAAATTGGCCCAAAATTCATCATATATCTTCATATATAAGGCATAAAAATCTTCCAACCTACATACAAAAATCCTCCACTTATAAATTCATTAACTTCATTAACATTACTGTGGGAACCTCCTTCATAATTCAAGGGCATTATTCATCAGCGACTTTTACATGTCCACTGAACTAACGATTATACATCCATTGTTCCTCTTTAAAAATTCTTATATTCATCAATTGTATTAATGACTGTTATTATTTAACCTTCGTGGGTTTCATTCATGAATCGATATGAAGTAAAAATTTGCCAATCACAAATAAATTTAATAGCAAATACGATTAGACACTCCTCCCTGGTCTATCAAAATTGAGATTAATATCTTCAAAGTATCGCAGTATAAAAATACTATCTTCAATCAAAGTTCATCTAAACTGTATGAATAGTCGAATAGAATACTATTAGACTGTGGAATGCAAACATTATTGTTCCAATCTATAATTGAGAAAAACTCCTATCAAATGTTCATTACTATAGTGTATTCAATAAATCGTAATCAAAGTTCATATTTCATAAAATTGTCTATAATGCAATGATAAATGTCTATGTTGCAATCATGTTCATGAGACGACTAGTATTTCAAAGATCGTCGATATCGTAATAGATTTTAACGCTCTAAAATCATTTAATTATTCTTCTTTCTTGAGGATGACAGAAAATTGGTCAAAGTAATTTACTGAATAGAATTACTTTAATAAAATGACACGCTGTCTGAATTCAAATCTGCCATAGAAAATCGTTAACTTTACAGTCAAATCGTGACTACAAAAAATATGCAAATTACTGAAAGAATCTAAATCATCAGTCTCAACTGATCCAAAATTAATTTAACTATGCCAATGACATAACAATGTCTCAACAAATCGAAGAAAAAGGCATAAATCATCGAAGTGTACTGAGTACAGAAATGTTAATCAAGAAAATGGGGCACAAAAAAAAAATATGGGACAGAAAATATGGGAAGAATGGTTGCTCAGATATCGCTACAAGACTCAAATAATACAAGAAACGTTCACGACTACCTTATCTGTTGATTGAAGTTCTAGAGGAAAGTTTTCAAAGAAAACTGCTGTTGGTTCCATTTCACCAGCGTGAAGATGTGCTCCGACCTCGAACCTGGAATCAGCGTCTTCGGAGAATCGAACTGCTTCCTTCTCCGGAAATTGCACTGCTCCGTGGATACGAAAACATCCTTCTGGCAAAACTCTTCTTTGTGAGCCGGGTCCACCCTAGCCTCTCTTGAAAGTTCCCTGAAGTTCCGGTCGTAAATCGCCATGAAGTTTATTGTAGTTATTTCCGCAGAAATATTCATAATCGTGGAGTATGAAAATATTTCCACTGTCATCTGGTATAATTCAGCGATGGATTCACGATGCATGAGTGTAGTTGGATGTTCATTACATGCTCGCTTTTGTAGAAAGACGATTAACGAAGTTCCAAGCTGTTATTTCACTCAATCGATATATGTCCCAATTGCATTAAAGCCTTAGCCTTCCATCTCAACTTCTGTTATAATCATTGAAAACACTGCAAGATTATAATGTTCCATAGTAGACTGTATCGTTGTATTACCAAACGTATTCTCCAATATCACTGTTGCAATCCACGTGTCAGCCGTAGTGTATAATGTGGAATTTTAAAAGTGTTTCTCATGTGGCGAGAAAATCACTTTTGTTGGCAGCCTTAAAGTGCCAATATCTTTCGAAGTATAACTGTGAAATTGTTCAAATCTTCTACACACCTCAATGTTGTACTGCCCAATTGAATTATAATAAAGGCTGAAGTTAACTCTTGATATCTTATCTGGTGGAAACGTTAATGTGAGCGTTTCAACTTCACCTAGTTTCGAGCAGCGTAAAATGGAACTGCTCCGTGTTCGTTCGATGCGCCGGGCTTTAACCACACGCTAATGATAACTTGCTTCACTTGTTCACTCGAAAATGACTCTATAACATCTGAAATATATATGCGGTATCAGCGGTATGATCCGTATGAGTTCTGAGTATGAGTTCTGAGAGTTCTGAGTATGAGTTCTGAGTTCTGAGTATGAGTTCTGAGAGCTCCTCTCTTTTGTGCACGACCTTTTATCAACTTCTTAAGGGGCGTATCCATCCCTTCCATAGCCTGTTGCTGCGTCATTGCTAGAAGTTTTAACTTTGGCTATACTTGACGGATTTTCAAATTTCAAAAACTCAAAATTAATTTCTTCAAAATTCCAAATCAATGCCATAACTGAAAATAGTTTTCCACAATTCTGCATGCCAAAAGTAATTAAATATCGTAGTTTCAGCAATCTCCGTCTTCCTTCCAAACTATCGTTCATTGGTTCGAGTCTCTCCTCCAATAGCGTAACTTCTTCCTTAGCACAATAACTTGTTTCCTGCGACTGCGTCGTAAATCTCCGATCTTTCTCGAACAAAATCATGACGTCACCAAGAATCTCAGCTCAACCAGCCTACTTGCATGAAATCTGCGTCATCCGTGCCTACGTCATGAATATCCACGTCACAACTATGACATCCATAACTTTACTCATATTTGCCAATACAGCCATCGTGGTCTCAATATAATTCAATTTACGGGGGCAGTACCATTCAAGGACAATTATTGCCTAGGTTCATTATTCAAACTTTCACTTCGATCGCATGATTACCACACAAGAAATAAAAACTGAATTTTAAAATTTCGCACAGCCGCCATCTTGAGGTTATGTAAACAATTGAATTAAATTAGATGGCAGTACCACATTTCACTGCGCTCAGAGAGTTAAATCACTAGAAAAGTCTATTAAAATATTTCAAATTCGCTTGGTCGCCATGTTCGTTTTGTACTTGACATGTTTATGAAATATACATAGGTAAACTTGTATCAGTACCCTTTATCACCGTGCAATATTGCAGGGTGATATCTGTAATAGTTTGTTTGTTGTTGTTTTAAGGGGCCTAACATCTAGGTTATCGGCCTGTAATAGTTTCGGAGATATAGAATGTCAGTGAAATATTTCGCACAGCCGCCATTTTGAAGTTATGTAAACAATTGAATTAATCATACTCCAGTGCATTACAATGTGTATAAACATTTGCTGTACCAAGTTTCATTACATTTGGATAGTTAAATCGCGAGAAAAGTCTATTTAAAAGTCTCAAATTCGCTTGACCGCCATGATGGTTTTGTAGTCACCAGACTTTTAAAGGTCTCATAGGTGAACTTTCAGTAGTGCCCTTTATCACCGTACACAATTTCAGAGCGATATCGGTAATAGTTTCGGAGATATTGAATGCTAGTGAAATATTTCGCACAGCCACCATGTTGGATTGGTGAGACGTAACAAAATTTGAAGGGCACGGACGAGGTCGCCGGGAATAGTGCTATGAACTTACCGAGTTTCATTGAAATCGCTCCAGCCGTTTAGATTTTATTAGGGGGACACACACACACACCTCTCTCTCACACACACACACACACACACACGCACACAGACACGGACAAAAGGTGATCTCATAAGCCTATTTTTTCAAAATTGAAAATAGGCTAAAATGAGATGGTGTGTGTCTGTCTTTCTGTCTGTCTGTCTGTCTGTTACTCAATAACGCAAGAACCACTGGTCGGATTTAAATGAAATTTTGCATGGATGTAGCTGATTTACCATGTTTACATATAGGATACTTTTAATTTCGATATTTTGCACAATTAAAAATGGCGACTATTTTAGTGACGTCACTACACCCTTTGGTTTCAAAATTTCATATTTCCATATCAAATAAAAAGAGAACGCTAAGGAATAGCAAAATTTGATGGCACATATGAGCTTTAAAATTTAATTTCCTATCCGAAAGGTCTTTATCATTTTTCGTGTATCTCCAAAGGTTAGCGAGTAAAACCTAAATATGTGCAATAAAACACGGTCAACACCGAGTGGTGCAATATATCTCTACATACATAAAAATTAAAATTTGTATGTTTTTTTCGCAATTTCTACGGAAATTTGAGTTAATTACGCGTTTCAGACTGTTTTATTATGGATGACCGCGAAAATAATTTTTGGTCTGTCTGTCTGTTGGTTTCTTTGTTTGTTTGTCTGTGGACAACTTTGTTCCGTTATAACTCGAGAATGGCTGGGTGTATCAACGTAAAATTTGGTACAGATATCCATCAGAGGCACGACACTAATCATTGATGTAACCCTTATCCGTACCTCTAATAAAAGAGGGCCTACCCCCTTAAAATACATGCTGAAATAGGAGTAGAAGGACGAGACAAAGATCATTTTCAGCCCCTCAATGTGAGAGACAAAACTCGAAATCCACATTTTAAGGCCCTAAAACCAACCATTTTTGAGATATTTCCAGAAAACTAATTTCATTTAATAAACTAATGAACGAATACAAGCCGGTAACCATGGCAACAGATTCTCAGAGGTCCATCTATTGCTGTAAGACGCAATGCAATTCCATTAATTACATTGGTGTGAAAGTTTGCAAACGGCTAGAAGGTTATCACGGAACCAAATTAAGCTGTAAAATTCATCAATACGTATAATGCGCTTAAGGGGGTCAAGGGGTACACTAGAATTTTTTCACGCGATTTACACCTGCGGGTGTCGTACGGCAGGTCTATTATATTCCTATCCCGATATTATATTATTATTATTATTATTAGTATTATATTATGGCGTACAACGAGGAGACAAAGCCCCTCGGTGCCAGAAACAAAACTTGGGGGCCTCGAAAACTACATTATAAGGCTCTAAAACCAACAGTATCTGAAATATTCCCAGAAAACTAATTTAATTTAATTTAACAAACTAATGAAGGAATGGAAATCGGTAACCATGACAACTTTATCTCAAGGGGTGGCACCCAACTTTCCATCTATTTCTGTAAGAAGCAATGTCACTCCATTTATACCTTGCCACGGTGGGTGAGTGGATAGTGTGTCGGTCTACTAACCCCAAGATTGCAGGTTCACTCCTGGCCGTGGTACAGGCCGGACGTTTGTTTTAGACGAGTGAAAAATCTTAATGGAAGCCTGGAGGCGAGTTACTACAGTACCTGTGTTGTTATCAGCTGCCCCAAGCGCTCCGATGATTGATAAAGCTGTTTCACACTATTGCTGAAGTATAGTCACTGGCAAATATAATGACGTTCTGTTCGTAACTACGTAACGTGTACTTCCGTGTCACACAATACTTCGACGTGGACTGTACTGTCTGCTCAAGTCTGGAATTCCATTACATCAGATCGGTGGTGACAAATGTGAAGTGATAGGGTGAGAGAGTGACTGTGTAGAGGCTCTCTCGCAGGCTTCAAGGTCAAGGGCAATCGTCTAAAACAAACGTGCGGCCAGTACGTGATTTTTGAAAGGCGGCAAAAACACGACTCGCATGTCATACGATTTTGGCATGTCAAAGAACCCATTTGAATTCAGTAGGCCGTGTTCATAATGGCAAAATTAACCTCAGGAGTTTCCGCCAACACAAAGTTCCTCATTTCTCTACTAAAAAGCGCTATAGTGTTCAAGGAGCTTAGATATCTACCCTCCTTGACTTTCATAGTGATTCAATGAACAACGAAATTTCGACATGCAAGCTTCCCTCAGGGTGTCAAATTACGAAGCTTGCACCCGGCACCCGAGGCCATACGATATTATTATTAGGCTACTCTATTTATTACATTTCTGTGAGAGTTTGCAAATGGCTATAAGGTTATCACGGAACCAATGTACAGTAGACTGTATAATTCGTAAATGCAATTAAGGGTGTCAAGGGGTAACCTAGAATTTTTTCATGCAATTTCACGTGCGACATATAGTACAGAAAGTCTATTATATCTACAAACAGCAACATTATTTTCAAAAATTCCTGAATTGAATTAGCATTTTTTTCGGCTTTTAGGAATTTGGGCCATTTGAGGCTAGATAACCTGAATTTTCATGCACCACAAGCCTTTATAATTTATGAAAGAGGTCTTCCTGTGTATGGGGACCTAACACAACGTAGAGGGTCATTTTTATGTGAGGTGTATTGCGTTTCGTCTACAAGGCTTTCAAATCTATTTCACGTCAGGAAGTACACGTTAGGTGAATTTAGTTTGAGAGCACATTTTAACTAATCTTTTTTTTTTTTGTCGACATACGGGTTCATCGTAGGGATGATTTTGTTTGATACGTATGGTAGATATACCCATATTTGGATATCTGGGTGATATGTTGTAGACAATAGAATTGTCTGTCTGTCTGTCTTTCTGTGTATCTTTATGTACGCCTATGAATCGTGTTCGGATGCTTGGTGCATCGTAAAATTACGTATGGTAAACATGAGTCAATGAAGCCTCCGTGCCTTAGGCGGCAGCATGCTGGCCTCTCACCGCTGGGTCCGTGGTTCAAATCCCGGTCACTCCATGTGAGATTTGTGCTGGACAAAGCGGAGGCAGACAGGTTTTTCTCTGGGTACTCTGGTTTTACCTGTCAATATTTCATTCCAGAAACACCCTCCACTATCATTTCATTTCATCTGTCATTCATTTAATCATTGCCCCAGGGAAGTGCGACAGGCTTCGGCAGCCGGCACTGTTCATATCCTCGCCGCTAGATGGGGGCTTCATTCATTCCCTTCCTGACCCGGTCGGAGACTGGAAGCAGGCTGTGGATTTTCATTTCAAACATGAGTCAATACACCAATCATTTATAAAACTCCTCACCGTACTTTTCATACAGTAAAAGGGTGGATATAGGGAAAAACTTCTCAAAATACATGCTAAAATAGGCGAAATATAAAAATTATCCTAGAAGGACGATCAAAGCATATGTTGCGCTTCTCATTGTGAGACACAAAATTCGCGAGTCTATAAGGGGTCTCCGAAAACCACATTTTAAGGCCCTTAAATTAACAGTGTGTGTGATATTCCCAGAAAACTAACTTCGTTCTGAAAAACTTATGAAGGAATGACAAACCGCTAACCATTGCAACAGTAGCTCAATTGATAATGTCTGGTGTTAATATACAACACCGTTCGAAGAACGGGTACTTCTGCTAGTATACAATAAATAAACATATATATTATTTCAGTAGTATAGATTCCTCCTGCGGCGCTCACAAGCGACCGATCGTGACAATGATCATTTAAGTGAAAGAGAATAGACATTAGCAGTGACGAATTGCACTATAATTTCATAAATATCTATAATTTCTTTGAAAAACCATTTTTTAAAAATAGTACGAAGTGTGCGATTTGCAAATACTGTTGCTGTATGAAACTACGCTCCATAATTGCTGTCCACTTGTTATTTTGGCCGCTGTGACACCTGTTTCATGTCATTTTAACATTCTGAGGTCTTTCCTTTATCATTTTGCGTGGATTTCAGAAACAGTAAATCAAAGGAATGAGTACTCAAATCGTATAATTTCATAAATATCGAATAATCAGTGAGTGTTACAGCACCCTTTCTCTCTAAGGCTCTCATTATGAACCTATTGGGGAAAGTGTGGTTCATGAACATGCGAGATTTCTCGCACGGGTCCTCTAGTACATTACATTTAAACAAGATGTTCAGGAAAGAACATATAGCCTACTTTCTCCTAAATGTATGGGTATAGCTATAACTCTATGTCCTTATCACTTCCTATCTTCTTACTATTCGAAATGCACATTGGCACACTGGATTTGTAGCAGCGGCGTTCAAACCGCAGTTTATAATTAGACCAGTATTTTGCAATTTCATCAGCAAACATTCCAAACAACGTAGGAATTCTGTATATTAACACCAACTACTAACAATAATTGAAACATCGTTGGTCTAAAAGTATCACTGGGAGAAACACATTTAATATACCTACTGCACACCTAATTGAGAAGCTTATTTCCAAAAGGTACCTAATCCAAAAAGTAATATTTTACAGGAGAGAGGAAAAACTCTGAAAAACTGAAAATCCATTTGAGCACTTTTATTATGTTCAGATAGAATAAATGAATTGTTATACCAAGTATTTCTGTTTAGGCTTTTGCAGTTTAGGAAATATTCAAAGAAAATTATGGATTTGGTACTTTAGGCACTGAAACTCTAAATACTTGCAACGGAAAGACATAAATTTCACTGCAGTCATCAGAATCTTCGAGAAAACTGATTGTATTTAGTTATGCAATAATTAATTTTAAGGTATTTACAGTGAAGGCATAGATTATTTAAATAATATTAAATAAAATTGAACAAAACAATGAAAATGATGCAAAGTAACTTAGCAGTGCTGAACTTATAGAATTATGATTGTAGTTTGTGTCTAAAGAACATGAATATGGTAAATAACTTGTGAACTGGACAATGGAAAATATTATCCAGTACTAAAAGAAATGGCTCTCATTGGCCGCATGGATACGGTACGTATTGGCACATTCAGGTCACAGGATTTGGTACTTATTGGCATCAAACGAGATTTTCAATGCCCTGTTTGTTATGGATTTAGGTCGTTTTGGCAATTTCTTTTCCTTTCATAAGATGGAGCTTCCTACCAACGTACGTTTTCCATCATAATCTCAATTTCGATTTTTTTGGATTTGGTATCTTTTGGAAATAAGCTTCTCAATTATTAATCACGCCTATACTTGGCAGTGCGCTCTATCGGCAAAGAGAGGTCATTTTCAATAGCACTGCTGGCATGGGTTCACTAACTGGCCGGTATAGAGCGCAGTTCGAATCTAGTAGGCAATGGATAGCTCCCGCATACCGTAGTTCAACTAGTTGCTGGTAGATGTCACTCATGCAGATCCATCGGAGAACTTTGGTTTAATTAAATATATATTTTCCATTGCAAAGTGCACAATATAACGCAGAATTGTATAACGCCTCAGTACTCAAAAAACAATTCATATAAAAATCAAGCATAAAATTACAACTCTGATAGGATTAAAACCTCAGCCGGCCGGGTGAGAGACCAACGCTGTAACAACAGACCTAACTATGTCCTCCCAAGTTCAATGTTATCAATCGACTAAGATACAATGTCTTAGCAAATAATGACCTTGACTAAACGATTTCTTCACTGGAGTATATTTCAAACAAAGTTCATTTCATACAAAGTTCCTATTATTTATATCTGTAGAATATATTGTATGCAACATACTCAAATTAGTGAAATATAGGTCAGAACGAGAGATCAGCTGCCATCTTGTCTGTAAACGAGACGGCTCAGCTTTTTAAAGCCACTTATGCACTATGATATTACAATATAAACTTTTAATTTCGAACGGCGACGTCCTTTAGAACAGTTTAAACGATTCTCGGTTCGATAATCGGAACTGCTGCGTCCCATGTTATGGATTACAAATTTTGCATAATTCACACGGCCGCCATCTTGAAATAGTACGGATGGTGACCTTGTTGTTGGCCACAAGACGCATCCCATATGAAGGTATATTGTTACCAAATTTGGTAAAGATCTGATGATTAGTTTGGTCGTAATTTAATTTTAAGTTTTGACCATTTGAGTGGTCGACATTACGTTTTGGTAAAGATGGTGGCAATATTAAACATGACACTGAGGTGCCCTTTGCTTGAGCTACCTCTGTACCAAATTTCGGTCAATTCGGATTCACTGTGTTTGAATTGATAAGGGGGGAGGACAGACATTCAGAGTACACACACACAGACAGACAATTGTTGGCCCTGTGTAGATCTCATAAATCTCCTTTATTTTTTTGCAAAAATCAAAAGTAGGCTATGAATTGAAACGTTATAAATCTGAATTCTCTTAAATATGTCAAAAGCTACAAAAATATTCTCAAGAACTACTTGCAGTCAGATATTAAATTTCTTGTATTATTTACAGAATAATTATTTATTATTAGGTTCCCTTAAAATTTTATTTGAGGGCAATAGGGGATACTCCCAGCCTCCTGAGGACAATTGAGTAGGTGTTAGTATGAGAAGTAGCAAGTAATGTGGCTGAAGATGTTTTCACGCTGGACACAAGTCTCTCAGAGTTCAAATATGTACCGGAGATAGGATTCGAGTCTGGAGTCTCCTAGATAAGAGGCAAGTAAGTTACAGTACACTGCTGTTTTGCTATGATTTTATCTTATTTTTGCAGTAGACTAAGTTAATATTTTGCGAAGAGTTCCTACTTTATCGCTGTCGCTATAAATTCATAAGGTTTGTACACCCTTGCCCTGGCAGTAATATTTCTCATAGTCTGAAGACAATAGTGTGTCTTCTGTATCACTGGTCAAGATTTATGACGTCACAAGGAGCTCGGAATTAGAACACAAATCTAGTTTTATGTCAGCCTGTTTGTCTTGCGGCTGTTTGCTCGTTAAGCAGTCATTGTATTGCGGGCTGCTGACTAATAGCAATTAGCGGGTATAAATCTCATCCTTCTTGAGCCGCGACTGTGGAGCACGTTTATTGGACAATAACTCACAGGTTTAAGAGCTAATTAATGATTTAATTACATCACATGTGCTAATACAAATTAGCAACAACTCTCCATTCATTCACTCCTGCTGAAGAGAACACAATGAAACCACGGACTTTATTACGTTTTCCACCTGAGCCTGTTAACTTAACTAGCCAAGTATAAAATTGGTATTCGAATACACCTCGTTGCCCGGTTGCTAGCATTCTTGGTTTCACCCCGGAGGCCCGAGTTTGATTCCCAGATCTGCCAAGAAATTTAATTCTGGTCTGAGGGCTGGTAAGGGGCACACTCAGCCTTATGGGGTAAAACTGAGAAGAGGCAGGTTCGACTTCTACCTCATCCATTCTGGAAGTGGTTTTTCATGGTTTCCCACTTCTACTCCAGGTGAATGGCACCTAACATACGGACACGACCCGTTCCTACCCAAATCATACCTCGATTACAAACACATACTAATATGGACATCACAGTGACACAGGTTATCAGACAACTTTCACGCACTCCTAAGTATACTAACTGAGATGAGGCGGGTTCGATTCCTACCTCAACCACCCTGAACGTGGTTTTCCGTGGTTTCCCACTACTCCAAGCAAATAGTTCCTATCTTAAGGCCATGGCAGCTTTCTGCCCAAATCCTACCTGAAATACAGTGAGTCCGGGAATGATCTCCGCAGCGCCTACATGCGTCTGCGAGAGCTAGCTACAGCAGTTACGTTGGCAGCACAGCTGCCGCTTGCAACATATTAGCCTTTCACGAAATGATTGCTGGCGGTCGAGATGGGAACTATTCTTTATTTACTTGTGTCACACGTCAGCCTGCTTCGTTGACAGGTAAAGTTGCGTGAGTAGGATATGACTCAGCTCAAGTAGCCTCTGTCATCGTTTAACTGTCCGTGGTGGCATGAGCTTCTATGACGCGCAATACTGCTTGACTTATGTGCAGAATGCATTCTGTCATCGCTGTGTTCCCTAATAACAAGCAAACAGTATACTTTGTACTCACCACAGCCATTCATAACAGATGCTGGAAGTGCTGATGACACATAAGCTCGCTAATTCCAATACACACTGACGATTTCGACAGGCTACAGCCCACACGTGTGGGATTCACCCTGTCAAAGACACCATGCTACCAACTAAACCGATGAGGCAACCACTCACAGCTACACGTAACCACTGCGGAGAACATTCTCGGGCGCCCTGTACAAATACACACACTTGTACAGACACAACAGTGACACAGGTTGTCACACAACTTTTACACACACGTAAGTACATGGGGATAAGGGACCACGATGTCGTAAAGCCCCTAAAGAATCAACAACAACATTATTTGTGAAGTTTTGAAGCCATTTTTTCAGTGTTGCCTGTACAAACTATCAATTGATACTTTTCAGTTGGACATCACGCACTTACCCAAATAGATTAGGTTGGTAACTTTATGTATAACATTACATGTGTAATATTATTCACTGATAAAGGGTGAATTTTAGAATTATGAGATTCGACCGTCATGAGGTCATTATCAGAATTATACAAATATTTATAAATATGTCGAAACTTATTTTCAGTCGGTCAACACGATTGTTTCCAATTGTAATGTGAGTTTCCCTAATCCTTAACTTTGAATGGATTCGATATTTCACATATTAAGAGAATTATAGTAATATTTCCATTTTTGAAGAAAAAAAAAGACCCCCCATTTTCACACCCTTTGACCGATTTTGCCAATTATCGAACTCGACCGAGATTTTATAGGGATACATATTATGTATTGGTGCTTGCTTGGGAGTGCTTTCTACCAACAGGTACGGGGACTAATATGGAACAAGGATATACCAAATAGGGCTAAATAAGTTATGTACAAAGCATATTATTATGTTCCTATAATGACATATGCAGCAGAAACTTGGACAATGACTAAGAGGGATGAGAGCAGAGTACAGGCAGCTGAGATGAGATTCCTGAGAAGTATGGTCCAGAAAACGAGGAGGGACAGAGTGAGAAATGAAGATATACGGAAAGAACTGGGAGTACAGAAACTAAATGACAAACTAGAGCAAAACAGATTGAGATGCCAAACAGATGAATGAAGTAAGGTTACCAAGACGAGCACTGGAACGACGGATGACAGGGAAGAGAGGACGAGGAAGACCAAGAATGCGTTGGATGGACTCGGTGAAGAATAGCATTAGAAAACGGAACCTGGATTGGAACACCGTGTCGGAAGAGGAATGGTGGAACGACAGAACAGAGTGAAGAGGAACCATATTTGCTCCCACCAGGTGTCAGCTGGAGATGGGGAAATGAAGATGATGACATATTATGTAAAAAATTCAAAGTGATTGGTGCAAAATTGCGGTTGGTATCGTGTCAACAAGAAAGTGATATAAATTATATATAAACTTTTGAACTGAAAGTGGTTTTGGGGTCTAGGGGATGTGAAACGCGAAGATATGTCGAAATTTTCTGCAAGTCGAAACATCGTATCCATTGCAATAGTTAGCTTTCTAATGAAATCAACCTAAAAGCGTACTCATGATAACCACTGTCAACGCAGGGATTCGAACCAGCGATCATCGGACGTGCTGCAGCTGCCCTATCTGCTGCGGTGCACTATTTAACGCGCAACTGCTTGTAATAGATTCTACAATTGAATCGGCTGGAGCTGAAATGTATTAAGTCAGTTTTCGCTCCTTGTCAGGAGACAGATAAAACGACATTGACAGAAGAGAACTTAACAAACACACTATATTAGTCATCTGTGTTGTGAAGCAACTATTCAGGATTGTATTTGTGTTAGCGGAATATCAATTTTAATTTAATATACATATTTTTAAAATCAATTTTGGAAACGTTACTTAATGCCTTTTACCTCCGTGGTCAGTTTAGTGTGGCATAAAGCCGTCCAGAAAGAATATTTCACTTGATAATTTATTTATAAATTGGATTTTTAACATAAAACACTGATAGTCAGTCTGAAAGACTGGACTTTATATCATTTTAAATGCTAGAAGCCGAGTGACAAGAAGGCAGTGCGAGAACAGTTTCAAAATTCTATTTTATTTCTTCACTGCCTTCTTGATTGTTCTTGCACTGCCTTCTTGGTACTCGGCTGCTACATCGTACTATGACGTCACACACCTTAGTGCATTCTCGGTACATTTCGTCCTGTCACCGTAACGTAACTCCAGATAAAGTCGACATAATCATTTAAAATGATAAAAACCCTTAATCCCGGTACAAATGTAATTTACAATAGCACTGTATCACGCGGGAATCTTGCAGTGTGGTCAACATTAAGTACGGAATACGACGCTGATAGGCAGCAAGTCATTGACGTAATGCTTTTCTCCTCTGATCGCACTGCATGTAGCAGTGGTTTCTGGCTTAAACAGAAGGCTGACTTAATTCTTTCCTATGCCGTTCCAATGCCCTTGGGTCAATACTTCAGAATATTAATTCTTAAAAAAATTACCTTTTTTGACTTAATTGCTTTTCAGCTCCGACCGATTTAATTGGGAAGGAGGCGGGGTGGCCGTGGACTTACGTTAGGAACCATACCAGCATACCAGCATTTGCCTCGAGTATAACTGGAAAGCCACGGAAAACCACTTCAAGAAGGGCTGAATTGTGAATCGAGCCAACTTCTCTCAATTTATCCTCAACATTCTGACGAGTGTGCCCATTGACAACTTTCTGCTCTGAATGAAATATCTTGCCAAAGCTGGATATTATAATAATTTAATGAGTGCAGCCAATGGCCAAAAAGTACAGTAGATATGCCAGTTAATATAAACTTATATATATTTTCTTTTAACATTTGACACGTGGTATCTTTCAGAAAATATATCACAGAGATCACACGCACAGCCTGGACTGGGGCTATAGCACGTCTTCGTCCAGCATGGCTATCCGGATTTCTGTTCTCGTCTGATGTAGTTCTTGGAGTTCTAGTACGTAGCTTGATGCAGAAGGTAGAAACATCGACAGTCTGAGCTCCTCTATGAGAAATGCCTCTTTCCAAGGGTTGTCCATATATTTCTATTTTTCACAAAATTTCGTCAGCGACACCTCTCTGCACTTTCGCGTCCTCACGTGGTATCTGTCGCAAGGACCCTTACAAAGCTTGCACACGCATAGTTCATCTGTTTGGTGATAGACCTCTCTCATGCAGATCCGGTGGTGGAAACCATGGACCGCAAAGCGCGTCAAGATATGTTTCGGCTCGTAGGATCCTTGCATCCAGTCCTGTGTTGTCATAGCGTCCGTCGTATGAAATTCATTCCAAATGTCACTTCTCTTTGCTGTCATGAGACGTAAATACTCCCCATATCCCGGTGTGTGCGGCAGGAGCATCTCTAATCTGACTTCTTCCATGAAGGGTTGTTCCCCTGTCATGACATACACAAGCCGCGAGGGCGTGAACTTGGTTAGGCATAAGGCTCTTTTTAGCCGGATATTGAATCCAGACTTTGAGGTTGACAACCGAGAATGTTAGCAACTGTTGTCACTGACATTTTGTACTGGGAGATACAGAGGTGTGCAAATTATTAGACTCGATGCTAGTTATCCAACATTTCCTTTTTTCTTTTTATGTCTTAATGCAATAAAAATGTTTACATGGCATTTTTTCAAATTATTAACCAATAGTCGTAATTAAATTTCCTCTTAGAAAACTGACAGTAAAATGATTTTCTTAGAATTTCCACTGATTGAGGAGTCTTGCATATGCAAAATGTCACACGTTTTGTTTGCATTTCGTGATGTTATTCTAGTCTTCTTGCGAATATTAGTGCAAAAGGATTTGAAGTATTTTATAACTGATGGTCCGCTATTGAATAATTCAAAGATTTGTGGGCCATGGATTGAAATCACCTTATTTAGAGGGTGCATTCCAAACTCAATAACAGAATTAGACAACTGACCCATCTCAGGCATCCCTCAGAATCTCCAATTACGAAAATGTATCCACGCAATTCCTTACGGGAAAAGTTGTAACTCGTTAGGGGAGAGAGTAACACTGAATAGGAAAATAACAAGTAGTTCCGTGACGAACTAAAGAGCCTACTTTTCTTTTAAGATTCATGCCAATCTATATAGACCTATCTTGAATAATTACGAAATTAAGTTGATAATACTAATATTTCTAAGTAATGCAGTTTCAAATCCAGCTGGAATAGTGTAGCCTAATAACGTACTACAGTTGGCAGCCCTGGTGATTCTGAATATAATTATTCTTAGTTCCATCTCTTAAGGTATAGAGAACACATACACAATTTGGTTGAAGTCTAATGGATAGTATGGAGGTTACATGCTGTTTGATATTGGATTTATCAGTGCGCGTAAAATCATGTTGCGAACAATGTCATGTATGTGATGCTCAGAATTAATCTGAAATATTACGGTCTATTATAGTGCCAATTTTGGATAAAATCCATTTTTTAGTATACAAGTTACATGTAATTAAAAATTGAAACTATCAGAAACATTAGAATTATGTTGTCAGCACTGAGGTATATTAGTTACTCCACATTAATCTAAAATGTCAGGTTCTATACGTGTACAAAATTTAGAGCTGATGGCTTGCATACTTTCTGATCTATTGATATTAGGGTTAAAACATAGAAAGAGCATTTATTAACAGTTGGTAGCCCTGGTGGCTCTTTAGAATACGCACAGTCATATATGTTGTAGTACACATAGTACATACGACAATTGGTGGAAATCCAATCGATAGTATAGAAGTTACTTGCATTTAGAAATTGGACCTATCGGCAACCTTAGAATCATGTCGGCAACACTGGCTTGTATTGAGCTTTGAAAATTAGTCCGGAATGTCATTATCTACATGTGTGCAGATTTTGGAAAAGTTCACATGCATATCTTCTGAGATATCCAACATAGAGCTGAAATTTCAATTGCGATTTTGTACAGTTGGTAGCACTGACGTCAATTTCAAATATGACCGTGTGATATGAAGGTATAGATCTTTACTCTTACCAAATTTAGTTTCAGTAGTTGCAGACGTTCAGGAGTTGATTGGGGGAGGGGGACACACACACACACACAGACAGACAGAAGGACAGACAGACAGATAGACACACATTTTCCCGGATCGATCTCATAAGTCTACCTTTTCCTCATTTTTGCAAAATGGGAAACGTAGGCTAAAATAAAAATAAAATGATTTTCAATGAAAAGTTGTGACTGATTTAAATCCATTAATTTAATCTAATAATTTGCACACCTCTGTAAATGACGTTGTAACGGAAGTGCCGAGGGAATAAACACCTTGTTCACCGACATCCACTTCAGTGCTGTATTTAATGTCATAGCTCAGAGTGCCACGGATAAGCTCCGTCCCTATTATCTTTCGCTAAGCCTGTCGTATGTTACGTATAATACGAAGCATTATGTTCCATGTCCCCAGCAGCTCAGCCAAACTCGATGAGTAATGCTACAGGACTGCAATTGAGCATATTCAGAGACATTATGGTGTTTGAAGCCATTTTTCAGTGTTGCCCTAGTAAACAAACATTTGGTGCTTTTCAGTCGGTCAACACGAATGTACCCAAATGATCTGGGTTATTCACTAATTCGGAAAAAAATTATATGATATTAAAAATACACTAGGATGACCAGTTTCGATTGTTAAGCGACCATCTTCAGATCCATTACACTTAGGCTACAAAATCTATGTCTGAAAGTATGGGTGAAAATATTTACACTTATTTAGTTGCAGTATTAGTCGAGCTAATTCAACGCGTCAATATTAGTTAGTTGTGGTCTATGTGATGTTTTGTTGAGATACTGGAAGTGGTGATTGACCTCCGGAATTTGCCTGTTTGGAGTGAATATGTGATTGTTGTAAATGTTCAATTCAAATTGTATTGTACAGGCTACTTATCTCGTTGAGTCCTGCGCGGTCCTGTTGAGAGAAGTTCACTAAGTCACTTATTACACTCAGGATGTTCAATTTCCGGTGTTGACATTAATTACCCAGAGTGATTAATTTCCCCTGTTATTTCCACACTGAAAGCCTCCGTGGCTTAGGCGGCAGCACGCCGGCCTCTCACCGCTGGGTCCGTGGTTCACATCCCGGTCACTCCATGTGAGATCTGTGCTGGACAAAACGGAGGCAGACAGGTTTTTCTCCGGGTACTCCGGTTTTCCCTGTCAAAATTTCATTCCAGCAACACTCTCTACTAACATTTCATTTCATCTGTCATACATTTAATCATTGCCCCAGAGGAGTGCGTCAGGCCTCGGCAGCCGGCACAGTTCATATCCTCGCCGCTAGATAGGGGCTTCATTCATTCCATTCCTGACCCGGTCGGAGACTGGAAGCAGGCTGTGGATTTTCATTTCATTTCCACACTCCCTCCAGGCAAATGGTTAAATAGTACCTAATTTCAACTTACGGGCCGTTCTGCCATTTCTGATCCTAATAATTACAACTCAGCAATGTTTCTAGGTTTGTGCCGTGTCTTGTTTGGGATTTCGCCAAGGACAACAAGCTGCCTCATCAGCGGGCCCTTGGTGTCACCATAGTGAAGAGGCCCAGGTGCGCTTCATAAAAAGGGACGTAGCGCGCAGTTCGCTACTCCGGGTGGGGACAACAAGAGCCCACTGTTGAGCCAGCTTGGTGTCCTAGGCGAAACCCCACACAAGACACATCACAAACCTAGAAACATTGCTGAGTTTTAATTCACTGGCCCTGAAAGCCAATATACCGACTAATAATTACAGTTAGTGGTGAAGCGGTAATGTTCTCGCCTGCTGTGCCCAAGGTTGCAGGGTCAAATTCTTGTGCACTCAATTGGCAAGTGAAGGTGGCCAATAGCGAAGGAGCCGTGTCAGTAGATAGATTTTTTCTGACATGTTCTATTTTCCTATCTGTTAGGTTAATTCATGTCATCGTAATACTGGTTGGCACCTATTGAAAAAAATGAAAATCCACAGCCTGCTTCCAGTCTCCGACCGGGTCAGGAATGGAATGAATGAAGCCCCCATCTAGCGGCGAGGATATGAACTTTGCCGGCTGCCGAGGCCTGACGCACTCCTCTGGGGCAATGATTAAATGAATGACAGATGAAATGAAATGATAGTGGAGAGTGTTGCTGGAATGAAATTTTTGACAGGGAAAACCGGAGTACCCGGAGAAAAACCTGCCTGCCTCCGTTGTGTCCAGCACAGATCTCACATGGAGTGACCGGGATTTGAACCACGGACCCAGCGGTGAGAGGCCGGCGTGCTGCCGCCTAAGCCACGGAGGCTTGCCTGGTTGGCACCTATTCAAAATTGTTAATAAACTCCGTATTGAAGAGGATTCAACTTATTTAACTCAAGCGCCGAACTGATTTATTTTATTGATTTTCTATATTATTTTGTGTATATTTTGATATTTTTTTAAAGCTTAACATTTTACGCTCACCGTTAATAGTTCTTATCTTCTAACTACTTTTTTAAAATTATTGTAAAAAGACCAACCTTATATTTATTCAATTAATACTACATTTCTAAGGATATCCTTTTTATTACTATATTTTATTTATTACAATTATTATCATTAATTTTTCATTTTAATTTAGACTAGCTGAAGTACCCGTGCTTCGCTACGCGTCATAAATAAATTAAAATGTGAAGGTGACAGTTAAAATAGGGGATAGGCGAGGTGCTGCGCAGAGGGAGATTAAGGATGGAACATTTTGTCCGACTACAACGCTCGGCGTTGACCGTGTTTTAAGCACAAATTTAGATTTTACTCGCTAACCGTTGGAGATACCTTTCGGATAGAAAATGTAATTTTAAACCTCGTATATGCCATCAAAAGTTTGCTATTTCTTAGCGTTCTCTTTTTATTTCAAATGGAAATATGAATTTGAAACCAAAGGGTGTAGTGACGTCACTAAAATGGTCGCCATCTTTAAATAGTGCAAAGTATTGTAATCAAAAGTAACCTATATGTTAACCAGGTAAATCAGCTACCTCCATGTAAAATTCACGTATATCGGACCAGTGGTACTTGCGTGATTGAGTAATACACAGACACACTCCATCTCATTTTTAGCCTTGCTTCGCTCGCGTCATTACTTACATTACTTACATGGGTAGGAGCGATCATCCTTTCAAAGTTAAGGGCCGACCACAGCGAACAAATTATGGTAAATATTCTTTTGTAAACCGTGCCATTGATAACTGGAACTCTCTACCTGCCGCAGTCTTAGAGCCTTTTCCCAAACAGATAAGTGTGTTTAAGAAAAGACTGACTATTTGTGTAAATACTCCAGTTTAATTGTTGTATAATTGTTATTGAATTGTTATGTGTAATTATTTATTTGTTATGTATATCCAATTTGCCTCCGGGGGCCACACCCTCCATTGCAAATAAATGAATGAATGAACGAATGAGTGTCATATTGTTATATAATGAAATGCAGTTTTAACCCCGTTAACACCCCTTTAGAACCTGAATATCCAAAAATCCCTCCTTAGTAGACGTTTTCGACACACAACGAACATATCCCCAAAATGTAATTCTTCTAACTTTAATAGTTTTGGTTGGTCGATGAGAGTGAACATCCAAAAATCATTCCTTAGTGGACGTTTTTCTTCCAAAATTTCACCCCTCCCCATAGGCCCCTTAAATTGCATTTATGAAAAAACGGTCGAAAACCTATTAATTTTATATATTTATTTATTTATTTTTAAGCTGATTGATTTCCTCCGAGTTTGAAACTCCTCGCCTATGTCTTTTAAGAGATACACGCTCCGGTAGGAATCTTTCAACCCCCACTTTTCATTCCTTTAACCTCATAACATACACTACATGGAAAAACCATTAGACATGTGTCAGCTTATTTTTAATGATTAGTATATATGCCAAGTATCACATCCCCAAATGAAACCACTCGTCAGATATTGTTATTCAATGAAATGCACGTTTACCCCCTTAACTCCTCTTTAGAACCTGAATATCCAAAACTCTTTCCTTAGTGGACGTTTTCGACATACAATGAACATATCCCCAACATTTCATGTTTCTAATTTTAATAATTTTGGCTGGGCGATGATGAGTGAGTGAGTCAGTCAGGACATTTTTTCCTTTAATTTTGATAATTTCACCCCTCCCCATGAACCCCTTAAATTGGATTTATGAAACAAACGGTCGAACACCTATTTACTTATTTAAAGCTGTTTTCCCCCTGAGTTTGATGAGTGACTAAGTGAGTCAATCATTTAGGACACTTTCTTTCCTGTTTTCCCCCCAGAATTTCTCCCCTCTCCAAGGGCTCCTGAAATTGGATTTATGAAAAAACGGTCGAACACCTATTTACTTGTATTTTAAGCTGTTTTTCCCGCCGAATTTAAATTTTTTCGCCTATGTCGTTCAGAGATACACGCTCCGTTAAGAATCCCTCAACCCCCAATTTTCACCCCTTTCACCTCATAATATACATCACATCGACAAACCCTTAGACATATGTCTGATTATTTTTAATGATTAGTTTCTATACCGAATATCACATCCCCAAAGAAACAAATCATGTGATATCGTTATTCAATGAAATGCACCTTTACCCCCTTAACACCTCTTTAAATCCCGAATAAACAAAAATCATTCCTTAGTTGACGTTTTCGACATACAACGAACATATTCCCAAAATGTCATGTTTCCAACATTAATAGTTTTCGCTGGGCGTGATGAGTGAGTGAGTCAGACAGGACATTTTCTTTCAATTATTTTTACCAGAATTTCACCCTTCCCCATGGGCCCCTTAAATTGGATTGATGAAAAAACTCTTGAACACCTATTAACTTATTTTTAAGCTGTCTTTTTCCCCTGAGTATGATGAGTGAGTGAGTCAGGCAGTCAGTTAGGACAATTTCTCTCCTTTTTTCCCCCAGAATTTCACCCCACCCCATTGGCCCCTTAAATTAATTTATGAAAAAAAAAACGGTCGAACAACGATTTACTTATTTATTTAGATGATTTTCTTTCTCTGAGTTTCAAATTTCTCACCTATGTCGTTTAAGAGATAGGCCTTCACGCTCCATTAGGAATCCTTCAACCCCCACTTTTCACCCCTTGCACCTCATAATAATACACCACATCGAAAAACCCTTAGACACCTCTCTGCTTATTTTTAATGATTAGTTTATATGCCGAGTATCACATCCACAAATGAAACCACTCTTGAGATATTGTTATTCAATGAAATGCAGGTTTAACCCCCTTAAGACCCCTTTAGAGCCTGAATATCCAAAAATCCTCCCTTAGTGTACGGTTTTGACATACAACGAACATATCTCCAAAATGCCATGTTTCCAACTTCAATATTTTTGGCTGGGCGATGATGAGTGAGTGAATGAGTCAGGACATTTTCTTTCATTTGTTTTTCTTCAGAATTTCACCCCTCCCGATGAACCCCTTCAATTTGATTTATCCAAAAAAAAAAACTGTCGAACAGCTATTTACTTACTTTAAAGCAGTTTTTCCCCCTGAGTTTGATGAGTGAGTCAGTCAGTCAATCGGTTAGGACACTTTCTTTCCAGTTTTTTCCCCCCCTGAATTTCACCCCTCCCCATGGGCTCCTTAAATTGGATTTATGAAAAAACGGTCAAACAAATATTTACTTATTTTGTATGCTGATTTCTTTCCGCTGAGTTTCAAACTCCTCGCCTATGTCGTTTAAGAGATACACGCTCCGTTAGGAATCTTTCAATCCCTACTTTTCACCCCTTTCACCTCATAATATACACCACATCGAAAAACCATCAGACACGTGTCTTCTTACTTTTTAATGATGAGTTTATATGCCGTGAATCACATCCCCCAATGAAACCATTCGAGAGATATTGTTATTCAATGAAATGCAGGTTTAACCCCCTTAAGACCCCTTTAGAACCTGAATATCCGAAAATCCTCCCTTAGTAGACTGTTTTGACATACAATGAAAATATCCCAAAACGGTCATGTTTCTAACTTCAATAATTTTGGCAGGGCGATGATGATGAGTGAGTGAGTGAGTGAGTGAGTCAGGACATTTTCTTTCAATTTTCTTTTTTCAGAATTTCACCCCTCCCCATGAACCCCTTAAATTTGATTTATGAAAAAAAAAACCTGTCGAACAGCCATTTACTTACTTTAAAGCAGTTTTCCCCCCTGAGTTTGATGAGTGAGTGAGTCAGTCAATCAGTTAGGACACTTTCTTTCCTGTCCCCCCCACCAGAATTTCACCCTTCCCCATGGGCCCCTTAAATTGGATTTATAAAAAAACGGTCAAACACATATTTACTTATTTTTTATGCTGATTTTTTTTCGCTGAGTTTCAAACTCCTCGCCTTTGTCGTTTAAGAGATACACGCTCATTTAGGAATATTTCAATCCCCACTTTTCACCCCTTTCACCTCATAATATACACCACATCGAAAAACCCTGAGACTCGTGTCTTCTTATTTTTAATGATGGGTTTATGTGCCGAGTATCACATCCCCCAATGAAACCAATCGGGAGATATTGCTAGTCAATGAAATGCAGGTCTACCCCCTTAACACCCCTTTAGAACCTGAATATACAAAAATCCTTTCTTAGTGGGCATTTGCGGTCCTTGGGGAAGCTGCATACCAAATTTCATTCCAATCCGTTCGGTGGTTTCTGAAATTTCGTGATGAATGAATGAGTGAGTGAGTGGTATTTGACAAATATATAGTAGAAGATAGTGTCAAGTCTTTGTTATGCTAAACTCGGTTGACAGTGCTGTGTGAGTAGGTGAGTAACTAACGGGATTTCAAGTAAAGATGCTCATTTTCTATACCAGTAGTGCAGAGCGCAACTGGCATCCAGACGGCCGTGTCTCGACTTGAGCTATGTTGCCATGGAAACTATCTGCCTTGCCATTCCTTCATGAGTATATTTTATGATTTGATTAGCCTGTGCTTGAGTCCAAAAGGGCCTAAATCAAAAGAATGAGAAAGACTATCGAAAATGCATGTAGCCAGCGGTTCCTTCCGGGTCCTAAACTATGTGTATGCAAAATTTGGTTGAGATTGGTGGAACGGTGTGGATTTGTATACGGAACAGACCCACATACCCACATACCCACATACCCACATACCCACATACAGACTTTCACTTTTATATATTAGATTTAAGTCACATATAATATTTTAGTTTTCAATTCTTATTTGATTTTCTTTTTAGGCTGAAGATGACCTCATTGTCGGTCGAAACATGTACTAATATATAAAATATATATTTGTTTATGTATTGATTTGGCGTATAATTTTAAAAGTTTAAAGTTTAATGTTAAAGTTCCCCTTCGGGGAGAAATTTAGGCACCCAGACGTCTCTAATCCTGAAGTAATTAAAAGGGACCAAATCCAATAACGATATTATAACTAATACAGTTACACACACTTCTGCAGTTATCAAAGAAGCACAGGTTTTCGGATAAATTTAGCATATACCTAAGTACACTGGAGTGATGACGAAGATGCTTTAAGGGGGTACACACAGCTAAAGGAGCCAATACAAGAACTATTTTTAGGTTCGACCATGGGGAAATGTAAATATTATATGTCAGAAAACGTATTATAATGAGGCTCATTATACTATAAGTTTTCATTACGATAGTTTCACCCTCCAATAGGAGCTCAAGAAACAGTTGTGTGACCAATTAGGTAAGGATAGCATCGCCCCTGCGCTTACTTTCACGGCCTCCTATTTTAAAATTCACTGCGTGACTAGTGCCATAGTGGAGTATTCGAGGAGGCCATGGTCGAATTCAAGGTATTCTCAGCGTCCCATGCGCTCTGTTCAGTACACAAAACTGGAAAATTTCGACAGATATTTATAAATAATTATGTTCAAACAAAAAATAGTTATAATTGTCGTCCCTTTGCTCGTTTTGTAAACATACTCGTGTCTTAATTATTGGAATTGTAAGCTTTTTGCATAATGTACTATAGTATTTTTGCCTGTCATAGATCTCATATAATAATGAAATACATTTCCAAGGAAACGCAAACATCTAGCTATTAGAAGCAATGTACTAAATTTTCAAAATTGAAATCCTAACTATATTCATTTGTATTTTAAAATGTGGTTCTTGCTTTCTGCTGCTCTTCACCGATTCTCTCATATCGCCCATGCTTATAGGAATGTTTGGAATTCTCTTTTGTTAAAGTAGGTGTTAGACCTTCAGCTACAAAATGAGTCTCACTAAAATTATACCATACCAAATCATTTTAATATACATTAATCAATATTTTATTAACACAACTCAACATCGCGTCCGAAAGCATTCCAAAGACACTACACTCAAAGATAACAAAACCAAAACTATGTAAATCAAAACACTGTCTATTTTCTAAATCAAAACACTGTCTATTCTCTACAGGAAGTAGATTGCTCGAAAGAGCTTTAGTTCACTTTCTCCACATTCTCCCACCTTGCAAAAGGTAGTTTTGCAACACACACTCATAAACTGAAGTAAACATTCTAAAATTATAGTTGAACATTGAGCTCAGGAATGTGAACCACTATAAGTCTAGTTTCTTGAGTTGCCTAACAGTTCTACCACAACGAGTCTTGAATTCACTCTCCTTTTCAGTTCCTGAGTTACTGCAGGGAATATCTTCATTAAGGACCGGCTCACTTAGTCGGTGTTGTGAAGTGTTGATAGAATCACCTTTGTTAAGACAGTTTATCTCTAACGAATAAAGTAGCTGTACTGGACGAAGTAGAATGCCAGTTGCTGTCTTAATTTTAACCAGACGAGTCACATTGTCTCTTCCAGGTAACAGCTCCACCACTCTCCCTAAGGTCCAGTAGATACGTTTCTTGTTGTCGCTCTCCACCAGTACTGTCTCCTACTTGTATGGATCCCTGTTGCTTTTTGCTCCGTGATCGGAGAAATCCCAGGTATTCTTTTTTGAAGCAATTTCTCAGGCTCTCCCGAACAGCTTGTAGATAACGCCATCTGTCGTTTAAACTGCTGGTTTGAATTTGGTCTAAGTCGGTTACATCATTACCCTCTAGGCTCTGTAGGAACATGGAGGGTCTGAGTGGCTTGAGTTGATCTTCTTCAGAAAGATAAGTCAGAGGTCGATTGTTCATCAGGTTCTCACAATCGCACAGAAGAGTACACATTTCCTCATAATTTAGGCAAGCTTTACCCAAATTACGGCGAAGCAAATCCTTTAGAATCTTAATCAACCTTTCCCAGAATCCTCCCCACCAGGCTGCAGTGGGAGGGTTCAGCTTCCATTTAATCTTCAGAAGGCTGCACATCCTCTCTATTTCAGTTCAATCCAATTGCTCCATGGTTCTGCGAAGTCCGGTGAAATTCGTCCCATTGTCCGAACACATGGTATTCACTCTTCCTCTTCTTGCCACAAATCGGCGTAGTGCTTGGATATACGCTACTGTACTAAGTGAAGTGATCAATTCCAGATGTACAGCCCGATAAACTGCACAAGTGAATATCACAATCCATCCCTTTTCTCCTCCTTGTAGAAACACAGGGCCGGCCAAGTCTGTGCCCGTGATCTGGAAAACACTCGCGCCTTGATTCGATCCTGTGGCAACGGAGGAAAAGGTACCTCAAAACCCTTAGCAGAGTTACGACGACAGATCACGCATTTCCGAACAACTGCTGCCACCGTCCTTCTTCCTCTAATTATCCAAACCCTTTGGCGCAACAAAACAAGCAGTGTGTGCGTCCCAGCATGGTTATGGAATCGATGAAATTGTTCAATCATTCTTTCAACCATCACATGTTTTGATGGAAGTACAACTGGATAGGTATACTCAGGAGTGTCGTCAGAATCAACGACTCTTGACTTCATGCGTAGAATTCCTTCATCGTCTGTGAACACCTCCAGATTCTTCAATTGTTCTTTTCTCTCTTCTTCATCAAGCGTTTCCTTCTGGATAAGGAAGTACAGTTTCTTCTCAGCATTGAGAAACTCTTCGCTATCAATTTCCGTTGATACGTGGTCTCTACGATTCCTTTGTTTCAATCTCAAAATCCAAGCAATGGTCCTAACGATTTTGATGTATCCAGAGAATCGTGAACTTAATTGCAGTAAAATAGTTTCCACAACAGTGTTCTTAGCAGCTACAACTGTTTTCCTCCTTTCCCTGTTGACTTCTTCCAACAATGGTTCAGGACGATTAAATACCCATTCTTCTTCTTTACATTTAAGCCAAGACGGACCCTCCCACCATCTGGATCTCCAAAGTTGTGTTGGTGAACACCCTCTAGACAGGAGAGCTGCTGGATTGAGGCTGCCCGGTATGTGTCTCCATGAACTAGCCTTACTGTACTCATGAATTTCCTTTACCCGATTCTCTACGAACACCGACCAAAGCCCTTTATTAGCAATCCAAGCCAAGACTACTGTTGAATCGGACCAAAACACTGTGTGTATGTCATTCCGGTGTAGGCATCGAAGGCTCAACCGAGACATTCTAACTTCAAGGAGCGCTCCCATCAGTTCAAGGCGGGGTAGTGTCAGTTCTTTGAGAGGCGCCACTCTAGATTTAGCCATCAGAAGACTCAGTTTGATCTTACCTTCTTCTTCCGTTCTCAGAAATATGCAACAACCAAACGCTCTTTTGCTAGCGTCCACAAATACATGCAAAGTGCTGTTGTCATTCAGGAAAATCCTTCTAGGTATCCGACAGTCATGTAGGTATTGCAACTGCTGAGTCCATCGACAGAATTCCTCACAAATGTCTCCTGGTAAAACCTCATCCCATCCTATACTTTTCTGCCATGTCTTCTGCAGAATGAGCTTGGGAATCAGAGTTACTGGGTCCGAAAATCCAATCGGATCAAATATTTTTTGCACGCTGGATAGTACCACTCTTCGGGTTGCTAAACCTGTAGTCGGGCTGAAATTACATCCAAGTTCATCTACGTCGCAATACCAACGAAGTCCTAAGACATTCTCAGTTTTACCAACACCACAATCAAAGGAATTCACCCATCCCCTCAAATTGAAACCTGCGGATAACATCAATTCTTGTGCCTTTAAAATAAAGGGTCCAATTTCTTCCTTTGAAGCGACTCCAGTAAGACAGTTGTCCACATAAAATGCAGGTTTCATTTTTGTAGCTACTTCCTTCAAATGAGTTGGGGGCTCTTCCAGAAGGTTGTTCAGTACAGAAACCAATAGGAAGGGACTGGAACAAACACCAAAAACCACCCGGCAATGTCGAAAAGTGGTAATCATATCATTATCCCACCAGAGAAAACGGAGCATATCCCTGTCTTCAGGATCAATTATAATCTGCAGGAATGCCTTCTCTATATCAGCTATTAGACCTATAGGATAGGTTCGAAAATTGGTCAGCACTGATGGAACAAGGTCGATGAGGTTGGGTCCGGGCTCGAGGCAATCATTCAAGGAATGTCCCTTTCTGTCTTTGTTGGAAGCATCGAACACCGGCCTTATCTTTGTAGTGCCACCATCTTTCAGCACAGCTCTATGAGGCAAATAATGTGTAGGCCCATCCAAAACCTCGTTTTCAACACCTTCGATAATCCCTTTGTTTACCCATTCCTGTAACACCTCATCATAATCCTGAAATTTCTGCATCCCTCGTAACTTTCTTGAAGTGTTCAATAATCGTTTCTGAGAAAGTTCACGATTCGTTTCCAGAGAAGTACAACCATCAATCCAGGGTAGTTTGACAATGTAGCGCCCAGATTCCTCTTCTATCTTCACAGTCCTATCGAAGAACATCTGAACTTGTTGTTCCCTTTCTTCCTTTTTTATCTGTTCGCCAGGATCTTTAATACCCAAAGTCTCAATTTCCCACAAATCCGCCACTCTTGTTGATTGAGTTAAAGTAAGTAGAGTGTAAGACGAGGCAGTAGTTGAGGTGATCTCAGAAGAGCCCATAAGTGTCCACCCTAAACAAGTTCTCACAGCTACTAGACTCTTATTTACATGTAGAAAGTCTGGCGTGATTATCTGAGCCCACACGTCAGCTCCTAACAATACCTGTATGTCAGTACTGTTGCCACCATTATCTTGGCCAACATCACTAAGTTCAACTCCCTTGTCCCTCAGTAAATTAAACAAGTCAGCATCAACTAGGGGAGCACCTCCACAGATACTATCAGAGCCTAACACTGCAACCTCACATCTGTTGTCCTCGTTCATACCCAGCAAAGTTATTTGATAGGACTCGAAACAAACAGGTGCTGTTTTCCTACCTCCAAATAATTCTTGACTTAGTGTTACCTTTCCAGTTTGTTCCAACTCTAATTTCTTAGCACAAGACTTCTTTATGTAGCTTCTCTGCGATCCACTGTCACACAGAACTCTTACTCTGTGCGTGGATCCACCAACAACTACTCGAGCAACTAAAGTCTGCAGATAGGTCACATGTTCTTTATTACTACCTGCCATCATGCTAACTGTTTTTGGAACCGAATTACCTTTTGGTTCATCTGAGGCTGTTTTCGCACACATCAAAGCGTAATGTTTCCCCTTGCAAAATGGGCACTTCACAAACATCTTACACTTAACACTGACATGTCCCGGTCGTAGACACCTAAAACAAGCTCCCTTTTTCTTTAACGTTACTTGGCGTTCTTCTTGAGAATAATCAATAGCTACAGCACAGTCTTGAGAAAGATGTGAGGTTCTGCCACAGAATATACAAGCCGTATCTTTGTTATTTCTGTTTCCCTTACCAACTCCCACATTGACCACATCAAATCTCGCGCAATGCGCAGTCTCGGCATTCTATACAGGTTCACAGAAATTAAAGACCTCACTGCACTTAAATTATACTTCACCACATATGTTCTCCCTATCCTAGATTTCTCTTCTCCAATTTGGTCTGCCTCGGCAATAACCAATATTTCTAAATTGAACAGTGTCTCTAATTTCTTCATATCAATAGTCAAAGCTCGCAATCCTTCACTAAGGCACTTTGCCAAATCCGACATTTTAAATCAGCTCAATGTACTTGACCTGAGAAGCCGTCTACAATTTACTGACCTGTGTTTCCTACATAAAAGTATGAATGGTTACACAAAATGTAACATGCTACTAAGCTACTTCCCACTCCACGTTCCCTCCCGTTCAACACGTCAGAACCATTTACACCACATACCTCGCCCACGTCTTGAAGTACAGAAGCGCTCTATTTTCCACCGTCTGCCAACCCTTAGCAACCCCCTTCCAAATATTGACATATTCTCTCCCGATAGAACATTCAAACATAACATTAGAAGATCCCTTTCATCCTCAATCCCTACCCCCTCACCCTCCTAATCACCCACTACCCCAATCATTCCCTACGTCTTTCCCGAGATTAGTCCCTTGCTGCCATCACTGCCATTTGTTACCTGTTATTGTTGTTGTTGTTTTGTTAATATTATTTAAAATTGTTAAAATATTAGTGTAAAATGACCTATTCATGGGTGTATCTAATAATTATTAAATAAATAAACTGAAACATCCTCTATTGAAATTAAAGAAGCCGCTGAAGGTACGTCCCTATGCTTAGTGTTGGTCCTATCGTCTTGCTTAACTCGATCCGTCCTCTCGTTAACTTCAAAAGAACTATGTCTTAGCTTAAGCCGTTCTTCACCTTCTACCTCAGTCTTTAAGAAGGCTAACAATTCACTCAAGCAACAGTCGGGTTCCTTGGTAGACGTTTCTTTAATACACGATACCTGTCCCAAGTTCTAAACATAACCTCTGGCAAGGCACTCTCTACTAGTGGAAATAACATTGCAGCGTATTTCTCCTTTGTTACTCCCAAGGAATCAAGTGCTCTCAACTGTCCCTCCAGACTGTCATACAGTTGAGCTATGGATCTTAAACTATCCTTCTTTAACACCAAGGATAAAAGTTCCCTAACATAGTACTCGATGAGTAACTCATCCTTCCCATACCTAGACTTCAACAATTCTATAGCCTTTTTGTAGTTTTCCTTTGAAGGAGGAAAGTTTTCTACCAACTTCTGAGCACACGAACCAGGTTCCATACACTGAATCAAATAAACAAATTTGCCCTCATCTTTAAGGCTGCTATCTTCATGTATTTTAGTAAATTGCGCCCAAAACCCAATCCAGCACTTCACGTTTCCATCAATTTTTTTCAGTTCTAGTTTTGGTAGTCTTAGTAGTCTCTGATTAGAAGTACGTGAACAGTTACTCGTATTAGCTTCAGAAACGGCTTGATCTCCAACTTGTAAGGCCTGCACTTTTTCCCTAACCTTAAAATATTTCAAGTCGTACTCACTGCAATTGTTGATCTCTGTTTCAAGCACGATGTCTTCAAGGTCTTCCATTTGCAGCAGCTCATTGTATACTTCATCATCCAGACGTTTTAACTTCTCGTAGCGTTCCACAAGTGAAGCATATCGGCTACGAATCTCCACGTGGTCACCATCAGCAAGCGCCAACAGTTCTTCAAGCTTGTTTACCTCACGTGTAAATACGCCGCGTAATACTCGACGTTCGGTCATCGTTGTTCTGTTTTATTTGATGTTGAGATTGCTAGTAGTCCTGTCACGGTCGCCAGTTATATACCATACCAAATCATTTTAATATACAGTAATCAATATTTTATTAACACAACTCAACACCGCGTCCAAAAGCATTCCAAAGACACTACACTCAAAGATAACAAAACCAAAACTATGTAAATCAAAACACTGTCTATTTTCTAAATCAAAACACTGTCTATTTTCTAAATCAAAACACTGTCTATTTTCTAAATCAAAACACTGTCTATTTTCTACAGGAAGTAGATTGCTCGAAAGAGCTTTAGTTCACTTTCTCCACAAAAATATTTGTGGCTTTAATTAGCCTTTCTCTAAAACGCTAACAATATTTTCTTTTAATTTACTCAGAATAAAAATGAAATAATACCGCAATGAAACTCTTTCGAGCAAAAATAATACCGGGTTTGACGTGTGGAATTGAGCTTATATGGGATCAATTGAAAGTGAGTGATCTAGAAACTCTAGAGAAAGTGAAGGCCTCTTTCCTCAAGAGAACGCTTGGTGTCTCGAAATTCACTCGTTCAAGACTCGTATATATACCATCTAAGAAAGACTATCTGATAGAAGAGATCAGAAATAGAATGTTTCTGCCATCAACGACCGCTTTCCAAGACACTATAAGCAGACGAGAACAAAAAAGGCAGACGTATGGTGGGAATTTTATAGCTCTGACGCGATGATGAATAGGCACTGGACTCAGACTAACTACGAGTTGAGACATGTTGTCAGCAGGTTTGCATGCCATGGTTTCCATCATGCGGTTTGCACCAATAAGCTATTTCATGAACCTTGTGATTCGTGTGTGTGTAAACTGTGCGATGTTCGGTGTGGCCGATACCACTTGCAATTTTGCAAAAATAGATCGAAATCATTGTGGGATTACGCTAGACAATAATGCACATTGTGTGCAAAAAGAATGACAACTATGTAATCGAAAAGAAGCTTTTCATTGTTATGACATTCTTTCCTTGTATGGCCATTGGCTGCGATCAATAAATATTAATTAATTAGTAATGTGGACATGTGTGAGACTTTTTTGTAGGTGAAGGCTTAACACCCACCTTAACAAAAGAGAATTCCCAACATTCCTATAAACATGGGAGATGTGAGAGGAACGGTGAAGATCAGCACAAAGCAAGAGCCAAATTTTGAAAAATGGATGACAATATTTACGATTTGAATTTTTAAAATTTAATAAATTGCTTCTAACAGCAAGATGTGTGTGTTTCCTTGGAAATGTATATAAGATCTATGACAAGCACAGTTATAACACTAAAATAGTTACTGTATTGCCTCCTCAACCTGTGTGTCCCCCTTACAGGTTCTTCTATGCCATTTAAGTTAATACATTTTGTGATGGGCCTTTTCTGATAAAATAACAAGAAGTTCCGTGACGAACTAAGGAGACTACTTTTCTTAGAATGTAAGATCCATGCCAATGATTAATCTACTGTATATGGACCTATCTAGAATAATGACGAAATTACGTTGGTAATATCGAAATTTCTAATTAGTTCGAAATATACCTGGCATAATATAGACTAATGGAGCACTACATTTGGCAGCCCTGGTCACTCGGAATATATAGTTAGTTTCATCTCTTAACGTACAGAATACAACATTTGGTTGAAGTCCAATGGATAGCATGGATGTTACTGGCAGTTACACATTTGATCTATCAGCACGCGTAAAATTATATTGGCAACAATGTCATGAATGTCTTGGTCAGAAATAATCTGAAATATTATGATGTGTTGTTGTGCCAATCTTGGATGAAATCCATTTGTTAGTATAGAAGTTATATATATATCTTAATATTGGACCTATCAGCTGGCTTAGAAGCTGTTGGTAGTACTGACGTATATTAGTTACTCCAAAGGTGCAAAGTTTAGAGCTGTCGGTTTGCAAACTTTCTGATATATTGATATTAGAGTAAAACAATAGAGACAGCATTTATTAACAGTTGGCAGCCCTGGTTGCTCTTAAGAATACACATAGTCATATATGTTATGGTACACATAGCGCATACGAAATTTGATCGAAATCCAATGGATAGTATAGAAGTTACATATATGTAAAAATGGGTCCTATCACCAGGCTTCGAATCATGTTGGTGGCACTGACGTATATTAGTTACTCCAAATTTATCTAGAATGTCAGGTACTATACGTGTGCATAGTTTAAAGCCGTCGGCTTGCATACTTTCTGATATATTGGTATTTGGATAGAATAATAGAAATAACATTTATTTATAACAGTTGGCAGCACTGGTGGCTCTTAAGGATACGCTCAGTCATATATGTTTATGTACTCATAGTACATACACAATTTCGTTGAAATCCAATTAATAGTGTTGACGTTATATGCATTCAAAATTGCTCCTATCAGCAGGCTTAGAATCATTTTGGCAACACTGTCATATATGGTCTCCCCGAAATTAAACTGAAAATTTTGGAATAGCTCCCATGCATACCTTCCAAGGTATCCAACATGGAACTCAAATTTCAATTGCGGTTTTTTCAGCAGTTGATAGCACTGACATAATTTTCAAATAAGGCCTTGAGATATTCAGGTATAGATCTTTACTCATACTTAATTTTGTATTGATTGCTGCAGCCGTATAAGAGTTGATAGGGGGGGGACAGACAGACAGACAGACAGACAGACAGACAGACAGGCAGACAGGCAGGCAGACATTTGCCCGGATCGATCTCATAAGTCTACTTTTTCCTCATGTTTGCAAAATGTGAAAAGTAGGCTGAATTTTCGACAAGTATTGCACGTCAGACGAGCTTTTGGCGTTCCTATGTCACTGTGCGGTCAACGGTTTACGTCTTCAGATTCAGGTAAAGAAATGTGTATTCTTTCATTCGAGTTCAAAACGAAAAATCGAAAAATTTCATATTTCCAGGTGTTATTTTAAATTTTGGCCATTGACTCTGATTGGCAGCCTACAGAAAACCACATATTTCCGAGCGTCACTAACACGATGCTCCCAGCTCTGCGCTAGTCAAAATTATTTTATCAAGTATATCCGCTTATTTCTTACAAAATGGAACATACTTTGAAGGCTATGCAAGTATTCATTTGTGTGTGGAGCTGGAATTCATTTGCTGATTGGCTCTTGTTTCCTGGCGCTACGCTCCATTTACCCTCAGCTTCCAATTAACTTAATTATACGCTCCGTGGCGTGCTACGCAACTCACACAGGTCCGATGTGATGCCTATCTACAAGGAGAAAATACCATGTGAACTCGTTTTATTTACTGTTTGTCCGTCTGTGTGACACAAGGGTGAGGTACCCTTTCTTTAATGGAGGCCTTAATGACGATTCCTTGATCACCAAAGTATGGGCACCAAGTATGTCGTCTCTGCATTTCAGAACTCATTCATGCAAGGCCGGCTTCGGGGGCGTAGTTGGTAGCAAGCTGAGCTTCTATGCCCAAGATCACGGGTTCAAACCCGATCGAAATCATCGTTTTTCTAAGACCGTTAAAAAACCCTCATTGTGCCTTCCTTGGGAGGGAAACTAAAGTCGGCGGGACATATCATAGAATTATGATATTTAAAAGAACCGTCCACTAACCACAATTGCGTAAAGCCAAATTTGTAGGTTACATTGATTAACGCTCTATAAGTTCCAACGTTCGCTGCCAGGTGCTGGTTGCAGTGGCATCTGGTAGCCAATTTCATGACTAGGTGTCGTTGACGGTAGCATTTGGTAGCAAAAGTAGGAGCTATTTGAAATAGATCGTCTCCAGCCTTACCTGAATTATAGATGACACACACAAATACAGACATCACAATCAACATCGGTTATCAGACAGATTCTACACACACACAAAGTACACGGGGCTACATGACCGCGTTGTCGCAGTCCCTAAACTGAGGAACCAACCAAACAAACATTTTCAGAATACCAGGAACAAGGTTGCTCAATTAGCTGATGAAAGTGCTGCCGCTAACAGTTCTGCCAACATTGAAATATGACAGGAAACTTTGACTCACTTTGTAGTTAAATAGCTTGAGGCAACTCAAGTCAGAAATTATTGCAGGGTCTGGTGCCCGTAATTATCTTGCGGTGTAATACCTTCATATCCCCTGGAGTCTTCCATCATATTACATGGACGGTAAACACATTGCATACTTTTAAAATTTGGATATCATTTGCTCAAGCCAAACTCTCCGAGTTGAAAGAAAATGGAATATGTAACCGCTGCGATTTTATCTGTGCGAATATATCTGGGAGCTTGTTTTACAGCTGCTCTTTTTATTAAGCACTTCTAATGAAATTAAACTACTGCAACAACTAAGTATTATACTTATGAGAAGATCTATCTTGGTATCTCTATGGTTGCCAGGAAGAAACTTAACGGGGAACTCACAGCTTAAGATGTTATAACAATAACGATTCTTAACCTTTATGGGATAGTGGTCTCTATGTTAACCACCTGTCATAAGGACAGTTTATGCTTTCAAAGATGCTGATAGTTCAATCTTTAAGCTAAATTTCGGAGAATTTTCATGACGAAGTGCAAGTATTTCTAAAAATCAAATATTATATACGTATCTACTTGACGTAATATGTTGGATAAAATTTAAAAAAATCATTAACAATTAATGTGTAAAAATAAAATATAAATAAAGATATAAAACTAATAATAACTAGCATTACCCGTCGCGGCTTCGCCCGAGAATATTCTAGTTGTAAAGAGTACACTTAGCAATATCGCAATCATGAATGCTATGACTCATTTATCCTTGGTATGAATAATCCGACTTTAACAATTCAGCTACTGGTGCAGTGTTTAGGGGTTTGTCATTCCTTCATAGGTATATCAGTGCGAAGTTAGTCTTCTGGGAATATCACAGACACTTAATTTAAGGGCCTTTAAATGTGGTTTTCGGAGACCCATTATAGTCCGGTGAAAAAGACATTTCGTTCAAAACTCAAACGTGAAAATTGCATGAAAAAAATTGGAGTGCTCCTCGACCCCCTTAAGTGCATTATACTGTATGTATTGATGAATTTTACAGCTCAATTTGGTTCAGTGATAACCTTATTACCGTCTGGAAACTTTCACACTAATGTTATAATTGGAATTGCATTGCGTCTTGCAGAAATAGATGGACCTGTGAGAATTCTGTTACCATGGTTACCGTGCTGCATTCTTTCATTATTTCATTGTAAATATACATGTTTTAAGGTATTTATGTTCGACGATGTCGAAATGTAAACATTATGTGTCGGAAAACTGTATCATAATGAGGTTCATTATAACACTATTTTTCATTGTGAAACAGTTTCTCCCACCAATCAGAACTCAAGAAACAGTTGTGTGGCGAATTAGATAAGGATACCTTCGCGCATGCGCTCAAAAATAACATATTTCTGTGTTGTCAAGCAAAGCGAATGGTCTCTACTTTCGGAGTGCCTTGACCACGCATGCGCTCTGTTCAGTCACCAAAGCCGCGCTGGCATGTTCACTAATAATTGAATTAACTGAATCCCACAGATATTTATGAATATTTATGTTAAAACATATAATAAAGTTATAATTATCGTGAAACATAAACAGTCGTATGCAACTCGCCTATAATGGTAATTAAGACACTCGTATGGAAATTATAAAACTCGCATACGCTCGTTTTATAAAGATACTCGTGTCTTAATTATAGCCATTATAGGCTCGTTGCATAATGTACTATTATTTAATTGTGAGGCATTTAAAGAGGAAGTGAGTGCGTTCCGCTTACGCATTGGGTTATGCTGAACCTGTAGGTACCCCATATGTGTAGGTTGGTGTTAATAGGACCGTATTTTCGGTACAAAACTGGAACGGGACCTTAGCAGAATAATATAGGGAGGGATAAAAACGCAATAATAAAAGGAATATAAAAATTAAAATAATAAACATAACTATAAAAAATCAGAAAATAATTATAAAATCAATTGGAAATTAGTAAATTAATTAATTAATTAATTCAAAAGAAAAATACCAAGATTAAATCTACAAGAACATAATTGAAAATAAAAAATAAATATATAAACATTAAAATAAGAGAAACAAAAAATTACATTATTAATAATTATAATAATTAAAACAAATTAAAATATAAACACACATGGAAATAGAAAATAGTGTTGCCCTATAAAGGGTTGTTATAACTGTGCCTAGCATATATCGTGTATAACAATTATACACATTTCCAAGGAAACTATACATACTGCTATTAGAAGTAACGTTCTAAATATTCAAAATTAAAATGTTAACTATATTGAATTATTTTTCAAAATTTGGTTCTTGCTTTGCGCTGATCTTTATTGTTTCTCTTATCCCACATGTTTATAAGAATGCTTGGACTTATATTTTGTTAAAGTGGGTGTAAAACCTGCAGCTACAAAATAAGTCTCACTAAAACCTTTGTGGCTTTCATTAGCTTTTGTCTAAAACGCAAAAGATATTTCTTTTGTGTTTGCTCAAAATAAAAATGATATAATAACACTTAATTAATTAATTAATTAGTAATGTGGAATTGTGTGAGATTTATTTTGTAGCTTCAGCTTTAGCACCCACTATAAAAAATCCATACATTCCTATAAACGTGGGAGATGTGAGGGGAACCGTGAAGGTCAGCTCATAGCAAGAGACAAATTTCGAAAAATGGATGAAAATAGTTACGATTTGAATTTTTTAAATTGAATACAATGTGTCTAATAGCAAGATGTGTTTCCTTGAAAATGTTTATAAGTATTATATTATTAACAGAAAAGCGCACGAACGTGCATAACATAGATTTACACTAGTTTAGTCCTTGCTATAATCACACAGTGATTTATGGTTATTTTTACATCGTGTGGTGTGATATACTGTATGTCACAGAACTGGTCACATGATGAGCACACGCAGAGTGCATTTGGGGCGTGTTAGGATATGTTTTTACATATTTTATGATGGTACCCATGAACTGCTAACGTTTTCATCACATGTCTTAGTTTCTGATTGGCGCTGGTCCAGTTCCGGTCGATCATGGCATCCGTGCTGTAAAATGCTAGCGTGATGTCTTCTCTCTCCTCATTTCTCTCTGTCAGGTGCGCTTCAGCATTTATTGAGGATGGAAGCTGTAATTTTGTCCTTAAGGTTCCCGTGCTAATTCATATGTTAGGCGGGAGCGCGTTTATTTTGAGATGCCCATTAAGGTTTTCAGGAATTGGGCTTTAACTCTTTCGATGGTGGCCAGATCTCTCTTCGTTAGTCGGTCCCATATCAAGTGGATCCCGTAAGTGAGAATTGGTAGTATCATTGCGTCAAACAGATGCATAGCTGTTTTTGAAGATACCTGATGTAGATTAATTATGTAGTACATGACTTTCATGCAAGCCACTGCCCTGTCTTGGATGTGTAATCTGAATGTTTCGGTAGTCTGTAGAGTGATCCCAAGGTATTATATACGTAAGTATCGTATACGATCTATGAGTGGCGCTCTTATAATACTAAAATAGTTACTGTATTAGCTCCTTCAGCTGAGTGTTACTGTTTAAACTTCTAAAATGTATTGTGAGCGTGTTCAAGTCTTCGGTCTTTGAAATTGATTCATGCAGTCCTGCATTTTCCCCTTTGTAGTCCGTGCTAAATGTACAGTCAGAGTCTTAAATTTCTCGCTTAATAAGTGCTGATAGACTGAAAAAGTAATAAATTATTTATAATAAGTGATGGTAACCATTCTCATATTCATGGGGCTGATAAGCCAGATGTTAGTCCCTTAGTCTTCTGTTATCGGTTATGATAGATGCTAATTAATGTTCAGACATCGACTGGCTCCGTGGCACAGCTGTGCCCAAATATGCAGGATTGTATCTTGTCACAGTTAGTTGGCATTTTCTGTTGCGTAATAGTGAGGGGACCGTGTCAATAGATTTAATGGCACGTTAATGAACAACGTTGGAGCTAAATTAGGCAAATCAGTGTTTCTAAAAGAGTCAGTAGTTAAAAGGGACGTAAAATCAATACCATTATAATTATTAATATTCTTAGGCCTCTTAATATTATAGTTTGGAAGCCATATTTCAGTATTGCCGACTGAAAACCGTTGAATTTCACGTATTATTATTATTATTATTATTATTATTATTATTATTATTATTATTATTATTATTATTATTATAAGCTTCGGACAGTTGTTTTCTCACTACACAATCCCTTGTCCAATTCTTAAAACACCTATAAATTGTGGGTAGGGGAATGTCTAGGTAACCGTGAACACATGATTCCCCAGATCTGAAATTGCTGAAAAACGTGTGGTAGAAGGTGCGTGCTTAGTAGAAAACGGGAGGAAAGTGCATTACATTCCGCAACATCGATTGCTAGCTTACTACAGTGAGTAAACCTGATAACCAGAAGATCTGACGTGACAAACTGGTTTTGTGTGTAAACATCAACAAAGATGAGAAATGATAAAAAAAAATATGACGTTTGCAGGCATGTGGCCATGAGAAGACCAGTCTCGCGGAAGGGAACCTGTCCAACTGGTTTCCCTCCAATGTCATGTGACTGTTGGAACATTGTTGCCAGACTGCTTACATAGAACAGCCTCCCTCAAATGCATTGCAGTAACATGCATTATTGGAAGAACCACTCACGGTAGGCTACGTGGATCCACTCTGTAAATCATTTGTTTATTTTGTTATTCTGCACAATATAGTGTAAACATGAAATAATAGGACGTACGATTAGTCTGACCAGCCGTGCATCGTCATGCCTCGCTGCCATCGGGAGAGCGTGGGTTCGAATCCCACCTCGGCCATCCTGCAAATGTTTTTTATGGTTTCCCTTTTCCACCACGAGTCAAATTCCAGCACGGTTTCTTTCAACAGGTCCACGGCCAACATCCTCTCCAAATCCTTTCTCTGACCCTTTCTTAATTAGAACAAAGTTAGCGGTCGCCTGGGCGATTGGCCTGTCACCCTCCCTAGGGTCTCACATCTAGTGGCACGTGGGTTGGCGACCACGGGACCCCAGCTGAGTCCGGCATTCCTTCCACTTACTTGTGCCGGGCTCCTTTCCGTCTTCTTTCCTGACGACCTCTCTTGGTCAACTCTTGTTCTCTTGCGACCCCGACGGTATTAGGGTATCCGAGAGTTAGGGAGTCTTTCACTTTCCCGCCTTAATTGACCCTTGTCTCAACTTTTCTGATACCCTCATTCTTCGAGGGGTCAGCCTGCTTTTTTCTTTTGATGTTATCTCCTGCCTTCTGCATAAGGCCCTCAAGGAGGCGGGGTGTATGTAGCCCCACCGCTTTTGGTGCACCCTGGATAGTGCCACACCCTCAAGGGCTCGCGGCTGGCTGAGTTTGGGAGTTGGCGACCCAGAGGGATTCCTGAGCTGGGTCAATTTTGTCCCCTTTTTCCCCTGACCCTGGGGCGGACCCTCTCCTTTTTAGCCTATTTTCAATTTTGAAAAAATAGGCTTATGAGATCACCTTTTGTCCGTGTGTGTGTGCGTGTGTGTGTGTGTGTGTGATTCGTGTGTGTGTCCCCCCCTAATAAAATCTAAACGGCAGGAGCGATTTCAATGAAACTCGGAAAGTTCATAGCACTATTCCCGGCGACCTCGACCGTGCCCTTCAAATTTTCTTACGACTCACCAATCCAACATGGCGGCTGTGCGAAATATTTCACCAGCATTCAATATCTCCGAAACTATTACCGATATTACCCTGACATTTCCTATGGTGATAGAGGGAACCACTATAAGTTCAGTTATGTGACTTTTGAAAACCTGGTAACTACAAAACCAAAATGGCGGCCAAGCGAATTTGCGACTTTTAAATAGTCGTTTCTCGCGATTTGACCTACCAAACGCAATGAAACTTGGTACAGTATATGTTTATATACATTGTAATGCACCGACATCTAACTTCGTTCAATTGTTTACATAATCACAAGATGGCGGATGTGCGAAATATTTCACCGGCATTCTATATCTCTGAAACTATTAGCGGTATCTCCCTAAAATTTTGTACGGAGATAAAGGGCACTACTGGAAGTCCATCTATAAGATTTTCAAAAACCGGTTAACTACAAAACGAACATGGCGGCCAAGCGAATTTGAAAATTTTAAATAGACCTTTCTCGCGATTTAATGTTCCAAGCGCACTGAAACCTGGTACAGGAAATATTTATACACATTGTAATCCACTGGTATCTAATTTAGTTCAATTGTTTACATAACCTCAAAATGGCGGCAGTGCGAATTTTAAAATCAAGTTTTTATTTCTTGTGATGTAGTCATGCGATCGAAGTGAAAGTTTGAATAATGAACCTACGCAATAATTTTCCTTTAATGGTACATGACTCTATGGCCTATACATTTAACAATCCAACATGGCGACCATCCGAAATATTTAGACGATACTGAATATCTACGAATCTATTTTAGCAATCAAACTGCATTTTTTAATGTTCATAGGGGCTAGGACTTTAAATAACCTGGTGAACACAAAACCAACATGGCGGTGACGCGAATTATAAATATTCACATGGACGTTTCTCGCAATGTAACCATCCGCGTGCAGTGAAACTTGGTACAGTAAATCTTTATCCGAATGTTAATCCACTGGCATCTAATTTATTTCAATTGTTTCCATAACCTCAAGACGGCAGCTGTGAAAAAAAATTAAATCTCCTTGTTTTTTCTTGTGTCCTAATTATGCGATTGAAGTTTGAATACTACACGTTCACAATAATATGCATGTAACAGTACATAACTCTAGGACCTACATATATAAAATCCAACATGGCGACCATCCGAAATATTTAGTCGGTTCTCAATATCTACGAATCTATTACAGCAATCAAACTGAAATTGTGTATGTTGATAGTGGCAATTAACATAAGTAGGATATATGAAAATAGGCTGTATAGTTCTTCACGGAACTACTTGTTCTATTTGCAATCTGCCTTTCATGGCTCTCCTTTCTTCCAGGTCCCTCAATCCTCATTCCTCGAGGGTTGGGGGCATTTCCTTTCTTCCTGTCCTTTAGTTGCTTTATCCTTTATTTGTTTACCATTTCTTCTTCTAGTTTGTACCCGTGGCTCATGATCTCAAGATTAACGGTCACGTTAAACTACAAGCTTGCTTCTAGTTTGTAAGTTTGCAGTTAGTATTAGCTATAGTGTTCATTCCCATCTCATCTTTCACTATCGCCCAAACTATTCAAAAAAAAAAGTCAACCCCTGGCACTATACAGCCCATGACGGGCTAAGGCCGACCAAGCGACCGCTGCCCAGCCATTTGGTCTGCAGATATTGGGGTGACGCGTGATCAGCGCGTCGGGTCTCCTCGGTCGTTAATCTTGGTTTTCGTGATCGGGGCGCTGTCTCACTGTCAGAGAGCTACTCAATTGTCCTCACGAGGCTGATTGCACCCCGTTCCAACCCTCACGTCCGTTTTAAAATCCCTGACGGAGCCGGGGATCGAACCCGGGGCCTCCGGGTGAGAGGCAGGCACGCTACCCCTACACCACGGGGCCGACTACCCAAACTATTAGGGGCCGATAACTTAGATGTTAGGCCCCTTAAAATAAAACTTATCATCAACATCATTTCACCATCCCCAGTTGTATCTGCTGACGAATTGCGTTCAGCTCCCAGACGCTGTCCTTGTGGCGGTAGAGGAATGATCCCTCGCAGAGTCCGTGGGTGAAGTTGAGATGGGAGGATAAGCGATTAAAAGGACCGATTATTCTGATAGATGTATTTAAATAATGTGTGGCAGGTAAGTCATTTTTCCCACTGAACCACTGACCTCTTGATCGTACAATAAATACTTCACATCTTCTGAACTGGGGGATGATATGTTATTGCCTGCCAGGTTATTCCGCACCATCCCTATATAGTAGCATTTTCTTTGTCTACAACACTTCCCATTTACCCATTGTATTCTCCAAGTCTCAGTACGTGTGAAAGCTGATGAAATGTGCCCCCAATAAATCCAGCTAACTTAATCGAACTTCCCCTCAGACTTTACTACTTCACGTAAAAAGACTAATTGGGTTTCATTGACGGCCCGCCCTTTGTGCGTAGGCAGTGATCGATCAGTGACTCCACGGCTTCAAACGTGCAGCTGTTCCTCGTGCCTCTTTTGATAGGAACACTTTCTCTTCTGGGCACCTTACAGCATAGCCGTGCTAGTTAAACCGTACATTACGACTGCAGTCGGGAGTTTGAAGTCTGGAGATCATGGGTTCGATTTATGATTCTCGTGGTAGACATTCTGACTTGGTTCTTCCTCTGTTGTTCATTTTTCACATAATGCTGAGATGGCTCTTTTTTCAGTCATTAAATATGGCATCTTCTTCTGTCAATCCTGGCTCGTTAATAGAGAACTCCAAGGGACATCCAAACATATTTACAACATAAATATCATTAAACTTCTAACATTTCTGTTTCAACCATTCTTCCTTCGCCTCCTTCCTTATTTCGTTTACCTCATTTTTCAAACGTCAATTCTCTGTTTTTCTCCTTTTATGAATTTTATTCTTGCGCTTCCACATTTTTTCCATCAATAATAGGCTATTCTGCATGACTCACTTACTCTTTTGATATTTTATTCATCATAAATTCCCATTTCTCTATATTGCAACCTCGTTCAGGCTATAGCATTACTGGTTCTTTAATCTTTCCCTTACACTCCATTTTCTTTCATATCCTTTCATTCGGTTTCTCTACTGCTAACCGTATTTATCTGATTTTTCTCCATATTGTTCAGCTTTATTGTGAATTTCATGGGCTCTAGTTTGAAGTAACATTTTTGTTGGCCCCAGCTAATATTTTACAATCCAATATTTAGTTATGAAATCTCTGCTTGACCTTTATGAAGTCAATTTGGAATCTGTCTAATATTATACTGGTCTCATACATGTGTATATTTTTGTGGCTCTTAAATAATGTGTTAGTTACGAGTAACTCACGTACTTCCTTCATCGTCTCCAACACCCTGTCCATATTTCACCAATTTCTCGCAATTCTCGTACAACAGTATCCCAGAACTAGAATATTTGCAACTATTTTTCATCCATTTGCTTGTAGCCCATTTCACTTTCGTCATCAAGTGCTAGATCGATAGGCAATATAAGAAATACTTCTACTACTGCGGTGCACTTAGATTGCAGTTACAACAAGCCTTTAACAATATAGCACATATTCACATTGTTACTCAATGTGGATTATTTAATTGCCAATATAATACATCTAAAACAGAATAGCAGTGAAGTTAGTTAGTTATTGTTGATTTAAGGGGCGGAACTACGAGGTCATCTGCCCCTAGAATAGCAGTGAAGCTCTAGGTAAGAATATACTTAAATATTAAAAGTGGGGTAGCGCATTCAAAATTGTCTACGCAAATGATTCGTAACAATTTTCAGAGGCCACTTTCAATCCCATATAGCTATGTCATCTAATATTATGCTGGGGCTACTTAATCTTCAGAAACAACTTTTCAAAATTTGGCACAGTCGCTCTGGTGCCTACTATCAGTGCAAAAAATTTATCTCATTTACTTTATACACTGTATATTTTGGTAGCAGAGCGCAGTACTATTTGTGAAATCGGGAATTCTGCTCTTCGCTGATGCCTACCAAATCCAACTATCCTCTCAATTTCCCACCAAAAGTTCTTAATTTGTCCTCACGCACCACAATTATATCATTCCCCACTCCATGCCGTAGAATATCATATTTTCCCTTTGTGAGATCCTAATTTTCAATAGTCCTAACTCGGAGATTTGAATGGGGACTAATTTACCTCCAGATTGGAATATTATAGGAGAGTATAACATCATTGAATTAACAATATGAATTAACAACAAATCCCCTCTGCGCGATTTTTAGTTCATTCTGTAGGATACAAATTAAGCTGTACGATTGAATAATGTTTCTTATGAACACTTGATTTAACTAAGCATAGCTTACAGTATATTAGCATGGATATAATTTTGGGTTGGGGGTCTACGTGGGATTAGCGTGGGCAACTTTTTCGTCAACCGATTGTTAGCCTATTTCCATTTATGAAAAGAATATAGTCTTATGACATCACCTTTTGTCCGTGTGTGTGTCCCCCAATAACTTCTAAACGACTCGAGCGATTTCAATCACACTCGCTGAGATCATAGCACCATTTCGGCCAACTTCGACCGTTTCCTTCAAATTGTATTACGTCTCACCAATCCAACATGGCGGTGACATGAAATATAAGTATTTAAATGAACGTTTCTCACGATTTAACCATCCGAGTGCAGTGAAACTTAGTACGGAAAATGCTTACACAAATTTTAATCCAACTGGCATCAAATTTATTTCAATTGTTTTCATAACCATAAGATGGCAGCTGTGCTAATCATTCGATTGAAGTTTGAATAACACACCAACACAATAATCTTCATGTTATAGTACAGAACTCTAAGACCTATTATATAAAAATCCAACACGGCGACCATCCGAAATATTTAGACAGTTCTCAATATCTACGAATCTATTACAGCAATCAAACTGTAATTTTGTATTTTGATAGTGGCAATTAACATAAGTAGGATATATGAAAATTGGCTGTTTATTTCTTCATGGAACTACTTGTTGAATACTAGTTTCCATGGCACAAGTGCGAGTACACGTAGTTCTCAATCGTTGAAACGTACGTTTTTTTATACTTTTATATTTAATTGTTAATTAGTATATTGTCATTCGTGGATTCTGTCTGGCAATACACAATACATACACACGCAAGTCGAAAGTGCTACTTGTAATACGAATGATTCCGTCTTCGTTCAGCAAATATCTAATTGATTAAACATCTGTCAACTTATTTGAAAGCGCAGCGTTATCCATGAGAGTCAATAAATTAGAAATGGCCTATGGGTTGACGAAGAACACTTACAACTGGAAGGGCTTATCATGTAACTTGAAATTGCAACATTATAAGTCAGTCATAAGGCCACACTCTACGTCATAATGAGTTCCTGACCACCATACTGGAAGGAAAAGTTCTTGGGAAGAAAGGAAGTGGACGACCGCGGAAGGCTCATCTGGATTCTGTGATGTATGGACTTCAATATAAAGAGTATGCTGACTAAAAACGCTCATCAAGTGAGAGACAAATGTCGATGCAGCGACAAGACCTAGCCTTCAGATGATGATTGATTGATTGATTGATTGATTGATTGATTGATTGATAAGGCCAGAAGCCTTATATGCCATGGAGTGTCTTTCTTTAAACCGAAGGGGTCTGATGGAGAAGATGGAAATTAGTGAGAGGAGAATTATCCGGAAGATCCTCGGTGCTGTAAAGGTAGATGATGTATTTCGTAGGCGACGTAACTCTGAGCTCTACGAACATATAGAGAAGCTCTCTGATTGTGCGAGAAAAAAGAGAATAGCCCTTTATGGCCATATCGCGAGATTACCTTCCACAAGATTGACCAATCGTTTGCTCAGTTTCTGGCACAATACGAAGGTTCGTACCGCGTGGTTGACGGAAACGGAGAAGGACATTAACTAACTGGGAATATCAGATCTGCATGGCACACAGGCTGTGAGGCATGCTTCGAAGGAAGTCCATGGTTTTCAGGAGAAACCTCGGAAGAAGGGTACCCACTGGACTACTGAAAGAAAGGAGTTAACCCGGCAGAAAATGCGACAATACTGGGCGAAGATCTAGACACTCCAGTTGAATAAATGTGTTCCTAAGTAGGCCAATTCGAGAGAAGACGAAGAGGGAGAAGACGAAGAAGAAGAAACATCTGTCATCTGTCTAGAAACATGTTTGTTAAATAATTTGTTTAATTGTTGAGGTAGTTCGTCTTCCTGACTTATGTGTAAGTATTGCACACTCAGGTAAAAGACGTCAACGTCTCAACAAATAACAACGGAGAGCGGAGGTAAGTTCCTGCTTCTGACGTTGGCACTTACCTAGTTGAGTTAGGTATAAACGCTCGTGTACGCTCCATGGCCTTGAAATAAGTTTTGTTGAGCAACACACAGTTTATTTTATGTTTCTGACGTTGACACTTACCTAGTTGTGTTAGGTCTAAACGGTCGTGTACGCTCCATAGCCTTGTCAACAATTGTCGTTGAGCAACACTCAGTTTATTTTATGTTTCTGACGTTGGCACTTGCCTAGTTGTGTTAGGTCTAAACGGTCGTGTACGCTCCATAGCCTTGTCAACAATTTTTGTCGAGCAACACACAGTTTATTTTATGTTTCTGACGTAGACACTTACCTAGTTGTGTTAGGTCTAAACGGTCGTGTACGCTCCATAGCCTTGTCAACAATTGTCGTTGAGCAACACACAGTTTATTTTATGTTTCTGACGTTGGCACTTACCTAGTTGTGTTAGGTCTAAACGCTCGTGTAGGCTCCATGGCCTTGTCAACAATTGTCGTTGAGCAACACACAGTTTATTTTATGTTTCTGACGTTGACACTTACCTAGTTGTGTTAGGTCTAAACGGTCGTGTACGCTCCATAGCCTTGTCAACATTTTTTGTTGAGCAACACACAGTTTATTTTATGTTTCTGACGTTGACACTTACCTAGTTGTGTTAGGTCTAAACTCTCGTGTACGCTCCTTGGCCATCTCAACAAACATCGTTGGACACCAGAGTTTAGTTTCTCAAGTGAATTATTGACCGCAGTCAATAGTCCGTCAAGTCTCCTTAGTGTTGAAACCTTTCAAGAGAGCCAAGTCGGCCGCGCGCTGATAATTGACTTACAGTACAGAGCGAGGGCTGGGATACATCTATCTCCATGTGTCTCTGTCTACAGCAGAGTGACCGTTTGCACGTCTAAAGTACATTGTGGCTGACAGTCTACTCTGGGGGATATAAGTGTTTGGTGATGCTATCTCACATGGCAATGTGGTCACTTCAGCCCCTTGTATTTGGGGTTGTGCAGAACTTGTCTGGTTTACCAATGTTATTGTGAAGTCTGTAGTAGTGTCAGTATTTATAATTGAAGCTAGGATGCTCGTAGCCTAAGGTAGGATATATCCCGTAGGAAATTTCTGATCTCCCCCCAGGGGCTCAAATCTAGTGGGTCGTGGGTTGGCGAACACGCGACCCCAGATGAGTCCGGCATTGTTTCCACTTAATTGTGCCGGGCTCCTCTCCGTCTTCTTACCTGTCGACCTCTCTTTGTAAACGCTTATTCTCTTCCAACCCCGACGGTATTAGGGTATCCGAGGCCTAGGGAGTCTCTTCCTTTCCCGCCTTAATTGGCCCTTGTCTCATCTTTCCTGATCCCTCATTCTTCTAGGGATTAGCCTTCTTTTTCTTTTAATTATCCCCCAGGGGCTCACATCAAGTGGGACGTGGGTTGGTGACCACATGACCCTAGCTGAGTCCAGCATTGCTTCCACTTACTTGTGCCGGGCTCCTCTCCGTCTTCTTTCCTGTCGACCTCTCTTGGTCAACTGTTGTTCTCTTCCTTACCCCGACGGTATTAGGGTATCTAAGGCCTAGGGAGTCTCTTCCTTTCCCGTCTTACTTGGCCAATGTCTCATCTTTCCTGATACCCTCCTTCTGCGAGGGGTCTTTCTTTTCATGTTATCTCCTGCATTCTGCACAAGGCCCTCAACGAGGCAGGGTGTATCTAGCCTCACCACTTCTGGTGCACCCTGGATATTGCTACACCCTCAGGGGCTCACGGCTGGTGAGTCCGGGAGTTGGCGATCCCGGGGGATTCCAGAGAAGGGTCCGTTTTTTCCCCTTTTTCCACTGACATTGGGGCGGGCCTACTATTCTTTCTTTTTCCTATCTGCCTTTCATGGCTCTCCTTCCTTCCAAGTCCCTCAAACCTCATTCTTGGAGGGTTGAGGGCATTTCCTTTCTTCCTGTCCTTTATTTGCCTTATCCTTGGTTTACCATTTCTTCTTCTAGTATGTATGTCTGTAGTTAATATTAGTTATAGTTTTCACTCTCATCTCATCTTTCACTATCACCCAAACCATTAGGGGCCGATAACCTAGATGTTAGGCCCCTTAAAACAACAATTGTCATCATCATCGAAATTTCCAATTTCAGAGTAGAATTATATGCATTGCCAGAGCCGGGAATTTAACCCGGATCTCATAGGTGACAGCCAAATATGCTAACCAGTTCACCACGAGGTAATCTTCTACCCCATTTTATTCAAGTGTTTATAGGGTCTGGGAAATGAAGGAAACCGCGCAGGGAATTGAATCGAAGTGTTCGTGTCCATGTAAAGGGTGGTCAGAAACAACGTGAATCGGATATGTGAGTGTTAGAAGATTGGTCACACTGATACATAATTTGAAAAAAGAAATCCACAGTTCTAGTCCTTCAGGCAAGCAACTCAATGTTTTCAACATCCTTTAATGCTAGACCTTCCATGAACACTAGGGGATATGGACTTGTTAATTTACGTACCAGCAAGCTCAAGGTATGTGAGCTAGGAATTTTAGGTACGGTAAATTAAGTACAATAAAGTATGAGAATACACTCTCTATTATTTATTAACAATTACAATGCTATTCTTAACCATCGAATGTGTATTTAGTCAATTTGATCTTTGGTTCTGTTGAATCTTCACGTGTATTGGACCCTTCTTCTTCTTCGTCCTCCTTGGGAGCTGAATTGAGAATATATTTATGGGCCTCAACCATATCCGGTCGATTAGATTGCCAGTTTGCCTTTTCTACTACTACGATCCCTAGTGTGACTCAATGAAACTCAACCATATCCGGTCGATTAGATTAACAGTGTGCCTTTTCTACCGCTACGAGCGCTAGTGTGACTCAATGAAACTCAACCATATCCGGTCGATTAGATTAGCAGATTGCCTTTTATACCACTGCGAGTGCTAGTTTGACTCAATGAAACTCAACCATATCCGGTCAATTCGATAGCAGATTGCCTTTTCTACCACTAATGTGACTCAATCAAACTCAACCATATCCGGTCGATTAGATTAGCAGATTGCATTTTCTACCTCTGCGACTGCTAGTGTGACTCAATGAAACCCAACCATATGCGGTCGATTAGATTAGCAGGTTGCCTTTTCTACCACTACGAGTGCTAGAGTGACTCAATGAAACTCAACCATATCCGGGCGATTAGATTAGCAGTTTTCTTTTTCTATCACTACGAGCGCCAGTGTTACTCAATGAAACTCAACCATATCCTGTCGACTAGATTAGCAATTTACCTTTTCTACCACTACGAGCGCTAGTGTGACTCAATGAAACTCAACCATATCCGGTCGATAAGATTAGCAGCTTGCCTTTTCTACCACTGCGAGCACTAGTGTGAGTCAAGGCATAGTTTCACTTATGCCCTTATTACTACGTCCGGTGTGAAGATTTTTCAAAAAATCAAACGCCTAAGGATATTGAACCAAGGAACTTTGACTTGCTTTAACTTATTTCCTTTTATACCTTCTAGGATGCTACAAACTTCTTCCATCTCACTCTGTTGTTGGCCATCCTTTTAATTTGGGTCCATATCTTTCCTTCTGAGACGACTTCACTTTCGATTTATCGGCTACCACCTGATCGAGTCGTTCACTTTCAAACATGGTTCGTACGTTCCAACAACCTATTCTTGTCTTTTTTCTACAGCCAAAGGTCGTCATTTGTGGAGCCATTTTCACCGTGGCCCACATTTTAACCGAGTGTGTGGATCTTGCTGACTTACGAAGAAACCTTGGTTTGCAGATGACACTCTCACTTATATCAGGCGATGACGCGGTGGCTGCTGATCGCGTTATCCGCTGTATAAGTGAGAGTGGGTTAGGGCCAGAAATCTAAATTTTCCAGTATAAATTGACTCAACGACTTGTTCGTTTTTGAATGATAATTTTGTTTTTGTTTTTCCGTAATTTTTGTTTATTATTATAATTTATATTTTCATTTAATTTTTTGTTTTTGTTTTATTAATTTTTGGTCTTTTAAAATTTAGTTGTCCACCTCAAAATTTTTCATTCAATTCCAAATTTGTATTCTTTAATCTGTGTTAAGAGGGGCAGATGACCTCGTAGTTCTGCCCCTTAAAACAACAATAACTACCTAACTAACGTCATTTGTTTATCCGTCCTGATTCCGAGGCTTGTATCTGATTGTTTTACAAATTTGTTTTTAAGGCTTGCGGATTGTAAGTCCACAGCACCCGATCTTGAGGGTGGGGATGCCACCTAAGGTATCAGGCTACCAGCAGTATTTACAGTTAGTTGCTAGGCCAACAAACCCTCCTCCTTTCTCATTCCGGACTTGCGACCGGACAACGGTGGAGTTGAACCAAGGAACACATTAAAGAGAACATGTAATTAAGTTCATTTTCCTATGATTTGATTCAAATCGAAAACGAGCGATTTTAGACTGTTTTTCCAGAAGTGCCCTTAGGCTGGAAGTGATTTTCGAAATGTGTTTGTTTAGTTTGAAAGAGATCTCTAAAGGTGGGTATACACTTGCGCGCCGTGCACTGCGTGCGGTGCTTGCGCCGCGCATGTGTTGCTCGTCCAGAATTATTATTTAGACGAACCTCCCGCGATCCATAGGAAACCCACGAAAATTCACTAGTCAGTTTGGAGTGTGGTAAATATAATCATATCTCTGCTGTACGAGGAAAACCTCGCGATTGCGGTGATGAGTGGTGCGACTTTTTTAATGGCTAGTCTGTGATAAAAGAAAAAGAAACGACAATGACGTTTGAGGCACAGTGACCTGTTTAAAAAAAGGAATGGTGCGGAGCTAATGATGGACTTGAAGTCACAAGAAATAAGCGGCCAGAATAAGAATTTTACTCGAATGTCACCTTCTGACTTTGAGAATCTGCTGCAGAAGATTGGACCCCACATTTCCAAAGAAGATACGTATTTCCACCTGGCATTTATTTTACTTTTAACACGCCGGTAGGAAGACAGCAGAGATATCATCTTCTTGTATTGGTCCGCAGATATATCCCTCTCAGATCATATTTCCCTCCAGGCATCTGCTTTTAGTCTAATGGTTTCTTAAAATTATCCTTATGTTGAGGATCCCAGAGAAAAGGCTTTTTGCGATAAGAATCGACCAGTTTTATCACAGATTCGTCTGACCACTCCATTATCACCCCTCAAAACGCACAAATATTGCAATCAGATGCGCGCGAGAAACAACGAACTTCTCACAATCCCGTCCAAATCTGAATTGCGAACACTCAAAGTGCGAGTGGAAAAAACCGACACGAGATGGATCGTGGTGCGGCGCGCAAGTGTATACCGAGCTTTAGACTCAAAATTTGAAACCTTTCTGGGCCCTTTAGCCCTTCACCTTTTACCACTATTAAGGAAATTCCTTAATGTTACGTTTTTGCTACTTCGTCTGCTAAGAAATTATTACAACATAACACATTAAGCCGCGCCGGTGTCAGTTTATCAGCTGCTCACGTTGGCCAATCAGATCGCTTCCCGGACAAATTCAAATGGGCATTGCGACGCGATGTTGTCAACTCCGCACGTAGTTCAAGACAGGCTTGAGAGCACCAACCGAAGAACAAATATCCCCAAAGGATGGCTTTGAGCACGGATCTCCGGGCTGATGGGATAGCTTCATAGCAACTACGCTACGGCAATAACCACTGTCACCCACGGTGTGTTTGTTGAGATGCTAATTTCTCGGCAGTGTTTGCCACGTGGCTAGATACGAACATGTTTGTTAATGACCGATCGCAATGCATTAAATAACTATTACATCACCAATAATTATAATAATAATAATAATAATAACATTACGAGCCTTCCAGTAGTCGCATATGATGTGTAACATCTGACATTGAAGAAACCTCACGTGAAATTGATGGTACACTGGTATTTTATACTATTATTGGCACAAATATTAATCTATTGTAAAAGAGAGTGTTTTACAGATATTGTAGTTTATAATACGGAACTCATTTTATTAGATGATTTGTAGCTTCTACCAGCACCAGCCTAAATAAAGAATACGATATGGATCAACTAGATTAATAGACGCGACACCGCTCATAACCTTAAATTCCTTATAAACAGGTCCTCTTGATTCACAGACCAACACGTAATTTCATATGGATTCTGTTAAAATGAGTCATATTGATATGATAAATATCGTTTAAAATGATAATCTGGTAAGAAAAATATCTACCCCGTCCGGGATTCGAACCCAAGATCTCTAGATTCACAGTCATAAGCACTAACCCCACGGCTATTTCGACTACACACATCTTGTGCACAAGATGGTGACATTTCCACGTTCCAATAATACTGCATTACGGAATTAAGTTTCATTTATATTTTGCTTGTTTCGATAATGTTCCTGCGTGAAACTGAGTTTAAAATGCCTTATGAATAGGCCCTCTTGTGATTAAGAGAATGTATTCAGCAATAGTTCATGAAGGCTTGCTCAATCTCTCTCTCTATATATAAATGAAAGTTTGTCTGTTTTTTCTGAATTTCCACGGAAATTTGCGTTATTTGCGCGTTTCAGACTGTTTTATGAGGGATGCGCGCAAATATATATTTTTTGTCGGTCTGTCTGTTTGATTGTTTGTCTGTCTGTGGACAACTTAGAGTCCTTATAACTTGAGAACGGCTGGGTGGATCAACGTAAAATGTGATACAGATATCCATCAGAGGTACCACACTAATCATTGATGTAACTCTTCTCCGCACCTCTCATAAAAGGGGGCCTACCCCCTTAAAGTAAATTCTGAAATAGGCGTAGAAGGACGATACAAAGCTTATTTTCAACACCTCAATGTGAGAAACAAAACTCGGGGTTTAAGGCCCTAAAACCAACAGTTTTTGAGATATTCATAGAAAACTAGTTTCATTTAATAATCTACGAAAGAATGCCAGCTGGTAACCATGGCAACGGAATCTCGTAGGACCATCTATTTCTGTAAGATGCAATACAATTCCATTTATTACATTACTGTGAAGTTTGCAAACGGCTATAATGTTATCACGAAATCAAACTAAGCTGTAAAATTCATCAATACGTATAATGCGCTTAAGGGGATCAAGGAGTACTCTAGAATATTTTCACGCGATTTACACCTGCGGGTGTGGTACGGCAGGTCTATTATATTCCTATACACATATTACTCATTCATTCATTTCGTATAGGCCATCTACGGACCGCGTCATTCCAACCGTCTCCTACTGGCTTTGATGTTTGCCCTGTACGCCCGCATTCGTTCTCGGTGGACTTCCTTCCGTTCCTGGGTCCAATCTTTCCCGTTTTCAGCTTCAGTTTTTCTTGCAAACCTTTACAAGCTTGAAGTTTCCCTTTGAGTGGGGCGCGCTCCTGAATATCTGTTGGTGTAATCCCCACTTCTTTCAGATCTTTATCCAGCTCAATGCACCAGGCCCATTTTGTTTTCCTCTCCTGAAAGTAAGTTATGTAGCGGTTGGTCAGTCTCGCTGGGCTCATTCGTTTCACATGCCCAAAAAATGGTAACCTTCTCTTCCGGATGACGTTGCTTATCTTCTCCACATGAGTATATAGGTCATGGTTATGCCGTCTTCTGTATTCCCCATTGTCTTTAATGGAACCCAATATCTTGCTCAAAAGTTTCCTTTCTTTGGCCTCCAGTTTCTCGACCAAGCCTTTTTTGTTCATCGTGAGGCATTCGGAAGCATGCAAGACCTCCGGACGGGTGACACTGCAGTAATGTTTTAGTTTTGCGTTGAAGGGTATTGACCTTTTCTTATAGGTGCCCTTAGTTAAATGGTAGGCCATTTCCATTTTGCTCATGCGTGATGTGAATGCTTCTTTCTCTGATAATATCCCTTCCCTGACCCGTCCTGAAAAGAAAAGTACATGGCCATTGGCTGAATTAAAAATAAAATAAAAATAGGTGTTATAATTTCTCCCTATATTATATTATTATTAGTATAATATTATGGCGTACAACGACGAGACAAATCCCCTCTGTGCCAGCAACAAAACTCGGGGGCCCTAAAGGGTCCTCGAAAACTACATTATAAGGCTCTAAATCCAACAGTTTCTGAAATATTCCCAGAAAACTAATTTAATTTAATTTAACAAACTAATGAAGGAATGCAAATCGGTAACCATGAGAACATTATCTCAAGGGGTGGCAAACAACTTTCCATCTATTTCTGTAAGAAGCAATGTCACTCCATTTATTACATTTCTGTGAAAGTTTGCAAATGGCTATAAGGTTATCACGGAACTAACGTAGACCGTATAATTCATCAATGCAAATAAGGGGGTGAAGGGGTAACCTAGAATTTTTTCATGCAATTTTCACGTTCGACATATAGTACAGAAGGTCTATTATTTCTCCAAACAGCAATATTATTTTCAAAAAATCCTGAATTGAACCAGCATTTTTTGCGGCTTTTAGGAATTTGGGCAATTTGAGGCTAAAGAACCTGAATTTTCATGCACCACAAGCCTTTATAATTTATGAAAGGGGTCTTCCTGTGTATGGGCACCTAGACCAACGTAGAGGGTCAGTTTTTATGTGACGTGTATTGCGTTTCGTCTACAAGGCTTTCAATTGTAGGCTATTTCACGTCAGGAAGTACACGTTAGGTGAATTTAGTCTGAGAGCACATTTTAACTTTTTTTTGTCGACATACGGGTTCATCGTAAGGATGATTTTATTTGATACTGTGTGGTAGATATACCCATATTTGGATATCTGGGTAATATGTTGTAGTCAATAGAATTGTCTATCTGTCTTTCTGTGTATCTTTATGTACGCCTATACCTCGTGTTCGGATGCTTGGTGCATCGTAAAATTAGGTATGGTAACCATTAGAGTCAATACACCAATCATTTATAAAACACTTCACCGTACTTTTCATACAGTAGAAGGGTGTATATAGAGAAAAACTTCTCAATATATGCTAAAATAGGCGAAATATAAAAATTATCCTAGAAGGACGACCAAAGCATATGTTGCGCTTCTCAATGTGAGACACAAAATTCGGGAATCTATAAAGGGTCTCCGAAAACTACATTTTAAGGGCCTTAAATTAACAGTGTGTATGATATTCCCAGTAAACTAACTTCGTTCTGATAAACTTGAAGGAATGACAAAGCGCTAACCATTGCAACAATAGCTCAATTGATAATGTCTGGTGTTAACAACGAACACCGTTCGAAGAACGGGTACTTCTGCTAGTCATTAATAAAACTCTTCACCGTACTTCTCATAGAATGGTTGGTATAGGAAAAAACTTTTCAAAATACATGCTAAAATAGGCGAAATATAAAAATTATCCTAGAAGGACGACCAAAGCATATGTTGCGCTCTCAATGTGAGACACAAAATTTGGGAGTCCATAAAGAGTCTCCGAAAACCACATTTTAAGGCCCTTAAATTAACAGTGTCTGTGATATTCCCAGAGAACTAACTTCGCTCTGATAAACGTATGCAGGAATAACAAGCCCCTGACAATTGCAACAGTAGCTCAATGTTTATAACGTCTGGTTATTAATACCGAAGACCGTTCGAAGAGTGGGTACTGCTGCTAGTTCTCGTATAACCACAACGATTATATTATATTCATGACTGCATTACCGTTATGTGGGTTAATATTTGAATAGCCATTGTGCAGAAACATAATCCCGGCAATGCCGACTACTTACAATGTTGGATATTAAAGCATTTTACCATTTAAATACTGATACGAAGACTTCGAACATGTACCATGTCATTTGTTCCAATCACTTGACACCCGAGTTCGCATGAGCGTTTTCCGTTGAGTATGTCATATACATTCCACATGGCCGAGAGTACGTCATGGTATCAATTTCCGACACCACGCGCACATTGTTTCTCGTACCACTGCCAGCTGGGTCTTACCACTGCCCGCTGGATCGATCGATCGAGTTGGCAGTGCATCTTATACTTCTTTCGTTCCACCACTGCCAGCTAGTACACTTCCGTTCGATCGATCGGAAAGATGTTACACATCAATAATAAATAATAATAATAACATAATTTCAATTTCATTTTTGTATTAAATACTATTGATGAGCCTCCGTGGCTTAGGCGGCAGCACGCCGGCCTCTCACCGCTGGGTCCATGGTTCAAATCCCGGTCACTCCATGTGAGATCTGTGCTGGACAAAACGGAGGCAGACAGGTTTTTCTCAGGGTACTCCGGTTTTCCCTGTCAAAATTTCATTCCAGCAACACTCTCCACTATCATTTCATTTCATCTGTCATTCATTTAATCATTGCCCCAGAGGAGTGCGACAGGCTTCGGCAGCCGGCACAGTTCATATCCTCGCCGCTAGATGGGGGCTTCATTCATTCCATTCCTGACCCGGTCGGAGACTGGAAGCAGGCTGTGGATTTTCATTTTCATTAAATACTATTGATATCTCACGGCAAGTCCAGTACAGATTATCTGTGAGACATATTAATTATTATTTACAACATATTAATACAGATTGTATTTCAATGTCCTCTGCAAGGATTGTCAGCATTTAGTTGTTGTTTTTTTCAGACTCCATGAGCAACTTGTGTCCTGATTGCAACAAATGAACCTATTTTGGAGAACAAGCGGACCCGTGTGAGAAATCTCGCATGTTCATAAACCACACTTTACCCAGTAGGTTTATAATGAGACACTTTAGGAGAAAAGATGTTATGTTTTTATTTCAACCAAATGATTATAGAACACAATTTATATTTCAGGATAAAGGAAAGACCTCAGAATCTTAATGACATGAAACAGGCGTCACAGCGGCCCGTGGACAGAAATTATGGAGCGTATTTTCCTACAGCAACAGTTTGAATGGCATGGACTCCGTCTTGAGGAATGAATTCATGATGAAAATTAATAAATGTAAAACAAAAATACTGGAATGCAGCCGAAATAAATCAGAAACCTCTATAGACATCAAATTGGCAGGTGAAATGTTGAAGTAAGTAGGCTTCTGTTAATTACGAAGCAAAATAACCAGTGATGGATGAAGCAAAGAGGATATAAAAAGTAGGTGGGCTCAGGCAAGGAAAGCATTGCTACAAAAAAGGAATCTGTTGACATCGAATATAGATTTAGGTATTAGGAAGTCATTTTTGAAAGCCTTTGTCTGGAGCGTGGCGCTCTATGGAAGTGAAACTTGGACTATTGATGCAGCAGAAATGAGGAGAATTGAAGCATTTGAAATGTGGTGTTACAGGAGAATGATGAAGATCAGATGGGTAGATAGGTTTACAAACGAAGAGGTATTAAGACGAGTGGGAGAGGAGAGATGTTTCTGGCGACTGCTAATGAAGAGAAGAGATAGGTTGGTAGGAAACATACTAAGAACCCAGGAATAGCAAGCTCAGTTATGGAAGGAAGGGTCGAGGACAAGAACTGTAGGGGTAGACCAAGGTTAGAATATGTTAAACAGATTGCCTCGGATGTAGGGTGTGGCAGCTATGTAGAGATGAAACGATTAGCTCAGGACAGGGAGGTATGGAGGGCTGCATCAAACCAGTCAAAAGACTGAAGACTCAAACAACAACAACAACAACAACAAACATAGTGTCTGCAAATCGCACGCTTCGTTTATTTTTTAAAGTCATTTTTAAAGAAACTATAGATATTTATGAAGTTACTAGCTGTACCCGGCATGCGTTGCAATGCCAATCAAAGAAAGTGTTGGCGTTGTAACTTTGTTTGTTGAAGTGCTTTTGGAATCCCAATATTTTATTTATTTTCCGTTAACCACCTCTAAACTATTGTAAAATTGATTTAATATCTCAAAAAAATCATGGGAGCGTGCTCAACAAATCACCAAATTTTCATTGCCATGAAATGAATGGTATATGAACGCATGCGGGACTTTGTTGAAACGATTCGAGCGCCGTCGCCCATTTGCTGAATATACTCGTACGCTACCTATTGTAAAATGAATTTACTAAGTGATAACCTTCCTTGGCGAGTACACAACAACTCATGAAAGTTTCATCGCAATCGGATGAATGCCATATGAACGCATACGGGTTTTTGCTTAAACGATTCGCGCGACGACACTCATTTGTTGAATCTACTTGTGCGCCACCCACGGAAAAACGGATTTACTGATTCATACACCTTCGCAGGACTGTGCTCAACTCCCCAAAGTTTTATGATAATCGGATGAATGTTATATGAACGCGTACGGGACTTGGTTGGAACGATTCACGCGCTGTCGCCCATTAATTGAATCTAATCGTGCGCTACCAATTGTAAAATGGATTTACTAAATCGGAAATCTTTGCGGGAGTGGAAACAACATTTATCCAAATTTCATTGCAATCGCATGAATGGTATATGAACGCATACAGATTTTTTTTTAACGATACGCACGCCGTTACTCATTTGTTGAATCTAAGTGTGCGATACATATTGTAAAGAGGATGTACTAAGCCAGAAACCTTCCCTGAAATGTTCGCAACATCTCACCCAAGATTCATCGCTTTCGGACAAATGGTATATGAACGCATACGGGACTTTGTTGAAACGCTTCGCGCGCCTTCGCCCATATGTTGAATCTACTTGAGCGCTACCTATTGTAAAATGGATTAACTAAGCCTGAAACTTTCCCTGGAGTGTACACAAAAACTCGCCCAAATTTAGTCGCTATCAGACGAATGGTGTATGAACGTATACAGAACTATGTAGAAACACTTCACGCATCGTCGCTCGTTTGTTTAATCTACTTGTGCGATACCTATTGTAAAGTGAATTTACTAACCCAGAAACATTCCCTGAAGAGTACACAACATCTCACCCAAGTTTCATCGCTATCAGACGAATAGTATATGAACGCAAACGGGACTTTGTTGAAACGCTCCGCGCATCGTCGCTCATTTGTTGAATCTAGTCGTGCGCTACCTATTGTAAAATGGATTTACTAAGCCAGACACCTTGCCTGTAGTGTACACAACCTCTCACCCAAGTTTCATTGCTATCGGACGAATGGTATGTGAACGCATACAGGACTTTGTTGAAACGCTTCGCCCGTCGTCACTCATTTGTTGAATCTACTCGCGCGCTACCTATTGTTAAGTCGATTTACTAAACCAGAAACCTTCCCTGAGGTGTACACAACATCTCACCCAAGTTTGATCACTATCAGACGAATAGTATATGAAGACATACGGGACTTTGTTGAAACGCTTCGCTCGTCGTCGCTCATTTGTTGAATCTACTCGTGCGCTACCTATTATAACATGGATTTACTAAGTCAGACACCTTGCCTATAGTATACACAACCTCTCACCCAAGTTTCATCGCCATCGGACGAATGGTATGTGAACGCATACAGGACTTTGTTGAAACGCTTCCCCCGTCGTCACACATTTGTTGAATCTACTCGTGCGCTACCTATTGTTAAGTGGATTTACTAAGCCAGAAACCTTCCATGAAGTGTACACAACATCTCACCCAAGTTTCATCACTATCAGACGAATAGTATGTGAACGCATACGGGACTTAGTTGAAACGCTTCGCTCGTTGTCGCTCATTTGTTGAATTTACTCGTGCGTTACCTATTATAACATGGATTTACTAGCCAGAAACCTTGCCTGTAGTGTACACAACATCTCACCCAAGTTTCATTGCTATCGGACGAATGGTATGTGAACGCATACAGGACTTTGTTTAAACGCCTCGGCCGTCGTCGCTCATTTGTTGAATCTACACGTGCGCTAGCTATTGTAAAAAGGATTTACTAAGTAAGAAACCTTTCCTGGAGTGTGCACAACAATACAACCTAAGTTTCATAACAATCGGATGAATGGTATATGAACGCATACGGGACTTTGTTCAAGCGATTCGCGTGCCGTCACTCATTTGTTGAATCTACTCGTGCGCTACAACTTACATATTTATTCACCTTTTAAACCTTCCCTGGACTTCCACAAATAATTCAAGACCAAAATTAGCCAAATCGGTCCAGCCGTTCTCGAGTTTAAGTGAGACTAACGAACAGCAATTCATTTTTAGCCTATTTTCAATTTTGAAAAAATAGGCTTATGAGATCACCTTTTGTCCGTGTGTGTGTGCGTGTGTGTGTGTGTGTGTGATTCGTGTGTGTGTCCCCCCCTAATAAAATCTAAACGGCAGGAGCGATTTCAATGAAACTCGGAAAGTTCATAGCACTATTCCCGGCGACCTCGACCGTGCCCTTCAAATTTTCTTACGACTCACCAATCCAACATGGCGGCTGTGCGAAATATTTCACCAGCATTCAATATCTCCGAAACTATTACCGATATTACCCTGACATTTTCTATGGTGATAGAGGGAACTACTATAAGTTCACTTATGTGACCTTTAAAAACCTGGTAACTACAAAACCAACATGGAGGCCATGCGAATTTGCGACTTTTAAATAGTCTTTTCTCGTGATTTGACCAACCAAACACAATGAAACCTGGTACAGTATATGTTTATATACATTGTAATGCACCGACATCTAACTTCGTTCAATTGTTTACATAATCACAAGATGGCGGATGTGCGAAATATTTCACCGGCATTCTATATCTCTGAAACTATTAGCGGTATCTCCCTAAAATTTTGTACGGAGATAAAGGGCACTACTAGAAGTCCATCTATAAGACTTTCAAAAACCGGTTGACTACAAAACGAACATGGCGGCCAAGCGAATTTGAAAATTTTAAATAGACCTTTCTCGCGATTTAATGTTCCAAGCGCACTGAAACCAGGTACAGGATATATTAATACACATTGTAATCCTCTGGTATCTAATTTAGTTCAATTGTTTACATAACCTCAAGATGGCGGCAGTGCGAATTTTAAAATTAAGTTTTTATTTCTTGTGATGTAGTCATGCGATCGAAGTGAAAGTTTGAATAATGAACCTACGCAATAATTTTCCTTTAATGGTACATGACTCTATGGCCTATACATTTAACAATCCAACATGGCGACCATCCGAAATATTTAGACGATACTGAATTTCTACGAATCTATTTTAGCAATCAAACTGCATTTTTTAATGTTCATAGGGACTATGAACTTAAGTTCACCTATAGAACTTTAAATAACCTGGTGATCACAAATCCAACATGGCGGTGACGCAAATTATAAATATTCACATGGACGTTTCTCGCAATTTAACCATCCGAGTGCAGTGAAACTTGGTACAGTAAATCCTTATACGAATGTTAATCCACTGGCATCTAATTTATTTCAATTGTTTCCATAACCTCAAGATGGCAGCTGCGAAAAATTTTAAAATCTCCTTGTTTTTTCTTGTGTCCTAATTATGCGATTGAAATTTGAATACTACACGTTCACAATAATCTGCATGTAACAGTACATAACTCTAGGACCTACATATATAAAATCCAACATGGCGACCATCCGAAATATTTAGTCGGTTCTCAATATCTACGAATCTATTACAGCAATCAAACTGAAATTGTGTATGTTGATAGTGGCAATTAACATAAGTAGGATATATGAAAATAGGCTGTATAGTTCTTCACGGAACTACTTGTTATATATAGAATGTGCGATAAGTCACTGCTAATGTATATTCTCGTTCATTTGAATGCTCATTTGTCACGATCGGTAGCTTGTGAGCGCCAACGGAGGGATTTATTCTACTGAACTAATATATATGATGTGAGGCTAGTGAAAACAATGACGTGAATTGTGTACTTCCTATTTTGTATTGATTACATTCATTCCTCACTTAAGGCTAGTGTGTGTTTCACAGAGTTCCATAATTTGAACGTTTTTCGGCATAAAGTATTATACTCAAATAGATGCCTAATTTCACATTAAAAATAATCATGTTATTGGTTTTATGTCCCGTTAAACTCTTGCGCTTTTTTAGACGCTGGGGAGCCAGAATTTTGCCCCGAAGGGTTGTGGTTGTTTCTTTTAGCTAGGGGTATATCAATTGCTTCCTTTATGTCAAGAACACATGTGTGACCAAAGGCACAGTTTCACTAACATTGAAACGGAGCTAAAAATATTTCATCACGAATAGAAAGGCATAGCTCTTGACCTAAAGGAAGAAATTGAGAGACACCTAGCTAAAAGAAACAACCCGAATAATATAAACGAACACACTTTCATGGAGTGCTCACCCCTCTTCACTCTACTAAAAAACACACCCTGTCGGAAACAAGACACAACATAGCGATACAGCCAAGCTAGATAAAAGGGGGGAGGGGGAAATAGGGGGATTTTAATAAGAAAATGTTATCTGGATCAGGATATACGATGTACTTTTTTCATCAATAATCCTAGGCTGTTAATCACGGCAGCATTAAAGGTGTCGGGACTTTCTCAAAGACCGGGTGCGCTTAGTGTGAATGGCTACTAGTCTACGCGTGGCGAGATATGTTCCACGGTCTTTAATAGTTGATGACCTTCCTTCATACAGCAACATACACCATATATCTAATCTTGGCAAACCACCAAGTACACTTGCACTTGACACAAACAACATTTAGGAATGTTGGGAGCGGGGGAAGCAGCACTGGGGATACCAAACCAGTTCAGTCGCGAGTTACTATTCACCAATGAACAGCGCGCTGCCGAACTGCACAAGTTTCCTAACCAGATATGAAGCCTGTATAATACTTCACATTCAGAATTGTCCATTCACAACAACCATATGGTCATTCCAAAAACAGACAAATTCCAGAGTTCTATCACAACTTTCAGCATCTCACTAAAACATCACATGGAATACAACTCACAAATACCGATGAGTTGCATTCCCAATACAGCAACTAAATAAGTGTACATATTGTAAATATTTTCACCTGTATTTTCAGACATAGATTTGTATATTAAGTGTAATGGTTCTGATTATGATCGCTTCATGATCGAGACTGGTCATCCTAGTGTATTTATTAATCTCATGTAATTTTTTTCAGGATTAGGATGTAAACCAACTCTTTTGGGTACATTCGTGTTGACCGACTGAAAAGCACCAAACTTTTGTTTACTAAGGAATCACTGAAAAATGGCTTCAAACCCCATTAAGTATCCTTCCCACTTAAACGTATTTTAGCTGCATACGTTGAAATATATATAAGCTCCTCATCACCAGTTACGAGTTAACGACGTTTACCGAAGGAAATATCTATGTTAGCAACTCAAATATAACCGACAATTTAACTTCCAATTCAGTGGATGACGTAGGGTGACTTCTACTGTAGAAACTGTTGGGCAGTGTTCTCAGAGGTATTCTGAACATCGTGAGACATTTGGTCATGGTATTTAACACATTCTAAGTTTTTCGGAAATCTGTGATTTTATTTGGAGGTTTCAACCTCTCCATCGGGGCAGTTAATCGAAAAAAAGCCTGCCTCGGGACGAGGAGTGAGTTATTACCGGGACTATTACCAGGATGTAACTTGTAGCCATAACTCTTCCATTATCCCTCCGTCACGTCCACCGGCTGTCAGGAAACAGTGGAACTCACACTTTGATCAAATGGTCTCTATTCATTGGCACATTCACTGATTTATGGAGAGTTTTTTCAATCAAACGCAATCAATTTCAATGCACTGTACTGTACACGCTGTTTCCTCTGGAAACATATTTTGGTGATTGTTGTTTTAAGGAGTGGTAGACCCAGGTCATCTGCCTGTGTTGGTTATTTATTACTATTATTATTATTATTATTATTATTATTATTATTATTATCTAATTATCCCTCCCTATATTATTATGCTAAGGTCCCATTCCAGTTTTGTACCGAAAATAAGGTCCCATTAACACCAACCTACGCATATGGGGTACCTACAGGTTCAGCACAACCCAATGCGTAAGCGAAACCCACTCACTTACACATTAAATGCCTCACAATTAAGTAAATACCTTAAAACATGTATATTTACAATGAAATAATGAAAGAATGCAACACGGTAACCATGGTAACAGAATCTCACAGGTCCATCTATTTCTGTAAAACGCAATGAAATTCCAATTATTACATTACTGTGAAAGTTTCCAGACGGTTATAAGGTTATCACTGAACCAAATTAAGCTGTAAAATTCATCAATACACACAGTATAATGAGCTTAAGTGGGTCAAGGGGCACTCTAGATTTTTTTCACGCAATTTTCACGTGTGAGTGTGGTACGAAAGGTCTTTTTCATCCGACTATAAAGGTTCTCCGAAAACCACATTTAAAGGCCCTTAAATTAACAGTGTATGTGATATTCCCAGAAAACTAACTTCGCTCTGATATACCTATGAAGGAATGACAAACCCCTAACCACTGCACCAGTAGCTGAATTGATAAAATCTGATCATTCATAACAAGGATAAATCAGTCATACCATTCATGATTGAGATTTTGCTAAGTGTACTCTTTACAACTGGAATATTTGCGGGCGAAGCCGCGACGGGTAATGCTAGATATTATTATTATTATTATTATTATTATTATTATTAAGTGGAGAGCAGCTTTACGAATTTCATGCTCATATCGTACGGTGTCTCATCGTACTAGCAGTAGCTCCCTATTGACTACCTAGCCTTAGAAAGACAGGAGATCTGGCATACCCAAGGAGAGCTGGGAAGGAAACGGGCAAAGGAGCTAGCTGTCAGTCACAGAATGGATCTATGGCAACAGAGATGGGAAGATGATTCCCGAGAGAAATGGATGAATAAGCTGATACCATCCCTAGCTGACTGGGTCGACCGGAATCAAGGAATCCTGACAGGTCACGGATACTTCTGAAAATTCCTCCACAGAATATAGTGAGCAAGTAGTCCGGTGTGAATTTTCTGCAATGCCATCGAAGACACAAAAACAGGGCAATGATGCAAGAAGCGATCAGCAATTTAGCGGAATGGTCAAGAGGAAACGAACTTAACATACATTTAAAGAAGACAAAGGTAATGACGTTCCGCAAAGGAGGACGAATCTCGTCGAAGGACGTTTTCAGATGTGGAAACCACACACTGGATATAGCAAAGTCTTACAAATACATAGGGATATCTCTACAGGTCACAGGATTTACCATTACAAGGCACGTCGAGGATAGAACAATCACCGCAATTAAGACCACAATGCAAATAAAAAGACTTAGAAGCTTATCACTGGCGACAGCAATTTCACTGTTCAAACTGCAAATTGCCGCAGTAGAATCATACGCCATCGATGTAATATAGCCACACCTGAACTACAAGAATGTCAAAGCCCTGGATAGAGTCAAAGCCAGATACTTAAATAAGACGCTTGGTGTATCGAAGTTCACTCCAACCCGACTAGTATATCAACTGGCGGGAACAACGACATTTATAGAAGACATGATGTTAACATACAGCTTGACCTCAACCGAAGCATGCGACAAGTTCTTTCAAGAACGAGTACAGAAAGCAGCAGAAATCGACCCGGCATTCTACCGAACCCCAGCCATGAAAGAGGAAGAATGGAAAAAAGCCGGTTACGAACTCCGCCACCTTTACACAAGAGGGGCAATACATGGATTTCACCATCGAATCTGCAGCAGGAAAGGTTTCCACAACGCCGACAATGAATGTGTCTGCGAACTCTGCCACCAAGCCTGCCCACAGTATCATATGTTCGAATGCGCCCAAAGAACTCTGCCAATCTCACATTACGGAAAGGACTGATGTAAATGACGTTTTCTATTGAATAACTATGTACACATTGTGTTTATATACTCCACACTTTGTTTGTTTGTGTCCATTCGCTGCCACAAAGAAGATGCTTGGAAGCTTAGCAGGGAGAACTGGCTCCAGACAACATCGTGCATGCTATGATGAACAATCAAGAGTCCTGGGATCAGCTAGCATTGTGTGTGGAAAGTACTTTTCGCCAAAAGAAGAGCGACTTAGATGCTTATGAGCGATTCTTCATTTCGCCTGTGAACTTTTCGTTCTGCAAAATTCATAGTCAAGTTAAGATTGGACGGAAGGGGGATTTGTGTTTCATGCACCTCGCCATTCTTAAATTACGTCTGACAAGAATTTTTGCACATGCATCTCCATGATAATATAATTAATAGTCCAGTCAGTGATTATAACCCATCATGCCGAGACGTGAAACGGATATTGGTCGTTGTTCATTGACATTGGAAAAAGAAGCGCTTATCACGTAATGCATTCATAACTGTTCCCGGGCGAAGTCAGGGCGGGTTGATAGTATTTTTTATAAATTACAATTAAATATTTAGAACCCTTATTTAATCAAATAATTTGCAACGATATCCCTTTTATTTTATTTGAAATTGTCTCTATTATTTTACATCCGACACAAATACTTATCCATTAGATTTTATATATTTACTGTTGTAAAGTGTTAAGTTTATATTTTCATCGTTCTTATTCATTGAATTTCCAGTTTCTTCATTTAATGCTGTGCATAATGTATTTTAATTGACTTCGTTTCTCAACACAGATTATTTCCTTAAGGTTTGTTTCTAATGTTGCTGAGGAAGGTCCCACTGGTGGATAGAAACATGTACTAATTTGAATATAATTTTAATTGATTGGCGGAGCATTTTAATTAATTATCTATTAAAATACGGAAATGTTTGTTACATTTTCCTAAATTTGTAAATGATTTTGCTTTTTAAAAACTTTTTTAATGTGTCAACGTTTCAAATGTGTTCCGTTAATTTTCTGCTCCTCCTGTAAATGTTGCGTTTGTATTGTTGGTACTACTGTAGTTATGTTGTGACCCTTAAACCACTTACCTGATTGCTGGAAAAAGAACCTTCATAAGCGCTGGAGCACATCTGCTCATCGAAAGTTCATGTCTAACTAATACGCGACAATGAAAAGTGGCTTCTTAAAATGTCTATATTTTTCTAATTTGCAAACAAGCATTGAGCAAATTAAAATGAATTGGTTTCATGAGCTTTTTAAATAAATAAATAAATAAATAAATAGATTAAACAAGATGTTCAGTAAAGAACATATAGCCTACTTTCTCCTAAATGCATGGGTATTGTTATAACTCTTTGTCCTTTCCAAGGAGTATAATTGAATGTTGGTTGTAGTAGCTTGTTGAAATAAGTGCCATACGGATATTAAACATGAATATGAGGTGCCCTTTGCTAGTGCTACCTCTGTAGCAAATTTCGTTCAATTCGGTTTCACCGTGTTTGAATAGATAGGGGAATCGATTGGCACACACACATGGCCGCCAGCCGCAAATTATTGGCAGATGACCTAGTAGTTTGGTCGAAAGATTCTTCGTACAGAACCGTATCATGTTACAAAATCTGGTAGAGATCAGATAAAAAGGTTGGTCGTAATTTGATTTAAGCTTTGAACATTTGGGTGGCCGCCATTACGTTTCCGTCAAGATTGCGGCGATATAAAGCATGACACTGAGGTGCTCTTTGCTTGTGCTACCTCTGTACCAAATTTCGTTCAATTCGGTTTCACCGTGTTCGAATAGGGGGAATCAATTGGCACACATATATGGCCGCCATCCGCAAATTATTAGGCAGGTGACCTCGTAGTTCGGTCAAAAGATTCTTCATACATAAAGGTATAACGTTGCAAAATTTGGTAGAGAACAGATGATTAGGTTGGTCGTAATATTATTTAAGCTTTGAACATTTGGGTGACCGCCATTACATTTTCGTCAAGATGGCGGCGATATAAAACATGACACTGAGATGCCCTTTGCTAGTGTTACCTCTGTACCATATTTCGTTCAATTCGGATACACCGTGTTTGAAAAGGTAGGGGGAATCAATTTGCCCACAAACATGACCGCCTTCCGCAAATTATTGGGCAGATGACCTCGTAGTTTGGTCAAAAGATTCCTCATACATAAAGGTATAATATTACAAAATTTGATCGTAATTTGATTTAAGCTTTGAATATTTGGGTGGCCACCATTACGTTTCCGTCAAGATGGCAGCGATATAAAACATGACACTGAGGTGCCCTTTGCTAGTGCTACCTCTGTACCAAATTTCGTTCAATTTGGTTTCACCGTGTTTGGAAAGATAGGGGGAATCGATTTGCACACAAATATCGCCACGATCCACAAATTATTAGGCAGATGACCTCGTAGTTTGGTCATAGGATTCTTCATACTTAAAGGTATAATGTTACAAAATTTGGTAGAGATCAGATTAATAGGTTGGTCGTAATTTGATTTAAGCTTTGAACATTTGGGTGGCCACCATAACGTTTTCGTCAAGATGGCGGCGAGGTGCCCTTTGCCAGTGCTACCTCTGTACCAAATGTCGTTCATTTCGGATTCACCGTGTTCGAATTGATAGGGGGGGGGGACAGACATTCAGAGTACACACACTCACACACAGACTCACACACAATTTTTGGCCCTGTAGTGATCTCTTAAGTCTACTTCCATTTTTTGCAAAAATCGAAAGTAGGCTAAAAATTAATGAATCAATGAATGAATCAATCAACGAATGAATCAATCAATCATTCAATAAATGAATGAATACATCAATAAATGAATGAATCAATGAACGAATGAATCAATCAATGAATCATTGAATGAATCAATCAATCAATGTGATTGACCCAATAAATGAATGAATCAATCAATGAATCATTGAATGAATGAATCAATCAATCAATGAATGCGATTGAATCAATAAATGAATGAATCAATCAATGAATCATTGAATGAATGAATCAATCAATCAATGAATGCGATTGAATCAATAAATGAATGAATCAATCAATGAATCATTGAATGAATGAATCAATCAATCAATCAATGTGATTGAATCAATAAATGAATGAATGAATCAATCAATGAATGTGATTGAATCAATAAATGAATGAATTAATCAATGAATCGTTGAATGAATGAATCAATCAATCAATGTGATTGAATCAATAAATGAATGAATCAATCAATCAATGAATGAATCGACCAATCAATGAATGAATTAATGAATCAATCATTGACTCAATAAATAAATGAATGAATCAATCAATGAGTCATTGAATGATGAATGAATCAATCAATTAATGAAGCAATGAATGAATTAATGAAAGAATGAATGAATGAATGAATGAATGAATGAATACATAAATAAATTAATAAATTGTAACCCTGAATTGTGAAAAATTTGCGTTTCATTTACGGGGTATTCAGTGATCTCGTGTGCGTTGTGTCCAGAAACATGAGGTACAGCTGTCAAGTTTACTTATGGGTAGAAGCACACCTTCAGAAGGTATAGAACGCAACTCCCTATACTGGAACCATGGTTGTCGACTTACTTTGGATATATGTTCTTCCGGAGGGTTAGAGATTCTGTGCTATCTATCGCTTTCAGCATCTTGTGAGAGGGAAGTTGTGGGAAGCCAGATCAATCGATGTTCCGAGCGTGTTTGATTAGCCGCCACACCGCTGGCAGGTTCCTCTCAAGTCACCAGAACTAATGAGGAGACTACTCCAAGACCGCTGGAAATAACTAGACACAGCCCATAGTAGGAAAATAATTGTGCTGTGAAGTTCATTGAGATTTCATCTCTCCCATGCTCCAGATGACACAAGAACACCATTAGATCCCCCTTAAGTGCAGGCGAAGGTAATTCTTATGATAATTCAATTCGAAGAATGTTCCAGGTTTACCGTTTCTCCCATTAGAATATACGGCTGCTAAATCACCAAGAGTATATCTCTATTCCTCCACTCCTGGTGGAATGACTGACATAGAGCTATTAATGGATTCTAGAAATCTCATTAGGAACTATAATTAAAGTCAGAATGCATATGAGAACGTTGCAGTTAACGACTTATAGTTTGAGAGACATCCCAGCTTGAATTAGATGGTAAGCAAACTTTAATGCCAAAATCAAAACTGATTACAAAGATACAGACACGGTGAAATAGGCCAAAGCTCGTTGAACGATTGAATAAGTGCCATTTAGAAGTCTTAGATATTGAAGATATTTCGTCATTTAAGTATCTTATATTTCACAGCTACAGTATATTTCACAATTATAACTTCGACCATTACAGTCGCCAATCCTTACTTAACAACCCTTGTCTTAGGGGTAGCGCCGCCTTTCACACAGGTTACAGAGGTGTTCTCATTATTAGTCTTAAGGAGAGAATTTAAAGCCAACACATATTTTCCGTTAAAATCATTTTGTTGATCACTTATCACGGTGGGTGAGTGGTTATCGTGTCGGATTACTATCCCCAAGCTTGCAGGTTCGCTCCTAGCCGTGGTAAGTGATTTTTGAAAGGCGGAAAAAATCACGACACGCATGTCATACGATGTTGGCATGTTATCGTTCCTATTTAAATTCAGTAGTCCGTGTTCATAATGGAAAAATTAATCTCGGGATTTTCCGCCAACCCAATGTTCCTCATTTCTCCACTAGAAAGCGCTATAGTATCAAGGAGCTTAGATATCTAACCCCCTTGACTTTCATAGTGCTTCAAGGAACAATAATATTCGACATGCAAGCTGCCCTCTGGGTGGCAAATAACAAAGCTTGCACCCGGCATCCAAGGCCATACGATATTATTATTATTATTATTATTATTATTATTATTATTATTATTATTATTTTATTGATCCACTGGTTACCACTTTTATTCGTCTAGGTAGTTAGTTTAAAGTTGCAAACTTTCGTTCTTGAAGGTCACTGTTGAATTGTTGTAACATTCGTGGAACATGAGATGAAGTGGGTCTCTCCGAAGTCTTTGGAAAACGATTTAAAAGAATCCAGCTCAGATATCCCTTGGAATACTCAATCTCCGAAATAGCCATACGTGAATTCCTATTGGAGAAGTTGTCAAGTCATAGGAGAGAAAAGCATCACTAACGAGACTGATAAAAGTGGTAACCAGTGGATCAATAAAATGATGTTAAATGGGAAAATGTATTGGTTTTAAATTCTCTCCTGGACTCCTCTGTACTTTGCTTATCCATGCAAGAACAAATCGTGACGCTTACCGTCCGGAGGTCCTCAAACCGCTCACTGCTGTAGATCTCGTGTAACACGCAGCCTGTGTACAAAGCCGCAATACCAATATCTCACCACACATTGTCTCTGGACAATAGGGAACACGTCACGTCTGTAGTTTATGTTCCACACGTTTCTGTGTCTGCTGAATCCCAGGCTGATTGGTTTCTGTGCCTTGTATCGGTCAACTTACTTTTATGATGGGTGGGAACTATCCACAGCAATCCTCGTCGTACCACGTGGGCTCGTTAAAGCCCTTTGCGTACACAATGGTGATTACAAGACTGAAGATTTATCATTACTTATTATCATTTCAAGGAGTAACGATTTCAACTCTGAGATTTGTTGATGAGATTGTCATCTTACAAGGGAAATATCAGGTAAGACAGGTCGAAACTTACCTTGAAAATTTGTAGACGCTATCGTTGTACTATAAGATGATAACGTGCGGAAACTCAGCTGCCAGATTGAACTGCAAGGCTTCGAAATAGTACCCGACATCCTGGTACACAGGCATGACCGCTGGAGGAGCTGGACATCCCTGTGGCACTCGGAGTAGTAGCGAGGCGGGGCGTATATGCTGACAGGATCGTGCGGCTTCTTCCCACCGGCCTTGAATACCTGGTCCGGGCTATCCCTGTCAACATGTACGGAACTTGCTACTTCCTATTGATTTATATGAGAGATTCGCCACATGATTTCGGAGCCTTGCAGTTCAATCTGGCGGCTGATTTTCCACACATTGTCTTCTTATAGTACAACGATTCCGTCCACAAAGATTCAAGATAGGTTTCGAGCTGTCTTACCTGATACTTCCCTTGTAAACTGATTCACCAGAGGATTTGAATTGCGTTTTCAAATGGTATGCACTCCATATTGAGGAAGGAATTCATGATGAAAATGAGCAAATGTAAACAAAAAAAGATACAGTCAGTCTGAGAGACTAGACTTTATATATTATCAAATGACGCATGCTACAAATGCTACACATGTTAGAAAGGCTCAGGAGGGCTTCTCGCGACGTCATACACGCCGTAACCGTAACGCATAACGGTAGACCAAAGCATAACGATGAAGTCGACAAGATCATTCGAAATCATAAAATAATGGAATGCTGCCGAAGGAAATCAGAAACCATATGGACATCAAATTGTCAGGTGAAAAATATAAAGTAAGTAGGAATCTTCTGTTACTTAAGAAGCATTATGATGATGATCATTGTTGTTTTAAGGGGCCTAACATCTAGGTTATCGGCCCCTAATGATCTGGTGATAGCGAAAATGACAATGAAATGGAAACCAAAACGAAAATTAAATGAGACGGAAGATACAAAAGGTAACTCAGATTGAAACTACTCACAAAATGGAGAACCGTAATACTTACAAAAGGGAATTTAGAACGTAAATACGTACAAAAGGAATAGATTGAAATATACGCACAAAATGTAGGCTAGGTTCAAAAGACATACAAAATGCAATGTAGAGTCGAAATACTTACAAAATGCAAATGAGGTTCAAAATACTTACAAAATGCAATTGAAATTCAAAATACTTACAAATTGCAAAAGAGATCGAAAATACGTACAAGATGCAATTGAGGTTCAAAATACATACAAAATGCAATCGAAATTGAAAATACACAATGCAATTTAGAATGAAAACCGCCCATTTCAGATTCTAAATGCTCACAAAATTCAATTCAAATTCAAAATGTTTACAAAATGCAATTGAAATTGAAAATTCTTACAAAATGTACGGTAGATTCAAACTACTCATTCGGATTGACAATACTTACAAAATGCAATTTAGATTGAAAATACTTACAAAATGTAATTTAGATTAAAAATACCCACAAAATGCAATTGAGAATCCAAATACTTGCAAAATGCAATTTAGATTTAAAATTCTTGAGAAATGTGGTTTTGGTTGAAAATACTTACAAAAATGCAATTGAAATTCAAATTACTCACTAAAATGCCCTGCTCCTACATTGAAAGACTTACTAAAAAGAAATTTAAATTGACAATCTTTACAAAATGCAATTAAGGTTGAAAAACACTCGCAAAATGCAATTTAGATCGAAAAAACTTACAAACTTACAAAAGGCAACGTAGATTAAAAATACCTACAAAATGAAAAAAAATCACTAAAAGGAATTTAGATACACGGGGAGCCAATTAACAAAAAGAGTGCGGGAATCTTGAAGAGAAAAGGAAATATAATGAAAAGAAAACAAGAGGTCTGACCCTTCGAAGAAGGAGGGATCAGGAAAGTTGAGACAAGGGCCAATTAAGGCGGGAAAGTAAAAGACTTCCTACGCCTCGGATACCCTAATACCGTCGGGATCGGAAAAGAACAAGAGTTGACCAAGGGAGGTCGACAGGAAAGAAGACGGAGAGGAGCCCGACACAAGTAAGTGGAAGCAATGCCGGACTCAGCTGGGGTCCCGTGGTCGCCAACCCACGTCCCACTAGATGTGAGCCCATGGGGGATACTTAAGAAGCAAATAACCAGTGATGGACGTAGCAAAGAGGATGTAGGAAGTAGGTTGGCTCAGGCATGGAAAGCATTTCTGCCGAAATCTATTGACATCGAATATACACTGCTGTGCAAAACTTAATGACGAACTGTCGCATATTGATGTACTGCCATGGGAAGACCTGCTACAGTGTGGTACGGAAGGCAACTGAAGGTAATATTCGATGTGACTAACAGAAATGCCACTTTTATACAGAGATGCCTCCTTACGCCATAACATTTGGACCACCGAAATGATCATGTTCGACAATGTTTCTAGGTGCATTACGTGTTCCCACCTCTCGCCAGACGAGGGTACGATCACTACGCAGACTGAATTTGCTCTCATCTGAGAAGAACACGCGACCTCACTCCTCGTAGGTCCAGAGCTGATGCTCTTGGCACCATCGCAAACGGTGCCACCGATGTGCGGGTGTCACCGGAGCGCACCCGGTTTCTATGCACGTGTGGGCGACGATGTTACCGCACTCTCAGTGGCTTCATCTATCACGTCCTTAAGTTTCGCACAGCAGTGTATATTATAACAGATAGGAAGTCATTTTTTAAAGTCCTTGTATGAAGTGTGGCGCTCTATGGAAGTGAAACTTGGACTGTTGGTGCAGCAGAAAAGTGGACAATATAAGCATTTGAAATGTGGTGATACAGGAGAATGATGAAGATTAGATGGGTAGATATAGTAACAAATGAAGAGGTATTGATACGAGTGGGAGAGGTGAGACTGCTGATGAAGAGAAGATATAGGTTGGTAGAAAACATACTAAGACAGCCAGGAATAGCAAACTTACTCAATGAAGGAAGGATCGAGGACCAGAAGTGTAGATCAATGTTAGAATATGTTAAAAAGATTGCATAGGTTGTAAGGTGTGGTATCTTAGAGATAAAACGATTGGCTCAGGACAATGAGGATTGGAGGACTGCATCAAACCAGTCGAATGGCCAAAAACACAAACTCACACACATTGTGATTATCATTATTTTACGTTATGCCCAGATAAGAAGCGCGATTAAGAGATAAATATGAATTTTGTTTCTTCTTTCCCTAACATTTCTGCGTTCACCTTGATTATTCTTCCTTATTATTTAGTTAATATAGTTACAACCCGTGTTTCACCTACAGATATATCACGGGATATTTCTAGTTTTAAATGCAAAATTAACATTGAGTTATTGAAGTGAGAGGAAGATTTTTTTTATAAATTCTGTTATTGCGACAGTATACCAGTGGTGTTTCATGATAGTATGCAGTGGTAATTATCGTAGTACATTTGGTCGTTCTCCCGAATACGTGGTGCATTCAGTCAACAGGTGACGAGCCGTCTGTTGAGATTTTTCCTGGAAGCTGCAAATTGGTGAATCAATAATGTTCATTTTATGAAGACAGCATTTGAAGCGACCATGATTTGTGATAAACTGGGTGGTTATGAAATTGGGCCTGTGTGGTATATTAGGAGAGAATAATTTAGTATGTAAGGAGTCTTCAGAATTGGTATAAATGTAGTTCCAGATATTTGTATAATATTCAGTTAGTACTTCTTCCTTCCTTCCTTCCTTTTGTCCATGCAGTGTTGGCCCTCATTCGGGGATTTGCAGCAAAGTGATGTTTGTTCACCAACTTTCTGAAGCTTGGCCTGTGCCATACAATTTGATTTCTCGAAGATCATTTTCAATTTCGATTATCCAGTTTTTCTTACCTTTTAAGGATAATAATAATAATGCTTTTGGTTTTACGGCCTTTTTAACTACCGTGGATTTTCGAGACGCCAGGGTACCAGAATTTTGCCTTGAAGTGTGATCTTTAATGTACTAGTAAATCTACTGACACGGTTTCCTCACATTTAAGCATCCTCAAATCCCAACTGACTCCGCTCAGATTCGATCCAGCTATCTTGGGTTCAGCAGGCGAGAACGTTACCGGTGAGCCACGCAGCCAGTCGACTTTCAGTTAGGAGGCATGATTATACGTACATCGTTTTAGTAAATCTTTCATTGTCCGTTCTTTGAATCTTCTTCTTGACCGTAGTTCGATTTCAAAGGTCGTGACCCGTCACACAATTCTATTAACAATACTCCGCCATTCTACGCGGTCTTCTGCTGTGTGCTGAAGTGGTCAAGTTACCGGTTTGGGGCACGTTCCCTCAGCCGTTTTCCGTCAACTTTACCCTAGAAGATAGGCCTACACTTCTCAATGCCACTTCGCCGGATGACATGACCGAAAAATGTCAACATTTGTCTTTGGATGTTTCGGAGAAAGCGTGCTTTAAGAATAATCCTCAGCTCCTTCTGAATAGATTAACTTCTTCTTCTTGCTACCCACGATATTCGTAGCATTCTTCGATAACATGTCATCTCGAAGGCTTCGATTCTCCTACGGCATGCAGCATTTATGGTCCCTATTCTTTGAATATGACTATAAAATTCCAAACGTTGTTCTCTAATTGTGTCCGATATTTTCTCGGAATGTTGTTATAACTCGATAGACCTCCTTTTCGTCCACACTCCCTCTATGCACACTGGTCCAACGATTGTCGATGATGATGATGATGATGATAATTGTTGTATTAAGGGAACTAACATCTGTGTTATCGGCTCCTAACGATGTGTGTTTATAAGTATTAAATTATATTCTGCTCAGTGAACATGATGTCTGTGATATACATAATTAAGCAATTCTAAGAAACCGTTTACGAACCGCCACTGCCTGAGAGTCAGTATTATTGTCACAGGAACACTCTGTAAATATCTGCTCACTGTCGTCCTCTTAAGAAGTCATTAGTAAGAGTAGCGAGGATGATGTTCGCACATCTCATTTGGATATTTCTCTGTCTGTCCGCGAGCTGAAAGCAAACTCTTTCTAGTTACACGAGGCAAAGCGAGGAAAGAGGACGCCGCTTCCAATTAAGATAAACAAGTGAAAGGAGACACGCGCGTTCCAGATTAGAAGAGCTTCAAACGGAAAGTTAAACACCTTATACTCCAGTAAATTGTTGCCTTGGATGTTGCCTGATCATTATTATCAGCGGTATCTTTATAACAAACTAGATTTACACATGCGTCGCTTTAAGGTAAGACGGTAGGCTGAGAGTTTTCAAAATATATATTTTTAGTTTTTTGTGCAGTTAAATACGTTACATGTTCTTTTCTGAACATGTATATGTATTGTTTTATACTGTCCTCCAGTAAATAATAATAATAATAATAATAATAATAATAATAATATAGTATGGCCTCGGGTGCCGGGTGCAAGCTTTGTAATTTGACACCCAGAGGGTAGCTTTCATGTCAAATTTCGTTGTTCCATGAATCACTATGAAAGTCAAGGAGGTAAGATATCTAAGCTCCTTCAACACTATAGCGCTTTCTAATAGAGAAATGAGGAACTTTGTGTTGGCGGGAAATCCAGAGATTAATTTTTCCATTATGAACACGGCCTACAGAATTCAAATGGGTTCATTGACATGCTAGCATCGTATGACATGCATGTCGTATTTTTGCCGCCTTTCAAAAATCACTTACCACGGCCATGAGCGAACCTGCAAGCTTTGGGTTGGTAGACCGACACGCTATCCACTCACCCACCGTGGCAAGCTTGTCCTCCAGTTATAACTCCATTATTATTTTCTTTAATTTTTGTTATGACATCTGTCGATCTGTAATACTTTTGCGCCCCTTTTCGTAAAAGTCTTATATCTCCGGCTTCTTTAGAGTTAGAGAGTTTTTTTTTTCATTTTGTGTTTTTAGAGAAATAACGGTTCATATGTTGGTGAATGTGCTACAGTGCATTTTGATAATCGAATGTCTGCAGGCGCGTGGAGTTTTAAACATAAGTTATTTTTCCTAGCATATACTGTACATGTTGTAAAATTTTATGTCTCATATTCTCAAAACCATAAATTCTGAAACATTTGTCCAGTTTTCTCCGAAACTATAGGACAAATTTTGATGAAATGTTTCACAGTTTTTAAACACCACTGTATTGCAACTGTGGATCTTCAGTCATGTTGAATGCACCAGAAATTCTACCGCAGTAAAAATATTTATTAATTACTTTCACAAGAAAGTTGGAATGCATGGAAATTAATTTATAAATATCTTTGAATAACAATGACACAGCCATTTGGGATCAGTAAGTTGCACAAAGATCTTTTAATTTACATTTCAGACAAATCTGTTCGATAGTTTGCTTAATTTAACATTGTCGGTGTAGGGCCTACCATCTTACCTTAACTATTCTATTCCAGCGTTTCTCAACGTATGTTCCGTGGGCCCTGGGTCTCTGAGGGGTCTACAAAGATTGCCAATTTTCTCTATAACATTTCAAAACATTCATCTTAGGCAGTTCAATGAACGTGTTGTAGTTGGTTACTTTTGAGGGGCAGATGACCTCGTAGTTCCGCGCCTTAAAACAACAATAAGTAACTGGTGACTTGTGGCAATCTCATCATCAGTTCTCGTATTCAAGACGAGAAAAAGACTCGATGCCGAGTCATATTGTTGTTGTTGATTGGACTTTTTGACGTCGTGCTCATATAGTCACATGAACTTGGGGTGTGTAGAATTTGTCTGATGACCTGTGTCATTGTTATGACTGAATATGTCATTGAGGGTAGGATTTGGAAAGCGGCGGCACAAAATACAAGAAAATATTTTTTCCGACCATCGCTGACTTTTTTTATTGCTGTATGTGTATCATTTTCAAATAATGTGAGAAATTTTGTAAATTCAGATGTTCAACGCTTACTACTCTTGAAAACAATTGCCGCACACGTCCATCGGATGGTCAGGGCAGATCCAATTTTGGAACTTTGTGCACCACCGTCTTGTTTTCTTGACTTTGCCCACATTGTTGACAGCGGCCTCTATTGCATCGCCGAAACTAATCTGGGTGATAAGATGAGAGATTGCCAGAGAGGTACACAAAGCCGCTTAGAGTTTTAAATAACCGTTGTCGAAAATTGTCTGGATGATTGATTCACCTCCCTCTCCCCTGCATCAATTTCACAAAACGCTACCTCACTATCATTGAGCTACCTTAATAACATTTATTTTGGTACTGATTGTTATGTTATGTTTTAAAAGGGCTCAGGAATGTTCAGGAATGCTCAAAATTTTCAAAATGTGCAAAATGTTGTTTTTTCGCCATATTAATCTACAGACTTTTATCTATCTAACGGTGTGGTAATTTTTCCATGTTTCAACCCTTTACACTCTCCCACAATCGAGCGTCCTGTTGGTAGACACACCAAAGTACACTGACCGCCAAAAAAACGATCACTTGGGAAATGCAACGTCATTTTCATTTAAATCATAATTACATAATTATGGCTTGGAGGTTAATGGTTTTACTGGATGAATTATAATTCTTAATGTAATTGTTTCACTTAACAATAGCGATTCCTTGACATGATGCTGTTTCCCGCGGAAACATGCGCGTGCCACCATTTTCAATCAGGGCCACTGCCGTGGCAACATCTTCAGGCCGCAAACGAATATTCGTTTCTGAATTGCACAAGAACAACTGGAGGATATGGCTGTATTGATCTTTTACTATGCCAACAAGTGGCAAAAGAAGAATGAATAAAACATTGCATTGTTGACGATAGCGATGGCGCGGACATCTTTCCTCGGGAAACAGCATCATGTCATAGAATCACTATTTTTAATTGAAACAATGATATGAGGAATGGTAATACATCCAGGAAACCAATTAACCTTACTTTCATGCTATAACTACGTACTATGCCAATACCGTTCATATTTGTGATTTAAAAGAAAGTAATAATGAATTCAACATGTGATCGGTTTTTCTTTTACCGGTCAGTGTGCTTAGTATTTAATTTGTGTTAGACGATAGACACAAAAAGAACTTTTAAGGCAGAGGCTGCGTGAGAAGCAAGGGCAAAGGGGCATGGAACAAGAGCAAAATGGAAGCTAGTGCTTCAAATGGAAGAAGAGGAATTCTATTACAACGACATGTTCTAAATAAAAACCGGAAAAATCTATGATTCCAATTTATCGCTAAAATGTTTTTCTGGATAAAATATTTATATTATTTTCGGAACTTTTCAACATAAGAAGTTGAAATACTTAAACGTAAATCCTCTTTTTATGTTATATTTTAACACTACCGTTTTTCAAAATCTACTTAAATTTCTTTTTTCCAGATGGAAATGTTCATGAAGGTGTTATTATAATTATACTATTTTAAAAAGACAAAGGAAAATTCAAAATCACATTAATTTCTAAAAACCCAGTGTCAGAATAAGGGGCGTCTCTAGAAGCCGCAGTAATTAAAAGGTACGTAAAATGAATGATATTATTTGCTTATTTTATTTTACACGTTATAAGTCTATAAGACCACGCGATGCAATCATGAATACTTGTTCCTCCTGTTTTTACAGTAGGCCTACTATTTCAATCGTGCACTAAAGACCCTCTTCCATTCCCCGATCCACTTTGGTCTTTGGGCTGTAGGTGCTGGCTGCTCTCTCTGACAACACTTCCCACTTGTATACCTTGTGTCGAAAGACGCTTTTGTCTATGACGCCTTCTGGATCGACCTGTGCTTTTTCCAGATCGGTTTTGACTTGCATCATCCAAGGTGTAGTAGTCTTGAGCCACTGTATGTATCTACGAATTTTGTTGGTGAGTCTGGTTTGTGGGAGTCTGCTGATGTGGCCGTAAAATTTTAGTCGCCTCTTTCTGATGTCTGCTGCTAGGTTGGACAGTTTCTCTGTGGTGTCTCTGGAGTGAAGCCTGTATCCTTCATCTGTGTGCTTTGGTCCAATAATGTGTACCCTTGCACAAGGCCTTCAGAACAGGACTCTGTCGTCGGGGCATGAACGGTACACTAGCTTGAATATGAAACTGTTCTGGATATTATAGGAAGATCACTAGGGCTGAATAAAATTCATCACACACAGATTCTGAATGAGAATAAACAAATTTAATGCACCAACACCAGTACAGCAAAAACAAATAAATGAAATAAAACCAAAATAGTAGAAATGAAATTTAAAATAATAATAATAATAATAATAATAATAACTCAAAGGTAAAATAAATCAAATACGGAATCAATAAAATTAAGTCAAAATCAAAAATATAAACAATGGACTAATTAATGTCCAAAAACCACCAATTAAATGCTAATCAGCATCAATTAATACTTATCATAGTAGTTATGAGGTATGATTACAATCAAATTTATTAACAAATAAAAACCAATCATATGGCAAAATAAAGAAAATGAATCAAAATGAAATCTGGTTAACACCAATTAGCCTTAATTGCCATAATCAAATTTATTAATTACGATGATGAGATATCATCAGAAAGTTAAGTTATTAAGAGATGATGGATCAAGAGGGTCCGGTCAACTGCAACAACAGTATGGATTAAGAAAAACAAATCCATTTATACGAAATTAATCAATCATTAATCTGAGTAAACATAATGATCATTGAGTCTAATATCATCCAATTACATTTCAGATACATGGTATGTTCAATATCAGAGACATCCATGGCCATTCCGAAGTATACATTATAGCCTAGCCATTGGCTTATTTAATAATTAATGGCGTTTAATTAACATTTACTAGAATCCCTCCGTTAAATAAAAGTTTACCCTCATATCAAATCTTAACCTTTATGGCATTAATTATGTATTTCTATCTGCAAACATGAATATGATTTATGCATCTTATTTACATACTCTTGTAAATTAATTATGGAAGCCTTTCCGTACGGAATCTTAATGTCCAATCCCGACATTACTTTGGACGTCTTAGCTTTAAAACAAAATAGCTGAATCAATGAAGCCATTTAGTTTGATGATGATGATAATTGTTGTTTTAAGGGGCCTAACATCTAGGCTATCGGCCCCCATTTAGTTTCATTAGCCTTGAAACACACTTACAAATTGTCACATATTACATTAACATATTAGCGATATGATAAGCCTGGCTTCGGCCCTTGCGTTCGACGTGATACACTTTCGAACCAAGCACTCGATGCCTTGTCAAATAATTCATGGATATTTAATAAACAAACTAAGAAAAATGCCTTAAGAACAGACAAAAATGGCATCATAAAAAAAAATGATGACTAATCATTTGCCTTTCAAACTTGGGTTGGATAAACATGAAAAACAATTAATAATTCCAACCAAACATTATTAAAGTAATCGTATCGTGTCAGAGTCACGTTAGGCAACGGTGAATGTATTTGAAGCCGCGACCCCTAGAAAAAATGGACATGACACAGAAGAAATACCTTGTATCAGTGTTATGTTAAACAACGGTGAATGTATTTGAAGCCGCGACCCCTGAAAAAGATAGGCATGGCGCAAACATGTTCTAAGTAGCCTATTCAACAGGATCAATATGTATTTAGGGGTATTCGCTACCTATACATTTCTTACCTTGAATGACTTATCTTGCAGAACGAGGTTACAATAGAACAAAGCATGGTCCGTTCAACAATTATTGAGAAAAAGAAATCTCAAGATAATTTTGAACCAATATTAACTATAAAAAAACTAATAATAATTATTTTCCAGGACAGAAAATAAATATTCATGAACACAGGACTCTAAGGTCACTGTCTAGCTAGTATCCATTTAAAAAGACTGATCGACCAGGCATAAACAAAAGGATTTCGAACACGGGACCGCAAGGTTACTGCCTACCTAGCACCCGTTTAAAATAGTTTCTGGACCAGGCACAACAAAAGGATATCGAACCCGGGACTGTATGGTCAGCAGACAAAACCGTCCCTTATATCAAAATGATCAGTAAAAGAAACACTATCGATTGGAGGCATCAGGATAGTAACCCAACGTACCTTATCGTAAATATTAAACTTGGGACCAAACATAACAAACATTTTAAAGAATCACTGCGGCAAACACCCGAGTCTAGAGTGGACCCCTCTCTTTTGTGGAGAATGACAATAGGTGGCCGCGCCTGCTAGCTAACCTTGACCGTGGAAAGGTAGAGATGCAAGTCTTCACCCCTTCCCCCGGGCTAACATATGATTGTATCCTCACCAGCTGTGCGACCAGATCTTTGTATTCTAAATGTGGAGCGGAGCGCTCTCATTTGGATATAGATTAATTATAGCGTTATCTTACCTGCGCTTACTGGCCCCTATCTTGCACGTACAATTCACTCATATCATTGTAAACTTATCATACTAACTCTCATCTGACATCTTCCCTCAGGTCTATATTTACCTGGCATCATTATCTATTTTATCTTATTTCATCGTAGATTCCTCCTTACAACATCTTACTTGTATGTCCTTAAATATCACACGCGCTCAATAAAAACTAATATAACAATTAATGAGGCTGGTTCAGCCGTCACTTCTTAAATAACTCACGCCATTGTAAACTGTCCTCTAAACTATACTCATTGCTTACACCATAATATCCCGTCATTATCCATCACAATACACCATGGTCCTTTAAATATCGTCCCAAAAAAATCCTCGGATATTAATTCATCCGGTATGTAAATACATAAATTACTATTTCTGGTCATTTATACGAAATAATGAGATTTTGCCTGGAAAGGGCCTCTATCGAAATACCATGCTTCGTTCGTTCTATTTGGGTGGAAAACACAGGGGATATTTCTAACACACATTTATAAATAAAATAGGTAGTTCTACCATGTGTTTTATGTACGGATACGATTACCTAGCAACACCCTTACGTTAAATTAGGCACTTTTAATTCATTAAAATAATTATTGTGATCATTAATCATTATGAGCGTACCCAGCTCCGTTAGATGCACAACTATGGTCGCCATTGACACAGTCATTGTACACACACGATAAAACAAATCAAAAGAAAACAAATAACATGCTAACATTATGGCGATAAAATCCATGAATTATTTGACACTTTAAAATGTAATCAAAAGGTACTTATCATATTGAAGGCTCCTTTGTCATCTTTGCATAAGCTGGACCAGAGGCCCGCAACAGTATAACTTAACACATGACCTCCATGGCCAGTTCGAATCCCATCATGATGATGTAACACCACTCGCTAATATCACTGCAATCCTCCATTATCACTAGGTTGCTATAAGCCAGCACCCTTTTAAAATGCACATACACACATATTTAATTAGATTATGCACCACTAAAAAAAATATATACATTAGTGGACTATACACTTGTGTCATAGATGACAAATTCTCACACTATTTCCACACTTGTCGCGGACACATTTTCTGTTACATATTTTTCACTTGAATTATATATATAATTTCACATCTTTCCTTTCTGTTATACACATTCACAACTTAGTATTCATTTTTAATATTATTTTGCATCAGCCGAACAATAGACGGTGCGTTTTGTACATTAATGCTTGGTGCTACATAGACTAGCATCCACTAACGTTGGCTGAATGATGGACAATGCCCCTGTCACAGACTTCACCCACATATATGACAAAATGGTTGCCAATTCACAGTTTTGCACATACGACACCAAATGCTCCCTTCACAATCATAGGCTACAGTAAGCAGGTACCTTAATTTTTACACAAAAATATGGCCTTGCTAATCTTATGGTTCACGACGGAACTCGATCATAGGCTAAATTTATATCATCAGCGCTTGGGTAGAACTAATTTCTTGCTGAAGGACGCTATGTTCTCTCTCTCACACACTCGACGTTGCCAAATTTCCTTGCGTGGGGACTATTTCTGCTCGGTAAACACAGAGATATTTAATCCGTTACCGCATTCCCAAAATTCTTGATAATAATTAGATTCATCATGGGCGTTTTAGATCATTCATGTAATGTCTTGTTCTCTTGTAACTAACTGAGGCGTACTCTTTAAGAGCGGAGTCAAGCATCTACTGCGTGTTAACTTGAGATAGTTACTGCGTTTTGGCAAGATTCTCAGAATTCGCTGGAGTGCTCCTGCTCTGAAACTTGCAGGCAAGCGACTTGTGACGCACCTGCTCTGCCCATTGTGTGAAAACCATAAATTTCTCCCTGTCAGAACTGCCAAGCCACATACAGTTTATGTGATCTCAACACGGCAGGAAGATCCTAGTTATTATTATAATCATTACATAATGATGATTTCATTCTCATTAACATCATGACATTGCCCTATATAAGTACTCCAATGACATAATGTGTCCTTGGCCTAAGACGTAGGTCAAGGGCACATCTCCCTCCTTCTTAGTTTGGAAAAACTGCTGAGGTTACGAAGAGTTTTTACAATTCAACAATACTCGGCAACATAATCCATTTTAACAATGTCATGTCTTCCTCATCGACCTTCTTTCGAAGTTGGCTTTCTGATGGAGTCCAAATTAATTTGGATCACCAAATTCTTCAAGCAGCCTCTTATTCTCAGCTTTAAATTCTGCATTTATCCTAAGTTTACTCTCTCTTAGCATTATCAAATTCTTCACGCAGCGTTATCCATTGACAGTCGTGATTATTTGTCCGTTGATTCTCTTCTTCTGCTTCCGATGGTTCTTCTACTTGGAATGGATCTTCCCCTTCTTCTTTCTTCTCCACTACGTTGACTTGGTGTTGGACCTCATCTTCTTCGGCGGGATAGTACAGTTTTAGATTCTGTGCGTTATAAACAGACTCGACTCCAGTGCGTAGATGTTTCACTTTATAAGCATTATTTCCAATCACCTTTATGACTCGGTACGGTCCATAGAATATCTCGCAAAATTTTGAGTATATTCGCTTCGCTGGATCGGATACTGCTGGTCGTTTCACCAAGACCAATTCTTCCAATTCCAAAGGACGGTGAAATCTTTTATTACGCACTCTACGTAATCGACGATCAGCTTGTTTCTTCAAATAAGTTGCCGTGGCCTGTATGGTTAATTCATGGCTTGGTCGTGCGTCCAATGGACACGGCAAGATGTTCTTCCACGGTCGATCCGGACATCGATTTAAGTGAAGGACTGTGGGGATCTGTCCTGTGCTTTCATGGATCGTATTGTTTATACAGAATTCCATTACGGGTAATACGTCGACCCACTTCCAATGCTGATCAGAACAGTAAATTCGGCAATATTTTGCGATCTCCCGCATTATTCTTTCTGATGGATTTCCCTCAGGATGGCGCACTGAACTCAACACGTGCCGGACATCTAACCTCACCATCTCACTCCTAAACTCGGCACTAGTGAAATAACTGCCGTGGTCCGTAAGACAGAATTCCATCTTCCCTAACGTTGGAATTACCCTTGCCTTAATTCTGTTCAGTACCTGTTTAGTGTTTAACTTCTGAACTGGACATAACACCACGTATTTTGTAAATACATCGATGCTGACGAGAATGTATTTGCATCCTCTTCTGCCTTTTGGTAATGGACCATAACCGTCCATGGCAACCAGTTCGCACGGCTTCTGTGGCAGTAGAGGTTTGGGATATTGCTTCATGAGGAATGAGTTTGGCTTAACCCTTTGACATTTGTCACAGGTCTTCAAAACACTGCGAATGGTTTCCCTTAATTTGGGCCATACAAATGCTTCTTGAATAAGAGCACTTGTCTTATCGATTCCTCCATGTCCAGATATGCTATGTGCGTGCCAGACAAGACCTCTCTGTAAAGAAGGTGGCACCACAATCCTTGATTTCACGCGATCGGGATCCACGTACTTGTGCAGCAGGTTATTATACCAAATATAACTTGTCGAAATTTTCTCCGCTTCCAAATACGCGGGCGTTCCTCGTTGCAATCTTCCTCTTAAATAATCGATGATCATATTCATCCACGGATCCTTAACTTGTTCAGCCTGAATTTCTCCCAGTTTAACCAAAAATTCCTGATCTGCCTGAGTGAGCTCGACTTGATGTACAGATACTACTCCTTCTCCTCCTTCTGGGTTTCGACTTAATGCGTCGGGTATCACATTGAATCTTCCTGGGCAGTGTTCAATGTCAATATTGAACTGTTGAACATACAACGACCATCTGTTCACTCGCTCGCTAGCCATGGGAGTTTTCAATAGGAAGATAAGGCTCTTGTGGTCGGTTCTTATCAAAATCTCGAAACCATAGACAGTCTTCCTCCATTGTTGTAAAGCAAAAATGATGGACAGAAGTTCCAATTCCGTTACTGTGTAATTTCGCTCGTGTGTCTTTAGCTTACGGCTAGAAAATGCCAAGTAAGATCGTTCTCGAGGGTTGTTTGTATCTTCTTGGTACAGCATGCATCCAATTCCAATCCGTGAGGCGTCTGTTTGAATTATAAATTTTCTTGAGAAATCCGGGTAACCCAATTTAATACTATTGGTTAGTAATTCCTTCGTTTTCCGAAAAGCCGCGTTGCATTCTTCCTTCCATGCCCATTTGCTGTTCTTACGAAGCATATCCTGTAGTGGCGCCACAGCCTCAGTATACCCGGGACAATGATTTGCAAAGAAATTTCAAATGCCCAGAAATTGGCGGACGTGTTTTACCCTGTTTGGTTTAGGAAAGTTCCGAATAGCCTCCAGTTTCGCAGGATTTGGGCGTACTCCTTCACCATCGATGATGTGGCCTAAATAGAGTACCTTCTTCTGGCAAAAATGAGATTTTTGGATGTTAATTTTGAAATTGGCTTTCTCCAAATTGTCTAGTAATTTCTCTAAATTCGTGAGGTGATCATCCAAATTATCAGACGCCAAGAGTATGTCATCGACATATCTTACAGTGGCATCCTTGACTTCCGACGTCAGGTTCCGGTCTAACGCTCGTATGAGTGCCGAACCTGCTGTTTTGATACCGAATGGTAATCTTTGAAATGCATAAGTTTGCTGATTAAATAGGAATCCAGTCAATAACCTTGACTTGTCATCCAGTTCCAAATGGTGATAGCTACTAGTCAAGTCTATTGATGAAAAATATATCTTGTTCTGGAATTTGTTTATGACCTCTTTGATCGCTGGAGCTTGGTCATATTCAGGAATCAATCGTTCATTAATTGTCCTGGCGTCCAGACATATTCGGACAGAGCCATTGGGTTTCTTGACTACAACCAACGGACTCACGAATGGGGTAGCCATTCTAACTATGACTCCAGCATCCTCCATTTGCTTGATGGTTTCTTTCACCTCATTCATATGTTTTTCGGCTATCGGATAAGGCTTTTTCCTAAACGGTGACCAATCGTTGACCTGCATTTGGTACTTGAAATGTTCTATCTTACCGGGTTTAGAATTAAAAACCGGTTCGTGTCGCTTTAACATGTCCATCAATTTGATCCTGTTCTCCTCATTTACCTTTGCTTCACGAGCCTTCTCCTCAAAAGCGTCAGTAACTCTGTCTTCCAATTCTTCTAGCGCCATGACCCAGGATTCAGGTTCCATTAAATCATCCTCAATATCCCTTAACCTTTCGTCGATTTTCTCATATGCTTCCATCTCTTCAGTGGTACACAATGTCCATATCTCTTCGCCATCTCTTGGAATATCCGTATTTAATTGCATGTCCAAATGATTGTCCTCTCCAATATCTTTAAAACAAATGGTGTTTTCATATAGGTTGATGACTGCTTTATATTCTCCAATGAAGTCTGCTCCCAAGATAATATTATAATTTATCTTGTTCATTATGATGAACGAATGCGGCATATTATGTCCTTGCAGTGTAATGTCCAACAAAGCTTGGAACTTACAGACTGCGGACTTGTCTGGGATAATGCCCTTGACTGTGATGTTAGAAATTGGCATCACGGGAACCTTCCCCAATCTCTCCAACTCTTTAACTAATGCTTGGGAAGCTATACTGATGCTGGCACCCGTATCTACCAAACATCGTACCGTTAGACCTCCCACTCGGGCGTAAATTATGGGTAATTCTCTAATTGTATTAATCTTTGGCCCTCTTGTGTCCTCCGTCAAGTCCTCTTCTTTGATGACCCAGTCACTGATCTGCGCTACTACCATATACTTTGCATTGTTACTACCATATACTTTGCATTGTGAGTGTTTTGTGCACTAGCGACGTTCCCATCTTCTAAAATTGGCGTTTTTTTCTCGTTGTTGCCATTCCTATCTGGTGCACCTCCGGATGATTGATTGTTGTTCCTCCGGGCATTCTGGAGTTCCAGGCTCTCAGCTCCCTGTTCGATGACATCTGGATCCCTTCGATCATTCATTCCCCTGTTCCATTTGTCTTTCTGACTTTGTTCGGCCGATTCTTTGGCACGTAATTCTGCCAAATACCGCTCCGAATCGCTGTGCCACCTTTCCATTTCCTCTCTGTGGTCATCTGGCAAGTCCCATCTCACTTCTGGCTCTCTATTTTGATCCCACGGCGGTCTTCCGCGTTGAAAACGCCCACCTCTCTTGTTATACGGCCTGTATGATCCACGATGTCCTCTCCATGGTTCATTTTGTCTTTGAGACGACCTCCAGTTATTATTACCTCGGTTACCATACCACGGGGGCCTCAGCTCTTGATCTTGGTATTCCCGACGTTCCCAGTTCTGCCTCATGTCCATGGCGTCTGCACTTTGGTCTTTCATGCGTCGTCTAGGTGCTTCTTCTAGGCCGACCACGTTTACATTTTCAGTCGTTCGACCTGATCTTTGCGGACTGTGGATCGTCGTTTCATCGAGGTTTCTTAATATTTCCTCGGCATGTACCGCTGTCCGTACGTTCGCTGCCGCCATGATCTGTTGAACTCCGACTGGCAATTGCTTCTCAATGGCGGTGATCATCTCTTCTTCTGATGGAGGCATATCCAACTCTTTCATTCGGTGTAGCTGTGTGATGAAATATTCTGAATATTTTGTGGGTGATGTGGTACTATAGCGGCGCGCGTATAGTTCCATCCTCAGGTTCTGTTGCGAGGCAAGGCTCCAATACTTCTTCAGAAATGCTTCACGGAATTCCCCCATAGTGTCAAAGGTATACCTGAAGCTACGGAACCATTGTAACGCGTGTCCAGTCAACAGTTTCTCCACTGTCCTTAACTGTCGGTCTTCTGAGATCTTGCTTTCCTTGATGTATTCCATCAATTCTCTGAGGAAACTCTTAGGAGTAAAGTTATTGTTCCCTGAAAATTTGTTCGGCCGGTCATCACTCATTTTTATAACGTGAATGACCTGAGCAGCTGCGTTAGACTCGACGGGTGTCGAAGTACGACCCCTGAATTCCTGACTGTGAGGTTCCATCCCCTCATCTATGGTCGTATGCTCCTGAAATCCTACTTTCCCTTCCATACGGGTTTCTGTAATGGACTTGGCCAATCCTTTTTGTAAGTCGGCGATGACCTCTTCTTGGATCAGCATCTTGAGGTCGCTTTTGACTTGTTTATTTTCTTGTCGTTCCATCCTTGACAACAGCTCCATCTCGACCTTATTCATCTTTAATTTGCTCTCTTCTAATTTATGGAGTACATCTATCCTTTCTTCCTTAGCCTCCTGGCCCATGTCCTCGTATGCTAATTCGACATCTCTCTTCAATCCTTCCTTATCCTTTTCCCATGATTTCTTACATTCGTCATGTTGGCCATTCATATCATCTCGTATGAGCTGCAATGAATCCTTAATCTCGTCCTTAAATGTAGAAATGTCGGTCTCGATCACTCCTATCTTGGCTTGCGTTGACTTATTCTCATCTCTCAGCCTGTCGACATCTGCCTGAGTTGCTGCGATTCCCACTTCACATTTCGCTACCTGCGCTTGGACTCGAATTTCCATACTAGCCATTCTCTGAGACACGTTCTTGATCTCGTTCTCGATCGTGACCATATGAATTTCTATTTGCTCAGTACTCTGATTGCAAATGCGGCCTACATGTTCTATATTTCTCTGCATCTGTGACAATTGCTGTTCAGTACTAACTCTAAGTTCCTGATTACTGTCCTTTATTTCCTGCATCTGCTTATAACTACTGTCCTTAAATTCTTGCAATACGACCATCAGGTCCTCTGTCGATGACATAATTATCAATAGGAGAATATGCGGGCTTGTCCCAACTCATGCAAATACACACATCAACACACCATGCAATGTAAGTGTATTTCAAAGCTTTCAAGGCTTCCTTCCCCTATCCTTCGAATTTGCAATCACCTACAGTGATATTGCAACAGTAAAACGATTCAAAATTTGATTGTAATCCATTGGTGTCATTAAATATTTGACTTATCACTAAAAGAAAAATTAATTAATTAATTTAATTTAATCAAACATTAATTAAAGTGATTAATGTTTCTCATCAGGCCACTAATGAGCCTTAATTAACTATCTGATGGATGCTCAATACTATAAAAATTTCAAGGGACTCCTTGAGATTACTGTATGATACTATAAAAATTTATATAAATGAAAATTTAATTACAGTAACTCTCGATCAATTAATTGAGCTCCATTTCGACCTTATGTTGGGCCGCTATTGTCTCAAGCTTAAATCACCACGTTGGGCGCCATTTTGCACTTTACACTGGTGGTGGGGAGAACAGGATTTGGTATTAAATGAATATGGCAAGCGGAAAAAGGGCAAGGCTGATCCTCACGGAAAAATAACGGGTATGAAATGAATGGAATACGGTTTGGATTCGGGTTTGAATTGATAAGTGACTTATGGGTATCTTCCAGCGTTTACCCGCTCAGCATAAAGTCAAAAAAATAATTAACATGCCAAACGAGTAGGCAAGCCAAACTTAATCAAACAAGCACAAAACCCGGGTGCATCTGTGTATGTTAACCACTAGGATCTTCCAGAATAGAAAAATCGAAGAAGAATAGAGAATAATCTATCCTTTGCCATGTACCCTTGCACAAGGCCTTCAGAACAGGACTCTGTCGTCGGGGCATGAACGGTACACTAGCTTGAATATGAAACTGTTCTGGATATTATAGGAAGATCACTAGGGCTGAATAAAATTCATCACACACAGATTCTGAATGAGAATAAACAAATTTAATGCACCAACACCAGTACAGCAAAAACAAATAAATGAAATAAAACCAAAATAGTAGAAATGAAATTTAAAATAATAATAATAATAATAATAATAACTCAAAGGTAAAATAAATCAAATACGGAATCAATAAAATTAAGTCAAAATCAAAAATATAAACAATGGACTAATTAATGTCCAAAAACCACCAATTAAATGCTAATCAGCATCAATTAATACTTATCATAGTAGTTATGAGGTATGATTACAATCAAATTTATTAACAAATAAAAACCAATCATATGGCAAAATAAAGAAAATGAATCAAAATGAAATCTGGTTAACACCAATTAGCCTTAATTGCCATAATCAAATTTATTAATTACGATGATGAGATATCATCAGAAAGTTAAGTTATTAAGAGATGATGGATCAAGAGGGTCCGGTCAACTGCAACAACAGTATGGATTAAGAAAAACAAATCCATTTATACGAAATTAATCAATCATTAATCTGAGTAAACATAATGATCATTGAGTCTAATATCATCCAATTACATTTCAGATACATGGTATGTTCAATATCAGAGACATCCATGGCCATTCCGAAGTATACATTATAGCCTAGCCATTGGCTTATTTAATTATTAATGGCGTTTAATTAACATTTACTAGAATTCCTCCGTTAAATAAAAGTTTACCCTCATATCAAATCTTAACCTTTATGGCATTAATTATGTATTTCTATCTGCAAACATGAATATGATTTATGCATCTTATTTACATACTCTTGTAAATTAATTATGGAAGCCTTTCCGTACGGAATCTTAATGTCCAATCCCGACATTACTTTGGACGTCTTAGCTTTAAAACAAAATAGCTGAATCAATGAAGCCATTTAGTTTGATGATGATGATAATTGTTGTTTTAAGGGGCCTAACATCTAGGCTATCGGCCCCCATTTAGTTTCATTAGCCTTGAAACACACTTACAAATTGTCACATATTACATTAACATATTAGCGATATGATAAGCCTGGCTTCGGCCCTTGCGTTCGACGTGATACACTTTCGAACCAAGCACTCGATGCCTTGTCAAATAATTCATGGATATTTAATAAACAAACTAAGAAAAATGCCTTAAGAACAGACAAAAATGGCATCATAAAAAAAATGATGACTAATCATTTGCCTTTCAAACTTGGGTTGGATAAACATGAAAAACAATTAATAATTCCAACCAAACATTATTAAAGTAATCGTATCGTGTCAGAGTCACGTTAGGCAACGGTGAATGTATTTGAAGCCGCGACCCCTAGAAAAAATGGTTGATGATGATAATTGTTGTTTTAAGGGGCCTAACATCGAGGTTATCGGCCCCTAGAAAAAATGGACATGACACAGAAGAAATACCTTGTATCAGTGTTATGTTAAACAACGGTGAATGTATTTGAAGCCGCGACCCCTGAAAAAGATAGGCATGGCACAAACATGTTCTAAGTAGCCTATTCAACAGGATCAATATGTATTTAGGGGTATTCGCTACCTATACATTTCTTACCTTGAATGACTTATCTTGCAGAACGAGGTTACAATAGAACAAAGCATGGTCCGTTCAACAATTATTGAGAAAAAGAAATCTCAAGATAATTTTGAACCAATATTAACTATAAAAGAAACTAATAATAATTATTTTCCAGGACCGAAAATAATTATTCATGAACACAGGACTCTAAGGTCACTGTCTAGCTAGTACCCATTTAAAAAGACAGATCGACCAGGCATAAACAAAAGGATTTCGAATACTGGACCGCAAGGTTACTGCCTACCTAGCACCCGTTTAAAATAGTTTCTGGACCAGGCACAACAAAAGGATATCGAACCCGGGACTGTATGGTCAGCAGACAAAACCGTCCCTTATATCAAAATGATCAGTAAAAGAAACACTATCGATTGGAGGCATCAGGATAGTAACCCAACGTACCTTATTGTAAATATTAAACTTGGGACCAAACATAACAAACATTTTAAAGAATCACTGCGGCAAACACCCGAGTCTAGAGTGGACCCCTCTCTTTTGTGGAGAATGACAATAGGTGGCCGCGCCTGCTAGCTAACCTTGACCGTGGAAAGGTAGAGATGCAAGTCTTCACCCCTTCCCCCGGACTAACATATGATTGTATCCTCACCAGCTGTGCGACCAGATCTTTGTATTCTAAATGTGGAGCGGAGCGCTCTCATTTGGATATAGATTAATTATAGCGTTATCTTACCTGCGCTTACTGGCCCCTATCTTGCACGTACAATTCACTCATGTCATTGTAAACTTATCATACTAACTCTCATCTGACATCTTCCCTCAAGTCTATATTTACCTGGCATCATTATCTATTTTATCTTATTTCATCGTAGATTCCTCCTTACAACATCTTACTTGTATGTCCTTAAATATCACACGCGCTCAATAAAAACTAATATAACAATTAATGAGGCTGGTTCAGCCGTCACTTCTTAAATAACTCACGCCATTGTAAACTGTCCTCTAAACTATACTCATTGCTTACACCATAATATCCCGTCATTATCCATCACAATACACCATGGTCCTTTAAATATCGTCCCAAAAAAAATCCTCGGATATTAATTCATCCGGTATGTAAATACATAAATTACTATTTCTGGTCATTTATACGAAATAATGAGATTTTGCCTGGAAAGGGCCTCTATCGAAATACCACGCTTCGTTCGTTCTATTTGGGTGGAAAACACAGGGGATATTTCTAACACACATTTATAAATAAAATAGGTAGTTCTACCATGTGTTTTATGTACGGATACGATTACCTAGCAACACCCTTACGTTAAATTAGGCACTTTTAATTCATTAAAATAATTATTGTGATCATTAATCATTATGAGCGTACCCAGCTCCGTTAGATGCACAACTATGGTCGCCATTGACACAGTCATTGTACACACACGATAAAACAAATCAAAAGAAAACAAATAACATGCTAACATTATGGCGATAAAATCCATGAATTATTTGACACTTTAAAATGTAATCAAAAGGTACTTATCATATTGAAGGCTCCTTTGTCATCTTTGCATAAGCTGGACCAGAGGCCCGCAACAGTATAACTTAACACATGACCTCCATGGCCAGTTCGAATCCCATCATGATGATGTAACACCACTCGCTAATATCGCTGCAATCCTCCATTATCACTAGGTTGCTATAAGCCAGCACCCTTTTAAAATGCACATACACACATTTTTAATTAGATTATGCACCACTAAAAAAATATATACATTAGTGGACTATACACTTGTGTCATAGATGACAAATTCTCACACTATTTCCACACTTGTCGCGGACACATTTTCTGTTACATATTTTTCACTTGAATTATATATATAATTTCACATCTTTCCTTTCTGTTATACACATTCACAACTTAGTATTCATTTTTAATATTATTTTGCATCAGCCGAACAATAGACGGTGCGTTTTGTACATTAATGCTTGGTGCTACATAGACTAGCATCCACTAACGTTGGCTGAATGATGGACAATGCCCCTGTCACAGACTTCACCCACATATATGACAAAATGGTTGCCAATTCACAGTTTTGCACATACGACACCAAATGCTCCCTTCACAATCATAGGCTACAGTAAGCAGGTACCTTAATTTATACACAAAAATATGGCCTTGCTAATCTTATGGTTCACGACGGAACTCGATCATAGGCTAAATTTATATCATCAGCGCTTGGGTAGAACTAATTTCTTGCTGAATGACGCTATGTTCTCTCTCTCACACACTCGACGTTGCCAAATTTCCTTGCGCGGGGACTATTTCTGCTCGGTAAACACAGAGATATTTAATCCGTTACCGCATTCCCAAAATTCTTGATAATAATTAGATTCATCATGGGCGTTTTAGATCATTCATGTAATGTCTTGTTCTCTTGTAACTAACTGAGGCGTACTCTTTAAGAGCGGAGTCAAGCATCTACTGCGTGTTAACTTGAGATAGTTACTGCGTTTTGGCAAGATTCTCAGAATTCGCTGGAGTGCTCCTGCTCTGAAACTTGCAGGCAAGCGACTTGTGACGCACCTGCTCTGCCCATTGTGTGAAAACCATAAATTTCTCCCTGTCAGAACTGCCAAGCCACATACAGTTTATGTGATCTCAACACGGCAGGAAGATCCTAGTTATTATTATAATCATTACATAATGATGATTTCATTCTCATTAACATCATGACATTGCCCTATATAAGTACTCCAATGACATAATGTGTCCTTGGCCTAGGACGTAGGTCAAGGGCACAAATGTTCCTTATTATAATTTTTCTTTCCTCTGTGAGGATTTTTTCCAAGTCGCCCCTAGTGTGTAACGTCAATGTCTCACTGGCATAAAGCACCTCAGGTTTAATATCCGTGTTGTAATGACGAAGTTTGTTGAATATGGACATAAATTTTGTTGTTGTAGAGACCCTGTGTCTTGTATTAGGCTGTCTTCATTTTCATTAACTTACTGTTCTATGCGATTTTCTATTTTCCCGTCGTTTCAAGCACTTCACGTAGGTAGGCTATTTAACGTGATATTATTATTATTATCATCGAAGTAAGGAAAGAGTCTTGAAGAGGCGGCTACGGCGGCGTAGTTGGTAGCATACTGAGCTTCTATGCCCAAGATCGCGGGTTCAAATCCGGCCAAAGTCGTCGGCTTTTTTAAGAGCGTTAAAAATCCCTCAGTATGCCTTCCTTCGGAGGGGAAGTAAAGCCGGCAGTCCCATGTCATACATTTATGGCATGTTAAAGAACCTTCCACTAATTACACCTGTGTGAAGCTAAATTGTATAGGTTAAGAATGTAAGCAACGCTCTTAGGTTCCTACGTTCGTTGCCAAGAGCCGACTGCGGTGGCGTCTAGTAGCTAAGTTCTGAACTAGTAGTCCTTGACGGAGGCGTTTGGCGGCAAAAGTAGGAACTATTTGAAAAATTCAAAAGTCTGCAGTCCTTACTTGAATTAAAATACAGATAACACACACTAATACAGTCATCACAATTAACACCGGTTATCAGACAGATTCTACACACACCCAAAGTACACGGGGCTACATGACCGCGTTGTCGCAGCCCCTAAACTTAAGAACCAACCAACCAACCAACCAGAGTCTTGAAGAACATCCCTCAAAACATTCAATTAATTCATATGAATAGTTTACGTGGAGAATGTAAATAACAAGTAGAACTCAGCAAGTTCAACTGAAGCCCTGAGACTTGACGTTACAGACAGTTAGGAACGGGGCTTCGAGTGAAAGCCGAAGTTAAACGATTGACTTCGCGTCACCACATGGTAGCTTTACGATTGGTTACAAAGTGAGAAGCTTATTATCCTCTCTGTTTCAAAATAAATCATGTGATTGTGCCAGAACTTATCTATATTTACGACACTTTACTAAATGTAAAATACTGTAATGTAATATTCAACATATCATATTCTCAGAATACAGTACATTGAAGTACCTCCATTTTCTGCGCAATTCTCTTCGCACTGTTGGTCTAGGGGTATGATTCCTGCTTCGAGTGCCGGAGGTCCCGGGTTCAAATCCCGGAAATGCCCGCCATTTTTAGCCTACTTTCGATTTTTGCAAAAAATGAAAGTAGACTTATGAGATCAACACAGGGCGAAAAAAGTGTGTCTGTCTGTGTGTGTGTATGTGTGTGTGTGAGTCTGTGTGTGTGTGTGTCTGTGTGTGTGTGAGTGTGTGTACTCTGAATGTCTGTCCCCCCCTATCAATTCGAACACGGTGAATGCGAATTGAACGAAATTTGGTACAAAGGTAGCACTAGCAAAGGACACCTCAGTGTCATATTTTATATCGCCGCCATCTTGACGGAAACGTAATGGCGGCCACACAAATGTTCAAAGCTTAAATCAAATTACGACTAACCTAATCATCCGATCTCTACGAAATTTTGCAACAACATACCTTTATGGGGGGAGCATCCTTTGACCAAACCAATAGGCCATAAGCGTAATAGTTTGCGGATGGCGGCCATCTTTGTGTGAAAATCGATTCCCCCTATTAATTCGAACACGGTGCAACCGAATGGAACGAAATTTGGTACAGAGGTAGTACTAACAAAAGGCACCTCAGTGTCATGTTTTATATCGCCGCCATCTTGACGGAAACGTAATGGCGGCCACACAAATGTTCAAAGCTTAAATCAAATTACGACTAACCTAATCATCCGATCTCTACCAAATTTTGCAACAACATACCTTTATAGGGGGAGCATCCTTTGACCAAACTAATAGGTCATCAGCGTAATAGTTTGCGGATGGCGGCCATCTTTGTGTGAAAATCGATTCCCCCTATTAATTCAAACACGGTGCAACCGAATGGAACGAAATTGGGTACAGAGGTAGTACTAACAAAAGGCACCTCAGTGTCATGTTTTATATCGCCGCCATCTTGACGGAAACGTAATGGCGGCCACATAAATGTTCAAAGCTTAAATCAAATTACGATTAACCTAATCATCCGATCTCTACCAAATTTTGCAACAACATACCTTTATAGAGGAAGCATCCTTTGACCAAATGACTAGGTCATTAGCCTAATAGTTTGCAGATGGCGGCCATCTTTGTGTGAAAATCAATTCCCCCTATTAATTCAAACACGGTGAAACTGAATGGAACGCAATTTGGTACAGAGGTAGCACTAGCAATGGGCATCCCAGTGTCATGTTTCATATCACCGCCATATTGACAGAAACGTAATGGCGGCCACACAAATGTTCAAAGTTTAAGTTAAATTACGACTAACATAACCATCCGATCTCTACCAAACTTTGCAACAACATTCCTTTATGGAGGGAGCATGCTTTGACCAATCTAATAGGTTATTAGCCTAATAGTTTGCGGCAGGCGGCCATCTTTATGTCAAAATTGATTCCCCCTATTAATTCGAACACGGTGGAACAGAATGGAACGAAATTTGGTACAGAGGTAGCACTAGCAAAGGGCACCTCAGTGTCATGTTTTATATCGCCGCCATCTTGACTGAAACGTAATGGCGGCCACACGAATGTTCAAAGCTTAAATCAAATTACGATTAACCTAATCATCCGATCTCTACCAAATTTTGCAACTACATACCTTTATGGAGGGAGCATCCTTTGACCAATCTGATAGGTCAGTCACCTAATAGTTTGCGGATGGCGGCCATCTTTGTGTAAAAATCGATTCCCCCTATTAATTCAAACACGGTGAAACAGAATGGAACGAAATATGGTACAGAGATAGCACTAGCAAAGGGCATCTCAGTGTCATGATTTATATCGCCGCCATATTGACAGAAACGTAATGGCGGCCACACAAATGTTTAAAGCTTAAATCAAATTACGACTAACATAACCATCCGATCTCTACCAAACTTTGCAACAATATACCTTTATGGAAGGAGCATCCTGTGACCAATCTAATAGGCCATTAGCCTAATAGTTTGCGGATGGCGGCCATCTTTATGTCAAAATTGATTCCCCCTATTAATTCGAACACGGTGGAACCGAATGAACGAAATTTGGTACAGAGGTAGCACTAGCAAAGGGCACCTCAGTGTCATGTTTTATATCGCCGTCATCTTGACGGAAACGTAATGGCGGCCACACAAATGTTCAAAGCTTAAATCAAATTACGATTCGCCTAATCATCCGATCTCTAGCAAATTTAGCAACAACATACCTTTATGGAGGGAGCATCCTTTGACCAAACTAATAGGTCATCAGCCTGATATTTTGCGGATGGCGGCCATCTTTGTGTGAAAATCGATTCCCCTTATCAATTCGAACACGGTGAAACCGAATGGAACGACATTTGGTACAGAGGTAGCACTAGCAAAGGGCACCTCAGTGTCATGTTTTATATCACCGCTATCTTGACGGAAACGTAATCGTGGCCACCCAAATGTTAAAAGCTAAAATGTAATTACGACCAACCTAATAATCTAGTCTCTACCAAATTTTGCAACACCATATCTTTATGTGGGAAACATATTCAGACCAAACTGCAAGAACATCAGCCCAATAGTTTGCAGATGGTGGCCAAGTATGTGTGCAAATCGATTCCCCCTATCAATTCAAACACGGTGAAACCGAATTGAACGAAATTTGGTACAGAGGTAGCACTAGCAAGGGGCACCTCATATTCATGTTTAATATCCCTATAGCACGTTGTATTTCAACAAGCTACTACAACCAACATTCGATCATACTCCTTGAAAAGGACAAAGAGTTATAACAATACCCATGCATTTAGGAGAAAGTAGGCTATATGTTCTTTACTGAACATCTTGTTACTATTGTTTTATCTCTTGAAAATATTCAAAAAGTATATAAAAGATCCTTACGAACTTTTTTTTTTCGTGCGAGACTTGTACTTACTGTGTGCCAGTAATATAAATACATAGTTTGAGGTCAAACGCAATTTTTTACTTTAGTCGCTTTACCCTACAGGTTAGCTTTTCCCTCGGATTCTGCGGGGATCCCACCATTACCGCCACCAGGGCGGTGTCCTGGAGCTTGAAACACCTGGACGAAGGATAAAACTGGGGAGGTGGGACCAGCACCTCGCCCAGGCGGCCTCACCTGCAAAGCGAACATGGGCCTCATGAGGGATGAAAAGTGAGGGGAAGATTGGGAGGGATAGGCAAGGAAGAGGCAAGGAGGGTGGCCCCACCTCCCCACTGGTATCCCCCAACCGTGTTTCAAGCTCCAGGACACTGCCCTTACGGTGGTTATGGTGGGATCCCTCGCTGAGTCCAAGGAAGGGTAGCGGCTTTGGTGGCGTAGTTGGTACATGCTGTTCTTCTATGCCCAAAATCGCGGGTTCAAACCCAGCCGAAGCCGTCGTTAAAAATCCCTCAGTATGCCTTTCTTCGGAGGGGAAGTAAAGCCGGCAGTCCCATGTCATAGATTTATGGCATGTTAAAGAACCTTCGTTCTTTAACGAAGAACGTTCGTTGCCAGGAGCCGACTGCGGTGGCGTCTAGTAACCAAGTTCTGAACTAGTAGTTGTTGATGGTGGCGTTTGGCGGCAAAAGTAGGAACTACTTCAAAAAATCAATGTCTGCAGTCCTTACTTGAATTAAAAACAGATAACACACACTTATACAGCCATCACAATTAACACCGGTTATCAGACAGATTCTACACCCACCCAAAGTACACGGGGCTACATGACCGCGTTGTCACAGCCCCTAAACTGAGGAAGCAACCAACCTAAGTCCGAGGGAAAAGCCAACCTGGAGGGTAAACCGACGGGGAAAAAAGAAGCGTTTACCTCAACCTATGTATTTAAATTACCGGAAGTCTCGCCCGAAAAAAAGAACGTTCCTAAGGTTCTTTTACATACTTTTTGAATCTTTTCAAGAGATAAAAACAAAAGTAATAAAAATGCTAGGATCCTCCGGGGTTTGAACCCGGGACCTCTCGCATTCAAAGCAGGTATCATACCCCTAGACCAACAGAGCTACGTGCAATCTGCAGAAAATGGAGGTACTTCAATGTAATGTATTCTGAGAATATGATATGTTGAATATTACAATACAGTATTTTACATTTAGTAAAGTGTCGTAAATATAGATAAGTTCTGACACAATCACATGATTTATTTTGAAACAGAGAGGATAATAAGCTTCTCACTTTGTAACCAATCGTAAAGCTACCATGTGGTGACGCGAAGTCAATCGTTTAACTTCGGCTTTCACTCGAAGCCCCGTTCCTAACTGTCTGTAACGTCAAGTAGCCCTGAGCGAGGGCGCTGTTGGCGCGAGCGAGCGAGGGAAGGAAAGTACGTGGTTGGCGGGGGGAGAGAGTGACACCATTGGTAAATCATCCTCACGTGCGCGCTACCCAGCACCAGTTGGTTTCTGTGCAAGTCTCGCCTTTCGCGGCAGCAAATAGCAGTAGGACCACCAACATGAAGACTGGAGGGGTAAGGGGAAGCCTAGTTGTTCACAGATTGTCCGGGGCTTCAGATGAACTTGTCGCACTGGAGAGAAATTTCCATGAGCAATATAGGACATTCTGTAATCCCTTAATTGACAAACAGGTAATAACATAACTACATTAAGAGCACGTGATTATCTGTCATCGATGACAACGTGTCGATCATTCAGAGAGTCACTGTCTCTCTATGGTTGCTATTCCTGCGCTACAGCTTACACTCCAAAACATGTACGTCATTGGAAGTGACATAACACCAGTTGACACACAAAATGACGAGCCTGTCCGTGCCTGTCAGTTCTCGCAACCAACACACGCTTTTTGAATTCAGAGCTCAAAACAGCTCAAGGTCGCAGTCCAAAATGGACAAAATGCACACACACACACACACATACATTCCCTCCAGATTGACCAAAAGTGGGAGAATTCCGTTGAAAATAGGCACAACATTTCAAGAAGGTAGATGCAAAACCGCACACGTCCATTATGGATCGTAAATGAGTTGAGACCGGAATAGAGTTCTTTACACAGCTACGGATTATGTAGAGTGCGAAACAATATACGTTTCCATGAGGAAGTACTTATAATTGTAGGAAGGAAATTAAGGGAAAATACCCGTATACCCCTTAAGGAGCCAAGACAATAACGATATTAATATCATAACCGGAAATCATAAATCTTGAACACCAATTATATTCATTTCCAAAGAAACACACATCTTGCTGTTAGAAGCAAAGTACAAAATTTTCAAAATTGGAATCGTAACCATTTTTATCCATTTTTAGCCTAGTTTCATTTTATGAAAATAAAATTAGGCTTACGAGATCACCTTTTGTCCGTGTGTCGGTGTGTGCGTGTGTGTGTGTGTCCCACCACAATAAATTCTAAACGGCTGGAGTGATTTCAATGAAACACGGGAAGATCATAGCACCATTCTGGTAGACCCCGACCGTGCCCTTCAAATTTTATTGTGTCCCACCAATCCAACATGGCGGCTGTGCGAAATATTTCACCAGCATTCAATATCTCTGAAACTATTAACGATATCACCCTGCAATTGTGCACGGTAATAAAGAACATTATTAGAAGTTCAACCATGAGACTTTCAAACTCCTGGTAACTACAAAACCAACATGGCGGCCAAGCGAATTTGAGACTTTTAAATAGACTTTTCTCGTGATTTAACCATCCAAACGTAATGAAACTTGGCACAGCAAATGGTTTAACACATTGTAATGCACTGGCGTCTAATTTAGTTAAATTGTTTACATAACCTCAAAATGGCGGCTGAGCGAAATATTTCACTGGTATCCTATATCTCCGAAACTATTATAGATATCACCCAGAAATTTTGTACGGTGATAAAGGGTACTGGTACAAGTTTATCATTGTAACTTTCAAAACCTGTAAAGTACAAAACAAACATGGCGGCCAAGTGAATTTGAAACATTTTAATAGACATTTCTCGTGATTTAACTCTCTGAGCGCAGTGAAATGTGGTACAGTAAATAATTATACATATTGTAATGCACTGGCATCTAATTTAGTTCAATTGTTTACATAACCTCAAGATGGCGGCAGTGCGAAATTTTAAAATTAAGTTTTTATTTCTTGTGTCGTAATCATGCGATCGAAGTGGAAGTTTGTATAATGAACCTATGCAATAATTTTCCTTTAATGGTACATGCCTCTATGGCCTATACATATAACAATCCAAAATGGCGAACATTCGAAATATTTTGATGGTTCGCAATATCTACGAATCTTTTGCAGCAATCAAACTGAAATTTTATTCGTTCATAGAGGCTATGAACATAAGTTTACCTATAGGACTTTCAGTAATCTGGTGAGCACAAATCCAACATGGTGGCGACGCGAATATAAATATTTGAACGGACGTTTCTCGCGGTTTAACCATCCGAGTGCAGTGAAACTTTGCACGTCAAATGCTTATAAAAATGTTAATCCACTGGCATCTAATTTATTTTAATTGTTTTCATAACCACAAGATGGCAGCTGTACGAAATTTTAAAATCTCGTTTTTACTTCTTGTGTTCTAATCGTGTGATTGAAGTTTGAATACCACACGTACAGAATAATCTTCATGTATTAGTATACTTAAATAAAAATCCAACCTGGCGACCATCTAAAATATTTAGATGGTGCTCAATATTCACGAATCTATCACAACCTTAAAACTGTAATTTTGTATGTAGATAGAGGCAATTAACATGAGTAGGATATATGAAAATAGGCTGTATAGTTCTTCACGGAACTACTTGTTCAAACTGTGGTTATTGCTTTGTACTGACCACCGTTTCCTACATATATTCCATTAAGGGGGCGTGTTGGCCCAGCGGTCAAGCTGCTGGCCTCTCACCAATGAGACGGGGTTCGATTCCCGGTCAATGCATGAGAGAATTTCGAAGTGAAATGCCATGTCCTGTGGTTCGGATTCCACGTTAAAATGAGGTCCCATAGCTCATGATCTCCAGAATAACGGTTACGTTAAGCTACAAGCTTTCTTTTCTTTATATTTCCCATGATTAGGAAGAATGTGTGGATTTGTCCTTTTTTAAGTACGTGCTAAATTTTCAGCTTTAACTAATCTTTCTATAATACGTTAAAAATATATTTGTGAGTTCGCACAGAATAAAAATCGAAAAATATGGAATAAAAATGCTTAATTAATTACTAATGTAGAAATGTGTAAGACTCATTTTGTAGCTGAATGCTTAACACCCACTTAAAAGTCCACAAATTCACATAAACATAGGGGATATGAGGGAAGCAGTAAAGATCAAAAGCAAGAACCACATTTTGAAAAGTGGACGAAGATATGATTCGAATTTTGAAAAATTTAAACTTTGCTTCTAATAGTAAGATGTGTGATTCCTAGAAAATGTCTATAATTGTTCTACAAGTTTTATAACTGGCACAGTTATAATATTAAAATCGTAATTGATTTCCCTCCATAAGTTGTATGTGCCCCCCTTAAGGCAGTTACAAAACAGCACCTCTAAAAGTGCCAAACGCATGAGACGCAGTGAAGATCAGGCTGACCGTGTCATATCGCGTTAGGCCGTGCCGTCCTGTTGGGTCAAAATGGAGGCTATAATTTGCTGGCTAGTCCATATTTCAGTAACTTCGTAAGTTTATATACCTTTAGGAATGTACTGAACAAAATAATACATATTTAGTATCAAATGGTTTGTAACAAGTAGTTCGTGAAGAACTATGCAGCCTATTTTCATATATCCTACTTATGTTAATTGCCTCTATCATCATACAAAATTTCAGTTTGATTGCTGTAATAGATTCGTAGATATAGAGGACCGACAAAATATTTCGGATGGTCGCCATGTTGGATTTTTATATATGTAGTCTTAGAGTTATGCACTGTTACATGAAGATTATTGTGTACGTGTAGCATTCAAACTTCAATCGCATGATTAGTACACAAGAAGTATAAACGAGATTTTAAAATTTCCCACAGCTGCCATCTTGTGGTTACGGAAACTGAAATAAATTAGATACCAGTGGATTAATATTTGTATAAGGTTTACTGTACCAAGTTTCACTGCAGTCGGTTGGTTAAATTGTGAGAAACGACCATGTGAATATTTATAATTCTCGTCACCGCCATGTTGGATTTGTGATCACCATGTTATTGAAAGTCCTATAGGTGAACTTATGTTCATAGCCCCAATGAACATTAAAAATGCATCTTGATTGTTGTAATAGATTCGTAGATATTGAGATCCATCTAAATATTTCGGATGGTCGCCAAGTTGGATTGTTACATGTAAAGGCATAGAATCATGTACCATTAAAGGAAAATTATTACGTAGGTTCATTAATCAAACTTTCACTTCGATCGCATGATTACGACACAAGAAATAAAATCGTAATTTCAAAATTCGCACAGCCGCCATCTTGAGGTCATGTAAACAATTGTACTAAATTAGAAACCAGTACATTAAAATGTATATAAACATTTCCTGTACCATGTTTCATCGCGTTTATGGGGGCGTGGTGGCTCAGCGGTCTAGCTGTATGCCTCTCACCAAGGCGGACCGGGTTCGATTCCCGGTCAGTGCATGTGAGATTTTCGATGTGAAATGCCATGTCCTGTGGTTCGGATTCCACGTAAAACGGAGGTCCCGTGGCTTATGATCGCGAGATTAACGGTCACGTTAAACTACAAGCTTCCTTTTTTTTCATCGCGTTTGGATCATTAAATCGCTAGAAAGGTCCATTTAAAATTTTCAACTTCGCTTGGCCGCCATATTCGTTTTGTAGTTAACTGGTTTTTGAAAATCTTATAGATGAGCTTCCGGTAGTGCCCTTTATCACGGACCAACATTTCAGGGGATACCGGTAATACACACATCAAGAAATGTTTTGCATCACCTCGGTTCCAAGAGTTCCGGAACCTTTAAATACAAAGGGAATAGAGATCAACACAAACAACATTTCAGCTCGTTTTATTGCTCATGAGACCCACATATTGCATGTTGTAGCATCATACAGCTAGACTTTCAGCATTTTTGGTCCAGATTGCAGTACACACCACTACCTCTAATACCCAGTAGCACGTCCTCTTGCATTGATGCATGCCTGTATTCGTCGTGGCATACTATCCACAAGTTCATCAAGACACTGTTGGTCCAAATTGTCCCACTCCTCAACGACAATTCGGCGTAAATCTCTCAGAGTGGTTGGTGGGTCAAGACGTCCATAAACAGCCCTTTTCAACATATCCCAGGCATGTTCGATAGGGTTCATGTCTGGCGAACATGCTGGCCACTGTAGTCGAGCGATGTCGTTATCTTGAAGGAACGCATTCACAAGATGTGCACGATGAGGTCGAGAATTGTCGTCCATGAAGACAAATGCCTCTCCAATATTCTGCCGATATGGTTGCACTATGGGTCGGAGGATGTCATTCAGGTATCGTAAAGCCGTTTCGGAGCCTTCCATGACCACCAGTGGCGTACGTCGGCCCCACATAATGACACCCCAAAATATCAGGGAACCACCACCTTGCTGCACTCGCTGGACAGTGTGTCTAAGACGTTCAGCCTGACCAGGGTGCCTCCAAACACGTCTCCGACGATTGTCTGGTTGAAGGCATATGCGACACTCATCGGTGAAGAGAACGTGATGCCAATTCCGTGGGGTCCATTCAGCATGTTGTTGGGCCCATCTGTACCGCGCTGCATGGTGTCGGGGTTGCAAAGCTGGACCTCGCCATGGACGTCGGGAGTGAAGTTGCGCATCATGCAGCCTATTGCGCACAGTTTGAGTTGAAACACGACGTCCTGTGGCTGTACGAAACGCATTATTCAACATGGTGGCATTGCTGTCAGGGTTCCTCCGAGCGGCAATCCGTAAGTAGCGGTCATCCACTACAGTAGTAGCCCTTGGGCGGCCTGAGCGAGGCCTGTCATCGACAGTTCCTGTATCTCTGTACCTCCTCCATGTCCGAACAACATCGCTTTGGTTCACTCTGAGACGCCTGGAAACTTCCCTTGTTGAGAGCCCTTCTTGACACAAAGTAACAATGCGGACGCGATCGAACTGCGGTATTGACCTTCTAGGCATGGTAGAACTACAGACAACATGAGCAGCGTACCTTCGTCCTGGTGGAATGACTGGAACTGATCGGCTGTCGTACCCCCTCCGTCTAATAGGCCCTGCTCATGCATGGTTGTTTACATCTTTGAGCAGTTTTAGTGACATCTATGAACAGTCAAAGGGACTGTATCTTGGATACAATATACACAGTCAACGTCTATATGCCGGAGATCTGGGAACCGAGGTGATGCAAAACTTTTTTTGATGTGTGTAGTTTCAGAGATAGTCTATAGAATGACGGTGAAATATTTCGCACAGCCGCCATCTTGAGGTTATGTAAATAATTGAACGAGGTTAGATGTCGGTGCATTACAATGTGTATAAACATATACTGTACCAAATTGTATTGCGTTTGGTTGGTTAGATCGCGAGAAACGTCTATTTAAATGTCGCAAATTCGCTTGGCCGCCATGTTGGTTATGTAGTTACCAGGTTTTCAAAAGTCACATAGGTGAACGTCTAATAGTTTCCTTTATCACCGTAAAATATTCCAGGGCGATATCGCTAATAGTTTCGGAGATATTGAATGCTGGTGAAATATTTTGCACAGACGCCATGCTGGATTGGTGAGACGTAACAAAATTTAAAGGGCACGGTCGGGGTCGCCCGGAATAGTGCTATGAACTTCCCGAATTTCATTGAGATCACTCGTGCCGTTTAGAAGTTATTAGGGACACACACACACACACACACCATAACACAAGCCATCACACACACCGTCAAACACGCACACACACAGACAGACACACGGAAAAAAGGTGATCTCATAAGCCTATTTTTTCATAAATGAAAATAGGCTAAAAACGGCAGAAAACGCTAATGAAATTGTTCATCCACGATATGGACAGAATCCCTAGTGAGCTTAAGATATCGTATCAAGTGCTGGTTAATAAGTACGGAAACCTAAATCGTGATAATACAGAGAGTGCTAGAGAACTTGGGGATAAATAACAATATTTTTAATGTATTTTGCACAGAATCTTTGTTTTGTTATTACAAAAGGTCATAATAATTCTTAAAATTGTAGAGAGTTGCAAAATTATATATGTCCAAGTACTTTATATATTGGTTTAGAAGAAGTCATTTGACATACAAAACCAATACCCTCACACAACCTTTCTGTAAATCACTTCTAGCATTGACAAAAGAAAAGTCACAAGTCTCTATGCATTTAGTAATGAAATTACAAAAAAGACCTATTTTCTCAAAGCTGTGTTCAGTAGTCTTGTGCTGTTTGGCAAATGACTTCTTCATTTGTAGATGGGGTGGATGGCTCTTAGTGTGCTCGCGCATTGCCCCAATACACGGGAATGAATACAGGTTAGCTGTGAGCAGTTTACTCTGCTTATCAGGTCCCGCGCTGTGTTCACGTATGAAGTGTGGCCAAGCATAATTATGTGTCAACAACACTATCGGTTTCATGTTGGTCCCATGTCATAGATTTATGGTATGTAAAAGAACCCTCCGGAACTAAACTTGTGTGAAGCTTAATTTCTAGGTTAGATTTCGTAGAAACGCTTTATCAAAGTTCCAAAGTTCACTAATAGGTGTCAGTGACATCTGGAAGTGAAAGTAGGAACTACTTGAAATTGAACGGAACTTGTAGCTCACCCTATGGGTGTCGGCTTGAAGCAGCTACATGGCCTCGGACACTCCCGGCACTAAAAGCCTTACGCTCAATTAATAAATAACCAATCCTTGTGAATACAACTTGTATCATTACGGTGACTTCCTGAAATCATGTGGTCGTATTCTATCAGGAAATGCTAGGATGTCACCTTATGTCAAGTTCTGGGTCCAGGTTGCAAGATTCGTTCATCAGACACACTCCAACTAGGTAGCATAATGAGCAACAAAACAACCAGTTATTATTATCATTATTATTATTATTATTATTATTATTATTATTATTATTTGTGTTTTTATTTATTTTTACATCGTAATGCCAGGAAAGCATTTCTACAAAAAAGGAATCTGTTGACATCGAATATTGATTTAGGTATTAGGAAGTCATTTTTGAAAGCCTTTGTATGTAGCATGGTGCTCTATGGAAGCGAAACTTGAACTGTTGGTGCAGCAGAAAAGAGGAGACTTTATGCGTTTAAAATGTGGTGTTACAGGCGAATGACTAACATCAGATGTGTAGATAGAGTAAGAAGAGTGGAAGAGGAGATATGTTTCTGGTGATTGCTGATGAGGAGAAGAGATAGGTTGGTAGGACATGTAGCCTACTAGGACACTCAGGATTAGCAAACTTAGTTATGGAAGGAAGGGACAAGGAAAAGAACTGTAGTGGTGGACCAACGTTAGAATATGTTAAACAGATTGCCTCGGGTGTAGGGTATGGTAGCTATGTAGAGATGAAAAGATTAGCTCAGGAAAGTGAGGCATGGAGGGCTGCATCAAACCAGTCAAAAGTCTGAACACTTTAACATATGTATCTGATCCTGCATTCTTGTCCTCTTTCTGCGCTACGGCCTTGTTCTTTTTGATATTTTGGGTGGTCTGAAAATTGATGATTGTCAACTACGTAGTTCTTTGAATGTAGATCTGTCCAGCACCATATCGCTTGAGATGTTTATGTCTATTATCTGAAAATTTCTCAAGAGATTACTGCTTTTATGAAAGCTACTCAAATTCAAAGAATAATAAAACAACATTTGAATAGTTATCGAAATGTGATGTTTTTTCGGTCGGTCAACACGATTGTACCCATTTTTCAGCATTAGAGAACATTTTATGAGATTAATGAAAAACAAGAAGTTCCGTGACAAACTAAAGAGCCTACTTTTCATGCCAATGATTATTCTACAGTATACGAACCTATCTATATTCTTAGTTCCACCTCTTAAGGTACAGAATACAAAATTTGGTTGAAGTCCAATGGACGTTACATGCAGTTAGACATTGGATCTATCAGCACGCGTAAGAGCATGTTCGCAACAATGTCATGCGTGTGCTGGTTAGAAATAATCGGAAATATTATGATATCCTGTTGTCCCAATTTTGGATGAAATCCATTTGTTAGTATAGAAGTTATATGTATTTTAAAATTGGACCTATCAGCATGCATAGAATCATGTTGGCAGCACTGACTTATATTAATTACTCCAAATTAATCTAGAGTGTCAGGTGCTATACGTGTGCAAAGTATAGAGCTGTTGACTTGCATACTTTCTGATATATTGATATTAGGGTAAACAAATATAGACAGCATTTATTAACAGTTGGCAGCCCTGATTGCTCTTAAGAATACTTATAGTCATATCTGTTATGTTACACATAGCACATACGAAATTTGGTTGAATTCCAACTGATAGTATAGAAGTTACATGTATTTAAAAATTAGTCCTATCAGCAGACTTAGAATCATGTTGGTAGAACTGAAGTATATAAGTTACTCCAAATTAATCTAAAATGTCAGGTACTATAAGTGTGCATAGTTTAAAGCTGTCGGCATGCATACTTTCAGATATATTGGTATTTGGATGAAGAAAATAGAGAGAGCAATTATTAACATTTGGCAGCCCTGGTGGCTCTTAAGAATACACTCTGTCATATCTGTTTATGTACACATATAACATACAAAATTTGGTAGAAATCCAATTAATAGTGTAGAAGTTATATGCATTTAAAAATTGGACCTATCAAAAGGCTTAAAATTATTTTGGCAACACTGTCATGTATGGCCTCCTGGAAATTAAACTGAAATAGTATTGTCTACATGTGTGCCAATTTTGGAATAGCTCCCATGCATACCTTCCATGATATCCAACATGGAGCTCACATTTCTAGTGCGTTTTTTCAGCAGTTGGTAGCACTGACATCATTTTCAAATACGGGCTTGAGATATTCCGGTATACATCTTTACTCATACTAAATTTGGTTTCGATTGCTGCAGCCGTTTAGGAGTTGATAGGGGGGACACACACACACAGCCAGACAGACAGAAGGACAGACAGACGGACGGACAGACAGACACACATTTTCCCGGATCGATCTCATAAGTCTACTTTTTCCTCATTTTTGCAAAATGTGAAAAGTAGGCTAAAAATTACTAGCCTTACAATAGTCGCATATGATGCGTAACATCTGACATAGGAGAAACCTCACATGAAATTGTTGATACACCGGTATTTTATGTCTACCCCTTATTATTCCCGTTTTCCTACGGGGTCGGGGATGAGATGCGATGGAAGTGTTTGTAGTGGATGGTTTTTACGGCCGAATGCCCTTCCTGACGCCCACCTCACGATAGGAGTTAATGAGAGATGAAATGAATGATGGTGAATGAAACTGGGTAAGGATCTGGAAGGAAGCAGCCGTGGCCTGTCAGAAGGTACCGTCCCAGCATTTGCCTGGAGTTGAAAATGTTAAACCACGGAAAACCATTTCAAGGGCGGCAAATCGTTGATACACCGGTATTTTATAATATTATTGACACTAATATTAATATATTTTAAAAGGGAGTGTTTTACAAATATTGCAGTTTATAATACGAAACTCTTTTATTAGAGGTTTTGTAGCTTCCACCAGTACTAGCCTAAATAAAGAATACGATATGGATCAACTAGATTAATAGACGCGACACCGCTCATAACCTTAAATTCCCTATAAATAGGCCAACTTGCGAGTAAATGCAATGTGCACAGCAGTAGATCATGAAAGGCTTGCCCAGTTCCCGGACGTCTTGTTTCGGAGACCAACACGTAATGTCATATGGATTCTGTTAAAAATGAGTCATATTGATATGATGAATATCGCTTAAAACGATAATCTGGTAGCAAAAATATCTAACCCATCCGGGATTCGAACCCGAGATCTCTAGATTCACAGTCAAAGACGCTAACCCCACGGCTATTTCGACCATGCGAATATTAAGCACAAGATGGTGACTAATTTTCACGTACCAATAATACTGCATCACGGAATTAAGTTACATTTATATTTTGCTTCTTTCGTTAATGTTCCTGCGTGAAATTGAGTTTAAAATGCCTTATGAATAGGCCCTCTTGTGAGTAAAGAGAATGTATTCAGCCATTGTTCATGAAGGTTTGCTCAGTTCTCGTATGAACACAACGATTATATTATATTGATAACTGCATTACCGTTATGTGTATTAATATTTGAATAGCCATTGTGCAGAAACATAATACCGGCAATGCCGACTACTTACAATGTTTCATATTAAAGCATTTTATCATTTAAACACTGATACGAAGACTTCGAACATGTGCCATGTGCTTTGTTTCAATCAGTTGACACCAGAGTTCGCATGAGCTTTTACTGTCAGGATGAAAGTGTTCAGCAATGCGATTCAGCTGGCAGTGCGTCTTACACACTTCCGTCCGATCCACTTCCGTCCCATTTTTCCAAATCACTTCCACAAAGATATCCAGCAACCGAGTGGAAAGATATTATACATCAAAAAGTTATAGTTCATAGAGATTTTAACACCAAAAGGTGGTTCTCTGAGAAGCCTGTTGACATTCTATAATTTCAGATAAGTTTCCACGTCAGACAAACACTATTATTTCGTATGTAGTAGTTATAGCGAGGGCTCGATTTGAGGCGGAACGCACCAGAACGGCGTTCCGGTACCTCTCTTTGGAGATAAAATAAACTCTAGATAAAACATTTATTGAAGAGTAGGGAGAGATCAAGAGACAAGAAGTATGATGAGTGCATGATGATGTTTAGGACAACATTTTAGGAGGGGCAGACAACCTAAAGAATCATAAAACGGTGATTTCTTGCTGCTTTTATTACTTTACTACAACCCACTTTCGTACTTGTTTTCCAAAAAAAAAAAAAAAAAAAAAAGGATTTTAGTAAAATGTTCAAGTTTATGTATAATCTTAAGAGCTTTTATTTTCTATCGAATAATTTGGAAACCTCTCTAACCACTACATCCCACGGAAGATTACAGTTTCGGCTCATCTATCTCTACAAATCGAGCTCTGGTTATAGCTCTTCACCATCATCACAGTAGAGTAATTGTAGTTCATTTCTACAGTAGTTTAACAAGAGTTTAGTGCTATTCAGTCGGTCAACACGAATGTACCCAAAAGAGATGGGTTATGCCCTAATCCTGAGGGAAGCAGAGGCGGGTCTACACGGCACACTGCTCTCACTGACAAAGTTTAAGGTAAGAAAGACCCGTCTAAGGGCGAAAAAAATTAACAATTATTTTTTCGGGCGTTTTTAGTTATTTACAATGTAGAGAACAGGAATTTATCAAAAATGTCAAAAAATGGTCATTTTACAAGGTATAAATGACTATGCTGCACCATGAATGATAACGCCCACTTTTACAGATATTTATGTTTGTGCGTATAACTTCTGAACTATTTATGATCTCACTTCCTGTCTGCTCTGTTGAGCGCAGGCTTTGTGTTGGTAACAATGCCAACTTCCTGCATTGTTTATGTTACGAGTGATCACTGAACATCGTCGTAATATTATAATCACTGTGATTTGCACTGACCTATTGAGGAAATATTGTTTAAGGGGCGGAACAACGAGGTCATCTGCCCCAATTATTAATAATTGAATCTTTGATTTGAAGCGGGAAACAAGTCCACTTATTAGCAAAAAGTAAAGCTGAAATACGCATTTAGTTATTTATAAGCCAATTGTTTTAATTTACATATTTATTTATTTGTTTACTTTTTATATGTCCATTTATTTATTTATTTAAAAGCTAAAGGAAGTAGGAGAAGCAAAATAACCAGTGATGGGCGAAATGATGAATGTTATGGGGCAGGAATTTTCTAAGAATTGTCAGAGGTAACAAAACGTAATGAAAAACTTCAATCTCATTTTTCTCAGTTTAACATTTTTCACTGCTTTGGTACCATTTGCAAGAAAACTAATAAAGATAGGTCCATAATATTTTTTGTGTATCAACATCATCCTAATGGACAGTAATAAGAAGGGATATTCCTATAAATAATGTACAAAATGAAATACAGTATAAATATTTTTCGACAATATTTTGGATTAAAATATCGTACCTTAAGAAGAATCATATTGGCAAAAGTATTTCGTTTTTGTCAATAATCCTTCTTATTATTGCAGATAATGATCCAAAAAGTAATCCCTGAAAGTTTCAAATGGCTTGGCTCCATGGCCTAGCGCTGCGCGTTAGCGAGCGTAGCTACTGCCGTCGTTTGCTTATTGCCTTAATATTATCAGTAATAATTATCACTGTTACTGCCACGGTAGGTGAGTGGTTATCCTGTCGGACAACCAACCCCAAGCTTGCAGGTTCGCTTCTGGCCGTGGTAAATGATTTTTGAAAGGCGACAAAAATCACTCCACGCATGTCATACGTTGTTGACATGTTAAAGAACCCATTTGAATTCAGTAGGCCGTGTTCATAATGGTAAAATTAATCTCGGGATTTACCGCCAACTCAACGTTCCTCCATTTTCTTCTAGAAAACGCTAGAGTATCGAGGAGCATAGATATCTCACCTCCTCGACTTTCATAGCGTTCCAAGGAACGGCAAAATTCGACATGGAAGCTTCCCTCTGGGCGTCAAATAACAAAGCTTGCACCCTGCACCCGAGGCCATACGATATTATTATTATTTATTATCACACTTAATAACTTTTCTGACGGTTTTTTACTTGTTTACGTTTTTTGATTTTTGGAGGGCAGAAACTGTGGGGGTCACTGTAGGTTTGGTAGTGTTTTCTAGAGCTGTCTTATATCTTTGGATCTGATGATGCTTGCTTGACGAACGAAACATATCACCCCTTTGTTTCCTCCTTCTTCAATAGTCCTTAACAATCTTATTCACATGCCATTTATTTCAGTGTTTGTTTCACAGATTCCAGTAATTGGAGTTACTTTGTGTTGACCGATTAAACGTTACAATATTAGTTGTAAATCATAATGCACATTCGTATGGTTCATCTTCTTTATAACATGATAGATGGAAAACTATAATAGGATACTTGAATTATTGCCTAATTATACACCACATTTGCTATGTTTTGGATAACTTAAATGCCCGATTTCAGTGAATCGAGTCCAAGAAAAACCTGCCGTCCGTGCGCCTTTTAAGCTTACGCTGGGTAAACTGCTACAGATACCGGGCAAAGCAGGGGTGGATTGCTAGTTCGTTAATAAATGATCTGATCATTATGAAAATATGACACACACTCATCGAGGACACCAACTACGATCTAATTATTCACGTACATAAATCTATTGTTTAATTTTCACAAAATATAGATGACGTGCGTGTCTATTCCTAAGAGATGAATTCCTCCAACTCGATACATAATGGTCCGTTGTTTGATAAACTTGGCGTAATTCACCACTACTATAGTCAAATTTTACAAATATTAAATATATTATACATTCGTCATACATGGCTCACATGGCAATTCCTGAAACAAATTCATCTAACTTGTCATTGATGGTCCGATATCTGTGGATTTAGCTTATTGATGCCATACTATTGACACGTTACAATTCTAAGTCCGTAACTTCGACGCGAATTCCACCTAGCGGTTATGTCTTGAAGTGATCTTAGTAAACAGAAATCTCGAAAATGAAAAGCGCCCGCTAAGAGAATGTTATCTCGGCAAAAGGAACACGAACCAAACAATACGGAGATCGGAGATTGTTACTACCATGAAGAAGAAAGACGTTGGATTGAGCTGCAATCTTCTGATGCTATTCTAAATTGTATTTGTAATATTAACCAAAAGTGGACACGTTATTCTCACTCGTATTGGTATCTTGGCGAGTAACCTTTAAGATGTGAATTTATTGGATCAATTCACGTACGTACTGAAAACAAATGTCAACTGTCGTCGAGATCTTCACTGGAAAAAAGCTAAGTAATTTTACTATTTTGAAGTTGTTGTTTCGGCTTATAAATGAGTGCGAGAAAGATAACCTTTCAATATAATATGCCCTCCAACGTTTAGTGATAACGTGTCCCTTTATCCTGTCATGATATGAATCTAGGTTGGAGATCTTTCGTTTTTGAGGTTAAACTTGTAACTTACCTTTGTCCTTGTTCTTTTAAATAATAGACATACATAGTGAGGAATCGTGTTGTTGTTATTTAAGGGGTTTTATGTCTTAAGGGTTTCCTGTTGTTGTTGTTTCTTTTCGTTTGGTTTTACTTTTCTGTAACTTACGTGTTTTATTTGCGTGTATTTTTCATGAAACGTAATTATAGTTATGAGAAGTGTTTCTTACTAACTCCTAATTCCGTGCGAGAGTATGAGATCTTTCAAGGGTCTTTAGGGGTTGGTTATTTTAGTATTAAAGTTACGTGGGTTTGTGTCCAGACGTGGAAGGGTGTGCGTTCATTTTTTTTGGATGATTTATTGTCTTAATTTTTCTTACGGGTTGGAACGCACACCAATTTGTTTAAATTTAAGGGTTGATTTGTTTCTTTGTGTCTGTCATTTGTGCACTCAAGGAATGTCTTCTCGGTTTTTTCCTTTTCCTTGAGACTGGGCAGACTTCGCTTATGTTTGTGTTGGAAATACGTTTCATCTTATAATTACGGTTCTAGACTAATGTTCAAGGGTGGTTTAAATGTTATTTATTAATGTGGGTCTTGACTGAAAGCCGAGGGTCATTTTAGTTCTGTTCATGTTTGTTCTGCTTTCAGTCAAGAAACAACACGTGAACTCTCTAAGTTATTAAATGAGGTATACATATCAATTTTTCAAGTGGTGATATGTGGTTTCAAATTCAAGTATCCGGAGATTGGGATCGATGCCCATCTTTCCTCCTGTAAGTTGAACGAATCTCATACCTTCGCTTGAAAAGAAGATTTATTCAGGAATTATATGAAGTCATTTTGTTGTTTATCTTTGGGGTAATTCTTGAGTTCTATCCTTGTCGTGGTTAACTTGAACTGTACTATTTTTCTTAAGGGTTGTGTATGTCTGACACGTCATGTTATTCTCTAGTTCGTCTGTTGTACTCACGCGGTTAATTTGTAGTTGTTTGTGTTTACGTGTCGTTTTTTTTCCTGTGTCGTTGTATTTGTGAAGTGACATACTTTGAATTAAATGGGGTTATACAGTTCATGGATGACTTCGTAAGCTTCTTAGAATATTTCTTCTAACTACGTTCTTGTAGTTAGCCTGTGGTGGGACAAAGATATTATCGCAATTATTGTTAACTTTTTATATCCTTAATTGCCCCCTTTTCTAAATTCAGTTCATTCTAGAACGATCTCCAAACCTCTGCAGCTTAGTACACCTCTACCAAGATCTCTTGTCTTTTATTTCTTTAATTGTGTTTATGTTTTAATGTTTTGATAATATGTATTTTTCTAGCTCCATAATCATCTCCATAATCCATTTTCACGCGACCCTCACGTCCCCCTTTGTTGTCACTTTTTATATTACATTTATTTTTATGTTTTCAACCTTTACTTTAAACGTGTTTTCATTCCATAGTTGGTCTCCATCTAATTCTTAATGCGACTACACTGGACATAGGTTAGGGTTCACGTCCCTTTGAGTTAGGCCAGTTCCTACTCTGCGCACACATTGGAGCTCTTACGTTCCCCTGTTTCTACACCGACTGTGTGTGTGGTAAGTGGTGGCTTCTTTGTACAACCGGCGCCTAACAGTTGGTAGCAGAGCGTGGTTATTATCAATGACAAGACGTGCATGCATAGTTACAGCTGATCAACAATAGGCTACAATTTCAGGTTATACGGAAGAGATGATGAGGTGCATATTAGAAGTAACAGAAGAATGACAATTGAGTTCGTTAAATGTTTGAAGTTCGTAGAAATATCTGATACCAAATTGAAGATGTTCGCGTCTAACAGTTCGTAATATAATGAACAGTTCTTACGTAGTTAGTAAGTTACGTCTCCAGCTACACTTGCTAGTAGTATACGTTAGAATCAACTTAATGTATTACAATAAAATTCACTCCAAGTACGAAACAGAAGGTACGGGGAAACTTAGGACATCTCTTAAAAACATTAGAAAATTTCACAAGCAAAAATTTTAAGGAAAATAGTCATAACAACCAATCCATGAAAATGCATTCATCACACAGTTAACCTCCCAATATTCAAAATGTGAAATTGACTCAACCACTCTGTGCTACAAACTGTTCGGCGCCGGGTGTAATGCCACCACTTACCACGCACACAGTCGGTGTCAAGACAGGGGAAAGTTAGAGCTCCCAAGTATGCGCAGAGTGGGGACTGGCCTAACTCAAGGGACGTGGACACTAACCTATGTTGAGTATAATCGCATTAAGAATTGGATGGAGACTAACTATGGAATGAAAACACGTTTCAAGTAAAGGTTGAAAACATCAAAATAAATTTAATATAAAAGAAACAGGAATAACAAAAGGGGACGTGAGGGTCGCATGATAAGGAGTATGGAGATGATTATGGAGCTGGAATAAAAATATACATATTATCAAAACAGTAAAACATTTATACAGGGTGGAATTGATATAAAGGAAGTCCGTTACACTGGTGATAGAAGAGACTATTGTAAGCTTCCTGGGTACAAAATTTGTCACCTATTTTTAAATTGAAAATTTATCATTAAAAAGTCAATGTTTTTAGGCTTTTCCGAAATTCTTCAAACAGAAGGTGAGGCAGCAGGCTGGGGTAAACGGGGCGGGGCGAGGTGGGTCGATGCACGGAGGAGAAGTTGTTATGTAATCGGAGCGTTGAACTTACTAGTTGAGGGGAAGTATCAGCTGTTACGAGGAAAGCGAGCGATACCCATCTCGTAAGAAAATTTGTATTGTTGTTGTTGTTGTTGAAATTGGACGCAATGTCTTGGAACGTTATGACCGGCAGTATTGTGTAGCCTACTTTGTAAGTGTCATTGCCATCCGGCACTTTAATGAAATACGGTGTGACAAAATTCCGACATCCCGTATTCTGTTCAGAACTAGCATTTAAGACGGAAGGAATATACTTGATGTTTTGTTTGAGAGGCTTGGTGATTTTGGTCATTTAGCCCCATGTTGTTGGGTGTGGGAAGAATTTTGTTCTGATAACCTGTGTTTTTGTGGTTTCTTTAGTTATGTGGGTAGGTTTGTAATTCAGGTGAGGATTGGGAAGGAGGCGGCCGTGGACTTAAGTTAGGAACCATCCCAGCATTTGTATGGGGTAGAATTGGGAAACCATGGAAAACTACTTTCAAGATTTAATACTAGTATGGTACCACATGTACATAGTAATATTAATAATAATAGCCAGCCTTGTGGTGTTGGGGTAGCGCGCCTGCCCCTCACCCGGAGGCCCCGGGTTTGATTCCCGGCTCCGTCCGGGATTTTAGAAACTGACGTGAGGGCTGGAGCGGGGTGCACTCAGCCTAGTGAGGACAATTGAGTATCTGTCTGACAGTGAGGCAGCGCCCTGATCACGAAAACCAAGATTAACGGCCGAAGGGACCCGATGCGCTAATCACGCGTCACCCCAATATCTGCAGGCCAAATGGCTGGGTAGCGGTCGCTTGGTAGGCCTAGGCCCTTTAAGGGCTGTAGTGCCAGGGGTTATTTATTACTTTTAATAATAATAATAATAATAATAATAATAATAATATTAATAATAACAGTAAAGCAAATATAGCGAGTTGGTTGGCCCTATCAAAAGGCAATGGCATTTAGAACGGGTACAGACCATACCTATCATTGTCTCAAATACGGGCGTGTTCCTAAATTCCTTGCTCCAAGACCTTAAAGAACTGGTTCTGGATACTCAAATTGACAAACTAATGCAGAAGGCAGTAGTTCTCTCAACAACCCGAATCGTCTGGAAATTCATGGGTAGCGATTTCGACTTTCCAGCTTAGAAGTGGCTGTTTCAGTAGCAATAGTTTGGTTCCCTGAAGCCCGTATAGTTATGTTGTGATGTACCAGCAATGTGTTATATGTACTGTATAAAACAATAATAATAATTAAATGATAGTGAGGCTGTGAGCTCAGGTATTAGAGTGCTATCCTTCTCGAGGGTTCGATCTAGTCTGAGTCATGTAATACATGAAGGTGAACAAATACGACAGAATTATGCCGATGGATGTAATGGCACGTACATGAAATTCTGTGAGCACAACATTCCGAAATCTCGACATACACGCCAAAAATAAAAGTAGTGTGTCCAACAACATATTACTATTATTATTGTTATTATTATTATTATTATTATTATTATTATTACACACATTATAAGAGATTATGAAGCCTCCGTGGCTTAGGCGGCAGCACGCCGGCCTCTCACCGCTGGGTCCGTGGTTCAAATCCCGGTCACTCCATGTGAGATCTGTGCTGGACAAAACGGAGGCAGACAGGTTTTTCTCCGGGTACTCCGGTTTTCCCTGTCAAACTTCATTCCAGCAACACTCTCCACTATCATTTCATTTCATCTGTCATTCATTTAATCATTGCCCCAGAGGAGTGCGTCAGGCCTCGGCAGCCGGCACAGTTCATATCCTCGCCGTTAGATGGGGGCTTCATTCATTCCATTCCTGACCCAGTCGGAGACTGGAAGCAGGCTGTGGATTTTCATTTTTCATAAGAGATTATATCTTTACTGAATGTTATTTATTTTTAAGTAGGGTTCCAATTGTTTAGGACGTTCAGTAAATAAATATTTTTGGTAACAATGATGATGGAAGAGACTTGAAAGCTTGTTGTGATGGTTGTTGTTAATTCATTTTAGGAGCTTTGGACATTTGTTTATCATCACCGTGTAGTTGGGTGAGTGTTGGATTTGTCTGATAAACTGTGTTTCTGTGGTGACTGTAGTAATATGTGTAGCTGTAGTTATTAGGGTCGTGAATGAGGTTGGTGCTCCGGGACTCGAAGTACCATACAATCCCGGCATATGCTTGGAAAGCGCATGGAAGAATCCAGGGAAATCCAAACTCAGGATAGCCACTGTCGGTGCTGAGTATGGACCTTCAATTACCGGACTTGCTGCGATCGTGGTGTACGATTAAATGCGCATGCCTACACCGCGGTGGTAGGAAAGAAAGCAGCCGTGGTCTTATGAAGGGACATTCCAACTTTGGACTCGTGGGATGCCACGGAAAATCATCTTGTGGCTGCAGATGGTGGGAAGTAAGGAAGCTTGTGTTTTTACATGACCGTAAATTTCGTGATCGTGTGCTACTGGACCTCCTTTTTATGTGGAATCCGAACCACAGGACATGGCATTTCACTTCGAAAATCTCACATGCATTGACCGGGAATGAAACCCGGTCCGCCGTGGTGAGAGGCCAACAGCTGGACCGCTGCGCCATCACGCCCCGACTTGCATATCGGCCGTTGATGGTAAGCTGCCTCAATACTAGCACCCCATGAACATGATGATGATAATAATAATAATAATAATAGTCTAATAATAATCATAAGAAGAAGAGTCAGCATGTGTAGCTCAGGTGTTAGATTGCTAAAAATAAAAGTCTGGCAACTCGACATACCAAATAAAAAACATAAAGGAACTTACTGTCGACCAAAGTATTATGTGCACTTGAGTTTGAAGGTTGTTTGTGAAGTAACCAATAGACCTACATAAAATCCAATAACATCATCATTTTCGTCGTTCTATTCTACGTTAGTTCATGTAGGTTTGGAATTTTTAGTTTATATTTTAATATTTTTTATCGCAGTTGGAACACAAAATGTGCCCGTTTTTAAGCGTGTTTCAACCATGCGTCACTTTTAAGAATTATTATCTCAAAACCCCGTCATCAGATCGAATGCAAATTTTAACACAATATACATTGGAATGTTGTATAACTGATTTATTAATTTCAGAATTTTGTGTGTCCAAGAAACAAAGTTGATATAATTTTTGTAAGGTAACTTTTTCTCGGCTCGGGGTGGTTGGAAAATATAGCTCTTGGTCGCGTTGTAATCCTTATTCATCAAGAAGTTATGCTGTATGACTGTGAAATAGTAAATTAATTCACTTATTTTATATCGGTTTGTATTTGTTCGTGGAAATAAGGCATGATACACCAGCCGGCCGCTCCGGGGTAAGCTGTACAGCGTTGCTGAGATGGAGCCCATCACTGCCGAGCGAGGCGAGGTCGTATTTCCCCGTTCAAATATAAACCGATATAAAATAAGTGAATGAATTTACGTATTTTAAAGTCATACAGCATAACTTTTCGATGTATAAGGATTACAACGCGACCAAGAACTACATATTCCAACCACCCCAAGCCGAGAAAACGTTACCTTACACAAATGATAACAACTTTGTTTCTCGGACACGCAAAATTTTGAAATTAATAAACCAGTTATACAACATTCCAATGTATATTGTGTTACAATTTGGATTCGATCTGATGACGGGTTTGTGAGATAATAATTCCTAAATGTGACGCATGGTTGAAACACGCTTAAAAATGGGCACTTTTTGTGTTCCAACTGCGATAAAAAATATTAAAATATAAACTAAAAATTCCAAACCTACATGAATTCACGTAAAATAGAACGACGAAAATGATGATGTTATTGGATTTTATGTATGTCTATTGGTTACGTCACAAACAACCTTCAAACTCGAGTACACATAATACTTTGGTCGACAGTAGGTTGGTTCCATAGTTTAGGTACTGCGACAACGTGGTCAGGTAGCCCCGTAGAAGTTAGTGTGTCTAAAATTCTATTATTACTATTATTAGTACAGCAGTAGTAGCCTGGTATAATAATAATAGTATTATTAATATTTTTGTTACGGTTGTTGCACTGTCTTCACACAAAGATAGACCAACAGTTTCTTAAATTAATTTACCAAATCTTTAGGATTTCCAATTTCTATGCATAGGCCATGAGGATGGCAAAATCCTAAACAGATCCACCATCACTAGTCATGTAGCCACTCCCCATGAAGGTGTGAAACAGCTGTTCATAGGCTCGGTTTGTGTATTTCAATGCCATTGGCAGACAAGACGGGGAGGTCACTCAACTTCAGACTCTTGTCAACATTCCTTAGCGTTGGAGGGGAGGGCGACGGGGAGAAGTCAGCTGTACTGCTGAGGGGAACGAAGTGTAAGCCCGTTTCCAACACATTGACCGACGATTTTTGTGATTTAATTCCACCTACACTAATTAAGATCCGACTGAATTTCATGAAGATATTTGCTTAGAATACCATCTTCTATCACCAGTGTACCAGTGTAAAGGACTTCCATCTTATCAAATACACCCTGTATGAACACAATCAAAGAAATACAAAAAGAGAAGAGATGTTGAGAGTGATGTACTAAGCTGCAGAAGTTTGTAGATCGTTCTAGAATGAACAGAATTTAGAAAAGGGGGCAATTAAGCAAAATGATAACTTTACAATAATTGCGATAATATCTTCGTCCCACCACAGGCTAACTACATGAACGTAGGTAGAAGAAATATTCTAAGAAGCTTCAGAAATCACATATCTCAAGAACTGTCTAACCAACCACCCTTAAATCAACATATGTCACATCATAAACAAACAACCCATAAAACGTAATACAGAACAATAAACTAACAACCACGAAATAAAGACAAGACAAACACGTGCCCGAACTTCACGAAAACAAAACATGATGTGACATACCAAACCCTTTAAGAAACATAGATCAGTTCAACTTCAATCACGAAAATTACAAGACAAAGGAACAACCCAAAATTTATTAAAACAACGAACAAAATGACTTCATGAACTTCTAGAATAACCCTTCTTTCTGAACGAAGGTATGCGGCTCGGTTATCTAACCCGAAGCAAGATGAGCACCGATTAAAGTTTCCGGACACATGCAAAATACACACATATCACTACTCGAAAGAAAATCCGATACATCTCATTGAATAACATAGTGAGTTCACGTGTTGTTTCTTGACCGAAAGCAAAACAAACAAGAGCAGAACTAAAACTACCCTCGGCTTTCAGTCAAGACCCACTTTAATAAATAACATTAACCCACCCTTAAACATAAGTCTAGTACCGCAATTATGATATGAAATGTGTTTCCAACACAAAGATAAGTGATGTCTGCCCATCTCAAGGAAAAGGAAAAAAAACGAAAAGGCATTCCTTGAGTGCACAAATGACACACATAATGAAACAAATCAACCCTTAAACATTAAATAAATTAGTGTGCGTTCCAACCCATAAGAAAAATTAAGACAATACGTCATCCAAAAGCAATGAACGCACACCCTCCAAGTCTGGACACAAGCCCACGTAACTTGAATACTAAAATAACCAACCCCTAAAGAACCTTGAAAGATCCCATACTCTCGCAAGGAGTTAGGAGTTAGTAAGAAACACTTCTCATAACTATAATTACGTTTCAAATAAAACACGTACATAAAAGTAAACCAAAGGAACAGAAACAACAACCGGAAACCATTAAGACATAAAAACCCTTAAAAAACAACAACACGATTCCTCACTATGTATGTCTACTAAAAACGGGAACATAAACCAGACAAGATACCCTCATAAAAGGATCTCCAAGCTAGTTACATGTGATGACAGGATAATGGGACACGTTATCACTAAAAGTTGGAGGGCATGTTATATTGAAAGGTTATCTTTTTCACACTCATTTATAAGGCGAAACAACAACTTCAAAATAGTAAAATGACGTAGCTTTTTTCCAGTGAAGGTCTCGACGACAGTTGACATTAATTTTCAATACGTACGTGAATTGATCCTATAAATTCACATCTAAAGGTTACTTGCCAAGATACCAATACGAGTGAGAATAACGTGTCCACTTTTGGTTAATATTTCAAATACAATTTAGAACAGCATCAATAGTTTGCAGCTCAATCCAACGTATTTCTTCTTCATGGTAGTAACAATCTCCGATCCCCGTATTGTTTGGTTCGTGTTCCTTTTGCCGAGATAACATTCTCTTAACGGATAGGCATACTCTACGCATACGTTGGAGATCCTACGTTCCCCTGTCTCGACACCGACTCTGTGCGTGGTAAATGGTGGCTTCTTAGAACACCCGGCGCCTAACACTATTATCTAAATTTGCAGATGTAGGTCCTATGCATGTATTGTTTCCTTTTCACAACTGTATAGATGGCGTGCAGTTCAGTACCTCAGATATGAATTCCTCCAAGATACGTCCACAGAAGTAATCTGGCGTATAGTGTTTTAGAGTGTTTCTTCTTAATTACTGACGGTGCTCGTGTCATTATCTGAAATACAGGTCTATTTGCTGTATATTATGCTTTCTATTTACTGCTAGTTTCTTGTTGAAAATGACTACAGTGTGTGGATATTTAGTTGAGGGGGTTTATTCATACCGTATACTTTGAGGCATAATTTCTTCACACTAATTTTTGAATGATTTCGCGAGAAGTATACTAATTTTCGCGTTATTTCGCGAAATAGAAATTACTATATCGCTTTGATTTCAATTTATGTAAATTCCAAAATTAATCATTAAAATTTTCATTATTGTGGCTCTGAATTAGTCATATGGACGGTAGATGTATAAATTACCAGTAAACATCCAATATTATTTTATTATATTCCTGATTTTGCATTGATTTTAATGCTAGCAATGACTGAATTAGTTCAACTTGTTGAATCTTTGTTCGCTTTTCTCCTTCTTTTGATACAAAATCTTGAAACAAAATTTCAAGCTCGTTATTCACTACAGATTTCGCTGTAATATCGCACTTATCGCGAAATAATTGAATTTCACTTTAAAATTGTCTTATCGCCTTAATTCACGAACATAATACCCTTATTTTCTTAACCAGAAACATATGTTTCGTGAAGATATCCTAAAATAGCTTCAAAATATTTTAGTCACGTTTATCGTTAATGCCTAAAAAGCATACCTCAACCAATACTGTATGTTATCACAACGTGCAGTTACCGGCAGTTAGCTCTGCGCTTAGCCATCCCCCTCCCCTTGAATACTACTGCAGTGTAAGTCATTTTCCATGCTAAGCGGCACTGGCTTCGACTAGTAATGTCCGGGGGAACATTCTACTGTCGCTCGCCAAAGTTCTCAGGCGATTCCCGCACCGCCCTACGCCCTTCTCCTACCGCTGAGCTCTCAAGGTCAAGTACGCTGCTAGACGCCGGGATATGTACGTCGACCTCTTTAGTCCATCACATGGATAAGTTCTTTACTTGAGCATTGATATGGAAATGACCCATGAAATACATGAAAATTGGCAATATTAGTTCTACATGGAACTATCTGTTAATCCTGTTTTGCAAATTAACATAGATTTAATACAAATGATTACCTCGCTAACATATTCTTGTCTTTCTTTGCAGGTAAGTTGACCATGCGAAGAACAACGTCCGGCTCAAGTAAGTACACGTCGTCTGGAGTCCGCAGCTTTGTAAATTCTTATGATTATAATGTGGAGTAATTATTATTATTCTCGTATCAGGAACATACATATTATACACAGTTTTTTGTCCGCTTCCAATGCTTTTTCTGTTCCTTGATGAAGATCGTCTTGTGTACAGGAGGCTGCACATAGTCGACAGTGAAGCATTTGTTGAACAGTCTGGTATCTCCACAGTCATATTGAATATTATCTTGATCAGTGAAGCCCCCTCTTGCCAAGCCTTTGATCTGCCAACTCCAGATCTCTGTCTATTAAGGGACTTCCAAGTACCGTATTCTATCACGCAATGAGTGTGAAACATTCTGTAAAAACAATAATTGTTTCATTATTAAATTTTAGGAGATCTTACGTGTTTTTGCCATGTCTATTGCAAGTGTGACCTAGGTACCCCAAGTCAGGCTCATCAGTGGGACCTTGGTGCACCTTGCCCGAATAGCCACGTCGCTGGAGTAGTGGATTATGCACTGTGTCCCATGTATGATGCGCATGACACTTGTATGCGGGGTAATTAAGAGTTTCCCCAATATTATCGTTAAACGTTATTCTAGTCTCTTTAAATTAAGCTGCGTTAGTGGCAGCGTCAAGCGCTCCTTGCCCTGGGTTAGGAAATAACGTGGGATGAAGTTTTAATTCAGATTATTAAATTTATGTGTACTTGTTTATAAATTGTGGGGTGGGGGTAAGGGTTCCACCAGGGAGGACTGCCTCCCCGGCAGCCTCATTGATTGGTGTACATTTTTGGGGTGTAAAATTTAAATGAATATCTTGGGTAGTGATGCCGAAATATTGTGTGGGTTACTACAATAAAAAGAAATTATATCAAAGGTATTATTGTAAATATTTTCATCGTACTACTACACATGCTAGTTTTGCATATTAGATGCAATTAGGTCTCTTTTAGGTAGATTTCATTAGAAAGCTAACTATTGCAATGGGTCCCATGTTTCGACTTCCGGAAAATTTCGACATATCTTCGCGTTTCACATCCCCCAGACCCCAAAACCACCGTCAGTTCAAAAGTTTATATATAATTTATGTATATATATATATATATATATATATATATATATATATATACATATATATACAGGGTGTATTTGATATGATGGAAGTCTGTTACACTGGTGATAGAAGAGACTATTCTAAGCTTCCTAGGTAAAAAAATTGTCACCTATCTTGAAATTGATAATTAATCATTAAAAAGTCAATGTTTTTAGTTATTTCAGAAACTAATCAGGCAGAAAGTCGTGCGGCTGGCTGGGGAAACGAGGTGGAGCCAGATGTGACGACGCGCGAAGGGGAAGTTGTTACGTAATCGGAGCATTGACCTTACCGGTTGACTTGAGGGGTGGTAGGCTATCAGCTGTTATGAGGATGAGCTCTACCGTCTCGTAAGAAAATGTGCATTGCCGTTGTTCTTGTTGTTGTTGTTGACGACGCACGCAATGGCTTGGGACGTCAGGACCGGTAGTATTGTGTAGCCTACTTTGTAAGTGTGGAATTCATTGATTGATGTTCATGTATAAAATAATTTCGATACTCAGCCCTGATGTATCATTGGCGTCCGTGTCGGACCTTCTGTTGACTAGTTTCTGAAAATACTAAAAACATTCTCTTAATGAAATGCAGTGTGACAAAATTCCGACATCCCGCAGTCTGTTCAGAACTAGGCATTTAGGACGGAAGTAAAAAACTTGATGTTTTGTTTGAGAGGCTTGGCGATTTTGGTCATTTAGCCCCATGTAGCTGGGTGTGGGTAGAATTTGTGTGATAACCTGTGTTTTGTGGTTTCTGTAGTAATGTGGGTATTTGTAATTCAGGTGAGGATTCGGAAGAAGGCGCCGGCCCTGTGGTGTTGGGGCAGTGCAACTGCCTCTCACCTGGAGGCCCTGGGTTCGATTCCTGGCTCCATCAGGGATATTAGAAACTGACGTGAGGGCTGTAACGCAGTGCACTAAGCCTCGTGAGGGCAATTAAGTAGCTGTCTGACAGTGAGGCAGTGCCCGAGTCAGGAAAATCAAGATTAATGGCCGAGGGGACCCGATGCACTGACCACGCGTCACCCTAATATCTGCAGGCCAAATGGCTGGACAGCGGTCGCTTGGTAGGCCTAGGCCCTTCATGGTCTGCACTGCCAGCGGTTATGATTATTGAGAAGAAGGCGGCCGTGGCCTTAAGTTAGAAACAATCCCGACATTTGCCTGGGGTAGAAGTGGGAACCCATGGAAACCTACTTCCAAGATTTAATACTAGTATGGTACCACATGTTCATATTGTGAATTGTCCCATCCCATCTCCAGCCCTCGGGTGGCCATTAACTGGAGAGAGGGGGGGGATTGATTTATTGGTCCATCAACAATGTAAATACATATGAAAATACACGAAAATGAAAATAAAATACAAATACATTGTTATAATACAGTGTTATAATAATAATAATAATAATAATATTAATAATAATAATAATAGTCTAATAATAATAATAATAAGAGTCAGCATGTGTAGTTCTGGTGGTAGAGTGCTAACCATCCCAGTCATGTAGTAAATGAATGGGATCTAATAAGATCATCTCCATGGATTTCATGGCACATACAAGAAATCCTACGTACATTAAAGTCTGGCAACTCGACATACCAAAAAGAAACATAAAAGAAGTTAGTGTGTCTAAAAGCCTACTATTACTATTATTAGTATTATTAATAAGTTTATTACAGTTGTTGCACTATCTTCACACAAAGATAGACCAACAGTTCCTTAAATTAATTTACTAAATCTTTAGGATTTCTATTTTCTATGCATAGTTCATGAAGCTGGAAAAATCCTAGACAGATCCACCATCACTAGTCATGTAGCCACTCCCCATGAAGGTGTGAATCAGCTGTTCATAGGCTCGGTTTGTGTATTTCAATGTCATTGGCAGACAAGGCGAGGAGGTCACTCAACTGCAGACTCTGGTCAACATTCCTCAGCGTAGGAGGGGAGGGAGACGGGGAGAAGTCAGCTCTGCTGCTGAGGGGAACGAAGTGAAAGCCCGTTTCCAAGATATTGACCGACGATTTTTGTGATTTAATTCCACCTACACTAATTAAGATCCGACTTAATTTCATGAAGATATTTGCTTAGAATACCATCTTCTATCACCAGTGTAAAGGACTTCCATCATATCAAATACACCCTGTATATATGTAGATCAGATTCTTGTGGACACGATAACTGTCGTAATTTTGCACCAATCACTTTGAATTTTTTACATAATATGTATACCCTTAAAATCTCGGTCGAGTTCGTTAATGGGCAAAATCGGTCGAAGGGGGTGAAAATGGGAGGCTTTTTTTCGAAAAAGTGAAATTTCGCTATAACTCTCTTAATAAGTGAAATATCAAATCCATTCAAAGTTCATAATATGTGTCGGATAAGTGCCAAAAATGTATGTCAAAAAAGTTTTTTGATAGCACCAACCATTGACAAAAGGGGTGGGGAAAAGTGGGTTTTTCGGGAAACATTAATCATATCTCTGTTAATAGGCACAATATCAAAACCGTACAAAATGGACAATATTCCTCCAATAATTACCTAAAACTTTTGTCTGAAAGAATTTTTGATATGACCCACCATTACGCCACGGGGTGAGCAAAATGATTTAAATTATAAGAAAATGCCAAGTGCCAAGAGAGGTTGCCATGACAACTTTACTTTTAATTGATAAGGGATGAGCCATCAGCAGTTACTATGACAACGACACTGCACGAGATAACATTCAGTTTTCCATCTGTCTGTGGGAAGCGACTTCGGTATCGGAACTGGTAGCATGCTGAACTTCTATGCCCAAGATCGGGGGTTCAAATCTGGCTGAAGTCGTCGGATTTACTAAGAGCGCTAAAAAACCCTGAGTATGCTTTCCTTCGGAGGAGAAGTTCCAACGTTCGTTGCGAGTTGATGGTTCCGGTGGCATCTAATAGCCAAGTTCACAGATAGGTGTCGTTGATGGTAGTATTTTAGGTAGATTTCATTAGAAAGCTAACTATTGCAATGGGTACCATGTTTCGATTTCCGGAAAATTTCTACATATCTTCGCGTTTCACATCCCCCAGACCCCAAAACCACCGTCAGTTCATAAGTTTATATATAATTTATGTATGTTTATGTATGTTTATATATATAAATAAATATATATATATCAGTTTCTTGTGGACACGATAACTGCCGTAATTTTGTACCAATCACTTTGAAATTTTTATCGAATATGTATACCCATAAAATCTCAGTCGAGTTCGTTACTGGGCTAAATCGGTCGAAGGGGGTGAAAATGGGGGACTTTTTTCCAAAAAAAAATGAAATATTGCTATAACTCTCTTAATATGTGAAATATCGAATCCGTTCAAAGTTCATACTATGTGCCGGAAAAAGCTCAAAAATTTATGTTTGAAGAGTTTTTTTATAGCACCAACCATTGACCAAAGGGGTGGGAAAAAGTGGGTTTCTCGGGAAGCATTAATCATATCTCTCTTAATAGGCACAATATCAAAACCGTACAAAATGGACAATATTCCCCTAATAATTACCTAAAACTTTTGTCTGAAAGAATTTTTGATATGACCCACCATTACGCCAAGGGATGAGAAAAATGATTTCGGAATTATAAGAAAATGCCAAGAGCTATCAGTGGTTGCCATGGCAACACTACTAAACTGATGAGGGATGAGCCATCAGACGTTGCCATGACAACGCACTTGCGCGAGATCAGATTCAGATTTCCATCTGACTAAGTGTGAAGCGGCTTCGGTGACGTAACTGGTAGCATGCCCAAAGTCGCGGGTTCAAAGCCGGCCAAAGTCGTCGGATTTTCTAAGAGCGCTAAAAATCCCCCAGCATGCTTTCCTTTGGAGGGGATGTTCCAACGTTCGTTGCGAGTTGACGGTAGTATTTGGTAGCAACATTAGGAACTACTGCTTGAAATTGACCGTCTGCAGTCCTTACCTGAATTACAGACTAATACAGCCATCACAATTCACACCGTTTATCAGACAGATTCTACACTCACCCAAAGTACACGGGGTTACATGACCGCGTTGTCGCAGCCCCTAAACTGAGGAACCAACCAAAATCTCTGCGGGAGATATAATTTTGCGTGAAGAAGTAACAGACCGTTACATAGTTATACATCAGTGTCGAAACCTTGCATAAGGACAGTGTGACCACAAGTATAAAAATTGACTCCAAATGACAAGAAGGTTACCGTCATCACAAGACAATAAAATGTTGAAAATATGCATAAAATGACGAAAAACAAAGTTAATTAATCTCCAATTATAAAATACTTTCACGCAATAAATGAGGTCTGATCCTTCTACGAAAACCTGCATATTCTGCCTATTTTCGCCTATCCCCAAGTTTGTCCGGTGAAATCTACCTCTGCCTTCCGGCGTGCCGAGAGGACTTTTTTTCTTTTTTTTTCTTTTCTTCAAAATGTCATATAGTTTCAATGAAAAATGAGAAGTAATCTTGGTCGAGAGTTTAGAATCACACCTATGTGGAGATGGTGTATGGGTCCCCTTAAAAAGCAAAATAAAATGTGCGTGGTTTATCAGGAAAAATGGTTTAGTTACATTATTTACACTTAGTATAAACAGGTTAAAGGTTCCGCCTGATCAATACTTTTATTAATTACTAGCTGTACCCGGCATGCGTTCCAATGCCAATCAAAGAAAGTGTTGGCGTTGTAACTTTGATTGTTGAAGTGCTTTTGGATTCCCAATATTTTTTTTCTTTTTCCGTTAACCACCTCTAAACTATTGTAAAATTGATTTTATATCTCAAAACAAAAAATAAAAAAATTGGAGCGTGCTCAACAACTCATCGCAATGAAATGAATGGCAAATGAACGCATACTGGACTTTGTTGAAACGATTAGAGCGACGACACCCATTTGTTGAATATGCTCGCACGCTACCTATTGAAAAATGGATTTACTAATTCAAAAACCTTCCCTGGCGTGTACACAAAATCTCATCAAAGTTTAATCGCACTCGGATGAATGGCATATGAACGCATACGGGATTCTGTTTAAACGATTCGCGCGCCGTCACTCATTTGTTGAATCTACTTGTGCACCACCCATTGAAAAACGGATTTACTAATTCATACACCTTCGCAGGACAGCACTCAACTCATCAAAGTTTTATCACAAGCGGATGAATGGTATATGAACGCATACGGTTCTTGGTTGAAACTATTCACACGCTGTCACTCATTAGTTGAATCTATTCGTGCGCTACCAATTGTAAAATGGATTTACTAAATCAGAAATCTTCGCGGGAGTGGAAACAACATTTCACCAAATATCATTGCAATCGCATGAATGGTATATGAACGCACATTTATTTTAAATGATACGCGCGCCGTTACTCATTTGTTGAATCTACTCGTGCTCTACCTATTGTAGAAAGGATTTACTAAGTCAGAAACCTTTCCTGGAGTGTACACAACAATTCACCAAAGTTTCATAGTAATCGGATGAATGGTATATGAACGCAAAAGGGACTTTGTCTAAACGATTCGCGTGCCGTCGCTCATTTGTTTAATCTCCGTTTGCGATACCTGTTGTAAAGTGGATTTACTCAGCCAAAAACCTTCCCTGAAGTGTACACAACATCTCACCCAAGTTTCGTCGCTATCAGACGAATAGTATATGAAGACATACGGGGCATTGTTGAAACGCTTCGCGCGTCGTTGCTCATTTGTTGAATCTACTCGTGCGCTATTATAACATGGATTTACTAAGCTAGAAACCTTGCCTGTAGTGTACACAACCTCTCACCCAAAATTCATCGCTAACGGACGAATGGTATGTGAACGCATACAGGACTTTGTCGAAACGCTTCGGCCGTCGTCACTCATTTGTTGAATCTACTCGTGCGCTATTATAACATGGATTTACTAAGCCAGAAACCTTGCCTGAAGTGTACAGAACATCTCACCCAAGTTTCATCGCAATGGGATGAATGGTATATCAACGCATGTGTGACCTCCTTGAAACAAACGCACGCCATTTTGTTGAAGCTACTCGCGCGCCATCTATTGTAAATTGGATTTACTACGCCTATAACTTTTCCGGGACTGTGCACAACAATTCACCAAAATTTGATCGCAATCGGATGAAATGTATATGAACGCATAGCCAACACGCATTTGTTTAAACTACTCGCGCGCTATCTATTGTGCATTGGATTAACTATGCTTATAATGATTTCGGAAGTGTGCATAACAACTCACCAAAATTTAATCGCAATCGGATGAATGGCATATGAACGAATACGTGATTTTTTTAAACTTTTCGTGCGCTGTCACTCATTTGTTGAATTTACTCGTGCGCTACCCACAGTGAAATGGATTTACTAAGTTAGAAACCTTCACATAAGTGTACACAACAACTCATCAATGCTTCATCGCAATCGATGAATGGCATACGGGATTTTGTTGTAATGCTTAGCACGTCGTCACACATTTGATGCATCTACTCGTGCGCTAAATATTGTGAAATGAATTTACTAAGTCGAAAGCCTTCTCTGGCGTGTACACAACATCTCATCATACGTTTCATCGCAATCGGATGAATGGCAGATGAACGCATACGGGATATTATTTAAACGACTCGTGCGCTGTCACACATGTGTTGAATCTACTCGTGCGCTACCTATTGTGATATGGATTTACTAAGTTAGCAACCTACTGATAAGTGTACACAACAACTCATCAATGTTTCATCGCAATCGATGAATGGTATATTAACGCATATGGGACTTTGTTGAAACGCTTCGTGCGTCGTCACCCAATTGTTGCATCAACGCGTGCGCTACCTATTGTGAAATTGATTTACTAAGTCGAAAACCTTTCCTGGCGTGTACACAACAACTCAACAAAGTTTCATCGCAATCGGATGAATGGCATATGAACGCATACATGACTTAGTTAAAACAATTGTCGTGCCATCGCTCATTTGTTGAATCTACTCGTGCGCTACCTATTGTAAAATGCATGTACTAAGCCAGAAACCTTCCCTGGCATGTACACAACATCTAACCCAAGTTTTATCGCTATCGGACAAATGGAATATGACCGCATACGAGACATTATTGAAACGTTTCGTGCGTCGTCACACATTTGTCGAATCTACACGTGCGCAACCTATTGTAAAATGGATTTACTAAGCCAGAAACCTTCCTTGGAGTGTACTCAACATCTCTCCCAAGTTTCATCGAAATCGAATAAATGGTATGTGAACGCATACGGTAATTTATTGAAACGCTTCGCACGTCGTCACTCATTTGTTGAATCTACACGTGCGCTACCTATTGTAAAATGGAATTACTAATCCAGAAACCTTCCTTGGGGTGTACTCAATATCTCACCCAAGTTTCATCGCAATCGGATAAATACTATGTGAACGCATACGGGACTTTATTGAAACGCATCGCGCGTCGTCGCTCATTTGTTGAATATACACGTGCGCGACCATTGTAAAAAGGAATTACTAAGCCAGAAATCTTCCTTGGGGTGCACTCAATATCTCACCCAAGTTTCATCGTTATCGAATGAATGGTATGTGAACGCATACCGGACTTTATTGAAACGCATCGCGCGTCGTCGCCCATTTGTTGAATCTACTCGTGCGCTACCTTTTGTAAAGTGGATTTACTAAGCTAGAAACCTTCCTTGGAGTGGTGTACTCAACATCTCACCCAAGTTTCATCGTAATCGAATGAATGGTATGTGAACGTATACGGGACTTTATTGAAACGCTCCGCGCGTCATCGCTCATTTGTTGAATATACACGTGCCCGACTATTGTAAAATGGAATTACTAATCCAGAAACCTTCCTTGGGGTGTACTCAACATCTCACCTAAGTTTCAACGCAATCGGATGAATACTATGTAAACGCATACGGGACTTTATTGAAACGCTTCGCGCTTCGTCGCTCATTTGTTGAATCTACTAGTGCGCTACCTATTGTAAAGTGGATTTATTAAGCCAGAAACCCTCCTTGGTGTGGTGTACTCAACATCTCACCCAAGTTTCATCGTAATCGAATGAATGGTATTTGAACGTATACGGGACTTCACTGAAACGCTTCGCGCGTTGTCGCTCATTTGTTGAATCTACACGTGCGATGCCTATTGTAAAATGGATTTACTAAGCCAGAAATCTTCCTTGGAGTGGTGTACTCAACATCTCACCCAAGTTTCATCGTAATCGTATGAATCGTATGTGATCGCATAGGCCTACGGGACTTTAGTGAAACGCATCGCGCGTCGTCGCTCATTCGTTGAATCTACTCGTGCGCTACCTTTTGTAAAGTGGATTTACTGAGCCAGAAACCTTCCTTGGAGTGGTGTACTCAACATCTCACCCATGTTTTATCTTAATCGAATGTATGGTATGTGAACGTATAAGGGACTTGATTGAAACGCTCCGCGCGTCGTCGCTCATTTCTTGAATATACACGTGCGCGACTATTGTAAAATGGAATTACTAAGCCAGAAATCTTCCTTGGGGTGTTCTCAATATCTCACCCAAGTTTCATCGTAATCGAATGAATGGTATGTGAAAGTATACGGGACTTTATTGTAACGCTTCGCGCGTCGTCACTCATTTGCTGAATCTACTCGTGCGCTACCTATTCTAAAATTGATTTACTAATCCAGAAACCTTCCTTGGGGTGTACTCAACATCTCACCCAAGTTTCATCGCAATCGGATGAATGGTATGTGAACGCTTAGGAGATATACACACATACCCACCCACCCACAGACAAACTATCTCGTACATTGTTTTTTATATATATGGATGAACACTGTGTGGTCATTAGTGGGACATGTTTCGAGGCCTAATTAATAGTTTTGGCCCCTTCATCAGCCAATATGACAGAGAACGAAACAAGATTATTTTTTGCGTAGCACTTAAAATTCCCTTAAAATTGAATCTTCTATGGTGCACCATAAAGTCTTACTATCTAGGCCTATAAACACTTTCAATAGACGCCTCACGGTGGTCTCAGATGTTATTGAAGGCGCAAATGTACGGTACCGTTTCTACAACAGCAACAGTTCAAAACACCATGTGTAAATGTTGGAATGAGCAGTAGGAACACTTAATTCTTCAATACTTCACCAGCAATATAAAGATAACAAAACCAATGAAGTCACTGCGCTGATATTATATATTGCCAAATATAAAGCTTACGCAGTGCATAACTTCAACACTTGCAACGCTAAAAGTGTTTCGTGAGCATGAGGGGAAGAGACTGAAATATGCTGTCATAGGAAGGGTTTTTCCCTCTTCCTCCCTTCACACATGGCCTGCCTGCGTGACCTTCACCTGGATACCAGCTGGCTACACGTACGATACGTGTTGTCTTGTTTACATTTCTCAGATATGATGTCGACACACAAAACAAGTTTGTCTTCTGGTTCTCCCGTTTACGGAATGCAAGCACCGACCCCATGGTGTGGGGGTAACACCTCTGCATCTCAGCTGGGAGGTCTCGGTTTGGATTTTGACTCCCCCAGAGATCTTAGAAACTGATGTGAAAGCTGGAACGGAGTTCACTCAGCTTCGTGAGGGCAATTAAGTGGCTGTCAGATCAGAGAGGCAGCGATCTGGTCAAGAAAGCAGAGATCAAAGGTTCAGAAAGAACGTCGCCCTGACCACGTCGTACTTGAAATGATTGGTCAACACAACCAGTACAGATAGGAGCACTGTTCCACTATTCATTTATTAATTAAAGCAAATACGTTTTATGAAACAATAAGAATGGTTAATACAATTTTTGAAAGCCTTTGTCTGGAGCATGGCGCTCGATGGAAGTGAAACTTGGACTCTTGGAGCAGCAGAAAATAGGAGAATTGAAGAATTTGAAATGTGGTGATACAGGAGAATTATGACGATCAAATGAGTAAATATGGCTACGAATGAAGAGGTATTAAGACGAGTGGGGGAGGAGAGATGTTTCTCGCGAGTGCTAATGAAGAGAAGCGAGAGATTGGTAGAACGCATTTTAAGACACCCAGGAATAGCAAGCTTGGTTATGGAAGGAAGGGTCGAGGACAAGACCTGGAGGGGTAGATCAAGGTTAGAATATGTTAAATATATTGCCTCGGATGTAGGGTGTGGTAGCTATGTAGAGATGAAACGATTAGCTCAGGACAGGCAGGCATGGAAAGCTGCATCAAACCAGTCAAAATATTGAAGACTCAAACAACAAAGAAATATGAGCAATAACAATTAGCCGTTTAAGTTTAATAGAAGCAGGGATATCAAGTTCTAAAATTTGCGTGTTCTTTTTTCCAAAAAATATAACATTTTAAAAATTTCTTATTCATTTTTGCTAGAAATCCTATAGTTTATAATCTTTCAATCTATGATATCATTTTCAAACTAATACGGCAGTTTGAAATGACATTTCATCAATGATTACCTTGAGAAGAATGTTTGAAAAGCCAGCGAAGTGAGTACACTGCCAACTATCGGCGGGATTAAATCGGAGATGAGATAGCGCACATCACGATCACGCACAAATGTAAATCAAATTACTGCACAGTTTCCATTTAATGACAGCATTAATTAACCTGTCAGTTATACCCAACTAAATAAAGAAATTCTCCACGTTTGAAGTGTGCACTCTTGTGCGCTCGAAGCCAGACAGTGGATTAGCAACAAGAATGGCAGCAAATGTGTTGAGAGATATCAGGTAGATTTACGTCTGTTCAAAATGGTGCGTATCTTGGCAGCCGTGTTGGGGAATCACAGGTACAAACTGAGGAGCGCAGAATCTATTGTTTGAAATCAGGGTTGAGTAAGTAACTCTTCAAAAGTAACTATAGTACAGCTACCATCATCTGCCAAAATTAGTAACGATGTTGTTGTTGTATGAGTCTTCACTCTTTTGATTGGTTTGATGCAGCGCTCCACGCCTCCCTACCCTGAGCTAATCGTTTCATCTCTACTTAGCTACCACACCTTACATCCTGACCTAGACAATCTGTTTATCATATTCTAACCTTGGTCTACCCCTACAGTTCTTGTCTTCGACCTTTCCTACCATAACTAAGTTAGCCATTTCTGGGCTTTGTAGTATGTGTCCTACCAACCTATCTCTTCCCTTCATTACTAGTAGACTGAAATATCTATCTACTCTATCTACCCATCTGATCTTCATCGTTCTCCTGAAACAACACATTTCAAACGCGTGTATTTCCTGTATTGGAGCAGTGTACCTCTCACATCAGATTACTGCCTTATGTTAAAATGCAATTTTTATGTTCATTTAGCTGTACCCGGCATGCGTTGCAATGCCAATCAAAGAAAGTGTTGGCGTTGTAACTTTGTTTGTTGAAGTGCTTTTGGATTCCCAATATTTATTTATTTTCCGTTAACCAATTCTAAACTATTGTAAAATTGATTTACTAACTCCAAAAATATCATGGGAGCGTGCTCAAAAACTCACCAAAGTTTCATCGCAATGAAATAAATGGTATATGAACGCATAAGTGACTGTGTTGAAAAGATTCGAGTGCCGTCACCCATTTGTTGAATATACTCGTACGCTACCTATTGTAAAATGGATTTACTAAGTCGAAAACCTTCCCTGGCGTGTACACAAAAACTCATGAACGTTTCATCGCAATCGGATGAATGCCATATGAACGCATACGGGATTTTGTTTAAACGATTCACGCGCCTTCACTCATTTGATGAATATTTTGTGCGCCACCCATTGTAAAACGGATTTACTAATTTAGACACCTTTGCAGGACTGTACTCAACTCACCAACGTTTTATCACAATCGGATGAATGGTATATGAACGCATACGGGACTTGGATGAAACGGTTCACGCACTGACGCACATTAGTTGAATGTACTCGTGCGCTACCAATTGTAAAATGGATTTACTAAATCAGAAATCTTTGCGGGATTAGAAAAAAACATTTCTCTAAATTTCATTGCAATCGCATGAATGGTATATGAACACATACGAATTTTGTTTTAACGATACGCGCGCCGTTACTCATTTGTTGAATCTACTCGTGCGCTACCTATTGTAAAAAGGATTTACTAAGTCAGAAACCTTTACTGGAGTGTGCACAACAATCCAACCAAAGATTCTTAGCAATCGGATGAATGGTATTTGAACGCTACGTGACTTGGTTTCAGCGAGTCGCGTGCCGTCGATCATTTGTTGAATCTACTTGTGCGATACCTAAAGTGGATGTACTAAGCCAGAAACCTTCCTTGAAGTGTATACAACATCTAACCCTAGTTTTATCGCAATCGGACGGATGGTATATGAACGCATACGGGACTTTGTTGAAACGCTTCGCGCGTCTTCGCTCATTTGTTGAATCTACTTGTGCACTACCTATTGTAACATGGACTTACTAAGCCTGAAACTTTCCCTGGAGTGTACACAACAACTCACCCAAGTTTAGTCGCTATCGGACTAATGGTATATGAACGCATACGGGACTATATCGAAACACTTCGCGCGTCGTCGCTCATTCGTTTAATCTACTTGTGCGATACCTATTTTAAAGTGCATTTACTAACCCAGAAACATTCCCCGAAGTGTACACAACATCTCACCCATGTTTCATCGCTATCAGACGAAAAGTATATGAACGCATACGGGACTTTGTTGACACGCTTCGCGCGTCATCGCTCATTTGTTGAATCTAATCGTTCCCTACCTATCGTAAAGTTGATTTGCTAAGCCAGAAACCTTGCCTGAAGTGTACACAACCTCTCACCCAAATTTCATCGCTATCGGACGAATGGTATGTGAACGCATACAGGACTTTGTTGAAACGCTTCGCCCGTCGTCACTCATTTGTTGAATCTACTCGTGCGCTACCTATTGTTAAGTGGATTTACTAACCCAGTAACCTCCCCTGATGTGTACACAACAACTCACCTAAGTTTAGTCGCTATCGGACGAATGGCATATGAACGCATACGGGACTAAGTTGAAACACTTCGCGCGTCGTCGCACATTTGTTTAATCTACTTGTGCGATACCTATTGTTAAGTGGATTTACAAACCCAGAAAGCTTCCCTGAAGTGCACACAACATCTCACCCAAGTTTCATTGCTATCAGACGGATAGTATATGAACGCATACGGGACTTTGTTGAAACGCTTCGCCCGTCGTCGCTCATTTGTTGAATCTACTCGTGCCCTACCTATCGTAAAGTGGATTTATTAAGACAGAAACGTTGCCTGAAGTGTACACAACCACACACCGAAGTTTCATCGCTAGCGGACGAATGGTATGTGAACGCATACAGGACATTTTTGAAACGCTTTGCCCATCGTCGCTCATTTGTTGAATCTAGTCGTGCGCTACCTATTGTTAAGTGGGTTTACTAAGCCAGAAATCTTCCCTGAAGTGTACACAGCATCTCACCCAAGTTTCATCGCTATCAGACGAATAGTATATGAACGCATACGGGACTTATTTATTATTAATAATAATATTATTATTATAATTTTATTAATACTGTTTTATTGTTACTAACATTGTTAGATTATTGTTATTTATATCGTGAATGTTAACGGTATGTATTATTTGTATAATCCCTAATCTTATTGTGTGTAGGGCGCTACTGAAAACCCCTACAGTATGTGTAGCCGTGGAACTAAATAAATCAATCACATAAAAAAAAGCAATCCTCTTTTCTGCTGCACAACAGTCCATGTTTCACTCCCATAGACCACCACGCTCAAGACAAAGGCCTTCAAAAATGACTACCTAACAAATAAATCTATATTCGATGTCAACAGATTTCTTTTCTGTAGAAATGCTTTCCTTCTCTGAGCTAACCTACTTTTTATGATAACTTTGCTTCGTTCATCACTGGTTATTATATATATACACACATCAAAAAAAGTTTTGCATCACCTCGGTTCCAAGAGTTCCGGAACCTTTAAATACAAAGGGAATAGAGATCAACACAAACAACATTTCAGCTCGTTTTATTGCTCATGAGACCCACACATTGCATGTTGTACCATCATACAGCTAGACTTTCAGCATTTGTGGTCCAGATTGCAGTACACACCACTACCTCTAATACCCAGTAGCACGTCCTCTTGCATTGATGCATGCCTGTATTCGTCGTGGCATACTATCCACAAGTTCATCAAGACACTGTTGGTCCAAATTGTCCCACTCCTCAACGACAATTCGGCGTAAATCTCTCAGAGTGGTTGGTGGGTCAAGACGTCCATAAACAGCCCTTTTCAACATATCCCAGGCATGTTCGATAGGGTTCATGTCTGGCGAACATGCTGGCCACTGTAGTCGAGCGATGTCGTTATCTTGAAGGAACGCATTCACAAGATGTGCACGATGAGGTCGAGAATTGTCGTCCATGAAGACAAATGCCTCTCCAATATTCTGCCGATATGGTTGCACTATGGGTCGGAGGATGTCATTCAGGTATCGTAAAGCCGTTTCGGAGCCTTCCATGACCACCAGTGGCGTACGTCGGCCCCCCATTATGCCACCCCAAAACATCAGGGAACCACCACCTTGCTGCACTCGCTGGACAGTGTGTCTAAGACGTTCAGCCTGACCAGGGTGCCTCCAAACACGTCTCCGACGATTGTCTGGTTGAAGGCATATGCGACACTCATCGGTGAAGAGAACGTGATGCCAATTCCGTGGGGTCCATTCAGCATGTTGTTGGGCCCATCTGTACCGCGCTGCATGGTGTCGGGGTTGCAAAGCTGGACCTCGCCATGGACGTCGGGAGTGAAGTTGCGCATCATGCAGCCTATTGCGCACAGTTTGAGTTGAAACACGACGTCCTGTGGCTGAACGAAACGCATTATTCAACATGGTGGCATTGCTGTCAGGGTTCCTCCGAGCGGCAATCCGTAAGTAGCGGTCATCCACTACAGTAGTAGCCCTTGGGCGGCCTGAGCGAGGCCTGTCATCGACAGTTCCTGTATCTCTGTACCTCCTCCATGTCCGAACAACATCGCTTTGGTTCACTCTGAGACGCCTGGAAACTTCCCTTGTTGAGAGCCCTTCTTGACACAAAGTAACAATGCGGACGCGATCGAACTGCGGTATTGACCTTCTAGGCATGGTAGAACTACAGACAACATGAGCAGCGTACCTTCGTCCTGGTGGAATGACTGGAACTGATCGGCTGTCGTACCCCCTCCGTCTAATAGGCCCTGCTCATGCATGGTTGTTTACATCTTTGAGCAGTTTTAGTGACATCTATGAACAGTCAAAGGGACTGTATCTTGGATACAATATACACAGTCAACGTCTATATGCCGGAGATCTGGGAACCGAGGTGATGCAAAACTTTTTTTGATGTGTATATATATATATATATAACTCAAGTGAATGTTCTAATTTTATTTCTTTTATTGTATTATTATATTATTACAGTATTTTTGTTTTGCACCTAATGGCTATAGCAGGGTATTTTAATTGAACGCCCGAATACTCCCCATCAAGTTGAATTTCAAGTCGTCCCAACTTTGGCCACCAGAGATGCCGCTGTCACTGACACCTAGTGGCGAACGTTGGAACTTGATATAGCGTTTCTAAACAAATAACCTAAAAATGTAACTACCCACCACCAATTGTAGTGGTAGGTTCTTTTACATGGCATAAATCTCTGACTTTTAATTGTTTACACAACCTCAAGACGGCGGCTGTGCGAAATATCAAAATAAAGTTTTCATTTCTTGTGTATTATTCATGCGATCGAAGTATACATTTGAATAATGAACCAACGCAATAATTATCATCTAATATACATAACTCCATGGCCTACATATATTAGAATCCAACATAGCGACCATCCGAAATATTTAGACGGTTCCCAATATATTTTAATCTATAGCAGCAATCAAGCTGAAATTTTTTATGTAGATAGAGGATATAAACTTAAGTTCACCTATGGAACTTTCAATAACCTGGTGAGCACAAATACAACATGGCGGCCACCCGAAATATAAATATTTAAATGGACGTTTCTCGCGATTTAACCATCTGAGCGCAGTAAAACTTGGTAGGGGAAATGCTTGTACATATTTGAATCCACTGGCATCAAAATTATTTCAACTGTTTTCATAACCACAAGATGGCAGCTGTGCGCAATTTTAAAACATTGAAGTTTGAATACTACACCTACACAATAATCTTCATGTAATAGTAGACTACATAACTCGAAGTCTTAAATATATAAAAATTTTACATGGCGGCCATCCAAAATACTGTATTTGGAAGGTTCTCAATATCTACAAATCTATTACCGCAATCAAACTGAAATTTTGTATGTTGATAGAGGCTATTAACATCAGTAGGATATATGAAAATAGGCTGTATAGTTCTTCACGGAACTACTTGTTGAAGAATGAATTAAGAAAGTCCGCACTAGGGAACATTGGTAGGAAGAAAACAATAGGTAGAAAACCATGGATACTCTAGAATTAATTGATAAAAGGTGGAAGAAAGAAAGAAATTAAAATGCAGACGTCTAAAAATGAGATAAACAATAAGTGTAAGAAAGTGAAAGAAGAAAGGTTGAAAAAGATGTGCAAGTATAGAAAATTGTCTGTAAGTAGGACAAGTAGATACAGCTCATCGACAGATTAAGAGTAATTTTGAGGAAAGGAAAACCAAGTGCTGTAATATTAAGGACTCAGATGGAAATCCTATAACAGATAAAGAAGAATTGGTTGAGAGATGGAAAGCTTGAATAGGGGTTAAGAGATTGAGAATCAATTATTGCAAAAGGGAAGAGGAAATCGTTGAGCATAAGAAAGGAGATTTAATATTGAAATAAGAATTTGATAGAATAGAAGACTTAAGGAGCAACAAAACACAAGCCATAGATAATATACCAACTGAATTGCAATGTTGCATAGGTGATGAAGGTCTGATCGGATTATTTCACTTGGTGTGTAGGATTTATCAGACCCTCTGATTTTAAGAATAATGTTATAATAAAGCAGGAGCTGACAAATGCGAAGATTACCGTACAAGAAACTTGATTACTCTCATGCTTCTTCGATCACAACTAGAATAATTTACAAGAGGATGGAAAGAAACATAGAAACCGAGTTGTGTTAACACTAATTTGGTTTCATGAGAAATGTAGGAACAAGGGAAGCTGTCCTAAGTTATAGGCTGATCTTGGAAGGAAGAATAAGAGCACGTTTATGGCATTTGTGGACTTGTAAAAGGATTTTGATAACGTTGATTGGAGTAGGTTGTTTGGCATTTTAAAGAGTTTTCGAATAAAGTTCTAGGATATGAGGGTGATCTACGATCTATACAGCAATGAGACGGCAGTTATTCGGGCCGAAGCACATGAGAGAGAAGCTGGTATTCAGAAACTTGGCTGCAACTTATTATCCATACTTTGCAATCTACACATTGAACAAGCAATGAAGGAAATTAAAGAAAAATGTAAAGTAGGAGTACAGATTCAAGGAGAAATAATATTCATTTCTGAAATTTGCTGACGACATTGTCATCTCAGCCGATTCTCCAGAAGATTTGAATGAGTTTCTAAATGGCATGGACTCCGTCTTGAGAAAAGAATTCATGATGATAATCAATAAATGTAAAACAAAAAATAGCCTATTTGAATGCAGCCAAAAGAAATCACAAACCACTATTGACTATTGACAAACTGGCAGATGAAAGGCTAAATGAAGTAGGATACTTCTGCTACTTAGGAAGTAAAATAATCAGTGATGGACGAATCAAAGAGAATATTACAAAAAGTTTGGCTCAGGTAAGAAAGCATTTCTACAGAAAATAAATCTGTTCACATCGAATATAGATTAAGGTATTAGTAAGTATTTTTGAAACCCTTTGTCTGCAACGTGGAGCAGAATAGAAGCATTTGGAATGTGGTGTTACAAGAGATGATCATATGGGTAGATAGAGTAACAAATGAAGAGGTATTATACGATTGGGAGAGGAGAGATGTTTCTGGCGACTGTGAATGAAGAGAAGATATAGGTTGGTAGGACACATACTAAGAAACCCGGGTAAAGGATACTTTGTTACGGAAGGAAGGGTCGACGACAAGAACTGTAGGCATAGGTCAAGGTTAGAATATGCTAAACACATTGCCTGGGATGTGGGGTGTGGTAGCTATGCATAGATGAAACGATTAGCTCAGGACAGGGAGGCTTCATCAAACTAGTCTTAAGACTAAACGAGAACAATTGGCTACATACACATCCTTTACAATGCATCTTGTTTTATAAATTATGTCTCTTTGTTGCATTATCATGAACTTGAAACTGAAGACCATGTCTTTGTACAGTACCTTATTTCGAGCAAAGGTCCCAGATTGTCATCCCACGTTTCACCTGTTATCTCCATCGTTTGCTCGCCTTCTCGCCCCAGAGGCTGTAGAAGAAGCGCTGACTCGTGTGAACTGCTGGCTCAAAGGTTCCTTTCTTTCCTCCTGCCGCTACAGATGTTAAGAATTCTTGACATCCTTTCACCATTCTGTCTGCGTTAACAAAACTTGATATCTTGTTTGATTTCCTTTCACATTCACTCCCTTTTACTCGCTGATTGTGGAAACCGAGAGAGCTCACTCCTCGCTCACCTTAAGGCCTAATTCGTGTCAGCTTCTTTGTTGGTGACGTCTCACTCTACTCATAGACGGTCTTCAAAATATGGTGCTGCCTTTCAAGATGGATATGATGTAATGCTGGGTGTTTGTAGTATCAACGTCACCAATATCCCGACACCATGGTAACCATGGCAGCCAGTGTTCGTCATCTGTGTACTTAATGATATGAACTTAATCATAAGAATTAAGATTACTTTCCATGAACACTATTAATGAAAACCAACTAATACCATAGCATGTATCAAAATTAACCAAAGATTACAACACAACAGTTATTAGTCTAGGACCAACAACAACGCATCACAAATTTTCATTGGATCAGAGGATTTTTATTTATTTATCGTATGGCTTTTAGTGCCGGGAGTGTCCGAGGACATGTTCGCCTCGGCTGAGTCTGTAGCTGCTTCCAGCGGACACCCTAAAGGGCGAGCTACAAGTTCCATTCAATTTCAAGTAGTTCCAACTTTCGCCACCAGATATCAATGATACCTAGTGGTGAACGTTGGAACTTCGATAGAGCGTTCTGACGAAATCTAACCTAACAAATTTTGCTTTACACAAGTTTAGTCTGTGAAAGGATCTTTTACATGCCATAAATCTATGACATGGGACCGCCGGCTTTACTTCCCCTCCGAAGGAAGGCATACTGAAGGATTTTAACGCTCTTAAAAAATACAATAAACTTTCCAAAAAATATGCTCCACTCGGCAAAGAGTTTTCTCATTATTGTATGGATATTTATTTGCTGTTTAGGTTTTTGTTACGATACCGTAGTTTCTAAGATTTTTCACGCTGACGAAGTTATCATTGATATAACGAAACATGTACGTGATAATTTAATTATTAAACTACTTTCCAGTGTTTGGCAAAGTGGCTTTTATAATTTGAGATTAATATCAGTCACCACGGATAATATTTAATACCATCTTCATAATGGTTAATGTCTGTGCGTTTCTCATAGGAAGACCATATTGTTGCATCCCTAAGAACCTCTAAGGATCTTATAGGGCTGCACCCACAAGAAACCCACACTATCTGTCCCTTATCACTACACCCTTCAGGCCTCATTTCCAATACTACATAATACACCACCAAACCCTGGAGGAATTAATAGCAACACACCATCCCTTTTACAACACCATGGCCCAACACTGACAGCAAACACTAACTGGGTGAGCTATGCACAGAAATGCCAGTCCGCAGTGGCCGGAACTATAAAAGACCACACATCCTAATCGTCTTGGTCTGTATCCTGCCGAAGCTTTGACGGTCTTCACCTTGACGTACAGTACGCCATTCACCGGTAAGTGTGCTCACGAGTTTATACTCCTTCATTTATCCCCAATTACACTTTGTTATTGTCTGCATCTATGATTAGAAGCTTATAGCACAGGAACTGACTAGTGAAGTCCTAGTGCCTCACACATACAGTAGTTATTAAACTACTTAATTACAGCACAACTATTCTCATTGTTCATTATTACTTGCACGCTAACCAACCATCCTCTAACCCCGACCGTTTAGAGTCTAGTATTATTTAATCGCATGTAAACCTTCGGGAAGCAGTTCGTCTTCCGATTTGTAGCAAACACCGGTCAGCAGTTCTGTTGACTTTGCATTCGCACGCACGTGCTGCCCGCACGCCATAGAGGTACATTCGCACGCAGGCAAACAGCCCGATACTCTTTTATTAATTAATAGCAACCCCAACCCCGTGTTAACCCGACGTCCTGAGCATCCAGAAGCTCATCCCGTATCACCTCTTGCTTTAGTAGCCGATCCCTCCCCCTGTACACTTAAAAACGCCACCCCCTACAACCAACCCTCATACACTCCAACACACTACATCCCCTACACACAGAGTTTCAGCCCTCAAAAGGCTAAACAATATCAAGATTTTTGTAAGTACAATTTTTAGTCTATTTATGTCATTTTTCACCATTATATTATCAAATTAAAGCCCACATTTGTGACAGATCAGTTTTTTTTAATATATTTTTGATAAAAAATTAATAGGGAGTACCAAGTTTACCGATACATATTGTTCTATTTTATGGAAATCTCTCCTTGGCAGAACATCCACATGTAGTACCGGTATATTTCTATGAAGAAAATCAAAATCCAGTCAGTTTACTTCCAAACCTTGCCCAATTCCGTATACAATAACCTGCTTTTGGATGTTCCCTTTTTAAATGTGAACTAAATCAGAGGCTCCCATTGCTCAACATAACACAGGAGATCACATTCCACGTAACATGTCCAGTTTCTTAAGACTTGAGGTGGCAATTTGTTAACTTCTATGTGTAGTTGTTCTTGTAATGCAGCCCCTACTGCAATATGATTTGCCCTTGCCAGAAGCAGTGGAATGGCACCATGCATTCTGAAAATATTGCATTGGTCCTAATACAAGGAAATCCCTCCGTGGCAGTATTCTGCTTGTATTGTCTTTCGATCGAGAGAATCATAATTCAGCTCAATTAGTTCCAACACTGTCATATTCCATACTCAATGACCTCTGTTTTGGTTTCCTCTTTCCAATTGTGACCTGAATCATAGCCTGCTAAATCACTCAACATCACTGGCAGTACGCTAGAGCAGTAAATTGAGGCCGTGATTTGCAATTCGCTGCCATCCACAGCCGAAGTCAAGAGCAATTCATTGCAATTCATTCATATCGGCTACAGTTTCATGTGTCACTGCCCAGATGGCGCTCATAATGAAGAGGATCGTACTATTGATCGCTTCGTGGGAATATGCTCATCGTCACAGATTTATTGAGCAATCTTTACAAAACTAACTAATGTATCTGTCGTTTGCCAGGAGGCATCTTTATAATGGATGGAATGATACCTGTCGATAATTATTGTTATCGTTGTTGTTTGAGTGGTTTGACTGGTTTGATGCAGGCCTCCGTGCCTAATCGTTTCATTTCTACATAGCTACCATATCCTACATCGGAGGCAAACTGTTGACATATCTGGACGTTTCCATGGAAATCTGTTATGTAAGCTAAGTTATAATTTTGTAGGGCCTGTTCACCACCTCTAGATGGATGCAGTATTTTCAGCCTACTTTCCACATTTTGTAAAAATGAGGAAAAAGTAGACTTATGAGAACGATCCGGGCAAATGTGTGTCTGTCTGTCCTTTTGCCTGTCTGTGTGTGTGTGTGTGTGTGTGTGTCCCTATCAACTCCTAAACGACTGCAGCTATCGAAACCAAATTTGGTATGAGTAAAGACCAATACCTGAATATCTCACTGCCATATTTGAAAATGACGTCAGTACTACCAACAGATGAAAAATTGCAATGAAAAGTTAAGGTCTATGTCGAATATCTCGACAGATATGCATGGGAATTATTCCAAAGTTGACACACATATTGATAATATTATATCAGACTAATTTACAGGAGCCCCTACATGAGAGTGTTGCCAACATGCCTACTGATAGGTTCAATCTTTAAATGCATGTAACTTCCATACTATCTATTCGATTTCAACCGATTTGGTATGTGATTTGCCCACCGGATCAGATATGAATATGCGATTCTTAGTGGCAGCAGGGCTGGCAACTGTTCAAAATGCACTCTATATTTGTTATCCTAATCTCAATATATCTGAAAGTGTGCAGGCCATCAGTTCTAAACTTTGCATACATATAGACCTGCAAATGTAGGTTAATTTTCGGTAACCGATAAATGAAAGTGCTGCCAAGATGATTCTACGCGTGCTGATAGGTTTAATGTTGAATCACATGTAACTTTCATAGTAATAAATGCAGTTCTTTCAAAATTGGCACATATATATCATAATATTTCAATTTGAGTTTTATGGCAGTGTCGCCAACCTATTTTTGCGCATGCTGATAAATTCAGTATTTAAATACATGTAACGTGCATACTATCTATAGGATCTCAACCAAATTTTGCATGTGCGTTGTGAACCTTAAGAGATGGAACTAAGAATATAGAGTCGCCAGGTCTGCCAACTGTTGATATATGGTCTCTATAATTTTAAGAAAAGTAGGCTCTTTAGTTCGTTACGGAACTACTTGTATTTGTCTGTTGGCACTGGCTAGAGTAAAATGTGGCTTTCCACCGATGTCTCAGCCTCACTCATGGCTGTGATTGTATGGAAGCTACCGAGATATGAGTGGTGCTGAGTAATGGCCTCAGGGCACAGCCAGAGTCTGTGTGTACTGAGAAAAGTTCTACTCATAGGGTTAGTACTATTGTTCTGACTCAGTGAGGAATGCCATGACAAACTACCTCACTCCTCATCTTGCCTAGTACACCTCATTATAGTGCTGCCTTGGTTTTGTGGGTTTCTACCACTTAACCTACGCTGGCGCTCTTTGGGGTTCCAACCAACCTCCGGGCTGACTACCTAACAGATAAATTCTGGACAACAGCTAATTTTGGATTTTCAACTTTTACAAGACATATTATTGAAAATATATGATTTATAATTCGCATACCTATTTGGGAGTCATTAGAAGTTGATTACAGATTGAATTGTCACTGCTGCACCAGAAATATTTGTTTAGTTACGTAAATAAATGATTTCCACTGTTGCTCATTCGACGACGACCACCATGACACATTGTCGTCTTACCCGTTGCCAACATGTCCAATACAAAATACACCAAACGGCACACGTAACTTTGTAATTATGTGTAAGAATAAATAAAAGGCAAACTCATTGGCCTGGGTAAAGATTATTGATGCGTGACTACCCCCACTGTACGGGACAAAAGCCAGGGGTGTGTATGCAGGGCCGCGATACCTGGTCTAGGCGAAAGCCATTGGTCTGCCGGATGCGATATAGTACCGAATTCGTGGGGTTGGCAATACTGTACATGAAGCTAAAAATGGCTGAGTCAGCTGGAATTTCACCTATATAAGTCGTGTTCATATTTGGGATGGCTGGGTGGGTCACAGACAGCGGAGGAGTAAATATATATTACTACATCATCTCCAAATATTTTGCCGACTATTCAGGTATTTTGGTTCATATCAGTACTTGAAGAATTTCTCCCATAAAGTAGATCTCGTCAAGTTTTACTAATAATTTTGTAAATAGATCAATTTAACTTACCGTATGTCCTTTAATAGGTCTATTTGTCATATGGCATTTAAGCCTATTATGTCAAAATTCGATATAAGATATTACACATATCAACTAGAAAATAAACTAAGGCGAACGTCTACCGTATTATTGGAAAATACCAAATGTGTAACTCAGCACAGAGAAAATGCTTGCCAGTGGAAATAAATATTGTGTGGGTTCACGTCTGTTTTCTTCTGGTGGCTATTAGAGCATGGATATGGCACTACTGACGTAACATGTCTGGGCATTTATAAGTCGTGGTAAATGCCCAGGATAAATGCCCGGACAAATGCCCAAAACCCATAAATGTCCAGGCATTTTGGGCATTTAACTCTTTTAAAAATATATTCACAATGCAACGCTTATATAAATATTGTTTTAGCCATATATCAGCATGCCACGGTGCGTGAGTGGTCAACGCGTCGGTCTACTAACCCCAAGCTTTCAGGTTCGCTCCTGGCCGTGGTAAGTGATTTTTGAACGGCGGCAAAAATTGCGACACCATGTCATACGATGTTGGCATGTTAAAGAACCCATTTGAATTCAGTAGGCCGTGTTCATAATGGCAAAATTAATCTCGGGAGTTTCCGCCAACACAAAGTTCCTAATTTCTCTACTAGTGTCAAATAACAAAGCTTGCACCCGGCACCCGAGACCATTCGATATTATTATTATTATTGATATTATTATTAGCCATATATCTACATATATGTATTCTATATATTTATCCATACAAACAGGTATATATATATGTATACAGTACATATTTAATATACAAAATTATTTAATTTATACTGATGGAAATGTAGTTAAGTAGTCCTAATATTTTTCTATGGCCTCTCAACTAAAGTAGATTTTTATACATAATAATTATGTGTATGCCTATGAATGTTCATTGTGTAATTGGGGAAAAAATTCACTTAATAAGTCAACACATCTATATAATTCTTAAATGAGTTTGATATTTTACTGACAAATGACTAATACTGAAAACATAATGTATGCTATTACATTAACTGTATAAGTTAAAGATGAAACAAATGAGGACATGAGGTACATATATTTATTTAATTATTATTAGCAATATTCGGACATCACTAGTTTATCCATGAAATGTACCTTAGATTAATGGTTTTTATTATGTTTTAGAAGCTCTAGTAACAATCACAACTAGTAAAAAATTAACAAAATTAAAAACTTTTTTTAATGTCCAGACTTTGGGCACTTAAAACTGCTTTGGGCAAATGCCTGGGCAAATGCCCATTTATTGATGTCCTGCCCACTGGGCTTTTGCCTGACCCACACCACTATATGGTACACAAGAAATGGCATCTCGATTTTATCACAAATAATCGACACACGAGGAGATATATTGAAAAGAAGGGAAAATGGAAGATTGTAGTTTTACGTGACCGTGAATCTAGTGATTATGAGCCACCGGACCTCCTTTTTACGTGGAATCCGAACCACAGGACATGGCATTTCACTTCGAAAATCTCACATGCATTGACCGGGAATCGAACCCGGGCCGCCTTGGTGAGAGGCATACAGCTAGACCGCTGAGCCACCATGCCCCCCATTATTGAAAAGAACTAATCGAACACGATACATCAGCTGATATCCAACCTACGTATTACGTCGAGACCAAAGAATATGGTCGAGACTGCCGTACAACACTAGGCAAGAGAAGACACCGACAGAGGTAGCTACGCTCACAAAAGCGCAGCGCTAGGCCATGGGGCCAAGCTCCCCACTTTGTTCTGTCGTTCCACCATTCCTCTTGCGACACAGTGTTCCAATCCAGGTTCCGTTTTCTAATACTATTCTCCACCGAGTCCATCCAACGCATTCTTGGTCTTCCTCGTCCTCTCTTCCCTGTCATCCGTCGTTCCAGTGCTCGTCTTCGTAGCCTTACTTCATTCATCCGTTTGACATGTTCAAACCATCTCAATGTGTTTTGCTCCAGTTTGTCATTTAGTTTCTGTACTCCCAGTTCTTTCCGTATATCTTCATTTCTCACTCTATCTCTCCTCGTTTTCTGGACCATACTTCTCAGGAATCTTATCTCAGCTGCTTGTACTCTGGTCTCATCCCTCTTAGTCATTGTCCAAGTTTCTGCCCATATGTCATTATAGAAACATAATATGCTTTGTACATAACTTCTTTAGCCTTAAATGGTATATACTTGTTCCATACTAGTCCCCGTACCTGTTGGTAGAAAGCACTTCCGAGTTGTATTCTTCTGCTAATTTCCTAATCTAGTCTTCCATCTTCAGTCAGTTCACTTCCCAAGTATTTAAAGTGTTTCACCACTTCCAATTCCTTATCTCCTACTTTGATTCCTCCTTTTCCTTCTTTCTTATCTCTACTCATCACCACTGTTTTACCCTATTAGTTAATTATCACAAATAAATAGGGAATTTATTTCGGATTGGGCATGTTAATACTTGTTTTCCCGCCAAATGCAATTGGGCAAAATTTGTGTTGACCGATTGGAAAGCATTCTTTAATAGAACTAGGCAACACTGGAAAAATGACTTCTATCACTTCAATTTCAAAATTATGACATCTACAGACCTACTGTATGTTTACGATAGTTGCAAAATTAGACATCCGTGCAGACAACAATGTCTCGGCTATCAAATGTTCTTCAATTAACTTGTGGAGGGGAGGATGTAACCGTTTGAGCTAGAAATTTTAGAAACATTTAGTTTTGTGGTTTTTCATTTATTTTGTTTCTCCAATTTGTGAATCTTGATAATTATATCACAACAGGAAGAGCATGAAAATAAATAAATAAATAAACAGCAATTTATAGGTGCTGACGCGCCCCGTATTACGTCAAATCAAATTTGAAGTAAATCCATCTCCTTTAGGAACATTTATGAGGTCGGTCTTGCTCCAAACTTTCATTCTCTATATAGTGCGTACTGCACTACCAGATGGCTCAAGTAGCACAACATCTTTGACAAGCACGGTTCCATTTAAACGTGTATATTAGTGTTACAAGGGAGTACATTGAGGTTGCAACCGCAAGAGGCGAAGTGTATTCGGCATGTTTGTACCCTGGCAAACGTTGAACCTTGACACCAACATTCAACACGGACTGACGAATCGTTTCCTCCAAGGGGTTGGGAGGACTGGAGACGAGGTAATCGATGAGGCGCACAGACAGAAATATTGGAATTTAAATAGCATCATTGTGGCCGCACATTCTTCTCTCCTCTGTAATGTATTGAGCGGTGAGGGTGCAACCCCCAGGTCATCTACGTCTCGCAGAATTAATTACATTAGGCTGGTTTTACACTTTCAACGAAATCAACATCCTTGGTAAAATTCTCGTACAAAAAGTTTAAATTTCTCTGCTACACTCAGTTTATTTCGAATCATGAATGTGTTATTGGTATAGACTACGTCATTCAATTTAAATACTGCATGTTTTAATCAGTTTTACGCCCAAGAATAAGAACATTTAATTATAAAATATTGATTAAGGTGCAGTAAATTCATTCAATGCCTTTTGGTATTTGCTACCAAAGGGAGGAGGGGGAGGGGGAGGGTATTTTGTGATCACCATAATAAATTCCTTTTTTTGTGATTTGAATTATCCGTTAATCAATATATCTTGTGTTTTCAACCTTAAATGAACCTTAAATGACAAAAATATAACTTAATTAACAACAGTTACAAACAAAATCAAAAAATCAAGAAAGAAGAAGTTCAGGAAGTAAATTATTCACTCTTCGCCATCTTTAACACACGTTGAACATACAACTTTTCTTTACTGTGTTTTCCGCATGTGTACCTCTTGCAACCAGAAAAAATTATGGTGGTTTTGTTAACTTTGTTGTACTTTTGCCCTTACCACAGTGCACAGTATGACGAGGCACATGAACTACTAACGGGGGGTTTCCGTGCCCACCAAACGAAAATTGTTAATATCTTATACAAGAATAGAAATTTAAAAAAGTTAATGTGTGGTTAGGTAACCGGATTCAAAATAGACAATAACTTTCTGTACAGTAAACGAAGAAAAGGAATAATGAAAAAACTGGAACTGGTGGGCAAGAAATACCCCCCTCCCCTCCTCCCCGCCCGTTGGTACTGCTAATTGTCAATAAGAAAACTTTTAAGGTACCGTATGTTTAAGATCTTATATCTACGTTCCACGAAGAAATATGAACTTGAGTCTCTTACTTCAATTTGATCCTCGCGTCCATATCCAGCATCCTGGAAGGTCCATATTATTATACCTCTTGTATATTTTAAAAGCCCCTTCCTTCAATATTGTCTCATTTTTGTCCACAAGCTTTACGTTAAATAAATAAAAATCACTCTTGTAAACCCGGAGGAGTGAAGTGAAGGCGGGATGCATGTTGAATTGCACCCATTATTCGAGCCCAACACGACTGTCCCATTTGCAGGCCGGCCTGGTCGCCCCAATCGATGACTCGCTCGCCCACTATTGACCGTTTTTATCTGCGGTCTTCCTTCCTCTCGGAGTGGAGTCAGGCCGCCCAGATTCCACTAAGTGGATGGTACAGGGGGTTGCCATATCATTAGCGACTCCCTCTCTGAAGTTATTCGAGGATTTCACTTTGTTATAAAGTTGTAAAAATGGAATGTGGCAAGCTTGGTATAATCAGTACTTTGAAAAACGTACTAATAATAACGTATTTTCAAATGAATATTTTAACTTTTGAGGATCACTTCAAATAAAATCAAATAATAAGAATTTTAAAAACAAGATGTTCAGTAAAGAACATATAGCCTACTTTCTCCTAAATGCATGGGTAATGTTATAACTCTTTGTCCATTTCAAGGCGTACAATTGAATGTTGGTTGTAGTAGCTTGTTGAAATACGTGTTATACGGATATTAAACATGAATATGAGGTGCCCATTGCTAGCGCTAACTCTGTACAAAATTTCATTCAATTCGGTTTCACCGTGTTTGAATTGATATGGTGAATCGATTTGCACACATACATGGCCGCCATATGCAAACTATTGGACTGATGACCTTGTAGCTTGGTCAAAGAACGCCTCTCACATAAGGGTATCTTCTTGCAAAATTTGGTAGAGATCAGATTATTAGGTTGGTCGTAAATTGATTTAAGCTTTTAACGTTTGGTTGGCCGCCATTACGTTTTCGTCAATATGGTGACGATATAAAACATGACACTGAGTTTCCTTTTGCAAGTGCTACCTCTTCACCAAATCTCGTTCAATTCGGTTTCACCGTGTTTGAATTGATAGGGGGAATCGATTTGCACATATACATGGCCACTATCTGCAAACTATTGGTTGATGACCTTGTCGTTTGCTCAAAAGATTATTTCCACATGATGGTATGTTGTTGCAAAATTTGATAGAGATCAAATGATTAGTTTGGTCGTAATTTGATTTAAGCTTTTAACATTTGGGTGGCCACAATTACGTTTTCTTCAAGATGGCGGCGATATAAAACATGACACTCACGTGCCCTTTGCTAGTTCTACCTCTGAACCAAATTTCGTTCAATTCGGTTTCACCGTGTTTGAATAAATAGGGGGAATCGATTTGCACACAAATATGGCCGCCATACGCAAATTATCGACCTGATGACCTTGTAGTTTGGTCAAAAGATTATTCATACGTAACGATATAACGTTGCAAAAATTGGTAGAGATCATATGATTAGGTTGGTCGTAATTTGATTTAAGCTTTTAACATTTTGGTGGCCGCCATGACGTTTTCGTTAAGATGGAGGCGATATAAAACATGACAATGAGGTGCCATATGCTAGTGCTACCACTGTATGAAATTTCGTTCAATTCGGTTTCACCGTGTTTGAATAAATAGGGGAAATGGATTTGCACACAAACATGACCGCCATACGCAAATTATTGACCTGCTGACCTTGTAGTTTGGTCAAAAGATTCTTCATAGATAATGGTATAACGTTGCATAAATTGGTAGAGATCAGATGATTAGGTTGGTCGTAATTTGATTTAAGCTTTTAACATTTTGGTGGCCGCCATGACGTTTTCGTCAAGATGGCGGCGATATAAAACATGACACTGAGGTGTCATTTGCTAGTGCTACCTCTGTAACAAATTTCGTTCAATTCGGTTTCACCGTGTTCGAATTGATAGGGGGGGGGGGGGGGGCAGACATTCAGAGTACACACCCTCACACACAGACAGACACACAATTTTTCGCCCTGTGTTGATCTCATAAGTTTTCTTTCATTTTTTTGCAAAAATCGAAATTAGGTTATTAATCAGACTTTCTGTGAATAATTACAAGTCAGAAGCGTACTGCTCGAAAGTTCCAAATGTTTACACACCGACCATTCAGAATACAAGCTGGGCTGAGTTAATGAAGAACTTTAAAATTTTATTATTCTGAATTTTGGGACAAGGTGGGGTGAATTATCTATGTAGTGGAAGATTTTTATGACTGGATTCCCTTCCCAAGGCCAACCTCTTTTGAATAGTTAATGAAAGATGAAATAAATTATTGTTATGCTCATTCGAACTCTACAAGCATGTGAAAGGAAGCGGCCATAACTTGTTAGAAGTTACCAATAGAGCATTTGCCTGCAGTTGTAATTGGAACAAGTAGTTCGGTGAAGAAATATACAGCCTATTTTCATATATCCCACTTATGATAATTGCCTCTATCAACATACAAAATAGGGGCGTGGTGGCGCAGCAGTCAAGCTGTATGCCTCTCACCAAGGCGGACCGGGTTCGATTTCCGGTCAATGCATGTGAGATTTTCGAAGTGAAATGCCTTGCCCTGTGGTTCGGATTCCACGTAAAACGGAGGTCCCGTGGCCTATGATCGAGAGATTAACTCTCACGTTAAACTACAAGCTTCCTTTGCTTCCTTAACATTAAAATTTCAGATTGATTGCTGTGATAGATTCGTAGATATTGAGCACCGTCTAAATATTTCGATTGGTCTTGTACCCGATAACTAGTTGAGGCTATCGGCTACGCCAGCAGACATTAAGCCGTAGTTGAGATTTTGGGAAGAGTTATGAAAAGATAGTGCTCAGATCGAGTCAAGAGGAATGTCAGGATGACGTAGAAGGTCTAGTATTTAGTAGGCGCTGACCGCAGTCAAGCAGATGGAATTATGGATAGAAATATGAAGCTTTATTAAGATCTATATGGAACATGGTATTTAAACATCTCAGAAAAGGAGATATAACATGCATTATATGTGGTAATAATTTGAAGGAAGTCAGATAACCCTTAAGTTATTTTATAACTTAATAGCCGAGATGATCGGGGTTCGAGATTGTATTTGTGACGCAAGACCACAGAGGTGGGGAGAACGTCACGTGTCTGCGCCAGGCAGGTAAGGGTCATTGCAGTCCAGAGGATGTCAGTCGAGCTCAGTGAGCCAAGCAGTAAAGTTCTGTTAGTAAGTTAGTCCAGTACAGCGAGCAACGCAGTCGAATTCAGAGAGCGGGCAGTGTAGGACATATGCCGAGCGTATGGAAAGGTCGCGCAGCGCACAGCTTTTGTCACGAAAGGTGAAAGCGACAGTTTTAACTTCACCAAGCAGCGAACGAAAAGTAGGTCAGTGAGCCGGGCGGACACCAGCCGTGGGCCGCGTGGAGACCGGTTACATAACCAGCTGTACGGGCCAGGCAGGCAGGAGAAGGCCGGGGTTTATAACAGTACAGTAAAACGAGTTGGAGAACTTAATTCCAAGCTGCAATTTGGAAACGCAGAACAGCATAGTAGAGCGACATGGCGAGGCCAGCTTTAGGCGGAGATTATTATAGCATTGCAGTATGGCCGAGCGGGTTATTTCCCATTTTATACGCAAGCAGTATGACAGAAGCTGAACTTTATTACAACATTGAGTTGGAACGTTTATCCAGCATTTGAATTGTACAGGCAAATAGTCACGAGATACTGCAACTGTGAACTTCAAATGAACATAGTTTTTCTTAATGACATTACGACTATGCATTTCATAACGCATTCCAAGTAACATTAAAGATTATAAGCAAATAAAATGTTATAAGCAAATGCACTTAGGAACATTAGCTCGTGCATTCATGCAATTCTTTCCTATGAAGTATTATGAATTACCGAGTACGAACACAGCTACAGGGTGTTTCATAAACTTAGACACTCTGATAAAACAATTTTATTTTATGAAAGTGAGACTTTACAGTTATTGGAGATTGAACTTTCAACACTCAAACTGAACATTGTATGGAACAGTGGCGTAACGTAGAATAGGAATAGGGGGTCCGCTGTTTCTATGAACTTTTTCGTGAGGATTTGGACAATATCCGCTATGGATAACCAGAAGTTCATCATGTCGGAGTAAACGCAGACAGAGACGCGATGGCACCACGGAGCGATGGATTCGATTCCTGACGAGGAGGAGGTCTACCAGCTGATTCACTTGGGATTTGAAGGCAATCGTCATTGCATGGATGGAATGATATTCACGCCGATCTTTCGAGAAATTCATTACATAGGGAAAATCGACGATCTTTGAAATTTAATAACAGCCGATTATGAGAAGGTACTGTAAGAGTTATAACTTCCTGATACGATTATTTTCATGAATACTGGGCACAAATGTATATTTTTCTAATAGAAGTGATACGATTGTTTAAGACATGACTTTGACTTTATATGCTTCGAATTTTTGCTAGAATATGGCGTGACCATATGATATGGCAGGCATCATTATACGAAATTCTCACCATTGGTTGGCTTTATTAAGCAGATGTTTGGTCTTTTAGACATTTTTCCAGTAAGGATAGTTTTCATGAATAGTTTTTTGTTGTGTAACGAGTATTTCGAACTCGTGATCTGCAATTGATTATCTATATTACTTCGTCAGTTCATTGCATACTAGTGAGTGTGTATTATTCATCATTAGGGATTTTTTCCATTGGATTGTTTGGAGATATTAAGAATTTATTCACTTTAGTGAATGAATATCGCTTTTATATGACAACTAGAGACTTGTTGATTCCTATCTGGTACATTCACTCATTTTAGTCTTCGAGATGGGGTCTTTCGTATTTATACGATTGTATGGTGGTTACTCATCTTACCCATCGTTCAGGGCACTATCATGTTAGACGACGGGGCGAGGTCTTTCGTATTTATACGATTGTACGGTGGTTACTCATCTTACTTGCCATTGAGGGACTCATTTTTATCATCCGAGTGTACATGAGATTGTAAGAGAATCAAACGAGGAACTACTAGTCACATATCAGTCGAAATTTTGTTAAATAAAGTAAAGATAAATGTCAGCAGGGTTACATTTGTAATTCTTGTTTGCCAATCCAATATTTTGTTGCTATACTCTTTTGAAAGTACTTTCAGTTTAACAGCTGGTACAGCTGATGCTTTTGATGATTTTTATAATTGTGTTTGATACCTTTGAGAAGGATTTAAAGTAATTGAATCTTGTAAGATGAATCATTAATGGTCAGATTTATTTTAAGGCAGATTAGTATTGCAGATTTTGATATGAGAGTTTATAGCACATTGGTGTTTTTCTGTGATGTGAATTATGAGAATTGTAAGAGAATTTATGCTATTTGAAAGCAGATTTTGAATTACTAAGGTAATATTTTTTCTAATTGTTTAAGAAGTTGTCTAGATGTGATCAGATTAATTACAGTTATTGGAGATTGTGTGCGTTGATAATTTGAAGCCAGTTATATATCTTTTGTAGATCATGCAACGTGGTTAAGTAAAGTTTGTGATAGGCATTTTGTGGAAGTTGCCAAGTGATAGTTGCAATATTGCTAATGTATTTTGAGGCAGACATGAGGTTGTCGAACCCAGTCTAGCGTAATTGTTGAGATTCATGCTGTATGTGCTGAATATTTATGGAGTTTTGTGGAATAATTGTGGTATTCAAATGTGATATTTGAAGAATTGAGGATATATAATGTAGTTGTGGATAGTCAGATCCAACGTGATGTCGTGAAGGCAATAATATTTTTGGCATGATAATTAAATACGAGATATAACTTGGAAGTGATAAAACTGTAAGACAACGTTCTATAACCCATATTAAACAATTTGTTAGGAAATTAAACAAATAAATAAAGTTGATAATACAAGATTTTCTGAGAATAATATTTAATGAAATAATAATCTGAAATTTAAGCATATTAATGATCTGACCTAATGAAATAAAAATCAGAATGACTAGATGAAATAATAAAAATTTAAATAATCAGAAGAATAAAATTTAAATAAATTGATAAATTAAATTTTGGAATAAATCAATGAATTAAATAAATGGATGAATTAAAGATTGAATAAATAAACTGATTTAAATAAATTAATAGACGATTGGATAGATGATGAAAAACTGAATTAGAAGGTGATAATTAATTAAAGAAGCTGATGAATAATGAATTTATATGGATTAAAAATAAATTTAATTGAGATATAATTTAAGAAATTGCAACTTGAGTTGAGGAATTAAACAATTTGTATTGATGATTTAAGACGATTTAGTCTGAAAGAGATAATAAGATAAGAGCGTGTGAATAATTAGAAAGCATAATGAAGTGATGATAATAATTTTCATTTAAATGATTTAATGGTGATGAGTTAATTATTCTGACAGGAATATGTTGAATTTTGAGAGGAGATTTAATGTGAGAAATATTTAACTTTGATGATGATGATGATGATAAGTATGACCAATGAGCAGTGGATTTTCTGTAATTCACGAACAAGCAATTATTAATGACAATGTAAATAGTGTAAATTAATTATTCGATGTTTAGGAGCATTTTACTAACGTGTTCAACATTTAAATTATGCCATGCAAGCCATAAAATTACGTGATGTTTAAAATATGTGATTATAATGTGTATGTTTAGACAGATTAATAACTTTTTCAAATCCACATCCATGATGTTAAATTAAAGAGAAATTAGGTCTCAGGTATCACAAATGTCAGTGACGAAAGACATAGTGCTACAGTGATCCTGAGAACCCAAGAGAACTTTAGAGATTTTTTCTGTTGTATGTGGATGAAATATTTTTGATTAGAAAAGAGATGGTTCGATTTTTGGACAATGACAATTTAACGTTGGCATTCGACCATGCTCTCAGGTAGGATGAATATTTAAAATGTCTGTCTGACTATCAAAGTGAAATAAATTTGTTTTTATCTTAGTTGTGATCTGATGATGGTGTGATTTTCCTTTTTCTTTCCTTGTCTTGATTAAGGCTTAACCGGAACGGAAGTGGTTTGCTAGGAATTCAGTTGATGGCGCCCATTTATATTTGCATTTTTTAAAATTAAACTTAAGCCCGTAACGACCCTAGAGATACTTTGTCTCGTGTTACCCACTGCTTTTTCGATATCTCAGCTGAATTTCCGACACATTCCTTATTTGACTAGAGGTTCATTTAACTCCGCTCTGTCCTGGAACTCCAGGAATGCGATGTAATAGCAGATGGGTCATCACATCCCCAGGACGAACGGGTACAGTCTCAATGTTGAATTTTTATATAATTAGGCCATAGGATTATTTACTATTAAGTTAGATGACGATGTTTGCGTAGGTTCATTATTCAAACGTTTACTTCGATCGCCTGATTAATACACAATATTATGTTAAATTTGCTATACACCACAAACAATAGGTATTAGTTAACATTAACTCAAGCGACGTACTTATAGTGATCTTATACCCAAATCATCTGCCAGTGGAAACAAGAACCACGGCTTCTTCACTTTCCAATTTTCAAAAGTCGGATTCGCTTTGACTTTGTTACGAAACAATAAGTTCAGTCCATGGCCAAATTCACAAAGAATACCATCACGAAAGACGAAAAAAGTAATACTGTGTCATGGCACAAAATAAGATGGATACGTGTAGAGAAGAAGGATCCTTTAATTATGCTCTTCAAAGAAACATTGAATCAAGACATCCCCTTCAGAAGAGTGAATATAGTAAAACGTGGGGTCGGCAGACCGTCAGAAGTAATGCTCTCAAAGCTCTATCCAGCAGATATACCCATAAAGGCAGCAAAATACAAGAACCTCCAGGAACTTAAACCGCTGATACCTCCTGTCCATCATACTTTCTTTGACAGTCTGCCTCATCAAAATATTCCAGAAACTCGACAAAGGGGACGTCCCCTCACCGAAATTCAGGCCGTAGTCCCTCGAAGAAACTCGAAACAATGAAGCAAACAGTGAACTTTCCAGTGACTGATTAGCAGATGAAAATAGTAGTAGGTAGCATGCTGAGCTTCTATGCCCAAGATCATGGGTTCATACCCGGTCGAAGTATTCGGATTTTTAAGAGGGTTAAAATCCTTCAGTATGCCAGCCTTCTGAGTGGAAGTAAATCCGGCGGTCCCATGACATGCATTTATGACGTGTAAAAGAACCTTCCACTAATAAAAGTTGTGTGAAGCTAAATTTGCTGGTTAGATTCCGTTGAAACGCTCTATCAAAGTTCCAACGTTCACCAATAGGAGTCATTGACATCTGGTAGCGAAAATTGGAACTACTAAAATAGAACGGAACTTGCAGCTACATGTCCTCGGACAATCCCGGCACTAAAAGCCATACGCTAAATAAATGAAAAATCATGTTGAAATCACTTACCGGTACCTTGTTGTTGCATTAAATACAAAGTTAATCAATATCAGTTAAGTATTTTTGGATAATTATTACCAATTCTATAATGAAAGCTACAACTTAATTTCATCTCAGTAATAATGCTTAAGATATATTTAATTGATACATAAATAAAGGAACTCTACCAAACTATTGTGTAATATTGTATGCCATGTATAACTTGAACTGCAATTTCCTCAAAACTAGGTTTCCATCACTTACCTGCATTTTGTTCTCAGCCCCTCTTGTAACTTATATTGCTTGATTTCACATATATCTGGTGAGATCATTACTGTTGGAAATGGCCCAAAGAAAAGGTATATGTTTGTATATTTCAAAAACATCCTTCTAAAACCGCTTTCTCTGTCTCCATAATTTTTTATGTCATACGTAATGCACTACAGCAAATTCATGACACCCGAAAATTATTACAATTGAGGGAAATGGTCACATTCATGTGACATATGACCCATTGTGCAGATTGAGGAAATCGGGAGATGGCCGAAATAGCATCCCATCTTAAGATATTTCGACCCAGATAGCGTACACACCATTCGATCGTCAGGGTTTCTGAAAATCTAACCCTGTAGATTGGGCCGTGTGTAGGTGCTTTATGTGCGGTTCTCCAACATTGTATTCCTTAGGACGTATAACTGTGGTAGTAAACACGACTGCGTGTTGGAGTTATAGCGACGGTTGTGATCGGAATAAATTACAAGATTATGGACATAGACCAGTTTTCTGCTCGGAAAGTAAAACAATCCCATTAAGTTCGTCAGCCACTCCTTGTGACCAACCGTGGACAAAAACAGAGATATAGTTTTAATGGCTTACTGTAAGTATCTTCTGATTGCATCTTGTGAAAGAAGTTTTTTCTGCTCGGTCGCCAGCAAATCCAATCTTCAAACAAGTTCCACCACAAGCTATTAGGGGGAAGGAGGGGGGAAGTAATTTACCGAGAGTTGTTTTTCGTCCCCTGGAGTCGTCTAAATGTATTTCACGTCTTCATAGAGTAATGCCTCTCGTCTGCTGACGTATGGCAAAAAATGTCTCACTCCTGTAATGTGCGATATCAGCTTTCCGAAGAATATCACCACGGTGTCTTACGCGCTGTTTATATCAAATATTTATGCTTTCTTACAAAACATAGCGGCGGCTTCGGTGGCGTAGTTGGTAGCATACTGAGCTTCTATGCACAAGATCACGGGTCCAAACCCGGCCGAAGTCGTCGGCTTTTTAAGAGCGTTAAAAATCTCTCAGAATGCCTTCGTTCGGAGGGGAAGAAAGGCCGGTGATCCCATGTCATAGATTTATGGCATGAAAAAGAACCTTCCACTAACTTCACTTGTGGAAGATAAACTTTGAAGGTTAGTTTGATAACGCTATATTAGTTCCAACTTTCGCCACCAGGTGCTGGTTGCGATGGCATTTAGTAGCCATGTCAGCATCTAGGTGTCGTGGACGGTAGCATTTGGTAGTAAAAGTAGGAACTACTTGAAAAAATTAATCGTCTGCAGTCCTTCTACTTGAATCACAGATAGCACACACTAATACAGCCATCACAATTAACACCGGTTATCAGACAAATTCTACACACACCCAAAGTACACGGGGCTACATAATGGCGTTTTCGCAGACCCTAAACTATGAAACAAAACAACCAACAAAACATAGCCCTGTAAAGAATAAGCACACGAGCCAGAAAAATCTAATGTGTTCAGACATACAATGTTGTCATGTGGTAAATGTGTGCTTCACTTAATAAGATCGGGTGCAAGTCAAAAGAGCTATCAATTTTTAACACATCGAGTGATGAACGCTCTCACAGTTTTATCCCCATTAAGGGAAAGGGTTGTAGAATGATGCATATTGTGCCCTTTGACCTACGTCTTAGGCCAAGGACACATTACAGCACTGGATTATTTATATAGGGCAATGGTATGATGGCAAAATGCTGTGGCATAAGAATGAAATCATCATTGTGCAATGATGATAATAATATAACTAGGATTTTTCCGCCGTGTTGAGAGCTACAAATACTGTAGAAGGCTTGGCTGTTTCGACAGGGAGATATTTATGATTTGCGCACAATAGACCGAGCAGGGTCGTCAGCAGTTGTTTACAAACGAGTTTCAGTGCATGATCGCTCTGTCGAATTCTGAGAATTTCGCTAAAATGCAGAGAGCCTCCCTAGTTAACACCGAGAAGATGCTTGACTCCACCCTCAAAAAGTACGTCTCAGTTGATTACGAGAGATCAAGACATTACAGGATGATCTGGAACGCCCATCATGAATCAAAATATTATCAACATTTTTGGAAATGCAATAACGAATTAAATATCTCCGAAATCATCAATTAGAAATAGTCCTCTGCGCAAGGAATTTGGCAACGTCGAGTGTGAGAGAGAAAAAGCATGGCGTCCTTCAGAGAGAAATTAGTTCTACCCAAGCGCTGATGATATTAATTTAACCTGCCATACGCTAAAACAAAATAAATATCTAATTACAAATATAATTGAGTGTGTTTAATCGGTGTTTATATCGTAGGCTCTTATGATTCGTGGTTTGAATCCCGTTATATAAGGTTAGTCTGTTTTATTCGGATTTATGAAGTATGTATGAAAGTTATGCACGTTATACAGTTATGGCAATACAATATAATAATCACGGACACCATCCGTAAGAGGAGATTGAAGTTTTATGGACACCTCATGAGAATGAGCGAGAGTCGACTAACGAAGAGAATCTTTAACTACATCACCAAGATCAAGGCAACTACATTATGGATAGAGGAAACGAGAAAAGACATGGAGGAAGTGGGGATAAATCCAGAAGACATTTGGAATAGAGATGTGTTTCGAGCTAAGAATGATAAATTCAAGGGGTTCCAGGAAAAGCAATGTAAAAGGGCCAAAAACACCTGGTCAGATGAGAGGAGGAGGAACCACAGCGAAAGGATGAAGAAATTTTGGGAGAAGAATAAAAGACTAACCAACAAATCAGTTGTTTTCCGTGGTCCACAGTAGGCCAAAATCGAAGGAAGAAGAAGAAGAAGAAATAAAATAGAGCATGCACTTGAATTCTATTAGGTATATGGTTACTTATCTCTGTGGAGCCGTTGGCCGTAACAGTTAGTACGCTCTCTCTCTCCCTATTCCCGACTGATAATTCGTCATGCCGGAGCGCCTCATTTTGAATACCGTTACGCGTGACAATGCTGAGCCGTTGCCTTCTTGAATGGATTTTGATTGGTGTCGCATCAAGTAGACGAAGGTTGGCGGGTACCTCGTCTAGCACATTGAAATTGCCTCCAAGTGACAACTGTGGGGAAAGTTTGCTTGTCTGGAGAATTTTTGCTGGTATGTTATTGGACCACTAATGCAACTGCATGAGCCTTGTATTTCGCAACCCTTGGAGGTTATGTGCACCCGATCTTCTCTGGTGATCATCTTCTCTTTGAACGGTATAGCCTAACTTCGTCACATTGGAGAGGTGAATGAATGTTTTTAAGAGCAGGAAGGGGCTTAATTTTCCTTCCCTGGCTTACTAAGTCACCTTTTATTGAATCTATTGCAGAACATCTGGGAATATAAAATTTAACAAGTTGTCCTTGCTGATCCACAACCTCAGTGCATTTCTCTTGCCTGGACGTGAGTTCAGTCAACTGTTAGAGTTCATGTTTCGACACCTCGCTGATATGATCGGAGACAAGTTCCTAATATTGCGCAGTTGACATAATCTTGAGATGTGTTTAAGTATACAAATTAAATTTGTACTGAACGTCAAGCCAGAACATGGTCTTTCCTCGTTATTGGATATCCCGGTCTGTATTAATTAATCCTCTGGGTAGTGTTGAGCTCAGGGACCAGATAATCCCTCCCTACTGTATGATTCACACCTTGTGAAACAGTTCATTACCTTGATGAATCCAATCAATCAACCATTTGCCATATTAATCTCCAATATTGGGGGAAACTCAATTACATTCTACATATCACCGTGTTCCTTTAGCTTTTCTTATTCAACATCTACTGCTGAAAGCCAAGTACATTAATTTCTAAAACGAGTACTTCCATAGTTATTAATGACAACGTATATTGTTATTATTTTACATCGTTATGCCTGTCTAACAAGGGAAGTATCAGGTAAGAGAGGTCGAAACCTATCTTGAAACTTTGTGGACGCAATCCTTGTACTATAAAAGGACAATGTGCGGAAAATCAGCCTCCAGACTGAACTGCAAGGCTCCGAAATTATGTGGCGAATCTCTCATATAAATCAATGGGAGGTAGTGAGTAACGTACATGTTGGAATGGACAGCCCTGACCGCCCAAGCCCTCAAGGCTGGTGGTAAGGAGCCGCACGCTCCTGTCAGCATATAAACCCCGCCTCGCTACTACACCAAGTGCCACATGGATGTCCAGCTCCTCCAGCCGTCATGCCTGCGTACCAGGATGTCAGGTACGATTTCAGAGCCTTGCAGTTCAATCTGGCGGCTGATTTTCCGCACGTTGTCCTGTTATAGTACGACGATTGCGTCCACAAAGTTTCCAGACAGGTTTCAACCTCTCTTACCTGATTCTTCCCGTGTAAGGAGCGCGGTTGAACCTTTCCAGCTGATCTTGCTTTCTTGTCCTCCTAAAATCTCTTCATCTTCTCGCTATGACTCTTTCTGCGCTCCTACGTCCAGGTTCTGTTGGATGAATGAAAATCCACAGCCTGTTTCCAGTCGACCGAGCGGGTTAAGGAAGGGAATGAATTAAACCCCCATTTAGCGGCGAGGATATGAACTGTGCCGGCTCCCGAAACCTGTCATACTCCCCCGGGGCAATGATTAAATAAATGATAGATAAAATGAAATGATAGTGGAGGGTGTTGCTGGAATGAAATTTGTGACAGGGAAAACCGGAGTAGCCGGAGAAAAACCTGTCTGCCTCCGCTTTGTCCAGCAAAATCTCACATGTAGTGACCCGTAGTTGAATCACGGACCCACCGGTGAGAGGCCGGCGTGCTGACGCCTAAGCCACGCAGGCTTCTCTTTTGGATGCAATGACGATTATTATTATTATTATTATTATTATTATTATTATTATTATTTGAATGAGTTTTTGAATGGTATGGTCTCCGTCTTGAGGAAACAATTCATGATGAGAGTTAATAAATGTAAAACAAAAATATTGGAATGCAGACGAAATAAATCAGATACCTCTATGGATATCAAATTGGCAGGTGAAAAGCTAAAGGAAGTGGGAGAATTCTGTTACTTAGGAAGCAAAATAAGCAGTGATGGACGAAGCAAAGAGGATATAAAAAGTAGGTTAGCTCAGGCAAGGAAAGCATTTCTACAGAAAAGGAATCTGTTCACATCAAATATAGATTTAGGTATTAGGAAGTCATTTTTGAAGGCCTTTGTCTGGAGCGTGGCGCTCTATGGAAGTGAAACTTGGACTATTGGTGCAGCAGAAAAGAGGAGAATTGTAGCGTTTGAAATGTGGTGTTTCAGGAGATTGATGAAGATCAGATGGGTAGATAGAGTTACAAACGGAGAGGTATTGAGACTAGTGGGAGAGGAGAGATGTTTCTGACGACTGCTAATGAAGAGAAGAGATAGGTTGGTAGGACACATACTAAGACACCCAGGAATAGCAAGCTTAGTTATGGAAGGAAGGGCTGAGGACAAGAACTGTAGGGGTAGACCAAGGTTATAATATGTTAAACAGATTGCCTCGGATGTAGGGTGTAGAGATGAAACGATTGGCTCAGGACAGGGAGAGTGGAGGAGCGCTGCATAAAACCAGTCAAAAGACTGAGAACTCAAACAACAACATTATTATTATTATTAATATTATTATTATTCTTTGTTCGATTTTGGCGTACTTTGGACCACGGGAAACAATTGACTTGCTGATTAGTCCTTTTTTCTGCTCCCAGAAACCCTTCATCCTTTCACTGTGGATTCTCTTCCTTTCTTCCGAACAAATGTTCTTGGCTCTTCTCCTTTGCTTTTCCTGGAACCCCTTGAATGCATCAATCGTACCTCGAAACAACTTTCTATTCCAGATCTCATTTGAACTGACCCCAAATTCCTCCATATCCTTTCTTATTTCATCTACCCATTTTGTAGTCGCTTTTATCTTGATGATGTAATTAAAGATCGTCTTCGTTAGTCGACTATCGCTCATTCTCGTAAGGTGTCCATAGAATTTCAATCTTCTCTTCCGTATGGTATCTGTGATTTTTTCTGCTTGTCCGTAAAGATCTTTGTTTCGCCTCTTCCGCCATGTACTATCGTTTCTATTTTCGGGTCCTAAGATTTTCCTCAAGATTTTTCTTTCTTTCTTCTCCAGTTCCTCTCATTCACCTTTCTTGCTCAGTATCAAACATTCTGAACTATACAATCCCTCAGGCATGACAACCGTGGTATAGTGTCTTATCTTCGCTCCGTAAGATATTGTTCTTCTGTTGTACCTATTCTGTACTAATTTATATCCTAATTCCATCTTTCTGATCCTCCCTTTGTTTGCTGCATTATCCAGTCAATTAGACTGGATCCATTCACCAAGATATTTAAACTTATCCGACCTCTTGATCTTCCCATTATTATTATTATTATTATTATTATTATCTCTTTCTTGGTTATGCCCACTCATAGTGCGAATTGGGACTTGTTTGTTGCCTTGACTCTTGCCTTCATCTTCTATCATGAACTCACTGTGTTGTTTCTTGCGTTCTTCTGTCCTACTAGTACCAGACCTGCTGCTAGGTTTAATCCTAAATGTGTGCTTATTTACAAAGTTTCTGTAGTTTTCTAGGTTTTTCATAATATTCTCCCAAATGTTCAACTCATACAGGTCCCCACCTTGTTTCCTCTAGCCAATTTATCCTCGATTTTTAGCCTACTTTCGATTTTTGCAAAAAATGAAAGTAGACTTATGAGATCTACACAGGGCCAAAAATTGTGTGTCTGTCTGTGTGTGTGTGAGTCTGTGTGTGTGTATGTGTGTGTGCGTGTGTGTGTGTGTACTCTGAATGTCTGCCCCCCCCCCCTATCAATTCGAACACGGTGAAACCGAATTGAACGAAATTTGGTACAGATGTAGAACAAGCAAAGGGCACCTCAGTGTCATGTTTTATATCGCCGCCATCTTTACCAAAACTCAATGGCGGCCACTCAAACGTTCAAAACGTAAAATCAAATAACGACTAACCAACATACCTTCATATAGGACGCGTCTTGTGACCAAACTACAAGGTCATCCGCCGTACCATTTAAGGATGGCGGCCGTGCGAATTATGCAAACCTTATAATCCATATCATGGGACCCACCAGTTCCGATTATCGAGCCGAGAATCTTTTTAACTGTGCTAAAGGAAGAGGCACGTTCGAAATTAAAAGTTTATTTTGTAATACTATAGTGCAGAAGTGATTTTAAAAAGCTGAACCGTCTCAGTAAAAAGACAAGATGGCAGCGGATATCTTGTGCCTGACTTATATTTCACTAATTTGAGTATTGCATGCAATATAGCGTACTGATACAAAATAAATAAACTTTGTATGAAATGCTTTATATATAAATAATATACTCCACTGATGAAATCGTTAGGTCTAAATCATTATTTGCTAACAAGTTCTATGTAAGTCATTTTATATAGATCAATGTTTGTTGGCATAAATGGCTCGGTGGTACAGCGTTGGTCTATCATTCATATGCCTATGGTTCAAACCCCATCAGTGTTAGGATTTTTGCTTGAAATTTTACATATTTATTGCTTTGTAATGACTCAGACGTTTTAAAATTAAGCGTTATATTGTGCGTATTACGGTGGTAAATATATATTTAATTAAAACATAATTCGCCAGCAGATTTGCTCGAGACATTTAGCAGCCAAAAAGGTAACTGCACGCCGGCCTACTTATTAACTGCCAGATTGTATTGAAAAGTTTCTTCTTATGGCCAATAGAATGCACTCGCCCTGTTAGGATTATATTGTTCGATACTTCTCCACTAGATTTCATGACTGGTCTGTATGGGACTGCATTGGTAGTATACCATTGGCATTCTATGCGCATCGTATTTGAAGAATGACAAGATGATACTATGATACATTTTTACTTCTTATTTTAAAGGGTTTGTAACAGCCTTTTGTGCGTTATTTGAAAATGTTATTTGAAGTAAAGAACAAAACGATTTCACATAGTAACTGAATTCTAGCCGTTGGTGCTAGTTCAGGTTATTAATACTTTTATTTCAGGCAAATAGCAATCGAAAATATCCACATAGTTTGTAAACACACGTCTCTGTAGGGTCATGGAAAGAATTGTTAATTCAATTATGGTTGTGAAAGCCATGCACAACCAGACGTGTAAAGACATGCCTCAACTCAAAGTTGGATGTTGCCCACGGCAGGTCGATTATGTAATAATAATGTTATTGGTTTTACGTCCCTTTTAACCACTGCTGCTTTTAGAGACACCGGGGTGCCGGAATTTTGGCCCGAAGGGGATCTTTAACGTGCCAGTAAATGTACTGACACGGCTCCCTCGCATTTGTGCACCCTCAAATGCCAGCTGACTGTGCCAGGATACGAACCTGCAACCTAGGGCCCAGCAAGCGAGAACGTTACCGCTGAGCCACGCAGCCAGTCCGGTCGATTATGTCTCCAGATCCATAACATTCTTGAGATACTTCTTATCTTTCTTTCATCAATGATGGTAGCAGTATTTTTTCCTAGGTTGTGGCGTTTGGTAGAGGTAAATAGTTTCTAAGGTCTTCAACCAAGAAATTATTCTATTATACTCCTTGATAATAACAACGAGTTATAACTATACTCATACATTTAGGAGAAAGTAGGCTATATGTTCTTTACTGAACATCTTGTTTTATATTAGTTATATTGAATTGGATTTTGTTAGTGTATTGTCGGCCATCCTAAATATGTGCCCAACATATTTCAAACGTCTCCAGCGTGCAGTGTTTTTGAAGCTTTCTGTGAGACTAAAAAGATCTGCGGTTTGTCTCTTGATCGAAATTCAATTTTCTTGTCTAGAGCCGAATATTTTTCTAAAAGGTTTCAGTTGATGCTTTTCAACGTCTGCAATTTTAGAAAGGCCTCCTAAAGTTTTCATTTCTGATCCATATAGAGCTTCTTGGTGGACAACGGTTTTGTAATGTTTCAATTTTTAGCCTATTTTCAATTTTGAAAAAATAGGCTTATGAGATCACCTTTTGTCCGTGTGTGTGTGCGTGTGTGTGTGTGTGTGATTCGTGTGTGTGTCCCCCCCTAATAAAATCTAAACGGCAGGAGCGATTACAATGAAACTCGGAAAGTTCATAGCACTATTCCCGGCGACCTCGACCGTGCCCTTCAAATTTTGTTACGACTCACCAATCCAACATGGCGGCTGTGCGAAATATTTCACCAGCATTCAATATCTCCGAAACTATTACCGATATTACCCTGACATTTTCTATGGTGATAGAGGGAACTACTATAAGTTCACTTATGTGACTTTTGAAAACCTGGTAACTACAAAACCAACATGGCGGCCAAGCGAATTTGCGACTTTTAAATAGACGTTTCTCGCGATTTGACCAACCAAACGCAATGAAACTTGGTACAGTATATGTTTATATACATTGTAATGTACCGACATCTAACTTCGTTCAATTGTTTACATAATCACAAGATGGCGGATGTGCGAAATATTTCACCGGCATTCTATATCTCTGAAACTATTAGCGGTATCTCCCTAAAATTTTGTACGGAGATAAAGGGCACCACTGGAAGTCCATCTATAAGATTTTCAAAAACCGGTTAACTACAAAACGAACATGGCGGCCAAGCGAATTTGAACATTTTAAATAGACCTTTCTCGCGATTTAATGTTCCAAGCGCACTGAAACCTGGTACAGGAAATATTTATACACTTTGTAATCCACTGGTATCTAATTTTGTTCAATTGTTTACATAACCTCAAGATGGAGGCAGTGCGAATTTTAAAATTAAGTTTTTATTTCTTGTGATGTAGTCATGTGATCGAAGTGAAAGTTTGAATAATGAACCTACGCAATAATTTTCCTTTAATGGTACATGACTCTATGGCCTATACATTTAACAATCCAACATGGCGAACATCCGAAATATTTAGACGATACTGAATATCTACGAATCTATTTTAGCAATCAAACTAAATTTTTTAATGTTCATAGGGGCTATGAACTTAAGTTCACCTATAGGACTTTAAATAACCTGGTGATCACAAATCCAACATGGCGGTGACGCGAATTATAAATATTCACATGGACGTTTCTCGCAATTTAACCATCCGCGTGCAGTGAAACTTGGTACAGTAAATCTTTATCCGAATGTTAATCCACTGGCATCTAATTTATTTCAATTGTTTCCATAACCTCAAGATGGCAGCTGTGAAATTTTTTAAACCTCCTTGTTTTTTCTTGTGTCCTAATTATGCGATTGAAGTTTGAATACTACACGTTCACAATAATCTGCATGTAACAGTACATAACTATAGGACCTACATATATAAAATCCAACATGGCGACCATCCGAAATATTTAGTCGGTTCTCAATATCTACGAATCTATTACAGCAATCAAACTGAAATTGTGTATGTTGATAGAGGCAATTAACATAAGTAGGATATATGAAAATAGGCTGTATAGTTCTTCACGGAACTACTTGTTCACTATGTGATATCACTCTTTTCTTCTTCTTCCTCTTCTTCTTATTTCTTACTTCGATGAGCCATCTATGGACTACGTAGGTTAACCAAAACCGTTTTCAGCTTGATGAGTTGGGATTGGTTTCACGTTCTTAAGAGTTTTCTTCCTAGCCCATATCTCCTTAATTTTCTGACTTTGTAGTTGTTTAGCTGCTTCTGACCTCTTTGGTCTCTGCCTTTTCTTTAGTTTAATCTGTGGGTCTTCTATTTACATTTTCCATAAATCTTGTCTGTCTTGTATAAGGGATTCAGAGATGTTAAAGCTTTGCAGATCTTGTTTTACTTGCTGGTACCACATTATTGACACTGGTCAATCTTAACTCGTTCATTCTCTCAAGGTGTCCGTAGAATTGGGGGCGTCTCTTGATGATTGTGTCCATTAGAGGTTCTTGCTTTAGCTATAGATCATCGTAGGGCCTGTGATACCTTTCTCCATTTACGATACATGGGCCTAAGATTTTCCTCAAGATAATTATTTCCTTGACCTCTAGTTTCTGTATCAGTTTTGCCCCTTTGATGGTTAGGGATTCAGCTACGTAGAAGACCTCGGGCCTGATTACAGCGTTATAGTGCCGTAATTTCGCATTGATGGATATGGATTTCTTCGGGTAAACTTTTCTGCATCGATTGTATGTAATATTATATCACTCTTTTATTATTATTATTATTATTATTATTATTATTATTATTATTATTCATTCTCCCACCTCGGGAATTTACATTGAAGGATAAAGCCCAAAGAACGTTTGCCTATGAGGCGTGTTTTCTGTGTGGGACTGTAGTAATCAAGGATAATACTGCACGCATCCATCAGGTCATTAGCTGAAATACTATCTAAAAGCCTTCCCTTGTCCGAGCTAATAGGAACACTGCAGATCCTTGAGTGTACGGTTTGTCTTAGACTCAGCGTCTGCCTACTGACAGGGGTAAATCGACGTTTATGTCGCTTGAGTGAGAACATAAATTCATGGAGATACAAATGCTGCTGGGATCCAAACCTGAAACCTCTGTCGTGCCGGTAGTGTTCTCACTTTTACGCTTCTAAATTAGATAATTTTTGTGCAATCGTACAGTGCAACTGCCCGAGATGCAGGAGATCTGGGATCGAGGCCCAGGGTCATTCATATGTTTAAGTTTGATGTCCTTTTTGAATAGTAGGCCTATCGTCTGTCATAGCGTGATTAACGTAATTGAGGGTGCAAACAGCCAATCGAGTGGTAAGAGTCCCGTATGCTCGTAGGGTGACTATGCATCTCCTCCACTATAATAACAACTGCCACTTCCAACGATATTACGCCATTTTGTGCTAAGTTGCAGGCAAGAGACCTAGCTACGATTGATTCTCCCACCAAGTGCATTCTGCGTAACGTAATTCGGTATCTTCAAGCAGAAAGGAATATTGGCGTGGAAATTCATCAATAAATGAGCTGTTCTAATTCATGACAACACCCGGCCTCACAATGCTGCTGTAATCCAGCATATTCTTCATTAATTTTGATGGGATGTTTCTGAATAGCTGAAGTATAGTCCCAACTTAAGTAGTTTGTTGTTTCTGTTGTTAAAGGAGATCATTGATGGGCTTGGAACATCTTGTTCGTCACATCTGTGTAGTTGGATGAGTTTTGAACTTGTCTCGTAACCTGTATTGCTGTGATTACGGTATTCGTGTGTGTAACCTTATCAGGGACAGGGATGGGGTTCGCGCCAGGGTACTTGACGTCAGGTACTATCTCTGCATTTGCCTGGAGGAAGTTTGACAAAACCCGGGGAAAAAACACACTCAGGATTGTCACTGTCAGTGTCGGAATTCGATCCTACGATCTTCGAACTTGCTGCAGCTGCCATTGCTGTCATGGTGCACGATTAGACGAGCACGGCTACGCCACGCGACCATCCGATATAGAGTCGAGCGACTTACACCTCTTCCCATAACAACTCACAGGTGGCAGCATTCTATGAAGAACAGGTTGGAAACCTTGACAAGTGCCTTAATATTCTCAGTGGTTTTGTACGTTTGAACTCAATTATTTATAAAACATTACTTTTGTAAATCGCCCTTGGCTTTATTTTTTTATGTACATTCCATGAGGAAGCTACGGTGCATATTGCAATGGGCATCATGTTGCGACTTCCGAAAAATTTCGACATTTCTTCGCGTTTCTCATCCTCCGACTCCAAACCCACCCTCACTTCAAAGGTTTATGTTTAAATTAATATATCTCTACTTAGTATAAAACTAAGTCCCCGATTCTTGGATGTTTCGGGTAAACTCGAGAACCACTGGATGGATTTTGATGCGGTTTTCACCATTCTGTAAAGGATATTTTGAGGATGATTTCTTTAGAAAATAATTTATTTATGATCAAAGGAAACCGAGCAGTAACGATTTCAGTGGAAAAGTCGAAAAAAAAACTGGCGTCCGATCGCTTTGTAAGCTTACGCTGGGCAAACCGTTAAAAATATCTAAATACTATAAGTGTAAGAATTGTTCAGCATGAAAAGTTCTACAAAAAAAGTCTGTGAGAGCATATGTCTATCTTCAATACATTGACCACTATAAGTGTTTTTACGGTTTAATTTCTTACAACCATGTCCATTCAACTACTGAGGCGACAGTTTACGAGCTAGCTAAGGGCGAGTCTATCATCCCTGTTACAGCCAAGCTAGTGGGCGACCTTATTAGCCCAGATACAGCCAGCAGCAAACCGTCGAGTCGCATTGAGTTAAGACTTCTGAGGGGTGATGGTGTTTGGAGTTTCCCTGGAAGTGCAACTATGGTTTTCTTCATTTCGCCTGTGAAACACAGTCATGTTAAGATTGGACGGAAGGGGGATTTGTGTTTCATGCAACTCGCCATTCTTAAATTACGTCTGACAAGAATTCGTTGCACATGCATCTCCATGGTAATATAATTAATAGTCCACTCAGTGATTTTAACCCATCATGCTGAGACGTAAAACGGATATAGGTCGTAGTTCATTGACATCGAAAATAAAGGCGCTTACCTCTTAATGCATTCATAACTGTTCCCGGGCGAAGCCGGGGCGGGTTACTAGTATATATATATATATATATAAAACTTATTTTGGACAAGATAACTACCGTCATTTTTTACCAATTACTTCCAAATTTATACAGGGTCTTTACTCAAAATGAGTGTCGGATGCGCAAGTGGCAACTCACTGAGCTTAGGGTCGAGAGAGCGCCCGTACGAATCGCATGTAAATAACAAGCACATGTGAAATGAAAATCCACAGCCTGCTTCCAGTCTCCGACCGGGTCAGGAATGGAATGAATGAATGAAGCCCCCAGCTAGCGGCGAGGATATGGACTGTGCCGGCTGCCGAGGCCTGACGCACTCCTCTGGGGCAATGATTAAATGAATGACAGATGAAATGAAATGATAGTGGTGAGTGTTGCTGGAATGAAATGTTGACAGGGAAAACTGGAGTACCCGGAGAAAAACCTGTCTGCCTCCGTTCTGTCCAGCACAGATCTCACATGGAGTGACCGGGATTTGAACCACGGACCCAGCGGTGAGAGGCCGGCATGCTGCCGCCTAAGCCACGGAGGCTTTAAATAACAAGCACATGTAATAACACATAATCAAAGTAAAATAATTACTCACCTTGTCACAGAAGATGTTGAAAATGTCATCCACCTGCATCTACACATTTCTGGCATCGTCTCAGGAAATTTTCATTCACACGCTTTATTTCATCTACCGAGATAGCCTCAATTTATCTCATGATATTTTGTGCTAATGTGTACGCAGGTTGAGGCATTTAACACTTAGCAATAACATGTTATAAAATTTTGAAAACAATAACAAACAATAACCACGTATACGTCGTAAACGATATGGCCCACACACGTTATAAACTTAAAACACTTATAAGTTAAAAATACACATGAACGAAATAACAAAGTCAACTTTACACAGCAAATACTGCGTTGCAACTGTCCCAGCACCGCGAAGTCCCGCTCCGCAGCATTAATTTCATCAATCCTACAACACTTCTTTCCTTAAGACATTTGCTGTCTCAGCGCCGCGTTGCTATCTGCTCGACGTTCTACCTGCAGTGGCTGAGTGGCCGGCCCCGCTTTCAGTGAAAGAACCTGTACATAAAATAATCAAAGCCTCCGTCAGTTCGTTAATGGACAAAATTGAACCAAGGGGGTGAAAATGGGGCGGGGGCATTTTCGAAAAAGTGAAACATCGCTATAAATTTCTTAGTATTTTATACATTGAATCCATCCAAAGTTCGTACCATTCTTCGGATAAAGGCCAAAACCTATGCCAGTAAAGTTTATTAATTGCACCAAACATTTACCAAAGGGGACTTTGGAGGGGGAAATATTCATACTACTCTACCCTTAACCCTTAAGAACCGGCGTGAAAAAATATAACACGAGGACTGGCGCCGGGTCATTTTGACCCATAGTGTGTCACTCCCTATTTGTCGTAGTCATACGGATTTTAATAAAGTAATTTTACACCTGGTGTCTTCATATGAACTATTCCCAAAATAAAATTAGGTTTATTTATATTTTTCAGATTTAACATGCAGATAACTGACAATTTTCGTAACAGTACAATTAGCCTAGATCAGTGGTTCCCAACCTTTGTCAGCTGACGTTCCCCTTTTCAGATACGGGGGTTCATCACGCCCCCCCCCCCCACCCCACTCATCGCTTCTATAACCTCTTCGATTGACGCGAAGGATATAGACCTAACCTAATAACACTACATAATGGAATAGGCCTATGTACGAGGCACGTCCAGAAAGTAAGTTCCGTTTGGTAATAAAATTAAACTGTGTTCAGATACAGAAAAAATATTTATTGCACAACATTCTACACCTCTTAAACTACGTTTCCACATAACTGCCGAACTTTTGCAGGCATTTGTCATAGCGTGGCACATGTTTTTGCATACCTTCTTCATAGAAGTTTGCGCCGACCGTAAACGAGAGTGAAGACTCCCCTCTAAGATGTCGTACCGTTTGGCCACCACTGTTAGGCAAATTGCGTGCTTACCAGGAGAACTGCGTATGTTTAGGAGTTCTCCTGACCATATACACAATTTGCCTAACAGTGGTGGCCAACGGTAGGATATCTTACAGGGGAGTCTTCACTCTCGTTTACGGTCGGCGGCAAACTTCTATGAAGAAGGTATCCAAAAACTTGTGCCACGCTATGACAAATGCCTGCAAAAGTTCGGCAGTTATGTGGAAAAGTAGTTTAAGAGGTGTAGAATGTTGTGCAATAAATAATTTTTCTGTATCTGTACACAATTTAATTTTATTACCAAACGGAACTTACTTTCTGGACGTGCCTCGTATTATAATACATACTAACTTCATTTTAGCACAATACAAAAAACACACAATTACAACAAATCCTTAAATTAGTCAACACAAATGTCAGTGAGAGGGTTGACACTGTTTTCTCTGGGTAAGATTCGGTATGTTTGGTTCGATATTTGACAGAGCACAGCGGAGATCACTTGCAACATCAAGCCGACAGCGCTGTTTAGTTTCTATGACACTCAGCGTTGAAAATCCCGAATCGCATAAATATGTCTTTGAAAATGGGACAATGACAAGCAATGCAAATTTAGCTATTACAGGGTACACAGCAAGGCAGTTTACCCAGAAGTCACCCAGTCCTAATATTTTAGAATCATCTTTTAGCTTTGACTCACACTTCACACCTATGGCTTCTTCTTGAAGCTGTGCTGGCAGTGCTTCAATGTCAATGGCAAACGAATTTATTGTTAACATCCAGGACCATTCTTCCAACGAGATATCAGAAAAGTAGAAGTTGAATTCTTGTGCCAGGGAAACCAAATGTGACTGAATTTGCACTTTAAGTTTATTACGATCACCGTTCATTTTCCGGCAAAATTTTATTAAGCTGGTGAAAGGATGAGAAGTTGTTCAACTGAATCCGGCGTTTCCATAACTGAAATTTTTTCAGGAATGCATTATATTGGAGTTTTTGCCTTGGAGCTTTAAGTTCAAACTGTTCAAAGCTTCAAAGAAATCACAAAGATATGCCAACTAGACGATAAAGTTGGCATGATTTTGCTCCTTACAACACAGCAAATTCCTTTTTTCACCTCCAACCTTGCGGCTCCACAGAGATTTGTGTCGACAGTTGGCAATTGCTAGTGCTTTTGAACGATCGACTTGGTGCGACAATCACCTGGAGAGATTCGAAAAATGTTTATTTTACAAAATTGTAATATTCGAGTTTAAAAAGAACTTAATTCGGAAATCCCCCCCAGGCAGGGAACCCCTGGCCTAGATAGTCGTGGAAAAGCTGTCATTTCATTTTTTACAAAGTAGCTGATGACCAAGGTGTCCCTATATTCTAAACATGGATCACGAGAACGTGAGCTATGTGATTGTGCTGCAACAAAATAGGTGCATTTGTTAGTCCTCTATAAATTACCTAAAACCTTTGTCTGAAATAATTGTTGATATGACCCACCCTTTCGCGAAGAGATGAGAAAAATGTTTTAGGAATTATTAGGTGGAGCTTCTCTTTTGCTCAACATGTGGAACGTTTGTAGATATACAACAATTAGCAAATGTAGTGAATTCTAAATATTTTTCTTTGCCTTCCGGTGTGCCGAGCGGGATTTATTTTTTGGACTGTCGGAGGTTGAACAGAAATCACTCTCGTATTTTATCGCTCGGGCTAGTTTTAGGGTAACCATTTCTTCGAATAATTCTAGGGTAAGCTGAGACATGATATTTACTTCGGGTTAATTACATAATTACTATAATATTACCTCACAGAAGTCCTGAAATAAATTGTAAATTGCAGTGTTTCGGCGCTGCGGTAGTAATATTACGATAATTCTAATAATTCGTGTTCGGGCAGAATTAATAGCCTTATTTGAGTCTCGTGTTACGGCTGCTCCAATACTGGGCAACAGTGTGGGGAGGATTGGTGAAGGACTGCCATTAGTGGTCTGTAGAGCAGCACTCTTCCGCTCTAGATACTTATTTTACAAATAATGGGCCTTCCATCGCCGTACATGGAAACTTCAATCACCACATGATAACAGATGCGCCTCAGAAATTAGGAAAACAATAGTGTTGGCGAAAAAATCCTTTCAGAATAAAAAAGAATATGCTGCTCAATGAGCACCTCAACTTGAAGATAAGGAAGTAATTTCTTAAGACATTTGTTTTGAGTGTTTTGACCTATGGCAGACCCGATGAGAGGGAGGGGCAAACGGGGCTGTAGCCCTGGGTCCGGTCTTGCTGAGGGGCCCGCGAAAGTAGAAAACCCCGGAGTTGAAAAATATACCCAATTATACGCATTTGCCAACAAATTTGACATTTTATGATATTCAATGTAAGCTACAGTATCTGAATCAATTGCATATGCTACAAAATAAGGTACGGTACTATAAAGAGAAAATGGAAATAACCATTATCTTCATAATATCTTCGTGACCAGAGAAATAGTAAAGTTTCCACTGTTTACAGGGAGGAAAGTTTCTGAACATTTCAACTCGACCTCATTGCCGCTAAGCTACATTTATGAACCTTCGCAAAGCTCGAATTTTAGTACAATAAATTGTGAAAAGCGTTGAACTTGTACTCGTAATGAGAGTAAAATTTTTAGACAGATACAACAGAAATGGCATTTGAACAAAATTAGTACGTTCCAAAGAAAAGCAAATTAAAACAATCACAATTTTTTAGGGGGCTTTAAAAATAAAAAGGCAAATTTGATATTTACACGATGTCACGGGACCAACAAATATAGAGGGGGCCCGTAAGTCCTAGCCCTAGGGCCCGTACTCGCTTTCCACGGCCCTGACCTATGGTTGTGAAACATGGACAGTTGGGAAAAGATAAGAAACAAAATTTGAGGCAGCTGAAATGTGGTTATGAAGACGAATGACCCGAACAAGCTGGATGGAGAGAATGACAAATGACCTTGTTCTGAACCAAATTCAGGAGAATCGATGCCTGTTGAACACCATCAAGAAAAGGAAAGCAAAATTCATGGGACACATACTCAGACATGACACACTCCTCCAGGTAATCTTTGAAGGAAACATTTTGGGAATAAAACCGACAGGACGACCAAGAACATCGTATCTCAAGAACATTGTCAAGGAGATGGAATGTGACTCGTATGCCCATATGAAGAGAACTGCTGAATACCGTAAGAAATGGCTGCAACGACAAGGCTTTTAGCCTAGAAGCTGATGATGATGATGAATCTCCATTTTGGGCTGGGATGTCACGAGAAAGTTCCTGATCACTTGACAACCATGTAATGGGTGGGTGAAATTACATACAATTAAATCTTTTATAATAGAATTATTTTCAAAAAAATTGGGTGGTTCGTGGACATAACGGACCCATGAACGCGTTGAGTGCAAAGCTATCTTGTGGACCGATTTTATCAGCTTATTATTTTATAGATTTGGAGACACTACTTGGCCTGTATGGTCACCGGATTTGACCACTGTTGGTTTCTTCGTATAAGGATATCTTAAGTGTCAGTCGTTGCTGTCTGACGTAAAGGGTGGGATAAGAGAAGCTGTAAAGGAAATCTGTCGTGACATGTTGATTCCAGTGATGAAGGCTTCAACTCGGCGCTCAGAAGAATTTCTTGAAAGGAATGACAATCAACTACCCGACGTCATATTCAAGGATAGTGTCTTGTAGACAAAATGGCATATCATTTCAAATGTTTTCGTGGCATGTTTGAATAAAATCTTGCATTATTTACAACACGCTGCCGTGATTTTATCCACTGTTTGATCTGTCCTACCTTGAATAAAGTCTCCTTTAACGGCTGTGTTTTAAAGATGGTAAGGTGCACGAATTTTATCCCAGGAGGTACTTTCATCGTTGCAGTAAATCAATTGTTTCGGGCATCTTTCAATTAAGCACTCTCTAAGACCAACATATCCAAGCGGTATTTGATCCTGCAACTTATACCACAGTAGGCCTTGACAATGCCAGAGAATCGCCAGGGAAAACAGGCATCACATGAGGCAGGCGGCTAATTTGCAAATGATGTGGATCATCCGGGGCATTTCAATCCAGTGTGCTATTATAGTTTCAAAATATTCGTGTATTACATTTTCATGTTGGAGGCCTTTATTCAGTGTTGCCATTGCAGTCAAAATGTAATGTTTTTCAGTCGGTCAATATGATAGTACCCAATTGTAAATCTGATCTTTTATAACTAGGCTAGACAATCTGTGTCTACAATCATGGGTTAGTTAGCTATTGTTGCTTTAAGGGACGGAACTATGAGATCATCTGCCCTTACAAGTATGTATCTTAATTACACCGACAAAAAAATCAGGGACGCTCTGCGTGTTATGTAAAAGACTATGCCGCAATCGGATTGGCGGAGAAACTTTTTCCCTTCGAGAAATAGAGTTACTTTGTTACTTCCGGGCGCGCGATTCAAATGGACGGGCTCGCCGTATTTGCTGAGCCAGAGTGCAAGCCGAGGCGAACGAGGAAACTTGCACATTCTCGCCAGCGGCTTGCGCTCTTGCCCATTCAGCATGAAATATGCAAATCACAGTTTGCCAGCAATGCTCAATCGGGAGTATCGGGGTTCATGGTATGTTCTCCCACTCTGTGACTCACACACTTTGGATTAAATAGAGGATACACTTCCAAAAATAAAACAAATTCAACTCCTACTATAAAAACATTTAATTACTCAAATATATGGCGCTACAAAAATTAAACAAATAAAATACTGACCCTTTAATTCATACTCGTTCAAAGTGAACAAGGAAGTCATATTTAAACAAATATTAAATCATAATAAATGGCTTTCTATAAACCAACACACTTCTATTAATTTTCACTTCCATATAGTGTCCTTTAAAAAATTCAATAAGATCAAGAGCTCCAATAGGCTCGATACTTTTTACACATACTGTGTTATCCATTTACAACACATCACTTCCTATTACATGAGTTTATCTTCTAATCAACAATATATAATTTAACAAAGTACTGTTACTCATTTACTTAAAATTTTGGGCTTCCACAATGCTCTTAGGTTACCTTCTCTCTCTCAAGTCAACAATCCACTACCGTGATTGGGAAACATTTGCGTACTCCCGAGCTACCGAAGACTACTTGAACAAGTCAAAAATTAAGATCACTCCCGGAATCTAATTGTCTTCACTAAAACTCGTGAATCACTACATAATATAATCATAACATTAGGAATGTATTATTTTTTGTCTTAAAATACCATTATATCATAAGAAAGCAACGATCTGAACTTTGCAAGCGGTAACATTCATCTAAAAGAACCTCGGTTCGAAGACCGGGTCGTTAAAACAAACTCTAAACGCTCTTTTGTACTATAACTTCAAACAGACAGCTCTTAGAGCAGGAACTTCACGGTCTCGCTCACAAGAGACGGGCTATCCTCAGCTTTTATACAGCTGTTCTTAAATGCAGTTCTTTGAACAGGCAAGGCTTTCATACTACTTTTTATAACAACATATTTAAGGTCAACAGACCTATTCTCTGAACCTCGGCATTTATTAATATTATGAAGTGTCCTCATTGGCGGGTAAGAATAATTCAATACAACAACAAATATTTAGGGGCTTAAACATGGACGAATCTGGGTTCGATCCTTTCAAATGCCTTGGGAACCATATCCCACACTGGAGGACTTATAACATTAGCGACTTAGGGCGGCCCTTTGCCTAACCAGCGCTCATAATACGATAATTAGCACCCTTTTATAATACAATACACACACGGCCTCGTGATCACATCACTATTTAGAGGACTTACCATAGTTCAATTACCCCGACCAACTGCCCCTCATAATTAGTTTTACCAAGTATTTCAACGCATTCCTAGCGTGATAAATTACTTCAATGCGATACATGGCGCTTATACATTAATGAGCCAAGTTTCCTTCAACGAACTGATAAATTCAAAATCAACATTTTATTGTATATCTCAATTCTATATTAATCCTCTCCCTTGACAATAATCGCTTTACTTTAAGAACATGTTTTCATTACATGTATTAATTCATTTAAAGGAGCTCGGAAGCTTCTACTTTTCATATAATTCAGCATAATCTTCATTCATTTATATCATTGTTATTATTATTATTACGCTTGCTTTCACATATTTAAATCATTTATCAACTACACTGATATTTTATTTCATACATTTTCCCCAAGGGATTTATTTATTTCACATAATTATTTTATACTTTCTCAAATGTAATCGTTCAGACCGCGCTATATTCTTTTATTTGTTATTCAAACATCCCTATTCTTTCTTCCTCATGTGGATTGTACGCAAATCTTCCCCAACACATAACATAATGAAATGGTTACTCACATGATTTTACGGTCATTGACCGAACTCTCCAGCGATGTTTCATTTTTGCCCACTCACTGCATTTAAGCCATCTTCATTGATACCATTTCACACAATGACACTTCTTTAAACACATACACATTATTTACCTTAAACACTTGTAACATATTGAATACCATTTTTGTATTCATTTATCATACACAAATAAATTCACTAAAATTATTACACTAAATCAAATTTCACTATATTTACTTTACATTGGTTTTAATCACTTAGGCTTTGATTTTTGCCTTACACACGTGATTTCTTTCTTCCCCGTTTTCAAGGGTGACACTCTTATACGTCGGCTCCCTAACCTGGTAAGATGATGAAAGTCTCGATCAATCTACCCCTCCCTGGAACGGTTAATCTTCAGATCCGGTTTCTGACTATCGGCTTCTATTTTTACTAGCTCGATGTCGTTTCTTCCTAGACACTATTTAAATTGTCTAGATAAAGTCTGTCTTGGTTTCGGTCTCTCGAATACTTTATTGGTGACCTAATGATTCCCTAGCACTTACTGCTATTCCTTCAATTCGTAGCTTATTGCTTTTTACTGTTCGTATGTCTCCTTTAGACAACGCCTTGGATTAAATTCTCAATTCTTATCGGTCTGCGCTCTAGTCCCTATTTTCGGCACACTAGGCGTTACTTATTTCGTTCGACCCTGATCGGGTTCCTTAACTTTGATAGAAATGTTTGTTTCACTTCCGTTGGTACTTCGAAACGTTACGATACTTTATGTCTTTTAAATGAACTCTTATTCGAAGACCTATCGCCTGTTCTTTCTTCTTAGTTCGCAGCCTAACTTTGACTGTAATAATGAACTTTCACTGTAAAGACTGACACTTGCTGAAATAAATCCTGTACTAGAATTTTAATATGTCTTCACACGGCGATACTAATGACGATACTTCTCGGCCACTCCCCTACGGGGTGCTCATTCGTGATACAGCGTATCACGACCTCTCAAGGTCTGGTAAATACTGCATGTACTTAATACTTCTCTCCTGTACTAGGAGTTCACTTGTAACTAGTCTTGTATTCGATGCTTCATCGTGCAGCGTCTCGGCGCTCACGGAACTGGATGGTTGTCGATACAGCGACGCCCTCGGGCTGTCGGAAACTGCATGTGCTGTGATGCAGCACCTCCGTACGAGGTCTGTTGTGAACTGCATGATTAGCCTGGCTCTGCCAGGGCTTTTATACAAATCGGCGACAAAAAGATAAAGTCCTCGTCTTTTTCATAACTAACTTTTGAAGCAATAGCCGCATATTTTGGAAACTTATATCTCTGGAAAGCTCGTTTTCTAAACGTAAACTGACTTCTTTGCACATGAAAATCGATCGTACAATTCCAAGATATTAAATAAAATTTGCTCTTCAGATACGTGGGTGTTGAGGTTTATTTTTAATCCCCACCACCTCTGGTCTCGGGGAACTTTTAACTATGTAATGCTGCGTTTGCACTTATTTCTTGTGCAATTATTATAACCGTTTTCCCCACACAAAAATCTCTATTCCAAAATGATTTACAATGATGTATTTCTTTTGTTAATTATATTCTCGCAAATGGCTTAAATCTAATTATTCCTCTTCTTGCACAACTGCGAGGATGCCATTTTATTGCTGCGTAAGATCAATTTCCGAAACCTCTTCTCGCTTACACACAGCGGAAAGTTTTTATCGTTCTATTTATAGTCATGATCGGCTCCCTATGGGTGCGTCACGCATGATATCATTTCCTGGGGCCACCTGGACTCTTATTATTACGCCACGTTGTACCAGTCCTCTTGCATAAAATCTTTCTAAGTCATTCTAAAGACTATATTTTTCCTCTCTTCTTTTACCAATAAAACATGGATTCGACCCCTTGAACCAATGGTACATGGGTTCACTATATGTGATATTTTGTTGAGATACTGATAGTTGTGATTCACCTCCAAGTTTTCTTGTTTGGCGTGATTATATGAATGTTATTAAATGGTCAGTTTGGTGCGGATTGTGAACTTAGCTGTTTTAGCGATGTGAGGGCCGTTCCCGCGCAGCTGCTAACACCACTGACTGCACTGAACTGGAAGGAATTTCCTGTCTTGTATCGTTATCTCTTATCCTCCTTGGCATTTCCTCCAAATTCCTAACTGTCTGTGTTCGCCAAGCAAATAACATATGTGTACTGCCAAGTATATATCATTGTAATATGGTGTATGTTACTGTATTCTGGACATCTTCAACTATTAAAGACCTGTTTTCATTCTCGCGCAGCGCAAGCTAAACAGCTATAAGCACTGCCCGGTCTAAAATGAGATTTTCCCGGAACCATTAATACTGCCGTTAATGCTGGCCTTGGTTTATTGAAGATTTGGTACAAAGTACATCCTGATCCAGCGACATGTTTCCATTGTTGCTCCCTTTTATAGATTGGCTGCAACGTTATGTTGTTTCTCGTTACCAACGAGGGGTGATTTTTAGTGGTGTAAAGAGGAAAGAGTTCTCCACGAATGTGTGTTCGTTTAAACTATATTTTTTAGTCGTTTGACCTCCTGAGAGGCCGAGTGCAAGTCTTTCTCGTCGACACCTGTAGGCGATCAGCGCGTCGGGATAAGAGATGGAATGGATGAGGATGAATTAAACTGGGCAAGGATGTGGAAGGAAGCGACTGTGGCCTGTCAGAAGGCGCCGTCCCAGCATTTGCCTGGTGTTGAAAATGGGAAACCACGGAAAATCATTTCAAGAACGGCCGAAGGTGAGACTAGAACCCACGCGTCTACCGAGTCAGCAGAGAGCTTGTCCCCATAACCTAACACTGGGCCTTAGCAAGCGTAGCGACTGCTGTCGGTGTTTAAACTATTAGGGCTGTTTATTTTCGCTAAGTGTATCTCGATTTATGTCAAGGGCTGTTCCTTTCGGTTCGTGATGTATGATTTTTAACTCGGTTTCAATGTTAGCGAATCTGTGTCCTATGTAAATATAGTACATTATGCAACGAGCCTATAGTGACAATAATTAAGACACGAGTATGTTTATAAAACGAGCGAAGCGAGTTTTATCATTTCCATACGAGTGTTTCAATTATCCCGTGGCTCATGATTGCGAGATTAACGGTCACGTTAAACTACAAGCTTTTTTGTTTCAATTATCATTATAGGCGAGTTGCATACGACTGTTTACGTTCGACGTTAATTATAATTTTATTATATGTTCTGACATAAACATTCGTAAATGACCGCCGAGATTCTGTCAGTTGCCTCATTCTTCTTGGGAATTGTGTGGGTTCAGCATATGATCTCTGCCCAATAACGAATTCCTTAGCTTTGAAAGATTGTTTATCCTGCAGTAGCACCAACAGATGGCGCACAGGTTTATGTAAGATCATTTTGTTATTTTGGTGAAATGACATAAAATAGGCGGTTACAAACGCTTTAAAGTTAAAATGTTCGTATTATCAACTAGTTATTCTTCAAATTCGATGAGTATAGAATGTCAATGCAAGCAAATCAATGTATCCCAAATAGAACAATCGTGACATCTTGCGGAAAAGTTTCGCATAACAAATCCGTTTACAAAACAGCTGGATTATAATTTCCGTGGACCTAATGCCAAACGCTTGCTTCCTCCATGACGTTCTGGTGTGTTTATATCAACAACAGCATTCACTAAAATTGTCGGTGAAATCGAACGATATAATGCCCTGTGTAGAAATTGGAGTTGCGGATATTAAGGTACAGTGCTATTTATTTTGCAATATTCTGCAGTTTGTTTATTCAAAAATTACGGAGGGTGAACACTTTCCATGTCGGTATAAGCTAAGGTACAATAGTGTGTTGCAAACTTCTGGACGTAGATTCCTGCATGTCTTGCATATTTCATAGTATTTCCTTGTTACCGTAAAGGTTCGTGCTGATTTTGTCTTTGTGTGAGGGATAGTAACTACATTGGTTGATCCAATACACATTGTCAACTTTCAAATCATGTAATTCATGTCCAACATGTTGGATTTTTAGCGCATGAGCAAATCTATCCTTACCTAATTGGTCAATGAGTAAGCTTTCATTGGTTGGAGAAACTGTATCTTTATGAAAAGTAGTGCTATAATGACCCCCATTATGACACAGTTTTCTGACATAGCCTATAATATTTACATCTTAACATCGTCGAACCTAAAATTAATTAATTAATTAATTACGGTATTTAAATAAAATAATTTATTTAATAATAAAGAAAGAATATTGACGTATGCCACTTCTCCACAGTATTACGGAATTACAAATGTTTTGGCTCTTAATTTACCAATAGGGACGTGATGGCGCAATGGTAATTTCCTTGCCTCCCATCAAGGTGGACCTGTTACATGTGAGATTTTCTAAGTGAAATATCACACGTTGTGTGGTTCGGATTCTACTTAAAAAGGAGTTCCGGTGGCTCATGATCATGAGGTTAACGGTCAAGTAAACGACAAGGTTCCTTTATTTTACTAGTGCACTACATTGGAGTTCAAATTGTCACCCTGACCCTCTTATGGCCAACCTATGCCGCCTCCTCCATTGTCCATACAAGTTAGGCTATTAGCCACATGGTGGTGAAAACGACAGAATATTTAAAGCAAGTTCTCAGGAGAGTTGCACAAACCGCAGCTCACGCATGGAGGAGCTAATGTGCGTAAAATAGCGACCAGTTCCTCGCTTGCAAAGTTGGCCTAATTAAAAGTTGGTAATGGCCATGTGGTGCTTCAAGCCGTGTGAGCATCGTGTAGCTCAATCTCAATTGCTCATTACACATTTAAAAGGAATTTAACGCGCCATGATTGCTGTGGACGGAATATGTTAAACTAAGACTCCCGTCATTTATTTTATGAAGTACTCTGACCAAAAATAACCCGGCAATAGGTACCATTAGATATTTATTGCACTAAGGTTCAATGTGCGGTTCACCGTGCCCCAGAAAATTAAATATCATTAGGTTTTCACCTAATTTTATTAGATCAGGAATTTACATATCAACGGTGGGAATGCAAGGCCTCGTAGGGCACATTGCTGAAATTTTTCATTTTTTTCTCGCAGCGGGTCACAATTCCTAGATGTACGTAGATCGAGAGCTTTAAATTCCTGCATTGGGTATATTTTCTTCTTAAAATTTTCGTCACACGTGTCTTCTTTTTATGCTCTATTTTCCTGGTTAATAGTAGAACAACAAAGAAACTTGCACATATGTACACTCATCTATCGACTTCTCAATGAAAGTACACCTCACTATTCCACTGGCAATTTTTGTTTTCTTTCTTCCTTTCATGATCGTCACACGCGATCTGGATCTATAATTGCAATTCCTCTACATCACTCATCTGCCTTCAGTAACTCTTTCCTCGTATCAGGAACTAGTATTTGGAATGATGGTCCTCGTGACGTTAGAAATTGTACATCCCTAACAACTTTCAAGCGTGCATGTAAACATTTCTTCTTGAATTCGTAGGCCAACTGGAACAATTTGTGTATGAATGACAATAGCAAAACGTTGTTAAAACTCCATGTATTGTTATTGAAAATGAAAATCCACTGCCTGCTTCCAGTCTCCGACCGGGTCAGGAATTGAATGAATGAAGCCCCCATATAGCGGCGAGGATATGGACTGTGCCGGCTGCCGAGGCCTGACGCACTCCTCTGGGGCAATGATTAAATGAATGACAGATGAAATGAAATGATAGTGGAGAGTGTTGCTGGAATGACATTTTGACAGGGAAAACCGGAGTACCCGGAGAAAAACCTGTCTGCCTCCGTTTTGTCCAGCACAGATCTCACATGGAGTGACCGGGATTTGAACCACGGACCCAGCGGTGAGAGGCCGGCGTGCTGCCGCCTAAGCCACGGAGGCTCTATGTATTGTTATTACTGTATGTAATTTGTATAGCTTACTTAATATCACACAGATTCATCTTTAATTCTAGTATTTATGTTTTCCTAGTATTTAAATTCGGTACGTTAAGATTAACATATACAAGGTCTTTGATATAAAGTACGAACGGCAAGCGGCAGTTTTGTTATTCGCTGCTGCGGTGGCCTTGGCCGAGCTTGTGGCGCGCCATGGCCTCCTGCTGTGCTATTGAGAGCAAGCGCATAGTACATACGAGGGTTGTTTTTTTTTTTTTGTTTTTTTTTTCAAGTTCCGATGGACTGTATAAAAATGACAGATTGACACACCAAACTGATTTTACTACTAAATGTTTTCTTGTTTTATTCTTATGTCTCAACATAATCGCCAAAACGATTGTTTTTTTTGTGGTATCGTTACACCAGCTTTCAAATGCCCTCGGCAAAATATTCTGCCGCCACTGAGGTGGGTACGTTTGGAAAGCCTCCTGAAGTTTTTCCTTTTTTGGTTAGGCATTGCACCTAACCATACCTTCAATTCTCGAAAAAGGTGGCGGCAGAATATTTTTAGCTACTTTTCACATTTTGCAAAAATGAGGAAAAAGTAGTCTTATGAGATCGATCCGGGAAAATGTGTGTCTGTCTGTCTGGTTGTGTGTGTGTCCCCCCCCCCCGCCCTATCAACTCCTAAACGGCTGCAGCAATCAAAACCAAATTTAGTATGAGTAAAGATGTGCACCGGAATACCTCACGTCCATGTTTGAATATGATGTAAGTGCTACCAACTGCTGAAAAAACGCACTAGAAATTTGAGCTCCATGTTGGATATCTTGCAAGGTATGCATGGGAGCTATTCCAAAATTGGCACACATGTAGGTAATACTATTCCAGTTTAATTTCCAGGAGGCCAACCATGACAGTGTTGCCAAAATAATTTTAAGCCTTCTGATAGGTCCAATTTTTAAATGCATATAACTTCTACACTATCAACTGGATTTCAACCAAATTTTGTATGTAATATCTGTACATAAACAGATATGACTGAGCGTATTCTTAATAGCCACCAGGGCTGCCAACTGTTAATAATTGCTCTCTCTATTTTTTTATCCAAATACCAATATATCAGAAAGTATGCAAGCCAACAGCTTTAAACTATGCACACGTATATTCTGACATTTTAAATTAATTTGGAGTAACTTGTATACGTCAGTTCTACCAACATGATTATAAGCCTGCTGATAGTACCAATTTTAAATACATGTAACTTCTATACTATCAGTTTGATTTCAACCAAATTTCGTATGTGCAATGTGTACCATAACAGATATGACTATAAGTATTGTTAAGAGCAATCAGGGCTGCCAACTGTTAATAAATGCTGTCTATATTATTTTTACCCTAATATCAATATATCAGAAAGTATGCAAGCCAACAGCTCTATACTTTGCACACGTATAGCACCTGACATTCTAGATTAATTTGGAGTAATTAATACAAGGCGGTGCTGCCAACATGATTCTATGCCTGCTGATATGTCCAATTTTAAAATACATGTAACTTCTATACTAACAAATGGATTTCATCCAAAATTGGCACAACAAGATATCATAATATTTCAGATTATTTCTGAGCAGCACACGCATGGTATTGTTGGCAACATGCTTTTACGCGTGCTGATAGATCCAGTGTCTAACTGCATGTAACGTCCATTGGACTTCAACCAAATTTTGTATTCTGTACCTTAAGAGGTGGAACTAAGAATATATTCAGTCACCAGGGCTGCCAACTGTAGTGCTCTATTAGGCTATATTATACCAGGTATATTTTTTGAACTAATTAGATATTTCGATATTACCAACTTAATTTCGTCATTATTCTAGATAGGTTCATATACTGTAGAATAATCATTGGCATGAAAAGTAGGCTGTATAGTTCTTCACGGAACTTCTTGTTTCTTTTTCATGTCATAATCCCCTCCGAAGGTAGGCATACTGAGGGATTTTAACGCACTTAAGAAATCGGACGACTTCAGCCGGGTTTGAATCCGTGACTTTGGGCATAGAAGCTCAGCATGCCACCAGCTACGCCACCGAAGCCGCTCTTTTCTAAGATCTTGAGTGGCTAAAATGTAATTATTAGCGGACACTTTAAGCGTTCTACACGTATTGCTGTGTTGGAGACGGGAATCCCGTGCCGAACTTTTACTTAGATTAGAATATCAATAGAAAAGTCAGATTAGCTATTTTTCATCATGGAATATAAATTTTCCCTTCGGGTTAGTCTAATATCCTTCTTACTTTTCACATTGGAAGAAAGTTACCAGTTTGTCCTGAACATACAAACCGCTAACATTCAGATCAAATGAAGATCATGACGTTCACACATGACAACGACCCTTGCTTTGTCCTAGAATCTCAATATAAGTGCGACTCTGCCAAGGTCACTGACTAGTTTGCAGTGGGGATTAAGTCTTCGTAGCTGAGTCACTTCCGAATTAGGGAGAATATCAATTTCCCTGAGGCACTGATCCCCACGCCATTTTCTGTGGTCTCTGATTACGTACTGAGACTCCGGTTCTGGGTTTAATCCCTATAGCGCATCCAACGTTTAGAATGAAGCATTTGTCTTGTGGTGCGTTACGACAGGGTTGCCACTCCATGAGAGGAGGCAGTACAAAGCGCTTCGCGTACACTTTCCGCATATTCAGCGATTGTGCAGAGACGAAGACTTGAATTAAGTACTGTATAATAATACTAATTGTAGGTTAACATAACACATACAACGAAATTAAATTAAATTAACTATAACGTATGCTCAATGTGACATAAAGAAAACAATCAAAATAAAATAAAGTACAAACACAAGGAAATGTGTGAAGTTTCGACTGCAGTTAAAGTTGAAGTACGTTATTAAAGAAAATACTCCTCATTGGCTTACCTTTCATGATTTATACTTTCTTTGGGTTTAAGATTCTTAAAATAACTGAACACATTAATTACGACCTGTTTTTCCCTCCTTCTGAGCACTTGACCACGCTTTCTTTTCACAAAACTATCCATTGTTGTATGTGAAATACGTAAAACACAACACGTTCAATCTAACAGAACTGCTGCACACACACTCAAGATAGAGACAGACGAACTACTGAAATACAAGCTCGAAGGCCACAGTAATAAAGCTCTGAGTAGCATGCTGCACCCCGCTGTCCTTCGAAACCTCATTTTAATAATCCTCGGTCAATGAACAGGCCGGCCTGTGTAAACAATTAAACCTACACTCTGGGTAAGCAGGTAGAAAACTTCTTCCACCATTCTTCTACAACTCTCAAAATGACATGACATGGTTATCTTTAAAAATAGAAAAGTTGGCAGCATACGAACTTTTTCAATGCAGCTATGCGGTTATGAGAGAATATTCAGAAGTTTTACCTACATGAAAATTGTAATATTGCCAGTATAAAATATTTCAATAATCCATCATCAAGACGGCACATTTAGCTACATGTGTGTGAAAAATAGGCATCACAAAGTCAATGCAACATGATATAAGATCGATTTTACTAAAAAGGGGACTCAGTTTATAGTTTTAAAAAAATATGGATATCTAATATTTCTAGCATTTCTATCAAGTTTACGTAGTTCTAATATAGGACAAAAAAGATCGGCAAAACATATTTTTATCCGAATATGCTGTTTTTTCGACAAAGAAAATTTTTTGAATGATATGGCAACAGTGGAGTGCTAGAAAATGACAGCGTCATACATGTTTCGCGTGCAACAGAACGAGAGAAGAATATCCCTATCTAACCAGTGCTTCATTCTAAACATTGGATGCCTTATAGTTCTGACAAGGGATTTAATTCTGGCGTGAATATTCATTCTAGAGAGGAAGAGGTGGGTTCGTTTCCCACCTTAACTATGATAGAAGTGGTTTTTCCGTGGATTCCCAACTTCTCCCTAGGCAAACACCGAGATGGTTCCTAACTGAAGGCCACGGCCGCCCTCCTCCCAAAACAACAACTGAATTGTTTATTCGAAGGAAAATCTGAAAAGTAATCTTGCCAGCTTATGGATACGTAGCTGCATGCGCTGTAAAATCGTGTACGTGAACAACAAGCAGTGATAGTGAGAACTATTTCCTGGAGCTCCAGCCTCTCCACAGACCAGAGCATCAAATAGACCGCTCAGGATTTGAGGAGACTTGGAGGATTTTAGTGTAGATTTGACTTCTCTCTCCTTCTTCTCCTCAACCGCTAGGTTCGTGGGTAACATGCATGTCTTCCAAAACGTCTTCTTTCTCTGGACTGTAGTTTCAAATGGCAATAAATGTGCTTGCCTTTAATGCTGTCTATAAATTGAGTCCTTGGTCTTCCTCGACTCCTCTTTCCTTCTAGCTTCCCTTCGAAGAGTGTGGTGCACCAGTCAGAATGACGAATCAAATGGCCAACAAAAATATTCCTTCTTCTGTTTAAGGATTCGACCAAGGTACGTGCCTCCTTTGCTCTTTTGAGGACTTCTCACATTCATGACTTTATCAGTCCAAGGTATCTTTAGTAGTCGTCGTCAGCACCACATCTCGAATGTCCTATGTTTTGATACATCTGGTTGTCGCAGAGACCATTTTTCAGAGCCATAACTTGCAATACTCTATACAAAACTTTTCACGAAGTGTTTTCGCACCTCTAAGTTAACAGTTTTGGATGTTAGTGAAGACTTCTTTTTTGAGAAGGCTTCTTTTGCCTGTGTGATTCGAGCATTTACTTCTCTCGTACACTTTCCATTTGATGTGATCAAGCTCCACAGATATTTGAAATCCTATACTTGGGTTAGTTTTTAACCTTCCATTAGCACATTGACTATTTGGACGCCATCCCTAGTGCTTGCCATTACTTTGGATTTCTTTTTATTTATCCTCATACAGATAGGGAAGAAAAGGTTGAGAGATGGAAAGCTTACATAGAGTGTTTGTATAAGGGAAAGGAGATTGAGAATCATGTAATGGAAAGGGAGGAGGAAATTGACGAAGATGCAAAAGGAGATTTAATATTGAGAATATTAAGAATTTGACAGAGCATTGGAGGACTTAAGCAGCAACAAAGCACCAGGCATAGATGATATACCGATTGAGTTGCTACGCTGCATAGGAGATGAAGGTCTGATCAGGTTATTTCACTTGGTGTGTAGGATTTATGAGACAGGTGAGGTACCCCCTGATTTCAAGAAGAATGTTATTATCCCTATACCAAAGAAAGTGGGAGCTGACAGATGTGAAGATTGCCGTACAATCAGCTTGATTACTCATGCTTCAAAAATCCTGTCTAGAATAATTTACAAGAGGATGGAAAGCCAGATAGAAACGGAGTTGTGTGAAGACCAGTTTGGTTTCAGGAGAAATGTAGGAACAAGGGAAGCTGTAATAAGTCTTAGGATGATTTTGGAAGGTAGAATAAGGAAAAATAAGAGAACGTTCATGGCATTTGTTGACTTAGAAAAGGCTTTTGATAACGTTGATTGGAGTAAGTTGTTTGACATTTTGAAATCTATTGGAATAAAGTACAGGGATAAGAGGGTGATATACAATCTATACAGAAACCAGACAGCAGTCATTCGAGCTGAAGGACATGAGAGAGAAGCTGGTATTCAGAAAGGTGTAAGGCAAGGCTGCAACTTATCACCCATACTTTTCAATCTTTACATTGAACAAGTAATGAAGGAAATTGTAGATAAATTTAAAGTGGGAGTGAAGATTCAAGGAGAAATAATTTCAACTCTGAGATTTGCTGATGACATCGTCATCTTGGCCGACACGCCTGAGGATTTGAATGAGTTATTGAATGGTATCGACTCCGTCTTACGGAATGAATACATGATGAAAATTAATAAATGTAAAAAAAAAATACTGGAATGCAGCCGAAATAAATCAGAAACCTCCATGGACATCAAATTGGCAGGTGAAAAGCTGAAGGAAGTAGGAGACTTCTGTTACTTGGGAAGAAAAATAACCAGTGATGGACGAAGCAAAGAGGATATAAAAAGTAGGTTGGCTCAGGCAAGGAAAGCCTTTCTACAAAAAAGGAATCTGTTGACATCGAATATAGATTTAGGTATTAGGAAGTCATTTTTGAAAGCCTTTGTCTGGAGCGTGGCGCTCTATGGAAGTGAAACTTGGACTATTGGTGCAACAGAAAAGAGGAGAATTGAAGCGTTTGAAATGTGGTGTTACAGGAGAATGATGAAGATCAGATGGGTAGATAGAGTTACAAACGGAGAGGTATTGAGACTAGTGGGAGAGGAGAGATCTTTCTGACGACTGATAATGAAGAGAAGAGATAGGTTGGTAGGACACATACTAAGACACCCAGGAATAGCAAGCTTAGTTATGGAAGGAAGGGTTGAGGACAAGAACTGTAGGGGTAGACCAAGGTTAGAATATGTTAAACAGATTTCTTCGGATGTAGGGTGTGGTAGCTATGTAGAGATGAAACGATTAGCTCAAGACAGGGAGGTAAGGAGAGCTGCATCAAACCAGTCAAGAGACTGAGGACTCAAACAACAACAACATCCTCATACCACACCTTTCTTGCAATAATTCATTTATGTGATTTAGAGGATTTTCCATATCACACTCATTTTCAGTTATCAGGGCTATATCATCTGCAAATCGTATGGTACTGTTCAGCTTGCCATTAACTTTTATGCCATGACTGTTGGTAGCTAAGAATTCTTGAATGGCTTCTTCAATGTAGATATTAAATAACAGTGGTGATATACCACATCCTTGTCTTCCCAATTCTTGCTTAGACTCTTTCCTTGCCAATTAATGCTGTCTGGTTCTTGTATAGTTGATAGAGTAATATTCAGTCCCTGTAGTCTATCTTCAGTTTTCTTAGGGTTTCAAACAGCACCTTTCAATGTGCATTATCAAAAGCTTTCTCTAAATCCATGAAAGCAATTTCAACAAGTTTGTCGTTTTCCAGAGATTTTTCAATAATTATTCTAAGACTTAGGATAGCTTCTCGTGTACCCCTTCCTAAATCCAAACGGTTCTTCGGAAATATTATCTTCTACTTTTCTCTCGATCCGATGATAGATGGATGATTCTTCCTATAGTTGTCGAGGCATGGGAGAGAAGGCTCAATGTTCTATAATCTTCGCACCTTTGCGGTCTGTGCTTTTTTGGTAAGGGAATAAGAATAGTTTGTTCAAAGTTCTTTGGCATTTGTCCTGTTACATATATTTCATTTATTAGATTGTATAGATTGTCCTTGGCGTTGTCTCCGAAGGCCTGTAGAATCCCTGCAGGGATCACATCTGGACGTGGAGCCTTTCTGTGTCGTAACACATTGAGGGCACTATCAAATTCTTCTCTTAAAATTAGTGGTCCTAATTCATCAGTATCCACCTGATCTTCACTTTCAAGGATATTTGCATCTAGAACTCCCTCATACAGTTCTTCTGTGCACTCCTTCCCTCGTAACGCTATCTCACCATCTTCCGTTAGGGCTTCGCCATTCTTGCTCCATATGATGTTCATCATGTTTCTTTTCGTTCCAAGCTGTTTCGGTATCTCGGCGTATGCTCTCTCACTATTACCTTTCACCATATGTTCGTCTATGCCTTTGCACTTCTTTTCATACCATTCTTCTCTTACTCTCTTTGCTTCTTTATTAATCTTGTTTCGAAGTCTCGCATACTCCTCATAGTTTCCTCTTACTTTGCATTTTCTTCGTTCTTCCATTAAATCCAGTAGCTCTTCGGTAATCCAAGGTTTGTAAATCGCCCTTTCCTGTCCACCAAAACATGCCTCGGCTGTTTCGGTTATTCCCTTTTCCTTTCCTGTCCATCAAAGCAGGACATTATTTCGGTTATTCCCTTTTTTGTTTTGTCCCATCTGTCTCGGAACCTTATATTTTCGTTTCTAGTAATTATTTTAGCTTTTCGATTGGGTTGTGAATTTTCTGTAATGTTTAATTCTACTACTGGCGACTGCTAATGAAGAGAAGAGATAGGTTGGTTCCTCAGTTTAGGAGCTGCGACAACGCGGTCATGTAGCCCCGTGTACTTTGGGTGTGTGTAGAATCTGTTTGATAACCGGTGTTAATTGTGATGACTGTATTAGTGTGTGTATCTGTTTTCAATTCAAGTAAGGACTGCAGACATTGAATGTTTTCAAACAGTTCCTACTTTTGCCGCCAAACGTCACCGTCAACGACTACTGGTTCAGAACTTAGCTACTAGACACCACCGCAGTCGGCTCTTGGCAAAGAACGTAGGAACCTAAGAGCGTTGTTTACATTCTTAACCTATATAATTTAGCTTCTCACAGGTGTAATTAGTGGAAGGTTCTTGAACATGCCATAAATCTATCACATGGGACAGCCGGCTTTACTTCCCCTCCGAAGGAAGGCATACTGAGGGATTTTTAACGCTCTTAAAAATCCAACGACTTCGGCCGGGTTTGAACCCGCGATCTTGGGCATAGAAGCTCAGTATTCTAGCAACTACGCCGCCGAAGCCGCAGTTCATTCTAAGAAGATGAACGTAGAAAAGTATCCTCCTTTTTTGCATCGTATCTGAGAGTTTATCAATTTTCTAGTAGAGAGTCTCATTCTTGATGTATTTTTTTATTATCCTGAAATTTTGGTCCTATGATTTTTCTTAAAATGTGCATTTCCTTTATTTCCAGTTTCTCCATCTGGCCTTTGAAATTCATGTTTAGGGTTTCTGCTACCCATAGTGCTTATCGTTTAATCACTGTCTTATAATGTTTAATTTCGGACCACATGAAAGTTATTTCTTGTTGTATGTATCTTTTGTTAGTTGGAAGGCCATTTCAAGTTTATTGTTCCTGGATTCCATTGCTTTGCTTTCCCCAGCATTCCAAATAATCCTTTCTCCGAGATATTTGAATTCCTTTACTATTTAAATCATTTGTTCTTATTTATATCTTCTTCTTCCTCTCCTTCTTGCGTTTCTGCCAAATAAGGACCACATCACTTCAACTGGTTTCTGCGTCGAGCTTTAATATTCGCCCAGTATTGTCGCATGAATTCTTGATGTTGTTGCTTCCTGCCTGTTTTAAGCTTTGGTTTTTCTAGGAAACCCCGGTGAGCTGTCAGTTTCATCTTAAGTGGCACATGCTCCTACACATCGTCACATGAAATCCCAATTTCTTGTAAATCTCTGCCTACCTCAGTGAACTAAGCCCCTTTAGTTTTCTTCTCTAAAAAGTAGGTATAGTGCTCATTAGTGCCATGTGGCTTCGGTGGCGTAGTTGGTAGCATGCTGAACTGCTGTGCCCAAGATCGCGGATTCAAACCCGGCCGAAGTCGTCGGATTTTATAAGAGCGTTAAAATTCCTCAGTATGCCTTCCTTTGGAGGGGAAGTAAAGCCGGCAGTCCCATGTCATAGACTTATGGCATGTTAAAGAACCTTCCACTAATTATACCTGTGTGAAGCTAAATTGTATAGGTTAAGAATGTAAACAACGCTCTTAGGTTCCTACGTTCGTTGCCAAGAGCCGACTGCGGTGGCGTCTGGTAGCTAAGTTCTGAACTAGTAGTCGTTGACGGTGGCGTTTGGCGGCAAAAGTAGGAACTATTTAAAAATGCATAAGTCTGCAGTCCTTACTTGAATTAAAAAATAGATAACACACACTAATACAGTCATCACAATTAACACCGGTTATCAGACAGATTCTACACACACCCAAAGTACACGGGGCTACATGACCGCGTTGTCACAACCCCTAAACTTCAGAACCAATCAACCAGACTAAATGTGTGTGAAGCTAAATTGTTAGGTTAGATTTGGTCGGAACTTTCTATCAAAGATCCAACGTTCACCACTAGGTATCATTGATATCTGGTAGCGAAAGTTAGAACTACTTGAAATTGAACGGAACTTGTAGCTCACCCTAAGGGTGTCCACTGGAAGCAGCTACAGACTCAGGCGAGCCGAAAAAGTCCTCGGACACTCCCGGCAGTAAAGTCCATACGATAAATAAATAAATAAATAAATAAATAAATAAATAAATAAATAAATAAATAAAATGAAATCCTTCTTTTCCTCATCACATCAGTTATTTTTTCACACGTGCGTTCAGCTCGTGGTTGTGTCGTTTCCTGTATTCACCATTTTCCTTTACTGGGCCCAACAATTTTCTTAGGATCTTTTACTTCCAGTTTATCCATAAGTACTTTCCTATGCATTGCAAAGCATTCCGCAGTGTACAATGTCTCCGGGCGGATGTATTTATTTATATAACTTATTTATTTATTTATACTGGTTGTCATTTTTTCAAAGTTGAATACACATTGTCTCTGTGGCAGCCCTCAAATGCGGGAAGTATTGAAGCTAAATAAATGGCCGCAGGTTCTTTATCCATTCCAGTTAAAATATTTCCCTCCAAAGTTCCTCACTGACATTGACAAAATTATTCGCAGCTATGCTTCTGATGCTATTCTGTACGCATCGCAAAATACTGAGAGGGATAAGAGCTTTCAAAACCCAGTGGAAAGCACAAAAATATGTGCAGAATGCTCAGAGGTGTGATAAATGAGAAGGCTATATTGATCAAACCATAGACCTTCAAACTGAAATTGGTTCAAGTATCCGCCACCGCGCCGGTTGTGTCGCTCTTCCAGGAATAAATTGGAATCATTCACTTCCTTCCTTCCTAGGTGAAACCCCACACAAGACACGGCAAAAAACTAGAAAAAGTTGCTGAGCTTTAATTCCTTGGCCGTGAAAGCCAATATATCAACTCCAGGAAAAAATTACATGAATTGGTTATGATCACTATTATAATGGGGGTGTTTTAGGATTACGCGTTTCGACTATCGACTGGTCATCATCACCAGATCCTGATCACTGAGTTGAAGTAAACATTTGCAACCACTTGAAGATCGAGACGCGTAATCCTAAAATTTCTCCATTATAATAGTGGTCATAACTAATACATGTAAGTTTTTCCAGGAATGTTATTTAATTTTTGGTAGCCTACATATTACATACAGTACATTGTACCTCACCCAGTCTTTGGCCAAATTTGAGTTGACGGACTAAAGAGCTACAAATAACAGTTTGTATTGGAATCACTGAAAAATGACTTCAAATCTTTGAAATTACTGTTGAGGATTTAAAAATAATAAAAGATACGAGCCTTACAGTAGTCGCATATGATGTGTAACATCTGACATGTTATCCTACCTTGAAGTTGTTACCGTTTTTATCCGTGACATTCATCAACACACAAAAAATCTTTTTATTTTTACACTCTCATAATACATAACAATTCCAAGACTCTCTTTTTTTTCTTCACTGCCTTCTTGATATTTCTACTCTCGCACTGCCTTCTTGATACTGTTAAGGATGTTTGATTGGTGCCTTAACCACCATTCAAAAGGGGTGTTGATTACTGGGCATCCTTGCATCTACGGGGATTTACTAGGATGTCTTATGAAGAACTGCGGACCCATACCTAGCGCAGCGGGAAATCTGGATCTTAACTAACTACGAGCTAAGGGGGTGGGGTTTTACTCTTAACTATGTGAAATGAAAAGATAGAGCCTTTGACTGTGAGAGAAGGATTTATTGTAAGTTACTGATGGGTGGCACTTAGGTCTAGATGAAAGGGGGGATGATTGTTAAGGGAAAAGGGATCTGACAGACACAACAAGACTCACCCTACCACTGACGCTCGTCCTTCATGATGTCCGCGGCAGGGGACGGTGCCCCGCCGGTCTCTCGCAGCACTGACACTCGGCGTCGGTCCTTAGGATCCAGAAGTAAGAACAGGAGAGTGCCCAAGAGGCCCGCCGCGTGTTCGTCCTCTGTATTTGTAGACTTTTAAGTAGGTCGGTCATGTCAGCGGTATGTGCGTTATGTTGCTACTATTGCGTAAGTCTGCCGGCTTGCAGTACTTACGAATGTAGGTCGCTGTTGGCCTGCCAGGTCCGTATGTCCTACAGCTCAACTTATACCTTCCATTATAACTTCCATTTGCTAGGCATAGTTATAGACACAACCCTTATCGAGGGTTGATGGCTGTACAATACTCTGCTGTTACAAAGTAATCCGTATCGTCTTACACACTTCCGTCCCATTTTTCAAAATCACTCCCACAATAATATCCAGCAACCGAGTGGAATGATGTTACACATCAACAAAAACAGACAAAATTACGAAATTCCTAGATAAACAAAGCACACCACAAACTAAGATCAACAAACGAACAATACACAGGTGTGTAAATAATTAGACTTGATGGCAGTTTCCCAAAATTACTTTTATACTTTTCACGGCCTCATGCACTAAAATATGTTTGCAAGGCGTTGAATTTACTACAAATGTTTAACCAAGAGTCTTAATTATATTTTCATTTAAGAAACTCAAAGTAAAATGATTTTTTAGAATTTCTACTAACAGAAGAGCCTTCCTAATGCTGAATGCCACACGTCTTGTTTTTAGCCTACTTTCGATTTTTACAAAAAATGAAAGTAGACTTTATGAGATCAACACAGGGCGAAAAATTGTGTGTCTATCTGTGTGTGTGTGAGTGTGTGCACTCTGCATGTCTGTCCCCCCTATCAATTCTAACACGGTGAAACCAAATTGAACGAAATTCCGTACAGAGGTAGCACTAGCAAAGGGAACCTCAGTGCCATGTTTTATATTACTGCCATCTTGACGGAAACGTAATGGCGGCCACCCAAATGTTAAAAGCTTAAATCAAATTACGACCAACCTAATCATCTGATCTCTACTAAATTTTGCAACAATACACCTTTATGTAATAAGCATCTTTTGATCAAACGACAAGGATATCAGCCCAATAGTTTGCAGATAGCAGCCATGCATCTGTGCAAATTGATTCAACATATCATTCAAATACAGTGAAACCGAATTGAATGAAATTTTGTACAGAGGTAGCACTGACAAAGGGCACCTCATATTCATGTTTAATATCCATATAACACGTTGTATTTCAACAAGCTACTACAACCAGCATTCAATTATACTCCTTGAAAAGGACAAATAATTATAACAATACCCATGCATTTAGGAGAAAGTAGGCTGTATATTCTTTACTTGGATTGGTGAGACGTAACAAAATTTGAAGGGCACGGTAGGGGTCGCCCGGAATAGAGCTATGAACTTACCGAGTTTCATTGAAATTTCTCCAGCCGTTTGGATTTTATTAGGGGGGACACACACACGAATCACACACACACGCACACACACACGGACAAAAGGTGATCTCATAAGCCTATTTTTTCAAAATTGAAAATAGGCTAATAAATAAAACTTGACATTTCAATAAAGGAAGGTATGAAATTGAAAATTTATTGTAGTATGAAAGTACTCAACTAATTATCAATCGGAGTAGATTTTGAAATAAAATCCATTCACACGACTTATCTGCCCTTCAGTAATACAAAAACATTTTATACTCCCTCCACGCGGCAAATTTACAGTAAGCTGCATTATTTTTAATCAAAAAGAACTTGAAGGTATAGATGCATTAGGCTGTATATTCTTTACTGAACATCTTGTTATTACTTATCTCTACTTCTCGTGTGAATTTAGAGCAGAGAAATTTGGGTTTTTTTTTTTTTTTTTACTGATGGTCGGTTATTAAACTATTCAGGATGCATGAACCAGGCATCGAAATCACTTGACTTAGAGGGTACATTCCAAAATCAATGAAAAATAGAAAATTGACCCAGATCAGGTATTTCTCGGAATCTCCTATTTTGTAAGGTTTCAGACGCAATTCCTTATGAGAAAAGGTGTAAGTCCACGGGGGAGAAAACATTAATAAGTAGGGTAACAAACGATGCCACCAGTTGGTCAATAAAACGATTTTGTATTTAAAGAAATGTGACTGGATTAAATTCTTTATTTGATTCTAATATTGTGTACTCCTCCGTAGGTACGGCGCTTTCAGACGAAGAAATGAGATTTCGATCCGACAGAATGGAGAAGTACTGGGCTGAAAGGAAAATCTAAAATAACTTGTGTATAATTGACTTAAGGGGTCCAGTGAAGGCCATAACATGTAAATAAATAAAATAAATAAACAAGTAGTTCCGTGAAGAACTATACAGCCTATTTTCATATATCCTACACATATTAATTGCCGCCATCAACATACAAAATTTCAGTTTGATTGCTATGTTAGATGCGTAGATACTGAGAACCGACTAAATATTGCAGATGGTAGCCAGGTTGGATTTTTATTTGTGTACTATTACGTGAAGATTATCGTGTACGTGTACTTCAATCGCATGATTAGGACACAAAAAGTAAAAACGAGATTTTAAAATTGCACAGCTGCCATCTTTTGGTTATGAAAACAATTGAACTAAATTAGATGCCAGTGAATGACAATATGTATAATCATTTACTGTACCACATTTCAATGCGCTCATATGATTAAATCACGAGAAAAATGTATTAGAATGTGTCAAATTCGCTTGGCCGCCATGTTCGTTTCGTAGTATACAAGTTTTTGAAAATTACATTGATACAATTGTAGCAGTGCTCTTTATCACCATACAAAATTCCAGGGTTATGTAGGTAATAGTTTCGGAGATATTGAATGCTAGTGAAATATTTCGCACATCCGCCATGTTGGATTGGTGAGACGTAACAAAATTTGAAGGGCACGGTAGGGGTCGCCCGGAATAGAGCTATGAACTTACCGAGTTTCATTGAAATTTCTCCAGCCGTTTGGATTTTATTAGGGGGGACACACACACGAATCACACACACACGCACACACACACGGACAAAAGGTGATCTCATAAGCCTATTTTTTCAAAATTGAAAATAGGCTAATAAATAAAACTTGACATTTCAATAAAGGAAGGTATGAAATTGAAAATTTATTGTAGTATGAAAGTACTCAACTAATTATCAATCGGAGTAGATTTTGAAATAAAATCCATTCACACGACTTATCTGCCCTTCAGTAATACAAAAACATTTTATACTCCCTCCACGCGGCAAATTTACAGTAAGCTGCATTATTTTTAATCAAAAAGAACTTGAAGGTATAGATGCATTAGGCTTCAAACTCAACCAACATAGAACGAGTTTATTCAAAAGTAAACTTATTGAATGAAATTCTTTAGGAAAGTCAAATAAAACGAGCTTTATCCCGTCACAAGGCAGAGCTTTTAGTTGAACATTCATTAAACAAATATGTATCCTCCTAGAGAAAGTTTCAGGTAGAGGTCAACTTCACAAACGTTCCCACTTAGTTGCAGCAGCAGTGGTAGTGAAGATGGGAAATAGGCGAATCGCAGAGAGGGAATGATGAGCCAGGATGGTGTATCCTACATAAAGACCGAATGTTTGAACGCCACTGGAGGTTTTAATGTTGGTTGTTTTTGCTAATTCGTTTATGGCTTGGGATATGGTGACAGGGCCGGATTTAAGAGTATGCCGCCTATAGGCTAAAGTCCATTTGCCGCCCCCACTGTAGTTCATATTTGCTTAATACATTTGTTTTATACAACAAAGGGATAGAGGTCATTGGCGTTTATATAAAACTACAATTTTAATGCTTTACATAATAAATTACATAGGCCTAATGAAATTAGTTATCTACTTGATTCTTTTACTTCCTTTAAGATTCGTTAAAAAATGAAATGGGTTTCAAACATCATTAATTAATTTCTGCTTGGAGATTAGTGATCACTATTTTAATCATATTTTTAGCTTACTTTCGATTTTTGCAAAAAATGAAAGTAGACTTATGAGATCAACACAGGGCGAAAAAAGTGTGTCTGTCTGTGTGTGTGTATGTGTGTGTGTGAGTCTGTGTGTGTGTGTGTGTCTGTGTGTGTGTGTGTGTCTGTGTGTGTGTGAGTGTGTGTACTCTGAATGTCTGTCCCCCCCCTATCAATTCGAACACGGTGAATGCGAATTGAACGAAATTTGGTACAAAGGTAGCACTAGCAAAGGACACCTCAGTGTCATGTTTTATATCGCCGCCATCTTTACTAAAACTGAATGGCGGCCACTCACACGTTCAAAACGTAAAATCAAATAACGACTAACCAAATCATCCGATCTCTACCAAATTTGGTAACAACATACCTTCGTATAGGATGCGTCTTGTGACCAAACTACAAGGTCGTGCGCCATACCATTTCAGGATGGCGGCCGTGCGAATTATGCAAACTTTATAATCCATATCATGGGACCCACCAGTTCCGATTATCGAGCCGAGAATCGTTTTAACTGTTCTAAAGGAAGAGGCACGTTCGAAATTAAAAGTTTATTTTGTAATACTATAGTGCAGACGTGATTTTAAAAAGCTGACCCGATTCATTAATAAGACAAGATGGCAGCGGATATCTTGTGCCTGACTTATATTTCACTAATTTGAGTATTGCATGCAATATAGCGTACTGATATAAAATAAATAAACTTTGTATGAAATGCTTTATATATAAATAATATACTCCAGTGATGAAATCGTTTAGTATAAATCACTATTTGCTAACAAGTTTTATGTAAGTCATTTTATATAGAACGATATTCGTTGACACAATTAGCTCAGTGGTAGAGAGTTAGCCTATCGCTCAAATGCCTATGGTTCAAACCCGATCAGAGCTAGTTTTTTTGCTTGAAATTTTATATGTTTATTGTTTTGTAATGACTCAGATGTTTTAAAATTAAGCGTTATATTGTGCATATTATGGTGTAAAATATATATTTAATTAAAACATAATTCGCCAGCAGATTTACTCGAGACATCTAGCTGCCAAAAAGGTAACTGCACGCCGACCAGATTTTATTGAAAAGTTTCTTCTTCTGGCCGCTAGAATGCACTCGCTCTGTTAGGATTATATTGTTAGATATATCACCACTAGATATCACGACTAGTCTACGTGGGGCTCCATTGATTACTATACCATTTGCATTCTATGCGCATCGAATTTGAAGAATGACAAGATGATACTACGATACATTTTTACTTTCTATTTTAAAGGGTTTGTAACAGCCTATTGTGCGTTATTTGAAAATGTTAATTGAAGTAAAGAACAAAACGATTTCACATAGTATCTGAACTCTACCGTTGGTGCTAGTTCAGGATATTAATTAATACTTCTATTTCAGCCAAATAGCAATCGAAAATATCCACATAGGCCTAGTTGGTATACACACGTCTCTGTAGGGTCATGGAAAGATTTGTTAATTCAATTAGGGTTGTGAAAGTCATACGCAGCCAGACGTGTAAAGACATGCCTCAACTCAAAGTTGGATGTTGCCCGCGTCAGGCCGATTATGTAATAATAATAATAATAATAATAATAATAATAATAATGTTATTGGTTTTACGTCCCTTTTAACTACTGTTGCTTTTAGAGACGCCAGGGTGCCAGAATTTTGTCCCGAAGGGGATCTTTAACGTGCCAGTAAATCTACTAACACGGCTCCCTCGCATTTGTGCACCCTCAAATGCCAGCTGACTGCGCCAGGATACGAACCTGAAACATACGGTCCAGCAAGCGAGAACGTTACCGCTGAGCCACGCCGCCAGTCCGGTCGATTATGTCTCCAGATCCATAACATTCTTTAGATACTTCTTATCTTTCTTTCTTCAATGATGGTAGCAGTTTTTATCTAGGTTGTGGCGTTTGGTAGAGGTAAATCGTTTCTATGGTCTTCAACAAAGAATAGTTCTATTATACTCTTTGATAATAACAACGAGTTATAACTATACTCATACATTTAGGAGAAAGTAGGCTATATGTTCTTTACTGAACATCTTGTTATATTTTAACACTAATGACTATCTTTTGCGTAATTGAAGAACTATGTTCAATTTTAATTAAGTTGTCCTACATGGTGAAATGAAATTACATAAAATGTAGTTAATTACTGGTTTATTTGTTGAAAAATACAAACTTCTCTAAAACATCTCACCCCACGTAATCTTGAAGTTCAAATTTGCATAGATTTCTTAATGGCAAACTCGTTAATAATGTACTCACATGCAAGTGCTTTTGTTGTATTTGTGAATCTGTATTATGTTATAGCTTTAGAAAGTAGGCTATGTATAAGCACTAAAACATATTTTTAAGTAACTTGTATTCTTAAATTCGCACGGAAAATATTATTAACGTCTGAAATACTTCATTTTAGCTTTTGAATAAATTGCCAAACTGCCGCCCCTGAAAATATGTCGCTCAAGGCTGCAGCCTACTTAGCCTATTTAGAAATACGGCCCTGTAATGGTGGTTAATAGCTCCGTGTAAATCCATGTGTGTTGAATTACTCACATTTATTGACCAGTGACTATGTAGTGATTGCTGTAATCACTGGAATTAAGGTGCTGCCTCTGTACTTCAAACAGCTACCATTCACCTCGCGGGTATGTGGAAAAACCCTTAGGATACTCACACTCAGCCAATGGGATACGGAAATGAAGAGCTCTCAATTTGCAGCTCCCTAATTCAATACAGGAGTGTGATGTGTGGCTACTGTGGTGGATAGGATATTAGGTTTCTTATCCCATTTCTCATGGACAACATAAGGTACTACTATTCCTGACTGCATAGTAGTTTCATTTTTGAGGCTTGGTCATCATGGTCATCAGCAGAATATTATTCATCTCGGGAGTTTCCGCCAACACAAAGTTCCTCATTTCTCGTCTAGAAAGCGCTATAGTGTTCAAGGAGCTTAGATATCTAACCTCCCTGACTTTCATAGTGTTTCAAAGAACAACGAAATTCGACATGCAAGCTACCCTCTGGGTGTCAAATTACAAAGTTTGCTCCCGGCACCCGAGGCCATACGATATTATTATTATTATTAGCAGAATATTTAGCCAATTTTCGTTTATGAAAAAAATAGGCTTATGAGATCACCTTTTGTCCGTGTGTATGTGTGTATTTCTGTGTGTGCTTCCGTGTGTGTGTCCCCCCAAATTACTTCTAAACTGCTGGAGCGATTTCAATGAAACTCGGTATGCTCATAGTACTAATGCAGCTGACCCCGACAGTGCCCTTCAAATTTTATTACGTCTCACCAATCCAACATGGCGGCTGTGTGAAATATTTCACCGGCAATATATATCTCCGATACTATTACCGATATCACCCTGAAATTTTCTACGGTGATAAAAGGGCACTACTAGACGTTCGTCTATGGAACTTTCAAAAACCTGTTAACTACAAAACGAACATGGCGGTCAAGCGAATTGGAAACATCTAAATAGACCTTTCTCGCGTGTTAATCATTCGAAAGCAGTGAAACTTGGTGCGGAAAATGACTATACAAATTACAATGCACTGAAATCTAATTTCGTTCAATTGTTTACATAACCTCAAATGGAGGCTGTGCGAAAGTTTAAAATTAAGTTTTTATTTCGTGTGTTCTAATCATGCGATCAAAATCAACGATTGAATGATGAACGTACACAAGAATCCTCATATAATAGTACATAATTATATGGCATACATATATTAGAATCCAACATGGCACCATCCAAAATATGTAGACGGTTCTCAATATCTATTAATCTATGACAGCAATCAAAATGAAATGTTGTATGTGTTAGAGGCTATAAACATAAGTTCACCTAAGGGACGTTCAATAACTTAGTGAACACTAATCCAACATGGCGGTGATGCGAAATTTAAACATTCAGAGGACGTTTCTGGCGATTTAACCATCCGAGCGCAGTGATACGTGGTACGGTATATGCTTATATAAATTTTATTCCACTGTCATCTAATTCATTGCTTGCAGGTTCGCTCCTGGCCGTGGTAAATTACGACACGCATGTCTTACGATGTTGGCATGTCAAAGAACCCATTTGAATTCAGTAGGCCGTGTTCATAATGGCAAAGTTAATCTCGGGAGTTTCCGCCAACACAATGTTCGTCATTTCTCTAGTAGAAAGCGTTATAGTGTTCAAGGAGCTTAGATATCTATCCTCCTTGACTTTCATAGTGATTCAAGGAACAACGAAATTCGACATGCGAGCTACCCTCTGGGTGGCAAATAACAAAACTTGCACCTGGCACCCGAGGCCATACGATATTATTATTATTATTATTTACCGGCCAAAAACATGGCGTAAACTGTACTTAACATTGTACTAAATAAATAAGTTGGCTCCATTGGATTTACTCCTTACTTGTTTGGAAAGCAGGCAGTTTAGGTCTTCGTGAAATATCTTGTAACTACTGCACCAGCAAGTTTTTTAATGTTAGGTTTCGGATTTTGTTATATGCCAAATGAGAGCACGACTATATTACTGATTGCCAGTGTTTAACCAACACTATTAGCGGAGCGGACAATGTGTGGGAGTACAATGTACGCTGTGACAGATGCGGAGACAAAAGAACCCATTAAAACTTTGTCTGTTATTGTCCATTCACGAGCTCAATTGAAATACAACCACAGTTTTTCTCATGACAAATTTAATGCAAAAACCCATAACTTACGTGTGTACTGTAGCCAGTACTCAAGTTCCGTGAACTGTCGTCAGGTGCTCTGCTCCACAACGGTACAAGTGCGAAGGAAGGTAATGGCTGAAGGTCTGCGGACAACGACCTACATTCGTGTACACATATATTTCGTAAATTATCATCAAACTAGCGGATCCGTGCGAGAAATCTCGCATGTTCATAAACCACGCTTTCCCCAATAAGTTCGAGACTCTTAAGGAGAAAGGTTGTTATGTTTTCATTTTAACCAAATGATTATAGAACACTATTTCAGTAAGAATTCCAAGTTCTACGTTCCCTAACTTAAGAAGGCAATCACTGAAAATCGGATCATCATAAGACTCACCGATTATTCGATATTTATGAAATTATACGATTTGAGTACCGTACTCAATCCTTTGATTTACTGTTTCTGTAATCAATGCAAAACGATAAATGAAAGACCTCAGAATGTTAAAATGACATGAAACAGGCGGCTCAGCGGCCAAAATGTGAAGTGGATAGCAATTATGGAGGGTAATTTCCTACAGCAGCATTGTCTGCAAATCGCACACTTCGTATATTTTTAGTCATTGTTTTAAGAAATTAAGATATTTATGGAATTGGAGTGCAATTTGTCACTGCTAATGTCTATTCTCTTTCATTTGAATGCTCATTTGTCACGATCGATCACTTGTGAGCGCCGCAGAAGGGATCTATACTACTGAAATAATATAGGCTATATGATAGTTTCACAGAACATTTGTAGGAACCGTAAATAATGTGTTCTGGAGCAAACTATCTGGTATTTACATGTTATTATTATAGTTGTAGCCTCCGAAGCGTAGCGGTCAGCATGGTTAGCTGCCGCCCCGGAGGTGCTGGGTTCGATTCCCGGCTCTGCCACGAAATTTGAAAAGCGGTATGAGGACTGGAACGGGGTCTACTCAGCCTCGGGTGGTCCAAATTAGTAGAGGGGGTTCGATTCCCACCTCAGCCATCCTCGAAGTGGTTTTCCGCGGTTTCCCACTTCGACTTCGGGCAAATGCCGGGATGGTACTGCCCCCGTAAATTGAATTATCTAGAGACCACGATGGTAGTATTTGGGAGAGCGTGAGTAAATTTGCAGCCGTCATTGCTATTACGTGCTATTCATGACGTAGGCACGGCTGGCTCATAGCTCAGGCAAGCAGGGAGGCTTCGCTGAGATCCATGTTGACGTATAAGAATTTTCGAGAAAGCTCTGGAAGTATGACGCATATAGAAGCTAAGGAGGGATGGAGGATACGCCCTTTGACAGGGTCTTTAAACGACGGGAACGGAGAGCCGAGGATCTTTCTAATAAATCAGTTGACGAGCGAAGTGTGTTGATGGGTTAACGTAGTTTCGTCGAGTCCGAGCGTGGAGGTTGTCCGCTCGTGAAACAGCACAGTTTGGGTAAGCTGCAGTGCATTATACAACTCAAATCTAGGCGAAGTTAAAACGCAAGTATAAGTGACATTATCTCATGAACATTCACAATTAGGCTTCAGCGTTTATTAAAATAATGCAGTGTAAGACTATATGGAGCCTGTATTAAAAGTAGAACATTCCAGCTTTCGTAATTTGGGAAATAAAAGCGATAAAAGACGAAATACAAAAGTGTTCTTCACAGATCCCAGAATCACTTTTCATGCTACACACTTTGAACATTCAGAGCACAGACGTACTGCAAGTGTGAAACAGAACATTATTTAGTTGGTGCTACAGACAATTGACATTACAATGGCAGTTAATACTAAGTTATTATGGTTTATAGACATTAATATGAAATGAGTGATGGAGTATTAAACTAACTATGCACCTGGGACATATATCGATAGCGTGAAGATCCAACATGGAATTACGATAGTCAGTATTCTTGGAATACTAGCATGGTGTGGGTAATCAGCATTTACACTCATGCATATCTATCAAACGCTGATATAACATCCATACGGCAGTGGAACTTTATTCATTATCCATTAACATGAATATTTCTGCCTCGCATATACAATGGATTTCATGGTTTATTTCGACGTAGAACTTTGGGGATTTTCAAGAGTGGCTAGGGTATCCCAGCACAAACAGAAGAAGTTGCCAGAAGGAAGTCCCTTGTTAACACGGATGGGTGTATTCCGGAGATAGAATCCTTCTATTATCCGAGGTCGCTGTTCTGATGTTCGAGGACTGTCCAGATATGTACTCTGATTATATAGGAACATCTGTAGTATTCTGTGAATACTCTTCAAGAACGTCAGAACATCATATAAGGTAGCCGTGATATTTATTTGTTATAATGTGAGCTGTATAGTGATATTTGAGCAACGATCTTCCCCATATTTTATACCTTAATATGTTCTTGTTTTCTGTACACGTTTCAGGAGTTTTATATTTTCGTTAGTGTCTTGAGATCTTAGTCTTTCATATTTATATTTAATTTTTTGTGAGGATCAGTTTTACTGACATTTAATATTCTTTTGAGAATGTGGATTACTTTTGCAGTCACGGTTTGACTTTAAAAATAAATAGTTTCCATTTCTAGTCAGAATTCAGACATCGTGTCATCATTTCAAAGTAATGTCTCCGTTATCTTACTTTGAAAATTTCTCTGTCCAACTTCAAGAGAGAAGAAACCATCGAACATTAATTAGAGCGTTAAAATAAATGTAACTTTACGACGATCTTTGAATTACTAGTCGTTCTTCAAAATGTGTTGTTGAAACAAAGACAATATCTTTCGATAATGAAAAACATTTCAGCGAAGACAACTTTATGTAACTTGAGTTCTGAATGTGCTTTATTCAGTTAACAATTGAAAAAGAACTCTTTTGGTAGAAGATTTTCATACCTTAGGCTAGGATTCCAGTCTAGATTGACTTCTATCCGACTTGATTTAAATAACCTGCAATTATTTAAATTCTCTTGAATGTAATATTTTATTGTACTGCGATAATATTATAATTATATTATTTTTTGATAGAAAAGTGAGGAGAGTCAGTTTGTATTTTTATTAATCATATTTGTGACTGGCCGATTTTTATTTCACATCGTTTTGTTAAAGATACTCATGGTGGTTAAAATTATGCAACAGTTTGAATACGTTTTGATAATGTAGAGTTTTCGAGAGGAACGATGGGATGTATAAATTAGAGCTCAGTGGACGTGTGAAAGTCACTGATTGATAGTGCCCTTGTTGAAGGATGTTTCCCACGATTTTGTTTATAACAAATTAATCATTGGTGATTTTGTTTAAACAGTGGAAGCTTTTCTATATATGATGTAATATATATGTTGTTGTTAAGCCATAGTGTGCTCTGAGCGAGGTTTTGACCGCAAGGTTAGTGATGTTATTCCCCATCCTGAGTGCATTCATGTAAATTTACTGTTTTATTTAACAGAGGGTGTGAGTTGAATAATTTTTCGACTTCAGATAAAGATTAGTGTCACAGATATTCCCTATTAAAATTTATTAAACACGAATTTGTAACTACATGCAAATAACCTTAATTGGTCGTTTGCATTTGAACTAATTTTGTAACTATAACCCGACATGACGTGTGTGTAATGTATAAAAAAAATATAAAAGAAATAGAATTTCTATATTCTAATAAAAATTCGGTTGTCGATTGACGACATTTTCAAAGACTCTAAATTTATTTAGGGATTATTTAAATAAACACTTCAGTGTAGTGTTTAGCGTTTTGTCCATATTAGGCAACGCTGTATATAATCATATAACTATGTAAAATAAATCTGTAATTAATATAATAATGTTTATTAGGGTCATATAATAATTTGTTAAAATTGAATTTTGTGAATGAATGACGAGTAAATGATGAAAATTTTGTAAGAGTGAATCTAGAACTGCATTGATTCGAAACAATGTAGGGTGTGTCTGGATGAGTGTATAAAATATTTCATGGTATTCTGTAATTTAGGTTCAGTGTTATCAGCTTTTGTTTAGTGGCAAAGATCTAGCGTATTCGAGACTGCTTCTCGCATGTTGCTAGTGACCGGCTGCATTTAACAGTGGGGAAGGCAAGGTGTGTGTGTCTCATTCGTAGTCCAGATGTTCAGATAAGGACTTGTGTATTGAGGTCAACGACTCTGTGGCCTTGCGTATATGTGTCATTGGAATGAGGAAGTTACCTCAAGATGCACAGCGATACAGCTGAGTGCTACTAAACGCTTCATGTTTTTGTTTATATAAAATGATGTTTTGACTAGCTTACAGTAACCCGATTAAGCTCATAACTTTTGAGTTATTGTTTTACCGTCCAGTGGTGGCTGAGGAGAATTTTTGAGGGTTTCACATGACTCTAATTTTTTTTTGTATATAATTTTATTTATATTTATGTGAAATAAAATTTTACCGTTCAGTTTTCATAGTCTTTGACGTGTGGGTTCATTTTAAATATCAAGTATGCGAGATATTGTGCGGACACACTTATTGGAGAGATAAGGTGCCACCCATAAACCCCGAGAGCGGTAAGCAAGGTAAGTGTTCTTCCCCGTGTAGTTTGGTGTGTTCCACAATATTATTGTAAACTGCTGTGCTATGATCCCGATTGTGTTTGACAGAGCCATTTCAAATGATGTAGTAGAGCCGGAGCATATTGAGGTTGGCAATCCGAGTGAGGGGACGGCTTTCCGGATTATCGGGTACAGTACCTACCGTAAGGCCACGGCCGCCTCCTTCCCTCTTCCTAGCCTCTCCATCCCAATCTTCCATCCCTTCCCAACCCTCATGAGGCCCCTGTTCGCTTTGCAGGTGAGGCCGCCTGGGCGAAGTGTTGATCACACCTCCCCAGTTGTATCCTTCCTGACTAGATGTTCCAAGCTTCAGGACACTGCCCATAGAGGCGGTAGTGGTGAGTTCCCTTGCTGAGTCTGTGGGAACCACCAACCTAGAGGGTAAATTGACTAAATTAAAAAAAACTAAAAAAATTATTATAGTTATTACTTATTTATTTAGCATATGGCATTTAGTGCCGGGAGTGTCCGAGGACATGTTTGTCTCGCCACAGATTGTAGCTGCTTCTAAGCGGACACCCATGGGGTAAGCAACAAGTACCGTCATGTGTGGTTGAGATGAAGGTTTTTGAGCAAGTTCAATTTCAAGTAGTTCCAACTTTGGCTACCAGATGCCACTGACACCTAGCATTGGAACTTGATAGAGCGTTTTAACCTACAAATGTGACTACACACTATCAATTGTAGTGGTGGTTCTTTCTAATGCCATAAATCTATGACATGGGCCCACTGGCTTTACCTCCCCTCCGAAGGAACGCATACCGAAGGATTTTAACGCTCCTAAAAAAACGGTGACATCGGCAAGGTTCAAACCCACGATCATGGACATAGCAGCTTGCCACGGTGGATGAGTGGTTAATGTGTCGGTCTACTAACCCCAAGCTTGCAGGTTCGCTCCTGGCCTTGGTAAGTGATTTTTTTTTGAAAGGCGGCAAAAAATACGACACCATGTCATACGATGTTGGCATGTCAAAGAACCCATTTGAATTCAGTAGGCCGTGTTCATAGTGGCAAAATTAATCTCGGAAGTTTCCGCCAGCTCAAAGTTCCTCATTTCTCTGCTAGAAAGCGCTATAGTGTTCAAGGAGCTTAGATATCTAACCTCCTTGAATTTCATAGTGCTTCAAGGAACAACGAAATTCGACTTGCAAATAACAAATGCCAAATAACAAAGCTTGCACCCGGCACCGAGGCCATACGATATTATTATGGACATAGCATCTCAGCATGCTGCCGATTACGCCACCGAAGCCACTAAACACGTCAATGGAAGGCAGATGACCTTGTAGTTCTGCCCCTTAAAACAACAACAACACATCAATGGAAGGAACGCAATTAACCAAAGTGTAGTAATCACTAAATAAGTGGTCGGTTTTCAAGTTGACCAGAAAAATCCAAATCTAGAATCTTCCGCTTTAGCCCGATAAAGAGGAATAGCCCCTTTATCGTGACATAATTGAGGCACTAAATCTTCTAATTCTTATATTTAATAGAAATTAGAACCGTTTCACGTGTCCGTTATTTATTTTGTAAAGCGTAACTTTTCACATGATTTCAATTGTTTAGTGCTTGACACAAGTCTAACTAGCGTTCTTGTTTTTCAATTTCCCTGTAATCGCTAGGTTAGTGATATTCCCAGAACCGGTGCACACCTCAAAATTGAAACGATTCTTGAGGTGACGTGCAAAATCCCAACCCAGTAAAATATCCCTATTAATGTAGTGACGAAAATATGGCATAATAAACAGGTAACTCCCCTTTAATTGACATTAGAAAGAGAAACTGAGCAATTCTTCTAGGTTTGTGCCGTGTCTTGTGTGGGGTTTCGCCTAGGACACCAAGGTGGCTCATCGGCGGGCTCTTGGTGTCCCCGCCCGGACCCCCACAGGAGTAACGAACTGCGCGTTACCTCCCTTTGTATAGAGTGCAACTGCACTACTTTACTGCGGGAACTAAAAGTTCAAGCAGCCTTAACCACAAAAAGAAGGTATATTGGCTTTCACGGCCGGTGAATTAAAACTCAGCAATTCTTCTAGGTTTGTTCCGTGTCTTGTGTCGGGTTTCACCTAGGACACCAAGCTGGCTCATCGGCGGGTTCTTGGTGTCCCCACCCAAACCCCCACAGGAGTAACGAAATGCGTATACTTGGTTAGCAGTATTTGCAGTACCGCTAAACATTTGACATTTGAACGATGATCAGTATTAAATTATGTACGAAATCACTAAATAATACCATCTTTACATCTCCTTACGATGTAATTATGGAAACTTTCGTCTCCAAGCAGTATGTTTTTAATTATTTTTATTTTTATGATTATTATATTTGAATTGAGGCTCTATGGATTACACCTTAACTACCGATTTCCTTTGCCTCAATATTGTTCGTCTACCGACTTGACATCGTCCCAATATTTCTGGTGTCCATCGATCAGTATCTTGTTTCGTGCCTCTGACTGAAGCCATATTCTGTTTTCTGGGTTCAGATTCCTCTTTAAAAGCCTGATTGTCTTAATAATTTCCCTAAAATTATGACATTCGTGAAGTTTTTTCTTTTGTGATATCGATTTACTTCAAGTCTTTCTCACAGTTTTGGAACCATCACCATTTGGTTGTCTTTGGTTTTGTGAAGTTTCAGGTATTCTTAGTCATTAGTCAAAACGAAGATGTACCTTAGAACAGGAATCATTTCTTATTTTTAATGGGCGCTGCTACTGATTCTATCTTACTGTATAGTTCTACAATGCATCTCAAACATATCTGCTCTTTAACTCATATATTACCTAAAATATTTCGTTATATCCTACGTTTTAGATTCATAACATACCAACATGCCTCTGCCTACACGAAGTCAAAGCCTCCATAGCATACAACCCTTCTGGTTTAAGAACAGTGCTATAGTGCTGTCCCCGACCTTGGGTCTTAACGCACATAGCTACATGATTATTATTAGGCCTATTACTGTTATTATTATTATTTATTATTATTATTATTACTATCACCATTCTTGCTATCTTAAGAATCTTTCTAAATGGCACATAGAATACCGCAGAAATATCACAGAATGTCAATAAAACTGGTGGAAGCTCCGCAAGTTCATTTGTATGTTGCGGGTCTTCGCTCTGTCTCGTGTCACCGAGAGAACAAGTTAAATATACGCTCTTCACGTGCGTAGTCTAGTATATCCCAAACTGTTGAAATAAGGATCCCATGGGGCCGATATTACGAAAGGGCTGAATCCAATGCCAACCCGTTTATTTCGATATCTTGTGCAGACACATAATAATCTCTGTGTCCTATACATACTAGACAAAGGTGATTCGATGGGAAACCTTGACTCTGATAAGGAAGCACTAATCAGGCACCTTAACCGGATTCAGTGTGCGGAGTGACAGCTGGAGAATTTAGGATATCCCATATCTCATATGTACCGTAACTGATATGAGGTAGCACAAATGGCAATGAAGGCTAAAATAGAAATGAGTACATTTTTGAGGAAGCTGTCTTTATGAGCCAACTCATATGGTGATGATATGTGATGAGAAATACCTAAGAGGTTCTTTCACTCAAATATAGAGGATAATAATGGCAGAGGCAACGATTGGATTAATAGCCTATAACAATGTGTTTTACGTCCCTTTTAATATCTGCGGCTTTTAGAGACGCAGGGGGGTGGGGGGCGGTGAAATTCCGTGATTAACGATTTCAAGGCGAGGGACATAGAAACAGAGAAATTCACAGTGCTAACTGCTAGTAGGGGATCATAGAGGCAACTCTTTCGCAAACAGAGGCTTACATACTGGGTTGTTGACTATAAAGAAGAAAATAAAATATAATAATAGACTATTGTTTTCATTTTAAGTTGTAAGAATTGGGAATCGAATATTTAACAATAATCTTACCTGAAGGACGCCCATTGAACACGTTGCGTAGTGGAAGCGGCTACTGCTGCTGCTGATGATTTTTTTTTAGCGTATGGCTTTAAGTGCCGGGAGTGTCCGAGGACATGTTCGGCTCGCCAGTTTTGTAGCTGCTTCGAGACGGACACCCAATGGGTGAGCTACAAGTACCGTTGGGGAGGAAAGTTGGAAGGGAAGGTCGAGGAGTTGGAAGGTAGCGGCTGTGGCCTATAGTTAGGGACCAACCCCGGCATTTGCCTGGAAGGAAGATGGGAAACCACAGAAGACCATCTTCAAGGTTGCCGGCGGGGGGATTCGAACCTCCTCGCCTCCCGGATGTGAGCGACTGCCAAGACATGATGTCGTCTTTGGGACTATAAGACCTCAATGTCTACGAGTCCTCTGATGACTGTGTGGACCAATTCTGGAGCCGCAAACTCTTCCACAAAGTTCACAAACATATATTTCACCCACAACTCGCTGAGGATTGTTCCTTTGAGCGGCCATTCGTATTTTCCTTGCTGTCTTCGACGTTCGTATTTGAGGTGTTATGGACCTCAATGAACAAGCCGACGCCATGTTTGCCGGTTATTAGCTGTAAACTATTGTTTGCTACAGTTACTCACGTCACTTCAAGAGGGCAGCACCGTCTGATACAAATTGAGAAGATTGTGAATGTCCGTGTGTATCTTTGATTTTCGATTCTTTTTTTTTCATTGGTTTTATTCTTTGCGGGAAAAGGGGTTGTTTAATCGAGTATACATTAGCGTCTCCTTTGAACTAAATAGATTTTTTTTGTATCTATGGAGAGAGCTTGTCCACACAATTTGTGGGCAGCGACAACTATATAATCAACTAATGCCAATGACTTGTACATAAGATTTTACAATTTCTTAAACGATTGGATTGTGTGTAACATGTGAGGGCAATATAGAGTTCAGTGGAATCACAGCGCTGGGGATCGATTATAAGAGCTATAGTGTAATAATAAACAATTTGTGAAATTTATTATGGCTTTTTAAAATTATTTCTAAATGAGATTACAATTCTGTTATTTTAATAACAGAAAAGAGGAGAATTGAAGCATTTGAAATGTGGTGTTACAGGAGAATGATGAAGATCAGATGGGTAGATAGGGTTACAAAAAAAGAGGTATTAAGACGAGTGGGAGAGGAGAGATGTTTCTGGCGACTGCTAATGAAGAGAAGAGATAGGTTGGTAGGACACATACTAAGACACCCAGGAATAGCAAGCTTAGTTATGGAAGGAAGGGTCGAGGATAAGAACTGTAGGGGTAGACCAAGGTTAGAATATGTTAAACAGATTGCCTCGTATGTAGGGTGTGGTAGCTATGTAGAGATGAAACGATTAGCTCAGGACAGGGAGGCATGGAGGGCTGCATCAAACCAGTCAAAAGACTGAAGACTCAAACATCAACAATAAATATACAGTTACGGAACCATATTAAATTATCCTACACAAATCAAAACGTTTTTCAAATTCAAAGTACGGTACATTAAAATGTAGTTGACTAATCAATCGGAAGAAAGCAGTTCAACTAATGCTGTTATTTAATTGAATGGGATATTCGTGAGGCCAGTAACGACGAGATTAGTGCAACTCTTCAGTTAGGCGATCCAAGGTAAAATGGAGGCGATCTCCATCATGACGCTAAGAGGGTTAAGTGTAACGAGAACCAATAATACCTTTAAATATATCACACACACTATTTTGAATAAATCACTAAATAACTATACAATAGAATAACTGGTCAATCATTGTTCTGGCTTATTTTGTCATAACTCACAGTGTTTAGATCAATAGACGCTGAATAGCAGGTGTTCGTTCACCTTTGTAAGTTAACACGAGCGCCATTTATCACTAAGGATAATCTAGAACATTGTATAAAAATATGTTCCTCTCATAGCGGCGGTCCATTATATCAACTTTCTCTGAGATCAATTCTTTACGACACAATCGCCAAGCATGCCATATATACGATGCTAAAACTAAGGTGTAGACGTATCTACCACTTAGTTTAGATTACATTAAGTTTCACAGATATTAGATCATTCTTGGACGAGTTGCGGAAATTCGTATTTACATGCACGCCATATATAATTTGCGGAATGGAAGCGAGAGATTTATGCATCTATAGGTTTAAGTTTTTGAAAAGATTCATTTCACAAATTTCTTCTTTCGATTGCTTAAATACAGTTGAATACAAATTAAAATTTTGCACAGCTCCCATTTAAATTTTTGAAACAATTGAATTACATTATGAATCAATAGGTCTATATTAAATTCTAGTTTGCTGTGGCAAGTTTCACTGCGATCGGATGAATAGATTGCCAGAATGGTCAGTTTAGAAAGTTGAATTTCCCATGGATGTCATATTGGTTTTGATTTTATCAGATTTTCGAAAGTCACTACCGCCATAGTTCTGTATCCTTATTTACAATTGCAGGCTGATTGCTGCAACACTTTCGAGATTATGTACCGATGAAATACACTGCGCGGCCGCCATGTTGGATTGGTGACCTTCACAAATATGTGAAAGGCACACTCAGGGACGGTCATAGAAATCGATCCTGCCAATCAAAATTGATTAGTATACACAGTCGCTCTCTCTAATACATTCACTATCATATTGCATATGATAAAATAAAATAGTACCTAATGAATTTCTGGAATATATCTCTTTGGGTTGGTCAGAGTTATCTATTGAGCAAGAATAGAATATCAGGCTGCAGTTAGGAATTGAAACCGTATCTCCGAGTCTCTTAACAAGGGTGCTTAACCACTTACACACTTGCGGGCTTCAGGACGCAACGCTCAGCGCTCTCTTCGTAAAGGGCTGATAATCATACCATAAAATCTGGAAATATATATTTGTAAAACATGTGAAAATTTTCAGGCGCTCATCAATGACTAATAGCTAAAATTATATCTAAATGATCCATACTGACACGATGCATGTACTGGTTTTGGAGGTCCAGGTTTGATACCCGACTCTGCCAAGAAATTTTAATTCTGGTGTGAGGGCTGGAATGGGACACACTCAGCGCCGTAAGGAAAAACTGTGAAGAAGAGGTTTCGATTCCCATTTCAGACATCCTGGAAGTGGTTTACTGCGGTTTCCCACGTTTACTCCAGGCTAATGGTTTCTAATTTAAGGGCATGGCCACCTCCTTCCCAATCCTAATCCCAATTTAGGAATCTGAGAAAAGAGTCTTGGCCGTGGAGTTGCACACGCCCCTGTTCGAAGAGCAGGTGGTTTCCAATTGCGACTGCTGTCTCATGTTCGAGCCTTAGACAACAGAATATAATGTTGTTTTGAGGTAACTTACATCACATGTAATGTAACTAGCAAAAATATTAGTATCACTTGTTTGAAGCCAATCAGTAGTTTTGTTTATTTTTATCTCGGATAGTAGCCGCGTGAAATATTTCAGTGGTATTCAGTATCTGCAAAACTAATTATAGGATCTGCTTGAAAATTGGCAGTAATAAATCAACTTACCGGAGGCGCGTTCCGGAAGAGTGCAGGTCACAAAACCAACATAACAAACACGTGAAACATTAAAATATAGGAGATAGATAAAATAATTGCAGCCAATGGCCACAGCAGGGTATTTTAACTGAGCGCCCGTGGGCTCCAAACAAGTTCAATATCAAGTAGTTTCAACTTTGGCTAGGAGAAGCTACTGTCACTGACACCAAGCGGTGAACGTTGGAACTTGATAGAGCGTTTCCTAACCAGCCTGATACATCCTACAAATGTTGCTACACACTACTAATTCTAATGGTAGGTTCTTTTACATGCCATAAATCTATGACATGGGCCCGCCGGCTTTACTTCCTCGCCGAAGGAAGGCATACTGAAGGATTTTAACGCTCTTATAAATCCGACAACTTAGGCCGAGTATTTTTGCGGCTTAGGTTGCGTAGTTGGTAGCATGCTGAGCTTATATGCCCAAGATAGCGGGTTCAAACCCGGCCGAAGCCGTCGGATTTTTTAAGAGCGTTAAAATCCCTCAGTATGCCTTCCTTCGGAGGGGAAGTAAAGCCGGCGGTCCCATGTCATAGATTTATGGCATGTTAAAGAACCTTCCACTAATTACACCTGTGTGAAGCAAAATTTATAGGTTAAGAATGTGAACAACGCTCTTAGGTTCCTACGTTCGTTGCCAAGAGCCGACTGCGGTGGCGTCTAGTAGCTAAGTTCTGAACTAGTCCTAGTAGTCTTTGACGGTGGCGTGTGGTGGCAAGAGTAGGAACTATTTGAAAAATTCAAAGTTGCAGTCCTTTCTTGAATTAAACAAGTAGTTCCGTGAAGAACTAAACAGCCTATTTTCATATATCCTACTTATGTTAACGGCCAATATCAACATACAAAATTTAAGTCTGATTGCTGTAATAGATTCGTAGATAGTGAGAGCCGACTAAATATTTCCGATGGTCGCCATGTTGGATTTGATATATCTAGGTCCTAGAGTTATGTACTGTTACATGAATATCATTGTGTACGTGTAGCATTCAAACTTCAATCGCATGATTAGGACACAAGAAGTAACAAGGAGATTTTAAAATTTCGCACAGCTGCCATCTTGTGGTTATGGAAACAATTGAAATAAATTAGATGCCAGTGGATTAACATTCGTATAAGGATTTACTGTACCAAGTTTCACTGCACACGGATGGTTAAATTGCGAGTAACGTCCATGTGAATATTTATACTTCGCGTCACCGCCGTGTTGGATTTGTGATCACCAGGTTATTTTAAGTCCTAAAGGTGAACTTCAGTTCATAGCCCCTATGGACATAAAAAAATCACGTTGATTGCTATAATAGATTCGTAGATATTCAGAGTCGTCTAAATATTTCGGATGTTCGCCATGTTGGATTGTTAAATGTATAGGCCATAGAGTCATGTACCATTAAAGAAAATTATTGCGTATTTCATTATTCAAACTTTCACTTCGATCGCATGATTACGACACAAGAAATAAAAACTTAATTTTAAAATTCGCACAGCCGCCATCTTGAGGTTATGTAAACAATTGAACTAAATTAGATACCAGTGCATTAAAATGTGTATAAACATTTCCTGTATCAGATTTCATTGCGTTTGAAACATTAAATCGCGAGAGAGGTCTATTTAAAATTTTCAAATTCGCTTTGTGGTTAACCGGTTTTTGAAAGTCTTATAGGTGAATTTCCAGTGGTGCTCTTTATCTCCGTACAAAATTTCAGGATGATACCGCTAATAGTTTCAGAGATATAGAATGCCGGTGAAATATTTCGCACATCCACCATCTTGTGGTTATGTAAACAATTGAACGAAGTTAGACGTTGGTGCATTATAATGTGTATAAACATATATTGTACCAAGTTTTATTGCGTTTGGATGGTTAAATCGCGAGAAACGTCTATTTAAAAGTCGCAAATTCGCGTGGTCGCCATGTTGGTTTTGTAGTTACTAGTTTTTCAAAAGTCACATAGGTGAACTTCTAGTAGTTCCCTTTATCACCGTAATATATTACAGGGTGATATCGGGGATAGTTTCGGAGATATTGAATGCCTGCGAAATAATTCGCACAGCCGCCATGTTGGATTGGTGAGGCGTAACAAAATTTGAAGGGCACGATCGGGGTCGCCCGGAATAGTGCTATGAACTTACCGAGTTTCATTAAAATCGCTCCAGCCGTTTAGAATTTATTAGGGGGGGGCACACACTCACACTCCTCACACACACACACACACACACTCACACACGAACAAAAGGTGATCTCATAAGCCTTTTTTTTTTTCAAAATTGAAAATAGGCTAAAAACAGATACACACACTAATGCAGCCATCACAATTAACACCGGTTATCAGACAGATTCTACACACACCCAAAGTACACGGGGCTACATGACCGCGTTGTCACAGCCCCTAAACTGAGGAACCAACCAACCATCGGACAGGTTTGATCCCACAAACTTGGGCACAGGAGTTCAGCATGCTACTGACTACACCACCGAATTCTTATAGATAATCTAATAGATAGCGATCCAAATCACAGTTTCCCAACACATCTACCTCTAGGTTGCAGGTTCGTATCCTGGCGCAGTCGGCTGGCATTTGAGGGTGTGCAAATGTGAAGGAGCCGTGTCAGTAGATTTACTGGCACGTTAAAGATCCCCTTCGGGGCAACATTCCGGCACCCCGGCGTCTCTAAAAGCCACTGTAGTTAAAAGGGACGTAAACCCAATAACATTATTATTCATTACCATATTCCAAGACAAGTTTACCATTATAAGGAAACTAGGATTTTGCTAAATATTAACCTAGTTAGATTGTGCACTGAAACATTATTTGCACTGAATATTTTAAGTTGAATTCAGGTGATGATAATAATAATGGAGCAGGCGCAACATATAGGCCTACATCTCATTGCGCGGGAAGCAGTTGTCACAGAACAGGAAACTTACACTATATTGAGATTCAATCACTTATGATGAATTGGACTACGAAGAAATTTATGAAGGGAAAGGCAATCACTTGAAACAAGTCACTTAAACGGTACTTTTTTAAGAAGAAAAGAAGAGAAGATGGACAATAAATTGAAATTCGTTTACAAGATTTTGACATACAGTAGACTGTTTGTCTTCCGTTTAAAATATTAGTCCTTATACTGTTACTTGACAAAATACTTTCGCCCCAGATTCATTTCCTAAGTGTGTTTGTTTAATCATATTTGCAGAATGTGAAAAGTAGGTGTGTCTACTTAGTATAAAATAAAGTCCGCGACTCTTGGATGTCACGGTTAATGTCGGGAACCACTGGATGGATTTTGATGTGGATTTCATCATTCTGTAAAGGATATCTCGAGGAAGGTTTCTGTAGAAAATAATTTATTTATGATTAAAGGAAGCCAAGCAGTAAAGATTTCAGTGAGAAAGTCGAAATATAACCTGGCGTCCGTGCGCTTCTTAAGCTTACGCTGGGCAAACCGTTAAAAATATCAATATACTATGATTATAAGAATTGTTCAGCATGAAAAGTTCTACAAAAATGTATAAGAGAGCACATCTCTATCTTCAATACGTCGCCCACTATATGCGTTTTTACGTTTTCATTTCTTCCAACAATCTCCATGTTGGGGCAACAGTTTACGAGATAGCTTGGGGTGAGCCTACCGCCCCAGTTACAGCCAGCAGCAAACTGTCGAGTCGTGTTGAGTTAAGACTTCAGAGAAGAGTGGTTGTGTTTGGAGTTTCCCTGGAAGTGCAACTCGGCATTTCTTCATTTCACCTGTGAACTTTTCGTTCCGCAAAATACACGGTTAAGTTAAGATTGGACGGAAGGGGGATTTGTTTTTCATGCACCTCGCCATTCTTAAATTACGTCAGACAAGAATTCGTTGCACATGCATCTCCATGATAATATAATTAATAGTCTAGTCAGTGATTTTAACTCATCATACCGAGACGTAAAACGGATATAGGTGGTAGTACATTGACATCGAAAAATAAGCGCTTATCACGTAATGCGTTCATAACTGTTCCCGGGCGAAGCAGGGGCGGGTTGCTAGTTATACATAAAGATGTCGGTGATGATAATATGTAGTCCAAAATGCAGTCCTGGATGTCGGCTCGCTTGTCAGGTCTCTAACGTTGCACGCAGTTCTGTCCAGTTTTGCTCTTAGTGGCTATAGTGGAGGGTTTACTACGCTGTGCCTCGAGCTGGGAATGCACTGCTCCACGCTGACATGGACACCCAGCGAGCCGGAAAGTGAAAAAACTACAGGATATTATCATAAATTGTCTTCTTCTCATTGTTCACTTCATGTTGATGTATATCTACATGCAGCCAATCAACTGATGTTCTTGTACACAGCACAACTCTTTAGATGGCATCACTTGTATCCTATGCCAAGATTGGTGCATTGGTGCCCGTATATTATTTGCTGATAGTATCAGTATTAAGTCCATCCGCTGACAGTATATTGGCTGAGTGCTTCTATAAGCCGAGCCGGTGACAGCTTCACTATTAAATCTGCCTGCCCCTGGATATTACCGTAAGCTCGTCATATTAAAACTGAATCATTCTCGGTTTAGCGGAACAAACAAGCTTTTTCATTGCATTACCATCATTTTGTTTTCCGCTTAATTTTCATGTTCTATTGATTCGCAAAACAAGCGATGGCTCTGTGGGCTATAAACCATAATCTACAATGCCAAACATCCGATCGAACAACGCTACATTCCGGTAGTTTTAAAACCAGTGGCTGTGGAATACAGCCAACAAAACAGCACGTGGTGTGGTGAATATTACATCAGTAGGAGAGTTGTGGTCCCCATGATGATGATGATGAGGTTCCGACAACGGAGGTCGATAAATAGGATTTTTTAAACAGTATGTTAATCGATTACTGAGAATTTAAATAAACTTAAAAGTCAATTCCAAACTTACGAGTAAGATGTTTTATCAACTTCCTTGGTTATATGTATAAGTATCTGCTTCTTTTTATTTTTGGTAACTGAAATTGAAGTGCGTAGGACCAGTGGGCATTGTGACGAGATGTAGTTGAACTAGGCCTACAATATTACTTAGAGACTGGGTGATCTGGCATAAATATACTATAAACTATTGATTTCACGTTTAAAGTACATAAACTACCAGGGTAGATGGAATGCGAATAAACAGGAGATACTTATAATGACACATTCAGCGAGCAAACCGTCGCATCGTCAACAATAAGGAAACAAAAATGGAGTGACAGCGAGGTGACGCAAGTGGAATCGTAAGAATGCCAACTTGTGAACATAAATACTGTACTGAAAGATCTACGTTTCACATGTTGCAGAAATCGATTTAAAAACGTAAACTAATGTAGGATGATGTTTGTGTACTACCTGCCTGTCTGTCTGTCTGTCTGTCTGTCTCTCCTTCTTTGTGTGTTTGTTGTGCCCTCCTATCAACTCCTAAACGGCTCCAGCTATCGAAATACAATTTGTTATGAATGAAGATCAATTCCATAACATCCTCACACCGTATATTAAAATGATGTCTTTGCTGGCAACTAAACCAATTGAACTTGAAGCCAATGTTGAATTTCCCAGAAAGTATTCTTCCACACTGTTCAACAGCCGGTACACATATATGCTAGGCCGCTAGGCCATAACATTGCATATTCATTTTGTGCAAGCCATACATGACAGTGAGCTAGTGTAAGCTTTCACAGCTGGATGAGGAATCTTCAGAACGGCATTTCAGGTCACTGAACCGTGTAAAACATTTCTTGATAACTCCTGTTTCTCGAGCAAGTGCGGCTGGCATTTTCGAAAAGTTGTTCTGAATGGTAGAAGTGGTAGGGTGTTGGAACTTTCTGGAATCAACATGAGACGTGATTGGTTTTAGACCTTCCGGAATGTGCATTCCCCCACAAAATTTGGCGCCTATTACAGTGTTATAATGAGGCGTGCTAAGGAAGGTGTAGTGCTAAGGCGTGTGTTGTTGTTTGAGTCTTCAGTCTTTTCTATGGTTTGATGCAGCATCCCATGCATCCCTGTCCTGAGCTAATCGTTTCATCTCTACATAGCTACCACACCCTACATCCGAGGCAATCTGTTTAACATTCTAACCTTGGTCCATTCCTATAGTTCTTGTCGTCGAACCTTCCTTCCAAAACTAAGTTTGCTAGTCTTGAAATGATTTATATAACAGCTTACGCTTTCACGGCCGGCGTTCATAATTGGGTACAAGTTGTTCGGGTAGTACTGACTATCGAAAGGAGTGGAACACTTGATAATGCCGGACGCAGTTTCCGGTGAAACGTCGGGAGATATCCTGCCTGGACCACGGCCTACAACCCCGAACAACTTGTACCCATTTTGAAATGCTTTCCTTGCCTGACCCAACCTACTTTTTATATCCTCCTTTCTTCGTACATTTTTATTCCTAAGTAACAGAAGTCTCCTACTTCCTTTAGCTTTTTACCTGCCATTTTAACGTTCGTAGGGAGTTTCTGATTGTATTTCGGCTACATTCCTTATACGAAGCATTAACAAAATCTATTGGGCAGCCAAGGATTAGATCCAACTAATCAGAATAGATTCTAACATGTATTATAGGAACGCCACTATTATAGTTCTTTGAGGTAGTGGAGATATTTGTCTACTTATGAACCATAATCTCGAACAATGGAATCTGCGCAAATAAGATGAGAAGACGGCTGTCAATACAGGTGGGTCACGGAAATCACCAAACATAAGCTAGTTAATGCCCTGATAATTTCGAGCCGCAGAAACAGTAACACAGGAAGTGTGGGTATACCACCGGGTCTTCATAGAGAACACCAGACGTTCACTGCCGGGGTAATATAATAAAGCACTTTTTCAGGGTATTACGCCGTCCTTAGCTCCTTCAGCCAAGAAGTTTGCAATGCGCTTCTTAGAAGGGACATAGCAAGTAGTTGCTACCTCACAAGGGGTCCAAACAGCTGTAGCAACGTCTACTAACAAGCCCATAGGTAGATATGAGTGAAAATACAACACACATACGAACTCGAACTCTCTGACTCCAAGGAACAAATTGGAGATGGTGCAAAGGAAAGCTGCAAGACTCATTTTCCCAAACTAACAGTGTATCTGACATGAAGTCACTGGGATGGTAATCCCTCCCCACTAGAAGCCATGAAAGTAGACTCCAGGAGATATATAAAGCATGGAATGAATTGCGAGACAGAATTCATGAGTCAGGAAATATGGGTAGCAGAGATCACGCCTGAAAACATATGCTCAAAATTCAAAAATCAATTTTTGGTAAGTATCCTTTTAACGACCGGGGTATTGACACATCGAATGAGAAGTCTTAGAACCTTTCCCCAACAGTTCAAATGTTTTCCAGAATAAAATGAATATTGTATTTTTGGAACACAGAGACGTCTTGGAGGCATTTTCAGGGTTGCCTTAGTAAATAAATGTTTGATGCTTTTCAGTCGGTAAACACGATTGTACCCAAATGCGATGGGTTATTCCCTAATCCTGAAAAAAATACATGAGATTAATAAATACACTAGGATGACCAGTTTCAATCGTCAAGCAATCATCATCAGATCCATTACACTTAGGCTATAAACTCTTTGTCTGAAATAGATTTTATAGCCTTCGGCCACATCTCATGGCTTACTGGAGCCAAGGAGAAGAAGGTGATAGTGGGAGTTTAAGGACGAGTGCCAAACAGGTGGATTGACGAGTTGAAGATACTGGTAGGGAAGTCTCTCCACAAAGTCTCGGAGTTGGCTTGGGTCCGGAGGGAATGGCGGAAACTCTCCAACCACACTTGACATACCACCGCACCCCGTCAAGGATACAAGGACCGAGGACGAGGACTGGAAGTTAGATGTTTTAGGTACAGTTTGTTCCTTTGTAGCACTAACTGAATAATTAGCACCCCACGTCATTCTTTTTATTTGGGACTGAATTACAGATCATGAATTCACGAAATTTGAATTATGCGTGGATATAACCATATTTCAAATGTTTCCAATTTCACATATTGTGTTTTATTTATTTTTCAGGCCCATCCCTTACAGCAATTTTGATAGCACCTTGATGAAGCACATCCTCGTATGAATATTGAGTTCCCTGGAGCTTCTTCAACATCCATACAATAATATTTATTTAGATTTTCACTGGTTATTTCGACTTTCAGAATCATAGAGAAAAGTGTTTACATTAAAACAATAACATTTCTCACGAAGATGTCGAAAGGAATCTGGCGTAAATATAACTAATATCTTTGAGAGAGTGCAAATTGTTAAACAATTTTAGATAATTCAAGTGATAGAAGGCATATTTCAGTGTTGCGTAGTTCCATTAAACAAATATTTTCAGTCGGTCAACACAAATTGTGCCCAATTACATTAGGCGGGAACAAGTATTTACATAACCTACAAACTAACACAGTATGCACAAATACCTACTTAATTGGATACCGTGTTTCGAATATCAAGCGCTCATCTTCAGATCTACTTCACTTATGCTTAATTAATATACGATGTTTATGAATTACACTTAAACACAAATATACTGTATACTACCAACCCGCCACGGCTTCGCCCGCGAACAGTTATGCATGTATTACTTGATAAGCGCTTTTCTTTCGATGTCAATGAACTACGACCTATATCCGTTTTATGTCTCGGCATGTTGGGTTAAAATCACTAACTGGACTATTAATTATATTATCATGGAGATGCATGTGCAACAAATTCTTGTCAGACGTAATTTAAGAATGGCGAGGTGCATGCAACACAAATCCCCCTTCCGTCCAACCTTAACTTTGACTGCTGGTTGGCTGGTTCATCAGTTTAGGGGCTGCGACAACGCGGTCATGTAGCCCCATGTACTTGGAGTGTGTGTAGAATCTGTCTGATAACCGGTGTTAATTTTGATGGCTGTATTAGTGTGTATATATGTTTTTTAATTCAAGTAAGGACTGCAACTTTGAATTTTTCAAATAGTTTCTACTTTTGCCGCCAAACGCTATCGTCAACTACTACTAGGCCTAGTTCAGAACTTAGCTACTAGACGCCACCGCAGTCGACTCTTGGCAACGAACGTAGGAACCTAAGAGCGTTGTTCACATTCTTAATCTATAAATTTAGCTTCACACAGGTGTAATTAGTGGAAGGTTCTGTAACATGCCATAAATCTATCTCATGGGACCGCCGGCTTTACTTCCCCTCCAAAGGAAGGCATACTGAGGGATTTTTAACGCTCTTAAAACATCCGACGGCTTTGGCCGGGTTTGAACCCGCTATCTGGGGCATAGAAGCTCAGCATGCTACCAACTACGCCACCGAAGCCGCCTAACTTTGACTGTGTATTTTGTGGAACGAAAAGTGCACAGGCGAAATGAAGAAAAGCCGAGTTGCACTTCCACGGAAACTCCTAACACAACCACTCTTCTCTGAAGTTTTAACGCAACACGACTCGACAGTTTGCTGCTGGCTGTATCTGGAGTAATAGGCTCGCCTGCTAGCTAGGCTGTAACTGGGGTGATAGGCTCGCCCCTAGATAGCTCGTAAACTGTCGCCTCGGTAATTGAATGGAGATTGTTGGAAGAAATGAAAACGTACTTTTAGTGGGTGATGTATTGAAGATAGAGATACGCTCTCGCGGACTTAGTGTAGAACTTCTCATGCTGAACAATTCAGAGTATATAGATATTTTTGACGGTTTACCCAGTGTAAGCTTAAAAAGCGCACGGACGCCAGGTTTTATTTTCATTTTTTTTACTGAAATTGTTACTGCTTGGCTTCCTTTAATCATAAATAAATAATCTTCTACAGAAACCTTCCTCAAGATATCCTTTACAGAATGGTGAAAACCACATCAAAATTCAACCAGTGGTTCTCGAGGTTCCCAGTGACATCAAAGGATCAGGGGACTTTGTTTTATACTAAGTAGAGATATATACAATGTGTATATTACAAGAGTTCGTAAATACTTGCGTAACACGTCAAACCTATTTACAGACAGTATAGTTTACTAGTATGGTTGTTGCGTTATTATTATTAATATGGTTTAACTATGTAGCCTGTGATCTATTGGCCATTTGATAATGAAAGGTGAAGCAGTTCAAAGAGTTTAGGAATACATATATTTAGGAACCATAGTTCATGATATTAATGACTGCTCTCAATAAATTAAGGCAAGGATAGGACAAGTCAGAAGTGCATTCATTCAAATGAGATATTTATTGTGCAATAGAGTCCTTAGTTTAAATTTAAAACTAAGGTTGCTAAAATGTTATGTGTTCTCGGTACTCTTCTACGGTATGGAAGCTTGGACACTCAAACAAGATGGGGTTAACAGACTAGAGGCGATTGAGGTGTGGACATATCGAAGGATCTTAGGAGTAAGCTGGATGGAATCACAAATCTTGAGATATTGCGTTGGATAAGTAAAGATAAGAACATAATTACCTGTGTCAAAATTAGGACGTTACAATACTTGGGCAATATAATGAGAGGAGACAGGTATCGTCTTCTACAAGAAATTATTCAAGGGAAGGTTGAGGGCCGAAGGAGTCGAGGAAGAAGAACGATCTCTTGGTCGGACAACCTAAAAAGATGGTTCAAGTGTAATTCCAGTGAACTTTACAGTGCTGCTAGATCCAAAAACCGGATTGCTGTGATGATCGGCAACCTTCTTAGAGGAGACGGCACATGAAGAAGAAGAAGAAGAAGAAGAAGAATAACTTCAGCAATGTTGTCTATATTTTGTTATTGATGTGTAACATCTTTCCACTCGGTAGCTGGACATTTTTGTGGGAGTGATTTTGGAAAAGAGACGGAAGTGGATGGGACGGAAGTGGATGGGACGGAAGTGCATGGGACGGAAGTGCATGGGACGGTAACAATGAGCGCGCGCGGTGGCGGAGATCAGTACAACGACGTACTGTAAGCCATGTGATTATGTAGAATGTAAATCTCATACGGTTTACCTCGAGATTTCGAGGCCCCATTAAAGAAATTCCTAGAATAAATCATCTTGAAGTTGTCGTTCTTTGGTATGAAAATATTCATTATATCATATTTCCTGAAAACAATTACGATTTATTAAATCTTCATACTTTTGCTGTATTCTTATTTAATGTAAGCACTCGATACGTCGAGTGCTATATCGCATCAACCAACACTCCTAACAACGTAGGAATTCAGTATATTAACACCGACTACTAACAATAATTGAAACTTCGTTGGTCTAAACGTATCACTGGGAGAAACGCATTTAGTATACCTACTGCAAACCTAATTTTTAATCGCGCCTATACTTGGCAGTGCGCTATATCGGCAATAAGAGGCCATTTTCAATAACACCGCTGGCATGGGTTCACTAACTGGCCGGTATAAGGCGCAGCTCGCATACAGTTGCAGGTATATGTCACTACTGCAGATGCATTGGAAAATCCTATCATGTTTGCTGGCACAAGGTAGCACTATTAGTTCATTCTTTAAAAAATGCGAGTAGTAATATGGAATTATTCGAATAACATGTCGGATGTTACACATCATATGCGACTACTGTAAGGCTCGTATCTTTTTTATTATTATGTATGTTCTAAATTGACCGTTCCTATTGAAACTAGTGGGGTAATTATATTGTAATATCTCGTGCGGCGAACACACAAATGATACATTGCACTAAATGTAATAAAGTTATGACAACTGACCTGGTTTTAGAAACTGATCCTTGTAGCACCCGGCCTCGATGCGCTAATTTAGTTAATTTTAGTAAACTTATTGATCTTCACCAATGAATTCTTGTTAATTTGACACAGACGAAGGCATACATCACTCAACATCTAAGGACCCACACTTTTCTCCAATAATCTCTTCGAGCCTGAAGACGTGGTGAAGTGGCTTCAGAGAGGAGAGCGTCTTTGTTTTGTGTCACTTAGTGCAGCGCTGACAGAAACTAGCTATTTAAAGCTCCAATCGATCAACACAGCCGAGGTACTGCTCTTCAAATACAAAGCATTCAGAACTTGGGAGATCAAGTCAGAGAGAAAGATTTATTAAAAATGAATCGTCTGGCCTTAAATAAAGCTGAGCTCGAGAATCTTGAAACAAGGCATAATAGAGTACAATATTGATAAAAACGTAGTCAGTCTAATGTTGTAGCTGTTGTTGTAGTTTCATTTGAGAGAATTATTTAGGCATCGTCGTTAGTACATAAAGCATTTACATAGAACGTGTTGTTCGAATAAGCAATTATACAATTTTAAGAAATAATAATCAAAAATTCGAAAAATGCACTATAAAATGGAGAAAATAATCTTATAATAATAAACTCACAATATTTCAAAAATTCGAAAAATGCACTGTAAAATTGAGAAAATGATCTTATAATAATAAACTCACTATTATTTCAAAAATGACATCTTAAGCTCAAACGGAAAAGTCAATCAAAATAGATTATCTTGTATCAGCTACTAATTTCTTCTTAACTCTGAGAGACGTGACTCCCTCATATAAGGATGTGACATGACTAAATTGGAAAAAACATGACCTTAAAAGGCCGATTTCTCTCAAATATGACCCAAAAAATCTACCAAACTTAAAAAATGCTCTTAAAATGGAAAAAAAAAGAAAAAATGCAAAAATATGCTAAATAAAAATGACATATTTGAATACGGGGCGGCCTGTCTGGAGTTTCTATGTAATTCAGCATTGTTTTAGACAGCTCAATAAAAAGATGACATGCCATCAGCATCCGGGCCCTAGTAATCAATCTTCAAATCAATGTAAATAAGACATCAGAGGTCGTTCAGTCAAGCGTGTTCACCATTTTAAATATCTAAGGAGTATCGTCACTGACGATTTAAATCCCGACGATGAAATTAGGAGTCGCATTGAAATGGCACGCAGTGTAGAGTATATGGGAACATGTCCTCACGCTTAAACAATGACAACTTAAACCTGAAGCTCCGATAATGATTGGCTCCAACCTTTGTCTGGTTGACATTCCTGTCTAGTATGGAGGTTTGCACTTTGAAGGTCAACACCATGAAACTATTAGAGACCTTCGAAAAGTGGATTCATAGACGAATGCTTAAAATACCTCGGACTGATAGAGTTACTAACAGAGATGTCCTCAGAAGAGCAAAATGTGATCTTCAGCATTGTCTACCATTAAGTACCGACAAACTACGTATTTGGGTTGCTTAGACTAATACGACAAGGCATAATGGATGGCAGACGAGGACTTGGCAAAAGAGAGATGTCCTGGCTTCAGAATATCAAGGAGTGGTCACGGATTCGATATTGTTCCGGCTTGGGGTGGACAGAGGCGCCTTTTCTATGATGATAGCCAACGTTCGGGGGACCGAACACGGTACTTGAAGAATAAGAAGAAGAAGGAAGGAAAAGGAGAAGGAAAACGGGAAGGAAAAGGAAAAGTAAAAGGAAAAGGAGAACGAGAAGGAAAAGGAGAATGAGAAAGGGAAGGAAAAGGAAAAGGAGAAGGAGAAGGAGAAAGGGAAGGAGGAGAGGGAAAATGAAAAGGAAAAGGAAAAGGAGGAGGAGAAGGAGAAGAGAAGGAGAAGGAAAAGGAAAGGGGAAAGGAAAAGAAAAAGGAGAAGGAGAAGGAAAAGGAGAAGGAAAAGGAGAAGGAAAATGAAAACGAAAAGGAAAAGGAGAACGAAAAGGAAAAGGAAAATGAAAACGAAAAGGAGAAGGAGAACGAAAAGGAAAAGGAAAAGGAGAAGGAAAATGGGAAGGAAAAGGAAAAGTAAAAGGAAAAGGAGAACGAAAAGGAAAAGGAAAAGGAAAATGGGAAGGAAAAGGAAAAGTAAAAGGAAAAGGAGAACGAAAAGGAAAAGGAAAAGGAAAAGAAGAAGGATAAGGGGAAGGATAAGGAAAAGGAAAAGGAGAAGGAAAAGGAAAAGGAGAAGGAAAAGGAAAAGGAAAAGGAAAAGGAGAAGGAGAAGGAGAAGGAGTATATTTGAAACGATTTAATTAATAATAATAAATAGCGGCTTCGGTGGCGTAGTTGGTAGCATGCTGAACTGCTGTGCCCAAGATAGCGGTTTTAAACCCAGCCGAAGTCGTCTGATTTTTTAAGAGCGTTAAAATCCTTCAGTATGCCTTCCTTCGGAGGGAAAGTAAATCTGGCGGTCCCATGTCATAGATTTATGGCATGAAAAGATCCTTCCACTAACTAAACTTGTGTGAAGCTAAATTTCTAAGTTAGATTTCGCTGAAACGCTCTATCATTGTTCCAACGTTCACCACTAGGGGGTGAGTGACATCTGGTAGTGAAAGTTGGAACTACTTGAAATTGAACGGAATTTGTAGCTCACCCTATGGGTGTCCACTTGAAGCAGCTAGAGCCTCTGGCTAGTCGAGCATGTTCTCGGACACTCCTGCCACTAAAATCCATACGCTGAATAAATAAATAAATAAATAATAATAATTATTAATAATTTAGCCTCGTGTCGAAAAAGGAATGGTGGAACGACAGAACAAAGTGGAGAGGAACCATATTTTCCCCCACCCAGTGTCAGCTGGAAAAGTGGAAATGAAGATGATGATGATGATAAATTTAGCCTCGAGTGCTAAGGTGTGTGAGGAATATTATCTGATAACCTGTTTTAGTGTTGTCGATTGGGAAGTCATTTTGTAGAGTTGCCTTCGTAAATAAAATGTACGACACAGAATCGAGGAGAGTGGACGAGAATCGTGAGGGATGCCAAAGCCCATCCTGGGCTGTAGCGCTGAGTGAGTAAGTAAGCCTTAAATACAAATCCAAGACAGCACACCAACCTGGTCATTAAGTAACCATTACACTAAACAAGTAATAGGACATTATGCAACCAGCCTATAATGGCAATAATTAAGACACGAGTATGTTTAATTTTCATACGAGTGTCTTAATTACTGCCATTATAGACGAGTTGCATATGACTGTTTATGTTCGACGATAATTATAACTATTTTATGTTCGAACATGAGTATTCATAAATATCTGTCGAGATTTCGCCAGTTTTATGTACTGAACAGAGCGCATGGGACGCAGAGAATACCACGGCCTCCTCGATTACCCCACTATGACACTAGCCACGCAGTGAAATTTAAAATAGGAGGCCGCAGGTGCGATGCTATCCTTACCTAATTGGTCACACAACTGTTTCTTGAGCTCTGATTGGTGGGAGAAACTGTATCGTAATGAAAACTTGTACTATAATGAGCCTCATTATAGTGCAGTTTTCTGACATATAATATTTGCATTTCACCATGGTCGAACATAAACTTAATTAAGAGCCATTAACATTACCGGTATCACAACAACAATAAATCACAAACAAACAAACAAACCTGAAAAGTCACGGGAATTTACAATAAACGCTCTAACTAAAATTGTGCACATAGTGTATACAGTATATCTTAACACACGTAGACAATTAGTACTTTGTCAGACCAAAATCTAAATGTCACTGACATCTATTTTTATTTCACTTGGGAATATCATTGGGAAAACGATTGACATGCACCCGATGTTGAAACCATTCATTCACGTGCCTTAACAGTTTGTAAATGATGTGTTGATGGATCTAGCTGGTGATGCTCAAAGCACTGCCGGAGTAAATAATAACAAGATTACCAGGCCATTTCATGTGTCTCACATAACGAAATGCCGTGCAACCCTATTTCCGAAAACGAACTCTTCCGGGAAAGCTATGTGTAAATCAGTCCGGGAAACTACAATAAAGGCACTCCCATTTTAACGGCAATGTCGATGGTTTAATTTACTTCATAACTTCTCCATTAGAGACAGAGAGGGAAAATGCATTTTAGGCCAGTGCGCTTTACCTAATGGCAAGCGGTGCCCGGCAGTACGCACAGGTATTCGTATGGTGCATCAAGTGCTTTTGCTAAGTGACCATATTGTTATGGAGAAACTGTACCGGACATTCAACCCCAGTTCGACCTGGTCAGTAAGAACCTCGCATCATCAATTAGCCGCGGGATCAGGTCATAACTGGGCATAACGAATAATAATAATAATAATAATAATAATAATAATAATAATAATAATAATAATAATAATAATAATAATACAAGGGGTGTACAATATTGTCTTACACTTTATTTTTTTCTACCAAAATGAAGTACATTACACATCAGTTGTTACGTACACCTTCTCAATATAATCTCCTTGCAACTTTATGCACTTTTGCTATCAATGTGTCAGTCTCTCCAGACTTTCCTGAAATAATTCTTTCGGAGTGCTAAGTACCCATGCCTTATGAGCTGTGTCCAGGTTTGCATAATCTGAAAAAAGGCGGTGATCATCACTTGGAGCCAAGTCGGGAGAGTATGGTGGTATGGCAGCACTATGCATCCCATTTGATCAATGGCAGCGGTGGTCTCTCGTCTAGTGTGGGGTCGGGCATTGTCATGTTGCAGAAGCACACCTTTAGGCCTTTTTCCTAGCCGCAAACGATACAACAATCGATGCAATGGAAGCTTAGGGGCAGTCCACTGCCAAGGAAATGTCGAACAGTGCCATGAGTTGGCAAGCGAATGGCGACAGTGTTCTGGGACACAAAGGGCATCATCCTCATTGACTGACTGGAACTGGGGGCCACGATTAACATTGCAAAATATGTGGCAACCCTTTAGCACTTACGTCGCACAGTGTGTCGAATCCCATATCTAGGTGGAAAAAATTCCCTGTCGCAAATGAAAGCGAAAACTAGCTCATTCGATAGTGAACAAACCAGATGGTGACCTTCGGTCTTCCTTTCCGCTCTCTGGTGCGTAGGAGGGAGGTTATAGGTGCTGAAATGTCTTCCTGGCATTTATCAGGTCATTTGATAGGAGGTGTTGGAGTGAACCAAACGTTGTGATTCTAGTGAGTTCAACGAGGTGTTGTCTTCTGCGACTCATGGAATAGTGAAAAGAGGTATGTGTTCGCACTTTTATGCGTAATACAAGCTTTCTGCACTAAATAAATTATTTACTTAATGAGTGTCTCATAGTGCCACTTTACTTTAAACGTCATTCGATAGGAAATTTAATGCAGATTCAGGATCTGTAGTGGTTTGGTTGCGCACGAATGTGCATGATGGTTTATTTTCTTATTTTCAGTGACTATGTGGGCATTACCGCGAGAAGAATTTTTCAACGCGTGGCGGTCGTGTCGTATATAGGGGCGTACAGACGTCATATTTCAATATGTTATGAATAAATTTGGTCCTACAACTCTTACTGACACTCAGGTGCAGGAGCTAAGAAACAAAATTAAGTTGATATCCCATAATATTAACAAAAATGGGAGAGTGCAAGAAGAACAATGCCATGTACATAGGTAATCTACCTATGGAAGCTATTGAGTTACTCAATGACCCCCAAGGAACTTTGACACAAATGATGAAGACCAGTATAGCAATGACTACGATGATCTGGACTCTACATAAGAATCAGGTGACGAATGAACATTAGACATTTTGTTATTACTAAGGGGAGTGAGATTAAAGAGAACATTACTTGACGAATGGACGTTTTCTTTTTATTGGCAATGGGAGAAATAGGCCTAATATTCAAAATATGTTGTCTTTATTTCCATGCTTTTCAGGAGAACTAATATTGTTTTCGTGTGTTTACTAAAACTACATCATTAACAGGACTGTAAAATGACATTTTGTTATAAAAAATTTGTTTGTATGATTTTAACGAATATTTTTATTTTATTTTTGGAAAATTAAAGTTATTTTTTGTGCATATTTCGTTGTTCTATGTTTAATAACAATTTAATATACGATTTTATTCTGGATGATTTTACATACAGTGACTTCGTCTATTCCCTCAAATAAGGTGTAACAAGAATACTTGACTGAAAGTCTCATTGTTATTCATATTTTATCCAGTTTTAAATAGTATGTTTACCACTGTCATAAACTATCACATACACATCCAAATCGTGATTTTTATTACCAAAAATGGATGATTCTTGTGTTGCTTTCGGTCATTTTTTACACCTCACCTTACCCCTCACACCTATATATTTACCCCCGAAGATCGTACACTTTAGACGATGCCAGAAATTAATTCAGCGACCTCGAAAACGGTATATTGCCAACTTTTAATAGAATCCCAGGACTATTAACGAAGTTATTAATTTTTTCCTCCTAGAATTGGGATTCGACACACTGTGCGTCGTGCCGTTAAAATTAAGCGGTGAGGAAAATAAGCTAATGGTATGCTTCTCCAACAAGACAATGCCCGCCCCAACACTAGACGAGAAACCACTGCTGCCATTGATCGAATGGGATTCACGGTGCTACCACACCCTCCATACTCTTCCGACTTGACACCAAGTGATTATCACCGCCGTTTTGCGGATTTTGCAGAACTGGACACAGCTGTCAAGGTGTGGGTAAGCAGCACCCCGAAGGAATGGCTTCAGAAAGGTCTGGAGAGACTGATGCATCGATGGCACGAGTGCAAAAAGTTACAAGGAGATTATGTTGAGAAGGTGAACGTAATAACTGATGTGTAATGTACTTCATTTGGGTAGAAGATAATGAAGTGTAAAATAAGATAATACGCCCCTCGTATAGTAAAAATAATAATAATAATAATAATAATAATACAGTTTTCCATTTCATATTATCGGTGTAAATGAGGTTGCCTAGTTCAGGGGCTTGATATCGCGTCAGCAATTGAAGGTGATGCCAGGTCGATATGTGGAGCGATGGACACTCGTCACTTGTTTGTGTAGCACTGCTCTGTAATAAGCCATCAGCCCGGTAAACAGGTCGTGCTCATCCAATTTCCTGCTCAATGAGTCCTTTACGACAACATCCGCTGTTCCATGACGCGACATCTTTACGGCTCAGATCACTTTTACAACCTCTAGCTTCTTTTATTACTGTTGGGTGTCGTCCACTCCAACAATCACTTCTCGCAAGATACAACAGACCCCCTTAACTCTTCTACACGTATTGTTTTCTCTATACATTCGGTTCCTTCTGGGCAGTGACAGGTGTGAGTGTTTCCTTAACCCTTTGACCGCCAACGTCCAGTTGATCGGACGTTCTGAAAAGATACAGTATGTTTTCCAAGTTGCTTATTCGTTTTAATAGTTCATAATACAAACAGAGCTGAAACTCCAGTATCAGTGGAAGAACACTCCCATATGGAACAGAGAACATATATCAAGGGCAACAAATCTCCTTCAAGGACAAGACATTGCTCTGCCGTGGAAGAAATTCTGGTCCCTACAATTTATACTTCTGGACAAAAAGTTGAACAGAAAATTGAAATTTGAGATTCTAGAATCCTGCGTCTTCCCAACATTTATATCCGGTAGCCAAACCTGGGCAGCAACGAGAAGACAAATGAGTTATCTACAAGTGTGCCAAAGAAAGGTGAAACGTAAGATATTGGGAATAACGCAGAAAGATAGAGTCTCAAATGAACAACTATCAAAACTGTCAGCATTACCAGATATTGCGGAAAAGGTCACCAGGCACAAATGGAAATTGGGAGGTCATATTGCGAGGATGCGAGGCGACAGATGGACACACAAGACTATCATATGGGGCACAAGAATGGGAAAGCGTCAGGGAGGGAGACCGAGGTGGAGATGGTCCGACTTCTATTCCGCGTGGGCAGGCCCACAATGGACCAGAGCAGCAAGAAGCAGGAGCACGTGCAGGTCCATGGAAGACCGTTGTCAAAGTAATTAAAGTCCATAGTAAACCCAAGAAAGAAAACTCTAAGTTACCTAATGAGAATAGCTCAGTGCTTGAGCGAAGTAAGAGCTACCCTCAATGTAGGAGCCTTTGCCCTTCTAGGGACATTGAGGCAATTATTATTTATTATTAAGTTATAATACATGTTTGGACTAGTATTGAATTAAATAAGAAAATATGCAACAAGTTTTAAAATTGGCGACAGTGATGACCTTTCATCCGATAATGTTTTGTATTAGTTGGCGCGAGTCAGCTTGCTAGCTCGAGGCGCTTCGTGCTTCTGCTACCACTTCCCGCCAAGTCCTGCTGTCTTTCCCGGCAGAAAACACTGTCCACCTCGGAATTCTCATCCTATCTCATCCTATACTTTTTTTTTTCAATGTATCATTGAACATGTTAGTGACCTACGAGTATACAGACATTTTATGCAGGTATCGTGTTTGGAGACAAGCTTTGTTGGGTCCGTTTTATCTCATTTTCCCACTGACTTTGGGATGCGCTCTCTCGTCTTTCCCTTTCTTATCTGCATTTCATGGCTCTCCTTCCTTCCAAGTCCCTCAATCCTCATTCTTCGAGGGTTGAGGGCATTCCTTTTCTTCCTGTCCCTTATTTGCCTTATCCTTTATTTGTTCACCATTTCTTCTGGTAAGTAAGTTTGTTGCTAGTATTAGTTATAGTTTTCATTCTCATCTCATCGTTCAGTATCACCCAAACCATTAGCGGCCGATAACCTAGATGTTAGGCCCCTTAAAACAACAACTATCATCATTCAACTATTCACTAATCACCCCTTTTACGAATATTGACTAGATGTCTTCGCTCTGATATTGGTGTTGTTGTTGATGTCCCCACCATGTCTAGAACGTGATTCATTCATGGAAATCGTACTTACTGCCCCCGAACCCCGTAGCGAAGGGATTTCCAACTTAGCTGTAACTCGAAAAAAAAATCTAAAAAATAAAACAATTCCTTCACAATTATTTGTAAAACACGTACATTGCATAATGAACATTACTCGAGAGTAATGGCAATTTGTAGCCGATTAAATTTGTTTAAATGCCGTGGATATTACATTTACACATAACATTTACTTATTAGTGGTGTAGTGGCTAGATCTTGGCCGACACGCCTGAGGATTTGAATGAGTTTGTGAATGGTATGGACTCCGTCTTGAGGAAATAATTCATGATGAAAATTAATAAATGTAAAACAATAATATTGGAATGCAGCCGAAATAAATCAGAAACCTCTATGGACATCAAATTGGCAGGTGAGAAACTAAAAGAAGTAGGAGACTTCTGTTACTTAGGAAGCAAAATAACCAGTGATGGACGAAGCAAAGAGGATATAAAAGGTAGGTTAGCTCAGGGAAGGAAAGCATTTCTACAGAAAAGGAATCTGTTGACATCGAATATAGATATATGTATAAGGAAGTCATTTTTGAAGGCCTTTGTCTGGAGCGTGGCGCTCTATGGAAGTGAAACTTGGACTATTGGTGCAGCAGAAAAGAGGAGAATTGAAGCATTTGAAATGTGGTGTTACAGGAAAATGATGAAGATCAGATGGGTAGATAGGGTTACAAACGAAGAGGTATTAAGACTAGTTGGAGAGGAGAGATGCTCCTGGTGACTGCTAATGAAGAGAAAAGATAGGTTGGTAGGACACATAGTCTACTAAGACACCCAGGAATAGCAAGCTTAGTTATGGAAGAAAGAGTCGAGGGCAAGAACTGTAGGGGTAGACCAAGGTTAGAATATGTTAAACAGATTGCCTCAGACGTAGGGTGTGGTAGCTATGTAGAGATGAAATGATTAGCTCAGGACAGGGAGGCATGGAAAGGTGCATCAAACCAGTCAAAAGACTGATGACTCAAACAATAACAACAACAACAGTGGCTAGCATTCTTGACTGTCGCCCCGGAGGTCCAGGTTTGTTTCCCGGCTCTGCCAAGAAATTTAGTTCTGGTTTGAGGGTTGGAATGAGGTAAAAATTACAAGACAGAAGAGGGGGAGTTCAATTCCCACCTCAGGCAACCTGAAAGTGGTTTTCTGAGAATTCCCCATTTCTAAGCCAGCCAATGCGAGGATGATTCCTAACCTAAGTCCACGGCCGCCTCCTCCCCATGCTCACCTGAATTACAATAATACACACACTAATACATCCATCACGATAACACAGAATATCAGACAAAATTTCACTCCCTCCCAGGGGCTCACATCTTGTGGGACGTGAGTTGGCGACCACGGGGCCTCAGCTGAGTCCGGCATTGCTTCCACTTACTTGTGCCGGGCTCCTCTCCGTCTTCTTTCCTGTCGACCTCACTTGGTCAACTCTTGTTCTCTTCCGACCCCGACGGTATTAGGGTATCCGAGGCCTAGGGAGGCTCTTCCTTTCCCGCCTTAATTGGCCTTTGTCTCATCTTTTCTGATACCCTCCTTCTGCGAGGGGTCAGCCTTCTTTTTCTTTTCCTGTTATCTCCTGCCTTTTGCTCAAGGCCCTCAAGGAGGCGGGGTGTGTATAGCCCCACTACTTCTGGTGCACCCTGGATATCGCTACACCCTCAGGGGCTCACGGCTGGTGAGTTCGGGAGTTAGCGACCCCGAGGGATTCCTGAGCTAGGTCCGGTTTCCCCCTTTTGTTCCTTACCTTTGGAGAGGACCCTCTCCTCTTTCACTTTCATATCTGTCTTTTATGGCTCTCCTTCCATCCAAGTCCCTCAATCCGCATTCTTCGAGGGTTGAGGGCATTTCTTTTCCCCCTGTCCTTTATTTGCCTTATTCTCCTTTTGTTTTCCATTTCTTCTTCTAGTATCTATATATTTAAAACAGTAAGGTGATTTTTGTTACCATGAGATTGAGAGAACGACAGAACCGATTTACTTCGTAGAGCACTCGAACGAAAGCTCTTGGCCTCTAGATTTGCAGAGTGTCTATAAAATAAACAAATATATTACGGTATATGTTTGAATTAATATAGAAAATAGCAGAATTCTTCACCCTCACGCATGCGCACAATCCGCCTGGGGTCATGACAAAATGGCGGTGAGAAGTCCATTAAAATGTAAGTTATTTAATAAGCTTGCATGTAATTGAAAACATACATTAACCAAGTTCTGACAATAAAATATAATAACAGTATGAACGTATACGAATGCGCAACATTGATTTATTTGGATAATGAAATGGATTATTTCCTTCAGACAGCGGCTTTTGATGATAATGAACGGCTGCGTCTGCAGCTAAACAAGAGTGGGTGAGTAGCTATGTGGTTAAGGCGACAGACTGTGGTTCCAAGGTTCACCGGTTCGGTCCCAGCCCTCGCCGATATATATATATATTTTTTTTACTACTGAAATATTGTTTAATCAAGGAATATTAGTAAGGTTTTATGTCTGTTAAAGATACATATTTCTACATTCCCTCTCGGTATATTTTTGAATTAATATAGAAAACAACATCACTCGCCGATATGAATGTCTTCACCCTCACGCATGAGCACAATTCGCCTGAGGTCATGACAAAATGGCGGTGGGAAGTCCATTAAAATGTAAGTTATTTAATAAGCTTCCATGTAATTGAAACATACATTAACCAAGTTCTGACAATAAAATATAATAACAGTATGAATGTATACGAATGTGCAACATTGATTTATTTGGATAATGAAATGGATTATTTCCTTCAGACAGCAGCTTTTGAAGATAATGAATGGCTGCGTCTGCTATTGATCAAGAGTGCGTGAGTAGCCATGTGGTTAAGGCGACTGACTGTGGTTCCAAGGTTCATAGGTTCGATCCCATCACTCGCCGATATGAATGTCTTTTTTACCACTGAAATATTGTTTAATCAAGGAGTATTAGTAAGGTTTTATGTCTGTAAAAGATACATATTTCTACATTCCCTCTCAATACGTTTTATTTCCGTTTTACCATTGCATTACAGCATGTGATCAAAACAGCAAACTGTTGTCCTCAGTCCGCCGTTTAAATATCTGCAATCAGTTCATATAACTGACAACAGATGGCAGTACATCGCCCATATAGTTCGAGTAACTGACAGCAGATGGCAGCACCATTGCATCGATATATTTAAAACCCAAGACATGGCACGTTTTCACGTGATGGAGAATTATAAAGGAGGGGAATATTTAAGAAGGGAAATTTTGAGGAACATTAACCGACAGTTGAATGTGTAGGCTATGTTGTTTATGTACGGTACCTTAATATTGCAATTTCCTCCCAATGCTTCGGTGGTCAAGTTATTAGCGTCCTAGACTAAAAGTTATAATTATGCATCGTCGATATACTCTTAAATTATTAAAGAAAAAAGTAGTTTTCCAGGCACTCGCGCGTGTCCACAATTGCTTTCGCCATAAGAGACACTTGGCAAACATAATTCGTTTGAAGGACTCCGACATCGTGGTCACTCAGCCCCGTGTACTTGGGTGTGTATGTGTGAAATTTTCTCTCATAACCTGTGTTATTGTCATGGCTGCATTACTGTGTGTATTTGTAATTAAGATGGTAAATGGCAAGGAGACGGCCAAGGCCTTAAGTTAGGAACCATCCCGGTATTTGCCTTAAGTGGAAGTGGGAAACCACGGAAAACCACATCCAAGATTGTCGAGGTGGGAATTAAACCTTCCTCTTCTTAGTTATACCTCAAGAGACTGAATGTGCCCCGTTTTTGCCCTCAGACCAGAATTCAATTTCTTGGCAGAGCAGGAAATGTAACCCGGGTCTCCGGGGCGATAGACAAGAATAGGTGGGCCTCCATGTGTTAATACGATTTTTGACATGCACGGGACATATAATTCAAAAACTGCCTCCATTAGGGTGACTGCCGAAGTGAGTATTGAGTATAGGCCTATGGTCGTTCCAGTAGTCGGCGAAGTGATTCTATGTTCCGCTGCAAAATGTACTGTCATAACCTATAACAGGTGATGGAAATTGCTTATTTAGAGCAGTTTCGTACTGTTTATAACAAAATGAAGAACGTCATTCTGAGCTGCGTTTTCAAGCTATCGCAAAAAATTTCGCTGGCAGGAACAATTATAAGGAATTTATTTTAAGCGATCAGTCTCATCGCATTCTGCTCACCAACCAACTTGAGTATGAAAGTCTCTGGACGGTCATGTTGAACTTCATTGTATAAGACAATTGTTTTATGAGTATTTGTTTAGAGTACTGAGTCTAACTACGCAGTTGATTTCGGCAATGGAAGTATTATTTGCCATTTAATATTTAGCGGCTCCGTTATTGCAGGACACTATAGTGTTATCGAATAATACGAAGCCACATTTAAAATCCAATATAAATAGGCCATTTCAGAAACAATTCCAGATATTATGCAGTACAGTGTACTATAAGGTCTTTGACGATCAAATGTAAACATTGTTCTACATTGTATTTCTCTTGCGTAAAATCTATGCGTGGTTACTTTGGTCTTTACTGTTGTGGGGGTAAAATTGATCTGCTGGAATATAAAATATTTGCCAAGCTGCAACAATGTAATGATATTAATTTAAAAGTCATTGAACTTATATCCAGTAGTTCAAACACATACATCAGCGTTAACAGATTGGATACTGAAGATGAAAGCTAGCTACTTCATTTCCCTATTATTGAATATTTCAATTCCTTGGAATTAAGTGATTCGCCTCCACATACTCCGAACGTTTGAGCCATAGTTATGCTCCTTAAAAATCTGAACGTTTCCCAAGGACTCATATATGGTAATATATTAATTGTATGAAATATGTAAGAAATTGCTTGGATTCGGATATAATAGGTGCAGTAATATTAGGCAGAGAGCTCAAATCCTACGATTTGATTTAACACATTCAGATAAAACACTTGCAGGTACAGTACATTTTCTTTTAATAGGCAACAATGTCATATTCGCTCGGCCTACTTTATCACAATCAATCAAGCTCAAGGAGAAACTCTTGAACGTATTGGGCTATTTACCTCATCACGTTTTAAGTCATGACCAGCAGGATAGTGAAGGTACAAAAAAGGTCCTGTATGGGATGGTAAAGAATAAGAGGCGGAAGGATCCTATGGATTATGTTAGAATGGTGAACAAAAGGGGACAAGGGATAGAAAATAGGGAAGAACTGAAGAAAATGTGGAAAGAATATTTTGAAGAACTCCTGAACCCAAATGGAAACCACGGCGAGGAAGAAGAAATCGGGGAAGAGGTACAGTAGATGAACTGCAAACAGAAAAGGACTTAACATGGAAAGAAGTGGAAGATGCAGTGAGGAAGATGTAAGGAGGGAAGGCACCGGGTGTGGATGAGTTGAGTGTGGAGATGGTGAGCGCAGCAGGAGAGGTGGGGATACAATGGTTGTACCGAGTGATGAAGGCAGCATGGAAGGAAAGGAAGACCCCAGAGGACTGGAAAAAGGGAATAATTGTCCCGATCTTCAAGAAAGGTAGTAGAACAGAATGCAGAAACTATCGGGGAATAAAACTGATGAGTCATTGTGCAAAGATGTTTGAGAAAGTTTTGGAAAGGAGAATTAGGACAAGGATAGAAGGAGGGATGAGGGAAGAACAACTTGGCTTCAGAGCAGGAAGGTCCACAGTGGATTTGATTTTTGCTGTAAGTCAGTTACAAGAACAGCACTATGAGTATGGAACAGATCTACTGATGGCCTTCCTGGACATTGAGAAAGCATATGACAGTGTATGCAGAAACAAAGTATGGAAGTCCCTGGAGGATAGAGGAGTAGAAAAATGGACTATAAGGAGGATAAAGGAGATGTACAAGGGAAGCGTGAGCTGTGTGAAAGTGGGAGGAGAGAGATCGGACTGGGTGGAACAGAGAAACGGCCTGAAACAAAGAAGTGCACTGTCACCGTTACTTTTCATTGTGGTGATGGATGACATAATGACCCGAGCGGCACAAGTAATTGGGGAAGAAAAGATGATAGCAATGGTGTTTGCGGATGCTTTGATGATTTGTGGAAACAAGGAGGAGGAGGTACAGGAACAGTTGGACGTGTGGGAAGGAATAATACAAGGATATGGGATGAAATTTAGCATAAATAAGAGTGAGATGGTGATCACAACAAGGAAGAAGGAAAGGACCACAACGGGAATAACAATTGGTGGGGAACAGCTGAAGAAAGTGGAGAGTTTCAAGTATCTGGGAAGCCTGATACAAGAGAATGGAAGAAACGGTAGAGAAATAAATGAGCGGGGGAGACAGGCAGAAGCATTCCGGAGGAGTGTGAGAAGCATGTTATGGAGCAGGGATGTCCCTCAGAACAGCAAGTAGATCATATATCGTACTATGTCCCTATCCTGACGTATGCCTCGGAGACCTGGGTTATGAAAGGAAGGGAGAAGAGCAAAATACAGGCCAGTGAGATGAGGTTCTTGAGAAGCAGTATTGGAGCTACAAAGAGGGACAGAATAAGAAATGAGAGGACCAGAGAATTAATGAAGGAGGAACCATTACAGGATGGTATAGAGAAATCTAGACTTAGATGGTATGGACATGTAAAACGAATGGAGGAGAAGAGGATACCCAGGAGGATACACGAGACGAAGTGGGAAGGAAAGGGACCAAGAGGGAGACCGAGAGACAGGTGGCTGAAGGGGGCGGAAGAAAGCGTGAAGAAGAGAGGAGAAGACTGGACAAGGGTGGAGGCTGAGATATGGTGGGAAGACAGAAGACGTTGGAGAGGCTTGTGTTCCAAACAGACCCGGCCAGTGGCTGGAAACTGTGCAAGATGATGATGACCTCATCACGTTTTCAGTCATGACCAGCAATATGTTGCAATGCTGAGAGTGCTATCTTTTGACGCCCTTAAAGTTGCAATAGTGGTAAAAAGTAATCGTACAAAGAATGTAACTTATATAAGAAGCTTCTTCAGTAAATTTGTTTTCCATTGTCCGTCATGTTTTGACGGGTTTGATCTAGTATAACTTAAGTTAGTAGTCTTAGTTATAGTTTACATTTCATTTTCATCTTCACGATCACCCAAACCATTAGGGGCCGATAACCTAGACGTTAGGCCCCTTAAAACAATAATTATCATCATCATCAAAATTTCACACAAGTGCCCGGGGCTAAATGACTGCCCTCGCCAAGCCATAAAACAACAACTACTAATTATTGAAAGATTGACCATTTCAGTCATTAATTTTATTGGACTTAAAACGAAACCAAAAAGATATAAATTCTCTATTTCGAATGTTTGGATGATTCGAATTTTTTGTTACTCCCTTGAGCTTGGAATTAGTGTATTACAGCTCTAACACTGCTCTGTGGATGTCAGTTGGCAGTTGTAAAATTTGTCACTAGATAGCATCACGTCACTGTTAAACAGATAAATATCGATCTGTTTAGAGGTAAGATAACTCACTGTACAGCGTGTTCCGATTCAACACGGAACTGTAAAATGGGTTGCCTACCCACCCGGAATCGTTTTGAAATCTGCTCGCAGCGCGCTAGCGACGGAGCTGAGTTCGATTTCACTGATTGCCGCCTTCTTTTGCAGCATTGCAAAGCATGTTGCTCTTTCAAAATATATTTACACAGGTTTCACAATAAGTTGGAACGATTTCTGTCTGAGAATTTGTTATTTTACGCTTCTGCTAATAACTTCTGCAGATCATTTCTATGAAATAAAATATTATTTTACAACATAGTTTATTACAACACAATGTATTATTGTGTTTTATTTTATTTAAAACACTATTTATTGCTTTTTATCTCAATACCACAAAACAAGATAAAATTTGGAAAAGATTTGTTACAAAAGTGTAACCAGTCTTCGATGCGACTAAAAAAGTTAATTTATCACCGACGTTACATCTACTGCAAATGGACATTTACGTAAGGTGTATGAAGTGGCGTCCATCATTTTCCAAGCAGAGGGCCACTCGTCGCATGAAGTTCTCTCTTGTGTTCGACAACATCTGAGGAGTATTTTCCGCAAAGGCTTCTGTAATGACGAGCTCCATTTCTTCGGGTGTTTGTGGTGAACTTAAAAATACTCTCGACCCGACGTTGCCCCAAATGAAGAAATCCAGGACGGTCAGATCAGGTGAATTTGGTGGGAATTCTATAAAGCAGCCAATTCCTATCCAACGGCCAGGAAACAAACGGTTTAAAACTTCTCTCGCCAGTCTGGAGGAGTGCGCTGGATGACCATCTTGTGGAAAAAGCATGTTGTTCAATTCCTCCAATGTAAAATCATCAAAGATGTCCTGGAGTATGAAGTAAGACTAAACTGCCTGTTACGGGTAAATAATTCTGAAAGAGAAATCGTTGAAACTTAGTCTTAATTAAACTCAATTTTGTAACAAATAATTTCGAAATTGTATCTCGTTTTGTGGTATTGGGTTAAATAGCAATAAATTGTGTTGTAAATAAAATATAACACAAAAATACATTGTATTGCAATGAACTATGTTGTAAAATAACATTTTATTTCATAGAAATGCTCTGCAAAAGCCATAAACAGAAGCGTAAAATAACAAGTTCTGAAACAGAAATCAGTCAAACTTATTGTGAAGCCTGTGTTAATATATTTTGAAAGAGCAAAATACTTTGCAATGCTGCATAAGAAGGCGGGTATCAGTGAAATCGAACTCAGCCCCGTCGCTAGTGCGCTGCGAGCAGATTTCAAGCCGATTGCGGGTTGGTAGGCAACCCATTTGACAGTTCCGTGTTGAATCGGAACACGCTGTACGTTGGACTTTATATCCCCACTTGCTTCTTAGTTACCATACCGCAGTCACATGAGATGGTGCATTAATAGAATAGATCTTTTGTTTGTTTAATGTTTAAAGTAGTGTGCTTTATTAATTAAATGATTATTTTACTTAAATCAACAGTACAGTACAAGCACCTGAAAATGAAAATCCACAGCCTGCTTCCAGTCTCCGTCCGGGTCAGGAATGGAATGAATGAAGCCCCCATCTAGCGGCGAGGATATGGACTGTGCCGGCTGCCGAGGCCTGACGCACTCCTCTGGGGCAATGATTAAATGAATGACAGATGAAATGGAATGAAAGTGGATAGTGTTGCTGGAATGAAATGTTGACATGGAAAACCGGAGAACCCGGAGAAAAACCTGTCTGCCTCCGTTTTGTCCAGCACAGATCTCACATGGAGTGACCGGATTTGAACCACGGACCCAGCGGTGAGAGGCCGGCGTGCTGCCGCCTAAGCCACGGAGGCTTTTACAGTACAAGCACCTATAGTTTTCAATTTTTATGTAGGAACAAGGGAAGCTGTACTAAGTCTTGGACTGATTTTGGAAGGTAGAATAAGGAAAGACAAGAGAACGTTCATGGCATTTGTAGACTTAGAAAGGCTTTTGATAACGTTGATTGGTCTAAATTGTTTGGCATTTTGAAAACGATTGGAATAAAGTACAGGGACAGGAGGGTGCTCTACAATCTATACAGAAACCAGACAGCAGTCATTTGAGCTGGAGGACAAGAGAGAGAAGCTGGTATTCAGAAAGGTGTAAGGAAAGGCTGCAACTTATCACCCATACTTTTCAATCTTTACATTGAACAAGCAATGAAGGAAATTGGAGAAAAATTTAAAGTGGGAGTGAAGATTCAAGGAGAAATAATTTCAACATCTGAGATTTGCCTATGACATCGTCATCTTGGCCGACACGCCTGAGGATTTGAAAGAGTTTTTGAATGGTATGGACTCCGTCTTGAGGAAAGAATTCCTGACGAAAATTAATAAATGTAAAACAAAAATATTGGAATGCAGCTGAAATAAATCAGAATCCTCTATGGACATCAAATTAGCAGGTGAATAGCTGAAGGAAGTAGGAGACTTCTGTTACTTGGGAAGCAAATTAACCAGTGATGCACGAATCAAGGAGGATATAAAAAGTAGGTTGGCTCAGGCAAGGAAACCATTTCTACAGAAAAGGAATCTGCTGACATCGAATATAGATTTAGGTATTAGGCAGTCATTTTTGAAAGCCTTTTTCTGGAGCTTGGCGCTCTATGGAAGTGAAACTTGGACTATTGGTGCAGCAGAAAAGAGGAGAATTGAGGCGTTTGAAATGTGGTGTTACAGGAGAATGATGAACATCAGATGGGTAGATTGGGTGACAAACGAAGAGGTATTAAGACGAGTGGGAGAGGAGAGATGTTTCTGGTGACTGCTAATGAAGAGAAGAGATAGGTTGGTAGGACACAAACTAAGACACCCAGGAATAGCAAGCTTAGTTATGGAAGGAAGGGTCGAGGACAAGAACTGTAGGGGTAGACCAGGTTAGAATATGTTAAACAGATTGCCTCGGATGAAGGGTGTAGTAACTATGTAGAGATAAAACGATTAGCTCAGGACAGGGGCCATGGAGTGCTGCATCAAACCAGTCAAAAGACTGATGACTCAAACAATTTTTTCTTCGGGAAAAATGTGCAATTTTATGACTTATTTTTTACAATATAATTTTCTCATTATCATTACCTGAAACTTACCAGACCTGTACCTAGGTAGTGTAGGAATTCAGAAATCAAACGAACTTCTAAATCTGTCACATTCATTTTGTGCTCTTCTGAACGTAACCAAAAATTCTGGAAATCATCCAGCACATGGGTGAGGAGCAGCATCATAGACGGATTTCTTCGTGATGTTATTATCATTTAAGGGGTGAAACATCGAGATCATGTGCCCCAATGTGGACTTCCAGGTCCCCTTTACAGTCATGGTGCATGACTTTACACGTGCGGCTACATTTGAGGCGTAGACACTAATAAGAACATAGAAATGTCGCTAAAATAATCTAAAAATTGCGTTTCAAAGATTATAATATGAACATAGAATAGTCGCAAAGTTAATCTTCAAATTGAGTTTCAAAGTCTGTATATGTTTCCATGTTGGCAAGGCTGGAGATGCGTGTTACAAGACCTCAGTTAAGCTTGTCTCGTCCCGAATTGAGAGGCCTGTGTGTTGAAACACAAGCATACCCACTGTGTTCTCTCTAAGTGATAAATCTCTTGTGCGTCACATTACTTTTTACTGGCGTACGCAGCGCCGTCTGCTCCCAATGACGCCACTTACTCACGACTAACATCTACTTTGCATTTCATTGCGAGGAATGTCTAAATTGAAATATATGAAGACTGCAAAGAAAATGAAAGAAGCATTTTACGGTTACCGCGCAGGAATATGAATTGCGTTAAAATGAAACGTACGTGGAAGAACGTCTATAATCTTACAGCATGCCTCGAAAGTGTGGAACTCGTAGTTTGAACGAAAGTACATTGTTTAATAAGCGGCTTCGGTGGCGTAGTTGGTAGTATGCTGAGCTTCTATGCCCAAGGTCGCGGGTTCAAACCCGGCCGAAGACGTCGGATTTTTTAAGAGCGTTAAATATCCCTCAGTATGTCTTCCTTCGGAGGGGAAGTAAAGCCGGCGGTCACATGTCATAGATTAGAACCTTCCACTAATGACACTCGTGTGAAGCAAAATTCTAGGTTAGATTTCACTAACGCTCTTAGAATCCAACGTTCGTTGCCAGGAGCCGACTGCGGTGGCATCTAGTAACCAAGTTCAGAATTAGTTGTCGTTGACGGTGGCGTTTGGTAGCACAAGTAGGACCTACTTGAAAATTGAATGTCTGCAGTCCTTACTTGAATTAATAATAATAATAATATCGTATGGCCTCGGATGCCGGGTGCAAGCTTTGTAATTTGACACCGAGAGGGTAGCTTACATGTCAAATTTCGTTGTTCCTTGAATCATTATGAAAGTCAAGGAGGTTAGATATCTACGCTCCTTGAACACTATAGCGCTTTCTAGTAGAGAAATGAGAAACTTTGTGTTGGCGGAAACTCCCGAGATAAATTTTGCCATTATGAACACGGCCTACCGAATTCATATGGGTTCTTTGACATGCCAACATCGTATGACATGCGTGTCGTATTTTTGCCGCCTTTCGAAAATCACTTACCACGGCCAAGATCGAACCTGCAATCTTGGGGTTAGTAGACCGACACGCTATCTACTCAACCACCGTGGCAAAAAACAGATAACACACACACTAATACAGCCATCCCAATTAATACCGGTTATCGGACAGATTCTACACACACCCAAAGTACACGGTGCTACATAACCGTGTTGTCGCAGCCCCTAAACTGAGGAACCAACCACCTAACATTGTTTAATAACAAACTTACTGTAAATGCCTAAAGTCAGTATACATTTTACAGTATTGTTTTAGAATTTAAAGTGTGCTATAATTTGTAGCTCAATTTATTGTTAAAATTAAAAATCTCCCTGCTTGTTATGAACAAAATAAAATTTTAAATAATATTCAAATTGTTTAATGAACGGCGTCGGTAGCGTAGTTGGTGGCATGCTTGAACTGCTATGAGATCGCTCATTCAAACCCGGCCGAAGTCGTCGGATTTTTAAGAGTGTTCAAATGCTTCAGTATGCCTTCCTATGGAGGGGAAGTAATCCCGGCGCGACCATGTCATAGATTTTTGGCATGAAAAAGAACCTACCACTACAATTGATAGTGTGTAGCTAAATTTGTACGTTATTTGGTGAGAAACGCTCTATCAAGTTCCAACGTTCACCGCTACGTGTTAATAACAGCGGCGTCTGGCGGCCAAACTTGGAACTACTTGATATTGAACTTACATTCATCTTCATTTATTTCATCTCTCATTAACACCTCTCGTGAGATTAGCGTCAGGAAGGGTATCCGGCCGTAGAAACCATTAGCCACGTGGACTTTCATCGCATCTCATCCCCGACCCCGTTAGAGACGGGAATAATAAGGGGTGGACATAGATTTATTCAAATTGTTTAATGGCGAAAATTTAGAAAAATATTAAAAAAAAATACCCAGGCACGGTGACCGGGAGCGCTAACCTGCCTCACTCGTATCAGTAGAAGCGTGGGTTCGAATCCCGCCTCGGCCGTCCTGAATATGTTTTTTGCGGTTTCCCAAGTTTTCCTACAGGCAAATGCCTGGACGGTTTCTTTCAACAAATCCACGACCTACTTACATCCAAAATCCCTTCCCTAACCCTTCCCTAATTGGTTGGTTGGTTCCTCAGTTTAGGGGCAGCGACAACGCGGTCATGTAGTCCCGTGTACTTTGGGTGTGTGTAGAATTTGTCTGATAACCGGTGTTAATTGTGATGGCTGTATTAGTGTGTGTTATTTATTTTAATTCAAGTAAGGACTGCAGATATTAATTTCATGTTACCGTCCACGACACCTACAGTAGCTTGCGGACTTAGCTACTAGATGGCATCGCAGTCAGCACCTGGCAGCGAACGTTGTAACTAATGGAGCGTTATCAATTCTAACCTACAAATTTTGACTTCACACAAGTGTAATTAGTGGAAGGTTCTTTTTCATGCCATAAATCTATGACATGGGACCACCGGCTTTACTTCCCCTCCGAAGGAAGGCATACTGAGGGATTTTTAACGCTCTTAAAAATGCGACGACTTCCGCTGGGTTTGATTCCGCGATCTTGGGCATAGAAGCTCAACATGCTACCCACTACACCACCGAAGCCACCCCTTCCTTAATTAGACCCAAGTTACCGGTTGCCTGTCACCATCCCCAGTTGTGTCTGCTGGCAAAGTGTGCTCAGCTCCCACACACTTTCCTTGTGACGGTAGAGGAATGACCCCTCGCAGAGTTCGCGGGTGATGTCGACCTGTGAGGATAAGCGATTTTTTCCTTTTTAATATACCAACAGGAATGGGCACGAAGCGCTGTATGAACATGTAAACATGCAGGGTATATTACTCCCCAAGACACGAGCTCAATTGACAGTCTTGTCCCAAGTGGTGTGGGTCTTGATGTGGATATCATTGATTTACACGCGCCGACTACGACGATCCCTACCTCATTAGATGCTGAACTGAAGCTGTGATGTGGAAGTGAGATCCCTTGCTTCATGCAGGTAGTGTTAGTGATAATACATCCCTCTGATGGTGAAAATACCAGTCGATCGACACAGCCTGGTCCATAAATGGGTGGTTGACAACAAAATGATGATAAATACGAGTACTGCAAATATTGTAGTCTCATAATAATAGGGAGTGGACGAAGGCATGATTTCCAATATAATAGAAGCTTGGAAATATTTGTAGAAGAAGACTCGCACAAATACTTGGGCATTCATGTAAGGAATGATATGAAATGGGTTGTTGTCGTCTCCAAAGCGTACAAATCCCTTCATTTTGTAAAGAGGGCATTAAAAGGCAATAGTTCCACTGCACATGAATTAGGATATTTGATCCTGGTGAGACCAATCTTGGAATACAGCTCAGCGGTTTGGGATCCATATCAGGTAGGGCTCGTCAATGAGCTGGAGATGGTACAAAGGAAGGCTGCTAGGTTTGTGCTCAACGATTTTAATCCTAGAAGTAGTGTAACTCGAATGATAGAGAAGCTAGGGTGAAAATCTCTGGAAGATGGAAGAAATCCCGACTATACGTTAAGATTAACACTCACACTAATCGACCAGCATGGGGAGAACATTACTAAGCAAACGTCTGGGAAATCCCACCCACCTGAGCAGGGCAGATCATCCGCACAAAGTTAAGGTCCGACCATAGCGTACAAATTATGAGAAAATAATATTATTTTATTGATCGTGGTATTGATAATTTGAACTCATTACCTGCCACAGTCTTAGAGCCTTTTCCCCAAACATATTGATGTGTTTAGGAGAAGACTGAAATGTTGGGTAAATAATAATAATAATAATAATAATAATAATAATAATAATAATAATAATAATAATAATAATAATAATAATAATAATAATAATAATAAATAGCCTTACAAATCCCATAAGGGCTATGGCCTCCTGCATTGAAGGGAATTGCTCAGTTTTGACTCAACAGGTGAGCAAGTCCTGAGGATCGTTCGGGGCATTCTTTCTGATTGGGCCTTCTATATAGATGTGTAGCTGATTAAAGATTAAGTAAATTATATTGCGCTGGTATAACATTCGCTACAACAATCTGTTATATAGAAACATATTCGTTCATTGAGTCTGGCGATATCAAGGCCTCAAATATCCATTAGTAACTTATTACGAAAATCATAATAGCCATCAACCAATATCTGGGAGCGTCCCATTGCCACTAAATACCCTGATATAATTACTATAGTTCCCAAATCGCAACTTCTGTACTGTGCCCGTTTGGACCGAGATCCAATGACCACATTTTGTAAAATACCGAAATCAGATCAGCACGAGAAAATATATCTCAGGATCTATCTAGGTGAATACTTGGGTCTAATCTGGCATCCCTGATCTCGGTAATTCACAAGTAAGGTAAGGTGACAAATTATTTTTGAACTAGCACATTCCTTAAAATTCTCAATTTATTTATAAATAAAAAATATGATTCAACTGGTAAAAACCCTCAACAAAGATAAAACACATCACACATAAGAAATCAACGGTCCCTATAATATTATTAGAATTGCCATAGATGTGATAATCAGAAAAATATCAGTCCATTCTGATATCCATAAAAAAAATCAGAAAGAATATTTACACTCGGTAATCACTGTTCAATAAAGAGTTCTGAGTGATCCCTACTATTTACACGTTCGTAGTTCACTTTACAAAGATTGCAATTTGATTTTATCAAATATTCGCAGCAAAAATTTCTCAAAATAAATAGTCACTTGATTCATTCGGTGTGATTCCAAAATTAAACTGATTTGGAAAATTATCATATCACTGATTCGTTGTTTCATAACAATATCAATACTCGACTGACATAAAGTCGAATGTTAATAATTGTTCATAAAGATTTTCAAATTCAAAAAACCTAAATTTGTTCAAAAACTTTCATAATATTTTGAAAATTCAACTTTCTTATTTTATCACTTTCATTTCTTTAAATGTCATAAACGACTTTAAATTATTCTCATATGTTATTAACATTACACAAAAATTGTTGTAAACAATGTTGTTATTTCTGTCCACCATCAGCGTATTAAATCACCTATGTTAACAAAATTTTCTATCACCAAACTGTTCGTATAATTTCACAAAAAATTTAATCAAAAAAAATATTATTATTATTAATAATTAATTACTTTCAAACTTTCCCTTCACTTTATTTATAACAAGTTTTCTCAACCTCTCACATGATGAATATTTTATTTGCTCATTTCCAATGTTATTATTATTGTTATTCAAAAATAAAAGCTCATTAATTATTTATTTTAATTAATTTGCACTTTTCATGTTATTGTTTTTTTTCTCCTCGGTCAGGTTCAACAAATCTAAATTCAAGTTCGTCAATTATTTATTTAGGCATTCCATTTGAATTTTGCGTTGATCCAGAAAAATAAATATATTTAATATTTGGATTAACAGAATAGTGAAATTTGACAAGAATATGGGGCGATCCACATCGCCTAACCGTTCTTTTACAAATATAGCCCACAGGCTCCTTCAAACATCCGCACATCCTTCTGTGTCCACAACTACGGGAATAAAACCCACTTTTGGATGATCCCCTAGGCCTCCACAACTTTAAGTGCCGCCAAACGCACACTAAAATCATCACCAGAATATTCTGCACACAGCATCATATTATTACTATTATATATTTTTTTTTTACATATTATATTTTTTTCTAGTAATATTCTGTCAATTACTAGACTGTGGTTCTTCAGTATTATTTTACCAATTAAATAAATTCTGGTCAATATCTCCTTACCCCCAATTTACATAAATTCTCCCTATTTGATACATTAAATACCTGCCATTCCCTTCTTTTTTTTATCTGAATATAAAGATATGGTGTTGCAAAATTCGGTAGAGATCAGATGATTAGGTAAGTCGTAATTTGATATTAGTTTTGAACATTTCGTTTGCCGCCTTTACGTTTCCGTCAAGATAGCGGTGACATAAAACATGACATTCAGGTGCCCTTTGCTAGTGCTACCTCTGTACTAAATTTCGTTAAATTCGGTTTTGCACTTACTGTTTCTTATTTCAGTAATAGTTCCTTTAGACTCACTACACTGACTTATGTTAGAGAAGTACTGATTACCTCTAAATTTAGCTTCGGGGAAAACTTCTTTATCGTAGGCATTGTAAGATATACAGGGTGTATTTGATATGATGGAAGTCCGTTACACTGGTGATAGAAGAGACTATTCTAAGCTTCCTAGGTAAAAAATTTGTCACCTATCTTGAAATTGATAATTAATCATTAAAAAGTCAATGTTTTTAGTTATTTCAGAAACTAATCAGGCAGAAAGTGGTGCGGCAGGCTGTGGGAAACGAGGCGGAGCCAGGTGTGACGAGACGCGCGAAGGGGAAGTTGTTACGTAATCGGAGCATTGACCTTACCGGTTGACTTGAGGGGTGGTAGGCTATAAGCTGTTATGTGAATACGCGCTACCGTTTCGTAAGAAAATGTGCATTGCCGTTGTTCTTGTTGTTGTTGTTGAAGACGCACGCAATGGCTTGGGACGATAGGACCGGTAGTATTGTGTAGCCTACTTCGTAAGTGTTCATGTATAAAATAATTTCGATACTCAGCCCTGTTGTATCATTGGCGTCCGCGTCGGACCTTCTGTTGACTAGTTTCTGAAAATACTAAAATCATTCTCTTAATGAAATACAGTGTTACAAAATTCCGACATCCTGTAGTCTGTTCAGAACTAGGCATTTAAGACGGAAATAAAATACTTGATGTTTTAATTGAGTGGCTTGGCGATTTTGGTTATTTAGCCCCATGTAGCTGGGTGTGGGTAGAATTTGTGTGATAACCTGTGTTTTTGTGGTTTCTGTAGTAATGTGGGTATTTGTAATTCAGGTGAGGATTCGGAAGAAGGCGCCGACGCAGTGGTGTTGGGGCAGTGCAACTGCCTCTCACCCGGAGGCCCTGGGTTCGATTCCCGGCTCCATCAGGCATATTAGAAACTGACGTGAGGGCTGGAACGCGGTGCACTAAGCCTCGTGAGGGCATTTGAGTAGCTGTCTGACAGTGAGGCAGTGCCCCAGTCAGGAAAATCAAGATTAATGGCCGAGGGGACCCGATGCACTGACCACGCGTCACCCTAATATCTGCAGGCCAAATGGCTGGGCAGCGGTCACTTGGTAGGCCTAGGCCATTCATGGGCTGCACTGCCAACGGTTATGGTTATTGAGAAGAAGGCAGCCGTGGCCTTTAGTTAGGAACAATCCCGGCATTTGCCTGGGGGTAGAAGTGGGAAACCATGGAAAACTACTTCCAAGATTTAATACTAGTACGGTACCACATGTACATATTGTGAATTGTCCCATCCCATCTCCAGCCCTGGGGTGGCAATAAACTGGAGAAGGGGGGGGGGGGGTGTTGACTTATTGGTCAATCAACGATGTACATACATATGAAAATACACGAAAATGAAAATAAAATACAAATACATTGTTATAATACAGTGTTATAATAATAATAGGCTAATAATAATAATATTAATAATAGTCTAATAATAATAATAATAATAATAATAATAAGAGTCATATGTGTAGTTCTGGTGGTAGAGTGCTAACCTTCCCGAGGGTGCGATCTACGTTCAGTCATGTAGTAAATGAATGGGATCTAATACGATCATGTCCATGGATTTCATGGCACATACAAGAAATCCTACGTACATTAAAGTCTGGCAACTCGACATACCAAAAAGAAACATAAAAGAAGTTAGTGTGTCTAAAAGCCTATTATTACTATTATTAGTATTATTAATATTTTATTACAGTTGTTGCACTATCTTCACACAAAGATAGACCAACAGTTCCTTAAATTAATTTACCAAATCTTTAGGATTTCTATTTTCTATGCATAGTCCATGAAGCTGGCAAAATCCTAGACAGATCCACCATCACTAGTCATGTAGCCACTCCCCCATGAATGTGTGAAACAGCTGTTCATAGGCTTGGTTTGTGTATTTCAATGTCATTGGCAGACAAGACGAGGAGGTCACTCAACTTCAGACTCTTGTCAACATGCCTTAGCGCTGGAGGGGAGGGTGACGGGGAGAAGTTAGCTCTGCTGCTGAGGGGAACGAAGTGAAAGTCCGTTTCCAAGACATTGACCGACGATTTTTGTGATTTAATTCCACCTACGCTAATTAAGATCCGACTTAATTTCATGAAGATATTTGCTTAGAATACCATCTTCTATCACCAGTGTAAAGGACTTCCATCATATCAAATACACCCTGTATATATTTTTTTAAGTGCTTTTGAAAAAAAATCTGAGCTCAAAAATCTATTACTTCATTCTCTTCATCCATAAACTCATTTAAATTTATTTAAACTTCCAAACAAAGTTATTTAATTTAATTCCTTCCAACTAATTAAATTCATCCACAAATTATTATTATCACCACAAAAAATATTTAAGCATCATCAATGTCAAAAGATTATTATCGCCCTGTTCTTTTAAATAAATATATATTTAAGTCTCATCTGTGAATTATTGTTATCAACGTCTCCTATTAATTTTTATTTAATGCATTAATTATTTAATCACAATAAACAATTACCAAAATTTAGTTTAATTCCTAATGTTCGGTATTATCACTCCCTAATTATTTATAACTTTAAATAGCGTTGTTATTATTTATAAATATTATTAACTCATTCACTTCACACTTGATTATTATTATATTATTATTAACTTACTCACTTCACACTCTATTATTATTATTATTATTATTATTATTAAATAAATCAAATTATTTAAATAATCCAAGCTTCAATTACTTCTGTTCTCATAATCAGAATTAATGAAAAATATTTATATCCCTTGGAATAATCGAAATATTTCATGACGAAACATGAACTAATGCCTGTCCTAACAAAAATCTTAGATCGAAAAATAAATTGTCAGACAGCAGTTCCATTTGCCATCCAGACAAATACAATCGAAGATCTAGCTAATATCTAGCTATGGTGAAAAATGTTTGTTGATTTCTGATCGTGACTGTTCAATAATTTGGAATTCTCTAATACTACTGGTTAGTGGATAGTACATGAAATGGTTGTCTTACTTCATTCTTGATGTAGAATACGGGTGTGTCCTGCGGTGTACACTATTCCCACAGTGTCTTCCCATGGCCATCTGCCGTATCCAAATACCTCGTTCGTCTCCATGTCCTTCCAGTCCTACGAGTAGTTTTAGCGGCGTATGATGACGTTCGCAGTCATCCGTTCGAAATAACTCCCGTTATCACTAGTACCGTGTAACATGCCAAAAAGTTGCTCAGTCATAGACTGGTACAGTACTCCTGTAGATTCGAGAATAAATCTCATGTTCCAATAATGAGGTTTCGTTTGCACGCTAAGATAGGAACACCTATTAGCTGCATAAACGAACAAAATTAAATAAACTTCTCCTGATGAATTCGAAGTACCTGATGTATAGTCACCACAAGAAATACATCGTTCTGTAGGCTAACTTCCGTGAATGGTTTCGACACTACCATCACCTGACTATAGAATAAGTGACCTGAAAGTCAGTGAATATTCTAAGTCCATTCGTTGTCAAAAGTTAAGTTCGTTCACTTGAACAAAAACTAAGTCGTGCTGACCACTGGTACGGCGACTAAGTCCTCCGACCGTCAGAATCTCGGCGTGTATACTGTCACTTTCACGTAGCGTAGATCCGAACATAAGCAAATGCTTTGAAGATATGATGACTCTCTGCTCAGCAACGTGGCTTTTTATAGTTCGGCGAGACATTGTTCGAGAACATTCCATCTCGTATCTCGGCTTCTACTGGACCGATTTTAATGCTTGATAGCTCAAAATCCTCCTCTTGTTATAGCCATAAAAGTGTGCTAATTTCCTAGCGTCCATCTCTTCTCCTTAAGGTAATTCTAAACAATTATTTCTCATGACGTATTCACGCTCCACGTCATATTCTCGCGTCACTCGCCCCTGTGATGTATGCTTCCCTCAGCACTCTTGAGTCTCCTCCGCGCGTTATTCAAATCATCCATTCCTTCAACCTCTTCAACTAACAACTCCTCTTTCCAAAATAAGAATGTGAACAATGTCACGGACGTGTGAACGATCCGGGTATAGTACATTAAGTGTGTTTGATATTTTTGTTGGCAATTGTCTGTAATTGTACAATTATCCCCATTTGCAAATATAGTAAATGGATGAATGAACAAGAGTGCCCAACACACTTCTCTAACAGATGTTGGGGGTTTAATTGGATGTCTTGAAGGAAGTTTATAGTTTTACGTGTCCATTAATCTCGCGATCATGAGCCACGGGACCTCCCTTTTACGTGGAATCCGAACCACATTTCACTTTGAAAATCTCACATGCACTGATCAGGAATCGATCCCGATCCGCCGTGGTGAGACGCCAACGCTGAACCATCACGCCTGCTTGTATGACATGTTTTGCTCGTCAAGTCTTAGGATTATAAATTATTAATATTCAGTATTTCCCTACTTCAGTGAGTGGATTTTACAAAGTAAATGCAATACTGACGACTTGTTGTTCATTCATTTTGGGGCTTTCAGCATGGTGGGTGTGTGGTGCGTGTGTGTTGAATTTGTCTGGTAACCTGCGTTATTGAGGTGGTTCTATTAGAATGTGTATTTGTAATTATTGAAACTACGACTGGGATGGAGGCGGTCATGCAAATAATAATCTGTTCATTTGATTGATTGTACACTCAATGAATGAGTAATCGAATGACATTCCGGCCCCGTGTCTATTTGGTTAGCATGCTAGGCATTGGCCTGAAGGGTCTTGGGTTTTATTCCCGGCCGGACCGTGGGAATATTAATCTCTTACGGTTAACTCCCTTGGCTAGAATGAAATGCCGACAGTGAAGTATAACAGAAAAAGCACAGTAAGGAGAGAAAGTGAAGAATTAAAAAATAATACAAAATGTTCAGCGTAAAACGTATAGCCTACTTTCTCCTAAATGTATGGGTAAACTTTGTACTTATCAAGGAGGAGACTATAAGTGAATGCTCGCTGGCATTGCAACCTAGCGGTGAATTAATATATATCTTGTACGCCTCTGAGTGTTGAATGGGTAGGCAGTTTAGACCAACCAGGAGGGATGCGATCCAGCTGGCAGTGCTTAAAGGTAATTGGAGCGCGGTCATGATTAGAAGTTGAACTACTAAGAAATTGTGATACTTCAAGAAGCCACGGATTTGCAAAGCGGAATGATTGGAACAATTATCCACATAACCCGCACAGAGACATTGAGAAGGCTCTGGATGACAACGCGCATCTTGTTTTTCTATTCTCCGTTTTCTTTGTCTTCCATTTACATGCGATGCTGGGGATGTGATTATTAATAAACGAGTGTATACATTAGCCTCTCCTTTGAGCTAAACAGCATTTTTAGCCTACTTTCGATTTTTGCAAAAAATGAAAGTAGACTTATGAGATCAACACAGGGCGAAAAAAGTGTGTCTGTCTGTGTGTGTGTATGTGTGTGTGTGAGTCTGTGTGTGTGTGTATGTGTGTGTGTGTGAGAGTCTGTGTGTGTGTGTGTGTGTGTCTGTGTGTGTGTGAGTGTGTGTACTCTGAATGTCTGTCCCCCCCCCCTATCAATTCGAACACGGTGAATGCGAATTGAACGAAATTTGGTACAAAGGTAGCACTAGCAAAGGACACCTCCGTGTCATGTTTTATATCGCCGCCATCTTTACTAAAACTGAATGGCGGCCACTCAAACGTTCAAAACGTAAAATCAAATAACGACTAACCAAATCATCCGATATCTATCAAATTTGGTAACAACATACCTTCGTATAGGATGCGTCTTGTGACCAAACTACAAGGTCGTCCGCCATACCATTTCAGGATGGCGGCCGTGCGAATTATGCAAACTTTATAATCCATATCATGGGACCCACCAGTTCCGATTATCGAGCCGAGAATCGTTTTAACTGTTCTAAAGGAAGAGGCACGTTCGAAATTAAAAGTTTATTTTGTAATACTATAGTGCAGACGTGATTTTAAAAAGCTGAGCCGATTCAGTAATAAGACAAGATGGCAGCGGATATCTTGTGCCTGACTTATATTTCACTAATTTGAGTATTGCATGCAATATAGCATACTGATACAAAATAAATGAACTTTGTATGAAATGCTTTATACATAAATAATATACTCCAGTGATGAAATCGTTTAGTATAAATCATTATTTGCTAACAAGTTCTATGTAAGTCATTTTATATAGAACGATATTCGTTGACACAATTAGCTCAGTGGTAGAGCGTTAGGCTATCGCTCAAATGCCTATGGTTCAAACCCGATCAGAGCTAGGTTTTTTGCTTGAAATGTTATATGTTTATTGTTTTGTAATGACTCAGATGTTTTAAAATTAAGCGTTATATTGTGCATATTATGGTGTAAAATATATATTTAATTAAAACATAATTCGCCAGCAGATTTACTCGAGACATCTAGCTGCCAAAAAGGTAACTGCACGCCGACCTACTTATTAACTTCCAGATTGTATTGAAAAGTTTCTTCTTCTGGCCGCTAGAATGCACTCGCTCTGTTAGGATTATATTGTTCGATATTTCACCACTAGATGTCACGACTAGTCTACGTGGGGCTCCATTGATTACTATACCATTGGCATTCTATGCGCATCGAATTTGAAGAATGACAAGATGATACTACGATACATTTTTACTTTTTATTTTTGAAGGGTTTGTAACAGCCTATTTTGCGTTACTTGAAAATGTTATTTGAAGTAAAGAACAAAACGATTTCACATAGTAACTGAATTCAAGCCGTTGGTGTTAGTTCAGGTTATTAATTACTACTTTTATTTCAGGCAAATAGCAATCGAAAATATCCACATAGTTTGTATACACACGTCTCTGTAGGGTCATGGAAAGATTTGTTAATTCAATTAGGGTTGTGAAAGCCATGCACAACCAGACGTGTAAAGACATGCCTCAACTCAAAGTTGGATGTTGCCCACGGCAGGTCGTATATGTAATAATAATAATAATAATAATAATAATAATAATAATAATAATAATGTTATTGGTTTTACATCCCTTTTAACTACTGCTGCTTTTAGAGACACCGGGGTGCCGGAATTTTGGCCCGAATGGGATCTTTAACGTGCCAGTAAATGTACTGACACGGCTCCCTCGCATTTGTGCACCCTCAAATGCCAGCTGACTGCGCCAGGATACGAACCTGCAACCTAGGGCCCAGCAAGCGAGAACGTTACCGCTGAGCCACGCAGCCAGTCCGGTCGATTATGTCTCCAGATCCAAAACATTCTTGATATACTTCTTATCTTTCTTTCTTCAATGATGGTAGCAGTTTTTATCTAGGTTGTGGCGTTTGGTAGAGGTAAATCGTTTCTAAGGTCTTCAACAAAGAATAGTTCTATTATACTCTTTGATAATAACAACGAGTTATATCTATACTCATACATTTAGGAGAAAGTAGGCTGTATGTTCTTTACTGAACATCTTGTTGTAGAGAGAGTTAATCCACATCATTTGTAAAAGATTGTAAGTAAAAATGAGCTAACTCTAGTAGGTTTCGAAGCCCAGCCAATCACGTGAGAGACTAACGCTTTAGCACAGAGCCAAACATGTTCATAGTGTTATTAACCGACTTAGATACTACGTGTTAGCAAATAATATCTTGAAATAAACGATTTCTTCTCTGCAGTACATCTTCATTATATATCATTTCTTCCAAAGCTATATTATTTCTATCAGTTGGCTATATCGCATGCAACATACTCAAACTACTTAAATATAGGACAGGCACAAGAGGTCAGCTGCCATCTTGTCATGTGACAGAGACGGCTCAGCTCTTATAAGTCACTCATAGAGTTTAATGTTATAATAATAAATTGTAATATTCAACGGATCACGTCATTTAGGATAGCTTAAACTACCCTCGGTTCTATAATCAGAATTGGTGGATCCTAGGTTATGGGTTATAATGCTTGAATAATTCACACGGTCGCTATCTTGAAATGGTACGGCTCATGACATTGTATTTTGGGCGAAAGACGCATCCCACATGGAGGTTTGTTGTTACCAAATTTGGTAGAGATCGAATGATTAGTTTAGTCGTAATTTGATTTTACGTTCTGAACAATTGTGTGTCCACCATTCAGTTTTGGTATAAAGATGGCGGCGATATAAAACATAACACTGAGGTGCCCTTTGCTAGTGCTACCTCTGTACCAAATTTTGTTTAATTCGGTTTCGTCGTGTTTGAATTGATAGGGGGCTCACACACACAGACTGTCAACTTTTGGCCCGTGTGGATCTCATATGTCTACTTCCATTCTTTGCAAAATTCAAAGGTAGGCTAAAAATGGAATTCATTTTCCAAAACCAAATGCAGAAATATATATGAGAACATATCCAAACTCACAGACACAATACAGTATGCGAAGAATCCAGTTGTTTTTGTGATACTTAGAATGAATGAACCCAAACAAACGAACTCACAAAATTCACACTTACTTGAACAACAAAACAACAGCAGTAGATCGAATCGGTACAACAGACAGAGAAAGAATTAGGATCGCCAAATCTATTGGTTGGTTAGTTCCTTAGTTTAGGGGCTGCGACAACGTGGTCATGTAGCCCCGTGTACTTTGGGTGTGTGTTGAATCTCTCTGATAACCAGTGTTAATTGTGATGGCTGTATTAGTGTGTGTTATCTGTTCTAATTCAAGTAAGGACATTAATTTCAAAAAGTTCCTACTTTTGCTACCAAATGCTATCATCCACGACAGGTAGCTTGCGGACTTGGCTACTAGATGGCATCGCAGTCAGCACCTGGTGGCGAACGTTGGAACTAATAGAGCGCTATCAATTCTAACCTACAAATTTTGGCTTCACACAAGTGTAGTTAGGGGAAGGTTCTTTTTCATGTCATAAATCTATGACATGGGACCGCCGGCTTTACTTCCCCTCCGAAGGAAGGCATACTGAGGGATCGTCAAATCTACTGGATCGGACTGAAATCAGAATACTTGCATTCACGCGGGGTTTGGAGGATGAGGAGATGATGATGATAATTGTTGTTTTAAGGGGCTTAACATATAGCTTATCGGCCCCTAATCGGGGATGAAGAGAGAAAGATTAACCAACATATATGGTCCATGGAACGCAAACAAACCCATTCGTTGCATATGAATAAATACTGGGCTCAAAGATAGGCCAACAAATGTTGATTCCGCCTTGTCCTAAGTGGCCCATTCGCGACGATTAAGAAGAAGAAGAAAATGAAGATTTTTATTGTTTTGTGTCTAATGTTCCCCCTTACATTCTTTCCTAGTGTGTTCCATTACAATCGATCTTGAGCTTTCTGCTTGTAAATGCTGCGAATCCAAGCCAGTAGTCTACAATGAAATGCAATGCTCACTCAGCCATCTGCAGATAAAAGTCCCTCGAACAGCAACAGCATGCCCTAAACCTCATTATCAAAGCACTCCAGATAGAGGACTATGCTCGCAATAGCGTCAGTGTAATAATATTGCAGATATTGCTGAGCAAATATCCAAAGTGTATAAAAATATGAATATTGATGTGGAATTCTCACTCAGACTTTTAAACATTGAAAAGATTTTCGTTCCACTTTTAAGAGAGCACATCAAGTATGCATGAAGCAGTCTGTGCACCGCCTTTGTTGGATAAAATGTGCTCTCGGAGATATTAAATCTCTATTGTAACTGCACAGGCTCCCACCGCGGAGTCGTGCGTGCTGCCATAGATTCACCAACTGATCAAACTACAAGCTATACTGAAACAATCCTCTATTGGCTGTGCTAAATACACCAAACTACAAGCTATTGAGAAGTCCTAGCTACTACAGGCAATGTATTTATTTATTTATTTATTTATTTTATTTTGCCTGTGGCTTTTAGTGCCGGGAGTGTCCGAGGCCATGTTCGGCACGCCAGAGGCTGTAGCTGCTTCAATGCGGACACCCATGGGGTGAGCTACAAGTTCCATTTAATTTCAAGTAGTTCCACTTTCGCTACCAGATATCACTGACACCTAGTGGTGAACGTTGGAACTTTGACAGAGCATTTCAACAAAATCTAATCTACAAATTTAGCTTGACACAAGTTTAGTTAGTGGAAGGATCTCTTACATGTCATAATAATAATAATAATAATAATAATAATAATATCGTATGGCCTCGGGTGCCGAGTGCAAGCTTTGTTAATTGACACCCAGAGGGCAGCTTGCATGTCGAATTTCGTCGTTACTTTGAACACTATGAAAGTCATAAGGAGGTTAGATAGCTAAGCTCCTTGACACTACAGCGCTTTCTAGTAGAGAATGGAGGAACTTTGTGTTGGCGGAAAATCCCGAGATTAAATTTTGCCTTTCAACACGGCCTACTGAATTCAAATGCGTTCTTTAACATGCCAACAACGTATGACATCCATGTCGTGATTTTTGTCGCCTTTCAAAAACCACTTGCCACGGCCAGGGGCGAACCTGCAAGCTTGGGGTTGGTAATCCGACACGTTAACCACTCACCCACCGTGGCAAGCTTTCAAATGCCATAAATATTTGACATGGGACCGCCGGGTTTACTTCCCTCCAAAGGAAGGCATACTAAAGGATTTTAACGCTCTTAAAGATCCGACGACTTCGGCCGGTTTGAACCCGCGATGCTACCAACTACTCCACCGAAGCCGCTACTACAGGCAATGGTTGTGATAAATACACCAAGCTTAGAATCCTCTCATAATCAGGAAACGAACCCAGACCTCAGTAGTGACAGCCAAGACTACTAGCCACTATGCCACGAAGTGGACGGCAATTGGTATCTATCCTGTGTAAAGTTCTAAAGCCATTCTTTCAGTGTTGCTGTTACAAACTGTTATTTGTAACTCTTCAGTCTGTCAACACTAATTTGCCCAATGACAGGGCGAGGTACAATGTATATACTTACTTAGTTAATTCCTGCCGCTCCTTCCGGAGCATAGGGCCTTGGCGAAATCTCTCCACGCAGTACGGTTCCTGGCCATTCTCTTCACTTGACTCCAGTTCTTGTCCACCTCTGCAATTTCATTTTCGATCGTCCTCTTCCAAGTCTTCTTAGGTCGACCTCGCTTCCTGGCGCCTTGAGGATTCCAGTCTAGTGCCGCCCTCTCAACAGCTCCGTCCGACATCCTTAGTGTGTGACCAATCCAGCGCCATTTCCTCTCCTTGATCTGGATGCTAATCGGTTGTTGATTGGTGATGGACCAAAGATCATCATTTGAGGTTATGTCCGGCCATCTCACATTTATGATGCGACGCAGAAATCTGGTAATGAACACCTGTAGCTGGTTGTTGATCGGTTTTGTGACTTTCCATGTTTCACAGCCGTAGAGAAGAATCGACTTTACGTTGCTATTGAAAATGCGGAGCTTGGTCTTCCTGGAAATGTTTCTATTTCTCCAGGTAGGGTAGAGCTGGACAAACGCACCATTTGCCTTCCTGATACGGCTTCGAACATCATCCTCTGCTCCCCCATCATTTGTGACTATACTTCCAAGGTAGAGGAAGGACTCAACTCGCTCAATTTCCTTTCCGTTGACTGTCAAGCTAGTCGTGTCGTCAGAATTTATCCTCATCTCTTTGGTCTTGTTGGTGTTGATCATCAGTCCTGCACGTTCTGCTTCTCTCTGCAACCTCCCCAGCTTATCTTCTATGTATCGGTACCGTTGTGCCATAAGACAAATATGTAAATAACTTTCCTGGAAAGAATACACGTATTAGTTATGATCACTGTTATAATGGGGCAATTTTTAGGATTACATGTTTCAACCATCACGCGGTCATCATCAGATCCAGATCACTGTGTTGAGGTTTAAATGTATTCACTAATATATTATCTAACTACAAAAGTGTAGTGCGATTTGGTGTTTATAATATGATTCGCAATCTAAATCTCGTTATAAGGTTAGTATGTTTTGTTTTAAGGGTTTGTGAATTACATATGATTACAGTAACACTTCGTTTAACCGTCACTCTTTAAACCGTCATTGCTGTAATAGCATAATAATACTGCAATAACAAAGTGATTTAAGGTGCAGTGACGCGTTCGCTTTGTTTACTTACTCTATTTTTGTGGGAAGTGAGTGTACCTGATGAAGACGAGTGTTCAAACCATGACGAAAAGCAAACTACTGTATTAGCCACACAAAGGCTGAAACATTGCTGTCCAACTGTATAGAATGGTTTGAAAGTAAAGAAGAGGCCAATGCAACGCAGACACTACTGCTCCGAAAAATACGAAATATTGCCGCGGTGAAAGCTCGAGCAACAAAGAGGCAGAAGAAAATGTCTGACTATTTTCAAGCTTTCAAGCTGTAAGTTTATATTACTGTACTGTAAATTATCTTGCCACATTTGTAGCTACTGTACGGATGTTTTATCATGTAATAAATAGTTTTATTTGCTATTACAATCGTGTTTAATTTCTTTTCGCTCCGAAATATATTACATTACTGTGGGAGTGATATCTGTCTAAAATATAATTGATTGAGATCATGTTTTGGAGGAATAATACAGGGTGGGGCAGAATGGACTCCATAGTTTCAAACACTCACTGTAGAGCGCGCAGGTGCGTTAGCGGAGTGGGGATAGTGGCGTTAGGTCGGGGAAACTATGCCATTTTCATTTCAGTAGTCGCCATGCAGTGGTCTGGTGAGCATAGAGGCTTTGTCGTTGAAACGTTCTTTAAAAACAATGATAGTGTGGTGGCGACACAGAGGGCTTTTCGTAGGCGGTTTGGTTTGGCTCGTCATGATAAGGTTCCTGATGCTAAAACCATTAGGAAATGGATTAATAGTGTACGGGCGACAGGATCTGCACTTCCTAAAAAACCATCTGGGCGACCTAAAAGTGTGAGGACACCTTAAAACATCGTGGCAGTGAGAGCGTCCATTGAACAGTCTCCATCGCGCTCTGCTGCTGCCCTTGGAATATCGTCCAGAACGGTAAGGCGAATTTTACACACTTACCATAATTTACACCCCTACAAGATGATGGTCGTTCAAGAATTGAGTCCACAAGACTGGGTGAAACGTACAGATGCTTGTAATGCAATTTTAACCTCTGTGCAACCTGACGCTATTCTATGGTCCAGCGATGAAGCGCATTTTCACCTCTCCGGCAAAGTAAATAAGCAAAGTTTTCGTTACTGGGCGATCTCAAAGCTGAGGTTTACAAAGTTCGACCAAGGATCTTGGGAGCCCTTAAGGAGGCAATTACAGATGTCACCGCTGGAATATCAGAAGATATGCTGAGAAGAGTTTTCGGAAACTTTTTTGAACGACTCAACATGTGCATCGCTCGCCAAGGTCGTCACCTGGATGAACTAATTTTCACAACCAAACGAGAATAAAATGGCATTGAATGTCCTTTTGGGAAATAAAAACGTTTTGAGATTATCTTTATTTGTTCTTTCACAATTCATCCTTCAAATCAGGGAGTCCATTCTGCCCCCCCTGTACAATATTTCTGTTATCCGTCTATCCGTTCAACCGTCACGACCACGGTCCCGACGATGACGGTTAATCGAGTTTTTACTGTACTGGTATTATTCACGTGTATACAATTTAAAACAAAACAAATAAAAATAAAAATTAAAGCATGCATTTGAATTATATTTGTATATGGTTATTTATCGCCGTACTGCAATTACCTTGTCGCCAGCATTCTACTGCATGCGTTAATTTTTATTTTATTTTTCGCCTATTTTCATTTATGAATAAATAGGCTTATGAGATCACCTTTTGTCCGCGTGTGTGTGCATTTGTGGCCCCCCTAATAAAATCTAAATGGCTTAAACTCGGTAAGGACATAGTGCTATTTCATCCAACCCCGACCGTATCCTTTACATTTTACTACGTCTCGCCAATCCAACTTGGCGGCTGTGCGAAATATTTCACAGGCATTCCATATCTCCGAACCTATTACTGATATCACCCTCAAATGTTCGTACGGTGATAGGGGGCACTACTAGAAGTTTACCTACATCACTTTCAAAAACCTGTTTACTACAGAACGATCATGGCGCCTAAGCAAATTTGAAACAATTAAATAGACATTTTCCGCAATTTAACCATCCGAGTGCAGTGAAAAATGGTAAAGCATGTGTTTATACATATTGTAATGCACTGACATCTAATTTAGTGCAATTGTTTTCATAACCTCAAGATGGCGGCTGTGCGATATCTTGAAATTAAGTTTTCATTTCTTGTGTCCTAATCATGCGATCGAAGTCAACGTTTGAATAATGAACCTCCACAATAATTTGCATATAATAATACATACTCCCATGGGCTATATATTTAAAAATCCAACATGGCGATTCATCCAAATCATTTAGTCGGTTCTCAAAATCTACTAATCTATGACTAATATTGTATGTTAATAAAGGCTAATAACCTAAGTTCAACTATGGGACTCTCAATAACCTGGTAGGCACAAATCCAACATGGCGGCGACGCGTAATTTAAGTATTTAAATCGTCGTTTCTCGCCATTGAACCATCCAAGCCAAGTGAAATTTGTTACGGCAAATGCTTATACAACTTTTAATCCACTGACATCTAATTTATTTCAATTGATTTTATGACCTCAAGATGGTGGCTGTGCAGAATTTTAAAATCTCGTTTTTATTTCTTGTGCCCTAATCATGCGAGTGAATAAACCTACGCAATAATAATAACCTCTGATTTCAAGAAGAATGTTATCATTCCTATACCAAAGAAAGTGGGAGCTGACAGATGTGAAGATTACCGTACAATCGGCTTGATTACTCATGCTTCGAAGATCCTGTCAAGAATTATTTACAAGAGGATGGAAAGCCAGATAGAAACGGGATTGAGTGAAGACCAGTTTGGTTTCAGGAGAAATGAGGAACAAGGGAAGCTGTACTAAGTCTTAGGCTGATTTTGGAAGGTAGAATAAGGAAAGATAAGAGAACGTTCATGGCTTTTGTAGACTTAGAAAAGGCTTTTGATAACGTTGATAGGACTAAATTGTTTGACATTTTGAAATCGATTGGAATAAAGTACAGGGATAGGAGGGTGATATACAATCTATACAGAAACCAGACAGCAGTCATTCGAGCTGAAGGACATGAGAGAGAAGCTGGTATTCAGAAAGGTGTAAGGCAAGGCTGCAACTTATCACCCATACTTTTCAATCTTTACATTGAACAAGCAATGAAGGAAATTGTAGAAAAATTTAAAGTGGGAGTGAAGATTCAAGGAGAAATAATTTCAACTCTGAGATTTGCCGATGACATAGTCATCTTGGCCGACACGGCTAAGGATTTGTATGAGGTTTTGAATGGTATGGACTCAGTCTTGAGGAAAGAATTCATGATGAAAATTATTAAATATAAAACAAAAATATTTGAATGCAGCCGAAATACATCAGAATCCTCTATGGATATCAAATTGGCAGGTGAAAAACTAAAGGAAGTAGGTGACTTCTGTTACTTAGAATGCAAAATAACCAGTGATGGACGAAGCAAAGAGGATATAAAAAGTAGGTTAGGTCAGGCAAGGAAAGCATTTCTACAGAAAAGGAATCTGTTGACATCGAATATAGATTTAGGTGTTAGGAAGTCATTTTTGAAGGCCTTTGTCTGCAGCATGGCACTCTATGGAAGTGAAATTTGGACTATTGGTGCAGCAGAAAAGAGGAGAATTGAAGCGTTTGAAATGTGGTGTTAAAGGAAAATGATGAAGGTCAGATGGGTAGATAGGGTTACAAACGAAGAGGTATTAAGACTAGTGGGAGAGGAGAGATGTTTCTGGAGACTGCTAATGAAGAGAAGAGATAGGTTGGTAGGACACATACTTAGACACCCAGGAATAGCAAGGTTAGTTATGGAAGGATGGGTCGAGGACAAGAACTGTAGGGGTAGACCAAGGTTAGAATATGTTAAACAGATTGCCTCGGACGTAGGGTGTGGTAGCTATGTTGAGATGAAACGATTAGCTCAGTGCAGGGAGGCATGGAAAGCTGCATCAAACCAGTCAAAAGGCTGAAGACTCAAAGCAACAAACAGTAATACATAACTCTATATCTTACATAGATAAAAATCCAACGTGGTGACCTTACGAAATATTTAGATGGTTCTCAAGATCTACGATTATATTACAGCAATTGAATTGAAATTCGTTTTGTTGCTAGAGGTAATTAACATAAGTAGAATATATGAAAATAGGCTGTTTATTTCTTAACGGAAGTACTTGTTTATTTTATAATGTTGTGTATAAATTTAAACCTCAACACAGTGATGAAGATCTGACGGTGACCGCCTGAAGGTCGCCCCATTATAACAGTGATCATAAACTAGTACAGTAGAACGTCGTTTATCCGGACGTCAAACAACCGGAACGTCGTTTATCCGGAAAAGCAAAAAAAAAGACAGAGCAGCGTGCGGTTACTGTTGTTACACGTAGTGAGTCGGTTCTCGTTTTCAATTGTTGTCTCCTACCGTTTGTTTACTCTACCAATGTTTCAACGTGTTGCAGTATGTGAGTGTGCGTGCTGTACTGTATTGCGTTGTGTAGAGGGCTTCTACGAGTGGCAAAAGGGAAAAACGAAATCGCAATGTTTTATCGATTGAGAAAAAGGTGGAGATCATTAATAAACTGGATAAGGGTGGGAGTGTGCAGTGTCTAATGAAAACTTAGTGTTGGAAAATCGACATTTTATGATTTGAAGGACCGAAAACGTGAAATTCTGAATTATGCATCTAAGTAACATTGTGAAGAAGGGTCTAAAAATGGTAAACCAGCTACGGTTGAAAACTTGGAAGAAGCGGCGTATTTATGGTTTATTCAGGAAAGAAGCAAACGAGATCCCATTTCTGAACATTTATTATGTGAGAAAGCGTTGCAGCTAAATGAGAAGCTTGGTGGTTATCACCATAATGTACTCTGCATAGTTTTTCGTATGTAATAAACGCATGTTTGATTATCCGGAAAAATCGTTATCCGGAACACTGTCGGTCCCAATTATTCCGGATAAACGACGCTCTACTGTACATGTATTTTTTCCAAGAGTGTTATTTACAGATATAAAATAAATAACATGTATCCTTGGACCACAGTCTCTTCTTTCACATTGATAGCCCCAGTTATAAGCACAATCACACAAGTACAGTCACCAATCTATCAGATAGATTCCTCCCACACACCCAAGAACACGGGAATCATGACTACAATGTCGCCAGCTGATGAACGAAACAATATAAAAAATCCACTACAACGACTTCCGAACGGTTCAAGTGTTAAAGTAGAGCTACACCGTGCCATCCCCTTAAAGGTGGCCTGGTATGGTAGCGACTGAATCTCTTACCTCAGATTTAACAGTGGCTCACAAAACACAGAATATACGCCATCCTCTATCAGCTCTAAGAGTACTTGTGTGAACTGCCCAGCCTCTTATTGCTATTGTTCCAGTGAGTGGCTTGGACATCGTGATTATCAACCGCGTGCACTTGGGTGTGTGTAGCATATGTATAGTAAGGCAGGGGTCTTGAGTTAAGAATTACTGCTAGAAGTGGGAAACCACGGAAATACATTATTTTGTAGAATGGTTAGGGGTGGACATACCCCATTCAAATCTGCAGATCAGAACGAAATTTCTTGGCAGGGCTGGGAATCGAACACAGATGTTTTTAAAAAAGTTTATTATTGTCAATATTTATGTTGGTTGTTTGGTTCTCAAGTTTAGGGGCTGCGAAAACGCGGTCATGTAGCCCCGTGTACTTTGGGTGTGTGTAGAATTTGTCTGATAACCGGTGTTAATTGTGTGTTATCTGTTTTTTAATTCAAGTAAGGACTGCACACTTTTGAATTTTTCAAATAGTTCCTACTTTTGCTGCCAAACGCCACCGTCAACGACTACTAGTTCAGAACTTAGCTACCAGACGCCACCGCAGTCGGCTCTTGGCAACGAACGTAGGAACCTAAGAGCGTTGTTTACATTCTTAACCTATACAGTTTAGCTTCACACAGGTATAATTAGTGGAAGGTTATTTAACATGCCATAAATCTATGACATGGGACCACCGGCTTCACTTCCCCTCCGAAGGAAGGCATACTGAGGGATTTTTAACGCTCTTAAAAATCCGACGACTTAAGCCGGATTTGAACCCGTGATTTTGGGCATAGAAGCTCAGCAACCAACCCTCAATATTTATCACCATGCTCTGACTCATCCAGTTCAAAGAATACATTATACCTATATACAGGCCGGACGTTTGTTTTAGACGAGTGAAAAATCTTAATGGAAGCCTGGAGGCGAGTTACTGCAGTACCTGTGTTGTTATCATCTGCCCCAAGCGGTCCGATGATTGACAAAACTGTCTCACACTCCTACTGAAGTACAGTCATTGGCAAATATAATGACATTCTGTTCGTAAATACGTAACGTGTACTTCCACGTCACACAATACTTCGACGTGGGCTGTACTGTCTGTCAAGTCTGGAATTCCATTACATCAGATCGGTTGTGACAAATGTGAAGCGATAGGGTGAGAGAGTGACAATACATAGGCTCACCCGCAAGCTTCAAGGTCAAGTCTAAAACAAACGTCCGGCTTGTAAGGTTTAACTCTCCGCTACAGATCTCCTATTGCCCGCTACCCCACCCGTGTATGGTAGGATTCATCTTACTTCCACTAAACATCAATAGGAGAGTTAGAAGCCATTTTATGTTTGGCCCAAGTAATCTACTAACAGAAATGATTTCAGCCGGTCAACACGAATTGAGCCCAATTTGATTGCAGGGGAATAACAATAACTCCAAAAGCAGGCCATGTGGAAATTTGAAGACATTCATTTTTCAGTGTTACCTATACAAATTGTATTTTATTGCTTTTCAGTCGGTCAACACGATTGTGCCCAATGAATTGGGCGGGGTACAAGTTATAAATATGTAAACACACTCCTGGAAAAATTACATGAATTAGTTATCACTAGGGCTCGGATCGATATGCTCGATAAAATCTCCAGATATGCTCGAAAACCAAGTGTTTTATGCTCGAAAAACTCATAATATGCTCGATAGATATGCTCGAAAAAAACATTATATGCGGTTAAATATGCAGAATATGCTTGAAAAACACCGTTAAAAACTATAGAAAGGAAAGTGAAACGAAAAAACCAATAACATATTTTTATATACGGGCTTTATTTTCTTATTGTATGTATGACACACTGCGATATACTCACATTCAAATTTCAAGTATATACAAGAGAAGTTTTCTTATAAAAGTTAGAGTTGAAAAGTTCATTTACAAAATGTTCAAAATTAGGCGAGTCAATGAGGTAGATCTGCATTGGTCTGTACAACAAGAATTTTTTCTATGTTTTCAGTTTTGAATGATTTTCTTAAATCAGGCAATAACAGTTTCAATGACGAGAATGACCTCACAAAAGGGTTAAAAACTTGCGGTTTTATTATTCGCACCAGATAGGCATTCCAATAATTATTTCTATTTTCGAACCTTAAGGATCGTCAGGGCCCGAATTCAGCGAAGGGGGGAGGGGATGGTGGAATTCGAAGGAAAACAAACTATTTAGACGAAAACCACAAGAATATGCATTTATATGCTTCTATTTTGAAAACCGCGGTTTTATGCATTTATATGCTCGATAAATTTCATTTCTGTTGGTCCCAGAATGGTGAAAAATACCACCAAAAGGCTTCTTTCAATGTTTACTATTCAGGAAAAAAATATGCAAATATGCTCGAATCCGAGCCCTAGTTAACACACTTAAATAGGCAATTTTGGATTACGCGTTTCGATCCTCAAGTGGCCATCATTAGATGCTATTCACTATGTAGCGGTCAAAATTTACTCTGAATAATTATTAAGGGACTCCAGAAAACCCTATCTTGCCAATTTTAAAATACTACTTATAACGTGCATGTTTTCTCAGGATCTATTTGGAATGTTGGGCTGAAATTTTTACAGCATGTTCATGAGGGTTGTGACCATACTTTAACATGGGGATTTATTAGTTTATTGATTCACGGTTTAGTTATGATTTTTTTCGTATGCTATAAATATTTGCTACATTTTTATAACAATTTTGATATGTAAATTCTACACTAACATTTTTTTTAAGAAACGCCTGTGTTACAGTAAGCACAATAGTCCATATAATATATCCTCAAAGTTTGAAGCAGATCTATGGAGCAGATCCTGAGAAAACATGTATGGTGTAAGAGAAAAATTGATTCTTGGGAAATCAGCATTGAAGTTCTGCTTGCCTCAAGATACGTGCACGCAGGGTGTACTTTAAAAATGTATTAAACATATTTAGGTGTAAGTAAACCATATAAATTATACATCATTTTCAAGAGGAGATTTCATAGATTAAGAAAATGAAAAAAAAATTCAATATTTACCTTTCGGGGGTCCCTTAATTTATTTAATTTATATTGCTACTACAGTAGCCTATTGTAGTTGTACGAATACAACCAAAGATGAACTACTGTAGTATCAATTTAAATTAAATAAAATAATAATTATTTAGTGTAAACGTTAACCATAACACAATTATCAGTTTCTGATGATGGCCACTTGAGAGTTGAAATGCGTAATCCTAAATTGCCCATTTAAGTGTGATAACTAACTAATACGTGCATTTGTTTCTAGGAGTTGGTTTGCATATTTATAATTTGTACCCCACCAATTCATCGGGCACAATCGTGTTGAAAAGCAGCAGAAAGGTTTGAGGCAAGGCTGCAACTTTTCAATCTTTACATTGAACAAGCAATGAAGGAAATTGTAGAAAAAATTGAAGTGGGAGTAAAGATTCAAGGAGAAATAATTTCAACTCTGATACTTGCCGATGACATCGTCATCTTGGCCGACACGCCTGAGGATTTGAATGAGTTTTTGAATGGTGTGGACTCCGTCTTGATGAAAGAATTCACGATGAAAATTAATAAATGTAAAACAAAAATATTGGAATGCAGCCGAAATAAATCAGATTCCTCTATGGACATCAAATTGGCAGGTGAAAAACTAATGGAAGTAGGAGACTTCTGTTGCTTAGGAAGCAAAATAACCAGTGATGGACGAAGCAAAGAGGATATAAAAAGTAGGTTAGCTCAGGCAAGGAAAGCATTTCTACAGGAAAGGAATATGTTGACATCAAATATAGATTTAGGTGTAGGAAGTCATTTTTGAAGGCCTTTGTCTGGAGCGTGGCACTCTATGTAAGTGAAACATGGACTATTGGTGCAGCAGAAAAGAAGAGAATTGAAGCGTTTGAAATGTGGTGTTACAGGAGAATGGTGAAGATCAGATGGGTAGATAAGGTTTCAAACGAAGAGGTATTAAGGCCAGTGGGAGAGGAGAGATGTTTCTGGAAACTGCTAATGAAGAGAAGAGATAGATTGGTAGGACACATACTAAGACACTCAGGAATAGCAAGCTTAGTTATGGAAGGAAGGATCGAGGACAAGAATTGTAGGGGTAGACCAAGGTTAGAATATGTTAAACAGATTGCCTCGGACGTAAGGTGTGGTAGCTATGTAGAGATGAAGCAATTAGCCCAGGACAGGGAGACATGGAGAGCTGCATCAAACCAGTCAAAAGACCGAAGACTCAAACAACAACAACCTTTTTATAGATCACGTATCGTCACTTAAATACCGTGGGACTCTCATGAATAAGCAATGCGATTCCAAGATGGAAATCGTACCCAGAATTGAGCAGGCCAAAGTGTATTCATCGACATGAAGACCCTTTTCACCAGCCGGGATCGAAGGCTCCAGTTGCGATGTTACATCTTCCCTATTCTTCTGTATGGGTTCGAGAGCTGAAAGCTTAGGCTAATCCATCGCTGAAAACCGGAATGAAGCTTCCTAAATGTTTTCAAAATTGTTATAAAAATGTAGCAAATATTTATAGCATACGAAAAAAATCATAACTAAACCGTGAATCAATAAACTAAAAAATCCCCATTTTAAAGTATGGTCACAACCCTCATGAACATGCTGTAAAAATTTCAGCCTAACATTCCAAATAGATCCTGAGAAAACATGCACGTTATAAGTAGTATTTTAAAATTGGCAAGATAGGGCTTTCTGGAGTCCCTTAATAATTATTCAGTGTAAATTTTGACCGCTACACAGTGAATAGCATCTAATGATGGCCACTTGAGGATCGAAACGCGTAATCCAAAGAGCTCGGGATGACCACCAACACAAAGAAACTCCAGTTCATCGGACACATCATAAGAGGTTATCGATACAAATTCCTCCAACTCATCCTTGAAAGAAAACTTCTTATTGTTTGAGTCTGCAGTCTTTTGACTGGTTTGATGCAGCTCTCCAGGTCTCCCTGTCCTGAGCTTATCGTTTCATATCTATATAGCTACCACACCGAACATCCGAGGCAATCTGTTAACATATTCTAGCCTTGGTCTACCCCTACAGTCTTGTCCTCGACACTTCCTTCCACAACTAAGCTTGCTATTCCTGGGTGTCTTAGTATGTGTCCTACCAACCTATCTCTTCTCGTCATTAGCAGTCGCCAGAAACATCACTCCTATCCCATTCGTCTTAATTCCTCTTCGTTTGTCACCCTATCTACCCATCTGATTTTCATCATTCTCCTGTAACACCACATTTCAAACGATAGAATTCTCCTCTTTTCTCCTGCACCAATAGTCCAAGTTTCACTTCCATAAAGTTCCACGCTCTAAGCAAAGGCTTTCAAAAATGACTTCCTAATACCTATATCTATATTCGGTGTCAACAGATTCCTGTTTTGTAGAAATGCTTTCCTTGCCTGAGCCAAGCTACCTTTTATATCCTCTATGCTTTGTCCATCACTGATTATTTTGCTTCCTAAGTAACACAAATCTCCTACTTCCTTCAGCTTTTCACCTGCCAATTTGATGTCGATATAGGTTTCTGATTTATTTCGGCTGCATTCCAATATTTTTGTTTTACATTTATTTTCATCATGATTTTTTTCCTCAAGACGGAGTCCATGCCATTTAAAAACTCATTCAAATGCTCAGGCTTGTCGGCCAAGATGACGATGTCATCAGCAAATCTCAGAGTTGAAATTAATTTTCCTTGAATCTTCACTCCCACTTTAAACTTTTCTCCAATTTCCTTCATTGCTTGTTCAATGTAAAGATTGAAAACTTGAAGGATAAAGATCTGCGGGGAGACGTAGCCTGTGCTCAAGTCATTGAGAGAGCAATATAATCTCCATGTCATTGGTAGCGACATGGAGGAAAGAACGGAAGGAGATGACTTCGCTGCGCTGCATTGTTTAAGCTGCTGAAGCCAAACGGCACGCCCACTTTGGGTAGCAAGAATATTGCTGTTCCTATGACTCCAACTAGCCTTGGATTTTAGTGAAATAAAACTGCAATGACAAGTCAAGATTTTTTCTTGGATAGGCAGAATACACTCTGTACATCACGGTACTTGGCACAAATAATCTGCGATATCGTTTTAAAAGCCAATTTAAATATAAATATGAGAACACCTATTCAAGGCTAGTTTTGTACGAAAGACACGGCAAAACGTAATAATACGCTGACACACTGATTAAATTGAATACAGGAGCCTGAAGGTGCGAGTTATACCAAAGAAGGAACATCTTGAGAACTATCATAATGGTGCCGAACTGATCACGGTATTTACACCAAATTGATTTAAAAGTTGTTATTGGTGTTGGGACATTCATCAGTTTTTAGGCCTAATTTCGAGCACGGTTTCACTCATTTTTCGTATACATTTTGATATTCAACAATACGAACCTTAAAATTAATAAACATAACACTTATTCGATTCGTACAACCATATGCAAGTCACGGAACACCGAATACAAGTTAAGGTTACGCCCACTTTGGACGCAGCGTTTGGCTTCACTCAAACGAGCTCAGGGTATCTCCTCTTATTCTTTCCTCCATGGGTAGCGAGGTCTGAGCACGATCTCTTCCGATGCGGCAATCGACTTTAATTGATTTACATCGATATTGCGTACGCTGTGGCAGTCGACTTAGCCTTACAATCCTTGGTAACAAAGAGGCCGTTAATAATGCGTATATGTGTATTCTCTTGAGCGTGTTCGTGATAATTGTTTGAAGGAAGGCCGCGAGTATTGCGCCTATATTTTATTTCTTTGTGTTCGACCCTGACTATTATATGTCAGAAAACTGTATCATAATAATGGTCATTATAACACTATTAGCCTACTTTCGATTTTTGCAAAAAATGAAAGTAGACTTATGAGATCAACACAGGGCGAAAAAAGTGTGTCTGTCTGTGTGTGTGTATGTGTGTGTGTGAGTCTGTGTGTGTGTGTGTGTATGTGTGTGTGTGAGTCTGTGTGTGTGTGTGTGAGTGTGTGTCTGTGTGTGTGTGAGTGTGTGGACTCTGAATGTCTGTCCCCCCCTATCAATTCGAACACGGTGAATGCGAATTGAACGAAATTTGGTACAAAGGTAGCACTAGCAAAGGACACCTCAGTGTCATGTTTTATATCGCCGCCATCTTGACGGAAACGTAATGGCGGCCACACAAATGTTCAAAGCTTAAATCAAATTACGACTAACCTAATCATCCGATCTCTACCAAATTTAGCAACAACATACCTTTATGGGGGGAGCATCCTTTGACCAAACTAATAGGTCATCAGCGTAATAGTGTGCGGATGGCGGCCATCTTTGTGTGAAAATCGATTCCCCCTATTAATTCGAACACGGTGCAACCGAATGGAACGAAATTTGGTACAGAGGTAGTACTAACGAAAGGCACCTCAGTGTCATGTTTTATATCGCCGCCATCTTGACGGAAACGTAATGGCGGCCACACAAATGTTCAAAGCGTAAATCAAATTACGACTAACCTAATCATCCGATCTCTACCATATTTTGCAACAACATACCTTTATGGGGGGAGCATCCTTTGACCAAACTAATAGGTCATCAGCGTAATAGTGTGCGGATGGCGGCCATCTTTGTGTGAAAATCGATTCCCCCTATTAATTCGAACACGGTGCAACCGAATGGAACGAAATTTGGTACAGAGGTAGTACTAACAAAAGGCACCTCAGTGTCATGTTTTATATCGCCGCCATCTTGACGGAAACGTAATGGCGGCCACACAAAATTTCAAAGCTTAAATCAAATTACGATTAACCTAATCATCCGATCTCCACCAAATTTTGCAACAACATACCCTTATAGAGGAAGCATCCTTTGACCAAATGAATAGGTCATTAGCCTAATAGTTTGCGGATGGCGGCCATCTTTGTGTGAAAATCAATTCCCCCTATTAATTCAAACACAGTGAAACCGAATGGAACGAAATTTGGTACAGAGGTAGCACTAGCAAAGGGCATCTCACTGTCATGTTTATATCGCCGCCATCTTGACTGAAACGTAATGGCGGCCACACGAATGTCCAAAGCTTAAATCAAATTACGATTAACCTAATCATCCGATCTCTACCAAATTTTGCAACTACATACCTTTATGGAGGGAGCATCCTTTGACCAATCTAATAGGTCATTCGCCTAATAGTTTTCGGATGGCGGCCATCTTTGTGTGAAAATCGATTCCCCCTATTAATTCGAACACGGTGCAACCGAATGGAACGAAATTTGGTACAGAGATAGCACTAGCAAAGGGCATCTCAGTGTCATGAATAATATCGCCGCCATATTGACAGAAACGTAATGGCGGCCACACAAATGTTTAAAGCTTAAATCAAATTACGACTAACATAACCATCTGATCTCTACCAAATTTTGCAACTACATACCTTTATGGAGGGAGCATCCTTTGACCAATCTAATAGGTCATTAGCCTAATAGTTTGCGGATTGCGGCCATCTTTATGTCAAAATTGATTCCCCCTATTAATTCGAACACGGTGGAACCGAATGTACGAAATTTGGTACAGAGATAGCACTAGCAAAGGGCACCTCAATGTCATGTTTTATATCACCGCTATCTTGACGGAAACGTAATCGCGGCCACCCAAATGTTAAAAGCTAAAATGTAATTACGACCAACCTAATAATCTAGTCCCTACCAAATTTTACAACACCATATCTTTATGTGGGAAACATATTCTGACCAAACTGCAAGAACATCAGCCCAATTTATTGCAGATGGTGGCCAAGTATGTGTGCAAATGCAAATCGATTCCCCTTATCAATTCAAACACGGTGAAACCGAATTGAACGAAATTTGGTACAGAGGTAGCACTAGCAAAGGGCACCTCATATTCATGTTTAATATCCCTATAGAACGTTGTATTTCAACAAGCTACTACAACCAACATTCAATCATACTCCTTGAAAAGGACAAAGAGTTATAACAATGCCCATGCATTTAGGAGAAAGTAGGCTTTATGTTCTTTACTGAACATCTTGTTTTTCTTTATGAATCAGTTTCTCCCACCAATCAGAGCTCAAGAAACAGTTGTTAGACCAATCAGGTGAGGATAGCATCGCACCTGCACTGAGTTCCCAGGCCTTCTAATTTAAATTTCACTGCGTTGCCTAGTGTCATAGTAGGGTAATCGAGGAGGCCATGGTCAAATACAAGGTATTCACTGCGTCCCATGCGCTCTGTTCAGTACATAAAACTGGCAAAATCTCGACAGATATTTATGTTCGAACATGAAATAGTTATAATAATTATCGTCGAACATAAACAGTTGTATGCAACTCGCCTATAGTGGTAATTAAGACACTCGTATGGAAATTATAAAACTCGCATATGCTCGTTTTATAAACATACTTGCGTCTTAATTATTGCCATTATAGGCTCGTTGCATAATGTACTATTATCGCCCACCCGGCAACATTCGCCTCTGCTCTATGGTCGTCAGTAACCTATCACACTAGTGAATAGCCAAAAGCGCAAGTAATATTAGTAATGACAATTCTCAAATCTGCCAGCTTTTAGTGGCAGATTCCGATTTGTCGAGAAATGGAGACAGTGGAAATGGTGTTTATAGTGATGATGAGCCGGGTGATAGTTCACTAGTAAATAGTACAGGTGTCGGTAGTCAAGTATCTGATATCAATAGTGACGAGAGAATAAAATAATTTAATTTATTTGACGTTGCTAATTTCGATTTACAAAAGTGAACAAGTAGTTCCGTGAAGAACTATACAGCCTATTTTCACATATCCTACTCATGTTAATTGCCTCTATCAACACACAAAATTTCAGTTTGATTGTTGTGATAGATTCGTAGAGATTGAGAAGCGTCTAAATATTTCTGATGGTCGCCAGGTTGGATTTTTATTTATGTACTATCACATGAAGATTATTGTGTACGTGTGGTATTCGAACTTCAATCGCATAATTAGGACGCAAGAAGTAAAAAAGAGACTTTAAAGCACAGCTGTCTTCTTGTGGTTATGAAAACAATTGAAATAAATTACATGCCAGTGGATTAGCATTTGCATAAGCCTTTAACGTTTCACTGCACTCGGGTGGTTAAATCGAGAGAAACGTCCATTTAAATATTTATAATTCGCGTCACTGCCATGTTGGATTTGTGCTCACCAAGTCATATAGGTGAACTTATGGTAATAGCCTCTAAGAACTTAAAAAATTTCAGTTTGATTTCTGTAAAAGATTCGTACATATTGAGAACCGTCTAAATATTTCGGATGCTCACCATTTTGGATTGTTATATGTATAGGCCATAGAGTTATGTACCATTCAAGGGCAATTATTGCCTATGTTCATTATTAAAACTTTCACTTCGATCGCATGATTACGACACAAGAAATAAAAAATTAATTTTAAAATTTCGAACAGCCGCCATCTTCAGGTTATCTTAACAATTGAACTAAATTAGATGCCAGTACATTACAATATGTATAATCATTAACTGTACCACATTTCACTGCGCTCAGAGAGTTAAATCACGAGAAAAGTCTATAAAAATGTTTCAAATTCGCTTGGCCGCCATGTTCGTTTTGTACTTTACAGGTTTATAAAAGTTACATAGATAAACTTGTATTAGTACCCTCTATCACCGTACAAAATTTCAGGGTGATATCTGTAATAGTTTCGGAGATATAGAATGGCAGTGAAATATTTCGCACAGCCGCCATTTTGAGGTTATGTAAACAATTGAACTAAATTTGACTCCAGTGCAATACAATGTGTATAAACATTTGATGTACCAAGTTTCGTTACGTTTGGATGGTTAAATCGCGAGAAAAGTCTATTCAAACGTCTCAAATTCGCTTGGCAGCCATGTTAGTTTTGTAGTTACCAGGTTTTTGAAAGTCTCATAGGTGAACTTCTAGTATTGCCCTTTATCACCGTACACAATTTCAGGGTGATATGTTTAATAGTTTCGGAGATGCTGAATGCTGGCGAAATATTTCGCACAGCCACCATGTTGGATTGGTGAGTCACAATAAGGGCACGGTCGGGGTCGGCCAGAATGGTGCTATAATATTACCGAGTTTCATTGTAATCGCTCCAGCCGTTTAGAAGTTATTAGGGGGAGACACACACACCATCACGCACACACAGACACACGGACAAAAGGTGATCTCATAAGCCTATTTTTTCATAAAATGAAAATAGGCTAAAAATGATGCTCCCAACTTTCCAACTGCAAAACGCGCCCACAGATTTTCTGAAGCGTTAACGTTTGCGCGTTTAACAAGGAGGCACTTCATTGGGGAACACAGAATAAGTCACAAACCCAACTATGTTTTGTGCTCCATATTTCCGGCACGGTGTTCAAAGGAAGGAAAGAGGCTGTGTAAGAGGAAGCAGACATATTAATATTGTCAGAATTGCCCAGGACAGTCTGTGTAATAAACCATACCCTGGTCTACACAAGTCCCACAGTTGGGAAACCAATTGTGTTGTTTAATGAGCGCCATCTATATTATTTTATATGTATAGGAAATGATCGATTCATTATGCTTGGGCTTAACTGGTTGAGAGGACATGAATCTAAACTACAGGTGTGAGTTGATGCTACACTTGTTAGAACTGCTTCTTGTTTATGAAATGAATTTGACAATATTTCCTTACTAAAACTCTTATTGATATAGGCCTATTTATATTTATAGTATTTATGAACAAAAACGTGAATTTACACTCCTGGGAGAATTGGTTGGAGCTGTTTAGGGGCTGCGACAACGCGGTCTTGTAGCCCCGTGTACTTTGGGTGTTTGTAGAATCTGTCTGATAACCGGTGTTTATTGTGACTAATAGCTTTGATATGACAATTGATCTAGTGTGATAATTATTTTCGTTAACAAAAACAGAGGATTGGCATTCCCCCCTGTGAGAAAAGCCGAACTCTTTTGCATTATTCTCGCGAGTGACAGGAAGGCAATGTTTTCAAACTTAGTCATTCACCCCAAATCGTCCTGGTGTTCTTGTAGTGCGATGCATTTTTAACTTAGTCGACAGGTTAGTTGATTGATGCTCGACGAGTGTTATCGCCTAACCTGTCTTTACGTAGTTCACTACTGTAATGTTTTAGACACTTGACGTAGTGTAAAAATTTCAATTTAACCAACGAACTGAACACATGGATACTGCCCTAATAGTTGCCCATGTTATGACGTGATCTAATATATAAATTCAATTTGTTGAAAATTGGTTGCTTCACTGGCAAGCCAGCACCACACGCTGTCGCCGCTCACGAAGTAGAAGTAGAAATAGGTAAATCGCAACATCTCTCAACATATACACGGACAGAATCAGCTCTCGTACCCAGCCATGATTCGCGGGGAAACGTGAGCGCTTAACGAAAGTCCAATAAGGTGTAAGCACCATCTCTCTTCGCGCCGTCCGAAGATAAGCGATGTTTAAATAAATAGCATCAGATATCGTCGAACATCTCTGAACCGGTGTTCGTAATTGCGCACTATTCATGAAGATTCTCCGAGCACTCACCAAGGTAGCCATTTCAGCGCGCAACTCAGAATTCATGGGCCTCGTAGCTTGGCTTCATGCAGAAATAACTGAGCTGGTTGGTGTAAAACTTAAGCTCTCCGTCTGACTGTCGAAATCCTACCCTTTGCTCTGAATGATATTTTATACAATGATATGGAATAAATTGCCGATTCTCGTCTAACTGAAATTTTGAAAACTACAAGAATTAATAAAAAAAACTCTGATGATAAATGTAATGGGATGCATTATGGCCCATGCGAGTTGCCTTACTATTGGGAAACGCCCTTCTAAACAATATCTTCATTTAATTACGTAGCTGAGGGTTTATGAGAAGTGAGAAATGCAACAGCGATAAAGTTCCGACCGGCACCCGTGTACTCAAGTCTCGGAGAGTGTAATATAAACTCCATGTCATTGGAAGCGAGTCCACCTGTATGCTGAAGTCAGTGAGGGCTCATTATGTTACGAGCTGAGATTAATTGAGATTTCATAAATAAACATTCTACTTCACATTAGGACCAGGAATGTAATTTTCACCTCATTAACGTTCGTCGCTCCGGATACGCTGACTCAATTACCGCTCGGCAACTGTTTCATTATTCAGTCACTCATGTAAATATACAACACCATTACACCTTCCTCTCTGGCTAATACATATGAATTTAGTTTTCAAGTGAAGTGAACTTGTGCTTTTGCACAGTATTGCCAACAGTTGTTAATCAAAATCACTAACTCTACAGCAAAATTAATTAAAAGTTTTATTTTCCTTAGTCAGTCAACATGCATACTACTCAAATAATCGTTGCATTGCCCCAAAAATAAACACACGAACGATCGATGCAACAAAAATATTAATATATGTGCTCATTTATGAATTAGTGTATATTTTTGAAGCATAGCTTATGGTTATAAAAAAGAAGACCTGAATATAAACTGTCTCGCTTTTGCAGATGACATTGCTTTGTTCGCTAATTCAATGGAAGAGGCGAGGCCACTGACCAACTTAATAAACTAAAAATCATAGCTGCTAAAACTGGACTTAAAGTGGCCTTCCATAGAACTAATTTTATCACAAATGTCAAAGATGCCTCAAAATTCATCACGATTGGTCTGCAAAAAATCAAAAAAGTCCGAAAATTTAAATACCTAATAATTTAGAAATAGCTGCCATTGATAGCAGATGTGACAAATTGGAAGGTGCCTTTCAAACCTGCAAGAACATTTACAAAAGTAAAAGCTTGTCCCGGAATGTCAAACTTTGTCATTATAACACAGTAATTAGGCCGTCAGCACTGTATGCCGCAGAATGCTTACAGATGACAAACAAAGGCCCATTGAGAAAATTAGAACTTAAGGATCGGAAAATTCTAAGGAAAATATTAGGACCTGTTAATGATAATGGTACTTACAGAAGAAGACATAACAATGAATTATTTGAACATATAGAAGATTTGGCGAGTGTGATGAGAAAAAAATCCTATTGTAAATGGTCGATGCAAGTTAAAAAGGACCAAACAGAAGCTCGAATCAATCAAGCTCTGGTTTGGGATAGGAACCTGTTCAGAAAGGCGGTTAAATCAACCAGTAATCTACACCCTTTAACATCTGTGATGCCTCGCCCTCACTGCAAGTGGACGGAAGAAAGAGAGCAGAACATTCGTCAAGAATGAAGATCTACTGGCAGACAAGAAAACAAGCATTACAGTGATCATATGAGTGAAGAACATCGTGGTTCATTGATGGCCGAAACGACTAAAAAAAAAAGCATAGCTTATACAACATGTGTATATAATTTAAATATTGTAAAGGCAATTTTGAACAAATCGCGAGGGTAATTTTGTAATTTATGGAAACTCTATTACATCTGTAGAAGACTACATTCTTGATATTAAGTATATCTTAAGACACGGAACTAATTTTGTAAAGAGGTGGTTGGTTGGTTGGTTGGTTCCTTAGTTTAGTGGCTGCGACAACGCGGTCATGTAGCCCCGCGTACTTTGGGTGTGTGTAGAATCTGTCTGATAACCAGTGTTAATAATTGAGATGACTGTATTTGCGTGTGTTATCTGTTTTAATTCAAGTAAGGACTACAGACAATAATTTCAAGTAGTTCCTACTTTTGTTACCAAAATAAATGCTAGCGTCCACGACACCTAGCTTGCGGACTTGGCTATTAGATGGCATGGCAGTCAGCAGCTGGTGACGAACGTTGGAACTAATAGGGCGTTATCAATTCTAACCTACACATTTTGGCTTCACACAAATATAGTTAGTGGAAGATTCCTTAACATGCCATAAATATATGACATGGGACCGACGGCTTTACTTCCCCTCCGAAGGAAGGCATACTGGAGGATTTTAACGCTCTTTAAAATCCGATGACTGTGGCCGGGTTTGAACCCGTGATCTTGGGCACAGCAGTTCAGCATGCTACCAACTATGCACCGAAGCCATTCTTTTTCTTCTTCTTCATTTCCCGGTTCCAGTGATCTGGGTCGGGGTGTGAATCAAGGACCTCCATACTCTTCTGTCTCTCCACCACTCTCGTCCCTCTTCCAGTACATCCTCCACTCTCACTCCTCTTTTCTCAACGCTCTCCCTCACTGCATCCATCCACCTCATCCTCTGCCTTTCCCTTTGGCGCCTTCCTGTGACTTTCTCAGTAAATAATTGCTTCAGGACTCGGTCGTCTCCCATTCGCATCATATGTCCATACCATTTTAGCTTACTGATCTTTGTCTTATAAGTTTGGGAATCCTGTTTTTTTTCCTAATTTCCTTGTTTCAGATTTTGTCTCTGCGGGTCTTTCCAATTATACCTCTAAGAAACTTCATATCAGCTGCCTGGATTCTACTTTCCTCCCGTTTAGTTGTTGTCCACGTGCCTGCTGCATACGTCAATATAGGAGTGTAAAATGTTGAATACAAGATTCTTTTACATTTCTTCGGAACTTCCTGGCTCCACACCAGACCTCTTATACTCTGGTAAAACCCATTTGCTTGTTGGATCCCCTTACAAACTTCCTCTCTTATCCTTCCATCATCTGTTAGGACACTCCCTTAGTATTTGAAGCTTTTCACAACTTGTAATGGTTTCCCATCTAATGCAATATTCCCCCTACCATCTCGCACCTTTCTTGTCACCACCATCGTCTGACTCTTCTCCACACTGATTTTCATTCATGTCATTAAGGCATATAAATACTTGTTATCCCGCCTAATGTCATTGGGCACAATTTGCGGTGACCGACAGGAAAACTTTCTTTAATAAATCAGCAAATAAATCGGCGGGATTAGCCTAAACATTCACTGCGGGATATAGAAATATGCCCAATAAGATATCATTGTTTCATTATACCCAAAAAGAAAGTAAGTATATCCTTTTCAGACCCAGGATACACATATGTGGACCTTCACTTTTATATTATTTATCTCGGTAGCAGTTGGCATTATGTGAATTCTGAACTGTCATTCTCTCCCTTAATATTCCTATTTCTAAAATGTTAGTGGGAGAAGAGATATGAGTCGTAATTTGGTGGCTAGTTTTTACGGCCGGACTCCCTCCAGACACTTAGCTTATCAGAGTGCTATTGAGAGATAGAAATGAGTGACGATTAATTAAACTGGGCAAGAAGCTGAAAGGAAGCGATCATGGCTTGCTAGAAGGTACCGTCCCAGTTTTCCCTGGATTTGAAAACGACAAACCATGGAACACCATTTCAAAAATGTCCGACTGAGGGATTTGAACTCATTCGATTTTCCAGTCCGTAGATAGTCAGGCCCTATGGCCACGACTTGGCGCTCATAACAATCCCTATCGGCATCTGTACTGTCTAATATTAACACTTTATTAACAAGTAGTTCCGTGAAGAACTATACAGCCTATTTTCATATCCTACCTATGTTAACTGCCACTATCAACATACAAAATTTCAGTTTAAATGCTGTAATAGATTCCTAGATCTAGAGAATCGACTAAATAGTTCGGACGGTCGCCATGTTGGATTTTATATATGTAGGTCCTAGAGTTATGTACTGTTACATGAAGATTATTGTGTACGTGTAGCATTCAAACTTCCATCGCATGATTAGGACCCAAGAAGTAACAAGGAGATTTTAAAATTTCGCACAACTGCCATCTTGTGGTTATGGAAACAATTGAAATAAATGAGATGCCAGTGGATTAACATTCGTACAAGGATTTACAGTACCAAGTTTCACTGCACTTGGATGGTTAAATTCCGAGAAACGTCCATGTGAATATGTATACTTCGCGTCGCCGCCATGTTGAATTTGTGATCACCAGGTTATTCTAAGTCCTATAGCTGAACTTAAGTTCATAGCCCCTATGAACATAAAAAAATCAGTTTGATTGCTATAATAGATTCGTAGATATTCAGAGCCGTCTAAATATTTCGGATGGTCGCCATGTTGGATTGTTAAATGTATAGGCCATAGAGTCATGTACCATTAAGGGAAAAATATTGCGTAGTTTTATTCTTCAAACTTTCACTTCGAGCGCATGATTACGACTCAAGAAATAAAAAATTAATTTTAAAATTCGCACAGCCGCCATCTTGAGGTTATGTAAGCAATTGAACTAAATTAGATACCAGTGCATTACAATGTGTATAAACATTTCCTGTACCAGATTTCATTGCGTTTGGAACATTAAATCGCGAGAAAGGTCTATTTAAATTATTCAAATTCGCTTGGCCACCATGTTCGTTTTGTAGCTAACTGGTATTTGAAAGTCTTATAGTTAAACTTCCAGAAGTGCCCTTTACCTCCGTACAAAATTTCAGGATGATATCGCTAATAGTTTCAGAGATATAGAATGCCGGTGAAATATTTCGCTCATCCGCCATCTTGTGGTTATGTAAACAATTGAACAAAGTTAGATGTCGGTGCATTACAATGTGTATAAACATACACTATACCAAGTTTTATTGCGTTTGGTTGGTTAAATCGCGAGAAACATCTATTTAAAAGTCGCAAATTCGCGTGGCTGCCATGTTGGTTTTGTAGTTACCAGTTTTTCAAAAGTCACATAGCTGAAGGTCTAGTAGATCCCTTTAACACCCTAATAAATTCCAGGGTGATATCGGGAATAGTTTCGGAGATATTGAATGCTGGTGAAATATTTCGCACAGCCGCCATGTTGGATTGGTGAGACGTAACAAAATTTGAAGGGCACGGTCGGGGTCGCCCGGAATAGTGCTATGAACTTACCGAGTTTTATTGAAATCGGTCCTGCCGTTTAAAAGTTATTAGGGGGGGGGGGACACACACACACCTCACACACACACATACACACACACGCACACACACACGGACAAAAGGTGATCTCATAAGCCTATTTTTTCAAAATTGAAAGTAGGCTAAAAATATGTCCTGTGTCTTAAAATATGTAATTGTTGCCATTGTTTAATAATAAAGAAAGAAAGATAGAAAGAAAGAAATGCAGTAACAGAAAATTGATAGAAATTTTGTCTTGGGTCTGAAGAGGATATTAGCCACAGCTACCACCCCAATTATCATGCCGTACTTAGGATGATCGGAATTCAGACCTGTCATCTGTGATGTTAGTGTAGCTACCCACTGTAGTCTTGGAGCGTGGATATTATATTTTCCAAATGGTCACATCAACTCGTGAATAAGCGATGTGCAAGGGAGGTAGCAACCAAGATGTGGAACCTCAAGTGGAAAACTCAATCAAACCGCCCCCATAACAAGGTGTAGGCTGCTGCCTTGCCGTGGGGGAACACTTGATTACAGCACACAACCGCACGTTAAAGAGGACCTGTTGGTATATTTGCAAGGGAAGTATCAGGTAATAATAATAATAATAATAATAATATCGTATAGCCTCGGATGCCGGGTACAAACTTTGTAATTTAACACCCAGAGGGTAGCTTGCATGACGAATTTCGTTGTTCCTTGAAGCCCTATGAAAGTCAAGGAGGTTAGATATATAAGCTCCTTGAACACTATAGCGCTTTCTAGTAGTGAAATGAGGAACTTGATGTTGGCGGAAACCCCCGAGATTAATTTTGCCATTATGAACACGGCCTAATGAATTCAAATGGGTTCTTTGACATGCCATCTTCGTATGACATGCGTGTCGTATTTTTGCCGCCTTTCAAAAATCACTTACCACGGCCAGGAGCGAACCTGCAATCTTGGGGTTAGTAGACTGACACGATAACCACTCACTCACCGTAGCAAGCATTATCAGGTAGGACAGGTTGAAACCTATCTTGAAACTTTGTGGACGCAATCGTGAACTATAAGAGGACAATGTGCGGAAAATCAGCTGCCAGACAGAACTGCAAGGCTCCGAAATCGTGTGGTGAATCTCTCAAATGAATCAATGGGTAGTAGCGAGTACCGTACATGTTGGAACGGACAGGCCTGACGGCCCAAGCACCTAAGACCGGTGGGAAGCAGCACGCTTCAGCTCCTCCTAGCTATTACTCCGAGTGTTACAGGGATTTCCAGCTCTGCCAGTCGTCAAGTCTGCGTACCAGGATGTCAGGTTCGATTTCGGAGCCTTGCAGTTCAATCTGGCGGCTGATTTTCCGCACGTTATTCTCTTATTGTACTACGATTGCGTCAACAAAGTTTCAAGGTAGGTTTCGACCTGTCTTACCAGATACTTCCATTGTAAGTATTGACTAAAGGGGATCTACCTCATGGTATAGTGACTATCAATATTGGCTGTCACAGCTGAGGTCTGGATTCAATGTCCGACTCCGCTAAGAAATGTACTACTGGTCTAAGGACCGGGTGAGTTAGCCGTGGTCGTTACGGCATGACTTCTGGCAGTCGCTCACATCCGGGAGGCGAGGAGGTTCGAATCCCCCCGCCGGCAACCTTGAAGATGGTATTCTGTGGTTTCCCATCTTCCTTCAAGGCAAATGCCAGGGTTGGTCTCTAAATAGAGGCCACAGCCGCTACCTTCCAACTCCTCGTCCTTACATCCAAAATTTCCTCCCCAGACAACACTCCACACGCGACGGTACTTGTAGCTCACCCATTGGGTGTCCGCCTCGAAGCAGCTACAAAAAAAAACTGGCGATCCGAACATGTCCTCGGACACTCCCGGCACTAAAAGCCATACGCTAAAAAATAGTCATCACAATAACACATTTTATAAGATTATTGATGTTTATATTATTGTCACAAGTGCTGAAGATGAGCCAAAAATGACTTGAAACAATTGTTCACTACGAAATATTATGTGTGTTGATTTGGTGGATTCTCGAGTGTTTTTTAAAATACATATTGTAAGTCAATACGAAACAGCAAATAAAGACTATTATTTTTTTTAAAGCTTGTAAAGATCTAACTGTAAAGACTTAAGTGTGGTATCAAACTGACGCTTCCAATAACTCAAAACAGTATCAGACATTTGAGTGTTCAAAACAGTGTTGGGCAATTGAACGTTTTACTTTTAAGGTTTTTACCAAGTTAACGTTTTTAGCTTACTTTCGATTTTTGCAAAAAATGAAAGTAGACTTATGAGATCAACACAGGGCGAAAAATTGTGTGTCTGTCTGTGTGTGAGTCTGTGTGTTTGAGTGTGTGTACTCTGAATGTCTGCCCCCCCCCCCCCCCCCCCCCCATCAATTCGAACACGGTGAAACCGAATTGAACGAAATTTGGTACAGAGGTAGCATTAGCAAAGGACACGTCAGTGTCATGTTTTATATCGTCGCCATCTTGACGAAAACGTAATGGCGGCCACCCAAATATTAAAAGCTTAAATCAAATTACGTCCAACCTAATCATCAGATCTCTACCAAATTTTGCAACATTATATCTTCATATACGAAGAATCTTTTGACCGAAGTACAAGGTTATCAGCCTAATAATTTGCGGATGGTGGCCATGTATGAGTGCAAATCGATTTCCCTATCAATCCAAACACGGTAAAACCGAATTGAACGAAATTCGGCACAGAGGTAGCACTAGCAAAGGGCACCTCAGGGTCATATTTTATATCGCCGCCATCTTGACGGAATGGCGGCCACCTAAATGTTAAAAGCTTAAATTAAAATATGACCCTAATTATTTGATCTGTACCAAATTTTACAACAACATACCTTTTGTGGGAAGCATCTTTTGACTGAACTACAAGGTCATCATCCCAATAGTTCGCAGTTAGCGGCCATGTATGAGTGCAAATCGATTCACCATATCAATTCAAACACGGTGAAACCGAATTGAATGAAATTTTGTTTAGGGTAGCACTAGCAAAGGGCACCTCATATTCATGTTTAATATCCGTATAACACGTTGTATTTCAACAAGCTACTACAACCAACAGTCAATTGAAAAGGACAAAGAGTTATAACAATACCCATGCATTTAGGAGAAAGTAGGCTATGTGTTCTTTACTGAACATCTTGTTGATGTGCAATATCTTTCCGCTTGGTTGTAGGATTTTTTTAATTTAGCCTATGGCTTTTTGTGCCGGGAGTGGATATTTTTGTGGGAGTGATTTTGAATGAAGGGACGGAAGTGGGATTAACGGAAAATTTTAACTGGAAACAATGAGCGCGCGCGGTGGTGGACATTGGTACCACGACGTCCTATCGCATACGGATTACTTCAATGTTTGGAGGCCCCATTACAGCTATTCCTACAATAAATCATCTTCAAGTAGTCGTTCTTTGGTGTCAAAATAATCATTATATCATATTTGCTGAAATTTATTAAGGGTCTGTTTTTCAATCACTGGATAAAAGTTATGGGCATCCACTCCCCGAGTAACGTGTTTTTCAATGCAAAGCTATGCGAACTCTGGTGTCAACTCATTAAAACACGAACCACATGGTCAAAGTCTTCGTATCAGTATTTAAATGTTAATATGCTTTAATATGAAACATTGTAACTAGTCGGCAATGCCGGTATTATGTTTCTGCACAATGGCTATTCAGATATTAACCCACATTTCTGTAATGCATGGGAACTGGGCTAGCCTTTCATGGCGGTACGTGAAAATAAGTAACCGTCGTGTACTCTTAATATCTATGGTTGTAATAGCTGCGATGATAGCGTCTTTGTCTGGGAATCATGAGGTCTCAGGTTCGAACCCCAGTCCCGGCAATTATTTGTGCTACCAGATTATCTATTTAAACGATATTTATCATAATATAATGCGTCATTTTAACAGAATCTACATGAAATTACGATTTATCTAATTTTTATTACAATATTTTGCACCAAACAGGAGTTGGGAAATTTGATTGTATTTAACATTATATCTAGTAGTATATTGATAGGCTAGAGAATATGGTTTCATTCCTCCTCTTATTTTACTGTATAATATGTGATGTTTGTTGAAACAAGTGTGACAGTAGCATATCTCAAATTCAATCTATACATTCATCGAAGTACCTGTATGAAAACAGAGCGTAAATTAACATTTTAAGAATGTACAAACTGTGTAGTATACGAAAAGGATAACATGTCAGATGTTATACATTATATGCGGCTACTGTAAGTCTCATATCTTTTTTTAAGGAGGTCTAACCGAAGGATGAATGGCCGAATATTTGAGGTCTGTAAATTACGCTCTACTACCTTCCGCAATGTTAGTGAAGATGTAAGTATTTCTCGGGTTATTTGGGACCAACTTAATTATCACTCTGTATTGAAATACAGGATCCGTCAAAAAATGTTTAGTTATATACACGTTAAAAGATCCATGTAGTATTATATTTCTTCAACAGATGCCGGTTCCCATACAGATCTTATGACATAGATAATATTGAATCAAAATGGGCGAGCACGGCTGATGTTAGCGGAACGGAAACTCATTTTAATGTGGTGGCTCAAGTTTGAAAATATCGCTGGAGTGCGTCGAGGCGTGAATTTACAACTAGACCTCGTACACGCCTGCCGGTTACATGGCTTTGTGAAAAGTTTCCGATGCATGATACACCACTTGATTCAAGCTTCTATACCTGATCATTCTCTCTTGCCTTTTTTTTCTTCTTCATTTCTTCTCAAATAATATTCAATTTTTCTTCATATCTCTCTTCTTTCACCGACCAGCTCATGCTATAGTGGATAGCATTCTTGGTTGTTGGTTCGAGTTCGATTCCCGGCTCTGGTCTGAGAATTGTAACGGTTGCCTTATGAGGCAAAGCTGAGAAAAGGATGGTTCGATTTCCACCTTAGACGTCCTGGAAGTGGTTTTCTGTAGTTTCGCATTTCCACTCCAGGAAAATGCCACGATGGTTCTTAACTAAAGGCCACGGCTGTCTCCTTCCCAATCCTCGCATGAATAAAAAGTACACACACCAATACAGTCATCACAATAACACACGTTATCAGACACATGGGGGCTGAATACCAGTATGTCCTAAGCTCCTAAATTGAATTCTGTCAGTCAGATTGTCAGCCCGAACGCTGGTTGGATCGTGAAAAAGCGCGACTGTAGGTTACGTGGGTAGAAACACACAGAGACACAAGGCAGTGCTATAATGAGGCGTACTAGGCAAGGTGAGGAGTGAAGTAGGTTGCTATTGCTTTCCTCACTGAGCCAGAACAGCCTCTGTGTAGAACCTTCTACAGCATCCACAGGTACGTACTGGCGGTACCCTGAAGGCCATTACTAAGCATTACTCATACCTCAATAGCTTCCATATAGTCACAGCCATGAATGAGACTAAGACATCAGTGAAAGGCTACATTTTACATTCATGTTAAGGTATGTAAATACAAGGTCCGGCAGCATAACTTCCTTTTTTAAATGCGCGCCATTCAGTCGGTTGATATCGTAGCGGTCTCGTTCGTTTAGTAGAACTATAAAGTTTGGTCCCGACACAGTTCAGTCGCCATCATGAGTTGTAACAGGGAGGAGGCCTACTTTTCGAGAAGATGTTCTGTGATCGCAACCCAGCGCGCCTTATGATGCGCTTTAATTTAGCCCCGTCGACCCCTGTCTTGGACCGGAAATCAATTGTTACGTGGGTCACTACGTTCAGACGAACTGGAAGTGTGACGGGACGAAGAACTGAAGGCCCTCGGCCTCATCTCACTTAGGGGCAATTTGGAGAGGCCGGGTCACTCTCCTGATTTGTCCCCTTGTGATTTTTTCTATAGATTTTTTAAAATCCCGTGTTTATGTGAACTGTCCAAAGACGCTACAAGATTTGAGACCAACGTCCAGGAAGAAATTGCCAACATAACACCTGATATGCTGGCAAGAGTCATGACAAATGCGAGAAATCGGTTTACTCATTGTATGGAGAATGGGGGACGTCACCTACCTGATTTGATCTTCAAAACTAAGTAAAACAAATCTTTATGTATGCGCCTACAGTATAAAGATAAATAAAAGTTTTCTGATTCATACAATGGGTTTTATTACGTTTTAAAAAAGGAAGTTATGCTGCTGCCGCACACTGTACTAGTTTACCGCCTAATGTAATTGGGCACAATTTGTATTGAACGACTGTACAGCTTTCTTCTTATTGGCAAGCATAGTTTTGAGCGGGTGAAAACATTTCAAATTCTTAGGAGTCATGATTGTTGAACAAAATAATAGAGAAGTGGAAATTAAAGTTAGAATACAGAATGCTAACAAAGTGTACTACTCTCGGCAGTTTTTATTGGGATCCAAATTTTTGACGAGAAATACAAAATTGAAAATATACAATACCATCATTAGGCCAGTTCTAACTTATTGTGCAGAAACATGGAGTTTAACAAAACAGGAAGAACAACAGTTGCAGGTTTCCGAAAATAAAGTGTATAGGAAAATTTTTTGACCATTTTTTTTACCCGCATCTCAAAGCTGGAAAAAATATAAAATAAAGACATACACTCAATATCACAGCAAGCACCAATACTCAACATCATTAACTCCAGAAGACTTCAATGGGCTGGTCATTTAATATAAATGGGAGACGATAGGATGGTCTTAGAAATCTTTAAAGAAGAACCAAGAGGAAAAAAATTACAGTCAGTCTGAAAGACTAGACGTTATATCATTTCAAATGACGCATGCTACAAATGCTAAACAGAAAGGCTAGGGAGGGCTTCTCGCTTCGCTCGAAGCCCCAGGACTCTTCAACAGACTCCTTTACCCTTTAACTTAAACTTACCGCGCGGGCACCTCTTTAAGGGTCACTCTGTAATTGAGTCTGACATTTGTATTTGTATTTTTTATTCATCCATTCAATCATATAATGTACATTGTACAATGATATAGGACACGTCAATTCACAAATTATACTAATACTAATTTACAATCACAATAATAATATAGGCCTACACAAGGATAACCTTACATCATTTAGTCCTATGAATACATAACTATTGATATTCTAAAAGCTCTTTAACTGAGTAGAAGCAGTGCTCCAGCAAGAACTCTTTAGTTTTTATTTTGAACTTTATGTAATTTGCTGTACTTTTAATATTATTTGGCAAATGATTATATAGCGTTATAGCTGCATGGAATACACCATTTTTACATAGTGTTGTATTTGCAGCATGTACATGAAGATTGTTCTTTTGTCTGGTCTGGTAGTTATGTATATTTGAATTCATCTCAAAGATATCCTCATTTCCTAAGCTTTGTTTGACAAATAATAGAAGTTCAAAGATGTAAATACATGGCAAAGGTAAAATTTTCAGTTGTTTAAACAGAGGCTTACATGTATGCAATCTAGTAGTTCCTTTCATTGTTCTAATTATTCTTTTCTGGATAATAAAGATTTGGTGAGCATCAGGCGAATTTCCCCAAAATATGATTCCATATTTCATAAGCGAATAGCAATAAGCAAAATAAGTACTAAGAACAGTTCTCCAGCTAGTCGATTGTCTTAATACTCTTAATGCATAACAACTTGAGCTTAGTTTCTTGGCAAGTTTAGTGGTATGGGAGTTCCATTTTAGGTCACCCTGCAACCAAAGGCCTAAGAATTTAGTAGAAGAGGCGTTACCAATTTTAAGGTCATTTAAGATTATGGAGGGAGAATTAATACTTTTATTCTGAGCTGTGTGAAAGTTAAGAGCCACTGTTTTACTAGTGTTGATAAGGAATCCATTATTGTTGAACCATAAGGACAGCTGACCTGTTACTTCCTCTACTGATTTTTGAAGTTCAGTGTCATTTTCACCCCTCATCAAAACACTTGTATCATCTTCGAATAGTAGTTTTAAATGCAGGTATCTGGGATGGAAAGTCATTTACGTAAAGGAGAAAAAGTAGTGGCCCTAGAACGGACCCCTGCGGAATGCCATACTTCAAAAACATAGGATCTGAGTAGTAATATTTAAATATGTTTGTGGTATTTTCTAAACTTTTTTGTTCGACGATCTGTTGGCGATTATTTAAATATGACTGAAACCACTTACTAGCGATACCCCTGATACCATATTGATGGAGTTTATCAATTAGTATCTGATGATTTATCACATCAAAAGCTTTAGACAGGTCCAAAAACAGGCCACATACTCTCTTCCTTTCATCAAGTGACTCAAGAGCAGGATTTAAAAATTCATAAATTGCTGACATTGTTGATTTTCCTTCTCTAAAGCCATGTTGAGAGTCAGTTAACAATTTATATTTGTTTATGAAGCTAATTAGGCGGTTGTACATTATCTTCTCTAAAATTTTTGAAAATATCGACAATAAAGAAATAGGTCTATAATTGGTTACGTTTTCTCTATCTCCCCCTTTAAATAATGGAATTACTTTTGCAATTTTAAAGATATCTGGAAATATTCCTGACATGAGAGATTGGTTACAGAGGTGTGTTAAGGGGTAATTATATTTTGGATAAATTTTTTAATTAGTATATCAGGAATGTTATCAACTCCTGAGCTATGTTTATTCTGTAGGTTCTTTACAATATTGAGGATTTCTGCTTCTGTAACATTTTCAACAAACATTGATTTTCCATTAAATGTTATATTCGCGAGTGTTGATTTTATTGCTTGTATATTGTTTACATTTAGTAGTTTTTCAGCTATGGTAGCAAAATGCTCATTAAAAATTCTTGAGACATTTTGTGGGTCATTGATCTTCTTGGAGTCTTCTGATAACGTTATGTTATTTACTGCCGGTTTTGTGTGCCTGGTTTCATTTTTTATGATATTCCACATAGCCTTAGTTTTATTTTTAGATTCCAGGATATAATTATCATTTGACATTCTCTTTGCTAATTTTATAACTTTGTTAAGTATGGTCTTATAGGTCTTGAAATACATATTTTACAACTTTATAAGGGTCACCCATTATTTGAATCTGATATCTTGCAAACCTCTTTAAGAGTCACCCTGCATTTAAATTGAATCTAACATACTGTACACCTCGTTAAGTGTCACCCTGTATTTTGCTCTGACATCCTGCACACCTCTTTAGTAGACATCTTGTATATCTCTTTTGAAGTCACCCTGTATTCTTGTATGTCATCTTGTACACCTCCTTAGGAGTCACCCTGCCTGTATTCTTGTCTGATATCTTGTGCACCTCTTTAGGAGTCACCCTGTATTCTTCTCTGCCATCTTGTACACCTCTTTAAGAGTCAACTTGTATTCTTATCTGGCATCTTGTATATCTCTTTAGGAATCACCCTGTATTCTTATCTGGCATCTTGTACACCTCCTTAGGAGTCACCCTGTATTATTTTCGCTTTGCTCGAAGCCCCAGGTCGCTCGACGCCCCAGGACTTTTTCAACAGACTCCATTAACCATTAACTTAGGCTTCCCGCGTGGCGGCATGACGCCACCGTCTCCGTCTCCGTAACGCATAACTTTCGACCCAAGCATAACGATGAAGTCGACAAGATCATTTGAAATGATAAAAGGCCAATAGGAAGACCACGAAGAACCTGGAAAATTGAAATCTCCAAACTTTGTAGACATCTCAATGCGGACAACTGGCAAGAACTCGCTCAAAACAGAGTTCAGTGGAGGCATTTTGTGAGATCGGCGCGGGATCTACGTGTACCATAGAAGCCTTCTGAGTGAGTGAGTGAATGAGTAAAGGGTCTTTCATATAAAGTAAGAACGGAGAGCGGCGGTTATGTTATCCGCTGCTATAGTGGCCTTGGCCGAGCTTGTGGTGCGCCACGACCCCCTGCTGTAGTATTAAAAGCACGCGTATAGTACAGTATACACTTGACCCTGCAATAAGCGAGCACGTGTCCACTGTTCAGTCGCCAGTGTGAACCTCAGATGCTAACATGGTGAGACAGTTATCATTACAACATCGTATTTTTGTTGTATGTATAACTTATTTTAAGTACGAGTCGGCTCGGCGGGTACGTGATGCATTTGTTCAGCAATTTTTTGATGAAGTGCCACCTTCACTAGCACAGATTCAAGTAAATAAGTTTGACACTACTGGCTGAGTGCTCAATAAAAGACATAAAATAAAAGATCAAAAACATTACAGTGGCAGAACTCACTCGCGTCAGCCAGAACGCGGTTACCTGATACAATGCCTGTATAACCCAGGAAGGACAACACTTCGAGCATCTTTTATAAAGTCATATTTCATATAGGATTGTACAAACGCTTAAAGCAGGGGGACATGGCGTGCCACAAGCTCGGCCAAGGCCAGCATAGCAGCGGATATTGAAACCGCCGCTTGCCGTTCTTACGTTATATGAAAGACCCAGTATAAATAAATCGTATTAAACCCTTAATAGGTCGATTAAATCCAATTCTAATTCTATGGCCCTCAGAGACAGTGAAACCATTTGACGAGGCCCGCCACCACATGGATAATTGCCCCAATTGCCATGATTAAATCACTAGAAATGTTATTTTAAATATTTGAAAATCATTTGTCCGCCATGATGAGTTGGTTTCTCAGGATTTGGAAAGTCACTCATTTGTCCTTACTTAATAGTCCTATAACAGCATATTCGTCTATAATGTAAGTTTCATTGCTTAAATAGTTTCGGATATATTAAGAACCATTGAAATGTATAGTATGGAAGCCTTGTTGGATTGTTGTTTATATACGCTATAGAATTATGTGCCAGCAGATGAATATTGTAATCAAGATTCAGTATACCAACCTGCATTTCTATCGCTTGTTTAGGACATGAGAAATATAAACGCGATTTTATAAATATAACACAGCCGCCATTTCTAAGTTCTCATAGAAATTGTACTAAATTAGCCGCCTATATTTTGAGCCTTTATGGTGTTTGAAGCCATTTTCAGTGTGGTCTTAATAAACGAAAGTTTGGTGCTTTTCAGTCGGTCAACACGATTTTACCCAAATTAGATGGGTTATTCCCTAATACTGAAAATAATTTACATTAGATTAATAAATACACTTGGATGACCAGTTTCGATCGTCAAGCGAGCATCATCAGATCCATTACACTTAGGTTATAAAATGTTTATGTCTGAAAGTATGGGTGGAAATATTTACAATATGTAAACTTCTTTATTTGCAGTGTTAGTTCAGATAGTTCAACTCGTCAATATTGAGAGTAGATAGTGACGAAGGAAACTGCTCTCACTAGGACACGCAAGACTCAATCAGATAAGTAGCCGGTACAATATGACCGGAATTGTCCATTTAACTACAATCACATATTCACTCTCAACAAGCAAGTTTGGAGATCAATCACCACTTTCAGTATTTTAACAACACATAGACTATAACTAACAAATATTGACGAGTTGAACTATCTCAACTAATACCTCAACTAAGGAAGTGTAGATACTGTAAATATTTTCATCCGTACTTTCAGATATAGTCTCCTCCGTAGCGTAGCGGTCAGCATGGTTAGCTGCCGCCACGGAGGTCCTGGGTTCGATTCCCGGCTCTGCCAAAAAATTTGGAAAGTGGTATGAGGACTGGAACGGGGTCTACTCTGCCTCGGGTGGTCCAAATGAGTAGAGGGGGTTCGATTCCCACCTCAGCCACCCTCGAAGTGGTTTTCCGTGGTTTCCCACTTCGTCTTCGGGCAAATGCCGACATATATAGAGCATTATCTCAAATTCTTTCAAACTCTTGTTAATTATAACAGTAAATTCACTTGATTAATTTTCAACGAACTATGACCATACACTCTAGCGGAAAATACTTCGCTTACCCGAATAGTAGGCTGTCAGATATCCGCCCCTCAATCGGATTGCCAACAATCAATCGCACCAGCTCAGCTACATCAATGAAAATGGCACTGACAGATACTACCGAGGTTTGAACACAGAAGTTACCAAGAAAAATTATTGTGGAACACACCAAAATAGACGGGGTTACATACTTACTTTTACTTACCTCTTATAAATATCTCGGGGATTGGGTTGACAACAGGATCCTTAAAGTATGCTCTCACAATAACCTTCACCATGACATTTAAAAATGAACCAGACCGAAGACGAGAACTTTGAACTGTACAAGAGCTTTATTTTCAAATAAAGAGTATGATTTTCACAACTCAACAAAAAAAACGTGGCTATCAGTAGCCTATGTCAATCTGACTACGTCCTCCTAAAGGACTTGCAAATTTATCAAACAATATGCTAGCTCCCTTGAGCTCAAAATAACGTAACATTTTCAAACACATTTGGATTGGATGAGGGAGTCAGGGTACGACATATATAGAGCATTTGGTTTCCTTTAATAAACATTGCACTTGTATAAATAGGCACAAGGCCGGAGTATCGACCTCGCCTGCTTGTAACCAGATGTCTGGCCGGCTGGTCTACTCTTTAACCTGGCTCACACCTGTCAAATGGGGCGCACTCCTCTCCCCACACTTGCGTAAGAATTCAGCTCCTTTTAAAGCTTTAAATGTCTACAAGACAACTCATACATATTGACGCAAATCTTTCAAATGTTTAACTTCCATCCCACTGGATTATTTTAACTATCCTTAAACTTGTTAAGTTATCATCCAAATGTTTAATCAGCATAGTTTAGAGTATGAAACACACTCTTAAATGTTTATAACAAAATCACATAAATTATTTATAACAATTGGAAATTGTTTATAATATTGTCGAAAATAATTACAAAATTTTTAAACACGCCTTTAACATTACTTTCGTTCCACATTATTGTCAAAGATATTTACATTTATTATTTACAATATCAACATTTAAATTATTTAAATTAATAATTTAAGAAATACATTGAACCACATGTTTTATTCGGTTGGTAAATTCATAATCGTGTTTAATATAATCGACCAATGAAGGTTAGTTATACATGTAAATGTCACAATCTGGTTTAATAAAGGTTGTAATAAATTTAATTATTTGTGACGGCAATCTTCATTCAAAATCTTATCTCAAATTCTTTCAAACTCTTGTTAATTATAACAGTAAATTCACTTGATTAATTTTCAACGAACTATGACCATACACTCTAGCGGAAAATACTTCGCTTACAAAATAATGCACAAACTGCATTCAAAATAGCCCAAAATTCATCATATATTAATCTATATGGCATTAAAATCATCCACAGCATTTACAAAAAACTCCCCTAATACAATCTTTATCATCATTAATTACTGTGGGAATCTCCTTCATTTATTTAAGGGCATTATACGTCAGCGACTTTCAACATGTCCGCTGCACTATCGATTATACATTCATAGTTCCACTTAAAAATTCTTATATCAATAATTGTTTCAAAACTGTTGTCATTTAAACTTCGTGGATTTCATTCATGAATCGAAATGAAATAAAAATTTGCCAATCACAAACAAATTTAATAGTGAATACGCTTATATACGCCTGTCTGGCCTATCAAAATTTAAGATTAACATCTTCAAAGAATTGTAGTATAAAAATACTATCATCAAACAAAGTGCGACTAACTGCAAAATAGTCGAATAGAATCCAATTAGACTTGGGAATGCAAACATCATTATATAAATCTCTATATGAGAAAAAAACTAACACAAGTTTCACGAATTTAATGCATTCAATAATTCATAATTAATGTTCATCTTTCACAAAATTGCCTAAGATGCAATGATCGTTCATGACTGACGATAAATGTCTGTGTTGCAGTCAATTCAAATAACGACTAGTATTTCCAAGATCGTCGACAACGTACTGGATTTTAACGCTCTAAAATCATTTAAATGTTCTTCCTTCTTGATGATGACAGAAAACTGGTCAAAGTAATTAAACTGGGGTAGAATTACTTTAATAAAGTGACACGCTGTCTGAATTTAAATCTGCCATAAAAATCATTAACTTACAGTCATATCGTGACTACAAAAATAAGCAAATTACTGAAAAATCTAAATATCAGTCTCAACTGATTCAAAATCATTTAACTATGCCCATGACATAACAATGTCTTAATAAAACGTCGAAAAAGGCATAACTCATCAAGGTGTACTGAGAATAGGAATCTCAAACAAGAATATCGGGCAAAATACATGAGGACAAAAATATAGGAAAAATGGTTGCTCAAACATTGCTAAGAAACTCAAATACAATAAACGTTCACGACTACCTTATCTGCCGATTGACGTTCCAGAGGAAAATTCCCCAAAGAAGACTGTTGATGGATCCATTTCACCAAGTTAAAGCTGAGCTCCATCCTCGAAACCAGAAACAGCACCATCGAAGAATCGAACTGCTTCACGAAGACGAACGACATCCTTCCGGCAATAATCTTCTTTGTGAGTCGGGACAACCCTGACCTCTCTTGAAAAATCCCTGAAGTTCCAGTTGAAAGTCGCCATGAAGTTTTTGTATAAATTTCCGAAGAAATATTCATATTCAAAAAGTATGAAATCATTTCTATTGCTGTTTGATAGTATTCAGCCTTTACTCACGAAACATGGGTATAGATGGTTATTTACCACATGTTCGCTTGTATGGAATAGCAATTAGCGAAGTTCCATGTTGCTATTTTACTCCGTTGAAATATGTCCCAATTGCATTAAGTCCTTTAGCCTTCCATTTGCTCTTCGGTAATAGTATTAGAAGAACAAACTGCCTTATTAAATTGCTCCATTATATTGTAGCGTTGTGTCACAAAAGCAATCTGAAGTCTCCCTATTTCACTAGCCCTGTCAGCCGTAGCGTTGAGTCTGGCTATACAAAGTGTTTCTTCTGTGGCGAGAAAATCACTTTTGTCAGTCGTCTAATTTTGTCAATAACTTCCAAAATACTTCTTCGAAATTGTTCAGCTTTTCTACAGTCCTTACTGTAGTAATGCACAAGAGAATTAGCTTATAGGCGACCGCTAACTGTTCACAGCTAATCTTGTAGAAGCGTTATAAGTGTCGTTTCAACTTCACCTAGATTTACTTCACAGTAAACCTGCACTGCTTGTATGTTCGACTAGTGGCTCCGCCACGCGTTACAAAGACGACTTTTTCACTACTGATTCACTCGACGTTTCACTGAAATGCTTATTTGAAATCTGACGATTGATTTATAATCTGAGAATGAGGAATGAGGCTCCTCTCTTCTGCGCAAGGCCTTTTATGAACTTCATGAGGGGCGTATCTATCCCTTCCATCGCGTGTTACTGCGTCATCGCTAGAAGTTCCAACTTCGTCAATACATGACGGATTTTCATAATTCAAAAACTGAAAATAAATTTCACCAAAATTCCAGAACAATGCCTCTACTGCAAATGGATTTCCACAATTCTGCATTCCAAAAAGTAATAAAAATACCATAGTTTCAGCAATCTCCGTCTTCCTTAAGACTATCGTTCATTGGTTTAAGTCTCCCCTCCAATAGCATAATTTCTTCCTCAGCAGAATTCCACGTTTCTCGCGACTGCGTCGTAGATCTTGGATCCTTCTCGAATAAATGCTGACGTCACTGAGAATCTCAGCTCAAGTAGCCTGCTTGCATAACGTCTGCGTCATCCGTGCTTACGTCATGACTACCCACGTCATAACTATGACAGCCATAACTTTCGCTATAATTTCCAAAATAGCCACCGTGGTCTCTAGATAATTCAATTACGGGGGCACTACCTTCTGAAAGGCCACGGCCGCCTCCTTCCCTCTTCCTAGCCTATCCATCCCAGTCTTCCATCCCTTCCCATCCCTCAAGAGGCCCCTGTTCGCTTTGCAGGTGAGGCCGCCTGGGCGAAGGGCTGATCACACCTCCCCAGTTGTATCCATCCCGACCAGATGTTCCAAGCTCCAGGACACTGCCCATAGAGGCGGTAGTGGTGAGTTCCCTCGCTGAATCCGTGGGAACCACCTACCTAGAGGGTAAATTGACTAAATAAAAAAATAAAAAACTTTCACACATATAAATGTTGTAGCCTAAGTGTAATGGATCTGATGATCGTCGCTTGATGATCTAAAATGGTCATCCAAGTGTATTTATTAATCTCAAGTTTTTTTATGTGTAACATCTTTCCGCTCGGTTGCTGGATAGTTTTGTGGGAGTGATTTTGAAAATTGGGGACGGAAGTGGATCGGAACGATCGAGCTGGCAGTGGTGGATCAAACGGAAGTATGCACTGCCCGCTCGATCGATCAAACGGAAGTGTACTAGCTGGCAGTGGTGGACAACGGAAGTACGCACTGCCCGCTCGATCGATCGAATGGAAGTGTGCCCTAGCTGGCAGTGGTGGATCGAACGGAAGTATAAGACGCACTGGCAACTCGATCGATTCAGCTAGCACTTGCAAGAGAAACAGTCAGCGCGCGGTATCGAAAATTGATACCATGTCGCACTCTCGGCCATGTGGAATGTATATGACATACTAAACGGAAAACGCTCATGCGAACTCTGGTGTCAAGTGATTTAAACAAATGACATGGTACATGTTGGAAGTCTTCGTATCAGTATTTTTAAATGGTAAAATGCCTTAATATCAAACATTGTAAGTAGTCAGTATTCCATTGGCATAAGGCATTTTAAACTCAATGTCACTCAGGAACATTATCGAAACAAGCAAAATATAAATGAAACTTAATTCATTAATGCAGTATTATTGGAACGTGGAAATAAGTCACCATCTTGTGCACAATATTTGCATAGTCGAAATAGCCGTGGGGTTATTGCGTATGACTGTGAATCTAGAAATCTTGGGTTCGAATCCTGGGCGGGGCAGATATTTTTGCTACCAGATTATCATTTTAAACGATATTTATCATATCAATATGACTCATTTTAACAGAATCCATATGAAATTACGTGTAGGTCTGTGAATCAAGAGGACCTGTTTATTAGGAATTTAAGTTTATGAGCGGTGTCGCGTCTATTAATCTAGTTGATCCATATCGTAGTCTTTATTTAGGCTAGTGCTGGAGGAAGCTACAAATCATTTAATAAAATGAGTTTGTTCCGTGAAGAACTATACAGCCTATTTTCATATAACCTACTTATATTAACTGCCACTATCAACATACAAAATTTCAGTTTGATTGCTGTAATAGATTCGTAGATATTGAGAAACGACTAAATATTTCGGATGGTCGCCATGTTGGATTTTATATATGTAGGTCCTAGAGTTATGTACTGTTACATGAAGATTATTGAGTACGTGTAGCATTCAAATTTCAATCGCATGATTAGGACACAAGAAGTAACAAGGAGATTTTAAAATTTCACACAGCTGCCATCTTGTGGTTATGGAAACAACTGAAATAAATTAGATGCCAGTGGATTAACTTTCGTATAAGGATTTACTGTACCAAGTTTCACTGCACTCGGATGGTTAAATTGCGAGAAACGTCCATGTGAATTTATACTTCGCGTCGCCGCCATGTTGGATTTGTTATCACCAGGTTATTTAAAATCCTATAGGTGAACTTAAGTTCATAGCCCCTATGAACATAAAAAAAAAACAGTTTGATTGCTATAATAGATTCGTAGATATTCAGATCCGTCTAAATATTTCGGATGGTCGCCATGTTGGATTGTTATATGTATAGGCCATAGAGTCATGTACCATTAAAGGAAATTTATTGCGTAGGTTCATTATTTAAACTCTCACATCGATCGCATGATTACGACACAAGAAATAATATCGTAATTTTACAATTCGCAAAGCCGCCATTTGAGGTTATGCAAACAATTGAACTAAATTAGATACCAATGTATTACAATGTGTATAAACATTTCCTGTACCAGATTTCACTGCGTTTGGAACATTAAATCGCGAGAAAGGTCTATTTAAAATTTTCAAATTAGCTTGGCCGCCATGTTCGTTTTGTAGATAACCGGTTTTTGAAAGTCTTATAGATGAACTTCCAGTAGTGCCCTTTATCTCAGTACAAAATTTCAGGGTTATACCGCTAATAGTTTCCGAGATATAGAATGCCGGTGAAATATTTCACACATCCGCCATCTTCTGGTTATGTAAACAATTGAACCAAGTTAGATGTCAGTGCATTACAATATGTATAAACATATACCGTACCAAGTTTTATTGCGTGTGGTTGGTTAAATCGCGAGAAACGTCTATTTAAAAGTCCCAAATTCGCGTGGCCGTCATGTTGGTTTTGTAATTACCAGTTTTTCGAAAGTCACATAGGTGAACTTCTAGTAGTTCCCTTTATCACCGTAAGAATTCCAGGGCGATATCGGGAATAGTTTCGGAGATATTGAATGCTGGTGAAATATTTCGCACAGCCGACATGTTGGATTGGTGAGACGTAAGAAAATTTGAAGGGCACGGTCGGAGTCGTCCGAAATAGCGCTATGAACTTACCGAGTTTTAGTGAAATCGCTCCAGCCGTTTAGAATTTATTAGGGGGACACACACACTCCTCACACACACACACGCACACACGCACACACACACACACACACGGACAAAAGGTGATCTCATAAGCCTATTTTTTTTTTCAAAATTGAAAATAGGCTAATGAGTTTCGTATTATAAACTACAATATCTGTAAAACACTCCCTTTTACAATAGATTAATATTTGTGCCAATAATACTATAAAATACCGGTGTATCAACAATTTCACGTGAGGTTTCTTCTATGTCAGATGTTACACATCATATGCGACTACTGTAAGCCTCGTTTTTTTTTTTTTTTTTTTTTTTTTTGCAGGATTAAAGAATAACCCATCTTTTTTGGGGTACAATCATGTTCACCGACTGAAAAACATCAAACTTACGTTATTGAGCCTTGTTTGGAGATTTTACGTGCTAAGTTTCACCTCGCTCGGATAAGTAAGTCGCGAGAAATATTCAACATTTAAAAAATTTGAGGGTGATATAACTATTGTGGAGACATAGAATGCCGTTGAAATATTCACCTGGAGGGAGTGTGGGAAAGCCCGGGGTTACAATACACTCAAGATAGCCGCTGCCAGCGCCAGGATTTGAACCCCATATCTCTGGACTTTCTTCTGCTGCCCTCGCGGGCGTCTTGCACGATTTAAGGAGCTCGACTACATCGCGGGGTACATATTATCTTGTGGCCTACTGTACTTCTGCGTGAAGTATTCTGTGGAGACATTGTGTCTGGTAATACAATTAGTCCCACTGAGTCATTGTCGCTGTGAATTATATTGCATAGAATGAAGAGATGAGCTACAACTTTGTATTCGTAGCGAGGTCTGCAGTTTGTAAAGTACAAGATAGTATTGCTCGTTCAGTGAATGGTCGAGGGGAACTCTTCATGGAAGGAGCAGTTCGCGCTCAGCATCTCAAATAGTCCGTCATTGTAAAGTGAGATAAGTGAAGTCCCGACCTGAATTCTCAAACCCAAGCCCACGCCTTGCTGCCAACAATAGCGCTTATCCCATTTATAGTCAGCAAAATTACTCTAGCGGGTATCGAACCCGAAACTCATTATCTCTCAAGTCGTAATCCATGTTACGAAATGTAATGTTGAATTCAGATAACAAACCGAAGCCTCCTGCTATTAAACCATGTGTTGTTCAGGAGCACAATTAGTTAGATAGAACAGATTCAATTAAGATGCATAATCGGTTGGTTGGTTCGTCAGTTTAGGGGCTGCGACAACGCGTCATGTAGCCCCGTGTTAATTGTGATGGCTGTATTAGTCTTTGTATGTTTAATTCTAGTAAGGACCGCAGGCATTCGATTTTCAAATACACACATCAAAAAAAGTTTTGCATCACCTCGGTTCCAAGAGTTCCGGAACCTTTAAATACAAAGGGAATAGAGATCAACACAAACAACATTTCAGCTCGTTTTATTGCTCATGAGACCCACACATTGCATGTTGTACCATCATACAGCTAGACTTTCAGCATTTGTGGTCCAGATTGCAGTACACACCACTACCTCTAATACCCAGTAGCACGTCCTCTTGCATTGATGCATGCCTGTATTCGTCGTGGCATACTATCCACAAGTTCATCAAGACACTGTTGGTCCAAATTGTCCCACTCCTCAACGACAATTCGGCGTAAATCTCTCAGAGTGGTTGGTGGGTCAAGACGTCCATAAACAGCCCTTTTCAACATATCCCAGGCATGTTCGATAGGGTTCATGTCTGGCGAACATGCTGGCCACTGTAGTCGAGCGATGTCGTTATCTTGAAGGAACGCATTCACAAGATGTGCACGATGAGGTCGAGAATTGTCGTCCATGAAGACAAATGCCTCTCCAATATTCTGCCGATATGGGTGCACTATGGGTCGGAGGATGTCATTCAGGTATCGTAAAGCCGTTTCGGAGCCTTCCATGACCACCAGTGGCGTACGTCGGCCCCACATAATGCCACCCCAAAACATCAGGGAACCACCACCTTGCTGCACTCGCTGGACAGTGTGTCTAAGACGTTCAGCCTGACCAGGGTGCCTCCAAACACGTCTCCGACGATTGTCTGGTTGAAGGCATATGCGACACTCATCGGTGAAGAGAACGTGATGCCAATTCTGTGGGGTCCATTCAGCATGTTGTTGGGCCCATCTGTACCGCGCTGCATGGTGTCGGGGTTGCAAAGCTGGACCTCGCCATGGACGTCGGGAGTGAAGTTGCGCATCATGCAGCCTATTGCGCACAGTTTGAGTTGAAACACGACGTCCTGTGGCTGAACGAAACGCATTATTCAACATGGTGGCATTGCTGTCAGGGTTCCTCCGAGCGGCAATCCGTAAGTAGCGGTCATCCACTACAGTAGTAGCCCTTGGGCGGCCTGAGCGAGGCCTGTCATCGACAGTTCCTGTATCTCTGTACCTCCTCCATGTCCGAACAACATCGCTTTGGTTCACTCTGAGACGCCTGGAAACTTCCCTTGTTGAGAGCCCTTCTTGACACAAAGTAACAATGCGGACGCGATCGAACTGCGGTATTGACCTTCTAGGCATGGTAAAACTACAGACAACATGAGCAGCGTACCTTCGTCCTGGTGGAATGACTGGAACTGATCGGCTGTCGTACCCCCTCCGTCTAATAGGCCCTGCTCATGCATGGTTGTTTACATCTTTGAGCAGTTTTAGTGACATCTATGAACAGTCAAAGGGACTGTATCTTTGATACAATATACACAGTCAACGTCTATATGCCGGAGATCTGGGAACCGAGGTGATGCAAAACTTTTTTTGATGTGTGTAGTTCCTCATTTTGGTACCAAACGCCACCGTTAACGACCAACTAGTTCTGAACATGGTTACTAGATGCCACCGCAGTCGGCTCCTGGCGACGAACGTTGGAACCTAAGAGCGTTTGTCAAATCTAACCTATAATTTAGTTTCACTCAAGTGTAATTAGTGGAAGGTTCTTTATGAAGCCATAAATCTTTGACATCAGACCGCCGGCTTAACTTCCCCTCCGAAGGAAGGCATACAGAGGGATTTTTAACGCTCATAAAAATCCGATGACTTCGGCCCGGTTTGAACCCATGACCTTGGGCATAGAAGCTCAGCATGCTCCCAACTACGCCACTGAAGCCGCCCGATGCATAACCATGTACATGTCTGTCTGTCTGTCTGTCTATCTGCCGGTCTGTCTGTCTGTCTGTATGCATGATACTGTTTCACGCAAAAACTACCCAATCGATTAAGCTGAAATTTTGCATGGACATAGTTTTGATAGTTTTGAAAGCCTTTGTCTGGAGCGTGGCGCACTATGGAAGTAAACCTTGGACTATCGGTCCATCAGAAAAGAGGAGAATTGAAGCGTTTGAAATGTGGTGTTACAGGAGAATTATGAAGATCAGATGCGTAGATAGGATTACAAACGAAGAGGTATTAAGACGAGTGAGAGAGGAGAGATGATTCTGGCGACTGCTAATGAAGAGAAGAGAGAGGTTGGTAGGACACATACTAAGACACCCAGGAATAGCAAGTTTAGTTATTGGAAGGAAGGGTCGAGCATAAGAGTTCTAGGGGTAGATCAAGGTTATAATTTGTTCAACAGATTGCCTCGGACGTAGGGTGTGGAAGCTATGTAGAGATAAAACGGTTAGCTCAAGACAGGGAGGCTTGGAGCGCTGCATCAAACCAGTCAATAGACTGAAGACTCAAAGAACAACATTCATAGGACTCTGCATTTCTAAATATAACATATTCTTCTGATTTTGGCCAGTTTGGCACTTGGACAGGCTAAAATAGGCAAAATATCGAAGTTGTCGTAGAAGAACCGAACACAGCACATTTTACACCCTTCGCTGTGAGAATCTTTTTTTTAAATGTGTAACATCTTTCCGCTCGGTTCCTGGATAGTTTTGTGGGAGTGATATTGAAAATTGGGGACGGAAGTGAATCGGGCGGAAGTGGATCGAACGAAAGTGGATCGGACAGAAGTGAAGACGCACTGCCAGCTGGTTGTACAATTGAAAATGTGTGTATTGGAAACAAGGCAGTGTGTGCTCTGTAGCGCGAGAATGTTATGGCAATACAGTAGGCAGTGCATTTAGCAGGCACTGGTTTGACGAGCACAGTGGCAAATGTTTCACCGACTTTCATTTGTCATCACGTTCAAGGTTGAATATCACATGGGGTAGGACAATGACGACAAATGACATTTAAGTAAGCGGCATTATTGTCAAGCTGTGGGTGAGTAGTCAAATATTAAATGCATAACAGAATGTTGTTATATAAGTGGAATAAAAGCTGTATTTTCATCATATGTGAGACTAGGTCATTTCATGATTGTAGGAAGCCATGTTTTGATTGTTTACGGCGAACTGTATGAGAGCCTTGAGAATAATGAATGTTATAGTTACTGAGGAATGTGCTCACAGTATTTGAGAGTACTGTCGACGTTGTGTGTCACTTTGTTATTATGAATTATTAATGTAAAAGGAAGGAAGGAAGGAAGGAAGCTTGTAGTTTTGCGTGTCCGTTAATCTTACAATCATGATCCACGGTACCTCCCTTTTACGTGGAATGCGGACCACAGGACATGGCATTTCAATTCGAAAATCTCACATGTATTGACCGGGAATCAAACCCAGTCTACCTTGGTGAGGGACTAACAGCTTGACCGCTGCGCCACAAATGTGACAGTAGCATATCACCAATTCAATCTATACATTCATCATAGTACCAGTATGAAAATGGAGTGTAAATTAACATTTTAAGAAGGTTCAAGCTGTGTAGTATACGAGTAGGGTAACATGTCAGATGTTACACATCATATGCGACTACTGTAAGGCTCGTATCTTTTTTTCTGTTAATAATGTGATTAGTTTGTGTCGCATCGAGCCCGCATAGCAATAAAGCAAGGCAGGTTCTCGCTTGGATCCGCTAGTTATTATTAATATTGTTACAGTGCAATACAGTTATTAAAAATTGAAATATATTTACAATATACACACAGATTTTGTACATATCAAATTGATTTTGTGCCCAGAATTGGGCAGTCTTGATTGCAGGAGCATTTGCTGAAACCAAGTCATCCAGCGTGCAGGCTTCAGCCAATTTCGGGCAGACCAAGAGGTGTTCAACATCTTGAATTTCTCCACATTAGCAGGTTGCATCATTAGTAATGTAGCCCCACCGCTTCAAAATTTGCTTGCACCGCGTCACTCCAGTTCGCAGTCCATTCAAAGTCTCCCACGTCTGGTAAGGTAGTTGAAAACCAGCAGCCGGCTCTTCCTTTGGGTTTCGGCCATTACTTCCAGGTATCCTGTTTCGCCATAGTTCTATATGGCGAGTGGAAGATGTTGTTGCAATTGCTTCAGTTGTTCGAAGAAACTTCTTTCTTGACTTCAATATGGTTAGTGATTACTTGCGACATTATTATAAAGGTACAACAAACAAAAGAACCCTCGGCTACTTCGGTTCGCGCAGCTCACTTCGGCACGTCCGATCTTCCCCAACAATACGGGATCAAGGAGTGCGCTGCTGGCTGTTAAGCTGCCGTCACATACCGTACTGTAGCCTAAGTACCTGAATTAAGTTACTCGAATCCCTAGACAGGATTCTAGCAGAGTATAGCTTAACAATTGTTCGTGGCTAGCATGCTAAGCTAGGTCCTCACAGGTGCTCACGAGTCTGAGTGATATCTATTTCAAATGAAGCGAAGAGTTCAAATTTGATATTTATTGTTTCGACTAGTCACTAATACATTTGAAGTTATTTACAAGTGCCGAGGCATGGAGCCCGACTGCCAACCAGTTCAGTTGGTTAGTCTTAAGATTACTGAGTTACCAGAGACTGGAGCTCTGTGAGTCCAGGGTTTTATTAGAATTAAACAAGTCACATGTCAATCCCTCTAGGTGGGATACAGTACAATCTTACTGGCTAGTTACCAGAGTAGAGGGGGACACACGTGGAAGGGACTACTGGAGGTTTTGGAGTAGGAAACATACGTCACGGAGATATCTGGTTGGACTCTGTCAAGCACGAGACTGTGTCTCATCTGAACCCTGAGCTGTTTTGTAATTACTCATAGCTTGCTAGGCACAAGGGTATGTGTCATTTGGACCTCGAGTTGTTACTAAATATTATACTGGGAAATTATTCATAGCCGGCAGGGCACGAATTTGTGCGTCATCTGGACTTTGAGTTGTTATCAGATTATGCACAGCTCGAGTCACTAATATTGAGAAAGTAACATACATACTGCCTGTTGTAACTTGGCTGACACACACATTAATGATAATTATAATAATTCAGCTTTTAGAAGCTGAATCCATTAATATTGGTGGTTGCGGGTTCTATTCCCGACGAGGAATATAATTCCTCCCCTCTTTCTTTAACGTTACTGCCCTCAGTAACATTTTCATTTTTCTTATTTCGAATTTTTACAGATTTACATAATTTATACAGTCTTTCCCTGAACATGATTATAACAATACCTGTTATTAATATCACAAGAATGCCATTGGTAGATACGAATATTTTTGTACCAATGGAAGTTATAGGAATTGGTTTAAGTCCAGTTTCAATTTCTTTACATCTAAATGGGAAATGTGAAACTTAATTTCATTCTTTATTGCAGGTTCATTCTGAGTATTTAAGGATGGGAAAGTATGAATGTAATTGGTAGGATTTTGTTGTAAAGTTATTCCCATACTGGAAATAGGACAAGATTCATTAGAATAAATTACCTGTGGTCCTGAAATCTGTATGGATTTCTGGGATTCTGGGCACGTTTGTAGAATTACCTCTGGATCTTTAGTAAGGAACAGAATGTGTTCCTTGTTTAGGGGTCTAAATATTTTTACATTATTCTTTACAGAAGCAAATTCACATCATGCAGTGTTTGTTAAATTACAATTTGTGATTCTGGTGTAATAATATAAACACACATAAGTTTGAGTGTTCTTAATACATGGTACAGTGGACCATTTCAAAATTGGACCTTGTAGGCAATATTCTTCAGATGGGACAAGTACAATATTATTAATAGTGGGTATAGGGGCTACATCATTTAGTTTGTATTGGTTTCCATCCGTTATTGGCATGGAGAGAATTATAATTATTTCTTCGTCCAGCATATGGACTTGAGTCTTTGACAATTTCAGGTTTTCATACTGATGGTATTGATCAGTATGGATCATACTCTGTGTAGGTTAGATTGATAACAAATGTTTGACTATGTTATTTAAGTCTTTTCTTGAGAACAATTTTACATTTGTCATTTCATGAAAGGAGAGACTAATGGTCTCTTGAAACACTCGCATGATTTCTTGGAATTTGTTCATGCACAGTAACACGTATTGGATGCTTTCTAGTAGATTTATCTTGAAGTCTTCTGTTCGAAGTATACCTTGGATTACCTTCATATTGTCATTAACATGATTCATTTTATCATAAAATTTTTGAGCAATTGAATTTGTGAATGATACTAGTTTATTTATATGTTTAATTGCATTAGTGCGACTTTGTTTTAGAATGTCTAATTGACATTGTAAAATATCTAAATCATCCTGGTCTAGATTGCCAGAGATGGACTTAATTACTTTTCCTAATCCATTTATTAGACCACGTTTAGTTCTACTAGATGTATTAGGACGGTATTAATTTATTTAATTCCTTTTTTGCATTTTTAGTTATCTCAGTTCATATATTAAGTGCGGGAAGATATTATTACTTTTTAATAAAAGGCTAGAGACAGTATCATCAATATTTTTGTACGAATCTTTTAAAGTAGTAAGATTGAAATGAAACATGAATTTATGGAAATTATTGATTACTAATACAGATCCCATGGGTTTGGCATAAAATCCTGACATTGTTATGGGTTCGGTGTAGATGATGGCTTATCCTGATAGGAACCTGGAATAGGAAGACATTTCCTTTTAGGTTTAATGTCACGGACATTTCTGACATGGCTCTTGCCATTTTTCATTTTGCAGTATACTCGGTGTTCTTCAAGTTTGGTTATTGTGCCTTCATTATATAGGTTTCTGGATTTCCTATTTCTGCTTGGAGGGTCTAGGATATATACAGTTTCACCTATTTGATAGGAGTGCTCGAAATTGGAATCTTTTGGGTCAGGTTTATTTTCATTTAAGATTTTCAACTGGTTTCCTTGTCTCTCAATATATTCATTACTTTTTGGAGACGAGGAGACACATAGAGAAGTATCAATATGAATCTGAGAAAATGGGTAGTCGGCTGTTATAGAACCTTGGTTTGATACCTCGTTAGGGTGTCTTTCATATTTATTCCTCTGACATAAGTTACACTGATTTATTACATTTGTAATTTGTTCTTTTAGGTGTGACCAATAGTACTTGGTTCGAAGGTGTTCAAACGTTTCTATAGTACCATTGTGAATTATTGAATGATATTGTAGGATTAACTGTTTCTGTGTTTCTGGACATTCAATGTCCTCTAAAAATTTAGTTGTTCTGATAATTACTAGCTCTGACGTGAATAATTTCTGACATGTTCAAATGAATGGGATTTCAAGGGTTAGATCATTAAAGTAAATGGCGTACTTGTTTGAGGTGTTGATTACTTTAAGTAGGTGTTTGTTCAATTCGTGTTGAAGGATTTCTGTGTTACTATCATAACGTGTCTTGTGTATTTCTTAAACAGTTTCTGTTCTAGAACCTTAGGGACATTACCATATTTTAAGATAATTTGATTTCGGTTTTGGTTCAAATTACGCTCTGATGTTTTCAGTGTGAAGATAGGATCTTCCTGATTCGAGTTTATGGTCTCATTATCAATTTCGTCTTGATATGTGGCATCGCCGGGGATGGCTACATTCGAGACTGTTTCGTCGTTCACATTTACTTTTATTCTAGAAAGTGTATCTGCAACGTGATTGGTCTTTCTTTTATCAAAATCAGATTCTCCTATTTTTGTGCGGGGATATTCTTGAATGTCACCGTATGTGATGGAGTTCATTTCCAGTGGCTCAACTAAAATAGGTTCCTTAAACTCTTGTCTTAGTTGTGTTTCTGTGGGGTATATGACCTGGTGGTTTTTGGCATCTAAGATATACATTTCACCATATATAAAATTTAGAATATATTCATCTCCTTTCTCGATGTTGACAGGAATCGCAGTGTTATGTGTATCTACTGCGGGTTGAAAATGATTCACTTGCTTATTACTCGAGTGAAAATGGAATGGTATGTCTTTGTTGGCTAGCGTAACTAAGTTCGATTCATAATCTATCTTCGCACCTAGTTTGACAAAATCATCTGTGCCAATTAGCGCATCGAAATAATCATGCCATTGCATGACTCTAAAGTCTACAGGAGTGTCAATTTCATATTCTGAAAAGATAGGAAATTGTATGTTTTCTTCGCCTATCGTATTCGAATGAACTGATTGTAAGCTGAACGGTTCTTGGTAAAGATATTCTGCAAAGTGTTCGTGTGCGACTGTCGGATTCATTACAGAATTACAAGCACCACTGTCTATTAAAATTTTAAAACCAAGTAGAGTGATGAAAGGTAATTTTGGGGCATTTCTTATGTTATTTAAGTCTTCGCTTGAGAGGGCTGTGTCAAGTGAAAATACTGACTTTGTTCGTGATCTTCATTGAATGAGTATGGGGATGGGTGGACTGTGTCGTATTCGAACTCGTGTTCGTACGGTTGTGTTTCTTCAAAATATTCTGACGATTGTGCCTCCTGAAAGTATTCTGGTGGTACATAGTCACAATCGTTGGTTTCTTCTGCGTGCGCATTTACATTCCCTCGGATGGTGGATACACCAGACATAGGCTTAGGATAACTTTGATTATTAGGTGTGAAACGTCGGCCTATGTTGTTTGGCGTAGGGTAAGGTCGATTCATTGGTTTAAAGGGTTGTTGGTTCTGTGGTTTGAAAGTCGATGGGTTCGGACCTTGAAAGGGTCTGAAGTTTGGTAGTGGGTGAGGATTCATGAATTGTTGGTTAGGTTGGTTGGAGAAAGAACCTGGTTGAGGAAAGTAGTGGCTTTGTGGCCTTGGATATGCAAATGGATTGTGAGCAGTATGGTTTAGTGGTTGTGTCGCTTGATTGAATCTGTTAGGTGGAGACTGTGAGAATGGTCTGTGACTGGCAGTGTTATTTGGAGGAAGTTTCGGTGTCCCTCTCAATTGATCCATGTAATTCTCGTGTGCTCGGTCATTATCGTAAGTCCTGCAATGTCTCAGTGCGTGGCTTAAATCTGTGATTTTTGTGCGAAGCGCAGATATGTTTGGTACGGCTCAAAGATTCCGGCTTTGAAAGTGTTTAAACTGAGATCGTCTAGCTCTCTTAGTTTGAGCTCTATGATCTGATCCCTGTAGTTTAATTTGCATAAACTTTTACATTGTTGGACTAGAGCGTCTAGTCTGTCGTGATAATCTGTGTAAGCTTCACTTCTCTTTTGGAAGCAGTTAGAGATTTCTTGAACTAACAGTCTTTCATCTTTTACGTCACCAAATTTCCTGATCATTTTTTTTTTTTTTTTTTGAATTTCTCATAACTAGAGTTTGCATCCAGATCTAAAATAGTACTAGCTTCTCCTTTTAGTTTCGATTTGACAACATTAAATAAAAAGTCATTAATTATTTACCGTTGGGAACTGCATTGGCTCTCCTGTGAGTATTTAAGAAACTATCACATCTCGCAAGGAAGTAGTCCAGACTGCAAGACGTATTTCCATTAAATTCGGGTAGCAATTGAATTTGAGCGTACTTGAATTTTGATAGCAATTCTGTCTCAGGCATTGTTATTTATTATAATTAATTAATTGACTAGTTAATTGAATAATTGAAAATTATTAACTTATTTATTACTATTATTAATTTGAAAGATTAATGATATGTGGATATCCCGTTTAGATTCTCCACAATATAAGCTACTAAAGTGATATTTCTTCTGAATTGAGAATGATGATTGATGATGATGTTTTTGTGTATATAAAAAAGGTTTAGTTTCAATATTAATTCAAAAAGGGGATAAAAAGTGTAAGGTCCGCTAAATCAGAACGCACTTTGATTATTCTTTTTGAAAGGCACAAATATATATTATTGGGTATTTATTATTTGTTTTAATTTATTAATTTAATTCAAACGAAATAACAAAGCAAACTCTGCTAGTCAAAGTTTACCGTTATTTGCTTCCGATTGAAAGGCAAGAATTTATTACTTAAATTGTTATTTTACAAGTATTAGTTCAAATGAAATAGGAAAAGCGACGTATCTTTCGATCAAACTGAATCCTTTTTCATTCGAAAGGCAAAACCAATTTATTATTATCTTAGTATCTATGTTTTTAATTCAAAAGAAAATAGTGATATGCGAAAACCCCGTTTAGATTTACACAAACTCACTCCTCTTTTGAAGGGCAAAATGAATTTATTATTATTGCTCTTGTATCAGTTAAGTTAAGAATGAACCATGCTATTGGTAACAATATTTAGGCAGTACAAATAAGGTATTTCAAATGTAACTTACAGGCAGGAAATGATGATCAGCTTGGACTGCATCTTCCTTGGTCTGTAGTTGTAGTCGGTTGGTTTTTCTTCTGCGATGTCGAGCGAGCGAGCCCCTTTTCAGAGCTGTCGGTGCGCACGTACAGCAGCAACGCACAGCGATAGGCTGCAGTCGAAAGGCGCTGCTTTGATCGTTGGCTTCTTGGAGCGTTGTCGGCTTACTTCCTCTCGTTCCGTAGTCGGTTGGTTCTCTTTGGCGTCGTCGAGTGATCGAAAGGCCCCCAGTGGAGTTGTCGGTACACTCGTACGGTGATGGTGGTTGGTTGCTGCGAAAGGCGCTGCTGGAGCGTTGTCGGCTAGCTTCCTTCCTTCAAGCTAGCGTAGTCGGTTGTGGTCGAGAAGCCTCCAGTGAGGTTGTCAGTTCCACTCCTAACTAGCTGGCTGGTTCAAATGAAATAGATTACTTCAGTAGTTTTCGGGAAGATAACTGGCTTTGCTAGACGAGTGACGAAAGGCGATTCTGAATCGTTGTCTGAACACTTCATCCAACTAGCACGTAGATCTAGTGGCGATCATTTATCTATCTCGGACGGCTGGCCCCCAGTTAAGTTACTCGAATCCCTAGACAGGATTCCAGCAGAGTATAGCTAAACAATTGTTCGTGGCTAGCATGCTAAGCTAGGTCCTCACAGGTTCACACGAGTCTGAGTGATATCTATTTCAAATGAAGCGAAGAGTTCAAATTTGATATTTATTGTTTCGACTAGTCACTAATACATTTGAAGTTATTTACAAGTGCCGAGGCATGGAGCCCGACTGCCAACCAGTTCAGTTGGTTAGTCTTAAGATTACTGAGTTACCAGAGACTGGAGCTCTGTGAGTCCAGGGTTTTATTAGAATTAAACAAGTCACATGTCAATCCCTCTAGGTGGGATACAGTACAATCTTACTGGCTAGTTACCAGAGTAGAGGGGGACACACGTGGAAGGGACTACTGGAGGTTTTGGAGTAGGAAACATACGTCACGGAGATATCTGGTTGGACTCTGTCAAGCACGAGACTGTGTCTCATCTGAACCCTGAGCTGTTTTGTAATTACTCATAGCTTGCTAGGCACAAGGGTATGTGTCATTTGGACCTCGAGTTGTTACTAAATATTATACTGGAAATTATTCATAGCTGGCAGGGCACGAGTTTGTGCGTCATCTGGACTTTGAGTTGTTATCAGATTATAGACAGCTCGAGTCACTAATATTGAGAAAGTAACATACATACTGCCTGTTGTAACTTGGCTGACACACACATTAATGATAATTATAATAATTCCGCTTTTAGAAGCTGATTCCATTAATATTGGTGGTTGCGGGTTCTATTCCCGACGAGGAATTTAACTCCTGCAGCCAGCTCTTCTATTGAGTTATTTCCTTCATTAATGCTACAAACTCAATGCAATTAAAAGAACGAACGTAAATGTAAAGTGACCGAAACTATTAAGCACGGAGTGGGATGAAAATACAGTATTTACGATTCCCTAGTTGTAAACTATATATTAAAGAAATATTCTGTTCCAATAAGCGTACACACACAGAGGCTATAATATCAACAACACGAAATAATGCATCAGGTGTAGAAAACTGCAGACGACCCTTGGCCAGAGACGTCTTCCCTTCCACTACAATACGCTTCACGAGTGACACCTGTTGCTTCACTCGTTGACCACAACATCATAATTGAGTTTATGAAAGGTTTTCTGTTCTCGTAAGTGATTAGTTACGTTATAGAATATTTCTCCCCTATTTGTCCCCTTAATGGTCGTCCAGATTTGCTACCGGACTTCGAAGTAGAAGCCATAACGAAACACAAAAGATACTATTACTAGAATAGCATGGTACACAATACTATATACATAAACACATTTACCAATAAAGTACATGCTACACGACGAGGGATTATAGGACTACAATAAAGAAAACGTATATAAAACTGACAAAACAATAAGAGAGCGAAAATGGATTGGCAACGAAGCTCTTGTTCAGCGCGTCTCCGCAGTGTGCTCGGTACGGCGGCCAGACAGCATGTGACCCCCTCCACCACTCCTCTGTGACGTCGCACATCCACTCGGAGTGAATGCGCGGGAAGTGAGCTTTGCGCAGATTCTTTTGATCGTTGCAGGTCACTGATCTCTATACATGGATGGCTGGTATCTAAGGCAGCAATAAGCCGAATAGACGATGACAGGTAAAGCAAGATGGCAGCGAGTGCATGGTGCAATATTGCTCGTAGACCACGTGGTCCGTGGAGCGCTCTTGCCTTGTTCAGTGACGCAAGGCCCAGTGGCCAGGCCTCTTGAATGTAGATAGAATGATCACTAGTGGGTTGGTTTTGGTAGTTTGAATTAAGTTAAAGACCTGTAGTAGGTTGTCGTTATTTAAATAATACATAAGAATAGTGGAAATGAGCCTCAATTGCTCCAGGGAGGAATGAAATTGTTTTTTTAAGTAGTTTGTAGCAGGATTTGTAGTTAAATATGCTTGTAGGTAATACAGCGCTGTGATTGGAGGGCGAATCCGGCTCTGTGATTGGTTACTGGTAGTTTGATGTTATACATGTATTTATACTGGCAGTAAATATTTTGTGTTTCTTGAAGTTGTAAAATGGGCTGAATTTGGTTATTTAAAGCGTAAAATCTTAATTTTAAGTACCGGATTGGTGACCCAACATCCCAGGCAAGCCGGTAATACCTTTACATCTCAGGCAGATAGGTAACTTAGCCTTAATTTTGAAGTTATTGTAAAGTTAAGTATACATATGCGGTGGTGCTGAAGCAGACGTGTTCGGCTAGGCTATTGCGTTTTTAAATTTGATCCCATATCAGGGTTTTTCGGTTCTGGGTGCGAATAGTTCGCTTAATAGTTGTAAAACTGTGGGGAGAGTATATTTTGAGTAGGTTTTTAGTTGTGTTAAGTTTTATGTGGAGCTGAGGAGTGAAATTGGTTTGACTTAAAGTGCAGTTTTGGCCTATAGGCTATCTACTTCCCGTTATTATTAAGTTTATTGTGCTGCTAACGTGATTAAACGCTGTAGTATTTGATGAAGAGTGCTGGGATTATTTGGGGGAAGTGTTGGTGAGGGGATGGGTTTATAGAGTTGTTGCTGTTGTTGTTTATAAATTAAACTGTGCGTTATTTCATGGAAACAGGAATTCATTACCAAACACCGATTACGATATGTCGAATCTAGGCTTGTATAGTGAGCTACGATTATAGGTACATAATTTGAAGAATGCATAATTTCGTGGCATATATATATATATACAGGTTGTATTTGATATGATGGAATTCCGTTACACTGGTGATAGAAGATGGTATTCTACGCAAATATCTTCATGAAATTCAGTCGGATCTTAATTAGTGTAGGTGGAATTAAATCACAAAAATCGTCGGTCAATATCTTGGAAACGGGCTTACACTTCGTTCCCCTCAGCAGCACAGCTGACTTCTCCCCGTCACCCTCCCCTACAACGCTAAGGAATGTTGACAAGAGTCTGAAGTTGAGTGATCTCCTCGTCTTGTCTGCCAATGACATTGAAATACACAAACCGAGCCTATGAACAGCTGTTTCACACCTTCATGGTGAGTGGCTACATGACTAGTGATGGTGGATCTGTTTAGGATTTTGCCGTCCTCATTGCCTATGCATAGAAAATGGAAATCCTAAAGATTTTGTAAATTAATTTAAGAAACTCTTGGTCTATCTTTGTGTGAAGACAGTGCAACAACTGTAACAAAAATATTAATAATACTATTATTATACTATCCTACTACTACTGTAATAATAATAGTAATAATAGAATCTTAGACACACTAAATTCTTTAATACGGGGCTAGCTGACCACGTTGTCGCAGCCCTAAACTATGGAACCAACCTAAGTTCCTTTATGTTTAATTGTTTTTATTGGTTTGTCGAGTTGTCAGACTTTTATTTTTAGCACTCTACCACCAGAGCTACACATGTTGACTCTTATTATTATCATTTTTTTTACATTCGAATTGAGCCACTATGGACTACGGATTAACAATCAAAATCAATGTTTCGTTCTAGATCGTCTGCCAGCTTTGATGTCCTGCCAGTATCTCTTGAGCCCATCATTCAGCGCCTTCTTCCGATCTTCTGAAAGAGGTCCCCTCCGTCTTTTGGGTTCTGCCCCTACCTTAAATCCCTGGTAATTTTTGATTAGGTGTCTGAATTCACACCTGTTCATAATGTTTCAGTCCGGAATACCAATTTCTAGAAGGTCTTTGTTACATTCTTCAAACCATGCCAAATTTTTCTTCTTTGGTTTCACGAAATTCCAAATTTTCTTTGTTAGGCGATCGTTGGACATTCTGAAAATGTGTCCATAGAACAACAACCTTTTCCTTTTTATTGTTGACGTGACTGGTTCTATCTTTCTATATAACTCTTCGTTCGACTTCAAACGTATGTGCCCGTCAACCCATCTGTTGCCTAAAATTTTTCTCAATACCCTGCGTTCTCTTTTGACCAACTGGTCGACTAGTCCCCGCCTGTTCATAGTCAAAGTCTCCGAAGCATATAATGCTTCAGGTTTGACAACCGTGCTGAAGTGTCTTAATTTGGCTCCAATGCTCAGCGACTTCTTATTATAGAGATTTTTCGTCAGGTGATAGGCTCGGTCTAATTTCCAGATTCTAAGATTAATTGCTTCCTGTTCCAGGCCATTTTGTTGGATTACCTCACCCAAGTATTTAAATTTCTTTAGACGTTTAATCTTTCCTTGGTTTGTTTTCATCCATTCTGGTCCATCACTGATGTTTGTCATGTACTTTGTCTTCTCAAAGGAAATCTGTAAACCTACTTTCTCAGCCATCTCTGACAACCGATTAATCTTTACAATGGCTGATTTAATATTGTTGGCAAAAATAGCTAGGTCATCTGCAAAAGCCAAACAATCAACATGCACCCCTTTCAGTTTGGGCCCTAGCCTGAATCGTTCTTCATTCCCTTCTTCCCGACTCAGTGTCTTCCTCCATTCACGAATGACCTTTTCTAATACACAGTTGAAAAGGATTGGAGATAATCCATCACCTTTTCTGACACCAGTTTTGATTACAAAGGGATCTGAGATCTCGCCAATGAATTTTACTTTTGACACTGTGTCGGTCAAAGTCTGTTTAATCAGATTTCGAGACGTGTCATCCACTCCAAATTCTTCCAGAATATTCAGTAGCGACTCGCGGTCAATTGAGTCATACGCTTTCTAAAAATCAATGAATACGACCACATAGTCATACCTGCCTATCGTCTTATACCTGATGATGTTTTTCAGGTTAAAAATTTGTTCCGGACAAGAACGTCCCTTTCTGAAACCGGCCTGGTACTCACCAATCTGATTATCAAGATGTTCTTCAATTCTGTTCAGGAGTGCTTTGGATAGGATCTTGTAGGGAACAGATACAATTGATATACCCCTGTAATTATTAACGTCCTTCTTCTTCTTCTTCTTCTTCTTCTTATTATTATTATTATTATTATTATTATTATTATTATTATTATTATTATTATTATTAGACTATTATTATTTTTATCATCATCTACATGTGGTGCTAGTGTTGAGACAGCGTACCATTAACAGCCGATATGCACGTCGGGGCGTGATGGCGCAGCGGTCCAGCTTTTGGCCTCTCACCATGGCGGACCGGGTTTGATTCCCGGTCAATAAATGTGAGATTTTCGAAGTGAAATGCCATGTCCTGTGGTTCGGATTCCACATAAAAAGGAGGTCCAGTAGCTCATTATCACGAAATTTACGGTCATGTAAAAACACAAGCTTCCTTACTTCCCACCATCTGCAGACACAAGATGATTTACCGTGGCATCCCACGAGTCCAAAGTTGGAATGTCCCTTTTTAAGACCACGGATGCTTTCCTTCCTACCCCCGCGGTGTAGGCATGAGCATTTTATCGTACACCACGATCGCAGCCAGTCCGGTAATTGGAAGTCCAAACTCAGCACCGACAGTGGCTATCCTGAGTTTGGATTTCCCTGGATTCTTCCACGGGCTTTCCAAGCACATGCCGGGATAGTATGGCACTTGGAGTCCCGAAGCACCAACCTCGTTCTCGACCCTAATAACTACAGCTACACATAATACTACAGTCACCACAGAAACACAATTTATCAGACAAATCCAACACTCACCCAACTACACGGGGCTGATAAAAAAAATGTCCCAAGCCCCTAAAATGAATTAACAACAACCATCACAACAAGCTTTCAAGTCTCTTCCATCATCATTAGTAGTGGGATGGTGGGGGAGCTGCTTCCAAAAGCAAGTGGTGAGCCCCTGCGACCTTGGAATGGAAGGAGCCATGCTAGGAGGGCGTGCTTGGATTCGTTTCTTTCATCTCGTCGTGCTCTTTACGGGAATGTAGGTGTCGAAAAGGTGAAGTTAGGGTTTTGGGTCTAAAAATGCGTTTTTCACATTTTTGCCGATTTTTGGAAAACGGGTCATGCTAGGAGGGCGTGCTTGGATTCGTTTATTTCGTTTCGTTGTGCTCTTTACGGGAATGTAGGTGTCGAAAAGGTGAAGTTAGGGTTTTGGGTCAAAACATGCGTTTTTCACATTTTTGCCGATTTTTGGAAAACGGGTCATGCTAGGAGGGCGTGCTTGGATTCGTTTATTTCGTCTCGTTGCGCTCTTTACGGGAATGTAGGTGTCGAAAAGGTGAAGTTAGGGTTTTGGGTCAAAACATGCGTTTTTCACATTTTTGCCGATTTTTGGAAAACGGGCCATGCTAGGAGGGCGTGCTTGGATTCGTTTTTTTCGTCTCGTTGTGCTCTTTACGGGAATGTAGGTGTCGAAAAGGTGAAGTTAGGGTTTTGGGTCAAAACATGCGTTTTTCACATTTTTGCTGATTTTTGGAAAACGGGCCATGCTAGGAGGGCGTGCTTGGATTCGTTTTTTTCGTCTCGTTGCGCTCTTTACGGGAATGTAGGTGTCGAAAAGGTGAAGTTAGGGTTTTGGGTCAAAACATGCGTTTTTCACATTTTTGCCGATTTTTGGAAAACGGGTCATGCTAGGAGGGCGTGCTTGGATTCGTTTATTTCGTCTCGTTGCGCTCTTTACGGGAATGTAGGTGTCGAAAAGGTGAACTTAGGGTTTTGGGTCAAAACATGCGTTTTTTACATTTTTGCTGATTTTTGGAAAACGGGCCATGCTAGGAGGGTGTGCTTGGATTCGTTTTTTTCGTCTCGTTGTGCTCTTTACGGGAATGTAGGTGTCGAAAAGGTGAAGTTAGGGTTTTGGGTCAAAACATGCGTTTTTCACATTTTTGCCGATTTTTGGAAAACGGGCCATGCTAGGAGGGCGTGCTTGGATTCGTTTTTTTCGTCTCGTTGTGCTCTTTACGGGAATGTAGGTGTCGAAAAGGTGAAGTTAGGGTTTTGGGTCAAAACATGCGTTTTTCACATTTTTGCCGATTTTTGGAAAACGGGTCATGCTAGGAGGGCGTGCTTGGATTCGTTTATTTCGTTTCGTTGTGCTCTTTACGGGAATGTAGGTGTCGAAAAGGTGAAGTTAGGGTTTTGGGTCAAAACATGCGTTTTTCACATTTTTGCCGATTTTTGGAAAACGGGTCATGCTAGGAGGGCGTGCTTGGATTCGTTTATTTCGTCTCGTTGCGCTCTTTACGGGAATGTAGGTGTCGAAAAGGTGAACTTAGGGTTTTGGGTCAAAACATGCGTTTTTTACATTTTTGCTGATTTTTGGAAAACGGGCCATGCTAGGAGGGCGTGCTTGGATTCGTTTTTTTCGTCTCGTTGTGCTCTTTACGGGAATGTAGGTGTCGAAAAGGTGAAGTTAGGGTTTTGGGTCAAAACATGCGTTTTTCACATTTTTGCCGATTTTTGGAAAACGGGCCATGCTAGGAGGGCGTGCTTGGATTCGTTTTTTTCGTCTCGTTGTGCTCTTTACGGGAATGTAGGTGTCGAAAAGGTGAAGTTAGGGTTTTGGGTCAAAACATGCGTTTTTCACATTTTTGCTGATTTTTGGAAAACGGGCCATGCTAGGAGGGCGTGCTTGGATTCGTTTTTTTCGTCTCGTTGCGCTCTTTACGGGAATGTAGGTGTCGAAAAGGTGAACTTAGGGTTTTGGGTCAAAACATGCGTTTTTCACATTTTTGCCGATTTTTGTAAAACGGGTCATGCTAGGAGGGCGTGCTTGGATTCGTTTTTTTCGTCTCGTTGTGCTCTTTACGGGAATGTAGGTGTCGAAAAGGTGAAGTTAGGGTTTTGGGTCAAAACATGCGTTTTTCACATTTTTGCTGATTTTTGGAAAACGGGCCATGCTAGGAGGGCGTGCTTGGATTCGTTTTTTTCGTCTCGTTGTGCTCTTTACGGGAATGTAGGTGTCGAAAAGGTGAAGTTAGGGTTTTGGGTCAAAACATGCGTTTTTCACATTTTTGCCGATTTTTGGAAAACGGGTCATGCTAGGAGGGCGTGCTTGGATTCGTTTTTTTCGTCTCGTTGTGCTCTTTACGGGAATGTAGGTGTCGAAAAGGTGAAGTTAGGGTTTTGGGTCAAAACATGCGTTTTTCACATTTTTGTCGATTTTTGGAAAACCGAAAACGTGAGAATGACGTGTGTGATAGTATTTATTTCGTCTCTTTATTCTCTTTACGTGGATATAGACATGATAAAGGTAAAAAGCTGGAAACATGGTTTTCTTATGGAAGAGGTGTTTTTTTTTGTTCATTTTCGCGTTATTTGGAAAACGAATGAGGCGATTTTTATGATGGGCATGTCGATGTATTTGTGTCGTTGTTCAGTTTACGGGAATGTAGGTATGGAAAACCTGAAATCATGGTTTCCGTAATTTTTTTTTTTCGAGATCGTTGAGGAAAACGGGGAAAAAGTAAGAAACCAGATTTGAAGTCACGTTAGGTTATGCGCTTTGATGTTAATAAAACACTTATGCATTATTACTATTATTATTTGTCTTGACTGGTCAGGGCTCACACGCAGAGAGAGAACTTGCTTAATGCAATGAGAATTGAAAGCATTGAGACTGACCCACGGCGATCCAGACAGACACAGGTCTTATCATCGTACGTGCCTCGCAGCAGAGAGAGATAAGAGGCTGATGTCATTATACAGTGTGCGGATTTATAATGTGTATGTCATAGCCTAGGTTCATTATGGACTCATCATGCAACGCAAAGTTTGAAACAATGAGTGAGTGTATAACATCATGATAACAGATTGGCATGGGCTCGAACAAAGCGGTTATTGGACATGTAATAAACAAAAGGGTGGGAATAATGAAAGGTCATATGATACATTTTTTAAATTTTTTTTTTTCAAAATAATTAAATAGGGTTTTATTACAAAAAATTATGTTTATTGACCCATGAATTATACGTGGAAGGAAAACCTAACCACTTTACAAAATATTTTGCACCTTTGACTTTAATTACTCGTTCAATGAGATAATCGTTGGGATATAATGTTTTTTGCACTTCTTCATAATAGAATCGTCCCTGAATGGGTTGACCGCTCTGATCTTCTAAGAGATACGTCACTGGTTGACCTAGCTTGACTTGGCGAATTTTAAAAATTTCTGTCGACCATTGTGGAGTATACGATTTTGAAAACACACTTCTATGTTTACTAATGCGAACAAAATCTCCAATTTTAAGGCGATGTCGCCTTGGGTCTACCCTTTTTATAGGGTTAAACAGTCTATTGAGTCTGGGTAGGTTCTTGGTGACGAGGCGAGGTTTCATGCCGATGGTGGAATGAATGGTGTTGTTGTAGCGAGACACAAGTTGAGGTAACCAGTCTATCCATCGATAGGAACCATGTATTGTAAACTCTTTCCACATATAACTTTTTAATGTTCGATTGAACCGCTCGACCACACTGGCTTTGAGATTGCTATAGGTGGTATAATGGTGAATATCCTTAGATTTGAGAAAACTGGAGAAATCCTTGTTGAAAAATTCTTTCCCCTGGTCGGTTTGTAACAAGTGAGGTTGACGTTTTGATTGTTCAATAATATGTTGAAAGGCCTTTGTGACTAAGATACCAGTTTTATTTTTTACTGCTTGAACAAAAGCCATTTTGGAATAGACATCAATGACAGTCAACATATAGCGTACACCGTCGTTAACGTTAGAATAAGGTATCATTTCAACCAGGTCTGCCTGCCAAAGTTCATCGATTCCTTTGGAAATGACACGACGACGTTCATAAATGCGTCGGGCTGGTTTATGCAATTCATGAGCAATGCCCACTTTGATGGGGGATGGCTTATATGATAATTTTAGCATCTCGGAGTTGTTGTTCAATGTGGGCGATTTCCGCCTCATGTCCAGTGTGACCAGCTTGTTTTGATGCATGAAGCAAGTATAAGCGCTCTACTAACTGATTGGGATTATTCCAAAAGGTTATATCTAGGTAGGGTTTTAATTTCTTAAACCTTACACCAGAGGCAGAGTGATGTTTTTGCTTGCCAAAGATGTTTGCAATGATGGTCTTATATTTTTGGGATATATTGGCATTGACCTGCTGAGAGGATTTATAGTTTCTTTTGTGAGCGTTGGTGTCTAATAAAATGGATTTATATTTAGCAAGGTCCTCGGACGTAAAATCTTGTGTCGAGGGGGTGCGAGAAAATAGCAGCTTTAACAGACCTGGTGTTAATTTATAGTTGATCTTTTTAATGACAGCTTTCGTACGAGCAAATTTAATGGCTGAATCCCCAATTTTAAAACTGTCATTCTCATAGCGAACACCATACGTGGTATCTGTCTTTCCAATAAATAGAAGGGTCAAATACGGTTCCAGGGTTGCCCCATAATGTTTGATTAAAATGTTTTTGAGTTGAGCTTTATTTTGAGGGGTTGCCAAGACTTGTGAAAACGGAGACGATGTGGAGGAAGACGGTGTTGCCGCTATGACGGAAGATTTTTGTTTTGTTTTTAGAAACTGTTGAAGGGGTGACGATTTCTTTTTTCTTTCAGGACTAAATACGCTTTCGCTGTCACTTTCACTTTGTTCATGCTCTTCTTCTTCTTTCTTTTCATGTTCTTGATGTTCTTGTTCACTAACATTAGAGGAGGAGGAAGAGGAGGATTTTACCTGTCGTGTGGATTCTGTTTGAGTAAATTTTGAACTTGTTATGGGTTTGGTTTGAGAGGTAGCAGCAGCAGCAGTAGCAGCAGAAGCATTAGGTTTAAATCTCATGGGATCAACCGATGATGGAGCATGTTTTATCATGGGTAAAGGATTGACGTTTTGTAAACGTTGCAATTCACGAAATTTATGTCGAATCGTATTTCGTGCCTCAATAATACGCTGCATGATTTGAACATGTTTCTTGTACCCTATGGCGTTCGCCATGGTAAAGGTAAAGACACACTAACAGGAAATGTCCAACCCTGGGTCTTTTTAAACAGAAATAAAATGATCAAAACCCAAGCGATAACGTCCCTCACATCGTTCACTCTGTTTATTTATGACCAAACAGGCATGGGGATGATGGTTCCAACACGAAGCACACAATTGCGTGAAAGCTGTAAAGGACATATCTGGATTCACATGATCTTGAAAAATATGATAGAGATTTCTAGAGTCTTGGCGAAAGAGAACGATGAGATTGGCATTGTCACGAATCAACTGTTTGGGGATTTTGGAATAGGTCTGAGCCAGATAAAAACAATCCACTTGTTTATGGCGTCCCATACTAAAATACTCTTGAATAATGGCCTGTCGTTGAGTGGCAATATCATCAAAAATTATAATGGAATCTGGTTGAATGCGGTCTGGTTGAATGACATCTTGAGGTGAGGTGAATGTAAAATAGCCCATGGCTTCTTTATTTAACGAAGACATAATTTGTTCCAGATACACGTACAGAGGCTGGTACAAGGATTTGGCAAAAATATAAATATTTTGAAATCGTAGGCCATGAGGTGCGGTAATAATGTTCAGCAAAACATTGGTCTTTCCACAACCCGAAGGCCCTACCATAATACATCGAACGGTATATGGGAATAGGGTGCCATGACGTTTAGGTTCGCACACGGACAGTGATAGCTCTGAAACCAAATCAGAGACGGGCAAAGCATGGGGTTGTTTCATTAATTCCATTGTGTCGATGACTGAGTTTTTTTCATGTGTGTATAAGGTTTATATATATAGGCAAACGGTGAGTAAGAAAGGTTAGTTAACGTCTATCACCATGGACGTGTTTGGGCGAGCTCGTGTAACCATGGCCACGGCCGCCTCTTTGTCAAAACAGTCACGAGAGGTGGCAACAAAAAGCTATGTCGATCGCAAAGTGCAAAGTGTCTATCACATGGCCCCGAGACTAACCGCTGAGGGCTATTCAGCCAATCATCATCGTATTATTGATGTGCAAGAGCCTCGAGACGAAAATGATGTCTGCACGAAACGTTATGTGACCTATCAAATGAAAAGGCTTTATAAATTTGTCCCATCTGTATTTTTAGTGTACCTGTCAAATCAAAAACTGGACAATGACAGAAACCATTCCCCACCACCACCACCACTGGTGAATGATGATCTTACCTATATGCTTGCTTCCGGTTTAAGTCGTTATCGACTGCATTATGATGGTGTCATTCATATTAAATATGTCATGCCTGATGAGAAACATTTAAAAATACAACTAAACGGTGATAGAGTGTTGGCCCACAACCATCAAAGAGTAAATGTGGGAGATGAATTATCCTTTCATCTTATGCTTACGTTTGAAGAAAAGGAAGCTGGGAAAACGGTGAATGATTTCCCGCTTTATATAGAATTGGAATATACTGCTATGAAATAAGGTACTCTACGTTAGTTGTTATCGAATGTTTGCTGTGAAAGGTTCACCAAGTAGCAGCATGGTGAAAAAAAGATATGCTATGAACATGAAAAAAACAAATCTCAAAAAGAGAAAAAAGCCAGGTCGGGAACCAAGTCGATCTGCCTCACACCCAGTGTTAAAACGTAAAAAAACAAAAAAAATCTAAAAAGAGTGGCTATCGAAAAAGCTTTACAAGCGGTGCGATTGTCTACAGCTCCGAAATCGCAGCATCATGTATCGATAAAAAGAAAAGAAAGAAAGCAAAAACGTGGGCGAGTCATTTCTGTTGCTAAGCGTGGGGGTTTTTTGCCGGCTTTATTTGCAGGGTTGGCAGCTTTGGGGTCCCTTTTGGGTGGTGCCAGCGCTGTAGCGAAAACCATAAAAGCCGTCGAGCAAGGCAAGCAACAACTCAAAGAAAGCGAGCGACACAATAAAACGTTAGAAGCCATTGCGATGGGAGCTAGAAATGGCAATCCTTTAAAGCCAGTCTTTTATCCACAAGGTAGTGGCCTACCGTCTAAGAAAAAAAAAGAAATGTCCATCATCGATAAGCGCTTAAGCCAACTACCTCGTCATGCCATGACCCATGAAGAAGTGGAAAGCTATGCCAAACAACTAAAGATTTCTCATTTTCGAGGTGTATTTATGCGAAATGAATTACCCAAAGCACCGTGGAAAGAAGAACGAGCCATGATGAATTTAGATGATGATGCAGGCCCAGGAACCCATTTTGTAGCCTATGTGAAACAAGGTTCCACAGTATGGTACTTTGACAGTTATGGAAATTTACCACCCCCGATCGAGTTGCTACGTTATTTGGGAAACCGGGTAAAGATATTCTATAATGTGAATCGTCAACAAACCTTTGGCAGTCAAGAGTGTGGCCGTTTGAGTTTACATTTTTTATATAAGAGGTCGCGTTAAGCCAACAGTTTCATCATTATGAATGTCAACGCCAAGACCTTTACCGTGCACAGTCGCGGGCCTGAAGTGTCCCTGGATTTTTTCCCTCCCATTGAATTGCATCCCGAACAATCCTATGTGCTAGGATTAATTTCTTTGGAAAGTTACAACAGAATTTACAATATTCAAGTGGATATTAATGACAAATTTTATTATGATGATTATATGTTGACACTACCCCCTGGAGGTTATACTATAGACGATGTGCATGAGGCCATTAGCGTGTCGATGATAAAACAATTTGGTGTCAAACCATTTGCGGATGGGACACACAAATTTGAACTTACAGCCAATACAATAACTCATCGCTGTCGTATTTTCTCTACGTTTAACATTGACTTTGAAACACGAGTTCATTCTATTGGTCCTTTATTAGGATTTAAACCAAGAGTGTTGGCAGCTCAGCAACCCCATGAATCAGATTATCCAGTGAAATTCATCGAGGACCATCACATTTCTGTAACTTGCAATATTATTAGAGACGTATTTACGAATCAAGAACAAAGCCATTCCCTGTATGATTTTATTGTCACCTCTCCTTGCGGCTATATTATTCGTGAAAACCCTTCAGTGGTTCTCTATCATCCTGTGTGTGTCAGTGATATTAGTAATATTACCTTACGCTTAGTGAATAGAAACCAACAACTGATTGCTTTGGACGCCAACACCCCTGTGACCTACAAGTTGGTTTTAAAGACGCTATGAAATTTATCTATAAAGCAACAACAACGTCATCGAGCTCGGTTAGTTGCCCGCCGTGTATGAAACGGTTGACACGGGTAAACCGACAACGCTTACAACGCCTTGGTTATACGCTACACCCCAATCATGAACAAAGAGCTGTTGCAAGTGTTAAATCCCATACAAGTGGAAGATGGCGTCGTGCGCATTGATATGCATTCCTATCAACCTCAAGCAACAGGACTGAATAACAATGACGAGATTCATTTCATCATTAACAATCAAGATATTTTACTCTACCTCATGAAAGTGTCCTTCAAATTGAGGGTAAATTGATGAAAGCAGATGGCAGTACGCCCACAACGTCTGCGTTGGCGAATCATGGTTTGGCTTTTCTGTTTTCTGAAGTACGTTATGTGATAAATGATATTGTCATAGATATGACTCGAAATGTGGGCATGACTAGTCTTATGAAATTATATCCATCCTATAGCGAGGAGGAAAGTAAAACGCTTTCTATGGCAGGATGGTGTCCCAACAGTAGCAATAACTGGCTAGTTCATACCGATGGCACTTTTATAGGCTTCCTACCCTTAAAATTACTCCTTGGCTTTGCCGAAGATCACAAGCGTATTATTTTAAACGCAAGACAAAGTTTGTATCTAGTGAGAGACCGCAGTGATTATAATGCGCTGAAAGGAGCCTCTGACCAAGTGATAGACTCAAAAATTCAACTGCTTCGATTACTATGGAAAGTGCCCCATGTGACGCTATCGGATCGTAAAAAGCTAAGCATGTTAAATTTAGTGCAAAAAGATAAAGCCTTGCCTATCGCCTTTCGAAGTTGGTGTCTGCATGAATACCCCTTGCTACCTACCACTGACACTCATAGTTGGAGTGTCAAATCGGCTCGCTCTACCGAGAGACCCCTCTATGTTATTATTGGTTTTCAAACCAATAGAAAATACCAACAAAGCAAAGATGTCACCTTGTTTGATCACATTCACTTGAGAAATATACGACTATTTTTAAATAATGTTTGCTTTCCCTATGAGGGGTTGGAACTCAATTTTTCAAAAAATAAGTTTGGTCCCCTTTATGACATGTTCGCTAAATTTCAATCGTCTTATTATGAAAAACCGGATTGTCCTATGTTGTCGCCACAAGGGTTTAAAGCAAAAGCACCACTGATTGTTTTCGACTGTTCGTATCTAGAAGAATCTATGAAAATCACCACCATTGATTTAAGGGTAGATTTTGAAACACAAGAAAATGTCCCAGACCATACCAGCGCCTACTGTTTGATTATTCATGCTAGACAAGTGAAATATCATCCTTTGTCCAATTATGTCACCAGCATGTAAGCCATGTGTGGTCGAGTGAAAAAAAAAAGATCATCATTCATGGGATTAATGATAAGCGTCTGCATGCACAGTATCTGTTGCGCTCTGGCACTGTGCGCACATACGACAACAAAAAACATCATGTGTCCCTCAATAAGCAACAGCAATAACAACGTGACAGACAAACCATGGAATTTAAAATGTGAATTTAATCGTTTGAAAACTTTTGAAACATGGACAGTTCCCTTTATGGATTGTGGAGAATTGGCTGCGAGCGGATTTTATTACTTAAAACGTGGGGATGTGGTCAAGTGTATTTTTTGCAACATTGAAATTGGAAACTGGGAAATAGGGGATCGACCCTTTAGCGATCATCAGCGATGGAGTCCATCCTGCCCTTACCTCAATCGCTATGATGTGGGCAATATTCCATGGAGTTTGAATTATCCGGTTATTGTACCAGACCCTACAAAACTAGGAGATACCTGTGGACCGTATGTGCAAACTATTCATTTGAATGCTGTTCCAAATTAAGCCAACACACTTGTTTGTAATAAAAGTATAAGTTTTTTTTGTTATGAATAAAACCTCAACAAATATTTCGCTGTTGTTCAATTCATTTTTTCCTTTTTTTTCCCCTAAAGTCCTTTGATTTTGCCATGTTAAACCATGGCATGGGTTAGTTGTTGATTAGACGTCAATGAGGTAACAAGTAAATATAAAAAAAAGCATGATGCGTACACTCATCGTGGATTGTCAGGGGTTTAAAATTGCAGACAACAAATTTATATTTAAGGAAGTTGCTTTTATCGATTGTAGTACGTTTTGGGTGTCTAACCCTATTCATTTGGTGTTTAAACCTCCCTATGCTTTCGAGTTGCTTAGTGAAAAAGATAAAAAACAGAGCCAATGGATTGAAAATCATTTGCAGTTAGCATGGAACAAGGGTGATATTTCTTACAAGTATCTTGACATTGTCATGAAAGCCCATTTGTCCTCGGCCAATGTCTTATTTGTTAAAGGGAGTGAAAAACGCCAGTGGCTTCAACCATTTCTACCCTCTCACTGTCAATGTATTGACCTTTTAGATCTGGGTTGTCCATCCCTGCAAACGCTCATGGACACTTGTCCTTGCGACAATATTCAGAATAAAGCCTTAGCGCATGCATGGCAATTGTTTCATTGGCTCACCACGAGTGCATGTTGGGAGTTGTTCAATAAAATGAAAACTGAAAGTGTATCGTCCAATGATAGCAGTGAGACGTGTACACGTGAGGTGATAACATCAACGTTATAGACATGGACGCCACTACAATCGACAAGGCTATTGGAAAGTTCTTTGTGTGCAAGAAAAAACTGATTAGCTTTACACAACATGAATTATTAGCACTACCTAAATCATTTCTTTTTTATGTTGCTGCCAACGCTGTCAAAGAAATTTGGGAAAAGGCGCCTGCCGAGTGGACTAACGACTCTGTATTGAGTGAACTACAACCATGCAGTCATTTTTCCCATCACAAGCAATTAACCATGGCAAAAATACCTTCCATTCGACAGTGTGCCACATGCCAATTAATGAAATTATATCATGGTCATAAAACTCAGTGTAAAGACATTGTTTCATCATTCCATGGCTGTCATGCGGAAAACAACCACCACCTACCATGCTCGTCAGGAGCTGCCGACAAACAACAACAACAACAGCAAGAACATGAACAAGAACAAGAAGAAGAAGAACAACAAAAAAAGTGTTTTTCACCGATTGAAACCTCTATGTCCCAGGTGTACTGGCCGTGGAATTATTGATAACATTATTAAAAACTTACCATTCGAAGCTCACTTACCTGCTTACAGCTTTTGCGGCCCTGGTACTCGTCTTCAAGATCGTTTGAGGAGAGGGGATATGGGAATCAATGCTTTGGATCATGCATGCCTTAATCACGATAAAGCCTATGAAAACAGTGATCCCACACTAAGACGCATTGCCGACAAAGTCTTGTTAAGCATTGCCAAGCAACGATTAACAGCTTCAGATGCCAGTCTAGCAGAACGAATGGCAGCATTTATAGTGATTGGTGCTATGAAGAGCAAATTACTTTTATCTAGATATGGACTTTAACGTAATGAATTTATTTTAAAAAATGTATAGTATCACTGTTATCATGACAAAAAAAATAAATAAAAAGACAAGAGTCCATGTTGTGTTTTTTTCCATTATTATTATTCACTCATAGTTTCATTATTATAATTATAAATGACAAACAATAAAAAAGGGACAGCAGTGCATCGTTAAAAAATATTACTAATTGTAGTAAATCTATTTTTTCAATCACAAACAATAAAAAGGACAAAAGTCCATTATTTTAACTAATAGTTTCATCATTATTATTATAAAAAATTATATATACATGATAATTGTACTAAACCTATTTTTTTAAATCACAAACAATCAAAAAAAGGACAAAAGTCCATCATTATTCATCAGCTTCAAATGGCAGTCTAGCAGAACGAATGACAGCATGAAATCTTTTATCTACTCTAGAACCAGTTTTTTTTGTTAAACGCTTATTATTGAATAAAATAACATGTTACTAGAATTTGATCATTATAAATTATAATCATTATAATAAAAATTGCTTAAAAATTGCTATAAATGCTATTTTAAATCACAAACAATAAAAAAGGACAAAAGTCCATCATTTTAACTAATAGTTTCATTATTATTATAAAAGTTACGGCTAGCGTACAATGATTATTCGTTTTCAATTTTTACAAAACGAACCATGCATCGATTATTTTTTTCACCCTCATAAATTAAATAGACAGGGTGAATACTGGAATTGACATCTTCCATGACATTATCAGGTAGGTTATTAAATCGTGTGGGAAGAAATGTCTCAAAGTCTTGACAAATGCAAAGAGCTCGTTCACCAAATTTGGTTTTCAGTTTTTGAATTTTATGTATGCGAAAGGGTGTTTGCGTAGGCAATTCACTCATTTTCTTGCGTGCAAAGCCACAATCTTGACCAATGGCGTTCAAGGCGTCCATGGTTGTCTATAACCAAAGAAAAGAGTGTTACTTTCTAACACTCTCGTTCTTATATTACAACAACAATAACTTTGTACATCAAAGTGTGTTTTTTTTTAATCCTGAGTGTTTATGACCTGAATTTGTAGATAGATAGTATTGGATAAAAATATAATAATAATGTTTGTATCATTTTTTCAGTCAAAACATACATTTGGAAATTATTTAATAGGAAATGTTTTATCAAAATTAAGTGTGTGAATCATTTTCAAGATCTCTCTCTCTTGGAGGTAAATGCATGTCTCTGTTGTGAATGGGAATTAGCCTATCATTCCCTATTCGAATGACTTGTATTCGTTTGCTCTGTTGTTGTGCAAATTCACACAACATTCTGTTAAATAAATAGTATCAACAAATACTAAGAGCAAACATGGAATGCTTTTTTGGTAACCTATAAAAGGCAAAGTTAACACGCTATGCATTTAATAACCATGTCTACATCCAACAAAACAAAGTTCAAAACTACAAATTTAAACCAGTGTGTATGTGTTTATCAACGTGTATACACGATAAACTAAAACAAACAAACAAACAAACAAAATAGCCAAATGTATTCTAAACGTCAAGTATGCACCTGAAAGCCGAATGTAAACAAAAAAAGCGATAATCATTACATCATGTGGCTAGTTTCTAACAAATCTCATTCTATGAGGCGAATATTGATTCATAGGTAAGCCAAGACAAAGTTGGCGAAATGCTTGTTGTCGATATGAAGTGATTGCTTCCTCAGCAGGAAAACAAAACATTTGAGAGGTTATTGGAAAATAAACATTAAACAGGGGTTTTGTACATATTGTACACCAGAAATCTGGAAAATGATCCTCGTCAGCTAATTTAACAATCACTTGATTCATGGTTAAACCGTACCATGCTTTATGAATCACTTGCGTGGATACATTATTTTCAAAGCCAAAATTTAGCATACAGGATTTACAAAAGTGATGCCCTGGATCATAAACTATGTCATCATCCATAATGATGTCATAAAACATGGTATCAATGCGTACTTTCGTGTTTCTATATTCTGAAGGATAGGCCACACGTTGAGGATTATGAGACATCATCGTGGCATATTCATTGAACGTGGTGTGTTTTGTGACGATAAAACGATCTTCATCATGGCTCATGATTGAATCTGAAAAGTAGTCGTTGCCGTTTACTAAGTGAATAAATAAAAATACTATGTACTATATACACTGTCTGTCCCCTAAGTCAATGGCAAAAATAAAATAAAAAATAAGCAAAACACAAATAAATAACCATCTGTCTGTTGACTTCTTTAGGTTAGGTTAGGAAAAAAACATGTAACAGGTTAAAGAAACAATTTCTGTTCAGATATTTCAAATATATCACCACTCATAACTCTAGCCATAAAGTGAGAGTTTTGTCCACAGTAAAAGCAGCAGATTATTATTATTCTTTTGTTCTTGCATGAGACCTACTAAGCCACACCCTAGTGTGGCCTATTAAACCGCATGCCTACTGAGGGTGAATGGTCACTTTGCTGAAACATGAGGCCTACTAAGCGACAACAATAGTGAGGGTGGCTACTTGTTTGTTTTTTTTCCTAACCTAACCTAAAGAAGTCAACATGTTTTTAATCTAGCCTGTGCAAACGTTGATGCATGGCTCTCTTTATGCGTTGACAGGCAAATAGCACAAGACATACAGTTTATGTACAACTATTTACAGGCATTCACACATCCATGCATACACCCATGCACACAGGTTAAAAAACAAAAAATTATATGATACACTACAATTTTTTATTTTTATTCCGAGGCTCAAGATGGCATCTCGCATTTGATAGCAACCAAACCAAACACTTGCCGTGTTGTACAACAACAATAGCTACAACCACTACTGGTTGTAACCAAATGGGACGCTTGTCATCATATCCTGACACCACTGTCTCTTGTCGTCCAACAAAGCGAGTGTTTGTTTTCGCTGCTTCATTAAAAATAAATCATGATTTTTTGAGAGAATCCTAAACTGACTATGTGCCATGGCTGTGTGGGTCTGAAGGACATGTAAATAATCATCCACACAGAGACGTTTAACCACATGCTGGCTAATCCCTTTGGCTCGCATAGATTCGCATTGATCCACCTGTCGAAAACTATACATTTTCGGAGCGAGACCTACAAACTCAGTCATCATGGTGTCTGAACACTCATCTTTCATTAAACCAATTTCTTTGTTGTTCAGACGGGGGATATCGAACACGTTCTTCTCACTAAACGAGGACGTGTCAAACCATTTTGGGTTTTGTTTCATAACGACATACGGATCACAGTCATGGATATGGTAAATAAAACTATCCGTGTCTGTATATAACAAGGAAATGGTACCAAATCGCTGTATTGCAAAACCATAATGGAATTTATACATGTGCAATTTTGAAAAATCTAATATGACTTGGCCTAAATAGATAGGCTTATTCATGACCACTTTAGTTTTGGCAAGTTCAATAGTCAGTAGATCATGATCAATAATGTTTAAAGATTTGAAATTTGGTTTTGCAATATATTTTTGAGCCCCCCATCTGCCATGCCATGTATTGACCAATTTAATGTCCCTATACTGCCGTACATTTTCCAAACTCTTGCCATAGATACAATTATTCATGAGTTTAAAAAAATTGATTTGAAATGGCTGAGTGGCACTTTGTCTGTGACTGGTATTTAAATCCATGTATGGTTTCAACCACGGTTTCTGACAAAAAGAAATACCTCTATGGATTTTTTTCAGGGTTAAGCCCTGAGCTAAACATTCTACCAGCATGTCAATATGCAACACATAGTGATTTTTATCATACAAGGTACCCATCAATTTCTTATGATTGCCCTTACTCTCGGGCGGCACCATTTTCTCTATGCAAAAGGGGAAATCACCATGACGCTGTCTGAGATGGGGGGGATAAGCTAAGTCGACATCAAGAACATACCCTACGTCCTGTTGCTTGCTAGCGCTATGCACATTAAAATCTTTAATTTCATCCTCAGACAGCCAGACAAAGTTTCTGTACGGCAGTGGTCGACTCATAGCGTGACGGTATAAATTGTTTACGTCGAAATACATTAGATAGGATTCTGGTTCTTCGGGACAATAATCAGGCATGTAATGATTATTTGCCTTGGCATGTCGCTGATTGAGCGATACGAATCCCCCACGAATCCCTTTTTCCATCATGAGTACCATATCGGGATCCGTCAATAAATCAAGCTCAATGTGGGTAAATTTGAGGGCGGCGTCCCAACTTAACCCTGGACTGGTATAGTAGTGGGCGGGGTCAAGGCCATAAATCGTGTGACATAGCTGACGAAACGTTTCAAAAACGTCGGTCAACAACAACACGTCTAATTTTAAGTAGTGCATAGCATACTGGCCCATGGTTTCTATGCCAAACACTCGCCAAACATGCTGTGCGTGGGCATAGTCTTCTTCACTGATGGTGCTTTGAGTCAATTGAGAAAAGAATTTTTCTCTTGGCGGCAAAGTCGTTTCTTCAAGCACCTCGTAACTTTCCACATAATCGTATGGAAAATGGCCTTTACGAACACACAATTTAAATTGATTTGTATCCGTAAAGTGGGAATGGGTATGTTTCAACTCATCTTCGCTTAAGCCTTTCACAAGACTATCCAGCGAACTAGACATAAACTTGAATGAGTCGAGAAAGCGAATGCTCATGCTTCCTTTTCTCCATGAAAGTGAGGTAAAGCTCTCATGGTTCTTAGCCAAAATGCTGAATTTGCTCTTATCTACATGAGCAAATTGTTTTACAATGAAGTGAAGGTCATACCGGGAGAAATTGTGTAAGAAGACAGGGAGGAAGCGAGGTGTAGAGTACTTCAAATTGCATTCGTTATGGGCAGCACCTCTAAAATGTCCTGTCCTGTGGCAGTGGTCTCTTACTTTTTTTTCTCCGCCTAAGATTGGCTTTTCACATATGTGGCAGGTGGTGGCTTGATCATATTCTCTTTGCTGTACGTCATTCATCTGAATTGGTACAGGGTTGTTCAAAATAGTTTCTACTTTGCCTGCTAAAGCCGCCATTTGATCAACAAACCACCGCGCACAATCCTGACCTTTATGACTTACATACTCACATTGGGAATTATCATAGTGACAGACAACATAATAGGCTACAGCAAAAGGCTCATGTTTCTGCACTGGATAGGTTGAGCTTGTATGGGGGCTTGGTTCACATCCCTGAATGGGAACAGTAAGGGCCTCAAAATCAGCGTAAACAGTAAATGGTACCATCTCTTGTTTATTAGTGGCCTTAAATTTTAAGACTGCGTCATTCCCTTCGGGCAAGACTAGCTTTACTGCCGTCTGCCCTTCACAGTCTTCTGTATGTCGTTTCAAAAGTTCATCAGTTGTAAAATACTGAAGGCAGCGCTCACAAATGTGTTTTGCACACTTATGGTTAGACACTTGGCTGCTCACCAATTTACTTAAATTCTTTATCCAACAGTAATGGCTTTTATCCCCATCAGACAGGAAAAGCAGGTGAATGTGATGTTGCTTTACCTGTTTGGTGGCATACAAGGGGCCCACAATATTGGATCCTTCGATGCCATACACCATGAAAGAGAAATTTGGATTATCTTTCTCAAATAAATGAATTTTATCTAGAGGCATGGGAAATGAAACACGCTCGAGATTGAGAGTTTGTTTCATGTGGTTAAACAATTCTTTGTACTGCCCTGGTTTATGACCATTTCTGTCTTGACAGGGTTGCAGACAGCTCACTATACTCCACAAAAAGCAGTAATCGTCTTTGTTGCGTATGTTGATCACTGCCTTTCTGGAAGCGATAAAGCTCGGTGTGGCAATATAGCTACTTCCTGCATTCAATGGATTGTATTTACAAATATTGATTTGCAAATAGGCAATGCTTTCGAGGGCCAAGCCACTGGGACCCTGTTGCAACTTATCAAATTTAGTGATAAGCGCTTGAATAGCTTTCTCCTGATACCACGTTTCCAAATTATCGGCTATCAGTACTTTCTCCATTTTTGTACAAAGGTTGAAGGTGTGTTTCTCTTCAACATTATTTTTTATCAATGTAAATTCACATAGTAGTTCGAAGTTTATTTTTAAAGCCTGATGCAATCTTAAGCCTTGTTCACATTCGCTCAAAAAAATGGGAAAACATAATTCCACAAAATCTTTAGGCGACAGACAGTGAATCGCATTGTAAATTCGGCCTGAGCATACTCGCGTTTTGAAACATTTGGCCAAAGGCTGCCACACTAACACTTCACTCTCTGATATAGACATGATTATAAAATGGACAAATAAACGTGCAACCCTTACCTTAAAATAGGTTAATCCAAAATCTGCAATTCCAAACGACCACACTTATCGATTTTTACTGACTGGCACACAATCTCGTTCACAGGTACACAATGGTTGTAGCAATTTGGGCCCCCAGCAGGAAATGATCAGCAACAAGGTTGATATAGTTTTAATATCAACGACAAGGTTTATCTTGTTTTTTGTTTCCAATGATTTATCTGAAAAACAAACCAATACAATCCGTTATTAGTCATGGTTATATACATTAAACATGTGCATTCATTCATTCATTCATTCATTCATTCATTCATAAGACTTGCTAAAAACAAAAGGTTTCAAGTGTGCACACATAAATAAGACACTCACTCGAAAATAACAAAGTCATTTACAAAGACTCACCTCTTTTTTTAAATATCGAAAGCGTCAAGGTAGTTAAAACCTATTCACTCCATATATATCTTCATTCTGAAACAATAATAAATACACGCCATAAGTATATAAATTTCCGTGTAATAAATGACATACATTTAACAACAACAACAACAACAATAAAAGTAATGGAACAACATGTACTCACCATATAATGAATTATAATACTTTCAGCAAATGTGCTCTTTGCCGCCACTATCACTGTCACTGTCACTGTCTCTCTCTGTCTGCTTTCCCAGACTTAATTATGTTGTTTTTAAAAATCTGCAACAAACGAAATGCCCCAAAAATACCATCAGTCACTAACTTACTTTTCATGCATACACAAAATAACAATAAAACCAATCATGCCATAATTAACAATAATGAACCTACCTTAGTACAAGTATGGCCGCAGTTCACGTAATATTTCACAAAGAGCATAAGGCACTTGCATCCGTCACCTTCAAAGATGAACACGAGAATGATGAGTCTCTCTTACCCTCAGAACATATATGTCTCCTCAACAAGATGCAAAGTTAACACTTTACTTTTTTTTTTGTTCCTACGAGTAGGATGTCATGGAGCGCACAAGTCAGACCGATTCTCACAAGCTTTTGCAATCTCTGCATGAGTATGTGTGGGAATGCAATGATCAGCTTTTCGACAGAGCTGTATGTCCTTATTGAGATATCGGGTAACACGTCTGGGTCAGATAACAGCCACCTGCATGTGAACAACAGGCTGTTATCTCTCTCTGCTGCGAGGCACGTACAATGATAAGACCTGTGTCTGTCTGCTCGACATGGGCCAGCCTCAATGCTTTCAATTCTCATTGCATTAAGCAAGTTCTCTCTCTGCGTGTGAGTCCTGACCAGTCAAGACAAATAATAATAATAATAATGCATAAGTGTTTCACCAACATCAAAGCGCTTAACATAACGTGACTTCAAATCTGGTTTCTTACTATTTTCCCCGTTTTCCTCAACAATCTCGAAAAAAAAATGACGGAAACCATGATTTCAGGTTTTCCATACCTACATTCCCGTAAACTGAACAACGACACAAATACATCGACATGCCCATCATAAAAATCGCCTCATTCGTTTTCCAAATAACGCGAAAATGAACAAAAAAAACACCTTTTCCATAAGAAAACCATGTTTCCAGCTTTTTACTTTTTTCATGTCTATATCCACGTAAAGAGAATAAAGAGACGAAATAAATACTATCACACACGTCATTCTCACGTTTTCGGTTTTCCAAAAATCGACAAAAATATGAAAAACGCATGTTTTGACCCAAAACCCTAACTTCACCTTTCCGACACCTACATTCCCGTAAAGAGCACAACGAGACGAAAAAAACGAATCCAAGCACGCCCTCCTAGCATGACCCGTTTTCCAAAAATCGGCAAAAATGTGAAAAACGCATGTTTTGACCCAAAACCCTAACTTCACCTTTTCGACACCTACATTCCCGTAAAGAGCACGACGAGACGAAAAAAACGAATCCAAGCACGCCCTCCTAGCATGGCCCGTTTTCCAAAAATCGACAAAAATATGAAAAACGCATGTTTTGACCCAAAACCCTAACTTCACCTTTCCGACACCTACATTCCCGTAAAGAGCACGACGAGACGAAAAAAACGAATCCAAGCACGCCCTCCTAGCATGGCCCGTTTTCCAAAAATCGGCAAAAATGTGAAAAACGCATGTTTTGACCCAAAACCCTAAGTTCACCTTTTCGACACCTACATTCCCGTAAAGAGCGCAACGAGACGAAAAAAACGAATCCAAGCACGCCCTCCTAGCATGGCCCGTTTTCCAAAAATCAGCAAAAATGTGAAAAACGCATGTTTTGACCCAAAACCCTAACTTCACCTTTTCGACACCTACATTCCCGTAAAGAGCACAACGAGACGAAAAAAAACGAATCCAAGCACGCCCTCCTAGCATGGCCCGTTTTCCAAAAATCGGCAAAAATGTGAAAAACGCATGTTTTGACCCAAAACCCTAACTTCACCTTTTCGACACCTACATTCCCGTAAAGAGCACAACGAGACGAAAAAAACGAATCCAAGCACGCCCTCCTAGCATGGCCCGTTTTCCAAAAATCAGCAAAAATGTAAAAAACGCATGTTTTGACCCAAAACCCTAAGTTCACCTTTTCGACACCTACATTCCCGTAAAGAGCGCAACGAGACGAAATAAACGAATCCAAGCACGCCCTCCTAGCATGACCCGTTTTCCAAAAATCGGCAAAAATGTGAAAAACGCATGTTTTGACCCAAAACCCTAACTTCACCTTTTCGACACCTACATTCCCGTAAAGAGCACAACGAAACGAAATAAACGAATCCAAGCACGCCCTCCTAGCATGACCCGTTTTCCAAAAATCGGCAAAAATGTGAAAAACGCATTTTTAGACCCAAAACCCTAACTTCACCTTTTCGACACCTACATTCCCGTAAAGAGCACGACGAGATGAAAGAAACGAATCCAAGCACGCCCTCCTAGCATGGCTCCTTCCATTCCAAGGTCGCAGGGGCTCACCACTTGCTTTTGGAAGCAGCTCCCCCACCATCCCACTACTATCATTGTTACCAAACATATGTATTTACTGAACGTCCTAAACAATTGGAACCCTACTTATAAATAAACTAGCAGAAGTACCCGTTCTTCGAACGGTGTTCGGTGTTAACACCAGACATTATAATAACTAGATCAAACCCGTCAAAACATGACGGACAATGGAAAACAAATTTACTGAAGAAGCTTCTTATATAAGTTACATTCTTTGTACGATTACTTTTTACCACTATTGCAACTTTAAGGGCGTCAAAAGATAGCACTCTCAGCATTGCAACATATTGCTGGTCATGACTGAAAACGTGATGAGGTCATCATCATCTTGCACAGTTTCCAGCCACTGGCCGGGTCTGTTTGGAACACAAGCCTCTCCAACGTCTTCTGTCTTCCCACCATATCTCAGCCTCCACCCTTGTCCAGTCTTCTCCTCTCTTCTTCACGCTTTCTTCCGCCCCCTTCAGCCACCTGTCTCTCGGTCTCCCTCTTGGTCCCTTTCCTTCCCACTTCGTCTCGTGTATCCTCCTGGGTATCCTCTTCTCCTCCATTCGTTTTACATGTCCATACCATCTAAGTCTAGATTTCTCTATACCATCCTGTAATGGTTCCTCCTTCATTAATTCTCTGGTCCTCTCATTTCTTATTCTGTCCCTCTTTGTAGCTCCAATACTGCTTCTCAAGAACCTCATCTCACTGGCCTGTATTTTGCTCTTCTCCCTTCCTTTCATAACCCAGGTCTCCGAGGCATACGTCAGGATAGGGACATAGTACGATATATGATCTACTTGCTGTTCTGAGGGACATCCCTGCTCCATAACATGCTTCTCACACTCCTCCGGAATGCTTCTGCCTGTCTCCCCCGCTCATTTATTTCTCTACCGTTTCTTCCATTCTCTTGTATCAGGCTTCCCAGATACTTGAAACTCTCCACTTTCTTCAGCTGTTCCCCACCAATTGTTATTCCCGTTGTGGTCCTTTCCTTCTTCCTTGTTGTGATCACCATCTCACTCTTATTTATGCTAAATTTCATCCCATATCCTTGTATTATTCCTTCCCACACGTCCAACTGTTCCTGTACCTCCTCCTCCTTGTTTCCACAAATCATCAAAGCATCCGCAAACACCATTGCTATCATCTTTTCTTCCCCAATTACTTGTGCCGCTCGGGTCATTATGTCATCCATCACCACAATGAAAAGTAACGGTGACAGTGCACTTCTTTGTTTCAGGCCGTTTCTCTGTTCCACCCAGTCCGATCTCTCTCCTCCCACTTTCACACAGCTCACGCTTCCCTTGTACATCTCCTTTATCCTCCTTATAGTCCATTTTTCTACTCCTCTATCCTCCAGGGACTTCCATACTTTGTTTCTGCATACACTGTCATATGCATTCTCAATGTCCAGGAAGGCCATCAGTAGATCTGTTCCATACTCATAGTGCTGTTCTTGTAACTGACTTACAGCAAAAATCAAATCCACTGTGGACCTTCCTGCTCTGAAGCCAAGTTGTTCTTCCCTCATCCCTCCTTCTATCCTTGTCCTAATTCTCCTTTCCAAAACTTTCTCAAACATCTTTGCACAATGACTCATCAGTTTTATTCCCCGATAGTTTCTGCATTCTGTTCTACTACCTTTCTTGAAGATCGGGACAATTATTCCCTTTTTCCAGTCCTCTGGGGTCTTCCTTTCCTTCCATGCTGCCTTCATCACTCGGTACAACCATTGTATCCCCACCTCTCCTGCTGCGCTCACCATCTCCACACTCAACTCATCCACACCCGGTGCCTTCCCTCCTTACATCTTCCTCACTGCATCTTCCACTTCTTTCCATGTTAAGTCCTTTTCTGTTTGCAGTTCATCTACTGTACCTCTTCCCCGATTTCTTCTTCCTCGCCGTGGTTTCCATTTGGGTTCAGGAGTTCTTCAAAATATTCTTTCTACATTTTCTTCAGTTCTTCCCTATTTTCTATCCCTTGTCCCCTTTTGTTCACCATTCTAACATAATCCATAGGATCCTTCCGCCTCTTATTCTTTACCATCCCATACAGGACCTTTTTTGTACCTTCACTATCCTGCTGGTCATGACTTAAAACGTGATGAGGTAAATAGCCCAATACGTTCAAGAGTTTCTCCTTGAGCTTGATTGATTGTGATAAAGTAGGCCGAGCGAATATGACATTGTTGCCTATTAAAAGAAAATGTACTGTACCTGCAAGTGTTTTATCTGAATGTGTTAAATCAAATCGTAGGATTTGAGCTCTCTGCCTAATATTACTGCACCTATTATATCCGAATCCAAGCAATTTCTTACATATTTCATACAATTAATATATTACCATATATGAGTCCTTGGGAAACGTTCAGATTTCTAAGGAGCATAACTATGGCTCAAACGTTCGGAGTATGTGGAGGCGAATCACTTAATTCCAAGGAATTGAAATATTCAATAATAGGGAAATGAAGTAGCTAGCTTTCATCTTCAGTATCCAATCTGTTAACGCTGATGTATGTGTTTGAACTACTGGATATAAGTTCAATGACTTTTAAATTAATATCATTACATTGTTGCAGCTTGGCAAATATTTTATATTCCAGCAGATCAATTTTACCCCCACAACAGTAAAGACCAAAGTAACCACGCATAGATTTTACGCAAGAGAAATACAATGTAGAACAATGTTTACATTTGATCGTCAAAGACCTTATAGTACACTGTACTGCATAATATCTGGAATTGTTTCTGAAATGGCCTATTTATATTGGATTTTAAATGTGGCTTCGTATTATTCGATAACACTATAGTGTCCTGCAATAACGGAGCCGCTAAATATTAAATGGCAAATAATACTTCCATTGCCGAAATCAACTGCGTAGTTAGACTCAGTACTCTAAACAAATACTCATAAAACAATTGTCTTATACAATGAAGTTCAACATGACCGTCCAGAGACTTTCATACTCAAGTTGGTTGGTGAGCAGAATGCGATGAGACTGATCGCTTAAAATAAATTCCTTATAATTGTTCCTGCCAGCGAAATTTTTTGCGATAGCTTGAAAACGCAGCTCAGAATGACGTTCTTCATTTTGTTATAAACAGTACGAAACTGCTCTAAATAAGCAATTTCCATCACCTGTTATAGGTTATGACAGTACATTTTGCAGCGGAACATAGAATCACTTCGCCGACTACTGGAACGACCATAGGCCTATACTCAATACTCACTTCGGCAGTCACCCTAATGGAGGCAGTTTTTGAATTATATGTCCCGTGCATGTCAAAAATCGTATTAACACATGGAGGCCCACCTATTCTTGTCTATCGCCCCGGAGACCCGGGTTACATTTCCTGCTCTGCCAAGAAATTGAATTCTGGTCTGAGGGCAAAAACGGGGCACATTCAGTCTCTTGAGGTATAACTAAGAAGAGGAAGGTTTAATTCCCACCTCGACAATCTTGGATGTGGTTTTCCGTGGTTTCCCACTTCCACTTAAGGCAAATACCGGGATGGTTCCTAACTTAAGGCCTTGGCCGTCTCCTTGCCATTTACCATCTTAATTACAAATACACACAGTAATGCAGCCATGACAATAACACAGGTTATGAGAGAAAATTTCACACATACACACCCAAGTACACGGGGCTGAGTGACCACGATGTCGGAGTCCTTCAAACGAATTATGTTTGCCAAGTGTCTCTTATGGCGAAAGCAATTGTGGACACGCGCGAGTGCCTGGAAAACTACTTTTTTCTTTAATAATTTAAGAGTATATCGACGATGCATAATTATAACTTTTAGTCTAGGACGCTAATAACTTGACCACCGAAGCATTGGGAGGAAATTGCAATATTAAGGTACCGTACATAAACAACATAGCCTACACATTCAACTGTCGGTTAATGTTCCTCAAAATTTCCCTTCTTAAATATTCCCCTCCTTTATAATTCTCCATCACGTGAAAACGTGCCATGTCTTGGGTTTTAAATATATCGATGCAATGGTGCTGCCATCTGCTGTCAGTTACTCGAACTATATGGGCGATGTACTGCCATCTGTTGTCAGTTATATGAACTGATTGCAGATATTTAAACGGCGGACTGAGGACAACAGTTTGCTGTTTTGATCACATGCTGTAATGCAATGGTAAAACGGAAATAAAACGTATTGAGAGGGAATGTAGAAATATGTATCTTTTACAGACATAAAACCTTACTAATACTCCTTGATTAAACAATATTTCAGTGGTAAAAAAGACATTCATATCGGCGAGTGATGGGATCGAACCTATGAACCTTGGAACCACAGTCAGTCGCCTTAACCACATGGCTACTCACGCACTCTTGATCAATAGCAGACGCAGCCATTCATTATCTTCAAAAGCTGCTGTCTGAAGGAAATAATCCATTTCATTATCCAAATAAATCAATGTTGCACATTCGTATACATTCATACTGTTATTATATTTTATTGTCAGAACTTGGTTAATGTATGTTTCAATTACATGGAAGCTTATTAAATAACTTACATTTTAATGGACTTCCCACCGCCATTTTTTCATGACCTCAGGCGAATTGTGCTCATGCGTGAGGGTGAAGACATTCATATCGGCGAGTGATGTTGTTTTCTATATTAATTCAAAAATATACCGAGAGGGAATGTAGAAATATGTATCTTTAACAGACATAAAACCTTACTAATATTCCTTGATTAAACAATATTTCAGTAGTAAAAAAAATATATATATATATCGGCGAGGGCTGGGACCGAACCGGTGAACCTTGGAACCACAGTCTGTCGCCTTAACCACATAGCTACTTTTTTTTTTTTTTTTTACTAGCTCTTTACAGAATTACAGAATTTTCAGATATGATAAATACCAGACTAATACATCACAAGAAATCCAGATAGTGTCCATATTTATCGTATAATTGTCCACTTTCACTAAGCTTCCAACGCTCTTTTTGCAGGTGATACCTGAGATCCAGGAAAGAGAAATGTTGATCATTGTCCATCACGAAGTGTACATATTGGCCCATTATCCACACAATGGCAGTCTGTTTAATTTGGGGGAAGGCGGTCACCGACAAACGAACCAACTTCCTGTCATCAAGGTCATTCGAGGGCACATTTAATAGTTGACATACTTTTCCCTTACACCACAGCCACGTGGAGGCAACTCGCGTGCATGATGTAAAGCGGTGTATCGCCGTATCAGTTTGACCACATATAGTACACCATGGGTAAGCTTCAAGATGGATGGTATATCGCCGTAGAGCGGTTGGGATGAGATCGTTGAGGAAGATAAAAACTTGGGAGTGTACAGCAGAAGAAATGGACATAGCCCCAAAATTTTTCCAAACAGTGGGCCAATGGACATAGAGGGTGGTGGCCTCTATACGCGGTTTGGAGTGTACCACTTGCCGCAACATGTTATAGATACTTTTCGTCGTTGGAACAATCCCTGATGGCATTTGGCGAACAGTTTCCAGAAGGTGCTGTTGATGGTCCCTAAATATCTTCGGCAAAGCTCTATCACAACCACGGGCTGTGTTTCGAATATCTTTGTATAGCGCTTTCGTAAAAGTGTCATGTTGGGAAAGAATGGTGATATCGTTCTTGCAGAGGAGTGCACGGCATTTCATGCCATGAGCTGTTAGCCCTAGCCCGCCTTGCCGGGATGGGAGATACAACTGTTCCCGTTGTACTCGGAACAAAAATCCTTGCCATATAAACCAACCTGTATATTTTGCCAATTGGCTCTCAAACATTTTGGGAAGGGGGAAAAGTTGTGCGACATACCATATTTTAGAGAGCGCAAACACGTTGAGGACCATGACCCGTTGCACTATATTGAGGTTTCTTTGACCAAATTGGATCAGGACTCCCCTAACTTTGGCAATGACCTTAGTCCAGTTAACTTGCACTGTGTCCAGAAGCGATTGCTTCCAGGTAATGCCAAGAATGTTCACCTCATTTACTATCCGGAACCAGGGCTGTGGGGTAATCACTGAGTTAGTATTGAGCGGAAGCAAAGCAGTTTTCTGGGGGTTCGATTGTGCTCCAGAGGCGATATGGTAGAGCTGAAGGACGCTATCGATGTGGGAGATGTCTTCTTCATTGCGGATCAATATTGATACGTCATCAGCATAGGCGCACATTCCAAAAACATGTGTGGACAGTTTGTAACCCTGTAGCTTCACCTGGGTAGTCCGAATGAACGGTTCAAGGCCAATGACAAAAAGTAGCATAGAAAGGGGACATCCTTGCCTAACTGATCGTTGTATTGGAATCAGAGGGGAAAGAAAACCGTTGACGAGCACTCTAGACGTAGCATTACAATTTATCATACGAATGTAGTCAATAAGGATTTCAGGAAATTCGTAGTGTTGCAAGACCATGTACAAGTATTCATGACTGATGCGGTCGAAAGCTTTATCAAGATCTAAGGTGAGAAAACTCATTGGCTCAGTGGGGAGCATTTCGGCTTTTAGGTGTAGGTCCCGTAGTATCGCTAAGTTTGTTAACAGAGTTCTTCCAGGAATACTGCAACATTGTTCATCACCAATGATATCAGGTAGAACAGTCTTCAATCGGCATGCAAGTACTTTGGTAAGGACTTTATAGTCACTGCAGAGCAGAGTAACTGGTCGGAAGTCACCAACTGCCATGGGAGAGGATGTTTTTGGTATGAGGACTATGGTACCCTCGTGATGTGATTGACAAAGAGCACGACGTTGGAGAATGGTACGCAGGACATGACAAAATTCTTTGCCAATGAGAGGCCAGAAGTGTTTATACATTTCATATGGCAGTCCATCAATGCCAGGTGAGCGGTTGTTTGGGAGTCGTTTAACCACAGAGTGAATCTCTTCATCCGTAATATCCGCGCTGAGCAGAGTTTTGTTGTCCGGAGATAGTTTGGTACTGCAAGATGACAGCAATAGGGTCACCTGCTGTGGATCAATGGGAGCCTTAGCGTAGAACCGTTGATAAAATAATGATATTTCACTACGTATAGCGTCAGGGGAGGTGACGACACTTCCAGTACTGGTGCGGAGGCGGTGGATATATTTACGTTGCCGCTCACGTTGTCCTTTGGCGATATGGTATACACTTGCACTTTCGTCCGGGAGCACTGTACGATCTTTTAAAGCCACGTTGATATGAGCGAGCGTTCGTTGCTGTAGAGACAGGAGCTTGGTTTTAACTTCCCGGATCTGGTCATATATACGCTCCCCAGCATCAGATCTTTGCTGGAGCTGGCGAAGAACTCGATAGTAAAATTCAACTGTATCCCGTCTTTCCCGACCTCGTTGGTAAGATATGTTCTTAAAGACGCGGCGGATCCCTGGTTTAACTAAAATATCCCACCAGTCTGTGCAGTCGCGAAATTTGCCTTTTTGTTGGACCCATCGAATCCAGTGTTGTCTGAAATTATCTTGGCATTCCTCCTCCAGTAACAGCGAGCAATTCAGCTTCCAATAACCTCTTCCTATGTGAAATATGGGATGGGGGTAAGAGATTGTACATACGACAGCATGATGGTTAGTGAAACTGGCAGGAATCACTTCATATCGTCTAGGCTGGATGAGTTCCTGTGAAAAGTAGATGCGGTCAAGTCGTGATGAGGAGTTGTGACTTATACAGGTGTAATGGGGCAGGGGCACCCTTAAACTATCCACAGCATCAATGAGGTGTAGGGAGGTAAGAAGGGTCCTGAGAGCCGGGTTGACACCTCTGTATGGACTAGTGGAATCCTCTGGGCGTTGAATACAATTGAAATCCCCTGCAAGAATAAGTTTTTCCTTAACGTCGTGCAGATGAGGCAGTATACTCTGTTGAAAGAACATTTTCCGTTCCACACGTTTATTAGACCCGGATGGGGCATATACATTTATCAGGGTGGTATTGTTTATGTGTCCAGATATTATGCGTCCTGATGGATGACATAGCACACCTGCGAGTGGGATATCATGTCTTATGAGGAATCCGGTCCCTCTATTCGTATTACCGGTATTGATGTATTGTTTGTAGAAGGCAGATATGGGTAAACACGGTATAGCAACTTCTTGAAGGAAAGCAATGTCAATGTCAGCATCTCGAAGGAATCTCTCCAACAGTTGAAATTTCAGAGGGCATTCTATTACATTGATATTCACAGTGGCCACAGTGAGAAATTGCGCCATTACGAGAAGTATAAAAGCTGTGCTAGACATACTGGAAGGTGGACTCGAAAGAAGACACAGGTGAGAATTATCCTGGTGCACTATGTCAAATTAGGTTGAGATAGTTCCTTTTGACTGCCATTCATAGGCCGGCTGTCAGCGGGTGAGAGCGTTCGTGGGTCCCTAGATGACGTAGAAAGAAGATTTTGTTTCTTTTTCACAGCTGCGGAAACGTTTGTGGAGCCAGTTTTATTCTTCGGGGCTGGTACGGCAATCGAGGCATTTGTTTTAATCTTCTTAGAGACGTTCTCGGATCCCCGATCAACAGTCTTAAGTGAGTCGGTAGGGACCAGCGAAGTCTGGGGCAGTGAAGACAAAATTTCTGTGGCAGCCTGTAGTAACGGCAGAGTTGGTTCTGAGGCTGCGATACAGGTTGCCGAGAACACAGGGGCACTCTGTGTCTCGCAGCTCTGGTCAGGACAAGGTATCAGTTCTGCGTCAGATGTATCCGAGGTCACTCCTGGTGTTGTCCCAGCTGACTGATCAATGATCATGTTTTCATATGACGTTTGCTGCGTCACAACTTCTGAGTATTGTACACGTCGTTGTTGTGTAGGAGTTATACCGAGGGGAATCATTTTCTTTGGGCAGTTAATACGGAGATGTGTGGTAGCATTGCAAATTAAACAAGTCTGTTTCTGTCCATTATACATTATATAGCCAGAATGGCCACCAAAAGCCTCAGTGGAGGGGATATCTTGCTTGATTTCCATAGTTACGGCACGTATTCCATTATACACCGGGAACTGATAAGCAGAAGACCATTGTTCTTTCCTGACGTCACTCACAGTGCCATATTTCGACAGGACGGATTTGAAAATTTCAGGGGGTACTTCGAGTGGGACATTAAATATACGCACTGTGGTAAAATTGGAATCCGCTGTGGAGAGCTTAACATTGGTCATTTCGCCGGAATCATACTGAAATTTAATAGGATCTGCAAAAGTATTTAACAATTTCTGATAAATAGATATGGTGATTACCTTGATGTACATGGTTTTTTCGTGCGCATTTAACTGGATGGCTTCTACTTGGTCGACAGTCAACCGGAGGGTATCGCCAATCCAGCGGTGAATTTCTCCTGGTGAGGGGCGAGAACTCTGCCTGTCCCATTGGCAACGAACGGTGTTTTTTCTCTGGTATCCGGACATGATTTTCAGCGGGGTTTTCTGGGTTTCTGGTGTTGTTGTCCTATCTGGAACACTACTTTAAAAAAATATTGTCCGAATGACACACGGAAGGTCAGTACACACGTGGAACTAAGGAAGCACCGGTATTAGGAACCGTAACCTCTTCCAATGCGGTCACACAGCGCGCACACACGTACCGCACTCGGCCACGACCAGTGACCAACTCTAGCTACTCACCCACTCTTGTTTAGCTGCAGACGCAGCCGTTCATTATCATCAAAAGCCGCTGTCTGAAGGAAATAATCCATTTCATTATCCAAATAAATCAATGTTGCGCATTCGTATACGTTCATACTGTTATTATATTTTATTGTCAGAACTTGGTTAATGTATGTTTTCAATTACATGCAAGCTTATTAAATAACTTACATTTTAATGGACTTCTCACCGCCATTTTGTCATGACCCCAGGCGGATTGTGCGCATGCGTGAGGGTGAAGAATTCTGCTATTTTCTATATTAATTCAAAACATATACCGTAATATATTTGTTTATTTTATAGACACTCTGCAAATCTAGAGGCCAAGAGCTTTCGTTCGAGTGCTCTACGAAGTAAATCGGTTCTGTCGTTCTCTCAATCTCATGGTAACAAAAATCACCTTACTGTTTTAAATATATAGATAATAATAATGTTATTGGTGTTACGTCCCTTTTAAGTACTGTTGCTTTTAGAGACGCACCAGACATTATCAATTGAGCTACTGTTGCAATGGTTAGCGGCTTGTAATTCCTTCATAAATTTTTCAAAACGAAGTTAGTTTTCTGGGAATATCACACACACTGTTAATTTAAGGGCCTTATATTGTGGTTTTCGGAGTCCCTTTATAGACTCGCAAATTTTGTGTCTCACATTGAGAAGTGCAACATATGCTTTGGTCGTCCTTTTAGGATAATTTTTATATTTCGCCTATTTTAGCATGTATTTTGAGAAGTTTTTCCCTTCTACTGTATGAAATGTACGGTGAAGGGTTTTATAAATGATTGGTGTATTGACTCATGTTTACCATACCTAATTTTACGATGCACCAAGCATCCGAACATGAGTTATAGGCATACATAAGGATACACAGAAAGACAGACAGACAGACAATACTATTGTCTAAAACATATCACCCAGAAATCCAAATATGGGTATATCTACCACACAGTATCAAAGAAAATCATCCTTACGATGAACCCGTATGTCGACAAAAAAAAAGATTAGTTAAAATGTGCTCTCAAACTAAATTCACCTAAAGTGTACTTCCTGACATGAAATAGAATTGAAAGCCTTGTAGATGAAACGCAATACACGTCACATAAAAACAGACCCTCTACGTTGTGTTGGGTCCCCATACACAGGAAGACCTCTATCATAAATTATAAAAGCTTGTGGTGCATGAAAATTCAGGTTCTTTAGTCTCAAATGGCCCAAATGCCGCAAAAAATGCTGATTCAATTCGGGAATTTTTGAAAATAATGTTCTTGTTTGGAGATATAATAGACCTTCTGTACTATATGTCGCAGTGAAAATTGCATGAAAAAATCCTAGGTTACCCCTTGACCCCCTTAATTGCATTGATGAACTATACAGTCTACGTTGGTTCCGTGATAACCTTATATTTGCAAACTTTCACAGAAATGTAATAAATGTAATAAATTGCTTTTTAATGAAATAGATGGAAAGTTGGATGCCACCCCTTGAGATAATGTTCTCATGGTTACCGATTTGCATTCCTTCATTAGTTTGTTAAATTAAATTTAATTAGTTTTCTGGGAATGTTTCAGAAACTGTTGGTTTTAGAGCCTTATAATGTAGTTTTCGAGGACCCTCGAGTTTTATTTCTGGCACCGAGGGGCTTTGTCTCGTCGTTGTTCGCCATAATATAATATTAATAATAATAATATAATATAGGGATAGGAATATAATAGACCTTCCATACCACACCCGCAGATGTAAATCGCGTGAAAAAATTCTAGACTACCCCTTGACCCCCTTAAGCGCATTTTACGTATTGATGAAATTTACAGCTTAATTTGGTTCCATAATAACCATCTAACCGTTTGCAAACTTTCACACTAATGTAATTAATGCAATTGTATTGCGTCTTACAGCAATAGATGGACCTCTGAGAATCTGTTGCTATGGTTATCGGCTTGCATTCGTTCATTAGTTTATTAAATTAAATTAGTTTTCTGGGAATATCTCAAAAACGGTTGGACGTAGGACCTTAAAATGTGCTTTTAGGGCCCCCAAGTTTTGTCTCTCACATTGAGGGGCTGAAAATGAGCTTTGTCTCGTCCTTCTACTCCTATTTCAGCATGTATTTTAAGGGGGTAGGCTCTCTTTTATGAGATGTACGGAGAAGGGTTACATCAATGATCAGTGTCGTGCCTCTGATGGATATCTATACCAAATTTTACGTTGATACACCCAGACGTTCTCGAGTTATAAGGGAACAAAGTTGTCCACAGACAATCAAACAAACAGACAGACAGACCAAAACATTATTTTCGCGCGCATCTATCATAAAACAGTCTGCAACGTGTAAATAACTCAAATTTCCGTAGAAATTCAGAAAAAAAAACAAATTTTCTTTTTTATATATGTAGAGATATACTGCACCGCTCGGTGTTGACCGTGTTTTATTGCACAAATTTAGGTTTTACTCGGTAACCGTCGGAGATACACGAAAAGTGATAAGAACCTTTTGGATAGAAAATTAAATGCTAAAGCTCGTGTATACCTTCAAAAGTTTGCTATTTCTTAGCGTTCTCTTTTTATTTGAAATAAAAATATGAATTTTTTTAACCAAAGGGTGTAGTGACGTCACAAAAGTAGGTTTAACTCGCTAACCGTTGGATATACACGAAAAGTGATAAGGACATTTCGGATAGAAAATTAAATTTTAAAGCTCGTAGTGCCATCGAAAGGTTGCTATATCTTAGCGTTCTCTTTTTATTTGAAATGGAAATATGAAAATAGTCGCCATTTTTCAATAGTGCAAAATATCGTAAACAAAAGTATCCTATATATAAACCTGGTTAATCAGCTACATCCATGCAAAATTTCATTTAAATCGGACCAGTGGTTCTTGCGTTAGTGAGTAACAGACAGACAGACAGAAAGACAGACACACACCATCTCATTTTTAGCCTACTTTCGATTTTTGCAAAAAATGAAAGTAGACTTATGAGATCAACACAGGGCGAAAAAAGTGTGTCTGTCTGTGTGTGTGTATGTGTGTGTGTGAGTCTGTGTGTGTGTGTGTGTATGTGTGTGTGTGAGTCTGTGTGTGTGTGTGTGTGTGTCTGTGTGTGTGTGAGTGTGTGTACTCTGAATGTCTGTCCCCCCCTATCAATTCGAACACGGTGAATGCGAATTGAACGAAATTTGGTACAAAGGTAGCACTAGCAAAGGACACCTCAGTGTCATGTTTTATATCGCCGCCATCTTTACTAAAACTGAATGGCGGCCACTCAAACGTTCAAAACGTAAAATCAAATAACGACTAACCAAATCATCCGATCTCTACCTAATTTTGCAAAACCATACCTTTATGGGGGGAGCATTCTTTGACCAAACCAATAGGCCATCAGCGTAATAGTTTGCGGATGGCGGCCATCTTTGTGTGAAAATCGATTCCCCCTATTAATTCGAACACAGTGCAACCGAATTGAACGAAATTTGGTACAGAGGTAGTACTAACAAAAGGCACCTCAGTGTCATGTTTTATATCGCCGCCATCTTGACGGAAACGTAATGGCGGCCACACAAATGTTCAAAGCTTAAATCAAATTACGATTAACCTAATCATCCGATCTCTACCAAATTTTGCAACAACATACCTTTATAGAGGAAGCATCCTTTGACCAAATGACTAGGTCATTAGCCTAATAGTTTGCGGATGGCGGCCATCTTTGTGTGAAAATCAATTCCCCCTATTAATTCAAACACGGTGAAACCGAATAGAACGAAATTTGGTACAGAGGTAGCACTAGCAAAGGGCATCTCAGTGTCATGTTTTATATCGCCGCCATATTGACAGAAACGTAATGGCGGCCACACAAATGTTCAAAGCTTAAGTTAAATTACGACTAACATAACTATTCGATCAATACCAAACTTTGCAACAACATTCTTTTATGGAGGTAGCATCCTTTGACCAATCTAATAGGTTATTAGCCTAATAGTTTGCGGATGGCGGCCATCTTTATGTCAAAATTGATTCCCCCTATTAATTCGAACACGGTGGAACCGAATGAACGAAATTTGGTACAGAGGTAGCACTAGCAAAGGGCACCTCAGTGTCATGTTTTATATCGCCGCCATCTTGACAGAAACGTAATGGCGGCCACACAAATGTTCAAAGCTTAAGTTAAATTACGACTAACATAACCATCCGATCTCTACCAAACTTTGCAACAACATTCCTTTTTAGAGGGAGCATCCTTTGACCAATCTAATAGGTTATTAGCCTAATAGTTTGCGGGTGGCGGCCATCTTTATGTCAAAATTGATTCCCCCTATTAATTTGAACAGGGTGGAACCGAATGGAACGAAATTTGGTACAGAGGTAGCACTAGCAAAGAGCACCTCAGTGTCATGTTTTATATCGCCGCCATCTTGACTGAATCGTAATGGCGGCCACACGAATGTTCAAAGCTTAAATCAAATTACGATTCACCTAATCATCCGATCTCTACCAAATTTTGCAACTACATACCATTATGGAGGGAGCATCCTTTGACCGATCTAATAGGTAATTCGCCTAATAGTTTGCGGATGGCGGCCATCTTTGTGTCAAAATCGATTCCCCCTATTAATTCAAACACGGTGAAACCGAATGGAACAAAAGTTGGTACAGAGATAGCACCAGCAAAGGGCATCTCAGTGTCATGATTTATATCGCCGGCATATTGACAGAAACGTAATGGCGGCCACACAAATGTTTAAAGCTTAAATCAAATTACGACTAACATAACCATCCGATCTCTACCAAACTTTGCAACCACATACCTTTATGGAGGGAGCATCCTTTGACCAATCTAATAGGCCATTACCCTAATAGTTTGCGGATGGCGGCCATCTTTATGTCAAAATTGATTCCCCCTATTAATTCGAACACGTTGGAACCGAATGAACGAAATTTGGTACAGAGGTAGCACTAGCAAAGGGCACCTCAGTGTCATGTTTTATATCGCCGCCATCTTGACGGAAACGTAATGGCGGCCACACAAATGTTCAAAGCTTAAATCAAATTACGATTAGCCTAATCATCCCATCTGTAGCAAATTTAGCAACAACATACCTTTATGGAGGGAGCATCCTTTGACCGAACTAATAGGTCATCAGCCTAATATTTTGCGGATGGCGGCCATCTTTGTGTGAAAATCGATTCCCCTTATCAATTCGAACACGGTGAAACCGAATGGAACGAAATTTGGTACAGAGGTAGCACTAGCAAAGGGCACCTCAGTGTCATGTTTTATATCACCGCTATCTTGACGGAAACGTAATCGCGGCCACCCAAATGTTAAAAGCTAAAATGTAATTACGACCAACCTAATAATCTAGTCTCTACCAAATTTTGCAACACCATATCTTTATGTGGGAAACATATTCAGTCCAAACTGCAAGAACATCAGCCCAATAGTTTGCAGATGGTGGCCAAGTATGTGTGCAAATCGATTCCCCCTATCAATTCAAACACGGTGAAACCGAATTGAACGAAATTTGGTACAGAGGTAGCACTAGCAAAGGGCACCTCATATTCATGTTTAATATCCCTATAGCACGTTGTATTTCAACAAGCTACTACAACCAACATTCAATCATACTCCATGAAAAGGACAAAGAGTTATAACAATACCCATGCATTTAGGAGAAAGTAGGCTGTATGTTCTTTACTGAACATCTTGTTATATATTGGTATGATGAAAATATGAAATTTTTAAACCAAAGGGTGTAGTGACGTCACAAATGTAGGTTTTACTCGCTAACCGTTGGAGATACACGAAAAGTGATAAGGACATTTCGGATAGAAAATTACATTTTAAAGCTCGTAGTGTCATCAAAAGGTTGCTATATCTTAGCGTTCTCTTTTTATTTGAAATGGAAATATGAAAATAGTCGCCATTTTTCAATAGTGCAAAATATCGTAAACAAAAGTATCCTATATGTAAACCTGGTAAATCAGCTACATCCATGCAAAATTTCATTTAAATCGGACCAGTGGTTCTTGCGTTATTGAGTAACAGACAGACAGAAAGACAGACACACACCATCTCATTTTTATATATTAGTATGATAACATTCAGTAAAGATATAATCTCTTATAATGTGTATAATAATTGATACGTGCAAGGGCACGTCTCTACGCTTGCAAACATGTATTTGCTCATTTGAAACGACCGCTTGGTCGCTCAGTACCGTCTGTCACCACAAGATGGTAGCTGCAGTCGGACTTTGCAAAGATCCAAGTAGTTCCTGCTTATTCACCAATAGAGTGCGTTGGTGTTTCCTTTAAAACTCTACCAATTCGTGACATAAGTGAAAGACCATTATGATTCTTCGTCTTCAAACAAATGATAGTGCATTCATGATACCGCCAAAATTATGAACTTATTAATGACATTGTTGTGTTGATGTGTCACTTCGTGATTGGACAATAAAAATTTACATGAAGACAGTTCGATAAATGACGAGCGATTCTCCGCCAGCTTGGGGAGTTAACTGTCGGTCGTTTTGTAAACAAGAAGCCGGCCGCTGGTGTGAAGGAATATCTCTCTGTGTGCTAGGGGGCTTGCCCCCCTGGCTTTTACCAAATATGAATACAAATTCAACTAAGAAACGCCTGTGCTACATAAGAATTTAATTTCTTCCTTTCGCCTGGACGATGAAAGTGATGGAGAGTCGCAACTGGATGCGAACGAGTGCTGGTCATCTAAACAACGCATGTGCCGGGGTTTGCCATTTTTGTGAAGCACATGTAATAACATAAAATTATGTGTTAATTTGTTTATTGTTATTGTGTCTCCACGGAGAAGGATGTAAGGTACGTTTTTTTTTAATTTAATTTATTTAATTATTTTATTTTGAGATCTCCAAGTCGGCCGTGTACGAATGTTGATCTTCTGTTGTGTGTTCGCTTGTAGGCCTAATATTTCCTTTACGTTTTAATAACGTTTCCATATATATATTAAGTTTCTTATTTATTTTTGTTTACCTTCTGGAGACACATTTATTAAGTTATTTCACGTTTAAATTATTATTTATTTTCCTTTGTCAATCTTGGGATTGACATTGTAATTTATTCATGATCCGGTGCATTTCTCGATTATAATAGCATTTAGACCTAATTATTTTCCACCTTCATTTCCTTCTACTAATGGTTAAATTTAATCTTATTTATTGTTTGCCGTAATTTCGTTCTGGCATGTTTTGCTGTGGCCATGCCTTTGTTTACCGTGATGCATTGTGGTCTCGGTGTCAGTCCATTTGGCGCGGGTGTCGAAAGCAGATGTGTTCTGAATTAACTTAATCTTTTTAATGTAATCTTGTTAATGTTAATTTCGTGATTTTTGGTAATGTCCTTGTGTTTTCCGCCGGCGTGCATATCATTTATTTATTTATTTATTTTCTATCCAATTTTTTTTTTTAATTTTAAAGTTTAATTTAAATTCAATCTTTAATTTTTGGCATGGCCTCAGCATCTGCATGTCGGATCGTGATTGCATTACCTTGCAATTCATCAAGCCCGTTCTGAGTATGTTATGCATGTAATATTTATTTTAACCTTTGGGCTGTTTAATTTTTTTAAAATTTAAATTAACTTTTTCCTTTTCTTGGCTTTTGCAAGCAAGCATGTTAGGCGCTATCTGGCCTTCTTGGAAATTTGTGTTGGCTGGATGCATGTTCTCTTTCCTGGTGGAAGTTTTAACTATTAAACCTTATTTTATTCCTTTTAACTACTGTTGTGGCATTATTTCACCGACGGCAGTTCCGTTGGTTTTCGGGGGATGTTTGTAGGATAGCCTGTGTGTGTTGTCCCCTTATCCATCTTCCTTCCACTCCTTTGGACCTCTTCTGTCGGGACATGTCATCTGGAGGTGATGTTACTGCGGAAGTGACCCGGACCCCTGAATACAGGTAAGTTGGCCCATCCACGTTTCCCGTACACGCCTCATTCTGGTAAGCAAAGCGTTGGTTATCGAGAAACCGACGTGCTGCTGGCCAGTGCCGTTAAATAATGCTAAGAGGGGTTGCATTTTGGTAGCAGATCCCGCTCATGTTCACTTCCGTAACTATCCCCTCCCCAGTACCCACAGGCTGTTTTATGGACCCCTCTAATGCTGATGGGTCAGTTGTTGGTGGGATTTTGTCAGGAAAGTGCACTTAATGTTATGTTTTGCTAATCCTTGTCGTTATTGTGTTTCATGTTGCCTCTGGATATCCATGTGGTATGCTGGATGTAAGGTGTCCTGTTTTTAAACGAGGCGTTTACCCCTGTATGTTACCCTGTTTGTGTGCAACATCCCCAATGAAGATGCAGCTCGGTGAGTGTCTGATATGTGTTCTTGGCATGGGAAATGGGATTTCTTAATGTTCTAATAGCCTATATGCTGCGTATGAAGGAATCCTGGAGCCCCGTCGGAAGCTGGTAGCCTGATTTTTTGTGCCTATTTTTGTGATTTAGCTCCCTGTTCTCGAGCCAAGCAGGTGGTGACGTGTGCAGTTCTGGACAGCATGGTGCATGATTTGGTGTAGTAGGGTGGCTGTGTTTGGGTGTCAGCCTAATCTTTGGTGATGGTAATTGCTGGTTGTGGTACTGTTGTGAAAGTGTAAACTGTCCTTGTAATTCCTGAAATTTGTTTCCTTCTATATTGGTTGTCTGCATTCTGTGTTTTCCAAAATGGCCGACAACAATAGTGTTTTCAATTTAATCGACTTAAGCGATAACCTTGTGAATTTAGAGAGTTCTTCTGGGGTTGATCGTGAATCACCTCTGTTTACTAGGTCTGAGGTTTTGGGATCGATTACCAGTAGTAGTTTGCCTGCCCCTCTGTTGCCTGTCGCTGGCTCGTCCATTCCACTTAATCCTGCATACGGTCATTCTTCTCATGTTAGGTCACGTAGTGATTTCCTGGGTCCTGCCGACCCATTGCATCCCAGTTCTTTCACTAGTAATATTCATGTTTTGTCGCCTGTAGAGGGTGTGCGAGCGGGCTACCCTGGTAACAAGGTCTCTATTCCTAATGCTACGTTCTCACCTACCGTTAATTATGGGTCGATTCCTCACCCTATTTCTGGTTTCTTAACTAAATTAAAGCATTTCAACCTTGATGACGTTACCCAAGTGGTTCAATTTTTAAAGCAAGTGGTCGAGTTGGGTAACCATGCCTCGATTTTTGGGATGTCGGAAGTTCAGATTTTCCAACTTTTGTATCCAGTTGCATCCGGTATGCTGCGCGATAAGCTTGTTGAAGCTATCCACCTCCGCATGTCCTTAGCCATGTTTATTAGGGAAGTGTTGTGGTTTTTTGTCCCTGCGAGCGCCCTAAGTGCTCTCGAGCATAAGTTCCTTTATCGTGTCCAAAGGCTGGACGAGTCCCTTAGCGACTATGTCAGTGACATTAAGGTGTATGCCCAGGTTTTTGCATCCCCTTTATCCGAGCGACAGTTGGTGTCATCAATTGTGAATGGGTTTTCGGCTCAATATAGGTCATACATGACTATGTGTACCAGGCCTTCGTCATTCGTCGAGCTGAAACAGGTCGTTATAGAGGCTATGGCTGTGAAGCATGCAGATTCCCTTCGTGTAGCTAATGTTCCTCCTCCTTCCTTGATGGCTTGTCCCCCTCCTTCCTTGATGTCTCGTCCCCCACCTAAGGTTATGTTTCATCCTCGACCCAATATTAAGTGCCACTCGTGCGGTGGAGTGGGACATGTCAAGAAGGTGTGTCCGAGTAACCAGGCTGTGTATCGCCAATGACGGAACGTTGAGGAGACCAATTCGGGTGTTACTTCCAAGGATATTTCTGTGTGTAAGAATTTGGGAAAACCCTGTGAAGTTTCTGGTCGCCCTACCAATGATAGTCTTGATAACTCTATGAAAACTAATTCATCATGTGCTAATTTTGCTTATGTCGCTGACCTACCTAACCTGTCGGTGAGCAATGGCGTGGCAAGTCAGCCTAATTCTAAACGTTGTGTGAAACCTGTGGTGCGGGTGTCCTCGTCACCTAATTGTAATCGTGTTAGAGTGAGTAATGATTTTGGAATTTCTCCTGTGGCTAAAGGAATTTCCCCGTTTATTGAAATTTGTGTTAATGACGAGCCCGTTTCCGCATTGCTTGATTCTGGTAGTGTCGCATCCTTTATAAGCGAGGACTGGTTTCTATCTATGAAAAGTGTTTGCAAATTTCCTGAGTTAGAGCCTAACAATGAATCCTTTATTTCGGCAAATTGTTCAAACTTAAATATTTTGGGTAGTATGACAGTCAAAATTCATATTCTAAATTTTTCTTGGAAATTTAAATTTTTGGTTGCCAGAAATCTTTCTTGTGCTGTGGTCATTGGAGCTAATTTCATGTCACACGTTGGTATGCTTCTTGATTTTGGTGCTCGCAACTTATGGTTTAAGTTTAATCCACAGAGTAAATTATCTTTTAACCCGGTTTTATCTTCTCCTGCTGTCAATTCTGTTACTGAGCCAATGACTATTGAGGATCTCGATCTGGAAAATTTAACGAGTCTTCAAAGGGAGGCCATTAAGAGGTTATGTCAGGAATATGGCGATGTGTTTACTGACAAGTTGGGTGTAACCCATTTGATGGAGTACAAGATTGAGCTAACCGATTCTGTGCCGGTGCGTTCCAGCCCGTATCGCCTTGCCCCGCCCAAGATGGCTGAACTTCGTAAGATTATCGATAAGATGTTAGAAGAAGGTGTAATCCAACCCTCTATCTCTGCCTACTCATCCCCTGTATTTCTTGTGCCAAAACCTAACGGTGGTTTTCGGCCGGTGGTCGACTATAGGGCCCTTAATCAAAAGGTTGTTTTGCAGTCCATTCCTTTGCCGGACCTTCACACATGTTTTAGTTGGTTTCGCAACGCGAAGGTGTTCACGATCCTCGATTTAAATTCTTCCTACTTCCAAATTCCCCTCTCTCCTGAATCCAGGCATGTTACTGCTTTTTCCACTGACTGGAACCTGTTTGAGTATGCCCGTGTCCCGTTTGGCCTATCCACCGGAGCCGCTGTGTTGAGCAGACTTCTGGACAAGGTATTTTCAGAAATTAAATTCAAGTTTGTGTACCACTACCTTGACGATGTGGTGATCTATTCCGAGTCCTTCGAGGAACACGTTGATCATCTGAAAATTGTACTTGATCGGTTGCGTGACGATGGACTTACCGTCAAATTGTCCAAGGTTTCCTTTGCCAAGCCCAAAATTTCCTTCTTGGGACATATTGTTTCTGAATCTGGTATCTCAGTGGACCAATCTCGTACGCAGGCCATCAGAGATTTTAAACCACCCAAGAACGCCAAGGGTGTTGCTCGCTACATTGGAATGGTCAACTTCTTTCGCAAGTTTATCAATAACTTTGCCGACCGGGCTGCTCCTCTAAATCAATTACGCAAAAAAGCTGTGAAGTTTGAGTGGGGTCCCTCTCAGCAAGCAGCCTTCGAAGATCTTAAGCTTGCGCTCTCTAACGCCCCTGTGTTAGCCATTCCGGATTTTGGGAAGCAGTTCATTGTGCAGACTGATGCGTCTGGTCGTGGTGTTGGTTGTGTCCTTCTGCAGGAATCTGATCTGGGTCGGCAACCCATTGCATACGCTTCTCGTACCTTAACGGACGCAGAGAGGAAGTATTCTATTTACGAACTTGAGGGTTTAGCTGTGTTGTTCGCTCTAGAAAAATTCCGTATGTATCTTGAGCACACCAAGTTTCTCCTTGAGACCGATAACCAAGCCTTGAGCTGGGTCTTAGGGAAACCCCGCAAAACTGGTAGAATTGCTAGGTGGGCAACTAGGATTCTGTCGTTCCAGTTCACTGTTCAACATATTCGTGGGTCCGAAAATGCGGTAGCTGATTCTTTAAGCCGCATGTACGAGGAAACAGCTGAAGAAGATGTTCAGGAATGTGAACCTGTAAACCTTGTATTTGCGGTAAATTGTGTCAATGCCGTTCTTAGCAATTCCCCTGTGCTTTTTGAGGATGTGAGACGATTCCAGAAAGAAGACCCCTCCTTGTCTAGCCTTATTGACCGAATCAATTCTGGTGAAGTGATCAAGCCCTACTCTCTGAAGGACGGTGTGTTGTGTTGTTCGTCTCGTCATGACCGCCTACCTAAAATTGTGCTCCCGTCAATCCTCATTCCGGAAATCTTTCGTTACTATCATGAATCTCCGATTGGTGGTCACCTAGGAGTATTCAAGACCCGAGCTAAAATCAGACAGTTTTTCATTTGGCCAGGTATGGATGGCGACATCAGGAGGCTCATCAGGAATTGTGCTGCATGCAGTATTAGCAAACCTCCAGTTTCTACTAAAGTTGGCCTGTTGGCATCTGAACCGGCATCTAGACCCATGGAGAGGCTTTTTATCGACCATGTTGGACCGTTCCCTCGCTCTGGTCGGGGAAACCAATTTGCGCTTGTTTGCACTGACGGTTTCTCCCGGTTTAGTTGGATTTTCCCCACCAGACAGGCTACGACCAGTTCCGTCATAAAGTGTCTTAATTCCATCTTCTCGTCTTTTGGGCCGTGTCAGTACCTGGTGTCAGATAATGCCAAGTGCTTTGTATCTCATCAGTTCCGTCAATTCTTGTTTGATTATGCTATTTCGCACGTAACCACCACTCCCTATTTTCCTAACCCGTCTCTTGCTGAGCGAGTCAATCGTAATCTCCGTTCTGCTCTGATTGCTTTCCACCACGACGACCATTCCAAGTGGGATTCTAATTTGCATTGGCTCAATTTTGCTTTCAACACCGCCGTGCATGAGAGCACGCAAGCTACCCCTTTTTCGCTAATGTTTTCCTTTACGGCTAATTCTCCGTTGTCTAATCTGTGGAACCTGCACGATCTCCTTCCTGACAGTTTCACGCCCGAGGATATGAGGGCGAAATTCGACAAGGCTAGAGAGAATATTAAGGTATCCCATGACCAACTTGCCAGGCGACACAATGCCTGTCGCAAGCCAGCTGATTTGGAAATTGGTGATGTTGTGTACGTCCGCAATTTCGAGCCCAAGGGCGTCAGTAATCTTGTCTCAAGCAAGTTAACCCCTCGTTTTAAAGGCCCATGCTATGTAGAGGCATTCTTGACTCCTGTTACGCTTCTTGTTCGAAACCCTAAGGCCAACAAAATTTCTAGAGTGCATCTATCACACATTAAACGAGGTGGAGAGGTGTCTAATGAGGAAATGCTACCGTAAATTTTGTAAAACAAATTTTGTAAACTGAATTTGTATAATGTAGAGTATCCCTAACCTTCATTGAAGCCTTCAGGCCTCTGTTCCTTGTGGAATTTTGAATTTAATTGGATTTGAACACTCTGGTGGGATACAAAATGTAAATGTTGGGAAGTTCCCAGTGTAATGGTAAATTGTAAAAGTGTACCTAATTTTGATGTTTCATAGGAGATGCTAACATGTAAGTTGGGCTCGGTGGGAGACCTAACTCATGGTAACCTTGTATTCCTGTTCCCTTTGGGAATTGTAGTGGTCATTCCTCTTCCGTAGTCCCTTCGAAATGTATACTCGTCTAACTCATGTAATCTTGTAATGTACTTCGAATCTGTAAAAATGTAAACTTGTTAATGAAATTTTGTAAGCACGGATCTAGGGCCTAGACAGAAGTATTTTCTTCATTTAAATTCAACTTGTTTCTCTTTGTAAAATGTAGTAAGATATTGTAAATTCTGTAAACTTTTTTTGAAATTAGATTAACTTTTATTTTGTAAATGGCTGCCCACGCGTCGAATCATATCTTGCACATTGCTTCTTCCTACTTCGTCTAAAACGACCTACATTGGACTTGTTGAAAATTTTTCCTAACGTGTCTCGGACTCTGAAAGCACTGCTGGTGCTGGTGTACTGCGTTTCTGAAGGTTTTTGGACACAGTGAAGCTGTTAACTAAGTGGTTTGCGAGGTGATCAATTATCCCTTCACTGATAATCTGACCCTGCATTCTTCCTAACCAAAACGATGCGGTTTCATCCATCAATTGGAGTTAACTGGTGAACATTATCTTCGGAAAGCATCTCTGGTGAATCGACAAGTTAAGGAGTACTGTCTATGCCTTGGCATATTCGTGAACGGTGTTCACGCTTAAGGGAGGGAGACTGATACGTGCAAGGGCACGTCTCTACGCTTGCAAACATGTATTTGCTCATTTGAAACGACCGCTTGGTCGCTCAGTACCGTCTGTCACCACAAGATGGTAGCTGCAGTCGGACTTTGCAAAGATCCAAGTAGTTCCTGCTTATTCACCAATAGAGTGCGTTGGTGTTTCCTTTAAAACTCTACCAATTCGTGACATAAGTGAAAGACCATTATGATTCTTCGTCTTCAAACAAATGATAGTGCATTCATGATACCGCCAAAATTATGAACTTATTAATGACATTGTTGTGTTGATGTGTCACTTCGTGATTGGACAATAAAAATTTACATGAAGACAGTTCGATAAATGACGAGCGATTCTCCGCCAGCTTGGGGAGTTAACTGTCGGTCGTTTTGTAAACAAGAAGCCGGCCGCTGGTGTGAAGGAATATCTCTCTGTGTGCTAGGGGGCTTGCCCCCCTGGCTTTTACCAAATATGAATACAAATTCAACTAAGAAACGCCTGTGCTACATAAGAATTTAATTTCTTCCTTTCGCCTGGACGATGAAAGTGATGGAGAGTCGCAACTGGATGCGAACGAGTGCTGGTCATCTAAACAACGCATGTGCCGGGGTTTGCCATTTTTGTGAAGCACATGTAATAACATAAAATTATGTGTTAATTTGTTTATTGTTATTGTGTCTCCACGGAGAAGGATGTAAGGTACGTTTTTTTTTAATTTAATTTATTTAATTATTTTATTTTGAGATCTCCAAGTCGGCCGTGTACGAATGTTGATCTTCTGTTGTGTGTTCGCTTGTAGGCCTAATATTTCCTTTACGTTTTAATAACGTTTCCATATATATATTAAGTTTCTTATTTATTTTTGTTTACCTTCTGGAGACACATTTATTAAGTTATTTCACGTTTAAATTATTATTTATTTTCCTTTGTCAATCTTGGGATTGACATTGTAATTTATTCATGATCCGGTGCATTTCTCGATTATAATAGCATTTAGACCTAATTATTTTCCACCTTCATTTCCTTCTACTAATGGTTAAATTTAATCTTATTTATTGTTTGCCGTAATTTCGTTCTGGCATGTTTTGCTGTGGCCATGCCTTTGTTTACCGTGATGCATTGTGGTCTCGGTGTCAGTCCATTTGGCGCGGGTGTCGAAAGCAGATGTGTTCTGAATTAACTTAATCTTTTTAATGTAATCTTGTTAATGTTAATTTCGTGATTTTTGGTAATGTCCTTGTGTTTTCCGCCGGCGTGCATATCATTTATTTATTTATTTATTTTCTATCCAATTTTTTTTTTTTATTTTAAAGTTTAATTTAAATTCAATCTTTAATTTTTGGCATGGCCTCAGCATCTGCATGTCGGATCGTGATTGCATTACCTTGCAATTCATCAAGCCCGTTCTGAGTATGTTATGCATGTAATATTTATTTTAACCTTTGGGCTGTTTAATTTTTTTAAAATTTAAATTAACTTTTTCCTTTTCTTGGCTTTTGCAAGCAAGCATGTTAGGCGCTATCTGGCCTTCTTGGAAATTTGTGTTGGCTGGATGCATGTTCTCTTTCCTGGTGGAAGTTTTAACTATTAAACCTTATTTTATTCCTTTTAACTACTGTTGTGGCATTATTTCACCGACGGCAGTTCCGTTGGTTTTCGGGGGATGTTTGTAGGATAGCCTGTGTGTGTTGTCCCCTTATCCATCTTCCTTCCACTCCTTTGGACCTCTTCTGTCGGGACATGTCATCTGGAGGTGATGTTACTGCGGAAGTGACCCGGACCCCTGAATACAGGTAAGTTGGCCCATCCACGTTTCCCGTACACGCCTCATTCTGGTAAGCAAAGCGTTGGTTATCGAGAAACCGACGTGCTGCTGGCCAGTGCCGTTAAATAATGCTAAGAGGGGTTGCAATAATAATAATAATAATAATAATAATAATTCTAATAATAATAATAATAATAATAATAATAATATGTTGTTGGACACACTATTTTTATTTTTGGCAGGCATGTCGAGATTCCGGAATGTTGTGTTCACAGAATTTCATGTAGGCTACGTGTCATTTCATCCATCGGCATATGGCTGTCGTATTTGTTCACCTTCATGTATTACATGACTCGGTCGAACCCTCGAGAAGGATAGCACTCTAATACCTGAGCTCGCAGCCTCACTATCATTTAATTATTATTATTGTTTTATACAGTTCATATAACACATTGCTGGTACATCACAACATAACTATACGGGCTTCAGGGAACCAAAGTATTGCTACTGAAACAGCCACTTCTAAGCTGGAAAGTCGAAATCGCTACCCATGAATTTCCAGACGATTCGGGTAGTTCCGTCCATTAGTTTGTCCATTTGTAACCAGAACCAGTTCTTTAAGGTTTTGGAGTAAGGTACTTGGGTTCACGCCCGTATTTCAGACAATGATAGGTATGGTCTTTACCCGTTCTAAATGCTATTGCCTTTTGTTAGGGCCAAACCAACTCGCTATATTTGCTTCAATGTTATTATTATTATTATTATTAAAAGTAATAAATAACCCCTGGCACTACAGCCCGTGAAGGGCCTAGCCCTACCAACGACCGCTACCCAGCCATTTGGCCTGCAGATATTGGGGTGACGCGTGATCAGCACATCGGGTCCCTTCGGCCGTTAATCTTGGTTTTCGTGATCGGGGCGCTGCCTCACTGTCAGACAGCTACTCAATTGTCCTCACGAGGCTGAGTGCATCCCGTTCCAGCCCTCACGTCAGTTTCTAAAATCCCTGACGGAGCCGGGAATCGAACCCGGGGTCTCCGGGTGAGAGGCAGGCGCGCTACCCCAACACCACAAGGCTGGCTATTATTATTATTATTACTATGTAGTACCATACTAGTATTAAATCTGGGAAATAGTTTTCCATGGTTTCACACCTCTACCCCAGGCAAATGCTGGGATGTTTCCTAACTTAAGTCCACGGCCACCTCCTTCCCAATCCTCACCTGAATTACAAACACCCACATTACTAAAGAAACCACAAAAACACAGGTTATCAGACAAATTCTTCCCACACCCTACCACATGGGGCTAAATGACCAAATTTGCCAAGCCTCTCAAACAAAACATCAAGTATATTCCTTCCGTCTTAAATGCTAGTTCTGAACAGAATACGGGATGTCGGAATTTTGTCATACTGTGTTTCATTAACGTGCCGGACGGCAATGACACTTACAAAGTAGGCTACACAATACTGCCGGTCATAACGTCCCAAGACATTGCGTGCAATTTCAACAACAGCAACAGCAACAACAACAGCAATACAAATTTTCTTACGAGACGGGTATCGCTCGCTCCTCGTAACAGCCGATACCTCCCCTCAACTAGTAAGGTCAACGCTCCGATTACGTAACAACTTCTCCTCCGCGCATCGCCCCACCTCGCCCCGCCCCGTTTACCCCAGCCTGCTGCCTCACCTTCTGTTTGAAGTATTTCGGAAAAAACTAAAAATATTGACTTTTTAATGATAAATTTTCAATTTAAAGATAGGTGACAATTTTTTTTTTACCTAGGAAGCTTACAATAGTCTCTTCTATCACCAGTGTAACGGACTTCCATTATATCAATTACACCCTGTATATATACAATTTACAAGAATGTTTCCAGAGATTGTTTTTCACCCGTTACTCTGTTACTGATCGCTAATTGCGTGTACTCAGCATCTAAGTTGATATTTGTCAGCCGTTATTATACATTCATTTTTTTTTTTTTTTTTTTTTTTGCTATTTCGGAGATTTACTGACCTCGGAATGACGTGTCAGTGACTCAATGCCCTTATGCTATGAGTGAACATATCTCTATATTTTTATTTGTTCCAAAGCACCATTAATTACGATTTAAAATTGACTAGATTATCATTGCTTCGCCATAAGGAGAGCTCGAGAATAGGTACGCCAACATGGCGGACCGCGCGCTCAACCTGGCGTACTTTCTCGTGCAGCGGAGAGCTGCCATCAGCGATCCATGTATAGAGATCAGTGTTGCAGGTTTATACAATCGACTGGCTGCGTGGCTCAGGGGTAACGTTCTTGCATGCTGTGCCCAAGGTTGCAGGATCGAATCCTGGCACAGTCAACTCGCATTTGAGGATGCGAAAATGCGAGGGAGCCTCGTCAGTAGATTTACTGGCATGTTAAAGAGTCAATTCGGGGCAAACTTCCGGCACCCCGTCGACTCTAAAAGCCCCAGTTGTTAAAAGGGACGTAAAACCAGTAACATTGAATCACGTAATGGATGGCAACTGGCTAACAAAGAATGTTAATCAATATTATTAATATTATTAATTTGACACAGCCATCTTTGGACCTTAGTATTGAAGGTGATTTTCCTTGCCGCTTAGTTTCCTGCCAGAGATTTTACAATCTTTGACTCCTTCTCAATCTTTCTTCCACTGATCATACTGTAGATTTATGGCATTTAAAATAACCTTTCACAAATTACACTTGTGTGAAGCTAAATTCTACATTAGATTTGACTAACGTCCTTCGGTTCCAAAGTTCGTCGCCAGGAGCCGACTGCGGTGGCATCTAGTAACCAAGTTCAGAACTAGTTGTCGTTGACGGTGGCGTTTGGTAGCAAAGGTAGGAACTACTTGAAAAATGAATGCCTGCAGTCCTTGCTTGAATTAAAAACAGATAAAACACACTAATACAGCCATCACAATTAACACCGGTTATCAGACAGATTCGACACACACCCAAAGTACACGGGGCTACATGACCGCGTTGTCGCAGCCCCTAAACTGAGGAACCATCCAACCAACCTTTCTTCCACTGAAAGTGCGAGTCTTCTTTTGAGTAAATCCTTAACACTTGCAAATTTCGGCTGTTAATAGAAGATATATTCCAGTTTAAACAGGAATATGACAAATTGTTAAATCAACTCTATGTATCCTGGATCGAAATTAAACGCATACCGAATAACCCTGCAGAGGTAACGTTTGGGCTGCGAGGTCCATTTTAGTTTCCTGTTAATTGATTGTAAATGATTTTCAGTGTTAATAGCATTAAACACAAATGATTACAGGAGCTGGTCATAGAACCCCAAAATATTACCCAAACCAATAACAAGGATCCTTTTAACCTTAGAACACTAACCCTTCGTAATTTTTACGACGGTAGGTAAGAGTACGGTATAGTTCATTGCCTTCCGCGTATGCGTGCCTGCCGCTAATTTGTGTAGCTGAATTTCTCGAGCAGTTGTTGACTGTGGCGTGAGCGATTGTTGATAACTTTGCTCATTCTTATAATAATTGGGTGGGTGTCGTCATATTGACGAACGGTTAGTGAGAGTGCAATATAGTGTGTCTTAATTCCTTTTTCACATTTATACTTATTTCATTTATTTTCATGGTAGTTTAGGTTTCTTTGTGGTATAAAGAACCCACATTTATACATTTAAGGGTTTATTTTAATATCTAATATAATAAAATTATGTTCTCATAAAACTTGTTAATGTAATGCTTTCCGTGTATCAAGTTTTCTATATTTGACAAATAATCACATCAAATGATTGAATATCTACGTATTTTGATTCATGACCTGTTTATAAATCTATAATAAATCGAAATATCAAATATCTTGCCAAACATTATCTGCAACGTAGTAAATATAACAATAAATTATAAGTTGGAGTAGTCAAACATACGAAGCGTTAGTAATAATGAGGGGCGAAAGAGAACTAGTGTTCTTAAGAAAGCAAAAATAAACCATTTGCCATCCCTAACGCCGGGTTATGAGGCTGCTACGTGATTGTGCTCCATCCCACTTCCGACAAGTAATTCCGTGAAAAACTTAAGAGCCTATTTTAATATATCCTACTTATGTTAATAGCCTCTATCAACATACAAAATTTCAGTTTGATTGCTGTAATAGATTCGTAGATATTGAGAACGTCTAAATATTTCGGAAGTTCGCCATGTTGGATTTTCATATATGAAGGCCATAGAGTAATGTACTATTAGATGAAGATTATTGCGTAAGTTTATTGATCAAAATTCAATTGAATGAATAGGACACAAGATATAATAAAAACGAAATTTTCAAATTTCGCACAGCTACCATCTTGAGGTTATGAAATCAATTCAAATAATATAGTGTACCCAATTGTCATCATGTGGAACATGTGTTCGTATCCCAGCTAACTCACGGTCTTTCGAGGTATGGGACGTTCCTGCCCACCATACGACCACATGCTCAGGATTTGAGTCTACCAGGTAACTACTCTACATGAAAGAACAACATATTCCTAAAATAAAACATTTACTGATATAAAATCATGGCTATACAACAAATACAAACAAAGGATAATTTACATTTAATTCCCACAATTAAAATCAGGGTTATTTTGTGAGTCTCTTCTTACTTATTGCTATACTGCACTCAAATATATTTCTATCATCCTATCATTGATACTTTCAGACCTCTGCGAGTCTCCATAGTGTTCTTTATGTGACACAATTTTACCTAACAGGAGTATCACAACACAAAAATCACATATCACATCTAAATGACATTAATACTGTAATAATAAAACATTACTCCGTTTCTTACGGCATTTACTTTGATTAGCATAAATTCGTTATTTTTATGCCTTAATTAACAAATATTGTTGTGTCGTGTGGATCATCTTCCTTCCTTTCCATCAATATGAAACGCTTAAAAAGTGGTACGTTTCCCTTCCAAAATACACATGGATAGAATTGTTTATAGTTTCACCATACAACAATTTTCTGGGTCTGGTCAAAATTATTATCGTTACAAACGTGTCATGTTCTCAGAAATCACATACCCGTCTGCATAAATTAGCGTGAACTGGCAAAAATGCACTCTAGAAAGATGCCTAACAATTTATTTGGTTCAGTGTTCCTCCTCAGAGAATAACTGGGCCAAATATTATCCGATTTCATTGATCCGGCAATGTATGTGTGTTGAAACACATCATTTAATTCAATTGGCATCATCATAACAATCATATCTTAATTACATATCGAAATATCGAGATTTTTCAGTGTCCCACTATGACTCTAATTTACAAGGACGGGCGACCGACCTTCCCTTCCCCTAGCAGGCAATAAAATTAGTTCCAGCTGGCGCGCAAGATGGCCGCTCGTCTCAGTGGGCTACTCCCACCCCTCTCTTCTGCTGGCAAGATCAACTTTGTTTACAATTGCAGTACAATAGAGTTACGCTAAGTGTTGTCCTCAAGTAATTGAGTCATTCTAATGATTTAACACCTATATTTATAGTGTATTGGGCTCAACTCGGCTCCTATTAACATTCATGGCTGGGGATGGATTCTGTAATAGCCTTGCCGTTCTATGGTGAATACTAGTGGCATTGGACGCACATCATAATGAAAATACAAGATTTTCACCAGCAGCTGTCTCAATAATATAAGGAAATCTGCGTTTCCTAAACGACGAACTTGATTCTTACCTCTCAGGGCAGACCATTTATACATGTGCTCACGGAGTCTCGAAGGACATCCCTCGTGGCAATTATTCATGCAAACGATGAATACAGACAGGCTTTGACCAATTCGCTGCGAATAATAAAAGTATGCACAACGGCGATACTAACTCGTAGATTAGCCAACATTTCACCTAACGCGCAAGCTATGTTAGTTTGTTCCCCGCGAATTTATCTACGTAAATCACTGGATTCTACGTTACTTCTGCACGCTATATGCGGCTCAAACAATACTTCTCATAGATGACTCAATTATTAAGGCACCCGCGTTCTCTCTGCAATTACACTTAAGCCAAAGCTTTAAATAGCTCCTAATAACAAGTATAAATTTACTGGCTTACATTACTTTAATGGTTCTCAGATACAATCCTAAGAATTGACCATATCAAATATTCATTCAACACTTCATTGACACTGAAAAACTCTCGTATCTCGCTATATTCCTCGATACTTTCTTACTGTTTACCAAAATACAGTATCTTTATATTCGACATGACACATTTTGGACGTTATTTAGGCCAAAAATGCCTATTACTTTACTGTTGCCGACCCCAGATTATTATTATTATTATTATTTATCATTTAACGTCACCGTTATATTCATCACTATTTTCGCCTGAATGGCCCTAAACAAATCACCTTCCAAGCCATATTCTACCAAATACGAGTGGTGAAAACTCGTACAATAAGTGACTGTTACCTCTTAGTCTCAAAGTGATGCATCGTTGTATGGTGAACTATTTAGTTAGAATGACATTATAAATTGGTACTCACTTTTTCATTTTTGCTGGATGATACCAGCATCCCAGCTCCGGGCCTACCATGACGCTTGATTTAAGCCATCATGCTATATCTCACACGACACTTAATTTCACATATTTCCCACATGTTAATCATACTCTTATCAGTGGCTTCTCTCACTTTTACACAATACATATTAATCACAATACACATAAACACTTTTTAAATCACTATAACCACATTTATGTACACTTTTTCACTATTTCACAGGTTGATCCTTAATCGGACTCCTCCTAACGCCTGACCTCAGAGATGCGATGCAATTACGCCAACCGCTGGTCTCCGTGAAAGTCTAACTGCGTTTACGTGCGTTCGATCCTCGTCACCTTCAATACCGTTCTGTTCACATGTCAAGAATAATTGGAGATGCCTCCCAGGCCCCCATAATTGTAGTGATCCTGATGATAATGTCATATACAACTCTGACAATACCTCCTGGTATATGTAATGTCCAAAGACATTATAAATTACTCTTTCGCTGTAGCGAATTTACATTTGCGTCAAATAATGGATAAATATCTGTATTAGGTTAACTCTGACGCACTTCATGATTATACTTATGAAGCTGTATGATGTGCTTTCATTGTTCTTCAACTGCTGAGCGTCGATACTGTAACATTTCGCGCGCTTACTGGCAGCGTATTAGTTACGTGTAGACTGGAGTAAAAATGGAGAAACGACTGAAGACAACTGGCTTGGTCTGCACTGCTCCTCCTTTTAAAGGTTTCTCGTAGAAAGTAGTCCACAGGACATACGGGTGCGACTCTTTTCTTGAAATAATACATTTTCAGCCGAAATGACATATACACCTTGTTTATTTAGGCGTGGAGGTTTCATAAACGTTCGCGTGCACGCGATCGCTTCGGCCAATTAATTACAATTAATTGCCTTATTCCATCGCGTCAGGACGCCACCATGGTGATTCCCCTCTGGCTGGTCACCAAATCACTCCTCTCGAGCGTTGGCTCGGTGTTAACACGCTCATATAGAGATATAGGCTTTAATTTAGGTGTCAGACCCCTTCTAAATTATCTCTCCCAAAATATATTCACCTGGGTGTACATTTCACTCCATTTCAATGCTCCACTTGGCTGTAATCAATTAATTTCCGTGGGCAATCATCCCCACCACAGCCTCCGTCGTTGTCAAGCGGCGAATACCCGAGTCATTAATTTTGGGCTGTCTCCTCGGTCCAGAGGAAAAAAATTTCCCTCGGTGCCTAATATCTCCTCCCACTCGCTGGGTGCAATTAGTAAAATGTCAAACTGGCCTGCTTTCGTTCTTGTATGCTTCGAAAACGTATATTTGCTTGCATTTGCTTACAATTCTTCACCTTAAACTGCTATGATATTCACATACTGGCCGTGAAATCATGCTATATTATTATATATCATTATACATCTCATTGCTCTTCGGGATCCCTATAACTGTTCCCCCTCAGAGATCAATGGTTCGATTCTAGGCAGAATCATGTGCCTGGTCTTCTCTGATAAGACCCGAGTTCGATGCCAGTCTGCCGTGACCGATTGGGCACATTTTTCCCTCGCTAAACTCAGAAAATCCATTTCACAAGAGAATTTTTCGGGCCTTCAGATGGCATTGACTCATGCAGTATTTATTTTAAGCAGTCAGTGCTCTCGGCAATGGGATGTCTTGTTCCCCCATTCCACTCTGTCTGCCGTCGCGTATACTCTTGTTCTGCTTTCTCAGTTGTTCATTCATCTCCTCTATTTCCGCAGTGGCCTCCCTCAACTGGTCGTAAAGTTCCTTCAGTTGACAGCTGCATTCACCCCTCGTGTCCCTTGGGTCTGCGAGCCGGTCGCCTCGCTCCGTTTCTTCCTGGGTCTGCAAGCTTCTCTCAAGAGTCTTTGCGTGCATACGTAATGACTCCCCGTCCATTTGGGTGTGCATTGCTTGCTCTTCCCTCGTATCATAATCCTCTGGTGGACTATATAACTTTAAATTAGCTGCGTTTACAACAACTTCTCTATGTGTTGCTTCATCTCTGATTCTGTATGCATTATTTTGCAATTCCCTTATAATCAGGTAGGGTCCGTGATAGCTATGCTGAATTTTTTTATAATTTCCTGCTCTCTGGATCTGAACTAGCGTGTTTTTTTAATAAGACGTACTCCCCCACGAGTAATGGTCTATGGTAGCGTTTCCTCCTTTTTCTCCGCTGCCGTCTGTCTGCTTGATTCTTGAGATACTCGAATGTTCTCTGGATCCTCAACTCACGTCCAGGCTGTGCATCGACGGGTGTCCGAATGACATTATTCCATGGCCTCTCTGGTCTTCTATCAAGATGTAGGCTCACTGGCACTTCTCCTGTCGCTTCATGCACGGTATTGTTGATACAGTATTCAATAATCTCTAGTACATCGATCCACTTCCAATTCTCCGTAGAGCAGTATATCTTCATGTACTTTTGCAGTTCCCTCATCACTCTCTCAGCGGAATTCGACTCCGGGTGTCGAACTGTGGACAAAATCTGTCTTATACCCAGATTTTCCAACTCCCTGCGAAATTCCACGCTGGTAAAACAGCTCCCATGATCAGATAATACGTTCTACGGCTGCCCTGATATAGGAATGATTCTTTCCTTCAGCCTCTTAAGTACCTGTTTTGTACTGGTTTTCTGAATTGGACAAAGGACTACCATTTTAGAAAACACGTCTAGTGCAACTAGGATGTGTCTATTTCCTCTTCTAGCTCTAGGAAGCGGCCCAAAGTTGTCCAGTGCCAGAAGCTGACATGGCTTCTCTGGTAAGAGTGGTATAGGTTTTTGCCTCATTAAGTACGAGTTAGGCTTTACTCGTTGGCAAATATCACATGTCCTGATTGTATTCCTGACTGTATCTCTAAGTTTTGGCCAAATAAATGCTTCTTTAAGCAGGGCAACAGACTTGTCTACGCCGGGGTGACCAAAAGCTCGGTGTGCTAACCATACTAGCCTTCTCTGCAATGCTGGTGGTACAACAATCCTGGGTCGAGTGTGGTCTGAGTCGCTCCAATTATGTAGCAACTGGTTAAACCATAGATACTCCGTTGATAGTGCTTCGGCTTCAACATACATCGGGGTTCCTCTGACCAGCTTTCCCTCGAAGTAATTAATCATCAACCGTATCCAGGGATCTTCACGTTGAAAAACGGTGATGTTCCTCAGATCATCTAAGGTCTTCTGGTCTCTATCTTCTATCTCGATAGCTAGAACTTCCTCTTCATCAGCTGTCGGGTATCTGCTTAGCAAGTCAGGTATAATATTGTCCTTCCCCGGGCAATACTCGATTTCCACTTGAAATTGCTGTATGTACAGGGACCACCTCGTCAGTCTTTGACTCGACAAGTCAGTTTTCAACAGGAATGTTAGGGCTTTATGGTCTGTTCTCAATATAATTCTAAAACCATAAATTAGCTTTCGCCAATACTGTAAGGCGTACAGTATTGCGAGTAATTCGATCTCCGTGACCGTATGATTCTTTTCATTAGGTTTCAACCTTCTACTTATGTATGCAATGTAAGTTTTCTCCTCTGGCCTGTCCACATTTTCCTGGTTTAACATTGCTCCAATACCTATGAATGATGCGTCAGTCTGGATAATAAATTTCTGCGTGTAGTCTGGATATCCCAATTTTACATAATCTAAAAGCATCTGTTTAGATTTCACGAAGACTTCCTCGCATTTTTCCGTCCAGCGCCACCTTCCTCCTTTCTTCAGTAAGTCTTGGAGTGGTGCTACAGTCTCGGTATACCTCGGGCAATGGCTCGAAAAAAATCCAATAACGCCTAGGTATTGCGACGTTCTTTACCTTCGTTGGTCTCGGGAAATGTTTAATAACTTCCAATTTTCCCGGATTAGGCCTAACTCCTTGCGCATCTATTACGTGGCCTAGGAATTTAACTTCTCTCTGACCAAAGTTAGATTTCTTTATATTGACCTTAAAGTTAGCCTGACTTAGGTCATACAACAGCTTGCGTAGATCTCTGACGTGTTCTTCGACTCTTTCAGATGTCAGTAGTATATCATCTACGTAGCATATGGTTGTTGCTTTTACTTCTTCAGACAGGTTCCGATCTAGCGCTCGTATCAACGCTGAACCTGCTGTTTTCAATCCAAATGGGAGACGCACGTAAGAATATGTATGCTGGTCGAATAAAAACCCAGTTAATAAGCTTGTTTTCTCCTCCAGAGCAAGATGGTGAAAACTTGCCGTCAGGTCAAGATTTGAGAAAACAGTCTTTCCTTTGAACCTCCTGAGGACCTCCTTAAAGGGCGGCACTTGGTCAAATTCTGGTATGACCTTGGAATTCAAATTTCGTAGGTCCAGGCATATCCTTACACTTCCATCCTGTTTAGGTACAACTACCAGTGGGCTGACATAAGGTGTGGCCGTCTTCACAATGACGCCTGCCTCTAGCATTTCCTGTATTGCTTCTTTGACCTTTAAATTATGTTTCTCGGCTACAGGGTGCGGCTTCTGTCTGAATGGTGTCCAGTCGCTGACTTGGAATGCATATTGGAAATTCTTGATCCGGCCAGGTCTCGAATCGAAGACTCCTTTGTACTCAAATAGCAGTTCCCTTAGCATTTGCTTATGCTCTGGTCCAATTTTAGCTTCCTCTATCTCTTCTTCCAGGCATTCTTCAAATTTTGGTTCGAGGTCCTTTTCAATGTCTGCGGCCAGTGTTGCCAACTCTTCCTCGATGTCTTCTGTTGTCAATACTGCATCCCCCGTCATATCTCCGTATGTATGCCATACGTACTCTTCTGGTCTCGTTTCATTGTGCTTTAATGAGAGCTCTAAATCTTCCTTTCCCTCACTTGCGCGAAACATAACAATGTCTTGCGAGAGATCTATAATAACTTGATATTCTCTTATGAAATCCATGCCAACAATAATGTTAATAGGCAGCTTATTCACAAGTAGGAAGCTCTGTGAGAATGTAGAGTTCCCTATCTGCAAATCTAAAAATACTTTGTATCTGCATATCATAACTTTATCTGGTATCACACCTTTTATTTTCACGCTTGAAATAGGTATTTTCAATACGTGGATTTTACTTTGGATTTCATTATATAATGCCTGGGTTATCAAACATATCGTTGAACCTGTATCTATGAGACTTCTTATCTTCATGCCTGCGATGTTTACAATAATAATGGGTAGTTCCCTTCTCACATTGACCGTCCCTTCATCTAGGTCTTCGATAAGCTCCTCAGGTTTGGCAATCCAGTTAACTACATTCACTGTATTCCATCCTGTACTTATCTCTCTTTGGTCATTTAATTTTGGTGTTTTTTTTCCATTGCTCCATTCTTTGTGGAGTTCTTCTGTCTGTCTTCATACTGCTGAAGTTCCAGACATTTTGCACCGTCATCATTTTTATAGATGTCGGGTGACCTTCGATTCTTAAACGCTTCATCCCAGTGAACTTGCGATTGTCTATGGTCATCTCCACGCTCTTCCATGTATCTTAAAGATGCGTGATAGCGTTCTTCCGCCTCTTCATCGAACCCACGACTCTGTTCTTGGGATCTCCATCCTTGGTTGTTCCCATTTCGGCCGTAATTCCTTCTGTTATCAGGCTGCTGGTCTCTTGTACCGCGCTGATTCCAGGCTTTCCTTCCTCGGTTTCCACGGTTCGATCCTCCTCGATATGCTGGCCTCCAATTCTGGTTTTCCCGTCCTTCACGTTGCCAGTCTGATTTCTCCGTTTCGGTGCTCGTAGACTTACTTTTTGTCTGCACCTTAGTCGGTTCAGTCAGTGTAGTCGTCATGTTGACTTGTTCCATGTTCCGACTTTGCCTTGTGTGCTGCGCTGTGGTGAGATCGAGTTGTCTCAGCACCTCCTCCATATCGATCGCAGTTTTGGCGTTTGCTGAGATTAATAGACGTTGTACTTCATACGGTAGCTGCTTGGCTATCGCTATACACAAATCTGGCTCTCTAATTCCTTCATCCAGTTCGCGGAAACGGCACAATTGACCCACAAAGAATTCTGCGTACTTCGTTGGATTATTAGTACTATAACGCCTGGAATACAAGTCCAATCTGAGGTTCTGTTGTATACTTGCGTTCCAGTACCTGCTTAAAAATGCCTGGCGAAATTCGTCAACGGTGTCGAACGTGTACCGAAAACTCCTAAACCATAAGGCACACTCGCCCTCAGTCAGTTTTTCAATTGCTCTCAACCTTCGCTCTGGCGGTACCTTCGCGTCATTCAAGTACTCGGAAACTTCTTTAAGCCAGTACTTGGGTGTCATGTTAGAATAACTCCCAGAATATTTCTTTGGTTTCTTATCATTAGCCCTCACAACAGTGACTATTTGATTTTGAACAGCATTTTCATGCGGTGATGACATGGCAATTGGCATACCAGGTGTGGTATACGGGCTGTCACTTGGCATGGCTGCATTCTTCGGAGTGGGCTGTATCTCTATCTCTGCCCATTTATTTCTCCTATTCTCGTCTATACTTCCTTCGCTAGACCTAGGATTCCGCAACATGGATTCTTCCTGTGCGATCATTCTAGCTTCTATTTGGCTGTGCCTATTTTCTGCCCTTTCTAAACGAGCTAATACCTCTCGTTCTATTTTCTCTAGGCGATCTCGGTTTCTTTCTGCCATAGAAAATACCTTTTCCTTGTCATCCTTAAGGTTTTCCTTCAGGTGGGTAATTTCCCCCGCTAGACTTTCTCTTACCTCGGCAAGAGTCTTATCGCTGGCTTCAGTCTTCAAGCCTTCTCGGAGTTCTAATTCGTCTCGTAAGCCGGTAACTTCTTTTTGTATGTGACCCTGCATATGCGAGATTTCAGTCTTTATCTTCGTGATTTTTCCCTGGTCCTCATTCTGGCTTTTATGAATAACTGCTAGGTCGCTCTGAGTTTGTTCTAACTCTTTTTGCACCTTCCCGACCTGCCTCTTCATATTTGACATTATTTCCTTATTCTTTTGATCAGAAGTTTTTATTTCATGGATTTCCTTGCATTGGTCAAGGATATTCTGATCCTGTTTTCTTAAGGCTTCGTCTACCGCCTTTGCGTAGCCTGCCATTCGCGTATTCCATTTTACGTCGCTGTCTTCAAGCCTTTGATCCACGGTCTGAGTGAACGTATTATATTGCTCTATCTGACGCTTAGTATTCGCTTCATTCTGACTTTGAATGTCTTTAAGCTCCATGGACATACTGCTTAAGCTATCATTAATCTCACGCTGTGACTCTCTGCACGCTTGCAGATTATTCTCTAGTTTTAGCTCTATAGACTCAAAGCGTTTATCGTTATCAGCTTGCATCTCTGAGACCACGCTAACAATATTCTTAGTTACTTCTTGCTTAATGGACTCTTTAACGTCATCCATTTTTCTATTGACCTCTAACAGATTAGCCTCTAATCTAGTGTTTACTTCAGCATGATTAGCCTCTAATCTAGTGTTTATTTCAATTTGATTGGCATCCAATTGAGTATTAACTATAGCCAATCTATCTGCTATTTCATCCTTAAATGCTTTAATCTCTTCCTTACTCTTAGCATTAGTATCATCAAAATGTTCTCTTAACTCAGCAATACACCTGAGTATCTCCTCAGTTCCAGCCATCCTGTACCTCTTAATTTGAGATTCAGGTGGGCCGCAGCTGGACATGCTGGCGCGTTCTTTTGGAAAGAAAAGGATTCCTATCCCGCGACAACAACATATTACAAAGTGCCGAAACCAACTATGGAATGGGTATAGACCCACGTACCCGTCTGACAACAGTGTCTGACGTCTGAGTATCATCTAGAAAGACTCACAATCGCTCAAACACAGTTTGAGGAAAAATACTATTATTATGGTTTTCCCCATGAAAACCATGCTATTATTATGGGGTTTTCTGAATCCCATAAGCCTTCCACGTCTCTGGGCGCCATGATAATGAAAAAGGGTATCTCATGCTTTGCCCCACACATCTGGGCGACATGAAAAAGGAAAGGGATAGGTCTACTTAATGTGGTGACAAGTTACATTTACATTTAAGCATGTCTTATGGGGGATTATCAACATTTATTTTGACGTGAAGGCTTATTAACAAATGGGACGCGGCCTTCTCCTATTATATCCTAATTTCTCTGCTGTACTTGCTTCTACCATTAATATCTTGGCCGACTTTTAGTAGTACCTGTGACTCAATCCTAGTACAGAGACATCTCCTCCATGTACCCAATTGTCATCATGTGGAACATGTGTTCGTATCCCAGCTAACTCACGGTATTTCGAGGTATGGGACGTTCCTACCCACCATACGACCACATGCTCAGGATTTGAGTCTACCAGGTAACTACTTTACATGAAAGAACAACATATTCCTAAAATAAAACATTTACTGATATAAAATCATGGCTATACAACAAATACAAACAAAGGATAATTTACATTTCATTCCCACAATTAAAATCAGTGTTATTTTGTGAGTCTCTCCTTACTTATTGCTATACTGCACTCAAATATATTTCTATCATCCTATCATTGATACTTTCAGACCTCTGCGAGTCTCCATAGTGTTCTTTATGTGACACAATTTTACCTAACAGGAGTATCACAACACAAAAATCACATATCACATCTAAATGACATTAATACTGTAATAATAAAACATTACTCCGTTTCTTACGGCATTTACTTTGATTAGCATAAATTCATTATTTTATGCCTTAATTAACAAATATTGTTGTGTCGTGTGGATCATCTTCCTTCCTTTCCATCAATATGAAACGCTTAAAAAGTGGTACGTTTCCCTTCCAAAATACACATGGGTAGAAATGTTTATAGTTTCACCATACAACAATTTTCTGGGTCTGGTCAAAATTATTATCGTTACAAACGTGTCATGTTCTTAGAAATCACATACCCGTCTGCATAAATTAGCGTGAACTGGCAAAAATGCACTCTAGAAAGATGCCTAACAATTTATTTGGTTCAGTGTTCCTCCTCAGAGAATAACTGGGCCAAATATTATCCGATTTCATTGATCCGGCAATGCATGTGTGTTGAAACACATCATTTAATTCAATTGGCATCATCATAACAATCATATCTTAATTACATATCGAAATATCGAGATTTTTCAGTGTCCCACTATGACTCTAATTTACAAGGACGGGCCGACCGACCTTCCCTTCCCCTAGCAGGCAATAAAATTAGTTCCAGCTGGCGCGCAAGATGGCCGCTCGTCTCAGTGGGCTACTCCCACCCCTCTCTTCTGCTGGCAAGGTCAACTTTGTTTACAATTGCAGTACAATAGAGTTACGCTAAGTGTTGTCCTCAAGTAATTGAGTCATTCTAATTATTTAACACCTATATTTGTAGTGTATTGGGCTCAACTCGGCTCCTATTAACTTTCATGGCTGGGGATGGATTCTGTAATAGCCTTGCCGTTCTATGGTGAATACTAGTGGCTTTGGACGCGCATCATAATGAAAATACAAGATTTTCACCAGCAGCTGTCTCAATAATATAAGGAAATCTGCGTTTCCTAAACGACGAACTTGATTCTTACCTCTCAGGGCAGACCATTTATACATGTGCTCACGGAGTCTCGAAGGACATCCCTCGTGGCAATTATTCATGCAAACGATGGATACAGACAGGCTCTGACCAATTCGCTGCGAGTAATAAAAGTATGCACAACGGCGATACTAACTCGTAGATTAGCCAACTTTTCACCTAACGCGCAAGCTATGTTAGTTTGGTCCCCGCGAATTTATCTACGTAAATCACTGGATTCTACGTTACTTCTGCACGCTATATGCGGCTCAAACAATACTTCTCTTAGATGACTCAATTATTAAGGCACCCGCGTTCTATCTGCAATTACACTTAAGCCAAAGCTTTAAATAGCTCCTAATAACAAGTATAAATTTACTGGCTTACATTACTTTAATGGTTCTCAGATACAATCCTAAGAATTGACCATATCAAATATTCATTCAACACTTCATTGACACTGAAAATCTCTCGTATCTCGCTATATTCCACGTTACTTTCTTACTGTTTACCAAAATACAGTATCTTTATATTCGACATGACACATTTTGGACGTTATTTAGGCCAAAAATGCCTATTACTTTACTGTTGCCGACCCCAGATTATTATTATTATTTATCACTTAACGTTACCGTTATATTCATCACTATTTTCGCCTGAATGGCCCTAAACAAATCACCTTCCAAGCCATATTCTGCCAAATACGAGTGGTGAAAACTTGTATAATAAGTGACTGTTACCTCTTAGTCTCAAAGTGATGCATCGTTGTATGGTGAACTATTTAATTAGAATAACATTATAAATTGGTACTCACTTTTTCATTTTTGCTGGATGATACCAGCATCCCAGCTCCGGGCCTACCATGACGCATGATTTAAGCCATCATGCTATATCTCACACGACACTTAATTTCACATATTTCCCACATGATAATCATACTCTTATCAGTGGCTTCTCTCACTTTTACACAATACATATTAATCACAATACACATAAACACTTTTTAAATCACTATAACCACATTTATGTACACTTTTTCACTATTTCACAGGTTGATCCTTAATCGGACTCCTCCTAACGCCTGACCTCAGAGATGCGATGCAATTACGCCAACCGCTGGTCTCCGTGAAAGTCTAACTGCGTTTACGTGCGTTCGATCCTCGTCACCTTCAATACCGTTCTGTTCACATGTCAAGAATAATTGGAGATGCCTCCCAGGCCCCCATAATTGTAGTGATCCTGATGATAATGTCATATACAACTCTGACAATACCTCCTGGTATATGTAATGTCCAAAGACATTATAAATTACTCTTTCGCTGTAGCGAATTTACATTTGCGTCAAATAATGGATAAATATCTGTATTAGGTTAACTCTGACGCACTTCATGATTATACTTATGAAGCTGTATGATGTGCTTTCATTGTTCTTCAACTGCTGAGCGTCGATACTGTAACATTTCGCGCGCTTACTGGCAGCGTATTAGTTACGTGTAGACTGGAGAAAAACTGGAGAAACGACTGAAGACAACTGGCTTGGTCTGCACTGCTCCTCCTTTTAAAGGTTTCTCGTAGAAAGTAGTCCACAGGACATACGGGTGCGACTCTTTTCTTGAAATAATACATTTTCAGCCGAAATGACATATACACCTTGTTTATTTAGGCGTGGAGGTTTCATAAACGTTCGCGTGCACGCGATCGCTTCGGCCAATTAATTACAATTAATTGCCTTATTCCATCGCGTCAGGACGCCACCATGGTGATTCCCCTCTGGCTGGTCACCAAATCACTCCTCTCGAGCGTTGGCTCGGTGTTAACACGCTCATATAGAGATATAGGCTTTAATTTAGGTGTCAGACCCCTTCTAAATTATCTCTCCCAAAATATATTCACCTGGGTGTACATTTCACTCCATTTCAATGCTCCACTTGGCTGTAATCAATTAATTTCCGTGGGCAATCATCCCCACCACAGCCTCCGTCGTTGTCAAGCGGCGAATACCCGAGTCATTAATTTTGGGCTGTCTCCTCGGTCCAGAGGAAAAAAATTTCCCTCGTTGCCTAATATCTCCTCCCACTCGCTGGGTGCAATTAGTAAAATGTCAAACTGGCCTGCTTTCGTTCTTGTATGCTTCGAAAACGTATATTTGCTTGCATTTGCTTACAATTCTTCACCTTAAACTGCTATGATATTCACAAACTGGCCGTGAAATCATGCTATATTATTATATATCATTATACATCTCATTGCTCTTCGGGATCCCTATAACTGTTCCCCCTCAGAGATCAATGGTTCGATTCTAGGCAGAATCATGTGCCTGGTCTTCTCTGATAAGACCCGAGTTCGATGCCAGTCTGCCGTGACCGATTGGGCACATTTTTCCCTCGCTAAACTCAGAAAATCCATTTCACAAGAGAATTTTTCGGGCCTTCAGATGGCATTGACTCATGCAGTATTTATTTTAAGCAGTCAGTGCTCTCGGCAATGGGATGTCTTGTTCCCCCATTCCACTCTGTCTGCCGTCGCGTATACTCTTGTTCTGCTTTCTCAGTTGTTCATTCATCTCCTCTATTTCCGCAGTGGCCTCCCTCAACTGGTCGTAAAGTTCCTTCAGTTGACAGCTGCATTCACCCCTCGTGTCCCTTGGGTCTGCGAGCCGGTCGCCTCGCTCCGTTTCTTCCTGGGTCTGCAAGCTTCTCTCAAGAGTCTTTGCGTGCATACGTAATGACTCCCCGTCCATTTGGGTGTGCATTGCTTGCTCTTCCCTCGTATCATAATCCTCTGGTGGACTATATAACTTTAAATTAGCTGCGTTTACAACAACTTCTCTATCTGTTGCTTCATCTCTGATTCTGTATGCATTATTTTGCAAGTCCCTTATAATCAGGTAGGGTCCGTGATAGCTATGCTGAATTTTTTTATAATTTCCTGCTCTCTGGATCTGAACTAGCGTGTTTTTTTAATAAGACGTACTCCCCCACGAGTAATGGTCTATGGTAGCGTTTCCTCCTTTTTCTCCGCTGCCGTCTGTCTGCTTGATTCTTGAGATACTCGAATGTTCTCTGGATCCTCAACTCACGTCCAGGCTGTGCATCGACGGGTGTCCGAATGACATTATTCCATGGCCTCTCTGGTCTTCTATCAAGATGTAGGCTCACTGGCACTTCTCCTGTCGCTTCATGCACGGTATTGTTGATACAGTATTCAATAATCTCTAGTACATCGATCCACTTCCAATTCTCCGTAGAGCAGTATATCTTCATGTACTTTTGCAGTTCCCTCATCACTCTCTCAGCGGAATTCGACTCCGGGTGTCGAACTGTGGACAAAATCTGTCTTATACCCAGATTTTCCAACTCCCTGCGAAATTCCACGCTGGTAAAACAGCTCCCATGATCAGATAATACGTTCTACGGCTGCCCTAATATAGGAATGATTCTTTCCTTCAGCCTCTTAAGTACCTGTTTTGTACTGGTTTTCTGAATTGGACAAAGGACTACCATTTTAGAAAACACGTCTAGTGCAACTAGGATGTGTCTATTTCCTCTTCTAGCTCTAGGAAGCGGCCCAAAGTTGTCCAGTGCCAGAAGCTGACATGGCTTCTCTGGTAAGAGTGGTATAGGTTTTTGCCTCATTAAGTACGAGTTAGGCTTTACTCGTTGGCAAATATCACATGTCCTGATTGTATTCCTGACTGTATCTCTAAGTTTTGGCCAAATAAATGCTTCTTTAAGCAGGGCAACAGACTTGTCTACGCCGGGGTGACCAAAAGCTCGGTGTGCTAACCATACTAGCCTTCTCTGCAATGCTGGTGGTACAACAATCCTGGGTCGAGTGTGGTCTGAGTCGCTCCAATTATGTAGCAACTGGTTAAACCATAGATACTCCGTTGATAGTGCTTCGGCTTCAACATACATCGGGGTTCCTCTGACCAGCTTTCCCTCGAAGTAATTAATCATCAACCGTATCCAGGGATCTTCACGTTGAAAAACGGTGATGTTCCTCAGATCATCTAAGGTCTTCTGGTCTCTATCTTCTATCTCGATAGCTAGAACTTCCTCTTCATCAGCTGTCGGGTATCTGCTTAGCAAGTCAGGTATAATATTGTCCTTCCCCGGGCAATACTCGATTTCCACTTGAAATTGCTGTATGTACAGGGACCACCTCGTCAGTCTTTGACTCGACAAGTCAGTTTTCAACAGGAATGTTAGGGCTTTATGGTCTGTTCTCAATATAATTCTAAAACCATAAATTAGCTTTCGCCAATACTGTAAGGCGTACAGTATTGCGAGTAATTCGATCTCCGTGACCGTATGATTCTTTTCATTAGGTTTCAACCTTCTACTTATGTATGCAATGTAAGTTTTCTCCTCTGGCCTGTCCACATTTTCCTGGTTTAACATTGCTCCAATACCTATGAATGATGCGTCAGTCTGGATAATAAATTTCTGCGTGTAGTCTGGATATCCCAATTTTACATAATCTAAAAGCATCTGTTTAGATTTCACGAAGACTTCCTCGCATTTTTCCGTCCAGCGCCACCTTCCTCCTTTCTTCAGTAAGTCTTGGAGTGGTGCTACAGTCTCGGTATACCTCGGGCAATGGCTTGAAAAAAATCCAATAACGCCTAGGTATTGCGACGTTCTTTACCTTCGTTGGTCTCGGGAAATGTTTAATAACTTCCAATTTTCCCGGATTAGGCCTAACTCCTTGCGCATCTATTACGTGGCCTAGGAATTTAACTTCTCTCTGACCAAAGTTAGATTTCTTTATATTGACCTTAAAGTTAGCCTGACTTAGGTCATACAACAGCTTGCGTAGATCTCTGACGTGTTCTTCGACTCTTTCAGATGTCAGTAGTATATCATCTACGTAGCATATGGTTGTTGCTTTTACTTCTTCAGACAGGTTCCGATCTAGCGCTCGTATCAACGCTGAACCTGCTGTTTTCAATCCAAATGGGAGACGCACGTAAGAATATGTATGCTGGTCGAATAAAAACCCAGTTAATAAGCTTGTTTTCTCCTCCAGAGCAAGATGGTGAAAACTTGCCGTCAGGTCAAGATTTGAGAAAACAGTCTTTCCTTTGAACCTCCTGAGGACCTCCTTAAAGGGCGGCACTTGGTCAAATTCTGGTATGACCTTGGAATTCAAATTTCGTAGGTCCAGGCATATCCTTACACTTCCATCCTGTTTAGGTACAACTACCAGTGGGCTGACATAAGGTGTGGCCGTCTTCACAATGACGCCTGCCTCTAGCATTTCCTGTATTGCTTCTTTGACCTTTAAATTATGTTTCTCGGCTACAGGGTGCGGCTTCTGTCTGAATGGTGTCCAGTCGCTGACTTGGAATGCATATTGGAAATTCTTGATCCGGCCAGGTCTCGAATCGAAGACTCCTTTGTACTCAAATAGCAGTTCCCTTAGCATTTGCTTATGCTCTGGTCCAATTTTAGCTTCCTCTATCTCTTCTTCCAGGCATTCTTCAAATTTTGGTTCGAGGTCCTTTTCAATGTCTGCGGCCAGTGTTGCCAACTCTTCCTCGATGTCTTCTGTTGTCAATACTGCATCCCCCGTCATATCTCCGTATGTATGCCATACGTACTCTTCTGGTCTCGTTTCATTGTGCTTTAATGAGAGCTCTAAATCTTCCTTTCCCTCACTTGCGCGAAACATAACAATGTCTTGCGAGAGATCTATAATAACTTGATATTCTCTTATGAAATCCATGCCAACAATAATGTTAATAGGCAGCTTATTCACAAGTAGGAAGCTCTGTGAGAATGTAGAGCTCCCTATCTGCAAATCTAAAAATACTTTGTATCTGCATATCATAACTTTATCTGGTATCACACCTTTTATTTTCACGCTTGAAATAGGTATTTTCAATACGTGGATTTTACTTTGGATTTCATTATATAATGCCTGGGTTATCAAACATATCGTTGAACCTGTATCTATGAGACTTCTTATCTTCATGCCTGCGATGTTTACAATAATAATGGGTAGTTCCCTTCTCACATTGACCGTCCCTTCATCTAGGTCTTCGATAAGCTCCTCAGGTTTGGCAATCCAGTTAACTACATTCACTGTATTCCATCCTGTACTTATCTCTCTTTGGTCATTTAATTTTGGTGTTTTTTTCCATTGCTCCATTCTTTGTGGAGTTCTTCTGTCTGTCTTCATACTGCTGAAGTTCCAGACATTTTGCACCGTCATCATTTTTATAGATGTCGGGTGACCTTCGATTCTTAAACGCTTCATCCCAGTGAACTTGCGATTGTCTATGGTCATCTCCACGCTCTTCCATGTATCTTAAAGATGCGTGATAGCGTTCTTCCGCCTCTTCATCGAACCCACGACTCTGTTCTTGGGATCTCCATCCTTGGTTGTTCCCATTTCGGCCGTAATTCCTTCTGTTATCAGGCTGCTGGTCTCTTGTACCGCGCTGATTCCAGGCTTTCCTTCCTCGGTTTCCACGGTTCGATCCTCCTCGATATGCTGGCCTCCAATTCTGGTTTTCCCGTCCTTCACGTTGCCAGTCTGATTTCTCCGTTTCGGTGCTCGTAGACTTACTTTTTGTCTGCACCTTAGTCGGTTCAGTCAGTGTAGTCGTCATGTTGACTTGTTCCATGTTCCGACTTTGCCTTGTGTGCTGCGCTGTGGTGAGATCGAGTTGTCTCAGCACCTCCTCCATATCGATCGCAGTTTTGGCGTTTGCTGAGATTAATAGACGTTGTACTTCATACGGTAGCTGCTTGGCTATCGCTATACACAAATCTGGCTCTCTAATTCCTTCATCCAGTTCGCGGAAACGGCACAATTGACCCACAAAGAATTCTGCGTACTTCGTTGGATTATTAGTACTATAACGCCTGGAATACAAGTCCAATCTGAGGTTCTGTTGTATACTTGCGTTCCAGTACCTGCTTAAAAATGCCTGGCGAAATTCGTCAACGGTGTCGAACGTGTACCGAAAACTCCTAAACCATAAGGCACACTCGCCCTCAGTCAGTTTTTCAATTGCTCTCAACCTTCGCTCTGGCGGTACCTTCGCGTCATTCAAGTACTCGGAAACTTCTTTAAGCCAGTACTTGGGTGTCATGTTAGAATAACTCCCAGAATATTTCTTTGGTTTCTTATCATTAGCCCTCACAACAGTGACTATTTGATTTTGAACAGCATTTTCATGCGGTGATGACATGGCAATTGGCATACCAGGTGTGGTATACGGGCTGTCACTTGGCATGGCTGCATTCTTCGGAGTGGGCTGTATCTCTATCTCTGCCCATTTATTTCTCCTATTCTCGTCTATACTTCCTTCGCTAGACCTAGGATTCCGCAACATGGATTCTTCCTGTGCGATCATTCTAGCTTCTATTTGGCTGTGCCTATTTTCTGCCCTTTCTAAACGAGCTAATACCTCTCGTTCTATTTTCTCTAGGCGATCTCGGTTTCTTTCTGCCATAGAAAATACCTTTTCCTTGTCATCCTTAAGGTTTTCCTTCAGGTGGGTAATTTCCCCCGCTAGACTTTCTCTTACCTCGGCAAGAGTCTTATCGCTGGCTTCAGTCTTCAAGCCTTCTCGGAGTTCTAATTCGTCTCGTAAGCCGGTAACTTCTTTTTGTATGTGACCCTGCATATGCGAGATTTCAGTCTTTATCTTCGTGATTTTTCCCTGGTCCTCATTCTGGCTTTTATGAATAACTGCTAGGTCGCTCTGAGTTTGTTCTAACTCTTTTTGCACCTTCCCGACCTGCCTCTTCATATTTGACATTATTTCCTTATTCTTTTGATCAGAAGTTTTTATTTCATGGATTTCCTTGCATTGGTCAAGGATATTCTGATCCTGTTTTCTTAAGGCTTCGTCTACCGCCTTTGCGTAGCCTGCCATTCGCGTATTCCATTTTACGTCGCTGTCTTCAAGCCTTTGATCCACGGTCTGAGTGAACGTATTATATTGCTCTATCTGACGCTTAGTATTCGCTTCATTCTGACTTTGAATGTCTTTAAGCTCCATGGACATACTGCTTAAGCTATCATTAATCTCACGCTGTGACTCTCTGCACGCTTGCAGATTATTCTCTAGTTTTAGCTCTATAGACTCAAAGCGTTTATCGTTATCAGCTTGCATCTCTGAGACCACGCTAACAATATTCTTAGTTACTTCTTGCTTAATGGACTCTTTAACGTCATCCATTTTTCTATTGACCTCTAACAGATTAGCCTCTAATCTAGTGTTTACTTCAGCATGATTAGCCTCTAATCTAGTGTTTATTTCAATTTGATTGGCATCCAATTGAGTATTAACTATAGCCAATCTATCTGCTATTTCATCCTTAAATGCTTTAATCTCTTCCTTACTCTTAGCATTAGTATCATCAAAATGTTCTCTTAACTCAGCAATACACCTGAGTATCTCCTCAGTTCCAGCCATCCTGTACCTCTTAATTTGAGATTCAGGTGGGCCGCAGCTGGACATGCTGGCGCGTTCTTTTGGAAAGAAAAGGATTCCTATCCCGCGACAACAACATATTACAAAGTGCCGAAACCAACTATGGAATGGGTATAGACCCACGTACCCGTCTGACAACAGTGTCTGACGTCTGAGTATCATCTAGAAAGACTCACAATCGCTCAAACACAGTTTGAGGAAAAATACTATTAATATGGTTTTCCCCATGAAAACCATGCTATTATTATGGGGTTTTCTGAATCCCATAAGCCTTCCACGTCTCTGGGCGCCATGATAATGAAAAAGGGTATCTCATGCTTTGCCCCACACACCTGGGCGACATGAAAAAGGAAAGGGATAGGTCTACTTAATGTGGTGACAAGTTACATTTACATTTAAGCATGTCTTATGGGGGATTATCAACATTTATTTTGACGTGAAGGCTTATTAACAAATGGGACGCGGCCTTCTCCTATTATATCCTAATTTCTCTGCTGTACTTGCTTCTACCATTAATATCTTGGCCGACTTTTAGTAGTACCTGTGACTCAATCCTAGTACAGAGACATCTCCTCCATGTACCCAATTGTCATCATGTGGAACATGTGTTCGTATCCCAGCTAACTCACGGTATTTCGAGGTATGGGACGTTCCTACCCACCATACGACCACATGCTCAGGATTTGAGTCTACCAGGTAACTACTTTACATGAAAGAACAACATATTCCTAAAATAAAACATTTACTGATATAAAATCATGGCTATACAACAAATACAAACAAAGGATAATTTACATTTCATTCCCACAATTAAAATCAGGGTTATTTTGTGAGTCTCTCCTTACTTATTGCTATACTGCACTCAAATATATTTCTATCATCCTATCATTGATACTTTCAGACCTCTGCGAGTCTCCATAGTGTTCTTTATGTGACACAATTTTACCTAACAGGAGTATCACAACACAAAAATCACATATCACATCTAAATGACATTAATACTGTAATAATAAAACATTACTCCGTTTCTTACGGCATTTACTTTGATTAGCATAAATTCATTATTTTATGCCTTAATTAACAAATATTGTTGTGTCGTGTGGATCATCTTCCTTCCTTTCCATCAATATGAAACGCTTAAAAAGTGGTACGTTTCCCTTCCAAAATACACATGGGTAGAAATGTTTATAGTTTCACCATACAACAATTTTCTGGGTCTGGTCAAAATTATTATCGTTACAAACGTGTCATGTTCTTAGAAATCACATACCCGTCTGCATAAATTAGCGTGAACTGGCAAAAATGCACTCTAGAAAGATGCCTAACAATTTATTTGGTTCAGTGTTCCTCCTCAGAGAATAACTGGGCCAAATATTATCCGATTTCATTGATCCGGCAATGCATGTGTGTTGAAACACATCATTTAATTCAATTGGCATCATCATAACAATCATATCTTAATTACATATCGAAATATCGAGATTTTTCAGTGTCCCACTATGACTCTAATTTACAAGGACGGGCCGACCGACCTTCCCTTCCCCTAGCAGGCAATAAAATTAGTTCCAGCTGGCGCGCAAGATGGCCGCTCGTCTCAGTGGGCTACTCCCACCCCTCTCTTCTGCTGGCAAGGTCAACTTTGTTTACAATTGCAGTACAATAGAGTTACGCTAAGTGTTGTCCTCAAGTAATTGAGTCATTCTAATTATTTAACACCTATATTTGTAGTGTATTGGGCTCAACTCGGCTCCTATTAACTTTCATGGCTGGGGATGGATTCTGTAATAGCCTTGCCGTTCTATGGTGAATACTAGTGGCTTTGGACGCGCATCATAATGAAAATACCAGATTTTCACCAGCAGCTGTCTCAATAATATAAGGAAATCTGCGTTTCCTAAACGACGAACTTGATTCTTACCTCTCAGGGCAGACCATTTATACATGTGCTCACGGAGTCTCGAAGGACATCCCTCGTGGCAATTATTCATGCAAACGATGGATACAGACAGGCTCTGACCAATTCGCTGCGAGTAATAAAAGTATGCACAACGGCGATACTAACTCGTAGATTAGCCAACTTTTCACCTAACGCGCAAGCTATGTTAGTTTGGTCCCCGCGAATTTATCTACGTAAATCACTGGATTCTACGTTACTTCTGCACGCTATATGCGGCTCAAACAATACTTCTCTTAGATGACTCAATTATTAAGGCACCCGCGTTCTATCTGCAATTACACTTAAGCCAAAGCTTTAAATAGCTCCTAATAACAAGTATAAATTTACTGGCTTACATTACTTTAATGGTTCTCAGATACAATCCTAAGAATTGACCATATCAAATATTCATTCAACACTTCATTGACACTGAAAATCTCTCGTATCTCGCTATATTCCACGTTACTTTCTTACTGTTTACCAAAATACAGTATCTTTATATTCGACATGACACATTTTGGACGTTATTTAGGCCAAAAATGCCTATTACTTTACTGTTGCCGACCCCAGATTATTATTATTATTTATCACTTAACGTTACCGTTATATTCATCACTATTTTCGCCTGAATGGCCCTAAACAAATCACCTTCCAAGCCATATTCTGCCAAATACGAGTGGTGAAAACTTGTATAATAAGTGACTGTTACCTCTTAGTCTCAAAGTGATGCATCGTTGTATGGTGAACTATTTAATTAGAATAACATTATAAATTGGTACTCACTTTTTCATTTTTGCTGGATGATACCAGCATCCCAGCTCCGGGCCTACCATGACGCTTGATTTAAGCCATCATGCTATATCTCACACGACACTTAATTTCACATATTTCCCACATGATAATCATACTCTTATCAGTGGCTTCTCTCACTTTTACACAATACATATTAATCACAATACACATAAACACTTTTTAAATCACTATAACCACATTTATGTACACTTTTTCACTATTTCACAGGTTGATCCTTAATCGGACTCCTCCTAACGCCTGACCTCAGAGATGCGATGCAATTACGCCAACCGCTGGTCTCCGTGAAAGTCTAACTGCGTTTACGTGCGTTCGATCCTCGTCACCTTCAATACCGTTCAGTTCACTTGTCAAGATTAATTGGCGATGCCTCCCAGGCCCCCATAATTGTAGTGATCCTGATGATAATGTCATATACAACTCTGACAATACCTCCTGGTATATGTAATGTCCAAAGACATTAAAAATTACTCTTTCGCTGTAGCGAATTTACATTTGCGTCAAATAATGGATAAATATCTGTATTAGATTAACTCTGACGCACTTCATGATTATACTTATGAAGCTGTATGATGTGCTTTCATTGTTCTTCAACTGCTGAGCGTCGATACTGTAACATTTCGCGCGCTTACTGGCAGCGTATTAGTTACGTGTAGACTGGAGATAAACTGGAGAAACGACTGAAGACAACTGGCTTGGTCTGCACTGCTCCTCCTTTTAAAGGTTTCTCGTAGAAAGTAGTCCACAGGACATACGGGTGCGACTCTTTTCTTGAAATAATACATTTTCAGCCGAAATGACATATACACCTTGTTTATTTAGGCGTGGAGGTTTCATAAACGTTCGCGTGCACGCGATCGCTTCGGCCAATTAATTACAATTAATTGCCTTATTCCATCGCGTCAGGACGCCACCATGGTGATTGCCCTCTGGCTGGTCACCAAATCACTCCTCTCGAGCGTAAGCTCGGTGTTAACACGCTCATATAGAGATATAGGCTTTAATTTAGGTGTCAGACCCCTTCTAAATTATCTCTCCTAAAATATATTCACCTGGGTGTACATTTCACTCCATTTCAATGCTCCACTTGGCTGTAATCAATTAATTTCCGTGGGCAATCATCCCCACCACAGCCTCCGTTGTTGTCAAGCGGTGAATACCCGAGTCATTAATTTTGAGCTGTCTCCTCGGTCCAGACGAAAGAAGTTCCCTCGGCGCCTAATATCTCCTCCCACTCGCTGGGTGCAATTAGTAAAATGTCAAACTGGCCTGCTTTCGTTCTTGTATGCTTCGAAAACGTATATTTGCTTGCATTTGCTTACAATTCTTCACCTTAAACTGCTATGATATTCACATACTGGCCTTGAAATCATGCTATATTATTATATATCATTATACATCTCATTGCTCTTCGGGTTCCCTATAACTGTTCCCCCTCAGAGATCAATGGTTCGATTCTAGGCAGAATCATGTGCCTGGTCTTCTCTGATAAGACCAGAGTTCGATGCCAATCTGCCGTGACCGATTGGGCACAATAGATGCCAGAGAATTACAATTTTTATAAACATTTACCGTTCCAAGTTTTACAGCACTCGGATGGTTAAATAGCCAAAAACGTCTATTCAAATTATAAAATTTGGCGTTGCCACCATGTTGGATTTCTGCTCATCAGGTTATTCAAAGTTCCATAGGTGAACTATTGTTAATACTCTTTATCAACATATAAAATTTCAGTTTGATTGCTGTCATAGATTAGTAGGTATTGAGAACCGTCTAAATATTTCGGATGGTTGCTATGTTGGATTTTGATATTAAGTTTGTAGGCCATAGAGTTATGTACTGTTGGATGACGATTGTTTTGTAGGTTCATTATTCAAACGTTGACTTCGATCGCATGATTAGGATACAACAAATTAAAACTTAATTTTAAACTTTCGCACAGCCGCGATTTTGAATTTATGTAAGCAATTGAATAACATTACATGTCAGTGCATCACAATGTGTATAAACACTTGCTGTACCAAGTTTCACTGCACTCAGGTGGTTAAATTGCGTAAATCGTCTATTTTAATGTTTCTACATTGCTTGGTCGCCATGCTTATTTTGTACTTAACAGTATTCTGAAAGACACATATTTGACCTAATAATGCCTTTTATAATCGTACAAAATTTCAGGGTGATATCACTAGTAGTTACAGATATATACAGTGTGTCTCAAAAATGTACTATCACTTTGAATGACTATAAAATGATTATTATGAACATAGAGTCAAGTTTAAGGGCTTCAATTATAGCAGAGACATGTTATTAAAGACTCATGTTCGCAAATGTTCAAATTGATCACCGTCAGTTTCCAGGAGTTCGACAAACCGCCACCAACGCACCGGACCATTGCTCGCATCAGCGATAAATTTGAAGCAGATGGAACCGTTCACAACGTCAACAAGAAACGTTCTGGACGACCACGGACATCCACCAGTCCTAGAAAATGAGAACAGATGCAGGAAGCCCTAACTCGATCCCCACCGAAACCACTACGACAAACGGCTCGAGAGACACTTATCTCAAAAGATAGCGTCCATCGCATCATGAAGCGTCTGCGCTGGAAATCCTACATTCCAAACCGAAATTAATTGAAAGACAATGTCACGAATTTCCAAATGAACTTTGTCGTAACGTTTGCGAATCAATTGCTTCGCGTTATCAGCATTGTCTGGAGACAGACGGTCATCAACTTGAACATTTGCGAACATGAGTCTTAATTACATGTCTCCTCTATAATTGAAGCCCTTAACCTTGCCTCTATGTTAATAAATAATAATTTCATAGTCATTCAAATTGTTAGTACATTTTTTGAGACACCCTGTAGAATTCCGGCGAAATACTTTGCATATCCGCGATGTTGGATTGAGGAGACGTATTGAAATTTGAATAGCACGGTCGGGGTCGGACATAATAGTACTGTGTACTTACCGAGTTTCATTGAAATCGCTCCAGTTGTTTAGATTTTATTAGGGGGACACACACACATACCTAGGTACACAGACTAACAGAAGGTGATATCAAAAGCCTATTTTTTTTCATAAATGAAAATAAGCTAATAATTATTAGGGCTCGGATTTTTAGGTGCTAAAAATCTGGAAAATATTTATTTTTTTATGTATTAAAAATACCCGAAATATGTGACAAAAAAGTAAAAATATTTAATTATAATTTAGTTTATTAATGTAAATATTACCAATATGCAGTACTCACGAATGCAATTTATGCTATGTCTCACTGACTGCTAAAGCATTACAATACACAACGAGATACATCTTCAGGTTGTCCATCACAAATGACCGACGATTATCGCGAAACACTTCTTCTGAGGGCGCGAAAAGGCGGCAATATGTTTCTTGCCCTTGAGGTGTTGTGTAACTTGAGATCACTGTTCAGCCTTGATTGCTTTTCCACATGATTGGCAGAACAGAACGCCTTCATCAGAAGTAAATTATCTTTAAATTCTGCAAACTACTGCTGCAGATTATAACTTTTAGTTGCTTTTACTTTAGTCATCGTAGAATTGCCGTGAACTCCACAGTGCCAGAAATGAACTGCATGTGAGTGACACTTGTTCCTGGTAGCTGGGGAGGGGGAGATATAGCACGTGGTGCAATATGGCTATGGGCGAGGAAATCCAGCTTCCACAGTGAGTGGCACGGGGCGACAAGTTAAGAACAAAAATGCAGTAAATTGAAAGATCTAGCATTCTGATTTAAAAAAGTAGTTCCGTGAAGAACTATACAGCCTATTTTCACATATCCTACTTATGTTAACTGCCACTATCAACATGCAAAATTTCAGTTTGATTGCTGTAATAGATTCGTAGATATTGAGAACCGACTAAATATTTCGGATGGTCCCCATGTTGGATATTATATACGAAGTACGTCCGGAAAGTAAGTTCCGTTTGGTAATAACATTAAATTGTGTACAGATACAGAAAAATATTTATTGCACAAAATTCTACAACCCTTAAACTACTTTTCCACATAACTGCCGAAATGTTGCAGGCATTTGTTGTAGCGTGGCACGAGTTTTTGTATACCTTCTTCATAGACGTGTGCCGCCTGTGTCTTCAACTAGTTGTACGTTCCGCTGCAGCGCAGTTCCGCATATGCGCGGTAGACGCACTGTATCAAGGAGAAGAAACGTGCGCCATTTGGAGAGGGCTGTCAGCCACGTACGCGTTGTTGTGCATGTTTACTCGTACAATGTCAGTGTTGATTGAAAATCCCGCCGCTTGTGAAATCAGATCTGTGATTCGTTTTCTGAATGCTAGGAAAGTGAAACCATTTGAAATTTATCGGCAAATTTGCGAAGTGTATGGACAAAATGCGATGAGTGATTCAATGGTGAGAAGATGGGTCCGACAGTTCAATGAAGGACGTAGTGAAGTGCACGATGAAGAACGAAGTGGGCGTCCATCTTTGGTTACAGACGAATTGGTTCACGCGATTGATGGCAAGATCCGGGAAAACCACAGGTTTACAATTAGTGCTCTCGCTATGGAATTTCCCCAAATCTCACGATCACTAATTCATGAAATTGTTACCGAAAAACTGAACTTTCGTAAACTTTGCCGACGTTGGGTACCAATGATTCTTACGGAGCAACAAAAAACAAAACGGATGGGTAGTGCATTTCAGTTTTTGACCCGTTACAATGAAGGCGGCGAAGAATTTCTGACACAGATAGTCACAGGAGATGAAACTTGGGTTTCTTACGACACCCCTGAAAGTAAGCGGCAAACAATGGAGCGGAGGCACACTTCATCCCCAGAAAAGGTTAAGCCGAAACAAATCTTGACACCTCGGAAAATGATGTGCACAGTGTTCTGGGACTGGAAAGGCATCTTACTCATTGATTTCTTACCGCGTGGTCAAACAATCAACGCAGATGCTTACTGCGAGACACTTAGGAAATTGCGCCGCGCAATACTGAATAAGCACCGAGGGTTGCTGTCAAAAGGTGTTGTTTTTCTTCACGACAACGCACGACCACACACTGCAAATGTGACGAAAACCCTCCTACAGGGATTTGGCTGGAACGTGTTTGACCATCCTCCGTACAGCCCTGACCTCGCTCCTAGCGACTTTCATCTGTACTCACATCTCAAGTCTTTCCTTGGCGGTCAACACTTCAACAATGACGACGAGCTGAAAGAAGATATTTCCAACTGGTTGTAGACACAGGCGCAAACTTCTATGACGAAGGTATCCAAAATCTTGTGCCACGCTATGACAAATGCCTGCAAAAGTTCGGCAGTTATGTGGAAAAGTAGTTTAAGAGGTGTAGAATGTTGTACAATAAATAAGTTTTCTGTATCTGTACACAATTTAATTTAATTACCAAACGGAACTTACTTTCTGGACGTGCCTCGTATGTAGGTCCTAGAGTTACGTACTGTTACATGAACATTATTGTGTACGTGTAGCATTCAAACTTCAATCGCATGATTAGGACACTAGAAGTAACAAGGAGATTTTAAAATTTCGCACAGCTGCCATTTTGTGGTTATGGAAACAATTGAACTAAATTAGATGCCAATTGATTAACATTCGTATAAGGATTTACTGTACCAAGTTTCACTGCACTCGGATGGTTAAATTGCGAGAAACTTTCATGTGAATATTTAAAATTCGCGTCACCTCCATGTTGGATTTGTGATCACCAGGCTAAATATAGTCCTATAGGCGAACTTATGTTCATAGCCCCTATGAACATAAAAACAGTTTTATTGCTATAATAGATTCGTAGATATTCAGAGCCGTCTAAATATTTCGGATGGTCGCCATGTTGGATTGTTAAATGTATAGGCCATAGAGTCATGTACCATTAAAGGAAAATTATTGCGTAGGTGCATTATTCAAACTTTCACATCGATCGCATGATTACGACACAAGAAATAAACACTTAATTTTAAAATTCGCACAGCCGCCATCTTGAGGTTATGTAAACAATTGAACACAATTAAATACCAGTGCATTACAATGTGTATAAACATTTCCTGTACCAGATTTCATTGCGGTTGGAACATTAAATCGCGAGAAAGGTCTATTTAAAATTTTGAAATTCGCTTGGCCGCCATGTTCGTTTTGTAGTTAACCGGTTTCTGAAAGTCTTATGGATGAACTTCCAGTTGTGCCCTTTATCTCCGTACAAAGTTTCAGGGTGATATCGCTAATAGTTTCAGAGATATTGAATGCCGGTGAAATATTTCGCACATCCGCCATCTTGTGGTTATGTAAACAATTGAACGAAGTTAGATGTCGGTGTATTACAAAGTGTATAAACATATACTGTACCAAGTTTTATTGCGTTTGGTTGGTTAAATCGTGAGAAACGTCTATTTAAATTTCGCAACTTCGCTTGGCCGCCATGTTGGTTTGTACTTACCAGTTTTTCAAAAGTCACATAGGTGAACTTCAAGTAGTTCCCTTTATCACCGTAAAAATCCAAGGTGATATCGGGAATAGTTTCGGGGATATTGAATGCTGGTGAAATATTTCGCACAGCCGTCATGTTGGATTGGTGAGACGTAACAAAATTTGAAGGGCACGGTCGAGGTCGTCCGGATTAGTGTTATGAACTTACCGAGTTTCATTGAAATCGCTCTAGCCGTTTAGAAGTTATTAGGGGGCCACACACATACCCCAAACACACACGCGCACACTCACGGACAAAAGGTAATCTCATAAGCATATTTTTTCAAAATTGAAAATAGGCTAAAAATGTAAATATTATGTATTTTTATGTGCTAATAAGTGAAAAGCAGGAATTTATGTATTTATAGAAAAAATGCTCAAAATATGTATTTACATAAAAAATATATTTATTTACCTACAAATCCGAGCCCTAATAATTATTATGAGGAGGCATCTCAACAATATCTACCATGGTTGATGGATCGGACCCTGTGTCTCCTTGTTGGGCCTGCTCCCACGCCGGATCTCAACATTTCAGATTACCTGTGTCGGGATTCGATGTAGAATGGCGCATCTGAACGTATATTCTAGTCCACGTATTTACGGACAGAAGTCCACATTGCTTCTTGGTTCTTTAACTTCTTGAGGATCGTCTCCACCTCAATCCAAACACAAATAGAAACATTAGTAAAGTTATCGGAATGGCTGAATTTATTAGGCAGTTTCTATATGTCGTAAGCCCTTAAATGAAACAAAAGACCATTCCTTCTGCTTGGTCGGTATCTGTGGGACTCGAAACCAGTCTGTTACTAATGACGTTTGAAACATTTTCCATGTCCACATCTGCTTGGACTGATTCAATATGGGAAGCGTGGTGAGTCTATCAGTGTTATGCTTCATTAGAATCATTCATTTCAGTGCGGATATTCTCTCTGCAGCTAGATAGTGGTGTGTGACACAGTTATAAAACACATGGTTGGTTGAGAGAGAAACTCGAGCAGGGTAGCTGCCCTTAACAAAGGGTTTTCATGTTATCTACGGTATTCAGAATGAACGTCAAATAAAATTTCAATATCAGTTGATAGACTTTTGCCCGTCGTTCTTTTAACGCTCCACTGAAAACAGAAGAATTTTCGAAGAGATTTATCTTCCTTTTTTTGTAATACTTTCTTGAATTAAGAGAAGAAACCTTTATCTGTCATTATTATTATTATAAGAATACAAAACATTGCTGGTACTGTACCCATGTGAGTAATCTCGATGGTAAATATGCAGCTGCCTCCAGCTAGCATCAGGTCTCAGGCGCGTGCCGTTCCCCCAAATGAGCAGTGCATATTTTGGATTTGAAGCTATAAGGTAACAACTCTACAATAACAAGGCACAACTCTATTCTAAAACTTTAATTCAGTAAATGAAAATCATGGCTTCAAACACAAAAACAATCCCAAAACCAATCAAAAACAAAGCAAACAAAAATGTACTTCCACAATCCACAAATAAACAAAATGAAATCATAATAAAGTCATATTAAACCACAAAGCTGTACCCTTATGTGAACTTCATAAAGATATTCTAGTGCGCTGATGCACCTACGACTTCAATACAAACTGTACATTGATATAACAGTCATACAATGTGACTTCTTTAATATCACAAATTAATTATTCCTTAAACCTCTTGGTTTTAACAATTATGTGTGCCGTGCGTGTTTTGATTTTTCTCTTCTCACCAAACAAATGCTTTCATGCATTACCTATTCGGACGTTGCACCGCAATCAACGTGCAACTCCATAATTATGTAAGCTACCCCTCCACTTCCTCTATTTATATGGTTCCATTGCATGCTGTATGTGATTCCTACATAAAACGTTACGTTATAGCTGGTGTCGGATGGTACAATAGATTACCTCGCTCTCGTGGCGATTGGCATCTGGTAACTAACTTCAAAACTTGGTTTCAGTGACAGTACAAATACATCATCTAACTATTCGTCAGATAGCTAAAATAATGAACCATCAGGATATTCTATAATTATCCATGTGTTCCTAAACCACATGGCTACATTACTCAACATAACAATCTTTCATTATATGTCATTTACAAGGGTCTAAAATCTGTCCCTTTCAACTTGCCTTGACGGTTCGAGTTTAGACTGCAGACCCTCGGCTAGAGGAGTCCGCACACAATAGAAAGTGGGATGGGTGTTCCACCAAGTACCTCGACCCTCCTTAAAGGTTTTGAATGCTTTCCTTTCTAAGCAGTAAAGATTTACAAGACAAATACTGTCGTCTGACCGACACACATATCCCAAAGGATCTTAATTGACTATTATGCAAACAGGTATTGAATGAGCTTTTTAATTACTCCTACACAGAGGATATAATAATTACTGGCCTCACACGGGTCCATTCAACATGAAGGTTCGGGGTTCGTAATGCATTAGTCTAACGGGTGACCGATGTCTCAAGTAAAATATAGGCGTTCACTGCAGCTGTCGCCATGAGTTTCGCTACCACGAGCGGAAATAACTCATCACTAAGTTCTCGGGAGACCATAGAGTTTCGAGGTGTCCTCGTTTTCCTCGTCTCTATCATAGGATTCCAACCCGGAACACTTTCATATCCTTCCTCAGAGCTAGGGTACACACTACAACTCTGGCATAAAATTATATCTCCACTTATGCCCATGACATAGGAGATTTCATACGTAGAATAGACCATCTGGCCCCTTACTCAATGCTACGACCTCCGACCTGTATCATTAAGAGAAATCTATCAATTTACTCTATAAGCTTCTCATATAAGCTGCAAAATTCAATTCGTTAAAAGCTCTTTCATTACTGGCATCATTATTGAATATACGCAATATTCTGATATATGAAACTTCTTTACTTAATTACTGTAATGTCATCTTACTGTATCATCTTACTGCTTAGATTGATAAGTCTTGCAATTAGCGTAAATCTCTCGCTTACAACATTTATTTGTTTCCTGATGTGTTCATTCATACTTTTAATATTCATTATTATTATTACCATTAATCTCACTGACATAAATGACCAAAATCATTCTTTATTATTCTTATTAATCTCACTGACATAAATGACCAAAATCATTACTTTATTATTATTCTCACATAACTTTACCAAAAATCCGACATAGCTAAACGTCTTAAAAATCCGAACAATCGCTTTCGTCACATTTACATAACTGATTGCCATTCTTAATTCATAGTGGGAATAATTACTCCACTTAATGATGCAAATTAACATCTCAACTCTATAAAAATCAACACAATAATGATTAAACATGGAGGATCTGCCTCCTAAACTGATTTTTACTGGCATCTTTAGGGAATCACAACATGCAATGGCCCATATTTCTACATAATCATAACTTGTGGGGTACTTACATTTCTATAGGCGTCTATGGTGGCTCCAACCAATCATATTTCTCCATGTCGCCCGCCATTTGCAGGTTTAACGCGACATATTTATCTTGAAGACACACATTTTATAACACATAATTTTCATCAACAACACGACACGTTGCATAACTCTCAGGAAGCTATTGCTCCCAAACATGTGAAACACTTATCTAATCACTACTTTAAAGGATATTTTACATATGTTGTACACTTAACACACGTCACTTTATACACTTTTCAATGCTGAAATTCCCTAGCAAAGATCGAAATTGCAGGCGTCGACGGCATCTTCCGTGCTCCTATCAACTCCTGATTGAAAGTCTGGTTTACCTGCTTTCGGAATTCACCAACAGTTTTTATATTTTCCTACTCCTACGGTAAGCGTCCTGCGCTGCATAAATATGCTAGCTCCCGTCCTGAGTTTTATCATCTGGTACTCTCATGACATTACCAAACACTTCGTAGAGTTTCATTAGCGCATACCATCGTAATTACACATATACGATCAGTCAATACTATACACATTGCGCTTAACACTGTCCAATACTTTACACAAATAATTATTTACAATAGTTCTGCCATTCGTCTACACGGTGCTTCGTAACTGAACACGGCATAGTTCGTACTGCTGATTATGCCTATAGCACGACTATTATTCATACAAGCTTATTAAATGCTTCATTTACATGTACCAGTCTTTGTTCGGCGTCTATTATGAGTAGAACCGCCATGCGTTCTGCCTTGACGAACTTGCTTCAAAGTGGCTGTAACTGACTGAAGTTTCACTCGAAGACTGCTCGTAACTTACTTGAAGACTGCTGTAGACTGCTTACATACTGTCTCGTACTGCCCTCGTACTTGTTGCATACTAATTGCAACTTACTGCACTGTGCTACAACTGGGTAACTTCTAACGTAAACTGAGCGTGAAGACTGCATAAGACTGCAACTTGCTCGACTGTAACTGGGTGCAAACTGCACGTGAACTGCGCGTAGACTGAGCTTCAACTGAGAGAGACTGGGCGTAACTGAGCTGAGACTGAGTGTAACTGAGCGCTCCTCCAAGGGTCTACTCCCTTATATCAGATTCTCACTGAAAGTAGGGCGAAATCTTCCCGCGTAATCTTGGCTCCTCTCCCAGCGTGAATCTGGTCTCCAAACCATGATCATTGGGTTCCTCTTTCTTCACAGATTCCAAAACTATCTGCGTGCAAAGGAATCGCTCGTCCAATTAATTAATATTAATTCCTTTCTCCATAGCGTGGGACGCTATCTTACGGGTATTCCCCGGCAACATTCTCAAATCTATCCGCGCACAATGGTAGCTTTACAGTCCTTCCGCACTTCGTTAAATATGCCCCAATTTCGCAGGTAAAATGCTCTAAAATTAGCCTCCTGCCAAAAGATTCATCTGTGAGCAACTCTCATCTCAATTCGTTGCTCCAATCACGAGTAATCAATGATTTTCCTGGGCATCTCTCCTCCCACTCCTCAAATCTATTCTCCGTCGGGGAATAACTGGGTCATTATTCAGGCCTCCACCCTGCTCCAGACGACAGAATGGGGTCACAGAGATGGACATGGCTCCACTGGGCCCCACCCACAATTCTGGGCTAATTTGTAAAATGTCAACTCTGTCCTCTCCGTGCTTCAAGCCTCGTATAGCCTACACCAAGTAGTCTAATAATGCTGTAATCTGCTCATTATTCCCTGCATTATTTTAATAAATAATGTCATTGCACCAAAAATCACACCAGTGATTAAATATACACTTCTTTCGAGGGGTTTTTACCATGAAACTGCCTCTACAGATCTCTGGTTCGTTCCCTGGTGGAACCTTTATACTGAGATCACAGTCTCTGAGAACCACGTTCGATTCCAGTCAGCATAACCTCCTCGGGTTCATATTCCCCTTGCGAAACTTATAAAAGTCAATTGCAAGTGGCTTTCTATAAGTAACCAGCTGACTGTCTACCACTGTCTGTGTTTACGTTGGGGGTCCTTCACCTCGTCTGGCTGCGAGTAGGTTAGTACTGTTCCCCCTTCCACACTCGGCCTTCTTCCTAAGCTGTTCATTCTCCATGCGGAGGGTCGCGTTTATGGCCTCAACCTCTCTCGCCACTCTGACCATTTCTTCATAGAATTCTTGCAGACACTGGCATTCTTTCTTCTCTTCGCTTACACTGGGTAAACTGTCTGCTTCTCGTCCCGTCTTGCCGTTCCAACTTTCAGGTCTGACTGCTTGGCTGACTTCGCTCTCCCCGTTGATTTGGGTGTGCGTTACCAATACTTCTTCTTGTTCGTCGAATTCTTCTGGCGAGTAATAAATTTTTAAGTTGGCTACGTTCATAACGACCTCGTTTCCATTTTCTAGATGCCTTAACCTGTATGCATTGTTCTGGAGGTCTCTTATCACCTCGAACGGGCCGTGTTAAGCAAAATTGAACTTTTTATACTTGCGTGCCTCTGGATCTGAACTGGCGGGTTTCTAAATTAAAAATTGCTCTCCCACGAGAAGCGGTCTATGATACCTCTTCGCACGATTTCTTCTCTGACGTCTCTCCGCCTGTGCTTTGAGATATTCAAAGGTTCGTTGGATCCTCAATTCTCTACCGGGCTGTGCATCTACTGGTAATGGAATAACACCAGTCCACGGTCTCTCTGGTCTTTGATCCAGATGTAGAGTCACGGGAACCTGACCTGTCGCCTCATGTACTGTATTATTTATACAGTATTCAATGACTTCTAGAAATTCTATCCAACGCCAATTCTCCTCCGAGCAGTAGATCTTCATGTATTTCTGGATCTCTCTCATTACTCTTTCAACTGGACTTGCCTCAGGATGGCGAATGGTAGATAAAATCTGCCTAATTCCTAGAGTTTCCAGTTCTCGACGAAATTCTGCACTTGTAAAGCAACTTCCGTGGTCCGAGAGAATGTTATCCGGCTTCCCAAGAATCGGAATAACTCTCTCTTTCAGGCGCTTCAAGACCTGTTTTGAACTTGTCTTTTGTATGGGGCATAACACCACCATTTTCGAAAATACATCCATGGCTACAAAAATGTGTCTATTGCCTCTACGTGCTCTAGGCAATGGTCCGAAGTTGTCTATACTCAATAGCTGCCTTGGCTTCTCCGGTAACAACGGGATAGGTCGTTGCCTCATTAAAAAGGGATTTGACTTTACCCTCTGGCATAGATCACATGTCCTAATAGCATTTCTCACCGTTTCTCTCAATTTTGGCCAAGTAAATGCTTCCTTCAACAGAGCACAGAGTTTATCTATCCCCGGATGTCCAAATGCTCTGTGAGCTAGCCATACCAATCTTCTCCGCAAAGATGCAGGAACTACAATCCTTTGACGTGTATGATCTACATCGTCCCACTTGTGTAATATCTGATTATACCATACATAATCTGTCGCCAATGCCTCCGCCTCTCTGTATACCGCAGTTCCCCTTGCTAAGCGTCCCTCAAAGTAATCGATCATCATCTTCAACCATGGGTCTTCGCGTTGTAGGTTGGTAAGGTTCCTTAAGTCATCCAACGTCTTCTGATCTCGATTCTCAATCTGGACAGCTAGCGCTTCCTCTTCTCTAGGGTAACGACTTAATATGTCCGGTATTACATTCTCTTTCCCTGGACAGTATTCTATTTCCACATTAAATTGCTGGATATACAGGGACCATCTTGTCAATCTCTGGCTAGAAAAGTCTGTCTTTAACAAAAATGTTAAAGCTTTATGGTCTGTTCTGAGGACTATTCGGAAGCCATACACGAGTTTGTGCCAAGATTGCAACGCGTACAAAATTGCGAGCAATTCTATCTCTGTGATCGTGTAGTTTTTCTCATGGGCTTTCAGTCTCCTGCTTATAAAGGCGATAAAAACTTTCTTCTCAGGCTGGTCAACATTTTCCTGGAATAGCATCGCTCCGATCCCAATAAGTGATGCATCCGTCTGTATGATGAACTTCTGGGTATAATCCGGGTATCCCAGCTTCACATATTCCAAAAGCATTTGTTTTGACCTCACGAATGCTTCCTGACATTGCTCCGTCCAATTCCATCTGCCGCCTTTCTTCAATAGGTCCTGCAGGGGTGCTACTGTCGCAGTATAGTTTGGGCAGTGGTTCGAAAAGAATCCAATTACTCCCAAATACTGTCGGACGTGCTTAACTTTCGTGGGTCGAGGGAAATTTCGAATTACTTCCAATTTATCTGGGTTAGGCTTCACTCCATTTGCATCAATAACATGCCCTAGGAATTTAACTTCCCTCTGACAGAAGTGCGATTTCTTGATATTAACCTTAAAGTTAGCTTCTCGAAGGTCATCTAGCAACTTCTTCAGGTCTCTCATGTGCTCCTCCAGAGATTCTGATGTGAGTAGAATGTCGTCTACATATCTGATGGTACTCTCTTTAACCTCATCTGATAGATTGCGATCTAACGCTCTTATCAGGGCTGAACCAGCTGTTTTCAACCCAAAAGGTAGCCTTAAAAATGTGAATGTATGTTGATCAAACATAAATCCTGTCAACAAACTAGTTTTCTTCTCTAATTCAAGATGATGGAAACTGGATGTGATATCTAAATTTGTGAATATGGTTTTCCCTTTAAACTTCCTGAGGATCTCTTTAATAGGTGGCACTTGGTCAAATTCCGGAATAACTCTCAAATTTAAGCGTCTCAGGTCCAGGCAGACTCTGACAGATCCGTCTGTCTTTGGTACAATTACCAATGGACTTACGTAAGGCGTAGGTGTCTTCTCAATAACACCGGCCTCCAACATCTCCTGAATTGCCTCCTTCACTTTAGCATAATGCTTTTCAGCTATAGGGTAGGGTTTCTGCCTAAATGGTGTCCAATCACTGACTTGAAAAGCATAAGTGAAGTTCTTTATCCGACCAGGTCTCGAATCAAAGACTTCCTTCTGTTCCAGTAATAACTGCTTTAAATTTTCCTTCGCTTTTAGCCCAATTTTCGCTTCTTCTAGCTTTTCCGAAATATATTCTTCCAATTTGGGTTCCAGATCTTTTTCCAAGTCTGTGGCTAGTGTTTTAAGCTCCTCTTCTAACTGCTCAATAGCTAACACTCCCTCCTCAGCCACATCTCTGTATGCATGCCATACTTGTTCACTTGATCCTGGTTCAATCTCATTGAGTGCGACCTCTAAGCCTTCAGCTTCTTCATTCACATGGAACATAACCCTGTCCTGTGCTAGGTCGATTATCACTCTGTATTCCCTTATAAACTCTGCCCCAATAAGTAGGTTATAAGGCAGTTTGTTTACTAACAGAAAACTCTGTGAGAAAATAGAGCCTCCTATCTGTAAATCTAGGAATACCTGGTATTTACATATCATTGTTCGGTCTGGAATTACCCCTTTAATCTTGACACTAGAGATCGGTATTTTCAAAATGTTCTCTCTCCGGGCTATTTCATTATATAGAGCTTGTGTCATCAGGCTCACTGTTGATCCTGTGTCTAGCAGACTTCTGACTTTTAATCCTGAAACTCTTACAATTATAATAGGCAATTCTCTCTTGACCATGACCTGTGGTCCTCCTGTATCCTCAATCAGTTCTTCTGGTTTGGCTATCCAATTGATGATGTTAATAGACTTCCATCCATCAGTCTCAAACTCTTCTAATTTTGGCGTTTTTTTTTTCTTCAGCGCCCGCCCCCTTGGAGTTTCTTCTCTCCTGTTCGCTGCGCTGTAGTTCCAAACTCTTAGCTCCATCTCCATATCTGTCTGGCGATGTCCTGTTCTGCATGACTTCTTGCCATCGAACTTGTTGTTTCTGGGGCTCATCTCCCCTTTCTTCGAGGTATCGCAAAGAAGCATGATATCGTTCTTCTACCTCGTCATCGAAGTTACTTCTTCTTTCTTGGGGTCTCCAATTTCTATTATTGCCTTCTTGGCCATTATTACCTCCATTGTTATGGTACGGTTTACCCCTGTTATTCTGCTTATTCCACGAACTTCGACCTCTTCCTCCTCTATTAGCATTTCCATTGACCTTTGACTGCCATCTTCTGGGTTCCTGTTCCCATTGCCGTCCATAGGAATCTAATGTTTCTGTGCTCATAGCTTTGTTGTTCCTTGGAGCTTGCTGTTGGTCAGTCTGTGTGTTGGTCACGTGGACTTGTTCCACGGTTCGACTCTGACGCATTGTATTTGCTGTGGTGAGGTCCAGTTGCCTTAGAACTGTCTCCATTTCCATAGCAGTTTTCGCATTAGCCGAGATTAGTAGCCTTTGGATCTCGTATGGAAGCTGTTTGGCGATAGCAATACATAGCTCCAGTTCGCTCGGTTTTTGATCCAGCTCTTTAAAGCGACACATCTGCGATATGAAAAATTCTGCGTACTTTGTTGGATTATTAGTACTGTATTTCTTTGCATATAAATCCAACCGTAAATTCTGTTGAGTCGCGGCGTCCCAATATCTCTTCAAGAATGCCTCACGGAACTCCTCAACAGTATCGAAAGTGTAACGGAAGCTGCGAAACCATAATGCGCACTCCCCTTCTGTTAATTTCTCTATAGCACGTAGCCTACGCTCCTGCGGTATTCGTGCATCATTTAGATATTCAGTCACTTCCTTTAACCAATATTTTGGTGTCATACTACAGTGGCTACCTGAAAATTTCCTTGGTTTTTCTTCGCTTGCCCTAATGACGTTTATCACCTGGGTGTGCATAGCATTTTCATGTGGCGTCGATGCCGCAATTGGTACACCTGGCGTCATATAAGGACTTTCCCCTGGGCCTGTAGCATTCCTGCTCATAGGTTGGGTTTCTAAGTCTGCCCACCTCATATCCTCCATGCTGCCTTCACTTGACTTAGGACCTTTCAGAAGCGTTTCCTCCTGTGCTATTATCCTAGTCTCCATTTGATTGTGGCGCATCTCTGCTCTTTCTAGGCGAGTAATGACTTCTTTCTCTATTCTTGTAAGCCTATCTCGGTTCTCCTCGGCTACTTGAAATATTTTCACCTTGTCTTCTTTCAGACTTTGTTTGATATGGGATATTTCATCCTTTACATCTTCTTTAATTTGCGCAAGGGTCTTGTCGCTTGCCTCTGTTTTCTGGCCTTCTCTTATTTCGAGTTCTTCTCTCAACCCTTTAATTTCATCTTGAATGTGTCCATTGACTTTAGACAATTCATTCCGGACCTTGGTGATCTCATCTCTATTCTCCTCTTGCCTTTTGTTAACTATGACAATGTCACTTTGAACTTGGTCCAGTTCTTGATGAACTTTGCCCATCTGACTTTTCACGTTGCTTACCAGCTCCTTACTTTCATGAGCGATAGCCTTAATTTCGCCTATTTCCTGGCATTGACCTAATATATTCTGGTCCTGTTTCTTGAGGTCACCGTTAATTGCTCTAGCATAGCTTTTCAATTTCTGGTCCCATTTGGAGTCGTTCTCCTCTAATCTCTGGTCTACCGTTTTTGTAAACTCTGCGAACTGTTTCGCTTGGCGTTCGAGATTCGCCTCATTTTGGATTTGAATATCCTTAATATCGTTAGACAACGCATCTAATCTACTGTTGGTTTCCTCCTGAGCATGCTTACACGCTTGTAAATTACCCTCAAGTTTGGCTTCTATAGCCTCGAAACGTTTATCAGTTTTAACCTGCATTTCCGATACAATGCTTACAACAGTATCTGTTACTTCGGTCTTAATTACTTCTTGCATTTGACCTAACTTATTGTTTAATTCAACTTTATATTCAACTTTATTTGCATCTAAACGGTTGTTTATTTCAACCTGATTTGCATCTAACCTGTTACTTAACTCACTCTGGTTATCATCTAACCGATTACTCAGTGCAACCTGATTGGCATCTAAACGAGTGTTTATGCTCTCCTGGAAAGCCTTGGCTTCCAGTTTATTCTGCTCGTTAACAGCATCAAAATGCTGTTTCAATCCTGCAATAACCTGCAAGATTTCCTCCGTACCTGACATTTTACAATAACACACTTAAATATGCAGGCAGGCTTCCTGGAAAAATATGTGGATACGTTTCGAAGAGAAACATCAAACACTGCACACATATTGTGAAGTCGTACAAAACCTGATAATATTATGGTAGATTGTGGATCTTGTATGTAGCGCTCATACCCTTGGGCAATTCTCTTCTCAATAGAGAGATTCTGCGTTACATAAAAAGCCTACTGAATTCAAAAATCACTCAAACACAGTTTGAGGCAAAACAATTACTATGGTTTTCCCCATGAAATACCATAAAAAATCTATGGGTTTTCCCTAAATCCCATAAGCTCCACGTACCTGGGCGCCATGATAATAAAAAGAGTAAATACAGACCCCACAGACGGGCGTCATGATAATAATGAGAGTAAATACAGAGGAGTAGAACTGTACTTATACATCTATCAAAATTTTTATGTACGTATCGGAACTTATCTAGGGATAGGAGCGGTCATTCCCTACTTCGTTAATTCTTACTTTAATAGAGTTGTGTGCATTAAATCTGACCGACTTTAGTTGTACCGATAGCTCAAATCACAATATAGGACATCAAATCCCATGTACCCATGTGAGTAATCTCGATGGTAAATATGCAGCTGCCTCCAGCTAGCATCAGGTCTCAGGCGCGTGCCGTTCCCCCAAATGAGCAGTGCATATTTTGGATTTGAGGCTATAAGGTAACAACTCTACAATAACAAGGCACAACTCTATTCTAAAACTTTAATTCAGTAAATGAAAATCATGGCTTCAAACACAAAAACAATCCCAAAACCAATCAAAAACAAAGCAAACAAAAATTTACTTCCACAATCCACAAATAAACAAAATGAAATCATAATAAAGTCATATTAAACCACAAAGCTGTACCCTTATGTGAACTTCATCAAGATATTCTAGTGCGCTGATGCACCTACGACTTCAATACAAACTGTACATTGATATAACAGTCATACAATGTGACTTCTTTAATATCACAAATTAATTATTCCTTAAACCTCTTGGTTTTAACAATTATGTGTGCCGTGCGTGTTTTGATTTTTCTCTTCTCACCAAACAAATGCTTTCATGCATTACCTATTCGGACGTTGCACCGCAATCAACGTGCAACTCCATAATTATGTAAGCTACCCCTCCACTTCCTCTATTTATATGGTTCCATTGCATGCTGTATGTGATTCCTACATAAAACGTTACGTTATAGCTGGTGTCGGATGGTACAATAGATTACCTCGCTCTCGTGGCGATTGGCATCTGGTAACTAACTTCAAAACTTGGTTTCAGTGACAGTACAAATACATCATCTAACTATTCGTCAGATAGCTAAAATAATGAACCATCAGGATATTCTATAATTATCCATGTGTTCCTAAACCACATGGCTACATTACTCAACATAACAATCTTTCATTATATGTCATTTACCAGGGTCTAAAATCTGTCCCTTTCAACTTGCCTTGACGGTTCGAGTTTAGACTGCAGACCCTCGGCTAGAGGAGTCCGCACACAATAGAAAGTGGGATGGGTGTTCCACCAATTACCTCGACCCTCCTTAAAGGTTTTGAATGCTTTCCTTTCTAAGCAGTAAAGATTTACAAGACAAATACTGTCGTCTGACCGACACACATATCCCAAAGGATCTTAATTGACTATTATGCAAACAGGTATTGAATGAGCTTTTTAATTACTCCTACACAGAGGATATAATAATTACTGGCCTCACACGGGTCCATTCAACATGAAGGTTCGGGGTTCGTAATGCATTAGTCTAACGGGTGACCGATGTCTCAAGTAAAATATAGGCGTTCACTGCAGCTGTCGCCATGAGTTTCGCTACCACGAGCGGAAATAACTCATCACTAAGTTCTCGGGAGACCATAGAGTTTCGAGGTGTCCTCGTTTTCCTCGTCTCTATCATAGGATTCCAACCCGGAACACTTTCATATCCTTCCTCAGAGCTAGGGTACACACTACAACTCTGGCATAAAATTATATCTCCACTTATGCCCATGACATAGGAGATTTCATACGTAGAATAGACCATCTGGCCCCTTACTCAATGCTACGACCTCCGACCTGTATCATTAAGAGAAATCTATCAATTTACTCTATAAGCTTCTCATATAAGCTGCAAAATTCAATTCGTTAAAAGCTCTTTCATTACTGGCATCATTATTGAATATACGCAATATTCTGATATATGAAACTTCTTTACTTAATTACTGTAATGTCATCTTACTGTATCATCTTACTGCTTAGATTGATAAGTCTTGCAATTAGCGTAAATCTCTCGCTTACAACATCTATTTGTTTCCTGATGTGTTCATTCATACTTTTAATATTCATTATTATTATTACCATTAATCTCACTGACATAAATGACCAAAATCATTCTTTATTATTCTTATTAATCTCACTGACATAAATAACCAAAATCATTACTTTATTATTATTCTCACATAACTTTACCAAAAATCCGACATAGCTAAACGTCTTAAAAATCCGAACAATCGCGTTCGTCACATTTACATAACTGATTGCCATTCTTAATTCATAGTGGGAATAATTACTCCACTTAATGATGCAAATTAACATCTCAACTCTATAAAAATCAACACAATAATGATTAAACATGGAGGATCTGCCTCCTAAACTGATTTTTACTGGCATCTTTAGGGAATCACAACATGCAATGGCCCATATTTCTACATAATCATAACTTGTGGGGTACTTACATTTCTATAGGCGTCTATGGTGGCTCCAACCAATCATATTTCTCCATGTCGCCCGCCATTTGCAGGTTTAACGCGACATATTTATCTTGAAGACACACATTTTATAACACATAATTTTCATCAACAACACGACACGTTGCATAACTCTCAGGAAGCTATTGCTCCCAAACATGTGAAACACTTATCTAATCACTACTTTAAAGGATATTTTACATATGTTGTACACTTAACACACGTCACTTTATACACTTTTCAATGCTGAAATTCTCTAGCAAAGATCGAAATTGCAGGCGTCGACGGCATCTTCCGTGCTCCTATCAACTCCTGATTGAAAGTCTGGTTTACCTGCTTTCGGAATTCACCAACAGTTTTTATATTTTCCTACTCCTACGGTAAGCGTCCTGCGCTGCATAAATATGCTAGCTCCCGTCCTGAGTTTTATCATCTGGTACTCTCATGACATTACCAAACACTTCGTAGAGTTTCATTAGCGCATACCATCGTAATTACACATATACGATCAGTCAATACTATACACATTGCGCTTAACACTGTCCAATACTTTACACAAATAATTATTTACAATAGTTCTGCCATTCGTCTACACGGTGCTTCGTAACTGAACACGGCATAGTTCGTACTGCTGATTATGCCTATAGCACGACTATTATTCATACAAGCTTATTAAATGCTTCATTTACATGTACCTGTCTTTGTTCGGCGTCTATTATGAGTAGAACCGCCATGCGTTCTGCCTTGACGAACTTGCTTCAAAGTGGCTGTAACTGACTGAAGTTTCACTCGAAGACTGCTCGTAACTTACTTGAAGACTGCTGTAGACTGCTTACATACTGTCTCGTACTGCCCTCGTACTTGTTGCATACTAATTGCAACTTACTGCACTGTGCTACAACTGGGTAACTTCTAACGTAAACTGAGCGTGAAGACTGCATAAGACTGCAACTTGCTCGACTGTAACTGGGTGCAAACTGCACGTGAACTGCGCGTAGACTGAGCTTCAACTGAGAGAGACTGGGCGTAACTGAGCTGAGACTGAGTGTAACTGAGTGCTCCTCCAAGGGTCTACTCCCTTATATCAGATTCTCACTGAAAGTAGGGCGAAATCTTCCCGCGTAATCTTGGCTCCTCTCCCAGCGTGAATCTGGTCTCCAAACCATGATCATTGGGTTCCTCTTTCTTCACAGATTCCAAAACTATCTGCGTGCAAAGGAATCGCTCGTCCAATTAATTAATATTAATTCCTTTCTCCATAGCGTGGGACGCTATCTTACGGGTATTCCCCGGCAACATTCTCAAATCTATCCGCGCACAATGGTAGCTTTACAGTCCTTCCGCACTTCGTTAAATATGCCCCAATTTCGCAGGTAAAAGGCTCTAAAATTAGCCTCCTGCCAAAAGATTCATCTGTGAGCAACTCTCATCTCAATTCGTTGCTCCAATCACGAGTAATCAATGATTTTCCTGGGCATCTCTCCTCCCACTCCTCAAATCTATTCTCCGTCGGGGAATAACTGGGTCATTATTCAGGCCTCCACCCTGCTCCAGACGACAGAATGGGGTCACAGAGATGGACATGGCTCCACTGGGCCCCACCCACAATTCTGGGCTAATTTGTAAAATGTCAACTCTGTCCTCCCCGTGCTTCAAGCCTCGTATAGCCTACACCAAGTAGTCTAATAATGCTGTAATCTGCTCATTATTCCCTGCATTATTTTAATAAATAATGTCATTGCACCAAAAATCACACCAGTGATTAAATATTCACTTCTTTCGAGGGGTTTTTACCATGAAACTGCCTCTACAGATCTCTGGTTCGTTCCCTGGTGGAACCTTTATACTGAGATCACAGTCTCTGAGAACCACGTTCGATTCCAGTCAGCATAACCTCCTCGGGTTCAGTACATCACAACATAACTGTACAGGCTTCAAGGAGCCAAAGTATAGTTACTGAAGCAGCCACTTCTAAGCTGGAAAGTCGAAATCGCCACCCATGAACTTCGGGTTGTTGAGAGAACTACTGACTTCTGCATTAGTTTGTACAGTTGAGTATCCAGATCCAGTCCTTTATTGCCTTCGAGCTAGGCACTTGGGATCATGCCCGTACTTGAGACAATGGTAGGTATGGTCTTTACCCGTTCTACATGCCATTACCATCAATCAAGGTGGTTTGCTTTGTCTTCTTGCTGACAACCACCAGATCTGGCCTGTTGTGTGATACCGATTCATCAGTCAGAATGGTTCGGTCCCAATACAACTTGTATTCTTTGTTTTCTAGAACACTCTCTGCCTGATTTTGGTGGTACGGAACTTTCTTTCCTTTTAGAAGCAGAAACTTATCAGCCAACGCCTGATGCATGATTTGTGTAACTGCATCATATCTTTGTTTGTGCACCGTCGCAAGGAAATATCTATCTGCAGATGTAACAACTATGCTGTATTGTTTCTGAATGTTGACAGCCGTAGCGGCACTTATTATCTGGTACAGCGGGATCTTTTACGATGAACTTGAGATAGTTCCTGGTAGGGATGACTCAGTCTTGAATCGTAAGCATAAAGCCTTCTATTCAGTTTCTGGAAAGATCTGTCCTGATGTGAGTCAGTAGTTTGTTATTATTATTATTATTTTATTTGCAATTGAAATGTAAATACTAGAGGGTTTCGAGTGTCAACTATGGTAACGTACGTAACAAATCACTCATTTTGATTGGTTACATTATTTTTATCTCTCATACCATAGTGTACATGCAGCTAGCTGCAGCTAACCATAGATAGAAGCATTCACAGTGCTGCTCTCTTTTGACTACTTCGGGTACTGCTGACGCTAGATTGCTCGGAACACCACTTGCAATATTATACATGCAATACCTCAATTTTGACCAAAATGTCACTAATCATGGTTTACAACCCTTTGTATGTCTACCCCTCATTATTCCCGTTTTCCAACGGGGTCGGGTATGAGATGCGATGGAAGTCTTTGTGGCGGATTGTTTTTACGGACGAATGTCCTTCCTGACGCCAATCTCATGAGAGGAGTTATTGAGAGATGAAATGAATTTTTTAGCGTATGACATTTAGTGCCGGGAGTGTCCGAGGACATGTTCGGCTCGCCAGTTTGTAGCTGCTTCTATGCGGACACCCATGGGGTGAGCTACAAGTGACGTAGCTTGTGGAGTGTTGTCTGGGGATGAAAGTTTGAGTGTAAGGGCGAGGAGTTGGAAGGTAGGGGCTGTGGCCTGTAGTTAGGGACCAAACCCGGCATTTGCCTGGAAGAAAGATGGGAAACCACAGAAGACCATCTTCAAGGTTGCCGGCGGGGGGATTCGAACCTCCTCGCCTCCCGGATGTGAGCGACTGCCAGCAGTCATGCCGTAACGACCACGGCTAACTCACCCGGTGATGAAATGAATGATGGTGAATGAAACTGGGCAAGGCCGTGGAAGGAAGCGGCCGTGGCCTGTCAGAAGGTATTGTCCCAGCATTTGCCTGGAGTTGAAAATGGGAAACCACGGAAAACCATTTCAAGGACGGCCGACGGTGGGGCTCACACCCACGCGTCTACCGAGTCAGCAGAGAGTTTGGCCCCATGACCTAACGCTGCGCAGTTTTTTTATTTAGCCTACTTTTCACATTTTGCAAAAATGAGGAAAAAGTAGACTTATGAGATCGGGCAAATGTGTGTCTGTCTGTCTGTCTGTCTGGCTGTGTGTGTGTCTCCCCTATCAATTCCTAAACGGCTGCAGCAATCGGAACAAAATTTGGTAGGAGTAAAGATCTATACCTGAATATCTCACGGTCATATTTGAAAATTATGTCAGTGCTACCAACTGCCGAAAAATCGCAATTGAAATTTGAGCTCCACGTTGGATATCATGGAAGGTATTAATGGGAGCTGTTTCAAAATTGGCACACGTATAGATAATAATATTGCAGTTTAATTTCCAGGAGGCCATACATGGCAGTGTTGCCAAAATGATTATAAGCCTGCTGATAGGTCCAAATTTTAAATGCATTTAACTTCTACACTATCAATTGGATTTCAACCAAATTTTTTATGTGCTATGTGTACATAAGCAGATATGACTGGGCGTATTCTTATGAGCCACCAGGGCTGCCAACTGTTAATAAATGCTCTCAATTGTTTTATGCAAATCCCCATATATCAGAAAGTATGCAAGCCGACAGATTTAAACTATGCACACGTATAGTACCCGACATTCTATATTAATTTGGAGTAACTTATATACGTCAGAGCTGCCAACATGATTCTAAGCCTGCTGATAGGTCCAATTTTAAAATGCATGTAACTTCTATACTAACTAATGGATTTCATTCAAAATTGACACAACAATAGATCATATTATTTCAGATTATTTCTGACCAATACATGTATGTCATTGTTGCCAACATGATTTTACGCGCGCTTTTAGATCCAATGTTTAACTGCATGTAACGTCCTTGCTATCCATTGGACGTCAACAAAATTTTGTATTCTGTACCTTAAGAGATGGAACTAAGAATATATTCAGTCACCAGGGCTGCCAACTGTAGTTCTCTATTAGGCTGCATTATGCCAGGTATACAGTATTCCGAACTAATTAGAAATTTCGATATTACCAACTTAATTTCGTCAGTATTCTAGAGAGATCCATATAGATTAATCATTGGCATGGATCTTAAATGTTAAGAAAAGTAGGCTCTTTAGTTCGTCACGGAACTTCTTGTTAAATGTAAGTCTTGTATTTCTATTCATATTATTATTTGCGCTGAGAAAGGCCACAATGCGGTACAAGAGAAAGTACAAATTAATATTGACTTGAGGTTTCTAATCATCAGAACTTATTACCAATTTATGTTTCGACATGGCTTCTAATCATATAACGTTTTATCTATGGAGTCTAATTAGGCTGTGCGTACATTGGAACCATGATCGTACGAAATTACGTTGTACGAACACACACGAATACGTACGAACAATCCCAACGCCTGCTATATTTCGCATGCTCGCAGACTGCACACGCGTTAGTCGTATGTATTACGCACATTTAGGTATGACATACGATCACATTCCCAACTTGCTGGGATTTTACCGTACGAACTGCGAACAAAATAGATGTAGAAAAGTTCACAACGTTGGTATATGAACGAAAATGATTGTGATATAGTCGGGGAAAGTTGCTGAATTTAGTCAGATCAGACTTGACATTGTCAAGGATATATTCAAATGTATCTTTTGTCATACAAAAATAACTATAAAATCGCTTCTTGCCACTCTTCAGATCTTCCCAGATGTGATGGAATTCACCTAGTTCTTCCCTTTCAAATAAATTTCATTAATCCACTGAGTTCACGATTCCGTCTTCCACGTCTCACAAGAGCATTCTCTAATAGATATAAGTTATTCATGTTGCCTGTGGAAGTTAATAATGATTAATGAGAGATCGGAACGCACGAGTTCGCAACTAGTGTGTGCGTTCATGACACAAATACGGATCCAATGTGCACTCAGCCTAAATGTATATGTTAATCATTCCTTTTTTCATTCTAAAAGCCTTGACAAAGGGACCCTTATACTATCAAGTGCCCGCTGCCCAGCCCTGTTGGCCTACAGCAGGCTGTTCAGCCGAGCAGCTCGTCAATGAGCAGAGGAGTACTCGCCGCCTTGCATGAGTAAACCTGCAACACGCAATACCGCTCTGCTGTCACTGTGCGTTGGATACATCAAGACTGGCAGGAAACGCATGGACTTGTGTTATGACCTTCGCCCAGTGACGTATTGGCTATCACCCCCACTCCTCTCCACCCGTGCTCCGACCAACACTACTGAGTACTCGCGTGTACGCATACTCAAACTCATGGATTTGGAACAGCCTGGCCTACAGATTGTGGCGTGGTGCCACGTCGGATCCCCTTGGATTCTTGACCGCGCTGCTGCCTCTCTGATCAGACATCTACTCGAATGCCCTCATGAGGCTGAGCACACCCTGTTCCAGCCCATACGTCAGTTTATAAAATAGCTGTCTGCGCTGGGAATCGAACCCGGGGCCTTTGTGTCGGTGGCAAGTGTGCTACCTGAACAGCACGCTTGCTAATTACTAATAATACAATAGTAAACACAACACATCTTACACATGTTCGAAATTAACAATTCAGCAGGCTAATTTTATTACATACGTTACCAGCCGTGGTGGCCGAGAGCGCTAACGCCTAACACACTACCTCATGCCTCGCTGAAATCGGTAGAGCGGGATTCGAACACCACCTCAGCCTTTCTAAAGATCGTTTTCCGTGGTTTCCGATTTTCACCCACCAGATAAATGCCGGAATGGTTTCGTTTAACAGATTCACGGCCGACTTCCTCCCCAATTCCTTCCCTGACCTTTCCTTCATTAGTCCTAAGTTAGCGGTCACCTGTCACCATTCCCAGTTGTATCTGCTGACTAAGTGTGTCCATCTCCCAGACTCTGTCCTTGTGACGGTAGAGTGGGTGAAACCGAGCTTGGAGAATAAGCGGTCCAAAAAAAAAAACAGGTAAATTACTTACCGGTTTATTTATTAATTTAGCTTTTGGAAACACATTGCACAAAGATATACTCTATATAAGGTGCGTTCAAAAAGTAACGAGCCGGAGGCTGTAATGCGCAAACCGGTGACGACATCGGCTAATCGTGGCGTGTGTAACGAGGTGTGGTTCCGACCAGAGCGTGGAAGGCCACAGTCCATCGCTAGAGGGCACGCGTGCACGTCGCGTGACGATACAAAGCGAGCAGCAGCATGCATCAATCGTCCAACGCTGCCAGTCGCATTGCACACCATCATGAAGGAACGACGGAACTTGCGCAAAGTGTGTTCCCAATGGGTGCCCCACAGTCTTCAATCACACCAGGAAGTATGTCGAATGGCCTACTGTCTTGGCCTTGGTTGGACGGTTGATGCATGCTGCCGCTCGCTTTGTATTGTCACGTGACGTGCACGCGTGCCCTCTATCGACGGGCTGTGACCTTCCACGCTCTGGTCGGAACCACACCTCGTTACACACGCCACGATTAGCCGATGTCGTCACCGGTTTGCGCATTACAGCCTCCGGCTTGTTACTTTTTGAACGCACCTTATACATATTTAGATAATAGTCTATACACTGAGTCTCAAACGTGCTATCCAGATTTGTGATGTATTCAATAGCCTGATTTGTTGCGAAGAGGAACTCCTGGGAGTCACCATGGAATGCTCGTAAGGGACACGCTTGGACAATGGTGCTGAACCGTTTGACGTTCAACACCACAATCACAGCGCGGGGAGGATGTCATCCCCCATTTATGTAGGGAAGCGGCGCATCTACCGCAATTAGTTCGTATTCTATTCAGAGTGGTCCAAATCTTCCTGTGTTTATCAAATCCTGGTGGCCTGGTTTTGATACAGGGCTTCTTCGGTTGTTCCTTTGTGGCACTGGTTTGCCACAATTTAGTCCATCGATCACTTATATTATATTTATTGTTAATGACTTGACAAGTTTGTAATGGACGATGACGAGAACGGAGTCTCTTTGTGTTGATGGCAGGAATGTCTTCATGAATAGGGAGCTCAGGACTAGCAGATATTTTCGTGAATTCAAGCACAAGTGAACATTCTCGACGCAGGGAAAGAGGCTCAATATGGCTCAGGGTTGGAAGCCAGAATGTAGGCGTATTCTTTAAAGTGCCTGTTATAATGCGCATGGTACTATTCATACACACAATAGGCTGTAACAAACCCAAAAGCTACCTGACGAACAGAACCAGTCAATAAGGTCAAAATACATTTCAGAACTCTATAAACTCACTCAAATAAATGTGGATACCAATTACAGAGAAATACGAGTATACTTTCAGTCTGTCTTAAACACACCTATGCGTTTGGGGAAAGGCTCTAGGACTTCGACAGGCAGTGCATTGTGAATGAACATTTCCCATAATTCTTGCACTGTCGTCGGCTCTTATTTTTATAGGAAGGATCCTTCCTGGTCATGTAAGTAAACTATCCAAGACGCTTGCTAAGCTCTACGCATGCCTGTTGACTAGTGTAAGAGTTGTATATAACGCAGAGCTCCTTGTTTCCTCTTGACTTCCAGTGATTCCCAACCAAGTCTCTCTAACTTTCGTGTTACACTGCTCCTAGGATTAATATCATTTACCACAGACCTAGCAGCCTTTCTCTGCACCACCTCTACACGCATTAGCCCTACTTCATAAAGCGGGCCATACACGCTGAGATCCGTTTCGAGAGACTGTCTCATGGGGCGGACTCTAGATACAGGTCTCTCGTCTCCATGATGTTACACACGCCGAGATTTGTTGTTAGTTTTAGTGGAAATAACATGGCGTCCGATCCTCCAGTAGACGAAATGCTTGCTATGGGGATAGTTCTTGGTGTTTGTTTAATGAAAAAATCGAAGGAAATGCGGTCTAAAACATGGTTAACAAAGAGAGCAAACTACTCTTCATATAGCATAGGCCCTGAAATGAGGCCTTTCACAAAAAATCTTGTTAGTTACTCAACTGCTCACACAGCGCTATTGACCAAGCATTGCACGACAAAGACTTATCTCTACTTAGTGTAAAACAAAGTCCCTGATTCCTGGATGCCACAGGAAATCTCGAGAACCACTGGAAGGATTTCTACAGAAATCTTCCTCGAGATTACCTTTACAGAATGGTGACAGCCGCATCATAATCCATCCAGTGGTTCTCGAGATTACACACTTAATAAACGTACTGTACAGCTTTTTATTAATCGCGCCTATAATGGGATGGGAGTGCGCTCTATCGGCGACGAGTAGAAATTTTCCAATTACACGTTATGCATGGGCTCTAACTGGGATTGTCAAGGCCGGTAAAGAGCGCAGCTCGCATCCAGTCGGCTGTGCTCTGTGATACACGCGATACTTCCCTACACACGTGTAAACTTGTTGATACTTGTATCGTGTTGCTTGTATCTCTCTAAAGGTCTCTTGTCCAGAGCGAGAGACGTGATACCTGCTCCGTTGCGTCGTGATACCATGTGAGACCAGCTGTGACAACGCTACACACGACACAGCTGGGGCCTGTTCCATGAATGAACTTTGCAACTTTTCTCTTTTCACTTTGCACTTTTCAATTCTTGCAAAGTGCAAAGTCTTTCTGTTCCACCATGATCTATGTCTTACTTTTCAATTTCTTCGCAAAGTGAAAAGTCTTTGCGTAGGAATGATGCGATCATGTTTATTCCATGAACAGATAGTATAATACTCCATGATTCAATGTTTTAATTTTCGTGGTGATTTTTTTCTTTTCCGGAGAGAGATCGACTTCTTTTTGTTGCAGGTTTCAATGAATGGCCAATTATTTCAAGAATATAGCCGGCTTGTATTGGGGTAATACGAAAACACTCACGAAATTCCGTCGAAGTGAGGTTATGAAAATTCATCCTGTCTTTGTACGTCCTCTTGTTGGATTCTTTATCACTATCCTCACTTGATGATAACAAAAGCTCTCGTCGTAACATATTTATAACGCTAAACCAAATTCTGCACCGAGAAACTAGTGTAGAGACTTGTTCATTAACGGCTGAAAAGGGAATCGTCTCTTTGCAAAGATTTCTGAAAACTTTTCACTTCATTACTTTGCACTTTGCATTTCTGCACCAATGGAGGAACATAACAGGCTTCAAAAGTGAAAAGATTCCTAACTTTTCACTTTGCAAGCCAAATCTGAAAAGTAATGGTGGAACAAAATCTGAACTGAAAATGCAAAGTGCAAAGTGAAAAGTTGCAAAGTTTATTCGTGGAACAGGCCCCTGGTATCAGATACGCGTTTCATGAGACAGTCTCTCGATACAGATCTCAGCGTGTATGGCCCACTTAAGGGTCTCAAACCACGACCTGTATTCCAGGATCAGCCTCGCAAGGGACAAGATTTCCAATTATTTTGTGAAAACACCGCAGGCTCTTAAAATGATCATTACAGAGAAGCAATATGTTCGCTTTAGAAACTTCACATCGCACGAGGTTGCTCTATTTCAGTTCATTCCTAACATGGGCGCCCAAGTATCTACACGAGTCCTCTCCAACAAGAGAGTTTCCGCACCGATATTATATTGGAAATCTTGCCTTCATCCTCTCGTTATTAATTTCCTCTTGTTTGCTTTCATTTTGTTTTCAAGTACGCACCTGTGAAAGAGGTTTACATCGTCTAGTAACTGGATGTTGTCTTTGAGTTATGAATTTTTCGATATATTGCACAATCGTATGAAAACAATCCGCATTAGCTTCAAATCACATTCGGTAAGTCGATAATGAGTGCCGGAAATAACAGGGACTCAATCACACGCCCCTATTTGTGGGTGTTGCACAATTTTCACTAAGGTGGAAGAAGGTATAGACGTGTGTGGTAAATCAGATGTAGCTCATGCATTACGAATGCCGCTGTCCAGAGAATATCACATTCATATCACGGGAATAAATGAATTATATTGAAATATACGAGGGCGAGAAAGAGCCGCATGTGTTGCATTCGTGCACAAATTATGTTTCGAGACAACGGTGTCGGCAGTAGACGGAGCATCTCGTCCGTCCCGCTCGTCCCTTGTTGCAATCAGTGGGCAACGACCAGCCGAAGTAACTGTTGGGATAGGACTTACTCTGCTATACTCTTCACTATTGAGATCTGGTCGGTGCTTGAGCCTGCCAACCACCAGCCGGGTTAAGACTCAAGGTACGATTTGGAACCTCGCCGCCAAGGCAGCGCGCTGTATGGCGGCGGAAGCTCACTACTTAGACGGGATACATTTCGAATCCCACCACCGGGATGTGTAGCGTGGCCGCCCAGTCGCGCCAGGAGGAGTCTGGCGGCTCTGCAGCGCTGCACCGCTGGCCACGAAATTATAATAATAATGTTATTAATGCAGCCAATGACCATGTACTTTTCTTTTCACGATGGGTCAGGGAATGGATTATGAAAGGAAATCGGCCGAGGACTTATTGAAAGGAACCATCCAGGCATTTGCCTGGTGGTGAAAATGGGAAACCACGAAAACCATTTACAGGATGGCTGAAGTGGGATTCGAACCCACGCTCTCCCGATGCCAGTGAGGCACGAGGTAGAGCGTTAGCGCTCTCGGCCACCGCGGCCCGTGGTAACAAAATTATACAAAGCCTGGACATGAAGTATAAAACTGCTATTCGATATGGCGTTTCATAAAAGTCCGCTAGATGTCTCGACTTGTTGCTAATTTGTCAGTACTAAATATTCGAAAATATTTGTATTTGTTGCCTTTGATACGGGCAAAAAAGCAAGTTATTCAAATAATATGGCATCTAGAAAACATTTCAATGACATTTAACTTCATTTTAGAGCAATTTTAAGTAACGGAAATACGTCCGAGTAATGATAAACCACTGACACAAAGTGTTTCCACAGAAATAAATTCACGCAGATATACCAACTCATAAACTTACAATGCTATTAATATATTAAAGTAATAATTCACTATCTACTGCGATGCTTCGAGAATTTACTGTATTTTATTCTAAGATCTTCAAATAACTAATTTTGTTACATTTTCTTTCCTTCCTTATTTAAGAACGTATTATGTCGTAAAGTATGTAAAATGGAATGTAGCTACAGAGATAAATACAGACCACCTTCTAATGTAGTGCTTTTGGCTCTCACCCCTGGGTCCCGTGTTCGATTCCCAGTGTTGCCAAGAAATTTTAATTCTGGGGTGAGGGCTGAAACGGGGTACACTCAGCCTCGTGAGGCAAAACTGACTAGAGGAGAGATCGATTCCCACCTCAGCCATCCTGAAAGTGGTTTCCCCACTTACACTCCAGGTTCCTAACTTAAGGCCACAGCCGTCTCATTCCACCGCGGAAATGCATCAGCGCCCAGCAGAAACTGTTTCTAACGTTATAAGTGATAATGTTGATTATGTCATTTTGTTGGTATTCCATTATATTGTTGATTATTGCTGTTGCTTATTTTACTGGCTGCGACGTCGTGGTCATATATCCCCGTGTATTTATGTGTGTCTGAAATTAGTGTGATAACCTGTGTTATTGTGGTGGCTGTACAGTCACAGTTTGTATTTGTAAATTGTGGCTGTACAGTCACCACAATAACACAGGTTATCACACTAATTGCATACACACATACATACATACATACATACACACACCTAAATACACGGGCAAATATCACCACGACGTCGCAGCCAGTAAAATAAGCAACAATATAATGAAATACCAACAAATTGACATAACCATTGTCACTCTTATTACAACGTTAGAAACAGTTTCTGCTGGGCGCTGATGCATTTCCGTGGTGTAGATGACATCAAATCCTCAGCAACCAACCTCAAAACCATCGAAAATTGGTCATAGCTGAGTCTGCAGTATTTTCTAAAAAGATCTTCGTCTCTGTTTAGATGTCTTTCAATTAATATTAAAGCACCATTCACTCTCTCGGTTTTTGTAGATATCTTTCGTGGCATTCCTTTTTCTTTTTCACCCCCAGGAGCTCACATATAGTGGGACGTGGGTTGGCGACCACGAGACCCCAGCTGAGTCCGGCATTGCTTGTGCCGGGCTCCTCTCCGTCTTCTTTCCTGTCGACGTCTCTTGGTCAACTCTTGTTCTCTTACGACCCCGACGGTATTTGGGTATCCGAGGGTTAGGGAGCCTTTCACTTTCCTGCCTTAATTGGCGCTTGTCTCATCTTTCCTGATATTCTCACTCTTCGAGAGGTCAGCCTTCATTTTCTGCACAAGGCCCTCATGGAGGCAGGGTGTATGTAGCCTTACCACTTCTGGTGCACCCTGGATAGTGCTACACCCTCTAGGGCTCACGGCTAATGAGTTTGGGAGTTGGCGACCCCGAGGGATCCCTGAGCTGGGTTCGTTTTCTCCCCTTTTTCCTCTGACTTTGGGGCGGGCCCTCTCCTCTTTCCCTTTTCTATCTGCATTTCATGGCTCCTTCCTTCCATGTCCCTGAATCTTCATTCTTCGAGGGTTGAGGTCATTTATTTTCTTCCTGTCCTTTATTTTCCTTATCCTTTATTTGATTACCATCTCTTCTTCTAGTATGTAAGTCTGTAGTTAGTATTAGTTATAGTTTTCATTCTCGTCTCCCTTTTCACTATCACCCAGACCATTAGGGGCCGATAACCTAGGTGTTGGGCCCCTTAAAACAACAATTATCATCATCATCATCATACTTCTTTTTCGCACCAGTAGGGCTAGAATCAAGTTGTCAATGTCTTATTCCACCCCCAATTATGAGACGAGAACATGGATTTATGAAGGTGTACAGTGCAATCTGCAAAAATCCTCATCTTCCCGTGCACCATGATTTTCCTGATATTAGTAGGAGTATACTTCGCTCTTGCCACCCTCCTCTGACTACTGCACAAAGGCTCGTTGAAAGTGCGTTCAACGTGACTGCCCGTTGGAGGCAGTTCTGGTCGATCTCTGCCTCACCGGAACAACAAACTATGCCATGCTTCACAACCAAGCCTCCAGGTTTTGAGCTTCCTAGAAGAATTTGGTCCACCCTAAATAGAATAAGAACAAATTGTGGCAGATGTGCTGACTCTCTTCACATGTGGGGAAAATTCCTTCTCCGAAATGTACCTGCGGTGCTGATAGACAAACTATTCAGCATATCACACAAGATTGTCCACCAACTGCATTCTCTGGGGCTTCAGATGAGTTCCTGAAGGCTACACAAAAATGCATCGACTACCTACATAAAGGATGTAAATCTGACATTGTATCCCTTATCTGAGTTCAGCCTTGTATATAGTTATTTTCTTTTCAATGCTCTTTTAATTATCTTTATGTTGAAATGTAAACATTATGTGTCAGAAAACTGTATCATAATGAGGCTCATTATAACACTATTTTTTATTATGAAACAGTTTCTCCCACCAATCAGAGCTCAAGAAACAGTTGTTTGACCAATTAGGTAAGGATACCTTCGCGCATGCGCTCAAAATCCAACATGTCTATATAAATTACCGAAAGTTCACCGTCCATATGTTCGTGTAAATAAACTGGCGAATATGAGACTAGAAATAGCACTGTATATACCTTAATATCCCGAACTCCATTTTCCACACAGCGCATTGCTTTCAAACGACTTCAGTTTGACTGAAAGCAGGTGCACATTGGCAGGCTGTAAACATTGCCAAGCACACAGAGCGCATGCGTCGGTCGGTGAGAGCACTTGGAAAACAGAGATATCCTACCCAGCTCTTGCACTCTGATCAAAAAATTCTAGTGACTGAATCTCAACAGATATTTATGAATATTTATGTTAAAACATATAATAAAGTTATAATTATCGACTAACATAAACATTTGAATGCAACTCGCCTATAATGGTTTACTTATTTATTTATCATATGGCTTTTAGTGCCGGGAGTGTCCGAGGACATGTTCGGCTCGCCTGAGTCTGTAGCTGCTTCCAGCGGATACCCTAAAGAGTGAGCTACAAGTTCCATTCAATTTCAAGAAGTTCCAACTTTCGCCACCAGATATCAATGATACCTAGTGGTGAACGTTGGAACTTTGATAGAGAGTTCTGACGAAATCTAACCTAACAAATTTTGCTTTACACAAGTTTAGTCTGTGAAAGGATCTTTTACATGCCATAAATCTATGACATGGGACCGCCGGCTTTAATCCCCTCCGAAGGAAGGCATACTGAAGGTTTTTTAACGCTCTTAAAAAATCCGACGACTTCGGCCGGGTTTGAACCCGCTATCTTGGGCATAGCAGTTCAGCATGCTAGCGACTACGCCACCGAAGTCTATAGTGGTAATTAAAACACTCGCTTACGCTCGTTTTATAAACATACTCGTGTCTTAATTATTGCCATTATAGGCTCGTTGCATAATGTACTACTATATTATAATACGTATTGTGATGTGTTTTGAACCATACGCTAAATAAATCCTCCAATAATCTTATTTATGCTCTGGAAGCGGCACTACACATGACGGTCGTACCTTTAAATTACCCCAATATAAACAGTCGAGTGGACCTCTACCGCGCTGCCGAGGCAGCGAGGAACGAAAACATCACAACTGCGCATGCGGCACCGCCAGTGACGCGCCACCAATATAGCAGCAGTGCTGCCTTGACGGCGAGGTTCCAAATTGTACCTTTACTCTGCTCTCTCCAATATGTTACGTTAAAAGGCAGATAAGAAAATACATATTGCACGAATGGAATATCGCATGGACATGTAGCCTGAAAGGATCTGTAACAAGATAAATATTCTTCCCGGAAGTACAAAATCGACTGTTATCAAAATGATTAGAGCCGAACTTTGTCCTCACACAATTTTTAACTGTTCATGGAAAATTCAAATCTTATTTTGAACGTTTTAAATTAGCAACAGACGACTATTCATGTTTTTGTGGATTACCTCGATCGGTGTATCACCTTATATTTGAATGCCCAGTTTTTGAAAAGGAAAGATACTATTTATAATGCCACCTTAATAGCTGTAACCTGGAACTTTCAAAGCCGCTGTACCATATTTTCAAGAGGCAGTGCTGTTTAGGACAATTTCCCACTTTCATCAACAATTTATTTTGTAAACTATGTTAGTAATATTTGTATTTGCTTTGTTTTTAATCTACAACCCTAATGTACGTCTGGTAAAATAGGGTTCCTGTATTCTTTTGATATTTAATAATAATAATATAACCTGCACTATTGAGATCTGGTCGGTGCTTGAGCATAACAACGACCAGCCGAGTTAACTGTTAACTCCGCTATACCCCAAACTATGAATTCCTATGCAAGCAAGAGGAGATGCATAGCGTTTTTTTATTTCTAAAAGACTATCATTACTACTACTACTACTCCTCGGCGCTACAGTCCGTGTAGGACCTTGGCCTCTCCAACAATCGTTGCCCAATCCTGACAATCTTCTGTACGTTTCCTCCATCTTCTTACTCCCATCTTCCGTAAGTCGTCCTCCACGTGATCCAACCATCGTTTCCTAGGTCTTCCTTTGCATCTTCTTCCACCTGGATTTCCTCTATAGGTCTTTTTAACCACTCTATCACCTGCCATTCTCTCCACATGTTCCAGCCATCTTAGTCTATTACTCTTTACTTCCGAAACTATATCAGGATGACCATACAGTTCCTCCAATTCTTTGTTTTCCCGTATTCTCCATTTTCCTGCCTCATTCACTGCTCCATAAATCTTCCTCAGAATTTTTCTTTCCCATCTTCTCAAAAGCTCCTCTTCTGTCACAGTCATAGTCCATGTTTCCGAGCGGTACATTACCACTTGTCTTATAACTGTTCGATACACTGTCACCTTTGATCTACTACTGAGGATGCGCGCTTTGAGGATTTTTATCAGTGCCCAATAAGCTCTATTACCGGCTGCAATTCTTGCTTTTATTTCTTATCGTGTGTTATTAAGCTTGCCACGGTGGGTGAGTGGACATCGTGACGGTCTACTAACCCCAAGATTGCAGGTTCGCTCCTGGCCGTGGTAAGTGATTTTTGAAGGGCGGCAAAAATACGAACCGCATGTCATACGATGTTGGCATGACAAAGAACCCATTTGAATTCAGTAGGCCGAATTCATAATGGCAAAATTAATCTCGGAAGTTGCCGCCAACACAAAGTTTCTCATTTCTCTACTAGAAAGCGCTATAGTATTCAAGGAGCTTAGAAATCTAACATCTAACCTCCTTGACTTTCATAGTCAAGGAACAACAAAATTCGACATGCAAGCTACCCTCTGGGTGTCAAATAGCTTGCACCAGGCACCCGAGGCCATACGATATTATTATTATTATTATTATTATTTTATCTTCGATAACCAGTAATCAGTACTCCCAAATACTTGAAACTTATCACACCTCTCAAAATTCACCCCATTTAGGTTTATAAATGAATTTATTATATTTTATATATAAGGAGAAGTACTGTGTAGAAAGATAAATACATAACATATAAATATATAAAAGACTATCATTACGGTATTATTATTATGTTTATTGAACAAATAAGGTCGTTGTACAACACTGGAATCTAATAACGGGCCGCCATCCTGTCTCCCCTGACGCCAATATTCGGTGTATATTTCAAATCATTTAGCGTCAGAATTATTAAACGTCGATGACTCAAAGTTTCACTCACTTGTTTTACTTAGAGTCAGCATACCCCTGAATATCGGCGGCTTCGGTGGCGTAGTTGGTAGCATGCTGAGTTTCTACGCCCAAGGTCGCGCGTTCAAACCGGCCGAAGTCGTCGGATTATTTATGAGCGTTAAAAATCCCTCAGTATTCCTTCCTTTGGAGGGGAAGTAAAGCCAGCGGTCCAATGTCATAGATTTATGCCATGAAAAAGAACCTTCCACTAACTTCACTTTTGTGAAGCCAAATTTTTTTAGGTTAGAATTGATAACGCTCTATTAGTTCCAACATTCGTCGCCAGGTGCTGACTGCGATATCATCTAATAGCCAAGTCCGCAAGCTAGGTGTCGTGGACGGTAGCATTTGGTAGCAAAAGTAGGAACTACTTGGCATTACTGTCTGCAGCCCTTACTTGAATTAAAACAGATAACGCACACTAATACAGTCATCACAATTAACACCGGTTATGAGCCAGATTCTACACACACACAAAATACACGGGGATACATGACCGCGTTGTCGCAGACCCTTAACTAAGGAACCAATCAACCAACCCCTGAATATCGTTGTACATGGTATGTTTACGAGTAGGTGATGTACAGGGAGTACAGAACGCCATGTTTAACAGGGTGGTCGTAACACTAACAACCAAGGTGAGTTCAAGATGGGTTCCTAGACTAACGAAACATACTGTATCTCATCGGAGAACGACGCGAGTTGTTCATTTATAGTCTGAGGACGAGACGCGCAACGCACATTCTCAAGGTGGTTCCACACCTCTATGTCCTGTTTCAATGTATCCCTTCTCTCTTTCACCTTGGCTGTCGTTCTTGAGGCCCGAGATCGATTCCCAGCTCTGTCAAAAAAAAAATGGTCTAAGGGCTGGAACGGGGTACACTCAGCCTTGTGAGGCAAAACCGAAAAGAGGAGGGTTCATTTCCCATCTTAACCATCATGGAAGTGGTTTTCCGTGGTTTCCCACCTCTACTCCAGAAAAATTTTGCGTACGTTCCTGACTTAAGGACACGACCTTCTTCCCAAAGCTGGCTGCGTGGTTCTCCGCTATTTTGCCCCAGGATGCACGTTCGTATCCTGGCGCAGTCAGCTGGCATTTGAGGGTGCACAAATGCGAGGGAGCCGTGTCAGTAGATTTATTGGCACATTAAAGATCCCCTTTGGGGCAAATTTCTGGCACCCCGGCGTTTCTAAAGGCCGCAGTAGTTATGGTTGGTTGGTTCCTTAGATTAGGGGCTGCGACAACGCGGTCATGTAGCCCCGTGTACTTGGGGTATGTTTAGAATCTGGCTGATAACCGGTTAATTGTGTTGACTGTATTAGTGTGTGTTATTTGTTTCTAATTCAAGTAAGGACAGCAGACGATAATTTCAAGTAGTTCCTAATTTCGCAACCATCCACGACACCTAGCGTGCAGACTTGGCTACTAGATGTCATCGCAGTCAGCACCTGGTGGCGAACGTTGGAACTAATAGAGCGTTATCAATTCTAACCTACAAATTTTGGCTTCATACAAGTGTAGTTAGTGGAAGGTTCTTTTGCATGCCATAAATCTATGACATGGGATCACTTTCGTGATGTTTCACGTGTTGATTTTTCTGTAACTTAGCTGTCGCATTTGCTGCTCAAATGCTTTTGGTTTCCGAGACCACCGAACGAGTAATATTTATTTTATTTATTTAATTATATTGCTGCTTGTATTATGTTGTTAATTGCTAGTGTTTATACCCTTAAAAAATCTAAGACTCTTACCTTAGCGTGTTTAAGGTTATGCGTGTCCAGCGTCAAAAACACAACTGATAGGTGTGTTCCCTCGCCTGCTTCTAACCTGCTGGGCTGACGTCACATCTATAGCCAATCATCGCTTGCCAGCCTATGGATTTCCAGATCCTTCGATGGTATCACTATTTAAACTGCGGCTTTCTTCATCCAGATGCTCATTCTTGATTCTTCAACAAGACGTTCATTCGGCACACCAGTGCTTCCACGATGCAATACTACGCTTCACTTCTACGGTGTACTTCCGCTGTATGACAGCTCAAGCAACGCTTCAATTCGCTGCGTTGGCGGCAGCATAACACCACGTTTCTACGGCATGACACATTGTTCGACGTCCTCGCATATGATCAAAACAAGTTGAGTGGTGGTCAACTTAGACCATATTGTGATCCGCTATACAAGATGGGATCTTGTTCACTACGCTTCAGTGACCTTCTACAAATGGTACAACTGAATTACCAAAGAGAAAACTTGCTCCAAGCTGGGCCATCATTTATGGATGCTGGACATCCTCAACGCAACGTCTAGTCACATACACACCAAAAGTTCCGCCGTCCAGCCACCAAGCTCCAGCTACGGCCGACCTGCCGCAAAAGTTAAGTGTTTTCATTTTGGTTGGTTGGTTCTTAAGTTTAGGGGCTGCGACAACGCGGTCATGTAGCCCCGTGTACTTTGGGTGTGTTTAGAATCTGTCTGATAACCGGTGTTAATTGTGATGACTGTATTAGTGTGTGCTATCTGTTTTTAATTTAAGTAGGCTACTGCAACTTATAATTTTTCAAATACTTCCTACTTTTGCCGCCAAGCGCCACCGTCAACGACTACTAGGCCAAGTTCAGAGTTTAGCTACTAGACGCCACCGCAGTCGGCTCTTGGCAACGAACGTAGAAACCTAAGAGCGTTGTTTACATTCTTAACCTATCCAATTTAGCTTCACACAGGCGCAATTAGTGGAAGGTTTTTTAACATGCCATAAATCTATGACATGGGACCGCCGGCTTTACTTCCCCTCCGAAGAAAGGCATACTGAGGGATTTTTAACGCTCTTAAAAAAACCGACGGCTTCGGCCTGGTTTGAACCCGCTTTCTTGATCATAGAAGCTCAGCATGCTACCGACTATGCCACCGAAGCCGCTCTGTTTTCATTTTAAACATTATTTTAATCATCTCTCACCTCATTTTTAAGTGTTATTAATATCTTTATTTCAAAGTGCAAAACCAAGTTATATTGAAGACTTATGAACTCTTGAAAATAACACCTGGTTGTGCCAACATAATTACCATTTTCAATTTAAAGTGTTTTTTCTCTATTTATGTATACTCAACAAGTCAGATAAATTTAATAAAATGTATATTGTGTAAACGCTCAAATATTCATGTGTGAAACTAAAAGAACCAGGCCGCATTTCCTTGAGCCCCAAAATATTCAGTTTAATAGCTCCTTCCAAAGTGGTTATTTGGTTCCAGGCATTTTGCCTGATGCTTTCTCCCATTATGAGGAAAAACTCGGGCTGTCCTCTACATAATCAACATGGGACCGCCGACTTTACTGACATATTGAGGCATACTGAGGGGCACAGTAGTTACAAGGGACGTCAAACCAATACATTATTACTATCTTCTTCCCTACCTTATCTGAATTATAAATACACTAATTCAACCATCACAATAACATAGGTTATAAGACAAATTCCACACCTATCCAAGTACACGGGGCTACATGACCAACATGTCGCAAAGCCCCTAAATCAACCAACAACAACTCTCTGTCCTACGTGGCATGATCAGTGTTGTTCTCGTAGGATCAGGTATATCATAACTGATCAGCCATAAATGTAAATCAGACAGGATGGAAGCTTTTGAGCCTCCATAGCCGAGATAATGTCTCCCCTGATCTTTGTGGGTGAGTTAGAGCTTGGAACACAGGGATTAGAGGAGGAAGTCCAGCGGATATTGCTGATGAGACAGCTCTGATTTGTGGCGATAATACAGTAGCTTCTCGCTGTATCGGAACGGCTTACAGTCACAGCTAACAGAGTTATCGCTGTCATGTCCACTATTCCTTACGTCAATAATGCTCAAGGTCGAGAAGGTAACTTTCATTTCATATCATATTTATTTATCAGTGCAATACACTGAAGGGAGTCTCTGAAAAGAGCAAAGCCCTACTTCACATTTGAGGTGCGTCCAAGTACCCACTATAGAATACGTAGCCAGATTATTACGATCATTCATTGATTTCCGTATTTATGTGCTATTAGCCTTGTATACCCTCCACTAGTGAGAGCTGATCGGTGTTGGAGCCACTTGATACCCTCCACTAGTGAGAGCTGATCGGTGTTGGAGCCATTTGATACCCTCCATTAGTGAGAGCTGATCGGTGTTGGAGCCATTTGATACTCTCCATTAGTGAGAGCTGATCGGTGTTGGAGTCATTTGATACTCTCCATTAGTGAGAGCTGATCGGTGTTGGAGCCACTTAATACCCTCCTTTAGTGAGAGCTGATCGGTGCTCGAGACACTTGCATACCCTTCACTAGAAAGATCTCAGTAAGATGTGGTGGGATCCGCCATTTCTCAGGTTGAATAGAGCAAGCGCGGGAGCGACAAATATTACATTTTTCTTTAATAATTTAAAAACATACCCTAACATATATTTTCCTTTTAAAGACTCTTTGCAAATCTACATTCCAAGAGCTCTCGTTAGAATGCATTACGAAGTCAATCAGTTAAGACGTTATCTCAACCTCGCGGTAAAAAAAATCACCTTAGTTTTTTAAATATATAGATACCAATATATCAGAAAGTATGCTAGCCAACAAATTTAATAGTTCTTGACATTCTAGATTAATTTGGAATAACTGATACATGTCAGTGCTGCCAACATGATTCTAAGCCTGCTGATAGGTCCAATTTTTAAACACTTGTAACTTCTATATTAACAAATGGCTTTCATTCAAAATTGAGACTATAATAGATCATAATATTTCAGATTAATTCTAAGCAACAAATACATGGCATTGTTTCCAACATGATTTTACGCGCGCTGATAAATCCAATGTAACATTTCATATATATTATTCATTGGCATGAATCTATAATTTTAAGAAAAGTGGGCTCTCTAGTTCGTCACAGACATACTTGCTTATACAGATATATTATCTTGTAAACATTAGGGGCTTAGGCTATCTCAGTCCCCAAACTTGGGGACAGTCATGTCCAAGCTGCGGGTACATATTTAATGTTACAAGCCGTAAGAGACACTCAGAGCTGTGTTGCAGGAGCTACACAATGAGTGGCAATTCATTGAGCCCCATTCGTAAGCATTAGAGTTGCAAGGGAGGAAGAAGATCCACCTGGGGAAAATAAGGGTAATTTCATCACAGAGCTATCTAGAACAATTCCCTGAAAGTGCCAATCAGCTGTTGTCACATTGTCAGAGCAAAGGACTAGGTTAACTCACGTTCGTCGACTGAAATTTTGAGCTACAGTTCAGCGATCTGAGGAGCGAATCCCAGGTAAATACTGGGATGTTTTCTAACGGGGAGTTATGACTGAAATTAGGTTCTTCTACAATTTACCACTTATCACAGCTAAATTTTAAACAGTTACAAATTAATAAGATATATCACCAAACAACGTATTGAGTTTATTTGTTAATTTGTTGCAAAGTTATTAACAAAATAATAATAATTCATATTTTTGTACGTTTCATGGAACATGTTCCTTGTGGAGCAGTTTTCATTTTATTGGGCTTTAATTTGTCAAACTTGTCAGAAATACCCAAATACCTAATAATACATCTGGGTTTTGCAATCATGTAAAAATATTGGAGATATATTTTTTGAAATTTTATTATTCTTACAGCAGGCAAAAATCTAGTTTAGTGCTATTTAAAAAGCAAGAATATGAAGGTAATATTCAACTGATAACAAAAAGCAGACTTAGTTTTGATTCATATACATATTTGAACTTTCTCTGGATATTTCCGGCGAATCTGATATGAAATCTGTCAAAAGAAGAATTTTATTCATGCTAAAGAGCTCAAAAAGGTTTATGGTTGAAAAATGTATTTGAAAGTTATATGAAACATACCTAATTTAAAACTGCTCTGGATTGTAAGTTACTCCCATGTTTAGGCCTACAGATTGTCCCAGGCATGGTCTTTTTACACGCAAGATTTCGTTTTGACTGAGGTTTCTTTTGATGTCTGTTGCTACGTCGGCGACTTTTAAGCCTTTTCATGTTAATCACCAGAACATGAAAGGACTAGCACTCAACAACACGAGACAGTCAAAACATTCAAACAAATTGTACACAAAGAGCAGCCATTATGGTACAACAATACTCAAACGTATAATTGTTTCAGTACTGTATCCAACGCAACCATTGCAGGTATATAAAATACTATAAAACTATAGAACCATTCATTTTTGTAATAATACTGTACCTAGAGAATTTTTAATTTTAGTGTTGAACACGTGGTATATTACAAATGAGTATCACACACTGCAGTCTTACAACAACGTAAATCAATTCATCGGGAGTGTAATCGGAAAGAACTTTGAAGCTAAAGGCTGACAGCATACCATAAAGGGGCGTTGCCCAGCTCTTCAATGGCCGCCGCTACCCTTTAAATCCAGGGTTTAGAGCTTTAAAAATGGTGATAGGACGAAACGGATAACTGGTTTTGAAATGGGAATGATTGGGGATGTTTTTAAGGTTAGAATTCAAAAATCGATATTTTGGTCATAAATGTCAAAATTTTAGTGATTACTCGACCTATGTATCCAATAATTTATTACAATTCCACACTCCATTACATCGCTACAAGAACCGAACCATATCTATCTTACACCTCTATTATATAAACATGAATGTTACGTAATAGGCTGTCTGTCTGCCTGTGTGTGTGTCCTTTATGCGTTCATATACCATTCATCAGAGGGGCAGATGACCTCGTAGTTCCGCCCCTTAAAACAACACTAACTAACTAACCATTCATCCGATTGCGATAAAACTTGGGTGAGTTGTTGTGTACACTCTAGGGAAGATTTCCGACTTGGTAAATCCATATTACAAAAGGTAGCGCACGAGTAGTTTCAACTAATGAGAGGCGGCGCGCGAATCGTTTCAACAAAGTTCCGTCTGCGTTTATATACCATTAATCTGATTGCGATGAAACTTTGGTGAGTTATTGTGCACGCTTCTAGAATGTTTCTGAATTAGTAAATCCATTTAACAATAGTTTAGAGGCAGACAACGGAGAAAGATAACAAATATTGTGTATGAAAAAATACGTCAACAAACAAAACTTTCTTCGATTGACATTGCAACTCATGCGGGGTACAGCTTGTCATATATAAAATAGTAATGCTTAATTAAAATACAGCGATAGTAAAGAAACTCAACCCTGAAAAATAAGGAGGGAATAGGACGTAAGTAGAACCAAGAAAGGCCGATAGGAAAGGGATTGAGGATATGGTACGACCTATTGAAAATTCGGAATGAAACGGACTTAGCTCGCGAAACATTTGACATTGTCAACTCTCACAGCCGCTGGGGCTACATACACCAGGGTGAGCCTTGAGGCTGTAGCACTATCGATAATCCACCATGTGAAGTGGGGTTACACTGAACCAATGGTCCTAAGTCCTTTTGAAGAATCATACACTTTTCAGTTGTTATCACGAGGCTAAATAAACCACGGAATAATAGGGAGGCTCTCTAGCACGCTGTGAGTATGTTCACACCCCCGTAAAGGCTCTAGCTGCTCGTACTTGTCTTAAATAGCAAATAATGTATATGATATTGTTCCTCCTCACATCAGCAAGCTCTTTCCCGCCTGTGGCGCAGGATTATGGATAATACCGACTGAAGGGCTACAAATGACAATTTTGTTTAGGCAACACTGAAAGAACGGCTTCAAGTCTCTACATTTATAATGCCGGTCAGGCAAACTGCGAAGCCAAAAGATTCAAATCACGGAGAATAAAAATCATGAATTTAGTCAAAACATTATGGTTCGAAGTTCTCCCAATCCACCAAGACGTCAATCAACCTTCTACATCCCGGTTGGTATCACGGGAACCAGACTAAAAGACGGTTATGGAACTTACTTCAGCTCCGTTAGACCCCCCGAAATACATGGAACGTTGAATGGTCTACCTCTTTAACTCGTGGCCTAATTGAAGTACTTGATCCTACCGTTGAACTACCTGGATTCCATCTCCCTCGAGCTGTTTGGTCCCGTCTCAACAGAATTCGATGTGGCACTGCTCGAACTTGAGCAGCCTTACATCAGTGGGGTTGGATAGACTCGCCTCGTTGTGAATGTGGATATGAAGTTCAAACCATCAAGCACATCGTTCAGGAATGCCCTCTATATATGTCCTCAGGGACCTTAGTAGAGCTCCAAGCAGCCACTCCACAAGCTCATGAATGGATTCAAGACCTGGCAGCCCATATATGAAGGGTCCTAATGCTGAATGTTGTTTATTTTGTAAATTTATACATAAGGTATAAGCTGGTATTCAGAAAGGTGTAAGGCAAGGCTGCAACTTATCACCCATACTTTTCAATCTTTACATTGAGCAAGCAATGAAGGAAATTGGAGAAGAGTTTAAAGTGGGAGTGAAGATTCAAGGAGAAATAATTTCAACTCTGAGATTTGCCGATGACATCGTCATCTTGGCCGACACGCCTGAGGATTTGAAAGAGTATTTGAATGGTATGGACTCCGTCTTGAGGAAATAATTCATGATGAAAATTAATAAATGTTAAACAAAAATATTGGAATGCAGCCGAAAGAAATCAGAAACCTCTATGGACATCAAATTGGCAGGTGAAAAGCTGAAGGAAGTAGGAGACTTCTGTTACTTAGGAAGCAAAATAACCAGTGATGGACGAAGCAAAGAGGATATAAAAAGTAGGTTGGCTCAGGCAAGGAAAGCATATCTACCGAAAAGGAATCTGTTGACATCGAATATAGGTTTAGGTATTAGGAAGTCATTTTTGAAAGCCTTTGTCTGGAGCGTGGCGCTGTATGGAAGTGAAACTTGGTCTATTGGTGCAGCAGAAAAGAAGAAAATTGAGGCGTTTGAAATGTGGTATTACAGGAGAATGATGAAGATCAGATGGGTTGATAGGGTTACAAACGAAGAGGTATTAAGACGAGTGGGAGAAGAGAGATATTTCTGGCGACTGCTAATGAAGAGAAGAGATAGGTAGGTAGGACACATACTAAGACACTCAGGAATAACAAGCTTAGTTATGGAAGGAAGGGTCGAGGACAAGAACTGTAGGGGTAGACCAAGGTTAGAATATGTTAAACAGATTGCCTCGGATGTAGGGTGTGGTAACTATGTAGAGATGAAACGATTTGCTCAGGACAGGGAGGAATGGATTGTTGCATCAAACAAGTCAAAAGACTGAATACTCAAACAACAACAACAACAACAATTACTGTCTTGTGTGTATCATACGCTAAATAAATAAATAAATAAATAATGTATATGATAAATGATTACAAAATGTACAATCGATTAAACGAAGATCAGTTATATATTCTATAATACTGTAATTAATGATTGTTTTGTTTACACATTTACTGAAGTGGTAACCAGGACAGGCTTTCTCACACAGTTGACACACACATTCCTCCAATGGTTTGTGGCATTCCAATCCCTTGCACAGTTTATGTTGACAACCAGTGCTTGATTTGTAAGAAAAGAGGTTCCGGTACTTTGGACTACAGGGTGGTGGGGGGAGCGCTTTATGGAATATTGAATTATAGAGTTTTAATAACGATATTTAGATGCTTTTCTGAACACCTTTAAGAATTAATCAGTGGACAAAATAGCAATCTAATTTTGATTGCAATTTTAAATTAAACTAGCTGACCCAGCAGACGTTGTCCTGCCAATCAAAGTAAGTGTTGTAACTTTGTTTCTTGAAGTGCTTTTGGATAAACAATATTTTTTTCAATTTCTGTTAATTGCCTCTAAACTATCGTGAAATGAATTAACTAATCTAGAAACATTCGTAAGAGCATGCACAACAACTCTCCAACGTTTCATCGCAATTGGTTAAATGGCATATAACGCAAACGGGATTTTGTTTAAATGATTCGTGCGCAGTTACTCATTAGTTGAATCTACTAGTGCTCTTTCAACTGTGAAATGGATTTACTAAGTTAGAAAGCTGCTCGTAAGTGCACGCAACAACTCATCAAAGTTTCGCCACGATCGATCGCGATATATGAACGCATACGGGATTTTGTTGGAACGCTTCGCGCGTTGTCACTCATTTGTTGAATCTACTCGTGCGCTACCTATTGTAATATGAATTTACTAAGCCATAAACCTTTACTGAAGTGTACACAACAATTCACCAAAGTTTCATCGCAATCGGATAAATGGTATATGGACGCATACGGTACTTTGTTGAAATGATTCGCGTGCCGTCACTCATTTAAGAATCTACTCGTGCGCTACCTATTGTAAAATGGATGTATTAAGCCAGAAACCTTCCGTAGGGTGTACTCAACATCTCACCCAAGTTTCATCGTAATCGGACGAATGGTATTTGAACGCAAACGGGACCTTATTGAAACGCTTCGTGCGTCGTCGCCCATTTGTTGAATGTACTCGTGCGCAACCTCCTGTGAAATGGATTTACTAAGTTAGAAACCCTCACGTAAGTGTACACAATATCTCACCATAGTTTCATTGCAATCGGATGAATGGTATATGAACACATACGGGATTTAGTTTAAACGTTCGCGCGTCGTCGCTCATTTGTTGAATCTACTCGTGCGCTACCTATGGTAAAATGGATTTACTAATCCAGAAGCCTCCCCCTGGAGTGTACACAACATCTCACTCAAGTTTCATCGATATCGGACGAATGGTATTTGAAGGCATACGAGACCTTGTTGAAACGCTTCGCACGTCGTCGCTCATTTGTTGAATCTCCTCGTGCGCAACCTCCTGTGAAATGGATTTACTAAGTTAGAAACCTTCAGGTAAGTGTACACAACAACTCATCAAAGTTTCATCTCAATCGATGAATGGTATATAAACTTATACGGGATTTTGTTGAAACGCTTCGTGCGTCGTCGCTCATTTGTTGAATCTACTCGTGCGCTACCTATTGTAAAATGAAGTTACTAAGCCAGAAGCCTTCCCTGGAGTGTACACAACATCTAACCCAAGTTTCATCGCTATCGGACGAATGGTATTTGAACGCATACGGGACCTTCTTGAAACGCTTCGTGCGTCGTCGCTCATTTGTTAAATCTAGTCGTGCGCTATCTATTGTAAAATAATTTACTAAGCCAAACACCTTCCTTGGTGTACACTCAACATTTCACCTAAGTCTCATCGCAATGGGATGAACGGTATATGAACGCATACGTCACTTTGAAACGCTCCAACGTGCAGAGACAAACAGTAGAATTCGACATCACTGCCACCTTTAGTATAAAACACAACTTTCCGCCACGGGCGGAGTATATGTTATGGCGGTAGTTGCACAGGTTGCGACCAGGTGGCTCTAACGTGCAGAGACAAACCGTCCAAATATATCAGCTTTCACCAAGGCCAAGGCTAGTGGTTTCCATGACGACTGTTTTTGACTGTATATTGTGGTTCTAAAATTGCGTATAAATTGTGGTTCTAAAATTGTGTTCATTCCACCTACCGGGTCAGATTGTGAATCTAAACCATACATGGACCCACACTAATGTACATACCAAATTTCATCAAAATCGGTCCTGTCGTTTAGGAGGAGTTCATTGACATACACACGTGTCGAATAATTATTATATGAAGATTGAGACTGCTGTAGCAACATTTTTCTTACCATAGCCGTTGGCCTTTATTAAATTTTAATGTAGGCCAACTAGGCTACCATTCAAACAATGTATATTATTTCCATTTAATTTTTTTCGTAATTTAAACAAATTCATACATTCGGTTTTCTGAAATAATTATGTATTATAAATGGTACTGTATTTAAACATGACTGTGTAACCTCACTATTTATAAAATTGTTCAAAGTTTAGAAAAGGTGACCTTGACTTACAACTTACGTTCCATAGTTCTAAAAATTATGTTCCCCCGATCAGAGCTTTCGGTACGGCGTACCGTCACAAATCTAGCCTTGATTAACAACCGTGCTGTTGTTTGAGTCTTCAGTCTTTTGACTGGTTTGATGCAGCTCCATGCCTCCCTGTCCTGAGCTAATCGTTTCATCTCTACATAGCTACCACACCCTACATCCGAGGCAATCTGTTTAACATATTCTAACCTTGGTCTACCCCTACAGTTCTTGTCCTCGACCCTTCCTTCCATAACTAAGCTTGCTATTCCTGGGTGTCTTAGTATATGTCATACCAACCTATCTCTTCTCTTCATTAGCAGTCGCCAGAAACATCTCTCCTCTCCCTCTCGTCTTAATACCTCTTTGTTTGTAACCCTATCTACCCATCTGATCTTCATTTTCCTGTAACACCACATTTCAAATGCTTCAATTCTCCTCTTTTCTGCTGCACCAATAGTCCAAGTTTCACTTTCATAGAGCGCCACAGTAGTGGAGTGGTGGTGCTTCTGCTTAGTGTCATGGCCGCCGCGTGAGTCCAAGCCGATATCTCTCAAACCCATGGTCGGAGTTTCACGAATGAGGTGTCATAGGACTCGGGCTGACGTCTTTTTTGCTATGGACCATGTATTATATTTTTCAAAAAAAATTTAAAATTTTTCGTTTTCGAAAATAGGCTATAGCTTGAAAACCAAACAGGATAGAACGTTGTGCCATGGCTCAAACGAATGGTCTTTATGACCTTTATTTTTTTTATAAAACTTTTTTATTTTTTATATTTTTTGAAAACACTCGAATTTTGAAAATCCTATATTTTGGAAACTAGGAACTCTACAAAAAAAAATTGTTTAACGTAAATCCATGGTCCCTACTCCCTCTACCCCCAAAATAAATTTCAAGTCTCTAGAGAAAAAAATTGTGTTTTGTAAGTAGTGGGGTAAGGAGAGAGCTGCTTACAAAAGCAAGTGGTGAGCCCCTGCGACCTTGGAATGGAAGGAGTCATGCTAGGAGGGCGTGCTTGGATTCGTTTTTTTCGTCTCGTCGTGATCTTTACGGGAATGTCGGTGTCGAAAAGGTGAAAATCTGGAAACACAGTCTTTTTGGGGTAAAAACGTGATTTTAAACTTTTTGCTATATCTCGCGAACCAATCATGCTAGAGGCATGAACGAGGGGTCCAAGGACTCGGGCTGACGTCCTCTTTGCTATGGACCACTCGTTATAATTTTTAAAAAATTTTGGGAAACGCGATTTTGGGGTAAACACGTGTTTTTTGTGATTTTGCCGATATCTCACGAACCAATAACGTTAGAGGCATGTACGATGGGTCCAAGGATTCGGGAAGACGTCCTCTTTGCTATGGACCAATCGTTGTAATTTTAAAAAAATTGGGGGTAAACATGTGTTTTTGTGTGATTTTTGCCGATATGTCACGAACCAATAACGCTAGAGACATGTACGAGGTGTCCTAGGACTCGGGCTAACGCCCCCTTTCAAATGTGGTAGATATTTTTTTTCAAAAAATAATTCACATGGGTCTAACGCCATACATGTTGAAAAAACGTTTTCTTTTTCTTTACCTGTTTATAATGTCCATGAAGCGTGGTGGTTGAGAGAGACAATACGGCTGGGTGTGTGTGTGTTTCAACGAACCTGTCGCTGACCAAGGTGGCTGTGTTCAATAGATCAATCGCTATTTCAACGGGTCGGTGTATGACAGAGCGAGGGTACGTTTTTTCACACCTTTTACCTTTAACGTGTAAACGGTGATGAGAACTTGATTCTATGTTGGTCGAAGCGAGTACAGAAAACAAACTTGCCGAGGAGCAGGAGGTGAAGGTCATTTGAGCTTATTGGAAGGCTCCGGTCTGACTTGACAACAAGTGCAATGGAAAAAATGACCAAGACGCTTGAAGGTGAAATAATCTGACCATCGTGGTGGCAGGGGAGTGTGAAAGGCATGCACACACATTTGTGAAACCACATGTAGGCTAAACCAGTGACATCCTGTTTTGCTTCGTACGTGACAAAATGCAAGTTCATGTGAAATTTGATCTTCCACAGGTGTTCGCTTGGGTGTTATCTGTCCACGTGCGCGTTAACTGTTAACAAGTCACATCCTGTTTTGCTTCGTACGTGACAAAATGCAAGTTGACGTGAAATTTGATCTGGCACAGGTGTTCGCCTGGGACGTTAGCTGTCCACGTGCACGATAAGAGATTGTTCAAAGCGTGAAAAAAAAAGATTATACATGCAACGTAGCATATATAAAGACATGTCGTTATCATTTCCACACTCACTTAGGTGACTACCTTTGAACACACTGCGTTGCAAGAAACCCCTGGTCTTGTTTATCAGTTTTGGTGTTGGTGGAAAATACTTAACCTTGTTGTGGGGTAGGTATATATTTATTTATATATTTATTGATTTTTATATAAATACATGCAATTATTTATTGATTAGGTAATTAATGATTTTTATTTATTTATTTGTTTGCAGATAACGTGTATAGCCTACCTGTCGTGTGTCTGTGGGAAATATATATTAAAGAAAGAGAAAGACAGACCGATAGAAGAGGAAACCATTTCCACACTAGCCCACGAGACGGAAATATAGCAAAGCATTACACGTGAAGGTGAGATTTGTTTTATTATATAATATAACCTGTTTGATTTTGTTTTTGTTTATGAAATGCATAAACTATATGGAATGGATATACTTATGGTGGTTTATTTTATTTCTTTTTAGATATTTGGAAGAAAAAATAGGGTTCACTGCTATAGCAAATACAGTTGAAAACCAAGTGGCTTTAGAGTGGAACCATTGTCAAGCAGTCTACAGCTGAAAACTCAGGTGAGAGTGTTCTTTCTAAAATAATGTCATTTGCTACTGCTACCGATACGTTAACTTGGGAACCCATAAACAGTTGTTTTAAATCGCGTGTGTGCTCTGGCCGCGTGGTCAATGTTAGATAAAGTTTGATTCCCAAAGAATTTTTACAATCTTGTTTTGAAATTTTTAAAATTGAAATTTGTACAGCACAAAGGTTGCATACGGCTTTAAAGGTGAATACAGAACTGGTGTGCGATTTCATATATAAAAAGAAGGACGTGGAGCATAAAGAGACATTTTATATTTGCAGTAAAATGCAAGAGCTATTCATAGCCCATAATTTGGAACAGTGGTATGAAACCCACGTGGTGAATGCCTTGCTATCAAAATTTGATAAACTGCAACAAGGACCGAGTGGTCTAGCCTTAGACAAAATTCATCATTTGCAAATCAACATTTGTCAATTCAACCCGTTGAATGCTGGGTCTAGCTATATTAAAACACCACCAGCAATAGCTTCGAAAAAGGCTGTGGTGAATATTAAGAATCGTGACAATGATTGCTTTCTGTGGTCTGTGGCTGCGTATTTGCAGCCAGCACAAGACCGTAATGGTTGTTGGCCGGGAAAGTACAAGGCCAAGTTTGATGAATTGAAACAAACTTTAAATTTAACTCGAGTGTCGTTCTCTATGGACTTAACCGAGATCCATAGGTTTGAACAAGATAACCAGGACTTTTCGTTCATGGTGTATGGCCTTAATGGTGATGAGATTGTGGGTCCTCTTTATGCCACAAAAGAACCGAAACGACACCACATTCATCTTTTATATTTATCTGCAGGAGAGGTGAATCACTATTGCCTAATTAAAAGCCTGAGTAGATTGCTAAGCAGACAAGTGTCTAAGCACGCTGGTGTAAAACATATTTGTGATCGATGCTTGCAATATTTTAAAACCCCTACGCTTTTGGAACGTCATAGGGTAGATTGTGTTACTCAGGAAGCGGTGAGACTGATATTGCCACAAGGGGACAAGGCTGTGTTAAAGTTTAAGGACATTCATAAGCGTGACACTGTTCCCTATGTGGTATATGCAAATTTTGAAGCTCTCACTACACCCATGGCGGGATGTGAACCAGATCCCTCCATGAGCTCAACCACACCCATTCAAAAACATGAACCTTTTGCCATAGGATTTAATGTGGTGTGTGCCTATGACCACACACAATCCGTTTACAAATACCGTGAGGGGCCAGATTGTGCCAAATGGTTCTTGGATGAACTTGTCAAGTTGGCTCATGATGTACAGGAATTACTAAACCACCCAGTACCCATGAGCCTATCTCCAGAACAGCAGCAGCAGTATGAGCATGCCACGACATGCCATATTTGCGAAAAGCCTATTTTAAGTGGAGAGAAAAAAGTCAGAGACCACTCGCACCTAACGGGGGAGTTTCGTGGAGCTGCACATAGTAAATGTAACTTGAACTTTCCAGCTCCTCGTTTCATCGCTGTCTTTTTCCACAATCTGGCGAATTATGACATTCAGTTTTTGATTCGTGAATTGGGCAATGTCAACAAGGGCTCGTTTACCATTATTCCCCAAAACCATGAGCGTTTTACGGCCCTGACATGGTGGTTGGGCGACTTTAGCATTCGATTTTTGGATTCCTTTAAGTTTATGGCATCCTCGCTAGACAGCCTTGTGAATGGCTTGAATGAGGAGGAATTAAAAAATACTAGAATGCATTTTAATGATCCTGAGCAATTTCAGTTGTGCATTCGGAAAGGTATATTCCCGTATGATTTCTGCAACAGCTGGGACGTGTTAAAGCAAAGAAAACTCCCACCACAAGAGAAATTTTACTCCAAACTAACACGCAGTACCATTTCCGATGAAGACTATGCACATGCATGTCAAGTTTGGCGAGTGTTTGGCATGAACACGCTAAGTGAATATGCTTTGCATTACCTAAAACTGGATGTATTGCTGCTCACTGATGTGTTTGAAAAATTCCGTAACTTGTGTCAACACATTTACGGTCTTGACCCGGCTCACTATTACACGAGTCCTGGACTCTCGTTCGATGCCGCTTTGAAATACACTCAAGTGGAATTGGATTTACTCACTGATGTAGACATGGTTCTATTTTCTGAAAAGGGCATTCGTGGCGGCTTTGTGTCGCTTAACCAACGCCATGCTGAAGCGAACAATGTCTACATGCCTGATTATTCACCAGACAAACCAGAATCGTACTTAATGTACTATGACGTGAATAATTTGTACGGTTACGCCATGAGTCAGCCTTTGCCCTATGGGATGTTTGCTTGGCTGACAGAGAAACAAGTGTCAGAATTTGATGTAATGAAGGCTAGCCAAGAAACAGGCTGTGGATATGTGCTAGAAGTGGATATTGAATATCCCTCATCCTTGTATGATGAACATGCCGATTTCCCATTCTGTCTTGAGCAAATGGTTCCCCCTGACAGTAAAGTGAAAATTGAAAAACTCATGGGCACACTTTACAACAAAAATCGGTATGTGCTACATATCCAAATGTTGGTGCAATGCCTCGCCCAAGGCTTGGTGTTAAAGAAAATCCACAGGGGTATTTCTTTTGCTCAAAAAGCATGGCTTGAGCCATACATGCGACTCAACACAGAGCACCGACAAATGGCAACACAGCAGTTTGAAATTAATTTTTTTAAATTAATGAACAACTGCATCTATGGCAAGTCTATGGAGAATGTCCGCAAATACCGTGACATTAAATTAGTGAATGTCTGGGAGGGGCAGTGGGGTGCCCGGCGGTACATTGCCAAGCCAAATTTCAAATCGATCAAAATTATCGATGAGGATTTGGCTACTATTGAAATGAGTAAGACCAGCGTGACCATGGATAAGCCCATTTACTTGGGTCAAGTCATTTTAGACTTTTCTAAATCGGTCATGTATCGATTCCACTATGAGTTTGCGAAACGCCATTTTGAGGACGTCTCTCTTTTGTATATGGATACGGACTCATTCATTTACCACATTCGCCACTGCAACCCCTATGACGTCATGAGGCAACATAGTGACTGGTTCGACACCTCTTGCTATAGCGCTGACAACGTGTTTCAGCTGCCCATAAAAAACAAGATGGAAATGGGCGTTTTAAAAGATGAATGCGGTGATTCCATTATGACGGAATTCGTAGGTTTGGCTTCGAAAATGTATGCTTACCGCACACTCGATTGTAAGGAAGCCAAAAGAGCAAAAGGTGTAGGTAGAGCAGTGGTAAAATCGCTACGTGTAGACGATTACCTAGCGGTTTTACGCACTGGCAAAGCTATGTCTCATACACAGTGCAGGATACAATCCAGCAACCATCATTTGTATCTTGTGGAACAGAGAAAACGCACCCTCGCCTCCATGGATAACAAGCGTGTGTGGGCTGATGACCTGCTCACTAGCCTGCCCTGGGGTTATGATCGCAACGAGGAGGAGGTGTGATTTCACTGTTTAATCGTTTATGGGACATGGCTTTTTGTAACTTGTAGATTTAGAATTTTGTAAATATTGGTTTCTGTCATTGTAAATAGTAGATTTTGTAAATAGTGACAACCCACTTGGACCTTTTGCTCTTTAAAAAAAGTTCTATGCAACCTTATTTTTTAAATTTTTTGATTGGTAAATAGTTTGATTCTTTTAACGCTGTACAAAGTTGAGTTTTTTTTGTAAATATGAAATAAGTAAGATTTTTAGTAACTTTAATAACTAGTATTTAATTATTTTTCGTAATGTAAATGATAATCTAAAAAGTTCTTTTGGAATGAGTGAGCATGTCGAGAATGTGCTTTTGGGAATAAATAAAGTGGTTGTGTTTGTTCCCAAAGACAGGTGTGAATGTATGAGTGGAGAGAGAAAACTGGTGTGTATGATTGACCAGAGCAAACACGATGAGGTAGGGTGGGTGAGTGGGGAGGGGGTAAATGGTCACTTATATACTCATTTTGTTTTCAATAGTTTTGTTTTTTCATTGAAATGTGGCAGACAATAGACATTATTTTTGTAAAAACAGTCTTACCTGCAGTAGTCGTAGACCTCGACGTTTCTCCAAACACGCATCAGCACATTGCAGTATTATCAAGGTCAAGCACTCGCATCAACATCATTGTCAAATCTCAACTTTCGACATACACTAAATGGAAAAATGTGAAAACAGCAAAATGGAAAATCCATGTTTCCATATCACCAAAAACGCAAAACTTAAAACGGACATTTAAAAAAAACTGGAAATGGCCATATGTGAAATATGAAAATTCAAAAACTTCAAACGGTCATTGTTTAAAAAGTGTCATCAGCAAAATGGAAAAATCCATATAATCAAAACGAACGTTTTCAAAAACTGTAAATTGCAAATTAGCAAAATGGCAATGTGTGAAATGTGAAAATGAGAAATCAGCCATCAACATCATGGTTTTTTATAAATAATAAAATCACAAAACATCGTGCTCTGTCAAACCTTTGTTTTTATTTCATAGTCATAGTGAATTGACAAAAGAAAAATAGAATACAAACACATCCCAATTCCTCACTCCTCAATGTTTATGTCCATGCATCATCAACTTTCCTTTCATAGCACTCATGACAATCAGGGCTGCCATCCTTTCACCCACTGAGGCATCACTGGATGTGGAACGTTGTTTAGCTTTCTTTAATAACAATTTATCTGCCACATGTCTTAAACCAGGATGACTATGGCGATAAGAAAGTTCATGTTCCTTGCATGCTTGATCCAAAAGATTAATGGGTACATCACCACGTTGTAAACGTTTTTCGAGACGAGTTCCAGGGCCGCAAAAACGATAACCTGGAAGATGGATTTCAAAAGGTAGGTATTGAATCACTTTGTCAATGACGCCATTGCCAGTACAGGTCTGGCATATCCTTTTCCATCGATGGTAAGAAGGTTTGGTCTTCCTCCTCCTCTGTGGACGATGTTTGTGTTTGTTGTTGTTGTTGCTTTTTCTCGCCATGACACCCGTGGAATGATTCAACAAAGTCTTTACACGGACTTTTATGACCGTGATACAGTTTCACTAGCTGGCAAGTCGCACACTGACGCATAGACGGTATTTTTGCCATGGCCACTTGCTTATGGTGATCGTAATCCGTACAGGGTTGCAATTCACTCAACACAGGATCTTGAGTCCATGATTTTGGTACATGTTGCCAGATTTCTTTGACCGCGTTGGCGGCCACATAATAAATGAACGACTTGGGCAGCGCCAAGAGTTCCTCTTTGGTAAAGCTGTCTAGTTTCTTTTTGCACACAAAGAACTTGCCGATGGTTTTGTCCGTAGCATTGCCTTTCTCCATGGTATCACGTGCTGTAGATGTTTACACGTCACTTGTAGAAATCTCACTGGCGTCATTCACAGGTAAATCATGAGTTAAAATTTTGTTCAACAACTCCCAGCAGGCATGGGTGGTTAACCAATGAAAGAGATGCCACGCATGTGATAGGGCTGTATGGGTAATGTTGCCACAGGAACAAGTATCCATGAGCGTTTGCAGGGAGGGGCAGCCCAACTCCATGAGGTCGATACATTGGCAGTAAGACGCCAAAAATGGTTGCAACCATTGACGTTTTTCATTACCTTTCACAAATACCACATTGGCCGAGGACAAGTGTGCTTTCATGACCACGTCCAAATATTTATAGGAAATGGTTCCCTGATTCCAGTCTAGTTGCCTATGATTTTCAATCCACTGGGTTTGTTTACGGTCTTTTTCACACAATAAATCAAAAGCATGGGGTGGTTTAAATAGCAAATGCGTAGCTTTTGATATCCAAAACGTGGTACAATCGATCATGGCCACTTGTTTAAATATAAATTTGTTGTCACCAATTTTAAACCCTTGGCAATCCACAATGAGTGTGCGCAACATGTTGACGCTTGCCTGGACCAAGGTCAACTGACGACTGACTGACGATCAGGTGTGATCATGACATAGACTTACCTGCCATGCTAGTTTCTAAATTGAGGTTAGGGTAGGACAGTGGGGACATGCAAAGTAAGAATTTAAGAATTACATCATTTTATTATCATAACACGTCTTACAGGCTTTTCTCATTTTAGGATAAGGACGATAGCAACTGATACAACAATATAGTCTCTTGTGTTTGTAACGTCCATAACACCGATGATGTCCCAATGTCTCTAAACTAGGCGTTTTTGATGGTGAGCTGCTCACCGAAGCACCATGGATACCATACGGCCCACATGTATCGTAACTTGTTTTTTTTTTTCATCACCCAGAGACACAAGTGAGGGATAGCTTGAATGACAGGGTATATTTCCCACTTTCATTCTGCACAGGTAGGGGCAGGCAGTTGACCAGCGCTGATGTTCCTGCATGGGTTCATCACTCTCTTGCCATTGGTCTGTGATGACGGGACAAAAGGAACATTTCACTTCATCTCTTTTTTTTTAATAATAGAATCCAGCGGCCGCCAAGGCTTGAGGGTATATAAAAGGCTCTGGCCATGTTGCAAAAGTCCTGAAACGTTGTTCCTCAGAGTTTAAATTCATGGATGTGACTTCTCTTGATGCTTTAAATCAAGACATGACTGAGCGGCTTGACGTGGGTTGACCTGTTATTTATACACTCGTCACTTGGTTGGACAGTGGATAATAGTTGACTTGTTTGTGATGAATAATCAGACAGTAGGCCGTCGTACTGGCTGGTACATTGTCATGCGTTTCAAAATCTAGTCGAATGTCGATATTGGATGGCTTGACAGACTCTTCCAGGTAAGAACAGTCAAAGACAATCAGTGGTGCTCTTGCCTTAAACGCTTGGGGTAGTAGCATGGGGCCGTTCTCTTTTTGATAATACGACCATTGAAATTTAGAAAACAAGTCGTACAGAGGGCCAAACTTATTTTTTGAAAAATCCAAATCCAGTCCTTCATAGGGAAACACAGCTCCGTTGAGGAAAAGACGTGCATTTCTTAATTGCAGGTGATCAAATTTGCGAGGCATCTTTGGTTTGTTGATACTTGCGATTCGTTTGAAAACCCACGATCAGGTAGAGAGGTCTCTCTGTATAGCGAGCTGTTTTTACAGGCCAACTGTGTGTGTTGGTAGTGGGCAATAGCGGATACTCATGGAGTGCCCAGCTTCTAAATTCCATGGGTAGAGGCATATCTCTCTTTACCATCTTGAGTATGTCCAGTTTTTTGCTATCGTTAAGGGTCACATGAGGCACTTTCCATAGCAAGCGTTGTAGTTGAACTTTTGAATCGATGGGGGCATTGTCAGCTCCCTTGAGTGCATTATTATCACTCCTGTCTCTCACTAGGTAAAGCACTTGCCTTGCGTTGACCACAATGCGTTGGTGATCTTCAGCAAAGCCTAGAATCAGTTTAAGAGGTAAATATCCAGTAAAGGTTCCATCAGTGTGTACCATCCAGTCATTGGTCGAGTCAGGACACCAACCTGCCATGCAAAGTGTTTTACCTTCTTCCTCACTATAAGAGGGGTATAGTTTCATGACACTGGAAATGCCCACATTTCGAGTGCTATCCACCACGATATCGTTAATGACATACCGCACTTCAGAAAATAGAAAGGCCAAACCATGGTTGGCCAACTTGGATGTGGTGGGTGTAGAACCATCGGCTTTGGTGAGCCGACCTTCAATCTGAATGACACTTTCATGCGGTAGGGTGTAAATATCTTGGTTGTTGATAACAAATTGAATTTCATCATTGTTATTGAGTCCAGGTGTTTGAGCTTGATAGGAATGGAGGTCAATTCTTACCACTCCTGGTTGCTCCTCGATGTGGTTCGCTATCTCTAGGATAGAATTCATTATGAGGGTTGACGTGGTAACCCAAATGCTGTAAAATCTGCTTGCCTTGAGATGTTAACGTGTATTCACGTGGCAAACAACTAACACTATTCCTAGACGGTGTTGTTGCTTTATATACAAACTTCATAGTGGCTTTAGCACCAACTTGTAAGTCACTGGTGTGGTAGAATCTAGATCAATGAGTTGTTGATCTCTATTGATCAGTCTTAATGTTATATTACTAATACTATCGACAGCCACAGAATGAAAAAGCACGACAGGAGGGTTTTCGCGAATAATATACCCATTGGGCGATGTTACAATAAAGTCATAAAGCGAATGCGATGGTTCTTGATTGGTGTACACTGGCTAATAATATTACACGTCACCGACACATGATGGTCCTCAATGAATTTCACTTCATGGTCCGATTCATGTTTTTTGTTGGGCTCCAACACACGTGGTTTAAATCCTAGTAATGGGCCAATGGAATCGGGAATGTGCTTTAAAGTCAAAGTTAAAGGTAGAGAAAATACTGCAGCGATGAGTGTTGGTATTGCCTACAAGTTCAAACGTGTGCGTTCCGTCTAGAAATGACTTTAAACCATATTGATTGATCAACACCACATAAATGTGTTCATAAATGTCATCGATCGTGTATCCACCAGAGTTCAAGGTGAGCACAGAATCATCATAGTAAAACTTGTTGTTCACATTTTCACGTATGTTGTATATTCGATTGTACGTTTCAAGAGAAACAAGTCCTAAACCATAGGGTTTTTCACTCAATTCGATAGGCGGGTAAAAGTCTAGGCTGACTTCAGGTCCACGTCCATGCACTGTAAACGTTTTACTTTCTGCCGACATACTGGTGGCGTTTTAGCTTATGCTGCGTCTTATATAAAAAAATTAAACACAAACGTCCACACTGTTGGCTGTTAAACGTTTGCTCTCGTTTCACATTATAATATATCTTGATCCTGTTTCCAAAATAGGTCACTAGTTCCATGGGCGGGGGCAAATTCCCAAAACTGTCAAAGTACCATACCGTGGATCCCTCTTTGACATAAGCTACATAATGCGTCCCTGGTCCTCGGTGATCATCCAAATTGACAACAGCACATTCCTGTTTCCAGGGTCGTGGGGGTAATTGGTTTCGCATAAACACACCTCGAAAATGAGAAAGCTTTAGTTGTTTAGCATAGCTTTCCACTTGTTGATGCGTCAGGGCATGTCTTGCTATGGCTGAGGTTATTTTTTTTTTTAATATTTCGAAATGGTGAAATCCCAAATCCTTGTTGATAAAAGGCTGGCTTTAAATTGGCATTTCTAGCCCCCATGGCAATCGCTTCCATCGTTTCATTGTGTCGCTGACTTTCTTTGAGTTGTTGCTTGCCCTGCTGCGCGGCTTTAATGGTTTTCGCCACTGCACTGGCACCGCCCAAAAGTGAGCCCAGAGCAGCCAAACCGGCAAATAATGCAGGTAAAAATCCCGCTCGTTTGGGGACGGGAATCACTCGCCCTTGGTTTGAAACCTGTCGCCGACGTTTTGGAATAACATGTCTCTGTGCTGCTCGAAAGGCTTTCCTTATGGTCAATACATTATTTTTTCTTTTTTTCTTTCGCAAGGGCTTGGCCACGAATGTTGAAAACCCTGGCTTTGCCAAGGACAAAGTCCTTTTTTTAGTCTTTCTCACTGCATACCTTTGTTTCACCATGATGATAATAACCAACAACCTTTCACAAGAATGTGTAAATCACAACTAACGTCAGATGGTTATTTCATGGCTGTATATTCCAATTCCACATAAAGTGGGAAATCGATTATGGTTTTTCCCGCTTGCTTTTCATTCCATGTCAACATGAGGTGAAAGGATAATTCATCACCTGCATTGACCATTTCATGGTCCTATGACCATTTATCTTTATTTGTAAATGGTTCTCATCAGGTATGGCATATTTGATGTGAATGGTTCCATCATAGTGTAATCGATAGTGGCTTAAACCCGAAGCAAGCACATAGGTCAAGTGCTGATCATGGACTAGCGGTAAATGGTTTCTGTCATTCACAGATTTTTCATTTGTCAGATACACTAAAAACACAGATGGGATAAATTTATAAAGCCTTTTCATTTCATGGGTCACGTAACGCTTGGTACAGACATCGTCTTCGTCTTGTGGGTCTTCCACGTGAATAATCCGATGGTGATTAGCGCTATAGCCATTCACCATAAGCTGTGGCACTTTGTCATAAAACTCATACACTTTGTTATCCACATACTTTTTCGTAGTAACGTCTGTAGACACTTGAGGATGTTTTACATGGGTTAACCGCTTTCCCTTAAAGTCATAATCTCCCTGTTTTGTGCGTGGCACTACTGACGTATCCAAATAGTGTTTATTAGCAGGATCTGTTTCTTGTTTAGGATCATGTATGGGGAAAGGCCTAGCTTTGGCCATCAACGCACGTCCAAAGACATCCATCGTCAACCTGTAGTACCAGTCTACTGTTTCTATGACAAGGCTCGGTGTCCTGTATATAGACAGCCTGCTAGCCTGTCTAAGCCTTAGTTGAAATGAAGATTATTAAGCAGCAAGAGTCATTCCCCGTGGGGGACATGGTTTCCCATCTCTGTCCCACATCACGTGAACAACGCCATGGTTCACTGTTTCCATCTTCCATTCGCTGCATCATTGTGGGGCCTTCCGGCTGTGGAAAGACAAATCTTTTGCTAACGCTCATCACAGCGCCCAATGGTCTGCGTTTTCAAAATATTTATATTTTTGCAAAATCTCTCTACCAACCCCTCTACGTGTTTCTGGATCAAGTCATGTCTGGATTACAAAAAGAGAATATGGGTTATTTTACATTTTCCATGCAAGAAAATGTGATTTCACCGGATGAGGTAAAGCCTGATTCACTCATAATTTTCGATGATGTATCCACTGAACGTCAAGGCATCATTCAAAGCTATTTCAGCATGGGTCGTCACAAACATATCGATTGCTTCTATCTTGGACAAACGTATTCAAAAATGTCCAAACAGTTGATTCATGACAACGCCAATGTCATTGTTTTATTTCGTCAGGACGAGAGGAACAGTCGTCACATTTATAATGAACATGTGAATCCGGATATGACCTTTCAAATGTTTACAGAATTGTGTGCCAAGTGCTGGAACACTCAACGTCATGCCTGTTTAGTGATTGACAAACAATGTGAACTCAATCAAGGACGGTATCGCTTAGGGTTTGATCATTTTATTGCTATTTAAGGCCTTGTCTCATTCCCCGGCAAGTCACTTGTCAAGACACCATGGCGTTAGCAGAGAGTCAATTGAAAAAGCATATTATTAGAGCAAAAAATACTATTCGCCAAAAGTTTCGTCAATTGAAACAATCACGTGCAAATCATGCTTTGTTTATTCAACAACATTTAGCACCTCCGCTAAAAGCCATGTTGAAACCCTCTTTCAAGCCATCTGAAACGCTACCCACCGTTTCACAAGCCACGCAGACGCTGCACGAGGACCCTGAGAAAGAGGAAGAGGAACAGGAAGATTTGACTAGTGTTAGCGAAGTTGAGGATGAAGAGGAACAAGTGTTTACGCCTCAAAAAAAGGCCGCACCCCTTGCAGAGTTTTTGAGAAAAAAGAAATCCTTGGCCATGGTCGAAACACCTTGCCCTTCCAGAGCGTCTCCGTTTTCACAACTCTTGGCCACCCCTCAACATAAAGCTCAACTGAAAACCATTTTTAAAAAATATTATGGATCAACATTGGAACCCTATTTCCCCGATCTATTTATTGGAAACACAGATACCACGTATGGTGTTCGCTATGAGGATGATAGTTTTAAAATTGGCGATTCATCCATTAGATTTGCTCGTACTAAAGCTGTGATTAAAAATATCAACTATAAATTAACGCCAGGACTGTTAAAGCTGCTCTTTTCTCGGACCCCCTCTTCCCATGATTATACGTCAGAGGATCTTGACAAATATAAATCCATTTTATTGGATACCCATGCTCACAAAAGACAGTATGATCCCACGCAACAAGTGAATGCCAATATATCTCAAAAATATAAAACCATCATTGCAAAAATGTTTCCCACCAGTCTAAGTGCTCGTCGTAAAGCGTCCGCTTCGGGAGTGACATTTAAACCATTAAAACCCCTTGTGGATGTTACCTACTGGCACAATCCCAATAAGCTCGTCCAGCGGCTACAGTTGTTGCATGCTTCACGTCAAGTATGTCATACCGGTCACGATTGGGAAATTCAAGAAATTGAACAAGAACTTCGAAATGCCAAAATTATTGTTTAAGCCCTCACCCATTAAAATGGGTATTGCTCACGAGTTGCATCGCCCAGCTAGGCGTCACTATCCGCGACTCAAGGTCATTTCACGAGGTGTGGATGAACTTTGGCAGGCTGACTTGGTTGAAATGATACCCTATGCTAGCGTTAACGACGGTGTACGCTATATGTTGACAGTCATTGATGTCTATTCCAAAATGGCCTTTGTTGAACCTGTGCGTCGCAAGTCTGGCTCACTAGTTACCAAGGCCTTTCAACATATTATTCAACACTCCAAACGTCAACCTCAGCTGCTACAAACCGACCAGGGGAAAGAATTTTTCAACAAGGACTTCTCCAGTTTTCTCAAATCTAAGGATATTCACCATTACACCACGTATAGCAATCTCAAAGCCAGTGTGGTCGAGCGGTTCAACCGAACATTGAAAACCCATATGTGGAAAGCGTTTACCGCTCAGGGCACGTATCGCTGGTTGGACATGTTACCAGAACTAGTATCACGTTACAATGACACCAACCATAGAACGATTGGGACCAAGCCACGCCTCGTGACTAAAAATATTCAGCGATTGGATAAACTGTTTAACCCCATAAAAACAGCCGATCCTAAACGTCACCGACTGAACATTGGGGATTTTGTTCGTGTGAGCAAATTTAAGTCTGCCTTCAATAAGGGCTACACGCCTCAGTGGGGGACTGAACTATTTCGAATTCGTCAAGTCAACTTGGACACTCCAGTCACCTATTTACTCGAGGACCTCAACCATCAACCCATAAAAGGTAGATTTTATCTCCATGAACTTCAGAAAACAGCATTTCCTCAGCATTATCTTGTGGAAAAAGTGTTGAAACAAAAAGGAAATAAACTCTATGTCAAATGGTTAGGGTTTAACTCTACGTTTAATTCTTGGATCAATAAATTACATGTCGTGTGAACCTGTGTACTTTTTATTTATTCACACATGTTGTACACCACCTATAGCTCTATGTATACAGCGCTCCGCGCTTCATGCATGTTCATACATGTTTGTCTTTCCCCTTCCTCCTGTGTTCTCTCATACATCACCCCCTCCCCTCTCCCTCCCTTCGCCTCCCACCACTGCTGTTCGCAGCTCTTGCCTATCTATTGGTTGTGACATCATTCCCACAAGTTGCATCATACTTTTTACTGATTCAGCGATTCCCACGCTTTGAACATTCTCTTATCGTGCACGTGGACAGCTAACGTCCCAGGCGAACACCTGTGCCGGATCAAATTTCACGTCAACTTGCATTTTGTCACGTACGAAGCAAAACAGAATGTGACTTGTTAACAGTTAACGCGCACGTGGACAGATAACACCCAAGCGAACACCTGTGGAAGATCAAATTTCACATGAACTTGCATTTTGTCACGTACGAAGCAAAACAGGATGTCACTGGTTTAGCCTACATGTGGTTTCACAAATGTGTGTGCATGCCTTTCACACTCCCCTGCCACCACGATGGTCAGATTATTTCACCTTCAAGCGTCTTGGTCATTTTTTCCATTGCACCTGTTGTCAAGTCCGATCAACGCCTTCCCATAAGCTCAAATGACATTCACCTCCTGCTCCTCGGCAAGTTTGTTTTCTGTACTCGCTTCGACCAACATAGAACCAAGTTCTCATCACCGTTTACACGTTAAAGGTAAAAGGTGTGAAAAAACGTACCCTCGCTCTGTCATACACCGACCCGTCGAAATAGCGATTGATCTATTGAACACAGCCACCTTGGTCAGCGACAGGTTCGTTGAAACACACACACACCCAGCCGTATTGTCTCTCTCAACCACCACGCTTCATGGACATTATAAACAGGTAAAGAAAAAGAAAACGTTTTTTCAACATGTATGGCGTTAGACCCATGTGAATTATTTTTTGAAAAAAAATATCTACCACATTTGAAAGGGGGCGTTAGCCCGAGTCCTAGGACACCTCGTACATGTCTCTAGCGTTATTGGTTCGTGACATATCGGCAAAAATCACACAAAAAACACATGTTTACCCCCAATTTTTTTAAAATTACAACGAGTGGTCCATAGCAAAGAGGACGTCTTCCCGAATCCTTGAATCCATCGTACATGCCTCTAACGTTATTGGTTCGTGAGATATCGGCAAAATCACAAAAAACACGTGTTTACCCCAAAATCGCGTTTCCCAAATTTTTAAAAAAATTATAACGAGTGGTCCATAGCAAAGAGGACGTCAGCCCGAGTCCTTGGACCCCTCGTTCATGCCTCTAGCATGATTGGTTCGCGAGATATAGCAAAAAGTTTAAAATCACGTTTTTACCCCAAAAAGACTGTGTTTCCAGATTTTCACCTTTTCGACACCGACATTCCCGTAAAGAGCACGACGAGACGAAAAAAAACGAATCCAAGCACGCCCTCCTAGCATGACTCCTTCCATTCCAAGGTCGCAGGGGCTCACCACTTGCTTTTGTAAGCAGCTCTCTCCTTTCCCCACTACTTACAAAACACAATTTTTTTCTCTAGAGACTTGAAATTTATTTTGGGGGTAGAGGGGATAGGGACCATTGATTTACGTTAAACAATTTTTTTTGTAGAGTTCCTAGTTTCCAAAATATAGGATTTTCAAAATTCGTGTGTTTTCAAAAAAATATAAAAAATAAAAAAGTTTTATTAAAAAAATAAAGGTCATAAAGACCATTCGTTTGAGCCATGGCACAACGTTCTATCCTGTTTGGTTTTCAAGCTATAGCCTATTTTCGAAAACGAAAAATTTTAAATTTTTTTTGAAAAATATAATACATGGTCCATAGCAAAAAAGACGTCAGCCCGAGTCCTATGACACCTCATTCGTGAAACTCCGACCATGGATTTGAGAGATATCGGCTTGGACTCACGCGGCGGCCATGACACTAAGCAGAAGCACCACCACTCCACTACTCGCCACGCTCCAGACAAAGGCTTTCAAAAATGTCTTCCTAATACCTAAATCTATATTCGATGTCAACAGATTCCTTTTTTGTAGAAATGCTTTCTTTGCCTCAGCCAACCTACTTTTTATAACCTCTTTGCTTCGTCCATCACTGGTTATTCTGCTTCCTAAGTAACGTAAGTCTCCTACTTCCTTCAGCTTTTCACCTGCCAATTTGGTCTCCATAGAGGTTTCTGATTTATTTCGGCTGCGTTCCAGTATTTTTGTTTTACATTTATTAATTTTCATCATGAATTCTTTCCGTAAGGCGGAGTCCATACCATTCAAAAACTCATTCAAATCCTCAGGCTTGTCGGCCAAGATGACGATGTCATCAGAAATTCTCAGAGTTGAAATTATTTCTCCTTGAATCTTCACTCCCACTTTATATTTTTCTCTAATTTCCTTCATTGCTTGTTCAATGTAAAGATTGAAAAATATGGGTGATAAGTTGCAGCCTTGCCTTACACCTTTCTGAATACCAGCTTCTCTCTCATGTTCTTCAACTCGAATGACTGCTGTCTGGTTTCTGTATAGATTGTATACCACCCTCCTATCCCTGTACTTTATTCCAATCGATTTCAAAATTTCAATCAATTTAGCCCAATCAACGTTATCAAAAGCCTTTTCTAAGTCTACAAAAGCCATGAACGTTCTCTTATCTTTCCTTATTCTACCTTCCAAAATCAGCCTAAGACTTAGTACAGCTTCCTTTGTTCCTACATTTCTCCTGAAACCAAACTGGTCTTCACCCAACTCCGTTTCTATCTGGCTTTCAATCCTCTTGTAAATTATTCTAGACAGGATCTTTGAAGCAGGAGTAATCAAGCTGATTGTACGGTAATCTTCACATCTGACAGCTCCCACTTTCTTTGGTATAGGGATGATTACATTCTTCTTGAAATCAGCGGGTACCTCACCTGTCTCATAAATCCTACACACCAAGTGAAATAACCTGATCAGGCCTTCATCTCCTATGCAGCGTAGCAACTCAATCGGTATATCATCTATGCCTGGTGCTTTGTTCCTGCTTAAGTCTTCCAAAGCTCTATCAAATTCTGATCTCAATATTAAATCTCCTTTCGCATCCTCATCAATTTCATCCTCCCTTTCCATTACATGATTCTCAATCTCCTTCCCTTTATACAAACTCTCTATGTAAGCTTTCCATCTCTCAACCTTTTCTTCCCTATCTGTTAGAGGCTTTCCATTTGTGTCCTTAATATTACAGCACTTAGTCTTCTTTTCCCCAAAAGTATTCTTAATCCTTCGATAAGCTGTGTCAACTTTTCCTAATTTCAGACAATTTTCTATACCTGCACATTTCTCTTTCAACCATTCTTCTTTCGCTTCCTTGCACTTCTTGTTAACCTCATTTCTCAGACGTCTGTATTCTGCTTTCCCCTTTTCATCTCTTACATTCTTGTGTTTCCGCCTTTCATCCATCAATTCTAGTATATCCTGAGTGATCCACGGTTTCTACCTATTCTTTCTTTCCTACCAATGTTTTCTTCTGCGGATTTTGTTATTTCAATCTTCAAAAGTGCCCAGTCGTCTGCAATTGAAGTTGGTTTGTGGTTTTTCATCAGTCCTTCCTTTATACTCTTCTTGAATCTTTCGTTTACATCCTTCTCTTTCAGTCTGTCTATTGCCCACCTTTTTGGCTTTTGACTTTTCTTCAGTTTCTTCAACTTTAATCTGCATTTCATTACAACCAGATTATGGTCAGAGTTTATGTCAGCACCAGGATATGTTTTACAATCCAAAATCTGGTTTCGAAACCTCTGCTTGACCATAATGAAGTCGATTTGGTAACGCCCTGTATCTCCTGGTCTCATCCATGTGTATATTCTTCTATTGTGGTTATTGAATAAGGTGTTAGCTATGACCAACTCATGCTCGGTGCTGAATTCTATCAGCCTGCTTCCTCGATCATTCCTTTCACCTAATCCGAAATCTCCTACTATCTTCCCTTCTCTCCCTTTTCCTACCACTGCATTCCAATCTCCCATTACTATAACATTTTCATCACCCTTGATATACCTCAGAATTTCGTCTATTTCTTCGTAGACCTTTTCAACATCCTCATCATCAGCTTGACTGGTGAGCATATAGACTTGTACAACTGTGGTGCAGGTAGGTTTTGTATTGATTTTTTCTACAATAATCCGTTCACTATATTGCTCATAATATTCCACCCGCTGTCCAAGTTTCCTACTCAATATGAGGCCAACCCCTGCTTGGCCATTGTTTGCTTTAGTGCTCATTACCCTATAGTCTCCTGACCAAAAGTCCTGTTCTTCCTGCCAGCGCATTTCACTCATCCCAACCAAATCCAACCTCAACCTATCCATTTCCCTTTCTAAGTTTTCTAACCTTCCACTTCCTAGCAGACTTCTAACATTCCACGCTCCGATCCGTAGAATGTCAGATTTCCTCTTTGTCACTTCTGTGATGTTAACCCCCTCTCGAGTAGTCCCCACCCGGAGATCCGAACGGGGGACTAGTTTACATCCGGATTGAAATTTTACAAGGGAGGAGGCCATCATCACATGTAATTATGCATAGAGAGGTGCATATCCTCGGGAATAGCATACGGCTGTAGTTTCCCGTTGCTTTCAGCCGTGCAGCAGGACGCAGTGTAGCCATTATTTGGCTTATATTATAAATATCTTAACCGTCTATAAGACTAGTAAAGAATTGATTTATTCTGAAAGGCTGCTACTCCCTTTCAGAATATGTAAAGAGCAATTCTACTAACAAAAATACTAACCTTCTACCGTACTAACAATTACATATCAAAATTCTACTAACGAAAAATATACTAAAGTTCCACCAACAACAAATACTACCACTAAAACAGGCTGTCACCAGGCACACTCACATGCACCCTCACACATCACAGTCTACTGAAACAATGAACTATAACTAATAAACAATGCAACTGCTACCAGACACACTCACACACCACAGTCTAATAGAGCAATGACATATATCTAATAGACAAACTAACTACCTACTTACAACTGAAACTAACTACATACTTACTGTACTGTTATTTGAATTGACAATATTTACAAAAAGCAATTTACATGGAAAATACTTACAAAATGTAATTTAGATTCAAGAGTATAATTACAAAATTATGATTTCTAGATAAAGAACATTAATTCATGGCCAGCCACAATCCGTGTATCGTCTCTATTATGTCCACTGTGGCCATTATATATAAAAGCGACTTAGTGGATCACCTTGCAACACTCCTACTGTTTACTTTATGATTCCTGAACGGGAGATTCCATCATCTATCTCTATATAGTTTTTGCTAAGTTTGCTTTTCATAATGCAGCATAATATGTAATTATCATGGCCGATTAGATTTTCCAGTTTTGTTTTGGTGACGACTAATTTGATGGTGTCGATGGCTTTTGAGAAATTGATATAGAATGCAATTTTCCTTTCAGCTTTGACAGAAATAGGTACGAGGAACCACAAAGCAAATTAGAGCTTCATGACGATGATGATGATAGTCACGCAGCAGATCGTGAAGGGTTTGAAACACAAGCTTTGTTAAAGCACTACCTTACGTAGTTTGTTGGTTGGTCCTGTCCAATTTCTGCAGGTCATAGCATCAGTTGCGTAGAATTCAGATTCAATCTCATTTCTTTTTTCTTGTCTGCTCCTTCTTAGCCAAGTTTCTTATCGTGTGCATGGGAGTGTGAACCTTCTGTGAAGGTCTTGAATAAGGAACGTTTCCCGGACGAGTTGTAGCCTGTAATGGATAAACTTTGTGACTACCAATTCTGCTTTAAGGAATCTTACCTTCACACTTTCCAACATCTTTAAATCGTTCCAATGAAGTCTAGACCATATTATAATATGGTATGTTTGGGTTATTGTGGAGCTTAACTGTTAACAGATATCGTCATTATATAAAGCATTTCCGTCGATGATAGGTATTAATAATGATGAATGATCGTTCCCATACTTGAGGGTGGATTTTCGCTGTATATATTCTGCCATATCCGTCAATTTATATTTCAGTAGCCTCCTAAGATAATAAACAATAACTAGTAAGGGGACCGAGTGTAGTACCCATAGCGGGTTCACAATGCATATGCATTTTCTATCATTTTCAGCTTAATTGGGCTAAAACCACTTAAAAAACAAAATGTTCCGTAAATAACATATAGCATACTTTCTCCAAAATGTATGGGTATTGTCATAACTCTTTGTCTTTATCAAGGAGTATAATAGAATCATTTCTTCGTTTAAGACCTTAGAAACTATTTACCTCTACCAAACACCAGAGCCTCGGAAAAAGTACATTTTTTTTATTTATTTAATAATTATTAGATGCAACCATGAAAGGTCATTTTACACGAATATTTTAACAATTTCAAATAATATTAACAAAAACAACAACAACAACAATATCAGGTAACAAATGGCAGTGATGGCAGCAAGGGACAAATCTCGGGAATGACGCAGGGAATGATTGGGGTAGTGGGTGATTAGGAGGGTGAGGGGGTAGGAATTGAGGATGAAAGGGATCTTTTAATGTTATGTTTGAATGTTCTATAGAGAGGGAATATGTCAATATTTGGAAGGGAGTTGCTAAGGGTAGGCAGACGCTGGAAAATAGAGCGCTTCTGTACTTCAAGACGTGGGCGAGTATGTGGTTTAAATGGTTCTGACGTGTTGAACGGGAGGGAACATGGAGTGGGAAGTAGCTTAAGAGCATGTTACATTTTGTGTATCCATTCATAATTTTATGTAAAAAACACAGGTCAGTAAATAGTAGACGGCTTCTCAGATCGAGTAAATTGAGCTGATTTAGAATGTCGGATTTGGCAAAGTGCCTTAGTGAAGGATTGCGAGCTTTGACAATTGATATGAAGAAATTAAAGACACTGTTGAATTTAGAAATATTGTTTATAGCCGAAGTAGACCAAATTGGAGAAGAGAAATCTAGGATAGGGAGAACATATGTGGTGAAGTACAATTTAAGTGCAGTGAGGTCTTTAATTTCTGTGAATCTGTATAGAATGCCGAGACTGCGCATGGCGCGAGATTTGATATGGTCAATGTGGAGAGAGAATGTCAGTTTATCATCGTCAATAATACCTAAACCTTTTACCTGAGAAACCATATCCAATTTATTTCCACATATTTTATAAACCGTCATTGAAGACAAAAAGAGGCCATATCTCAAGTATTTTATGGAACTGGAGACATGATCGACCGGACGTGGGCAACATCCAACTTTCAGTTGAGGCATGTGTTTACACGTCTGGCTGTTCTTGGTTTTCACCACCCTAATTGTATTAACAAATCTCTCGATGACCCTCCAGTGACGTGTGTATGCCAAATATGTGGACATGCATGTGAACGCTACCACTAAGAGCTCTGTAATAAAAGATAACAATCAATCAAAGACTATGCAATTCAAATCGCCAAAGCGCAATTTTAGTGTAAATGTTCATTCTTTATTTGCGATTGCTATTTGGCTGCAATAAAAGTATTAATTAATACTAGCAGTACCCGTCGCGGCTTCGCCTGCGAATATTCTAGTTGTAAAGAGTACACTTAGCAAAATCTCAATCATGAATGCTATGACTGATTTATCGTTGGTATGAATAATCAGGCTTTATCAATTCAGCTACTGGTGCAGTGGTTAGGGGTTTGCCATTCCTTCATAGGTACAGTATATCAGAGCGAAGTTAGTTTTTCTGGGAATATCACAGACACTGTTAATTTAAGGGATTTAAATGTGGTTTCCGGGGACCCTGTATAGTCGGGTGAAAAAGACCTATCGTACCACACTCGCACGTGAAAATTGCGTGAAAAAATTCTAGAGTGCCCCTTGACCCCCTTAAGCACATTATACTGTATGTATTGATGAATTTTACAGCTTAATTTGTTTCAGTGATAACCTTATAACCGTCTGGAAACTTTCACAGTACTGTAATAATTGGAATTGCATTGCGTCTTACAGAAAGAGATGGATCTGTGTGATTCTGTTACCATGGTTACCGTGTTGCATTCTTTCATTATTTCATTGTAAATATACATGTTTTGAGGTATTTATTTAATTATGAGGCATTTAAAGAGTAAGTGAGGGCGTTTCGCTTATGCATTTGGTTATGCTGAACCTGTAGGTACCCCATATGTGTAGGTTGGTGTTAATGGGCCCTTATTTTCGGTACAAAACTGGAATAGGACCTTAGCAGAATAATATAGGGAGGCATCCTGAACTAACACCAACAGATTGATTACAGGTACTATGTGGGATTGTTTTATTCTTTAGTTCAAATAACATTTTCAAAATAACACACAATAGGCTGTCACAAACGCTATAAAATAAATATTTAACATATTATCAACTTGTCATTCTTCAAATTCGATGCGTATAGAATGCCAACGATAGGCACACCAATAGGGTCCCACATAGATCAGTCATGACATCTGGCGGAAAAGTTTCGCATAAAATAATCCTAATAGAGCGAGTGCATTCTAGCGGCCACAATAGGAAACTTCTCAATTACAGCTGTCTGAACGTTCAGGCTGGTGCGCTCCTCGCAACCAGTTGTCCGTGATGTCACCCTCATAGTTCATCTTGTTGCTGTTAGATCCAGTGGCGTATGTTATTTTAATTAGATATGCACTTTCCATTGAAATATGCAAAATATAACTATTACATTTATAACGTCTGAGTAATTACAAAACAATATACTGCATATAAAAAAAATCAAGGAATGAAATCCAACTCTGATAGGTTTTGAACCTCAGCCAAACGGGTAAACGACTAACGCTTTACCACATAGCCAAACAGGGCCACTGAAATTCGACGTTATCAATTGACTAGCATACAACGTCTTAGCAAATAATGATTTGGACTAAACGATTTCTTCAGTGGAGTATTTTGGATGTGTAAAATGTTTCCACTCGGTTGCTGGATATTTTTTGTGGGAGTGATTTTGAAAAATGGACGGAAATGGGACGGAAATGTGTAAGAGGAAACATCGCATACGGTTTACGTCAAGGTTTGGAGGCCCCATTAAAGATATTCCTACAATAAATCATCTTCAAGTTGTCGTTCTTTGCTGTGAAAATATTCATTATATCATATTTGCTGAAAAGAATTATGATTTATTAAATATTCATACTTTTGCTGTATTCTTATTTAATGTAAGCATTCGAGGTACTGTCAGCCACTGAAATGGGTAGGAAACGGGACGGAAATGTGTAAGAGGAAACATCGCATGCTGTTTACTTCAAGGTTTGGAGACCCGTTTCCTGAAATCCTGTAGGCTGTGATACGTCTGTCTGTGGTATGTTTAGTGTTCTTAGGAGGTGGCGTGAGATTGAACTAGAGTTGTTATGTTAGGAGGACATGAAAGATGGCCAACGCGGCATTGGAGCGCATGAGTGAGGGGTGCTGGAACTTGTCGAGCGGGAGTGTCTGCTCTGTGGATTCCAGAGGTGTGAGAGCCAATGGGAGGAAGGCTTTGTAAAGGAATAGATGAAGTTTGTGAATAAAATTGTGCTATTAAAAATTGTTTGAGATATATGTCAAGAAATATATAAAAGGAAATATTCTATAGTCTTTACTACGTCGCACTGGTTGTATTTTACTACAACATATTATTATTAGGTCCTCCAAAGAAATAAAAGTAGTTCCGTGAAGAACTATACAGCCTATTTTCATATATCCTACTTATGTTAACTGCCACTATCAACACGGTGGGTGAGTGGTTATAGTGTCGGACTGCCAACCCCAAGATTGCAGGTTCGCCCCTGGCCATGGTAAGTGACTTTTGAAGGCGACAAAAATCACGATACTCATGTCATACGTTGTTGGCATGTTAAAGAACCCATTTGAATTCAGTTGGCCGTGTTCAATGGCAAAATTAATCTCGGGATTTTCCGCCAAGACAAAGTTCCTCCATTCTTTACTTGAAAGCGCTGTAGTGTCAAGGAGTTTAGATATCTAACCTCCTTGACTTTCATAGCGTTCAAAGGAACGACGAAATTCGACACGCAAGCTACCCTCTGGGTGTCAATTAACAATGCTTGCACCAGGCACCCGAGGCCTTATTATTATCATACAAAATATCAGTTTGATTGCTGTAATGCATTCGTAGATATTGAGAACTGACTAAATATTTCGGATGGTCGCCATGTTGGATTTTATATAATTATGTAGGTCCTAGATTTATCTACTGTTACATGAAGATTATTGTGTACGTGTAGCATTCAAATTATAATCGCGTGATTAGGACACAAGAACTAACAAGGAGATTTTAAAATTTCGCACAGCTGCCATCTTGTGGTTATGGAAATAAATGAAATAAATTAGATGCCAGTGGATTAACATTCGTATAAGGATTTACTGTTTCAAGTTTCACTGCACTCGGATGGTTAAATTGCGAGAAACGTCCATGTGAATATTTATTATTCGCGTCGCCGCCATGTTGGATTTGTGATCACCAGGTTATTAAAAATCCTATAGGTGTACTTAAGTTTATAGCCCCTATGAACATTAAAAAAATCAGTTTGATTGCTATAATAGATTCGTAGATATTCAGAGGCGTCTAAATATTTCAGATGGTCGCCATGTTGGATTGTTAAATGTATAGGCCATAGAGTCATGTACCATTAAAGGAAAATTATTGCGTAGATTCATTATTCAAACTTTCACATCGATCGCATGATTACGACACAAGAAATAAAAACTTCATTTTAAAATTCGCACAGTCGCCATCTTGAGGTTATGTTAACAAATGAACTGAATTAGATACCAGTGCATTGCAATGTGTATAAACATTTCCTGTACCAGATTTCATTGCGTTTGGAACATTAAATCGCGAGAAAGGTCTATTTAAAAATGTCAAATTCGCTTGGCCGCCATGTTCCTTTTGTAGTTATCTGGTTTTTGAAAGACCTACAGATGAACTTCCAGTAGTGCCCTTTATCTCGGTACAAAATTTCAGGGTGATACCGCTAATAGTTTCCGAGATATAGAATGCCGGTGAAATATTTCGCACATCCGCCATCTTGTGGTTATGTAAACAATTCAACGAAGTTAGATGTCGGTGCATTACAATGTGTATAAACATATACTGTACCAAGATTTATTGTGTTTGGTTGGTTAAATCGCGAGAAACTTCTATTTAAATGTCACAAATTCGCGTGGCCGCCATGCTGGTTTTGTAGTTATCAGTTTTTCGAAAGTCACATAGGTGAACTTCTAGTAGTTCCCTTTATCACCGTAAAAAATCCAGGGTGATATCGGAAATAGTTTCGGAGATATTGAATGTTGGTGAAATATTTCGCACAGCCACCATGTTGGATTGGTGATACGTAACAAAATTTGAAGGGCACGGTCGGTGTCGCTTGGAATAGTGCTATGAACTTACTGAGTTTCATTGAAATCGCTCCAGCCGTTTAGAAGTTATTAGGGGGACACACACACACACACCTCACACACACAAACACACACACGCACACACAGACACACGGACAAAAGGTGATCTCATGAGCCTATTTTTTCAAAATTGAAAATAGGCTAAAAATGATGGAATGAATATGAAAGCGATGGATGCGATAAATTGAAAATAATATTTATTTTTGATTGTGTTACTGACTGCGTATATTTCATCACATTTTTCTTCCAAAAAGTAAGTTACCTATCAATGAACTATAATTATATTGCAATCTAATATATTAAAAATCTTATATATTAAAAATATTTATGAAATCTTAAGCCAGTCCGTCCGGCCATTCTATCCGGTCGATTTCCTTCATTCTTTTTTTAAAGGAATGGTATTCATGCACAGATTTGTTATCAAGTATTACAAATCACTTACGTACCGCCTTTCTCAAATTATTTGATTTTTTTCCACTTTTTCCAACTTTTTATCTCTTTGAAGCACTCATATCTTTAGTTCTAATTGAGGTACGCAAGTCATTTTGGTCGCAAAACATTCAGTGACACAAGCGCTTTCATTTGAGCTGTTAACTCTTCAAATCGGATGATTTTGAGGAAAGTTATGAGTGAACATTCGATATTACATCTCATTTTTTCAACATTTTTCTCATTGTAGCAATCATATCTTTGGTTCTAATTGAGTTACACAGTTCATTTTGGTCTAAGAGCACTCAGCGGATCATGTTCTATGTTTTGAGTTATAAAATATTTAAATTGGGTGATTCTGAGGAATGTTATGTGTGCCGAAGCGAAGATTAGAAATATTTATGAAAACTTAACCGAGTCCGTCCGGCCATTCTATCCGGTCGATTTCCTTCATTCCTTTTTTAATTGAAAGGTATTCATGCACAGATTTGTTATCAAGTATTAAAAATCACTTAACTTCCGCCTTCCTCAAATTATTTGATTTCTTGAACTTTTTCCTACTCTTTTTTCTTATTGAAGCAATCATCTTATCTTATATATTAAAAATATTTATGAAATCTTAAGCCAGTCCATCCGGCCATTCTATCCGGTCGATTTCCTTCATTACTTTTTTAAATGAATGGTATTCATGCACAGATTTGTTATCAAGTATTACAAATCACTTACGTTCCGCCTTTCTCAAATTATTTGATTTTTTCCACTCTTTCCAAATTTTTATCTCTTTGAAGCACTCATATCTTTAGTTCTAATTGATGTACGCAAGTCGTTTTGGTCTAAGAACGCTGAGTGACGCAAGCGCTTTCATGTGAGCTGTTAGCTATTCAAATCGGATGATTTTGAGGAATGTTATGAGTGAACATTCGATAATACATCTCATTTTTTCAACATTTTTTCTCATTGTAGCAATCATATCTTTGGTTCTAATTGAGTTACACAGTTTTGAGTTATTAAATATTTAAATTGGTTGATTATGGGGAATGTTATGTGTGCCGAAGCGAAGATTAGAAATATTTATGAAAACTTAAGCCAGTCCGTCCGGCCATTCTACCCGGTCGATTTCCTTCATTCTTTTTTAGCCTATTTTCAATTTTGAAAAAATAGGCTTATGAGATCACCTTTTGTCCGTGTGTGTGTGCGTGTGTTTGTGTGTGTGTGTGAGAGAGAGGTGTGTGTGTGTGTCCCCCTAATAAAATCTAAACGGCTGGAGCGATTTCTATGAAACTCGGTAAGTTCATAGCACTATTCCCGGCGACCTCGTCCGTGCCCTTCAAATATTGTTACGTCTCACCAATCCAACATGGCGGCTGTGCGAAATATTTCACTAGCATTCAATATCTCCGAAACTATTACCGATATCGCCCTGAAATTGTGTACGGTGATAAAAGGCACTACTAGAAGTTCACCTATGAGACTTTCAAAAACCTGGTGACTACAAAACCAACATGGCGGTCAAGCGAAATTGAGACTTTTAAATAGACATTTCTCGCGATTTAACTATCCAAACGTAATGAAACTTGGTACAGAAAATGTTTACACACATTGCAATGCACTGAAGTCTAATTTAGTTCAATTGTTTATATAACCTCAAAATGGCGGCTGTGCGAACTATTTCACTGACATTCTATATCTCCGAAACTATTACAGATATCACCCTGCAATTTTGTACGGTGATAAAGGGTACAGATACAAGTTTACCTATGTATATATCATAAACCTGTAAAGTACAAAACGAACATGGCTACCAAGCGAATTTTAAATATTTTAATAGACTTTTCTCGTGATTTAACTCTCTGAGCGCAGTGAAATGTGGTACAGTAAATGATTTTGCAGATTGTAATGCACTGCCATCTAATTTAATTCAATTGTTTAAATAACCTCAAGATGGCGGCTGTGCGAAATTTTAAAATTAAGTTTTTATTTCTTGTGTCGTAATCATGCGATCGAAGTGAAAGTTTGAATAATGAAGCTAGGCAATAAATTGTCCTTGAATGGTACATAACTCTAAGGCCTATACATATAACAGTCCTAAATGGCGAGCTTCCGAAATATTTAGACGGTTCTCAATATCTATGAATCTTTTACAGCAACCAAACTGAATTTTTTGTTGTTCATATAGACTATGAACATATGTTCACCTATAGGACTTTCAGTAACCTGGTGAGCACAAATCCAAAATGGCGGCGACGCGAAGTATAATTATTTAAATTGATGTTTCTCGCGAATTAACTATCCGAGTGCCGTGAAACGTTGCACGTTAAATGCTTATACAAATGTTGATCCTCTGGCATCTAATTTATTTCAATTGTTTGCATAATCACAAGATGGCTGCTGTGCGTAATTTTAAAATCTCGTTTTTACTTCATGTGTTCTAATCATGCAATTGAAGTTTGAATACCGCACGTACACAATAATCTTAATGTAATAGTACAAAAATAAAAATCCAACCTGGCGACCATCTGAAATATTTAGACGGTTCTCAATATCTACGAATCTGTTACAGCAATTAAACTGAAATTTTGTATGTTGATAGAGGCAATTAACATGAGCAGGATATATGAAAATAGGCTGTATAGTTCTTCACGGAACTACTTGTTAATGAATGGTATTCATGCACAGATTTGTTATCAAGTAATACAAATCACTTACGTTCAGCCTTTCACAAATTATTTGATTTTTTCAATTTTTTCCAACTTTTTATCTCTTTTATGCACTCATATCTTTGGTTCTAATTGCGGTACGTATGTCGTTTTGGTCTAAGAACACTCAGTGACTCAAGCGCTTTAATTTGAGCTGTTAACTATTCACATCTGATTATTCTGAGGAAAGTTATGAGTGAGCATTCGATATACATCTCATTTTATCTACTTTTCTTTCTCATTGTAACGATCATATCGTTGGTTCTAATTGAGTAACATAGTTCGGTTTGGTCTAAGAGCACTCAGTGGATCATGTTCTATCATTTGAGTTATTAAATATTTAAATTGGTTGATTTGGAGGAATGTTATGAGTGCCGAAGCGAATATTAGAAATAATTATGAAAACTTAACCGAGTCCGTCCGGCCATTATATCCGGTCGATTTCCATCATTCTTTTTTTAAATGAAAGGTATTCATGCACAGATTTGTTATCAAGTATTACAAATCACTTACGTTCCGCCTTTCTCAAATTATTTGATATTTTCAAATTTTTCCAACATTTTATCTCTTTGAAGCATTTTATCCTTGGTTTTAATTGAGGTACGCAGGTCGTTTATATCTAAGAACACTCAGTGCATCAGGGTCTTTCATTCGAGATCTTAACTATTCAAATTGCCTGATTCTGGGGAAAGTTATGAGTGGGCATTCAATATTTCTTCTCATTTGTCATTTTCGTGCACCGAAAAATGAAGATTGCCATGAAATTAATAGGGTAGTTTCAGATCTACTTCCAGAAACTTCTAGATTTTACACGAGTGTGAATACATTGGTAACTGAAGAAGAGAGTGAAGTTTTGCAGTTTACCACTGGATTTTTGAGCAGGCTTGAGATGAGCGGTCTATCTCCCCATGTGCTGACTTTTAAAGAAGGTGCTATTGTAATGCTCTTTAGGAATTTCAATGCAATTAAGGGATTGCTAAATGGGACGAGGCTAATAGTTAGAAAAATGTACGACAATATCATAGAATTATAAGTTCTAACTGGTGTGAATAGTGGGGAGCGAATACTGCTACATCGCGTAGATTTGTCACCATCTGACACTACAATGCCGTTCTCATTTAAAAGACGGCATTTCCTATTACACTAGCGTTTTGTATTACGATCAACAAAACGCAGGGCCAAACGCCTCATCGAGTTGGAATCTACTTGCCTGATCCTGTTTTTTGCCAAGGACTTTTGTATGTTGCGTTATCCCGAAGAAAAACATTTAAAGATGTTATAGTAGAAATTAAACCTAAGGGTCGACGCACAGCGAACATTGTCCGGAAGGAAGTATTGTGAAACAAATATTATAAACTATTACATATTGTCGTTATTTTTTAATTCCAATACTGAAAAATAATGCTGCGGAGCAGCACGGGCCCCCTAGTCTTATATATTAAAAATATTTATGAAATCTTAAGCCAGTCCGTCCGGCCATTCTATCCGGTCGATTTCCTTCATTCTTTTTATAAATGAATGGTATTCATGCACAGATTTGTTATCAAGTATTACAAATCACTTACGTTCCACCTTTCTCAAATGATTTGATTTTTCCACTTTTTCCAACTTTTTATCTCTTTGAAGCACTCATATCTTTAGTTCTATCTGAGGTACACAAGTCGTTTTGATCTAAGAACACTCAGTGACGCAAGCGCTTTCATTTGAGCTGTTAACTATTCAAATCGGATGATTGTGAGGAAAGTTATGAGTGAACATTCGATATTACATCTCATTTTTTCAACATTTTTTCTCATTGTAGGAATCATATCCTTGGTTCTAATTGCGTTGCACAGGTCGTTTTGGTCTAAAAACACTCAGTGGATCAAACGCTCTATCGTTTGAGGTATTAAATATGTAAATTGGTTGTTTCTGAGGAATTATGAGTGCCGAAGCGAATATTAGAAATATTTATAAAAACCTAACCGAGTCCGTCCGGCCATTCTATCCAGTCGTTTTCCTTCCTTCCTTTCTTAAATGAAAGGTATTCATGCACGGATTTGTTATCAAGTATTACTAATCACTTAACTTCCGACTTCCTCAATTTTTTTGATTTCTTGAACTTTTTCCGACTTTGTTTTCTCATTGAAGCTATCTAGCCTATATATTTAAAAAAATTATGAAAACTTATCCAAGTCCGTGCGGCCATTCTATCCGGTCGATTTCCTTCCATCTTTTTTAAATGAAAGGTATTCATGCACAGATTTGTCATCAAGTATTACAAATCACTTAAATTCCTCCTTTCTGAAATTATTTAATTTTTTCAAGTTTTTCCAACTTTTTCCAACTTTTAAGCAATCATATATCTGGTTCTAATTGAGGTACGAAGGTCGATTTCGTCTAAGAACACTCAGTGAATCAAGCGATGTCATTTGATCTCTTAACTATTCACATATGATGATTCTGAGGAAAGTTATGAGTGAAAATTCGATATTACATCCCACTTTTTCAATTTTTTTCCCAGTGTAGCAATCATATCTTTGGTTCTAATGACGGAAATTTCCTATTACACTAGCGTTTTGTATTACAATCGTAAAGCGCAGAGTCAAACGCTTCATCGAGTTGGAATCTACTTGCCTGATCCTGTTTTACGCCTTGGAATGTTCTATGTTGCCTTATCCCGAGGAAAATCCTTTAAAAATGTAGAAGTAGAAATTAAACCTAAGGGTCGACGCACAGCTAACATTGTCTGGAAGGAAGTATTGTGAAATAGAAGTTATAAACTATTACATAATGTCGTAATTTTTTAATTCAATACTGAAAAATAATGCAGCGGAGCAGTACGGGCGCCCTAGTATATATATACTGTATATATATATATATAAACCTTCCTTGTTTAATATCTCGCGAACCAAAAATGCTAGGGACTTGTATGAGGTGTCCTAGGACTCGGGGTGACCCTCCCTGATTTTCTATACACCCCTTAATTTAGCCAAACGACCCAAATCTAATAGGTAATCGGCTTTTTAATATCTCGCGAACCAATAATGCCAGGGACTTGTATGAGGCGTCCTGGGACTCGGGGTGACACCCCCCGGTTTCCTATAGCCCCCTTAATTTACCCAAAGTACCCGAAACTAATAGGTCATTGGCTTTAAATATCTCTCGAACCAATAATGCCAGGGACTTGTATGAGGTGTCCTAGGAGTCGGGGTATCGCCCCGCATTCCTATGCCCCTCTTAATTTAACCAAAGGACCCAAAACTAAACGGTCATCGGCTTTTTAATATTTCGCTAGCCAATAATGCTGTATGAGGTGTTGTAGGACTCGGAGTGATGCTCCGTTTTTTCATGATTTTATGATTTGTAGAGATGGGTAAATCCAGAGCGAAATTATCGACAAAAGGAACGTGAAAAAAAACAAGTAGTTCCGTGAAGAACTATACAGCCTATTTTCATATATCCTACTTATGTTAATTGCCACTATCAACATACACGATTTCTGTTTGATTGCTGTAATAGATTCGTAGATATTAAGAACCGACTAAATATTTCGAATGGTCGCCATGTTGGATTTTATATATGTAGGTCCTAGAGTTATGTACTGTTACATGCAGATTATTGTGAACGTGTAGTATTCAAACTTCAATCGCAAAATTAGGACACAAGAAAAAACAAGGAGATTTTAAAATTTTTCACAGCTGCCATCTTGAGGTTATGGAAACAATTGAAATGAATTAGATGCCAGTGGTTTAACATTCGTATAAGGATTTACTGTACCTAGTTTCACTGCACTCGGATGGTTAAATTGCGAGAAACGTCCATGTGAATATTTATAATTCGCGTCACCGCCATGTTGGATTTGTGATCACCAGGTTATTTAAAGTCCTATAGGTGAACTTAACTTCATAGCCCCTATGAACATTAAAAAATGCAGTTTGATTGCTAAAATAGATTCGTAGATATTCAGTATCGTCTAAATATTTCGGATGGTCGCCATGTTGGATTGTTAAATGTATAGGCCATAGAGTCATGTACCATTAAAGGAAAATTATTGCGTAGGTTCATTATTCAAACTTTCACTTCGATCGCATGACTACATCACAAGAAATAAAAACTTAATTTTAAAATTCGCACTGCCGCCATCTTGAGTTTATGTAAACAATTGAACTAAATTAGATACCAGTGGATTACAATGTGTATAAATATTTCCTGTACCAGGTTTCAGTGCGCTTGGAACATTAAATCGCGAGAAAGGTCTATTTAAAATTTTCAAATTCGCTTGGCCGCCATGTTCGTTTTGTAGTTAACCGGTTTTTGAAAGTCTTATAGATGGACTTCCAGTAGTACCCTTTATCTCCGTACAATAATTTAGGGAGATACCGCTAATAGTTTCAGAAATATAGAATGCCGGTGAAATATTTCGCACATCCGCCATCTTGTGATTATGTAAACAATTGAACGAAGTTAGATGTCGGTGCATTACAATGTATATAAACATATACTGTACCAAGTTTGATTGCGTTTGGTTGGTCAAATCACGAGAAACGTCTATTTAAAAGTCGCAAATTCGCTTGGCCTCCATGTTGGTTTTGTAGTTACCAGGTTTTCAAAAGTCACATAAGTGAACTTATAGCAGTTCCCTCTATCACCATAGAAAATGTCAGGGTAATATCGGTAATAGTTTCGGAGATATTGAATGCTGGTGAAATAATTCGCACAGCCGCCATGTTGGATTGGTGAGTCGTAACAAAATTTGAAGGGCACGGTCGAGGTCGCCGGGAATAGTGCTATGAACTTTCCGAGTTTCATTGAAATCGCTCCTGCCGTTTAGATTTTATTAGGGGGGACACACACACACACACACACACGCACACACACACGGACAAAAGGTGATCTCATAAGCCTATTTTTTCAAAATTGAAAATAGGCTAAAAATTAAAACTGAAGGAGTACAGCCGAAAGAAATTAACTTCACATATATTTCACCTCAATTTCTTAGGAGGATAACATGCCAGATGTTACACGTCATATGGGAGTACTGTAAGGCTGTTTTTTTTATTATAAAGCATTTCATGAAAAGTTTATATTATTTGTATCAGTAGGCTATATTGCATGCAATACTCAAACTAGTGACTTATAGGTAAGGCACAAGATATCAGCTGCCATCATGTCTTATAACCGAGACGGCTGGCTTTAAAAGGCCACTGCTTCTGTGTAATATTATAATATGAACTTAAATATCAAACGGGCCACGTCCTTTAGGACAGTTTAAACCATTCTAGGTTCTATAATCGGAACTGGTGGGTTCAGAGTTATCTGTTATAATGCTTGCATAATTCACACGGCCGCCATCATGAAATGGTACGGCTGATGACTTTGTAGTTTGGGCGTAAGACGCGTCCAGTATGAAGGTATTTGGTAAAGATCGGATGAATAGTTTAGTCTTAATTTGATTGTACGTTTTGAACATTTGAGTGGCCGCCATTCAGTTTTGGTAAAGATAGCAGCGATATAAAACAGAACACTGAGGATCCCTTTGCGAATGCTACCTCAGTACCAAATTTGTTGAATTCGGTTTCGTCGTGTTTGATTGATGTACACACTCACACACAGACTGACAACTTTTGACCCGTGTAGGTCTAAAAGTCATTTTTTGTTGTTGCAAAAATCGACAGTAGGCTAAAAATAGAAGCAGTACATTATAAATCAAGAAATCTAGTCTTCTATTCAAAACATACTGTGCGTCAAAAGTAGGCAAGTTTTGGTCGGATAACAGTCTTATTCCTAACGCCAATAAAGTGTTGAACTTCGCAGTGGACATGGCGTCTCCTTATTACTCCTTGGGGCCCACTGGCTTCACTCTCTGGCCGAGAGGGCGTCTGCTTATTACTCCTTGGTGCCCACTGGCTTCACTCTCTGGCCGTTAGGACATCTTCTTATTACTCCTTGGTACCCGCTGGCTTTAGACTCGGGCCGTTAGGGCGTGTCCTTATTACTCCTTGGTGCCCGCTGGCTTCACTCCCTGGCCGTTAGGGCGTCTCCTTGATACTCCTTGGTGCCCACTGGCTTCTCTCTCCGGCCGATAGGGCGTCTCCTTGTTACTCCTTGGTGCCCACTGGCTTCTCTCTCCGTCCGTTAGGGCGTGTCCTTATTACTCCTTGGTGCCCGCTGGCTTCACTCCCTGGCCGTTAGGGCGTCTCCTTGATACTCTTTGGTGCCCACTGGCTTCTCTCTCCGGCCGATAGGGCGTCTCCTTGTTACTCCTTGGTGCCCACTGGCTTCTCTCTCCGTCCGTTAGGGCGTGTCCTTATTACTCCTTGGTGCCCCCTGGCTTCACTCTCTGGCTGATAGGGCGTCTCCTTGTTACTCCTAGGTGCCCACTGGCTTCTCCCTCCGGCCGTTCGGGCGTGTCCTTGTTACTCCTTGGTGCCCGCTGGCTTCACTCTCTGGCTGATAGGGCGTCTCCTTGTTACTCCTTGGTGCCCACTGGCTTCTCTCTTCGGCAGATAGGGTGTCTCCTTATTACTCCTTGGTGCCCGCTGGCTTCACTCTCTGGCTGGTGGGGCGTCGCCTTATTACTCCTTGGTGCACGTTAGCTTCACTCTCCGGCCGATAGGGCGTCTCCTTATTACTCCTTGGTGCCCGCTGGCTTTACATTCTGGCCGATAAGGCTTCTCCTTATTTTTCCTTGGTGCCCGCAAGCTTCAATCTCAGGTCGTTAGGGCGTGTCCTTATTACTCCTTGGTGCACGCTGGCTTCACCCTCTGGCTGATAGGGCGTCGCCTTATTACTCCTTGGTGCCCGCTGGCTTCACTCTCTGGCTGGTGGGGCGTCGCCTTATTATTCCTTGGTGCCCGCTGGCTTCACTCTCTGGCTGGTGGGGCGTCGCCTTATTACTCCTTGGTGCCCGCTGGCTTCACTCTCTGGCTGGTGGGGCGTCGCCTTATTACTCCTTGGTGCCCGCTGGCTTCACTCTCTGGCTGATAGGGCGTCGCCTTATTACTCCTTGGTGCCCGCTGGCTTCACTCTCCGGCTGATAGGGCGTCGACTTATTACTCCTTGGTGCACGTTAGCTTCACTCTCCGGGCGATAGGGCGTCTCCTTATTACTCCTTGGTGCCCGCTGGCTTTACATTCTGGCCGATAAGGCTTCTACTTATTATTCCTTGGTGCCCGCAAGCTTCAATCTCAGGTCGTTAGGGCGTGTCCTTATTACTCCTTGGTGCCCGCTGGCTTCACTCTCTGGCTGGTGGGGCGTCGCCTTATTACTCCTTGGTGCCCGCTGGCTTCACTCTCTGGCTGGTGGGGCGTCGCCTTATTACTCCTTGGTGCCCGCTGGCTTCACTCTCTGGCTGATAGGGCGTCGACTTATTACTCCTTGGTGCACGCTAGCTTCACTCTCCGGGCGATAGGGCGTCTCCTTATTACTCCTTGGTGCCCGCTGGCTTCACTCTCTGGCTGGTGGGGCGTCGCCTTATTATTCCTTGGTACCCGCTGGGTTCACTCTCTGGCTGATAGGGCGTCGCCTTATTACTCCTTGGTGCCCGCTGGCTTCACTCTCTGGCTGGTGGGGCGTCGCCTTATTATTCCTTGGTACCCGCTGGGTTCACTCTCTGGCTGGTGGGGCGTCGACTTATTACTCCTTGGTGCACGCTAGCTTCACTCTCCGGCCGATAGGGCGTCTCCTTATTATTCGTTGGTGCCCACTGTATTCACACTTTGGACGTATTCGCGTCTCCTTATTACTCCTTGGTGCACGCTGGTTTCACTCTTCGGCCGATAGGGCGTCTCCTTATTATTCGTTGGTGCCCGCTGGCTTCACTCTCTGGCTGGTGGGGCGTCGCCTTATTATTCCTTGGTACCCGCTGGGTTCACTCTCTGGCTGGTGAGGCGTCGCCTTATTACTCCTTGGTGCCCACTGGCTTCACTCTCTGGCTGATAGGGCGTCGCCTTATTACTCCTTGGTGCCCCCTGGCTTCACTCTCTGGCTGGTGGGGCGTCGCCTTATTATTCCTTGGTACCCGCTGGGTTCACTCTCTGGCTGGTGGGGCGTCGACTTATTACTCCTTGGTGCACGCTAGCTTCACTCTCCGGCCGATAGGGCGTCTCCTTATTATTCGTTGGTGCCCACTGTATTCACACTTTGGACGTATTCGCGTCTCCTTATTACTCCTTGGTGCACGCTGGTTTCACTCTTCGGCCGATAGGGCGTCTCCTTATTATTCGTTGGTGCCCGCTGGCTTCACTCACTGGCTGGTGGGGCGTCGCCTTATTACTCCTTGGTGCCCGCTGGCTTCACTCTCTGGCTGGTGGGGCGTCGCCTTATTACTCCTTGGTGCACGCTAGCCTCACTCTCCGGCCGATAGGGCGTCTCCTTATTACTCCTTGGTGCCCACCAAGGAGTAATAAGGAGACGCCATAACGTCCAAAGTGTGAAGACAGTGGGCACCAAGGAGTAATAAGGAGACGCCCTATCAGCCAGAGAGTGAAGCCAGCGGCACCAAGGAATAATAAGGAGACGCCCTATCGGCCGGAGAGAGAAGCCAGTGGGCACCAAGGAGTAATAAGGAGACGCCCTATCGGCCGGAGAGAGAAGCCAGTGGGCACCAAGGAGTAATAAGGAGACGCCCTATCAGCCAGAGAGTGAAGCCAGCGGCACCAAGGAATAATAAGGAGACGCCCTATCGGCCGGAGAGAGAAGCCAGTGGGCACCAAGGAGTAATAAGGAGACGCCCTATCAGCCAGAGAGTGAAGCCAGCAGCACCAAGGAATAATAAGGAGACGCCCTATCGGCCGGAGAGAGAAGCCAGTGGGCACCAAGGAGTAATAAGGAGACGCCCTATCGGCCACATTGTGAAGCCAGAGGGCGCGAAGGAGTAATAGGTAGATGCCCTAATGTCCAGAGAGTGAAGCCAGTGTGTACCAAAGAGTAATAAAGAGTCGCCCTAAGAGCCGGAATGTGAAGCCAGCGTGCACCAAGGAGAAACAAGTAGTTCCGTGAAGAACTCGACAGCCTATTTTCATATATCCTGCTCATGTTAATTGTCTCTAACAACATAGAACATTTCAGTTTAATTGCTGTAACAGATTCGTAGATATTGAGAACCGTCTAAATATTTCATATGGTCGCCAGGATGGATTTTTATTTTTGTACTATTACATTAAGATTATTGTGTACGTGTGGTATTCAAACTTCAATCGCATGATTAGAACACAAGAAGTAAAAACGAGATTTTAAAAGTACGCACACCAGCCATCTTGTGATTATGCAAACAATTGAAATAAATTACATGCCAGTGGATCAACATTTGTATTAGCATTTAACGTGCAACGTTTCACGGCATTCGGATAGTTAATTCGCGAGAAACGTCCATTTAAATATTTATACTTCGCGTCGCCGCCATGTTGGATTTGTGCTCACCAGGTTACTGAAAGTCCTATAGGTGAACATATGTTCACAGTCTCTATGAACATAAAAAAAATCAGTTTGGTTGCTGTAAAAGATTCATGGATAATGAGAACCGTCTAAATATTTCGGAAGCTCGCCATTTAGGATTGTTATATGTATAGGCCATAGAGTTATGTACCATTCAAGGACAATTATTGCCTAGCTTCATTATTCAAACTTTCACTTCGATCGCATGATTACGACACAAGAATAAAAACTTATTTTAAAATTTCGCACAGCCGCCATCTTGAGGTTATGTAAACAATTGAATTAAATTAGATGGCAGTGCATTACAATCTGCAAAATCATTTACCGCACCACATTTCACTGCGCTCAGAGAGTTAAATCACGAGAAAAGTCTATTAAAATATTTCAAATTCGCTTGGTCGCCATGTTCATTTTGTACTTTACAGGTTTATGAAATATACATAGCTAAACTTGTATCAGTACCCTTTATCACCGTACAAAATTGCATGATGATATCTGTAATAGTTTCGGAGATATAGAATGTCAGTGAAATATTTCCCACAGCCGCCATTTTGAGGTTATGTAAACAATTGAACTAAATTAGACTCCAGTGCATTACAATGTGTATAAACATTTTCTGTACCAAGTTTCATTACGTTTGGATAGTTAAATCGCGAGAAATGTCTATTTAAATGTCTCAATTTCGCTTGACCGCCATGTTGGTTTTGTAGTCACCAGGTTTTTGAAGGTCTCATAGGTGAACTTCTAGTAGTGCCCTTTATCACCGTAAACAATTTCAGGGCGATATCGGTAATAGTTTCGGAGATATTGAATGCTAGTGAAATATTCCGCACAGCTGCCATGTTGGATTGGTGAGACGTAACAAAATTTTAAGGGCACGGTCGAGGTCGCCGGGAATAGTGCTATGAACTTACCGAGTTTCATTGAAATCGCTCCAGCCGTTTAGATTTTATTAGGGGGACACACACACACACCTCACACACACACACACACGCACGCACGCACGCAAACACACACACACGGACAAAAGGTGATCTCATAAGCCTATTTTTTTTTAATTGAAAATAGGCTAAAAAGGAGACGCCCTAACAGCCAGAGAGTGAAGCCAGTGGGCACCAAGGAGAAAAAAGGAGACGCCCTAACCGCCAGAATGTGAATACAACGGTTACCAAGGAGTAATAAGGAGACGCCCTATCAGCCAGAATGTGATGCCAGCGGGCACCAAGGAATAATAAGGAGACGCCCTATCAGCCAGAATGCGAAGCCAGCGGGCAGCAAGGAGTGATAAGGAGACTCCCTATCAGCCAGAGAGTGAAGCCAGCGGGCAGCAAGGAGTAATAAGGAGACGCCCTATCAGCCAGAATGTGAAGCCAGTGGGCACCAAGAAGTAATAAGGAGACGCCCTATCAGCCAGAGAGTGAAGCCAGCGGGCACCAAGGAGTAATAAGGAGACGCCCTAACGGCCGGAGAGTGAAGCCAGCGGGCACCAAGGAGTAATAAGGAGGCGCCCTATCGGCCAGAGAATGAAGCCAGCAGGCACCAAGGAATAATAAGGAGACGCCTTATCAGTCAGAGAGTGAAGTCAGTGGGCACCAAGGAATAATAAGGAGACGCCCTATCAGCCAGAGAGTGAAGCCAGCGGGCACCAAGGAGTAATAAGGAGACACCCCACCAGCCATAATGTGAAGCCAGCGGGCACCAAGGAGTAATAAGAAGACTCCTTGGTGCACACTGCCTTCATTCTCTGGCTGTTAGGGCGTCTCCTTATCATTCCTTGGTGCCCGGTGGCTCACTCTCTGGCCGTTAGGTCGTGTTCTTATTACTCCTTGCAGCCAGCTGGCAGAATAGAATTTCATGGCGGAGGCGGGAATCGGACCCAGAAGCTCAGCTAATAAAGATAGTAGCTACAACAAGCGGTGGAGCAGATACAAACTTTGTTGGTGATAAAGCCCTGAAATCCGTAATGTAATGCTACAAACAAATCAGACAGGGAATCAATGAAATCCTCTTAAATACTCCGTAATTGGATTGAATTTCCAAATCCCTCTCTGGTACTGCGAATTAGTTCATAATGGAACTCATGATCTGGTTGAATAGAGCTAAGCTCCTTCTATTTCTTCAATACTGGACGAAAACAATAGCTCTTCAGTGAATGATACATTCATTAATTTGCTTTATTACGGTTCGGATGATAAGTAGATCCCTTTTAAACTGGGTTGAGGGGTTGGAATCATTCAACTTTCTATCATCGGAGGTTGCCAAATAACAGTAGTTAATCAAATATTCAAAATTATACGCCAAATCAATACTCAATTTATATATATTCTACATATGTTTCGGCATTCAATGAGGCCATCTTCAGTTAAATAATGAGAATCTATTAAGAATTAAGCTAAACCCTTATACATGTAATTAAATCTAATAAGAAAAGGAATATTAATGTTATAATTGAATAAAATGAATAAATATTAAAATGGATATCCTTTCAAATCAAATTATATAAAATGAAATTAAAATACTTGTCATTTTTCTTTTCTTTTCAACATGTAGCCAAAAAACGAGAAAATGTTACTGGCGAATGTAAACAAATAATAAACTATATAATAATTCTTATCAAAAAAATACACTTCAAATATTTTAATAATGAAGTTCTGTAACCAATAATTAATATAGATCAGTGATAAATGAATAAGCAAATAGTTAAATTCATAAATGACTAAGCAAATCTTCTAATTTTAAACACGAAGAAAAAAATGCTGACATGGTGCAAATCATTGAATATGGCGACATGAACGTAGTTTAGTGCTTGACTTAGTAAGTAAATAGATCAGTGATTGAAATGAACAAGGAGATCTTCCCTCAATACGGAGTTTAAAATTTGAATAAGTGCCAATCTGTAATCGTGTTGACATGAAAGTACCCTGCTAAGAAAAATAAATATGTCAGAGAAAAATGTTATGTAAATAAAATGAAATATTAATAAATATATGATTGTGGTAAAGATCTACATTTATATTTAATTATAACATACCTTGATGTAAGAGAATGAAGAATTGATACGAAAATGTTAGATAAATGTTTGTTTCGGAATAGGTGAACAATTTGATATTTATCAAACGTGATGATATTAAGATATCTGTAGTTGAGAAACCGAATTAACAAACTTTTCATTATCTGTCAAATGGTGTAATGTTATATATATATATATATATCTTCTTGCACGCAAATGTCTGTGAAGAAATAACAATAGTACAATTTAATGTATCAAATGTAAGACCAGGAGATGTTTGAGGACCAGAGGATTATTGTAGGGACCAGGATGTAGTTTTAAGGACCATGGGTGCTGTTATAGTGACCAGGAAGTAGTTGTAATAACAAGGTTGTTGTTATAACGACTAGGAGGTAATTGTAATTACCAGGGTGTTGTTATAACGACCAGGAGGTAATTGTAATTACCAGGGTGTTGTTATAACGACCAGGAGGTAGTTGTAATTACCAGGGTGTTGTTATAGTGACCAGGAGATAGTTGTAATAACAAGGGAGTTGTTTTAACGACCAGGGGGTATTTGTAATTGCCAGGGTGTTGTTATAGTGACCAGGAGGTAGTTGTAATAACAAAGGGGTTGTAATAACAAAGGGGTTGTAATAACAAAGGTGTTGTTATAACGAGCAGGAGGCAGTTGTAATTATCAGGGTGTTGTTATAGTGACCAGGAAGTAGATGTAATAACAAGGGTGTTGTTATAACGACCAGGAGGTATTTGAAATTGCCAGGGTGTTGTTATAGTGACCAGGAAGTAGTTGTAATAACAAGGGTGTTGTTATAACGACCAGGAGGTAGTTGTAATAACCAGGGTGTTGTTATAGTGACCAGGAAGTAGTTGTTATACCAAGGGTGTTGTTATAACGACCAGGAGGTAGTTGTGATAACCAGGGTGTTGTTATAGTGACCAGGAGGTAGTTGTAATAACCAGGGTGTTGTTATAACGACGAAGAGGTAATTGTAATAACCAGGGTGATGTTATAGTGACCAGGAGGTAGTTGTAATAACAAAGGTGTTCTTATAACGACCAAGAGGTAATTGTAATAACCAGGGTGTTGACATAGTGACCAGGAGGTAGTTGTAATAACAAGGGTGTTGTTATAACGACTAGCAGGTAAATGTAATAACCAGGGTGATGTCATAGGGTCCAGGAAGTAGTTGTAATAATAAGGGTGTTGTTATAACGACCAGGAGGTAATTGTAATTATCAGGATGTTATTATAGTGACCAGGAGGTAGTTGTAATAACAAAGGTGTTGTTATAACGACTAGGAGGCAGTTGTAATTACCAGGGTATCGTTACAGTAACATGGAGGTAGTTGTAATAACAAAGGTGTTGTTATAACGACCAGGAGGCCATTGAAATTACCAGGGTGTTGTTATAGTGACCAGGAGGTAGTTGTAATAACAAAGATGTTCTTATAATGACCAGGAGGCAGTTGTAATTATCAGGATGTGGTTATAGTGACCAGGAAGTAGTTGTAATAACAAGGGTGTTGTTATAACGACCAGGAGGTAGTTGTAATTACCAGGGTGTTGTTATAGTAACCAGGAGGTAGTTGTAATAACAAGGGTGTTGTTATAACGACCAGCAGGTAAATGTAATAACCAGGGTGATGCCATAGGGACCAGGAAGTAGTTGTAATAATAAGGGTGTTGTTATAACGACCAGGAGGTAATTGTAATTACCAGGGTGTTAGTATAGTGACCAGGAGGTAGCTGTAATAACAAAGGTGTTGTTATAACGACTAGGAGGCAGTTGTAATTACCAGGGTGTCGTTATAGTAACTTGGAGGTAGTTGTAATAACAAGGATGTTGTTATAACGACCAGGAGGTAATTGTAATTACCAGGGTGCTGTTATAGTGACCAGGAGGTGGTTGTAATAACAAGGGTGTTGTTATAACGACCAGGAGAAAATTGTAATTACCAGGGTGTTTTATAGTGACCAGGGGGTAGTTGTAATAACAAGGGAGTTGTTATAATAGGAGGTAGTTGTAATGACTAGGGAGTTGTTATAGTGACAAGGGGGTAGTTGTAATTACAAGGGTGTTGTTATAACGACCAGGAGGAAATTGTAATTACCAGGGTGTTGTTATAGTGACCAGAAGGTAGTTGTATTAACAAGGGTGTTGTTATACGACCAGGAGGAAATTGTAATTACCAGGGTGTTGTTATAGTGACCAGGAAGTAGTTGTAATAACAAAGGAGTTGTTATAACGACCAGGAGGTAGTTGTAATAACAAGGGTGTTTTTGACGACCAGAAAGTAGATGTAATAACCAGGGTGTTGTTATAGTGACCAGGAGGTAGTTGTAATAACAAGGGTGTTGTTATAACGACCAGGAGGAAATTGCAATTACCAGGGTGTTGTTATAGTGACCAGGAGGTATTGTAATAACAAGGGTATTGTTTTAACGACCAGGAGGCAGTTGTAATGACCAGCGTGTTGTTATAGTGACAAGGAGGTAGTTGTAATAACAAGGGTGTTGTTATAACGACCAGGAAAAAATTGTAATTACCAGGGTGATGTTATACTGACCAGGAGGTAGTTGTAATAACAAGGGTGTTGTTATAACGACCAGGAGGTAGTTATAATAACCAGGGTGATGTTATAGTGACCAGGAGGTAGTTGTAATGACCAGGGTGTTGTTATAGTGACCAGAAGGTAGTTGTAATGACAAGGGTGTTGTTATAACGACCAGGGGGCAGTTGTAATGACCAGCGTGTTGTTATAGTGACAAGGAGGTAGTTGTAATAACAAGGGTGTTGTTATAACGACCAGGAGGAAATTGTAATTACCAGGGTGATGTTATACTGACCAGGAGTTAGTTGTAATAACAAGGGTGTTGTTATAACGACCAGGAGGCAGTTGTAATTACCAGGGTGTTGTTATAGCAAGCAGGGGGTAGTTGTAATAACAAGGGTGTTGTTATAGTGACCAGGAGGTAGTTGCAATGACCAGGGTGTTGTTATAGTGACCAGGAGGTATTTGTAATAACAAGGGTGTTGTTATAACGACCAGGAGGCAGTTGTCATGATCAGGGTGTTATTATAGCAAGCAGGGGGTAGTTGTAACAACAAGGGTGTTGTTATAGTGACCAGGAGGTAGTTGTAATGACCAGGGTGTTGTTATAGTGACCAGAAGGTAGTTGTAATGACAAGGGTGTTGTTATAACGACCAGGAGGTAGTTGTAATGACCAGGGTGTTGTTATAGTGACCAGGAGGTAGTTGTAATAATAAGGGTGTTGTTCTAACGACCAGGAGGTAGTTGTAATGACCAGGGTGTTGTTATAACGACCAGGAGGTAGTTGTAATAACAAGGGTGTTTTTATAACTACCAGGAGGTAGTTGTAATGACCAGGGTGTTGTTATAGTGACCAGAAGTTAGTTGTAATAATAAGGGTGTGGTTATAACAACCAGGAGGTAGTTGTAATGACCAGGGTGTTGTTATAACGTCCAGGAGATAGTTGTAATATCAAGGGTGTTGTTATAACGATCAGGAGGTAGTTGTAATGACCAGGGTGTTGTTATAGTGACCAGAAGGTAGTTGTAATAATAAGGGTGTTGTTCTAACGACCAGGAGGTAGTTGTAATGACCAGGGTGTTGTTATAACGACCAGGAGGTAGTTGTAATAACAAGGGTGTTGTTATAACGACCAGGAGGTAGTTGTAATGACCAGGGTGTTTTTATAGTGACCAGAAGGTAGTTGTAATAATAAGGGTGTGGTTATAACGACCAGGAGGTAGTTGTAATGACCAGGGTGTTGTTATAACGACCAGGAGGTAGTTGTAATAACAAGGGTGTTGTTATAACGACCAGGAGGTAGTTGTAATGACCAGGGTGTTGTTGTAGTGACCAGAAGGTAGTTGTAATAATAATGGTGTTGTTATAACGACCGGGAGGTAGTTGTAATGACCAGGGTGTTGTTATAGCTGCAGGGTTAGTTGTAGGGCCCAGGGGATTATTTTAGCTAACAGGCGATATTTTTAAAAACTAGGGTATTAATTACATAAAATGACCATGATAGCCAGATTCCTTATTGACGATGCAATTATAATAAAATTTATTTAACCACAAGTCAATATAATATATATTGTATATTGATTCATACGACCTCATATTACTTCAGCACAAGCAGCCTTCTCCAACTTCTTTTCATTTATCAAGCCATGGTTACGGACTTCCGTCAAGCTTCATTCTTTACAGTCATGTTCTATTTAGGAGGTTTCTAAATACTAGTATCCAGGCAACATTCTGTTCATATCTGTCCATATCATCCTTTCCATCTAGGCAATCCATTTCGACCACGTTATGTAGTTTTTTGGCATCTAAATAACCAATACATTTCTTGCCCATTCATAGCATTACCTCGTAACACGTATTTTCAAAGTTTTCATTCCATTGTAAGTAAAATAAGTTCTTACTCTCATTATTTAATATTCTAAAACATTATTTTCAATGTACAAGCTTACGTGTTGAACCCTTATCATTGTGTCCAATAATAATGTTTCATATTTATTAAAATGCTGGAAATACTAAATACATGATATGCTGGATATTTACGTAAAATTTATGTAGCAAGCAAACTGGGCTTGGCAGGAAGGGCTACGTGCTCTGAGGAAGCTAACGACAATCTCACAATTAACGCTATTGTTCTTCTTCTGAGAAGGCAGGTGTAACGCTGCTGCATACATGACGCACAAGCAAGCCAGGATGCTTTGTCAACGACAGGGAGTGAGTGAGAGGAGAAGAGTCATGACGTTAAGATAAGGGCGGGATCTGAAAAGTCGCTACTCCGACGCTATTATGACCTGCGTTGAGAAACGAGGACGCCATAGCGTAGCATCAGGGTGATTCGCGCGCCAAGTCTGTTATAAAAGATCTAGCGATCGAAACGTGCGCACGACGGCAGATTCGCGACCTGTGATAAAATACAAGATTTTTGAGGGGTCATGCAATGTCCTAGGCCAATTATTTATATTAATTTAGGAGCAATCACTCCCACCACGGGAACTTTGACGCTTTCTGTATATAAACCGTGTCTGAGCTAGAAGCGTGTTCACTCATAATTATTATTTTGACAGTCAATTTAAGACGTCTTCATGACGGTCTAAGTTAAAATTCTAGTTTTGTGTTCGGCAACTAAGTTGCAATTTTTCAGAATAGTGAGGTGGCAATTCGCCGTAATAGTAGGACAAGTCTACGATCTGCATAGGACTCTATGAGGAAATAAAATACTCATAAAGCAGATAGCTAACAGTTTTAAACTTTAATTTAATTGTGTTTTCAAGCGGCAAGATGACGACCATAGAACGAAGGCAGCAAGATTCATTCTCCAACGCCATTAATGGCATAGGCTAAAAAGGCCTAATGATGGGAGACGACGGGAGCGGGAAGACTCTGGAAAGCTACTTAAGTGATGAGTACCAAATTGAATTATTTGATTTTGAACGAAAAGGGGTCGCGAGAGATATGAGGAACTTTGTACAGATTTTATTGTATTGTGGTTTCATTTAAATTTAGGGTTTGATTTTGTTACTGACATGCGTGTAGTCATTTTTGACATTGCGTGACAATTGTGTTGTACAGTAATTTTGTAATTTAAATGTTGTGTTAAAGGGTACGTAAATTGTATAGCGAAATGGCCGCATACGATTAACGTATAAGAAAAAGTTATATTCATGAATAAGAACGCAGGAACGGCGGTGATAAATGGACTTAATTAAGATTAATGTAAAACTAGACTTTGGGGGGAATTTAGTGTGTTTTGTTGCTTTGATGACTCAGGCAAATTCTGATTCCAGTAATTATTTCTTTATTGTCATTTGGACAAATTTTGTGTCTTGTTATCTGAGAGTGTGCTGGGTTCTAATGCTGCGACGAGATCATCGAAGTGTGTCACCTGTACTTGGTATTTATTATTAGTGTGATTGTGGAGGAGGCTAGGCCTATCTCGACAGCAGTGCTATTCCCGGCAATTTAGTACCCAAGGGACTAAGATTGACCAGGGGATGTTGTTCTTGAAAATCCCAGAGAGGATATTTTGTGATATTTGTGCTATAAATGTTACTGCGTGTTTTACAGGTTGCCGTTAGGCAAAGGTCGCTGTACTCAGGCAAGGGCCAGAATCTATATTTAGCGTGACACACATATTACTACGAGAGGGGGGATTGAACCCGCCACTGTCTCAGGTGTTGCGATAACAGGTCTAGCTGTCTTCGGCCCTGTTATGACACGTAATGTTTGCTTTAAAGCCTGATGATTTAAAGGTTATTTTATTTGGTTTAAATTGCGGACTTGCCATGCTGTCGATCCGAAGATTCTTATCATGTCTACGACTTATTTGTTCATGTGTTTTAACGCCAATTTTCTCGGCGTGATTTAAATTTGTATTTGTTGTTGTTGGCTTACATTCCTAGGCCATTATATTCATTGTAGATATAATTTGGCATCCGGCCAAGCTTGTTCATGTCACGTAGTGCTTTCCAATTGTTTTGTGGTATAAGATGGTGATTCCGCCGCCCTTGTTTTAAAAATACACACGTGTATTTGGTTGTGTTAATTTAAGGTTAGAGTGTGTCATTAGTGTTTTAATTATGTAAATTGTTGTTCCCATATTTCCGTTACTGGCCTTCGCAGTACGGAGGTCATAATCGAACCTACTGTTTGGTCGGAAATGAACGCCCGTCAAAGTACTCATTACTTTAGTTAGTCTTAACACGCATGCCGCTGATATATATTAAATTCTTGTATTGCCATTTGTATTTTGGGATCGTGTGTGATCCATAACTTATATTACATTTGATTAAGTGACATTGTAGTCACAACACTTGTTGACAGCTGTCATGCCATCTCACCATGGTATGCCAGGCTAGTCAGTGTCAGTATGTTCACGTTGCGTGTGAACCAGTTTTAAAGGTGGATTGTTATTAATTGTTTTTGTCTTTGATTCAGTTATTAAATTTCATTTGTTAGTACATCCTGTTGTTATAATGGCTTTTTAATATTAAGTATACCTTATGAATCCTAGTAATTATTTGAAGCACTAAATCTCTATTACACATCCACAAGAACCTATGATGACCCCGAAATCCGAGTCTTGTGATTATCCTTTATTTCTAAGGGTACAGTATATTGTTTGGTTTCTGTCTACGCAAATACATACCAAACTACCAGTTATAACCTAACTATTTCAACATATCTATTTTCACATCTACGGAAGTGTTATAGTCTTTTTATATCATTTTCCGTTCTTTTTTTCTAGTGTTTGTTTCTCATTTAAATTTCTTCTTATTAGATCTCTTCTATTACACGCTGTTTTTATCAAGACCATTTCATGTTTTTCTTAACACATTTTGTAACAGATCTGTTTTTATTCATTTTAATTTGTGAACTTTTGGAACAAGAATATTTTTAGATTCCTCTGTTATGGCAAAATTTATATTTAGTGTATGATCTTGCATGTTTACATAATTATGCTGAGGAAGGTCTCCATGTAACAGAAACCAGTACGGTTTTAATGTACAACATATGTTGACTTATGGTTAAATACATTTTATTATAACTAGGGTATTATTATAGCAAGCAGAAGGTAGTTGTAAGGACCAGGTGGTTATTATAGCGTTTTAAGGACTAGAGCAGCGGTTCCCAACCTGGGGTACGCGTACCCCTTGGTGGTACGCAACAAACCGGTTAGGGGTAGGCCAAAATGAACGGGAATGGCGGGCGTCATGTTCCCATCGTACGTGTCAGTCGTAATGTACCAGCGCGCAGTGCTGTCTTATTCACGCACGTCAAGTTCAATGCTCCCACCCTACGCCAACCCCAGTCACTTTCACCGCTGCACTGCTATTGTCTTTGATTTGTCTATTTTTGCCAAACTAATCGCTAGAATTAATTAGTTTTCAATAAAAACAAAATTAAAAATTCATATGTACTGTAATTGTTTATTTTCCTCAGCTAAATTTTTTTATATCTTCATTTACACAAGCAAATAAAAGTAAAATTGAAAATTATATTTATCATTTTATTGCAATGAAAAGCATACTAACAGCAAAAAATAGTAAATTAAAATATTAGTTATACTGTATTCAAGCAAATAAGTTATAAATAGTTGTCAGTTATTCTTTTTTATTAATGTATTTATTAAGTTATGTACATGTTGCCCGTAAAGTATTAACCGTTTTATAAGTTTATTTTAAAGGGGGTACTATTTTAGATAAATATGTATAAAGGGGTATGGGAGGAGTAAAAGGTTGGGAACCGATGGACTAGAGTATTATTATAGCAAGCAGGAGGTAGTTGCAAGTACCAGGAGATTATTATAAATACCAAGGGATAGTTCTAAGGACTTGGGTAATATTATAGCAAGCAGTAGGTAGTTGTAAAGACCAGGGGGTTATTATAGCTACCAGGGGATAGTTCTAAGGACTTGGGTATTATTATAGCAAGCAGGAGGTAGTTGTAAAGACCAGGGGATTATTATAGCTACCAGAGGATAGTTCTAAGGACCAGGGGATCATTATAGCTACCAGGAGTTCGAGTTAAGGACTAGAGTATTATTATAGCAAGCAGGAGGTAGTTGCAAGGACCAGTAGGTTATTATAAATACCAGGGGATAGTTCTAAGGACTTGGGTAATATTATAGCAAGCAGTGGGTAGTTGTAAAGACCAGGGGGTTATTATAGCTACCAGAGGATAGTTCTAAGGACCAGGGGATCATTATAGCTACCAAGAGTTCGTTTTAAGGACTAGAGTATTATTATAGCAAGCAGGAGGTAGTTGTATGGACCAGGAGGTTATTATAACTACCAGGAGGTAGTTGTAATGACCAGGGGTTTATTATAGCTACCAGGGATAGTTTTAAGGACTAAGGTATTATTATAGCAATCAGGAGGTAGTTATAAGGACCAGTTTTTTTTGTATCTACCAGGGTGTTTTATCGCTACCTGGGGATAGTTTTTAAGGAATATGGTATTATGACAGCAAGCAGGAGTTAGTTGTAAAGACACAGTGTGGAGTGAAGTAAAGTAACGCTCGTTACTTTTCGTAACTTCTGTATAAAATAGTTACTAAAATACTTTGCCCGCTCTATAATTTGTTTCACTTCCACAGAATAGTGGATTAAATAATATGAACAATTAAAATCAATTGACAATGAGTAAATCGTCTTCAATAAATGATTATTACGACGGTCTCATCCCTCTAGATTGCGACTCATAAATTAATTCAACAGAGAAACAATTCTCAATTTTTATACTATGAAGCACGATCATTTTTCCCAAAATCCTTGTCTAACCTTATCCTAATGAGAACCGGCCAGTTGACCTCCAATATGCTGCCAATTAAAGTGGTAAGATTAGCAAGCAAGCTTGTAGTTTAAGGGAAAAGCCAGACTAGCATAAACAGAATTGTTAAAAAGTACCACGGAGGGTGAGAGGTTATCGTGTTGGTCTACCAACCCCAAGCTTGAATTCTGTAGGTCGTGTTCATAATGGAAAAATTAATCTCTGGATTTTCCGCCAACTCAAAATTCCTCCATGCTTTTCTAGAAAGCGCTAGAGTGTCAAGGAGCTTAGATATCTAATCTCCTTCACTTTCATAGCGTTCCAACGAACTACAAAATTTGACATACAAACTGCCCGCTGGGAGTCAAATAACAAAGCTTGCACCCGGCACCCGAGGCCATACGAAATTATTATTAATTGATATTGCAACTTTCAGTTGGTGAACACAATATTAACCCTCTTACTGACACATGTAAACAGCATTCATTTAGTTTAACGAGAGACACCTGTTGATACTGTAATGTTTATTGTAACATGGTTTCAACCCTTCATTAGAGTCTTCATCTGCATTGCTGGTAACGTCGTTATCGCCTCGTTACCGAAAAAGTAACCGTTACTAGTAACGTCGTTATCGCCTCGTTACCGTAAAATCAATGTTTACTAATAACGTAGTTAACGCCTCGTCACCGTAAAAGTAACGGTTACCAATAACGTCGTTATCGCCTCGTTACCGTAAAAGTAACGGATACTAATAATGTCGTTATCGCCTCGTTACCGTTAAAGTAACGATTACTAATAACGTCGTTACCGCCTCGTTACCGTTCAAGTAACGATTACTAATAACCTCGTTATCGCCTCTTTACCGTTAAATTAACGGTTACTAATAATGACTTTACGAGTAACCGTTGCTCCCCACATCAACAATACAGCTGATTGCTTTAAAGAAGAAATAACTCGGCTGCGATCATTGAGTTCAAACTGGCGTGGAAGATAATTGAATGTATTGCACCAGATAATCCAGTAGTGTGATAAATACCAGCTGTGGCTGTGATATTGTGTACTCGGCCTCATGTGTTTTATTTCACGCCGGAAATTCTCTCTCACTCAAAATAGATTGCATGGTTCGTTTCAATTAAATGAACGAGTCTCACTACAGATGGAACCGTTACAAATAATCTTCCTGTATCTCATCATTACACGCGTACATTAAATGTATTGTAGTTTCAAAGGCGATTAGATATCGTGATCATGAGTCCGTGTACTTGGGTGTGTGTATGCTATTAGCGAAACAACATGCGTTACTAGAATGTGTTCTATAATTTAGTCAGGGATTGAGAGAAATCTGTCGTGGCCTAAAGATAGGATCCATCCCTGCATATGCCTGGAGTAGAATGGGAATTGCCATGGAAATCTTTCCTATTAATGGTCAACTTGGAAATTTTGGGGAAAATCTGGGAGAGTTTCATCGCTCACAAGAATATTTAATATTCAAACTTGGTCAACATGGAAACCTATTTTGTTTACTTGTTGGACCATTTGACGCCAATAACCAATCTGGGGGCATTTCAACAGCCACAGGTTGACATACCTCTAAATATTCAAAATGCCTGCCACTTGGTCACCATGACAACCGATTTTGATCACGAAGACAGTCATGTAGGACCAACATTTCAAATCTCGTACCAAAATTCAAATCTAGGTGATTTAAAAAATCAGGGATAATTTAGGAACATTTCTGGCATGTGTGTGAAATCCAAGTTAAGGCAAGCATAATATTTATAGATCTCATCTTCTTTTGCATTGAAGAGTCAAGCGTAATAATTTGATAAGTATAGTCTACGTCATGACTGCCCAACACACGGCCCGCGGCTAGACTATTTTGTCCGGGCCGCCGCTCCGCGTCCGCGCCGTGTTGCCAAAACTTTGAAACAACTGAAGCCAACTGGACAAAGCAGTTCCGGTCGTCGCACTAAACTATATTAACATGAACTTTATTTGAAAATACGATTAATAGTTGGGTCAAATGAACATAAATAGTCACTCTTTGTCATTCATGCTGCATTAGTGTATTGAATATCATCGTACTTCGATTTTAAAGGGATTTGTTAAAAATAGGTAATCATTAGCCTATTTTTCACATTTTGCAAAAATGAGGAAAAAGTAGACTTATGTGATCGATCCGGGAAAATGTGTGTATGTCCCTCTGTCTATCTGTCCTTCTGTCTGTCTGGCTGTGTGTGTGTCCCCCCTATCAATTCCAAAACGGCAGCAGCAATCGAAACCAAATTTAGTATGAGTAAAGGTGTATACCGGAATATCTCAAGCCCATATTTGAAAATGACGTCAGTGCTACCAACTGCTGAAAAAACGCACTGGAAATTTTAGCTCCATGTTGGATATCCTGGAAGGTATGCATGGTAGCTATTCCAAAATTGGCACACATGTAGATAGTACTATTTCAGTTTAATTTCCAGGAGGCCATACATGACAGTGTTGCCAAAATAATTTTAAGCCTTCTGATAGGTCCAATTTTTAAATGCATATAACTTTTACACTATCAATTGGATTTCAACCAAATTTTGAATGTAATATGTGTACATAAACAAACATGACTGAGCGTATTATCAAGAGCCACCATGGCTGCCAACTGTTAATAATTGCTCTCTCTATTTTCTTTATCCAAATACCAATATATCTGAAAGTATGCAAGCCGACAGCTTTAAACTATGCACACGTATAGTACCTGATATTTTAGATTAATTTGGAGTAACTTATATACTTCAGTTCTACCAACATGATTCTAGGCCTGCTGATAGTAGCAATTTTTAAATACATGTAACTTATATACTATCAGTTGGATTTCAACCAAATTTCGTATGTGCTATGCGTAATAAAACAGATATGACTGTATGCATTCTCAAGAGCACTCAGGGCTGCCTACTGTTAATAAATGCTGTCTCTACGTTTTACCGTAATATCAATATATCAGAAAGTATGCAAGCCAACAGCTCTATACTTTGCACACGTATAGCACCTGACATTCTAGATTAATTTGGAGTAATTAATATAAGTCAGTGCTTCCAACATGATTCTCTGCTTGCTGATAGGTCCAATTTTAAAATACATGTAACTTCTATACTAATAAATGGATTTCATCCAAAATTGGCACAACAAGATATCATAATATTTCAGAATATATCTAACCAGCACACGCATGACATTGTTGGCAACATGCTTTTACGCGTGCTGATGGATCCAATGTCTAACTGTATGTAACGTCCATTGGAATTCAACCAAATTTTTTATTCGGTACCTTAAGAGATGGAACTAAGAATATATTCAGTCACCAGCGCTGCCAACTGTAGTGCTCTATTAGGCTACACTATACCAGGAATATTTCGAACTAATTAGACATTTCGATATTACAAACTTAATTTCGTCATTATACTAGATAGGTTCATATACTGTAGATTTATCATAGGCATGAAAAGTAGGCTCTTTAGTTCGCCACGGAACTTCTAGTTTTTTATTGTTTTATTTTGTATCCACTACAAATAAACATAGAAAACGCCAACAATACTAAGAACACTAAGCTCAGTCAGCCACAGAACTCACCATATTGCACCTCCATATTTTTAGCCTATTTTCATTTTATGAGGTGTGTGTGTGTGTGTGTCCCCTAATTACTTCTAAACGGCTGGAGCTATTACATTGAAACTCGGTAAGATCGTAGCACTATTCTTCCGACCCCGACCGTGCCTTTCTAAACTTTTTTGTGTCTCACCAATCCAACGTGGCGGCTGTGCGAAATATTTCACCAGCATTCAATATCTGCGAAACTATTACCGATATTGCCCTGAAATTGTGTACGGTGATAAAGGACACTACTAGAAGTTCACCTATGGGACTTTCAAAAATCTGGTGACTACAGAACCAACATGGCGGCCAAGCAAATTTGAGACTTTCAAATAGACTTTTCTCGCGATTTAACTATCCAAACGTAATGCAATTTGGTACAGCAAATGTTTATACACATTGTAATGCACCGGAGTCTAATTTAGTTCAATTGTTTACATAACGTCAAAATGGCGGCTGTGCGAATTATTTCACTGACATTCTACATCTCTGAAACTATTACAGATATCACCCTGAAATTTTGTACGTTGATAAAAGGTACTAATACAAGCATAAATATGTAACTTTCATAAACTTGTAAAGTACAAAACGAACATGGCGGCCAAGCGAATTTGGAACATTTTAATAGACATTACTCGTGATTTAACTGTCTGAGCGCAGTGAAATGAGGTACAGTAACTGATTTTACATATTGTAATGAACTGACATCTAATTTAGTTCAATTTTTTACATAACCTCAAGATGGCGGCTGTGCGAAATTTTGAAATTAAGTTTTTATTTCTTGTGTCGTAATCATTAGATCGAAGTGAAAGTTTGAATAATGATCCTAGGCAATCATTTTCTTTGAATGGTACATAACTCTATGGCCTATACATATAACAATCCAAAATAGCGAGCATCCGATATATTGATCCAGTTCTCAATATCTATGAATTTTTACAGCAATCAAATTGATTTTTTTATGTTCGTAGATGCTATGAACATATGTTCACCTATAGGACTTTCAGTAACCTGGTGAGCACAAATCCAACACGACGGTGACGCGAAGTATACATATTTAAGTGGAAGTTTCTCGCGAATTAACTATCCGAGTGCAGTGAAACGTTGCACGTTAAATGTTTATACAAATGTTAATCCACTGGCATCTAATTTATATCAATTGTTTGCATAATTACAAGATGGCAGCTGTGCGAAAATTTAAAATCTAGTTTTTACTTCTTGTGTTCTAACGTGCGATTGAAGTTTGAATACCACACGTACACAATAATCTTAATGTAATAGTACAAAAAGAAATATCCAACCTGGTGACCATCTGAAATATTTAGACGGTTCTCAATATCTACGAATCTATCACAACCTTCATACTGAAATGTTGTATGCTGATAGGGGGCAATTAACATGAGTAGGCAGTATAGTTCTTCACGGAACTAGTTGTTATATATTAGTATGATGGAAATATAAAATTTTGAAACCAAAGGGTGTAGTGATGTCACAAATGTGGGTTTTACTCGCTAACCGTTGGAGATACACGAATAGTGATACGGACCTTTCGGGTAGAAAATTAAATTCTAAAGCTCGTACATGCCATCAAAAGTTTGCTACTTCTTAGCGTTCTCTTTTTATTTGAAATGGAAATATGAAATTTTGAAACCAAAGGGTGTAGTGACGTCACAAGTGTGGGTTTTACTCGCTAACCGTTTGAGATACACGAAAAGTGATAAGGACACTTCGGATAGAAAAGCTAATTCTAAAGCTCGTGCATGCCATCAAAAGTTTGCTACTTATTAGCGTTCTCTTTTTATTTGAAATGGAAATATGAAATTTTGAAACCAAAGGGTGTAGTGACGTCACAAATGTGGGTTTTACTCGCTAACCGTTGGAGGGGGTAACAGACAGGACGACAAACACCATCTCATTTTTAGCCTACTTTTCACATTTTGCAAAAATGAGGAAAAAGTAGACTTATGAGATCGGGCAAATGTGTGTCTGTCTGTCTGTCCTTCTGTCTGTCTGTCTGTCTGTCTGTCTGGCTGAGTGTGTGCCCCCCCCCCGCCCCCTATCACTCCTAAACGGCTGCTGCAATCGAAACAAAATTTGGTAGCAGTAAAGATCTATACCTGAATATCTCACGGCTATATTTGAAAATGATGTCAGTGCTACCAACTGCTGAAAAATCACAATTGAAATTTGAGCTCCATGTAGGATATCTTGGAAGGTATGAATGGGAGCTATCTCAAATTTGGTACACGTACAGAAAATAATATTGCAGTCAGTGCTACCAACATGATTCGAAGCCTGCTGAGAGATCCAAATTTAAATACATGTAACTTCTATACTATCATTTGGATTTTAACCAAATTTCGTGTGTGCTATGTGTACAATAACAGGTATGTCTATGCTGATTCTTAAGAGTAACCAGGGCTGCCAACTGTTAAAAATACTCTCTATTTTTGTTACCCTAATATCGATATATCAGAAAGTAGGCAAGCCAATGGCTCTTAACTTTGCACACATATAGTACCTGGCATTCTAGATTAATTTGGAGTAACTAATATAGGCCTACGCCAGTGCTGCCAACATGAGTCTAAGCCTGCTGATAGGTCCAATTTTAAAATGCATGTAACTTCTGTACTAACTAATGGATTTCATTCAAAATTGACACAACAGTAGATCATATTATTTCAAATTATTTCTGAACAATACATGTATGTCATTGTTGCTAACATGAATTTATGCGCGCTGTTAAATCCAATGTTTAACTGCATGTAACTTCCATGCTATCCATTGGACTTCAACCAAATTTTTTATTCTGTACCTTAAGAGATGGAACTAAAAATATATTCAGTCACCAGGGTTTCCAATTGTAGTTCTCTATTAGGCTACATTATGCCAGGTATACAGTATTTCGAACTAATTAGAAATTTCGATATTACCAACTTAATTTCGTCATTATTCTTGATCCATATAAATTAATCATTGGCATGAATCTTAAATTTTAAGAAAAGTAGGCTCTTTAGTTCGTCACGGAACTTCTTGTTATTTATTAGTATGATATGATAAGATAAGATAAAAGATATAAGATTATTGTTGTTATTATTATTATTATTATTATTATTAATGTCCTCGGGAGATCAGTGGTAGAGACTCCTCTTTCTGATCCCAAGAACGGTGGTTTGATTCCTGGTCGACGATTTCTGAAAGGCTGCAATAATCCACGGCACGGTGAGTTGCACACTATAATATTTAATGATACAAGGCGCAGTGAAGAGTTCTGGGTTTCACTGCTAGAGAGCAGTGTTAGTAGAACGTTCAAATTGGAGAATCGGTTGCCGCAGGAGCTCCAACTCGTCGGAATTACACCACAGTACTTCAGTCATTATTACCATTAATATAATTCTTTTATTATCCAAACACACAGTACAAGAAATCGAATGTAACAGCTCGATGAGCCTTTAACATATGTATTTAAATTGGGTAATATTAATGTGTCCAGTACATTTTTTAGCTTGCACGCTTGATTATCCGTCTCGAATTCTTTATTTACCTCGTAACAGTTAGCGATATGCTCGCTCGCCATGGCAGATTATTTGAAGCTGCTGTTCTAATTCATCACAAGGAGTCCATCAATACCCCAGTGCTTAATAAAATTCATTTAACGAAGCTGACGATCTTCATATAACTTTATTTAATTATTATGATTAATATACCTTAATCTTTATTAGCCTATTTTGTCCGTGTGTCTGTCTGTGTGTAATAACTTCTAAACGGCTGGACCGATTTCAATGAAACTCGGTAAGTTCATAGCACTATTCCGGACGACCCTGACCGTGCCCTCTAAATTTTGTTACGTCCCACCAATCCAACATGGCGGCTGTGCGAAATATTTAACCAGCATTCAATATCCCCGAAACTATTACCGATATCACCCTGGAATATTTTCCGGTGATAAAGGGAACTACTAGAAGTTCACCTATGTGACCTTTGAAAACCTGGTAACTACAAAACCAACATGGTGCCCAAACGAATTTGCGACTTTTAAAAAGACGTTTCTCGCGATTTAACCTACCAAACGCAATAAAACTTGGTACAGTATATGTTTATACATAATGTAATGCACCGACATCCAACTTCGTTCAATTGTTTACTTAACCTCAAGATGGCGGCGGTGCGAAATATTTCACCGGCATTCTATATCTCTGAAACGCTTAGCGGTATCATCCTGAAATTTTGTACGGAGATAAAGGGCACTACTGGAAGTTCATCTATAAGACTTTCAAAAACCGGTTAACTACAAAACGAATATGGTGGCCAAGCAAATTTGAAAATTTTAAATAGACCTTTCTCGGGATTTAATTTTCCAAACGCAATGAAACTTGGTACAGCAAATGTTTATACACATTGTAATACACCGTCATCTAATTTAGTTCAATTGTTAACATAACCTCAATATGGCGGCAGTGCGAATTTTAAAATGAAGTCCTTATTTCTTGTGTCGTAATCAAGCGATCGAAGTGAAAGTTTGAGTAATGAACTTACGCAATAATTTTCCTTTAATGGTACTGAGCCCGCCTAGGCTCATGTGACAAATATTTCTTTGAGAGCATACTCACTCCACATGCTCAGTTCGACAGAACGCACCTTGAAGCTTCCTCGTGAACAATCCGCTATTTTGACTTCGAAGAGGATAGCTTATCTTCTTCCTAGAGATATATTATTCACTATTTTAATGCCACATATTTCAGGATCATATAATAATTAATTCTGTATAATTTACCATCTTGTATGCCTTTTGGAAATGGTAAATCACTTTTATAGTAAAGGTATTTTCACCGTAGACACGCGGGGGACAAATAAATAGTCGCTAAACGACTCAACCACTTCCTTCAAACCAGGAAGCCGTGCTAGGCACAACCACACCGTTTTGAAAGTCCGCTTAGGCAGGACGTGTTGTATCATCAGTCCGTCAATTTAGACGAAGGCCGCATTAGGCAAGTGAAACCCCATAATTTGGGAGGACTGCGAATCGACAGCCATCCTGCTGATCATAGTGAATATAGTCTGCTAAAAGGGTATTATTTAGGCCATGCAAGGCCAGTGCTACGATATCTTGAAAATTAATTTGTGATTTAAGTGAAATCGACATTTTTTCACTGACCACGAGGCCACGTCTGAAGACAGGCGTCACATCAAATCTACAACTACAATTAATTGCCCAACGTGTGCCACATTAAAATCTAATCATGGCCAAGCTACATAACACCCGTGAGCCATTGTGATTAATAAGATTTATTTTTTTAGTGTTTCGAAAACATATAAAATCTGTGAGCGATACCACGTGTACGGTATTATTAGAGCCAGTGGCAGGAAAAAGCAGAGCATTTGATCACCTGCAATTATTAGAGCCAGTGAGCCTTTGTATAAGATATTTCCACATAGAATCTGTGAATTTTATTACCACGATGAATACGCTAATGCACCACGTGATGGTGATTTTTCGACATCATCTTGAGAGCGTCGTAATGGAGTAATTCCGGATGTGAGGGAAACACCGATGAAATAAACCGCCACCATGGAATTGTCCAACCAGCACCACGAGGTACAAGCCATGTACGAGATGAGGACCAAGGACCGAGAGGAAAGGCCGAAGTCCATAGCCTTAACCATGAATATGCTAGGAACCCTGAAAACATATTACCCCTTCCAATGGGAATTGTGGAAGGTGAACTACCCTTTGAAGTAATCGTGAGTCCTGTATTGTCTCTGTACAAGGTTTGTCCAGGTGGATGTAGAACTTGAATATATTTTTAGCCGAAACGACCCGATAATTTGACCACTTAGGTAGGAATGTATATATTTTTCTTCTTGGCACTAGGACAATCTTTCTGTTAGTCACCACAGTCCGTGTTCTATACGGCAGGTGCGCATTTCCATGTATTTTTCAGTGTATTTATAAGCCAGCAAGGAAGCTGTGAATTTTATGTCATGTAAAAGACATCATAAGAACACTTCTGGTAGTATAGGTAACATCCTATAGTTAGGCCCCTCATTTTGAGTTGAAAGAATATTATTACCGTATCATTTATCAGCCGAAAGTTTTTTTGTACTCTTTATTTGACATTTTTCGTGAGTACGATTTACTACGTGAAGTTCCAGGGGAGCGAAACCATACACAGTACGATTGGTGGCTAAATCTAAATCGTGTAATTTCAAACATCGCAGCAGAAGTTAGATGTTGTTATTTTGTTGAAGAATGCGCCAAGCCACGCACATCAAACCCATGTGTACAAAGAATAGGATGAGTGATATATCTTTGTCAGTGCAGTTAGTTGCACAAGTGTGCAGTCTTTACTTTAGTATTCTTTGAGATTATTACTAAGTTACATATTATTGAAGGGTAAAATATCCTGAGAAACACTATTGGGGAAGTGATTATACATTTTAATACAATCTGCCGAGCACCCGAGGAGTTTATTTCGTGCTACTGAAAGATTAAAATGATCAGTTTCAAAACACAATCTGTACTATGCCAAAGCCGTGCGCAAGGCGATGTGAAAATTGTTTGAGCGCGCCAGATGATAACCAATTGCTACCCGAGATGCAACGCGAGACGACATATTGACTTTTTGTTAATGCTAATTTACGTCACAATTCCCAGGAATTTTTAAGGTCGCTGTTACTAACATAACCTTGCTTTTGGGGAACAGCTATGTGACCTGCTAACACCTGTTATTTCTTTTTCCACTTTAAAGAGTGAGGGGATGCTCACTAACGCGAATTCCTTTAATGTTTTGAGCTGATGACATTGATTCATCTAGCGTGTTATAGAATGGTTTAAACAAAATTGTTAATTGACCCAGTTTCTGTATAAAATAAGGCAAGCAAGTGTAATTGTTGTGTCCGTGAACACATTATTGGTAATTAGGCAGGGCGGGTGAATGTTCGCCTATTGTTGGTTTATTCCGGCGTTCTTTGATCTATGGCCAAGACGACCGGTGTTACTTGCGTGCAATGGGTGTAAGACGCGCTAACCTGTGTTATTGTTGACTTGTGGAAGTCATATAATTTGAGTGAATCTCAAGTGAGATCACATACTGCTGCCTATGACTGGTGTCATAAACGTAACTAACTAAACAGTATTTAAACCTTCTGATAAATCAAAAGCAAAATTATTCTAAACCAATGGATTAATTAATTGTTTACAAATATTTACAGCCATAACTTTGCAACCATTTGCTTGTTGATTGATTGACACCGTGACTTCAATTCATTTCCATGTGGTAGCTGACCGTTAAATGAGCTGACACTTGTTTTTTTCGACGACATGAATCTTCGGGACCAGTAGTCAGTAACTTATGGCCCGCGCGATTCAAAGCTTGTAAGTCGCAGTAATGATTGCGCATTGCCAACCTAATTCACATGCATGAGATGACGACTGGGTAAAACAGTATCTCAGTTCGCGAAGGCAGGCTAGTATTAGAGTGTTCATTCATTCATTCCCGAGTGTATTTACTCTATTGTTAATGTTAGTCATAAGAGTGTTATTTAATTGTTTTTTTTATAGTCAGTGGTCAAACTATCATTAGAATTGGTAATAAGCATTTGTTTACGACGCGTCTTGTCGTAATACTTTCGTTCACATAGGCATAAGACAGAATTTAAATGTAATATTAAATATGGACGTGGTACCATCCTAACCTATGGATTGGTTTGCTAGCTGTTAAATGTAAATTATACCGAGTCATTTGTTTGTAAATTTGCTACGCGTTAATTCTTCTTGTACAACGCGCCTAGTCAGGGTTGCTTTTGTTTCAAGTAACTAGGACTTCGCGAGGGTACGTCAAACTAGGGAACGACTCACTATTGTAATTAGAATAGCGGATTAGCCGATTTCGACCCTCGGAAGTAGCTTAGGGGTCTTACTTGAATAAATCATGCACGAAATCTTACTTAAGACTGGATCTCTTTATTGCTAGTGTTGGTGCATATCAAACATTTAACATTTAATCATATAATTACCCTTATCATTCACGCCAATTGAAAAACACATTCAGTAGTACTCATAGTATTATTACCAGAACTATTATTCCATTGTCGAGGGTTTGCATCACAGCACACAGGCCTGCTGCTTCACGATACAATATGGCACTAAACGTATCTATGGTGCCGTGACTCTTGCCTCACGACACAAATGCACCAAACGTATCTATGATGCTGTGCCTGGGAACGGAACATGCTCCCCGCCGTTGAATCAGTTGATTCAATATAAATTACATGGATTGAAATGTCACTCTAACAAATATAAACAAGACACAATAGCAATAACAGAAACAAAGTTAAATACATTACAAGGATGAATAAATAACAAAATAAAGAATCGCTGTGCAGATCTGCAATCTTGCTCTTCTTTGAGACGCAGCGAATAGCTTGAAGGTCAGCTATCTCTTTAGTATAACACTACTCTTGTGAGATTGTAATACAGGTATATAACGCCGACTGAAGTTCTTGCACAGTAAGTATTCCTGTATTTTTCTACTGTGGTTTGGCAGCGTTGTGCATGAATCGTAGGCAATAAGCAGTCACTCGAGTCAGTCTAGAAAACGATGAGTATTTGTGCATAAATGCAACTGCCTCGGTACTTACTAGGATGACCGCAGAACGTGTATCTCGAGATTCAGGTAACTCATCCTTCTGTACATGGGAGATACGTTCCACAGACCAAAATTCAACGGGTTCAGGTAGCCAAAGTGGACGATTCCACCAGAGCATCATGTCTTGTAGTCGACCTGGAGCAACGTCTCTCGATATTAAGTCTGCTGGGTTGTCATGGGTGGGAATGTGTCTCAATTCTGCTATAAAAGTATATTCTTGAATTGAAGAAACCCTGTTGGCCACAAATGTCTTCCACAGCGTAGCAGGGGATGTGATCCAGGACAGAACAATGGTAGAGTCTGTCCACAGTAACACCTTGCTGACTTGGAATGACAAAACTGGCAGTGTCTTATGTACCAGTTGTGCGTGCAACAATGCTCTGCACAGTTCAAGTCTAGGCAGCGTCAGTCTCTTTATAGGGGCTACTCTGGACTTGGAGCATAACAAATTGACAAACGTCTTCCCTTCCTTGTCGACACACCGTACATAAATACAAGCCCCATACGCTCGTTCCGAGGCATCGGCAAATCCATGAATCTGAACATCTGAAGGGGGTTCTTTACAAGTGACTAATCGTTTCACCTTAAATTCCTTAACTGCAGGGAGTTGAGAATGAAGCCGTTCCCAATCCACAACTTGTTCATACGGGAGTTCATCATCCCAATTTAGTGTGACCAACCATCGTTTTTGCATGAAGATCTTATAAGATATCACCACTGGACTGACCAAACCAAGGGGATCAAATATAGAAACAATGACTGACAAAATCTTGCGCTTTGTGACAATGGGATCAGCGCAATCCGAACTGCAACACAGGTTACCAGAAATCAGAAATTGATCTGATAATGGTTGCCATAATAAGCCTAGAGATTTCACACTGCTACCTTGGTCTAGATTAAGAAGCAGCTGAGTTTCTCTATTCTCTTCTGAAACTGCTGTCAGTAGTGCTGGGTGATTGGCACACCATTTTCTGAGAGGGAAGCCTCCACTCTCCAACAATGTTATGCTTTCAGACTGAAGCTGTAGAGCATCTTGAAGGTCGTTACAACCACTAACTAGGTCATCAACATAATAATCCCTGCGGAGAACTTGTGCTGCTCTAGGAAACCTTGATTCTTCTACTTCAGCGAGTTTTTTCAGGCATCTCGTGCCGAGAAAAGGTGCAGCAGCTGTGCCATATATTACGGTAGTTAGTTCATAGCAACTATCTGGATCCTCTGGACATTCCCTCCACATAATCCATTGTAACTTTCTGTCACCAACATGCACCTTGACTTGTCGATACATCTTGGCAATATCGGCAATGAAGGCGAAAGTTTGTGTTCTGAATCTGAGAATAATGGAGAGATCCTCTTGAACTTTGGGTCAAATCATTAGTATGTCATTGAGAGATAAACCATTTGATGATTTTGCAGTTGCGTCAAAAACAACCCTAGTTTTGGTTGTAGTGCTACACGGCTTAAAAACAGGATGATGTGGCAAGTAATAGCATCCACTGTCATCACCTAACGTCAAAGAGTTATTTATTTTCAACATGTGCCCTAACATTTCATATTCATGCAGAAAGTTACAGTAGTCCTTCTTTAGTGCGGGCTGTTTGCTAAAGCGCCACTCTAGCTCAGTTAACCTTGACATAGCCTGACTAAATGAGTCTCCTAATACTTCAGGCTTTAGCTTAAGTGGCAAGCGAACTGCAAATCTACCAGATTCATCCTTCGTAGTGTTATCTGTGAAATGTTTTTCGCAGTCTTTTTCTTTCTGAGTTTTGATTGGGGAAGAGAGATCCTCTGTTTCCCAGAACCGTTGTACCAGGGCATCTAAGTTGTCTTCTATCCGCAAAAAGCATGAGGCTACTCCTAAGCATTCTTCTCCCTGTGGTCGAAATCGTCCTGAACGAATCCATCCAAATTCAGTCTCTTGGAGGACTGGATAATTTGGTGATCGTGTACGATGACCAGGCTTCAGTAATGAAAGGAAATGCTCTGCGCCGATTAATAATTCTATGTCTCCTGGCTGAAAAAACTTAGGGTCAGCAAGTGTTACATCAGTGGGCAAGTCCCAATGATAGTGTTGAATAAAGCTGCTAGGCATACTCCCTGTAATACATGGATGGATAGAGCATGACATATTAATTGTGAAGTCACTCACAGTGGATTGCTGCAGCAACTGAACACTGTGCTTAGTTTGTGAAAAAGAGTTATTTATTCCACTAATTGGTATAGGGTTTTTGTATTTTCTTAGGCGTAATCTCTGAACAAGACCTTCCGTACAGAGATTTGTCTGGCTGCCATTATCCAACAATGCTCTACATACATGCCCTTTCCCGTCAGAATCCATGACTCTTACTAAGGCCGTAGACAACATCACCCTAGCCGAGTATCGATCTCCTACGTTGCGGTATGTGTGTGTTGGGTTAGAAGCCACTGGGTGTTGACTTGAGCCACCATCTCTACCCGAGAGAGTACCTTCATTTTGCTTGTGTATTGATGTGTGGTGCTTTTTGTTGCACAACTTACAACCACGTGATTTGCAATATCTGGATGAATGCTCAGTGCGCAAGCAATTATAGCATAGACCCCTTTCCTTAACGATTTGAAACTTTTCCCCTAGGCTGAGAGCTGCAAATGTTTCACACTTGTGAATACTATGATTGTCCTGACAGTAGGTACATTTGATGTGGTTGGTCGTGATATAAGAATAACGTGCTTGAGTGTCTTCCTGTGACTTGACCTTACTTCGCTCAACTTGCTGTCTAGGCACTGAAGTGGTGTGTTGTGTGCTTGGTTAAGTCCTCTAGGGCTTGTCGTTTGTGTTCCACAAATGATAATAAGTCATTAAGGGACAGAGAATTATTCCCTACATGCGATAATTCCCAGTCTCGCCTAGTTCTGATATCAAGTCCTCGAACATTCACTTGAGTCAGTATTACTTCGTGCAGAGGAATGGTAAGTTCCAAGTCTATAAGTGCGTTTAAATGACTGTTGAATGTATTTGAATACCTTGCGAGTTCTTTAGCAGTTTCACTAGCAACTGGTTTTAGGCTTAAGAGCTCCTTAACATGCGTGGCTGCTATAAGCCTCTTATTCTCAAATCTGTCCTGCAGCATTTTCCAGGCTATCTCATAGTTCACTTCAGTTATAGGAAGGTTTTGTATTAATTGGCTAGCTGGCCCATTGAGAACTGACACGAGATAATGAAACATTTGAACAACCGGTACCTGGTTATTGTTATGCACCATAACCTTGAAACTGTCTGAAAATGAGAGCCAGTTTTCATACTTCCCATCAAAATGAGGAATATTGATTGACGGAAGTTTCAACCCTGACATAGTGCCTGCTTGGGTTCTGCCTGAATGATGTGATGCCTCTTCAATGTTAGTGATTATGTTACCCATGTCACCCTTAGTCTTATAGTATTTAGTTTCAAATTCCAATCTAGCTTGCTCATTTTCGGTATCTCCTAGTACTAGATCGGACTGAACATCGTCAAACTTGGACATTATAGCACCCATATCGTCATATCTCAATTTAATTTCATGCAAATTAGATCGCTGCCGGTCGCCTAGATTTTCTACGAAGGTCTGCATGTGCGTAAGCTGAGCTCTTAGCCGTGCCCTCTGCTTGATCAGTTTCTGTTTCGTGGCAGGATCCATTATTAATATATAGGAGGAATGTAAGGAAAAGGAGGCCTGAGCAACTTGTATTTACTCACCGAATTACTTATTTACTTAACCTCTGGTGATGGAACATCGATACTGGAACTGGCAGATGATGTCATCAAAGTGGACTTCTAAGTACGGTACTGTATTTCCATGGACAGTTCTGGTTTTCGTATCCGGTCCGGTATAGGCCATATGTTGGTGCATATCAAACATTTAACATTCAGTCAAATAATTACCCTTATCATTCACGCCAATTGAAACACACATTCAGTAGTACTCATAGTATTATTACCAGAACTATTATTCCATTGTCGAGGGTTTGCATCACAAGCACACAGGCCTGCTGCTTCAGGATGCAAAAGGGCACCAAACGTATCTAAGGTGCCGTGACTCTTGCCTCACGACACAAACTCACCAAACGTATCTATGATGCCGTGACTGGGAACGGAACAGCTAGCTTTGTATTTTTCGGATGTATTTCTTTGGGTGTCTATGACTTGTTTCCGTGCTAAATGACCCCGATCCCCTAGATCAAGCCCTCGTGCTGAGGAAGCCCACAAAGAAATGCACCCGATCCTATCAGGTGTTGGGTTCGAAAGACGGGGTCTTTCGAAGTACCATTTATTTCGGCGGATGGTACCCAGAAAACCTCCTCTAACGGGCTCAGTACATGAATCTACGGCATATACATATAACAATCCAACATGGCGACTGCGAAATATTTAGATGGATCTACGAATCTATTACAGCAATAAAACTGATTTTTTAATGTTCATAGGGTCTATGAACATAAGTTCACCTATAGGACTTTCAATAACCTGGTGATCACAAATCCAACATGGCACCGACGCGAAGTATAAATATTCACATGGTCGTTTCTCGCAATTTAACCATCCGAGAGCAGTGACACTTGGTACAGTAAATCCTGATACAAAGGTTAATCCACTGGCATCTAATGTTTTCAATTGTTTCCATAACCACAAGATGGCAGCTGTGCGAAATTTTTATATCTCGTTTTTACTTCTTGTGTCCTAATCATGCGATTGAAGTTTGAATACTACACGTACACAAGAATCTTCATGTAACAGTATATTACTCGAAGACGTTCATGTATAAAAATCCAACATGGCGATAATCCGCAATATTTAGTCGGTTCTCGATATCTACGAATCTATTATAGCAAACAAACTGAAATTTTGTATGTTGATAGTGGCAATTAACATAAGTATGGTATATGAAAATAGGCTGTATAGTTCTTCACGGAACTACTTGTTTTAAAATCCCTACCTCCCGGAATGTTATCGGCCCGCAAGTTCCTCAACTATTTACAATGTGGCCCTTAGTTAAGATAGGTTGGTCACCCCTTGGCTACGTAATGAACTTGTCAAATGCTTAATTGGTGAGTTTCCAACTACAGTTATTTTGTCCTTTGTAAATAGTCACCAGAATAATAAATATCTTATTGGGTTTTTGTGGGTCTCTTTACACAAAACGTAGGGCGGTGCGTTTTGAAGATCCAACCAACCACTGGGCTGACTACTTTACATATAGACAGACTAAATGCATTCTCTTTGGGACACCAGATGACACTAAAATCTGAAATTATGGTATCAGTGGTATCAGTCCTTCATGGAAAAGCTCTTAGAGGATTTAGCGTCGCCGTGTAGCGCCATGTACTTGGATGTTTGTATAGAATCTGTCAGATACCCTGAGTAATTATTATGGCTGTAATAAATGACCCCTGGCACTACAGACCATGAAAGGCCCAGGCCTACCAAGCGACCGCTGCCCAGCCATTTGGCCTGCAGATATTGGGGTGAAGTGTGGTCAACGCATCGGGTCCCCTCAGCCGTTGATCTTGGTTTTCGTGCCCGGGGCGGTGCCTTACTGTCAGCCAGCTATTCGAATTGTCCTCACGAGGCTGAGTACACCCCGTTCCAGTCCTCACGTCAGTTTCTAAAATTCCTGGCGGAGCCAGAAATCGAGCCCAGGGACTCCGGGTGAGAGGCAGGCGTGCTACCCCAACACCACTGGGCCGGCTGATGGCTGTAATACTGTGTGTAATTGTAACTGAGGGTAGGATTCGGTAGGAGGTGGCGTGGCCTTAAGTAAAGTGTCTCATAACTGCTTTTGGAAATTATTTGTATACATTCTAAAAGAACTCTGTTATTATTATGTTTTATAATGATTTGTATTAGCAGCAGACTTCTGCTACTTAGGAAGCATAATAATCAGCGACGGACGAAGCAAAGAGGATATAAAATGCAGTTTGGCTCAGGCAAGGAAAGCATTTCTACAAAAAAGGAATCTGTTGACATCGAATATAGATTTAGGTATTAGGAAGTCATTTTTGAAAGCATTTGTCTGGAGCGTTTCACTCTATGGAAGTGAAACTTGGACTATTGGTGCAGCAGAAAAGAGGAGAATTGAAGCGTTTGAAATGTGGAGTTACAGGAGAATGATGAAGACCAGATGGGTATATAGGGTTACAAAGGAAGAGGTATTAATACGAGTGGGAGAGGAGAGATGTTTCTGGTGATTCCTAATAAAGAGGAGAGATAGGTTGGTATGACACATACTAAGACACCCAGGAATAGCAAGCTTAGTTACGGAAGGAAGGGTAAAGGACAAGAACTGTAGGGGTAGACCAAAGTTAGAATATGTTAAACAGATTGCCTCGGATGTAGGGTGTGGTAACTATGTACAGATGAAACGATTAGCTCAGGATAGGGAGGTATGGAGAGCTACATCAAAGCAGTCAAAAACTGAAGACTCAATCACCAACATCATTTTATATGTATGAAATGTAGATTCCTTTCCTTAATTAATCTTTTACTTCAAAAGCTGCAGTGAACCTTCTCAGGAGAAAGACAGAGAGTTACAATGAATATGTCGCTTCTGTCATTTGCAGCTCGGAATAATTCAGTGGATGTCTTGCAGGTCCAGGCTGTGAGATATTTGAACCAGGATATTCTTCACGGTCCAATAGTTTTCTTCCCTGGTATGCTTCCTTGAAGAATAGACTACTTGACGGTATTCCTTATGATGGGTCCTTGGTATTGGATTTTTCTTATTTTCACGGTGGTTAATCTGATTGTCGTAGTCATTGTTATCCCATGTTGTTTGAACAAATTGCGCTGCTTATCGAATGTTGTCCTGGCTTTTCCAATTCGGAACCTCACCTCACCATTGTATGACCCACTGGGGTGAAACGCTGGTAAAGTGTTTGAGTTAGCTGGGCCATTCTTTCAAACTTCCTTTTGAAGTTTTGTTAAAGTACAGTTAGCTCTTTCGAAAAATAAACATCCTGTATCCTTCCAGAACAGTTACTTCCATCTTGGATTGGCAAGGTAAGGTTTTATTATCGGAAAATGGAGCTTGTCTCACATAATAAATTGGCACTGCTCGTGGCATCATTTGAGTCTTGCAGCGGCCTTCTCAGTATGTACTAGCCACGCGTCTTGGTGAGGTGTACTATAAAATGCGTCAACATTAACCATTCTGACAATGGTAATAATTAATGTCCGTGTTTACTGATAGTACTATCTTATCAAAACTGCCCAGTCAAAGAATGTGGTTTAATTACAGAATTAAACGTACATGTTTCGGAATATCAATGATTCCATCATCAGCGTGAAAAAATATTAGACCTTAAAAACGAATTGACAGTATCAAGAAAATGGATATCCTAACAAAACAGTCTTAAATTTAAACTAATGAAGACAATCAAATATAACAATTGACATGCAAATGGCAAAATACCTTATAAATGCTATTTTGGTATTCTTCTTCTTCTTGTTCCGTATAGACCAACTTTGAACCACAATATCCTTTTCTCTCCTTTGTCCAGGGGCCACCTCCCTGGAACTTTATTTGATTTAATTTACTCCTGAGAGACGTTCAATCTTTTAAGTCCTTTTCCGTAAGTCCCAGCTCCAGGAGACCTTTGTCCACTTGTATCAGCCACGGTGACTTGGTCTTCCTTCTTTGCCAGTATGTGAGAAGCTGGTTGGTCAGCCTGGTGGGATGCATCCTGGAGAGTGTCCATAAAATGTTAGACGTCTCTTCCTGGCTACGTCTGTAATTCTTTCAGAATAACCTGGTTCGCCTTATGTATTTACTCTCTTCCTTGATTGGTCCCAATATCTTCCTCATTATCTTCCTCTCTTGGATTTATATTGATATCTCGAATAATATAGACTTATCTTTTCGTAAAATGTAGATATGCAAAATGGTACGTAAATCGTCGTTTCAATTTGAAAATTTAATCAAGAAAAATCGTAATCAAATACTGTCAAAAATCACTCAAAACATCAAAATGATAATTTACTCTGTAGATTATATGTTTCGCATGTGAACATAATGTGTGGAAAAACATATATGTACGTAATATGAAATGATTATCAATTGACCTGCCAAAAATAACTTCTTATGAAAAGTTGCTTTCTAGGTGGAATATGAGACAAGTAAAGTGTCTTGATTTAGCCTCTTCTAACCTTCAAAATGAACTGAAGATATTTCTTACTTGTTGGTAGTCGCCTTCTATGTGAAATGAATATCAAATGACTTGATTATCCATACCAACTGTCGCGAAACGCTCGTAAAATATTTGAGTTAGCCGGGCCATTTTTTCAAACTTCTTTTTGAAGTTTTGTACAATTTTCTCATTCGGAAAATAAACATCCTGTATCCTTAGGGAACAGTTACTTCTACTGTATGACCAACTATTGTTAAAAGGTCCAATATTCTCACTTCTTAGGGGCCCGGCTATCAAATAGACGCAACCCCGCTGTGATGTAGGAGATGTATTCCGTCTGTACAGAGATTGGCTCAGCATAATGAAATGCTACCTGAAGCCGACAAATAGTTGAAGCTTCAATCAATATCCCAGTATGGGGTCGTGCATCAGAATAAGCATTCATCAGGCCAATTAGGGAGCTCTGAGAGCACCTGATCCCCATGAGTCTGTATTTCACAGCGTTCAAACATTTCTCCATCACCAGCGACACTCATCGATCATGTAACATGTCGTTCGCCAATGCACGAAATCAAAAGCCAACCGATTAATTTGTGGCGCTACAAGACTGAATTCAATATTCGCTGTGAAAATATTTAGGGTATTAGCTGCCAACAGTGGTCCGACGTGTATATAAACACACCTCGAAGCACAGAAAATACAAATTTACACACGCACAATGTTAACCCTTGAGAACTGGCGTGAAAATATACAGGGTCTTTCATATAAAGTACGAACGGCAAGCGGCAGTATTGTCATTCGGTACTGCGGTGGCCTTGGCCGAGCTTGTGGCGCACCACGGCCCCCTGCTGTACTATTGAAAGCGCGCGCATAGTATATACGAGGGATGTATAAAAATAACAGATTGACATACCAAACTGATTTTACTATTAAATGTTTGCTTGTTTTATTCTTATATCTCAACATAATGGCCAAAACGATTGAAATATTTGTCGCATCGTTACACCAGCTTCCCAATGCCCTCGGCAAAATATTCTTCCGCCACTGAGATGGGTACGTCTGGAGAGTCTCCTGAAGTTTTTCCTTTTTGACAAGGCGTTGCCGCCCAACCATACCTTCAATTCTCGAAAAAGGCGAAAATCATTCAGTACTGGTTTGGACTAAACTACATATGGTCCAAAACTTCACACTTGAATTCTTTGTAAGAGTCTATCGTAACGTTGGTACAGACTCCATACGCGAGTCTTCGTCGTGAAAAAAGAATTCACGGTTTGGAATGTATGAAATCTTTCTTAACATTTGATGCTGGGAATATTTTGCGAATTTTGGACATATTCTGTTTTTCTTTATCATAAATGTGGAGATTCTGGCACGATTAAGAGCGACAAATAGTAATTTTACAGCGAAATATCTGGGATTCACATGGACTCAGCTTAATTTCACAACTAGAGAAGATTGCGTATACTGGCGCGAAAGTATAGTGTAATATCGCGATATTTCCGCCATTTCGCACGTAGTTTTCAAAAATGTGAGACCTTTCAGGTCAGTGAAAACCGCGTCCAATGACCCATACATAGGCCGGTAGTAAGTTTCAAAATGTTATTTTGAAATATGATAGAGCTTCTAAAAACACGCATTTTGACATTTATCAGGGTCCTCTACCTTAAATGATATTTTGAAAAACATGCTAAGAAACGCTTGTTAGGTAGATGTCATTAGAAAGCTAACTATTGCAATGGGTACCATGTTTCGACTTCCGGAAAATTTCGACATATCTTCGGGTTTTACATCCCCTAGACCCCAAAACCACCGTCAGTTCAAAAGTTTATATATAATTTAAGTATATATGTATATATGTATCTATCTATCTATATATATATATCACTTTCTTGTGGACACGATAACTACCGCAATTTTGCACCAATCACTTTGAAATTTTTACATAATATGTATCCCTATAAAATCTCGGCCGTGTTCGTCAAAGGGCACAATCGGTCGACGGGGGTGAAAATGTTTTTTTTTTTTCGAAAACGGGAAATATCGGTATAACTCTTTTAATATTTGAAATATCGAATCCATTCAAAGTTCATACTGTGTGTCTGGTAAGGCCCAAATATTTATGTTTGAAAAGTTTTTGATAGCACCAACCATTGACCAAAGGGGTGAGAAAAAGTGTTTTTTTCGGGAAACATTAATCATATCTCTCTTAATAGGCAGAATATCAAAACCGTACAAAATGGACAATATTCCCCTAATAATTACCTAAAACGTTTGTCTGAAAGAATTTTTGATATGACCCACCATTAGGCCAAGGGATGAGAAGAATAATTTCGGAATTATAAGAAAATGCCAAGAGCCATCAGAGGTTGCCATGACAACACTACTAAATTGATGAGGGATGAGCCATCAGACGTTGCCATGACAACGCACTCGCACGAGATCACATTCATTTCCCCATCTGACTAAGTGTGAAGCGGCTTCGGTGACTTAACTGGTAGCATGCTGGACTTCTATGCCCAAGGTCGCGGGTTCAAAGCCGGCCGAAGTCGTCGGATTTTCTAAGAGCGCTAAAAAACCCTCAGTATGCTTTCCTTTGGAGGGAAGTTCCAACGTTCGTTGCGAGTTGCTGGTTGCGGTGGCATCTAGTAGCCAGGTTCAGAGCTAGGTGTCGTTGACGGTAGTAGTTGGTAGCAACATTAGGAACTACTGCTTGAAATTGACCGTCTGCAGTCCTTACCTGAATTACAGACTAATACAGCCATCACAAATCACGCCGTTTATCAGACAGATCCTACACTCACCCAAAGTACACGGGGTTACATGACCGCGTTGTCGCAGCCCCGAAACTGAGGAACCTACCAAAATCTCTGCGGGAGATAATGTTTTGCGTGAAGAAGTAACAGACAGTTAGATAGTTACGCATCTGTGTCGAAACCTTGCATCAGGAGAGTGTGACCACAATTTTAACAAGTAGTTCCGTGAAGAACTATACAGCCTATTTTCATATATCCTACTTATGTTAATAGCCACTATCAACATACACAATTTCAGTTTGATTGCTGTAATAGATTCGTAGATATTGAGAACCGACTAAATATTTCGGATGGTCGCCATGTTGAATTTTATATATGTAGGTCCTAGAGTTATGTACTGTTACATGCAGATTATTGTGAACGTGTAGTATTCAAACTTCAATCGCATATTTAGGACACAAGAAGTAACAAGGAGATTTTAAAATTTTTCACAGCTGCCATCTTGAGGTTATGGAAACAATTGAAATAAATTAGATGCCAGTGGATTAACATTCGTATAAGGATTTACTGTACCAAGTTTCACTGCACGCGGATGGTTAAATTGCGAGAAACGTCCTTGTGAATATTTATAATTCGCGTCGCCGCCATGTTGGATTTGTGATCACCAGGTTATTTAAAGTCCTATAGGTGAACTTAAGTTCATAGCCCCTATGGACATTAAAAAATGCAGCTTGATTGCTAAAATAGATTCATAGATATTCAGTATCGTCTTAATATTTCGGATGGTCGCCATGTCGGATGTATGTATAGGCCATAGAGTCATGTACCATTAAAGGAAAATTATTGCGTAGGTTCATTATTCAAACTTTCACTTCGATCGCATGACTTCATCAAAAGAAATAAAAACTTAATTTTAAAATTCGCACTGCCGCCATCTTGAGGTTATGTAAACAATTGAACTAAATTAGATACCAGTGGATTACAATGTGTATAAATATTTCCTGTACCAGGTTTCAGTGCGCTTGGAACATTAAATCGCGAGAAAGGTCTATTTAAAATTTTCAAATTCGCCTGGCCGCCATGTTCGTTTTGTAGTTAACCGGTTTTTGAAAGTCTTATAGATGGACTTCCAGTAGTGCCCTTTATCTCCGTACAAAATTTTAGGGAGATACCGCTAATAGTTTCAGAGATATAGAATGCCGGTGAAATATTTCGAACATCCGCCATCTTGTGATTATGTAAACAATTGAACGAAGATAGATGTCTGTGCAATAAAATATATATAAACATATACTGTACCAAGTTTCATTGCGTTTGGTTGGTGAGTCGTAACAAAATTTGAAGGGCAAGGTCGAGGTCGCCCGGAATAGTGCTATGAACATTCCGAGTTTCATTGAAATCGCTCCTGCCGTTTAGATTTTATTAGGGGGACACACACACACGAATCACACACACACACACACGCACACACACACGGACAAAAGGTGATCTCATAAGCCTATTTTTTTAAAATTGAAAATAGGCTAAAAATGGACCCCATAAGACAATAAAATGTTTATAATATGCATAAAATGATGAAAAACAAAGTTAATTATGTTCCAATTATAAAAAACTTTCTCGCAATAAATGAGGTCTGATCTTTCTACGAAAACCTGCGTATTCTGCCTATTTTCGCCTATCCCCAAGTTTGCCTGGTGAAATCTACCTCCGCCTTCCAGCGTGCCGAGAGGACTTTTTTTAAAAATGGAACTGGTTCTACAGATTTAAATGAAATTCAAATTTGATTGTTTTAATCTATTCTTTGATTCTTTATTTTCACCCCCCAGGGGCTCACATCTAGTGGGACGAGAGTTGGCGACCAAGGGCATTGCTTCCACTTACTTGTGCCGGGCTCCTCTCTGTTATCATTCTTGTCGACCAACTCTTATTCTCTTCCAACCCCGACGGTATTAGGGTATCCGAGGCCTAGGGAGTCTCTTCCATTCCCGCCTTGTCTCATCTTTCCTGATACCCTCCTTCTGCGAGGGGTCAGCCTTCTTTTTCTTTTCATGTTTATCTCCTGCCTTCTGCTGAAGGCCCTCAATGAGGCATGGTAGATCTACACCTACACCTTCAAGGGCTCACGGCTGGTGAGTTAGGGAGATGGCGACCACAAGGGATTTCTGAGTTGGGTCCAGTTTGTCCCATTTTTCCTCTGACCTTGGGGCGGTTCCTCTCCTTTTTCCTCTTTACTAACTGCCTTTCATGGCTCTTCTTCCTTCCAAGTCCCTCAATCCTAATTCTTCGAAGGTTGAGGGCATTTCTTTTCTTCCTGACTTTATTTGCCTTATCGTTTATTTGTTTACCATTATTTTCTTCCTCTAGTATATAAGTTTGTATTTAGTTTTAGTTATAGCCTTCATTCTCATCTCATCTTTCACTATCCCCCAAACCATTAGTGGCCGATAACCTGTATGGTAGGCCCCTTAAAACAACAATTAACATCTACATCATCATCATCATCATCATCATCATAATCATCATCATCATCATCATCTTTATTTTCAATCTGTGGGAAGCAGACTTTTGAATTTCTCAAAAGGGAAGTAGGTATATTGATTTTGATCTGACCATGAATGGGTCGACACTAACGCTCGTAGTGATAGATTTAGTGAACTACCTGTGACAAAGGATGTGGTCTAGTGCTTGGTGCCCATGACTTGTCAGTTTAGTGTGTGCCATCATGCCGCCAACACAGAAGGGACGTTTGCTTGAACGACCAGAATGTGGATATGTGTATGTTAAGGTGCGTATACACTTGCGCGCCGCGCCGCTCGCGCGCGGCAAGTTCGCTAGATTAGTACGGGGTTTCGAAGCTGCGCGCGCGCGGCGCACGACGATCCATCTCCTGTCGGTTTTTTCCACGCGCACTTTGAGTGTTCGCAGTTCAGATTTGGACGGGATTGTGAGAAGTTCGTTGTTTCTCGCGCGCATCTGATTGCAATATTTGTGCGTTTTGAGCGGTGATACTGGAGTGGTCAGACGAATCTGTGATAAAACTGATCGATGCTCATCGCAAAAAGCCTCTTTAGTGGGATCCTCAACATAAGGATCATTTTAAGAAACCGATAGACTAAAAGCAGATGCCTGGAGGGAAATAGGAGCTGAGATGGATGTATCTGCGGACCAATGCAAGAAGAAGATGATATCTCTGCTGTCTTCCTACCAGCGTGAGAAATGTAAAATAAATCGCAGGGCGGAAATACGTATCTTCTTTGGAAATGTGGGGTCCAATCTTCTGCAGCAGATTCTCAAAGTCAGAAGGTGACATTCGAGTAAAATTCTTATACTGGCCGCTTATTTCTTGTGACTTCAAGTCCATCATTAGCTCCGCACCATTCCTTTTTTTAAACATGTCAGTGTGCCACCAACGTCGTCGTTTCTTTTTCTTTTTGCACAAACGTGCCATTAAAACAGCCGCACCACTCATCACCGCAATCGCGAGGTTTTCCTCGTGCGGCGGAGACATGATTATATTTACCACACACCAAACTGACTAGTGAATGTTCGTGGATTTCCTATGGATCGCGAGAGGTTCATTTAAATAATAATTCTGGTCGAGCAACACACGCGCCGCGCATGCACCGCGCGCAGTGCGCGGCGCGCAAGTGTATACCCACCTTTACGTTCCTCTGTCTCAGTTGTCTATGATTATCTCTCAAAAAATGAGAACAATTTTGTATTAATACAATAAATATTCAAAAGTTGAATATTAAAATTGAAATGTAGAATGGTGGCTTCGGTGGCGTAGTTGGTAGCAGTCTGAGTTTCTATTCCCAAGGTTGCGGGATCACACCCAGCCAAAGTCGTTGGAATTTTTACGAGCGTTAAAAATCCCTCAGTATGCCTTCCTTCGGAGGGGAAGTAAAGCCGGCGGGTGCATGTCATAAATTTATGGCATGTTAATGAACCTTCCAGTAACTAAACTTGTGTGAAGCAAAATTTGTAGGTTAGGTTTTATTAATCCCCTTAAGTTCCAACATTCGTCACCAGGCTTGCGATGCCATCTAGCAGTAGCCAATTTCGTGGACGGTAGGATTCGGTAGCGATAGTAGGAACTACTTAAAATTATCGTCTGCAGATAGGACACACACTAATACAGTTACCACAATTAACACCGATTATCAGACAGTTTCTACACACACCCAAAGTACACGGGGCTACATGACCACGTTGTTGCAGCCCCTAAACTAAGGAACCAAGCAACCAAAAAGCAAAAAGTCGTAAGATGGCTGAGATAGGATGGCTCAAAAGGAAATAAAACTCAACTTTTCCAAGTTACACTTGCAAGGCTAACTCTATTCCATTCCTTCAATGAGATGAAAATTAAATTCTTTATCGTGCCAGAAATCGATCCCAGACATCCGAGAATGCATACCTTACACCACTAGATTGTTTTGTCAGTGGCTTGAAAACATCAAACGCCTAAATTGATAGCATTATAATCCGTCACACATCAGCGGCGAAATGAGGGATATTAACAATACTTAATTGAGGTAACCTGATAAGACCCAGTTGTGTAAAGCAAAGAGATTCCTCAAATGCTTTGAATTTGCTGTCGTCGATCTTGGTTATTAAGGTTTTATTACGTGGGTAAATAAATTCTGTCTCCAGAGTAACAGTTTATTGGCATCTCTCCACATCCTTTGTGAATATCTTCATCCAGCGCTTGCTGCCTTCAGAATATTAGAGATTCCTTCAAAAGAGACTTCAATGTTGCACAATAATAAGTAGAGACGTCTGACCCACTTGCTTATCAACGATACCGCGCTAGTTCAAACCTAAATTAAAATTCTTAGCCTCCAGAGAGACATCTGTGGCCCACTAGCATGTTCTGTCACTCTGAGGCAGAACAATGGGAAATATTAATATTACATTCGTCGAAGATTAAGTGGAAACACGAATTGCAGTATCATCAGTTACTCAAATCAAACCCAAGCCAAACAAATCAAAATGAAACGAAAGAAAGCAAAACAAAACAAACCACAACAAAACACAATTAAACACAACTAAAATAAAATAAAATAAACTTAAATAAACAAAAATAAAATAAAACCTAGCACAACAAAACTAAACTCAACTAAACTAAACAAGACTCGGCACGACACGACTAATTTAAACTAAAACAAAACAAAACTGATCTAAACTAAACACAACACAACAAAACCTATCTGCTCTAACTAAACACAACAGAACCTAACTGCTCTAACTAAACACAACAAAACCTAACTGCTCTAACTAAACACAACAAAACCTAACTGCTCTAACTAAACACAACAGAACCTAACTGCTCTAACTAAACACAACAAAACCTAACTGCTCTAACTAAACACAACAAACCCTAACTGCTCTAACTAAACACAACAAAACCTAACTGCTCTAACTAAACACAACAGAACCTAACTGATCTAAACTAAACACAACAAAACTTATCTGCTCTAACTAAACACAACAGAACCTAACTGCTCTAACTAAACACAACAAAACCTAACTGCTCTAACTAAACACAACAGAACCTAACTGCTCTAACTAAACACAACAAAACCTAACTGCTCTAACTAAACACAACAAAACCTAACTGCTCTAACTAAACACAACAAAACCTAACTGCTCTAACTAAACACAACAAAACCTAACTGATCTAACTAAACACAACAGAACCTAACTGATCTAAACTAAACACAACAAAACCTAACTGTTCTAACTAAACACAACAGAACCTAACTGATCTAAACTAAACACAACAAAACCTATCTGCTCTAACTAAACACAACAGAACCTAACTGCTCTAACTAAACACAACAAAACCTAACTGCTCTAACTAAACACAACAAAACCTAACTGCTCTAACTAAACACAACAGAACCTAACTGCTCTAACTAAACACAACAAAACCTAACTGCTCTAACTAAACACAACAGAACCTAACTGCTCTAACTAAACACAACAGAACCTAACTGATCTAACTAAACACAACAGAACCTAACTGCTCTAACTAAACACAACAGAACCTAACTGCTCTAACTAAACACAACAAAACCTAACTGATCTAAACTAAACACAACAGAACCTAACTGCTCTAAACTAAACACAACAAAACCTATCTGCTCTAACTAAACACAACACAACAGAACCTAACTGATCTGAAGTAAACACAACACAACACAACAAAACCTATCTGCTCTAACTAAACACAACACAACAAAACTAAACTGATCTGAAGTAAACACAACCCAACAAAACCTAACTGATCTAAACTAAACACAACAAAACTTAACTGATCTAACTAAACACAACACAACAAAACTAAACTGATCTGAAGTAAACACAACCCAATAAAACCTAACTGATGTAAATTAACACAACAAAACCTAAGTGATTTAACTAAACATCACCCAACATGATAGTGACAAGTATTCATGTTGAAATTTAAGTCCTTATCAAGAGAGCTCGTCTTAAAAAAGAGGGCTGCTCATGACAATTATATGCAAGGTTTACTTGGTTCGGGAGGCGATGGGTGGATTTTTTTTACAGTTTTGTTAGGAGAAGAAAGGGAAATTCAAATAATTTGTCTATGATAATGTCCGGTGACGGTAGATTAATTACTGAGAAGCAGGCCATTGCTAATGAATTAAATGTCTTTTATGGTAGTGTGTTCAATAAATCCAATAGCTGTGTGTTGGACCTTAACGGTGAATAAGGGCTCCACTTCTCCAAATAAACCAGTCAGCAATTGTAAAGCTAATACAAAAATTACGTTACAATATATCGAATGGTCCTGATAATATTGTTAGTGAAGTACTTAAACTAGGAGGTAGGGCCTGTTTAATGTGTCCATAAACAATGCGCAGATCCCCGATGACTGGAAAAGAGCTACGGTAATCCCAATATTTAAGTGAGGGAGCAGACTTGAATTGGGCAACTACAGGCCGGTTAGTCTTACGTCCATCGTTTGTAAACAGATGGAGCATCTCATTTGCGATTACTTGAGGGAACAGTGGTAAACATTATCATGGTTTAATGATAGGCAACATGGATTTCGGAAAAGTTCTCATGCGAGAGTCAGATGCTATCACTTTTTCAAGATATTAGCGAATCGTTAGACGATGAAGTTTCAGTCGACGCCGTAGTTATAGATTTTGCGAAGGCATTTGATGTCGTGCCGCATAACATGCTACTCCATAAATTAGCTTCGACGAAGATTGATAGAAGAGTGATTTTTAGGAATCAAGAATTTTTGACGGGTCGTTCCCAGAAAGTGAAAGTTGAAGGCCGATTCTCGGATGAAATTACCGTAAAGTCGGGTATCCCTCAGGGCAGCGTAATCGGAACTTTGTTATTTTTGGCGTTTATAAATGACTTACCAAATGGGATTCTCAGTGACTGTCGATTGTTTGCGGATGATTGTGTAATATATCGAAAGATACATGACTCACAAGACAATGCAGTACTTCAAGATGACCTGAATCTGGTCTATAAGTGGGCGATTGAAAATAAAATGAAAATAAACACAAGAAAATGTAGTCTAATAAAAATAGGGAAAGTGCGAAGGTAAGATTTTCAATATAACACTCGCTCGGAAATACTTGTAGAAGAAGATTCTTGCAAATATTTAGGCGTTCACGTAAGAAATGATATGAAATGGAGTAGTCATATAGGATGTGTAGTTTCTAAAGCTTACAAATCCCTGCACTTTGTAATGAGGGTATTAAAAGGAAGTAGTACCTCTGCTAAAGAATTAGGATATTTGTCAGTTGTAAGACCTATTCTGGAATACGCCTCGGCGGTTTGGGATCCATATCAAGTAGGGCTCATAAATGAGTTGGAAATGGTACAAAGAAAGGCCGCTGGATTTGTGCTCAGTGACCTTAATCCCAGGAGCAGTCTGAGCCGTATGTTAAAGAAACTTGGGTGGGAATCACTTGAGGCTAGGAGGATGAAATATAGACTCTGCGCTATGTACAACACGTATACAAATCAACCAGCATGGGGTGAGCTTAGCAACCGTATGGAAAAGCCTACTTACATGGGTAGGGGCGATCATCCTTTCGAAGTTAAGGGCCGACCACAGCGAACAAATTATGGTAAATATTCTTTCGTAAACCGTGCCATTGGTAATTGGAACTCTCTACCTGCCGCAGTCTTAGAGCCTTTTCCCAAACATATAGGTGTGTTTAAGAAAAGACTGACTATTTGTGTAAGTACTCCGGTTTAATTGTTAGTGAATTGTTATGTACAATTATTTATTTGTTATGTATATCTAATTTGCCTCCTGGGGACACACCCCCAATTGCAAATAAACGAATGAATGAATGAATGAATGAACAGAACTAAACTGATCTGAACTAAACACAACAAAACCTAACTGATCTAAACCACAACCTAACTGATCTAACTAAACACAACGTAACAAAACCTAACTGATCTAAACCACAACCTAACTGATCTAACTAAACACAACGTAACAAAACCTAACTGATCTAAACTAAACTAAACACAACAAAACCTAACTAAACTAAACTAATCACAACACAGCTAAAATAAACTTAACAAAACAACATTAATCTAATTTCTTCTAATCAAATGAAATGAAATTGAATCATACCTAGAGACGAGAATGGACTCTGGGCGTACGATGTGGCAGCCAAGTTTTAACACCCACTTAAGAGAAGAAAAAAGAAGTCCAAAAATTTCTATAAGCGCAAGAGATATGAGGGAAACGGTGAAGGTCAGCACAAAGCAAGAAAAATAGATAGAAATAATTATGATTTGAATGTTGAAAATTTTAAACTTTGCTTCTAACAACAAGATGTGTGTGATTCCTTGGAAATGTATATAATTGTCGTACAAGGCACAGTAATAATATTAAAATCGTTATTGTTTTGGCTCCTTAAGTGGTATGTCACCCTGAACTTTTTGAAACGATATTGATAATTAGGTAGAAGAACACCCAATTCAGCGCCTTTAATATTCTTACTGCACGATAGATGCAGCTCTGATTGCTGTGTGATTGTGGACTCCCATGTCTCTATTTGCTGAGTATTGTTCACGACTTGGACAATACTCGACGTGATGTGCGCTGAATTTTGAATTACAAGATGTCCCCGTTGAGAATTCTGGGCACGAGTCAAGGAACGTGTTCCACAGTGACCAGCAGATACATGTAGTATTGAGCAAGTATTGATTCGAGTACTCTGGAAGCCTCGCTTGGAAGATACGACCAATAAACTGCAATGAATAAGACAGCTTGTGCTAAACGAATGTGACTATACCGTATCATTTCAAATTAGCTATGCTGACCCGCAGAAAAATACATAGTAACTGTTCAGACAAATGAGATCACAGACAGGATTCGAACCCGAATCTTCTTCCATCCGAACAGGCGCGTTTAGCTGAGAAGAGGGAAGTTCGATCTCACCTTAGTCGTTCTGAAGTATTCTCATGATTTCTCACATCTACTCCAGGCAAATGCCGGTCACTTCCTTCCCGTTTCTCGCCTGAATCATAAATACGCACACTGCTACAGGTACCACAATACAACAGGTTATCAGGCAAATAGGTGATTCATTTTGTTGTGTCTAGGTATTAGACATTCATTTTGAATGCCTTTATCTGGCACTCCATGGAAGTGAAACTTTGACTGTTGGAGCAGCTGAAAGGAGGAGAATTGAAGCGTTTGAAATGTGGTGTTACAGGAAAATCATGAACATCAGATGGGTAGATAGAGTAATAAATGAAAAGGTATTAAGACGGGAGGAAGAGGAGAGATGTTTCTGGTGACTGCTAATGAAGATGAGAGATAGGTTGGTAGGACACATACTAAGACACTCAGGAATAGCAAGCTTAGTTAAGGAAGGAAGGGTCTAGGACAAGAACTGTTGGTTTAGACCAAGGTTAGAATATGTTAATCAGATTGCCTTGGATGTGGGGTGTGGTCGCTATGTAGTGATAAAATGATTATCTCAGGACAGAGAGGCTTGGAGAGCTGCATGAAACCAGTCAAATGACTGAAGACTCAAACAACAACACACACACTTATGTACACGGGGCTAATTGACCACGATGTCCTATCCCTTAAATTAAACAACAACAACTCAACTGGCATGACCCCTCCAAGACAAATAGTTTCCTAAACTTAATTCTATGGTTTATAAAAATCATTATACAGTACATAACTCTTCCGACTTCACTCAACCCCCCCCCCCCCCAGGGTCTCACATCTAGTAGGACGTGGGTTGGCGACCACGGTAACCCAGCTGAGTACAGCATTGCTCCACTTACTTGTGCCGGGTTCCTCTCAGTCTTCTGTCCTGTCAACCTCCCTTGGTCAACTCTAGTTCTCTTCTGACCCCGACGGTATTAGATTATCGGAGGCCTAGGGAGTCTCTTCCTTTTCCGCCTTAATTGGCCCTTGTCTCATCTCTCCCGATACCCTCCTTCTGCGCGGGTTCAGCCTTCCTTTTATTTTCATGTTATTTCCTGCCTTCTGCTCAAGGCCCTCAAAGAGGCAGGGTGTATGTAGCCCAACCACTTCTGGTGCACCCAGGATATTGCTACTCCCTCAGGGGCTCACGGCTGGTGAGTTCGGGAGTTGGCAATCCCGAGGGATTCCTGAGCTGGGTTCGTTCTTTCCCTTTTTCCTCTGACTTTGGGGAGGGCTCTCTCCTCTTTCCCTTTCCTATCTGCTTTTCATGGCTCTCCTTCCTTCCAAGTCCCACAATCCTCATTCTTCGAGGGTTGAGGGCATTTTTTTCCTGTCCTTTATTTGCCTTATCCTTTATTTGTTTACCATTTGTTCTTCTAGTTTGTAAGTGTGTAGTTAGTATTAGTTATAGTTTTTCTTCTCATCTCATCTTTCACTATCACTCAAACTTGATGTTAGGCCCCTTAAAACAACATTCATCACCATCATCATCGGCATAATTTCAGTACAAGCGATACCGACGGGAGAAGGGAAGTCTCGACTAGATTGTCGGACTTGGCAGACTTTGTTTTGCCAGCACCCGTCGTTAATGTGAAGTCCCATATTAATCGTAACGCCAGAACACCACTCGGGGCGACCCTGGGACGAACAAATTATTGAATAAATATTTTATGAGAAACAGTATTCTACTCAGACATGTTCGTAAATAATAAAGTTTCCTCTCTCACTTGGTTAATGTATTTCAGATATGACAGCATTACCAAACTTTTGACACCTAAATAAATAGGTCAGGGTCATGACGAGATGAAATGCATTTTTTATGACATTGTGAATGAATCCTCAAATCAACCAGACATGATTCAAGCTTATAACCCTTTCAAACCCTGGGCACACAGTTGCGTGAGTATGTATTTTTTAGCCTACTTTCGAATTTTGCAAAAAAAAAAATGAAAGTATACTTATGAGATCTAAACAGGGCCTAAAAATTGTGTGTCTGTCTGTGTGTCTGTGTGAGTGCCTGTATGGTGTGAGTGTGTGTACTCTGAATGTCCCTCCCCCTCTACCATTCGAACACGGTGAAACCGAATTGAACGAAATTTGGTACAGAGATAGCGCTAGGAAAGGGTACCTCAGTGTCATGTTTTATAATTCCGCCATCTTGACGGAAACTTAATTGCGGCTACACAAATGTTCAAAGCTTAAATCAAATTACGACTAACCTAATCATCCGACCTCGACCAAATTTTTCACTAACATATATTTATATGGCGAGCGTCTTCTGACTAAAGTTCAAGGTCATCAGCCATATAGTTTGCAGATGGCGGCCATGTATGTGTGCAAATCGATTCCTCCTAACAATTCAAACACGGTGAAACCAAATTGAACGAAGTTTGGTACAGAGGTAAAACTAGCAATGGAGAACCGGAGTGTTATGTTTATATGGCCGCCATCTTGACGAAAACGTAATGGCGGCCACCCAAATGTTCAAAGCTCAAATAGAATTACGACCAACCTAATCATCTGATCTCTACTAAATTTCGCAACAACATACCTTTATGTGGTAAGCATGTTTTGACCAAACTAAAAGGTCATCAGCCCAATAGTTTGCAGATAGCGGCCATGTATTTGTGCAAATCGATTCCCCTTATCAATTCAAACACAGTGAAACCGAATTGTACGTCATTTGGTACAGAGGTTGCAATAGCCAAAGGAAACTCAGTGTCATGTGTTATATCGTCGCCATCTTGACGGAAACGTAATGGCGGTCACCCAAATTATAAAAGCTTAGATAAAATTACAACCAACCTAATCATCTGATATCTACCAAATTTTGCAACAACATACCTGTATGTGGGAAACACATTTTGACCAAACTACAAGATCACCAGCCCAATAGTATGCAGATGGCGGCGATGTATGTGTGCAAATCGATTCCCCCTATCTTTTCTAACACGGTGAAACCGAATTGAACGTCATTTGGTACAGAGGTAGCACTAGTAAAAGGAAACTCAGTGTTATGTATTATATGGCCGCCATCTTGACGGAGACGTAATGGCGGTCACCCGAATATTAAAAGCTTAAATCAAATTACGTCCAATCTAATCATATGATCTCTACCAAATTTTTCAACAACATACCTTTATGTGGGAAACGTAATATCTTGACCAAACTACAAGATCATTAGCCTAATTGTTTTGCAGATGGCGGCCATGTATGCGTGGAAATCGATTCACCATATCAATTCAAACACGGTGAAACCGAATTTAATGAAATTTTGTACAGAGGTAGCACTGTTCATGTTTAATATCCAAGCACATTGTATTTCAACAAGCTACTACAACCAACATTCAATTATACTCCTTGAAAAGGACAAAGAGTTATAACAATACCCATGCATTGAGGAGAAATTAGGCTATATGTTCTTTACTGAACATCGTGTTTATTTTTTGGTTGGGATCGCCCTTGGGCCCTAGACCGACCTGCATCTCTTATGTGGGTTACTAGCTACATGGACATTCAATATGAAGCTCCTTTTGTATTCCATGAAGTTGTGAGATCTGTTTGCTTTTATATACAATTTATTGCTGCTGAGACGCCATTATTTAAATGACTCATGGTGGTTCCGTATTGATATGCTAGAATAGTTATTAACAGGAAATGTACATCCACCTGAATCAATACAAAAAAGAAAAAAAATATTATTTAACTCGTTTTCAGTACATGTTTCGAGGATTAATTACATTTTATCCCCTTCATCAGCTATTGAAAAAAAAAGCGTATCACAGTAATAAGATACGTATTTAAACATAATTTAGTGCACCGTAAAATTTAAGTTATAAGAAGAGAGTAAAATGAAATGAAATAGATGGTGACGATGATCAGCTGCTCATGACAAATAGTAGTTCCATATTGAAGCTTGAAATGGTAGATATGTAACACCATTACTTCACCAATCCGTGTAGGTCTATAACTAATGAAGAGCCTGTATGCTTAAAGATCCAAATTTAGCCTTTTCAAAACAAAGCAGCTTTAAGAAACCCGACGTGATAGAAAGTGATCCCTTGGCAAATAGAGGTTAGTTCAAAGCATATGGTGTATGAGGTTAGGACAATGTTACATTAGTTAAAACTTGTAAAATAAACATAATACTGATTATTCTTTACTATTGTCTTTGCAATAGTCACTGAGTGCTCTTGTTATTTTCTAGCACCATATAAAGTGATAATATTCACATTTCTGGTCACACAATACACATACACATTGATCATTTGCGCAGTAGAATTTTTGGTTGTTCATAACTTGAGGTGAAAACCATGTAAGGCAAGCCTACTAGTGGCATGTCTCTGCGTTTGGTTTGTTTTTGTCCAATTTCTGTTTATCATCGCATCAGTTCCAAAAAAAATCTCTAATGATTTCTTCTTTCTTACTTTCTCGTCGGGCTATCACTGAATTGTATGCGTCTGTAGCTGTAGCCGAATCCTTAAGTCCTCCAGGAAGAAACTTTCTCTGGAAAGAGCGTATATCATCCTATTTGGGGCGTACTTGTAGTTTGTAGTGTTATCTATACTAATATAAGAAAGCTGAAGAGTTTGTGTGTTAGTGTGTTCATGTGTTTAAACGCGCTAATCAATGGAACTACCAGTCGGATTCGAAAAAATCTTTCTGTATATGATAGCCTGATGCAAGAGAGGAATAGTTTAGGCTATGTAGCATTAGGCTACACCTCTCAGGTAACCTTAAAGATTGATTTTTGTTCAGTAAGTCTGAAGAACAAGCGCTCCAGAACTGCTTCAATAATACCGAAGCCTATTGTTGACATGTAATGCGGGACGCATCACGTCGCCCCTACCAATGTTCTGGTGCAGATTTGCGAGGTGCTTATAAATTGCAGTCACGGGGAGTAATTAGTGCAAAAAGATTTCTTATGCCCCTTAAAACAGTGCAATAAGCGTTGGTGCTTTCAAATTTACTTTCATTTATTCCGATCCTTATCCTTGAGCGCTCCAGTTCTGTAAAACAAATAAATCCACCGGGCAAAGCCGGGCACTACTGCTAGTTCTTAAATATTTTAATTAGTTCATGATTTCAAGTGGTCTTGTTTTTCGTGTTAGTGTGTCTTTATCGGATGCTCTGCCTCCTTTTCTGAAGGTCATTTGTTTGCCTTTATTGAGATTGAGTCAAATTTATTTATATCAGCCAATCGTGCGATATTGTCCAATGCTATTTGTATGTCTTCTTTATCTATGGATAAATGGATAAATACCGAGGTAAACATTATCAATTAGATTCGTATGAGCATTAACTATGGAATAACGTATAAAAATGTTAAGGTATTTATTGTATAACCTAATAATATGTTGCTACAGTAGATACGAATCTTATTACTAATGTGTACCTTGCTGGCAGCCATTTTGTCCATAGATGAAAAGCAAACAGATGTCACAATGTCATGGAATAAAAACGAGCTTCATATTTGAGTTCTATGTAGCCAGTAACACACAAAATCGATGCAGCCCGGTCTGGGGCCCAAAAACTATCTCAGCAAAAAAATAGCATACGTACCTACAACAATTGTGTGACCACCAGATGAGACACAAATGCTTAGGATTGAAAGTAATAATGAAACCAAAGGTGAAACTGACGTCTTTGATCAACTGTGTGAATCATTCTCTACTTGTAGACAAACCAAGCGGTGACCACTTCTTGTCATGTTCGGGGTCTTAGATGCTGGTGGAATGAATTCTTTCATTCAACAAGGATAGATAAGTCGTAGGAGGGAGAACGGAGACAATGATATACAGTCGACCAAAATATTATGTGTACTCGAGTTTGAAGGTTGTTTGTGAAGTAACCAATATACCTACATAAAATTCAATAACATCATCATTTTCGTCGTTCTATTTTACGCTAGTTCATGTAGGTTTGGACATTTTAATTTATATTTTAATATTTTTTTATCGCAGTTGAAACACAAAAAGTGCCCGTTTTTAAGCGTGTTTCAACCATGCGTCACAATTAAGAATTATTATCTAACAAACCCGTCATCAGACGGAATCCAAATTTAACACAATATACATTGGAATGTTGTATAACTGGTTTATTAATTACCAAATTTTGTGTGTCCAAGAAACAAAGTTGTTATCATTTTTGTAAGGTAACTTTTCCTCGGCTCGGGGTGGTTGGAAAATGTAGTTCTTGGTTGCGTTGTAATCCTTATATATCAAAGAGGTATGCTGTATGATTGTGAAGTACGTAAATAAATTCACTTATTTTATATAGGTTTGTATTTGTACGGGGAATTAAGACATGGTTCACCAGTTAGCCGCTCCGGTGAAAGCTGTACAACGTTGCCAAGATGGGCTCCATCACGCGTCATGGCGCGCCTCGCTCGGAAGTGATGGGCTCCATATCAGCAACGCTGTACAACATTTCCCGGAGCGGCTAGCTGGTGAACCATGTCTTAATTCCCCGTACAAATACAAACTGATATAAAATAATTGAATTAATTTACGTATTTCACAGTCATACAGCATAACCTTTTGATGTATAAGGATTACAACGCAACCAAGAACTACATTTTCCAACGACCCCGAGCCGAGAAAAAGTTACCTTACAAAAATTATAACAACTTTCGTTTTTCAACACACAAAATGTTGAAATTAATAAACCAGTTATACAACATTCCAATGTATATTGTGTTAAAATTTGGATTGGACCTAACAACGGGTTTGTGAGATAATATTTCTTAAATGTGATGCATGGTTGAAACACGCTTAAAAATGGGCACTTTTCGTGTTTCAACTGCAATCGAAAATATTAAAATATAAATTAAAAATTCCAAACCTACATGAACTAACGTAAAATAGAACGATGAAAATGATGATGCTATTGGATTTCATGTAGGTCTATTGGTTACTTCACAAACAACTTTCAAACTCGAGTGCACATAATATTTTGGTAGACAGTAGGTTGATATGAACATGTTTTACTACAAGGTAGGCAACCCCATGTACAGTTCTAGTTCCAGCACAAGACATGTACCGTACTGTTTATCATTGAACTTAATTATTAATGCTGGCGAAACTCTCAAGGATGTTCTGTCTCATAAAATGAGGAGCTAGAGCTCGTCTGTCAGGGCTCGAGGGACAAGAGGAGCATCCAGCGGTAAACACTCATATATCTCTCTTGTTTGTTGTTCACAGTGCACCAAGCGCTGGCAAACTAATCATGCTTATTGGCTTTCATGGCCAGGTAATTAAAACCCATTATCGTGTTGGTTGGTTGGTCGGTTGCTTTCTGAGTTTAGGGGATGCGACAACGCGGTCATGTAGCCCCGTGTACTTTGAGTGTGTGTAGAATCTGTCTGATAACCTGTGTTAATTATTGTGATGGCTGTGTTAGTGTGTGTTTTCTGTAATTCAAGTAAGGACTGCAGATATTCCATTTTCAAGTAGTTCCTACTTTTGCTACCAACGCCACCGCCAACGACAACAAGTAGTGAACTTGGTTACTAGATGCCACCGCAGTCGGCTCCTGGTGACGAACGTTGGTACTTAAGAGCGTTAGTCAAATCTAACTTATAATATAGCTTCCCATAAGTGTAATTAGTGGAAGGATCCTTTACATGCCATAAATCTATGACATGGGCCCACCGGCTTTACTTACCCTGCGAAGGAAGACATACTGAGGGACTTTTAACGCTCTTAAAAAATCCGACGACTTCGGCCGGGTTTGAACCCACAACTTTGGGCATAGAAGCTCAGCATGCTACCAACTACGCCACCGAAGCCGTCCATTATCGTGTTGGAAGCCATAATTCAGTGTTGCCTTGTTTCAAAACTGAATTTTAACAAATAATATTTTTATTTGAGCAGCCAATGGCCATACAGAGAACATAACAGAAGATTTTGTATCAATAACATGCAATAGATGGTTCATTAAACAAACTACACATCTGTGCAAAACAGCGTACTGGAGGTTCCTCTGTTAGGGCACCTATTTACCTGGTAATAATAATATCGTATGGTCTTGGGTGCCGGGTGCAAGCTTTGTTATTTGCCCCCCAGAGGGCAGCTTGCATGTCGAATTTTGTTGATCCTTGGAACGTTATGAAAGTCAAGGAGGTTAGATATCTATGCTTCTTGACACTATAGCGCTTTCTAGTAGAGAAAGGAGGAACTTCTGTGTTGGCGGAAAATCCCAAGATTAATTTTGCCATTATGAACACGGCCTACTGAATTCAATTGGGTTCTTTAACATGCCAACAACTTATGACATGCGTGTTGTGATTTTTGTCGCCTTCCCAAAAGCACTTACCACGGCCAGGAGCGAACCTGCAAGCTTCGGGTTGGTAGCCCGACATGATAACCACCCCCACATGGTATCTAAAGCATAAGCGGTCACACCGTTCGCATACACAGTCATGGCTGAGGTCATGGTGAGTCTTTATCTTGCAGATTTTAAAATAGAAGCCTTGCACGGCCATTAGTGTTACTATATGTCGTAATTCGTAGTTGGCATTCTTTGGTCATCATGGCATCTGTCGAGAGGAAATCTGGCCATATGTCACATGTCTTTTGTTCGAGTTCCGTTAGTAGTCTTGCGTTGCGAGCTGTGAATGGTAACTGCAACTTGACACGATGTTCCTCAATCATAAAAGGTTCTTTTGTCAGGGACTAATCGGGACCGTGAATATTTCGATAGCCCCAGAGTCCTCTTTAGGAATGCGGTTATAACTTTCTCTATTTCTCGCAGGTTGGTGGTGTTCAGGATTTCCCATATAAGTTACAAACCATAGGTGACAACAAGTAGGTTTATTCATTTATTTTTATTTTTTGGGGGCTATTGCCATCTGAAAATAGAATTTAAATACCAGACATTCGAAGGAACCTTGCCTCCTTTTTCAATGGAATTAAAACAATGTCAAAGAAAGTGTAAAAATGAAATTACAAAGAAACTAGAGAAATTCCTCTGTTCGTCACCAGAGAGCAGCCGCCAGAAAGTACTGTATGGACCTTGGTAGAAATGATGCAGTCAGTCTGAGAGACTAGACTTTATATCATTTCAAATGACGCATGCTACAAATGCTACACATGTTAGAGAGGCTCAGAAGGGCTCTTTCAACAGACTCCATTACCCATTAACATAGGCTTCCCGCGCGGGGAACGGAGAGCGGGAGGTGCACTCTGCTGCATGACGTCATGCACTCGCCGTCTCCGTATCGCATAACGCCAGACCCCAGGAGTAAATTCAGACTCAACAGACTCCATTACCCTTTAACTTAGGCTTCCCGCGCGGGGAACAGAGAGCGGGAGGTGCACTCTGCTGCATGACGTCACGCACTCACCGTCTCCGTATCGCATAACGCCAGACCCCAGGAGTAAATTCAGACTCAACAGACTCCATTACCCTTTAACTTAGGCTTCCCGCGCGGGGAACGGAGAGCGGGAGGTGCACTCTGCTGCATGACGTCACGCACTCGCCGTCTCCGTATCGCATAACGCCAGACCCCAGGAGTAAATTCAGACTCAACAGACTCCATTACCCTTTAACTTAGGCTTCCCGCGTAGGGAACGGAGAGCGGGAGGTGCACTTTGCTGCATGACTTCACGCACTCGCCGTCTCCGTATCGCATAACGCCAGACCCCAGGAGTAAATTCAGACTCAACAGACTCCATTACCCTTTAACTTAGGCTTCCCGCGTAGGGAACGGAGAGCGGGAGGTGCACTTTGCTGCATGACTTCACGCACTCGCCGTCTCCGTACCGCATAACGCCAGACCCCAGGTGTAAACTCATACTCAGTGCATATGCACTGAAAAACATGATGACGTCATACACGCCGTAACCGTGACGCATAACGGTAGACCAAAGCATAACGATGAAATCTCACAAGATAAATTAAAATGATAAAAAAAAATGCGCCATATTAACAAGAACGGCGAACAGAGTAGTATGGAAGTCAAGGGAGCGGGGGAAAATATTGAGACTCCTCGAAGAATGGGGATGTCCAAATAAGGCGAAAGGGCGGGCAGGGAAGAGGGTTCGATGGATTTAAGGAAACAGAAAGAAAAGAAAGTGTATTTGTACGATACCCAACGTCATACAGGCAACGGCGAAAATGAAGATAGAAACTCTCCCAGTGACGAACAAAGGAAGCAAGGTTCCCTCGAAACGTCTGGTATTTAAATGTTATTTCCACACGGCATTAGCCCAAAAAACATGAATAATTTTAACAGTAATCCGGGCCGTGAATGCCTTAATCTACACAACAGGTAGGATTTTAATGAGAAAAGTTTTATCGCAGCTTGAACAGACATTCTTTGTAGATCCTTAAGGTCTGACATTGCTTTGGTTGCTGAGACGGTCCTGTCTGCTATGTGCTGAGTAAAACCATTACCTTTATTTTGGAAAACAACTCCCAAGTACTTGAAATTACCGACACTTGCCAGGGCTTTACCTTTATCCGTCGCTGCATGTCTGCACTCTTTTCTAAAAGCCATGTCATTGTCCTCTGCCCATGATACAAAATGGTCAAAAGATTTTTTTAGTTCATCTCGTCGAGTTGCTGCGAGCACCATAACATCGGCATGTACAAAAGTTTGATGCTTTTCAGTCGGTAAAGACGATTACACCCAAATGAGATGGGTTATTTACATGAGATTGATAAATACACTTGGATGACCAGTTTCGATCGTCAAGCGTTCATTATCAGATCCATTATACTTAGGCTATAGAATCTATGTCTGAAAGTATGGGTGAAAATATTTACAATATGTACACAAGTTCACCCCAAACAAGCAAATTCCGAAGGTCAATCACCACTTCCAGTATCTCAACAAAACATCACATAGACTGCAACTAACAAAATATCTAACAAAAATATCTTAACTAATACTGCAACTAAATAAGTGTACATATTGTAACTATTTTCACCCATACTTTTAGACGTAGATTTTATAGCCTAAGTGTAATGGATCTGATGATGATCGCTTGACGATCGAAACTGGTCATCCAAGTGTATTTATTTATTCATCTCATTTTTTTCAGGATTAGGGAATAACCCACCTCATTTCGTTACAATCGTGTTGACCAACTGAAATGCAGGAAACGTTTGAGTAGGAATTGTAAGAAAATTCATAAATGTGTTTAGTCTTTCTGAATTTTGTAAAATGTGTATATTCGTAACGAGCTCAAGGAAAGGAAGATAATACGCAAAATCTTAGGCCCCAAATATCATAACAACAAATTAATCCATGTCAGGAACGAAACTCTTTACCAAAAACTGAAAAACTCTCGGACACAATAAGAAAACGGAGAATTGATTTTTATGGGCACATCCCCCGGATGAATTCAAATAGATTAACCAAAAAGATCTTCCACCACTTCCGCAATAAAGAACAAAACCTCTTTGGTTTAAGGAAACCGAGAAAGACCTCGTGGAACTACAAATTACAGACACCATGCTCATGGACAAAACAGCCAAAACTGTCACCAAGGATAATAAACAACGGTCCCAAGTGAAACTCAAACAAAAGCGTACGATCCGTATCTCTGCCGAAGAAAGGGAAGCAAGATCTCAAAGGATGAGGCAATACTGGGCCCAAAGGAAAACTCAAAACAATAAAAAGTGATTGATTTCATGTAACCCAAAGTTGGGTGAAACAAATAAAGAATACTACTACTACTACTACTACTACTACTACTACTACTACTACTACTACTACTACTACTAATAATAATAATAATAATAATAATAATAATAATAAAGTCCTCAACGACAACTGTGGTGGAGAAGGTAGCCTTTGGTACAGCATAGGTGGCGGAAGAGGCATCCCAGTGCTCGGGATAAGTAGTTGACTAAACTGATATCAGCATTTACCCGATAACGTCTGTTCCCCATGTTAGGGGCGGTTATCAAAGGCGTCTGTTCCCATATTGCGCGGCCTATTATGATCCATCTGGCGATTCGATCACAGATGTAACATCGAAGGGGAGTAAACCTCCTTTCAAAATAATCTCAACTTAAGACATGATGGTAAACCACAACGGAAAATATACTCCAGGAGGTAAACAATCCTCCATCACAAGAAACTGTGATGCAACTGGGCCTGCGGAGTCTGGAGAGCCCAAAACATCATGTGAGGAAGAGTCGGAGCTTCCTAGAACTTCACGCATAAGACCTAAGCAGAAACATCTGCTAGGCACACTGAACATCAATACGCTCATGAAAACTGGTAAACTGAAACAACTGACAGATGTGCTGAATAGACGTAATATCCTCATTCTTGCTTTAAAAGAAACTCGATACACCGACGAAGATGCTTTTGAGTCTGAGGGATATAGAATTTACAAAGGGAAAGCTGGCATCAAAACCAAACAAAACAGTACTATACTTGGAACAGCTTTTATGATTAAACAAATTTTACATCTTCATCAGAACGAATTTCACTTCTCTCATTTCGATCAGGAAACAAAGGCGATACTATAATCAATGCTCATGCTCCTACCAATGAGGACAATAAGAAAATTCCAGAAAATGTTGAAGAGTTTTGGGAAATGTTGAAGCATGAATCATCAAAGATACCTTATCATCACGTTAAAATCTTAGTTGGTGACTTTAATGCACAGATTGGAAGAGAGAGAACATTTAGAAACATAGTGGGTGACTTCCCAGCTCACAACCGCACTAACAGAAATGGAGAGAGACTCATAAGTTTCTGCAGACTATTTGATCTTAAATTAATGTCAACCTTTTTTGGGAAATTACCGAGGAGAAAGAAAACATGGTGTCTCCAAATCCACATTTAGGTTCATATCAATTGGATCATGTAGCAATTACAAAACAGAACTTTAGAGAAATCATGAATGTTAGAGTAAGGAGAGGATTAAATATTGACTCGGACCATTTTTAGCCTATTTTCAATTTTGAAAATATAGGCTTATGAGATCACCTTTTGTCCGTGTGTGTGTGCGTGTGTGTGTGTGTGTGTGTGTGTGAGGTGTGTCCCCCCCTAATAAAATCTAAACGGCAGGAGCGATTTCAATGAAACTCAGTAAGTTCATAGCGCTATTCCCGGCGACCTCGACCGTGCCCTTCAAATTGTGTTACGTCTCACCAATCCAAAATGGCGGCTGTGCGAAATATTTCACTAGCATTCAATATCTCCGAAACTATTACCGATATCGCCCTGAAATTGTGTACTGTGATAAAGGGCACTACTAGAAGTTCACCTATGAGACTTTCAAAAACCTGGTGACTACAAAACCAACATGGCGGCCAAGCGAAGTTGAGACTTTTAAATAGACTTTTCTCACGATTTAACTATCCAAACGTAATGAAACTTGTTACAACGATTGTTTATACACATTGTAATGCACTGGAGTATAATTTAGTTCAATTGTTTACATAACCTCAAAATGGTGGCTGTGCGAAATATTTCACTGACATTCTATATCTCCGAAACTATTACAGATATCACCCTGCAATTTAGTACGGTGATAAAAGGTACTGATACAAGTTTACCTATGTATATTTCATAAACCTGTAAAGTACAAAATGAACATGGCGACCAAGCGAATTTGAAATATTTTAATAGACTTTTCTCGTGATTTAACTCTCGGAGCGCCGTGAAATGTGGTACAGTAAATGATTTTGCAGTTTGTAATGCACTGCCATCTAACTTAATTCAATTGTTTACATAACCTCAAGATGGCGGCTGTGCGAAATTTTAAAATTAAGTTTTTATTTCTTGTGTCGTAATCATGCGATCGAAGTGAGAGTTTGAATAATGAACCTAGGCAATAATTGTCCTTGAATGGTACATAACTCTATGGCCTATACATATAACAATCCTAAATGGCGAGCTTCCGAAATATTTAGACGGTTCTCAATATCTACGAATCTTTTACAGCAACCAACCTGAATTGTTTTAATGTTCATAGAGACTATGAACATCATGTTCACCTAAAAGACTTTCAGTAACCTGGTGAGCACAAATCCAACATGGCGGCGACGCGAAGTATAAATATTTAAATGGACGTTTCTCGCGAATTAACTATCCGAGTGCCGTCAAACGTTGCACGTTAAATGCTTATACAAATGTTGATCCACTGGCATCTAACTTATTTCAATTGTTTGCATAATCACAAGATGGCTGCTGTGCGTAATTTTAAAATCTCGTTTTTACTTCTTGTGTTCTAATCATGCGATTGAAGTTTGAATACCACACGTACACAATAATCTTAATGTAATAGTACAAAAATAAAAGTCAAACCTGGCGGCCATCTGAAATATTTAGACGGTTCTCAATATCTACGAATCCGTTACGGAAATTAAACTGAAATTTTGTATGTTGATAGAGGCAATTAACATGAGCAGGATATATGAAAATAGGCTGTATAGTTCTTCACGGAACTACTTGTTTTGTCTGAGATCAAAACTAAATTTCAACCAAATAAATCCAAGCCAAAAATTCCAAAAATTCCTAAAATAGACACAAAAGTTTTATCAAAAAATAAGACTGAATTTATCAATAAACTGCATACTAAAGATAAGAGTAACTGGGAAGAGATCAGAGATGTAATGATAGAATCAGCCAAAGAATTGGGACAGCCTCCAAGGAAAAGGAAACACCGATGGTGGAATACAACATGTGATGCAGCGATCGAACGTAGATTAGCGGCTTGGCAGTTATGGAATTCCAGGAAACGAGAAGATGAATGGATTAATTTTGTAGAGATCAGAAAGCTAACATCCAAAATCATCAGGATAGAGAAACGTAATTATGATAAGAAGCGATTGGAAGAGATAGATATAGATTTTAAAAAGAACAACACCAGACAATTCTACAAAGTATTTCGAGAGGAGATCCAAGGATACAAACCAATGAACCTCCATTTCAAGGATTCAACTGGTAGACTGGTCACTAATAATAAAGACAACTGCGAGTTACTAGTTAAATACTTTGAGGAACTTCTTAATTGCGAAGAACCTTTAGAAAGACTACAGTTTACATTACCACAAAAAGAGAACCCTCCGTCAGAACCACCAACTGTCCAACAAATAGAACAATATATTGACAATCTTAAAAATAATAAGGCACCTGGTGAGGATGGGATACTAACTGAAATGTTGAAACTCGGTGGTAAATTTGCAGCTGAAGCTTTACACAATGTTATCAAGAAATGTTGGGAAAAAGGAACAATTCCAAATGATTGGAAACAGGCAATAATCCATCCCATGCACAAGAGAGGAGATAAGACAAACCCCAACAATTATAGAGGTATTTTCTTACAGCCAATCGCATACAAAGTTCTTTCTAAAGCATTGCTACACAATCTGGAAGAACAAGCAGAACATACTATCGGCGAATACCAAGCCGGATTTAGAAAAGGGAGATCTTGTCCAGAGCAAATTTTCAATCTCAAAACAATCCTTAGAATCAGAACAATACGTAACCTCAACACAGTTGTATATTTCATTGATTTCAGAAAGGCTTATGATTCAATAGACAGACAGTCTGTATTACTAACGCTAGCAGAATTAGGGATAGATAAAAATACCAGACAACTGGTTGAACAAACACTAACAAATACAACCTCAAGAGTTAAATTTCTAAACGACATTTCAGAACCCTTCCAAATCAAAACCGGAGTTAGACAAGGTGATGGGCTTTCACCACTTCTATTTAATTTGATATTAAACAAAATCATGAAGGAATGGGAACTTAAATTATGCGAAAGAAACATTGAAGGGGTCCATCTGGGGCAAGGAAAAGGAAGATTTGAGGTGAAATATCTTGCCTTTACTGATGACATAGCAATCATCTCAGAAAACATACTTCAAGCACAAATAATGGTTGAAACCCTACATGAAATAGCAATAAAAACTGGTCTTCAGATTTCATATGAAAAAAACAAATATATTGAAGACAGACACAATGGAGAAAAATATCTAACAACTCAACATGGATAGATTCAAAGAGTTGATAAATTTAAATATTTGTGAGAATGGATCCAGTCAAATGGACTTGATAACACATCCTGCAAGGAGAGATTCAGAAAGATGGAAAAATGCCTATAAACTCACCCAACATAGATACAACAAACGATCAATTTCATTCCAGGCAAAAATCAGGCACTACACAACTGTAATTAAACCAGAGGTATTGTACGGATCAGAATGTTTAACGTTGAACAAAAGAGGTGAACAAGAGGAACTGGAAAAGAAAGAAAGGAAAATACTTAGGAAAATTTTGGGTCCCCAAAAGAATAAAGATATTTGGATGAAGAGAAAAAATGAAGACCTTTACCGAAATGTGGAAAAAATTACAGACTCAATTAAAAGACGGAGACTACGATTTTATGGTCACCTTCATAGAATGGATAGCAGCAGGCTAACTAAGAAAATTTTTGACTACATCTCCAAATTAAAAAACACCACTAGATGGCTGGAAGAGATACGGTGTGATCTGCAAAAACTGAAGATCACAAACAACATCATTTCTAATAGGGTGGAATTCCGGCGACTGATCACTACTGCAGATTTTTCGATTCTGCAAGTTCCACATCAACCACGGAGAGTGTTATCAGCGGAACAGAGGCAGGCCATCAGCCAACGTATGAAGACGTTTTGGGAAGAAAAGAAAAAACGAAACAATGTACCGTAGTCTTAGGTTCAAAGCGGTCTATAATTGGCCAAATTCTAAATATATATATATAATAATAATAATGAGTTGCTTGTATGCTCTGCGACAATCTGCGTAGATTTGGAGGTTTTCTGTTGAGGGGCTCCTCAGTGCTGTGTTCAGCTTATTCAATGCTTCCCTCCGTGCTTCGTAGCTGTCGCTTTAATCCATGGTTTCCCTTATCTTTGAAATTAATATTGTATTGCATATTGCGTTATATGGTTCAATTCTTGGACAGCTTCGTCAGTATTTCCCTTACTGATTAATTCATGTATAACGGTGAGATCTGCGTTCTGGATGTTGGTGATGTCGATGCTCCTTGTAACGTATGTTATTGCGTCTGTCTTGTGGTCGTCTTGATACAGAAGATTGAAAATCGTTACCACTAGTAGGAGCTTCCTGATAACAGGAGGGATGATCACTTGGTGGGACGGTCGAATGGATTGCATATAAACTGCTCAAAAAAATTAAAGCACCACTTTTATCATAGGCCACCAAATTTAGAAAAGTTGACCTCACAAGCTCGAAATCTCAGTATGACGTTTGTCCTGACGCCTACCAAGCATATGCTTCAGCACAACTCCCCAACTTGAGTAGTTTCGGGGTAGCGCCCAGAAAACCAGCCCATTTTCGAATACCGCAAATTGAAGTTTGCGAAAAACGCTGTAGCACTTCTCGCAGGTTGCCAAAGCAGTCAAAAATGAATGAGTCTTGCTCTTAAAGGTTCCACAAACACGTTGAAGTCGTTACATTTGACGTTTGAGTATTTTCAACCCCCTTCGTCATCCCCTAAACATGGACTACCATTGGGGTGTCTGAGAAGGTACCGGGTGTGTTTAACCACCTGAAAACCTGCACACCGTCCTCAGTTGCTGATTGCAGTAAGTTCGTAAGGCCTCCGACAATGTTCAACCCCCCCCCCCCCTAACACCCTCCACTGGCATGGGACCAAACCACCCCCTCTCGATTCACCCCTAAGGAAGGTTTTAATCGAGATGTTTATCAGTGCTGTGAATGGGGGTGTCTTCCCATAACGTTTCAAAAAAGGAGCTGTGCCTGTGTCACCACCCCTTCCCCTGCTACCCCCGTTTGTATGATTTTTCGAATCAGGCCCTTTTTAAGGGCTGAAACGAGGTCTTCATCGCTGAAAGGGCTGTAAAGGTCCTTAGAAGTAGTGGTGACACGTAATCAACCCCTTCCGATCGTTGATTGACATTCCGTCCCCCAAACTTGAAATTTTTGCACCCCCAACCCTCCCTGTCTGGACGCGTAATGCGTCATGGCAGAGTTTTCAGAGTTGGATGAAAATAAAGCTTATGGCCTGCAATCGAGCCCAAAACAGCAGGTTCATCGGTAGGGTGGGAAACGGGACCAAAAGGTTTTCAAAAAAGTTAAGTCTATAGTAAGTACGCCCATGCATAGGCAACCACATCACGTCCTTGCGTGCGGGTTGCCTATAATCGGCAATAGGTGATGTGGGTTGCCTATGCATGGGTGTACTTACTAGAGGCTGTTAACTTTTTGAACACATTTTGGTCCCGTTTCCCACCCTACCGATGAATTTCCATCCAACCTGCTGTTTTGGGCTCGATTTCAGGCCATACGCTTCATTTTGATCCAATTCTGAAAACTCTGCCATGACGCGTTACGCGTCCAGACATGGAGGGTTGGGGGTGCAAAAAATTCAAGTTTGGGGGACGGAATGTCAATCAACGATCGGAAAGGGTTGATTTCGTGTCACCACTACTTCCAAGGACCTTTACAGTCCTTTCAGCGAATAAGACCTCATTTCAGCCCTTAAATAGGGCCTGATTCGAAAAATCATACAAACGGGGGTAGCAGGCGAAGGTGGTGACACAGGCACAGCTCCTTTTTTGAAACGTTCGGGGAAGACACCCCTATTCACAGCACTGATAAACATCTCGATTGAAACCATCCTTAGGGGTGAATCGAGAGGGGGTGATTTGATCCCATGCCAGTTGAGGGTGTTATGGGGGGGGGGGGGGGGGCGGTGAACATTCTCGGAGGCCTTAAGAGCTTACTGCAATCAGCAACTGAGGACGGTGTGCAGGTTTCAGGTGGTTAAACACACCCTGTACCTTCTCAGACGCCCCAATGGTAGTCCATGTTTAGGGGATGATAAGGGGGTTGAAAATACTCAAACGTCAAATGTAATGATTTCAACGTGTTTGCGGAACCTTTAAGAGCAAGACTCATTCATTTTTGACTGCTTTGGCAACCTGCGACAAGTCCTACAGCGTTTTTCGCAAACTTCAATTTGCGGTTTTCGAAAATGGGCTGGTTTTCGGGGCGCTACCCCGAAACTACTTAAGTTGGGGAGTTGTGCTGAAGCATATGCTTGGTAGGCGTCAGGACAAACGTCATACTGAGATTTCGAGCTTGTGCAGTCAACTTTTCAAAATCGGTGGCCTTTGAAAGAAGTGGTGTTTTAATTTTTTTGAGCAGCATATGTAAAAACAAGATCTAATGTGGTTCTACAATTATGTGCTACTAGCTGAAGTACCCGTGCTTCGCTACGCGTCATAAATAAATTGCAATGTGAAGGTGACAGTTAAAACAGGGGATAGGTGAGGTGCTGCGCAGAGGGAGATTAAGGATGGAATATTTTGTCCAACTACACCGTTCGGCGTTGACCGTGTTTTATAGTACAAATTTATGGTTTACTCGCTAACCGTTGGAGATACCTTTCGGATAGAAAATGTAATTTTAAACCTCGTATATGCCATCAAAAGTTTGCAATTTCTTAGCGTACACTTTTTATTTGAAATGGAAATATGAAAGTTTGAAACCAAAGGGTGTAGTGACGTCACTAAAATGGTCGCCATCTTTAAATAGTGCAAAGTATTAAAATCAAAATAGCCTATATGTTAACCAGAAAAATCAGCTACTTCCATGTAAAATTCATGTAAGTCGGATCAGTGGTTCTTGCGTGATTGAGTAATACACAGACACACACCATCTCATTTTTAGCCTCGCTTCGCTCGCGTCATAGTCGTGTCATATTGTTATTCAATGACATGCAGGTTTAACCCTGTTAACACCCCTTTAGAACCTGAATATCCAAAAATCCCTCCTTAGTAGACTTTTTCGACACACAACAAACATATCCCCTTATTCTAACTTTAATAGTTTTGATTGGTCGATGAGAGTGAACATCCAAAAATCCTTCCTAAGTGGACGTTTTTCTTCCTGAATTTCACCCCTCCCCATAGGCCCCTTAAATTGGATTTATGATAAAAAACGGTCGAACACCAACTTATTTTAATTATTTATTCATTTATTTATTTTTAAGCTGATTGAAACTCGAAGAAAATCAAACTCCTCGCCTATGTCGTTTAAGAGATACACGCTCCGTTAGGAATCTTTCAATCACCACTTTTCATCCCTTTCACTTCATAATATACACCACATCGAAAAACCATTAGGCATGTGTCAGCTTATTTTTAATGATTAGTATATATGCCAAGTATCACATCCCCAAATGAAACCACTCATGAGAGATTGTTATTCAATGAAATGCACGTTTACTCCCTTAACACCTCTTTAGAACCTGAATATCCAAAACTCTTTCCTTAGTAGACGTTTTCGACATACAACGAACTTATTCCCAAAATTTCATGTTTCAAATTTCAATAATTTTGGCTGGGCGATGATGAGTGAGTGAGTCAGTCAGCACATTTTCTTTCATTTATTTTTGAGAATTTCACCCCTCCCCATGAACCCCTTAAATTGGGTTTATGAAAAAAAAAACGGTCGAACACCTATTTACTTATTTAAAGCTGTTTTCCCCCTGAGTTTGATGAGTGAGTAAGTGAGTCAATCAGTAAGGACACTTTCTTTCCTGTTTTCCCCCCCGAATTTCCCTCCTCCCCATGGGCCCCTTAAATTGGATTTATGAAGAAATGGTCGAACACCTATTTACTTATTTTTAGGCTGCTTTTTCCGCTGAATTTCAAACTTATCGCCTATGTTGAATCAGAGATACAGTACACGCTCCGTTAAGAATCCTTCAACCCCCAATTTTCTCCCCTTTCACCTCATAATATACACCATATCGATAAACCCTTAGACATATGTCTGCTTATTTTGAATGCTAGTTTATATGCCGAATATAACATCCCCAAATGAAACAACTCGTGAGATATTGTTATTCAATGAAATGCAAGTTTAACCCCCTTAACACCCCTTCAGAAATGAATATCCAAAAATCCATCCTTAGTGGACTTTTTCGACATACAACGAACATATCCCCAAAATTTCAAGTTTCTAACTGCAATAGGTTTGCTGGGGTATGATGAGTGAATATCCAAAAATCCTTCCTTAGTGGACTTCTTTCCCCAGAATTTCATCCCTCCCCATGAGCCCCTTAAATTGGATTTATGAAAAAATGATCGAACATCTATTTACTACTTTTTCAATCTGATTTTTCTCCCTGAGATTCTTACTTTTTGCCTCTGTCTTTTAAGAGATACTTGCTCTGTTAATAATCCTTCACCACTCACTTTTCACACATACACCTCATAATATGCACCACATCGTAAAACCCTCAGACATGTGTCTTCTTATTCTTAATGATGAGTTTGTATGCCTAGTATCTCATCCCAAAGGAAACCAATCGGGAGATATTGTTATTCAATTAAATGCAAGTCTACGCCCTTAACACCCCTTTAGAACCTGATTATCCAAAATTCCTTCCTTAGTGGACGTTTTCGACATACAACGAACATAGCCCCTTAATGTCATGTTTCTAACTTCAATAATTTTGGCTGGAGGATGATGAGTGAGTAAGTCAGGACATTTTCTTTCAATTATTTTTCAGAATTTCACCCCTCTCATGAACCCCTTAAATTAGATTTATGAAAAAAACCGGTCGAACACCTATTTACTTATTTTTGAGCTGTTCTTCCCCCCTGAGTTTGATGAGTGAGTGAGTTAGGACACTTTCTTTCCTGTTTTTCCCCCAGAATTTCACCCCTCTCCAAGGGCCCCTTAAATTGGATTTATGAAAATCGGTCGAACACCTATTTACTTATATTTTTAGCTGTTTTTTTTCGCCGAATTTCAAACTTCTCGCCTATGTCGTTTAAGAGATACACGCTCCGTTAAGAATCCCTGAACCCCCAATTTTCACCCCTTTCACCTCATAATATGCACCACATCGATAAACCCTTAGACATATGTCTGATTATTTTAATGATTAGCTTATATACCGAATATCACATCCCAAAGAAACAACTCATGAGATATCGTTATTCAATGAAATGCACGTTTAACCCCTTAATACCTCTTCAAAACCCGAATTACAAAAATCATTCCTTAGTTGACGTTTTCGACATACAGCGAACATATTCCCAAAATTTCATGTTTCTAACTTTAATAGTTTTCGCTAGGCGTGATGAATGAGTGGGTCAGACAGGACATTTTCGTTCAATTATTTTTACCAGAATCTCACCCCTCCCCATGGGCCCCTTAAATTGGATTGATGAAAACCGCTTGAACACCTATTAATTTATTTTTAAGCTGTCTTTTTCCCCTGAGTTTGATGAGTGAGTGAGTTAGTCAGTCAGATAGGACACTTTCTCTCCTTTTTCCCCCCAGAATTTCACCCCACCCCATTGGCTCCTTAAATTAATTTATAAAAAAAAAGTGGAACACCGATTTACTTATTTTTAAGCTGATTTTTTTCCGCTGAGTTTCAAATTTCTCGCCTATGTCGTTTAGGAGATAGGCCTACACGCTTCGTTAGGAATCCTTCAACCCCCAATTTTCACCCCTTTCACCTCATAATAATACACCACATCGAAAAACCCTTAGACACATGTCTGATTATTTTTAATGATTAGTTTATATGTCGAGTATCACATCCACAAATGAAACCACTCGTGAGCTATTGTTATTCAATGAAATGCAGGTTTAAATTGGACCCCTTTAGAACCTGAATATTCAAAAATCCTCCCTTAGTGTATGGTTTTGACATACAACGAAGATGCCCCAAAATGACATGTTTCCAACTTCAATATTTTTGGCTGGGCGATGATGAGTGGGTGAGTGAGTCAGGACATTTTCATTCAATTTTTTTTTCTTCAGAATTTCACCCCTCCCGATGAACCCCTTAAATTTGATTTATCAAAAAACTGTCGAACACATATATACTTATTTTTAAGCAGTTTTTCCCCCTGAGTTTGAAGAGCGAGTGAGTCAATCGGTTAGGACACTTTCTTTCCTGTTTTTTTACCCAGAATTTCACTCCTCCCCATGGGCCCCTTAAATTGGGTTAGTGAAAAAACGGTGAAACACCTATTTACTTATTTTTATGCTGATTTTCTTCCGCTGACTTTCAAACTCCTCGCCTATGCCGTTAAAGAGATACAGGCTCCGTTAGGAATCTTTCAACCCACACTTTTCACCCCTTTCACCTCATAATATACACCACATCGAAAAACCCTCAGACACGTGTCTTCTTATTTTAATGATGAGTTTATATGCCGAGTATCACATCCCCCAATGAAACCAATCGGGAGATATTGCTATTCAATGAAATGCAGGTCTACCCCCTTAACACCCCTTTACAACCTGAATATCCAAAAATCCTTTCTTAGTGGGCGTTTTCGGCCCTTGAGGAAGCTGCATACCAAATTTCATTCCAATCCGTAGGATGGCATCTGAGATTTCGTGATGAATGTGTGTGTGAGTGAGTGAGTGAGTGGTATTTGACAAATAATATCTAGTAGATAGATAGTGTCAAGTATTTGTTATGCTATACTCGGTTGACAGTGCTGTGTGAGCAGTTGAGTAACTAACGGGATTTCAAGTGAAGATCCTCATTTTCTATACCGGTAGTGCAGAGCGCAACTCGGATCCATTAGGCCGTGTCTCGACTTGAGCTATGTTGCCATGGAAACTATCTGCCTTGCCATTCCTTCGTGAGTATATTTTATGATTTGATTAGCCTGTGCTTGAGTGCAAAAGGGCCGAAATCAGAAGAATGAGAAAGACTATCGAAAATTCATGTAGGCAGCGGTTCCTTCTGGGTCCTAAACTATGTGTATGCAAAATTTGGTTGAGATTGGTGAAACTGTGTAGATTTGTATACGGAACCAACTCACCCACATACATACAGACTTTCACTTTTACATATAAGATGTATGTAACCTACCGTAGTTCTTCTGGTTAATTAGCTTCTTTCTCCATAAATTCCATCACTGTCTTTAGTATATTGTTCTATTGTCGATTGTCCATCGTTATTTTAACAAATAAGCAAGACAACAGGCCATGCCTGAACTGTGCCGCTTCAATCCCGCATAACAGTACAGCCGGGTGGGTGGTCTATACACATGGGGAGCTGGGAGTCCTGGAGATCCAAGGTTTGAGTCTCGGTGCTGACTGCAGCTAACCTGAGTGTGATATTTCCACACTCTGTTGAAGCAAATGCACTTACTCAAATTCCCAAGACAGTTTCACTGTTGTATCCATGGGAGGTACAAGGCTTTCTCTATCCTGTACGCGGGACCTCTTTGAAGTGGACAAAGGCTCGACTGCAACACCTGGGAATGACGGACCAACTGTAGACTACTAGGGGTATTTTAAAAGATTATGTTCATATTTTAAATAACCATTTAATCAACAGCTTAAAAGGAATCTACATGCTTTTCAGTTGGTCAACTTGATTGTCCCCAAAATGTACCCAAATTGAATTAATTAATACCATGTATTTTCGCCTACTTTTCACATTCTGCAAAAATGAGGAAAAAGTAGACTTTTGAGATCGGGCAAATGTGTGTCTGTCTGTCCTTCTTTCTGTCTGTCTGTCTGTCTGGCGGGCTGTGTGTGTCCAACCCCCCTCCCCTATCAACTCCTAAACGGCTGCAGAAATAGAAACAAAATTTGGTAGGAGTAAAGATCTATACCTGAATATATCACGGCCATATTGTCACTGTTCGTTTTCCTTGGATTGGTTAGGTTAAGAATATGGCGCCTACTGGGAGTGCTGTTCGTTACCCCAAAGTTAGAGATATCTAGTTTCTGGCAGTGAAGCGTATTTTCTAAGTTCATTTTTTGATGCTGTTTTTTATATATATCTTTGATTATTATTTTTGATTCCATGCTGTAAAAATTTTGTTAGAGGTCTGATTAGTAGTGAGTATCTTTGAGAGTATCTATGGAGATTGTAGAAATGTATGAGGGAAGAGGTTAGATGAGTATTGTGTTCGGTCTTAGACCTAGATAAGGTTTTTGTGGAAAAAATAAGTATCTGCTGACTTGATATGATTCTTATTAGCAAGAATGATTTGGTTTTGTGTGATAAGATCCCGAGAAGTGAAGTGTTAGAGATTGATGCTCATTGTTAAATGAAAGGAATAAATGGAGAAAGATGTTTTTTAAGTATCCCTCATTGAGTATAATCAACCATGACCCCGAATATGTACAGTTACAATATTTGAAAATTATGTCAGTGCTACCAACTGCTGAAAAATCGCAATTGATATTTGAGCTCCATGTTGGATATCTTGGAAGGTATGAATGGGAGCTCTTTCAAAATTGGCACACGTATAGATAATAATATTGCCGTTAAATTTCTAGGAGGACATACATGGCAGTGTTGCCAAAATGATTATAAGCATTCTGATAGGTCCGAATTTTAAATGCATATAACTTCTACTCTATCAATTGGATTTCAACAAATTTCGTATGTGCTATGTGTACATAAACTGACATGACCGAGCGTATTTTTAAGAGCCACCAGGGCTGCCAACTGTTAATAAATACTCTCATTTTTAATCCTAATACCCATATATCAGAAAGTATACAAACCGACCGCTTAAAACTATGCACACCTATAGTACCTGGCATTCTATATTAATTTGGAGTAACACATATACGTCATTGCTATCAACATGATTCTAAGCCTGCTGAGAGGTCCAAATTTAAATGCATATAACTTCTACACTATCAATTGGATTTCAACCAAATTTCGTATGTGCTATATGTACATAAACCGATATGACCGAGCGTATTTTTAAGAGCCACCAGGGCTGCCAACTGTTAATAAATGTTCTCATATTTGTTTTTGGCCAAATACCCATATATCAGAAAGTATGCAAGCCGACAGCTTTAATCTATGCACACGTATAGTACCTGACATTCTATATTAATTTGGAGTAATTTATATACGTCAGTGCTACCAACATGATTCTAAGCCTGCTGAGAGGTCCAACTTTAAATACATGTAACTTCTATACTATCATTTGGATATCAACCTAATTTCGTGTGTGCTATGTGTACCATAATAGATATGACTATGCCGATTCTTAAGAGTAACCAGGGCTGCCAACTGTTAATAAATACTGTCTCTATTTTTGTTACCCGAATATCAATATATCAGAAAGTATGCAAGCCAATAGCTCTAAACTTTGCACACGTAAAATACCTGGCATTCTAGATTAATTTGGAGTAACTAATATAGGCCTACGCCAGTGCTGCCAACATGATTCTAAGCCTGCTGATAGGTCCAATTTTAAAATGCATGTAACTTCTATACTACTAATGTATTTCATTTAAAATTGGCACAACAATAGATCATATTATTTCAGATTATTTCTGACCAATACATGTATGTCATTGTTGCCAACATGATTTTACGCGCGCTGTTCGATCCAATGTTTAACTGAATGTAACGTCCATGCTATCCATTGGGCTTCAACCAAATTTTGTATTCTGTACCTTAAGAGATGGAACTAAGAATATATTCAGTCACCAGGGCTGCCAACTATAGTTCTCTATTAGGATACATTATGCCAGGTATACAGTATTTCGTACTAATTAGAAATGTCGATATTACCAACTTAATTTCGTCATTATTCTAGACTAGCAGAAGTACCCATTCTTCGAACGGTCTTCGGTATTAATAGCCAGACGTTATCAATTGAGCTACTGTTGCAATGGTTAGGGGCTTAGAACCTGTTTGTTGACAAAGAAAATGATTAGTTAAAATGTGCTCTCAAACTAAGTTTACCTAACGTGTTCTTCCTGACGTGAAAATAAAATTGAAAACCTCGTAAACGAATCGCAATACACGTCACATACAAAGTGACCCTAACCGTTGTGTCAAGTGACCAACAACAGGAAGACCCTTTTTATAATTTATAATGGCTTGAGGTGCAGGAATATTTAGGTTTTTTTAACCTCCAATGTCCCAAATTCCTAAAATCAGCAAAAAATAGTCTACTATTTCAAAACAGGATTTTTTGAAAATAATCTTGCTGTTTGGAGATATAATATACCTTTTGTACGACATATCGCACGTGTAAGTCGTGTGGAAAAAAATCTAGGGTACTCCTTGAACCCCTTAAGCGCATTGATAAATTTTACAGTTTTAGTTGGTTCCATGATAACCTTAGAGCCATTTGCAAACTTTCACATAAATGTAATAAATGGAGTGGCATAGATGGAAAGATGGATGTCACCTCTTGAGATACTGTTGTCATTGTTACTGGCTTGCATTCCTGCATTAGTTTATTAAATGAAATTAGTTTTCCGGGAATATCTAAGAAACTGTTGGTTGTTGAGCCTTAAAATATAGGGTAGAGCGGGGCTATTCCGCTCATTTCAAATTGTAAACATTATAAATCAAAAACTATTCATTTTTCTAAGATGGAACCAACAGCAAAGCACACCTTATTTATTGCTTATTACATACGAATGTTGTCAAAATACAGTTATAACGATACACCGGCTTGATGAAATAAAATATAAATCAAAGCAAAAATGACGAATCACAAATTTAATGGGGCTATTACGCCCATGCTTGGGGCTATTTCGCTCACTGTATTAATGTCCTTTCCTCAACGGCATTTACCATAAATGAAGTTTTTCCTTCCTGTAGCCCCAACATACACGTCATGATACCAAGTTTCACAGTCTTTGCATTGAATCCAACCACCCTTTAATGATGACTGAGTGGTATAAAAAGTTACGCCACAAAATCCACATGGTGTTTCTTCCTTGTCAAAGTCTTTTGGTCGTACGGTTTGAAGGTCCCGGTCATTTGTCTTGCAAATGTCTCGAAAATGTTTTTGGCAAACTTTTCTTTACGGTTATCAAATTTTAAGCTCCGTTTTGCCCTTCGAATCTGTTCTGGTGTGCATCCAAATACTCTTGCTGCCAAATATTTTAGCCGGGAAGCTAAATCCGTCTCCTCTTGCATACTCAATGCTGTGGGATGACCCGGTGGTTTGTCCACTATGATTTTCTCTAATGGTTCTTGTCGTTTACGCAAATGAACACGATTTTTAAGTGTTGAATAAGGCACATTGAATTGTCCAGCTGCACCTCTCATGCTCACATCGCCTCGTAATACACTTAAAATAGCACGGTCAATATCTTATTCCGTCCATATTCGAACAGGCCCTTTCCTTTTATACGTCCGTACCATCTCTAACGTAACAAGAAAGAGATACTAATCTGCTATCTGAAATAATTTGGTTGCAATATTATAACAAGAGAGAAGTCTTGGCTGAGCGGAGTAGCCCCCATATTTCTGGGCGGAGTAGCCCCAATTACTGGAATTTACAATAGCGCGTCTTGTGTTGGCCGTGACCAAGGAAACGCGCTACCTGCTATGTCCAGATGTAACTTAACCTTCAGACTGCCAGGCGCCTCACTTCCAGGAAAAATAAAGCCCTTACTCTGGACACTAATCCTTAAGTTGCAAGCAAAAATTCTTAATGACGACAAATTCCACAACATAAATAACGTACCTTGCAGTATTCTCCCTTTGTTTTACTCAACACTCAAGCTGTCACTTTCAAACAAACGATAGATGTAGTAGCACAGAGACCGAGGGTCACACTGAACACAAAGGGCGATATCAGCTGAGCAAGGTGGCTGCTCAGTGCAACGTCAAGCTTATTTTGAGCGGGAAAGCCCCGTGGGCGAATTAGCCCCGCCGTACCCTAGATTTCGGGGACCCTTTACGACTCTTTAGGGGCCCCGAGTTTTGTTTCTGACACCAAGGGGTTGAAAATGAGCTTTGTCCAGTCGTTGTACGCCATAATAATGATAATAATTAAAAGAATGATAGTAATAATAATAATAATAACAATATAGGGATAGGAATATAATAGACCTCCCGTACCAAACCCGCACGTGTAAATCGCGTTAAAAATTCTGGAGAACCCCTTGACCCCTTAGCGCGTTATATGTATTGATATTGATGAATATTACAGCTTAATTTGGATCCGTTATAATCTTATAGCCGTTTGCAAACCTTCACAGTAATGTAATAAATGGAATTGCATTGCGTCTTACAGAAATAGATGGACCTCTGAGATTCTGTTGCCATTGTTACCGGCAAGCATTCTTTCATTAATTTATGAAGTGAAATTAGTTTTCTGGGAATATCTCAAAAACTGTTTGTTATAAGGCCTTAAAATGTGGTTTTCGGGGTCCATTTAGGGCCCCGGAGTTTCGTTTCTCACATTGAGGGACTGAAAATGAGCTTTGTCTCACCCTTCTACGCTTATTTCAGCATGCATTTTAAAGGGGTAAGTCCCCTGTTATGAGAGGAACGGAGAAGAGTTACATCAATGATTAGTGTCATGCATCTGATGGATATCTGTATCAAATTTTACGTTAATCCTCCCAGCCGTTCTCGAGTTATAAGGACACAAAAAATTGTCCACAGACAAATAGACAGACAGACAAAAAAAGTATTTTTGCGTGCATCCGTAACAAAACAGTCTGAAACGGGCAAATATCGCAAATTTCCGTGTAAATTCAGAAAAAAACAGACAAACTTTCATTTTTATATAATAGAGAAGGGATATAATAGACCTTCCGTACCATACCCGCTCGTGTAAATCGCGTGAAAATATTCTTGAGTACCCCTTGACCCCTTAAGCACATTGTATGTATTGATGAATATTTCTGCTTAATTTGGATCCGTTATAAACTTATAGCCGTTTGCAAACCTTCACAGTAATGTAATAAATGGAATTGCCTTGAGTCTTACAGAAATAGATGGACCTCTGAGATTCAGTTGCCATGGTTACCGGCATGCAAAGAAAGAATTAATGTATTAAGTGAAATTAGTTTTCTTGGAATATCTCAAAAACTGTTGGTTTTAGGGCCTTAAAAAAAGGGCCCCCGAGTTTCGTTTCTCACATTGAGGGGCTGAAAATGAGATTTGTCTCACCCTTCTACGCCTATTTCAGCATGTATTTTAAGGGGGTTGGGCCCCTTTTATGAGAGGTACGGAAAAGAGTTACATCAATGAATAGTGTCGTGCCTCTGATGGATGTCTGTATCAAATTTTTCGTTGATCCACCCAGCCGTTCTCAGGTTATAAGGACACATAGTTGTCCACAGACAGACAGACAAATAACCCAAATTTCCATGGAAATTCTGAAAAAACAAACAAACTTTCATTTTTATATATAGAGAGATAGAGATAGAGATAGATCCATATAGATTAATCATTGGCAAAAATCTTAAATTTTAAGAAAAGTAGGCTCTTTAGTTCGTCACGGAACTTCTTGTTCAGGTACGGGAATACCACCCATAACAATTTTGGTACAATCATGTTGATCTACTGAAAATCATTTAAATTTCATAATTTATATCCAGTAATTCTTCTAGGGCTTTATGAGTGTATCGCAAAAGATGTGACAAAAAACGTTTTTTTCTTTACCTTAGTTTGCCTCAAAAACAATCAAGAGTCACTTAAAAACCATTTAACATCACAACCTTATTAATTTATTTTAACGGGGTGGCTTCGGTGGCGTAGTTGGTAGCATGCTGAGTTTCTATGTCCAAGGTCGTGGGTTCAAACCCGGCCGAAGTTGTCGGATTTTTTTAAAGCGCTAAAAATCCCTCAGTATGCCTTCCTTCGGAGGTGAATAAAGCCGGCGGTTTCATGTCATAGATTTATGACATTGAAAAGAACCTTCCACTAACTACACTTCGTGTGTGAAGCCAAAATTTGTAGGTTAGAATTGATAACGCTCTATTAGTTCCAACGTTCGTCGCCAGGTGGTGACTGCGATGCCATCTAGTATCCAAGACCGCAAGCTAGGTGTCGTGGACGGTAGCATTGAGCAAAAGTAGGAACTACTTGAAATATTGTCTGCAGTCCTTACCTGAATTAAAGCAGATAACACACACTAATACAGCCATCACAATTAACACCGGTTATCAGACAGATTCTACACACACCCAAAGTACACGGGGCTATATTACCATGTTATCGCAGCCCCTAAACTAAGGAACCAACCAACCATTATTTTAATGGTTGGATAATCTTGGTCATGAGCCCCGTGTACTTGAGTGTATGTCACCATGCCGCCAACACGTAGAAGAAATAATAAATTAAAAAGCAGACAGTAGTAAGACCCAGCGACAAACCTGGAACGAGTCGGCAACAAGATAATAATAATAATAATAATAATAATAATAATAATAATAATAATAATAATAATATCGTATGGCCTCCGTTGCCGGGTGCAAGCTTTTTTATTTGATGCCCAGAGAACAACTTGCATGTCAAATTTTGTTGTTCCTTGTAGAGCTATGAAAGTCAAGGAATTTAGATATCTAAGCTGCTTGACACCATAGCGCTTTCTTGTAGAGAAAGGAGGAACTTTTGTGTTGGCGGAAAATCCCGAGATTAATTTTGCCATTATGAACATGGTTTACTGAATTAAAATGGGTTATTTTACATGTCAACAAAGGATGCCATGCGTGTCGTTATTTTTGTCACCTTTCAAAAAAAATCACTTACCATGGCCAGGAGTGAACCTGCAAGCTTGGGGTTTGTAGTCCGACACGATAACCACTCACCCACCGTGACAAGTGGTAACAAGATGAAGACGTTGTAATCATTGAACGATCAACAACTGCAAATGAAATTACTTCAATAAAACGCAAACCTCGTCAACAGAAGACGAAGACTAACGATGCTCGTATGGTTTCATTCAAACAATAAATGGACTCCAAGCATTAGAGCACATCCTTTGTCGTATGCAGTTCACTAAAGCTATCACTACGAGCGCTAGTGTTGACCCAAACGTGGTCAAATCTAAATCGAAATATCTACTTCTGTTTTGACTGACAAGTCATGAACACCAACAGTTAGGCCACATATTTTGTCGTATGTAGTTCACTAAATTGATGTTAAGTTTATTGTTTATTTTCTTTTCTGTTGTCCTAAAATCTTAATTCCCAAGTCATGTTTGCAACATTAAGTTCCCAGTCTGAAGGGATTTATTATTATTATTATTATAATTTATGAAAACATAAGCTTATGAGATCACCTTTTGTCCGTGTGTGTGTGTCCTTTAATAATTTCTAAAGAGCTGGAGCGATTTCAATGAAACTCGGTAATGTCAAAGCACCATTTTGGTCGACCCCGACCGTGCCCTTCAAATTTTATTTCGTCTCACCAATCCAACATGGCGACCATCCAAAATATATAGACGGTTCTCAATATCTACGAATCTATTACAGCAATCAAACTGAAATATTGTATGTTGATAGAGGGAATTAACATAAGTAGGATGTATGAAAAGAGGATGTATAGTTCTTCACGGAACTACTTGTTGTTTATTGTCATACCTATGATAAAGTGCGATTTTGTGAATTTGGAGTTAATCACTTCAAGAAACACTCTCTCTACAGCAAAACAAACACTCAGTTGAAATATTCCAGCCACGCCTCTGCACAGAAACATTATGAGTAGCAGCAAAACGTAACCACACTTCTACGTTGGAGTAATGGAGAACTCATTCTTGAATGTAGCGTCTCGTGCTGTACATTGTACTTGATGAAATTCCACAGAACCTCCATAAAACTGTGTGACCTGCATGCGAGATGGAATTTTAAATTACAGCCGGCAGCCAGCGTTAACTAATGTAACTACTGCTGTGTTCTGGCTAATTATTATATGGGGTGAGGAATCCCACCAAGAGCAGTTAGTATTATAAACTCTCATTTCGTACTAAAAATTCCCAGTTTCTCCTTAAATATCCCGATGATTTATCATTTGTCATTTATAATAAGTTTTAAAGCTGCATCCAGAGAACGAACTTCGCATATCCAAATTGTTATCAAGTGGGACCAAAATTCCAATATATAAAACTATAATTAGGACAGTACTACTACATGGGATGTTACACAAATATCCACTTTGCAATTTAAAAAAATATCACTCGATGTCATTATACACATTGATACATGTTTCGGCTCTATGAGCCTTCTTCATTCAAACACACTAAGAATTCGCATAAAACAGTCTATGGTTTGATCTCTCAATAAAAACAAGTAGTTCCGTGAAGAACTATACAGTCTATTTTCATATATCCTACTTATGTTAATTGCCACTATCAACATACACAATTTCAGTTTGATTGCTGTTATAGACTCGTAGATATTGAGGACCGACCAAATATTTCGGATGGTCGCCATGTTGGATTTTATATATTATAGGTCCTAGAGTTATGTACTGTTACATGAAGATTATTGTGTACGTGTAGCATTCAAACTTCAATCGCATGATTAGGACACAAGAAGTAATAAGGGGATTTAATAATGTCGCACAGCTGCCATCTTGTGGTTATGGAAACAATTGAGCTAAATTAGATACCAGTGCATTACAATGGGTATAAACATTTCCTGTACCAGATTTCATTGCGTTTGGAACATTAAATCGCGAGAAAGGTCTATTAAAATTTTCAAATTCGCTTGGCCGCCATGTTCGTTTTGTAGTTAACCGGTTTTTGAAAGTCTTATAAATGAACTTCCAGTAGTGCCCTTTATCTCCGTACAAAATTTCAGAGTGATACCGGTAATAGTTTCAGAGATATAGAATGCTGGTGAAATATTTCGCACATCCGCCATCTTGTGGTTATGTAAACAATTGAACGAAGTTAGATGTCGGCGCATTACAAAGTGTACAAATATATACTGTACCAAGTTTTATTGCGTTTGGTTGGTTAAATCGCGAGAAACGTCTATTTAAAAGTCGCAAATTCGCGTGGCCGCCATGCTGGTTTTGTAGTTACCAGTTTTTCAAAAGTCACATAGGTGAACTTCTAGTAGTTCCCTTTATCACCGTAAAAAATCCAGGGTGATATCGGGAATAGTTTCGGAGATATTGAATGCTGGTGAAATATTTCGCACAGCCGCCATGATGGATTGGTGAGACGTAACAAAATTAGAACGGCACGGTCGGGGTCATCCAAAATAGTGCTATGAACTTACCGAGTTTCATTGAAACGCTCCAGCCGTTTAGAATTTATTAGGGGGGACACACACACCTCTCTCTCTCACACACACACACGGACAAAAGGTGATCTCATAAGCCTTTTTTTTTTCAAAATTCAAAATTGGCTAATAAAAAAATTACATCGCCATGGTGATGAAAACAAATGGACATAAAATGCTTAAAGAATTTAACTATGCACAACAAATCGAATCGTGGGCCCATCTTCGTTGAAATCATTTCCAAACAAGGGACCCCGTTGTACAAGCGTCTTGGGAGATGATTTTAACGACGATGGGCCCACGATTCGAATTTTTGTACATAGTTAAATTCTTTAAGCATTTTATGTCCATTTGTTTTAAACATCATGACTATGTAAAAATTTATTTATTTTTTATTGAGAGATCAAACCATAGACTGTTTTTATGAGAATTATTAGTGTGATTGACTGAAGAAGGCTCATAGAGCGGAAACATGTATCAAAATGTATAAGGACATCGAGTGATAAAAAAAGTTTTGTATTGTAAAATGGATATTTGTTTAACATATCATAATCAATACGGGAAAATTTAGAATAATGACTAAAGTCATATATATTCATTATTATATGGTGCAGAAACATGGAGATTAAGCAAATACACAGAGAGAAATATAAAGGTTTTAAAAATAAAATCTTCTGAAAGATTTTCGGATCAATTTGTGAAGCAGGTGATTGGCGAAGAAGAGAGAACAAGGTACTAATGGAGTTGTACTAGGTATAAGAACCCGATGTTGTTGCGGAAGCTAAGACAAGAAGGCTGAGGTGGGCTGTCCACTTGTATAGAAGAGAAGAGGGATCTAGACTGCGAGAAGTGTGTGAGAAAAAGCCAGACGGACGAAGACCTTTAGGCAGACCAAAAATGAGATGGATAGCTACCAGGAGTGCGAGAGGAAGATGCCAAGGACAGAACGACGTGGAGGAGGCTGCTTGACGAGGCCAAGAACCGACTGCGGTTTGTGAAGTCAGGAGAGTAAGGAAGTAAGTTTATTGCAGCCAAACGGCCAAGGAAAAGGAGTTACAGTAGAAAGAAAATAGAACATATGTGAATATCTCCACAACAAATTTACTATATTCCATTAACATTTACACAAAACCAAACAGATGACCTTCAGGAAAGGAGGAAGGCATGCACTTAAAAACACAATGACTCTGCACAACAAACCACTAGAAGTGGTGCTGAAATTCAAGTACCTCCGAGTCATCCTCCATACTACTCGAACATCCTACAATATCCACATTAAAGAAAGAGCGGCCGCAGCAATAAAAGCCATCTACCACATTGAACAACCTCAACAAATATCATTGGGTACTGCAATGCTACTGTTCAGAGCAGCCATATCACCAATAGCAACCTATGGGATTAGCATTACCTGGGAAAAATTCACAATCAGCGACCTGATGATAATAGAAAAAGTCAAGGCCCGATATCTTAAGAGGATTTTAGGCATAGGAAAGTCTGCCCCTTCAAGATTGACATATGTATTAACTAAGGAGGACTACTTCATCGACGACATCAAAATACAGTTTTACCTACCAAACACCAAAGCCTATGAGAATGCACGCCGAAACTTAAATGAGAAACGAAATGCCATTTGGTCCGTCTTTTACTCCACAGATGCCATAATGACGGAAGAGTGGAAACAAGCTAATTTGAACTACGACACGAAATAACAGGTTACGCCACCCATGGATTTCACTATTGATTTTGCAAAACCAAGAATTTCCACCAACCGAATGAAGACTGTGTGTGTGACCTGTGCAACGATCATTGTGAACGGTACCACGCACAAAACTGCAAAATGAGGACAACTTCAATAATAAGACTGGCATTAGCATAATTGATCATTTATGTACAAATATGTATTTGCACATTGTGCGCTTTTCTTTTAATAATAATTAACATTTACACAGCTGCCGAAATGATGTCGGTCGCATTGTTTGCCACACAGAACGCACACATAGTCTATAGAGGGCTCATGGAAACCTTTTTGCGTGAAAAATTTGAGATCAAATCCATTAGCTGCCAGTCTGTTTAATGAGATCCTCAAGTCGTTGTTCGATCCGGTCGAGCTCTTGTTGGTCACAGCTGCAGTGGGATAAAAGTTTAGGTCAATTTCCTCTCTTTTCAGCCTTCTCAATTGTAACATTTCTGCTTCCTGTTTGGTAGCAGGCATCTGCAACTTCAGTCATAGTTCTTCTATAAGAAAAGGCTCCCGTGACAAAACGTATGCCAATCTGGTGGATGCGATTTTTGAAATGCTTAATGTCCGTTTGAGGAACCTGGCTTTCACGTTCTCAATGCAATTTAAATCATTTAATATCCCAAAATTAGTTCCAAAGCATAATTGATAACTAAAATTGCGACACCATGTCATACGATGTTGGCATGTCGAAGAACCCATTTGAATTCAGTAGGCCGTGTTCATAATGGCAAAATTATTCGCGGGAGTTTCCGCCAACACAAAGTTCCTCATTTCTACTAGAAAGCGCTATAGTGTTCAAGGAGCTTAGATATCTAACCTCCTTGACTTTCATAGTGATTCAAGGAACAACGAAATTCAACATGCAAGCTACCCTCTGGGTGTCAAATTACAAAGCTTCCACCCAGCACCCGAGGCCATACGATATTATTATTATTATTATTATTGATAACTGGAACGACCTTTGGTTGAAAAAGAGTGGGTAAAGACAGATTCGTTGCTTATGTCAAACACTTCTAATGGCTGCCGATGTCTTGTCGCTATATGAGTCTTGAATGACGTAGACGTTGGCTGAAGAGTATTGCCGAGGTATTTAAATGAGCTCACCATCCTCAACTACTCTCCCTTGTATGTTATTCTATCGTTTGTCATTTGAGAGTGCTTAAATGCAAGAGACCTGAGGCACACTCCACCATCTTTAGAGACGCTGTAATTAAATGCGGCGTAAGATCCATATCATGAATAGTATAATATAGAAGGGTTATATAATACCTACACAGGGATTAAACTGTAGTTGTTAGAGTTGAGGAACATGAGAGAGATTCAGATATTAAGAAAGGTGTGAGGCAAGGCCGCAATTTATCACCCATATTTTTCAATTCGTCCATTGAGCAAGTAATGAAGGAAATTAGAGATAAATTTACTATAGGGGTAACGGTTTAAGGTGAAATTATTACAACTGTGAGATTTACTGACGACATTCTAATCTTATCTGAATCACCAGAGATTTGAATGAGTTTCTTAATGGCACGAAGGAGCTAATTAATTATTATTTATTATATTTCAGTATTGTGGCCCTTAGCGGGATATTTCAATTGAACGCCCGTAGGCTCTCCAGTTCAATTTGAAGTATTTCCAACTTTGGCTATCAGAGTTGCCACTGTCAGAGACACCTAGCGGTGAACGTTGGAACTTGAAAATGAAGCTTCTAGTTTTACGTGACCGTTAATCATGCGATCATGAGCCACGGGACCTCCTTTTTACGTTGAATCTGAACCACAGGACATGGCATTTCACTTCGAAAATCTCACATGCATTGACCGAGAATCGAACCCGGTCCACCTTGGTGAGAGGCCAACAGCTTGACCGCTGCGCCACCACGCCCCTAATTGGAACTTGGAGTAGTCATATAGGATGTGTAGTTTCTAGAGCTTACAAATCCCTGCACTTTGTAATGAGGGTATTAAAAGGAAGTAGTACCTCTGCTAAAGAATTAGGATATTTGTCACTTGTAAGACCTATTCTGGAATACGCCTCGGCGGTTTGGGATCCATATCAAGTAGGGCTAATAAATGAGTTGGAAATGGTACAAAGAAAGGCCGCTAGATTTGTGCTCAGTGACTTTAATCCCAGGAGAAGTGTGAGCCGTATGTTAAAGAAACTTGGGTGGGAATCACTTGAGGCTAGGAGGATGAAACCTAGACTCTGCGCTATGTACAACACGTATACAAATCAACCAGCATGGGGTGAGCTTAGCAAACGTATGGAAAAGCCTACTTACATGGGTAGGAGCGATCATCCTTTCAATGTTAAGGGCCGACCACAGCGAACAAATTATGGTAAATATTCTTTCGTAAACCGTGCTATTGATAATTGGAACTCTCTACCTGCCGCAGTCTTAGAGCCTTTTCCCAAACATATAGGTGTGTTTAAGAAAAGACGGACTATTTGTGTAAATACTCCAGTTTAATTGTTAGTGAATTGTTATGTACAATTAATTATTTGTTATGTATATCTAATTTGCCACCGGGGGACACACCCCCAATTGCAAATAAACGAATGAATGAATGAATGAATGAATGAATGATAAAGTGTTTCTAACTAAATAACCTAAAAATTTTGCTACACACTACCAATTTCAGTCGTAGGTTCTTTTACATGCCCGCCGGCTCTACTTCCCCTCGGAAGGAAGGCATACTGGAGGATTTTAACGTGCTTAAAAATCCGACGAGTTCGGTCGGGTTTTGACGCGCGATCTTGGACATAGCAGTTCAGCATGTTACCGACTACGCTACTGAAGCCGAACAGACATAGAATTGGCAGGTCACTCAAACAGAAACGACGCGCACAACAATGAATTGTCGTGTGCAACAATGCTGTTAGGTAATTACAATGTTAAACAATGATATACCTAAATTATTTGGAATTGTGGCTTTATTTACAGTTTAGCATCGTGGCATCTACAATAAAAGGAAAGGGCCGATAACCTAGATGTTAGACCCTTTAAAACAACGATTATCTTCTTCTTCTTCCTCTTCAAGTGCCTCGACCTCCAAGAATATTGGCGATCAGTAGCATGATCTGCTGTTTGTCCATAGCTGTTCTAACCGGTGACACTGTATTAAGTCCAAACCACTGGCTTAAGTTATTTAGCCAGGATATTCGTCTGGGTCCTGGACCCCTAATGCCATCAATCTTCCCTTGGATAATTAATTGCAAGAGGTGGTATTTGTTGTTGCGCATTATCATCATCAAAATGGAAACACGTTACGCTAAACCTCAAGCAGAATCTCGGAATTTTAGATAAGTTGCCCTAAATGCCACACACTCTCAATAATCCGACACTTCTGCTAATCCGACAACCTTATGTGCAAGGAATGGTCGGATTAGCGAGAGTTTAAAGTTACTTCAGGTGGACAACTTGATCTGTTTGCTAAGTAGGACTCGCAGCTGCAGAAGCTTCCAAATATCTCCAATAAATTATCTAAATCCATCGACATGACTTTTGCGATGAACTTCATATGTCTCTGTAGAGGCGTAGTAAAACGGTACAATGAAATTTAATTAAATTCAAATGAAGCTCGTGAGTGCAATTAAGGTGAATCAACCTCTCGAAATTAAAAGGAAATCTGCATCAGATTTCTAATACGAGCATTCTGTGTTTATAATTATTATTATTGTTATTTATTTATTTACAGCGTATTTCCCCAATATTGGAAAGGGTTAAGCACTTTGACTCTATTCTTGACGTTCTTATTCTTCTCCTTCTTCTTCTTCTTCTTCTTCTTATTCTTATTCTTATTCTTCTTCTTATTATTATTATTATTATTATTATTATTATTATTATTATTATTATTATTATTATTAAAGCAAAACAAAAATATTGAAATGCAGCCGAATCAGAACCACTTAGTGACGTCAAATTGGCAGGTGTAAAGCTAAAGGAAGTAGGAGACTTCCACAACTTACGAAGCAAAATAACCAGTGATGGATGAAGCAAAGAGGATATAAGAAGTAGATTGGCTCAGGCAAGGAAAGCTTTTCTACAGAAAAGAAATCTGGTGACATCAAAATAATATAGATTTAGGCATTAAGAAGTCATTTTTCAAAGTCTTTGTCTGGAACGTGGCGCTGTATGTAAGTGAACGTTTGGATATTCGCACAGCAGAAAAGAGGAGTGTAGAAGCATTTTAAATGTGGTGTTACAGCAGAATGATGAAGATCAGATAGAGTAACAAATGGCGATGTATTAAGACGACTGGGTGAGGAGAGATGTTTCTGGCGACTGCTAACGATGAGAAGAGATAGGTTGGTAGGTACGTACTAAGACACCCAGGAATCGCAAAGTTAGTTATCGAAGGGAGGGTCGAGGATAAGAACTGTGGGGGTACACCAATATTAGAATATATTAAACAGATTGCCTTGGATGTAGAGATAAAACGTTTAGCTCAAGAAAGGGGTTCCATGAAGTGCCGCATCAAACCAGTCAAAGGACTTTAGACTCAAACTTACACATTATTGTTATTGTGATCTTTACAATGTAATATCATATTCCTTGATCGTTTCAACTGCCAAATCTATTTGAACTCTTCCGACTGCATTCCATTATGGTTATACCTATAACGATGGTATATGCTCCATAATTATTCCAGAACACGGCTTGACTTTCTTATCGCTGCGGACACGAAGATAGGATATGAGGAATGGTGCAGGAAGATTGAAACTTGAATTGTGAAGTTAGAATAAATTAATAAAGAAGAATGGAGCAGAGACGTTCTGTTCCATCGACCCACTTCACGGGCAAGAGAATAATCTTCTTACGACTCCACATTGAAGTCAGCCAAGCAGACGTAGACAGTGTAATACCTTGGGAGAAACAATCTTTCAGTAGACTACAAAATAAGTAAACTTGTAGCTTAACATGACCGTTAATCTCGCGATCATGAGTCACGGGGCTTCCTTTTTACGTGAAATCTGAACCACAGGACATGGCATTTCACTTCGCAAATCTCACATGCATTGACTAGGAATCGAACTAGACTAAAATATAAGGACGTATTGGCGATACATGTTGTGTATAGCAATATTAATAATTTAAATAAGAATAAGAACAAGAAAAAGAATGAAAAAAAGATAGAGAAGAAAAATAAAAGAATAAGAAGAAAAGGAAAATAAGAATGGAAAGAAGAAGAAGAAGGAAGAAAAAGAAGAAAATGAAGAAGTAGAAGAATATGAAGGAGATAATAATAATAAAGTTATTGGTTTTACTGCTCCGGCTTCTAGAAACGCCGGGGTGCCGGAATTTTGCCTCTAAAGGGATCTTTAACGTGCCAGTAAATATACTTACTCGGTCCCTCGCATTTGCGCACCCTCAAATGCCAACTGACTGCGTCTGGATTCAATCCTGCAACTTTGGGAACAGCAGGCGAGAACGTTACCGCAGTACCAGATAGCAAGTCAGACGAGGAAGAATTTGTCATGATTTTTAGAGTGATTTTTAGTAAGGAAGCCAAATAAGTGACCTTGATTTAAACTTTAAACTTTTGGGTGGGCACCATTTAGTTTTGGTTAAGATGGCGGCGATATAAAACATAACACTGAGGTGTCCTTTTCTAGGGTTTCCTCTGTACCAAAGTTGGTTCAATTCGGTTTCATCGTGTTTGAATTGATACGGGGATATCGACGTAAACACATACACGGCTGCCATCTTGAAATAATTTGGCAGATGACCTTATCTGATGCACTCATTACCCAGGACCGCCGAGTGACAGTGAACGCCATAGCCGCCGTGGTCGCTCCACGACAATGTACGACCTCATACGACCAACACAGTCGCGGTACTCTTGCAGAAATTCAAATGGGAGGTTCTCGGCCACCCTCCATACAGTCCAGACCTCTCTCCCTGTGATTACGCCATGTTTGGTCCCCTGAAAAGGGCTCTGCGGGGCCAACGATTCACCTCGGACGCCGACGTCCAGCTGTACGTGCGGAACTGGTTCACATCGCAGCCCAGGGAATTTTATGAGACAGCCATTCACCACCTCGTGTCACAGTGGGACAAGTGCCTCAACCGCCAGGGCCAATACTTATAACATACAGGTACTGGTTTCTGTAATTATGCCACAGGCTCGTTACTTTTTGAAAGCACCTTATATTTTGTCTGGCAAGATTAGGGCCATAGGGCCCACTCTTCCATCTAACCTGATAATTAAATTGATACATAATGAACAATACAAATACTACTTAAATCTAACAATTCAATACAATACAATATAAAATACATATAAAAACAGATTATCTTGGTATTGTACCCAATCGTCATCATATGGAACATGTGTTCGTATCCCAGCTAACTCACGGTCTTTCGAGGTATGGGACATTCATGCCCACCATACGATCACATGCTCAGGATTTGAGTCTGTCAGGTGACTACTCTACTAGAAAGAAACAACATATTCCTAAATATAACATTTAATGATAGAAAATCATGGCTATACAACATAAAACACAAACAAAGGATAGTTTACATTTACTTCCCACAACAAAAATCAAAGTTATCTGTGAGTCTCTCCTTAAAATTAGTGCTTCACCGCACTCAAGTCTATTCAAAACATCCTATTATTGATACTCTCTGACATTTGCGAGTGTCCATAGTGTTCTTCACGTGGCACAATTTAACACAAACTGGAATATCACAACACAATAATCACAATTTATCTTTACCTGACATTAATCTGCAATTATTAAACATTTATCCGTTTTACACGGGGCATTTGCATTCAGTAACATTAATTCATTATCTTATGCCTTATTTAATAAGTGTTGTGTCGTGCAACTCGTATTCCTTTTTCCCATCAATTTGAAACTCTGAAGTGGTACGTTTTCCCTTCCAAAATACACATGGATAGAAATGATTATAGCTTCACCATACAACGATTTTCTGGGTCTGGTCAAAACATTATCGTTACAAACGTGTCATGTCATTGAAATTACTTTACCCGTATGAATAAATTAGTGTAAACTGGGCAAAATACACTTTACAAAGATGCCTATATTTATTTGGTGCAGTATTCCTCCTCAGAGAATAACTTGGCCTAATATTATCCGATCACAGCGATCCAACAAAGCATTTAATTCAATTGGCATCATCACATCAATCATATCTTAATTACTTTTCGAAATATCGAGATTCTTCAGTGTCCCACTACGCTTTTAAAATAAAAGGATCAGGTCACCAGACCTCCTTTCCAAGCGGACAATAAATTAGTTTCGGCTGACTGAAAAAGATGGCCGCCGGTCTCTTGGCCTTCATGCCACCCCATCTGGCTCCTCACAAGGTCAAGTTTGTTTACTGATGCAGTATGCTGGAGGTACCCTGAGTGTTGTCCCTAGTAATTGAGTCATTCTAATTATTTAACACCTACATTTAGAGTGTAATGGGCTCAACTCGGCTCCTAATTAATATTCATGGCAGGAGATGGATCAGGTATAGCTTTGCCGCTCTGTGGCGACATTAGTGGCTACTGGCGCGCAACTCGAGTGAGTGTCCAAGTTTTCTCACCGGTGCTGCTCCCTATAATAAGGAAATCGGCGTTTCCTATACGACGAACCATTAGTCTTACCTCTAAGGGCAGATCAATTAATACATGGGCTCACACAGGGTCTCGAACAGTTATCCCTGCTGGCACAATTCTGCAAGCGGTGGATACAGACAGTCTCCGTCCCACTTCGCTGCAATTACTACAAGTATGCTCCAAGGCGATACTATCTTGTAGATTAGCCAACTTTTCGCCTAACGCACAAGCTATGTTTAGATGATCCCCGCAACTTATTGACGTAAATCTCTTGATTCTACGTTACTTGCTCGCTGTACGTGGCTCAAACAATATTTCTCATAGATGACTCAATTATTAAAGCACTCGCGTCCTCTCTGCAATTACTCTTAAGCCAGAGCTTTATGTAGCTCCCAAAACAAGCATAAGTTTACTGACTTACATCAACTACCTTAATGGTTCTCAAATACAACCCTGTAGAATTTACCATATTAAACATTCAGTCAACAATTCAATGACACTGAAAAACTCCCATTATCTCGATATATTATACGTTTCTTTCTTACTGTTTACAATAATACAGTATTTTTACGTTAGACATGACACACTTTGCACGTACTCTAGGCCTGACATGCCTATTATTTTATCTATTACTGTTACCGACCCCAGATTATTATTATTATTATTTAACGTTACCGTTACTTTCATCAATATCTTAGGCCTAAATGGCCGTAAACAAATCATCCTCCAAGCCATATTTTACCACAATACGAGGGATGTGAGCTCGTACATAAATGAATGTTACTTCTTAGTCTTAGAGTGATGCTTCGTTGTATGGTGAACTATTTAATCATATCAACATATTAAATTTGTACTCACTTTTCATTTTTGCTGGGATAATCCAGCACGCCAGCCACGAACCTACCATGATGCTTGGTTTAAGCCATCATGCTATTTATCACACGACACATGGTATACACTTCACACATGATAATCATATTTTCATCAGTGGCTTTTCTCACTTTGACACAATACATATTATTTTACCTTACACATAAACACTTTTAAAAATCACTGTAATTTAACTTATATACAATTCCCGCACTATTTCACATGTGGATCCTTAATTGGACTCCTACTAACACCTGACCTCAGAGATGCGATGCAGCTAACTTCTGTCAACCACTAGTCTCCATGAAAATCTATCCTGCGTGTGCGTGCGTTCGATTCCCGTCACCTACAGTTCATATCATCCCTACTGCAATTCTGATCAGTCCTGTGTCACGACTATTTGTGACGCCTTCCAGGCTCCCATAACTGTAGTGATCCTGACAATAATGTCATTTTTAACTATGACAACACCTCCTGGTATGTTCACTGTCTATAAACATCCTAAATTATCCCTACGCTGTATAGAATTTATACTTGCGTATGTTATTGGTTAAATATCTGCTGTAGACTACATCTTACACGATGCATAATTACTATGGTGAAGCCGCATGATGCGCTTCCATTGTTCTCCAAATATACTTGAGCGTCGATACTTTATAAATTCGCGCACTTTCTTGCGTGATCTGGCAGCGTGTGAGTTCACGTTTTGAGTCAAGACGAACTGAAGACGAACTAACTCCCCTGCGATGCTTCCCCCTATATAAAGCTTTCTTGTGAAACATAGTCCACTGGACACTCAGGACCGACTCCCTACCTGGAATAATACATTTCCAGACAAAGTGAAGTATAATCCTCGTTTGTCTAGGTGTGGAGGTCCCAAAATCACTCGCGTGCAAGCGATCGCTTCGGCCAATTAATTACAATTAATTGCCTTCTACCATGGCGTCATAACGCTATCCTGGTACTTCCCCTTCTGCTGGTCTCCAAAACCATCCTCTCGAGCGGAAGCAGTGTGTTCAGAGGCTCATTGATAGATGTAGGCTTTAATTTAGGCGTGAGAACACTCCTAAATTATCTTTCCTAGAATATATTCACCTGGGTGTAGATTTTATTTCATTTCAATGCTCCAATTGGCTGTAATCAATTAATTTCCGTGGTCGGCTACCCCCTCTTTACTCTCAGGCCTTGTGAACTGGTGAATCCCAGAGTCATTAATCTTGAGCTGTTCGTGTGGTCCAGACGAAAATGAGTTCCCTGGCGTCACTTAAATACGCCCCCTCGCTAGCTCCGATTTGTCAACTGTCAAGCTGGTTTGCTTTCATGCATTCTGCTTCTAAAACGTACATAGGCCTGGATTTTCTTGCAATTATCCACATTAAGAAGCTATGACATTCCCATTCTAGCCGTGAAATCCTGCTATTATGATTATATGCAGATATAACTCATTGCTCTTCGGGTTCCCTGTAGCTTTTCCCCCTCAGAGATCAATGGTTCAATTCTGGGCAGAATCATGGGCCTGGTCTTCTTTGATAAGACCCGAGTTCGATGCCAGACTACTGTGTCTAATTGGGCACAGTATAGGCAGAAAATTGTTGTATTGCTAGGGTGAATAAGTAAGATACTTAGAAGTAAGTTTAAAATTAGAGTATGGAAAGGAAATACTGATAAAATATAGACTAATGATGGTGGTGATGATGATAATGATGATGATGATTAGTCATTACTGACTCGTGAGCATGATTAATTATTCAGTGTATTTTGAATGGATGAAGAAGTTTATTTAGATGTCTAAATAGAGAGTAAATGAGAAAATGAGAATTGGAAATTTTGAATCTAATTATGTAATACGACATAAGAATATAAGAATAAGTGTTGAGTTCAACTTTCATTTACTTAGTGATTATGTACTGCTGGCAACGCTGCTTGAAGCTGGACGGGGTTGCTCCTCTGACAGAGCGAGGCAGATTGTTCCACAGTCCTGCAGTAGCAACAACGAAGGAGTTGGTATAGCGTACTGTGCGGTGTATGGGTATCAGCATGAGAGTGTCGTTTTTGACCGTGTTCCAAGACTATGCTCGATGAGTAGTGCTGCTTCTTTCCGAGGTCCCTTGCACTTCTTCTTGAAGTAATGAAAACTGAAAATTTCCATTGTACTTCCTGGCTGATAACGGCATTGCATATTCCATGACGTCATAAAATCGACCCGCAATGGAACTGAACATGTTGAGGGGTGGACAGGAAGGAGGTGAAAATGTCATTAAAAGCACTAACAAGGAAGTGGACCAAGCGAGGTTTGAAAGGAAATTGCATAATTCAATTACACTCACTTCCTCACTCGACCAGTAGTAGTGCAAAATGGCGCTAGGCCTTTCCTCTTGTGTTATTATGAATTTCTGTATGATCAAGTACATTTTAACCTACATTTAACATTTTGCAAAAAATATTGGAAAGTAGACTTAAGAGGTCACCAGCGGGTGATGTGAGTGTGTCTGTCCGTCTGTATGGCTGTATGTGTGTCAATCTGTCTGTCTTTCTGTGCGTGTGTGTCCCTGTCAACTCCTAAACGGCCGCAGCCATCAAAACCACATTTGGTATGAGTAAATATCTAAACCAGGACATCTAACGACTACATTTGAAAATTAAGTCAATGCTGATAACTCCTGAAAATTCACAATTGAAATTGAGCCTTATGTTGGTAATCTCATAAGGTATAGGCTACATGGGAACTGTTCCAAAATTGGCACACATAGATAATAATATTTTAAAATAATTTTCAGGAACCCATATAAGACCAACGCCTGATGAATTAACCAATTTTTAAAATGTATGTAATTTCCATACTATCAACTGCATTGCAAGAACAATTTCATACGTGCTGTATGAACCATAACAGATATAACTATACGTATTCTTTAGAGTCACCAGAGCTGCCAACTGTCAATAATGCTCTCCATAATTATTATCCTAAGCGCAATATATCAGAAAATATGTTGGCCAACAATTCTAAACATTGCACACTTATGGTACCTGATGTGCGTTTTAATCTTCAGTCGTTTGACTGGTTTGATGCAGAATTCCACGCCTCCCTGTCCTGAGCTAATCGTTACATATCTACCTAGGTACCACACACTACATCCAAAAAATCTGTTTAACATATTCTAACCTTACAGTTCTTGTCCTCGACCCTTCCTTCCTTAACTAAACTTGCTTTTCCTGGATGTCTTAGGAAGTGTCCTACCAACCTATCTCTTCTCTTCATTAGCAGTCGCCAGAATCATGTCTCCTCTCCCAATCGTCTTAATACCTCTTCATTTGTAACTCTATCTACCCTCCTGATATTCATCATTCTCATGTAACACCACATTTCAAATGCTATTATTCTCCTCCTTTCAACTGCACAAACAGTCCATGTTTCATTTCCATAGAGCGCCTTGCTCCAGACAAAGGCTTTCAAAATTGACTTCCTAATACCTAAATCTATATTCGATGTTAACATATTCCCTTTCAGGAAAAATACTTTCCTTCCTACTTTTTATATCCTCTTTGCTCCGTCCATCACTGGTTACTTTGAGAAATGTTCAAAGTCAGCTATGAGGCGCGGAGTCGCAAGTCCAGGAGCACTCATGCAGCAAGTGGAAGGAATACCGAATTTATGAACTCTTCTCTTTCGTCCTTTTTGCGTACATTCAAACATATTGGATTATGATGAATATTAGTAGTATTATTATTACTATCTTGTTCTGTGAGATCTGCATGTGTCAGCAGATACTCGTTACAAATGTTATGGTTAAAAGATATTTCCTATTCTACTTGATAGCATTGAGGGAAGTCAGCTCAGCGTAGCATTTAATGTTTCCGGTGTCCTCAGAGGAGAGGCATTACATAGCTGTGCCAAGAGCATTTCATTGTCATGATCTGGGTCAATGGTCTTGATGTATTCTGCCCTATTTCTCGCTACCCTTACATGGCGTCGTCCAGACAAGTCTCCTGAAATTGTCGATAATAGAGATACATGATATCGATATTGCGCCTCTTACAACAACAATCACTTCACAAATCATGAGCAAAAATACTAAATTATATTGCTTTCTGACTGATACCCTGTACGTTACTGGGCTCTTCAAGGCTGTATTCATGAATATGGAATCAGATTTCACCAAGGTTTGTTAGTTTGATGATCAGTTGGTTGGTTCCTCAGTTTAAGGAGCTGCGACAACGTGGTCATGAAGCCCCGTGTGTTTTGGGTGTGTGTAGAATCTGTCTTATAACCGGTGTTAATTGTGATGGCTGTATTAGTGAGTGTTAAATTCAAATAAGGACTGCTGACGATAATTTCAAGCATTTCCTACTTTTGCTCAAATGTTACCGTCCACGAGACCTAGCTTGCGGACTTGGCTACTAGACGACATCGCAGCCAGAACCTGGTGGCGAACGTTGGAACTAATATAGCATTATCAATTTAAACTACAAATTTTGGCTTTACACACGTGTAGTTAGTGGAAGGTTCCTTTTATGCCATAAATCTATGCCATGGGACCGCCGGCTTTACTTCCCCTCCTAAGGAAGGAATACGGAGGGAGTATTAAAGCTCCCAAAAAGTCCGACGACTTCGGCTGGGTTTGAACCCGTGACCTTCGGCATGCTGCCAACTACGCCACATAAGCCGCCTTCAACGGTTTGAATAAAGAAATGTGGTCTTTTTGAAACTATTTAACAATGAAATAATTTCTTAACAGACGAAGTACAATTTTAGCAAAAACATAAAAATAAGCAATTTCCTATATTGTGCCAAAAGGTGAAGGGCTAAAGAGCCCGGGAAGGTTTCAAATTGTGAGTCATAGAGAGCTCTATCAAAATAAAAATAAACAAGTAGTTCCGTGTAGAACTAAATAGCCTATTCTCATATATCCTACTAAAATTAATTGCCTCTATCTACATACAAATTGTCAGTTTGATTGATGTAATAGATTCCTAGACATTGAGAACCGTCTAAATATTTTAGATGGTCACCATGCTGGAATTTTTTATTATAGGCCTCTGATTTATGTTCTATTACATGAAGATTATTGTGTGGGTATTTTATTCAAGCTTCAATCCCATGATTAGGACACAAGAAATAAAAGCGGGATTTTAAAATTTCGCTCAGCCCCCATCTTGTGGTTACGAAAATAATTTAAATGAATTAGATGCCAGTCGATTAAAATTTCTATAAGCAAATACCGTATCAAGTTTCACTGCGCTCGGATGGTTAAAACGCAAAAAACGTCCATTTGAATATTTAAATTTGGCATCGACGCCATCTTGGATTTGTGCTCGCCAGGTTATTGAACGTCCCATAGGAGGACTTATGCTAATAGCCTCTCTACACTTACAAAATTTCAGTTTGATTGCTGTAGTAGATTAATAGATATTGAGAACCATCTAAATATTTCGGATGGTCGCCATGTTGGCTTTTATTATATGTAGGCCATAGAGTTATGTACTATTAGATGATGATTATTGTGAACGTTCATCATGCAAATGTTGATTTCGATCGCATGAATTGAACACAAGAAATAAAAACTTAATTTTCGAAATTCGCACACCTGCCATCTTGTGGTTACGTAAACAATTGAACTTAATTAGATACCAGTGCATTACAATGTGTATAAACATTTTCTGTACGAAGTTTCATTGCGTTTGGATCATTGAATCGCGAGAAAAGTATATTTAAAACTTTCAAATTCGCTTGGCCGCCATATTTGTTTTATAGTTAAACCGGTTTTTGAGAGTCTCATATATGAACTTCCAGTAGTGCCCTTTATCTCCGTACAAAATATCATGGTGATACCGGTGATAGTTTCAGAGATACAGAATGCCGGTGAAATATTTCGCTCAGCTGCCATCTTGAGGTTATGTAAACAATTGAACGAAGTTAGATGTCGGTGCATTACAATGTGTACAAACATATACTATACCATGCTTCATTGCGTTTGGTTGGTTAAATCGCGAGAAACGTCTATTTAAAAGTCGCAAATTTGCTTGGCCGCCATGTTGGTTTTGTTGTGACCAAGTTCTCAAAAGAGACATAGATAAACGTCTAATAGTTCCCTTTATCACCGTAGAAAATTCCAGGGTGATATCGGGAATAGTTTCGGAGATATTGAATGCTGGTGAAATATTTCGCACAGCCGCCATGTTGTATTGGTGAGACGTAACAAAATTTGAAAGGCACGGTCGGGGTCATTCGGAATAATGCTATGAACTCATAACATCGCTCCAGCCGTTTATAAGTTATTAGGGGGAGGCACAAAAATCCTCACAGGCACACACAGATAGACACACGGACAAAAGGTGATCTCATAAGCCTACTTTTCGTAAAATTAAGATTCATGCCAATGATTTATCTATATGAACCTATCTAGAATAATGACGGAATTAAGTTGGTAATATCGAAATGTCTAATCAGTTCAAAATATACCTGATAAAGTGTAGCCTGATAGAGCACTACAGTTGGCAGCCCTGGTGTCTGAACATATTCTTAGTTCCATCTTTTACGGTACAGAATACAAAATTTGGTTGAAGTCCAATGGACGTTACATGCATTTAGACATTGGATCTATCAGCACGCGTAAAAGCATGTTGGCAACAATGTCATGCGTGTGTTGGTTAGAAATAATCGAAAATATTATGATATCTTGTTGTGCCAATTTTGGATGAAATACATTTGTTTGGATAGAAGTTACATGTATTTTAAAATTGAACTTATCAGCAAGCATAGAACTATGTTGGTAGCACTGTCTTATATTAATTACTCCAAATTAATCTAGAATGTCAGTTGCTATACATGTGCAAAGTATAGAGCTGTTGGCTTGCATACTTTCTGATATATTGATATTAGGGTAAGAAAATATAGACAGCCTTTATTAACAGTTGGCAGCCCTGATTGCTCTTATGCACACTTATAGACATATATGTTATGTTACACATAGCACATACGAAATTTGGTTGAAATCCAGATGAGATTATAGAAGTTACATGTATACAAAAATTGGTCTTATCAGCAGGCTTAGAATCATGTTGGTAAAACTGACGTATATAAGTTACTCCAAATTAATCTAAAATGTGCATAGTTTAAAGCTGTTGGCTTGCACACTCTCTGATATATTGGTATTTGGATACAAGAAATTGAGAGCATTTATTAACAGTTGGCAGCCCTGGTAGCTCTTAAGAATACGCTCAGTCATATCTGTTTATGTACACATAGTACATACGAAATTTTGTTGAAATCCAATTGAGAGTGTAGAAGTTATATGCATTTTAAAATTGGACATATCAGAAGGCTTGAAATTATTTTGACAACACTGTCATTTATGGCCTCCTGGAAATTAAACTGAAATAGTATTACCTACATGCGTGCCAATTTTGGAATAGCTCCCATGCATACCTTCCAAGATATCCTACATGGAGCTCATATTTATAGTACGTTTTCTCAGCAGTTGGTAGCACTGATATCATTTTCAAGTATGGGCTTGAGATATTCCGGTATACATCTTTACTCCTACTAAATTTGGTTTCGATTGCTGCAGCCGTTTATGAGTTGATAGGGGGGAGGGGTGGGGAGTGGGGACACACAGCCAGCCAGAAGGAGAGACAGACAGAAAGACAGACACACATTTTCCCGGATCGATCTCATAAGTCTACTTTTTCCTCATGTTTTCAAAATGTGAAAAATAGGCTAACAAGTTTCGAAAATCACTTCCGGCCTAAATGCACTTCTAGTCAATCAGCCTAAAATCGCTTGTTTCTTTACTCGTGTTCTTTTCTATGCAAATCCTAGCCAAATTAATGTATTTACATAATTATTCCTTTAATGTGTTCCTTGGTTCAATACCCTTGAGTGATTTTTTTTTGTAAAATCTTCACACCGAAAGTAGTTATATTGGCTTAAGTGAAACTCTGCATTGATTCACACTAGCGCTCATAGTGGTAGAAAAGGCAAACTGCTAATTTAACGTTATTTACCTACAATTTCTAGCTCATATCGCTTGAGGTTGATTGTAGGTAAATTACCAAGTCTATATCTCATAATGGTACGTAAATTCCCAGGTCCATTTCCCTAAAAGGATGTATTTCCGTGATATAGGTAAGTTCGTGACAATTATTTGGGACGCTATAACAAACTTAGTCCAAATTAACGATTGTAACATCTCTGTAGATCCATTGTTACTCTTCCAGAGGATAACTGTAACCTAACAGTTTGAAAGTAATCTCGAAGGATACCTTCAATATGAATTACGTCCGTATCCGACATCATTATTTGATAATAATGGCATGAGAAAAACCACGAAAGCCACATTATATGATAATATGGCACCTATTGATATCGAACTTGGTGAAAATTATGTGACGTATGTCATCGATGGTGGATTTCTTCTACATCGCGTCGTATGGAGTAAAGACGATACTTCTTCCGTTGCTTTAGATAAATACGTTAAGTATTTAAAGACATTATGGTTCAAAAACTGTTGTTGTGTTTGACAGATACTCAGACTGACATAAAAACATAAAAGCAAAGGAACAACTAAGAAGAACTGCTGCTCTTTCGAAATCTTATGAAGTTTGTTTCGACGAAACAATGATTGTGCCAATTAGTCAAGGTAAGTTTTTGTCAAATCGATGTAATAAAAAGAAACTTATTGATATGCTCGTTGAAAAGTTAGAGAGAGTAAATATTAGAACAAACCAAGCAAGAGATTAAGCAGATGTACTTATCATACAAACAGCTATCGAAGAATCCAAACATGAGAGGACTCCCGTCATCATTGGAGAAAACATAGATTTGCTCGTTATTTTAATTGGACGCACTCAACTACTTCAAGAAGAAATTATCTATAAAGGAATAATGTCCATGGAAGGTCTAGTGTATGACATTTAAGGATGTTTGAACATGGAGTTGCTTCGCTAAAGGGCTACAACTGTATTTTTTTCTCCCCCTTTGTGGTTACCCATGTACAATACCGGTCAAAGAATTAAGATCACTGTTGAAAGTCAATCAACAACACCTAGAACATAATTTTTTGTTCCAAGACTTTTGTAAGGTTATTTTTTCCTCTGTATTTATATAACCTATTTGGGTTGTAGTTGTTGTTACAATTATGGACCTTGTACTTCTTGGTCATTTAGCCCCGTGTATTTGGATGTGTGTGGAATTTATTTTGATAACCTGTGTTATTGTGATGGCTGTATTTGTAATTCAGGTGAGGATTGGTAAGAGGGTGGCTGTGACCTCAATCTAGGAACCATTCCGGTATTTGCCTGGAGTAGAAGTGGAAAACCACGGAAAACCATAAAGCAAAACAGGACATATCCATGTTGATGTTCATGGAAACCTTCCTCTTTATGTCTTCCTTGATCGAGTTGTGTTATAGGAAATACATACAGCGACAATATGTTACCATCGAGACTACTGGAGCAGCACTTGACTTGAGATATATCTTATCAGATTTATGTTCTCTTGGGAGGAATCCCTTTTGAATTCGTAACGTCTCCGCTTCGTAGGAAATCATTTGAAGAGGTAACATACAAGGCAGGATTGGTATCGACTGCGTAAGTTATGCCGAGGATTCTTTCTGAGAAACTATTCCGAGAGTGAAGGGGAAGGAGTGAGGAATATTTTCAATATTCGGGAGTCATAAGCCCCTGTGGTTTATAGCAGCATCACTTTAGATGAACTCATTCAACAAAAATATTACCAAATGTTGTATCTAGACATAGTGACAAAAAACATATGATATAGGGACTAAATATGTTAAATTATTGTCAATTGTTGTTAATTTATTGTGAGTTGTTGTTAAATTATTGCGAATTGATTTTAATGAACTGTAAATTGTTGTTGATTTGTTAAGAATTATTGTTAATTTATTGTCAATAGCTGTGAGTTAATTGTCAATTGTTGTTAATATATTGTGTATTGTTGTTAATTTATTGTCACTTGTTTTAATTGTGGATAGTTGTTAATTTATTGTGGATTGTTGTTAATGTATTGTGAATTGTTGTTAATTTATTGTGAATTGTTGTTAACTTTTGGTGGATTGTTGTGAATTTGTTGTCAATTGTTGTTAATTTATTGTGAATTGTTGTTAATTTATTGTGAATTGTTGTTAATTTCTTGTGGATTGTTTTTAATTTGTTGTCAATTGTTGTTAGTGAATTGTCCATTGTTGTTAATTTATTGTGAATTGTTGTTAATTTCTTGTGGATTGTTTTTAATTTGTTGTCAATTGCTGTTAGTGAATTGTCCATTGTTGTTAATTTATTGTCAATTGTTGTAAATTTCTTGTGAATTGTTGTTAATTTCTTGTGGATTGTTGTTTGTTGTCAATTATTGTTAATTTATTGTGAATTGTCGTTAATTTATTGTGAATTGTTGTTAATTTCTTGTGGATTATTGTTAGTTTGTTGTCAATTATTGTTAATTTATTGTGAATTGTTGTTAATTTATTGTGAATTGTTGTTAATTTCTTGTGGATTGTTGTTAATTTGTTGTCAATTGTTGTTAGTGAATTGTCCATTGTTGTTAATTTATTGTCAATTGTTGTTAATTTATTGTGAATTGTTGTTAATTTCTTGTGGATTGTTGTTAGTTTGTTGTCAATTATTGTTAATTTATTGTGAATTGTCGTTAATTTATTGTGAATTGTTGTTAATTTATTGTGGATTGTTGTTAATTTGTTGTTAATTGTTGTTAGTGAATTGTCGTTAATTTGTTGTGGATTGTTGTTAATTTGTTGTCAATTGTTGTTAATTTATTGTGAATTGTCGTTAATTTATTGTGAATTGTCGTTAATTTGTTGTCAATTGTTGTTAATTTCTTGTGGATTGTTGTTAATTTGTTGTCAATTGTTGTTAATTTCTTGTGGATTGTTTTTAATTTGTTGTCAATTGTTGTTAGTGAATTGTCAATTGTTGTTAATTTATTGTGAATTGTCGTTATTTTATTGTGAATTGTTGTTAATTTCTTGTGGATTGTTGTTAGTTTGTTGTAAATTATTGTTAATTTATTGTGAATTGTTGTTAATTTATCGTGAATTGTTGTTAACTCCTCGTGGATTGCTGTGAATTTGTTGTCAATTGTTGTTAGTTAATTGTCAATTGTTGTTAATTTATTGTCAATTGTTGTTATGGTCTAGTGAGAATTGAGAGAGGGCGAAGGCATGATTTTCAATATAATTTCGGCTCGGAAATACTTGTAGAAGAAGACTCGTGCAAATACTTGGGCATCCATGTAAGGAATGATATGAAATCGAGTACTCATGTGGGTTGTGTCGTCTCCAGAGCGTACTAATCACTTCATTTTGTATTGCGGGCATCAAAAGGTGGTAACTCTACCGCAAAAGAATCATGCTATTTGATCCTGGTGAGACCAATCTTGGAATACGGCTCAGAGGTTTGGGACCCATATCAGGTTGGGCTCAATGAGCTGGAGACGGTACAAAGGAAGGCTGCTAGGTTTGTGCTCAACGATTTTAATCCTAGAAGTAGTGTAACATGAATTATAGAAAAACTAGGGTGGGAATCTCTGTAAGATAGAAGGACGAAATCTAGACATTACGCTATGTTTATCACTTGCACTAATCGTCCAGCATGGATAGAACTAAGCAAGCGTCTGGGAAATCCCACCTACCTGAGCAGGGCAGATCCTTCGAGCATACAATAGGATAGAGAGGGCGCCAGCTATGCGTCTACCGGCCGACCGTGGGGCCAAAATAAGATCAGCTGATGTTGGGCAAAACAAAGATGTCTCTCATAAGAATAGCATTATGAAGTGACTTAAAATCCCGATTCAAGCGTATATCTTGCGATTAACAGACTATTTCTGTTGAAGATGGCGATAACTACAATTCCTTCTGAATATTGCTGTTCTTTTTTGTATGAAAAGTGTGAAGTATAATCGTTATATGCGATATTTTGGTGTGTTGACATATCAGTGTTGGAATGCATAGGTGACGTGTGTAGGGCCTACATGTTTAGGAAATTATAAAATGGTGAATAAAATACGTTTACGTATAATTTTTATCCGTAATAATTGTCTGACGTGGTTATATTTGTAATATTTTTACATATCTGAAATAATAAACTCTACAAAGCATACTAGTACCAGGTTACCTTTTTAGTAACATGTAGGCCCTATGCTTCTATTATGCTGGTTTTCCTTTAAAAATCAAGAAAGTTTGCCGATAATCATCCGATCGTATCTATTAACCTGATTACAACTATCATCAATTAACATTCATATTCATATTTATAGCTTAAGCAATTCGGGGTCTGAAGGGAAACTGAAATAAGCGAATACATTTAATTATGCGTACAAAGTGATATCCAGCACTGCATCTTAAAAGAAAACCAATGATATCCCCACTCCAAATATTTGTCACCTCCAGCAATAAATCTTACAAATATCCTAATGTTATCCCCTTCCCCTCCATATTTAGTAAATTCATTTTTGATGGCTAGGGACTTCCGGGTCATCAGCCCTGTGTACTTGAGTAGGCCTATGTGTTGAACTTGTCTGATACCGTAACTTAAATTTCTGTAATGAATGCAGTAGTGTGTATAGCTGCATTGGTGGTTGTTAATTCATTTAAGGGGCTTGTGACATCTTGGTCATCAGCACCGTGTAGTTGGTGTGGGTTAAACTTGTCTGATAACCTGTACCGGTATTGATGTGATGACTGTAGTAGTGTGTAACTTTATTAGGGACAGGGATGAGGTAGGTGCCTCGGGACTTGAACTAAGGTGCTATCCCGGCATTTGCCTGGAGGGAGTGTGGAAAATCCTGGGGGATAAACCATACTCTGGATAGCCGCAGTCAGCGCCGGGATTCGACCCGCGATATCGGAGCGTGCTGCATGATTTAACGAGCACGGCTACGCCGCTGGGTGCCAGCTGTATTGGGAAAATGTATGTAATCACTCAAGTCTGTGTATTTTAGGTCATATATTTTAATTCTTACCCGCGAAAAGATAGTCTGTTCCCTTTTCAAACCTCTGACTGCAATTGTAAGCAGCGCAAGATATAACCATTTTCGCTATATAACTTCACATTCAGCCTCTTACATGAAGGAAAAGGCGTATTTTACATATTTGTAATATATTATACGGCAAAAATGGGCTCGTATATCGATAATTATTAAGTATAATCCGTACACTCACGCAGACAACTTGGGCATAGGCGCCATTTTATACCAACATCAGCTGATCTTATTCTGGCCCCATGTTCCGCTGGTCAAGGCCTCTCTATCCTATTGTATGCTCGAAGGGCAGATCATCCACACAAAGGGGGCGATCGCAGCACACAAATTATATTCTTTCATTAATCGTGGTATCGATAATTGGAACTGATTATCTGCCACAGTCTTAGAGCCTTTCCCCAGACATACGTTATTGGTGTGTTTGAGAGAAGATGGAAATTTTGTGTAAATACTCCGTTGTAATTACAATATTTCCCAAATCGCGAATTGTGTATATTGTAACTCAGCAATTCTTCTAGGATTGTGCCGTGTCTTGTGTGGGGTTTCGTATAGGACACCAAGCTGGCTCATCAGCGGCCTCTTAATGTCCTCACCCGGAACCCCACAAGAGTAGCGAACTGCGCGCTACCTCCCATTTTATGAAGCGCACCTGCGTCTGTTTACTGCGAGAACTAAAAGCTCGAGCAGCTATAACCTCCCTATGAAGGCTTCAGGTTCGGTAATCCTGTGGGGGTCCGGGCAGGGACATCAAGAGACCGCTGATGAGCCAGCTTGGTGTCCTAGACGAAACCTCACACAAGACACGGTACAAACCTAGAAGAATTGCTGAGTTTTAATTCACTGGCCGTGAAAACCAATATACCATCCGTTTGTGTGTATTGTGTTTGATGTTATCGTTGGTAATTTTCTGTAATTGTACAATTTGCCACCGGGAGAATTACCCCCATTTGTAAATATTATATATAAAAACAATATAATATACACAGTTGGGAAGCCACACACGAAGATCGACCAAAGAGACCAGGGAAAGGATGGACGGACGAACGTCGAGTTCGACACAGTGAGATGATGAAGGAATTCTGGAAGAACAAGAGGAACAGTAACCGGTCATAATTTGATCCTTTGAGTCTAAACAATGTAAATAAATAAATAAACAATATAATGTATACAAGATGCTCAGGACAGAGAGAAATGGAGGAATTCCAGTTGAAACCTGTCTCCGGACAGATCTACTGAAAGAGAGATAAATTGTTCAATTAATGTCGTAAATGTAATTCAACAAAAATTAATCGTGTAATTTATCTCAGGTTATTTTTCACATATTCCAGTAATTGGGATTATTTGTGTTAAAATATCAATTGTCAATATGGCAACACTGAAATATGGCTTCAAGTTGTGTTATGTTGTTTATGTCTTAGTTCAAAACATAATAACTGTTTTTCTCCTTCCAGAACGAAGCGCTCCACGCAGCAGTGAAGAAACTCCGGGACGAGGAGGAGCAATATTCCTTTCTGTGAGTATCTCTAATGTGTACTGTATATCCACCTCTCGACATGAAGGCGTAGGTTCAGACTTAAATTCGTAGAACGCACTTGCAGCCTGCTGCAAACCCCTCAGCGATAATGCGAGAAAATATATGTGCACCATCGAGTGTGAAGTGTGCCAGGATTCATTCTATTCACAACTATTTTATGTTAATTGCTGTCTCACCCAAACTACGCTGGTGTTACTTTTAATAAACGATGTGCTAACATTGATGTTTTGCTGTACATTCCAATGTTAGTGCATACTTCTTTAAGGAACATCGTGTTGTAAGCGGTTCTACTTCACACCAGCACACTAACAAAACAGTCCCTAACAACAATTCAGTGCAAGAATACGGTACGTGAAGTACATAGAAACTTGTAGTTCTGATTTGATCAGCTTTGTACTGCTCCTATTCGTAACATCTGTCCACATGTCCTCTGTATGAGCATTACTACCTGGTATGCTCATAACATAGCCTACTGTCGACCAAAATATTATGTGCACTCGAGTTTGAAGGTTGTTTGTGAAGTAACCAAGAGAACTACATAAAATCCAATATCATCATCATTTTCGTCGTTCTATTTTACGTTAGTTCATGTAGGTCTGGAATTTTTAATCTATATTTTAATATTTTTTATCGCAGTTGAAACACAAAAAGTGCCCGTTTTTAAGCGTGTTTCAACCATGCGTCACATTTATGAATTATTATCTCACAAACCCGTTATTAGATTGAATCCAAATTTTAACACAATATACATTGGAATGTTGCATAACTGGTTCATTAATTTCAAAATTTTGTGTGTCCAAGAAACAAAGTTGTTATCATTGTTGTAAGGTAACTTTTACTCGGCTCGGGGTCGTTGGAAAATATAGTTCTTGGTTGCGTTGTAATCCTTATACTGTACATCAAAAGGTTATGCTGTATGACTGTGAAATACGTATATTAATTCACTTATTTTATATCGGTTTGTATTTGTACGGGGAATTAAGACATGGTTCCCCAGCTAGCCGCTCCGGGGAATGCTGTACAGAGTTGCTGATATGGAGTCCATCACTTCCGAGCGAGGCGCGCCATGAGGCGTGTTGGAGCCCATCTTGGCAACGTTGTACAGCTTTCACCGAAGCGGCTAACTGGTGAACCATGTCTTAATTCCCCGTACAAATACAAACCGATATAAAATAAGTGAAATAATTTACGTATTTCACAATCATACAGCATAGCTTTATGATGTATAAGGATTACAACGCAACCAAGAACTACATTTTCCAACCACCCCGAGCCGAGAAAAAATTACCTTAAAAAAATTATAACAACTTTGTTTCTTGGACACACAAAATTTTTAAATTATGAAACCAGTTATACAACATTCCAATGTATATTGTGCTAAAATTTGGATTCGATCTGATGACGGGTTTGTGAGATAATAATTCTTAAATGTGACGCATGGTTGAAACACGCTTAAAAACGGGCACTTTTTGTGTTCCAACTGCGATAAAAAATATTAAAATATAAATTATAAATTCTTAATCAACATGAACTAACGTAAAATAGAACGACAAAAATGATGATGTTATTGGATTTTATGTAGGTCTATGGTTACTTCACAAACAACCTTCAAACTCGAGTACACATAATATTATGGTCGACAGTAGTCTACCAGCTTCCCCAAGTTTTCAGTAGTTATAGGTCTTGCACGATTTTAAGCTGCTGGAAACCACCACCCATTTATGGCTAGCATTACCCTCTAAATACACAGCACATGTTATTGCAGCCTTACAACTAGGCTACACAATTCCTCATACAGTTCATCTCCAATCACACAATACAGTTGGATACACTCCTCGACGTCATGTCCCTTTAAACTCATTGGTTGGTCATTTCTAAACGAGATAATCCATAGAAAATCCTCGATATAGAATCAATTGCGTCTGCCCGCCCTTTAATGTTTAAACGAATTCTGACCGTGTGCGCAAAATTTAAATGATTGAAACTGATTGATTTTACTTGATGAAAAAAACACTGGAGAAATTCACGTAAAGACACAGAAAATACGGGAGTCGGGAGATCGTGAAACAAGTAGTTCCGTGCAGAAATATACATTTTCATATATCCTACTTATATTAATAGCCTCTATCAACATACAACATTTCAGTTTGATTGCTGTAATAGATACGTAGATATTGAGAACCGTCTAAATATTTCGGAAGGTCGTCAAGTTGGATTTTTATAAATGTAGGCCATACAGATATGCACTATTACATGAAGATTATTGCCTAGGTGAATTATTCAAACATAAATCGCATGATTAGTACACATGAAATAGAAACGTGATTTAAAAGTTTTGCACAGCCGCCACCTTGTGTTTATGAAAACAAATGAAATAAACTAGATGTCAGTGGATTAAAATTTGTATAAGCAATAACTGTACAAATTTCCACTGCACTCGGATGATTAAATCGCGAGAAACGTTCATTTAAATATTTAAATTTTGCGTTACCGCCATGTTGAATTTGTGCTCACCAGGTTACTGAAAGTTCCATACATTAACATATGTTCATATCCCTTATCAACATACAAAATTTCAGTTCGATTGCTGTCATCGATTAGTAGATATTGAGAACCATCTAAATATTTCGGATGGTTGCCATGTTGGATTTTTAGTATATGTAGGCCATAGAGTTATGAACTACTAGAAATCGATTATTGTGTGAGTTCATTATACAAACGTTGACTTCGATCGCATGATTATGACACAAGAAATAGAATCTTAATTTTAAAATTTCGCACAGCCGCCTTCAAGAGGTTATGTAAACAATTGAACTAAATTTGATGGCAGTGCATTAAAATATGTATAAACATTTGCTGCACCAAGTTTCACTGCGCTCGGATGGTTAAATCGCGAGGAAAGTCTATTTAAATGTTTCAACTTTGCTTGGCCACCATGTTCGTTTTGTAGTTGGGAGGTTTTTAGCCTACTTTCCATTTTTGCAAAAAATGAAAGTAGACTTATGAGATCACTACAGGGCGAAAAAAAGTGTGTCTGTCTGTGTGTGTGTATGTGTGTGTGTGTGTATGAGTGAGTGTGTGTACTCTGAATGTCTGTCCCCCCCCCTATCAATTCGAACACGGTGAGCGCAAATTGAACGAAATTTGGTACAAAGGTAGCACTAGCAAAGGACACCCCCGTGTCATGTTTTATATCGCCGCCATCTTGACGGAAACGTAATGGCGGCCACACAAATGTTCAAAGCTTAAATCAAATTACGACTAACCTAATCAACCGATCTCTACCAAATTTTGCAAGAACATACCTTTATGGGGGCAGCATCCTTTGACCAAACTAATAGGTCATCAGCCTAATAGTTTGCGGATGGCGGCCATCTTTGTGTGAAAATCGATTGCCCCTATTAATTGGAACACGGTGAAACCGAATGGAACGAAATTTGGTACAGAGGTAGTACTAACAAAGGGCACCCCAGTGTCATGTTTTATATCGCCGCCATATTGACAGAAACGTAATGGCGGCCACACAAATGTTTAAAGCTTAAATCAAATTTCGACTAACATAACCATCCGATCTCTACCAAATTTTGCAACAACATACCTTTATGGAGGGAGCATCCTTTGACAAATCTAATAGGTCATTAGCCCAATAGTTTGCGGATGGCGGCCTTCTTTGTGTCAAAATCGATTACCCCTATTAATTGGAACACGGTGAAACCGAATGGAACGAAATTTGGTACAGAGATAGCACTAGTAAAGGGCACCTCAGTGTCATGTTTTATATCGCCGCCGTATTGACAGAAACGTAATGGCAGCCACACAAATGTTTAAAGCTTAAATCAAATTTCGACTAACATAACCATCCGATCTCTACCAAATTTTGCAACAACATACCTTTATGGAGGGAGCATCCTTTGACCAATCTAATAGGCCATTAGCCTAATAGTTTGCGGATGGCGGCCATCTTTATGTCAAAATTTATTCCCCCTATTAATTCGAACACGGTGGAACCGAATGAACGAAATTTGGTACAGAGGTAGCACTAGCAAAGGGCACCTCAGTGTCATGTTTTATATCACCACCATCTTGACGGAAACGTTATGGCGGCCACACAAATGTTCAAAGCTTAAATCAAATTACGACTAACCTAATCATCCGATCTCTACCAAATTTTGCAACAACATACCTTTATGGAGGAAGCATCCTTTGACAAATCTAATAGGTCATTAGCCTAATAGTTTGCGGATGGCGGCCATCTTTGTGTCAAAATTGATTACCCCTATTAATTCGAACACGGTGAAACCGAATGGAATGAAATTTGGTACAGAGGTAGCAATAGCAAAGGGCACCTCAGTGTCATGTTTTATATCGCCGCCATCTTGACGGAAAACGTAATGGCGGCCACCCAAATGTTCAAAGCTTAAATCAAATTACGACTAACCTAATCATCCGATCTCTACCAAATTTTGCAACAACATACCTTTATAAAGGGAGCATCCTTTGACAAATCTAATAGGTCATTAGCCCAATAGTTTGCGGATGGCGGCCATCTTTGTGTCAAAATCGATTACCCCTATTAATTGGAACACGGTGAAACCGAATGGAACGAAATTTGGTACAGAGATAGCACTAGCAAAGGGCATCTCAGTGTCATGATTTATATCGCCGCCATATTGACAGAAACGTAATGGCGGCCACACAAATGTTTTAAGCTTAAATCAAATTTCGACTAACATAACCATCCGATCTCTACCAAATTTTGCAACAACATACCTTTATGGAGGGAGCATCCTTTGACAAATCTAATAGGTCATTAGCCCAATAGTTTGCGGATGGCGGCCTTCTTTGTGTCAAAATCGATTACCCCTATTAATTGGAACACGGTGAAACCGAATGGAACGAAATTTGGTACAGAGATAGCACTAGCAAAGGGCACCTCAGTGTCATGTTTTATATCACCGCTTTCTTGACGGAAACGTTATGGCGGCCACACAAATGTTCAAAGCTTAAATCAAATTACGACTAACCTAATCATCCGATCTCTACCAAATTTTGCAACAACATACCTTTATGGAGGAAGCATCCTTTGACAAATCTAATAGGTCATTAGCCTAATAGTTTGCGGATGGCGGCCATCTTTGTGTCAAAATCGATTACCCCTATTAATTCAAACACGGTGAAACCGAATGGAATGAAATTTGGTACAGAGGTAGCACTAGCAAAGGGCACCTCAGTGTCATGTTTTATATCGCCGCCATCTTGACGGAAAACGTAATGGCGGCCACCCAAATGTTCAAAGCTTAAATCAAATTACGACTAACCTAATCATCCGATCTCTACCAAATTTTGCAACAACATACCTTTATAAAGGGAGCATCCTTTGACAAATCTAATAGGTCATTAGCCCAATAGTTTGCGGATGGCGGCCATCTTTGTGTCAAAATAGATTACCCCTATTAATTGGAACACGGTGAAAGCGAATGGAACGAAATTTGGTACAGAGATAGCACTAGCAAAGGGCATCTCAGTGTCATGATTTATATCGCCGCCATATTGACAGAAACGTAATGGCGGCCACACAAATGTTTTAAGCTTAAATCAAATTTCGACTAACATAACCATCCGATCTCGACCAAATTTTGCAACAACATACCTTTATGGAGGGAGCATCCTTTGACCAATCTAATAGGCCATTAGCCAAATAGTTTGCGGATGGCGGCCATCTTTATGTCAAAATTTATTCCCCCTATTAATTCGAACACGGTGGAACCGAATGAACGAAATTTGGTACAGAGGTAGCACTAGCAGAGGGCACCTCAGTGTCATGTTTTATATCACCGCCATCTTGACGAAAACGTTATGGCGGCCACACAAATGTTCAAAGCTTAAATCAAATTACGACTAACCTAATCATCCGATCTCTACCAAATTTTGCAACAACATACCTTTATGGAGGAAGCATCCTTTGACAAATCTAATAGGTCATTAGCCTAATAGTTTGCGGATGGCGGCCATCTTTGTGTGAAAATCGATTCCCCCTATTAATTCGAACACGGTGAAACCGAATGGAACGAAATTTGGTACAGAGATAGCACTAGCAAAGGGCATCTCAGTTTCATGATTTTTATCGCCACCATTTTGACAGAAACGTAATGGCGGCCACACAAATGTTTAAAGCTTAAATCAAATTTCGACTAACATAACCATCCGATCTCTACCAAACTTTGCAACTACATACCTTTATGGAGGGAGCATCCTTTGACTAACCTAAGAGGCCATTAGCCTAATAGTTTGCGGATGGCGGCCATCTTTATGTCAAAATTTATTCCCCCTAATAAATCGAACACGGTGGAACCGAATGAACGAAATTTGGTACAGAGGTAGCACTAGCAAAGAGCACCTCATTGTCACGTTTTATATCACCGCCATCTTGACGGAAACGTTATGGCGGCCACACAAATGTTCAAAGCTTAAATCAAATTACGACTAAACTAATCATCCGATCTCTACCAAATTTTGCAACAACATACCTTTATGAAGGAAGCATCCTTTGACAAATCTAATAGGTCATTAGCCTAATAGTTTACGGATGGCGGCCATCTTTGTGTCAAAATCGATTACCCCTATTAATTCGAACACGGTGAAACCGAATGGAATGAAATTTGGTACAGAGGTAGCACTAGCAAAGGGCACCTCAGTGTCATGTTTTATATCGCCGCCATCTTGACGGAAAACGTAATGCCGGCCACCCAAATGTTCAAAGCTTAAATCAAATTACAACTAACCTAATCATCCGATCTCTACCAAATTTTGCAACAACATACCTTTATAAAGGGAGCATCCTTTGACAAATCTAATAGGTCATTAGCCCAATAGTTTGCGGATGACGGCCATCTTTGTGTCAAAATCGATTACCCCTATTAATTGGAACACGGTGAAACCGAATGGAACGAAATTTGGTACAGAGATAGCGCTAGCAATGGGCATCTCAGTGTCATGATTTATATCTCCGCCATATTGACACAAACGTAATGGCGGCCACACAAATGTTTTAAGCTTAAATCAAATTTCGACTAACATAACCATCCGATCTCTATCAAATTTTGCAACAACATACCTTTATGGAGGGAGCATCCTTTGACCAATCTAATAGGCCATTAGCCAAATAGTTTGCGGATGGCGGCCATCTTTATGTCAAAATTTATTCCCCCTATTAATTCGAACACGGTGGAACCGAATGAACGAAATTTGGTACAGAGGTAGCACTAGCAGAGGGCACCTCAGTGTCATGTTTTATATCACCGCCATCTTGACGGAAACGTAATGGCGGCCACACAAATCTTCAAAGCTTAAATCAAATTACGATTAACCTAATCAACCGATCTCTACCATATTTTGCATCAACATACCATTATGGAGGGAGCATCCTTTGGCCAATCTAATAGGTCATTAGCCTAATACTTTGCGGATGGCGGCCATCTTTGTGTCAAAATCGATTACCCCTATTAATTCGAACACGGTGAAACCGAATGGAACGAAATTTGGTACAGAGGTAGCACTACAAAAGGCCACCTCAGTGTCATGTTTTATATCACCGCCATCTTGACGGAAACGTAATCGCGGCCACCCAAATGTTAAAGGCTAAAATGTAATTACGACCAACCTAATAATCCAGTCTCTTCCAAATTTTGCAACAACAAATCTTTATGTGGGAAGCATATTCTGACCAAACTGCTAGATCATCAGCCCAATAGTTTGCAGATGGTGGCCAAGTATGTGTGCAAATCGATTCCCCCTATCAATTCAAACACGGTGAAACCGAATTGAACGAAATTTGGTACAGAGGTAGCACTAGCAAAAGGCACCTCAGTGTCATGTTTTATATCGCCGCCATCTTGTCGGAAACGGAATGACGGCCACCCAAATGTAAAAAGCTTAAATCAAATTTCGACCATCCTAATAATTTGATCTCTACCGGATTTTGCAACAACATGCCTTTTTGTGGAAAGCATCTTATGACTGACTACAAGGTCATCAGCCCAATAGATTGCAAATAGCGGCCATGTATGTGTGCAAATCCATTCCCCAGATCAATTCAAACACGGTGAAACCGAATTGAATGATTTTTTTTACAGAGGTAGCACTGGCAAAGGGCACCTCATATTCATGTTTAATATCCCTATAGCACGTTGTATTTCAACAAGCTACCACAACCAAAATTCAATTATACTCCTTGAAAAGGACAAAGAGTTATAACAATACCCATGCATTTAGGAGAAAGTAGGCTATATGTTCTTTACTGAACATCTTGTTTGAAAGTTACATAGGTAAACTTCTAGTAGTGCCCTTTATCACCGTACAAAATGTCAGGGTGATATCTGTGATAATTTCGGAAATATCGAATGCTGGTGAAATATTTCGCACAGACACCATGTTGGATTGGTGAGATGTAATAAAATTTGAAGAGCACGGTCAGGGTCGGACAAAATATTACTATGTCCTTACCAGCATTCATTTATTTATTTATTTATTTATTTATTTATTTATTTATTTATTTATTTATCGTATGGATTTTAGTGCCGGGAGTGTCCGAGGACATGTTCGGCTCGCCTGAGTCTGTAGCTGCTTCCAGCGGACACCCTAAAGGGTGAGCTACAAGTTCCGTTCAATTTCAAGTAGTTCCAACTTTCGCCACCATATATCAATGATACCTAGTGGTGAACGTAGGAACTTTGAAAGAGCGTTCTGACGAAATCTAACCTAAAAATTTTGCCATACCGGCAATTACCAGCAACCCGCCTTGGCTTCGCCCGGAAACTGGGCACAGCAGTTCAGCATGCTACCGACTACGCCACCGAAGCCGCTACCAGGATTCATTGAAATCGCTTAAGCCGTTTAGATTTTATTAGGGGGACACACAGACACACACATACACACACATACATATACACACACACACGGACAAAAGGTGATCCCATAAGCCTATTTTTTCTTAAATGAGAATAGGCAAAAAATCGGGTCAAATCCAGGAGAGTTGTTTACCCTAATTATACCACTGAATAGTGTTTAAAATCTATCTAATCCCTGGGGCCGATAACCTCGATGTTAGGCCCCTTAAAACAAAAATTATCATCATCATCATCTATCTAAACCCGTGAAAGCCTAAACAGTAGTATCATGTTAGTATAATGTGTATACTTATGATACGAATAATGTACATCTGAATTTGATCATGATATATCCTGGGAGAGTATTAGTAGACATCCCTGCTGTGTGTAATCGTGTTTTAATTCAAAGGAAAAGCTTTGCCCAGCCCTGCTACAATAAAGTGAGCCTCATTACCCTCGCTGACAAGATTTACGTCACAACAGCGTTAATAGCTGCCGTCGTCCTTCTTAAACACGACAGTAATCTCCTGTTAAGTGAGATTTACAACAAACACTCGCAAACTGATTTTACATTCGTACACATTTACTGCAGTCATCCATCCAGGCTAATGAAGAGATCGGTGCATGCCACTGACTCGACAGTCCTCATCCATTATGCTGTAACCATTGATATTTCTGGCAGATGTTGACAAACTGTGGCGATCAATTATCAAGGAAATAATTGGCCTATCCCACGGCTGTCCCAATGATATGGTGTAGACACCCAGGAAGAGGGAATAGATAGGCTTGAATGAGGAGCACATATACCTAGGTAGAGCTATTTATTGCAAGATGTCAGTCAATCAACACGACATAATCCTAAAAGATCCTGACTAGAATTATTTACATGGGGATGGTTGGTTGGTTCCTCAGTTTAGGGGCTGCAACGACGTGGTTATGTAGACCCATGTACTTTGGGTGTGTATAGAATCTGTCTTATAACCGGTGTTAATTGTGATGGCTGTGTTAGTGTGTGTTATCTGTAATTCAGGTAAGGACTACAGACGATCAATTTCAAGAAGTTCCTACTTTTGCTAACAAATGTCACCGTCAACGACACCTAGCTGTGAACGTAGTTATTAGATGCCAACGCAACCGGCAACTGTTGACGAAAGTTGTAACTTGATACAGCGTTAATCAAATCTAACCTACAAAGTTAGCTTCACACAATTTTAGTTAGTGGAAGGTTCTTTTCTATGCCATAAATCTATGACGTGGGCCCACCGGCATTACATCCCCTCCGAAGGAAGGCATACTGTGGGATTTTTATGCTCTTAAAAATCCAAAGACTTTGGTGGGGTTCAAACCCGCAATCTTGGACATAACTCAGCATGCTACCAACTACGCCACCTTAAATATATTTTAGATATTATAGCGAGTTGAATGAACAAACCCATGTACCGACGCGATATCGGTAATCCCGTTCACATGGCGCGTTGAGAAACGCCAATACTATTCTTGAAGCATACAGAGAATGAGCAAGTTTGAGACGGCTAATGTCTTTCATCATGGCACAGTAATGACTGTCTTTATAGCTGTGGCCTACTAACTACTAATTCCGTGTCGTGAACGCCAAGTGAGAGAACAGTCATTTCTGAGCAGTCCCAGATGTAGCATTTCAAAAGACGGTCTAACAATGTAATTGGGAAGGCGAGTCGTCGTTAGTAATCAACTCCCAACGGTGTAAAGTTTGCATACTGAAGCTTGTCCTGGGCGACCGCGTCTTGCGACCTCTTTGGAGGAGGGAATCCAAGATGGAGGGAAATTGGTAAAACCAGGAAGTATATTTTATTAGACATTCGTGATACGAGTGCCGGTGGTCGAGATGGGAACTATTCTTTGTTTATTTCTGTCACGTTGTCAGCCTGCTTGGTTGACAGGTTCAGTCGAGCAGGTAGGATATGACTCAGCTCCAGTAGCCTCAGTCTCCGTAGTGAGATGTGCTTCTGTTACGCTTACTTGTGTTGCGAAATAGTACATTATGCAACGAGCCTATAATGTCAATAATAAAGACACGAGTATGTTTATAAAACGAGCGAAACGACTGCTTATGTTCGACGATACAGTCACTTGAATTTAGTGATCGGAGTGCAAGCGCTTGGTTTGCTATCTGTGCTTTACAAGCTCCCTGACCCACGCATGCGCTCTGTCTGATTGGCAATGTCATATGTTTACAGCCTGGTGATCAGCACCAGCATTCACTCAAACTGTCAACAAGGTCTTACGGAAGCAATGCCCTGTGTAGACATTGGAGTTGGGGATATTAAAATACAGTGCTATTTCTTTTCTCAAATTCGCCAGTTTATATACGCGTACATACGTGGGACGGTACACTTTCCATGTCTGTAATTTATATAGAAGGACACTGTGTTGCAATCTTCTGGACGTAGATTCATAAATTTCTTGCATATTTCAAAGTATTTTCTTCTTACCGTAAAGGTTCGTGCTGATTTTGTATTGTGTTTGGGATTGTAACTACAATGGTTGATCCGATATACATTGTGAACTTTCAAATCTTGTACCGGTAATTCATGTCCGTCATGTTGGGTTTTGAGCTCATGTGTGAAGCTATTACCTAACTGGTCAATGAATGAGCTCTGATTGGTTGGAGACCTGTTTCATGATGAAAATTAGTACTTTAATGACCCTCGTTATGTTACAGTTTTCTGAAATGTAATATTTACATTTCGACATCGTCGAATATGAAAATTAGAAACACACTGTTATTAAATTTTCCGTTCACAATTCACATTATATCTTCTGTTTAACACAAGTAGCGCGCGCAATGCTGTTTGACTTATGTTGAGACCATACTCGGTCACCGCTGTGTCCCACAAGGCTCCTGCTGTTATAAACAACAAACGCTGGCGCAGCGGCACTCGTATCTTGAAAGACCAATACCTGGCAAGTGAGGTTTTTAAAGTTGAAACATTTCCTAGCAGACAAATTAGGGGTCCCCATCTACTGTCGACCAAAGTATTATGTGCACTCGAGTTTGAATGTTGTTTGTGTAGTAACCAATAGACCTACATAAAATCCAATAACATCATCATTTTCGTCGTTCTATTTTGCGTTAGTTCATGTAGGTTTGGAGTTTTTAATTTATATTTTAATATTTTTTATCGTAGTTGGAACACAGAAAGTGCACGTTTTTAAGCGTGTTTCAACCATGCGTCATATTTAAGAATTATTATCTCAATAACTCGGCATCAGATCGAATCCAAATTTTAACACAATATACATTGGAATGTTGTATATCTGGTTTATTAATTTCAACATTGTGTGTGTCCAAGAAACAAAGTTGTTTTCATTTTTGTAAGGTAACTTTTCCTCGGCTCGGCGTGGTTGGAAAATGTAGTTCTTGGTTGCGTTGTAATCTTTATACATCAAAAAGTTATGCTGTATGACTGTGAAATACGTAAATTAATTCACTTATTTTATATCGGTTTGTAATTGTACGAGGAAATAACACATGGTTCACCAGCTAGCCGCGCCGGGAACAGCTGTACAGCGTTGCCGAAAAGGTGCCCACACGCACCATGGCGCGTCTCGCTCGGCGGTGATGGGCTCCATCTCAGCAACGCTGTACAGCTTTTGCTGGAGCGGCTAGCTGTTGAACCATGTGTTATTTCCTCGTACAAATACAAACCTATATAAAATAAGTGAATTAATTTTCGTATTTCGCAGTCAAACAGCATAACTTTTTGATGTATAACGATTACAACGCAACCAAGAACTACATTTTCCAACCAGCCCGAGCCGAGAAAAAGTTACCTTACAACAATGATAACAACTTTGCTTCTTGGACACACAAAATTGTGAAATTAATAAACCAGTTATACAACATTCCAATGTATATGGTGTTAAAATTTGGATTCGATCTGATGACGGGCTTTTGAGATAATAATTCTTAAATGTGACGCATGGTTGAAACTTGCTTAAAAACGTGCACTTTTTGTGTTCCAACTGCGATAAAAAAATATTAAAATATAAATTAAAAAATCCAAACCTACATGAACTAACGTAAAATAGAACGACGAAAATGTTGATGGTATTGGATTTTATGTAGCGGTAGGTCCATTGGTTACTTAACAAACAGCCTTCAAACTCGAGTACACATAATACTTTGGTCGACAGTAAGCACCAACATAAAATTAAGTAATTTCCACATCTTCATCATCATCTTCATTTCCCGTATCCAGCTTCCTGGGTCGGGTTGTGAATTTAAGACCTCCATCGTTGCCTGTCTCTCCACTCCTCTCCTATTTTATGTACATCTTGAGGTTTGCTTCCCCTCTTCTCTATGCACTCCCAGACTGTATCTGTCCATCCCTTTCGGGGTCCTCCTAGAGGTTTCTTCTCTGTCATCATTTCGGAAAAAGCTTTCTTTGGACTCTGTCCTCTGGAATTAACCCGGCGGTCCCATGTCATAGATGTATGGCATGTAAAAGAACCTTCCACTAATTACTCTTGTGTGAAAGCTAAATTACAGGTTATATTGGACTAACGCTCTTAGGTTCCAACGTTCGTCGCCATGAGCCAAATTCAGAACTAGTTGTCGTTACGGTGGCGATTGGTAGCAAAAGTAGGAAGTACTTGAAAATTGAATGTCTGCAGTCCTTACTTGAATTATAACAGATAACACACACTAATACAGTCAGCACAATTAATACAGTTTATCAGACAGATTCTGCACACACCCAAAGTACGTTTCATACAGTAGAAAGGTGGATATAGGGAAAAACTTCTCAAAATATATGTTTAAATAGGCGACATATAAAAATTATCCTAGAAGGGCGACCATAGCATATGTTGCACTTCTCAATGTGAGACACAAAATTCGGGAGTCTATAAAGGGTCTCCGAAAACCACATTTTAAGGCCCTTAAATTAAATGTGTGTATGATATTCCCAGAAAACTAACTTCGTTCTGATAAACTTATGAAGGAATGACAAACCGCTAACCATTGCAACAGTAGTTCAATTGATAATGTCTGGTGTTAACACCGGACACCGTTCAAAGATCTGGTACTTCTGCTAGTTAATTAATAAATGTAAATCAAAAATATTGGAATGTAGATGAAAGAAATCAGAAACCCCAACGGATTTCGAATTGGCAGGTGTAAAGCTAAAGGAAGTAGGTGACTTCTGTTACTTGGGAAGCAAACTAATCAGTGATGGACAAAGGAAAGAGGATATAAAAAGTAGGTTAGCACAGGCAAGGAAAGCATTTCTACAGAGAAGGAATCTGTTGACATCGAATATAGATATAGGTATTAGGAATTCATTCTTTAAGGGCTTTGTCTGGAGCGTGGTGCTCCATGGAAGTGAAACGTGGATTGTTGGAGCAGCAGAAAAGAAGAGAATTGAAGAGTTTGAAATGTGGTGTTACAGGAGAATGATGAAGATCAGATGGGTAGATAGGGTTACGAATGAAGAGTTATTCAGACGAGTGTGAGAGGAGAGATGTATCTGGCGTCTGATAATGAAGAGAAGATATAGTTTGGTAGGACACACACTAAGACACCCAGGAATAGCAAGCTTAGTTATAGAAGGAAGGGTCAAGGATAAGAACTCTAGGGGTAGACCAAGATTAGAATGTTAAACAGATTGCCTCGGATATAGGGTGAGGTAGCTATGTAGAGATGAAACGACTAGCTCAGGACTTGGAAGCATGGAGAGCTGTATCAAACCATTTGAAAGACTGAGGACTCAAACAACAACATATCCCACGGTTCTTATTCGGTGAGCTTAATTGTCAAACACAGAATTCGAATTGAATGTGTGCGCCTGTACCCGTACACACCGCAGGCGATAATTTATATATGTTTGAGGAAATGTGTACACAGTAGCCTTACAATGTTCGGCCCCGTGGCTAATAGGTTAGCATGCTAGGCTTTAGACCGTAAGGTCTCGGGTTCGATTCCTGATCCGTGGGAATTTTAATGTCCTTGGTTAATTCCCCTGGTTTGGGGACTGAGGGTTTGTGATGTCTTCTTGATATGAATACCGAAAATACAAGTAAAAAAGACAAAGAAAAAACGACATAAGTCCAGTAAATCAAAAGTGAAAAAAATAAAACAAATATTGTAAAAGAACATCAATAAATAACCAACAATAAAAATTAAGATTTCCTTCAAACTACGAAAGCATTTATTATTGATTTTTGGTGCACAAACCCCGGAGGTCTGGTGATCATCATCAAGGATCTTGTCACGGTGGGTGAGTGGTTATCGTGTCGGACTACCAACCCCAGGCTTGCAGGTTCGTTCCTGGCCGTGGTAAGTGATTTTCGAAAGCCGTCAAAAATACGGTACGCATGTTATTCGATGTTGGCATCTGAATGAACCCATTTGAATTCAGTAGGCCGTGTTCATAATGGCAAAACTAATCTCGAGATTTTCCGCCAAAACAAAAAGTTCCTCCTTTCTCTACTAGAAAGCGCTATAGTATCAAGGAGCCCAGATATCTAACCTCCTTGACTTACATAGCACTCCAAGGAGAGATTAAATTAGACATGCAAGCTGCCCTCTGGGTGTCAATTAACAAAGTTTGCACCGACCACCCGAGGCCATACGATATTATTATTATTATTATATCATCAAGGAATTTTGTAACACACGTTAGCCTACATTCTTGCTATGAAGTATCTCCTCGTCTGAATAAATCCTCCTTCGCGCAAGTTTATAGTCACCATGTCTAAACGATAACTTGCTGCCTCTAGTGCCAGCAGTAAACATGAGCCCTATATTTATTGAGTGACGAGCTGACGTGGAGTTACTGAAGTTATAAAGTAATGTTCTTCGAACTAGAACATTCAAGCTTCTCATACCACTTTGAGAAGAAAGAAATGCTGGTGTTTCACTTGAGAAGCTTAAACACCGTGGTTATTAAGCCCGGTGTACTTGTGTGTGTAAAATTTGACTTACAACCTGTGCTATTGTGGAGTCTGTAGTAGTGAGTGCCTTTCAAGGATTGTGAAGGAGGCAGCCGTGCCTTTGAGTTAGGTACTGCCCCCGTAAATTGAATTATACTGAGACCACGGTGGCTGTATTGGCATATGTGAATAAAGTTATGGCCGTCATAGTTGTGACGTGTATATTCATGACGTAGGCACGGATGACGCAGACTTCATGCAAGTAGGCTGAATGAGCTGAGATTCTTGGTGGCGTCATGATTTTGTTCGAGAAGGATCTAAGATTTACGACGCAGTCGCAGGGAAACAAGGAATTGTGCTGAGGAAGAAGTTACGCTATTGGAGGAGAGGCTCGAACCAATGAATGATAGTTTGGAGGGAGACGGAGATTACTGAAACTACCATATTTAATTACTTTTGGCATGAAGAATTGTGGAAATCTATTTTCAGTTATGGCATTGATTTGGAATTTTGAAGAAATTAATTATGAGTTTTTGAAATTTGAAAATCCGTCAAGTATAGCCAAAGTTAGAACTTCTAGCAATGACGGAGGAACAAGCTATGGAAGGGATGGATACGCCCCTTAAGAAGTTGATAAAAGGCCTTGCACAGCAGAGAGGAAGCTCTCATGTCTCATGGCTCATTTTTCTGATTCTCACATTGTCAGACTTCGAGTTCTGAAGTGAAGCAAGTCGTCATTAGCACGTGTGGTAGAGCCCACAGCATCGAACAAGCACGGAGCGTGCAGCAGTACAATTTTACGGTTACTGAAACTAGGCGAAGTTGGAGCGCACACATAAACGAGTCTACAAGATTATCTATCAAGAGTTAGCTACTGCATTTATGCTAATTCAATTGTGCATTACAATATTGAGGCGTGTACGAAAGTTGAACATTTTCACTATTATACTTTGGAAGATATTCGCATTTTAAGACTGCAGACAAAAGTGATTTTCTCGACACCTGAGAAGCACTTTTATAATACCACATTCTACGCTACGGCTGACACATGTATTGCAACCGTGATACTGAAGATTACATTTGGTGATACAACGCTACATTCTACAATGGAACAATATAATCTGGCAGTACTTTCGACTATTATTATAACGGAAGTGGAGATGGAAGACTAAAACTTTTATGCAATTGGGACATATATCAATGGAGTGAAATAGCAGCATGGAGCTTCGTTAATCGTCATTCTACAAAAGCGAGCATGTAGTGAACATCCAACTACACTCATGCATCGTAATCCATCGCTGAATTACATCAAATGGCAGCGGAAATATCTTCATACTCCACAATTATGAACATTTCTGCGGAAATAATTGCAATAAACTTCATGGCGAATTTCTACCAGAACTTCAGGAAACTATCAAGAGAGGCCAGGGTGGACCCGGCTCACAAAGAAGAGTTTTGCCAGAAGGATGTCTATCGTCTACACGGAGCAGTGCTATTTCCGGAGGAGGAAGCAGTTCTATTCTCCGAGGGCGCAGGTTCCAGGTTCGAGGTCGGAGCACATCTTTACGGTGGTGAAATGGAACCAACAGCAGTCTTCTTTTGGAAATTTTCCTCTAGAACTTCAATCAACAGATAAGGTAGTCGTGAACGTTTCTTGTTTTATTTGAGCCATTTAGCGATATCTGAGCAACCATTTTTTCCCATATTTTCTGTCCCATATATTTTGCCCCATATTCTTGCTTGATATTTCTGTACTCTGTACACTTTGCTGATTTATGCCTTTTTCTACGATTTATTGAGTCATTATTATGTCATTGGCATATTTAAATAATTTTGGATCAGTTGAGACTGATATTATATATTCCTTCAGTAATTTGCATATTTTTGTAGTCACGATTTGACTGTAAAGTTAACGATTTTCTATGGCAAACTTGAATTCAGACAGCGTGTCATTTTATTAAAGTAATTCTATTCAGTAAATTACTTTGACCAATTTTCTGTCATCCTCAAGAAAGAAGAATGATTAAAAGATTTTAGAGCGTTAAAACTACTACTTTATCGACGATCTTGGAAATACTAGTCGTTTTATGAACATGATTGCAACATAGACATTTATCGTCAATTCTGAAATACCATTGCATTATAGACAATTTTATGAAAGATGAACTTTGAGTACGATTTGTTGAGTACACTATAGTTATGAACATTTGATAGGAGTTTTTCTCAATTCTAGATTGGAGCAATAATGTTTGCATTCCACAGTCTAATTGTATTCTATTCGACTATTTATGCAGTTTAGATGAACTTTGATTGAAGATAGTATTTTTATACTGCAATACTTTGATGATATTAATCTCAATTTTGATAGACCAGGGAGGCGTGTCTAATCGTATTTGCTATTAAGTTTATTTGTGATTGGCAAATTTTTACTTCATATCGATTCATGAATGAAAACCACGAAGGTTAAATATAATAACAGTTTTTGATACAATTGATGAATATAAGAATTTTTAAAGAGGACCTATGGATGTATAATCGTTAGTTCAGTGGACGTGTAAAAGTCGCTGATGAATAATGCCCTGTAATAAGTGAAGGAGGTTCCCACAGTAATATTGATGATGATGATGAATTTATAAGTGGAGGTTTTTTGTATGTATTGTGGAAGATTTTGATGCCATAAATAATGAGATATATGATGAATTATGGGCCAATTTTGGTGCAATTTTGTGCGTTTTGAGCGAGGTATTTTTCCGCTGAGTGTATTGTTCAGGTCCATTGAAAATTATTCATGTGAAGTTACTGTTAAAATTAACAAGAGTGTTTAAATAATTTGAGATAACGATTTTGAATGGAGGTTACCGTCACAAATAATAATAATTATTAAATCTTATTAAACCTGAATCTAAAATTTAAATATAACTAACCTTCATTGGTCGATTATATCACACCGATTTAAGTAATTATCAACCGGATAAACGTGTGGTTTAATGTATTTCTAATATAAATAATATAAATAATGTAAATAACTATGTAAATATCTTTAATAATAATTTGAAACGAACGGGATTAATAGAGGCGTGTATAAATTTTTCAATTGTCGTTTGACAATGTTATAAACAATTTAAAATGTTATAAATATTTAATGAACTTTTTGTTATAAACAATAAGCGTTTTCGTTATTATACTTTAAACAACGCTAGTTAAACAATTGGATTATACAATTAAACAAGATTTGGGATTATTAGAGTAATCCATTGATATTTGAATGGAGCATTTAAAAGATTTGCGTGATAATATTTGAGTTGAGATGTGAACATTTAAAGTGTTTTGAAAAGGAGCTAGGCTCTGAGGTAACTAGCATATGCTAACATTGGTTGAACAGGTGCGTCCATTTGACGATGCAAGCATGCGACATGGTGCAGGGTGTATCGCAGGTGGCCATATAACTGTATGATAGAGGCCAAGGTCATCTACATAGCAGCCTTGCGGTTATAAATAAAATGAGAAGTTCATGAACAAGGAAACAAATGCTATATGTCTCGTCCCAGCTCCCTTATCCATTCCAGAGTGCTTTGTTATTATTACGTTCTTTTGAGCTAGAGAAAGCTGAATTTTTGTATGTGAAGTCTACAAGTCCTACAGGAGGACATGGTTACATTGACAATGGCTTCTGATTGCCACGTATATTTTGTTGTTAAATTTTGTTAAATTATATTTCTCTTTATGTGAAATAAATTATTGTGCAGTTTAAGTTTTCTTGTTTCGTCTTGGTTCATTTTAAATATCGTGGTGGAGGTTATTGTGAGGGCATACTATTAAGTGATCCAGTTGAAAACCCAGACCCGAGATTAATTTGAATAGGTAAGTAAAAGGTAAGTATGAACCCCCGTATATTTTGGTGTGTTCCACAATAATTTCTTGTTAACTACTGTGCTCTAATCTAGGTAGTATCTGTCAGTGCCATTTTCATTGATGTAGCTGTGCCGGTGCGATTGATTATTGGCAATCCGATTGAGGGGGTGGATATCTGACAGCCTACTATCCGGATTATCGGGGACAGTACCACCCAGGCATTCACGTTGAGTAGAAGTAGAAAATCAGGGAAACCCACTTTTAGAATGGCTGGGATGGGAATCGAACTCACCTCTTCTCAGGTTTGCCTCGTTCTAGACCTCAGACCAGCCCATTGCTTGGCAAACCATTGGTTATCCGCATGCGCTACTCCTCAGGTGTGATGGAATCTTGTATTAAGAACCTCTTAGAGTACGTCACTTCTCCAGTTCGCTGTTCCAAACACTCTCTCCGTCTCACTACTGCATATCGTAATCTGAAGCGTTAATTTCATAATTTACGATACACAGTCACTTGGCACGACATCTTCAAGTAGATATGTTGCACTACAATCATTGACTGCAGGCACTACACGGTCTGTAGTCACGTCAAGAGAAAAGTAATAGAGTTCAGTATCGTTTGCTGTATATACTTGCTGTGCATTAGTACCATACGCGATGCATGCACAGAAAATTTTATATCGACCTTCGTGACAAAACGCTTTAGTTGGGCTGCATATAACAGTAATACTAGGGGCAGCTGATTCACCCGGCAATTCTTTATATGTACACAGTGGTCCACTAGCCCCTTATTTTTATCATTTTAAATGATCTTGTCGACTTCGTCGTTACGCTGGGGTATGGCGTTACGTTACGGTGACGGGACGAAATGTACCCAGATGCACTGAGGTGTGTGACGTCATAGTACCGCTTGGTGCATGTTTTCCCCGATAATCTCTACTTCGTTAGTATAAGATTCTTGGATGTCACGAGTAATCTCGAGAACTACTGGATGGATTTTGATGCGGTTTTCACCATTCTGTAAAGGATATCTTGAGAAAAGGTTCTGTTGAAAATAATTTATGTATGATCAAATGAAGCCAAGCAGTAACGATTTCAGTGAAAAAGTCGAAAACAAACTTGGCATCCGTGCGCTTCTTAAGCTTACGCTGGGCAAACCGTTAAAAATATCAATATACTATGAGGGTAAGAATTCGTCAGCATGAATAGTTCTACAAAAAGTCCGCGAGAGCATATCTCTATCTTCAATACATCGCCCACTATAAGTGTTTTTAGACTGGATGGAAGGGGCACGTCCCCGCGCGCGGCATCCCGCGCGCTTGACCTTGCTTTGCCCTTCGTTTGCACTTGCCGTCGCGAGTAATTTGAAAGAAGTTAAGCAAGATAAGTATTATGCAGATACTTTTCTAACATGTCAAGAGTCTTCTGCTTCGAGTGAAGCGAGAAGCCTCCAGCCTTTCTAGCATTTTTCAGCATTTGTTGCAGTCTTTCAGACTGACTGTCACTTTTTTTTTGAGGAGGGCAACCCAACTAACTCGTATATCATAGTCATCCTAAAAACATTAGTACCTGCTCCTTTACGACCTTAGTACAACTTTACCGTTGAGTACATGCTCGCGAATATAGTAGAAATCAATAGTAGCAGTGTTATTTCAATGACCTCAAATATGCATGATAAAAACGATCACAGCTCCGAATAACATCTTCTTACGTTTGGACCGGAAGTGTCTACGAATAGATTCAATACGTGCCAGCAATACACCGTGGTTCTCGGTAGCTACGGTGGCTAAATCAAGACGCTGGAGTAGCGTCATCAAAGTTCCATTGTAGTAGGTTTGTCCCTGGAACTAGATTTTTGTTGTTTCTTAATGTCGTTTAGGCCTATTGTGGATTCATTATGGTCGGATATCTATCTGTTCCAACGAGTGCCTTTTTTATTTGGTCCTGAAAAGGACCGTACTTATCCGATGGTACGCAGCCAGATTGGACGACGATATAATGATCTGTAGAACGAAAGCAAGGTAGCGCTTTTCGCACAGACGCCGTTGAAAGAAATTATAGTTTCGGTCTAATGTATTTATTCGTGAGCCTACCCACATAACAAATCTATTTGTTATGTAGGTCGTCTGTGCGAAAAGCGCTTGCTATACACATACAGTACTAGGTTAGTTAGTTAGTGAGGTTTTAAGGAGCGGAACTACGAGGTCATCTGCCCCAAACAAACAGTAAATACAGATAATTATAATGTTATTGGTTTTGCGTGCATTTTAACTACTCTGGCTTTTAGAGACGCCAGGGTGAGGGAATTTTGCTCCGAAGGGGATCTTCAACGTGCCAGTAAATCTACTGACATGGCTCCCTCGCATTTGTGCACCCTCAAATGCCAGTTGACTGCGCCAGGATACGAACCTGCAACCTTGGGCAGAGCCATCGAGAACGTTACCGCTGAGCCACGCAGCCAGGCAGTAAATTCAGAACGTGTCATATTATTATTATTATTCTGGGATAAATATTGAACTATTAAAATTCTAACAATCACGAATAGTATACATCCATGGTTTTGAACAGTCTTTAGGGAAATAACCAGGGCCTATTCATTTTTTTTTATTTTAGTCGTTTACCCTCCAGGTTGGTGGAATCCACGTACTCAGCGAGGGAACTCACCACTACCGCCTCTACGGGTAGTGTCCTAGAGCGGGGAACATCGAATCGGAAGGGATACAACTGGTGAGGTGGAATTGGCATCTCGCCCAGGCGGCCTCACCTGCAAAGCGAACAGGGGCCTCAGGAGGGAAGGTAAGGGATGGTTAGGATGGAGAGGCAAGGAAAAGGGAAGGAGGCGGCCGTGGCCTTGAAAAAGGTACCATCCCGGCATTTGCCCGAAGACGAAGTGGAAAACCACGGAAAACCACTTCGAGGATGGCTGAGGGGGAATCAAACCCCCTCTACTCATTTGGGCCACCCGAGGCTGAGTAGACCCCGTTCCAGTCCTCGTACCACTTTTCAAATTCCGTGGAAGAGCCGGGAATCGAACCCAGGACCTCCAGGGCGGCAGCTAACCATGCTGACCGCTACGCTACGGAGGCGACGGGTATGATAAAATAGTAAAAAAGAATTTAAAAATTCCGCTGTAGGATAGTCTTGAACCCGGGAACTTTAAACAACGAGCGGGCGTGATACCACTCTCACACTTTTCCGACACGTTCAAGAGCTTTTCGTTGCACTTCTTATTAACGCGTGTGGTAAAATATTCAATTATTACAATTAGATCTTAAATATTGATTGGAATGCATTCATTCAGTACCTGGCTTTTTTTCCAATTTACTTCAAGAGATTCGCGACCACTTTGCGATAATAAGGCGAATGAACTGCAAATAATGCCCTCAAACGACAACCCTTCGCCATGTTTTATTTAATACAATTTGGCGTACAAAATGCTAGAGTCATAAAAGCAGGTGTACTGACGAGGATGAACTTAATCATGCAGGAGTTTGTACCAGTGATCACAACAGCTTCCTTGCCAGCGTGTGATACGGACCTTTAAAGATATGCTAAGACGTTTTGTTAAAATGTAATAACAAAAAAAAAAATGATTTTCCCTCCAGGTTGGTTATTTCCACGGCCTCAGCGAGGGATTCCACCATTACTGCCTCTACAGGCAGTGTCCTGGAGCTAGGAACATCTGGTAGGGGGGGATCTAACTGGAAAGGTGGGATCATCACTTCGCCCAGGCGGTCTCATCTGCAAAGCGAGCAGGGGCCTCATGAGGGATGGGAAGGGATGGGGAGATTGGGAGGGATTGGCAATGAAGCGCGAAGGAGGCGGCCGTGCCCTTACAATAGGTACAATCCCGGCATTTGCCCGATGCCGAAGTGGGAAACCACGAAAACCACTTCGAGGATGGCTGAGGTGGGAATCGAACCCCCTCTACTCATTTGGAACACCCAAGGCTAAGTAGTTCCAGTCTTCATACCACATTTCAAATTTCGTGGCAGAGCCGGGAATCGAACCCAGGGCCTCCGGGTTGGCAACTAATCACGCTGACCCCTACGCAAAGGAGGCGACGTAACAAAATAATACCAAAGGAAATTCTAAGGAATACGTATTCTTCGATGCGAGCACGGCGATCAGAATATCCTTCGATATGTTGTTGTATGTTGTTTCATTTGAGGGGCTAAAACATTGCGGTCATTTAGCCCCATGTACTTGGGTGTGTGTCTAGAATTTGTCTGATGAACTGAGTTATTGCGAACTTGTAATAATGTGTGTATTTGCAATTAAGGATTGGGAAGGATGCGTCCGTGGCCTTAAGATAGAAACCGTCCCTGAATTTGGCCGGAGTACAAGTGGGAAACCACGGAAAACCACTTACAGGGTGGCTGAGGTGAGAATCGAGCCCACCTCTTCTCAGATTTGCATAACGATGCTGAGTGTACCCAATTTCAGCCCTCAGACCAGTATTCATTTTTTGGCCGAGCTGGGAATCGAACCCGGCCCTCCTGAGCGACACTTCGATATGTTAGGTTAATATCCATGACGTTTTTTTTAATTTTCTGCCATTACAGGTCACGTGGCATAACCTTCCAATTCGATCGTATTCTCTTTATAAATCAGCAAAATTCAACGTACTCTTCACAGTAATACATCGTAAGAAAATAAATGTGGCAATGTAGTTACATCCCCACGAAAATGGAGCGTGGGCTTTCGTTCAAAGAAGTAAGCCTACCAGTGGATTCAAAGCACTATTCTACCCGTTCGCGCCCACCATGTACGGCCGGGATTTAAGCGTTTAAGCTACCAATGCATGGTAGTTAACGCGCGCTAACCGTGCAGTAGTCACTGTGGCCGTCCCACCTCAGACGTTTAAGTCCATGTCAAAGTTTTCAATCATGGTTTATGGTGTTGATTTAACTTTCTACTATTGCAGATCACGGGGCGTAAGCTATTAATTCGATCGCATTACGTGTATGTGTGTTATTTCAAGGAGCAATAAGTCATACGTTAGTAGAATGGGCCGTAGTATTTGCCAGGGAAAAGTTTACGGTCGGTTTTTCTTTGCTATACCCATGACCCAGTTACATTATTGTCACACAGTCAGAGCGCAGAGCAATATCGACCATCGGAAGAAATTCAATGTTAGTTGGGTTTCATAAAACTTAATAAAAAGGGCCTGGTGGACCACCCTGTATATAATTCTTTGACACGTGTGTATGTCACTGAACCCTTTCATAATCACAAGATTCACGGTCACGTAAAACTACAATCTTCCTTTTGTATGATTTAGATTCACAATTTGATCCGGTAGGTGGAACGAACACAATTTTAGAACCACAATTTACACACAATTTTAAAACTACAATATTCAGCCATAAAGAGTCGTCATGGAAATCGCTAGCCTTAGAGAAAGCTGAAGTCTTTGGACTATTTGTCTCTGCACGTTAGAGGCACCTGGTTGCATCCTGTGCAACCACCGCCATACCTTACACTTCGCCCGTGGCGGAAAGTTATGTTTTGTACCATAGGTGGCGGTGATGTCGAATTTTTCTGCATGTCTCTGCACGTAAGTGCGTTTCAAAGCAGTCCCGCGTGCATTCATATACCATTCATCCGATTGCGATGAAACTTGGGCGAGATGTTGAGTGCACTCCAGGGAAGGTTTCTGGCTTAGTACGCCACCGAAGGCTTAGTAAGTCCATTTTACAATAGGTAGCGCACGAGTAGATTCAACAAATGAGCGACAACGCGCGATGCGTCTTCAAAAAAGTCCCGTATGCGTTCAAATGCCATTCGTCCGATAGCGATGAAACATGGGTGAGATGTTGTGTACACTCCAGGGAAGGCTTTTGGCTTAGTAAATCCATTTTACAATAGGTAGCGCACGAATAGATTCAACAAATGAGCGACGACGCGCGAAGCGTTTCAACAAAGTCACGTATGCGTTCATATACCAATCGTCCGATAGCGATGAAACTTGTGTGAGATGTTGTATACACTCCAGGTAAGGCTTCTGGCTTAGTAAATCCATTTACAATAGGTAGCGCACGAGTAGATTCAACAAATGAGCGACGACGCGCGAAGCGTTTCAACAAAATCCCATATAAGTTTATATACCATTCGTCGATAGCGATGAAACTTTGATGAGTTATTGTGTACACTTACGTAAAGGTTTCTACCTTAGTATATCCTTTTCACAGGTGGTAGCGCACAAGTAGATTCAACAAATGAGTGTCAGCGCACGAATCGTGTAAACAAAATCCTGTATGCGTTCATATACCATTCGTCCAATTACGTTGAAACTTGGGTGAGATATTGCGTGCACGCTAAGGAAGGTTTCTGGCTCAATACATCCATTTTACAATAGGTAGCGCACGAGTAGATTCAACAAATGAGTGACAGCGCACGAATCGTGTAAACAAAATCCTGTATGCGTTCAAATACCATTCATCCGATTGCGATGAAACTTTGGTGAATTGTTGTGTACACTCCAGGGAAGAATTCAGGCTTAGTAAATCTATTTTACAGTAGGTAGTGCATGAGTAGATTCAACAAATGAGTGACGGCACGCGAATCGTTTAAACATAATCCCGTATGCGTTCATATGCCAATCACCCGATTGCGATGAAACTTTGATGAGTTGTCGTGTACACCCCAGAGAAGGTCTTCAACTTAGTAAATCCAATTTATAATATTGGTAGCGCACGAGTAGATGTAACAAATGAGTGACGACGCGCGAAGCGTTTCAACAAAAACCCGTATGCGTTCATATACTATTCATCGATTACGATGAAACTTTGGTGAATTGTTGTGCACGCTCCCACGTATGTTTCGATATTAGTAAATTCATTTCACTATATTTTAGAGGCAGTTAACGGAAATTGGAAAAATTATTGTGTATCCAAAAGCACTTCAAGAAACAAAATTACAACTCCAACAGTTTCTTTGATTGCCATTGCAACGCATGCCGGGTAGAGCTTGTCTTGTAAAAATAAATAACTTCTGTTTCGGTCCGGTGTGCCACACGGCTCGTTGGTTGTTGTGGTGCATATTTGCTTATTTACATATAATTTAAATCGGAAATATTTTCTTTTGACATAAGAGCTCCATTGTTCCCACGTCGATTTGCAGAGAAGGGAATAAATTCACCTGTATGGAGCCTTTGCAGTATTACAACGATGCATCTCGTGTAAATTGGTACTAGATTTCTGGCCCTGAATTAGACCGTTTTCAGCTTATTTTCATTTATGAACAGATAGACTTATGAGATCACCTTTTGTCCGTGTGTGTGTATGTGTGTGTGTGTGCATCCTTTGTGTATTTCCCCCTAATACAATTTAAATGGCTGGAGCGATTTCAATGAAACTCGGTAAAGCTATAGTACTATCTTTCCCGATCCCGATCGTGCCTTTCAAAAAGTATTACGTTACACCAGTCCAACATGGCGGCTGTGAGAAATATTTCACCAGCATTCTTTATCTCCGAAACTATAACAGATATCACCCTGAGATTTTGCACCGGTGATAAAGGACACTACTAGAAGGTTACCTACGAGACTTTCAAAAACCTGTTAACTACAAAACTAGCATGGAGATCAAGCGAAGCTGAAACATTTATATAGACCTTTCTCGCGATTTAACCACCCGAACGCAGTGGAACTTGGTAAAGCAAATGTTTATAAACATTGCAATGCACTGATATATAATTTAATTCAATTGTTAACATACCCTTAAGATGGCGGCTCTGCAAATATTTTAAAATTAAGTTTTTATTTATTTTGTTCTAATCATACAATCGAAGTCAATGTTTCAATAATGAACCTACGCATATAATCATCATCTAATAGTACATAACTCTATGGCCTACATATATTGTGATCCAACATGGTAACCATCCGAAATACACGGTTCTGAATATCTATTAATCTATGACAGAAATCAAACTGAAATGTTGTAGGTTGATATAGGCTATAAACATAAGTTCACCTAAGAAACTTCCAATAACCTGGTGAGCACTAATCCAACATGGCGGCAACGAGAGGTTTAAATATTTTTATTATTATTATAAAGGTGCGCCGAAATGGGCATTCCATACATTTCATTATCTTTCTTCACTATAGAAGTGAAGGGATTTCGTTCTGTTCTTGCAGTTCGTAAAGTGATACTGTTCACATTTCTTATTGCATAGTGTACAAAAGCACTGATCGTTGGCCCGATGAATTTTTTTGTTCGCACACAGTTTATGGTGAAAACCATGTATTGCCAGTCTTATGAAAGCATATCTTTGTGTCTGGTTGGTTCGGGTCCAGTCTCTGTTGAGCATTTCATCCGTCCCAAAGAAGTTGATGTCGATGTCCTCTGAACTTCGTTTTCGCGCTGCTATGAATTCCTTATACGGTCCAGTAGAGGGTAGTTGGAGTTTGGTTTAAATATTTTAAAAAGCTGTTTCTCGTGATTTAACCATCCGAGCGCAGTAAAACTTGTACGGTATATGCGTATACAAATGTTATATCACTGGCATCTAATTTATTTCTATTGTTTTCAAAACCACAAAATGGCGGCTGTGCGAATGTTTCAAATCTCGTTTTTATTTCTTGTGTCCTAATCATGCGACTGAAGTTTGAATAATTCACCTACACAATAATCTTCAAGTTAATATTACATAACCCTAAGGCCTACATATATTAAAATTCAGTATGGCGACCATCCAAAATATTTAGATGGTTCACAATATCTACGAATCTATTACATTAATCAAATTGAAATTTCGTATGATGATAGAGGGCAATTAACATAAGGATATATGAAAATGGGCTATATAATTCTTCACGGAACTACTTGTGGGGAATTATAATCCATTCGCTGAATTATATTTAATCTAAGCCGTTTCAGCCTAGCGTGCCATATATGGCACGCTGCAATTTTGGTACGATTATCACTTGGAGTTAAGAGAATTTTTAATTTTTCTGTTGTTGGTTGCACTTACTTGTTGCATATACTGTGTGACTCAACTGTTATTACCTATCAGCTGCGTGCTTTGTTGTAGCATTGTATTACTGAAGTGAGAAGTGCGCGTCTTGATGAAAAGCAATGAATTCACAAAAAGGGTATGCAATTATTTATGAACAATATAAATTATTGTGCGGAACTTTCTCTTCATGATACGTACTGTGAAGTCCAACGTTTCAGTACATTAAGATGCTTTGTCTGATTGTTCATAATTGGCTGAGCTATTTACAAACACATATAGCCGTGCCATATATGGCACACTAGGCAGATCAGTCATTTTACTTCTCGATAGGTTTAGTTTGGCTGCACATGGACACTAGAGGAGTAATAAGATGGAAATGAAGGAAATTTGGTACAGAGGTAGCACTATGAAAGGGCACCTCAGTGGCATGTTTTATATTGCCGCCATCTAAACCAAAACGTAATGGCGGCCATCCATATGGTCAAACCTTAAAATTAAATTATGACCAAACTAATCATCGGATCTTTACCAAAGTTGGTAAAAGCTTACCTTCTTATGGGAAGCGTCTTGTACGGTACTGTACAAATAACGATAATTATTGTGATAAAATGTAGTTCAGTTGGCTCATTCGAAGAAAGAAGAAGATGTGGAAACTACGGCCACTCAAAGACGCACTAAAAGTGAAATTCATTTCCAATTTTTATCCAGAGCAAAACCAGCCTCATGACGAATGCATGTAATATATTATGGCAGACATGGCTGTAAACAATTCCTAAAAGACTAGCTTGTTAGATTTGGGTACAATGTATGGTTTTGAGTAGTACCCAAGGACACCTTATAAATTGTGAAATGTACCTAGAGCAAAATCCTTGTAAAAATCAACAACACGTGAAGGTTTCCGGTAAAGCTGCGGCGCCCTTGATTCAAATTGCAGACGACTTTTCAGAGAAAGTGAAGTCCCTTGGATTCAGGTTTCTATTTTGACAACATACTCACCTCTGCTGGGTTACAAACTCGCTTACGAGACCGAGGATATGGTGGTACAGGAACAATCCGCTACAATCGCATCCCCAAATACAGTGAAGTGATCCCGTCGAAGCAAATGGTTAGGAAGGAACATAAGGGTTACTATGAGTACAGGAGTAGTGAGGAGAATGGAACAATCATCGTACGATGGCAGGACAACTCTTCTGTCACTATTGCTTCGACAAAGTATGTTGTTCAGTTTCTGGCGCGTTTCGGTACTCTAAACAGGGAAGAAAAAGAGAATCGTTGCCTCTTGGCCATATGCGTTTGGAAAATATAAGCAGCATATGGGTGGAACTGACCAAATGGACGAAAATATTGAAATGTATAGAATACACATCGCAGAGAAAAAGTGGTGGTGGCATACATTTACGTGGTTGATAGATGTGTTCGTTGACAATGCTTGGGTCCTCTACCAGAAAACGGATGTTACTCAGCGTCAGCTACAATTTAGAAGAAATATTGTGCAGTATTACCTGACATCGAACCCAACAATACCCAGAGGACCAGGTCATCCTTGGAACTCCACAGGGTCTATCTGCATAATAACATAAGACATCAGGTATGGTGGGATAAACCATTTGGTGGCCATGGTTCTTGATAAGAAACAGAAACACTGTGTTGCTGAAAACTGACAAGGTCGTTCCCACACCATGTTCATCAAATTTGCAATAGCTCTGTGTATAGTGATTATTGTACCATATCATACCATATAAGGCAGTGGCGGCAAACAAACTAGAAAGAAAGAACTGTGCTGTAATTTATTTCACATAGATAATTATATTGTATAATCTGCCTAGCGTGCCATATATGGCACATGCTGTATTACCCATGTTACACTCTGTTTTAAACATTTTTTTTATTTAGTCAATTTACCCTCTAGGTTGGTGGTTCCCACGGACTCAGCGAGGGAACTCACCACTACCGCCTCTATGGGCAGTGTCCTGGAGCTTGGAACATCTGGTCGGGATGGATACAACTGGGGAGGTGTGATCAGCACTTCACCCAGGCGGCCTCACCTGCAAAGCGAACAGGGGCCTCATGAGGGAGGGGAAGGGATGGAAGATAGGGATGGATAGGCTAGGAAGAGGGAAGGAGGCGGCCGTGGCCTTACAGTAGGTACCATCCCGGCATTTGCCCGAAGACGAAGTGGGAAACCACGGAAAACCACTTCGAGGATGGCTGAGGTGGGAATCGAACCCCCTCTACTCATTTGGACCACCCGAGGCTGAGTAGACCCCGTTCCAGTCCTCATACCACTTTTCCAATTTCGTGGCAGAGCCGGGAATCGAACCCAGGACCTCCGGGGCGGCAGCTAACCGTGCTGACCGCTACGCTACGGAGGTTTAAACAACGTTCATTAAAATACTTTAGAAATACTCTATAAACAGCTTTTGGTACTAATCTTAATTTTATTAGTCTATGTCAAAAAATAATTCAGGCAGAAACGGGTTAACATTATCTATCACACAAAACAAAACCAACAATGAATTTGTGAATAGGCCTGGTCCCTAGTTATTAAAGTTATTCTTAGGTACTTTCAGTTTTCTATGTAATAATTAATTTTGAAACCTGTATTTAGTTTTGACATTAGATCAAATTTAGATTTAGCTCTCATATAATATTTAGATGGAAGCCTCCGTGGCTTAGGCGGCAGCACGCTGGCCTCTCACCGCTGGGTCCGTGGTTCAAATCCCGGTCACTCCATGTGAGATCTGTGCTGGACAAAACGGAGGTAGACAGGTTTTTCTCCGGGTACTCCGGTTTTCCCTGTCAAAATTTCATTCCAGCAACACTCTCCACTATCATTTCATTTCATCTGTCATTCATTTAATCATTGCCCCAGAGGAGTGCGTCAGGCCTCGGCAGCCGGCACAGTTCATATCCTCGCCGCTAGATGGGGGCTTCATTCCATTCCTGACCCGGTCGGAGACTGGAAGCAGGCTGTGGATTTTCATTTTCATAATATTTAGATGCATATCTTCACTATGATGCATTTAGATATGTGTGTGAACCTCCTAGCGATAAGAATTATAGTTAGATATTACTACTTACGGTGGCGCTAACTTAGGTTGAAGTGATATTTTGGGTTCTGAACATTTTGAATTATCACAGGAAGTTTTTATGGAGCAAAAATATTAATATATAGGATATCCAAGATATGGGCTTTAATATTTGTCAATTCTGGCAAACATCTACCAATTACCTTTGCAGGCATTTCCCACAACTTCCATTTTTATCCAATTGAGGTACATCATCTGAAAGAGTACTGCACCACTCTACTTGAAAGATTCATAGTAGTTTTATATGCGTAAGAACATTAATCTGACAGAGAATAACAGCCCCAGTATTTATGTAACTTAGAGAAAATGCATTGCTTAGAAGACATATCAAAGAAAAATTTTCAAATAATAAGTTTGAAGAGCTAGATGATTCTATAGGCTACCTTATCCCCGGAATATGTGAAGTAGGTTTGAGCATGACGTCACACGAAGGAAGTGAAAGGAGAATGCGATGGGCGGAGCTTGGCAGCCCAGCCAATGCGAGAGTTGGTTGAAGCCAAGGTCGCGCCACCCTCCTGCGCTAATTATTCAGTAGCATCGCGTTTCATTGGACCAGTCATCCGTGTCACTCATGTGCGTAGACTACATGTTTTTACACTGGCACTTTGCAGATTGCTTGGAGGGAGTATAGGTTCGATTGCAAGGCACGAACTCTCTTTATAGAGTATTTAGTTTCAAATGTTCAATAGTTAAGTTATAAATGTACCTTTTGCTTAATATTTTGTTTTAAAAAATCATTAATTGTAATGTTGGTAACAGTGAAGGATATGGATTTTTCAGTAACATTTATTTTAACTTATCTCGGGAGTAACACTTAACATATTGAAAAACTTTCATAACAATTGATTCTGAATTTTGGGTGGCATGAGCATATTAAGAAATTGGAAGTGTTTTGTTGAAATATCCAGTTAGCGCCGCCTTAAGGGACACTAGGGCTGAGTTTTTCAACTTCCACATTTTTTATCAGAATGAGTTGAAATTTAAACTACATACTTAGAATAGTAACACTAAGTCACATACCAAATTTGAAAACCATTGGATGAAATGAAATTGATTTTTTACTAATTATATTATTAAAATATACCGTGTGATCAAAATGCTCCATGCGCATTAGCAATTGTGTAAAACGCTTGATATTTTGATTACATATACATAAAACTATTCTAAATATTATAACATTGAGACATTTCAGGAAAGTGATACGTGTATGCTGTCAGATTAATTTTTCTTTATGTGCCATCATTTTTTAATAATTTTGATAATTTTTCATAGTTTTTTATTTTTTTGGTCTGTAATTTACAAAGTGGCTGGAGATATTGCAATGTTATCTTGCGACACATGTGTTTCTGAATATCCGGTGATTTTTTTAGTAAAGTTGGTGAATACCTCATGCACATGGAGCATTTTGATTACCAAAAAACGTTGTTTGGAGATAAAAGCATTTTTATAACATCGCATGCTATATTAATCAGTTTGGCTCACCCTATGAAACTTTTGTAAAAACAATGTGAAAAATACCATGTTTATTGTAGAGATAAAGAGCATGGAGACCTTTCGTTTGAGTTAACCTATGACTTTCTAGGATTTCTAGTTTTAAAAGTATAGCCTACTTTCTATGATTTGCCTTCCATCTTATTTTTACGCAGAGGAGAATTAAATATGTCGCTGAGCCTTTAAAAATGGCGGTGCATGAAAACTGTTTTACTGAAATGACCCACAGGGGTCCATATGATATATATATATATGGGAAAAACAAAAAACAGTTATTTTGTCATTTTTGCCTAAAAACTCAGCCCTAGTGTCCCTTAACAATGTAGAAATACTTGAAACTGTATTTGACTGTGTAGGTGCACTGTTATTGAGGCGCTCACTGAGCCCTGTTGTGTACCATGAAACTGTATTTGACTGTGTAGGTGCACTGTTATTGAGGCGCTCACTGAGCCCTGTTGTGTACCATGAAACTGTCTTTGACTGTGTAGGTGCACTGTTATTGAGGCGCTCACTGAGCCCTGTTGTGTACCATGAAACTGTCTTTGACTGTGTAGGTGCACTGTTATTGAGGCGCTCACTGAGCCCTGTTGTGTACCATGAAACTGTATTTGACTGTGTAGGTGCACTGTTATTGAGGCGCTCACTGAGCCCTGTTGTGTACCATGAAACTGTCTTTGACTGTGTAGGTGCACTGTTATTGAGGCGCTCACTGAGCCCTGTTGTGTACCATGAAACTGTATTTGACTGTGTAGGTGCACTGTTATTGAGGCGCTCACTGAGCCCTGTTGTGTACCATGAAACTGTCTTTGACTGTGTAGGTGCACTGTTATTGAGGCGCTCACTGAGCCCTGTTGTGTACCATGAAACTGTATTTGACTGTGTAGGTGCACTGTTATTGAGGCGCTCACTGAGCCCTGTTGTGTACCATGAAACTGTCTTTGACTGTGTAGGTGCACTGTTATTGAGGCGCTCACTGAGCCCTGTTGTGTACCATGAAACTGTATTTGACTGTGTAGGTGCACTGTTATTGAGGCGCTCACTGAGCCCTGTTGTGTACCATGAAACTGTATTTGACTGTGTAGGTGCACTGTTATTGAGGCGCTCACTGAGCCCTGTTGTGTACCATGAAACTGTATTTGACTGTGTAGGTGCACTGTTATTGAGGCGCTCACTGAGCCCTGTTGTGTACCATGAAACTGTATTTGACTGTGTAGGTGCACTGTTATTGAGGCGCTCACTGAGCCCTGTTGTGTACCATGAAACTGTATTTGACTGTGTAGGTGCACTGTTATTGAGGCGCTCACTGAGCCCTGTTGTGTACCATGAAACTGTCTTTGACTGTGTAGGTGCACTGTTATTGAGGCGCTCACTGAGCCCTGTTGTGTACCATGAAACTGTATTTGACTGTGTAGGTGCACTGTTATTGAGGCGCTCACTGAGCCCTGTTGTGTACCATGAAACTGTATTTGACTGTGTAGGTGCACTGTTATTGAGGCGCTCACTGAGCCCTGTTGTGTACCATGAAACTGTCTTTGACTGTGTAGGTGCACTGTTATTGAGGCGCTCACTGAGCCCTGTTGTGTACCATGAAACTGTATTTGACTGTGTAGGTGCACTGTTATTGAGGCGCTCACTGAGCCCTGTTGTGTACCATGAAACTGTCTTTGACTGTGTAGGTGCACTGTTATTGAGGCGCTCACTGAGCCCTGTTGTGTACCATGAAACTGTCTTTGACTGTGTAGGTGCACTGTTATTGAGGCGCTCACTGAGCCCTGTTGTGTACCATGAAACTGTCTTTGACTGTGTAGGTGCACTGTTATTGAGGCGCTCACTGAGCCCTGTTGTGTACCATGAAACTGTCTTTGACTGTGTAGGTGCACTGTTATTGAGGCGCTCACTGAGCCCTGTTGTGTACCATGAAACTGTCTTTGACTGTGTAGGTGCACTGTTATTGAGGCGCTCACTGAGCCCTGTTGTGTACCATGAAACTGTATTTGACTGTGTAGGTGCACTGTTATTGAGGCGCTCACTGAGCCCTGTTGTGTACCATGAAACTGTCTTTGACTGTGTAGGTGCACTGTTATTGAGGCGCTCACTGAGCCCTGTTGTGTACCATGAAACTGTCTTTGACTGTGTAGGTGCACTGTTATTGAGGCGCTCACTGAGCCCTGTTGTGTACCATGAAACTGTATTTGACTGTGTAGGTGCACTGTTATTGAGGCGCTCACTGAGCCCTGTTGTGTACCATGAAACTGTCTTTGACTGTGTAGGTGCACTGTTATTGAGGCGCTCACTGAGCCCTGTTGTGTACCATGAAACTGTATTTGACTGTGTAGGTGCACTGTTATTGAGGCGCTCACTGAGCCCTGTTGTGTACCATGAAACTGTCTTTGACTGTGTAGGTGCACTGTTATTGAGGCGCTCACTGAGCCCTGTTGTGTACCATGAAACTGTCTTTGACTGTGTAGGTGCACTGTTATTGAGGCGCTCACTGAGCCCTGTTGTGTACCATGAAACTGTCTTTGACTGTGTAGGTGCACTGTTATTGAGGCGCTCACTGAGCCCTGTTGTGTACCATGAAACTGTCTTTGACTGTGTAGGTGCACTGTTATTGAGGCGCTCACTGAGCCCTGTTGTGTACCATGAAACTGTATTTGACTGTGTAGGTGCACTGTTATTGAGGCGCTCACTGAGCCCTGTTGTGTACCATGAAACTGTCTTTGACTGTGTAGGTGCACTGTTATTGAGGCGCTCACTGAGCCCTGTTGTGTACCATGAAACTGTATTTGACTGTGTAGGTGCACTGTTATTGAGGCGCTCACTGAGCCCTGTTGTGTACCATGAAACTGTATTTGACTGTGTAGGTGCACTGTTATTGAGGCGCTCACTGAGCCCTGTTGTGTACCATGAAACTGTCTTTGACTGTGTAGGTGCACTGTTATTGAGGCGCTCACTGAGCCCTGTTGTGTACCATGAAACTGTATTTGACTGTGTAGGTGCACTGTTATTGAGGCGCTCACTGAGCCCTGTTGTGTACCATGAAACTGTATTTGACTGTGTAGGTGCACTGTTATTGAGGCGCTCACTGAGCCCTGTTGTGTACCATGAAACTGTATTTGACTGTGTAGGTGCACTGTTATTGAGGCGCTCACTGAGCCCTGTTGTGTACCATGAAACTGTATTTGACTGTGTAGGTGCACTGTTATTGAGGCGCTCACTGAGCCCTGTTGTGTACCGTCAACAAGTAAGTAAATAGATCACCTAATAAAACAAAAACCATTACAGCGTGAACTTGCCAAGATCTTGATACACTTGGGTGAAACACGAACAAAACAGATTGAGATATCTGGACAATATTGGCAGTCTGTCTGAATTGTATTCAACCTGTCAATCCCCAGTATCCGCCAACTTGTAAAGCACCAGGTTGGCTAGTCTTGTATGGCTATGGAGGTGGATGAAAGTAAGTTTAATTTAGGCGAAACCCCACACAAGACACGGCACAAACCTTGAAGAATTGCTGAGTTTTAATTCACTGGCCGTGAAAGCCAATGTACCATCTTATTGGAAGCCTTCATCGGAGGTTAATGCTGCTTGAGCTTTTAGCCCTCACAGTAAAGTGGTGCAGGTGTGCTTTAAAAAAGATACGAGCCTTACAGTAGTCGCATATGATGTGTAACACCTGACATGTTATCCTACTCGTATACTACACAACTTGGACATTCTTAAAATTTTAATATATGCTCCGTTTTCATACTGGTACTATGATGAATGTATAAATTGAATTGGAGATCTGCTACTGTCACACTTGTTTGAACAAACATCACATATTATATTGTAAATGAAGAGGAGGAATGAAACCATAGTCTTTAGCCTATCTATAGACTGCTAGAAATAATGTTCAATACAATCAAATTTCCCAACTCCTGCGTGGTGCAAACTATTGTAATTAAAATTAAATAAAACGTAATTTAATGTAGATTCTGTTAAAATGACGCATAATGTTAAGATTGATATCGTTGAATTAAATAATCCGGTAGCAAAAATAATTGCGGGGACTGGGGATCGAACCTGAGACCTCATGATTCGCAGATCAAAATGTTATCCACAGAAGCATTAACACCACAGACATTACGAGTGCAAGACAAATACTCATTTTCACGTGCCGGTAATAATATGGAAGTATTTTTTATGCTCCATTAATATTTTTTTTTTTCGATAATGTTCCTGCCTGGAATTGAGTTTTAAATTAGTTATGAATACGCCTACTGGCCAGTAAAGGCAATTACTATAGTGGTCTATGAAAGGCTAGCTCAGTTCCCGTATAAAATCATCGATATATATTACATTGATCACTGCATTACCGCAATGTGGATTAATATCTGAATAGCCATTGTGCAGAAACATAATACCGGCTTTTCCGACTAGTTACAATGTGTCATATAAAAGCATATCGTCATTTAAATACTAATACAAAGACATGTGGTTTGTGTTTCAATGAGTTGACACCAAAGTTCGCATGAGCGTTTACCGTTCCGTATGGTAGTGTTGAGGAAAGTTACTCGGCGAGTGGATGCCCATCACTTTTATCCAGAGATTGAAAAACAGACTCTTAATAAATCATAATTGTTTTCAGCAAATATGATTTAATGAATATTTTTACACCAAAGAACGACAACTTGACGATGATTCATTGTAGAAATATCTGTAATGGCGCCTCCAGACCTTGAAGTAATCCATATGTTATATACGTTCCACATAGTACCACAGCCAGCTGGATCGGCAGTGCATCTTACACACTTCCGTCCGATCGACTTCCGTCCCATTTTTCAAAATCACTCCCACAAAAATATCCAGCAACCGAGTGGAAAGATGTTACACATAAAATGGGAGGTAGGGCGTAGTTCTCTACTCCTGTGGGGATCCGGGCACGGTCGCCTAGAGCCCACTGATGAGCTAGCTTGATGTTCCTTGGCGATACCCCACACAAGACATGGCACAAACCTAGACGAAATGCTGAGTTTTAAGTTTAATTTATATTACATTCCCACTACTACAGTCTGTACGAAGTAGGGACGTTTTTAGAATACCAAAGTGCGGGCTGGCCTCTTTGAGCACTAGTCGGTAGTTCTCATAGAAGTTTCTTTTGCATTATGAATTCCTTGACTGCTCTTATGGCGTGTCTCTAGGGCACGAGATATTGGAGCTGCTTCTGAATAATGGGACAGCCACAGATCGATCCTATGTAGGATTAAAGGGAGACGAGAGCCTCTTGGAACTCCATTGTCAGAATACGGAGGAGTAAATAAAGAGCTTCTCCCCTATTTGAAACAGATCTCTGTTTAAGCTTCCATATGGAGAGTAATCTTACACAGTTTTGGTTCAAGCTACATATTATATTTACAGTGATCCGCTATTGCTGATATCTTTATTTTGAACAGAATTCTGAAACAACTTCCATATTTGGAGTAGTTTTACACAGTTAAGGCTCAAGCTGCAGCATTGTGTGTTTTCTTACCGTAGGATTGATACTTATTATAAATTCGCTGGTCAAAAAGAGTTTTGCATATTGCAAGCTTATGTATTTGTGGATCAAATATATTACACGTGCTTTATCCGATAACTGTTTTACTTATTTATGTAGCGTATGACATTACACATGAAACATAATAATAATAATAATAATAATAATAATAATGAACACAAAAATTCGTCACTACAACACTGTCATCAAACCAGTACCGCTATATGCATCTGAATGTGTTATCCTATCCGAGAAATGTTTGCTCGCGAAGTTAGAGAGAAAAGAAAGAAAGAAAGAAAGAAAGAAAGAAAGAAAGAAAGAAAGGTCCTACACAGCATACTTGGCCCAGACTACAAAAATGGCATCTACATCAGAAATTCCAGGCAAGAAATATACTCGAGGATAGAGAAGATCACAGACACAATGCGAAAACGCAGAGTTTGCTTCTACGGTCATATGCGACGGATGATCGACTCCCGATGGACGAAACGTATCTTTAGTATATTCGACTCAAAACCAAAAACTACAATGCCGTGGTATGTTAACGCCCAGAAAGATCTGAAAGAAATGGGGATACGGGCAGAAGATGCACAAGACCGAACTCTTTATAGAGCAGCCATCAAGACGTTTGGGACTTTCCGGGACGGAAAACGGACAACTGGTGCGAAATGGACAGAAGAAGGTCGTGCTGAGCACAGTGAGCTCATGAAGGCATTGTGGATCAAGCGAAAAATGAACAAATACCATAATGTAAAATGAGGCTTATCGTGGTCCCTAGTTGGCCGATTAGCGAAATTGAATGAATGAATAATAATAATACTAGCCCAGATATCAACCGTATGTCCAGTCCAGGCTCTGGTGTAACACTGAAAGAGTCGTTAGGGTCACCTAGGTACGCTCTTAGTTTGCAATCTTCCACAATGTGCCTGATGGTCTGGTTCGATGTACCGCAATCACAGCAGGGGTCTGGCCACTTCCCCCATTTGTGCAGGCTGTATGCACAAACTCCACGTCCGATAACAGTGTACATTACAAAGAAACATGTTATCTTAGAGTTAACACATGAGCCAATGAGCAAAAGCCAAATGTCGTCATACAGCAATGAAAACACATCATGCGAAATGCAAAACTTTTTTGATCAGTGTAGTTCTGTATTAGCTTTTCAATCGTGAATACGCTCATTTTGCCCAATTGATTAGTGGGGGTATATATTAGCTTGCCAGGTGGTAGCTAGTGGTAAGTGAGGTAGCCCATAGTTACAACTGAACACCTGTGCAACAACTGTGCCTGGTTTGGGTTGCACTTACGGATAAGCAATCATAATCACAGTAGAAAGTAGAGCGAATGTTCTAATATTTAGTATTGTTGTATCGTTGAACTATTCACAAGTACATAACACGCAAGAGTAAAACTCAACCTTATAAAACAACAACAACATAGAAGAGACTAAACAGTTTAAATAACGAGATCCATTGTGAATCGTAATACCAACTAGACGAGTTATTCAAGGTATAACAAGAACACAGTTCTAAATATTATACGGGATTAAACCTTATCCCTAGCGATCAGCGACGAAGAGGAACACGTGGCGCTCGAAACGTTTAATCCTAAATTTCGCCTTCATCAGTGAATCAGAATTATTCAGGGAAAGTGTTAGGAGCCTGGTAAGGAGTAAGGATGAACCTCAAAACAGCAAAAGGGTTATATATAGGATGTACTACGATCCAATCCTGACGTATGCCTCAGAGACCTGGGTTATGATAGGAAGCGAGCGAAGCAGAAAACAGGCTAGTGAGATGAAATCCTTGACAAACAGTATTGGAGTGACAAAGGTGGACAGGTTATGAAATGAGAAGATCAGAGAATTAGTCAATGAGGGAGCATTACAGGGTAGGATAGAGGAATAAAGGCTTAAATGGTATGGGCATGTTAAGCGAATGAATGGGAGGAGGATACCCAGGAAGACAAACGGGATGAAAATAGAGGGGGAAAGACCAAGAGGAAGGCCAAGAGATAAGTGGCTGAAAGGTGTGGAGGACTGCGTGCGAAATAAGGGAGAAGACTGGAATAAGGTGATGATGGAGAGATGGTATGAAGACAGAAGACGATGGAGAGGCTTATGTTCCAAACAGACCCGGCCAGTGGCTGGAAACTGTGCAAGATGATGATCAGTGAATAAAGAATAAAGAATAAAGAATAAAGAATAAAGAATAAAGAATAAAGAATAAAGAATAAAGAATAAAGAATAAAGAATAAAGAATAAAGAATAAAGAATAAAGAATAAAGAATAAAGAATAAAGAATAAAGAATAAAGAATAAAGAATAAAGAATAAAGAATAAAGAATAAAGAATAAAGAATAAAGAATAAAGAATAAAGAATAAAGAATCAAGAATCAAGAATCAAGAATAAAGAATAAAGAATAAAGAACAGCCTCGAATATCCCTTAAAGGGCAAAGGCCTCCTATAAAAGGGTAGCTCTTTAATGTGGTGAGCTAATCACATTAGGATAATATTAATACGTGTATTTTTTTCATGAATTGTGTGTTATATCTCGCCTAATATAATTGGTGTGTGTTGACCGAACGAAAATAATAATTTAATACTACAGATTATTGTGTTGTCATTGGTCGCCCTGGCCCAATTGGGAAGAGCCTGTCTGACGGTATGTAGCAACCGGGTTATCGAGGCACAGATTCCTCTTTAAACTGCGTAAGATGAAGAATCTCAATGAACCAGTCAGAGAGAGGGACAGTAGTTTATAAATAGGGCTCGGATTCGAGCATATTTGCATATTTTTTTCCTGTATAGTACACATTCAAAGAAGCCTTTCGGTGGTATTTTCACCTCTCTGGGACAAACAGAATTGAAATTTATCGAGCATATAAATGCATAAAACCGCGGATTTCCGAATAGAAGCATATAAATGCGTATTCTTGTGGTTTTCGTCTAAATAGTTTGTTTTTCTTCGAATTCCCTCCTGAATTCGGGCTCTGACCATCCTTAAGGTTCGAAAACAGAAATAATTATTGAAAAGCTTATCTGGTGCGAATAATAGAACCGCAGGCTTTTAACCTTTAGTGAGGTGATTCTCATCATTGAAAATTGTATTGACTGATTGAAGGAAATCATTCAAAACTGAAAACATAGAAAAAATTCTTGTTGTGCAGACCAATGCACATCTACTTCATTGGTTCGCCTTATTCTGAACATTTTGTAAATGAACTTTTAAACTGTAACTTTCATAAGAAAACTTCTCTTATATATACTTGAAAAACTTGAATGCGAGTATATCATACATACAATTAGAAAATAAAGCTCGTATATATAGGTATGTTATTGGTTTTTTCGTTTCACTTTCCTTTCTATATTTTTAACGGTGTTTTTCGAGCATATTCTGCATATTTAACCACATATAATGGGCTTTTCGAGCATATCTATCGAGCATAAAACACATGGTTTTCGAGCATATCTGGAGATTTTATCGAGCATATCGATCCGAGCCCTACTTATAAATAACAAACTACGAATCTTGCTTGGTGCTGTTGTTGATGTAATTAGGGGTTTTGCGACATCATGGTCATATAGCTCCGTGTACGTAGGTGTATGTGGAATCTGTGGTAGTATGTGTGTATTTGCAGTTGAGTAAAAAATTTGTAATGAGGCGGCCGTGGCCTAAGTTAGTAACCATCCCGGTATTCGCATGGAAAAAGAAGTAGGGAAACCACGGGAAAAGATTTCTAGGATGGCTGAGGTAGGAACTGAACCCACTTCTTCTCAGTTTTACCTCACGAGGCTGAGTATACCCTGTTAGAACCCTCAGACCAGATAATAATTCATTTACAGAGCCGAGAATCGCGCCCAGAACCTTTGTATTCGAAATCTCAATATGTGGTCTGAGACCACAGCCGGCGGCAGGTACTGCTCTCAAAGTTCTTTTCCAAAGAGAGACTTATTCCTACTTAATGATGCATAATTAATCTTTATAGAAAACTCAAAAGAAGATGTTTCATTGCTGGAGGCAACGGTTTATGTTTATGAAGCTGTCATTATTTGCAATTTGCTAGGAGAGGAACCGTGGAAGGAATCACAAGTAATAAGTAACGCGCAAAGTTTTAAAACATTGTCTGGGAAGTAATTTGTAAATTATACAAGGGGCGTACTATATTGTGTTACACTTTATCTTCTTCTACCCAAATGAAGTACATTACACATGAGTTGTTACGTCCACCTTCTCAACATAATCTCCTTGTAACTTTATGCAACCTCCCCCCCCCCCCTCCCTCTGCCAGGGGCTCACATCTAGTGGGACGTGGGTTGGCGACCACGGGACCCCAGCTGAGTCTGGCATTGCTTCCACTTACTTGTGCCGGGCTCCTCTCCGCCTTCATTCCTGTCAACCTCCCTTGGTCAACTCTTGTTCTTTTCCGACCCCGACGGTATTAGGGTATCCGAGGTCTAGGGAGTCTTTCACTTTCCCGCCATAATTGGCCCTTGTCTCATCTTTCCTGATCCCTCCTTCTTTGAGGGGTCAGACCTCTTGTTTTCTATCCATTATATTTCCTTTTCTCTTTAAGATTCCCGCACTGTTTTTGTTAATTGGCTCCCCGTTTATCTAAATTCCATTTAGCGATCTTTTTTTGCATCTACACTCCATTTTCAATCTCCGTTGCATTTTGTAAGTCTTTTCGATCTAAATTGCATGTTGTGAGTGTTTTCAACCTCAATTGCATTTTGTAAGGATTGACAATCTAAATTGCTTCTTTGTAAGTCTTTCAATATGGGGGTTGGGACTTTTGTGAGTATTTTGAATTTCAATTGCATTTTGTATTTTCAACCTAAACCGCTTGTTTGCAAGTATTTTTCAATCTAAATTGCTTTTTGTAGGGTGCACATTTTGCAAGTATTTTGATTATCAATTGCATTTTGTGGGTATTTTGAATCTAAATTACATTTCGTAAGTATTTTCAATCTAATTTGCATTTTTTAAGTATTGTCCATTCAATTGAGTAGTCTGAATCTACCATACATTTTGTAAGCATTTTAAATTTCAATTGCATTTTGTAAGTATTTTGAATATCAATTGCACTTTATGATTATTTGGAATCTGAAATACGCATTTTAGGTAGATTTCATTAGAAAGCTAACTATTGCAATGGGTACCATGTTTCGACTTCCAGAATATTTCGACATATCTTCGCGTTTCACATCCCCCAGACCCCAAAACCACCGTCAGTTCAAAAGTTTATATATAATTTATGTATATATGTATACAGGGTGTATTTGATATGATGGAAGTCCGTTACACTGGTGATAGAAGAGACTATTCTAAGCTTCCTAGGTAAAAAATTTGTCACCTATCTTGAAATTGATAATTAATCATTAAAAAGTCAATGTTTTTAGTTATTTCAGAAACTAATCAGGCAGAAAGTGTTGCGGCAGGCTGGGGGAAACGAGGCGGTAGCCAGGTGTGACGAGACGCGCGAAGGGGTAGTTGTTACGTAATCGGAGCATTGACCTTACCGGTTGACTTGAGGGGTGGTAGGCTATCAGCTGTTATGGGGATAAGCGCTACCGTCTCCTAAGGAAATGTGCATTGCCGTTGTTGTTGTTGTTGTTGTTGTTGTTGTTGTTGTTGTTGTTGACAACGCAAGCAATGGCTTGGGACGTTATGACCGGTAGTATTGTGTAGCCTACTTCGTAAGTGTGGAATTCATTGATTGATGTTCATGTATAAAATAATTTCTATACTCAGCCCTGTGAAAATACTAAAAACATTCTCTTAATGAAATACAGTGTGACAACATTCCGACATCCCGTAGTCTGTTCAGAACTAGGCATTTAAGACGGAAGTAAAATACTTGATGTTTTTTTAGAGAGACTTGGCGATTTTGGTCATTTAGTCCCATGTAGCTGGGTGTGGGTAAAATTTGTGTGATAACCTGTGTTTTTTTAGATCGTAGGCTTTCGCAGCCGGTATCAAGTTTATCATCTTGGCTTACAGGATTGAGCCGCGTGGCAACAACCGTTAGTTTGAGTACGGACACCAACTCGTACCTACCCATGATTAAGGCTGTTGCAATGTCAGCCGAAACGTCGGGAAATAATAACCGATATGCGACTCGTCTCAATCCTGTAAGCCAAGATGATAAAACTGTGTTTTTGTGGTTTCTGTAGTAATGTGGGTATTTGTAATTCAGGTGAGGATCCGGAAGAAGGCGCCGGCCCTGTGGTGTTGGGGAAGAGCAACTGCCTCTCATCGGAGGCCCTGGGTTCGATTCCCGGCTCCATCAGGGATATTAAAAACTGACGTGAGGGCTGGAAAGCGGTGCACTAAGCCTCGTGAGGGCAATTGAGTAGCTGTCTGACAGTGAGGCAGTGCCCGAGTCAGGAAAATCAAGATTAATGGCCGAGGGGACCCGATGCACTGACCACGCGTCACCCTAATGTCTGCACGCCAAATGGCTGGACAGCGGTCGCTTGGTAGGCCTAGGCCCTTCATGGGCTGCACTGCCAGCGGTTATGGTTATTGAGAAGAAGGCGGCCGTGGCCTTAAGTTAGGAACAATCCCGGCGTTTGCCTGGGGTAGAAGTGGGAACACATGGAAAACTACCTCCAAGATTTAATACTAGTACGGTACCACATGTTCATATTGTGAATTGTCACATCCCATCTCCAGCCCTGGGGTGGCCATAAACTGGAGAGGGGGGGGGGGGGAGGGGTGTTGATTTATTGGTCAATCAACAATGTACGTACATATGAAAATACATGAAAATGAAAATAAAATACAAATACATTGTTATAATACAGTGTTATTAAATATAATAATAATAATAATAATAATAATAGGCTAATAATAATATTAATAATAGTCTAATAATAATAATAATAATAAGAGTCAGCATGTGTAGTTCTGGTGGTAGAGTGCTAACCTTCCCGAGGGTGCGATCTACGTTCAGTCATGCAGTAAATGAATGGGATCTAATACGATCATGTCCACGGATTTCATGGCACATACAAGAAATCCTACGCACATTAAAGTCTGGAAACTCGACATACCAAAAGGAAACATAAAAGAAGTTAATGTGTCTTAAAGCCTATTATTACTATTATTAGTATTATTAATATTTTTATTACAGTTGTTGCACTATCTTCACACAAAGATAGACCAACAGTTCCTTAAATTAATTACCCAAATCTTTAGGATTTCTATTTTCTATGCATAGTCCAACAGGCTGGCAAAATCCTAAACAGATCCACCATCACTAGTCATGTAGCCACTCCCCATGAAGGTGTGAATCAGCTGTTCATAGGTTCGGTTTGTGTATTTCAATGCCATTGGCAGACAAGGCGAGTAGGTCACTCGACTTCCGACCCTTGTCAACATTCCTCAGCGTAGGAGGGGAGGGCGACGGGGAGAAGTCAGCTGTGCTGCTGAGGGGAAGACAGCCTAAGACCTTTTCCAAGACATTGACCGACGATTTTTGTGATTTAATTCCACCTACACTAATTAAGATACGACTAAATTTCATGAAGATATGTGCTTAGAATAGTCGCTTCTATCACCAGTGTAATGGACTTCCATCATATCAAATACACCCTGTATATGTATATATATATCAGTTTTTTGTGGACACGATAACTGCCGTAATTTTGCACCAATCACTTTGAATTTTTTACATAATATCTATCCCTATAAAATCTCGGTCGAGTTCGTTAATGGGCAAAATCGGTCGAAGGGGGTAAAATGGGGGGCTTTTTTTTTCCAAAAAGTGAAATATCACTATAACTCTCTTAATATGTGAAATATCGAATCCCTTCAAAGTTCATATTATGTGTCGGATAGGTGCCAAAAAGTTATGTTCATAAAGTTCTTTGATAGCACCAACCAGTGGCCAATGGGGTGGAAAAAAGTGAGTTTTTCGGGAAACATTAATCATATCTCTCTTAATAGGCACAATATCAAAACCGTACAAAATTGACGATATTCCCCTAATAATTACCTATATCTTTTGTCTGAGAGAATTTTTGATACAACCCACCATTTCGCCAAGGAATGAGAAAAATTATTTCGGAATTAGAAGAAAATGCCAAGGGCCATCAGAGGTTACCATGACAACGCTTCTAAATTGATGAGGGATGAGCTATCAGAGGTTGCCATGACAACGAGATCACATTCAGTTTTCCATCTGACTATGTGGGAAGCGGCTTCGGTGACGTAGCCTAGCTGGTAGCATGCTGAACTTCTATGCCCAAGGTCGCGGGTTCAAAGCCGGCCGCAGTCGTCGGATTTTCAAAGAGCGCTGAAAATCCTTCAGTATGCTTTCCTTCAGAGGGGAAGTCCAACGTTCGTTGCAAGTTACTGGTTGCGGTGGCATCTAGTAGCCAAGTTCACAGCTAGGTGTCGTTGACGGTATATTTGGTACCAACATTAGGAACTACTACTTGAAATTGACCGTCTGCAGTCCTTACCTGAATTACAGACTAATACAGCCGTCACAATTAACACCGTTTATCAGACAGATTCTACACACACCCAAAGTACACGGGGTTACATGACCGCGCTGTCGCAGCCCTAAACTGAGGAATCAACCAACATCTCAGCGGGAGATAAAATTTGACGTGAAAAAGTAACAGACTGTTAGATAGTTACACATCAGTTCCAAACCTTGCATAAGGACAGTGTGACCACAAGTATAAAAACGGACCCCAAATGACAAGAAGTTTACCGTCCCCCTAACACAATAAAATGTTAAAAATATGAATAGTAAGACGAAAGAAAAGTTAATTGAGCTCCAATTACATTGTAAAATACTTTCTCGCAATAAATGAGGTCTGATCCTTCTACGAAAACCTGCATATTTTGCCTATTATGGCCTATCCCCTAGTTTGCCCGGTGAAATCTACCTCCGCCTTCCAGCGTGCCGAGAGGAATATTTTTTTCAATCAAAATTGCATTGTTTATTTTCAATTTCAATTGCATTTTGTAAGTATTTTGAAATGTTGAACCTCAATTGCATTTCGTACGTATTTTCAATCTCATTTGCATTTTGCAAGTATTTTGAATTTCACATGCATTTTGTAAGTATTTCGACTGTACATTGCATTTTGTACGTATTTTTAACTTCACCTACATTTGTGCGTATTTTTCAATCTATTCCTTTTGTGAGAATTTTCGTTCTAAATTCCCTTTTGTAAGTATTACCGCTCTCTTTTTTGTGAGTGGTTTCAATCTGAGTTCCTTTTTGTAAGTATTTCCCTTCTCACTTAATTTTCGTTCTGGTTTCCACTTCATTGACATTTTCGCTATCACCCAGACAATTAGGGGCCGATAACCTAGATGTGAGGCCCCTTAAAACTACAATTATCATCATCATCATAACTTTGTGCACTTTTGCCATCAATTTTTCAGTCTCTCAAGACATACCTGAAACTATTATTTCGGAGTGCTGCGTACCCATGCCTTAACAGCTCTGTCCAGAGGTTTCTTCATTTTCCCGACAGGTGATAATCATTAGGTGCCAAGTCGGAAGAGTATGGTGGATATGACAGCACCGTGAATCCCATTTGATCAATGGCAGCGGTGGTCTCTCGGCTAGTGTGGGGGCGGGCATTGACATGTTGCAGAAGCACCCCTTCAGCCCATTTTCCTGTCCGCTTAGTTCAAATGGCACGACGTAAGCGGATTAACATTTGAATAAGTATTTACCGGACCATGTTTCACTGCACTCGGATGGTTAAATCACGAGAAACTTCCATTTAAATATTTATAATTTGCGTCGCCGCCATATTCGATTTGTGCTCACCAGGTTATTGAAAGTCCTATAGGTGAACTTATGTTCATAGCGTCTATGAACATTTATAAATATCAGTTTGATTGCTCTAAAAGATTCGTAGATATTGAGAACCATCGATATATATCGGATAGTTGCCATGTTGTATTGTTATATGGTATAGGCAATCGAGTTATGTTCCATTAAAGGAAATTTATTGCGTGGGTTCATTATTCAAACGTTCACTTTGATCGGGTGATTAATACACAAGAAATGAATACTTAATTTTAAAATTTTGCACAGCCGCCATCTTGAGGTTATGTAATCAATTGAATTAAATTAGATGCCAGTGCATTACAATTTGTGTAAATATTTGCTGTACCAAGTTTCGTTGCGTTTGGATGGTTAAATCGCGAGAAACTTCCATTTAAAAGTTTCAAATTAGCTTGGACGCGATGTTCATTTTGTAGTTACCAGGTTTTTGAGAGTCTCATATGTGAACGTCTAGTAGCGTTCTTTATCATCGTACAAAATGTCAGGGTGATATCGGTAATAGTTTCGGAGATATAGAATGCCAGTGAAATATTTCGCACAGCCGCCATCTTGAGGTTATGTAAACAATTGAATTAAGTTAGATGCCAGTGAAATGGTGTGTTCATAAACATATGCTGTAGAAATTTGCATTGCTCTCGGATGGTTAAGTCGTGAGAAAAGTTTATTTAAAAGTTTCAACTTCGCTTGGCCTCCATGTTGTTTTTGTAGTTAACTGGTTTTTGAAAGTCTCATACGTAAACTTCTCGTAGTAGTACCATTTTTTACAGTACACAATTTCAGGGTGATATCAGCAATAGTTTTGGAGCTATAGAATATCGGTGAAATATTTCCAACAGCCGTCATGTTGGATTGGTGAGACGTAATAAAATTTGAAGAACACGGTCGGGATCAGCCAAAAGAGTACTATGACCTTACCGATTTTCAATGAAATTGCTCCATCCGTTAAGAAGTTATTAGGGGGGGGGCACACATATATATACACACACCGACAAAAGCTGATCTCAGAAGCCTATCTTCTCTTCTAATATATAACAAGTAGTTCCGTGATGAACTATACAGCCTATTTTCATATATCATACTCACGTTAATTCCCTCTAACAACATACAAAATTTCAGTTTGATTGTTGTGATAGATTAGTAGATATTGAGAACCGTCTAAATATTTCAGTTGGTCGCCAGGTTGGATTTTTATTCATGTACTATTACATGAAGATTATTGTGTACGTGTGGTATTCAGACTTCCATCGCATGATTATTATATAAGAAGTAAAAACAAGATTTTAAAATTTCGCACAGCTGCCATCTTGTGGATATGAAAACAATTGAAATAAATTAGATGCCAATGGATTAACATTTGTATAAGCATTTAACGTGCAAAGTTTCATTCGGATGGTTAAATCGCGAGAAACGTCCATTTAAATATTTATACTTTGCGTCGCCGCCATGTAGGATTTGTGGTCACCAGGTTACTGAAAGTCATATAGGTGAACTTACGTTCCTTACCCATATGAACATTAAAATTTCAGTTTGATTGCTGTAAAAGATTTGTAGATATTGAGAACCGTCAAAATATTTCCGATGCTCGCCATTTTGGATTGTTATATGCACGCCATAGATTTATGTGCCATTAAAGGAAAATTATTGCGTAGCTTCATTATACAAACTTTCACTTCGATCACATGATTACGACACAAGAAATAAAATCTTAATTTTAAAATTTCGTGTTGGTTTTATCTTTAGTGTCTCTGGAAAAAAGGATTATTTAAGGTATGTTAAAAGGTAATATATATTTTATTTTATTTCTTGAGGTTATGTAAACAATTGAACTAAATTTGATGCCAGTGCATTACAATATGTTTAATCATTTACTGTACCACATTTCACTGCGCTCAGATGGTTAAATCACGAGAAAAGTCTATTAAAATGTTTAAAATTCGCTTGGCCACCATGTTCGTTTTGTACTTTACAGGTTTTTGAAAGCCACATAGATAAACTTGTCGCAGTGCCCTTTATCACCGTACAAAATTTCAGGGTGATATCTGTAATAGTTTCGGAGATATAGAATGCCAGTGAAATAATTCGCAGAGCCGCCATTTTGAGGTTATGTACACAATTGAACTAAATTAGACGCCAATGTATTACTTTGTGCATAAATTTTTGCTGTACCATGTTTCATTACGTTTGGATGGTTACATCGCGAGAAAAGCCTATTTAAAAGTCTCAACTTCGCTTGGCCGCCATGTTGGTTTTGTAGTTACCAAGTTTTTGAAAGTCTCATAGGTGAACTTCTTGTAGTTCCCTTTATCACCGTACAATATTTCAGGGTGATATCGGTAATAGTTTCGGAGATACTGAATGCTGGTGAAATATTTCTCACGGCCGCCATGTTTGTTTGGTGAGACACAATGAAATTTGGAGGGCACGGTCGGGGTCGGCCAGAATGGTGCTATGATCTTACCGAGGTTCAGTGAAATCGTTCCAGCCGTTTAGAATTTATTAGGGACACACACAGACACACGGACAAAAGGTGATCTCATAAGCCTTTTTTTTTCATAAAATGAAAATAGGCTAAAAATGAAAGTCTGTATGTGGGTATGTATCAGGGGCGTATATAAAAGGGGTGCTGAGGGTGGGCTCCAGCCCTCCGCCGCCGAAAAAAAGCCAATAAAAAATAAGAAAGTGCTGCTTTGGTAAGAGCATAAAATAATTGTAAATTTGGTTGTTCCCTAACCTTAACTTATCGGCTAAGTTATAAACAATATTAAAATTGAAATTATACTAACTCGTGGTGTAGTGGGTAGCATTCTTCGCTGCCGCCACAAAGATCCGAATTCGATTCCCGGCTCTGCCAAGAAATTTTAATTCTAGTCTGAGGGCTGGAACGGGGTGTACTCAGCCTTGTGAGATAAAGCTGTGAATTCCACAGTATGTTTATTGAGAAATACATGTAAAAAAAACTGTTTACCTTTCTGCTTGGTAAATTGACAAATATTTAGGTACTAGCTGAAGTACCCGTGCTTCGCTACGCGTCATAAATAAATTAAAATGTGAAAGTGACAGTAAAAACAGGGGATAGGCGAGGTGTTGCACAGAGGGAGATTAAGGATGGAACATTTTGTCCAACTACACCGCTCGGCGTTGACCGTGTTTTATAGCACAAATTTAGGTTTTACTCCCTAACCGTTGGAGATACCTTTCGGATAGAAAATGTAATTTTAAACCACATATATGCCATCAAAAGTTTGGTATTTCTTAGCGTTCACTTTTTATTTGAAATGGAAATATGAAAAATTGAAACCAAAGGGTATAGTGACGTCACTAAAATGGTCGCCATCTTAAAATAGTGCAAAGTATTGAAATCAAAAGTAGTCTATATGTTAACCAGGTAAATCAACTACTTCCATGTAAAATTCATGTAAGTCGGACCAGTGGTTCTGTCGGGATTGAGTAATACACAGACACACACCATCTCATTTTTAGCCTCGCTTCGCTCGCGTCATAGTCGTGTCATATTGTTATTCAATGACATGCAGGTTTAACCCCCTTAACACCCCTTTAGAACCAGAATATCCAAAAATCCCACCTTAGTAGACTTTTTCGACACACAACAAACATATCCCCTTCTTCTAACATTAATAGTTTTGATTGGTCGAAGAGAGTGAACATCCAAAAATCCTTCCTTAGTGGACGTTTTCCTTCCAGAATTTCACCCCTCCCCATTGGATTTATGAAAAACAAGATGTTCAGTAAAGAACATATAGCCTACTTTCTCCTAAATGCATGGGTATTGTTATAACTCTTTGTCCTTTTCAAGGAGTATGATTGAATGTTGGTTGTAGTAGCTTGTTGAAATACAACGTGCTATAGGGATATTAAACATGAATATGAGGTGCCCTTTGCTAGTGCTACCTCTGTACCAAATTTCGTTCAATTCGGTTTCACCGTGTTTGAATTGATAGGAGGAATCGATTTGCACACATACATGGCCACCATCTGCAAACTATTGGGCTGATGTTCTTGCAGTTTGGTCTTAATATGTTTCCCACATGAAGATATGGTGTTGCAAAATTTGGTAGAGACTAGATTATTAGGTTGGTCGTAATTATATTATAGCTTTTATCATTTGGGTGTCGCGATTACGTTTCCGTCAAGATAGCGGTGATATAAAACATTACACTGAGGTGCCCTTTGCTAGTGCTACCTCTGTACCACATTTCGTTCCATTCGGTTTCACCGTGTTCGAATTGATAAGGGGAATCGATTTTCACACAAAGATGGCCGCCATCCGCAAAATATTAGGCTGATGACCTATTAGTTTGGTCGAAGGATGCTCCCTCCATAAAGGTATGTTGGTGCTAAATTTGCTAGAGATCGGATGATTAGGCTAATCGTAATTTGATTTAAGCTTTGAACATCTGTGTGGCCGCCATTACGTTTCCGTCAAGATGGCGGCGATATAAAACATGACACTGAGGTGCCCTTTGCTAGTGCTACCTCTGTACCAAATTTCGTTCATTCGGTTCCACCGTGTTCGAATTAATAGGGGGAATCAATTTTGACATACAGATGGCCGCCATCCGCAAACTATTAGGCTAATGGCCTCTTAGATTGGTCAAAGGATGCTCCCTCCATAAAGGTATGTTGTTGCAAAGTTTGGTAGAGATCGGATGGTTATGTTAGTCGTAATTTGATTTAAGCTTTAAACATTTGTGTGGCCGCCATTACGTTTCTGTCAATATGGCGGCGATATAAATCATGACACTGAGATGCCCTTTGCTAGTGCTATCTCTGAACCAAATTTCGTTCCATTGGGTTTCACCGTCTTTGAATTAATAGGGGGAATCGATTTTGACACTAAGATGGCCGCCATCCGCAAACTATTAGGCGAATGACCTATTAGATTGGTCAAAGGATGCTCCCTCCATAAAGGTATGTAGTTGCAAAATTTGGTAGAGATCGGATGATTAGGTTATCGTAATTTGATTTAAGCTTTGAACATTCGTGTGGCCGCCATTACGTTTCAGTCAATATGGCGGCGATATAAAACATGACACTGAGGTTCCCTTTGCTAGTGCTACCTCTGTACCAAATTTCGTTCCATTCGGTTTCACCGTGTTCGAATTAATAGGGGGAATCAATTTTGACATAAAGATGGCCGCCACCCGGAAACTATTAGGCTAATAACCTATTAGATTGGTCAAAGGATGCCCCCTCCGTAATGGAATGTTGTTGCACAGTTTGGTAGAGATCAGATGGTTATGTTAGTCGTAATTTAACTTAAGCTTTGAACATTTGTGTGGCCGCCATTACGTTTCTGTCAAGATGGCGGCGATATAAAACATGACACTGAGGTGCCCTTTGCTAGTGCTACCTCTGTACAAAATTTCGTTCATTCGGTTTCACCGTGTTCGAATTAATAGGGGGAATCAATTTTGATATAAAGATGGCCGCCATCCGCAAACTATTAGGCTAATGACCTAGTCATTTGGTCAAAGGATGCTTCCTCTATAAAGGTATGTTGTTGCAAAATTTGGTAGAGATCGGATGATTAGGTTAATCGTAATTTGATTTAAGCTTTGAACATTTGTGTGGCCGCCATTACGTTTCCGTCAAGATGGCGACGATATAAAACATGACACTGAGGTGCCTTTTGTTAGTACTACCTCTGTACCAAATTTCGTTCCATTCGGTTGCATCGTGTTCGAATTAATAGGGGGAATCGATTTTCACACAAAGATGGCCGCCATCCGCAAACTATTACGCTGATGACCTATTAGTTTGGTCAAAGGATGCTCCCCCCATAAAGGTATGTTGTTGCAAAATTTGGTAGAGATCGGATGATTAGGTTAGTCGTAATTTGATTTAAGCTTTGAACATTCGTGTGGCCGCCATTACGTTTCCGTCAAGATGGCGGCGATATAAAACATGACACTGAGGTGTCCTTTGCTGGTGCTACCTTTGTACCAAATTTCGTTCAATTCGCATTCACCGTGTTCGAATTGATAGGGGGGGACAGACATTCAGAGTCCACACACTCACACACACACAGACACACACACACACACACAGACTCACACACACACATACACACACACACACAGACTCACACACACACATACACACACACAGACAGACACACTTTTTTCGCCCTGTGTTGATCTCATAATTCTACTTTCATTTTTTACAAAAATCGAAAGTAGGCTAAAAATGGTCGAACACCTACTTATTTTAATTATTTATTCATTTATTTATTTTTAAGCTGATTGAAACTCGGAGAAAATCAAACTCCTCGCCTATGTCGTTTAAGAGATACACGCTCCGTTAGCACTCTTTCAACCCCCACTTTTCATCCCTTTCACCTCATAATATACACCACATCGAAAAACCATTAGACATATGTCAGCTTATTTTTAATGATTAGTATATATGCCAAGTATCACATCCCCAAATGAAACCACTCGTGAGATATTGTTATTCAATGAAATGCACGTTTACCCCCTTAACACCTCTTTAGAACCTGAATATCCAAACTCTTTCCTTAGTTGACGCTTTCCTCATACAAAGAACTTATCCCCAAAATTTCATGTTTCTAACTTCAATAATTTTGGCTGGGCGATGATGAGTGAGTGAGTCAGTCAGGATATTTTCTTTCATTTATTTTTGAGAATTTCACCCCTCCCCATGAACCCCTTAAATTGGATTTATAAAAAAAACGGTCGAACACCTATTTCCTTATTTAAAGTTGTTTCCCCCCTGAGTTTGATGAGTGAGTAAGTGATTCAATCAGTTAGGACACTTTCTTTCCTGTTTTTCCCCCCGAATTTCACTCCTCCCCATGGGCCCCTTAAATTGGATTTATGAAGAAATGGCCGAACTCCTATTTACTTATTTTTAAGCTGCGGATTCCGCTGAATTTCAAACTTATCGCCTATATTGAATAAGAGATACAGTACACGCTCCGTTAAGAATCCTTCAACCCCCAATTTTCTCCCCTTTCACCTCATAATATACACCATATCGATAAACCCTTTGACATATGTCTGCTTATCTTGAATGCTTAGTTTATATGCCGAATATCACATCCCCAAATGAAACAACTCGTGAGATATTGTTATTCAATGAAATGCAAGTTTAACCCCCTTAACACCCCTTCAGAACATGAATATCCAAAAATCCATCCTTAGAGGACTTTTTCGACATACAACGAACATATCCCCAAAATTTCAAGTTTCAAACTGCAATAGGTTTGTTGGGGGATGATGAGTGAATATCCAAAAATCCTTCCTTAGTGGACATCTTTCCCCAGAACTTCATCTCTCCCCATGAGGCCCTTAAATTGGATTTATGAAAAAACGATCGAACACCTATTTACTACTTTTTCAATCTGATTTTTCTCCCTGAGATTCTTACTTTTTCCCTCTGTCTCTTAAGAGTTACTTGCTCCGTTAAGAATCCTTCAACACTCACTTTTCACACATACACCTCATAATATACACCACACCGAAAAACCCTCAGACATGTGTGTTCTTATTCTTAATGATGAGTTTATATGCCTTGTGTATCCCATCCCAAAGGAAACCAATCGCTAGATATTGTTATTCAATTAAATGCAAGTCTACCCCCTTAACACCCCTTTAGAACCTGAATATCCAAAATTCCTTCCTTAGTGGACGTTTTCGACATACAACGAACATAGCCCCTTAATGTCATGTTTCTAACTTCAATAATTTTGGCTGGGGGATGATGAGTGAGTGAGTAAGTCAGGACATTTTCTTTCAATTATTTTTCAGAATTTCACCCCTCTCATGAACACCTTAAATTGGATTTATGAAAAAAAAAACGGTCGAACACCTATTTACTTATTTTTGAGCTGTTCTTCCCCCCTGAGTTTGATGAGTGAGGGAGTTAGGACACTTTCTTTCCTGTTTATTCCCCCAGAATTTCACCCCTCTCCAAGGGCCCCTTAAATTGGATTTATGAAAAAAAAACGGTCGAACACCTATTTACTTATATTCTAAGCTGTCTTTTTCCGACGAAATTCAAACTTCTCGCCTATGTCGTTTAAGAGATACACGCTCTGTTAAGAATCCCTCACCCCCAATGTTCACCCCTTTCACCTCATAATATACACCACATCGATAAACCTTTAGACATTTGTCTGAATATTTTAATGATTAGTTATATACCGAATATCACATCCCCAAAGAAACAACTCATGAGATATCGTTATTCAATGAAATGCACGTTTACCCCCTTAACACCTATTTAAAACCCGAATAACAAAAATCATTCATTAGTTGACGTTTTCGACATACAGCGAACATATTCCCAAAATGTCATGTTTCTAACTTTAATAGTTTTCGCTGGGCGTGATGAGTGAGTGAGTCAGACAGGACATTTTCTTTCAATTATTTTTACCAGAATCTCACCCATCCCCATGGGCCCCTTAAATTGGATTGATGAAAGAACGCTTGAACACCTATTAACTTATTTTTAAGCTGTATTTTTCCCCTGAGTTTGATGAGTGAGTGAGTTAGTCAGTCAGTTAGGACACTTTCTCTCCTTTCCCTCCCCCAGAATTTCACCCCGCCCCATTGGCTCCTTAAATTAATTTATGAAAAAAAAACGGTGGAACACCGATTTACTTATTTTGTAAGCTGATTTTTTTTTCGCTGAGTTTCAAATTTCTCGCCTATGTCGTTTAGGAGATAGGCCTACACGCTTCGTTAGGAATCCTTCACCCCCAATTTTCACCCCTTTCACCTCATAATAATACACCACATCGAAAAACCCTTAGACACATGTCTGCTTATTTTTAATGATTAGTTTATATGCCGAGTATCACATCCACACATGAAACCACTCGTGAGATATTGTTATTCAATGAAATGCAGGTTTAACCCCCTTAAGACCCCTTTAGAACCTGAATATTCAAAAATCCTCCCTTAGTGTATGGTTTTGTCATACAACGAACATATCCCGAAAATGACATGTTTCCAACTTCAATATTTTTGGCTGGGCGATGATGGGTGAGTGAGTCAGGACATTTTCTTTCATTTTTAGCCTACTTTCGATTTTTGCAAAAAATGAAAGTAGACTTATGAGATCAACACAGGGCGAAAAAAGTGTGTCTGTCTGTGTGTGTGTATGTGTGTGTGTGAGTCTGTGTGTGTGTATGTGTGTGTGTGAGTCTGTGTGTGTGTGTGTGAGTGTGTGTACTCTGAATGTCTGTCCCCCCCTATCAATTCGAACACGGTGAATGCGAATTGAACGAAATTTGGTACAAAGGTAGCACTAGCAAAGGACACCTCAGTGTCATGTTTTATATCGCCGCCATCTTTACTAAAACTGAATGGCGGCCACTCAAACGTTCAAAACGTAAAATCAAATAACGACTAACCAAATCATCCAATCTCTACCAAATTTGGTAACAACATACCTTCGTATAGGATGCGTCTTGTGACCAAACTACAAGGTCGTCCGCCATACCATTTCAGGATGGCGGCCGTGCGAATTATGCAAACTTTATAATCCATATCATGGGACCCACCAGTTCCGATTATCGAGCCGAGAATCGTTTTAACTGTTCTAAAGGAAGAGGCACGTACGAAATTAAAAGTTTATTTTGTAATACTATAGTGCAGACGTGATTTTAAAAAGCTCAGCTGATTCATTAATAAGACAAGATGGCAGCGGATATCTTGTGCCTGACTTATATTTCACTAATTTGAGTATTGAATGCAATATAGCGTACTGATAAAAAATAAATAAACTTTGTATGAAATGCTTTATATATAAATAATATACTCCAGTGATGAAATCGTTTAGTATAAATCATTATTTGCTAACAAGTTCTATGTAAGTCATTTTAAATAGAACGATTCTCGTTGACACAACTAGCTCAGTGGTAGAGCGATAGCCTGTCGCTCAGATTCCTATGGTTCAAACCCGATCAGAGCTAGTTTTTTTGCTTGAAATGTTATATGTTTATTGTTTTGTAATGACTCAGATGTTTTAAAATTAAGCGTTGTATTGTGCAAATTATGGTGTAAAATATATATTTAATTAAAACATAATTCGCCAGCAGATTTACTCGAGACATCTAGCTGCCAAAAAGGTAACTTCCAGATTTTATTGAAAAGTTTCTTCTTCTGGCCGCTAGAATGCACTCGCTCTGTTAGGATTATATTGTTCGATATTTCACCACTAGATGTCCCGACTAGTCTACGTGGGGATCCATTGATTACAATACCATTATCATTCTATGCGCATCGAATTTGAAGAATGACAAGTTGATACTACGATACATTTTTACTTTTTATTTTAAAGGGTTTGTAACAGCCTATTTTGCGTTACTTGAAAATTTTATTAAGCGTTATATTGTCCACATTATGGTGTAAAATATATATTTAATTAAAACATAATTCGCCAGCAGATTTACTCGAGACATCTAGCTGCCAAAAAGGTAACTTCCAGATTTTATTGAAAAGTTTCTTATTCTGGCCGCTAGAATGCACTCGCTCTGTTAGGATTATATTATCGAAAATATCCACATAGTTTGTATACACACGTCTCTGTAGGGTCATGGAAAGATTTGTTAATTCAATTAGGGTTGTGAAAGCCATGCACAACCAGACGTGTAAAGACATGCCTCAACTCAAAGTTGGATGTTGCCCACGGCAGGTCGTAATAATAATAATAATAATGTTATTGGTTTTACATCCCTTTTAACTACTGCTGCTTTTAGAGACACCGGGGTGCCGGAATTTTGGCCCGAAGGGGATCTTTAACGTGCCAGTAAATGTACTGACACGGCTCCCTCGCATTTGTGCACCCTCAAATGCCAGCTGACTGCGCCAGGATACGAACCTGCAACCTAGGGCCCAGCAAGCGAGAACGTTACCGCTGAGCCACGCCGCCAGTCCGGTCGATTATGTCTCCAGATCCATAACATTCTTGATATACTTCTTATCTTTCTTTCTTTCTTTCTTTCTTTCTTCAATGATGGTAGCAGTTTTTATCTAGGTCGTGGCGTTTGGTAGAGGTAAATCGTTTCTAAGGTCTTCAACAAAGAATAGTTCTATTATACTCTTTGATAATAACAACGAGTTATAACTATACTCATACATTTAGGAGAAAGTAGGCTATATGTTCTTTACTGAACATCTTGTTTTTCTTCAGAATTTCACCCCTCCCGATGAACCCCTTAAATTTGATTTATCAAAAAACTGTCGAACTCACGTATACTTATTTTTAAGCAGTTTTTCCCCCTGAGTTTGAAGAGCGAGTGAGTCAATCGGTTAGGACACTTTCTTTCCTGTTTTTTTTACCCAGAATTTCACCCCTCCCCATGGGCCCCTTAAATTGGATTTATGAAAAAACGGTCAAACAACTATTTACTTATTTTTTGCTGATTTTTTCCGCTGAGTTTCAAACTCCTCGCCTATGTCGTTTAAGAGATACAGGTTCCGTTAGGAATCTTTCAACCCCCACTTTTCTCCCCTTACACCTCATAATATACACCACATCGAAAAACACTCAGACCCGTGTCTTCTTATTTTTAATGATAAGTTTATATGCCGAGTATCACATCCCCCAATGAAACCAATCGGGAGATATTGCTATTCATTGAAATGCAGGTCTACCCCGTTAACACCCCTTTAGAACCTGAATACCCAAAAATCTTTTCTTAGTGGGAGTTTGCGGTCCTTGAGGAAGCTGCATACCAAATTTCATTCCAATTTGTTGGGTTGTTTCTGAGATTTCGTGATGAATGTGTGAGTGAGTGTGTGAGTGGTATTTGACAAATATCTAGTTGATAGTGTCAAGTCTTTGTTATGATATACTCGGTTGACAGTGCTTTGTGAGCAGTTGAGTAACTAACGGGATTTCAAGTAAAGATCCTCATTTTCTATACCGGTAGTGCAGAGCGCAACTGGCATCCAGACGGCCGTGTCTCGACTTGAGCTATGTTGCCATGGAAATGACCTGCCTTGCCATTCCTTCATGAGTATATTTTATGATTTGATTAGCCTGTGCTTGAGTGCAAAGGTGCCGAAATCAGAATAATGAGAAAGTGTATCGAAAATTCATGTAGCCAGCGGTTCCTTCTGGGTCCTAAACTATGTGTATGCAAAATTTGGTTGAGATTGGTGAAACGGTGTAGTTTTGTATACGGAACCAACCCACCCACCCACCCACCCACCCACATACATACATACATACAGACTTTCACTTATATATATAAGATTTGCCATTCATGCTCCATAGATCATAATAGAAAGTTCATTATGTATAAAATATTATTTGTGTGTTGTGTTGTATGTTACAACTTTTTTGTATTGCCAGTAATTGTAGGATATAGAAACTTTGAATCTTATCTAAAATAATTACACAAGGTATATGCTCTAATGTATTGGTTGATATTTCTGGGTATTTTGCGGTGACAATCCCCTGAGAATATTCACAATTTTCCAGGATAGTCAGCCCCCCACGATTTTTTTTCTATATACGCCCCTGGTATGTATGTATGTATGTGGGTGGATTTGTTCCCTATGCAAATCTACACCGTTCCACCAATCTCTACCAAATTTTGCATACACTTAGTTTAGGACCCAGAAGGAACGGCTGGCTGCATGAATTTTCGGTAGTCTTTCTCATTCTTCTGATTTCGGCCTTCTTGCAGTCGAGCAAAGGCTAATTAAGTCAGAAAATAAACTGATAAAGTAATGGCAAGGCCGGCACCTCCATGGCAACAATAGCTCCATCTATCTCAGTAAGAGGCCGTGCTACACCCACTGCCAGCTAGATCACATCCCTTCAAGCTGCTTTAAACTGCCTGTCCATTCAACACAAGATGCGGTGCAGCACCAACCGACTGTGATCGCCGCGGCATTTTCACTGCCAGCTGCTTTGCATCCCTCCTGGCTGCTTTAAACTGTCTGCCCATTCAACACTCAGACACGTACAGGATATACTGTATTTTAATTCACCGTTAGCTTGCATCGCCAAACTACCGCGGCTTTTTAAGGGGCGATACCTGAAACGAAGGGTTTTTAACTTTAGAGGCTTAATATCGAGATTGAAAAAACGCGACTAAGTTAGTTCTTTTGTTATTCTATCAGCGTAAAGTACAGTATAAGATATTAATTCAGACACGTACTTACGGGCAAATTTTCAATCTACAGGACAGCGAAACATACTTGGTGGTGGAGGTGATTGTTTTCAAGAGGAGAAATGTCTACCTCACTTGCCGGTAATTATATGGTACGGATGATAATAAAAATACAACTACTTCCAACCAATTTAAAGCTAACTTACATACTAGACGAGATGAAAAGAAAATAATAAGGGCAATAAAAGACAGGGAAAATAAATGCCTCCGGCCGCCGAAGAATGGGATGTTGATTAATTTAGGGGCTTTGCAACATCGTCCTTATGTAGCCCCGTGCACTTGGCTGTGTGTTGAATTTGTCTGATAACCCGTCTTATTGTGATGGCAGTATTCGTGTGTATATTTATAAGTCAAGTGAATTGTCCATTGGTAACTCATGAAATGAGATTCCTCACCATTCAAACTTGCCCTGTTCTGATTCACAAAAGCGCACTCAGCAGTACGCCATCATAAAATACAAAACACAACTTCACCATTACCATCAATACAAAACAAACGTCTGTAACAGTGACTTCAAAAAGCGGCGATCACAGTGGTTTGGTGCTGCTCTTAGCGTCTATATTTGGAAACGAGGTTGAACGCATAACCAATAATGTAATCGTTTAATGGGCATGCAGTTTAAAGCAGCAAGGATACCCATCTAAGCATAGTTGCAGTGAAATTACCATCGTGGTGACCCCAAAGACTCCCTAATATATCAGTGAAGTGTAAATAGTGTTGTACATATATTATTCCCATGTGAATCAATGAATCAATTGGTACGCTGCAATGCTGCATACCAATAAACCAACCAACCCACAAACCAAGCAACCAACCAGCCAATCAACCAAACACGAAATACGCTCCACTTACTCTAGTGGACTCAATCAGGCCAGCAACAACGAATTACAACCGACATATGAGATTTCCTAACTGTTTTCAACAGTAGCCAACTCAACTCCAAGGGGGTTTGGCGTGGCGGTAGTAACACAGTCTGCCACCAGGCCAGGTGTGGCAATAGTAACACAATTTGACACCAGGAACCTCCATGGGCAGAGACCATCCAAAGACATTAGTGTTGACTAAGGCCAGCGTTTGCCAAGAATACAGTTTGTTGGTTGACAAACGAGTTCTGATCTTTGTACATGTATCTGATCTTGGCTCTCAAAATAAATTGTGTTCATCCCACAATACGTTTGCATAATAATACGATACATTATGCTAAATGTGACAAGTTAGATAAGAGATTAATTTCAATTACTATTCCTGTGTGTGTTAACACCGAAAGCGGCCCCCATAACCACAGCAAACCCCTTGTCAGGTTACAGTTTCTGTTCGTTCACACGTTTTTTCCTATGTATTAGCCATCTTAGTTCTTACTGACGAATGATATTGTATAATGGTGTAGTTATCACGAAATCTAAACACCCTGAACTCCGCTATAGCATTTTAGAGATCATTACGGTATGGGGTTAGAGAATATATTTCTTATCTTAGGAAATATTTTAGGGGCTAAAGGAGCCCAATTTATTCTCAATCAGTGCATCTTATTTGACATTATACTGGGATTATACGTTGCTGCACTTACTTTATCTAGGTGACATAGGTTGGTTAGTTCCTCTGTTTAGGGGCTGCGACAACGCGGTCATGCAGCCCCGTGTACTTTGGATGTGTGTAGAATCTGCTTGATAACCGGTGTTAATTGTGATGGCTGTATTATTGTGTATTATATGTAATTCTGGTAAGGACTGCAGGCAGTCAGTTTTAAGTAGTTCCTACCTTTGCTACCAAATGCTACCGTCAACGACACCTAGCTGCAAACATGGCTAATAGATACCACCGCAACCAGAACTTGACGGTGAACGTTGGAACATAATAGCGTTAATCAAATTTAACCTACAAAATTTACCTTCACACGAGTGTAGTTAGTGGAGGGTTGTTTTACGTCACTTAAATCTATGACATGGGCCCACCGGCTTTACTTCCCCTCTGAAAGAAGGCATACTGAGGGATTTTTAACGCACTTCAAAAATCCGATGACTTCGACCGGGTTTGAACCCGCAACCTAGGGCATAGAAACTCAGCATGCTACCAAATACGCCACCAAAGCCGCCCAATATGAGATAATAGGCATGCAAATACAGCAATACTATTCCCTAATATGCAGCTACAGTAGCCTACACACTGACTTATGCACATTAATAGGCCATTTCTGAAAGCCTCCGTGGCTTAGGCGGCAGCACGCCGGCCTCTCATCGCTGGGTCCGTGGTTCAAATCCCGGTCACTCCATGTGAGATCTGTGCTGGACAGAACGGAGGCAGACAGGTTTTTCTCCGGGTACTCCGGTTTTCCCTGTCAAAATTTCATTCCAGCAACACTCTCCACTATCATTTCATTTCATCTGTCATTCATTTAATCATTGCCCCAGAGGAGTGCGTCAGGCCTCGGCAGCCGGCACAGTTCATATCCACGCCGCTAGATGGGGGCTTCATTCATTCCATTCCTGACCCGGTCGGAGACTGGAAGCAGGCTGTGGATTTTCAATAGGCCATTTCTCATTAATCACACCATCTGTGCGGGGTTAAAAATCGTAAGTATATTTGATTCCAGAATGATGACTTTATATTCCAAACATTGAATAATTTAAATATTGTTTCCTTTCAAAAAGGTAGATGCGACAATTTAAAAATTAAAGAGACCTATGTGAACAAGACGTCTAAATTACACCCATTACAGCAAAAATAATGACTATCATGAATGTACTGTAATTGTGAGACTAGGTCCTTGAGAAATGTGCATATACAGCCTTTTGTTTTGTTATTGATGCATTCTCTACTACGTTATTGTACTCCACAGTACCTTTCGCCTAGATTTACAGTGAGTTAATATTGCACTTGATTAACTTCAGAGCTCAGGAGAACTATGTTTTAAACCCACTTAGGGGTAAAGTTAATATACTTTGAGTAATATATTGGCATGTATCTTTCTATAACATGTAAATACACCTCCCGGGCAACGCCGGGTAAAATACTTAGTTTTTTCATAAAATTAAAAAAGGCTAAAAATGTATAATGCCAACGTTTTCAATATCAATATTCTAATTGACCTTATTATTGGAGTTCAATGCGTCAGACAAAATTGGATGTGTTTATCATTCTATGTTCGGGACAATAACGACTTGGTTAAATAATATGTTAAAGGAAACTCCATTGTGTGTACCCTTATGTCAAACTTACAATCGATTTCACGTCTGGTTCTTCAGATAGCAATGTCTTTGTAAGGAGGAGAAACCAATTTCCCGCTTCATCGATAAACTCTCAGACACTCGCTTACTTTTTCCGACCCTTCGCACACATAGCCTCGCTTAAGGCTCCTATTTTCCTCTATCTATGGCAGACGTCCCTTAACTGGTGTCTTCTTCGTAGGCCTACAGACGGGCTGTTGCGGGAGGCTAATTAGGATAGCATATTGCTCTTCAGACGAGCAAAGCAATGTTGAAAACATACTTCATGTTCGACGATGTCGAAATGTAAATATTATATTCCTGAAAGCTGTATCATAATGGGGGTCACTAAAGTAATACTTTTCATTATGATACAGTTTCTCCAACCAATCACAGCTCAATATTTTCATTCATTGACCAATTAGGTAAGGATAGCTTCGCACATGGTCTCAAAATCCAACATGTCGGACATGAATAACATGATTTGAAAGTTGGCAATGTAGCCTATATTGGATCAACCATTGTAGTTACAATGCCAAACACAAAGACAAAATCAGCATGAACCTTTACGGTGACAGGAAAATACTATGTAATATGCAAGAAAGTTGGGAATCTACGTCCAGAAGTTTCCAACACCATCCTTCTACCATTACCGACATGGAAAGTGTGCACCATCCCTATGTTTGCATAAACAAACTGGGCAATATTGCAAATGAAATAGCACTGTACCTTAATATCCGCGACTCCAATTTCTACACGTCTACACATCTACATTCTTAAGATTTCACCGACAAGTTTAGTGAATGCTGTTGTTGACATAAACATACCAGTACTTCATGGAGGAAGCAGACCTATGACATTAGTTCCACGGAAATTATAATCCAGCTCTCTGTTCAATAAATGGATTTCTTATGTGAAATTTTTTTGCCAGATGTCATAACTGTTCTATTTGGGATTCAATTGAGTTGCCTTCCGTTGACTTCCTATACGCTTGAATTTGAAGAATAACTAGTTGATAATACGATACATTTTAATTTTAAAGCGTTTGTAACAGCCTATCTTGTGTTATTTGAACAAAATAACAAAATGATCCAACATAGTACCTGTGCGCTATCTGTTGGTGCTACTTCAGGATAAATAATGTTTCAAAGCTTTGGAATTCATTATTGGGTAGAGATCAAATGCTGAGCCCACACAATTCCCAAGAAGAAGAAGTCAACCGACAGAATATCGACAGTTGTTTCCAGACACTTAGAAATGTCTGTATTTTATGCTTATATCCTATTGGGAAACTTTCCCTGCTGCACAAAAGTGATTTTCTAGAGTTACAGAACACACGGGAACTTGTTTGATCAGAAACCGCCATGAAATCTTATTGTTGGCGCCAATAATGTCCCATGAGGTGATTAGCCACCAGTTGCTAGGTAACATTCTTGTGTGTTGGCTGTGTTACAAGTAACAAATAAAGCCACATTTGAAGGTTTGAAGTCAATTGTTGTATTCCAATCTTCGCAGGAACTAGTAGAAAGGTAATTATTCAATATACTTGATAATGTTATATAGGTCTATCACCATTAATTAGTACACTACAATCTTTTAAGCATAAATTCCCATAAAAATCCCATCAATAATTCATTATTATTCAGTTTTTCCCATTTTTATTGCAGAAATGGTATGAAGACGTACTCTGAATATAGAGGAACGTTCCGCAGTGAATACTCTTCACAATGAGGGCTATTCGATCCGCGATATAGCAAAAAAATTGAAATTTCGCGATCCAATGTTCATGACACAATATCAAGATGGTTGAAAACTGGATCAAATCAGGACAAGAAACGTAGTGGAAGACCCCGGATCACTACCGAGGCCGAGGACCAATCGGTAATATTGTACAGCAAGAGAAACAGAAGGTTCACAGTAGGTGAACTTCAAGCAGAATTCAATAGGAGCCATGACAATGAAACTTCTGTCACCACTGTCAGGCGTCGTCTTAGGAAAGTCAATTTAATGGGCAGGATAGCGGTGAGGAAACCGTTACTGAGGAAAGTCAACAGACAAAAATGACTAAAATGGGCTATTGCACTCAAAGAATGGACTCTTGAAGATTGGAAACGTGTGTTGTGGACTGATGAATCCAAGTTTGAGGTATTTGGCCAAAGACGTCGTGTGTATGTCCGGAGGATCGCAGCAGAAAAGATGCATCCCGACTGTATTACTCCTACGGTCAAGCATGGAGGGGGCTCTGTGATGGTTTGGGGGTACTTTTCTTATGAAGTAACTGGGGATATGTGCAGAATAAAGTGAACTCTAAGGAAATAAGGCTATCACAACATTCTTTCCAGGAGTGCCGTGCCATCTGACAAGCGACTGATAGGACATGGGTTCACCTTGCAGCAAAATAATAACCCCAAACACACGTCAATTCTCTGCAAAAATTATTTCAGGGTGAAACAGGAAGCAGGAGAACTCATAAACTGAAATGGCCACCTCAGTCCCCCGACTTAAACCCAATAGAGCTTCGGTGGGAAGAACTGGATCTCAGGGTGCGGAGAGTATGTCCTACATCAGAGGAAGATCTTTGGAAGATTCTTCAGACTGCCTGGAATGATATCCCCTCATCAGGGTACAGAATACGAAATTTGGTTGAAGTCCAACGGATAGCATAGACGTTACATGCAGTTAAACATTGGGTCTAACAGCACGCGTAAAATCATGTTGGCAGCAATGTCATGTGTGTATTGTCAAATATAAAATGAAATAATCTGATCTATTGTTGTGCCAATTTTGAATGAAATCCATTAGTTAGTATAGAAGTTACACGCATTTTAAAATTGGACCTATCAGCCGGCTTAGAATGAAGTTGGCAGCACTGACGTATATTAGTTACTCCAAATTAATCTAGAATGCCAGGTACTATACGTGTGCAGAGTTTAGAGCTATTGGCTTGCATACTTTTTGATCTATTAATATTAGGGTAACAAAAATAGCGACAGCATTTATCAACAGTCGGCAGCCCTGGTGGATCTTAAGGATACGCTCAGGTATGTCTGATTGTGTACACATAGCACATACGAAATTTGGTTGAATTGTAATTGATAGTGTAGAAGTTATATGCATTTAAAAATTGTACTTATTATCAGGCTTAGAATCAGTTTGGAAACACTGCCATGTATGGTCTCCTGGAAATTAAACTAAAATAGTATTGTCTATACGAGTGCCAATTTAGAAGTAGCTCCCATTCATACCTTCCAAGATATCCAACATGGAGCTCAAATTTCAATTGCGATTTTTCAGCAGTTGGTAGCACTGACATCATTTTCAAATACGGCATTGAGCTATTCAGGTATAGATCTTTACTCCTACCAAATTTTGTTTCCAGTGCTGAAGCCATTTAGGAGTTGATAGGGGGGGGGGGGGGCACACACACACAGCCAGACAGCCAGACAGACACACACACATTTGCCCGGATCGATCTCAAAGGTGTTCCTTTTCCTCATTTTTGCAAAATGTGAAAAGTAGGCTAAAAATCGGATAATTTTATGCTGTCCGGAAACTTTTGGCCGACAGTGTATGTTAGAACATAGTAAAGTTATAATTATCGTCGAATATAAACAGTCGTATGCAACTCGCCCTTAATGGTAATTAAGACACTCGTATGGAAATAATAAAACTCGCTACGCTCGTTTTATAAACATACCCGTGTCTTAATTATTCCCATTATAGGCTCTTTGCATAATGTACTATTTTGGTGCATTTGTAAATAATTTACGTTGTTTTCTCCACTTTTCCAAACGCAAAGGACACACTAAATATTTTTTACGAGTTGCCGGCATGATTACACGCGCTAGACTCATGATTGTTCACCGAAAACTCAACCATACCCAGTCAAATAGATTAACAGTTTGCCTTTTCTACCACTACGAGCACAAGTGTGAGTCTATGCAGAGTTTCACTTAATGCCTTATAACTACTTCCAGTGTGAAGATTCTTCACAAAATAAAAATAAACCACCTGACAGCATTGAACCAAGGAACACATTAAATAAATAATTGTGTAAATAACTTAATTTGGCTAGGATTTGAACCAAAAAGAAAAAGAGTAAAGAAAAAGGTGATTTTAAGAGGTTTTACCGGAACTGCATTCAGGATGGAGTTAATATTCGCAATTAGGTTTCTTCGTTTGTTAGAGCTCACAATGTGAAACTTTTACGGGCCCTTTAGCCCTTCAACTTTTAGCACAATTGAGAAAATTGCTTAATTTTACGCTTTTGTCAAGTTGGGGGGGGGGGGGGGGACCTTCTTTGTCTGGTAAGATTTTTTTTCAAAATCAAAACACAATATATTCCGATAGGTAATGGGTGAATGGGGCCTGGCATTGTGAGGAAAGTCGTCTCCTAATAAATTGCAAAAATACCCGACTTCCTATTTTAGCCTCCTTTCGATTTTAGCAAAAACATGAAAGTAGACGTATGAGATCAACACAGGGCCAGAAATTGTGTGTCTGTCTGTGTGTGTCTGTGAGTGTGTGTATATCGTGTCTGTCCACCCACCAATCAATTCAAACACGGTGAAACCGAATTGAACGAAATTTGGTACTGATGTACCACTAGCAACGGGCACCTCAGTGTCATGTTTTATATCGCCACCATCTTGACGGAAATATAATGCCGGCCACCCAAATGTTCAAAGCTTAAAACGCATTACGACCAACCTAATCATCTCATATCTACCAATTTTTCACCTACATACCTTTATGAGGGAAGCGTCTTTTCATCATACTACAAGGTCATCATCTCGATATTTTGTAGATGGCGGCCATGTATGTGAGTATATCGATCCCCCCTATCAATTCAAACACAACTGAACCCAAATCGAATAACCTTTGGCACAGAGGTAGCACTAGCAAGGGACAACTCAGTGTCATGTTATATATCGCCACAATCATAACAAAAACGTAATGGCGCCCACCCAAATATTCTGATATTAAATCAAATTACGACTAACCTAATCGTCCGATCTCTACCAAATTTTGCAACAATATACCTTAATGTGGGAGGCGTCTTTTACCCAAAATAGAAGGTCATCAGCAAAATAGTTTCCAGGTGGTGGTTGTATGAATCATGCTAGTATTATAGCCTAACCGTAACCTACAATTAAACAAGGCCTGGCCTCAATAATTCAGCTTATCGTACATAGGGAGGTTTAATCTGTCTTCAAAGAGATGACGGGTAGGATATTATTATATTATAATAGAATATGTGACCGTAGACGTGACTAGCAGGTCAAGCATACCGTGCCATATCGTTGTGGGCCCGTGCCGTCCCGTTGTCAACATGGCCGCAAATTTTAATCGTAAATACATATATTTCCGTAACTTCCTAAGTGTATATCCTTTTAGGAATGTACTGAACAAAGTAATTTATATTTAGTATCAAATGGTTTAGAGAAACGCCAGAAAACGGTAATGAAATCGTTGATTTCAACACAAAATATGATACAGTTATACTGAACTAGTTGTTTATCAAGTATTAGCGTAACGCATCCGTGGCGCAAAGGTAGCGACTTGGGCTCATAGTCTGGGTGTTCGTGGATCAAATCCCTGCAGGTTCAAATTTCATTATTTCGTTCTCTTTGTTATTTATTGATTTATAACGTTATGATGTTAAGCATAATTGTATAGTGTGTATTTGCAATCGAAAATATTATATATACGGTATACTTATAACACCACATATTTCCAAACTCGATCACAGCTATTAATATTCGTTGACCTTGATCCGCTGTGGAGACTCTTGTTGTTGTTGTTGTTTTTGTTGTTGATTCTTTAGGGGTTTTGCGACATCATGATATTGTAGCCCCGTTTACTTGGGTGTGTGTAGAAGTTGTCTTATAACCTGTGTCCTTGTGATGTCTGAAGGCTTACTAGTGTGTGTATATTTACACCAGGATGGTTTTGGGTAGGAAGCTCTTGTTGTTATTTCATTTGAGATGCATGGACATCATGGTCATTTAGCCCCGTGCACTGGGGTGAGTGTTGAATTTTGTCTGATAACCTGTGTTATTGTGATGGCAGTATTAGTGTGTGTATATATAATTCAGGTCAGGATTCAATCAATATCCGTATAGCACGTTGTATTTCAACAAGCTTCTACAATCTACATTCAATTATACTCCTTGAAAAGGACAAAGAGTTATAACTATACCCATGCATTTAGGAGAAAATAGGCTATATGTACTTTATTGAACATCTTGTTTATTTCTTGTTATTCTCTTCAACATGGATATGCTTTTGGGCTGGAAGTCTATTTGGAATTAGCGTGAACAAATTACCGATATTCAGTTACCATGGCAACAAATGAAAGCGCACTAATCTCACTCGTCAAAGCGTGTTGCTGCGACAAATTTACGACATTTGGTTACCATGGCAACAAGTGTAAGTGAACTTAGTTCCTACTAGATGAAGCTTGCACGATTTATAATAAGAATAGATCAATAAAACATATCAATGATTCTATATTTCAGTTCTGCAGCAGCTTAAATAAATACATACGTTTGTGAATATTCAAAAAGGCTAAATGTTTGCAAAATACGTACCGTTCGTGAGTTGAAGACTCTACTAGGGTTGGTTTCCAAGTGGACGCTGCCTCTGAATTGTTAATGAGACGATCTGGAGTGCGTCCAAAGGAGAAACTGCTCTCGTGAGGCCTCTTATCTTCTAGAGCATGAAATTGTAGCTGCTAGACCTCCTTCACAGAGAAGTTACATTAGCCATTAGAATCCTCTCTATCGGGATCCCACTGTAAGTATACAAGTTGCTTATAACTGTAGGTACATACAGTAATTCCAGTTCATCTAATTCCAAGAATGCTCTTTTGAATTCGAGGACAATGAGACATTTAATGTGAGGTGTTCAATACCTTGGCTAGAAAAACTTCGAAAGGACCTCAAATACGCAAACATAAGTTCGATGAAGAAGATGATAAGTATTGTTTTAAGTGGCCTAATATCTAGGTTCTTCTTCTTCTCCTTCTCCAGCATGATTAATCCTACTTATGTGGGGCCGCTGATGCGGATATTCCTCCTCCAAGTTGTTCTATTCCGGACCATTTCCTCCACAAGCCCCCGCTGTTTCATGCTTTATTGACGCTGTCCATCCATCGCCTTTTTGGTCGTCCTCGACTCCGTTTCCCTGGTGGAAGCATTTTACATCATCCTATTACCCACATAATCTTCATCTCTTTCCTTAACATGGCCATACCATCTGAGGCAAGCTTCTCTGATTTTCTCAGAAACTTGCACCACGCTAAGTCGTCTAGGTTATCGGCCCATAATGGTGCAGATGAAAATGAAATGTAAACTATAACTAAAACTAACCACTAGCTTATATACTAGAAGAAGAAATGGAAAACAAAAGGAGAATAAGACAAATAAAATACAGGAGGAAAGGAAATGCCCTCAACCCTCGAAGAATGCGGATTGAGGGACTTGTAAGGAAGGAGAGCCATGAAAGGTAGATAGGAAAGTGAAATAGGAGAGGGTCCGCCCCAGATGTAATGGATAAGAGGGGGAAAACCGGACCCAGCTCAGGAATCCCTCGGGGTCGCCAACTCCCGAACTCACCAGTCGTGAGCTCCTGAGGGTGTAGCAATATCCAGGGTGCACCAGAAGTGGTGGGGCTACATACACCCTGCCTCCTTGAGGGCCTTGAGCAGAAGGCAGGAGATAACATGAAAAGAAAACGAAGGCTGACCCCACGCAGAAGGAGGGTATCAGAAGAGATGAGACAAGGGCTAATTAAGGCGGGAAAGGAAGAGACTCCCTAGGCCTCAGATACCCTAATACCGTTGGGGTCGGAAGAGAACAAGAGTTGACCAAGGGAGGTCGACAGGAAAGGAGCCCGGCACAATTAAGTGGAAGCAATGCCGGACTCTGCTAGGGCTCCTTGGTCGCCAACCCACGTCACACTAGATGTGAGCCCCTGGGGGGAAAACATAAGTTCAACAGACATTTCAGAAAGATAAACCTTCAGATACAAAGTAAACAAATGGGAAGTTACATCAGAGCAACCAAAACAAAGACAGCACAGACCAAAGTCTGAATAACACAGGTTATCAGGTTATTGCGCAACACATACACCCGAGGGGCTAAATAACCACAATGCCCTACTAAAATGAAACAACAAAATCTCTATCTTCCATCTACATGGCTTGCACTATTTCTGCATTTGCCTTTTCACTGGTGTGATGCAGCACTCCATGGCTCCCTGTTTTGAACTAATCGTTTCATCTCAACATATCTTACCACACTTTACATCCGAAGCAATCTGTCTAACATATTCTAACCTTGGTCTACCCCTACAGTTCTTGTCCTCAACCCTTCCTTTCACGACTAAGTTTGCTAATCCTGGGCGTCTTAGTATGTGACCTACCAATCTATCTCTTCTCTTCATTAGCAGTCGGCAGAAACATCTCTCCTCTCCTCCTCGTCTTAATACCTCTTCATTTGTAACCCTATCTACCCATCTGATGTTCATCATTCTCCTGTAACACCACATCTCAAATGCTTATATTTTCCTTCCTTCTGCTGCTGCAACAGTCTGAGTTTCACTTCCAAAAAGCGCTACGCTCCACACAAATGCTTTCAAAAATGGCTTTCTAAAACCTAAATCTATATTTCATGTCAACGAATTTCTTTTCTCTAGAAATGCTTTCCTTCCCTGAGCCAACCTACTTTTCATATCCTCTTTGTTTCGTCCATCACTGGTTATTTTGCTTCATAAGTAACAGAAGTCTCCTCTTTCATTTGGCTGTATTCCATTATTTTTGTTTTATTTTAATCATGAATTCCTTCCTCAAGATGGAGTCCATACCATTTTAAAGCTCATTCAAATCCTCTGGTAAATCTTCATTACAAGACCTAACAACTTAACACCATCACTTCTCATCATTACGATCGTGAAAACCCCATTCTTAGAATGTATTTTCAATTTTATATTTACGATAACTACGAGGGGCGTACTATACTGTTTTACACTTTATTTTTTCTACCTAAATGAAGTACATTACACATGACATGTTACGTCCATCTTCTCAACATAATCTCCTTGTAACTTTATGCAATTTTGCCATCGATGTGTCAGTCTCCAGACATACCATAAACCATTCTTTCGGAGGGCTGCGTACCCCTGCCTTGACAGCTGTGTCCAGTTCTGCAAAATCTGCAAAACGGCGATCACACAATGGAGGCATAGGGGCAGTCCACCACCAAAGAAATGTCGAACAGTGCCATTAGTTGGCAAGCGAATGGCGACAGTGTTCTGGGACACAAAGGGCATCATCCTCATTGACGGGCTGGAATTGGGGGCCACGATTAACAGTGCAGCATATGTGGCAACCCTTAAGCACTTACGTCGTGCCATTCAAACTAAGCGGCCAGGAAAAAGGGCTAAAGGTGTGTTTCTGCTACATGACAATGTCCGCCCCCACACTAGCCGAGAGACCACCGCTGCCATTGATCACGGTGCTGCCATACCTACTATACTCTCCCAACTTGGCACCAAGTGATTATCACCTGTTCCGGAACATGAAGAGACCTCTGGAATGAGCTGTCAAGGTATGGGTACGCAGGTCTCCGAAAGAACGGTTTCAGGAATGTCTGGAGAGACTGTAACATCGATAGCAACTGTGCATAAAGTTACAAGGAGATTATGTAACAACTGATGTGTAATGTACTTCATTTAGGTAGAAAAAAAATAAAGTGTAAAACAGTGTAGTACGACCCTCGTAGTTCTTGTATGGGAGTGAATTGTGAACTGAAATCTCAGCCGAGACATTAGAATGTGGGTGTATTACTTCTCGACGGAAGTACTCTTCCTCTCCGATGTTATCCCACCAAGCAATGAGCCCCTTTCAGCATCAATGTCTTTGTTAGAAGCACGGAGTATTGTCATTATCATACCTTCTTTGTGCCAGAGCTTCTCTCTCCCACTCCACTGTTTGATCAGCAGGTCGCGCAAAGAATCCATTACGTCTGAACGGTTTCTATAGATTGTGAGATTGTCATCTTCCCATTTGTATGGATACAAACAGACTCTTACAACTCACTTCGGTTCCCCGCTGTTCCTTATTATGTATCTCCAGAGCAGAATGTTCCAGAGTATTGCTCATTGGGGAGCACAAAGCTATCTAGATACATTAAATAACATTATTATTTGAGAATGTCTCTTGTTGATAGGCATTGCGAAAAAATCATGGTGCAGTGACTAACATTCTTAGTTGTCACCTTTGATACCTGGCTCTGTCAAGAAATGTAATACTAGTCTGATGCCTGGAACGGAGTACCTTCAGCCTCATGAGGAAGAACTCAAAAGAAGTTGGTTCGATTCCCACCTCAGACATCCTAGAAGTGGTTTTTCGAGGTTTCCCACTTATATTTTAGGTGAAGGGCATGGCTGCCTCGTACCAAATCCTATCCTGCTTAATAAAATAAATAATTATGTGACGAACTACAGAGCCACTTTTCTTAAAAATTACGATTCATGCCAATGACTGATCTATATATCAGAAATGAAATGCTACATTGGATCTATCAGCGTGCGTAAAATCACCTTGGCAACAATGTCATGTATGTGTTGCTCAGAATTGATCTATTATTGTCCCACTTTTGGATGAAATCCATTTGTTAGTATAGAAGTCATAAGTATTTAAAATTGGACCTATCAACATGCTTAGAATCATGTTGGAAGAACTGACATGTATCTAGAATGTCAGATACTATACCTGTGCGAAGTTTAGAGCTGTTGGCTTGCATACTTTCTGATAAATTGGAATTATGATTCAAAATAGAGAGAGCACTTATTAACTTTTGGAAGCCATGTTTCCTCTGAAGATTACCCATAGTCATATCTATTATGGTACTAAAAGCACATACGAAATTTGGTTGAAATAGATTTGTTAATATAGAAGATACATACATTTAAAATTTGTCCTATCAGCAGGCTTAGAATCGTTTTTGCAGCACTGACGTATATTAGTTACTCCAAATTAATGTAGAAGGTCATTTAATATAAGTGTGCAAAATGTCGAGCTGTTGGCTTGCATACCTTCTAAAAGGCTATATTTGTATTAGGATAAAAAAGAAAGAGTATTTTTCAACAGTCGGCAGCCCTGGTTGCTCTTAAGAATACGCATAGTCATATCTGTTATGGTACATAGAATGCATACGAAATTTGGTTGAAATCCAATTGATAGTGTAGAAGTTACATGCGTTAAAAAATTGGACCCATAAGCTGACATAGACTCATGTTGGCAACACTGTCATGTATGATATGCTGGAAATTAATCTGAAATGTAATTATCTACTGTATGTGTGAGTGGCAATTTTGAAATAGCTCCCATACATACCTTCCGAGATATCCAACATGGAGCTCAAGTTTCAATTGCGATTTTTCAGCAGTTGGTTGCACTGACGTCATTTTCATAATATGACCATGAGATATTCAGGTATAGATCTTTTACAATTTGGTTCCGATAGCTGCAGCCGTTTAGGAGTTTATAGGGGGATCGGGGATACACACAATCAGACAGAAAGACACACATTTCCCCAGATCGATCTCATAAGTCTACTCTTTCCACATTTTTACAAATTGTGAAAAGTAGGCTAAACACCTAATTCTGGCTGAATATGTAGACTGGTGTCACCAGAGTAGTTAAAGATACAGATTTTAATACAGGCATCACAATAACACAGGTTATTATGCAGACTTCCTACAGTCATGTACAAGGAGCTATATGACCTCGATGTCGCAAAACCATAATAGTACATTATGCAACGAGCCTATAATGGCGATAATTAAGACACGAGTATGTTTATAAAACGAGCGTATGCGAGTTTTATAATTTCCATACGAGTGTCTTAATTACCATTAGAGGCGAGTTGCATACGACTGTTTATGTTCGACGATAATTTTAACTTCAATATATGTTTTAACATAAATATTCATAAATATCTGTTGAGATTCAGTCACTCGAATTTTGTGATCGGAGTGCAGCGCTGGGTAGGATATCTCTGTTTTCCAAGCTCTCTGACCGACCGACGCATGCGCTCTGTGTGCTTCAATAGCATATGTGCAGATCATGCACCATTATTCAGTAAAACTGTCACCGAAGTCGTTTGAAAGCAATCTGCTGTGTAGAAATTGGATTTGGGGATATTAAGATACAGTGCTCTTTCTTGTCTCATATTTGCCAGTTTATTTACGCGAACATATGGACGGTGCACTTTCGGTAATTTATATAGACATGTTGGATTTTGAGCGCATGCGCGAAGGTATCCTTACCTAATTGGTCACACAACTGTTTCTTGAGCTCTGATTGGTGGGAGAAACTATAATGAGCCTCATTATGATACAGTTTTCTGACACATAATGGTCACATTTCCATATCGTCGAACATAAAATTATTTAACAACATTGTGGACAGGAATGTGTGGGGAATCTGTCTAGTAACCTGTGTCATTGTGATAGTTGTGGTTAGGATTTGGAAGACTGGAGCTGTTGTCATAAGCTAGGAACCATCATGGCATTTGCCTGGAACAAAAGTGGAAAAAACACGGTAAAACACTTTTAGGATATTTGTGGTGGGAATCGAACCCATCTCTTCTGAGTTTTGCCTCACGACACAGTGTACCCCGTTCCGGTCCTCAGAGGATAATTAAATTATTTGACTGAGCCAGCAATTGAACCTGGAATCTACGCTAGCAGCCAACAACGAGAGCCACTAAGTGGATTAGTTAAACCCTTTTACACGAGGCTGATGCTCTATGGGCGCCTTCCGTGGCGTAGTTGGTAATATGCTGAGCTCCCATGCCCAAGATCGCGAGTTCAAACCCGGCTGAAGTAATCGGATTTTTTAAGAACGTATAAAGTCCCTCAGTATGCCTTCCTTCGGAGGGGAAGTAAAGCCGGCGGTCCCATATCGCAGATTTATGACGTGATAAAGAACCTTCCACTAATTACACTTGTGTGAAGCTAAATTATAGTTTAGATTTGACTGACGCTCTTAGGTTCAACGTTCTTCGCCAGGAGCCGACTACGGTGGCATCTAGTAACCAAGTTCAGAACTAGTTAGTGTTTGATGGTGGCGTTTGGTAGCAAAAGATGGAACTACTTGAAAATCGAATGTCTGCAGTCCTTACTTGAATTAAAAACGGATAACACACACTAATACAGCCATCACAATTAACACCGGTTATCAGACATATTCTACACACACCCAAAGTATACGGGGTTGCATGACCGCATTGCCGCAGCCCCTAAACTAAGGAACCAACCAACCAACATGATCCTTTATGGTTGTTGTTTCATTTGAGTGGCTTGGACATGGTGTTCATTTATCCCCGTATACTTGGGTGTGTGTGGAATTTTGTCCTATAACATGTGTTATTGTGATGGCTGTATTAGTGTGTGTATTTGTAATTTAGGTGAGGATTGGGAAGGAAGTGTCCGTGACGTTAAGTTAGGCACCATCCTGGCATTCTCTTGGAGTAGACGTGGGAAACCATGGAGGAAAACCACTCCCAGTAACTAATATACGTCAGTGCTGCCAACACGACTCTAAGCCTGCTGATAGGTCGAATTTTTAAATGCATATAACTTCTATATTACAACATCGAATTCAACCAAATTTCGTATGTGCTTTGTGTACCATAACGGCTGTCTTGAGAGCAATCAGGGCTGCCAACTGTTAATAGGTGCTCTCTTTATGTTTTATCCTAACTCCAATATATCAGAATGTATGCAAGTCAACAGCTCTAAACTTTGCACACGTAGAGTACCTGACATTCTAGATTAATTTGGAATAACTGATACGTGGCAGAGCTGCCAACATGATTCTATGCCTGCTGATAGGTCCAATTTTTGAATACTCGTAACTTATATACTTACAAAGGTTTTTCATCCAAAATTGGGACAATAATTGATCATAATATCTCAGATTCATTCTGAGCAACACATACATGACATTGTTGCCAATATGATTTTACGTTAGCTGATAGATCCAATGTAACATATCATGGCTGAGATGGGAATCGAACCCAGTCCTTCACGGTGACAGCCAAGAGCGCTATCCATTACGCTACAGGGCGAACTGATCCTCCACAGAATTCGAACCAAGATTGTCAGGCTCTGCGACACTGGCGATCCCTTCGAATGAAAACAGAGAAAGGAGAAAAAGAGATTTGAAATGTGGGGCGCAAAGCGTGAAATTAAACTTTTCCAGATAGCCGTGGTAATAGAGGCTCCACACAGGATTCTCGCCAGATCTAATTAACATCATGCGCCATGGACTTGCCAATTAAAGGGATATATCCTTCTCACAAGCGATTTCAATAAACAACGGAACATACAGACCAGCCTGGATTGCGCTTCTTTTATTTTCATGAATACGCCTTACAAGACTGAAAGAAATTAATTAGGAGTCTTGGTTAAACACATTTATTATTTAAGAACAGGATTTTCACGATTGCAATGAAGTCGAATGTAAGCTAACAGTTATTAGGTCGTAGAGGAGACTTTGCTAATTCCTCGATACGGCTACAGTAATCCCGCAGTACTTGAAATATACTTTAATGTTCGACGATGTCGAAATGTAAATACACCCTCTGTCTGAAAAGTTCTGTGAATGGGCTATATTACGAACGGATTGTGGGCCTAACTGAAACAGCCGTTACTCTCCTTCGAAGTAATCCTCGTGGATGGTTGTGCACTTCTGAGAACGACTGAACAAGTCCTGGAAACTCCTGGCATAGTCTTCTTTATGAATAGCCCTCAGTTTGGGTCGTCAAAACCCTAAATTGAAAGCAAGAGAGAAGCGTGAATTTATGCAACTTGCCTTGCACACCTGATAGACGGGCGGCAGTGTGATGGGTGAATTTATGCAACCTAACGTGCACACCTGTTCGACGGGTGGCAGTGAGAAGGATGAATGTTCCGTGGAATGGAATGGTCCTGAAAATCATCGTCATGGGTGATGAGACCTGGTGCCTGAGGTACGACCTTGAAGGCAAGAGTCGAAGTATGGAGTATCGGGGTCCAGGGTCGCCGAAAAGCCTTGAAGGGCCAGAGGTTTTCGGCCATTCCGGATATCCAACGTAATGTGACGACCCAACTCAAGGCTATCCCTCAGGAAGACTACGCCAGGACTTGTACATCCGTTCTAAGAAGTGCATAACCATGCATGGGGATTACTTCGAAGGATAGTAACGGCTGTTTCAGGTAAGCCAACAATCCGTTCGTAATATAGACCCATTCACTGAACTCTTCAGATAGAAGGTGTATTATATGTCAGGAAACAGTATCATAATGGGGGTCGTTAAAGTACTATGATACATTATAAAACAGTTTCTCCATCCAATCAGAGCTCATTCATTGACCGATTGGGTAAGGATAGCTTCGCACATGCATTCAAAATGCAACATGTCGGACATGAATTACATGATTAGAAAGTTGAAATATAAAGGATATCCGATCAACCATTGTAGTTATAATGCCAAACAGACAAAATCAGCGTGAACCTTTACGGTAACAGGAAAATACTATGAAATATGCAAGAAATTTAGGAATCTACGTCCAGAAGTTTGCAACACCATCTTTATAGCCATTATCGACATGGAAAGTGTGCACTATCCCTAATGTTTGCATAAACAAACTGGGCAATATTGCAAAAGAAATAGCACTGTACCTTAATATCCGCGACCCCAATTTCTACACAGGGCATTGCGTACGATTTCGCTGACAATTTTAGTGAATGCTGTTGTCGACATACACACCAGAATGCCATGGAAGTAGCAGCAGTATGACATTAGATCCACGGAAATTATAATCCAGCTCTCTGTTCAGTAAAGGGATTTCTTATGCCAAACCTTTCCGCCAGATGTCATGGTTGTTCTATTTGGGACTCCATTGACTTGCCTTCCATTGACATTCTATACACATCGAATATGAAGAATAACTAGTTGATAATACTATATATTTTAATTTTAAAACGTTTGTAACGGCCTATTCTGCGTTATTTGGCCAAAATAACAAAATGATCCAACATATTAGCCTACCCCTGTGCGTGATCTTTTGGTGCTACTTCAGGATAAACAATGTCTCAAAGCTTTGGAATTCGTTATTGGGTAGAGAGCAAATGCTGATCCCACACAATTCCCAAGAAGAAGACGTCAACCGACAGAATATCGACAGATATTTAAGAATATTTATGTTAGAACATAAAGTTATAATTATCGTCGAACATAAACAGTCGTATGCAACTCGTCTATAATGGTAATTAAGACAATCGTGTCTTAATTATTGTCATTATAGGTTCGTTGCATAATGTACCTACTATTTCTATTGTGATACCACAGCTCGGGAGCCGTGGTCATCTCACCAGTTGTGTTGTGTCAACTAGTTAATTTCCCTTGGCTATCCATTTCGAAATGACAAATGCTACCACCTGGTGGTAAAATCCTGAACATATGTGTTATATGTTGGTGAAGTAGCATATTTATAAAATTTCATGTATTTTGGTGGTGTCGTAGTGGTGGTAATGAAGCATAATATTAGCAGACTTATCATATTATAGATTCTAAGTCTCCGTGGCGTAGGTGGCAGCACGCCGGCCTGTCACCGCTGGATCCATGGTTCAAATCCGGTCACTCCATGTGAGATTTATGCTGGACAAAACGGAGGCAGACAGGTTTTTCTTCGGATACTACGGTTTTTCCTGTTACAATTTGCTTCCAGCAACAGTCTCCACTATCAGTTCCGTTCATCTGTCATTCAGTTAATCATTGCCCCAAGGGTAAAAGGAAGGAAGATTATAGTTTTACGTAACCGTTAATCTCGAGATCATAAGCCACGAGACCTCCTTTTTACGTGGAATCCGAACCACAGGACATGGCATTTCACTTTGAAAATCTCACATGCATTGACCGGGAATCGAACCCGGTCCGCCGTGGTGAGAGGCGAACAGCTTGACCGCAACACCTCCACGCTCCTTTGCCCCATGGGAGTACGACAGATATTTATGAATATTTATGTTAGAACATATAATAAAGTTATGGAAGGACATTGATGCTAAATGGGATCAATATAAATTAACACCAAGAAGAGAAGCTGTAGCCTTCTTCAGACTTAACACTGGCCATGACTGTCTTGCAGCTCATCTGAAACGAATCAACATCCTGACATCTGAAGAATGCACACTTTGTTACGAACCTGGAAGTAAAATGGATAAGGGGCACCTGCTACATTGCAACAAACTTGGTGTGACTGCTAGAACTTCAGGAAACCTCACACAACTCTATTGGAACGCAGGAAATCTGATGGATTGGAATCCGGGCTAGCCATAGGAAACAACAACAACATATAATAAGTTATAATTATCGTCAAACATAAACAGTCGCATGCAACTCGTCTATAATGGTAATTAATACTTCGGCAGCCGGCACAGTTCATATCCTCGCCACTAGATGGGGGCTTCATTCATTCCATTCCCTGACGCAGTCTGTCGTCTGGAAGCAGGCTATGGATTTGCATTTCATATTGTAGATTAAGACAAGGTATCGTGGATTACCGGGTGAGTTAGCCATGGTCGTTAAGGCGTGGCTGTAGGCAGTCGCTCACATCCGGGAGGCGAGGAGGTTTGAATCCCCCCGCCGGCAACCTTGAAGATGGTCTTCTGTAATTTCCCATCTTCCTACCAGGCAAATGCCGGGGTGGGTCCTCAACTACAGGTCACCGACGCTACCTTCTAATTCCTCGTCCTTACAACCACACTTTCCTCCCCAGACAACACTCCATATGCAATAGTACTTGTAGCTCACCCCATGGGTGTCCGCATAGAAGCAGCTACAAAGTCTGGAGAGCCGAACCTGTCCTCGGACACTCGCGGTACTAAAAGGTATACCGTACGTTAATAAAAAATCAAGGATTTAGTCCAAGAACCTAGTGGCCTATCAACCAAACATCCATATTAAAATATTCAAGGTAGATGACCTCGCTGTTCCGCCCCTTAAAACAACAATAACTAACTTTTTAAATCGGTAAAGAGTTACTAAATTCAAATTTCTTCGATAGTGTTATTAGCCTATTTTCATTTATGAGATCATCTCTTTTCCGTGTGTCTGTGTGTGCGTGTGTGATTCGTGTGTGTGAGTATGTGTCCCCCCCCCTAATAAAATCTAAACGGCTGGAGCGATTTCAATGAAACTCGGTTAGTTCATAGCACTATTCAGGACGACCCCGACCGTGCCATTCAAATTTTGTTACGTCTCACCAATCCAACATGGCGACTGTGCGAAATATTTCACTAGCATACAATATCTCCGAAACTATTACTGATGTCACCCTGGAATTTTGTACGGTAATAAAGGGAACTACTAGAAGTTCACGTATGTGACTTTTGGAAATCTGGTACCTACAAAACCAACATGACGGCCAAGCGAATTTGCGACATTTAAATAGACGTTTCTCGCGATTTAACCAACCAAACGCAATCAAACTTGGTACAGTATATGTTTATACACATTGTAATACACCGACATCTAATGTCATTCAATTGTTCACATATTCTCAAGTTGGCGACTGTGCGAAATATTTCACTAGCATTCAATATCTCTGAAACTATTACCGGTATCACCCTGATATTGTGTACGGAGATAAAGGGCGCTACTGGAAGTTTATGTATGGGACTTTCAAAAGCCGGTTAACTAGAAAACGAACATGGCGACCAAGCGAAGTTAAAAGATTTAAATAGATTTTTTTTCGCGATTTAATGATCCAAACGCAATGAAACTTGGTACAGTAAATGTTTATACACATTATAAATCACTGGTATCTAGTTTAGTTCAATTGTTTCCATAACTACAAGATGGCAGCCGTGCGAAATTTTAAAATCTCGCTTTTACTCCTTGTGTCCTAATCATGCGATTGAAGTTTGAATACTACATGTACCCAATAATCTTCATGTAACAGTACATAACTCTAAGACCCACATATATAATAATGCAACATGGCGAACATCCGCAATATTTAGTCGGTTCTCAATATCTACGAATCTATTACAGCAATCAAACTGAAATTTTGTATGTTGATAGAGGCAATTAACATGAAAATAGGCTTTAGTTCTTCACGGAACTACTTGTTTTAAGTATTAGACAACCCATACCAGGTACGATTTTAAGAACTGAATTTATGTCACAAATAAGCCTAATAGGTAGTAATTTAATTTCTATGTTAACTTTTTGAAATCCTTTCTCTTGATTATATATGAAATACTGTTATATATATTTGAATCGCAGCCAATTGCCATAAGCTGGGTATTTTTGATTGAACGCCCGAGGGCTCCCAACAAGTTCATTGTCAAGTAGTTCCAACTTTGGCCACCGGATGCTACTGTTACTAACACTAGCGGCGAATGTTGGAACTTGATCGAGCGGTTCCTAACAAGCGAAATATAACCTACAAATTTTGCTACACACCTTCGTAGATTTTGTGTTAAGAAAACGCAAGCATAATGAACCGTCCTATGCAAAGGGAGGAGAGAGGTCGTTAGAAATTATTTCCTCACTAAGCACTGTCGCCACGGATAGCACTTTTCATATCATCCACAGGCTCTGGTTGATCCCTGTTTGCCATTACTCCCCAACGGGCTCCCATCATATCTTTTTCACGTCCACTATTTTATAACTGAAGCCTATGAGCGGAAATGTAGCTGCGATTATCCACGGGAAGTACCTTATTGTTGTCCTTATAACTTTGCCTCTGACATGATATCCATGGGCATCCCTCCACGTTAAGCTAGTCGGAAGGTCGGTCGCATGTTCATATGTTCATTATAGATGTTTTTGTTAAGTCATGCAGGCGAGAACAGAGTCCACTATAAAATTGGTTGGTTGGTTTAGGGGCTGCGACAACGCGGTCATGTAGCCCCGTGTACTTTGGGTGTGTATAGAATTTGTCTGTATTAGTGTGTGTTATATGTGATTCATGTAAAAGGACTGCAGACGATTAATTGTTCCAACTAGTTCCTGCTTTTGCTACCAAATGGTACCATCCACGACACCTAGCTGCGGGCGTGGCAACTAAATGCCATCGCAGTCAGCACCAGGTGGCGAACGTTGGAACTAATAAAGCGTTATCAAACTAACCAACAAATATTAGCTTCTACAAGTGTAGTTAGTGGAAGGTCCTTTTTCATGCCATAAATCTATGACATGGGGCCGCCGGCTTTACTTCCCCTCCGACGACTTTGGCCTGGTTTGAACCCGCGATCTTGGGCACAGAAGCTCAGCATGCTACCAACTATGCCACCGACGCCGCTCCAATATAAAATTACTTATCGGAAAATAGAACGTAAAAATGTTGGTGTGGCTTACAAGCAGTTAAACGATGCTCCTCTCTTGGTAAAATGCTTCTGTATGCTTATGCATGTTAGTTAACTGATCCTTACCTGAAGATGTTGCATGGTGAACGAAAGTGCCTCTTTTTAGGTTGCTCTTACATCTGCGTTTTAACTGACTCATGAACAAATATTTACATAGTATTCTCAGCACAGTGATTTTTAAAGAGATATTAGTAATAGAGGTGACAGATTTGAATTTGAAAATGTATCATTTTAGGTTGGGCTTACATCTCCGTGTTGACTGACTCATGAACAAATATTTACATAGTATTCTCAGCACAGTGATTTTTAAAGAGATATTAGTAATAGAGGTGATAGATTTGAATTTGAAAATGTATCATTTTAGGTTGGGCTTACATCTCCGTGTTGACTGACTCATGAACAAATATTTACATAGTATTCTCAGCACAGTGATTTTTAAAGAGATATTAGTAATAGAGGTGACAGATTTGAATTTGAAAATGTATCATTTTAGGTTGGGCTTACATCTCCGTGTTGACTGACTCATGAACAAATATTAACATAGAATTCTCAGCATAGTGGAATATTAAGAGTTATTTGTAATAGAGGTGACAGATATAATTGCTGGTTCAACCCAGAGTTTTCTCATAAAAGCTGTGCGGTAAATGTTAAGCGAGGCCAATTTGTCAACCAATACATCATCTTGTTCTCTGTCTTCATCCGTCTCGCTGTTTGTTCGCGACCAGCCGCTCATTTGTCTTGCGCTGTGACTGCCACCTGTGAACATAGCGATACAACACGCTGCCTAATGCATATTCATGACGTCACTCCCTATATTCACTTAGCTGCTCAGAAGGCCGTTGATTTTAAAATCAATTCCAAATTGGAGTTATTAATATTAATAGCCTCCCTAATAAGATCGTGTCCGCTAGTCGTAAACTCATTAACTGATGGTGGATATCAGTCTCTCCGCGCTTCACAGCTGTTTGGTTAGCACACGTTACTGTACTACTACTAATACTAGTCTACTAATTAATACAGTATAACTCCAATTACCCTAATCAATTGGGACCAGACTCCATTCGGATAATCAAAAATTCGGATAATTGGATTTACATACTTGGTATACTTACATAATGTATTTTCAAGAAAAAGAGCTTATTTTCGGCACCTACTTTATTTTGTGACATGGATGTTATATGGACAAAAGAAATAAAAGGTTAACATTGAAGTTGTCAGAATGGGTATAATCATGTAAAATTCTGACAACTTCCATCTTTAGAACTTAAAGGTTCATTCTGGTTCCGTATTGATAAAGTAATTGGTATAAACAGGTTGAAGGTTCCGCCTGATCAATACATTTATTAATTATGATCACTGTGTGGTCATTAGTGGGACATTTTTCGAGGCCTAATTAATAGTTTTGGCCCCTTCATCAGCCGATATGACAGAAAACGATACAAGATTATATTGCTTAACACTTAAAATTCCCTTAAAATTGAATCTTGTATGGTGCACCATAAAGAGAGATTGAAACATTTTACGCCTAAGGTGAGTGATGTCAAAAATCTTATGAACTAGGCTTATAAACACATTCATTACACGTCTCACTGTGTTTTCAATAGCTTCTAAAGACCATGTCCCACTAATGACCACACAGTGAGCGTATTTAATAAAAGTATTGATCAGGCGGGACCTTTAACCTGTTTATACAAACATCAATGTTAAACTTTTATTTATTTTTGTGTATATAACATCCACGTAAGTTTCCTAAGGTTTATATTTTTGCCCCTCTCCTTTATGACTTTCTAGATTTTTTTTTCTCATTTCTATCTTAATCTTCTTTCTAGTTCACTGTTCCTCCTTCAAGCTGGTTTTATATGAAGATTCATTTCTTTCGCATTTAACATATTTTTGTAACAGATCTGTTTCTTTTTTAATTTTAGTGTATGTGTTTTTAGCTTTTAGACAATTACATTTTTTGGAATAGTTTTTAGAACAAACTTCTTTTATGGCAAAATATGTTAATGTATTGTAAATCTTGCATTTCTATTCATATTTTCGCTGAGAAAGGTCACAATAAAAAGTACAAATTAATATTGACTTAAGGTTTTTAAGTTCGATTCCCGATTCCCGGTCAATGCATGTGAGATTTTCGATGTGAAATGCCATGTTCTGTGGTTCGGATTCCACGTAAAACGGAGGTCCCGTGGCTTATGATCGCGAGATTAATGGTCACGTTAAACTACAAGCTACCCTTTTAAGGTTTTTAAGGACGGCTTCGGTGGCGTAGTGGGTAGCATGCTGAGCTTCTATGCCCAAGATAGCGGTTCAAACCCGGCCTAAGCCGTCGGATTTTTTAAGAGCGTTAAAACCCCTCAGTATGCCTTCCTTCGGAGGGGAAGAAAAGCCGGTGGTCCCATGTCATAGATTTATGGCATGTTCAAGAACCTTCCACTAATTACACCTGTGTGAAGCTAAATTGTATAGGTTAAGAATATAAACAACGCTCATAGGTTATTACGTTCGTTGCCAAGAGCCGACTGCGGTGGCGTCTAGTAGCTAACTTCTGAACTAGGCCTAGTAGTCGTTGACGGTGGCGTTTGTCGGCAAAAGTGGGAACTATTTGATAAATTCAAAGTTGTAGTCCTTAGTTTAATTAAAAAACAGATGCACACACTAATACAGCCATCACAATTAACACCGGTTATCAGACAGATTCTGTGTGTTAGGTAGTCAGCCCGAAGGCTGGTTGGATCCTCAAAAAGTACCGCCGTTACGTTATGTGAGTAGATACCCACAAAAACCCAAGGCAGCACTATTTAGACAGATTCTACACACACCCAAATTACACGGGGCTACATGACCGCGTTGTCACAGCCCCTAAACTGAAGAACCAACCAACCAACCAACGAAGGTTTTTAAGCTTCAGACTTATTATACTTCCTCAATAAGGAGCAGAGCTCACATGGTCATTTTCATGTCACATTATACTAAGGATCTGTTTGTAAATGTTTGGCTGTTCATTCAGTATGCGAATTTATAAGTGATATTGTGTAAAGTGAAACATGCATCTCCTTGTGAGATGCTCGCAATTTTTGAGCCGTAAGGCATAGTATTACTACGTACTAATCACCCCTTTATCCATCCCGTTATTGATCCTCTCCGTGAGGCTGGTTATACTTCACAGAGAGGATCATATTATCATCACACAGGAGATCCAGTATAAATATTATCGTACCACAAGCTAAGAGGATTCTCTGCTCACATACATGACCATGAGCTGCCGGTAATATAGCAACAATCTGCTGTATTATGCAATACGCTGAAGTTCATCTGACAAGAAGATCAAGCTCCTAAACCAGAAGGAGTTAGAAGGTGTGTTTAGTGCCAAAATCGTCCAAATTGTCTCAATAGTACAGGAAAAATCTTGCATTTCATGAAAAGTCAACGGAAATATATTCATTTGTTTAAAAAGTGTGTTTAAAAAAATTACTGGCAGAACTTTGTAGCATCCTGCCCGCATAACTCTAGGGACGGGCGGGTAGTCTGTACACATGGGGACCACGCAACCCATTGTGCATTGAAAAGAATATTCAATTAGACCCCCAACAGTGACGAATTGCACTCTGATTTCATAAATATCCACAATTTGTTTAAAAAGTGCGTTTAAACAAATATATTTATAGAAGCCCGCATAACAGTAAAGCTGGGCGGGTGGTTAATGAACGTGCGAGACTCTCGCACAGGTCTGCTAGTAGAAACTAAAAACAGGATGTTACTCGTAGTCTACTTTCTCTTAAATGTACTGTTCGAGTCTAAGCTGCGTGAACCTGAGAGGAATGTGCATCGCGGACTACCCAGTATAAGTAGTGGTGTTGACGAGTGATTAGGTTTCTAGGTCCGTGCATAGTACAGAACCGAATACATTGGTCGGTGACTCACTCAGTCATTCCTAACACCACAGTGGTTTGAGCTACGGCCGAATGTTAGCAGTATTGGAATAGAAAGGAATATCATATATCACGGTCGTCTGTTGACAGATCCGTCTCTTCACGCCCGACCCTTCCCTGCTCTTTCTCCTCACCCCGCAAGTTCAAAGAGCTTGGACTCGAGCAGTATGTCTTTGTCTTCAAGGGGCTCCGAAATGTGCTATAGGCCTAAGTTACGGCCCATGTTGATTTTTCAAGTTTGTATTTGCCTCTTTCAAAGAAACTACTGTTTATGAAGTTCCGCAATAGATGGCTACGGTGGCGTAGTTGGTAGCATGCTGAGCTTCTATGCCCAAGGTCGCGGGTTCAAACCCGGCCGAGGTCGTCGGATTTTTAAGGACGTTAAAAATCCCTCAGTATGCCTTCCTTCGGAGGAGAAGTAAAGCCAGCGGTCCCATGTCATAGATTTATGGCATGAAAAAGAACCTTCCACAAAGTAAACTTGTGTGAAGCCAACATTTGTAGGTTAGATTGATAACTCTATAATAGCTCCAACGTTCACCGCCAGTTACTGGCTGCGATGGCGTCTAATAACCAAGTCCGCAGCTAGGTGTCGTGGACGGTACCATTTGGTAGCAAAAGTACGAACTACTTGAAAATTGATCGTCTGCAGTTCCTACCTGAATCACAGATAACACACACTAATACAGCCATCACAATTAACATCGGTTATCAGACAGATTCTACACACACCCAAAGTACACAGGGCTACATGACTGCGTTGTCGCAACCCCTACACTAAGGAACCAACCAACCTACATAATATATTATACATTACAGATACAGGGTGGACCTAAATATGTGGGAAAGCTCCGGGGATTCGATAAAGGACCTGACAACATGAAAAGCATGTCCTGTAAACATATGGTGTATTTTCTTTCGTTTCCGTGTTAAAAGCATTGCTAGTGGTGTACAGCTTGTTCCGATTCAACACGGAACTGTAAAATGGGTTGCCTACCCACCAGGAATCGGCTTTAAATCTGCTCGCAGCGCGCTAGCGACGGGACTGAGTTCGATTTCACTAATTACCGCCTTCTTATGCAGCATTGCAAAGTATTTTGCTCTTTCAAAATATATTTACACAGACTTCACAATAAGTTTGAATGATTTCTGTTTCAGAACTTGTTATTTTACGGTTCAGTTAATCGCTTTCGCAGAGCATTTCTATGAAATAAAACTTTATTTTACAACAAAGTTTATTCCAATGCAATGTATTTTTGTGTTGTATTTTATTTACAACACAATTTATTGCTTTTTAATCCAATACCACAAAACGAGATACAATTTGAAAATGAACAAGGGAACAAAACAAAGTGAACAATCCAGCCAAATGCGTCATTTCAAACTTATCATAATTCCTTATAGAACACCAAGTTAGTGCAGTTTACTCTACTACTAGTGAAATAGGGCAGGTTGTGCTGTCATTGAGTTGTATTTTATTCTTCATAGATGGCCCAGAATGTGTCGCCAGTAACTGCCCTCTTTTTCAATAAACCCGTCATCGACAGGTAGTGATAGCCCGTCAGACACATGGCTACTCAATGCTGTGTAGAGTAGCAACATTCTGTTTTCATCAAGCGACTCACCTTGTCAACTTCGCTGATGTGAATGCAGAATGCGCCTGTATCTCGGATATACTCTATTCAATTTGTTAACTTAATCAGCACAGCTCTCTTTTGATGTCCGTCCCATAGCGTGGAATATGCAACAGATTTGACAGAAGAACTTTGAGTGCTCAACTCCTCTTTGAAAGGTTTGAGTGGAGTATTTTATGCTGGAGTTAACGTTTTGTATGCGAATCAAAGGGAATGTTGATTGATGGGTAAACAGCGAGTGAAAAGGTCAAGCCTTCAATCAATTCCAAAGTAGCAAAGAGCTTATAGTTTTGAAGCTGCAACGCACAAGGTGAAGCAAACAAGTCATGTGATTGCCTTCATTTAAGTTTCATACACAGCCAGTTATATCATTCAGGAACATTCAACACAAGGACGGCCTATTCCTTGTAGCTGTAGATCTTCACACCTGTCGATGACGTGGGATAACAATGGATCTCAAAGGGTTGGCGTGGTTAGACCGTCAGAACATGTATGATTCTAGTTCCTATTCTGTAAGAGTTCTGTAAACTCAGGTTAAGAAGAAAAGTTATGGTGCCAATAATAAACACCAAATAGAAATATAAAATCAACCAACATAGAAATTATGCAGATTTTTGACTAAAACTTTCAAATATCTTTGGAGGGGTGTATTAAGATCTAAACTCCGTCAGTTCAATTCATGTACATCCGCCATGGCCTACCAATTCGGTACTTGCCAGTAGCAGAAGAAGTGAAACCTCGGGAAAATCACTTCTAGGATGCTTGATGTGGAAATCGAACCCACAATACCTCAGTTCTGCCTAACGAGGTAAGGACTATTACTGTAAAAGACAGTCACAGGATTGGACTGCCGGGAATGAATTAGCAATTGTTTACGCCAATTATTGAAATAATAATAATAATAATATAATAAATATCATATGGCCTCGGGTGCCATGTGCAAGCGTTGTTATTTGACGCCCAGAGGTCAGCTTGCATGTGAAATTTTGTGGTTTTTGGAACGCTATGAAAGTCAATGAGGTTATATATATCTGAGCTCCTTGACACTATAACGCTTTCTAGTTGAGAAAGGAATAACTTCGTGTTGGCGGGAAATACCGAGATTAATTTCGCCATTATGAAAACGGTCTACTGAATTCAAATGGGTTCTTTAACATGCCAACAACCTATGACATGCGTGCCGTAATTTTTGTCGAAATCACTTACTATGGCCAGGGGCCAACCTGCAAGCTTGGGGTTGGTAGTCCGACACGATACCTACTCACCCACTTTGGCACGCCGTCAATTCTTTATAGGCTAATCCTGAAAGACTCCTAAAGAGCCACAGGTTGCTTAATAGACTCGTTCTGGTTTCCCCTGCAGAGGCTGGAGTCAAAAGTTAACATATGCAATATCGCTTACGACCGTCACGTGTGACTATTTCGAGCTCGGTTTTGTAGATGAATTATCTAACGAATGCTATTATGGATACAGTATCAGTCAAATATTTAAGCTAACAGTAAATTCAACCAACCATTGCCTCGGACCCAAACGTTTGCTGCATGAGCAATGCCAATTCTTTTCTTTCTGAGAACTGACATATCCCAGTAAGTTCTTCATAAATCTCACTTGGCTCTGCCTTTAGATTTGCAGATATTATAAAAGAAGGCTCTTCAGTCGGTCAACTTTAGTTCGCCACGGAACTTCTTGTTGTTCTTAAAGTTAAGTTATGGCTTTTCAAGACAGCACTCATTTTCTGAAACACACTTCTTGCTTTCCCAATGCGGATCTTGATTTCTTGTGAAATATTCCAACTTTAATATTTTATTGTAGTTCCAAGGTATGCATATTTTTTACCCTTTCTATACTTCTATGATTAATGACTAAATTTACTCCTGTGATATTTACCTTTCTAATGTCCACGCCTGTGATTAAGGGAAAGAATCGCGTCGATTATGGATAGTGTCAAAAATATCAATAGGTGCGACGCACTACGTGTAAATAGTTTCCAGTCCGCTCACCAGCCAAATGATGTGAAGCTAGCAAACCAATACAACTGAAAGTTGGCCTACATAATCGGAGTGTATTTAGTTCCATTGCTCAGTACCAGAGGGGGTATCATTCTATTTTTCTCCTAAACTTTGAATTATAGTTTGTGAATGTTTTTATTGTTACAAAACTGCAAAGGTCACAAGTTCAAACCCGGCCGAAGTCATCGGATTTTTTAGGGCCCTTAAAAATCACTCAGTATGCCTTCCTAAGGAGGGGAAGTAGAAGGATAAGAAATGCTTTGTCATTCCTTTTCATTGTGATATTCTACCGATATTGCTGAGTGTGGCAGGATGAAATATGAAGACTGCCTGACAAGACTGGCTTGCTGGAGAATTGATGATAACAGATAAAGTAGCTCGGGATAATCCAGGGAGATAGATGAGGCTTCTTAACACAGTCAAAGTGTAAACAGCGAGAGAAGTAATTCACGAGAGCATTCAATACATCAGTTCTTTGTATATACACTGACGAGCAGAAAACACGCAACACTTGAGATTTCATAACAAGAAATACTTTTTGATGAAAATCGAAGATTAATGCACGCTTTTTTTTGTCCGTTTTCCAGTGGCGAAGAGCCATTTCATGTAATTTATGTGCCACATCCTCTTCTGTGTTGTGGCTTCTTGATTGTATCAGAACCATGTAGAGGAAACTGCGTCAGAGGCACGTGGTATCATCTAGACCAGGGTCCTCAAAGTGGAGGGCGCAGAGAGTGGTAAAGGAGAGCTTGCTGACCGCTTTGGTGGCGTAGTCGGTAGCACGCTGAGCTTCTATGCCCAAGGTCACGGGTTCAAACCCAGCCGAAGTCGTCGGATTTTTAAGAGCGTTAAAAATCCCCAGTATGCCTTCCTACGGAGGAGAAGTAAAGCCGGCGGTCCCATGTTATTGATTTATGGCATGAAAAAGAACCTTCCACTTGTGTGAAGCCAAAATTTGTAGGTGAGGTTTGATTAATACTCATAAGTTCTAACGTTCGTCCCCGGGCGCTAGTTGCGATGGCATCTAGTAGTAGCCATGTTCACAGCTAGGTGTCGTGGACGGATTCATTTGGTAGTGAAAGTAGGAACTACTTGAAAATATAGTCTGCAGTCCTTACTTGAATTAAAAACAGATAACACACACTAATATAGTAATCGCAATTAACATCGGTTATCAAGCAGATTCTACACACTCCCGAAGTGCACGGGGCTACATGACCGCGTTGTCGCAGCTTATAAACTAAGGAACCAACCTGTCAACCACTATCCTCATATCAATGAACCTATCAAAGCCAGGAAGCTCCCATGACCATACAACACTAATAAACTCGTAATTATGCTGTCTTGTTCCACAAGAACTGACCAGTAGATCCTGCCAGCAACAATTCTTGGAAAAGGTGTAGAGTAACATTTCCCACACAGCTCCCTTTCACCCGCCACCCACAGCGATATCTCCTTACCAAAAACTTCACAACCACTAATGACAATAAGCCGCTTGACAATGAGACCACCACTTCCTTACAAGAATAGATTCCTCTATTTCTGCCATTGTCGACTCGAATCCAGTCAGGCCTTTGCAGTCAGTTCAAAGACAGTCAATGAACAGGTCAATTGTCGTGCGTGTTTAGTGGAGGTGGTTTGCCTGATTTACAACAAACTGTGTGAAGTAGCCTATTGTGATTGTGTATAGTGCTGTAATGCCTTATATGAAATACTAGCTGTTACCCGCGGCTTCGCCCGCAATAACAATTGTAATCCTGTTATAACATTAGTTAAATAGATAGATAAGCATGGGTCCTAGTGGAAAATAATTCTATCACCTGAAACCAAAAATGCATGGGACGAAAAAAAACATCAAAATATCATGTTGGTTTCAGACCCTAAAAGACGTGAAAAATATAATACAAAAGTATTAAAAAAAACTATTTTTTTTGAAATTTCATTCGAATCAACTTTTATGTCATTCCTGGGACTTTGAAAATTCCGGCCAAAAAGTACAAAATCATTAATAACTCCGTAAGTATTCGTCGTATGATGAAATAGCAAGATACAAAAAAGATGTAATGTGTTATTGTCTACAACATAGGCCATGTATAATTTTACACACAGACATATTACGTTTCCACCCTCCCCCATAATTTCACCCCTCCCCATGGGCCCCTTAAATTGGATTTATGAAAAAACGGTCAAACACCTGTTTAGTTATTTTTATGCTGATTTTTTTCGGCTGAGTTCCAAACTCCTCGCCTATGTCGTTTAAGAGATACACGCTCCGTTAGGAACCCTTCAACCCCCACTTTTCACCTCTTTCACCTCATAATATACACCACATCGAAAAACCCTCAGACACGTGTCTTCTTATTTTTAATGATGAGTTTATATGCCGAGTTTCACATCCCCCAATGAAACCAATCGGGAGATATTGCTATTCAATGAAATGCAGGTCTACACCCTTAACACCCCTTTAGAACCTGAATTTCCAAAAATCCTTTCTTAGTGGGCGTTTGCGGTCTGTGAGGGAGCTGGATACCAAATTTCATTCCAATCCGTTTGGTGGTTTCAGAGATTTCGTGATGAATGAATGAGTCAGTGGTATTTGAGCTTTATATAGTAGATTCGGTACGTGAACATGTATAACTGCACAATACGTAGGCTACATAAAGTACAGGATATCGTGCACTAGAACAAGGAAAAAGTTTTGAGTTAAATTTCCAGGGAGACCCATTCTTATAAATCGGACAATAAAACAACTGGCTAAGAGATTCAAAACGCCGGTCCCGTGGTGTTGGGGTAGCGTGCCTGCCTCTCACCCGGAGGCCCCGGGTTCGATTACCGGCTCCGTCAGGGATTTTAGAAACTGACGTGAGGTCTCGAACGGAGTGAACTCAGCCCCGTGAGGACAATTGAGTATCTGTCTGACAGTGAGGCAGCGCCCCAATCACGAAAACCAAGATTAACGGCCGAGGGGGCCTGATGCGCTGATCATGTGTCACACCAATGTCTACAGGCCAATTGGCTGGGCAGCGGTCGCTTGGTAGGCCTAGGCCCTTAGTGGGCTGTAGTGCTGGGGGTAATTAAATTAAGAGATTCAAATGTACAGGTTCAGTAAACAATGAAAATAGACGTGAAGGTCATTATTTCCTTACTGAAGCTAAATTAACCGGAGTAAATCGAAACTTCATAAGGAGATGCCGATTATATTTGGCAGCGTATGGGGATCATTTTCAGCATCTACTGTATTCATGGTGAGTAAACGTGCATGATACTGATTTTAAGCATCGTACTCTTGCGTACATACGCGCGCATGGCAGCCGGCAACTGAGCCGTCACTAGCGGAGTGCGTGAGCGAGAAAGTCCTTGCCAAAGTAAATAGAAGACCCTGTATTACTGAAATATGGTTTCAAAGCTCTCAATACCAGTGAGTGAAAAAAGGATAATGCGATATGCTGTTCAAGAGATTCACGATCCACCAACCCATGCATTTTATGAGATCTAATCTCAATTATTTTTGAAACCGACAGCAGACTCTTGATGTGATGTATTCCGAGTTGAAGGCTAGGCAGATAATATCAGTGCAAACCCAGCTAGCAAATTATTATTGTTACGTGCCACCCCCGTAGTGGCACTTTTGTTAACTGGATTACGGTGGGGTACAAAGCACAACACCAATTACTGCTTCAAGAAATAATTAACTTTATTGTGGCCAGAAAATTACACGAATCAGCAAATACAAGCAATTAGGAGCCTTACTCCAGTTTCGTCAAGTCTCTTCCTTGAGCGCTCTTGGCCCTTCCACTTGTCAACAAACCACAGAAGTTAATCCTGCCGCTAATGAGCCTAGTGGCCTTGACAGAACTACATGCGACTTCTTTCTAATGTGCGCCTACTACAGTACTTACGAGCACTTGCTGCGCGCTGTCCACCAGCTGGGAGAAACAATGTCACTTAATTTCGACACCACAATATCTGACACTCAGTGAAAGCACACTTACTCAGAACACGGCAGTCCCCTGTATGTTCCTCACTTCGCCGCTACACTAGGGGTTTCGCAAGTCACCACACTTCTGTCGCTCAGAATAAACGCTCACACTAGCTCGTAAAACACAACCACAACTGCTTCACGGGTCACTCTTATATAGCAGGCCGGTGACTCAATAAATGGTTCTAGATCCATCCAGAGCCCACGGCTTCTCGAGGTTTCCACCGCTGGTCCAGTCACGAATCTTCTGGACTATCCCTTTGTCTGTAGTAGCCCTGTTGCATAAGGCGCGCGCAATACAGGAGGCAAGCCACAGCCCAGCCCCTGGGGCAGTTGTGACTCAAGCGGCGAGCGATGACACAAACTCACAGCCGTAACATTATCAATTTTAGTTTAATCAACGTGATTTAATTACAACTGCGATTCATAATTAGCCTTAAACTTCCCAAATATATATTAATTAACAGTGTCAAACGCATGCTGTTGTAGTTTCAATATGCAGTCAGTATATACATGTGTTTGTAAACACGCATGGCAATGGACCGTTCATAAAATTAATTTTGTTTGACCATGTTAATATCTTTAATATGCATTTAATTATGGATTCCGTTACCAGATTGCAATGATTATTCAGGACCATAGTTTCGAAATCACAACGATTTCATATCATCAGATAATGAATTATGACTTTAATTAGGGTGTAATTAATGAGTCCCTCAGTTCCATGCAATAAGTCTCATTATGAAACATTCACTAAATACAGCTTAATATTGCATTTTATCGTAGTCAATGTCAGTTGTTGTTTGGTATGACACAATATATTTTCTCTGTTTCATTTTAATAAATTAAGTAGCAACCCACCCTGGCTTCACCCGGGAACAGTTATGAACGTGATAAGTGCTTTTCTTTTCGATGTCAATGAACTACGACCTATATCCGTTTAAAATCACTGACTGGACTATTAATATATTATCATGGTGAAGCATGTGCAACGAATTCTTGTCAGACGTATTTAAGAATGGCGAGGTGCTTGAATCACAAATCCACCTTCCGTCCAATCTTAACTTGACTGTGGATTTTGCGCAACGAAACGTTCACAGGCGAAATGAAGAAAAGCCGAGTTGCACTTCCAGGAAAACTCCAAACACAACTACTCTTCTCTGAAGTCTTAACTCAACACGACTCGACAGTTTGCTGCTGACTGTATACGGGATAATAGGCTCGCCCGCTAGCTAGGCTGTAACTGGGGTCATAGGCTCGCCCTTAGCTAGCTCGTAAACTGTCGCTTCAGTAATTGAATGGAGATTGTTGGAAGAAATGAAAACGTAAAAACAGTTATCTTGGGCGATGTATTGAAGATAGAGATATACTCTCCCGGACTTTTTGTAGAACTTTTCATTCTTATCAATTCTTACACTCGTAGTATATAGATACTTTTAACGGTTTGCTCAGCATTAGCTTAAAGAGCGCATGGACACCAGATTTTTTAGACTTTTTCACTGAAATCGTTACTGCTTGGCTTCCTTAGATCATAAATAAATAATTTTCAACTGAAACCTTCCTCAAGATATCCTTTACAGAATGGTGCAAACCGCATAAAAATGCATCCAGTGGTTCTCGAGATTATCCGTGGCATGCAAGAATCGGGGACTTTGTTTTATACAAGTAAATACGAGTATTAGCCCCTTTGTGTAGCGTGTACGTTGTTCTGGCTTAAAATATGGTAAAAAGGAACTAAACCAAGCTTAACAAGTAACAAAACAAATTAAGAATTGCACTTATGACTAAACATATCAATTAGCAAATCGAAAAGGTATGAATCTTACACTTTATAATGTCATATACAAATGGAATAGTACAAATTTAAATGATGAAGATGATAGCCTATCACTCACTAACGAGTATGATGTCTTCTTTGGAACTATAAGACCTCAATGGCAGCAGGTCCTCCGATGACTGTGTATAAGGTGCGTTCAAAAAGTAACGAGCCGGAGGTTGGAATGCGCAAACCGGTGACTACATCGGCTAATCATGGCGTGTGTAACGAGGTGTGGTTCAGACCAGAGTGTGGAAGGTCACAGCCCGTCGCTAGAGGGCACGCATGCACGTCACGTGACGATACAAAGCGAGCAGCAGCATGCATCAATCGTCCAACGCTGCCAGTCGCATTGGAAACAGTGACATGGAGGCTTCAACCGAAGAGCAAAGAGGTGTTGTTCGGTTTCTGACAGCGTAAGAAGTAGGGGGAACAGACATTCATCGCCGAATGTCACAAGTGTACGGCGAAACTGCATGTCCCTTGCAAGGGTCACGGCGTGGCACAAGCGCTTCAGGGAAGGACGGGTGTCTTTAGCCGATGATGCCCGGTCTGAGGCACCCCCCTGCATTACCGATGGCAACGTCCAGCTGGTTGATGCACTCATTGCCCAGGACCGCCGAGTGACACTGAACGCCATAGCCACCGTGGTCGCCCCACGACAATGCACGACCTTATACGGCCAACACATTCGCTGCACTCCTGCAGAAATTCAAATGGAACGTTCTCGGCCACCCCCCATACAGTCCAGACCTCTCTCCCTGTGGTTACGCCATGCTTGGTCCCCTGAAAAGGGCTCTGCGGGGCCAACGATTCACCTCGGACGCCGCCGTCCAGCTGTACGTGCGGAAGTGGTTCACATCGCAGCCCAGGGAATTTTATGAGACAGCAATTCACCGCCTCGTGTCACAGTGGGACAAGTGCCTCAACAGCCAGGGCCAATACTTATAACATACAGGTATTGGATTCTGTAATTATGCCTCCACCTTGTTACTTTTTGAACGCACCTTACAGACCAATTCTGGTGCCGCAAACTCTTCCACAGTGTTCACACACATATATTTCACCCACAACTCGCTGAGGATTGTTCCCTGGAGCGGCCATTCGTATTTTCCTTGCCTGTCGCATCTCCACTGCAGGCATTCCGCGGTCGTGTTCGAAATGTTGTAGACCTCCGCGAACAAGCCGACGCCATGCCTGTCGGTTAGAAGGTGTGGTTTCCCAGTTTTCGGTGTTGATCATACGTTTCTCCATATTAGATTTCAGGGCATTTTTGTACCTTTTGCGCTGTCCTGCCTGGTGTCCATTCGTAAGTTGGCATACAAGATTTGCATACGGACAACATGACCAGTCCACCGAGGTTAGTGTTTGATTATTATTGTGGCCTCGATGCTTGTAGCATTGGCTTCTTCGAGAACGCTGGTCTTCTCAAGATTCTTCTCAAACAACGTTATTGTGTTGATACTCCAATACCACAGTATTGCGTTCGTCCCTAGATCGCTGACTGAAGTCACTGTATAAAGTTGGGCATATAATGCGCCGTTTGTGGGAAAGGGCGGGAACTGTAGAGAGAAGTTGCAATATCAAATATCAATATGACAATAGTAATAATAATATCGTATGGCCTTGGGTGCCGGGTGCAAGCTTTGTAATTTGACACCCAGAGGGTAGCTTGCATGTCGAATTTCGTTGTTCCTTGAATCACTATGAAAGTCAAGGCAGTTAGATATCTAAGCTCCTTGAACACTATAGCGCTTTCTAGTAGAGTAATGAGGAACTTTGTGTTGGCGGAAACTCCCGAGATTAATTTTGCCATTATGAACATGGCCTATTGAATTCAAATGGGTTCTTTAACATGCCAACATCGTATGACATGCGTGTCGTATTTTTGCCGCCTTTCAAAAATCACTTACCATGGCCAGGAGCAAACCTGCAATCTTGGAGTTAGTAGACCGACACGCTATCCACTCACCCACCGTGGCAAGCTAAAGGAAAGAGATACATTCAATGGCAATGATACATCTATGACACTGCCCTGTGGACTGACAATATATTCCAGGAATAGCATTTTCACGACCACAATGATGAGAAATTAAGACTATAAGCTTTTAGGTCGCATGATGCACAAATATTGCGATTCATGTGGGTAGAGAACTAAAAATTCAGACCTCACCGTGTTCGATGCTATACGTACCTTTTGTGCAATCTGAATGAACAATGGGAACTCAGTCAAGATATCAAGGCAAGAATTGAGAATGGGGATCATTTTCAGCATCTACTGTGATCATGGTGAGTAAAAATGCTTGATACTCATTTTAAGCATCGTACTCTTGCGCGCGCGTGGCAGCGGGCAACTGAGCCGTCACTGGCAGAGCACGTGAGCGAGAAGTCCTTGCCAAGGTAAAGAGAAGACCCTGTATTACTGAAATATGGTTTCAAAGCTCCCAATACCTCTGAGTGAACAATTAAAATGAAAAAGCTCCTCAGTAATCGCAGTCTAAGTCTAGATCTTAGGCTGCGAATGGCCAGGGGATATGTATTTCCCATACCATAGTCTACCCGTTTGGCAATGATACCCAGAGGATTAAGGGACTCTCGGAACTCAACTGACGTCACTCACTCACCCTCCCGACCCGTTCGCCGGACCAGCCGGTGGCGAACAATGACTCACCTACTCCACAGCACTAATGGTTTTTTTTTTCTTATTTCAAGTTTACATTTACAATTTTCAAGTTTTTTGAATTCTAAATAAAATTCAAAAGAAAATGAGTCCAAACTCGGACTTGTCACTACTTAAATTGTGGTTTATTACATGCCTTTTATGATTGTATTGCAACTACTAGTTTTAAAATTTCAAACTAATAAAGAATACTTGAAAAATTGAGCACCGTGGATATGAAGCATTTCAGTCGCGTCTAGACTCATTTTCTCTAGAATTTTAGGCAGAATTCAAAAACTTGAAAATAGAAAATTTAAACTTGAAATAAAAAGAAAAGTTTTAGTTCTGTGGGACAGTGCCAGTAGGTGAGTAATTGTTTGACACCGGCTGGTCCAGCGAGCGGGTCGGGAGGGTGGGTGAGTGACGTCAGTTGAGTTCCGAGAAGTCCCTTAATCCTCTGGGTATCATGGCCCAACGGAAACACTATAGGCTATTATATGGAATGGAAGGGCTTCACTCAAGAAGATATTCTCAACAAATCACTGTTTCGAAGGCCGGTATTACGCCATCGAAAAAGTTTGTCAAAGAAATTTTATAAAATAGTTTATAAAACTGAACTTTTATAAAAGTTATACAAAGCAATAATCACACCATTACACTACATCAAATATGTTATCATAGTTCAGCAAAATGGATGAAGGACAGTTCCTTGTTCACTTGACTGTTTTATTGTACTTGAAATTCTGTGGTGGCAATATCGGTATATAAAGAATGGAAAGATAAACTGAACGTCTATGGGTTAAATCATGGGTCGCCATGTGACAGGAAAGATACGAGTAAAATCTTGGTGAACGAGCTGCAGTACGAAAACTTGAAAAATTACATTATTATTTAATTATCAATAACTATGATGAAATTAATGATGGTGACGTTCGAAACAACCACAGCCCGAGCAAATAAAATTGAAACATACGAGGTGAGATTTGATCCCTGGTCATTTCGGTCCGCAGTCATGCGCTCTACTCGTCCGGCCAACTAAGCGAATGCTTGCGGAGGTTGGTTACATGTATTATGTACTAGTAAAGATAAAGTGCTTATTTACATTCGCTTGTAATACCATAATTTAAATTAACGAATTATATTATAAGATAAAGCACACTACTATTCACGGCTTATTTCAGCCTATTTGACTATTTAATTCCCCTTTATGTCCTGAATAGCCTCGGCTATTTTACCTACACTTTCTATCTGTTATTTATGTTTTACATAGTATAACATTCATTATGTAACATATTATGTAACATTTTATGCATTTCACACTCTGATATGAGTATTTTTGTTGTGGTAATATCCCAGTTGTTATGATCCGCCATTTTGGTTTGAATCCTTTATCAAAGATCTTTGATAAAGGAAGGTTGATAAATGTAAAGGGTTTCAGGAAAAACCTAGCTCAAAAACCAAGATCATCTGGTCCGAAGAAAGAAGGAGGAAACTCAGTGAACGCATGAAGAAATTCTGGATGGAGAAGAAGAGATTGGCAAGTCGACCGATTGTTCAACGCGGTCCACAGTAGGCTAAAATCGACAGAAGAAGAAGGAATGGAAGGGTGGAATTTAACCCAGACGCTGTGTAAGAAGCTGGAAGCCTTCTAAATGTGGGTGTATCGGCGGATGGCAGGTATCTCGAGGACCGAAAGAATGGGGAATACTGAGGTGAGGGCAGATTAAATAAGAAGACAGAAGTGCTCCTTTCATCAAAACGCGGAAACTCGAATTTTTCCGACACGTGAAGCGGAATGAAACACACAGGATCCTACAGCTAAGGGGACCGGTACAGTAAACCACCTTCAACATTCTAAATTACTTTTATCTCAGCTCCTAAAATATGCACAGCAATGAAACTTTATAAATAAAGCATCCTATAAATTTACTAGTAAGCACATATCTCAGAATCGATTTTAGCATAATCAAACTCGCTAATTAATTATTCAAAACGGCGGCTGTTTGCGTGTCGGTGCTCAGCGTTTTATTCATAGCAGGACCATTTATCAATTTATTACTGTTCTGATTTTTAGCCTACTTTCGATTTTTGCAAAAAATGAAAGTAGACTTATGAGATCAACACAGGGCGAAAAAAGTGTGTCTGTCTGTGTGTGTGTATGTGTGTGTGTGAGTCTGTGTGTGTGTGTGTATGTGTGTGTGTGAGTCTGTGTGTGTGTGTGTGTGTGTCTGTGTGTGTGTGAGTGTGTGTACTCTGAATGTCTGTCCCCCCCTATCAATTCGAACACGGTGTAACCGAATTGAACGAAATTTGGTACAGAGGTAGCACTAGTAAAGGACACCTCAGTGTCATACTTTATATCGCCGCCATCTTTACCAAAACAGAATGGCGGCCACTCAAATGTTCAAAACGTAAAATCAAATTACGGCTAAACTAATCATCCGATCTCTACCAAATTTGGTGACAACATACCTTTATATAGGACGCGTCTTTCACCCAAACTTCAAGGTCATCGGCCATGCCATTTCAGGATGGCGGCCGTGTGAATTATGCAACCATTTTAATAAATAGCTTAAGACCCACCAATTCCGATTATCGAGCCTAGGGGGGTTTAAGCTATCCTGAAGGTCGTGATCCGTTATTTATTATAATTTAATATTATAATATTATACAGTATGAGTGGCTTAAAAGAGCTGAGCCGTTTGTGTCACACGACAAGATGGCAGCTGTTCTCATGTGCCTGTCTTATATTTCAGTAGTTTTAGTATGTTGTATGTGATATACCGTACTGATACAATAATATAAACTTTGTATGAAATGATCTTTAATGAAGATGTACTGCAGTGAAGAAATCGTTTATTTAAAGTCATTATTTGCCAACAGTTTCTATCTAATATGTCAGTTAAGAACACCTGACGTCATGGATACGGTTAGCTCTGGGCTAGCATGTTAGTCTGACACGCAGTTGACTGGGGATCGAGTACTGCTACAATTAGGTTTTTTTTTTTTTCTTGAATTCTTTTACAAATTATGTGCACGAGCTTTTTCCACAGATACTGAATAAAATGTCATTTAGCTCAAAGGAGAGGATAAAGTATACACTCGTATATTAATAAAATCACAGTCCCAGCATCGCACATAAACAGAAGACATTAGAAAAAGGAGAATAGAAGAACTAGATACACGTTGTCATTAACCACAGCCTTCTTAAGGCCTCTGTACGGTGCTGTCCTCTTGTGGGTTATGTGGGTAATATTGTTCCAAACATAACGCTGTGTAAATGCCTGAGCTGGCCTCCTGAAGTATGGCAATTTTGTAATACTGGTAGTTCAACTATTAGCCACGATCGCGCTCCGAATACCTTTAAACACTGCCAGCTGGATCGCCTCCCTCTTGGCTACTTTAAACTGCCTACTCATTCAACACCCATAGAACACTGCCATCGTAGTACATTACGATGGCAGTGCATAGGCGTACAAGATAAAGATTAATTCACTGATAGGTCGCAGCACAACCTACTGTGATTGGGGCGGAAGATTCTTAATTTTTCAGGCTGGCTTAATATAGAGATTAACGGACGTGAATGCATTACAATAAGTTAGTAGTTTTGTTATTCAATCATCATAAAGTATATAATATTGATCTTGACACTTACTGGCTTATTATCAATATAAAAGAAAACAAACAATACATTGTGGTTGGGGTGATTGTTTTAGGGATGAGGACAAAGAGTCATAAAGATACCCATACATTTAGGAGAAAGTAGGCTATATGTTCTTTGCTGAACATCTTGTTTAAATATACTGTTCAAAGTTACAGATACAAATCGGACCACTTCCAGAATTATATGTTCAAAATTAGTATTTTAATTTTGTGTTACTTAAAAATTGCAAAGTTGATAAATGTTTAAGATGTAAATAATTGTTATCCCAATAATTATCAACCCCTGGAACATGAGTTTGGTCAGTTTTATAGTCAGTAACACTTAGTACATTATTGAAAAGTATCATTGTAATACACTGCATAATTTAGGAGTTACAAGTAAAACGGATTTGAAAAAAAAGTTTTGAGAAAATGAACCGCAGAGCTCTTTAAATAGCCTGTGCAATGTCTAGCATTTTAAATCATAACTCCTAAACTACTGCAGATATTTAAATAATTATTTCACCAAACTGAACTAGAAAAGTGGGGATGCACATTGAAAAATCGAAATTTTGAAGGAGATTTACTGAACCAGTCCCCATAATGATTCGGGGGAAGATCTCAGGACTGCGCAGACCCGGCCGAAAGAGAATCTCGTGGTTGAAGAACCTCAGGGACTGGTTTGAGATGAACACCACGATCCTTTTCCGTGTGGCAGACTCGAAAACTATGATAGCCATAGCGACCGCCAAACTGCGATAGAAGATTGCATGGCAACAAGAAGAAGAAGCAGCAGACCTCAACGAGACTAGAGTTTGGGACTTCCTGCTCTGAACGCAGGTGCTCTGAGCACTGAGCTATTCGGGGTTACTTTAATTCTCACTTGGCAATAACGCTGGCATGTCAGTTTTACTTGGTGGTGCAAAACCCCCAGAAAGTAAGTCTGTGTATCCACCACACATTTCCATGTAAAGTTAATTTCGCAATGAGTCACCACGTTGACGGAAGTCAATTATCTTGGGAAATGAAATAATAATATAATCCATTTATAAAATCCTGTATTTACATTCCGACCACTGAATGTTAATTGCCTCGTGCCGTCTATGAATTGACGCGTCTTTGTAAGGAAAGGACTTAACGAGTGACAGGAAATTAACACGAACGCCTACGTTCAGACTTTTAATTCCCAATCATTCAGTGCTAATTGTCCGGGCCATCGCCTCATTCCCTTTGTCTGCAGCGATCGAAACTCTGGTGATGATGAGAGTGGTGCTCGCTTGAGTGCCAACGCTGGTTCAATGAAGTGCATCTTCAATTTTAATAGCGGGTGTGTTCAGAAATGTGTGAGCAAACACCAGCCATTTGTGCTTAGGATCGAGTTTTCTTTGCTCACTCTGAGAAAAGCTTGGGTCACCCTCTGTAGTATCGAGATAATAATCTTATTATATAATACGCTAAGGTGTATGTTTCACAAAACTCCAGCTCCTAAACCTGAGGGTGTTAGAAGGTGTGGTTTGTATAATTATCTTCCAAATCGTCTCAGTAGTACTGGAAAAATCTTGGATTTCTTGAAAAGTCAACGAAATTATATTTATTTGGTTATAAAGTGCTTTTAAATGAATAAACAAGACGATAACTGTGTCACGTACAGCCCGCATAGCACAAGTGCCGGGCGGGCAGTCTGTACACATGGGGCGCACACAACCCATTATGCGAGAGTTCTCGCACGGGTCCGCTTGAAATAATAATAATAATAATAATAATAAATATAATAATAATGGTGTTACGTCACTTTTAACCCTCGCATTAAAGCACCCTCAAATGCCAACAGACTGCGCCGGGAATTGATCCCGCAACATTGTGCATAGCAGGCAAGAACGTAACCGCTGCGCCACCCCTTCGGCCATATGTAGAGACCTCGGACCCAGAGGTCTTGGATTCGATTCCCAGCTCTGCCAAAAAAACAAAACAAAAACTGATCTGAAGGTTGGAACAGGGTTCACTTATCCTCATGGGACAAAACTGATAAGAGTTAAGTTCGATACCCACTTCATCTATCCTAGGAGTGGTTTTCCGTTGTTTCTCATTTCTACTGTATTTTATGTAGCGAAAAGTGCTCAACATTGGATCCTGTCGTATTCAGGTAAATGTAAGAAAGTATTTGCACGTCCTAACAACATAACTAGTACTAACAATGTTAGTTAGTTAGTTAGTTAGTTAGGCATTGTTGTTTACAGGGGCGGAACAGCTAAACAATTTGCTCCTCTATTACACAACGCAATGTTTACAGTTCTACAAATTAACGGAACACAAATAGAAATTTGACACGTTATGAATAGTAGACTACATTATGCAACGAGCCTATAATGGCAATAATTAATACACGAGTATGTTTATAAAACGAGCGTATGCGAGTTTTATAATTTCCATACGAGTGTCTTAATTACCATTATAGAAGAGTTGCATACGACTGTTTATGTTCGACGATAATTATTATAACTATTTTGTGTTCGAACATAAATATTCATAAATATCTGTCGAGATTTCGCCAGTTTTATGTACTGAACAGAGTGCATGAGACGCAGAGAGTGCCTTGTATTTGACCATGGCCTCCTCGATTACCCTACTATGACACTAGGCCAGGCAGTGAAATTTAAATTAGAAGGCCGTGGAACGCAGCGCATCTAATTATATAATTGGTCAAACAACTATTTCTTGAGCTCTGATTGGTGGGAGATACTGTTTCATAATGGAAAATAGTGTTATATTGAGCCTCAATATAGTACAGTTTTCTGACATATAGTATAATAGTCAGGGTCTAATATAAAGATTTTTAACTGATTGTAAATATTGTAAATATGTTATATACATATCCTTATTCTTGTCCTTCAAGTACCGTGTTCGGTCCCCCAAATGTTGGCGATCATCATGGAAAAGGCGCCTCTATCCACCGCAAGCTGGAACAATACTTCAGCAGATCGAACCCGTGACCACTCCTTGATATTCTGAAGCCAGGACATCTGTCGTCTGCCACGTCCTCGTCTGCCATCTATTTTGCCGTGTTGTATTAGTCTAAGCAACCCAAACAGGCAGTTTGTCGATACTTAATGGTAGACAAAAGCTGAAGATCACATTTTGCTCTGCTGAGGACATCTCTGTTAGTAACTCTATAAGTCCAAGGTATTTTAAGCATTCGTCTATAATTCCACATTTCGAAGGCCTCTAATCGTTTTCTTGGTGTTGACCTTCAAAGTGCAAACATCCATCCTATACAAGAGTGTCGACCAGACGTAGGCTCGAGCCTATCTTTGGCTTCATTGTTGAAGCATGAGGACATTTTCCTATATAGGCTACACTGCGTGTCATTTCAATGCGACTGCTAATTTCAACGTCGGGAATTAAATCGTCAGTGATGATACTCCCTAGATATTTAAAATGGTGGACACGCTCGACTGGAAGACCTCTGATGTTCACAGTGAGGCCTTAGGTTAACAAGATCTGTTGATGTTTGCCTGAACACCGGAACATGTCATCCAATATTTAAAAACATTACAGTCAGTCTTAAAGACTAGACGTTATATCATTTCAAATGACGCATGCTACAAATGCTACACATGTTTAAAAAAAAGGCTCAGGAGGGCATATCGCTTCGCTCGAAGCCTCAGGACTCTTTAAAGAGACTCCATTACCCATTAACATAGGCTTCCCGCACGGGCACCTCTTTAAGGGTCACCCTGTATTTGAGTCTGACATAGTTTACAACTCTTTAAGGGTCACCCATTATTTGAATCTGATACCTTGCAAACCTCTTTAAGGGTCACTCTGTATTTGAATTGAATCTAACCTACAGTAGACCTCGTTAAGTGTCACCCTGTATTTTGCTCTTACATCCTGCACACCTCTTCAGGAGGCACCCTGTATTCTTATCTGGCATCTTGTATATCTCTTTAGGAGTCACCCTGTATTCTTGTCTGCCATCTTGTACACCTCTTTAGGAGTCACCCTGTATTCTTGTCTGACATCTTGTGCACCTCTTTAGGAGTCCCCCTGTATTCTTCTCTGCCATCTTGTACACCTCTTTAAGAGTCACCTTGTATTCTTCTCTGGCATCTTGTATATCTCCTTAGGAGTCACCCAGTATTCTTATCTGGCATCTTGTACTGTATTTTGCTCTGACATCCTGCACACCTCCTTAGGAGGCACCCTCTATTCTTATCTGGCATCTTGTATATCTCTTTAGAAGTCACCCTGTATTCTTGACTGCCATCTTGTACACATCTTTAGGAGTCACCCTGTATTCTTGTCTGACACCTTGTGCACCTCTTTAGGAGTCCCCCTGTATTCTTCTCTGCCATCTTGTACACCTCATTAAGAGTCACCTTGTATTCTTCTCTGGCATCTTGTATATCTCTTTAGGAGTCACCCAGTATTCTTATCTGGCATCTTGTACTGTATTTTGCTCTGACATCCTGCACACCTCTTTAGGAGGCACCCTGTATTCTTATCTGGCATCTTGTATATCTCTTTAGAAGTCACCCTGTATTCTTGTGTGACATCTTGTACATCTCTTTAGGAGTAACGCTCTATTCTTATCTGGCATCTTGTACTGTATTTTGCTCTGACATCCTGCACACCTATTTAGGAGGCACTCTGTATTCTTATCTGCCATCTTTTATATCTCTTTATAAGTCACCCTGTTTCCTTGTGTGACATCTTGCACACCTTCTTAGGAGTCACCCTGTATTCTTGTCTGACATCTTGTGCACCTCTTTAGGAGTCACCCTGTATTCTTGTGTGACATCTTGTACACCACTTTATGAGACACCCTGTATTCTTGTCTGACATCTTGTGCACCTCTTTAGGAGTCACCCTGTATTCTTCTCTGCCATCTTGTACACCTCTTTAAGTCACCTTGTATTCTTCTCTGGCATCTTGTATATCTCTTTAGGAGTCACCCTGTATTCTTATCTGGCATCTTGTGCTGTATTTTGCTCAGACATCCTGCACACCTCTTTAGGAGGCACCCTGTATTCTTAACTGGCATCTTGTATATCCCTTTAGAAGTCACCCTGTATTCTTGTGTGACATCTTGTACACCTCTTTATGAGTCACCCTGTATTCTTGTCTGACATCTTGTGCACCTCTTTAGGAGTCACCCTGTATTCTTTTCTGCCATCTTGTACACCTCTTTTAAGAGTCACCTTGTATTCTTATCTGGCATCTTGTATATATATTTAGGAGTCACCCTGTATTCATATCTGGCATCTTGTACACCTCTTCGCTTCGCTCGAAGACCCAGGTCACTCGACGTCCCAGGACTCTTTCAACAGACTCCATTAACCATTAACCTAGGCTTCCCGCGAGGCTGCATGACGTCACCGTCTCCGTCTCCGTAACGCATAACTTTGACTCAAGCATAACGATGAAGTCGACAAGATCATTTGAAATGATAAAATGGATATTAACCTAGGTATTCTTTTCAGGTGTGCGTAGACAAGTGCTATTCTCTTCTCAATTTAACTGAGCACATTAACGTGTTGACCAGAAGACTTCGCACTTCTACTCCTGGCAAATGCCGCGATGGTTCCTAACTTAGGCCATGGCAGCCTCCTTCCCATTCCTAGCTTCAGTTACAAATACGCACATTATTACATCCATCACAGTGATACTGGTTGTCAGGCAGATTCCACGCACACCCAATTACACGCGAAGCCCGAAAATAATTAAACAACAGGAATAATATCAGCAACACTCCATTTTATAAAACTTGCAATATGATATGGAATCAAGAAATCTCAGGTCAATGATCTTACAGTTTACTAAAGTGTGGGAAAATATATAATCCACGGTAAAGAGGGCGTAATCCCGAGTAAAATAAGCCCTCACTCGAGTCTCTCCAATTACGGGTTCTCACAATCTCGGGTCAATGATATAGCAGTTTGCAAAAATGTAGATAAATGAATAATCCATTGTAAACAGGGCAGCTTATAAATTAATTTGACCCCTCGCACGACCCTCTACGATTATGGGTCCTCAAAATCTCAGGTCGATGACCTAGTAGTTTCGTCCCTTGAAAAGATCTAGAAATCTCTATATATATATAAAAATGAAAGTTTGTCTGTTTATTCTGAATTTCCACGGAAATTTGCGATATTTGCGCGTTTCAGGCTGTTTTATGACGGATGCGCGCAAAAATAAAATTTTTGACTGTCTGTCTGTCTATCTGTCTGTGTGTCTGTGCACAACTTCTACGAGTCCTTATAACTTGAGAACGGCTGGGTGGATCAACGTAAAATTTGATACAGATATCCATCAGAGGCACCACCCTAATCATTGATGTAACTCTTCTCCGTACATCTCATAAAAGGGGCCCTACCCCCTTAAAATACATGCTGAAATAGGCGTAGAAGGGTGAAACAAAGCTCATTTTCAGCCCCTCAATGTGAGAAACGAAACTCGGAGAAAACCACATTTTAAGGCCCTAAAACCAACAGTTTTTGAGATATTCCCAGAAAACTAATTTCACTTAATAAATTAATGAAAGAATGCATGGCGTTAACCATGGCAACTGAATCTCAGAGGTCCATCTATTTCTGTAAGACGCAATGCAATTCCATTTATTACATTACTGTGAAGGTTTGCAAACGGCTATAAGGTTATAATGGATCCAAATTAAGCTGATATATTCATTAATACATACAATGCGCTTAAGGGGTCAAGGGGTACTCTAGAATTTTTTCACGCGATTTACACGTGCGGGTGTGGTACGGAAGGTCTATTACATCCCTTCTCTATTATATAACAAGTAGTTCCGTGAAGAACTATACAGCCTATTTTCATATATCCTACTTATGTTAACTGCCACAATCAACATACAAAATTTCAGTTTAATTGCTGTAACAGATTCGTAGATATTGAGAACCGTCTAAATATTTCAGATGGTCGCCAGGTTGGATTTTCATTTTTGTACTATTACATTAAGATTATTGTGTACGTGTGGTATTCAAACTTCAATCGCATGATTAGACAACAAGAAGTAAAAACGAGATTTTAAAATTACGCACAGCAGCCAACTTGTGATAATGCAAACCATTGAAATAAATTAGATGCCAGTGGATCAACATTTGTATAAGCATTTAACGTGCAACGTTTCACGGCACTCGGATAGTTAATTCGCGAGAAACGTCCATTTAAATATTTATACTTCGCGTCGCCGCCATGTTGGATTTGTGCTCACCTGGTTCCTGAAAGTCCTATAGGTGAACATATGTTCATAGTCTCTATGAACATTAAAAAAAACAGTTTGGTTGCTGTAAAAGATTCATAGATATTGAGAACCGTCTAAATATTTCGGGAGCTCACCATTTAGGAGTGTTATGTGTATAGGCCATAGAGTTATGTACCATTCAAGGACAATTATTGCCTAGCTTCATTATTCAAACTTTCACTTCGATCGCATGATTACGACACAAGAAATTAAAACTTAATTTTAAAATTTCGCACAGCCGCCATCTTGAGGTTATGTAAGCAATTGAATTAAATTAGATGGCAGTGCATTACAATCTGCAAAATCAATTACTGTACCACATTTCACTGCGCTCAGAGAGTTAAATCACGAGAAAAGTCTATTAAAATATTTTAAATTCGCTTGGTCGCCATGTTCATTTCGTACTTTACAGGTTTATGAAATATACATAGGTATACCTGTATCAGTACCCTTTATCACCGTACAAAATTGCAGGGTGATATCTGTAATAGTTTCGGAGATATAGAATGTCAGTGAAATATTTCGCACAGCCGCCATTTTGAGGTTATGTAAACAATTGAACTAAATTAGACTCCAGTGCATTACAATGTGTATAAACATTTGCTGTACCAAGTTTCATTACATTTAGATTGTTAAATCGCGAGAAAAGTCTATTTAAATGTCTCAACTTCGCTTGGCCGCCATGTTGGTTTTGTAGTCACCAGGTTTTTGAAAGTCTCATAGGTGAACTTCTAGTAGTGCCCTTTATCACCGTACACAACTTCAGGGCGATATCGGTAATAGTTTCGGAGATATTGAATGCTAGTGAAATATTTCGCACAGCCGCCATGTTGGATTGGAGAGACGTAACAAAATTTGAAGGGCACGGTCGAGGTCGCCGGAAATAGTGCTATGAACTTCCCGAGTTTCATTGAAATCGCTCCAGCCGTTTCGATTTTATTAGGGGGGGACACACACACGAATCACACACACACACACACACGCACACGCACACACACACGGTCAAAAGGTGATCTCATAAGCCTATTTTTTCAAAATTGAAAATAGGCTAAAAATGAATGTTTGTCTGATTTTTCGGCTTTTCTACGAAAATTTGACATATTTGCTCGTTTCAGACTGTTTTGTGACGGATGCACGCAAAAATATATTTTTGTCTGTCTGTCTGTGGACAATTTTTTGTGTCATTATAACTCGAGAACGGCTGGGTGGATTAACGTAAAATTTGATACAGATATCCATCAGAGGCACGACACTAATCATTGATGTAACTCTTCTCCGTACCTCTCATAACAGGGGGCCTACCCCCTTAAAATACATGCTGAAATAAACGTGAGACGAAGCTCATTTTCAGCCCCTCAATGTGAGAAACGAAACTCGGGGGCCCTGAAAGGACCCCGAAAACCACATTTTAAGGCCCTAAAACCAACAGTTTTTGAGATATTCCCAAAAAACTAATTTCACTTAATAAATTAATGAAGGAATGCATGCCGGTAACAATGGCAACAGAATCTCAGAGGTCCATCTATTTCTGTAAAACGCAATACAATTCCATTTATTACATTACTGTGAAGGTTTGCAAACGGCAATAAGGTTATTGACGTCCGAAACGGGGGAGGATCTTACGGTCAGCTGTTTGCAATATGGCGGCGAGATAGTGACGAGAAGTAAGCAAGAGAGTGCTAGGGTGTGCGTTTGTTATGGCTTCTAATTTATGATAGCAAAATACTACATATTTTCTTTCATTTATATAAATATTTTTATAATCAATTTAAATGCAGTGCTTAATTACTAGACTACCAGTTTAAAATATTATCCACTTGTAGATAGTTAATTTACTGTCTGCTGTTACATATATGAAGCCTGTACTTGGGAGCCTAGCGGTATCGATGATTTTATTAATTTCACAATATATATATTTATATATATCACATAACACAAAGGACGACTCCCTGATAATAAATTGAATCCAGCAACCCTGAATTTGCATGAATGTTTTGGGTTCAAAGAAGCGTTACTTGGGATGCTCAAATCATACTTCAATATTGCTAATATTGACCAACATACTTGCTGTTCAAAGGCAAGGATATAAATATATTAATCTCTTGCCACAGGCAAGTTAGAATGGAGGCATCCTCTTTATCAATATATTTAATTAAATATTTAAAATACAGATATTTAACAAAGCTTGAGTCTCCACTTGAACTTGTCATAAGCAAACGGAACAGATCAAAAACTACACTTTAAGCCAAATCAAATTCACTCCTCAGCTCGACATAAACCATAATACCAATTAAAACCTATTCAAAACATACTCTCCTTACTGTTGTACAACTATCAAACCAACTATTCGCACTCAAACCTGAAAAACCCTGAAATTGGAACTAATTTAAGTTAGAATAGCCTAGGCCGATCAGGTTTCCTGCTACATTACCGCATATGTATACTTAACATCACTATTACTTCTAAATTACGGCTAAGTGACCTATCTTCCTGAGTAGTATAGGTGCTGGGATGATGGGTCACCAAACTGGTACTTAAAACTAAGATTTTACACATTAATTAACTAAATTCAACAGTAAGGAGATCATAGACAAAAACACAATCCAAGCCAAATCATACTTAAAATATTGCAAATATTGAGCTACATACTTGCTGTTCAAAGGCAAGAATATAAATTCTCTGGCAAATTAAGGCTAGGAACAGCATTTTTCTTAAGTTTTCTAACCATTCGACTATTGTCAATCGGAAGAACCCCTAAAATAAGTTTACGAAGAGCGGATTACATTCGGTTCAATGTACGGCACAGAAGTATTAGGCTACAAGTTTATCAGTATTTTTGATGTAGCTAAATCCTTGTGAATACAAATTAGAGACAATAACTATCAATAATCAAGAGTACCGGTGCTTCCGCTGTGGAAAGAAGTCGTCTTCACAAAAATGCAGACTGCACACTGTCATGTAACGTGTAACACGTTTTCCAATTGACAGCACCGAAGCCCATCTTTCTCTCTGAACTATTTGTACAGGAATGTAGTGAGGAGATTTCGTACCCATACTATACGATTTGCAACCGTATACAGAGTAGTACCTCCTCGAATTTGACAAATTCCTTTCTGTTTCCATCACGACATCAATGCTTCACCATGAAAATAAACCTCACCAGTCACAATGATACAGCTTCAACATTCTACCGCGTGGCTGCGCCATCCAACTTTTCTGACGTCAATAACGGATCCAAATTAAGCTGAAATATTCATCAATACATATAATGCGCTTAAGGGGTCAAGGGGTAATCTAGAATTTTTTAACGCGATTTACGCGTGCGGGTATGGTCCGGAAGGTCTATTATATCCCTATCCCTATTTTGTTATATTATTATTATTATTATTCTTTTAATTATTATCATTATTTTGGCGTACAACGAAGAGGCAAAGCTCATTTTCAAACCCTTGGGGTCAGAAACAAAACTCGGGGCCCCTCAAGAGCCGTAAAGGGTCCCCGAAAACTATATATTAAGGCTCTAAACCCAACAGTTTCTTAGATATTCCCAGAAAACTAATTTCATTTAATAAACTGAAGAAGGAATGCAAGCCACTAACCATGACAACAGTATCTCAAGAGGTGGCATCCAACTTTCCATCTATTTCTGGAATAAGTTATGCCACTCCATTTATTACATTTCTGTGAAAGGTTGCAAATGGAGTACCCTAGATTTTTTTCACACGACTTACACGTGCGATATGTCGTACAGAAGGTCTATTATATCTCCAAACATCAACATTATTTTCAAAAATTCCTGAATAGAAATAGTAGACTGTTTTTTGCTGATTTTAGGAATTTGGGCCATTGGAGGCTAAAAACACTGAATTTTCATGCACCACAAGCGTTTATAATTTATAAATGGGGTCTTCCTGTAGTTGGGCACTTGACACAACGGTTAGGGTCAGTTCGTATGTGACGTGTATTGCGATTCTTCTACGAAGTTTTCAATTTTATTTTCACGCCAGGAAGAACACGTTAGGTAAATTTAGTTTGAGAGCACATTTTAACTAATAATTTTTCTTTGCCAACAAACAGGTTCCAAGCCCCTAAACATTGCAACAGTAACTCACTTGATAACATCTGGTTATTAATACCGAAGACTTTTCGAAGAATGGGTACTTCTGCTAGTTAATAAATAAAATTATATAAGTAAACAAGTCGTTCCGTGAAGAACTGAAGCCTATTTTCATATATCCTACTTATGTTAATTGCCAATATCAACACACAAAATTTCAGTTTGATTGCTGTAATAGATTCGTAGATATTGACAACCGACTAAATGTGTAGTATTCAAACTTCAATCGCAAGATTAAGACACAAGAAGAAAAATCGAGATTTTAAAATTTCGCACAGCTGCCATCTTGTGGTTATGGAAACAACTGAAATAAATTAGATACCAGTGGATTAACATTTGAATAAGGATTTACTGTACCAAGTGACACTGCACTCGGATGGTTAAATTGCGTCCATGTGAATATTTATAATTCGCGTCGCCGCCATGTTGGATTTGTGATCACCAGGTTATTGAAAGTCCTTTAGGCGAACTTCTGTCCATAGCCCATATAAACATTAAAAAAATCAGTTTGATTGCTAGTGTAATATATTCGTAAATAATGAGAAACTTCTAAATATTTCGGATGGTCGCCATGTTGTATTGTTATATGTAGACCAATAGGCCATAGAGTATGTACCATTAAAGGAAAATTATTGCGTAGATTCATTATTCAAACTTTCACTTCGATCACATATTTACGACACAAGAAATGAAAACTTAATTTTAAAATTCGCACAGCCGCCATCTTGAGGTTATGTAAATAATTGAACTAAATTAGATACCAGTGCATTACAATGTGCATAAACATTTGCTGTACCAAGTTTGATTGCGTTTGGATCATTAAATCGCGAGAAAAGTCTATTCAAAAGTTTCAATTTCGCTTGGCCGCCATGTTCGTTTTGTAGTTAACCTGTTTTTTAAAGTCTCATAGACGACCTTTCAGTAGTGACCTTTATCTCCGCACAAAATTTCAGGGTGTTACCGGTAATAGTTTTAGAGATATAGAATGCCGGTGAAATAATTCGCACAGCCGCCATCTTGACGTTATGTAAACAATTGAACTAAGTTAGATGTCGGTGCATTACAATGTGTATACACATATACTGTACCAAGTATCATTGCGTTTGGTTGGTTAAATCGCGAGAAACGTCTATTTAAATGTCGCAAATTCGCTTGGCCGCCATGTTGGTTTTGTATTTACCAGGATTTCAAAAGTCACATAGGCGAACTTCTAGTAGTTCCCTTTATCACCGTACAAAATTGCAGGGTGATATCGGTAATAGTTTTGGAGATGTAGAATGCTGGTGAAATATTGCGCACAGCCGGTAAGTTGGATTGGTGACACGTAAGAAGATTTGAAGGGCACGGTTGGGGTCATCGGAATATTGCTATGAACTTACTGAGATTCATTGAAATCACTCCAGCCGTTTAGATTACATTATGGGGGCACACACACACAAATCACACACGCACACACTGATAGACACCCGGACAAAAGAGATCTCATAAGCCTATTTTTTTCATAACTGAAAACAAATGTTCAGTAAAGAACATATAGCCTACTTTCTCCTAAATTCATGGGTTAAGTTATAACTCTTTGTCCTCTTCAAGGAGTATAATTGAATGTTGATTGTAATAGCTTGTTGAAATAGAACGTGCTATACGGATATTATACGTTGATTGATTGAATCCTCACCTAAATGATATACTGTATACACACACTAATACAGCCATCACAATAACACGGGTTATGAGAAAAAATTCAACACTCACCCAAGTACATGGGACTAAATGACCATGATGTCCATGAATCTCAAATGAAACAGCAGCAACAACAGCTTCTTACCCAAATCCTGCCTCGTATAAAAGTACACACACTAGTAAGACTACAGACCTCACAGTGGAACAGGTTATCAGACAAATTCTACACACACCCAAGTACACCGGGCTACAAGACCATGATGCCACAAAACCCCTAAAGAATCAACAAACAAAAAAAATAACGACAATAGACTCAAACCGCGGATCAAGGACAAAGATTTAAATAGCTCTAGTCGAGTGTTGAAATGTGTGGTTTTATGAATAATAATAATGTTATTGGTTTTACGTCCCTTTTAACTACACTGGCTTTTAGAGACGCCGGGGTGCCGGAATTTTGCCCCGAAGGGGATCTTTAACGTGCCAGTAAATGTACTGACACGGCTCCCTCGCATTTGCGCACCCTCAAATGCCAGCTGACTGCGCCAGGGTTTTATGAGAACAGCATATTATATAATCTTTTCGATTGCAAATTCACACAATATATGCTTATCATTATAACGTGTGAGTAGTTATGAACCAATTAATACAAAAAATCGAAGTAAAACTATACGAAACCACGGAGATTCGAACCACAGAACCCTTCACTATGCAGCTAGCTCGCTACCACTATGCCACGAATGCAGTCGAAGATGGGAATGTAAATAACTTCTTTAGTACAATTGTATCATATTTTGTGTTGTAATCAACGATTTCATTAACGTTTTTTTGGCGCTTCTATAAACCATTTGATACTAAATATGTATTATTTTGTTCAGTACATTCCTAAAAGGTCGCCTCCGTAGCGTAGCGGTCAGCATGGTCAGCTGCCGCCCCGGAGGTCCTGTGTTCGATTCCCGGCTCTGCCATGAAATTTGAAAAGTGGTACGAGGACTGGAACGGGGTCTACTCATCCTCGGGTGGCCCAAATGAGTAGAGGGTGTTCGATTCCCCCTCAGCCATCCTCGAAGTGGTTTTCCGTAGTTTCCCACTTCCTCTTCGGGCAAATGCCGATGGTAACATCTTCAAGGCCACGGCCGCCTCCTTCCCTCTTCCTTGCCTATGCATCCTCACCATCCCTTACCTTCCTTCATGAGGGCCCTGTTCGCTTTGCAGGTGAGACCGCCTGGGCGAGGTGCCAATCCCACCTCACCAGTTGTATCCCTTCCGATTCGATGTTCCCAGCTCTAGAACACTGCCCGTAGAGGCGGTAGTGGTGAGTTCCCTCGCTGAGTCCGTGGGTTCCACCAACCTGGAGGGTAAACGACTAAAAAAAAACATTCCTAAAAGGATATAAACTTACAAATATAAATGGATTTACGAGCACAAATAGCGGCCATATTGTGTACGACCCACAACTATATGGCATGGCCAACCTGACCTGTTAAGTCACTTCTACGGTTACATGTTCTATTATAACAGGCTAATATTCTACCGGTCACCTCCTTGAGGACAGTTTAAACCTTCATATGTACGATAAGCTGAATTGTTGAGATCAGGCCTTGTTGAATCGTAAGTTATGGTTGGGCTATAATACTTGCATGATTCATACATCCGTCATCCTGAAACTATTAGGCGGATGACCTTGTAGTTTGGACAAAAGACGTTTTCCACATTAAGGTATATTATTGCAAAATTTAGTAGAGATCGGATGATAAGGTAAGTCGTAATTTGATTTAAGCTTTGACCATTTGGGTGGCCGCCATTACGTTTCGGTCAAGACGGCGGCGATATAAAACATGACGCTGAGGTGCCCTTTGCTAGCGCTACCTCTGTATCAAATTTCGTTCAATTCGGTTTCACCGTTTTTGAATTGATAGAGGGAATCGATTTGCACACATACATGGCCGCCATCCACAAATTATTGGGCTGATGACCTTGAAGTTTGGTGAAAAGATCCGTCTTTCATAAAGGTATAATGTTGCAAAATTTGGTAGAGATCGGATGATTAGGTTAGTCGCAATTTGATTTAAGGTTTGAACATTTGGGTGGCCGCCATTACGTTTCCGTGAAGATGGCGGCGATATAAAACATGACACTGAGGTGCCCTTTGCTAGTGCTACCTCTGCACCAAATTTCGTTCATTTCGGTTTCACCGTGTTCGAATTGCTAGGGGGGGACAGACATTCAGAGTACACACACTCACACACACACACACACACACACACAAACACACACACACAGACTCACACACAGACAGACACACAATTTTTGGCCCTGAGTAGATCTCATAAGTCTACTTTCATTTTTTGCAAAAATCGAAAGTAGGCTAATAGGCAAAAATGTAAACCTTAAATAAAAATTAAAAAGTCTAAAAACCAAAATTTGCTCTCTAAGCTTCCCTATTGCCAGACTTTGGGACAATGCAAGGTAAAGTGACATGTCTTCTCTTTCCCGGACCACACTCTGACCTGAGCTTCTCATGGGACTTGAGGGAGCGTGTGGTTATTGAATTTCGCGACCTCTCTGCTACGAGAAATGCATGTTAACCATATCCCTCATTCTGGAGAACTACAGCTACAAAGTCAAGCCCGCTCATAGAGATCAGTTGTTCGATTCTCGTTGCTAATAGCTTAGTTTACCGCCAAATGAATTTTCTTCTCACTTAATTGGAAGATAAACATCATCTTTATATATATAATTCTTCAACACGTGTGTATGTCACTTAAATCCTCCTAAACGGCTGGCCCGACTTTCATGAATTTTTTATGTATGTTAGAGTGGGTCCATGTATGGTTTAGATTCATAATTTGACCCGCAGGTGGAATGAACACAATTTTAGAACCACAATATACAGTCAAAAACAGTCGTCATGGAAACCGCTAGCCTTGGTGAAAGCTGATGTCTTTGGACTGTTTGTCTCTGCACGCTAGAGCCACCTGGTCACAACCTGTACAACTACCGCCATAAACTTCCTTGGGGTGTGCACTACAATCTTACAAAATGCCAATACAATCGTTTAAACGGTGTCGGAGTCCATTAATCTCGGACAGATATACATTTCCATTTTTAGGTAGATTTCATTAGAAAGCTACCTATTGCAATGGGTACCATGTTTCGACTTCCGGAAAATTTCGACATATCTTCGCGTTTCACATCCCCCAGACCCCAAAACCACCGTCAGTTCAAACGTTTATATATAATTTATGTATGTATATCTTTATATATATAATTCTTCGACACGTGTGTATGTGACTGAACTCCCCTTAAACGACTGGACCGATTTTGATGAAATTTGGTATGTAAATTAGGGTGGGTCCATGTATGGTTTAGATTCACAAACTGACCCGGTAGGTGGAATGAACACAATTTTAGAACCACAATTTACACACAATTTTAGAACCACAATATACAGTCAAAAACAGTCGTCATGGAAACCGCTAGCCTTAGTAAAAAGTGATGCTTTTGGACTGTTTGTCTCTGCACGTAGGGCCACCTGGTCGCAACCTGTGCAACTTCCGCCATAACATACACTCCGCCCATGGCGGAAAGTTGTGTTTTATACCAAAGGTGACAGTGATGTCGAATTCTACTGTTTGTCTCTGCAAGTTAGAGCGTTTAAAAGTCCCGTATGCGTTCATATACCATTCATCCGATTGCGATGAAACTTGGGTGAGATGTTGAGTGCCCTCTAGGGAAGGTGTTTGGCTTAGTAAATCCATTTTTGCAATAGATAGCGCACAGCTAGATTCAACAAATGAGCGACGACGCGCGAAGCGTTTCAAAAAGGTCCCGTATGCATTCAAATACCATTCGTCCGATAGCGATGAAACTTGGGTGAGATGTTGCGTACTCTCCAGGGAAGGCTTCTGGCTTAGTAAATTCATTTAACAATAGGTAGCGCACGAGTAGATTCAACAAATGAGCAACGACGCGCTAACGTTTAAACAAAGTCCCGTATGCGTTCATACACCATTCATCCGATTGCAATGAAACTTGGGTGAGATGTTGTGTACACTTACGTGACGGTTTCTAACTTAGTAAATCCATTTCACAGGAGGCTGCGCACGAGTAGATTCAACAAATGAGCGATGACGCGCGAAGCGTGTCAATAAGATCCCGTATGCGTTCAAATACAATTCGTCCGATTACGATGAGACGTGGGTGAGATGTTGTGTACACCCTACGGAAGGTTTCTGGCTTAATAAATCCATTTTACAATAGGTATCGCACGGGTAGATTCAACAAATGAGTGACGGCACGTGAATCATTTCAACAAAGTACCGTATGCGTCCATATACCATTTATCCGATTGCGATGAAACTTTGGTGAATTGTTGTGTACACTCCAGGAAAGGTTTCTGGCTTAATAAATCCAGTTTTTAATAAGTAGCGCAGGAGTAGATTTAACAAATGAGCGACAGCGCGCGAATCGTTCGTTTAAAGAAAATCCCGTATGCGTTCATATGTCATTCACCCGATTCCGATGAAACTTTGATGAGTTGTTGTGTACACGCCAGGGAAGGTGTTCAACTTGGTAAATCCATTTTACAATATTGGTAGCGCACGAGTAGATGTAACAAAATAAGTGACGACGCGCGTAGCGTTCCAACAAAATGCCGTAAGCGTTCATATACTATTCATAGATTGGGAAGAAACTTTGATGAGTTGTTTTGTACACTTACGTGAAGCTTTCTAACTTAGTAAATCCATTTCACAGTTGGTAGACCACGAGTAGATTCAACAAATGAGTGACAGCGCACGAATCATTTAACCAAAATCCCGTATGCGTTATATGCCATCTATCCGATTGCGGTGAAACTTTGGAGAGTTGTTTTGCACGCTCCCACGAATGTTTCTAGATTAGTTAATTCATTTCACGATGGTTTAAAGGCAGTTAATTGAAATTGAAAAAAATATTTTGTATCCAAAAGCACTTCAGGAAACAAAGATACAACACTTTCTTTGATTGGCAAGACAACGTCTGCCGGGTCAGCTAGTATATATATATATATATATATACATGTATATCAGTTTCTTGTGGACACGATAACTGCCGTAATTTTGCACCCATCACTTTGAATTATTTACCGAATATGTGTAACTATAAAATCTCGGTCGGGTTCGTTACTGGGCTAAATCGGTCGAAGGGGGTGAAAATGGGGGGCTTTTTTTTCGAAAAAGTGAAATATTGCTATAACTCTCTCAATATGTGAAATATCGAATCCGTTCAAAGTTCATACTATGTGTCGGATAAATCCCAAAAATTTATGTTTGAAGAGTTTTTTATAGCACCAACCATTGACCAAAGGGGTGGGAAAAAGTAGGGTTTTCGGGAAACATTAATCATATCTCTCTTAATGGGCACAATATCAAAACCGTACAAAATGGAAAATATTCCCCTAATAATTACCTAAAACTTTTGTCTGAAAGAATTTTTGATATGACCACCATTACGCCAAGGGATGAGAAAAATGATTTCGGAATTATAAGAAAATGCCAAGAGCTATCAGAGGTTGCCATGGCAAAACTACTAAATTGATGAGGGATGAGCCATCAGACGTTGCCATGACAACGCACTTGCACGAGATCAGATTCCAATTTCTATCTGACTAAGTGTGAAGCGGCTTCGGTGACGTAACTGGTAGCATGATGAACTTCTATGCCCAAGGTTGCGGGTTCAAAGCCGGCCGAAGTCGTCGGATTTTCTAAGAGCGCTAAAAATCCCTCAGTATGCTTTCCTTTGGAGGGGAAGTTCCAACGTTCGTTGCGAGTTGCTGGTTGCGGTGGCATCTAGTAGTCAAGTTCACAGCTAGGTGTCGTTGACGGTAGTATCTGGTAGCAACATTAGGAACTACTGCTTGAAATTGACCGTCTGCAGTCCTTACCTGAATTACAGACTAATACAGCCATCACAATTCACGCCGTTTATCAGACAGATTCTACACTCACCCAAAGTACACGGGGTTGCATGACCGCGTTGTCGCAGCCCCTAAACTGAGGAACCAACCAAAATATCTGCGGGAGATATAATTTTTGCGTTAAGAAGTAACAGACCGTTACATAGTTACATATCAGTGTCGAAACCTTGCATAAGGACAGAGTGACAACGTGTATAACAAGTAGTTCCGTGAAGAACTATACAGCCTATTTTCATACATCCTACTTATGTTAATTGCCACTATCAACATACACACGTTCTGTTTGATTGCTGTAATAGATTCGTAGATATTGAGAACCGACAAAATATTTCGGATGGTCGCCATGGTGGATTTTATATATGTAGGTCCTAGAGTTATGTACTGTTACAAGCAGATTATTGTGAACGTGTAGTATTCAAACTTCAATCGCATAATTAGGACACAAGAAAAAACAAGGAGATTTTAAAATTTTGCACAGCTGCCATCTTGAGGTTATGGAAACAATTGAAATAAATTAGATGCCAGTGGATTAACATTCGTATAAGGATTTACTGTACCAAGTTTCACTGCACGCGGATGGTTAAATTGCGAGAAACGTCCATGTGAATATTTATAATTCGCGTCACCGCCATGTTGGATTTGTGATCACCAGGTTATTTAAAGTCCTATAGGTGAACTTAAGTTCATAGCCCCTATGAACATTAAAAAATGCAGTTTGATTGCTAAAATAGATTCGTAGATATTCAGTATCGTCTAAATATTTCGGATGGTCGCCATGTTGGATTGTTAAATGTATAGGCCATAGAGTCATGTAACATTAAAGGAAAATTATTGCGTAGGTTCATTATTCAAACTTTCACTTCGATCGCATGGCTACATCACAAGAAATAAAAACTTAATTTTAAAATTCGCACTGTCGCCATCTTGAGATTATGTAAACAATTGAACTAAATTAGACACCAGTGGATTACAATGTGTATAAATATTTCCTGTACCAGGTTTCAGTGCGCTTGGAACATTAAATAGCGAGAAAGGTCTATTTAAAATTTTCAAATTCGCATGGCCGCCATGTTCGTTTTGTAGTTAACCGGTTTTTGAAAGTCTTATAGATGGACTTCCAGTAGTGCCCTTTATCTCCGTACAAAATTTTAGGGAGATACCGCTAATAGTTTCAGAGATATAGAATGCCGGTGAAATATTTCGCACATCCGCCATCTTGTGATTATGTGAAAAATTGAACGAAGTTAGATGTCGGTGCATTACAATGTATATAAACATATACTGTACCAAGTTTCATTGCGTTTGGTTGGTCAAATCGCGAGAAACGTCTATTTAAAAGTCACAAATTCGCTTGGCCTCCATGTTGGTTTTGTAGTTACCAGGTTTTCAAAAGTCACATAAGTGAACTTCTAGTAGTTCCCTCTATCACATTAGAAAATGTCAGGGTAATATCGGTAATAGTTTCGGAGATATTGAATGCTGGTGAAATATTTCGCACAGCCGCCATGTTGGATTGGTGAGTCGTAACAAAATTTGAAGGGCACGGTCGAGGTCGCCGAGAATAGTGCTATGAACCTTCCGAGTTTCATTGAAATCGCTCCTGCCGTTTAGATTTTATTAGGGGGGGACACACACACGAATCACACACACACACACGCACACACACACGGACAAAAGGTGATCTCATAAGCCTATTTTTTCAAAATTGAAAATAGGCTAAAAATGGACCCCAAATGACAAGAAGGTTACCGTCCCCATAAGACAATAAAATGTTTAAAATATGCATAAAATGACGAAAAACAAAGTTAATTAAGCTCCAATTATAAAATACTTTCTCGCAATAAATGAGGTCTGATCCTTCTACGAAAACCTGCATATTCTGCCTATTTTCGCCTATCCCCAAGTTTGTCCGGTGAAATCTACCTCCGCCTTCCGGCGTGCCGAGAGGACTTTTTTATATATAAGATTCACGGGCATGAATCTTAAATTTAAAGAAAAGTAGGGTCTTGAGTTCGTCACGGAACTACTTGTTTATTTTTTTATTGATTTATAGCCTCTATAGCGGCTTCGGTGGCGTAGTTGGTAGCATGCTGAGCTTCTATGCCCAAGAACGCGGGGTCAAACCCGGTCGAAGTCGTCTGATTTTTTAAGAGTATTAAATATCCCTCAGTGTGCCTTCCTTCCGAGGGAAAGTAAAGCCGGCGGGCCCATGTCATAGATTTATGGCATGTGAAAGAACCTTCCACTAACTAAACTTGTGTGAAGGACTGCAAATGATCAATTTTCAAGTAATTCCTACTTCTGCTACCAAATGCTACCGTCCACGACACCTAGCTGCGGACTTGGGTACTAGATGCAATCGCAGCCAGCACCTGACGGCGAACGTTGGAACTAATATAGCGTTATCAATTCTAACCTACACTACCTGAAAATTGATCGTCTGCAGTCCTTACCTGAATCAAAGATAACACTAATAAAGCCATCTCAATTAACACTGGTTATCAGACTAATTCTACACACACCCAAAGTACACGGGGCTACATGACCGTATTGTCGCAGCCCCTAAGCTAAGGAACCAACGAACCAGACTGCATGTTAACGATCAGTTTCATTTGTGCCTACTAGTAGATCTTGACTGGCCTTGGCATCCTCCCAGTATCGATCAGTGCCTTCTTTCATGCTTCTGGTAGAGATTATCTCGGTCTCCTGGACTCAGATTCCACTTTAAAAGTTTGATAGTTTTGTTGAAATTCACATCTGTTGTGGATTTTCGCCTCTGGAATACCTACAGTATTTGCATCAGGTCTTTCTCACATTCTTAGAACCATCTCCATTTCGTTGCCTTTGGCTCTGTGCAATTCCAGATTTTCTTAGTCGGTCACCAATCATACGGAAGATGTGCCCGCAGAACAGCAATCTTTTCTTTCTGATGGACGACATTATTGGTTCTATCTTAGAGTACAGAGGAGTGCAAATTATTAGACTCGATGCTCGTTTTCCAACATTTCATTATTTTCTTTTCATGACCTATTGGATTAAAGATGTTGGCCAGGCATTTCTTTTCACCTGCCCTACCAATAGTATAAGTTATATTTTCTCTTAGGAAACTCACAGTAATATGATTTCTTTAAGATGTCCACTGTTTGAGGCGCCTTGCTAATGCAGAATGTCACATGTTTTGTTTGTTTTTCATCACGTTATTCTAGTTTTCTTGCGAATTTAGTGCAAAAGAATTCAAAGCCTTTTATTGCTGATGGTCCGCTCTTGAACTATTCAAAGATTCGTAGGCCATGGATTGAATTCACCTTATTTAGAGGGCACATTCCAAAGTCAACGGAGAGAGAGAAAACTGACCCAGTTCAGGTATCCTTCAGATTCTCCAATTTTGAAGCTATCCTATAAATAATAATATTATCGTATGGCCTCAGGTGGCGGTGCAAGCTTTGTTATTTGACACCCAGAGGGTAGCTTGCATGTCGAATTTCGTTGTTCCTTGAATCACTATGAAAGTCAAGGAGGTTAGATATCGAAGCTCCTTGAACACTATAGCGCTTTCTAGTAGAGAAATGAGGAACTTTGTGTTGGCGGAAACTCCCGAGATTACTTTTGCCGTTATGAACAGGGCCTACTCAATTCAAATGGGTTCTTTGACATGCCAACATCGTATGACATGCGTGTCGTATTTTTTCCGCCTTTCAAAAAAAAAATCACTTATCACGGCCAGGAGCGAACCTGCAATCTTGGGTTTAGTAGACCGACACGATATCCACTCACCCACCGTTGTAAGTCCATAGGGGAGAAAATAACACTTAGTAAGATAATAAGTCCTGAAGATTAAAAACACTCTATATTGCCCTATCTACAGATTGGAATACTTATCTCAACAGCTTCTTCACATTTGTACTTGATTATACCCATTCTGACAAACTCAATCTTAACCTAAAGTTTTTGCCTACATAACATCCACATCACTGTTTCCTTCTCCAAGCTGGTTTTATATCATGATTTACTTCTTTCGATTTTACCATATTTTTGTAACAGATCTGTGTTGTTGCTTTTTTTTTTCAATTTTAGTGTATGTGCGTTTTGTTTTTTGTTTTGGCTTTTAGACGATTAATTTTTTTAATAGTTTTATTATTCCGCTGAAGAAGGTCACAATGCGGCCGAAAGTACAAATTAATATTGACTTAAGGTTTTAAATCTTTAGGTCTTATTGTAGTTCGTCAATAAGGAACAGTGCTAACATGGTCACTTTCATGTCACATTATAGTTAGTAGGATGATAATAACAAGCAGTTCCGTGAAGAACTATACAGCCTATTTTCATATATCCTACTTATGTTAACTGCCACTATCAACATACTAAATTTCAGTTTGATTGCTGTAATAGATTCGTAGATATTGAGAACCGACTAAATATTTTGGATGGTCGCCTTGTTGGATTTTATATATGTAGGTCCTAGAGTTATGTACTGTTACATAAAGATTATTGTGTACGTATAGCATTCAAATTTCAATCGCATGATTAGGGCACGAGAAGTAACAAGGAGACTTTATAATTTCGCACAGCTGCCATCTTGTGGTTATGGAAACAATTGAAATACATTAGATGCCAGTGTATTAACATTCGTATAAGGATTTACTGCACCACGTTTCACTGCACTAGGATGGTTAAATTGCAAGAAACGTCTATGTGAATATTTTTACTTCCCGTCGCCGCCATGTTGGATTTGTGATCACCAGGTTATTTAAAGTCCTATAGGTAAACTTATGTTCATAGGCCCTATGAACATAAAGAAATTCAGTTTGATTGCTATAATAGATTCGTAGATATTCAGAGCCGTCTAAATATTTCGGATGGTCGCCATGTAGGATTGTTAAATGTATAGGCCATAGAGTCATGCACCATTGAAGGAAAATTATTGCTTAGATTCATTATTCAAACTTTCATTTCGATCGCATCATTACGACACAAGAAATAAAAACTTAATTTAAAAAAATCGCACAGCCGCCATTTTGAGCTTATGTAAACAATGGAGCTTAATTGGATACCAGTGCATTACAATGTGTATAAACATTTCCTGTACCAGATTTCATTGCGTTTGGAACATTAAAGGTCTATTAAAATTTTTAAATCGCTTGGCCGCCATGTTCGTTTTGTAGTTAACCGGTTTTTGAAAGTCTTATAGATGAACTTCCAGTAGTGCCCTTTATCTCCGTACAAAATGTCAGGGTGATACCGCTAATAGTTTCAAAGATATAGAATGCCGGTGAAATATTTCGCACATCCGCCATCTTGTGGTTATGTAAACAATTGGACGATGTTTGATGTCGGTGCATTACAATGTGTATAAACATATACTGTACCAAGTTTTATTGCGTTTGGTTGGTTAAATCGCGAGAAACATCTATTTAAAAGTCGCGTAAAAAGATCCAGGGTGATATCGGGAATAGTTTCGGAGATATTGAATGCTGGTGAAATATTTCTCACAGCCGCCATGTTGGATTGGTGAGACGTATCAAAATTTGAAGGGCCCGGGGCAGTGCTATGAACTTACCGAGATTCATTGAAATCGCTCCAGCCGTATAGACGTTATTAGGGACACACACACACACCTCACACACACACACACGCACACACAGACACACGGACAAAAGGTGATCTCATAAGCCTATTTTTTCAAAATTGAAAATAGGCTAAAAATAAAATAAATAGACTTCATGAAAAATTGTGACTGATTTCAATCCATTAATTTAGTCTAATAGTTTGCACACCTCTGTCCTTCATTGGATCTCAATCCTACCTGGCCATCAACCCATCAGTTACCTAAAATTATAATTATTATTGTTTATAGTAGTAGTAGTATATTTCCGTGCACAGTGACTCCGGAACGCGGGGCATGAATACTGCACGGCGCCCTCCAGCCATTCATGTTAATAACTGATGATGTGTCTCGGTGAACAAGAGAACAGCGTCCAACTCTGCATTTCAGATGTACGTCACTCAGAATGAGCAGTTACGAGTGGTACCAACTCATGAAATATTTCACCGTACCTCTGAAACTTTCTTAAAGATCCTTTAAAAAAAGTCAATTTACATCAAATATACTGTGTCTCTTAATGAGGAACGGACAAATATTGCAATCCTCCAACTGGTTTGCCCCTACAATCAGTTTTCTATGCGGTACGTTTGACGTTTTGATGACTTTCTCGGTCTTCCTCGAGATCGTTTCCCAGGTATTTTACCATATATAACGTCAATCATTTAGGCTAACTGCCATGCAACTTGCCTCGTCCTGATGAGGCATAATTTTCCTATATTGAACAATTTCTAGCACCTCAGAGTAGGTATAGAAAAAATATCTACACAGGGCCAAAAATTGTGCGCCTGTTTGTGTGTGTGTGTGTGTGTGTGTGAGTGTGAGTGCATTCTGTATTCTGTCCCCACCCCCTATCAATTCAAACACGACTAAACCAAATTGAACGAAATTTGGTACAGATGTAGCACTATCAAAGGGTACCTCAGGGTCATGTTTTATATTGCCGCCATCTTCACCAAAACTTCATGGTGGGCACTCAAATGGTCAACACTTAAAATTAAATTACGACCAAACTAATAATCGAATGTTTACAAAATTTGGTAAAAACAAACCTCCATAAGGGACGCGTCTTGGGCCCCAACTACAAGGTCATTAGCCGTACCATTTCAGGATGGCGGCCTTGTGAATTATGCAAACTTCATAATCCATAACTTGGGACCCAGCAGTTACGATTATCGAACCGAGAATGTTTTGAACTGTTCTAAATGACGTGGCCCGTTCGAAATTAAAAGTTTATATAGTAATATTATAGAGCAGAAGTGACTTTAAAAAGCTGATCCGTCTCGCTTACATGACAAGTTGGCACTTAATCTCTCGTTCCTACCTATATTTCACTACTTTGAGCATGTTGCATGCAGTATATCATACTGATAGAAATAATATGAACATTGTAGGAAATGGGTTATAATGAATTCGTACTCCAGTGAAGAAATCGTCTAGTCAAAGTCATTATTTGCTAAGACGTTGTATGTAAATCAATGGCTAACGAGGACATGTTTATCTCTGTGATTAGAGCTTTGATCTTTCACCCGGTCGGCCGGGATTCAAAACCTATCAGAGTTGTATTTTTTTGCTTGACCTTTTTTATATTTATTGTTTTTTAAGTACTGAGACGTTTTAAAATTGAGCTTTATATTGTGCATTTTGCAATGGAAAATATATATTTAATTAAAACAAAGAACACCACAGTATCTGAACGAGTGACATCTACTAGCAACCAGTTGAACTATGCTTCAGATAACCACGGGCTACTATATGCGAGCTGCGCTCTATAGGGGCCTTGACATTCCCAGTTAGTGAACCCTTGCATACGGTGTAATTGAAAAATTTCCTCTTGTTGCCGATAGAGCGCACTCACCCCCAAGAATAGGGGCGATTAAAAATTAGCTGTGCAGTAGGTTTATTAATGTGTTTTGCCCAGTGATACGTTTAGACCAACGAAATTGTGTTTCAGTTTCAATTACTGTAAGTAGTCGGTGTTAATATTGAATTCCTACGTAGTTTGGAGTATTTGCTGATGAAATTGTAAAATTCTGGGGTAAATTATAAACTATGGTTTGAACGCCGCTGCTCAAATCCAGTATGCCATACTGTTGTGTGCCATTTTGCACTTCAAGTAGAAAGAAAATAGGAGGTGTTAAGGCAAAAGAGTTATAACTATAGCCATACATTTGGGAGAAAGTAGGCTATATGTTATTTCCTGAACATCCTGTTTTTTAATCACATGTAATTATTTCAGGTTATTGTTCCAGAAATTGGGATTATATTGTATTGACCGACTGAAAAGTTGCAAATTGTCAACAAGGAAACTTTGAAAACCGGCTTCAAAACTCTCTAAACACTCATGGAGGAAAATTCAAAAGTTCAACATATTTAACAAATTGCTTCGCATGTGTGTGTTTACATGATCACTTCCTACAACTCCCCACTGAAACCCTAATATATCGAGTGAAATAGCATGTCCTGTGGTTCGGATTCCACGAAAATATGGAGGTTCCGTGGCTCATGATCGGGGAGACTACTGGTCACGTAGCCTAAACCCACAAGCTACGTTCCTTTTTCAAATATCTCGAAAATACTAGAAATACTTCCATAACAATTTGAACATTATCAGAGGAAGATAAAAAATAGCTATAATTATTTTCTCTAAGTGTGTAAACTCCCTTCACAAGTATGGTTATGATTTCCTATTTGTAGCTTGCCACGGAGGGTGAGTGGTTAACGTGTCAGACTACCAACCCCAAGGTTGCAGGTTTGCTCCTGGCCATAGTTAGTGATTTTTGAAAGACGACAAAAATCTCGGCACGCATGTCATACGTTGTTGGCATCTTAATTTGAATTCAGTAGGCCGTGTTCTAATGGCAAAATTATTCTCGGGATTTTCCACCAACATAAAAATTTCCTCTTTTCTCTGCTAGAGACCTCCTTGAATTTCATACCGCTCCAAGGAACAAAATACGACATGCAAGCTGCCCTCTGGGTGCAAATAACAAAGCTTGCACCCGGCATCCGAGGCCATACGATATTATTATGAATTCTTATTTGTAAGTAATATACTAGAATAGTACATTATGCAACGAGCCTCTAATTACAATAATTAAGACACGATAATGTTTATAAAAGGAGCGTACGCGAGTTTTATAATTTCCATACGAGTGTCTTAATTACCATTAAAGGCGATTTGAATACGACTGTTTATTTTCGACGATAATTATTATAGCTATTTTATGTTCGAACATATATATTCACAAATATCTGTCGAGATTTCGCCAGTTTTATGTACTGAACAGAGCGCATGAGACGCAGAAAATGCCTTGTATTTCACCATGGCCTCCTCGATTACCCTACTATGAAACTAGGGCAGGCAGTGAAATTTAAATTAGAAGGCCGTGGATCTCAGCGCATCTAATTATCTAATTGGTCAAACAACTGTTTCCTGAGCTCTGATTGGTGGGAGAAACTGTTTCATAATGAAAAATAGTGTTATAATGAGCCTCATTATAGTACAGTTTTCTGACATATAATAGTCTGGGTCGAACATAAATGTACATTCTTTTCTGATATTTTCCAAATCCGGGTAGTCATCCCTGATCGGACGGATAATTTGTTTTGCTTCAACAAACATATATCTCTCTGTTCCTTATCTCAATAAAATTCTCTTTAACCTATCAACACACTGTTTGTCACGATGGATTCCCTCCTGAGAACCAAGTAATGCAGTCGTTAGTTTATCGTACCTCGATAAATCTCTCCCGCTGTGAGTGTTACGGGTTTGATGGATGAGGCATTGATTTCCACTCCCAACAAGCAGTAAAATTACGGAACAAACACTCTCACAGATATGGTTGTAATATGGTTCAGACGTGACGGCCAACTTGGCGCTCGCTCTGCGATAAAAACTACAGCAAATAACATCTCGGCCTGAATTCCTCGCGCGCCAACACAAGAGCTTTGTTTGTTTGTCCGAACGTCGTGACCTAAATACACCAAAGATCCTCAATGGTGGAATTATATGAGGCACGCACCACCGAAATATCCTTCGAGGGTTGATGTTCATTGACATGAGGCTTAGTGAGCAGTGTTATTCCACATCACCCAATAGCAATTCGAGACACGAGATTCATTGATACGAAAGCTAATGCACAGGGTTCGTTTTATGTCAGCACTATCCTAATACATTGTATTTGGACACATGAGACTCAAAAGATGTTGAATATATTGAAGTATAATATATGCCTGAAAATTATGAACCAACACTCCTTTATACGGTATTGAATACTTGAGTAGTAACTCCAGTTCTGGGAGAGTCAAGGTTTGTAAAAAGAGCCGCTATTTCATCATAGTTCAAATCTTAAGGAGTCATCTTTGTACTATGAAGTATAAGTTTATTCATGTTTGCCATTTTTCACTAGTTGAATTTTAGCCTATTATTCACATTTTGTAAAAATTGAGGAGAAAGTGGACTTACGGGATAAATCCGGGCAAATTTGTGTCTGACCTTCTGTCTGTCAACTCCTAAACAGCTGCAGCTATCGAAACCAAATTTGGTATGAGTCAAGACCTATGTCTGAATATCTCACGGTCATACTTGAAAATGAAGTCAGTGCTACCAACTGCTGAAAAATCGCAATTGTTAGTTGAGGTCTATGTTGGATATCTCGGAAGATATGCATGGGAATTATTCCAAAATGGACAGACATGTAGATAATATTACAACAGACTAATTTACAGGAGCCCGTAAAATAGAATGTTGCCAACATGATTCTGTGCTTGCTGATAGGTCCATTCTTTAAATGCATGTAACTTCCGTACTATCTATTGGATTTCAACCAAATTTGGTATGTGATTTGCGCACCAGAGCAGATATAAATATGCTTTTTAGTGTCAACAGGGCTTCCAACTGTTGAAAATGCACTCTATACATTTTTATCCTAATCCCAATATATCTGAAAGTATGCAGGCCAACAGTTGTAAACTTTGCATACATATAGTACCTGCAAATGTAGTTTAATTTTCAATAACCGATATATGACAGTGCTGCCAACATGACTCTACGCGTGCTGACAGGTTCAATGTTGAATCACTTGTAAGTTACATACTAATAAATGCAGTTCTTTCAAAATTGACTCATATATAGATCATAACATTTCAATTTAAGTTTGAGCATACCATTTATGTCAGTGTCGCTAACATGATTTTACACATGCTGATAAATTCTATATTTAAACACATGTAACGTGCATACTATCTATTGGACCTCAACCGAATTGTGCATGTGCGTTGTGGACCTTAAGAGATGGAACTAAGAATAAATTTAGAGACACCAGGTCTGCCAACTGTTCATATTGTACCCATGTGAATAATTTCCATGGAAAACATGCTTCTGCCTCCAGCTAGCATCAGTCCTCAGGCGTGTACCGTCCACCCACTGAGCAGTTGCATATTTTTGATCTGAGACTAAAAGGTATCAACTCTACAATAATAGAGCACAACTCTATTCTAAAGACTTTAATTGAGCTGTAAATCATGGCTTCACACAAACAAAAACACAATCCCAACAAAAAATACATAAAACAATGCAAAATTTTTCCTTCAATCCACTAATATTCGCACTTTATCCTTGCAAATCCAAATGCTTATTTATACATTTACCATGAGATTAACATAAAAATTCATTCTCAAGTGCGCTGATGGACTGGCAAATTACACATAAAACTTTACTTACAATCGTATGTCACCTATTGTGACCTCTTTAATTTCACAATCTAATTGTTTATTCACAACACATCCTACTTTACATTATGCGTACGCTTGTGTTCTGTATCTCTCTTCCCACCAAAATGATCTACCATGCATTAACCAATTTATGGGTTGCACCTCATATTTACTTGCAACTCCACTGTTACATATAATTATACCCCTTTCTGCATTTCCACTGTTATGCAGTTCCACCTTCTACAGTTCCACTGTATGCCGTTGTGAGTTCAATTTCAAAGATTCCGTTACCGCTGTGTCGGATGGTATATTATGCTACCCTTGCGTGGGCATAGCCTATGGCATCTAGTGTCGACCTTTAGAAACAGGTGACAATGTCAGTATAAAAAATGCAACTTTCAACAACTGATAAGTTTGCCAAGTATTAAGTTATCAAAACGATCCTTAATTATCAATGTGTTTCAAACCACACAAATTCATTATACAATACAACAATGATTCTTTTCTTACAAACAGGGTTTCAAAGTCAGTCCATTCTAAATGTCAACCTCCAAGGGTTTAAAATCTCTCCCTCGGCCCTTCCTGTATATACTGGGCTGAGTCGGGCGGTAACAAAACAATTGCTCCGTCCTTCACTATGTTTTTTTCTTCCTCTATCCCCAAGCAGTAACACGTGGCTTTAAATACAATAGTGCAGTGTCATTGGATTGCAAATCCCATATGATCTACGAAACTGTATGCAAGATAGGGTATGGAATTGCTTAAGCATTTATTCCTAACCTTAGGATATTAATAGCTGGCCTCAACAGGTCCATTTACATTAAAAGAAGGAACGAGATTCACCATACACCTGTGGAATTGGGTTAGCCGGCATCTTATTAAATGACGCGGTCAGGCACAACCTGCCGTCAAAAATTCACTTCCAGGAGCTGAATTTATTCAATAGCTAGTTCTCGGTCGATATCAGGTGTCATGCTGAGGTTTCCATTGTTATCCTCCCATACACAACTGGATTCGAACCCGGAACATTTCATAGCAATCCTCAGAGCTAGGGTCAATCACTAATTACGCTCTGGCAATAATAAATATCTCTGTACGCCCTTGGCTATACGAGATTTCACACGTCGATTAGACAACCTGGCTCCCCTGACCATGGTGATATGATCCCGTCCTTTAATTAGTAAGATAAAATCTATCAATTACTCTTACAAGCTTATTCATCAAGCAGCGAATTCAATTCTCTATTAAACCCTTCCAGTTCCTAGATTCTTGCATATTTATTTCCATTATCATAATATACTCTGATGTCACTCCATGTGAGATCAGTGCTGGACAAAACGGAGGCAGACAGGTTTTTCTCCGGGTACACCGGTTTTCCCTGTCAAATTTCATTCCAGCAACACTCTCCACTATCATTTCATTTCATCTGTCATTCATTTAATAATTGCCCCAGAGGAGTGCGTCAGGCCTCGGCAGCCGGCACAGTTCATATCCTCGGCGCTAGATGGGGGCTTCATTCATTCCATTCCAGACCCGGTCGGAGACTGGAAGCAGGCTGTGGATTTTCATTCATTCATTAAATTCTTTTACTTCGCCTATCGCGTATAATACTACCGCTTGGATAGACAAATACCAATTAGCATATATATATTGCTTACCACCATTTTTCCCTGATGTGTATTCTTTTATTCTTATTCTTATTATTATTATTACTGACATACATCCCCATACCCGACATAACGTAACCGTATTCAATAACTGAACATCCGTGTTCGTTACGTTAACTTTATATATAACTCAATTGCCATTTTTACATTAGTGGTAACGATTTATCCACTCAATGATGTACAAAACATCTCAACTTGACTAAAATCAACACAACATTAATATCTCGAGGTTCTACCTCCTAAAATTGACTCTTATTGGCATATTCTATAAATTTTGAAGTCACTCAACATACAGTGGACGATAATTACTACAAAATCATGGTTTTTGGGTACTCACATTGGTTAATCTGGTGGCTCCGACCACGCATTTCCTCCAGTAATGCCCGCCATAATTTGCAAATTAGCAAGGCATTCTTACACTTCCCACACACATTTTACATAAATTTTGCCTCACAAAACATACTGCACTTTGCTTTTCCATGTTGAAGCTGTTGCTTCCTTATTCACACAACACGTTATATCCCTTTTTACACTATTAATTTTACATACACTTAAATGACCATCACTAAAATCACACGATTGCTATGTACATTCCTTAATGGTTGACCTCTCCGTGCAGAATATCAAAAATGCAGGCACTGAAGAGCTATCCTTCACTGCTATCCGCATCTCGATTGAAAGTCTCGATTCTCCGCCTAAGGATTCTTAGTGGTCCCCCCAATCTGTCTATGAATTTCTATCCTTAGATAAATTTCCTGATCTCGCATAAATATGCTTCCACATCGTCCTAAGCATTAATTACAGTGGTATCCCTGCGAAATTTCACCACTTGCATAACAAAGTTTATATCTGCGCAGTCCAACATCCTATGATATGTCTAACCAATAGTTTATATACTGCGCTCATCCATTGTACATTGTACTTGTACAATTACCACTTCCAATTGTACTACCTCATATATCACACGGTACATTTCCTACGTGCTCAATAACAATCGCTCGTAATGCCGACTATAAAAGTATGACACGACTGTCCTTATTAATTGTTCTAAATAATGCCTTACTGCATGGCTATTATGTTGCTGCACTAAACTGTTAAAGTCCGCGCGTCCCTTTCCTGGACTCCTATGACGTGCGCTTCGCACTAGACTGTGGTTCGACTGACTACATTAATCGTTATTAATTCAGCCTTACTGCATGGTTATTATGTTGATGAGCACTCAACATACTGAAGTCCGCGCATCCCTTTCCTGGACTCCTGCGACGTGCACTCTGCACTCAAGTACGGTTCAACTGACTACATTAATCGTTATTAATTCATGCCTTACTGCATGGTTATTATGTTGATGAGCACTCAACATACTGAAGTCCGCGCGTCCCTTTCCTGGACTCCTGCGACGTGCACTCTGCACTCAAGTACGGTTCAACTGACTCCGACTGTCCTTCCCCCAGCCCTTATATCCGTTTGGAGAGAAAAAGTAGACCGAAAATTTCCTTGCAGCGTCATCTACTCTCTCAGTACGTTTCTGGTCTGGAAATAACGTTTTTATGGTTCATTTTTCCTCGCTGATCACAGATCCGTATGTGTGCTCGAGGATCGATCGGCCAATTAATTAATATTAATTGCCTTTGCCAGCGCTTCCCCACGCGGCGTCATCGGTAAATCCCCGAAGACATGGTTAGATCCTGTCGCTAAGCTCCGTTTTACTGTGTTAATGCGCGTTACATTAAATCTGCCTCGATTTCAATGTTTAACGGCTTGATAATTAGCCTCCCGGCTATACATTCACATTGGTGCAATCCTCATGTCTCTGAGTTACTCCAATCACGAGTAATCATTAAATTACTCTGGTATCTTCTGATCCCCTTGGCCTTTTCGTTATGTAACGGGGAATAACTGGTCCATATATTACCGTCCTGACTTGTTCCAGACGGTCTAAGTAGGTCATCGTGACTGACAGGGCTCCACGAAACCACGCCTGAATTCTAGAGCCATTAACAAACTGTCAAAAGTTCGAACTCTCTGCTCTAAGTCCAGAATTGTATGCACACTACAGCCCAATACTGCAGTAATCTCTTAGTATTTCCAGCATTATATTAACAAATAATATCATGATTGGTTCATATCACAACAGTGATTTAATGTGTATTTTCTCTAGGGGTTTTCATAGCTTAAACTCCCTCAAAAGATCTTGTGTTCGTTTCTTGCTGGTATCTCTAGTCTGTACACATTTATCTCAGAGATCCACGTTCGATACCAGTCAGCCTAACACCGTTGGGTTCAATATATGGTCACTATAATTTTAAGAAAAGTAGGCTCTTTAGTTGGTCACGAAACTAATTGTTTTTTTATAGTATTGGAAACTACAGATACTGTAGTTGCCAATCAACCATGTATTAAATCTAGTAAGTGTCCGATATTTTTGTTTCGTAGTGCAGACGTGGGGAAGTTATAAGAATAATTCTGATATCATCTACAGCTTATGGTCGATTTGCTGTTTTACTTTGCTGGCTTATAAAATTCTTATCGTTCACCTTTTTTATCGTTGATTGTTCACACCACGGCAAAGCCGTTTGGGTTAAATCGCTCATCACGACCGCGACGAGGAACTACCATGAGTGATTTATTCACTGGGTATTTCCACACTTCTCAAGGCAAATGCTATGATAGTACCTCATGCCAAGTCTCAAAGCATCTACTCCATTTCCGAACCTGATAATTATAGCTACATACACTATTACAGTCACCAGATAAACACAGATTATCAGTAAAATTCAATATACAAACAATTACACGGGGTTAAAGTGGCTTCGGTGGCGTAGTCGGTAGCATGCTGAGATTCTATGCCCAAGATCGCGGGTTCAAACCCGGCCGAAGTTGTCGGATTTTTTTAAGAGCCTTGAAATCCTTCAGTATGCCTTCCTTCGGAGGGGAAGTAAAACCGGTGGCCCCATGTCATAGATGTATGGCTTGTAAAAGAACCTCCCACTAATTAAACTTGTGTGAAGCTAAATTTGCAGGTTAGATTCCGTTGAAACGCTCTACCAAAATTTCAACGTTCACCACTAGGTGTCAGTGACATCTGGTAGCGAAAGTTAGAACTACTTGAAATTGAACGGAAACTATAGCTCACCCCATGGGTGTCAGCATTGAAGCAGCTACAGTCTCTGGCAAGCCGAACATGTCCTTGTTGCATTGCATTATCTCAACTAATACTGCAACTAAATAAGTGTATATATTGTGCCCGTCAGAGGAGTTGTCAGGGTTGCCAACAACCGAAATGACATCCTAAACACCTCACCTGCCGGACCCATGTGCCTAGAGGATCAGGTTAATTTCATATAGACCAAGGCGGCATGAGAATTCATGATCCAAGGGATCCGTGGTAACATGGTAGCTAAGGTCATAGACGGCCTATGAAAATACACATTAAGAAGCTAGACTGAGAAAAGAAACATCCAGACTTATGTAAAACTTGTAAAAATATTTATTTAAAATATGCAAGCACCTATCCTAGTTCGGAGGGTTTTTATCGGCTAATCCTCAAACTAATAAATAAAGGAAAAATAAAGATCAGGACCCTACCTGTAAACTACGGTAAACCCTCGCGAATGATCTATTTTACAAATTTAAGCAACAAGAGCAACGCTAGGAAAATGGTACGGCAATAAACCCTAAGTCAAGTTACAAAGATCAAGCTAATAACGGAATTTACATTTAAGAGGGTAGCAAGAACAAATTTAAGTTAGGATGATACCATTTCCTCATTTACATTTAGTGTTAAATAATTTAGCTAATTCCTGAAATTTAGTACAAAATTTACGGCGATGACGTCCGTAAGACAAAACAATTACAACAAAAGCTACATGCCAAGCCATAAAAAGAACCATTAAATACACTCTTATGAACTAAGTGCTTATCAGCACAACATGGTTAACATGGAGATTTATACAGCATAATAATGAATAAAACAACAAGACAATGATCTGTTAAATTCCTGCCTGCGCCTTGGGTTACTCTTTGTAAACCAGTGTCATCTAAATGCATGCCATTTATGTTGGCGATTGCGCAGTGAAAACCACGACTTATGTCGCATGAGGTTCAAGCTCCACCAGCTACGAACTATAGGTTAAGCAAACACTCCGTTGATAAAAGTAGTGTCATCTGTCCTAGATTACTTCCACTAAGAAAGTGTAAACAACAGCAAGGCGTCGGTCAGCTGATCCAAAATGCAAATGGATCAAGTTTAGAAGCAATGACCAATTAGTTATTATTTGTTTATAATAATTAGGCGCTTGTTTATTAAGTTGTCGGTTTAATTTATCGTTGGTTTATGGCGAATAGTGCTTAGCAGTAGCGTCTCGTGCGAGATCAAATCTCTGCTATCAACACCTTCATCCAGCTTTCCAGGCTCGGACAAACAATAACACAGGTTATTAGTGGCTCGCAGCTCACTTAAATTACCTCGGGTAGGCCTGGTAATCACTTCAGTTACCTCCCATAAATACCTAGTCTACAGAACGAATTCTGGACACTGTGCAATATGCACTAAACACATGAATAGCCTCTAACACAGGCGTCTCTCACTAGCCTCTAACACAACAAATAAACCTCGACATAACAAGTAATTACACTCTCAAATACAGTTAGAAAGTATTCAAGTAGCGATGCTAGCGTGTGGCGTTTGCCAATCAATTCATCATAACAAAAAAACATGTGATTATTACAAAATGGCTTCCAGACCTTGACCTACTAATGAAATACACAAGCTAACGGTAAATAATGCTCCAAGCATTTGTCAAAAGGTCTGATAAATCTGTCTCACAATATGAGCGTGCTCTCGTTGCATGCTGGGAACTAGTATCACCTGTCCGTGACTTGAGCTAGACTTTCAATTCACAGTCACCTCGCGGACGGTTGTAATGACATAATAGACTGAAAGCAGGCAGTTCTCTCCAAAGAAAGTCCATTAGAAAACGGTCCTTGTTATTTAATCCCAGTATAACATTCAAATATAATAAACATTAGGCTTAAAAGCACGCCATAAAACTATACAGAAAGATGTAGTTTGTCTTTAAAATCAAAGAAAAGTAAAAGGTAGTATTAACACTTATTCTGAAAGTCTTTGCAATCTGAAGATATGCCACTTCATAACTGCTTTGTATTTAAGAACCAAACAAATATGTGTCGAATTACCTGACACAAATAAACATGATAAAAGGCGCAAAATCTCACAATCGCTGAGTTTGCCAATGATACGATGAGTACAGGGTTCGATGCTAAGTTGCATTCAAATACTATTTCCCTGACTATGTTCTACACTTGAACAGGATGGCTTCGTAGCTCATCTTAATGAAATATAATATCACATTTACAAAACTAATAGTTTCTGTCGACTATCAAGCGATACGAACTGTTCTAACGAAATCAGTGGCGTGACAAATATTTAACTAAAAGGGGGTGTTATAAAATAACACTGACTATGACGTCCATTCGTCACATCAAAGTAAACTGTACACAAAATCACCCGCATAAGGGTTGAACAAAGTAGTAACAACGACTACAGTCACGTTTAGTAGGGGTAGAATTAACATCTGTGCGATGTCCATCAGAATGCACCATGATTAAACAGAGTGGCTAACAATCACTGGAAGTGAATGACAAAAATTAGTTCTAACATCACAAACCCTACCTATCGGCTTGTCAAGAAGTTGGGTTGCTTCTACAATCTACTCTAATTTAAAATATACCACAAAAGGACCTTACATGGAAAGAAATGAACAAAATCACAATATCAGGACGTCTACATCTCGCTTATTCCAACGAATTGAGATACAAATGGGCCACTGGTCTCCAGATAAGGGTTGTCCAAACTAGGCCCCCTCATAGGCTCTATCCATTACCATGGCCTTAATTCGTCCCCGACATAGACGTCGTGATGTCATTTGACTCCTTCCCATCATAGTGGTTGTCATATTCCTCGGTTTGGCGCTTTCATCTCCTACTCTCGTGCTAAGGTCCTGGGTCTTCTCTCATGCTGAAGTTCTTAAGAACGCTCCTTCACATCATGGAGGTTTATCTCATCATTCCCACGATTAATGTACGGTGAAATGCGTCAAACACGTGGTTATCAAAGTATAACATTTTGGTGAAAAATAACCACTGGAAAATACAGAATTTTATAGCACTGCTCTCACTGAAGCTAGTTCTAATTGTGGTAACAAACTCACTGAAGTTACACGGCGCAGATTATAATAAAATTAGCCATGCACTTATCTGCTTTCACTATCAGAGATTCTAGGCTTATGAAATCTCGTGGCATCGATGTGATCCACATGAAAATTCACTCGCTATTGCGATTATAGTAACATTTATGATCATTAGCGTTGAAATAATTCACTTCATTAAACATTTATTCACAGTTACTGATATCTTCCGTTTAACACGAGGACATAGATTTTACACTAGCACGTGGCTGAAAATGTGGTGTTCCACGTTATGGAAATATTATCACTTTTCGATAAATTCGAAATAATTATAGCACAAGCCTACACTGGCTTTAATTTCCTCTCGATTACTTCACTGTTCGGTGCTAATTAATGCACGATGTAAATCGATCACATTCTTCGCCTATGGGCGGACTATTTCCATCGTCTTTGAAGACGGACTTAAGAACACATCCAACTAGGATGGATAACCATACATTAGTGCAAGGAGCTCGGTCCTTCGTTGCTGGATCTAGCAAATACTCTAGTCGTGTAGCGACTGATTGGTTCCGGTTCGCGTGTCTGCGATGATAATACCTTACCAAAAATAGAAGTAACATTCTCCAGAATGTTTCGATGATACAGAATGACGAAATGTGAAGATCTGAGCCTTGTGGAAAGTTGAAATATGATAATAAGGTCTCAGATAAAAATGTAATGGTTTTCTCCAAAGTCAAAAGGGCAACCATTAATAATTCCAAAATATGACAGCATGCAGAAGCATGGCTGGTCATTGGGTGCGTTCTAAGATGATGCATCAAAAATGCATTGCAATGAAAAAATTCACATGAGCCTAAGCTCAGCGGGCTCAATATTGTAAATATTTTCACCTATACTTTCAGACATAGATTTTATAGCCTAAGTGTAATGGATCTGATGATGATCGCTTGACGATCGAAACTGGTCATCCAAGTGTATTTATTAACCTCATGTAATTGTTTTCAGGACTAGAGAATAACCCATCTCATTTGGGTACAATCGTGTAGACCGACTGAAAAGCATCAAACTTTTGTTTTTCTAAGACATCACTAAAAATGGCTTCAAACACCACAATGCCATAGAGAAGACCTCGCTACTTTACTTGAAGTGGGATGCACCATTTCTTCACCTGCCCTTTCAATTTTAGGAATTACACATGTTCATGGATGTTGATAGCGACGCAACCACTTGTTGGCACCCTCGACAGTAACATAGCGCACCCGAAGTCGTAAAGAGCAGTAACACCATGGCAGAGCGAGGCTGTGCAAACAATATTATACACGAGCTAACTTATGTTTCAAATACAAACAGCGATTGTTTGATTGCCTTCAAGCCGTAATTAAGGACCGTTTTAGTGTTGGTTCAAGGAACATGAAATAATATTGGTCTGTGTAACGTACAACACAAGTGTTTGCTTGTGTGATGAAAAATACTGACTCCAGTAATGCTGATGGTAATATCTGGTAATTGGATGAGTATCCAACTAGGCTACGGTATACATTCAATGTTTGTGTAACATACGACCTCCGAGCTGAACCACTCTCCACGATGCAAGTGTGGAGTTGAATATTCGGAGATCCAAGGTTTGAATCTCTGTACTCATATTGTCCATCCTGAGTCTGTTCTACTCCTAACTTGTTTCAAACGCTACCTAGGGCACGACTATATCTGAGCATTAACACAAACAGCTGAGAAGAGGCATATACTGTACTAGAGAATAATAACACCGGGCACACACGCCTGAAACAGGTGACATTTGTGTGGTGGTATTGCTAGCAAGTTGGTGACTATTTGCCACAAGACGACAATTGTCGAGTAATGCTTTTAACCCTTTATCGGGCAAAACATTTATCTTATTTTTATGTGTTTTTACATTTTAATATATTTTATTTTCGACCCTGACTATTATATGTCAGAAAACTGTACTATAATGAGTCTCATTATAACACTATTTTAGCCTACTTTTCACATTTTGCAAAAATGAGGGAAAAGTAGACTTATGAGATCGGGCAAATGTGTCTGTCTGTCTGTCCTTCTGTATGTCTGTCTGTCTGTCTGTCTGTCTGTCCTTCTGTCTGTCTGGCTGTGTGTGTGTCCCCCCCTATCAACCCCTAAACGGCTGCAGCAATCGAAACAAAATTTCGTAGGAGTAAAGATCTATACCTGAATATCTCACGGCCATATTTTAAAATGATGTCAGTGCTACCAACTGCTGAAAAATCGCAATTGAAATTTGAGCTCCATGTTGGATATCTTGGAAGGTATGAATGGGAGCTATTTCAAAATTGGCACACGTATAGATAATAATATTGCAGTTTAATTTCCAGGAGGCCATATATGGCAGTGTTGCCAAAATGATTATAAGCCTGCTAATAGGTCCAAATTTTAAATGCATATAACTTCTACACAATCAATTGGATTTCAACCGAATTTCCTATGTGCTATGTGTACATATACGGATATGACTGAGCGTATTCTTAAGAGCCACCAGGGCTGCCAACTGTTAATAAATGCTCTCAATTTTTAAATCCAAATACCCATATATCAGAAAGTATGCAAGCCGACAGCTTTAAACTAAGCACACTTATAGTACCTGACATTCTATATTAATTTGGAGTAACTTATATACGTCAGTGCTACCAACATGATTCTAAGTCTGCTGAGAGGTCCAACTTTAAATACATGTACCTTCTATACTATCATTTGGATTTCAACCAAATTTCGTGTGTGCTATGTGTACCATAACAGATATGACTATGCCCATTTTTGAGAGTAACCATAGCTGCCAACTGTTAATAAATACTGTCTCTATTTTTGTTACCCTAATATCAATATATCAGAAAGTATGCAAGCCAATAGCTCTAAACTTTGCACACGTATAATACCTGGCATTCTAGATAAATTTGGACTAACTTATATTGGCCTAAGCCAATGATTCTAAGCCTGCTGATAGGTCCAATTTTAAAATGCATGTAACTTCTATACTAACTACATGGATTTCATTCAAAATTGACACAACAATAGATCATATTATTTCAGAATATTTCTGACCAATGCATGTATGTCATTGTTGCCAATATGATTTTACGTGCGCTGTTACATCCAATGTTTAACTGCATGTAACGTCCATGCTATCCATTGGACTTCAAACTAATTTTGTATTCTGTACCTTAAGAGATGGAACTAAGAATATATTCCGTCACCAGGCCTGCCAAATGTAGTAGTCTATTAGGCTACATTATGCCAGGTATACAGTATTTCGAACTTATTAGAAATGTCGATATTACCAACTTAATTTCGTCATTATTCTAAATAGATCCATATAGATTAATCATTGGCATGAATCTTAAATTTTAAGAAAAGTAGGCTCTTTAGTTCGTCGCGGAACTTCTTGTTCAATATGAAACAGTTTTTCCCACCAATCAGAACTCAAGAAACAGTTGTTTGACCAATTATATAATTAGATTCGCTGAGTTCCACGGCCTTCTAATTTAAATTACACTGCCTGGCCTAGTGTCATAGTAGGGTAATCGAGGAGGCCATCGTCAAATACAAGGCATTGTCTGCGTCTCATGCGCTCTGTTCAGTACATAAAACTGGCGAAATTTCGACAGATATTTATGAATATTTATGTTCGAACATGAAAGAGTTATAATAATTATCGTCGAACATAAACAGTCGTATGCAGCTCGCCTATAATGGTAATTAAGACACTCGTATGGAAATTATAAAACTCGCATACGCTCGTCTTATAAACATACTCGTGTCTTAATTATTGCCATTATAGGCTCGTTGCGTAATGTGCATAATTATTAATAATCTTATTTATTTGTTTCTCTAATTTTAATGTTTATATATTTGTTTATAATTTTCTATCTACTGTATGTTCTTATAGATTTAATTTTGATATTTTTATTGAATGAATTAGTTAATTAACTAATTTCGAATTGATTTTTACAATTATTTTCATAATTCTTTTATAGTTATGTTTATTATTTTAATTTTTATATTTATTTTATTATTGTAATTTTATATTGCAATTGTTAGGAGCGGACACCATTGCAAAACAGGGCTACACACTAGAGGTCGCCGGAAAAAGTCCAAAGGGGCGACCGAGACAATGTTGGGCCGATTCACTGCACAGGGATCTGAAGAGGGTGAACCTTCATTCAGACATGGCCCATGACCGAGTCAAGTGGAGACAGCGGACCCTGCCACGAGGCGGGACAAACGCTAAAGCAAAAGAAGAAGAAGAAGATTGAAATTTTATTTTATTTTTATGATTTTTTTTTTATTTATATTTTATTTTTACACTTTAATTGTTAATATTTTTAGTTTAATTTTTTTTAATTCTGCAAAATTTGGCTTAAAAATTCAACTATCAGCATCTTTGAAAGCATAAACTGTCCTTATGACAGGTGGTTAATATAGAGACCACTATCCCATAAAGGGTTAAGATGGCGCTAATTTAAGTTCTGGTGAAAGAAAACATCTTTCTTTTTTTTATGTTTATTCATCCAACTTTGCAGGCATATCTTACAAATTTATTTTTATGTAAATAATGTACTTTATAATAAGAAGATTAAAACTTTAAGTCAATATATGATGAGCTTATAATGTTGTACCGGTTTAGTCCACATTGTGCCCTTCCTCAGTTCAAGTTATAATAAGAAAAGGTGCAAGAACTTACATTTAACAAATTTACCAAAACAGAAGTTGTTATCAAAAATAATTCTAAATATGTTAATCGTCTAAAAGTTAAAAACAACACATTAAAATAAAACTAAAAACAGATATGTTACAAAAGTATATTACATAAATAAGAAAGACTAGCATTACCCATCGCGGATATCCTAGTTGTAAAGAGTACACTTAGCAAAATCTCAATCATGAATGCCTTAACTGATTTATCCTTGGTATGAATAATCAGACTTTATCAATTCAGCTACTGGTGCAGTGGTTAGAGGTTTGTCATTCCTTCATAGGTATTTCAGAGCGAAGTTAGTTTTCTTGGAATGTCACAGGCACTGTTAATTTAAGGGCCTTTAAATGGGGTTTTCGGAGACCCTTTATTGTCGGGTGAAAAAGACCTTTCGTACCACACTCATACGTGAAAATTGCGTGAAAAAATCTAGAGTGCCCCTTGACCCCCTTAAGCGCATTATGCTGTATGTATTGATGAATTTTACAGCTTAATTTCGTTCAGTGATATCCTTATAACCGTCTGGAAACTTTCACAGTAATGTAATAATTGGAATTGCATTGCGTCTTACAGAAATAGATGGACCTGTGAGATTCTGTTACCATGATTACCGTGTTGCATTATTTCATTGTAAATATACATGTTGTAAGGTATTTATATAATTGTGAGGCATTTAAAGAGTAAGTGAGTGCGTTTCGCTTATGCATTGGGTTATGCTGAACCTGCAGGTACCCCATATGTGTAGGTTGGTGTTAATGGGACCTTATTTTCGGTACAAAACTGGAATGGGACCTTAGCAGAATAATATTGGGAGGGATGTAAGTCTTGTTACAAAACCAGCTTGAAGTAGGTGGGATGTGGATTTAATACTGTATGTATGGAATTTGTTAGGTTAGGATTGAGTTAATACCGTAGATGGGTACGAATATGCGTAATAATGAAGTAACTATGGAATAAATCGTTGGAATTAAATAATCCAAGGTATGGTATAGATAGGGCAAAGAATGCTTGGGTAACTGTGTTGCTAAGAAACTAGAGAATAAGGTACATTACAGTATCTCAGAACTTACTGCGCCAATCTACTTGAAATTTTTACAGTATCTTAACATGCAAATGTGTATTAAACTGACCTAGAATAATGGCTGCAGTATTTATGTAACTTGATTAAAAATGCATTGCTTCAAAAACCAAGCTTTTTCTAAAACGTATCAAAGATAAATTTACGAATGAAAACCCCACGGAAAGAACGGGATAAGTCCATTTTCTTTTTTCAGAAACGAGTTTATGGCACATTCTGGTGGCCATCCATCCTCTCTACAGATCAGTTGAAATTAATTTCAAATAAATCGGAATGTCACCAAAATACAGAGGTTTTCATTTTTAGTGGAAACGGAAAGAACGTCCCATATCCTCACACTTTTGCTATTTGATTTTCATATACCTCCTTTATTAGAAATAAATTTGGCAAGAAAATGATATTGCTTATCCTCAATTGGGCTGCTTTAAGAAATTCATTTTAGTGTTGAAAGTTTAAATTTCCTCTCTTGAAAAAATTACAGAAAGTGAGATGACCCGTCTTTCCCGTGGAGTCTTCTAGTAATAAGTATGAAGAACTACAACCGTAAATCTAAGTTGGATTGTAAACCATGAAACCTTCTACAAGTGTGTTTAGTTTCAAATCTTCAACTTAAATAGTTAGGTCACAAATGTACCTTCTCCTTGATATTTTGCTTCTTAATTGTAATGTTGGCAACGGTGAATGATATTGCCTTTTGAGTAACTTGACTATTTTATCATATAAAGGTAAATAAATGTTGATTAAGTTTCTTAACAAGTGATTCAGTAGTTTGTGAGGTAAGATCATCTATAAAGATAATGTTAACTTTACAATACACATTTCTTTTTACTATCACTCCTCTTTTAATGATACATGTTTCGGCTATTATTAGCCATCATCAATCAATGAGCAACACACATAGACTCTGTCATATTCGATCTTAAAATATACTAACACTTGTTAGTTTAAAAGAATTTTACATGTCAACTGGCGTCAACGCCAGAAATACAATTCTTAAAGATAATCTTGAATCCAGGGGACACCCTTTGTCGATACTGTATTTACAATCAAGTTGATAAAAGATTTTAATTTTCTTTCTAATCTTCCGTGACGCGTCTGTAAAATTGAAGTAAAACCCAATTAAAATCTGATACTGGAACCGCATTAATTTGACTCAAAAACTTTCTATTTTTTTAAATAGCAACTTATCCCATTGGTAAAAGCCGTCTGATTATCACAACTGACTCGATTACCTAGATTAAGTGGATTCCTTTAGACCATGGCCATGGCCATGGATATACATGGTAGGATCATATTAAGAAGTTGAACTGCTTAGTTCAACTATTCAGTTAGTGCCGCTTTAAGTGGCTGTGCACGAGACATTCTTATTGCGCGTCTTAATTCACTTTCACTGCAGACATAAGTATTTCCATAAAAGCATTTTATAGCACCAATCCTCATTATAGAAACACATTTGGAGAGAAAACGGACGATCTCCTTAAGTCCCGCTAGGCTAGCTATAAGGCCTGTGTCCCTCCAGCTTGTCGCCTATCAATTAGGCGTTAAATCCTCGATGTATTCGGTATTTCGCAGTACAGTCATGGACAAATTATTATAATAGTTACTGTTTGTTTCTTAATATACGAGGGAGGATCAGAAAGTAAGGTTGCAAAGCCTGCACTGAAACGTGCACATTATATTTCACACAACCAATACAGCCCAATGATAGTACATACATTTGGTTATTTTTGGACATAGTGTCCATATTGGTTTCGGTACTTGTCGCTTCGTGAGATGAATTTGAATATTCCCTACTTGTAAATGTCCTGTCCTTGTGTGTTCAGCCACGTTGTCGCGTGGAGTGTTTCACTTCCGCGTCTTAAGCAAATCTACTAGGTGCTCCTTCAAGAGAGGAAACAGGTGAAAGTCGCTTGGAGGGAGGTCCGGGTTGTTGGCAAGGGGGGGTCAATGTTTCCCAGCAAAATAACTTCAATTGTTTCGCCCACAGAAATCGAATAACTAAGCGGATCTCTTCGCGAGACCAGTTTTATGAACGAATCACCATTAGTTGTTTACCTACTAGTAGCGCTGTAGGTGGCGGGTGGCTAAAACTCTGCACAATTACCAACCGTATGTATTCGAATTTCCCCACACTACTAATCATTCTATAACAGACGAAACTCCAGGAATATCGGCCATGTAACAGTCTCTGATCACCTCTCGTACATAGAATAATTAAGTAACAACAATTATGGGAATGTCAGAATTGGGATTTTTTTAAATAGTCCGCACAAGATGTCAGAGTATGTAAACAAGACGTAATGCACTGCTCTCATTCCTGCCGGATAAAAGCAATATTGAAATATTGGTAGCCATGTTCCAGTGATTCCTAAGTGATCTAGTATTTCAATATAAATACAATGTTATTTCAATGTGAAAAATATTTAAAATAAAATGTCACATTGATCGCGCCATCTCAAAAAAGGAAGGAGCATTTCCGTTATATCGTTACTGTTAAAAGTAACGGTGTTCAAGTTACTGAGGCTAATTAGTGATGTTTACGTAAAGTAACCGTTACTACTGTATTATCAACTTTCTGTGCGAAAGCAAGAAAATTTTAATAACAATAATTTAATTAGCTCTGGAATACCAAAAATCTTCCAAATTTTTGAAATCTCATGTTTGCGTCATATTAAGCTACGGTCCATTAGCTTGCTAACGGTACATTTATTTCCTTCACACCTCTTTCGTAAGTCTACTTTCCCACAACCATGTGTATGATTAATAAACCCACTGATGTACATTTTTATTTCTCCCACTCAATTAGACAATAGACACTTTAAAACTGTTTAAGAGAGCATTCCCCACCCTAAAATCAAAGCTGAAATCAAACTACTGAATGTTTCCTCAGTGAGAGGAATTTTGATTCCAGGTTCTTGCTAAAATGTAGCCTGCTTTTATTATAAAAATATCTTTTAATCCGGAATTTGTCAACCTTTAAAGCTAAGATATTGAGAAGTTATGTCTTCTTTTAAGTATTATACTGTATATTACTGGTACTTAGAAATTCATGTTACTTTAATTTTGACAGATGATAATGCTGTTAAAATGCTGCCAATTTAAAGCACAGCCTTGTTAAAATTAACAAGTAGTTCCGTGAAGAACTACACAGCCTATTTTCATATTTTTTCTATCAACATACAACTTTTCAGTTTGAAGGTTGTGATAGATTCGTAGATATTGAGAACCCTCTATATATTTCAGATGGTCGCCAGGTTGGATTTTTATTTTTGTACTATTACATCAAGATAATTGTGTACGTGTGGTATTCAAACTTCAATCGCATGATTAGAACACAAGGAGTAAAAACGAGATTTTAAAATTTCGCGCAGCTGCCATCTTGTGATTATGCACACAATTGAAATAAATTAAATGCCAGTGGATTAACATTTGTATAAGCATTTAACGTGCAACGTTTCACTGCACTCGGATAGTTATTTCGCGAGAAACGTCCATTTAAATATTTATAATTCGCGTCGCCGCCATGTTGGATTTGTGCTCATCAGGTTACTGAAAGTCCTATAGGTGAACATATGTTCATAGCTTCTATGAACATAAAAAAAATCAGTTTGATTGCTGTAAAAGATTCATAGATATTGAGAACTGTCTAAATATTTTGGATGCTCGCCATATTAGATTGTTATATGTACAGGCCATAGAGTTATGTACCATTCAAGGAATATTATTGCGTAGGTTCATTATTCAAACTTTCACTTCGATCGCATGATTACGTCCCAAGAAATAAAAACTTAATTTTAAAATTTTGCACTGCCACCATTTTGAGATTATGTAAACAATTGAACTAAATTAGATGCCAGTGCATTGCAATATGTAAAATAATTTACTGTACCACATTTCACTGCGACCAGGGAGTTAAATCACGAGAAAAGTCTGTTAAAATATTTCAACTTCGCTTGGCCGCCATCCTAGTTTTGTACTTTACAGGTTTATGAAAGTTACATAGATAAACTTGTATCAGCACCCTTTATCAGCGTGCAAAATTTCAGGGTGATATCTGTAATAGTTTCGGAGATATAGAATGCTGGTGAAATAGTTCGCACAGCCGCGATTTTGAGGTTATGTAAACAATTGAACTAAATTAGACTCCAGTACATTACAATGTGTATAACAATTTGCAGTACCAAGTTTCATTACGTTTGGATAGTTAAATCGCGAGAAAAGTATATTTAAAAGTCTCAAATTTGCTTGGCCGCCATGTAGGTATTGTAGTCACCAGGTATTTGAAAGTCTCATAGGTGAACATCTAGTTGTAATGCCCTTTATTACCGTACACAATTTCAGGGCGATATCGGTAGTAGTTTCGGAGACACTGAATGCTGGTGAAATATTTCGCACAGCCGCCATGTTGGATTGGTGAGAGACAATAAAATTTTAAGGGCACGGTCGGGGTCGGCCACAATAGTGCTATGATCATACCGAGTTTCATTGTAATCGCTCTAGCCGTTTAAAAGCTATTAGGGGCACACACACACTCACGGGCAAAAGGTGATCTCATAAGCCTATTTTTTCATAAAATGAAAATAGGCCTAAAATACATTTAGGTTATTTTCGAAATAGCAAAGCTAACTCCGTACAGGCCATGGAGGCCCTGGGAGTAATGGAAGGTAGAGGCTTCCACTTTTTGTGTCATCGGCACTAGATGGGATGGAGTTGTAAGCTCCACGCCCGGCCGTCTTTGCTCCCAGGAATTACCCTGGTACTCATTTCTGGTGTAGGCTGAGTGAACCCCAGGGCTATTTGCGTTTCCGAAAGTTGTAGTGTTGTTTCTAAAATCCACTTCCTGGGTGGGGATCGAACCCACTCCCTTTCAGTTTGAAGCTCAGCGCCTCTACCGACTGCGCCACGCAGCCCCCTATTTTCGAAATGCCTATGATAAATAAGGAGAAAGTTCCAAGGAACAACCCCGAAAACATTCAATTAATTTCTATTAATAGTTTCTGAGGAAAGGTAAATACAAGTAGGCAGTCCCTTAAGTGAAACGGGTAGTGTGGAACAACCGAAGTTATCAATTTTCACTTTAGGCTCAAAATATTCTCCTCTCTTTCCTGATTACAGTAACGTACCCCTGTATAATACAATGATATAGGAGGCAGTTTTGAGGTCATTACTCGTATTTTAAAGGGAGGGGGGTAGAAAACACTTTTTATGTTCGACCCTGACTATTATATGTCAGAAAACTGTACTATAATGAGGCCCATTATAACACTATTTTTAGCCTATTTTCAATTTTAAAAAAATAGGCTTATGAGATCACCTTTTGTCCGTGTGTGTGCGTGTGTGTGTGTGTGTGATTTGTGTGTGTGTGTCCCCCTAATAAAATCTAAACGGCTGGAGCGATTTCAATGAAACTCGGTACGTTTATAGCACTATTCCGGGCGACCTCGACCGTGCCCTTCAAATTTTGTTACGACTCACCAATCCAACATGGCGGCTGTGCGAAATATTTCACCAGCATTCAATATCTCCGAAACGATTACCGATATTACCCTGACATCATGTATGGTGATAAAGGGAACTACTATAAGTTCACTTATGTGATCTTTGAAAACCTGGTAACTACAAAACCAACATGGCGGCCAAGCGAATTTGCGACTTTTAAATAGACGTTTCTCGCGATTTATCCAACCAAACGCAATGAAACTTGGTACAGTATATGTTTATATACATTGTAATGCACCGAAAACTAACTTCGTTCATTTGTTTACATAACCACAAGATGGCGGATGTGCGAAATATTTCACCGGCATTGTGTATCTCTGAAACTATTAGCGGTATCTCCCTGAAGTTTTGTACGGAGATAAAGGGCACTACTGGAAGTTCATTTATACGACTTTAAAAAACTGGTTATATACAAAACAAACATGGCGGCCAAGCGAATTAGAAAATTTGAAATAGACCTTTCTCGCGATTTAAAGCTCCAAACGCACTGAAATCTGGTACAGGAAATATTTATACACATTGCAATGCACTGGTATCTAATTTAGTTCAATTGTTTACATAACCTCAAGATGGCGGCTGTGCGAATTTTAAAATTAAGTTTTTATTTCTTGTCATGTAGTCATGCGATCGAAGTGAAAGTTTGAATAATGAACCTACCCAATAATTTTCCTATAATGGTACATGACTCTATGGCCTATACATTTAACAATCCAACATGGCGACCATCCGAAATATTTAGACGGCTCTCAATATCTACGAATCTATTGTAGCAATCAAACTGAATTTTTATTGTTCATAGGGGCTATGAACTCAAGTTCACTTATAGGACTTTAAATAACCTGGTGATCACAAATCCAACAAGGCGGCGACGCGAAGTATAAATATTCACATGGACGTTTATCGCAATTTAACCCTCCGAGAGCAGTGAAACTTGGTACAGTAAATCCTTATACGAATGGTAATCCACTAGCATCTAATTTATTTCAATTGTTTCCATAACCTAAAGATGGCAGCTCTGCGAAATTTTAAAATCTCCTTGTAACTTCTAGTGTCCTAATTATGCGATTGAAGTTTGAATACTACACGTACACAATAATCTGCATGTAACAGTACATAACTCTAGGACCTACATATATAAAATCCAACATGGCGACCATCCGAATTATTTAGTCGGTTCTCAGTATCTACGAATCTATTACAGCAATCAAACTGAAATTGTGTATGTTGATAGTTGCAATAAGTGGGCTATATGAAAATAGGCTGTATAGTTCTTCACGGAACTACTTGTTCATTATGAAACAGTTTTCCCACCAATCAGAGCTCAAGAAACCGTCTCATGCGCTCTGTTCAGTACATAAAACTGGCGAAATCTCGACAGATATTTATGAATATTTATGTTCGAACATAAAATAGTTATAATAATTATCATCGAACCTAAACAGTCGTGTGCAACTCGCCTATAATGGTAATTAAGACACTCGTGTCTTAATTATTGCCATTATAGGCTCGTTGCATAATGTACTATTACAGTATGTTTGACCATGCCAAAATACAAATATTACATGCACGAATACTGCATCTTAATGAGTCTCATTAAAGTTCAAGTTTCATTATGATTCAGGTTCTCCACCAATCAGAGCTCAACATTTTCAACACAATACAGCTGTTTGACCAATTACGTACCAACCATTTTTGGAATTATGAGAGAATGCCGAAGACATGAATTACATGATTTGATAGTTGACAATAAAAAGGATATTGGATCAATCATTGAAGTTACAATCCCTAACACAAATACAAAATCAGCACGAACCTTTACGGTAACAGGAAAATGTGCAAGAAATTTATGAATCTACGTCCAGAAGTTTGCAACACTCCATCCTTCTTTATAAATTATCGGCATGGAAAGTGCACCGTCCAAAATATTGGCATAAATAAAATGGGGAATATGGAGAGATAGTCGCCTCCGTAGCGTAGGGATCAGCATGGTTAGCTGCCGCCCCGGAGGTCCTGGGTTCGATTCCCGGCTCTGCCACGAAATTTGAAAAGTGGTACGAGGACTGGAACGGGGTCTACTCAGCCTCGGGTGGCCCAAATGAGTAGAGGGGGTTCGATTCCCCCTCAGCCATCCTCGAAGTGGTTTTCCGTGGTTTCCCACTTCGTCTTCGGGCAAATGCCGGGATCGTACCTACTGTAAGGCCACGGCCGCCTCCTTCCCTCATCCTAGCCTATCCATCACAATCTTCCATCCCTTCCCATCCCTCATGAGGCCCCTGTTCGCTTTGCAGGTGAGTCCGCCTGGGCGAAGTGCTGATCACACCTCCCCAGTTGTATCCTTCCCGACCAGATGTTCCAAGCTCCAGGACACTGCCCATAGAGGCGGTAGTGGTGAGTACCCTCGCTGAGTCCGTGGGAACCATCAACCTAGAGGGTAAATTGACTAAATAAAAAAAATAAAAAATGGAGAGATAAATAGCACTGTACCTTAATATCACCTACTCCAATTTGTACACAGGACATTGCTTTCGTAGGAGTTCGGCGACAATTTTAGTGAATTGCTAAGGTGTTTCATCCACGGAAAATGAATAACCCAGCGCATGCGCTCTGTTCAGTAAATGCAATTTGTGGAATCTCGGCAGGTATTTATAAATATCTTTGTTCGAATATAAAATAAAGTTATAATTATCGTCAAACATAAACAGTAGTATGCAACTCGCCTATAATGGTATTCAGACACTCGAATGGAAATTATGAAACTCGTGTCTTAATTATTGCCATTATAGCCTTGTTGCATAATGTACTATTATGGCTGTAAAATTGTGCATATTAGTACTGTATATTTATGAACTATTTATATAGGCTACTACAGTATTAGCAAAACGGAAAACAAATTTCTAACAGAGACTTTGTTATTGTTGTTGTTTTAAGGGGCTCCGCTAGAGTGAAACTTCAACTTGTGTTCTCTCCATTAAATTGCCTAAGTTAGGCACCTTTCTCTTACGAACCGCAAGACCAATAAAGTTGAAATTTTTCATACGTATGAGCATTTACAATCCAAAAGTTGAGGATCAAAATGAAATCAATCAAAATAAAAGAAGATAATAAAACAACCAGAAAGTAAATGAAATGGCGTTATAAAAGATTTTGAAGAAATCAAAAATTCATAAAATGTACACCAAATGCCTCTAAGTTTGTTTTACAAGCTTTAATATTGTTACGTGCCACCCCCTAGTGGCACTTACGTTAACTGGATTACGGTGGATGAAAGCACAAACACAATTGTTCCTTTAAAGAAATATAATTAGCTTTATTGGAAGCCTGAAAGATACACCACACAAATAGCAAATACAAGCAATCAGTACCTCACTCCAGTTTCCTCTTGTAGGGAACTCTTGCCCTTCACTTGTCAACAGACCACAGAAGTTAATCCGTCCTAATGAGTCCGGTGGCCTTGACAGAACTACATGCAACACTACAGTTATTTACGATAGCCGGTCACTCACCACTACACTCTGCTTCGCTGCCCGCTGTCTAGGGAAACAGCCCCCGGTGCTTTCGCAATTCACCTCACTAACCTCTGCCGCACTGGAAAACACACGAGTTCAAGACACAGTTCCTCTGGAGGCTTCACACTCTCTCGCTGTCAAGAGAATCAGCTTCACTAGGGTTTCGCCAATCACGTCGCCAACAACTGTCGCTCAAGGTAAACGCTCGCACTAGGTCGAAAAAAATACAGTCTACCCCGCTTGCCAGGTCGCCCTTATATAGCAGGCCGGTGAGTCAATAAATTCTTCTAGACCCGTCCAGGATTCACGGCTTCTCGAGGTTTCCATCATTGGCTGGGTCACGAATATTCTGGACCATCCCTTTGTCCTAGTAGCCCTATTGCGTAAGGCGCACGTAATACACTGAGGCAGAGCACAGCTCGGGCAGCTGTGATTCAACCGGCGGGGCGACGAAACAACTCACAGCCGTAACAATATTATCATGTTTATATATTGTAGTTCTCACCAAATTATGTTCAGTAACATCAAAGAGAAAGGTACATAAATAGGAGTACCGTAAGTTTTTTAAAGTTTTCCTTTTTGACATGTCTATATTTATTCTACTTTAAGCCTACTATAAATTAATGTATGCCAGCACAAAGCCATGAATGAATGTTATTAAAAGCGTTTGAAAAGGTGATGTTTCCAGTTGCCATGGTAACCTAATAATGAAGGTTTTAATTAGTGATGGGCGAATGATACTGAATTTCGATCGGGCTCACGCCGGCGCGATACGCAACGAAGGCTCGATACGGTATCGAACCTGTTCGAACTGTTAGATGACGCCGCACATAAAGTATGCGGAGCAATGACGGCCCAGACGATATTTTCTGCAACCTTTCCCTCGCGTACGGTATGTGTGAACGTATTAGACTATTAGTGGTTCGAATCCCACTGTCGGCAGCCCTGCAGATGGTTTTCCTTGGTTGGGATGCACACCAGGCACATTCTGGGGCTGTGCCTCAATAAAGGCCACGGCCGCATCCTTCCGTGCCTAGCTCTATTCTATCCCATTGTCACCATACGACCTATATGTGTCGGTGCGACGTAAACCAAATTGTACATAATATTAATAAAGTATTAATATAGATTATTCCCCATCCCCCATCACTGATAAGTCTTTGACTTCTGGGAAGGATGGAACACTCTCGAGGATATTAACAAATACGTTCCTGGTACGTAACAAATTAATCGCATATATACACAAACTGTTGCCGCATCATTGTACGAAGAACGTGTTGTGACCCGTCAGCTTTGTTCTGTGCACTCCAATTATGTTCAGTAGGCAGTTTGTATATTCTGAGGAGACGTGTGCATCAAAATACAGATTGTGGCTGTCTCCACATTACAGATACAGTTTGAAGGGGTTATATGCACTAACTATCCAGCAGTGTACAATAAACCTAGGACGAGCCGGTACCGCTTAGCACAATGCTCGAACACAGCTTCCTTTACGTTTCTGAGTGATAAGAGCACGCTGCTAGGTCACGGCGTGCACAAAAGCTCGAGCAAATATCGACGTCATCTGTTCGAGCACAGCTCGAGCTGGGCTCAAGCACATCACTAGTTAGGTAGATTTCATTAGAAAGCTAACTATTGCAATGGGTCCCATGTCTCGACTTCCGGAAAATTTTGACATATCTTCGCGTTTCACATCCCCCAGACCCCAAAACCACCGTCAATTCAAAAGTTTATATATATATGTATATCAGTTTCTTGTGGACACGATAACTGCCGTAATTTTGCACCAATCACTTTGAATTTTTTACATAATATGTATCCCCTTAAAATCTCAGTCGAGTTCGTTAATGGGCAAAATCGGTCAAAGGGGGTGAAACTGGGAGGCTTTTTTCGAAAAAGTGAAATATCGCTATAACTCTCTTAATATCTGAAATATTGAATCCATTCAAAGTTCATACTATGTGTCGGACAAGGCCCTAAAATTTATGTCTGGAAAGTTTTTTGATAGCACCAACCATTGACCAAAGGGGTGGGAAAAAGTGGGTTTTTCGGGAAACATTAATCGTATCTCTGTTAATAGGCCCAATATCAAAACCGTACAAAATGGACAATATTCCTCCAATAATTACCTAAAACTTTTGTCTGAAAGAATTTTTGATATGATCCACCATTACGCCACGGGGTGAGCAAAATGATTTAAATTATAAGAAAATGCCAAGTGCCAAGAGAGGTTGCCATGACAACTTTACTTTTAATTGATAAGGGATGAGCCATCAGCAGTTGCTATGACAACGCCGCTGCACGAGATAACATTCAGTTTTCCATCTGTCTGTGGGAAGCGACTTCGGTATCGGAACTGGTAGCATGCTGAACTTCTATGCCCAAGGTCGCGGGTTCAAACCCGGCTAAAGTCGTCGGATTTACTAAGAGCGCTAAAAAAACTGAGTTTGCTTTCCTTCAGAGGGGAAGTTCCAACGTTCGTTGCGAGTTGATGGTTCCGGTGGCATCTAGTAGCCAAGTTCACAGCTAGGTGTCGTTGATGGTAATATTTTAGGTAGATTTCATTAGAAAGCTAACTATTGCAATGGGTACCATGTTTCGATTTCCGGAAAATTTCTACATATCTTCGCGTTTCACATCCCCCAGACCCCAAAACCACCGTCAGTTCAAAAGTTTATATATAATTTATATATATATATATATATATGTATCTTCTTCTTCTACTTAGCATCATCCCGTAGGAACGGGGTCCGCTTTTCGGATCAATGCACGCCATTTCTTGCGATCTAATGCTTCGCGTGATGTCAAGTTTCTTGATCGTAAATCGGCGTTAATCGTGTCAAGCCACCGCAATTTTGGTCTCCCACGCTGTCTCTGGCCGTCGACCGTTAGATGGTAGGCCGAGCCGATGACTGAACTTTGTGGTGCACGGACAACGTGCCCATACCAACGGAGTCTCCATTCCTGCATTTTCTCATTGATTGGAGCCACGCCAGCTGTATGTCGAATCGTTGTGTTGGGGATATGGTCGAGCAGAGAAATGTCTAATGATCTTCGCAGCATCCGCATTTCCATGACATGAAGCGAGTGCTCAGCACTTCTAGGTGCTGGCCAACACTCTGTACCATATAATGTAACTGGTCTCACCATTGTGCGGTATATCTTTGATTTTAGGCGGATAGGCATCTTCTTATCACAAAGAACACCGGTGACATCTCTGAATCGCATCCAAGTCGCATTGATTCGTGCTCGCACATCTTCATTCACAGAGCTGTCGCCATTCAATCGTGAGCCTAGGTATCGCAATGTATTTACCTTGGTAAGAGGAGCTCCATTAATACCTATAGTTCCAGGGGATGGAATCGTTTCGAGGTATTCAGTCTTGTGGATGTTCAAACGAAGACCAAATCCTTGTAGACGATCATGCCATGTCTGCACTTGGGTTTCAAGATCCTTCCTGGAGTCTGCCGCAAGCATCACATCATCAGCGTATAGCAATGTCCATGGGACACACTTCTGCAGGTCTGTTGTTGTTGTTGTTGTTTGAGTCTTCAGTCTTTTGACTGGTTTGATGCAGCGCTCCATGCGTCCCTGTCCTGAGCTAATCGTTTCATCTCTACATAGCTACCACACCCTACATCCGAGGCAATCTGTTTAACATATTCTAACCTTGGTCTACCCCTACAGTTCTAGTCCTCGACCCTTCCTTCCATAACTAAGCTTGCTATTCCTGGGTGTCTTAGTATGTGTCCTACCAACCTATCTCTTCTCTTCATTAGCAGTCGCCAGAAACATCTCTCCTCTCCCACTCGCCTTAATACCTCTTCGTTTGTAACCCTATCTACACATCTGATCTTCATCATTCTCCTGTAACACCACATTTCAAATGCCTCAATTCTCCTCTTTTCTGCTGCACCAATAGTCCAAGTTTCACTTTCATAGAGCGCCACGCTCCAGACAAAGGCTTTCAAAAATGACTTCCTAATACCTAAATCTATATTCGATGTCAACAGATTCCTTTTTTGTAGAAAGGCTTTCCTTGCCTGAGCCAACCTACTTTTTATATCCTCTTTGCTTCGTCCATCACTGGTTATTCTGCTTCCTAAGTAACAGTCTCCTACTTCCTTCAGCTTTTCACCTGCCAATTTGATCTCCATAGAGGTTTCTGATTTATTTCGGCTGCATTCCAGTATTTTTGTTTTACATTTATTAATTTTCATCATGAAGTCCTTCCGTAAGACGGAATCCATACCATTCAAAAACTCTTTCAAATCCTCAGGCTTGTCGGCCAAGATGACGATGTCATCAGCAAATCTCAGAGTTGAAATTATTTCTCCTTGAATCTTCACTCCCACTTTAAATTTTTCTCCAATTTCCTTCATTGCTTGTTCAATGTAAAGATTGAAAAGTATGGGTGATAAGTTGCAGCCTTGCCTTACACCTTTCTGAATACCAGCTTCTCTCTCATATCCTTCAGCTCGAATGACTGCTGTCTGGTTTCTGTATAGATTGTAAATCACCCTCCTATCCCTGTACTTTATTCCAATAGATTTCAAAATGTCAAACAATTTAGTCCAATCAACGTTATCAAAAGCCTTTTCTAAGTCTACAAATGCCATGAAAGTTCTCTTATCTTTCCTTATTCTACCTTCCAAAATCAGTCTAAGACTTAGTACAGCTTCCCTTGTTCCTACATTTCTCCTGAAACCAAACTGGTCTTCACCCAACTCCGTTTCTATCTGGCTTTCAATCCTCTTGTAAATTATTCTAGACAGGATCTTTGAAGCATGAGTAATCAAGCTGATTGTACGGTAATCTTCACATCTGTCAGCTCCCACTTTCTTTGGTATAGGGATGATAACATTCTTCTTGAAATCAGGGGGTACCTCACCTGTCTCATAAATCCTACACACCAAGTGAAATAACCTGATCAGACCTTCATCTCCTATGCAGCGTAGCAAATCAATCGGTATATCTTCTATGCCTGGTGCTTTGTTCCTGCCTAAGTCCTCTAATGCTCTGTCAAATTCTGATCTCAATATTAAATCTCCTTTTGCATTCTCATCAATTTCCTCCTCCCTTTCCATTACATGATTCTCAATCTCCTTTCCCTTATACAAGCACTCTATGTAAGCTTTCCATCTCTCAAGCTTTTCTTCCCTATCTGTTAGAGGCTTTCCATTTGTGTCCCTAATATTACAGCACTTAGTCTTCTTTTGACACACTTCTGCAGGTCTCGCGTTATGGAATTCATGACGATAACAAAGAGCAGGGGAGACAGAGCTGAGCCTTGATGAACCCCAACTGTCACAGGGAAGCTGTCAGTGAGTCCTGCAGGGCATCGCACGTGGCTTTTGGTGTTGTACAGCATTTTTATCCAGTTTATATACATTTCTGGAACGTGATGATCTCGGAGAGCGTAGCAAATCATCTGGTGTGGTACTCGATCAAATGCCTTCTCGAGGTCAAGGAAAGCAAGATGTAGAGGCCTCCTCTTCTCTCGGAATTTCTCCATCAGCTGGCGCACAGCAAAGATTGCGTCTATCGTGCCACATCCCTTGACAAACCCACATTGATTTGCTGAGAGCTGTACGATGTTCCTCAGCCTATTGTCTAGGATACGTTCGAATATTTTCATAGTGTGGGAGAGAAGTCTAATTGGACGGTAATTGGTACATTCAGCTGGGTCACCCTTACCCTTAAAGATAGGTACTGTGATACTAGTTGACCAATCTGTAGGTATTTGACCACAGAGAATAATTGAATTGAAGAACTCTGTCAGCCAGGTGGTCGCGTTGTCATGAAGTTCCTCAATTTTCCAGATGTCTGCAGGAAGGTCATCTAGCCCTGGGGCCTTTCCATTTTTCATGCTACGAATGGCAACTTTGACTTCATCTTCAGTGATACAAGGTACTGGTCCAGCTGTAACATAGATGTCTGGTATTTGTGGGTGAGGGAATTCAGTGTTGAATACTTCACTAAAATACTCTCGCCAACGGTGCAGAATCATCTTGCTATCGTGAAGTCGTCGACCATTCTTATCCTTCACACACATATAGTGTTCTATATCCTGACCTGCTCTACACCGTGCTCGGGCTAGTCGGTAGATAATTTTGTCTCCGTCTTTAGTTGTCAGTTGATCATGTAAATGTTTGTAGTGATCTACTTTAGCCTCAGCAACTGCTCTTTTTGCCTCCTTCTTGGTGGCTTTGTATTTCAGAAGATTCTCCTCAGTCGGGGATGTTCGCAACTGTTTAAAAGCGGTTTTTTTTTCATGCACCATTTCCTGTACCTTGTCTGTCCACAACCACGTCTGTTTATCAATTCTACGTGTGCCGGGCTGTTTTACACCAAGCTCAGATTGAGCTATACTAGTTACGCAGTTGTTGAATGATGCCAAAGTATAATCCGTATTTACAGAATCAACTGGAGGGAACACAATATTTTCACTGAATGCCACTTTATGGTCTTGTAGCTTCCACCATTTGATTTTGGCATGACATTTCACATAGGGTTTTCTTATGTAACCTTTCATTCTAAGATCGGTAACTAGCAGTTTATGTTGAGGGGCTAAACATTCAGATGGTATGACCTTAGTGTCTATGACAATTGGGAAATCTCTCCTACGAAGTAGTACATAGTCAATCTGAGTATTGTGCCCTCCACTAGTGTAGGTGATCAAGTGTGATTTGCGTTTCTTAAAGAAGGTGTTAGTGATAATTAGATCATTTGCATCAGCAAATTCAAGGATCCTGTTCCCGTCTTCATTTCTGAGATCATAGCCAAAATTTCCATGGAATTCATACCCCTCGCTGGTACTGCCAACATGTCCATTAAGATCTCCACAAAGGAGAAATAGGTCTACTTCATTGCACGTTGTAACGGCATCTTGAAGTTCGTTCCAGAATGTGTCTTTAGCTGTCTCATCACGGCCTGTCTGTGGGGCATACGCTGAAAATATATGTATACGGCGAGTTGGGGTGTCGATAACTGCTGACATGAGACGATCGGAGTAGCGATGTACAGCTGATACTTGGTTGCGAAGTTTTTAATTCACTACAATAGCGACTCCCTGGCTATTAGTCGTACCATGATAGATCAACTTATACCCTTCTCCAATATCTCTAGATTTCTGCCCTTTCCACCGTGTCTCTTGTAGACAAACCAGATCTACGCAACGAGATTTTAGGATTGCTGCCAATTCGCGACTGCGACCTGTCAATGCCCCAATGTTTCCAGGAAGCAATATATATATATGTATATCAGTTTCTTGTGGACACGATAACTGCCGTAATTTTTCACCAATCACTTTGAATTTTTTACCAAATATGTATACCCATAAAATCTCGGTCGAGTACGTTACTGGGCTAAATCGGTCGAAGGAGATGAAAATGGGGGACTTTTTTCGAAAAAAAGAAATATTGCTATAACTCTCTTAATATGTGAAATATCGAATTCGTTCAAAGTTCATACTATGTGCCGGATAAAGCTCAAAAATGTATGTTTGAAAAGTTTTTTGATAGCACCAACCATTGACCAAAGGGGTGGGAAAAAGTGGGTTTTTCGGGAAACATTAATCATATCTCTGCTAATAGGCACAATATCAAAACCGTACAAAATGAACAATATTCCCCTAATAATTACCTAAAACTTTTGTCTGAAGGAATTTTTGATATGAGCCACCATTACGCCAAGGGATGAGAAAAATTAATTTCGGAATTATAAGAAAATGCCAAGAGCTATCAGTGGTTGCCATGGCAACACTACTAAAATGATGAGGGATGAGCCATCAGACGTTGCCATGACAACGCACTTGCGCGAGATCAGATTCAGATCTCCATCTGACTAAGTGTGAAGCGGCTTCGGTGACGTAACTGGTAGCATGCTGAACTTCTATGCCCAAGGTCGCGGGTTCAAACCCGGCTAAAGTCGTCGGATTTACTAAGAGCGCTAAAAAAACTGAGTTTGCTTTCCTTCAGAGGGGAAGTTCCAACGTTCGTTGCGAGTTGATGGTTCCGGTGGCATCTAGTAGCCAAGTTCACAGCTAGGTGTCGTTGACGGTAGTATCTGGTAGCAACATTAGGAACTACTGCTTGAAATTGAGCGTCTGCATTCCTTACCTGAATTACAGACTAATACAGCAATCACAATTCACACCGTTTATCAGACAGATTCTACACTCACCCAAAGTACACGGGGTTACATGACCGCGTCGTCGCAGCCCCTAAACTGAGGAACCAACCAACATCTCTGCGGGAGATATAATTTTGCCTGAAGGAGTAACAGACCGTTACATAGTTACACATCAGTGTCGAAACCTTGCATAAGGACAGTGTGACCACAAGTATAAAAATGGACCCCAAATGACAAGAAGGTTACCGTTCCCATAAGACAATAAAATGTTTAAAATAAGCATAAAATGACGAAAAGAAAGTTAATTACTCTTCAATTATAAAATACTTTCACGCAATAAATGAGGTCTGATCTTTCTACGAAAACCTGCATATTCTGCCTATTTTCGCCTATCCCCATGTTTGTCCGGTGAAATCTACCTCCGCCTTCCGGCGTGCCGAGAGGACTTTTTAGCCTACTTTCGATTTTTGCAAAAAATGAAAGTAGACTTATGAGATCAACACAGGGCGAAAAAAGTGTGTCTGTCTGTGTGTGTGTATGTGTGTGTGGGAGTCTGTGTGTGTGTCTGTGTGTGTGTGTGTGTCTGTGTGTGTGTGAGTGTGTGTACTCTGAATGTCTGTCCCCCCCTATCAATTCGAACACGGTGAATGCGAATTGAACGAAATTTGGTACAAAGGTAGCACTAGCAAAGGACACCTCAGTGTCATGTTTTATATCGCCGCCATCTTTACTAAAACTGAATGGCGGCCACTCAAACGTTCGAAACGTAAAATCAAATAACGACTAACCAAATCATCCGATCTCTACCAAATTTGGTAACAACATACCTTCGTACAGGATGCGTCTTGTGACCAAACTACAAGGTCGTCCGCCATACCATTTCAGGATGGCGGCCGTGCGAATTATGCAAACTTTATAATCCATATCATGGGACCCACCAGTTCCGATTATCGAGCCGAGAATCGTTTTAACTGTTCTAAAGGAAGAGGCACGTTCGAAATTAAAAGTTTATTTTGTAATACTATAGTGCAGACGTGATTTTTAAAAAGCTGAGCTGATTCACTAATAAGACAAGATGGCAGCGGATATCTTGTGCCTGACTTATATTTCACTAATTTGAGTATTGCATGCAATATAGCGTACTGTACAAAATAAATAAACTTTGTATGAAATGCTTTATATATAAATAATATACTCCAGTGATGAAATCGTTTAGTATAAATCATTATTTGCTAACAAGTTCTATGTAAGTCATTTTATATAGAACGATATTCGTTGACACAATTAGCTCAGTGGCAGTTGGTCACTCGTCGTGGCCGAGTGAGGTACGTGTGTGCGCGCTGTGTGACCGCATTTGGAAGAGTGTACGGTTTCCTAATACCGGTGCTTCCTTAGTTCCACGTGTGTACTGACCTTCCGGGTGTCATTCGGACAATACTTTTTCAAGTAGTGTTCCAGATAGGACAACAAAACCAGAAACCCAGAAAACCCCGCTGAAAATCATGTCCGGATACCAGAGGAAGAACACCGTACGCTGCCAATGGGACAGGCAGAGTTCTCGCCCCTCACCAGGAGAAATTCACCGCTGGATTGGCGATACCCTCCGGTTGACTGTCGACCAAGTAGAAGCCATCCAGTTAAATGCGCACGAGAAAACCATGTACATCAAGGTAATCAGCATATCTACCTATCAGAAATTGTTAAATACTTTTGCAGATCCTATTAAATTTCAGTATGATTCAGGCGAAATGACAAATGTTAAGCTCTCCACAGCGGATTCCAATTTTACCACAGTGCGGATATTTAATGTCCCACTCGAAGTTCCTCCTGAAATTTGCAAATCCGTCCTGTCGAAATATGGCACTGTGAGTGACGTCAGGAAAGAACAATGGTCTTCTGCTTATCAGTTCCCGGTGTATAATGGAATACGTGCCGTCAATATGGAAATCAAACAAGATATCCCCTCCACTGAGATATTTGGTGGCCATTCTGGCTATATAACGTATAATGGACAGAAACAGACCTGTTTAATTTGCAATGCTACCACCCATCTACGTATCAACTGCCCAAAGAAAATGATTCCCCTCGGTATAATTCCTACACAACAACGACGTGCCCAATACTCGGAAGTTGTGACGCAGCAAACGTCATATGAAAACATGCTTATTGATCAGTCAGCTGGGACAACACCAGAAGTGACCTCGGTTACATATGACGCAGAACTGGTAACTTGCCCTGACCAGAGCAGTGAGCCACAGAGTGCCCCTGTGATATCGGCAACCTGTATCGCAGCCTTAGAACCGACTATGCCGTCACTACAGGCTGCCACAGAAAATTTTGTCTTCACTGCCACCACCTTCTCTGGTATCTACCGACTCACCTAAGCTGGTTGATCGGGGATCCGAGAATGTATCTAAGAAGATTAAAACAAATGCCTCGATTGCCGTACCAGCCCCGAAGAATCAAACTGGCTCCACAAACGTTTCCACAGCTGTGAAAAAGAAACAAAATCTTCATTCTACGTCATCTAGGGACCCACGAACGCTCTCAAACGCTGACAGCCGGCCTATGAATGGCAGTCATAAGGAACTATCTCAACCTAGTTTGACATAGTGCACCAGTATATTTCTCACCTGTGTCTTTTTTTTTTCTTTTTTCTCGAGTCCACCTTCCAGTATGTCTAGCACAGCTTTTATACTTTTCTTAATGGCGCAATTTCTCACTGTGGCCACTGTGAATATCAATGTAATAGAATGCCCTCTGAAATTTCAACTGTTGGAGAGAATCCTTCGAGATGCAGACATTGACATTGCCTTCATTCAAGAAGTTGCTATACCCTGTTTGCCAATATCTGCCTTCTACAAACAATACATCAATACCGGTAATACGAATAGAGGGACCGGATTCCTCATACGACATGATATCCCACTCGAAGGTGTGCTATGTCATCCATCAGGACGCATAATATCTGGACACATAAACAATACCACCCTGATAAATGTATATGCCCCATCCGGGTCAAATAAGCGTGTGGAACGGAAAATGTTCTTTCAACAGAGTATTCTGCCTCATCTGCACGACGTTAAGGAAAAACTTATTCTTGCAGGGGATTTCAATTGTATTCAACGCCCAGAGGATTCCACTAGTTCATACCAAGGTATCAACCCGGCTCTCAGGACCCTTCTTAACTCCCTACACCTCATTGATGCTGTGGATAGTTTAAGGGTGCCCCTGCCCCATTACACCTGTATAAGTCACAACTCCTCATCACGAATTGACCGCATATACTTTTCACAGGAACTTATCCAGCCTAGACCTGCCAGTTTCACTAACCATCATGCTGTCGTATGTACAATCTCTTACCCCCATCCCATATTTCACATAGGAAGAGGTTATTGGAAGCTGAATTGCTCGCTGTTACTGGAGGAGGAATGCCAAGATATTTTCAGACAACACTGGACTCGATGGGTCCAACAAAAATGCAAATTTCGCGACTGCGCAGACTGGTGGGATATTTTAGTTAAACCAGGGATCCGCCGCGTCTTTAAGAACATATCCTACCAACGAGGTCGGGAAAGACGGGATACAGTTGAATTTTACTATCGAGTTCTTCGCCAGCTCCAGCAAAGATCTGATGCTGGGGAGCGTATATATGACCAGATTCGGGAAGTTAAAACCAAGCTCCTGTCCCTACAGCAACGAACACTCGCTCATATAAACGTGGCTTTAAAAGATCGTACAGTGCTCCCGGACGAAAGTGCAAGTGTATACCATATCGCCAAAGGACAACGGGAGCGGCAACGTAAATATATCCACCGCCTCCGCACCAGTACTGGACGTGACGTCACCTCCCCTGACGCTATACGTAGTGAAATATCATTATTTTATCAACGGTTCTACGCTAAGGCTGAAATTGATCCACAGCAGGTGACCCTATTGCTTTCATCTTGCAGTACCCAACTATCTCCGGACAACAAAACTCTGCTCAGCGCGGATATTACGGATGAAGAGATTCACTCTGTGGTTAAGCAACTCCCAAACAACCGCTCACCTGGCATTGATGGACTGCCATATGAAATGTATAAACACTTCTGGCCTCTCATTGGCAAAGAATTTTGTCATGTCCTGCGTACCATTCTCCAACGTCGTGCTCTTTGTCAGTCACATCACGAAGGTACCATAGTCCTCATACCAAAAACATCCTCTCCCAGGGCAGTTGGTGACTTCCGACCAGTTACTCTGCTCTGCAGTGATTATAAAGTCCTTACCAAAGTACTTGCATGCCGATTGAAGACTGTTCTACATGATATCATTGGTATTGAACAATGTTGCAGTATTCCTGGAAGAACTCTGTTAACAAACTTAGCGATACTACGGGACCTATACCTAAAAGCCGAAATGCTCCCCACTGAGCCAATGAGTTTTCTCACCTTAGATCTTGATAAAGCTTTCGACCGCATCAGTCATGAATACTTGTACATGGTCTTGCAACACTTTGAATTTCCTGAAATCCTTATTGACTACATTCGTATGATAAATTGTAATGCTACGTCTCGAGTGCTCGTCAACGGTTTTCTTTCCCCTCTGATTCCAATACAACGATCAGTTAGGCAAGGATGTCCCCTGTCCATGCTACTTTTTGTCATTGGCCTTGAACCGTTCATTCGGACTAGCCAGGTGAAGCTACAGGGTTACAAACTGTCCACACATGTTTTTGGAATGTGCGCCTATGCTGATGACGTATCAATATTGATCCGAAATAATGAAGATATCTCCCACATCGATAGCGCCCTTCAGCTCTACCATATCGCCTCTGGAGCACAATCGAACCCCCAGAAAACTGCTTTGCTTCCGCTCAATACTAACTCAGTGATTACCCAACAGCCCTGGTTCCGGATAGTAAATGAGGTGAAAATTCTTGGCATTACCTGGAAGCAATCGCTTCTGGACACAGTGCAAGCAAACTGGACTAAGGTCATTGCCAAAGTTAGGGGAGTGCTGATCCAATTTGGTCAAAGAAACCTCAATATAGTGCAACGGGTCATGATCCTCAACGTGTTTGCGCTCTCTAAAATATGGTATGTCGCACAACTTTTCCCACTTCCCAAAATGTTTGAGAGCCAATTGGCAAAATATACAGGTTGGTTTATATGGCAAGGATTTTTGTTCCGAGTACAACGGGAACAGTTGTATCTCCCATCCCGGCAAGGTGGGCTAGGGCTAACAGCTCATGGCATGAAATGCCGTGCACTCCTCTGCAAGAACGATATCACCATTCTTTCCCAACATGACACTTTTACGAAAGCGCTATACAAAGATATTCGAAACACAGCCCGTGGTTGTGATAGAGCTTTGCCGAAGATATTTAGGGACCATCAACAGCACCTTCTAGAAACTGTTCGCCAAATGCCTTCAGGGACTGTTCCAACGACGAAAAGTATTTATAACATGTTGCGGCAAGTGGTACACTCCAAACCGCGAATCGAGGCCACCACCCTCTACGTCCAATGTTTGGAAAAATTTTGGGGCTATGACCATTTCTTCTGCTGTACACTCCCAGGTTTTTATCTTCCTCAACGATCTCATCCCAACCGCTCTACGGCGATATACCATCCGTCTTGAAGCTTACCCATGGTGTACTATATGTGGTCAAACTGATACGGCGATACACCGCTTCACATCATGCACGCGAGTTGCCTCCACGTGGGTGTGGTGTAAGGGAAAAGTATGTCAACTATTAAATGTGCCCACGGATGACCTTGATGACAGGAAGTTGATTCGCTTGTCGGTGACCGCCTTCCCCCAAGTTAAACAGACTGCCATTGTGTGGATAATGGGCCAATATGTATACTTCGTGATGGACAATGATCAACATTTCTCGTTCCAGGACCTCAGGTACCACCTGCAAAAAGAGCGTTGGAAGCTTAGTGAAAGTGGACAATTGTACGATAAATATGGACACTATCTGGATTTCTTGTGATGTATTAGTATGGTATTTATCATATCTGAAAATTCTGTAATTCTGTAAAGAGCTAATAATAAAAAATATAAAAAAAAAGTGGTAGAGCGTCAGCCTATCGCTCAAATGCCTATGGTTCAAACCCGATCAGAGCTAGGTTTTTTGCTTGAAATGTTATATGTTTATTGTTTTGTAATGACTCAGATGTTTTAAAATTAAGCGTTATATTGTGCATATTATGGTGTAAAATATATATTTAATTAAAACATAATTCGCCAGCAGATTTACTCGAGACATCTAGCTGCCAAAAAGGTAACTAGATTAACTTCCAGATTTTATTGAAAAGTTTCTTCTTCTGGCCGCTAGAATGCACTCGCTCTGTTAGGACACGGCCGACTGAATACGAGCTGCGCATTCAGTCGGCCGTGGTTAGGATTATATTGTTCGATATTTCACCACTAGATGGTACGACTAGTCTACGAGGGGCTCCATTGATTACTACACCATTGGCATTCTATGCGCATCGAATTTGAAAAATGACAAGATGATACTACGATACATTTTTACTTTTTATTTTAAAGGGTTTGTAACAGCCTATTTTGCGTTACTTGAAAATGTTATTTGAAGTAAAGAACAAAACGATTTCACATAGTAGGTATTAGTTCAGGTTATTAATTACTACTTTTATTTGAGGCAAATAGCAATCGAAAATATCCACATAGTTTGTATACACACGTCTCTGTAGGGTCATGGAAAGATTTGTTAATTCAATTAGGGTTGTGAAAGCCATGCACAACCAGACGTGTAAAGACATGCCTCAACTCAAAGTTGGATGTTGCCCACGGCAGGTCGTATATGTAATAATAATAATAATAATAATAATAATAATGATGATGTTATTGGTTTTACATCCCTTTTAACTACTGCTGCTTTTAGAGACACCGGGGTGCCGGAATTTTGGCCCGAAGGGGATCTTTAACGTGCCAGTAAATGTACTGACACGGCTCCCTCGCATTTGTGCACCCTCAAATGCCAGCTGACTGCGCCAGGATACGAACCTGCAACCTAGGGCCCAGCAAGCGAGAACGTTACCGCTGAGCCACGCAGCCAGTCCGGTCGATTATGTCTCCAGATCCATAACATTCTTGATATACTTCTTATCTTTCTTTCTTCAATGATGGTAGCAGTTTTTATCTAGGTTGTGGCGTTTGGTAGAGGTAAATCGTTTCTAAGGTCTTCAACAAAGAATAGTTCTATTATGCTCTTTGATAATAACGAGTTATAACTATACTCATACATTTAGGAGAAAGTAGGCTATATGTTCTTTACTGAACATCTTGTTTTAATATGTAGTTGCATCGTTGGTTAATCTGAACTATCCTGTTCCGTTAAGCATAGGTTTGTTTGGCATTATTACCAAAGGGGAGTGTGAATACCTTTCTGTCTACTGTCACATGAGTGATACATCTTCACGCTCCATTTGATCGTGTGATCCTAGCAGGTGAGCTTCTCTAATATTTAAGGATGTTTAAGCTCGGAGTGAGTGATTAAAGGATATGTATTATGCAGGAAGTAATGAAACTTGTCCGACAAGCCGCCAACCAAGTTTGTTGAGAAGTTGAAGTGAAGAGCAGAATGACGCAGTGTTGTGTCACTGAAGCCTTGCTTGTATAGAACAAGTTTAGTAAGAAAAGTTACTGATCGTCAAACTTCACCGCATACTCCCCATAACTACAATGATTAGTTTTATGGGGTTATTCTAACTGTTGGCTTGATAAAAACTGAAACCAATAGTTGTGATAAACTTGAAAGTTGAGTAGGTGTACTATCAAATACGTCTAATTAGCCTATTTTCATTTATGAAAAAATAGGCTTATGAGATCACCTTTTATCCGTGTGTCTGTCTGTGTGTGCGTGTGTGATTCATGTGTGTGTGAGTGTGTGTGTGTGTGTCCCTAATAACTTCTAAACGGCTGGAGCGATTTCAATGAAATTCGGTAAGTTCATAGCACTATTCCGGACGACCCCGACCGTGCCCATCAAATTTTGTTACGTCTCACCAATCCAACATGGTGGCTGAGCGAAATATTTCACCTGTATTCAATATCTCCGAAACTATTACCGGTATCACCCTGAAATGTTGTACGGAGATAAAGGGTACTGCTGGAAGTTCATCTATGAGACTTTCAAAAACCGGTTAACTAAAAAACGAACATGGCGGCCAAGCGAAGTTGAATGTTTTAAATAGACTTTTCTCGCGATTTAATTAGCCAAAAGCAATGAAACTTGGTACAGCAAATGTTTATACACATTGTAATGCACTGTTATTTAATTTAGTTTAAGTGTTTACATATCCTCGAGATGGCGGCTGTACGAATTTTTAAATTAAGTTTTTATTTCTTGTGTCGTAATCATGCGATCGAAGTGAAAGTATGAATAAAGAACCTACGAAATAATTTTCATTTAATGGTACTGTACCCGATATCCGGATAGTAGGCTGTCAGATATCCGCCCCCTCAATCGGATTGCCAATAATCAAATGCACCGGCATAGCTACATCAATGAAAATGGCACTGACAGATACTATCGAGATTAGAGCACAATAGTTAACAAGAAATTATTGTGGAACACACCAAAATATACGGGGGTTCATACTTACCTTTTACTTACCTTTAAAATTTATCTCGGGGACTGGGTTGTCAACTGGATCACTTAAAGTATGCCCTCACAATAACCTCCACCATGATATTTAAAATGAACCAGAACGAAGACGAGAAACCTTAAACTGCACAATAATTTATTTCACATAAAGAATGATTTTAACAAAAATAAAACAACTAAATCCACGTGGCAAACAGAAGCCATCGACCACATAATCATGTCCTCCTGTAGGACTTGTATACTCTACATACAATGTTTCAGCTTTCTCTAGCTCAAAATAACGTAATTATAATAATGCACTTGGAATGGAAACGGGATTTGGGACGAGACACATATATCAATTGTTTTGCGTGTTTATATACTTCACATTTTATTTATAGCCACAAGGCTATTATGGATACGTCCTTGGCCTCTGTCATACAGTTGTCCGGGCCAGCTGCAATGCACCTGCATCGTCAAAGCGGACTCCCCGTTCGTTCAACCCTAGCATAAGCGAGTTACAACATAGCTCAGCTCTCCTTCAAAACACGTTAATGTTCACATCTCAACTGAAATATTATCACGCAAATGTTTTAAATGCTCCATTCAAACACCAGTGGATTACTCCAATAATCCCAAATCATGTTTAATTGCTCAATCCACCTGCTTAATTAGCGTTGTTTAGAGTATAAAAACAAAACTCTTAATGTTAATAACAAACGTTCATTAATTATTTATAACAATAATAAATTGTTTATAACAATGTCAAATGACAATTGAAAATTTTATACACGCCTCTATTAATCACTATCATTTCAAATTATTATCAAAGATATTTACATAATTATTTACAATATTATATTGTTTATATTATTTATACAAGAAATACATTAAACCACACGTTTATCCGGTTGATAATTACTCAAATCGTGTTGATATAATCGACCAATGAAGGTTAGTTATATTTAACTGTCAAATTCAGGTTTAATAAGGTTTAATAATTATTACAATATTTGTGACGGTAACCTCCATTCAAAATCTTTATCTCAAATTATTTAACACTCTTGTTAATTTTAACAGTATCTTCATATGAATAACTTTCAAAGAACCAGGACAATACATTCAGCGGGAAAATACTTCGCTCAAGACGCACAAAATTGCACAAAAATTGGCCCAAAATTCATCATATATCTTCATATAAATGGCATAAAAATCTTCCAAACTACATACAAAAATCCTCCACTTATAAATTCATCAACTTCATTAATTACTGTGGGAACCTCCTTCATAATTCAAGGGCATTATTCATCAGCGACTTTTACATGTCCACTGAACTAACGATTATACATCCATTGTTCCTCTTTAAAAAATCTTATATTCATCAATTGTATTAATGACTGTTATTATTTAACCTTCGTGGGTTTCATTCATGAATCGATATGAAGTAAAAATTTGCCAATCACAAATAAATTTAATAGCAAATACGATTAGACACTCCTGCCTGGTCTATCAAAATTGAGATTAATATCATCAAAGTAACGCAGTATAAAAATACTATCTTCAATCAAAGTTCATATAAACTGTATAAATAGTCGAATAGAATACAATTCGATTGTGGAATGCAAACATTATTGTTCCAATCTATAATTGAGAAAAACTCCTATCAAAAGTTCATTACTATAGTGTATTCAATAAATCGTAATCAAAGTTCATATTTCATAAAATTGTCTATAATGCAATGATAAATGTCTATGTTGCAATCATGTTCATAAGACGACTAGTATTTCAAAGATCGTCGATATCGTAATAGATTTTAACGCTCTAAAATCATTTAATTATTCTTCTTTCTTGAGGATGACAGAAAATTGGTCAAAGTAATTTACTGAATAGAATTACTTTAATGAAATGACACGCGGTCTGAATTCAACTCTGCCATAGCAAATTGTTAACTTTACAGTCAAATCGTGACTACAAAAATATGCAAATTACTGAAAGAATCTAATTATCAGTCTCAACTGATCCAAAATTATTTAAGTATGCCAATGACATAACAATGTCTCAACAAATCGAAGAAAAAGGCATAAATCATCGAAGTGTACTGAGTACAGAAATGTTAATCAAGAAAATGGGGCAAAAGATAGGACATAAAATATGGAAAAATGGTTGCTCAGATATCGCTACAAGACTCAAATAATACAAGAAACATTCACGACTACCTTATCAGTTGATTGAAGTTCTAGAGGAAAGTTTTCAAAGAAAACTGCTGTTGGTTCCATTTCACCAGCGTAAAGATGTGCTCCGACCTCGAACCTGGAATCAGCGTCCTCGGAGAATCGAACTGCTTCCTTCTCCGGAAATTGCACTGCTCCATGTATACGAAAAACATCCTTCTGGCAAAACTCTTCTTTGTGAGCCGGGTCCACCCTGGCCTCTCTTGAAAGTTCCCTGAAGTTCTGGTATAAATTCGCCATGAAGTTTATTGCAGTTATTTCCGCAGAAATATTCATAATCGTGGAGTATGAAAATATTTCCACTGTCATTTGATATAATTCAGCGATGGATTCACGATGCATGAGTGTAGTTGGATGTTCACTACATGCTCGCTTTTGTAGAAAGACGATTAACGAAGTTCCATGCTGTTATTTCACTCAATCGATATATGTCCCAATTGCATTAAAGCCTTAGCCTTCCATCTCAACTACTGTTATAATCATCGAAAGCACTGCAAGATTATAATGTTCCATAATAGAATGTATCGTTGTATTACCAAACGTATTCTCCAATATCACGGTTGCAATCCACGTGTCAGCCGTAGTGTATAATGTGGAATTTTAAAAGTGTTTCTCATGTGGCGAGAAAATCACTTTTGTTGGCAGCCTTAAAGTGCCAATATCTTTCGAAGTATAACTGTGAAATTGTTCAAATCTTCTACACACCTCAATGTTGTACTGCCCAATTGAATTATAATAAAGGCAGAAGTTAACTCTTGATATCTTATCTGGTGGAAACGTTAATGTGAGCGTTTCAACTTCACCTAGTTTCGAACAGCGTAAAATGGAACTGCTCCGTGTTCGTTCGATGCGCCGGGCTTTAACCACACGCTAAAGACAACTTGCTTCACTTATTCACTCGAAAATGACTATATGACCTCTGAAAAATATATGCGGTATCTGCGGTATGAGAGATATGAGTTCTGAGTATGAGTTCTGAGAGCTCCTCTATCCTGTGCACGACCTTTTATCAACTTCTTAAGGGGCGTATCCATCCCTTCCATAGCCTGTTGCTGCGTCATTGCTAGAAGTTTTAACTTTGGCTATACTTGACGGATTTTCAAATTTCAAAAACTCAAAATTAATTTCTTCAAAATTCCAAATCAATGCCATAACTGAAAATAGATTTCCGCAATTCTGCATGCCAAAAGTAATCAAATATCGTAGTTTCAGCAATCTCTGTCTTCCTTCCAAACTATCGTTCATTGGTTCGAGTCTCTCCTCCAATAGCGTAACTTCTTCCTTAGCACAATACCTTGTTTCCTGCGACTGCGTCGTAAATCTCCGATCTTTCTCGAACAAAATCATGACGTCACCAAGAATCTCAGCTCAACCAGCCTACTTGCATGAAGTCTACGTCATCCGTGCCTACGTCATGAATATCCACGTCACAACTATGACATCCATAACTTTACTCATATTTGCCAATACAGCCATCGTGGTCTCAATATAATTCAATTTACGGGGGCAGTACATAACTCTATGACCTATACATATAACAATCCAACATGGCGACCATCCGAAATATTTAGACGGTTCTCAATATCTACGAATCTATTACAGCAATCAAACTGACATTTTGTTGTTTATGGTGGCAATTAACATAAGTAGGTTATATGAAAATAGGCTTTAGGTCTTCACGGAACTATATTTTTCTTCTTGAATAGATTTTGTCCTGCTAATGGCCACGAAAATAACTCTTCATGTCTTCATTTAACTTTGGCGCGAATATTCCTTCAATCTCCTGCTTTGGTGGCTTCGGTGGCGTAGTGGGTAGCATGCTGAGCTTCTATGCCCAAGATCGCGGGTTCAAATCCGGACGAAGTGGTTGGATGTTTTAAGAGCGTTAAAAATCCCTCAGTATTCCTTCCTTCGGAGGGGAAGTAAAGCCGGCGGTCCCATGTCATAGATTTATGACATGTTAAAGAACCTTCCACTAATTGCACCTGTGTGAAGCTCAATTGTATAGGTTAAGAATGTAAACAACGCTTTCAGGCTCCTACGTTCGTTGCCAAGAGCCGACTGCGGTGGCGTCTGGTAGCTAAGTTCTGAACTAGTAGTCGTTGACGGTGGTGTTTGGCGGCAAAAGTAAGAACTATTTGAAAAATTCAAAAGTCTGCAGTGGTTACTTGAATTTAAAAAAACAGATAACACACACTAATACAGTCATCACAATTAACACCGGTTATCAGACAGATTCTACACACACCCAAAGTACACGGGGCTACATAACCGCGTTGTCGCAGCCCGTGAACTTAAGAACCAACCATTGTTCTGCTTGCAGCTTCTTTCTGTTCTGCACTCGAATATGTTATCTTTAGGCTGCTGAATTACATCAGATATGAGTATCTTGTAGCTCTGTCCTGGATGTCTCGTTCTGTGATTCTCATGTATTGCAGGTCCTCCCTGGTGTAAACAAACCATTTCTCATAATTATTATAAATACTACAGTATTATTATAATTCGTTATGCCCAACTAAAGAGCGTGTTATAACTTATTTAGCACAATGTTACCTCTGCTCTTCCTAATCTCTCTTCATTCGTTCACTATGGTCTCTTTTGCGGTATTCTCTCCAACCTTGGTAAATCTGCGTTTGTCATACTCTAAATCCCTCCTCTTGTAATCTGTGCCAATAACGATTAATCACATGTATTTTTATGGTAAACAAAGATTTGATGCTTTTCAGTTGGTCAACACGAGATGGGTTATTCCCTAGTCCTAAAAAAATACATGAGATTAATAAATATACTTGGATGCCCAGTTTCGATCGTCAAGTGATCAACTTTAGATCCATTACACTTAGGCTATAAAATCTGTATTTCGGACTACTTAGAAATGTCGATATTACCAACTTAATTTCGTCATTATTCTAGATAGATCCATATAGATAAATCATTGGCATGAATCTTAAATTTTAAGAAAAGTAGGCTGACTTCAATGTAACTCGGTAAGTTCATAGCACTATTCTGGGCGACCCCGACTGTGCTCTTCAAATTTTGTTACGTCTCACCAATCCAACATGACGGCTGTGCGAAATATTTCACCAGCATTCAATATCTCCGAAACTATTACGGATATCACCCTGCAATTTTGTACGTTGATAAAGAGAACTACTAAAAGTTCACCTATGTGACTTTTAAAAATCTGGTAACTACAAAACCAACATGGCGGCCAAGCGAATTTGCGACATTTAAATAGACGTTTCTCGCGATTTAGCCAACCAAACGCAATGAAACTTGGTACAGTATATGTCTATACACATTATAATGCACCGACATCTTACTTCGTTCAATTGTTTACATAACCTCAAGATGGCGGCTGTGCGAAATATTTCACCGGCATTCTATATCTGTGAAACTATTACCGGTATCACTATGAAATTTTGAACGGAGATAAAGGGCACTACTGGAAGTTCATCTATGAGATTTTCAAAAACCAGTTAGCTACAAAACGAAAATGGTGGCCAAGCGAATTTGAAAGTTTTAAATAGACTTTTCTTGCGATTTAATGATCCAAACGCAATGAAACTTCGTACAGCGAATGTTTATACACTTTGTAATGCACTGGTATCTAATTTAGTTCAATTGTTTACGTAACCTCAGGATGGCGGCTGTGCGAATTTCTAAAATTAATTTTTTATTTCTTGAGTTCTAATCATTTGACCAAATCGACATTTGCATGAAGAACGTACCCAATATTAATCATCTAATAGTACATAACTCTATGGCCTACATATATTAAATTCCAACATGGCGACCATCCGAAGTATTTAGACTGTTCTCAATATTTATTAATCTACTACAGCATTCAAACTGAAATTTTGTTTATAGTTTATAGAGGCTATAAGCATCAGGTTACCTATTAGCTCAGTAAAATTATACAAATAGAGGCCAATCGAAGGAAAAATATCCCGGAGTTTTGAACATTGGTACAATTGTTCCTTGGTATCTAAGTTTCAAGAAAATAAAAAGTCCTTATAGGTAGGGGGTGAGCTCGAGGGAGGGGGGCCCTTTATAGGGGCCCTATTTTAGTTTTTCACTTGTATCTCAGTAACTATAACTCATAGCGACAAACTGTTCGAATAAAACTTAAAGATAGTAAAATTTACTACAAAATTGGTCCTATGCTTGTTTTACGTAGGACTACTACTTTCGGAGTTAATGGGGCCGATCTTGATTTATTCATATTCTCATTGTTATACGCCTTGCTTATGAGTATTTCAGATATAATATTAAGGCTGCCTATCACCAACGATTGTTAAAAATTAACTGGTGGTTAATTTCGTTTACTGAGAAAAACTAAACATTGTCGTCATGGCAATAACAACCCGCTTTTTTAACAATGGATGGTAACAGGCAGCATATTAACTTTTGTTTACTTAGACAACACTGAAAAATGGCTTAAAACCTCACAATGTTATGTTTGTTTGTTTGTTTGTTTGTTTGTTTCGGAAACAAGTAAAAAAGTACAAGAGTGAAGAGCATTCATTGTCCGTGTAATTCCACTCTCGCCTCATTATAATGGCTGAGAGGTGTTTGATTTGTGATGAGACTGTTGAATATAATAATAATGTTATTGGTTTTACGTCCCTTTTTTTACTACCGTGGCTTTTAGAGACGCAGGGGTTGTTGGTGAAAGGGGAATGCAAGGGCTACTGAGGGCCAGCATTGCAAGACACGATGGGAAGAAGGACCGATTCAAAAACGAAACCGACGGAGTTGTTCACACTTCCTGCCGAAAAAATTATACCAGACCAAACACCATTGCTGTTTCTTCGAGAAACGAGCCATCGATCTCACAAGCAAGATCTCGGCGCTCCAGTGCACCTGAATTTGATTTCAAAGCCAAGTGTTTCCTTTTTCTGTGAACTGATTGATGATTAGTTTCATCAGAAACAGAAGAATAAACCTGTGGACCAACGTCAGCAAGTCTACAATGTACGCAGCCTAGAGATGAAGCAAAACATTTCGGATGCTGCCACTCAAAGGGAGGACGAATGGGGACAACAAGTATCAAGACGGATCAGTAGTGTCGGTGATTTGGTTGCAGCTGATGCTATTTACCATGACAACTGCTGCAAAAAGTTATTTTCAAGAAAACGTTCAACCGGTGAGAAAAGAGGGCGTCCTGTCAATGATTATGTGGCAAGTGCAATGGAAGAGATATACAATTTTCTCGATGACAAAGATGACTGTCAGTATTCCCTGGATGAGGTGATGGGCGCAATAGCTGGGGAAAAGCCATCGATGAGAACAGACAAATATAGGCTGAAGGAGACATATGGTGATCGTTTAATAATCACCCACCTGCACTCCCAGCACAAGACTCTGCTTTGCTTTCGGGAAGTGGGTCACAACATTTTGAACGCATCGTGGTATGATTCCAGTTCGAGGAGTAAAACTGCAGAAGAAGAACGCTTGAGAGTTGTTCGAACTGCAGCTGCTATAAGCTAATAAAAAGAGACATACAGAGTCAAGCTTACGACACTAGTCGTTACCCCGCAAGTAATGGTTTCCTTGATGAGGCAGATCAGATGGTCCTTCTACTCTCTCTGTTTTCTTGGAAGCACTTTTAAGTTCAAGGATCCAGTGAAAGCGAAGAAAAGAGAAGTGTCTCTTTCCCATGCCATCATAAGCGCTCTACGCCCTCGTTCTTTTGTTTCCCCTATCATGCATGGTATTGCCTTCTTCATACATCGGAAATTTGGTGCTAAGAGCTTGGTAAACTTGCTAGCAAATCTTGGGTTCAGTGCCTCATATAATGATGCTAAAATGTTGGGGGTATCTGCCATTCACAATCCTCAACACCTCATACCACCAGGTGTCTTCCGCCAGTATGTCTTTGACAATGCTGACTATAACGTTGCCACATTAGACGAATTTAAAACATTCCACAGCATGGGCGGTATAAAGTGCCACACCCCAGCACGAATGCTTCCTCATGCTCTGCCGATAGAGAGGAAGAGAACATCCCCCTCTGCTCAAGACGTTGGCACATTAGGGGTCCTTTCGCTGGAGATGTATGAAAACATTGGTGAAAATGGGCTAAAGGTTGGGCGAGGGGCGTCGATAGAAATCTTTGACCTGTTATGACAATGGAGAATGGAACCTGCTGCCCCTGCCTCCGTCCTCAACACAATTTTCTGCAAATGTGCGACAGGTTGTGGGACGCGTTATGGGTGTCGCAAGGCAGGAATCCACTGCACAACAGTGTGTGGAAACTGCGAGGGAGCCTGCACCAATGGCCTTCCAGTTGTAGATGATGCAAGCATGGAGGTAGATGAGATTGACGACCCTGACAAGATGACTGCTTGATTGATAAACGACCCTGACACTTTATTGTTTCATTATAATAAATAAATCCCATTTTTTTTAATGTTTGTACTTTCTCGGCCCCTTAACTCCGAAAGTATTAGTCCTACATTAAAACAGCATAGGACCAGTTTTGTAGTAAATTTTATTAGCTTTATGTTTTATTCGAACAACTTGTCGCTACGAGTGATAGTTTCTGAGATACAAGCGAAAAACTAAAATAGGGCCCCTATAAAGGGCCCGCCTCCCTCGAGCTCGCCCCCCACACATAAGGACTTTTTATTTCCTTGAAATTTGGATAACAAGGGACAACTGTACAAATTTTCAAAACTCCGGGATTTTTTTCCTTCGATTTGTCTAATTTTACCGGGCTATATGGGACGTTCAATAACCTGGCGAGCACAAATCCAACATGGCGACGACGCGATATTTAAATATTCAAATGGACGTTTCTTGCGTTTAACCATCCGAGCGCAGTGAAACTTGATACCGTATATGCTTATACAAATTTTAACCGACTGGCATCTAATTCATTTTAATTATTTTCATACCCAAAAGATGGCGGCTGAGCGAAATTTTAAAATCCCACTTTATTTCTTGTGTCTTAATATTGCGATTGAAGTTTGAATAAAAAAATACATACACAAATCTTCATGTAATAGTACAAAAATCTAAGGCATATAATATAACAAGAAGTTACGTGACGAACTAAAGAGCCTACTTTTCTTAAAATTTAAGATTCATGCCAATAATTAATCTAGCCTATATGGATCTATCTAGAATAATGACGAAATTAAGTTGGTAATATCGAAATTTCTAATTAGTTCGAAATATACCTGGCACAATGTAGCCTAATAGAGAACTAGAGTTGGCAGCCCTGGTGACTGAATATATTCTTAGTTCCATCTCTTAAGGTACAGAATACAAAATTTGGTTGAAGTCCAACGGATAACATGGACGTTACATGCAGTTAAACATTGGATCTAACAGCGCGCGTAAAATCATGTTGGCAACAATGACATACATGTATTGGTCAGAAATAATCTGAAATAATATGATCTATTGTTGTGACAATTTTGAATGAAATCCATTGGTTAATATAGAAGTTACATGCATTTTAAAATTGGACCTATCAGCAGGCTTAGAATCATGTTGGCAGCACTGGCGTAGGCCTATATTAGTTACTCCAAATTAATCTAGAATGCCAGGTACTATACGTGTGCAAAGTTTAGAGCTATTGGATTTCTGATATATTGAAATCAGGGTAACAAAAATAGAGACAGTATTTATTAACAGTTGGCAGCCCTGGTTACTCTTAAGAATCGGCATAGTCATATATGTTATGGTACACATAGCACACACAAAATTTGGTTGAAATCCGAATGATAGTATAGAAGTTACGTGTCTTTATAGTTGGACCTCTCAGCAGGCATAGAATCATGTTGGTAGCACTGACGTATATAAGTTACTCCAAATTAATATAGAATGTCAAGGTACTACACGTGTGCATAGTTTAAAACTGTCGGCTTGCATACTTTCTGATATATGGGTATTTGGATAAAAACAATTGAGAGCATTTATTAACAGTTGGATGCCCTGGTGGCTCTTAAGAATACGCTCATATCTGTTTATGTACACATAGCACATACGAAATTTGGTTGAAATCCAATTGATAGTGTAGGAGTTACATGCATTAAAAATTTGGACCTATCAGCAGGCTTATAATCATTTTGGCAACACTGCCATGCATGGCCTCCTGGAAATTGAACTGCAATATTATCATCTATACGTGTGCCAATTTTGAAGTAGCTCCCATTCATACCTTCCAAGATATCAAACATTGAGCTCAAATTTCAGTTTCGATTTTTCAGCAGTTGGTAGCACGGACATCATTTTCAAATATGGCCGTGAGATATTCAGGTATAGATCTTTACTCCTACCAAATTTTGTTTCGATTACTGCAGCCGTTTAGGAGTTGATAGGGGGGGACACACACAGAGCCAGCCAGACAGACAGAAGGACAGACAGACAGACACACATTTGCCCGATCTCATAAGTCTACTTTTTCCTCATTGTGCAAAATGTGAAAAGTAGGCTAAATATCCAACATAGTGACCATTCAAAATATTTAGACGGTTCTCAATATCTACGAATATATTACAGAAATCAAACTGACAATTTGTATGTTGATAGAGGCAATTGATGTTAGTAGGATGTATTAAAATAGGCAATTTAGTTCTTCACGGAACTACTTGTTTTTTATGGTATTTGAAGACATTTTCAGTTTTGCCTTAAAAATTGAAATTTGATGTTTTCAGTCGGTCAACACGATTGTGGCCAATTGTTATGGGTTATTCCCTAATCCTGATAAAATATACATGAGAATATTGTATTGTTTCCATTTTCTTTCACATTTCCTAGTAATTGGGCTTGTACCCGTGTTGACCGACTGAAATGATACAATAACAATTTGTTAATATGGCAACACCGCGAGATGGCCTCAAAGCTTTCTATAAATACCCCACTACTCGCTGTGACTCAAACAAGTCATACTCCTCTAATCAAACTCTCTTTGATCGGAATTCTTTGGCAGATGATCAGTGACATCCTAAGTTAGTACGCGTAATGGTGATGATGATAATTGTTGTTTTAAGGGGCCTAACATTTAGGTTATCGTCCCCTAATGGTCTGGGTGATAGTGAAACATGAGAATGTAATGAAAACTATAACTAACTACGCTCTTACAACTAAACTAACTACACACTAATATACTAGAAAAAAAAGGAGAATAAGGTAAATAAAGGATAGGAGGAAAAGAAATGCCCTCAAAGAATGGCTTGGAAGGAAGGAGAGCCATGAAAGGCAGATAGGAAAGGAAAAGAGACGAGGGTTCGTCCCATATGCAATGGAAAAAGTGGGAAAAACCGGACGCAGTTAAGGAATCCCTCAGTGTCACCAACTCCCGAACTCACCAGCCGTGATTCCTTGATGGTGTAGCACTATCCAGGGTGCACCAGAACTGGTGGGGCTACACATACCCTGCCTCCTTAAGGGCCTTGAGCAGAAGGCTGGAGATAGGAAGAGAACAGAAGAGGTCTGAACCCCCGAAGAATGAGGAATCAGGAAAGATGAGTCTAGGGTCAAGTAAGGTGGGAAAGTAAAATACTCCCTAGGCCTCGGATACTCTAATACCGTCGGGGTCAGACAAGAACAAGAGTTCATCAAGGGTGGTCGATAGAAGAAATGACAGAGAGGAGCCCGGCACATGTAAGTGTAAGCAATACCGAACTCAGCTGAGGCCCCGTGGTCACCAACCCACGTCTTACTAGCCGTGGGTCCCTGGAGGATAGTACGCGTGACCACCAGCTTGAATATATTAGGCTATATAGGGTCGACAAAGGATATAATTTCTTCTCCTTATCACTCCCATTTATGCAGGGAACTGCTTAGAGTAAGATAAGTTTTCTTTTTTGCGGATAGTTTTACAGCCAAATGCTCTCCCTAATACCAATCTTATCCGAGTTGATAAGAAATGAAATTAATGGGAACGAATGGAACCGGGAAAAAAGATGGAAGGAAGCGGCCATGGGCTATTATCCTGGCATTTTCCTGAAGTTGAAACCTAAAAGACAATTCAAGGGTCGCCGACGCGACGGTGGGGTTCAAAACCACTCGTCTTTTGAGTACGGAGATAGCCTGGCCCCATAGCCTTAGTTCGCGTAACTACCCTGATAGCTAAAGCCCTGCGCGGATGTGGATATAGTTTGCATGGCTCTGCGGATAGCGGATGAGCTGCGAATAATATTTGGAGAAAATTTGCGGATAATTTTTAGAATACAATCCGAACTCATTTAATATCATTATTAGGACCCAGGTGTGAAGCCTCCGTGGCTTAGGCGGCAGTACGCCGGCCTCTCACCACTGGGTCCGTGGTTCAAATCCCGGTCACTCCATGTGAGATCTGTGCTGGACAAAACGGAGGCAGACAGGTTTTTCTCCGGGTACTCCGGTTTTCCCTGTCAAAATTTCATTCCAGCAACACTCTCCACTATCATTTCATTTCATCTGTCATTCATTTAATCATTGCCCCAGAGGAGTGCGTCAGGCCTCGGCAGCCGGCACAGTTCATATCCTCGCCGCTAGATGGGGGCTTCATTCATTCCATTCCTGACCCGGTCGGAGACTGGAAGCAGGCTGTGGATTTTCATTTTCATTAGGACCCAGGTGTTTTTCTGTTATGTTTCTTTTTAATGACAAAATATGTAAGATGATGATTCAAGCTAATCTCATTCAAATTATGTCATTAAGCATAATTAACACTCTGAACAAAAATGGGTTGGGATTCTGCCTGTATAACATTCATTTTAAACATAGCATATGACATACAAAGCCTAAGGGAATTATTTTTTCCTCAAATGTTTAAATGTGTTGCTTTAGTAATTTATCATTTAACTAATTAAAACCATTGTTGTAATGCCAGTAGATTCAGATAACAAACGTGCGGATGTGGACAACAGTTATGCGGATGCGGGGCGGATGCGGATAAATTTCGTGTGGATGCGGGGCGTATGCGGATAACGTTTTGTTTATCCGCGTAGGGGTCTACTGATAGGTTCGATGAACATAAGATATAAGCACGATTCATTTAATGTACAACGTGACAAGTTCATCTGAAGCCCCGGAGAATATGCGACCTACTAAGCTTCCCGTCGCTCTCCCGCGACAACAGCGGCTTCACTCAGGGCTTCAGTTGAACTTGCTGAGCTATAGCCATTATTCTTTACAAATTCCGTCAGTGTAGCCTTAATGAATAGTGAACTATCCAGTCTAATATTCCAAATATTGAAATTATGATTGCTGCATAAATTGGACTTGGTGGTGAGATATGTTGCTCCCACTGTGGGGTGCCAAGTGAGATGGGTTGGAAGTGCACCGCAGTTGAGGGACCAAATAAAATGACTTGGTGCATACGATAAATACTCACCTCTTACCTGTTCAATAAGAATAATTATCTTGAGTGGGCGCCAGGTCGCAACTTGAAGTCGACGATCCGAATTTATAGATTAAAAGGAAAAATGACCAGAGCATCAGAAAACTCAATCTCTCAGATCGTGGCTTAACTGAGTCACCAACCAATTAGCGACCGATATTGGAGAAGGGGACGCCTTAAGCTTAAATCTAACTACTTGAAAAGAAAGAGCTAGCATAAGAGCAAAAAATGAATTTCTTTATTAAAAAAGGCAGCAAAAGAATAAGACGTTACGTTAATTTAAAAAAAGTGAAGTTACTTTAAGATGGCTAAATGCAGAATGGAAGTATACTAGAAAATTAATTTAATAATAACGCTGGAATTACAGTGCCGACGTGAAAACTACAGAGAAACTTGAATATAGGCAGTTCGCTCGCTTACCGTTAATGTCTTGATGCTGTTCAAAACTCCACGTCACGGCTTCAGGTTGTCAGTTGATGGTATGCTTGAAATGAGGTTTCAGTCGTAGACTGGCGATGATGATTAAATTGAAAATTTTAATTCTAGTAGCAGAGACGTATTTTATGTCAACTACGTACTAAATCGGTGATTGAATCTGATTCGAAAAATCACCTCTGTGAGAATGACCAGAGACACAATCATTTCACAAGTTCAGTGTTTGAGTGAATTATACTTGGAAAAACTAAGCAAGTTCCAGCTGAACTGCTTATTTCAAGCTCAATCAGAAAACTGACTGACTTGTTTGAAATTCAGAATAAGTGAAAGGAAAATCAGAATGAATAGTTCAAAAGTCTTGAAAGACGAAATAACAGTCTAGAGATACGGACTAATAGTCTCAAGAAACAAAACAAAAATCTACGAGAGACGAAGTAATAATTCCGAAAAACGAAATACAGTATTAGTCATCCAAAATGGTTCAGCCCGGAGAGTATATAGAATCCTCATACTCCCTGCACGGACTCTTCTGTCCCCCAATCAGCGTTCGGTTGCATCCCTCCTACAACACAAATCGTTCAATTCGGCCGTGATTAGATATGAATATCACGTGATGGTCTCCTTCTTCCCCAGGATAATTTTCTTGTCCCGAAAATAAAATTGGATCAAGTCCTAGGTCATTGCCTTTGCCTTCTCTTGCAATATCTTGCTTTGTTCCAATGCTGGGCTGTTCTAGGAATTATTGTGACATTCAAGTACCGGTACTTCCAGAGCTAAATGTGAGCATCCTCCCCTGTCGTGGCTGTTGTGGAAAGTCAATAAACACATTTTGAAAGTTTCTCTGTCCTACCTAACTTATAGCAATGCCATCCTACAAAATTTCTACATCAAATCTGAATAGTAACTTGAATTATAAAATACGATATAGGCCTACGATATATGTGAAAATATGTTGATTCACGATATAAATTGCATGCCGAAAAATAATCAAATCGCTGCTCGAATGAAATTGTATAAAATAACATGTCACACTGAATTAATTAAAACAATGTATGTGGGGAAACTGGGCACATTACAGTGGCGCAGCAGTAAAGCAACTTGCCTCTCTTCAAGGTGGACCAGATTGCATGTGAGGTTTTTGAGGTAATATGTCATGACCTGCGGTAAGGTAGGTGCCATGGCTTGTGTTCGAGACATTAATGGCCAAGTAAAACTACATCTTTCCTTCTTATTGCTGTAATATTTAGGGTATTTAGGATAATATTTATATGCTTCAAGTTCAGTTTTGATCATTGGAGTAGTACAGTCATTAGGCCTACCTGAGGAATATTCAAGCTCACCCTGCTCAATGTTGGCAACAATGATGTCACAGAATTACTTCTCTTTACCTGTGTGAAAATTCGTTGGCGTCGGTAGCAATGTTGCAACTCAAAATACCCAATCCTTCAACAGAGTTTCAGACGTACTATATTTTGTGGGGTTCACCATAGCAATTAAAAAGTTATAATATATCTATTGATGAAAGCATTTGAATGTTGACACAGACTAGAGTAAAACCTGGCTTTCATCGACACCTCAGTCACATTCATTGCTGTGATTATTTGGAAGCTACTGAGGTAAGAGTGGTGCTGTATAATGCCATTCTGAGCACAGCTACGGTGGTGTCTGTGTATACCACGGAAGGTTCTACTCACCAGGTCAGTACTGCTACACGGTCTCAATGAGGAAAGCAATGGCAAACTACCTCACTCTTCCCCTTACCTAGTACTCCTCATTATAGTGCTTCCTAGGGCTATGTGGTTTCTATCCACATAACATATGGTAGTGGTTTTTGGGGATTTGGGGATCAAACCATTCTCCGGGTTGACTTTCTGAAAGACAGATGCGTTTGCATGGACGTACCGACACACACATAACTGAAAAATATATAATTTGAGAGGAAAACAAAATTCTCACACCAATTGATAAAACTAGAATGAATCCAGAAGAATTAGTGCTTTTCAGACATTTCCATCCAGTGTTCCCTTCTGGAAACATAGACCCTTTTATTTAAAACTGCACGACAGACAATTCTATAGAAAGTGGAGCTTCATTCTCCAGAAGAACGTTGGCAATGCTCATGCTATTAATATTTTTTAGTAGCCTGCAACTTGCTGATGTGTACCATACTACCTGACGACCTCAATGCCACACTGGGGCGAAATTTTGCCAACTTGATTGAGAAGTCTGAAAAAGAAATCTTGCGAATTGATATTGATAAATCTCATAGTCCTGCTTTTAAATGTTTTAAAGAGTTAACAATGATACTGATACATAACACCTTCTCTTTACAGATGGAGATTACCTGAAGACATCACCGATCGCCGTAACTACCACTACCTGGAAGATATATACGACACGTTGCTGGATGCTAAAGGTAATTAGCCTAAAGCCTATATTTCAAAAGAGCGTAATTATTCTTAATTCTTTATTCTTAATTCTTAATTCTTAATTCTTAATTCTTAATTCTTAATTCTTTATTCTTTATTCTTTATTCATTATTCTTTATTCTTTATTCTTTATTCTTTATTCTTTATTCTTTATTCTTCATTCTTTATTCTTTATTCTTTATACTTTATTCTTTATTCTTTATTCTTTATTCTTTATTCTTTATTCTTTATTCTTTATTCTTTATTCTTTATTCTTTATTCTTTATTCTTTATTCTTTATTCTTTATTCTTTATTCTTTATTCTTTATTCTTTATTCTTTATTCTTTATTCTTTATTCTTTATTCTTATTCCTTATTCCTTATTTTTTAAATTTAATTCTTTACTAGTTGAAACCCGTGAATACATGACGGCCAATAAGAAAATATTTACTGAAGAATTTTATTATATACGTTCTTTGTACAATTATTTTTTGGCACTATTGAAACTTTAAGGGCGTCAAAAGATTGCCCTCTAGACATTGCAACATACTGCTGGCCATGATTGAAAACTTGATGAGGCAAATTGAGACCTATACGTTCCATAATTCCCCCTTGAGCTTTATTGATTGTGATAAAGTATGCCAAGCGAATCGGAAAATGTTGCCTCTTAAAAGAAAATTATTGTTTTATCCGGTGGTGTTAAATCAAGTCGAAGGATTAGACCTTTCTGCCTAATTTTACCTGCACTTATTTCCAAATCCAAGCATTTTCATGCATATTTCATATAATTAATATGGAATTTTAACTGCACTTATTATTTCCAAATTCAGGCAATTTTCGTACATATTTCTTATAATTAATATAATTAATATGGTAGCATTTAGATGCCCTTAGGAAACTTCAGATTTCTCAGGAGCATATCTATGGGTCAATCGTTTGGAGTATGTGGAAGCAAATCACTTAATTCCAAGGAATTCAAGAATTCTGAGGAGTCAAATATATACAACTGGCTGCAGGAACCGTCGCTTATAATTTTGGAATATACATTAACGAAGTTCTCTCTTAAATTCCTTGAGATATCATTTCCAGTGAAAAATTGTTGCAGTCTGTCAAATATTTTATATTTAGGAAGATTAATTTTGCCATTACAACACCAACGGTCAAAGTAACCAGGCGTAGATTTCTCGCCACAGAAATACAGTGCAGAACAATGTTTACATTTGTTCGTCAAGGACCATACACTGTACGGCATAATATCTGGAATTGTTTCTGAAATGGCATTTTTATATTAGATTTTAAAAGTGGCTTCGTATTTTCTACGATTTCCCACTTTTTTGTGGCTAATGTTCTTTTTCGTCAAATGGGTATATTTATGCAGCATTTCTCTCCAAATTAACGTCATATTCAATAACACTATAGTGGCCTGCATCAACGCAGCTGCCAAATATTAAATGGAAAATAATACTTCCATTGCCAAAATCAACAGCGTGGTTAGACTCATTGTTATGTACTCTAAACAAATGATCAATAAACAATAATATTCACGTATACAATGAAGTTCAGATACTTTCATTCTCAAGCTTGTTGCTGATGAGAATGCGATGATACTGATCGCCAATAATAAAATCCTTATAATTATTCTTGCCAGCAAAAATTTTTGCAATTTGCTTGCAAACGCAGCTCAGGAGAACATCCTGCATTTTGGAATAAACAGTACGAAACTGCTCTAAATAAGCAATTTCCATCACCTGATGTAGGTACAATCCTTTGCATTTCCATGACAGTAAATTAAGCAAGGGAGCATACTTCGACAACTACTGGAATGAGCATAGACTCACTTCGACAGCCACCGTAATGGAGGGAGTTTAAGAGTTAGACTATATGCTCAGTGCTTGTCAAAAATCGTATTAACATAGGGAAGCCCAATCTGAAGGCTACATTCTGAGCTATCGCCCCGGATTCCAGGTTCGATCCCTGATTTGCCAAGAAATTTACTTCTGGTCTGAGGGCTGGAACGGGGCGCACTCTTGAGGCAAAACTCAGGAGAGCAAGGTTAGATTCCTATCTCAACAATCTGGGATGTGGTTTTCCGTGGTTTGCCACGTCCACTGCAGGTAAATACCGGGATAGTTCGTAACTTAAAGCCTCGGTCGTCAATTCCTCATTCCCCACTTGAATTACAAATGCACACATCAGTACAGCCATCACAATAACACAGGTTATCAGAGAAAATTTTACACACACACACACCAAAGTAGATGGGGCTGAATGACCACGATGTCTGAGTCCATCAAATGAATTATATTCGTCAATTGTCTCACATGGCGAAAGCGATTGTGGCCATCTTTTATTTAATAATTTAAAAGTATATGGCAATGTAAATCGTGGAGAATTCCTTACTGTACGGGAATAATAAAAGTAAAATATGTTAAGACAATGAATTACCAATAGCCAGAAAGAATAATTAGGAAATAAAAATACATGTCTGAGGTGAGACTCCTTCGACTATGCAAAATTCATTCCTGGGTCAGCAATGTTACCCCTGAGCCACCCAGTCAACAGACTTCTAAACCAATAGCCTATTAGGTTACTTAAACAACAAATGAACTCAAACGCCTGTTGAAGTTCTTCAATCCCCTCTTTTTAATTCTCAAAAACAAAGATCACACTACGATACGGTGAATCCTTTATCCACCATTTCTCTCGAACTGTAATTCTGGTCTGAGGGCTGGAACGGGGCGCACTCTTGAGGCAAAACTAAGAAGGGCAAGGTTCGATTCCCATCTCAACAATCTGGGATTTGGTTTTCCGTGGTTTGCCACTTCCACTGCAGGTGTAATTCTGGTCTGAGGGCTGGAACGGGGCACACTCTTGAGGCAAAACTAAGTAGGGCAAGGTTCGATTCCCATCTCAACAATCTGGGATGTGGTTTTCCGTGGTTTGCCACTTCCACTGCAGGTAAATACCGGGATAGTTCCTAACTTAAAGCCTCGGTCGCCAATTTCCCATTCCCCACTTTAATTACAAATGCACACATCAGTACAGCCATCACAATAACACAGGTTATCAGAGAACATTTGACACACACACACACCAAAGTAGACAGGGCAGAGTGACCACGATGTCTGAGTCCAACAAATGAATTATGTTCGTCAATTGTCTCTCATGGCGAAAGCGATTGTGGCCATCTTTTATTTAATAATTTAAAAGTATATGGGAACGTAAATCGTGGATTATTCCTTACTTTATGGGAATAATAAAAGTAAAATACGTTAAGACAATGTATTACCAATAGGCAGAAAGAATAATTGAGAAATAAAAATATATGTCGGAGGTGGGATTCGAACTGCTTCCATTGCGCGATGCATAAATTAAGAGTTTTGAAGGCTACCGTCTGAGCTACCAAATCACTGTAAAAGAGTGCAATATTAAGGTACTTAAAGAACATTCTCACTCAACAGTCAGTATAAGTTCTTCTACATTTCCCGTCGTTTATAATATTCTATTCCTGTTTACATCGTGGAAACTTCATATTCAATATTCCCCTCCTTTATTATAATTCTTATAAATAAGTATTACATTCAAACTTAGATCATAAATACAATAGATGGCTGATGACGTCACATTTGTGAAACCAACATCTCAATCAGCTGACTAAAGGGAACTGCCGGGCACTGCGCATAGTTTGGAGCACTGAAATACTACACGTGACGATATAATTGGGCTATTCTGTTCTATTCATTACCGTACTAAGCCAGAATGGTGTATTACTGTGCAGCGTATGGATGTAAGGAGACGTTTAGGAAAAGATCGGGCATTTCTTTCCATAGGTAGTCCAAAATTAATTCATTGTAAAATAACCCTAAAATTCTTGACTTCACTACATGTATTTCTTTACGTTTCCTCTTAACTCCGAGACATGAAAGAAAAATAATTTAATCTGTAAATTTATTACAAATTATTAAAATTTACTCTATCCCTTACTCCACTGAACAGGCCTATGAAGCAAAATTAGGACCATCACAACATCAAATAGCCTTCCTTTTCAATCATATTCAGTGTCAAATTGCGGGTTATGCTACTGATGTGACGATGTAGTCTTCGATAATAAATACGTTGAGGTAATATTTGTCATCTTATTAAACGTATGGGGAGCCTCCGTGGCTTAGGCGGCAGCACGCCGGCCTCTCACCGCTGAGTCCGTGGTTCAAATCCCGGTCACTCCATGTGAGATCTGTGCTGGACAGAACGGAGGTAGACAGGTTTTTCTCCGGGTACTCCGGTTTTCCCTGTCAAAATTTCATTCCAGCAACACTCTCCACTATCATTTCAATTCATCTATCATTCATTTAATCATTGCCCCAGAGGAGTGCGTCAGGCCTCGGCAGCCGGCACAGTTCATATCCTCGCCGCTCGATAGGGGCTTCATTCATTCCATTCCTGACCCGGTCGGAGACTGGAAGCTAGCTGTGGATTTTCATTTTCATTAAACGTATGGACAGTGCGTTTGGTTGAGGAAATTTTCAGATCCTTCTAGGATACATTGCAGTCCTAAATTATTGAATTCGTAGGATTTCAAAGTTCTGGATTATTACTGCGAAGGTTTCTATGATTCGTGGAAAATGGAATTTAAAAGGAAACAGTTCATTGCTTGTAATGTTTTCCGTTGTAGCAAAGGTAATGCATAGTTGTTAAAAGACAACGCTTACTAAATCAATAGACTTCCTTATTTCCATTTGCTTAGGCCTATGTTTTGTTCACCTTCATAAAATACTGAAGTGGAAAGTAACGCTGAATAAGAGCTAATCGTACAATAAAATTATGTAAAGTAATGCACCGGTACTGAAATTAGCCAAAATACATTTTCTAATGATGTCAAATAAATTAGGAAATGATGTAGTAATAGATTGAACTTGTTTAGAGCTCTCGGGCGTACAATTAAAAATGACCAGCTTCAAAAATCAGTAGGCCTAATTCAGAATTGGATTTGTTATTAATTATTTACAAGAGGGGATCCTGGATGTATGAGTATTACGGAACACGGCAGCCACTTTTTACACAAACACAATTCTGTTCAAAAATCAGTAGGCCTAATTCAGAGTTGGATTTGTTATTACGTATTTACAAGAGGGGATCCTGAATGTATGAGTATTACGGAACACGACAGCCACTTTTACACAAACACAATTCTGTTTAAAAAAAAGTAGGCCTAATTCAGAATTGGATTTGTTATTAATTATTTACAAGAGGGGATCCTGGATGTATGAATATTATAGAACATGGCAGCCAATTTTTACACAAACACAATTCTGTTCAAAAATCAGTAGGCCTAATTCAGAGTTGGATTTGTTATTAAGTATTTATAAGAGGGGATTCTGGATGTATGAATATTACGGAACACGACAGCCACTTTTTACACTACCGGTAACACACTTCTGTTCAAAAATCAGTAGGCCTAATTCAGAATTGGATTTGTTATTAATTATTTACAAGAGGGGATTTTGGATGTATGAGTGTTACGGAACACAACAGCCACTTTTAACACCAAATATGTTACATTCTTAACCTTTGCTACCTTCCGGTACGTAAAGAAACATGCGATTATTTTCCCAATGTCGTATAAATTACGAAAATTTGTGTTTAAACCCTCATTAAAAATCATTTCCCCACCAACTCCTATCACCTTCCATTACGAGTTCCTCTGTTTTCCCTTTAGTCAGCTGATCGAGATGTTGGTTTCAAGTCACAGTACAGGCAGTGGCGGCTGGTGTAGAAAATTGGTTGTGTGCTGTAGGCCTAACCCTCCTTCCAATTTCTTTTTTGTATATAAACATATAGAAACACTCACTCAGTGACGAAAATGAAGTCCATACGTCGCTCCTTCTTGCTGCAGAACTTGTCAATCACCCTGGCATTGAACCCCTCCATACTAGAGACCATCTTCTTCTCAATGGAGAGCATAGCGAGGGCACTTAGTCTTTCTTGTGCCATGGTGTTCCGCAGAAAGGTCTTGATCCTCTTCAGCGATGAAAAACACCTCTCAGGCTCTGAAGTAGTCATGGGTGTTGTTACTAATATCCTCAGAAGCTTGCTTGTTTGGCAGAACGTACCTTGCAGGTTACTGGATATTATGAAATGCAGAAGAGGGACTGCCCCACCAATATTTCTAAAATCTGGCCTACAGTACAGAACCGACAGTTCTGTTCTGAGCCTTTTCATTTCCAGCATGCTATAGGCCTGAACAGTTACACCTAGTTCTTTATCTGGAAACGTTTTGGAAAATCGTTCAAAGTTGGTGGAATCTAACAGTTTTGCTGCTTCCAGGTGATCCAATGTTTGGAAGCGATCGCGGGCTTCTCGTGTTATTCTATCACATACTTCCTTGGCATCAGTACGCCGACATGATAACTTTCTGCGCTTGTTTTCTGAAGCACACGTTTATTCAGAAGTACCGGTACTAGCAATGTCTTCTACCGATTCCCTGATGTTGTTGATCACTTGCATGAAGTGTGACACAGCGGATTTTATCTTCACGACATCAGCTGTTCTTGACTGCAACTGATTGTACATAATGTCCACATGTGGCATCAATTTATGAAAGAAATGTAGCCAAAATATGAATTCCTCGTCTTCTAAGCTGCAACGAAGCCCGTTTGCCTGCAGGCAAGTTTTATAGGATGGGGGTTTCTCCAGCATTAATAAACACTCCCTTATGGATACCCTTTGCTCGTACACCACATTCACGGTGCGTGACCTGAAATTCCATCTAGTCGCTGGTCCAGTTGGAATTCTTCGAGCTGCCACTGCTTCACAAGCAGACGTCCGTTGCGGCGACCTTGAGAAGAAAGCAGGGAACGCTGACAGGTGAGCGAAGAACATCCTAGCCGACTGATTCTGCGAAGCTGCATGTTCCATTGTTAAATTCAGTTGGTGTGCATAGCAGTGGATGTAATGTGCGTTGGGATAGCAGGCTTTTATCTTTGCTTGCACTCCACCTTTACCACCTCTCATTACTGATGCCCCGTCGTAGGTCTGCGCAATAACTTTGTGTGGTGTAGCGTTAAACATGTTGTCCATTACACTTAAAATACATGATGCAAGGGAATCCGCATTCTGACCTTCTGGTTTGAAGAAGCCCTAAAATCGTTCGTATGGAATACCATCTTTCTCATACCGAAATACCAACACTAACTGTGTCTGCTCTGAAACATCTGTAGTTTCATCGGCCATTACACTAACAAAATATGCTTGCTGCATTTCTTCTGCTATCACTTCTCTGCAGGTTTCTAGCATGCAGTCCAACAGCTCGTTCTGGATGGTTTTTGAGGTCCCTTTGAAAACTCTATTAGATTCAATGTGCTCCTTTACTGCACTGTCTATACTGGAAATTAAATCTACTAGGCCCAAGAAAACGCCAGGACTGTCTGAATTATCACTTTCGTCGTGCCCTCTTAAAGCTAATTCAAACGCACCACAAAACTTAATGCAGTCTATAATTCTGGATAGCACATACCTGTTCTTCTCCACTTGTTGATTGTGCTTTTCGTTTTCTTCATGATAAGCACGGCTTAATAGTATTGCAATATTAACTGTTCCTAAAGCACTTAAATTTAAAGAATTATTGATGTGTTTCTCGCTGTCATTATGCTTCCTCATTAAAGCGTTTAGATGTCCAAGATCTCTAACACCCACTGTTCCCCAAGAATCACTATTGCCAAAACACAAACAAGGGAAACAGAAAAGGGCATTTCTAATTTCACCCGTACACCCAATCGTTTTCATACACTTTTCTATTAAATTTTCTAGTGTATGCAGATTTGTTAGAAGTGGCTTTCTGAGCAATATCTAAGTCCGGGGTAGGTCTACCTAACTTCTTTACCTTAGTTTTTTCTTCAAGAGTTCTGGTTGAAAATGGGGTTTTCAAGAGGCTCTCCACTGAGTTTTCCATATTGCACAAACACGCAAACAAACTCAACACATATACTCATTCCTCATACAAAATTAATTAAGTACTGCACACAATAACACCTGCAATTACAAAATATTCACGAACTCGGAAACACTTGGTCTGACCGCGCAAAAACAGTTCTACTCAGTATTACCAAAAGCATTAAAATGAAACCAGCAACGCCGTAATGCAAAATCACATGTTATTTTGCTATAGTGAAATTTATGAACTAGGCATCACAATAATCATGTCCTTATTTTGACGGCATAAAAATTATAATTTTGATAGTACATCGATTAACAAAATGTGGCTATAGAATAAGTAGGTTGTGAGTATTGAAAAAGACCTTCTGGCGGGAACAGCTGATGGCTTCCTCTGATTTTTTCGCCCCATTTTCTTTGAGCGATTCCCTCTTAAATCCTATTGCTGAGTCCAGATAGTGCCACTGGCCACGTTCACATTCCGTGTGACCAGTGCTGCCTCTCTGTGGTCGAATGAAGAATCGCTGTGATGACTGGTCTTAGCTGTTTTCCCAACAGCACATCCAGAACACAAGGGAAAAGTTGGGCGCGCATGCGCAGAAGACAAAATTCACGCTTCCTGCCAATAAACTTGGAAATTCTCGCTGGGCTGTGATCTGCACAGCAAACGCCGTGCACGGAGTGGAGCGCACGCCTAGATACCTCGAACCATACATGTTCTGAACCTCGTAGTGAGGGGAGTAGAAATATTTCCTATTCTTTGCTTGCTTGACGTCTTTTTTAAAGCGTTGTATTTGTAGATAATAGGCCTACTAATAAAATAATTTATTTTCAAATAAAGCAATGTGCTGCAGCACTTCAGCACATAAGGAGCGGCCGCCCCTGAACAGGCGCAGTGTGGCAATGCGCACTCTATTGTATTTATGCTCGAAGCATTCAAACGTGGTGGACATCCGCCATGTCTGTTATTAACCAAGATGATTCTGCGCATGCGCTTGAGCCAATAATTTTGTAGTTTTGTTTGTAAATTTAAAAATATATGGTAACATATTTGTTTATTTTAAAGACACTCTGCAAATCTACAGGCCTACAGCTTTCGACAGATTGCTCTATTTAAATATATAGATTCTGTACTCCTTGTGCTTCGTTTTTTATTATTTATCCTTAATTTTAATGTTTTATTATTTGTTCTAACAAAGCTTCATAGCATCAATAAGCATTGTCCAGTACATTGAACCCACGGTCTAGTTTTATAGTTACCACGTTAGCACTCGCCACAAATTCCACGATAATAATAATTTTTGCATACCTTATTCTCGTTCTCAGTATAGACTATATGGTTGTGTGTCTCAATGCCGAGAAAGGAAGGCCACCAGCTTGCTTCAAACTTGTAGAGATATGCCCTGTAAATAATAATAATAATAATAATAATAATAATAATAATAATAATAATAATAATAAAATAATAATAATATCGTATGGTCTCGGGTGCCGGATGCAAGCTTTGCTAAATGACGCCCAGAGGGCAGCTTGCATGTCGAATTTAATGCTCCTTGGAGCTGGAGCGCTATGAAAGTCTAGGAGGTTAGATATCTAAGCTCCTTGACACTGTAGCGCTTTCTAGTAGAGAAATGAGGAATATTTTGTGTGGCGAAAAATCCTGAGATTAAATTTGCCGTTATGAACACGGCCTACTGAATTCAAATGGGTTTCTTAACTTGCCAACAACGAATGACATGCGTATCGTGATTTTTTCCCCTTTCAAAAATCACTTACCACGGCAAGGAGCGAACCTGCAAGCTTGGGGTTGGTAGTCCGACACGATAACCACTCATTCATCGTGGTAAGCTCTAAATAATAATACAAAGTAGCGTATTATAGGTTCACAGTAGACACACTTCATTTGTGACAGTGCAATTTGTACCGGGTGAGTTAGCCGTGGTGGTTACGGCATGACTGATGGCAGTCGCTCACATCCGGGAGGCGAGGAGGTTCGAATCCCCCCGCCGGCAACCTTGAAGATGGTCTTCTGTGGTTTCCCATCTTCCTTCCAGGCAAATGCCGGGGTTGGTCCCTAACTATAGGCCACAGCCACTACCTTCCAACTCCTCGTCCTTACATTCCAACTTCCCTCCTTCCCACCCCAACGGTACTTGTAGCTCACCCATTGGGTGTCCGTCTCGAAGCAGCTACAAAACTGGCGAGCCGAACATGTCCTCGGACACTCCCGGCACTAAAAGCCATACGCTAAAAAAAAAAAAAAAAAAAAAAAAAAAAAGTGCAATTTGTAACTTTGCAGTACAGCAGCCCATCTTGTGACGCAGTAGCTAGCACCCCTTAGGTGCAGGTTCGATTCTCGGCTCTTCCAATGAATTAAATTCTGGTCTGAGGGCTGGAAATAGTTACGCTCAGCCTTGTGAGGAAAAACTGAGAAGAGGTGGGTACGATTCGCACATAGGCAATCCTCGAAGTGGTTTTCCGAGGTTTCCTCACTTCTACTCCTGGCAAATACCGGGATGGTTCGTAATTTGGGGCCACAACCGTCTCCTTCCAAATCCTTACGTTGTTATAAATACTCACACTCCTACAGACATCACAATAACATAGATCATCAAACAAATTATATCTCTATACATACAGTTCCCACCCCTGTACTCGGGGCTAAATGCCCACGACGCTGAAGCCCCACAAATGAAACAACAAACAACAACAACAACAACAACATCAACTGCTATACAGTTCAAGGGCAAGCAAGTCGAGAAAGTATTTAGGGGATTGTACTATGACAGCGCGTGATGTCACTTGTTCCCTGCACTCCGACTAACAAGTGTTGGTTGGTTCCTTAGTTCAGGGGCTGCAACAACACGGCCATGTAGCCCCGTGTCCTTTGGGTGTGTGTAGAATCTGTGCGATAACCGGTGTTAATTGTGTTGACTGCATTACTGTTTTTAATTCAAGTAAGTACTTCAGACGATAAATAAAATTAGTTCCTACTTTCGCTACCAAATGCTACCGTCAACGATACCTAGCTGTGAACTTGGCTACTACTAGCGCCTGATGACGAATGTTGGAACTTAAGAGCATTAATCAAACCTAACTTACAAATTTTGCTTCACACAAGTTTAGTTAGAGGAAGGTTCTTTTACATGTCATAAATCTATGACATGGGCCTGCCGGCTTTACTTCCCCTCCGAGGGAAGGCATACTGAGGGATTTTTAATGCTCTTAAAAAATCCGACGACTTCGGCCGGGTTTGAACCCGCGATCTTGGACATAGAAGCACAGCATGCTACCAACTACGCCACCGAAGCCGCCTAACAAGTGTAACGGGTGTGTTGCTCTTTGGCTTGAGTTATCCTGCCTGTGTGAAGCAAACAATGAATGTTGTGATATATTTTTCTCACTCTCCACACTAACGAGTGGGTGGCCTTGCATACATTCCATGTCTACTTGAAGCCAGGGCACAGCGTTGTCAACTCTCCACCGTAGCCACTGAGAGCAAGCAGCGAGGCTGGACAGAACTGCGTGCAACTGTACAACACTGGAGACCTGACAAGTGAACCGGCAGCCGGGATCGAACTCTGGATTCCACGTAGATTGTTAGACCGAGCATGCTATTGATCAGCAGCGAACAATGCATATTGTCGGCGCGTGCTTCTTCCTAACGTTTGAGTAGCCGTCCGTTAACGAGGAAAGTGAGAGATCTATAACAGCGGAGAGATTTCTTTTTTATTTGTATTTTATTTTGTATTTTAATGTATTTTCATGTATTATCTGTATGTAAACAAGTGTTTGTTACTGTAATTGAGGCACTGCCCTGTTGTGGATACAAATCATCATCATGTATTGTACATATCAGGCCATTAAGGCCCATGACAGAAAACAAAGAAACATAACAAACACATCAAATATACAATATTGCATAACACTATCCTAATCAATCACACAGGAGGCATTATCCCGATCACAATCTCAAGCATTTGTTACAAATGCCGTTCCATTTTTCTCTATCCCTTGCATCATCCAGTACTGATGTTGGTTCCACCTGCCGCAACATTCTCATCACCCTATCCTTCCTTCTCGTCCTTGGATGGCCTCTTGGATGTTTGCCCATCAGCTGAGCATTGAACACTCTGTTAGGGATAGATTCCACAGCTCGTACGATATGTCCCATCCACTGGAGTCGTCTTGCTCTGAGATCCTACCCATATCAGCTTTCCCAAAACGTAGGTATAAGTCCTCTTTATAAACAAATAAATAACGTGTAACTTACGACGATACAACGTAGGTGTTATAATTACGTGGCAAAGACAGTAAAGTATAGACACATCATCATCATTAGTCGTTTTACTCATTGCTGAGCATCGCGACCTCATTTCTTCACTTCATTAGAAACTAAATCCTTGACGAGACGTTTCCAGCCTAAGCGATCTTCAGCCCCTCGTAAGATATCGTGAAGAGGTAGGCCGGTGATCTTTGCTTGATCTAACCATCTACTTGTTGTTCTAACTCTTGGTCTGGTACCTTCACATTTGCCTTAATAGCTTAATAGCCCTCATGTGAGCAAAATTGATGTTCAACTACATACAGCAAGGAGAACAATAACAGGATGCATTAGATCTACTCCTCTACAATGGCTACCACCTTTAAGTCTTATTGCTCGACCAGATTTGCGAAGACAGAATGCCTTTTTCAAGGAATATGAAAAATTGAACAAAAATCCACAGCTCCAAATTCACTCTGACGTTCCTATGCTTAAAAGGAATAGATTAAAATCTAGGTGGCCATCCATAATATTGGCAGAATCGTTACAAGAAATGGGCATTAACATGAACAAGAAGTGATCGGAAATGTGGAGTAGAACTAATAACGTCGAACATCAGACTCTAATAAGAACTTGTCTGGCTGCGTGGCTCAGGGGTAACGTTCTCGCTTGCTGAGCCCAAGGTTGCAGGTTCGAAATCTGGCGCAGTCAGCTGGCATTTGAGGGTGCGCAAATGCGAGGGAGCCGTGTCAGTACATTTACTGGCACGTTAAAGATCCCCTTCGGGGCAAAATTCCGGCACCCCGGCGTCTCTAAAAGCCAGGATAGTTAAAAGGGACGTAAAACCAATAACATTATTATTATTCTAATAAGAACCACCACAAAGCCACCAGGCATGGAACTCCCGGGACATGCATGGAAGACAATTAACAGGATTCGAACAGGCCATGGCATCTGCGCAGAGAGTCTTTACCGCTGTGGAAGGTCCCATCTCCCCAATGTGATTGTGGCAGTGAACATCAGACCATCCAACACATTGTATCAAGTTGCAGCCGTCGAGCGTACCCCGGAAATCTTAACGATTTCTATGAAGTGACAGAGGAAGCCCTTCAATGGATATAGAACTTAGATATTAAATTATAAATTTAATGACTTAGTTAAATTAATTTTGTATATTTATTATGTTGTAATTCAGTTTTGTTATTGCCATACACTAAATAAATAAATTTTCTAATTTGTCTCCTTCTCCCCTCAAAGTGTGTCCCAGGAATTGGAGGTAGGCCTAACTTTCACTAACACGGGAAGATAAACGTTTTGTGATGCTCAGTTCTTCTATAATGGAGGCATTAGTTCCTTTTTCCGTCCATGGTATACGTAGCATCCTCCGCCAACACCACATCTCAAAGACATATATTCGGCTCTTGTCATTAGCCTTCTCAGTCCAGGTCTCACAACCGTATAAGAAAACAGAAAACACCAGTGAATTCACCAGTCGCATTTTCACTGTTTTGGATAATGCCCGGTTCTGCCAGATCTTTGTAAGTTTAAGCATTGTAGCACGACCTAGGACAATACGTCGCTTTATTTCTTTATCACAATCTTTATCACAATGGAGCCCAGGTATACACAATCATGCACCAATTCCAGATCTTGTAGGCATCCTGTCATTTGAATTGGGACTTGACATTGTTGGTTAACAACCATTAGTTTGGTCTTTTCCATGTTGATTTCTAAACCTAAGTCTCGACTGATGGTTTTCACTCTGGAGAGCAATTCATCAAGTTCTTGCCCACTTCTTGCAATGAGTGCAGTATCATCAGCAAAGCGTAGATTGCTAATTTTCCTACCACCGGTTGAAATTCCATTATCCCAGCCATTCAATGCTCTTTTCATTATGAACTCCGCGTAGATGTTGTAGAGTTGGGGTGATAATATACAACCTTGCCTGACTCCACTTGACACATCGAAAAATTCTGAGCATTCACCATCCACTCTTACGGTTGCATTATGACTGTTATAAAGATCTTTCAATAATAACGTTAAGTGTTTTGGGACTCGTCAAGTACTTTCCACAGCTTGTTGCACTTGACACAGTCAAAGGCCTTTTTATAATCAAGGAAACAAATATAGGCAGGGGCACAGAACACGCGTCATTTTTCAATTAACTGCCTCATGTTTGTTATTGACTCGCGTGTACCTCTGTCTGACATAAAACCTGCTTGTTCTGCAGAAATCAGAGATTGCAAGAACGTTTTTAATCGTTGATTCATTATGTACAACAGGACTTGACTAGCATGTGATATTATTGCTATGGTGCGGCAATTAGAACAGTCCCTAACTGACCCTTTTTTTGTGAAGGAGAATGAGAACAGATGTAGTCCAGTCTTTAGGCCATTCTCCAGTTTTCCACACTTTATTACATATTGAATGTAAAGCATGAAGGCCTTCTTCTCCCGTTACTTTCAGCATTTCTCCAGAAATACCATCCATGCCTGGGGATTTGTTGTTTATCAAATGTTTGGTGGCGTTCTCAATTTCACTGAATAGGATGTCAGGCTCTGTGTCACATCCCATGCAATTGTTATCTTCTCTTAAGCTATTTCCTGTGCAGTGTAAGGTTTCACAGTATTGTTTCCACCTAACTATTGTTTCTTTTTTGTCTCCAATTACATTTCCCTGTTCGTCTTCAATCACCCATGTACATGGTTTGAATCCTCGCTTGATGCTGTTTATCTTCTTGTAAAGGTCACGTGTTCCATTTAGTTATTGATGGTGATCTATTTCATCACAGATATTAGTGATATCCTGTGTCTAGTCTATTCTGCAATTATGCTGAATTTTGCGGCAAAGTTCTTTATATGTTTCTTCATCTTCAGCAGTTTGTATACCACGTTTCTTCAATGAGCTCCTATCTTCAATAAGTAGTAGTGTAGAGTTTGAAATCCAGGGCTATTTTGTTTGAGGTGTCTGAGGAACTTGTTCGGGAAGGGATGCATTGATGACTTCCTTCATCTTGCCCCATGTTTGGGAAGAAGCTCCTTCCTCCTCTACTTGCTGGAATTTTGTTCTTATTCTTTCACCAAATTCTTGGAGAATATGTCTGTAATACGTATCCGTTTTACTCTCACTTTCTTCAATGATTTTAATTTTATCCGCATTTTCATAGATAGCAGTATATGATTACTACCACAATCTGCTCCAGGGTATGTCTTACAATCCAAGATCGAAGTCCGCCAACGTTGCCTCCCAAAATGAAATCAATTTGATTCCTAACCCTATCCCCAGGAGAAATCCATGTGTAGCGACGCCTTGCATGATGTTGGAAGAGCGTGTTACAAATAGACAAGTTGTTATTCACACAAAATTCTAATAAACGCTCTCCACGTTCATTTCTCACCCCCAACCCGTACAGTCCAACCACAGGTCTCATGTGTCCATCGTCTTTAGTCTCACCTATCTTCGTGTTGAAATCACCTTGGATGACTAATATTTCTTTTTTAGGTATCCTACTAACGGTATATTTCAGCCGGTCATAAAATTCCTCAATATCTTCCTCTGATGGTACTGAAGTGGGGGCATGAACCTGGATGATGTTGATGTTACATGGGGAAGCTTTCAGCTTAATAGAGATGATTCTATCACAGACAGGCTCATATCCAATGACTGCATTGTTAATATTCTTTAGAACCACTACAGCGACTCACATCTTTACTTCCAGAAAAATGCACAGTATTATTTGTTAAAGTCATGAAATAGCCACAGCCTCTCCAATGTGTCTCGCTAAGTCAAGTATGTCCAGTTCATGAATGCTCGTTTCTCTTTCAATGATGTGAAGTTCTCCTGTCTGCAAGAGACCTCGCACATTCCAGGTTGCTATTCTTTTAACGACTCGTAAGGATGGTTTAGATGAATCTACACATTCCGAGGCAACAACAGAGCCAAAATGTGTTTCTACCGCTTACGTCGTTTTGTCGCATCCCATCCGCTGCCTACACTCTCGATGTCGTGACGACAAAAGTCGCCCACAGTCATACTCACTGCCTGTTTTAGACGATACCGTACTAACACTTTCACAGCCACGTATTTCTTCGTATATCTTACTCAGTTTGCACAGTTTGTTTGCTATTCACTCAGAGATGTCCATCCTGATTAATCGTTAAAAGTATTTCAGATACTCACTGTATATTAGCCGTAACGTTTAGTTTCTTTTATTGTCTTTCCCGAAGCATACTCATGATGGTTGACCCTTACCTGCTTCTTTCTCTAGTTCCAAGGCAACTAGAGGTGATAGAAACACGGATAATTTGTAACAGGCCTCCTTGTAAGCAATTTCTATGATCCATTTACAAATCATTAGCAAATATCACGTGATATAATGTTTATATTGGGCCAACCTTGATGAAGAACTATACTGTATAACGGATGATGGAATGAGCAATGAACGAACATTCTTATCAGCGTTCAGGTTCTAGAAGTCCGATGTCTGGCAAATACTTTCTTAGGAGCCGAGTGCTGTAAACCTTGAGTAAATGAGATTCCCCGTTCATCCATCTTCATTGTGTCAGAGATGTCGATTGCGCTTCTCGGGCCCAACACTCGGCACCTCGCTGCTGCTTCCTGCGGACACTCTCGTCTTCTGCATTCTGCTGCACGTAAGTGGACAGTAAATAAGGTTTACTAACCTGCCTTCCGCACGAAACTTCATTGATTGTGTCAAACTGATGTCGGTAGGAGGGTGCTCACTACATTCTGTGCTTCCACACGTCTGACAAGGGTCTTCACAGTTTATAATGTATCAATATCCAATGTTGTTGTTGATTCATTTAGGAGCTTTGGAACATCGCCATCACGTAGCGCTAAGTACAGAGGTGCGCAAATTATTAGACTCGTCGCCAGATTTTGAAAATTGCATTTTATTTTCACGGATTAATTCACTAAATACGTTTGAAAAGCGGTGACATTACTGAAAATGTTCAACCAAGATTCTTAATTATATTTTGTTTTTAGAAACTCAAAGCTTTTTTTTAATGTGTAACAACTTTTCGCTCGGTTGCTGGATAGTTTTGTGGGAGTGATTTTGAAAATTGGGGACGGAAGTGGATCGGAACGATCGAGCTGGCAGTGGTGGACAACGGAAGTATGCACTGACCGCTCGATCGATCAAACGGAAGTGTACTAGCTGGCAGTGGTGGACAACGGAAGTATGCACTGCCCGCTCGAACGATCAAACGGAAGTGTACTAACTGGCAGTGGTGGACAACTGAAGTATGCACTGCCCGCTCGATCGATCAAACGGAAGTGTACTAGCTGGCAGTGGTGGAAAACGGAAGTATGCTCTGCCCGCTCGATCGATCGATCCAAGCGCGCTCGGTGGTGGAGCTCGGTACAACTACGTTCTGTAGGCCATGTGGCTATGTGGAATGTAAATCGCATACGATTTACCTCAAGGTTTGGAGGCCCCATTACAAATATTCCTACAATAAACCAACGTCAAACTGCCGTTCTTTGGTGTGAAAATAATCATTATTTTATATTTGCTGAAAACAATTACGATTTATTAAATCTTCATACTTTTGCTGTAGTCTTATTTAATGTAAACACTCGATGTACTGTCGGCCATGCGGCTATGTAGAATCTATATCGCATCAACAAACACTCCAAACAACCTAGGAATTTAGTATATTAACACGGACTACTAACAATAATTGAAACTTCGTTTGTCTAAACGTATCACAGGGAGAAACGCTTTTAATATACCTACTGCACACCTAATTTTTAATCGCGCTTATACTTGGCAGTGCGCTCTATCGGCCAAAAATTGCCATTTTCAATAACACCGCTAGCAAGGGTTCAATAACTGGCCGGTATAGAGCGCAACTCGCGCCGCATACGGTTTCAGTATTTAAATGGCAAAATGCCTTAATATCAAACATTGTAAGTAGTCGGCATTCCCGGTATTATGTTTCTGCACAATGGCTATTCAAATATTAACCCACATAACGGTAATGCAGTAATCAATATAATAATTATAATCGTTGTGATTATACGAGAATTGAGCAAGCCTTCATGAACTATTGCTAACTGGAAATAAGTCACCATCTTGTGCACAACATTTGCGTAGTCGAAATAGCCGTGGGGTTAGAGGCATGTGACTTTAAATCTATTAATCTTGTGATCGAATCCCGGATGGGATATACACATTTTGCTACCAGATTATCATTTTAAACGATATTTATCATATCAATATGACTCATTTCAACAGAATCCATATGAAATAAAGTGTTGGTCCGTGAATTAAGAGGTCCTTTTTAGAAGGAATTTAAGGTTATGAGTGGTGTCGCGTCTATTAATCTAGTTGATCCATATCGTATTCTTTATTTAGGCTAGTGCTGGTGGAAGCTACAAATCATCTAAGAAAATGAGCTCCGTATTATAAACTACAATATCTGTAAAATACTCCCTTTTACAATAGATTAATATTTGTGCCAATAAAAGTATAAAATACCGGTGTATCAACAATTTCACGTGAGGTTTCTTCTATGTCAGATGTTATACATCATATGCGACTACTGTAAGGCTCGTTTTTTATCATTTCAAATGATCTTGTCGACTTTGTTGTTATGGTTGGGGTCCATCGTTATGCATTACGGACACGGACACGGACACGGACACGGTGACGGACGTGACGTCATGCAATCACGCGGGAAGTGACGTCATGCAGCTGCGCGGGAACGTGACGTCATGCTCACGCGGGGAGCAAGAACCAGACGCTAATGATTATTGGAGTCTGTTGAAACAGGGCTGACGTCGGTGACCTATCAAAAATCAGAAACTCACTCCACAAATCTGTAAATCAGTATTCTTCCCTTATTTCAGATACACTATTCATTAAACAAACATATATGGCATAGTCATGACCCCTTCATGGAGTAGGCTATTGTCTAAATCTGGACACTCATACTACATCCTTACACTAATTCAAATTTACGGCCAAATGATCCTTCTGACAGGGAGGCAAAGGTTTCCGCCGGCTTGCCTGGGATGATGGGCCACAAAACCGCTATAAAAAGTACACAATTTACGCTTTATTCAACCAAACACATCTCTAATACAAGTATAAGAAACACATTTCTTCCCGTGACCCTTAAAGAGGTGCACGCGCGGGAAGCCTAAGTTAATGGGAAATGCAGTCTGTTGAAAGAGTCCTGGGGCTTCGAGCAAAGCGAGAAGCCCTCCTGAGCCTTTTTAACATGTGTAGCATTTGTAGCATGCGTCATTTGAAATCAAACAACGTCTAGTCTTTCAGACTGACTGTGATTTTTTTTTTAGCCTTGCCACACGTTTTGTTTTGATTACTTCACTCTACTTTTCGTGTAAGTTTAGAGCTGAGAGTTTTGGAGTAATTTTACCGATGATCCACTCTTTAACTATTCAAAGATTCATGAACTATGGATTGAAATCACCTGACTTAGAGGGTGCATTCCAAAGTCAATGAGAAAACAGAAAACAGGCCAAGCTCAGGTATCCCTCGGAATCCCCAATTCTGAAAGTTTCCAGTCACAATTCCTTATGGGAAAAGGTGTAAGTCCACGGGGGAGAAAACATTACTAAGAAGGGTTACAAAAGATAATAAAGTTGGCCAATAAAATGATTTTGAATATTGTGACTGATTATGATTCCTTATTTGATTCCAATGATTTACACACCTCTGTACTTGGGCGTGTGTGATTTGCCTGATAACCTGTGTCGTTGTGTTGGCGTACTACCGTAAAATATGTATTTCTAGATGAATAAACACCTATGTGCAGAGTTATTTGCACACATCTTAGCCCCATTCTACATCAAATCTCTGAATCAATTTACAATAATCTCGCTTCTCCTTTTGGTTCCATATATTACATAATAATATTTTTTTTTTTTTTTTTTTTTAGGGGAAGAAATGCATTTACGCACAGAGTGTCGGGCTCCTGCTCCTGAGTAGCAGACTACCGACTAAAACTCCCCCTTTACTTCTGAACACTAGCCTGGAACCGTTTAGCACATTACTTCAGGCTAGAGTCGTTTTATATTTGCCCGTAGGGCACTCTTCCGTAATGAATCATCTTCAGTGGCGATCCAGATCCGTCTTCTTTGTTCGGAGGATATCTTCAACAAAACATGCTACAAGTTTCCAATGTTCTTCATTTTGTAGCATTACCGCAACCATATTGTCGGGAGATATCTCTACATCAATTTGATCTTGAAGAGACTGCCTATTTTGGACCCACCGTCCACAAGAGAAGAAGGTGTGATTAGCACTATCTACCTCATTAACACAGTACATACAATCTGGTGAATCCACTTTCCCCATCTTCTTAAGATAAGAACAGAAGTACCCATGGCCAGTCAAGAACTGAGTCAGATAATAACCAACCTCACCATGTTTCCTCTCTGTCCAAACCTGCACCTGGGGTATCATTCTCCTAGTCCACTGGCTTCGGTGTCCTTGCTCCCATTTGATCTGCCAATCGTGAAAGGTTTGTGCTCTTGCTGTTCGTCTTGCATTTTGTAAACCTACTTCGGATTTCCTCCAGTAAATGTACTTGCGTTCTTTCGCTAGGAAAAAAATTGGAATTATCCCAGCAATAACAAGAACTGCTTCTTCAGAGACCGTGCGATAAGCAGATGCCACGCGTAAAGCACCCCGCCTCTGCACTTGTGCTAGTGACTTCCTATAAATTTCCTTATCCATGGCATCCGCCCATATTTCCGCTCCATACAGCAGAACTGAATGGATGGCTGTCATCAGTAATCTCCTCTTACTAGATTTTGGCCCACCAACATTGGCCATTAGCCGACTGAGAGACGTTACTCCTCTTGCCGCCTTATCTGCAGTCCGTCTAATTTGTTCTCCAAGATTCAGTTTATTGTCGATCATGAGGCCCAGATATTTTGCTGCTGGCCGCGTCTCTACTTGTATGTCTCCTACCTGTATTGGGAGTATTGTCTGAATTCTCTTCTTTGTTAGGACTACAATTATAATATAATAATAATAATAATAATAATAATAATAATAATAATAATAATAATAATATCGTAAGAACTCGGATGCCGGGTGCAAGCTTTGTTATTTGACGCCCAGAGGGCAGCTTCAACATCGATTTTGTCGTTCCTTGGAACGCTATAAATGTCAAGAACGTTATATATCAAAGCTCATTGACACATAGCGCTTTCTGGTAGAGAATGGAGGAACTTTGATTGGGCGGAAAATCCCTAGATTAATTTTGAATTTATGAGCACGGCCTACTGATTTAAATGGGTTCATTAACATGCCAACAACGTATGACATGCGTGTCGTAATTTTTGTCACCTTTCAAAAATCGCTTACCACGGCCAGAAGCGAACTTGCAAGCTTGGGGTTGGTAGTCCGACACGATAACAACTCACCCACCCTGGCAAGCATATATTAAATATTACATTCGCTTACATTGAACACGCATGTACTGTGCCCAACTGGGATTGGCACAAGATCGAACTCCTGACCGTTTATAGAAAGATATTCTAAGACATTATACAGATTGCAAGAAAAGACAAGAGTAAGCCCACTGAAGAGCGACCACAGGGACATCACAAGAGGATGCAGCTGGTCAGCTAAAGCACATAAACTCCATTAGTTGACAGGTTAAAAGGAAAAAGCCATTGGCAGAGCTATTAAAAAAGTTAGGGAGAGTCAAAGTCAAGAGGCAATATATACTACTCGAAATTCCTATGTATAAGCAACTTCACCAAAATTATTACGTTTCAAGAGGACAGTTAGAAGAGGAACTATTTCTCGAGAGGCTCTTGAAAGGCTTAGCCCAGGAATTTGTAAGTCAGCAGTTTTTTCACGCAAAGAGCAGGGGGCTTTACCAGATTAAACCTGGCAAAATAAACCCACCAGAATTATTAAATCTAGAGTGAGAAAGAATATAGGGACGAGAAAAATCAGTGAGTTGGCAGGCCCGAATAAGGTACTTGAAATACTGCAAGCTAAGAGGAACGTCATTAAAATTCCAGCGGAAGGCTATCCACGGACCAGAAGGGGTGGATAGGCATGCCCCGCAAAGGTGATATTAACTAATTACATTAATTAAAAATAAACTAGCGAAAGATTTTCATTCCGCCAGCGGTAATCAAAATATAATTATAAAATACACTTTAAATTAAATTATGAAGAAGATTAGACCATGGAATCAGAAATTCAGCTCCCAAATTTGAAAGGAACTAATTTCTAGACAAAAATGAATAAATAGGGATCAGCTGGAGAGAAGTATCATCAGTCGACAGAAGTCAGTCAGTCTGACAGAAGTTGTACAGAAGTGCACGTCGCACCAGATTCAGTCTACCAGATATAAAGTACAGTCACGTTAAAATGACAGTTTATTAGTCGAAAGATAGACTTTACTAGAGGTAGGTTATACAAGAATCTTCAAAGACCACAGTTCGAGTGCGAGACGCAGTTGGCTAGTTTGTTAACAGCCTTTGTATGGGCATGTTACTTAAGAATTAATAAGTACGAACGAGTTAGGTCTATCCTCGGGAACGAAATGCGCAAGTCAGCGAGAAAAACGAAAGAACTACATTTAGAGACACTATAGTTCGAGTCTCACAAGAGACAAACATGCATCAAGTGCAATAGACAGTAACTAAGTCGAACGAAGTTAGCAAAGTAGCGTTGGTTCGAAACCAAGCCGCACTCAGACGAAGTAAAGGCAGAAGAAGCGATAGCATATCATGAACATTTAAGAACGAAGTGCGGAAAATATAAGGACATTATAGGAGGTAGGAACTCCTAACATAGAATGTAGAGAGAAGAATTATAGCGCGCAGGAAGAGGCAGTTAAATTGAAGAACATTTTTATACGATATTCAGGGAAGATTACAGTAGGAAGAGAACTATAAATTGCGATAGGCAATGGTAAAGGAAAAGTAAAGCGCAATTGTAGAAGGACAGATAAACATTAATAAGTAGAGACAAAGCTATCTAGAAGGAGGTTCAAGAAAGAGACAATTACGACCTCGGGAGTGATAGGAAGAGAGACTTACTGAAGGGAGGAAGATAGGAGAATCACACGTTCAAAGCTGTACAGGGAGAAACCATCTAGGCTGTTTTCCACCATTTTTGTACGCTGAGAATTGGTCCGTGTTCGATTGTAAATAGTGAAATAGTGAATAAGTGAACTTTTATTTATGTTGAACAAGTGTTAAAAGGTGAAATTAAGAAAATGTATCATTTTATTGTCGTGTGTCGATATGATTACCAAGTGTTAGAAAAGGTCTATTGTAATACGAAGATGATTTTCTGAAGAAATTATGTGGGTCAAATCATCCAGAAATCACGTCATGAGCTGAAATGTGGGTGAGTCAAACATGTTTATAATATTAAAGTGAATGTATCATATGCTATTTCAGTGAATTTGTGTATGAAATGTGTGCATAATGAGTAATCAAATGATATTAAGATGTTATAAGGCAACCGCCAAGACGGTTTGCAAAAATGTTAAAAATAATCATAAAAGTGCAAAAGTGATAATATTAATAATATTGAAAGCCCGTAAAAATGGTTAAATAACGATGAATTAATGATCTAAAAGGAGGAATCGAAGGTAATAACGTAAATGGCAAGTAAAATGTATGCCAAATAAATGAAAGTAACGTGAATGAAACAAGCACCGTTGAATAATAATAATAAGAAATATTGAGTTTTACGCCCCAAAATGAAAAATGTTGAGTTTTATGCTCCGAGATGTTAATGTTAAAGTAAACAAATTTCATTCCGCAAATTAATAATGAATTAATGAATGTTGATCAAAAAAGATGATAATAATAAACTCGAATTGAATGATTAAGTAAGTAAAATAATTGAAGTACGTGGAATAATAAAAGTAATTGAAGGATCATTGGGATACCTTAATATGATGATAAAATAACGCTATTCAGCAAGTAATAAAAGTAATATGTTAAAAAGTAATAGGTGGTAATCGAACACCAAAGAAATGATGTATGAAGTTATAAGCTATTGAGCTACGGTAAAGTAAATGCTAATGCGAGCAAAGTTGTTAGAGATGCGATGACGATCCAAGGTATATAAAAGTTGTGTGCCGCAATAAGGCCTATAAAGAATAATTAAAAGTAAATGCTAGCAAATTAAGTGAATATATCCTGTGACGTGCATAAGTTTGGAGGTAAAAGGTATAATTGTCTGAAGTCGTCGATATTGTTTGCGCGAGGGTGCGACCCGCTTGGTCGAACAGGGGTTTGAGCCAAGGGCATTATTGTTGTGAATTGTTGGTATTGTTTGCGCGAGGGTTCGACCCGCTTGATCGAACAGGGGCTCGAGGCAAGGGCATTGTGTTGCAATCTAAGTCCCGCCGGGCAATTGCTAAGTATGAATATGGAGAGTACTAGTGCTTCTACGATATGTGATTTCAACAGGAGGGTCACTGAGTTTCCCTGAACCTAGATTCACATGGCCTGTACTGTGCCAACGACGCTATGTTAACCGACCAAATAAAGTATGTGAAATGATAGGTAATGAGTTATGATCTCAAATTATAGCACGGGTCACACGGAAAGTGAAATGAATATGAGTCAGTAAGGGATACTGTAAATGAAGTAATGTGGTAGCTTGGATCATCATTCGCTTTGTCTTAAAGGGAGTGAAACATTTGAAGGTTTAAAGTCTATGAATGGGGCGGGAAGAAGGTAATAAATCACGTTAAACGAGGGAGGTCGAGCTGCCGGGCGACCGTTCCTAAGCACGAGGGTAGAATACAATGGAGCTTTGTATACAAGAGTTAAGGGTTGCTGAATGGATATTAAATGTGCGTAGCGGAACATGCAAATTTTTAAATAAGAGGTGCTATGAAATTGTGAATTAAATAATTGAATTAGTGGGTTTCTGAGAATCATCCCCACATTAAATTTGTGAAAATCGGATAATATTTGACCATAAATGTCAAAAATAAGTTGACCATTAAATATTCGATTCCTACCTTAAAAGACATGTGAAATATAAAACGGGTTAACTCAAATTTGAGTTTATAAGATTATATGAATGTATTATGTATTTAATGTTTTGACTTTTGGATTTTTCCAAAAGAAAATTGTTTGTAAATTGTTTGTAATATTCCCTGGGAGTTTTATACAATAAACTGATGTCTTTTGAAACTTGTTTGTTTTCAATTTAGTCTTGTAGATCCTATAAAAATGTGCTATCATATCAAATGAGAAATCACGGTGTGGGTTGGACGTAGCATGCCCCGAACCGCAACAGCTAGCCAGCTCGTGATTAAGCATTTCCATATGAGATGGGTACAGGGGAAAGTATGTATAATACTATGATATGACCACTGGATCACACGATAAGTCGGTCAATTTTAAAATTAGAAGTAAACCTCAAATGTAGGTAAAGTGACCGCGGCCCGCGTAAACTCACAAATATAAATGTATTTAAAGATAACCCCTGGATATCCTTAAAATGGCTCCCAACGTGGGGGAGGGATTTCCTTAAGCAAAACCAGGAAAAACTCGAGTATTCCAAGATTTTTTTTTGAAAAATTTCCAAAATTTTGATTTTTTTACGAAACAAAATATCTTGCTTAGAGTTTTGAAGGAGGGAAGTGCAAACGGTTAAGGTACAAACCTACCCATTCGCAACTTCAAATGTTGAATAATTTTAAATCACGACACTTAAATATGCCACTCAGATGTCACGTCGTTTCATGTGCATGATTTATGTCTTGGATGTGAGTTGCCCATCTATTCTCAAATTATATTTGATAACAGAATGGCTATGAATGTGGAGATGCAGAATATCCTGGATATGTTGAGAGAGGACAATAAGAAATTTCAGGAAAACATGATCCTGAGATTTCAGGAAAATAAGGACAGGCAAGAAGCTGTAAAAGAAAGTATTAATAAGGGTAGTCTGGAATGCAAAGAGAACTTTGAGACCCTAAACACCGATATAAGTAAAATAAACGATGAACTTAGCAGTGTGAATACTAAAATGGACACTAAACTTGAAGAGATTCAAGCTCAATTCGAGCCCATGAAATTAAGTATAAGTGTAATTGAAACTAATGTAAACCAAATCTCAGGCGCACAAGTGAAAGTAAACACACGTTTCGATGAGATTGAGGGCAAAACTAAACAGATCATTGATGAAAGGTTTGAACAAATGAACGAGTCTCTTACAAAAACTGTAAGCGAACAGATAACCGGTGTAAACGGAAAGATCGAGGAACTAAAGATACACGTTGATTCACAATTAGATGAAAATAGGAACAATGCGATGAATCCAGGCGAGAATTAGAAGGAAAAATAGATACATTTTCATCCGAAATACATGGATTTGAAAGTCAATGGCGAAAAGATGTAGATAGCCTAAACACACGAATGGATAGCATGTTCGCACACGTAGATCAAAGGCTAGTTGATCAGGACGCTACAAACGAAAAACGAATTAACCCAATTGTGGGAGAAATCAAAACACAGGGCACACTAATTTCAAAACATGAGGCACAAATTGATGAAAATATATCTTAATTAAATACCCTTAAGGAAGGATTAGCTCCAATGGAAGTTAGCATAGGAGAAGCCCATAAGAAATTAGAACAAAATCATAGAGATTGAGCTCGCATACAGAAAACGCAAGAGAAGACCCAGAAGGACATGAAAAGCCTAGACAAAGAGGTAAAAGGGATAAAGAATAGCCTACAGAGACTTCAAAAAACTTAAGGAAGAGGTAGATGAAGATATAAAGGTGAAAATCGAGGGCAAGGGAAAACTAATCCTCGAAACGAAGAAAGAAGTAAGTGATGAGCTGACTAAATTCCAGGATGTTTGGAAACAGCAGCAAACAGAAATAGGCAAACGAACTGAGAATAACGAAGCCAGAATTGAGAAAATCGAACAAGAATCTTTCGGAGAATAGAAAGAATGGAGGGCAGAATGAACCAGAGCGAGACCCGCATGATTGCTATAGAGAGAACGAATCTGAGAAGTAGTCAAATGGATAGAGGAAGTATGGAGGAGTTGAGAAACAACTGGGGAGATACGGGAACCCAGCACATGTTTAACAAGGTCCTAGAGGAGGAAAGCCCATATAAACTACCAGGGCCACCCTTACTTATATCAACTCCATTCAACAACAACAATGCGTTGCAGAACCAAGTCATCACAATTATCAAACCTGAATCCGATAGACCAAAGAAATTTTCGGGAAACATTTCGTTAATGTCCCCAAAATACTGGCTCAAAGAAGTTTTCGAGTATCTCAGAGACACTAGAGTCTCACCCGAACGTCAGGTGAGATCCATCGAGAAGCTCATTGTAGGTGATTGCCTTCTATGGTTTAGAAGCTTCCGATACACTTTTGATACCGTAGAGGAATTTAGAGAAGCCTTTCTCAAGAGATATTGGGCAGCTGACGTACAGCAGAATCTAAGATTAGATCTCTATTCAAAGAAATATAATACCAATGCACCAACCCGTTATTCGGAGTATTTTACGGCTCAACTCTGCAAATTTCGAGAGCTAGATTGCGCACCGTCAGAAAATGACCTGTGCCTAGCAATCATCAAGCAGTTACCATTTGAGATTCAAAGATTTCTAATTTCGTCTAACGCCAAAACTGAGATAGAAATTGAAAACATTCTACGTCCGTTGGATAACACAACGCAGCACATGTCGCCGAGACACTATAGAAATGTGGAACAAGCCCATGTCACAAAAGCACAGACTGTGGTTGCGAAAGAAACAATTATGGATAAAGCAACCAGCACTGAAGATGGAAGAATTGGACAAAGTAATCCCGGAAGTAATAAACAAGAAAGGAATCCACCGTATCTAGAGAACGGCAGAGGATACTTCCGAGGAAATAATTATATAGGCAATAGAGGAAGAAACTACAGTTCAGGTCATGGTTATTAAGGGAATAACGCATCGAGACCATACTATCAAAGGGGGTCAAACAATAGAGGATCACCCAGTGGAAGACCATACCAGAGTAAGAATTGGAAGCAAAATTACCCAAGGAATAATCAGCCACCAAATGAAAACATAGATTACCAGGCTGAAATAGAGGAACGTCGTGTAATTACACAACGGTTCTACGATGAACGAGGGGAGGAATATGAGAGGCAACCTAAAGTCCAATGGAAGGATGCCATCCATGAAAGAACGTCCCCAGACATTCATAACTTAGAAGGTGCCCAAAGCTCAGAACTGCAGAAGCACAATAGAAGAGAAGAACAAGATAAAACACGCCAAAATTTGAAGGGCTAAGGAAAGAAGAGATCGGAGGATGGAACACGATATAAGTAGTAAACTGGATTGCGATACCAGAAGAATTGATAGATGAGATCACAGAAGGATCGGTCGTAGTAAAAATAGAATTGCCAATTATTTTAACCAGAATAGAAGGAACTTTAGTAATAAGTCTATTAGACACAGGGTCGACAGTTTGTCAGGTAACCCAAGCACTGGTTAATGAATTAGAAAGAAAAGGGCGAGTTTTGAAGATCAAATATCAGCAGTTAAGATAAAAGGAATTATTCCAGAGAAAAGTTTGGCCTGTAAATACCAGGTATTTTTAGAACTGCAAATTGGAGAACAAATGTTATCTCAAAGCTTTTTACTAGTGAGTAAACTGCCTTATAACATTATACTGGGAATAGACTTCATCAGAGAACAAAAGGTTGTTATAGATCTATCCCAAAACTGCATCAAATTTCGAAATGAAGGCCATGGTTCGGAAATAGATATTTCGTCACAAACAGTAGAGTACATAGAAGGCGAACAAATATGGCACATGAAATAGGAAACTTGTCACAGTGTAACAGAAGAAGAAGTCTACATGTTAGAAAATGAATTAAGTACACTTGCTACAGATTTAGAAAAAGAAGCAGAAGTCGAATCTGGAGAAGCTTAAAGAAGCCAAAATATCATTGGAAGATAAAGAAATTTTTAAAGAAATAGTTCTAGAGCAAAGAGATGTATTTGATTCCAAACCAGGAAGAATCAAAAATTTTAAATATGCCATCCAGGTGAATGATTGGACACCGTTCCGTCAGAAACCATATCCAGTTGTGGAAAAGCATTACAAGCAAACTAAGGAAGCTTTAGAGAACATGATGAAAGATGGAGTGATTGAAAAGGTTGCTACACCGTACGTTAGTCCGTTGGTGGTAGTCAACAAACCAGATGGATCAGTGCGAGTATGTCTAGATGCCAGAAATCTAAATCAAAGGATTATTCCTGAAAATGAGTCGGCACCTCCAATCAAAGAAATTTTAAGGAAATTCAAAGGAAAGAAGATATTCACGAACATCGATCTTACGAGTTCTTACCATCATTTGGAATTAGAAGAAAGGACCAGTCTCATCACAGGATTCCAATTTGATCAACAAACAATGTGTTTTAGAAGACTACCATTTGGATTAAAGACCGCAAGATCGGCGCTCATAAGGGCCTTAGACAGGAATATTTTGGAGGAAGTGAAAGCCTGTACTATTAGATATGTGGACGACATGTTATTAACGTCAGAAAGAGTAACAGAACACTTAGAGAAATGAAGGAAATTACTCAAAGATTTGGAGCAAGCAAACTTCAAAATAAAATTGAAAAAATCAAATTTTTGCCAAAGGCAAGTGACATTTTTAGGTCACGACATAGACCAACACGGAGTTCAACCTAACCCATGCAAGTTGGAGTCTATTAAGAATTTTCCAAGACCATTGAAAGTCAAAAATGTCAGACAATGTTTAGGACTTATAGGGTTTTTCAACAGTCATTGTCCTGCTTATACAAAAACCGTATCACCATTACAAGATCTACTCAAGAAGGGGGGAAAATGGAAGTGGACAGAAGAATGCGAGATTGCATTCATAAAGGCCAAATGTATGCTATTAAACTTTGTGAAACTAGGATACCCCGACTACAATGAAAAGTTCATAATCCAATCAGATGCTTCACAAATAGGCATAGGAGCCATGTTGTATCAGGAAACGAAGGAAAAATCAAACGAGAGAAATTATCTCGCATTTGCGTCGAGAAGATTAAAGCCGCATGAACGAAATTACACAGTCAGTGAAACCGAACTTCTAGCAATATTGTACGCGTTATAGTTTTGGCGCAAGATAGTTTACGGATTTCCCATCATTTTAAGAACAGAACCGACTTGTCCAGTCAACGACTAATGCGATGGGCATTGTACATCCAGCAGTTCGATGTAGAGATAGAATACTGCCCTGGAAAGAAAAACATTGTACCGGACTTTCTGAGTCGAAATCCGGGAACCGAAGAGGAAACACTTGCGATTCAATTGATGATAAAGATCAAGGAACCATGGAAGAATTAAGAAGAGTTGGTCAAAAATGAAAGCAAGACCCATGGATTAGGATGTTGATAGATTTCTTCGAGGGAAAGCTTGATAGAGCATCACCCGCATTCACCGAAGCGGAGAAAATTGCAATGGATTACAGTTATTTTATTGGACTTTTACATAATTTTGCAGATAAAGATCATACCAAATTGAGGATTATCATCCCTGCAGAGATGCAAAGGAAGTTAGTATGGTTACTACGCAGAACCTTTGGACATATGAGGGTAGACAAAACAGTCAGCATGTTGCAAGAAGCTTTTATATGGCCCAGGTTAAGAGATACGGTACGATATACCATAAAAACCTGCGACACATGCCAAAGAATCAAACCAAATTATTTTCTAATGAAACAAAAGCCTATACCACTTTTACCAGAAAGACCTTGCCAGATCTTATCGATAGATAATTTTGGACCTGTACCAAAAGCTAGAAGAGGTAATAAACACATAATGGTATCAATGGATGTGTTTACCATAATGGTAGTGTTATGTCCTATTCAGAAGACATCAACCAAACAGGTTATCAAGAGACTAAAGGAAAGAGTAATTCCAGTTCTGGGAAAGCCAGAAAATTTACTTTCTGATCATGGAAGCTCTTTCACAAGCGTTGAATTCCGAAGAGAATTAGAAAATTTAGGGATAACACAAATTTTATCCAGCATTAGGCATCCTGAAGCAAATCCTGTTGAAAGGGTTGTGAGAGAAGTGCAAAAATATTGCAAAATCTACTGTTCCGAAGAAAATTGGAAGTGGATTGACATTTTGCCAACTATTGAATTTTGCATTAACAACACTTCATGAAGCAACAGGCGAGATACCTGTCAAGTTACATTTAGATAAACAACCAGAAAGGCCATGGGATCAAATATTACCCACAGTTAATGATGCACAAATAGGTAGAGAATTGAGGATCAGGAGAACATATAGCATCTGAAAGCTCAAGCGGAGAAAAGGCAAAAGAGAAATCGTCATAAACGATACCATATACCACTATTGGAAGGTGAATTAGTGCTCGTAAAATGACCAGCGATCTCAGATCCAGAGAATCGCGTATAAAAGAAGTTCCGCAAGAATTATCATGGTCCTTATAGGATAATTAAAGATCTCAAAAACAATGCATATAAAGTTCAGCATTTAGTAACGGATCACAAGATGATCATGAACGCAGCAAATTTGAAACTTTACCATCCTCCAGAAGAATATGAACGACAGATTCAAACCTTAGTAGCCCAGGCGGAAAATGAAGAAGAAACAGAAATGGAGAAGGAGAATAAATGGGAAGAGTTAGAGTGTGAATGTAGTTTAAATAGATAGTACAATGTGTTAAAGGAATTAGCCCGACAACTTGAGGAGGAGAACGATGAAAGAAGAGAAGAGAATGAAAGGCTGAGAAATTGGAAAGAAATAACACACTTGGAGTGAAAACGGGTAGGACCAAGCCTAACCCATATGATAGATTACTGTCTTAAGTACGAAATGAGGTATTATGATGAGAAAAACTGAAGAGAAACTAAATCTTTTAAACGGGCAAGGACAGAGCGAACCCTTGCAGATGAACTGAGTAAGACTGAAATAAAGTATTTAAAGAAACGAAGGAAGGGCATTTTTGGGATAAATAAATTTTCTCAAAATTTCGGCCATTTATTTATATTTGAAGGAGGGAATTGTGCCCATCTGGGATCGGCACAAGTTTGAACACCTGACCGTTTATAGAAAGATATTCTATGACTTTATAAAGATTGCAAGAAAAGACGAGAGTAAGCCCACTGAAGAGCGACCACAGGGACATCAGAAGAGGATGCAGCTGGTCAGCTCAGGCACATAAACTCCATTAGTTGACAGGTTAAAAGAAAAAAGCCATCAGCAGAGCTATTAAAAAAGTTAGGGAGAGTCAAGGTCAAGAGGCAATAAATACTAATCGAAATTCCTATGTATAAGCAACATCACCAAAATTATTACGTTTCAAGAGGACAGTTAGAAGAGGAACTATTTCTCGAGAGGCTCATGAAAGGCTTAGCCCAGGAATTTGTAAGTCAGCAGTTTTCTCACGCAAAGAGTAGGGGGCTTTACCAGATTAAACTTGATAAAATAAACCCACCAGAATTATTAAACCTAGGGCGAGGAAGAATATAGGGACGAGAAAAATCAGTGAGTTGGCAGGCCCGAATAAGGTACTTGAAATACTGCAAGCTAAGAGGAACGTCATTAAAATTCCAGCGGAAGGCTATCCGCGGACCAGAAGGGGACGATAGGCAGGCACCGCAAAGGGGATATTAACTAATTAAATTAATTAAAAATAAACTAGCGAAAGATTTTCATTCCGCCAGCCGGTAATCAAAATATAATTATAAAATACACTTTAAATTAAATTATGAAGAAGATTAGACCATGGAATCAGAAATTCAGCTCCCAAATTTGAAAGGAACCAATTTCTAGACAAAAATGAATAAATAGGGATCAGCTGGAGAGAAGTATCATCAGTCGACAGAAGTCAGTCAGTCTGACAGAAGTTGTACAGAAGTGCACGTCGCACCAGATTCTGTCTACCAGATGTAAAGTACAGTCACGTTAAAATGACAGCTTATCAGTCGAGAGATAGACTTTACTAGAGGCAGGTTATACAAGAATCTTCAAAGACCACAGTTCGAGTGCGAGACGCAGTTGGCTAGATTGTTAACAGCCTTTGTATAGGCATGTTACTTAAAAATTAATAAGTACGAACGAGTTAGGTCCAGCCTCGGGAACGAAATGCGCAAGTCAGCGAGAAAAACGAAAGAACTACATTTAGAGACACTATAGTTCGAGTCTCACAAGAGACAAACATGCATCAAGTGCGATAGACAGTAACTAAGTCGAACGAAGTTAGCAAAGTAGCGTTGGTTCGAAACCAAGCCGCACTCAGACGAAGTAAAGGCAGAAGAAGCGATAGCATATCATTAACATTTAAGAACGAAGTACGGAAAATATAAGGGCATTATAGGAGGTAGGAACTCCTAACATAGAATGTAGAGAGAAGAATTATAGCGCGCAGGAAGAGGCAGTTAAATTGAAGAACATTTTTATACGATATTCAGGGAAGATTACAGTAGGAAGAGAACTATAAATTGCGATAGGCAATGGTAAAGGAAAAGTAAAGCGCAATTGTAGAAGGACAGATAAACATTAATAAGTAGAGACAAAGCTATCTAGAAGGAGGTTCAAGAAAGAGACAATTACGACCTCGGGAGTGATAGGAAGAGAGACTTACTAAAGGGAGGAAGATAGGAGAATCACACGTTCAAAGCTGTACAGGGAGAAACCATCTAGGCTGTTTTCCACCATTTTTGTACGCTGAGAATTGGTCCGTGTTCGATTGTAAATAGTGAAATAGTGAATAAGTGAACTTATATTTATGTTTAACAAGTGTTAAAAGGTGAAATTAAGAAAATGTATCATTTTATTGTCGTGTGTCGATATGATTACCAAGTGTTAGAAAAGGTCTATTGTAATACGAAGATGATTTTCTGAAGAAATTATGTGGGTGAAATCACCCAGAAATCACGTCATGAGCTGAAATGTGGGTGAGTCAAACATGTTTATAATATTAAAGTGAATGTATCATATGCTATTTCAGTGAATTTGTGTATGAAATGTGTGCATAATGAGTAATCAAATGATATTAAGATGTTATAAGGCAACCGCCAAGACGGTTTGCAAAAATGTTAAAAATAATCATAAAAGTGCAAAAGTGATAATATTAATAATATTGAAAGCCCGTAAAAATGGTTAAATAACGATGAATTAATGATCTAAAAGGAGGAATCGAATGTAATAACGTATATGGCAAGTAAAATGTATGCCAAATAAATGAAGGTAATGTAAATGAAACAAGCACCGTTGAATAATAATAATAATAATAATAATAATAATAATAATAAATATTGAGTTTTAGGCCCAAAATGAAAAATGTTGAGTTTTATACTCCGAGATGTTAATTTTAAAGTAAAGAAATTGCATTCCGCAAATTAATAATGAATTAATGAATGTTGATCAAAAATGATGATAATAATAAACTCGAATTGAATGATTAAGTAAGTAAAATAATTGAAGTACGTGGAATAATAAAAGTAATTGAAGGATCATTGGGATACCTTAATATGATGATAAAATAACGCTATTCAGCAAGTAATAAAAGTAATATGTTAAAAGTAATAGGTGGTAATCGAACACCAAAGAAATGATGTATGAAGTTATAAGCTATTGAGCTACGGTAAAGTAAATGCTAATGCGAGCAAAGTTGTTAGAGATGCGATGACGATCCAAGGTATATAAAAGTTGTGTGCCGCAATAAGGCCTATAAAGAATAAATAAAGTAAATGCTAGCAAATTAAGTGAATATATCCTGTGACGTGCATAAGTTTGGAAATAAAAGGTATAATTGTCGGAAGTCGTCGATATTGTTTGCGCGAGGGTGCGACCCGCTTGGTCGAACAGGGGTTCGAGCCTAGGGCATTATTGCTGTGAATTTTTGGTATTGTTTGCGCGAGGGTTCGACCCGCTTGATCGAGCAGGGGTTCGAGGCAAGGGCATTGTGTTGCAATCTAAGTCCCGCCGGGCAATTGCTAATTTTGAATATGGAGAGTACTAGAGCTTCTACGATATGTGATTTCAACTGGAGGGCCACAGAATGTCCCTGAGCCTAGATTCACATGGCCTGTACTGTGCCAACGACTTTATGTTAACCGACCAATTAAAGTATGTGAAATGAAAGGTAATGAGTTATGATCTCAAATTATAGCACGGGTCACACGGAAAGTGAAATGAATATGAGTCAGTAAGGGATACTGTAAATGAAGTAATGTGGTAGCTTGGATCATCATACGCTTTGTCTTAAAGGGAGTGAAACATTTGAAGGTTTAAAGTCTATGAATGGGGCGAGAAGAAGGTAATAAATCACGTTAAACGAGGGAGGTCGAGCTGCTGGCCGACCGACACGAGGGTAGAATACAATGGATCTTTGTATACAAGAGTTAAGGGTTGCTGAATGGATATTAAATTTGCGTAGTGGAACATGCAAATTTTTAAATAAGAGGTGCTATGAAATTGTGAATTAAATAATTGAATTAGTGGGTTTCTGAGAATCATCCCCACACTAAATTTGTGAAAATCGGATAATATTTGACCATAAAAGTCAAAAATAAGTTGATCATTAAATATTCGATTCCTACCTTAAGAGACATGTGAAATATAAAACGGGTTAACTCAAATTTGAGTTTATAAAGTAACTGAATAAGTGTAAAATGATAGCATGTGATACATCACTTATAAGCCACCCTACTGCATGGAAATGATTTGTGATGGAACGTGAATTCGAGTATGGGCATGTATTTGTTTTAAAAGTGTTGATTTGTTATGAAGACTAAGGCTTACTGGTAAAAGTAACAGAACTTAAATGAATGATTATAAAGGTATTTAAATTAAATAAAGTAAAAAAGCCCAGAAGGGATGTTAATACCACAGTTAAATGTCCTCAAAAGCCTTAGATAAAATAATATAAAGTGATAGGTATGCTCTATGTCTAAGTAAATAAAATGTTGCGGAAAGCAAATGTAGATGAATATTCAATGATAAGGGTTACCTAAGCAAGGTAACGCGATAATATAAGATTATATGAATTTATTATGTATTTAATGTTTTGACTTTTGGATTTTTCCAAAAGATACGTGTTTGTAAATTGTTTGTAATATTTCCTTGGAGTTTTATACAATAAACTGATGTCTTTTGAAACATGTTTGTTTTCAATTTAGACTTGTAGATCCTATAAAAAAAAGTGCTATCATATCAAATGTGGAATCACGGTGTGGGTTGGACGTAATATGCCCCGAACCGCAACAGCTAGCCAGCTCGTGATTAAGCATTTCCACATGAGAATGGTACAGTACTCAAATAAGTGTCCTTCAGGGGCGCATCCGAAAAACAATTTCGGGGGATATGTGGATATGGTTGTAGGTAAAGACTACCTTATGTAGTGACTGGCTAAGTTGACTTTCACTAAGAATGACAAATCAGACATCCCCTATGCCCCCTCCTGGGTACGGTAGCCTTATAGAATCGCCACTATCCCAACTACTACTTGATCTGTCGTCAGTCATTACAGCGCACAGAAGTCAAACATGAGTCAACCTTTGCTAACTCTTTGAACAAATGAATAGCGTAATTCGCATCACCATAGAGATTGAAAAATCAAAGTAAATGGTAAGTCTACTTTGAAATAATAACACCTAAACTAGCTGGAATGTGAACCTAAAAAAGTGGGCGAGTAGCGACGAACGGTTTCGTCAATGGCACTCTAAAAGTTAATGGGGCTAGGATTTGTGTAGGGGGTAATCGTGGACTTAATTTAGCTACCATCCCGGCATTCGCTTGGAGTAGAAGAGTTAAACTACGGCAAAACACTTCAAGGATGGCTGAGATGGGAATCGAACCCACTTCTTCTCAGTTCTGCCTCACGAGGCTCAGAAAAGCCCGTTCCGGCCCTCAAAGGTGATGTCGTTCAGTGGAGTAAAGTTATCATTCTTGACTATGCTTACAACTTTTATTGTATAGAGTAAAAATCTTCAGTAAAATGCAAGTACATCTTCAATTTTGTTACCACTATATACTGTAGTTAGTTCCATATCTGTAATTTTCAAAAACCTTATAAATACTAAACCAACATGGTGGTCACGCGATTTCAAATATTTAAGTTGAGTATTCTGGTGATGCAACCATAATAATTATAATAAAACTACTCACAACGAATCTCCGTTAAATATATTAACGTCTACTATTGTACAATCGTTTACCAAATTTCAAATTTCAATATGGTGACTGTGCGTAATTTATAAAACGGTCGTAAAGGTGAAATTCTGGAATCCAAAACCCACAGTGGGCTACTAATACACTATGATTGTGCTAAGTATATGCACCTTTCGTCAAGAGAATTAAGATATCTGCTCCATTAACACAGTGGTCAGAGTAACGGTGTTCAAAGCCGGAGGTCGTGGGTTTGAGTCCCGCATAGGTTAGCCGTTTAAATGCTCACCCTTCTTCTTCAGTCGGTCAACACGAGTGTGCTTAATTAGATTGTGCGGGTATTAACAATGATTGTATCACCCTACTAACTGAAAGATATATAACATGAGATATTTATACACATATTAACACAATTTGTAAACAAATTGCAGGGGGTTGACTGGTTGTCATGTTTCGTCCGTAAAGTGGCTATCATCAGGTCTAGTTCACTTAGGCTTAATTAAATTAGGCGGATATGTATATAATATTTATGTACGAAAATATTTACTATATTTTTAATTGCTTGTCCCCTCAGCTCAGCTACACCCATGGGCACTGTGAAGGATCATTCCTTTACCGTCACAAGGTCGGTGTCTGGGAGCTGAACACACTTTTTGAGCAGATACAACTTGGTATGGCGACAGCTAATTAAGGAAGGGTCAGGGAAGGGCTTTTGAAAGCAGTCAGCATGTTGAAAATGGCCATCCCGGCATTTGCCTGGTGGTGAAAATGGCTAACCACGACACGTCGTCCAAGGAGGGATTCAAACCCACGCTCTGTCGATGCCAGCAAGGCACGAGCTCTAGCTAGAGCGATCTCGCCCATCGTGGCCGGTTTTATTATTAAGTTTTAGTTCAACTAATGGAACGTGCCAGGAAATGAAGGGTAGCTTTCTATGCTCACGTGGCAAGATTGCCTCCGAACAGACTGACTGTTTACCTTCTGGCGAAACAAGAAATCCGTACCACTTGACTGACTGAAGTTGAGAAATACATCAAAGAACTGGGACTAACAGACATACAAGACAGACAAACTGTGAGACATATTCTTAAGGAAGTCCGTGGTTTTCAGGACAACCCTCTAAAGAAAGGTGCCTCCTGGTCGGAGGAAAGAAAAGAAATACACCAGGAAAAGATGCGTCAGTACTGGGGAAAACTCAAACCCAACAGTTGAACCAGCGTGGTCCTCTGTAGGCACATCCTAGAGAAGAAGAAGAAGAACGTAACGTGTCATACTTTTTAGCCTACTTTCGATTTTTGCAAAAAATTAAAGTAGACTTACGAGATCTACACAGGGCCAAAAATTGTGTGTCTGTTTGTGTGTGTGTGAGTGAGTGAGTGTGTGTGAGTGTGTACTCTGAATGTCAGTCCCCCCTATCAATTGGAACACGGAGATCTTCTTATCTGTACCAAATTTTGAAACAACATATCTTTTTGTGAGAAGCGTTCTTTGACCAAGCTACAAGGTCATCAGTCCAATAGTTTGCAAATTGCAGCCATGTATGTGTGCAAATCGATTCCCCCTATCATTTCAAACACGGTAAATTCGAATTCAACGAAATTTGGTACACTAGCAAACAGCACCTCATAGCCATGTTTAATATCAGTATAGCACGTTGTATTTCAACAAGCTACTACAACCAACATTCAATTATTCTCCTTGAACAGGACAAAGAGTAATAACAATACCCATGCATTTAGGAGAAAATATGCTATATATTCTTTACTGAACATCTTGCTTTTTAATCCGTTAGTTTGTAACACTTCTGTAAGTACTACGGATTTACTTATTTTCTTGATACTACGCGGTTGAGTATGAATGTTATGAATTGTGCTGATGAATGTAATAAACAACTCATGTAATAATACTTGCAGGTAGTAGAGAGGTAAGGTAATAGTTATTCCCTGTCCAATATGTAATTAGGCACACTCGTGTTCACCGACTGAAAAACAATTCTGTTAATTGATTAGGCAAAACTGAAAAATGGCTTCTATCATTTCAATATCTACTTTTCATCTAAAATGGCTTGTACTTTCTGAACAATATGTCTTTGTAAGCTTCCATTTGAAATCAAATTGAGTTTATTATTTTGCGTACGTACCATAATTTTTGTCCTTACAATAGCACTATTTTGCCTGTTTGGCACCATACTTTGATATAGAGAGGTTGGCATCACTTCTCGGTAGACAGACAGCGTTCCATTTGATGACCACTGTAGGAGTGCGCGGGTAACTTGCGAGCCGCCATACTGTACAGCAAACTTACACGTTGGCAACATTCTTGTTGCTATTGGCATTCCGGCTATCGACTATCGGGAACTAACATTCCTGGACAACCTGTGCAATGGAATTCCTTCAGCTCTCAACTCATTTCAATAAAACAGGTAATTCGAAAGTTTTCTTATGAGCTCATCACACGTGAAGGTTATCTAAATTAATTCCATTAAAATCTAACATTTATTTGCTGTTGAAGAAGATACTAGCAGGCCCGCCTTGTAGTGCAGCGGCTAGCATTCTTGGCTGTCGCCCGTGAGGTCCAGCTTCGATTCCCGGCTCTGCCAATAAATTTAATTCTGGTCTGTGGGCTCAGCCTCGTGAGGTGAAACCGAGAAGAAATGTGTTTGATTCCCACCTCAGCCATCCTGGAAATGGTTTTCAGTGGTTTCCCACTTCTACTCCATGGAAATGCCGCGATGGTTCGTAACTAAAGGAGATGGCCACCTCCTTCCAAATCCTCACCGAAAATACAAATGCCATTATAGGGTTGTTGCATAATGTACTAATAAAATATATAACAACACCATTGATAGTCCTTAATAAATTTGATATGTTCCCCCGCGGTTAATGACACCGAAACATACTACATGCCACTGTCCAAAATCCCATACAGAGCAACATTCAATATCTGCAACACACATTTCAACTTGAATATATTTGACAGCACATTTCGTTCTTTTGCTTCTTCATGCAGGGAAACCAATTAATATCATACGGTACTCTCCTTAGCAGTGGTCGTGTACCCTACCACTAGAATAATATTTAGTTTAAGTGTTGTAAAATGATTTCATTATTGTTATTTTATTCTATTTATCATTATTATTTTAGCATGAGGAAATTATTAGGAGTGTATTATTTTCATATGTGTCCCTCATAATTAGGGTGTAACCTGTTAGAAGCGCTACAAGTTAATAAATGTGCACACTCCCAGGTATACACAGCTAAATGACCGCGCTGTCCAAACCCCTAAAATGAATCAACAACAACAACCACGAGCAACGCTCCAACAGCGATACATTTACAATTCTTAGATGGGGAGGCGCTGTTGCGAGTGGTTTTAGAACGATGTGAGAGTTTTAAAACATGGGAACGTTCCGATAGGGTCACATTTTCAAACCTTATTCAAGAGGGTTGGTTTCTCAGTTTAGGGGCTGCGACAACGTGGTCATGTAGCCCAGTGTACTTTGGGTGAGTGTAGAATCTGTCTGATAACCGGTGTTAATTGTGATGGCTGTATTTGTGTGTGTTATCTGTTTATGATTCAAGTGAGGACTGCAGACATTCAATTTTCAAGTAGTTGTAACTTTTGCTACCAAACGCCACCGTCGACGACAACTAGTTGTGAACTTGGTTACTAGATGCTACCGCAGTCAGCTCCTGGTGACGAACGTTGGAAGCCAAGAGCGTTAGTCAAATCTAACCGATAATTTAGCTACACACAAGTGTAATTAGTGGAAGGCTCTTTTTCATCCATCTGGCCTGCGTGGCTCAGGGGTAACGTTCTCGCTTGCTGAGCCCAAGGTTGCAGGTTCGAAACCTGGCGTAGTCAGCTGGCATTTGAGGGTGCGCAAATGCGAGGGAGCCGTGTCAGTAGATTTACTGGCACGTTAAAGATCCCCTTCGGGGCAAAGTTCCGGCACCCCGACGTCTCTAAAAGCCAGTGTAGTTAAAAGGGACGTAAAACCAATAACATTATTATCTTTTTATGCCATAAATCTATGACATGGGACCGCCGGCTTTACTTCCCCTCCGAAGGAGACATACATACATTTTCATTTGAGACTGGTTTGTCTTTATAGTCTGCAAGCCTCTGTTTGCCAACAAGTCACCTCCATGAGCCTTAGCAGCAGTTAGCACTGCGACCTCCTCTGCTTCTACACCTCTCACTGAGTCTGAACATCGCCTCCTATGTCTACCTCTGCTTCTCTTACCCTCTACAGCCGAACTCATTCACCATTCTCTTCACATGACCCCACCATGTGAGTAGGCTCATACGAACAGCTTCATCTAGCGTGTTCATTTCTAACTTTGCCTTTATCTCTTCATTACGAGGACCTCCTTGCAATTGCTCTCATCTATTTGTCCCAGCAATCATTCGTATACCCTCATATCAGTTACCTCTATCAGATGTCCTGAATATACCAACCTCTCACTTCCATACAGCAAGGTCGGTCTAAATACTGACTAAATAATAAATATTATATGGCCTCAGGGGCCGGGTGTAAACTTTGTCATTTTACGCCCAGAGGGCAGCTTGCATGTCGAATTTTGTCGTTCCTTGGAACGCTGTGAAATCAAGGAGGTTAGATATCTAAGTTCCTTGACACTCTAGCGCTTTCTAGTGGAGAATGGAGGAACTTTGTTTTGGCGGAAAATCCCAAGATTAATATTGCCATTATGAACACGACCTACTGAAATTCAAATGGATTCTTTAACATGCCAACAACTAATGACATGCGTTCGGTAATTTTTGTCGCCTTTCAAAATTCACTTACCACGGCCAGCAGCGAACCTGCAAGCTAGCTGATGTAGGGAGAGTTTCGTTGCTACACTTGCAGAATACAATAGAACTGAGAACTCACTGCATTGGCTTTTCTACACCTCGACTCCATTTTCTTCCCCCATACTACCATCCTGAGTACTGCTCGAGTCCAAGCTCCGTGAACCTGAGAGGAATGTGGATCGCGGACGATGAAGAGAGACGTAGGGGGTTCCCGGTCAGTGCGAAGTAACAGAACCAAATACATTGGTCGGTCACTCACTCACTCATTTGCAGCACCACACTAGTATGGGCAGCGGCCCCATGTTAGCAGTATTGGAATAGACAGGAATTCCATACAACACGGCGGACTGTTGACAGGCCCTTCTCTTCCCGCCTGCCACTTCACCTCACCCCGCAACTTCATAGAGCTTGCAATCGAGCAGTACTTGCAATGTTCCATCTGCTCCAATTTACATCCACCTACCTGAAATATTGGAGTGCAGCCTAAATAAATACGATTCCTGCATGGACATCAAATTGGCAGGTGAAAATCAAAAAGAATTCGGAGACTTCTGTTACTTAGGAGGCAAAATAACCAGTGATAGACGAAGCAAAGAGGATATAATAAGTAGGTTGGCTCAGGCATGTAAAGCATTTCTACAGAAAAGGAATCTGTTGACATCGAATATAGATTTAGGTATTAGGAAGTCATTTTTGAAAGCCTTTATCTGGAGCGTGGTACTGTATGGAAGTGAAACTTGGACTATTGGTGCAGCAGAAAAGAGGAGAATTGAAGCGTTTGAAATGTGGTGTTACAGGAGAATGATGAAGATCATATACGTAGATAGGGTTGCGAATAAAGAGGTATTAAGACGAGTGGGAGAGGAGAGATGTTTCTGGTGACTGCTAATAATGAGAAGTAGTACACATTCTATGACACCCAGGAATAGCAAGCTCAGGTAAGGAAGGAAAGGTCGAGGACAATAACTGTAGGGGTAGACCAAGATTCGAATATATTAAACAGATGTAGGGTGTGGTAGCTATGTAGAGATGAAACGATTCGCTCAGGACAAGGAGGCATGGAGGGCGGCATCAAACCAGTCAAAAGACTGAAGACTCAAACAACAACCTGGCATTCTATTGTCTTGTGTTTCTTACCTACCGACATATCCTTTGTCTTTGAAATGCTGATCTTCATACCATACACACTACATTTCTCTTCAAGTTCTAACTTGTTGGCTCGTAAGCTTTCGATGGAGTCTGCTATTACAACTAGGTCATCAGTAGGGTTCGGAAGTTTAAGACCTAAAGAAGTACATAATATGCAAGCAAATGTGCCCTAAAAACTAGCTAAATATGACCTAAAACTATAAAATATGACTTAAAAATCTATGAAATATGACATGAAATTTTGGGATAGGTAGATTATCACTAACATACAGTAAACGTCCTAAGTGCCAAAACGTGATCAGCGACACATTTAATCATACAAACTGACAGAGAGCTACAGTACATTAACATTTTCAACATTCATTCAGTATCATATCCTTGAGATGCAGTTCTTGCTCGATTTTCCTAAAAGACGTAACATCGCATTTCCTTGTTTGCTAATTGCATTTGAGCTAAATATATCTACTGGAGTGACATCGTATTGAAAGGCGGAAGTACACTATCGTCATGTTGCGTGACCTCATGCGTTCAATATCGCAATATAACTTGTCCAGAAAGATGTGCTTAAATACGTCCGTAGAGGAGCACCTTCTTGGAATCAGGTCTTCTAAACCTGCTATCTGCCTGTTCTGGGAAAAGAAAGAATAATATACTGTATCTACTACACTATTCGGAAATCCTGTGTTTGAAACTCGACGCAGATAACACGTACCTTGTTAACGACGCCTAAATTTAAACAAAAATGCTGAAATTATAACCAAATATGACCTTATATCACGAAAATATGACCAAATATGACCAAAACAATAAAAAAAGGCCGAAATATGCATTTACAGGTAACATCAGATTGCTTTAAACGTGGTCATGGACCCGTAATTCAAACTTTTTTTTTAGATTTCAGGTAAAACGAGCTCAGGAAAAAAATATGACTTTTCCTTAACTCCCGAAACTTAGTGATCAGCATACGCCAGACACGTGGTTTCCCCCTAATTGATTCCCACCTAGCCAGTTCATGTCTCTCAGCAAATAATAATAGTAATAAAAAGTTGTAGTCTTCTAGATTCCTATCTGAGACATCGCAGGATGGGAAACGGGGACCGAGATGGTAATTCATTAGCCCTGAGATCTAGTAGTATTACATGTGTGCTAGGCATTGTGCCAGGGCGTGAAGGAGCTCCGTTATTCCGATATTAGCATAAAGTAATGTAATCAAACACATTATAATATGCATGAGGCTACACAATTACCACTGTGACTTCATCCTCACATCTGAGAACTGAATATGGAATGATAAGACATTTTAAGTTAAAATTGAGCCAGTGGTGTGAATGGGAAGACTCCTACATTATCTCACGTCGCCAGGCGCTCCCAGCTAGCGAGCGGGGTTTTGAGACATTTCACGTTTGGAACCGTAGATTGGGGAGTTACCGGGATTGAATATGTTCACGTTTCACCATGTATGAACTGCAATGAGATAAACGATCATACTTTCTCTTATTGGCCTATTTTCATTTGCGAATGAAAACATAGGCATATGATATCACTTTTAGTCCGCGCGTGTGTATGTGTGTCCGCCCCTAATAACGTCTAAACGGCTGAAGCGATTTCAATGAAACTCGGTATGATCATAGTAATATTTTCTCCGACTCCGGTCGTGCCCTTCAAATATTATTATTACGTGTCACCAATACAACATGGCGACTGTGCGAAATATTTCACCGGCATTCTATATCTCCTAAACTATTACTGATATCACGCTGAAATTTTGTACGGTAATAAAGGGCACTACTATACGTTTACCTATGTGTCTTTCAAAAACCTGTTAACCAAAAAAACGAACATGGCGGCCAAGCGAGTTTCAAACGTTTAAATTGACTTTTCTCGTGATTTAACCATACAAACGCAATGAAACTTGGTACAGCAAACGTTTATGTACATTGCAATGCACTGGCATCTAATTTAGTTCAGTTGTTTACATAACCTCAAGATGGAGGCTGTACGAAATTCCAAATTAAGTTTCTATTTCTAGTCTCCTAATCATGCGATCGAAGTCAACGTTTGAATAATGAACCTATGCAATAATCGTCATCTAATAGTAAAGTACATACCTCTTAAGACCTACATATATAAAAATCCAAAATGGCGACCATCCGAAATATTTAGACGGTTCTCAATATCTACGAATATATTACAGCAATCAAACTGAAATTTTGTTTGTTGATAGAGGCAATTAACATAAGTAGGATATATGAAAATAGGCCGAATAGTTCTTCACGGAACTACTTGGGTTTTTTTTGCTTAAATTTGATATGTGTTCAAATTGTAGCTGCTCGCTCGCAAAGCTCATTTTGTTAATGCCACCTCGTGGTGCACTGACTACCATTCTTGGCTGCAACCCTGAGGTACATGTTCGATTTCCGGATCTGCCTCGTCGTTGTTGTTGTTGTTACTGCTTTATCATTCAGGGACTTGGTGGCATTGTGATCTGAGATTCTGGCCCTAGTACTTGGGTGTGTGTGAAATCTGCCTGATGAACTGTGTGATTGTGATAGCTGTATAATGTATATTTGATATTGAGGCTCGAATTTGGAAGGAGGTGGCCGTGGCATTACATTAGGTACCACCTTGGCATTTGTCTGAAGTAGATTTGGGAAACCATGGAAATCCACTTAAAGGGTTGCTGAAGAGCATAGCCCAAACTGGTTACGTAGCATTCAGGGAGCTCATACACCGTCAGTGGGAATTTTTGCATACAGTTACGAATCATATCATAGCTTCACTAATATGTTACATAGAGTAATGAATGCTGACATCTGTATAGTAAATACATAGAGCTTTCATCCAATTTAGAGAGAGGAACAGTATATAAAGTATTCCGTGATTTATTGAAAGGATCATATTCGTGATGTTTTGAACTCCGTGAGACACGAAAAACACTATTTAACAAGAAACACCAGTCTGAATGTAATGCATTTCTTTTCACGTAAAGTAAAAGCATAAATACCGAGGATGAACCACCATGAATGTTATATCATAAATAGTATATCTTTTAAAATATATTAAATTTGTCTTCCAAAAATGAACAGTTTTTTGTTTAATTGTTCAATTATATCTCAATTATATTTAAGATAATTTCATGAATGAGGTTCATCCTCTATGGATCTTAGGTTGGAATGTATCTGCCGAGTGTCATCCAGTTTCATCACATAGTTCATGAGATATTGTGTTTTTTCCTACCAAAAAACAAACTTTCGGTAAAACAGCTTTGAATATTAAACACTCCACTGACAGATAGGCGCATGGTCTCACGTAATACGCTATATCTCTGCCAAAACGCTGAATTTAGTTATAAAACTTAACAGATATATTGAGAAAGGTATTGTGTTTCATTTAAATGTAAATAAAAAACTAAAATGTTGACATCCGGTGATGTATGAGCCCCTTCAATTAGGTGAAAACCAAGTAAGCAGTCTGGCCTATGCTGATGACCTGGTTGTAGTGGCGGACTCCGTCAAAAGCTTGCAAGCTAACATGTTCGAACTTAAACAGAAATGTGAGAAAGATGTTCAACGATTTAAAAGTGAGAGGTCAAGAAGCAGAGGAAGCCGCAGTGCTAACTGCCAATAGGGGATCATGGAGGTGACTTGTTCACAAACAGAGATTGCAGACTGGACGCTGAAAGGCAAAACAGTCTCAAATGAAATTGAATGAATGATTTAAGATATGTACAGGGCAAGTTAAAATGATGGACCCGATTTCATAAATATAACCTGTGAAATCTAATGAACGTATCTTAATGTGAGATATGCGCAAAGGAAGGCACACTCTCAAAGTTTCGTTTCACTCCCGCGTGTTTCCATTTTCTACCGCTACGAGTGCGCAGGAGGCAGTTAAAGAAACTGGTGGTGACTGGAGAGCAGAAGTCGTTCTGTGAGCTTGATTACCATGTAAACAAGTCTGTGATTAGTGCTCAACGGCATTTCCGTACCAGGAATGCTGCAACAATGGCTCCTTCCACAGCTCGAAGAGGATAGAGCTGATTTCATTCTTCAACTTGATGGTGCCCCTTCGTATTACTATGGCCACCTCGTTCCCCCGACTTTACCCCGTGTGATTTCTTCTTGTGGGGTTTCGTCAAGGATCATATTAACGTACCACCACTTCCAACAACATTGGGTGACCTTCGTGCCCGCATCATAGCAGCCTTTGCAGAGATTGACCACAACACAATACACAACACACTACATGCAAGGAGCTCTCATAGAACACTTGTAATATGACTGAAAAAAAGAAATTTGAGAGTTTACCTTTCTTAGCACATGTCTCACATTATGATATGTTCATTAGATTCCACAGAACAAAGTTATGAAATCGGGTCCATCATTTTGACTTGCCATGTATATGGTCATATCTTACGTTTCAATAGCACTCTAAAAATAACGATTGTCAAATTTCATTGAGTGACAAAAGTTCTATTACGACCACATCAGCTTTTTGAACCCCCAGGTGACAGTTTTTAATCAACTGAAAGGTTGGCAGCTCTAAAAATATAGCCGATAGATGAAACAAAACAATCAGCTCATTGTTCCACCGTTAAGTAAGGTGTGCGGTTACATTAGGGAATGAAGTGTATGGCCCGCATGGAATCCATCTATTTGAATATACATGAGGGAGGAATTCAGAGCACTTAACTCTCCTTTTAATGGATGGGACTAGCGTATCACATGGCGCGCTCTCACTGCACTTGCTCGTGTAAAGTAATATTACAGCTGGACTTATCCCCAAATCGCGGCCAAGAAAGCCTCATTTTTGAAGGGCGAGGAAAATCCACGCCACTCTGATTCGTATGATATCGCATTTGGTAATCGCGAGACAACATTCATTGAATCTCAGCCACAAGTCCCCCAATAAGCCTACACTTGCAAATTGCCAAATTATTATTATTTTGCGCATCGCTTACACATTCTCAGCATATTTGCTGGAAAGAAAACATTTACAATCCCAGATATACATCATAAAGTTCAAATACTCGGTGATTGCATTCAGTAGTAGTTTTACACTCCTTCAGGCCTGATTGCCCAAGAACAGCCTTACTATGCGACACGTCGAAAGAATGACTGTTTTCTGCATCAGTTAAAAAGGCCTGGGTCTAATTTCAACCTGTGAGAGATTCCTTTAAGTCAGGAACTGTCCTGATTTGTTTCTTTGTGCCATTGCTTTCTTAGCAGTTCTGAAAGCTGTGCGTATTTTGATAGTTTTTTAATATGTTTTGTTACCATGTTGCCACTGTTTGGGATTGCCACATCTACGAAGGTGGTGTGCCCCATGCATTTGTCAACAAGAACCAGATCAGGTCTGTTAATACAGTACGATCCCAGTACAACGTAAAGTTGTCATTTTCTAGTACATTTTCAGGGGTATATTTATAGTACGGCACTTTATCTTGGCTCAGCAGTTGAAGGCGTATAGCCAGTTCTTGATATACTATCATGGCAACAAAATCATGTCTCTTCCTATATTCTGTCCCTGCAAAATGGCGACAACCTGAAATAATATGCTGAACAGTCTCCGATGTTGGGAAACCGTATCTGCAATTGTCACCTTGCACAGATGCATCCTTGATAATGAACTTTAGGTAGTTCCTCGTGGTAACAACCTGGTCCTGAATAGCCAACATAAAGCCTTCTCTTTCAGGAAACGTCTGCCCAGAAATCAACCAAAAGTTCGACGCTAGCTTGTCGACGTGAGTTTGGATGAGTTCATTGGGATGTCTTCCGTGCAGTGGCTTGGGCAACCAGGCATTGAATCTATCCAAATCACTGCGCACCTGATTCTGACTTAAGGGTAGTGGAGTTGACTTAACTGCTTCTGTGACAGTTACTATTATTGTTATTATTATTATTATTATTATTATTATGACTGACTGCAGTAGTCAAGCTCGCTAATGCACAGTGCTAGGCCATGGGGCCAAGCTGTCCGCGGACGTGGTAGACGTTCGTTCGAACCCCACTGTTGACCGACCTTGGAATGGTTTTCCGTGGTTTCCCATCTTCAACTCCAGGCAAATGCTAGAACGGTACTTTATAATCGGCCACAGCAGGTTTCATCCATCTCCTTGCCCAGTTTCATACATCTCTCATTAACTCCTTTCGTAAGATTGGCATCAGGATGGACGTCCAGCCGTAAAACACCTGCCACACAGTTTCTCGTCGCATCTCATCCCCGATCCTGTTCTATACGGGAACAATAAGGGGCAGACATACATTACTATTATCCATATGTTCACTATGCCACTATGCCAATATATTCACCATTTCATGGGCATTTGTTGCAAGATGGAAAGGAGTTCTCTATATTGGTAGGTTGAGGAACGATCGAGCTATGGAGCAGGTCTCTAAAATAACTACAGTACTTTCTGCATACTGCTATGCAGATTGTGGTGGAGCCCCAGTTTATAGAGGTTGGCCTTCAGCGACTTCGGTATGATCCCTGTGGAAGAGATTATGATAGTCAATACAGTGACAAATTCCTGTTGCCACATCTGTCGGATCTCTTCAGTCAGAGGCATGAATCTCGTAACTTTCTCAGCATAAATGTGTTGGCTATTATGCGAGTTAGGAACTGCGATATCTATTAGAAGAGTTTTCCTCTGCACTTTATCAATAAGAATAATGTCTGCCTGTTTGCTGACATCTGTGATCACTGGCCTGTCCCAGAGTACTGTAGCTTGTGTGTGTCATTCTCCAGAACAGCATCAGGATTATATTGATAATAAGGCAGAACATTATTACTTAAGGAGTGCTTCTTTGCCAGGATCAGGTGGATTATCTTGGCTACTTGGTCATGCCTCTTCAAGTAGTACGTAGGTGAAGTACACCCCCTGTGGTATGCTGGATGGTCTCCGATTCGCGATGGCATCTCCTACGTTTGTCATCTGGCATGTCTTCCTTAATTATGTATTTATTATTATCATTATTGTTGTTAGTATTATTGTTAGTAGTAGTAGTTAACCTCGTTTAAGGGACTAACTTCACTGAAGACGCATCGCAAAGAAAAGAAACAGAGTAATTTTTGAACACTTATTAATTATAGCATGTTGCCAAAACATCAGACGACACAAACTTTTCATTGAAGTACCTCCTTTGATACAGGTAGTTCCGTGAAAATATAAGATAGTCTATTTTCAGAATTCTACCTGGTCCATCACATCAACTCTTCTGTAGTAGCAAGTCCTTATCAAGTTGCATTGGAATCGCTCCAGCCAATCATAATTTATTAGCGATGCACACACACGGGGAAATGGAGGACTCTAATCCTATATTTTATAGGATAAAAGAAAACCAGGGCTAGATTTGTGTCGGTACGCACCGAGTACGCCGTGCCGAAACCTCTTTGCGTCGTTGTTAACACAAACTGTCTCTTCACTACTTTTCCTGAAGCTGAATGGTCCACCACTCACTCGTTTTGACCCTTCAAAGTACGTGGAGTCTTGGCTGCTTCGGGGACGGCGCTCTGGATACTAACAGCAAGGAGGCATATACAACGAAAACTTTTCTAAACTTTGGACAATTTTATAAACTGTGCGGTAAAACATGTTTAAGTACAGTAGCTTTTACAATAAACTAGCTGAAGTACCCGTGCTTCGCTACGCGTCATAAATAAATTAAAATGTGAAAGTGACAGTTAAAACAGGGGATATGCGAGGTGCTGCGCAGAGGGAGATTAAGGATGGAACATTTTGTCCAACTACACCGTTCGGCGTTGACCGTGTTTTATAGCACAAATTTAGGTTTTACTCGCTAACCGTTGGAGATACCTTTCGGATAGAAAATGTAATTTTAAACCTCGTATATGCCATCAAAAGTTTGCTATTTCTTAGCGTTCACTTTTTATTTGAAATGGAAATATGAAAGTTTGAAACCAAAGGGTGTAGTGACGTCACTAAAATGGTTGCCATCTTTAAATAGTGCAAAGTATTGAAATCAAAAGTAGCCTATATGTTAACCAGGTAAATCAGCTACTTCCATGTCAAATTCATGTAAATCGGACCAGTGGTTCTTGCATGATTGAGTAATGCACAGACACACTCCATCTCATTTTTAGCCTCGCTTCGCTCGCGTCATAGTCGTGTCATATTGTTATTCAATGAAATGCAGGTTTAACCCCGTTAACACCCCTTTAGAACCAGAATATCCAAAAATCCCTCCTTAGTAGACTTTTTCGACACACAACAAACTTTAATAGTTTTGGTTGGTCGATGAGAGTGAACATCCAAAAATCCTTCCTTAGTGGACGTTTTTATTCCAGAATTTCACCCCTCCCCATATGCCCCTTAAATTGGATTTATGAAAAAAAAAACGGTCGAACATCTACTTATTTAATTATTTATTCATTTATTAATTTTTAAGGTGATTGGAACTCGGAGAAAATCAAACTCCTCGTCTATGTCGTTTAAGAGATACACGCTCCGTTCGGAATCTTTCAACCCCCACTTTTCATCCCTTTCACCTCATAATATACACCACATCGAAAAACCATTAGACATGCGTCAGCTTATTTTAAATGATTAGTATATATGCCAAGTATCACATCCCCAAATGAAACCTCTCATGAGATATTGTTATTCAATGAAATGCACGTTTACCCCCTTAACACCTCATTAGAACCTGAATATCCAAAACTCTTTCCTTAGTGGACGTTTTCGACATACCACGAACTTATCCCCAAAATTTCATGTTTCTAACTTCAATAATTTTTGCTGGGCGATGATGAGTGAGTGAGCCAGTCAGGAAATTTTCTTTCATTAATATTTGAGAATTTCACCCCTCCCCAAGAACCCCTTAAATTGGATTTATGAAAAAAAAAACGGTCGAACACCTATTTACTTATTTAAAGCTGTTTTCCCCCTGAGTTTGATAAGTGAGTAAGTAAGTCAATCAGTTAGGACACCTTCTTTCCTGTTTCCCCCCCTCCCCCGAATTTCACTCCTCCCCATGGGCCCCTTAAATTGGATTTATGAAGAAATGGTCGAACACCTATTTACTTATTTTTAAGCTGCTTTTTCCGCTGAATTTCAAACTTATCGCCTATGTTGAATAAGAGATACAGTACACGCTCCGTTAAGAATCCTTCAACCCCCAATTTTCTCCCCTTTCACCTCATAATATACACCATATCGATAAACCCTTAGACATATGTCTGCTTATTTTGAATGATTAGTTTGTATGCCGAATATCACATCACCAAATGAAACAACTCGTGAAATATTGTTACTCAATGAAATGCAAGTTTAACCCCCTTAACACCCCTTCAGAACATGAATATCCAAAAATCCATCCTTTGTGGACTTTTTCGACAAACAACGAACATATCCCCAAAATTTCAAGTTTCTAACTGCAATAGGTTTGCTGGGGGATGATGAGTGAATATCCAAAAATCCTTCCTTAGTGGACTTCTTTCCCCAGAATTTCATCCCTCTCCATGAGCCCCTTAAATTGGATTATGAAAAAACGATCGAACACCTATCTACTACTTTTTCAATCTGATTTTTCTCCCTGAGATTCTTACTTTTTGCCTCTGTCTTTTAAGAGATACTTGCTCCGTTAAGAATCCTTCAACACTCACTTTTCACACATAGACTACACCTCATAATATACACCACATCGAAAAACCCTCAGACATGTGTCTTCTTATTCTTAATGATGAGTTTATATGCCTAGTATCCCATCCCAAAGGAAATCATTCGGGAGATATTGTTATTCAATTAAATGCAAGTCTACCCCCTTAACACCCCTTTAGAACCTGAATATCCAAAATTCCTTCCTTAGTGGACGTTTTCAACATACAACGAACATAGCCCCTTAATGTCATGTTTCTAACTTCAATAATTTTGGCTGGGGGATGATGAGTGAGTAAGTCAGGACATCTTCTTTCAATTATTTTTCAGAATTTCACCCCTCTCATGAACCCCTTAAATTGGATTTATGAAAAAAAAACCGGTCGAACACCTATTTACTTATATTTTTAATCTGTTCTTCCCCCCTGAGTGTGATGAGTGAGTGAGTTAGGACACTTTCTTTCCTGTTTTCCCCCCAGAATTTCACCTCTCTCCAAGGGCCCCTTAAATTGGATTTATGAAAAAACGGTCGAACACCTATTTACTTATATTTTAAGCTGTTTTTTCCCGCCGAATTTCAAACTTCTCGCCTATGTCGTTTAAGAGATACACGCTCCGTTAAGAATCCCTCAACCCCCAATTTTCACCCCTTTCACCTCGTAATATACACCTCATCGATAAACCCTTAGACATATGTCTGATTCTTTTAATGATTAGCTTATATACCGAATATCACATCCCCAAAGAAACAACTCATGAGATATCGTTATTCAATGAAATGCACGTTTACCCCCTTAACACCTCTTTAAAACCCGAATAACAAAAATCATTCATTAGTTGACGTTTTCGATATACAGCGAACATATTCCCAAAATTTCATGTTTCTAACTTTAATAGTTTTCGCTGGGCGTGATGTGTGAGTGAGTCAGACAGGACATTTTCTTTCAATTATTTTTACCAGAATATCACCCCTCCCCATGGGCCCCTTAAATTGGATTGATGAAAAAACGCTTGAACACCTATTAACTTATTTTTTAAGCTGTCTTTTTCCCCTGAGTTTGATGATTGAGTGAGTTAGTCAGTCAGTTAGGACACTTTCTCTTCTTCTTCCCCCCAGAATTTCACCCCACCCCATTGGCTCCTTAAATTAATTTATGGAAAAAAAACGGTGGAACACCGACTTACTTATTTTTTAAGCTGATTTTTTTTCGCCGAGTTTCAAATTTCTCGCCTATGTCGTTTAGGAGATAGGCCTACACGCTTCGTTAGGAATCCTACAACCCCCAATTTTCACCCCTTTCACCTCATAATAATACACCACATCGAAAAACCCTTAGACACATGTCTGCTTATTTTTAATGATTAGTTTATATGCCGAGTATCACATCCACAAATGAAACCACTCGTGAGATATTGTTATTCAATAAAATGCAGGTTTAACCCCCTTAAGACCCCTTTAGAGCCTGAATATTCAAAAATCCTCCCTTAGTGTATGGTTTTGACATACAACGAACATATCCCGAAAATGACATGTTTCCAACTTCAATATTTTTGGCTGGGCGATGATGAGTGGGTGAGTGAGTCAGGACATTTTCTTTCAATTCTTTTCTTCAGAATTTCACCCCTCCCGATGAACCCCTTAATTTGGTTTATCAAAAAAACTGTCGAACACATATAAGTTATACTTATTTTTAAGCAGTTTTTCCCCCTGAGTTTGAAGAGCGAGTGAGTCAATCGGTTAGGACACTTTCTTTCCTGTTTTTTTTTTTTACACAGAATTTCACCCCTCGCCATAGGCCCCTTAAATTGGATTTATGAAAAAAAAACGGTCAAACACCTATTTACTTATTTTTTATGCTGATTTTTTCCCGCTGAGTTTGAAACTCCTCGCCTATGTCGTTTATGAGATACAGGCTCCGTTAGGAATCTTTCAACCCCCACTTTTCACCCCTTTCACCTCATAATATACACCACATCGAAAAACCCTCAGACACATGTCTTCTTATTTTTAATGATGAGTTTATATGCCGAGTATCACATCCCCCAGTGAAACCAATCGGGAGATATTGCTATTCGATGAAATGCAGGTCTACCCCCTTAACACCCCTTTAGAACCTGAATATCCAAAAATCCTTTCTTAGTGGGCGTTTGCGGCCCTTGAGTAAGCTGCATACCAAATTTCATTCCAATCCGTTGGGTGAGTTCTGAGATTTCGTGATGAATGTGTGAGTGAGTGAGTGAGTGAGTGGTATTTGACAAATATCTAGTAGATAGTGCCAAGTCTTTGTTATGCTATACTCGGTTGACAGTGCTGTGTGAGCAGTTGAGTAACTAACGGGATTTCAAGTAAAGATCCTCATTTTCTATACCGGTAGTGCAGAGCGCAATTGGCATCCAGACGGCCGTGTCTCGACTTGAGCTATGTTGCCATGGAAACTATCTGCCTTGCCATTCCTTCATGAGTATATTTTATGATTTGATTAGCCTGTTTTTGAGTGAAAAAGGGCCGTAATCAGAAGAATGAGAAAGACTATCGAAAATTCATGTAGCCAGCGGTTCCTTCTGGGTCCTAAACTATGTGTATGCAAAATATGGTTGAGATTGGTGGAACGGTGTAGATTTGTATACGGAACCAACAAATATACATACATACATACAGACTTTCACTTTTATATATTAGATAATTGTTTCAGAAAACTGTCAAGACAAAATTATAAAACAAGAAATAAATTATTATTGGTGAACTTGTGTGTATTTTCAAACCGAATGTAGTTTATTTTTTAAATTACGTAAAAAAATTAAATTGAAATAATGTACATTGTTTTAATGGTAGCCTAGTTGGCCTACATTAAAATTTAATATAGGCCAATGGCTATGGTAAGAAAAATGTTGCTACAGCAGTCTCAATTTAATTTAAAATTGCAATCAAAATTAGATTGCTATTTTGTCCAGTGATTAATTTTTAGAGGTGTTCATAAAAGCGTAAAAATATCGTTTTAAAACTCTACATTTCAATATTCCATATAGTCCCCCACCCATCACCATCCGGCAGTCCACAGTACCGGAACCTCTATTTTTACAAATCAAGCACTGAAGAAAACTAAAAATAGTTCTGCATCACCGCTGTGCGTCGTATCACATTGTCAAGGTGGACGGTCCCATGCCCATCGGCGAGTGAACCCCTAAGTTATTGGTGAACGTGTTGATGAACCATATAATTTAAATCACGTGATGTCGGAACCATCAGAAATATAACGACGGGAACGCAGTGGAAGGAGCAGGATGGTGAAATACTGACCTGCACTGCGCTCGAGTCCAGGCCTGTTGCTCCTTAGTTCCAATTCCCACGAGGTCGAAGAAGTTGGTCTCGTACGGAAGTCCAGCTTGCCTCTCCTGGAAACCACACACTAAAGTAGAAACACGAATAACCTACCTCAGAAAGGAATGGGGGATGAGAGGGCGAAAAGGGTAATCTGCTATTGCGTACTAATTAAATAATAACAACCAATTAAAAATAACTAAATCAATTACTAAAAGAACTCTTTGGCCCACGGACAATGATGGACGCTCCCAATAACAACCCGTCACCAAGGCAACCAAACAACAAGGAAATATAAATAATGAGAGTGTGGCAGCGAAAACACAGCAAACGTGTATAATAACGAGCTCTATCCTTCATGAACCAAACAAAATGAAGTTGCCGTAGCGATATAAACCACAACAGAACAAAATTGAAACAATAAAGCTACAAGCAGACCCAACGAGAGGGGGGTCATGCAGGGCTGGTGTCCCGGGGCCCGACCCATCCAGGGGGACCCGGCATCCTAGGAGGATGGGCCTGATCAGGCATTGATTTATTATTGCCTTTATGTGACTTGAATTTGCTACTGGCAAGCATTTTGTGAATGCAGTGAACTGTCTGTGAACAAAGTTACAAGGATTGAAAAACTTATTCTGTCAAGTGGACAATATTTTCCTTTACAAAGCGCTTGTGAGAGGAACAACTGTCTCAAAGCGTTCAACTTAGGCGATGAGGCCTCGCTATGCATTGTTCTCAGATTCTTAATTTAGCTTATTCGGCTTATGCACCAATCCTTCAAATAACTTTCTCATCCCTTCACTTATTTCGCCAAGGCCACGAGAGCCTGGGCTGCTCTGGTGTGTTTGGTCAGCTAGCTCAAGAAATTGAAGTTTGGTGCGTCACGTCGAGCTTAGATATTTACAGGTGATAGTGTCTGAAATGAATATATTGTCTAGCTGGACGTATCGTATGCCGTGCAGGCGGGTAAGTAAAATAAATTTTAAAGTAGCATCCACAAAGTAATTCACTTTATAGTTATTGTTGATTTATGGGGCGGAACAGCGAGGTCATCGTTCCCTAGTAATTCACTTTCGCACAATGTGAAAAATTATCATTTCTGGCTAAATATCTGTTGTCAAACATAGATATAAGAAATGCATGCGAAATTGTTAATTTTCTCGTATACTGAATTGTGAAAACAATGATAACATTTGAATAATCTGTATGTTTAGGTGCAGTATGATTATTATTATTACTGGTTCATTCAATACGATCAACAATCCCAGATACTTGGGTTTGTGCGCAAATCATTTCTGATTAAGGGATTTATTGAAAACGTATGTTACTATTGGTACAGTACTAGAGTTGGGAAATGTATCCAAAGGCTGAAACTAAGGTAACATTCGAGTATTTATCTGGACTGTGCGTTTAATTAACCAGGATAAAAATGACAATTAAGCTAGGGCATTGAACTTTGTTTTCCAATTCCTCTCATGGAACGTCAGTGGTACAGGCAGATGACCTATATGTTCCGCCCCTTAATATAACAATAAGTAACGTCAGTGGTGAGCACCGCAATGGAGAAATTAATATATTATTGCATGTAGGCAACCGCGCAGATTTTCCTAAGACCAAATATTTGAACTATGCTTAATTTAGAAGAAAATTAAGGTGAAGTATTGTCAAATATTAATATTGAACCCGCTGAGCTAAGGTTCATGTGATATTTTTCATGACAACACATTTATGATGGGATGTACTACCTTTGAACACACCCAGAAAGCTACGAGAAGCTGAGAGCTTATACAATTCTCTTTGGAGTAGCGGAGAATCGCACTTTTGACTTTGGTGAAGTCTGCTAATTATTTATCTGAGGCCTTATTAATCAATTTTATCTTTCTACGAGACTCAGAATATCCCATTTCGTCATTCAGTATTATTGAAACATTTTGGAGAATGTTTTTTCACTTTAAGGTATGGTAATATCATTGCAGATACGCAAATAGGAATGTAATTAGTCGCTCAACGACTTAGTTTGACGACTTGATTCCACGAGGAACTCAGTTCCGTGCACTACGTCTGGAGAATCCGCCCTGTTGAGGCGTGTTATTATACCCGTCGTGTTAGACGTGGGAAATGTCCGCTTTTTAGAGAGGAATCTTTATCAAGTGCCATCGAGCGCTATTGTATTGCGAATCACAGTTATTGAAGTGTAGTGATTAGCACGAATAGTAAAGTGAACTTATTTGGCAAGTATTGTGCATTTACGACAATTCTGTAGCACCACATTTTTATACCCACGTGATTTGTGGAAGGCCAAGAGCTTGGTGCGAAATATACAGGTAAGTGTGATATTGTTACTTTCGACAAGTGTTATATTAAGAATGCATTATATATAAATTGCTACGGTGGATTTATCCACAAGAAATCGACGCCCATTTCGCGGATGCTACGTGATCGCCGAAGTAGCGTCTGTGCACGTGTGAAAAAGCAGATCAGTGCATGGCCATTTATTAATGATATCTGCGAAGTGTAGAGGCTGTGTTACCAGATATATGTTTAAAGCCTGTGATATTACGAAGCATACTGTAATTTTCAAATAATAATGAACTACATGAAGTCTCATATTACCGACCACGTGTTCGACATTTACAACACCATGTTCGAGTCGGAGATAATGGGCTAAGTACCATTATGTTATGAGGGAGATGTCTCAGACGGAACGAGCATGATTATGGAACTTCAAGAACGTCGAACGAGAAGGAAGGAATCGAGGATGCCTTTCCTAGGCATGTCCAACCCACTCACGATGTCAACTACAGGGACAGACCGAACCCTGGTCTTTGGGAGAGCCAAGATGGAATTTCTGATGAGGACGATGCCAATCCTGAAAGCCAGAGGTGCTTTTGTTCAACCCTTGTCGTTGGACAGAGAGCTAAGTGTGGGCTCCTTCCTATCGTGAGTTTGTACAACCCTTCTTTGTTCTAGTCATTGGTGGTATAGTTAGATTAGTGTAGATTGTAAATCAGCCGAACTTAGTGACAGCCATTTCATAGGTAGGGAATGTAATTAGTTTAATTAGATGTCATTTATTTACAGTGATTGTGAGTCACCCTTGGGTTTGATATTTTGTACAACCCTGGTGCAACCTGATGGACATCATAGGACGCCAATTTCTGTCCATTGCTAAACGTGACTGTAGTCATTTTAAGGCTACTTTGTTTAACCCTATCCGGGGTGATTTTCAAGTCTTAGCAGACTCTTGTTATGGCAATCTGATGCCATGGTCATGATTCTTTAACTGCACTTTTTGCAGCCAGTCAATGTTACGCCCCTGACTTCATTAGAGTAGTCGTATCATTTGGGTAATCGACTGTAATTACCAGTTTTGTAACTGCATTTATATTTCATTCGAGATGAGCTCAGATAGCCATCCAGGTCAAGTGTGGACCTTACAAGTAAAAGGGACGTTTCGTTGTAGCCTAGCATCGAACCCTGTTCCCAACGTATCATTAAACAGATCCAGCAGAGTGTGGAGTTTGCGCCATAATATTGTTTTGTTAGTGTCAAGTGTGATGACACGTGATTTATTTGATGTTTGATACAAGTAACTAATGTAGTATTTTATCTTTGAGAGCAAAGAACTCCAGCAATGAGTGACATTGCTATCTTTTAAACGTCTTTGCTATGAAAGACAGAGTTATATGTTTGTATTCAGCTTTATAGCGTGCTTTTAATGCACACATTCTTCGAGGTTTATAACCTATGGTAAAGGTATTATTATGAGGCCAGTTTTACAGTTATTTTCTTGCTTAAACTGCCGGCCCAGTCAATGTGTTGTGTCATATAGCGCAGGGAACCTGCGACTTGCTGTGACACGAACAGGTTTTTGAATACTTCCCAGCGCCCGACTGAGAGCGCTTGCTCCTAAGTGAGACAGACTGATGTTAACATAGGACAGAATGCTTGTAGCATTCATTTATTTTTCATTGCATTGATAGCTCATGGAACCCAGTGTCCACTTCTGTGTCTGAGCATATGTTCTGTAGATTGTCATTTGTTAGTTAAACGCCTTTTGCGTGTACCGTTGTTTCAACGAGTACAATTATGTCCGGTTTCTTATAGTATGTTAGAGGCTAGCCCCGTGAAGGAGATTTTTCATGTATGAAGGTATTTTGTGTACCATGTCCGGGATTGTTCCCATGGACCAGATATTTAAGGAGGGTAACTTATGTGTCCAGGCCCGTCCCAGAGTTATTGAACGCGAGCTGTGCGCCACTGGTAACTTGTGTTATTGTGTGTCCGAGTTGTTATTGCTCGTTGATTGTTTTCCGACTTTTGAGTCGAGGCTTTTTGGCTGAGATGATCTCAGGGAGACGCTCCGTGCCAAGGCTTGTCAACTATTATTCGCCATAAACCAATGATAATCTAAACCGACATCTTAATAATAAAACGCATAATTTTGATAAACAAAATATAACTAACGAATCCTTTCTATTTAACCTTGTTCATTTGCATTTGGAACCTGCTGACATAGCCGTGCTAATGAAAGTATTTCCTGGAGGAAATGACTTTAGGACAGCTGACACTTTTTGTAGCGACTGAAGCTTGCTCGAACCTTTTGTTCGTAGCTCGTGGAGCGCAGGCCATACGATGTCAGACGTAGTCTTCACTACGCAGTCGTCACCGTAATTACACACGTTAAATGACTATGGCTTACAAACAGTAAACCAAGGTGTAGGCAGGCTTTGAATAAAACTGTGGTCTTATATTTATTTATTTATTTATTGATGTAAAAGTGTACGAATCCTCTATGTTACCCTTTTTTGTGCTGATTAGCACCTAGTTCGTAAGAATGTCTTCGATGTTATTTTATGGCTTGTCACATAGCTTTGATTGTAAATGTTTGATATTACGGACGTCACCGCCGTAAATTTTGTAATTAATTGATAGGACCTAGCTAGATGAATTAATATTAAATGTAAATGTGGAGATGGTATCATCCTAACTTAGATTTGTTTTGCTACCCTGTTAAATGTAAATTCCGATATTAGCTTGATCTTGTAACTTGACCTAGGGTTTTCGTCGTACCATTTTCCTAGTGTTGCTGTTGTTGCTTTATTATTGTGAGACAGATCTTTCACGAGGGTTTACTGTAACTTCTCAGGTAGGGACCTGCTCTTTGTTTTTGATTATTTATTAGCTTGCGGACTAGCCGATAGAAACCCTCCGAACTAGGATAGGGGTTTGTCGATCTTAAAATAAATTTTCACGATGTTTTACATAAGTCTGGATGTTTCTTTTCTCAGTATAGCTTTTAAGGTGAACCTTTCCTCAGGCAGTCTATGACCTTTCGTCACCATGTACCACGATCCCCGTGGACGATAGCCTATTTGGAAGTTCACCTGATCTTCTCGGCAGTTAGGTCCGGCGGATGAGATGTTAGGGAAGTCATTGCGGTTGTTGGATGTCCTGGCAGCTCCTCTGACGGGCTCAATATAAATACAATTTTGTTTTGAGCTGGTGCAGTGGCTATTATTATTATTATTATTATTATTGGATATTTCTACGCCGTTTATTCCAAAAAGCAGCATCGATCTGCAAAGCACTTATTTTTCAGGACGCGAAGAGTTATTTCCCCTGCGAATCAAGCCATTTCGTGATACGCTTTAACGTCTTTGTACAGTTAAACATAAAATGTGTTGCTGTCTTTATCTACGACGGGTCCTGACGAAGCCGCGGCAGGAATGCAGGATTCGGCTTTCAGTCTGCGGTGTCAAATAAGGTACTATCCCGGCATTTGTCTGGAGGAGTGTGAAAAACCACACTCAGGATAGTCGCTGTCAGCACCGGGATTCGAACATCCGATCTGCAGACTTGCTGTAGACTCCCATCACGGTCATTGGTGAGCTACACCGTGGTGTCTTTCTTGAAGGTGCAAGAGCTATTACTTCTATATCGGAGAGTATTTTCCATAGCCACAAAATTTCAATGGTCACCAAATTTTTACTCCAAAATATCACAAAACTAATCACCCAAATGGCCTATAACTCAATAATTTGGGCCTAATTTTTGCAAAATTTTCCGGAGGAGGACCCCCGGACCCCACTCGGAGCTGGGTGATATTCCATCTCTCAGATCCCCTGTGTGTCCACTCCTCCATAATCTTGGCTTAAATACGCCTCTGATGGTCACCAGTCATAGATAGGGTTGGGGATTTTAGGAGAACTTTGCTCTAGTTTTGCTTACTGAAAATCCACAGCCTGCTTCCATTCTCCGACCGGGTCAGGAATGGAATGAATGAAGGCCCCATCTAGCGGCGAGGATATGAACTGTGCCGGCTGCCGAGGCCTGACGCACTCCTCTGGGGCAATGATTAAATGAATGACGGAATGAAATGATAGTGGAGAATGTTGCTGGAATGAAATTTTGACAGGGAAAACCGGAGTAGCCGGAGAAAAACCTATCTGCCTCCGTTTTATCCAGCACAGATCTCACATGGAGTGACCGGGATTTGAACCACGGACCCAGCGGTGAGAGGCCGGCGTGCTGAAATTATAAGAAATCCACTGACTGCAAATTACAAAATATAGTTCAAATTCACATTTTCTTCTTTTGTGAAAACAAATCATTGATCAACTGCAATCTACTGATAGCACATAATAACTTGACTTACGTATGAGTACTGTATACCTGCGGTTAATTATGAAAATATATTTTGCTTTGTTTAATGCACAAAGATGTGTAATCGCCGTTCAACCAAAACACTTACCAGTGTTTAGGCTTAGATACAGGGGCGTGACTGTTCAAGGGCAGCAAATTTTAAGAATCTCAACATAAAAACACTATATGTAAAACGCATTTTAAAATAAGTCTTGAATTTATGTAAAAATCATGTTTTCATTATGAAAAGAGATTACGTCATATGTCACGGAAGCCGTAGTACTGCACAGTGTACAGTGTACCCTTTCCACCTCTTTTAACATGCAGTTCAGTGAACTGAACTTCCTGTTGATTAATTTTTGGGTTTGAGGGCGTCGCGGTCGTCAGTCCTTTGTACTTACTGTGCGTATAGAACTCTGTCCGGCAATCTATATCTGAAGTTAATAATATATTTTTAATTAATTTTGGGATAGAATTGAGGAGGAAATGAATGTACGATGGTGCAACTACAGCCTTTAGGCTTAAAACGATGAATCATGGAAAATAAGCTTAGAATCACTGACGTTGGAATTCGAACCCATCTGTTTCCGAGTTCATGGACAACAGCTTTTTTCAATGTGATTTTTTCCCCCAAGTTAATTACTGTAAATGCGATAAAATTACGGTCCGTCAAATGCATTTTCTTTTCAAATTTGTGTACGACAAACGAGCATATTATTTTACGAGTATCACTTAAGTTCTAAAATTAGTGATATCAAAGAGGATCTGCAGAACTTTAAATCTCAACACTGTGCATGCTTACAGTGTTGGCTCTTCGGTGCAAATTTAGATCTGTCAAACGCCAAAACTAAACAGTATAGTGAATTTAATAAAAGTTATTACCTAGTTCTCGATGGCTTTACTCTGATATTTATTTTTGTTAATTGAAAATAATGCATTGGTACGCGCTTGTCGGGTATAAACATTGAATTTGCAAATTCTTTTGCGTGCATTCCCCCTGTTTCACTGTTGTAAATTTAACATACCAGCATTAACTTATTTATATTGATAGTAATTCACGCTCTGCTTGTGATGATAAATACGGTATAGCATGGATTTAGTGGAATATATAATTGAAATACTATTATACAGTAGCCTATTTATTGCAGCCAATGATCATATCAGGACATTTCAATTGAACGCCCGTAGGCTATATAACAAGATCAATTTCAAGTAGTTCAAATTTTGGCTAACAGACGCCACTGTAACTGACACCCAGCGGCGAACGCTGGAACTTGACAGCGTTTCTAACCAAATAACCTACACATTTTGACTACACACTACCAATTGAAGTGGTAGGTTCTTTTACATATCAAAAATCTATGACATGGTCCCGCCGGCTTTACTTCCCCTCCAAATAAAGGCATAATGAAGGATTTCAACGCGTTTAAAAATCCGGCGACTTCGGCCGGGTTTAAACCCGCGATCTTGGGCATAGCAGTTTAGCATGCTAGAATTATTAATATTACTATTATTGCTTGCAAGTTTTTTATGGTCTTGAAATTGATTTCATGATGAACATTTTGTGCAAAAAATGCCCAAATTCAGTTTGTGCAAATTTACGAGGATTATAATTTAAATTTACAGAATTTGGTTATAAAGGGGAGCCCGGGAGATTCCATCTCCAGGGCCCGTCACCGCTCTCCACGGCCCTGGCTACAAGAACCAATAATCACAACGAAAGCTAAACGTGAGAGATGCCCCATGTTCACACACCTTTATATCAATACTGTGACGCGTTCGGGGTTTACAGACAGATTTTCTAACTGTTACTTACACCAGTACTTCTCCTGGAATCTGAAGCATCATTTATATAATTTATGGAGGAATCATAATGCATAGCAGAATTCTCTTTATCGGACCACAAACCATGGACATTTCTTCCCTGTGTCAGAGGAACTTTGTGAATGACTTCCTTTGTCTTTGTGAATTCTTTCTTTCTCTCTCTTGCGACAACCGAGAAATTATGTGTTGCTCAGTTTCATTGTTATGTGATAAGCGTATTTTTTCGGAATTTAATGAACTACGACCTATATCCGTTTTCCGTCTCGACATCATGGGTTAAAATCACTGACTGGACTATTAATTATATTATCATGGAGATGCATTTCAACGAATTCTTGTCAGACGTAATTTAAGAATGGCGAGGTGCATGAAACACAAATTCCCCTTCCATCCAATCTATACTAGACTGTGTATTCTGCGGAACGAAAAGTTCACAGACGAAGTAAACAAAAGCCGAACTGCACTTCCAGGGAAACTCCAAGCACATCCACTCTTCTCAGAAGTCACGACTCGACTGGACTCGACAGTGTCTGGGGTGATTGGCTCGCTTGCCAGCCAGCTAGCTCGTAAACTGTCTCGAAGCTAGTAATTGAATGGAGATTGTTGGATGAAATGAAGTCGTAAAACACGTATAGTATTGAAAATAGAGATATGCTGTCGCGGACGTTTTTGTATAACTTCCCATGCTTAACAATTCTTACACTCATAGTAGGTATATAGATATGTTTAACGGTTTTCCCAGCGTAAGCTTAAAAAGCGCACGGACGCCAGTTTACTTTTAGATTTTTTTCACAGAAATCGTTACTGCTCGGGTTTCTTTGGTCATAAATGAATGTTTTTCTACAGAAACCTTCCTCAAGAAATCCTTTACAGAATGGTGAAAACCGCATCAAAATCCATCCTGTGGTTCTCGAGATTACCCGTAACATCCAAGAATCGGGGACTTGGTTTTATACTAAGTAGAAATTTATACTACACTCATTCCATACGCGAGTCACCTCAGTGCACTTGTCCGTGCAGCCCATACACTCTCTGCAATTTGCACTCACCACACTTGCAGCTCCACGTTCCTCCAGAATCATCTTGGGGTAGCTTCCAATGCGCTCCTGTCCGTAACGCGTCGCACCCAGGTACTCGCACGCGTCTTCCACGGTCGCAGCCGCATCCAAGCTTTTACAGTATCCGGTTACTGTCTCCTCCCTGGTTTATTTAGCGTATGGCTTTTAGTGCCGGGAGAGTCCGAGGACATGTTCCGCTCGCCAGAGGCTGTAGTTGCTTCAAGAGGACACCCATGGGGTGAGCTACAAGTTCAGTTCAATTTCAAGTAGTTCCAACTTTCGCTACCAGATATTATTGACACCTAGTGGTGAACGTTGGAACTTTTGATAGAGCGTTTCAACGAAATCTAACGTGCAAATATATTTAGCTTCACACAAGTTTAATTAGAGGAAGGTTATTTTACATGCCATAAATCTATGACATGGGACCGCCGGGTTTACTTCCCCTCCGAAGGAAGGTGTTAGTATTATACTCACCGGTGTATCGCAGGTTCTTATCTTAATTTCTATAAGGAGGAGTTATCAATTCAAAGTAAATAATTTATTAATACTTCAGGATACCATTATACCTAGGGCCTACTATGAAAACAATCGACATTCGAAAATCAAACAAAGCAAAGAGTACATACAAAACGTAACATCCTCCCACCTTGAGTCGCGGGACAACTCAACACAGTCCCACGTCCTCCAAGTATCCAAAAATTCTCTCTAATAAGAGCACTCAATAATCCTTGCGCACTCACATGACACATCTCTTCGTGCTTCTCTAGGATCATCTTTACAACTTCATGATTTGCAGGCAAAATAATAGGATATCTGAATTTAATTCTGTCTTTTCTATCAGTAATCTTGGTTTTCATCCGTACAATTCCATCTTCATCTGTGTAGGGTCTTAAAGATGAAATGCGAGGACTCTCAACATCAACATTGGCTTCTCGCTGAATATATTTCAGCACTATCTTTTCAGCATCATTAAATTCCGATACTGAAAGATCTCCCTGCCTTTTGTGATTGTCTTTCTTACAATTGTTCACGAAACGGCATATCCACGCTATCATGTGTATCACCTTCCGATATCGTGAAAAACACTCATACCACCACCTTACATTGATTGGCTCATCCTTGTTGGTACAGGTTACAGAAGAAGTCACACGTTTTTTCTTTTCATTTGTTACCTCTTCTTCATCAGAGATGGGTCTAGCTCTAGGCCACATAGCAGATGGTTGATTAAGCCAAACAGGGTCCTCCCACCATCTGGACTCGAGCAAATGTTGTACTGAACAACCTCTGGATGGGAATTCGGCTGGATTCATACTACCAGGTAGATGTCGCCATTGCCCTTGTCCAGTCAATCTCCTAATTTCCGTCACTCGATTGTAGACAAATACTCCCCACTCTTCATTTCTATGAATCCAAGATAGGACAGTGGTGGAGTCACTCCAATAGTAAATAGTCATGTCTGGGATCGAAATATCTACAATATCCACAAAAGCACATAACCTAGCCACTATTGTAGCAGTTAGCAGTTCAAGTCGGGGAATAGTCATTTTCTTTACAGGTGCCACCCGAGATTTGGCTTGCAATACTGCTGCTGCATAAGCAGCCTGACTAGCATCACAAAACATGTGCACGCTACATTCACCAATATGTACACCCCCACCTGTTATCCATCTAGGAACTTCAACATAAGCTACATACTTTAAATCATTGAGCCAGTATTTAAACTTTTGTTTGATGTGTTCTTCAACCTCAGCATCCCACGCTACTTTGGATTCCCAAGTTTGTTGCAATAAGATCTTGGGACATAGGGATACTGGGCACGAAAATCCTATAGGATCATATATACGCTGAGCAACAGAAAGAATCACTATTTTGGTTATCACTTCTATGTGAATAGCCTTAAAACATTTAGGATCTATCTGCAGTGTATCTGCACAACGATTCCAGATATGTCCTAAAACATGTGATGTTTCAACAGGGCTCGCTGCTAATATCTCCGTAGGTATCGTATTCTCCCATCCCCTCAAATCAAATTTCCGAACAGCCATTAGTCTTTGAGCTTCCACTCCCACCTGGTGGTAAGCCTCGTAACAACCATCAGACTTTAATTTATGCACTGTTGATTTCAGCCTTTTCTTTGCAATGTTGTAATTGCTTGGTAATGGGGAGTGTCCTTTTACCCAAGGCATATGTACTTCGTAACGGCCTTCTGAATTGACACTCACTGTATCCTGGAAGTGTTTCTTTGTTGCAGCAGCCAACTCATCTTTGCACTTCTTCTCCACAGGATCTGTAATTCCAAGTACATCTAAGCTCCATAAGTCTGATATGTTATCGCCTTTAACAAACAGAGAATTCACCATCATAGTAGTATTCTTAGCTCTCGATCCACCGGGCACCTTCCCCATTAAGGTCCAATCTAGACGAGTTTCAATGGCAACAAGGCGGTCATCAGTGCAGCCAACATCCGTCAGTGAAATGTCTTTCTTCTTTAATTCTGTCATCCATGGCCCATTTTCAACGGAAGGAATCTCTTGACATATAACAGGCTGATCCAAGGCCGTAAAGTTGCAAGAGAAACCTCCACTAAAGTTACCTAACCTTATCTGGTAACAATGATGTTTGCAACTTTCAGTATTTATACCTCCAAACAATGAATGGATTACAGCTTCTTCCCGTTGAGGTAAATACTGCATTTCTTTCGCAATAACCTTCAATATATAGGACTTCTGCGATCCTGTGTCAATGAGAGCCAGTACACAAGATTCTTGACAGTCAGATGCTATCTTTACTCTCAAAGTTTGTACGAAAACTTTGGGACTGTGGGAGAAATTCGCCAATGCTACATTTCCAAAATCTGACTTGGTTTTTGTGTCAATATGAGGCTTCAATTCCTCACACATCAAAGTCACATGATGTTTTTCACACACACAACATCTTAAAACAGCTCGACATTTTTTAGTTACATGCCCTGGATTCAAACAAGAAAAACAACAACCTCTCTGTTTCAGTATTTTCTGCTTCTCTGCTACATTCATGCTTTGAGCTGTGAAACAGTCAGAACTATTATGAGACTTGTCACAAAATATACAAGTCTTCTTCGCTTCTTTAACATCTCCAGTTGACAATAATCCGGCTGTAGTAGGTACGTTCTCTTTAGGGTAGAATTTGTGAATTGATCTCTTATCGACAATAGTGTTAGATTCACAGCGTCCTAAACCAAAACCAGTCAGAGCAAGTGTAATTCTTTCTTCCCCTTCTACTTCTGTTCTCAGAAACTCCATCAAGTTGCTGAGTCTTTCTTTAGCATCCTTCATCTCCCCCTACTAGCACTTCTATGCCATGCTTTCAAAAACTCTTCAGGGAAGCATGACTCTATTAAAGGGAATAGCATAGCAGAACATTTATCTGTCGTGACACCTAGTGTTTCAAGAGCTCTCAAATGTGATTCAAGTTTATCATACAGTGAAGCCAAAACTATTGATTCCTTTGATTGATGGGTAGACAAAATTAGCTTCAAAACTTCTCTTACATACACCTCAACTAAGAAGTCGTCCCTTCCGAACCTCGATTTCAGACTAGTCACTGCTTTGGAGTAGTTTTCAGCTGTAGGAGGAAAACTATCCACAACTTCTCTTGCTCTTGATCCCTGTGTAGTAGATTGAATTAGGTATTGGAATTTGTCATCAGGTGCAATTTCAACATCTTGATCAATCTTTTGAAACTGGCTCCAGAAGGGCAACCATTCCCTTATATCACCTCCAAATTTTCTTAATTCCAGTTTGGGCAACTTAAACTTTCTTTCTTGTTGATGATTAGCGCTGGGAACACTTCCATCACAGTCATAATTAGCGAGTATCTGTGACGTTCTTACCTTCATATCAAGAAACTTAACTTACTGCGATAATCATCTGCCACCTCCATTTCATTGTCAAAATCAACTTCGTCGTCATCTAGCATCAAATCCATTATTTTGGCATCTGATTCTTGCAGTTCCACGGCTCTTTCTTCAAGCACAGTAAAAGAGACTTGCACAGCAATCATATCCATCTGCGATGCTTCCATTGCAGCTTTCAACTTATTTAAAGCTCTCGTAATCGCCGCTCGAAAAGCTCTTCTCTGACGCACTAATCGGTCCATGTTGCTTCGTTTAATGTTATTTTACGTGCCGTAAAAGCGTCTTGTTACTGGTCGACAATATGTTAGTATTACATTCACCGGTGTATCGCAGGTTCTTATCTTAATTTCTATAAGGAGGAGTTATCAATTCAAAGTAAACAATTTATTAATACTCCAGGATGCCATTTTACCAAGACCAACTACAATCCTCAGACCTTAATGTAGAAAAAACATGGCGGCGATGGTTGCCCTACCAATAGCTAAGGTCATGTCATCGGGCTTGTCACAGTTCGTGTAAATTATTATTTTTACTCACATAAGAGCATAAAAGATACCACAAGACGAGACTAGGTTCCGAAGAAATATGCATCAATAATTTAGACTTACCTGAATTAATTTATCTATATAGTGCTGGCCTCGAATTATAGGTTTCTTCGTCTTCACCCAAGGGGCAGCTACAATAGTCTCGCTCTTTTTGTGGTTGAATAAGACGCTTTTTGGCGAGTTATCACGATTTGTATTAAGTTCAATAATTATAGATTAATATTATTAGCAAAAAATCAAACAGATTCGGAAGTAGGAGAGAAGAAAGTACCCAGTTACTGAAGTGCTGTCCCAGCACATGCAGAGCATTTGTGTACACAATCGGAATGAGAATAATTGCTTGAAATAATCGATCCAACGCGATAGAGATACAATTCAATTAAGACCTCTCGAGGAATTGTCTAAAATCTCGGGTAAAACATCACACCGAATTAGTTGATTAAAGTATGCAAAGAAGTCGTCGTGTGGATATCAAAACATAATTATGGAGAATACTACACACAAGGGACACGGTAATTCATGGGTTGGTTTTCAAATTTTTGCACCAATGCTTCAGTGCCAAGTTGCAACAATGTTGGGCGCTGCCACTTTTACCGACGGTTGCTGCCCTGCATCCCCTCCCTCAAAGCACATGACCTCGCCCGTCCTCACCACCTCTCGTGCGCAGTCGCGCCTGTTAGATGAGTAGTGTGAGACCAGCGCTCGCGAAAGACAGTCGCAATGTTTTCCAAGCAGGAGCAGAGAACGTGGATAAAAATTCAGTGTCCTAGGGGTCGCAGTGCTAAACAGTGTCACCGAGGATTGCAGGAAGCGAGCGGTGCAGCTGCGTTACCGTTCAGAACGGTAGCAAGATGGGTTGCAGCCTTTCGAGATGGGCGCGAACGTGTGGAGCACATGCATCGATCTGGTCACCCACCAGTAAGTGATGACAATGTACAGATGGTGTCCGCGTTAGTAGAGGTGGATCGGAACGTAACGATTCGTCAATTAGAGCAAGATACCGGACTGGCACATTCAACTGTCCTCCACATCCTGAAGGACTTACTGAAAATGAGGAAGATTGCGTCCAAATGGGTTCCGCATGACTTAACCGACATGCACAAATGGCTGCGATATGACGCTTGTCGTATGCACTTGCAGCGTTATGAGCCCGAAGGAGAGGCCTTCTTACGGCGTATCATAACCATAGACGAGACGTGGGCCAGATCTTATGAGCCACAGTTAAAACGCCAATCGAACGAGTGGCGGCACCACGGATCACCACGGAAACAAACAGTTCGACCAACCCCCACCAATGTGAGGGTAATGTTGATTCTTGCCTATGATTGGGATGGTGTGATCATTCTCCATACTGTTCCCCGAGGGCAAACCGTTAATGCGGCGTACTATTGTTCGTTTCTGCAGGACCATCTCCGAGGAGCTCTGAGAAGGAAACGGCGCCAACACATGGTTACACCGCCCATCGTTCTGCATGACAATGCTAGGGCACACACAGCAGGTGTTCTGTCGGCATTGTTGGATCGCTGGGGCTGGGAGGTCCTCTTTATATCTCCCATATTCTCCCGATATCACTCCCTGCGGCTAGGATCTCATCCCGAAGATGAAGATGACAATGCGCGGGGAGCGCTTCCGTACCATTGAAGAAGTTAAGCAGGCTGCCGAGCGCTCTCTTCGTACCATCAATAGATTGGGCAGGGCCAACGGGATCCAACGACTTCCGCATCGCTGGGAACACGTTGTAAGTTACGGAACGGTTGGGACTACATCGAGGGCCTATGGAACTTGGAACCATCTAAGTGAGTTATTAATCCAGTTATAACTAAGGTGCCAAACCTAAAAAAAAAAAAAACAATCTAACCTATTAAACATTCGCTGTTACCGTTTGGAATAGTTGTACGCTGGAAATAGTTGATTTAGTAAAGTACTATAGGTTGGAAAGCACCATCTCCCTATTACGGAATTATCGCGGCACACCATCTCGCAATATAAGAACATAATTGGCAAGGTACTCACAACACTTTATTACACACATCATAATAAAAAATAACTTGCAAGCTGTAAGAATCACTAAAGTACGAATAATGACGGAACACAATGAGTTCACTGTTTGGCAATAAAACAGAAGTTCACCGTATTATTTGGCGTGTATACAAGGCAGTATAGAACATCTGCCAGACTGGTAAGGATTTACGGAGGCACATATTGCTGAGCGTTCAAGATAACGTCAACGGTTTGGTCTAGCCGTAGATGCTCATTGCGTTTTCCCTTTACGTACTTAAGTTCGACACTAATGAAGTGTACTAAGCAATTATTATATTGTCACTAACTAGCAAATCATTGCGGTGTATATTCTTAGACAATTCCATTATGCTTTAGTCTTGGGTACTTCAACATCCGAAGTAAATGACACAATGCCATCGGTTGACTGGACAATCATCACACAAACGAACCAGTCCATATTAAGCGTATTATCACACATTTACATACGATTGCAGTACATTAACGCGAACTGGACTTTACAGACCTACAGAAGACACTAAAAATTACAGATGAGTTACAGTTTATCCCAACTTTCATCAAACGAAGCTAATCAAAGCTAAATAGTATATCCCAGCAACGAATGTAAACAAACAATATGCCGGGGCTTCAGCATACGCCATTTTCACACTTTTGAGACCTGCATTAAGGTCTGAGTATTGTAGTTGGTCTTGATTTTACCTAGGGCCTACTATGAAAACAATCGACATTCGAACATCAAACAAAGCAAAGAGTACATACAAAACGTAACAGAAGGCATTCTGGAGGATTTTCACCCTCTTAAAAAATTCGACGACTTCGGCCGGGTTTGAACCCGCGATCTTGGGCATAAAAGCTCAGCATGCTACCGACTACGCCACCGAAGCCGGAGAAATGCGCTTAAAATTGCGTGTGTTCTGCACTACCGGATTACACTGTTACTCTCGGCTAGACTCTCGCTCCGCTCTCTCCTTGGAACTGCCTTTATATTCGCTCACTCCAAACTGTACTGTTACACACTCTACAAACTTAGTCACGAACTAACTGTTCTCCTCGGGACTGTCCCTGTTGGCAGGGAGTCGGGCAATTTCTCCATCTATAGGCTATGTCTGGGCGGGGGTTGACTGTCTTCTTCTAGAGGCAGAAAGATCCAGACTCTCTCCGATCGCTCCACTCGCAGACCTAGGGGCAGATCCACCACAAATACTGTGATATTGCCCGCAGCTCCCTTCTACCGTCGATCACCCGCTCATTGCACCTCACCCTCCGGTCTCTGCCTGGCCAACTGGACACACAACAGAACGCCACACTACTATAGCACATCTTCTCCGTACTTATACGTTGCTTAGGCCACAAATTGCGTTTGCCTTAATAATGGTACCACACTTCAGCCAAAAATGCTGAATCTAATCGTATAGAATAGCAACCCGATCACGCAGAACATAATTCGAATTCAAATTAAGGATTTAGACAAATATTAAACAAATATTTCCACAAAACCCTCCAGCCGTGGAGGGGTATAAATATTACTTAGCCACCGCCAGGGCCGGTCTTAGGGGTTTCAGCGCCCTGTGCGAAATTCGATTTTGCGCCCCTCTGTGCGAGGCGGGTTGCCTAACTCTGGCAAAAATTATGAGGTATCATAAAGAAGAATCATAAAAATATAAAGTCGAAAATGCATGCACCGAATTGTCGGATGAAATTAAATAAAATGAACCTAAAGTACATTTACCCATTTGCTATATTGCTTGTACATGCTTTTCTTGCATTGTAGTAAGGGGATAGTCAAGGTAACACACAGAATATCGGCTGTACGCTCGCATGATGCAAAAATACTGGACTTTATTATCTAATAGGTGAGGCGTAACATATTACAATAACTATTTTTTCAGTTGTGATGCTAAGTGTCAACATAACAAAATCACTGGAAAAATACACTTACAGGTATCAAGCTTTACTAATTCAAACAACTACGACAAACAGGGAAAAACACACTAAAACCCGAAACCTTATGGGAAGGGAGCTTTCCGTACTTCGACTGAAGCAAACTGTTTTACTAACTGGGCTAAATCGAGTGAACGCGCAACATCGTTCTCTATTGAAATTAAAGCAAGTTTTGACAGTCTCTCGGCCCATTGTAGCACGCAGGTAGGTTTTAATCAACTTCAATTTTGAACAGCTACTACGTTCACGCGTAGCGACAGTTACCGGCAAGGTTAGGAGAATTCGCAAAGCTACATCGACGTTTGGAAAAACGTCAATCATATTCGTGCTGTAAATAAACTGCAACGCAGCGCGAGTTTTTTTTTTTTTTGCGTTTGGTGGTAGGCATGGGCTCAAATGTTGCAGCTCGGAGGATAGATCCATCCCACTTATGTCAGACTCATTATTTCCACTGGAAAGCTGCTTTTGCATGTTCAAGCAACGATCCATTAGTGGACTACTATCTTTAATAGACTCAGGCAGTACAGAAATCCCCATGTATCGGAATGCTGAATATCTATAACTTCAGTCATAATTCTAAATTTTCCCGTAAGTTATTGATTATGATATATTATAAAAAAACACAAAAATGTATTGTAAAGTGGATATTTGTATAATATATCGGAATGCTCTTTAAAGAAAAATAATCTCTTCCTTACAGACTTAAAAGCTACTGTTAGGAGATTGTCAAAGAAACATTTTTTTGAAGAGTCGTTGTGGCTTCACTTGTTTGCACTTAACCTTAGCCTGAGCTTCAGCCTCCGTCAGCTCCGACTCCAACTCTGACTCAGAACTGTCACTCACAGTGCCTGACTCGATGACTTGGTCCGAGTCCGAGTCATCTTCCTCAATCAACCGTTTAGGGCGTCTAGTCTTCCTTTTCCGTCTACCTTCTTCGACCTCAAGAGACACAGACGCAATGATTTCTTTAGCCGATATTATAGCGCTTTCATAGCCTTCTTGGGAATATTTTTCATGGTATGCGATACAACCTTCCGCGAAAGAAGACGCCTTTTGTAGGCCTATATCAATTGCTTCTGCTTGCATGGCTTTGCTAACTATGTTTTCTTGAAACAAAATGTCGTGCCGTACTACAACAGCAACGACAAATTCGAATGTCACAATTTTTTTCGCCAAGTATTCAGCTTCATGGCGTAGCCCCGAATCAAAAGCAGGATTTTCCTTAATGGCCTTTAAGGCTGCCACTACCCCATTCGTAACGTATCTAAAAGGTCTCACTGCATCTATGCGACACTCCCAGCGAGTGTCGCTCAAATCTTTTAGTCAAAGTACAAATGTGAGCCAAAAAAATAGACCACCGGCCAGGAGACGACGAAAATAAAACATATATGCGCTGAATAATGCCAAATAGAGTACGGTAACGCAGTGAAGACAGCATTCGGCTGAGTCAGATAAAACTAGGTTTAAGGTATGACTACCACATGGAACATAATTTGCGCGCGGGAACTGTTTTACAATGCGAGCTTGAACTCCTTTATGTTTACCTTTCATATTCGCGCCGTTGTCAAAGCCTTGACCTCTAAGGTGTTCTAGCTTTAGCCCCATTTCTGTCAAAGTATTAATGAACAGATCGGCACATTATTGAACTGATCAGTAGGATTTGTTTGAGAAGATCTCCCGTCTATTGATGTTGAAGGTCGGACGAATTTTTTAAAAGTTTCTGCTGCCTTCTTGTCTTCTTCTGCATGCTGCAACCTTCGTCCTTTGTTTGCAGCTCCACTAGCTTTACCGGAGGAGGCCATTGTTGTAAGGTTTCTCGTTCTTCGACCCGACTTAACACCATCCACACCACGCACTCGAATGAACGATAATTAGCAAGGGCCATAACACTCCCGTGTATTGTGCTAAAACGTCCTACCATCTACGAGTGGGTCGACGCCGACTTCGCCCAGCCACAGGTGCCGTTTGTTATGATTCCTTTCTCTTTGACTCTGTCTCCAGCTCGTGTCACACCCGCACCCCTTTCTCCAACCTCACTCCCCTCTCTCACTGCATCCTCGCTTCCTCTCTCCTTCGCCTTGCTACAGCTCTGCTACAACAGCGAACCGAACCGAAATATCTCGGAAATGCCCGAGCGCTGCCGAAGGGCGATTTGGTTGGTCCCGGGCCCGGGTGTCGAGCCGGGTTGCGTTTCCACGATAGTGAAAAGGCAAGGCATGGGAGAGAAAGATATAGTGTTTGCTAATCACTATTTCACTGAGTTTAACTTCAGTCCGTCACGGTCTAAGGTGCGCGTAGGGTTTTCAGTCGTGAGAGATAACACTGGTTGAACTTTTTTTTTTAAACTGATTCCCATATCTGTTCGACGAACTCGCATTTACCTATCTTGCCATTTGTTCAATAGGAAATAAAATGAAATTTGCCTATCTTTGGGGGACGCCTTTGGCGTCCCCCAAGCCGTTGGCGCCCTGTGCGACCGCACATGTCGCACACCCCTAATACCGGCCCTGGCCACCGCCTACTCATGTGCCCAAATCGTGAAATTAAGGAAATGTATTCAGACTTTAAAAATGGTGTCGCCTCCGGGTGGGGAATTGGTCGCATTGCCAACGTCCTCCAAAACTGGGGGGACGCATGACGTTAAATAGCCATAAGAATAATGACGCTAGAATAACACATATACGTACATGAATACACAAAAAGAATATTTCTCTCAAACGTTTTAATTAAATAGCAAATCATTGCTCGAAAACCAAAGCGATTCAGGCCAGAAGCCGCCATTACTGCCATTGCACATTGAAAACCCGTGACGTTGTGCTGACTGAGAAGACAAAAGTAGAGATATATATCACATCGTAAAAATATTAAATTTACGAGATAATTTGCATAGGTTGAATGATATTTATTTGCAACCTCTCGATATAACCGAGGTATTAGCTGGTCACATTGCGTCTGGCTCCATCAAGAGCGCCTTAGAGTGAGTAAATAATTACAAAATGAAGCATTCAGTTATTATTATTATTATTATTATTATTATTATTATTTATTATTTATTTGGATTTATTGAGCTTCTAACAGGCATATGTCTAATAAAAAGAAACACATGTACATTTGGTTACACAATTCTATCAAATTATAATATAATTGACAGACATAATGCTGAGATTGTAATGCAAATTAATTCTACAACTAAATACGAAAATATAATAATTCTGTGCAGGTAATTGGTAGGTGGAATGTACGAGTTCATGTGATTGCACAGCAGGCAGAAACAAAAGAACTATATGTGTAACTGAATAAGTCGAGGTTGTTTGCTATTGAATGTTCATTGTATAATTGAATAGCACTTATTATTGGGGAATGTTTATGCTGTTCAGTTCTAGTTCTTGGGCAGTTAAATGTAATAAACTTAGGTCGAGTTGAGGGAGGTGGGACACGTAAATTAAACTGTGATATTAAATACGGACTATACAAAAGGTTATTGAATACTTTGAAGACAAAAACAAGAATTGCAATTTTTCGTCTGTTAGCCAGAGATGTATAATTGAGGTAACTTAGAAGATTTCCATAGTTATCATATTTCGGATAAATACCCGTCATTTTATACTGCAGATATCTTAGGAATTTATTCTGAACCATTTCAATTTCACTAATGTGGTTCAAGTACCAGGGATTCCAGATGCTGGATGCATATTCTAATCTGCTTCTAACAAAATAATTGAACAATAATTTTATACTTTTTGGGTTGACGAAATCTTTAGAATTTCTTCTTATAAATCCTAGCATTTTATAAGCACTAGCTACCATTTCATGAGTGTGCAATGAAAATGTTAGTTTTGAATCAAAATGGACTCCTAGGTCTTTGATAGAATTGTTAATAGTGAGATACGTATCCAATATCCGGTACCGAAACATCACCTGGAATTTGTTTCTAGTAAACTTCATAACTGAGCATTTCTTTATGTTAAGGTTCAAGCGATTTAATTTACTCCAGGATGCCACATTATTAAGATCTTCTTGTAGTAATTGACAGTCCTGCTCTGTCTGAATATTTCTAAAAATTTTGACATCGTCCGCGAATAACAAAACGTTTGAATATTTAATACACCTTGTAAGATCATAGATAAGCAGTAAGAATAATAGAGGGCCTAGGTTTGAACCTTGTGGGACGCCTGATCGGGCATAGTATGAATAGGATTCACATCCATTGCAAGCAACAAACTGTTTTCGTTCACTGAGATATGAGATGAACAACTTCAGCAAATTGTAGGAGAAGCCATAATATGCTAACTTATTTAAGAGGATATCATGATCTACCTTATCGAATGCCTTCGCATAATCTGTATAAATTACATCAACTTGACTTCCTTTGTCCATTGCTGCTGATACTTTGTGAGTAAACTCCATTAGATTAGTTACTGTTGATCTTTTAGGCATGAACCCATGTTGAAAGTCACTTATAATGTACTGTACGTGCTGAAATATATGCTGAAATAACAATTGTTCAAAGAGCTTTGCAATGGCTGACAGTATTGCCACGGGTCTGTAATTATCAAAATCAGACTTGTGTCCAGACTTATGTATGGGACTTACCCTGGTAATTTTCCAACGACTGGGAAAAGTACCAGTCTGAATGGCTATATTAAATAATATAGTTAAAGGATAGGCCAGCACCTCTGCACAGCCTTTGATTATGTATGGAGGAATTAGGTCTGGGCCAGCGGCTTTATTTGATTCATTTTTAGTATCGCATTCTTAACATCAGAAATACTAATCTGTTTAGAATCCAGCACATCAAGCAATGGGTGTATGTCCTGGTCACTTGCACCTAAATTGTCATACTTGGCGCATTCCTTGGAATAAACTGACGAGCAATAATCAGCAAAACCGTTGACTATCTGCTTATCATTTTCTAATATTTCCCCATTAATTTTCATTACGGGTATTGCCGGGGATCGTTTCTTGTGTCGAATAAATGCCCAGAGGCGATTCGTGTCCTCTCCGATTGCATTTTCGACATTACGTACGTATTGTCGGTAGGCGGATTGAATATCACGTTTTAGAATTTTCCTCAGCTCTTTAAACTTTTCGCAATGAAAGTCCTTGTTGGCCTGTTCCCTACGCATTTTCTTTCGATGGTAAGATTTTCTTCGGATGTTTTTTATTATATCAAAATTAAACCAGCATGGATACAGTTTGGTCCTCTTACTAGTGCTTACAGGTACACTAGAATCCAGAGCCTGATAGAAACGGGAATAAAAATTATCTACCGCCTCGTCTACATGGGGAAATTGCGAGAGAACACTCCAATCCACTTCTTGTAATTTTGTATAAAGTTGTTCGAAATTAGCCTTTTTAAAATTGTATGTATGAGTTTCGTGAATATTGTGTCTAACTTCTCTCTGCCAGTATCGTACATTAATGTTTAAGGGGGGATGATTATTGTCTTCCGGTACAAGGGGTTGTTCCTCTCTATTGACAGCAATAGAGGAGATGGTGGACAGTACTAGACCAAGTGTTCTATTATTCACATTCACGATATTATTAAAACTTTTCAAGTTCATCATATTTATAAAATTATTTAAGGAGGTAGAAAGCCGAGATCCTGTTTTTAAATCAAATGTTGGGGTTATTTCCGGAATGTTAAAGTCTCCCAAAATAAGAACAGGATTGTTGCTTATGAGTGAGTTCGATTCTATACTTGTGTAAAATTCCTCGTATTTCTCTGCCTTCGACTCCGGCGGAAAGTAAACTGAACAGATAACTATGGTAAAATAATTGTCTATGAAGAGTTTCACACAAAGGACTTCCGTTTCCAGACCCAGGTCAATCTCCACAGCTTTATACTTGTTATGGACAGCGAGGACCACACCCCCTCCTAGCCTCTTGCCGGTTATATATTCGTCACGATCATTTCTAAATACAGCATACCTCTCATCAAAGAGTTCAGACGAATAGATTGATGAAATAAGCCAAGATTCTGTTAAAACCACTATACCGTAGCTCTCGCTGGTCATATTTGTATAAAACTGAGTAGTTTTAGTTCTCAAACCCCTACAATTTTGATAATATAAATTTAGCGATTTATAAGAAGAAGACATTTTACTTAAATGAGAAGAGAGGCACCTGCAGTGAGGCTAGGCCATTAGTAGGGATTTCCGTTAGGCGAAACAATGGGGCAAGGAAAGAGAAAGGCTCAAGAAACTGTCCAGAAATAATCTGACAGTGACCCTCCAGTACTCTCACATCACTATAGACCTTACAAAGTATTTCAAATGAGACCCTACGGGTTGTCACGAATTATGATAGCTTCCTGAGATCATTACTGTCATTTATGATATTGTTACGTGCCACCCCCTAGTGGCACTTTTGTTAACTGGATTACGGTGGGTAGGAAGCACAACACCAATTACTGCTTAAAGAAGTAATTAACTTTATTGCGGCCAGAAAGATACAGCCCTCTTCAGTAAATACAAGCAATTATTACCTTACTCCAGTTTCCTTACGGCGAGAACACTTCCCCTTTCACTAGTCAACAGACCACAGAAGTTAATCCGTCCTAATGAGTACGGTGGCCTTGACAGAAACTACCTGCTCCTCTCAAGCATGTACACCGACTACACACTGTTTCACAATGTAGCACAATCACTTATGTCGCACTGGAAATAAACACACTCGTTCAAGACACAGTTCCTCTGTAGGAGTCTCAACTTCCCCGCTCCACTAGAGGTTTCGCAAGTCACCACACTTCTGTCGCTCAGAATAATCGCTCACACTAGCTCGTAAAACACAACCACCACTGCTTCACGGGTCACTCTTATATAGCAAGCCGGTGACTCAATAAATGGTTCTAGATCCATCCAGAGTCCACGGCTTCTCGAGGTTTCCACCGCTGGTCCAGTCACGAATCTTCTGGACTATCCCTTTGTCTGTAGTAGCCCTGTTGCATAAGGCGCGCGCAATACAGGAGGCAAGCCACAGCCCAGCCCCTGGGGCAGTTGTGACTCAAGCGGCGAGCGATGACACAAACTCACAGCCGTAACACCACCCCCTTCCTAAAAAGGCTGATCGTCCCGATCAATCATTGGTCCGTCTGTGTCCCTCCGTAGGCTGCCAGGCGATCTCGATGCACGATCTTCATCTTCGCCCTCGGGCTCCGCTGGATCCTGTAGACGACATCGTTGATCCGTTTCACGACTCGGTACGGGCCCTCCCAGGACTTCTGCAGTTTGGGTGACAGGCCTTTCTTCCGTAATGGGTTGAAGAGCCAGACCAGGTCGTCCTCGTGGAATCCGCCGGCATCCGTCTGCTGGTCGTATCGGGTCTTCATTCTGTCGGTCTCGATCCGCAGTTTCCTCCTCGCGAACGCGTGCACGTCCTCCAGTTGGTCGACCAGTTCTTGACAATACTGGCTTACCGGGATCGGATCATTCCCAGGTCGGCCAAAGGCAAGATCGACAGGTAGACGGAGCTCCCTCCCAAACATGGCCCGGGCTGGTGTGCACCCGGTGGCTTCATGCACGGCGGCGCGGTAGGCCAGGAGAAATAGTGGAAGATGTTTGTCCCAATCCCTATGGTGCTCGCTGACGACTATTCGAAGATGGTTCTCGATGGTGCGATTGAATCGCTCTACCATCCCGTCGGACTGAGGGTGTAGTGGCGTTGTCCTTGTCTTCCGGATTCCCAGCAGCCGGCATAGGTCCTGGAACACCTGCGACTCGAAGTTCCTCCCTTGGTCGGAGTGCAGCTCCAGGGGTACTCCGTACCGGCTGACGAATTCCTTCACCAGGGTCTCTGCAATCGTCACGGCTTCTTGGTTAGGGAGCACATACGCCTCCGGCCATTTGGTAAAGTAGTCGCTGACGACTAATATGTAGCGGTTCCCTGCCTCGCTTAACGGGAATGGCCCAGCAACATCGATGGCCACTCTCTCCATGGGGCCGCCCACGTTGTAGGTCTTCAGTGGACCCTGTCGTCTTCGTCCTGGGCCCTTGCTGGCTGCGCAATCGTGGCACCTCGCGCAGTGGTTCGCCACGTCTGTTCGGCATCCGATCCAGTAGAACCGCTCTCTCAGCTTCTCCAGGGTCTTCTTTATCCCTAGGTGTCCACCAGATGATCCTCCAAGAACTTCCTTCAGGACTTCCTCCGTCATAGCCTTTGGAACGACGACTTGTTCCCGAGATGTCTTCCCGTCGGTGCTCTCCCAGGTACGGCAGATGAGGCCATCCCTTACAATCAGCGAGTCCCACTGTGCCCAGTAGGACTTAAACTTTGGGCTACAGTCACTCACAATGTTCCACCCGGGTCTGGGGACACAGGCCCTCTTCCATTCGGCTATCAGTCCCAGGTCATCATCTTCCGCTTGCGCCCGCGTGAAAGATTCGCGGCTCCAGCTCCCTTGAAGTTCCACGGTAGTCCTTCGGCACTGTATCCCGGTGTTCTCCTCCCTTCGGGCACAGAAGGTGCAGTTTTCTGGGCACGGTCTTCGTGACAGGGCGTCGGCGTTAGAATGCAGTTGGCCTTTCCTGTGCTGAATCTCAAAGTTATACTGTTGAAGCCTCTCTAACCACCGCGCGAGTTGACCCTCGGGCTGCTTGAAGTTCAGGAGCCACCGCAGGGATGCATGGTCGGTCCTGATGAGAAATTCTTGCCCGTACAGGTACTTGTGGAAGTGTTCAATGGTCTTCACGATGGCGAGCAGCTCCTTCCTGGTGACGCAGTAGTTCCTTTCTGGCTTTGACAAGGCCTTGCTGAAGTAGGCCACTACTCTCTCCTCGCCGTCCACTACCTGCGACAGGATTCCCCCTATGCCAAAGTCGCTGGCATCGGTATCGACGATGAACCTTGTTCCAGGTCTGGGGTAGGCCAGAATAGGAGCGGTGCACAGAGCCTGCTTGAGTTGCTCGAAGGCATTGTGGCATTCTGCTGTCCACGTGAAGAGTTGGTCCTTCTCAGTCAGTCGATGTAAAGGTTTGGCGATGTCGGCGAATCCTCTCACGAAGCGACGATAATAAGTGCAGAGTCCCAGGAAGCTTCGTAGTTGCGACTTGTCCTTCGGAACTGGCCACTCCCTCACAGCTGCGGTCTTCTCTGGGTCGGTGCGCACCCCTTCCTCGGAGACGATATGCCCAAGGTACTGGACCCGCTTCTGGAAGAGCTGACACTTCTTGGGGCTCAACTTCAGCTGGGCAGCCCGTAGCTTCAACAAGATCTCCTTCAGGTTGCTGTAGTGCTCCTCGAAGCTCCTCCCCAGAACGATGACGTCGTCTAGGTATACCAGGCAGGTCTTCCAGTGTAGTCCCCTCAGAATGGACTCCATTAGCCTTTCGAAGGTTGCAGGGGCGTTGCACAGACCGAATGGCATGACGGTGAACTGCCAGAGCCCGCTGCCCACAGAGAACGCCGTTTTCTCGCGGTCCTTAGGGTGGACCTCCACCTGCCAGTAGCCACTCTTCAAATCCAAGGTGGAGAACCATCTTGATCCTGATATGGTGTCCAGCGTGTCGTCGATCCGGGGTAGAGGGTAGCTGTCCTTTTTCGTGACGTCGTTCACCCGCCTGTAGTCCACACAGAACCTGGTGGAACCGTCCTTCTTCTTCACAAGCACGACCGGAGAACTCCAAGGACTATGCGATGGCTCGATCACCCATTGATCCTTCATCTCTTCAACCATCCGGTCGACTTCGGCTTGCTTGGCGAGCGGGACACGTCGGAATGGGGCCCTAATCGGTGCGCTGTCCCCAACGTCGATTCTGTGCTGGACCAAGCTTGTCCTGCCGAAGTCTTTGCTTCCCACGGAGAAGACGTCCTGGAATTCGCGTAGCAGGTCCTGGAGTTGGCGTGATTGTTCCTCGTCTAAATGGTCCTGGGATCCTTGGTACAGCTTCTGTAGTTCTTCTGGCAGTGTGCGTCTTCTTCGGTTGTCCGTCTGCAGGTGTCCGTCCGTCGTGTCGGTGATGCGGGCAATCCAGGTAACGGGCTCGCAGACTCCTAGGTTGGTGTCCCGGTGAACCGTAATGTCGTAGTCGTTCAGGTTGGACAGGCGGACGTACGGCCGAGGCGTCGTGTTGATGAGGGTATTGGGAACTAGCAATCCTTTTGTCTGGATGTCCTCATATTTTGGCTCGATGACAGCCGCCACTCCCTCAGCTGTTCCGTCGACAATTACGGCAGCGCTGACTTCCGTCCTGGCGGGAACGATGACGTCCTCTCTCAGCCTTACTCGTCGTGCGGCGACGGCCTCGTGTGCTGGTCGCAAAGCAAGTTCCTCCCTTCCGAAGTGCAGAGTGTTGGTACTCAGATCCAAGATGATGTTGTTCTGGTCCAGGAAGTCCAGTCCGATGATCACTTCATTTGATACGTCAGCCACAAGCACTGGATGCTTTATCGCCCGTCGACCAATGACGAACTCCAGTGATGCTTCGCCATGTACCGGTGCGGTCTCTCCGGTCGCGGTTATTAGCTGGAGGTTCCTTTGTGTGGGTTGCACTCTCCACTTCGGGATCACGGTGGGGCTGACGATGGTCCTCGATGCTCCCGTGTCGATTAGCATGGGCCAGCTCACTCCGTTGATGACTCCGTCGACCATCAGGCTGCTTTTATCCCTCCGTAACTGCGTCACACGAACTTGGACTGCCGGGGCTTGACGACTGTCACGAGCCACCCTTCGCCCCTCATGGCTGGCTGATACTTGCTTTCCTGGGCCGCGCGGTTTCCCTACGACTGACTGTCCCGACGGAAACTCTTGGCGGCGGCGATCACCGCAGTCCCTGCTCAGGTGGCCTCTCTTACGGCAGGTCCAGCAGGTTGGTAGTCCTCTTCCGGGCCGCCTCACCGGATGTCCTTCGGCTAAGTTTTTGTTGGTGGTACTGCGACTCTTGAAGAACCGGCCTAGCACCTCCATCAGTTCATCGGCCAGGGGCTTGGTCTTGTTGGCTTGGGCTGGTTCGTCAACGTCCACCTGACGCACCCGCGCGCACATTCTAGATACCTGCTTTGCCGTCTCGAACTCAAGTGCGTGGCTCAGCGCATCTGCCAGGGTCTTATTGCGCGCGAGACGCAGCGCCTGTTGAGTGTCCGAGTCCCGTAGCCCGTCGGTGAAAGTCTGCGTCGCTATCTGCTCCAGAAAGTCGGCCGGTGCTGTTGGGTCGGCGAGCCTTACGAGGCGTGCGATGTCCATCTCGAACTCCTGCAGGGTTTCCGCGTTCTTCTGTACCCGGGTCCGGAGCTGCATCTGGTAGGCCTGCTGGAGATGGCTATCTCCATATCGGGACTCCATATGGGCGATCAGTGAAGCGTAGTCCTGGGATCCAGTCGGGATGGCCTGAAGGACGTTAAGGGCGTCGCCTCTCAGCGCTACAATGAGAGCTGTAGCCTTTTCTGTGTTGTTCCAGTTATTTATGGAACAGGCTGCCTCGAACTGACGTAAGTAGGTGCTCCACGGGACCTTTCCGTCGAAGGTTGGGGGCGTCACTCTGCTATGTCCCGTTCCTGATATTCCCGGTGTAACGGTGGGCGGGCGTTGGCGCAGCTCGGCAACTTCCTCTCGTAGAGCGTTGAATTCCTCTTCCACCCCCGTCAGTGGGCGTTGGCGCAGCTCGGCAACTTCCTTTTGTAAGGCGTTGAATTTCTCCTCCACCCCCATCAGCGGGCGTTGGCGCAGCTCGGCAACTTCCACTTGTAAGGCGTCGAACTTCTTTTCCACTGCTGCGATTTCCTCACGTAGGCCCTGTTCTAATTTCCTTTGGCTCTCCTCTAATTTCGTCAGCAGGCACTCTTCCAGATTTTTCTGGCCATCCAGAAATTTGGCGGTTAGGTCCTCTGCTAACTTATTCTGGCTGTCCTTCAGGTCCTCTGCTAACTTCTTCTGGCCATCCTCCATCTTCTTCTGGCCGTCCTCCATCTTCTTCAGGTCCTCCGCTAACTTATTTTGACCGTCTTCCATCTTCTTCTGGCCGTCTTCTAATTTGGCAGTTAGGTCCTTGGTTAAATTCTTCTGGCCGTCTTCTAATTTGGTTTCCATGCCATTTAACTTTTCTAGCAATGCTGCCAATTTCTCCTCCATTTTAGTTGTTTGTCTTGTAAAGGGCATGCACTCACAGGGAAATTAGAGAAAATGACCTGCTCTGGTTTTGAAACCAGGACCGTCAGGTGTTGTGCTTGAGTTCGTAATCCGGCTTCTGACACCAGTTGTTACGTGCCACCCCCTAGTGGCACTTTTGTTAACTGGATTACGGTGGGTAGGAAGCACAACACCAATTACTGCTTAAAGAAGTAATTAACTTTATTGCGGCCAGAAAGATACAGCCCTCTTCAGTAAATACAAGCAATTATTACCTTACTCCAGTTTCCTTACGGCGAGAACACTTCCCCTTTCACTAGTCAACAGACCACAGAAGTTAATCCGTCCTAATGAGTACGGTGGCCTTGACAGAAACTACCTGCTCCTCTCAAGCATGTACACCGACTACACACTGTTTCACAATGTAGCACAATCACTTATGTCGCACTGGAAATGAACACACTCGTTCAAGACACAGTTCCTCTGTAGGAGTCTCAACTTCCCCGCTCCACTAGAGGTTTCGCAAGTCACCACACTTCTGTCGCTCAGAATAATCGCTCACACTAGCTCGTAAAACACAACCACCACTGCTTCACGGGTCACTCTTATATAGCAAGCCGGTGACTCAATAAATGGTTCTAGATCCATCCAGAGTCCACGGCTTCTCGAGGTTTCCACCGCTGGTCCAGTCACGAATCTTCTGGACTATCCCTTTGTCTGTAGTAGCCCTGTTGCATAAGGCGCGCGCAATACAGGAGGCAAGCCACAGCCCAGCCCCTGGGGCAGTTGTGACTCAAGCGGCGAGCGATGACACAAACTCACAGCCGTAACAATATAAATATTTGACCCCTCACTCTTCCTGAGTTTTATCACACCGTTACGTACCCATAAGTACTTATAGCCGTGTTCCCTCTTGAAGTTCCGCGTTAGAGCCAGCAGTTTCTTCTTCTCAGGTGACAGGCTTTCATTTATGTAGATTATGTTCTCTCCAGAAAGCCCCATGTGCTTGGTTGACAGGTTACGCTTCACACGCCTTCGAAACATGAAGTCTTCCTTGTCGAACCGCCGGATAAATTTCACGATGATTCCACCATGAGGCTGATCTGGTCGCTTAGGCAAGCGATGACATGCGTCCACCATCTGATTTTCAATGTTCATGTCCATTGCCCTACCAACGGCTTTAACGGTCTCGAGCACGTCTTCATTTTTAGTTTCAGGGACCCCAAATACCTCCACAGTGTTACGGCGTGAATACTGCTCTCCATCCGAGAGGCGAATCTCCAATGTCTTCACACGGGCCGTGAGATCAGTGTTCTCTTGTTGTAGGGATACAACCTGCTGCGAGATTTCCTTCAGATGAGTATCGTGCTGTTTGATACTCTTCGCATTTTCATCTACTCCCTCATGGCAAAAGTTCAGAGATTTTGTGAGGTCCTGCTCCCGAGATTGTTGTTGTTGCTTCATCTCCCTGATTTCTGTCTGCATTTCTAATAGGAGTTTTACGATATTCTCCAATGAATAACTCTTCGTGTGGTTCCACTTTTCACACGCTACACACTGTACCTTCTTCTTCCCCAGCTCCTTGTCACAGAAGGCGCAGGTCGGCATGTTTCTTGGTGACACAGCTCACTTCAGTAAACAACGATTACACGGATAAACGATGGTACACTAATTAAGCAACGCACACTCAGTTTGTCAAAGTAATTAAAAGGAAGACTTTTCTTTGCTGTAGTTGCAAAATATTCAGATTAGTACACAAAATAATACAAAAAGTTCGGGAGCTGAACAACACGCCACTCTTACTCAGCCGCCATCTTTGCTCGCCATTGTTAAGACATGGCTCACTGACAACTCTGTCAAATGACAGGCAGTACTTCAGTGGAGGTTATGCCAATTGTAAGAACGCATTAGGTTTGTATTAAGAAGTGTGTTGGGAATGCCCATGTTCGCACGACTCACACTGCCGTTATTTGATCGGATACCTATCTTTCCTTCATGCCAAGAAGTAATATCAACTATGAAAGTTGCTTGATGTGCGCACCGTATTCAGAGTGATATGCCTCAACCCGTTTAAGACGACCTGTAGGATAGAGGGCCATGTTTGAATACTGCAGTTGATGACAGTTATCTCCGACATTTGGCTTGTAGGCCAATAGTCCTGAAATGAGTACTGAAAGCCTACCTTACATATTGCCTCCTCTTGATACCTGTTTGCACATAGATCTGTTAAATAAGCCATGAGATACAGTTTAAGTTTTCATGCTATCTGAAATGTCTGCTCTCGGAGGGAAACTACTGTGACATGTATCTGTTTCTTACTCTGTTCAAGAAGTTAATGCTGCTCGTCCTAGAATAGGAAATATATATCAGTGCCTGTTACTCTAGGACAGTAACTATAAGTAATAAAGAGTAACCCTGAATTTTTACTGCTCCGCTCTCGGACAGGAACGGTTGTTACATTGAGTAACTATCTGTTACAGAGGTTCCTCCCGAAGACTTCCTGGATGCTCTGGGAGAGGAACTACTACGCCACGCCTGTGAAGGACACACTGGTCGAGCTTTCCGCGCTCTTGGCGGTGATCTGAACGGTTTCCTCGCAACTCTGGATGGAGTACACGATGTATTACAGCAAGGACAGGCCGCCTTCGTGTACACAGGGGACGAGCTTCATCTGACCACAGAGCGGCCGGCCGTGGGTCATCTGCTGGCCGGCATGCTGAAGTCCATCGCCAAGTTCCTGTATCGCACAGAAGCAACCATCAGCCTATCCCTGGACTCGGATGGGAGACGCTTCCGGTGAGTTGCTTCAATTAGGGATTTCGAACATGTTTGGCTATCAGCCCAGAGTGCTCGAGTGTGTGAATTGTATTTTTCAGATAAGTGTTACTGTGAAGAATTAAGTTATTTTATTTATTTATCGTATGATGCTAACACAAAGAAAACAAAGACATGAATACAGTGTCACAAACATCCGAACAATATGACAACAAGACATCTAACTATTAAAGTTGAAAATATCATAAATCAACATACAGTCTATTTAACCAATTCACTGCTTCTGGAGTAGCACAATTTAAATCGTCCAGACTCTCCGGGAACGCTCGGCAGGGGCAATCAAACACTATGTGTTCCAATGTCTGCAGAATGACATCACAGTCGCAATAGGGCGAATTTCCAACTTCAAGTACTGTATGTAGTACAGAAGCACTTCTTCCCACACCAAATCTAATACGATTGAGTCTACTCCAGGTCAGTCTCAGCAAGTTGAAACCAGCGAGTTTTGTAGTTGGATTTCCAACTTGTACGATGCCTCGAAGAGGAGCTCTTGTCCACTCAGTCTGCCAGCTATTATTGGCTTTGAATTGAGTAAATGTGTGCAACTGTATTTATTTGTAACCAAAATTGGGGTAGGTGCGCCGATACTTTCACCAAGAAGGAGTGTTGAAAAGACGAGAGAAAATCACACTGAAAATGGCCGTTGTTAGTGGCTGGATCCGAGAGAAAACTCCGTACTTTGTGCAACTCCCCACTGAAGTCCCCACTCGACGCAGTCGTATGAGTTTCTGGGCCCATAAATATGTATTAGGTATTATTATAGTGTTACGTGCAGTGGTTGTCTGGCGTGGGGCTCCTAGCATTCCGTAATCCTTAAAGTCATGACATCTTGGTCGGTTCGAATCTTCACGGTAGCTGCAACCTGTGCCGTGGTACTGTATCACAGTATTTGTATTCAAAACATACTCATAAACTGTTCTTCTAGGGAAGATCGGATCTCTACACGGTCGCTAAATCGTGAAGCAACTGCCTGGTTACCATCTGGCTGACCAATGTATTGGAGGCATGACAGTGTACGCTTGCGTTTGCACACAAGATTCCTCTCTTCCCGATGTCTTGCACAAAATTAGACACATTACCAACCCTTTCAGGATATACAGACAAACCGAACAGTTCACATGGTGTATCGGCTAGCATTCTTGGCCGTCGTCCCGGAGATCCGGGTTGGATTACCGGCTCTGACAAGAAATTTAGATCAATTAAGACTACCACTCACGTATCGTAGCTACGTCGGAAAAATCCACCAAGAGGTAATGTTGATCTCTTAATGAGAGAAATCACTCACGTAAAGTTATCAAATTAAACCAGAACGTAACGGAACAATGGAAGTGAGAATATGGACCAAGTCGTTCTAAAATCAGTTATTCATTCTGTGGTGAGAGAGTTGCAATGAAGCAATTAGGAGACAACTAGATCTGATGTACATGTAAGGACATGGTGCAAGAAAATGGCCGCTCTTTGCCAGGGTCAGACATTATCTCCAAGTGGCAGCATAGGCCTTCAATAGCTTCCTTGAGAGTTCAGACTATAATCTCCATGACGTCGAGCAACAATGCTAAAGCGAAGAAAGAAATTATATAGGCCACTCTTTTTTCTTTTTTGTTCTGAAGGAAGCTATTACCTGCGATAACGTTAGTTTCAATGTGAACAACGTCTCTGTAAAGAAAGAACGACGTGTCTACGAAATTAGCTTCTCTCAGCACAAATCCCATGAGAGCAAGTAGGACTTGATCGCTCTCTGAATCACTTTGGCCAGATCTCAAACGGATCTATAACCCTGTATTGCATTACCACATTGTTCATATTATCTGCAATTCACATAAATCAAAGGTAAATATAGATAATATGATTGGAGAGAATCCATGGTCTATCAAACTGGACGATACTGCCATCGTGAATTGTTTCCCAACAAGCCCATGTCTCAAGACGACAACAGTGAGCAATGACAAGACTCGCCACAGACTCCTCAAGTTCCGTTTCTTGTGTATCTTGTCGTTGTTAATTCAGTTAAGGGGCTTGGGACATCTTGGTCATTAGCCCTGTATTGGTGAACCTGTATTGCTGGGATGACTGTAGTAGTGTGTGTACCGTAATTGTACGGTATTAAGGACAGGGATAGGGTAAGCGCCCCGGAAATTGAAGTAAGGTACTAACCAGCATTCCCCTAGAGAGAGAGTGGAAAATCCGAGGAAAACCACAATCAGAATAGCGCCGGGATTCGAACCTGCGATATTCAAACTTGTATCAGCTGCCCACACAGCCGTGGTTCATGCTTTAACGTGCATGACCACGCCACGTGGTGTCTCTTTTTTCAACTCATTTAAATCCAGTAGTCATTTCATTAAATTCCATTTTCATCAATGGTCCTGTTATTATTATTAATTTAGCGTATGGCTTTTAGTGTCGGGAGTGTTCTAGGACATATTCAGCTCCCCAGAGGCTGTAGCTGCTTCAATGCAGACACCCATGGGGTGAGATACAAGTTCCGTTCAATTTCATGTAGTTCCAACTTTCGCTACCAGATGTCACTGATACCTAGTGGTGAACGTTGGAACTTTGATAGAGCGTTTCAACGAAATCTAACCTGAAAATTTATCTTCACACATGTTTAATTAGTGGAAGGATCTTTTACATGCAATAAATCTATGACATGGGACCGCCAGCTTTAATTCCTCTGAAGAATTTTAACGCTCTTAAAAATCTGACGACTTCAGCCGGGTTTGAACCCGCGATCTTGGACATAGAAGCTGTGCATACTTCCGACTACGCCACCTATATTTTCAGTTCAATCAAAATAGAGTCAGCTAGTTTAAATTTTCGTCTGAATAAATTTCCTGTTTTTGTTCATCTAAAGGCATTATTTGTAGGAGAATTATATTTCCCGACGTCGTACCTATTAATTGGGTACCGTCCCCTACACCCTGAGAGTATGTTAGTCTCATAATTATTCATTTTGGTTATAAGCCGTCTGGTTATATCTGGCAGCCTTCCGAGATTCTTTTAATGGCCAGGGGTATTTCAGGCTGAAACGGAGTACACTCAGCCTTAGGAGGCAAAACTGAGCAAAGCCAGGTTCGATTCCCACCTCAGCCATCCTAGAAGAGGTTTTCCTTTTTTACTCCAGGCGAATGTCGAGACGGTTCTTAACTTATGGCCACGGCTGCCTCCTACCTAATCCTCGCCTGTAATACAAATACACATTAATACAGGAATCACAATAACCCAGGTTATCAGACAAATGTACACACACATCCAAGTTCACGGGATTAAATGACCAAGATGTCCAAGGTCCTCAAATTAAATGACAACGAACGATGCAATGCACTTTATTTTTCTCTACACGAACATAGGAACATGACCATAACAAGATTGTTATGTGATTTTGAGTCTTCAGTCTTTGATGCAGCCCTCCATGCCTCCCTGTCCTGAGCTAATCGTTTAATCTCTACATAGCTACCACACCTTACATCCGAGGTAATCTGTTTAACATATTATAACTTCTATACGAGTATTTTAAAATCTCCCCTCGCTGTACCAGCCCGAAGGAGGTCCCACAACGGTAAAGAAGGCGCCGGTTTTAACCCAGCTAAAGGGGAAAAGAAGACTTTGCCGACCAGGGCTGGTCCTTCTTCCAGCCCACCTAATATGAAAAATATAGGGGAAAAGAGGGAGACGGTTCGTCGCCGTCTCTCTCGCCCTCCTGCTGACGGGGTGGCTACTGTCTCTGCTGGCCTTTCCGCTCCCACGACCACCAAGGGAGCGAAGCCTGCTGAAGCCAAGCCCGTCCGTATGGAGGAACTCCCCTATAGGAAGTGAAAAAGATCGGCGGAGGAGAGAGGAACGGTTCAGCGCCGTTTCTCTTCCTCTCCTAAAGGCAGGCTGCTCACGTATCTGCTGGCCATCCCGCTCCCACCACTACCAGTGGAGCGGTGCCAGCAGGAGCGACCTTGTTTTATAAGGACCCGGCGTCTGTGGGGAAGGGACCATCTACTTCCCCAAACACACGTCAACGCCGATCCAGAAAGAAATCTTTTCGGGGCGTATCGGAGACAGACACCCAGTCTTCGGACCGGGAGAAAGTCCCTCGACACCGCTCTCGCTCGAGACTCGTGAGGTCCGACGTCGACCGCGTGCAACCCAAGAGAGCGCCCGCTCCATTTTCTTCGTCTTCGGACGGAGATGTGGAGACTGAGATGTGCTCTCCTGCCCCATCATCTCCAACTAGAAATGGGGAAGGGTGGCAAGCGGTCAAGCATAAATAGAAGACCCACTTCGACTTAAGTCCACACCATGGCACTATTACAATGGAACTGTAATAGCTATTCTGTTCATCTCGCTGAGTTACGACAATTAATATCTTCGTTTTCGGCAACCATTGTCTGTCTTCAGGAATCCAGGTTTCGTCCTGGACATGAAACACAACGCTTCACTTCAAACTCTTCTCTAAAGACCGGGTGGATGGAGCTGTGGCCGCCGGTGGCGTCTGCACTCTCGTCCACTCTACCCTCTTTAGTGAAGAGGTGCCGTTGCGTACTCAGCTAGAGGCAGTTGCAGTTCGTACTTCGTCGCAAGTTTGGCAACAGTATGTAACGTGTACATCCCGCCTGATTCTCAACCGGATTACAACCAGCTGGTGGATCTAGTCTCTCAGCTCCCCCCCCCCCCCCCCTCCTTTTCTCCTTCTGGGAGATGTTAATGCCCACAACACCATCTGGGGTTCCGCTACCACTAGCGGTAAACGGAGAGATTTTGAGAGGCTGATCAGGCAGCTGGACCTGTGTTTGTTGAACACAGGGGAACCTAAGCTCTTCTCTGTTGCACACGGCACTTATTCAAGTGTCGATATTACCTTGTACAGTCGTGCGCTGGTTCCCCTGCTACAGTGGGGTGTACACGGCGACCTTTTTAATAGTGACCATTTACCAATTATCGTTGCTCTTCCGAACCAGAGAGCCATCGAGTTACCAAGTCGATGGCTTCTCCGTCGGGCTGATTAGCCAATTTTCGCGGCACGTACGGTGTTTGCCGAAGATACCTTTGAGAGTGTCGACGATCATACAATTCACATAACGAATTGTATTTTGGCTGCTGCTGAGGAAACAATACCTTCCTCATCCGGCAACTCACGCCGGAAGCTTGTCCCTTGGTGGACAGCCGAGATTGCAGCAGCCATTAAAGATCGTCGACGTGCTTTCAAATGCTATCGGAGGCAAAACACTATGGCCAACCTTATCACCTTCAGAAGGATGCGTGCTAGAGCCCGATATCTGATTCGGGAGAGTAAGCGACATGGGAAAAGTATGAGTCGTCTATGACGGCGCATACTCCTTCATCTCAAGTGTGGCTTAAGCTTCGTCGGATCTTAGGACTCCCGACATCACTGTCGATACCCGGAGTGTCCATCAATGGAGACATCATCACGGACCATCTCGCCATTGCTAACAGTATTGGCTCGCACTTCTCCGATATATCCTGCTCTTGGAGTTACGATCCTTCATTTCTGACTCTGAAGCGGGAGGCAGAGGCTCACCGCTTGTCCTTTGCCACTGCTGCTTCGGAATCCTACAATGTACCATTCTCTGAATGGGAACTGCGCAGTGCGCTTGTACTGTGCAGGAATACGGCTCCTGGACCGGATAACATACATAATCAAATGTTAAAACATCTGTGCGAAGCCAGTGTTGATCCTCTTCAATCGTATATGGATTGAAGGGGAGTTTCCATCTCAATGGCGAGAGGGGATCGTGATACCGATTCCCAAGGCTGGAAAGGATCCCAAGTTTGTAAGCAGCTATAGGCCCATTTGTCTGACAAATGGTCTATGTAAGCTGCTGGAGAAAATGGTGAACCGTCGACTGGTGTGGTTCTTGGAGGAGAGAGGTCTCCTGTCTGAGTACCAGTGTGGATTTCGCTCTCATAGGTCCACCACCGACCAACTGGTGCGTCTTGAGAGCGCCATACAGGAGGCATTTCTCCGAAAGCAGCACCTAGTCACGGGTTTCTTTGACCTGGAGCAAGCCTACGACCCACATGGCGCTACGGGATCCTTTCCACCCTTCACAAGTGGGGACTCCGTGGTAATCTACCGACTTTCATTGCGAATTTTATGTCCGTCCGGCTCTTCCGTGTAAGGGTCGGTAGGACATTATCGCAATACTATACTCAAGAAAATGGAGTTCCTTAGGGTTCTGTGCTGAGTGTCACCTTGTTCGCGATTGCCATAAACGGCATTGTTGCCGCTGCCGGGCCCACGGTAGTTCCATCGTTGTATGTAGACGATTTAGCTCTGCATTACAGCTGTGGAAGTATGGCAATCGTAGAACGGCAATTGCAGCTAGATATTAACTGGGTCGACAGGTGGGCTCACGACCGGGGTTTTCGTTTTTCAGCAGCGAAAACCTCCGTCGTCCATTTTTGTCGGCTCCGGAGGCTACATTTACACCCTGAACTACATCTCAGGGATGCTGCTTTGCCGTTGGATGACACTTATCGCTTCCTGGGGCTTCATTTTGATAGCAAATTAACGTGGCAGCACCATATACGGCAACTGAAATTGACGTGTCTCAGGAAACTGAACATGCTCAAGTTTCTTAGTGGCACTACGTGGGGGGCTGACCGTGCGGTGCTGCTACGGTTTTACCAAGCCCTCGTCCTGTCCCGGCTAGACTATGGTTCTGCGGCATACGGTTCAGCAAGGTCGGCAACCTTGAAAATGCTGTACAGTATCCACCATAGTGGCGTTGGGCTGGCTACCGGTGCTTTCCGGACCAGCTCGATACACAGCCTACTCGCCAACATATGCTTTTAGCATATGCTGCCAATGTGCGTCAAATGCCGCAACATCCGAGCTATCAAGCTCTCTTCAGTATCCAATACCACCGGAGGTACGCCAACCAGCCTCGTGCCACTCGACCGGTTGGTATTAGACTTGATAGCATGTGTACTGAAATAGGATTGGCTGTAGGTCCCTGTATGATCCGGACACCTAGCGAGGTGCCTCCGTGGCAAGTCCCGCGTCCGGAAATTTGTTTAGATCTACACCGAGGACCTAAGGTGAACACGGATGCCTCTGTTTATCGGAGCAGTTCCAAAGCTTAGTTCACCAATTTCCGGAAGCTGGCATTCTCTACACGGATGGCTCGAAGGTGGACGAGAAGGTGGGTTGTGCTTACGTTATTGATGGCGCAAATACCAAAATCTCTTTGCCTGAGGCCTGTAGTGTGTTTACTGCGGAGCTCGTTGCCATCTATGAAGCTCTGCAGTTTGCACTACAGGATGCACGAATCCACTTTCTCGTGTGCACCGATTCTTTAAGTTCGTTGCAGTCAATTGCTACATGTTTCCCGCAACACCCCCTAGTGCAGCGAATCCATGACCTACTAGCCGGTATATGCCGCGCTGACACTCGAATCACCTTTCTGTGGCTTCCAAGCCACATGGGAATTGCGGGAAATGAGTTAGCGGATCAAGCTGCAAAAGAGGCGGTATCACTACCACCTCGACCAATGGAGGTACCCGCTGGAGATATTCGCTCTCAGTTATGCCTACAAGTTCTGGCATTTTGGGAGAGTCAGTGGCTAGCTGACCCACTGCCCAGTAAACTGAAAGCGATCAAGGGAACTACTCGCGTGTGGTGGAGCTCTTTCCGGTCACGGAGAGAGTCCGTCATTTTGTGTAGGCTAAGGATAGGTCATACAAGATCCACCCACTCGTACCTAATGAGAAGGGAAGACTCCCCACTTTGTACCTGTGGAGCCGTTTTCACCGTGGCCCACATTTTAACCGAGTGTGTGGATCTTGCTGACTTACGAAGAAACCTTGGTTTGCAGATGACACTCAAACTTATATTAGCCGATGACGCGGTGGCTGCTGATCGCGTTATCCGCTTTATAAGTGAGAGTGGGTTAGGGCCAGCAATCTAAATTCTCCAGTGAACATTGACTCAACGACTTGTTCGTTTTTAAATGATGATGTTTTTGTTTTTCCGTAATTGTTGTTTATTTTTTTAATAGGTCTTTTTAAATTTAGGTATCCACCTCAAAATTTTAATTTCAATTCCAAATTTGTATTCTTTCATCTGTGTTAAGAGGGGCAGATGACCTCGTAGTTCCGCCCCTTAAAACAACAATAACTAACATTCCTCTCTTCTTCTCACATGCCCGTACAATTAAAGTCGCATTTCTGGTGTCTTCTTAGATATTTCCACAACCTTCAATGTTCCTTTTATTTTTACATTTTCCACTCTATCACACTTAATCACTCCACTCATCCACCTGAGCATTTTCATTTCCGTGATGTCAAGCCTGTTTGTGTGTGTTTACCTTGATGACCATGTTTCAGAGCCATAGAGCAATGCTGGTCTTACAACAGTTTTATATATTTTTCTCTTAACCCTAGGCAGCACTCCTGACATCTTCCTCCAGTTCATTCATCCTCCTGAATCCTGTGTGACACTTCCACATCCAGATTTCCATCTCCAGTCACCACCAAACACAAGTATTTGAACTCATCCACTGTATTTAACGTTTCCCCTTGCATTATGATCTCACAGTCTTGATCAGTATTGGACCTCATATACTCCATCTTCTTCCTGCTAATCCTGAGTCCTGTGTAATCCAAGGCTGCCCTCCACTCTTCTATTTTTTCCCCTATGATAGCTTCGGTGGTGCTAAACAACACAATGTCGTCCGCAAACATCATGCACCAGGGGGCTTGGTCTCTTAATCCACGAGACATTACGTCCACAATTAGGTCGAACAGATATGGACTTAAATCCGAACCTTGGTGTAAACCGACCCGAACCGGAATCAAATCTGTAAGTCCAATGCTGCTTCTAACCTGTGTTCTTGCTTCTTTCGTGAGAGAGTGAGTCAACAGGAGAAAGCATGCTATATTGATCTAATTATTAATATTCTAAGTATGAAAATACTGCAAATATCTTTTTAAAACATGAAAATATTGAGAAATCTAAATGTAGATGTACGTTGTGCCAGTGAAGCATTGGCCTTCCATAGTTCCAGTATGGTATATGGCATATAATAATAACAAATATCACTCCCAGTTCACATCAAGGACATCGAGAAAATTGAACGTCAGATAGTCTACTAAGGAAGATATTCGGGCCCAAGGATATGGATGAGAAAAAGCTCCGAAGAACTCGATGCCTTAACTGAACGATTCTCTTCAGTCGCATGCAAACGGCGTATGAAATTTTATGGACATTTAACACGAATGGATGATTCACATCTAGCTAAGAAAATATTTCTTATCATCAATGGGAACCGACAAAACAAAATTCGCTGGCTAGTAGACACACAAATGGACCTTACTGAAGTCGACATTGATCCAATGACTACAACAAGGACTAGATACAGACAAAATTTGCACCCAAGAATCCATCCGAGAAAAGCTTGAAACTCCAAACCTCATGGACACAAGAAAGACGGCAGGCCCAGAGAGAAAGAATGGAGAAATTTCGGGCGAATAAGAAGTTCAAAAAGATGAATTCCAGTGCTATTTAATGGTTCCACGTGCTCCTTGGGGGGTGAACGAATATAATAATAAATATCTGAAAGGCTTCAGTAGACAGTTGGCAACACTGGCCACCAATAGCTACTGCCCAGGAATTTTCAGCTACTATCCTTTGACAACAATGAACAGAGCCCATGCAGTGCTGTAGAATCATGTTCATCTCGCCCTCTCCTGTCTTGTGTAATGAAGAGTAACACTTTATACATTCAGCTTGGACCTAGTTGCTCCACATAACACGCAGTTCTTTACAACAAAAGTTTACTATCTATTGTCCATGCTCCAGAAGATGGAACACGAAGCAATTTGTTAAAGCAATGTGAATCTCATGTCCAGAGTGGCGAACACAAAACAACTTCAGAACCAACGCGTCTCAAGAAAACTGTTCGAAGTGAAGTAGGCGGCTTCGGTGGAGTAGTCGGTAGCATGTTGAGCTTCTATGCCCAAGATCGCGGGTTCAAATCAGGCCGAAGTCGTCAGAATTTTTTAAGAGCGTTAAAAGTCCCTCAGTAGCCTATACCTTCCATCGGAGGGGAAGTAAAGCCGGAGGTCCCATGTCATAGATGAATGGCATGTTAAAGAACCTTCCACTAATTACACCTGTGTGAAGCTAAAATGTATAGGTTAAAAATGTAAACAACGCTCTTGGATTCCTACGTTCGTTGCCAAGAGCCGACTGCGGTGGCGTCTGGTAGCTAAGTTCTGAAGTAGTAGTCATTGACGGTGGCGTTTGGCGGCAAAAGTAGAAACTATTTGAAAAATGCAAAAGTCTGCAGTCCTTACTTGAATTGAAAAACAGATAACACACACTAATACAGTCATCACAATTAATACCGGTTACCAGACAAATTCTACACACACCCAAAGTACACGGGGCTACATGACCGCGTTGTAGCAGCTCCTAAAATTAAGAACCAACCAACCGAAGTAAAGTAATCTCATCTATAGAATTAGACTTGAAAATGAATTCATAATATCAGGTTGTTGTTGTTTCTTCATTTAAGATCATGTTGCATTTTGCTCATTAGTAGGTGTGATAAATGATTGTTAATTCCCACGCAATTTATTTGAGTTCATTACTGTGCTGACCAAATGAAAAGTAGTTCTTTGTTTAGATAATCAAATTAACCATATCTACAGTGGTCCCACAAGTCTCGTGCCCCGGGAAACATAAAATCCAATCATATAGGCAGAAATGGGCAAACTTTTTAGGGGCAGGGCCAGATGCTATACAAAATAATCTAGGTGGGCCGAGAAAAAGAACAACACATGTTTATAGATTATACACTTTTTATTTCTTAATTTTATATCATGAATTGTGTAGTAGCTTGACCAATTTATTAGCGTCGGCATTTCTGAATTGAAATGTGGCGCACACGGGACTGTCAGCTATTTACTGTGCGACAGAAATCCCTTTACATATTTATGCCAGTTTATTGGCATACATTTTACAGTGTTGCCTAAGTAAACTTTTATTAGAAGATTTTTAGTCGGCCAATACGAGTGTGCCCAATTAAATTGGTTGGTTCCTCAGTTTAGGAGCTGCGACAACGTGGTCATGTAGCCCCGTGTACTTTGTGTGTGTGTAGAATCTGTCGGATAACCGGTGTTAATTGTGATGGCTGTATTAGTGTGTGTTATCTGTTTTTAATTCAAGTAAGACTGCAGACATTCAAATTTCAGGTAGTTGCTACTTTTGCTACCAAACGCCACCATCAACAGCAACTAGTTTTGAACTTGGTTACTAGATGCCACCGCAGTCGGCTCCTGGCGACGAACGTTGGAACCTAAGAGCGTTAGTGAAATCTAACCTATAATTTAGCTTCACAGAAGTGTAATTAGTGGAAGGTTGCCGTAAATCTATGACATGGGACCGCCGCATTTACTTCCCTCGTCAATGCATACAGTGACCAAGTTAACTGCTCTCAACAGGACCGCGCAAGACTCAACCAGATAAGTAGCCTGTACAATACAATCTGAATTGGCCATTTACAACAACCACATATTCAGTCCAAACAAGCAAATTCCGGAGGTCAATCACCACTTCCAGTATCTTAACAAAACATCACATAGACTAGAACTAACAAATAAAGACGAGTTGCATTATCTCAACAAATACTGCAATTAAGTAAATGTATGTATTGTAAATATTTTCACCCATATTTTCAGACATAGATTTTATAAAATAAGTGTAATGGATCTGATGATGATCGCTTGACGATCGAGACTGGTCATCCAAGTGTATTTATTAATCTCGTAGCTTGCCACGGTGGGTGAGTGGTTATAGTGTCGGACTACCAACCCCAAGATTGCTGGTTCGCCCCTGGCCATTTTAAGTGATTTTTGAAGGCGAAAAAAATCACGATATTCATGTCATACGTTGTTGGCATGTTAAAGAACCCATTTGAATTCAGTAGGCCGTGTTCAAAGGCAAAATTAATCTCGGGATTTTCCGCCTACACAAAGTTCCTCCATTCTCTACTTGAAAGCGCTGTAGTGTCAAGGAGTTTAGATATCTAACCTCCTTGATTTTCATAGTGTTCAAAGGAACGACGAAATTCGACATGCAAGCTACCCTCTGGGTGTCAATTAACAAAGCTTGCACCAGGCTCCCGAGGCCATACGATATTATTATTATTATTATTAATCTCGTGTATTTTTCTTTCGGTATTAGGGAATAACCCATCTCATTTGGGTACAATCGTGTTGACCGACTGAAAAGCATCAAACTTTTAATTATACTCCTTGATGAGGACAAAGAGTTATAACTAGGGACCGGACACGTAGGGGTATACCTATTTTTTCCATAATTCTAAATATAAAAATACACTTTTCCGAATCTTACTCAAAAGAGCCATAGGCCTATTCATGAATTCTCTAGTACCTAAATAAATCTAAATGATATGCGAGTATCTAAACATACCTAATTGCAGTTTTGTTCCATTTATTGTAGTATAATTGAACTTTTAGTCCTTACTTTTTGAAAATAAACATGAAGATAGTGTTTATTCCTAGCTCTAGTTTAATGAGAGAAATCCTACCTACTAGAAAATGCAAATATTGTCAGCACATTTCAGCTTATATATTGTTACCTGCCACACCTAGTGGCACTTTTGTTAACTGGATTACGGTGGGTAGAAAGCACAACACAGGCTGTTCCTTTTAAAGAAATATTAATTTTATTTCGGCCAGAAGGTTACACTACTCATCAGCAATTACAAGCAATTAGAACCTTACTCCAGTTTCCTCAAGTCGAGAACACTTCCCCTTTCACTTGTCAATGAGCCACAGAAGTTAATCCTCCCGCTAATGAGCCTGGTGGCCTTGACAGAACTACATGCAACTTCTTCCTTTTGTACACAAATTACAGTTACTAACGATAACTTGCTACACGCAGCTTCGCTGTTCACGAGCTGGGAAACAATGTCACTGGATTTCGTAACCACAATATCTCAGACAGTATAATCACACTCACTCAAAACACAGGCAGTCCCCTGTATGCTTCTCACTTCCTCGCTGTCAAGAGAAAAGGCTTAACTAGGGGTTTCGCAAGTCACCACACTTCTGTCGCTCAGGATAAACGCTCACACTAGCTCGTAAAACACAACAACAACAACTGCTGCTTGACAGGTCGCTCTTATATAGCAGGCCGGTGACTCAATAAATGCTTCTAGACCCATCCAGGGTTCACGGCTTCTGGAGGCTTCCTTCACTGGCTGAGTCACGAATATTCTGGACCATCCCTTTGTCATAGTAGTCCTGTTGCATAAGGCGCACACAATACACTGAGGCAGAGCAGCCCAGCCCGGGGGCAGTTGTGACTCATGCGGCGAGCGATGAAACAAACTCACAGCCGTAACAATATTATTGTTTGGTTGTTTACTGGCAGGAAAGTGGGTATAATTGTCTTATTATTTCAAAGAATCCTATATTCTAAATAATCAAGGTCAATTAAACGGACTAAAGTGTGAAAATCACCTCTGACATCCTTGGTTTTATTGAATTGTAATAATTTGCATATATAACCTCTTCAGACCCGGAAGCCTCCGTGGCTTAGGCGGCAGCACGCCGGCCTCTCACCGCTGGGTCCGTGGTTCAAACCCCGGTCACTCCATGTAAGATCTGTGCTGGACAAATCGGAGGCAGACAGGTTTTTCTCCGGGTACTCCGGTTTTCCCTGTCAAAATTTCATTCCAGCAACACTCTCCACTATCATTTCATTTCATCTGTCATTCATTTCATCATTGCCCCAGAGGAGTGCGTCAGGCCTCGGCAGCTGGCACAGTTCATATCCTCGCCGCTAGATGGGGGCTTCATTCATACCATTCCTGACCCGGTCGGAGACCGGAAGTAGGCTGTGGATTTTCAACCTCTTCAGACCCAATACTAAATTTATAGCTAGGGTTTTCTGATTCTGTCTTTATTTCTTATTAAATAATGGCAAAAATCACACATATTTTAAGACACAAGAAATATTTTAATAAAGTATTAATATGACACACCACTGTTGCCGATCGGGACAGTTACGAGCGCCAAGTCATAGCCATAGAGCCTGACTATCTACGGTCTGGAAATACGAATTGGTTCGAATCTCTCAGTTAGACATTCTTGAAATGGTTTTCCACGGTTTATCGTTTTCAAATCCAAGCGAAACTGGGACAGTATTTTCTAGCAGGCCACAACCGCTTCCTTCCAACTTCTTGCCCAGTTTGATTCACCTCCACTCATTTTTAGCCTATTATCAATTATGAAAAAATAGGCTTATGAGATCACCTTTTGTCCGTGTGTGTGTGCGTGTGTGTGTGCGTGTGTGTGTGTGCGTGTGTGTGTGTGTGTGTGAGGTGTATGTGTGTGTGTCCCTAATAACTTCTAAACGGCTGGAGCGATTTCAATGAAACTCGGTAAGTTCCTAGCACTATTCAGGACGACCCCGACCGTGCCCTTGACATTTTGTTACGTCTCACCAATCCAACATGGCGGCTGTGCGAAATATTTCACCAGCATTCAATATCTCCGAAACTATTCCCGATATCATCCTGGGATTTTTTACGGCGATAAAGGGAACGACTAGAAGTTCATCTATGTGACTTTTGAAAAACTGGTAACTGCAAAACCAACATGGCGGCCACGCGAATTTGCGACTTTTAAATAGACGTTTCTCGCGATTTAACCAACCAAACGCAATCAAACTTGGTACAGTATATTATACATATTGTAATGCACCGACATCTAACTTCGTTCAATTGTTTACATAACCGCAAGATGGCGGATGTGCGAATTATTTCACCAGCAATCTATATCTCTGAAACTATTAGCGGTATCTCCCTGAAATTTTGTACGGAGATAAAGGGCACTACTGGAAGTTCATCTATAAGACTTTCAAAAACCGGTTAACTACAAAAGGAACATGGCGGCCAAGTGAATTTGGAAATTTTAAATAGACCTTTCTCGCGATTTAATGTTCCAAACGCAATGAAATCTGGTGCAGGAAATCTTTATACACATTGCAATACACTAGTATCTAATTTAGTTCAATTGTTTACATAACCTCAAGATGGCAGCTGTGCGAATTTAAAATTAAGTTTTTGTTTCTTGTGTCGTAGTCATGCGATCGAAGTGAAAGTTTGAATAATGAACCTACGCAATAATTTTCCTTTAATGGTACATGACTCTATGGCCTATACATTTAACAATCCAACATGGCAACCATCCGACATATTTAGACGGCTCTGAATATCTACGAATCTATTATAGCAATCAAACTGAATTTTTTTTTGTTCATAGGGGCTATGAACTTAAGTTCACCTATAGGACTTTAAATAACCTGGTGATCACAAATCCAACTTGGCGGCGACGCGAAGTTTAAATATTCACATCGACGTTTCTCGCAATTTAACCCGCCATCGGTAGCGTTGTCCTCACTTACGCGAGAGGTAGCGTGTATATGCGCTCCTTAACATCAGCTTGGTGTATGATTTAGTGCTTATACGGGCTCTTCTTCGCATTTAGAATAAATTATACTAGTCTTTGGTTATTTATTAATATATCTAGGTGAGTATATACTTACATATTTCTATATATCCACAATAGTTTATTACCTAAAAATTAACTACTAAAATGTTGACTCCTACATTATTTTCGTTCTTTTAGAAGGTAATTATAATTTTTTTTATTAGACTCGTTTTATGTTACCCCTTTATATACACATAAATCTACATAAACATTACTAAATATTATAAAAAGAAACAAAAAGCCTTGGCATTACATTGCTAAACAACTAATTTCATCATGATTTGTAAACCACATAATTTTCTATCATTGCCCTGTTCACTCATTTCACTCTCTGAATACCGGGTGAGTTAGCCGTGGTTGTTACGGCGTGGCTGCAAGCAGTCGCTCACATCAGGGAGGCGAGGAGGTTCGAATCCCCCCGCCGGCAACCTTGAAGATGGTTTTCTATGTTTCTCCATCTTCCTTCCAGGCAAATGCCGGGGTTGGTCCCTAACTATAGGCCACAGCCGATACCTTCCAATTCCTAGTCCTTACATTCACAATTTCCTTCCCCAGATAACACTCCACACGCGACGGTACTTGTAGCTCACCCCTCGGGTGTCCGCTAGAAGCAGCTAATAACTCCGGCTAGCCGAACACACCCGGCACTAAAAGCCATATGGTAAAAAAAAACTATCTGAATCGTTGGATTGCTCAGTATCAGTTTGATGCATGGAATGTTCACTAGGAGCATCAGTTAGACAGTCAGGAGCACAGTCTTGGTTGTCAACAAAACATCTGTAAATACATCGTCCTCTTCTTCAATCCAGCTCAAAAGAACAGATTCACTAGGCCTATTAGCCTTTAAAACTTCACTTTGACACTTCTCACAAAAATATTACACCAGCACGGAAAGCTTAAAAAATGTAACGCCAAAGGTATCGAGGCTAGAAGCCACCTAACACTGCCTGTGACGATACCGGTACGCACTTAGCCCTTTCCTACACGTGACACGTGCGCGTGAATCATCGCATAACAAAGCAAAACATGTGACTCATATACGCATTTGAGAATACCTGGAGTTTGAAAAGGTTGAGTCTTAAAACAAAAAAACTTTTCTTAATAAGGAATGTTTTTGTTAGGAGCGAACTAACGATACCGATGGCGGGTTAACCATCCGAGTGCAGTGAAACTTGGTACAGTAAATCCTTATACTAATGTTAATCTATGGCATCTAATTTATTTCAATTGTTTCCATAACCACAAGATGGCAGCTGAGCGAAATTTAAAAATCTCCTTGTTACTTCTTGTGTCCTAATCATGCGATTGAAGTTTGAATGCTACACATACTCAATAATCTTCATGTAACAGTACATAACTCTAGGACCTACATATATACAATCCAACATGGCTACCATCAGAAATATTTTGTCGGTTCTCAACATCTACGAATCTATTACAGCAATCAATCTGACATTTTGTATGCTGATAGTGGCAATGAACATAAGTAGGATATATGAAAATAGGCTGTATAGTTCTTCATCGAACTTCCTGCTATCTCTCAGTAACATCCCTGATACCGGGTGAGTTAGCCGTGGTGGTTACGGCATGACTGATGGCAGTCGCTCACATCCGGGAGGCGAGGAAGTTCGAATCCCCCCGCCGGCAACCTTGAAGATGGTCTTCTGTGGTTTCCCATCTTCCTTCCAGGCAAATGCCGGGGTTGGTCCCTAACTATAGGCCACAGCCGCTACCTTCCAACTCCTCGTCCTTACATTCCAACTTCCCTCCTTCCCTCCTCAACAGTACTTGTAGCTCACCCATTGGGTGTCTGTCTCGAAGCAGCTACAAAACTGGCGAGCCGAACATGTCCTCGGACACTCCCGGCACTAAAAGCCATACGCTAAAAAAAAAAAAAAAAAAAACATCCCTGATGAGCTAAGTGTTGGGAGAGTATCCGGCCGTAAAAACTATCCACTGACTCATCTCTTTTCTTCCGTTATTAACCCCATAGAAATGGAGTATATTAAGGGAGAGAATTACATAATAATAATAATATCGTATCGCCCATAGGGCAGCTTGCATGTCGAATTTTATCTTTCCTTTGAGCGCTATGAAAGTCAAGGAGGAACTTCTCGTGTTGGCGGAAAATCCCGAGATTGATTTTGCCATTATGAACACGGCCTACAGAATTCAAATAGTTTCTTCAACATGCCAACAACGCATGACATGCGAATACGTATGACGAATGACAGTTCTGAATTCGCATAATACCAACTGCTGCCAAGAAAAATAATGTTAAACGTGTGATCTCTGGGTCTGAAGAGGAGGAGAGTAAATATTGCCTAAAAGTGTGAAATTCTCGGTGATAATTTGATAAAAGACGTATCATAGTGTAAAATATTTTTACACTCTTGTTGCAGTCATATTTTCTACTAATAATTAGGCATTCATTTTAAGCTTTGCGGATTTTATGTTGACTTTTGCTACACATTAAACATAGAAACCTATTTGAAAACTTCTCTTTTTTTGGCGTGTGGCCTCTTGAGAGGCTGAGTGCAGGTCTTTCTAGTCGACTCCCGTGGGCGGCCTGCACGTCGGGATGAGAGATGGAATGGATGCAGATGAATAAAACTGGGCAAGGAAGTGGAAGGAAGCGGCCGTGGCCTGTCAGAAGGTACCGTCCCAGCATTTGCCTGGTGTTGAAAATGGGAAACCACGGAATACCATTTCAAGGGCGGCCGACGGTGGGGCTCGAGCCCACGTGTCTATCGAGTCAGCAGAGAGCTTGGCCCCATGACCTAACGTTGCGCTTTAGCCGGCGTAGCCACTGCTGTCGGTATTTGAAAACTTATTCTACGTATTAAAAACCTAAAGAAACTATTTTATGCATTTGTAAACCTAACATGTCTATTTTAAAAACCTACAAATCCGGTCCCTAGTTATAACTATACCCATTCATTTAGGAGAAAGTGGGCTATATGCTCTTTACTGAACATCTTGTTTCTAAACTTAGATCTGTTATGCCAGATTTACTAACCTTGATATTATGTGTTGTTCCATCATTTAGATGAGACATTGTCACATGTAAATGTTGTGAATCCGCATTTCACGCATCTTGTAACAGTCCGTCTGATGAAACGGGTAAAACGGTCATTAAATTATGTCAAATTAATTGTCTTGGTCATAAAATTACGCCGCCGAACATCTGGAGATATGATTGGTAGCACCCTAGGATCGTCCATGTTCTCAACTTCATGAAAATAAGAGACCTCCACAGGCCATTATTAGGGTAAGATTTTGTCGACCGTGGGAGGAGACAGCGTGTGCCTTGGGAGTAGATGTAGCGATATTACGGTGCCGCACGGTCAGAAATACGCTAGCAAGTAGTGAAGCTCTTAAGTCAGTTGAATCTCGAAAAGAAAGCGGTAAGTCATTATTTTCTCCATTCCACGTGACAAAACATCGTTGTGCCAACAAAATAGCATTATTCCACCGCGTGTCGGAATATTGAATTGAGGAAATGTCTATGCTAAACAAGGAAAGCATTTATACAAAAAGAGGAATTTGTTGACATCGAATATAGATTTCGGTATTAGGAAGTCATTTTTGGAAGCCTTTGTCTTGAGCTCGGTACTATCTCTTCTTCTTCTTCTTCTAGCCTTTGTCCCGCAGAGCAGGGTCCGCTCTTCTGCACAATTGCCTCCATCTTGCACGGTCTGCAGCGTCATTCTTCTCAACATTGGCAGCTCTCATGTCCTCCTTTATTTGGTCAAGCCACCGCTTCTTGGGCCTTCCTTGTGGTCGCTTGCCTACTACATCTAGTTGTAGTCTCTCTTTGCCACTGTGTCCTCGCAACATCGTAGTACATGTCCGTACCAACGCAGGCGAGCTTCCAGCATCTTGTCAGTGATCGGTGCCTCTTACATGGACATTGGTGACATGATCCAGTCTTCTTAGGCCAATGGACCAGCGCAGCATTCTCATCTCCATGGAGTGCAGCACTTGCTCACATCTGTTGGTTACTGGCCAGCACTCACTTCCATACAATGCTACAGGTCGGATCACTATGCGATATATAATACTTTTGACTCCAGCTGTACAGGAATCTTACGATCTCATAAAACTCATGTCACCTGCCGCAATTTAGCCCATGCTGCATTTGTTCGCATTTGTACTTCTCTCAATATGTCTCCATCTGATGCTATGTATGAGCCCAAATATCGAAATCCAGTGACCTCATTGAGTTGTTTTCCATCAATAGATATAGAGCCATCAGTTTGCTCTCCAAACTCCATGTATTCAGTTTTGGAAATGTTTAATTTCAGTCCATATGCATCAAGATGGTCTTTCCCAATTTGTGTTTGCTACTCTAGGCCTTGGCGTGTCGCACTTGCCAGCAAGACATCATCGGCGTACAGAAGATTCCAGAGATGTTTGGTCTGGATATCTACAGTTGCCATTTCCATACACAAAATAAAAAGAAGCGGTGACAATGCTGAGCCTTGATGAACACCAACGTTGATGTTGAAAGTAGGTGAAGTCACCTCTGCACACCTCACCCTACTGGTGACGTTGTTGTAAAGAGATTGTACACATTCAACATATACTTCAGTCACTCCATGTGCTCGTAAGGATTGCCATATAAGGTCATGGGGCACTCTGTCGAAGGTCTTTTCTAGGTCCAAGAATGCCAGATTGCATTCTATGAGCAATGTGACCGCATGGATGGCGTCCACTGTTCCGCAGTCTTTGACAAAACCACACTGGTTTTTAGTTACCGAGGCAATTTCACGAAGGCGCACGTCCAATACACGTTCAAAAATTTTCATTGTGTGGCATATTAATCGAATTGGCCTGTAATTGACACACTCGTAGACATCACCTTTGTGCTTCCAAAGCGGAACAGTTATACCTGTGAGCCAAATTTTGGGCACCTCGCGAGTTGTGATGATCTTGTTGAAAAGTGCTGTAAGAAATGTTGTGCCCCTCTGCTCCATTAACTTCCAGACTTCAGCAGGTATGTCGTCTGGTCCAGTGGCTTTTCCATTTTTCATCTTGCGCATTGCACTCTCTACCTCCTCAGTTGAGATCAATGTCTAGGCCCTAGTATTGGCTGGTGAATGGGTATGGGTTGGTGAGTGTTCTCCTCATTACTGATCTTTTCAAAGTATCCCTTCCAACATTGCAGGATTTAATTTGGTTCATGCAATAACTGGTGATTGCGTGGTACTATATGGAAGTGAAACTTGGACTATTGGTGCAGCAGAAAAGAGGAGAATTGAAGCGTTTGAAATGTGGTGTTACAGGAGAATGATGAAGATCAGATGGGTTGATAGGGTTACTAACGAAGAGGCATTAAGACGAGTGAGAGAGGAGAGATGTCTCTGGCGAGTGCTAATGAAGAGAATAGATAGGTTGGTAGAATACGTACTAAGACACCCAGAAATAGCAAACTTAGTTAAGGAAGGAAGGGTCGAGGACAAGAACTGTAGGGTAGACCAAGATTGGAATATGTTAAACAGATTGCCTCGGATGTAGGGTGTGGTAGCTATGTAGAGAAGAAATGATAAGCTCAAGACAGGGAGGCTTGGAGATCTGCATCAAACCAGTCAAAAGACTCAAGACTCAAACTACAACAACAGAGCAAAAGGTCGACCTTGTGTAGCGACTGGCATTCTTGTTTGTCACCACCCCGTCCGGGTTCGATTGTTGACTTGACCAAGAAATGTAATTCCGGTCTGAGGGCTGGAACAAGGTGCACTCAAACTCGAGAGGAAAAACTGAAAAGAGGTGAGTTCGATTTTCATCTTAGCCTTCTTGGAAGTGGTTTTCCGTTTATTGTTTCACGTAACTGTTTTATATGTTTCTTTGTTAGATGTGCATTGCTATCTTTATTTTTTATTCCTGTAATATTCTAACTTAATTTCTAGTTTACGTATGTTATTCAATGGTAGTATTTGTGTATTTTATTATAACTATGTGGTTAAGTGTAAGAGAGGGCCACGAGCCCTAACGTCGCCACTGCAAAAGACATAAATAAATAAAATAATAAATAAATATGTTTGCAATGTTGTGAAATGTCTAATGTTCAATGTCTTAATTATATTTTCTTTTATGAAACTCAAAGTAAAATGATTTTTTAGAATTTCCGCTAACAGAGGAGCCTTGTTAATGCAAAATGCCACACGTTTTGCTTTGATTACTACATTCTACTTTTCGTGAAGATTTAGAGCTGAGGGATTTGGAGTCATTTTACTGATGATCCGCTCTTGAACTATTCAAAGATTCATGAACTGTGGATTGAAATTACCTGACTTAGAGTGTATACTCCAATGTCAATGAAAAAAGAGAAAACAGACCCAGCTCAGGTATCCCTCAGAATCCCTAATTCTAAAAGTCTCCAGACACAATTCTTTACGCGAAAAGGTGTAAGTGTACGGGAGAGAAAACATTACTTAGTAGGGTAACAAAAGATGCCAGCAGTTGGTCAATAAAATGATTTTGAATAAAACATCCTGACAGATTTAAATTCTTTATTTGATTCTAATAATGTTCACTCCTTCGTAGGCTATTAAATGTATGTCTGCAAGTAGGCTATTGGTTATGATATTTACAACAATTTACACTTAGGCTCTTTAGTTGCAGCAGTAATTAAACTCTGTATGTAGCAGAAACACTTAAATTAACACGATTTGGTATGTATGTATGTATGTATGTATGTATGTCTACCCCTTATTATTCCCGTTTTCCAACGGGGTCGGGGATGAGATGCGATGGAAGTCTTTGTGGCGATGGTTTTTACGGCCGGATGCCCTTCCTGACGCCAACCTCATGAGAGGAGTTAATGAGAGATGAAATGAATGATGGTGAATGAAACTGGGCAAGGATGTGGATGGAAACGGCCGTGGCCTGTCAGAAGGTACCGTCCCAGCATTTGCCTGGTGTTGAAAATGGGGAGACCACGGAAAACCATTTCAAGGACGGCCGACGGTGGGGCTCGAACCCACGCGTCTATCGAGTCAGCAGAGAGCTTGGCCCCATGACCTAATGCTGCGCGTTACCCAGCGTAGCCACTACTGTCGGTAAATTAACACGATTTGGTGATTCAGACAAATTAGAGAAGACTGAAAGACGAATTCTGAGAAAAATACTGGGAGCTAAACTAAATAATAACGCAGAATATAGGTTACGACCAAATAGAGAGTTATATTTGAAATGTGAAAAATTAACTGATGTAATGAGAAAGAGAAGATTGCAGTTTTTCGGGCACATTTATAGAATGGAAAATAGTAGACTAACTAAACAGATCTTCAACTTACTGAATAGTAACAAATTCCAAACCCACATGGTTCATTGAAATTGACAAAGATTTGACAAACGCCAGAATTCAGACAGACACAATAGCAAACAGATCACTCTTCAGAAAAGCTATTCAAAAGGCAGAATTTCAAGAAAGGAAGAAACAAACAACTGGCAGAAAGTGGACTCAGGAGGAGAAAGATCGTCACTCTAGAAGGACGAAAGAAATTTGGAAACAACGGAAATTGAATACAATGGACAATATCCATAGTTGATTCATCGTACCCTCCAAATGGGTTATTCGAAAGGAGAAGAAGAAGAAGAAGAAATAATCTAGCACAACTAGTCAAGATATGTGATTTTATCATTTCAAATGATCTTGTCGACTTCATCGTTATGCTTTGGTCTACCGTTATGCGTTACGGTTACGGCGTGTATGACGTCATGTTGTTGTTCAGTGCATATACACCGAGTATGAGTTTACTCCTGGGGTCTGGCGTTATGCGATACGGAGACGGCGAGTGCGTGACGTCATGCAGCAGAGTGCACCTCCCGCTCTCCGTTCCCCGCGCGGTAAGCCTAAGTTAAAGGGTAATGGAGTCTGTTGAGTCTTAGTTTACTCCTGGGATCTGGCGTTATGCGATACGGAGACGGCGAGTGCGTGCCATCATGCAGTAGAGTGAACCTTCCGCTTTCCGTTCCCCGCGCGGAAAGCCTAAGTTAAAGAGTAATGGAGTCTGTTGAAAGGGTCCTGGGGCCCTCCTGAGCCTTTTTAACATGTGTAGCATTTGTAGCATGCGTCATTTGAAATGATATAAAGTCTAGTCTCTCAGATTGACTGTATCTTTTGTTTTTGTTGATTAACTGATAGCGATAATTGGACCTTCAATTGTGCTTGCTTAGTGTGATTGTTATTGATTGGTCAGGTTATTGTAGATTGTGCACTTAGCTGTTTGAGAGATGTGTGGTTCGTTACCACGCAGCTGCCACCTACCGCTGTCTGCACTGAACTGGAAGGAAATTCATGTCTTGTCTCGTTATCTCGTTTACTCCTTCACCTTTTCTCTCGCATTTCTAACTTCATGTGTCTGTCGAGAAATGTAACTTAAAGTTTGTTGCAATGTCTAGAACACCCATACTAATAAGCAAAGATTTAATAGCCTAGGTGTAAAGGATCTGATGATGACCGCTGACGATCGAAACTGGTCATCCAAGTGTATTTATAAATCGCATGTATTTTTTTTTTTCAGGATTAGGGAAAGTCCCATTACAATTAGGTACAATCGTGTTGGCCAACTGAAAAATTACAATTCAATTGTTAGATGCAGGAATCGAACGCAGGCCTCCAACAATGTTAGCCACAAGGTGGACCATTTCGCTCGATGTGCTTATACCTAAAGCCCTGTGCGGATAAGCTGCGGATAATGTTCGGAGAAACTTTGCGGATAGTTTTTAGAATACAATCCGAACTTGTTTATTATCATTATTAGGACCCGGATGTTTATGACATACCGGTATCATATGTTTCCGTTATGTGTTTTTCATGACAAATGTAAGAAGATGATTTAAGATAATCTCATTCAAATTATGTCATTAAGCATAATTAACACTCCGAACAGAAAGGGGTTGCAATTCGGGTTGTATAACATTCATTTTAAACATGGCACATGGCATACAAAGCCTAAGGAAACGACTCCTTCCTCAAATGTCTAAATATATTGCTTTAGTAATTTATGCTTTATCCCTCCCTATTATTATTCCAGTTTTGTACCGAATATAAGGTCTCATTAACACCAACCTACTTACACATAAGGGGTACCTACAGGTTCAGCATAACCCAATGCGTAAGCGAAACGCACTCACTTACTCTTTAAATGCCTAACAATTAAATAAATACCTTAAAACATGTATATTTACAATGAAATAATGAAAGAATGCAACACGGTAACCATGGTAACAGAATCTCATAGGTCCATCTATTTCTGTAAGACGCAATGCAATTCCAATCATTACATTACTGTGAAAGTTTCCAGACGGTAATAAGGTTATCACTGAACCAAATTAAGCTGTAAAATTCATCAATACATACAGTATAATGCGCTTAAGAGGCCCAAGGGGCACTCTATAATATTGCACGCAATATTCACGGGTAAGTGTGGTACGAAAGGTCTTTTTCACCCGACTATAAAGGGTCTCCGAAAACCACATTAAAAGGCCCTTAAAATAGCAGTGTCTGTGATATTCCCAGAAAACTAACTTCGCTCTGATATACCTATGAAGGAATGACAAACCACTAACCACTGCACCAGTAGCTGAATTGATATCATCATCATTCTCTACGGCTTATCCCAATTAATTGGGGTCGCCGGAGCCAACCCCGGCTCATTATGGTTTTGGCCGGGGATTTAAGACCGGATGGCCTTCCTGACGCCATGTGATTTTTCAGGTGAAAATTCCACCCCGTTGTCACCGGGATTCGAACCCCGGCCGTCCGGGTAAAAGACGAGCAGAGAAGCCACTACGCCATCACGCTCCCGGTAGCTGAATTGATAAAGTCTGTTTATTCATACCAAGGATAAATGAGTCATAGCATTCATGATTGAGATTTTGCTAAGTGTAATCTTTACAACTAGACTATTCGCGGGCGAAGCCGCGATGGGTAATGCTAGTCTAATTTAAAATATTATTGTAATGCCAGTAGATTCGGATAACAGTTGTGCGGATGCGGATAATGTTTTGTTTATCAGCGCCGGGCTCAACTTATACCGCATTATTTTGTGGTTCAACAAGTACTTTTAGGAGATACTTTAGGTGTATCATGTGCTTAATATCTAAAGAAAAGTCGAAAGAAAAACATTCCGTGTATTTGACGTGTAGGTCTGCACTTCATCTCGCCGTCTCGGAGAATATTCAGACTTTCTTGTTGACTGCGTACAACTTCGTATAGGAGCGAAAGAAATTGGAGTAAAGCAGCCAACTTGTATCAATGCTTAATGTTACGGAAGCGATGTGGCGCTAACTTTTGGGAATCTGAGTCATACGTAACGACCTACTTCGAGGAATATCGGAAATCCCCTTGAAAGACGAGACAAGTTTCTTCCGTCAAGTACATTATGATAATGAAATACTTTCCTCTGATGTATAGGGTGGGTGGGGTATCACTACTGCAGGGTGTCTCTACTTTAATAGACAGTATGGTATGTGTGTTTGAGTCTTCAATCTTTTGACTGGTTTGGTGGAGCCATCCACGCCTCGCCGTCCTGAGCTAATCGTTTCATCTATACATAGCTACCACACCCTACATCCGAGGCAATCTGTTTGACATATTCGAACCTTGGTCTACCCCTACAGTTCTTGTCCTTGACCCTTCCTTCCATAACTAAGCTTGCTATTCGTGGGTGTCTTAGTATGTGTCCTACCAACCTATCCCTTCTCCTCACTAGCAGTCGCCAGAAAAATCTCTCCTCTCCCACTCTCTCCCTTCTTCCATAACTAAGCTTGCTACTCATGGGTGCCTTAGTATGTGTCCTACCAACCTACCCCTTCTCCTCACTAGCAGTCGCCAGAAACATCTATCCTCTCCCACGCTCTCCCTCCTTCCTTCGTCCAGTCCTTCACTCACTCCCACCTTCCCTCCCTCTCTTTCACCGTATTTCCTTCTCTCCCATATCCCGCCCTCCTAACCTCCTCCCTCCTTTCTTCACGCTCTTCCACGTTCACCTTTTCCTGCTTTCCGGGTTCAAATACCGGCGGGTGCATGTGAAATTTGAGCTCAACAAAGAGGAGATTAGACATGTTTTCTCTTGGTTCTCCAATTTCCGCTAGCAGTTTTATTCTATTAATACTGAAAGTTAGAGGCGAGTGTTGCCTGTGTAACCAATAAACAATCCGTTGACTGGCGGAAGAGCAATTCTGTCGATCGATTATGGTATTTGTACCCACAAGCCACCTTATGGAACACTAACAGATAAGAAACATATATCCCTAGAAGAAAAATTAAATTAAATAATGACAAAGAGTAACTAGGGTATGTGTGTGCAACGGCTGGACAAATTACTATACCCAAGTTGTATTTAAGTTGAGAGAAGGGCACTAAATCTAAGATTGAAGAAAACACGAAGCATGTTTCATTACATAAAATATAATTAAATGAAAGAACAATTTTACATGCATGCCTAAATAATGAACATAATATAAATCATTAAAATAATGAAAACAAATTAATTAATATAAAAAAGTCAACCCCTGGCACTATACAGCCCATGACGGGTTAAGACCGACCAAGCGACCGCTGCTCAGCCATTTGGCCTGCAGATATTGGGGTGACGCGTGATCAGCGCGTCGGGTCCCCTCGGCCGTTAATCTTGGTATTCGTGATCGGGGTGCTGTCTCACTGTCAGACAGCTACTCAATTATCCTCACGAGGCTGAGTGCACCCCGTTCCAACCCTCACGTCAGTTTTAAAATCCATGACGGAGCCGGGGATCGAACTCGGAGCCTCCGGGTGAGAGGCAGGCGCGCTACCCCAACACCACGGGGCCGGCCAAATTAATATAAAGAAGCAAGGAACCCACAAGTGAGAAGGAGATGTAAGTATTTACCCAATTTCAGTCAAGCAGTTCAATAACCAATGAACAAATTATACTCCACATCAGTAGAATTAGATCTCAATAAAACACATAATTATCCACGAATATCTTCGAAGTAATGACAACGTCAAAGCACTTACAGAATATTTCCTTCAAATTAATTGAATGAATCTTTAAATCATTTAATTATTCACGACCAAAGTAAAATACGTGCGTACAGCAAGCAATTGCAAAATGACTGACTTCAAGTCGACAAGAAAAACTACCCACATTGTTTCCAAGAGAAACACGAAAAGTTAACAATCGCAAATAGTTTTCAAGCAACGGACGAAAGAATAAAATACATATCATAAGTGGAGATATATTAAACAGAGTCTTTATGAGACCACGCTAAACGAGACGAGGAAAAAAGAAAATTAACTATTACGAAAATATTTAAGGTTAGGAAAATTCCTCGCTCAAAACAAAATGAGTTCTGAACGTTACACAGCTCGGCACGTCAGATATAAAAGATTAAACACAGCCCCCTAAATACATATAAATATATGTTTTACATCAAATTAAAAATAAGTTATTCGAACTTTATCTTCATGCTTAGGCCTACTCGGTTGTACAAACCTAGTGACTTACCAACAGCAAAATATATGGCAACTGCGCTAAGATAATTATTCAACAGCTCAAGACCGCAACATATAAAATATGTAGAATAACACCAACACAATATACTCGTACCGACGACCAATTCACCTTTTCAGGTCACAAATAGTTCCAATAACTTTTAACACATAACAAACCTTAATAGAGATGTACTCCTGTAGCTAAGCTTCATACATTACGTTTTTCTTCATGTCTACATATTGAAGCCGATGTCAGAGATTTCCCAAAGTATGGACGGTAAATGGAAATCACGGAGTGATGTAATAATATCGGGGAAAGGAGATTTATCTGGCCGAAGGCCAGATAATCTCCGTTTTACACGAGAGATTTAGTTCTCACAGCTCTTCTTCTTGCAAGAATTCCTTCAACTCACTTCTGTTTTGTCAACAAACGGAGACAATGGCGGTTCGTTCGGGCACCAACGGACCCGACCGGAAGGCCTCGTACACTACAAAATTAATTTCCAACTTTTGCTACTAGGGCGAGCCATCGACTGGACAGAATCTCGCCGAGGTACAAACATTTGCCACTAGAGCGAGCCATCGACTGTACAGAACCTCGCGGAAGCTTGCCGGTATGCTAGTTTAGTCAGACATCAATAGATACAATGAAGATCAAGATTGCGCCTACAGCCGCCCGCGGAACGACTTGAATGCGCGTTAATATTTATTAACGGGTCATCTCTCCCCCGCACAATGCTGGACAATAGACAATGATTGTTCACAAGTTTATGATAGGGGGTAGAAAATACACCGAGAAAAGATAAGCTGAAAACATACATCAGTTCTCACATGACAACACCTTGTACACCAAACTGATCGTTCCATGATTTGATACATCCAAGTTTTTCATGCATTAGAAAACCACCAACATGCGTAAAATTCCAACTCTTACTTGGCAGTAGTACAGTCCTTTTTTTATACAATAAAATACAGAAATAACGTCTTCATAGGTTGATGTAGACTCGGTCATACAGAAATAACGTCATCATAGTTTGATGGAGACTCGGTCATCTTAGTGAGAGAGGTCATGGCTTAGCATCACGATGTCCTGGCTCTGGACATTCACAACAGTCACAACACTCTTCAATCCGGATGACGGTATCGCCGACATTTGATCTGAAATCAAACCGTACTCCAACAGCAATGGTCCATTTCTTTCTTCAACAGAATTACTGATTTACATCAGTACGACAAGTCCATGGTTAAATAAGATTTAGGAAAAATTTTGGCTAACAGAAAATACATAACTAATTTTAACTAAGGTTTCCCCATCAAATGTTTTGAGATTCCTTGCTTTTACAAATTTAAAATACAACTTATAATCACTAATTATAAACATCACAACCTCTCTCAACATGAGACAAGTGCCCTCTAAATATTTTCCTTTTCTGTGGGTCCTTTATAAGTAATGTCACCGGAGTGATAAAACTTACAATTTCTCAAGGGCCACGGAATCTCGTGACTAGTTTCCCAGATTCTTTAGAACCAAATTCCTTAACAGAAAATTTCTTGACAAAAACCATGTCCCCAATCTGAAGTGACGTAGGATTACGTCCCCTATTATACCTTTGCTGTAGTTTCTCGTGTGCCACTTTCATATATTTCTTGGCTTTTTTCTTCAAACAGAACGTACGTTCTCATTCATAACTTTATCAGGCAACAATTGATTAAGAGTCCAGAAATTGGATATAGGGGAATTAGGGACGAAGGAGAACATTAAATGGAATGGGGTGGTACGATGAGATTCATGCATCGCAGTGTTGAACGAATAAGTCAACCAAGGAATGCAGCTGTCCCATAATCTATGGTCCTTGTGGTGGTAAGCAATTAATGCAGCTCGAAGATTTCTGTTCGCCCTCTCAGTATACGATTCTTTAGGATAATAGATAGAATATGTCACATGGGAAATGGATAACTCGAAACAAAAATTGCGGAAAACATGTGATGTAAAGCATTTTGCGTTATCTGACACCAGAAATTGGCAGGGGCCAAAAACAGCAAGAATTTAGTTAAGACATTTAATTACCGTTTCAGTGGTAGCTGAACGAGTTGGGAACAACCAGTTAAAACGACTGAAGCCATCCGTACAAACCAATACAAAATGGTTACCCAGCTTCGACAGCGGCATCGGGCCGACAAAGTCCATGAACAATCTTTCCGTGGGTTTAATGGAAATTTGAGACGATAACATTCCAACCTCAGTGTTAGGAGATGGTTTAGCCAATTTACATGTCGTACAATTATTTACCAGTCTTCTGATGTCACCATCCATACCTTTCCAGACAAAGTTTTGCCTCACTTTTAATCTGGTCTTAAATACTCCTAAATGTCCACCGATAGGAGACTCATGAAAATATTTAAATATCTCACCTACAAATACAGTGGGAAGAACAATCTTAGGTGTTCTTTCAGAACGGGCCAAACAACACAAGATTCCATTCCTTAAGGAATATGGTTTTACAACTTCACCAACCTCTAATTTTCTTATAATCTCACTTAGAACAGGATCTTCCTTTTGATATTCAGATACATCCCGAAACAACATGGGACAATTAGACAGAATTACGTTCGACATGTAATGCTCCAAAATTTTGTTACACTTCACATTTTCCTCAACCTCAACATTAGTGTCACTATACATCCGACTTAAACAATCAGCGATGACAAATTCACTCCCTCGGATGTGACGTACAGAAAACTTAAAGGAAGAAATTCGAGTGGCCCAACAAATTTTTCTAGGTCTGCCAAGAACCCAACTCCAGGCCTGATTATCGGTTTCTAACTCGAAGGGTACATGTTCGATATACAACTTGAACTTTTCAAGAGCATCCATGACGGCCAAACCCTCGAGTTCATAAATAGAGTAATTTCTTTCTGCATCATTCAGAGTGCGGGAAGTGTATGCAATAGGTAACCTACCTTTTCCATGGTCTTGTAGTAATACGGCTCCAACAGCACTATTGGAGGCATCGGTTTGCACTATAAAGGTTTTGGAGAACTCAGGGATGGACAAAATAGGTGCATTTATCAAAGCTAAGTTCAAATCTTCAAATGCTGCCTCTTGCGAAGGACCCCAAACAAAATCAACTCCCTTCTTCCCCAACATATTTATGGGAGCAGCACGCAGAGCGAAATTGCTAATGAACTTACGGAAATAGTTCATCATACCGATAAACCTTGCTACACCCTTAACATTCTTGGGGGGCTTAAAGTCACGAATTGCTTGGGTTCTCGAATGATCCACAGAAATTCCAGACGATGATACGACATGTCCCAAAAAGGAAATCTTAGGTTTAGCAAAGGAAACTTTAGATGGTTTTACGGTAAGACCAGCATTCTTTAGACGAGACATAACCTCACTAATATGATCCAGATGATCATCAAAGTTCTCACTAAAGAAGACCACGTCATCTAGATAATGATACACAAACTTGAACTTTATTCCATCAAATACCACATCCAGCAAACGGCTTAGGATGGCTGCACCCGTGGAGATCCTAGAAGGTAAACGGTTAAAATGAAAGAGGTTCCAGTCAGTGGAGAAGGCTGTTAAATGTTTTGAATCCTCAGTTAACGGAATTTGAAAGTACGCGCGTTTCAGATCCAAAATAGTATACCAGTTAGCACCCCTAAACCATGCAAAGCAAGATCTCAGATCAGGAAGCGGGATGGACTGCTAACTAACCTTTTTTTAAGAGCTCGATAATCAACTACAGGGCGAAATTTACCGTCAGGTTTGGGCACCAAGAATATAGGTGACGAATACGAGGACGTAGACTTACTAATGATCCCTTCATCTAACATCTCGTCGATTACCTATTTCATAATTTTCATCTTGAAAGGGGCCAGTCTATACGGTGGTAAACTGACTGGAATATTATCGGAAACATCAATCTTGTATTCCAACAGATTGGTCCCCCTAACTCATTCGTCATAACCTCAGGAAAAGATGAACACAGTTCACGAAGTTTATAAGCTTGTTCAGGTTTTAGATTTTCAAAATTAAGCTCGTTAACGGTGTCAGAACTAGGTATAACTTCGGAGCAATTCACTCCGGAAAATCTAACACAAGGCTTGAAGTTTAATTTTATATTAGGCATGAAACGAAACCAACAGGACCTGATTCTAAGGTCTAGTAACAACCCAGCATGAGACAAAAAAATCAGCACCCATAATAGCATCGCAAGATAAATTATTTGCAACCCAAACATCATATCTCCAAGTGAAATCTAAACTGCGGATCTTTAAGTTTACCAATCCTAAAACTTCAAGACTAGATCTGTTCGCTGACACAAAATTATTCGGTTCTTTTATTGGTCTTCCAAATTTGTATACTGACCTCATATTTTCAAACCAGTTTTTGCTTAAAAAATTTTTCACACTACCCGAATCGACCAGTGCGGTAACAGGTTCGTTATTTACAAATATATCAATAAATGGGGAACAATGTTTAGAAACTTCAGAAATGCGACTACATAATCTCACTTTAGGTTTGAGACTTTTGGCATCATCAAAATAATTATTTACTTTCATAGAATTTACTTTAGAACTATTTGATGCATGACAATCCGAAGAAGTCTCCTTACGAATGAGTCATTGTTTATGTTTAGGTCTCCTCGTACACCATTTAGCAATATGTTGAAGTGATCCACAAGTATCACATATTCTCCTGTTATTCGATGTGCGATTACTCGAATCGAAGGAATTTCTATTTTGGAAATGAGGGCCTTGTGAGCTATATTAACGGAAAGGATTTCCATAATCCTGAGATTGATTAAAATTATAATTAGGGGGAGGAACATTGGCAACTCTCAAGGAATCAGAGTGTTTGATAATACCGGAGTTCAACACAAATCAGTTTAAATCAGAGCAATTTATGGGAATACTGCATGTTGTAAAGTATGACATGCTTTCTGGATTAATCCCTTCCAATATAGAAGCCACAATTTGTTGTACACTTAATTGCACAGAAAAAACTCTAGCATAAGGCTTGATATCAGTTACATAATCATTTAAAGACTCTTCGAATCTCTGAACTCTATAGAAAAAATTATGCATCAGCATACTCAAAGCACGACTAGGAATAAATGAACTTAATATTTCACGATGGAATCGTTCAATGGAATAACAACCTTCCATGGCTACAATTAACTTTTCTCTTAATAAACCAGAGGTATATGGAAAAATCAGGTTGAAAATTTGACTGTCAGAACACGCAAATCTTACAGCATTGTCAGTAAGTTCAATAAATTGCTTAAAAAATTTAATTAACAGGTTAGCATCGTTACCGTTGCACATCTCTAGATTTCGGATGCAAGCATTTAAAGAATGAGGTGCACTACCAAACTTAATTTCCATTTTAAACTCAACACGAGGATTATTATTTACATTAGATGACACATCATATTCTAAATTCATAGGATTAATAGGATTTTTAGAACATAGGAGCGATAATCTTTCACCATTTGACCTAGCATTTGATAAATTACCCCTAATCTGGTTGCTCGCAGCACCAGAAATGGACACATTAGTAAAGGAAACATTAATATCATCAAGATGTTCAAGGTTATGACGTGATGAGTTCGATCCTGTTCTGACATTGCTATACTCAGACCTAACCTCAGATATTCTGCACGCACTTGGATAGTTTTCCTGATTATACATAGCTGTAGGTTCACTACGATTCGACAAAGATCCACAAAAACTTCCTAAATTGCTTTCAACACTGATATTATGTACAATTTCGTTCAATTCACTAATAGAAGGAACCCCTTCATTTGCACACACAACAGGGTTAACAATCGCACTCTCATCATTATTTGGGAATAACACAAAAATAGTCAACAAGCTTTGCACGAAGAGAGATTAATTTTAAATAGACTTCAGGATCCTTATCCTGCCAAACTTCTATTAAATCACGAAGGCGATGGTACCAATGTAATCAGAGGACCTTAAATCTGGTAAGTTGAGAATTAGACGGAGCACAGTCAGAGTTTAATGAATGAAAAACCACAATTAAACTTTCAACAGATGGTACAATAAGGGACCTACCCAACGTCCAGTCGAATTTCCTCCAGTTTGGTACACGTACAGGATTATCCGTAACTGCTTTTAGTAATATCAGGACTTTTTCCCTATTTCCAGAAGAAGTAGAACCTCTAATTACGAGTTCATAAATAATTTCGTCTTCGGTCAAACATTAAGCTTTCCTAAGATTCCGTTGCTCCATTTACAGTCGACATGAAACATAAAAATCACATAGAATTAATACAAATTTTTCAGAATATGTAACCCTTTTAGGCCTATGTCTTCTCCAAGTTAAACCGAGTACACATTCTCTCAACAAAAATACAAAGTGGAAGCAAAACCACGCTCTGCTACCAAAGGATGAACCCAAAAGCTACCTTAAGGAACACTAACAGATAAGAGACATATAACCCTACAAGAAAAATTAAATTAAATATTGACAAAGAGTAACTAGGGTATGTGTGTGGAACGGCTGGACAAATTACCATACCCTAGTTGTATTTAAGTTGAGAGAAGAGCACTAAATCTATGTATGAAGGAAACACGAAGCATGTTTCATAACATAAAATATAATTAAATGAAAGAACAATTTTATATGCTTGCTTAAATAATGAACATAATATAAATCATTAAAATAATGAAAACAAATTAATTAATACAAAGAAGCAAGGAGAGCCTCCGTGGCTTAGGCGGTAGCACGCCGGCCTCTCACCGCTGGGTCCGTGGTTCAAATCCCGGTCACTCCATGTGAGATCTGTGCTGGACAAAACGGAGGCAGACAGGTTTTTCTCCGGGTACTCCGGTTTTCCCTGTCACAATTTCATTCCAGCAACACTCTCCAATATCATTTCATTTCATCTATCATTCATTTAATCATTGCCCCAGAGGAGTGCGACAGGCTTCGGCAGCCGGCACACTTCATATCCTCGCCGCTAGATGGGGGATTCATTCATTCCATTCCTGACCCGGTCGGAGACTGGAAGCAGGCTGTGGATTTTCATTTTTCAAAGAAGCAAGGAACCCACAAATGAGAAGGAGATGTAAGTATTTACCCAATTTCAGTCAAGCAGTTCAATAACCAATGAACAAATTATACTCCACATCAGTAGAATTAGATCTCAATAAAACACATAATTATCCACGAATATCTTCGAAGTAATGACAACGTCAAAGCGCTTAGAGAATATTTCCTTCAAATTAATTGAATGAATCTTTAAATCATTTAATTATTCACGACCAAAGTAAAATACGTGCGTACAGCAAGCAATTGCAAAATGACTGACTTCAAGTCCACAAGAAAAACTACCCACATTGTTTCCAAGAGAAACATGAAAAGTTAACAATCGCAAATAGTTTCCAGGCAACGGACGAAAGAAAAAAAATACATATCATAAGTGGAGATATATTAAACAGAGTCTTTATGAGACCACGCAAAACGAGACGAGGAAAAAAGAAAATTAACTATTACGAAAATATTTAAGGTTAGGAAAATTCCTCGCTCAAAACAAAATGAGATCTGAACGTTACACAGCTCAGCACGTCAGACATAAAAGATTAAACACAGCCCCCAAAATACATATAAATATATGTTTTATATCAAATTAAAAATAAGTTATTGGAACTTTCTCTTCATGCTTAGGCCTACTCGGTTCTACAAACCTAGTGACATACCAACAGCAAAATATATGCCAACTGCGCTATGAAAATTATTCAACAGCTCAAGACCGCAACATATAAAATATGTAGAATAACACCAACACAATATACTCGTACGGACGACCAATTCACCTTTTCAGGTCACAAATAATTCCAATAACTTTTAACACATAACAAACCTTAATAGAGATATAGTGCTGTAGCCAAGCTTCATACATTACGTTTTTCTTCATGTCTATATATTTAAGCCGATGTCAGAGATTTTCCAAACGGTGGACGGTAAATGGAAATCACGTAGTGATGTAATAATTTTGGGGAAAGGAGATTTATCTGGCCGAAGGCCAGATAATCCCCGTTTTACACCAGAGATTTAGTTCTCACATATCTTCTTCTTGCAAGAATTCCTTCAACTCACTTTTGTTTTGTCAACAAACGGAGACAATGACGGTTCGTTCGGGCACCAACGGACCCGATCGGAAGGCCTCGTACACTAAAAAATTAGGTTCCAACTTTTGCCACTAGGGCGATCCATCGACTGGACAGAATCTCGCCGAGGTACAAACATTTGCCACGAGAGCGAGCCATCGACTGTACAGAACCTCGCGGAAGCTTGCCGGTATGCTAGTTTAGTCAGACATCAATAGGTACAGTGAAGATCAAGATTGCGCCTACAGCCACCCGCGGAACGACTTGAATGCGCGTTAATATTTATTAACGGGTCAGTATTATTCCACATTCATCCCGGAAGAGAGTGGCAGGTCTCTCTGGCCATCATGCTTTCGTGTCCCGGCACTTGACTGGGACAACGCTAGAAAAGTATTAGAGTAAGACCTGTCAAATGCGGAACGCAATCGTTCCGGATTAATTTTTCCGTTTTCACAGATTTCCGTTTTACAAGGGGTTGAGTTTTAATAAGAAACAAGTAGTTTCGTGAAGAACTATACAGCCTATTTTCATATATCCTACTCATGTTAATTGCCTCTATCAACATACAAAATTTCGGTTTGAAGGTTGTGATAGATTCGTAGATATTGAGAACCGTCTAAATATTTCAGATGGTCGCCAGGTTGGATTTTTATTATTGTACTATTACATTAAGATTGTTGTGTACGTGTGCTATTCAAACTTCAATCGCATGATTAGAACACAAGAAGTAAAAAAGAGATTTTAAAATTTCGCACAGCTGCCATCTTTTGATTATGCAAACAATTGAAATAAATTAGATGCCAGTGGAATAACATTTGTATAAGCATTTAACGTGCAACGTTTCACTGCACTTGGATAGTTAATTCGCGAGAAACGTACATTTAAATATTTATACTTCGCATGGCCGCCATGTTGGATTTGTGCTCACCAGTTTACTGAAAGTCCTATAGGTTCATAGCCTCTATGAACATTTAAAAATCAGTATGATTGCTGTAAAAGATTCGGATGCTCGCCATTTTGGATTGTTATATGTATAGGTCATAGAGTTATGTACCATTCAAGGACAATTATTGCCTAGGTTCATTATTCAAACTTTCACTTCGATCGCTTGATTACGACACAAGAAATAAAAACTTAATTTTAAAATTTCGCACTGCCGCCATCTTGAGGTTATTCAAACAATTGATCTAAATTAGATGCCATGTAATATCATTTACTGTACCACATTTCACTGCGTTCAGAGAGTTAAATCTCGAGAAAAGTCTATTAAAATGTTTCAATTTCGCTTGGCCGCCATGTTGGTTTTGTATTTTACAGGTTTATGAAAATTACATAGATTAACTTGTATCAGTACTCTTTATCACCGTTCAAAATTTCAGGGTGATATCTGTAATAGTTTCGGAGATATAGAACGTCAGTTGAATATTTCGCACAGCCGCCATTTTGAGGTTAAGTAAACAATTGAACTAAATTAGACTCCAGTGCATTACAATGTGTATAAACATTCGCTGTACCAAGTTTCATTACGTTTGGATAGTTAAATCGCGAGAAACGTCTATTTAAAAGTCTCAAATTCGCTTGGCCGTCATGTTGGTTCTGTAGTTACCAGGTTGTTGAAATTCTCATAGTTGAACTTCTAGTAGTGTCCCTTATCACCGTACACAATTTCAGGGCGATATCGGTAATAGTTTCGTAGATACTGAATGCTGGTGAAATATTTCGCACAGCCGCCATGTTGGATTGGTGGGACACAATAAAATTTGAAGGGCACGGTCGGAGTCGGCCTGAATAGTGCGATGATCTTAATGAGTTTCATTGTAATCGCTCCGGCCGTTTACAAGTTATTAGAGGGGGACACACACACACACCATCACACACACACACGGACATAAGGTGATCTCATAAGCCTATTTTTTCATAAAATGAAAATAGGCTAAACATACACTACAAAGAAATACTGTATTCGCATAAGATTACTATGAAATAATTTGAGATTTTCTCACTTTAAACAACACAGTTAATTCTCTAGGCGGACGTCTGTTTTTCTCGTGTTCTTCAATACTCTCCTCCACTGTATCGGTAAGTATCTTATGTTCAGAAGTTATTGTCACTGAATTACAGTACGTAAATAAATGCAGTCCCAAAGGAGTGCGTCAGGCCTCGGCAGCCGGCACAGTCAATATCCTCGCCGCTAGATGGGGGCTTCATTCATTCCATTCCTGACCCGGTCGGAGACTGGAAGCAGGCTGTGGATTTTCATTTTCAAATAAATGCAGTACACAGTAAAAAGGACACCTTTGAACGATCACTCAAGTTCTCTGTTTTCTGCTACCCTCATTTGTCAGTTGGAAACTGTGTGTATCACAAGAGGGTTGGAGGAAGTAACGGTACATTCCATTGACTTACAGATATTGTGAAATGTAGCATACCTGCTGCATCCTTGAGGAAAAATTTGAGTTAATGTTTCCTAGAACTTTGGTGCAAGTACAGTCGCACTCAAAATTTAGTACATAGGTTTGTATTATGGATAAGACAATCCGTCATAGTCAGGTTATTTACGCCTACAGTTACTGAATTGCTTTTCGTTTCCGGATTATAGTGTCATTTTACATAAGTAATACCTCTTTCCAAATGTTGTTTCCCGTTTGTCCAGGTTCACGCGACTTCGGTGGCGTAGTTGGTAGCATGCTGAACTGCTGTTCTCAAGATAGTGGGTTCAAACCCGGCCGAAGTCGTCGGATTTTTTAAGAGCATTAAAATCCTTCAGTATGCCTTCCTTCGGAGGGGAAGTGAAGCCAGCGGTCCCATGTCAAAGATTTATGGCATGTAAAAGATCCTTCCACAAACTAAACTTCTATGAAGCTAAATTTCTAGGTTATATTTCGATGGAACGCTCCATCAAAGTTCCAACGTTCACCACTAGGTATCAGTGACATCTGGTAGCGAAAGTTGGAACTACTTGAAATTGAACGTAACTTGTAGCTCACCCTATGTGTGTCCGCTCGAAGCAGCTACAGACTCTGGCGAGCTGAACATGTCCTCGGACACTCCCGGCACTGAAAGCTATACGATAAATAAATAAATGCGGTATGTAAAGGGACCAGTTAAGGCGGGTTTTACTGTATTATCTTTAACCTGTATGAACAGAGCCCTCTCTTGACTTCAGGTACAAGATCCTGCCCGTGACGGAGTTCGACGAAGACGATGCGGATGTAGTGACCCCGACACTCTCCCCCATATCGCTGTCGACGTCCGCGGCTGATCTGCGGATGGGTGTGGCGAGTTTCTGCAAAGCCTTCCCCTGGCATTTCGTGATGGATCGTCGTCTGGAGCTGGTGCAACTAGGGACTGGCTTCATGAGGGTTTTCGGGCACCATCTCAGCTCGTACGGTACGGCCGTGGCAACGCACTTCGAGTTCCGTCGTCCGCGCGGCATAGCTCTGGACTTTGTGGCTATCATGCAGCGAGCCAACACCCCTTTCTTGCTGTCAATTCGACGTCCACCGGGAGCACCGCCCTGCGTCGCTGAGGTGAGTGTGTAGTGTATGTAGGTGGTTCTATTCATTGGTATTGCAACTGTTCAGTCGGTCAACATGGCAATATATTGTCAATAACGTAATACTGGAATATGGCATCAAAGCCCTCTATGTTCCTTCAATATCATCATAATCATTCACAAAGTTATAGGAGTTCGATGATATTCTAACAGGCAATGATTCCTTCAGGTTTAACAGAGATGTGAAATATATAAATTTTTATCCACTGACTTCTAATTCTTTTAAATTATTTTCATAACCACAAGATGGCGGCTGAGCGAAATTTTAAATCTCGTTTTTGTTTCTTATGTCCTAATCATGTGATTGAAGTTTGAATAATACACCTACACAATAATCTTCATGCAATAGTACATAACTCTAAGGCCTATATTTAAAAAACCAACATGGTGACCATCCGAAATATTTAGACGCTTCTCAATATCTACGAATCTATTACAGCAAACAAACTGAAATTTTGTATGTTGATAGAAGCAATTAACATAAGTACAGTAGAATATATGAAAATAGACTGTATGGTTCTTCACGGAACTACTTTTTTTTGACATAATCCAGTAATTGGAATTATTTTGTGTTGTCCGACTGATATCTATAATACCACTAGTTAATAAAGCCAACACTAAAAATAGTTCTAGAGCTATTTTCATCCAATTGAAGAAAATGTATGATTATATGTTGAACACGGAACGTGATCGTTGGCATTTTAAGTCTCAGAAACGCGTCTCGCTGTCAGTAAGTCTGTGTGCACCGCATGGTGCTGCCATCTTTGACACGCATTCACAAAGAATGCCTCGTCTTGTGAGCCAAGACAACATGTTGCTATTTGCCCCAATCTCGAGAAAATTCGAGACCTTGAATGCACCTTGTAGATCTTATAAATACTTTATTGCGCACAATATGCCTGAACGTGGATCTTGCGATCCATCATTGGTACAAAATTTTGTGAGGGATTCCACACTCAGTTTACATATAAGCACGAGATATAGTTCACATCTAATGCACATGTCCTCGTCCGACACAAACGGTAGTGAAAACCATGCGCCGATAATCGTGCATCAACTTATAACCACCATGTGTCCATGCACGGTTAGTTCTCGCATCACACAGGTAGACGTCCTCCCATATGGTAATCCTTTTCTGATGAAGCTCTTGTAGAAGTTCGTTATATGCTGGAGTGGCTGAAAGCAGAACCTTCAAACGCAACTCCTCCACGAAAACAATTATCTAGACAGCTCGTAAACAAGGCGGGATGGACTGGCAAAGCACTCTCTTTAAAAAGGATGCTTTCAACTTCTCTATGCTGTGTAAATGCATCTTTCCAAGGTGTGACTATTAAACGAAGGGCGTACTATATCTTGTTATAAGTCGCTACTGAACTAGAATGCTTAGGCCTAGATGACGAACACTTGTTGTCATGTTAATCATCGTGTGGATTTTTCTCCACGCTAATTACACATAGACTCTGAACCTTAATACGTATTCATGCTAAAATGTTACTTATGAATCACCACTTTGTAAAATGGCCATTCCTTTCCTCCCCTCAGATTAGTATTGTAAACAAGGGATAATATTTTAATCCTTGGCCATTGTCAGCTGTGCACGTGAAGTAAAAGACATATTGTAAACTAGCCAGCTTGTCAAGAATATGATTGAGAGAGTTTGTCAAGAAAAGTAAAAGAATAATCAGAAATCTTACTTAGTCCATATTTTGGAAATCTGGTGCAGATTTGAGGGTGCGCAAATGTTAGGGAGTCATGTAAGTAGAATTACTGGCATGTTAAAGATCCCCTTCGGGCTGAAATTCCGACACTCCGGCGTCTCTAAAAGCCGCATTAGTTAAAAGGGACGGAAATCCAGTAACATTGAGGGGCAGATGACCTCGCTGATCTGCCCCTTAAAACAATAATAAAGAACTAATAACATTATTATCATTATTACTATTATTTATTTCTACTTTGGTCGTTTAGGCCACCTATTGATCACGGTCTTTGTGCTATAGCTGTTGTCTGCTACATCTGGTATTTACGGTGGATTATTTGTTTATTTATTTATTTACTAGCTGTACCCGGCATGCGTTGCAATGCCAATCAAATAAAGTGTTGGCGTTGTAACTTTGTTGAAGTGCTTTTGGATTCCCAATATTTTTTTTCTTTTTCCGTTAACCACCTCTAAACTATTGTAAAATTGATTTACTATCTCAAAAAACATCCTGGGAGCGTTCTCAACAACTTACCAAAGTTTCATCGCAATGAAATGAATGGCATATGAACGCAAACGGGACTTTGTTGAAACGATTCGAGCGCCGTCACCCATTTGTTGAAAATACTCGTACGCTACCTATTGTAAAATGGATTTACTAATGCGAAAACCTTCCCTGGCATGTACACAACAACTCATCGAAGTTTCATCACAATCGAATGAATGGCATATGAACGCATACGGGATTTTGTATAAACGATACGCGCGCCGTTACTCATTTGTTGAATCTACTTGTGCGCCACCCATTGAAAAACGGATTTACTAATTCATACACCTTCGCAGGACTGTACTCAACTCTCCAACGTTTTATCACAATCGGATGAATGGTATATGAACGCATACGGGACTTGGTTAAAACGATTCACTCGCTGTCGCTCATTAGTTGAATCTACTCGTGCGCTACCATATTGTAAAATGGATTTACAAAATCAGAAATCTTCGCGGGAGTTGAAACAACATTTCACCAAATTTCATTGCAGTCGCATGAATGGTATAAGAACGCATACGGAACTTTTTCAAACGATACGTGCGCCGTTACCCATTTGTTGAATCTACTCGTGCGCTACCTATTGTAAAAAGGATTTACTAAGTCAGAAACCTTTCCTAGAGGGTGCACAACAATTCACCAAAGTTTCATGGCAATCGGATGAATGGTGTATGAACGCACACGGGACTTGTATAAACGATTCGCGTGCCGTCGCTCATTTGTTGAATCTACTTGTGCGATACCTATTGTAAAGTGGATTTACTAAGCCAGAAACCTTCCATGAAGTTTACACAACAACTCACCTAAGTTTAGTCGCTATCGGACGAATGGTATATGAACGCATACGGGACTATGTTGAAACACTTCGCGGGTCGTCGCTCATTTGTTTAATCTACTTGTGCCATACCTATTGTAAAGTGGATTTAGTAAGCCTGAAACCTTCCCTGAAGTGTACACAACATCACACCCAAGTTTCATTGCTATCAGACGAATAGTGTATGAACGCATAAGGGACTTTGTTGAAACGCTTCGCGCGTCGTCGCTCATTTGTTGAATCTACTCTTGCGCTACCTATTATAACATGGATTTACTAAGCCAGAAACATTGCCTGTAGTGTACACAACCTCTCACCCAAGTTTCATCGCTATCTGACGAATGGTATGTGAACGCATACAGGACTTTGTTGAAACGCTTCGCCCGTCGTCGCTCATTTGTTGAATCTACTCGTGCGCTACCAAATGTTAAGTGGATTTACTCAGCCAGAAACCTTACCTGTAGTGTACAGAACATCTCACCCAAGTTTCATCGCAATAGGATGAAAGGTATATGAACGCATTTGGGACTTTCTTGAAACAAACGCACGCCATATTGTTCAAGCTACTCGCGCCATCTATTGTAAACTGGATTTACTACCCCTATACACATTACGTTGAATAACTAACGGGATTTCATGTTAAGAGCCTCATTTTCTACACCGGTAGTGGAGAGTGCTACTCGCATCCAGTCGACCGTGTCTCGTCAAGAGCTACTGTTGCCTGGAAACGACTTGCCTTAGCTGTCATTTGCATTACGTTTTATAGTGACTTGTATTCTCGTTGACGTTTTATGTCACGTCACGGGATAAAAAAAAAGTATCCTATATCCGTCTCCTGGCTCTAGGCTACCCCCACACCAATTTTCAGCCAAATCGGTTCAGCCGTTCTTGAGTTATAAATAGTGTAACTAACACGACTTTTTTTTACATATATAGATTTATTTATTCATTTAAGTTGTTTAGACCCATAGGATCACATAGAACAAATTATGATCAGCTGCTGTTTTTCTTGGTCTTCCAAAACTCCATCGTTTCGCTATATCGAGCTCAACATTCCTCCGTCCATCGTTTCCCCGATCTCCTTCAGATGTAACTTCCCAACTCTGGATCTTATGTCTGAATGTGAATGTCATTCTATCCTCAATGTCTGTTGGTGTGATATTTGCACTTCTGAGATCAATTTGGACCTGTGTAATCCAGACTGTTGTCACTTTAAGTTTTCTTAAGTATGTCTGAATTCTCTTGGTTAACCGGTCGTCATTCAGTCTCATGATGTGGCCTTAAAATCTCAGTAGTAATTTGTGGAAATATATCTCGATGTTGGAGTATCTCTCTGTGATTGGAGATGATATCCTTCAGCTGTGAGTTTAGGACCCAAGATTTTCCGGATGATTTTTCTCTTCGCCTTCTAGAAGTTTTCGAGATCCTCTTTGTAGTTGAGGTGTATTATTATTATCATTATTGTTTTGATGAGATTGTATATAGTACCAGCTAAATACCATGTATGATGTACTTTTTCTTGAGACTGATGTTCCTTCTGACACGATTAAATAAAATTATTATTTTCGGTTTATACAGTACATATAACACATTTCTGGTACTTTAAGACATAACTATACGGGCTTCAGTGAACCAAGGTATAGTTACGGAAACAGCAACATCTAAGCTGGAATTTCGATACCCATGAACTTCCGAACGATTCTGGCTGTTGATAGAACTACTGCCTTCTGCATTAGTTTGTGCAGCCGAGTATCCAGATCCAGTTATGTAAGGCCTTGGAGCAAGGTACTTGGGATCACGCCCGTACTCGAGACAATGATAAGTATGGTCTTCACTCGCTCTACATGCCATTGTCTTCTGATAGGATCGACCAACTCGCTGTATTTGCTGATTTTTCAACGTGTTTTGACTGGAGATTCTTGTTGTTAGGAATCGCAACATCAATCAATGTAGTTTGCTTGGTTGTCTTGTATACAACCACCAGATCCGGCCCATTGTGTGATACCGATTGATCAGTCAAAATAGTTCGGTCCCAATACAACTTGTATTTCTTGTTTTCAAGAACACACTCTGGCTGATATTGGTGGTACGGAACTTTCTTTCTTTTTAGAAGCTGAAACTTATCAGCCAACTCCTGATGCAAGATTTTAGCAACTGCATCATGCCTTTGTTTGTGTTCCGTCGCCAGGAAATATCTACATGCAGATGTAATATGCTGTATAGTTTCTGACTGTTGAGAGCCGTAGCGGCACTTATCATCTCGTACAGCGGGATCTTTTACAATGAACTTGAGGTAGTTCCTTGTAGGTATGACTTGGTCTTGAATTGCAAGCATAAAACCTTCAGTTTCTGGAAAGATCTGTCCTTAAGTGACCCAGTAGTTTGACGCAGTTATATCAACATTTGCATGACTCACCTCATGTGGATGTCTTCCGTGCAAAGGTTTTGCTTTCCATGCTTCCATCTTCTGAAGGTCAGTACGTAGGAGGTGTTGAATCTCTTGCTGACACAAGACCAGTGGCGTTGATCTGTCCGCTTCACTGATGGCTCTGTGAAGTACAGATGACCTCGCTTCTGTGTAGAAGTACTCCCTAAGGCTGACTATCTGTCGTTTCATCTGATTATCAATGTCAACGAACCCACGTCCACCTAGGCTTCTGGGTAGAGTCAATCGCTCTATTGAAGATCGTGGGTGGTGTTTCCTTCCTTTTGTGAGCATCGTTCTCATTTTTCGCTCAAATTCTTCGATGTCCGTTTTACACCATTTGATTAAGCCAAAGGAGTAGCTCAGCACAGGTACAGCATACGTGTTAACAGCTTTCACTAGGTTTTTGCTGTTCAAGTGCATTTTTATGATTTGTTTTAATCTTTAGACAAATTCACAGGACCGATCTTTCTTTATTGACACATGGTCAATATGCTTAGCTTGGTTTACTCCTAAGAATTTGTAGGTGTCTTCTGCCAACATAGCCTTAGTATGCTGTCCATCTTCCAGCTCATACCCGGACTTCTGTACTTTTCCTCTCACCACCTTTAGTGTCCGACACTTGTCCTAACCAAACTCCATTTGTATGTCTCGTGAGAATGCTTCAACTATTCTCAGCAAGTTGTCCAGATGCGACTCTGTTTTGGCATAGAGTTTAAGGTCGTCCATGTATAGCAGATGATTTAGCCGAGTACCACTCTCTTTCCAATCTTGATAGAGAAGCCGTAGTGAGTAGAGTTAAGCTGGGTAGATAAAGGATTCATTGCCAGGACAAACCATAAGGGGCTAAGGGAGTCTCCTTGAAAGATGCCTCTCCGAATCGATATCGCATCTGTTCGTATATCTCCACGTGGCGTACTGAGACACAGTCTAGATTGCCATGCTGACATAACCCTTTCCAAGAAACTGACAAATACCTCATTGATCCTATACAATCGCAGCACTGCTACTAGCCAGTCATGGGGCACAGAATCGAAGGCCTTCTTATAATCGATGTACGCCATATGAAGGTTTCGGTGATTTAAGTGTGCCTGGCCACACACAACTCAGTCAATTATTAGTTGTTCTTTGCACCCTTTTGAACCCTTTTTACAACCTTTCTGTTGCACGGCAATTATATTGTTTCTTTCACAGTGTGCATGTATCCGGTTAGCCAGGCATGATGTAATGATCTTATAAAACGTGGGTAGACATGTGATGGGACGATATTTTGTAGGATCCCATGTATTCTGAAGATCTTTTGGAAGCAAATATGTGATGCCACGTGTGATGAATTCGGGAAAGCTATCAGGATGAAGGATGGCATCAATATTGAACTCACCTAGTCGATCGTGGATGCTCCAGAACTTCTTATACCAAAAATTCTGAATCTGGTCAGGGCCAGAGGCTTTCCAATTCACTAAATTGTTGATAACTTCCTTAATATCATTTGTGGTGAATTTCTCGTGCTGCATTTGCTCAAATCTTTGGGAACCTTGCTGTTCTTCGCTTACCCAACTTGATTGAGTGTCATGATGAGATGGTGTAGACAGTTGTTTGCCCCTAAATTCTTGAACTTCTTTAGTCGGATAGTTTTTGTCCGCAGAAACCTTTATATTACCAAGAGTCTGATAGAATCTTCTCTCTGAATGAGCGAAAAGGAAGTCATCTTTCTTCCTCTTCATACTCTCCCTATACTTTGCAAGTCTGGCGGATAAAACAGACAGCCTTTGTTTCAAGGTATCTAAGCACTCTTCATGTGTTGAATTCGGTACATCTTGCTGTGTGTGGTCTGTGTTTTGTCTCATTATATGCTCAGCTTTCCTCAGTACTTTTCTTGCTCTTGTACCACGAACATACTTTGTCATTCTAGCAATATCTGCCCTGAGCTGTTCAATTCTTCCAACATGTCTTCTTTCCCAGTTTGGCATCGATGGCATTTGCATTTTCCGTTCATGTTGTCCAATACCCATAGCTCTCACAACAGTTACTGCACCATAGTAAATGATAGTATGAAGGGATTCCAGATTGGCAGATGCTTCAACATGTTCCGGCAAAACATCCCGATTCATGATACTCAGTATCTTTGTCAGCTTTCTTGAACCATTGACTTTCGGTATTTTCGGCCTGCAATTTGTATCAGTTCCATAAAACTGTATGACAGTAGTCATCATTTCATTCTTCAACTTTCCAATTTGGTGATGATCGATAATTTGCATGGAAACTGGATCTACTTCTTGAAGGTTCTGGCTATCAGCTTGTGCCGACTCCAGTTCTTCAGGAAAACTGTTCTGAGTGTCTCCATTCACACCTTCCTTCTCACGCCGTACCTCTTCTTTAATTGTGTTCATTCTGGCTTCAGGGATAAGATTGTTCCGGAGAATAGCCCTGTATTGATCAGATACTCTCTGTTCAGTCACAGTTAGTTCAGAGTAATGCAACAGAAATTCAGAATGTAAGCGTTGCCTATAACCAACTGAATTCTGCCCGAAGTCAGTAACCCTAAAATAAGTGCGTATTATGGTTTCATTCATGACATTTGTTCATTTAATACGCTGTCGTGGCAGTCCTGCCTGGGTGAGCACAGGTTAAGTTACCTGTGCAGCACCTTCAGCAGGTGAAGTACTAGGTAATGATTCACTTCGCTGCTCAGGCTCATCTTGCAAACGCTTGTTATTATTATTATTATTATTATTATTATTATTGAAATTTTTGCCTCGTACCCCTCAAGTGTTTAACTGACGCTTCACCTTCTACTTGCAAGGCATTATCAAGGTAAATTACACGCTATTGATGGAGAATAACTAGCATAATACAGAAACTGGATCATGTAATGTTGGTACTCACATTAGTTTATACATTTCAATCAACTCGGGCCGCGATGCTTCCCATAGTGTGTATTACGAAAGAAGAACGCTGCCAGCTGTCATCAACTCGTAAGGTGAGGTGTGTAGAGGAGGTGAGCGGGGGTAACGGTCTCCATGGTAACAACGAGCCGTGTTGCATTATAATCACGAACAGTGGTGAGCATATAGCCTTGCAAGCGTGTCTCATCACTCTCACTACTATCCCATGTACCTATTGACTTGTATTTGCTTATATTCTTTCCGGATAGAAGATCCTTTAGGTAACAGTGAAAACTGCATAAAAATTGGTGCAGAGGTTTTCGTGTAACACGTGCATATGGCACCAGACATTGAGGTAACCTGTCGCATTGGCAACGCGGTATTTCCCTATGTGCTGGCTTTGACAGCTGTCAGCGTTCTTGTTTCATAATACAGACTATAGCAACTCTTTTCTCAATTTCAACCAGCCTCATTCATTTCATCTCTCATTAACCTCCCTGGTGAGAGTGTCGTCAGGAATGTCTTCGGTGCGGTAAAGCCATCTCATATCAACCTTGTTGAAAAGTGAATCATAAGGGGTGGGCATGCGTGTGAGAGTCTTAGCTCCTTGCCGCTTGTGGTTAATTAAGTAATGAGCATGCTGAGGCAAACAGCACAGCAAATTCAACACATCCCTGAAAAGAATTCAGCGGATTACTCCATCCCACAGTAGCAAGGAAAATATTCCTTCTTTGAACTGGAAACATTCTGCTACAACTCCAATATCGGTTGCGCATTTGCAATGAGAACAAGCTCAAAGCGCAGAGAGGAAGTAATCAGGCATGCGGTTTGAATTATTAAGAAGAGGGGCTCTTTGAACATCGAGTGCGAATACATTTGCTTGAAATACATGTAGCTGTATGTTAATACGTAACATGTGCAGCAGCATGCTGCGTGGTATATGATGAAACTATTGACTGATGGAATAGTACGAGTTATAGATTACCAATAGCGGACACTCCCCACTAAAACACTTGACATCCCTGTAGTAACATTCCTCGTGGCTACCTCGTATAGTTCAATAAAATCCCATATAATACCAACACAAGACACTCCCCAGTAATACACTTTATCATTCCAATACAATATGTTCACCTATTTTCTTTGATATTTAATTTACACATTTATGCAGGGTCTTTCATATAAAATAGGAGCGCCAAGCGGCGGATTTCTTAACCGCGGCTGCGGTCACCTTGGCCGAGATTTTGGCGTGTGAAGGCCCCCTGATTTAAGCGTGTGCACAATCCTATATGATGCAGTGGCCTTACTAGCGTGTGTACAATGCTGAAATCTTACTTTAGTTAGTTATTGTTGATGAAACAGAATTTTGTGATTTATTCGGAGACCGTTCATGATTCTCGCCAATGTCATCTAGCTCACCCTCAGTTAAAACTGTTCGTGTGCGGGCATGTTTTATTGAGCACCGAGCCAGTAGTGTCAAACTTATTTGCAATTACGTGAATCTGTGCTAGTGAAGGTGGCACTTCATCAGGAATTTGCTGAACAAATGCATCACGTACCCGCCGAGCCGACTCGTACTTAAAATAAGTTTTACATAAAAATACGATGTTGCAATGATAACTGTCTCAGCATGTTAGCACTTGTGGTTTAGATTGGCGACTGAGCAATTGCACGCTTATTGCAAGGTCAAGTTTGGTAATGTCAATCTGTTATTTTTATACAGTCCATCGGAAATTGAAAAAAAACCAGCCATCGTATGCACTATGCGCGCGCTTTCAATACTATAGGGGTTTCAGTTACATCAGCAATAACAAACTAACTAACTAACTAACTAACTAAAGTAAGATTTCAGCATTGTACACACGCTAGCAAGGCCGCTGCATCATATAGGATTGTACACACGCTTAAAGCAGGGGGCCTTGGCGCGCCAAAAGCTCGGCCAAGGTGACCACAGCTACGGTTAAAAAAGCCGCCGCTTGGCGCTCTTAATTTATATGAAAGACCCTGTACGTACACCTTTTTACAGTTTCTTGCTCACACATCTTAATGGGATTAGAGTGTTAACACTCCCCTGTTAGGTCATTATAATTATGTGTTTGTGAACTTACCACATAATCCATTAGCGCTGCATCCCAAAATATTTTGGAAATTCACTTTCTTGATATAACCCACCTTACTTTAAAAGTAACAAGAAGTTCCGTAACGAGCTAATCCACCTATTTTCATACAGCATGAAGATCCGTTGTCTTAAAACTCTCCCCATTAAACCGAATCTATGTGACCAACCCAATAGGCACAAATAAGATCCATTAGCAAACATAAATAAGCGTGTTCATGACAGTAGATTGTTGCGAACTCCATCGAAAGATGAGTAATGAGTTCATTTGAGTGCCATCTTTGATTTACGAAAAAATACATTTACTTTTATTAATTACAAACGCACACAAATTGTGCAAATTATGAATTATTGTGTAAGAATATAGGAACGTGTCCATTGTTCAATAATATTAATAGATTTCCCACGTTTTTTTGAAGTAAAGCACATGATATCTGTCACATCTTTGTTCGCAAAACTCACAGTCGCACATTAGGTTGGGGTCATGGTAACCTTTCGTCTTGCACAAATTGTGGTGGTAGCCATGTACAGCCTTGGAGCTTACGAAATGACGGAGATCCTGATTCCAGTAGCTTCAGTCCTGGCTCTGGTTGTCATGGCTTTTGTCGTGTAGAACACCATTGAGATATCTTCTCTTTTGCACGCTCTTTCTTCTATTGACCTCCTCCGAGCGTCCGTAGTTGGTAGCAAGAGTTTGTGTCTAAGGTCCTCTAGGAGGAAGGGCTCACCATCGAGTGTATGTACCAGACATGAGCGGGCAAGCACCGCATTCATATATCGAGTTTTGACCTTCTTGAGTGTTAGATGATCTCCGTCGCTTAGTTTTCCCCACGTCACCTCAATTCCATTAGTGAGTGTTGGGACAATTTTGGCGTCAAAGAGCGCTATGGCAGACCTCAAAGATAGTCTAGGTATGGATCTGATGTCATAGATAGCCTTTGTAGCTGCTGCCACTGGCTGCTTTGTATGAATTCTGAACGAGTTCATTATTTTAAAGATAACATGGTGGAATGTTTAACACATACTGTAATATAGATCATCCATACCAGATTTCTCTGAGACAGGATCATTACATAACGAGTAAAAAATGCATTCCGACAAATGGCATTCGTGACATTTATAATATGAATGAATGAATGAATGATCGTGTGGCCACCGGAGAGGCCGAGTGCAGATCTTTATAGTTGACGCCCGTGGGCGACCTGCGCGTCGTAATGAGGATGAAGTGATGATGAAGACGTTACATACACCCTGTCCCCGAGCCACGGGAATTAACCCCGGGAGATTAAAATCCCTGATGGCTCGAGCGGGAATCGAACCCGGGGCACTTCGGACCAAAGCCTAGCGCACTAACCATTTAGCCACAGAGCCGGACATGTATAATATGAGAACTGTAATTGACGAGAACTAAGGGTCGACGACGCATAACTGGTAACATTGGTCCATTGTTTGAGTTCCGTCGTTGTCATTACGCGATTCGTCGGACTTTTAAGATCGTTAAAAATCCCGCAGTTAGCCTTCATTCGGAGGGGAAGTAAAGCCGGCAGGCCTATAGATTTATTGCATGTAAATGAACCATCCACTATCTAAAATTGTGTGAAGCAAAATTTGAACTACTTGAAATTGTTCGTCTGCAGTCCTTACCTGAATTACAGATAACTCACACTAATACAGTCATGACAATTAACACCGGTTATCAGACAGATTCTGCACACAAAGTACACGGGGCTACATGACCCCGTTGTAGCAGCTCCTAAACTGAGGAACCAACCAGTTAATATGACAATAAATGAATGAATGAATGAATATGATGAAGATGATGATAATAATTGTTGTTTTAAAGGGCCTAACATCTAGGTTATCGGCCCCTAATGGTCTGGGTGATAGCGAAAATGACAATTAAATGGAAACCAGAACGAACATTAAGTGAGACTGAAAATACTTACAAAAAAAGAACTCAGATTGAAACTACTCACAAAATGGTGAGCGGTAATACTCACAAAAGGAATAGATTGAAAAATACGTACAAAATGTACGTTAGGCTCAAAATACGTACAAAATGCATTGTACAGTCGAAATACTTACAAAATGCAACTGATATTCAAAATACTTACAAAATGCAAATGAGATTGAAAATACGTACAAAATGCAATTGAGGTTCAAAATACTTACAAAATGCAATTGAGGTTCAAAATACCTACAAAATGCAATTAAAATTGAAAATACGCAATGCATTTCAGATTGAAAAACTCCCATTTCAGATCCAAAATACTCACAATGTGCAATTGTTATTCAAAATGCTTACAATACGCAATTGAAATTGAAAATGCTTACAAAATGTACGGTAGATTCAAACTACTCATTTGGATGGACAATATTTACAAAATGCAATTTAGATTGAAAATACTTGCAAAAAGCGGTTTAGGATGAAAATACTTACAAAATGTAATTGAAATTCAAAATACTAACAAAAGTTCCACCCCCTATATTGAAAGACTTACTATAAAGCAACTTAGATTGTCAATCCGTACAAATTGCAATTGATGCTGAAAACAATCGCAAAGTGCAATTTAGATAGAAAAGACTTACAAAATGCAACGTACATTGCAAATACCTACAAAATGGAGTGTAGACGTGAAGGGAATTTAGATGCACGGGGAGCCAATGAACAAAAATGGGCGGGAACCTTAAAGAGAAAAGGATATATAATGAAAAGAAAACAAGAGGTCTGACCCCTCGAAGAAGGAGGGATCAGGAAAGATGAGACAAGGGCCAATTAAGGTGAGAAAGTGAAAGACTCCCTAGGCCTCGGACACCTCAACACCGTCGGGGTCGGAAAAGAACAAGAGTTGACCATTGAGGTCGACAGGAAAGAAGACGGAGAGGAGCCCGGCACAATGCCGGACTCAGCTGGGGTTCCGTGGTCACCAATCCACGTCCCACTAGATGTGAGCCCCTGGGGGGATATGAACGAATAATTTGTGTACTTACAGTAATTACATGTATTAGTTAATTTAATTAAATATTCTTTCCAGAAATGTATTTACATATTTATACTTTGTACCCTGCCAATTCATTGGGCAAATTCGTGTTGACCGACTGAAAAGCTACAAATGACAATTTGTATTGGCAACACTGAAAGAATGGCTTCAAATCTTTACATTAATGTAGGCTACACCTCTAGTTCATTGGCCTGGCACTAGTCTTTCAAATTAACAACACTTAGAAGACTTTCATTTCAACGATTCCTCCTCAGGTATAGTTCTTTGTTAGGTTTGAGTCTACTCTCTCCATCCTTGATATTTGGGCCTAGGATTTTTCGGAGCATTTTCCTTTCTCTCTTCCGGATGTCTTCGAGGCCACCGTTCCCAATCTTGTGTAGTGTTTCTGCTGCGTAATATAAATAAATATTCTATATCCCTATATCAAATTGTACTTTTGTCCTTCTGTCGTCTATCTGTTCCTCCATCAAATGAAAACGACTGAGCAGATTTAATTCAAAATTTGCAAATGGCTATAAGAACATCCCGGAATTACTTTAGGATTTAAATTTCAACAAAACATGCAATGCGCTTAAGGGGACCAGGGGGTGCCCTATTATCTTTATCTTCGATTTACTCGTGCGATATGTCGTACGAAAGGTCTTTTATAGCTCTATACAGCAAGATTATTCTCATTACTTCGTGTAACGAAAAAGTATTTAATTTCCAATTAATTACAACAGTTGTAAATAGGAGGCTAAGACACTGAATTTGCATTCCCCACAAGGTTTATAATTAAATTTAAGGGCGTTATCACGGGATTGGGGACTTGCATTATCGGTGAGGCATCATTATTTTACATGATGTGATGAAAAAAAAAGCATTTTTCTTAGTTTTATCTATACTTTATCTGACTTTTCTGTTTTGCGGACAGAATTGATACCATATTTTAGGGTATTTTCTTTTATATGGATGGTGGCACTGTTCGTACGAAAGTCCCGACACTGACGTCTGTCTGTTTAACAGTCTGTTATTCCTTCAAGCAAATATTATCTCTTACAGAGTCAGAATTAAAGCAGAAGGGGACCTCGTGAAATGGCGTTGCCATGACAACGTTTATCAATTTCACAGAGCGGGCATAGTTTTCTTTAATATCTCGAAAACCGTTCGTTTTAGGGCCTTAAAACGCGGGGTTCATGGTTCCCACCGAACAATGATCGTTGCATTGCTACACGTGAACATGAGCTGTATTATATATAGAGGTGGATTGTGGGGTCTGAAACGAGGTGTGATTTTGAGACTGATTTGATAGTCTCCGCGTCACTTATTGTATGTGAGTATTTGGATCTTTAGGATGGTTTACCAAGGTATGATTGTTTTTATTTTGTACGGTATGGTTTATTACTGTTTATAGATTTTTTTGTTAGTTGAATTCTTCTGTTTGCAAATATTTTACTGCTTTTCTTAGTTTTCTGCCATTATGTGCAACCTAAATTCACAGACTACTGTGACTATTCTACAGACTCTGGTTGGTTGGTTGGTTCTTAAGTTTAGGGGCTGCGACAACGCGGTCATGTAGCCCCGTGTACTTTGGGTGTGTGTAGAATCTGTCTGATAACCGGTGTTAATTGTGATGACTGTATTAGTGTGTGTTATCTGTCATTTTAATTTAAGTACTGCAACTTAGAATTTTTCAAATAGTTCCTACTTTTGCCGCCAAGCGCCACCGTCAACGACTACTAGGCTAAGTTCACAACTCAGCTGCTAGACGCCACCGCAGTCGGCTCTTGGCAACGAACTTAGAAACCTAAGAGCGTTGTTTACAATAACCTATCAAATTTAGCTTCACACAGGTGCAATTAGTGGAAGGTTCTTTAACATGCCATAAATCTATGACATGGGACCGCCGGCTTTACTTCCCCTCCGAAGGAAGGCATACTGAGGGATTTTTAACGCTCTTAAAAAATCCGACGGCTTCGGCCGGGTTTGAACCCGCTATCTTGGGCATAGAAGCTCAGCATGCTACCGACTACGCCACCGAAGCCGCCTCTACAGACTCTCCCGTTAGTTTATTAAATTTGCCTTATAAATCTCACTGGTCAATTGGGCTAACATATTAGAATAAAATTGGTATTTCTTATTTCACGGCCAAGGAAACCCCGCACAAGACACAGCGTAAACCTATAAATGTACCTGAATGTTAATTGCTCGGCCACGATTGGCAATATACAATCTTTTTGGAAGCCTTTATAGGGAGATTAAAGGCTGTTGAGCGTTTACCTCTCGCAGTTAAGTACCGTAGGTGCACTACATAAGAATTAAGGTAGCGCGCCATTCGCTACTTCTTTGTGGGTTCAAAATTGACAACAAGAGCTCGCTGGTTACCAATCTCGGTGTTGCCAGGCGAAACCCCTCACAAGACACGGCATAAACATAGAAATATTGATGTGTTTAAAAATTGTTTTGTTAATATTACTTGAAATGATTACAGTTTGTTTTGTACTTTTACTCTTAATCATGGCATGATACGTAGTTTGCACAATGTTACTTACCTCGGATATGACAATTTCTACCAAGTTTGATGTATTTTTAGCATACTATTATTCATTTCTAAATGTACAGTAGTATGAGGGCAATAAACGATGGGTGTTCAATATTTAAGGAAGGTTATTTAAATTTGACTACATAGAAGCCTCCGTGGCTTAGGCGGCAGCACGCCGGCCTCTCACCGCTGGGTCTGTGGTTCAAATACCGGTCACGCCATGTGAGATTTGTGCTGGACAAAGCGGAGGCAGGCAGGCTTCTCTCCGGGTACTCCGGTTTTCCCTGTCACAATTTCATTCCATCAACATGCCCCACTATAATTTCATTTAATCTGTCATTTATTTAATCATTGCCCCAGGTGATTGCGATAGCCTTTGGCATCCGGCACATTTCATATCCTCGCCGCTAGATGGGGCTTCACTCATTCCATTCCCTGACCCGGCCGGTCGACTGGAAACAGGCTGTGGGTTTTCAACTTCACTACATTGGAAGCTGATGTTTATTTCCAGTATATAGACGCACTTTCCTGCCTCTGATTAATAATTGGGTGCGTGAAGATGCTTGTAGTCTACACAACATAGTAGTGAAAAAGGGAAGAAGCTTGTAGTTGACAAGACCTTTATTCACGCGAAAATGAGGCACAGGGCCTCCTTTCTTACGTGGATTCTCAAACATAGTACATGATATTTCAGTCTGAAAATCTTCCATGCTTTGGCTGGGGATTAAACTCCGTCTGCCTTGGTGAGCAGCAAGCGTCGTGACTACAGCACAAACACGGCCCCTTCTTAGTATTGTAATAATGATAAAAATAATAATGTGAATATTATTTTCAATAAAAATCTAAATTGTAAGTCAAATATTATTTGCCAACCACATAAAGAACTAAAATAAAATGAAAGAGTGATTTCACGTTAATCTTGCATTGAAAATGTGCGTTATGTATGAGTAGTTCTTATTTAAAGATGGACATATAGATTCTTAGATGATATTTAGTATGTTTTTTTTATTTTTTGGTATTATTTTTACCCTAATCAAATGCATATATTATTATGAAGCTGGAATTCTAAGCGTTTATACTCGGACTACCATTATCCTCTTGAAATGTTGCTGTTTGACAAAACCCGCAAGCCTAATACAATTAAGAAAAAGAAATTCATTCGCCCTTAAAATATATTAGTTAGGTTAATAATGCATACAATGATTAAAGTAGGCTCCTTAAGTATTCAGTTATATTAGCGAAATTTCAGGTTTAATCTATAAGCTACGATTGGTATAAAGCCGTTGTACCCACCTATTTAACAACTTCAACACAATTTGTGATCACATAAAAAGCACGCTCAAGGAATTTGAGTGGTATTAATATTGCTCATAATAATAACGACCTTCCTCCGGGTTGCACACAATACGACAATGCGAGCAAAGGTACGATCTCTTAATATTCAATTGTGATTCCGAGCAACGCCGGGCAAAACAGCTAGCATTATATAAAGCTCAATGTTGGATTATCTGTTATTCATACAAATCTACACAGTTTCAGCAATCTGAATCAAAATTTGTATACGTACTCTTTGGAACCCTGCGTGTAACACTGTCCACTTTAAATTTCGGTCAGACCACTACATTCCCTGCATTTAGGGCCTTTGGCACAAATCTACACCGTTTCACCGATCTGAACCCAGATTTGTATACTTACCCTTTGGAACCGTGCGGGTGACACTGTCCACTTTAAATTCGGACAGACAACTCCATTCCCTGCATTTAGGCCCTTTGGCACAATTCTGCATCGTAACACCGATCTGAACCAAAATTGTATACTTACCCTTTGGAACCCTGCGAGTAACACTGTCTACATGAAATTTCGAACAGACCAATCCATTCCCTGCATTTAGGCACTTTGGCACAAATCTACACCGTTTCTCCGATCTGAACCAAAATTTGTATACTTGCCCTTTGGGACCCTGCAAGTAACACTGTTGATATGATATTTCGGGCAGATCTCTCCATTCCCTGCATTTAGACCCTTTGGCACAAATCTACACCATTTCACCAATCTGAACCAAAATTTGCATACTTACCCTTTGGGACCCGGCGAGTAACACTGTTTATATGATATTTCGGACAGACCACTCCATTCCATAGTTTTAGGCCCTTTGGCACAAATCTACACCGTTTCTCCTATTTGCACCAAATTTTACAATACTTACCCTTTGAAACCTTTCTGGTAACACTGTCCACCTGATATTTTGGACAACGCTCTCCATTCCCTACATTTAGAATAACAGACAAAAGGTAACTGAAACCACGTTTTAAGGCCCTAGAACCATTCATGTCCGTAGTAGTGTAACTGTAAGAATATTTTAATAAGTCTATTGATGGCTGGCAATGCGTGCTGCATCACGTCGCCCCTACCAGTGTTCTGGTGCAGAATTGCGAAAATAGTTACATCTTGTGCTACTTATAAATTGGATTTCTTATGCCCCTTAAAACAGTTATCATCATGAATATATTATGCCCCTGTATAAGTGCCATGGTGTTGGAGCAGTACATTGAGGTTATCAGCTGCAATAAGCGTTGGTACTTTCTAATTTATTCATTTATTCATTTATTCCGATCATTATCCTTGAGCGCTATGTGGCGATAAATGACACTATTGCTACCTCACGAGCTCGGGACTGCCGAAGTTTTCTAAAGTGCTCTGATTATTTTCCTACAGCGCTTTGCGACAAAAGAGGACACTACTGGTCTCTTCTTTTCTAACAGCCAATGAAATATCGGCCCTAGGCAGTGCCTTTTATTTCACTTACTCATCTTTCTAATCGTATGTTTCAACCCGTTTGTAAATTACATGTGTCAGTACTGTTGTTAGTAAATAGCCGTTTCCCTATTCATTATTATCATTAACATCACGGAAAAATGACCTGAATGTTACGTCCATTTTACTGTACTACTTATCACTCCTACCACCACAAAAAGTTATAGTTTTATTTTTTTCCCTGTTAGTTTACGTATCGTGTGCCAGTTCTGTAGTAGTATTCATTATCATCCATAAAACAAATAAATCCACCGGGCGAAGCCGGACACTTCTGCTAGTAGATAAATCAATCAATAAATCAAATACTGCAGTAAACTTGATAAGATTATGGCAGATGTATTGGACCTCTCTTGAGTAGCATTATCTCGTTAAGAGCAGCAAGGGTTGTGTGGAGCTGTATTCAGAACAACAAGGTTAACTGCAGAGAATAGCACGATGACAGAGCCCTGTGTGCTCCAGACAATAGGTTAGTAATTGCCACCACCACTGTGTGTTATCTGTGACGTGAGATATCGCTTCAAGAACACTGCGCATAAATCATGTACTCCAGTTACAATACCAGTAACTTTCCTGCCATTGAACCTTAGAACACTATCAGCCTGGAGGACAGTTGGATCCTCATATTGCACCTCTGATATCCTAGGCAGCACTCTAACGAAGATGGAGACTGCGGTAGATTTCCAATGCTTTCCTCACTGAGCTAGAACAACAGTACTGATCCAACATAGCTATGGATCTTGATTTTTGTTAATAAAAAGTCTTCTTGTTCTTCTTCTTCTTCACCTTTTGAAGCCACAAAGGATCACTTTAACCAACCATTAGTTCGTCGACTTGTAGGAACTGTACGAGCCTTGCGGTCTTCCCAGTACTTCTTCTGCATTGGATTGAGTCTTGATCTCGTCTTATTCGTGTGTGTTGTACTGGGATGTTTCCGTGTTTCCGGCATCACGATATCTCGTAGGTTACAGTCTACCGGATCTGAATGCTGCCTTCTATGGACTCCAGGTTCAGCCGGTCGAGTATTCCTTAAAATACTTTCCATGGTTGACTGTCACGGTTACTCCGATGAGGGACTAGGTCCCGAGGTACAACTTTGGATGTGATCCAGAGAGGTGACTTCTAGTGGTAAAATAAAATGTTCAAAGCGGTGAAATAAAATATCCATAAAAAGTTAGGTGTGAGTGTGCTTAAAAACTATGTGTACGGTGCATAGATTGGGTTAAGTAATGAACACTTGTAACATTACGAATCCTCTCACTTCGGGGGGGAGTGGTAATTAATACCATAAGGGATATTTTTTATATAAACATATTATATTTTCATAGATTCCATAACATATCATTTTTCATTCCACATCAAGTTCTCAATTCTTCTTCTTCATTTCCCGTTTCCAGCTTCCTGGGTCGGGTTGTGAATCAAGGACCTCCAACGTTGCCTGTCTCTCCACCACTCCTCTCCCCCTTTAAGTACATCTTCAGGTTTTCCTCCCTTCTTCTCCACGCACTCCCACACTGTATCTGCCCATCTCTTTCGGGGCCTTCCGCGCGCTCTCTTCCCCGAAAACTTTTCCAGAAAAGCTTTCTTTGGCACTCTCTCCTCTCCCATTCTCATCATATGTCCATACCACTTTAACTTGGTTGTTTCTATCCTGTCCTGCATCTTCAAGATTCCTGTCCTCCTTCTTAACTCCTCGTTTCTGATTCTATCTCTTCTGGTCTTCCCTTCTATACCTCTTAGGAATTTCATCTCCGCTGCTTGTATTCTACTCTCCTCTCTTTTTGTAGTGGTCCATGCTCCAGCTGCATATGTTAGTACGGGTCCATAATAGGTTGAATATAATACCTGCTTACATTTCTTTGGGACATCTTGGTTCCACAGAATACCCCTAACACTCTGGTAGAAGCTGTTCGCTTGTTGTATTCTCTTTCCAATTTCCTCAGTAATCTTTCCATCTTCTGTGATCACACTTCCCAAGTACTTGAAACTTTTCACCACTTCTAGAATTTTTCCGTTCACTTCTATCTTTTCTCTTCCCTCCTTACTTCCCCTTGACATTACCATTGTCTTGCTCTTCTCTGTGCTAACTTTCATCCCAAACTTCTCAATCTCTTGGTTCTATACATCTACTTGTTTTTGTACTTCCTTTTCATCCTCACCCCATATCACTATATCATCTGCAAACAGCATGGCCTTTATTGCCTCTTGTCCCAATCTCTGTTTAACATTCTTGTGGATTTCATCCATGACTATGATAAATAGTAAGGGGGACAATACACTTCCTTGACGGAGACCCGTTTCCACCTTGAACCATTCTGTTTCTCCTATAGTGGTCTTTACGCTACTGACACAATATTTGTACATAGCTTTCACCATTTGCACTTCTGCACTGTTAACTTGCCTTTTTCTTAATACATCCCACACCACCTGTCTAGGCACACTGTCATAAGCTTTCTCAATATCAATAAAAGTCATCACCATGTCTTTTCCAAACTCCCATCTTTTCTCCATCATATGCCTTAGTGTAAAGATTAGATCAAAAGTTGATCTGTCTCTCCTAAAACCATACTGTTCTTCTTCCATCTCTCCATCTGTCTGCCTCCTCAGCCTACCTTCCAATACTCTCTCAAAGATCTTGGCTACATGGGCAATAAGGGTGATCCCTCTGTAATTGTTACATTCCTTTTTGTCACCTTTCTTAAAAAGTGGGATAATTAAACCCTTTCCCCATTCTTCTGGGATCTCTTTCTTCTTCCAAATTATTCTAAATAATCTATACAGCTACTGCAACCCTACTGGTCCTGCTGCTTTTATCATTTCTGTGGTCACCTCATTCACTCCAGGTGCTTTGCCACTCTTCATCTTCTTTATGGCTTCCTCTATTTCTAGCATAGATATCTCCTTTTCTTGTTCTTCTTCTTCCTCCATTGTTCCTTCTTGTTCCCTTTCTTCATCCAGTTCAATGTGTTTAACATTCAGTAGCTTTGAAAAGTATTCTTACCATCTTTTCAATATACCATCTCTTTCATACAATATCTGTCCCGCTTCAGTTTTTACAAATTTTGTGTTTTCCCTACCTTTCACACTGTTTTTTACTAGCCCATATAGAACCTTTTTACTTCCTTTGATATCCTCCTCTAGTGTTTCAGTGAAACTTTCCCAGCTTTTCCTTTTTTCTTCTTGTACAATCTTTTGACATGCCTTCTTGGCTTCTCTATATTTTTGCCATTTCTCTGCATCTTTGCTGCATATCCACTTTCTCCATGCCATTTGTTTTTCTTTAACTGCTTCCTTTACCCTGTTGTTCCACCAAGGAGTCGCCCTTTCCTTTTTCCTCCCTGATAATCTTCCACAAGTGTTTACTGCACACTTCACAAATCCATTCTTAAAACATGTCCATTCCATTTCTATGCTTTTTGCTTCATCTTTGGGAATTTCCTGTTTTAGTTCCTCTTGAAATTTTTCCATTACCTCCTTCTCTTTTAGTTTCCATACCTTTATTTTTCTTTCCCTTTTTTCTACTAGTTTTGTGATTTTACCAAGCCTTACTTTGGCTATCACCACTTTGTGGTCTCCTTCAAAATCTCCTCTGGGCATAGCTGTCACATCTACTAACTGTCTTTGTTTATCCTTTTCCACCAAAATAAGGTCAATCATTGTCTTTGTCTTCCTGTCTCCCCATCCATACCTAGTTATTTTTTGCGAGTTCTTTTTCCTAAACCACGTATTTCCAACAGTTAATCCATTCCTCCTACAGAAATCTACTAACAGGTCTCCTTCTTCATCCTGATTTCCATAGCTAAACGGGCCAATAATCTCTTCTTTTCCCTGTCTATCTGTTCCCACATGTGCATTCATGTCTTCCATTATTATCACTTCTTTGTCTTCTATACACTTTTCCAGATCTTCTAGAAACTCTTCTAGACATTCATCTACCTTCCCTGTTTGGGGAGCATAAACCTGTATAAAATCTTTTGTACCACTCTCAAGTCCAAGCCTGACTTTGATAATCCGGTCACTAATCGGGTCAATTTTTTCAACATACTGGTCTAGGTCCTCTCTCAATATGACACCAACGCCATTCGTTGCCTTCTGTCCTCCACTCCAATATAATCTGTACCCTTTCCCTTTCTTCACTTCTTTTCGCCCTTTCCCTTTCCATTTAGTTTCACTCACTCCCGGCATCGCTATATCTTTCTTCTCCATATAATCCACCAGCTCTTCTACCTTTCTATTGAGTGTCATGACATTAATGAAACCAACCTTCGTTACGTCTGGTAGCCTACTTCTCACAGCTCCCCCAGGACACCGGGAGCTGCGCGTCGCCTCCGGGGGACGCCCTAGCTGTTTCCGAGGCCTCAATTCACAAACTTTCATAATTCAACATCCAAAATAGGGCAACTTCCCTTCATAATCTGCAACTTTCTTCATCTTATCAACAGCCAACACCATAGCCCATCCTTCTATTTATCATTCCTCATTCATCATATAGAAAAGCCATCTATTTTCATATCACCAAAAAATAACAATCTTCCTACATACATTATCATAAAGTCATAGAATAACAAAAACAACACACCATCATTAAAAGGAATATAGAAAAGAAGTCCCTTAACTTCACTGCAAGAAACTATTTATATCTCTAACTTTGGGTGATGGACAGCACTCCCAGCAAGCGCCATTTTCATAACCTAAAAACCGAAGAAAAATGAACAGTTACACACTATAGAAACATTTGGAGGAGGAATACTAACAATCTATTCTAGGTTTTTTTTTTTTTTTTTTTCAAAAGAACTAAAACTCAAAAGAATTTGTGTTCAATACCTCACCTAACCTTTACTTCAACAAATATTCTCTATGAATACCAGAGTCCTAATCCGTAAAACTTGTATTGTCCCCAAAGAATAAGCAGATCATTGTTTCCATGATTTCAGGGCTTCAAACAAACAAGCTCAGAAGGGACTTCGTTATCCCGTATCTTATGAAACATTTATATTTGAAAATCCACAGCCTGCTTCTAGTCGACCGACCGGGTCAGGGAATGGAATGAATGAAGCCCCCATTTAGCGGCGAGGATATGAACTGTGCCAGCTGCCAAAGCCTGTCGCACTCCCCTGGGGCATGATTAAATGAATGACAGATGAAATGAAATTAAATGGAAGTGAAGAGTGTTGATGGAAAGAAAATGTGACAGGGAAAAGCGGAGTACCCGGAGAAAAACCTGTCTGCCTTCGCTTTGTCCAGCACAAATCCCACATGGAGTGACCGGGATTTGAACCACGGACCCAGCGGAGAGAGGCCGGCGTGCTGCTTCCTAAGCCACGGAGGCTCAAACATTTATATTTAAGATTTCTTATTTTCTATCAAACGACATATTAGGTAGTGGAATTATTTCATTTAATTTTAAAGTAAAAATTTAAAATAATAAAATCATATTAGCAACATTGTGTTATGGGTTTTGAAGTCATTTCTCAGTGTTGCCTTAGTAAACTAACGTTTTGTGCTTTTCAGTCGGTCAACACGAATGTACTCAAACGAGTTGGGTTATACGCTAATCCTGAAAAAAAATACATGAGACATGTATTTATTAATCTCATGTTACTTTTTTCAGGTATAACCCAACTCGTTTGGGTACATTCGTGTTGACCGATTGAAAAGAACCAAACTTTAGTCGACTTTTCGTTGGTGAAAATAACCCATTTTGCAAAAAGAAATTTCGTGATATTTCGCACCTTCAATATAGAAGAAAATGGCATATTTGGGGTAAATATAGTTGTGATAACATATCTATGCTTGCTGAAATATTTCGCGGATATCGTTTAAACCAAAAATCCGGGACGCTATATATAGTACATTCAGAACATGCACAGGCTATAACTGTGTCTCGAATTCAGCCCTCAAGGCACCGCGCATACCTCAGTAGCTTCCAAATAATCTGTCCACCACGGAGCTGAGTGACTATTCTTGGCTTTCACCTTGGAGGTCTAGGTTCAATTCCCGATTCTCCAAATAAATTAAATTACGGTCTGAGGCTTGGAACGAGACAGAACTGAAAAAAGTGGATTCGATTTTAACTACAACCATCCTCCATGGTTTCCAGATGATCTCGTAGTTCCGCCCCTTAAGACCACAATAATCATCATCATCATCCATGGTTTCGCACTTCTACTTCAGGCAAATGCCAGGATAGTATATACATTCAAGTCACGGATGCCTCCTTCTCAAATCCAAGCACTAATTACAAATAAACACATTGGTGCAGCCATCATATTGAGGCAGATTACCAGATAAATTCCACACGCACCCAAATACAAGGGGCTACATGCTGTAACGTGTTTTTCGAGGGGTTTTTATGCAACTGGCATAAGTCAGTAGGAAGCCATTCTATATTTATTTACGCGGCAAATTGTTCAGCCAAGAGAATTTTTCATGTTAATGTATTATTATTATTAATTTATTATAATTATTATTAAGGTATTTCTCGGAGCATTTTATAAAAATTATAAGCATACAGATAGGTTTTCTATGTCTTAGGAAACACTATCAAGCAAATTATTACGAACGACATTATCATAGAAAATTATATGATTACGGAATTTTACGGAGTTTCGTCAGTTAGGGTATATTGAGAGACATGACTCACTGGGAATTCAAATACAGGCTTATGCTTGTCAAGTAGTATGACGCAAGGCTGGGTCACATCGTCAAGAAAAGGCGGATGTATGGAACGACTTCACCCTCCCGCCGAGTGTAATGAGCCAGAAGAGGGAGTAGCGCGTGAGGGGTCAGCCAATCAGTGGAGACCACGTAAGCTGGAAGTCGGGACTGGAGTGGGAGACCGACGAGTGCATATATGGTTGGCACGCCGTGGAAACGAGGACTATCGTTATAAAATTTAACCAGTATGGTTGCACGAGTGAGTGGCTCCGATGTTCAGTGGAGTTAGCGACTATCGTTATAAAATTTAACCAGTATGGTTGCACGAGTGAGTGGCTCCGATGTTCAGTGGAGTTTGCGACTATCTTTGTGAAACTTAACCGTTGTGGTTGTACGTGTTGGTTCCGATGTTCGGACCATAAATCTTCATATCTACAAATATATCATCAACAACGAAGAAGATGACGACGTCCAGGAGGCTATGGGAAGCTCACTTCAACATCCAGTACGAGGGAAATGCTACGGCAATTTCCAGTGGTAAGCGCGAATGACACATAACTACGCAATCTCTCGTCTTTCTTTGTTTCATATTCAGTAATTCAGAAAATTCATAGCTTGGGAATAAGAGTAAAATCAGTAATTTATCCGACTCCGTTTTCACGTAATTTTCTAGCGGCAATATTTAAATCGCAACGCTCCAATTTAAATTCAAACTTATTATTATTTTTTTATTATTATTATTATTATTATTAATTTTGCTATACTTGTTTTTTATACAATAAATTCATTTCTTTTAACCATGCAATCTTTGTTTTCAGTAGGTAGCATTAGATATAGACCAATTCCTTCTCCTGATACAATTGTTTGTTGAGTTAATGATCCAATCATACCACGATCTGAGAGTAAAGATTCTTGAAGGTGTTCTACCAGAGCTAGGTGTTGTTAAATACAAATTTAGATTTCAACATAGCGTTGAGGTGTTGGCGCCCATTAAAACAACATATCTTAGTAGAAAACAGTATATTTGTCACACGGTGAGGGATATAGTAACCATTACAATGCTACAATATAGCAAAGCCTCAAAACTCATCAACAACTGCAACAACCAAGTAATCACAGCTATAAATTAGTACAAGATATCACTGAAAACCAACATTTTGTTCTTGCCTGCCCCAACAGACATATTGAATAATAATGCATTCATCGAGAGATGGAACCAAACCTCCGAAAGCACTCACTCAGCCTAAATATTTATTTTATCTTCCCTGTCTTCTGATCATTTTTAGCCTATTTTTCACATTTTGCAAAAATGAGGAAAAAGTAGACTTATGAGATCGGGCAAATGTGTGTCTGCCTGTCTGTCCTTCTGTCTGTCTGTCTGTCTGTCTGTCTGGCTGTGTGTGTGTGCCCCCCCCTATCAACTCCTAAACGGCTGCAGAAATCGAAACAAAATTTGGTAGGAGTAAAGATCTATACCTGAATATCTCACGGCCATATATGAAAATGATGTCAGTGCTACCAACTGCTAAAAAATCGCAATTGAAATTTGAGCTCCATGTTTGATATCATGGAAGGTATAATGGGAGATATTTCAAAATTGGCACACGTATAGATAATAATATTACAGTTTAATATCCAGGAGGCCATACATGACAGTGTTGCCAAAATGATTATAAGCCCCCTGATAGTTCCAAATTTTAAATGCATATAACTTCTACACTATCAATTGGATTTCAACGAAAATTCGTATTTGCTATGTGTACATAAACAGATATGACTGAGCGTATTCTTAAGAGCCACCAGGGCTGCCAACTGTTAATAAATTATCTCATTTTTTTAATCCAAATACCCATATATTAGAAAGTATGCAAGCCGACGGCTTTAAACTATGCACACGTATAGTACCTGACATTCTACATTAATTTGGAGTTACTTATATACGTCAGTGCTACCAACATGATTTTAAGCCTGCTGAGAAGTCCAACTTTAAATACATGTAACTTCTATACTATCATTTGGATTTCAACCAAATTTCGTGTTTGCTATGTGTACCATAACATATATGACTATGCCGATACTTAAGAGTATCCCGGGCTGCCAACTGTTAATAAATACTGTCTCTATTTTTGTTACCCTAATATCAATATATCAGAAAGTATGCAAGCCAATTGTTCTAAACTTTGCACACGTATAATACCTGGAATTCTAGATTAATTTGGAGTAACTAATATACGTCAGTGCTGCCAATATTACTCTATGCCTGCTGATAGGTCCAATTTTAAAATACATGTAACTTCTATGGATTTCATTCAAAATTGACACAACAATAGATCATATTATTTCAGATTATATCTGACCAATACATGTATGTCATTGTTGCCAACACGATTTTACGAGCGCTGTTAGATCCAATGTTTAACTGCATGTAACGTCCATGCTATCCATTGGACTTCAACCAAATTTTGTATTCTGTACCTTAAGAGATGGAATTAAGAATATATTCAGTCACCAGGGCTGCCAACTGTAGTTCTCTATTAGGCTACATTATGCCAGGTATACAGTATTTCGTACCAATTAGAAATTTCGATATTACCAACTTAATTTCGTCATTATTCTAGATAGATCCATATAGATTAATCATAGGCATGAATCTTAAATTTTAAGAAAAGTAGGCTCTTTAGTTCGTCACGGAACTGCTTGTTTTTTTTATTATTATCGAATACTACAAATATAAAAATTGGATTTCCAGGACCGCATTGATGACCCAAAGAGGCTGCCTCGTTAAAGTGGTCGTGAAATTAGAATTCTTTGAATCAGAGCCATCATGTTAGCACAGGCTAGGGTCACAGATATTGTCTTTCCTTCAGACACGGGTTTACATGCGTGAAATATTAATTTTTTCTCCCTTTCATCTATATGGCGGCGACTTCGGTGGCGTATTTGGTAGCATGCTGAGCTTCTATGCCCATAAAGGCAGGTTCAAACCCGGCCGAAGGAGTCGGATTTTTTAAGAGCGTTAAAAATCCCTGAGTATGCCTTCCATCGGAGGGGAAGTAAATCCCACGGGCCCATGACATAATTTTATGGCACGAAAGAGAACCATACAGGCGTGGATGTGCTGCAATGTTATCGTTTCATTTACGGTTGGAATATCACTGTCCAAGTATTTCACACATCCTATAATTTTGTATTCATTCTTTCTTTTTTGTGACCTTTCATTTATTTAAATTAATATCCATTTTCCTTTTAGTTTTTGTTAAGATAGTTTCTAAGATTTTTTCACGCTGCCGAAGTCATCATTGATATAATGAAACATGTAGGCTACGTGTAATTTAATTATTAAAATAATTTATGTTCGACGATGTCGAAATGTAAATAGTATACGTCAGAAAACTGTATCATAATGATGGTCATTCTAGTACTGTTTTCCATTATGATACAGTTTCTCTAGCCAATCAGAGCTCATTCATTGACCAATTAGATAAGGGTACCTTCGCGCATGCGCTCAAAATCCACCATGTCGGACATGAACACAGCATCCTTCTATATAACTTATCGACATGGAAAGTGCACAGTCCATATGTTCGCGTAAATAAACTAGCGAATATGAGACAAGAAATAGCACCGTACCTTAATATCCCCAACGCCAATTTTTACACAGCGCATTGCTTTCAAACGACTTCAGTGACAGTTTGACTGAATGCTGCTGCTCATCGGTGTTCGGCAGCCTGTAATCATATAACATTGCCTAGCAGACACAGCGCATGCGTCGGTCAGTCAGAGAACTTGGAAAACAGAGATATCAAACTCAGCGCTTGCACTCCAATCACAAAATTCAAGTGACAGAATCTCAACAGATATTTATGAATATTTATGTTAACACATATAATAAAGTTATAATTATCGTCGACATAAACAGTCGTATGCAACTTGCCTATAATGGCAATAATTAAGACACGAGTATGTTTATAAAACGAGCGTAAGCGAGTTTTATAATTTCCGTACGAGTGCATAATGTACTAAAATGTTCGACCCTGACTATTATCTGTCAGAAAACTGTACTATAATGAGGCTCATTATAACACTATTTTTCATTATGAAACAGTTTCTCCCACCAATCAGAGCTCAAGAAACAGTTGTTTAACCAATTAGGTAATTAGATGCGCTGAGTTCCACGGCCTTCTAATGTAAATCACACTGCCTGGCCTAGTGTCATAGTAGAGTAATCGAGGTGGCCATGGTCAAATACAAGGCATTCCCTGCATCTCATGCGCTCTGTTCAGTACATAAAACTGGCGAAATCTCGACAGATATTTATGAATATTTTTGTTCGAACATAAAATAGTTATAATAATTTTCATCGAACATAAACAGTCGTATGCTACTCGCCTATAATGGTAATTAAGACACTCGTATGGAAATTATAAAACTCGCATACGCTCGTTTTATAAACATACTTGTGTCTTAATTATTGCCATTATAGGCCCGTTGAATAATGTACTATTCTAGTGTTTGACAAGGCGGTTTTTATATTTTGAGATTGATCCGTGATGCAAATCCTTCTTTCTCCGAGATATGTATTGTTATTATTATTCTCACATCGCTAAGCTCATCTGTAGAGCGCGATAGAACTTAGCTAATGTATTTCTTTCTTCTCCCAACATCTCTTCATCTGGGCACCGACAATCTTCCTCCGTTCTTCAGTCCATGGTCCTGGCAGCCATTTTCTAAGCAAAATGCTGGTTGTTGATTACTGTTTTGAACCGGAGTCGATCTTGCATAATTTCGACCGTGATGCCAATTTCTAGAAGGTCTTTTTCTATTTCACTAAGCTAGTTATTGGCTCTCATTGAGAGACCAAGGTTGAGCCTGTCATTGTTCATTCTGAGAATGTGTCCGTAGAACTTCAATCACCTTTTCCTAAAGGTGTCAGTGATCTGTTCAGAATGCTCATAAAGCTCCTGAGACTTCCGTTTCATACAGATTCCGAGCACACTGCACCAAGGATTGTATTACTGTTATTATTATTATTTAGATAAGGCTTTCACGGCCCGGAATACTATTAAAATGTATTATTCATGCTTTTGGATATTGCCGTGTGAAAAAAATTAAAACTCTAAACGTTTCGAAGTAATCTTGGCTTCTTTTTCAATAGAATTGAAACAATGTGGCCAAAGAATGTGTGTCAATGAGCTTACAAAACTAGAGAAATTCCTCTGTTCGTCACCAGAGAGCAGCCTGAAACTACTGTATGGACCTTGGTAGAAAAAAACGCGCTATATTAATTAGAACGGCGGACATACTGTAGTAGTAAGGAAGGAGAAGGTAAAGGGGGCGGCGGAAAAAAATGAGACTCCTCGAAGAATGAGGATGTCCAAATAAGCAGAAGGGGGGGGGGGGGAGTGATGGATGGATGGATGGATGGATGTAAGGAGCCAAAAACAAAAGGGAAGTGTATCTGCACGGTACCCAACGTCATACAGGCCTCGGTGAATAAACAGATGGAAACTCCTCCAGTGACGAACAAAGGAGATCAAATCATAGCCCTGTAGCCATAGAGGAATAATTTTAGTATTATTATTATTGTTATTATTTTAACCCAAAAATATTGTAATATCCCGTCTTGTCCCCTGCTGATGAATTTAGATGTGTCTCTTTACAAACATTTTAGTTTGCACTCAGAATGGCGAGAAACACTCCCTTTCTGACAAGAAAGTTCGAACAAAAGAAATGCACTAAAGAAATGAGTATCTCCTCTGGGATCATCACAAACATGGCTGCATTAGAGATTGCTTCTTGTTGCTATTGTGGAAACGTTCGTAGCTTAGTTCATCAGAATGAAGTGCTGCAGACAAGAACGGCTAAGTTAGGAGTGTTTTTGAAACAGGTGACCTTAGTATAAACAGGTTAAAGGTTCCGCCTGATCAATACTTTTATTAATTGTGATCACTGTGTGGTCATTAGTGGGACATGTTTCGAGGCCTAAATAATAGTTTTGGCCCCTTCATCAGCCGAATGACAGAGAACGACACAAGATCATTTTTTGCGTAGCACTTCAATTTCAATCTTGTATAAAGAGAGATTTAAACATTTTACGCCTAATATGAGTTATGTCAGAAGTCTTATGAACTAGGCCTATAACTCATATTAGGCTCAAAATGTTTCAATCTCTCTTTATAGTGCACCATACAAGAATGAATTTTAAGTGCTACGCAAAAAATTATCTTGTATCGTTCTCTGTCATTCGGCTGATGAAGGAGCCAAAACTATTAATTAGACCTCGAATCATGTCCCACTAATAACCACACAGTGATCATCATACTAATATATAAAAATGAGATGGTGTGTGTCTGTCTGTTACTCAATAACGCAAGAACCACTGGTCCGATTTAAATGAAATGTTGCATGGATGTAGTTGATTTACCATGTTTATATATAGGATACTTTTAATTTCTATATTATTCACTATTAAAAAATGGCAACCATTTTAGTGACGTCACTACACCCTTTGGTTTCAAAGTTTCATATTTCCATATCAAATAAAAAGAGAACGCTAAGAAATAGCAAACTTTTGATGGCACATACGAGCTTCAAAATGTAATTTCCTATCCGAAAGGTCCTCATCACTTTTCGTGTATCTCCAACGGTTAGCGAGTAAAATCCACATATGTGACGTCACTACACCCTTTGGTTTCAAAATTTCATATTTCCATTTCAAATAAAAAGAGAACGCTAAGAAATAGCAAACGTTTGATGCATACACGAGATTTAACATTTAATTTTCTATCCAAAAGGTCCTTATCACTTTTCGTGTATCTCCAACGGTTAGCGAGTAAAACCTAAATTTGTGCAATAAAACACGGTCAACACCGAGCGGTGCAGTACATCTCTACGTACATAAAAAAATAAAGTTTGTATGTTTTTTTTAGCAATTTCTACGGAAATTTGAGATATTTACGCGTTTCAGACTGTTTTATTATGGATGCGCGCGAAAATAATTTTTTGGTCTGTCTGTCTGTTTGTTTGTCTGTGGACAACTTTGTTCCCTTATAACTCGAGAACGGCTGGGTGTATCAACGTAAAATTTGGTACATATATCCATCAGAGGCACGACACTAATCATTGATGCAACTCTTCTCCGTACCTCTCATAAAAGAGGGCCTACCCCCTTAAAATACATGCTGAAATAGGAGTAGAAGGACGAGACAAAGATCATTTTCAGCCCCTCAGTGTGAGAGACAAAACTCGGGGGCCCTAAAGGGTCCCCGAAATCCACATTTTAAAGCCCTAAACCAACCATTTTTGAGATATTCCCAGAAAACTAATTTCATTTAATAAACTAATGAACGAATACAAGCCGGTAACCCAGTAGCGGCTCTTCAGGTGAAGAGAGTGAAGAGCCTCTTCACTAGCCATCCCTTAAATAAAATAAACATTATTTTTTCTTATTTAAATAAAAATGTTGTCATTGTCTTGGGCTACTTTTTCATTTTGTGTACTATTATTTCTACACTCCGTCGCTAGATGGTGCGCAAGCAAGGCTGCATGACGTCTTTGTGGCAGTTGTACTCCCTGTCGCTAGATTGTACTGCCGTAACTTGGAAGGAAATATGCAGGAGACGAAGTATCTTGTTTATGTCAGCCACATCGTCTCGTTGCCATGGTAACCTGACGTCAGTTGTGACGTCATTACCTGCCGTTAGACAGACCAGTGAAGATGTTCCTGTGTCGGGAAGGCAATACGTCTAGTTCAGTTGATGAAAGTTTACATTGCAACAGGCTTCTTTTTCTTTTATCTTGAGGCTTCTATTTACTTTCCCAATAAATAGTATATATTTATAACGTTATATACACTGTTGTTGATGAAAGTTGATGGCTTTTAGTGTATAATGTTTGCAGTGAAAGACACGTTATTAATTTTATTAGAAATTTCCTTCAGTAGGTGGAAAGATGAAGACAAAAGGGATTTATTAATTAATTTATTAATTTGTGGGCGGCCAAAGAAATTAATAGAACTGTGCACTAAATAAATAAAACCGGAAAGTCCTATAGCCTTCATTGCAAGGGATCTTGGTTCGAACAGTTCCCATAGTTGTGCAGTAGTTATAGAACTTTTCTGCTGGCCTTGCTTACTTTACAGTAACAGTAACAAATTTTCCAAAACATTATGAGCGGGTTGAACAAACACAAAGACAGTGAGCAACATTTAAAGAACCAGTTACCACTTAGAACACGCACACAAGCATTATATCTGACATTTAAGGGAAAATGCAAGACTAAGTGCACTTAAATGTAATGTAAATGTGACTTTAATTAGGCAGATCCTGAGACTTGTGATTAGAGTTGTTTTATACTTAAGTTTACAGGAACTCTCTTCTAGAGGACATGACGAGACCTCTTTAAACCATGTGCGCTTTAAGGAATATTATTGAAGATGCTGATATCTAAAAAGCCCTTAGAACCTCAAAATTATTAAAATAAAATTCAAAGTGTGTTCCCTGGAAATAGCTGATGCAATATCAGAGTATATCGGAGATCATATTAAGGACCGGCTTAATAATGTTCCGCTTTTTTCTATGCTAACGCATGGCTGTGATAAATTACAATTCTTAAATAAGTCTTATTAGATTCCGACAAATTTGAGCTGTATAACAAACATATTCATCATTACCCCACATTTAAGAAATGAACTGTCACTATTTTATGCTCATGAATCCTAGGCGTACAAAGTAAAAATAGTCGGGAGAAATGCATCAAGAACTCCGTGAATAGAAGAGACTTACAAACTTTTGCTTAATTAGGTACTGACAATACCTGCTACAAGTACATCAGTAGAACGCAGTTTCTCTTGTTTGAAAAGATTAAATACTTTTGCAAGTAACACAATATCTCACTCCAGACTTACATCATTGGCTATCTCCATAAACCGCGAATTGTAGTTGAAATTGATTGAAGACCTTCTATGAGGACATCATAGATAAGATTGCCGACCTTAGGGAACAGAGGATTCATTTAAGCTATAAAAATAAGCGAGTTTGACTTTTTAGTACGATAACTTATGTTTGGTTTGGTTTTTAGTGTTAGGCTTTAAGTAGATATTTTAGCATTAAAATACGAAAAAGAATGTCAATATTCACAAACGCAAACATCATGAACTGATGAAATTAGGAGTTTGGCTCTTCACCTGATATTGCATCTACGAGCCGCCACTGCGGTAACCATGGCAACAGATTCTCAGAGGTCCATCTATTGCTGTAAGATGCAATGCAATTCCATTAATTACATTGGTGTGAAAGTTTGCAAACGGCTAGAAGGTTATCACGGAACCAAATTAAGCTGTAAAATTCATCAATACGTATAATGCGCTGAAGGGGGTCAAGGGGTACACTAGAATTTTTTCACGCGATTTACACCTGCGGGTGTGGTACGGCAGGTCTATTATATTCCTATCCCTATATTATATGATTATTATTAGTATTATATTATGGCGTACAACGAGGAGACAAAGCCACTCGGTGCCAGAAACAAAACTTGGGGGCCTCGAAAACTACATTATAAGGCTCTAAAACCAACAGTATCTGAAATATTCCCAGAAAAATAATTTAATTTAACAAACTAATGAAGGAATGGAAATCGGTAACCATGACAACATTATCTCAAGGGGTGGCATCCAACTTTCCATCTATTTCTGTAAGAAGCAATATCACTCCATTTATACCTTGCCACGGTGGGTGAGTGGATAGCGTGTCGGTCTACTAACCCCAAGATTGCAGGTTCACTCCTGGCCGTGGTACAGGCCGGACGTTTGTTTTAGACGAGTGAAAAATCTTAATGGAAGCCTGGAGGCGAGTTACTATAGTACCTGTGTTGTTATCAGCTGCCCCAAGCGCTCCGATGATTGATAAAGCTGTTTCACACTATTGCTGAAGTATAGTCACTGGCAAATATAATTACGTTCTGTTCGTAACTACGTAACGTGTACTTCCGTGTCACACAATACTTGGACGTGGACTGTACTGTCTGCTCAAGTCTGGAATTCCATTACATCAGATCGGTGGTGACAAATGTGAAGTGATAGGGTGAGAGAGTGACTGTGTACAGGCTCACCCGCAGGCTTGAAGGTCAAGGGCAATCGTCTAAAACAAACGACCGGCCTGTACGTGATTTTTGAAAGGCGGCAAAAATACGACTCGCATGTCATACGATGTTGGCATGTCAAAGAACCCATTTGAATTCAGTAGGCCGTGTTCATAATGGCAAAATTAACCTCAGGGGTTTCCGCCAACACAAATTTCCTCATTTATTTACTAGAAAGCGCTATAGTGTTCGAGGAGCTTAGATATCTACCCTCCTTGACTTTCATAGTGATTCAAGGAACAACGAAATTTCGACATGCAAGCTACCCTCTGGGTGTCAAATTACGAAGCTTGCCCCCGGCATCCGAGGCCATACGATATCATTATTATTAGGCTGCTCCATTTATTACATTTCTGTGAAAGTTTGCAAATGGCTATAAGGTTATCACGGAACCAATGTAGACTGTATAATTCGTCAATGCAATTAAGGGGGTCAAGGGGAAACCTAGAATTTTTTCATGCAATTTCACGTGCGACATATAGTACAGAAAGTCTATTATATCTACAAACAGAAACATTATTTTCAAAAATTCCTGAATTGAATCAGCATTTTTTGCGGCTTTTAAGAATTTGGACCATTTGAGGCTAAAGAATCTGAATTTCCATGCACCACAAGCCTTTATAATTTATGAAAGAGGTCTTCCTGTGTATGGGGACCTAACACAACGTAGAGGGACATTTTTTATGTGAGGTGTATTGCGTTTCGTCTACAAGGCTTTCAATTCTATTTCACGTCATGAAGTACACGTTAGGTGAATTTAGTTTGAGAGCAGATTTTAACTAATCTTTTTTTTTGTCGACATACGGGTTCATCGTATGGATAATTTTGTTTGATACGTATGGTAGATATACCCATATTTGGATATCTGGGTGATATGTTGTAGACAATAGAATTGTCTGTCTGTATTTCTGTGTATCTTTATGTACGCCTATAAATCGTCTTCGGATGCTTGGTGCATCGTAAAATTAGGTATGGTAAACATGAGTCAATACACCAATCATTTATAAAACTCCTCACCGTACTTTTCATACAGTAGAAGGGTGGATATAGGGAAAAACTTCTCAAAATACATGCTAAAATAGGCGAAATATAAAAATTATCCTAGAAGGACGACCAAAGCATATGTTGCGCTTCTCATTGTGAGACACAAAATTCGCGAGTCTATAAGGGGTCTCCGAAAGCCACATTTTAAGGCCCTTAAATTAACAGTGTGTGTGATATTCCCAGAAAACTAACTTCGTTCTGATAAACTTATGAAGGAATGACAAGCCGCTAACCATTGCAACAGTAGCTCAATTGATAATGTCTGGTGTTAATATATGACACCGTTCGAAGAACGGGTATTTCTGCTAGTAATTAATAAAAGTATTCATCAGGCGGAACCTTTAACCTGTTTATACTAATTAGCTTATCAATACGGAACCAGAATGAATCTTTTAAGTTCTAAAATCAACAGGTGACCTTTACAGATACTATGTTACTCTTCTGTCACTTATCACGATAACGGGAGCCCAATGATTAATGGCAAATAAATAGATGGGAACAATTGCAGGAAGGTATTTGTAATGAAAAGATAAAGGTTAAGTTAGAAATGAACACGCTAGATGAAGCTGTTCGTATGAGCCGACTAAGATGGTGGGGTTATGTGAAGAAAATGGGGGAGGAGAGATTGCCTAAGAGGTTAATGAGTTCGGCTGTAGAGGGTAAAACGACTTAGGAGGCGATGGTTAGATTCAGTGTTCAATGATTTCAAAGTGAGAGGTGTAGAAGCTGAGGGGGCCACAATGCTAACTGCTAATTGGGCAATATGGAGGCGACTTGTTCGCAAACAGAGGTTTGCAGACTGGACTGGAGGCTGAAAGCCAAAACGGTCTCAAATGAAAATATATGTATGTCTTTAAATATTTGGGTTGAATAATAGAAGCTGGGGGTGAGCTTCCGTGGCTTAGGCGGCAGCACGCCGGCCTCTCACCGCTGGGTCCGTGGTTCACATCCCGGTCACTCCATGTGAGATCTGTGCTGGACAAAACGGAGGCAGACAGGTTTTTCTCCGGGTACTCCGGTTTTCCCTGTCAACATTTCATTCCAGCAACACTCTCCACTATCATTTCATTTCATCTGTCATTCATGTAATCATTGCCCCAGAGGAGTGCGACAGGCTTTGGCAGCCGGCACAGGTCATATCCTCACCGCTAGATGGGGGCTTCATTCATTCCATTCCTGACCCGGTCGGAGACTGGAAGCTGGCTGTGGATTTTCATTTTCAATAGAAGCTGGGGAACAAGTTCATGTGAAGTTGAGAAAAGAGTAAGTGAGGAAAACAATTGGAGCATTAAATTCCGTTTTATGGAGGAGAAATAGTTTAAACAACACTAAGAAACATATATACAGTTCATTGGTACTAATTATTTTGTTATTTGGAGCAGAAACTTGGACATTAAGCAGACAGCAAGCAAACAAATTATTATTAACAGAGATGGATTATTGAAGGAGGGCGGCAAGAAAATCAAGATTGGATAAAATTAGAAATACGAGAATCAGAGAAATTATGCAGGTAAAAGAAAATGTACCAGAAGTGTTTGAAGAAGGAAGATTACAATGGGTTGGACATGTGAGAAGGATGCAGAATAGCAGAATTCCAAATTTAATGTTACATTGGCAAGCTGAAGGCAAACGGAAACGGGTTAAACCAAGAGAACAATGGATGGATGGTGTAAACAGAAGCATGGCTACCAGAGGCCTAACCGAGGAAGATGCTGAAGACCGAAATTTGTGGAGGAGTAGAATATTTTTGGGTTGATGAAAACCTACTGTATTGTAGAATATTCCTAATAAAGAAGAATATGTATGTGAGGTAAGTACTGTACATGCACGCAAATACATTGGATCTCTTAAAATATTTACAAGACCTAAGTGAGAAGAAGATACACTTTCATTACATTTTCTGGAATTCACTGCGTGGTTTCTGCGACTGCTGATCTCATGGTTCTAAAAATCACCAAAATATTTATTTATATGTGCACAAAATTACTCGAAATATGTGACAATAATTTTAAATATATTTAGTTATGTTTCGGTTTGTTAATGATAATATAAACAGTATGCAGTAATCACCAATATAATGCCTCACTGATAGCTGTACACAATGACAAGTGCTCATCACAAATAGCCTACGATTATCATGAAACCCTGACTTGTACTGGGAAAATGAGTGCTCCACATCTCGCGTATGTCTCTCACACTCGCATCAACACCTGCTTCCTGATGGAAATTCCACATGCTGTGGATTCCACGTAATAAGGAGGTCTCGTGGCTCAAGCTCACGTAAAACCACAAGCTTCCGTTTTCTTCTTGATGACCATCTAATACACTTGAAATTTTACACGTTGTTTCAAACCCACTATCATTTTCAAACACACGCCAGAATTTGTTTTGCAATATTCGTTCTGTAGATACAGTAAGACGTCACAAATCTGCTGAACTGTTTCTGACAGAAGGATCCCTCCCTTTCCAAGTTGTCGATTGTTCCGTAGACAAAGCCCAAGTTAGCAGAAAAATGAATGCCAAGTCATTTTTCAACACTGTGTCACGTTACATTAGCTGAGGGATTACAATTGCAGTTGCTTCATCTTTATCCAGCAGTCAATTAACTACTGACACAAAACCATCAAACTTTTCTACATATCATTGGACTGTAGAGAGCCAAGTTCCCTACCATGTTATTACTGAGGAAGGAGGGAGTGTTACGTTAGCTTTCTTATTCGAGGATTCTTGAATTCTTAATAAACACTTTTGTCCCGTTAGAAATCAGTTTATTAACGTTAGGATGCACAGCTCCAAATTCTACACTTTGTTTGTGTAAACCATATGTTCCGGCATCTGTCAATTATACTAAAACATTGTCGTACAGCACAGCACCCGGCCACAAAATTTGTATCCGTCACATGGTTCGTGGCTGTCATTTCTTGGCATGTTACCACAAATAAATTTTCGAAATCACTTCATTGTGTTTAAGTTCTCCAACAACGGCATTCCCTACTTTCTTGCCATTTTCACAAAAAGATTGAATCTGTTGCACTTCTGAAGATATATTTTTTTCTCTGTTCACCCTACAGGAGTGTCTATATTTGAATATTTGGATAGAAACTTGCCTAACACCAGATTATTTACTTTAGACAGGGATATGTCAGCTGACAAGAATCATCATCTTCCTAGCGTTTGTCCCGCTTTGGAGCAGGGTCCGCTACTTTACATGCCAATCTCTATTTCTGTCGGTCAAGGACATCATGCGGACAGAGATTAACTTGTCGCATGCCTTTTCTAAGGCGACCAAGCACCTCTTCTTAGGTCACCCACGTGGACGTTTGCCATCCCGGTTGAGGCACACGGCAGTTTTGGCCACTGATTGTTCGTGACTGCGTATGATGTGGCCGTACCAGCGTCGACGAGCCTCCCGCATTTTATCCTGTATGGGTGCAACTCCCATCCTCCCTCGGACATCGCAATTCTTGATATGGTCAAGTCGCGTCAGACCAAGCACGGAACGAAGCATGTGCATCTCCATAACATGCAGGGCGGGCTCGTGTTTAACAGAGGCCGGTAGGCATTCAGAACCGTAGAGGGCGACTGGGCGCACATAAATAAATCTTCACAATAAACTGAAAGTGTAGCAGGTCTTGTGGAACAACCTGGAACTGCATCACTAATTCACTAATTTAGAGGTTGTTTATTCATAATACGTGAAACTGCAGCGATATGTTTCTTGCCCCCTAGAGGCTGTATAACATGAGATCACTGCTCAGCCTTTGATTGCTTTACCACACGGTAATAATAATAATATCGTATGGCCTCGGTGCCGGGTGCAAGTTTTGTTATTTGACACCCAAAGGGCAGCTTGCATGTCGAATGTTGTTGTTGTTCCTTGAAGCACAATGAAAGTGCTATCTAAGCTCCTTAACACTATAGCGCTTTCTAGTAGAGAAATGAGGAACTTTGTGTTGGCGGAAAATCCCAAGATTAATTTCGCCATTATGAACACGGCCTACTGAATTCAAATGAGTTCTTTAACATGCCAACATCGTATGACATGCGTATCGTGATTTTTGCCGCCTTTCGAAAATCACTTACCACGGCCAGGAGCGAACCTGCAAGCTTGGGGTTGGTAGACCGACACGATAACCACTCACCCACCGTGGCAAGATACCACCCGGTTAGTATCCATCTGAACTAGATATATCCTTAAATTCTGCACCGTACTAATGAAAACGATAATTTGGTGCTATTTTAACTTTTGGCATAGTGGCTTTGCCTTGCACTACAGTCTTACATTAAGATATCAACGCCCCAGAAAACACAACTTCATAGTACCAGAGATTAACCATAAGTGAGTGATTTGATCTCGTGTACTGGGGGAGAAAGTGCAGAAATGTGGTACAATATCACCGTATGGACAAAGGGAATCCTCGGCTTTTATAATGAATGCGATAATATAAACACACAGCTGCAACTAGGTACAGCGATTTCACAGCTCTACAATAACTTTATTATTTGAGATATTTTAACAATGCTTTGCACACACATACAAAAACTCAAAAAGTTTTTTTAGGCATTCACAAATGTTCGATATGTGCCCCTTTAGTGATTCGGCAGACATCAAGCCGATAATCAAGTTCCTCCCACACTCGGCGCAGCATGTCCCCATCAATGAGTTCGAAAGCATCGTTGATGCGAGCTCGCAGTTCTGGCACGTTTCTTGGTAGAGGAGGTTTAAACACTGAATCTTTCACATAACCCCACAGAAAGAAATCGTATGGGGTTAAGTCGGGATACCGTAATACAGTATGCGCTGTGGGTTATAGGACAGCCGATGATTATATTAAGATTAGACTAGCATTACCCGTCGCGGCTTCGCCCACGAATATTCTAGTTGTTAAGAGTACACTTAGAAAAATCTCAATCATGAATGCTATGACTGATTTATCCTTGGTATGAATAATCAGACTTTATCAATTCAGCTACTGGTGCAGTGGTTAGGGGTTTGTCATTCCTTCATAGGTATATCAGAGCGAAGTTAGTTTTCTGGGAATATCACAGACATTGTTAATTTAAGGGCCTTTAAATGTGGTTTTCGGAGACCCTTTATAGTCGGGTGAAAAAGACCTTTCGTACCACACTCACACGTGAAAATTGCGTGAAAAAAATCTAGAGTGCCCCTTGACCCCTTAAGTGCATTATACTGATGTATTCATGAATTTTACAGCTTAATTTGGTTCAGTGATAACCTTATAACCGTCTGAAAACGTTCACAGTAATGTAATAATTGGAATAGCATTGCGTCTTACAGAAATAGATGGACCTGTTACCATGGTTACCGTGTTGCATTCTTTCATTATTTCATGGTAAATATACATGTTTTAAGGTATTTATTTAATTGTGAGGCATTTAAAAGTGAGTGCGTTTCGCTTACGCATTGGGTTATGCTGAACCTGTAGGTACCCCATATGTGTAGGTTGGTATTAATGGGACCTTATTTTCGGTAGAAAACTGGAATGGGACCTTAGCAGAATAATATAGGGAGGGATAGCTTTCGAGGTAGTGCCATAGAATCTTAGTAACACAACACAAAAATTGCAATAAACTAAAATATATATCACATTGCTAAGAACAAGATGTTCAGTAAAAAATGTACAGCCTACTTTCCCCTAAATGCATGCGTATAGTTATAACTCTTTGTTCTTTTAAAGGAGTATAATCGAATGTTGGTTATAGTAACTTGTTGAAATATAACGTGCTATATTGATTAATTGATTGAATCCTCGCCTGAATTATTAATACACACACTAATACAGCCATCACAATAACACAGGTTATCACCCAAGTACACGGGGCTAAATGACCATAATGTCCATGCCCTCAAATGAAACAACAACAACAGATTCCTACCCAAATCCTTCCTCGTATAAAAGTGCACAAACTAGTACAGACATCACAGTGATACAGTTTATCAGACAACAACTACACACACCCAAGTACACGGGGCTACATGGCCACGATGCTGCAAAGCCCCGGTAATATTCATCAACAACAACAACAACAGACTCTACTGCGGATCAAGGACAGCTTCCAACACAAATCCTACCTCATTTATAAGTAACCAGTACAGACATCGCAGTGACACAGTTATCAGGCAACTTTTACACACTCCCAAGTACACGGGGCTGCATGAACATGAAGCCGAAAAGCACTAAAGGATCAACAACAACAACAGTCTATACCGCGGATCAAGGACAACGAATTTTAATCGCTGTAGTCGATTGTTGAAATATTTGGTGTTGTAAGTTGTTGTTGTTTGAGTCTTCAGTCTTTTGACTGGTTTGATGCAGCTCTCCATGCCTCTCTGTCCTGAGCTAATCGTTTCATCTCTGCATAGCTCCGACACCCTACATCGGAGGCAATCTGTTTAACATATTCTAACCTTGGTCTACCCCTACAGTTTTTGTCCTCGACCCTTCCTTCCATAACTAAGCTTGCTATTCCTGGGTGTCTTAGTATGTGTCCTACCAACCTATCTCTTCTCTTCATTAACAGTCGCCAGAAACATCTCTCCTCTCCCACTCGTCTTAATACCTCTTTGTTTGTAATCCTACCTACCCATCTGATCTTCATCATTCTCCTGTAACACCACATTTCAAATGCTTCAATTCTCCTCTTTTCTGCTGCACCAATAGTCCAAGTTTCACTTCCATAGAGCGCCACGCTCCAGACAAAGGCTTTCAAAAATGACTTCCTAATACCTAAATCTATATTCGATGTCAGCAGATTCCTTTTTTGTAGAAATGCTTTCTTTGCCTGAGCCAACCTACTTTTAATATCCTCTTTGCTTCGTCCATCACTGGTTATTCTGCTTCCTAAGTAACAGAAGTCTCCTACTTCCTTCAGCTTTTCACCTGCCAATTTGATCTCCATAGAGGTTTCTGATTTATTTCGGCTGCATTCCAGTATTTTTGTTTTACATTTATTTATTTTCATCAAGAATTCTTTCCGTAAGACGGAGTCCATACCATTCAAAAACTCATTCAAATCCTCAGGCTTGTCGGCCAAGATGACGATGTCATCAGCAAATCTCAGAGTTGAAATTATTTCTCCTTGAATCTTCACTCCCACTTTACATTTTTCTCTAATTTCCTTCATTGCTTGTTCAATGTAAAGATTGAAAAGTATGGGTGATAAGTTGCAGCCTTGCCTTACACCTTTCTGAATACCAGCTTCTCTCTCATGTCCTTCAACTCGAATGACTGCTGTCTGGTTTCTGTACAGATTGTATATCACCCTCCTATCCCTGTACTTTATTCCAATTGATTTCAAAATGTCAAACAATTTAGTCCAATCAACGTTATCAAAAGCCTTTTCTAAGTCTACAAAAGCCATGAACGTTCTCTTATCTTTCCTTATTCTACCTTCTAAAATCAGCCTAAGACTTAGTACAGCTTCCCTTGTTCCTACATTTCTCCTGAAACCAAACTGGTCTTCACCCAACTCCGTTTCTATCTGGCTTTCAATCCTCTTGTAAATTATTCTAGACAGGATCTTTGAAGCATGAGTAATCAAGCTGATTGTACGGTAATCTTCACATCTGTCAGCTCCCACTTTCTTTGGTATAGGGATGATTACATTCTTCTTGAAATCAGGGGGTACCTCACCTGTCTCAGAAATCCTACACACCAAGTGAAATAACCTGATCAGACCTTCATCTCCTATGCAGCGTAGCAACTCAATCGGTATATCATCTATGCCTGGTGCTTTGTTCCTGCTTAAGTCTTCCAAAGCTCTATCAAATTCTGATCTCAATATTAAATGTCCTTTCGCATCCTCATCAATTTCCTCCTCCCTTTCCATTACATGATTCTCAATCTCCTTTCCCTTATACAAACTCTCTATGTAAGCTTTCCATCTCTCAACCTTTTCTTCCCTATCTGTTAGAGGCTTTCCATTTGTGTCCTTAATATTACAGCACTTAGTCTTTTTTTCCCCAAAAGTATTCTTAATCCTTCGATAAGCTGTGTCTACTTTTCCTAATTTCAGACAATTTTCTATACCTGCACATTTCTCTTTCAACCATTCTTCTTTCGCTTCCTTGCACTTCTTGTTAACCTCATTTCTCAGACGTCTGTATTCTGCTTTCCCCTTTTCATCTCTTAGATTCTTGTGTTTCCGCCTTTCATCCATCAATTCTAGTATATCCTGAGTGATCCACGGTTTTCTACCTATTCTTTCTTTCCTACCAATGTTTTCTTCTGCGGATTTTGTTATTTCATTCTTCAAAAGTGCCCATTCGTCTGCAATTGAAGTTTGTTTAGGGTTTTTCATTAGTCCTTCCTTTATACTCTTCTTGAATCTTTCGTTTACATCCTTCACTTTCAGTCTGTCTATTGCCCACCTTTTTGGCTTTTGACTTTTCTTCAGTTTCTTCAACTTTAATCTGCATTTCATTACAACCAGATTGTGATCAGAGTTTATGTCAGCACCAGGATATGTTTTACAATCCAAAATCTGGTTTCGAAACCTCTGCTTGACCATAATGAAGTCGATTTGGTAACGCCCTGTATCTCCTGGTCTCATCCATGTGTATATTCTTCTATTGTGGTTATTGAATAAGGTGTTAGCTATGACCAATTCATGCTCGGTGCAGAATTCTACCAGCCTGCTTCCTCGATCATTCCTTTCACCTAATCCGAAATCTCCTACTATCTTCCCTTCTCCCCCTTTTCCTACCACAGCATTCCAATCTCCCATTACTATAACATTTTCAGCACCCTTGATATACCTCAGAATTTCGTCTATTTCTTCGTAGACCTTTTCAACATCCTCATCATCAGCTTGACTGGTAGGCATATAGACTTGTACCACTGTGGTGCAGGTAGGTTTTGTATTTATTTTTGCTACAATAATCCGTTCACTATATTGCTCATAATATTCCACCCGCTGTCCAAGTTTCCTACTCAATATGAGGCCAACCCCTGCTTGGCCATTGTTTGATTTAGTGCTAATGACCCTATAGTCTCCTGACCAAAAGTCCTGTTCTTCCTGCCAGCGCATTTCACTAATCTCAACCAAATCCAACCTCAACCTATCCATTTCCGTTTCTAAGTTTTCTAACCTTCCACTTCCTAGCAGACTTCTAACATTCCACGCTCCGATCCGTAGAATGTCAGATTTCCTCTTTGTCACTTCTGTGATGTTAACCCCCTCTCGAGTAGTCCCCACCCGGAGATCCGAGCGGGGGACTAGTTTACCTCCGGATTGAAATTTTACAAGGGAGGAGGCCATCATCACATGTAATTATGCATAGAGAGGTGCATATCCTCGGGAATAGCATACGGCTGTAGTTTCCCGTTGCTTTCAGCCGTGCAGCAGGACCCAGTGTAGCCATTATTGGCTTATATTATCAATATCTTAACCGTCTATAAGACTAGTAAAGAATTGATTTATTCTGAAAGGCTGCTACTCCCTTTCAGAATAAGTAAAGAGCAATTCTACTAACAAAAATACTAACCTTCTACCGTACTAACAATTAAATACCAAAACTCTACTAACAAAAACTTAAGTTCCACCACCAACAAATACTACCACTAAAACAGTCTGTCAACAGGCACACTCACATGCACCCTCACACATCACAGTCTACTGAAACAATGAACTATAACTAATAAACAATGCAACTGCTACCAGACACACTCACACACCACAGTCTAATAGAACAATGACATATCTAATAGACAAACTAACTACCTACTTACAACTAAAACTAACTACATACTTACTGTACTTTTATTTCAATTGACAATATTTACAAAATGCAATTTAGATAGAAAATACTTACAAAATGTAATTTAGATTCAAAATTGTCACAAAATGCAATTTAAGGGGGACGTATGCAAAATTGCACTAAGTGAGAAATGGTTTCATTTCGGCTGTATTAAGGTAAATAAGGAGGATTGTGTAGTCGGGAATTGGTGTTTGACGTTTGTAACAGTGTTTTATACGAGTGTATTCATAAGAGAATCTGCGTCTGATACTAGATCGTTCAGTCCATAACATTTCGTATACTGGCGAGGCTATAAATAAATGTTTGAACAACATTCAGGACTAAAATTTACTTTTCAGGGAAGGTGTGGAATGCAAGCAACAACACAATTTTGCAGTGTCTGCTGAGAAGTAAAGGATTCCCCAAGTTAAGATAAAATTAGTTACATCAACATGCATGATATAAGTAAACGGCATTGTGATTTAACATTTGCCTTCCAACATGTACTGAACTTGGTTACAGAAAACGCTTTGAACTCTCGTACACGAATTGGGCTCAAACACGCAAGACGAACTTCTTCTAGTACAAACAAGAACTCTTGACCTGTTGGAATGACTTGTCACACCCTATTCTCACTGCCCTCTTCAAGTCATAGAATGCAATCCAACAAAATAATATTTTATCTATTTCAAAAGTTACCCATTATAGAGAACAAAACCATCAAATTTAATCCCAGGAAGTTAAATCATAAAAAATGGACATGATTTAGATATATTTGAACTCCAATATTGGAAAGTATAAAATAGAAGACAATGTTTTCCATCCAGTCATATATCTGGATGGAAAACATTGTCTTCTATTTTATACACATTGTTCCACCTCTATATTTCCCTGAAATGCAGCATCACGTAACGAGTCCTCTAGACTACCGTTCGTAATCACACTGCCCACAAAACATGGAGAACCCCGCTCTACGGCTGGCGATATCTCATTTAAAGTACAAATCACACCTACAACACTACTTCTCTGAATATGGTCATTGAACGCTACTTCTACTTCAGAATCTCCCCATTTAAATTTCAAACTCCCTACATCATAACATAAGTTACCAGACACTCTACTTAGCCACTCTGAACCCAAGATAACACTGAATACCAAATTTGGAATTACAAGACAAATCTGCTTTTCCATATGATTATTAATTTTAATGTCTACTAAAACTTGCTTAGAAATTACTTTAGACCTCTTCCCAACAGCTGTGATAACAAAAGTGCTTTTAATTGGCATCTCCTCAAAATTTACTCCAGTTCCTTTCATTTTATAATAAAATGCACTACTTATGCAACTCTTCATACAACCACTATCAATTAAAACATCTGTGTACGCCTCGGACACGTTAAATTTAACTATGGGGCTCTTACTAACCACCTCCTGAATAATACCTTCATCATTTAGTTCATGTAATAATTCATTTCTTACATTTAGGTCATAGGGTTCCTGTGTAAGTGTAGGGACAGGGCATGTTATAGACTGAGATTCTGACCTTACATCGCAGCCTGGTTCGTGTTTAAAGCACTACTACCGCTTGGTGTAGTACTACTGACTACTGCACTGGTCTGGTTGTTCTGGGTTGTGTTAACGGTATCTCTCTGTCCGTTATTACCATTGGGCTGATTCCCTCCTTGACCCCTGTTCTGGTTATAATTATTATTATTATACCTCCCTTGGTTACCCCTAAAATCATTATTTCGACCTTGATTTCCCCTGAAATCATTATTTCTACCTTGGTAGTTCGTACTATACCCATTTCCTCTGTATTGGTTTTGCTGATTATTATTATTATTATTATTATTTTGGTTCCCCCTATTTTGAACGTTGGCCCCTTCGCCACTGTTCCCTTGACTCCTATTCTCATTAGGCCTGTTATTAAGGTTACCCTGGTTCCTACCGAAATTCTCCTCGTAACCACCTCTTCCCAGAGCATCGAATGTACTCAATAAATTTTCCACTTGTGAAATAGATTTAACATTTTGTATACAGGCAGCTTCTTTGATTCTATATGGAAAATGTCTTAGTAATAGCCTGACTACATCACTTTCCTCCTTCAAACCATCCAGATATTTGCACGTTAATACCTGTCCTAAAAAGTACTCGGTCATAGTGTAGTTGCCTCTCGGGTTATATTTCCCACACACAATTCCCTCACGATGCTGAGACTGAATTACCTCATTCCAAAATTTCTCACAAAATTTAACTTTAAAATCTGAAATATTCTCGAAATTGTCTCTGTAGACAGCAAACCAGTTTCTTGTCTCCCCTACAAACGCTTGCTCTAAAATCTCAACTACCTGGCACCACTCAATACTACCATCTTCCAACCTCTCCCCGAATTTATTTTCTATTGTATTCATGAACTCCATTGGACAACCCTGCCGATTACTGAATTTGCCTACTTCTATTTCCCTGTGTGTGCTATTCACATAAACTGGCCTACTCTGACTATTTTCCTGCCTAATTCTAGCTTTCAACTTCTGTTCTAATTCAGCAATTGTCTCCTCAGCTTTTCTTCCAATATTAGTTACAGTTAACCTAATGCTCCCTTCCGATGCTTCAACTTTACCACTTAAATTAGCTTGTTTCTCATTAATGCTTTCCTTATTCCTCTCCCTCAAAGTATTAACTTCAGTGATTATTTCTGCATGTACTTTATCAATTCTTCCCCCCAGCTGTTCTTTAACCTCTTTTGTTGCTACCTGAATCTTATCAATTTCTCCCCCAATTGCTTTTTGACCTGCTGTGTTTCAAGTTGCACTAGTTCTTTTAAATTTTCAGCCTGTGTACTGATTCTACTTTCTAACTTCTCCTGTACTTTTCCTAATTTTCTGTCTACATCTGCAATAATCTCTTTAGCCTTCTCTTCCATCACCCCTCTGATCTCACCTCTAATCAGCTCAAATTTATCACTAATTTCCCTACTGTTTTGTTCAAGTTTAGCATTTAAAGTTTCAGTACTCTCTTTATTTTCCCTAATGTTTTGTTCAAGTTTAGCATTATTTTGTTCGAGTTTAGCATTGTTTTGTTCAAGTTTAGCGTTTAGAGCATCTGTGCTAATTTTATTTTGTTGCATAAACTGAAGAAGCCAACTCTCTAACCCTGCTTGACTGTTGTTGTAAGTATATATAATATTTTCGATTGCAAATACACATTATAGTATTATAACGTGTGAGAAAGTTATAAATCGATAAATACAAAAAAATATCAAGCACAAAAAATTGAACTCACTTGGATTCGATGCACGAACCTACAGGTTAAAGACGCTAGCCCGCAGCTATACATCGCCATTGCTGGTGTTAAGTTAACAACTGGTTTAGTATAACTGTATAGCATATTTTGTCTTGGAAAGAACGATTTCATTAGCTTTTCCTGCCGTTTTTATAAACCATTTGATACTAATTTTGTGTTACTTTGTTCAGTAGATTCCTAAAAGGATATCAATATACTGAAATATGGAGGAAACAATAGTCTCCATTTTGACCCAACGGGGCGGCATGGCCCAGCACGATACGGAACGGTCAGCTTGAACTGATAGTCACTAATACGAAATATTATTCTATTATAAAATGTTAATATCCTTAAAATGTTAATATCCTACAGGTACCGACAGCAGTGGCTCAGCTGGCTAAAGCGCAGCGTTAGGTCATGGGGCCAAGCTCTCTGCTGACTCGGTAGACGCGTGGGTTCGAGCCCCACCGTCGGCCGTCCTTGAAATGGTTTTCCGTGGTTTCCCCATTTTCAACACCAGGCAAATGCTGGGACGGTACCTTCTAATAGGCCACGGCCGATTCCTTCCACATCCTTGCCCAGTTTCATTCATCTTCATCCATTCCATCCCGACGCGCAGGTCGCCCACGGGCGTCGAATAGAAAGACCTGCACTCGGCCTCTGAGGAGGCCACACGACAAAAAAAATCCTACAGGTCTCCTCCTCGAGGATAGTTTTTTAACCACTCTCTGTACGATAAGCGGATTTAGTGAAGCAAGGCCTTTTTGAATCGTGAGTTACGCTTAGGCTATAATAATTGCTCGATACATACATCCACCATCATAAAACTATTTGGCTGATGACCTTGTAGTTTGGGCAAAAGACGCTTCCCGAATTAAGGTGGCCTATATTGTTGCAAAATTTGGTATATATCGGATGATTAGTTTAGACGTAATTTGATGTAAGCTTATAACATTTGGGTGGCCGCCATTTCTTTTTCGTTATGATGGCGGCAATATACAACATGACACTGAGTTGTACTATGCTAGTGCTACCTCTGCACCAGTTCGATTTGGTTTCGTCGTGTTTGAATTGTTAGGGGGGATCGGTTTGCACACGTATACGGCCGACATCTTTAAATTATTCGGATGATGATGACCTTGTAGTTTGTCAAAAGAAGCTTCCCACATTAAGGTATATTGTTGCTAACTTTGGTAGAGATTAGGTTAGTCGTAATTTTATATAAGCTTTGAACATTTGAGTGGCCGCCATTCTCTTTCCGTCAAGATGGCAGCGATATAAAACATGACACTGGGGTGTCCATTGCAGGTGTTACCTCTGTACCAAATTTGGTTCAAATCAGTTTCGGTATGTTTGAATTGATAGGGAGGGACAGATAGACACACTCACACACACAGACAGCCTGACAACTTTTGGCCGTGTAGATCTCATAGGTCTCCTTTCATTTTTGGCAAAAATCGAAAGTACTAATAAATATAATAAATAGGCCTATGAAAATAAGTGCTAATAACTGAAAAATCGGAATTAATGTGAAAATGGTAAAAATATGTGTTTACATAAGAAAATATTTTTTACTTAAAAATCAGAAAATATGTACTGTATTCACATTCAAATATTTATTTCCCTAAAATTCCGAGCCAAACTAATCCCTAGATTTCCATCGAGTTGCCTACTCTTCTTCTTAGTACCACGCTGCACCAGGACGGTTATTTATTTATTGTTTGGCCACCAAGGTGCGTCCCATCATGACATTATGGCACACTTACTCCATTCATCGACAATAATTTGATTAATAAATCAATTAATATAAATTTACTTCCGTGCAAAAAGGTCTATACAAACCGTTGTTGCTTAACATATAGGGGATAAAATAGTATTCGTATATAAATAGCAACCCTCCCCGGCTTCGCCCGGTATCTCTAACGGTTTACCCAGCGTAAGCTTAAAGGAGTATTTTTAGCCTACTTTCGATTTTTGCAAAAAATGAAAGTAGACTTATGAGATCAACACAGGGCCAAAAATTGTGTGTCTGTGTGTGTGTGTGTATGTGTGTGCGTGTGTGTGTGAGTGTGTGCACTCAGAATGTCTGTCCCCCCCCCCCCCCCCTATCAATTCAAACACGGTGAAACCGAATTGATCGACATTTGGTACAGAGGTAGAACTAGCAAAGGGCACCTCAGTGTCATGTTTTATATCGCCGCCATCTTGACGAAAACGTAATGGCGGCCACCCAAATGTTAAAAGCTTAAATCAAATTACGACCAAGCTAATCATCTGATCTCCACCAAATGTTGCAACATTATACCCTTATGTATGAAGAATCTTTTGACCAAACTACAAGGTCATCAGCCCAATACTTTGCGGATGGCGGCCATGTATGTGTGCAAATAATTCTCCCTATCTATTCAAACACGGTGAAACCGAATTGAACACAATTTGGTTCAGATGTAGCACCAGCAAAGGGCACCTCAGTGTCATGTTTTATATTGCTACCATCTTGACGGAAACCTAATGGCGGCCACCCAAATGTCAAAAGCTTAAATCAAATTACGACCAACCTAATAATCTGATCTCTACCAAATTTTGCAATAACATACCTTTATGTGGGAAGCATATTTTGACTAAACTACAAGATCATCAGCCCAATAGTGTGCAGATAGCGGCCATGTATGTGTGCAAATCGATTCCCCTTATCAATTCAAACACGGTAAAACCGAATTGAATGACTTGTTTTTACAGAGGTAGCACTAGCAAAGGCCACCTTATATTCATATTTAATATCCGTATAGCACGTTGTATTTCAACGAGCTACTACAAGCAACATTCATATTATACTCCTTGAAACGGACAAAGAGTTATAACAATGCCCATGCATTTAGGAGAAAGTAGGCTATATGTTCTTTACTGAACATCTTGTTTTTGATTTCAATGAACAACGACCTATATTCGTTTTCCGTCGCGGCATGATGGGTTAAAATCACTGACTGGACTTTTAATTATATTATTATGGAGATAGCATGTGCAACGAATTCTTGTCAGACGTAATTTAGGAATGGCGAGGTGCACAAATACCCCTTCCGTCCAATCAAAACTTGACTGTGTATTCTGCGTAACGAAGTCTGAAAATGGAGTTATAGGCTCACTCTCTCGCTATCTAGTAATTGAATGGAGATTGTTGGTGGAAATGAAAACGTAAAATCACTTATAGTGGGCGATGTATTGAAGATAGAGATATGCTGTCCCAGATTTTTTGTAGAACGTTTCATGCTGAACAATTCTTACACTCATAGTATGTAGATATTTTTAACGGTTTATACAGCGTAAACTTAAAAGGCGCACGGACGTTAAGGTTTTTTCGACTCAATTCAATGAAATCGTTACTGCTCGGCTTACTTCCGTCATATATAAATTATTTTCTACAGAACCCTTCCTGAAGGGATCCTTTACAGAATGGTGAAAACCATATCAAAATCCATTCAGTGGTTTTCGAGATTACCCTGAACATCCAAGAATCGAGATTGAATGTGCAATCACGTTTCAACGATTATCTTATTAGCATTTGAATTATTTTCTATAATGTAATTGTTGTCATTAGAAACAATTAAAACAAATGGGCAAACATAAACATACGTGTCTAATGTTTTATTGAAAGGTACGTGTATAAAAATATTCAGAAAAAAAGGAGATATCAAGGCCAGATTTCCTACTGTTTTGCATGGAATGACCCGTTTGTTACAGGTTTTGGAGCTGAGTCTCACTTGTGTATGTCGTGTATTACAGGGTATGGAGCTCAAGGGACAGATGGTGTTTTGTCCCGAGTCCGACTCCTTACTCTTCGTGGGCTCGCCCTTCCTGGACGGACTGGAAGGTCTGACGGGCTGCGGACTGTACATCTCGGACATTCCTCTCCATGACGCTACCAGAGATGTGATACTGGTGGGAGAGCAGGCCCGTGCACAGGTCAGTTATTTATTGATGTGTAACTTCTTTCCACTCGGTAGCTGGAAATTTTTGTGGGAGTGATTTTGAAAAATGGGACGGAAGTGGATCGGAACGATCCAACTGGCAGTGGTGGATCGAACGGAAGTGTGGAACACGCACTGCCAGCTGGATCGATCGATCCAGCTGGCAGTGGTAAGAGGAAACAATGGGAGTGCGGTGTCGGAAATTGATACCATGACGTACTCTTGGCCATGTGTAATGTATATGACATACTGAACGGTAAACGCTCATGCGAACTCTGGTGTCAAGTGATTGAAACACATAGAGACCTGTTTATTATGGAGGTGAGTGATCTAGATCCAGCCTTTGCTTCCTTGAAATTGAGGAAATATCGCTGACCCAATTGTAGATTTCCGACGAAAGACTCAGCATTTGCTCTTTGTTATTCTTGTATTTATATCAGTGTCATTCGGTACTGTCTGTGACGGTCTTAGTAGAGCAAACGTGTATTTCAGCGCCGGAGTATCCCAGGTATTAAAAGCTTTCATAGTATTCCTAGAGAACTGTTTTGATATCAGCATTTTTTGGTAAGTTCTCATTACATTCTCCTTTATACTTTTGCTGTGGAATGCTTTTGCTTCGAGCATACAATACCGACCGACCGTGGGGCCAAAATAAAATCAGCTGATGTTAGGCAAAATAAAGTTGTCTCCCATAAGAATAGCATTATGAAGTCACTACTGTATCATTTTAAACGATATGTATCATACCAATATGACTCAATTTAACAGAATCCATATGAAATTACGTGTTGGTCTATGAATCAAGATGTCCGGGAACTGGGCAAGCCTTTCATGATCTACTGCTGTGCACATTGCATTTACTCGCAAGTTGGCCTATGTATAAGGAATTTAAGGTTATGAGCGGTGTCGCGTCTATTAATATAGTTGATCCATTTCGTATTCTTTATTTAGGCTAGTGCTGGTGGAAGCTACAAATCATCTAATAAAATGAGTTCCGTATTATAAACTACAATATCTGTAAACCACTCCCTTTTACAATAGATTAATAATTGTGCCAATAATAGCATAAAATACCGGTGTATCAAAAATTTCACGTGAGGTTTCTTCTATGTCAGATGTTACACATCATATGCGACTGCTGTAAGGCTCGTAATTTTATTATTTATTTAGCGTATGCCTTTTAGTGCCGGGAGTGTCCGAGGATATGTTCGGCTCGCCAGAGGCTGTAGCTGCTTCAATGTAGACACCCATGAGATGAGCTACAAGTTCCGTTCAATTTCAATTAGTTCCAACTTTCGCCACCAAATTTCACTGACACCTAGTGGTGAACGTTGGAACTATGATAGAGCGTTTCAACGAAATAAACCTGCAAATTTAGCTTCACACATGTATAATTAGTGGAAGGTTGTTTTACATGCCATAAATCTATGACATGGGACGGCCGGCTTTACTTCCTCTCGGAAGGAAGGCATACGGGCGGATTTTAATGCTCTTAAAGGATCCAACGTTTTCGGACGGGTTTGAACCCGCGATCTTGGGCATAGAAGCTCAGCATGCTACCAACTACACCACCAAAGCCGTTAGTGCTCATTATAAGGTCGCTTCAAAAATAAAGTAGTAAGTACTCTCATGGCTAGCATAATTTCCCCCTCGTGTTCGAAATTCCTCCAGGGTCAAAGAAGAGACCATAGCTTCATTATGTAGCTATTAGATGATACATCTGTGTTGTCACATTCTCAGAAACATGACCAAACCTAGCGTAAGGCTCGTAATTACCTGAATCAGAACTCGAGTACGCGCACAGTGTCGTCAGTGATGGATGCCCTTCGTCGACCATATCATTGATCATTCGTCCTGACGGCATCAAACTCATTGCGCCAATGACAAACCTGTTTCCGTGGCAGGACATTCGCATTCATTGCCAACATGTTGAAATGTACGGTGCGAATGTCCTGCCACGGAAACAGCTTTGTTATTACGCATTGAATTTGATGACGGCAGGACGGTTGAACAATTTCCGCTCATGAAGTGTTTTTCAGATTTTTACCTGTGGAGTCCTGGTCCAAAGTCCTGCTAAGTGTGTGAGAGTCCTGCCATATTCTGCACGATACGCTCAATTTAATATTAGCCGTTTAGGTGATTGCGGAAATAGCTTCGGAAATATTGAGATGTTTCGTGCAACTGTCATGTTGGATAGGTGACAGATACCAGAATTTGAAAGACACGATCGAGGTCGGATGATGTAGTAGTAAGTCTCTATCAAGTTTCACATACTGTACATCTTTTGGACTTTACTTATTGACAGACACCACACGGATAAAATATAATTTCATAAGCCTATAAGATGAAAATAGCCTAATATTCTTTAGAGTCACATTATATTAATCTCAAATTATACAAGCCACCTTGTCAAATACTATAAAATAGTTTAATAATTAAATTAACACGTACATGTTTCGTTATATCAATGACTAGCAGTAGTGGCCGGCTTCGCCCGGTGGATTTATTTGTTTTACAAAACTGGAGCGCTCAAGGATAAGGATCGGAATAAATGAAAGTAAATTTGAAAGCACCAACGCTTATTGCAGCTGATAACCTCAGTATACTGTACCAACACCATCGCCCTTATACAGAGGTATTGTAACGTAATCTTGATTACGGTACAAATTATTATTATTATTTTTAATATCATTGTGTAATTATTATTATTATTATTGAAATATCAAAGTTATATCGTTTTATTCACCCATTAATATCAAGGGAGGGGCCATACCATATTCACGTCATTACCATAGTCATTATAATATTGTCAAGTGCTTAGATTAAGAAACAGGGTTTTTATAGAGGTCTAGGGCTGTTTTATTAGTTAAATTGTAAAGACAGGACGGGCATGGTTGGAAGAAGTTACGGACGGTGAAGCAACATATTGCAAGAAAATGTATTTCTGGAACGAAGCCACGCTGACTGGAGACAAGGGCTTGGAGAAAGATTTGGGCGGAATATATATATGCGCAACGAGAGGAATAGCGGGTTCTGAGTGGAATATTTGAAGTACGCGGGCCTGTATTCCCGCTCGGAGAAGTTTCAGCGTCGCTTGAGGACTAAGAAATGCTTTGCTATAATTGGTCTGATGGGTCGCGGGCAAATTTATGCCGCGAAACATCGGGACCATTCCGAGTGTATAAAAGCCCAGCGCGACTTCAGCACTGGCTATTCTATAGATTCTATTCTGTCATTCACATATTCGATCACGCACTCACTCATTGACTTTGTGAGTCGTAGACTCCGTCAGTCGCTCAGTAAGATGGGACTTAGTGAATTCAATTAGCCTGGTTTGTTCAAATTTGCTTACCATGGTGATCAAACTCAGGAACAAGCCGCAGCAACAACAACAACCACAACAACTAGACGAAGTACAGTTAGCAAAGTGAAAACATATGTTTTCAAAGGTCAATAAACGCGTGTTGGCGTAAGATCTCAAATTAGCCTACAAGCAGACCAACGAGATGGACTTTGAACCACAAGGCACCAGGTATGTGGACCGAGTTATTATCAACACAGAAGATCAGCGCTAGCGAGAAGACAGTCAATATTGCCTAGCAATTAGGGAATATTAATGCACATATTGTACACAGCTCGAAACCTCAGATCAAATGTTATTAATAATTTTGTTGTAAATAAACCAGTATTAGTTAAAATGTCTTGTTCATTGGGAGTTGAATATATAGGATAGTTGGAATGCAAAGAGTATCTCATAGAGCAAGTTTATTGCCCTACGCTCCGATGATAGATCTTGGCTCAAGGAAGGGAGCGGCCGTGGCTAAATAAAATTTTAATGTGTTATCTTTACGATAACTGGCGCCCAGTAAATCTAAATTAATAAAGTGTATGTCGTCTGTCTAGACAGGCCAATGCTAAATAAGAACGATGAGGTGGTTTTAAGGAGTCTTGAGTGTAATATCTGTAGAAACGTTATAAATGATCGCCCAACTTGTAGAGCGATATCCAACGACGAAGGTAGCCGTTACAAATGGCACAACCAATGTGGGGCTACAAAATATCGTACTGTAGTGAATGGATATTATGTATAAATCCAGTTTATTTCAAGTATGTTAAAGTTTAAAGTTGTTTTCATGTACGATATAAACGAGTACTCTTTGCATTCATTCCGAGTTTTTCAATAAAGAGGCATATATCAAGTTAGGGAACTACGGTTATAAATTAGGAGTGTTCTTTTGGTGAGTTGTTTTTTGGGTAATGAGTAACAGGGATAATTTGGGGAATATACATTTGAGAAACCGTAGTATTATAAGATCAGTTAAAATGTCAAAATTAGATGTGCAGGGTACCAATGATGAGATGTCAAAAGTAAGCGAAAATCAGGAAACTGAGGAAAATAAACAAGACGGGGCTACAACCATCCAGAGTAATGAGGGGGAGAATCCTTCCTGGCTTCGAAACCTGACGATGCTCATAACTGAACAGAGTAAGAAGTTAGAGGAACAGAGTAAGAAATTTGACGTGCGTAGCGATCAACTAGAAAAAGCAATAGATCTTAAGTTCTCTGAGCAGAGTAAGAAGCTAGATGAACAAGGTAAGAGGTTTGATGAAGCCACAGAGAACTTCAATAGACAAATTAAAGAAGTGGGCCGAGAATTTCACAATAAGTTAGAAAACAGGATTAGTGAGGTGGAGGAATCATGGTCACTTAAGGTTGATGCCAGAATGCAACAAGTGTCGGAGCGAGTTGACAAAATTGACGAGGAAGTGAAAATTAAATGTAGTAAGGTTAGGGTTGACTTAGAAGGAGAAGTCAACAGTATGAAGGTCAAGTGTGATAATAATATTGCTAAAATAGGTAATTTAGAAAATAAACTAGAGAGCGATAATCAAGAAATTAGGGAAGAGGTTAACAGTAAATTTAACAGTATCAGTGAAGAAGTAGCGAGTAAAACAGATAAAATGGAGGAGAAATTGCAGAGATGTCAGAAGCAAATAGCAACAAATAGCGGTAATGTACAAATAGGAAATTTAAGTAGATTTCTAACTAAAGAGGCAGATTTGCCAGTATTCACAGGCAAGGCATATAACCCAATGGAATTCTTAAAAACAGTAGAAAAGAAGTTCGCTAAAGATTTAGAAGAGGGGATCGTTCAATGGGAACAAGTACTTGAGATGCTAGATAAATCCTGTGTTAGGGATTCAAGGTCATGGTTCAGTGTGTATAAATACCAGATGACTAGTTTTAGAAAATTTAAAGAGAAGTTCATAGCCAAGTACTGGAATGAAAATGTGCAAGAAAGAGAAAGATGTAACATTATTTTTGGAAAGTACCAAAGGAGAGATGGTGTTTCGTACACAGAGTATTTCTTAGCGCATGTACTTATATGCCAGAATTTAGAAGGTTTAGAGACTGAATCACAGGTAATTAAAACACTATTAAGGCATTTTCCAGATATAATTAAAGAAGCATTCTTCATGCAGAATATTACTACTATTGACGGGTTCGAGAAGCTATTGGAAAACTTTGACTCTCTTGAAAATAGTAGGACCGAACGCAAGCCAATAAGTAGAGGAGATAATTTCGGGCAGGGTGAGAGAGAGAGGGGAAGAGAACAAGGCAGGAATGCGAATTACGAAAGACGACTTGACAATGGGGGACGCACAGCAAATACGAGGAACGAGAATTTGAACAGAGTAGGGGAAGGTACTAGGCCAGACAGCCGTACAGGTCAACAACAACAACAACAACAATCTACATCAGGGGCAGGTAGACCTAATTTAAACGAATAACGGGTTGCAGTGAGGTCAACAGACAGCCCGAAGTGATTGCAGTTCAATGTCCTAGGAATATTGGGTATTTAGGAGATTTTAATATAGATGTTAGAGAAGAACTGCTTTATGACCTAAATGGTGGAAATTTAGACAATATTGAGAATGAGATTATGTCACCAGTAATTAAACTTAATGTGTGGGGTAAAGAAGTTGATGTTTTATTGGACAGTGGAAGCGAAAACTCTTGTATAAATTTAAGATTTTTGGAAGATGTAATGAGAGAAGGTATTCATGTTGATATAATTCCAGTTAAGTCCACTTTCATTGTCACAGCTGTAGGTAGTAGGTCTCAGAAAATATGTAAGCAAGTCGCAGTTCCAATTAACATTAGTGAGTTCGTTAAATTTCAGCCCTGTTTGGCAGTTCCAAATTTATTATATCCGGTGATTCTTGGTGTGGAATGGTTATCATTATATCAAGTTAAATTAGATTTTCATTTTGGCAGGATATGTTTATTTTGGCAGGATAAAGAAGTTCAGGTTACGTATAAGGTGTCTAAGACTGACAAACAGATGAAAGTGTGTATGTTTGAGGAAGAAAGCAACGTGGTTTTGAGTGATGATTTTCCTGAAGTAAATGAGGTAGACCGCGGAGATGCTAGTGAGAGCAAAGTTTTTAAGGTGTGTCAGGTTGCAATGGAGTCTGAACTTAAGAGTAAGATCCATGATGCATTGTCACAATGTAAGCTGGATGAGGTGCAAGGTCATCAGTTACATGAGGTATTAATAAAATATAAGGAAATTTTCAGCTCAAAACCCGGAGCAACACACTTATATGAGCATAGTTTTGTCGTTAAAGACACAAGTAGTTTCGTAGGGCCTAGGTATCCTGTCGCAACTAAATATATGAAAGCCGTCGAAGAACAGATAGAATTAATGTTGGAAAACGACATAATTGAGCCTTCAGCTAGCCATTGTTTAAATCCATTAGTTGTAGTAGCCAAGAAAGACAATTCAGTGAGACTGTGCATAGACGGCAGAATGTTAAATACTAGAGTCGAAAGAGACCAGCTGAGAACTGAAGCAGTGGTGGATTTAGTTCAACGTTTTCAGGGGCGGAAGTGGGTTCTCAACAGTAGATTTTAGTAGTAGTTGCTCAACGTTAGTGAGGAAATTAGGTAGGACACTAGGTAGTTATTTCAGGTATGTATTGTTGACTCATGTGACGTTATTCAGGCTAGCCAGTGTTTTGTTGAGAGGTAGGAAGTACATGGAAGTTTGTAGCAACGATTGTTACGTAAGCCGTTGCCATCTTGTGCATTGGAAGGGAAAATGTCAAAGCTGTTTTTATTGTTTACTGGACCTTATGTCGTTTCGAAGAGGATAGGAAAAATGCCTACTTGTTGAAAGATCAGGAAAATTGTGTCATAGGTACATATAATATTTACAATCTGAGGAAATATCTTAGAAAAGAGCAAGTGCTGCAAGAAGGGCAGACTGCCGTGTGTTTATAATTAGAGTCGTGTCGTGGCTCTAAGGAATTGGTGGAAGTGAGATAAATCACTTGTGTTGCGTGAAACAAGAAGCAATATATATTGTGTTCTGTTATTGTAAGGGACTACAAGAACAAATGTAGCATGTAAATCCTGTATGACTGCACAGGACAATCAGAATGTTTATGTAACATTGCAAGAAGAGTGCAGATCAATCAAGGAAAATGAAAAGGGTATAATCATTATGTATGTAATTTGAAGGGTCATATATGTATATTCAGTGTATTTCCTGTTAAGTTTTAAAGGGAAGATTTGTGATTTCATCATTCATTACATTCTTTATGAAACCATGGGGACGTTTTGTAACGTAATCTTGATTACGGTACAAATTATTATTATTATTTTTAATATCATTGTGTAATTATTATTATTATTATTGAAATATCAAAGTTATATCGTTTTATTCACCCATTAATATCAAGGGAGGGGCCATACCATATTCACGTCATTACCATAGTCATTATAATATTGTCAAGTGCTTAGATTAAGAAACAGGGTTTTTATAGAGGTCTAGGGCTGTTTTATTAGTTAAATTGTAAAGACAGGACGGGCATGGTTGGAAGAAGTTACGGACGGTGAAGCAACATATTGCAAGAAAATGTATTTCTGGAACGAAGCCACGCTGACTGGAGACAAGGGCTTGGAGAAAGATTTGGGCGGAATATATATATGCGCAACGAGAGGAATAGCGGGTTCTGAGTGGAATATTTGAAGTACGCGGGCCTGTATTCCCGCTCGGAGAAGTTTCAGCGTCGCTTGAGGACTAAGAAATGCTTTGCTATAATTGGTCTGATGGGTCGCGGGCAAATTTATGCCGCGAAACATCGGGACCATTCCGAGTGTATAAAAGCCCAGCGCGACTTCAGCACTGGCTATTCTATAGATTCTATTCTGTCATTCACATATTCGATCACGCACTCACTCATTGACTTTGTGAGTCGTAGACTCCGTCAGTCGCTCAGTAAGATGGGACTTAGTGAATTCAATTAGCCTGGTTTGTTCAAATTTGCTTACCATGGTGATCAAACTCAGGAACAAGCCGCAGCAACAACAACAACAACAACCACAACAACTAGACGAAGTACAGTTAGCAAAGTGAAAACATATGTTTTCAAAGGTCAATAAACGCGTGTTGGCGTAAGATCTCAAATTAGCCTACAAGCAGACCAACGAGATGGACTTTGAACCACAAGGCACCAGGTATGTGGACCGAGTTATTATCAACACAGAAGATCAGCGCTAGCGAGAAGACAGTCAATATTGCCTAGCAATTAGGGAATATTAATGCACATATTGTACACAGCTCGAAACCTCTGATCAAATGTTATTAATAATTTTGTTGTAAATAAACCAGTATTAGTTAAAATGTCTTGTTCATTGGGAGTTGAATATATAGGATAGTTGGAATGCAAAGAGTATCTCATAGAGCAAGTTTATTGCCCTACGCTCCGATGATAGATCTTGGCTCAAGGAAGGGAGCGGCCGTGGCTAAATAAAATTTTAATGTGTTATCTTTACGATAACTGGCGCCCAGTAAATCTAAATTAATAAAGTGTATGTCGTCTGTCTAGACAGGCCAATGCTAAATAAGAACGATGAGGTGGTTTTAAGGAGTCTTGAGTGTAATATCTGTAGAAACGTTATAAATGATCGCCCAACTTGTAGAGCGATATCCAACGACGAAGGTAGCCGTTACAGTATACTATTGTCATGATGATAACTGTTTTAAGGGGCTTAAGAAATCTTTTTGCACTCATTACTCTCCTTGACTGCAATTTACAAGCAGCTCGCAATTCTGCACCAGAACATTAGTAAGGGCAACGTGATGCAGCCGCATTACATGGCAACAATAGACTTCGGTATTATTGAAGCCGTTCTGGAGTGCTTGTTCTTCCGACTTACTGAACAAAAAGCAATCTTTATGGTTACCTGAGAGGTGTAGCCTAATGCTACATAGCCTAAACTATTCCTCTTGAATCAGGCTATCATATACAAAAAGAATTTTTCGAATCGGACTGGTAGCTCCAGAGATTAGCGCGTTTAAACATATAAACACACAAACACACACGTTCTTCAGCTTTGTTAAATTAGTATAGATAACTTTGTCAGCGTGAAATAATCTTAGAAACTACGGTATTTTAACAATAAACTAAAGAGAAAATGGGTATCCTTACAAAAGTCATTAATTTAAATAAATGAAAGGTCACAAAAGAATTAATAAATAATTATAGGATGTGTGAAATACTTGGTCGTACCATACCCATCTGAGATAACAACCATTTCAATAAATTTTGCACATGGGAAAGGTTGTTATCTCAGGTGGGTATGGTACGACCAAGTATTTCACACATTCTATAATTATTTATTAATTCTTACTGTGACCTTTCATTTACATAAATTAATGACTTATTCCATCAGTTAATCAAAATTCCTTGGGTTCGGCCTGCAGGATTTCATCTACCTCGGCGCCAATGGTAAGCATTGAATCGGATAAGAAAGGGCCAAGGAAGGTGCGCAGCGATCCTGAACCAATGGGGTTGGAAGTCCTCTCCTGTGGCGAAGAACAGCAGACTATTGATCACGTATTCTTTGTATGTCCCCTTACAGCATTCAAAGGAACATTGCAGGACTTACACAAGCTGTCCCAAGAAGCAATTGACTGGATACAACGGTTCAATTTTGGACTCTAGTTTTTAGCCTACTTTCGATTTTTGCAAAAAAAAAAATGAAAGTAGACGTATGAGATCCACACAGGGACAAAAACTGTGTGTCTGGCTGTGTGTGTGTCTGTGTGTGAGTGTGTGTGTGTGTGTGTGTGTGTGTGTGTGTGTGTGTGTGTGTGAGAGAGTGTGTGTACTCTGAATATCTGTCCCTGTCCCCCCCCCCCTCCTACAATTCAAACACGGTGAAACCGAATTGAACGGAATTTGGTACACAGGTAGAACTAGCAAAGGGCACCTCAGTGGCATGTTATATATCGCCGCCATCTTGACGGAAACGTAATGGTGGCCACCCAAATGTTCAAATCTTTAATCAAATTACGACTAACCTAATCATCCGATCTGTACCAAATTGTGCAACAACATATATTTATACCGCGAGCGTCTTTTGACTAAATTACAAGCTCATCAGCCCAATAGATTGTAGATGGTGGCCATACATGTGTGCAAATCGATTCCCCCTATCAATTCAAACACGGTGAAACCGGATTGAACGAAATTCGGTGCATAAGTAGCCTAGCAAGGAGTACCTCAGTGTCATGTTTTATATCGCCGCCATCTTGACGGAAACGTAATGGCGGCCACCCAAATGTAAAAAGCTTACATCAAATTACGACTAACCTAATCATCCGATCTCTACCAAATTCTGCAACAACATATATTTATATGGCGAGCGTCTTTTGACTAAAACACACGGTCATCAGCCCAATAGATTGTAGATGGTGGCCATGCATGTGTGCAAATCGATTCCCCCTATCAATTCAAACACGGTGAAACCGAATTGAACGAAATTCGGTACATAAGTAGCCCTAGCAAGGAGTACCTCAGTGTCATGTTTTATATCGCCGCCATCTTGACGGAAACGTAATGGCGGCCACCCAAATGTTCAAAGTTTAAATCAAATAACGAATAACCTAATCATCCGATCTCTAGCAAATTTTGCAACAACATATATTTATACGGCGAGCGTCCTTTGACTAAAACACAAGGTCATCAGCCCAATAGATTGTAGATGTTGGCCATGCATGTGAGCAAATCGATTCCCCCTATCAATTCATACACGGTGAAACCGAATTGAACGAAATTTGGTACAGAGGTAGCCCTAGCAAGGAGTACCTCAGTGTCATGTTCCATATCGCCGCCATCTTGACGGAAACGTAATGGCGTCCACCCAAATGTTCAAAGCTTAAATCAAATTACGAATAACCTGATCATCCGATCTCTAGCAAATTTTGCAACAACATATATTTATACGGCAAGCGTCGTTTGACTAAAACACAAGGTCATCAGCCCAACAGATTGTAGATGATGGCCATGCATGTGTGCAAATCGATTTCCCGTATCAATTCATACACGGTGAAACCTAATTGAACGAAATTTGGTACAGAGGTAGCCCTAGTAAAGAGTACCTCAGTGTCATGTTTCATATCGCCGCCATCTTGACGGAAACGTAATGGCGGCCACCCAAATGTTCAAAGCTAAAATCAAATTACGACTAACCTAATCATCCGATCTCTACCAAATTTTGCACCAACATATATTCATATGGCAGGCGTCTTTTTACTAAACTACAAGGTCATCAGGCCAATAGTTTGCAGATAGCGGTCATGTATGTGTGCAAATTGATTCCCCATATCAATTCAAACATGGTGAAACCGAATCGAACGAAATTTGGTACAGAGGTAGCACTAGCAAAGGGCACTCCAGTGTCATGTTTTATATCGCCGCCATCTGGACGGAAACGGAATGGCGGCCACCCAAATGTTAAAAGCTTAAATCAAATTACGACCAACCTAATCAATTGATCTCTACCAAATTTTGCAACAACATACTTTTTTGTCGGAAGTATATTTTGCCTGAACTACAAGGTCATCAGCCCAATAGTTTGCAAATAGCGGCCATGTATGTGTGCAAATCGATCCCCATATCAATTCAAACACGGTGAAACCGAATTGAATGAGTTTTTTACAGAGGTAGCACTAGCAAAGGGCACTTCATATTCTTGTTTAATATCCGTTTGGCACGATGTATTTCAACAAGTTACTACAACAAACATTCAATTAAACTCCTTGAAAAGGACAAAGAGTTATAACTATATCCATGCATTTAGGAGAAAATAGGCTATATGTTCTTGACTGAACATCTTGTTCAAACTTGCGATCAAGTGTCTCTTAGTGTATATCATTGTATATATATTTGTAAATAATTGTTTTATCTATTCCTTCTACCATCATACGATAAATAAATAAATAATGACTTATTATAAGGATATCCATTTTCTTTTTTGGTTTTTATTAAGATACCGTAGTTTCTACATTGTTTTCACGCTGACGATGTTATCATTGATTTAACGAAACATGTACTTGTTAATTTAATTATTAAACTACTTTCTAGTGTTTCACAAGGCAGATTTTATAATTTGTTATTAATAGCAGTCATTACGGGTAATATTTAATACCATCTTCATAATGGTTAATGTCTGTGCATTTCACATTATATTGGAACATTTAGAGTAGACAACCCGATTTCTCCCACAGAGTGGATGACGCGATCTGCAGCCACCACATCATCGGCTCCTAATTACCTGGATCAAACCTTCAGTACGGCGCACACTGTCACACTACGACCTGCCACTTCCAATTACTCACTCTCCGTTTCACCGCCATGTCCGGGCACTCTGTTACTAGCTGATCCAAGACCCAGTAAACTGAGAACGATTAAGGAAACTACTAACTTCTAGGCATGGAGAGAGTCCGTCATTTTATGCATATTGAGAATAAGTCCACGCACTCATACCGCATGAAAAGAGAAGACTTTCTCTTTGTGCCTCTGGAGCCGATATAATAAACTATCATATAGTAAAGTTTCACCCTAGCTGATGGCCTCACTTAACCTTTAGAGTGCTAGTGACGAAATGATTCGTCGCTAAACGCGTACTTTTTTTAGATTCGCATTCCAGCTGTTTGAGGTGATATTATTTGAAAGTAGGCTAACCTACTCTTTTTTGGTCTCTATGGTGATGCGAATTACGGTATTCATTTGTTCAACTGGTTGGCAAAGGTTGAATTCGGTTTGACTTCTGTGCGCTGCAATGGCTGACAAAAGACCAAGTAATAGTTCGAGTAGTGACGATTATAAAATCTACCGTACACAGGAGAGGACTTCAGGATAAATTCCCCTTAAATATTGGATAAACCATGCCTAGTGAACAGCCGTTTAGCTAGTCACTGTATAAAGCAGTTTTTACCTACATCCAAGCTTGCCACGGTGGGTGAGTGGTTATCGTGTCGGACTACCAACCCCAAGCTTGCAGGTTCGCTCCTGGCCGTGGTAAGTTATGTTTGAAAGGTGACAAAAATCACGGCACGCATGTCATACGTTGTTGGCATCTTAAATAACCCATTTGAATTCAGTAGACCGTGTTCATAATGGCAAAATTAATCTTGGGATTTTCCGCCAACACAAAGTTCCTCCATTCTCTACTAGAAAGCGCTATAGTGTCAAGGAGCTTAGATATCTAACCTCCTTGACTTTCATAGCGCTCCAAGGAACGACGAAATTCGGCATGCAAGCTGCCCTCTGGGTGTCAAATAACAAAGCTTGCACCCGGTACCCCAGGCCATACGATATTATTATTATTATTATTATTATTATTATAATTATTATTATTATTATTATTACTCATTGCTTAACCCTTATAGTGCCGGGTGACCAACATATCGGCCGAGGGAACATCTGCTAAAAGTGCCACGGGTAATTGTATTGACTCCGCTTTTATATTTTTTTAAATTATTGTTTGCAGCCACGCAGTGCTCTCAGTGTTGTAGCCTAGACAACGCGGGAATCATTCTCAGTCTGGATATATCGATCTGTTTGACCGTGAATAACTGGATTCATAATAATTATTCTTTGAACATGCTGCAGTCAGCTGACTATCTTTTTAAGTATTATTCGTTTCCGTTCTTGCTTTGAGATAATTAAGCTATATGATGGTAACGAAGTGGATATAAATAAAGCTTTAGCAAACTATGCCATTTATATTGTCCAGGCTATCAAAATCGTATTAAAAATTCCAATTAAGAAAATTAAAAGTGTCTTAAGTGAAATAAATGAGGCTAGCATTGGAAAGGAACAGTTTGGCTTCATGCCAGGGAAAGGGACCAAAGACGCAGTGTTTGCCCTGAGACAAGTAATGGAAAAGTATCGTGAAAGACAGAGATGGAAATCTGGATATGGAAATGTCACACAGGATTCGGGTAGGATGGATGAACTGGAGGAAGATATCAGGAGTGCTCTGTGACCGCAGAATCAATCGTAAGACCAGCATTGCTGTATGGCTCTGAAACATGGCCAGCAAGGAAAACATACACAAACAGGCTTGACGTCACAGAAATAACAAGAAGTTCCGTGAAGAACTATACAGCCTACTTTTCATGCCAATGATTATTCTACAGAATATGAACCTTTCTAGAATAATGACGAAATTAAGTTGTTAATATCGAAATTTCCAATTAGTTCGAAATACTGTATACCTGGCATAATGTATCCTAATAGAGCACTACAGTTGGCAGCCCTGATGACTGAATATATTCTTAGTTCTGTCTCTTACGCTACTAAATACAAAATTTGGTTGAAGTCCACTGGATAGCATGGACGTTACATGCAGTTAAACATTGGATCTAACAGCGCGCGTAAAATCATGTTGGCAACAATGTCATGCATGTATTGGTCAGAAATAATCTGAAATAATATGATCTATTGTTGTGCCAATTTTGAATGAAATCCATTAGTTAGTATAGAAGTTACATGCATTTTAAAATTGGACCTATCAGAAGGCTTAGAATCATGTTGGCAGCACTGACGTATATTAGTTACTCCAAATTCGTCTAGAATGCCAGGTACTATACGTGTGCAAACTTTAGAGCTATTGGCTTGCATACTTTCTGATATATTGATATTAGGGTAACAAAAATAGGGACAGCACATATTAACAGTTGGCAGCCCTGGTTGCTCCTTAGAATACGCATAGTCATATCTGTTATGGTACACATAGCACATACGAAATTTGGTTGAAATCCAAATGATAGTATGGAAGTTACATGTATTTAAAGTTGGACCTCTCAGCAGGCTTAGAATCATGTTGGTAGCACTGACGGATATAAGTTACTCCAAATTAATATAGAATGTCAGGTACTATACGTGTGCATAGTTTAAAGCTGTCGGCTTGCATACTTTCTGATATATTGGTATTTGGATAAAATAAATTAGGAGCATTTATTAACAGTTGGCAGCCCTGGTAGATCTTAAGAATACGGTCAGTCATATCTGGTTATGTACACATACAACATACGAAATTTGGTTGAATTCCGCTTGATAGTGTAGAAGTTATATGCATTTAAAAATTTGACCTATCAGGAGGCTTATAATCATTTTGGCAACACTGCTATGTTTGGCCTCCTGGAAATTAAACTGAAATATTATGATCTGTACGTGTGCCAATTTTGAAATAGCTCCCATTCATACTTTCCAAGATATCCAACATGGAGCTCAAATTTCAATTGCGATTTTTTAGCAGTTGGTAGCACTGACATCATTTTCAAATATGGCCGTGAGATATTCAGGTATAGATCTTTACTCCTACCAAATTTTGTTTCGATTGCTGCAGCCGTTTAGGAGTTGATAGGGGGGGACACACACACAGCCAGACAGACAGACAGAAGGACAGACAGACAGACAGACAGACAGACAGACAGACAGGCAGACAGACACACATTTGCCCGATCTCATAAGTCTACTTTTTCCTCATTTTTGCAAAATGTGAAAAGTAGGCTAAAAATGCTCAAATGGATGAGTCGAGTGATTAAGTGTGATAGAGTGGAAAATGTCAAAATAAGAGGAACATTGAAGGTTGTGGAAATATCTAAGAAATACAAGAAAAGCGATTTCAATGGTACGGGAATGTGCGAAGATGGGAGGAATCCTACAGGGGGTGGGGGAAGAAGCTAGACATGCAAATACAGGGAGTGAGAATGCGAGGCAGACCTAAACGACGTTGGATGGATTGTGTACAGGAGGACCTGAGAGAAGAACAGTTGTCGGAAGAAGATGTGCATGTCCAGGCTAAATGGAGGAGAGCTGTCAGAAACATCGATCCCACATAGGAGTGGGGATGATGTAAAGAGAAAGAAGAAGAAGTGAAACAAATGAACAAAAAACGATATTAATTATCTAACATCTAAAACGGAAAAAAATATTAACATTCCATCTTAAAAATACAGGTAGGGGATAATTTTTATAAACTTGGCTTGGCATTTCAACACAACCACTCATAATACCTTGCAACCAAAAGAGTTAATGTTTTGTCCCAGCTCATCTGATTTCTGGAGGTTGTGCCCTTACTCTCGCAGATGGTAGAACAATGCTCTTATGAACGATGGTTATCGCCCCTCAAATGAAACAACAAAAACTACAGCATTTAATTCCCACTCTGTGTATTAGCTTAGATTCATCCTCAATTTATTTTTACACACAGAAATCGTTCCATTTTGGACCAATGCATTTCCACGAGAACACAGTTCAACAACGTGTGCAGCGTATCTTTGCGTGTGAGAGCTGAACCAATCAAAATAACTGTCGCACACAAAAGCTGGACCAATCAAAATTAGCCTGGCAAGGTAGCAGGCGGAGAGGATGGTTGGTTGGTTCCTCTGTTTAGCGGCTGCGACAACGCGGTCATGTAGCCCCGTGTATTTTGGGTGTTTGTAGAATCTGTCTGATAACCGGTGATAAATGTGATGGCTGTATTAGTGTGTGTTATCTGTTTTTAATTCAAGTAAGGACTGCAGATATTCAATTTTCAAGTAGTTCCTACTTTTGCCGCCAAACGCCACCGTCAACGACAACTAGTTCAGAACTTGGTTACTAGATGCCACCGAAGTCGGATCCTGGTGACGAACGTTGGAACCTTAGAGCGTTTGACAAATCAAACCTATAATTTAGCATCACACAAGTGTAATTAGTGGAAGGTTCTTTCACATGCCATAAATCTATGACATGGGACCGCCGGCTTTACTTCCCCACCGAAGGAAGGCATACTGAGGGATTTTAACGCTCTTAAAAATCAGACGACTTCGGCTGGATTTGAACCCGCGATCTTGGGCGTAGAAGCTCAGCATGCTACCCACTACGCCACCGGAGCCGCCAAGGGTGGCGAGAACTGGCCCCCTCAGAATCAGTGTCGAAATGAGGAAGGTTTTCTAAATATGAATCCCGGGCTTGAGGTAAGGTATTATCCGGCCAATTTCATGGAGGGAGTGTGAAAACCCCGGGGAAAGTGCACTGTCAGCGTGGGGATCCCAACCTTCGATCACCCTACTTCCTACAGCTGCCCAGGCGGCTGTTGTGCACGATCTAACGAGCATGACTACGCCACTGGACAACACGACGAGAGATCTGATCCATTTTACAGGGAAAGAATTTCTAACTCGCCTCAATTCTTGAAAATGAAAATCCCCAGGCTGCTTCCAGTCGACCGACCGTGTCAGAGAATGGAATGAATGAAGCCCCCATCTTGTGGCGAAGATAGGAACTGTGCCAGCTGCCGAAGCCTGTCACACTCCCCTGGGGCAATTCAATGAATGACAGATGAAATGAAATGATAGTGGAGAGTGTTGCTGGAATGAAATTGTGACAGGGAAAACCGGAGTACCCGGAGAAAAACCTGTCTGCCTCCGCTTTGTCCAGTACAAATCTCAAATGGAGTGACCGGGATTTGAACCACGGACCCTGCGGTGAGAGGCCAGCTTGCTGCCGCCTAAGCTACGGAGGCTCTTGCCTCGATTCTTCTGAAGTTATAATCACAGATATTACCTAATCCATTATTCATTAGGGGCGTTTACATTCTACAAAATTCGCATAATCAACATTGAAGAATATGAAGTGAAAGCTTTCTCCGTTCACTTTCCTGAACTCACAACTTCTCTTAGTGCTCCACTCCACAGCAAAGTGTCAGGTAACTCAGACTTGTTCGTCTGCTCAACCTCACCAAGCAGCTCGGCGTGAGGCTATAACATAGCTAACTGCCCGTATATCCTCGTAATGGACTCCAACGTCACAGTAGATATTTGGTCACGTTATCCCTTCTACTAACTTTTATTCGGGAGATATTATTCCCAGAACCTGACCACCAAGAGTAGATCAGTTTACACCAGACCGACGAGGCTATAAGGTTATTATTATTAGTCCATTGTATGTATTCGTTACGGCCAACTATGGACCACGTTTGACAGCTTTTACATTATTTGTTGTCTTCACTCTCTGCCAATATCTCTTCATCCTCTCTCCCACCTCCTTCTTCTGTTCCTCCAAGTAAGATCTTCCTTTCCTCACTGACAACTCCCCTGTCTCCTGGAAACCTGGGAACTCCTTAACTACTGCCGACCAAAATATAAGGTTGTTTGTGAAGTAACCAATAGACCTACATAAAATCCAATAACATCATCATTTTCGTCGTTCTATTTTACGTTAGTTCATGTAGGTACGGAATTTTAAATTTATATTTTAATATTTTTCATCGCAGTTGGAGCACAAAAAGTGCCTGTTTTTAAGCGTGTTTCAACCATGCGTCACATTTAAGAATTACTATCCCACAAACCCGTCATCAGATCGAATCCATATTTTAACACAATATACATTGGAATGTTGTATAACTGTTTATTTAATTCCAAAATTTTTGTGTCCAAGAAACAAAGATGTTATCATTTGTGTAAGGTAACTTTTTCTCGGCTCGGGGTGGTTGGAAAATGTAGTTCTTGGTCGCGTTGTAATCCTTATACATCAAAAAGGTATGCTGTATGATTGTGAAATACGAAAATTGATTCACTTATTTTATATCGGTTTGTATTTGTACGGGGAATTAAGACATGGTTCTCCAGTTATCCGCTCCGGTGAGAGCTGTACAGCATTGCCAAGATGGGCTCTATCACGCGTCATTGCGCACCTCGCTCGGAAGTGATGGGCTCCATATCAGCAACGCTGTACAGCATTTCCCGGAGCTGCTAGCTGGTGACCCATGTCTTAATTCCTCGTACAAATACAAACCGATATAAAATAAGTGAATTAATTTACGTATTTCACAGTCATACAGCATAACTTTTTGATGTATAAGGATTACAACGCGATCAAGAACTACATTTTCCAACGACCCCGAGCCGAGAAAAGGTTACCTTACAAAAATGATAACAACTTTCCTTTTTTAACACACAAAATTAATAATACAGTTATTCAACTTTCCAATGTATATTGTGTTAAAATTTGGATTCGATCTGATGGCGGGTTTGTGAGATAATAATTCTTAAATGTGACGCATGGTGGAAACACGCTTAAAAACGGGCACTTTTTGTGTTTCAACTGCAATAAAAAATATTAAAATATAAATTTAAAATTCCAAACCTACATGAACTAACGTAAAATAGAATGATGAAAATGATGTTGTTATTGGATTTTATGTAGGTCTATTAGTTACTTCACAAACAACCTTCAAACTCGAGTGCACATAATATTTTGGTCGACAGTAGTCGTCTAAATCGCTCTGTGTCCATTATGTCTTCTTCTTTCACCCTCATCCGATCCAAGTCCAATCTCACTACCCAAAATCATTTCGGCTCCGTCTTCCTCTTCCTTTATTAATATTATTAATATTATTATTTGCGTACATTCCTCATTAAGGGGAGCGTTAAAAACCCAAAAATCTAGCTTTAGTGGTGGCTCTTTTCTCTTTTTTCTTCCCAAAAACCTTCCATTCATTCACTGTGTATTAATATTACTATTATTATCATACCGGCCGCGGTGGCCGAGAGCACTAACGTGCTACCTCGTGCCTCCGTGATATCGGGAGAGCGTGGGTTCGAATCCCACTTCGGCCGTCCTGAAAATGGTTATCCGTGGTTTCCCATTTTCATCCCTGGCAAATGCCGGGACAGTCTACGGCCGACTTCCTTCCCTGAACCTTCTTTAATTAGACTCAAAGTTAGCGGTCACCTGGGTGATTTTTAGCCTACTTTGCTCATTTTGCAAAAATGAGGAAAAAGTAGTCTTATGAGATCGATCCGGGAAAATGTCTGTCTGTCTGTCTGTCCGTGTGTGTGTGTGTGTGTGTGTGTGTGTCCACCCCTATCAACTCTTAAACGGCTGCAGCTATCCAAACCAAATTTAGTAGGAGTAAGGATCTATACCTGAATATCTCACGGCCATATTTTAAATTGACGTCAGTGCTACCAACTGCTGAACATTCGCAATTGAATTTGAGCTCTATATTCGATATCTCAGAAGTTATGCATGCGAACTATTCAAAAAACTGAACACATATAGATAATAAAATTCCAGATTAATTTTCAGAAGTCCATACATGCCAGAGTTGCCAACATGATTCTAAGCCAGTCGATAAGTCCACAATTTAAATGCATGTAACTTCTATACTATCGATTGGATTTGAACCAAATTTCGTATGTACTATGTGTACTATAACAGATAAGACTGTGCGTATTCTAAAGAGCCACCGGGGCTGCCAACTGTTAATAAATGCTCTCAATATGTTTTAACACTAATATCAATATATCAGGAAGTATGCAAGTCAACATCTCTAAACTTTGCACACGTATAGTATCTGACATTCTACCTTAGTTTGGTGTAACATATATACATCAGTGCTACCAACACGATTCTAAGCCTGCTGATAGGTCCAGTTTTTAAATGCATATAACTTCTATAATAACAAATGGATTTCAAACCCATTTCGTTTGTTATTTGTGAACCATAACAGTTATGATTTTGCGTATTCGTAAGAACCAGCAGGGCTGCCAACTTTTAATAAATGCTCTCTCTATTTTTTTAATCCTAATATCAATATATCAAAAAGTATGCAAGCCATCAACTCTAAACTTTGCACACGTATAGTACCTGACATTCTAGATTAATTTGGATTAACTTATATACCTCAGTGCTGCCAACGTGATTCTAAACTCTCCGATAGTTCCAATTTTTAATTACATGTAACTTCTATACTAACAATTATTACCAATTGGCACTATAATAGATCGTAATATTTCAGATTAATTCTGAGCATCACATACATGACATTTTTCCAACTTGATTTTAGACGCACTGATATATCCTATAACAAAGAGCATGTAACGCCCATACTATCCATTATACTTCAACCAAATTTTGTATGTGCATTCTGTACCTTAAGAGCTGCCAACTGTAGTAAGTTACTCTATTAGGCTACACTATTTCAGGTGTATTCCAAACTGCAGTACTTAGAAATGTTAGTATTACCAACTTGATTTCGTCATTATTCTGGGTAGATTGGCATGAATCTTACATTTTAAGAAACGTAGTCTATTTAGTTCGTCACGGAACTACTTGTTTAAATTGTATTCCTTTATATTTGTCTTTCTTTCTTTCTTTCTTTCTTTCTTTCTTTCTTTCTTTTTTCCTTTATTTCTTCGATATGCCCATTCATAGAGCGTGTTGGAACTTGTTTATTGGCTTCATGAATATTGCCTTCCTCGTCTCCCAGAATCTCTTCATGAACTTACTGTGTTGCCGGCCGACGAGATTTTGAGAAGCTCCGATCCTTCTCTGCAGAATCCGATTCGAGAGAACCCGAACGGTGTGCGACCGGGGTCTGGGGTAGTTGATGTAATCGAATACGATCCATCACGCCAGGTTTGCAAGTTGAATGTTAGTCACTGATCTCTATACATGGATGGCTGGTAGCTAAGGCAGCAGTAAGCCGAATAGACGATGACAGGTATAGCAAGATGGCAGCGAGCGTATGGTGCAATATTTCGAATCCGGCTCTGTGATTGGTTACTGGTAGTTAGATGTTATACATGTATTTATACTGGCAGTAAATATTTTGTGTTTCTTGTAGTTGTAAAATGGGATGAATTTGGTTTTTTAAAGCGTAAAATCTTAGTTTTAAGTACCGGTTTGGTGACCCATCATCCCAGACAAGCCGGTAATGCCTTTACTTCTCAAGCAGATAGGTCACTTAGCCGTAATTTGGAAGTTATTGTGTAGTTAAATATACATATGCAGTGGTGCTGAAGAAGACGTGATCGGGCAAGGCCATTGCGATTTTAAATTTGATCCCATTTCAGGGTTTTTCGGTTCTGGGTGCGAATAATTCGCTTAATAGTTGTAAATCGGTGGGGGAGAGTATATTTTGAGTAGGATTTTAGTTGTATTATGTTTTATGTGGAGCGAAATTGATTTGGCTTAAAGTGCATTTTTGGCTTTGATCTACTTCCCGTTATTATTAAGTTTAGTGTGATGCTAGCGTGATTAAAAGCTGTAGTATTTGATGTACAGTGCTGAGATTACTTGGGGGAAGTATTTGTGAGAGGGAGAGAAGTGAGGGGATGGGTTTATGGAGTTGTTGCTGTTGTCGCCAAGCATTACCAAGCACTGATTACGACATGTCGAATCTAGGCCTGTATAGTGAGCTACGTTTATAGGTACATCATTTGAAGAATGCATAATTTCGTGGCTTATATTGTGCCCGATTGACGAGAATTCTGGGGAGCCATCGACCTTAAATGACCCTTTCGAAACCCCCATTTCCCAGGAAAACATATAGGCCGGGTAGGAATGCATTCTTGGACTGGGAAGGCACTCAAGAAACAGTTCTCGGGGGATGTCGGGTGTAATAAGAGGTAAAACGGCCAGTCCAGATGAATACAAATTCAACAAATACAATAAAGAGGCAAGGCTTACATTTAAATCACACTCAGTTTATTCAAAAAAGTGGCAGACCCCTAACTACTCCCGAGAGGTAAAAACGGCTATTCCGTGCTAACAATGTTCATAATGATGTAATTCGTCCCCATGCGATAATCCTAACAAATTAAGCCTCTCGAAGTCCTACGCAAAAATGGAAAAACAAAGAATGCAATCTAAGAGAATGACACGTAGATTTTCCCTATCCAATTACTTCGGAGATTCAATAATAGTAATAGTACAAGAATGATCCTACAACAAGGTGAGTTATTTACTTGTTTACAATGCAAGATATTAGTTACATTTAAAGCATAATAAGTTTAAAGCTACGCTATGATGGTGTCATTTCCAACATTTAACGTTATAATCATTTAATCTAATGCCTATCGTACGTTAATAATAACAATGATGTGAACGAGAAGCGTTACATCCTAAATTTATTTCCAAGCTAAAGCTATGCACATTCTGATCCTAACAGAAAGTATGAAAAGCCTAGTCTAATCACAACACAAATGTATAACATGTAAACACTCTTAAATTACGTGCGCAATGGGCGCCACTGCTCTTCACCTTCCTGCATCGCAAATTCACTGTTTGTGAACTTGGGTCATGTTTGTGTTGGGAGAGAAAAGTTACGTCGGCGATAACATGAGTAAAACATGTCTAACATCGCATTATCAGTTAGTTACCCCGTTTAGACACGTAACTAACTGACTGTTGTCGCTCAATAGGGGAAGCTATATTTGTATTTAAAAGGAATCGAAGAAGAAAATCTAAGTTATGCTCATCAAGGTTCATTTAAGTTTATAGGTTTGGTTAAATTTTATTAGAGTTCCTAGCTCTTGGTGTATACTCAGTTTTAGTTGAAAATCCTGATATTTGATTATTACCTTCATATTTAACAGATCAGTTTAGTCCTATCAGTTCCATTGTATTTTTAATGACCATGCTAAATTCGTGTAGTGTAAACAATTGGTGTACCAAACATCCAATACAAACACAGCAATGGAATAAAAATCAATTCCATAACCTTAAATAGCACATCTGTGTGCTGATCAATACCACTGATCCATTGATCATCTGCTGTAATAACGTAACAAACGTCGAGCGCGTTACTAGCCCATAAAGTACTAAAACTAGTACTTGCATCTAAGGGTAATCATATCCTACCGCTGTAGTGCGTTTTAACATAACATGGTTCTGACTAAATTGATACAATCCAAGCTTGAGGATAAGGTTCAATATCGCCGTCGTAACAGCTGTATACTCTGAACTTATAGAAAGGTGTTTCATTTACTCATATATCAGACGCCTAATGTCTGGAGATCTAGTGTTATAAACCTGGGTCTTTTGTTTACAGTCCTATAAAATGACCCGTTCTTTCGAACCTAAGATAGCTTGCTCAGCTCATCTTATAATGTTACAATTCATAGCTGGTTTGGGCAGTCGTCTGCTTGTCGAATTAATAAAGTTATTTGTTTCACTTCACCACACTGCATGAACTTGTTTTCAGGTAGTAATGTTTAGTGTTCACTGCGCCCACTGCCTTCTAAGTAATTTGATAAAGAAAAGAGTGCGCTGTCTTCGCGTTTACAAGGTAAAAATAAACAAAATAAAGTGTGACATTGGCTTCCTTCACGGCCAACAGCCGGTCGTTGAGTTTTTACTGCTCAAATAAAATATAGTTATTGAGACATGACTGTGTCACAAATTCCTACACGCTAAAGAGTATTGGATCGATGCTCTGTCGAAGATATAAAAATGTTATTTACAAAAATTGTTGGCAAATGCATTTATCCTCAGCAAGTGCAAATGATACGTTATGTTGTGGTTCCTCCACCACTAGGAGTACAGTCATGTTAATGATAAAACCTACCTGGGAATGTGCGGCGTAAGGTCATAATAACCAAGCTAATCCCCTTAACAGGATCGTACATAATAATATATTCGGCAATCTGCCCGACTCACGTGTGTTCTTCATATTTTCTTGCATGGTTTAAGTAGCAAGTAAGGCATATAGATGGGATGCCTGTAATCCACGTGCTTGCTTTATAGTGCGATCCAGCCATCGCTAAACGATTGGTAGTACGGTCCAACCGTCGCTAAACCCCGCCATCCTATGGGGTTTTCTACTCCATTCCTACATTCATAGTTGAATGAAAAATCGGCATTTCTTCTTTACAATAAATGTGTGTTGATAATGCCATGATGCTATAAGATTTGGTTGCACTGAATTTACTGTTACGCCTCAACTAGCAATTGCACTGAATTTGCAATGGTGTAGCGGTTAGCAAGTTATAAAGGCCATTGGTTTTCCGCGCACAGAATTTAAACATTGTAGCTTGTGGTACAGTACACACTAAAAACTGGTATACATTAAATTCACTCGTAAAATGTCCTTTACTCTTCTGCGCTTTTTTTTATAAATTTCGCTGCACTTCTGAAGAACGTGGTTTAGCAGCGTGCTCGACGCCTGCGTTAGATAGTTCTTGAAATATAACAAATATTCAGAATCTGCTATCACTGATAGTTTTAAATGCACTCAGCAGTTATACTGCACGCAAACGCGTATCCTTATTTGTTAGATTTAGCTGAATTATACTGATACTCCTCGATTTGTTGAGCACGTTTTGACGTAGTTTCAGGACTATGTCTGTCGAAGGTTACACGCCAAGCTTCAATCATGCTTACGATAGGAGTGCTTCATCAAGATGCTGGATGGACTCTCTAGTCATCGGTCAAGTGTGCGGCTGTGTAAATATCTATGGCATTCACTATGGATCATTCATATTCAAGTCTCCTATTTATAATAAATCATATTCCTCTTCTGTGCATTCAAAATATTTACAACATCGGTTAAGAATTATTTGTTTGACAAAATATATAAAATATAATACTCTCTTGGCGCGGCAACTCATATTAGTCAAATGAGCGCTCAATCGACCTCCTCCATGGATGGTGAACTCTTCATGAGCCAAAGAGGTCACATGGCAAATGTGGCATCGGGTTCAATATATATATACAATTTACAAGAATGTTTCCAGAAATTGTTTTTCACTCGTTACTCAGTTACAGATCGCTAATTGCGTGTACTCAGCACCTAAGTTAATATTTGTCAGCCGTAATTATACATTCATTTTTATTGCTATTCCGGAGATTTACTGACCTCGGAATGAGGTGTCAGTGATCCCAATGCCCTTATGTTATGAGTGAATATATCTCTATATTTTTATTTGTTCCAAAGCACCATTAATTACGATTTAAAATTGACTAGATTATCATTGCTTCCCCGTAAGGAAAGCTCGAGAATGAGTAGGCCAACATGGCGGACCGCGCGCTCAACCTGGCGTACTTTCCCGTGCAGCGGAGGGCTGCCTCAGCGATCCATGTATAGAGATCAGTGATGTGAGTAGTTGGAATGATCACTTGTTGTGAACACATGATTACAATTCGATTGTTGAGATCGCGAGGTGCCACTTGATGTTCTACGGCTAAAACGACTTTTACGAAACTCAATTCTAAACTTATTATTATTATTATTCCCCCTCCCCAGGGGCTCACATCCAGTGAGACGTGGGTTGGCAACCACGGGACCCCAGCTGAGTCCGGCTTCGCTTCCACTTGTGCCGGGCTCCTCTCCGTCTTCTTTCCTGTCGACCTCTCTTGGTCACATCTTGTTCTCTTCCGACCCCGAAGGTATTAGGGTATCCAAGGCCTAGGAAGTCTCTTCCTTACCCGTCTTAATTGGCCCTTGTCTCATCTTTCCTGATACCCTTCTTCTGCGAGGGGTTAAACCTCTTTTTCTCTTAAGGTTATCTCCTGCCTTCTGCTCATGACCCTCAAGGAGGCAGGGTGTATGTTGCCCCTCCACTTCTGGTGCACTCTGGATATTGCTACACACTCAGGGGCTTACGGCTGGCGAGTTCGGGAGTTGGCGATCCCGGGGGATCCCTGAGCTGGGTCCGTTTTATTTCCTTTCTCCACTGACTTTGGAGTGGGCGCTCTCCTCTTTCCTTTCCTATCTGCCTTTTATGGCTCCCCTTCCTTCTAAGTCCGTCATTCCTCATTCTTCGAGGGTTGAGGACATTTCTTTTCTTCCTGTCCTTTATTTGCCCTTTCCCTTATTTGTTTACCATTTCTTCTTCTAGTTTGTAAGTCTGTAGTTAGTATTAGTTATAGTTTTCATTCTCATCTCATCTTTTACTATCACCCAAACCATTAAGTGCCGATAACCTGAATGTTAGGCCCCTTATAACAGCAATTATCATCATCATCATCATTATTAGTAGTAGTAGTAGTATTAAACTGATAACCTTTCAGCGAGTCATAGCCCAATTATATTAAGAGGGAATATAAGTTTTGCTGTAAATAGTGTACATGTGATTAATTACTAGTATATTTACACAAATTACAGATTAATCTCATCTAATATTTTTGACGTCTGTGTACCGTCCCCAAATAGGACTCAACTTAATTCTGAAACGAAACGTGAGTCCCAAGGGTTCAGTATTCCTGCTCCCAGGTGGTTGTGTCTCATCAAGGGACGTGCACTTGGCCACAAATTTTACGGTGGAGCTCAAACGATGCAAGTTATAAAAGTTGGAAAAGCAGGCAGCGTCTTCTTTTAACCGGTGATGTAATTTCATAAACAGAGTCTGCTCCCTCAGGCTTGTTACGTTATAATTAACTGGCTCTGTTTGTTCTTTCTCCTGCCGAGACAATAGACTTCTCGCCGCTACCTACAAAGAACGCTGCGTGGAGTTATTAGCAGTGTTGCCACTAAGAAACTAAGATATTTGGTGGATTTCAAAGCAATCCTTAACGTTTTCAACAATAAGATGGTATAATGGCTTTCACGGCCAGGGAATTAAAATTCAGCAATCTTCCTAGGTAGCGGACACCTAGAGCCCTCTGATGAGCCAGCTTGGTGTACTAGGTGAAACCCCACACAAGGCACGGCAAAAACCTAGACATATTGCTGAGTTTTAATTTCAAAAATGTTTCTATAATCAAGATGGACTACCAATGACAACCAAATTCGGCAAAATATCTCAAGTGTCTAAATTCGAATACCCGGGAGAAGTCATCCAACCTTCCGGACTAAATCGCGTAGCAAACAAAGAAACCATCTCTAAACTTCAAAAAGCTTACAGACTCACTTGGAACAGATATAATAAAAAGATACATGCCTTACAGTAGTCGCATATGATGTGTAACATCTCACATGTTATCCTACTCGTATACTACACAGCTTGGACATTCTTAAAATGTTAATTTACACTCCATTTTCATACTGGTACTATGATGAATGTATAGATTGAATTGGAGATATGCTACTATCACATTTGTAGCGCAGCGGTCAAGCTGTTAGTCTCTCACCAAGGTTTGATTCCCGGTCAATACATGTGAGATTTTCGAATTGAAATGCCATGTCCTGTGGTTCGCATTCCACGTAGAAGGGAGGTACCGTGGATCATGATCGTGAGATTAACGGACACGCAAACTACAAGCTTCCTTCCTTCCTTTTACATTAATAATTCATAATAACAAAGAGACACACAACTTCAACAGTACTCTCAAATACTGTGAGCACATTCCTCAGTAACTATAACATTCATTATTCTCAAGGCTCTCATACAGTTCGTCGTAAGCAATCAAAACATAGTTTCCTACAATGACGAAATGACCTAGTCTCACATATGATGAAAATACAGCTTTTATTCCACTCATATAACAACATTCTGTAATGCATTTAATATTCGACTACTCACCCGCAGCTTGACAATAATGCCGCTTACTTAAATGTCATTTGTCGTCTTTGTCCTACCCCATGTGATATTCAACCTTGAACGTGAAGCTTCATAAACTTCTCAATGACAAATGAAAGTCGGTGAAACATTTGCCACTGTGCTCGTCAAACCAGTGCCTGCTAAATGCACTGCCTACTGTATTGCCATAACATTCTCGCGCTACAGAACACACACTGCCTTGTTTCCAATACACACATTTTCAATTGTACATCTAGCTGGCAGTGCGTCTTCACTTCCGTCCGATCCACTTCCGTTCGATCCTCTTCCGCCTGATTCACTTCCGTCCCATTTTTCTGGCAGTGCGTCTTCACTTCCGTCCGATCCACTTCCGTTCGATCCACTTCCTCCAGATTCACTTCCGTCCCCAATTTTCAAAATCACTCCCACAAAACTATCCAGCAACCGAGCGGAAAGATGTTACACATCAAAAGAATCAATATCCAGAAATGCAAAATTACGGCATTACAACACTGTAATTAGCCTGAAGCACTATATGCTTCTGAAACGCTGATTATTGTGGCAAGATCATTAATTAAAGATGTGGAAAAGCAAGAAAGGAAAATCCTAAGAAAAATGTTTGGACCAGTCTGTACAGGGGGAATCTGCATGAAAAGAAAATCCCAAGACTTATACCAGCACTCGGAGAAAATCTCAGACACATTTAGGAAAATACTATTGAAATTTTACGGGCATATCCTCAGCATGGGCAATCAGAGACTAACTAAAAGGATTCTTAACCTTGCGCAGTCAATGAAAGTTAAAAAATCCTGGTTGCTTGAAGTTGGAAAAGATCTTCAGGAAATAGGCTTACAGATTACATTGTACTAGACAGAACTCAGTTCAGAGAATTAGTCGATAATCACTGCTTTGCAGACCATCCAACAAAACTTGGTCAGAAGATCGCAAGAGAAGCCACAGCGAGAAGATAACGAGATTTTGGGAGATGCCATCAGCTAAATAAGTTCAATCGCGCTCCTTAGTCGGGCATGACGAAGAAATAATAATAATAATAATAATAATAATAATAAAGCGCAGCGTTAGGTCATGGGGCCAAGCTCTCTGCTGACTCGCTAGACGCGTGGGTTCGAGCCCCACCGTCGGCTGTCCTTGAAATGTTTTTCCGTGGTTTCCATTTTTAACACCAGGCAAATGCTGGGACAGTACCTTCTGACAGGCCACGGCCGCATCCTTCCACATCCTTGCCCATTTTCATTCACCATCATTCATTTCATCTCTCATTAGCTCCTCTCATGGGTTGGCGTCAGGGAGGGCATCCGGCCGTAAAAGCCATCGCCACTAAGACTTCCATCGCATCTCACCCCCGACCCCGTTGGGAAAACGGGAATAATAAGGGGTAGGCATACATACAATAATAATAATAATAATAATAATAATAACAATAATAATAATGCATCTGGCATCACAGAAAAGAACAAAAAATTGTACCTAAAATTCTGAGAAAAATATTTGGAGTAGTACACAGAGATGGAATATGGATGAAAAGACCTACCAAAGAGCCATATGAACACACAGACAGACTCACAGATATCATTAGAAAACGCAGACTAACTTTCTACGGGCACATACAAAGAATGAACAATAAACGATTTAAAAAGGAAATCTTTGATGTAGTAATCAGTTCAAGAAGGAAAACAAATTGGTATCATGAAATAGAAGACGACTTAAACCAATTAGGGATCAACAAGCAAATGATAGAAGACAGAGAAAATTTCAGAAACAAAATTAAGAACGCCAAATTTTTAGTAAGTGAAAGGAAGCAGATATAAACATTGTGGACGGAACAAAGGAAACAGGAGCACAGTCAAAGGATGAAGAGATTTTGTGAAGAAGAAGAAGAAGAAGAAGAAGAAGGGAAAGAAGTGAAAAGTGTGACATCATGAGATATTTAAGTTCAAACACTGTCCATAAGGGCAAAAATGATGTAATAATAATAATAATAATAATAATAATAATAATAATAGTGAGATTCACCTCAGCGTGAGTACAGAATAATACAGCAGTGAAATATGAAGGTAATTTTCAGTATTGCTTTGAAAATGAAAATCCACAGCCTGCTTCCAGTCTCCGACTGGGTCAGGAATGGAATGAATGAAGCCCCCATCTAGCGGCGAAGATATGAATTATGCCGGCTGCCGAGGCCTGACGCACTCCTCTGGGGCAATGATTACATGAGTGACAGATGAAATGAAATGAAATGATAGTGGAGAGTGTTGCTGGAATGAAATTTTGACAGGTAAAACCGGAGTATCCGGAGAAAAACCTGTCTGCCTCCGTTTTGTCCAGCACAAATCTCACATGGAGTGACCGGGATTTGAACCACGGACCCAGTGGTGAGAGGCCGGCATGCTACCACCTAAGCCACGGAGGCTTGTCAGTATTGCGTTAGTAAACTTAATTTGAAATGCGTTTCAGTCGGTCAACACGATTGCACCCAATTTTAATGAGAGTTATTCCCTAAACCTGAAAAAATTACATCCATCATATATATGAAGCGTTCCCGAACAGAAGGACAAACTTGACATCGTATTCTCTATTTGTGATTTCCCCCAAAAATCTAGATGGTAATAAAACTTAACTTTTATCACATTATTTATTTATAATAATCGACACGTGACATGAATGGAATTATTTATTTCATATTTATTTTACACTAGCAGAAGTACCCCATCTTCCAACGGTCTTCGGTATTAATAATAACCACACGTTATCAATTGAGCATTCAATTCAATTGCTTATGCTGATGATCTGGTTGTAATTGTGGACTCCGTCGAAAGCTTACAAACCAAAATGTTAGAACTTGAACATAAATGTTGGGAGTATGGTGTGAAGATCGGCATTTAAAAGGCAAATGTTATGTTGGTAGGGAAGAAACAGACACAGGAGGAACTAAATTGAAGCTGGTGGCACATTTTAAGTACCGGTATATTGTTTGAGTCTTCAGTTTTTTGACTGGTTTGATGCAGCTTTACATGCCTCCAAGTCATGAGCTAATCGTTTGATCTCTACATAGCTACCACACCCTACATCCGAGGCAATCTGTTTAACATATTCTAACCTTGGTCTACCCCAACAGTTCTTGTCCTCGACTTTTCCTTCCATAACTAAGCTTGCTATTCCTGGGTGTCTTGGTATGTGTCTTACCAACCTATATCTTCTCTTAATTAGCAGTCGCCAGGAACATCTCTCCTCTTCCACTCGCCTTAATACCTCTTCATTTGTAACTAAATCTATCCATCTGATCTTCATCATTCTCCTGTAACACCACATTTCTAACGCTTCAATTCACCTCTTTTCTGCTGCACCAATAGTCCAAGTTTCACTTCCATAGAGAGCCTTGGTACTTAGGCTGTGTATTCGCTCAGGATAGCAGTATAGTTGAGGAAATAGAGTCGAGGTGTGGAAAATCCACTGCAGTGAGTTCTCAGTTGCGATCTACAGTGTTCTGCAAGAAAGAAGTTAGTGTAGCTCAGTAATCAGACCGACCTTGCTGTATGGAAGTGAGAGCTGGGTAATGGCAGGATATCTGATACAAAAGCTAGATGTAACTGATATGAGGGTAGCACGAATGATTGCTGGGGCAAATGGATAGGAGCAGTGGCAGCAAGGTACTCGTAAAAAGGCTAAATTAGAAATGAACACACTAGATAAAGCTGTTCGTATGAGCCGAGTCAGATGGTGGGGTCATGCGAAGAGAATGGGAAGGAGAGATTCCCTGAAAGGTTATTACGTTCGACTGGAGAGGGGGTAAAAGGACCTAGGAGGTGATGGTTGGATTCTGTGTTGAATGGTTTCAAAGTGAGAGGTGTAGAAGCAGAGGAGGCCGCAATGCTAACTGCTAATAGGGGATCATGGAGGCGACTAGTTCGCAAACAGAGGCTTGCAGACTAGACTGGACGCTGGAAGGCAAAACAGTCTCAAATGAAAATGTATGTGTATACGGCAAATCAGGGAGTGTTGCCGCACTTTTATGTCTTTTGCTATATCTCAGTAGAATTACTTTACAAATTGTTGCAAATTGATACAGCATAATTTTAAAATGTTTTCATTAGATCACATATGAGGAAAGCATTAGTAATTGAAAATACGTCGCCGAGAAAAAGGTTGGTTGGTTCCTGAGTTTAGGGGCAGCGACAACGCGGTCATGTAGCCCCATGTACTTTGTGTGTGTGTAGAATCTGTCTGATAACCGGTGTTAATTGTGATGACTGTAGTAGTGTGAGTTATCTGCTTTTACTTCAAGTACCGGGTGAGTTAGCCGTGGTGGTTACGGCATGACTGATGGCAGTCGCTCACATCCGGGAGGCGAGGAGGTTCGAATCCCCCCGCCGGCAACCTTGAAGATGGTCTTCTGTGGTTTCCCATCTTCCTTCCAGGCAAATGCCGGGGTTGGTCCCTAACTATAGGCCACAGCCGCTACCTTCCAACTCCTCGTCCTTACATTCCAACTTCCCTCCTTCCCTCCCCAACGGTACTTGTAGCTCACCCATTGGGTGTCCGTCTCGAAGCAGCTACAAAACTGGCGAGCCGAACATGTCCTCGGACACTCCCGGCACTAAAAGCCATACGCTAAAAAAAAAAAAACTTCAAGTAGGGGTCGCAGACATTCAATTTTCAAGTAGTTCCTACTTTTGCTACCAAACGCCACCGTCAACGAAAACTAGTTCTGAACTTCGTAACCAGATGCCACCGCAGTCAGCTCCTGGTGACGAACGTTGAAACCTATGAGCGTTAGTCAAATCTAACATATAATTTAGCTTCACACATGCATAATTAGTGGAAATCTATGACAAAGGCCCGCCGGTCTTACTTCCCCTCCGAAGGCAGGCATACTGAGGGATTTTTAACGCTCTTAAAAAATCCGACGGCCGTGTTTGAACCCGTGACCTTAGGCAAAGAAGGTCAGCATGCTAAAAACTACGCGAAGAAAAGAAACGAAGAATTTGTGGCATCAGCGGCATCTCTCCCTGGTACGCGGGAGAGATGCCGACTTTGCTCGAGAGAGATGCCGCAAGTAAAATAATTATTAACAAAATCAAATTCATGCTAATGTCTTCAACTCTAATAAAATTGAGTACATTAGAACATACTACAAGACAATTATATTCCCAAAAATAGAATTTATCTTTTGAAAACACTCCACGTCGTCAATACAAACTACGTTTTATTTTAATTAACATTATAAATTTCAGCCTATATGTGTTTATACAAGCCTCATTTCACAAACACATTGTGTCGTTTTCCAGATTTCTGGAATCCATTCTTCGTTTTAATGTTCGTGCCTGAATCCCATTGCACCTTTCTGCCTTCCTGAATAGTACTTCCTTTGTTTACAGGCTTTATACAACATCATATATATTATTTCAGTAGTATAGATCCCTCCTGCGGCACTCACAAGCGACCGATCGTGACAAATTACCATTCAAATGAAAGAGAATAGACATTAGCAGTGACGAATTGCACTCTAATTTCGTAAATATCTATAATTTCTTTAAAAATTGACTTTAAAAAAATTGTACGAAGTGTGCGATTTGCAAACACCGTTGATGTAGGAAAATACGCTCCATAATTGCTGTCCACGGGCCGCTGTGACGCCTGTTTCATGTCATATTCACATTCAGAGGTCATTTCCTTTATCCTGAAATGTAAATGGTGTTCTATAATTATTTGGTTTAAATAAAAACATCACCTCTCTCCTCAAGTCACTCATTATAAACCTATTGGGGAAAGTGTGGTTTATGAACATGGGAGATTTCTCGCACGGGTCCGCTAGTCTCTTGAACTTTCTTCTCCCACTGAGCTGTTTTGACTGTGCCCTTACTTTTGTACTGAGTAGGCATGCCACAAATTTTTATTTCTGAAAATGATATACAGTACTATAGGAACAATGAAACCAATGAAATAAATTCGCTATTTTTAGAATCATAAGTTAATAAAATACTCAAATAGAACATCGGTACCCTCTAAATAGTTTAAAAGTTTCCAGATCGCTTTTAAAATATGATCAATGAGGCATCTCTAGCAGATTGCTGTGCGGCAACTCTACCAAATGTCAGGTAGAGACGCACACCCTCCTGTTGTTGTACCTCAAAGCTAACATGGCCGAAAATAAGCTTACCATCTACTGCAGTATTAGTTAAGACTTATTCTATTCTAAAAACAGATGATTTAAGCGATTGAAACCAAATTAATCTATATATATAAAAATCAATCTTACGTGATAGTTTGTCTGTGGGTGTGTATGTCTCCTATGCATTCATATACCACTCAACCGATTGCGATGAAACTTGGGTGAGATGTTGAGTACACTCTAAGGAAGGTTTCTGACTTAGTAAATCCATTTTACAATAGGTAGCGCACGCGTAGATTCAACAAATGAGTGACGATGCGCGAAGCGTTTCAAACAAGTCCCGTATGTGTTCATATACCATTCGTCCGATAGCGATGAAACTTGGGTGAGATGTTGTATACACTTACGTGAAGGTTTCTAAATTAGTGAGTACATTTCACAGTAGATAGCGCACGAGTAGATTCAACAAATGAGCGACGACACGCAAAGTGTTTCAAGAATGTCCCGTATGCATTCATATACCATTCGTCCGATAGCTATGAAACTTGCGTAAAATGTTGTGTACACTTCAGGGAAATTTTCTGGCTTAGTAAATCCACTTTACAATAGGCAGCGCACGAGTAGATTCAACAAATGAGCTACGACGCGCGAAGCATTTCAACAAAGTCAGTTTCAAAAATGTCCCGTATGCATTCATATACCATTCGTCCGATAGCTATGAAACTTGCGTAAAATGTTGTGTACACTTCAGGGAAATTTTCTGGCTTATTAAATCCACTTTACAATAGGCAGCGCACGAGTAGATTCAACAAATGAGCTACGACGCGTGAAGCATTTCAACAAAGTCACGTATGCGTTCATATACCATTCGTCCGATAGCGATGAAACTAGGCTGAGATGTGTGCACTCCAGGAAAGGTTTCTGGCTTAGTAAATCCCTTTAAAAATAGGAAGAGCAGGAGCAGAATCAACAAATGAGCGACGACGCGCGAAGTTTTTCATCAAAGTCCCATATAAGGTCATATACCATTCATCCGATAGCGATGAAACTTGGGTGAGCTGTTGTGTACACTCCAGGGAAGGTTTCTGGCTTAGTACATCCATTTTACAATAGGTAGCGCAGCAGTAGATTCAACAAATGAGCGATGACACGCGAAGCGTTTCAACAAAGTCCCGTATAAGGTCATATACTATTCGTCTGACAGTGATAAATGTTTGGTGAATTGTTGTGTACACTACAGGAAAGGTTTCTGGCTTAGTTAATCCATTTTACAATACGAAGTGCACGTTTAGATTCAACAAATGAGTGACTACGCGCGAACCGTTTCGACAACGTCCCGTATACGTTCACATACCATTCATCCGATTGCGATGAAACTTGGGTGAGATGTTGTGTACACTCCAGGGAAGGTTTCTGGCTGAGTACATCCATATTACAATAAGTAGCGCAAGTAGAATCAACAAATGAGCGACGACACGCGAAGCGTTTCAAACATGCCCCGTCTGCATTCATATACCATTCGTCCGATAGCTATGAAACTTGGGTGAGATGTTGTGTACACTTCATGGAAGGTTTCTGGCTTAGTAAATCCACTATACAACAGGCAGCGCACAAGTAGATTAAACAAATGAGGGACGACGCGCGAAGCGTTTCAACAAAGTCCCGTATAAGGTCATATACCATTCTGCCGTTAGCGGTGAAACTTGGGTGAAATATGGTGGACACTCCAAGGAAGGTTTCTGGCTTAGTAAATATATTTCACAGTAGGTAGCACACGAGTAGATTCGACAAATGAACGACGACACGCGGAGCGTTTCAATACAATCCCCTATGTCTTCATATCCCATTAGTCCGATAGCGATGAAACTTGGGTGAGATGTTGTATACACTTACGTGAAGGTTTCCAAATTAGTGAGTACATTTCACAGTAGATAGCGCACGAGTAGATTCAACAAATGAGCGACGACACGCAAAGTGTTTCAAAAATGTCCCGTATGCATTCATATACCATTCGTCCGATAGCTATGAAACTTGCGTAAAATGTTGTGTACACTTCAGGGAAATTTTCTGGCTTAGTAAATCCACTTTACAATAGGCAGCGCACGAGTAGATTCAACAAATGAGCTACGACGCGCGAAGCATTTCAACAAAGTCAGTTTCAAAAATGTCCCGTATGCATTCATATACCATTCGTCCGATAGCTATGAAACTTGCGTAAAATGTTGTGTACACTTCAGGGAAATTTTCTGGCTTATTAAATCCACTTTACAATAGGCAGCGCACGAGTAGATTCAACAAATGAGCTACGACGCGTGAAGCATTTCAACAAAGTCACGTATGCGTTCATATACCATTCGTCCGATAGCGATGAAACTAGGCTGAGATGTGTGCACTCCAGGGAAGGTTTCTGGCTTAGTAAATCCCTTTAAAAATAGGAAGAGCAGGAGCAGAATCAACAAATGAGCGACGACGCGCGAAGTTTTTCATCAAAGTCCCATATAAGGTCATATACCATTCATCCGATAGCGATGAAACTTGGGTGAGCTGTTGTGTACACTCCAGGGAAGGTTTCTGGCTTAGTACATCCATTTTACAATAGGTAGCGCAGCAGTAGATTCAACAAATGAGCGATGACACGCGAAGCGTTTCAACAAAGTCCCGTATAAGGTCATATACTATTCGTCTGACAGTGATAAATGTTTGGTGAATTGTTGTGTACACTACAGGAAAGGTTTCTGGCTTAGTTAATCCATTTTACAATACGAAGCACACGTTTAGATTCAACAAATGAGTGACTACGCGCGAAGCGTTTCGACAACGTCCCGTATACGTTCACATACCATTCATCCGATTGCGATGAAACTTGGGTGAGATGTTGTGTACACTCCAGGGAAGGTTTCTGGCTGAGTACATCCATATTACAATAAGTAGCGCAAGTAGAATCAACAAATGAGCGACGACACGCGAAGCGTTTCAACCATGTCCCGTCTGCATTCATATACCATTCGTCCGATAGCTATGAAACTTGGGTGAGATGTTGTGTACACTTCATGGAAGGCTTCTGGCTTAGTAAATCCACTATACAACAGGCAGCGCACAAGTAGATTAAACAACTGAGGGACGACGCGCGAAGCGTTTCAACAAAGTCCCGTATAAGGTCATATACCATTCTGCCGTTAGCGGTGAAACTTGGGTGAAATATGGTGGACACTCCAAGGAAGGTTTCTGGCTTAGTAAATATATTTCACAGTAGGTAGCACACGAGTAGATTCGACAAATGAACGACGACACGCGGAGCGTTTCAATACACTCCCCTATGTCTTCATATCCCATTAGTCCGATAGCGATGAAACTTGGGTGAGATGTTGTGGACACTTACGTGACGGTTTCTAACTTGGTAAATACATTTTACAGCAGGTAGCGCACGAGTAGATTCAACACATGAGTGACGGAGCGTGAATCGTTTAAACAAAATCCGGTATGCGTTCATATACTATTCATCCGATTGCGATGAAACATTGATCAGTTATTGTGTACACGCCAGGGAAGGGTTTCGACTTAGTAAATCCATTTCACAATAAGTAGCGCAAGAGTAGATGCAACAAATGGGTGCCGACGCGCGAAGCGTTTCAACAAAATCCCATATTGGGTTCATATAACCTTCTTCGATTGTGATGAAACCTTGATGAGTTATTGTGTACACGCCAGGGTAGGGTTTCGACTTAGCAAATGCATTTCTCAATAGGTAGCGTACGAGTAGAATCAACAAATGAGTGACAGCGCACGAATCGTTCAAACAAAGTCCCGTATGTGTTCATGTAGCATTCGTCCGATAGCGATGAAACTTGGGTGAGATGTTGTGCACACTTACGTGAAGGTTTCAAAATTAGTGAATACATTTCACAGTAGATAGCGCACGAGTAGATTCAACAAATGAGCGACGACACGCAAAGCGTTTCAACAAAGTCCCGTATGCATTCATATACCATTCGTCCGATAGCTATAAAACTTGCGTAAAATGTTGTGCACACTGCAGGGAAATTTTCTGGCTTAGTACATCCACTTTACAATAGGCAGCGCACGAGTAGATTCAACAAATGAGCTACGACGCGCGAAGCATTTCAACAAAGTCACGTTTGCGTTCATATACCATTCGTCCGATAGCGATGAAACTAGGTTGAGATTTTGTGTGCACTCCAGGGAAGGTTTCTAGCTTAGTAAATCCCTTTAAAAATAGGTAGAGCATGAGTAGAATCAACAAATGAGCGACGACGCGCGAAGCGTTTCAACAAAGTCCCATATAAGGTCATATACCATTCATCCGATAGCCATGAAACTTGGGTGAGATGTTGTGTACACTCCAGGGAAGGTTTCTGGCTTAGTACATCCATTTTACAATAGGTAGCGTACCAGTAGATACAACAAATGAGCGATGACACGCGAAGCGTTTCAACCAAGTCCCGTATAAGGTCATATACCATTCGTCTGATAGTGATGAATGTTTGGTGAATTGTTGTGTACACTTCAGGAAAGGTTTCTGGCTTAGTAAATCCATTTTACAATACGAAGCGCACGTTTAGATTCAACAAATGAGTGTCTACGCGCGAAGCGTTTCGAAAACGTCCCGTATACGTTCACATACCATTCATCCGATTGCGATGAAACTTGGGTGAGATGTTGTGTACACTCCAGGGACGGTTTCTGGCTGAGTACATCCATATTACAATACGTAGCGCAAGAGTAGAATCAACAAATGAGCGACGACACGCGAAGCGTTTCAAACAAGTCCCGTATGCATTCATATACCATTCTTCCGATAGCTATGAAACTTTGGTGAGATGTTGTGTACAATTCATGGAAGGTTTATGGCTTAGTAAATCCACTACACAATAGGCAGCGCACAAGTAGATTCAACAAATGGGAGACGACGCGCGAAACGTTTCAACAAAGTCCCATATAAGGTCATATACCATTCTGCCGTTAGCGGTGAAACTTGGGTGAAATATGTTGGACACTCCAAAGAATGTTTCTGGCTTAGTAAATACATTTCACAGTAGGTAAAACACGAGTAGATTCGACAAATGAACGACGACACGCGGTGCGTTTCAATACAGTCCCCTATGTCTTCATATGCCATTAGTCCGATAGCGATGAAACTTGGGTGAGATGTTGTGGACACTTACGTGACGGTTTCTAACTTAGTAAATACATTTTACAGTAGGTAGCGCACGAGTAGATTCAACAAATGAGTGACGGGGCGCGAATCGTTTAAATAAAACCCTGTTTGCATTCATATACTATTAATCCGATTGCGATGAAACATTGATCAGTTATTGTGTACACGCCAGGGAAGGGTTTCGACTTAGTAAATCCATTTCACAATAAGTAGCGCAAGAGTAGATGCAACAAATGTGTGACGATGCGCGAAGCGTTTCAAGAAAATCCCCTATTGCGTTCATATAACCTTCTTCGATTGCGATTAAACCTTGATGAGTTATAGTGTACACGCCAGGGAAGGGCTTCCACTTAGTAATCCATTTCTCAATAGGTGCGTACGAGTAGAATCAACAAATGAGTGACAGCGCACGAATCGTTCAAACAAAATTCCGTATACGTTCATATGCCATTCATCCGATTGCGATGAAACTTTTGAAAGTTGTTGTGCACGCTCCCACGAATGATTCTAAATTAGAAAATCCATTTTACGATAACTTAGAGGCAGTTAACGGAAATTGAAAACCATGTTGTGTACCCAAAAGCACTTCAAGAAACAGAATTTCAACGCCAACACTTTCTTTGATTGGCATTGCAACGCATGCCGGGTACAGCTTGTACACAATAAATGAACACACGGATAAACTTTGCCAGGAGGAAACATGCACTCGCCTCGCGTTATCGACTACCATTTGTGTATATGCGAGCAACTTGCACCATACCCACAGACAGTGGTTATTGCTTGGATACCGAAATAGCTTACACACTGCCATCTAGGTGCAACGAAGGGAACTTATAGCTACAGTTTATGCGGCGTCTGTACCGCAGCGGCATCTGTACCGGATTTACCTTATGTATTTTGGTGGTGGCGCTAAACAGCGCTTCAAGCAGAGTGGCGGGAAATGTCCGTTACTTTCCGTCCATGGTATTGTGCTTCGAAGCGATAACTACATTAAAATAAGAAATGTATATTGTAGCAATAAGAAATATTTATTTATAGCTGAAAAAAGTAAAGAACTAATGGTATGATTCCGGAGAGTTGTCAGTTTCTCTGAGAGTCGATTCCAGGAGGGTTGACAAGCCTGGCAGCATGCCTAGTCCTCTGTGAACAGTTCTGCACTAATGATCCACTTCATATGCAAAGTAGGTGCTTGACCAACATTGATGGAACGTGTTAAATTGTTATTCATCCCTGCTGCAGTTCACAAGTGCTTAAAAAGAATGAAGACTTTAAATACTGTACTTGGGTGTTGAAAAGTGTGAAATAGAAGACCTTGCAATAATTATGGCTAGTTGGCGTAAATTGAGGGAAATAGTAGGAATAATCCGTGATTGAAGGATGCACATGCTGGACATGTTTTGAACCTCCATGAGTTCTTCGTCAGCCATTATAAGTCTGTACCATCAAATAAATAATTATTATAAACTACTATTAAATAAGTCTAATTGTTAAAACTAAAATACATCGAATAATTGCTCGAGAATGTGTAAGGAATAATGAACAAGATAAGATAACAATTTGAAAATAATAAAATAATTGAACAAATCCTTTAAGAGTGAATTAGAACAAAAAATAAGAATGCTATAAGAAATTGTTAAGTATATTATATACGTGGTATAAGAAGGAATAACTTTGCTTAACTTTTGAAAATTATTATTAAATTTATAACAAGTAGTTCCGTGAAGAACTATACAGTCTATTTTCATATACCCTACGTATGTTAATTGCCTCTATCAACATACAAAAATTCAGTTTGATTGCTGTGATAGATTCGTAGTTGTTGAGAACCGACTAAATATTGCGGATGGTCGCCATGTTGGATTTTTACATATGTAGGTCTTAGAGTTATGTACTGTTACATGAAGATTATTGTGTACGTGTAGTATTCATACTTCAATCGCATTATTAGGACACAAGAAGTAAAAACGACATTTTAAAATTTCGCACAGCTGCCATCTTGTGCTTATGGAAAAAATTGAAAAAATTAGATGCCAGTGGATTAACATTTGTATAAGGATTTACTGTACCAAGTGTCACTGCACTCGGATGGTTAATTTGCGAGAAACGAGCATGTGAATATTTATACTCCGCGTCACCGCCATGTTGAATTTGAGATCACCAGGTTATTGAAAGTCCTATGGGTGAACTTATGTTCTTAGCCCGTATGAACATTTAAAAAAATCAGTTTGATTGCTGTAATAGATTCGTAGATATTGAGATCCATCTAAATATTTCAGATGGTCGCCATGTTGGATTGTTATTTGTATAGGCCATAGAGTCATGTACCATTAAAGGAAAATGATTGAGTAGGTTCATTATTCAAACTTTCACTTCGATCGCATGGTTACGACACAAGAAATTAAAACTTAATTTTAAAATTCCCACAACCGCCATCTTGAGGTTATGTAAACAATTGAAGACCTCTACCGTTCAAACCCAACTGCCAACTCCTGGCGCGATATCAGTAGCCTAACTAAAAAACGAACATGGCGGCCAAGTGAAGTTGCGTCATTTAAATAGACGTTTCTCGCGACTTGCCAAATGTATAAGTACGAGAGTGCCTCGTCACGAACAGAGTTTCACCCTATAAACGTGTCAGATTTATGAAATCAAGTGTAGCGTCTGTTCACAGACCGTAGCATTTATATGTTTTAACACAAAACTTGGTGTAAGGGGAACATCGCTCCGTAATATTTCTTAATAATTGTCACACAGAATTCAGACACATCTCAATCAACTCGTAAAAATTAGCACCTTCAAATGATACTCGCGTGCAGAAATTCGCATCGTGGCAACACACATTTGTTGAGTTTGCGGGCAAATATCCTTCCCGCTGAAAAGTAGCATCATGATGTTATTGGCTGTTCATTCAAATAATTTGAAACACTTAGCTGGTGAACTCCTCCCACTATATGACGTCGGTCATCACCTCTGTCCTTACCTGGACTCTGGGCTCTCTCTCCTTCCTCCTCAAGACAAGGAAAATCAACTGACTTCTCGTTTGAAATAAGCAACGGACTTTCATCTAGCAACTGCCTTCCCCTTTTCTTAGAATTGGTTAAATTTAGCCTGGCTGTTGTTCGTGCTGGCGACAGTGATAAGATAATTTGTTCACCCAGACAGACTACTATTACAAAATATGACCATTAGTTTCCTCAACTGGGCTATATCAGAGATGAAGAAATAAAATATTTGAAGACTTAAATATGCTTGAGCCCTTGCGAGAAGCTTTTATGAGACTCTTTCTTCAGGGTAGTGTACGGTTCATAACGGAGTTGCTAATTTATGCTTCTACAAGGTGCAAGGTAACATAGTCCAAAATATATGACAGGAAAGAACAGAAGTGAAGCCAAACTAAACAAAAACCAATTTAATTTCAGAAAAAAACAACATAAGCACAACAAACAACACGAGGGAACACCCTCTTATCCTTATACCCAAAACTACCGTGTGGATACAAAATAAATTATCTCACCAGAGCTGTCAACACAAATAACAGGTCCAGAAATATGGCCTGCTTATCTACAAACCATGTGTGCGTATGATGTGACTAAGCACGCGATATGGAAGAGTACTTGATACGTGATTTGTTGCCATCCAGCGAATGCCTTCAGGCTACAAATCCGTATCTGAGATATCCTATCACTGGGAGCTAAACACTACTAATACTATCAAAACAATGCCGCCACTCGCTAACTTTAAATATTTACAAAAACGAAGATTTCCGTTGAAATCTGAACCAACGTGCAACAGCACAAGAAACTGCCTCAACATAGGACTTCATCAAATAAACACAAGAATGAGTATTGTGACCACGATACAACAACAACAACAACAAATGACCGCACGTCATCTTAAACTGAAGTACACAGCAAGGTGTCAACAAGAATTTACATATCATTTAACTTAATAAACACAAGGATGCTCAACAGCACACGATTAATATACAAGAAAAACATTTCATTTGGATGCCGCACATGGGAATACCGCTCAGGCATGGCATGGTGATCTCAACCCTGAATATTATATCACTCTTTAAATGAACAAGAAAGCTATATTTAACAATTGCGTCACGGCGATGTCGTATCCCCCTCACAAACAGGTGCCCAGAAAATACCTCAGATCAGCGCACAGTGTGGAACTCGTTATCACATGTCAAAATCACCCCCTCACGTGAAACTTATCCCGGGCCAGCACTACATGTTTGGCCCCAAGATCAACGAAGAATAGCTGTCACCGCAGCTCAAATGTGTGTGTGTCATCAAAATAATATCTCATTAATTCCACTTGGAATTACAAGATCACGAAGAACAGCTGCCAACTCAGCTCAAAAAGATGTGTGTCAACAGATATCTCATTAATTCCCCTTGGAATTACAAGATCAGCATTGGACTGGCTGAGGTCCCTACGGGCATCACTCACTATCATTAAAAACATCGCAGCCGACAGAGGACTGGCCCCAAGCCATCCTCCCGCACAGATAATTCACACATATCACACATAGACACACAGACACACACACAATATCACACGCTAGGGTTTTGACAAACACCTGAAATAAAAGTACACAAATATTTCCTGATCTATTATTCTGACCGAAGAATTAACTAATCAAAATGCAAAATTAAAATGAAATAAAAGAACGGACGTTTCTTTACAAAATCATGTCGCAACAAAGCAACTCAAAATGAATACTTGTTCATTCAAAACCTAGCAAACACACTCCCCCCCCGTTGCTATTTTACTGTTAATGAGTGCAGCACCACTCATCACCTTGGCCGCATCCATGTGTACGCCAATTCAAATGCATGCATGTACACGAGTACACGAATTAAAATTAATCAAAATACAACAAATCAAACTGATGGCCACGCGTCTTCACGCATTTACAGATCTGAGTGTCGGGACACTACGTTAAAAAAATAGCAAAATGAAACAAGAAAAACTATTTACACACAAGGTCTCCATGCCAAAATTCCTACATAATGAATAAATCAATATTTGTACTCAACCATATCAACCCATCACGTCAGTGGACGTCACTTTCCATAGCCCACTATGAATTTAAACAGCCATGACAAACATCTGCGTAAATTGCACTTTCATCATCCCAGCGGTCGACCCAATGTTCGTCATCTTGATACCTTCTTCAATGATGAAAATACAGTTCAAAATTAATATTATTTCTACACCGACTATAATTGCAATAGAGCTACACATTCACTCTTAGTCCTGGGCAATTAATGAAACGTGGACACTTTCCCTAACTAAGCACTTGGCTAATTTCACACGCAAAAACATACTATAAAATATCACTGCTTATATTAAAATCGGCTCTCAACAGAGTCCTCAAAATGTTATGCATCTCACTTGAGATCGGAGACAAAAGTACTTTACTAAATAATGTTAGTAGCACTCGGCTACGGCCAATGATTACGTACAAGAGCTCTTGGCTCCGTCAAAATAAGAACGCGTAGTAACGTGTAGTAGCCTCGGCTACACAAAAAATATGAACATGTTCGGTAGCACAGACATCTACTTTATACAGATCTGGTCAACTGGACGGTGGAGGGGACTATACATTTTCAATAACTCGAAGGAGTTGTCGTAGAAGCTTGCGGTTGGTATCAAAGATCATCATTTTTCAAGAACGTTCAAACGGTGCCTCGCGGAATCAAATCGCATCGTGGGTTGATTAGATACAGCTTTGGCGCGCTTTCTCAAGGCACGCTCCTTTCCCGCCGAAACATGCTTGGATCTGCATGATTCGTCAATTCATATGCAGAATCGTTGAGTAGAGTACGTCGCTTCTCCCACCTGTCATCCTCAAAAGTATCTCTGTCTCACAGTTCCCGCTCAACACGCTCTCTCTCTACGCTGGTGAACAAAGACTCGAGACGCTCGAGGTCAGCGATCAGCGACCCCGCTTCCAAGAAATGTTTAAATTTATCCAGCGTGCTCCACTGGCTCAACACTTGCAACACTAAGCTCTCAACTTGCTTCAACTGACTGCGGACATAATGCAGTACATAAATTAAAATATGATCAATTATTCTACGATAGTATGAATAAGGGTTCAATATATATCAGTTTATTGTGGTGACGATAACTACCGTAATTTCGCACCAATCACTTTGAATTTTTAACATAATATGTATCCCTATAAAATCTCGGTCGTGTTCGTTAATGGGCAAAATCGGTCGAAGGGGGTGAAAATGGGGGGCTTTTATTCTTGAGAAAGTGAAATCTCGCTATAACTAACTTAATACGTGAAATATCGAATCCATTCAAAGTTCATATTATGTGTCGGATACGTGCCAAAAATGTATGTTTAAAACGTATTTTGAGAGCACCAACCATTGACCAACGGGGTGGAAAAAAGTGGGTTTTCGGGAAACATTAATCATATCTCTCTTAATAGGCACAATATCAAAACCATACACAAAGGACAATATTCCCCTAATAATTACCTAAAACTTTTGTCTGAAAGACTTTTTGATATCACCCACCATTACGCCAAGGGATGATAAAAATAATTTCGGAATTAGAAGAAAATGCCAAGAGCCATCAGAGGTTACCATGGCAACGCTTCTAAATTGTTGAGGGATAAGCTATCAGAGGTTGCCATGACAACCCCATTGCACGAGATCATATTCAGTTTTCCATCTGACACTGTGCGAAGCGGCTTCGGTGACGTAACTGGTAGCATGCAGAACTACTATGCCCAAGGTCACGGGTTCAAAGCCGGCCGAAGTCGTTGGATTTTCTAAGAGCGCTAAAAATCCTTCAATATGCTTTCCTTCGGAGGGGAACTCCAGCGTTCGTTGCAAGTTGCTGGTTGCGGTGGCATGTAGTTGCCATGTTCACAGCTAGGTGTCATTGACGGTAGTATTTGGTACCAAAATTAGGAACCACTGCTTGCAATTGACCGTCTGCAGTCCTTACCTGAATTACAGACTAATACAGACATCTCAATTAACACCGTTTATCAGACAGATTCTACACCCCCCAAAGTACACGGGGTTACACGGCCGCGTTGTCGCAGCCCGTAAACTGAGGAACCAATCAACATCTCTGCGGGAGATAAAATTTTGCGTGGAGAAGTAACAGACCGTTAGAGAGTTACACATCAGTTCCAAACCTTACATAAGGACAGTGTGACCACAAGTACAAAAATGGACCCCAAATGACAAGAAGGTCACCGTCCCCATAAGACAATAAAATGTTAAAAAAATTGCACAGAAAGACGAAAAAAGTTCATTAAGCTCCAATTACTTTGTAAAATACTTTCTCGCAATAAATGAGGTCTGATCGTTTCACGAAAACCTGCATATTTTGCCTATTATAGCCTATCCCCTAGTTTGCCCGGTGAAATCTACCTCCACCTTCCGGTGTGCCAAGAGGAATTTTTATTTTGTAGTCTGTCTCTTGTGAGTGATTGCGAGTGGCATACATCCAGTGTTATCCTATTGCATAGAATCTGATGAGTGATCACACCACTTGATGCTTTTATTTAACAAATGTTGAATGGATCGAGTAAATCTTATAGAGACGGCTGGTTTAGTTAATTAGCTATGTGCTGTAACCAATCCCCCCTCTAAACAATAAAAATATTAAGAAACATACAGGAACATTCACTCAGAAACACTCAAGGGTAAGTTGGGAGTGATAACGAACCTTCTGGTAGGAACAGCTGTTAGCTACTTCTATTTTTGCCCCGTTTGCTTTGAGCGATTCCCTCTAAATTGCTACCGAAGAGACAAGAAGGTGCCACCGGCCACGTTCTCATTTCATGAGACCAGTGCTGCCACTCTGTGGTCGAACGAAGAATGCCTTGGCTCTGGTCTTGGCTGTTGTCCAGTAGGGTAATCTGTGCTGTTACATTACAACAGAACAACGGAAAAGTTGGGCACGCATGCGCAAAAGGCAATGCTCGTGTTTGCTGGCAATAGACTTATTAGACTTCGCCCGGGAACAAGTATGAATGCATTAAGTGATAAGCACTTTTCTTTCGATGTCAAAGAACTATGACCTATTGTACCCGCTTTAGCGGAGAATGCTTAGTCAGTACCCCGGCTACACTCTTCGGCGTCGGGGTGCGTTACGTTCCACCCACAACTGACCTCACAATCGGATATGAAAACACAATAAGGTTATCAAGACTATAGGAAAAACTCGACATTACAATATTAAATCATTTATTTTACTAAAAGAAAAATCAACTCAAAAATATATACTCAAAAATACATATAAATCGTTACTTGGCATTGTCTCTTCAAGTAAAAATCACAAAATCTCTTAAAAATCACTTCAAAGGTCACTAAAAATGTCACTTAATTTTCCTTCGAGATTTGTCTTACTTAAATCTATTCTATTCTTATCATTATATTTTCATTTAACTTTACATTCATTTAGGCATCGAGCATGCCTATCACTTTGGATACATTTTTCATCTAAGGCTTTGGATATTTAAATTACTTCCAATACCCTTCAGGATTTCCTTTATTTATATATTCACTCATATCATTACTCATTAACCTTCATTTAAGTCCATTTACTTGAACAGCAATCTTCTACAAAGCCTTAGGTATTTAAAAAGCACAATATTTATTTTACAAAACATTCCCTGTCATAGGTCGAACCCTTACTCCTCCGTTTATCTGTTCATGCATCCAGGTAATTTGATTTATCATTGTACTATGCACTGTTTATTTATTACTGTAGGACCTTCAATTATCAAAGCTTCATTATTTATTTTCATAACCCATTATACATTATTTTTCAAAGAAGGAATCTCTTTCTTTCAACAATTTAAAAGATTTGACCAAATCTGTCAAAATTCACTTAATTACTTCAAACTTAAGCTTGGGAAAATAGCATCAATCCCAGCATTCCAATTATATAATTTATATTAAGCTAGTAGGCCTACCATTTAATCAAAATTTTCATACAGTGGCTTCTTAATGGCTATTCTCCATTGAGACCCTACTTGACAACGGAACTCATTATGTGTTTTCTTCTCATCCCCTCGCTCGAGGCAGGTCATGTATCGGCTGGCCGTGCCTCCTCCTCTGGTAAATTACTTGTGATTTATGACGTCCCGCAGACGGTCATTATTTTACGCTACTTTTCATTACTTTTAAACATATGATTATCCAAGTTTTAATACTTCATTTCTCACACAACTACTCCTCATTTATTATTATTATTATTATTATTATAATTATTATCATCAGTATTTCGTGTTTCCAGGATATTTGCTCTAGTTCGGGGAGAATATACGACGATCTCTTTATAAGAACTTCACTTACGACGCTTCATTACCATAACTTTCCTTACGACGAATGGCAAGGCTGGGCACATCTTCTAGTCTTATATGCAAATACTATAACATAACGACGATTTATTCCAACAATGCCAGGCTGTGGATTCTCAGTCCATCCAACGGGACTAATATGTGAATAACATAATGTATAACTTCAACATTTCGGTGGGAATTACTCATCCACTAAACAATACGACGATTTATCAATATCAGCACTTCGGTGGGAATTACTCATCCACTCAACAATACGACGATTTACCAACATTAACATTTCGGTGGGAATTACTCATCCACTCAACAATACGACGATTTACCAACATTAACATATCGTCTCACGAACAAATATATCCTGGATTACGCATTTCATACTAGCTTGAAGCTAAACTCATTTTCATTTACTTGGCCCTTTCGGCGATTAATACTTTGCTTGGATATTCATGATTCATTTATTTCTCATTTAACGACTTCATTTCATCGCGGTAAGACTTCGTGTCTTCCTTTTATTTTTACTTCATGACCTTGGCCTAGTAGCCGATATTACAACATTACATTTTCCTTCCTAGGTGTTTCGCATACACCAATTACTTTAAAGATCTGTAAATCCATTATTATGACAACAATACGTCAAAAATATTATTATTCATTCAACTAATTATTTGACTTCCCTTTTTATAATTGTTCAATTCTTCAATATTTTTATCCACAACTTTATTTGGAGTACAACAACTCGATAACTAATATTATTATTATTTCAACTTTTCAATTACTTTATTTTAGCGCATATTTTATTTATAATTCATTTATATGGTGAAAATTCAAACCATTTACATTTATTATTTTAGATTCCTTCTTTTCAATCCATTATTTACTTTTTCATTTCATTTCTCGGGTTTCAATTATTTTATATTTTACTGATCTCAATTATATCATTTATACTCAACGAGGCAATCCTCGCGGTCAACAATTATTATTTTTATCCCAAACATATTTCAATTATTCAGTGCATTTTAAATGTATAGTGAAATCAAGGTTAAACTCGCCAGTGAACGCTTGATTTTCACTATATCAGTGCATAGTACAAGATCACTCAAAATAAAATCATTGAGTTGCCCTGTGTGCAGCTGTTGCATATATTCCTGGATAGGGTCACCCATCTCATTACAATTCTCAGCACAAATTCATTTCACTGCTTATCGCATACTTCATTTTACACCCGCATAATCTAACATGATTTATATTGACACACATTTTAATCTGTAAATGTAGCACTTTACCTATGACACTAAAATATATTCTTCCCTTTTTACAACACTTTAAACTTCACTTTCCCTACACACCATATCTCAATGATTTTCCGGCAATTCCGATTCGGCGATCACCACCTCGACGTAAGTTCCTTCACTCAGCATCGGACGTGTAATGGCTCGAACGGTTCCTGCTCCTACATTGGATTTTATTGTCTCAGTCTTTTGCTGCTACGAATATTCTATTATTCGGCTCTTCCCTATCGGCTTCTTTAAGCGATAACTGTCTTTTGCTCGTATCTGGCGATTTATCGCACTTTAAGTCTTATATTTGGCCCTTCTATACTTTCCGGATCGTATTTCCTCTCACGTGAATTTATTAGCTTGTACGGGCTTCGAACCGGCGTTTCTCTAAGCTTCTTTAATTAGAACTTATCCCTCAGTGATGCGACGTGATTAGCTTTGTTTCTACTTATCGGATTGACTTTGATGCCGCCTCTACTGAACGTCTCGTAGCTGTATTTTTATGAACATCTCTGACTTCGCTACAAATTGTCAAACCCGCGTCCTGGAACTCGAAGTTCCTTATTACTTCTGATGTCGGACCGCTGTTCCTTTTAAACGGTAGCTTTACTTAATTTATTAGTTCCGTGAATACTCTTCACAGCCTTTAAATTTACAATGTTCTGCGCGGCGCACTTTTTACTATATTGGCCTACACTTTAGGCGAAAATATTGTCTTTTAATTTTGCTCGACGTAACTTGCCCTCATCGAGGTCTTTGTATGATAATTATCGACTGATATAGCGCAATGCGCTTTAGTGATTATCCCGAATTGACGGAACTATTTACGTGACGTGACCTACACCTGGTCGTGGTGAAACTTCACTAGCATGACCTGCACGAGGTTCAAGCTGTACTATAGCGTCGTGACCTGCCCAAGGCCTGAGATACACTGAGTACTGATTAACAATATTCTTTATCCCTTTTCGGGCTCACTTGGCGTAACGACTGCGTATTTCGACTTGTACTGATGATCCGAATACTGTGATTTAACACGACACCCTCGAGGTGCGTGATAGAATGTAGACTGAATTATACTGCACTGAACTGGCTGCGATCCAGCATGTCCTGCCTCTGCGGAAACCAAAGACTGAATTATCACTGGTGAAACAACGCAGCGCCTCCGCGGGCCTGCTTACACTGAATTATACTTTGCGATCCAGCGTGTAACGCCCCTGCGCACACATTGAAGACTGAATAACTTCCCTGACCATCGCTCCCTATTTAATTGATTTACAGAAAATAAACTACTTTGGCTTCGTTTCAAAAATTTACTTTTAAACTAGGCGTGGTATCTTTTTGAAATATATACCATCTTACGGCGTATGATCTCAACGTTCCAATTGTATAAAAGTTTCCTAAATCCGATCGTGAGAATATTTAATAAAAATTGAAATAGCTCCTCAATTTGTGTGGGTAGAGGTTTCTTTTTTCCCCCTACTCCAGCTATCTGGCTCGGTGAAGTCCCTACCGTATTCTGCTGAGTTAGCTTTTCTATACCGTGCAAATGTTAGCAACTTTTATCACTCTAAAATTTATCTTTTCCAAAATAAATAACATTGACGGAGAGTTTTTCTAATAATTTTGCGTTATTCTAGCTAAATTTTAATTACTTCCTTCATTTATTGACCCCGCCTTTATACAGTGTTGTCAATATACTGATGACTGTGCGTTTATTCGTTATATCTTTCATCTCTCTCGTACACGGAATCTTCCATTAAGTCTATTTTTAGCCTATTTTCAATTTTGAAAAAATAGGCTTATGAGATCACTTTTTGTCCGTGTGTGTGTGTGTGTGTGTGTGTGTGTGGAGTGTGTGTGTGTGTCTCCCTAATAAATTCTAAACGGGTGGACCGATTTCAATGAAACTCGGTAAGTTCATAGCACTATTCCGGGCCACCCCGACCGTGCCCTTCAAATTTTGTTACGTCTCAGAAATCCAACATGGCGGCTGTGCGAAATATTTCACCAGCATTCAATATCTCCGAAACTATTCCCGATATCACCCTGAAATTTTTCACGGAGATAAATGGAACTACTAAAAGTTCACCTATGTGACGTTTGAGAAACTGGTAACTACAAAACCAACATGGCGGCCACCCGAATTTGCGTCTTTTAAATAGACGTTTCTCGCGATTTAACCAACCAAACGCAATAAAGCATGGTATAGTATATGTCTATACACATTGTAATGCACCGACATCTAACTTGGTTCAATTGTTCACATAACCACAAGATGGCGGATGTGCGAAATATTTCACCGGCATCCTATATCTCTGAAACCATTAGCGGTATCACCATGAAATTTTGTACGGAGATAAAGGGCACTACTGGAAGTTCATCTATAGGACTTTCAAAAACCGGTTAACAAAAAAACTAACATGGCGGCCAAGCGAATTTGAAAATTTTAAATAGACCTTTCTCGCGATTTAATGTTCCAACCACTATGAAATCTGGTACAGGAAATGTTTATACACATTATAATACACTGGTATCTAATTTAGTTCAATTGTTTACATAACCTCAAGATAGCGGCTCTGCGAATTTTAAAATTAAGTATTTATTTCTTGTGTCGTAATCATGCGATCGATGTGAAAGTTTGAATAATGAACCTACGCAATAATTTTCCTTTAATGGTACATGACTCTATGGCCTATACGTTTAACAATCCAACATGGCGACCATCCGAATTATTTAGACGGCTCTGATATCTACGAATCTATTATAGCAATCAAACTGATTTTTTATGTTCATAGGGGCTTTAAACTTAAGTTCACCTATAGGACTTTCAATAACCTGGTGATCACAAATCCAACATGGCGGCGACGCGAAATATAAATATTCACATGGACGTTCCTCGCAATTTAACCATCCGAGTGCAGTGAAACTCGGTACAGTAAATCCTTATACGAATGTTAATCCACTGGCATCTAATTTATTTCAATTGTTTCTATAACCACAAGTTTGCAGCTGTACGAAATTTTAAAATCTCCTTGTTACTTCTTGTGCCCTAATCATGCGATTGAAATTTGAATGCTACACGTACACATTAATCTTCATGTAACAGTACATAACTCTAAGACCTACATATATAAAATCCAACATGGCGACCATCCGAAATATTTAGTCGGTTCTCAATATCTTCGAATTTATTGCAGCAATCAAACTGAAATTTTGTATGTTGATAGAGGCAATTAACATAAGTAGGATATATGAAAATAGGCTGTATAGTTCTTCACGGAACTACTTGTTATCTCTGCGTAACCTCTCTTTCGCTGAGTCTGCGGTGACATCACCAGGCAGCTGCAGTATTGCTCTAATCTTGCTTCATCGGTCCAATGCGTCATCTCGAAGTGCTTTTGGCATTAACCCTTTCGTTACCTTTAAAAATTGTCTATAACTCCTATATTATTTCTTCTTGAAATGTCGTAGGTTCGATCCCTGTGCCAAAATCCATTTGGGCACACTATATCCGTTTTACGTCTCGGCATGATGGGTTAAAATCACTGACTGGGCTATTAATTATATTATCATGGAGATGCATGTGCAACGTATTCTTTACAGACGTAATTTAAGAATGGCGAGGTTCATGAAACACAAATCCCCCTTCCATCCAATCTTAACTTGACTGTGACATTTGCGGAACGAAAATATCACAGGTGAAATGAAGAAAAACCGAGTTGCACTTCCAGGGAAACTGCAAACACAACCACTCTTCTCTGAAGTCTTAACTCAACATGACTCGACAGTTTGCTGCTGGCTGTATCTGGGGTAATAGGCTCGCCCGCTAGCTAGGCTGTAACTGGGGTGATAGGCTCGCCCCTAGCTAGCTCGTAAACAGTCGCCTCAGTAATTGAATGGAGATTGTTGGAAGAAATGAGAACGTAAAAACACTTATAGTGGGCGATGTATTGAAGATAGACATATGCTCTCGCGGACTTTTGTGTAGAACTTTTCATTCTGAACAATTCTTACACTCATAGTATTTAGATATTTTTAACGGTTTGCCCAGCGTAAGCTTACAAAGCGCTTGGACGCCAGGTTTTTTTTTTTCGACTTTTCCACTGAAATCGTTATTGTATGGCTTCCTTTGATCATAAATAAATTATTTTCTACAGAAACCTTCCTCGATATATCCTTTACTGAATGGTGAAAACCGCATCAAAATCCATCCAGTGGTTCTCGAGATTACCCGTGACATCCAAGAATTGGGGACTTCGTTTTATACTAACAAAGTAGAGATTCTCGCTGAGCTGCGATCTGCCTGGCGTGGAGTAGAGCGCAGGACTACTGTCGACCAAAATATTATGTACACTCGAGTTTGAAGGTTGTTTGTGAAGTAACCAATAGACCTATATAAAATCCAATAACATCAACATTCTCGTCGTTTTATTTTACGTTAGTTTATGTAGGTTTGGAATTTTTAATTTATATTTTAATATTTTTTTTATCGCAGTTGGAACACAAAAAGTGCCCGTTTATAAGCATGTTTCTACCATGAGTCACATTTAAGAATTATTATCTCACAAACCCGTCATCAGATCGAATCCAAATTTTTACACAGTATGCATTGGAATATTGTATAACTGGTTTATTAATTTCAAAATGTTGTGTGTGCAAGAAACGAAGTTGTTATCATTTTTGTGAGGTAATTGTTTCTCGGCTCGCGGTCGTTGGAAAATACATCAAAAAGGTATGTTGTATGACTGTGAAATACGTAAATTTATTCACTTATTTTATATCGGTTTGTATTTGTACGGGGAAATAAGACATGGTTCACCAGCTAGCTGCTCCGGGGAATGCTGTACAGCATTGATGAGATGAAGCCCATCACTTCCGAGCGAGGCACGCCATGACGCGTGATGGGCTCCATTTCGCAACGCTGTACAGGTTTCCCCGGAACGGCTAGCTGGTAAACCATGTCTTATTTCCCCGTACAAATACAAACCGATATAAAATAAGTGAATTAATTTACGTATTTCACAGTCATACAGCATACCTTTTTGATGTATAAGGATTACAACGCGACCAAGAACTACATTTTCCAACGACCCCGAGCCGAGAAAAATGACCTTACAAAATGATAACAACTTTGTTTCTTGGAGACATAACATTCTGAAATTAATAAACCAGTTATACAACATTCCAGTGTATATTGTGTTAAATGTGAATTCGATCTGAAGACGGATTTGTGAGTTAATAATTCTTAAATGTGACGCATGGTTGAAACACGCTTAAAAACGGGCACTTTTTGTGTTCCAACTGCGATAAAAAATATTAAAATATAAATTTTAAATTCCGAACCTACATGAACTAACGTAAAATAGAACGACGAAAATGATGATGTTATAGGATGTTATGTAGGTCTATTGGTTACTTTACAAACAACCTTCAAACTCAAGTGCACATAATATTTTGGTCGACAGTAGATACCTCGTTGTGAGGGGAGTTTTCCTGTTCCTTGACTGACTTCTAATTAATGCGCTGTATTTGATTGTAGATAATATTATTAAAGTAATTAATTTTCAAATGAAACAATGTGCTGCAGCACTTCAGCACATAAGGTGCGGCCGCCCCTGGACCTGTGCAAATACCTTCAACTTATTAACATGCATTGTGTCTGTATTTGTTAACTCAAAAAAATGGCCTTTCATTCGACACATTATATATGTATTTTAAACACACATTAAATGGCTCATGCCACCGGCCAAATCTACCGTGCAGCTCTGCTAGATATGTAGAATTGTTCACAACTCCTGTTTGCTTAGACTTAGACACCTGAAAACATTCCACTGAGAGTAAGGCATGCATTATTCATGAAGACTGTCAGACAGATGGAGAAATGTGCTCTATAATTCATTCTGACTTCCCAAGGCTTGAGGCTTTGTGTCTGAATTCCGTCAGCGATTGTCCAGCAAACTGCTAACAGAAAAATGTGTGTAGGATTTGGTCCTGATGACGTGTAATTATAGAGAGCATTGAACTCATTTTACAGTGTTGCCTTATTGACAATTAATATTGCTACTTTTCAGTCGGTCAACACAATATAATTCCAATTACTGGGACATGATAAATACAAGCTGAAAATATATATGTGATTAACATATACGAGGGGCGTACTATATTGCATACACATGAGTTGTTACGTCCACCATCTCAACATAATCTCCTGGTAGTTTTATGCACTTTTGCCATCGATGTGTCAGTCTCTCCAGATCTTCCTGAAATCATTCTTTTGGAGTGCTGCGTACCCATGCCTTGACAGCTGTGTCCTGTTCTCCAAAACGGCGAGCATGCAATGGAAGCATCGGGGCAGTCCACCACCAAATAAATGTCGAACAGTGCCATCAGTTGATAAGCGAATGGCGGCGATGTTCTGGGACACAAAGAGCATCATCCTCAGTGACTGGCTGGAATTGGGGGCCACGATTATCAGGGCAGCAAATGTGGCAACCCTTAAGCACTTACGTCGTGCCATTCAAACTAAGCGGCCAGGAAAATTGGCTAAAGGTGTGCTTCTGCAACATGACAATGTCCGCCCCCACACTAGCCGAGAGACCACCGCTGTCATTGATCAAATGGGATTCACGGTGCTGCCACACCCACCATACTCTCCCGACTTGGCACCAAGTGATTATCACCTGTTCGGGAACACGAAGAAACCTCTGCGTGGTCGCTATCAAGGCATGGGTACGCAGCCCTCCGAAAGAATGGTTTCAGGAATGTCTGGAGAGACTGAAACATCGATGGCAAAAGTTCATTAAGTTACAAGGAGATTATTTTGAGAAGGTGGACGCCACAACTGATGTGTAATGTACTTCATTTGGGTAGAAAAAGATAAAGTGTAAAACAATATAATAATATAATAATAACCCCTGGCACTACAGCCCGTAAAGGGCCTAGGCCTACCAAGCGACAGCTGCCCAGCCATTTGGCTTGCAGATATTGAGGGTGACGCGTGATCAGCGCATCGGGTCCCCTCAGCCGTTAATATAATACGCCCCTCGTATTTCTTACTGATTGCAGAAGAGGGAGGAAACTATAGGCTTACATGTTTCGCTCGTCAAACCATCATCATCACATCTCAAAGTTAAAATCTACAAGCCATATAGATTTACAAAAGACTACTATATCTCACAATGTCAACCATGAAACGAAAAACACGGTCCTCAAACTTCAACTCTCATAGGATAGAATATTAAATTAAAAATACGGCTAATACAGCTGTTAATAAACTGAAGTGTCAAGACCCCTTAAAAGATCTTTTTTTTATTACTTCACAGGTGTACAAAATAAAATTTTTGGAGACATTTTTGGATTCAATAACTGATTTTGTATATTAAAAGTCTAAGAATTACGGAAATCTCTTCTATGTTCCTGTAGCACATCACGTTTTAAAAAAGAGACTGACAGTCAGTCTGAAAGACTGGACTTATATCATTTTAAATGCTAGCAGCCGAGTACCAGGAAGGCAGTGCGAGAACACAGTTTCAAGATTCTATTTTGTTTCTTCACTGCCTACTTGATTGTTCTCGCACTGCCTTCTTGAAACTCTGTTCTCGCACTGCCTTCTTGGTACTCGGCTGCTACATCGCTCTATGACGTCACACTCTTCAGTGCATTCTCGGTACATTTCGTCCCGTCACCGTAACGTAACGCCAGACCTCTGCGTAACGACGAAGTCGACAAGATCATTTAAAATGATAAAATCTTCATATTAAGGAAATCATTACAAGATGAGTGAACTTGACAATCTGCATTGTATTGTCTCGTTATAGCAGGCAGAGTACAGTACATGAAAATAATAAACACATTAACTTAAGACATATTGTAACAAATACATATCAAAGAAAGAAACAGTTTTTGTTCACTTGTATGAGTAAGTCAATGGAACCGTTGCTGCTTGGATGTAAAGCTTCTCATACTGCTTTTTCTCTCGTTAACTCTAGTCAGATCATCACGTTTTATCAGCCATCGGTAGAGATATTGTGAAATTTTGCAATATCTTGTTAATCAAAATTCCTGCAATTATAAACAATTGGTATGGGATAGGACAAAAGTAATGGCACTTCTAAATTCAGATGAACAATGAACATGTAAAATAAGAGTCAAAACCAAGAAAGGAAAATTCGTGTAGACCTGTGTTATCAACAAGTCTGTTAGGCTGAAAAATCTCAAAAACACTCCTAAACGGTCACCCTCCCTCTTCCGAAATAATCCACGAAGACTTGGCTAAAACTGCTGAGAAATACTTAAAGCAATAAGCCCGCTCAATACAAATATAAACACAGAATAAGTAAATTTCTACAAGATATATGTTAATTTCTATGAATGTGTATTATTATTATTATTGATTAGTAAAGCCGAACATGACCGTATGACTTGTTGGTGAGTACTGATTTTCTTAGATATTAAATAAAGCTCCTTCGCAAGAATTCGCTCATTTATTTATACTATGTTTCCCTAGACTGTACCTTTCTAATCCAATAATAATTCTGACATTTTGAACAGTAGGCTACAATAAATTGGGTGCTTGTGACTAGTGATGGGTACAGACATTCATGTAAGTTTTCCATGTGGAATGTGATAGCGTGATACATGGATCTTGTATTGTGCATTTCTAATACTGGTGTTGTATTGTGTTGTATACTACCAATATCATGAGAAACATTCATTATTAAATGATTATCTGGGAGGGCTCATGTATTTACGCATTTGGCCCCCTCACGAGTATTGGTTGTTTCTGAAAAGTGATAGAACCCCGTTAATACAGCTAGATGAAGTTGGCAGTGTTAGATAAACATTGAAACAATAGGCCTACCTATGTTGATATGTGTGTACTTACCCTCCAGATTAGGCTACAGTTTCTAAAATAACAAGTATCTGCATAGCTTATAATCAAGTAACAGTACGTATGTGATATTCCTGAAATAACCCACTCATCATTCACATAATCGGTGGAGTAGTTGGTAGCATGCTGAGCTTCTATGCCCAAGATAGCAGGTTCAAACCCGGCCGAAGCCGTCGGATTTTTTAAGAGCGTTAAAAATCCCTCAGTATACCTTCCTTCAGAGGGGAAGTAAAGCCGGAGGTCCCATGTCATAGATTTATGGCATGTTAAAGAACCTTCCACTAATTACTCCTGTGTGAAGCTAAATTGGATAGGTTAAGAATGTAAACAACGCTCTTGGGTTTCTACGTTCGTTGCCAAGAGCCGACTGCGGTGGCGTCTAGTAGCTAAGTTCTGAACTAGGCCTAGTAATCGGTGACGGTGGCGTTTGGCGGCAAAAGTAGGAACTATTTGAAAAATTCTAAGTTGCAGTCTATACTTAAATTAAAAAACAGATACACACACTAATACAGTCATCACAATTAGGACCGGTTACCAGACAGATTCTACACACACCCAAAGTACACGGGGCTACATGACCACGTTGTCGCAGCCCCTAAACTGAGGAACCAACCAACCATCATTCACATATCTTCATCCAAAACCTAATTTTGTTTTGAAACCGTGTTTTGTTGCCTGAATATTAGTGATAACGATAATAATACAAATAATAATTATTATCATAAGATTTCAATGATATTGAGTATTGCAGCTTGAAGGGTAGCCAACCAACAAGACGGTGCTATTTTTTAAGAAGCCATGAGATGTGTCACAAAATTACTATCAGTTAGCGTAGTTGTTATTACATGGACAACTTAGAAACCATTTCTGCAGTACGAAGTAGGGAGGAAACAACACAAATTAAAAAGGGATAAAGTCCCTGCCTTTGTTAAGTTCCCATGCATTATGAAGCTGACACAATAACAGGGGCAGATGACCTAGCTGTTCCTCCCCTTAAAACTACAATAACTAACCAACACAAAAATACTCGCACATTTTTCCAATAGTACTTGGAGCTTGTTACACATCCTAATCCATGTGTTTTCAACTTAACTTTTTACATTACAATAGCCTAATGAGTTATTGTGCCTGGTTTGAATTAATAATGCCATAACAGCAAATGTTACTCCCAAGGCAGCAGATAGCCTACGGTATATTGCGAGTGTACTTTTCTCAACCTCTACGGTAAAGCATGTTTTCCACCCTTGGTTGCTAATGGTGTAATATTGGTACTGGTAACTGATAGGAATTATTAGGTGTAATTTTCAATGTTTTTCCTTCATTTTAAGAAGGCCTATGTGGTTATCAATATCCTGACGACTTCATTAATTTTTTACAATTGCCTAACGAGATGTTATGCCATTGAATGCAACATACTATCAACTGATATCACAGGAAGAAAAATATCACCTATTATCATTATTATTAATATAATGGAAGAGAATAATTGCTAAAAGATGCCCTTAATAAAGAAGGGGAAAGAACCACAACCATTCTTATATAGCCCATGTTGTGTGTGTGAGTGTATATTTCTCTACCTGTATGGCATGTTTTTTTTTTCCCGTGGCTGCTAATGGTGTAATATTGGTACTGGTACCTGATAAGATCTATTAGGTGAAAATGTCAATATTGTTGCGTTCTTTGAAGTAGGCCTATGGGTTATCAATATCCTGACGACTTAATTAATTATTTTTTATATTACAATAGTCTAATGAGGTATTATGCCATTAAATGCATCATGCTATCAAATGATATCACAGGGGGGAAAAATCATTTATTATTAATGTAATGGTACTGGAAGAGATTAATTAATATAATTAATAAAACATGACCGTAATAAGGTAGGGAAAAGAAAGGAAAGGAATAAAAATGAATAGAGGGCGAATCGAATAGCGGCAAGAGAGGGGTAGGCACGGGCCGGGAGGAGGGCAGGTCATGGATGGATCGCGTTCGAAAGTTCATCGCCGCGCCATCCTCCGCTGTCTGTCGGAACTACTTGCGCCGTGCAAACGTTAGCGTCAAAATTTTACATTAAGACGCATCTCTATCCATATATCATCTTTGCAACAGATCAACAGAGCTATGAGATCTCTGTTTTAAAACACTCAAAATTCCGAAGGTATAGGCAATTAACTTTAGTAAGGTGAGGGGCTGTTAGAAAAGCAGATTGTGTAATAATGATTTACCGTATCCAAGGTTACATTTAAACAATGTTTTACTAAGAAGGAAAACAGATACATCCTAATTATGGCAAACCCAAAAACAAAGACATTAGTTATTGTTGTTATTGTTGTTTTAAGGGGCGGAACTACGAGGTAATCTGTCCGTAAAGACACTAGAGTTCGAAAAAAGAAATTAATTTGATTTTTGAATTGATTTTTTTAAGGAGAAGAACAGTGAGGTCATCTTCCCTCTACCCAAGATAAAAATAAAGAAAAATCATGTGTTACTAATACCGTCGTGTGGTCATGTGAACCATTGCCTGCGTATGCCAAATGGTTCCGGACCTTCACAATCTATCGCTGACCAATCTCCTATCCCGCCATGGCTAAGGTCAAAGGCCCCACATACGCCAACAACCGGTCTCAAAGGCGGGACATAAACTCTACAACATTGCCAAATTTAGGCCTTGGTTTGTTGTCAAATAAGAATACAAAGTATATCCTTCCCTTTTGACATCTTTCCTTTGATACGTTTTCCAAGAAATATCTCACCTTTGATTATAATAAACATACTCATAAATACCCTTAATACCGACATCGACAGCTAGTTAAAGCGCAGTGCTAGGTCACTATCACCAGACTCGGTAGACCACCGTCTGCCGTCCTTGAAATGGATATCCGTGGTTCTTCTTTTTCAACTCCAGGAATATGCTCGGATGGTAGCTTGAATAGGACACGCCACTTTCATCCAAATCCTTCATTGAATTTCATTCATTCAAATCGTCCTTCATTCTTGGTAAAGTTGGCATCAGAAACGTCACACGGACGTAAAAACAATCTGCCGCGTAGAAATACTTTGCTTCTCGGCCCCAATTCCTTTAAAATGGGAATAATAAGTTAAGGGGTAGACATACATAAATATACTTTATGTCCTTATTGTGATATGTAAATAAATCCCGACGATGATTCAAGGGGTCACTTCCTATATCCATCATGTTTTGTTTCCAGAACAGTTTTGGGCTTTGTATGGAAAGAATGAAGAGCTATTTTGAGTTCATTTCTTACAGACATGATGTTTTTATTCCAGGATGGTCTACGGCGGCGCATGGACAAGCTAAAGAGTTCAATCGAGGAGGGCAACCGAGCTGTCGATAAAGAAAGAGAGACGAACGTCAGTCTTCTTCACCTAATATTCCCTCCAGACATCGCGAAACGACTATGGCTTGGTGAGTAAGACCCTGCGTCCCTGCCATTTCACAACCTTTGTAATGTCCAAAACTAGAACTGAGGAGAGGTGGCTTGGGTTTCCATGTAAGCCTCCTTGCAAGTGGTTTTCCGTGGTTCACCACTTCTACTTCAGGTAAATGACGGGATGGTCCTTAACTTAAAGCTACGGCCACCTCTTTCCCAACCCTCACCTGAATTAAAAATACACACTCAAATACAGCCATCTCATTAACACAGGTCATTAGACAAAATTACAGACACACATCCAAGTACGCGGTGCTAGGTGACCACGATGTCCAAGCCCCTCAAATGAAACAACAACAACAAAACATCTTATTTCAACCAATTTTACTGTGAAACTTAAGTCTTATGTTCACCTTTTCCTACTTTCTGATCTACCAGCAGTTCATTGAATTTGTATTCACAGTTCAAGATTAAAGGTTAACCAGGTAATGAACTGCGGCAAAGTTTCTAGGCTTGTACCTTGGATGATGCGGGGTTTCACCCCAGTATAGCAAACTAGACTCATCAGCAGAGGCTTGATCGCACCTGATGAGGTCCAGACAGGGTGAAGCAAGCATCTGCAGATGAGTCCAGCTTGGTATACTACTGAGGCGAAACCCCGCATCGCCCAAGGCACAAACCTCAGGAGTTTGATTACTCGGTTGGCAAAAGCCAATATTCCATCCTATAGCCTTGCACTCAGCTGATGCTTGTTTGTCCCTTCAGGAGAGTCGATAGAAGCCAAGAAACATGACGATGTCACGATGCTCTTCAGCGACATCGTGGGCTTCACGTCAATCTGCTCGAGGTTGACACCCATGATGGTGATCAACATGCTAGAGGAGCTGTACAATCAGTTCGACATCATTTGCGGCCAGATCGACGTCTACAAGGTAACGTGATTGATCATCTCATTTAGTTATAACTATTTTCAATTATTATTATTGTTCTTCTTATTATTATTATATAATTTTTGTCCTTATGGACAGTGATCGAACTTAAATATCTCATGATGACAGAATTTTCACTTCTCTCCCTTCTTCCTTTTCTCTTCCCAAAATCTCTTCATCCTTTGACTGTGTTCCTGTTTCCTTTGATCTTATTCTTCTTCTTTCTTCGATTCGGCCAACTAGGGACCACGTCAGTTCAACTGTCTCTTCTTCCGAGCTCTAACTACCGCCCAGTGTTCCCGCATTCGTCTCCTGTGTTGTTCTTTTCTCTCTGGGACCATGCCTTCCCTGTCTTCAGCTTCGGCTTTACCTGGAAACCTTTGTGCGTACGTAGTTTTCCCTGAAGTTGAACGCGCTCCTGGATATCTTTAGGGGAAATTTCCATTTCACGTAGATCTTTCTCAACTTCCGTAAACCATGCCCCTTTGGTTTTCTTATCTTGAAAGTACGTCAATATCCGTTTTGATATCCTGCCTGGGCTCATTCGTGTCACGTGGCTATAAAAGGCAATCCTTCTTTTTCGAATAGTGTCACTGATCTTCTCCACGTGCTTATACAATTCGTGGTTGTGACGCCTTCTGTACTCGCTGTTTTCTTTGATGGGACCCAGGATTTTCCTCAAAATCTTCCTTTTTTAGCCTCTAGTTTTTCCATTAGACCTTTCTTGTTCATTATTAGAGCCTCAGCCGCATACAGAGCCTCTGGTAGAATAACAGTGCAGTAATGTCTAATTTTGGCATTTAAGGATATCGATCTCTTATTGTAGATGTCTTTAGTCAGGTTGTATGCCATTTCCATTTTATTAATGCGTGACATGAAGGCTTCTTCGATCTTATTATTATTATTATTATTATTATTATTATTATTATTATTTATTATTATTATTATTATTACTATTTGCACTATTTGGTGGCTCTTTTCTTATTTATATGTTCCCAAAAACCTTTCATTCGTTCACTTTGTGCCTTCTTCTCTTCATCTGTCCATTTTCGCCTATATCTTTTAGGTTGTGATCTAAATTCAAATTTCTGGTCTCTGATTTTTTTCTCTACAAATGCTGCGGTCGTGAATGTCTTCTATGGTGATATGCAATTGTTGTAAGTCTTCCATAGTTTCTTTGTACCAAGAAGTAGCCAATTTCGACGTAGAAATTATGTTGAAAATTCTTTTAGTCAGTCTGGTGTCGTCCTTACTGGCGACATGTGTAAAGAACTTAACTCTGCGTTTTCTGATGAGTATCGTGATAGATTCAGTATTTCTGTATAATTCTTCCGTTGGATTTTTTTGCCAGAAATTTTCTCTGAAAACAGCGCCATCAATATTGTTCTCTGAATTTTCCTTTCTTGTTTTTCAATGTCTTTAATTTTGGTCATTCCCTTGGTGCATGTGGTTTCAGATGCGTATAAGGCTTCCGGCAAGACTACAGTTATTATTATTATTATCCATTCATTCTCATTTGAGACTGTTCTCCCCTACAGAGTCCAGTCTAGTCTGCAAGCAATTCGCCTCCATGATCCCCTGTTAGCAGTTAGCACTGCAGCATCTCTGCTTCTACAACTCTCAGTTTGAAATCGTTCAGCACTGAATCTAACCCTCTCTTACCCTCAATGTCTGAGCTAATTAACCTCTTAGGCAATCTCTCCTCCCCCAATTTCATCCCATGACCCCACCATCTGAGTCGACTGCAACTAACAGCTTCATCTAGCAGGCGGTCGCAATCTTTTTGAGACATTAGTGAGTTAGTTACTGTTGTTTTAAGGGTTGGAACTAGGAGGTCATCTGCTTCTCTTTAGAGACTTTGGGCACATGCCATACCAAGTACCCGAGCACCATTAAATCAAATATAATAATACCATCACAGAAAATTTTAGGAAAAGACGCCAAAAGTTCTATCGACACCTGTGTAACATGGATGAAAACAGTCTGACTAAGAAAAATGTTATCATCATTAATACATGTAAATTAAAGACCAGTTGAATGAGAGAAACACAGGAGGGCCTGGAACGATTCAAAATCTCTGAAGACGATATAAAGGACAGAAATCAATTCAGAAATAAAATCAGAAACAAGAAAATTGAACAAGTCTCAAGAAAAGAAACAATAGGAAAGTGGACAGAGAAAGGAAGAAAAAAAACAGTGAATTAATGAAGAGGTTTGGGTAAGAAGAGAGAAGAGGAAAAGGAAGTGAAGCTGTGATTGGCACGCTCTCGCAATGGGGAAAACTCGATGATAATGACAATAATAATAATAATAATAATAATAATAATAATAATAATAATAAGAGTGCAACAAGAATGTGTCTCTCTTTCCTTTTCCTATCTCTCTCTCAGGAGTGCTGAAATAGCTAGGGGATTCACCGCTCACCAGGCATGCTACAACTGCTTACATGACACAGGCAGATACGATATATTAGGTGTGGACAGTCGAATCAAAACAGCACCTTTCGTGTTCCTCATAAAACAGGGATATCCAATTATTTTACTGTAGATTAAAAATACTATTTCTCAAAATGATAAAATTTCTGACTGTCAAAACTTGTTATTATTATTCTGGTTCGTGTAACAACATTTGAATTGAAAAATGGATCTCATGGGAGCTTGTGTACGAGTGCACGTCTTGAGTCGTATAACGAGAGCACCGAACTGAGAACGCCTGATCTAACGAGTTCATTTCCATTACGACTACCCTCCTGCCATTTCTCCCACGTATTTGTTCCATCAATCATTCATGCTACCATTCTGAACGAATGCACATCCTTAGAGCTGCAAATTGCCCATCTGCTGTAATTTATTTCCTCTCATCTTGATCCCTATTTCATTGTCTTTCCTCCCGACTAACATCACCTTCGTGTATGAAATATTAACCTTCCGACAGAGTCGATCATTACAAGCAGGGCATCAGCATAGACCAGACTGCTTACCTGGTTTCCACCTAATTGAATCCCTCCCAGACAGTTTGTGCCCTTCTGTTAATACAGTAGTCCATCTATAAACTGAACAGTAGTAGTGAAAAACTATAGCCTTACCTCACTCTTGTATCAACTTTCAACCCAAAACTAATCCTACCATAAAATCTATTTTCATTGCCTGTATCAGCCTTCCCTCGATACCAGAATCCCTCACGATATTGAGCAACTTTCCCCTTGGTACTCTATCGTACGTCTTCTCTAGATCTACTAAACACAAACACAACTGTCCATTCCTCTCGTAGCATTTTTTCAATAGCTTTGGGCATACTATAAATTGATCCTGCCATTCTTTTTGTGGTCAGAAGTCGCACTGATTTTCATCCATCTTACCCTCGATCAATAATCGAACTCGTCTTTCTACAATGCGCTGTCTGCCTCTCACCAAGGCGGACCGGGTTCGATTTCCGTTCAATGCATGTGAGATTTTCCAAGTTAATTGCCATGTCCTGTGGTTCGGATTCCACGTAAAAAGTAGGTCCCGTGGCTCATGATCGCGAGATTAGCGGTCACGTTAAACTACAATCTTCCTTCTTCCTTTCTACAATGCGTGGGACACTTATCAAAGAAATACCTCTGCAATTGTTGGAATCTCTCCTGTTGTCTTGCGTATGAATGAGAGGTGTTTCGTCATGAAATGAAAACTAGCATGTTTAAACAGTTTACGCAAGAAGTAACAACTATGCTATTGGCAGTAGCCACAGTACCCTTAAACCACAAGAGACATCTGTTGTCGAGAAAAAATAAGCCGAACCGAACCTTCATAACTAATTGGGCGGGACTGAGGGGCAGGATTATGGGGAATAAAAGAATGTCGACTGAGGATCCGATATTTGGCACAACAATACACGAAAGCTTCTTACCAGCGCGAGATAGGCAGGGGAAGCAAGCAATCGCGCGACGTTCAAGAACAACCCCGCTCTGTAGGCTATCGATCTCTTTTGTCATGAATAAATGTTTGTGAGGGAAATGCCGGCATCGTTACTGAAAACGTATTTCTTTGAGCTAAATTGATTTATTTGTATCTTTCATTTTACGAGCAAATTGCTTGTTCAGATAAATGACACAACGTTCTTTTCTCAACAAGTTCATGAACGTCTTCAAAAATATTCTTAACTGAAGATAATTATTGTATTGGGGTGGAAACGACATAATCAATACTCTAGAATGGGATTGTCAATAGGATTGGCACGTAATTGTCTTTGGAAATGTATTCTATAACAATCCAAACTAGAGAGTACTGTTTGTTCGATAATCCAGTTGGAAGGCTTTTCATATGCAAGGAACTACAGTATTTCTAAAAAAAAAATTAGAATAACATTTACCCATTTCGAGAACACAACATTTGATATACTACTAAATCTTAATTTACGTTTAAAAATTCACCATAATAATGTTATTGGTTTTACGTCCCTTTTAACTTCTGAGGCTTTTGATGCCGGATTTTGATCCTAAGTGGATCTTTAACGTACCAGTAAATCTACTGACGCCGCTCCCTCACATGTAAGCACACTCAAATGCCAACTGACTGCGGTGAGATTCGATTCCGGTGTCTTAGGCTCAGTAGGTGAGAACGTTACCACTGAGCCACGCATACAGGAACAATTTTCTATGAATTATACAAAGTTTTTAGTACATTTTGAACTTATCATAGTTGTATAAGACATTTATTTTAATTTTTAGATTAATAATTTATTTGATTCGAACTCCACTGAATAAGACACCAATGAGTGTTCGAAACACGTACGGTCTTAAAATGACTATATTCTTTACAATTCTACAGTATTTATTAAGGCGTCTTGGATTATTCAACATCAGTACCGTACGTATCCTATGACTAAAGCCCTGCATGGTTGCGGAGAAACCCGCGGTTATCCGCAAAATATTTCACCATGCGGATATAGTTTGCATGTTTGTTGTTTGAGTCTTCAGTCTTTTGACTGGTTTGATGCAGCTCTCCATGCCTCCCTGTCCTGAGCTAATCGTTTCATCTCTACATAGCTCTGACACCCTACATCGGAGGCAATCTGTTTAACATATTCTAACCTTGGTCTACCCCTACAGTTTTTGTCCTCGACCCTTCCTTCCATAACTAAGCTTGCTATTCCTGGGTGTCTTAGTATGTGTCCTACCAACCTATCTCTTCTCTTCATTAGCAGTCGCCAGAAACATCTCTCCTCTCCCACTCGTCTTAATACCTCTTTGTTTGTAACCCTATCTACCCATCTGATCTTCATCATTCTCCTGTAACACCACATTTCAAATGCTTCAATTCTCCTCTTTTCTGCTGCACCAATAGTCCAAGATTCACTTCCATAGAGCGCCACGCTCCAGACAAAGGCTTTCAAAAATGACTTCCTAATGCATGGCTGTGCGGATAGTGCATAAGCTGCGGATAATGTTTGGAGAAAATTTGCGCATATTGTTTCGAGTACAATCCGAACTTGTTTGATAACATTATTAAGACCCGGATGTTTATGACATACCATACTTTTTCGTTATGTTGGTTTACTTTTCACGACAAATGTAAGATGATGATTTAAGCTAATCTCATTCAAATTATGTTGTTAAGCATAATTAACATTCCGAACAGGAATGGGTTGCAATTCTGGCTGTATAACATTCACTTTAAATATAGCACATGATATGTTTAGGAGTTCTCCTGACCACATACGCAATTTGCCTAACAGTTGCACCGCCCTCCTAAAATAAACATATTCTTGGCGTGCCTCCTAGCTGCATCACTGGAACCAACTAGAAAAGAAAGGAGTACGCAGTGGAAATGGATGTTAATTTCTGACCTGTGCTGGGCCCGTACTTGCAGGCCAGATGTGCCGAGCGACTCCAGACTCCGTGAAGGTGGTCCCACGACGAGTGGTAGGAATACCCTCCTGGTGCTAGACAGCTAGAATAAGTTAGGCCTAGGTTTGAAGAGAGAGAGAGAGAGAGAGAGAGAGAGAGAGAGAGAGCAGCCCGATCGCCAAACACTACTAAATGAGACACATGGGTAAAGAAATGGAAATTTAATGAATTGAAACCGAACACACAAAGAAACCCGGCCAGAATAACACACACAAAAAAAAAGTACCCTAGGGGTCAAATACAGTCACTTTCAAACGGGAAGGATGATTATAAACAATAAATTACTTACGATAATAAATAACGTTAACAAATTAACTTCATACCTGTGCTCACTTCCGTGAAAACGATGTAAAAAGGGAGGAAGTAAATGATCAAGAGGCAATGGAGCCGGTCGCTGGTCAACAACAATCACTTCTCAGCCTAGAGATGGATGGTTGTCATGACGACCACAAATAACAAGCATAGCAAAGATAAAGCAGAGGCTGTGGCGAGCAATGGGGATGCGATCGAGCTGGCAGTCCCCAGAGAATGCAAAAACCAAAGATACTATAAGAAGAAACAAATGACGTCAGGTGTCCGTGAAATTTATCAAGATACATGCACGCAATCAAACACACAAAATGCCAGCCGTCGATGCAGTAATAAAACACAAAGCAACTCGTGCTTGTAGGTAGTCTAGCAAAACATGCTAAACCTATATGGTCCCCAACTTACGTTCCGAGCTCGAGCTGAATACGGTAAGGCCTACTTAAAGTTACCGCCGTGATTCAGTTGCACGAAGCATGGAATGAAGGGAAAACATAAGGGCTAAAATATATGGTGTCATGCCTCGAGTTGGGAGAATGGTCGAAACGCCAACATCCACAAACCACGGGAGACCCATTCGAAGATATGCCCAAATCAAAACAACTTCAATGCACCTGGCAGCAAGAAAAACATACACTCACAAAATCACTCGCAGATATATTTCACGGCACAAATAAAAGGTTAAACGAAGATTCAAACAAAATAAAACAGGAGACCGCCATTTCGATTGGTTCCACAGCAGATCCAAGCACACGACGAAGATCAGAAAGAAAGGTTAAATTTAGGAAATGAGCATAGTGGACACAAGGTTAGATGTATTACTTACATGAGTAAATGGAAGGCTTCGGCATAATAACAATGTTAAATAAAAAGGAAAACATTACATTTTAAATAATAAGGCGGAGAGCCTCAAGGCACGTCCGGACAGAAAGTATCTCACATGGCGTCTCAGTCTACCTGGACGGCCGCCAAAGAAAATAAAGAAATGAGAGATGTTAAACATGGCTCAGGATCCACACCACCCCCCAAAAGAAAAATTATTTATAATAATAAAAGATTTTTCTTTTTACATCACTAAGCACCACCGCTTTGAAATCAATCATGTCCCAAGTGTTCCTAAATACACAACATCCTTATCACACAGGTGGTTTGTCAACAACTATAACAGCACACATAATATGAGGGGGGGGGGGGTGATCGATATAACAATCACTTGAGCAATTGAGCCATATCAGAAAGAATACAGTTATAAAATGAAGTAATATATAAAAATAATCAGATCGCTTCGGCGATCGCAATATCAGGACAGAACTCCTTCGGGGTCCCCAAAGGCGCGCGTTCCTTTGACGATCCCTGGGCTTGTCATAATGGTATTACGGTTCGCCTGCGCGTTACAATGACAAGAAAAGTAGATAGAGACACGGACGAAAATCATAAACAAAAGACTTTCGCCCTTTGACGCCGAAGTCTGCCATTCTCCTTATACCCATCATGAAAGTGACGTATTAAAATAACAAAGAAGCGATATAATGTGTCCATTATTTATAGAATATAAATTCTCTACTGGCCGAGTTCGCAAAAATACATATTTTTACAATAAATATTAAGTTACACAGAGTATGTAGGCCTATTTCTTCTTGTATTATTTTCTTTCTTGAGCTCGTAAATTTGTACTTGACTCTGCCTCGGTCAAAATCGGTTCAATAATAGGCAGGTCAAGGAGACGCCATATGAATACTAGCTTCCTTGGATAACATAAGCAAATTATGATTGGCTAACCTACGCAGAAAAAGGACAACATTAATCACAGCAAATAAGAAGGTTACACAATAAATGGTTTCAATTGAGATATGTGAGCTCTGGATACGTCGGTGGGATTCTCCTTGGAGATCAATTCAACAGTGACAAGTGTTAAAAATCTAGTGATAGTTTTGGGCGTGCTCCAGCGAAGCATTAGTTTAGCTGACTCCTTATTCTTGGCCGAACTCTGTGGGTGCAGGCGCACTAGCACGTCGTCATTCACCTGAAAACAAACAGGTTGCCTACCCTTGTTATAGCGAGACGCCACGCGATCTCGTGCCCTTTTCAGATGCCGTACAGCAACTTCCCATTTTTCTTTGACTGAGGTACGGCGGGATGGCGCAGCCAGATAATCTATTTTCCACTGAAGCTGAAGTGGATCAACAATACGCCTTCCTAAAAACAATTCCGAAGGGGTAGAATTCGTCGATTCATGAAGAGCAGTGTTAAATCCTAAGGAGAAAAACTGAAGATTTGCGTCCCAACGTGACTGATCTGCGTTGTGGAACGCACTCAAGCAAGCCTTCAAGTTACGATGAAACCTTTCAACGTGATTTGGCTGAGGGTGGTAGGGTGCCAAAAAGACATGATCAATTCCCCAAGAAAAACACATTGATCTAAAAGACTTGGACCGGAAAACGCTCGCGTTATCGGACACTAAAAACTTTGGAGGACCAAAAACACCAAAAATATGATTGGTCAAAAGCCTAACAGTGGTACGTGTCGTGATTTCCCTGACAGGAAATAACCATACAAATTTTGAAAATCCATCAATGACAGTAAGTATAGCTTTATGACCAGAAGATGACCTAACTAGGGGACCAAAATAATCTATAAAGAGGCGCTCATTAGGATATGACATCGTGTCAGCGTGGTGAAGTCCAATGCGGGAATTCTTTGCAGGCTTAGAACGTTGACACGTAACGCATTTTCGGACGAAAGCAAAAGCATCCGCTTTCAAATGAGGCCAGAAGAATTCCTGAGAGATTTTATGGAAAGTCTTCGTCATACCTAAATGTAATCCAAAACAGGATTCATGGAAATACGCCAAGAGCATACTTCGTATATTCTCTGGCACGAAAATCCTACATTTCGAAGATCGAGGAGCGGTATGCACTATAACATCATTGCGCAATGAAAACTCAGATACACCAGGATCTTTCCCGAGAATTTTTTCACGCAATGTGACACAAAATGGGTCATCTGCTTGGTACGTACGGATGTCAGTAAATGACCATGGAATGTGTTGGAGAAGATTCACTGGCTCGGGGATCTCAACAATGGGAGGAGGTTCCTCAAACATGCGTGACAAACAATCCGCTACAACATTTTCACTGCCTCTGACGTGAATGATGTCAAAGCTGAAAGAGGATAGACGAAGAATCCAACGATTTATACGTCCCAATTTTTTGACATGCGAGCGCATCCAGGACAGAGCTTCATTGTCGGTATACACTATGAAATGCCGATGTTCTAGAAAAGATCTGAAACGTTCACAGTCGAATACGACAGCCAGACTTTCTTTCTCGAAAGTGGAATACCGGCGTTCGCAATCATTAAGCATCCGACTGGCAAAAGCGATGGGTGCCAAATTACCATTCACCTGCTGACTAAGCACACAAGAAACTGCGACATCACTCGCATCACAATGTAACATAAAATCTTTCCCAAAATCCGGAGTTCGAAGGACGGGAGCAGAAGAAAGACATTCTTTCAATTTCTCAAAGGCGAGACACTGGTCGGGGCCCCACACGAATCGTACATTCTTCTTCTTCAAATAATTCAGGGGCGCTGAAATGTCCGAAAAGCCCTTAATGAACCTACTGTAAAAGCCCGCCATTCCCAAAAAACGTCGGACTGCTTTCACATTCGTGGGAGTAGGGAACTCTTGGATACATTGGACACGCTCAGGATTCACTTCTATGCCCACATCCGAAAGAATGTGACCTAAAAATTTGATTTGCTTCGAAGCCAAAGAGATTTTGTCCGGGTTAACAGTGAGTCCGGCTCTGCGAAGACGACATAGGACTTCACGTAAATGGATCAGGTGATCCTCAAAAGACTGACTGTAAATCACGAGGTCATCAAGATAGTTAAACACAGATGAATACTTTAAATCTCCAAATAACTCATCCAAAACCCTACTCAATACTTGTCCGCCGATAGAAATGCCCATGGGTAACTTATTGAACTCAAAAAGGCCGAACGGAGTGGAGAACGCAGTTACCTTACGGCTCTCGGGATCGAGAGGAATTTGATAATATGCACTGTTCAAATCTAGGACGGAATAGTACTTCGCCCCGTGAAAATGCTGAAAAGCGCTCTCCAGAGTTGGAAGGGGAAAGTTGTCGAACACCACCTTAGAATTGAGTCGACGATAATCAACTACTAAACGAAAAGTACCCTCTTTCTTAGGCACCAGGAATGCTGGACTACCATAAGAAGACTTAGAAGGGCTCACAACACCGCGTGCCTTAAGATCATGAATATATTCTCTCATGGCAATGAGTTTGGGTGGAGAGCAAGAAAATGGCGCCGACCTAACTGGAACCTCATCAGTCAAATCAATATGACACTCGTAGCCGATAGCGTAACCCAGTTCCGACGTGAGAACATCTGGAAATTCATTCACCAAATCAGATAAAGCGTCACGTTGACTCGTGAATAAAGTAGGAGGGATTAGAACAGCAGAGATACCAGAAAAATTACAAGGAACACTCGCTTCACAAGTATTAAAATGAAACCGCTCCTTGGATTTAAACAAAAAACTGAAGGAATGATCCGAAAAATCAAGCCTCAACCCTGCTTTGTGCATAAAATCAGAACCTAAGATCATAGGCGTAGATAAGTCATCCACCACATGGAAGTTCCAATCCCAAGAATAACCACATATCTTAATATGACATGTTACAACGCTAGAAACAGAAATAGATGACTTCACCGCAGAATAAAATTTCAAACCCCCATCTTGTGGACAAATCTGAGTAACAGGAAGCTGTTCCGCGATGGAGCGCTGAATAAATGAACGTGAAGCACCAGAATCCAGTAAAGCGGGTATCGACAATTTCTTAACACTTACAGGGACCCAAGGACAGAAGTTTCCAGTCGTGGAAATGTTCATTTCCCGGCGAACTTCATTGCATGGCCACTCCGGCGGGTCTAAACCGGGGACCCATGCTCGTTTCCCTGACGCGAAGCACATCTAGGACAGGCTATGTGCGTCACGTCACGAAGACCGCATGTGTGACAAAACACACGAGAGGGCGCACGGCAGGAATTAAAATTATGCCCCAAACGATCACAATTCCAACATTTTATACGGTTATACATGTTCGGGTTTCGAGGTAACTGTTGATCCTGAGGAGCGGGATTCGCAGAAGAAGTAGCATTGGGAATACTCCCGACAATATGCGAGTGGGGACGGTTAACTGCCCGGTCCTCCTGACGAGATATTGAAGATGGGTGCGCAGTCCTCTGAATCTGGGATTGCGCGCATGCAGTCTCTGGAAACAAACTGTCAGAGGGGAGGGGTGGGGGTACATATGACTTGCGCAGGCGCCGATTGAACTCGCATTCACGTCCTTGATCAACAATGTCAGCCACACTATACACACTGGACCGGCGTATGAAAGACTTGTACTCAGGTGCCAGATTTCTATACACAATATCAACAGTTTCAATAAGGGGAAGGGGCTGCGACAACCTACTTATTAAAGTCATTAGCCCAGTAACAAAATCGTCTACAGGCTCTTCCAAACCCTGGGTACGGCGATGAATTTCAGCCTTCAAGTCATGTTCAAAATCATAAGTCGTAAACCGCTCCTTTATTGACTTACAGAAATCAACCCACGAGATGAAAGATCTGTTGGTAAGTCGATACCATTTTAAAGCTAAGCCACTCAACAATAACGGTAGGCAGACAACAATGTCGTCTGGTTCGAGGTCATAACAATGGCAGAGTTCACTGACCCTGTCTAAGAACTCAAATACAGACGAAACTCCCAGTTCACCAGAAAATGAAATTCCCCACTTGGACACTATATTGGCTACGCCTCCCTTGCGATGGCCTTTCACCTCAGTCAATGGATTAGTGTCTTTCCCACAGACACTTTCAAACGATAGCAGATCATCGTTAGACTGGATGAGCTCCTTCTTCACGTTACAACCTGGGAGAGAATACATGGCTAAATTAGAGAAGTAATGCTAGCTACAATTCAAAACAATAACTACAAATGTCTTGCCTCCGTCCTGCGCCTGAAATGAGTACGAAACAAGAAGTAGGGATGTTTATTACATTACCAATGCTGGGGTTCGTTGATAGGGTCCAACTCATTGCACTCTCCTTACAGTTTGTTATTTTTATGGTCCATACTCCTTGGAAGTTCACATTGACTCTTAATATTTGTTTGCATAGTATGCAATAAGGAACATGAAACAGAATAAAAACAACATTGAAAAATATGCAGCGAAATATTAAAATCCAATGGATATGGCTAAGCGACCAGGAGACTTAACCTCGCAACTGATACCATCTGCACCGCCCTATTAAAATAAACATATTCTTGGCGTGCCTCCTAGCTGCATCACTGGAACCAACTAGAAAAGAAAGGAGTACGCAGTGGAAATGGATGTTAATTTCTGACCTGTGCTGGGCCCGTACTTGCAGGCCAGATGTGCCGAGCGACTCCAGACTCCGTGAAGGTGGTCCCACGACGAGTGGTAGGAATACCCTCCTGGTGCTAGACAGCTAGAATAAGTTAGGCCTAGGTTTGAAGAGAGAGAGAGAGAGAGAGAGAGAGAGAGAGAGAGCAGCCCGATCGCCAAACACTACTAAATGAGACACATGGGTAAAGAAATGGAAATTTAATGAATTGAAACCGAACACACAAAGAAACCCGGCCAGAATAACACACACAAAAAAAAAGTACCCTAGGGGTCAAATACAGTCACTTTCAAACGGGAAGGATGATTATAAACAATAAATTACTTACGATAATAAATAACGTTAACAAATTAACTTCATACCTGTGCTCACTTCCGTGAAAACGATGTAAAAAGGGAGGAAGTAAATGATCAAGAGGCAATGGAGCCGGTCGCTGGTCAACAACAATCACTTCTCAGCCTAGAGATGGATGGTTGTCATGACGACCACAAATAACAAGCATAGCAAAGATAAAGCAAGAGGCTGTGTGCGTGTCGCAGAGGCTGTGGCGAGCAATGGGGATGCGATCGAGCTGGCAGTCCCCAGAGAATGCAAAAACCAAAGATACTATAAGAAGAAACAAATGACGTCAGGTGTCCGTGAAATTTATCAAGATACATGCACGCAATCAAACACACAAAATGCCAGCCGTCGATGCAGTAATAAAACACAAAGCAACTCGTGCTTGTAGGTAGTCTAGCAAAACATGCTAAACCTATATGGTCCCCAACTTACGTTCCGAGCTCGAGCTGAATACGGTAAGGCCTACTTAAAGTTACCGCCGTGATTCAGTTGCACGAAGCATGGAATGAAGGGAAAACATAAGGGCTAAAATATATGGTGTCATGCCTCGAGTTGGGAGAATGGTCGAAACGCCAACATCCACAAACCACGGGAGACCCATTCGAAGATATGCCCAAATCAAAACAACTTCAATGCACCTGGCAGCAAGAAAAACATACACTCACAAAATCACTCGCAGATATATTTCACGGCACAAATAAAAGGTTAAACGAAGATTCAAACAAAATAAAACAGGAGACCGCCATTTCGATTGGTTCCACAGCAGATCCAAGCACACGACGAAGATCAGAAAGAAAGGTTAAATTTAGGAAATGAGCATAGTGGACACAAGGTTAGATGTATTACTTACATGAGTAAATGGAAGGCTTCGGCATAATAACAATGTTAAATAAAAAGGAAAACATTACATTTTAAATAATAAGGCGGAGAGCCTCAAGGCACGTCCGGACAGAAAGTATCTCACATGGCGTCTCAGTCTACCTGGACGGCCGCCAAAGAAAATAAAGAAATGAGAGATGTTAAACATGGCTCACAGTGGTGGCCAAACGGTAGGATATCTTACAGGGGAGTTTTCACTCTCGTTTACGGTCGGCGGCAAACTTCTATGAAGAAGGTATCCAAAAACTTGTGCCACGCTATGACAAATGCCTGCAAAAGTTCGGCAGTTATTAGGAAAAGTAGTTTAAGAGGTGTAGAATGTTGTGCAATAAATAATTTTTCTGTATCTGTACACAATTTAATTTAATTACCAAACGGAACTTACTTTCTGTACGTGCGTCGTACTTAGCCTTTTCCTCATATGTCTAAATATGTTTCTTTAGTAATTTATGTTTTATCTAATTAAAAATATTATTGTAATGCCAGTCAGCACGCCGGCCTCTCACCGCTGGGTCCGTGGTTCAAATCCCGGTCACTCCATGTGAGATTTGTGCTGGACAAAGCGGAGGCAGACAGGTTTTTCTCCGGGTACTCCGGTTTTCCCTGTCATAAATTCATTCCAGCAGCACTCTCCACTATCATTTCATTTCATCTGTCATTCATTTAATCATTGCCCAAGGGGAGTGCGACAGGCTTCGGCAGCCGGCACACTTCATGTCCTCGCCACTAGATGGGGGCTTCATTCATTCCATTCCCTGACCCGGTCGGTCGACTGGAAGCAGGCTGTGGATTTTCATTTTCATTGTAATGCCAGTAGATTTGGATACCATACGTGCGAATGTGGAAATAAGTCGTGCGGATGTGGATAACTGTCGTGCGGATGCATTAGCTATAATGGTTAATGCATTCGTATAACGGTACTGAAGATAATCTCACACAAGAATGAAGAGTCATAATAACCGTTCATTAACCGCTTTACAGTTGTATCAGATCTTCTAAATTGAACCCACTCAATGTGCTTTGTTTATATTTTTCTGCTTATTGTATTTTAACTGCCCATGTTCTTCGCTGCCACAACCAAAGATGTCTCACCGTTCCGATAGCTAACGAATATCCACGATTTCCTTTGACCACTTCGGCTCCGGGAAAGCCTCGATACTTGCGTCTTCGGACAGACTTTGCTGGATAAGCTGATTGGTTGAATGGTGTGACGTCATCAAAACTCGACGTTACTTCCTTAACCTATCCATTCCATTTTGTCGTACAGTACAAGAACAAGAGTTGTCCAGCCAATTCTGTCACGAGACGCAAGTTTTTCATCAACAAAAGCTTAGCACACTGATGAAATGAAATGAACAGTATTATTCTTAATAAAATTATAGATTAAAGCAGTAGACCAGCGCCTGTTCGTTATCTTACCAAAACTACGTTAACGTTTAGCATTCAACCACTCGTAAGTATGCAAACTTTTATAGATTCGAGAAGGGTGGGGGCTCCTGTAATGAGATTTCAACATTTTGAACAAATTTAAATAAATATAATTCTGTAAACGTCGTTAAAACGTGACTGGGATAACAATCGCCTGTGTTACAAAAGCGAGGTTAAAGTTATGCCTTGATCATGGTCAGAGCAACCAATCAGCTTGTCCAGCCAAGTCTGTCGCGAGACACAAGTGCCTCGACTGTGTAGGCTAAGGTCGGACGATGACTCGAGTAGCCAACGAGCCATGTTTTATTGCGAGGGTCTGAGGCAAACCAACCACCTTTTAACGGTTGCGTGATACAGCTAAGGCACTGGTGGGACATTTGAACATAGCGGAGATTCTTATTAACTTCTGTTTTGATGCCATCTTGTAAATAGAAATTCGTTTGCTGAAGCTAGACTTTGTTCCATTGCCACTCGGACTGTCTGGAGTGTCGTTAGTCGTTTTCAGAGGCGAGGTAACACTTCCCAGGATATTAAATACCGTACCTTTATAGCTGGACTGGAGCTTATTGCTTTGTGAACTGGTCATCAACCAAGCGAGAGAAGAACAAAGACGGACATTCTAATTCCACACCAGTTGATGATATCTGAATACACCTCTCTGCCCAGTTTGCAAGTCTCCCGCCATCCAAGATCATAAATTTAACTTAAATATAATGCCTATGAATAGGCTAATATATGTATTCCACCTGAAGTCAATACTATATTGAAACTAAATGGCATATATCATATTAGTTTTGGTTAACTTGTAACCATCCTAGTTAAAATCAATTTAGGCTATAATAACATTGAACTAAGAGCATCAATAAAAACTAAACATTCTCTCTCTTACGTTAACAGTCCTGGGGCTTGTTTATAAAAACTCGCCAATCTCCTCTATTCTCCGCCATCCTCTTTAATTCACGATATGATTTTATGTTCGTGTCTGTCATTATATGTGTGATGTATACAAGTGGTGGTCTTCCTCTTGTGTTTTTCCCGTCTAACATCCCTTCGATGACTCTTGCTAGCAGGCTATTATGTCTGAGAATATGTCCCTACATGTTTGCTCTTCATGTTTTGAGACTCTCCATAAAGCTTCTACTTTCTCCTGCTCTTCTGAATACCTCTTCATTTGTCATATGTTGCATCCAACTGATCTTAAGGATTCTTCTCCAGCACAAAGCCTCAAAACCATCAACCTCTTCTCTTCTGACTTCCCTATTGTCCAGGTCTCACTACCATACAAAGCCACTCTCCACACGTACGTCTTCAACAGTCTTTTCCTTATTTTTCGATCCATACTTCTGGATGTGAAGAGATTCTTCTTTCTATAAAAGGCGTTCTTTGCCTGAATAATTCTACTCGAATTTCTCGTTTGCTGGTTCCATCATACGTTAAGTTATCAAGCTTCCCAGATACTTATATTCCTTCACATGTTGTATTCTATCATTCTCGATATAAATTTCTGGTGCTCTTCTATGATCTTCCTGGTTCCGACTGCATACGAGTATTTTTGTTTTATTTTTATTCATCTTCATGTTAAATTCGTTTTTAAGGATGTTATTCATTCAGTAGCATAGCCAAGATCGACCAATGGGAGGAGGTATAGTTAACTGGGGGATAACCGTAATTCCGGGAATTGCTGGACATAGTAATTGTAGTTACTCGGCTAGCTGACACTCAAAAAGTTAACGGTCTCCAAATTAGTGTAAATGCATTTTCTAGGTCCTTATTAATAGGTTTTATTTTTAATTAACTAAAACTTCATTAATTACAGTATATAAAACCTCCCTCCCGCTAAGAAAAGAAAGAAAGGGGATTGCCTAGCTAGGTTGGATTTAAAATTATCTGGATTTAGGTTCAGTTTGAAAAAAAAAACTATATTTAGCGCGGGGGGGGGGGGAGGCTAGATTGGCAACCCTGGGAGTAGGGAGTTGTGCGTTGTCATGAAGACGCACTGGACCGAAAACGACAAAAGTACATCTCCAAGCAGTGATACAGACAAAAATCACAACCATAACTGTGTTAAGAGAGGCAGATGACCTTGTAGTTCCGCCCCTTAAAACAACAACACAACCATAACGATTTCCCACATAGCTGAGTTATACACTCATCATCAGCGAGTACCATTATTTAGTTTAAGCCATGTTTATGTAGCTTCTTAATTATTATCAGTTTTTGTGTGTGTAAATATTCCAAGGTGGGGGATTTCTAATCCCCAGTAACACCCCCTGACTACACCACTATATTCATTACATGAAGTATCTGTTGAAGATCATCTTAATTATCTAAACATTAACAATCTATAAATGAAATTAAGCACTAAAAGGAAAATAATCACTATAAACATTTAGTATCCGATGAATAATCTTCCAAATATTAACTGAAATCTGCTTAAAATAATGTTAGCATCAGAAACAATACTACAGTATTTTAATAATGGTTATAATCATGGTAAAATATATTGTAAATTTGTTTAAAAATCAGATCTGTTACATTTGAATATTTAATGAAAATTACAAAACATTATAAATAATATTGCTAATAAAACCCTTGAAGTTTAAAACTAATGAAATGATATCTGCTTACTGTAAAAATGTTCTTCAATGTGCCTTTATCGGCAAATTAAATTAAAAATGAATTATTTTAATATAATGCAAAAGATTCTCTGTTGATGTAAAGCTTTGAAGGTTGTTGTATAAAGATCTTGATAGCTTAAATCATTCTGCACCAATTCGTAATGGAGAGAGGTTTCTCATTTGAAAACATCCGTCTGTCTTCATCCAATTCAAATGGTCAGTTTGATTATGGTATTTATATATTTATTTATCGAATGGCATACATGAAAATTATTAATAAGTTGACGTCAAGGTTAAAAACATAATGTAAGTGCCAGTGGTGTGCCTAGGAAGAAGTCGCTGAATTCACTACTGTAAGATGTTTGTGGGCATTTTGAATTTGGTGCCGAACAGTCTGCCTTTCATCACCGCACTCGCAACATGATGAAGATCTTTTCCTCCACTTGTACTGGAGATCCCCGCATATACCGTGATCGGTCCGGATTCTATTTAATTTTGACCAGGTCTTTCGAGGCTGAGTGAAACCTGGCATCTTCTCAGTTATGCATGGCATTACTGATTATGGTAATTTATACCTATAAGCCTCCTTCGCAAGATGGACCAAATTGACAAATGTGGCTATGGAAGTGCAAAATGGCAGTAAATGACGCTTGTGTTTGTAAATTTGCGCCTGCATTGCATGTATGAGTATGCATTCAAAATGCTAGTTTCAATATACAGTAGTATTGACTTCAGGTAGAATAAATCTATTTTACGTATTCATAGGTATTTTAATTTATATCTCAAGTTAGTTGATTTTTACCATTTATAGAAAACTTTGTACAGTGTTCAACCATCTAGAAACAACATATTAAAAACGACAATTAGGATTCAACAGGATTCTCTCCAAGGTTAAATGACTACATCTTTTTAAAATGTCATGCGCTGTTCCATATCATTATACCTGGCTGGAAGCAACACCCCATAGCTCTCAGCAGCGACGTCAGATAGACAGGCTATTCAGGTAGATTTATATTAACTTTTAATCTTGTTCTTTTACGTATTTTCTAAAAATGATTTTGTGAACTTTCATTTATTTCAATTCTAATGTATTTGTAAGGATATCCATTTTCTATTTGGTATTTGTTAACATAGTTTTTAAGATTATTTGTATCATTTAATCCACGCTGAAGAAGGTATAATTGTATACCGAAACATGTATGTTTTAATTGAATTAATAAACTTCTTAGTGTTTGACAAGGCGGATTTTATAATTGGAGATAGATCTCAATTCGGATAACTTGCATGAGGCATGACGTACTTCACATCAATGCGTATCATGAAATCTGTCGACCGAATTACAGTACTTGCCGATGCACATTGTTTCTTATTATCCTGCATTCGCTGAATTAATAAATCGTTCTTTGATCATATTAGATCATCATATTTCTTAACCAGAAAACTTACTGTATGTGCCTGAATATTTCGAATTTTCGGATACCAGTAGTAATTTGGTTTTGTTCTGGAAAAGGTTTGTGTTAAACTATCAATTCTACTTAGTCTGTGTGTTTGTTTGTGGTTATTAATTAATGCTGTTCCACCCCACAAATTGGCATGGTAATCAACGTAATTACAGGATTGATTTTCTGGAATTAAATTAAATAATCAGTTTGAGTGGTAAGTGTAGTAGCATGGCTCTCCATGGAGGGGAGGCTCTTATTATTTAATTACCACGACCCAAAAATAATTAACTAGGCTATCAACGAGAGCGTCCCATGGATCCATTGTAAAGCTAAACGGAGCAATTTTAAGAACGACTTTATAAGCGTAGAAAGGTAGCTTGCCAAGGTGGGTGAGTGAATAGCGTGTCGGTCTACTAACTCCAAGATTGCAGGTTCGCCCCTGGCCGTGGTAAGTGATTTTTGAAAGGCGGCAAAAATACGATACGCATGTCATACGATGTTGGCATGTCAAAGAATCCATTTGAACTCAGGAGGCCGAGTTCATAATGGCAAAATTAATCTCGGGAGTTTCCGCCAACACAAAGTTCCTCAGTTCTCTACTAGAAAGCGCTATAATGTTCAAGGAGCTTAGATATCTATTATATAACCTCCTTGACTTTCATAGTGATCCAAGGAACAACGAAATTCGACATGCAAGCTACCCAATGGGTGTCAAATTACAAAGCTTGCACCAGGCACCCGAGGCCATACGATATTATTATTATTATTAGCGTAGAAAGGTATTATTATTATAATTATTTGCGTACATTCTCCAATAAGGAGAGCGCTAAATACACAAAAATCTAGCTTTGGGTGGTGGCTCTTTTCTTCTTTTTATCTTCTCAAAAACCTTTCATCAGTTCACTGTGTGGGACGGATGACCTCGTAGTTCCGCCTCTTTGAACCTCAATAACTACTGTCGACCAAAATACTATGTGCACTCGAGTTTGAAGGTTATTTGTGAAGTAACCAATAGACCTACAAAAAATCCAATAACATCATCATTTTCGTCGTTCTATTTTACGTTCGTTCATGTAGGTTTGGAATTTAAAATGTATATTTTAATATTTTTATCGCAGTTGGAACACAAAAAGTGTCCGATTTTAAGCGTGTTTCAACCATGCGTCACATTTAAGAATTATTATCTCAAAACCCCGTCATCAGATCGAATCCATGTTTTAACACAATATGTTGTATACTGGTTTATTAATTTCAAAATGTTGTGTGTCCAAGAAACAAAGTTGTTATCATTTTTGTAAGGTAACTGTTTCTCGGCTCGGGGTCGTTGGAAAATAGACTTCTTGGTCGAGTTGTAATCCTTATACATCAAAAAGTTATGCTGTATGACTGTGAAATACGTAAATTAATTCACTTATTTTCTTTCGGGTTGTATTTGTACGGGAAAAAAGGCATGGTTCACCAGCTAGCCGCTCCGGGGAAAGCTGTATAGCGTTGCCAAATATAGCCCATCACGCGTCATGGTGCGCCTCGCTTGGAAGTGATGGGCTTCATCTCAACAACGCTGTACAGCCTTCCCCGGAGCAGCTAGCTGGTGAACCATGTCTTATTTCCCCCGTACAAATACAAACCGAAAGAAAATAAGTGAATTAATTTACGTATTTCACAGTCATACAGCATAAATTTTTGATGTATAAGGATTACAACGCGACTAAGAACTACGTTATCCAACCACCCCGAGCCGAGAAAAAGTTACCTTACAAAAATGATAACAACTTTGTTTCTTGGACAAAAAAAATGAAATTAATAAACCAGTCATACAACATTCCAATATATATTGTGTTAAATTTTTGATTCGATCTGATGACGGGTTTCTGAGATAATAATTCTTAAATGTGACGCATGGTTGAAACACGCTTAAAAACGGGCTCTTTTTGTGTTCTAACTGCGATCAAAAATATTAAAATATAAATTAAAAATTCCAAACCTACATGAACTAACGTAAAATATAACGACGAAAATGATGATGTTATTGGATTTTATCTAGGTCTATTAATTACTTCACAAACAAAGTTCAAACTCGAGTGCACATAATACTTTGGACGACAGTAACTAAATAACTTCTCTTCATCTGTCCATTTAAGCCTATTTCTTATGGGTTGTGATCTAAATTCAATCTTCTGATATCTGATTTTTTCTCTACAAATGCTGCGGTCGTGAATGTCTTCTATGGTGATATGTAATTGTTGTAAGTCTTCCATAGTTTCTTTCTACCAAGAAGTACCCAATGTCGACGTAGAAATTATGTTGAATATTCTTTTAATCAGTCTGGTGTCGTTCATTCTGGCGATGTGTGTAAAGAACTTCACTCTGCGTTTTTTGATGAGTGTCGTGATAGATTTAGTATTTATGTAAAATTCTTCTGTGTGTTTTTTTTTTTTGCCAGAAATTATCTCTGAAAACAGCGCCGTAAATTATTCTCAGAATTTACCTTTCTTGTGTTTCAATGTATTTAATTATTATAGGGGATGAATTTGGTTAGATCCAATGCTTTATTTTAAAATCGTGAGTAATCCGAACTTTTCTTCATCAAAATGAAATCTGGATGATTCTAAATCTCGAATACTTAATTTCCTGTCGCTACCTTCAACTGCGAACTAACCAAACTCGACTTAATTATTATTACTATTGTTATTATTAATATTATTTTGGCCAGCTCAGTGGTGTTGGGGTGGTACGCCTGCCTCTCATCCCGAGGCCCCGAGTTCAATACCTGGCTCCCTTTAGCGATATTTAGTAATTGAGTGAAGGCTGGAACGCGGTGCACTCAGCCTCGTGCGGACAATTGAGTAGCTGGTCAAGGAAACCAAGATTAACGCCCGAAAGGACCCAACGTTATGACCACGTGTCACTCCACAATTTGTAGGCCAACAGGGTTGGGCAGGGTTCCAAGGCCCTTCAGGGGTTACTGTCATGGGGATTTATTATTATTGTATTATTATTTATTTAATAACGTTATGCACAACTAGGAAGCGTGATTGAACCTATCTAACACATAATATTGAATTTGCTATCTTCTCTTCCCAAAATCTCTTCATTCTCTCACTGTGATTTTTCTTTCATTATTATTATTATTACTATTATTATCATTATTATATAAAATTAGTATATTCGAATAAGTTCTCATAAAATGCAATCATATAAGACATATGTCTATTGTGCCCGTTAGAGGGGTTTGCCGAGGTACCACCGACAGTAAATGGCATTACAGACAACCCCATCCATCGAACACACAACCTGAGAGGATCGGATGCACTTCTTTTAGGCTGGTGCCGGCACAAGATCAATCACCCGGGGAATCGGGCTGTAACACGGGGTCATAGACGCCCAAAGAAGTTCACCCTCAACACACAAAGCTAAACAAATAACAAGATCCAGGCTTAAGTAAAATTCGTAAAACATTTATTCAATGAATTCAAACCCCTATCCTAATTCGGAGGGTTTGAAATCGGCTAGTCCGAAAAGTTAATAAAAATAAAATAAATTAATAAAGGAATCAAGTCCTATCCGAAGCAAAGTTGACTCCCTCGAATGTCCTTCATACAGAAATCGGGACAACAGCAACAAAGCTTGGAACGTGGTACGTAAAGAAATCCCTACTCAAATACAGGAAAAGTTAATTAATCAAAACAGGATTAACATATAATAGCACAATCAAGTAATCAGTAAGTTCTAAGTTATGTTGGCACCACTTTCGTTTTTACATATTTAAGTTTACATCATCTAGCTAAATCCTGAATTTACAGCAAATTACGGCGAGAAGCGCCCGTAAACAAGCAATTAATACAAGTCTAGGATAGCAACCATCTTAACTTTTAAAAAACACAACAATCTATAATTACACACATGGTACAGGACAATCAGGTAAATCACACAAATGAATAACACACACAAATCTTATTATTTACAGAACCTGCATACGCTAATTAAGAAGCTCTTTGCTCTTAATCGTCATCTCAAATTGTAATTAGGTTGGCTACAGCGCAGTAATAACTGCGACTGACATCACATAGAATCACAGCGGCCCACCAGTTACGAACTATCGGTGCCAATGATTCTCGTCGGTCCAAATAGTGTCAGCTGTTCTAAGGTTTATTTCCATCAGGAAATGCTCAGCTCAATGCGTCAGTCAGCAAGGAAAAAAAGTCCTCTCGGCACGTCGGAAGGCGGAGGTAGATTTCACCGGACAAACTTGGGGATAGTCGAAAATAGGCAGAATATGCAGGTTTTCGTAGAAGGATCAGACCACATTTATTGCGTGAAAGTATTTTATAATTGGAGATTAATTAACTTTGTTTTTCGTCATTTTATGCATATTTTAAACATTCTATTGTCTTATGATGACGGTAACCTTCTTGTCATTTGGAGTCCATTTTTTACTTGTGGTCACACTGTCCTTATGCAAAGTTTCGACACTGATGTGTAACTATGTAACGGTCTGTTACTTCTTCACGCAAAATTATATCTCCCGCAGAGATGTTGGTTGGTTCCTCAGTTTAGGGGCTGCGACAACGTGGTCATGTAACCCCGTGTACTTTGGGTGAGTGTAGAATCTGTCTGATAAACGGTGTGAATTGTGATAGCTGTATTAGTCTGTAATTCAGGTAAGGAATGCAGACGCTCAATTTCAAGCAGTAGTTCCTAATGTTGCTACCAGATACTACCGTCAACGACACCTAGCTGTGAACTTGGCTACTAGATACCACCGCAATCAGCAACTCGCAACGAACGTTGGAACTTCCCCTCCAAAGGAAAGCATACTGAGGGATTTTTAGCGCTCTTAGAAAATCTGACGACTTTGGCCGGCTTTGAACCCGCGACCTTGGGCATAGGAGTTCAGCATGCTACCAGTTAAGTCACCGAAGCCGCATCACACTTAGTCAGATGGAAATCTGAATCTGATCTCGCGCAAGTGCGTTGTCATGGCAACGTCTGATGGCTCATCCCTCATCAATTTAGTAGTGTTGCCATGTCAACCACTGATAGCTCTTGGCATTTTCTTACAATTCCGAAATCATTTTTCTCATCCCTTGGCGTAATGGTGGCTCATATCAAAAATTCTTTCAGACAAAAGTTTTAGGTAATTGTTAGGAGAATATTGTCCATTTTGTACGGTTTTGATATTGTGCCTATTAACAGAGATATGATAAATGTTTCCCGAAAAAAAAAAACACTTTTTCCCACCCCTTTGGTCAATGGTTGGTGCTATCAAAAAAACCTTTCAAACATAAATTTCTGAGCTTTATCCGACACATAGTATGAACTTCGAACGGATTCGATATTTCACATATTAAGAGAGTTATAGCAATATTTCATTTTTTCGAAAAAAGAAGTCCCCCATTTTCATCCCCTTCGACCGATTTAGCCCAGTAACGAACTCGTCCGAGATTTTATGGGTATACATATTCGGTAAAAAATTCAAAGTGATTGGTGCAAAATTACGGCAGTTATCGTGTCCACAAGAAACTGATATACATATATATACATACATTACATAAATTATATATAAACTTTTGAACTGACGGTGGTTTTGGGGTCTGGGGGATGTGAAACGCGAAGATATGTCGAAATTTTCCGTAAATCGAAACATGGTACCCATTGCAATAGTTAGCTTTCTAATGAAATCTACCTAAAATACTGCCGTCAACGACACCTAGCTGTGAACTTGGCTACTAGATGCCACCTCAATCAGCAACTCGCAAAGAACGTTGGAACTTCCCCTCCGAAGGAAAGCAAACTCAGGTTTTTTAGCGCTCTTAGTAAATCCGACGACTTCAGCCGGGTTTGAACCCGCGACCTTGGGCATAGAAGTTCAGCATGCTACCAGTTCCGATACCGAAGTCGCTTCCCACTGACATATGAAAACTGAATGTGATCTCGTGCAGTGGCGTTGTCATAGCAACTGCTGATGGTCATCCCTTATCAATTAAAAGTAAAGTTGTCATGGCAACCTCTCTTGGCACTTGGCATTTTCTTATAATTTAAATCATTTTGTTCACCCCGTGGCGTAATGGTGGGTCATATCAAAAATTCTTTCAGACAAAAGTTTTAGGTAATTATTGGAGGAATATTGTCCATTTTGTGCGGTTTTGATATTGTGCCTATTAACAGAGATATGATTAATGTTTCCCGAAAAACCCACTTTTTCCCACCCCTTTGGTCAACGGTTGGTGCTAACAAAAAACTTATTTGACATAACTTTTTGGCACTTATCCAACACATATTATGAACTTTGAAGGGATTCGATATTTCATGTATTAAGAGAGTTATAGCGATATTTCACGTTTTCGAAAAAAGCCCCCCATTTTTACCCCCTTTGACCGATTTTGCCCATTAACGAACTCGACCGAGATTTTATAGGGTTACATATTATGTAAAAAATTCAAAGTGATTGGTGCAAAATTACGGCAGTTATCGTGTCCACAAGAAACTGATATATATATATATATATATATATAAATAGATAGATACATATATACATAAATTATATATAAACTTTTGAACTGACGGTGGTTTTGGGGTCTGGGGGATGTGAAACGCGAAGATATGTCGAAATTTTCCGGAAGTCGAAACATGGGACCCATTGCAATAGTTAGCTTTCTAAAGAAATCTACCTAAAATAGGTCCAAATTTAAGTTGATAATTAATTAATCAATCATATTAATGACGTTGGTTTAAAATAATTAGGTTTCATGGTTTAATGCATGTTTAATTCGTCGGTCTGGATCGCTAGTTGTTTATTATGTAGATTCGTGAATGACCATCATGACACAGGCTGAATAATAACTTTAAGTCTCCACCAATGAGATGCTTACAAAGCACGTGACTCTAACAGTCACCATAACACCATGAGCTCAGAATACGTTCGGCTCTCCAGGCATGCGAAAAATTACATCGGTTCAGTCTGGCAACAAGGCTCAATACTGCCGTAATTTCAATGGTTGAGGGTATCCATCCACCCATCAACATATCTCCACAGACACAACAATAACATGAACAACTAGCCTTATACAATGGATGACTTGTCGATAAATAAACAGGGATAAACCTCTCATAAAGTTATGTACACCATGAAATTATAATTCAAAACAGTCGCTTACAAATAACAGACTTTCAAACATGACTTCACCGTCATCCTATCAAATGCAGCTAAACAGCTGTGACCTACATTCCGTAGCATTCATTCAACAATGTTTAAAACATTCCACAAAGAAGTGTGACGTCTGAATCGTCGATAGCTGTCAAGTCTCGCATATTATGAGAATTCACTGGGATTCTGGGCAATCGTAAACTCTGGGGTTGGCTTGACCTTGAGTGAGTCGGCATGTCGTGACTGCAGTAAGCGTTATTCACATGGCACGTGAAAAACCTCTTGCTTTATCAAGTTGAAATACATGTCTTATGCAATGCTGGGTTCACATGATAAAGTCCTGAATGTGACCTTTTCAATACAGGTAATTAAGTTACGTGTCCATCACACTGATTTGTGCCATGAATTGTACAACGTAAAAATATAAACTGTTATCATAACCAAATAATACAATATGACAGAGCCTTCACTCCCGTCCTAATTGCCTTGCTTTGTACAAAGATATCCCTACACATTTCCTCATATGTACAAGTTCTTGGGGAAATATGCGTGTAGCCTCTTAACACAACAAAAAGATAAACTGACAGCACTGGCACTCCCCGTGCTGTATGAAATGACACGCTGGTGTACTTGGGTTCATAGCAGTGTTAGATATCCACTGATATTATACACGCTGAATATTCCTACTCGGAATCAGTGGCGTCAGAGCTTCACATAAACATGAAATAAAGCCTTCCTAAAGGCGGTGGCTGTAACTACATTCCATCAAATGATACGCCCAAAAATGTGGAGTATATAAAGCAAAAACTAAACAAGGTGCCTATCAAGTTAACACCAGGATGTTAATCATCCTACAAAATTATGAAGAGCACATGCTGAATGGAAAGCAGCTCTCAGAGCTAAGACAAAATAATGGGTAAGATTTCATTATTGGTTTCCAAGTTGGCATGGGTACACCAGCGTACAACCACCATAGGGTGTCTCACAAATAAATTGACCAGTTTGCAAAGCTGAATGGAAGGAAATTACATCAGTAAATACAATGTTACATAAATATGCCTATATATTTGTGTGACCGATATCCCAACCGTGGATTGCGTAGCCCGACACACCGCGATCCCAGGTTGAAATTCGAAACAACATTTATCAGAGAATATCACCAAAAAACGTGGATGGATAGACATAAGCAGACATGAAGATAAAACCAACGAAAATTGAGACCTCAAACGACCACGGGGCGAGACGATGGACTGGGGTTCATATTTTACCGTCAGACGTCGTCTCCCATCCACGTTACGTTGCGAAGCCACAGAAAGAATATGAACAAATAAGATAAAACTTCCACATTTTATTCACATCAGCACTGGTACAGTTAATAAAGAAAGAAATAGTTCCTAACCCCCGGCACGTGGAGATTATCTAAATTATGTTTTGACGTGCAAACAAACAAAAAATATCACATTAAATTAATTGTTAATCGGGACAAAATCTCCTTGTGTCCTATCTTTAGGTACAATCAAACTTACGGAGATCCCGCACATGTATTTTAATGGGTTAAATGTTTAATTACACTATTGAATTGGTCATCCGTTTCTTATAATAGAGTTCATGTTTGGATGCCTATTAAACTTATAAAAGAAAAACACAAAAATTTCACTGCAATGATTCCATTAGATCTCCTTCTGTCTAGTTCGTGGCTGATGTATCGTGGATATTCAACTTACTTCTCTAACATATTTACAGTGTATTTATATATGTGCATGCTCACATTTAGTTATGTCAACTTCCCTCTTAACTCAAAATTACAACTTTCTTTCTGCCTTATACTGGATTCAATATCTTTACCTCATGAATATTCAAAATTCAAGATCTGAAGTATCACACAACAGATTATTCCTGCTTTTATTCTTACTGAAGCACTTGCAATTAAATTATTCCACTGGTATAAATCTCAATAATGTTAAGTGATTTTACAGAGCAATACGAAATTCATCAGGCAAACTTTTACTGGCTGTAACGTTGATATGTCAATTCTCCTATTAATTTTATACACATATTAAATGGCCCTCATGGCTCCATTGAATTATTCTCAGGCTTATCCTTATTTAATTATTTGCCTCATTAAATCACAGTGACCTTTCAATTCACAATTATTATTTCTCGTTCTTTACATCATTTGAAACTTTGCTCACATTATTACGTTACCATATTTTATCTACATTGCATTTTATCATCGTAATTACTTTATTTCAGCATTATTATTACCTGTTATTCACATTTATTACTTAAATCATTGAAGCTTGTAACATCGCGTTGTGTTTATAGATCTCATTCAGCTCTCAGTGTGTTTAAAGAACAGTTTAGCTGTGTTTTTTAGATGTTAAAATTGTGTGATTACTTCTGTATTAATTTAGCTTTTATTATATTCCATTCAATTTAAATGATTATTATCCATTACCTCCAGACAAATTTATAAATGTTACAGTGTAAATGGGATTAAACTTATTAAAGTGTTTATCTAACTCTTTCCTTTAACGTTACATGTTCAAAATTATCCACTTCTTATTTAGCAATATATATCAACCATATCTATGAAAATCAGTCGCTTCTAAAGAATATAAAGAAAAATGGTGTAATGTCACCGCTTAACTCGTGACAAAAATGAATCCCCCCTTAAGTTTATCGCAATATAATTTGACATGTGCAATCCAAACCACTAAAATCTACTTCACTACCACACTAGTTCTAGAAAAATCATGGTGTAGTCACTAGTACCTTGGACTTCTTGCTGTGTAAATATGGAGTTCCAGACGGACTAACGGCGTCTTCCCTCGGTCTCGCCATTTAATCTTTACCCATCTCCAAGTTTCTTGGTAGACTCGGTGATGCTTGTGGCCCTCCATTTCACCTCCAGGAAAGTCACACGCACCCGTAATCGTCCATGCTGCCTGTACTCTAGTGTGCCATGTTACGGTGTTTAAAGTTCCTCGTGAAATAAATATAGATTTTGGGTCCGATGACCTTCTTGTCCAAAAAATTCCAGAAATTCTGTCCATCTAAATGATAGTTCGCAGACTCCTAGATACACTCGTGCAAACCGCACTTTGATAAACTCAAAGGTTCACGAAATATCACCGTTTCAAAAAGCTTAACTTTCGTGAGAAATCTGTCCGATGTCGCCGCCTCTAAGTTTGGCCTTGATACACATATGGGTCGCACGTCACAAGTAGTTGGCCTTGGCTCGCCCACAGTTGGCTGGTACAATGACCTCGCCGGTCTGTAAACAGAACATAATCTGCTAGCCGCTTACACATTCACTTCTATCCTCGCGTTCAACTTCCAGCCCCAATATAACAGTTCATAAATGACTGTAACTGCGTGAAACCATACAGGCTTTCACTGTACACGGATTGTTCAAGTCTTCACAATTCTGAAGTATTATGGGACTCCGTAAAATGTTCGTTTTGTCAACTCGTTCTGACAGTATATATCACATGGAAATATCGCCATGCTGGCTTAGTGACTCCACACGTCTTTCGTCACTAGACATGCGTTGGAAATATCATCTACGCTCTCGCGAGACTGTGCTTACTGCTCTGCGTGTAAGATTCAAGTGAACGACCTCCCGATCATTCCTTCCCCTCCAATACTCGCTCTGTGTTTCCAGTGCCCTCTGTGTCTCTTAGATCACGTGTACTGTTTCTTCCTTACTGGCCCTTCGGGTTCTTACGTCATAGTAGGTATTCACAAATCCTCTAATGATCTTAGTAGAATAGTGAGCGTTACATTCTTACATATTCAAGTTCTCTTGACATTATGGAATCCATGTGGCCATGGCAGTGACGTCACAGCAAACATGCACGTCATCTGTTCTTCACTAAATAATGCGGTGCAATCCAATCTCTTTACAAATGGCAAATCGGGTATAGTTGCTATCCGAGTACTGTTTCTACACTAATCTACCGGGACATTACCTTTACAAGAAATAAAGCACAGGACTCACTGCGGAATTTGTATTTCACGTCGTTTTACCACGGAAATGAGGGGCTAGTCATCTCCCATAGATAGGAGGGTTTTTCCTTATCCATCCTTCGCCCAATCTTGCCCTTTTTTTTCCTTTTCATCTTCATAGTGTGGCTATTCCTCGGACATCCCCCTGATGGGAATAATTTAAGCCATCATGGACATCTTGTAGAATAATTGAAACATGTTGTCCACGTGGTTTGTGATGAGATCCATGTTGAGTAGAATAGGGTCGATGCTCTCACTGAATTTACAGATTTTAGACTGGTTTATTTCCAACACAGGCTTTACACTCACGTGGAGACAAATGCAAACATGGCCTTTGGCGTCTGCCACAGATTCTATGGACACTACAGATGGTATTCTTCTCACAGAATCTACTACTTCCAACACCATCTTCCAGTAACGTGGTAATCGTAGTACAAAAATTATGGCACAAAATCGACACTGATGAATAAATACTCAATTGCGTGTTTTACGCTAGTTACACAGTACTTACAGGTTTATTTCACATGATTTCCACACCTTGTGAATCGAAGATGCGTGCTGCGATGGTTGACCACGTGCACGAAAGAAAATGGATATTTCACGAATCCGATTGTACATTCAACATTTGCTTTACGTCCACACGCTCGACACGGCGTTTTACTTATACGCCTCATGCACCTTAACGTGCGTTTTAGATGTAATGCTCGCCGATTCACTATCACTTGAGTATTCTCGGGGACTCTCCGCCCAAAAATTCAACTCGACTTGACGGTCGGAAACGTAGTTTGTGTCGTCTCACGGAACAACATTTCGGGTTCTAGAGGAACTTCGCAATTCGTGCAGTGACTATTTAAATCCGCTTCGCATATCTGCGTGGAAAATACCATTACCAATGATTCAAAATAGTATGAAAAGCCACTGTAACGTGGAAAATTATGCAGAATGACAAATAATAAATTCCTATAACGTGCGAAACGAAGATTTGAATGTGTGCATCCAGGAATAACATTGGAATGCAGTACCAAAGTCAAAGGAGTATCTGAAGCTCGAGCTGGCTTCCAGAGTGCGTTTTACTGTACCCTTGCGTCGTTATATGGAGCATGTATTCGTATCCCAGCTGGCTCACGGTCTTTCGAGGTATGGTACGTCCAACCCACTGTACGACCACATGCTCAGGATTTGAGTCTACCAGGTGACTACTCTACATGGAATCACAACAGATTCCTAAATACTGAATTTAATGACACTAAAATCATGGCAAAATACAACGAAACACAAATAATGTGCATTTACTTCCCACAACACAAACAAATAGGGGTGCACAGATGATAATTAAACATAATCATATAAACCCTATTTGATTCATCTGCACTTCGCAGCTCTGATCCATTTCCAAAGATTCGATCAATATTAATGCTCAGGCATGCTGCAACATCTATTCTGTGAGTCTTTAATATATGTGGCGCTCTTCTGCACCCAAGTCCATCCTACACTTCCTAACATGCATACTTTAGACATTGACGAATGGTCATAGTGTCTTTCACATCACTTAATTAACCTTAATTAGCATATCATAACACAACAAATTACTAAATACACAAGTTATCACTGAATAATACTTAAATGCATTCATTACTGATCCAAATATACTGTCCGTACTGAATCGGAACATTTATCTTTTCTTATGTTTCAACAATATTAATCTCATTGAATTTTCTTTGCTTAATTTTGCGTTGTTTTTGTGTGAACAATCGTTTTCTTTACCATATGTTTCAAACGCACTTATGAGTACTTTCCCTCTCCATAACACACTTAATTAATGACTTAGCATCACCATACAACAATCCTTTAGGTCTAATCAAGTCGTTACTAACGATACAAATGTGCCATTCCGTGCATTACTGCTATCCGTCTGAGTAAATTAGCATTAACTCCTTACATGTGTATATCATTATTTAGCGCAGTTACAATGTCTTCAGACACTGACTTGGCCAAATATGATCCAATTTTTACGATCCAATAACATATCCGCATGGATATGATGATGTAAATTCATTTATACCATAATATCAACCATTATTCAATTATATCAAGAGATGAAATTAGAGATTTCAGTGTTCCAGTACAAACTTTAAAGTGTCAGCAGTCAGCCCTGCGCCCCCGTTGCGTGTACAATAGGTTGGCTAAGCCCCGCCCTTTTCAAGATGGCTACTCACTACCTCGACTGGTCTCACTGACCGACTATAAACTTTTGTAAACAAAGCCACGAGTGTTGCCATCCTTTCATAGAAGCAAAGGTTTGGATGTGTCATTTAATGAATTGAATCTAACTAATTATTTAACTTCTACACTTAGGGTCTTTAATTGGCTCAATATGGCTCTCAATTAATATTCTTAGCAAGGGATGGATTCCCTTTTAGCTTTGGCGTCCTATGGAAGCAATCTGTGGCTCTTCAATGGGTGTCAGTCGAGTTAACATTGTTATCTCGCTGCACGGGCACGAATATGGTAGGAACTCAACATGATTCCTCCACGAAGAATGATCTTACCACCACGGGCAGATCAATTATTTAATTAGCTTACACAGGGTAGCACAGTTATTCCCTGGTAGCTTAGCAATATAGCAATTATCATTATTTAGCATCTCAATTACACTGAAAACTCTCTTTACACTCTCTAATATATCTCTCACTCACCCACATACATTAAAACTGTATTCTTTTATCGGACATGACACAATTTGCACGTTTCTAAGGCATCAACAAGCCGATTTTACGTTTATCTTCGACTTTGACCTCTGATTATTATTATTACTATTATTATTATTATCAATTAACGTTACAGTTACATTGACTATCATCTCACGCATTACTTGTCGTAAGTGTATCATTCTCAATTCAAATAATTTACTGTAATACGAGGAATGCAAACTTGTACAATAATTACTGCGAATTCTTATAGTATTTCATGGAATGATATGTTGTATGGTGAGCTATAAAATCATAGTAACATTTTTGGATGGTACTCACATTTTCTTGCTGGCTGGATTAATCCAATAGTACAGCACGTTACCCACCATCAGGGCTCTAATACACTGTCATTTTCATACTTTTCACAAATAACACTTCATATGGTTTAAATGCACTGGTAATAACTTGGAATAGATACATTTCCTTTTTAAATTATACCACATTTTCTTTTATCACATAATTTAAGACATATTATATTATCACACTTTAACACAAACTTTATACATTCGAGTTTTACACACGATGCCTTTGGGCTGTCCGCTACTGTGTAATTTCAAATTTGCGATGCTGCAATATCCTGATATCGGCTTGTCTCCAACGAAAGTCTATCTCGAGTAGTTGTGTACACCTCCCGTCTTCTACTGTGTTCCTATCTTCTCCCTTCTAGTGTGTGCTCCTCAAGCATTTCATCACAAATACCTGTGATTCCTTTCCTGTTCCCATGATCTATTGTATACATTTACTAGTTTACTGTATGATACACTAAAGATCATATTTATCCCAGCGGATAAGTCCATTGTCTATTACAACATAATGCGATTTCCCTACGCTGCACAGTGTGTCGAATCTCATATCTAGGTGGAAAAAATTCACTGTCGCAATTGAAAGCGAAAACTGAATCATTCGATAGTGAACAAACCAGATGGTGGTCTTCGGTCTTCCTTTCCGCTGTCTGGTGCGTAGGAGGGAGGGTATAGGTGCTGAAACGTCTTCCTGGCAGTTATCAAGTCATTTGATAGGAGGTGTTGGAGTGAACCGAACGTTGTGATTCCTGTGAGTTCAACGAGGTGTTGTCTTCTGCGGCTCATGGAATAGTGAAAAGAGGTATGTGTTCGCACTTTTATGCGTAATACAAGCTTACTGCACTAAATAAATTATTTACTTTATGAGTGCCTCATAGTGCCACTTTCCTTTAAACGTCATTCGATAGGAAATGTAATGTAGATTCAGGATCTGTAGTGGTTTGGTTGCGCACGAATGTGCATGATGGTTTATTTTCTTATTTTCAGTAACTATGTGGGCATTACCGCGAGAAAAATATTTCAACGCGTGGCGGTCGTGTCGTAAAGAGGGGCGTACATACGTCATATTTCAATATGTTATGAATAAATTTGATCCTACAACTCTTACTGACACTCAGGTGCAGGAGCTAAGAAACAAAATTAAGTTGATATCCCATAATATTAACAAAAATGGGAGAGTGCAGGAAGAACAATGCCACGTAGATAGGTAATCTACCTATGGAAGCTATTGAGTTACTTAAATGACTCCCAAGGAACTTTGACATCAAATGATGAAGACCAGTATAGCAATGACTACGATGCTCTGGACTCTACAGAAGAATCAGGTGACGAATGAACAATAGACATTTTGTTATTATTAAGGGGAATTAGATTAATGAGAACATTACCTGACGAATGGATGTTTTCTCTTTATCTACAATGGGAGAAATAGGCCTAATATTCAATATATGTTGTCTTTACTTCCATGCTTTTCTAGAGAAATAATATTGTTTTCGTGTGTGAAGTATGTTTACTAAAACTACGTCATTAACAGGACTGTAAAATGACATTTTGTTATAAAGAGGTTGTTTGTATGATTTTGACGAATGTTTTTTTATTTTATTTTTAGAAAATAAATGTTACTTTTTGTGCATATTTCGTTGTTCTATGTGTAATAACAATTTAATATACGTTTTTAATCTGGATGATTTTACATACAGTGACTTCGTCTATTCCCTCAAATAAGGTGTAACAAGAATACTTGACTGAAAGTCTCATTGTTATTCATATTTTATCCAGTTTTAAATAGTATGTTTACCACTGTCATAAACTATCATATACACATCCAAATCGTGATTTTTACTACCAACAATGGATGATTCTTTTGTTGCTTTCAGTCATTTTTTATACGTCACCTTACCCCCTCACCCCTATATATTTACCCCCGAAGATCGTACACTTTACACGATGGCTGACATGGATTCAGCGACCTCGAAAACGGTATATTGCCAACTTTTAATAGAATCACAGCACTATTATCGAAGTTATTAATTTTTCCCACCTAGAATTGGGATTCGACACACTGTGCGCTGTACTGAATGACGTTCGCGTATAATAGCTGATTATATGCCTGCTGTAGACTGTTCATGATTCTAATGTAGACATACATTTAATAGGCTGCGTAATGCACCTTTCATTGTCTATCTGTACGATACTGACTTCAATGACTTGCGTACTCCGCGCACTTATTTCATGTCAACGGACAGCGTGTCCTCTCACAAGTTGAGTCAAAGAAGAAATGACTCTCCCCTGCTCCTTCGTCCATATAAAGGATTCTGGCAAAATATAGTCCCTCTTCACACCAGGAGCGACTCTATTCTCATACACCGCATTTACCGACAAGGTAACGCATGATTCCTGATCGTGTTTTCACGGAGGTTTCAGATACACATGCGTGCAGGTGATTCGTTCGCCCAATTAATTAATATTAATTGTTTTTCTCCACGGCTTCCTGACGCTATCTTCTGTGAATCCCCTCTGTCTCCTTGACTAACCACTGCTCCTCCGCTCTAACTGCGTGAATTTACCTTCAATCATATATAGGCTTTAATTTAGGTGTTTTCACATCCCTAAATTAGCTTTCTTTGATTATAAGCATCTGGGTGTAAGTCTCATCCCATTTGAATGCTTCGTTTGCCAGCAATTAATTAATTTCTCTTCGCGACCACCTCATTCCACCTTCTCTCCCTTGTCCGTCGGGGATTTTTATGGTCATTAGTAACTGTCTTGCCTCCCCTGTGACGCCTGGAAATAGTCTACTGGAGTCTGTCTGCTCCTCCTAATTTTAAAAGCGATATGTCACCTGTCAAGTTGCTCCAAGTTAATGAATCTGGGCTAGATTTTTGTATACTGGCTTCTAGTTCATACAGTATTCTGTCATAGCACTGCTTATAATTCCTGTTCCAGACGTGGAATTGAGCTTCAAATACCACGGTACTTTATTATTCCACTGTATCTCGGGTTCCATGTTGCTGTTCCCCCTCAGAGATCAATGGTTCGGTTCTCGGGAAAGTCATGGCTATGATTCTTTCTTCTGAGAGTCCCGAGTTCGATGCCAGTCAGCCTCGTCCCATCGGGCACACTACACATGGTCGGTGTAATGAACATACTTCCTAAGAAATTATCACCAGTATGAGCGCATACGGGCTCACTATAAACCAACCTTTAAGAATTGGTTAGTACCGTCCTTCACCTTACACCAGTGTCTTTAAAGACAACAAGTTGCAGAGAGTTTCCAATCTTACCTTTCATGATGGAAAGTGTAGAACAGTCAGTAGTCTACAGAGGTGTCCGGAAAAATGTAGACACTCTTTGATAGTTAATATTTATGGGATAAAATGACATACCGTTACAAATGTTGCACGGGGAGAAGTTTATTTCATGTGTTCATAGTGAGCCCCATTAGCAGCCAAACAACGTCGCTGCCACTGAACTGCTGACCGAACTACGACTGTCAGTGTTGCCGGTGTCATTGTCGCACAGGACGACACGATGGTTTCTCGTAGCTCGTTCGGTGTAGCTGGCTTCTGTTGATAAACTTCATTTTCAAGGTCCCCCATAGCTAGAAGTCAAGAGGTGTAAGGTCTGGAGACCGTGGTGGGTACTCAACAGCTCCTCTCCGACCTATCCATCGTCCAGGTAGATTTTCATCCAAGTATGCTCTGACATCTCTGTCGTAGTGAGGCGGAGCGCCATCTTGTTGTAGGTAAAATCTTTCATTTCCGAACACCTCTCGGATGGCGAGTAAAATCGGTGTTTGCTATATATGAAGATACACCTTACCAGTTACGGTACCTTCAAAGAAGAATGGGCCAATCAATCCGCGCGATGACAGACCACACCACACATTAACACCCGGTAGATTAACATTTTGTCCACGTGAACGTGAGGATTTTCAGGAGTCCAGTACACGCAGTTGTGGTTGTTTAAAGTACCGTTCAGTTTGAACTGCGCCTCGTCAGACCAGATAATCATCCAGGCAAACTGTTCATCCTCGCGAAGCATGCCTCCAACCCACTCGCAGTACTCAATCCTTCGATCCGGGTCGTCATCGTTCATAGCATGCAGCGATCTTGGAATGTACACTTTCCAATTTGCAGCTTTCAGAATTCGTCGTACTCTTGATCGGCTTACCCCGCTTTCGCGTGCACCCTGATTCACAGATGTTTGAGGTAACCTGGTATAATGTTGCAACGCAGCAGCGGTGGAAGTTGGACTTGTTGATGTTTTTGGTCGGCCAGACCTTTCTTTATGCACATCCTGAACAGTAGCCTACCGTCGGCTTCAAATTTATCCCGAATACGATAAATTGTTGTACGTGTTGGTGGCTGAGTTCCGTACACATTACGCCATTGCCGTTGTACCTCCAGCATGTTTTCGTACTTCCAGTACCACTTCAATACGGCCTTGCGTTGCTCAAACGACAATCTAACTTCATTCATTGCTGCACTGTCATGTGCTGGAAAACGTGCTAAGATTGTCGCGCCACTCATGTGACCTTCTTCAACTGTTGAGAAAACAATGGAAAACAATGGAATATGCTACCGCGCAAGAATTCTAACGGCATGTGATATCGTTCCAAAGATATTGACTATCAAAGAGTGTCATCATTTTTCTGGACCCCTCTAAATCTAAGTCTAAATCGAAAATACTGACTTGGTTTGTTTTGAAAACTGTGATGAAAAGCTACGTCACTTGGCACTACTCGCGTGTGGCGGAGCTCTTTCCGGTCAAGGAGGGAGTCCGTCATTTTGTGTAGGCTAAGGATAGGTCATACAAGATCCAGCCACTCGTACGTAATGAGAAGGGAAGACCCCCCTTTCTACTTGTGGAGCATTTTTCTCTGTGGCGCACATTTTTACCGAGTGTGTGGATCTTGCTGACTTACGAAGAAACCTTGGTTTGCAGATGACACACAAACTTATATTAGCCGATGACACGGTGGCTGCTGATCTCGTCATCCGCTTTATAAGTGAGAGTGGGTTAGGGCCAGGAATCTAAATTTTCCAGTGTACATTGACTCAACGACTTGTTCGTTTTTGAATGCTGAATTTTTTGTTTCCGTAATTTTTGTTTCTATTATAATTATTAGTTTTATTTAATGTTTGATGTGTAACATCTTTCCACTCGGTAGCTGGATATTTTTGTGGGAGTGATTTTGGAAAAGGGACGAAATGGGACGGAAACAATGAGCGCGCGCGGTGGCGGAGATTGGTACCACGACGTACTGTCGGTCATGTGGCTATGTGGAATTTATATCGCATATAGTTTACTTCAAGGTTTGGAGGCCCCATTTAAGATATTCTTACAATAAATCATCTTCAAGTTGTCGTTCTTTGGTGTAAAAATATTCATTATATCATATTTAATGAAAACAATTATGATTTATTAAATCTTCATACTTTTGCTGTATTCTTATTTAATGTAAGCATTCGAGGTACTGTCGGCCAACATACAGCCTCATGTGGAATGTATATAGCATACGATTTACTTCAAGGTTTGGAGGCCCCATTAAAGATATTCCAACAATAAATCATTGGCACTGGAGTTTTACAAGTAGTTTTTTCAATAACCGACAGAGTTCACTGTTAACAAGGGATTTGTGCTCCCGGCAGACACATAGTAGGATAACATGTCACATGTTACACATCACATGCGACTACTGTAAGGCTCGTAATTTTTTTGTTTTATTAATTTTTGGTCTTTTCAAATTTAGGTGTCCACCTCTAAATTTTAAATTCCACTCCAAATTTGTATACCTTAATCTGTGTTAAGAGGAGCAGATGACCTCGTAGTTCCCTCTTAAAACAACAATAACTAATTAACAGTTTAAAAAGTTTCCGTGACCCATTCCGAAAGTCACGACTACCCACTTTTGGGTCGCGATTCATAGGATAAGAAACCCTGATTTTTTAGTTTAAATATTATGATATGAGGATTGCTACTCGGTACACTCAACCTCGTGTGGTCAATTGGGTGTGAATACTACTCACAGTCACCCTAGGAGAGTTCTCCTTATATCCAGAGTAGGCCTAATGTCGGAACACGCAAGGACACGGCTCCCAATCCTAGTCCCAGTTACTACCACAGCCACGTCAATAGCACTCACACAATACACGTGGCCGTCCCAAGTTCATCAAATAGTATGTGTATCATTATTTGCTAATCATGTTTCCAATATCGCTGTAATATTCTGCACCTTGTAAATGACAGGCGATCATGTCCACGCTCGGTGATCAATACCAGACTCTACTAGTCTTCCTAAGCGGTCGAGGTTCAAATACACACTTCACAATGGATTGTGGTGATCAAAGGCCCGCCTGCTGGGTGGGAGAGACTGAACAAGGGGCACATTAGAAGAGGTACTTTGTATCAATGTTTTACAGGTTCTCCCAGCTAAAAGCTACTTTACCGCTGCCTGGCAACAATCGTATATCTCATGATAGCTTTTAGACTTTTATATTTTACTTGCACCCAGATCTCTGTAGGTCACACATCACTTACTTATTTACCATTGATAACGTACTGTAAAATAATGGCTGGGCAACAACCTCCCAAAATATCTATTTCGGTGTCTGTACACAAAGCTTCTGAAAGCATTGTTGGAGGCCATATTTTGCAACCACCCTGCAATGTTGCTGTTATTACATTTCCTGATGCAGAATAGCGCTCTCCGTCGCTAGGGGTTAACAAGGAAACATCGCGAACACGAGCCTCCAGATCTCACTTACACTTTCCAGAGATATAGGACAGGTTGCAAGAAGAGCATTTCTGAAGGTATTTTGTCTCCAATGAGCACTCCTGCGCAGAGGCGTACGTTGGGTTACTTTTCTGGAAGGGGGAGTTTCATTAATAGAGTAGGGCAATTGTGTACACTATTAACCTTGCTGTTCCGTCCCCCTTAAAACTACGTTCATCATCATACATTATTAAAATTATACATCGATTAATATTCATAAAAAGGGGCAGATGACCTCACAGCTGCCCCTTAAAACAACAATAACTAACTAACAAACATAATATTCATAAAACTATAGGCTAATTTCATAAACATTCTCATGGCAAAAAAGAAACAATTTTGGCCTCTATTTTTTCAGCACAATAAAATATGATTTTAATATAGAAAACAGTAAGTAACTAATTTATTAAAACTGAAATGATGCAGTGGTAACACCACCTGACTGCTTATAATATTGATAATATTATTATGTGAGAGAGAAATGATGTTTTGCTCTCCATGTTCTTACTGCCATTATTATTGGCTCTCAAAATCTGCCTTTAGTTAGTTATTGTTGTTTTAAGGGGCCTTTTAATAAAACACAAATTGAGAGTTTAGAGAAAGTACAACGCAAATTCCTACGAATGTATGCGTATCGTTTCCTACACCCAATAACGAATCATAACTACACTGACGTAATGATGCAATTGAAGCTGCCAACTCTTAAATTCCGTCGTGATATTTATTATAATCTTAATATGTACATAAACTGCGCAGAATTACCAAATGAAATCAATATATATGTGCCACCCCGCTCGATGCGCAAGCATCATGTCTTTGAAACAAACTGCCATCCGACTAATTATGGTCTAAATAGTCCCATTGACAGAATGATGCGAATCTCAAATGGGGTCAGCATAGACTTGTTCAAAACCGATGAAAGACCCCTGAGACAATATCTGTTTTCCTCTTCATTAGACAATCTGTATGAATACAGTTGACTGTTCTAGTAGGGTAGGCCTAGTCGTATTAGCTCGTAATGCCTTTTATCATGTATAAAGAAAATCGCGGAAGCCGTCAATAAATATGTATGAATCATTGATAGGAATAAATTGCAGAAACTCCTCATGTACCAAATTATCATTAACGAACCTGACACACAAAGCAACCCGAACCGACGTGAAAAAAGTTACCGGTCGCACAGTTCAACAGCAAAACTGATCCATGGCTAGCTCCAACTCAGTGGGAGTCGTCTCGCTGCGCGTAGTGCAGGACATTTGCCAAGTGACGAACGTGTCAATTTTTAAAACACGGTATATACAGGTGTTAAGACGCCTCACTTATTTATATATTTATCGTATGGCTGTTAGTGCCGGGAGTGTCCGAGGACATGTTCGGCTCGCCTGAGTCTGTAGCTGCTTTCAGCGGACAACCTTAGGGTGAGCTACAAGTTCCGTTCAATTTCAAGTAGTTCCTACTTTGGCTACAAGATATCAATGATACCTAGTGGTGAACGTTGGAACTTAGAGCGTTCCGACGAAATCTAACCTAACAATTTAGCTGCACACAAGTTTAGTCTGTGGAAGGATCTTTTACATGCCATAAATCTATGGCATGGGACCGCCGGCTTTACTTCCCCTCCGAAGGAAGGCATACTGAAGGATTTTTAACGCTCTTAAAAAATCCGACGACTTCGGCCGGGTTTGAACCCGCTATCTTGGGCACAGCAGTTCAGCATGCTACCGACTACGCCACCGAAGCCGCTAAGACGCCTCACTAGCGGCAGTGAAAAACAGGTGAAAGATGGGACAGTATAAAGATCCAAGTAAACTAATGTCTCTGAGGAGCCCCCCTGTCAGTACGCCACTGCACCTACGTTGGGTGAAATACTTAGAACTTAAATGCAGTTCAGGATGATGTACACTCAAAACCTCTCCGGTCAGTCACACTGCTACAAGTACTGTGTTCCACCCCACTGTGGGCAGTCAGCTAGGGGAATATTGTTGATTTGCCGCAGTTGGTTGGAGAGGATAAGGATACTGGCAATATCACCCACCTGGACAGCGCTAAGTTTCACGCGAGCATTTAAATGTGAATGAATTTGCCCGTCGCCTCCGTAGCGTAGTGGTCAGCATGGTTAGCTGCCGCCCCGGAGGTCCTGGGTTCGATTCCCGGCTCTGCCACGAAATTTGAAAAGTGGTACGAGGACTGGAACGGGGTCTACTCAGCCTCGGGTGGCCCAAATGAGTGGAGGGAGTTCGATTCCCCCTCAGCCATCCTCGAAGTGGTTTTCCGTGGTTTCCCACTTCGTCTTCGGACAAATGCCGGGATGGTACTGTCCCCGTTTACCTGGATAGTAGGCTGTCAGATATCCGCCCCCTCAATCGGATTGCCAATTATCAATCGCACCGGCACAGTTACATCAATAAAAATGGCACTGACAGATACTATCGAGATAAGAGCACAGAAGTTCACAGGAAATCATTGTGGAACACACCAAAATAGACGGGGGTTCATACTTACCGTTACTTACCTCTTAATTATCTCGGGGTTTGAGTTGAAAACAGGATCACTAAAGTCTGTTCACACAATAACCTCCACCATGACATTTAAAAATGAACCAAGACGAAGACGAGAACTTTGAACTGTACAAAAGCTTTATTTCTAATAAAGGGTATGATTTTACTAACACAACAAAAACAACGTGGCTATCAGTAGCCCAAGTCAATCTGACTACGTCCTCCAGTAGGACTTGCAAAAATTATCATACAACATGATATAAAACATTTTAGCTCCCACGAGCTCCAAATAACGTAATATTTATAACACTATTGGATTGGAAAAGGACGTCAGGGTGTGACATATATAGAGCATTTGGTTTCCTTTTAATAAACATGAGAATGGTATTTATAGTCGCAAGGCCAAAGTGCGGACGACCTCACTGTCTGAGAACCAGATGATGGCACAGCTGCGGGCTACCCTCCAGCCTGTTGCATACTGGTCAAATGCACTCCCTTCTTACATGCTACGTTACGTAAGAATACAGCCTGCGCTCTCAAGCTTTTAAATGTCTACAAAACAACTCACATTATATTTACGCAAATCTTTCAAGTACTTTGCTCACATCCTATTGGATCATTATGTTAATTTCTTAAACTTGTTAACTTCAATCCAAATGTTTAATTAGCTCTTAAATGTTTATAACAAAATCACATAAATTATTTATAACAATTAGAAATTGTTTATAATATTTGTCAAAGACAATAAAAATATTATATGCACGCCTTTAACATCACTCTCGTTCACATTATTTTCAAAAATATTTACATCAATTATTTACAATATTAACACTTAAATTGTTTAAATTATTAATTTAAGAAATACATTAGCCACATGTTCATTCGGTTGGTAATTTTATAATCCTGTTTAATATAATCGACCAATGAAGGTTAGTTATACATGTTAATGTCACAATCTGGTTTAATAAAGGTTTTAATAATGATTTGTGACGGCAACCTTCATTCAAAATCTTATCTCAAATTCTTTCAAAACTCGTGTTAATTCTAACAGTAACTCACTTGATTAATTTTCAACGAACTATGACAATCTTACTCCAGCGGAAAATCCTTCGCTAACAAGTTAATGCACAATCTGCATTAAAAATATGCCCAAAATCATCATATATTAATCTATATGGCATTAAAAACTTCCACATAACTTACAAAACTTCCACAAATAATTCTTTAACATTTATTCCTGTGGGAACCTCCTTCATATTCAAGGGCATTATATCTCAGCGACTTTCAACACGCGCTGCACTAGCGATTATACATTCATAGTTCCACTTAAAAATTTTTATAATCATTAATTGTTTCAAAACTGTTTTTCTATTTAGCCTTCGTAGATTTCATTCATGAACCGAAATGAAGTCAAAACTTGCCAATCACAAACAAATTTAATAGTGAATACGCTTATATACGCCTGTCTGGTCTATCAAAATTTAAGATTAACATCTTAAAAGAAATTGCAGTATGAAAATACTATCTTCAAATAAAGTGCGACTAAAATGCAAAGTAGTCGAATAGAATCCAATTAGACTGGGGAATGCAAACATCGTTATATAAATCTCTAATTGAGAAAAACTCCTAACAAAAGTACTTGACTTTAATGCATTCAATAATTCATTATTAACATTACTCTTTCACAAAAGTGTCTATGATGCAATGATCATTCATAACTGACGATAAATGTCTGTGTTGCAATCAATACAAATAACGACTAGTATTTCCAAGATCGTCGACAACGTAAGAGATTTTAACGCTCTAAAATCAATTAAATGTTCTTCCTTCTTGATGATGACAGAAAATTGGTCAAAGTAATTAAACTGGGGTAGAATTACTTTAATAAAATGACACGCTGTCTGAATTTAAATCTGCCATAAAAATCATTAACTTACAGTCAAATCGTGACTACAAAAATATTAATTACTGAAAAATCTAAATATCAGTCTCAACTGATTCAAAATCATTAACTATGCCCATGACATAACAATGTCTTAATAAATCGTCGAAAAATGCAAAACTCATCAAGGTGTACTGAGAATAAGAATCTCAACAAGAAAATAGGGCAAAATACATGAGGATAAAAATATGGGAAAAATAGTTGCTCAAACATCATTAATATACTCAAATACAATAAACGTTCACGACTACCTTATCTGCCGATTGACGTTCCAGAGGAAAATTCCCCAAAGAAGACTGCTGATGGATCCATTTCACCACGTTAAAGTTGAGCTCCATCCTCGAAATAGGAAATAGCACCCTCGGAGAATCGAACTGCTTCCTTCTCCGTGAATCGCTCTGCTCCTCGAAGACGAATAGACATCCTTCCGGCAATAATCTTCTTTGTGAGTCGGGATATCCCTGACCTCTCTTGAAAAATTCCCTGAAGTTCCAGTAGACAATCGTCATGAAGTTTTGTAGAAATTTCCGAAGAAATTATTCATATTCAGAGTATGAAATTGTTTCTATGGCTGTTCGATGGTATTCAGCCTTTAATTACGAAACATGGGTGTAGATGGTATTCACCGCATGTTCGCTTGTGTGGAATAGCAATTAGCGAAGTTCCATGTCGCTATCTTACTCCGTTGAAGTATGTCCCAATTGCAATAAGCCCTTTTAGCCTTCCATCTGCTCTTCGGTTGTAGTGTCAGAAGAACAAACTGCCGTATTCAATTGCTCCATTATACTGGTATCGTTCTGTAACCAAGCAATCTGAAGTCTTTCTATTCCACTCGCAGCGTCAGCCTTGCGTTGATTCTGGCTATACAAAAGTGCTTCTCTAGTGGCGAGATAATCACTTTTGTCAGTCGTATAAAACTGCTAATATCTTTTAAACTAATCGGTCGAAATTGTTCAGCTTTTCTCTATAACTGCATGTAGCACTGCACAATACAATTAGCTTATCGGTGACCGCTAACTGTTCGAAGCTAAACTTGTAGAAGCTTTCTAAGGTCCGTTTCAAACTTCACCTAGTTTGACTTGGATCTCGTTAACATAGTGGCCTCGCCACGCGTTATAAAGACGATTCTTTTCACTGCTGTTCACTTCGACGTCTCACTATAATGAATGTATAAGAAAAGAACTTTCACAAATATACTTCGATGATCTGAGAATGAGATCTCAGAATGATCAGAGAACGAAAGAGGCTCCTCTCTTCTGCGCAAGCCCTTTTATTAACTTCTCGAGGGGCGTTTCCATCCCTTCCAAAGCGTGATACTGCGTCATCGCTAAAAGTTCCAACTTCGTTAATACATGACGGATTTTCAAAATTCAAAAACAGAAAATAAATTTCACCAAAATTCCAAATCAATGCCTTTACTGCAAATGGATTTCCACAATTCTGCATTCCAAAAGTAATAAAAATACCATAGTTTCAGCAATCTCCGTCTTCCTTTAAACTATCGTTCATTGGTTCATGCCTCTCCTCCAATAGCATAGTTTCTTCCTCAGCAGAATTCCTCGTTTCCTGCGACTGCGTCGTAAATCTTGGAACATTCTCGACTAAATGCTGACGTCACTGAGAATCTCAGCTCAAGTAGCCTGCTGGTATAACATATACGTCATCCGTGCTTACGTCATGACTACCCACGTCATAACTATGACAACCATAATTTTCCTTATAATTTCAAATATAGCCACCGTGGTCTCTACATAATTCAATTACGGGGGCATTCTCCTCTCACCACGTTTTAAAAACAGTTGCAAATTGTTTTTAAACTCAATGTTACAAGTATCTCAACTCTCTTGAACACGAAATTGAATTATTACTGGCTTACTCTAGGATAGTATCTTTTTAAATTTCCAGCATTGAACTTGCCGTAAACGACATTATTCTCATCATCGTAGTGTTCATAACAGTTGTTCCCATAAGCGTTCGTAATCCTAAACGGCCCCAGGAACACTAATCCAAATTTGGGGTAGATTTTCTTGGTCATATCAGCCTTGACAGGTCTGCGTAATAATACAAGATTTCCAACTTGAAAGGGTGTACCAAAACGTTTTCCAGCTACTCTTTTCAATCGTTTCTCTGCTGCTTTCTGGAGTTGTTCCTTTGCCTTGTCAATCCTCTGCTGCCTTCCTATGTCGGGATCTCTCGGTATGTGGTTGAAAAGATTATCCCACGGCCTTTCTGGGTTTCTTCCTAGATGAAGTCGCATTGGCACTTCTCCTGTGCTCTCCTGCACTGTAGAGTTCAGACATTCCTCAATAAGGGGTACAAATCTCACCCAACCAGAATGATCATTTGGACAGAAAATTCGACAGAATTTCGAAAATTCAGCCATATATCTTTCTGAGGAATTCGATTCAGGGTAACGCACGCTTGAAAATAAGTGCTTAATGCCAAGCCTTTCCATATCCGCTGCAAATTCCACGGACGTAAACTGCGTTCCATGATCTGACAGTAGATATTCCGGTATACCAGCTTTAGGAAATACAGCATTTTCCAGTCTGCTTACTACGTTCCTCGTGTTAGCTTTCTGCATGGGACTCATTGTAACAAATTTTGAGAAAACATCCACGGTCACCAATAAGTACTGGTTACCCTGGTATCCCTTCGGACAGGGGCCAAATATATCCGTCGCCATGAGTTCGTTTGGCTTAGAAGGAATCATCGCCTTCGGTTTTCCCTTTAATAAAGCAGAAGCATACTTTGCTCTTTGACATTTGTCACAGGATCTAATGACCTTGGCAATACTGGAACGCATGTTAGTCCAGATAAATCTCTCTTTAAGTGTATTAAGAGTTTTATCTAAACCGGCATGTCCAGTTACATGATGAGCTACCCACACTAAATTGACAACAAGTTTAGGTGGCACGACTATTCGAAGTTTTGTATGCGCAGAGTCAGCATACTTGCATACGATGTCTCCACTCAAGACAAAGTGTCGTGAATTTCTCCGTGTAGCCTCATAGTCAACATCTGTATTGTCCATGTAACCCTTGAGGAACCTGTACATTTTCCTTATTGGAGCGTGTCTCTTCTGTGACACACCGATTCGGGCTAACCTCCTAACGGTTTCTTCATCTTCTTGCTCCAATTGTACATGGTGTATCTGCACATTTTTAATGGGGTTACGTGATAGAGCATCAGCCAGTAAGTTATCTTTCCCAGGCTGGTGGACGATAGTAGCGTTAAACTGTTGGGTGAACAAAGCCCAACGTGTCAATCTATCACTCGACATGTCAGTTTGCAACATAAACTGAAGTGCTTTATGGTCAGTAATAATGATGACCTTATGTCCCAGCAGGATTTTCTTCCAGGCTTGTAAAGCTGTCACAAAAGCTAACGCTTCAAGCTCTGTCGTGAAGTAGTTTTCCTCGTGCTTTTTCAACTTCCGACTAGTGAACGCAATGTAGTGCTTGTTGCCTGTCTCGTCTTTCTGGTATAAGACTGCACTAATGCCTATTCTTGATGCATCGGACTCAATATAGAACACCTTCTCAAAGTCTGGGTACTCCAGTTTCACATTATTTTTGAGCATCTCTTTTGCTTTCTCAAAAGCCTCGTCTGCAGCGGTACTCCATTTCCATCTGTTGTTCTTCTTGAGTAAGTCATACAGAGGAGCCATAATTTCCGAGTATCTTGGACAGTGGCTGCTAATAAATTGGCATGCACCTACAAATTCTCTGACTTGTTTTACCTTAGTTGGCTTTGGAAATCTCGTGATTGCATCTACTTTTTTCATGTTTAGATGATATCCATCTTTATCAATAGTATGCCCCAAGTAATTTATCTCCTTCTTCAAGAATTGACATTTTCCAAAGTTCACCTTGATGTTGGCCTCCCTTAAATTCTCGAACAACTTTCTCAAGTGCACTAAATGTTCTGCGGCGCTGGGTGAAGATACGATTAAATCGTCAATGTAGCAGATTACATTTTCTTTCACTTCGTCAGTGAGCTTACTATCAAGTGCTCGAATAAGTGCTGGTCCACTGTTAACCATTCCAAAAGGCATTCTGGCAAAGACCCATGACGTCTGGTCAAATAGGAATCCAGTGTACTGCATACTATCCTCTTCTAGTTGAACTTGATAAAATGAAGACGTCAAGTCAAGAACGCTGAAACAAGCTCTCCCTTTGAATTTCCGAAGCAGATCTCTAATCTTGGGTGGTCTGTCATTTTCTGGAAGAATCTTCAAGTTGATGGTCCTGGCATCGAGACAAAGACGTATCTGACCATTACTTTTCTTCACAACTGTGATGGGGTTTATATAAGACGACGCCTGTTTTCTAATAATCCCGTCTACCTCCATTTTTCTGATTAACCCTCGTACTTCTTGATAGTATTTCTCAGGAATGGGGTATATTCTCTTCTGGTAAGGGGTTTCATCTGTCAGTCTTACCTTGTACTTATAATCCTTAATCAATCCAGGCTTTTCATCGAAAATATCTTGGAATTCCTTTATCAGATCCTCAAATTCCCCCTGAATTTCTTCAAATCCTTCAGTTTTTCTACTGGGTATTTCTTCTAAGTTTTCCACTTCATTAATTATTGTATTCAAAATCTCTTCCCTAAGGTCTATTTCCAGACTATTTTTCACGTCCTGTTCTTCTATCTCTTCTGTGATTATGTACCCATCATTAAAGCTAATACTTCTGTTCTTCATGTCAATAATAGCTCCGACCTTCGATATAAAATCGATTCCAAGCACCATATCAAAATTGATCTTGCTCACCACAATGAAGATCTGTTCATAATTCCTTCCATTGATCTCAAAGTTCAATAACACTTGAATCTTGCATTTCACTGCCTTATCTTGGAATATCCCTCTCACTTTGACGGTAGAAACAGGTAGAACTGTCATGTTCTCTCCTCTTAGCAGACTTTGATAACATTCCTCTGAAATGATGGAAATAATAGCACCAGTATCCATCAGGGCTTTGTACTGCTGTCCATCTATCCGTACAGCAATAATAGGTAATGCACATGGTCTTTCCTCTTTAACAATACCCCTCTCTTCTAGTAAATCTTCATCGGTAACTTCGTATATCTCATTAATCGTAATCAGGTGTGGTGTAGCAATGTATTTACAGGTTCTCACTGACGTTGAGAAATCGGCGTTTTTTTGTTTGTGTTACCGACCTCAAAATTCTGCTGGCTCGTAGAAGGCCCAGGATCGATTACAACATCCTGCCTTTTCTTTTGATTGTCAGCATCTTTATCCCTTAATTCTTTTAAGTATTGCTGGCTTTCCTTTTCTCTTTGCTGATATTGATCAGGTGTCATAACCTGACCTTGAGTATTCTGGTTTCTATTTTGGTTTTGGTTATTCCTATTATAGTTACGGTTATACCCATTATTGTTGTAATATCTGCCTCTTCCATTGTAGTTTCCTCGGTTGTAGTTCCAACCTCTTCTCTGTTGATACGGTCGGTAACCTTGTGATCTGTAATTTCTAAACTGATTATTCCTGTGAGGACCTACATTGTCAGTTTTCTCCTCCTCTGGCTTGTCAGTTTGTTGGACTTGGTCCATATATACCGTATTGATTTCTTTAAACTCCTGCCTTTGACCTTTCTGGACTACATTAGGCATTGGACTTGTGTAGTCTAACCTTCTCAGTAATTCATCCATGCTGGATAAATCCCTGATGTTGGACGAAATTATAAGTCTCCTCACCTCAACTGGCAGCATACGAGAAATCGCATCTATTAGTTGCTCCGTGGACAATGGGGGTTGCAAAAATCTCAAGCGGGACAACTGACTCGTAAAGAAGTCAGCGTACCTCGTTGGAAGAGTACCTGAGTATTTTCTTGAATACACCTCCGCTCTTAACGAATTCTGCGCTTCTATGGACCAAAATCGTTTGATTAATGCCTCTGCAAACTCGTCAAAGTTACTGAATGTGTATCTAAATGCGCGAAACCATTCAAGGGGTCCTCCAATCAGATATCTCTCTACTATCTTCATCTCTCTCTCTCTGGGAATGTGAGCTTCGATGAAATAATCTTTGAGATTCCTTACATACTCTATAGGTGTCAAACTATCAGTGTTACTGAATTTTTGTGGTTTGTCTTCGAAATTCCTGATGACCGTCACGTTCCTCGGATATGAATCCGGATAGTTTTTCCCACTATCTCGATAATTCCACTCAGGTTCCATATTCCTCTCGTCATCCTCCTCTCTGAATCTGGATACACGTTCTTCAGGAGTCACGTCTCTTTCTTCTGGCTCTAGGTTATGTCTTCTAGCATAATTCCTATTCAATTCGCAAGCTAAGCCTTCTGTATCCTTGTCAGTGATTTCTGTTAAGACTTTCTTGACAATCTCTTCTTTGTAGTTCTCCATTAAACTAGCCTCTCCTAACTTCAAATTTTTCAGTTTACTCGTCGTTTCATTTAAATCCGAGACAACTTTATGCATCTGTTCCTCTAATGTAGATTTTAAAGTTTGCATATCCTGATCTAGTTGTGTTCTATCGTCAACTTGTTTTTCGGATAGCGAATTTATCCTGACGCTTAAATCTTTCCTAATCTGTACTATTTCATTGTTAATTTCTATCTGCGTACTGGCAAGTTTTCTTTCAATCCTTTCCTGAATTTGGGTTACATGTTCCCCACTTGACTTATTCCACTCGTCTTTCCATACCGCTACGTTTGCTGTTAACATTTCGGCTATGTCTACTTCGATATCCTCTTTTAATACTCTATTGTGGTCTAATACCTGGGTTCTCATGACCTCTACATCATACTTCAACTCTGCTAAAGACTTTGTTGTTCTAACCGATTCATCGACTAACCTAGTCGCTAATGCAGTTATATTACGCGTACAAAGAGTTTTTGAGTTTTCGATTTCTTCCCTGACTTTATTTACATCTGTTCGGACTTTAGTCATATCTACGAAAACTGTGTTGACCTCTACCTGAATCTTAGTTATGTCACTTTGCACCTCAGTTATATCCGCACGAACGTTATTAATGTCTACCTGAACATTGGATACATCAGTTCTAGCTTTTTGAATTTCTTTTTGGACTTCCTCGACCTTGTCTTGGACAGTCGCTACATCATTTTTGACAACAACAACTTCGGCTCTAGCACAAGAAATATCCCCTCGGACATTAGCTACATCTAGATTTAACATTGTAAGGTCTTTCTGTACCTTAGACACATCAAATTTAACATCATCAACATTTTTATGCACATTGGATACATCTGTGCGAATGTCAGTTACAGTATTTTCAATTCCTAGGGTATTAATCTGTAAACGCGACATATTATCCTCCAAATTAGCAGTACTAGTTTGGATACCTTTCAAACTTTCACCCATACTAGCTTTCAAATTACTAGCATTCTCCTCCATTCTTGCATTCAAATTAGCAGACAAATTACTAGCATTCTCCTCCATCATCTGCTTCATGTTAGCAGACATCTCCTCTAACATTTTCTTCAAACTTTCATCTGCCATTACAATATTATTCAAAAATGGATTGCTGTAGGGACATACATCAAAAGAGCAAAATAACAACATTTGAGCAACACTTTTCACCATATATAAATTTGATCAATTTTCTGTCTTAAATCTAACTTATAACTACCGTATAATTAACCTTCGACGATACTTCATGTTGAAACAAACTCAAGCACATGTTCAAATTTCTTTGGCTCATTTTAAAATATCCTAACACAAATAATTTACATTTACAATCCAAATAATTTAATTTTATCTTTAACATGACTAAAATGTCATAAGCCGGTCAAATAAAATAAGATTCCAGATTATAGGCGATTTTTCTAAGTTTCCAGCCTATTTAACCTTTCTCAAGTTGTATAAGATCTGATCTTTTCTGAGTGTAATTTTCCTAATACAATACAACATTTAATTCCTATATAATCACACTCTTAAATACTACAATTGGCCTAGACATCTAACAAAGAATCAACCTCTTTATTTGAGTCTAATCGAACCTCACGTTTTAGGTTTGCCACTCTTTCTAGCGTTCAACCTGGTAATCCAGTTTTGTTGAATCGAGCCCCAACGTTCTAGGTGTGCCAATCTTTCTGTCCCCGTTTACCTGGATAGTAGGCTGTCAGATATCCGCCCCCTCAATCGGATTGCCAATTATCAATCGCACCGGCACAGTTACATCAATAAAAATGGCACTGACAGATACTATCGAGATAAGAGCACAGAAGTTCACAGGAAATCATTGTGGAACACACCAAAATAGACGGGGGTTCATACTTACCGTTACTTACCTCTTAATTATCTCGGGGTTTGAGTTGAAAACAGGATCACTAAAGTCTGTTCACACAATAACCTCCACCATGACATTTAAAAATGAACCAAGACGAAGACGAGAACTTTGAACTGTACAAAAGCTTTATTTCTAATAAAGGGTATGATTTTACTAACACAACAAAAACAACGTGGCTATCAGTAGCCCAAGTCAATCTGACTACGTCCTCCAGTAGGACTTGCAAAAATTATCATACAACATGATATAAAACATTTTAGCTCCCACGAGCTCCAAATAACGTAATATTTATAACACTATTGGATTGGAAAAGGACGTCAGGGTGTGACATATATAGAGCATTTGGTTTCCTTTTAATAAACATGAGAATGGTATTTATAGTCGCAAGGCCAAAGTGCGGACGACCTCACTCTCTGAGAACCAGATGATGGCACAGCTGCGGGCTACCCTCCAGCCTGTTGCATACTGGTCAAATGCACTCCCTTCTTACATGCTACGTTACGTAAGAATACAGCCTGCGCTCTCAAGCTTTTAAATGTCTACAAAACAACTCACATTATATTTACGCAAATCTTTCAAGTACTTTGCTCACATCCTATTGGATCATTATGTTAATTTCTTAAACTTGTTAACTTCAATCCAAATGTTTAATTAGCTCTTAAATGTTTATAACAAAATCACATAAATTATTTATAACAATTAGAAATTGTTTATAATATTTGTCAAAGACAATAAAAATATTATATTCACGCCTTTATCATCACTCTCGTTCACATTATTTTCAAAAATATTTACAGCAATTATTTACAATATTAACACTTAAATTGTTTAAATTATTAATTTAAGAAATACATTAGCCACATGTTCATTCGGTTGGTAATTTTATAATCCTGTTTAATATAATCGACCAATGAAGGTTAGTTATACATGTTAATGTCACAATCTGGTTTAATAAAGGTTTTAATAATGATTTGTGACGGCAACCTTCATTCAAAATCTTATCTCAAATTCTTTCAAAACTCGTGTTAATTCTAACAGTAACTCACTTGATTAATTTTCAACGAACTATGACAATCTTACTCCAGCGGAAAATCCTTCGCTAACAAGTTAATGCACAATCTGCATTAAAAATATGCCCAAAATCATCATATATTAATCTATATGGCATTAAAAACTTCCACATAACTTACAAAACTTCCACAAATAATTCTTTAACATTTATTCCTGTGGGAACCTCCTTCATATTCAAGGGCATTATATCTCAGCGACTTTCAACACGCGCTGCACTAGCGATTATACATTCATAGTTCCACTTAAAAAATTTTATAATCATTAATTGTTTCCAAACTGTTTTTCTATTTAACCTTCGTAGATTTCATTCATGAACCGAAATGAAGTCAAAACTTGCCAATCACAAACAAATTTAATAGTGAATACGCTTATATACGCCTGTCTGGTCTATCAAAATTTAAGATTAACATCTTAAAAGAAATTGCAGTATGAAAATACTATCTTCAAATAAAGTGCGACTAAAATGCAAAGTAGTCGAATAGAATCCAATTAGACTGGGGAATGCAAACATCGTTATATAAATCTCTAATTGAGAAAAACTCCTAACAAAAGTACTTGACTTTAATGCATTCAATAATTCATTATTAACATTACTCTTTCACAAAAGTGTCTATGATGCAATGATCATTCATAACTGACGATAAATGTCTGTGTTGCAATCAATACAAATAACGACTAGTATTTCCAAGATCGTCGACAACGTAAGAGATTTTAACGCTCTAAAATCAATTAAATGTTCTTCCTTCTTGATGATGACAGAAAATTGGTCAAAGTAATTAAACTGGGGTAGAATTACTTTAATAAAATGACACGCTGTCTGAATTTAAATCTGCCATAAAAATCATTAACTTACAGTCAAATCGTGACTACAAAAATATTAATTACTGAAAAATCTAAATATCAGTCTCAACTGATTCAAAATCATTAACTATGCCCATGACATAACAATGTCTTAATAAATCGTCGAAAAATGCAAAACTCATCAAGGTGTACTGAGAATAAGAATCTCAACAAGAAAATAGGGCAAAATACATGAGGATAAAAATATGGGGAAAATAGTTGCTCAAACATCATTAATATACTCAAATACAATAAACGTTCACGACTACCTTATCTGCCGATTGACGTTCCAGAGGAAAATTCCCCAAAGAAGACTGCTGATGGATCCATTTCACCACGTTAAAGTTGAGCTCCATCCTCGAAATAGGAAATAGCACCCTCGGAGAATCGAACTGCTTCCTTCTCCGTGAATCGCTCTGCTCCTCGAAGACGAATAGACATCCTTCCGGCAATAATCTTCTTTGTGAGTCGGGATATCCCTGACCTCTCTTGAAAAATTCCCTGAAGTTCCAGTAGACAATCGTCATGAAGTTTTGTAGAAATTTCCGAAGAAATTATTCATATTCAGAGCATGAAATTGTTTCTATGGCTGTTCGATGGTATTCAGCCTTTAATTACGAAACATGGGTGTAGATGGTATTCACCGCATGTTCGCTTGTGTGGAATAGCAATTAGCGAAGTTCCATGTCGCTATCTTACTCCGTTGAAGTATGTCCCAATTGCAATAAGCCCTTTTAGCCTTCCATCTGCTCTTCGGTTGTAGTGTCAGAAGAACAAACTGCCGTATTCAATTGCTCCATTATACTGGTATCGTTCTGTAACCAAGCAATCTGAAGTCTTTCTATTCCACTCGCAGCGTCAGCCTTGCGTTGATTCTGGCTATACAAAAGTGCTTCTCTAGTGGCGAGATAATCACTTTTGTCAGTCGTATAAAACTGCTAATATCTTTTAAACTAATCGGTCGAAATTGTTCAGCTTTTCTCTATAACTGCATGTAGCACTGCACAATACAATTAGCTTATCGGTGACCGCTAACTGTTCGAAGCTAAACTTGTAGAAGCTTTCTAAGGTCCGTTTCAACTTCACCTAGTTTGACTTGGATCTCGTTAACATAGTGGCCTCGCCACGCGTTATAAAGACGATTCTTTTCACTGCTGTTCACTTCGACGTCTCATTATAATGAATGTATAAGAAAAGAACTTTCACAAATATACTTCGATGATCTGAGAATGAGATCTCAGAATGATCAGAGAACGAAAGAGGCTCCTCTCTTCTGCGCAAGCCCTTTTATTAACTTCTCGAGGGGCGTTTCCATCCCTTCCAAAGCGTGATACTGCGTCATCGCTAAAAGTTCCAACTTCGTTAATACATGACGGATTTTCAAAATTCAAAAACAGAAAATAAATTTCACCAAAATTCCAAATCAATGCCTTTACTGCAAATGGATTTCCACAATTCTGCATTCCAAAAGTAATAAAAATACCATAGTTTCAGCAATCTCCGTCTTCCTTTAAACTATCGTTCATTGGTTCATGCCTCTCCTCCAATAGCATAGTTTCTTCCTCAGCAGAATTCCTCGTTTCCTGCGACTGCGTCGTAAATCTTGGAACATTCTCGACTAAATGCTGACGTCACTGAGAATCTCAGCTCAAGTAGCCTGCTGGTATAACATATACGTCATCCGTGCTTACGTCATGACTACCCACGTCATAACTATGACAACCATAATTTTCCTTATAATTTCAAATATAGCCACCGTGGTCTCTACATAATTCAATTACGGGGGCAGTACATTCTTCAAGGCCACGGCCGCCTCCTTCCCTCTTCCTTGTCTCTCCATCCTAACCATCCCTTACCTTCCCTCATGAGGCCCCTGTTCGCTTTGCAGGTGAGGCCGCCTGGGCTAGGTGCCAATCCCACCTCACCAGTTGTATCCCTTCCGATTCGATGTTCCCAGCTCTAGGACACTGTCCGTAGAGGCGGTAGTGGTGAGTTCCCTCGCTGAGTCCGTGGGTTCCACCAACCTGGGGGGTAAACGACAAAAAACAAAACAAAAAGCCCTCTTTAGAGATGGTTCAAGTGAATTTGAGAATGAAATACCTCCACATATTCGCTCCTTACGATCAGACAAACATGTATAATTTCATTGAGATCAGAGGATTCACGGTCGCGATATTACATTGTAAATTGGGTGATAGTCAGGATATGTTTGAAGATTCTTCGTGATATATTGGTGTCCTTTGTTGTTTGAGTCTTCAGTCTTTTGATTGGTATGATGCAGCACTCCATGCCTCCCTGTCCTCAGCTAATCGTTCCATCTCTACATAGCTACCACACCCTACATCCGAGGCAATCTGTTTAACATATTCTAACCTTGGTCTACCCCTACAGTTCTTGTCCTCGACCCTTCCTTCCGTAACTAAGCTTGCTATTCCTGGGTGTCTTAGTATGTGTCCTATCAACCTATCTCTTCCCTTCATTAGCAGTCACCTGAAACATTCTCTCCCCTCCCACTAGTCTTAATACCTCTTCGTTTGTAACCCTATCCACCCATCTGATCCTCATCATTCGCCAGTCCTTTAACTGATATAATTTGCCACAACGTGTATTTGACAGCCAGTGTAAAGCCGTAATTTCAAAAGTCAAAAGCATATCGAAATGTAATGTTTTCCATCGGTCAACACGATTGTACCCAATTGTAATGGTTGGTTCCCTAATCCTGAAAAAAAAACAAGAAGTTCCGTGACGAACTAAAGAGCCTACGTTTCTTAAAATGTAAGATTCATGCCAATAATTAATCTATATGGATCTATCTAGATTAATGACGAAATTAAGTTGGTAATATTGAAATTTCTAATTAGTTCGACATACTGTATATGCTACATGGCATAATGTAGCCTAATAGAGAACTTCAATTGGCAGCCCTGGTGAATGAATATATTCTTACTTCCATCTCTTAAGGTACAGAATACAAAATTTGGTTGAAGTCCAATGGATAGCATGGACGTTACGTGCAGTTAAACATTAGATCTAACAGCGCGCATAAAATCATGTTGGCAACAATGACATACATGTATTGGTCAGAAATAATCTGATATAATATGATCTATTGTTGTGTCAATTTTGAATGAAATCCATTAGTTAGTATAGACGTTAAATGCATTTTAAAATTGGACATATCAGCAGGCTTAGAATCAATTTGACAACACTGACTTATATTAGTTACTTCAAATTAATCTAGAATGCCAGTTACTATACGTGTGCAAAGTTTAGAGCTATTGGCTTGCATACTTTCATATATATTGATATTAGTGTTACAAAAATAGAGACAGTATTTATTAACAGTTGGCAGCCCTGGTTACTCTTAAGAATCGGCATAGTCATATCTGTTATGGTACACATAGCACACACGAAATTTGGTTGAAATCCAAATGATAGTATAAAAGTTACATGTATTTAAAGTTGGACCTCTCAGCAGGCTTAGAATCATGTTGGTAGCACTGACGTATGTAAGTTTCTCCAAATTAATATAGAATGTCAGGTACTATACGTGTGCATAGTTTAAAGCCGTAGGCTTGCATACTTTCTGATATATGGGTATTTGGATTTAAAAAATGAGAGCATTTATTAACAGTTGGCTGCCCTGGTGGCTCTTAAGAATACGCTCTGTCATATCTGTTAATGTACACATGGCACACACTAAATTTGGTTGAAATCCAATTGATACTGTAGAAGTTATATGCATTTAAAAATTGGACCTATCAGCAGGCTTATAATCATTTTGGCAACACTGCCATGTATGGCCTCCTGGAAATTAAACTTCGATATTATTATCTAAACGTTTGCCAATTTTGAAATAGCTCCCATTCATACCTTCCAAGATATCCAACATGGACCTCAAATTTCAATTGCGATTTTTCAGCAGTTTGTAGCACTGACATCATTTTCAAATATGGCCGTGAGATATTCAGGTATAGAACTTTACTCCTACCAAATTTTGTTTCGATTGCTGCAGCCGTTTAGGAGTTGATAGGGGGGGATACACACACAGCCAGACAGACAGACAGACAGTAGGACAGACAGACAGACACACATTTGCCTGATCTCATAAGTCTACTTTTTCCTCATTTTTGCAAAATGTGAAAAGTAGGCTAAAAATACATGTGATTAATAAATACACTTGGGTGACCCGTTTCGATCGTCAGGCGATCATCATCAGATCCATTACAATTAGGTTATTAAATGTATGTCTTCAAGTATGGGTGAAATTATTTACGAATATTGACTAGTTGTGTTAGTTGAACTACTACTGCAACTAAATAAGTGTATATATTGTAAATACTATCATCATCATTTAGTGCACGAGCGTGTGAAATGGTCGGCTTCGGTGGGGTAGTTGGTAGCATGCTGAGCTTCTATGCCGAAGAACGCGGGTTCAAACCCGGCCAAGGTCGACGGATTTTTTAAGAGCGTTAAAATCCTTCAGTATTGCTTCATTCGGAGAGGAAGTAAAGCCGGCGGTCCCATGTCATAGATTTATGGCGTACAAAAGATCCTTCCGCTAACTAAACTTGTGTGAAGCTAAATTTCTATGTTAGATTCCGTTGAAAGGTCCTATCCAAGTTGCAACGTTCACCCCTAGATGTTAGTGGCATCTGGTAGCGAAGGTTGGAATTACTTGAAATTGAATGGAACTTGTAGCTCAGCCCATGGGTGTCCGCTCGAAGCAGCTACAGCCTCTGGCGACCCGAACTTGTCTTCGGACACTCCCGGCAATAAAAGCCGTACGATAAATAAATAAATAAATAATTAATCAATATAATACATTTCTTATCATTAGGGTGGATGGTTTCGATGCTACGGAGTATAGTGTCAAAACACAAAATGGCGTCATGTTTGCTGTTGGACTACGTTGTTTGAATTGGGGATATCCCAATTAGTAAAGAAAGACCGAAAGCTATGTGAGAACTGAACCATCACTGTTCAGTGCCGCTATAGAACCTTCCCTATGACGAAGGAACTTTCACCGTAACCAAGGAGTATTATTGAGTGTGATAGCACTGCGGTGCTCTTTACCTCCACACCATATATTTTTTATCGGCCGTATCACCTACACGACTTCCACATCATTTCTACAGCAATCTGATCTCGGCTGCCTGCTTAAGAAATGGAGGAGAAAACTCAACGTCAACAATAGAGAAGCTTATTGGATCATTGTAGCAGGGAGGGAGAAACTCCATTGCACAGGGAGTCCAGCTTGGATGTATATGAAAACATAAAACAAGATGTTCAGTAAAGAACAAATAGCCTACTTTCTCTTAAATGTATGAGTATAGTTATAACTCGTTGTTATTATCAAAGAGTATAATAGAATCATTTCTTGGTTGAAGACCTTACAAACTATTTACCTCTACCAAACGCCACAACCTAGATAAAAACTGCTACCATCATTGAAGAAAGAGAGATAAGAAGTATATCAAGAATGTTATGGATCTGGAGACATAATCGACCGGACTGGCTGCGTGGCTCAGCGGTAACGTTCTCGCTTGCTGGGCCCTAGGTTGCAGGTTCGTATCCTGACGCAGTCAGCTGGCATTTGAGGGTGCACAAATGCGAGGGAGCCGTGTCAGTAGATTTACTGGCACGTTAAAGATCCCCTTCGGGCCAAAATTCCGGCACCCCGGCGTATCTAAAAGCAGCAGTAGTTAAAAGGGACGTAAAACAAATAACATTATTATTATTGTTATTATTGCATAATCGACCTGCCGTGGGCAACATCCAACTTTGAGTTGAGGCATGTCTTTACACGTCTGGTTGTGCATGGCTTTCACAACCCTAATTGAATTAACAAATCTTTCCATGACCCTACAGAGACGTGCCATTCTTCAAGTTCGATGCGCATAGAATGCCAATGGTATACGGTACTAACCAATGGAGTCCCACTTAGACCAGTCGTGACATCTAGTGGAGAAGTATCGAACAATATAACCCTAACAGGGCTAGTGCATTCTAGTGGCCATAAGAAGAAACTTTTCAATAAAATCTTGAAGTTAATAAGTAGGCCGGCGTGCAGTTACATTTTTGGCTGCTAGATGTCTCGAGCATATCTGCTGGTGAATTATGTTTTAATTATATATATATATATATTTTCCACCGTAATATCCACAATATAACGCTTAATTTTAAAACGTCTGAATCATTACAAAACAATAAACATATAACATTTCAAGCAAAAAAAAATAACTCTGATGGGGTTTGAACCATAGGCATATGAGTGATAGGCCAACGCTTTACCACGGAGCCATTTGTGCCATCGAATATCGTTCTATATAAAATGACTTACATATAACTTGTTAGCGAATAATGATTTAGACTAAACGATTTCATCAGTGGAGTATATTATTTATTTATAAAGCATTTCATACAAAGTTTATTTATTTTGTAACAGTACGCTATATTGCATGCAATACTCAAATTAGTGAAATTTAAGTCAGGCACAAGATATCCGCTGCCATCTTGTCTTCTTACCGAGACGGCTCAGCTTTTTAAAATCACTTCTGCACTATAGTATTACAAAATGAACTTTTAATTTCGAACGTGCCTCTTCCTTTAGAACAGGTAAATCGATTCTCGGCTCGATAATCGGAACTGGTGGGTCCCATGATATGGAATATAAATTTCGCATAATTCGCACGGCCGCCATCCTGAAATGGTAAGGCGGATGACCTTGTAGTTTGGCCACAAGACGCGTCCTATATGAAGGTATGTTGTTACCAAATTTGGTAGAGATCGGATAATTTGGTTAGTCGCTATTTGATTTTACGTTTTGAACGTTTGAGTGGCCGCCATTCAGTTTTGGTAAAGATGGCGGCGATATAAAACATGACACTGAGGTGCCCTTTGCTTGTTCTACCTCTGTACCAAATTTCGTTCAATTCGGTTTCACCGTGTTCGAATTGATAGGGGGGGGACAGACATTCAGAGTACACACACTCACACACACATACACACACAGACTCACACACACACACACACACACACACACACACACACACATACACACACACAGACAGACACAACATTTTTGCAAAAATCGAAAGTAGGCTAATAATATCTTGAAAACTAATGTAGTTAATTATTGACTACTGGAGTACTGCACGGATTTTGATGCGGTTTTCACGATTTTTTAAAACATTTTTAGAGAAATGTTCCTACCGGTATTTGGAAACATTCATCTATCACGAAAGGAAGCCGAGCAAAACGATTTAAAAGAAGCAAGTTGAAGAAAAAACAACCTTCGTGCGTCTTTATAGCTTACGTTGGCTAAACCGTTCAAGATGCGTGTAAATTCTTAAGAGTGGACCAGGTATTGATGATTGAACAAAAGGTGTAATGGTTTTCAGTCGGTCTACATGATTTTACTCAAATGAGCTGGGTTATTCCCTAATCCTGAAAATAATTATATGAGAGTAATAAATACACGTGGATGACCAGTTTCGATCGTCAAGGGATCATCATCAGATCCATTACACTGAGGCTATAAAATCTATGTCTGAAAATATGGGTGAAATTATTTACAATATATACAATTATTTAGTGGCAGTATTAGTTGAGATAGTGCACCTCGTCAATATTTGTTAACTTAGTTGTGGTCTATGTGATGTTTTGGTGAGATACTGGAAGTGGTGATAGACCTCCGGAATTTGCTTGTTTGGAGTGAATATGTGGTTGTTGTAAATGGCCAATTCAGATTGTATTGTACCGGCTACTTATCTGGTTGAGTCTTGCGCGGTCCTGTTGGGAGCAGTTAACTTGGTGACTGTATGTACTCGACTCAAGTCGAGTTCAATCATTAATACCTAGCCCACTCTTAAGAGTTTATAGGCCTACGTATATTTAACGGTTTAGCCAACGGGTGAGCTAAAAAGACGCACGGAGTATTTTCTTTTTCTTCGAGTGCATACAGTGACCAATTTCACTGATAAATGGGGAATTGAAGACTACGCGTTTCGACCATCACGCGGTCAATTTTAGGTTTCTTTCAGTTTAATTCTATAAAACAAGGGGACCTGTGCGAGAAAACTCGCATGTTCATTAAGCACCCGCTTGGCTTTACTGCTATGCGGGCTTCTATAAATAAATTTGTTTAAACGCATTTTTTTAAACAAATTGTCGATATTTATGTAATCAGAATACAATTCGTCACTGCTGCTGCGGATAATTCCGTTAGAATATTCTTTTCAATGAACAATGGGTTATGTACAGACTGCCCACCCGGCCCTAGTGTTATGCGGGCTGAATGCGACATAGTTCTGCCAGGGGCTATCGTCTTGTTTATTTGTTTAAACACGCCTTTTATGCAAATAAATATATTTCCGTTGACTTATCAAGAAATTCAGGATTTTTCTCGTACTATTGAGACGATTTGGAAGTTTTCGTACAAACCGCACCTTCTATCTCCTTCTGGTTCAGGAGCTTGAGTTTTTTGTCGCATGAACTTAGCGTAGACTATTATACCTAATAGATATTTAGAAATGTGTTCTTGTTACACTAAGTATACCTCGTCTAGTTAGTATTGCGATTCGCACTGAATCTCCTTATTAAAACTGTTTAATCTATTCTTTGTTGTTGTTTTATAGGTTTGAGTTATACGTATTAAGCACGTGTAAATAGTTCAACTATACAACAATACAATATATTAAAGCATGCAAACTACTTTCTATTATAATTATGGTGACTGATCCGTTAGAGTAGTCCTAATAAGGTCCGGCCGTTGCACAATTTGATGTATCACTGCCGTGTGATAATTAAACTGTTCCACAGTATTTCGAATCACACAACCTCATCATCATAATCGAGTTTGTCCAACTATGGACCACGTAAATAACTCGTCATGATTTCAGTTCTCTTTGGCGCCAGTATTCCTTCATTCTCTTGCTCACAGCTGTCCAATGTTGTTTCTTCTTGGTCGCTGTTTCTGGCTCTAGGAACCCCTCAAATGTGTGTATCTTATTTCTGAAAGTGGTTCTGTTACGGATGTCTTGATCAGAGATGTTCATATCTTGTAGATCCTTCTTTGTGTTAGAAAACCATTTTTCATAAGAGTTGCCTTTTCTATTGGGCTTGTTGAAGTGGTTAAAAATTTTCTTAGTGAGTTTGTCGTCAGGCATTCTTAAAACACGTCCAAAAAATTTAACCTTTTGTTTTCGTATGGTATCTGAGATTTAGCTACATGTTTTATATACTTCTTTGTTACTACGTAATCGGCATGTCAGCAAATTTTGTAGTCCGAGAATTTTTCTTAAAATGTTTCGTTCCTTTATTTCAATTTCTTCAATTTCTTCTTTAGTTGTTAGTCCAGGGCATTCCGAAGCATACAGGCACTCTGGTTGAATTACTGTTTGACGGTGTTGTAGTTTAATCCTGATAGAAATAGCTTTCTTGTTGTATGTGTATTTATCATTTCAAATGATCTTGTCGACTTCATCGTTATACTTGAGTCAAAAGTTATGCCATGCGTTACGGAGACGGAGACGGTGACGTCATGCAGCCGCGCGGGAAGCCTAAGTTAATGGGTAATGGACGGCGAGTGCATGACGTCATGCAGCTACGCGGGAAGCCTAAGTTAATGGTTAATGGAGTCTGTTGAAAGAGTCCTGGGGCATCGAGCGACCTGGGGCTTCAAGCGAAGCGAAAAGAATTCAGGGTGACTCTTAAAGAGGTGTACAAGATGCCAGATAAGAATACAGGGTGACTCCTAAGGGGATATACAAGATGCCACATAAGAATACAAGGTGACTCTTAAAGAGGTGTACAAGATGGCAGAGAAGAATACAGGGTGACTCCTAAAGAGGTGCACAAGATGTCAGACAAGAAAGGAAGGAAGGAAGCTTGTAGTTTAACGTGACCGTCAATCTCTAGATCATGAGCCATGGAACCTCCTTTTTACGTGGAATCCGAACCACAGGACATGGCATTTCACTTCGAAAAATCTCACATGCATTGACCGGGAATCGAACCCGGTACGCCTTGGTGAGAAGCATACAGCTTGACCGCTGAGCCACCACGCCCCCACTGTCAGACAAGAATACAGGTGACTCCCAAAGAGGTGTACAAGATATCACACAAGAATATAGGGTGACTTCTAAAGAGATATACAAGATGCCAGATAAGAATACAGGGTGCCTCCTAAAGAGGTGTGCAGGATGTCAGAGCAAAATATAGGGTGACACTTAACGAGGTGTACAGTATGTTAGATTCAATTCAAGTACAGGGTGATCCTTAAAGAGGTTTGCAAGATATCAGATGCTAATAATGGGTGACCCTTAAAGAGTTGTAAAAGATGTCAGATTCAAATACAGGGTGACCCTTAAAGAGGTGCCCACGCGGGAAGCCTAAGTTAACGGGTAATGGAGTCTGTTGAAAGAGTCATGGGGCTTCGAGCGAAGCGAGAAGGCCTCCTGAGCCTTTCTAACATGTGTAGCATTTGTACCATGCGTCATTTGAAATGATATAACGTCTAGTCTTTCAGACTGACTGTATTTTTTTCTTTTTTTGTAAGTTGGAGAGCAAGCTTCATTTTCCTGGCTCTCTCATGAATTTCTTGTTTGTCGAGTCCGTTAGGTTGGATTATCTCTCCAAGGTACTTGAAATTTACAACTTTATTTATCTTATCCTCTTTGTTGTCATTATGTATCTCGGGGCTTCTTTAATGTTGGTCATGAAATGGGTCTTTTCATAATAGCAAGCCTTAATTTGTAACATCTTTAATAATTACGGTGATTGTAAATAACCAGTGTAAACTTGTAGGGAGCTACATAGGAGAAGGGCAGTAGCTCGAGTTATACATGTTTGGGACTCCACGTCTTCATGTGTCATTTGTATCGCCCAGAGGGATATGTTTCACTCGCTGTGATAACTGATGGTGATAGTCTGAAAGAAGCGCGCGGGGAGCCATGTTGGCTTATTTTGTGGAGTAGATGAGGCTATTCGCTATTCCCCGTGGCGCAGACATTCTGTCTTGCCGAGTGAAATGTGTCAACAGGCCTCCAGGGATACGGAGACGCTCAGGGCAACATCACAGCTGGTTACAATTTACATAAAAAGGGGCGTTATTTCATCACAACATACACCGCAGCTTCCTCGATCGATCAATGATAGTGCCCCAGATCGTGTTTGATTACCGGCCACGACACTCTTGTAAGAGATCTCTCATATCAGGGGCGTATCCAGAGGGGGAGCTAATGGGGCTGGAGCCACTTCGGAAAAGCTCCGAAAACAGCGGTATTTTTGGCGTTATCAAACCACAATTTTCTCTTACCCTTTGATTGTACCATAGGAAATGATGTTAGTAACCTCACTGATGCAGTTAAGCGATCTAGGATTGCCCCACGACTGGACTGGTTAGATAAACGTACGGAAATCCGTGGTTCGAATCCCGGTGCTGACACCAGCCATCATCAGCGTAGTTTACTTCCGAGATTTTCACACTCGAGGTACCAGTTTTGAAGTACAGTAGTTAGATAGTACCTGCCCAAGCGTAGACCCAAATAGCCTACAGTTGGACTAGACATAACTACAATAACACGTGTTAATTTTATTATCGGGCATAATTCATACTGTATACTGTTCAAGTTATAGAAAGTACAAATTCACAATATTTAATTTTTAGCCTACTTTTTACATTTTGCAAAAATGAGGAAAAAGAAGACTTATGAGATCGATCCGGGAAAATGTGTGTCTGTCTGTCTGTGTGTCCCCATCTATCAACTCCTAAACGGCTGCAGCTATCGAAACCATATGAGTAAAGATCTATACCTGAATAATGCATACTAACTGCAAACATATCCTCCCTATATTATTCTGCTAAGGTCCCATTCCGGTTTTGTACCGAAAATAAGGTCCAGTTAACACCAACCTACACATATGGGGTACCTACAGGTTCCGCATAACCCCATGTGTGCCCGAAACGCACTCACTTCCTCTTTAAATGCCTCACAAATAAATAAATAAATACCTTAAAATGTACATTTACAATGGGAGCACGGTAACCTGGCGAGCCTGCCGCTAGAGCGCAAGGCAGCGCGGTGGCGGCAGCCATTTGGTGGGATCGCGGCGTACTGCTGGGCGAGTCTGCCTCTAGAGCGCAGGGCAGCGCGGCGGTGGCAGCCATATGGCGAGAGCGCGGCGTACTGCCAGCTGAGGTATCTCTCAGCAGATGGGTCCGGTGTGGTCTCGCCAAGACTTTCTCTAGGGTTCAATCCTTTGCAAATGCAAAAATTGCTGTAGAAGAAACTCCCGAGCAAACAATAACCGATGAATTCGTTGTAACATCGAATATTGTCTACAAAGAGGTGCTGTGACAAGTAAAAGAAACTGTTCTACATAATTCTTTGTGTTCTTCTCATGTACGTATGCCGTTTAACAACAATAAATATATTTCTTCAATATTTATAACTTCGTTCTCCCACATTCTTCCCTAATACCCCATAAACCTACATTCACGTTGCGAAAGCTCACACGGGCTAACTACTTCCTAGTAATAAATTAAAAATATTAGTTATAGGCCTACTGTATTAAATAAAATAGTTTTAAATAGTTGTAAGTTATATTTAAAAGAACAACCAATGAGAGAGAGAGGGAGAAAAGAAGGAGAGAGATTAACTGAATAACTAAAATCAAAGTAAATTCATATTAAGTTGGGGAAACTAAATTCCACGGAGTTTTTCATTTGGTGGGTGGGAGGGTTAAAATGTGCAAGTTTAATACCGTAATTCCTAAGTTATGTCACAGGTTGAATAAAGTTCAAGGGGCCCAGAATATCTTGGCCTAGGCCCTAGATAGCACTCTAAGGCCCTGCTGAAGAGTGCTTTCCCTCTTTGTAGTATTTTTGTAATTGAATAACGACCGACAGCGGTAGCTACACTCGCTAAAATGCAGCGCTAGACCATGGGGCCAAGCTCTCTATAGACTCGGTAGACGAGGGTTCGATTCCCACCGTCTGCCATCCTTGAAATGGTTTTTCGTGGCTTCCCATTTTCAACTCCAGGCAAACGCTGGGACGGTACCTTCTGACAGGCCACGGCCGCTTCCTTGCACATCCTTGCCTAGTTTCAATCATCTTCATTCATTTCATCTCCCATTAACTCCTGTCATGAGGTTGGTGTCAGGAAGGGCATCCAACCGTAAAAACTATCCACCTCATTAGAATTTCATCTCATCCCCGACCCCGTTGAGAAACGGGAGTAATAAGGGGTAAGCATACATGTAATTGAATAACGGTGGTAAATACAGCATGACTTCGACGTGTAATTTAATTATTAATTTTATTTATATACTGTATTTCTCTTCTTGAATGTATTCGGCGTCGACTCAAGATCGATTGATAAAATATTTTACGTAGGCCTATAAGTATTGAACCAACTGAATGCCCGAAGTGTAGCTCTGTTTATTATTCGAATCAGCTGATTTAAAACCTTGGCAACACAACTCAGCTCTTCGGAGGTCCCGCCTTAACGTTCTTTATTTTGAAATACAGAGTATATTAATATAGCGTCGTAAGCAGTGCAAAGAAAGTTTACTCGTAATTCACGTCTCAAGCTACTGAGCTAGATAACACTGTGTAAGTGGAAATGAAGCAATGGAAATTTGTTTGCACGGAGGATGCAGTTAACGAGCCGTCACTAATTGAGCACGTTATATCGTATTGCTTCCTATCCGACCAGGGCAGCATGGTTATAGGGCGACACTGTCTCCAGACTTGGAGGACGAGCTGGTTCAAAACTCGCAATTTGCCAACCTTGAAATAGTTTTCCGTGGCTTCCCATTTTCAACTACAGTATGTTACTGTATGCTGGACATTCTTCAACTATTAAAGACTGGTTTTCAATCTCGCCATGCATAAGCAAAAAATTCATATCCAAGCTCGAATGGTCAAATGAGAATGTGTCGGTTGTTAATAGTTGAAGATTGTCCAGTATACAGTAAGATACACCACATTTGGAGGCGAGACTTTGCAACACACAGTCACATTTGTTCGATGAACACAGACACTTAGGAATGCGAGAGGTGGAAAGCCCAGGAAGATAAGAAATCCTCGCATATAGGAAACTCCCCTGATTGAAAGCAGACAGTGACGAAGTTAACTGCTCTCATCTGGACCGCGTACGACTCAACCAGATAAGTAGCCTGTACAATACAAGCTGAACTGACCATTTGACAGCAATCACATATTCACTCTAAGCAAAAAAATAGGAGGTCAATCACCACTTCCAGTATATTAACCAAACAATCACATAGACTATAACTAACAAATATTGACGAGTTGTATTATTTTAACTACCACGGCAACTAAATGAGTGTACCTATTGTAAATACTTTCACCCATACTTTTAGATATCGATTAAATAGCCTAAGTGTGGATCTGATGATGATCGCTTGACGATCGAAACTGGTCACCCTGATGTATTTCTTCTTCTTTCCTCAATTTTGGCCATCTCTGGACCGCGTAAAATAACCCATTGTATTCATTGTCTCTTGTTTGCTTTATCCTTCATTTATTCTTCATTACTTCACTTTGACTCCTTCTCCTCTCTTCCGTCCAGATGTTAACCCGCTTCTTCTTTTCCTTCTCCTGGAAACCCCTGATTATTTTGATCATATTTCTGAAAAGTGGTCTGTCCTGAATAATATATATTGTTACTTCCATCTCTTCCAGATCCCTTTATATACTTAGTACCCATTGATTACCAGGTGTATTTATTAATCTCATGTAAAATATGTTTTCAGGATTAGGAATAACCCATCATAATTGGGTATAGTCGTGTTCACCGACTGAAAAACATCAAATTTCGAAACAGACGAAATTTAAACTGAGGGTATATTTGGTCATTATACAACTCATCCGGGGTACATACAAAGTTTTAGCTAAAATTCCAAATGTTCAGACCGAAACCTTACTTCATGTATAGAGATAGTCAAACCTTATGAGGATTGAGGTTCATTCCACACTCGTAGTATGTGTATGTGTATAGAGGTGCTGAGTCTCATGCATTGTTCTTACAGGTGGAGACGGTAGGAGACGCCTACTGTGTGGCCGGTGGTCTCCATAAACGCAGTAGCACACATGCTCAACAGATCGCGTGGATGGCGCTGAAGATGATTGAGACCTGCAGGCAGCACAAGACACACGATGGGCAGCCCATACAGGTGAGCACATTCCCAGGTTATACCAAATTTGGAAATTACCTCCCCATAACATTTACAACTGTTTTCCCCATTATTCAAATTTGGTGCCGAAACCTTCAAGACAGATACCAGTAAAGGAAATCACTTTCGATATATCGTCAATAACAAAATATTTAATTGGTAATTTTCGATTTAAATCAAACAACATCGATTATGACTGTTTATTGTGGGTTAGCGGAATTATTAATAGCCTACTTTTCACATTTTGTAAAAATGAGGAAAAAGTAGACTTATAAGATTGATCCGGGCAAATGTGTGTCTGCCTGTCTGCCTGTCTATCCTTATGTCTGTCTGTCTGCCCCCCCCCCTATCAACTCCTAAACGGCTCCAGCTATTGAAACCAAATTTGCTAAGAGTATAGATCCATACCTGAATATCTCAGGCCATATTTGAAAGTGTCGTCTGTACTACCAACTGCTGAAAAATGGCAATTGAAATTTGAGCTCCATGTTAAGTATCTCAGAAAGTATGCATGGGAGCTATTCCAAAATTGGCACAAATATAGATAATAATATGTCAGTTTCATTTCCAGGAGGCCATACATGACAGTGTTGCCAACATGATTCTACGGCTGCTAATAAGTCACATTGTTATACGGATTTAACTTCCATACTATCAATTCGATTTCAACCAAATTTCGTATGTAGTATGTGTACCATAACATATATGACTATGCGTATTTCAATAGCAACCAGGGCTGCCAACTGTTAATAAATGCTCTCTCTATTGTTGTATCCTGTTAACATTATATCAGAAAAAATTCAAGCCAATAGCTCGAAACCTTGCACACGTATAGTAGACCTACTACATTAATTTGGAGTAACTAATATACATCAGTTATGCCAACATGATTCTAAGCCTGCTGATAGGTCCAATTTTTAAATGTATGTAACTTCTATACTAACAATTCGATTTCAACTTAATTTCGTCATTATTCTACATAAGTATATGTACCTAGGTAGATTAATCATTGGTATCTTAACTTTAAAGAAAAGTAGGCCCTTTGGTTCGTCACGGAACTACTTGTTTGGATATGTGTTTCTTGGATTGTGGACATATACGTTAAATATTAATGGCATGAGTAATACGGCCCTGTACCGTACTTCCCAAATGCCTGAGCGGATGAAAGAGAAAATAAATTGTTTACAAATTGGAGTTTGCGAAATGAATGCATTTCAAAATTCAGGAATGTTTTGAAATAATTGTTAATTATACTCAGTGGCAGTGATTACGGAAGATGGAAATAGATCCTGTCAGGACCATCACCGCGATCTTCTTTAGGACTCCTGGTCGAGGGAGGAAGACCTTCAAAATTGGACGAGGCGTCCTGGGAAGACTCCACTCGCTCCCACCATCAAACAGATCACCGTTATTCGGTTCGGGTTGCACTTCATCAGGTAGTAAAGAATTGTAGGCTCGTAGATTTGTCGTATTTCTACGTCGACATCGGGAGGCTGTCCATTGTAGCTCTCAAAGCGGGCAGTTGGATCTTCTGTTGTTGTTGTTGTTGTTTGAGTTTTCAGTCTTTTGAATGGTTTGATGCAGTTCTCCACGTCTCCCTGTCCTGAACTAATCGTTTCATGTCTACATCTGTTTTAAAAATTCTAACCTTGGTCTACAACTACAGTTCATTTCTTTAACCCTTCCTTCCATAACTAAGTTTGCTATTCCTGGGTGTCTCAGTATGTGTCCTACCAACCTATCTCTTCTCTTCATTAGCAGTCGTCAGACACATCTTTCCTCGCCCACTCGTCTTAATACCTCTTCATTTGCGACTCTATATTTTCCACGTCATGGAATTTACCATTGCGGTGCATTATAAAAGTAGAGGAGGAATCTGACAGGGCAATATCAAGTTAGAATGATATCATGTGGTGTATTCAGTAAAGGATAATGAAGGAAAATAATCAACATAATTCAAAGTCTGTTGTTGAGCCAGAGTACAATATTGACAGGATTGTGAAGGATTTGTTTACTTGGATGTGACAATTAATTCTCTAATTTTTATTAGTGTTGAGAATTGTACCTGATATTTGTTACAACTTTTTTCAGAAAGGATATTATGTGGAGTGTTACAGGAAGTAAAATGAACTCATTTTAAGCGATAGAGGACTTTTATCTAGTTTTAGGGCATTTTATCGTCAAAGGAGGATTATTACAATGTATAGTGTGACTGCAACACTTTATTTCAAGTTTTATATCATGCATAGTTGACAACCAAATAGAATCCCTCCCTATATTATTCTGCTAAGGTCCCATTCCAGTTTTGTACCGAAAATAAGGTCCCATTCACACCAACCTACACATATGGGGTACCTGCATGTTCAGCATAACCCAATGCGTAAGCGAAACGCACTCACTTACTCTTTAAATGCCTCACAATTAAATAAATACCTTAAAACATGTATATTTACAATGACATAATAAAAGAATGCAACACGGTAACCATGGTAACAGAATCTCACAGGTCCATCTATTTCTGTAAGACGCAATGCAATTCCAAACATTACATTACTGTGAAAGTTTCCAGACGGTTATAAGGTTATCACGGAACCAAATTTAGTTGTAAAATTTATCAATACATGCAGTATAATGCGCTTAAGGGGGTCAAGGGGCACTCTAGATTTTTTCACGCAATTTTCACGTGTGAGTGGGGTACGAAAGGTCTTTTTCACCCGACTATAAAGGGTCTCCGAAAACCACTTTTAAAGGCCCTTAAATTAACAGTGTCTGTGATATTCCCAGAAAACTAACTTCACTCTGATATACCTATGAAGGAATGACAAACCCCTAACCACTGCACCAGTAGCTGAATTGATAAAGTCTGATTATTCGTACCAAGGAGAAATCAGTCATTGCATTCATGATTGAGATTTTGCTAAGTGTACTCTTAACAACTAGAATATTCGCGGGCGAAGCCGTGACGGGTAATGCTAGTAATTTCATATTTTTACCAATCACGCATATTTAAAATGTAGGAAAAGGAGATTAAATTGTAAACTTAATTTAAGAGAATGCATTATGGAGTTCGAAGCCATTTTTCAGTGTTGCCATAGTAAACAAAAGTTTGGTGCTTTTCAGTCGGTCAACACGATTGTACCCAAATAAGATGGGTTATTCGCTAATCCTGAAAAAAATAAAATCTCATGTAATTTGGGTACAATCGTGTTGACCGACTGAAAAGCACCAAACGTTTGTTAGGAGAATGCGTTAGCAAAGTTGACACAAGAATCAGGATGTTATATTTTCCAGGGAGGTGATAGTAAATATTTGTTGTGTTTTAAACAATGAACTTTATTTCGGTGACAAGAAAAACACTCAGTGTTTATTTTCATTGTAATTAAATCTCCTTTATTAGATTTGACAATCGAGCGGGGAATGCTCAGTTAAATTTTAATTATTTTTGACACAATGCTGCGAACATTTGTGAGCACATTTATTCTCTTTGAGCATTTAGGGATTTTAGTGGGATATGATTTGTACATTTGAGTTGGGTAATAGATATAGATGTCCTCTGATTTTTTATTGAACGCCTGCATTTGTTTTTATTTTTTGTTAGGCAGATGGAAGAGCAAATTTATGCTATGAGGAATTATTTTGAAGATAAACCCGTAACTTCAGAAGGTACATCATCAAAGACAAAACATCAACAGATTCATGCCAAAAGTACGGTACCGAAACAAAACTGAAACCATCGATCACATACTAACCGCATGCCCAGTAATAGCGCAAAGGGTCTTCGTACACCGACATGATAATGTAGCTAAGATCATCTACCAAGGCCCTAAAACCAACAGTTTTTGAGATATCCTCAGAAAACTAATTTCATTTGATCAACTATTGAAAGAATGCAAGCCGGTAACCATGGCAACAGAATCTGTGAGGCCCATCTATTTCTGTAAGACGCAATGCAATTCTATTTATTACATTACTGTGAAGTTTGCAAACGGCTATTAGGTTACCACGCAGCGGCTTCGGTGACGAGTTGGTAGCATGCTGAGCTTCTATGCCCAAGATAGCGGGTTCGAACCCGGCCGAAACCGTTGGATTTTTAAGAGCGTTAAAAATCCCTCAGTATGCCTTCCTTCGGAGGGGAAGTAAAGCCGGCGGTCCCATGTCATAGATTTATGACATGTTAAAGAACCTTCCACTAATTACACCTGTGTGAAGCTAAACTGTTGCACCGCCCTCCTAAAATAAACATATTCTTGGCGTGCCTCCTAGCTGCATCACTGGAACCAACTAGAAAAGAAAGGAGTACGCAGTGGAAATGGATGTTAATTTCTGACCTGTGCTGGGCCCGTACTCATTTCAGGCGCAGGATGTGGGCATAGAAGTGAACCCTGAGCGTGTGCAATGTATCCAAGAGTTCCCTACTCCCACGAATGTGAAAGCAGTCCGACGATTTTTGGGAATGGCAGGCTTTTACAGTAGGTTCATTAAGGGCTTTTCGGACATTTCAGCGCCCCTGAATTATTTGAAGAAGAAGAATGTACGATTCGTGTGGGGCCCCGACCAGTGTCTCGCCTTTGAGAAATTGAAAGAATGTCTTTCTTCTGCTCCCGTCCTTCGAACTCCGGATTTTGGGAAAGATTTTATGTTACATTGTGATGCGAGTGATGTCGCAGTCTCTTGTGTGCTTAGTCAGCAGGTGAATGGTAATTTGGCACCCATCGCTTTTGCCAGTCGGATGCTTAATGATTGCGAACGCCGGTATTCCACTTTCGAGAAAGAAAGTCTGGCTGTCGTATTCGGCTGTGAACGTTTCAGATCTTTTCTAGAACATCGGCATTTCATAGTGTATACCGACAATGAAGCTCTGTCCTGGATGCGCTCGCATGTCAAAAAATTGGGACGTGTAAATCGTTGGATTCTTCGTCTATCCTCTTTCAGCTTTGACATCATTCACGTCAGAGGCAGTGAAAATGTTGTAGCGGATTGTTTGTCACGCATGTTTGAGGAACCTCCTCCCATTGTTGAGATCCCCGAGCCAGTGAATCTTCTCCAACACATTCCATGGTCTTTTACTGACATCCGTACGTACCAAGCAGATGACCCATTTTGTGTCACATTGCGTGAAAAAATTCTCGGGAAAGATCCTGGTGTATCTGAGTTTTCATTGCGCAATGATGTTATAGTGCATACCGCTCCTCGATCTTCGAAATGTAGGATTTTCGTGCCAGAGAATATACGAAGTATGCTCTTGGCGTATTTCCATGAATCCTGTTTTGGATTACATTTAGGTATGACGAAGACTTTCCATAAAATCTCTCAGGAATTCTTCTGGCCTCATTTGAAAGCGGATGCTTTTGCTTTCGTCCGAAAATGTGTTACGTGTCAACGTTCTAAGCCTGCAAAGAATTCCCGCATTGGACTTCACCACGCTGACACGATGTCATATCCTAATGAGCGCCTCTTTATAGATTATTTTGGTCCCCTAGTTAGGTCATCTTCTGGTCATAAAGCTATACTTACTGTCGTTGATGGATTTTCAAAATTTGTATGGTTATTTCCTGTCAGGGAAATCACGACACGTACCACTGTTAGTCTTTTGACCAATCATATTTTTGGTGTTTTTGGTCCTCCAAAGTTTTTAGTGTCCGATAACGCGAGCGTTTTCCGGTCCAAGTCTTTTAGATCAATGTGTTTTTCTTGGGGAATTGATCATGTCTTTTTGGCACCCTACCACCCTCAGCCAAATCACGTTGAAAGGTTTCATCGTAACTTGAAGGCTTGCTTGAGTGCGTTCCACAACGCAGATCAGTCACGTTGGGACGCAAATCTTCAGTTTTTCTCCTTAGGATTTAACACTGCTCTTCATGAATCGACGAATTCTACCCCTTCGGAATTGTTTTTAGGAAGGCGTATTGTTGATCCACTTCAGCTTCAGTGGAAAATAGATTATCTGGCTGCGCCATCCCGCCATACCTCAGTCAAAGAAAAACGGGAAGTTGCTGTACGGCATCTGAAAAGGGCACGAGATCGCGTGGCGTCTCGCTATAACAAGGGTAGGCAACCTGTTTGTTTTCAGGTGAATGACGACGTGCTAGTGCGCCTGCACCCACAGAGTTTGGCCAAGAATAAGGAGTCAGCTAAGCTAATGCTTCGCTGGAGCACGCCCAAAACTATCACTAGATTTTTAACACCTGTCACTGTTGAATTGATCTCCAAGGAGAATCCCACCGACGTATCCAGAGCTCACATATCTCAATTGAAACCATTTATTGTGTAACCTTCTTATTTGCTGTGATTAATGTTGTCCTTTTTCTGCGTAGGTTAGCCAATCATAATTTGCTTATGTTATCCAAGGAAGCTAGTATTCATATGGCGTCTCCTTGACCTGCCTATTATTGAACCAATTTTGACCGAGGCAGAGTCAAGTACAAATTTACGAGCTCAAGAAAGAAAATAATACAAGAAGAAATAGGCCTACATACTCTGTGTAACTTAATATTTATTGTAAAAATATGTATTTTTGCGAATTCGGCCAGTAGAGAATTTACATTCTATAAATAATGGACACATTATATCGCTTCTTTGTTATTTTAATACGTCACTTTCATGATGGGTATAAGGAGAATGGCAGACTTCGGCGTCAAAGGGCGAAAGTCTTTTGTTTATGATTTTCGTCCGTGTCTCTATCTACTTTTCTTGTCATTGTAACGCGCAGGCGAACCGTAATACCTTTATGACAAGCCCAGGGATCGTCAAAGGAACGCGCGCCTTTGGGGACCCCGAAGGAATTCTGTCCTGATATTGCGATCGCCGAAGCGATCTGATTATTTTTATATATTACTTCATTTTATAACTGTATTCTCTCTGATATGGCTCAATTGCTTAAGTGATTGTTATATCGATCACCCTCCCTCCTCATATTTTGTGTACTGTTATAGTTGTTGACAAACCACCTGTGTGATAAGGATGTTGTGTATTTTGGAACACTTGGGACATGATTGATTTCAAAGCGGTGGTACTTAGTGATGTAAAAAGAAAAATCTTTATTATTATAAATAATTTTTCTTTTGGGGGGTGGTGTGGATCCTGAGCCATGTTTAACATCTCTCATTTCTTTATTTTCTTTGGCGGCCGTCCCGGTAGACTCAGACGCCATGTGAGATGCTTTCTGTCCGGACGTGCCTTGAGGCTCTCCGCCTTATTATTTAAAATGTAATGTTTTTCCTTTTTATTTAACATTGTTATTATGCCGAAGCCTTCCATTCACTCATGTAAGTAACACAACTAACCTTGTTTCCAATATGCTCATTTCCTATATTTAACCTTTCTTTTTGATCTTCGTCGTGTGCTTGGATTTGCTGTGGAACCAATCGAAATGGCGGTCTCCTGTTTTATTTAGTTTAGGTCTACGGATTAACCTTTCATTTGTGCCGTGAGATATATCTGGGAGTGATTTAGTGAGTGTATGTTTTTCTTGCTGCCAGGTGCATTGATGCTGTTTTGATTGGGCATATCTTCGAATGGGTCTCCCGTGGTTTGTGGACGTTGGCGTTTCGACCATTCTCCCAACACGAGGCATGACACCATATATTTTAGCCCTTATGTTTTCCCTTCATTCCATGCTTCGGGCAACTGGATCACGGCGGTAACTTTAAGTAGGCCTTACCGTATTCAGCTCGAACTCGGAACGTAAGTTGGGGACTATATAGGTTTAGCATATTTTGCTAGACTACCTACAAGCACGAGTTGCTTTGTGTTTTATTACTGCATCGTCGGCTAGCATTTTGTGTGTTTGATTGCGTGTATGTATCATGATATATTTCACGGACACTTGACGTCATTTGTTTCTCCTTGTAGTATCTTTGGTTTTTGCATTTCTTTTCTCTGGAGACTGCCAGCTCGATCGCATCCCCATTGCTCGCCACAGCCTTTGCGACACGCACACAGCCTCTTGTTTTATCTTTGCTATGCTTGTTATTTGTGGTCGTCATGACAACCATCCATCTCTAGGCAGAGAAGTGATTGTTGTTGACCAGCGACCGGCTCGATTGCCTTTTGGTCAATTACCTCCTCCCTTTTTACATCATTTTTATTGGAAGTGGCACAGGTATTTATTTTATTTGTTTCCGTTATTTATTATTGTAAGTTATTTATTGTTTATAATCATCCTTCCAGTTTGAAAGTGACTGTATTTGACCCCTAGGGTACTCTTTTCTTTGTGTGTGTTATTCTGGCCGGGTTTTTTTGTGTGTTCGATTTCACTATAATTAAATTTCCATTTCTTTATCCATGTGTCTTATTTAGTAGTGTTTGACGATCGGGCTGTTCTCTCTCTCTCTTCAACCCTAGGCCTAACTTATTCTAGCTTTATAGCACCAGGAGGGTATTCCTACCACTCGTCGTGGGACCACCTTCACGGAGTCTGGAGTCGCTCGGCACATCTGGCCTGCAAGTACGGGCCCAGCACAGGTCAGAAATTAACATCCATTTCCACTGCGTACTCCTTTCTTTTCTAGTGGAAACTGGAACCAAATACACAAAAATGCCTGAAAGAAGAATTGCAGTCTGATGTTCTGGTAACTGGTGATTATGAAGTATCGGACGTGCCAGGCCAGAAAGTCGACTATATTGTCAGAGATTCAAAAGGACACATTTTGTCTCAGAAGGAAGATATCTCGAAAGGAAAGTTTTCATTCGTTACCGAGACATTTGATACATTTGAAGTGTGTTTCATTTCAAGAGTACCACCTCACCAGCGAGGTGTGAATCATGAAGTATCTCTCGTTACAAAACGAGGTGTGGAGGCAAAGAACTATGAAGGGTTAGGAGAAGCAGCTAAATTGAAGCCTCTGGAGGTGGAACTCAAGAGGCTGGAGGACCTGTCTGATGCCATTGTGCAGGACTTTTCACAGATGCGCAAACGTGAGGAAGAGATGAGAGACACCAATGAGTCTACCAACAACCACGCTCTGCTACCATCTGCACCGCCCTCTTAAAATAAACATATTCTTGGAGTACGCAGTGGAAATGGATGTTAATTTCTGACCTGTGCTGGGCCCGTATTTGCAGGCCAGATGTGCCGAGCGACTCCAGACTCCGTGAAGGTGGTCCCACGACGAGTGGTAGGAATACCCTCCTGGTGCTAGAAAGCTAGAATAAGTTAGGCCTAGGTTTGAAGAGAGAGAGAGAGCGAGCAGCCCGATCGCCAAACACTACTAAATAAGACACATGGATAAAGAAATGGAAATTTAATGAATTGAAACCGAACACACAAAGAAACCCGGCCAGAATAACACACACAAAAAAGAATACCCTTCACCTAGGGGTCAAATAAAGTCACTTTCAAACGGGGAGTATAAATATAAATAACAATAAATAACTTACGATAGTAAATAACGTTAACAAATTAAATTCATACCTGTGCTCACTTCCGTGAAAACGATGTAAAAAGGGAGGAAGTAAATGATCAAGAGGCAATCGAGCCGGTGGCTGGTCAACAACAATCACTTCTCTGCCCACATCCGAAAGAATGTGACCTAAAAATTTGATTTGCTTCGAAGCCAAAGAGATTTTGTCCGGGTTAACAGTGAGTCCGGCTCTGCGAAGACGACATAGGACTTCACGTAAATGGATCAAGTGATCCTCAAAAGACTGACTGTAAATCACGAGGTCATCAAGATAGTTAAACACAGATGAATACTTTAAATCTCCAAATAACTCGTCCAAAACCCTACTCAATACTTGTCCGCCGATAGAAATGCCCATGGGTAACTTATTGAACTCAAAAAGGCCGAACGGAGTGGAGAACGCAGTTACCTTACGGCTCTCGGGATCGAGAGGAATTTGATAATATGCACTGTTCAAATCTAGGACGGAATAGTACTTCGCCCCGTGAAAATGCTGAAAAGCGCTCTCCAGAGTTGGAAGGGGAAAGTTGTCGAACACCACCTTAGAATTGAGTCGACGATAATCAACTACTAAACGAAAAGTACCCTCTTTCTTAGGCACCAGGAATGCTGGACTACCATAAGAAGACTTAGAAGGGCTCACAACACCGCGTGCCTTAAGATCATGAATATATTCTCTCATGGCAATGAGTTTGGGTGGAGAGCACGAAAATGGCGCCGACCTAACTGGAACCTCATCAGTTAAATCAATATGACACTCGTAGCCGATAGCGGAACCCAGTTCCGACGTGAGAACATCTGGAAATTCATTCACCAAATCAGATAAAGCGTCACGTTGACTCGTGAATAAAGTAGGAGGGATTAAAACAGCAGAGATACCAGAAAAATTACAAGGAACACTCGCTTCACAAGTATTAAAATGAAACCGCTCCTTGGATTTAAACAAAAAACTGAAGGAATGATCCGAAAAATCAAGCCTCAACCCTGCTTTGTGCATAAAATCAGAACCTAAGATCATAGGCGTAGATAAGTCATCCACCACATGGAAGTTCCAATCCCAAGAATAACCACATATCTTAATATGACATGTTACAACGCTAGAAACAGAAATAGATGACTTCACCGCAGAATAAAATTTTAAACCCCCATCTTGTGGACAAATCTGAGTAACAGGAAGCTGTTCCGCGATGGAGCGCTGAATAAATGAACGTGAAGCACCAGAATCCAGTAAAGTGGGTATCGACAATTTCTTAACACTTACAGGGACCCAAGGACAGAAGTTTCCAGTCGTGGAAATGTTCATTTCCCGGCGAACTTCATTGCATGGCCACTCCGGCGGGTCTAAACCGGGGACCCATGCTCGTTTCCCTGACGCGAAGCACATCTAGGACAGGCTATGTGCAACACGTCACGAAGACCACATGTGTGACAAAACACACGAGAGGGCGCACGGCAGGAATTAAAATGATGCCCCAAACGATCACAATTCCAACATTTTATACGGTTATACATGTTCGGGTTTCGAGGTAACTGTTGATCCTGAGGAGCGGGATTCGCAGAAGAAGTAGCATTGGGAATACTCCCGACAATATGCGAGTGGGGACGGTTAACTGCCCGGTCCTCCTGACGAGATATTGAAGATGGGTGCGCAGTCCTCTGAATCTGGGATTCCGCGCATGCAGTCTCTGGAAACAAACTGTCAGAGGGGAGGGGTGGGGGTACATATGACTTGCGCAGGCGCCGATTGAACTCGCATTCACGTCCTTGATCAACAATGTCAGCCACACTATACACACTGGACCGGCGTATGAAAGACTTGTACTCAGGTGCTAGATTTCTATACACAATATCAACAGTTTCAATAAGGGGAAGGGGCTGCGACAACCTACTTATTAAAGTCATTAGCCCAGTAACAAAATCGTCTACAGGCTCTTCCAAACCCTGGGTACGGCGATGAATTTCAGCCTTCAAGTCATGTTCAAAATCATAAGTCGTAAACCGCTCCTTTATTGACTTACAGAAATCAACCCACGAGATGAAAGATCTGTTGGTAAGTCGATACCATTTTAAAGCTAAACCACTCAACAATAACGGTAGGCAGACAACAATGTCGTCTGGTTCGAGGTCATAACAATGGCAGAGTTCACTGACCCTGTCTAAGAACTCAAATACAGACGAAATTCCCAGTTCACCCTTGCGATGGCCTTTCACCTCAGTCAATGGATTAGTGTCTTTCCCACAGACACTTTCAAACGATAGCAGATCATCGTCAGACTGGATGAGCTCCTTCTTCACGTTACAACCTGGGAGAGAATACATGGCTAAACTACAGAAGTACTGCTAGCTACAATTCAAAACAATAACTACAAATGTCTTGCCTCCGTCCTGCGCCTGAAATGAGTACGAAACAAGAAGTAGGGTTGGTTAGTACATTACCAATGCTGGGGTTCGTTGATAGGGTCCAACTCATTGCACTCTCCTTACAGTTTGTTATTTTTATGGTCCATACTCCTTGGAAGTTCACATTGACTCTCAATATTTGTTTGCATAGTATGCAATAGGGAACATGAAACAGAATAAAAACAACATTGAAAAATATGCAGCGAAATATTAAAATCCAATGGATATGGCTTAGCGACCAGGAGACTTAACCTCGCAACTGCTACCATCTGCACCGCCCTCCTAAAATAAACATATTCTTGGCGTGCCTCCTAGCTGCATCACTGGAACCAACTAGAAAAGAAAGGAGTACGCAGTGGAAATGGATGTTAATTTCTGACCTGTGCTGGGCCCGTACTTGCAGGCCAGATGTGCCGAGCGACTCCAGACTCCGTGAAGGTGGTCCCACGACGAGTGGTAGGAATACCCTCCTGGTGCTATAAAGCTAGAATAAGTTAGGCCTAGGGTTGAAGAGAGAGAGAGAACAGCCCGATCGTCAAACACTACTAAATAAGACACATGGATAAAGAAATGGAAATTTAATTATAGTGAAATCGAACACACAAAAAAACCCGGCCAGAATAACACACACAAAGAAAAGAGTACCCTAGGGGTCAAATACAGTCACTTTCAAACTGGAAGGATGATTATAAACAATAAATAACTTACAATAATAAATAACGGAAACAAATAAAATAAATACCTGTGCCACTTCCAATAAAAATGATGTAAAAAGGGAGGAGGTAATTGACCAAAAGGCAATCGAGCCGGTCGCTGGTCAACAACAATCACTTCTCTGCCTAGAGATGGATGGTTGTCATGACGACCACAAATAACAAGCATAGCAAAGATAAAACAAGAGGCTGTGTGCGTGTCGCAAAGGCTGTGGCGAGCAATGGGGATGCGATCGAGCTGGCAGTCTCCAGAGAAAAGAAATGCAAAAACCAAAGATACTACAAGGAGAAACAAATGACGTCAAGTGTCCGTGAAATATATCATGATACATACACGCAATCAAACACACAAAATGCTAGCCGACGATGCAGTAATAAAACACAAAGCAACTCGTGCTTGTAGGTAGTCTAGCAAAATATGCTAAACCTATATAGTCCCCAACTTACGTTCCGAGTTCGAGCTGAATACGGTAAGGCCTACTTAAAGTTACCGCCGTGATCCAGTTGCCCGAAGCATGGAATGAAGGGAAAACATAAGGGCTAAAATATATGGTGTCATGCCTCGTGTTGGGAGAATGGTCGAAACGCCAACGTCCACAAACCACGGGAGACCCATTCGAAGATATGCCCAATCAAAACAGCATCAATGCACCTGGCAGCAAGAAAAACATACACTCACTAAATCACTCCCAGATATATCTCACGGCACAAATGAAAGGTTAATCCGTAGACCTAAACTAAATAAAACAGGAGACCGCCATTTCGATTGGTTCCACAGCAAATCCAAGCACACGACGAAGATCAAAAAGAAAGGTTAAATATAGGAAATGAGCATATTGGAAACAAGGTTAGTTGTGTTACTTACATGAGTGAATGGAAGGCTTCGGCATAATAACAATGTTAAATAAAAAGGAAAAACATTACATTTTAAATAATAAGGCGGAGAGCCTCAAGGCACGTCCGGACAGAAAGCATCTCACATGGCGTCTGAGTCTACCGGGACGGCCGCCAAAGAAAATAAAGAAATGAGAGATGTTAAACATGGCTCACTGTATAGGTTAAGAAAGTAATCAACGCTCTTAGGTCCCTACGTTCGTTGCCAAGAGCCGACTGCGGTGGCGTCTAGTAGCTAAGTTCTAAACTAGGCCTAGTGGTCGTTGACGGTGGCGTTTGGCGGCAAAAGTAGGAACTGTTGGAAAAATTGAAAGTTGCAGTCCGTACTTGAATTAAAAAACAGGTACACACACTAATACAGCCATCACAATTAACACCGGTTATCAGACAGATACTACACACACCCAAAGTACACGGGGCTACATGACCGCGTTGTCGCAGCCCCTAAACTGAGGAACCAACCAACCAACCAGGTTACCACGGAACCAAATTTAGCTGTAAAATTCATCAATACGAATAGTGCGTTTAAGGGAGTCAAGGGGTACATTAGAATGTTTTTACAAGATTTTCACGTGCTTGTGTGGTATGGAAGAACTATTTTATATCCAAATCCCTATATTAAATTATATTATTATTATTATTATTAATATTATTATTATTATACCGGGTGAGTTAGCCGTGGTCGTTACGGCATGACTGCTGGCAGTCGCTCACATCCGGGTGGCTAGGAGGTTCGAATCCCCCCGCCGGCAACCTTGAAGATGGTCTTCTGTGGTTTCCCATCTTCCTTCCAGGCAAATGCCGGGGTTGGTCCCTAACAATAGGCCACAGCCGCTACCTTCCAACTCCTCGTCCTTACATCCAAACTTTCCTCCCCAACTGTACTTGTAGCTCACCCATTGGGTGTCCGTCTCGAAGCAGCTACAAAGCTGGCGAGCTGAACATGTCCTCGGACACTCCCGGCACTAAAAGCCATATGCTAAAAAATATATTATTATTATTATTATTATTATTATTATTATTATTATTATTATTATTATTATTATTATTATTATTATATTATGGCATACAACGACGAGACAAAGCTCATTTCTTGCCCCTCGGTGTCAGAAACAAAACTGGAGGGTTGCAGAAAACTATATTTTAAGGCTCTAAAACCAACAGTTTCTGACATATTCCCAGAAAACTAGTTTAATTTAATAAACTAACGAAGGAATGCAAGCCGGTAACCATGACAACAGGTTCTCAAGGGGTGACATCCAACTTTATAACGTAGACTGTAAAAGTCATCAATGCGCTTAAGGGGGGTGAGGGGTATCCTATAGTTTTCACGTGATTTACACGTGTGACACGTCTTAAAGAATAGTATTTTTTGAGGCTTTTAGGAATTCGGGTCATTGGAGGCAAAAAAGGAACTGAATTTTCATGCACCATAAGCCTTTATAATTTATTAAAGGGGTCTTCCTGTGAATGGGGACTTTACACAACGGTGAGGGTCAGTCTTTATGTGAGGTGTATTGCGTTTCGTCTACGAGGTTTTCAATTTTATTTTCATGTCAGGTAGAACACGTTAGGTGAATTTAGTTTGAGCACATTCTAACTTATCATTTCTTTTGGCGACAAACGGGTTCATCGTAATGCCCGTTGCTCACGGTAAAATGTTTCTTAAAATTTATTTTACAACTAATTTTATAAAAATTTGACGAAAGCAAGCTGTGTTGTTCACGGTAAAATTATTTTATAAAATCCGCGGATGTATCAGGATCGCCATCTACCGATAAACTTCTGAACCAAGAATCAGCTGTTCAACACACATTGGTTTGAGAGTATGGCTCCAACAAACAAAGCAAACATTGCAAAAATTGCTGCTTTAGCTACAATTAAATATCGTACAGTGGTAAAAAGGAAGAAAAGAAATGCTAGGAAGTCCTGGACTCGGGAATGGAGAAGAGAAGAGTAGAGGAATACTCTCCTTGGTCGAAAATGAGTTGAGGTTAGAAATCAGAATTCATATAGGAATTATTCGACAGGACAAGGCAAGGCATTTCTCCTGAAATGAGACTGCAAGTGAGTTCGAAACCAGTTTATCTTCGCCTTCACATCAGCCTGGCTTGTGTTCGGTCGAATTTGTGAAACACATTCGGCGATTGAGATTTCTGTCTCCCTTCTTGCATTTCTATTGTGGTGTATGGGCGTTTTAACCTCATACAAACACTGATATTTCTGGTACTCGTCCAGTAAAACACTAACAGCTTGGGAGCCCGTATCACACGATACTAGTTAGTATGAAAGCTTCTACCAGTACTGGTGTACACGCTGTATAGACGCGTCTAGCACCGTGTGATATGTACCTTCCATGCTAGGTTCTGCCTTCCATAATAGCTTCCATACAACTCACGAAATTGAACAGGTGCCATTTTTCCTGGCAGTTTTCATGGAAGTTTGAGTACAACAACCAATCGGATTGCTTTTCTCGTTCAGGTAGATATCCTAGGGGCAACATAAACAAGTAGATTTGTTATGTGGGTAGGCCTACGAATAAATACATCAGAATTAAACTATATTTTCTTTAAACAGTGTCTGTGTGATAAGCGTAGCTATATCCAGTAAATACAGAACGTGTCATATCGTTATTATTATTCTGGGATAAATATTTAACTATTTAAATTCTAATAGTTATCACGAATGGTATCCGTCCATGGTTACAGTATTTAGGGAAAATAAAAATTTTAAATGGAAGAAAACACAAAACAAAGTTGCAATATTGCTGTACGACGTAAGGAGGAAATTATAAAATAATTAAAAGGAAGTAAAAATCTCCGCCCCTGGATAGCCTTGAACCCGGGATCTTCTGATCCGCATGCGAGCGCGATACCACTTGCACACTTTTCCAACTGACGGTTCAGCAATGTGTTGCACTTCTTATAAGCGCGTATGGTTAAATATCCAATTATTACAATTATATCTTAAATATTGATTGGAATTAATTCATTCAGTACCACGCATATTTTCAAATGTACTTAAAGCAAGTTTCATGACCGCTTTGCGTTAATAATGCGAATCAACTGTAAATTTTACCCCCAAACGACAACCGTCCTCCATGTTTTATTTTCGAAGAGTTTGTTTACAAGCGAGCTTCACAATCTTCTCACCACGTGGCGCCAGCATCATCTTCATGTCAGCTTCCCTGATTGGTTCGTTTCGTAAAATTAATTTTACGGAATAGAACATGTCCTATTTTATGAAACGTTTTATCAAAGGTTTTATAAAACTTGAATTTGACCGTGAGCAACATAAATTTTATAAAATTAAATTATTGTACAATAAATTTGAAGGAAAATTTTACCGTGAGCAACGGGCATAAGGATGATATTGATTGATACTGTGTGGTTTATGTATCCATATTTGGACATCATGGTGATATGTTGTAGGTTGGTTGGTTGGTTCCTCAGTTAGGGGCTGTGATGATGGTGCAGTCATGTAGCCTCGTGTACTTTGTGTGTGTGAGTAGAATCTGTCTGCTAACCGGTGTTGTGATGGCTGTATTAGTGTGGGTTATCTGTATTTCAGGTAAGGACTGCAGACGATCAATTTCAAGCAGTTCCTACTTTCGCTGCAAAATTCTGCCGTCAACGATACCTAGTTGTGCGCTTGGCTACTAGATGCCACCGCAACCGGCACCTGGCGGCAAATGTTGGAACTAACCTAAAAATTTAGCTTCACTCAATTGTAGTTAGTGGAAGCTTCTTTTACATGCCATAATTCTATGACATGGGCCCGCCGGCTTTACTTCCCCTGCGAAGGAAGGCATACTGAGGGACTTTCAACGCTCTTAAAAAATCCGACGACTTCGGCCGGGTTCGAAGCCGAGATCATGGGCATAGGAGCACAGCATGCTACCAACTACGCAACCGAGGCCGCTGTGATATGTTGTAGTCAATGCATTTGTCTGCCTGCCTTTCTGCGTATGTTTATGTACGCCTATAACTCGTGCTTGGATGTTTGAAGCATCGAAAAATTAGGTATGGTATCCATGAGAGTCAATACACAAATCATTTATAAAACTCTTCACCGTACTTCTCATAGAAGGATGCGTATATGAAAAAAACTTTTCAAAATACTTGCTAAAATAGGCGAAATATAAAAATTATCCTAGGAGGACGACCAAAGCATATGTTGCGCTTCTCAATGTGAGACACACAATTCGGGAGTCTATGAAGGGTCTCCGAAAACCACATTTTAAGGCCCTTAAATTAACAGTGTCTCTGATATTCCCGGAAAACTAACTTCTCTCTGATAAACGAATGAAGAAATGACAAGCCCCTAACCATTGCAACAGTAGCTCAAATGATAACGTCTGGTTATTAATACCGAAGACCGTTCGAAGAACGGGTACTTCTGCGAGTCAGAACTAAGACCCAGGAAAAATGCAGAAAATACATGGGCATGGCAACAAAATAAATTGTCTTTGGAAAAAAACAAACAGTCCCTGTCATCCCAATTATAATCTCAGCCACAGGAGTAATACCAAAATAGCTCTACAACCACTGAACCAACCACTCAGAGAATACAGAAAGCAGCAATACTGGACAGCTATCATATAGTCAGGACATTCTGCAGTACTCATGAAATACCAGCAAAGTTTCTTGTGTATGCATAACAAAGATTTTCCGTTGCACCTAAACACATTTCGTTTGATAATGATAGTAATAATAATAATAATAATAATAATAATAATAATCTGTATATTAAGGTTTTCACGGCCCGGATTATATAAATAATTCATGTTTTTTGGGCTAATGACGTGTGTATTTAGATTAGAACCATGCGTTTCGGAGAAACCTTGCCTCCTTTTTCAATGGAATCAAACAATGAGGCCAAAGAAAGTATATCAATGAGATTACAAAAATTACAAAAGATATAGATAAATTCCTCGGTTCGTCACCACAAGCACAAGATAAAAACAGTTTTCGGCACTATGACGAAAATTGGTCAACGTTTAGCATTAATCAAAGATAAATTGTCCCCAATACTACAACCTGGGGTGTATGAAGTCCCTTGTACTTGCGGAAAAGTCTACATTGGACAAACGAAACGGTTCATTGCAACTCGCATCAAAGAGCATCAAAGGAACATCCGTCTAAACCAACCTGACAAATCAGCTATAGCTGAACATGCCCTGTCTTCAGGGCACGATGTATGTTTCAAGGATGCTCATGCGCTTGCCCTTGTTAAGCACAACTGGTCTAGAATTATAAGGGAGGCAGTTGAAATTCGTAAAAATCACAATAATTTTTACAGAGACACTGGATATCTGCTAAGTGACACTTGGCTACCAGATATTAGGGATCTAGGAAGATAGTTCCTCACAGTCTCTCTGTTCTTCACCTATTTCAAATTGTACTTTTTTCCTCTATGGCTACAGAGCGTGGATTTGATCTCCTTTGTTCGTCACTGGAGGAGTTTCCATCTGTTTTTCCGCCGTTGCCTGTATGACGTTAGGTATCGTTCAGATACACTTCCCTTTTGTTTATGTTTCCTTATATCCATCTAACCCTCCCACCTCTACCCCCCCCCCCTTTTTCTTTTGGACATCCTCATTCTTCGAGGAGTCTCTATATTTTCACCCCGCCCCCTTTACCTTCTCCTTACTTACTACTTTGCCCGCCGTTCTACCATGGTCCATACAGTAATTTCTGGCAGCTGCTCTCTGGTGACGAACCGAGGAATTTATCTATATTTTTTGTAATTTTTGTAATCTCATTGATATACTTTCTTTGGCCACATTGTTTGATTCCATTGGAAAAGGAGGCAAGGTTTCTCCGAAACGTATGGTTCTAATCTAAATACACACGGCATTAGCCCAAAAACATGAATTATTTAAACAATAATCTGCTAAAAAGTATTTGAAGTGTATTATGACTTTGCTTGTTTGGTAGGCCTATGATCTATTTTCCTAATATCTCGTGGAGAAGGTTGGTAGGTAACCTCCAGCCCGCTAAAGGATGGCCGGAAAAAACACCGACTATCACCCAAGATGGCCATGATAGCAGGAAGTCTGGTCCATGAAGCCTATCTTCTCGACATGCAGTAGCTCGAGACGATCCTGGCAACCATCCAGTCTCTCCCGGCGCCTCTGGTGACCTGCGTCGCCTGGGGTTCAGCGTCCAGGTGGCGTCCTCATCCATCAAAGCTTTTTTCTGATGTATGACCTCGTCTTAAGATCAATACATCTCACCGAACCTGAATATACCTCAGCATGTCTGCCTTAACTTATTTCGGAGCATAGTGTGTTTGCTTGCTCTTTCCAGATCACCCTTACATTGAGCAAAGGTAATACATTAATGCACACTGTGCTCATAAATGTACTACCGGTACTCCACGTAAGGACACTTAACTTAAGCTTTACAAAATCACTGGCATTAAAACAAATTATCAATCTGAAATTCCTAAAGAAACGTACGAATTTATGTGAAGTACATCAACCTTCTATAACTTATCCGTATTGACATAGAAATTAAAATACCTGTGGATAGGTTAAGTAGTTTTATTCCACATATATAGGACTAGATTCGCTTAACATGTAACCATCCTCAGCTAAAATGAAATTGGAATACTTAACAGATTTTTATTCACAATGTAGGAATACTCGTAAAAACTGGTTTATTTATTTATTTATCCGAGTCCAAAACACATACAAATATAGGCTTCATATAAATTGCACTAAATTTCATTTCTCCAGTGTTCAACTGATAGAATGGCACAGTCATTAACTTCTATCAAGTCCTGCATAGCACATGGTCTTGATAACATGCTGCAATTCAGAAGGTGCTCAGGGTCTTGTCTTTCACCACATCTACAGAGTTCTTCAGCACTCTATCCCCAATTCATTAAATTGCTTTTGCACCGACTCACACCAGTTCTCAGACTGTTTACCGTCTTCCAAGATTCCTATTGTAGATGGTAGCCTGCTGCCGGCTTCTCCTTCATTTCCCACGATCCTCCCGGTGATTTTGTTTTCCAAAGTTCAATTCGGCGAGCTTCAGCTGAGGAAGGAAAGGATATTGTTGTTTGGAGGAAGCTCCATCTTGATTTTAGCCTAGGTGGATGGACATCAAGTCTATACATTGGGTGTCTTGGATCTGTTTCTTGCTTTTTCTTCTCTACTTCTGCCGCTACTTGTCTTTTAACTTCTGGAGGTTCTACTCTCATGAGCGGAAAGATCTTATCGACAGAAGTTGGGCGTAGACAGCCTGTCACAATGCGGCCTGTCTCATGGAGGGCAACATCTACTTGGTTGGCATGAGCAGAGTTCCTCCAGACTGGGGCAGCATATTCTGCAGCAGAGAAACTCAGAGCAAGGGCAGTTGTACGCAGGACACTAGGCTGAGCTCCCCATCTGGTGTTTGTGAGCTTCCGAACGATGTTGTTCCTGGTGCTGCTTGGTTTCTACCAAGACGCCTTAAGACACACCAAACCCTTTAATACTTGTAAGGACATTTCATTAACATAGAATTTATGGAACAAATTTGAATTCAAGTAGTATTTTCATATGAGAAATATCAGGTGTTGGTATTCTTGTAGATATGGTGCTGCAATGTGACCACAGAGTCAGCAATGATGTATTCAGCAAGAGTGAGCAGGTGATTCTTTTCTAATCCGAGGTTCTGGAACAGCTCCACAACTTCTCGATTGATAGTGCACCTGGCACCAAATAACATTCTTCGTACATTGAAGATGTGATTCCTGTTCTATCTCGGTATTTTTCCCGAAAGTAGAGAACGCAATCTTCATAGTTGGCCTTTTTCTCTTAGTCAACTTTTTTAGCCTGATTTGGTGTCTGACTGTTTGCCTCTTTATCTATGATGGGAAATAACATTAACACATTGCGGATTAGGCCATTGTTGCGCTCAACCTCATATTGATCTTCAGTCGGCCAACACACATAAAAGGGCCCTAGTATTTTGGGCGGTTAATATGTTCTATTGAAATATTAGAAACCATTTATCAGTGTTGCCTAGGTAATCTATTAATAGAATTGCTTTTCAATCGGTCAATATAAGTGTGTGTAATTAGATTGAGTAAGAAGTAACAATTATTTTATCACATTAATGTGAGTTTGTCTGTTCTTAGCTAACTTAGTCGTTTCATCTCTACATAGCTACCACCTGAAAGAAATGTTTGTTCTTGTTTCATTTAAGGGTCCCTGCACATCGTGGTAATTTAGCCTCGTGTACTTGGGTGTGTGTAGAATTTGTCTGAAAACCTGTATTGTTGTGATGTCTGTAGTAGTAGTGTGTATTTGTAATTCAGGTGAGGATTGGGAAGGGGGCAGTCATGGCCATAAGTTTGGAACCATCCTGGTATTTGCTGGAGTAGAAATGGGAAACCACAAAAAACCACTTCCAGGATGGCTTTTCTGTTTCACCTCACGAGACTGTGTGACCCTTGTTTAGATCCACAAACCAGAATGTAATTTCTTGGCCGAGCCGGGAATCGAACTGGAACTCAAACCTCAGGGGCGGTAGCCAATAATACTAGCGAGTACGCCACGATCAGGTTTGCCGTTTGCTTGTGATGCGCGTTAATACATGCAGATAGACAGACAGGAACTGGGCCAATGCATTTAGCATGAAACACACTAAATATCAAGTTTTTACAGAGATGTGCAAATTAGTCTTGACGGCAGTTTTCCAAAATTCCATTTATACTATTCACAGCGTAATGCACTAAATATGTTTGCAAGGCGTTGAATTTATTTCCCAACATAAATGGGGGATGACATCCTCCCCCGCGCTGTTATTGTGGTGTTGAACGTCAAACGGTTCAACACATTGTACAAGCGTGTCCCTTACGAGCATTCCGTGGTGACCCCCAGGAGTACTTCTTCGCAACAAATCAGGCTATTGAATACATCACAAATCTGGATATCTGTTTGTGACTCAGTGTATAGACTATCATCTAAATATGTACATAGACTATAATTATCTTTGTGCAATGTGTTTCCAAAAGATAAATAAATACTTCGAATGTTTAACCAAGGGTGTTAATGATATTTTCTTTTAAGAAACTGAAAGTAAAATGATTGTTTAGAATTTCCACTAACAGAGGAGCTTTGCTAATGTAAAATGCCACACTTTTTGTTTTGATTCCTTCACTCTACTCATCTTGTGAATTTAGAGCAGAGAGATTTAGGGTATTTTTACTGATGATTCGTTCTTGAACTATTCAAAGATTCATGAACTATGGATTGAAATCACCTTACTTAAAGAGTACAGTGTTGCCAAAATATTTAGGGACACCCGTATATTTCAGACTTGAACAGACTGTCCCTATAGTTTTAAGCTTATAATGTATTTTAAGTATAACTAATGTAAAGTACGTACTCTAACATCGTGTTTGGTTGAAAAATTGAGGACTGTAGCTCAAATAGTTCATGAGTTATTTTGTTGTTGTCTTTTATGGCCTCCAAATAGTAAGTTTGATTTTGAAGAAACCAAATAATATAATTAAAAAGCTATCCAACAATGCATGCTGATTGTTATGTGGTTCCTAGGAGATAACAACAGCTTTACTATGATCCCTGTTTGAAGGCTTTAAAGAAGTTCTTAATCATTTTGCCATCATTTTAGTAAAATTTCATTTTCCGTAGATTTTAAGCCTAATAACACCGACTTATGAATTGCCACAACGTTTGAACTGAGGCAGCTAGCGCGATGAAGTTTTCTTGGCTGGCTTTCTTGTCTTGCAGTGGTGGGACGCAGCTGCGCGCGCTATCACCAGCCTACAGGCCTACAGGTTGTGGCAATTCAAAAATTGGTGTTATTAGGCCTAAAATGTGCGGGAAATGAAATTTTACTAAAATGATGGCAAAATGAGTAATAACTTCTTTAAGGCCTTCAAACAGGGGTCATATTAAAGCTGTTGTTATCTCCTAGGAACCACATATCAATCAGCATGCATTGTATAGCTTTTTAATTATATTCTTTGGTTTCTTCAAAATCGAACTTACTTTTTGGTGGCCATAAAAGACAAAAGGAAAGTTATAACTCATGAACTATTTCGGCTACAGTCCTCAAAAATTTAACCAAAAACGATATTAGAGTACTTTACACTAGTTGTACTTAAAACGATATAAAGACCAACTCAACCAGACCATGAGGAGAGTAGAGATAAACCCAAATACTTGGCATACTCTTGCACTGGATCGCCCTCGCTGGCGTGCTACCATCTCAGCTGCAGTTGCACAGTTTGAGCAGGAACGTCGTAGACAGGAAGAGGAAATTCGCCAGATTAAGAAGATATGTCAAATACTACCACGTCCTCCACCCTCCATCGGATGCAACATATGTGGTCGCATGTTCTATGCGAGAATTGGCCTGATAAGCCATTAGCGCCATCTTTCATCGACTGGACTAAAGATTATGGGACTGCAGGCGAGAAGCGTCAACTCGGATACGAGTATCAGCCGACGACGACATCATAAGTTTAAAACTATAGAGACAGTCTGTTCAAGTCTGAAAATACGGGTGTCCCTAAACCTTTTGGCAACACTGTACATTCCAATGTCAATGAAAAGTAGAAAACGGAGCCAGGTCAAGTAACCCTCGGAATCCACTATTTAAAAGCTTCCAGACATAATTCCTTATGGAAAAAGGTGTAAGTCCACGGAGAAGAAACCATTACTAAGTAGAGCAAGAAAAGATGCCAGCAGTTGGTCAAAAAAGATTTAGAATAAAATGTGTGACTGGTTTAAATTCTTCATTTGATTCTAATAATTTACACACCTCTATATATTCTAAACAATGTACAGAACTAAGGATAATTCGTACTTGGCAAATTCCCCCAAACTGTCAGTGTCTCTGACATGTTAAAGTCATTGGGTTGGGAATCCCTACACAGCAGAAGACATAAAAGAAGACTCCAGGAGATGTACAAAGCATTCACAGGGGAGCCGGCCTGGACTGAGTTGCGAAACAGAATGCATGAGCCAGATTATATGGGTAGGAGTTCACGAATACAAAATTGGGCCCATCATTCAAAAAACAAACTTAGTTAAGTATTATTTTATAAACAGAGGTATTCAAACATGAAATGAGTTACCTCAAGAAGTCTTAGAACCTTTTTCTAACAGTTTAAAAGCATTCAAGAAATTAAATGTTGCATTCAGGGAACACAGAGACATTATGGAGAGAAATTGAGATATACAGCATGTAAATATCTTGTTACCACCAGGTTTTGCCTAACTGTAACAGTACCTATTAATAAATAAATTTTAAAAAGCTCCGAACTGAAGATGTTCACGTGACGAATGAAACATTCCATCGCCCTAATTATTTTTTAGTAGTTTGTCATAAAGAAGCAACTGTTTCTGTATTTGTTTAAAATTCTCCAATGTTCCCCCAAACATTTCTAGAGAGCGGTGGTCCTGAATGCAGGATTGTTTTTGATGTGTGTGGAACCCTATGTGTTTCAGATGAGGATCGGGATTCACACGGGCACTGCGCTGGCAGCTGTAGTGGGTCGCACCATGCCACGATACTGCCTGTTCGGACACAACGTCACCATCGCAAACAAGTTCGAGTCGGGCAGCGAACCGCTGAGGATCAACGTCAGTCCTACTACTTACGAGTAAGTTACAATAATACAGGGTGTCTCAAAAAATGTACTAACACTTTGAATGACTTTAAAATGATTATTTATGAACAAAGAGACAAGTTTAAGGGCTTCAATTATAGAAGAGACATCATGCAAACGAAAATGAAATTGTATGGTCACCCATACAGAATGGATGGCAATAGGCTAATCGAACGCGGGGCCTCCGAATGTGAGGCAGGTGCGCTACCCTAACACCACGGAGCCGACAAAAGCTTCCATTAATAGTTTAATCTAAAACATGCTGCTCACTATCAAGTTATGTTTTAATAGCCTAAATGCATTTCACATCTGTATCAACATGTTCTTTGCATAAGAGGTAACGGCGAAAATAATGTTTGCTATTACCCCAGTTTGGGCTGTAATGCCGAAAGTTGTAGTAATTTTAAAACTGAATCCTAAGATATATGTACAGTATTTGAATGTTATTATTGTGAGTGTTTACAGGGAAACTGGGATTGATTTTAAAAATCCACTTTGTTTTTTCATCAGTCTTCGGGGGTTTATAAAAACTGATTTCAAATCTTATGTGTTCGGCAATACCCTGGTCTCCCCTACTTGGTCAACAATGAAAATTCAAAATTCTTGAAATTAATTGGCATATTATAATGATCTATTGATGGAACTACCCATCGCCGTCTACAATTATCAAGCCGTGTCATAAGGTTTGGCAACACCGCCCATCTGTCATCTGGGAGGCCTAGCGCAAGCACATGGTAACTGCTAACACTGCGTAAACACATAGATTTTGAGGCCAAATGTTTCCGAAAATACAACAGAACATAACGTCCGCTAAATCTACACACGAATATCACAAATAAAGGATACATATTATCATGCTATGCACTGTCGATTCTCGATAAGGTAATAATAAAAGGCTGTGCTGTTCCTCAATGTCCCAATGTCTGAAGCTTTCTTTTATTGCTGATAAGCTCACTGCCATCATTGACGTGCTCAGAAAAATAATGAAGACTATTCTTACGACCTTAGAGACTGGCTTTGATTTTTTTTAAAGCTTCAATTTTTGTCCATACATGCACTCATCATAGTCACAATAGGCCTCCGAGCTTAATGTTGCCAGTCTAACAATAATGCTCCACTGGTCAATTTAAAAATAGGTAGCTTTCTAATGAAATCTACCTAGATGCACTTTCCAACTTAATACAGTTCATAATGTACTGGAATATAGAGGCCACATGAAGATATCTACCAAAACTAAATTACTAGGCACTCATCTCGCTGTAGTGATCTAAACGTAGTGATGTAACCAGTTATTTTAATAGTGCTGGCATAATTTGACGTACAGCCAGGAACACAACACTTCCTAGGCATCTGAAATAGTTAAATGAAATATTAGTGAAGAATTTGTTGGTTTAATTCATTAGCAGGTATTAGTTGCACATGCAACTTAATACGGGAAATACTCACTTCTACAACTTTCAGCAGGTCTGATTTACCACGAGGAATTTCACGGGTGTTGAAATAGTTAGTACGAACTGCTTTTAGATGCTGTCTTATCAAAATAAACGATATTTATGAATAAAACTTAGCATGAGGTCTTACGTGTTTATAGAACTTACGGACTCTACTAAATGTTGCCAATTCTACCAACAGCATGGCTTGAGAATTATAGACGGCAATGAACTACCCTATCCTGGATGTTTATTTCCCGCCATGTTTTGTATGTACAGATTCCTGAAAGATGATCCTGGGTTTGAGATGACGCCGCGCCCTCGAGAGTGTCTGCCACCGTCGTTCCCTGCGGACATCCCCGGCACGTGCCACTTCCTGCACCAGTACCGCCACCCCGCGATACCTCGGAGCAAGAGCTATTCGCTGGACGAACACGTTGACATGGCGCTCAGTGAACTGCACTTACACTCATAGAAACTCAACCACTGGACCCTTGGGACGGAGAGCTTTGTAACTCTATATACTCGCTCGCCATCTTGGTTCTCCTTGCTCATGCTCAAGAACTACTATCACAACATACGTGAGGACTGGACTGGAGGAAGTAGTGCTCGTGTTCTCTTAATGTTGGTGTGTTGTTCTGTACTCCTTATTGGTTTAAGCGTTCGATTAATCAAATCTGAGGCGGTTTCTGTGGCATAGTAGGTAGCATGCCGTGCTTCTATGCCCAAGGTCGCGGGTTCAAAACCGGCCGTAGTCGTCAGATTTTTAAGAGCGTTAAAAGTCCCTCTGTATGCCTTCCTTCGGAGAGGAAGTAAAGCCGGTGGTCCAATATCATAGATTTATGGCATGAAAAAGAACCTTCCAATAACTACACTTGTGTGAAGCCAAAATTTGTAGGTTAGGTTTTATTAATGCTCTTAAGTTTCAACGTTCGTCACCGGGCGCTGGTTGCGATGGCATCTAGTAGTAACAAAGTTCACAGCTAGGTGTCGAGGACGGTAGCATTTGGTAGCGAAAGTAGGAACTACTTGAAATTATCGTCTGCAGTCCTTACTTGAAATAAAAACAGATGACACACACTAATACAGTCATCACAATTAACACCGATTATCAGACATACACCCAACGTACACGGGGCTAAATGGCCGTGTTGTCGCAGCCCCTAAACTAAGGAACCAACCAATCAAATCTGACAGGATTGTAACCATTAACTAGGTTAGGTTACGTAAACCAAAATGCAACCTTTAAACAAAAAGATAGGCTACATTCAGTTTAGGACCCAGAGGAATTGTGTTATTGATCCGCTTAGGGGCTTTGCGACATCGTGGTTGTGTAGCCTCGTGTGCTAGGGTGTGTGTTAAATCTAATAATAATGTTATTGGTTTTACGTCCCTTTTAACTACTGCGGCTTTTAGAGTCACCGGGGTGCCGGTATTTTGCCCCGAAAGGGATCTTTAACGTGTCAGTAAATCAACTGGCACGTCTCCCTCACAATTGCGCACCCTCAAATGCCAGCTGCCTGTGCCAGGATTCGATTCTGCAATCTTGGGCCCAGCCCGCGAGAACGTTACCGCTGAGCCACGCAGCCAGTCGTGTGTGAAGTATGTCTGATATCCTCGGTCAGTATGTGTATTTGTAATTGGAGGTAGGATTTGAGTAGGAAGCGGAAGTGGTCTTAATTTAGGTCCCATCTCAGCATTTTAATGGTCTAGAAGGCACGGAGAATCACTACTAGGATGGCTCTCATCCACCTCTTCTCAGTTCTGCCTCACGAGGCTCAGATCTGAATAAAATATCTTGGCAGAGCCGGGAATCAAACCCAAATCTCCACGGTGATAACCAAGAACTCGGAGGAAAGAAGTTAATTTAGCGAGAGAACTAAACAAAAAGTTAAAATGAATTCAGTTAATGGTATACAAAATTAAGCAGTGCACATAAACTAAATATCCACTAACAAATGAAGATTTTCCCGAAACAATTCACAGTTAGTAGCAAGGTTTGCATCTTTCATGACGTCAGGGAATGACGATTGGACACAATGGAACAGCAATTCAACGCCTCAAACGTTGGCGAGTATGGCGGCTCCCCTAGCATGCTAATCACCCAATCTGGATATGAGAGGGTTTGTGCTATGTCCTGCATAATGTGACTGCCTGCTTGTGTATTCTCTGCCAGATGGTCCAGAGATTATAGTCTGTCGACTTCCATTGGTCAACTCATGTTCTCCTCTGAGCCCGACGGTATTAGGGTAACCGAGACCTAGGGTGTATTTCATTTTTCTGTCATAATTGGCCCTTGTCTCATCTTTCCTGAAACCCTCATTTTTCTTATCTTCTTTTCATGGTACCATTTGCCTTCTGCTCAAGGCCTTTAAGAAGGTAGAGCGTGTGTAGCCCCACCACCTCTGATGTACCTTGGATGGTGCTGCACCCACAAGAGAAGGTGGGCGCGTGAGTTGGCAATCCGGAGGTTTCACCTTGTTTTCGATTGTCTTTGGGGTGGATCCTCTCCTCTTTCTCTTTCCTATCTGCCTCTCATGGCTCTATTTATTTCTGAGTCTCTTATCTTCATTATTCGAGGGCTGAGAACATTTGTTTTCCCTGTCTGCTTTTTTATCCTTTTTCTTTCATTTTATTGACATTTCTTCTTAGTTGTTAAGTCAGTAGTTAGATTTAGTTGTAGGTTTTTAAGTACTCATCTTTCATTTCCACGATCACCCAGATCATTAGAGGCCAATAACGTTGATGTTAGGCCCCCTCAAAACAACAATTATCTTGAATTTATAAAATATTCAAACCAACAACTCTATATACAATATTTTGGAGATGCAATATCTCAAATTAGTATTAATGTAGAGCCGTATATGAGCTTTGTATGCCAAAACACACCGCCATACCGTATATTCAAGATAGTGGCTGGTCATACTATTGAAACTTTAAAATCATTAAGCCAGTATCCAATTGCGCAATTAACACGCAACGTTGTATGAGAGGAGTAACAGATAAGGTACCTCGCTTGCATATGTATTTGGTTATGTTTTCTGCAGCCTACATGACATCATCAGCATAGAGGCGTGGCTTGAGAAGGTCCGATGTAACAATGGCATAATAAAACACTTTGTGGCCTAAAAATTACAAATAACATGGATTAAACAGGAAGAGAAATTTCACAATTACCGGTAATAATAAATACAATTTAAAAAAAATATCGACGTAGATACCGTACTTCACCAAAATTGCAAATATATAAAAAATTGAGATTTTTCCCCCCAATAACTTGACCACGTTTGTAACCTTAAGAAAGAAACTCTGTTGATATCACCAAATGCACCTACCAAGGAAGCTCAGAGTATTTAAGATCTAGTACTAGAGACCAGAATTCGTGAAATAGCTGGGTTTAAATCCTACTCGTGTTTTCCCATCCCTCATTTCTCTCTCTAATAGACCACATCCGCTTTCCTCAAAGGTTCTTATCGCACTGGACAGAACGTGGAGGCTTGACGTCTCTCGTTCAAATCCCTAAGATGACCGATATTGGTGGCTTATTGTTTGTAACGTACCTGTTGCTTGTTGATTTGAGAATCAACGGAAAGGTAGAGGCGCTGGCATTGTTCAATAGAACGGAATAGAGCCTATAAGGCGAGCGAGTACACCTAGTCTTTAGATACCGTAATCTTAGTCTGAAACAGATGTTGTACGAAACCAAATAATTGGGAATCTTGTCCGCTTCATATCCGGTAGTCTAATACTATTGAGATCAAACTAAACGTCACCCAGCGACGCCAAAGCAATCGCAAGAAAAGTTCCATAACATAAAACTGACTTCTGTTTAGTTGTTACGCAAGCGAAGATATTTTTAGAGAATGTAAAAACCTTCTAGGAGTAATAGAATTATGTTCCTACAGGTCTGAATTACTCTGACCAGAAACGAAGGGTCATCTTTTATGCGGTCTTAGGCATTTATATGAGCAGAAAATGGAGGTTGTTGTTTTAATTTGAGGAGTTTGGACATCGTGGTCATTCAGCCCCATGTACTTGGGTGTGAGTGGATTCTTTTGTCTGAGAACCTGTGTTATTCTGATGATTGTATTAGTGTGTGTATTTGTAATTCAGGTGATTATTGGGAACTAGATGACCGTGCCCTTAAGTTAAACACCATCCCGACATTTGTCTGGAGTTTGGGAAACCACGAAGAAACACTTTCAGGATGGCTGGGGTAGGAATCGAACCCATCTCTTCTCAGTTTTTCCACATGAGGCTGAATGTGCTCCGTTCCAGCCCTCAGACCAGATTTAAATTTCTTGGCTTAGTCGAGAATCGAACGCGGACCTCCAGGATGACAGTCAGGAATGCTAGCCACTATGCCACGAGGTGGTCGTCAGACATTATAATCTTGAGAAAAGGGCGCACAATAAATGCTGGTTTTCCAGGAATAAAGTTTTTCTTAGTTTAAACCTGAATACGAATTTATGATGTTAGATATCAATGGTCCTAAAATAATTTAATCGTGAATTTATTTCTAAGTGAATGATACGGCTACTACATTTTGCAGGAGTGATTGTAAAACGGAATGAATACATTGATAACGGTCTTGATTTATGTTCATAACGTTTTGTAGTTTATCTCATTAATACAAAAAAAAATCCTGGTCCGAAGTGATCAAACGCTAACAACAATGTTAACAGGCACGGAAATATTTCGTGTACCGGTATATTTCCTTTAATTTTTTGCTAACGATGTTGTCTTTGATGGATCGAAATTTGTGATGTTATCAACCAAATACAACGTTGAGAATTGCGTCTGTGAGGGACTCACCAAATTACTTTCAGAAAGATTCAACATGAAAAGAGACTTTCACAGAGGTTCATCGATCCGAATGTAAACTTAGCTTTAATCGCATGCGTATCCCATGCCCCTGCTGTGGAAATTACTGTAATACTCGTGTAACGAGTAAAGTTGCTTTGTATTGCATTGTAGCACTCGATTTAAGTCCGTAAGAATATGACACATCGTTCACGAAAATTTAAATGTTTATTATAAACAAATATAAGATTACTTCAGTACATTAGAACCATTGAACAGACTGAAAAATTTAATTACATGATGATAATCGTGTGGCCTCCGGAGAGGCCGAGTGCAGGTCTTTCTAGTTGACGCCCGTGGGCGACCTGCGCGTCGTAATGAGGATGAAGTGATGATGAAGACGGCACATACACCAAGACCCCGAGCCACGGGACGTAATCCCAGGAGATTAAAATCTCTGATGGCTCGGCTGGGAATCAAACCCGGGGCACTTCGGGCCAAAGCCTAGCGCGCTAACCATTCAGCCACGGAGCCGGACATTACATGACTTGTGTGTAATCGTCGAAATTTGCCCTTACTCCGACTGATTTGAGATCCGTAATTTTAGATGGTCAGTGATATCTGGTAGAAATGCTACCACAAAACCAGCAGCATGTTGTTGGCTGCAACATCAGTCTAAGCTTCACCAACTACCGATAAAGCGAACAAGGTTTCCACCGAAACGTCTGGTAGCATCATCAGATTCTCTTTATTTCCTCGTTTGTTTCATTAGGTATGACCCAAGATGTCTGGTATTCCAGCCTCAATCAGCGTGAATGAAGATATTTAGGGATGTGTTGGCTATTCGCTTATTCGAATCTCGATTTGCATATGTGTTGACAGAAAATGACAGATATAAGTGTGTCAATTGCTGTTTTAAAACTTCATTAGGTCCTGAATGTAGAAGATGGACTTGTGAAAGCGCTTGGTGTGGGTTTATTACTCCATTTTAAAGATCGTCTGTGCTATGTGTATTTCTCGATGTTCACACTTGTGTGTTCTTCTCTAGACTCGGCTATAATATTCTTCAATAAACTCTATTTTTGGACTGAAAGGAAGAGTATTTGATTTACGTTATGAATACCTGAATGCAGACAATGAAGACTGACTGTGAATGTAGGCAACTTTATTTGGTACTTCCCCTTCCTCAACATCAACCATCCAGATTCCAGATCCCCCTTCCTGATCGGAACTTCAAAGAAGCAACACTTTGCTTGCTTACCAAATATTGTAGGTCATTTTCCACTTCAAACGGGAAGCCAAAACTTTAACTTACATAAACAATGTTTAAATGTTAGTGGGACGGCTGTAACTACTCTCATAAACGAAAGTGGTCATGAATTCTGAACGTTTCACCAACATCTCCACGGCTTCTGCCGGGGATTCAAGAAAGTAACAGTGTAAAACAATTTAAGCACTACGCATGTATGAGTAGATGGAAGCAAGAATGGAGATTGAACAGAGCATGCCTTGTTGTCAAAATTTCAGTTATCTTGGCATAGGACACAGCAAAATGCAGCTTTTCACCAATGTTTCAATATCATTTATGATTGTAAATGTATGTAAGCTACTGAGTAATGCCTGTGAGTTCTGTAAAATGTACTACTGATAGGATCAATATTATTATGTTTCCTGTCTAGTATGTCTCATTTTAGCGCAATTCTGAGGTTTTGTCAGGTTTTACTCACATAAATTACGACGCTTCCTTTTAAAGGTCTGACCAGCTCCGTGTTTATGAACCTGCTTAACTTGGCAATGTTAAATTCAGCGAATTTCGTGTACCTATCTTTTAAGATTTAAAGTGTATTCCTAGAACTTTCTTTCTTTTCTACTGTACATTATAAGTGGATACCAGTGAGTTCTCTAACACAGCGGTTTTGGGTTTGTTTACTGAAATACATTTTTTTTATTTTCAACAGCAATTCGTTTGCATATTTTCTCCCTTTTTTGTTTGTTTATAATTTCTAAACAAATCATAAATGTTTAAAAAAAACATGTTAAACAGTAGCTGGCATTTCATAATATGTGGTAAAAGTGTTAAGCCTCTATCAGCAGTTCCTAAGAAATCGTGCACTGAATTTCAGAAAAATAAACTTTCGGAAAAATAAGTTCAAATAAAACTGTGAAGGTTGTCTGCCAAAATACTTGTAGCTTTTAAAGAACAAGTAGATTTACCTCTTTCCACCCCAGGGTGCTGGAAAATTAAGATGAAGGTTCAGCATCATAGGACTGGTGTGGGAGTTTGTTGTTTCCAGGGGTGTAACACGAGGTCATCTGCCTTTATGTAAGGTACTAGAAACATGAGTCAAACTTTAATTTCGAAAGTTTCCAAAAGAATATTCCACGCCAAATCCTATATCAAATTAATCAATAAATTATGCACTAATATTTAAGACAAAAACATCTTGTCAAGTTTTGCCATATTTTCTGGGGTCAGCTCTGCTTAACAGGCAGACAAAAATGAGAATAATTACGTTAAAATGAGAAGGAAAGTAAATACACGCCTGCACACAGGATTTGATTGTCTCTAAAACACATTTGCAAAAGACGAAATTCATCAATATCGTCAGTTGTTTGCATGGGTTACTTTCATAATCTAGCTTTAGAACTCAGAATACCAGGAAGCAAGCGAGCGTTGCAGCAGTATAGGGGAGGTAGCACCCATTGTTCCAGTGCTACTAACGTTTTTTTTTTTTTTTTTTTTTTTTTTTTTTTTTGACATTTAGAGATTCTGTATGTCATAAACGCTAATAGAAACCACGCCTTACACAAAGAGACGAAGTGGGCGTCTTAGCCCCTTGGCTAAATAAACCTTTCTTTCTTATACTCACATACATTATGTTTCTATAGTAAATAATACAACACGGTGGTCACCCAAAGTAAACTGAGATCATTGGCGGAGGCAGGGAGATTATAAAATAGTAACAAGTTATTTGGACTTCCCTTTCACCTTTCTTTCTTTTTTATTTATTTATTTATATATTTATTTATTTCCTTGGCACTCTTGGTGACGACAAGAATTTAAATTTCTTTTCTCAGTTCGGAACATACAGTACATGATCCGGTTCAGAATCCGGAAATATTGAAAACTTAGCTACACACTAAACTGTTCCCATGCTGCTGATATGGAGCAGGTGGGTGCATACCAGTGACAATAAGTTAACAATACAATATTTATGTACGGTTATAATTTATCAGTGGGCAAATTGTGAGTAAATCTACGTACTAAAACCAGACAGCATTTATTGGCTCCGGGTCGTCACTGTATTGCTTTTGCTATAACTTAGATAACATAAAAACATGATTTCTTCAGGAATTCATCTAAAGTTCGTAGTATTACAGATCTATGCTAAGATGTGATCTCCAAGAAACATATCTGCCTTCTTCCCGACCTTCTCTAATCTGCCACCCCGAAAAGAAATGCCTGAAACAATAGCTTGGTACATGGCTTCTTTATAGTATCCGTTCTTTCATTAGATAAAACAGAGTTCACTTTTAGGAGAATACTAACGCCAAGTAAAGGGATATCCCAGAGATACAGAATATATTGTTTTCGTCTGATTGTCTATTCACTGTAAATGTACATATTATATTATATTATAGTTGGTGAATCAATATCTGTATGGTAACCAAGTTAAGGGGAACGCACGACTTTTCACCTGCTGGATAAGATCAATCTTTTCTCAGTGGGTTAGTAGAACTCCTAGCAGCTATGTATCCAATAAGATATAATCTAGTTCAGGAACACCTTAATGTAAATAGTGACTGGTCTCAAAAAGTATTTTTATCATTATTTAATGGCAAGTTCTTTTGTTCCCCTGATTTACTGAACACGATACTATTGCAACCCTTCAATTAATTACCATATAAGTTCATATTTCCATGGTGTCACTCGAATTACAATATTCAGTTTGTGTATAAACATTTTAATGTCCTTTTGCTTCCCCAGAATTATTGAAATTGTCGGCTTATTTTCTTCAAAAGAAATAAAAATTATATTTTTATATTTGTTGACTGTGTCACCTTTCCTTACATTCTGCTCACTGTATGTGGTAAGTGTTCAATCTTTCAGGTGTCATTGCTTTGCAACAGTACTTATTCTACACTGAGCCTCGTGAGACAGAACTGAGAAGAAGTGGATTCGATTCCCACCTCAACCATTCTAAGCATAGTGCTAATTTCAACTCCAAGAAAATGCTGGGATGGTTACTAACTTAAGGCTACCTCCTTCTCAGCCCTAGTTTCAAATCCATCAGACCAATCCTACACACTTCGAAAAACACGGGAGTAAATCATCACTCATTCTGGGATATTGTTTCCTTTTTCTGTACCCCGGGGGCATAGGACACTATGTCACAAAAATGGAATTGTTCAGGAGAGCAGTTTAAAGTAATTTCTTTAATGTTTCACTTAATTACTCAGCTATTTATTATTTGAAATACTTGAAATTTGGAAGCAACTTTGATTTTAGTGTAAAGTTTCAAAAAGTTTGTAAAAAGTTTCCAAGGGCCTTTTTGTTTTCCTTTTCTATGGACGTGGTGTTCTATGCCTCGAATTCATTTTGGAACTTTCAGGACATAGCGTTTGCGTTGTGTATTAATAAAGGAGATAAGGTTGACGAGAATATACTTGTCAATGTACTTACTGATATTATAAATTACAGCACATGAAATAATACACAATCGTAACTAAATATTCACACAGTTTTGGAAGATCCCTCTCACTATGTTAACTATGCAACATGACTTTTCAGTCACAAACATCATTATCATCCTCACCTGGGTATTTCCTGTTCGAATTAGTACGGTATGTAACAAGTCTTTATAAAGTGCATGACAACATGAAGGTACATATGGCAGTAGTGATATTATGTCATCGTATTTTAGTTTGGTGATAGGTTTTGGTGGATTGCGAAGAGGGTCTGCAACTGCTGGAGGTGCATCCTTCTGTCTGGTGTATCTTCTTATATCAACCTTCCTGAACTCGCTGTCGAACGTAGTTCTCAAAAATGAAGTTCCAATGTTTTCGTGACTAAATTGCAAGTGCACTGTTTAGGAAATGAGAACTCGCTGTTTATCAAGATCCACTTTTATTATCACAAAGGGTGAGTTTGGAACTGAATACAGTGACTTCAATCCCCTTGCTGGAACACTGTCGGACTAATTGCTGCCCGTCCCATGGTATTAAAATAGACATATTAGTTTTTCTTTTTTCAATAAGGGCGTGAACAGTATCATCTTCCATGTGAGCATGACCCTTCAACAAAAATTTGTGATTTATGCACTTAATTTGAGGGTACCTCTGCAATATCACAATAAAGCACATTATGATAGCTATATTCTAATTTTGGCCATTGCAATTATCTGTCCACAGTGATATCTCGTCCACATCTGAGCCTGGAATTAACATTATTGTGTGCTTTCTGAAACATCTGCTAGGTGTGCTGAACACTATCTCCACATGGCGCCCGAAAACAAAAGACAATTGCAGAGGCATATGAATAGGCCTACATGTCCACATAGTGTTGTATGCCTCTGACCAACATGGCACATTGTGCTATTTCAACAACACAAATATCGTTTACAATAAGGCTCTGGACATAGTGTTGTATACCGCTAGAAAGTGCATAACACGGAGAGAAGAGTTATGGTAAAAAGTGAATTTGACAAAAAAAAATCCTCCGGGGTACAGTTTTGTACATTGGATATCCTCTGCTTTGCAATACCCTCAATGTTGAATGATTTCTCCTAAATACTTAAACGTGGCAATTTTAGAAATATTGGCAATTCCAAGCAATTTTCCAAGTTAGTAATATAATAATAATTTGGGTTCGGATGTTTAAGACCTAAAAATAGCCCGAATATGAAAGCAAATATGACCTTACAATGACGAAATATGCCCTGAAAATGACTGATTTAAGTATTCATTTATGAAAAAATAGGCTTATGAGATCACCTTTTGTCCGTGTGTCTGTCTGTATGTGCGTGTGTGTGTGTGATGGTGTGTCCCCCTCTAATAACTTCCAAACGCCTGGACCGATTTCAATGAAACTCGGTAAGTTCATAGCACTATTCCGGGAAAACCCCGACCGTGCCCTTCAAATTTTGTTATGTCTCACCAATCAAACATGGCGACTGTGCGAACTATTTCACCAGCATTCAATATCTCCAAAACTATTACCGATATCATCCTGGAATATTTTACGGTGATAAAGGGAACTACTAGAAGTTCACCTATGTAACGTTTGAAAACCTAGTAACCACAATACCAACATGGCGGCCAAGCGATGTTGCGACTTTTAAATAGACGTTTCTCGCGATTTAACCTACCAAACGCAATAAAACGTGGTACAGTATATGTTTATACACATTGTAATGCACCGACATCTAACTTCGTTCAATTGTTTACACAACCTCAAGATGGCGGCAGTGCGAAATATTTCACTGGCATTCTGTATCTCTGAAACTATTAACGGTATCGCCCTCAAATTTTGTACGGAGATAAAGGGCACTACCGGAAGTTCATCTATAAGACTTTCAAAAACCGTTTAACTACAAAACGAATATGGCGGCCAAGCGAATTTGAAAATATTAAATAGACCTTTCTCGTGATTTAATGATCCAAACGAAATGAAACTTGGTACAGCAAATGTTCATACACTTTGTAATGCTCTGGTATCTAATTTAGTTCAATTGTTTACATAACCTCAAGATGTCTGCTGTGCAAATTTTAAAATTAAGTTTTTATTTATTGTGTCGTAATTATGCGATCGAAGTGAAAGTTTGAATAATGTACCTACGCAATAATTTTCCTTTAATGGTACATGACTCTATGGCCTATACATTGTGCCCGTTTGGATCAGGATCCAAATGACCACATTTTGAAAAATACCGAAATCAGATAAGCACGAGAAAATATATCTCAGGGTCTATCTAGGCAAATAATTAGATCTATCTGGCATCCCTGATTTCGGTAATTCTCAAGTAGGTAAGGAGTGAAATTATTTTTGGAAACACACACTTTCTTAAAATATCTCAATTTATTGATAATTAAAATTGACTTTGACTGGCAAAAAAAAAATTCAAAACACAAACAAACACACAATCATTTTAAAAATCAACCTGCCTATCATTCACCACTTCGCAAAATTTGATAATCAGAAATCAAATTCCATTTGATATCAAAATTAAAAAAATAAAAAATTACATATTTACACTAGATAATCGCTTTCATTAACGAGTCCGTGTGATTCATCCTATTTACATATCTCGTTGCACATTACGAAGATTCGTCGTTCGTTGAAGACATTCAACGAAAATCTTTTCATTTTTTTCCTCTTTTCAAAAAAGAACAATATATATATATATTAATATTATTCTGTTGATTCATTGCTAACTCTGTCTTATGAACCCCATATTAAGATTCGGCTTAACAAAGTCGGATGTTAATACGGTCATTATTTTCAAAAACTTTGTTTCAACAATAAACAAAATTTATGAAATTTTCATCAAATTAAAAATTAAATTATATCTCATTTATCATCTATAAGTCTCTTTGTTCCAAATGAACAATGTTCAAAAATAGGAATTTCATCATTTGAAATTTATTATTCCTAATTGACATTTATTTGTTATTAACAACACAATTGTTGCAATTTATTCTCAGTTGACTCAGTTTCTTGCCACAACATCTTCTCACTTAGAAAATCTGTGCAATGTTTCACAAAAATTTAAATTTTAAAATTCTCTGATTTTTTTTTAATTATTTCAATAATTCTCTTAGAATTGTATTTATAACAGGGTTTCACTTTTTATCGGATGAATATTAACTGCTCATATCAAAAGATTTTTTTTATCAATACTCAAAGCACAAAATATAAATATTTAATTATTTATCTTGTTAATCTTTGCATTTTCCAACTATTTATTTGTATTTTTTTTTCTTAGGTCAGGTTCCTCAAAATCTGAACTCATACTGCTCAAATATTTAGGCATCAGGTTTGGAAAATTGAAGTTGATCAAAACAAAAATTTTATTTTTGAAACTGACAGATTTCGTGGGATTAGACTAGAAATATGGGGCGGTCTAATAATGCCTTACCCTTCTTTTACAATTCAGAGCCCATATGCTCTTCATAAACATTCACATGACATACGCATATCCCTGTCTGCGCAAGACAATGGGACTCAAAGCCTTCATGGACGACCCATCTGGCCTCCTCACCAAACTTAAGTGTTGACAATTATATTCACACACTAAACAATTATATTTGACTTCATCTATTATATTTTTTTTATCCACCAAACACTTTTATATATTTTTCTCTTTGTAATATGCTGTCTTACAACTCTGCGTTTTCCCAAATTTTATTTTTATAAGAAAAGATGTATTTATTATGGTCAATATTTCCTGGCCTTCCCTTTTACATAAATTCTGCCCTAGATTTATACATATAAGTACCTGCCTTATTGTTTTCTTTTGATATTCGTTTATTGATTTTTTTCCTTGGAAAATTTTACTGAGCTCAAAATTGATTATATTTTACCTTCAATTACCAACTCATTCTACATGTTTATAAATTTCAACTTCTATTTCACAATAAACAAAAGTTATCGCATTTAAAACCTTCAATTTAAATAAATTCCTTCACAAGTTATTATTTTTATCAATGGAAAAATGACAAAAAAATTGTTTATTTAATAATGCTTTCCTATTACTTCATAAGGATTATTAATGCCCTGTTTCACTCCTAAACAATTATCAAACTCCTTGTCGCGTATTATCTATAACACTTTATTATTATTATTATTAATATTATTATTAATGTAGTATTATTTAATGCGGTAATCATTTAACTTTATTTGTAAATGGTGCTATTACCAAATTATATTTTACAACGTTAAATAGTGTTTCAATCAATAACATTATGAAATTATTTCATTCACATTTGATATTATTATAATTATCTTTGTTTTATTGTTATGTTTATTTATTTATTTATTTATTTTTATAAAATTAAATTATTTAAATAATCCAAGATGTAACTTAAATCTCTCATAAGAATTTACTAAGATTTTTATATCCTTTGGGAAAAATTTATATCTCTCATGTTGCAGAAAACATGAACATGACTGTAGTCTGAACGAAATAGAAAATAAGGCAAAATAAATTGTCAGACTTTCATGTCGCTCCATTTGCCATCCTGGACAAATATGATAATCAAAATAAACGGGGGTGTTGATTTCTTAAAATGACTGAGTAAAAAGGATTCTCAAAATGCTCTACCAAGCTAGTTGATAGTACATGAAATAGCTCTTACTTCATTCTTGCTGTGCTGGTGATGCGTGTCCTTCAGTAAACGCTATACCCATAGGGTCTCCCATGGTCATCTGCAATCCATTTCAACTTCGTTGATCCCACGTCACACCTATCTTTAATTCGTTTAACGGCGCATGTCGATTATGATGATCGCTCGTTTAAAACAAACACTCCCGTATTCTTCAACACAAGGTAACATTTTGAACTGTAGCAATAGTTCCAAATGAATGTGTTACTCTTGCAATTTCGTTTCTCGGAACAAGTCCCACGTTTGAAAATACTGTTCTGATCGTCTGCTCGCATAGGAACATCTATTAGCAGTTGAGACTGAACCTCAAGTTCACAATCTGTCCTGTCTAAAGTTTGAAGTGCCTTGTACAGTTTCACAAATAGAAACAACAAATTATTGTAGGCGACTTCAGTGAATGGTTTATCAAATAACCATCACTAGTAGAGTACTTGTAAGAATATCTGACTATAGAGTCATCTAATATTCCAAGTCCGTTGTTGAAAATTTCTATCACTTTGAACATAGCCCCAGCCAACGTGGCTTACTTGGTGGCAAAGTTCCTTCGGCGTGTAGTATGACGTAGTTATTCACTGTTATGAAACGTAGCGGCGAGTTCCTCCCAAGCAGTTGCTTGCTAGGAATGACTTGACTGTCTTGAAACCCTGGCTATTTATATAGGTCAGCCAGCAATCCTTCTCGAAAGTACCATTTCCAGATCTCGGCTCCTGGTGTACGGATTCTTCTGCTCAATAGCTTAAAATTCTTCTCTTTTCTGTGCCAGAAAACTGTGCTACTTTTTAAGTCGCTAATCCTTCTCCTTCAGTAAAATTTATTAAAGTTTCAACTCATGACGTAGGCAAGCTTTCACGTCACGCCTCCGCGTCACTCATTCCTGTGTCTATATGCTTCCCTCGACACTCTATCCTCCGAGCACGTTATTCAAACATCATCAGTTTTGTTGTCTCTTTGGACTAGCGTTCGTTCGTTACCATCAACTCGTCATTATGTCACGGACGTTTGCACGATCCGGGGACAACATATAACAATACAACATGGCAACCCTCCAAAATATTTAGATGGATCTCAATATCTACGAATCTGTGACAGCAATCAAACTAAATTTTTGTATGATCATAGGGGCAATGAACATAAGTTCACCTAAAGGACTTTCAATAACCTGGTGATCACAAATCCAACATGGCGGCGACGCGAAGTATAAATATCCACATGGTCGTTTCTCGCAATTTAACCATCCGAGTGCAGTGACACTTAGTACAGTAAATCCTTATACAAATGTTAATCCATTGGCATCTAATTTTTTCAATTGTTTCCATAAGCACAATATGGCAGCTGTGCGAAATTTTAAAATCACGTTTTTACTTCTTGTGTCCTAATCATGCGATTGAAGTTTGAATACTACACGTACACAACAATCCTCATGTAACAATACATAACTCTAAGACATACATAAATAAAAATCCAACATGGCGACCATCCGCAATATTTAGTCGGTTCTCGATATCTACGAATCTATTACAGCAATCAAACTGAAATTTTGTATGTTGATAGAGGCAATTAACATAAGAAGGATACATGAAAATAGACTGTATAGTTCTTCACAGAACTACTTGTTTAAATTATAAATCCAAGCGACAATCCCTTCGAGATTACATTGTTAACTAAATTCTTTATTCCTATTTTCATCTTAATTTTCTGAATATACACGTTTAAGTGGTTATTTACAGTCTATTTTCCTTACTCACATATCAAACACCTGAGAATACATACCTCTAAAACATGTTCACGAAAATGATCAGATCAGACAAATTTTTTAAGTCAGAATAATTTTCCACACTGTAAAGGCGGTTTAAAACATCAGATAATTAGAAATATCGCATTCTTTTTAAAACAAATTTAGAGTGGTGAAGCCCATTTTACATTTTTATATTCAAATACGTAATGAACATGAAATCCAAGCCTGCCACCTCAGGATAGCGGGGCGATGTACTCGCTAAATCAATCACACAAAGTACAGTACACCGACTTCACTAATATACACTAATTTATTAATAACTAATAAGTAGTATAGGCGTAGGTATGGGACAGACAATTAAGTGTGGTTAAAAGTACCATTATATTTTCTTCAAAGAAATTATGGATAAAATGACCTTAAACTTCTTGAAAAAATTTGTCCAAAGAAAATATGGTTATCTTAACCATTACATTTTTTCAGATAAATTATGGTTAGGACTAACCATAATTTGAATTACCTTTTATGGCTAAAGATAACCATAAAAAGTACCTATAATTTCATATGAAATTATGGCTACAACCAACCATAAAACACTATCACATTTATGCTTAAAATTAACCATTTAATGTTCACCAACTTTTAAAGAAATAAGGCTACTACTAACCATAAAACGTAATAAAAAAATATTGATAGTAATGATGGTTAAAACTAACCATAAAACACTATTTAATTTGTGGTTACTATTATCCATAAAAATTAACCATAAAAATAAATAAAAAGTTATGGTTAGCGTAGCCATAAAATTACCAATGTTATTTTTAATAAAATATGGTTAAAAGTAACCATAAAAATGACTCTAATATATAAATGACAAAGTTATGCTTACCTCTACCTATAAAACGAAACACAAATTGATCCTACAAACACCTAAAATAATGGCTAAAAGGAACCAGTAAATTTTTAAAAGAATTAAGGATAAAATAATGGTTAAAACAAGGCTAAAATTATCAGTAACATTTTTAGAAATTAGGGAAAGAATAATGGTTAAAATAATGACTAAAATCACCAATAACGTTTTAGAAATTAGGGGGAAAATAGTGGTTAATACAAGGCTATAAATAGCTATAAAAATGATGTGTACACTATTATATTTAGTATCCCCAAGGAAGTGTATCAATTATGTTGTCTTCTTCTTCCAGGATCATACGCTTGTCGTAGTCGACTTTAAATTCTTTGGCAATATTTTTATTTACAAGGTTTTTTGTTTTCTTATCTCTTGTTATCATGTTATTGCTTATAACAACCTTATTATTAGAACCTTGTATTAAGTCAGTCATTGTCTTCATGTTAAGTTTTTTGGCATTTTCGTGGTTGAGTGTATCCTTTAATTTTGGTAACCTGTTTGCCTTTATATGTTTCGTACGCATAACTCTTAGGACCTGTGCTTATCCAATCAGTACCATGATCATCTTTGCCAAATTCGTCAGTCCATTCACCGATCATACAACCGATCTCTACGGTGTTTGTTCCATCATCTATGTAAACAATACTATCAGTGTCATAATAAACTACTGCCTTTCCTAATCTATCAAGCATATCGTATAATCTTATTCTAGCATTGGAAGTGGTGAAAGCTGCCACAATTATGTTGGTATTTGTGCTATTTTCTACATAGAAATCATTGTAGTGGTATGTTACCTCAATTACTTCATCATTGATGTACATTACATTAGTAATTTCTATCTTATCTTCTAATAGCAATTCGTACCACCTCTTAGGGTCATCAATGAACTCTGTTTGTGACATGTTTTGCCTCTGACCGAACTTTCCCCAAAGAGAATTTAAGCATATTTTAGCCACTGCCCTCTTCCCAGCATTGGGTTCAATTTTGTCAATATCAAGCTTTATGCCTTGCTTTTCTTTTATAACCCTTGCATATTCTTCTTTAGATTTGTAATCACCATCCCAAGGACTAGTTTCTAGCTTAATTTTCATAAAGGTTTTAATATAGTCCTTGAAAAGCTCATTACTTTTCTCTTCAAAATGCCATACTTCGTAAATTTTCTGGATTTTGTAGCCTTTCTCAAGAGCCTTATTAAGTTCGATTGTAGGCCAAGTTCCAAGAAGCGCCCTCTCTTCATTACTATGATTACAGCGGCCGACCTTTTCTTCTGCACACTTCGCGCACAGAGAGAACATCAGCTTATCTAGCTTCACAGGAAGGACTGGATGATAAAGACCTCTTGGAGGAAGAACTTTACATTTAACTAAACCAAACCAGTCGGTATTGTATTTTTCTGGCATAAATATTTTTTTAGGGTGCCTTACAGTGTACATGTCGTAAAACATGACTGTTGGGTATAAACTGCATATATCTATATATCTCAGCTTTTTTCCAGAAACTTTCAACTTTGTGGCATTTGTCCTACCACCGAAGAATGCGTCCCTGGGGTTTAGAGGTTCTACAACATTTTTTGTTTTATTTAGGCTTTCCTTATAAGCTTTAGAATTTTTCCATTTACAGCTCCACATCTCTACAACCTTGTACCCGGCATTTTTAAGAGCTTGTGTTCGCTCTATAGTTTTTGTAAGCAAGTCATCCATAGTTTCATTGTTGACATTGTTGATAGTATCGCCTGAGTAGCAGTCGGGACAACCATGCCAAAAACAACCATGATATTGGTACACAGTTTTAGTCATATAGTCGTACCCATCGACTTTGGCTCTACAAATTGTGACCTCGTCACCGTTTAATGCGTGTCGAACATTAGGGAACGAACTTAACCATGCTATAGACTCCTTACTGAACATTTCCTTTTTTTGCTCTTTGACTACAGCAATCGTGTCTTCTTTAAGGAATTTTGACCTGTAAATTGCCATACAAACACTGGCTATAGTTATGTATTGGAAGGGGTCTATATTTGCTATTTCTAAAAATGACTGTCTAAAGGCGAGGCAACCTCGCCGTAATATATCGACATCAGAATGGCAATACTCGGCTAATTCTTTCTTAAAGTCAAACACGTAGTTTTCTTTCACTTTTTCAGCGTGCCATTCTAAGAATACTTTTCTAGCATCAGGTTTCATTGTATCAACACCATAGTATTTAGTAGTTGGAATGGACCCTACGTAATTTTGATTTTCTTTTTTGTTGAAAAAGTGTGGAAAATACCCCATTTTTAGTTCTTTTAGTTCAAATGTTTTGGGAAAGGATGCGAGACCTCCTTGGATAAAGTTTATGCTGTCAATTATTCTGAGCCTTAGGGTGGGTATTTTGAGCTCCATAATTTTAGACCCTTGGTAAATAGTTTTAGGCTTAATGCCATTATTGACGCAATATTGTAAAATAAAATGCGCATCATAACCTTTTGCATTGTGTGCTATACACGTAAAACCTTTGTGGTTGTCTGATATTAGCCACTGACAAAATTCGTCATTTTTTAGGAAAGCCCGCCTAACACCATTAAAGTCATAAACGGATACAAAGTTTGGGACGTGTACTCCGGTATCTTGTTCAGCTTCGTAATCGAAAAAGTAGTAGTTTTCCGTGTAAGTGCACCATTTATATCGCTTATCAGCCTTTCCATTGCAAATACAATCTTCCATACAGTATCCCCCACGGTTTTTCTTTCCTTGCATATAACATTGGTGCTCGTCTCTTTTCACGATATCATTACAATTCCAACACTTAGAGTACCCACAATTGTGCTTATCACTTCTGTTACATATCTTATTACACTTTTTGCACTTGTAAGCTACCTCACACACTCTCTCATGGTTATCAACGCAATCTTTACCAAAACAATATCTATTGCACTTTTTACAGTATACTCGGGGTCGCATACCTTCTGGGAAATCATGTTTTGGGCACAAACACAAATTACACACATTTTTATCTTTTTTACACGAGTGCTTGTCCTGATGATCGTAAGGTATATCACATTTTTTGCAGTAATATGAACTTCCATAAAAACCTCGTATATTATTAATGGAATCATAATGGTCGTTATGCAAGTACAAATAAATTGTTATCGCGTCATTTACACCTGAGGCCTGGATTACTTTGTTAAAATGGGCAGCCGAAACAACCTTAATCCGAACACCCATGAGATGTGCAACATCTCTAATATCGTCTAAACTAAACCCATCTTCACAGTTCATTCCGAATCTTGTGCATAACTCTTTTGCTAATTCTTCCTGCAAACTCCGTCCTTTCCTAATGTAGGTAATTTCATTATCAGTTAATGTCCTGTCAAGTATATTTCTAGTTTCATACGTGAGGGCTGTGATTATTGCTCTTGGCCCGCACAGGTTATCGGTGTTGGTTATTTTGTTTATGCTTCTTTTAGCCATAGCATCTTTAGCAATATTGATTATTTTCTTACCCTTTGCTCCTTTTCCTCTGGTTATTTTGTAAACCTCAAAGTGAAAAGTGGTATTGTTGATATCTACATTTTCATTAGATGTTATTATTCTTTCAATCTGGTCAAGTAGATGTGAAGCATTAACTTTTCTTTTTCTTTTTGATGAAATCACATGGTTAAAATTATTATTTTCTGCAACTACTTTCATCTGATCACCTGGCTTAAAATCAGTTAGTTTTCTTACTTCTTTTATGGCTGCATGCACACCTTTTCTGACCGCTTTCATTTGTTCTATTGGTTTTCCTTGCAAATCTTTTATGTGTATAGTATATGCTGTCTGCCATACGTTAAACTTTTTGATCAGCACAGTACGAACACCTTGATGAATTTCGAAAGGTGACTTTTTAGCTACTGTTTCATTAAATATATTTTTCTTAAAAGGAAAAATTTGGCCCAATTTTTGCTTCACAATTTTTAAGTCCTTAGATTGAACAGGTTTTGGTTCCTTTTTAATTTCAAAGAGGTCTTGATCGAATCCAAAATGCCTGATTTTGTCCAAACGTTCCTTTTCTTCCGCTATCAAATTTAGCAACCCTTTCTTTGAATTAATTACTGAGTAGCCCTTAATTTTGTTTTCTCTGGCGACTTGTTTTAGTTCACGAACGCTCTTCTTAGGCAGCTCTGATTCTTGATACGTAAACAAAGCACTATCTCCGGCATTACTCCAAGCACTGCTTACAGCTTCAAGAAGAGCAGCCTTCTTCATCTTGTATACTCCTTTTAGTTTGAGTTCCGTTGCCAGAACCCTTAGTTCCTTTACAGTTGCACCGGTTCGGTGCTTAATATTTTGTTTTAAATCCATTTATTATATAACTTTTTTTAATTAAAAATTTCATTTTTTAAATAAAAATAATTATAAGACATTACTCTTTTGGGCTCGAGAGAAATGATAGTAAAATATTTATATAAATAAATAAATGAACAGAATAATTACATTTTGCATTATAATTGTTACCCTAACAAAGGTTCAATTAGAAATAATATCACATGAAAATCAGAATCAATTTGCTATCAACTATCTGCGTAATTTTGGATACTTGACTATAGACGAACATGAAATTTCAGAAGTAAATGAAACAACTTTCCAATCTGCATTAAAATTGTTCCAAGAGTACTACAATCTCGATATCACTGGTGATTTAGATGAATGTACTTTACAATTAATGAATACATCGCGATGTGGTATCACCGATGACGATATAAATTTTACTACTCGGCGGTATAAATGGAATAATAAAAATATAAAATGGCATTATGCTTTAGCTAATCAAGCAATGCAAAGTGTAGCTAGAGCCGCTTTCGATGTTTGGAAAAAAACATACAGATCTCTCATTTGAGAACGATTTGAGGAATCCAGATATAATTATATCAAATAAACGTGGTAGCCTTCATAGAAATCACAAAATAAGTGGGCAATGTTTCAGTGGATTTGATGGAAAAGGTGGAGTTTTGGCTCATGCAAATTACCCAAATAGCATTAATTCACCTATTGAAATTCATATCGATCAAGATGAATCTTGGTATTTAAATACCGATGCTAATACTCCTCAATATCAAACAAATTTACTTTCTGTTATGATACATGAAATAGGCCATGCCTTAGGTATATCCCATTCAAACAATCCGGATGCTATTATGTATGCATACGCTAACAATCAAATAGAGCTACATCATGATGACATTTTAGCTATTCAAAGTTTATATGGTAAAGCCACAGAGCCTAACGTACCAGATAAAACACCAACTCCAGATACACCAAAGCCAGAGCCAAATTTATGTGATTTGAATGTTAACACTATTTTAATTGTTAATCAGTTAATGTATGTCTTTTATGAAAAATGGTTTTGGCTTTTAGATCTTGATAACTCAACAGCCTTAAAAAACAAACGACCCCAGTTTATTACAGATTGGTTAACCTTCTTACCCCAAGATTTTAAAACTATTACAGTTGTTTATCAAAGACCCTCTGGTGAGATTGTTATGATTATTGCCAACAAAATCTACATGATGGATTATCCGAGCTTAATATTGGTAAATGGTTATCCAAAAGCCATGTCCATGTGGAACATTAGACCAGATACAATAATTCATGCTTTGTTAAACACTTACTCAGGCCACACTTATATTTTTTACAATGACGCTTTCTTTTCGGAAATAGACGAATGCAGCTTTAAACCCAAGCAACATGGCATATTATCAAGACGTTTTCCTGGTTTACCGCCTGCAATGGATTCAGCCTTTAGATATATTAACGGAATGCTGTATTTTTTTAAGGTAGACAAGTATATCAATACAATGAATTCACGAATTCTTTGGTTAAAGCTCAAAAATTTGATCTTTCAATGATTGGCATAGACTGTCCAAAAAGGTCATCTTCGTTTATGGAAGTAATAAAGAGTTTGAAAAATACTGTAGCTCAACTAGAGGAAATAAAATAATTATATTAAATATTTAAAAAATTAAATATTTAAAAAATTAAAATAATTTTTTATAGGTAATAAATGGAAGTAAATCAATTTCTCAAGACGCTCAACAGCATCAACGAACAAAAGACGTTTAAAAAACTCAGTGAGTTAGAAATAGGGAACGAATACCTTATAACGAATGTAGATGGTATAAATACAAAATATGGAAATAAAACTTTTCTAGAACTTGATAGTGAATTTAAGGTTATATTGCCTGACAAATACAACAAGGTGCTAAGTTGTGGAAAGGAAAAAAAGAAAATGATAGGGTTGAAAATGGTATACCACGGCACAAAAGAAGTCTATGGTGGTTGCAAAGCGCACAATCTTGAATTCTTTTAAACATTTTCTTAAATTTTCGTAACTCCCCGACAAATTTTAAGTAGAAAATTTATGGTTTTAATGGTTAGTAACCATTAAAATCAAATACCAGAATTAAAGTAAAATTAAGGATTCCTTCGTAGCTTTATAAAAGCTGTAACAGCTATCTATGTCATCACCATTAAGTTCAAAAAGATAATCTATACTATCCTCAGACAACTGATTTATAAATACTTCTATATCTTCAGTAGGATGTAGTAAAAACAGGAAGAAAGAAAGGGTTATTCGCTTTACTCGGGCGTCCATTTATATATACAAAAAATTATAATATAACATTTTCTTTATTAACCCAGCTATTGTGAGAATTATCAAAGCCCAACCATTTGACATATACCCGATTTCCTTTCTTTCTTAAAACTTTTTCAACAAGATATGGCTCTGGATACTTTGTTTTCTGTAATTCTTGCTCATAAAAGTTCCCCTTTATTTCTTCCGCATTTACATCTTTCAATTTGTACGTAATAGGGTCGGAATAAACGATATCTTTTATTTCAAATATTTCAGTCGACCAATTTCCTGTGTATCCTTTTTCAAATATACCTTTTAGTTTACTAATTCTGACTTGATCGCCAACTTTAAATTTCGCTTTTTCTTCCGCTCCTACGCTTACAGTGTAAACAGTTTTCAACAAATGTTCTTCATTAGCTTTGTTTACGTTTTTTGGCTTCATATTTATAGTTGTGTGCGTCGTATTATTGTAGCCATTAATTAACTTTGGTAAAATGCCAACCCAGCAGTAGTTTCCTTGAATATCAAACTGCTTCCATATTTTCTCTTTTAAGGTCCTATTGAATCGTTCTACAACTGAAGCTTTTACTTCAGTAAAAGTCGAATAATGATTGATATTAAATGTTTTCATTAATTTTGAAAATTCTTTATTGTAAAATTCTTTACCGTTGTCTGTTTGAAGATTTTTGGGTTTTCTGTTTTTTAAAATACCATCAAACGCTTCAGCAACACTTTTACCCGTTTTATCTTTGACTGGTACACCCCAGGCATACTTTGAAAATACATCAATGACTGTTAACAAATACTTGTAGCCTTTATTAAGCTTCGATATCCCCTTTATTTTTCCAGAGTCCATTTCTACCAAATCCGCTTGCCAAATGTCATCAATGCCGTGAGTTGTAACCCTCCTTCTCGGAAAATTCTTCCGCATGGGTTTATGAATTTCGTTTATAATTTCCTCCCGAATGCTAACGGGTGGTTCTCTAATTTTGGTAGAACCCCCTATTTCTACACTCTCATTAACTTTTTTTTTCAAACCTGCTTTTCTTACTCCCACACTCGGAACATAAACCTTCGATTCTAGTTCGACCATTTTTTGTCGAAAGGGTGTGAGGATGCAGAGTTTGAGTAAACGTTTTGCACTTTAAACACCAAATGTGATTATTCATTTATTAACTAATTAATTAATTAAAATTAATTATAAAATAAGCATTGGTTTTACTCAGACACCCAACATTGAAGAACGCAAACTATCTTACAAGAAACAAGGGTCTACTACGGGACAATTCTTGTCATTGTTCAGTTGTTCCCAAATGAGAGGTATAAACAACCTTAGTTACCCATTTTCTAAATTTTTGAACTACAGGATTGCCTCTAGAGCTGTAAATAACCTTTATTAACCCTTCGAATGTTAAAAATGTTGAAAGCGAACCATTTTTTTTGTTATCCACCAACTCATCATTGGTCAATTGGTGGATAACAAAATTTTTATAATGTGCAGGTGAAATATAACCTTTATCTTTATGTCTTAAAACAGATATTACGTTTGGCATATCAAATATTTTAGAGATATCTTTAACCTTAAAAAATATTTTATCCTCAATTCTCTCTCCTCTAGTTTCAACGTTAAAAATATTGCCTTCATCATCCATAAATTTTTCAAAATCTTCAAGCTGAATTAATGGTGGTAAAAGATCATATTTATAACATATAGTGGTATTAATTTTAGGAACATTTTGTTTAACCCAAGCCCTTTGTTGAGGAAATTAACTTTTTTATATTTATATTTATATTTTAATTAATTAATTAATTAATAAATGGAATCAATTACCGATATTCTGAACAGCAAACTTGTCTATAATAGCAAACAAGTGGTTATTGCTATTGATGAAAATAACGATTCATGGTTTAAAGCTAAAGATATTGCTTTAATATTGGAGTATAGAGATACAGATAAAGCAATTCGAAAACACGTTGCTATTGAAGACAAAGGTACATTCGATACCTTAAATAACCCCGCCGTTTTGGCGGGGTTAAAAAATACACATCCTCAAACCATATTTATTAATGAATCTGGGTTGTATTCGCTTATTTTATCATCTAAAAAAGAGGAAGCTAAAAAATTTAAGAAATGGGTAACGAAAGAAGTTCTTCCATCAATTCGAAAGTACGGAGAATACAAAATTAAAGAAGAATATAAGAACCAACTAGTTGGGTTAATGCAGAAACTTCAAATAAAGGAAGCAGAAAACGAATCTCTTACCCCATTAGCCACACCTCTTGCACTTAAAACTAGTAAGAATAATTGTCTGCTTATTATAGATAAGCATGAACCAAACGAAAAGTACAGATACTATGCAATAAGGGCGCAGAGACAACAGGTGAATCAAGCAATCAAAAAAATATGCAGGCGGCACCCCGATTGTGAGATAGTTTATGAAAAATATAATGATCCTAATAGCGTAAGGTTGTATGTGCTTATGAAAGAACAAATAAAAATTAGCTATTCGGGAAACCATTTTAATATTCCATTTACTCCTGATCTTCTTAAAGGAACAATAGAGATGTTGTATAAAAACCTGTTACATTAGACTGTTTTTAATGGATATTTTCTCCATTAAAAACTAAAACATTTTAACATTAGTGTTATTCGACCGATTCATCAGGATGAGGTTCATATGCATCAAGTATTACTTCACCAAACATCGTCACACTAACATTTATTGGAAGTTTTAAAATTACGCTGCCCATTTTATTTTTAAAGCATAAAGCATCACCAGATTTAACGTTGAAGGGCTTACTAGTATCTACCATAATTTTTTCTTCTTTGGAACGTGCAATATAAACGTCTAATACTGTTTTAATAGCGTCATCTGTATATGAAGTAAATACTTTATCTGGGTCTACGATACGAACAAATACTTTCCTAATCGTTGCGTTGTATGTAAAAATATGCTTAATTTTATCTTTCTCTGCAAAAAGGTCCTTTTGTAATATTATCCTATCAAACACCTTTCTTTCTAAGTTGTCAACCTTTTCTGTTAATGTTGATACTGGTGCAAGACAAGTAGTGGCATATTCCGAGAACAATTTTTCTATTTCTTCTTTCGTGAAGTAGTTATCTTTAGGAAAATCCCCTTCAGTAGTAAATGGTTTGAGCTTTTCTAAGAGATATTGCTTATTAACGACATCTTTATTGTTGATTGGATCTTCAATATTCGCTATCCTTTTACCTTGAAAATCAATCCATGTTTTTGAAACAAAAAAAAGCTCACCAAGGCGTTTATTTAGAGCCGTAACTAGCCTTGAAAATCGTTTTTCTAAATCATCCTTTGTGATAGCTTTAATATTTAATGAACTACCCTCTCCGTTTACAATTTTATTTCCAAATATGTCCATTTATTAAATCTATAATTTCGTTAAAATGAGCGGGATTAGGGGAACCCAAATTCGAAAACAACTTTAAAACAAGGACACATAAATGACCACATATATATTCATCAAACATTTGAATTCTTTCGGCGTTATAAAATAGGTTGCTAGCTCCCAAATAATTTACTAGTTTTTCAGGAACATCTCCACCAAATGAGTCAAAGACGAATTTTTGGTTACCCTTTTTAAAGTAACAAATCCAATGAGTACCTGCATGATCCGACGTATCCAAGTTTACAATTCCTGATTCACAATCATTAGGTTTTGTAGGCAATTCATCAATCATAAAAACATTTCGAAAATGCTTTAGGTTCATTTCGTGTATTATTTTAAGCATATCGAAATTACTTAAAGGGTGCTTATAGTTGGAAAGTATATCACTCAATATCGATGAAATTTCTCTTTTTTTTTTTTAAATTTTAGTTATTCCCAAACAACCTTGTCCAGTCTTTTTTTCGATCACCAGATTATGTCTAATTTGTTCAACCAATTCCGCATCTTCTTTTTGCTTTTTATGAACAGCGCTTGTAATGGCTGCAGCGCCACCTGCCAGCGAACCAATGGCACCCAATGCAGCTAATATTAATGGCAAAAATCCTCCTTGGTGTTCATTAATTCCAGAACCTTCTTTCTTCCTACTGAGATATTCGAATATTTTCTTTACAATTGGAATGGACAAACTTATAAGTAAGCTACCACCTTTTTGAATTTTTCTTGCTTTCTGCTTCTTTTGTGTATCTGTCAAGTACTCATCTAGATAGTCGTGCTTTTTCAGATCTTCGTTGGAGAGTTTTATTTTAATAGCTTTGGGTTTTAGTTTCCCTTTTTGGGAAACGTTGTAATCAATACTAAATCCTTTCATTTATTTAATGAAAAAATTATAAACAAAAATTTTACAAATTTATACTCAGACGCCCCAACCATTTTCATCTAACCCCATTCCCATTTTTCTTTTTCCATACATTATTCCAGTAACGGCTGTAGCTGCTAGTCTCTCACTCAAGTTAGCATCTTTACTGAAGATTCTTTCTTTTGCAGCCTTTTGTAATTCTTTATCTGCTTGATGTCTGTGCTCTAATTTTGTATGGTCGCGGTATGCTATATCATGTAATTTACATGCTTCGTCTAATGGGTTGGAACCCTGAACACCTTCGGCTAGTTGCTTGTCTAATGGATTACCAGGACCACAAAATTTATATCCCGGGAGTGTTAAGTCAATATTATTTTCACCTATTTTATTAATCATCCAATTAACTAATCCTTTTCCATGTTTTTCAGATTCCCAGAATGTGTGGGGAATGTTATTTAAAAACCTAATTAGATATGGAATACCTTTAGGATTATTAACAATGAAGTCATTAAACTTACTCGTAAGCATCTTCGTTATTCCAACCTTTTCATTGTGATAGACGTTGTTTCCAGCATTTTCTTCGCCATGAATTACCATTAATCTGTCTATTAATTCCCTTACATCATCCATCCACACATATTCAATCGGTCCTTTTGAATATTTTTTTACAAAACCAAATCCTGATTTAGGAGGAGTGGTTAGAGATGCAGCTCTTTCTTTTCTACTAACTTTTTCTGAAAGCCATATATCCTTTATCAACGTATTATATTTTTTGCCAACACTGCTTTTAGGTTTAGTGCTATTTGGGTCATTGTTTTGATACATAGCATTTGTAATTTTTAAAATAGTCTTATATGTGCTGCGGTCTTCGTCTGTATACTCATTATCGTTAGGTATATCATTTAAGGTTAAAAATAGCATTAAACCCTTTGTAGCTTTAAAATTCTTACCCTTAATTATAATATCGTCATTACTGAATTCAACTTTTGAGTCACCTATATAATAACCCTGATAGTTCTTATCATACCTTATTCCAAATTTAGGGTCACTAATTCTAGGTAAATATTTTGAAATTATTACCCCTAAGTGGACCGTAGAATAATCAGTTATGCCTTTCCTCTTAACATTTTCTTCACTTTTATCATACTCTTCATCGGCCTCTTGAAATAAACTCCTCCCCTTTTCTTTCTGAAGTTGCGACTCTAAATTCTTTCTGACCTTTCTTGCCGATTTTAAAGCTTCTTTTTGCTCATCAGTGACATCATATTCATCCAAGAAATGGGAACCTTCGGAATCTGAAGGAAAGTCTTCTTTATAGTCAATTCTGTAAGGAATTAATTGTTTCTCCACTTCTCTATTTTCTTCTATAGCTTTAATAACATTTTCACTGATGTCATTTAACTTGTTGCCTAAAACATTAACAGCATCGATAACAGGTTGATCTTCTTTTTTATACTTCTCGTATTCCGTTATAGGCTGCTTCTTCCATATTCGAAATTCGTCTTTTAATTCTTCAAATTTCTTCCTATTCCTTCTTGCTTGTTGAACTACCTTTTGATCGTATTTCGCAAACATCTTTATTATAGGTGAAATTTTAAAAATGACGTTTGATGCTAACATTGACGTTTGACATTGACGCTGTACGTTGACGCTGTACGTTGACGCTGTACGTTGTACGCTGACGATGTTGGTGTTAGAATATTCAACCCAAAACCTGCCAATACCCTGGAGTAGTTACCCAACATTTAGAAACGTTTTAATTTTATTCCTATATTTACCATCGTTAGCTTTGCGATTCATATCAATAGTAATAAAACCAAACTCCTCATTCCAACATTTGCTGCAAATATTCTTAAAGTCTTCAAATTTCATATCGCCACCAACAAATTCTTGATAAATATGATTTAAATTGGTATTATCTTGCCTAAATATATTTAAGAAGTTTAAGTTATCACGAACTAATTGTTTTGGTATTTTTGAATACGTTTGAGCTAAGTAAAAACAGTCAATCCCTTTATGTCTTCCTCGTGTAAAATATTCTCGAACTATGTCTTGGTTTTCCAGTATGAAATCGTCGAAAATTACAACTGACCTATCTTCACATTTATCCAGGGGCATTATGCTTTCATCGTCATGAATAAATTGTGCAATGGACTTTCCTAACTTCTCTTCGATTTTATTACATTTTTCCATAAACTGTTGATACTTAGATTGATCTAAACTTTTAGAGAAGATGTAAAGGTTGTTTATTTTTTCCCAGTTTAACCATCCAGGTGCCAAAATATAATTGTCTATCATTAAGGTTGTTTTACCACAATTACTGGGGCCTATTATAGCACAACGAATGGAATTCGGTAATAATTTGCCATGTTTGTTCTTTACTTGCTTTTCTACAAGTCTTACTGGTGGGTCCCAATCTACAACATTTCGTTTACTCATTTTCGTTTATTTTATTAATTAATGAATGAATTAATAAATGAAGAGAATTTTTGAACTAAGTGGTAAAACTTCGGTTTTAGAGAAAAGGTTAAATGTTCCATTGCGAGATGAATTTAGAAAAGTTGGATTAATAGGGTTTTACTCAACCTTCCTAACACCAAATATTACAACAAAAAACAATAAAATACACTATGAAAAAGTATCAGGTACGATAACTGAAATGTTTATTCCACCAGGTCAATATAATGTAGAAAATTTACAAAAAGCTATTCAAGGTCAAGAACCTAACATTAGTATTGAACAAAATAAAATTCTAAACAGATTGGAAATAATTAGTGATTATAAAATATATTTTGACCAAGAAGAAAGTATTGGTTCAGTTTTAGGTTTTAATAATCAAATTGTAGAACCAAAAACCAAAACACTTGCTCGGAACTTACCTAAAATAATTCCTTTCGAAAATATCCGCGTTCATTTCAATTTAGCGGATGGAATGTTTGTAAAAGACTCTGAGCATTTTCACCGTGAAACGAATATTATTGCATCATTTAAGCCAGCCCTAGAATTTAGTGCTCCAATAATTTATGAGCCGAATTATCCTGTATTTTGCCCAGTTTTCGATAAAATTCAGAATTTAAAAATTACTGTGACCAATGAGAATGACGAAGTAATAGATTTCAACGGCGCAACAGTTACTGTAATTTTAGAGATGAGTTAATTATTTCCTCTTCATTTAATTTTCTATTATTTTTCTTATAATAAATGAACAAAGTAGAAAGTTACCAGTGGCAGTCTTTTCCTGTAAATGAAAAGACTAAAAACAATTTAAATTTGCCAAACAAGGACGTGGAAATAGATATTAAAGTTGGTGATGGTTGGATTGATAATAATGCGCACCTGTATATTACTTTCGATGTAACTCATGCTGATGGAACTGATTACACTAACTATGAAGGAAAGTCAAATGTAAAGCTAATTGACAATTACCCCACTCAATTTTGGAGCGCTGTAACCGTGAAAAAACGAGGACACACTATCTATCGAATTGACCATCCAAATATATCTTCAACGGTTCTGTTTAATTTAACAGCCTCTTATAGTGATAAAATGATATATTCAGGTAATTTTCTTAATAATGGTAAATTGCAGAAAAAATCAAATGAGTTAAGGTACCCTTTAAGTCTTCTTGGTGGCTTTTTTAAGGATTTTAAAGAGATTATGTGGGAAGGAAATTTAACTGTTACATTTACATGGAGTCAAAATGCGACCGATGCTTTGTATAGATGGTGGACTAAGAATACCGATGGGGGCAATGTTGCTGGAACTCTCCCGGAGGAAGGAAAAGTTACCGTAAAGTCAATGGAGATAAAAATTCCTGTTGTTAAATACGAACCAAATTATGAGCTTGAACTGAGAGAGAAAATACTAAAAGAACCACGAATTCCTATATCATTCTTTGACCTTCAAACTCAAGAAATTTCAGGCCTAAGTGGGAAAAGGAATTTTGAAATAGATATTACTAATTACTACAATTCAATGGAGTTTGATCTGCCATATTTTATTTTTGTTGTGTTTCAAACTAATAGAAAAGGTAACCAAGATATGAATAGTTCCAAATTTGATCATGTTCAGCTTCAAAATATTTACATGAAAAACGGAAGAAATGAAATGTTTCCGGAAGAAATGTGGAATATCAATCCTCCTAATACTTATCTAAATGCCTATTATGCTTTTAGGGACTTTAAGCGTATAACTGAGCTGAAGTATAATGTTGTTGTAACCCCCACTGAGTTCATTGCTTCTTATCCTATTTATGTTATCAATATAAGTCGGCGTAGAAATGTAGTAACACCTCAGAAAACCAGTATGAAATTGGTAGCAACATTTAATGCCAATATACCAGAAAATACGCTTGCTTATATAATTATGTACGGTAAAAAGAATTTAACCTATGATGCTAAGCATGGAATAGTTACTGAAAACTTTTAAATATGAGAGTAGTTGTTATTCATTTTAATAAATTAGTAAGAGTTTAGTTTTTAAGTTTAATTGAACTTAAAAACTAAGAATTAAAAAAATGATATTTTAGGTGAAAAGGCAATTAAATCTGCAAAATTTTGTTATTTATAGATATAAAAAACAGTTAATAAATATGGAACCCGAATATAATATAATGCCTTGCAGCCTGACAAATATTTTAAAAGGGGGTTGTGTTTCAAATACACCCACCAAAGTAAATAATGTGCCTGAGTGTATTAAGAAAATAGTCTTTGATTACTACCTTAAGCTGCAAAATTTGCAACTGACAATCTTAACACGCGTTAGTGATGACAGTGATTTCATGGAAATTGGTGATGCCTTAGAGGAATTAGAAGAACAAGTGGACAAATTAATAGTTTCGGTTAAATAACTATTGTTATTATTTAATTAGTAAGAGTTTAGTTTTTAAGTTTAATTGAACTTAAAAACTAAGAATTAAGAAAATTATATTTTAGGTGAAAAGGCAATTAAGTCTGCAAAATTTTGATATTTATAGATATAAAAAACAGTTAATAAATATGGAACCTGAATACGCCATTATCGTCCGTTGCGTCGACGTAAATAATGTGCCTGAGTGTATTAAGAAAATAGTCTTCGATTACTACCTCAAGCTGCAAAATTTGCAACTAACTATCTTAGCACGCGTTAGTGATGAAAGTGACTGTGTAGAAATTAGTGAGGCATTAATGGAATTAGAAGAGCAAGTAAAGAAACTTATAGTTTCGGCTGAGCACTGTGCGAAAAAAGAAGGAAGAAGTTAAAAATAAGTTATCAGTGAACTTGACCAGGAAACTCCGTTAGCCTTGATACGCTCTTAAGTCGATAAGATAACCTCGCTATCACTCTCTCTCTTTGTGCCATCCGCTCACTCGCATGGAAGTAATGTGGTAAATTAAATATTACTTAGAACCCAGCTGTTAGTCTTGTTACACCGGAAGTACTAGTAGCAAAGCAAGAAACTACGTAGTATGTGCAGCGCGATCTATTAGCAAACAATAAAAGCTCTTCGTAGTGCACTTCTCGTAAGCAATTGCACCACATAAAGCCGCAAACGCGCTTATTATTCGCTTTCCTCGTAGCTCAGGAGGACAAGTGTTAGGAATGTTGAGGTTTGTTCACTTAGAAGCGGAGGCGCCCTGCTTCTATGGTTCGAATCCCACTCAATCCTTTCAAAAAATAACTGAGTCATTAATGGAGAGAGGACTAAAGAGCAAATGCTCTCCAGGCACATAAGGGAGCCTGAGAGATGCAAAGTAAAAAAGAGTGGCCACTCAAGGAGCGAGAGAAGGAGAACAAAGAACAAAGAAAAAATCCCCAGGGGAAACAACGAAGAGAAATTAAAAACCAGCGCTGGCTTCGAAACACCCCTGGGGGTTTCTCCGAAATGCCGGAGTTTTGCAAAAATTTTGTTAACTGTGACCCTTTAACGCTTAAATAGCAGTGAGTCGTCACCAGAAATATATAATAGTCTTTGATTCTATTAAAGTTGTTATTACCATAAGATAAATCTAGAACAAGATTTTCCACTTTCAAACAATTGTTCTATATCATATTTCTTTAAAAAGTCACTAGAATTTACACCCTTGTTTTAACCATTATTTTATCCTTAATTCTTTAAAAAGTTACTGGTAATTTTAGCCTTGTTTTAAACATTATTCTTTCCATTGTTTCTAAAACAGGTATTAGAAATTTTAGCCTTAACTTTAGCCCTTGTTTTATCCATAATCTTTTAAAAAGTTACTGGTAATTTTAGTCATTATTTTAACCATTATTCTTTCCCTAATTTCTAAAAATGTTACTGATAATTTTAGCCTTGTTTTAACCATTATTTTATCCTTAATTCTTTTAAAAATTTACTGGTTCCTTTTAGCCATTATTTTAGGTGTTTGTAGGATCAATTTGTGTTTCGTTTTATAGGTAGAGGTAAGCATAACTTTGTCATTTATATATTAGAGTCATTTTTATGGTTACTTTTAACCATATTTTATTAAAAATAACATTGGTAATTTTATGGCTACGCTAACCATAACTTTTTATTTATTTTTATGGTTAATTTTTATGGATAATAGTAACCACAAATTAAATAGTGTTTTATGGTTAGTTTTAACCATCATTACTATCAATATTTTTTTTATTACGTTTTATGGTTAGTAGTAGCCTTATTTCTTTAAAAGTTGGTGAACATTAAATGGTTAATTTTAAGCATAAATGTGATAGTGTTTTATGGTTGGTTGTAGCCATAATTTCATATGAAATTATAGGTACTTTTTATGGTTATCTTTAGCCATAAAAGGTAATTCAAATTATGGTTAGTCCTAACCATAATTTATCTGAAAAAATGTAATGGTTAAGATAACCATATTTTCTTTGGACAAATTTTTTCAAGAGGTTTAAGGTCATTTTATCCATAATTTCTTTGAAGAAAATATAATGGTACTTTTAACCACACTTAATTGTCTGTCCCATACCTACGCCTATACTACTCTAATACTAGTGAACCCTTGCAAAAGAAGCATAACAAGACGCAATTTCGGGGTAATGTTTCGGTCCATGTTAGCCGTGCAGTTAAATTTGCTTCTCAAAGATTACAAGGATATAACCGACAGTAGTGGCTACGCGGGCTAAAAGCGCTGCGTTAGGTCAAGGGGCCAAGCTCTCTGCTGACTCGGTAGACGCGTGGGTTCGAGCCCCACCGTCGGCTGTCCTTGAAATGGTTTTCCGTGGTTTCCCATTTTCAACACCAGGCAAATGCTGGGACAGTACCTTCTGACAGGCCACGGCCGCTTCCTTCCACATCCTTGCCCAGTTTCAATCATCTTCATCCATTCCATCTTTCATCCCGACGCGCAGGTCGCCCACGGGCGTCGACTAGAAAGACCTGCACTCGGCCTCTCAGGAGGCTACACGACAAAAAAAAACAAGGATATATATGGCAATAAACATAACTAAAGAAAGGAGGTAAACCAGTATACTATTAAAAACAAGTTTAATAACCAACATATATATAAACAATTACTTAAAACAACACCTTGAATTTAAATCCCACAACTTCTATTATAGACCACAATTGCAACCCTAAGTTGTGTCTGCATCAAATCAAGTGGCGTTCAAATCTCCACATTTATAATTTAATAAAATAAATATCTCTAGAGAAATTGTCAAATTAAAGGACGTATGAACAATACGTCTTCTTCAAACCAATACATCGTGCGCGTGTGACGATGTTTTGACTAAATGAAGGAAATAACTAAGATTACGTGATTCGTTACCATATGGTTTCCCGTCAAGCATCGAATCTGCAATACTGCGTAACTTAGATTAGCACAGGGAACACACAACAAATCACTAAATAAATATCCGACACCCGCTACCCTTATATAATACACAATAGACCTCCTAACGAGATCTTGTCAACGTGCCAGAAACACGAGTAATGCCCAAAACAGGTCTTGGCAAATCAAAACAAGCGTACATGACTACAACAAAATACACGAACACATGACAGAGCGTCATTCTAATATTTACAACAACAACAATCCAAAATGGATTATAATCAAATACACAAGAATCAATCAGCACTATGCCCAGTGGCATTCAATTACAATAATACAAATATTTCATCTCAACATAACGCTAGAATTTATGGTCTGAGTATGGCGAACTCCCCTTTAAATCACAAATTATAACATACAGGCTCATCTCACTTTAAGAATCGAGGACACGGAGCACGGCTCAAGCCTTACTAGTGTTATCTTAAAGCTGTCCGTCCAGTCGAAGTCACATGTCAGTAACCCAGTGCGTTCGATAACAAATCGGAAGCTCACTCACAGCGGCCCACTATCACGGAAATACCTCGTATCTCCTGTTAAAACATGTGTGTGAAAAAATATCTTAGTTGTCCCAATAATTCTCTCAGGAATTATAAGACACGACGATCCGGCCAGCAGCCTCCATGGAGTACCATACTGCCGTTAATTATACAGGGTGTATCATAATTATACCGACAAAAAAATCAGGGACGCTCTGCGTGTTATGTAAAAGACGATGCCGCAATCGGATTGGCGGAGAAAATGTTTTCCACCGAGAAAATGAGGTTACTTTGTTACTTCCGGGCACGCGATTCAAATCTACGAACTCGCCGTATTTGCTGAGCCAGGCAGCAAGCCGCTGGCCACTGCTGTGCTTCAGGCAAGGGAAGGGAGTGTGATAGAAGGAGACAGAGATATGCTGGCGGGCATGCGGCAAGCCGAAGCGATCGAGGAAACTTGCGCATGCCCGCCAGCATATCTCTGTCACCTTCTATCACACTCCCTTCCCTTGCGGTGGCCAGCGGCTTGCTGCCTGGCTCAGCAAATACGGCGAGTTCGTAGATTTGAATCGCGCGCCTGTAAGTAACAAAGTAACCTCATTTTCTCGGAGGGAAAAATTTTCTCCGCCAATCCGATTGCGGCATCGTCTTTTACATAACACGCAGAGCGTCCCTGATTTTGTTGTCGGTATTTTTAAGATACGCCCTGTATATTGCTGCAGACAGGAATCATGGTCAGATTACCACGATGTTCCCCGCGCATGTAGACACACATCATCACACATAATCACCTATAACGCACACCTAGGTAATGACTTCATCTCACATCTCACCACCTGAAATACGCACAGATTTAAGATGAAACGGAAAGAATTAAACTGCTTTCCCAAAGATCAAATAAATCACTACTTTATTAGTTTTACAGCTTACTAAGAGAACTATGGTTCCCTGCAAATAAAATTGAACTAGGCAAATCACAAATAAAACGCCTGTTTATGTCGAAAAACACAAGGTCAAATGTTACCCCCCAAATTCTAGTTTTATCGTTACATTTAATCTACAACAGCACCATTTATCGCTCACGCCATAAGTTCTGCTCAAGCTGTTTGAACATAGCAATCTGTACACGCATTGTACAATTGAATCAGTCATTTAAGAAAGGGCATATGTCCAGAAATGTAACTTTTCAGGAGGCGCAAAAAAATGATTGAGAAACCAGCCTTGCTGTTTACGATAAATGTATGTGTTTCGACCTTTATTTTTGATGGTTGTGGATAGGTTACTTGATAAAATATGAAGTAAAGATGAAGGTATTTGTGGGAATTGGCAGATGAAATTAATGGATATGTGCCCTTTCTAAAATGATGGCTGAATGAACACCAGATTTGGAGCAAAAACACATAGTTTATTCAGATAACATAGACACACTCTGTCGTTGCTCTACAATAATAATCATTTGAATGATGGCAGTCAATCACAATCATCGTCAGTCCCATGAACAGTTGGCCACGCAATATTTCGTCGAAAAAGTCTTTATACTCCCTCGGAATGTACACTTCTAGAAGGTTTAGATTATTCATCTCGTTCTTCTCTATAGGAATTGGTTCGACGTATGTTAATTCGGTCGGTAGCTTGACGTTGCTGTCTAGATGCAAACAGAAGGTGTGGTCAATAAGACCGTTGATGAAGTGTTTTGTCCGCACGGTTCCTGGATCCTTGGCAGAGTAAAGGAAGTGCATGAATGATCCTGGCTGGAAACGAATTTTCAAGTTGGTAGGCACTCACCCTTCCTCGAGATTCATCTTACAATCTTCTCTTATAAACTGTTGGCCATCATGCAGCAAAGTTAAGAATATCATTCGACTCCACCAGAATGATAGTGAACTTGTCATGACGTTTAGGTGCCCGTAAGATGATCTCACAATATTGCTTCACACCATAAATTCGTTTGTTTTTTTACAAAACTTTTAATGATAGCAAAATCTCTATCACAGTTATTGAATGAGTGCCCTCGTATAGGGAAGTAATGGTGAATGGATTCAAATAGCTTCATGTCAACAAGTGCTGCACAAAATCGGATCACTGTATGATTTTTAGGTAGATTTCATTAGAAAGCTAACTATTGCAATGGGTTCCATGTTTCGACTTCTGGAAAATTTCGACATATCTTCGCGTTTCACATCCCCCAGACCCCAAAACCACCGTCAGTTCAAAAGTTTATATATACTTTATGTATGTATATATATATATATATATATGTATATATATATGTATATCAGTTTCTTGAGGACACGATAACTGCCGTAATTTTGCACCAATCACTTTGAATTTTTTACCGAATATGTATACCTATAAAATCTCGGTCGAGTTCGTTACTGGGCTAAATGGGTCGAAGGGGGTGAAAATGGGGGGCTTTTTTCGAAAAAGTGAAATATTGCTATAACTCTCTTAATATGTGAATATCGAATCCGTTCAACGTTCATACTATGTGACGGATAAAGCCCAAAAATTTATGTTTGAAGAGTTTTTTTTATAGCACCAACCATTGACCAAAGGGGTGGGAAAAAGTGGGTTTTTCGGGAAACATTAATCATATCTCTCTTAATAGGCACAATATCAAAACCGTACAAAATGGACAATATTCCCCTAATAATTACCTAAAACTTTTGTCTGAAAGAATTTTTGATATGACCCACCATTACGCCAAGGGACGAGAAAAATGATTTCGGAATTATAAGAAAATGCCAAGAGCTAACAGAGGTTGCCATGGCAACACTACTAAATTGATAAGGGATGAGCCATCAGACGTTGCCATGACAACGCACTTGCACAAGATCAGGTTCAGTATTTCCATCTGACTAAGTGGGAAGCGGCTTCGGTGACGTAACTGGTAGCATGCTGAATGACTATGCCCAAGGTTGCGGTTTCAAAGCAGGCCGAAGTCACCGGATTTTCTAAGAGCGCTAAAATCCCTCAGAATGCTTTCCTTTGGAGGGGAAGTTCCAACGTCCGTTGCGAGTTGCTGGTTGGGGTGGCATCTAGTAGCCAAGTTCGCAGCTACGTGTCGTTGACGCTAGTACCTGGTAGCAACATTAGGAACTACTGCTTGAAATTGACCGTCTGCAGTCCTTACCTGATTTAAGACTAATACAGCCATTACAATTCACACCGTTTATCAGACAGATTCTACACTCACCCAAAGTACACGGGGTTAGATGACCGCGTTGTCGCAGCCCCTAAACTGAGGAACCAGCCAGAGGTAGATTTCATTAGAAAGCTAACTATTGCAATGGGTACCATGTTCCGACTTCCGGAAAATTTCGACATATCTTCGCGTTTCACATCCCCCAGACCCCAAAACCACCGCCAGTTCAAATGTTTATATATAATTTATATATATATATATGTATATGCATATATATATGTATATCAGTTTCTTGTGGACACGATAACTGCCGTAATTTTGCACCAATCACTTTCAATTTCTTACCGAATATGTATACCTATAAAATCTCGGTCGAGTTCGTTACTGGGCTAAATCTGTCGAAGGGAGTGAAAATGGGGGTCTTTTTTCGAAAAAGTGAAATATTGCTATAACTCTCTTAATATGTGAAATATCGAATCAATTCAACGTTCATACTATGTGTCGGATAAAGCCCAAAAATTTATGTTTGAAGAGTTTTTTTTTATAGCACCAACCATTGACCTAAGCGGTGGGAAAAAGTGGGTTTTTCGGGAAACATTAATCATATCTCTCTTAATAGGCACAATATCAAAACCGTACAAAATGGACAATATTCCCCTAATAATTACCTAAAACTTTTGTCTGAAAGAATTTTTTATATGACCCACCATTATGCCAAGGGATGAGAAAAATGATTTCGGAATTATAAGAAAATGCCAAGAGCTATCAGTAGGTTGCCATGGCAACACTACTAAATGGATGAGGGATGAGCCATCAGACGTTGCCAAGATAACGCACTTGCACGAGATCAGATTCAGATTTCCATCTGACTAAGTGTGAAGCGGCTTCGGTGACGTAACTGGTAGCATGCTGAATGTCTATGCCCAAGGTCGCGAGTTCAAAGCCGGCCGAAGTCGTCGGATTTTCTAAGAGCGCTAAAATTCCCTCAGTATGCTTTCCTTTGGAGGGGAAGTTCCAACGTTCGTTGCGAGTTGCTGGTTGCAGTGGCATCTAGTAGCCAAGTTCACAGCTAGGTGTCATTGACGGTAGTACCTGGTAGCAACATTAGGAACTACTGCTTGAAATTGACCGTCTGCAGTCCTTACCTGAATGACAAATTAATACAGCCATCCCTAAGTACACGGGGTTACATGACCGCGTTGTCGCAGCCCCTAAACTGAGGAACCAACCAAAATCTCTGCGGGAGATATAATTTTGCGTGAAGAAATAACAGACCGTTACATAGTTACACATCAGTGTCGAAACCTTGCATAAGGACAGTGTGACCACAAGTATAAAAATGGACCCCAAATGACAAGAAGGTTACAGTTCCCATAAGGCAATAAAATGTTTAAAATAAGCATAAAATGACGAAAAACAAAGTTAATTCAGCTCCAATTATAAAATACTTTCTCGCAATAAATGCGGTCTGATCCTTCTACGAAAACCTGCATATTCTGCCTATTTTCGCCTATCCCCAAGTTTGTCCGGTGAAATCTACCTCCGCCTTCCGGCGTGCCGAGAGGACTTCTTTTTATTCTGTCCTACAGGTCCATCCGAGATCAGTCAAAGTTCCTTCACACCCTTTGCACACATATTTGAATATAGTCTCACAAAAAGCTGCACAATTCATTGGCACCTTTACGAGCTTTGCCTCCGTGATAAACATAAAGCATAGCAAACAAATGAAGGTGCACTCATCTCATTGACCATAGAGCATGCAGATGTTCCTTCCTGTAAGCAAATTAGCCATTCAAATAAGGGCAATCAGCCAGGGACTTGTGCCCTTTCTTAAATGTCTTCCAAACAACACACAAATGAACCTTAAATATCAACATGTTACTGTTTAGATAAGTGCCCTTCCTTTTGTGACAAGATGCACCAGGATGAGAAGCATGTTATTCTGCAAAAAAAGACAATTTGGACATGTGCCCTTTCTTAAATGACTGATTCAATTACAATTACATTACAATCATCTAAATCATAAAATACAATGTAGTAACGCACGACATTACACTCGAGAGTCGGTACACAAAAAAATCAAACTACATTAAAAAACACACAAGAAAATATTTATAGTTCCCCAGCCAATCTAACTACAACTGAAATTGAATAATCTATATTTTGTACTTATTCCTTCGCCAAAACACTTTCAGCTCACATCGCCACCCATGACCCAGCAGTTATTTAGCCGGACGTCGACATCGTCGCTGAAGTGTCCATGGTCATCCTTCCGATTATTGGCCTCGTTCCAGACATCTTGATGATTTCTTAGGATGGAAAACGTTCAGTTATTACAGAGTTCTAAATTGACTACTAATATTGCTACATGAGTTGCTATATCCACTCAAAGTCCTTAGCAATTTGTACGAAGAACTTTCCGTAAATATAATTCCTAAGCCTGATAGCTTCTACAATTCACACGCAAATTATACATTTTAGAATGATGAAAGTAAAATAACTTTCTGCCGAATACTTAGTTATATGAAAAACTCGTCAGAGTTTCGAAGTTCTACTGTTTATCACTCGTCTCCACAGAGCAATCCAAAAAATTACCACTGTCCCACGACACATTAAAATAGAGTACAAGTGTCACCTCTGACACATCAAAATAAAGTTCACAAGTGTCGCCCCCGACACATCGAAATAAAGTCAAGTGTCACTCACGACACATCAGGATAGAATACCTTCAACCATCAGCTCGGTGACATTTATACAGAACACGGCAAAACTCAAGTAGAGGGGACGAAATTAAAACATAATTCGGAGATTTTGAGCTACAGACTTGCGACTAATTTCTTTGAACTACTCTCATTGCACAGGTTAAGAATTTGATCGGCAGAATCACAAACGATCCTGGATTCCATTAATATCCACTTCGTGGCAAATCAAAGGTACGCCAACTTTTGCGGGCCAACAAGGCGTGCCCTGTTTCATTCGTCGATTCAAATTCATCTCGTAAAGTGTGACCTAGAAACTCCTCCCACTTCGTGACGTACAAGTATCTTCTTCCTTGTCAGATTCTGTCTCCCCTTCTCTCACCGGCGTAAATCGGTAGCCTGCTCAGTTCCACGAATTCTGACACAATTTTCCTTGTCTCACTAGCTTGGTTTAAATATATCTGCCTCGACTTCTTACTTCCATAACTTGCAACATTTTTCCTCAACTCGTATCCACTGCTGCTGGTATGAATGCCCTCCTTCAAATAAATGAAATAAAAATATGAATCATTATTATATCCCATGACATCATAAGGGCCCATTACCCTCTTGCCAAGGAAAATTTCAGCTACAATGCAATTGGAGTCGAATTTGAAAATCCCACTTCTCAAGTTTTTCAAAATATAAATGTTCAAGTTCATTTCCAAAACAATAATTGTGTCCCATCTTCCGTGTTGTCTGTAGTAAACATCTCCCCTCGTTAATTGCTTCTTCCTGCTGACATCGGTCCTTGGACTCGGCTCTCAGCTCGCCACCTGCTAATCACTTGGCCTCCCCTCTCTATCGTTCAAGGTTGACCTATATCGGCTCCCTCCTGTTTGAAAACAACGTCAGGTGGTGATTCCTCACTACACTCTCAGTAGCCACGTATTTTAAGTTTATTTTTTCAAAGTACGTCAAATTTACATTTTACAACAATGTCATTCTTCTCTACAGTTCCCAGGGTTCCCTTTTATAATACAACTTCAAATTAGCACTGTTGAACACATATTTTGTCCCAGTGTTTACATCTTCGATCCGATATGCAGTGTTGCCAAGATTTTTGATAATTCAGAACGGGCCCACGAATTTTTCACAAAATTTTGCGAATATCTTGCCATTAGGGTCTGAAATCGGGGGATTATTAACAAGGACCAGTTCGTCTTCAACTAGGTCCCGGTGGAACTTCCTTCCTCGAAGCCTACGTAGACGTCGGTCAGCCTGACTCCTCATGTATTCTACGGTGTTTTGAACTCTGATATCGTGAGCTATCATGGGATCCTTTGGACATTGGATGATTTTGTCCCAAGATCTCTCTGGATACTTGTTGTGGTGTACCAGTAGTGGAATTTGACCCGTCGATTCGTGCTTGGTGGTGCTCATGCACATTTCGATATCGCCAACTTTATCCATCCATGTCTGGTGTTCATTCGGGATTAATACTCGGTAATACTTAGCCACACAACGGATCGCTCTCTCGCTATGGTTACCTTGTGCATGGCGAATGCTTGATAAAACATGCTTGATCCCAAGATCATCGATCCATTTCTTGAATACGGAACTTGTAAAATAACTCCCGTGGTCTGATAGTACAAACCCTGACTTTCCAGGTGTAGGTATAACTTTGTTCTTTAACCTGCTGAGGACTTGTTTCGAGGTGGTCTTTTGGATCGGTCATAGGACCACAAATTTAGAGGACACATCCACGCATACTAGTAGATGTTTAAACCCACGCCTCCATTTCGGCAGCGACCCGAAACAATCGATCGCCAGCAACTCGCATGGTTTCTGCGGTAACAATGGTATTGGGTATTGCTTCATGAGGTAATTATTAGGCTTAGTACGCTGGCATGTGTCACAAGTCTTAATTACCTCTACATTAGTTGATCTCATTCTAGGCCAAGTGAATGTCTCGCCGATAGTTGCCTCTACCTTGTCTCTGCCCATATGCCCTAGGCTCTCATGGACATGCCTCGTTAACCCTCGTTGTAGTGAAGCTGGCACTGGAATCCTGTATTTCGAATGGCCTTCATCCACGAATTTATTTAAAAGCTGGTTGAAGTAGTTATATTTCACTTCTTTCAATCTTGCTTCCCGATAAGCTGGTGTCCCCTGTGGTATCTCCCTCTTGAAGTATTGGATCATCATCTTCATCCATGGTTCCTTTCCTTGTTCTAGCTGAATTTCCTTTAACCTATCCAGAAATTCCCGATCCTTAGCTGTTAGTTCCAAATGCTGGACGTCTACTGTTACCTCGTGATCCTCCTCAGGATTTCTACGTAGAGCATCTGGGATGACGTTTTATTTGCCTGGACAATGTTCGATATCGATATCAAATTGCTGGACTTATATGGACCAACGTGTTATCCTTTCGCTAGTCATCGCTGTTTTACAGAGAAATGTCATCCCTTTTTGGTCGGTTGGTACAACAATGGGATAGCCAAACACAATCTTCCTCCATGTTTGCAGAGCATAGAGGATAGCCAAAAGTTGCAGTTCGGTGACGGTATAATTTCTTTCATGCTTTCGTAATTTCCTACTGGTGAATACTAAATACGATCGATCTTTAGAATTAGTTTGATCCTCCTGATATAACATCGCCCCAACTCCAATTTAAGATGCATCTGCCTGTATGATGAATTTTTTCCAAAGTCTGGGTATCCAAGTTTAATGCCGTTTTCAAGAAGTTCCTTAGTAGCTTCAAAAGACCTGTCGCACTCCTCATTCCACGACCAACGATTACTCTTCTTAAGCGTCTCCTGCATTGGTGCTACCGTCTCAGTATAACCCGGGCAGTTTTCTTTGATGAATCCGGTTACCCCTAGAAATGCTCGAACATGCTTCACTCTTGACGGCGTAGGAACATTTTTAATAGCCTCGATTTTCGCTGGGTTGGGCCTCACTCCTTCGTGATCTATTATGTGTCCTATGTACAGTATTTCGCTCTGGATTTCAGTGTTATTCTTCGCTCTTCCCCATTTTTCACGTTCTGTCCCTTCGTTGGCGTGAATCTCCTGTAAGTATTTTTTGGATTCCATGTGTCGTTCCTCTCAATTACTCCTGTAATCTCTAGGATCGCCTTGCCCGTTATTCCACTGTTCTCTAGGATCGCCTTGCCCATTATCCCTTCGTTCCTTCCCGTTTTGATTTCCCCGCGGGTTATTAATATTCCGCTGGTATGGTGAATCGTGCCTACAGTTGCCCCTCCAATTGGAATATCCGGGCTGGTCTCCCCTCTGGTTTGAATAATTATTCCTGTAGTTATTATTATTATTATTATAATTATTATTATTATTATTATTATTATTATTATTATTATTATTATTATTATTATTGTAGTGGTTATTACGATCATCGTAGCGTTCCCTGATATCATAAAACTCTTGCCTTCTCGGTGTGACTTGTGTGTTCGTGGCTTGTGACCTAGTGTTCGTTGGGCTAGTCGTTATGATTTCCGCCGTATTCACATGTTCTACTTGTCTCTGTCTGTATTGTTGGGTTACCATAGATGTTTCATCCAAGTGCCTTAAGATCTCTTCTGCCTGAATTTCGGTTTTTATGTTTGCTGCGACAGGAAACTGTTGAATATTTACTGGAAGCACTTTCCCGATAGCAGTGGCGGCCGGTAATAAGGTTGCAGTGTTGCACAACGACCAGATTAATTCAAGAAAAACAATTAATACCGTCATAAGATTTTTAGTAATAAAAGTTGTATGTTTCCTTTTATATATATAGGAATTCATAATTATGTTTTTTAACAATTCAGGAAATCTTCTGGTAAGTTACTGTGAACAGTCTGAGATAGCGAAGCGCGCTCTCTGGGAGCGCTCGTCCGTTTGGTCGTTGCCAGCCCCAAGCACTGACCAGATCTCAATAGTGAGGGGTATGGCAGAGATGCTAGACCAGGTAAGCCCTATCCCAACAGTTAACGCGGCTGGTCGTTGCCGCCGACTGCAACCAGGAAGCAGAGGCGCAGGCGCGGACTGAGACATCCGATATGCTCGTCAACTGCCGATACTATGTCTTGCAATGTTGCGCGTACTTGTGTCACTCGCAGTTCTGACCCTCGTATATAACTTACGTTGTTTTGTTCTCGTGAAGGTTTTCATGTAGACCAACTTATATTACATTTAATCAGATAAAAAAGTGATGTCTCTGAACTGCGGCATTCGTTATGAATGAGGTACATCCGTTTTACCGCGCAATTGAATACAGTTTTCTGCGATATCAAGCAGTCTTTACCCTATCACCTTATGGGTGCACGCAGGAGGGGCCGTGCCCCCACCACTGAAATCCCGAGAATATTTAGATTGTTCATTGTCACACCAGTTTATTTCATAAATTGAAGTTACTGATTTAGATGTAGGGATAATTCCACAGTTTTATTTTATCTTAATAATTTGGGAATATTTGAGAATATCTTCAGTTCCTTAAAACCCGGCGAACTGGATTAATGTTACCATTTAAATGAACTGCTTGATTTTTAGCCTACTTTTCACATTTTGCAAAAATGAGGAAAAAGTAGTCTTATGAGATCGGGTAAATGTGTGTGTGTGTGTGTCTGCCTGTCTGTCTGTCTGTCCTTCTGACTGTCTGTCTGGCTGTGTGTGTGTCCCCCCCTATCAATTCCTAAACGGCTGGAGCAATCGAAACAAAATTTGGTAGGAGTAAAGATCTATACCTGAATATCTCACGGCCATATTTGAAAATGATGTCAGTGCTACCAACTGCTAAAAAATCGCAATTGAAATTTGAGCTCCATGTTGGATATCATGGAAGGTATGAATGGGAGCTATTTCAAAATTGGCACACGTATAGATAATAATATTGCAGTTTAATTTCCAGGAGGACATACATGGCAGTGTTGCCAAAATGATTATAAGCCTGCTGATAGGTCCAATGTTTAAATGCATATAACTTCTACACTATCAATTGGAATTCAACCAAATTTCGTATATTGTATGTGTACATAACCAGATATGACTGAGCGTATTCTTAAGATCCACCAGGGCTGCCAACTGTTAATAAATCCTCTTAATTTGTTTTGTCCAAAATACCAATATATCAGAAAGTATGCAACCCGACAGCTTTAAACTATACACACGTATAGTAACTGACATGCTATATTAATTTGGAGTAACATATATACCTCAGTGCTACCAACATGATTCTAAGCCTGCTGAGAGCTCCAACTTAAAATACATGTAACTTCCATACTATCATTTGGATTTCAAACAAATTTCGTATGTGCTATGTGTACCATAACAGATATGACTATGCGTATTCTTAAGAGCAACCAGGGCTGCCAACTGTTAATGTGTGCTGTCTCTATTTTTGTTACCCTAATATCAATATATCAGAAAGTATGCAAGCCAATAGCTCTAAACTTTGCACACGTATAGTACCTGGCATTCTAGATGAATTTGGAGTAACTAATATACGTCAGTGCTGCCAACATGATTCTAAGCCTGCTGATAAGTCCAATTTTAAAATGCATGTAACTTCTATACTAACTAATGTATATCATTCAAAATTGGCACAACAATAGATCATATTATTTCAGATTATTTCTGACCATTACATGCATAACATTGTTGCCAACATGATTTTACGCGCGCTGTTAGATCCAATGTTTAACTGCATGTAACGTCCTTGCTATTCATCGGACTTCAATCAAATTTTGTATTCTGTACGGTACCTTAAGAGATGGAACTAAGAATATATTCAGTCACCAGGGCTGCCAACTGTAGTGCTCTATTTGGCTACATTATGCCAGGTATACAGTATTTCGAACTAATTAGAAATTTCGATATTAGCAACTTAATTTCGACATTATTCTAGATAGATCCATATAGATTAATCATTGGCACGAATCTTAAATTTTATGAAAAGTAGGCTCTTTAGTTCGTCACGGAACTTCTTGTTATTTTTATCGCTACATTGTGTTAAAACTACTTTTTGCCTGTTAAAAAAATGAACATTATAACGATGATTCACAAAGATAAGCGAACTCCTATGGACAAAAACCCTGAACTAAAAACACCATAAACACCAAATACCAAGCAGTTTAAGAGCAGCCAAATAATGAATGTCACGAAGCAAGTAAGAAATGAAAAGAAAATTGCGGGGGTGTGTACATCTAGTGACATGTAGGCAATGAAATAAAAAATAATACATCCCCCCCAGACAAAATCTTGCGGGTGCCCATGTACCACCTTAATGAAATTAGTGCAACACCCAGAAAAATTATCCGCCAGCCGCCACTGCCCGATAGTGAGAACTAGATTTTCCTCACTAGGCGGTTCATCTAAGTCTTTCAGTCTTAGCATTTGTTGGACAAAGAACTCTGAATATTTTGTGGGGTTGATACTATGGTATTTACGTAAATATAATTCCATTCTTAAGCTTTGCTGGTACGATGGGCTCCAGAACTTTCTTAAAAACGCTACCTTGAATTTGTCCATTGTTTCAAACTTGTATTTAAAACTTTGAAACCAGACAAGGCTACTACCTTGTAAAAATCTATCGACCATCCTGAGCTATTTTATCGGACCAATCTGCTGGTCATGAAAATAGTCGTCCGGTTCCCGCAGTAAGGCTTTGGGAGTGGTCCCCGTACCGTCATTATATTTTCCAGGACGAAAATCCTTGCCTCTGATGATCTGAATGATTTGAGCTTGACTTACATTCGGCTGTGGAGTTGAGGCCTGGCTCCTATGTTTGTTGAAAGTTTCCGTGTTGCAGTCAGTCCGTGGACTCTGGACCTGACTCATCCCCCCTGTCTCGTGAGTTAATCGTAGACTGTGAATACTTTCCGGTTTTTCCGCCTGCCTCTCGGTTATAAATTGTGTCATATTTTCTAATGACCTAAGTTCATTTTTCAGGATTTTCACTTCGTGCTCTTGGAATCTCGCTTTAATATTTTCTTCAAGAGCCTGAATCCTTAGATTGTTATCTCCCAATCTCTTAATTATCAACTCTTTTTCCCCTTTAATTTGTTCTGACATTTGTTTCCAATATTTCCCGATTCTGTCCTTAATGGCTTGATATCTTTCTTCTGTTTGTTCATTGTTATCAATTTGTCCAATTTCAATTCTATCTAAGCGTTCTTGTATCTTTTTCTTAGTTTCCCACATATTCTGTTTGATGTGATTTTGGTCTGCCTCTAGAGTCACCCATCTATCGGTTGACTGAAGATTAATTTTCTCCATCTCCTTAGCTAAACCCATGACGTTGCTATCTATTGATTCGAGCTGTTCTTGCATACTGTTTTTCTTCTTCTCCATCCCTTCTAATCTGCTTTGCAATTTACCCTGTGCTGTTTTATTCCCCGCTGTATTAGTGACGCAAGCCCGTTCTATCTGTTGAAGTTTCGCGGCCACCATCTCATCCAACTGGATTAAATGTGTGTCAAATTTCCCCTCGACGTCCTGTATTTGGGTTTTAATTTGGTCATTTTGGATAACTGCCTGTTCCGCTATTTGTGTTTTTATCTCAGATTTCAAATCTACGATCTGTACTGAAATGTTATTGTTAATACCGGATTTTAGTTCGGCTATCTGCACACTACTACTGTCTTTCAATTCCGCTAATTATACACTATTACTGTCTTTCATCTCCGCTTTCATCTCATTTAATTGTACACAACTACTGTTTTTCAACTCCGCTAATTGTACACTCAACATCTCCCCGTTTCTTGCCATCGCAAGTTCATTCAAAGCACTTATTTCTTCCACAGATGCCATAGCAAATACACAATACACAATTTGAGAACTAGGGTCATGCATATGGTGTCATCAGCTGCACACACTCACACGTATAGTTTGACATTTAAATGATTTTTACAATACTCAATTCATTTATCTTAAATTACAAAAAAAAACAAAAAACGTGCATCATTGAATTTTATCTATCTTTAGATTCAATTTTAAACCCTTATTTCTGGTTATTAACTTTCCTGACCTTATTGATTTTACATGAAATATATTTTAATTAACCAACTGTTCATTAAAATCTTAAGGTATCACCTTCCTGACTTTTAATTATACTGAGTTCATTGTTAAAAAATAATAATTTTAATCTAACAGGGCGCCAGAAACACATCTCAACTTAATAACAAATATCAAATATAACTGTGTTTCATTTTTTTAAATTTTAATGAACTCATTGATTTTAATATTTAGCACTTGGCGGTACAACCTCGCCTCACTTTACTGAATCTACTCATTAATTAGCCACCGTTGGCATATGTCCGTCATTCAAAGCCTTGTTTATTTCTAAACCGGTATCGAATGTACACCCTAGGACTCAGTTTACCATAAAAACAACTGAAAACCCCACGTTGGGCTCGTCAAGTTTACTCTATGAACCCTTGCAAAAGAAGCGTAACAAGACTCAATTTCGGGGTAATGTTTCGGTCCATGTTAGCCGTGCAGTTAAATTTGTTTCTCATAGATTACAACGATACATAGGGCAAAACATAACTAAAGAAAGGAGGTAAACCAGTATACTATTAAAACAAATTTAATAACCAAAAAATATAAACAATTACTTAAAACAACACCTTGAATTTAAATCTCACAACTTCTATTATAGACCACAACTGCAACCCTAAGTTGTGTCTGCATCAAATCAAGTGGCGTTCAAATCTCCACATTTATCATTTAATAAAATAAATATCTCTGGAGAGGTTGTCAAATTAAAGGACGTTTGAAACAATACGTCTTCTTCAAACCTATACTTCGTGCGCGTGTTACGATGTTTTGACTAAATGAAGGAAATAAGTACGATTACGTGATTCGTTGCCATATGGTTTCCCGTCAAGCAACGAATCCGCAATACTGCGTAACTTAGATTAGCTCAGGGAACACACAACAAATCACTAAATAAATATCCGACACCCGCCACCCTTATATATTACACAATAGATCTCCTAACGAGATCTTGACAACGTGCCAGAAACACGAGTAATGCTCAAAACGGGTCTTGGCAAATCAAAACAAGCGTACGTGACTACAACAAAATTCACGAGGACATGACAGAGCGTCACTCTAATATTTACAACAACAACAATAATCCAAAATGGATTATAATCATATACACAAGAATCAGCACTATGCCCAATAGCTTTTAATTACAACAACACAAATATTTCATCTCCACTTAACGCTAGAAGTTATGGTCTGAGTATGGCGAACTCCCCTTAAAATCACAAATTATAACATACAGGCTCATCTCACTTTAAGAATCGAGGACACGGAGCACCAGCTCAAGTCAATTAGTGTTATCTTAAATCTGTCCGTCCCGTCGAAGTCATATGTCATTAACCCAGTGCGTTCGATAACAAATCGGAAGCTCACTCACAGCGGCCCACGATCACGGAAATACCTCGTATCTCTTGAAAAAATATGTATGTGAAAAAATACCATAGTTGTCCCAATAATTCTCTCATGAATTATAAGACAGGACGATCCGGCCAGCAGCCTCCATGGAGTACCATACTGCCGTTAATTATATATTGCTCCAGACAGGAATCTTGGTAAGATTACAACGATGTTCCCCGCGCTAGTAGACACCCACCATTACACATAATCACATATAACGCACACCTGGGTAATGACTTCATCTCACATCTCACCACCTGAAATACGCACAGATTTAAGATGCCACGGAAAGACTTAAACTGCTTTCCCAAAGATCAAATAAATCACTACTTCATTTCTTTTACAGCTTACTAAGAGAACTATGCTTCCCTGCAAATAAAATTGCACTAGGCAAATCAAAAATAAAACGCCTGTTTATGTCGAAAAACACAAGGTCAAATGTTACCCCCCAAGTTCTAGTTTTATCGTTACATTTAATCTACAACAGTACCATTTATCGCTCCCACCATAAGTTCTGCTCAAGTGGTTTGAACATAGCAATCTGTACACAAATTGTACAATTACAATTACATTACAATCATCTAAATCATAAAATAAAATGTAGTCACACACGACATTACACTCGAGAGTCGGTACACAAGAAAAATCAAAATACATTAAAAAACACACAAGAAAATATTTACAGTTCCCCAGCCAATCTACTGTAACTACGACTAAAATTGAATAATCGATACTTTGTACTTATTCCTTCGTCAAAACACCTTCAGCTCACATCGACACCCATGACCCAGCATTTATTTATCCGGACGTCGACATCGTCGCTGAAGTATCCATGGTCATCCTTCAGACTATTGGCCTTGTTCCAGACATCTTGATGATTTCTTAGGATGGAAAATGTTCAGTTATTACACAGTTCTAAATTGACTACTAAAATTGCTAAATGAGTTGCTATATCCACTCAAAGTCCTAAGCAATTTGTATGAAGAACTTTCCGTAAATATAATTCCTAAGCCTGATAGCTTCTACAATTCACACGCAAATTATACATTTTAGAATGATGAAAGTAAAATAAATTTCTGCCGAATACTTAGTTATATGAAAAACTCGTCAGAGTTTCGAAGTTCTACTGTTTATCGCTTGTCTCCACAGAGAAATCAAAAAAATGACCAGTGTCCCACGACACATTAAAATAGAGTACAAGTGTCACCTCGGACACAACAACATAAAGTACACAAGCGTCGCTCCCGGCACATCGAAATAAAGTCAAGTGTCACTCACGACACATCACGATAGAATACCTTCAACCACCAGCTCGGTGACATTTATACAGAACACGGCAAAACACAAGTAGAGGGGACGAAATTAAAAAATTATTCCGAGTATTTGAGCTACAGACTTGAGACTAATATCATTGAACTTCTATCATTGAACAGGCTAAGAATTTGATCGGCGGAATCACAAACGATCATGGGTTTCATTAATATCCACTTCGCGCCAAATCAAAGGTACGCCAGCTTTCGTCGATTCAAATTCATCTCGTAAAGTGTGACCTAGAAACTCCTCCCACTTCGTGACGTACAAGTATCTTCTTCCTTGTCAGATTCTGTCTCCCCTTTTCTCGCCGGCGTAAATCGGTAGCCTCCTCAGTTCAACGAATTCTGACACATTTTTCCTTGTCTCACTAGCATAGTTTAAATATACCTGCCTCGTCTTCTTACTTCCAATAGTTGCAACATTTTTCCTCAACTCGTATCCACTGCTGTCAATATGAATGCCCTCTTTCAAATAAATGAAATACAAATATGAATCATTATTATATCAGATGATATCATAAGGGTTCACTAGATAAATAACACGATGACAGTTCAAATGCAAATACCCCGAAAAAAGGTTGAAATCACAAACATACAGTATAATGATGATAATTCTTCTCCAATTACAAATTCTTCTTTTCTGGTTGTTTTCTGGCAGTCAAAACTATCAATACCTGTTTGTCAACATGTAAGCAAGCTTCCTTTACCTGCATCTCTTGTATAGTATCCGCAACTACCTTCATAAGGGAAAATACCCCTCACACAATTCGTAGTATTCTTCTGCTTCATTTCTTATTTCTCCACTTTTTCAGGGTAATATGTCTGCATGGACACACCAGACTCTTCTTTCATTATTCTTATTACTTCAATATGCCACTACCATACATCACAACATAACATTCTCATAACTGCCTACACAAATCATCCCCACAAACAGAATCATCCCCACATCACCATCCCAAAACATAACATTTTCCTTTCTCAGAACATAACATAATATTCTCCACAAGCAGACACTATATTTTTCTTTTCCATCCACAAGATAACCTCTAAATTCATCTTAGCATAATCTACATTCAAACATGACATCACTCCCTGTCACCCATTGGCGGACCACCACAAAAGAATCTCTTTCGCACAAAACACAAGACACTTTGTGGTGCTCCATCAATAGGTGGCCATGGTTGGTAACCTCACTTACCCACATCACACACCATGGCGCTAAAACATACATACAGAATCCCAAAGGTGAGCTCTGTAACTATAAATTCGGTTACAAATGTGTTCAAGTTTTAATTGAACACTACAAAATGAATTACATATCATTCGGTGCATTCTACACTATATAGTAGAAGTATTTTCCTTAGGCATAATGGAATGCGTACTGGAGTGCGATCCACCGTAAACTGACGCTTGCTCGAGTAAAAGAAGGAGATTTTATTACCCAACTTCTGGGATGGGTTTGTCTAGATTATTTCTGACTCTACCTGTGCGACCATCCTGCAGCGTACATTGTGGTGGCGCAAGAGGTCAGTGAGGTGTATGACCTTCATTCAGAATGTATTCCACTTGCATTAACAGCCGTTGTGAAATCCAGATTCAACTTCTGTAAACACTAGTTCTCGTACAGTAATTTGAGGATGATTGCACACCTACAGCTGCCGTCAACCTACCGAAATATGACGTTCTTACAAAAAATGCTCAAATTATGACCTAATGGTAGAAAAATGTTCGAAATATGCATTTAAATGCCATTTAAAAACCACTGTATTTTGACGATAATCACTTGATTTGCATCAGAATCCAATCGGGCATGAAAATAGAGGCGAATAAAATAATATGACTTTTCCTAAACATCCGAGCCCTAACAGTAATAATAATAATAATAACATAGCGTGAAGATGAAGAAAATTTGGGAGGACGAGAAAGCAAGATCAACTAGACGCGCTCCTTAGACGGGCACAACGAAGTAAGAGAATCTAATGACAATAATAATAATAAAATAATAACGCATTTTCTTTACAAAAGTCATACCGCAACTTATGTTAATTTTGTTGTTGTATTTTGAAGACATATCGTATTTATTTCCTATTAACCTCTTTGTATTAGCGATTGTTGCGTGTCATATTCATGTTTCATTGTTATTTTTCTCATTTTCTGCTTTTTAATTCCAATTTTTATAGAGTTTCTTTTTTGAAGTGAGTGTTTCCTACCGTTAGTTTAAGCGATGAATTATTTGCTTTGAGTAATACTGTACTTGGACTTGTGGTACCTTCCAAAGGGAAAGTTAATACATAACCATCTATAGTTATCGAGCGTTTTGTGCTCTCTTGTTTAATTAATACCATGGCATTCATTCGCTCTGAATGGCATTTGATTCGAATTCATGTTTACCCTCAATGCCTCCAGTGAGGACGATATCCTGGATAATAGGGAGTGGTTATTGATCTGCATCCGAATGGCAGCCTATTGTGTTGTTTGAACTGGCATCCATCAAATGTTTCTGCAAGCAACTGAAGAGGGAAACTGAATACCTACTTTCAAAGGAATTCCTCAATAATCAGGACGAGCTCTAAAGAATCAAAGCAACTAACTTCCCCATTCCTTTTCGCTGCCCTGTTCCTTCTGTTTAGAGACACTTTTCGGGGGAGAAAATGCTCACTAATAACAGCAACTTAATAAAACAACATCAAAGTGTGTGAAGGTTCTGTGGACGTCCCTCTACTTGAAGACCAGTCATTGGAATTAATTAGTGTAGACAGGGTGTTTTAAATGCACGCCCAATAAATTAAGCATGGTAGAAAAATCTATTCTAGCAATTACCTCGAACACAATCATTTTGTAACGTAACCACTCATTTGTGAATTATTCTAGGAAAAGATAATAACTATACTTTTAATGAAAAATAATTTGCGGTTTTGCTCCGCGCTGTCATTGCAAATTAAATTAAAATAAAAATCCCAATTTCGGATTATAATTTAATTTGTATCAACAGGGTGGACCAAACCCCCAAATTTAAGACAGGGTCCGGCAGCATAACTTCCTTTTTAAAAAACGTAATAAATCCCATTGTATGAATCAGCAAACTTTAATTTTTTATACAATGTAGGCGCATACATAAAGTTTTGTTTAACTTGGATTTGAAGATCAAATCAGGTAGGTGACGTCCCCCATTCTCCATACACTGAGAAAACCGCTTTCTGGCGTTTATCATCACTCTTGCCAGCAAATCAGGCGATATGTTGGTAAATTCTTGCTGGATGTTGGTCTTAAAACCCTGTAGGGTCCTTGAACGGTTCCCATAAACACGGGATTTCAAAAAAAACATTGAAAAAATCACAAGGGGACAAATCGGGAGAACGGGCCGGCCACTCCAAATCGCCCCTAAGTGAGATGAGGTGCTCCGGGAAGTGTTCCCTCAATATAGCCATCGTTGCTCTTGAAGTGTGTGCCGTTGCACCGCCTTGTTGTAACCAAATGTCCCCTAAGTCCAACTCATCCTCCCGTAGGAAATGAAATCCTGTAACATGTTTTCATACCGGTCCGAATTCACTGTAACTGTGGCTGAGTTTTCCTCAAAGAACCAGGGACCAATAATTCCAGCTGAGGACAGTGCACACCACACCGTGACTTTAGGTGAATGCAAATGCCTTTGGTGCAGTTCTTGAGGTTTGGTGGCAGCCCAGTAGCGCATGTTTTGTTTGGTAACGCATCCACACAAATTAAAATGGGCTTCATCACTAAAAAAGAAAACAGCGTCCTCAGGAACGACTTCGAGAAGAACCTGACACGCGTTCCGCCGACAATTGAAGTCACGCTCAGAAAGTTCCTGCACACTCGCCATCTTGTACGGATGAAAATGAAGATCAGCATAAAGAATTCTCCTCACAGACCGATCGGAGAGTCCAAGGGTAGACGCAAGTTTGCGTACAGAACGCTTTGGCGATCGCACACTGAAGCTCTCACTGCCTTAATGTTCTCAGGTGATCGAATAGGCCGAGGCACACCAGTTCTTCGTACTGTCACACTTCCAGTTCATCTGAACGTAGTGACCTACGTAGCAATTGATTTCCGGCTCGGGACTGGGGCCAACGGGGCCAAATTAAAATGCCTCCGAAAGGCATGCTGGGTTGCGATCACAGAAAATCCGCTTGAAAAGTAGACCTCAACGGCAACAGCACGCTCCTCCCTGTTCCAACGCATGATGGCGACTGAACTGTGTCGGGACAAAACTTTATAGTAGCCTACCACCTCACGAACGAGACCACTAGCGCTCCGCTACGACATCAAACGACTGAATGGCGCGCATTTAAAAAAAGGAAGTTATGCTGCCGGACCCTGGTTTGTATGTCAATACGGAACTAACCATGAAGACTGCCTTGTCGGGCTACAGATGATGATAAGAAGAAGAAGAAGAAGAATGGGCACACCTTTAATATTGCTGTTTCTTTATTTGTCGATTCCTACTCTTCGGATGAATCTTCTGCAATGATTCCGTACGTTAGCCATAATTAGACGCATGATAAAATAAAGAAAATGAGTTGTTGTTGCTTATTTTAAGGGCTGCGAGCATGTATGTAAGTATGTGCGGGAAGATGCAACAAACGAGCAGCTCTGTCCTTGATGCATTACTTTTATGTGATACGCCGTTGCTATGGTAGCCTCTATGGTGTGGGTTGTTGACTATTTATATATCTTCTGTTTACTTGTTTTACCTCGCTTAATGTAACCTGTGAACTTGCTGAACGCAGTATTCAGCGAAACGTCAGGACGACAAAATGTCCTTGGAACACGGCCTATAACCCCGCGAAACAGAGATTCCTATTTCAACGCCGGTCGTGAAAGTCTAAATTTTTACTTAAAAAACGCTGTTTTTCCTAGGGTTGAAGAATAATTGGAGTAAAAAAACACTGTTTTTCCTAGGGTTGAAGAATAATTAGAGTAAAAAAACACTGTTTTTCCTAGGATTGAAGAATAATTAGAGTAAAAAAACACTGTTTTTTCTAGGGATGAAGAATAATTATAGTGAAAAAAACACTGTATTTCCTAGGGTGGAAGAATAATTAGAGTAAAAAAACACTGTTTTTCCTAGGGTTGAAGAATAATTAGAGTGAAAAAACACGGAGATTCCTATTTCAACGCCGGTCGTGAAAGTCTAAATTTTTACTTAATTCGCCTCTACGGGGAGGAAATATCACACTTAGTTCGTCGCTTTGAGAGGTTAAGGAAGAAAAAGTCGCAACTTCTGTCATCACTCGCGTTTCTTCTCCGATGCCGAGACACAGGTATGATTCCCAAGCTTAATAAAATGAAGAGACCACTTACCTCAGCTAGAGCCCATAGAATATATGATCGAACTGAACGTTCGCTATTACGTGGACGCATAATCTTTGCACGTAAGGGGCTCGCTACTACAGATCAGGCACTCTTACAGCTGCACTACCGCATCAGCAGCACACTCTAATATCAGGACTGGGAAAATGTAGATCGTATCACCTTCTACTCTATGCGTTCAACATTTGAACAGTCTTGCATCCGGCAGAAGAAAAAGTTTGAGCGGTTACAGAGAGACCAACCCGCGCCGGTACCTGCGCCTACGCTGGACATCTCACGGACAATTGTTAACCTGACCATTCGCCACCTGTCAGAGGGGGAAATCTCTATACTAGCGAAAGGAGGAAATTACGCAGTGTCCCCTCCTTCAATGCCCGTGGAAGACATTGTCGCCAATATTGAAGCGGCAATCCGTGAGCTACCATCTGAACAATCAGATGAAATCCGTCATGAAGCCTCACGTATAATCAAGAAGGCACCGGCACCGCAGAGTAACCTCACACCTCAGGAGAGGAAGGCTATAAAGACTCTCAATATGGACGAGAGCATAATCATTCTTCCTGCAGACAAAGGGAACGCAACGGTTATCTTGGACATGGACGACTACACTGCCAAGGTTTTGGAACTTTTAGACCCGGGTACCTACCGCAAACTACTGAGAGATCCTACCAACCGGATTCTTCGTGAAACAAACGGCCTGATCAAGGTATCTTCGCTACCTGAAAACGTAAAGAAGGGAACCACCAGAAGTGAAGCTTCACCACCAAGACTTTATGGCTTACCTAAGATACACAAAGATAATGTTCCTCTTCGTCCTATCGTGAGTGCTATTGGATCACCAACTTATAGCATTGCCAAACACAGTCGTTCGTCAAAGATTCCGCCCATTTCATTGAAAAATTGAAAACTATTCAACTAGAAGCTGGTGACGTACTAGTAAGTTTTGACGTGGTCTCTCTTTTCACGAAAGTACCTATAAAGGCAGCCCTGGAGTACATCGCACGGATTTTTCCTGATGATATCACCGCCTTATTCCGCCACTGCCCCACCGCTAACTATTTCCTGTGGAAGGGTGATTTCTATGAACAAATTGATGGGGTCGCCATGGGCAGTTTCCTGAGTCCGGTGATCGCGAATTTCTTCATGGAACAATTTGAACAAATAGCAATAGAGACCGCAACTTTGAAACCTAAAGTGTGGCTACGATACGTGGACGATACTTTCGTAATATGGGGCCATGGTAAAGATCAATTAAATCTGTTTTTACAACATCTTAACAGCCAGAACTCTAACATTCAGTTTACCATGGCGTTAGAAAATGAACAGAAAATCGCTTTTCTCGACGTTATGGTAACGAAGACCGCTGATCTAACCTTGGGACATACAGTTTACCGTAAGCCGACCCATACTGACCGATATCTACATAAGACGTCCAACCACCACCCACGACAGAAATACGGAGTGATAAAAACACTGGCTGACCGCGCGAAAAGAATTTGTGAAAAGCAGTGCCTAAAACAAGAAATTGTACACCTCAAAGAGGCCTTTCGCGCCAATGGGTACAGCCAGAATGATATCCAGCGAGCACTCCATCTGAGCCGTCCAACTACAAGGGCAATTGGAGACAAGCAGCCCCTGGCTAGAGCTTTTCTTCCATATATAAAAAGGTCACGGACAGAATAGGGAGGCTACTCGAGTCCCATGATATAAAGACCATATACAGGCCTACACGAAAATTTAAGGTCATGTTTAGGTCCACTAAAGATAAGCGACATCCTCATACCGCGGCAGGGGTTTATAAAATCCCGTGTGATTGTGGCCAAGTATATATTGGAACAACGAAAAGAAGTATTGCCACTCGCCTCAAGGAGCACGAACGACACAGCCGGCTGGGAAAAACAGACAAATCCATTGTAGCAGCACACTCACTACTCACAGGTCACGATATAAGATATGGAGACACCGAAGTTCTGTCCACCATGGTGTCTTATAATGCCAGGCTACAAAGGGAGGCCATTTAAATCCTGAAGCATACTAACAGCAGGAGGAAGCAGAACGTGTGAACAGAGCTTGGCTTCCAGTCCTTAATCCCCTCAAGCCTGCCCTTATTGACCGTCGCGTCGTAGACGAGAAGATGCAACAGACGAGCAGCCCTGTCCTTGATGCATTACTTTTATGTGGTACGCCGTTGCTATGGTAGCCTCTATGTGTGGGTTGTTGACTATTTATATATCTTCTGTTTACTTGTTTTACCTTGCTTAATGTAACCTGTGAACATGCTGAACGCAGTCTTCAGCGAAACGTCAGGACGACAAAATGTCCTTGGAACATGGCCTATAAGCCCGCGAAACGGAGATTCCTGAATTTATTGTGATGGCAAGTGAAGAAGGGTTGGACATTATCGCAACTTTGCCAGAGTTGCTGAGGACTTTGCGCATGTCCATTAATCAAGTTCAGGTGAACCAAGCTGGTATGCAAGCTTACTTGATTGACATGCGAGCAAACATTCGAGCCGAAATGCAGGCTAATACAGACAATGTAACTGCAAGCATAAACAATGTTAGAGCCGAAATAGGGGCAGAAATACAGGTCAATTGTGACAATGTCAGGACTGATATGACTGCAAGCATAAACAATGTTAGAGCCGATTAGGGGCAGATATGCAGGCTAACACGGACAATATGGTTGCAAGCATAAACAATGTTAGGGCTGATATGCAAACTAATTGTGACAACATGAACACTAACATAAACAATTTGCGCATAGAGGTCAGAAATGATGTTGAAGATCTGCAAACAGACATTACTGATAAGCAGGCAGATATAAACAGAGTTAGGGGCGACATTCAAGCTACTTCGATTAATCTCAGGGCTGATTTCGCGAAAGAGATCAAAACGAATATCGCTAAAGCAATGGATGACGTTAGGTCAGAGATTGAAACAGATCGGCGTAACTCAGAGGAGTAGTACAAAACATTAACACTTTGAATATTGCATCATCACGACCAGATATTGCGTAATCGCGATGACGTCATAGCCCTTGGGGTGACGTCATGGACCCTTAGAGCGAGCATGTGCACTGCACGTGTTAGCGTGGGAAGGGGTTGACCTTTTGGCTTGTTTATGCGATGGTGATAAAATGTTAATGGGTGTTGACGTCATGGAGGTTGTTTATTAGGGTGATAACCGACAAGTGACGTCATGGGCCCTTAGAGCGAGCATGTGCACTGCATTTGTTAGCGTGGGAAAGGGTTGATTTTTGGCTTGTTTATGCGATGGTGATAAAAATTAATGGGTGTTGACGTCATGGGGGTTGTTTATTAGGATGCTAACTGTCATCTGACACCCGTGCGAGTGTGAGCATGTGTGCCAGTGCGAGCGATCCGCACATGTGGCGCGCAGCTATTATGTTTTTTTGCCCACGCCGGGTGGGCTGAGTGGAGAGGCGGCTCCTATCCACACATGTGGTGTGCAGCTGTTATTGTTTTTGCTTAGGATGCTAACCGTCATTTGACACCCATGCAAGTTTGAGCATGTGCAGCAGTGTGAGTGATCATGTCTGCAGTGTTCGCGTGAGACAGAGTTGACCTTTAACGTCATTGGCTAAGAATGTAATCTTTGACTTCTTTAAGCAATAGTGGAAACAAAGAGATGTTTGCGTTAGAAGCTTGTTTGCAGCATATGGTTTCTTGAGTGTAGGTGGGGGTGAAGGATATATAAATGGACGAGTGCGTGGAAGAGTTTAACTTTTACTTTTGCGCGAAGAGTGTGTGTGTGAAAGAAATAAAGAAAGTCAACGACGAGGAACAAGTTGTGTGATGGATGCTCTAACGAAGTTCAATAACTTATCCACTTGTATTGAGTATTCTAATAAGAAACTAGCAGAACTAGTCATTGATTTACCGTATGAGGTCCAAATTATTCGGCCTGTGGAGACGAGATATGGAAGAAAAATAGTGGTGGACATTATCATTGAAGATGAAGTAACAAGTGTATTTCTACCAGCAGTTTTTGCAAAACGAAGCGCATCAGAGATCGATCAACTAAACTCAATGGGAGACACACTGATGATGGTGTATTTTGGGTTGAAGAACCGCTCACATCAAGTCATTTTGAAACAGTACTCGGAGGCAAACTGATGACGGTGTATTTTGGGTTGAAGAACCGCTCACATCAACATGTTTTTAAAACAGTAAATTTTATTTGGTGAGTATTGGATTATATATCTATGTATTGATTGATATAACGATTGACATATTTAGTTGCTAATTATTTCTTAATTTGTTTAATTTTTCAGATTATCTAAAAACGAATAAAACGAACAGCATAATGAAGTGGAAAACTGTTAATTTCCTGAGTGGAACTGAACATCGATCGCACCCGCTAATAGAGTATCATCGTGTATGCTTTCAACAGCCAGAAGAAGAGGAAGAAGATGATAATGAGGTGAGTCGTAATGAGAAAGAAGCTTGTTTTAACAAATTGACATCTTCGAGTGGAATTTCAACATTTTCAGTCTACGTTACCAATGTTAGCAAATCAGATGATAGTCAGCGAGAGGTGACAGAAACAGTTCTAAGATATCTATTGAAAGAATTATGTGAAGATGAACATTTTATTTGTTTCTTCGGATACAATACATTTGATGAGGTTTTCAAAATCGAATTTTCCATGGCTTGTTACGATGTAACAAAATTGAATGAGTATAGAAACAAATTGCTTGGTAAACATCAGGACGAATTTCCTTTTGAAGCCGTTCATTGTTCATTGGAGATTACAGGCAGTAATTTATCTCAATGCCTTGAATATACTTTATAAGATTATAGGTTTATGGTAAACCGATGTTACAGCAACTGCTGGTGGTGTATTAACAATAGTGCAAATTGGACATATGCTTAGACATCAGTGATGGTACACCAACTGTTGGTGGTGTATTAACATTAGTGCATATTGGACAATTGCTTACACAACAACAACAATGGCCTCACCTCCTAGCAAACGTAGAAAGGTTGATATTGCAATGCATAATAACAGTTTTTTTGTCGTGTAGCCTCCTGAGAGGCCGAGTGCAGGTCTTTCTAGTCGACGCCCGTGGGCGACCTGCACGTCGGGATGAGAGATGGAATGGATGAAGATGAATGAAACTGGGCAAGGATTTGGAAGAAGCGGCCGTGGCCTGTCAGAAGGTACTATCCCAGCATTTGCCTGGTGTTGAAAATGGGAAACCACGGAAAACCATTTCAAGGATAGCCGGCGGTGGGGCTCGAACAACAACAATGGCCTCACCTCCTAGCAAACGTAGAAAGGTTGATATTGTAATGCATAATAACAGTTTTTTTGTCGTGTAGCCTCCTGAGAGGCCGAGTGCAGGTCTTTCTAGTCGACGCCCGTGGGCGACCTGCACGTCGGGATGAGAGATGGAATGGATGAAGATGAATGAAACTGGGCAAGGATTTGGAAGAAGCGGCCGTGGCCTGTCAGAAGGTACTATCCCAGCATTTGCCTGGTGTTGAAAATGGGAAACCACGGAAAACCATTTCAAGGATAGCCGACGGTGGGGCTCGAACCCACGCGTCTACCGAGTCAGCAGAGAGCTTGGCCCCTTGACCTAACGCAGCGCTTTAGCCGGCGTAGCCACTACTGTCGATAATAACAGTGAAAATATAAGAAACCAATTGGACAATGCATTTGAAAGTGTTTCTAATTTTAGAAGTGAACTAAACGGTGCTATTTCAGTATCATACCAAATCGGGGAAAACACTCAAACCGACTTGATTGAGAACAGTGATGAGTTGATTGAATGTTGCAGAGTTATTAGTGAGCACATATTGCAACAAGCTGTGAATTTCGAAGAAATTACATTTCAAATAAAGGATGAATCTTTCTTGAGCTGTGAGTTAATTGAAACGGCATTCAATTCTAGAGTGTACACACTGGCAGTTTGAAATGTTAAGAATGAGTTTTTGGATCCTCGCGAATTTTTAGCAAATGCTAATATTTGGTTTACAAAGTATGTTAAGAAAGCGTTAACTGTACAAGCTTTAAAGGTGAATTCAGTTTTGTGCGCACAATATGTGCTTCGCGACATATCGGAAACAAAATATTTTGCTATCGAAAATGAAGTAGTTTTTGAGTATACTGATTTAAATGAATGTTATAATAATCATATCATTGAAGGTACATTGACAAAAATGAGCGAATTTAAAGCAAATGGTTCTGGGTGGGCTTTAGAAAAAATTCATAGTTTGAGAATTAATATAAATAAATATGTTGGATTTCAAGTAGGAATGTCCAATACTAGTCGATTGCCCGACGTAATAGTCAATAAACATGCAGTGCTAAATTTGTATGATACAAAGGAAGCTTGTTTTGCGTGGAGTGTGGTTGCTGGTTTGTATCCAAAAACTCGAAACGTGAATCATCTTTCTTCCTATCCTAATTACAGAGATGCTTTAAATTTAGATGGTATTGTTTTAGATCCCTTAGTTGGGTTTTTTTTTAGGGATCTAAACATTAGTGTCACTGTGCTAATTTAGTAGGTTGTTTCCAAATGATGGCAGCTTCCCGTAGCAGGGAGAGCTTACCAGTGTAGCGTGTTGTTTGATGTTCAAATGCTAGGGGGTGTTCCTGCAAAGATGCAAGAGTCTACTAGGGGATGAACCTCTGAGTGCAGGCTAATGTGCCGGCCTGCCAGCTGGACGGAGCGAATGATATAACAGACGTGCTTATGTCAGCGGCTCGCTGCTATGCAGTCGAGACGCGTGCGGGAAACACAATGAAGCCTGAGCAAGCAATTACTGGCTACTAGTCACGGTCAATCGTGACGGAGGTCAGGAAGGGTATGAGGATGTGAAGAGGCGTATAATTACCAAGACAAGTGTAGCTTACTGACCATGTGTTTATTGGTCAGTGAGTGTGAAATTGTAAGTCCCTTTTAGGGGAATGTAAATAATGGTACAAGTTAAGTGTACGAGATTGTGGATGGGTGTTACAAAGTAAAGGATATCTGAACACTTGCTGAGTCTCACCTGATGATAGTAGCTGGAGCAGGGCCTTCGGCAGCACACACTGTATGACAGATAATGGCTCCAAAAGGCCTCTCTTCTTATAGGTCCTGCCGTTGCTCAGTCAGCATTCCATTGACGTAGCTGCCCCAGTTAGTTGTAGTGTTAATGTTTATGAATGTGTTGCAAGTGGTTGGCTAACCTCCCGAGTTGGGTGGCCGCCTCTTGCCGTGTTAAAGTGATGTTCTGGTCTTATGATGTTTGCCAGTTGGGGTGGGTTTTAGTAGAAGATGGGGGGTGGCTCTCAGGGGGTACAGCCCCCCGGGCCTGTACAAGTCTTCTTCTTCAATTAGTTCGTGTCCCCGCGAACGGGAACGGAACGTGGAGTGGGGGTGTTGATGTGATGGGCCGTTTTTGATTCCTCCTTGTACTTCTTCTTCCTTTCTTCTGTGTTGATGTCGTGTAGGGGTAGCGATGTCGTGTTGATGTGAGATCAGCTTGTGCTCAGAGGGGTAGGTTTTGGGATATGCATCTGATAATTTAAAACAGTTCGTTTAAAAAGTTACCATTTGAAATATTAAAAAGTACAACAACAACAAAATTGCGTAATTTTGACACTATATATGTGTTGGTATTGTGCAGGGAGGAAAAACCCAGGGTTGGACGGGGGTTGTGCCGTCCGTCGCAGTATTGGGGAAAAATTGCTCCCTGCAATGTTTCAGTGGGAAAGATGGAAGAAAATAGAAAAAAATAGGTGTCCCAGGGTATAAGTTAAAGGAATATGTAAAATATAGTTTATTGTGTTGGGGTAAAACGGGACACCTTCACAAATTTTAAGTTAGAAGGGTAGAAAGGAAAGTCAGTGTGTACATGTGTGTGATAAATAAAAATATGTGGCATCATTGGTAACAAATTTTGTGTGAGGTGCCTCTTAACAGTATTACATTATTTTCTTTTACATTAGTCACTTATATCTATCTTAATTATTTTATACCTAGACGGCCGTGTCTACTGTACCTTGCGTGTACGCTACCCTTTGTATTCATGTGCCGTCTCATGGCTAATCCTGTCCGGTCGTTTTCGGTGCAGTTTAGTGGTCGTGCTGCTGATATACCCCTATCCTGTGGATCATTCTCTGTGGGCGAATGCCTCCACACTTGACAGTAAGAGTCGCCGCCACAAATCGGTTGCGCCCTTAGTGTCGTATGTTACGTCACATCTTTGACGCTATTTTCTTTATCTGTCAGTAGGCCTGATACCCCACAGGTATCAACCCTGCTGTTCAGATTTCTGTGTTCTGGAGTGTGGCTGTGAAAGAATGGTAGTGAGTGTGTTGCATTATGTTAGAATGTGTACAAATTAGTGAGAAAAACTGGTGCATAATAATAGCATGGCACAAAAACATGTTGCTGCTGTATGGCAGTGAAATCATCGACACCAGTGTCATGTATCTGGTGTCGCCGTCTGTAAAGTGGAGAAGTAAAAAAAATAAAAACATGTAATCATTAGCGTAATCTCCATATCGCCTCTTGTGTCGGCGTGTATACTTTCTGAAATCAAAATTACAGGTATTATAGTCTGTCAATACACTCGTGTCGTCCGTCTTGTTCTTTGTCTGGCGCCTTCCTATGCGGCTATGACTTTGTGTGTGTTGTTATGTCTTCTCAGTGTATCCCAATGTATGAGTGTGTGCTTGTTCGGTGGTCCACCTTACCTTATACCATGATCATTTTTGGGTTCCACTCCTTGGTGCAGTGTTGGAGCTCTTTGCTGAAATATAAAATATGTTAGCAATACCCTTGGCCATATATATATATTGCGCACCTATCGCGCAGCGCCGTTTAAGGGTTGGGTTGCGGTGCTACCGCCCCTGAGACTTCTTCGGTGTCTCGCGTTTTATCGAGGTCGGTCAGCTCCAGTGGCTGTACCGTTTACCTCGCTGGTGGGTCGGACGGTTTCAGTGCCTCCGCCCTGTTATGTTTTTATCGGTAATTTATCGATTTATCGGGCTTATCCTGGCAACGTCTAGCCGCCAGGTGCCGAAATATTTTGCCTTAATCTTACTTATCTTAATGTATTATATCCTATTGTGTTATCGGGCTTACCCTGGCAACGGATTTGAGTCGCCAGGTGCCGAGCCCGTTATGTTCATCTTAGTTACTTACGTATTGTCGGGCTTACCCTGATGACGGGTTTGTTGGTCATCAGGCGCCGAAGTATTTAGTCTAAATTATTATAAATGAGAAAAAAAATATATTTGCTATTCATAAGCCGAGTGGTTTTGCCTTAATCTATTGCCGAAGTATGCTGTGCTATTATTTAGCGACAGCGGTTAATAAATTTGCTTAATTCTAAGTTGCGTGTCAAATGCAACTGTCTTACATGCTAAAATTTTGACCAGAGCGATCGCCTGAGGCAATTTACTTCCTCAGATCACAACCCGCACGTATTCTAGAAACACCGGTTGTCTCTAGAACCGCCGGATTCCGCTCCCTTAATATTAGTTGTCGACGTTTATGCTAATGATTAATACTAGTAATTAATAAAGTCGCAGGCGACTGTGGTGCCACAAAGCAAAACGCCTCGCTTTTGTGCTTGCCTGTGTTATCATTGTTGGGCCTGCCCACTAAAACCCCTGTGAGGTCTCGCTGTGCTCCTCATTTAAGATCTCTGGCTGCCCGCTGCGTCACCATTTACGTGGGCATTGGACATTGTTCGGGAAAAATCGTCCGAAAAAAATAGTGTCATCCGGGAATTTGAGCGTCCGGGATCCTCTTCGCCTATATTGGCAGTAATAATGACATCCGGGGATTTTAGCGTCCGGGCTCCTCTTCGCCTATATTGGCATTGTTGGGTTGGCCCACATGAAACCCCTTTAGACAGCTCGCTGCATGCCTATTTAGTATCTCTGGCTGCCCGCTGCGTCACCATTTAATGTCTCTGGTGACCCGTTGTCAGCCATTTATGTGGGCGCGGGACCGAATGATCGCCTTCATTCCATATATATCATTGATTATTTGTTAATTCGTTCTTCATTTGTTTGGTTGTCTTTACCTATGCTACGCGGGGCAAGGACTTGTCGGATCTAGGATTGATCCCGCTGAATCCTGAGACCCTGCTTCACTTCTACGAGTAGGAGACTAACTCCCCGCCATAGAAGTTCTACTTACTTACATGCTAAACTAGTAGTCTAGTCCTAATTTGGTCGTCCCTAGGGTCATCTCCTGAGTCCGGTGTGGAGCTGGCTATTTCTCCCCCCGTTCGTCAAAAGTCTCCCCTGCAGGTCTGGCTTCGATGCCCGTAGCACATGGTGGGTGTAACTTTTCTTTGTCCCGGGGGCAGGCCAGGCCTTCCGGGACTCCGACGTTTGCCCGTGCTAGGTCATCTGCGCTTCGACCTTACGTAGTTCGTCTCTTTGGTCAGGGTCAGTGAGCCAACCGGGGTAGGGCTTATCATCGCCTTCCCCAGCTCTGCTCCTGTGTGGTGCCTCTGGCCTTCTGCTTACGCTGTCATCACCATTCAGCGTGTCACAGATTCCTTTTTTATATAAAAAATGAGTGTACTATGTAAATAATTTATTGTGTAAAAAAATGTAAATTTTTTTAGTGTTCTGGGGTTGTAGAATCTTCTAAGTGCATGGACTACTTTAGGTCTGCTATGGCTACGTAGGACTTCCAGCTGTAATGCCTTGGTAATTTTCATGGAGGCGTTAATAGGGTTTTATGGCGTTGGGTTCCCTCTTATTAGGATCCGGGGGGTGTTATTTGTTGAATAAGCTTAAAGCATGGTAGGAGAGGGTTGCGCATCTTCGGACTCCATGTTAATGGTGGCCTGGAGCCGGTGATGCTATCAGGATGTCTTTACAGTGAGTGGACGGGGGTAGGTATTTCCCGGGTTTGCAAAAATTTTAAAAATTTCTTGCAGTTTCAATAATAATAACCCTTGGTATGTGGGTGGGATATTCCATGCGTGTGTCTGGATACGAGGCGTATCCGCTCTCATTTAAGGATAGGTATCGGTCGAGGTGTAATAATACTATGTCCCTTGCATGCGGGATTATTTAATAAAAAGGAATTGTTAATATAAATTTGGCCTCATCTCTTGCTTAGAGATGTGCATTACGCTTAATTGTCATTTTTCCGACTCGCCCCTAATACTCGGGCGTAAGCATTGAGAGCCAGGGCGTAGTGAGCCCTCTCTTTAAACGCATGAAATCTATCAACCCCGATGTATATTCTGGAATGTAGTGTAGCTGTTTTTATTGTGTCTGTATGTCTGTGTTGGCTAATGTTGTTAGTGACAAGGTTATGGAAGGATAAAGGTGGTATAATGGTAGCCTGTAGGTGGTGCCTTGGCCATCTTGCTGGCACCATCCCTCTCTGCTCCTGTCATCCTCACTTGGTCACTATCTGCTTTCTATCCGCTCTCTGGGATAGTAAAGTGTGGTGACGCTGTGACGTCACGGCCTAATCTGGCCTCTCATTTGTAATGTAAAGGTAGCAAGTGAATTTGTAATGTGGCTGGTCATGTCCTGATCGCCTATGATGGTTTTGGGATTAAAACGTAAAAAGAGAAGTTGTTATTGGGGGGGGGGGGGTTGTTCCTTCAGAGCACCTGTCTGTATCCGCTCCTGTTTAGTGAGCGCGTGTGGGAACGACGTGGTCATAATTGTGATTAGCGCAGCTGCGTGTGTGTGGCTATGTTCCGCTACATCACGCGGGCGGGTGGCCTGTTATCGGCTAAGTCCTATCGTGTGTCGCGTGGCTGAGTGTCGGCCGGCGCGTGTGGCTTGTCAACATCTTTGTAGACATGTCCATGTGGCCCTAAGATAAGTCCGGCTTATGGTATCTGTACATTGCTAAATGTTATGAATGTTGTAACAGTGCTGAATCCTGTGTCAATGTATGCCATTATTATTGGTTTGGTTTTGTGGTCATGTCTGCATTTCATGGTTACTTTCGTTATAACAGGAGTGTCTGTCGACGGCAGTGTTGCAAAGCGGTGGAATCTGCAAGTCAGTGTTTTGTCATGTTTTGTTTTCATGTGCTTGTGTACGGGAAGTCTCTGACGTTACGTATGTCGGCTGCCGGAACGTGACTTTTGCCAATGTGCGAGTGTTGTCATTGTTTGGGATTCCGGGCGGGCCAGTGTGGTAATCTGTCCCGTCATTGCTTACCGATGTTGTGTATACATTGTTTTCCGCAAGACCTCTGCCTTGTGTAACTATGTGTAAGCCATATCTAGGAAGTCTATTGTGGTCCCCGTGGAGGCCTAGGATTTTCGGTACGCCCCCTTATTGGGAATTCCTAGGTCGCCAAAGCCGAGGTAGGCTGTTGTAGCGAGTACCTTGGAACGAATCTATGTTCTAGTATGTATGGTAAAAGAACCTTCCTGTCACTAAAAACGTGTATCTGACCCCCTCATATGCTTGTCTGGGGCCAATTTCAGTCTAATTGGGAATCTGGATACTTGTTTTCCACGGCGCCCGATTTTTACTGGACATTCGGACCCGCGATCCCGTGTAATTCTCCGTGTTCTGTGTCTGCGCTGTCTGTTGGGATTTTTGCCTTCCTAGTGTGGTTTCTGATTGTGTTTTTCGCGCCAAAAATACCGTTGATTAGTTTGTTTTTGGCACGACTATGTTGTGTGATCGTGGGTTCGCACCCGCCTTGGTTTAAGGTCCTGGTGTTACAATTTTTTGTACTGTATGTCCCATGGTACACGTATCGTGTATTTGAGGCACGCAGATGAAAATACGCTTTGGCGTGAAAAATTTGGGTCTTTTGGAATGCCCCTCGTATTATAATTTTGAAAGTTATAGGGTTTTGAAACTCCCGTAAATGAATGTGTATGTTCCAGCCAGGCCTGGAGTACGCTTAGTTTGTCCGTAGCTAGTGAAGGTCGCGCACTCACGGGTGTGTTATCGCTGACTGCGATGGTGTCTAGTTTCATTGACGTGTGCACTATCTGTTACTTGTCTGGCGATGTGCATATGTCCAGCACGTGTGTGTGTGGGAGCTTGATTGCTCGCTTTCTTGTTGTGAGTGACTTTCCGTAATGGATAAGAACCTTCTGTAAATATATATTGTGTCCCCAAATCTTATGTTATTGTAGGCGTGGGATGAATATATTCTTGTTAGTGGTACCAAATGTCATTATGTATGTGTGTCACCGGGCCGCTAGTTGCGTGTTTGGTGACCAGGTGTCGGAGGTGATTTTATTGTTTTGTGCGTATGGATATCTGTTAGTGTAACTGTCCTTTATCATTCTATCCTCCCATTGGATAGTTACCCGACCTTGCACTCCTGGTATCCAGAAGGTTGCGGGTTCGAGACCGTCTTTGACCAGGGTAATTATTCCTGTTCCCTTTTAGGCTTGTGTCTTCGGGACAGTTTTGTTAGTGTTTTAACTGTTATGTGACAATGTGAGTTGACTGTGTGCCTTCCAGAAATATGTGGGTTTTCCCAAAGTCTGGGATTTTCACCCTGTGGTGTTTATGTTTAGTTTGCGCGCTGTTATGGGGGACGAGAAAAATTCATGTTATAGGCAGTGTAATATATCACGTATACCTTAGGATCAGATATATACAGGTCAACCTGGATAATTCGCATTTCACGGGATGAGTGAAAGAGGAGAAAAAAATGAGCTATTCAAAAATTCAAATTGAGAAAGTTATTTGGGGAAAAAAATCGAGAAAATATATTGTATGACATTTACGTAATGCTTTATGTTTACTATAGCAGGTTGCCAGACGGCGGTACCTTGTAAAGATTGCATCGTAAATAATTTCAAAAGTTTCAAAATGAAAGGTAGGACCTGAGTGCACTATTCGCCTATACGGCGACGTTAGTAAAACAGTAATCTAGTTACGTCTCAGGGAAATCTACCATTTTTGAAAAATAGTTTGAGATTCTTAACTGTTTCTTACGATTAAGTCTCTCAGTCATCCCAAAAGAATCTATCAAACTGTAGGAATGGAAAATATAACAAGATAGTCATTTCTACTTGGAAAGACCCGCCTAAGCTCTATGCTGTGGTTTGTTGCTTAGGCTGTACTCGGAATAGTTCTTTCCGACCCCGAGCCGCGTGGCCCGACTGATTGGCTTCCGCTTGGCTTTGCATATTAAAAACTTTGAATTGTGCACAATATGGCCTGAATTAACCACGATTATAATCCCTTGATGGCCCAAAAAAATGCTAGGGGCCAAGAAAAAAATTAGGAAAAATTTCAAACTACATAATTTTGAGTTGGCCACGTTCTGCTGTATATACGTGTGAAATCTACCGTTTACAGGGGTGGAATCTGCCCTTTGTGTATCCATTATCGTGTTTCTCACGTGTAAAAGAACCTGCCCGTATATATATTTGTGATTCAGGTGACAGTGTGTGTTATACTCCTGGTGAAAGTTGTTATCCCCGTCCGAGCGTCCTTGCTCGGAAAGGTGAATACTTTCGCCCTGTCACTAAAGTGTGGGCCCCTGAAACCCATTTAGGTGCTTCTTTGCTATTTTCTGGAGGAATTTGTAGCAAAGTAAGACTGGGCCTACTTTCACCGTAGTGCCTGGATGTTGGTCTGAGTGTGTTTGTGTCTGAGGGGCTGATAGCGCTCCACGCTACCCTAGCAGTGTTTATAGGGGTGTGTGTATCCCTGACCGCCCGGCCTCGTGGGGTAGGTAATAAGACCTTTCTTATACCCCGTGTACTGTGTGTCTGCGCCTGGTCAGTGTGCGCGGGTGTGTGTTGTGCACCCTGAGGGCCTGAAGGCAACATCCTCTCATGCCTTCGCACCTGGGGTACACATGCTAGTGCCCGCTTTCGTCCTGGCAAAATTGCCCTTTGAAATAGCGGCAAAGGCCGTTTAATTGTCTGAGATTGCCCTAGCGATGTATTGGAGTGTAGTCTAACCGATTTCTGGCCTATGGCCACGGTAGACTCCTCTCCTTGTGTTTGCCTATGTGTGTAGGCTTGTGTGGGCTTAATGTGCTGTGGGACGGGCTCTACGTCCCCAGCCCATGACATGGTTACCTCCCGTTTTCCCCCTGTGTTATTATGTGTGCCCGAGAGTCCAGGTGTCAACTCCCTCTCGTTCGTCCGTTTTGAGGGGGTTGGCCTAGGTTCTGCTCCTCGGTTTGGCAAAATTGCCTTCCGAACCGGAGCTGAGGGACGTGTATTCCTGTGATCTTGCCCCTGTAGTGTGTTGGAGCCTAGTCTGGCCGTCTTCTGGACTGTGGCCACGGTGAACTCCTTCCCTTGTGTGGCAGTACGTGTCGAGAGGGACATCCTCGCAAATTGCTGCGTTAGCGTATCTACGCTTATGTCCTCTCTAGACTGGGCTTGTGGCCCTACCATGAACTCAAAAATGGCTTTGTTAGCCTGGAGCTCCCTATACTCGTCCCAAATTTGGGCATACTGCCTATTGAGGCTCATGGCCTGTTCAGCGACTTTGGTGCCATTAGTCCCTATCCGTTGGTGTTCTGTTATGAGTGTTTCCCATTGCTGGAACATGAATTCGTGTCTGCAGTGTAGTTGCCAGTGTGCCTTAATGATTTGTGTACGGAGGGTGGGGATTTTGGCTCGAATCTTGCGATTCTTAGCGCTGCGGAGTGGCCGGACAAGTGCCCTTATAATCCGCATATACTGGGCGTGCAGGAGCTGCTGAAACCTTCTGAGGTAGTCCTGTCTTGTCTCAAAGACCTTGTGCCAGGCAATTAACTCCTGGTACTCCCCAATGCTCCTCAGCACAGCTAGGCGGTATAGAGGGGTCATGTTGAATCAAGTGTATGTATATAACAAAAAAAAATGTGTATGCTCGGCAATGTATTATATCTCTGATTCTTTTGGGGGGTGGGGGGGGGGTTGGTTTGAAAAAAAAATCCTTGTTTAGCTAGTGTGAAGGAAAGATAATGCTTTCTGTCAGAGAAAAAAAATTCAACTTTTTCGCTTGGCTGCGGGCGCTAGGGGTCGTTTCTACTACGAGGGCTTGTTGTATGAGTCCTACCCTTACTGTGCGGAGTAGCCGCGTCTCCACCAATATGTTTTAGATCCCTTAGTTGGGGGGGGGGGTTGTTTAGGGATCTAAACAATAGTGTCACTGTGCTAATTTAGTAGGTTGTTTCCAAATGATGGCAGCTTCCCGTAGCTGGGAGAGCTTACCAGTGTAGCGTGTTGTTTGATATTCAAATGCTAGGGGGTGTTCCTGCAAAGATGCAAGAGTCTACTAGGGGATGAACCTCTGAGTGCAGGCTAATGTGCCGGCCTGCCAGCTGGACGGAGTGAATGATATAACAGACGTGCTTATGTCAGCGGCTCGCTGCTATGCAGTCGAGACGCGTGCGGGAAACACAATGAAGCCTGAGCAAGCAATTACTGGCTACTAGTCACGGTCAATCGTGACGGAGGTCAGGAAGGGTATGAGGATGTGAAGAGGCGTATAATTACCAAGACAAGTGTAGCTTACTGACCATGTGTTTATTGGTCAGTGAGTGTGAAATTGTAAGTCCCTTTTAGGGGAACGTAAATAATGGTACAAGTTAAGTGTACGAGATTGTGGATGGGTGTTACAAAGTAAAGGATATCTGAACACTTGCTGAGTCTCACCTGATGATAGTAGCTGGAGCAGGGCCTTCGGCAGCACACACTGTATGACAGATAATGGCTCCAAAAGGCCTCTCTTCTTATAGGTCCTGCCGTTGCTCAGTCAGCATTCCATTGACGTAGCTGCCCCAGTTAGTTATAGTGTTAATGTTTATGAATGTGTTGCAAGTGGTTGGCTAACCTTCCGAGTTGGGTGGCCGCCTCTTGCCGTGTAAAAGTGATGTTCTGGTCTTATGATGTTTGCCAGTTGGGGTGGGTTTTAGTAGAAGATGGGGGGTGGCTCTCAGGGGGTACAGCCCCCCGGGCCTGTACAGTATTCCAATTCCGATGGAAATGAAATATTTAAACAAGTTTGAAAACCATAACAATATTTCTGTAAATGTGTATGGAGCACAATATGATGAAAACAAATGGGTATGTATGGGAACAAACGAAGTAAAGGGAAGAAAACTTTTACTATTGTACCTTTGTATGTATCAGATAAAGTATATGAAAGGAGTGTAGACTTATTGATGTTGCAGATTGGAAACAGTGAAAGTTATCACTTTTGTTTAATTAGAAATCTTGCTCGCCTTGTGCGTTCAAGCGTCACTAGCATTCACAGTAGGATTTATATATGTAGACGTTGTTTGTCATATTATTTTCTTGAAGATGAGTTAAATGTTCACTTTGCAGACTGTAAACAGTTTCCTGTTGCAAAAAGCATAATTCCAACTAATGAACAAAGATTTGTTAATTTTACAGAATTCCAAGTTAAAGATACAGTTCCATTTATAATATATGCAGACACTGAATGCGTTTTGCCTCCATTTTCCTCCTGTTTTCCAAATAGTGACATCCCTAACTCTACTTTAACACATAAACATATTCCTTACAGCATTTCTTTATACCTTCGTTGTAATTTTGATAGTGAATTGTGCAGTTTCAAACTCTTTAGGAGAAATAATTGCATTGAATTGTTTGTAAAGGAACTTTATAGTATTGTGGATAAACTTCAAACATATTACTTATCGGCTAAGCCAATGTTAAAGATGACCGAAAATGAAGAAAGATTATTTCTGTCAAGTAAAATTTGTCACATTTGCGAGAAACCGATTGCAGATAATGAACTCAAAGTACGCGATCATTGTCACTTAACTGGAAAATATAGAGGAAGCGCACATAATCGATGTAATTTAAATTACAAAGTAACAAAGGTCTTGCCTATAGCATTTCATAATCTAACGGCCTATGATGGACATTTTATAATTAAAGAAATTTGTTAGAAACAAGATGGAGAGGTGTTACATAATCCTGGTCGTATAAGTTTGTTGGCTGTGAATATGGAACGTTATAAAGGGTTTACAAAGTATGTAGGGGTTAAGAATGGATTCATTCAGATAAGATTTATCGATACATATAATTTATTGTCCTGTTCACTAGATCAATGTTCATCTTCGTTAAGTGAAGATTCAAAGCAAATAACTCGACGTTATTTTAATGATGATGCACAGTTTCGACTTACTGCGAGAAAAGGCGTGTTTCCCTATGAATACGTCACGAGTATGGATGTACTTAACGAAATTAAATTAGCTGAAATATCCAAGTTTTATAGCAGTCTTAATGATCAAATAATATCGAATGAAGAGTATGAGTTTGCTCAATCGGTGTGGGAAACGTTTTCCTGTCAAACATTAGGAGAATACGCCGATTTGTATTTAAAAGTTGACACACGTCTTTTGGCGGATGTCTTTGAAAATTTTAGATCGAATGGCATGGAAACTTATGGCATTGATGCAGCTCATTTTTACACTGCTCCATCTATGTCTTGGTGTGCGATGAAAAAGATAACCAACGTTCAACTTGAATTGCTTCAAGATATTGATATGTTACACTTTTTTGAACGATCTATTCGAGGAGGAAATGTTCAGTGTATAACACGACATGCGATTGCTAAAATAAGTATATGAAAACTTATGATGAGAAAAAGTAAGAGTCCTACATAATGTACTTTGACGTTAATAATTTATATGGATATGCGACGATGGAATATCTTCCAACGGGTGGCTTTAAATGGGTTGCAAATGTTGAAGGCTTTGATGTTTTAACTATTGATGATACTTCAGAAATTGGATATATTTTGGAAGTATATTTGACATATCCTCAAGAGTTACATGACAAACATTCAGATTACCCTCTATGCCCCGAAAAGTTGACAAAGCTAATGGCTATCCTACATAATAAAGAACGTTATGTTTTGCATTATAGAATGTTAAAGCAATGTATTCAACTAGGAATGAAATTAGATCGTATTCACAGAATAATTGAATTCAATCTGAGCCAATGGCTAAAACCATATATTGATGTGAACACAGAGAAACGAAAACATGCCAAAAATGATATTTTTTAATATAAATTGATGAATAATGCAATTTTTGGTCGTTCACTGATGAATGTGAGGAAGTTAAGGGACATCAAATGGGTCACCAAATGGCATGGAGCTCGTGGTGCTAGGTCTTTAATAGCTAAGGCTAATTTTAAACATAGAATTATATTCGATGATCAATGTATGGCCATCGAGATGAGCAGACTAAAGATTTTTCACAATCAACCAGTATATGTTGGTGCATCTATATTAGATTTGTCTAAATGTAAAATGAATGACTTTCATTACAATGTTATTTTAGCAAATCCTGAATCAAATGCGAGGTTGTTATACACAGACACCGATAGTTTTATGTATATATTCCATTATGATATTTATGAGTTCATGAAACAGCATTCAAATTTGTTTGATACTGGAAACTATGAAACAAACAATCCTTTCGGCATTGTGAGACAAAATAAAGGTGAAATTGGTTTAATGAAAGATGAACATGCTGGAAAGATTGTTGAAGAATTTGTGGGGTTAAGACCCAAAATGTATGCAATAAAATTGTGTGATGAAATGAATAGCTTGTGTAAGGCTAAAGGCATTAAGAAGAGTGTGAGTAAAAGTATGAATATTGATGAGTATCGAAAGTGCCTTTATAAGAGAGATCAAGTCAACAAAGTTCAAGTTTGTATAATTTAAAAATCTCATTCTGTATTTACTGTTCGGCAAAATAAGTTGGCAATTTCATCAAACGATGATAAAAGACACATAACTGAAAACGGAATTGTTACTTTATCGTTTGGTCATTTTTCTCTGAAAAAATGATTAGAAACAAATGTGAGATTAAAGCACTTCATCTCACTTTATTTCTTTCACACACACACTTTTATTCTGTTAATAATACTAATTTTTGTGTGTATTATTTAAAAAACACCTCCCCCCACAATTCCCATTTTCCAGAAATATATATATGTATAATTACTTTATATTACATATCATTTAGTAATGGTGCGTTGTAAGAGGAGCAACTCTACCACTCAATATATACGATCAGGAAGTGGACCATTAATTAGTCGTGTACTTAATAAAACTATTGATAATTTACCCGTGGAATTACACATCCCGGGATATGAATATTGTGGACCAGGAACAAAATTAGAAAAGCGATTGAGCCGTGGTGATCCAGGAATAAATATATTAGATAAAGCGTGCAAAGAGTACGACATTACTTACGCAAAGCATAAAGATTGAAACAAAAGAAGACAGGCTGATGAAATTTTAGCTTCAAACGCTTGGTCTCGTGTAAAATCCCGTGACGCATCATTCGGTGGCATAATGAAAGCTAAGTCTAAGATTGGAGGAGGTAAGCGAAACTTACATTAAAAAAAAAAAAAAAAAAAAAAAGAACATCGAAAAAGCAAGGTGGTATTTTACCCCTACTTCCGATATTTGCAGCCTTGTCGGGCTTGGGGGGTCTAGCAGGCGGAGCAGCCGGGGTAGCGTCTGCTATAAACAAAGCGAAAGCTTCTCAAGAAGAATTAAAAGAAATGAAAAGACACAATCGAATGATAGAAGCAATGCGAGGAAAAGGAGGTCAAGGCATTTATTTAAATCCTCCTGCATACAAAAGATAATTAACCAAATACCAAATAAAGCATTAAGTAATTTCGATTTAGCTAAATACGCACATCAATTAAAGATTCCAAATTTTAGAGGAGTCTTTATGCGAGATACGTTACCAAGATATCCTCGAAAAAATGAAAACTGTATTGTTAACCTTGAACCGATGGATAAATCCGGTTCACATTGGGTGGCTTTCAGTAAACGAGGTAAATATGTGCATTATTTTGATAGTATTTGTAATTTAAGACCACCATTAGAAATTTTAACATATCTTAAAAATTGCTATCTACAATATAATTTTCATTCATATCAATCGATTACTTCTTCGATTTGTGGACATTTATGTTTAGTCTTCTTGTATTGTGTAAATAAGGGAAACACAGGCCGTCTTTAAACATTTCAAAGATGGCTTTCGAAAGACGGATAACTCTTGAAGGTAAAGGCTCGAAGATTGATGTTACATTGGAGAACCCGATTCATCATGTAGGAGCATAGTTTTTTGAAATAGGACTTGCAGGATTGTATACATCTAATTCTATTCGAAATGTCACGAACAGAAATAATAAATTTCGCATTCATTTTACTATTTTTTTAACAATTGATTTAGTGGTACCACCGGGTATTTATGAATTTGAAGATCTAGCCTCAACATTTGATGATTTACTTAGTTATCACTCATTGTCGAAACTTATACCAAAACATTTAGAAAAAACAAATATGTATATGGAAGAGGATATAGACGGATAAAGAGACAACCGTCTCGTTTAGTCTTCTCCGTTTAATATTGATTTCACTGTAGCCAACAGTGTAGCAGGGCCTTTAGGTATTGAAAAGAAAGTTTACCCTAAAGAGAATAAAAGATAAATTTGAAATTGATCGAAATAGAATCGAAAATGAAGTAATAATTAGCGAGAATAATATCGTTTTGGCTATAAAGTTGAACGAAGCGGATAGAGCGATTTTAATAATACCCAATGCTAGCTATACGTTAAAACAATTAAGTGTAAAGATTAATGAATTGTTAGTTGAACATTTATTAGGTGACAAAGACAAATTCCCATCATTTTATATTAATTATGATAAAGTCTTTTATCATAGTAAACTACATTCGAAAATGTTTGCTATAGATTTTGGTGTTGCGGATTCTATTGCAGATTTGTTAGGATTTTCTCATAAAAAGTTTGAGGCAAACACAACTCATCATTCTGAATATATGATTAAAACTAACACTGTTAATAATATTCGAGTATGTTGCAACCTTGTGCTTAGTAGAGTTCTTATTTGAACCATAAACCAACACACTCTTTATATAATTTTAAAGCTCATGTTCCTGCTGGTTACCCGATTGTTGTACAACCAACAACAATTAATTTTTTGCCTATGAACACCAAGGTTATTCAACATGAAACTGTGCAACTTGAAGATCATCTTCAACAGCTCATTGATTTGCAAGATGAAGATTTAACTGTAGAATTAATTATTCCTCCAGCACGATATCTTGCTATATAAAGTAATTAAATACTGTTATATTTTCATTCTACTTGAGTAAGCTTACTAGAAAACATTCACAAATATGGTTATACTATATAATACTCAAAGTTTGAAAAAAGAAGTTGACTCTGATTCGAAAAAGTAATATAAATCAATCAGCTAAAATTTCTAAAAAAAAACAAACAAAGACATCGCACCTTGAAATCTAAGAAACAGTTATCGAGTAACAACAAACATTTCTTACAGTCTTTAGGTTATCGCGTACTTTAATTTCAATATAAATATATATGCAATTGTTAATATTATTTAGTTTCTATCTACATTTGAAGCTGTTAACATGTTTAGCATTTTGAACATAACGGATAAAAGAGAGGTTGACAACAGAGTTGTGCGACGAGAAGAAAGAGTTTATCAACCTTATTCAGCTAATAAATTCGAAAATAATGATGAAATTCGAATACCAATTCAAAATGAAGAAAACATAGTTTTATTATCGGAAGGTGTTCTTCACTTAGAAGGTCAAATTATTACTTCTAACATAAATCCAGCTGCTTCTACTACAGCACATCCTGACCAAAATTTTGGGGCTAATCTTTTTAGCGAAATTCGCATCACGTTAAATGGTAAAGAAATTGATCGTACACGCCATCTAGGTATAACAAGTTCTATAAATACCTTTGCATCATATTCAAAAAACGAATATACAGCTTTACAAAATGCTGGTTATTTTCCCTCTTTAACAACACCAGCAAGTGAAGCAAATATTGTTGATAGTATCACAAAACGTTTTCATGTAATACTTCCATTAAGCAACCTGTTAGGTTTAGCAGAGGATTACAGAAAGCCGATTTTAAACTGCAAGCATGAGGTAATATTTCTCCGATCGTCAAGTGACGCACGTGCGTTGCAATCGACAACCGAAAACGATCTTTCTAAGGTCAAGTTATTTAAAGTTTATCTAAAAATTCCCGTTTTATTATTATCGGACGAAGAACAAATTAAAAGATTAAAACTAATGCAGAAAAATACTCCCATTCAGGTTGGTTTTCGATCATGGGATGTTCATGTCTTGCCATCTCTTCCTAGAACAACTAAATATAGTTGGACTGTAATGACAACTTCTGAAACTCAAAAACCACGTCAATTTTTATTAGGTTTCAAACTAGAAGAAATTTACTAAATACATGATCTTCCTATTTTGACGATTGTAACATTAAATCTATAAGAGTTTTTTTAAATTCAATTTTTATCCCTATGAAATGCCAAATTCTGAAATTGCAATAAATGACTACGGCGAATTGTATGACATGTTTGTTAAATTTCGTAATGTATATTATCAGATCGATGATTTTCGTTCAGAGACTCTGGTTTCACGAGATGAATTTAAGTCTCATTCTCCGATTATTGTAATTAATTATCTCGAGCAAGTGGAAGCGGTGAAGACATCTTCAGTCATTGTGCGAATTGAAATCGAGACAAGTGAGAATATACCTGAAGATACAACTCTTTATTGTGTTCTTATTCATGATCGTCAAATATCTTACAGACCATTAACTAATGAAGTAATCATCTAAACAATTATTTGCTAAGTTAAAAGCAAGCAAGTAGACAAGTATTCCCACTTTAGTTGCAATCATAGAATTGACAACAACAAACTCTCCTTCTACTGATGCTGGCACGTGAAATAAGAAGCAACCAATAGTTGCAGACATTCGCAAGATACCAAACGGCAGTTTGGGACTTGCTTACTCTATGTTAAATAACAGCAATATACCTTCATTCAGTCCTGTGTTCACATAGGTCGCAGCGTATTGTGAAAAAACTCTTTCTTCTTTTCTTGACTCTATTAAGAATAAATATGAATATTTAGTTGTATATAATTTGCCACATGAATTTTCTTTGTTTGCACTAAAAGCACATTCCCCGGGCTCATTAATCGATCTTAATACGATTGATGGAATGTCAGACCTAATGTTGAAGCATAGCCATCGTTTACCTACAGATTGTCCAAAATATTTACCATCTCTTGCAATGGGAAGCAATAGTTGTGCTAAATTCAATGTCAATGCTGTTCAACATTGGTTAAATTCTTCTGATGGCATCATGAAAATCGTGTGTTCGATAATAAACAAGTTTCGAAACATTGGACTTCAAGGTTTTAATAAGTTTGATTGGAACTACTTTCCTATAAACGTACTGACTATATATGAACCACAACGAATTCGTCTGGAGTGGGAACATCTACCAGATCATCTAAAGAGAAAATTTCAACTGTTTCATCTTCGCTGCAAATGTGATAACTGTAATCGCTATCAATAAAAGGTGATTAATTAAATCTACTAGTGTCGTTGACAGCTATACATATTTTGTTTTAGTTTGCTTTTGAACACAGTGTATTTTTTTTGTCTACAGAAAATAATCATCTGGACAACTAAAAGAACAAGTTCATCTCAACACACACACTCATCTGGACAACTAAAAAAGAATGAGATTACTTCAAGAGAAATAAAATTGTATTAATTGTAATTCTAAATGAATAAAGAAGAAAAGGTCTTTGTACCATTTCATATTAAGGTTCTTATTAATGATCAAATACCTCCTCACTCCACATGTAAATAAAATAATATTGTCAGGTGAGGGATTTGAACCCTCGCTTTCAATTTCTGAAAATTAGATCTTAAGTCTAACGCCTTAGACCGCTCGGCCAACCCAACACACGCAAATCATGCATATTAGCCAACGTGTTTTGTTGATTCATATCAGTTCACATTTAGCTTCGTGTGGTGAACATCTTTTTTGTGAAGTAAAGCACCATCATGAAGTATTTTAATTCTGTAAAGTATTCCAAAAATCAGTTAATGCAAATGATATTGAGTCAAAAAGAAATGAATTTAAAATCTGAAAGAGATCGGCTAAAAACATTTAAGAACTGGTCTTCAGACAGTTTTACGAACATTGCATGGTTACCAGCTGCAGGATTTTACTATTATGGATATAAGGATATGGTCAGGTGTGCTTTCTGCAATTTGCAACTTAGTCATTGGGAAGAAGATGATGATCCGTTTGAAGACCATAAGAAATGGGCTTGATCTTACCCTTACGTAAACAATATTTCTCCTAGCATAGAATTAAAATCTGAATATGAAAGACTTAAAACTTTTCAAAATTGGCCTCTTCCCTGTCCAAACGAATTTCGTTTAGCATCAGCAGGATTTTATTATACTGGTCGTGGTGATAAGGTGAAATGTATATTCTGTAAGATTGAAATTGAAAATTGGAAGGAAAACGATATTCCTTTAAATGATCATGAAAAATGGGCGCCATATTATCCATATTTAAGAGGGTTTTACGTTGGCAACGTTGATTTAAATCCTGAAAATCCTACTATTATTCCATATAATACAAGTTATGATACGTGTGGAAACAATATATGTTGATGTGATGTGATTTTTTGTGCAGTGTGCATTCTCAGACGTAAACGTAGACATGCTGAAGTTTGTTAAGCAGTCAAACACTCTACCAGTAATTTCATTTACTAATGGTGAAAACCAGAGTAAAAGTGAAAAAAGAAAGCATAGTGTTTTACTACAGATCACTATTCGATGTATCATTTGCGGTCCATCGAACTGTGGCAAAACAAACGTAATGCTAAATTTATTATGTCATAAAAATGGAGTTCGTTTTGAAAACGTTTATATTTATTCTAAATCACTTGCTCAAAGTAAATATGTTGAATTAAAAAAGTTTTTGGACTCCATAAAAGAAATAAAAAGTGATTTTTTTCTGATAATGATGAAGTTATGCCTCCAGAAATGGCTAGAAAAAACTCTATATTTGTTTTTGATGATGTAGCCAGCAATAAACAACAACACATGAAAGATTATTTCAGTAGAGGTCGTCATCACGACGTTGACGTATTTTATCTTTGTCAAACATATTCTTGTATACCTAAACATCTAATTAGAGATAACGCTAATTTTTTAATTCTTTTTAAACAAGACGGAACAAACTTGCGTCATGTATATAACGATCATGTAAATACAGATATGAGCTATGATCAGTTCTTTGATATTTGTTCGTATTGTTGGCATAACTCTAAGTTTGGCTTTTTGGTTATCGATAAAGATAGCGATTTACAAAACGGTCGATATCGCAATGGATTTGATGTTTATTTTCAGTTATAAATATGACTTCAAAAAGAGATAAATGCCCATTCGTGTTATACCTTTTGTGTGGTTAACAACTTAACTATGACATCGTTTAACAAAACTAATAATGTGTCTATCGGACGACCGACTTCACGACATGATATTGCAACTAAATCGTATGTTGATGATAAGCTAGTGCAATATGGAAATCAACTAACAACAACAACAACAAGCGACGGACATCTAAGTATTAACGGCAAACGGTAAAAAAATGTTGGAACGCCAACACATGTTGAAGATGCATGCAACAAAGGTTATGTACTGAAGTTATTGAATGAGCTAAATAAAATCGAGTCTAAAGAAGACATACAACGAAACTTTAACGACCTTAAAGGTTTAATTTTTTCAATTTTTAAAATAGAGAAAAAAGAACTTGACTTTCAAAACAAACGTCTCGCGGGCTTTGCTTTACCATAATCTGCAAATGATGCAGTAAACCTTATTGCAATGCAGCAACATACATCGAATATTAAAAAATATCTAGACACCAGAATAACCGAAGTGTTACAACGAGTAGAATTCATTCGTGGTTTGGTGCGTGAATTTTCAGAAGATCACTTTCCGTATGATGATGATACTCTCGACTTGGGTAACAAAAGAATAAGAAATGTTAAAGATCCAATTCAAAATCAAGATGCGGTAACGTATTCTTTTCTTAAAACTCATGTAACAAATGAACTCAATGAAATTAAAAAATCTCTTTTGAATATAAACAGAGATGATGAAACTGTAGATATGTTAAATAGAAGAATAACAAACATATCTCAACCAATCGATTCGTTAGATGCAATAAACAAATATTATTTAGAAAACTTTGCTGCTTCTCGAAAAGATCTAGAAGACTTAATCACTAATAATAATATCACTAAATTTAATAAACAAAACTTTTTTAAACGTAGACGATGGTGGAACTTTAAATATGATGAGTAAACGAATTACTCACGTAAACAATCCCATATACGATAAAGATGTTGCAAATAAGACGTTTGTTGACCAATATGCCGCTTACCGACGTGAATTTGAACAAATGAAACAGACTGTAAACAATCTACAACATCAAAAACAAACAAATGTTGAGTTTCCTGTTAACGACCAAGATGTGACAAATAAACGGTTTGTAGAACACTATGCTGCTTCACGAACTGAAGTTAATCAACTAAAAGAAATTTTAAGCAATTTACAAACTCGTATTGAGGGTGTTGTGAACAATCTCAATATTGTTAAATATGAAGATCTTGAAAGTTATGCTGCTGAATCCAAAGATGATTATAACAAGTTAAAAACTGAACTAGAAAAAATTGAGCAATTGGTTAACAAAGAACCACTCGAAAGTTTTACTGCATCCAAAGAAGAATATGGTATATTACAAGATGAAGTAAAGAAAAGGAACTTATCGAAATTTATTCTGAAATTCTCCAACATGCCATCAATCCATTCACCAGTATACACGCTTCATAATAATAACATACAGTACCAACTTCCCTACAAAGGCATATTAAAACCTTTTTTTGTTTCACCAAGATCTCCAATTGTGTATGCAATTTTAAATATACGTCAAGAGATTGAACTGGATGGCAGTGATATTGTTGTTGAAGAACAAGATGAAATTCAGTTTCGACTTAGAGACCCTAAAACACATAAAACCAATAACCTTCCTCTTCAAATCGATTTTGAATATACTATAAATAAGTAAAACAACCACAATTTCAGTTTAGTCATGGAGAAGAGCTCGAAGATTAAAGCTGAAAGTCGAGTAAAGGATAATCTTTCTCGCTTAAAAAAAGATGTTAAAGACAAGTATCTTTCACTTCAAAATGATGTTAGACGTAAAGAATTAGATATAGAGACTAACTTTAAACCAGTAATAAATTCATTAAATCAACTTGTAGCTATTGCTAATACGTCAACTCAAAATAAAGAAAATCGGAAAAGAAAAGGAAAATATGACGATTCTGAATCAACTGCTACTTCTGACGAAGAAGATGGAGATAGCATCAAAATAATTTCACTACTTAACCACTACTTTGATCCGTTCATTAAACAAAACGTGGATAGATCATTTGGTATAACGATAAGAAATGATAAACAATACTTGGGACGTGAACGAGTTTTCTTTGATAAAAAGTGGATAAAAGTTGGTGGTGAAAAATTTCCTATAACAGAAGGTCTACTTGAATTGATTCAAAGGAAAGTACCAGACCCCACTCTAATAGATAGGAGAGATTTAAGTTCATATTTGAAATTATTAAATGTTTCAAACGTGCACAAAAGAAATTATACAAGCAATGCAGCTCCGAGAGGAACGCAATCTTATAAGTATAGAAATATAATTGAACCCCTTCTTACTGAAGACATAGATAGAATTATAAAAACAGCAGATGAAAATGAAGAAGCAAATAATACGATGCATACTGGATATGGTCAAAAGAAACACATCACACCACAAGCCATTTGGAAATTTGAAGGCGGAAACAATATTGAATTCGTTCACTGGAATGAACCAAACAAATTGGTATCAAGACTTAAAAAATTAATTGCATCGAAAGCTGCCGGTCACACAGGACTCGACAGCGAAATCATTGCAATTGAAGAAGAACTAAGAAATGCAGGATATATTGAATAAAAATTCAAACGTTTGTAAAACAATGCACAGTATGATATAAAACATTGTTTGGAAAATAACTATGAACGAAATCAGACGAGAAATTGCAAAAGAACTTCACGCACAGAAAAAAAGTTTAAAAGACGACGTGTTATTAGCAAAGGAATCGATGACCTCCATGAAGCAGACCTTGTGGACATGTCCAAACTTGCAAAATGGAATAATGGATTTAAATATTTATTAACCATTATTGACGTTTACTCAAAATATGCATGGGCAATTCCTCTTAAAACCAAAAAAGGAAGTGAGATTGTAAAAAGTTTAAAATTTGTTTATTCTCAAAGTAAAAGATTGCCCAATTATTTTCACACTGATCGAGGAACGGAATTTTATAACAGTGAATTCTAAACATGGTCTCAGAAACAAAATCTAAAGCATAATTCCGCTGGGAGCTCCATTAAAGCAAGCGTGGTAGAAAGATTTAATCGAACTTAAGGAATCGATGTGGAAAGAATTCACAACACGAGGTTCATACCGATGGGTACATATTTTGCCTGAGTTATTAGTAAAGTATAATCACAAAATACATCGCAGCATTGGCATGAAACCTATTGATGTAAAAAGAAACAATCCACCCAGCTTGCCAACACAATATAATGAAACTTTAAAAAATCCAAAGTATAAAATCGGCGACATTGTGCGAATATCAAAAATCAAGAAACACTTCACCAAGGCCTACGAAGCTAATTGGACTACGGAATTATTTACAATTTATAAAGTTCTAAATACTAATCCACGAACATATCTTTTAAAAGAAAATAAAAATTTGCCGATATTTGGGGCGTTTTATGAAGCAGAGTTACAACGAACAAAACATCCTAATATTTACTTAGTCGACAAAGTACTACGTAGAAAAGGAACCGGAGCCTTCGTATCTTTGCTTGGATTCGATTCAACTCACAACTCTTGGATCCCCAACAAAAATATCTTCTAATTACAACAATGTAAGTTTTGTTTTTTAATTCATCGCAAAATATATTATTATTATTATTATTATTATTATTATTATTATTATTATTAATGTGTCTCTATATATTTTTCAGCTCACTAAAACCAACACACGCAAGAAAGAAAAGAATGATTGTACTTACCCGTGCACAAGACCAGCATATTCAACTCTGCAAACAACGCAGCATCCTCAATTCTCCGCAGCTTGTTGGAAAAAGAACTACATACCACTTTAAGAACGAAGATCATATAATTTTTCACTATTTCATATTATATAATTAATGTAAACCACAAATGATCAAAATAAATATATATTTTTAAAAATGTACACTTCACATTTTGAATAAAATAAAAAAATAAAAACACCGTCCACCGTCCATTTAATTTAAAATCTGAACTACTTCTTCTTCTTCATCCTCGTCCACACGCTCTCCAACCCCCACACCCTCTTCCTCCAGTGGCGGAAAATCGAGCAGCTCGATCGTGCTCGAATCGAACGCTCACAGCCGTTGAATTATAACACCCAATATGTGGAGTGTTGCACCATTCAAAACGAACTCCCGACAATGCTGGCGGTCTCGAATTATCTCCAACATTTCGCAATTGAACATGTCTTGTTCCAAATTGCTCAGTCTATTGAACCATTGGTCCTCCTCCACTTTGAGAGCGCTCAGTGCAAAGTTCAACCCTTGCATCTCAGCTCGCTCTGCTAGAGATTTAATCTCGCATAACTGTTGGAGCTTTACAAGCAGGCTTCCATACATAGTCATGATGAAGATTTTAACTGCGTTACTTTGAACTGAGTGTTACTTCATAGCAATGTGCTCTTATATATTGTGAAGATCAAACTGCAAGAAGCTCTTTTAAACATTTCACATGGAGCTCTGGGAACTGGCTTCAGATCTTGTTCTCTCATTAAAAATTACAGACTTGAATAATGAGGGCTATGAATCTAAAAACAAACACACCAAAATTCATCTCACGCATGACTTATAAATCATCGTAACCAGATTGAGACCATGAAGCAAGCCGGAAAGCAAAAAATGTTAACTTCATTTAAATTAAACAGACATAACATAGCGACAACGAGTAACACAAGTTCACTCCCACGCTCTGGTGATATATGGTGTACTTAAACACATTCTAGCTTTAAGAAACCACTTTACTTATTTAGCAAGCGCGAGCAAAAAACTTTAACAGCCATGCAACACATGTGTGGAGAGCGCAGGCTGCTCTCACGCCTCGCCCCCTCGGCGCGAGCAAAAAAACAGAACAGCTGCACGCCACATGTCGGGTAGCGAGCCAGCTATGTTGACTGCATCGCCCGTACACTCTCATTCAAAAAGTTATGACACCCAAGAATCTCTCCACTCCCTTGAGCAAATACCTAAATACAAATCAATCAATAATTAATAGCCATGATACACAACTGACCTCTCCATGCGAACACAAGGCGTGGTGGCCACCCTAGCCATTAACCAATCACCTGATCCCCCCAGGACCACGTGCTCGCTCTAAGGGCCCATGACGTCACCCCAAGGGCTATGACGTCATCGCGATTACGCAATATCTGGTCGTGATGATGCAATATTCAAAGTGTTAAGTTTTTTACTACTGAGAGGTCATACTTGAGGCTCTTAAAACAGAAATCCGCATGAACCAGGCTGACAATATTCGGAAGCTGGAAGAGATACGTGTTAACGCAGCAGAATTTAGAGTCGATTTTGACATTCTTAAGGGCGACCTAAATGAAAACAAGATGATCATTACTAACTTGGAAGAGAAGATGGGCAACCTTTCAATCGAAACCATGAATTCGAACGACAGAATACGTGAATATGTGGGTAAAACTATTGATAAATTAGGAGAAGAGATGGACGAGAAATACCATGACTTAGATGGCATCGTCAGGGGTAAGATCGAACGATTAGAAATCCAGACGAACGCCTTACGTGAGGAACATAAACAAAAGCTAACTCGAGTAACTTCAGAACCGGAGAAACCGATACTCAAGCGTTACTATGAACAAATAGTAGCTGACGCAACTACAACACCGAGGGAGGAAAGGCAACCGAATCCTATCGAAGCTTGGAAGAAGTATTTTGAGCAGGAGAATGCCAATGCTGCACCAACGTCACGGAGTGAAGTACAACCTAATACTGGTGAAACACCTGTCAGATTTGACATCCCGAGATTTCGTAGAACTCCGAGTATGATTCAGACACCTCATTCGAATGTTGTATTCTTGAAGAGTCAAGACGAGCGCCCACATAAATATACTGGAACCGGGTCTCAGACACCTGTAGAATTTCTCCATAATTTGGAAAACTACATGCGTGAAACGATGGTAACACCCAACAGAGAACTAAGAGAAGTGGAGTGATTGCTAGACGGCGCTGCTCTAACTTGGTTTAAAGCATTTAGCTATTCTTTCCGGAGCTATCAAGACTTTAAAGAAGCGTTGCTAAAAACATTTTGGTCCGTGGAGATACAACAGGGGATCAGAGCTGAAATGTACAGCAAACGTTTTTCTAGCAACTTACCAACGAAATATGCATCGTACTTCTCATAACGGCTCTCTAAACTTCAATGTTTCGTCCACCAGTATCTGAACAAGAACTAGTACAAACCATCATCAGACAGTATACAGGAGATGTTCAGAAGTCACTAATAGCTTCAGGAGCAAACACGTTCGCCAAATGTTATGAAATCTTGCGCATATTAGACTGTAGCAACGAACAATTTGCACCAATAAGACATCGTAATGAAACTCGTTAGGTAAACTTAACATCTGTAGATCGGATGGTACAGACAACTAACCGTACAGAAAGGGAACAAAATAGAGGAGCTCGCCACCGAAATAATAATGATCAGAGAAGAGACGGAACACCGTATGACAGAAACAGAGAAGTGGAGGTGTATCGACAGAGGCGATATCAGGCTTTGAGAAACGATCGACCTCGTTGGAATCGTGACCGAAACCAACGCAACAACAACAACAACAATGACAACCGGTATGATCGTAGGAACAATAATGATAATCCGAGAAGAGATTATAGGTACAGTGGAGACTATCAGAGAGATAGGGACCCCAGGTATCAAAGCAACTACAACGATCGCAGGAATGACAGAGCGGATAGAGATTGGCAAGGTAAAGCAGAGGAGAGCCAGAGGTTTTTACGCGAACTTCGTGATAGAATGAGAGAGGATCGTGATAGAAATCCGACATCGAGGGAACAGAGACCCAGAGACAATCAACATGTCATAGTCGCTGATGTTCATCAGATTGAACTAGCTGACGACCGTATGTCAGACGAAGAATTTCGAAACATAACAGACAGAATGGATCGGGCTAGAGAACAGAACAGAAGTCAACGGAGTTGATGACCCAAAGGTCGAGTGTAAATAATGACGAACGACGAACTACGAACGACGAGTGTTGTAAATGCTTTATGTGTGAAATGTTGAACATCGTGAGAGAGCGAGATAAATAAAAATACTTTTCATCATTTTTATTTCGTTAACGAAGGAGCATATGAACCCGATGTCACATTTGCCATGTGACCTCTTTGGCTCATGTAGAGTTCACCATCCATGGAGGAGGCCGATTGACCGCTCATTTGACTTATATGAGTTGCCGCGCCGAGAGTGTATTATATTTTTTTATGTTTTGTAAAACACATGATTTTAACCGATGTTGTAAATATTTTCAATGCACAGAAGAAGAATATGATTTATTAACAAGTAGTTCCGTGAAGAACTATACAGCCTATTTCCATATATCCTGCTCATGTTAATTTCTTCTAACAACATACAAAATTTCACTTTAATTGCTGTAACAGATTCGTAGATACTGAGAACCGTCTAAATATTTCAGATTGTCGCCAGGTTGGATTTTTTTGTACTATTACATTAAGATTATTGTGTACGTGTGGTATTCAAACTTCAATCGCATGATTAGAACACAAGAAGTAAAAACGAGATTTTAAAATTACGCACAGCAGCCATCTTGTGATTATGCAAACAATTGAAATAAATTAGATGCCAGAGGATCAACATTTTTATAAGCATTTAACGTGCAACGTTTCACAGCACTCGGATAGTTAATTCGCGAGAATCGTCCATTTAAATATGTATACTTCGCGTCGCCGCCATGTTGGATTTGTGCTCACCAGGTTAATGAAAGTCCTATAGGTGAACATATGATCATAGTCTCTATGAACATAAAAAAATTCAGTTTGGTTGCTGTAAAAGATTCATAGATATTGAGAACCGTCTAAATATTTCGGAAGCTCGCCATTTAGGATTGTTATATGTATAGGCCATAGAATTATGTACCATTCAAGGACAATTATTGCCTAGGTTCATTATTCACACTTTCACTTCGATCGCATGATTACGACACAAGAAATAAAAACTTAATTTTAAAATTTCGCACAGCCGCCATATTGAGGTTATGTAAACAATTGATTTAAATTATATGGCAGTGCATTACAATCTGCAAAATCATTTACTGTACCACATTTCACTGCGCTCAGAGAGTTAAATCACGAGAAAAGTCTATTAAAATATTTCAAATTCGCTTGGTCGCCATGTTCGTTTTTTACTTTACAAGTTTATGAAATATACATAGATTAACTTGTATCAGTACCCTTTATCACCGTACAAAATTGCAGGGTAATATCTGTAATAGTTTCGGAGATATAGAATGTCAGTGAAATATTTCGCACAGCCGCCATTTTGAGGTTATGTAAACAATTGAACTAAATTAGACTCCAGTGCATTACTATGTGTATAAACACTTGCTGTACCTAGTTTCATTACGTTTGGATGGTTAAATCGTGAGAAAAGTCTATTTAAAAGTCTCAAATTCGCTTGGTCGCCATGTTCGTTTTCTACTTTACAAGTTTATGAAATATACATAGGTGAACTTGTATCAGTACCCTTTATCACCGTACTAAATTGCAGGGTGATATCTGTAATAGTTTCGGAGATATAGAATGTCAGTGAAATATTTCGTACAGCCGCCATTTTGAAGTTATGTAAACAATTGAACTAAATTAGACTCCAGTGCATTACAATGTGCATAAACATTTGCTGTGCCAAGTTTCATTACGTGTGGATAGTTAAATCGCGAGAAAAGTCTATTTAAAAGTCTCAACTTCGCTTGACCGCCATGTTGGTTTTGTAGTCACCAGGTTTTTGAAAGTCTCATAGGTGAACTTCTAGTAGTACCCTTTATCACCGTACACAATTTCAGGGCGATATCGGTAATAGTTTCGGAGATATTGAATGCTAGTGAAATATTTCGCACAGCCGCCATTTTGCATTGGTGAGACGTAACAAAATTTGAAGGGCACGGTCGAGGTCGCCGGAAATAGTGCTATAAACATGCCGAGTTTCATTGAAATCGCTCCAGCCGTTTAGATTTTATTAGGGGGGACACACACACGAATCACACACACACACGCACACACACACGGACAAAAGGTGATCTCATAAGCCTATTTTTTCAAAATTGAAAATAGGCTAAAAATAAGAGACATGATTATGAATGATCCCTAGTGAATGCCATAGATATTTACATAGTCGCACACTTGACTATTGACTAGAGAGTCCATCCGGCATCTTGATTAAACACTCGTTCTCCCATCGCAAGCATGATAGCTTGACGTGTAACCTTTGACAGGCATGGTCCTGAACAACGTCAAAACGTGCTCGACATAATCGAGGAATATCAGTATCATTTAACTCAATCTGATACATAAGGATACGCGTTTGCGTGCAGTATAACTGCTGAGTGCATTTAAAACCATCAGAAATAGTAAATTCTGAATATTTGTGAAATTTCAAGTACTATCTAATACAGGTATTGAGCACGCTGCCAAACCACGTTTTCATAAGTGCAGCGAAATTTATAGAACAGCTCAGAACAGTGAAGGACAGTTTACGTGTGGATTTAAAGTAAACCAGTTTTTAGTGTGTACTGTAGCACAAGCTACAAGATTTAAATTCTGTGAGCGAAAAAAATTGGCCTTTATAACTTGCTAACCGCTACACCATTGCAAATTCAGTGCAATTGTTATTTGAGGCGTAACAGTAAATTCAGTGCAACCAAATCTCACGGCATCATGGCATTAATAACGCACATTTACTGTACAGAAGAAATGCTAATTATTAATTCAACTATAACTGTAGAGATGGAGTAACAAACCCCATAGGATAGCGGGGTTTAGCGATGGTTGGATCGCATCACCAATGGTCTAGCGACGGTTGTATCGCACTACGAATGGATTAGCGATGGCTGGATCGCACTATAAAGCTAGCACGTGGACTATAGGTATTCCATCTACATGCCTAACTTGCTACTTAAACCATGCAAGAAAATATGAAGAGCACACGTGAGTCTGGCGGATTGCCGAACATATTTTTATGTACGATCTTGTTTTTGGGGATTAGATTAGTTATGACCTTACGACCTTACCTTCCTAGGTAGGCTTTATTGATAACATGCACTCTTAGTGGTGGAGTAACCACAAAATATCGTATCATTTGCACTTGCTGAGGATAAATGCAGTTGCCAACAGTTTTTGTAGATCACGTTTTTATATAACTTCGACAGAGCATCGAACCAACACACTTTAGCGGGTAGGAATTGTGACACAGTCATGTCTCAACAGTTGTACTTTATTTGAGCAGTGAAACTCAACGACCAGCTGTTGGCCGTGAAAGAAGCCACTGTCACACTTTATTTTGTTTATTTTTGACCTTGTAAACGCGATGACAGCGCACTCTTTTCTTTATTAAATTACATAGAAGGCAGTGAGCCCAGTAAATACCGAACATTACTACCTGAAAACCCGTTTATGCAGCGTGGAGAAGTGACGCAAATAACTGTATTAATTTGACAAGCAGACGACTGCCAAATCAGCTAAGAATTGTAACATTATAAGATGAGCTGAATAAGCTATCTTGGGTTCGAAAGAACGGGTCATTTTATAGGACTGTAATCAAAAGACCATGGTTTATAACACTAGATTTCCAGACATTAGGCGTCTGATATATAAGTAAATGAAACACCTTTATATTAATTCAGAGTATGCAGCTGTTGTGACAGCACTATTAAACCTTATCCTCAAGCTTGGATTGTATAGATTTAAACAGAACTATGTTATGTTAAAACGCACTTCAGCGGTAGGATATGATTACCCTTAGATGTAAGTACAAGTCTTAGTACTTTATGGGCTGGTAACGAGTACGACTTTTGTCACGTCATTACAGCGGATGATCAATGGATCTGTGGTATTGATCAGCACAGATGTGTGGTTTGAGGTTGTGGAATTGATTTTTCTTCCAAATATGTGTTTGTATTTGATGTTTGGTACACCAATTATTTACACTACACGAGTTTAACTTGGTCATTAAAAATACAATGGAACTGATAGGACTCAGCTAATCTGATAAATATAAACGTAATAATCAATTGTCAGGATTTTCAACTAAAACCGAGTATAAACCAAAAGCTAGGAACTCTAATAAAATTTAACCAAACCTATAAACTTAAATGAACCTTGATGACCACAACTTAGATTTGCTTCTTCGATTCTTTTTAAATACAAATATAGCTTCCCCTATTGAGCGACGACAGTTAGTAGTTACGTGTCTAAACGCGGTAACTAACTGATAATGCGATGTTAGACTTGTTTTACTCATGCTATCGCCGAAGTAACTTTTCTCTCCCAACACAAACATGACCCACAGTGGATTTGCGAGGTAGGAGGTAATTGCAGTGGCGCCCATTGCGCACATAATTTAAGAGTGTTTACATGTTATACATTTGTGTTGTAATTAGGCTAGATTTTCCATACTTTCTGTTAGGATCAGAATGTGCACAGCTTTAGCTTGGAAATAAATTTTGGATGAAACTCTTCTCGTTTACATCGTTGCTATTATTATTAACGTACGATAGGCATTAGATTAAATGATTTTAACGTTAAATGTTGGAGATGACACCATCAAAACGTAGCCTTAAACTTATTGTGCTTTAAATGTAACTATCTTGCATTGTAAACAAGTAAATAACTCACCATGCTGTAGAATCATTCTTGTGCTATTAATATTATTGAATCTCCGAAGTAATTGGATAGGGAAAATCTACGTGTCATTCTCCTAGATTGCATTCTTTGTTTTGTTCCATTTTTTCGTAGGACTTCGAGAGGCTTAATTTATTAGGATTATCGCACGGAGACGACTTACATTATTATGAACATTGTTAGCACGCATACTGGACTTTGTTGAAACGTTTCGCGCGTCGTAGCTCATTTGTTGAATCTAACCGTGCGCTGCCTATTGTAAAGTAGATTTACTAAGCCAGACACCTTTCCTGGAGTGTACACAACATCTAATCCAAGTTTCATAGCTATCGGACGAATGGTATATGAATTCATACGGGACTTTTTTGAAACGCTTTGCGTGTCGTCACTCATTTGTTGAATCTACTCGTGCGCTATCTACTGTGAAATGTATTTACTATGTATTTCCCTGGAGTGGAAACAACTTCTCACCCAAGTTTCATGGCAATCGGATGAAAGGTTTACGAACAAATACGGGACTGTGTCGAAATGCTTCGCGCGTCGTCGTTCATTTGTTGAATCTCTTCGTGCGCTGCCTATTGTAAAATGGATTTGCTAAGCCAGAAACCTTCCTTGGAGAGTAATCAACATCTCACCCAAGTTTCAGCGCAATCGGATGGGTGGTGTATGAACGCATAGGAGACATACACACCCACATACATACTATCAAGTAACATTGATTTTTATATATGTTACAGGAAAAGTCGATTCTCCAGTAAGAGTTGACTCTCCCTAGGTAAAGTCGACTCTTACTGATCTTTTCAGTAAAAGTTGATTAAAACCGGCATGTGTTCAATTTCGATCAACATTTACTAGTCAGAGTATACTCTCACTGTCTTGAGAGAGTAACAGTTGACTATTTGCAAGGAAACGGTACGAGCTAATAAAAAACTAATAGGGAGGCAAAACCAATACATTAAGAGAGAGAAATGTTTAAGAGAAACTAATAAAAATAAAAAACCGTTAAAATACTGTACATAAAGAGATAGAAATATTTATCATTTATTACAGCAAGGTAAAGATTTGTGACATTTTGAGTTGCAAAGTACACTTTTCTTCTTGCACATGCACTTCATGTATTCGCATTTAGTGTTGCAAGGACATTTAAAAAAACCTTGTCCACTTCCAAGTGATTGTGAAGTTGCAATATTCCTCACAGCTGTTGTTTTATCCATAGACACTTCTTTTTCTCGGATAATGTTCGTAAGACATTAAATTTACTGAATTGAGACCTGAAAAAAATGTAATCATTGACATCTGAACAATTTAATACTATGGGCAGCGAGAGAGAGGAGAGAGAGAGAGATATATATATCTTTTATTTTAGCTTTGAAAACTTACCTTGGGAAGAGCTGCTTTAGAATTCCATTTCTCGTTCCAATTCGATAAAAGCCATCATCGACAACCTCCAGTACCACGCCAAGGATAGATCGAGCATCTCCTCTACCGCGGTCAACATCGGGGATAGGAAATCGAAGGTTAACATCGGGGATAGGAATTCGAACTGATGTTCCTTTTTCTACTGGTGGATGAATGTGATCTGGTATTTTTCATGTGTTTAGCTTGATGTTCTAGACAGTAGAAAGCTTCATTTCTCTGTATCTTGATGTCCTCAGTAGATTTGTCCAGGTCAGTGAGGAGATAATCACTATCATCTAAGAGCTTTTCACCACTTGATATATTTTAGTTTGTTTCATTTTCATCAAGATTTCCATTCCCGTTACTTCCAATTTCGTTTTCTTGTTGTTGCTGAATTTGATCAATTGCGCATTGAAGATCCTCTTCTGTTTCTAAATTTGCCGGTACCTCAGTTGGTAGTTTTGAACTAGATAAGCGGTGTATCGGGGGGCAACCGAACATTGCCTCATACGGGGATCGTTTTATCACAAGATGCAATGCACTGTTTTTTATAAGTTGAATAATCTTTAAGCCTTCACTCCATTTTGATGTTTTGTGGTCTTGCATCCAGGTGGTTATCATATTCTCTATGTTCCTGGTTGGCTCTTTCGACGATACCTTGACTCTGACTATGTCGTGGTTTGTCGTGCACCATTTTGAGTTCGGCCATGTATTAACCAGACTGTCAATAATTTTATTAACAAATTCTTTCGCATTGTCTGATTGTAAAATACAAAGAGCGCCTAACAAAGTAAAAATATCAACGATATTATTGCACACTTCGTCTGCAGTCTTTGATTCCAGTGGTCTTAGCACAACAAACTTTGTTAAATGGTCCTGGTACACCATTATATATTTGAAGTCTTCATCAGGTTGCGACTGAAAGTCAATCAAGTCCACTTGACATCGTGAATTCATTTCCTTGAATAACAAAGGCTTTACAACCAGTCCTTTCATCTTATGTCTCAATTTTTTATCTCAAGGTTCGCACAAGCTTAAAAATAGTAAAATGTCCTTTGTAATAACATTTTGAAATTTCCCTTTCAATTGCTGAATCATACGATCTCTTCCTCCGTGTCCAGTGTATATTTGCGCTTCTTTAAGAACTGCAAACAACTCTTCATCAAAAACATAATACCTTATGCTCTCTTGGTCTGGGACAGGGTGTATTAGTTTTGAAATACCATTTACTTCAATAATCTCATATCGTCTTAAAAACCTGATATCGTTACTTTCTTATTTAATTGCAGTTTTTAGATTTTTCAATTTTTGAATGCAGCTATCATATTTCAATTTGGTCTATGTCAGTGAATTTACCTTGGAAGTCGAGCGTTCCTGCTGCAGTTTTTCACGAAACAGTTCTGCCGTGGTGTCTGACATACAGTAATTATTACACACTTAAACTAATTATTTAAACGTAAATGAATCTTTTGTCACTATTGCACAACAATAAAGAGCCGAGTTATGACGAATGGCAACTGCCTGTTGTGTGGTGGGGTAATAAACACAGAGAATTTTTCTGATCTATCACGTTCGGTCCAATAATGGAAGTACGAGTCCAAACAATCGCAATATTTTAATGATCATAACAAAGGTTTGGCGCGCGCGGTTACATTTTCAGAGCAGCATCTGTGAATCAACTTTTACTAAACCACAGCAGGCATAGCTAACTCTCCCTAGGAAAAGTTGATCTGTGTGTTTTCAATCAACTGTTACTGATACTTTCAGTAAGAGTTGACTCTGCCTAGGGAGAGTCAACTCTTACTAAGAATCGACTTTCCCTGTAACATATATATAGACTAGATAAGATAAGATATAAGATAAGATAAGATAAGATAAGATAAGATATATATAAGATTATTGAGTTTTGCTCATTATTAGAATACAAAAATGAGTAAAAACAAAGTCTATTGCTCAGTTTACGGCAGCAAACAGATGCGTAACAAGGCTACAGATAAATATTCTCATTATATTCCAAAAGGTGGCAATAACGAAGACATACGGAGAACACCAACGAGTGGGAATACAGTGTTGGTGTGGACGTTGGGGGACAGTCTTAAGGTAATAATAATAATTGTCTAATAATAATGGACTAATAGGCCTTAATTACCTATGACAAAAAAGAATTAGTGATAAAAAATGTTTACAACATTCTGATGCACCTGCCTTAACTTACAGGAACATTGAAACTTCTTAGTTGTTAGCCTTCTCCTTTCAATTTCTCTTGTAACCTTGTGGGGTGGAGCAGCGACGTCTGGAGCCCAAGAGCGTAAATTGACCGAAAAGTTTCATCATTGTGTACAGTACTCTTTAACAAGACATGTTTGCAAATGACACTTCTACAATTTCTGTAAAGTTTCTGGAGCCTAAGGTGAAGTTAAACCCCTTGCACTACAGACCATGAAGGGCCTAGGCCTACCAAGTGACCGCTGCCCAGCGATTTGTCCTGCAGATATTGGGGTGACGTGAGGTCAGCGCATCGGGTCCCCTCGGCTGTTAATCTTGGTTTTCGTGACTGGAAGGTGCAGTTAGCAAACTCGAATATAGCTTTGAACTGTAACAGCGTCATGATTCGAAATGCACAAAAACAAACCCGAGCAGACAATCAATGCTTGATAATACGTAATTCTCACATAAAATCCAATGCAACACACAAATTAAATCGCGTTTATAGCACTGTTATACATAATATAAGACTATCAGTAATTTAGGGATCACATTTACTGATTATAACAGGATAATACGAAAGTATACCATAGCAATCCTGTGTTATTGAGTGTTTTATCCTACCTATACCCGCCATGTTGGACCGACCGCAGCGCCCCGAGTGATAGTTTGAGTTGCCAATAATACTGTATATGTCTTCAATTATTACAACTCCCATAGAACACAGTGCGATTGTAGAATACTTCCATGGCACACAGAGAGTTAACTACTAAGTTAAGTGTCGGTGTAGGCACTATAAATAGAATTATTCAGCGGCAGACACAGACTGCCTCAATTTCAACGAAGATAAAAGGAACCGTGGCAGGAAACAAAAATTGACGCCAACTGATGAACGTTTTCTCCTAAGAAATGTAAATCAAAGCTTAGGCGGAATCTGTAGCCTATATTTCTAATATTTGTCGTTGACTGCAGCTGGAAGTAAAGCCCTCAAACCTGCAAACAAACACCTTCTGACAGGACAAATGTGCAGGAACTTCCCTGATAGGCACAGTCTTCAGAATTGGAGAATGGAACACTAGAAGAAAGTTATTTCTCTGATGAGAGCCATTCTAAAGTTCAATATGTGCACAGAGTGAAGAATGAAGCAACAACTTCAGCACATTTGCGACAGTAAATTACACCGAGGAGTGGATGTTTTGGGGGTGTTTCACGCATGAAGAACCGACATACACGGAACACAACTGGGTCCTAGAGCAAAGTGGGACAATAGGCCATCTTGTATCCTAGAGGTCCATACCTCACTCAAAGATTCACGATGATCCTGTCACTGTAACAAAACAAACAATGCCACACTGCTGATATTACCTAAGAAAACGATAAAACTATTTTAATTCACAAAGCAGGCAGGACTATTTTCAGTCAAGTTGTTCGCTTCTCACTTCCACAGAGGTATTTTCAATGTGCTGAAAAATTACGGTTGTTATTTTCAAGTATCACGGATCTTAACAATATAAAATTTGATCTAAAGTTTAAATTTTGTATCAAAGCAGGTTTTTTCGTAGATCGGTTCTATGGTTCTCGAGAAATGAACAAAAAATACGTATTTAACTGAAAGTATTCATAAATTGATAGGCGTGTTTTGGCGCTCCCTCTGGTTTTAATCTGGGTTAGGTTTGGTTACAGTTTGCGGTTACACTCGCCAAAACGAAATTGGTTAAGAAAAGTTACCGTACAATATGGCGGCGAAAGATGTATTGGAATTGATATGGTGAATAAATAATGATGATGATGTCGACCAGATGTGTTTCCTACAATACCTAGTATATAGAGGGCGAAACTAATTTTTAAAATATCGCAATGGCTCTGAATGCGTCCAGAGAACGGGCACTTAAAACCTTCATTGTAGGCCTATAGCATAGCGAATATTTGATATAGTTAAACAGTGAAACTGATTTTCATATTAATTTCAGGGTGACTCACGAGACTTTCCATAGTCACAGTAGTGTGTTCATAAGGAGGAGAAATGGTAGTTAAGAAAAAACTGGAATTTTATATGGTACTTGGCAAAGGAAAGCTCAATTGTGACCATACCCGATCGCTTCAACTGGTGTTCGATGATGAACAGATGTGTAGCGGCTAGCGGAGGTACGGGTTAAATTCCCGGCTCGGTCAAGAAAATTGAATTGTGGTGTAGGGACTGGAACGGGGTAAATTCAGCCTAGTGAGGCTAAACTGAAGAGAAGAGGGTTCGATTCCTGCCATAGTCATCCTGGAAGTAAGTTTTTCCGTGGTTTACCACTTCTACTCAAGGCAAATGCTGAGATAGCCACTGCTGCCTCCATCCCAATCCTATCCTCAATTTAAAAATTAAAACACCCTCTACAGCCAACACAATAACATATGTTATTAGCCAAATTCCACACACATCCAAAAATACAAGGGCTATATGAGCACAATGTTGCAGTTTCTAAAAATAAGCAACAGCAACAACTGGTGAGATTTGTAGCGCGCTACGTACGCTATTAAAAGATCCACCATACTCCTTAAAACAGGCTGTTCCAGCCGAGCAACTCGCTCGTGAGCAGTGGAGTACTCGCCGCCTTACGTGAGTAAACCTGCAACATGCAATACAGCTCTGCTGTGGGGGGCTGCCGTCACTTCGCGGTGGATACATCAAGACGGCTGGAAGTGCATGGACTTGTACTATGACCTTCGTCCAGTGACGCATTGGCTATCACCTCCAGTCCCTCTCCAACCGTGCTCCGAGCATCACTGCTGAGGATTCACGTGTACTCATACTCAAACTCGTGGATTTGGAACAGCCTGCCTTAAAAGAACGTAGGCCGTATATCAACCGACCAAGTAACGTCACAACAGCTCGATTTCGAAATCGTCAAATATAAAATTGCAAAAACCACTAAGAATTTGATATTATATGATTTCATTTGTTGCGTGGTGAGTGGTTCAAGTTCAAATATGATTTCATATCTCGTACTTTCAATAGTAGTTTCAGATTATGTTTGAATTGGCGCTTCTAATGCGATAAAAATTTCAGTAACCGCAGTAGTAGCTTGGTTACTGATTTCAAGAGCCTGGTTAAAACCAAACTATACCCGAATTAAAAACAAAGCTCGCCAAAACGGTCTGGTTAGCTTTTGTATTAACCAAAGTATACCATACGGAACGCCAAAACGCGCCTATTGTATTATTGCAATACTATCAGAGGCAGAGCGATTCATCAATAATTGTTATGGGAGATATAGCAGTTAGTATTCGTTAAGTGTGATGCTGTTTATGGACACGATATGGCGTTTTAGTCTGCTCAGGTAATATTGTGCTTTACTGGGTCCCGAAGTGTCATTGCAATGTCTGTCGATGCGCTCAATGCTAACATGCAAACTAATAACCATCCATGACCGTTATGGTGTATCGTAAAATTGTGTGATCAAGTGTGAACTACTGATTGAGTACAGTTATATAGATGCCAGGCATATGACAGTTTTATTTGATAATTTTAATTTTCATACTTCCTCTGTTTGTGCTAAAGTTCTAAGGGGAGTATCTCTAAAAAATGTTAATATCTACTGTATGTGTGTTATAACGAGTTTTCATAATAAAATACTGATTTGATGACCCACGCACAACATAATATTATCACTTGATCATCTATTAATAAACACTTGATCAGTTATTCAATTTACAGGAATTGTTGTTTTACTTGTTTCCCGTTATGCCATAACCATGTGGCGAAACCACAACACTTCTCCCACGGCCGACTGAATACGAGCTGCGCTCTATACCGGCCTTGACATTCCCAGTCAGAACCCATGTATAACATGTAATTGGAAAATTTCTACTCGTTGCCGGTAGAGCGCACTCCCCTCCCATTATAGGCGCGATAAGGAATCAGCTGTACAGTACGTATATTAAATGTGTAATCTCAAGAACCACTGGATGGATTTTGATGCTGCTTTCACCATTCTGTAAAGGTGATCTCGAGGAAGATTTGTGTAGAAAATAATTTATTTATGACCAAAGGGAGCCAAGCAGTAACGATTTCAGTGAAAAGGTCGAAAAAATAGCCTGGCATCCGTGCGCTTTTTAAGCTTACGCTGGGCGAACCGTTAAAAATATCATGATATTATGAGTGTAAGAATTGTTCAGCGTGAGAAATTCTACAAAAAAGTCCGCGAGAGCATATCTCTATTTTCGATACATCGCCCACTATAAGTGTTTTTAGTTTGGACGGGAGGGGCATTTGGCTTGCACCTCGCCATTCTTAAATTACGTCTGACAGGAATTCCTTGCACATTCATAACTGTTCCCGGGCGAAGCCGCGGATTGCTAGTGACACTATATAATTATTATCATTATAATTTCCGCATTATCAAAATTAAAATTATATCACAAAATAAAATAGCGTGCTAATAAATCTAAGAGAAATTAGACATACCTTGCACCTTCTTCGGGTACAAGGACACTACTCCAGCACCGTCTCATTAAAAGGAAATAGAGGATCAAAATTACAGCCGGGAACAAGTAGCAGCTAATCGTGTGTTGTGGTTTGTGCTAAGAGATCTTTCGACAAATTATCAGATACCGTGTGCCTTCTTTTTCACGAAGCAGCTGTCAGGACGAGACTTACATAAACTCCTGCTGGACGTCATTCTCGAGGTTGAACAATGCGGTTTCATAATTATAATAACTGTCTCTGATAATCACAAAACTAACACTACAATGATGAGGCATTTAGGGGGAGGGAATTTGCAACCAATGGCCAATCACCCATACAACGAGTCTAGGAATGTATTCCCTAGTTTTGATCATTGTCACATTAAAAAAAAACATTAGAACGCAGTTTCTGTAACGAGAGATGACTGATGGTACTGGAATAATTTCAGGGAAATACTTGTCATTACTATACACAATGCAAAAGGGTGAGATCGTCAAACCGGTCAGACACCTCACTAAAAAACACATCGAACCCACTAAATTTGAAAAAATGAATGTTCGGCGTGCCAAGGAAGTGTTCTCGTCAGAAATTATTGGTGCCATTAGTACACTGAAAGAAAATATAGGTATGCACCCGGAAGCGTACATATTCATGGACGCAGAAGCAACCATTTTTTTTTGAAAAACGTTAATAAATGGTTCGCTATGCATGATGTAAGCATCACATATCATCATATTCAGTCTAGAAATCCAGATAAAGGACATTTTTTCTCATTAAATGTCAGTCGCCTAAACTGGCTAGAGGAATATTTTCTTTCTTACCTTGAAACTTTGAAAGCTGCTAGTAACGCTGCTAGAAAGGACTTCCTGAGTTCTGAGACTTACGAAGCTACCTATACAATTAATCACGGATTCAGCTGTCCAGTGCATAAGGTATCTTCTAAAAATGGATAGAGAAAAGTCGCCAAATATGGGGAGTTTTTTTATAGGGCTCACATTAGACATATGATGGAACGGAATAATTTTGGTTTTCTCACCAATGTAAACCTCAGGCGATATACTATGTATATTACAAATATGGGCACGTTTGATGTTGTAATACCCTCTGATAGTATTGTTAACTTTAAAAGTGCACTTTCCCCGTATTAGGCAACCGGGTTTCGTAATATGGGGAGGTGGGAAACCTCACGGTTTTTATTTATAATAGGTACACTGAATAGTATACCCTACTAATTAAAGCATTAATTCTGACTTTTTTTCGTGTGGCCTCCTGAGAGGCCGAGTGCAGGTCTTTCTAGTCGACGCCCGTGGGCGACCTGCGCGTCAGGATGAGAGATGGAATGGATGATGATGAATGAAACTGGGCAAGGATGTGGAAGGAAGCGGCCGTGGCCTGTTAGAAGGTACCGTCCCAGCATTTGCCTGGTGTTGAAAAATGGGAAACCACGGAAAATCATTTCAAGGATGGCCGACGGTGGGGCTCGAACACACGCGTCTACAGAGTCAGCAGAGAGCTTGGCCCCATGGCCTAACGCTGCGCTTTAGCCAGCGTAGCCACTACTGTCGGTAATTCTGACAATGTAATGAAATCATGAACATAAATAGTACAAAAATACAAAAATGAATATTTTATGTAAATAACAGTCCTAGTTTCCTGTTGCCGAACTTCCAAACCGTTCAGCAGAAAAATGCATAAACTTTAATGAAAACCGAGTGATTCTGATCGAATTCAACTGTAACGAGGTGCAAGGTATGTCTAATTTCTCTTAGATTTATTAGCACGCTATTTTATTTTGTGATATAATTTGCATTTTGATATTGTGGGAATTATAATGATAATATAATAGTGTCACTAGCAACCCGCCCCGGCTTCGCCCGGGAACAGTTATGAATGTGCAAGGAATTCCTGTCAGACGTAATTTAAGAATGGCGAGGTGCAAGCCAAATCCCCCTCCCGTCCAAACTAAAAACACTTATAGTGGGCGATGTATCGAAGATAGAGATATGCTCACGCGGACTTTTTTGTACAATTTTTCATGCTGAACAATTCTTACACTCATAGTATATTGATATTTTTAACGGTTTGTCCTGCGTAAGCTTAAAAAGCGCACGGACGTCAAGTTCTTTCTTCGACCTATTCACTGAAATCTAAAATCGTTACTGCTTGGCTCCCTTTGATCATAAATAAATTATTTTCTACAGAAATCTTCCTCGATATTACCTGTACAGAATGGTGAAAGCCGCATCAAAATCCATCCAGTGGTTCTCGAGATTACCCGTGATATCCAAGAATCGGGGACTTTGTTTTACACTAAGTAGAGATAAGTCTTAGTCGTGCAATGCTTGGTGAACAGCGCTGTGTGAGCAGTTGAGTAACTAACAAGATTTCATGAAAAAGGTCTCATTGTCTAGGCCGGGCACGGCCGACTGAATCGAGCTGCTCGCATCCAGTCGGCCATGGGCCGGGCCGTGCTTCTCCACTGCATGAATCCAGAGCGCAGCACCTCCTTTGTAACTGCCGATCTGGACTCAGGGGAGCAGGATCAAGGAGGCCATGTGAAGCAGTCATTATCTTTGGGGTAACCAGAGAGTCAATAAAATATACAATGTACACTCGTTGTTCTTTGGAGTAGTATTGTATGAGACAAGCTTATAGATAATCAGGTCATATTTACCAAACAAAATCACGTCGTAATTTATTACTACATTGGTGACCCTTGACGTGATTGAAGCAAATTTCATGGAGCAGCTACAGGAATAGTTGCAGCAACTACAAGAGCAAAATCACCAGCTGCAAATGCAACTCGCCTCTCATATCCCAAAACGACTGTAAGTCCAGTAGTACTACCACTCGCTCCGGCCGAAAAGTCAGATTCCCGAAAAAATTTTCGCCATAGCCACCTCAACCCCGTGGGGGGCTGGTGTGGCGAAACCACAACACTTCTCCACTGCATGAATCCAGAGCGCAGCACCTCCTTTAATCATTTTATTAATGCAGCCAATGGCCATGTACTTTTCTTTTCAGGACGGGTCAGGGAAGGGATATTGGAAGGAAATCGGCCGTGGACCTGTTGAAAGGAACCATCCCGGCATTTACCTGGTGGTGAAAATAGGAAACCACGAAAACCATTTTCAGGACGGCCGAGGTGGGATTCGAACCCACGCTCTCCCGATGCCAGCGAGACACGAGGTAGCGCTCTCGACCACCGCGTGACTGCCGATCTGGACTCAGGGAGGCAGGATCAAGGAGGCCATGTGAAGCAGTCATTATCTCTGGGGTAACCAGAGAGACAATAAAATGAACAATGTACACTCGTTGTTCTTTGGAGTAGTATTGTATGAGACAAGCTTATACCCCATTTAGACATCTCGGTCGCGATCCCGATTTTCTCTGATCTGGATAATGTCCAATCGCGATCAACGGCATTTGTCATTGGTACGTGTTTAGACGTCCCATCATGAAACAGCAGGATAATCGAGTAAAACAGCATGACATCGCTAAGGTCTGCCAACTTTTGAATTCCAAGTGTTATAGCAGAAATTTACAGTAGTTTGTTTCCTCCCGTTTTGAAGTATTTCAGTTATTCTTTATTCATAATTCAACCTGCTAATGCATATTCTTAAATATATACAAATCCTGAGGAGACGTGTAGGCAAGGCCTACCCTTGGAGTGGAAATAAAAATATTTTGAAATATTTATAAACAAGTCTAGGCTATTTATTGCATAAATGCTTCTTGTCCGTTCAGCGTCATTTGGCCCTATCGGAATCCCTTCTATGTCTATGGCAATAAATTTATGTCTTTATTAATCGTTTTCATCGACTTTCCCCAACGCTAATATTTTTTTCAGCGTTTAAACACTGGTATGTTTGTCTCCATCCATCATTTCGTTTCTCTCAATCTTCATATATCTCTATCAACCAACATAAATACAACCATCATGGCCAACATTACGTACATCTCGCTTTCAAAACACAAGATAATACAAAATGCCGAAAATGGCCATCATTTCCACTGCCTACTTCACTCGCACAACAGGAGGATAGAACACACCGACGATCGCAATGGCCGCGAACGCGATTATCTCGTTGAGGGAACGGGATCGGGCTGATCCTGTTGGAGGGAAAGTTGATCGCGATAATGTTATCCTGTTACGTTTAGACGTCCCAACTTAATCTGGATCGGCGCCTGATCGCGATCGCAGCCGGGACGTCTAAACGGGGTGTAAGATAACCAGGTCAAATAAACCAAACAAAACTCACGTCGTAATTTATTACTACAACCATTCTCTTCGTCATGCCATAACTGAACTGGCAAGCTGATTCATGGAGTAAAGAAAACTTTTCTACGTTTACTAATATATAGATCACTCCATGACGTTATGGAACTTATCTCTGCCCCTGAGACAAAATTTGGTATACACGTAGACCAGTTGTTAGTTTGTTTGTTTGTTTTGTTTTTCCACATTTTGGCGATTATACTTTATGACAGCTTAATGTGAAAATGGAGATTATTCCACACAAGTCGATCAGGGGCCTGCTATACAGTGTGTCCCGATATCTCCAGGGTATTCTTAACGCCAGTATTTGCATAAATCAAGTGTTAATAATTAGTATTGTAGCTTTCAGTCGGTCAACACAAAAGAAACATTCGAGTTACTGGAATATATGAAAAATGACCTGAAATAAATTACACAGTCGGACTGAAAGCTACAATATTAATTGTTAGTAAGGCAACATTTAAAAATGGCTTCAAAGCTATCTTTAAACCAAGTGTGCCAACATGCCCAGTTACATTTTGACATCTATTTTCAGTACGGTACATTACATTTCTCACACGAAATAGTACATTATGCAACGAGCCTATTATGGCAATAATTAAGACACGAGTATGTTTAAATTATTTAAATGACTCATGGTGGTTCCGTACTGATATGCTAGAATAGTTATTAACAAGAAATATACATCCACCTGAATCAATACTATAAAGAAAAAAATAATTATTTAACTTGTTTTCAGTTTCAGTACATGTTTCGAGGATTAATTATATTTTATCCCCTTCATCAGCTATTGAAAAAAAAAGCGTAACACAGTTATTTATGTATTTATCGTATGGCTTTTAGTGCCGGGAATATCCGAGGACATTTTCGGCTCGCCTGAGTCTGTAGCTGCTTCCAGTGGACACACGTAGAGGGTGAGCTACAAGTTCCGTTCAATTTCAAGTAGTTCCAACTAACAGATATCAATGATACCTAGTGGTGAACGTTGGAACTTTGATAGAGCGTTCTGACGAAATCTAACCTAACAATTTTGCTTTACACAAGTTAGTCTGTGCAAGGATCTTTTACATGCCATAAATCTATGACATGGGACCAACGGCTTTACTTCCCCTCCGAAGGAAGGAATACTGAAGGATTTTTAACGCTCTTAAAAAATCTTACGACTTCGGCCGGGTTTGAACCCGCTATCTTGGGCACAGCAGTTCAGCATGCTACCGACTACGCCACAGAATAAAGTGAGCAGCTGATCACCGTCTCCTAAATTTTATGGTGCACCATATTAGGTTTAAATACGTATCTTATTACTGTGCTACGCTTTGTTGTTCTTTTTTTTTTTCAATAGCTGATGAAGGGGATAAAATATAATTAATCCTCGAAACATGTACTGAAATTGAAAACAAGTTAAATAATTATTATTTTTCTTTATAGTATTGATTCTGGCGGATGTACATTTCTTGTTAATAACTATTCGAGTATGTTTATAAAACGAGCAAAGCGAGTTTTATAATATCCATATGAGTGTCTTAATTACCATTATAGGCGAGTTGCATACGACTGTTTATGTTCGACAATAATTATAATTTTATTATATGTTCTAACATAAATATTCATAAATATCTGTCGTGTTTCTGTCAGTTCGATTTAGTGAAGAGCGCATGCGCTAGATTCCCAATACGGATCAAAGTCCTTCGAAAGATTTGTTCTTCTTTTTCTTGGGAATTGTGTGAGCTCAGCATTTGCTCTTTACCCAATAACGAATTCCAAAGCTTTGAAACATTGTTTATCCTGAAGTAGCACCCACAGATAGCGCACAGGTACTATGTTGGATCATTTTGTTATTTTCGTCAAATAACACAGGATAGGCTGTTACAAACGCTTTAAAATTAAAATGCATCGTATTATCAAATAGTTATTCTTCAAATTCGCTGCGTATAGAATGTCGACGGAAGGCAAATCAATATTGAGTCCCAAATAGAACAGTCATGACATCTGGCGGAAAAGTTTCGCATAAGAAATCCCTTTACTGAACAGTGAGCTGTATTATAATTTCCGTGGATCTAATGTCACACGCCTGCTTCCTCCACGACGTGTTTATGTGTTTATGTCAACAGCATTCACTAAAATTGTTGCCGAAATCCTACGAATATAATGCCCTGTGTAGAAATTGGAGTTGCGGATATTAAGGTACAGTGCTATTTATTTTGCAATATCCCGCAGTTTGTTTATGCAAACATTACGCACACTTTCCATGTCGGTATAGGCTAGGATAGGTTGGTGTGTTCCAAACTTCTGGACGTATATTCCTTAATTTCATGCATATTTCATAGTATTTTCTTGTTACTGTAAAGGTTCGTGCAGTTTTTGTCTTTGTATTTGGGATTATAACTACAATGGTTGATCCAATATAGGGTACATTGTCAACTTGCAAATCATGTAATTCATGTCCGACATGTTGGATTTTGAGTGCATGTGCGAAGCCATCCTTACCTAATTGGTCAATGAATGAAAATATTGAGCTCTGATTGGTTGGAGAAACTGTATCATAATAAAAAGTAGTACGGTACTTTAATTATGAAACCGTTTTCTGTCATATAATATTAAATTTCGACATCGTCGAACATTAACACCATTTTGAAACCAACTGGTATTTACTCTATGAAGCTTGTTTACATGGGGAAAAAATTATTAGAATTAAAGATTTGAAAGAGATCCACTTTCATCACAATCAGTGCAGCCTATTTGAGGAACGGTATGATTACATTTCCTGTGTTAGTTTCACTCCACTCTGTATAGCGGAATATGTGGTGGAGAATGTTTCACCGTGTTCATGATTAATAATTGCGGTCATAGAGCATGAATGGGGCTGGCTAAACATGTGACACGAGACCTCAAGTGATTTGTCAAAACAAGGACGTGCTGGGATTCCATCATACACGACACAACTCTCATTTACCGATAAATTCCCTTACAACTCCACGTAGTTGAGAGCGAAATAATAACAATAATAATAATAATAATAATAATAATAATAATAATAATAATAATAATAATAATAATAATAATAATATTGGGACGATCTGTCATCAACCCCAAAACACCCCCTTGTATCGAATTTGTAGTACCGAATACATACAACACGCAATACGTGTACAGCCAAACAAATCATCAAGCACAATGTAGTTTTGCTGCAACGTGTAGAAAATTTCGTATCTCAAGTGCCACCATAAATACCATAGCAGCAACAGCCCTTAAAGGATCCATTAGTATTTTGAGAAATCATCTAGCCTATATTCGTAAATTATGTGTATTTTAAGGCTGAATAGCTAGTTTATTTATTTTTAGTCGCGGTTTGCCCACTCTTCAGGTCTTTTATTCTTATTTATGTTCGACCCTCACTATTATGTGTTTGAAAACTGTATCATAATGATGGTCATTATAACACCGTTTTTCATTACGATACAGTATCTCCAGCCAATCAGAGCTCGTTCATTGACCAATTAGGTAACGATATCTTCGCGCATGCGCTCAAAATCCAACATGTCGGACATAAACACAACATCGAACGATAATAAATTACCGACATGGAATACGCACCGTCCATATGTTCGCGTAAATAAACTGGCGAATATGAGACAAGAAATAGCACTGTACCTTAATATCCTCAAAACCAATTTCTACACAGCGCGTGGTTTTGACACGACTTCAGTGACAGTTTTACTGAATACTGGTGCACAATCTGAACAAGGCCATGTAGTTGGTCTTGATCTGAACATATGAGGTTTGTTCCAACACGAAGTTCTGAACGCATTCCGAACTGATACCATCTTTGTTTAATGCGCAGGCGCCAATTGAGAACGAGTACGGAACTAGTTCGGGATTTTGTTTGTTGGAACACTTTGGAAGTGTTTTTTCCCTGCGTAAACAACGCCATCTAGGAATAAAGAGACGAAATATTCTGAAATGGGCGAACTGGGCGGTGATAATAAAATGATATAATTATCAATCTCGTACTTTCAATGTACGGTATTTTATAATTAGTTCAGGCAGATTTACATGTTTACAGTATATTAATATCCCAAGTACATACATTAGTTTTAATTGACACAGATAAGCGAATAACCTATGGATTCTTTATTTTGATATGCAGTAGGTTGTCAGTTGTAAAGGCAAGTTGCTGACGCGTAAAAAATCTAATAAAATTCATTTTCTTCCTAACAGGATTAACATAATTTTTATAATTCCTAGTACTAGTACTAATACGTATGCTGAAGTTGAAAATCACGATTTTAAATGGACAGTGTTCTATTACATAACGGTTCTTCGCCAGTTTTACGTTATAATTTAATTGTCTTCTTGTTCGTTGTCCTCTGTCTTTGAATGGAGTCATCAAATGCTTTCTCAATGGGTATGCACTATCCCCAAGTAGAAAATAGTGACCACACTTAGCTTCCAGATTATTTGTAAGGGGACTATTTCTGAACGCTCTGCTATCGTGTACTGATCCTGGATAACCCACAAATATGTCCACATTTTTCTCAAACGATCATAGACAGCTTGCATGTGAAAATAATGGTTTTAGGGTCAGTTTATTTTTTTAAATAAGTAATTTTTACTAATTTCATTATTCAGAACTACAAATTTAAAACAATACCTGTATGGAATAAAATTCTTTCCTATTTATGTAGAAATCAGGATCGTTTGACGGTTTGTCAACTCTGATGTGACTGCCATCAATAACTCCGATTACACCGGGAAATCCATTTTCCCGAAAGTGCTCCTCTGTATTCCTTTTTTCATTCTCTGTAGGCCAAGTTATTATCTGGGACGATAAGTTACTCAGAAAAACTACAACTCGTGCAATTATTCTGGGTAAAGAACTGATTATTATGTTAAACCTATCTGCAACATGCCTAAAACTTGCTGTTTGATGGCCGATGAACCACAAAAAGATCAGTACGGTACCTGTAAGTTATATAAAAATTATAACGTGACGAATGTAAGTTATATTTCAAATGAAATTTAAAAAAGCATCCGTGTGAAAAGTGTATTATCATGGAGGAAAGACTCAAGAGAAGTTGCCCAGAGCTGTTTTGAGTGAAGGCAAGCGCCGAGTTAAGTGGGCGTAACCTGGTGTAACGTGTATGCGGCAGAGCCGTTTTCGTCATCCCTTATAAACTATCAGGCTGACCACCTTGTTGTGTAGCGACTTGCGTTCTTGACAGTGCCCCGTAGCTCCAGATTCGATTCACGGCTCTGCCAAGAAATTTTAATTCTGGTGTGAGGGCTGGAACGAGCTACACTCAGTCTCGTGAGGCAAAACTAAGAAAAGGAGGGTTTGATTCCCACCCCAGCCATCCTGGAAGTGGTTTCGTACTTCTACTCCAAGCAAATGCTGGGATAGTTCCTAACTTACGGCCACGGCCATCCCCTTCCCAATCCCATCCCCAATTTACAAATACACACACTAATACAACCATCACATTAACACAGGTTATCACACAAATTCCACACACACACACACACACACACACCACCAATACACGGGGCTATATGACCACGATGTCGCAGCCCCTAATATAAGCAACAACAACGACAACAAACTATCAGGCTGAGAAAAAATAGTGTACTGGCGGGCATCTACAAAGTGAGGGGGAACTTCTGGATTTGAATATACTTGTTAGTTTTTTAAAATAATATTTATTAGGCATTCTGATATTCATCAAAAATATCAGTTCAGATCCCAATAAAATACTCTAAGAATTGCATCTCTCTGCACTTATGGCTAATATCATTTTTTCTTCCCGCCTATCATCTCGAATATTTTAATCATTCTAAAAGTATTCTTCCCGGAGCCCACGTTGAGGTCTAAAGTACAACCTTGACAGTAAAGCTACGGATGTTCCGGAGGTCTCAGGTTCAAATAGCACTGGTTGTGGTTAACCTCGAAGGATGTTTTGCGGGTATTTTCTCATCTTAACTCTTTCTGGTGTAGTATTATGATAAATAAAAGAAACAGTTCTGTTATAATCTCTGCATGATTACCGTACATACAACATAAATGAGTGGAATCGCAAAATTTGCAGGGAGACCTGTAGATGCTTGGGGCACTGACCGCGAGATCTCTTGCCTAAATAATTAAAGAAAGATAACAAGAAAAGATCTCTACAAATCCTGCATCATGAAACACCAATCGGTCAATAATAATTATGGTACCGGCACAGTACGTAATTAAGCAGTGCACCTCCAAACACCAAGTTCTAGCCCACAAACAAAATATCATAAGGTAACGTAATGTGTAGGCAATACCGTATTTTTTTTTGCATATATGCCAGCTTTTTAGTGTTCTTATTATTAGTTATAAGGTACCGTATTCTTGAATGTTAAAATGTGTACGAACGATGAGTGAAAATCTATTATGAAGTCGGTTATGCTCAGAATTAGGTTTAAGACCTGAAGAATGCCTGAACATCAATAATAACTTGAAAATCGCAATTTAATGTAATCATAAATCAGTTCTGAAGATGCTCCTCCTTTGATGAAACTCGCACCATTCGACATCTGTATTCAATTTTATAGCGTATTATTACGTCTTTCTTACGAAACAAGACTTGGATAGGAGCTCTTATATTTAAATTGGCCTTTAATTTGTAACACAGCTTTTTGAGCAATGAATGGGTTGCTCGGAGTGTACTCTGCTATTCCAAGAAAAACATCTTGATTTGTCATTGCTGTTTTACGCCAATAAAATCCAAGATTACGATACTTGGAGAGGTTTACGGCTTTAAGGAGAAAGGTACACCTTTCGCATGACAATTTCTACCGAGTTAAATAAATTTATGTGTCATAAATTATATGTTGGAAAGAAATAAAACTATTCCGGATTATTAAACATAGTTCACTCATTATTATGCACAAAACATATTATTTTTGATAATATGGCTGCAGTCGTGCATTATGATCCACCAAACTTTCAGCTGTATTTTGTACAGTAGGACAACGTTTACATGATAAGTACCCCATAATTAAAAATATTGACATGAATGTTCTTTTGAGCTGTTGGTAATATTCACTGCTACAAGATACACCAACATAATTGATACACATATTCATGAAATATTTCCTTTTTCATATTATTATTCTAAATGTATATTTTTTTACTTCTATTGGGTAAGAAATATTCTCTTAAATGGGAAGTATGCTTGATACACAAACTATTTTGGTATATGCTGATCATATTAGTACAATACACAATCATGCAAAATTTCATTGAGATATCTTAAATAGTATTTGAGTTTTCATGTAAACGCTGTGTGAAAATAAAGGTTTCGGGAAACAGGCTTCAAACTTACCTAAGGGTAGAATTTAAAGAAACAACTTACGCGACAGCAACTAACATTTCGGGACATATCTTTGGAAGCACCGGTATTGAAGATATTTTAATTTTGTTTTCACCAAATGTAAGATATAATATTAGTCATTCAAATAATGTATTAATTTATTTGATCCTGAAAGGTGTACCTCCTCCCATTAACATAGGAACAAACCATTTGTTTGCAGCTCAAAGGGGGTTTTCTGTTTGGCTTCAACAGCTTGCAGCAGCTAGAGCAGCGAAGGCAACTCCCTCCGATTCTTTCCTCCAAGTGTAGCCTATTATAGAGTATTGCCAACCTGATTAAGAGCTGAGATTTTTCCGTATTGCCAGGAGTGCCTCTTATACTGCTGACTTCCTTCATACTGCTGAACAATATTATGAACAGTTTCTCGTGAAATCCGAAAGTGTTGCAGGAACGAATCATCTTCATACTGAGGAACTGTTTGTTCTAAAATAAAGTTGTATATTCATAATAATATATACTTTTTACATATTTAGTAAAAACAGGCGTGATAATAGTAATATAGAAGGATAATTGAACGGCTATAATGATAGTCTATTATTATCAATACATTGCTTATTAACTAAATCATTTTCGTTCTCCCTTCTTAATACATTCCATTCTACGTTATCATCGTCTTCATCAGCGCTTAAATCATAATAGAGGTCGCTGTCACCTTCTAAATCACTCATTTTAATAACACAACATGAACTACCTAAGTGTATTTTGAAAAGAGCGCGCTAGGGTTATGTATTTCCTTAGTATTCAACAACGGAATCAGCTGTGAAGATGGCTTGTGCGCATGATCAGAACTCCCAGTTCTTGCTCTTGACTGAGAACTGATTTCACTCGTTCCGAACTAGTTCCAGATCATGTTGGAACAGAGCAAATAGAGAACTAGCAGTTCAGAACTCGTTCGTAAAGTTTGTTGGAACGGTTCCTGCGCTACTGCGCACGCGTCGACAGTTCTCGAACGATTCTTCGCTGTGTTGGAACAAACCTTGGTATTGAAGCACATAGAGCGCATGCGTCGGTTGTCCAGAGAGCTTGGAAAAACAGCTATACTACCCACCGCAGCACCCGATCACAACATTCTAGTGACTGAACAGATATTTATGAATATTTATGTTAAAACATATAATAAAGTTATAATTATCGTCGAACATAAACAGTCGTATGCAAATCGCCTATAATGGTAATTAAGGCACTCGTATGGAAATTATAAAACTCGCATACGCTCGTTTTATAAAAATACTCGTGTCTTAATTATAGCCATTATAGGCTCGTTGCATAATGTACTATTTTATGAGTGCCATACATTTCATAGATCATTACCGTACTCGTATTTTGTTAACCTTGTCATTTTTCTTCTTTCATCGCATTATGATTGTTAAGCTTTGTATATTAGCAGCCTTGTAAGTCGAGGAACTATAAGAAATAAATGTGGCATCGGTAAAAGACAATTGTGGTACCAGTTATCCTCTCAGCAACAGGTGTGGTACCGACATCTCTGAAGAGAAACCTGCAAATATTGGATCTTCCCATCACTACAGTGACATACATTCAATAATCTGTCATTCTTAACACGCATTCAATAGTTCTAAAGTGAGACCGACACTGAACGGAAGCGAATCAAGAATTGAGGCATAGCTCCATGGATATCACCACAAACTATGTGCGACGACACAATTCCATGAAGTAACCAAGGAGTGCGTATGTACTTTGTGTGGTGAAGGATGTGAACGCTATTACATCAACCGATGTAGAAATAGGACAAAATATGTTTTGGAGTATAGTAAAGATTTGTAAAGAACCAACAGGAAATGTATTTTGGCCATTCGGCCACAATTGAATTTATTATTTACTAGCAGCAGTGCCCGGCTTCGCCCGGTGGATTTATTTATTTTATGGATGATAATGAATACTACTACAGAAATACCGACAGTAGTGGCTACGCTGGCTAAAGCGCAGCATTGGGTCATGGGGCCAAGCTCTCTGCTGACTCGGTAGACGCGTGGGTTCGAGCCCCACCGTCGGCCGTCCTTGAAATGGTTTTCCGTGGTTTCCCATTTTCGACACCAGGCAAATGCTGGGACGGTACCTTCTGACAGCCCACGGCCGCTTCCTTCCACATCCTTGCCCAGTTTAATTCACCATCATTCATTTCGCCTTTCATTAACTCCTCTCATGAGGTTGGCGTCAGGAAGGGCATCCGGCCGTAAAAACATCGCCACAATGATTTCCATCGCATCTCATCCCCGACCCCGTTGGAAAACGGGAATAATAAGGGGTAGACATACATACAATGAATGCTACTACAGAACTGGCACATGATATTTAAACTAACAGAAAGGAAAATAAAAATATAAATTTTTGTGGTGGTGGTGGTGGTGGTGGTGGTGGTGGTAGTGGGTACAGTATAATGGACGTAATATTCTGGTCATTTTCCCGTAATGATAATGATAATAATGAGTAGGTAGACATCTATTTACTAACTACAGCACTGACACGTGTAATTTACAAACGAATTGAAACATATGATTTGAAAGTGCAGTAAGTGAAATAAAAGACACAGCCTAGGGCCTATATCTCATTGGCTGTTTGAAAAGTAAAGACCAATAGTGTCGTCTTTTGTCGCATAGCAACATAGGAAAATAATCACAGCACTTAGGAAATCTTCGGCTGTGCCGTGCTCATGAGGTAGCAACAGTGTCTGTCATTTATCGCCACATCGCGCTCAAGGATAAGGATCGGAATAAATGAAAGTAAATTTGAAAGCACCAACGCTTATTACAGCTGATAACCTCAATGTACTGCACCAACACCATCGCACTTATACAGAGGCATAATATTTTCATGATGAAAACTGTGTTCCAAAGGATAAGAACATTACGTTTGGTTCATATCGGTGAAACGATGTAGATTTGTGCCAAAGGTCCTAAATGCAGGGAATGGAGTGGTCTGTCCGAAATGTCATGTAGACAGTGTTACTCGTCGGGTTATAAAGGGTAAGTATGTAAAATTTGGTTCAGATGGGTGAAACGGTGTAAATATTTGCCATTGGGCCTAAATGCAGGGAATGGAGTGGTCTGTCCAAAATTTCAAGTAGACAGTGTTATTTATCGGGTTCCAAAGGATAAGTATGCCAAATTTGGTTCAGATGGGTGAAACGGTGTAGATTTTTGCCAAAGGGCCTAAATGCAGGGAATGGAGTGGTCTGTCTGAAATTTCAAGCAGACAGTGTTACTCGTCGGGTTACAAAGGGTAAGTAGGCATATGTAAAATTTGGTTCATATCAGTGAAACGTTGTAGATTTGTGCCAAATGACCTAAATGCAGGGAATGGAGTGGTCTGTCCGAATTTTCATGTAAACAGTGTTACTCGCAGGGTTCTAAAGGGCAAGTATACAAATTTTGGTACAGATCTGTGGAATGGTGTATATTTGTGCCAATGGACCTAAATGCAGGGAATGAAGTGGTCTGTCCGAAATTTAAAGTGGACAGTGTTACCCTCAGGGTTCCAAAGGGTAAGTATACAAATTTTGGTTCAGATCGGTGAAACGGTGTAGATTTGTATAAATAACAGTCAAACAGACAAATATTGAGCTTTATACTGTATAATTACTACACCGCTCGGCGTTGACCGTGTTTTATAGCACAACTTTTGGTTTTACTCGCTAACCGTTGGAGATACACGAAAAGTGATACGGACCTTTCGGATAGAAAATTAAATTAAACCTCGTATGTGGTTCAATGCAGAGCTCTTTTTATGGTGGAATGCACTGGAACGGCGTTCGGAACCTTTCCGAGGAACAAAGTTGAAAAGAATAATAATTAAAACTTCTTGAACAGTGTTGTCAAAGTGAAGCCTTATTTAATGTTCTTCACTGTAATAAGCATTTCATAATCTTATCTCATATCTTCTTATATATAACAAGTAGTTCCGTGAAGAACTATTGTTCAGGCCCTAGGGTCCCTACGCCCTAAGGACCTTATACCCCCATGGTAGAGATGCAGCCACACGCCCCTGAACCTACAGGCGGCTACACAAATAATCATCCAAACACAAATCCCATTTACTACAAGACTACGCTTCTAACCCTGACGCTCAACACCCAGATTCGCCCCAAAACCACCCTCAAGCCAACAGCGGCAAACAAATCTAATACATGCAGCCAGGCAGAGTTAGAGTATCAGCTATTGCCAAGGCTTGCAACATCCACATACATGTACACTTGGAGGTATCTGGAACACAAACACATGAAGAAATCCCGACGCAGCACTTCCAAAGGAATAAAAGGAACAGCCCCAAGGAGCCCATCATCTGTTGTCGGCCGAAGGCTTTGTTCCACGGATCTGTGACGTCCTGACGAGGGTAAGTGTGTGACTCAGCATCCTAGTACTTTTATTTTTACATCCCCAAAGTGACACCTGATTGATTGTTATACTTTACACATTGCTCAAACATTCCATTTGAAGGAATAAACACTAACACTCTGGTACTCCTAGACCAGCAGTACATTATTCACAAACCAATACAGACCAGTGATATTGTTGTGACTGGACTTCTTGTTTATATATATTGTGTGTTTTACTGTGTTAGCAATCCCCACTGTGTGCACTCAGTTTTCTGTTACATTGAGTTGGCTGCCCTGCTGGGATTAGCGCGGTCGGGCAGCTGGAGGGTGAGGGGAGAGGGCTATTGTACACTCTCCGTTGAGACAATGGACAGGCAGGCGAGTCTTTCGCTTACAACGTACAAGGCCATACGCTTCCGCGGCATCATAGACATGCCTTATTGAGTGTTGAATATTTATTGTGTTGTATATAGTTGTGAATATATCTACAGTTCGTTCCATGCGTTGTTTTATTAAGTGTGTTTCGGTACCGGTATGTAATTCCTTGCCTTGTGAACCTGCACCACCTACTACATGCTACCAGAGAAATTGCATCCCCAACATATTGGACCTCCAGGGCCGGATGCGACGATTGTGTTTAAATACGTGAAGTGTGAATTATAGTGTACACGTGTGGTGAACTTGCTATAAACTGGAATTTACAAACACAAACAGCTTGGTGGGTCATTCCCCACGCTACGCCGAAGACCTCCGACTGCTGCCGAACAGACACGATGCAGTCTTCACATCAAAACAGCTAAAAAAAAAAGGTACCTAGACTGGCTTATTTATTTATCATTGTTCGCTCCTATTGCTCATTGTTATATTATTCTACCCTTAATCCTAGTTTGTCAGCATGGATGAGGCAAATAGGAAACAATTAATCACTACACGTGCGGTAGCTAAAGCCATCCCCACGCGCATGGCAAAATTTGTGAATGAACTTCAGGAGGTAGATAATCAAGCCATAATAGTGCGATGAAAATAATTGCCTGTCATACGCGATAAGTTCGAAGGGGGCTCAAACACAGTTGGAAGTGCTTGAGGACTTTCAAATGCACGCTGAAGATAGGGATGTATTTGAAACAATGTATTTTGATCTGGAAACAAAAATGACCAAATTGACTGTCGCTAACAATGGCTCTGTTAGCGCTAGGTCAGGTGACAACAATCTAAATGCCACTTCCAACCGTAGTTCAGGCTCCAAAGGAATTAAATTAACTACAATTCAAATCCCTTCATTTAATGGTGAAGTAACTCACTACAGGCATTATTACGACACATTCATGAGCCTTATTGTCAACAATGCAGATCTAGACAATATACAAAGATTTCACTATTTACTGAGTTCATTGTCAGGCGAGGCACATGCTCTCATAGCCAACCTCCCAGTCACCAGCTCTAATTTTGAAATAGCTCTTGATACAATTTCTAAACGATATGACAATCCTCGTTTAATTGCTTCTGCTCATATCAGGCAATTGTTAAAATTACCGTCTATGAGCAACAGGGCCGTGGAGAGCGAGTACGGGCCCTAGGGCTAGGACTTACGGGCCCCCTCCATATTGTTTCGTCCCCGTGACATTGTGTAAATACCAAATTTGCAATTTTATTTTTAAGGCCCACTAAAAACTTTGAAATTTCTATTTTCTATTTTTTGGAACGTACCAATTTTGTTCATTCTAATGTCGTTTCTGTTTTATCGGACCGAAAATTTTTCTCTCTCTCATCACAAGAACAAGTTCAACGCCTTTCACAATCATATGTGGGCTACTGAACTTTGCGAAGGTTCATAAATGTAGCTTAACTTGGCGGCTTTTAGTTAAAATATTATTTAGAAACTTTCCTTCCTATTGAACCCTTCAGAAAAGCAGTGTTTTATGTAAGAAATCTTAATCAAGGGGTCGCGCTCAGTTCCTATGTGATGTTTACGTTCGCCAAACAACATGCTCTACTGAGGTAAGGGTCATAGGATAAAAACTATAAATTAGAAAGAAAGGTGACAAGATGTAAAATAATAACATGATTTAATGACTAATAGTGCATAAAAAAATAAACAACAATAAAATATAAAACAATCCTCCCTGAATTTCCCATGATAGGAATATCTATAAATTTAAGGAGTCAGACGGATCTCCCCTTTTATTTAAAATGTGGATCCTGGTTCCACTACTTTGCAATTTGGGTTTTATGTGCGCGTAATGACTAACTACGAGGAATGAGTACTTTGGATGACTGTTCGTTTACAACGGGTTAACAGCTACGATGCTCACGAACAATCATCTCGTAAATCAACGTTTACGGATATGGAACATGACATTAATAAAAACCCTTAAAAACGTAATGCTGACACACGCACTAAATCTACTATTTACAGGGATCTCTCTCGGGACCCTCATTAGCGCGAAGACGCACTTGACTTTGAGCTGCCAGCAATGGCCAAATTGCTCAACACAGACAAGGAAATACAGCATAGCATGTGACTCACGGGTCACTGAATGGAATATAAACATGAAATAAACCAACAACAACAAAAGCCTGACTGGCTGACATTACTTTATATGAACAAAAACTGCATGTTAAGCTAACGCTTCGGAGATTATCGTGATTCGTAGGCAACTCCCATTTATTAAACAATTTTTATCATTGATCAGTTCTTAATTCTGTATTTCAAGTTATTAATGAGCCACACAAGCACTCTCTACTAATGACCTGGCCGGCAACCTTCAATCCGTCTTGCGAAACATCTCCCCTCTTCCTCAATCACCTGTCATTGTCCCACTCTAGTGTGTATAAATATAACTGACCAGCTGCGCCGTTATCTCAAGGGATCAACAGCAACAAACTCAACCACTATGGTCAGACATTAATCAAAATATCCAGAATTGCCCTCGCGAGGTCACAATATGGATTCGTTATCAAGCTGCCAGAAATCAGTCTACGCTGAAATTCCCGCTTGTAATAACACAAAATACACACACACACACACACTTCTGGGAATGACAATACGTTTTCACACAGATCGGCTGAATAGATGCTCACCAACAAACAATTTATTATAAAAAAATATTACAACCTCTGAATCTGATCAATAATAAAACAAAAGAAATCAATTTCCCTCCAATCTACTGTATAATTATATTACTTCAGTCCTACTTCTGAAACACAACATATCTCCGAGAGACGTTTTTTAACCGCATTGCGTAGCATATGCAAACACGGTCGTTCACATAGCTACGTTAGTTAAAACAACAAACAAGAAAAGAACCTTCTACTAATAACATATATGCGAGCTGTTTCCATGCAAAAGGTGTGTCAGACCAAAACTAAATAGACTACGTTAATCACACAAGCAAATTATTTACAAAACAAACTATGTCCCATACACCATAAGTTAATTTATCAGATAATAATAAATATTATTCATGTACTCATCCTCAGCCAGCCACCCGTCAAAGAACATCCGGAGCCATCTCCCAACCGGATTCTTCTTATCTCATCTCAACCATCTTGACGGAGTCTTGATATTTCCAGGCTTCCTCCATGGTCAATGATGTCATCTCTCGTGCTGATTCAAAAATTAAATTATTATACACTTGATGTCTGACTACTAAATTCGCCGTTCGGGTACTTCTTTCCCCAAACAGTCTGTTGGCGAATTATCGAAGATACTGCCCCTACAAATATAGTACTATGACTATCTAACACTGAATTTAACACTTTTAATAATAGTTTCTGTGTCCTTCATGACACGCAAAGTATAACTGTCTGCGTCCACTGACACATCAAAGTAATAAGCTCTGTCCTCAACGAACAAACGTAATAAGCCCTCCCGTCCTCAGACGAAACAAGTAATAAGCAATGTCTTGGCACTTCACACCACTTATAAATGAACCAGCCCTAGGTGTAGATAGAGGGGGAAACTAGATAAAAATTTCACAAAATAATAGTGATACAGGGATGAAATAAATATCACTGAACTCGAAAAATAGCGCAGGTCAAGAATATGCCCATTAATCCTAGAATCGATCGTAGAGATTTTGTCTAGGCAATCTCCCGCGTGAATGCTAGCCGAGCGTGCCCACGCTAGACCTGCCGCGCTAAATAAGCATTCATCTCTCATTGGTTCCCACCTTTTCTGTATCTTGGCGGTTTTTATCCAGACCTTGGCTAGTAGGAGTGTTTAGCATGTACATCAGCCACTCATGTTACTGCATCATATTTCTTCTAGGCGCGAATATTACAATGAACATACCAGAGCCGTGTCTCACTGCGCGTCGCTTCTATTTTGAGGCAGCCACCACCTGTCCTTCTGAATCATAGCTATGGTCATTCTTTTCACATTCCTAAGTATTTAGCCTTTTGTCAACCAGCTTCAGGTATGCCCCACTGTCTCCAGCAATGCTTGAAATTTCCTCATCTCCGTCTGGCTATTTTCATGATGCTTGTAGAAATATTTATTAATTGAAGAAATAAAACATAGAATCATTTATCCAACAGAGGATAAAGGGTTCACTATAAACAGTGGAAACTTTACTATTTCTCTGGCCGCCGCAAAGATATGAAGATAATGGTTATTTACATGTTCTCACTATAATATTTTGTACCATATTCAATTTATTCAGATACATTGAATATAATAAAATGTCAAATTTGTTGGCAAATACGTAAAATTGTGTAAATGTGTTTACTCTGGGGGTTTCTACTTTTACGGGCCCCTCGGCAAGACCGGGCCCCGGGGCTGCAGCCCCGTTTGCCCCTCCCTCTCGTCGGGCCTGAAGAGCAAGGCTTCAGCAAGTGATCTGCGGGCACTTCTCAACCAAGCATTGAACAATTTGAATGCTATAAGGGCGTTGCAATTGGACGTACCATTGGAAGACTTACTTGTGTCACAATTAATACTGGAAAGGGTCGACATATCAATACGCAGGGAATATGAATCAACACTTAACTCCAATACTTTTCCAACCTTGCATGAATTGTGTGAATTTCTCGAGACTATGTGCAAATCAATTGAGATCATAAATTCTAATCTACCTAAGCCTAGTTCAACAAACATTAAATCTCCTGTTCCCCACAAGCACAAACATGGCGCACAAGTCCAGCAATCATATGTTGCAACAAATTCTCAATGCATGTATTGTAGTCAGACGCATGCAAAGCATAAGTGTAGGAGTCTCGAACAAGTTCCAGTTCATGTGCGAAGGGAGTTTTTAGAGAGCAAGAATTTGTGTTATAATTGCCTCAAGTCAGATCACAAGGTTAATGACTGTAAATCGGGCAGCTGCCGCATTTGCAACAAGTGGCACCATACACTAGTACATATGGATGCACCCCAACAATCACAACAAGGTAGTCACTCTTATAACCCTCCTAGGAATGGTATCTCAGAACAGCAAGGGCAACCCGAAGGAAGGACAGGAACAATAAGTTACTGCACATTCAAGATAGAGCCAACCAGGCACATTCTCTTGTCTACAGCTTGTATCAAGGTTAGGGATAGTACAGGAAGATGGTAGATATGTCGGGCGCTGCTTGACCCTGGTTCTCAATCTTGTTTTATTACTGAATCCTGTGCTCAGCGATTGAATCTTCCTAGGCAAAACAGGAGAGTTCCAATTCAAGGAATAGGAAACACCACTTCAGAGACGAGGCACAGTATCTGTCTTGAAATATCCTCTCACACCAACAATTTCACTACAACAGGCGAATGCTTGGTACTTACTAAGGTCACTGACGACCTACCAGGACACGTTATTGATACTACTGAATGGAATCTACCTAAGAATCTTCCTCTAGCTGATCCGTCATTACATCAACCTAGTAAAATCGACATTTTGTTATGGGCTGAAATTTGTGCATATATTTACCGATCTGGTAAGGTAACCAGGGACTCCAATCACCCTGTCCTGCATGAAACCGAATTTGGATGGATTCTATCGGGGAGGTATGAAACAGGGACTCACCCTTCCACTATGCCACGGCGGCCGGTAGCATCATTCTTTGTGAAGACCGACGTTGATATTCAGAATCAACTTCAGAAGTTTTGGGAATTAGAAGAAGTGGGCTGGGCTCCGCTAACTAAAGAAGAACAACAATGTGAGGAACACTTTGTACAGCACACTGCAAGAGATCATTCTGGAAGATTTGTGGTTCGCTTACCATTCCATGAATATCCGGGAAAATTACGCGATTCATTTACGATGGCATCTAAGAGATTTCAGCTACTTGAACGAAGACTCAGTAGGCATCCTGATCTGAAGCACACTACGTGTAATTTATGGACGAGTATGAAGCATTAGGGCATATGGAGCCAGCCTGCGCGGCGACGACATCTACATACTACATGCCTCATCATGCCATTCTTAAAGAATCCAGGTCGATAACAAGGACATGAGTTGTTTTTGATTGCTCTGCTAGTTCCAGCAATGGTGTATCCTTGAACAGCTTACTTATGGTTGGGCCTACTATACAGGAAGACCTCTGCTCCTTAATTCTCAGACTTCGAGCCCATCCCATTGCATTCACTGCTGTCATCGCCAAGATGTACAGACAGGTACAAGTAAACACCCAGGACCGTACCTATCAGCGGATTTTGTGGAGAAGAGATCAGATGGAACCCATCCAAGAATATCAATTAACAACTGTGACCTACGGAATGGCAAGTGCTCCCTTCTTGGCTACGCGATGTCTACAACAGCTTGCTTCAGAAGGCGCCCAGGTCTACCCCAAGGCATCAGAAGTTATTGCAAATGACTTTTACGTAGATGATTGCTTGTCTGGATGTCAAAACATCGAAGATGCACTTGAAACGCAACGTCAGTTGATAGAATTACTCCAAGGAGCGGGATTTCCACTACGCAAATGGTTCAGTAATCATCCTGGTCTACTTGAGAGTCTTCCCGCGGAGCTCAGAGACCCAACTTCCTCTACGCCTCGACTATGATGACAACGTTAAGACTCTAGGGCTATTATGGCATCCTGCTACATATAACTTCCAAATAGTTAACAACATACACTTGGTATCACCTACACATGAATAAACGAAGAGAACTGTGTTGTCAATCATCTCTGCCATTTTTGATCCGTTGGATTTCATCAGCGCAATAGTCATCCTTTGTAAAATGTTTCTACAGCAGCTCTGGCAGCAACAGATGGCTTGGGACGAACCACTGTCTCCTGAGTTATCACAGATTTGGCAATCATTGTACCGTCAGCTTCCTCTCATAGACAACATCCGCATTGCCAGGAGAATTATTGTTGATAATCCTGTAGTCAACATCCAGTTACATGGCTTCTGTGACGCTTCAGAGAAAGCATATGGAAGTTGCATATACCTGCGATCCGCAAACCAGAATGGAATTACCACAGTGAAGCTCTTATGTTCTAAATCAAGAGTAGCACCTTTGAAGAGACTGTCACTCCTTTGATTGGAACTCTGCGGAGCTTTATTGCTGGCACAATTGCTTAAGAAGGTAACCCGAGCTTTGAGATTGTAGAGTTGCCGAAAATATCTCTGGACTGATTCTACCATAGTATTAGCATGGTTAAATGCACCCTCTGCTAGATGGAAGACCTTCGTGGGGAATAGGGTGGCTGAAATACAAGAGAACACTACAAGTGCTGAGTGGAGACACGTACCATCACCCGATAACCCAGAGGGCATGATTTCTAGAGGAGTCTATCCCAATGATCTCATATGAAATCAGCTATGGTGGGAAGGACCAACTTGGCTACGAGAAGGTGCCATATCATGGCCTACTCTAACTGATGCTGTTATACAGCAAGACACTCCGGAAGAGAAATGTAAGATGAGTTGCCATATCACCACAAGAATAAACGATGACATCACAACAAGGTTCTCAAGACTGACAAGATTGCAGCGTGTAACAGGATACTGTAATCGCTTTACAACAAACTGCAGACGAGCACGTGAAGAAAGAATAACTGGTGACCTCTCTCTGCAAGAATTACAACAAACGTTGCACCAATGCATCAAATTGGCTCAACTTACTGCCTACGGAAGGGAGATACGACAATTGGAACAAGGGCAGCCTCTTAATCACAAGAGCAAATTACTTTCTTTGAGTCCCATTCTAGATGGCATGCGTCTTCTGCGGGTAGGAGGTAGATTGGAACACTCTGATCTTACCTACGAGGAAAAACACCAATTGATACTTCCTCCAGGTCATCTCCTAACAAGATTAATCGTGGAGCACGAGCATCGTCGCATGTTACATGCTGGTTGCCAACTTGTACTTTCATCATTAAGGCAACGATATTGGATAGGAAATGGTAAATCTACTGTCAGACACATTTTGCATCGCTGCCTGGTATGTCATAAGTTGAAGGCTCAACCTGCACATCAATTAATGGGGCAACTGCCTCTTCCCCGAGTTGAAGCCGTCAGGCCATTTTTTAACTGTGGCGTGGACTTCACTGGACCGTTTTATGTCAAATCCGGCTCCCGTAGATCAAAACTGAAGGAGAAGTGCTATATTGCCATATGTGTTCGTTTAGCTACTAGGGCAGTACATTTAGAAGCGGTGATCAATTTATCTACCCAAGCATTTTTGGCCGCTTTGAAACGATTTGTGTCACGCCGAGGACGATGTAAGAAAATCTACAGCGACAACGGGTCCAATTTTGTGGGTGCTCAACGAGAACTTCGGGAACTGCAAGCTCTTCTGAAGACTGAGATAAGGAACTTCACAAATACCGAGTCCATCGAATGGATCTTCATCCCTCCTCGCGCATCCCATTTTGGTGGATTATGGGAGGCTGGTGTAAAGTCATTTAAGCACCACCTGCGACGAACTATGGGAACTATGTGCCTCACGTATGAAGAGCTGACCACCCTAACATGACAAATCGGAGCATGTCTTAATTCCAGGCCTCTGATTCCTCTCTGGTTTCACCCTGATGATCCCCAAATTCTTACTCCTGGCCAATATTTAATCGGAAATTCCATTACTAGCATTCCCCAGCCAGATCTAGGTACCACTAAGCTTAGCCTGTTATCTAGATGGGAAAAATTGCAGCAGCGACTCCAGCTTTTCTGGCGCAGATAGTCACACGACTACCTCCATCATCTGCAACAGCGAACCAAATGGACCAGCTCCTGCCCAAATGTTCAACCAGGTGCACTGGTCATTGTACGTGAGGATAACCTGCCGCCCTTATCCTGGAAGGTGGCAGTCGTCGAAGACGATGCTGATGGACTGGTTCGTGTGGTAACCATCCGCACTCCGCATGGCGTTTTCAAGAGACCAATCACCAAGTTGTGCCCTCTCCCAGCGGATGGGGATGTGCAATTAGTGCTCATAGTGTATTTACGTTCTTGATTTGACTTGTCTGTTTTTATATTTTATATATTTTTTATATTATTGAAGGAAGTGAACTTTCTTGGCGGCCGGTATGTTGTGACTAGACTTCTTGTTTATATATATTGTGTGTTTTACTGTGTTAGGAATCCCTCACTGTCTGCACTCAGTTTTCTGTTACATTGAGTTGGCTGCCCTTCTGGGATTAGCGCGGTCGGGCAGCTGGAGGGTGAGAGGAGAGGGCTATTGTGCACAATGGACAAGCTTTCGAGTCATGCCCTTACAGCGGACAAGGCACGCGTCTGTGGCATCCTAGACATGCCTTATTGAGTGTTTAATAGTTATTGTGTTGTATATAGTTGTGAATATATCTACACTTCGTTCCATGCGTTGTTTTATTAAGTGTGTTTCGGTACCGGTATGTAATTCCTTGCCTTGTGAACCTGCACCACCTACTACATGCTACCAGAGAAATTGCATCCCCAACAGTTAATACTTTTATTTCACCTCTCACTTCCCCGCCTGACATCCTTAATTGACGGTGTACGCTATTTAGTATAAGTGCTTTGCTAGGTGATTTCCAATGTGCTAACCTTGAAGGGTGCAGACTGTCGGAACTGCACGCTCAGCGGCCAGGCAAGTAGGTTGCATACAAGTGATTATCTCATTAATTTAATAGCTCCCCGACGATCGCACAACCCCCAAGGTGCGACCGCATAATACAGGGCGCCCGAGAATGTTCTCCGCAGTGGGTACGTGCAGCTGTGAGTGGTTGAGTCATGCGTTTAGTTGGCTGCACTGCACTGTGTCCTTCAAAGCGGGACTCCCCTGTGTCGGCTGTCAGTGTGAATTGCGATAAGCGCACGAGCCTGCATTATTGGAAGAGTACAACCGTATACAGGCAGTAATGTAGACTACTGAGTAGAGAGTTCTTTTTTGGTGGAATACCTTTTTCGCGAAGGCGATCGGTTTACAGAAAATGTAAAATTAAGATTTCAGGCGCGGTTTCCTAATTCAAAATGTCCAAACCGTGATACCGTTCGGGATTTCACAAGTAAATTTCGTGTGACTGGCTGAGTTCACGATGTACCGGGAACAGGCAGGCCTATGCTTTTAACGGGCGCAAAACTTGATGAAATCTCCCATATAATGCTGTGTAGTCCAAGTAAATCAACACGAAAATTAGCTCAACAAACAGGAATCTCTAAGTCGACAGCACATAAAGCTGTAAGAGACAAACTTCAGGTGTTCCCTTATAAAGTTACCGTGGTTCATGAATTAAAACAAACTGATTACGGAAAAAGAGTGATGTACTGTGAATGGTTCCAGCATCTGTTATGAATGACTGTGGTGAGTACAAAGTGTACTGTTTATTTGTTATGATGCAAGTGGCACCCGTGCTACCAACCTAACTGCTGTAGCTAGCTCTCGCAGACTCATGTAGGTGCTGCGGAGAACATTCCCGGACTCACTGTATTAGAGCTCGCCCCATTCCCCCACACTCTTCCATACGCACAAACTCGTAGTTTCCGACTTCTGCGGAAACTCGCCCTTTTGGAACAGCACCCCTAAATTCTAAAATTTACACCTTTGTTCGTCCCACCCCCCAACCCCCGGACAGAACACTCTACAGCCTATTTTCATATATCCCAATAATGTTCATTGCCTCTATCAACATACAAAATTTCAGTTTGATTGCTGTAATAGATTCGTAGATATTGAGAACCGACTAAATATTGCGGATGGTCGCCATGTTGGATTTTATATATGTAGGTCTTAGGGTTATGTACTGTTACATGAAGATTATTGTGTACGTGTAGTATTCAAACCTCAATCGCATGATTACGACACAAGAAATAAAAACTTAATTTAAAATTCGCACAGCCGTCATCTTGAGGTTATGTAAAAAATTGAACTAAATCAAATACCAGTGCATTACAATGTGTATAAACATTTCCTGTACCAAGTTTCATTGTGTTTGGATAATTAAATCGCGAGAAATGTATATTTAAAATTTTCAACTTCTCTTGGCCGCCATATTCGTTTTGTAGTTAACCGGTTTTTGAAAGTCTTATAGATGAACTTCCAGTAGTGTCCTTTAACTCCTTACAAAATTTCAGGGTGATACCGCTAATAGTTTCAGAGATATAGGATGCCGGTGAAATATTTCGCACAGCCGCCATCTTGTGGTCATGTAAAAAATTGAACGAATTTAGATATCGGTGCATTACAATGTGTATAAACATATACTGTTCCAAGTTTTATTGCGTTTGGTTGATTAAAAGTCGCAACTTCGCTTGGCTACCATGTTGGTTTTGTAGTTACCAGGTTTTAAAAAGTCACATAGGTGAACTACTAGTAATCTTGCTGTTGGGTCATGGCAGGGAATCTAGTGCATGGTCTGACAGTGAGGAAGGGTTCCTTATGTGCCAAGATATTTCTTTTTATGGTTGTCAATTTATTCTGATTATTATTGTTTTGATGATTGGGTCGTGTAAAATTATATAACGAGGATAGGCTATGTTTTGTGGAGACTAAGGGAAGTCTGCGTATCTTGCTGCAGAGATTGGAATAAATAAGAAAGAGGATCTTATATGTGAAAGTTGTTGTAGAGATTCATTGAGAATAAGAGTCCTATGATGTTTTTGCCATAAGCAAGTCATATTGTCTTACTGCCCGGGAGGAGAGATTTCGTGTTTCTATATTATTTCATTCTCATTACGTATATGAGTGGCACCCAATGATATTTGTTTGTGTTGAAGAGCGATCACAATGGTTTCGGAGATATTGAATGCTGGTGAAATATTTCGCACAGCCGCCATGTTGGATTGGTGAGACGTACCAATTTGAAGGGCACGGTCGGGGTCGTCAGGAATGGCGCTATGAACTTACCGAGTTTCATTGAAATCGCTCCAGTCGTTTAGAAGTTATTAGGGGGGGACACACACCATCACACACACTCACACAGACAGACTCACGGACAAAAGGTGATCTCATAAGCCTTTTTTTTTCATAAAAAATAGGCTAAAAATAAACTTTCAATTCCTTGCACTGTAGAAAAGTATATATCCGTGTAGTTATTTACTCCTACAGTACAGCATATTTAATGTCCATTTATCTCTATGCTCCACACCTCCATAGAGCAAGGTCGGTCTAAATAATGAGCTATGTACGGAGACTATCGAAACTTCTTTCTTGCAGAATACTGTAGATCGAAACTGAGAACTCGCTGCATTGGATTTTCTGCACCTGGACTCTATTTCTTTCCAATACTACCTTCCCAAGAGAATCCACAGTCAAGTACTTAAAATACAACAAGTCTTATCTTCTATTTCGCAAACTACAGTACCGCCAAAGAGGCGCGCCCCACGTGTGAGAACCACTGCTTTAAAGAATGATCGGGCACAATTAAAAAGAAAGTGGTTTGGAATATTTTCAATAAGTTCCCTACATAATGGGACCAGGACCGTGTGGCTCAATGGACTGCGAACTGGAGCCGGCCTATCCCAAGTCCCATGGAGAATTTTGTCAGCAGATCAGCACCTCACGCGAGTGCGGTGAAGTACGAACTGTGAGTTCAGCCTGTCCTTCACAATGTTCTCAGTGGACTCGACAATTGCAAGGGCAAATGCAATTCAAGTAGCCCAAATGTGGTCTAATGCAGAGCTCTTTTTATGGTGGAACGCACTGGAACGGCGTTCGGAACCTTTCCGTGGAAACAAAGTTGAAAAGAATAGGCTAATAATTAAAACTTCTTGAACAGTGTTGTCAAAGTGAAGCCTTATTTAATGTTCTTAACTGTAATAAGCATTGCATAATCTATATATATAACAAGTAGTTCCGTGAAGAACTATACAGCCTATTTTCATATATCCTGCTCATGTTAATTGCCACTATCAACATACAAAGTTTCAGTTGAATTGCTGTAACAGATTCGTAGATATTGAGAACCGTCTAAATATTTCAGATGGTCGCCAGGTTGGATTTTTATTTTTGTACTATTACATGAAGATTATTGTGTACGTGTGGTATTCAAACTTCAATTGCATGATTAGAACACAAGAAGTAAAAACGAGATTTTAAAATTACGCACAGCAGCCATCATATGATCATGCAAACAATTGAAATAAATTAGATGCCAGTGTATCAACATTTGTATAAGCATTTAACGTGCTACGTTTCACGGCACTCGGATAGTTAATTCGCGAGAAACGTCCATTTAAATATTTATACTTCGCGTCGCCGCCATGTTGGATTTGTGCTCACCAGGTTACTGAAAGTCCTATAGGTGAAAATATGTTCATAGTCTCTATGAACATAAAAACATTCAGTTTGGTTGCTGTAAAAGATTCATAGATATTGAGAACCGTCTAAATATTTCGGAAGCTCGCCATTTAGAATTGTTATATGTATAGGCCATAGAGTTATGTACCATTCAAGGACAATTATTGCCTAGGTTCAGTATTCAAACTTTCACTTCGATCGCATGATTACGACACAAGAAATAAAATCTTTAGTTTAAAATTTCGCACAGCCGCCATCTTGAGGTTATGTACACAATTGAATTAAATTAGATGGCAGTGCATTACAATCTGCAAAATCATTTACTGTACCACATTTCACTGCGCTCAGAGAGTAAAATCACCAGAAAAGTATATTAAAATATTTCATATTCGCTTGGTCGCCATGTTCGCTTTGTACTTTACAGGTTTATGAAATGTACATAGGTAAACTTGTATCAGTATCCTTTATCACTGTACAAAATTGCAGGATGATATCTGTAATAGTTTCGGAGATATAGAATGTCAGTGAAATAATTCGCACAGCCGCCATTTTGAGGTTATGTATACAATTGAACTAAATTAGACTCCAGTGCATTAAAATGTGTATAAACATTTGCTGTACCAAGTTTCATTACGTTTGGATAGTTAAATCGCGAGAAAAGTCTATTTAAAAGTCTCAATTTCGCTCGGCCGCCATGTTGGTTTTGTAGTCACCAGGTTTTTGAAAGTCTCATAGGTGAACTTCTAGTAGTGCCCTTCATCACCGTACACAATTTCAGGGCGATATCGGTAACAGTTTCGGAGATATTGAATTCTAGTGCAATATTTCGCACAGCCGCCATGTTGGATTGGTGAGACGTAACAACATTTCAAGGGCACGGTCGAGGTCGCCGGGAATAGTGCTATGGACTTACCGAGTTTCATTGAAATCGCTCCAGCCGTTTAGATTTTATTAGGGGACACACACACACACACACACACGCACACACACACGGACAAAAGGTGATCTCATAAGCCTTTTTTTTTTTTCAAAATTGAAAATAGGCTAAAAATGAATGGCTGTTCGTTAGTCTCGCTAAAACTCGAGAACGGCTGGACCGATTTGGCTAATTTTGGTCTTGAATTATTTGTGGAAGTCCAGAGAAGGTTTAAAAGGTGAATAAACATGAAAGTTGTAGCGCACGAGTAGATTCAACAAATGAGTGACGGCACGCGAATCGCTTAAACAAAGTCCCGTATGCGTTCATATACCATTCATCCGATTGCTATGAAACTTTGGTCGTATTGTTGTGCACACTCCAGGAAAGGTTTCTGAATTAGTAAATCCTTTTTGTAATAGGTAGCACAAGAGTAGATTCAACAAATGAGCGACGACGGCCGAAGCGTTTCAAAAAGTCCTGTATGCGTTCATAAACCATTCGTCCGATAGCGATGAAACTTGGGTGAGAGGTTGTGTACACTACAGGCAAGGTTTCTGGCTTAGTAAATCCATGTTATTATAGGTAGCGCACGAGTAAATTCAACAAATGAGCGACGACGAGCGGAGCGTTTCAACTAAGTCCCTTATGCGTTCATGTACTATTCGTCTGATAGTGATTAAACTTGGGTGAGAAGTTGTTTACACTTCATATAAGGTTTCTGGTTTAGTAAATCCACTTAACAATAGGTAGTGCACGAGTAGATTCAACAAATGTGCGACGACAGGCGAAGCGTTTCAACAAAGTCCTGTATGCGTTCACATACCATTCGTCCGATAGCGATGAAACTTGGGTGAGAGGTTGTGTACACTACAGGCAAGGTGTCTGGCTTAGTAAATCCATGTTATAATAGGTAGCACACGAGTAGATTCAACAAATGAGCGACGACGAGCGAAGCGTTTCAACAAAGTCCCGTACGCCTTCATATACTATTCGTCTGATAGTGATGAAACTTGGGTGAGATGTTGTGTACACCTCAGGGAAGGTTTCTGGTCCAGTAAATCGACTTAACAATAGGTAGCGCACGATTAGATTCAACAAATGAGCGACGACGGCCGAAGCGTTCAACGAAGTCCTGTATGCGTTCACATATCATTCGTCCGATAGCTATGAAAATTAAATGAGAGGTTGTGTACACTACAGGCAATGTTTCTGGCTTAGTAAATCCATGTTATAATAGGTAGCGCACGAGTAGAATCAACAAATGGGCGACGACGAGCGAAGCGTTTCAACTAAGTCCCGTATGCGTTCATATACTATTCGTCTGATAGTGATTAAACTTGGGTGATATGTTGTGTACACTTCAGGAGAGGTGTTTGGCTTAGTAAATCCACTTAAAATAGGTAGCGTACGAGTAGATTCAACAAATGAGCGACGACGGGTGAAGCGTTTCAACAAAGTCCAGTATGCGTTCACATACCATTCGCCCGATAGCGATGAAACATGGGTGAGAGGTTGTGTACACTACAGGCAAGGTTTCTGTCTTAGTAAATCCATGTCATGATAGGTAGAGCACGAGTAGATTCAAAAAATGAGCGACGATGTGCGAAGCGTTTCAACAAAGTCCCGTTTTCGTTCATATACCATTCGTCTGATAGCGATGAAACTTGGGTGAGATGTTGTCTACTCTTCAGGGAAGGTTTCTTGGTTAGTAAATTCACTTTAAAATAGGTATCGCACAAGTAGATTAAACAAACGATCGACGACGCGCGAAGTGTTTCAACATAGTCCCGTATACGTTCATATACCATTCGTCTGATTGCGACTAAACTTGGGTGAGTTGTGTACACTCCAGGGAACGTTTCAGGCTTAGTTAATCCATTTTACAATAGGTAGCGCTCAAGTAGATTCAACATATGTGCCAAGGCGTGCGAAGCGTTTCAACAAAGTCCCGTATGCGTTCATATACCATTTGTCCGAAAGCGATGAAACTTGGGTGAGATGTTGTGTTCACTTCAGGGAAGGTTTCTGGCTTAGTACGTCCACTTTACAATAGGTATCGCACAAGTAGATTCAACAAATTTGTAACGGCGTGCGTATCGTTAAAAAAAAATCCGTATGCGTCCATATACCATTCATGCGAATGCAATGAAATTTGGAGAAATGTTGTTTCCACTCCAGCAAACTTGGGTGATATGTTGTGTACACTTCAGGAGAGGTGTCTGGCTTAGTAAATCCACTTAAAATCGGTAGCGTACGAGTAGATTCAACAAATGAGTGACGACAGCCGAAGCGTTTCAACAAAGTCCTGTATGCGTTCACATGCCATTCGTCCGATAGCGATGAAACTTGGGTGAGGGGTTGTGTACACTACAGGCAAGGTTTCTGGCTTAGTAAATCCATGTTATAATAGGTAGCGCACGAGTAAATTCAACAAATGAGCGACGACGAGCGAAGGGTTTCAACAATGTCCCCGTATGCCTTCATATACTATTCGTCTGATGGTGATGAAACTTGGGTGAGATGTTGTATACACCTCAGGGAAGGTTTCTGGTTTAGTAAATCGACTTAACAATAGGTAGCGCACGATTAGATTCAACAAATGAGCGACGACGACCGAAGCGTTTCAAAAAAGTCCTCTATGCGTTCACATACCATTCGTCCGATAGCGATGAAACTTGGGTGAGATGTTGTGTACACTACAGGCAAGGTTTCTCGCTTAGTAAATATATGTTATAATAGGTAGCGCATGAGTAGATTCAACAAATGAGCGACGACGAGCGAAGCGTTTCAACTAAGTTCCGTATACGTTCATATACTATTCGTTTGATAGTGATGAAACTTGGGTGAGATGTTGTGTACACTTCATAAAAGGTTTCTGGCTTAGTAAATCCACTTAACAATAAGGAAGATTGTAGTTTTACGTGACCGTGAATCTTGTGATTATGAGCCACGGGACCTCCTTTTTACGTGGAATCCGAACCACGGGACATGGCATTTCACTTCGAAAATCTCACATGCCTTGACCGGGAATCGAACCCGGACCGCCTTGGTGGGAGGCATACAGCTAGACCGCTGAGCCACCACGCCCCCACTTAACAATAGGAAGCGCACGAGTAGATTCAACTAATGTGCGACGACGGGCGAAGCGTTTCAACAAAGTTCCGTTTGCGTTCTTATACTATTCGTCTGATAGCGATAAAACTTGAGTGAGATGTTGTGTACACTTCAGGGAAGGTTTCTGGATTAGCAAAATTCACTTTACAATAGGTATCGCACAAGTAGATTAAATAAACGAGCGATGACGCGCGAAGTGTTTCAACATAGTCCCGTATGCGTTCATATACCATTCGTCTGATAGCTACTAAACTTGGGTGAGTTGTTGTGTACACTCCAGGGAAAGTTTCAGGCTTAGTTAATCCATTTCACAATAGGTAGCGCTCAAGTAGATTCAACATATGAGCGAAGGCGCGCGAAGCGTTTCAACAAAGTCCCGTATGCGTTCATATACCATTTGTCCGAAAGCGATGACAATTGGGTGAGATGTTGTGTACACTTCAGGGAAGGTTTCTGGCATAGTACGTCCACTTTAGAATAGGTATCGCACAAGTAGATTCAACAAATGAGTAACGGCATGCGTATCGTTTAAAAAAATTCATATGCGTTCATATACCATTCATGCGATTGCAAAGAAATTTGGAGAAATGTTGTTTCCGCTCCCGTAAAGATTTCTGATTTAGTAAATCCATTTTACAATTGGTAGCGCACGATTAGATCCAATTAATGGGCGACAGCGCGTGAATGGTTTCAACCAAGTCCCGTATGCGTTCATATAACATTCATCCGATTATCATAAAACTTTGGGGAGTTGAGCACAGTCCTGCGAAGGTGTATGAATTTGTAAATGTGTTTTTCAATGGGTGGCGCACAAGTAGATTCAACAAATGAGTGTCGTAGCGCGAATCGTTTAAGCAAAAACCTGTATGCGTTCATATGCCATTCATCCCATTGCGATGAAACTTTCATGAGTTGTTGTGTACACGCCAGGGAAGGTTTTCACTTAGTAAATTCATTTTACAATAGGTAGCGTTCGAGTATATTCAACAAATGGGTGACGGCACTCTAATTGTTTCAACAAAGTCCCGTATGCGTTCATATACCATTCATTTCATTGCGATGAAAATTTGGTGAGTTGTTGAGCACGCTCCCATGGTTTTTTTGAGATAGTAAATCAATTTTACAATAGTTTAGAGGTGGTTAACGGTAAAAGAAAAACAATATTGGGAATCCAAAAGCACTTGAACATACAAAGTTACAATGCCAGCACTTTCTTTGATTGGCATTGCAACGCATGCCGGGTACAGCTAGTTACTTAAAAAATTGATAGAAATTCAAAGATCGCTTAGATCTCACAATGTTTACGAAAGTTTGATGCTTTTCAGTCGGTCAACACGAATTCTCCTGAAAGAGATGGGTTATTCCTAAATCCTGAATAGAATTACATGAGATCAGATCCATAGATAGTGACCAAGGTAACTGCTCTCACCAGGACAGCGCAAGACATTATCAGATAAGTAGCCGGTACATTACAACCTGAGTTGACCATTTAACGACAAAATAACTCTAAACAATCAACTCCAGTATCTCAACAAAACATCACATAGACCACAACTAACAAATATTGACGAGTTGAATTATTTCAACTCATACTGCAACTAAATAAGTGCACATATTGTAAATATTTTCTCCCTTGTTAGGTAGATTTCATTAGAAAGCTAACTATTGCAATGGGTCCCATGTTTCGACTTCCGGAAAATTTCGACATATCTTCGCGTTTCACATCCCCCAGACCCCAAAACCACCGTCAGTTCAAAAGTTTATATATAATTTATGTATATATATATATATATGTATATATATATGTATATCAGTTTCTTGTGGACACGATAACTGCCGTAATTTTGCACCAATTACTTCGAATTTTTTACCGAAGATGTATACCTATAAAATCTCGGTCGAGTTCGTTACTGGGCTAAATCGGTCGAAGGGGGTGAAAATGGGGGGCTTTTTTTTTCGAAAAAGTGAAATTTCGCTATAACTCTCTTAATACGTGCAATATCGAATCCATTCAAAGTTCATAATATGTGTCGGATAAGTGCCAAAAATTTATGTCAAATAAGATTTTTGATAGCACCAACCATTGACCAAAGGGGTGGAAAAAAGTGGGTTTTTCGGGAAACATTAATCATATCTCTCTTAATAGGCACAATATCAAAACCGTACAAAATGGACAATATTCCCCTAATAATTACCTAAAACTTTTGTCTGAAAGAATTTTTGATATGACCCACCATTACGCCAAGGGACGAGAAAAATGATTTCGGAATTATAAGAAAATGCCAAGAGCTATCAGTGGTTGCCATGGCAACACTACTAAATTGATGAGGCATGGACCATCAGACGTTGCCATGACAACGCACTTGCACGAGATCAGATTCAGTATTTCCATCTGATTAAGTGGTTGGTTGGTTGGTTCTTAAGTTTAGGGGCTGCGACAACGCGGTCATGTAGCCCCGTGTACTTTGGGTGTGTGTAGAATCTGTCTGATAACCGGTGTTAATTGTGATGACTGTATTAGTGTGTGTTATCTGTTTGTTAATTTAAGTACTGCAACTAACAATTTTTCAGATAGTTCCTACTTTTGCCGCCAAGCGCCACTGTCAACGACTACGAGGCCAAGTTCAGAACTGAGCTACTAGACGCCGCCGCAGTCGGCTCTTGGCAACGAACATAGAAACCTAAGAGCGTTGTATACATTCTTAACCTATCCAATTTAGCTTCACACAGGTGCAATTAGTGGAAGGATCTTTAACATGCCATAAATCTATGACATGGGACCGCCGGCTTTACTTCCCCTCCGAAGGAAGGCATACTGAGGGATATTTAACGCTCTTAAAAAATCCGACGGCTTCGGCCGGGTTTGAACCCGGTATCTTGGGCATAGAAGCTCAGCATGTTACCGACTACGCCACCAAAGCCGCCTGATAAAGTGGGAAGCGGCTTCGGTGACGTAACTGGTAGCATGCTGAATGTCTATGCCCAATGTCGCGGTTTCAAAGCCGGCCGAAGTCGTCGGATTTTCTAAGAGCACTAGAATCCCTCAGTATGCTTTCCTTTGGAGGGGAAGTTCCAACGTTCGTTGCGAGTTGATGGTTGGGGTGGCATCTAGTAGCCAAGTTCACAGCTAGGTGTCGTTGACGGTTGTACCTGGTAGCAACATTAGGAACTACTGCTTGAAATTGACCGTCTGCAGTACTTACATGAATTAAGACTAATACAGCCATTACAATTCACACCGTGTATCAGACAGATTCTACACTCACCCAAAGTACACGGGGTTAGATGACCGCGTTGTCGCAGCCCCTAAACTGAGGAACCAACCAGAGGTAGATTTCGTTAGAAAGCTAACTATTGCAATGGGTACCATGTTTCGACTTCCGGAATATTTCGACATATCTTCGCGTTTCACATCCCCAGGCCCCAAAACCACCGTCAGTTCAAAAGTTATATATAATTTATGTATGTATATGTATATCAGTTTATTGTGGACACGATAACTGCCGTAATTTTGTACCAATCACTTTGAATTTTTTACCGAATACGTATACCTATAAAATCTCGGTCGAGTTCGTTACTGGGCTAAATCGGTCGTTGGGGGGTGAAAATGGGGGGCTTTTTTTCGAAAAAGTGAAATATTGCTATAACTCTCTTAATATGTGAAATATCGAATCCGTTCAACATTCATACTATGTGTCGGATAAAGCCCAAAAATGTATGTTTGAAGAGTTTTTTTTATAGCACCAACCATTGACCAAAGGGGTGGGAAAAAGTGGGTTTTTCGGGAAACATTAATCATATCTCTCTTAATAGGCACAATATCAAAACCGTACAAAATGGACAATATTCCCATAATAATTACCTAAAACTTTTGTCTGAAAGAATTTTTGATATAACCCACCATTATGCCAAGGGATGAGAAAAATAATTTCGGAATTATAAGAAAATGCCAAGACCTATCAGTGGTTGCCATGGCAACACTACTAAATTGATGAGGGATGAGCCATCAGACGTTGCCAAGATAACGCACTTGCACGAGATCAGATTCAGATTTCCATCTAAGTGTGAAGCGGCTTCGGTGACGTAACTGGTAGCATGCTGAATGTTTATGCCCAAGGTCGCGAGTTCAAAGCCGGCCGAAGTCGTCGGATTTTCTAAGAGCGCCAAAAATCCCTCAGTATGCTTTCCTTTGGAGGGGAAGTTCCAACGTTCGTTGCGAGTTGCTGGTTGCGGTGGCATCTAGTAGCCAAGTTCACAGCTAGGTGTCGTTGACGGTAGTACCTGGTAGCAACATTAGTAACTACTGCTTGAAATTGACCGTCTGCAGTCCTTACCTGAATTACAGACTAATACAGCCATCCCAAAGTACACGGGGTTACATGACCGCGTTGTCGCAGCCCCTAAACTGAGGAACCAACCAAAATCTCTGCGGTAGATATAATTTTGCGTGAAGAAGTAACAGACCGTTACATAGTTGCACATCAGTGTCGAAACCTAGCATAAGGACAGTGTGACCAAAAGTATAAAAATGGACCCCAAATGACAAGAAGGTTACCGTTCCCATAAGACAATAAAATGTTTAAAATAAGCATAAAATGACGAAAAACAAAGTTAATTAAGCTCCAATTATAAAATACCTTCTCGCATTAAATGAGGTCTGATCCTTCTACGAAAATCTGCATATTCTGCCTATTTTCGCCTATCCCCAAGTTTGTCCGGTGAAATCTACCTCCGCCTTCCGGCGTGCCGAGAGGACTTTTTTATGACATAAATTGTAGAGCCTAAGTGTAATGGATCTGATGATGATCGCTTGACGATCGAAACTGGTCATCCAAGTGTATTTATTAATCTCATGTAATTCTTTTCAGAATTAGGAGAATTCGTGTTGACTGACTGAAAAGCATCAAACTTTCGTTTACTAAGGCAACACTGAAAGTGCCTTCAAACACCATAATTCTTACAATGCTTCACATATCACTAAAGTGTGGCTGTTCTTGAATCTCTTCTTCTTATTCAATATTCGTGCGAACAACTTTCATTGCAGATTTTTGATCCAAACATTGAATTAATCAAACATTTATGTGATTGGTCACTTTAAATACTAATAATAATAATAATAATAATAATAATAATCATCAAATAAGAGAGACTATTTTTATGGTCACATATGCAGAATGGATAAGAGTAGGCTACCAAAGATAGTTTTAAATCACAACCACCACAATAATTGGCTGGTAGAAATAGCACAAGGTCTACAAGACATTCATATTAACGAAAATATTCTACAATAGAACGATATTTAGAACCCTAACAAACGGACAAAAACTTGCCGAGAATCCTACATGGAAAAATACAGAAGCACGCAAAAGAGAGCTCAGAGAACGGATAATGCGATATTGGGAAGAGAAGAGGATATTGTGCTAAATTGCCTAAGTTCTAACGCAAACCATAGTTGGGCGTAACGAATCATATAATAATAATAATAATAATAATAATAATAATAATAACTAGCGGACCCGTGCGATAAATCTCGCATGTTCATAAACCACACTTTTCCCAATAGGTTTTTAATGATAGACTTAAGGAGAAAGGTGATGTTTTTATATCATCCAAATGATTATAGAACACTATTTACATTTCAGGATAAAGGAAGACCTCAGAATGTTAATGACATGAAACAGGCGTCACAGCGGCCCTACATCTACGCTGTTTGCAAATCGCACACTTCGTACAATTTCTTAGGTCATTCTTTATAAAAGTTATAGATATTTATGAAATTATAGTACAATAAGTCACTGCTAATGTCTATTCTCTTTCATTTGAATGCTCATTTGTCACGATCGGTCGCTTGTGAGCGCCGCAAGAGGGATCTATACTACTGAAATAATATATATGATGATGATGATAATAATAATAATATCAATCATGTTGAAAAGCTATCAAATTATGGAGAGTTCACAGAACTGATCAAGAAGCAATGGCACATGGCACAAGTCAGGACAGACCCTATGATCCTCCAGCACTGGTGTAATTCCTACCAACTTCAAGGAATCTCTCGCAGATTTGAAGTTAGACCCAGGACTTTTTAACAGTATGCAGAAGATAGTTGTATTTTCTATGTGTCGCATAGTGAGGCTGTTCTTGGGTAATCAAACCTCAAGGAGTGAGGGAAAAGACTAATCCTAATACAGATTGCAGTCATCAAGAGTTTGAATAATTTGCTCTTTATGATGTATATCTGGGATTGTAAACTGTGTAAGCGCATGCGCAAAATTAATAATAATAATAATCTTTTGATTCCTCACACTCGTATTAAAATACTTACTTATTCCAAGATAGCGGGTTCAAAATCCTTCAGTATGCCTTCCTTCGGAGGGGAAGTAAAGCCGGCGGTCCCATGTCATAGATTTATGGCATGTAAAAGATCCTTCAACAGACTAAACTTGCGTGAAGCTAAATTGTTAGGTCAAATTTCGTCGGAACGCTCTATCAAAGTTCCAACGTTCACCACTAAGTATCATTGATATCTGGTAGTTGAAACTACTTGAAATTGAACGGAACTTGTAGCTCACCCTAAGGGTGTCCGCTGGAAGAACCTACAGACTCAGGCGAGCCGAACATGTCCTCGGACACTCCCGGCACTAAAAGCCATACGATAAAGAAATAATAACTTACTTATTCTAGTGAGCATTTATAGATATATTCTCGCTAAAACAACAGTCGTTATTGAAACATAGAAATGATTTTAGTATATAACTCTCCTTTGAGCGGTCACATCTGTTGAGTAATAGGCTTGAAAATGCAACCAGAACCCCCTGCTATCCGGGCAGGTGCGTTTAACCAGACCAATGCAGCCTCGCTCCAGCCATGGTAGACGTTCAAGCCTTAGATGCTGCAGCTTCTGGAATGATTGTCGCCGAGACGGGTTTTTTACGTCTCAAAACTCACGAGTCTCAAAACTCACGAGCTAAAAATAGTAACAAATAGTATCAAAACTCACGACAATAAACTAGAAGCTGAATGAACATTATAATAATAGTCTCATAACTCACGACTCCGGAAAGCGCACTGCCCTTCAACCCACGTTTGTCCACCCAGTTTTAGAATGGGATTTCGTTTGTAATGTACAGACATCACAGTGACACAGGTTATCAGACACATTCTATGTCCACCCAAGTACATGACCACGATGTCGCAAAGCCCCTAAAAGAATCAACAACAACATCTTGATGAGAGAGGTGCCAATTTCAAGAGGGCAAGCAGTTCTGGCCGGCTCTAACAATGGACCTTTCCCAATGAACTGGCTTGGCCATGGCTACCTATAACCTATGGCTTCGTTCGTGAGTTTTGAGACTGACCCAGGTACAGAAACCGGAAGAACCTACTTTTACTAACTCTCATCTTGAAAACTTTTATTTTGAGACTCGTGAGTTTTAAGACTCGTGAGTTTTGAGACGACACGGCCGAGACGACACTCACAGAGCCACCTGTGTGCAAAGGTCTGAAATTGACTTAGTACTTTGAGGCATAGAAATGGCTCTAGGGCATATCCCCTAATCAGTGGCGTAACTACGGGGGTTGATCACGGGCAGCAATCTCCCCCAGAGCTAAATAACGAAAATATGAAAGTTGATGAAGTTTTTACTTTTGAATAAAACCAATGTTCGGATTGGTGACAAATGATTGGATTGTGTAACATGTGTAGTGTTACCCTAAGTTAACACTTATTAGATGAGCTGTTGGGGGTGACAGGGATATGTTTCCTCATTCCTTTCCAAAAATACACCACTTGTAATTTACCATTCTGATAGTATCAGAGTATACAATGTCATTTTAGAAAGCGAATGACATTGTGTTTACTTGTGTTGCCGTTTTAAGTTAACCCTTCCAGTGTCACTGAAACATCTTGTACTATTCTTTGAGTGATAATTTGTAGGCACATTTTTGAGACATGCATAATTTCCTTTTCTTTTTTTAATTTGCTTAGAAAGCCATTTTGAAAGATGAAAACAGTAGAAAATAGAATTATTCCAGGCAAACCTTGAAATTTACATCGTGAAAGGCAGGCATATCTTGGAATACTGTACTGTTGTATCTGCATCACCACTACTCTCATTTCCATCAGATCCATTGTTACATGATGGTAAACCCTCAATCTCTTGAACGCTGTCTTCAAAAGCTCTATAATCACTGTCCTCTTTATCCAGATAGGCCTACATTGAAATCGCAGCCACTATTTTTTGTAGTACGAACCCGCCATTCTATGTTTACATCATACATCAGTTACGGTACTTTTAACCTCAAGTATCTATCTAAGCAATCTTGAAATATGTAAATGATATCCTGTGATTCACATAGTCATTTCTGTTCCCAGGTGCATTCGTAAAGGTTGTCTAATCCCAACTATCGTAGTTCAATGTAAACTTATGATTACCTGCAGAATATTTCGTACGCGACCCGCTAGAGCAAAAATTACGTAAACGACACGCAAGGCAAAGGTAGGCTATTACTGCAGAATATTCCGAAAAAGACACGGTAAGGGTTAAACGTTACTTGTAAACCGTAGTTTATTAATATTTATGTTCGACCCTGACTATTATGTCAGAAAACTGTACTATAATGAGGCTCATTATAACACTATTTTTCATTATGAAACAGTTTCTTCCACCAATCAGAGCTCAAGAAACAGTTGTTTGACCAATTAGATCAGGATGGCATCGCACGTGCTCTGACTTTCACGGCCTTCAAATTTAAATTTCACTGCGTGGCCTAGTGCCATAGTAGGGTAATCGAAGAAGCCATGGTAAAATCAAGATATTCTCTACGTCTCATGCGCTCTGTTCAGTACATAAAACAGGCGAAATCTCGACAGATATTTATGAATATTTACGTTCGAACAAAAAATAGTTATAATAATTATCGTCGAACATAAAGAGTCGTATGCAACTCGCCTATAATGGTAATTAAGACTCGCATACCCTCGTTTTATAAACATACTCGTGTCTTAATTATTGCCATTATAGGCTCGTTGCATACTGTACTATTATACAATGTCGGGGAATGGAAAGAGTCAGATGATTTTGCGAAGAATACTGAAGTTTATAATTTAATATCAACAAAGTTTAATGAATTAGGAAAAGATACCTTAAGTCAATACAATGTAATATTTGGATACACTGTACCGGTTTTGGTTATATTATAACCTTCCTCTGCAGACAGTATATGATACGGATGAAGTTGCAAGATTACAAATAATTTTATAAAGAGTATGTGTATATTTCCAAAACGTAAACTATCTAAAATGATTTAAGATATTCTAACTGTGGATCCGTGTCGAGTCAGGACTTCAGAGAAGAGTGGATGTGTTAGGAGTTTCCCTGGAAGTGCAACTCGGCTTTCCTTTACTTCACCGTTGAACTTTTCGTTCCGCAGAATACACAGTCAAGTTTAGATTGGACGGAAAGAGGATTTGTGAGGCATGCACCTCGCCAATCTTAAATTACGTCTGACAAGAATTCGTTCCACATGCTATCTCCATGATAATATAATTAATAGTCCAGTCAGTGATTTTAACCCATCTTGCTGAGACGGAAAACGGATATAGCTCGTAGTTCATTGAAATCGAAAAAAAATATATGCTTATCACGTAACAATGAAACTGAGCAACAAGTAATTTCTCGAATGTCACAAGAGAGAGAAAGACACAGGGAAGAAATGTTCATGGTTTGTGGTCCGAATTCTGATTCCTCCATAAATTATATTATAAATGATGCTTCAGTTTCCGGGCGAAGCCGTGGCGGGTAGCTAGTTGTTTATAACATGGACCTTCAACTTAGTGTGTCTCTTTCAAGGCATCTGAGGATTACATTAATGGTTTCTTTCCTGTGGCCTCCGGAGAGGCCGAGTGCAGGTCTTTCTAGTTGACGCCCGTGGGCGATCTGCGCGTCGTAATGAGGATGAAGTGATGATGAAGAGTCATATACATCCAGTCCCCGAGCCACGGGAATTAACCCCAGGAGATTAAAATCCCTGATGGCTCGGCCGGGAATCGAACCCGGGGCACTTCGAGCAAAGCCTAGTGCGCTAACGATTCAGCCACGGCACTGGACGATATTAAAATGAAACAGAGGAAGTCGTGAAATTTAGTTTGTTGTTGTTGTTATTATTATTATTGGTATTCTGCCCGTAGGCAGGTCCATGCCTCAGGGAAGGCTATCCTCAGCCGGAGTTTACGTGCGGTAGGGTGGCTAGGGCCATTCCGCTCCTCCTTTCCCCACCAAAACGCGTGGTCCCACTGAACCGGCAATCTATCCAAGGTCCAACCACGGCCAATGTTGCTTAACTGCGGAGTTCTCATGGGAGCCGGTGTTTCAACATGGCCAAGTTGGCTTTGATGTTGTTATTGCTTATTTTAGGAGTTGCTACATCGAGGTCATGTACCCCATGTACTTGGGTGTGTGTGGATTTTTCTTATAACCGGTCTTATTGTGATGGCTATACTAGTGTGTATATTTGTAACTTGGAGAATGGATTGGGAAAGAGGTGGCTGTGGCCTTCAGTTAGGAACCATCCCAGCATGGAGTATAAGTGGGGTGAAATCACGAAAACCCACTTCCAGGATGGCTGTGGTGAGAATTGAACCCTTCTCTTCACAGGTTTGCCTCACGATGCTGAGTGTAACCCTTCCAAGCCCTCACACCAATAACACATTTCTTGGCAGAGCGGGGAATTGAACCCGGACCTCCGGGAGCGACAGTTCAGAACGCTAGCCGCTACACCACGTGGTGGTCGAATTTAGTTTGGAAATGACTTGAATGACTATAACGTAAACGTTTGGAGTGCAATCCTCACCTGAATTACAAATACACACACTAGCACAATCATCACAATAACACAGGTTATCACACAAATTATACACACACATACACAAAATACACGGGGCTATGACCGCGATGTCGCAGCCCCTTAAGTAAGCAACAACAACAAATTATTGTGTTTCAAATATTTCTATTTACCAGCCTCTGTTCCCGTTTGTTGGGCTCTTTCCAGAGAATGTAATTTACACTCATTTAGCGGTTCCGGTTCAGTGCACACTTATCTGTTACACTCCATTTTAATTCGAGATTGTCAGACACAGACGAAGGGAAGGCACGTGCTTAGTAGTGATCTGAATGTCCAATTTTGTGTTGTCACCGGTGTAATTATATCTCCTGAACGTCCATGAATTATACAGGATAGAACATACTGTAGGCGGCTTCGGTGGCGTAGTTGGTAGCTTGCTGAGATTCTATGTCCAAGATCGCGGGTTCAAACGCGGCCAAGGTCGTCGGGTTTTTAAGAGCGTTAAAAATCCCTCAGTACGGCTTCCTTCGGAAGGGAAGTAAAGCCGGCGGTCCCATGTCCTATATTTATGGCTTGATAAAGAACCTTCCACTAATTACATTTGTGTGAAGCTAAATTATAGGTTAGATTTGACTGACACTCTTAGGTTCCAGCGTTCGTCACCAGGAGCCGACTGCGGTCGTATCTAGTATCTAGTGGTATCTAGTAACCAAGTTCAGAACTAGTTGTTCGTTGATGGTGTCGTTTGGTAGCAAAAGTTGGAACTACTTGAAAATCGAATGTCTGCCGTCCTTGCTTGAATTAAAAACAGACTAGCGGACCCGTGCGAGAAATCTCGCATGTCCATAAACCACACTTTTCCCAATGGGTTAATAATGAGACACTTAAGGAGAAAGGTTGTTATGTTTTTATTTCACCAAATGAGTATAGAAAATTATTTACATTTCAGTTAGAATTCCAAGTTCTACGTTCCGTAACTTAAGAAGGCAATCACTGAAAATTGGATCATCATAACACTCACAGGGCATTCGATATTTATGAAATTATACGATTTGAGTACTCATTCCTTTGATTTACTGTTTCTGTAATCCATGCAAAATTTAAAATAAATGACCTCAGAATGTTAAAATGACATGAAACAGGCGTCACAGCGGCCAAAATGTGAAGTGGACAGAAATTATGGAGCGTATTTTCCTACAGCAACAGTATCTGAAAATCGCACACTTCTTAATTTTTTAAAGTCATTTTTTAGAGAAATTATAGATATTTATGAAATTAGAGTGCAATTCGTCACTGCTAGAGTATATTCTCTTTCATTTGAATGCTCATTTGTCACGATCGGTCGCTTGTTAGCGCCGCAGGAGGTATATACATACTACTGAAGTAATATATATAATTATGATAATACACACTAATACAGCCATCTCAATTAGCACCGGTTATCAGACAGATTCTACTCACACCCAAAGTACACGGAGCTATATGTCCGCGTTGTCGCAGCCCCAAAACTAAGGAACCAACCAACCAGAACATACTGTAGGAGTAGCACTCAAACCGGGCAAACTACTCTCGTTCAGACATAAGATCAAGGAGCTGGACTCGAACCGTACCGTCGCCTGTCCTTTGAATGAATTTCCGTGTTTCTTCCCATTTTCAATAAATACCGGAATGATATCCTCTAATAAACCACGACCGGTTACTTCCAATTCATCTTTCATTAACTCTCTTGTTGTTATAGATTCACTTACAGGCTTTGCTAACTCGTGGCATGTACTGAGGTGTGCAAATTATTAGACTCGACGCCAATTTTCCGAAATTGCCCTTATACTTTTCACGGCTAAATGCACTCAGTATCTATGCAAGGCGCTGAAATTACTTCAAAGAGTCTTAGGCTAATTATATTTTCTTTTAAGAAACTCAAAGTAAAATGATTTTTTTTTTTAATTTCGCTAACACAGGAGTATTGCTAATGCAAAATGCCACACCTTTGGTTTTGATTTTTTCTCTCTACTTTTCGTGTGAATTTAGAGCTGAGGGATTTGGAGACATTTTACTGATGATCCACTCTGGAACTATTCAAACATTCATGAACTATGGATTGAAATCACCTGACTTAGAGGGTTCATTCCAACGTCAATGAAAAATCACAAAACGGGTCCAGCTCAGGTACCCCTTGGAATCCCCAATTCAGAAAGTTTCCAGACGCAATTATTTATGGGAAAAGGTGTAAGTCTATGGGGGAGAATGCATTACAAGATATGCCAGCAGTTGGTCAAAAAAGTATGTTGAATAAAAAATGGTGACCTATTTAAATTCTATGAATCTAATAATTTGCACACCTCTGTAGCACCGTGTACTTGGGTATTTGTGCAATTTGTCTGATGGCTTGCGTTATTGATCTGTACGAGTGCGCCTAGGATTGAGCAGGAGGTGGCGTGGCCTTAATTTATGTACCGCCTAAAGTAGACGTGGGGAGCCACGGATTGGCTGAGATGGGAATCGAACCCATCTCTTCTCAGTTCTGCTTCACGCAGCTCAGTGGACCCTATTCTAGCCCTCAGACGAGAAATAAATTCCTTGGCAGAGTTGGAAATCGAACCTGAACCTCCGCAGTGACAGCCAAGAATGCTAGCCACTACGCCACGAGGTGGATCTCATTAACTCACATTAGTGTAAGAAAGAGCATCCGGCCGTGAGAATGATCAGCCATGTAGGCCCCCAACTCATTTCATCCCAGGAATAATGAGAGGTAGAAATACCGAACATGCAAGGTAGCACATTTTCGTAAATAGTGTGACCGATCCAGTCAGGGTCAATTACCGGCCCCGGATGACAGGAGGTCGGAAGGAGCCCGGAGAGTCAGTATGACGTCATGGCATGACGCGGCGAGGTAACCGCGAGAGCAGGGGAATGCTCCAGAAGGTTCCAACCCCTCCCACTTTCTTTCTCGAAGAAGGACGGAGTTCCGGAATGTTCAGTATGTGAGTCAGCAGTATGTGAGTCAGTAGTGCGTGGACGAGAATGTCATACAGCGGAGCACGGAAGATTAGCCCATGTCATGTAGACAGTGATTTTACATCGGGAACTTGAATGGTTTTCGTGAGTGACCAGCAGGCCATGAAGCCTGAAACTAGCGTGCATGTATTGCCAGTGAGTTTTTTTACAGTGAAGTATGTCAGTTTGTTGGTCGAACAGTGTGAATTTCAAGACGATTTCGGACTCGCTAGTATGTGAGGAAACAGTTAGAACTGATAAAGGAAGTCCGTTTATGCCGACAATTTATGTTCATTAAAGATTGATACCAGGAGGTGTTTAAAATTACGAGTATCAGGGGAAGAACTATATAACGATAGTCGAGGCGAAGCATTATCGCGAGGCCCTATATTGTAACAGACATCCATTCGGAAATAGCATAGCAGTACGGCGTTTTAAGAAACGCAGTGAGAACGCAGTAAGGAAGGCCACATCTACTTTAAGCTTGTGTTGGAAGACGGTAGGCCGCAGGCAACTTGATATGTTGGTCAAGGCCAGCTCGAAATAGCTCCTCGTGGAAGGAAGTGTGTCACCTGGTTAAAGGAAGTGAAAACATATAACTCAAGTGAACCAGGAACTAGACGCTATAGTGTGCGAGCGTGAATGTGCTCTGATATAGTGAGATGTAATATTGCCACACGGCAGCATGAACTTAATAACCATGGACTCATATATTCTGGGCATCAACATGCATATTAACACGCGAATTATGCTTCACTGAACTTCCAAAGGGGCCATAATAGGGTGAACGGTCGCAACGAGATGGACGAGTGGACCATGGTTGGGACGTCGGGAGACGCCGCTGATGAAGGTGACCGGGGACAACCTGTGGGCAGACATGGGCGTCGCCAGGAGATCGAGAGGTGCCGTGGGCGGATACCTCTACCAGTACGCTGGGAGACCACATCGCGGAGACACTGGAGGGACGCCGCCGCCCTGATGCCGCAGACGATGACGACACCGACGCCATGGATTTCCGAGGACACCGGATATAAAGTAAGACGTTTCCTTTCCATCCTTGTTCATCAGAAAGAAGAGAACTTCTACCTCGGATAGCCATGCCATGAGATAACCTGAGATCGTGTAACTTAACGCCCTTTATAATCATTTATTCCAGGTTGAATAAGAGCATCATTTTTTTCCATAGGGTCGTGCAGATGTTTTTTTGTCTTTCTTTTCGGGTCATTTGACCTACATAAATTTACAGCATCAATGGTAGGAGTAAGACATGTATTTATTCTCTGAGACATAATAATAATAATAATAATTTGAAATTGGGTAACGATAATAGGAGATGCCCATTTTTGCTGGGAGATTCTAGCATGACGATTTCAGAGGTCATTATTCGAATTTTATTCTGAAAGGTTTGTCACGGATTGCATACATTTTTATAACAAATGAATATGGTTGGAGATTGTCGGATAAGGTTCCTTGGATAGGATGCCATATTATCATACGACCTCGTGGTCCCGATAAAGTTGATACGCTCTGTTGGTGTGGGTTCTTTAGACATGCTAATAATGCATGATTTATTTTGTAATGATGTTGTGTAAAGTTTATGTGATAATTATGTGGTAATTAAATATGGTATTATTCCGTCATATGTGACGAGGTTATTCACGGGGCGACGGATGTCCGTTGAATTGTATTTGTAAGGACAGGGTCCTCTTGACGAACGTGCCACGTTCATTGATGAGTGGTATTGAATAGCGCAGGTGTGTAATTGATGGTGCGCTCGACAGTCAGGTTGTTTGGATCTTCACACAGAGTGTTCGGCGGACTGGTTACGATTAAATGTTTGTTATGAGTATGAAATACGCTAGGGCGCCTTATTGCGAGGTTCTTAACCTTTCATAAACATTAGACAATGCTATGATTTAATTACAATGACAAATATGACCGTGTGGATCAAGGTTGTTGGAAAGGCGAAGATAAATTAATAATAATAATAATAAGAATTAGTAGTGTAAATATGTAAGCACAATCTGGGTGTGTTAATAATTTATGATAGGTTATAATTAATTGTTGAAATGTCATCTTATGTGAAGCTGAGTCGATGTTTGAGTGCTATTTGATGTAACATGATGCTCTTTAATTATTAATTTGTAGTTCGATGGAGGAGATCCGTCCATTACTGTATAAGGGTAGACAGTTGTAATTTACATAGATATTCGATATTTTCTTAGAGTTTTTTTTGCCGCAGGTGAACTTTGTGTTAAGTGGCTAGTGATGTTTACATGCGTGTGCACCGATAAATTATGGATAATTTAGCTTTTTAAAAGGCGATCTCCTTGTCGGAACTTTAAGAGAGGACACCCACGAGTTTGAATAAGTATAATTTTTTTTGTTTGTTTAGGGACTATGAACTTAATTTTTTTTTCTCGGACTTTGTCCCACCATAACATTATACTCGTGCGTGATAGGCAGGTTGCATATTTATTTATCCTTTGGCCAATAAAGGAGCAGACGTGATTTTACGAGGGCTTTTCCTTTCTTTTCTGTTTGTCAGTTCAAGTTAGGGTTTTGCTTGTGAATCCTGGTTCAGTCTATTTGCCATCCCAACCCGTAAACGACCCGAGACCCCTTTGTCTCTAGCTCGCTGGAGCTTTTCTTTTAGTCTTGTCTGTATGAACCAAGATTCATGCCCTAATTTTTTTTGTACCCATTCCCTTGGCTGTTTCTTCTGATGGGGCCGGGATGCTAGCCGGGTGATCGCCTGTCCCATTGGAGAAACGGGCACAGGGGGGGGGGGGGGAAGTGGCGCCGCCAACGTGTTGGGCTCGACGACGATGGGGTGTTTCGTTTCCGTCATGGGCATGTTTTTTGTACTCAATCATTTGTTGTGGTGATGGGAGTATACTGTGTGGTCAGATTCGTGCCTTTGATGGGAGCGCGATGCTTGCCATGTGTAATTCTTGTGTAAAATTAACCTCGTATCACACTGAGCCTTTAGTGAACCATTTGACAGGGTTGGTACACGATCTCAGGTTATGGCTATACTCGACGACCTACATTCCCATGTAGGCCCCTATATTTAAGTTGTATTGTAAGATGTCACAAGTAGTAACCGCAGAAAATATTGCTGATATATTAAAACAAATCCAAGTTGGATTAAATGGTCTAACCACTGAAATGAATAATGTTAAGGATAGTATTGGGTCAATTAAAACAAACATGAAGAGCGATATGGATCGCTTATGGACGGCACAAGAGGGTGTTGGTATTCAGGTAGCAGAGGTACAGAGGACACAAGAGGGTGTCGGCACTCAAATAGCAGGAATAAAAAAAGATGTTAGTGATAAAGTTGATGGTCTCAGAACCGACTTATTAGAAGTCATGGGATCTAATCTTAAGAGTTTAGAATCTCATTTGCAGAAAAACATTGATGCTGTAGAACGTAATCTTAGACTATCAGGAAAGGCTATAGATAATAAGATTAATCTACTCGATAAAAAGGTAGAAACCACATTCCAAGTGCTCACCGCGGAGCTCAAAGATTCTATGGCACGGCAAATCAGGGATACTCAGAGTTCGCTTCGGGGGAATATTGAAGGACTTGAGGAGAAGTTGAACAGTAATATTAAAGGCATGGGACAAGATTTGACGGCAAAAATTGAGCAAATTGGTCAGTCTAACGAGGAAACCCTGGATAAGTTGAAACAGGACGTGTCAGGTTGGAAAGAAGAGGTTGCGAAGGACGTGAAAAACATGCAGATACAGGTTGAATCATTCCAGGACACGTATGACAGGAAAATCACTCATTCACAAACGACATTACTCGAACATGTGAGAGAATCTATCCACACTTCCATTGTTGAGTTGGAGGAGAAGATCATTATTCAACAGGGAAGGCAACTCACTCGATTTGGCAACTTAGAGGCGGAAATGACGCAGATAAAAGACAAATCGGAGTCAGAAAGGGTTAGATGGTCCGAAATTGAAAACACGGCACATCTTAACGGGACGGAAAGTGAAAACGCCTCATCTTCTAGAAAGGCGGGTGAGGTAGTTGCAACGCCGAGAATACGGAGTACAAATCCCGCGGGACTCCTAACTATCATTAGAAGTATAGACCACCAGCCGAGGAAATTCTCGGGGAACAATGGGACTAATAACGTCACACCTATCGAATTAATGAGGGAGGTCCGTGAATACATGGCGGAGAATAAGATACCACGTGAGAGGGAACTAAGAGTTATTGAGAGGTCCCTGGAATCGACGGCATTAACTTGGTTTCGCGCATTTCGATACACGTTCACGAGCACGGATGAGTTCGAACGATTATTAATCAAACGTTTTGGAGCCCTGAAGAACAATTGAACATACGGGCGGAACTATACGCCAAACGGTATGCGACGTCCAATCCGACTAGGTATGCGGGGTACTTCGCATCGCAACTCGCCAGGCTGCAGTATTTGACTCCACCAGTGCCGGAGGACGAATTGGTCCAAGCTATTATACGACAGTTACCTGTAGAGGTCCAGAAGAGTGTAATAGCGTCAGGAGCCGAGACTTTAGAGGGATGTGAAGAGATTCTTCGAAAACTTGACCACACTAGCGCACAGTTACAGGCGAGGTCCGGACGACAGGAAAATAGAGATGTGAACACGGTCGTGATTGACAAAATTGCGCAGACGGAAGAGCGAACGCCGCGGGAGACGGACAGGCCAAGAGACACGGGGTACTATCGGAGCCAAGATAGGAGCTACTGTGGAACAGACGAGCGACCCAGATGGAGGAATAAACCGTATGAAGAACGTAGGAGATCCCGATTCAACAATACGAAGGGACGATATGGTGAATATCAGCGAAGGCAGTCAAATCAATATTATCAGAGACAGAATGCCTATAGGGATTCTCGTTCGCAGGGGTCGCGGCCGAGCTATACGGAAAGACATCGAGAGAGCCAGGAATATTTACAACAATTACGGAGTAATCCATCCGCACCACCGGGGGAAGCTGACCGACCACCTGACACAAGTCGGTCAGATCAACAAAAAAAAAACTTCAAATTAAGAAATTCCTCAAACCTTGGTCCTCCCGAACTGATAGAAATTCAAGAGATATTTCAGGCTACCGACGAAGACTTGATTCATGAGGAAGACGTTATCCGCCGCGGGAAAGTGTATCCTTTGCCAATCATAACAGTAGAGGTGCTCGGTAAACAAATAAAAACCCTGGTTGACACCGGAGCGATGATTAGTGTGGTGTCTCGGTCATGTTTGGACGAGATAATGGAGGCAGGACCCGTACATACTCTACCTGTAGCGAATGTAAAGGTTAGAGGTGTAATTCCCGATCGCTCAGTGAGATGCAAGCTGCAGGCCCTGTTGACGATCAAGATTGCGGGGAGGTTTTATGAGCACGTGTTCGTGGCCATCTCCAACATCAATTTTCAAATAATTCTGGGTGTTGACTTCATTTCGGAGTACGGCTGGATTATAAATATGCAAGAGGGTGTTATGTATGTCGGAAACGAATCGCCGAGCAGAGGATCGAAAGGTTATATCAATGCCAGCTCGAGCACGCCCTTTTTGGAGAACACACTTGAGAATATCGTGGAACGTGAGGAAGAGACGATCACCTACATGCCCGTTGGTGTAAAGGAAATGTTGGATCCAACCGTCCAGGAACAGTTTGATGACCTAATACAGGAGTTTCAGGATGTATTTAGCGACAAACCTGGAGTTATCAAGAACTTTCAGTACGATATCAAGTTGAGTGATGACTCACCATACAGGAAACACATATATCCAGTCCCAGAGAAATGGAAGGAGGAGGTAAAGGCCATGATAAACGCCATGGAGAAGGATGGCATAATAAAGAAGGCTCCGACTTCTTTCCTAAACCCTTTAGCGGTTGTAAGGAAGCGAAACGGTCGCCTAAGGATTTGTCTAGATGCACGTGGAATAAATGCACGCATTTTGCCAGAATACGACCGCCCACCGCAAATTAGAGAGCTGCTGAGGCGCTTTAAAGGAAAGAAATATTTCTCAACCGTAGATCTCACAAATTCCTATTATCATGTCGAATTAACCGAGAACAGCAAGCAATACACTGGCTTCCTGCATAAGCAGAAGACCCACGTCTTTAACCGCCTTCCCTTCGGTTTGAAAAACAGTGGCCCTGTGCTGATTCGAGCGCTGGACAGCAACTTGAGTGAAGAGGTCAAGAAACACGTACTATGTTATGTGGACGATTTGATCTTGGCATCCACGTCAGTAGAGGAGCACCTGAAACACTTGAGATTGTTGTTTGAGAACTTGCTTACGGCCGGATTCAAGGCAAACCTGGAGAAATGCAATTTCTTTCATCGAGAAATTCGATTTTTGGGACATCTCATTGACGAACATGGATATCGGCCGAACCCGGAGAAAATTGAAGCGATAGCTGAGTTTCCCAGACCAGAAAGGGTGAAACAAGTGAGGCAGTTCCTGGGAATGACTTTATTCTTTTCTAGTCATTGTCCCCGTTACACGGATGTAGTTGCCCCTCTACAGAGCATGCTCAGGAAAAACAATCGTTGGAAGTGGGATCAGGCGTGTGAAGAGGCCTTCACGGAAGCTAAACACATGCTCCTTAACAACGTTAAACTGGAGTACCCAGACTTCTCCAAAACATTTTATATTGACACCGATGCTTCAAAGGTAGGAGTGAGCGCTGTGTTGTACCAGGTGGATGACGAGAAGAAACAACATTATCTGGCATTTACCAGTAGGAAATTGCGACAGCCTGAGCTTAATTACTTTGCCACGGAATTGGAGGCGCTGGCTATAATTTATGCTCTAAAGATGTGGAAGAAGATTCTTCTGGGGCATAAGATCGTGATTGTGACGGACCATCGCGCGTTACAGTTTATGTTAAAGTCTGACATTTCAAGCGAAAGAGTCACGCGCTGGACCCTGTTCCTGCAGCAATTCGATGCAGAAGTTATTCATAGGCCCGGAAAGCAAAACTTTCTAGCGGATGTTTTGAGCAGAAACCCACGTGAGGAGGCTGTTTTGCACCAGGTAGAGCTAATACCGGACGATCAGGAAACGGTGGAACGTTTGAAACGCCTGAGCCAGGCGCAACGGCGATATACTCCGTTAAGACGGATATACCGGTATTTGAAGAATCGCATGGGTGCAGATGATCCCGATTATGCTGGAACGGCGAAGATTGCTCACTTTTATCACATTGTTGGTGACGTGATTCACAAGTTTGTCGATAAAGACCACACAAGGCTACGTATTGTAATACCGCCGAAGTTGATTTCAGCAGTGGTTTGGTTGGCTCACCGATCTATTGGGCACGGAGGATGTGATAAAACCTTACATGCCATAAGAGAAACATTTACCTGGGAGTATATGGGAAAAACCATACGAGCGGTAATCAGGACATGCGACATCTGTCAGAGATGCAAATTCCCATCGGACGTATCTAAGGAGAAGCCTAGGGCTATTATACCGACTCGTCCGAATGAATTAATGGCTACGGACCTGTATGGCCCCCTTCCGAGGTCCACCAGGGGTAACCAATACATCTTGGTGACGATGGATGTGTTTACCAAATTAGTCATGTTGCACCCTATCCAGAAGGCAACATCCCGATACGTAATTCGCAGGATTGAAACCGGCATGATTCCAACTGCAGGGAAGCCAGAGTTCCTTCTGAGCGATCACGGAACGCAGTTCACGAGCGCCGAATTTCAAGAAGCTATGGCACGACTCGGCATAAGGCATATCTTGAGCTCCATAAGATACCCAGAAGGAAATCCTGTTGAAAGAGTAAATGCGGAGATTGGAAAGTACTGCCGGATTTACTGTCATGAACAGCATCATCGATGGATGGAAGTGGTACCCATAATTGAACGTTGCTTGAATTCTACAACACATGAGAGTACCAGACAAATTCCTTGCCTTCTGCACCATGGACGAAAACCGAGTAGACCTTGGCATGCTGTTATACAGGCACCCCCAGAGATTGAGCCGTCGGTGCAAAGGAGAAACGAACTGGCTCGGGAGAGGATGCAGCTACAGGCACAGAAACGGGAGAGAAGGAAGGCTAGCCGCCGTTTTCGCGAGCCACTTCGAGTCAATGACCTGGTGCTGATTCGGAAACCTACGTCATCAAACTTACCACTCAAAGTGTATGGGAAATTTGCGCGCCCATTTTAGGGACCCCATAGGATTGCCTTTGTCCCACCATAACATTATACTCGTGCGTGATAGGCAGGTTGCATATTTATTTATCCTTTGGCCAATAAAGGAGCAGATGTGATTTTACGAGGGCTTTTCCTTTCTTTTCTGTTTGTCAGTTCAAGTTAGGGTTTTGCTTGTGAATCCTGGTTCAGTCTATTTGCCATCCCAACCCGTAAACGAGAGTTCTGAGCGATCACGGAACGCAGTTCACGAGCGCCGAATTTCAAGAAGCTATGGCACGACTCGGCATAAGGCATATCTTGAGCTCCATAAGATACCCAGAAGGAAATCCTGTTGAAAGAGTAAATGCGGAGATTGGAAAGTACTGCCGGATTTACTGTCATGAACAGCATCATCGATGGATGGAAGTGGTACCCATAATTGAACGTTGCTTGAATTCTACAACACATGAGAGTACCAGACAAATTCCTTGCCTTCTGCACCATGGACGAAAACCGAGTAGACCTTGGCATGCTGTTATACAGGCACCCCCAGAGATTGAGCCGTCGGTGCAAAGGAGAAACGAACTGGCTCGGGAGAGGATGCAGCTACAGGCACAGAAACGGGAGAGAAGGAAGGCTAGCCGTCGTTTTCGCGAGCCACTTCGAGTCAATGACCTGGTGCTGATTCGGAAACCTACGTCATCAAACTTACCACTCAAAGTGTATGGGAAATTTGCGCGCCCATTTTAGGGACCCCATAGGATTGCCTTTGTCCCACCATAACATTATACTCGTGCGTGATAGGCAGGTTGCATATTTATTTATCCTTTGGCCAATAAAGGAGCAGATGTGATTTTACGAGGGCTTTTCCTTTCTTTTCTGTTTGTCAGTTCAAGTTAGGGTTTTGCTTGTGAATCCTGGTTCAGTCTATTTGCCATCCCAACCCGTAAACGACCCGAGACCCCTTTGTCTCTAGCTCGCTGGAGCTTTTCTTTTAGTCTTGTCTGTATGAACCAAGATTCATGCCCTAATTTTTTTTGTACCCATTCCCTTGGCTGTTTCTTCTGATGGGGCCGGGATGCTAGCCGGGTGATCGCCTGTCCCATTGGAGAAACGGGCACAATAGTAATAATAATAATAATAATAATAATAATAATAATAATAATAATAATAAAGATCGCAGACACAATGCGCAAACGCAGGCCTCGCTTCTACGGTCACTTGCAACGGATGGACGACTCTAGATGGACAAAACGTATATTTAACAATTTCGACTCAAAACCAAAAACAACAGTTCCCTGGTACGTTAACGTCAAGAAAAGCCTCCAACAAATGGGCCTACGACCTGGTGACGCGCACAAACGAGACCTTCTCCGAACAAGGATCGTGATTTTTGGGACTTTCCGTGATGAGAATGGACAACCGGTGCAAAGTGGTCAGATGAACGCCGTGCTCGACACAGCAAGCTAATGAAAACCTACAGGATCAATCGTAAATTGAATAAACGCCAGAACGTATACTGGAACTTATCGTGGTCCCTAGTTGGCTGATTAATAATAAATAATAATAATAATAATAATAATATCAAATCGATTGGGCCCAGGGAACTACGCCAGCTTATAGTCTGCGGATTTTGTAGGGAAGGAGTGCGTGTCCAGCGTTACGGCACTCCCAGTCGCATTACCTTGATTTTAGTCCAAGGGGCGTTACTTCTCATATCAAGGAGTTGCAATAGTACTCAATTGTCCTGTTGCAGCTCTAATGTCAAATATTAATATTGTAGTGGAACCGTGAATCGAACCCGGGGACTCCTCGGTGAGATATGAGCGTGCTACCCCTACTCCATGAGGTCAGGTCAATAATAATATTAGTATTATTAATAATGATAATAATAATAATGATAATAATAATAATAAGTAGACGACCTCGAGGTGTAGCGGCTAGCATTCTTGACAGTTGCCCCGGAAGTCCGGGTCCGAGTCCCGGCTCTGACAAGGGAAATCACTTCTTGTCTGAGAGCTGCAACGGGGTTCACTGAGCCTCATGAAGCTGAATTCGGAATAGGTCCGCCCGTTTACCACATCAGTCATTCTAGAAGTGGTTTTCGGTGGTTTCCCACTTCTACCCCAGGCAAATGCCGGAATGGTTCGTTACTTAAGGCCACGACCACTTCCTTCCCCCTCCTCACCTGCAAACAAAAAATACACACACTACTAAAGACACCACAATAACACAAGTTATCAGAAACATTTATTTATTTATTTTATTATTTATTCATTCATTTATTTATTTATTTATTTATTTATTTATTTATTTATTTAAAATGCAAACACATTTGCCATTGAAAACAAATGTTTTTAAATATCCGATTGATATTAGAATTAACCGTTTAAAATTATACGCCAAATCAATACATAAATAAAGTCCTCTCGGCACGCCGGAAGGCGGAGGTAGATTTCACCGGACAAACTTGGAGATAGGCGAAAATAGGCAGAATATGCAGGTTTTCGTAGAAGGATCAGACCTCATTTATCGCGTGAAAGTATTTTATAATTGGAGATTAATTAACTTTGTTTTTCTTCATTTTAAACATATTTTAAACATTTTATTGTCTTACGGGGACGGTAACCTTCTTGTCATTTGGAGTCCATTTTTAGCCTATTTTCAATTTTGAAAAAATAGGCTTATGAGATCAACTTTTGTCCGTGTGTGTGTATGTGTGTGTGTGTGTGTGCGAGGTGTGTGTGTGTCTCCCCCTAATAAAATCTAAACGGCTGGAGCGATTTCAGTGAAACTCGGTAAGTTCATAGCACTATTCCCGGCGACGTCGACCGTGCTCATCGAATTTTGTTACGTCTCACCAATCCAACATGGCGGCTGTGCGAAATATTTCACTAGCATTCAGTATCTCCGAAACTATAACGGATATCGCCCTGAAATTGTGTACGGTGATAAAGGGTACTACTAGAAGTTCACCTATGAAACTTTCAAAAACCTGGTTACTACATAACCAACATGGTGGCCAAGCGAAGTGGAGACTTTTAAATAGACTTTTCTCGCGATTTAACTATCCAAACGTAATGAAACTTGGCACAGCAAAGATTTATACACATTGCAATGCACTGGAGTCTAATTTAGTTCAATTGTTTACATAACCTCAAAATGGCGGCTGTGCGAAATATTTCACTGACATTCTATATCCCCGAAACTATTACAGATATCACCCTGCAATTTTGTACGGTGATAAAGGGTACTGATACAAGTTTACCTATGTATAATTCATAAACCTGTAAAGTACAAAACGAACATGGCGACCAAGCGAATTTGAAATATTTTAATAGACTTTTCTCGTGAGTTAACTCTCTGAGCGCAGTGAAATGTGGTACAGTAAATGATTTTGCAGATTATAATGTACTGCCATCTAATTTAATTCAATTGTTTACATAACCTCAAAATGGCGGCTGTGCGAAATTTTAAAATTAAGTTTTTATTTCTTGTGTCGTAATCATGCGATCGAAGTGAAAGTTTGAATAATGAACCTAGGCAATAAGTGACCTTGAATGGTACATAACTCTATGGCCTGTACATATAACAATCCTAAATGGCAAGCTCCGTAATATTTAGACGGTTCTCAATATATATGAATCTTTTACAGCAACCAAACTGAAATTTTTATGTTCATAGAGACTATGAACATATGTTCACCTATAGGACTTTCAGTAACCTGGTGAGCACGAATCCAACATGGCGGCGACGTGAAGTAAAAATATTTAAATGGACATTTCTCGCGAATTAACTATCCGAGTGCCGTGAAACGTTGCACGTTTTAAATGCTTACACAAATGTTGATCCACTGGCATCTAATTTATTTCAATTGTTTGCATAATCACAAGATGGCTGCTGTGCGTAATTTTAAAATCTCGTTTTTACTTCTTGTGTTCTAATCATGCGATTGAAGTTTGAATACCACACTTACACAATAATCTTAATATAATAGTACAAAAATAAAAATCCAACCTGGCGACCATCTGAAATATTTAGACGGTTCTCAATATCTACGAATCTGATACAGCAATTAAACTGAAATTTTGTATGTTGATAGAGGCAATTAACATGAGCAGGATATATGAAAATAGGCTGTACAGTTCTTCACGGAACTACTTGTTATACTTGTGGTCACACTGTCCTTATGCTAGGTTTCGACACTGATGTGTAACTATGTAACGGTCTGTTACTTCTTCACGCAAAATTAAATCTCCCGCAGAGATGTTGGTTGATTCCTCAGTTTAGGGGCTGCGACAACGCGGTCATATAACCCCGTGTACTTTGGGTGAGTGTAGAATCTGTCTGATAAACGGTGTGAATTGTGATGGCGGTATTAGTCTGTAATTCAGATAAGGAATGCAGACGCTAAATTTCAAGCAGTAGTTCCTAATGTTGCTACCAGATACTAACGTCAACGCCACCCAGCTGTGAACTTGGCTACTAGATGCCACCTCAATCAGCAACTCGCAACGAACGCTGGAACTTCCCCTCCAAAGGAAAGCTTACTGAGGGATTTTTAGCGCTCTTAGAAAATCCGACGACTTTGGCTGGCTTTGAACCCGCGACCTTGGGCATAGAAGTTCAGCATGCTACCAGTTACGTCACCGAAGCCGCTTCACACTTAGTCAGATGGAAATCTGAATCTGATCTCGCGCAAGTGCGTTGTCATGGCAACGTCTGATGGCTCATCCCTCATCAATTTAGTAGTGTTGCCATGTCAACCACTGATAGCTCTTGGCATTTTCTTATAATTCCGAAATCATTTTTCTCATCCCTTGGCGCAATAATGGCTCATATCAAAAATTCTTTCAGACAAACGTTTTAGGTAATTATTAGGGGAATATTGTCCATTTTGTACGGTTTTGATATTGTGCCTATTAACAGAGATATGATTAATGTTTCCCGAAAAAAACACTTTTTCCCACCCCTTTGGTCAATGGTTGGTGCTATCAAAAAAAGGTTTCAAACATAAATTTCTGAGCTTTATCCGACACATAGTATGAACTTTGAACGGATTCGATATTTCACATATTAAGAGAGTTTTAGCAATATTTCATTTTTTCGAAAAAAAAAAGTCCCCCATTTTCATCCCCTTCGACCGATTTAGCCCAGTAACGAACTCGTCCGAGATTTTATGGGTATACATATTCGGTAAAAAATTCAAAGTGATTGGTGCAATATTACGGCAGTTATCGTGTCCACAAGAAACTGATATACATATATATATATATACATATATTACATAAATTATATATAAACTTTTGAACTGACGGTGGTTTTGGGGTCTGGGGGATGTGAAACGCGAAGATATGTCGAAATTTTCCGGAAATCGAAACATGGTACCCATTGCAATAGTTAGCTTTCTAATGAAATCTACCTAAAATACTGCCGTCAACGACACCTAGCTGTGAACTTGGCTACTAGATGCCACCTCAATCAGCAACTCGCAACGAACGTTGGAACTTCCCCTCCGAAGGAAAGCAAACTCAGGTTTTTAGCGCTCTTAGTAAATCCGACGACTTCAGCCGGGTTTGAACCCACGACCTTGGGCATAGAAGTTCAGCATGCTACCAGTTCCGATACCGAAGTCGCTTCCCACTGACATATGAAAACTGAATGTGATCTCGTGCAGTGGCGTTGTCATAGCAACTGCTGATGGTCATCCCTTATCAATTAAAAGTAAAGTTGTCATGGCAACCTCTCTTGGCACTTGGCATTTTCTTATAATTTAAATCATTTTGTTCACCCCGTGGCGTAATGGTGGGTCATATCAAAAATTCTTTCAGACAAAAGTTTTAGGTAATTATTGGAGGAATATTGTCCATTTTGTGCGGTTTTGATATTGTGCCTGTTAACAGAGATATGATTAATGTTTCCCGAAAAACCCACTTTTTCCCACCCCTTTGGTCAATGGTTGGTGCTATCAAAAAAATTATTTGACATAAATTTTTGGCACTTATCCGACACATATTATGAACTTTGAAGGGATTCGATATTTCATGTATTAAGAGAGTTATAGCGATATTTCACTTTTTCGAAAAAAGCTCCCCATTTTTACCCCCTTTGACCGATTTTGCACATTAACGAAATCGACCGAGATTTTATAGGGATACATATTATGTAAAAAATTCAAAGTGATTGGTGCAAAATTACGGCTGTTATCGTGTCCACAAGAAACTGATATATATATATATATATATATATATATATATATATATATATATATATATATTGAACCCTTCAGAATAGCAGTGTTTTATGCAAGAATCTTTGATCAAGGGGTCGCGTTCAGTTCATAGTGTGGTGTTTACGTCCGCCAAACTACGTGCTTTTCTGAGGCAAGGGTTATAGGATAAAAACTATAACTAAGAAAGAAAGGAGACAAAACGTAAGATAATAACAAGATTTAATAACTAATTTGTGCATAAAAGAATAAAACAAACAAAAATAAACAAAATCCTCCCTGAATTTCCCCTGACAGGAATATTTATCACTTTGAGGAGTCAGATGGATCTCCCCTTTTTTTAATAAAATGTGGATCCAAGTTCCACTATCTTGCATGTGAATTTATGTTCGCGTGGTGACTATCTACGAGAAATGAGTACTTGGATGATCATTCGTTCACAACGGGTTAACAGCCACGGTGCTCACGAACAATCATCTCGTAAATCAACGTTTATGGATATGGGCATAACATTAATAAAAATCCTTAAATCTAATTCTGACACACATATTACAACTCTACTATTTACAGGCATCTCTCTGAGACCCTTATTAGTGTGGTGACACACTTAACCAAATGAGCTGCCACAATGGCCAGATACTCACCAACAAGGAAACACAGCGCCGCACGTGACTCACGGGTCACTGACATGGAAAAATAAACATAGAATAAACCAACAACAACAAACAACCTGAGTGGTTAAGATTACTTTATATTAACAAAACTGCATGTTAAAGAAACGCTTCGAAGGTTATCGTGTTTCGTAGGCAACTCCCATTTATTTAAACAACTTTACCATTGATCAGTTTCTCACATTTATATTTATTTTCAAGTAATTGGGAGCCAGACGTGCACTCCACTAATGAGGTTGCTTGCGAAACTCAGCCAGCCCTTGTGACCACAACTCACCCTTTCCTCAATACCTGTCATGTCCCCCTTCCAGTGTATATAAATAGCCGACCAGCTGGACTGTTATCTCAAGGAATCAACAGCAACTAACATCTCCTCCAACTCAACATATGGTCAGACAATAATCACATATCCATAATTGTCCTCGCAAGGATACAATATGAATCTGGTACCAAGCTGACAGAAATCAGTCTCTGCTGAAATTCCCGCTTGTAATACCACAAAAATATATTCACAATACACACATCTGGGACTGACATAACGCTTTTCACACGGGTCTGCTGAATTAGAGCTCGCAAACATTTAACACAATATTTAAAACTTACGATAGAGCTGAATACTCTTCGTCACAAACTACATTGCTCCAAAGGCAATAATCACACTGAATCTGATCAATAATAAGTCTCAACAACATTTTAATTACCCTCCAATCTACTATATAATTATATTAATTCAGTCCTACTTCTGAAACACGACATATCTCCGAGAGACGTTTTTAACCGCATTTCGTAACATAGGCGAAACGGCCGTTCGCATAGATACGTTAGTTAACACAACACAAAGAAAAGAACCTTCCAAAAACTACAATTGTGCGAGCTGCTTCCAAACAAAAGTGTGTCAGATCAAAACTAAATATACTACATTTATCACACAAGCAAAGAATTTACAAAAAATATGTCCCATAAACCATAAGTTAATTTAATAAATAATAAAATATTATTTTGTACTCATCTCTTTTTGTAGTCACCCGTCAAAGAACATCAGACGCCATTCCCCAACTGGATGGTTCTCTATCTCATATCAGCCATCTGGACGGAGTGTTGAGAATTCCAAACTTCCTCTGCATTCATCGGTGTCATCCTTGCGCTGATACAAAAATTAGGTTATTATACACTTTATGTCTGACTACTAAATTCGCTTGTTCAGGTACTAAATTCCCTGTCACTGTTCGTTGGCGAATTATCGACGATACTGTCCCTATAATTATAGTACTATGACTATCTATCACTGAATTTAACACTTTACAATGAATATCTTGTGTCCTCGACACACAGAATAAAAGTCTACGTCCGTAGACGAACAGAATAATAATAATGCCTTGGCTCTTCGACACACTTATAAATGAACTGGCCCTTGGGTCTAGATGGAGGGGGATTTTATGTAAAAATTTCTCGAAATAATTGTGATACAGGAATGAAATAACTATCACTGAACTCGTAATATTGCACAGGTCAAGAATATGCCCATTAATCCTAGAATCGATCGTAGAGATTTTGTCTAGGCGATTTCCCGCGTGAATGCTAGCCACCGCGTACCCCAGCCGGAGTTGGCGCGCAAGTAGGCATTCTCTTCTCATTGGTTCTCCATTTTCTGTAATTTGGCGGTTTCTAGTAGATCTTGGCGTCTTGGGAGTGTCTATTTTCTTCATCAACCATACACGTTACTGCATCATATTTCTTCTAGGCGCGAATAACACAATGAACATACCAGAACCATGTCTCACCGCGCGTCGCTTCTAAAATTGAGGTAGCCACACCTGTCCTTATGATACATCGCTCTGCTATTTCTTTTCATGGCTCAAGTATTTAGCCTTTTGTTAAACTGATGCAGGTATGTCCCTACTGTCTCCAACAAATGCTTGAAATTTCCTCATCACTGTCTGGCTACTTTCATGATGCTGGTTGAAATATTTATTAATTGAAGAAATAAAAAGTAGAATCATTTAACCAACATAGGGTAAAGGGTTCACAACTCTCCCACTCACAAAATTTCGAACTTAGGAATAAAGTCGACAATTTTACAATACTTCCGTAGGCCAATTTGTTTTATTTCCAGAATCACCCCTTTTTCTTACTTGGTCTAGGCGCTCCTGTCTTCAATGGCATTTACTCGTTTTCATATCCTGCTTGTATTTTCCCCCTTCCAATCTTGCGTGACGCTCGGATGCCTGCGGCAACACCTCGCTCGCCTCGTTAATGTTTGTCAACAACAGCTCTACTTCCTCCTTCACCACGTGCCGAATTCAACTGCTCCCCGTCCACTTGGTTGATAGTAGGACGTCCGTATATTCAAGCAGCGTCATTATTTCGGCGCTACCATGGTTCACTTCGACGATATTTTTTTTAGGTTGGCAGCGTTGTAAACTGACATTGTTCCTGTGTTCAATTCTTTCACTCTGTAAGCATTATTTCCAAGGTTTCTTACGATAGAATAGGGTCCTATGAATTTCTCGCAGAATTTACTAAAGATTTTCTTTTCTGGGTCCGATGTAGCAGGTCGTTTTACCAAAACGAGCTGGTTGACTTCAAGATCACCGTGAAACCTCTTATTTCTTACTCGCCGTAATCTGCGGTCTGCTTGTTTCCTCATGTATGCTCTCGTTCTTTCAATTCGCAGGTCTGGTGCTATCATGGGATCTTGTGGACAGTTAATGATGCTTTTCCACGTTCTTACTGGATACTCGTTCTTGTGTAGGACCATAGGGATTTGTCCTGTTGACTCGTGCCTGGTAGAATTCATGCATGTCTCTACATCCTTAATTTTATCCACCCATTTGTGGTGTTCGTTCGGAATGAAGATTCTCAAGTATGCAGTTACACATTTAATTACTCTCTCACTTGGATTTGCTTGGGCATGTCGGATACTGCTTAAAACATGTTTTATACCCATGTCTTCCATTCCTTTCTTGAATTCGGCGCTTGTGAAATAACTGCCGTGATCTGATAATATAAACTCTGGTTTTCCAAGGGTTGGAATAACTCTATTACGAATGCGACTGAGTACCTGCTTCGATGTGGTTTTCTGAATAGGGCATAGTACTACGAACTTAGAAAATACATCAATGCACACTAGCAAATGACGGCAACCTCTCCTTCCCTTCGGAATTGGACCAAGACAGTCCATCGCCAGTAGCTCACATGGTTTCTGAGGTAGCAATGGTCTAGGATATTGCCTCAGGAAATAATTATTTGGCTTTGTCCTCTGACACGGGTCACAAGTTGTAATGACGTCACATATAGTTGTCCTCATACGTGGCCATGTAAATGTCTCTCCTATTGTCGCTTCGCACTTGTCTAAGCCCACGTGACCGTAACTTTCGTGCGTATGCCATGTCAATCCTCGTTGTAACGATGCAGGTACTAATATGCGTAACTTGGTGTGGTCATTATCTACCCACTTGTGCAGCAAATTGTTGACATAAACATATCTTCCTTCTTTGGCTTTTGCTTCTCGAAATGCAGGTGATCCTGTAGGTAGTTGCTTTTTGAAGTATTTAATTAATAGCATCATCCATGGTTCCGCTTCCTGTTCTCGCTGTATCTCACGTAACTCCTCCAAGAATTCCCGGTCCTTCGGTGTTAACTCCAAGTGTTGTACCATCGCTGTTTCTTCATTATCAGGCTCTGGGTTCCTGCTGAGTGCATCCGGTATCACGTTCATCTTCCCTGGACAATGTTCAATTTCAATGCTGAACTGCTGAATGTATATAGACCAACGTGTCACACGTTCGCTTGCCATTGACGTCTTAAACAAGAATGTTAATGCCTTGTGGTCAGTTCTGACAACAATCGGGTAACCATAGATTATTCGTTTCCATTGTTGGAGCGCATGAAGGATGGCCAACAATTCTAGCTCGGTTACAGTATAATTTCGCTCGTGCTTACGCAATTTTCGGCTGACAAATGCCAAATATGTTTTGTGCTGCAGGTTTGCTGGATCCTCTTGGTAGAGCATAGCACCTATCCCAATTATTGAAGCATCCGCTTGGATTATAAATTTGAGCTTGAAATCTGGATATCCTAATTTAATGCAGTTTTCCAATAGCTGTTTCGTTGCTTGGAATGCCTTCTCACATTCCGCGTTCCATGACCATTTGTTATTTTTCTTTAACATTTCCTGCATTGGGGCTACAGTCTCTGTATAACCTGGACAGTTTTCTTTAAAGAATCCCGTTACGCCTAAGAAAGCCCGAATGTGCTTGACTCTCGTTGGTGTAGGGAAATTCTTTATCGCTTCAATCTTAGCTGGGTTTGGCTTCACTCCCTCCTTGTCAATGACGTGACCCAAATATAAGATCTCGCTCTTGAAGAAATGCGATTTCTTCAGGTTTACTTTGAAATTCGATGCGTTCAAGTTGCCCAATACTTTATCTAAATTTTTCATGTGAGTTTCAATGTTGTCGGATGCCAACAGAATGTCGTCGATGTATCGCACCGTCATCTCCTTTACTTCCTCGGTTAGGTTCCGGTCCAGTGCTCGGATTAAAGCACAGCCCGCTGTTTTGACTCCAAAATTCATTCTGACGAAACAATATGTCTGGTTATCGAATAAGAAGCCAGTTAGAAGCTGTGACTTCTCATCCAACTCAAGATGGTGGAACGAGCTCGTCAGGTCGACTGATGAATAAATGCTCTTGTTTTTAAAGCCTTTTAATACGTCCCTGATAATTGGCGCTCTGTCATACTCAGGAAAAATGAGTCTCATGTTGAGATTTCTGGCATCTAAACAAAGTCTAATAGATCCATTTGGTTTTGTGACTGCCAAAATCGCATTTAGATAAGGTGTAGGTGTCTTCCTTATCACTCCAGCTTCTAACATCTCATCTATAATGATTTTAACTTGACCACGATACTTTTCAGGAATTGGGTACAATCTGCTTTTGAAAGGTGACCAGTCCTCGACTTGCATAGAGTACTTGAAATTTAAAATTTTCCCAGGTACTGTATCAAATACTGTTTTGTGCTTCCTTAAAATCTCTTCCAACTGTTTTCTGTGTTCACCCCCAAGTTGAATGTCATTGAGCCGCTCCTGTAGTAACTCTTCAAATTGTGCATCGCTGTTATCTCCTTCTGTTAATAAAGACCATATCTCCTGGGATTCTATCTCCTCATCTAGTTCCACAACAGCCCCTTCTACGATGTTATCTTCCGCCTTTCGTACCTCCTCTTCCGTCTCTTCTGATATTGCTTCCAATGTCCAAGAATTTACATTTCTTCCGGTAGTGATTTCATCCATATGCAATCCCACGTTTTTCAGCTGGTCATATTCTCTAAAACTGACTGTATTCTTGTGTAAATCTATCACTGCTTGATAGTCACAAATGAAATTTGCACCAAGAATTATATTGAAATTCATCTTTGCCATGATAATGAATGTTTGCCCAAAAGTGTGTTCCAATATGTTCAGCTCTAAGTATGCCTGACGTTTACAAGTGATGGTGCGTTCAGGAATAACACCCCTCACTTTGAGCTGTGGTACCGGAATTTCAGGAATATTCTGAGTCCGTCCCAACTCTCGAACCAAGGCCTCCGATACTAGACTGATCTGTGACCCTGTATCCAATAAACATCTTATATTAATTCCACCAATCCTTGCGTAAATAATGGGTAATTGCCTAATTTCATCGTTCCGTGGTTTCACCGTCTCCTCCAGGCAATCTTCTGGTAAAGCAATCCATTCTTGTATGTTCGCTACTATCCATCCATCTTCAACTTCCGACTGTTGTGTCTGGAGACTGTCTCCTTGATCCAAAATTAACATTTTTTTTAGCTCCATTTCGACTCCCATCATCCTTCTGTCGCTCATGTCCTTGATATTCCTCTTGTCTCAGTAGACTTCCAGCTTCCTCAGTATGTGTATCTGGGTTCTTTCTGTTCCCAATGGCCTTTTCCCATATTCCTAGCTCTCCACCTTGATTAGCGTGTAACTCCTCTAAGTAATTTTGTGATTGAGCGTGCCTATCATCCCAGTCATCTCGATAGTTACGTTGATCTCCTTGATTTTGATCTCTCCTTCCTTTCCATCGTTGATTGGCATTGTAATCACCGTATCTTCCATAAGGCCTGTCATTCCTTCGATTATCACGCCATTGTTGATATCCTCTTTGTTGGTATCTATTGTTGCCCTGGTATCTATTGTTGTAGTGATTTTCGTTACGCTGATATGGTCTGTTTTCCCCTTCTTCCTGGTTTCGCCTAGGTGTGGAGGTGCTTGTATTAGTACCCTGCGTTTTAGTATTTCCCTGTTTTGTTTTTACGACCTCTGTAGTTTTGACTAACTCCAGCTGTCTTCCTCCTCTAAGATGACTATGAGATGTGGTCTCATCTATTTGCCGTAATATCTGCTCTGCATGTAGGGCCGTACTGACGTTTGCTGCGACTAGTACTTGCTGTACATTAACTGGCATTTGCCTTGCTATTGTCATCACCAAATCTGCTTCGTTCAATGGGTAATCAAGGTCGCGAAATTTTAGCATTTGCATGTTAAAGAAATCTGAGTATTTTGTCTGCTGGGTAGTTTGGTATTTTCTAGAGTAAAGCTCCATTCTTAAACTCTGTTGTATGGCGGGAGACCAGTATTTGCGCAGAAACGCTAAATTAAAGTCTGACATGGTTCCAAATGTGTATTTGAAACTTAAAAACCAGGTGAGAACATTTCCTGATAAAAATCTCTCCATCATTCTCAATCTACGTGCTTCAGGTACCCCAGTGTCATTGAAATGGTCTTCAATCTCTTTGATAAAGGCCTTAGGCGTTACCCCTGAATTTTCGGTGTATTTCTGCGGTTTGTAGTCATTTGAGCGAATTACTTGAATAAGTTGTGTGGGCTGATGACCGTCCTGTGGTGTTGAGCTTCTATCTACGTTCTTGCGAAATCCTTCCGTGTTTGTTGTTAATGGGCTCTCTGCTTGAGTCTGATTTCCTGCTATGCTGGGTTGGGGACTATGTGAGTCATCCTGCTTGTCTTTCAATGCTCCCGTTTTAAATATAGACGATTGTTCTAATGAGCGGAGTTCGGCTTTAATGATCCTGTCTGTCTGCTCTTTAAGTTTATTTTTTACCTCTTGCTCCAAAGCTTGAATACGCGTGTGGTTTTCGCCTACTGTTTTAATAATGGTGGATCTTTCCTCTCTAGAATCAATATTCATTTTCTTCCAATCTTTCCTGATCTGTTCTTTAATCGTGCTTATTTTTTCTTCAATCTGGCTCTTATTTTCATCCTGATTATTTTCTATCTGGCTTAGCCTTTCGTCTAATGTACTCTTAAATTGTTCTTGTTCCGTTTCTAGGCTTTTCCACTGTTCCGCTGATTTTATCTCGAGACGGTCCATATCTTTGATTATGCCGGATATGTTCTCATCTACTGCTGATATTTGTTGTTGAATGACCCTGCCACCTTTCTCCATCTCCTTAAACCGTCCTTCCAACTTATCCTGAGCTATTTTGACCTCGCTTGTATTCATTGTGCATGCTATTTCAATCTGCTCTAATTTAGCTAACACCGTTTCATCGAGAATGCTAAGTTTTTTTAATCAAAAATACTCTCCATTTTTTCAATCTGCTCTAATTGTTTCTCATTATTTTTGCTTACATCAAGGGCCAGTAATATCATCTGTTGGTTTGTGTGCTCTTTCATCTCTGCGGTTAACGAAGCTAATTGGTTCGTGTTTTTATTATTTTGCGCCTCTAACTGTGAATTTATAGTGTCATTAATTTCACTCTTTAATAACCTAGCTTGTTCCGCCTGATATTCATTTTGCTCAATTCTACTGTTATTTAACTGTGTCCGCAATGATTCACTTTGTTCTAACAGTTTAGTATTTAGCGATTTACTTTGTTCTGACATTTTCGTATTTAGCGATTCACTTTGTTCTGACAGTTTAATTTTTAGCGATTCACTTTGCTCTAACATTTTCGTATTTAGCGATTCACTTTGCTCTAACATACTAGTGTTTATTTGTTCAGATAATTTTGTATTCAACGCTTCACTTTGCTCTAACATACTAGTGTTTATTTGTTCAGATAATTTTGTATTCAACGCTTCACTTTGCTCTAACATACTAGTGTTTATAGATTGACTCTGTTCTGATAATTTAGTGTTCAACGATTCACTTTGTTCCGCTAATTTAGTATCCAACAATTCCTGCGTTCTCCTTGCTGCACTTTCAATGATCTCCTGGATCTGCGCCACCGTTGCCATGTTTTATAATTTATATGAGACATATGGGAAATGGCATACGCCAATGCCCTTTGACACGCACATAAATCCAATGCACATTTAATTTCTTTATCCTACTCAGTTCATTTATTTTTACCTTTAATCCCATTAGTTGATTGCATCTCTGAGTAGTTCTAGTTTTACTCAATTTAATTTTAAACCCAAGCACATATTTAGTCATTAAACAGTTATCCTGATCTGATATTAACACTGACTAATTAACAAAGTATTAATTGTCATTTTAGGCTACAGCCTCCTAATATTTCCATGAGTTTGACTTTCTACACAAATCTAGTTTTAACTTTATCATTGGGCGCCCGGTATCACATCTTAATTTTACTTTAATTTAAAAGACAACAACGTGAACCGTATTTTACTTTGCAAACTCCTGATTTTAATTTATCTTTCACACATTTGGCGGTATCCACTTCGCCTCAACTACTTTTAATAAAATATCACTTCCCGGTGATTAAATACTGTCATATCTGCCTGCACTTGCGGCATGCCAGTTTTACTCAAATACGCCACTATTGACATGTGTAATCTCCCCGTTACACCACAGTGAATGGCCCCACCGTTGGCCGCCAGTTTTCACCTATGAACCCTTCAGAATAGCAGTGTTTTATGCAAGAATCTTAGATCAAGGGGTCGCGTTCAGTTCATAGTGTGGTGTTTACGTCCGCCAAACAACGTGCTTTTCTGAGGCAAGGGTTATAGGATGAAAACTATAACTAAGAAAGTAAGGAGACAAAACGTAAGATAATAACAAGATTTAATAACTAATTTGTGCATAAAAGAATAAAACAAACAATAATAAACAAAATCCTCCCTGAATTTTTCCCTGACAGGAATATTTATCACTTTGAGGAGTCAGATGGATCTTCCCTTTTCTAATAAAATGTGGATCCAAGTTCCACTATCTTGCATATGAATTTATGTTCGCGTGGTGACTATCTACGAGAAATGAGTACTTGGATGATCGTTCGTTCACAACGGGTTAACAGCCACGGTGCTCACGAACAATCATCTCGTAAATCAACATTTATGGATATGGGCATAACATTAATAAAAATCCTTAAATCTAACTCTGACACACATATTACAACTCTACTATTTACAGGCATCTCTCTCTGAGACCCTTATTAGTGTGGTGACACACTTAACCAAATGAGCTGCCACAATGGCCAGATACTCAACAACAAGGAAACACAGCGCCGCACGTGACTCACGGGTCACTGACATGGAAAATAAACATAGAATAAACCAACAACAACAAACAACCTGAGTGGTTAAGATTACTTTATATTAACAAAATTGCATGTTAAGGAAACGCTTCGAAGATTATCGTGTTTCGTAGGCAACTCCCATTTATTTAAACAATTTTACCATTGATCAGTTTCTCACATTTATATTTATTTTCAAGTAATTGGGAGCCAGACGTGCACTCCACTTTAATGAGCTTGCTTGCGAAACTCAGCCAGCCCTTGTGACAACAACTCACCCTTTCCTCAATACCTGTCATGTCCCCCTTCCAGTGTATATAAATAGCCGACCAGCTGGACTGTTATCTCAAGGAATCAACAGCAACTAACTTCTCCTCCAACTCAACATATGGTCAGACAATAATCACATATCCATAATTGTCCTCGCAAGGATACAATATGAATCTGGTACCAAGCTGACAGAAATCAGTCTCTGCTGAAATTCCCGCTTGTAATACCACAAAAATATACTCACACTACACATCTGGGACTGACATAACGCCTTTCACACGGGTCTGCTGAATTAGAGCTCGCAAACATTTAACACAATAAAAAAACTTACGATAGAGCTGAATACTCTTCGTCACAAATTACATTGCTCCAAAAGGCAATAATCAAAGTGAATCTGATCAATAATAAATCTCAACCAAATTTAATTACCCTCCAATCTACTATATAATTATATTAATTCAGGCCTACTTCTGAAACACGACATATCTCCGAGAGACGTTTTTAACCGCACTTCGTAACATATGCGAACACGGCCGTTCACATAGATACGTTAGTTAACACAACACAAAGAAAAGAACCTTCCAAAAACAACAATTGTGCGAGCTGCTTCCAAACAAAAGTGTGTCAGATCTAAACTAAATATACTACATTAATCACACAAGCAAAGTATTTACAAAAATATGTCCCATAAACCATAAGTTAATTTAACAAATAATAAAATATTATTTTGTACTCATCTCTTTTTGTAGTCACCCGTCAAAGAACATCAGACGCCATTCCCCAACTGGATGATTCTTTATCTCATATCAGCCATCTGGACGGACTGTTGAGAATTCCAAACTTCCTCTGCATTCATCGGTGTCATCCTTGCGCTGATACAAAAATTAGGTTATTATACACTTTATGTCTGACTACTAAATTCGCTTGTTCAGGTACTAAATTCCCTGTCACTGTTCGTTGGCGAATTATCGACGATACTGTCCCTATAATTATAGTACTATGACTATCTATCACTGAATTTAACACTTTACAATGAATATCTTGTGTCCTCGACACACAGAATAAAAGTCTACGTCCGTAGACGAACAGAATAATAATAATGCCTTGGCTCTTCGACACACTTATAAATGAACTGGCCCTTGGGTCTAGATGGAGGGGGATTTTATGTAAAACTTTCTCGAAATAATTGTGATACAGGAATGAAATAACTATCACTGAACTCGTAATATTGCACAGGTCAAGAATATGCCCATTAATCCTAGAATCGATCGTAGAGATTTTGTCTAGGCGATTTCCCGCGTGAATGCTAGCCTCCGCGTACCCCAGCCGGAGTTGGCGCGCAAGTAAGCATTCTCTTCTCATTGGTTCTCCATTTTCTGTAATTTGGCGGTTTCTAGTAGATCTTGGCGTCTTGGGAGTGTCTATTTTCTTCATCAACCATTCACGTTACTGCATCATATTTCTTCTAGGCGCGAATAACACAATGAACATACCAGAACCATGTCTCACCGCGCGTCGCTTCTAAAATTGAGGTAGCCACACCTGTCCTTATGATACATCGCTCTGCTATTTCTTTTCATGGCTCAAGTATTTAGCCTTTTGTTAAACTGATGCAGGTATGTCCCTACTGTCTCCAACAAATGCTTGAAATTTCCTCATCACTGTCTGGCTACTTTCATGATGCTGGTTGAAATATTTATTAATTGAAGAAATAAAAAGTAGAATCATTTAACCAACATAGGGTAAAGGGTTCAATATATAGATAGATAGATACATATATACATAAATTATATATAAACTTTTGAACTGACGGTGGTTTTGGGGTCTGGGGGATGTGAAACGTGAAGATATGTCGAAATTTTCCGGAAGTCGAAACATGGGACCCATTGCAATAGTTAGCTTTCTAAAGAAATCTACCTAACAAATATATATTGTATATATTGGGACATGTTTCGACCTACAATGGGGTCATCCTCAGCATAAAAAGAAAATCAATCGAGAATTGAAAACTAAAATAGCATATTTTGCTTAAATCTAAATTACAATGAAAAATTAATGATAATAATTGTAACAAATAAAATATAGTAATAAAATGGATATCCTTACAAATGTAGTATTAATTAAAGCGGAAAATACATAACCTAACACTGTTTAGAAAATTTAAAGGGGAGCATCTGATACCGTTAATTCTATTTTAAGAATCCCGTTTTTTCTTCTAAATGTTTTAGAGATTTATAGAATTGCCACATATCCATATTGGGCTTTTCAACTCAAATTCTTGTACGAATTTCCGAATTTTCCCATCCCATACAACAAGGTAGGTGATAATAAATCATATAAAGTAGATTTTTATCAGTTTCATATGCTGGCTAATTATGTTTCGTTTATTTATGTAAAAAGAATTTCTGACATGTCTTATTTTCCTATCTGTTAGGTTAATTCATGTCATCGTAATACTGGTCGGCACCAGTAGTATGTTTTGGCCGGTTCTACAGCCTCCACCTCCACACCCTCCACCTCCACACCCTCCACACAAGATGGCGGCGACGCGATATCTCTCGAACGCATGGTCGGATTTTGACAAATGAGGTGTCATTGAACTCGGGCTGACACCTCCTTTCCAATGGACAACATATTTCCACCCCAAAATAAAACCTACCCCTACTAGGGGGTGAAATTGTATTTTTTTAGAGAATCTCTCTATCCAATTGCAACATGTGAGAGTTTGAATGCCAATATGGAATGGAACGTTGTTCTACACAAGAGGCATGTATACGGTGGATAGCCAATATGAATTAACATGTTTGTTTTTATGTTTTTACGCATGCCCACTCATAGCTTTTGTAAGAGGGCGGGCTTTTTAAAGATGGCAGCTGTAGTGTAACCTAACCTAACCCAACCCACGAGTGTTGATCAAAAAGTATTTTAAGTGACGCTTGTCGATTGGCAAACCAATAATCAAAGAGGGATATGTCAGGCCTTGAGGCGATAACCCCTTTGGATTGATCCCTGTTGATTGGTCCCTTTTGATTGATCTCTGTTGATTTGTTCCTTTGGACTGGTCCCTGTTGACTAGCACCCCTTCCCCATTGGACGGGCCCTTTTTGACAGGTGGTCATTTTTGATGGATCTTTTTTGACGGGTCCCTGTTGATGGGCCCCTGTGGATGGGTCATTGTTGACGGGTCATTGCTGACGAGCCCCTTTGGACGGGTCATTGTTGACGAGTCCCTGTGGACGGGTACTTGTTGGCGAGTCCCTGTGGACGGGTCCTTGTTGACGGGTCCCTGTTGACAGGTCATTTTTGACAGGTCATTGTTGACGGGTCCCTGTTGATGGGTCCCTGTTGACAAGTCCTTTTGACTAATCCCTTTAGACCGGTCCCTTTGGACTGGCCCATGAATTTATCCAAAGTGTGCCAAAGGGCTTAACTAACGGACTAATAAGGCTAGGAACTTGTATGAGGTATTGTAGGACTTGGGATGACGCCCCCTTTTTTTAGAATGTATTTTTGAAATTTTGACAAAGGGCCTAACCACACTTTTGTTAATATCTCGCGAACCAATCATGCTAGTGACTTGTATGAGGGGTCCTAGCAATTGGGACGATGTTCTCCTTTGGGGTTATACGATCCCCCACTCCCAAATTGGAAAATCGATATCGTGGAAACTAAAAACCCTAAAATTATGTGTGATAGCTTTAAAAATAGGTCATAAGATACGCTTTTACCACGATAGGTCATTTCACCCTAAAATAGTAAATAGTAATGTTACAGGGGAAAAAAAGGGGTTAAACACTTAAAAATGATAAATGAACCTAAGATCTTTTGTTTTTTATGAAAAACTAGTAGGAGGGTTAAAACTACCCCCAAAATTTAAAAATCATTATCTTGGAAACGAAGAAGCTTAAAATTAAGTGTGATAGCTTTAAAAATAGGTCATGACATACGCTTATACCACGATAGGTCATTTCATCCCTAAAACAGTGAATAGTGATTTTACAGGGAAAAAGGTGTTAAACGCCTAAAAAGGATATATGAACCTAAGATCTTTTGTTTTTGATGAAAAATAGTAAGGGGGTGAAAACTACCCCAAAATTGACAAGTAGTTCCGTGAAGAACTATACAGCCTATTTTCATATATCCTACTTATGTTAATTGCCACTATCAACATACACAATTTCAGTTTTATTGCTGTAATAGATTCGTAGATATTGAGAACCGACTAAATATTTCGGATGGTCGCCATGTTGGATTTTATATATGTAGGTCCTAGAGTTATGTACTGTTACATGCAGATTATTGTGAACGTGTAGTATTCAAACTTTAATCGCATAGTTAGGACACAAGAAAAAACAAGGAGACTTTAAAATTGTTCACAGCTGCCATCTTGAGGTTATGGAAACAATTGAAATAAATTAGATGCCAGTGGATTAAGATTCGTATAAGGATTTACTGTACCAAGTTTCACTGCACGCGGATGGTTAAATTGCGAGAAACGTCCATGTGAATATTTATAATTCGCGTCACCGCCATGTTGGATTTGTGATCACCAGGTTATTTAAAGTCCTATAGGTGAACTTAAGTTCATAGCCCCTATGAACATTAAAAAATGCAGTTTGATTGCTAAAATAGATTCGTAGATATTCAGTATCGTCTAAATATTTCGGATGGTCGCCATGTTGGATTGTTAAATGTATAGTCCATAGAGTCATGTACCATTAAAGGAAAATTATTGCGTAGGTTCATTATTCAAACTTTCACTTCGATCGCATGACTTCATCACAATAAATAAAATCTTAATTTTAAAATTCGCACTGCCGCCATCTTGAGGTTATGTAAACAATGGAACTAAATTAGATACCAGTGGATTACAATGTGTATAAATATTTCCTGTGCCAGGTTTCAGTGCGCTTGGAACATTAAATCGCGAGAAAGGTCTATTTAAAATATTCAAATTCGCTTGGCCGCCATGTTCGTTTTGTAGTTAACCGGTTTTTGAAAGTCTTATAGATGGAATTCCAGTAGTGCCCTTTATCTCCGTACAAAATTTCAGGGGTTTACCGCTAATAGTTTCAGAGATATAGAATGCCGGTGAAATATTTCGCACATCCGCCATCTTGTGATTATGTAAACAATTGAATGAAGTTAGATGTCGGTGCATTACAATGTATATAAACATTTACTGTACCAAGTTTCATTGCGTTTGGTTGGTCAAATCGCGAGTAACGTCTATTTAAATGTCGCAAATTCGCTTGGCCGCCAAGTTGGTTTTGTTGTTACCAGGTTTTCAAAAGTCACATAAGTGACCTTATAGTAGTTCCCTATATCACCATAGAAATTGTCTGGGTAATATCGGTAATAGTTTCGGAGATATTGAATGCTGGTGAAATATTTCGCACAGCCGCCATGTTGGATTGGCGAGTCGTAACAAAATTTGAAGGGCACGGTCGAGGTCGCCGGGAATAGAGCTATGAACTTTCCGAGTTTCATTGAAATCGCTTCAGCCGTTTAGATTTTATTAGGGGGACACACACACACGAATCACACACACACACGCTCACACACACGGACAAAGGGTGATCTCATAAGCCTATTTTTTCAAAATTGAAAATAGGCTAAAAAGTCGATATCTTGGAAACTAAGAAACCTAAAATTACGTGTGATAGCTCAAAAGATTGGTCTTTAAATACTCTTTTACCAGGATTGGTCATTTTACCCCTAAAACAATGCATGTAGATTTTACAGGAAAAAAGGGGAACCAATGATCAGATTTGGACACATGAGGTGTTATAAGACTCAGGGCGACAATCCCTTCTTGAATTTATTATTTACTTTTTGAAATTTTGACAAAGGGCCTAACCACACATTTTGAAAAAATAGATTTTTTTTAAATTTTGGAATTAATTTTAATATTTTATTATTTTTTTTTTAGTAGAGAGAGACAGTACCGGTTGTGTTTAAACGAGCATGTCGCCGATCATTGTGACCATGTTCAATGGATGAATCGATATTTTGTAAAGCATTGATTGAAGAGGGTCATGCGACGACTTGTTTTAAGAGTATTTATTATGATTTTTCCTATGATGCATGCATTTATTTAAATATCCCAAAACGGCAAGGTTACTGATTTGAGATTTTATAAACTAATAATGGGATTTGGACTCATAAGGTGTCCTAGAAATTGACATGACGCTTTTTTTATATGGCTTATGCATTTTCCCAAAAATATTGAAAACAACAAGGTCATGGACTTTTGTTTCTCTTAATATATTTCAAACCCATAATGTTAGATGTTTATGGTGAGTGATGAAACATAGCTAGGTAGAGAAAGAATTATTGTAGGCTACACGTATGGTGACTGACAAGTCTTTGTGCATTGAAACTTGTTTTTAAACCTGACCGCAGTACATAGGGAGTATAGGTTTCAGGCCTGACATAACAAACGGTGTGTACAAAATCCAAGTTATCGATTCAAGAATTAAGAGTAGACAATCTTTAATTGATTAGTTAAAGGGGGTGGCTAAGAAAACAAGTTGGTGATTACACTGAACCAAACTGAAACAATACAATCCTTTTTGGATGTATAAGTTACTTGCTAACCATTTTGTGCTGCAGTGGCAAGCACTTTTGGCTCTTAGACTAGAGGTCTTAACTCGATTTTAGCTTTAAGGCTTAGAACGAACCAAACTATGAAATATGGTTATAGTGGTGCAGTGGTTAAGCTGTTATCCTTTGACTAAGGTAGACCAGGTTTTGATTTTAGATTAATACGCATGTCAAAAACATATAAAAAAGCAGGGATAATGTTTTAAGACTAATTACCCTTGTATATTTTTTCAAATTATTACTTGGATTACAAGTACAAAGGTGGACTGGGTTCAATATACAGTTAATGCAAGTAAGATTTTTTATTTGTTTTTTATTTTAGACTTTAGATTTTAGAATTTAGATTTTACATTTTACATTGTACAAAAAGACCAAACCATATTTTCATGACTTTAAATTTTCGGTAACTAATTATTAAAGAAAAACATATAAGGATTTGTATTACTAGGAATTATGTTTTCTATACTATATTTTTGTTTGTTTTAGATTTTAGAAATTTGATATTGGATTTTAGATTTTAGGTAAAGACCAAACTAATATTGACTATTCATTAGACACTGGTATGTAGATAGAAAGATGATTAGACTATATGTTAAGATGAATTTTTAGGTGTTGACTGGCCTTGCATTAAGAATTGACTAACCAGACATGAGTTAACTACCAACGAAACACTTTGGCGACATGCTTGTTATTGACCAGTGAGTTGGGTTTTAGAAAAACTGTTTGCAATTTTGGGTTATATACAAAAAATGCATAGACTTACTGAGTGACTGTGTTTGCTAAGCAAGACATTATACCAGAGACGATTAGGATTCTTATATAGCTCAGGCAAGGAAAGCATTTCTACAGAATTTGTTGACATTGAATATAGATTTAGGTATTAGGATGTCATTTTTGAAGAATTTTGTCGGGAGCGTGACGCTCTATGAAAGGGAAACTTGGACTATAGGTGTAGAAGAAAAGTAGAGAATTGAAGTGTTTGAAATGTGGTGTTACAGGAGAATGATGAAGATTAGATGGGTAAATAGGGTTACAAACAAAGAGGTATTAAGACAAGTGGGAGAGGAGAGATGTTTCTGGCGACTGCTAATGAAGTAAATCGATAGGTTGGTAGGACACATACACCCAGGAATAGCAAGCTTAGTTATGGAAGAAAGGGTTGAGGGCAAGAACTGTAGGGGTAGACTAAGGTTAGAATATGTTAAACAGATAGCCTAGGATGTAGAGTGTAGTAGCTAAATAGAGATGAAACGATTAGCTCAGGACAGGGAGACATGGAGAGCTGTATTGAACCAGTCAAAAGGCTGAAGACTCAAACAACATGTAGAGCTTACCAAAATAATGTTGTGTAATGGTAAATGCTAGTCAACAAACATTAATGCATTACTAAAACCCATGACACGATACCTGATAGCTTTTGATAAATTGATAAATTTTGTAAATTTTGTAAACACTCAAGTACACAAAACAAATTACATTATTAACTGTCAGGTTGACCGAGTGGTTAATGCGTTTGACTTATGTTCACATTTTCAATACAAGAAAGCAAGGATTTGAATCCCTTACCTGACATAACTATTGCTTTAACATAGCTTAGCGATACTGTATTATTATGATACTCGATACACTAACCATAGATAGAATGTGATGTTTAAGTTCACTCTCTCTTTCTAAACATATCTATAGACTGTCAATGGTTAACAATTGCATTAATATTGGGGGGATGTAGTGATTGTAATTAAGGAAGAGCAGACAATAACCATAAAATATTTTTATTAAATTCATTTTATAATAGATACACACTGAATACAACTCTCTCTATTTGCCATTGTTTGATATAGATTTTTAAACACAACGCTTGTTGTAGATCCTTTTATAACTTTCTCCAGGTACTCTTGTTCTTAAAAAATGGGGAAGTCACAGTGGTTTTATAGAAATAAATCCCTCATCCTTTTCTCTTTTATCATCATCATCATCATCATCATCAACAACATTATGAATATTATCATCAAAATTATGATAGTCATTGTCACCATCATTATCATCATCATCATCATCATCATCATCATCATCACTAGAACTATCCAATTCCTCTTGTTCCTTCGCCACAGGGACCTCTTTTTACGTCTGCGTTGCTTTTGATAGTGTTAAGGGTTTCTTAGACGTTGACAACTGTCCTAACATGACTTTTTGAGGACATGATAAGTGATTTTGAACTAACACTGCTCTATCTTGAGCAGCAATATTTTTTTCTTGGACTTGCTTTTTACCTTGGTTAGAGGATTTTGTCCATTTAAATGTGTATTAATTTGAGATTCACAATGATGCTCGTTTGAAGTAAGTACTGCACCCGTTCATCCGAGGGATGCGATGACCCATCTGCCATTACATCGCATACCTGGCTTCCCAGGCCAGAGTGGAGTTAAATGAACATGAAGTCAAATAAGGAATGTGTCAGAAATTCAGTTGAAATATCACAAAAGCAGAGGGTAACACGAGATAAAGTATCTCCAGGGTCGTTACGGGCTTAAATTTAATCAAAATAACAAATAGAAATGGGCGCCATCAACTGAACCCCTAGCAAACCACATCCTTTCTGGTTAAGCCTTAATTAAGACAAAGGAAAGGATTGGGAAAACAACACCATCATCAGATCACAACTAAGATAAAACCAAATTTATTTAAACTTAAATAGTCAGACAGAGAAAATAAACACAAACCCTACCTAAGAGTATGGTCGAATGCAAACGCTAGGTTGTCATTGTCCTCAAAATCGAACCATCTCTGTACTATTTCAAAGTATCTTTCATCCACATAAAATATAAAAATTTACTAAAGTTCGCTTGGGTTCTCATGGCGACCGTAGCACTATGTCTTTGCGTCACTGACGTTTCGTGATCCCTGAGACCTAACCTTTCTTTAATTTAACATCAGGAATGTGGTTGTCAATAAATACGAATCTGTCTAACAAAATATCCTAAAAACATATATATTCTAACATCAACTTATTTCCATGGCTTAAATGGCACTAACCAAATGCTGGAAATCCCTAAAAATTGCTCCTAAAATCTAACAATTAATTTATACACCATATTTACACTGTCACTGATTATTGCTGGGTTGGGAATCAAAGAAAACTTCACTATTCATTGGTTATCATCATCATTATCATATCAAAATTAAATATCTCTCACATTAGTTCTCATCCCAATATTCGTTATATTCAAGTCAGAATAATTAATTTATTGCCATCAAATCTTCTGTCGCAACCCATGGATCATGTCTACGTCAATTTTGTCGGATAATGCTAGGGCGTCCCCCAGAAGCGACGCGCGTCGGCCTCGCCTGACCGCCGCGACAAATGGACAAGGGCTACTGGTTCAAGGGCGGAACCAGTTAAAGAAGCAAGTCCAAAGCAGACAAAATTTACGCATCGCCACGCTTAACATTGGGACTCTTACTGGACGCAGCCGTGAACTAGCAGCGATGCTGAAAGAACGGAAAGTGGACATTGCATGTGTACAAGAAACACGCTGGAAGGGGCAAAAATCTCGTGACATCGGAGATGGCTATAAACTGATCTACCATGGTACGTCCAACAGAAATGGTGTTGCTGTCATCGTTTGTGCCAGCCTGAGAGACCGAGTTGCTGAGGTTCAGCGCTATTCAGACCGCCTTATGTCAATTACAATCGACATTGCATCTTCTCGGCTTCGTGTCTTCTCAGCATATGCACCACAAACTGGCTGTGATAAGCTAGAAAAGGAACAGTTTTGGCAAGAGCTACAAGATCATGTTTCAGCATGTCCTCAAGATGAGTTTCCACTTCTCTGTGGTGATCTTAATGGTCATGTTGGTCATACCAAGGACGGTTATAGCTGCCACGGTGGTAATGGCTATGGTACCCGGAATGATGATGGAACACAAATTTTGGATTTCGCCGAGGCGAATGACTTGGTTATTGGTAATACGTTTTTCAAAAAGCGCATAAACCACCTCATCACCTACACCAGTGGTGACTACAGCAGCCAAATTGACTTCATCCTTGTTCGACACCGTGATCTCCGACTAGTATCAGATGTGAAGGTCATACCATATGACTGTGTAGCCCCTCAACATAAGTTGCTAACGGCAGACTTAAGGATCTCTAAACATCGTAGAGGCAGAGGGATAAATGTCCTTGAGAAGATCAAGTGGTGGAAGCTTAAAGACCAAAAGGAGACTTTAGCAGGCAGTATAAATTTTCCTCCCATCGACCTGAATGCGATAGACAACACCTGGACTACATTCTGTAAATCTGTCACTGAAACCGCCACAGCAACTTTGGGTACAACAAAACCTAGCTCCCACCGAATTGATAAACAAACGTGGCTATGGACACCCCAAGTGCAAGAAAAGGTGCATGAAAAAAGGAAGGCATACAGAAACTGGGTCTCACAAAAGACTCTAGAGAACAGGGAAAGGTATGCCATAGCCAAACGTGAGGCTAAGAAAGCTGTTGCTGAAGCTAGGTGCAGTCACTATGATGACCTGTATACAACACTGGACTCAAAGGAAGGAGAGAAAACAATCTTCAGGCTGACCAAAGCTAGAACAAAGTCAGTACAGGATATTGAGCACTATGTGTGCATAAAAGGCAAAGATGGTCAACGTTTACAAGACAAACAGGATATCCTCAAACGTTGGCAACAACACTTTGAAGAGATTTCCAACATTGAGTTCCCACATCCCTCTATTCCAGAAGGTACTCCAACAGCAGGTCCTATCTCACACATCACATCTGAGGAAGTCACCAGTGCCATTAGGAGTATGAAGAATCAAAAAGCACCAGGACCAGATGACCTGCCGGCAGACTTCTGGAAGTTGCAGGAATTAAAAGAACCCGCGATCAACTGGCTGACCAACTTTTTCAATGCCATAGTTGACTCTGGAACTGTTCCCAGTGATTGGGCTACAAGCATCACTGTACCTATCTTTAAACAAAAAGGTGATCCAGCAGAATGTACAAATTATCGTCCAATTCGCCTCCTGTCGCACACAATGAAGATTTTTGAGAGAATCCTTGATCGACGACTGCGGGACATCGTCAGTATTAGTACCAACCAGTGCGGCTTCGTCAAGGGTGCGGGAACAACTGATGCAATCTTCGCTGCCAGAATGCTCATCGAAAAGCATCGCGAGAAACAACAGCCACTGCATATCGCCTTTCTTGATCTTGAAAAGGCTTTCGACCGTGTTCCACATCGTGTGATCTGGTATGCACTTCGTAACCATGGTGTACCAGAAATGCTTATCAGCTGGATCAAGATGCTATACACAAACACCACAAGTTGTGTACGTTGTGCTGTTGGCACCTCGGAGAGCTTCCCAGTGAAAGTCGGTGTACACCAAGGATCTGCACTGTCCCCATTGCTCTTTGTCCTAGTCATGGACACAGTCACACGGGATCTGCAAAGGAATGTCCCTTGGACACTCTTATATGCTGATGATGTCGCACTTGCTGATACCACCAGGATAGGATTGCAGCGTCAAGTTGAAAATTGGAACAGCCGTCTCTCACAATACGGTCTTCGACTGAACAAAAAGAAGACCGAATACCTTGAAACTGTCCCAACCAACGGATCCATCCAAGTTGATGGAGAGACATTGACGAAGACCTTAAGCTTCAGGTATCTAGGATCTCGCCTACAAGCTGATGGTGAGATAGGTGATGAAGTGCGAAGTAGGATAAAGGCTGCATGGATGAGATGGAGGGAAGTTACAGGCGTACTCTGCGACAGAAGGATGCCACTATACCTTAAGTCCAAAATATACCGCATGATAGTACGTCCTGTTGCTTTGTACAGTGCTGAATGTCGACCAGCTGACAAAGCTACGGAGCGCCAATTACATAGCATGGAAATGCGTATGCTCCGTTGGTCGATGGGCATCACACTCCTAGATCATATAAAGAATGACTCTGTTCGCCAGCAAATAGGAGTTGCACCCATCACTGAGAAGGCACGGGAAAAACGGCTTCAATGGTATGGCCACGTCTTGCGTGCTGCACCTGGAACTGTTGCCAATTCCGCTCTCTCCTTTGAAGTTAATGGGCACCGTCCACGTGGGCGCCCAAAACAGCGCTGGCATGATACAGCAAATGCGGATATGAAGGCTCTCAATCTAAGACCTCATGATGCCCAAGATCGTACAAAATGGCGAGCCAAGACCAAAACAGCGGACCCTGCAGCAGCGGGAAAACGCTAGGAAGAAGAAGAAGAAGAAATCTTCTAAATGAGTATTATATTCATCAATTCATTATATTCTTCAATTATCAATACACTCTCATTTCATTATCTCATTCAGATTAAATCATCTCAATTCATCCATTTAAATTGTTTAATTCATTAATTCAAGTTGCAATTCATCAAGTTATTTACATCACATCTCTTATTTAAATTTATTTAAATTCATTTAAATTTCATTAGTCATCAGCTTCTTTAATTAATTATCACCTTTCAATTCAGTTATTCATCAGCTGTTTAATCACCTATTAATTTATTTAATTCAGTTAATTTATTCAACCTTTAATTCATCAATTTATTTAATTCATCGATTTATTCAAATTTTAATTTATACATTTATTCAAATTTTAATTCATCAATTTATTTAAATTTTCATTCATTGGGTTATTTAGATTTTATTCATCGGGTCAGATCATTAATATGCTTAAACTTCAGATTATTATTTCATAAATTATTATTATCAGAAAATCTTGGATTATCAAAATTATTTATTTATTTATTTAATTTCCTAAAATATTGTTTAATATAGGTTATAGAACGTTGTCTTACAGCTTTATCAGTTCCAAGTTATATCTCGTATTTAATTATCATGCCAAAATAATATGTTGCCTTCATAAAATCACGTTGGATCTCACTATCCAAACCTTCACCATTTAATCTCACTTTGTCAAATACCATATTTGAATACCATAATTATTCCATATAACACCATAATTATTCCATATAACACCATAACTATTCAGCGCACAGCATGAATCTCAAAAATATGCTAGACTGGGTTCAACAACCTCATGTCTGCCTCAAAATACTCATCGGCAACATTGCAAACTTCCACTTGGCAACCTCAAAAAAATACCTATCAAAATACTTCACATAATCACGTTGCATGATCCACAAAAATATATAACTGGCTTCAAATGATTAACGCACACAATCTCCAAGAACTGTAATTAATCTGATCATATCTAGACAACTTCTTAAACAATAAGGAAAATTACCTTAGTAATCGTAATCCAATTCAAGATCTGGTTTCAATTAGAGCATAAATTCTCTTAAGATTCTCAAGATTTACTTCAAAGAAAAACACCAATGTGTTATAATACCTCACATCAAAAATATCTAATACTGATCTGCCTCAAAATAAATTCTGACCATAAATGATTCATCTTACAAGATTCAATTACTTGAAATCCTTCCCAAAGGTATCAAATCACTCACAAAGAGTATCAAAAGTATGAGCTGTTAAATGAATATACTCTTAATTGAGTATTGCAACAAAATATTGGATTGGCAAAACAAGAATTACAAAATGTAACCCTGCTGACATTTATTTTTAATTTATTTAACAAAATTCAACTAATGTGTGACTGGTAGTTTCTTGTTTAATCCTCTTACGATCATCAGTACACTCGGATGATAAAATGAGACCCTCGACTGGCAGGTAAGGTGAGTGCCACCACACAATCGCCCAAAGCGACAAGCCCCGCCTCGTAGACTAACATGATAATGCCCTAAACGATGGGTAAGGTGAGTGCCACCACACAATTGCTTAATGCAACAGGCCCCATCTCGTAGACTAATGAGTGAGTGTACAAGATTGGAATCAACAAGACTCTATTTGTCACATAAAAGCGATATGCATTCACTTGAGTGAATAAAATTTTAATATCACCAAACAATCCAACAAAAAAGTCCCTACTGATGAATTATACATACTCGCTAGTATGCAATGAACTGACGAAATAATTTAAATTATCCAATTGCAGATCACGAGTTCGAAACACTCGCTAAAAATATCCATAATCAAGAAATACTATCCTCACAGAAAAATATAAAGACCAAAATTCTGTCTAATAAAGTCAACCAATGGTGAGAACGTCGTATAACTGTGCCTGCCATATCATATGGTAAAACCATATTTTAGCAAATGGAGCAATAAAGTATCCAAGCCATGTCGAAAAATAATAGTAGAACTCCTACTAGAAATATATACAAGTATGCCCAGTGTTCATGAAAAATCATATCAGGAATGCCATAACTCTTACAATACCTTCATATTCCAGATGTTAATATAATTCAAAGATCGCCGATAATCCACGTGTTTGTCACAGATTTCTCGATAGATCGACGAAAACGCTGTATAACCCACTGAACTAACGAAAATTCCAAGTGAATCTGATGTTGTATATCCTCTTCGTCAGGAACCGAATCCATCGCTCTGTGGGGCCATCACGTCTCCGTATCCGCCTAGCCCGACATGATGAACTGAAGATTATCCATCACGGATATTGTCCAAACTCTTCCACAAAAGTTCAAAAATGTAGAGTACCCCATACTCTACGAATATGTCAGGCCACTGTCCCATAAAATATTCGGTTGGCATACGACAATAATGTTAATCTCCACAGCGGCTGAATTTCACTGGTAGAAAAATAAATTGTCTTGAAAGGTGTACTGATTTGTCAAACACCCTGTATCTGTGTTCGCAACTGAGATATTTCATAACTGTTCATGATATTCAACTATTATGCTGCACGTTCCACTGTTCATAAAGTGCATACGCTTATAACTTTTCACTTGCCAAAAGCAGTAATGTTTGACAGACCCCATGGTCGCCTTAAATATTTCGGTCTAAAATGCATCATAAAATATGCCGTAATACCGCTGAAATATGTTCAAGTCCATTTATATGTCCATTAAAGAAGTATATAATTGTAATTGGACTGCACAATTGGACTGTCGAAACACAAGTCCAAACATCTTAAGCCTGACAAAATGTCAACGTAATGTTCAGCTGCTTGACTATCGCCTGATTGTAAAATGTCGGCCACAGCACGACACGTTCCGCCTCACTGTCCTTGTATAATGCGAGGTTGAATACTGGCCTCATTATACCGCTTCGTTGTGCTGTTCTGCATTGAGAATGTAGCTCAAATAATGTTCTCAATCCTATCGTAATGCTGCGTATTGCTTCGATAAACTTTAAGTTTGGAAAAGCATTGCTGTTTCACGTAACTATTACTGCGATGTTGAAAAGACATGTGCCTGAGCATCGGCTTCCTCTCTCAAGTTCACGGCTTGTATAACCTGCCTTGTGGATAGCGTGCGCTCAAACAACGAACTCCTACTACCGCACGTAACTTTATGTATCGCACTGCCTTGTAAAACTGTTCTCTTACTGCACGATGTGATCCGCTTAGCTTGACTGCTGGAATACTTCTTTCGTTCTGATACTGCACGATGTGATCCGCTTAGCTTGACTGCTGGAATACTTCCTTCGTTCTGATAGTGTCACTGCGTTCGGCTGCCACGCCCGGCTCTAGCACGTGACTTTCGCCTTCCTTCCGCCGTCAGACGTCACAGCTATAACCTCGACAACTATTATATCGGCAATTAAGTTATAACATAACTTAAGGAGTTGTCTGCCTTTCTTCAAGTTATCACCAATAAGATTTCTTGATATGTCCTTCCCTTCTGAGGTTATATAAGGTTTTATTTCATATTGATCTCTATAATTATCCAGTATTTCTCCCATAATTCCATATGATTGAGGGGTAGTGCCTCCTTCTCCCTCGGCCTCCTACGTCATTTCCTACCATTCTTCTTGACTCGATCTGAGCGCTATCTTTTCTTCTTTGCCCACAAATCTCAACTATGGCTCGATCACAACTGGCGTAGCCGATAGCCTCAACTAGGTATCGGGTACAGTACGTTGGAGACTTTTCTTTTAATCATTCCTCGACACTTTTTAGATCGTTGTTTTGAACATCGCCAAATAACAGTTCCATCTTTATTGGTTGTTTTTACAATATATGTATATCTTTTATAGTAGGCACATGGCTTACCATGACTGGTTGTTGATACTTCCATATTAACTAATACACATTAATTAAATTTTAGTAAAGTCACATTAGTAATAATAACAGTAAAACAAATGAAGTGGATTGATATTTTTTAAAGGTGGAATTTTCAAAGTACTGTCATGAATAATAATCACATGAACAAATTTTAGACAACAAGTGATTTACACACACATTGCTCAATGTCAAGATTTATACTGAACACAATTTATAGTGATTATGATTTTTATTGACTCTAATTGATAGTAACCATGGTTAGTAGGAGCAATGTATACTGGGTGCGTTTTATAGTACGCTCAATTTTTAGTAGGTACGATTAGTAGACGCGTTTGATACTGGGCGCGTTTTATACTGATTATGATTTATACTGAGCGTGATTTTTACTGGAAGCGATTTTACCAGGTGTAATTGATAGCAGACGCTACTCATACTCAACGCAATTGATAGTAGGCGTAATTGATAGTAGGCTAATTAATAGTAGGCACAATTAATAGTAGGCGTGACTGGTAGTAGGCGCAATTGACGGAAGGCGCGCTTGGTAGTGGACGTAATTGATAGTAGGTGCTATTGATAGTAGTCGCAATTGACAGTAGGCGTGATTGATAGTAGGCGCGATTAGTAGTAGGCGCGATTTGTAGTAGGCGCAATTGGTAGTAGACGCAATTACTAGTAGGCGCGATTGGTAGTAGACGCGATTGGTAGTAGGTGCAATTGATAGTAGGCGCAATTGACGGTAGGCGCGATTGGTAGCGGGCGTAATTGCTCGTAGGTGCTATTGATAATAGGTGCAATTGAGAGTAGGCGCAATTGGTAGTAGGCGTGATTGATAGTAGGTGCAATTGATAGTAGGTGCAAATAATAGCAGGTGCAATTAGTAGGTGCAATTGATAGTAGGCGCAATTGATAGTAGGCGCTATTAGTAGTCGCGATTGTTAGTAGGCGCGATTAGTAGTAGGTGCGATTGGTAGTAGGCGCAATTGGAAGTAGACGCAATTACTAGTAGGCGCGATTGGTAGTAGGCGCGATTGGTAGTGGGCGTAATTGCTAGTAGCCGCTATTGATAGTAGGTGCAATTGATAGTAGGCGCGATTGATAGTAGGCACAATTAATAGTAGGACAATTAATAGTAGGCGCGATTGGTAGTTGGCGAAATTGACCCCTGAGGCGCGATTGGTAGTGGACGTAATTGATAGTAGGCGCTATTGATAGTAGACCTAATTGACAGTAGGCGCGATTGATAGTAGGCGCGATTAGTAGCAGGCGCGATTGGTAGTAGACGCGATTGGTAGTAGAGGTAATTACTAGTAGGCGCGATTGGTAGTAGGCGCAATAGATAGTAGGCACGATTAGTAGGCGCGATTAATAGTAGGCGCAAGTGCAAAAGTGGGTGCAAAAGTGGGTGCAAACGTGGTTGCAAAAGTGAGTGCAAAATTGGGTGCAAAAGTGAGTGCAAATGTGGGTTCCAAATGGGTGCAAAAGTCAGTGTAAAAGTCAGTGTAAAAGGGAGTGCAAAAGTGAGTGCAAAAGTGGGTGCAAAGGTGGGTGCAAAAGTGAGTGCAAAAGTGGATGCAAATGTGGGTGCAAAAGTGGGTGCCGTTTATAGTAGGCATGAATTTTACTAGAATGTGATTTGAGTAAATGTAATTTCTAAACCCATGTAGTGAATAGTCAGTTGGTTTTGATCTATGCAAGCGTAAACATGTCACATACACTGGTGATGGATACTCAAGGCTCTAAGGCCAACAAAAACAAGTACAGTATATATTTAATGGGGTGGCTATTATTGATTGCACTACACTGAATCTTTTTTTGAAATTTTGACAAGGGTCCTAAGTGCACTTTTGTTAATATCTCGCGAACCAATAAGACTAGGGCATTGTATGAGGCATTGTTGGACTTTTTGCCGAGGACTGCTGGTAAACACCTATGTTCCCACGGCCTTTTTAAAGATGGCGGCTGACCCACGAGGGGTGATTAAAAAGTATTCCAAGCGACGCTTGTCGATAGGCAAACCAATAATCAAAGAGGGGTATGACAGACCTTGAGGCGATAACCCCTTTTGATTGATCCCTGTTGATTTGCCCCTTTGGACTGGTCCCTGTTGACCAGCCCCTTTGGACGGGTCGTTTTTGAAGGGAGTCATTTTTGACGGGACCCTGCTGACGGGTCACTGTGGACGGGTCCCTGTTGACAGGTCCTTTTGACTAATCCCTTTGGACCGGTCCCTTTGGACTGATCCCTATGGGTTGGCCCATGCATTTATCCAAATTATGTCTAAGTGACCGGTCCAAAGGGATTAGTCAAAAGGACCTGTCAACAGGGACCCGTCCACAGTGACCCGTCAGCAGGGCTCCGTCAAAAATGACTCCCTTCAAAAAGGACCCGTCCAAAGGGGCTAGTCAACAGGGACCAGTCCAAAGGGGCAAATCAACAGGGATCAATCAAAAGGGGTTATCGCCTCAAGGTCTGTCATACCCCTCTTTGATTATTGGTTTGCCTATCGACAAGCGTCGCTTGGAATACTTTTTAATCACCCCTCGTGGGTCAGCCGCCATCTTTAAAAAGGCCGTGGGAACATAGGTGTTTACCAGCAGTCCTCGGCAAAAAGTCCAACAGTGCCTCATACAATGCCCTAGTCTTATTGTTTTGCGAGATATTAACATAAGTGCACTTAGGCCCTTTACCAAATTTCAAAAAAAGATTCAGTGTTGTGCAATCAATAATAGCCACCTCTTTAAATATATACTGTACTTGTTTTTGTTGACCTTAAAGCATTGAGTATCCATCACCAGTGTTTGTGACATGTTTACGATTGCATAGATCAAAACCAACTGACTATTCACTACTTGGGTTTAGAAATTACATTTACTCAAATCACATTCTAGTAAAATTCATGCCTACTATAAACAGCACCCACTTTTGCACCCACATTTGCATCGACTTTTGCACTCACTTTTGCACCCACTTTTGCACCACTTTTGCACCCACTTTTGCACTCACTTTTGCACTCCTTTTTACACTGACTTTTACACTGACTTTTGCACCAATTTTGCACCCACCTTTGCACTCACTTTTGCGCCCAATTTTGCACTCACTTTTGCACCCACTTTTGCAACCACTTTTGCACCCGCTCTAGCACCCACTTTTGCACTTGCGCCTACTATCAATCGCGCCAACTAATCGTGCCTACTATCTATTGCGCCTACTACCAATCGCGCCTACTAGTAATTGCGCCTACTACCAATCGCGCCTATTACTAATCGCACCTACTATCAATCGCGCCTACTGTCAATTAGATCACCTATCAATAGCGCCTACTATATATTACGTCCACTACCAATCGCGCCTACTATTAGTTGTGCCTACTATTAATTGTGCCTACTATCAACCGCGCCTACTATCAATTGCACCTACTATCAATAGCGCCTACTAGCAATTACGCCCACTACCAATCGCGCCTACTGTCAATTGCGCCTACTACCAATCGCGCCTACTACCAATCGAGCCTACTAGTAATTGCGTCTACTTCCAATTGTGCCTACTACCAATCGCGCCTACTACTAATCGCGCCTAATATCAATCGCGCCTACTATCAATCGCACCTACTATCAATTACGCCTACTACCAATCGCGCCTACTATCAATCGCGACTACTAATAGCGCCTACTATCAATTGCGCCTTCTATCAATCGCGCCTACTATCAATTGCACCTACTAATGGCACCTGCTATTATTTGCACCTACTATCAATTGCACCTACTACCAAACACGCCTACTACAAATTGCGCCTACTCTCAATTGCACCTATTATCAATAGCACCTACTAGCAATTACGCCCGCTACCAATCGCGCCTACTGTCAGTTGCGCCTACTATCAGTTGCGCCTACTACCAAGCGCATTTACTACCAATCGCGCCTACTAGTAATTGCGTCTACTACCAATTACGCCTACTACCAATCGCACCTACTAGTAATTGCGTCTACTACCAATCGCGCCTACTAATAATCGCGCCTACTATCAATCGCGCCTACTGTCAATTAGGTCCACTATCGATAGCGCCTACTATCAATTACGTCCACTACCAATCGCGCCTACGGTCAATTTCGCCAACTACCAATCGCGCCTACTATTAATTGTGCCTACTATTAATTGTGTCTATTATCAATTGCGCCAACTATCAATCGCGCCTACTATCAATTGCTCCTACTATCAATAGCGCCTACTAGCAATTACGCCCACTACCAATCGCGCCTACTGTCAATTGCGCCTACTACCAATCGCGCCTACTAGTAATTGCGTCTACTTCCAATTGCGCCTACTACCAATCGCGCCTACTAACAATCGCGACTACTAATAGCGCCTACTATCAATCGCACCTACTATCAATTACGCCTACTAATTGCACTTGCTATTATTTGCACCTACTATCTATTGCACCTACTACCAATCACGCCTACTACCAATTGCGCCTACTCTCAATTGCACCTATTATCAATAGCACCTACTAGCAATTACGCCCGCCACCAATCGCGCCTACTGTCAATTGCGCATACTATCAATTGCACCTACTACGAATCGCGTCTACTACCAATCGCGCCTACTAGTAATTGCGTCTACTACCAATTGCGCCTACTACCAATCGCGCCTACGACTAATCGCGCCTATTATCAATCACGCCTACTGTCAATTGCGACTACTATCAATAGCACCTACTATCAATTACGTCCACTACCAAGCGCGCCTTCCGTCAATTGCGCCTACTACCAATCACGCCTACTATTAATTGTGCCTACTATTAATTAGCCTACTATCAATTACGCCTACTATCAATTGCGTTGAGTATGAATAGCGTCTGCTATCAATTACACCTGGTAAAATCGCTTCCAGTAAAAATCACGCTCAGTATAAATCATAATCAGTATAAAACGCGCCCAGTATCAAACGCGTCTACTAATCGTACCTACTATAAATTGAGCGTGCTATAAAACGCACCCAGTATACATTGCTCCTACTAACCATGGTTACTATCAATTACAGTCAATAAAAATCATAATCACTATACATTGTGTTCAGTATAAATCTTGACATTGAGCAATGTGTGTGTAAATCACATGTTGTCTAAAATTTGTTCATGTGATTATTATTCTGGACAGTACTTTGAAAATTCCACCTTTAAACAAGTAGTTTCGTGAAGAACAATACAGCCTATTTTCATATATCCTACTTATATTAATTGCCACAATCAACATACACAATTTCAGTTTGATTGCTGTAATAGATTCGTAGATATTGAGAACTGACTAAATATTTCGGATGGTCGCCATGTTGGATTTTATATATGCAGATCCTAGAGTTATGTAATCGTACATGCAGATTATTGTGTACGTGTAGTATTCAAACTTTAATCGCATAATTAGGACACAAAAAGTAACAAGGAGATTTTAAAATTTCGCACAGCTGCCATCTTGAGGTTATGGAATCAATTGAAATAAATTAGATACCAGCGCAGTACAATGTGATGCCAGTGGATTACCATTCGTATAAGGATTTACTGTACCAAGATTCACTGCACTCGGATGGTTAAATTGCGATAAACGTCCATGTGAATATTTATACTTCGCGTCGCCGCCATGTTGGATTTGTGATCACCAGGTTATTTAAAGTCCTATAGGTGAACTTAAGTTCATAGCCCCTATGAACATTAAAAAATTCAGTTTGATTGCTATAATAGATTCGTAGATATTCATAGCCGTCTAAATATATCGGATGGTCGCCGTGTTGGATTGTTAAATGTATAGGCCATAGAAGCATGTACCATTAAAGGAAAATTATTGCGTAGGTTCATTATTCAAACTTTCACTTCGATCGCATGAATACATCACTAGAAATAAAAACTTAATTTTAAAATTCGCACAGCCGCCATCTTGAGATTATGTAAACAATTGAACTAAATTAGATACCAGCGCAGTACAATGTGTATAAATATTTCCTGTACCAGATTTCAGTGCGTTTGGATCATTAAATTGCGAGAAAGAATTATTTAAAATTTTCAAATTCGCTTGGCCGCCATGTTTGTTTTGTAGTTAACCGGTTTTTGAAAGTCTCATAGATGGACTTCCAGTAGTACCCTTTATCTCCGTACAAACTTTCAGGGAGATACCGCTAATAGTTACAGAGATATAGAATGCCGGTGAAATATTTCGCACATCCACCATCTTGTGGTTATGTAAACAATTGAACGAAGTTAGATGTCTGTGCATTACAATGTATATAAACATATACTGTACCAAGTTTCATTGCGTTTGGGTGGTTAAATCACGAGAAACGTCTATTTAAAGACGCAAATTCGCTTGGCCGCCATGTTGGTTTTGTAGTTACCATGTTTTCAAAGGTCACATAAGTGAACTTATAGTAGTTCCCTTTATCACCATACAAAATGTCAGGGTAATATCGGTAATAGTTTCAGAGATATTGAATGCTGGTGAAATATTTCGCACAGCCGCCATGTTGGATTGGTGAGTCGTAACAAAATTTGAAGGGCACGGTTGGGGTCGCCGGAAATAGTGCTATGAACTTACCGAGTTTCATTGAAATCACTCCAGTCGTTTAGATTTTATTAGGGGGGACAAACACACGAATCACACACACACGCACACACCACGGACAAAAGGTGATCTCATAAGCCTATTTTTTCAAAATTGAAAATATGCTAAAAATATCAATCCCCTTCATTTATTTTACTGCTATTATTACTAAAGTGACTTTACTAAAATTTAATTAATGTGTATTATTTAATATGGAAGTATCAACAACCAGTCATGGTAAGCCATGTGCCTACTATAAAAGATATACATATATTGTAAAAACAACCAATAAAGATGGAACTGTTATTTGGCGATGTTCAAAACAACGATCTAAAAAGTGTCGAGGAATGATTAAAACAAAAGACCCCAACGTACTTACTCCAAACGAGCATCATTGTGAATCTCAAATTGATACACATTTAAATGGACAACATACTCTAACCAAGGTAAAAAAGCAAGTCCAAGAAAAAAATATTGCTGCTCAAGATAGTGCAGTGTTTGTTCAAAATCACTTATCATGTCCTCATGAAGTCATGTTAGGACAGTTGTCAACGTCTAAGAAACCTTTTTCTGTCTGTTAGGTAGTCAGCCCGAAGGCTGGTTGGATCCTCAAAAAGTACCGCCGTTACGTTATGTGAGTATATACCTACAAAATCCAAGACAGCGCTATTTTGAGGCGTTCTAGGCAAGAAGAGGAGTAAGGTAGTTTGCCATTGCTTTCCTCACTGAGTCAGAACAGTAGTCCTAACCCTCTGAGTTGAACCTTTCACAGCATTCACAGGCACTGACTGTGCCCCGAATGCCATTACTAAGCACCGCCCATACCTCAGTAGCTTCCATATAATCACAGCCATGAGTGAGACTGAGACATCGGTGAAAAGCCACCTTTTACTCTAGCCTGTGCCAACTGACAAATGCAAAAGTACTGTATTCATCAAGAGATGGCGAACAGGCCATAAGAAACCCTTAACACTATCAAAAGCAACGCAGACGTAAAAAGAGGTCCCTGTGGCGAAGAAACAAGTGGAATTGGATAGTTCTAGTGATGTTGAGGATGATGATGATGATGATGATGATGATGATGATGATACTGATGGCGACAATGACTATCATAATTTTGATGATAATATTCATAACGTTGTTGATGATGATGATGATGATGAAGATGATGATGATGATGAAAAAGAAAAGGATGAGGGATTTATGTCTATAAAACCACTGCGACTTCCCCAGCTTTTAAGAACAAGAGTAACCTGGAGAAAGTTATAAAAGGATCTACAACAAGCGTTGTGTTTAAAAATCTATATCAAACAATGGAAAATAGAGAGAGTTCTATTCAGTGTGTATCTATTATAAAATGAATTTAATAAAAATATTTTATGGTTATTGTCTGCTTTTCCTTAATTACTATCACTACATCCCCCCACTATTAATGCAATTGTTAACCATTGACAAACTCTAGCCATGTTTAGAAAGAGAGAGGGAACTTAAACAATACATTCTATCTATGGTTTGAGTATCGAGTATCATAATAATACAGTATCACTAAGCTATGTTAAAGCAATAGTTATGTCAGGTAAGGGATTCAAATCCTTGCTTTCTTGTATTGAAAATGTGAACATAAGTCAAACGCATTAACCACTCGGTCAACCTGACAGTTAATAATGTAATTTGTTTTGTGTACCTGAGCGTTTACAAAATTTTCCAATGTACATTGACTCAACCACTTGCTCGTTTGTAAAAGTATTTTTTGTTGATTTTTTCCATTACATTGTAGTTATGAGTCTTGAGAACTGGGAGTTTAGAAAAGCTATCAGGTATCTTGTCATGGGTTTTAGTAAGCATTAATGTTTGTTGACTAGCATTTACCATTGCACAACATTATTTTGGTAAGCTCTACATGTTGTTTGAGTCTTCAGCCTTTTGACTGGTTCAATACAGCTCTCCATGTCTCCCTGTCCTGAGCTAATCGTTTCATCTCTATATAGCTACCACACTCTACATCCTAGGCTATCTGTTTAACATATCCTAACCTTGGTCTACCCCTACAGTTCTTGCCCTCAACCCTTTCTTCTATAACTAAGCTTGCTATTCCTGGGTGTATGTGTCCTACCAACCTATCGATTTACTTCATTAGCAGTCGCCAGAAACATCTCTCCTCTCCCACTTGTCTTAATACCTCTTTGTTTGAAACCCTATTTACCCATCTAATCTTCATCATTCTCCTGTAACACCACATTTCAAACACTTCAATTCTCCACTTTTCTGCTACACCTATAGTCCAAGTTTCCCTTTCATAGAGCGTCACGCTCCCGACAAAGTTCTTCAAAAATGACATCCTAGTACCTAAATCTATATTCAATATCAACAAATTCTGTAGAAATGCTTTCCTTGCCTGAGCTACATAAGAATCCTAATCATCTGTGGTATAATGTCTTGTTTAGCAAACATAGTCGCTCAGTAGGTCTATGCATTTGTTGTATATAACCCAAAATAGCAAACAGTTTTTCTAAAACCCTACTCACTGGTCAATAACAAGCATAGTCGCCAAAGTGTTTCGTTGGTAGTTAACTCATGTCTGATTAGTGAATTCTTATTGCAAGGCCGGTCAACACCTAAAAATTCATCTTAACATATAGTCTAATCATCGTTCTATCTACTGAACCCTTCAGAATAGCAGTGTTTATATGCAAGAATCTTGATCAAGGGGTCGCGCTCAGTTCCTAGTGTGATGTTTACGTTCGCCAAACAACATGCTCTACTGAGGTAAGGGTCATAGGATTAAAACTATAATAAAGAAAGAAAGGTGACAAGACGTAAAATAATAACATGATTTAAAGACTAATAGTGCATAAAAAGAATATAAACAACAATAATAAAAAATCCTCCCTGAATTTTCCCATGACAGGAATATCTATCAATGTTGAGGAGTCAGACGGATCTCCCCTTTATAAAAATGTGGATCCTGGTTCCACTTACTTGCATTTGGATTTTATGTACGCGTAATGACTAACTACGAGGAATGAGTACTTGGATAACTGTTCGTTTACAGTGGGTTAACAGCCACGATGCTTACGAACAATCATCTCGTAAATCAACGTTTACGGATATGGGACATGACACTAATAAAAACCCTTAAAAATGTAATGCTGACACACACACTAAAAATCTATTATTTACAGGAATCTCCCTCGGGACCCTCCATTAGCGCGATGACGCACTTGACAAAATGAGCTGCCAACTCGGCCAATTGCTCAATACACAGACAAGGAAAAGACAGCATCGCATGTGACTTCACGGGTCACTGATATGGATTATAAACATGGACATAAAACCAACAACAACAAAAGCCTGACCGGCTGAGATTACTTTATATGAACAAAAATGCACGTTAAGCTAACGCTTCGGAGATTATCGTGATTCGTAGGCAACTCCCATTTATTTAAACAATTTTTATCATTGATCAGTTCTTAATTCTGTATTTCAAGTAATTACGGAGCCAACAAGCACTCCCCACTAATGACCTCGCTTGCAACCTTCAGTCCGCCTTGTGAAACAGCTCCCCCTTCCTCAATACTTGTCATTGCCCCAACTTCAGTGTGTAAAAATAACTGACCAGCTGTGCCGTTATCTCAAAGAATCAACAGCAACAAATCTCAACCACCTAAACATATGGTCAGACATTAATCAAAATAGCCACATATGTCCTCGCAAGGTAACAATATGGACTTGGCATCAAGCTGACAGAAATCAGTCTACGCTGAAATTCCCGCTTGTAATGACCACAAAATACACACACTCACACTTCTGGGAATGACATTACGTTTTTCACACAGGTCGGCTGAATAGATGCTCACAAACTATTTAAAAAAATATTAAAACCTACGATAGAGCTGACTGCTCTTCGTCATAAATCACATTGCTCCAAAGGCAATAATCACACTGAATCTGATCAATAATAAACCTTAAAAGGATTAATTACCCTCCAATCTATTGTATAATTATATTACTTCAGTCCTACTTCTGAAACACAACATATCTCCGAGAGACGTTTTTAACCGCATTGCGTAACATATGCAAACACGGTCGTCCACATAGCTACGTTAGTTAAAACAACAAACAAACAAGAACCTTCTACTAATAACATTTATGCGAGCTGTTTCCATGCAAAAGGTGTGTCAGACCAAAACTAAATATACTACGTTAATCAACACAAGCAAAATATTTACAAAAATATGTCCCATACACCATAAGTTAATTTATCAGATAATAAGAATATTATTTTGTACTCATCCTCGGCCAGTCACCCGACAAAGGACATCAGCTGCCATCTCCCAACTGAATGCTTCTTAGCTCATCTCAACCATCTGGACGGAGTGTTGATAGTTCCAAACTTCTTCCATGGTAAGCGATGTCATCTCTCGTGCTGATTCAAAAAGTTAGATTATTATACACTCGATATCTGACTACTAAATTCGCCGTTTCAGGTACTAATTTCCCCGGAACAGTCTGTTGGCGAATTGTCGACGATACTGCCCCTACAAAATATAGTACTGTGACTATCTATCACTGAATTTAACACATTTATTAATAATTTCTGTGTCCTCATGACACGCAAAGTATAAGTGTCTACGTCCTTAGACGCGCAAAAATGTAAAATAACCTGTGTCCTCGACACACCAAATATAATAAGCCTGTGTCCACCGACACACAAAATATAATAATTTACGTCCTCAGACGAACAAAAGTAATAATAATCTCTTGGCTCTTCACGCCACTTATAAATGAACCGGCCCTAGGTATTGATAGAGGGGGAAATTATATAAAAATTTCTCAAAATAATAGTGGTACAGGAATGAAATAAATATCACCGAACTCTTAAAATTGCGCAGGTCAAGAATATGCCCATTAATCCTAGAATCGATCGTAGATATGTTGTCTAGCCGATCTCCCGCGTCAATGCTAGCCATCGCGTGCCAAAGCTAGACTTGCCGCGCTCGTAAGCATTCATCTCTCATTGGTTCCACATTTTCAATAACTTGGCGGTTTTTATCAGACCTTGGCCTCGTAGGAGTGTCTAGTATTTTCATCAGCCACTCACGTTACTGCATCATATTTTTTCTAGGCGCGAATATTACAATGAACATACCATAAGCGTGTCTCACCACGCATCGCTTCTATTTTGAGGTAGCCACCACCTGTCCTTCTGAAACATTGCTAGGGTCTATCTTTTCACAATCCTAAGTATTTAGCCTTTTGTCAAACTGCTGCAGGTATGTCCCCATTGTCTCCAACAAATGCTTGAAATTTCCTCATCTCCGTCTGGCTATTTTCATGACGCTGGTGGAAATATTTATTAATTGAAGAAATAAAACATCGAATCATTTATCCATCAGAGGGTTAAGGGTTCACAACTCCTCCACTCACAAAATTTCGAACTTAGGAGAATGTCTACAATTTTAAAAAGACTTCCGTAGGCCAATTTGTTTTATTTCAGAATCACCCCTTTTCTATTACTTGGTCCAGCTGCTCCTGTCTTGAATGGCATTTACTCGTTTCATTTCCTGCTTGTAATGACCCTCTCAACTGCTTGCAAGACGCGCTGGTGCCTTAGGTAACACTCTGCTCGTCTCGTTAATGTTTGTCAACACCAATTCCACTTCCTTCTGCACGTGCCGTACTCAACTGCTCCCCGTCCACTTGGTTGATATTGGACGTCCATATATTTAAACTGCATCATTATTTCGGCGCTCTCATGGTTCACTTCTTCGATACTTTTTTAAGTTGGCTGCATTGTAGACCGACATTGTTCCTGTGCTTAACTCTTTCAGTCTGTATGCATTATTTCCAAGGTTTCTTACAATAGAATAGGGTCCTATGAACTTTTCGCAGAATTTGCTGAAGATCTTCTTCTCTGGATCCGATATAGCGGGTCGTTTCACCAAAACGAGCTGGTTGATTTCAAGATCACTGTGAAACCTCTTATTTCTCACTCGCCGTAATCTGCGGTCTGCTTGTTTTCTCATGTAGGCTCTCGTTCTCTCAATTCGCAGGTCAGGTGCTATCATGGGATCTTGTGGGCAGTTAATGATGCTTTTCCACGTTCTCACTGGATACTCGTTTTTGTGTAAGACCATAGGGATCTGTCCTGTTGACTCGTGCCTGGTAGAATTCATGCATGTCTCTACATCCTTAATTTTATCCACCCATTTATGATGTTCATTGGGAATGAAGATTCTCAAGTATGATGTTACACATTTTATTGCTCTCTCACTTGGATTAGCTTGGGAATGTCGGATACTGCTTAAAACGTGTTTATAACCCATGTCCTCCATACCTTTCTTGAATTCGGCGCTTGTAAAATAGCTGCCATGATCTGACAATATAAATTCTGGTTTTCCAAGTATTGGAATAACTCTATTTCGAATACGACTGAGTACTTGTTTCGATGTAGTTTTCTGAATGGGGCATAATACGACAAACTTAGAAAACACATCAATGCACACTAGCAAGTGACGGCAACCTCGTCTACCTTTCGGAATTGGGCCGAAACAGTCCAGGGCCAGTAGCTCGCATGGTTTCTGAGGTAGCAATGGTCTAGGATACTGCCTCATTAAATAGTTATTGGGCTTTGTCCTCTGACACGGATCACAAGTCGTAATGACGTCACAAATAGTTGTTCTCATACGTGGCCATGTAAATGTCTCTCCTATCGTCGCTTCGCACTTGTCTAATCCGACGTGTCCGTAACTTTCGTGAGTATGCCATGTCAATCCTCGCTGTAAAGATGCAGGGACTAGTATACGTAACTTGGTGTGGTCATTATCTACCCATTTGTGCAGCAAATTGTTGACATAAACATATCTTCCTTCTTTGGCTTTCGCTTCTCGAAATGCAGGTGTCTCTGTAGGTAGCTGTTTTCTGAAGTATTGAATTAATAGCATCATCCATGGTTCCGCTTCCTGTTCTCGCTGTATCTCACGTAACTCCTCCAAGAATTCCCGGTCCTTCGGTGTTAACTCCAAGTGTTGTACCATCGCTGTTTCTTCACTATCAGGCTCTGGGTTCCTGCTGAGTGCATCCGGAATCACGTTCATCTTCCCTGGGCAATGTTCAATCTCAATGCTAAACTGCTGAATATATATAGACCAACGTGTCACACGTTCGCTTGCCATCGACGTCTTAAACAAGAATGTTAGTGCCTTGTGATCAGTCCTGACAACAATGGGGTATCCATAAATTATTCTTTTCCATTGTTGGAGCGCATGAAGTATGGCCAACAACTCTAGTTCCGTTACAGTATAATTGCGCTCGTGCTTACGCAATTTTCGGCTGACAAATGCCAAATATGTTTTATGTTGCAGGTTAGCTGGATCTGCTTGGTAGAGCATAGCACCTATACCAATTAGTGAAGCATCCGCTTGGATTATAAATTTGTGCTTGAAATCTGGATATCCTAACTTAATGCAGTTTTCCAGTAGCTGTTTTGTTGCTTGGAACGCCTTCTCACACTCCGCATTCCATAACCATTTATTATTCTTTTTTAGCATTCCCTGCATTGGAGCTACAGTCTCCGTGTAACCTGGACAGTTTTCCTTAAAGAATCCCGTTACGCCTAAGAAAGCCCGAATGGGCTTGACTCTCGTTGGTGTAGGGAAATTCTTTATCGCTTCGATCTTAGCTTGATTTGGCTTCACTCCCTCCTTGTCAATGATGTGACCCAAATATAAGATCTCGCTCTTGAAGAAATGCGATTTCTTCAGGTTTACTTTGAAATTTGATGCATTCAGGTTGCCTAATACTTTATCTAAATTTTCCATGTGAGTTTCAATGTTGTCGGATGCCAGCAAAATGTCATCAATGTAGCGTACCGTCATCTCCTTAACTTCCTCGGTTAGATTCCGCTCCAGGGCTCGGATTAAAGCACAGCCCGCTGTTTTGACCCCAAAGGGCATTCGGACGAAGCAAAACGTTTGGTTATCGAATAAGAAGCCAGTTAGAAGCTGTGACTTCTCATCCAATTCAATATGGTGGAAACTGGACGTCAAGTCAACTGATGAATAAATGCTTTTGTTTTTAAAGCCTTTTAGTACGTCTCTGATAATTGGCGCTCTGTCATACTCAGGAAAAATGAGTCTCATGTTGAGAGTTCTGGCATCTAAACAAAGTCTAATAGATCCATTTGGTTTTGTGACTGCCAAAATCGCATTTAGATAAGGTGTAGGTGTCTTCCTTATCACTCCAGCTTGTAACATCTCATCTATAATGACCTTGACTTGACAACGATATTTTTCCGGAATTGGGTACAATCTACTTTTGAAAGGTGACCAATCCTCGACTTGCATTGAATATTTGAAATTTAATATTTTACCAGGTACTGTATCGAATACTGCTTTGTGTTTCCTTAAAATCTCTTCCAATTGTTTTCTGTGTTCACCCCCAAGTTGAATGTCATTGAGCCGCTCCTGTAGTAACTCTTCAAATTGTGCATCACTGTCGTCTCCTTCCGTTAATAAAGACCATATCTCCAGGGATTCACTCTCCTCATCTAGTTCCACAACAGCTCCTTCTATGATGTTATCTTCTGCCTTTCGTATCTCCTCCTCCGTCTCTTCCGATATTGCTTCCAATGCCCAAGAATGTACATCTCTTCCGGTAGTGATTTCATCCATATGCAATCCCACGTTCTTCAGTTGATCATACTCTCTAAAACTGACTGTATTCTTGTGCAAATCTATCACTGCTTGATAGTCACAAATGAAATTTGCACCAAGAATTATATTAAAATTCATCTTTGCCATGATAATGAATGTTTGCCCAAAAGTGTGTTCCAATATGTTCAGCTCTAAGTATGCCTGACGTTTACAAGTGACGGTGCGTTCAGGAATAACACCCCTCACTTTGAGTTGTGGTACGGGAATTACAGGAATATTCTGACTCCGTCCCAACTCTCGAACCAAGGCCTCCGATACCAGACTGATCTGCGACCCCGTATCCAATAAACATCTTATATTAATTCCACCAATCTTCGCGTAAATAATGGGTAACTGCCTAATTTCATCGTTCCGTGGTTTCACCGTCTCCTCCAGGCAATCTTCTGGCAAAGCAATCCATTCTTGTATGTTCGCTACTATCCATCCATCTTCAACTTCCGACTGTTGCGTTTGTAGACTGTCTTCTTTATCCAAATTTAGCATTTTTTTAGCTCCATTGTGACTCCCATCATCCTTTTGTCGCCCATGCCCTTGATATTCCTCTTGTCTCAGTAGACTTCCAGCTTTCTCAGTATGTGTGTCTGGATTCTTCATGTTCCCAATGGCTTTTTCCCATCTTCCTAGCTCTCCACCTTGACTAGCGTGTAATTCCTCTAGGTAATTTTGTGATTGAGCGTGCCTATCATCCCAGTCATTTCGATAATTACGTGGCTCTCCTTGATTGTGATCTCTCCTTCCTTTCCATCTTTGATTAGCATTGTAATCACCGTATCTTCCATAGGGTCTCTCATTTCTTCGATTTTCACGCCATTGCTGATATCCTCTATGTTGATATCTATTGTTACCTTGATATGACCAATTGTTATAGTTATTCTCGTTACCCTGGTATGGTCTGTTTTCTCCTTCTTCCTGGTTTCGCCTAGGTGTGGAGGTGCTTGTATTAGTACCCTGTGTTTTAGTGTTTGCCTGTTTTGGTTTTATGACCTCTGTCGTATTGACTAACTCCAGCTGTCTTCCTCCTCTATAATGATTATGAGATGTAGCCTCATCTATCTGGCGTAATATCTGCTCTGCATGTAAGGCCGTACTAACGTTCGCTGCGACTACTACTTGCTGCACGTTGACTGGTAATTGCCGCGCTATAGTCATCACCAGATCCGCTTCATTTAAAGGGTAATCAAGGTCGCGAAATTTTAGCATTTGCATGTTAAAGAAATCTGAGTATTTCGTTTGCTGGGTAGTTTGGTATTTTCTAGAGTAAAGCTCCATCCTTAGACTCTGTTGTAATGCTGGCGACCAGTACTTGCGCAGAAACGCTAATTTGAAATCTGACATAGTTCCAAATGTATATTTGAAGCTTAAAAACCATGTAAGACAAATTTCCTGATAAAAAAAATCTCTCCATCATCCTCAGTCTACGTGCTTCTGGTACCCCAGTGTCATTGTAATGATCTTCAATTTCTTTAATAAAGGCTTTAGGTGTCACCCCTGAATTCTCCGTGTATTTCTGCGGTTTATAATCGTTCGAGCGAATTACTTGGATAAGTTGTGTGGGCTGATGACCGTCTTGTGGCGTGGAACTCCTTTCGATATACTTGCGAAACCCTTCCGTGTTTGTTGTTAATGGGCTCTCTGTCTGAGCTTGACTCCCTGCTGTGCTTGCCTCCGGGCTATTTGAGTCGTCCTGTCTATCTCTCATTGTTCCTGTTTTAAATATCGAGGATTTTTCTATCGACCTCAGTTCAGCTTTTATGATCCTGTCTGTTTGTTCTTTAAGTTTACTCTTAATTTCTTGTTCTAATGCTTGAATACGAGTATGATTTTCGCCTACTGTCTTAAGGATGGTTGATCTTTCCTCTTTAGAATCGATATTCATTTTTCGCCATTCTTTCCTTATTTGCTCCTTAATTGTGCTTACTTTCTCCTCAATCTGGCTTTTAGTGTCATCCTGATTGCTTTCTATCTGGCTTTTCATTTCTTCCAATCTCGCGCCATTTTCGTCGATGGTATTCTTTAATTGATTCTGATCCGCTTCTAGGCTTTTCCATTGCTCCACTGATTTTATTTCGAGACGATCCATATCTTTAATTATGCCGGATATATTTTCATCTACCGCTGATAATTGTTGTTGAATGACCTTGCCGCTCTTTTCCATTTTTTGATCAAAAATACTTTCCATTTTCTTAATCTGATCTAATTGTTTTTCATTGTTTTTACTAACATCTAGGGCCAGCAATACCATCTGTTGATTAGTGTGATCCTTCATCTCTGCGGTTAACGAAGCTAATTGGTTCGTGTTTTTAACATTCTGCGCCTCTAACTGCGAATTGATAGTGTCATTAATTTCACTTTTTAATAATCTAGCTTTTTCCGCCTGATATTTATTTTGTTCAATCCTACTGTTATTTAATTATGTCCGCAATGATTCACTTTGTTCGGATAGTTTAGTGTTTAGTGATTCACTTTGTTCGGATAGTTTAGTTTTTAGCGATTCACTCTGCTCAGACAATTTGTTTATAGACTCACTTTGTTCTAACATACTATCGTTTATTTGTTTAGATAACTTCGCGTTTAATTCTTCACTTTGTTCTAACATACTAGTGTTTAATGATTGACTCTGTTCCGACAATTTAGTGTCCAACAATTCCTGTGTTCTCCTAGCCGCACTCTCAATGATTTCTTGAATCTGTTCCACTGTTGCCATGTTATACACTTTATATGAGACATTAGGGAAATGGCATAAAGCAATGCCTTTTGACACACACATACAATCCAATGCACATTTAATTTCTTTACCCTACTCAGTTCATTTATTTTTACATTTAATCCCACTAGTCGATTGCATCTCTCAGTAGTTCTAATTTTACTCAATTTAATTTAAACCCAAACACATATTCAGTCATTAAATTGTTATCCTGATCTGATATTAACACTGACTAATTAACAAAGTATTAATTGTCATTTTAGGCTACCAGCCTCCTAACATTTTCATGAGTTTGACTTTCTAAACAAATCTAGTTTTAACTTTAATCATTGGGCGCCCGGTATCACGTATATTAATTTATTTTAATTCAATAGACAAAAACGTGAACTGTATTTTACATTGCAAACTCCTGATTTTAATTTATATTTCACACATTTGGCGGTATCCTCTTGGCCTCAATTACTTTTAATAAAATATCACTTCCCGGTGATTAAAATACTGTCATATCTGCCTCCACTTGTGGCCTGTCAGTTTTACTCAAATACGCCAACTAAATGTGTTCCATCAGCGAACCAGCAACAAAATTACACCTTCATTGTTGCGTCAGTTTGAAAACCCAACAACGCTTACATTGACATGTGCAATTTCTTTGCCGTTACACCACAGTGAACCGCCCCACGCTTGGCCGCGCCAGTTTGACTTACTATGAACCCTTCAGAATAGCAGTGCTTATATGCAAGAATCTTGATCAAGGGGTCGCGCTCAGTTCCTAGTGTGATGTTTACGTTCGCCAAACAACATGCTCTACTGAGGTAAGGGTCTTAAGATTAAAACTATAATAAAGAAAGAAAGGTGACAAGACGTAAAATAATAACATGATTTAAAGACTAATAGTGCATAAAAAGAATATAAACAACAATAATAAAAAATCCTTCCTGAATTTTCCCATGACAGGAATATCTATCAATGTTGAGGAGTCAGACGGATCTCCCCTTTATAAAAATGTGGATCCTGGTTCCACTTACTTGCATTTGGATTTTATGTACCCGTAATGACTAACTACGAGGAATGAGTACTTGGATAACTGTTCGTTTACAGCGGGTTAACAGCCACGATGCTTACGAACAATCATCTCGTAAATCAACGTTTACGGATATGGGACATGACACTAATAAAAACCCTTAAAAATGTAATGCTGACACACACACTAAAAATCTATTATTTACAGGAATCTCCCTCGGGACCCTCCATTAGCGCGATGACGCACTTGACAGAATGAGCTGCCAACTCGGCCAATTGCTCAATACACAGACAAGGAAAAGACAGCATCGCATGTGACTTCACGGGTCACTGATATGGAATATAAACATGGACTTAAAAAAAAAAAAGCCTGACCGGCTGAGATTACTTTACATGAACAAAAATGCACGTTAAGCTAACACTTCGGAGATTATCGTGATTCGTAGGCAACTCTCATTTATTTAAACAATTTTTATCATTGATCAGTTCTTAATTCTGTATTTCAAGTAATTATGGAGCCAACAAGCACTCCCCACTAATGACCTCGCTTGCAACCTTCAGTCCGCCTTGTGAAACAGCTCCCCCTTCCTCAATACTTGTCATTGCCCCAACTTCAGTGTGTAAAAATAACTGACCAGCTGTGCCGTTATCTCAAAGAATCAACAGCAACAAATCTCAACCACCTAAACATATGGTCAGACATTAATCAAAATAGCCACATATGTCCTCGCAAGGTAACAATATGGACTTGGCATCAAGCTGACAGAAATCAGTCTACGCTGAAATTCCCGCTTGTAATGACCACAAAATACACACACTCACACTTCTGGGAATGACATTACGTTTTTCACACAGGTCGGCTGAATAGATGCTCACAAACTATTTTAAAAATTATTAAAATCTACGATAGAGCTGACTGCTCTTCGTCATAAATCACATTGCTCCAAAGGCAATAATCACACTGAATCTGATCAATAATAAACCTTAAAAGGATTAATTACCCTCCAATCTACTGTATAATTATATTACTTCAGTCCTACTTCTGAAACACAACATATCTCCGAGAGACGTTTTTAACCGCATTGCGTAACATATGCAAACACGGTCGTCCACATAGCTACGTTAGTTAAAACAACAAACAAACAAGAACCTTCTACTAATAATATTTATGCGAGCTGTTTCCATGCAAAAGGTGTGTCAGACCAAAACTAAATATACTACGTTAATCAACACAAGCAAAATATTTACAAAAATATGTCCCATACACCATAAGTTAATTTATCAGATAATAAGAATATTATTTTGTACTCATCCTCGGCCAGTCACCCGTCAAAGGACATCAGCTGCCATCTCCCAACTGAATACTTCTTATCTCATCTCAACCATCTGGACGGAGTCTTGATTGTTCCAAACTTCTTCCGTGGTAAGTGATGTCATCTCTCGTGCTGATTCAAAAAGTTAGATTATTATACACTCGATATCTGACTACTAAATTCGCCGTTTCAGGTACTAATTTCCCCGGAACAGTCTGTTGGCGAATTGTCGACGATACTGCCCCTACAAAATATAGTACAGTAGTTAAAAGGGACGTAAAACCAATAACATTATTATGATAGAGGGGGAAATTATATAAAAAATTCTCAAAATAATAGTGGTACAGGAATGAAATAAATATCACCGAACTCGTAAAATTGCGCAGGTCAAGAATATGCCCATTAATCCTAGAATCGATCGTAGAGATGTTGTCTAGCCGATCTCCCGCGTTAATGCTAGCCATCGCGTGCCCAAGCTAGACTTGCCGCGCTCGTAAGCATTCATCTATCATTGGTTCCACATTTTCAATACCTTGGCGGTTTTTATCAGACCTTGGCCTCGTAGGAGTGTCTAGTATTTTCATCAGCCACTCACGTTACTGCATCATATTTTTTCTAGGCGCGAATATTACAATGAACATACCATAAGCGTGTCTCACCACGCGTCGCTTCTATTATGAGGTAGCCACCACCTGTCCTTCTGAAACATTGCTAGGGTCTATCTTTTCACAATCCTAAGTATTTAGCCTTTTGTCAAACTGCTGCAGGTATGTCCCCATTGTCTCCAACAAACGCTTGAAATTTCCTCATCTCCGTCTGGCTATTTTCATGACGCTGGTGGAAATATTTATTAATTGAAGAAATAAAACATCGAATCATTTATCCATCAGAGGGTAAAGGGTTCACTACATACCGGTGTCTAATGAATAGTCAATATTAGTTTGGTCTTCACCTAAAATCTAAAATCCAATATCAAATTTCTAAAATCTAAAACCAAAAGAAATATAGTATAGAAAACATAATTCCTAGTAATACAAATCCTTATATGTTTTTCTTTAATAATTAGTTACCGAAAATTTAAAGTCATGAAAATATGGTTTGGTCTTTTTGTACAATCTAAAATGTAAAATGTAAATTCTAAAATCTAAAGTCTAAAATAAAAAACAAATAAAAATCTTACTTGCATTAACTGTATATTGAACCCAGTCCACATTTGTATTTGTAATCCAAGTAATAATTTGAAAAAATATACAAGTGTAATCATCGTAAAACATTATCCCTGCTTTTTATATGTTTTTGACATGCTTATTAATCTAAAATCAGACCCTGGTCTACCTAAGTCAAAGGATAACAGCTTAACCACTGCACCACTATAACCATATTTCATAGTTTGGATCGTTCTAAGCCTTAAAGCTAAAATCGAGTTAAGACCTCTAGTCCAAGTGCCAAAAGTGCTTGCCACTGCAGCACAAAATGGTTAGCAAGTAACTTATACATCTAAAAAGGATTGTTTTGGTTCAGTTTGGTTCAGTGTAATCACCATCATGTTTTCTTAGCCACCCTCTCTAACTAATCAATTAAAGATAGTCTACTTTTGATTCTTGATACGATAAATTGGATTTTGTACACACCGTTTGTCATGTCATGCCTGAAACCTATACTCCCTATGTACTGCGGTCAGGTTTAAAAACAAGTTTCAATGCTCAAAGACTTGTCAGTCACCATACGTGTAGCCTACAATAATTCTTTCTCTGCCTAGCTATGTTTCATCACTCACCATAAACATCTAACATTATGGGTTTGAAATATATTAAGAGAAACAATAGTCCATGACCTTGTTGTTTTCAATATTTTTTGGGAAAATTCATAAGCCATTTAAAGAATGAGTCATGTCAATATCTAGGACACCTTATGAGTCCAAATCCCATTATTAGTTTATAAAATCTCAAATCAGTAACCTTGCCGTTTTGGGATATTTAAATAAATGCATGCATCATAGGAAAAATCATAATAAATACTCTTAAAACAAGTCGTCGCATGACCCTCTTCAATCAATGCTTTACAAAATATCGATTCATCCATTGAACATGGTCACAATGATCGGCGACATGCTCGTTTAAACACAACCGGTACTATCTCTCTCTACTAAAAAAAATTAATAAAATATTAAAATTAATTCCAAAATTTAAAAAAATCTATTTTTTCAAAATGTGTGGTTAGGCCCTTTGTCAAAATTTCAAAAAGTAAATAATAAATTCAAGAAGGGATTGTCGCCCTGAGTCTTATAACACCTCATGTGTCCAAATCTGATTATTGGTTCCCCTTTTTTCCTGTAAAATCTACATGCACTGTTTTAGGGGTAAAATGACCAATCGTGGTAAAGGAGTATTTAATGACCAATTTTTTGAGCTATCACACGTAATTTTAGGTTTCTTATTTTCCAAGATATCGATTTTTCAATTTTGGTGTAGTTTTCACCCCCTTACTATTTTTCATCAAAACCAAAAGATCTTATGTTCATATATCATTTTTAGGAGTTTAACACCTTTTTCCCTGTAAAATCACTATTCACTGTTTTAGGGATGGAATGACCTATCGTGGTAAAAGCGTATCTTATGACCTATTTTTAAAGCTATCACACATAATTTTAGGGTTTTTAGTTTCCACGATATCGATTTTCCAATTTGGGAGTGGGGGATCGTATAACCCCAAAGGAGAACATCGTCCCAATTGCTAGGACCCCTCATACAAGTCACTAGCATGATTGGTTCGCGAGATATTAACAAAAGTGTGGTTAGGCCCTTTGTCAAAATTTCAAAAATACATTCTAAAAAAAGGGGGCTTCATCCCAAGTCCTACAATACCTCATACAAGTTCCTAGCCTTATTAGTCCGTTAGTTAAGCCCTTAGCACACTTTGGATAAATTTATGGGCCAGTCCAAAGGGACCGGTCTAAAGGGATTAGTCAAAAGGACTTGTCAACAGGGACCCTTCAACAAGGACCCGTCAACAATGACCTGTCACAAATGACCTGTTAGGGGCCGATAACCTCGATGTTAGGCCCCTTAAAACAACAATTATCATCATCATCATCACAAATGACCTGTCAACAGGGACCCGTCAACAAGGACCCGTCCACAGGGACTCGCCAACCAGGACCCGTCCACAGGGACTCGTCAACAATGACCCGTCCAAAGGGGCTCGTCAGCAATGACCCGTCAACAATGACCCATCCACAGGGGCCCATCAACAGGGACCCGTCAAAAAGGATCCATCAAAAATGACCCCCTGTCAAAAAGGGCCCGTCCAATGGGGAAGGGGTGCTAGTCAACAGGGACCAGTCCAAAGGAACAAATCAACAGAGATCAATCAAAAGGGACCAATCAACAGGGATCAATCCAAAGGGGTTATCGCCTCAAGGCCTGACATATCCCTCTTTGATTATTGGTTTGCCAATCGACAAGCGTCACTTAAAATACTTTTTGATCACCACTCGTGGGTTGGGTTAGGTTAGGTTACACTACAGCTGCCATCTTTAAAAAGCCCGCCCTCTTACAAAAGCTATGAGTGGGCATGCGTAAAAACATAAAAACAAACATGTTAATTCATATTGGCTATCCACCGTATACATGTCTCTTGTGTAGAACAACGTTTCATTCCATATTGGAATTCAAACTCTCACATGTTGCAATTGGAAAGAGAGATTCTCTAAAAAAATACAATTTCACCCCCTAGTAGGGGTAGGTTTTATTTTGGGGTGGAAATATGTTATCCATTGGAAAGGAGGTTTCAGCCCGAGTTCAATGACACCTCATTTGTCAACATCCGACCATGCGTTCGAGAGATATCGCGTCGCCGCCATCTTTTGTGGAGGGTGTGAAGGTGGAGGCTGTAGAACCGGCCAAAACACACTACTGGCACCTATTCAAAATTGTTAATAAACTCCGTATTGAAGAGGATTCAACTTATTTAACTCAAGCGCCGAACTGAATTATTTTGTGTATATTTTGATATTTTTTTTAAGCTTAACATTTTTACACTCGCCGTTAATAGTTCTTATTTTCTAAATACTTTTTTAAAATTATTGTTAAAAGACCAATTTATATTTATTTAATTAATACTACATTTGTAAGGATATCCATTTTATTACTATATTTTATTTGTTACAATTATTATCATTAATTTTTCATTGTAATTTTGATTTAAGTCACATATGCTATTTTAGTTTTCAATCCTTAATTGATTTCCTTTTTAGGCTGAGGATGACCCCATTGTAGGTCGAAACATGTACCAATATATAAAATATATATTTGTTTATGTATTGATTTGGCGTATAATCTTAAACGATTAATTAATAAATGTATTTATTTATTTATTTATTTATTTATTTAAACACTCAAGTTTGCGAGGCTGATCCTTGTCTATACTGTTCCACCACTCTTAAACAAATGTTGCATACCTACTCTTTAGGATATTACAGGAAACACTGTCTACTTGAAATTTGGGTAGCCTTATTCATTTCGTAAGTTTAAGCACTGTGGCACATTAGGCAAAGTGTCAAATCTGTAGCGATACGAGAAACAAAACTCGTCAGAAATATATTGTGATAGCCACGTCCATGAAGAACTGTGGATATCTCCCTGATTGTTAAACAGCCGATCACCTGCTAAGTAACTGTATTGTTCAACTAGGCATCGAAATAGTTAATCTTCGATTTACTCGAGCAACAGCAAAGGTGAGGCTAAATAGATGCATTTCTCTTACATAATCAAAGGCTACTCGAACATCTCCGGGCGATGATAATATAGGACAATAGCACATTAATCTGCCCTTCAGAGTGTTTATCTCATATCTGATATTTAAAAGCAATAGCACGATTCATGTACGTGAAGATATCTATTTCCTTAGTTCGACCTAGTTTTCTGGCCGTAAATATTGAAGTTTCTCTCTTGTACTCGTTGCGCACCCTCGGTTTCAACGCCGGTTTAAGACGGAAAAATGCAACAGAGTATCCGATTCTCTTATCCCCCATTCCTTCAGGATATCAACCACGAGAGATATACAGCAGAGTATCAGATTCGACTAAAGCCACACCCAACACTTTCTCATGCCTAGGTCCTAATATAATAAAATTCACTCATTTTCTCCAACAGCGACATGACTAGAAATCTGCACTTTTAGAGCTTATAGTCCAATGCACTGCTGGAATAAATGATTTATCGATTGATTAAATCGATACTACTCTATCATCTTTCTTGGCAACGTGAGACTATATAGGCCTAATTCGGTGTGTCAGTTTCCGAAAACATTGTAATTACAGCAAGAACACTCTCTGCTAATCTTTCTCAAGCAAAGTAATAAATCCCCAATTCAATATTGTGTCAAAACCTTGATAATTTTTAAATAACCCACAGTTTAATAAATGTATGTAAATCCTGAAAAGCAGTTCCCCACAAACATCATAATTATTTTGATTTATGTCAGTGTTGCAGCAAATGAACTATTTGCACACGCTACTAAATACGCTACGTTAACGTTGATTATCTGACAGATTACACACACACACACCATGTATATGAGGCCGTCCTTGATAGTTCGATTAAATAATTATATCTTTGTTGAAAACAATCAATATTTGCCCTTCAGTTGACTTCTGTAGGGGTGGTCTCCCTTAACCCTGTCTCACTGCAAGGTAGCAGCTTTGGAATATTGTACTCATACTATTCCCTGAGTACTGGGCTGCCTCTTCCGTCATCGCGGCCGTACCGTAGGTCACCTACTCCGCCATTGGTGCTGTTGAGGTCTTCACATGTCACCCTGTGCAAGGGGCCTGCGTTATACTCCACAGGACTGGGTCCCTGTCAGAGCCGCTACTATAGCCCCGACTATAGTACTGTTGCCAACCCACGCGACATGAACGCGCCTGGTGAGAGTTATCCTTGTAAATACAGATTTCATGGAGCAGGTTAAGGAGACTGTATGGTTCAAGGCTGAAGGAGTCAACTGGGATACAGTCCTGAGGGAAGAGTGGTACATGGACAGACAGAAGTGGCGAGAGCTCATATACTACACACAGGCAACTGGAGTGGTAACCGATGGTGATGAATTCTGGAAATTAAGAAGTAATTATGAAATATATTGAAAAATGAAAAACACATCAGAAACAATACGAAAGAGGAGATTGCAATTTTTTAGACATTTGTACAGGATGGATGACTGTAGGTTAACCAAGCAGATCTTCACATTCCTGTGGAACAAGAGGTCAACAACAACCTGAGTACAAGAAGTCAAATAGGATTTGGAAAGAAACTATATCAGAGAAGAAGATACACCACAGAGAGATATTTTAGGCAAAAATTGCTAAAAATGGAAGGATTCCGAGGGTGGAAGGGAAAGAAAACTGGCTCGAAATGGTCCAAGGAAAGGAAGAGGAAATATAGTGAGATGATGAAGGAACATTGGAGGAAGAAAAAGGAACAGCAAAGGACAGAGCATAGAAATTGGCTCCTGGTCCCTAGACGACCGAAACGAAAACAATAATATTAATAATGAAAATATTGAAAAAATCACAGATTCCATCAGAAAAAAGAGACTGAAATTCTATGGCCACATACAGTACATAGAATGGATGACAATAGGATAACAAAAAAACAAAGCAATTGGCTGATAGATTCACATGACCTACAGGGAATTGGTATTAACGAATAAATCATTCACAATAAACCGAAAATTATAACCCTAATAAACAGACATACACATTTGCAGAGTAACCACACAGAAGAACTTAGGATGGACAGAGGGGAACACAGTGAATAGATATTGGGAAGAAATAAGGAAACATTGTGCTAAATAAGTTCTAACGCACTCTTTAGTTGGGCATATTATAGTAATAACAATAGAATATAAATAATTCATGCTTTTGGGCTAATGCCCAATGAAGATTATATATTGGTCTTTTAAATAATATTAGATTATCAAGAGTGTTATTTTATATTAGATAATATTTTTAATTTAAACCATACGTTTCGGAGAAACCTTGCCTCCTTTTTCAATGGAAATAAACAATGTGGCCAAAGAAAGTATATCAATGAGATTACAAAAAATATATATAAATTCCTCTGTTCGTCACCAGAGAGCAGCTGCCAGAAATTACTCTATGGACCATGGTGGAACGGCGGACAGAGTAGTAAGTAACAAGAAGGTAAAGGGGGCGGTGTGAAAATATAGAAACTTCTCGAAGAATGAGGAGGGGGGGGGGAGGGTTAGATGGATATAAGGAAACATAAACAAAAGGGAAGTGCAGCTGAACGATACCTAACGTCATACAGTCAACGGCGAAAAAACAGATGGAAACTCCTCCAGTGACGAACAAAGGAGATCAAATCTAGGCTCTGAGCCCTAGAGGGAAAATGTACAATTTTAAATATGTGAAGAACAGAGAGACTGAGAGGAACTATCTCCCTAGATCCTTAATAACTGGTAGCCAAGTGTCACTTAGCTGATATCCAGTGTCTCTGTTAAAATTATTGGGATTTTTACGAATTTCAACTGCCTCCCTTATAATTCTAGACCAGTTGTGCTTAACAAGGGCAAGCGCATGAGCATCCTTGAAACATACATCGTGCCCTGAAGACAGGGCATGTTCAGCTATAGCTGATTTGTCAGGTAGGTTTAGACGGATGTTCCTTTGATGCTCTTTGATGCGAGTGGCAACAACTTCGTTTATACATAATATTTCGTTCCTGAAATGAATAAAACTCTTTATCATAGGATTCTCTGTCCTTCCTCTACTTCAAATTATAACTTACTTGCTTTCGTCAAACACATGACTATACTCTTTCTCTGATACATTATTTATTTATTTATCACAAATTTATGCTTCATTTCTCATGTTTCAATACATATATATAATCGTTCTTCGATATTACTACCACTTTGCGGAATTTTCCGATGTTACAACAAATCTACGGAATATACGTTCGCAATCGCAACGAAATCGTTCTAAGTAAAATTTTAACGCTCTAAAATGTCAATGAAAAATATTAACGATGTCTAAGATCATCGATCAAGCTTTCAAAATACGTCTAAGTAACGTATGAAAATAACTATTGCAATTACTAGAAACTTACTAAAACTTTCAAGACAATACAATAACATAGGTTATAAATGCAAATATGTTGGTCAACATTCTGGAATAACGTGTACAAGATCTAACTACATATGTGTGAAATGCACTGGTCTACCTTCTCTTTGAGATCGTTGGTGACGGACCTGATGACGCCTGTGTCCTCGGAATCTCGCCATGTGCTTTCGGGAATGTAGCGTACTCCTACAGACTGGCTGCATTATGTCATCTCTGTTATGACTGGACTGTAATGAAGGTGAACGAACTGGATTGATGTTACCAAACAGGTTTCTAGCTGGATCCTCTCCTGCCGGCCCGCTTCCCCCGTTCATGATGGTGAAACGTACTCGCCACAGCTCTAGTTGCCTCGCATCCTCCAGTCCTGGGTTCCTCGCCGTCTCCATCACGAATCCGCTCGTCTTCTTCTTCTCAGATCTAGATGTTCTTTGAAGTCGGTAGTTTGCAGTTTTCTTTCCTTGACAAGAAATCACCTCCATGTCGTGAATTTCCCTCGTACTAGCTTGTAACGTTCTGTGAGCGAAGACGGCGGTGTTCTGCAGCTCGCTGTTCATACTGCTATGTCATCCTGGTCATTTCTGGATCTCACCGGTTTAGTATAGTTCTACTTTCCCAACATGATGAATTTAAACATCATTCTCACTACGAAATAATGTGTAGTCATAGTTCTTCTCCTCCGACCTGAAGTTTTATCCATTCTTGTGTAGATTGATAAATTCTTAATAGTTTAGATCTCACTTCTTCAGATTTTCTTCCTGCGTAGTTACATGTTCGATGTTCAGTTTCTAACTTTCCAAAATTCTATCTCGTCGTAGATTTCTTCCTTAAATGCAGTGAATAACTTCTTTCTTAATAGTGTTGACTTATAATACTTAATTCTGCGTTTCCATGACTTGTTGCTTCCTCTCGAAGTCCCGGGTTCACAAAGACCTTTGTCTATACTTTTCGAAGAGTGAATATAATTACGTCTTGTCTCCTCGACGGTCCAAAATAGAAAGAGCCTCGACTCCTAGAGTCTCCTAGCTTACTCGCTCAGATTTCCCCCGCAATTCTGGTCAACTAGCCTCCAACCTCCATGAATATTGACAAATTCATACATAACTTCTCTCTCAGTCATTTAATTTAAAATCCGTTTTGCCAATTAAATTTATTTTTCTCTGCTGGTGAATTCAATATGTAACACTCTTATAAAATATTAAAATAAAGATTTTAATATTTATTCCTTCCTCAGTATTCAAACTATTCTTTTTATTGGTTCTCGTCAAAAAGTGGCGCGCTTCTGACACGCGTCTCTTCCCCCACCTTTGATAGTGGCGTGTGTCTGACCTCAAGTCAACCTTGCTCTCTCCCCCTGGATCAAAAACAGGGTTCTCGCAGCGAACCTCGCTAAAAGTGTCGACTTCCAGGACAATACTTCTGTCATTTACTCTTGGTTAAAAATTACCAGATCATAAAATCTCTATTATTTCTTGAAATAAAAATATTTCTTCAGGCGAAATTTTTTCCAAATGCTTATATAAACATTCTCTTCCATCCACACTGCAAATTTAGTCAAAAATTCCAAATTTAAATTATGCCATTTTTCTGAGGTGGTCCTCGGTTCGTACTCTCCCCGTATATTCTAGAGGCGGTATGTTGGATATCCGAAGCAACAGCTGGATTCGTAGACCCTGACTGCTCCGGCGCAAAATACTAGTCAAGGATCTACCTCCAACTAGACCCTGGCGAATATACGTGGCGGAAATTACAATACAACTGTGAATTACATGAAAAATACACTTAGCTCACGGTAAAACACCTACCTTATTCTCGGGGATCTCGTGGTCAGCCTCTCTGGACCTAAAATGGGTTTCACAGTTGCATCTCCTTATATCTAAAATGAATCATGACGACACGGCTTCTAATAAAACTAAACGATTTAATAACAAAATGTAAACTAAGGCTAAACATTCACACAACAAAATAAAATACACACTCCCATTCGCTCATCTCCACACTCACGCCACTGAAAGATCTGCGTTCGATGAACATAATGAAAAAAATTGGTGTAGCTTGTGTCCATACAGCAAGCTGTACAATGGTTACACACTTCTGTGGATTTACATTCTTCTGGCACGCTCCCAAGCACATATGGGCGCTCGGCGCACGCGACCCTCGCCACGTGTCCGATGACATAACATTCACCGCTGCATTCCCAGTCTACCTGGTTTAAAAAAGAAAGAGCGCGAGCCGAGCGATTCACAACATCTCTCCCCATTTGTGTGGCCTGACCTATCTATGGCCTTGGCTAGAAACGAGACTTAAAGAAGTCCTCGCTATTCCCGCCTGGTCTACAAATGAGCTCCCCATAACAACAAAAACTGTGTTAAAATGATGCTTATTGACGTCAGACAAATACGTGAATTGTACGCAAATCCTACATGCTATTGATATAAAACTTCTACACACACTCTCATTCATACTCTCGCATTGTGACGTCCCAATGGAGTTCATTTCATTCGCACTGAACAAGAAACAAACCACATACAGTCACATACTCATTCATACTCTAACCTCTACGTTAAACAAACTATAAACTTCCTCTTCCTAACATGTTATACACTCGATTGGCAAATAATAAAGGTTAACACTAAATGAATGTATAATGACGCTTATAGCATCAGCTTTAGTCCTATCAAAGTTATAGCGTCTAAATACACTCGAGCCTGCGCTCTGATCTAGCAGTTATGTCAAATACAGTGAACTGTGATCCTTAAAATCTTCTACATCACCAGAAATAACCACCACCAGTCTCTCCTATCTGATCTGGTGTCAAAATAGTTTAAATACATTCGACCACTTAAGGTGAAACATATGCTGTTACATGTCTGTGCTTAATAATCTCGATAAAATTATAGCATAACAGCTGTCATCATTAATTTCCCGTTCCAATTTCAACCGTGACCCTTCCTGTCCTAAATCCCAGGTCGTGTATAACAAAATAAGGAGTACTCTCTACTCACACTTTAATGCCTTGCCCAAACCTAGTCATGCCCACGCAATGACTGTACTATAAAATGCGGAACACACCTTCGCAAAAACCTCGCATGCCAACTACATACGGAAATACATAAAAAACACTATCAAAGGGTTATCAACTCCACTTCTTTCAACCTGGCATTCCTACAAAAGGGCATAATTTCTCAGCGTTGTCACCACAATCGCTGGTCTTATGAACAATAACAACAATTGTTAAATTATTAATTTATACATCTTAACGTCTTCTGGAATTCACGATACTGACCTCCTCACTTAATACTCTTGAAGCGATACTCTGATAAGTATGAACTGTCGTGCATACATTTCATAAAAATACTACATCTCATCTTCACACATCTGGGTTCGACTTTAATCAGAGAAGGAATATAATGTCTACAACGTGACATGATATTACTCCTCGTAAATATTTAATCACAACATCATATCTATGTGTTTGTGTAACAAGAATCTATCACGACGAGGATGTCAAACGATAACTACCCTAACGTCGGATGATAATTAATCTTCCAAGAAGATTCTAGCTTCCAATAAATTAAATGACTGAAAGTTCATAGCTTTCTTCAATAAAAACATACAGTTAGTCATATTCGTATTCTCTTCATTCAGAACGAATGTCTATGAGTTCTGACGATAATAATCGTGTCCACGTTAAATGTTTATTTTCCACAATGTGACATGATATTTCACAATATTCTTTCTTGACGTTTCTTCTCGACGGATAAAATACCCAAATTAAACCAATAAAAAATAATTTAATGGGTAACATAGACGAAAATGTCTATCACCTGCACTCAGAATGAATACAAAAACGTCGAAAATAAATTACTGTTCCTTAAAGGAAATTACAAAAAGCTTGTTCCTCGACAAGTAAATAATCTCAGTTCAGAAACTGGATTCCTAACAAACTAAGTTAATAGCGTCGCAAGACGATCAACATAATAAATTTTGTAAGAGCGCTAAAAATTCGTCAGCATTCCTTCCTTCAGAGGGTAAGCAAAGCCGGCGGTCACATGTCATAGATGTACGGCATGTAAAAGAACCTTCCATTAACTACAATTTTGTGAAGCAACATTTTTAGGTTAGATTTGATTAATGCTCATTAAGTTCCAACGTTCTGTACCAGGTGCTGGTAGTGGTGGCATCTACAGTAGTAGCCAAGGGCGCGGCTATGAGTCGTGGAAGGTAGCATTTGGTAGCAAAAGAAGGAACTACTTGAAATTGATCGTCTGCAGTCCATACCTGAATTACAGATAACACACACTAATAAAGCCATCACAATTGCATCAGTCCATACTGAAAGGGCCTCAGTCCAGTTGAGTCAGTTTTGAGTAAAATGCAAACAACTGTTTAATTCCCTTAAGTCGTATCCTTAGTTTTTAAAAGCTATCCAGTATCATAGCCACCATTATGATGAATATTATATCATAAAAAAACTTGACATTCAAATGTTTACCTAGTGTGGGTGATGAAAATAAGACGATGGACCTGCCCTTTCTGCACGATATGATATACGTTGATACTATTTTTAGCCTACTTTCGATTTTTGCAAAATATGAAAGTAGACTTATGAGATCAACACAGGGCGAAAAAAGTGTGTCTGTCTGTGTGTGTGTGTATGTGTGTGTGTGTGTGTGTTGCAACCATTCTGATTGCAAGGCTCAACTCTTTTGTTAGGTAAGAAAATGGCGCCTGCTGGGAGGGCAGTTTGCATCTCTGTGTGGCATGGCAGGTGGCCTTGCCAATGAAGTTAGATATTTTGTATATATTTTTTGATGCTATTTTGTTTATATATATATATATCTTTGATTTTCTTGTTAAGTCCATACTGCTAGATTTTGTATTAGAGTATCTGTCCGTTTTATCTTTGGAGATAGGGTATTATTCCATGTTAGTAGCTGTTGGGATTCTCTATGGAGATTATTGTGATGCATAAGATGATTCTGATTGTAAGGAAGATTTGGTTAGGTTTAGTGGTGAGGTCTTAATATTAGCAAGAATGTCGTAAGTTATATATAAAGAAAGTTGTTGGTACAATTCAAGAAATAAAGAAGAAGTATTTTTAGAAAGATGAGACCGATATTTAATGTGGAGTGAAGAGAAACGTGATAGTGTGTGTATGGAAGAACCATATGGAACGCATTCTCCGTAGTGTAAATATACACCACGCCCCAGCTTGTGAAATACCCCATTGTACGGTTACGGTTCGAACAAGGTGAACGCGAATTGAACGAAATTTGGTACAAAGGTAGCACTATCAAAGGACACCTCATTGTCATGTTTTATATCGCCGCCATCTTGACGGAAACGTAATGGCGGCCACACAAATGTTCAAAGCTTAAATCAAATTACGACTAACCTAATCATTCGATCTCTACCAAATTTTGCAACAACATACCTTTATGGGGGAGCATCCTTTGACCAAACTAGTAAGTCATCAGCGTAATAGTTTGCGGATGGCGGCCATCTTTGTGTGAAAATCGATTCCCCCTATTAATTCGAACACGGTGAAACCGAATGGAACGAAATTTGGTACAGAGGTAGCACTAGCAATGGGCACCTCAGTGTCATGTTTTATATCGCCGCCATCTTGATGGAAACGTAATGGTGGCCACACAAATGTTCAAAGCTTAAATCAAATTACGATTAACCTAATCATCCGATCTCTACCAAATTTTGCATCAACATACCTTTATGGAGGGAGCATCCTTTGACCAAACTAATAGGTCATTAGCTTAATATTTTGCTGATGGCGGCCATCATTGTTTGAAAATCGATTCCCCCTATTAATTCGAACACGGTGAAACCGAATGGAACGAAATTTGGTACAGAGGTAGCACTAGCAAAGGGCACCTCAGTGTCATGTTTTATATCGCCGCCATCTTGACGGAAACGTAATGGCGGCCACACAAATGTTCAAAGCTTAAATCAAATTACGACTAACCTAATCATTCGATCTCTACCAAATTTTGCAACAACATACCTTTATGGGGGGAGCATCCTTTGACAAAACTAATAAGTCATCAGCGTAATAGTTTGCGGATGGTGGCCATCTTTGTGTCTTAATCGATTACCCCTATTAATTCGAACACGGTGAAACCGAATGGAACGAAATTTGGTACAGCACTAGCAAAGGGTACCTCAGTGTCATGTTTTATATCGCCGCCATCTAGACGGAAACGTAATGGCGGCCACACAAATGTTCAAAGCTTAAATCAAATTACGATTAACCTAATCATCCGATCTCTACCAAATTTTGCATCAACATACCTTTATGGAGGGAGCATCCTTTGACCAAACTAATAGGTCATTAACTTAATATTTTGCTGATGGCGGCCATCTTTGTGTGAAAATCGATTCCCCCTATTAATTCCAACACGGTGAAACCGAATGGAACGAAATTTGGTACAGAGGTAGCACTAGCAAAGGTCACCTCAGTGTCATGTTATATATCACCGCCATCTTGACGGAAACGTAATCGCGGCCACCCAAATGTTAAAAGCTAAAATTTAATTATGACCAACCTAATGATCTAGTCTCTACCAAATTTTGCAACTACATATCATTATGTGGGAAGCATATTCTGACGAAACTGCAAGATCATCAGCCCAATAGTTTGCAGATGGTGGCCAAGTATGTGTGCAAATCGATTCCCCCTATCAATTCAAACACGGTGAAACCGAATTGAACGAAATTTGGTACAGAGGTAGCACTAGCAAAGGGCACCTCAGTGTCATGTTTTATATCGCCGCCATCTTGACGGAAACGGAATGACGGCCACCCAAATGTTAAAAGCTTAAATCAAATTACGACCATCCTAATAATTTGATCTCTACCAGATTTTGCAACAACATGCCTTTTTGTGGAAAGCATCTTATGACTGACTACAAGGTCATCAGCCCAAGAGTTTGCAAATAGCGGCCATGTATGTGTGCAAATCCATTCCCCATATCAATTCAAACACTGTGAAACCGAATTGAATGCATTTTTTTACAGAGGTAGCACTTGCAAAGGGCACCTCCTATTCATGTTTAATATCCCTATAGCACGTTGTATTTCAACAAGCTTCTACAACCAACATTCAATTATACTCCTTGAAAAGTACAAAGAGTTAAAACAATACCCATGCATTTAGGAGAAAGTAGGCTATATGTTCTTTACTGAATATCTTGTTCTTTTATTCTATGCCAGAATACAGACAAAGTCCACGGAGAACTAGAGGAGGCGAACGCACGACAAACATCATCAATCCGCTCAGTTGTTGCCTATTAGATAAGGAACCGCGGGAACAGAGGAAGTAAATTCGCGCGGCAACTGTCTTCAGTGTTGCAAATGATATATCGACTGAGGCCCTTTCTCTGTGGAATTATGAAACGAATGCATCGATTTCTCTGCTTTCTGAGCACGGGACTAAGGTCCCGCCGTTATAGCATGTAAGTTTAATCCTAAGTAATACGATTCTGGCAATAACTCATTTTCACCAAAATTATGACTGAGGCCCTTTCAGTATGGACCGACACCGGTTATCAGAGAGATTCTACACACACTCAAAGTGCACGGGGCAACATGACCGCGTTGTCGCAGTCCCTAAACTGAGGAACCAACCAACCAACCATCATTTTAAACCATAATAGAAATGTATTAATTTATTTCTTGGGATGGCGAAAAGTAAATGTACAGGGTCATAATGTGTGTGCGCGCGGGCAAGCTGTGACTGGCGCAGATCACCGCCGCATGATAAATATAAAATAATTGATATTTTAACTTTCAGTCGGTCAACACAATATAATTCCAATTACTGGAATACAGTAAAACTTCGTTTAACCGTCACTCTTTAAACCGTCAGTTTCTGCTAACCGTCATTGCTGTAATAGCATGATAATACTGCAATAACAAAGTGCTTTAAGGTGCAGTGACGCGTTCGCTTTGTTTACTTACTCTATTTTAGTGGGAAGTGAGTGTACCTGCCCACCATAGAATGAGTGATGGCGAAATTGTTGCCAGCGTAAGTGCCACCGAAGAACAAGAAGGGGCTGATGAAGACGAGTGTTCAGATCATGACGAAAAACAAACTGTTAGCCACTAGAGCAGTGGTTCTGAACCCGTAGACGTCTGCGGACCACTCAGCCTGAAATTGAATGGTGTACGGACCACCTCGCCCCCCACACACCCCATCCCTCCCCCTCCTCTCCCCAATACACCTTATCAGTTGTAACCCTTCCTCAATAACACATAGGCCATAGGCCTATTATAAAGATATTTCAATTCAAAACCTGATAGCCATCGCCGCGAATACGTTCGGACGATTCTCGTTCAACGCACTTTGTTTTCGAAATCCCCATTTATTGGACACTTTCTTATACGTGCTGGTGAACCCTTTTCTCCCGCGGACCACTCCCGAGGCATTCGCGGACCACCGGTTAAGAACCACTGCACTAGAGGCTGAAACAATGCTGTCCAAGTGTATAGAAAGGTTTGAAATTCAAGAAGAGGCCAATGCAACGCAAACACTACTGCTCCGAAAAATACGAAATATTGCCGCGGTGAAAGATCGAGCATCAAGGAGGCAGAAGAAAATGTCTGAGTATTTTCAAGCTACATGAACTATTTCACCTGCAAGTTTGTATTACTGTACAGTACATTAATTTACCACATTTGTAGCTACTGTAAGGATGTTTTTAACATGTAATAAATAGTTTTATTTGCTATTACAATCGTGTTTAATTTCTTTTCGCTCTGAAATATATTACATTACATTACTGTGAGAGTGACATCTGTCTATAATATAATTGATTGAGGTCATGTTTTTGAGGAATAATACAGTGTTCCTGTTATCCGTCTATTCGCTCAACCGTCACGACCACGGTCCCGACGATGACGGTTAATCGAGTTTTTAATGTATGTGAAAATATATCGTGAAATAAATTTCATGTGATTAAGATAAATGTGTACTATTGAACAAGGAGAAAACTAGGGTATGACATGCTTCGCTCGTCAAGCGAGCATCATTAGATCCAATTATACAAGGCTTTGGAAAACACTACCAAACATACAGTGACAAGCAGACAGTCTCTGCCCTCCAAAAACATAACAAAAACAAGAAGTTCCGTGACGAACTAAAGAGCCTACTTTTCTCAAAATATAAGATTCATTCCAATGATTAATCTATATTGACCTAATTAGAATAATGACGAAATTGAGTTGGTAATTTCGACATTTTTAACTATTTCGAAATATAACTGGCATAATGTTGGCTTGAATACTTTCTGATATATTGATATTAGGGTAAAAAAATAGAGACAGCATTTATTAACAGTTGGCAACCCTGGTTGCTATTAAGAATACGCATAATCATATCTGTTATAGTACACATAGCACATACGAAATTTGGTTGAAATCCAATTGATAGTATAGATGTTACTAGTATTTACAATTGGTCCTAACAGCAGGCTTAGAATCATGTTGGTAGTACTGAGGTCCATTAGTTACTCCAAATTAATCTAGAATGTCAGGTACTATACGTGTGCATAGTTTAAAGCTGTCGGCTTGCATACTTTCTGATATATTGGTATTTGGATAAAAACAATAGAGAGTGCATTCATTAACAGTTGGCAGCCCTGGTGGCTCTTAAGATTACGCTCAGTCATATATGTATATATACACATAGTGCATACGACATTTGGTTGAAATCCAATTGATAGTGTAGAAGTTATATGCATTTAAAATGTGGACCTATCAGCAGGCTTATAATCATTTTGGCAACACTGCCATGTATGGCCTCCTGGAAATTGAACTGCAATATTAGTATCTATACGTGTGCTAATTTTGAAATAGCTCCCATTCATACCTTCCAAGATATCCAACATGGAGCTCAAATTTCAATTGCGATTTTTCAGCAGTTGGTAGCACTGACATCATTTTCAAATATTGGTGTGTGATATTCAGGTATAGATCTTTACTCCTACCAAATTTTGTTTCGATTGCTGCAGCCGTTTAGGAGTTGATAGGGGAGACAGACAGACACACAATTGCCCGATCTCATAAGTCTACTTTTTCCTCATTTTTGCAAAATGTGAAAACTAGGCTAACAAAAAAATTAATAATCGTCACAAAACTTCGTACGTGTGGTAATTATTACTGATAAATTTTAAGGCATTAAGCAACCAAAGAAAGAACTATTTCTTTTAATCACATGTAATTTATTTCAGGTTATTTTTAGCCTATTTTCATTTGCGAAAAATAGGCTTATGAGATCATCTTTCGTCCGTGCGCGCGCGCGTGTGTGTGTGTGTCTAATAAATTCTTAACAGCTGGTGCGATTTCAATGAAACTCAGTGAGGTCATAGTACTATTTCGGCCGATCCCGACCGAGCCCTTCAAATTTTATTAAGACTCACCAATCCAAATTGGCGACTGTGCGAAACATTTCACCAGTATTCTATATCTTCTGAAGTCGGAACTATTCTGTACGGTGATAAAGGTAGAGTGAATTTCAAAAACCTGTTAACTACAAAATGAACATGGCGGCCAAACAAAATTGAATCTTTTAAATAGACTTTTCTCGCGATTGAATGATCCAAACGCAATAAAACGTGGTTCAACAAATGTTTATATACATTGTAATGCACTCGCATCTAAGTTAATTCAATTGTTTACATAACCTTAACATGGCACCTGTGCAAACTTTTTAAATTAAGTTTGTATTTCTTTTTTTTTATTAATGTTTTTATTAATTAATTGAAGTGAACGTTTGAATAATGAACCTACGCAATAATCGTCATCTAATAGTACATAACACTATGTCCTATATATATAACATCCAACATGGCGACCGTCCGAAATGTTTAGACGGTTCTCAATATCAACTTATCTATGACAGCAATCAAAATTAATACGTCAATAACTAACTAACTAACTAACTGAAATGTTGTATGTTGATAGAAGCTATGAACATAATTTCACCTATGGGACTTTCAATAACCTGGTGAGTACAGATCCAACTTGGCGGCGACGCGAAGTATAAATATTTAAATGGACGTTTCTCGCGATTTAACCATCCGAGCGCAGTGAAACTTGGTACGGTAAATGCTAATACAAATTTTAATCCAGACATCTAATTTATTTCAATTCTTTTTCATAACCACAAGATGGCAGCTGTGCGAAATTTTAAAATCTCGTTTTTATTTCTTGTGTCCTAATCATGCGATTTAAGTCTAAATACTACACCTACACAATAATCTTCATGTAATAATGCAGAAATCATATATAAAAATCCAACATGGCGACCATCCGAAATGTTTAGAAAGTTCTCAATATCTACGAATCTATTACAACAATCAAACTGAAATTTTGTATGTTGATAGAGTCAATTAACATAAGTAGGATATATGAAAATAGGCTGTACATTTCTTCACGTAACTACTTTTTTCACATATTACAGGTATTGGAATCATCTTTTGTTGACCGACTGAAAGTTATAATATCAATTGATCGTGTGGCCTCCTGAGAGGCCGAGTGCAGGTCATTCTAGTTGACACCCGTGGGCTACCTGCGCGTCGTAATGAGGATGAAATGTTGATGAAGACGGCACATACACCCAGTCCCCGAGCCACGGGAATTAACCCCAGGAGATTAAAATCCCTGATGGCCCGGCCGGGAATCGAACCCGAGACACGTCGGGTCAAAGCCCAGCGCGCTAACCATTTAGCCACCGAGCCGGACACAATATCAATTGTCAATAAGGCAACACTGAAATATGGCTTCAAAGCTATGCTGATGATAAATGTATTCAAAGACAGGTTTACAACTTGTTTAAATTGATCTCCTAAATAAGAATCCTGGAACTGCTACCTTTTCATTTGTTCTCGCCTTGCTTTGCAAAATACACATCAAAATTGATCGTTTGTCGATATATCACACTCGAATGCCTACAGAAACGCAATAACGTTGAGATATGCGGGATTAAATGTTCTGACAATGAAGAGTACAAATTGTTGGCAATAACCTCGACACTCCAATTGTGTAGAGGAAATGGCTTGTTTGGTCAGAATGAAGCAATTACTACTCGTAAGTACTCCATTAGCCGCGCTGTACTCGATAAATGATGTGGGGATATTGATTTCCGCGATGGAACTTTATCGATACTGTTAAATGTTTCACCGTGATTCATAAAGCTGGATAGACTGACAGTGTCAAACCTATTATGACATCTCACAATGGGATATCGCGTGTGTCAAACTCGCCGGAAGGCGAGAGGACTTTTACTAAATTGATAAGGGATGAGCCATCAGCAGTTGCTATGACAACGCCACTGCACGAGATCACATTCAGTTTTTCCATCTGTCTGTTGGAAGCGACTTCGGTATCAGAACTGTGGGAAGCGGCTAACTAGTACCATGCTGAACTTCTATGCCCAAGGTCGCTGGTTCAAAGCCGGCCAAAGTCGTCGGATTTTCTAAGAGCGCTAAAAATCCCTCAGCATGCTTTCCTTTGGAGGGGAAGTTCCAACGTTCGTTGCAAGTTGCTGGATGCGGTGGCATCTAGTAGCCAAGTTTACAGCTAGGTGTCGTTGACGTTAGTATATGGTACAAAATTAAGAACTACTTAAAATTGGCCGTCTGCAGACCGTACCTGAATCACAGACAAATACAGTCATCACAATTAACACCGTTTATCAGACAGATTCTACACACACCCAATGTACACGGGGTTACATGACCACGTTGTCACAGCCCCTAAACTGAGGAACCAACCAACATCTCTGCGGGAGATAAAATTTTGCGTGAAGAAGTAACAGACTGTTAGATAGTTACACATCAGTTCCAAACCTTGCATAAGGACAGTGTGATCACAAGTATAACAAGTAGTTCGGTGAAGAACTATACAGCCTATTTTCATATATCCTGCTCACGTTAATTGCCTCTATCAACATACAAAATTTCAGTTTAATTGCTGTAAAAGATTCGTAGATATTGAGAACCCTCTAAATATTTCAGATGGTCGCCAGGTTGGACTTTTATTTTTGTACTATTATATTAAGATTATTGTGTACGTGTGGTATTCAAACTTCAATCGCATGATTAGAACACAAGAAGTAAAAACGAGATTTTAAAATTACGCACAGCAGCCATCTTGTGATTATGCAAACAATTGAAATAAATTAGATGCCAGTGGATCAACATTTGTAAGCATTTAACGTGCAACGGTTCACGGCACTCGGATAGTTAATTCGCGAGAAACGTCCATTTAAATATTTATACTTCGCGTCGCCGCCATGTTGGATTGCTCACCAGGTTACTGAAAGTCCTATAGGTGAACATATGTTCATAGTCTCTATGAACATACAAATTTCAGTTTGGTTGCTGTAAAAGATTCATAGATATTGAGAACCGTCTAAATATTTCGGAAGCTCGCCATTTAGGATTGTTATATGTATAGGCCATAGAGTTATGTACCATTCAAGGACACATATTGCCTGGGTTCATTATTCAAACTTTCACTTCGATCGCATGATTACGACACAAGAAATAAAAACTTAATTTTAAAATTTCGCACAGCCGCCATCTTGAGGTTATGTAAACAATTGAATTAAATTAGATGGCAGTACATTATAATCTGCAAAATCATTTACTGTACCACATTTCACTGCTCTCAGAGAGTTAACTCACGAGAAAAGTCTATTAAAATATTTCAAATTTGCTTGATCGCCATGTTCGTTTTGTACCTTACAGGTTTATGAGTTATACATAGGTAAACTTATATCAGTACCCTTTATCACCGTACAAAACTGCAGGGTGATATCTGTATTAGTTTCGGAGATATAGAATGTCAGTGAAATATTTCACACAGCCGCCATTTTGAGGTTATGTAAACAATTGAACTAAATTAGACTCCAGTGCATTGCAATGTGTATAAACATTTGCTGTACCAAGTTTCATTACGTTTGGATAGTTAAATCGCGAGAAAAGTCTATTTAAAAGTCTCAACTTCGCTTGGCCGCCATGTTGGTTTTGTAGTCACCAGGTTTTTGAAAGTCTCATAGGTGAACATCTAGTAGTGCCCTTTATCACCGTACACAATTTCAGGTCGATATCGGTAATAGTTTCGGAGATATTGAATGCTAGTGAAATATTTCGCACAGCCGCCATGTTGGATTGGTGAGATGTAACAAAATTCGAAGGGCACGGTCGAGGTCGCGGGGAATAGTGCTATGAACTTACCGAGTTTCACTGAAATCACTCCAGCCGTTTAGATTTTATTAGGGGACACACACACACACACACCTCACACACACACACACACACACACACGCGCGCGCACACACACACGGACAAAAGGTGATCTCATAAGCCTATTTTTTCAAAATTGAAAATAGACTAAAAATGAACCCCAAATGACAAGAAGGTTACCATCCCCATAAGACAATAAAGTGATAAAAATATGCATACAAAAACGAAAAAAAAGTTAATTAACCTCCAATTGTAAAATACATTCTTGCAATAAATGAGGTCTGATCCTCCTACGAAAACCTGCATATTTTGCTATTATAGCCTATCCCCTAGTTTGCCCGGTGAAATCTACCTCCGCCTTCCGGCGTGCCGAGAGGAATTTTTATTATCACGGATACCGAATCTAAATGTTTTTTTTTTTTTTTTTTTTTTACAAAATAGTGACATCACGTAACATGCTCATGAACACTGCCTTGTTATTCTAGTTGCCTTGCTGTGTATGAAACAGAACAAGATATAAATCAACCTTCCTTGTATCCTCTATGTAACAGAGCATTATATTAAAAGGGGTTTCCATGACTCCTGTAGGAAACAGAAGATTATACTTATCGAGCTTCCGTGGTTCCTGTATGAAACAGAACATTATATTCATCAAACTTCCGTGATTCCTGTAAGAAACAGAACATTATATTCATCAAACTTCCGTGGTTCGTTTAAGAGACACAACATTATACTTATCAAGCTTCCGTGATTCTTATAAGAAACAGAACATTATGTTCATCGAACTTCCGTGATTCCTGTAAGAAACAGAACATTATATTTATCGAACTTCCGTGGTTCCTGTAAGAAACAGAACATTATATTCATCAAACTTCCGTGGTTCGTTTAAGAGACACATCATTATACTTATCAAGTTTCCGTGATTCATATAAGAAACAGAACATTATAATCATCGAACTTCCGTGATTCATGTGATAGACAGAACATTATACTTATCAAGCTTCCGTGATTCCTGTAAAAAACAGAACATTATGTTCATCAAACTTCCGTGATTCCTGTAAGAAACAGAACATTATATTTATCAAGCTTCCATGGTTCCTGTAAGAAACAGAACATTATATTTATCAAGCTTCCATGGTTCCTGTAAGAAACATAACATTATATTTATCGAACTTCCGTGGTTCCTGTAAGAAACAGAACATTATATTCATCAAACTTCCGTGGTTCGTTTAAGAGACACAACATTATACTTATCAAGCTTCCGTGATTCCTAAAAGAAACAGAACATTATATTCATCGAACTTCCGTGATTCCTGTAAGAAACAGAACATTATATTCATCGAACTTCCGTGATTCCTGTAAGAAACAGAACGATATATTTATCAAGCTTCCATGGTACCTGTAAGTAACAGAACATTATATTTATCAAGCTTCCATGGTACCTGTAAGTAACAGAACATTATATTTATCAAAGTTCCGTGATTCTTGTAATTGACAGAACATTATACTGTTACGTGCCACCCCCTAGTGGCACTTTTGTTAACTGGATTACGGTGGAGGTACAAAGCACAACACCAATTACTGCTTAATGAAATAATTAACTTTATGTGGCCAGAAAATTACACTAATCAGCAAATACAAGCAATTAGGAGCCTTACTCCAGTTTCCTCAAGTCTCTTCCTTGAGCGCTCTTGGCCCTTCCACTTGTCAACAGATCACAGAAGTTAATCCGTCCTAATGAGTACGGTAGCCTTGACAGAAACTACCTGCTCCTCTCCTTTATGTTCACCGACCACAATTACTTACGATCACTTGCTGCAGGCTATTTCGCTGACCACAAGCTGGAGAAACAATGTCACTGGATTTCGTAACTCGCACAGCACTTCGTCACCACACTTCTGTCGTATAAGATAATCGCTCGCACTAGCTCGTAAAACACAACAACAACAACTGCTAGACAGGTCGCACTTATATAGCAGGCCGGTGACTCAATAAATGCTTCTAGATCCATCCAGGGTTCACGGCTTCTCGAGGTTCCCATCGCTGGTCCAGTCACGAATATTCTGGACTACCCCTTTGTCCTAGTAGCCCTGTTGCATAAGGCACACGCAATACAGGAGGCAGGCCACAGCCCAGCCCTGGGGCAGTTGTGACTCATGCGGCGAGTGATGACACAAACTCACAGCCGTAACACCACCCCCTTCCTAAAAAGGCTGACCGTCCCGATCAATCATTGGTCCGTCTGTGTCCCTCCGTAGGCTGCCAGGCGATCTCGATGCACGATCTTCATCTTTGCCCTCGGGCTCCGCTGGATCCTGTAGACGACATCGTTGATCCGTTTCACGACTCGGTACGGGCCCTCCCAGGACTTCTGCAGTTTGGGTGACAGGCCTTTCTTCCGTAATGGGTTGAAGAGCCAGACCAGGTCGTCCTCGTGGAATCCGCCGGCATCCGTCTGCTGGTCGTATCGGGTCTTCATTCGGTCGGTCTCGATCCGCAGTTTCCTCCTCGCGAACGCGTGCACGTCCTCCAGTTGGTCGACCAGTTCTTGACAATACTGGCTTACCGGGATTGGATCATTCCCAGGTCGGCCGAAGGCAAGATCGACAGGTAGGCGGAGCTCCCTCCCAAACATGGCCCGGGCTGGTGTGCACCCGGTGGCTTCGTGCACGGCGGTGCGGTAGGCCAGGAGAAATAGTGGAAGATGTTTGTCCCAATCCCTCTGTTGCTCGCTGACGACTATTCGGAGATGGTTCTCGATGGTGCGATTGAATCGCTCTACCATCCCGTCGGACTGAGGGTGTAGTGGCGTTGTCCTTGTCTTCCGGATTCCCATCAGCTGGCATAGGTTCTGGAACACCTGCGACTCGAAGTTCCTCCCTTGGTCGGAGTGCAGCTCCAGGGGGACTCCGTACCGGCTGACGAATTCCTTCACCAGGGTCTCTGCAATCGTCGCGGCTTCTTGGTTAGGGAGCGCATACGCCTCCGGCCATTTGGTAAAGTAGTCGCTGACGACTAATATGTAGCGGTTCCCTGCCTCGCTTAACGGGAATGGCCCAGCAACATCGATGGCCACTCTCTCCATGGGGCCGCCCACGTTGTAGGTCTTCAGAGGACCCCGTCGTCTTCGTCCTGGGCCCTTGCTGGCTGCGCAATCGTGGCACCTCGCGCAGTGGTTCTCCACGTCTGTTCGGCATCCGATCCAGTAGAACCGCTCTCTCAGCTTCTCCAGGGTCTTCTTTATCCCTAGGTGTCCACCAGATGATCCTCCATGAACTTCCTTCAGGACTTCCTCCGTCATAGCCTTTGGAACGACGACTTGTTCCCGAGATGTCTTCCCGTCGGTGCTCTCCCAGGTACGGCACATGAGGCCATCCCTTACAATCAGCGAGTCCCACTGCGTCCAGTAGGACTTAAACTTTGGGCTGCAGTCACTCACAATGTTCCACCTGGGTCTGGGGACACAGGCCCTCTTCCATTCGGCTATCAGTCCCAGGTCATCAGCTTCTGCTTGCGCCCGCATGAAAGATTCGCGGCTCCAGCTCCCTTGAAGTTCCACGGTAGTCCTTCGGCACTGTATCCCGGTGTTCTCCTCCCTTCGGGCACAGAAAGTGCAGTCTTCGGGGCACGGTCTTCGTGACAGGGCGTCGGCGTTAGAATGCAGTTGGCCTTTCCTGTGCTGAATCTCAAAGTTGTACTGTTGAAGCCTCTCTAACCACCGCGCGAGTTGACCCTCGGGCTACTTGAAGTTCAGGAGCCACCGTAGGGATGCATGGTCGGTTCTGATGAGAAATTCTTGCCCGTACAGATACTTGTGGAAGTGTTCAATGGTCTTCACGATGGCGAGCAGCTCCTTCCTGGTGACGCAGTAGTTCCTTTCTGGCTTTGACAAGGCCTTGCTGAAGTAGGCCACTACTCTCTCCTCGCCGTCCACTACTTGCGACAGGATTCCCCCTATGCCAAAGTCGCTGGCATCGGTATCGACGATGAACCTTGTTCCAGGTCTGGGGTAGGCCAGAATAGGTGCGGTGCACAGAGCCTGCTTGAGTTGTTCGAAGGCACTGTGGCATTCTGCTGTCCACGTGAAGAGTTGGTCCTTCTCAGTCAGTCGATGTAAAGGTTTGGCGATGTCGGCGAATCCTTTCACGAAGCGACGGTAATAAGTGCAGAGTCCCAGGAAGCTCCGTAGTTGGGACTTGTCCTTCGGAACTGGCCACTCCCTCACAGATGCGGTCTTCTCTGGGTCGGTGCGCACCCCTTCCTCGGAGACGATATGCCCAAGGTACTGGACCCGCTTCTGGAAGAGCTGACACTTCTTGGGGCTCAACTTCAGCTGGGCAGCCCGTAGCTTCAACAAGATCTCCTTCAGGTTGCTGTAGTGCTCCTCGAAGCTTCTCCCCAGAACGATGACGTCGTCTAGGTAGACCAGGCAGGTCTTCCAGTGTAGTCCCCTCAGAATGGACTCCATTAGCCTTTCGAAGGTCGCAGGGGCGTTGCACAGACCGAATGGCATGACGGTGAACTGCCAGAGCCCGCTGCCCACAGAGAACGCAGTTTTCTCGCGGTCCTTAGGGTGGACCTCCACCTGCCAGTAGCCACTCTTCAAATCCAAGGTGGAGAACCAACTCGACCCTGATATGGTGTCCAGGGTGTCGTCGATCCGGGGTAGAGGGTAGCTGTCCTTCTTCGTGACGTCATTCACCCGCCTGTAATCCACGCAGAACCTGGTGGAACCGTCCTTCTTCTTCACTAGCACGACCGGAGAACTCCAAGGACTATGTGATGGCTCGATCACCCCTTGCTCCTTCATCTCTTCTACCATCCGGTCGACTTCGGCTTGCTTGGCGAGCGGGACACGTCGGAATGGGGCTCTAATCGGTGCGCTGTCCCCAACGTCGATTCTGTGCTGAACCAAGCTTGTCCTGCCGAAGTCTTTGCTCCCCACGGAGAAGACGTCCTGGAATTCGCGTAGCAGGTCCTGAAGTTGGCGTGATTGTTCCTCGTCTAAATGGTCCTGGGATCCTTGGTACAGCTTCTGTAGTTCTTCTGGCAGTGTGCGTCTTCTTCGGTTGTCCGTCTGCAGGTGTCCGTCTGTCGTATCTGTGATGCGGGCAATCCAGGTAACGGGCTCGCAGACTCCTAGGTTGGTGTCCCGGTGAACCGTAATGTCGTAGTCGTTCAGGTTGGACAGGCGGACGTACGGCCGAGACGTCGTGTTGATGAGAGTCTTGGCAACTAGCAATCCTTTTGTCTGGATGTCCTCATATTTTGGCTCGATGACAGCCGCCACTCCCTCAGCAGTTCCATCGACAATTACGGCAGCACTGACCTCCGTCCTGGCGGGAACAATGACGTCTTCTCTCAGCCTTACTCGTCGTGCGGTGATGGACTCGTGCGCAGGTTGCAAAGCAAGTTCCTCACCTCCGAAGTGCAGAGTGTTGGTACTCAGATCCAAGATGATATTGTTCTGGTCCAGGAAGTCCAGTCCGATGATCACTTCATTTGATACGTCAGCCACAAGCACTGGATGCTTTATCGCCCGTCGACCAATGACGAACTCCAGTGATGCTTCGCCATGTACCGGTGCGGTCTCTCCGGTCGCGGTTATTAGCTGGAGGTTCCTTTGAGTGGGTTGCACTCTCCACTTCGGGATCACGGTGGGATTGACGATGGTCCTCGACGCTCCCGTGTCGATCAGCTTGGGCCAGCTCACTCCGTTGACGACTCCGTCGACCATCAGGCTGCTATTGTCCCTCCGTAACTTCGTCACACGCACTTGGACTGCTGGGGCTTGACGACTGTCACAAGCCAACATTTGCCCCCCAAGGCTGGCTGATACTTGCTTTCCTGGGCCGCGCGGTTTCCCTACGACTGACTGTCCCGACGGAAACCCTTGGCGGCGGCGATCACCGCAGTCCTTGCTCAGGTGGCCTCTCGGCAGGTCGGTAGTCCTCTTCCGGGTCGCCTCTCTGGTTGCCTTCCGGCTGTGTCGTTGCTGGTGGTGCCGCGACTATCGAAGAAACGGCTTAGCGCCTCCATTAATTCGTCGGCCAGGGGCTTGGTCTCGTTGGGTTTTACTGGTTCGTCGACGCCCACTTGACGCACCCGCGCGTGCATTCTAGATGCCTGTTTTGCCGTCTCGAACTCAAGTGCGTGGCTCAGCGCATCTGCCAGGGTCTTATTGCGCGCGGGTCGCAGCGCCTGTTGAGTGTCCGAGTTCCGTAGCCCGTCGGTGAAGGTCTGCGTCGCAATCTGTTCCAGAAAGTCGGCCGGCGCTGTTGGATAGGCGAGCCTTACGAGGCGTGCGATGTCCATCTCGAACTCCTGCAGGGTTTCCGCGTTATTCTGTACCCGGGTCCGGAGCTGCATCTGGTAGGCCTGCTGAAGATGGCTATCTCTATATCGGGACTCCATATGGGCGATCAGTGAAGCGTAGTCCTGGGATCCAGTCGGGATGGCCTGAAGGACGTTATGGGCGTCGCCTCTCAGCGCTACAATGAGAGCTGTAGCCTTTTCTGTGTTGTTCCAGTTATTTATGGAACAGGCTGCCTCGAACTGACGTAAGTATGTGCTCCACGGGACCTTTCCGTCGAAGGTTGGGGGCGTCACTCTGCTATGTCCCGTTCCTGACATTCCCGGTGTAACTGTGGGCGGGCGTTGACGCAGCTCGGCAACTTCCTCTCGTAGAGCGTTGAATTCCTCTTCCACCCCCGTCAGTGGGCGTTGGCGCAGCTCGGCAACTTCCTTTTGTATGGCGTTGAATTTCTCCTCCACCCCCATCAGCGGTCGTTGGCACAGCTCGACAACTTCCACTTGCAAGGCGTTGAACTTCTCCTCCACCCCCATCAGCGGGCGTTGACGCAGCTCGGCAACTTCCACTTGTAAGGCGTCGAACTTCTTTTCCACTGCTGCTACTTCCTCACGTAGGCCCTGTTCTAATTTCCTTTGGCTCTCCTCTAATTTCGTCAGCAGACACTCTTCCAGATTTTTCTGGCCATCCAGAAATTTGGCGGTTAGGTCCTCTGCTAGCTTATTCTGACCTTCTTCTAATTTGGAAGTTAGGTCCTCGGCTAAACTTTTCTGGCTGTCTTCCATCTTCTTCTGGCCGTCTTCCAATTTGGCAGTTAGGTCTTTGGTTAAATTCTTCTGGCCGTCTTCTAATTTGGCAGTTAGGTCCTTGGTTAAATTCTTCTGGCCGTCTTCTATGCCATTTAACTTTTCTAGCAATGCTGCCAATTGCGCCTCCATTTTAGTTGTTTGCCTTGTAAAAGGCATGCACTCGCAGGAAAATTAGAGAAAATGACCTGCTCGGGTTTTGAAACCAGGACCGTCAGGTGTTGTGCTTGAGTTCGTAATCCAGCTTCTGACACCAGTTGTTACGTGCCACCCCCTAGTGGCACTTTTGTTAACTGGATTACGGTGGGGGTACAAAGCACAACACCAATTACTGCTTAAAGAAATAATTAACGTTATTGTGGCCAGAAAATTACACTAATCAGCAAATACAAGCATTTAGGAGCCTTACTCCAGTTTCCTCAAGTCTCTTCCTTGAGCGCTCTTGGCCCTTCCACTTGTCAACAGATCACAGAAGTTAATCCGTCCTAATGAGTACGGTGGCCTTGACAGAAACTACCTGCTCCTCTCCTTTATGTTCCCCGACCACAATTACTTACGATCACTTGCTGCAGGCTATTTCGCTGTCCACAAGCTGGAGAAACAATGTCACTGGATTTCGTAACTCGCACAGCACTTCGTCACCACACTTCTGTCGCATAAGATAATCGCTCGCACTAGCTCGTAAAACACAACAACAACAACTGCTAGACAGGTCGCACTTATATAGCAGGCCGGTGACTCAATAAATGCTTCTAGATCCATCCAGGGTTCACGGCTTCTCGAGGTTTCCATCGCTGGTCCAGTCACGAATATTCTGGACTACCCCTTTGTCCTAGTAGCCCTGTTGCATAAGGCACACGCAATACAGGAGGCAGGCCACAGACCAGCCCTGGGGCAGTTGTGACTCATGCGGCGAGTGATGACACAAACTCACAGCCGTAACAATACTGTACGTATTAAAGTTCCGAAATTCCTGTAAGAAACAGAACATTATATTTATCAAGCTTCCATGGTTCCTGTATGAAACAGAACAATATATTAATCAAGCTTCCATGGTGCCTGTAGAAAACAGAACATTATATTTATCAAGCTTCCGTGACTTCTGTATGAAACAGAACATTATATGTATCAAGCTTCCATGGTGCCTGTATGAAACAGAACATTATATTTTTCAAGCTTCCGTGACTTCTGTATGAAACAGAACATCATATTTATCAAGCTTCCAATGTGCATATATGAAACAGAACATTATACGTATCTAGTCCCCATGGTACCTCTTTGGTGGTAAGTTGATGATACGAAACAAAGTTGCTCGCTCTGTAATTTCATGCACCAGATCTTCAGGGGAGTAGAGTGTTTGGCAGAGTTCCATATCAATTTTCTGTTCTGCTTCAGTGCGTACCTCATTAGTGACCGAGACGTCCAATTACACGCAGACTGTCCACCTGGGAACCTCCCAACATGATAACAAGTCTCGAGTTCCTATCGCATGAGCTCTTCTTGGAGTAGGCTATACAGCAAAGCAGTGGAATATTGTCCTTTCGAAAACTGGCCCCTACAATAAATAGCTTGGATATTTTGAAAATTTTATTTTGGTTATTAGCCTATTTTCAATTTTGAAAAAATAGGCTTATGAGGTCACCTTTTGTCCGTGTGTGTGTGCGTATGTGTATGTGTGTGTGTGTGTGTGTGTGTGTGTGAGGTGTGTGGGTGTGTCCCCCCTAATAAATTCTAAACGGCTGGAGCGATTTCAATAAAACTCGGTAAATTCATAGCACTATTCCGGACGACTCCGACCGTGCCCATCAAATTTTGTTACGTCTCACCAATCCAACATGGCGGCTGTGCGAACTATTTCACCAGCATTCAATATCTCCGAAACTATTACCGATATCACCCTGGATTTTTTTACGGTCATAAAGGGAACTACTAGAAGTTCACCTATGTGACTTTTGAAAAACTGGTAACAACAAAACCAACATGGCGGCCACGCGAATTTGCGACCTTTAAATAGACGTTTCTCGTGATTTGACCAACCAAACGCAATAAAACTTGGTACAGTATATGTTTATACACATTGTAATGCACCGACATCTAACTTCATTCAATTGTTTACATAACCACAAGATGACGGATGTGCCAAATATTTCACCGGCATTCTATATCTCTGAAACTATTAGCGTTATCACCCTGAGATTGTGTACGGTGATAAAGGGCACTACTGGAAGTTCATCTATGAGACCTTCAAAAACCGGTTAACTACAAAACGTACATGGCGGCCAAGCGAATTTGAAAATTGTAAATAGACATTTCTCGCGATTTAATGTTCCAAACGCAATGAAATCTGGCACAGGAAATGTTTATACAAATTGTAATGCACTGGTATCCAATTTAGTTCAATTGTTTACGTAACCTCAAGATGGCGGCTTTGCGAATTTTAAAATTAAGTTTTTATTTCTTGTGTCGTAATCATGCGATCGAAGTGAAAGTTTGAATAATGAACCTACGCAATAATTTTCCTTTAATGGTACATGACTCTATGGCCTATACATTTCACAATCCAACATGGCGACCATCCGAAATATTTAGACGGCTCTGAAAATCTACGAATCTATTATAGCAATCAAACTGATGTTTTAATGTTCATAGGGGCTATGAACTTAAGTTCACCTATAGGGCTTTAAATTACCTGGTGATCACAAATCCAACATGGCGGTGACGGGAAGTATAAATATTCACATGGACGTTTCTCGCAATTTAACCATCCGAGTGCAGTGAATCTTGGTAGAGTAAATCCTTATACAATGTTAATCCGCTGGCATTTAATTTATTTAAATTTTTCCATAACCACAAGATGGCAGCTGTGCGAAATTTTAAAATCTCCTTGTCACTTCTTGTGTCCTAATCATGCGATTGAAGTTTGAATGCTACACGTACACAATAATCTTCACGTAACAGTACATAACTCTAGGACCTACATATATAAAATCCAACATGGCGACCATCCGAAATATTTAGTCGGTTCTCAATATCTACGAATCTATTACAGTAATCAAACTGAAATTTTGTATGTTGATAGTGGCAATTAACATAAGTAGGATATATGAAATAGGCAGTATAGTTCTTCACGGAACTACTTGTTATTATACTTTGTTACTTTTATTTATTTGTTTATTTACACTGATACAATTAATAATTGGACGGCTAATAAAGATTGTGCCACCAAGCAAAAGGAAACGAGGTACAGAAAAGACGAGCTGGAGAGGCTACGTCGCAGCAGACTGGAAATAATTGGTGCTGGAGGAGAAGGATGTATATAACAGAGAGAAGTGGAGGAGAAAATTTCGCACCAGCGACCATGGGACATAGCGGGAGTAATAAGGACACGGAAGAGCAAGAAGAAGGCCAATTATTTATTTATTTGTATATACTAGGGGATCTGTGCGAGAAATCTCGCATGTTCAGTAACCACCCTCCCGACTTTACTGTTATGCGGGCTTCTATAAAAATGTTTATTTGTTTAAACGCACTTTTTAAACAAACAGTCGATATTTAAGAAACCAGAGTTCAATTCGTCAATGTTGCGGGTAATTCCGTTTGAGTATTCTTTTCAATGCACAATAGGTTGTGTGCGCCCCATGTGTACAGACTACCCGCCCGGCTTTAGTGTTTTTTGGGCTGAACGCGACACAGTTTTTTCCAGGGGCTATTGTCCTGTTTATTTGTTTCAACGCTCTTTTAAATAAGTAAATATGTTTCCGTCGACTTTTCAAGAAATGCAAGATTTTTCCTGTACTATTGAGACGATTTGGAAGATTTGGGCTCAAAACGCACCTTCTAACTCCTTCTGGTTCTTGAGCTTCAGTTTTTTTTTGTCGGAACTTAGCGTATTATATAATAAATTATATGATATATATTAATTTATTAATTTATGTAACGAAGTTTGATGTATTTCAGGATTAGGGAATGACCCATCTCTTTTGGGAAAAATAGTGTTGACCGACTGAAGAACATCACACTTCGTTTACTAAACCAACACTGAAAAATGGCTTCGAAGACCATAATGTTTATTTATTTATTTATTTATTTATTTATTTATTTTAGTAAAATTTACTTCGATGATCCTTGCGGAGGACGAAATCAACGAAATTAAGTGCACGCGTGATTTTATATAAAGAGGTCTGAGGTTTCTGCAACGGGGTACACTCAGCCTCGTGGGGAAAAACTGAGAAGAGATGGGTCGAACCCTATACCAGCCATTTGTAGGTGATCTTCCGTGGTTGCCCACTTCTACTCCATGAAAATGGTGGAGTGGTTCCAAATTTAAGGCCACGATCGTCTCCACGATGCCCAAGCTCCTCAAATGAAAGAACAATGATTCATTAAGGAATATTGCGACATCGTGTCATGTAACCCCGTGTATTTTGGTTTGTGTGCAATTCATGTGATAACCTGTGTTATTGTGATGGTTGTACTAGTGTATATGTATTTTTAATTGGGTTTAGGATTGGGAAAGAGACGGCCGTGGCCTTAAGTTAGGAGCTATCCTAGTATTTGCCTGGAGTAGAAATGGGGAATCACGGAAAGTCACTTCCAGAATGACTGAAATGAAAATGGGGGCGAGATGGTGCAATGATCAAGCTGCTTGCCTCTCACCAAGGCGAACCGGGTTCGATTCCCGGCCAATGCAGGTGAGATTTTCGAAGTGTAATATCACGTCCTGTGGTTCTGATTCTACGTAAAATGGAGGTCACGTGGCTCCTGATTGCGAGATTAACGGTCATGTAAAACTACAAGCATCCTTCCTCTTTTTATTTTTTGAAGTGGATATCGAACATATTCTTGCCCCATGAGGCTGAGTGTACCCCGTTCCAGCCCTCTACCGAGAATCGAACCCGGATCTGGTATATGACAGCCAAAAATGTTAGTCAATACACCACGAGGTAGTCATGATTCATGTTGACGGTATTTCCTTGCTAATTGTTTATCCTTCACTTCTGCACTGATTAGCAATTAACAATGATGCACGAGCGAGATAAAATAAAGCACTGCCGCTGGAAGCGACGCTCCCCCTCCCCCATACAATGTTGACAATCACGTCTGGGAACTGAAATAGGATTTTTAACTCATTTTGCTGTAGCAATTTTATTTTGTATGTAGTTGACGTTGAGTTAAATCTATTTATGAGCCTATACAACAGTGTGTCATTCCTAACCGACAAAAATATATTAGTACACAAATATTATTGTACAGAAGGCTGTCCTAAGTCTTAGATTGTTTTTGGGAGGTAGATTAAGAAAAGATAAGTGAACGTTCCTGGCATGTGTAGACTTAGAAAAGGCTTTTGATCATATTGATTGGGCTGAATTGCTTGACATTTTGAAAACAATTGGAATAAAGTACAGGGAAAGGAGAGTGATCTACTATCTATAAAGAAACCAGACAGCAGTCATTCGAGCTGAAGGACATGAGAGAGAAGCTGGTATTCAGAAAGGTGTAAGGCAAGGCTGCAGCTTATCACCCATACCTTTCAATAAGCATTGAACAAGCAATGCAGGAAATTGGAGAAACATTTACAGTGGGAGTGAAGACTCAAGGAGAATTCAACTCTGAGATATGCTGATGATATCGTCATCTTGGCCGATATGCCAGAGGATTTGAATGAGATTTTGAATGGGATGGACTCCGTCTTGAGTGACGAATTCATGATGAAAATTAATTAATGAAAAAAGTATTGGAATGCAGCCGAAATAAATCAGAATCCTCTATGGAAATCAAGTTCCCAAGTGAAAAGCTAAAGGAAGTAGGAGACTTCTGTTACTTAGGAAGCAAAATAACCAGTGATGGGCGAAGCAAAGAGGATATAAATAGTAGGTTGGCTCAGGCAAGGAAAGCATTTCTACAAAAAAAAGGAATCTGTTGATATTGAGTATAGATTTAGGTATTAGGAAGTCATTTTTGAAAGCCTTTGTCTGGAGCGTGGCGCTCTATGTAAGTGAAACTTGGACTATTGGTGCAGCAGAAAAGAGCAGAATTGAAGCGTTTGAAATGTGGTGTTACAGGAGAATGATGAAGATCGGATGGGTAGATAAGGTTACAAATGAAGAGGTGTTAGTCGAGTGGGAGAGGAGAGATGTTTCTGGCGACTGCTAATGAAGATAAGAGATAGGTTGGTAGGATACATAGTAAGACACCCAGGAATAGCTAGTTTAGTTATGGTAGGAAGGGTCGAGGACAAGAACTGTAGGGGTAGACCAAGGTTAGAATATGTTAAACAGATTGCTTCGAATGTAGGGTGTGGTAGCTGTATAGAGATGAAACGATTAGATCATCAAACCAGTCAAAAGACTGAAGAATCAAACAACAACAGAAGGCTTTCGGCTGTTGGGTCGTGTAATGCTCAAATACTGAAGGCCATGGACTGTAACCACTAAGCTATTAAGGGACACTAACATCCATGATGCTAGGGAAAGATGACCTCACTGTTCTGTTCCTTAAAACAACAACAATCATCATATTAAAGAAAGCTTGGCTGGTTCTTAAGTTTAGGGGCTGCGACAACGCGGTCATGTAGCCCCGTGTACTTTGGGTATGTGTAGAATCTGTCTGATAACCGGTGTTAATTGTCATGACTGTATTAGTGTGTGTTATCTGTTTTTTAATTCAAGTAAGGACTGCAGACTTTTGATTTCTTCAAATAGTTCCTACTTTTGCTGCCAAACGCCACCGTCAACGACTACTAGTTCAGAACTTAGCTACCAGACGCCACCGCAGTCGGCTCTTGGCAACGAACTTAGGAACCTAAGAGCGTTGTTTACATTCTTAACCTATACAGTTTAGCTTCACACAGGTATAATTAGTGGAAGGTTATTTAACATGCCATAAATCTATGACATGGGACCGTCGGCTTTACTTCCCCTCCGAAGGAAGGCATACTGAGGGATTTTTAACGCTCATAAAAAACCGACGACTTCGGCCGGGTTTGAACCCGCGATCTTGGGCATAGAAGCTCAGCATGCTACCAACTACGCCACCGAAGCCGCATTAAAGAAAAGCTTTTCTGGCGATCAACACAAATTTAGCCCAAATACATCAGGCGCGTAAAGCATGGGAGTACTTGTACATATAAGCGTGATATTATGTAATAAATTACTTATTTCTTTCAGGTTATGGCATATAAGTACTTGATTCCCCACCTGATGTATTTGGGCTAAATTTGTGTTATAACAAGTAGTTCCGTGACGAACTAAAGAGCCTACTTTTCTTAAAATTTAAGTTCCATGCCAATCTATATAGACCTATCGACAATACTGACGAAATCAAGTTGGTTATACTAACATTTCTAAGTACTGCAGTATTAGTTAGTTAGTTAGTTATTGCTGTTTTAAGGGGCGGAACTACGAGGTCATCTGCCCCTAGCAGTAATAAACACACATGCAATAGTGTAGCCTAATAGAGTAACTTACTACAGTTGGCAGCCTTGGTGACTCTGAATATATTCTTAGTTGCAACTCTTAAGGTATATAATGCACATACAAAATTTGGCTGAAGTCTAATGGATAGTATGGACGTTACATGCTGTTTGATATTGGATTTATCAGTGTGCGTAAAATCATGTTGGGAACAATGTCATGTATGTGATGCTCAGAATTCATCTGAAATATTACGATCTATTATAGTGCCAATTTTGGATAAAATCAATTTGTTAGTATAGAAGTTACATATAATTAGAAATTTAAACTATCAGAATGCTTAGAATCATGTTGGCAGCACTGAGGTATATTAGTTACTGCAAATTAATCTAGAATGTCAGGTACGTGTGCAAATTTCAGAGCTGATAGCTTGCATACTTTCTGATATATTGATATTAGGATTAAACAAATAGAGAGAGCCTTTATTAACAGTTGGCTGCCCCGCTGGTTCTTACGAATACGCATAGTCATAACTGTTATGGTACACAAAGCACATACGAAATGTGGTTGAAATCCATTTGTTAGTTAAGAAGTTATGTGCATTTAAATCTGAACCTATCAGCAGGCTTATAATCGAGTTGGCAGCACTGATGTTTATAAGTTACACCAAGATAAGGTAGAATGTCAGGTATTATACGTGTGGAAAGTTTAGAGCTGTTTGCTTGCATACTTTCTGATACATTAGGGTTAAAACATAGGGAGAGCATTTATTAACATTTGGCAGCCCTGGTGGCTCTTTAGAATACGCACAGTCATATCTGTTGTAGTACACATAGTGCATACAAAATTTGGTTGAAATTCAATCAATAGTATAGAAGTTACATTCATTTAGAAATTGGACCTATCGGCAGGCATATAATCATGTTGGCAACACTGTCACGTATGGATTTCTGAAAATTAATCTTGAATATTATTACCTTTATGTGTGCCAATTTTGGAATAGTTCGCATGTATAACTTCTGAGATATCCAACATAGAGCTCAAATTTCAATTGGGATTTTTCAGCTGTTGGTAGCACTGATGTCAATTTCAAATATGGCCGTGAGATATTCAGGTCTAGATCTTTACTCTTACCAAATTTGGTTTCGATAGTGCAGCCGTTTAGGAGTTGATAGAGGGGAACACACAGACAGACAGACAGACCAACACACACACATTTTCCCGGATCGATCTCATAATTCTACTTTTTCCTCATTTTTGTAAAAAGAGAAAAGTAGGCCAAAAATGCTTTTTCAGCGGCTTCGGTGGCGTGGTTGGTAGCATGCTGAACCGCTATGCCCACGATGGCGGATGAAAGTCCGGCCGAATTCGTCGGATTTTTAAGAGCGTTAAAATCCTTCAGTATGCCTTCCTTCAGAGGGGAAGTCATAGATTTATGGCACGTAAAAGAACCTATCTCTGCAATTGATGGTGTGTAGCAAACTTTGTAGGTTATATTTGAAGTTCCAACATTCGCCGCTAGTGTTAGTGACAGTAGCATCTGGAGGCCAAAGTTGGAACTACTTGATATTGAACTTGTTGGGAACCCTCGGGCGTTCAATCAAAAATACCCAGCTTATGGCCATTGGCTGTGATTCATATATCATTTATCAATACAAAGCTTTCTTTAATACCCCCAGGGGCTCACATCTAATGGGACGTGGGTTGGCGACCACGGGACCCCAGCTGAGTCCGGCATTGCTTCCACTTACTTGTGCCGGGTTCCTCTCCGTCTTCTTTCCTGTCGACCTCTCTTAGTCAAATCTTGTTCTCTTCCGACCCCCAAGGTATTTGGGTATTCGAGACCTAGGGAGTAATTCACTTTCCCGCCTTAATTGGCCCTTGTTTCATCTTTTCTGATTATTTTTATTCTCAAACATCAAATAAAACACAGGTACATATACTATGACTACAGACATTATATAATATTTGACCAAAACTTGGCCACTTCCACTGCATTCTGTGATGCTTTGTTAGCATGTTGCCACTGTTTGGGATTGACACATCTATGAAGGTGGTGTGCTTCATGCATTTGTCAACAAGAACCAAATCAGGTCTGTTGTGCACCGCTGACTGGTCTGTCAATACAGTACGATCCCAGTACAACGTAAAGCTGTCATTTTCCAGTTCACTTTCAGGAGGATATTATTATTATTATTTATTCAATTCACCATTACAAACATGGGTTACTCTAAAGCACGGGTTAAACCAAGTGCTTTACAACAATACATACAAACTATAATAAAAACTATAATACATATCATGTATATACAAAATATAAGAGTTCATTATCACTCATTCATTAGCAAGGAAGGATCGCACAATATTGCATGTGGACAATAGGACCGAATGCTGCATACTCTTGTAGATGGTCGGCGGAAGATCCAATTCTTTCAGACTCTTGTGGAGTGTGTGAGGTATGAGGCCGTTGACTGACAAGATTACAGGCACTATCCGGACGCAGTTCATCTTCCATATCCTCTTGATTTCTTCTGCAAGCTGTCTATACTTGGAGATTTTTTCATTGTGTTTACGTTCGATGTTGGTGTCGTTGGGGACTGCTATGTCTATTATGAATGTAGTGCCATCAGCCTTATTTACTACTATGATGTCTGGTCGATTGTGATCTATTGTTTTATCTGTCACAATACCAGTGTCCCAGTATATTTTACACAGTTCATTTTCGAGGAGGGATGGTGGATGATACTTGTAGTAAGGGATATACTCCTCAGTTAATTTATATTTCTGTGCGAGTGCTTGATGAATGATGCCTGCAACCTGATTGTGCCGCTTTGTATATTCAACTGATGCTAGTATTGGGCAACCTGCAGTGACATGGTCAATGGTCTCGAGATGAATGGCGCATCGCCTGCATTTGTCTGAAATTACACTGGTATCCTTGATGATGTATTTCTTGTAATTTTTTGTAGCAATGACTTGATCTTGGATGGCAATTGCAAATCCCTCTGTTTCTCCAAACAGTCGACCACTTTGTAACCACATACACGATGCGTTTTTATCAATACTCTGTTGGGATAGGTTGCTGTAGTATTTTCCATGGAGGGACTTTTCTCCCCATGCCTTTTCTTTTTCATGTAAGTGTAGTGGCTGGCTGATATGATCATCAGAAGATGTACGAAGGTTCAATACTGTGTGTTTATCAGCAAGTACAATGGCTTTATGGAGAATGCTGTTTTCCTTTCTTTGATAGAAATATCTTCTAAGGGTTTTAATTTGGTTCTGGAGCAAAATTTGTAAATCCAGTACTCCTCGACCTCCCATCTTTCGTGGAAGAGTGACCCTTTCTTTACAGGCGTTTGGATGGTGTAAACGGTAAGTAGTGAGAAGGGTCCTTGTTTTTCTCTGCAGGCTTTCCATTTCTGTTGCTGACCATTTCAGAATCCCAAATGAATATACTAGGGTTGGTATAGCGTATGTGTTGATAGCTTTAATTTTGTTCTTTGCACATAGACTGGTTCGCAGCACTTGATGTAGTCTTGTGGTATATTTTCCAATGAGTTCATCTTTGATACTTTTATGATCCAAAGTTGTATTTTGAGCAAATCCCAGATATTTGTAGGTTTCTGTTTCAGTCATTCCTTCAATTAAAGATCCTTTGCGTAGCTCATGTGGTTCAGAAGTTGCATATTTACCTCTTTCAATTGTCAGACGCTTGCATTTCTTCACTCCCAGCGTCATTCGGACATCGGATGAATATGAATCTATTATATTTAGCATGGCATTCATTTGAGTCTCACTGTGTGCATATACTTTGAGGTCATCCATATAAAGGAGATGAGATATTCTGTATTTCCTATTGTAGTATTTGATGTCAAATCCGAAACCGGTGGATTTTAGAATTTTAGAGAGAGGATTGATGGCTAAGCAAAACCATAATGGGCTTAGCGAGTCTCCTTGATAGATACCACGCTCAATTTTTATTGTGTCAGATGTGACACATTCATTGTCTGTCTTAGTATACAGTACTGTTTTCCAATTATCCATCGTGACCTCCAGGAAGTGAATTACAGCAGGGTTAATCTTGTACATATGGAGGATTTCTTTCAGCCATGAATGCGGGACTGAATCAAATGCTTTCTGGTAATCTATGTATGCCGTATATAGATTCCTTTGATTATGTATCGCCTGTTGTGTTATCACAGAATCAATAACTATCTGTTCTTTGCATCCTTGCGACAGCTTCTTGCATCCTTTCTGTTCCTCAGCCAAAATGTTATGTTTGTCGAGAAACTTGTATATTTCGTCCGCAATTATGGACGTAAATAGTTTGTAAAGTGTTTGGAGACAGGTGATAGGTCTGTAGTTTGATGGGTCTTTAGTATTTCCACTTTCTTTTGAGATTAGATATGTAATTCCAGCAGTAAGGAAATCAGGACATTCCTCAGGATGATGGATGAGGTAAGTAAATTGCTGGGCTATCTTCTGGTGCACGCACGTGAAATGTTTGTACCAATAATTGTGAATTTTATCTGTGCCCGGCGCTTTCCAATTCTGAGTTCTCCTTATAGCATCATACACATGCCGTTCTTCAATGGTATCAAAATCCATTTCTTCATATACATTATTGTTATTTCGTTCTTCGTTGATCCAATTTGCATTTTCATTGTGCGGTGACTTTGCAGCCCATACACTTCTCCAAAAATCTTCCGTTTCTTGCTTGCTAGGAGGTTCTGCTTTTGTCATGGATTGTTTGTTTCGTTTGATCATTCTGTAGAACTGACCTTCATTGTTTGAGAAAAGTTTGTTTTGTGTTTTCCTCGCTCGTGATTCCTTGTACCTCCTGAGTCTCGCTGCTTTTGCGCATAATTTTAGCTTTTGGTTGTCAATGTATTCCTTGATTTTTTCTGTGTGATCATATTCCTTTATATGGCTGTTGATTTTTCTGAATATATTTCTCAGCTTTCGATTGGTTTTGGGTTTAGTTTTATTGTTTAAATATGCTGTTAGTTGGCCTATGGTTTTCCTCAGTTCCTTGATGTCATTTTCTAATCGACGCTGCCAGGGTGGAATGTATTCTGCATCTGCACCTTTTCCACGAGAGCTTCTAGACAAAGGTATTAGTTTCTGGTTGTTCAGCCTTATCACAGTTACTGCTGCACAATATACAAGAGAGTTTGTTTCTTCTAGATTATCGGATGTTTCCACATACTGTTTTAGGATGTTATTTGTCATACTGATAAGAGATTTACTCTTTGCTGTTTCTAGGAGTTTGGGGAGCTTTGGTCGATAGTCTACTTTAAGGCCCATAAATTCTGTCATTGCCTCTTTAAACACATGTTCAATAGAACTTGTTTCATCAGAACTCGAGATATTAGTAGGGATAGTTGGTTCAATAATTCCCTCTTCCCCTGTGTTATTTCTGCAGGTTACTTCCTGAACAGCTTGAATCAATAATGTGGATCTGCTTTCATTGTTGGATTCTGAAGCTAGAATTTTTGCTGCTTCCTCTTTAAGACTTTGAATCATTATTGCAGGAAGTCTATTGTTCCTCACTATTACACGTCTTTGGTCTGCAATTCTTTGTTCTGTAACGAAAGAGTAGTCAGGAAAATTCTCCACAAACAACTTGTGCAAATCTTTCCTATATGTTGTGAGGTCTCTCTCTAAGTTTGTAACAATAAAGTAGGAGCGCATTATGAATTTGTTCATCTCATCAGTCCACTTTAAGCGCTGCCTCAGTTTGCCTGCCTTAGTGGTCAGTTGAATGTTTGAAACACTTTCGACAGGGGGAGATGACGGCTGTTGGGTTCTCCTATCTGCGTTGTCGGCTGTAGAATTTTCGGGTGACCCGACATGTGCCCGCCTGTTCAGCATCATGTCACTGGTGGTTCGCCTGCTGTCACGTTCAGCACCAGCTCCAAACGTGCCCCGACGCACCTCGGGTAGCGTCCTTTTCCGAGGCTCATTATTCTTTGACATTTTCTCCATTATTAATGGGTTGCGTTTTATACCTACTGCCAGGATTTCATTTAGGCCGCCCCTAACATGGGGTACAGACGCCTTTCACAGCCGCCCCTAACATGGAGTACAGACGCTGTTGGCTAGTGCTTATGGCGGCACTGACTCGCCTTGTCACATTGCTGTCTTTGGATATATGTGGCATTTTATAGAGACTGTGGTGCCATCCACAGACCCACCACATCCTGTTAGCAATGCCGCTGTTGGTCCGGGACTGCTTATTCGTCAGGTTACCCTGCTTATGTCGCAGCTACCCTCCATATCTAGAGGGCGATCCACTATCCGCCACCTGTGGACCCGTCCGGCCGTAGTCAGCTCTACGTCCTCCTCGAGGCGGATTATTATTATTATTATTACTATTATTATTATCATTTTTTATTATGGTTATTGTTAGGTGCCATGATTACGATAGTGGTGTTGATGATTTGGCGTGTATAAAATGAGCATTTGCATGAGAAAAAGGTATCATTGGTTTGTGTTATAATTGGGAACAGGTCAGTGTACATTTCAGTTAATATAAATATCTCTGTTGTTGGTGCAATATACATTTTTGGTTATTTTATCGCTTGTATATTGTAATGTCATAACCAATTTGAGGTTAAGAAGTGGTAGTATCATCTTCGAGCATACAATAGGATAGAGAGGGCGCCAGCTATGCTTCTACCGGCCGACCGTGGGGCCAAAATAAGATCAGCTGATGTTGGGCAAAACATGCATGTCTCCCATAAGAAAAGCATTATGAAGTGACTTAAAATCCCGATTAAAGCGTATTCCTTGTGATTAACAGACTATTTCTGTTGACGGTGGCGATAGCTACAATTCCTTCTGAATATTGATGTTCTTTTTTGTATAAAAAGTGTGAAGTATAATCGTTATATGCGATATTTTGGTGTGTTGACATATCAGTGTTGGAATGCATAGGTGACTTGTCTAGGGCCTACATGATTAGGAAATTATAAAATGGTGAATAAAATACGTTTACGTATAATTCTTATCCGTAATAATTGTCTGACTTGGTTATATTTGTAATATTTTTACATATCTAAAATAATAAACTCTACAAAGCATTCTAGTACTAGCTTACTTTTTTAGTAACATGTAGGCCCTATGCTTCTATTTTGCTGGTTTTCCTTTATAAATCAAGAAAGTTTGCCGATAATCATCAATCATCAATTAAAATTCATATTTATGGTCCATATATTAAGCAATTCAGGGTCTGAAGGGAAGCTGAAATAAGCGAATACATTTAATTATGCGTACAAAGTGATATCCAGCACTGCATCTTAAAAGAAAACCAATGATATCCCCACTCCAAATATTTATCACCTACAGCAATAAATCTTACACATATCCTAATGTTATCCCCTTACCTTCCATATTTAGAAAATTCATTTTTGGTGGCTAGGGACTTCCGGGTCATCAGCCCTGTGTACTGGAGTAGGCCTATGTGTTGAACTTGTCTGATAACTTAAATTTCTGTGATGACTGCAGTAGTGTGTATAGCTGCATTGGTGGTTGTTAATTCATTTAAGGGGCTTGTGACATCTTGGTCATCAGCACCGTGTAGTTGGGTGTGAGTTGAACTTGTCTGATAACTTGTATTGATGTGATGATTGTAGTAGTGTGTAACTTTATTAGGGACAGGGATGAGGTGGGTGCCTCGGGACTTGAACTAAGGTGCTATCCCGGCATTTGCCTGGGGGGAGTGAGGAAAATCCTGGGGGGATAAACCACACTCGAGGTAGCAGCAGTCAGCGCCGGGATTCGACCTGCGATATCCGAGCGTGCTGTATGATTTAAAGAGCACGGCTACGCCGCTGGATGCCAGCTGTATTGAGGAAATGTATGTAATGAAGTCTGTGTATTTTAGGTCATATATTTTAATTCATACCCGTGAAAAGATAGCCTGTTCCCTTTTTCAAACCTCTGACTGCAATTGTAAGCAGCGCAAGATATAACCATTTTCGTTATATAACTTCACATTCAGCCTCTTACATAAAGGAAAATGCGTATTTTACATATTCGTAATATATTATACTGCAAAAATGGCTCGTATATCGATAATTATTAAGTATAATCTTTACGCTCGCGCTGACAACTTGGGCATAGGCGCCATTTTATACCAACATCAGCTGATCTTATTCTGGCCCCATGTTCCGCTGGCCAAGGCCTCTCTATCCTATTGTATGCTCGAAGAGTATCATCTCAAACAAACGAGCTCGAAATATCATCTTTGGCAGAAGTAGAGGTTAGAGTATTGTTAGTACAAGGTCTTGCTGTAACTTCCAAACCGTCTGGTATTAGTAGTAGTTCAGGTTCTGTCGCCAGGAGGCGGCAAGAGCGTTTAGATCTCTCTGTTTCAGCGGACATTTTTAACCCGTAGCATTGCCATGGAGAAAATACTGAGTCAAGGAGCATTGGATGCCGATAAGATCGCCGTCTTAAGACAGCAGATATCGGACAATGAAAACAAAGAACAGGAGTATCTTGACATTGCTAAGGTGCTTTTGGAGAGCATTTTGGCTATCCCCCAAAAGAATATGAAGCTGGAGATTCAAGTTGGGTTGAAAAAATTGCAGGAGGCTTTAGATGCAGGGAGTACTAGTCGGAGACCCTGGAAGAAAGCAAGAGAGTCGCTGTTGCTTCAAAAAAAGGACCTTTCTTCAAGAGCGGAGGAATTGTCTCCGATATCTTCCGGGACAATTCCAGAGAACACTGAAAAGGAGGAACGGAGAAGAGTTCAACCCAAGAAGAAGAGGAAACAACAGAGTAATGAAATTGAAAATACTCAGCAGCGAGTAGAAGAGGTTCAAACTGTGGTCATGAACCCTGCAAGAGAGGAAGAAGGGAAGAGGCCTAAACCAAGAAGGAGCCTTGAAGCTGTTCTTATTCAGCCAGCCAAAGACAGATCCTTTGCGGATGTACTTAAAGATATCCGTAGCAAGGTCAAACCAGAGGACAGTGGCGTGGACATTAAGTCAATTAGGAAGACCAGATCTGGAGAAGTTTTTCTTGAATTGAACAAATCTACGACGTGTGAGGATCGAGAAAACCTCAACAAATCGTTGAGAGAGGCTCTTGGTCAGGATGAAGATGTCGAAACATTGACCCCCCGTATAACTCTGGAGGTGCGGGATTTAGACTGCATCACGACTATTGCAGATGTGGAGGAGGCGGTCAGACGGGACATTAAAACACTTAGTGGAGAAGTCAAAATCTTTGTCACGGAACCCAATAGCAGAAGTCAGAAAATGGCTATTATACATTTAGCAGAGCAAGATGCCCGTAAACTTCTGGAAGAGGGGAGAATGAAAGTGGGATGGATATATGGTAGGGTAAGGGAGAGAGCAATGGTAACTCGCTGTTTCCGTTGTCTGTCATATAGACATCTTGCAAGGAATTGTAATGGCCCTGATAGGAGCAAACTCTGTTACAAGTGTGGAGATGCCAGACATAAAGCATCAGACTGTAAAGGTGAAGCACGATGTGTGCTATGCACGGAGAAGGAGATTCATGACTCCAAACGGAACCATGTTCCTGGTTCAGGCACCTGTATAGTGTTTAGGGAAGCTCTCGAGAAGCTTGAAATCGGCAAAAAATGGTGAGAGTTCTTCAAGGAAATGTTCACAGAAGTTTGACTGCCAATGATCTCTTGATGCAATTGGCATTTGAAATGGAAGTAGATATTTTTCTCCTGAGTGAGCAATATCAGAACAGGGACCATCATGGGTGGCTTGCGGACAACCTTGGAACAGCCGCAATTTTCATTCTGGATCTGGGAAAATATCCAGTGACAGATCAAGGTTCTAAGGATGGTTTCGTCTGGGTTAAGAATGGCACGCTTACGTACGTGAGCTGTTACTTCACTCCGAACGAGCCCATTGCTGATTTCCAGAACAAGTTGGATAGCCGTGAGGACACATTGCGTGGAATGGGAAATAACCTTATTGTAGCTGGAGATTTCAATGCCAAGGCCTTGGAATGGGGTATGCCGGATGTAGATTCCAGAGGACGTCGTATACTGGAAATGGCTGCAAGGTTAGGATTGTCGACCGTAAATGTTGGAAATACGCCTACCTTTTGACGACCTGGCTGCAATGGAACCATACCAGATGTGACTCTAGTGTCAGACGATCTTTTATCAAGAATATCTGAATGGCGGGTGATTGAGGACTACACAGGAAGCGATCATCAGTAAGTTACTTTCTGTGTACTTCAGCAAAATTATCTGAATGGCGGGTGATTGAGGACTAAACAGGAAGCGATCATCAGTATGTTACTTTCTGTGTACTTCAACAAACTCGACAACAAAGCGCTGTCACACGCAAACCACCATACTGGAATCCCACAAATATGGATAAAGAAAAGTTCTGTGAGGTAATACAGAGAGGAATGGAGAAAGTTGAAACGAGTTGCTTTTCATTTGAGGGTAGAGATCACTATGTTGCTTATTCATCAAGCTTGCAATAAATCCATGTGCAGGAAGAAAACGTGAAAACACAAATAGCCAGCATACTGGTGGACGGAGGAAATTGCTGATATGAGGTGACACTGCCTGAGGATGAGACGAAGGGCCCATAGAGCGAGAGGAAGAGAAGAGGCAGCCTTATTCTCCGAAGACCACAAATCATCAGGAAAGGCGCTTCGGGATGCAATTAAAAGAAGTAAAGCTGACAAATGGTGGGAAATGGTCAAAGAAGTTGACAACGATCCTTGGGGACTAGGATATAAGATTGTATTGAAGAGACTTGGAACTTTTTCTAATCCGATAATGGATGCACACACTATGGACGAAATAGTCAGTACGCTGTTTCCGTAACATCCGGAGAGGATTGATGAAGATGATGGTTGCATGGATATTGAAGAAATACCATTGTTCACCGAGGAAGAATTATTGAAAGCGATTAATTCTATCAGGAACAAGAAGGCTCCTGGACCAGATGGGATTCCAGCAGAAGCACTTAAGGAGGCAGCAAGAGCTTGCCCGCGACTCCTTTTGAACATGTATAACGCATGTCTGAAGGCATGCGTTTTTAGTGCCTGCTGGAAGAAGGCCAGACTAGTTCTTATTAGCAAAGGAAAATTGGGAGGAAATTTGCCTTCATCATACAGGCCATTATGTATGCTGGATACGGCTGGAAAAGGATTAGAAAAACTATTACAGCCTAGAATATTGATGGTAGTTCAGTCAGCTGGAGATACATCTGCCCAACGATACGGATTTCGGAAAGGGCACTTGACTATTGATGCTGTGCGGGTATTTGTAGAGACTGCAAACAGAGCTCAGATGGGTAACCATTACTCACGTAATGTTACGCCACTTGTGACTCTAGATGTGAAGAATGCCTTTAACTCTGCCCAATGGAGTGACATTTTGGTGGCACTTCAAGATAAATTTAGACTACCGAGATACCTCTTGCGGATAATGAGGGATTATCTAAAGGACCGCATTTTGCAGTACGATACCGAGGAAGGACATAGGACTAAAATATTAACCGCTGGGGCAGCTCAAGGATCTATTCTTGAGCCAGATCTCTGGAATATTGCATACGATGGCCTGCTTCGGCTGAAGATGCCCGAAGATGCAATATTGGTAGGATATGCTGATGATGTTGCTGCTCTGATTGTGGCTCGTGATATAGAGCTGGCGCAACTGAAACTCAAGCAGGTAATGCGACGTGTCACAGATTGGATGACGGAACATAAGCTGTCATTAGCAGACCATAAAACGGAGATTGTTATGCTGACGAGAAGGAGAATCATCACTGTTGTACCAATGCAAGTGGGAGAGACGATGATTAATTCATCAAGGAGTACGAAGTACTTGGGTGTGACGCTAGATACGAAGCTCACATTCTGGGCCCATATTCAAAAAGTGACGGATAAAGCAGCAAATATCTTGACCGCTTTGAGCCGATTAATGGGTAATATTAAAGGTCCGAAGCCTAGCAAACGACGTCTCCTGATGACAACAGTCGAGTCCATATTACTCTATGGAGCTGAGATCTGGGCTGAGTCCTTACGGTTCGAGAAGTATCGTAAAAGGATAGCAGCAGTACAACGAAGAGGAGCACTGAGGATCTCATGTGCATATCGCAGTGTTTCAGAGCCTGCTGTTCTAGCGGTAGCGGGAGTAGCACCAATTGATTTACTTGCCTCAGAGCGTCAGGAAGTTTGGCGCACCAAAGAACTGGGCATACACCAGGCATAGACGTCTGCACACAACCATTGTAAGGGACGATGGCAACGTAAGTGAGATGATGAGACACGAGGTCGATGGACAAAGAAACTTATTCCGCGTCTGGATGACTGTGTTGATCGAAACCACGGAGAGGTCAATTATTATTCGACACAGTTCCTAACAGGCCATGGATATTTTCGGAGATTCCTGCATCACATAGGCGTGGCTAATAGTCCTTTTTGTCATTATTGTAATGAAGAGGATGATGCGCTCCACACATTCTTTGTGTGTGAACGCTGGTCAAAACATAGAAGAGATCTGCAAGCTTCTATAGGGGTAATCACGCCGGACAACATCCTACAGATGATGCTCCGAAATGATCAAACATGGAATCAGATAGCTATTTACATAGAAGGTGTCCTGTGCCAGAAGAAGAGGGAAATGGATGCGTTCGAACATCCTTAAGAAAAAATGAAGAAAGAAGAAGTCTGAATGGCTAAGTAAGCACGACATCACCCTGAAGTAATGCGAGAGCGGTTCCGGGGTGATGAACGCATCGTGGGAAAAGGGATGTGGATTTTAGTGGGTAAGAATCCCACACTACTGTGGAGTGCGGACCCTTCGCATGTGTCTTTTGAAGATTTTCCACAGTCCCTCGTGAATAAAAAAACATTTTTATTATTATTTTACTATTATTATTATTATTATTATTAACACTATTATTATACGAGTTGCAAAGAACCTGTCAACCACATAATGGATGGATGGCAACAGAGATCGGAAGATGATTCCCGAGGGAAATGGACGAAGAGGCTGATGCCATCTCTGGCTGACTGGATCGACCGGAATCATGGTGAAGTGAACTATTACCTCACACAGTTCCTGACAGGTCACGGATACTTCCGGAAATTCCTCCACAGAATAGAGCGAGCGAGCAGTCCGGTGTACATTTACTGCAATGCCATCGATGACGCACTCCACACTTTCTTTGTTTGTGTCCATTGATGCTTGGACGCTGAGCAGGGAGAACTGACTCCAGATAACATCGTCCATGTTATGCATAAACATCAAGAATCCTGGAATCAAGAAGCAGTGTATATGGAAAGTACTTTGCGCCAAAAGAAGAGCGACATACTGTAGATGCTAATGAGCGATAATACTGTAAAGAAGAATTGAAAGAAGAAGAAGAAGAAGAAGCATAAGAGACTTCACGCACGGCGCTGCCCTGAAGTAATGCGAGAGCAGTTCCGGGGCAGAGACAGACGTCGTGGGAGAAGGGTGCGTGATTTTTGGTGGGTAAGAATCCCACACCCTAGTGTAGTGCGGACCCCCACAAGCGTCTCAGGCAAGATTTTCCTCATTCCCTCAAAAAGAAAAAAATATTATCCGAGTAGTAGTAGGATGAGAGGGCTGCATTAACTCACTCTGTCACGTGCGTGAATCTTAATCCCACTCTGCGGGGATGTTCAAAGTTAGGGGATAAGAACTTCTAAGTTACTTCGTCATAACCTAATTATGTAAGCTGGAATAAGCCCTCTACGAGCTTCTATATACGGTACAGTGCTGTTTTAGGAGGTTTGGTAGTAAAGTTCATATTCAGTATGATCAGCGTTGCCAAATTTTCTAGTTCGATTCCAGCCTAGTCCAATGACACTTAGCCTAATTTTAAGTGGGGCAGTCTCATGTCAGAAGATTTACTGGCGTGTTAAAAATCCAACGCACAGAACAATTCAATTCCGTAACGTTTTTTGTTCATGATTATACTGCATTTATTAGTTTTATTTAAATTTTTGTTTTAATAATATTAGGCTCTCTTCATATTTAGGCACCTAATTTGTATCAGTCTGTTTTAAGAGGAGTTGATTACCACGCTATACCGCCAAGTAATACTACACTAACTAACTAAAAGAACAATTCCGGAACCCTCAAGCCTCTATAGCCACAGTAGTTTGGGATGCTAAACCTACAACAATGAATTGTCTGTTGATTGTTGTCTTAGGAGGATGAACGTCTAGGTCAACTGTCAACCAGTGTGTGTACTAGCACGAGTAATTAAATTTATTTGGATCAAAGGGAATAGGAACAGGAATATAATAATAATAATAACATAGTCCTGGATAAAGTCATGGAAGAATGGGAAAAATATCTCAAGAAACAAAATGTCTGGAAACCAATTGCGCTTGGCTTTCGTAAACACAATCTCTCTATACCATATCTTGCCTTCGCCGATGACTTGGTTATACTAACAGAAATTCAAGAAACCGCAATAAAACAAATAGAAACACTCCGAATAAGTGGGGCTTCAAATATCCTTCGAAAAAACTCAAGTGCTAAGTCATAAAGGCGACAACATTCAAACAAATTACGGAACGATCAAAAGAGACTCACATTTCAAATATCTGAGAGAATATTAATCGAACCAACTGGATCCGAAAAAATCTCACAACAAAACCGTCTCCAGAAAACCAGGAGAGCACTCGGACTTATCCAAAATCCCTTTTACAAAAAATGCATGTCAAGACAACCCAAACTTCGACACTACAACACTGTCATCAAACCCGCAAGTCTCTACGCAAGCGAAACACTTACACTCAATAACAAATATTGACGTAAAGACATCAAAAAAGAAGAAAGAAAATTCATTCAGAAAATACTAGGAGCAAGACTCACTCCTGACGGGTACCGACTTCAGTCAATCAAGACAATTGAAAAATACTCAAACATCGAAGTCGACATCAGAAGAAGACGATTGAATTTCTTCGGGCACATAAGTAGACTGCCGAATACCCGACTAACCACGAGTATACTAGATTATATATTGTTACGTGCCACCCCCCTAGTGGCACTTTTGTTAACTGGATTACGGTGGGTTGAAAGCACAACACCAATTACTGCTTTAAAGAGAAGTTAGCTTTATTGCTTGCAGGAAGATACACTACTCATCAGCAAATACAAGCAATTGGAACCTTTAGTCTCCTCAAGTCTATTGCTTATGGAGAGCCCTTGCCCTCTTTCACTTGTCAACAGTTAATCTTCTCGCTAATGAGTCTGGTAGCCTTGACAGAACTACATGCAACTCTCCCCTATGTACACAAATTACAGCTATTTACGAAAACACAGGCAGTCCCCTGTATGCTTCTCACTTCCTCGCTGTTAAGAGAAACGGTTTCACTAGGGGTTTCGCAAGTCACCACACTTCTGTCGCTCACGATAAACGCTCGCACTAGCTCGTAAAACACACAACAACAAATGCTTGACAGGTCGCTCTTATATAGCAGGCCGGTGACTCAATAAATGCTTCTAGACCCATCCAGGGTCCACGGATTCTCGAGGATTCCAACACTGGCTGGGTCACGAATATTCTGGACCATCCCTTTGTCCTAGTAGACCTGTTGCATAAGGCGCACGCAATACACTGAGGGAGAGCAGCCCAGCCCTGGGGCAGTTGTGACTCATGCGGCGAGCGATGAAACAAACTTACAGCCGTAACACCACCCCCTTCCTAAAAGACTGATCGTCCCGATCAATCATTGGTCCGTCTGTGTCCCTCCGTAGGCTGCCAGGCGATCTCGATGCACGATCTTCATCTTCGCGCTCGGGCTCCGCTGGATCCTGTAGACGACATCGTTGATTCGTTTCACGACTCGGGACTTCTGCAGTTTGGGTGACAGGCCTTTCTTCTTCCGCAATGGGTGGAAGAGCCAGACTAGGTCGTCCTCGTGGATTCCGCCGGCATCCGTCTGCTGGTCGTATCGGGTCTTCATTCGGTCGGTCTCGATCCGCAGTTTCCTCCTCGCGAACACGTGCACGTCCTCCAGTTGGTCGACCAGTTCTTGACAATACTGGCTTACCGGGACCGGATCATTCCCAGATCGGCCGAAGGCAAGATCGATAGGTAGACGGAGCTCCCTCCCAAACATGGCCCGGGCTGGTGTGCACCCGGTGGCTTCATGCACGGCGGCGCGGTAGGCCAGGAGAAATAGTGGAAGATGTTTGTCCCAATCCTTCTGGTGCTCGCTGACGACTATTCGGAGATGGTTCTCGATGGTGTGATTGAATCGCTCTACCATCCCGTCGGACTGAGGGTGTAGAAGCGTTGTCCTTGTCTTCCGGATTCCCAACAGCTGGCATAGGTTCTGGAACAACTGCGACTCGAAGTTCCCCCCTTGGTCGGAGTGCAGCTCCAGGGGTACTCCGTACCGGCTGACGAATTCCTTCACCAGGGTCTCTGCAATCGTCGCGGCTTCCTGGTTAGGGAGCGCATACGCCTCAGGCCATTTGGTGAAGTAGTCGCTGACGACCAATATGTAGCGGTTCCCTGCCTCGCTCAATGGGAATGGCCCAGCAACATCGATGGCCACTCTCTCCATGGGGCCGCCCACGTTGTAGGTCTTCAGTGGACCCTGCCGTCTTGTCCTGGGCCCTTGCTGGCGGCGCAATCGTGGCACCTCGCGCAGTGGTTCTCCACGTCGGTTCGGCATCCGATCCAGTAGAACCGCTCTCTCAGCTTCTCCAGGGGCTTCTTTATCCCTAGGTGTCCACGAGATGATCCTCCGTGGACTTCCTTCAGGACTTCCTCCGTCATAGCCTTTGGAACGACGACTTGTTGCCGAGATGTCTTCCCGTCGGTGCTCTCCCAGGCGCGGCAGATGAGGCCATCCCTTACAATCAGCGAGTCCCACTGCGCCCAGTAGGACTTAAACTTTGGGCTGCAGTCACTCACAATGTTCCACCCGGGTCTGGGGACACAGGCCCTCTTCCATTCGGCTATCAGTCCCAGGCCATCATCTTCTGCTTGTGCCCGCGTGAAAGATTCGCGGCTCCAGTTCCCTTGAAGTTCCACAGTAGTCCGTCGGCACTGTATCCCGGTGTTTTCCTCCCTTCGGGCACAGAAGGTGCAGTCTTCGGGGCACGGTCTTCGTGACAGGGCGTCAGCGTTAGAATGCAGTTGGCCTTTCCTGTGCTGAATCTCAAAGTTGTACTGTTGAAGCCTCTCTAACCACCGCGCGAGTTGACCCTCGGGCTGCTTGAAGTTCAGGAGCCACCGCAGGGATGCATGGTCGGTCCTGATGAGAAATTCTTGCCCGTACAGGTACTTGTGGAAGTGTTCAATGGTCTTCACGATGGCGAGCAGCTCCTTCCTGGTGACGCAGTAGTTCCTTTCTGGCTTTGACAGGGCCTTGCTGAAGTAGGCCACTACTCTCTCCTCGCAGTCCACTACTTGCGACAGGATTCCCCCTATGCCAAAGTCGCTGGCATCGGTATCGACGATGAACCTTGTTCCAGGTCTGGGGTAGGCCAGAATAGGCGCGGTGCACAGAGCCTGCTTGAGTTGTTCGAAGGCACTGTGGCATTCTGCTGTCCACGTGAAGAGCTGGTCCTTCTCAGTCAGTCGATGTAAAGGTTTGGCGATGTCAGCGAATCCTCTCACGAAGCGACGGTAATAAGTGCAGAGTCCCAGGAAGCTTCGTAGTTGGGACTTTTCCTTCGGAACTGGCCACTCCCTCACAGCTGCGGTCTTTTCTGGGTCGGTGCGCACCCCTTCCTCGGAGACATATGCCCAAGGTACTGGACCTGCTTCTGGAAGAACTGACACTTCTTGGGTCTCAACTTCAGCTGGGCAGCCCGTAGCTTCATCAAGATCTCCTTCAGGTTGCTGTAGTGCTCCTCGAAGCTTTTTCCCAGAACGATGACGTCGTCTAGGTAGACCAGGCAGGTCTTCCAGTGTAGTCCCCTCAGAATGGACTCCATTAGCCTTTCGAAGGTCGCAGGGGCGTTGCACAGACCGAATGGCTTGACGGTGAACTGCCAGAGCCCGTTGCCCACAGAGAACGCCGTTTTCTCGCGGTCCTTAGGGTGGACCTCCACCTGCCAGTAGCCCCTCTTCAAATCCAAGGTGGAGAACCATCTTGATCCTGATATGGTGTCCAGCGTGTCCTCGATCCGGGGTAGAGGGTAGCTGTCCTTCTTCGTGACGTCGTTCACCCGCCTGTAGTCCACGCAGAACCTGGTGGAACCGTCCTTCTTCTTCACTTGCACGACCGGAGAACTCCAAGGACTATGTGATGGCTCGATCACCCCTTGCTCCTTCATCTCTTCTACCATCCGGTCGACTTCGGCTTGCTTGGCGAGTGGGACACGTCGGAATGGGGCCCTAATCGCTGTGCTGTCCCCAACGTCGATTCTGTGCTGGACCAAGCTTGTCCTACCGAAGTCTTTGCTCCCCACGGAGAAGACATCCTGGAATTCGCGTAGCAGGTCCTGAAGTTGGCGTGATTGCTCCTCGTCTAAATGGTCCTGGGATCCTTGGTACAGCTTCTGTAGTTCTTCTGGCAGGGCGCGTCTTCTTCGGTTGTGCGTCTGCAGGTGTCCGTCCGTCGTGTCTGTGATGCGGGCAATCCAGGTAACGGGCTCGCAGACTCCTAGGTTGGTGTCCCGGTGAACCGTAATATCGTAGTCGTTCAGGTTGGACAGGCAGACGTACGGCCGAGACGTCGTGTTGATGAGAGTCTTGGCAACTAGCAATCCTTTTGTCTGGATGTCCTCATATTTTGGCTCGATGACAGCCGCCACTCCCTCAGCTCTTCCGTCGACAATTACGGCATCGCTGACTTCCGTCCTGGCGGGAACGACGACGTCCTCTCTCAGACTTACTCGTCGTGTGGCGACGGCCTCGTGTGCTGGTCGCAAAGCAAGTTCCTCCCTTCCGAAGTGCAGAGTGTTGGTACTCAGATCCAAGATGAGGTTTTTCTGGTCCAGGAAGTCCAGTCCGATGATCACTTCATTTGATACGTCAGCCACAAGCACTGGATGCTTTATCGCCCGTCGACCAATGACGAACTCCAGTGATGCTTCGCCATGTACCGGTGCGGTCTCTCCGGTCGTGGTTATCAGCTGGAGGTTCCTTTGTGTGGGTTGCACTCTCCACTTCGGGATCACTCCGTTGATGACTCCGTCGACCATCAGGCTGCTATTGTCCCTCCGTAACTTCGTCACACGGACTTGGACTGCCGGGGCTTGACGACTGTCACAAGCCAACCTTTGCCCCCCAAGGCTGGCTAATACTCGTTTCCCTGGGCCGCGCGGTTTTCAGACGACTGACTTCCCGTCGGATACCCTCGGCGGCGGCGATCACCGCAGTCCTTGCTCAGGTGGCCTTTCTTACCACAGGTCCAGCAGGTCGGTAGCCCTCTTCCGGGCCACCTCTCCCGTTGTCTACCGGCTGTGTCGTTGCTGGTAGTGCCGCGACTATCGAAGAAACGGCTTAGCGCCTCCATCAATTCGTCGGCCAGGGGCTTGGTCTCGTTGGTTTTTGCTGGTTCGTCGACGTCCACTTGACGCACCCGCACGTGCATTCTAGATGCCTGTTTCGCCGTCTCGAACTCAAGTGCGTGGCTCAGCGCATCTGCCAGGGTCTTATTGCGCGCGAGTCGCAGCGCCTGTTGAGTGTCCGAGTCCCGTAGCCCGTCGGTGAAGGTCTGCGTCGCAATCTGTTCCAGAAAGTCGGCCGGCGCTGTTGGGTAGGCGAGCCTTACGAGGCGTGCGATGTCCATCTCGAAGTCCTGCAGGGTTGCCGCGTTCTTTTGTACCCGGGTCCGGAGCTGCATCTGGTAAGCCTGCTGAAGATGGCTATCCCCATATCGGGACTCCATATGGGCGATCAGTGAAGCGTAGTCCTGGGATCCAGTCGGGATGGCCTGAAGGACGTTAAGGGACACTGGGACTGAAATATTAGTGAAATTTGTGGAAAATGTCGATTTTCGGTATTTTCCATATTAATACACCCCTATCCCCTGCGGATCATATAGCAGTGTTTTTATCCGAATTCCGCCATTTTTAAAGCCCTGGCGAAGCTTTAAAATGCACGGTGTGTCCTTTAATCGCCCCAGCACAGTAATTGTCCTGAAGGTTCTGAGTCTTGGTGTTTCTACAATCGAAGTATCGCAGCTGGTAAAACACCACAGAGTCATGACAAAATGGCTGTAGAACTTTAAGAACCCTTAGTTGTCAAGATTATGCCTGTTTATCAAAGGCTGGCATCAGATGAGCTACTATCCAGATACATCCGTGGTGCTACTGAAAATCAGAATGAGAGTCTGCATTCTGTTATCTGGAGGAAGTGCCCAAAGGAGATTTTTATTTCACGGAAGATACTTGAAATTGCTGTTAGTAATTCTGTAGCAGAATTCTACATGGGGTGTAGTGCTACAACAGAGTTGAAATCAGGAATAAGATTAACTTCAGTATCTCATGTCACAGCATAAACACTTGAAAGGTGTGACAGTCGCAGGAAGAATGTAAGTCCACGGTCATAATTGGAGAAGCGAAAGGCATGTCGACGGAAGGTGAAACTAACAGAAATGAAGGAGGAGGCTGCAAAACAGAAGAAGGAGGGTGTCACCTATGCTGTAGGACAATCCTAATGTCATTGGTAAGCTGAAACCTTGTAAATTGTGCATCATTTTAGAAAATTCCTGTTTTCTCGGATTCACTTTTTCAGGCATTCAAAATGTTACTCGCGTCATAAATCTTATGATATTGCTTTCAAAATGGGAATTTATTATCTTCGATGCAATGACTATAAACCTGCGGATCGTTTTTTAGATTTCAATTTTGGTATGGCTGCAAAAAAAATTCAAACTGGAAAAAATACGATTTTTTGTAGAAAAAAACTTGGATATGAAAAAAAATTAATTTCTTGACACTCATTTATGCAATTCAAAATCGGATCCCTAGGTTTCTTCCAATTGTTATAGTGCAATAGAATATAACCTAAAAGTTACACTATCTTGTTTTTTTTTACGCGGCTGACCTTTATAAAACTTGAATAATTAGCACAATAAATGTACAAAATAATTAATATCTGGAGAACTAATCAACTTACAATGCTCACGTTTCCCACAGTGGTTTATAATATGACTATTCATAACCATATAAAATTTCAAAGCTGTAACTCAGTTTATATAGAATTTGAAAATTTCAGTCCCAGTGTCCCGTAAGGGCGTCCCCTCTCAGCGCTACAATGAGAGCTGTAGCCTTTTCCGTGCTGTTCCAGTTGTTTATGGAACAGGCTGCCTCGAACTGACGTAAATAGGTGCTCCACGGGACCTTTCCGTCGAAGGTTGGGGGCGTCACTCTGCTCTGTTCCGTTCCTGATGTTCCCGGTGTACCTGTGGGCGGGCGTCGGCGCAGCTCGGCAACTTCCTCTTGAAGAGCGTTGAATTTCTCTTCCACCCCCGTGAGTGGGCGTTGGCGCAGTTCGGCAACTTCCTCTTGTAGGGCTTTGACTCTCTCATCCACCCCGGTCGGCGGGCGTCGGCGCAGCTCGGCGACTTCCTCTTGTAGGGCTTTGAATCTATCTTCCATCCCTGTCGGCGGGTGTCGGCGCAGCTCATCAAATTCCTTTTGTAGAGCGTTGAATCTCTCTTCCACCCCCGTCAGCGGGCGTCGGCGTAGCTCGGCAACTTCTTCTTTTAAGGCGTCGAACTTCTTTTCCACTGCCGTGACTTCCTCACGCAGACCCAGTTCTAATTTCTTCAGGTCCTGTGCTAACTTATTCTGCCCGTCTTCCATCTTCTTCTGGCCGTCCTCTATCTTCTTGGTTAAATTCTTCTGGCCATCTTCTAATTTAGCAGTTAGGTCCTCGGCTAACTTATTTTGACCGTCTTCCATCTTCTTCTGGCCGTCTTCTAATTTGGCAGTTGGGTCCTTGGTTAAATTCTTCTGGCCGTCTTCCATCTTGGTTTCCATGCCACTTAACTTTTCTAGCAATGCTGCGAATTGCTCTTCCATTTTAGATATTTGTCTTGTAAGGGGCATGCGCTCACAGGAAAATTTAAAAAATGACCTGCTCGGGTTTTGAAACCAGGACCGTCAGGTGCTGTGCTTGTGCTTGAGTTCGTAATCCGGCTTCTGACACCAGTTGTTACGTGCCACCCCCCTAGTGGCACTTTTGTTAACTGGATTACGGTGGGTTGAAAGCACAACACCAATTACTGCTTTAAAGAGAAGTTAGCTTTATTGCTTGCAGGAAGATACACTACTCATCAGCAAATACAAGCAATTGGAACCTTACTCTAGTCTCCTCAAGTCTCTTGCTTATGGAGAGCCCTTGCCCTCTTTCACTTGTCAACAGTTAATCTTCTCGCTAATGAGTCTGGTGGCCTTGACAGAACTACATGCAACTCTCCCCTATGTACACAAATTACAGCTACTTACGAAAACACAGGCAGTCCCCTGTATGCTTTTCACTTCCTCGCTGTCAAGAGAAACGGTTTCACTAGGGGTTTCGCAAGTCACCACACTTCTGTCGCTCACGATAAACGCTCGCACTAGCTCGTAAAACACACAACAACAAATGCTTGACAGGTCGCTCTTATATAGCAGGCCGGTGACTCAATAAATGCTTCTAGACCCATCCAGGGTCCACGGATTCTCGAGGATTCCAACACTGGCTGGGTCACGAATATTCTGAACCATCCCTTTGTCCTAGTAGACCTGTTGCATAAGGCGCACGCAATACACTGAGGGAGAGCAGCCCAGCCCTGGGGCAGTTGTGACTCATGCGGCGAGCGATGAAACAAACTCACAGCCGTAACAATATCATCACTCAAAAGTACAACAGCATGGATGAAAGAAGTACAAAAAGACATGCGAACTGCAAACATAACCGACATATCAGACAGAGACTCCTTCCGTAACAAAGTGAACAACTGGGAAGTCCAACCAGAGCAACCAAAACCTGTACCTTACAGACCTCAATGGTCTGATGAAAGAAAAGTGGCATTCTCCAACAGAATGAAACAATACTGGCTAAATAACGTCAAGAATAGAGTCAAAGTGCTTAACGCTTTCCAATATTGGGAAAATACGCTGTAAATAAATAAATAATTAAATAATAATTATTATAATTAATAGACTAATAAGAAGAAGAAGGAGCGTTTTATGTCCCTTTTAAGTTAATGTGGCATTAAAGACGCCCGGTTCTTGAAACTTTCCCCTGAACTAAGTCTACCGAAACGGGTTTTTCGTATTTAAACACCCTCAAATGCTAACTGACTGTGCCGGAATTCGAGCCTACAACCTTAAGCGCACCTTGCTAGAAACTTGCCACTCTATCACGTAGCGAGGTGAATATTTTTTGCGAGCGAATGTTCTGGGGTAACATACTTACGGAAGTGAAGCTGGAGGCTGTGAATGGAGCGATTCTTCAGTCCTCTGTTATCGTGCGGCACAGTCAAATTGGATTATAGAACTTATCATTGAGTTTGGATAAGAGATGTTGTGCACTTACAGAAACAATTAACGGATATATTCATGCTTCAAGAAAATCTGTTGAAAGTAAGTTTTAATCTAAGTTTTGTATCAGTAAAGCTTTTTGTCGCCAGGAACGTGATTGAAGATATCGAATCAGAGAAACGAGCTTCACATGTCCAATAGGGATCACGTAGGTTTCGCAGGGACTTATCTCAAATCCCTCTTGGATCGATTACTTTCTGATAGCTTTGAAATCTTGTCCAGATGGTTCTATCCCTTGGGTAGCGTCTTTAAATACTAAAGAAAATTCTGGAAACAGGATTCGTAGCTGCAGCGGTAAAGTAGTCTCCTGCTGTGTCCAAGGTTGCAGGATTGAATCCCCGAGCAGTCAGTTGCCATTTGAGAGACTCGTGTATATTTATTAGCGGATAAACCATCCACTTCAAGGAAAAATTCCGGCATCCGACGTCTCTAAAGCCCCAGTATTAAAAGGAGCGTAAAACCATAACATCAATCATAACTTAGTGTTGTTGTTGTTGTTGTTTCATTTAAGGGTCTTAGACATCGTGTAATTTAGCCCTGTGTATTTGGGTGTGTCTTGATTTTGTCTGATAACCTGTGTTATTGTGGTGGTGGTTGTAGTTCTGTGTGTATTTGTAATTCAAGTGAGGATTCGCCCATGGCCTTAAGTTAGGAACCATCCAGCCATATACCTGGAGTAGAAGAGAGAAACTACGGAAAACCACTTCCAAATGGCTGAGTGTACTCCGTTCCATCCCTCAGACATGAATTAAATATATTGATAGAGCCGGGAATCTAACCCAGACCTCCAATGTGACAGCCAAAAACAGTAGCCACTACACCACGTGGTGAATTAGACAACAGTGAAGTATAAGACAAATGGATTACAACGTGAAGAAAATCTCCTTTGTTGAATAGCCTATGTGCAGCACTTACACTAAGCAGTCAGCCGACAACAATCAAGATTTCGAGATGTCTTCGCTAAATTACATAAAACAGTACATTACGTCAGTGATCCCAACCCGTGGGATTTGTCCCAAATTGTGGGACATTTAGACAAATATTTAGAGGAAAGGGATAAAGGTTTTTTTTGTGCAAAAAGTTAGGTGAATTTGGGATATTTAGCCGATGTCATATGTCACCAGCTGAGCTGCCATTAATACATAAAAGCTTCGTATACTCGCCAAACGTGCACAATAGGTACCCCCCATACATGCCGAAAGAATAAAAATAAACCTGTCACAGAGGTACAGTATTGCATTTCAATCGCCAACTGCCGCTTGAGCGATAGAAGACAGTTTTGGGTGTTTTTGGAGATTAAAACTTATGTTTTCTATTTTTGTGGAATCTTTTTATTTTTTTTAATTCAAAGACTTATACATGGAAAGATAAACATCTCAATCTTTAACTGAATAAATACATGTATTAAGTGAATGTTCAAGTGTTAGTTAGTTTTTGTTGTTTTAAGGGGCGGAACTACGAGGTCATCTGCCCCTAATGTTTAAGTGTATGATAATGATAGTTTATGTTCGACCCTGACTTTATATGTGAGAAAACTGTATCATAATGATGGACATTATAACACTATTTTTCATTATGAAACAGTTTCTCCCACCAATCACAGCTCAAGAAACAGTTGTTTGACCAATTAGATAAGGATAGCATCGCCCCTGCGCTGAGTTCCAAGGCCTTCTAATTTAAATTTCACTGCGTTGCCTATAGTAGTGTCATAGTGGGGTAAACGAGGAGACCATGGTCAAATACAAGGCATTCTCTGCGTCCCATGCGCTTTCTTCAGTACATAAAACTGGCGAAATCTCGACAGATATTTATGAATATTTATGTTCGAACATAAAATAGTTACAATAATTATCGTCGAACATAAACAGTCGTATGCAATTCGCCTATATTGGTAATTAAGACACTCGTGTGGAAATGAAGGAAAAGGAAGGAAGATTGTAGTTTTACGTGACCGTGAATCTAGTGATTATGAGCCACGGGACCTCCTTTTTACGTGGAATCCGAACCACAGGACATGGCATTTCACTTCGAAAATCTCACATGCATTGACCGGGAATCGAACCCGAACCGCCTTGGTGAGAGGCATACAGCTAGACCGCTGAGCCACCACGCCCCCCTTGTGTGTGGAAATGATAAACTCGCGTATGCTCGTTTTATAAACATACTCGTGTCTTAATTATTGCCATTATAGGCTCGTTGCAATAATGTAATATTACAAGTCAGTTTTGTGTTTCGTTGAAATCAATTTTAGCGCATATGGTAGTCTACTGCAATCAGAAACACATTATCGAGACCATAGAGCACATTGTTTATTCATTATACATTTGCTTTGAACAAAATCATTTTTAAGTGGAATATTTTCTGGTGAAAAGGAACATTCTGACAAGTGAGTGGGAAGTTGGGATTTTCAGGATTGAGAGATTGCCAACTCTGCATTGCGTATTAGCTGTTCTATGAGACGAGCTTATTAGATTTAGTGTGGTGCACACCAATCCTAGTTACTAAATAAACTTAATATCTTGTATTATTATTATTATTATTATTATATTCCATAGTTAACACGTTCATTTTATGTAATATAACGTCAGTGAACTTTAAGGGGACTCATACAGATGATGGCGATGATGATAATTATTGTTTTAAGGGGCCTAACATCTAGGTTATTGGCCCCTAATGGTTTGGGTAATAATGAAGAAAATGATTTTTTTGTCGTGTGGCCTCCTGAGAGGCCGAGTGCAGGTCTTTGTAGTCGACGTCCGTGGGCCACCTGCGCGCCGGAATGAGAGATGAAATGAATGTATGAAACTTGGCATGGATGTGGAAGGAAGCGGCCGTGGCTTGTCAGAAAGTACCTTCCCAGCATTTGCATGGATTTGTAAATGGTGGGGCGGAGGGTGAGGGGGGGGGGGGTGTTAACCACGGAAAATCCTTTCAAAGACGGCCGAGGGTGGGGCTTGAACCCACGTCTACCGAGTCAGTGGAGAGCTTAGCCCCATCGACTAGCGCTGCGCTTTAGCGAACGTAGCTACCGCTGTCGGCAAGAAAATGATAAAGAAGGAAAACCACAACTAACTGCTAACTTGTACGCTAGATAAGACAGGGAAAAGAAATGCCCTCAACCCTGAAGACTGAGGGACTTGGAAGGAAGAAGAGCTATGAAAGGCAGATAGGAAAGGGAATGAGGCCCAGGGACAATGAAAAAAGAGGAGAAACCAGGACCCAGCTCAGGAAACCCTCAGGGTTTCTAACTCCCAAACTCACCAGCCGTGAGCTCTTGAGGGTGTAGCACTATCCAGGGTGCGCCTGAAGTGGTAGGGCTACACACACCCTGTCTCCTTTAGTGCTTTTAGGCAGGAGATACCATGAAAAGAACAACCAGAGGAAAGATGTGACAAGGGTCAATTAAGGCGGGAAAGTGAAAGACTCCCTATGCCACGGATACCCTTATACCGTGGGGGTCGGAAGAGAACAAGAGTTAATCAAGGGAGGTCGACATGAAGGATGACAGGGAGGAGCCCGGTACTATTAAGTGGAAGCAATGCCGGACTCAGCTGGGGTCCCGTGGTCGCCAATCCACGTCCCTCTAGTCGTGAGTCCCTGAGGGGGGGCATATAGGCCTCCAGCTTAAAAAGCGCCAAATTAATAACGATTCTAATTTTATGGCTGCACCTGTACAATAAGTACAGGTGCAGCCATAAAATTAGTTTCCAAGGAAACACACTCATCCTGCTATTAGAAGCAAAACTCTAAATTATAAAAATTATCTTAACTATTCTTTATCCAATTTTAAAAGTTAGCCCTCGCTTTGAGCTGTCTTCACCGTTTCTCTCATATGTCCCGTGTTTCTTTTTTAATATGCGAGTTAAACCTGCAGCTACAAAAAGAATCTCACTAGAACCAGTGTGACTTTAACTAATCTTTCTATAAAACTTCAGAAGTATTTATTTGAGTTTGCCCTAAAAAAGATGACATAATATTGTCCAATTAACAGATGTGTAAATGACTGAGATTCAACTTATACCTGCAGGATTAACACGCACTTTAACAAGAAGTTCCGTTCCGTGACGAACTAAAGTGCCTACTTTTCTTAAAATTTAAGATGCATTCCAATGATTAATCTATATGGATCTGTCTAGAATAATGACGAAATTAAGTTGGTAATATCGACATTTCTAATTAGTTCGAAATACTGTGTACCTGGCATAATTTAGCCTAATGGAGCACTACAGTTGACAGCCCAGGTGACTGAATATATTTTTAGTTCCATTTCTTAAGGTACAGAATACAAAATTTGGTTGATGTCCAAAGGATAGCATGGGCGTTACATGCAGTTAAACATTGGATCTAACAGCGCGCGTAAAATCATGTTGGCAACAATGTCATTCATGTATTGGTCAGAAATAATCTGAAATAATATGATCAATTGTTGTGCCAATTTTGAATGAAATCCATTAGTAAGAATAGAAGTTATATGCATTTTAAAATTGGACCTATCAGCATGCTTAGAATCAAGTTGGCAACACTGACGGATATTAGTTACTTCAATTTAATCTACAATGCCCGGTACTATACGAGTGCAAAGGTTAGAGCTATTTGCTTGCCTACTTTATGATATATTGATATCAGGGTAACAAAAATAGAGACAGCATTTATTAACAATAATAATAATGTTATTGGTTTTACGTCCCTTTTAACTACCCTGGCTTTTAGAGACGCCGGGTTGCAGGAATTTTGCCCCGAAGAGGATCTTTAACGTGCCAGTAAATGTACTGACACGGCTCCCTCGCATTTGCGCACCCTCAAATGCCAGCTCACTGCGCCAGGTTTCGAACCTGCAACCTTGGGCTCAGCAAGCGAGAACGTTACCCCGGAGCCACGCAGCCAGCCACATTTATTAACAGTTGGCAGCCCTGGTTGCTCTTAAGAATACGCATAGTCATATCTGTTATGGTACACATAGCACATACGAAATTTGGTTGAAATCCAAATGATAGTATAGAAGTTACATGTATTTAAAGCTGGACCTCTCAGCAGGCTTAGAATCATGTTGGTAGCACTGACGGATGTAAGTTACTCCAAATGAATATAGAATGTCAGGTACTATACGTGTGCATAGTTTAAAGCTGTCGGCTTGCATACTTTCTGATAAATTGGTATTCGGATAAAATAAATTGAGGGCATTTATTAACAGTTGGCTCTTAAGAATACGCTAAGTCATATCTGTCTATGTACACATAGCACATACGAAATTTGGTTGAATTCCAATTGATAGTGTAGAAGTTATATGCATTTAAATATTGGACCTCCATGTATGGCCTCCTGGAATATTAGCTATACGTGTGCCAATTTTGAAATAGCTCCCATTCACACCTACCAAGATATCCAACATGGAGCTCAAATTTCAATTGCGGTTTTTCAGCAGTTGGTAGCACTGACATCATTTGCAAATACGGCATTGAGATATTTAGGTATAGATCTTTACTCCTACCGAATTTTGTTTCGATTGCTGCAGCCGTTTAGAAGTTGATAGGGCGGACACACACACACAGCCAGACAGAGAGACGCACACACATTTGCCCGGATCGATCTCATAAGACTACTTTTTCCACATTTTTGCAAAATGTGAAAAGTAGGCTAAAAATATAAACATTAAACTTTATAGTGTTTGAAGCCGTTTTCAGTGTTGCCTTAATAAACGAAAGTTTAGTGCTTTTCAGTCGGTCAACACGAGTTTTTCCCAAAAGAGACGGGTTATTCCCTAATCTTGAATAAATACATGAGATTAATAAATACACTTGGATGACCATTTTCGATCGTCAAGCGATCATCATCAGATCCATTACACTTAGGCTCTAAAATTTATGTCAGAAAGTATGGGTGAAAATATTTACACTATATACACTTATTTAGTTGCAGTATTAGTTGAGATAATGCAACTCGTCAATATTCGTTAGTTGTGGTCTATGTGATGATTTGTTAAAATACTGGAATTGGTGATTGATCTCCAAACTTGCTTGTTTGGAGTGAATATGTGATTGTAGTTAAATGGAGTTGAGAGTAGATAGTGACCAAGATAACTGCTCACCAGGACAGTGCAAGACACCATCAGATAAGTAGTCGGTACCATACTACCTGTATTGACATTTGTGTGTGTGTGTTTAATACTTTAGCCAGTAACAAATGTCTTCTGTGTTACATTAACCTAATTAATTTTAAAAAATACACAATTTACTTCTTGCATTTTTATCTGATTTAACCTTTTGCAAGTGTGATTTAAATTTCATCATCTCATCTGTGTGAACACATCATACCATGAGCCATCTGAGATGTGTGAGTGCAACTTATGCGGACAAACATGTGGACGCTACCACATAGAATTCTGCAAAAAAAAGAACCCAATCAATTACAGAATATGCAAAACAAGGCACCAGAATGCCAACTTCAAGTTACTTCAGTAATTTGTCTTGTAATAATTTTTTTTTATGGCCATTTGGCTGCAATAAAAGTATTATTATTAAATTTCACATTGTTATGTTATTTTACCGGTATTGTTGTTTTAAAGGGCGGAACTACGAGGTCATCTTCCCCTAAATTTCACACTAATGTAATTTCAAAAGATATTACTCATTTGTCATATTCAACCAAAATTATTAATTTCTTGAAAATGCTACCTAAAATAACAATACTAATTGTTTAAACCAAAATGTGAAATTTATGAATTCAAAATGCTAAAAATCACCACCTTTTAGTCATTAAAGATATTAGTCTCCCCTTAAACCACCCGGGTGTGGAGCAGGAATAAAACTCCTCCAGAAAAGTTTGTTGTTGTTGTTTTTGTTTTTAGTTCATTCTAAGGTCATCATCAGCCAGCCACATGTATAGTCCGGGACAGCTTAAATAAGTTACTAGATCAAAACAGGGTAGGCAACATTAACAGCCGTCCCCTATGTCTACGTAAATGTTGGTTTATGCTTGCATTTTTTGAAGTTAAGTTGTTTTCAGGTGTGAGCACATTGTCGCCAAACCTGCTTAAAATCTCGCCATCTCCAAAGACCATAATACCAGTAAAATTTCTTAACACACAGTTGCTGACATTTTTCTCCCAGAATGCATTTTCCACACATTCTCCCAACATAATAATTACGAATTTTACTAATGCCTATTATCTGAATAATTTCACAGTTTCCTTTCGAATTTCAAGTCTAATTAAGTTAAAACAAGTTGTACAAGGTAAGTACTAGTAATATACATCGATTAAAACAGTTTTTACAGTTATTATAGACTCTTGATATGTGTGTGTCAAATCCACTTGTCTGAGATGTTTCGAAGCTTTTATTTAATTAATTTTTGGATCAATTCTTATTTAGATTTCATCATGACGACTAAAAACACGAGAACAAGATTGGAGATGGATTGGAGAAACTCTACGAAGATCACTATTATTTGAGTAAGTATGCCTAGCCTAGACCTACAAAATTGAAAGTACAGAGTTATTTAATCGTTGTTTTATTTATTTTATATTCAGTCAGAGCACAAGTAACGTAATAAAAAAAAACTTAATGGTCTTTGGAAGTGTTGAAATAGTCTTCTGACTGCATTTTCCGTATAGGCCTAATTCAAACATAACCAAAAATATAGCCTATGTAAGTTCTCTCTCGGGAATATATTCTTTGGTACAATTCGCCTTCTAATATAGTAATGTATCTTATTCTCGACTTCCAAATGCCGTCAGCCATAATATTTATTTATTTATTTGTTGATGGTACACAACAGGGCTCAGTGTGCGCCCCAATAACAGTGCACCTACACAGTAAGATACATTTCCTGATATGTCTGCATTAAGTATAAATATCTTAATGTAATTCTTAAAACTAGGAAGATCACACAGATCAAAATGCATAGTAGTAAAAAGATAAATAAAAACTAAATCTAAATTTGATCTAATGCCAAATATAAAAACAGGTTTTGAAATTACTACTTAATAAACTAAAAGGTAACATTAATAACTAGGGAACAGGCCTATCCACATATATACATTGTTGATTCTGTTATGTGTGATAATTTAATTTCAAGTATGAATTACAGTGAGTGGATTATAATTTCCAAGAACGGTCTGATTGAGAGACAGAAATCTAGTTTCCAGTTTACACGAACCGCATCGTTGTAAATACTGCAAAGCCTCCATACAGGTGAATTGTTATGTGAAGTGGTATTGGTTATATCATTTTTAGCCTATTTTCAATTTTGAAAAAATAGGCTTATGAGATCACCTTTTGTCCGTGTGTGTGTGCGTGTGTGTGTGTGTGTGTGTGAGGTGTGTGGGTGTCCCCCCCCCCCCCCTAATAAAATCTAAACGGCTGGAGTGATTTCAATGAAACTCGGTAAGTTCATAGCACTATTCCGGGCGACCTCGACCGTGCCCTTCAAATTTTGTTACATCTCACCAATCCAACATGGCGGCTGTGCGAAATATTTCACCAATATTCAATATCTCCGAAACTATTCCCGATATCACCCTGTAATTTTGTATGGTGATAAACGGAACTACTTGAAGTTCACTTATGTGTCCTTTGAAAACCTGCTAACTACAAAACCAACATGGCGGCCAAGCGAAGTTGCGACTTTTAAATAGACGTTTCTCGCGATTTTACCAACCGAACGCAATGAAACTTGGTACAGTATATGTTTATATACATTGTAGTGCTACGACATCTAACTTCGTTCAATTGTTTACATAACCACAATATGGCGGCTGTGCGAAATATTTCACCGGCATTCTATATCTCTGAAACTATTACCAGTATCAACCTGAAAGTTTGCACAGAGATAAAGGGCTCTACTGGAAGATCATCTATGAGACTTAAAAAAACGGTTAACTAGAAAACTAACATGGTGGCCAAGCGAATTTGAAAGTTTTAAATAGATTTTTCTCGCGATTTAATGATCCAAACGCAATGAAACTTGGTACAGCCAGTGTTTATACACATTGTAATGCACTGGTATGTAATTTAGTTCAATTGTTCACATAACCTCAAGATGGCGGCTGTGCGAATTTTAAAATTAAGTTTTTGTTTCTTGTGTCGTAATCATGCGATCGAAGTGAAAGTTTGAATAATGAATCTACGCAATAATTTTTCTTTAAAGGTACATGACTCTTTGGCCTATACATACAACAATCCAACATGGCGACCATCCGGAATATTTAGACGGTTCTAAATATCTACGAATCTACTACAGCAATCAAACTGAATGTTTTTATGTTCATAGGGGTTATGAACATAAGTTCACCTATAGGTCTTTTAATAGCCTGGTGATCACAAATCCAACATGGTGTGACGCGAAGTATAAATATTCACATGGTCGTTTCTCGCAATTTAACCATCCAAGTGCAGTGAAACTTGGTACAGTTATTCCTTATACAATAATGTTAATCCACTGGCATCTAATTTATTTCAATTGTTTCCATAACGACAAGATGGCAGCTGTGCGAAATTTTAAAATCTCGTTTTTACTTCTTGTGTCCTAATCTTGTGATTGAAGTTTCAGTACTACACGTACACAATAATCTTCATGTAACAGTACATAACTCTAAGACCTACATATATAAAAATCCAACATGGCGACCATCCGCAATATTTAGTCGGTTTTCAATATCTACGAATCTATTACAGCAATCAAACTGAAATTTAGTATGTTGATAGAGGCAATTAATATTAGTAGGATATATGAAAATAGGCTGTATAGTTCTTCACGGAACTACTTGTTGAATGTTATGGTTGATCTTGTAGTTAAGCGAGGGATGTTGAAATTTAGGAGCGATAGGAAAAATGAGTTATCAATTTGACCGTTAATGACTTTATAAAGGAATTTCATATCATTCACTTGCCTTCGAGACTCCAAACTAGTCATGCCGAAATTCAACGAAAGTTCACCGTAGGGTACTGTCCCCGAATTCGTATAAAAAGATACGAGGTATTGATATGAAAGGCAGCCTTAAAAAAAAGAGAGCATTTAATTAATTTTGGAAGAATGAATTTTGGGAACAGGTCTATTATACCAGCTTTATGTCAAGAAGTATTGCCCAACAAGAAGCTTGTTAGCTGAATGTAATCTTCTTCTAGAAAGGGAGGATTTCATTGGACCATCCATTCGAGATAGACCATAGCCGGTTCTTGAAGTAAAAGGAACGGGATTGGAAGATCCGGTGAGCGAAGTTAGAAATGGAATGCTTTATTTTGTCTAGTAGGCTACTTAATGCATTTGGAAGCATTGACCTTGGGAAATAAATGGAAGACATTAATTAAGTTATAATCAGGAAATGTCTTCTGTGGATAGTAATGCCCGAAGTATGTTTGAGGATATTCATGTCCGAGTTTCGGTAAGCAGCATTGAGTTAGGAACAGATGTTCGAGAAGGCGAGAGAAGGATGACGTCAGAATATGTCAGGTGACGTGAGGGGAGAGTCTACTTGGCAGAGCGAGGGGCGCGGTGTGATGCGGAAAGGCATTACGACAGTGGTTGTTGGTGTGTGATGTTTAAGGAAGTGATATGAACGGACGAAACATCGTGTCTAAATATGCTAATGTATTTTGAAGCACGGAAGTCTGTGTGATTTTGAGTGAGTTTTGGATTATTCCACAGTAAAGACCGGTGGCATGTGGAGACAATAAATTGTCAGTCAGTACTGTGTAACGTAGTCGTGGAGAATAGGGAAATGTGAATATACTGTTTGAAAAGTATTGAACGTGCATGTTGTAAGGAAACGCCTTGAGACACGTTACTTCGGACGATATGTTCGAGAAGGTAGTGGTCGGAAATAAAATGGAGAACATTAAGGACACGTGGCCGGAAGGAGAATGTGATTTATCAGAGGAAGTTATGGTATTTTGTTAAATTATGCTGAGGGAAATGCGGTCTACATCATGAAAGTGAGAATTCCTTCGAGTGGAGTCACTTAGAACGATATGCGGAAAAGCAAAGTTCACGCAGCCACTTCAAAAATGCACAATCTACTAGAGAACATTATGAATTATGGCCAACGCAATTATGGAAGAAGAATACTTGATTTTCTGGGGGGACGAGAAGAAGAAAACGCCAGGACGGAGACCAGGGATCGAACGAGGTGTCTGTCAGGGGGCGATCCGATTGCCGTGGCAGTCAGCCCTTCTCAAGAATTCGGATGGCCGATGACAGGGAACGAGCAGCTTCTAGGCGGACCAGGGAGGAAGGATCGTGGTTTGAAGCGAGGCTACCCAGTTGTCAGCCGAGTGAAATGGAAACCAGCGCCTGTTCTGAACGTGAATGGATCTTCACTTTGTTCGTCTCCGATCCAGCAGAATGTAAGACAAGTCTTTAAATATTTGTAGCCCCAGTTCGTAGTTCTATGTTCTCGTAGATGCTTTGCGTGATCATTTTATTTCAGTAGTGATTTTGTTAAGTAGTTGGTTTGGATCTTGTGGTCAGTATTTTTTTTTACATCGAAGGAAGTTACGGTGTACTTTGAGTGGGCTTGTGAGCCTCAGTTCCAGCCTGTCTGGGGATATTTGCAGGCGAGTTATCTGCTTGCTGACCGTGCTTCGGTTAGTGGAGTCCTTGTATCGATGTTTATCGCTAGTTTTTTTCAATTGTAAGATTTTCTTCCTCAGATTAGATTTTTTTTTGACCTCGTGGTTTCGCATTTAAATTATTTTCGGATTTAAGAGTGTTCCGGGATGAACAGTTTCTTGCGCTCTTTGCTTTTTTGCATTTTTCTTATTTCCGCTCTGTTGCCACTTCGCAGCTTCAGAGGAGTTAGTTTTTGAAAATTGCTTTTGAAAATTAGAGTTTGAATTATTTTGAATTTTGAGATTTAGCTATTTGATCTTCGATGATTCTTTTCACATTGTGCTGTTGCACAATTATCTGACTTTACCATTTGAATTATTTTCGGAATTTTGAATTTTGAATTATTTTGGATTTTGAAATTTTCACTCTGAAATTTTATTTCATTTTGATATTGGATTTTGAATCAAATCTTTCCTCGGATTTTCAGAAAATTCCGATCGATTTTGATTTTGAGAAATTTGGGACTTCAATCCTGACTTGAGATTTTCCAACAAGATTTTTTTTCTTTCTTTCTTTGAAAGTATAATTAATTTTCAGTTTTGACTATTAGAAAATGTCTCGTTGATTTAAAGTTGGTCGCTATTCTGATCGTTCAGATGAAGAGTTCTTTCGAAAACAATTTTGGATTAAAAAAATGTAATGTTGATTCGAGTATTATTCTCGACTGTTGTTATTGTGTGACACAGTGTATATACAGAATTATTTATTTAAAGGTTTACTGAATATAGTGCACATATTAGTGGAAAATGTTTTTGAGTTGACACCCACAATAAATGTAACTTGAAGCGGATTATAGTCTGAAATATATCGTGCTTTCTTAACACGCACTAGGAGATCGTCATTCGATCTGTAACAGTTATCGCTTACGAAGCATATTTAAAATTAGTATCAACGTCTCTGAATTACATAACTTGAGGGAGAGATGGTCATTTTTGATAGCATAATGTGGGATGGTGGTGTTTACCATTGAAGAGGTGTGCGAAAATACCAATTGTTTTTTTTTTTTGATGGTATTTCGAAGGTCGACCCCTGTAAGGGACGTTATGTTCTGGGAACCTTTCCTCTGTCATTGTTTGTTGTTGTTATTTGGGCTGCGTGGTGTAGATGATTTGGATTGCAGTTTTGTTGAGTCAGCTGTGAGCTGTGATTGCCGTTCGTTGGAACGTCGTATTTATTAGGGTTGGTGGAGTTTATTTCGACTTCTGTTAGATTTCTTTTACTGTGTTTGAAGACAGTATTGCTTTATATTCGTATTGTTAGGACCATTTTGGTTGCGTTTGTTGTCTGTTTGGCAGACTGTCGTGTTCTTGTAGATCAGCTGGGTTGGCGATACCGGGGGCTCCAAAAGTTTGGTATTCAAGACGTTGATGCTAATTCAGTTATATGATTATTGTTATTGTTTTGAAGACTGGATAGAACAGGGGCTCAGTGGATGGCATTCTCACCTTTATCGGTCGGAACGCTAGACCATTATCTGCTCGTTAACCTCGATGTTGATCACCGTCAGTAAATATTGATGAATAATAGGTCTATGTAGATTAGTGGAGGAACATTGGTGTAGATACTGTCCTAGAATGACACATATATGATTATAATTAGGTATTTCTTAAATTTTTGTAATTAGAATTAAAAGATATTTCGGTAATCCAATGAAGAATAAAAATCAGGATCTATGTATAGAGTAATATTTTGATACTGTAAATAGTGAGAGGCCATCACTATTTAATTCTATTAAGGGGGTTGTTTTATTTTTTTTCTTCGCTCTTTATAATTTTTTTTTATTTATTAATCCTGATAGAAAAGGCATTGCGATAAGTTGCCAATTTGTTGTTCATCTTTAAGTAATTATTATTTTTTGTGTAATTTAGCTGACGTTATGTCAGAGTGTGTGCCATAAGACATCAATTGTAATTACATTCAGTTATGGATTTCCGATTTTATTATATCCATTTTTGCGGTGTCTTCTCTTTTCTGAATAAAATTTGGGCACGCGTTTGTGTATGCTCATACCATTTTCCATTTACTCTTGCGTTGTTTTTTATAGATAGTGTGGAGGATAGGAACATGCCATGGTTATTATAGCGGCTTGAATCATTTTATCCATTCCTTTGTCCCTGTTACGACCGAGTGAATGAGAGTTTTGCGCTCATGTGTGTGTGTGTGTGTTGTCGCTGATCCTGTTGAGGATTCTCCATTGCATGTTATATATATATTCACCTGATATGTGTCCATGATTTGCAGAGTGTGTGATGCCTGATATTACGGTATGTATTTTTAGCCGGGGTACTGCCGATGGTATTTGATCCACTGTCTTCTTGGATTGTGGCATTCACGACACTGCTGAAATCGGGTACAGTACCATGTGTGGGTAATTGCCCGTTATTTTGAGGTGTAAATATCTCAGAAATTTCTTTTGAACTTGCACAATGGACTTAATGCATGTTTTCTGCCAGGGACTCCATACTTGGCTGGCGTACTCGAGCTTGGATCTCACCATGGCAGTATAAAGGTTTATGCAGGTACTTGTCCTAATGAATAGCTTAGTGTTTCTTATTATAAACCCTAACATGCGGTAAGCATCCCCGACTGTCTTTTGCACATGATAAGTGAAAACAAGCTCCCGGTCAAACAGAATCTCTAGATCTTTCTTCTCGCTTACTGTTTTCAATGACTTAGGTCCAATTCCATAAACAAATGTGATTGGGTTCTTCTTACGTGTAAAGGTCATAACAACACACTTCAGTACGTTTAAGTATAATTTGTTTTCTATACTCAATTTGTGTATATTATTTAGGTCATTTTGTAGTAGAGTGCAGTCATTAGTGGAAGAAATTAATTTAAAAATGTTGAAGTCATCTGCATATAAAATACTATTTGAGTGCAGTATACATCGTGGCAAATCATTGATCATTGCTAGAAAAATCAAAGGTCCAAGGTTCGAGCCTTGGGGTATTCCGGAATGAACTATGTATTCCTTTGAGACAATTTTCTGGAACAAAACAAATTGTTTCCTGTCTCTGAGGTAGGAGATGAATAATTTGAGTAATGGGTGGGAGAATCCCAAAATACATAATTTTTAAGAAGGATATCGTGATTTATTGTGTCGAAAGCTTTCTCGAAATCCATTTGCCCTCCTTATCTAACTCTTTAGATATAATTTGAGTAAAATTAATTGCATTCGTCACTGTAGATTTCCTGGATAGGAAATCATGTTGGTTATCTGTTACGAGTGGTGTGAGAAACACTGATATTCTTCCGTGCGTTATAAATTCAGATACCTTGGCTACTGCAGATAAAATAGGTATTGGACGGTAGTTATTAATTAGTGATGGATCTCCCGATTTTAGTAGAGGGCAGACGAGAGTGATTTTCCAGGCGTCAGGGAACGTACAAGTTTGTATGGCTAAGTTAAATATAAAGTGTAACGGGTCCCTGAGACTTTCAGCACATCCCTTAACTACATACGGTGGAATATTATCAGGACCAGCCGACGACTTAGGTTTTCATTTTTTAAATGTCATTTCTACCTCTTCCTTTGAGACAAGTTTTATGTGAAGGGTGTTGGGAGTATTCGAATTGCAGGCTGGGACTTTGTATTGGGCTGACTGAGAGTCATACACTGATTTGAAATATGACATTGCACATGTAACTCGTAAGCTTGGAAGTAGTCTAGTCTATGATTCACACTCGGTTAGTGGTAGTGAATGTATTGGTGATTATTTATGAAGCTTATAACTTATGTACTTGGCTACTGACCTATAGCCTACTTAGCATTAGGCAGATAAAATATTTATATTAGGCCTATTTTTATTTGTTTCAGTCATGGTTGCGACAGAGTAGTGTGGTGCCCTTCAACGAACTTCAAGGGTTGTGCAACATGAATCAATCATCATTCTGAAGAGCCATATACTCACATGTGCACCGTATATGCACTGCGCTGGAGTCACATATGCAAATTTTCAGAGAATACCAACAATATATCATAGCTCTCTTTCAGTTCTCGACATAAGTTACTGCACCACTGAATGTCTGGGTGAAAATTACTGATGTACTACGGTACTGTTGGGTGAGACAAAGTCATTGTTCGCTACTTGGTTAGATGACACAGTTTGGGCGAAGCCACTGGTTGCAATATGTTATAAATATTGGTCGCAGCTATAGCCTACTTGTATTATTAATTCTGAATGAAAGTAGAACGTGGCTTATTCACCTGCATCGGACATGATTGTGACTGTATGCTGCGATTGCTGCGCTAGAATTATTAGCACACAGGTAACGATATTTGTAGACTATACATTATACGGTAATAGAAAATTAAAAATTTCATAGATCTCGTAGGCCTATACTACACAGCTTGGACATTCTTAAAATTCACGACACGTGAATAATGAAATAAAAGGCAAAACCATTGGCATGGATAAAGATTATTGATGCGTGACTACCCCCACTGTGCGTGACAAAAACCGGGGATGTTATATATTAGCTAACGTGGCCCGCGTTACCTCAATTTTTCATATTAAAGCATTGTTGTTGTTGTTGTTTCTTATGGCTAGCCCAGATTCCAATCCATCAGCTTTCTTGCGTTCCAATAGAGTTGTGTGAGGTTGCCTGAAGTTCTAGCAGTCACATCAAGTTTGTTGCAATCTAGCAGGTGCCCCTTATCCATTTTACTTCCAGGTTCGTGACAAAGTGTGCATTTTTCAGATCTCAGGATATCCCAAATAGGATCACGACTTATATAGATGAAATTCCAGCTGAGTCTGCCATTTTCGCTGTTAATTATGCACAAGTACAGTATTGCCAATCCCGCACTTACGGTACTACTTTGTATAAGCGCGGTACCATGAAACAAAATAGCGCCAAGTTTAACCAGTTCGCAATGGATTGTGCAAGCTATTTTTGTCTAGACCAATAATTGTTAATTCGTTAGGCCGTACAAACACCCCTGTATTTTGTCACGCACAGTGGGGGTAGACACGCATCAATTATTTTCATCCAAACCAATGGTTTGTGCCTAGACCAATAATTTTTTGGCAGTGAGGCGCTGGTTTTGCCGATTAGTTCGAAACATGAAATCCTTGCGATCAGCGTTCATTACAGTGATAAATACTGTTCTACATACAAAACAAACCTAACCTGGGGCTTACGCCCAGACCTCCTTGCTTGTAGTGCAATCGGTAATTTTCGTCCAGACAGTCGTCTAACCAAGTAGAGACCAATGGTTTCGTCCAGTCAGTCGTCTAACCAAGAAGAGCTCGTTTATTTCTTTTTCTCATATAATTACAACATTCGTCTAATGTAGGCCTATTTTGTATCGGGTATGTTGGTAACTAATGACGTCAATGTGATCGCTCACTGCGGCAGTTTCACATACTAAATATGCTGTCGAACATGGCTGCGGTTGTTAAATATACAATAAATAAAAACACATATTAAAGTGATTTAGCACATATATCCGGTGCAGAAGTGTTCAAGGTTAGTAGTTAAAATTGATAATGTCCCCCCCCCCCTTCCACTCTCCCCTCCCCCCTCCCGCCAAAAGATGAAATAAGATATGAAAATGATATATTATCAAAGTGAAAGATAAAAGAAAAAGAGTGATACATACATGGTACAGAATTAATCTGAAATTTCACTACAGTACCGTATATGTCGTTTTATAAAAGGGCATAGCGGGTGGGTTACAGACAGCGAAGGAGAAAACATCTATTAGGACATCACTTCCATAATTATTATTCATCATTAAACAAGGTATTTAGGCTAATTTAAGTATTCTACTTGGTTCATCACTCCTGAAGTGTTACCTCTATTACGTATGTCGTTTTGCCTTGAACATTTTTTGTTGAATGCGGGCTATTATTTTATTTTAGAATATGCACTGAACATTTGATGTAATCAGCGTAACCGCAGCCTTCATAAAGAGGTTTACGCAGGCCAGCACGTATCCCATTTTTGAACAGCTGACTGCGGTTGATTGTAGCGTTGGGGGTCTGCACCACTAGCGCTGGCCAACAGCAGGGCGCACTTGAACTCGGTCAGTGATAACACTATGTATTATATTCGTCATGATAATGCTATTATTATGATCATGTAGAAATGAGCGGAAGTGTAGAGGACATACGCATTCGCGACAACGCTGCCTTCAGTTCAATTCCCTCTCATATATTCCGTTCTCGCAATTTAAATATCTCAGCTCTCCACAGAAAATTGTTTTGTGTTGGTATCTTGTAATTATAATTTTCGAGATATTACTCCGTCGATAAAGCTTGCCTTTCAACGCCTGTATTTAACTCGTCAATTTTTCAGTGATTTCAGAGAATTTTCCTGGAGTGGCCTTTAATGTGCTGGTTGACGAGAGGTCAGGAGACTATTCTACCAACCATCTCGCGCTGTGCGGTTATCATTTTTTGGCAGTTGGTCCAGGTTCAATTTCCGGCTCTGCCAAGAAATTTTAATTTTGGTCTGAGGGATGGAACAAGGCACCCCTCAGCCTCGTGAGGCAAAACTGAGAAAAGGAGGGTTCGATTCCCATCTTAGCCATCTTGGAAGTGGTTTCCACGCTTCTACTCCAGGCAAATGCCGGGATGGTTCCTAATTTAAGGCCATGGCCACCTCGTTCCCAATCCTCATCTGAATAATAAATGCACACAGTAATACAGCCATCACAATAACACAGGTTATCATACAAATTCCACATGCCCAAGTACACAGATCTACATGACCATGATGTCGCAAAGCCCCAAAATCAACCAACAACTGCTGCTTTCTACCATTCCAAGACGAAATCTTAGAGTTGCCATTAGTCTTATGCCCCTAAAATCCACGACTAGTTCGAATGGTTTTAGGCCTAAGCATTAGATCAACCATCTTCTTGCATCTCAATAGGGATTTGCCAATAGGCTTTCAACAGCTTGTCTCAATTCTGCCTTCATATATGTATTCCTATGCATGCAAGAAATGAGTACAGTACTTATCAAAAATAAAGAAATAATAAGCTAATATGTACCCTAATATTATATTTCTCTCCTACTCCTAAATCCTTCTCTGAACACTCATCTTAAAACAGAATGGTCTGCATTTTTGGACTAATTATAAAAATATAGCCTATAAGAAGAAATGAGCATGCTCATCTTTAGCTCCTTGGCGAAAAACATTGTGTAAGTATTAATGTTTCTGTTCTTATGCATTTTATATGATGCTTTAAAAATCAATCTAGAAGAGATAATTTAAGTTAACTTCACTACCATAATACTGCTTAAGAGTTACTGTTGAAGACTGATGACCACGATGTCCCTAACTTGAGCAAGGAATGCTTCACAACTTCATGTAAAAGGGAATTTACTTAGTTTGGATCATTTGCGATACGTGTTACATGGATGTGTGTGCTGACTTATTGGTGTTAAATGATGTAAGTTGGCAACACCAAATGTGGCGGCCATGTTGGTTTTTAGTAACTTATTTAAGGTGTCCTGGACTATACTTGGGTATTTTGAAAGTTTCTCTTAACCCGTGTTTTTCTGTGGTAATTCTAATTATTGGGGCCAAGGTAGGTGCCTGGGGGGGGGGGGGGGCAAAGTACAATCCTAGCATTGCCCTAAGGTAGTATGGAAAACCTCCAGGGGCAATTACACTCAGGATAGCCATTGTCAGGGCCAGGATTCGAACCTTCCATCTCCGGGATTTCCCTTGCAGTCCTGTAGCGAGACCTGATTCACAAGGCTAAGGCTCCTCCTGGGCTCCTCCTTCAACCATGGAGTGGGGAGTACATCTGAGGAGAAGACTTAATTGTTGTTTAATTTAGCATGAAGCGATGAGTGGAGAGTTCTTGTTCGCTCCACTTCGCACGCCTCACTGAACACAGAAGTGGCGAGTGAAATGGATGACTGTGCTATTGATCAGCGCGGGACTAAGTCTTCATCCTAATCGGCTTACTCCCGACGCGACGTCTTCACTTATTGCTTCAATAATCCCAGTGACAGAAAAGAATTTTCTTGTTACACTGAAATTAAACTCTTGTCAGGAACTCATATAGCGTGCCCATTTATCAAGTTATAGCTCACATCGGCAACACTCAGTTTACACAGTATTTATATAAAAATCAACATGACTGTGTCTGTTAATTTGCAAATTTGACCTACGTTTTGCGTTTTTGCATGACTTAGGCTGATTTATCAAGAATGAATGCAAACAAATTCTTTGTGGAGATTTGAAGCCATTCTTTTCTTCAGTGTTGCCTATAGTTAGTTATCCGAAATTGCCCATTTAAGTGTGTTTGATAACTAACTAATTGCAGAGGAAATGAAGAAAAGCTGGGAAGAATTCACTCAGGAAATAAAGGAGGATTTAAATTGTGGAAAGAAATTGCTGTTTGGAATTATAAAAAGTAGAAGAAATGAAAAGGTGAACACTGGGTTCGTGAAAAACAAAGAAGGTGAAATATTGACAAAACCAGAAGAGATAACGGACAGATGGAAAGAATATTTCAGCGAGCTGTTGAATGTGAGACGCCAGGCATGCGGAGAAGTTACGCAAACAGCCAAAACGGTCGATGAAAACATAGAAGAAGAACCAGACATTACTATGGCAGAAGTGGAATGGGCAGTTAGGAAGATGAAGATGGGAAAAGCTGTGGGAATCGACGAAGTGGCAATAGAAATGATCACGGCGGCAGGACCAGTGGGACTGCAGTGGACATACATACTTCTCAGGAGTGTGTGGAGAGAGAAGAAAGTTCCTGAAGACTGGAAAAAGGGAATAATATTGCCAATATTCAAGAAAGGAGACAGGAAGGTGTATGGTAACTACCGAGGAATCACCATCATCTCGCATGTTGCCAAAGTAATGAAATCAATCCTAGAAAAAAATTAGAGCAAAGGTAGAAAGCCAAATAGAGGAGGAGCAGTTTGGATTTAGAGGGGGCAGGTCAATAGTGGAACCCATTTTCATTCTGAACCAGAACATTGAAAAGAGTTGAGAATATGGGAATGATATGGTAATGACTTTTATTGATCTAGAAAAGGCCTATGATAGCATCCCTAGAACAAAAGTTTGGGAAAGTTTAACAAATAGGGGGATAGGCAAGGAACTGAGAGACATGTCAAATGGAATGTTCATGGATTGCTACAGTGGTGTGAAGACTAGAGTCGGGACATCGGAATGGTTTAAAATTGACACTGGACTAAAGCAAGGAAGTGTGTTGTCACCATTATTGTTCTTAATGATGAGGATGACACCCTGAAGGCAGCAATGAAAGACTATAGTAGGGCAAATATGAAGGTAATGCTGTTTTCAGACGATGTGGTGATCTGGGGCGAGGATGAGATGGAGGTACAAGAACAGTTAGACGTAATAAATGAAAGGATTGAGCTATGGGTATTGAAGATAAATGTGGAGATGTGTAAAACAGTGGTGATGAGTAGAGGTAAGAAAGAAGGAAAACGAGTAATCAAAGTAGGAGATAAGGAATTGGAAGTGGTGAAACACTTCAAATACTTGGGAAGTGAACTGACTGAAGATGGAAGACTTCTTCTTCTTCTACCTTATCCGATACGGACGTTGGCTACCACCATGGCTAACACCTTCTTATCCTGTGCAATCCTGAAGAGTTCCGTGGAAGACAGCCCAAACCACGTTTTTAAATTATCCATCCAAGTTATTCGTCTCCTTCCTGGTCCACGCCGTCCTTCAATTTTACCCTGAAGTATAACTTGGAGCAGACGGTATTTTGGATTCCTCATCATGTGTCCCAAGTATTCCAATTTCCTCTTCTTAATTGTGTTTAACAGCTCAGGTTGGCTGCTCACACGCTGAAGAACCTCGGCATTACTCACATGTTCTGTCCACGAAATTTTAAGAATCCGCCGGTATATCCACATTTCAAAAGCTCGAATCTTCTTTTCTGTAGCTACGGACAAGGTCCAAGCTTCAACACCATAAAGAAGGGTGGAGACAACATAACACTTCACAATTCTTTTCTTAAGCGTCATACTGAGATCTCGACAGCATAGTAGTTGTTTCATTGTCATAAAGATGGATCTAGCCTTCTCTATACGGCATCTTATTTCAACCGAAGGATCCCAATTCTCATTAATATTCTGTCCTAAATAAACCAAACTCTTGACTCGCTCAATCTGATGTCCATCGACTAAAAGGACTTGTGACAATGCTGGTTTTCGCGATATTATCATATATTTTGTTTTCTTAATGTTGAGGTCAAGGCCATATTGTTTACTCTTTTGATACACCATAGTAACAATCTCTTTAAGTCCTTCGAAACTATTTGCAATCAATACAGTATCATCTGCGTACCGTATATTATTAATATAATTACCATTGACCTTAATACCTTGTTGAATGCCATCAAGTGCCTCGGAGAAAATCTGTTCTGCATAGATATTATAAAGAAGTGGTGAAAGAATGCATCCTTGTCTCACACCACGCATTATTTCCACTGATCTAGATATATGTCCATCAATTCTGATACTAGCCTTTTGACCCCAGTATAAATTAATGATGATCCGAATGTCTTTCTCATCTATTCCTGAGTTCTTGAGTGCATTATACAACTTATCATGCTGACAACGGTCAAAGGCTTTTGCATAGTCCAGAAAACATGCATATACATCCTGATTCACCTCACGGCATCTCTGGAAAAGAACTTGAAGCGCAAATAATGCCTCACGAGTTCCTAGACCGTTGCGGAACCCAAACTGCGTGTCACTGATATTCATCTCGCATTTCCTGTATATGCGATTATGGATAACTTTGAGAAATATCTTGAGCACATGACTCATAAGACTGATTGTCCTGAAGTCACTACATGACTTAGCCATCGGTTTCTTCGGAAGAGCAATAAATGTAGACAAGAGCCAGTCTTCTGGTAATATGCCCGTGTCGTATATCTTGTTATATAAATTAGTGAGCGTCACAATGCTATCATCATCCAAGATCTTCAATAATTCCACTGGAATGTCATCTTGACCAGGAGCCTTACCATTTTTCGCTATCCTAATCGCATATTTCACTTCATCCATGGTGATCATGGGTCCAACAACTGAAGGAATTTCGGGTCGGGAAGGACGATGATCATCATTAAAAAGCTCTTGTATATATTTCTCCCAAACCTGTAATTTTTCTTCAACTTCAAATACCGTGTTACCTTGACTATCAACTAAGTTGACTGTGTTTCTTTTCCTGTGTCTACCTGAAACTTCTTTGATTTTCTTATGGACCTGGAAAGTATCATATTTACTATTAAGTTCTTCAATTTCTTTGCACCTATCTGACATCCAAACTTCCTTGGCTTGCCTGATCTTATTCTTTATCAATCTATGAATAAACCAATATTCTTCATTATCTCTTCCTTTGACTTCTCTTCGTTTATGGAAGACTAGATTTGGAAATTAGCAAAGGAATACAACTCGGGAGTGCTTTCTACCAACAGGTACGGCGACTAGTATGGAACAAGGATATACCAATTAAGGCTAAAGAAGTTATATACAAAGCATATTATGTTCCTATAATATGCCCGTTTGGACCGAAGTCCGGACGACCACATATGCATTTCACCAAAAATCAGTCAGCAAGAGAATCAAAATATCCCGGGGCGCCAGATGGGTTAAAGTGACTATAATAACTCAACAAAAAAAATTGCTTTACTGATTTTCGACTCGATGCAACAATAAGGATAGAAGGAGATTTTCTGAAAATAACACAACCTGTAAAATTATCTCATTTTATTTAAAACGTTAAAAATTACTGAAGGCATGCCAAAAAGCATAATAGATGTATGACGAATCATACGTTATATACAAGATTTACAATTCCACCAACACATGAACACTTGGCAATTGAGACGAGGGTCAAATTAATAGTTCCGTTGACTTCGCTCAAAAGAATTATTTACAGTAGTAGGGTTTTGTCAGTGCAAATTTAATTGTCCTTCCTGATTCCTATCTGATTTGAGTATTCACATATTAATATGAAAAATATCTCACTGTTTCAGTTTTTCAAAATTATAGTAGCAAATTAACTAACACTTCAGGATTCAGTTATCTCAAGTTTTGTTCAAATACAAAGTCATTAACAAGGAATACAACACAATATATTTTACATGGACTTTCGAGCATTTGTATTCGAAGAACTTCGATATACAGAAAATATTTATTGAATCATCTGTTCTCGATCCAAAATCTATTCAGAGCTCTTGACTCAATTATCAATATAATAGTCAAAATATTATTATCCACAAAATATAAATTTAATTCAATATGGATTCAACCATTCAATCAATTAACTATCACTTGGAAATATTATTTAGAAAATTTATCATAAAGCAATATCATTTGTTATTAACAAAATTACAATTATTTGACAAAATGTCAAATATGTTAATCATTAAATTTATTTGCAAAATGTTTATATTTTTACAGTATCATAAAAATCCTCTCAGTTTGTAGTGGTTGTTAAGAAGTAACAGTTTTAAATAATTTACAGCATCGGCCCATTCGATTTAAATGCTTCAAAAATCACATAATCATAATTAGCATCTAGACAACGGTAAAGTCTTTTCATAATGAAAGGTACAATTAAACAATAAAATTTTCGGGCTGGCAATAACTAGGAATATTTCTAGAACACGTGGGTAAAATGTGAATTGACAATGATGGCTCAACAAAATAACCTTTGGTTATATCTCGACGAAAGTGTGGCTAAATTCAACTCCTCCACTAATTTCACAGACATCCAACCTACAATATGTTTGATGCTTCATTTCAACAACCTCATTCCTGCGACTTAATTGCACAATCAGAATGGCATATTTAACTCTTTGCACACACAACAATTATATCTTCCCAAATTATACAGAATAATCAAGCTTTTGCTTGTTACGACAACTGGAAGATTTATAAGTTAGTAAACTCCCCCAATGAGTTTACAATAAATATGTTACCATCAGTTTAAAACATGAATAACTCCACACCGTGTCTATTTTTAGCCAAACGTTTTATCAAAAGACGTTGCTCAATAATGATTTATATTTATACAAACTCTAGCAAAAACCCAGTTTTATACATGCTTTTGGCTTCCCGTATCATTACTTTCCGTGTCTTCTCAAAGATTTAAATGCATAATGCAAGCATAAAATACTTCCACTGAATTAATATGTTATTTGTTTGTGGGAATGCGTTAACCACTAACCTTCGGAATAAACAAGTATACGATCTTAGAAAATTGTTTTAAATGTCAAATGTATAAATCACACTACATGATAATGATTATTAGAAATCACAATTATTATTAATATCTCAGAAAATTGAAAATAGTAATTATTATTAAATCAACATTATTATTATTATTTCCTCAACAAATGGATTTAAAGTAGTTAAACTGTTCGGGGAATATCATCCTCGACTTCTTAATAATGGATAAATATCCATTCCTCAAGTTAAATTTATTATAAAACTAGCAGAAGTACCCATTCTTCGAATGGTCTTCGGTATTAATAACCAGACGTTATCAATTGAGCTACTGTTGCAATGTTTAGGGGCTTGGAACCTGTTTGTTGGCAAAGAAAAATCATTCGTTAAAATGTGCTCTCAAACTAAATTTACCTAACGTGTTCTTCCTGGCGTGAAAATAAAATTGAAAACTTCGTAGAAGAATCGCAATACACGTCACATACGAACTGACCCTAACCGTTGTGTCAAGTGCCCAACTACAGGAAGACCCCTTTTATAAATTATAAAGGCTTGTGGTGCATGAAAATTCAGTGTTTTTAGCCTCCAATGGCCCAAATTCCTAAAATCAGCAAAAAACAGTCTACTATTTCTATTCAGGAATTTTTGAAAATAATGTTGATGTTTGGAAATATAATAGACCTTCTGTACAACATATCGCACGTGTAAGTCGTGTGAAAAAATCTAGGGTACTCCATTTGCAACCTTTCACAGAAATGTAATAAATGGATTGGCATTACTTATTCCAGAAATAGATGGAAAGTTGGATGCCACCTCTTGAGATACTGTTGTAATGGTTAGTGGCTTGCATTCCTTCTTTAGTTTATCAAATGAAATTAGTTTTCTGGGAATATCTAAGAAACTGTTGGGTTTAGAGCCTTAAAATATAGTTTTCGGGGACCCTTTACGGCTCTTGAGGGGCCCCGAGTTTTGTTACTGACCCCAAGGGTTTGAAAATGAGCTTTGTCTCTTCGTTGTACGCCATAATAATGATAATAATTAAAATAATAATACTACTAATAATAATAATAATAATAATATAACAAAATAGGGATAGGGATATAATAGACCTTCCGGACCATACCCGCACGTGTAAATCGCGTTAAAAAATTCTAGATTACCCCTTGACCCCTTGAGCGCATTATATGTATTGATGAATATTTCAGCTTAATTTGGATCCGTTATTGCCGTTTGCAAACCTTCACAGTAATGTAATAAATGGAATTGTATTGCGTCTTAAAGAAATAGATGGACCTCTGAGATTCTGTTGCCATTGTTACCGGCATGCATTCCTTCATTAATTTATTAAGTGAAATTAGTTTTTTGGGAATATCTCAAAAACTGTTGGTTTTAGGGCCTTAAAATGTGGTTTTCGGGGTCCTTTTAGGGCCCCCGAGTTTCGTTTCTCACATTGAGGTGCTGAAAATGAGCTTAATTCAGCATGTATTTTAAGGGGGTAGACCCCCTGTTATGAGAGGTACGGAGAAATGTTACATCAATGATTAGTGTCGTGCCTATGATGGATATCTGTATCAAATTTTACGTTAATCCACCCAGCCGTTCTCAAGTTATAAGGACTCGTAAAAGTTGTCCACCGACACACAGACAGACAGACAGACAGACAGACAGAAAAAAAAATTTGCGCGCATCCGTCATAAAACAGCCTGAAACGCGCAAATATCGCAAATTTCCGTGGAAATTCAGAAAAAACAGACAAACTTTCATTTTTATATACACACATCAAAAAAAGTTTTGCATCACCTCGGTTCCAAGAGTTCCGGAACCGTTAAATACAAAGGGAATAGAGATCAACACAAACAACATTTCAGCTCGCTTTATTGCTCATGAGACCCACACATTGCATGTTGTACCATCATACAGCTAGACTTTCAGCATTTGTGGTCCAGATTGCAGTGCACACCACTACCTCTAATACCCAGTAGCACGTCCTCTTGCATTGATGCATGCCTGTATTCGCCGTGGCATACTATCCACAAGTTCATCAAGACACTGTTGGTCCAAATTGTCCCACTCCTCAACGACAATTCGGCGTAAATCTCTCAGAGTGGTTGGTGGGTCAAGACGTCCATAAACAGCCCTTTTCAACATATCCCAGGCATGTTCGATAGGGTTCATGTCTGGCGAACATGCTGGCCACTGTAGTCGAGCGATGTCGTTATCTTGAAGGAACGCATTCACAAGATGTGCACGATGAGGTCGAGAATTGTCGTCCATGAAGACAAATGCCTCTCCAATATTCTGCCGATATGGTTGCACTATGGGTCGGAGGATGTCATTCAGGTATCGTAAAGCCGTTTCGGAGCCTTCCATGACCACCAGTGGCGTACGTCGGCCCCACATAATGCCACCCCAAAACATCAGGGAACCACCACCTTGCTGCACTCGCTGGACAGTGTGTCTAAGACGTTCAGCCTGACCAGGGTGCCTCCAAACACGTCTCCGACGATTGTCTGGTTGAAGGCATATGCGACACTCATCGGTGAAGAGAACGTGATGCCAATTCCGTGGGGTCCATTCAGCATGTTGTTGGGCCCATCTGTACCGCGCTGCATGGTGTCGGGGTTGCAAAGCTGGACCTCGCCATGGACGTCGGGAGTGAAGTTGCGCATCATGCAGCCTATTGCGCACAGTTTGAGTTGAAACACGACGTCCTGTGGCTGAACGAAACGCATTATTCAACATGGTGGCATTGCTGTCAGGGTTCCTCCGAGCGGCAATCCGTAAGTAGCGGTCATCCACTACAGTAGTAGCCCTTGGGCGGCCTGAGCGAGGCCTGTCATCGACAGTTCCTGTATCTCTGTACCTCCTCCATGTCCGAACAACATCGCTTTGGTTCACTCTGAGACGCCTGGAAACTTCCCTTGTTGAGAGCCCTTCTTGACACAAAGTAACAATGCGGACGCGATCGAACTGCGGTATTGACCTTCTAGGCATGGTAGAACTACAGACAACATGAGCAGCGTACCTTCGTCCTGGTGGAATGACTGGAACTGATCGGCTGTCGTACCCCCTCCGTCTAATAGGCCCTGCTCATGCATGGTTGTTTACATCTTTGAGCAGTTTTAGTGACATCTATGAACAGTCAAAGGGACTGTATCTTGGATACAATATACACAGTCAACGTCTATATGCCGGAGATCTGGGAACCGAGGTGATGCAAAACTTTTTTTGATGTGAGTATATAGAGATTTTCAGTTACGACGGCTGATGACCGTGCTTAGAAATATATCAAAATTAAATAAATGCTCGTTCTTCTCGTCCATAAATTTCGAATCATTGACTTCTGAGTGTAAAAACTGCTCAGATCAAAGCTTCTATTGCAAAAAAAAAAAATTGCAACAGCAAAAACATCGATGAAAAGAAAATATGTGTTGGTAAGACTGTAGAAAAATTGATAAATTCCAGCTAACTACGCATAAAAATAATGCAAATTGTAGCTTACATTCCTGTAGATCTTGATGCTGGTAATCTGGTCTGAACCAGATTATTTCAGTCTTCTTGTCCCCATTAGGACACGTATTTATAATCTTGTATCGGCCTCCATTTTATACCCGCAATGGTCTTAGACAGACATAGCGGTATTCATACTTGTGGCCTGAATATCTTGATGAAAATAGTTCGTAAAATGTGCTGCTTCAACAGCTGAAGTAATCTTGACTGGGGTTAGATCGAAAAGATCCATGATGAAAAATTACCAGTTTTAACTCGACCCAACTGAAATGCCTTCAATACTGTCATTACTCTTACAATCTTATGCAACACATGTTCGAGTTCTGAAGATCTGTTCCCTGGGCAGAGTTTCTCACACTCCAGACAATGCTATGCATGCTGGTTTCCCTATGTCGGCTAGTGAACTGAACTGTGCAAGACTGGTAGGTGAACAGTACTGACTTATTTTGGTTGGTCGAAAGTTATTAAGTCCAATACTTATTCTGGTTGTTTGGATGAAATAATCCAAGTTAAATTCTGGTGGACAGTGGAAAGCAAAATATAGACTAAGTCTATTCATAGGTTCGTTGTAGCAGTAAATTATTACCAATGCCACAAAGTCTATCACCTCGGTGATAACTTTTGAAAAGTTCGAAGATCACTATAATATTAAACACTTTTATAAGACCAGTAACCATGTACTGTCGTCGAAATCACTAAGTCTCAGCAACTGGGTGCTGGTAATAACGTAGATTTTGCAACCATGTGCACGAAGATTATTTCTACAGTATAACAGTGTTCGGAGCGACGTAGAGTGTTTAGCGGCTGAGCGCTTACGAAGGAGTGACTGTACTAAGTTCTTGCGAAGAAGTGACTGTACTTAGCTCTGGCACGCAGGCTTTATATACCCCGCAAGCGGACTCCTCGAGGTCAATGCGTGAAATATGCTGAAACTAAAACATCTCATATCTCAGCTTCCGCTCAATCAATTTCCTCGAAATAAGCACATTCTTCCTCCCTTGTCCGTGCCAGTAATCTGATGTTAGTCTCAAGATTCTACTCCATCGGGAAATATTTCATGTCAATTTAGCCTCGACTTTGACGCTCTCGCCTACGTCACTTAACCATTTCTTGGCTGCACAAAGCTCCCAATTCCTTCTTAGAAGGTTCGGCGCGCTCTATTCAAACTTTCCATTCTGAACTTAGCAATGTGGCTTGTGCTCTCAAATCTAGGCAACTGGATTTGGGCACAATAATGACATATGCAGCAGAAACTTGGACAATGACTAAGAGGGATGAGAGCAGAGTACAGGCAGCTGAGATGAGATTCCTGAGAAGTATGGTCCAGAAAACGAGGAGAGACAGAGTGAGAAATGAAGATATACGGAAAGTACTGGAAGTACAGAAACTAAATGACAAACTGGAACAAAACAGATTGAGATGGTTTGGACATGTCAAACGGATGAATGAAGTAAGGCTACCAAGACGAGCAATGGAACGACGGATGACAGGGAAGAGAGGACGAGGAAGACCAAGAATGCGTTGGATGGACTCGGTGGAGAATAGCATTAGTAAACGGAACCTGGATTGGAACACTGTGTTGGAAGAGGAATGGTGGAACGACGGAACAAAGTGGAGATGAACCATATTTGCCCTCACCCAGTGGCAGTTGGAAAAGGGGAAATGAAGACGATGTTAATAATAATAATAATAATAATATCGTATGGCCTCGGTGCCGGGTGCAAGCTTTGTTATTTGACACCCAAAGGGTAGCTTGCATGTCGAATTTCGTTGTTCCTTGAAGCACTATGAAAGTCAAGGAGGTTAGATATCTAAGCTCCTTGAACACTCTAGCGCTTTCTAGTAGAGAAATGAGGAACTTTGTGTTGGCGGAAACTCCCGAGATTAATTTTGCCATTACGAACACGGCCTACTGAATTCAAATGTGTTCTTTGACATGCCAACATCGTATGACATGGTGTCCTAATTTTTTCCGCCTTTCAAAAATCACTTACCACGGCCAGGAGCGAACCTGCAAAGTGAGTGGATCTGCGTTGCATGTAAACAAAGCGGCAATAGCATGGAGACTAAACAACAACAACAACAACAACAACAACAAAACAATTATGAAACCGTAGTTAAAATTTTAGGTGCACGTCAAGAAGACTCAATGGCCTTGAGAGCTGAAAATGAATCTTTAAAAGAAAGAATTGCAGCGTTAGAAGAAGACAAGAAAGAAATACAGAATTGGACAAAGGTTACAGGTCGCAATTTTAGGCCTAATGCAAATCAAATGGGACGAAACGAGTATGTTGTGAAACACACAAGTGCAACAGTGAAGTGCTCCAATAAATTTCAAGTGCTTGAACATGTTTCAAATGACACGTTTTAACCGGAATCATCCAATAGTAAAACCAAACACAGTGCTAGGAGCCCACAGAAGAAAACTAATAATTCAACTTCCTCACGGCAAGCAGTCAACGTGTATGCAGACAGCCAGGGTAGGGGCTTGGCAGAAGAAATCAAGACTAATCTCAATAATCCTTGTATACAAGTGTGTGGATCAGTAAAACCTGGTGCTAAAACTGTGGATGTTCTTGCCAATTGCAATCCTCTAATGGAAAAGGACAATTATGTAGTAATTGTGACAGGGACAAACGATGTTGCTGCTAATGAAGGTAACAAATTAGTTAGGAGTATAAAAGGTAAGCTCTCAATAATGAATAATTCACGAGTAATTGTTGTTAATGTACCTTATAGACATGATCTTATGAAGGAATCTTGTGTTAATATGGCTGTAAGTGAAACTAATGCTCAAATTCATAGCTTATGTAAACATTTAAAAAATTGTGAAGTTATTGATATTTCCAAATTTAGCAGAGAAATTTTTACTAAGCATGGCTTGCACCTTAACCACAAAGGGAAAGAAGCACTAGGAAGGGAAATTGCTTGCATTATCAGGAGGGAGATTAGCGATGTCTCAAAATTGAGAAAAGCTATACCTCTTACCTGGCCTTTGCAGGGAAACGTGCTAGGAAACTCGGATCCTTAAACCAGAAACCTTGTACAAAGATCCGAGTTGAAAATAATGTTACAGACAAATTAGTAATTTTGAATGAACTTACTAAATTTGTAAATATCACTGAAAACAAATCTGATGAGCTATCTTCACAAGTTTTGAAAGAGCTTAATATATTTCATATCAATTTACAATCTATAAGAAATAAGTTAGGTGAACTAGAAATCTTACTCAATTCCCTTTCAATAGATATATTGTGTGTAAATGAACATTGGCTTGTGAATGAAGAGGTTAGTCTTTATATTCCATCTGGGTATGAGGTAATGACTAGCTTTTGTAGAAAAAATAAATCAAACGGGGGTGTTGCTATATTCAAGAAAGTAACTACAAACATGGACAGTATAATAATGGATTTAAATGATTTCTGTATAGAACAGCTCTTTGAAGTAGCTGGGGTAAAGTTTACAAGAGCTAAATTTATTATTATTTCCATATATCGTACACCTGATTCGGATGTCCAGGCCTTCATGAACATATGGGAAAGGTTTGCTTGTTACTTAGCAAAATTCCAAAAGTATAAAATATATTGTTTAGGGGATATTAACATAAATGTATTAATTGAATCACTGGCAAAGAAACAATTTTGTAACATTTTAAAATCTTTTGATTTTTATCTGATCAATAACCAACCAACTAGAAAGAAGTCTTGTTTAGATAACATTATTACTAATGTGCCAACAAATGGTTATAATTTTGGTGTTACAAAACCTCTCTTGTATGACCATAGTGGCCTCTGGCTAACATTTCAAATTGATACAGGACACTTCCCAGAAAATAGGCAAGTCAAGTATATTAGGATGTTGAGCGACAATAACTTTCTCAGATTAAGGCACGAGTTGACCAGCAGGAATTTGGAAAACATAATTGTGAGCTATAACAATGTTTCTGAAGCAGCTGATAAGTTTATGAATATAATACACACTTCCTTAAATAAATGCTGCCCAATTAAGAAAAAAATAATTATCACTCCAGCTCAAAAACAAAGTAAAAATAATACCAAATGGTATACGCCTTACCTTGATGTTATTAGGAAGCTAAGGATCATGTATTACACTAAAGCAAAGAAAGGAGACCCACAGGATATAGAAAACTATAATCACATAAAAAAATTATATCGGGGGGAAATTAAAGCAGCAAAAAAGAGAGCGAATGATGAGTTCATTAATAATGCAAAGAATAAATGTAAAGCTGCTTGGTTAATCATAAACAAGGAACTGGGTAAAAATAAAAGTAAGGACTCTACACCAATAACGCCAAATGTGTTAAATGAATATTTTATAAATTCTGTTGAAAATATGGTCAAAAGTTTGGAATATGAAAATCATCACACAAAGTTTATGGAGAAATTGGAAAACCATACGGTAGATGAAAATCCCACACCATCCTTCAGATGGAGACAAATAACATATGAGAAGGTTCTAAAATAGTTTCAGAACTAAACAATTCAAAATGTGAGGATTATTATGGAATGTCGAATTTTATTCTAAAACAAATAATAGACATCATAGTATTACCTTTAACTTATCTAATAAACTGGATATTTACTACTGGAGTTTTTCCAGAGTGTCTGAAAATCACCTTCACAATTCCAGTCCATAAAAAGGAGATATGATGGACCCCAGTAACTATAGGCCAATCTCAATTGTCCCAATTATTTCCAAAATAATAGAACAGTGTATGAAAGAACAATTATCAGCATTCTTTGAGGAGCACAAGTTGTTTAATAGTACCCAATTTGGTTTCAGAACTGGTAAGTCAACGGTTCAAGCTGTTGAAGCTGTTGTTGACGAAGTGATTGCTGGAATTGAATCTCAACTTATTACATCTGTCACACTCTTAGACTTAAGTAAAGCTTTCGATTCTGTGGATCATATTATATTAATACAAAAACTTCACTATTATGGAGTCAAAGATTGTGAATTATCATTAATTACCTCCTATCTCCACAAGAGAAGGCAAATAGTTGTAATAGACGAACCAAAAATCTGCTCCGCTCATTGTAAATACAGGTGTAGCCCAAGGTTCAGTCATTGGAGCCTTTTTCTTCCTGGTCTATATAAACGACATTGTTAGTAATATAAATGCCAAGTCAATACTGTATGCTGATGACATCACTGTAATAACAAGTGATAGAGACCTAACTTGCCTTGAAGAGAAAAGAAACAAATTATTAGGTGAATCAACTTCTTGGCTAAAGGTAAACAAACTATTTCTAAACAGTAACAAAACAGAAGAAATCTATTTTCACTTAGTCAAATTGGCTTCAAGTAGTCATGAATGCAGCTCTGTTAAGTTGTTGGGAATCCATTTAGACTCTAAATTAAACTGGGACATTCACACACAAAAATTATGTACAAAATTAGCACGAGTCTTATTTTTATTGCGAAGACTCAAACAATCAGTTAGTGCTAATCAGATGATTCTCGCATACTATGCATTTTTTCATTCACATTTAACTTATGGTATAATATTGTGGGGAAACTCAACAGGGGCACAAGATGTTTTCAGATGGCAGAAGAAGGCAATAAGATGTCTACAAGGCAAGCCTAGTACAGAATCCTGCAGAAATCACTTCCAAGAACTTGGAATTATGACTCTTACATCAATATACATATTCCATAGCTTAGTGTATATTAAAGAAAATCTAAGTTTATATAAAAATCGAAGGGATGTGCATTCACACACCACAAGAATAAGAAACCAGCTAGATACACCTCATGTCAGGTTAAAGAAAACACAAGACCACTACAAATACTATGGAATTAAAATCTTCAACAAACTACCAACACAACTACGGCAGGAGTCAATAAACATTTTCAAAGCATCCATTAAGCGATGGCTCATTAACAGCAGTATTTACACTTTGGTCGAATTTGAAGAGAAAATTACACTCTACCCAGATGGACTATAGAAGATCAACTTCTTCTTACTGTATTCGTGTTATTTTATTCTTATTTTATTTTATAGAATTCAGTAAGCTGGTAATAATACTTGTAATATATTATACATAACTTTGTGATTTTATTGTAAATTGAAAATGTATTTTTAACAATGTGACGTAGTCTAATACAACGATAAGTTGTTAAATGACAATAAATATTGATTGATTGATTGATTGATTGGGGTTAGTAGACCGACATACGACCACTCAACCACCGTGGCAAGGTTAGATGATGATGATGATGAACTAACTAATAGCCTACATGTACTCGTAATTTTATCCAGGAGCGTGTTCACATATTCATAATTTTGAACCCCGCCCAATTCATTGGGCACAATCGTGTTGACCGATTGAAAACCAGCAAAGACAACATATGCTTTGTCTGACTGATGTAAGAAATTTCAATTAGAGTGACAACTTGTCTGTGGGAACTGTACAGGTCGGACGTTTATTTTAGTCGAGTAAAAAATTACAATGCAAGCCTGGAGGCGAGTTACTACAGTACCTGTGTTGTTGTCACTTGCCCCATTCGGTCAGATGATGGACAAATCTATCTCACGCTACTGCTGATGTACAGTCATTGGCAAGTATAGTGGCGTTCTGTTCTAAACTATGTATTACCCTCGAATTGATTGCCGGTGTCCGAATTGGGAACTATTCTTTGTTTACTTGTACCACACGTCAGCCTGCTTCGTTGACAGGTACAGTTGTGCGAGTAGGATATGACTCAGCTTCAGTAGCTTCAGTCATCGTTTAACTGTCCGTGGTGGCATGAGCTCCTGTGACGCTTATCTGCGCTTCTAATAAGACTGGTAGCGAAGCAATGCTGCTTGACTTATGTGCAGACTGCACTCTGTCATCGCTGTGTCCTCTGCTTCGCCCCGCGGGGCTTCTACTACAATAAACAACAAATGCTGGCGCAGCGTCAATCAAATCTTAAATGGGTAATAACGTGTACTTGCGCGTCACACAATACTTCGATGTGGACTGGGCTGTTCTGAACGGTGGTTTAGTCACGTGCTCAAGTCTGGAATTCCATTACATCAGACCGGCGGTGGCAACTATGAAGCGAGAGGGCTAGAGAGCGACAGTGTGTAGGCTCACCCGCAAGCTTCAAGGTCAAGGGCAATCGTCCGGCTTGTAGCAGTGTGTGTAGCCACGGTCGAATCGAGACAGGTCGGAAGGCTGAGACTTGGCAACATGTTCATCAGTCATACCCTTGACAGGCGGGAACACAAGTCTAGCAGGTGTTCTTGTTTATCTCATAGGGATATTTCCTTCTATATTTTGTTTCTTACGCTTTGTACGTTTGTACTACCCTTACTGAAATCCCTAATCGAGAACACACTGACGAGTGTGCTTTGTATCTGACAAATATAGTATTTTTAAAAGCCTACGGTACATGGAATTATCACATATCGTACTTCATGTTTTAAACTTTGATTTTCCTGGAATGTTCGGCACCGTAACAATGCCAGATAGGCTACATGTTGTATCCCCAACTGTAAAGCAAATTAACCAAGTAAGGGAGGCTACTCACCAGTGTTTAGGTTCCCAAGTGACTAAAATCTGCGCCAGGCCTGGATTAGGGAACCTTTGAAATGGTTCGTAGATTGCATAAATCATTTTCAAAAAGGTCATTATTAAAGCAGAGAAATATCAGGACTCAGCTAGAGAATGGAAGGAACGCCCGATGGATAGATTGAAATTGACATCAGGAGCCCTGCCTACATTTTTCTATATTTGCCGTCTGACTTGTCTATTCCTGAAACTAGGAAGTGAAGTGACCCCAAGGACAGAAGAGTCAAGCTGGGTGAAGTTTATGAATTGAAAGCGCAAGTATTTTTGGTGAAGCACACTATTAGAGAGATTCCTTCATTTTGATGCTAGCATTCACAATAAACCACAGCTGTTCAAGGACTGGTGTATTTTTTATACCAGTTGTGGTAGTTTAGTAATGTATCAGTGCAACTTTCAAGAGATTCCACAGATAGCAATGTTTCATTTCTTCAAGTTTTAGAGGCAGAAAAGAAACTGAGATTGAAATCTCTCTTGGGCACAAAATCTGCCATTATGGTGTTCTGAAATGGTCCTTTGACACTTACAAAGGGAGGGACAGGTTCTGCAAATGTAGCCCCATTTTTAAGCATTGTTCAGAAAACAAATATTTTTGACTTTCAAGTTAACTCTTCCTGTCTTCTGCATGTATCAGGTTATGCTCCATTCCAGGTCTCCTTAAAGCTAGAATGTTCACTTTGTGTTGATTGTTTAGTAGGAAATGAAGCCTCTACCAATGATACTTACCTTGACACCCTTAACAGAGGTTCCATCAGACCTAGTGTACCACAATGCTGAAACTGCTAGCTGTGCTAATGACATATTCTTAAACTGTCAAGATCAAAAGAGGGCGTTAGTAGATATGTCTAAAACAATTCTGTATGGTGATACTTGTTTCCCAAATTATGTGTGCCTTTGTGGAGTGGAAATTAGTCAATTAAGTGAAAAAATACGTTCAGTTATTGCCACTGTATTGCTAACAATTATTCACAGGCAAGGAATGATGCTGTTGATGGCAGCAAACTTGGTTATGGGAAGAGAAAGTTGCAGCACTTTAGGAAGGAAACAGAAGTAATCTGATACAGTTATGTGTTGTATCCCTATAGAGGGATACACCCCCGCACTATACTTTCACCCTATATTTCCACATCATTAAACACTTTCCCCAAACACACAACAAGTTACAATTTAACACAACGAAGTGAACTCTGATAACCTCATACATGACCCCTTTTGAACCTTCTTGAACTCACACGACCCCCAGTCCGGTAGCTGTTAGCCCGGAATGTGCCAATTACGCACACCTTACATTACCAGAATTATAAAAGGGAGACACTGAACTCACTCGACGTCTGTGTCCAGGGGAAGTGCTGCCAGTCAACACTACGACAGCTGCCATCTAGGGGTAAGTGTACCTGCGAGGACTCCTCCTTTACATCCACACACCATTTACAATCTACCCCTTTGTACACTTTTGTATCAGTCTTGTTGCCACACTAAGTCCAGTAATACTGAAGTCTGGTCTTAGGATTATTTGCAACTCATTTAGAAAAGTAGTCATTAAACCTACTAGTAGTAAATCTATTTGGTCTTATATTTGTTTGTAGGATAATTCCCTATCCTCCCACACAACCCATTAGGGCCCAGTATTGTTTAATTGTTTCAAAGGTATTAGATCAGCAATACGTCTGATCGCTCGCCACAGAGCTCTAGTCAGCACATCTGCTCATAGTTGTCTCTTGTACGCGCCGCCCGCACGAGTTGAGGCACCGCCACACAGTTGCAGGTTATCCATTATCCAACAACTCCTTTACCAATACGCCATCCCCGAGCTCACCAGTCACCCCCGAACACTCGGTAGCTCTTCCTCATGCATGTCTAAGCTGAATAGACGCCCCTTTTTCCCCACCTCACACATTACACTTACACAAACATCCCCTATCCACATAACACTCTAAACTACCCCTAACACATTGTCGAAGCACTCCAAGGCCTATACATATGGAATACCAGCAGCAACAGACTATTTCTATAATGGTAGTAAATAATCTACATACATGTGCGGAGGAATCGAGGGTTTATAGGCCTACAGTGTGAAGATGTTATGGGAAATAGCCTACATTTTTGCATCACATAGCCCTCAATTGCATCTACTTACTCCATAGTATTATTATAATAATAATAACGTATGGCCTCGGGTGCCTTGTGCAAGCTTTGTGCATCCCAGAGGGTTGCTTGCATGTCGAATTTCGTCGTTCCTTTGAACGCTATGAAAGTCAAGGAGGTTAGATATCTAAACTCCTTGACACTACAGCGCTTTCAAGTAGAGAATGGAGGAACTTTGTGTTGGCGGAAAATCCTGAGATTAATTTTGCCATTGAATATGGCCTGCTGAATTCAAATGGGTTCTTTAACATGCCAACATCGTATGGCATGAGAGTCGTGATTTTTGTCGCCTTTCAAAAATCACTTACCATGGCCAGGAGCGAACCTGCAATCTTGGGATTGGTAGTCCGACACTATAACTTCTCACCCACCGTGGCAAGCAGTATTATCATTATAACACCGCCAATTGTTTTATTACCATACTTCAGAGCAGTAAAATACGAAAAGAAACCAAAATAATTTTCTTTATTTTGCTAAACACTTTTATGTTGGTAAATTATTTCCGTGTCACTCATGCCTAATATCAGCTTCTTGGCTCTTATAACAACTTTTCACGATCATATGCACGTTATTCATTTATTTCCGATTGTAACACTGTTCATGTGTAAATAAAAATCAACAGATGTTTTGCTAAACATGTACATTATGTTTGTCCAATATTAATTCCGTAGTTTTTGTCGCCTCCCTTGCTAGCAAACAACTGTTCAGTTCAGGCGCTCGTGACGAAGTATGACTGACAATAGCCGTAGCTACAGTGTTGTCAGGTTGAACCTTCCGACCTTTCTAGAGTCGACCATGGTGTAGCTGTATTAGAGTCAGGGATGCGGTAGGTGCCTCGGGACCTGAAGTAAGGTACTATCCCAGCATTTGCCTGGAGGGAGTGTAGAAACTCAGGGAACATCATATATAGGATAGCCGCTGTCAGGGCCGGGTTTTGAACCTCCAATCTCCAGACTTGCTGCAGCTTCCCATCGCAGTGTGCTGTTATCTATCGGCAACAGACAGTAATTCCGAGGAATACTTTGTTCACGCGGGCGAAGTCGGGTACCAATGCTAGTAGACTGCAACCTGCGCAGATCTCCTCAAAGGAAATGAGGTGGTACACCTCCCTTCCATACCTCAGCAGAAATATTGATTTGATATATGAATTGCAGCCAATGGCCATAGCTGGGTATTTTTGATTGAACGCCCGAGGGCTCCCAACAAGTTCAATTTCAAGTAGTTCCAACTTTGGCTACCAGATGCTACTGTCACAACACCTAGTGGCGAACGTTGGAACTTGATAAAGCGTTTCCTAACCAGACAAATGAGGTGGTCAGTTTCAAAACGGCCTATGTCCACCTTCCTAAATTTGTGGTAAATAACGAAAAACGTTTTCAGACCTAAAATATATACCAGACCCCTTGCAAATACTTTCTTGATATGCTTTGTATCATCAGTTATCATTTTATCTCAATATTGTCTGTACAGACTCATCAGATTTGCTATAATGTGAGAAATTATTTTGGACAAAGGTCATTTTGAAACTAAAGGATGGACAAGAGACATTTTGAAAACAAATACATTGGACAAGAGACCCTTTGATTCTAAAATGAAGATAGAAACGTAATTGCACTTAAACTATTCAGCATGGTTAGTAAGTAACGATGGCAATAAAAGTAAAACTTGAGTTGAACATTAAATCGAAGGATATAGTACTGAAAACAGCTTTTATTAATGAATAAGCATTCAAAAGTGAGATATATCAGTTTGCATGGTACTGTCAGAAAAGAGTTCAGGCTAAATTTGATAATACTTGTTTAACACTTAGAAAGTGAGTTTCCAATCCTTACAACTCATCAGCATCCTGCATCATACCTCCCTCCAACTCATCCTCTGACATTTAATCATTTGTATCCTGATTAATTGCAGCACTGTAGAACTGCAAATCAGAATTTACCTCACACCGATCACCATAATGAAGTGCCAACATATTGTGTCAATATCACGAAGTCCAAGAATTGCCTGTATTGCCTCATACCATGCCTTCTACGCACTATCAATCAAAGATTCCAACAAATATTGGATTCAAAAGGTTTCTACTTGAAGATCTTAATCGAAAGAAAAGTGCTATACTCTGATTTACCAAGGGTGAACGGTGAAGGCTGTCATACGTTTGAAGGATGAGGTGAGGAGTGGAGACGAGAGGGGTAACGGTATCCATGGCAACAGCAAGCAGTGTTGCAAGTATGCAGACACAGCAGTGAGAACATGGTTTGACACAGTGTTCTACTGTGCCTTGACTCGTCACTGTCATTACACCGCCAGGCAGGGGGGCTAATTTCCCCAGTATTTGTGTCTTCCTGCAAGTCTCTTGGAATGTTATGAGTTATGACCTGTCTCAGTGGCAACGCAGCATTTCCCCACGTGCTAGCTTTGACAGACATCAGCGACAATTACTGGAAATACAGAGCATACTGCTGATCAACTTTCAAACATGTGTACAAACATAACTATCGTTAGAAAGTAAGCTCTTGCTGTTGTAGATGATCATCACGCCTGCCACTTTGAAATTTTCCATTATACAAGGAGGAGCCAATGAAATTTATATCAAAATGTGCTCTTTCTCCTTGGTCTCTAGACAACTTACCAGACGGACAAGAGACATTTCGAAACCTAAGAGGCTGGACGCTTTTAATGCCATATGGGAAGATGACCCATTTTGATCTCAAAATGGATGTAATATAAGGCAGCCATTTTGCTATGGACAAGAGCCGTTTTGATTCGAATAGCTGTATTTAAATAGCTTTTTAGGTGGTTTCTAGGACGTTTTGATGCAAAGTGATGGTAGTATTATGTATAGGGAAGCTTGAGGAATGCACTGAAACAAAAACTAAACTTCGACGACCTAAGGTGGACATAGGCCGTTTTGAAACTGGCCACCTCAAATATGATCTACAAATTTTGCTACACACCACCAATTGCAGTGGTAGGTTCTTTTACATGCCATAAATCTATGAAATGGGTCCGCCAGCTTGACTTCCTCTCCGAAGGTAGGCATACTGAAGGATTTTAACCCTCCTAAAAAATCCGACGACTTCGGCCTGGTTTGAATCCGCCATCTTGGGCATAGCAGTTCAGCATGCTACAGACTACGCTACCAAAGCAGAAATATGGCATACAAAATTAACAACAAGGAACGATGAAGAGGTTGTAATCTGGGCTTCCCTTTGCCTTACTGGTCCGAGACAATGGCTGCAAACCCAACGTATAACATAAAGATAATTAATGATATTTCTGTTGAAATGTTCTCTTGCTTTCCTTTGGCTTGGCCCTTGAAACTATAGACCATAGAGTACCGTAAAACGATGTGTGTCTGTGTGTGGGTTGTGTGACTTCAGTTATGTCTGGACACTGTACCGTGGAGTTTGCTTGCTATACTCTGTACTTCAAACGAATGAACGTGAACGAAATGGCGGGAGCTTGTAACAGCTGAGCTGTGTTGCCAAGTTTTTATTGTTGATGTAGAACAGCTGATTAGAGTAATACACAGGGTTACACTTCGGATATTATTTCGGTACTATTATGCGCAATATAATGAAAATGTCGATCCTGAGTCAACGCCGAAGACATTCAAATAGAGAAATACGGTATAAAATGAATAAATAACACACCGAAGCTATGCTACCTTTGTCACCGTTATTCAATACATACGAGAAAGAGGCCAAACACTCGAGAGCTATACAAATATAATACAAAATACAAACACAAAGTAATTTGATGATGAATATATCAACACTCGCCATGCAATGATTATATCCTTCAAGATGAAACAAGAGTTTGGGTGAAGGTCGTTCACAGTTTACAGCAGTTAACACAGAACGCAGAAATAACATAATGACAATACCAAGCACACAAACAAGCTGTTCTGTGGCGATATTATTGCTGTGATCCTACATTGTCGATTTGTTGGTTATTGAATGACAAGAGTTAATTTGAACACTACGGTATGCAATGAAACATTACTGGATACGTAAACATTAAGACTAAATGTACATAGCCTATTTTGTACGTCACGCATGTATTCTACATTAAGTATATTTAAATTTGAATCGAACAAATAAGGCTAACCATGAAAATAGTTTGATGTCGAAATGAATGATAGCCGGCCGTTACAGGTTGGCGCGCGCGGTCTCCAGCGGTGTTTCCATCATTTTCCCACGTTCTTCCTGCGGTACTATTTACAACTTATTGACTCGATGCTTAAAGTAAACGAAACGATGGCAATGAAACAAACTCCGGCACAGTTAACAGGCGACTGAATGAATGACAATAAGCTAGCAACGTATGGTATTAGTTGGGAAAATCCAGCCAATAGGAGCCCGCGGCAGTCAGCTGTTCCAAGCTCCCGCCAATTCCTTCACGTTCATTCTTTTGAAATCAGAGTATAGCAGGCGTTGATTCGTGGATCACAGAATGCCCACTTAACAGTTGAAAGCTTCATTGATAATCCCTTATTCTCTGCCTTGCATCTCAGTGCACACAGTACGGTCTAGTAGCCGAAAGCCTCTCGATCTTTCATTTGTGTGGCTTATACTCGGTGTACCCAACACACAGTAATAGCAGATAGTTTTATTAATTACTAGCTGTACCCGGCATGCGTTGCAATGCCAATCAAAGAAAGTGTTGGCGTTGTAACTTTGGTTGTTGAAGTGCTTTTGGATTCCCAATATTTATTTATTTATTTTCCGTTAACCACCTCTAAACTATTGTAAAATTGATTTACTATCTCCAAAAAATCATGGGAGCGTGCTCAACAACCCACCAAAGTTTCATCGCATTGAAATGAATGGCATATGAACGCATACGGGACTTTGTTGAAACGATTCGAGCGCCGTCACCCATTTGTTGAATATACTCGTACGCTACCTATTGTAAAATGGATTTACTAAGTCGAAAACCTTCCCTGGCGTGTACACAACAACTCGTGAAAGTTTCATCGCAATCGGATGAATGGCATATGAGCGCATACGGGATTTTGTTTAAACGATTCCCGCGCCTTCACTCTTTTCTTGAATCTTCTTGTGCGCCACCCATTGAAAAACGGATTTACTAATTCAAACACCTTCGCAGGACTATACTCAACTCACCAACATTTTATCACTATCGGATGAATGGTATATGACCGCATACGGGACTTGGTCGAAACGATTCACGCGCTGCCGCTCATTAGTTGAATCTACTCCTGCGCTACCAATTGTAAAATGGATTTACTAAATCAGAAATCTTTGTGGGAGTGGAAACAACATTTCTCTAAATTTCATTGCAATCGCATCAATGGTATATGAACGCATACGATTTTTTTAAACGATACGCCCGCCGTTACTCATTTGTTGAATCTACTCGTGCGCTACCTATTGTGAAAAGGATTTACTAAGTCAGAAACCTTTCTTGGAGTGTGCACAACAATTCAACCAAAGATTCATAGCAATCGGATGAATGGTATTTGAACGCCACGGGACTTTGTTTAAGCGATTCGCGTGACGTCAATCATATGTTGAATCTACTTGTGCGATTCCTATTGTAAAGTGGATGTACTAAGCCAGAAACCTTCCCTGACGTGTACACAACATCTCACCCAAGTTTCATCACTATCGGACGAATGGTATATGAATGCATACGGGACTTTGTTGAAACGCTTCGCGCGTCTTCGCTCATTTGTTGAATCTACTTATGCGCTACCTATAGTAAAATGGACTTACTAAGTCTGAAACTTTCCCTGGAGTGTACACAACAACTCACCCAAGTTTAGTCGCTATCAGACGAATGGTATATGAACGCATACGGGACTATGTTGCATCACTTCGCGCGTCGTCGCTCATTTGTTTAATCTACTTGTGCGATACCTATTGTAAAGTGCATTTATTAACCCAGAAACCTTCCCTGAAGTGTACACAACATCTCACCCAAGTTTCATCGCTATCAGACGAATAGTATATGAACGCATACGGGACTTTGTTGAAACGCTTCGCGCGTCGTCGCTCATTTGTTTAATCTACTTGTGCGATACCTATTGTAAAGTGCATTTACTAACCCAGAAACCTTCCCTGAAGTGTACACAACATCTCACCTAAGTTTCATCGCTATCAGACGAATAGTATATGAACGCATACGGGACTTTGTTGAAACGCTTCGCGAGTCGTCGCTCATTTGTTAAATCTACTCGTGCCCTACCTATCGTAAAGTGGATTTACTAAGCCAGAAACCTTGCCTGAAGTGTACGCAACCTCTCACCCAAGTTTCATTGCTATCGGACGAAAGGTATGTGAACGCATACAGGACTTTGTTGAAACGCTTCGCCCGTCGTCGCTCATTTGTTGAATCTACTCGTGCGCTACCTATTGTTAAGTAGATTTACTAAGCCAGAAACCTTCCCTGAAGGGTTACAACATCTCACCCAAGATTCATCGCTATCGGACGAATAGTATATGAACGCATACGGGACTTTGTTGAAACGCTTCGAGAGTCGTCGCTCATTTGCTGAATCTACTCCTGCGCTACCTATTATTACATGGATTTACTAAGCCAGAAACCTTGCCTGTAGTGTACACAACCTCTCAGCCAAGTTTCATCGCTATCGGACGAATGGTATGTGAACGCATACAGGACTTATTGAAACGCTTCGCCCGTCATCGCTCAATTGTTGAATCTACTCGTGCGCTACCTATTGTTAAGTGGATTTACTAAGCCAGAAACCTTACCTGAAGTGTACAGAACATCTCACCCAAGTTTCATCGCAATGGGATGAATGGTATATGAACGCATGCGGGACTTTCTTGAAACAAACGCATGCCATTTTGTTGAAGTTACTCGCGCGCCATCTATTGTACATTGGATTTACTACGCCTATAACTCTAACTGTGCGCAACAACTCGCCAAAATTTGATCGCAATCGGATGAATTGTATATGAACGCATCGCCATTACGCATTTGTTTAAACAACTCGCGTGCTATCTATTTTGAAATGTATTAACTATGCCTATTAACCTCCCGGAAGTGTGTACAACAACTCACCAAAATTTGATCGCAATCGTATGGATCGTTTATGAACGCATTAAAGACGAACAGACAGACATTCCTTTATATATATATATATATATATATATATATAAGACTAGGGCTTTCGATAAGTAATGGCAACTCTGCTATAATATCACAAAGAATATTAATTGGTTAGTTTTTACATAACAAACTTCATTTATAGTCAAAATCAGCAATATTTCTAGGTCTGTGCCGCGTTTTGTGTGGGGTTTCGACTAGGACACCAAGCTGGCTCATCAGCGGGCTCTTCATAGGGAGGTTATGGCTACTTGAGCTTTTAGTTCTCGCAGTAAAGAGGCTGAGGTGCGCTTCATAAAAAGTGAGGTAGCGCGCAGTTCGCTACTCCTGTGGGGGTCCGGACGGGGACACCAAGAGCCCGCCGATGAGCCAGCTTTGTGACCTAGGCGAAACCCCACACAAGACACGGCACAAACCTAGACGAATTGCTGAGTTTTAATTCACTGGTCGTGAAAGCCAATATACCATCTTCATTTATAGTCTCCGGCCATGACAACAATTCGTTGCCAAATCCTTGGAAGACGACGCACTCCATCTGCAGCACCATTTCTGGATAGTTAGTATCGATCGTAACAAGAACTCGGTTTATGAAGACCAAGTTATCTGTATAAACACTCATTGTGTTAGCAAACAGAACCGTCGGAAATTTTCCATTGGGAAAAATTGAGATCCTTCTATGCCCTAAATAACTACTACCAACAAATTGTTATTTTGGGCCAAATCACGAATTTCTGTTCCTTTGTTTGATGACCATATTCTCCTGCCATGATCATCTTGCTATTTTAACGAAACAAATCGCGGAATGAACTTTGTGGCATGACATTGATTGAATGGAACCGCCTGACAGGTAAATTATGTTATTAAAATGCAAATATTTTCATTAGCTATCGCATGAGAAATATATCCTCCTCTAATTTAGTTACCTCCATGTTTTATATTCCATCAGTGCGAGTGCTACAGTAATTACCGCTATTAATGCTCGGAACTTGGACCATAAAGCGTTAATTATTATAAATATTCGCTTTATGAATCAAAGGCATTCAATTTTAAAAATGCTTATGGACTCTGACATAGAAGTGTTACTGGCGCGCGTGTGTTTATTTCAACTCAAAGAATCTCGGTAAACGAAAGGTGATGGTTAGATTCAGTGTTGAACAATTTCAATGGCAGATGTAGATAGAGGCAGAGGAGGCAGCAGTGCTAACTGCTAATAGGGGAACATGGATGCGACGGAAGTCTCCCGATTAGACTGGACACTTGAAAGGCAAACCAGTCTCAAGTGGAAAATGTATGTATGTACTGTACTTTGCCCGTCAATCCACCAGTGCTGGGCAGCGAATCACCGCACACCACCGGACCGACAGCCACATGCGAGGGACCATGAGAATAGTTTAAGCACGAGGTCCTGATCTCAGGGCATCCTGGGTTAAGCAGACTAATTGTACACTGTCCTCATGTCATCCGTAAAGGATGATGGAGACATCGTCACAACCACAAGAAAACGAAATCCATAATTAAAAATAATAATTCACATTTGATTCAATAAAAATAGGAAAAAAGAAATATATTAAACACTCCTGCGATCTCAAGGTTTTTGACCAAAATAAAACACTGGACTTGTCTGCTTAAAGGCATCCTATAAATCAAATATCATAAGGATCTTCCTACACTATTATTGGCAATGCATCTCGAAAAAAAAAGTAACATAGTCTTTTTGAGGTGACTTCGGTGGCGTAGTTGGTAGCATGCTGAGCTTCTATGCCCAAGGTCATGGGTTCAAACCCGGCCGAAGTCATCGGATTTTCTAAGAGCGTTAAAAATCTCTCAGTATGCCTTCCTTCGGAGGGGAAGTAAAGCCGGCTGCTCCATGTCATAGATTTATGACATGTAAAAGAACCTTCCAGTAACTACACTTGTGTGAAGCAAAATTTGTAGGTTAGAATTGATAACGCTATATTAGTTCCAACGTTCACCGCCGTGGGCTGACTGCGATGGCATCTAGTAGCCAAGTCTGCAAGCTAGGTGTCGTGGACGGTAGCATTTGTTAGCAAAAGTAGGAACTACTTGAAATTATCGTCTGCAGTCCTTATTTGAAATAAAACAGATAACACACACTAATACAGCCGTCACAATTAACACCGGTTATCAGACAGATTCTACTCACACACAAAGTACACGGGGCTACATGACCGCGTTGTCGCAGCCCCTAAACTAAGAAACCAACCATATTAACGTATGGCTAACAACTAGATGAATTACAATATAATAAATGTATATATAAATAAGTAAAACATATGTACAATATATACATCACAAGGACATTGGTTGCGTTCGCATTCACAACGAGATGTCCAGTTGTTGAAGCCTGTCCAGAAAGGGAGGTGCTGCAGAAATAACATCTTTTGGTGATCCAGCATACTTCTACGGTTTGAAGAGGAGCTCCGCAGTCACAGGCAGGAGAATCATGAAGTCCCCATTTATGTAGCATGGCGTTACATCTGGCGTGATCTGTTCTTAGGCGATTTAACTTTACCCACTGGTTTCTCTGCAGGTTAAATCCCGGACGTCCTATAGTAGGATCTAGAATACCTTGATGTTTCACAGAAGCAATGTTCCAGTTTTGGCTTAATAACCATAGTCTTATTGAGTGCCTATGAAAGTCTGTGTTTATTTTACCATGTCGAATAGCACACATGACGTGATTAACTCTATACAACTCGTATGAATTGGTTATCTTGCTCAACTGAAATAAAATTAATTCCCTGCATTATTTTTGATCAATTTTTCGTTGATTAAATTATCTACATATTTACACTTCGGAACTTCACACAATTATCAATGGCTTTTAGTCGTCGTCCGATACTTGTTCATATACTAGGATCACTAATTGACAGTAATTGATACATTTACATAATGCCATTGCAACTAGTCATAGATAACTACTAGAAAACTCATAGAAATCATAGATACAAAGTACAAACTCGAGAACACTTTCCTGTTCTCCAAATGCAATGAAACGCTTGAATCTGTCAGTAATTTATATATTTAACTAACACTATAGCAAATATTCATAAATAACTAATAGAAAACACATAGAAAACATAGATACAAAATACAAACTAGTGATCACATTTTATATTACCACAAGGACATTTTCTTGTTCTCCAAGTGCAATGAAACGTCTGAATCTGTTAGTAATTGATATATATATATATACTAGCTGACCCGGCAGACGTTGTCCTGCCAATCAAAGAAATTGTTGTAACGTTGTCCCTTAAAGTGCTTTTGGATACACAATATTTTTTTTAATTTCTGTTAACTGCCTCTAAACTATCGTGAAATGAATTAACTAATCTAGAAACATTCGTGACAGCATGCACAACAATTCTCCAAAGTTTCATCGCAATCGGATAAATGGCTTATAACGCATACGGGATTTTGTTTAAATGATTCGTGCGCAGTCACTCATTTGTTGAATCTACTCGTGCTCTACCAACTGGGAAATGGATTTACTAAGTTAGAAAGCTTCACGTAAGTGTACACAACAACTCATCAAAATTTCATCGCAATCGATGAATAGTATATGAACGCATACGGGATTTTGTTGGAACGCTTCGCGCGTCGTCACTCATTTGTTACATTTACTCGTGCGCTACCAATATTATAAAATGGATTTACCAAGTTGAACACCTTCCCTGGCGTGTACACAACAACTCATCAATGTTTCATCGGAATCGGATGAATGCCATTTGAACGCATACGGGATTTTCTTTGAAGGATTCACATGCCATCACTCATTTCTTGAATCTACTTATGCGCTACTTATTAAAACATGGATTTACTAAGCCAGAAACCTTTCCTGGAGTGTACACAACAATTCACTAAAGTTTCATCGCAATCGGATAAATGGTATATGAACACCTACAGGACTTTGTTGAAACGATTCTCGCGCCATCGCACATTTGTTGAATCTACTCGTGCGCTACCTATTGTAAAATGAATTTACTAAGCCAGAAACCTTTCCTGGAGTGTACACAACAATTCACCAAAGTTTCATCGCAATCGGATTAATGGTATATGGACGCATACGGTACTTTGATGAAATGATTCGCGTGCCGTCACTCATTTGTTGAATCTACTCGTGTGCTACCTATTGTAAAATGGATTTATTACGCCAGAAACCTTCCGTAGGGTGTACTCAACATCTCACCCAAGTTTCATCGTAATCGGATGAATGGTATTTGAACGCATACGGGACCTTATTGAAACGCTTCGCGCGTCGTCGCTCATTTGTTGAATGTACTCGTGCGCAACCTCCTGTGAAATGGATTTACTAAGTTAGAAACCCTCACGTAAGTGTACACAATATTTCACCATTGTTTCATTGCAATCGGATGAATGGTATATGAACGCATACGGGACTTAGTTTAAACGTTCGCGCGTCGTCGCTCATTTGTTGAATCTACTCGTGCACTACCTATGGTAAAATGGATTAACTAATCCAGAAGCCTCCCCCTGGAGTGTACACAACATCTCACCCAAGTTTCATTGCGATCGGACGAATGGTATTTGAACGCATACGGGACCTTGTTGAAACGCTTCGCACGTCGTCGCTCATTTGTTGAATCTACTCGTGCGCAACCTCCTGCGAAATGGATTTACTAAGTTAGAGACCTTCAGGTAAGTGTACACAACAACTGATCAAAGTTTCATCTCAATCGATGAATGGTATATAAACTTATACGGGATTTTGTTGAAACGCTTCGCGCGTAGTCGCTTATTTGTTTAATGTACTCGTGCGCTACATATTGTAAAATGTATTCACTAAGCCAGAAGTCTTCCCTGGAGTGTACACAACATCTCACCCAAGTTTCATCGCTATCGGACGAATGGTATTTGAACGCATACGGGACCTTCTTGAGACGCTTCGTGCGTCATCGCTCATTTGTTGAATCTAGTCGTGCGCTATCTATTGTAAAATAATTTACTAAGCCAAACACCTTCCCTGGAGTACACTCAACATCTCACCCAAGTTTCATCGCAATGGGATGAACGGTATATGAACGCATACGTGACTTTGAAACGCTCCAACGTGCAGAGACAAACAGTAGAATTCGACATCACTGCCACCTTTGGTATAAAACACAACTTTCCGCCACGGGCAGAGTGTATGTTATGGCGGTAGTTGCACAGGTTGCGACCAGGTGGCTCTAACGTACAGTGGCAAACCGTCCAAAGACATCAGCTTTCACCAAGGCCAAGGCTAGTGGTTTCCATGACGACTTTTTTTGACTATATATTGTGGTTCTAAAATTGTGTGTAAATTGTGGTTCTAAAATTGTGTTCATTCCACCTACCGGGTCAGATTGTGAATCTAAACCATACATGGACCCACCCTAATGTACATACCAAATTTCATCAAAATCGGTCCAGTCGTTTAGGAGGAGTTCAGTGACATACACACGTGTCGAAGAATTATATATATATAAAGATATATATATTGAACCCTGAATATTATTATCATGATATTAGTGTTCATATTTTTGCTCAATGTGAAATTATATGTTGAAATTATTTGAAGGCACTGCGGGAAAATGTATGTTGAAATAAGAGTCTACCTGAGGAAAGCAAGGCGCGCCTCACATCCGGCCAGAACAATAAAGGAAGGGTCGTAGTGGTATGCAGCCTGAGACATAGAAATAGCCTGACTACCGTTAGAACCGAGGTCAAGAACCGAGTTGGCGCGAAAAACTTATGAATCACCTTGAAAATGTTTTTGTGAGCAAGGGAGCAGTTGAAAGAGGCCAGTGAACCATAGAAAAAATACGCTGTCGTCTACACCCACTGGGGCGGAGCCCTGAAATAAAGCGCAAAGTGGTAACTTGAACCCACGAATGAGAGAAGGGGACGCGGACAGTTCCCGCTATTTTGAAAGCACGCTATCGCCTGGATTTATGGAGGGAACTCGATTGTGATTAATCCACCGATCGAAATCAGATCCGCACGCAAGAGGAGTACGGTTCGCACCAAGGCGAGTTCTTTGATACAAGATACATGTCGGTACGACGTCTGCTTTAAAAGATAGATATTTTACCTAGTACCACCCCCACTTTCGGGCTGTTAAAGTATAAATACGAAGTGAAGAGTTCACTAGATGCTCTATTTTGAAGGCACACTTTGAAGGCGCAGCTACGCACTTTTGTTCTACGTTATTTGAAAATGTTCCATGTCTACGGACTTAGCGAGTTTTGATGTCAAATACGAGGAACGACTTAGACTTCGAACTTAATCCTGGCTGATAGGAGATGTAATCAAATTCATCTCGTGTTTTGCGTGTGAAGTGTTATTGATATAGCACACTGCTATAAGATTTAGGGCCAGTCGACGATTTATATTGCCCAATAGGACTCGTAGACGGATATAGCAGTCTACTCGAGCAATTTAAGTAGGAAAAATAGTGTGAAGAATATTATGGTAATCTGATAAACATTTCATCCAAGCAGCATCAGCGATGGAAGATATGGTGACGACATCTGGAGGAAGGAAGACCCTGCTGGAATCAACTACGATGACGAAGGTTGCTTGCTAAAAACCATAGAGTGGTCATGACGAGATGCATCAGTCTGAAGGAAGCCATTTAGGATGAGTACAAAATGATCTATTTCATTATGTAGCCTAGCTTTGGTATCGGGAATCCTTGTATATAGTCTTGTACAGTAATTTTTGGTATTATTTTCTTGTTGTGTGTTTTGTTGTAACCAGCTACTATTTTAAATGTGGAACTCATCGTGGTTATTTGTTTATTTTATGTAAGATTTGTGCGGGACAGTAGGTTAAATTGTACTCGCGTGTACAGTGTGCGTATTTTTGACAAATACAACACGTGAATGAACTGACTAGTTGAAACAAATGAAGCTTTGGTTAGCTAATGTAACTATAGCATTGGGGGGAAAATATGAATTTTATTTGTGACGGTTTCGGATTACACAGGCTGTAATGTTATGCGATATTGCATATTTTTATAGCAAGAAGCCGTATGCTTCTGTGGTAATTATTTTGAATTTTGTGAGCACACTTAATTATTGTGTTGTTGGAACACATTTCTGTGAGGTATTGTCTGCGATCTGTTGCACTTTCATGAAGGAGAAATGTTGAACCATGTCAATGTATTATTGAATGTGCAGGATGTGGCTAGGTCACATACCTGTCGTACTGCGAGTCTTCGATATCAGAGCGCTCAAGGGAGTGCCTACTGATAATTGTTATACAGTCCTAAGTTGCGGGATGCAATTTTGGGGACGGATCTGCGATTGTGTGTTTTTATTTCAGTTGGTGTATGCTGAATTTCTACGGTTCTCAAAAGCTGTAGCTTGAGACATGACTTGCATGGTATTTCGACACATTGACAGGGCGACTAGAGTCCGTACTACAAGCTCAGATCCCAGATAAAGATAGCTAAGGCAATTAGTGCCGTGTTCGGGGTGCATATAAGATAACGATCAGTTTTGAAACCTGTATGATCAGAAGCTACTTGGATGATTAATTTGACAGTTCTTCATATCAAAAATTCAGTTCAGGAATTTGTTGATATTTATTTTGTTTTCTTGTTTAGCTACTGTCTCATTAATTTTGTTGTCATGTTTGAAGCACGTTTTGTGTGATATTTGTAATTTTGTTGTGTCAGGGAGACAGGCGGCTGTTCCCATGTGTTAGGTGCCGATGACCACGATTGAGGGTTCACGATATGTTTATAAAAGACCTATATTTCAGGCAGTTTGTTTGTGTGTGCGTTTAGCACTTATATTAGACTTCACTCGGAAGTATTTTGTATTATAGTTAAGGGTAGCGTAGCTGGTTAATTATTATTTCTTGTTAGCCATTTAGTGTAGAACCCGATATCAAGGTGTGGTGAAAGCGCTCATGGATATGCAACCTGCGACTTCGTTCTATGGAGGCATATTATATGACCAAGCGTACTCGTCCTAGGCTAAGCTTTATCATAAAACGTCGCACGCAAAAACACAAGAATGAGAGAAGTAAGGACTTGGTCCACGTATTTCATAGTTTGGACAGCATTGGAAGCTGTAATTTTATTCAATGTAGCTGTTTGTTTGATTGATTTTATTCTTGGTGATTAAATAAGGGTGTCATTTGGGTTGTTTGGTTGTTATGGTGTCTATTTATCGGTGTATTAAAGTTGTTTATCTGTTAAATTTTGGGTCATCTTTTCTTGGTAGTTATATTCTCCCTATGTTACCTTGTGCCTATAGAAGCAAAAGTACAAATTATCCAACCTTGCGAAATGGACTGAACACCCCCCGAATATTAGTCTCGTGTACGCTTCTACAAGGGGACAATATATATATATATACAGTGTGGTCCACCAGCCCCTTATTTTTTTTGGAGGAAGGCAACCCAACTAACGCGTATATCACAGTCATTCTAAAAACATTAGTGCCTGCTCCTTTACGCCCATTGTACAACATTGCCGTTGAGTATATCCTCGCGAATATAGTAGAAATCAATAGTGGCAGTGTTCCTTCAATGACCTTAAATATAATTCATGATTGAAACGATCAGAGCTCCGAATAACACCTTCTTACGTTTGGACAGGAAGTGTCTACGAATAGATTCAATACGTGCCAGCAATATACCATGGTTCTCGGTAGCTATATTGGCTTAATCAAGAATCGCTTGAGTAGCGTCAACGAAGTCGCATTGTAGTAGGTTCGAACCTTGAACTAGTACATTTTTATTTTATTTTTTACTTAATGTCGTTTATTGTGGAAGTATTATGGACGCATATCTATCTGTTCCAACCAGTGATTTTGTATTTGGTCCTCAAAAGGACCGTACTTATCCGATGGTACGCAGCCAGATTGGACGACGACATAATGATCTGTAGAACGAAAGCAAGGTATCCTGTATATTCAAGGTAGAAAGTGTTCAAAATTTTGACCACCTTTGTTTAAAGGAAAACTCCGACTCACTCAGACGACCCACATAACAAATAGATTTGTTATGTGGGTAGGCCCACGAATAAATACATCAGACTGAAACTATAATTTCTTTCAACGGCGTCTGTGCGAAAAGCGCTTGCTATACACTTACAATAATAGTGAGGTTTTAAAGGGGCGGAACTACGAGGACATCTGCCCTAAACATACAGTAAATACAGATAATTATAACATTATTGGTTTTACGTCCCTTTTAACTGCTCTGGCTTTTAGATACGCCGGGGTGCCGGAATTTTGCTCCGATGGGGATCTTCAACGTACCATTAAATCTACTGACACGGCTCCCTCGCATTTGCACACCCTCAAATGCCAGCTGACTGCGCCAGGATACGAATCTGCAACCTCGGGCACAGCAAGCGAGAACGTTACCGCTGAGCCTCGCAGCAAGGCAGTAAATACAGAACGTGCCATATAAATATTGAACTATTAAAATTCTAATCATCACGAATAGAGTCGCCTCCGTTGCGTAGTGGTCAGCGTGATTAGCTGCCACCCCGGACGTCCTGAGTTCGATTCCCGGCTCTGCCACGAAATTTGAAAAGTGGTATGAGGACTGGGACGGGGTCTACTCAGCCTAGGGTGGTCCAAATGAGTAGAGGGGGTTCGATTCCCACCTCAGCCATCCTCAAGGCGGTTTTCCGTGCTTTCCCACTTCGCTTTCGGGCAAATGCCGGGATGTTACCTACCGTACGGCCACGGCCGCTTCCTTCCCTCTTCCTTGCCTATCCCTCCCGATCTTCCCCTCCCTTCCCATCCCTCAAGAGGACCCTGTTCGCTTTGCAGGTGAGGCTGTCTGGACGAGTTGCCGATCCTACCTCCCCAGTTGTATCCCCCAGTCGAGATGGTTCATGCTCCAGGACACTGCCCGTAGAGGCGGTAATGATGGGCTCCCTCACTGAGTCCGTGGGAAAACCTAACCTGGACGGTAAAATCGACTAAAAAATAATAATTTTAACGAATAGTATCCATCCATGGTTTTGAACAGTATTTAGGGAATATAACCATTTAAATGAGACAAGAAAATAACTTTCCCTATCGTCTTGGTAGATAATGTGAACAAAACCAAGTTGAAATCTTGCTGTACGAGGTAGGGAGGGTATAATAAAATAGTTAAAAAGAATTTAAAATATCTGCCGTTGGATGGTCTTGAACCCAGGATCTTCGAAAGAGTGATCAGGCACAATAACATTTGCACACATTTCCAACTCACTCTCGAGGTTTTTGTTGCGCTTCTTATTAACGGGTATGGTAAAATATTCAATTATTACAGTTAGATCTTAAATATTGATTGGAATGCATTCATTCAGTACCTGACATGTTTTCTAACTAACTTAAAGCAAGTTTCGCGACCGCTTTGCGTTAATAAGACGAAAGAACTGCAAATAATGCCCTCAAACGACAGCCCTTCGGTTTTATTTCATACAACTTAGCGTACAAAATGCTAGTGTTTGATACACTTCGGTCATACAAGCAGGTGTACTGACTGACAAAGAGAACAGAATCATACAGGATTTTGTACCAGCGATCACAGCAGCTTCCTTGTCAGCGAGTGTCGTGTGATACGGGCCTAAAGATATGCTAAGACTTTTTGTTAAAATTTAATAACAAAACCAGATGTTCGGTAAAGAACGTATAGCCTACTTTGTCCTAAATGCATGGGTATTGTTATAACTCTTTGTCCTTTTCAAGGAGTATAATTGAATGTTGGTTGTAATAGCTTCTTGAAATACAACGAACTATACGGATATTATACATGCATATGAGGTGCCCTTTGCTAGTGCTACCTCTGTAAAAAAAATCCATTCAATTCGGTTTCACCGTGTTTGAATTGATATGGGGAATCGATTTGCACACATACATGGTCGCTGTCTGCAAACTATTGGGCTGATGACCTTGTAGTTCAGTCAAAAGATGCTTCCCACAAAAAGGTATGTTGTTGAAAAATTTGGTAGAGATCAAATGATTAGGTTGGTCTTAATTTGATTTAAGCTTTTAACATTTGGGTGGCCGTCATTCCGTTTCCGTCAAGATGGTGGCGATATAAAACATGACACTGAGGTGGCCTCTGCTAGTGCTACCTCTGTACCAAACTTCGTTCAATTCGGTTTCACCGTGCTTGAATTGATAGGGGGATTCGATTTGCACACATACATGGCCGCCATATGCAAACTGTTGGGATGATGATCTTGTAGTTTGGACAAAATATGCTTCCCACATAAAGGTATGTTGTTGCAAAATTTGGTAGAGATCAGATCATTAGGTTGGTCATAATTTATTTAAGCTTTTAGCATTTGGGAGGCCGCCATTACGGTTCCGTAAAGATGGTGGCCATAAAAAACATGACACTGAGGTGTCCTTTGCTAGTGCTACCTTTGTACCAAATATCGTTCAATTCGGTTTCACCGTGTTTGAATTGATAGGGGGAATCGATTTGCACACATACATGGCCGCCATCTGCAAACTATTGGGCTGATTACCTTGTACTTTAGTCAAAAGACGCTCGCCATATAAATATATGTTGTTGCAACATTTTGTAGAGATCGGATTATTAGGTAATTTGTAATTTGATTTAAGCTTTGAACATTTGGGTGGCTGCCATTACGTTTCCGTCAAGATGGCGGCGATATAAAACATGACACTGAGGTGCCCTTTGCTAGTTCTATGTCTGTACCAAATTTCGTTCAATTCAGTTTCACCGTGTTCGAATTGATAGGAAGGGGGGGGGGGGGGGGGGCAGACATTCAGAGTACACACACTCTCACACACACAGACACACAGTCACACACACCCAGACAGACACAAAATTTTTGGCCCTGTGTAGATCTCGTAAGTCTACTTTCATTTTTTGCAAAAATCGAAAGTATGCTAATAATACCATGGGAATTTCTAAGGAATACGTATACGTCGATGCAAGCACTGGCGATCTAAATATCCTTCGATATGTTGTTGTTTTGTTTCATTTGAGGGGCTAGAACATCGCGGTCATTTAGCCCCGTTTACTTGGGTGTGTGTGTGGAATTTGTCTGATAACCTGAGTTATTGCGGGCTTGTAATGATGTGTGTATTTGCAATTAAGGATTGGGAAGGAGGCGGCCGTGGCCTTAAGATAGAATCCGACCTGGAATTTGGCCGGAGTAGAAGTGGGAAACCACGGAAAACCATTTCCAGGGTGGCTGAGGTGGGAATCGAGCCCACTCCTTCTCATATTTGCTTCACGAGGCTACGTGTACCCAATTTCAGCCCTCAGACAAGTATTACATTTCTTGGCAAAGCTGGGAATCGAACCCAGACCTCCGGAGCAATACTTCGATATGTTATGTTAATATTCATACCAGTTTTTTAATTTTCTGCCATTACAGGTCACGTGGCATAACGTACCAATTCGATCGTATTATTTTTATAAATCATCAAAATTCAACGTACTCTTCACAAAAATACGTCGTAAGGTAATAAATGTGGCAATGTAGTTTCATCCCGACTAAAATGGAACGTGGGATTTCGTTCAAAAAAGTATGCCTACTACTGGATTCGAAGCAGCTCTCTACCCGCTCGCGCCCACCACGTACGGTCAGGCATTAACACTCTCAGCCACCAACACATTGTAGAAGCTGCACGCTAAACGTGGTGTAGTTACTGTAACCGTCCCACCTCAAACGTTTAAGTCCATCTCAAAGTCTTCAATCACGGTTTATGGTGTTGATTTAACTTTCTACTATTACAGATCACGTGGCGTAAGCTATTAATTCGATCGTATTACGTGTATGTGTATTATTTAAAGGAGCAGTAAGTCATATGTTAGTAGAATGGGCCATAGTATTTGGCGGGGAAAACTTTAAGGTCGCTTTTTCCTTGCTAGACCCTTGACCAAATTACATTGCTGTCACACAGTCAGAGCGCAGAGCAATATCGACCATCGGGAGAAATGCGATGTTAGTTGGGTTTCATAAAACTAAATAATAAGGGGCGGGTGGACCACACTGTATATATATAACCATAGCAAGTAATCATAGATAACTAATTGAAAACACATAGAAAACATACAAAGTACAAACTAGAGATCACATTTTATATTGCCATAAGGACATTTTCATGTTCTCCAAATGCAATGAAACGTCTGAATCTGTCAATAATTGATACATTTACATATAACTATAGCAACTAATCATAGACTTGACTTATTTCCTTTCGCTCCGTGCGGAGCATAGGGCATCCAAGAATGATTTCCATCGGGCTCTGTTTGTTGCCAAGTTCTTCACTTCCCTTCAAGTCTTTCCCGCTTTTCTGGCCTCCTCTTCAATGGTGCGTTTCCAGCTGTTCCTTGGTCTTCCCCGTCTCCAAGCCCCTTGAGGATTCCAGTCCAGAGCTCTCCTTTCTACTGCATCATTCTGTTTCCGCAGAGTATGCCCAATCAAGCCCCATTTCCTCCATTTAATTTGGACTTCTATAGGTTGTTGGTTAGCCCTTTGCCACAGCTCTTCATTTGGGATTATATCTGGCCATCGTATACCCAGAATTCGACGCAGACAACGATTGATGAATACTTGAAGTTGGTGGCTGATAGGATTGGTAACTTTCCATGTTTCACATGCATACAATAGGACAGCTATCACATTGGTATTAAAAAGTCTGATTTTCGTCTTCCTGGATATGTTACGGTTTCTCCATACTGGATAGAGCTGAACAAAAACCCCATTTGCCTTTCTTATTCTGCTCTTGATGGCCTCCTCAGCCCCTCCACTTATCGTTACCACGCTTCCCAAGTAAACAAATGTATCCAACTGTTCTACATCTACTCCTCCCACAGTGAGACCAGCCTGTACTGTGGAGTTCACTCTCAGCTCCTTTGTCTTCTTTGGGTGTATCTTAAGTCCACCCATAGCAGCTTCAAGTTCTAAGTTTGCCAGTTTTCCCTCTATGTCTCTGAAGCGCTGTGCTAGCATGCAGATGTCATCAGCAAAATCAAGATCCTCCAACCTGTCTCGAAGTCCCCACTGTATCCCTCTCTTCCTTCCTCTCCCCACCTTCCTAAGAGTATTATCAAGAACAATCAGGAACAAGGTGGGAGAAAGTATACAGCCTTGTCGTACTCCAGTCTGGATGGTCAATGGCTGGGTTAGCTGACCCTCATGCAGGACTTGACATTCATAACCAGAATACATCTCTCTTATGATGTTAACTATTTTACTTGGTATACCATATTCCTTTAAGGTCTCCCACATGACCTTCCTATTAATGGACTCAAAGGCCTTCTCAAAATCTATAAACGTGATGTACAGTGCTGCTTGCCATTCGTTACTCTGCTCCAAAATAATCCGTAAAGTGTTAATTAAGTCCACACAACTGCGGTGTTCCCTAAATCCAGCTTGTTCTTTCCTCAACTTCGACTCGATAGACTTCTTCACGCGATTGAAGATTATCCTGAGAAATACTTTGCTTGGTACGGATAGTAAGGTAATACCTCTCCAGTTGTTACAATTCGTCAAGTCACCCTTCTTTGGGATTTTAACAATCACACCTTTCTTCCATTCCGCAGGCAGCTTCTCTTCAAACCAGATCTTTTCCATCAATGGCTTCAGGATATTAGCTGTGGTGTCCATGTCTATCTTGAGGACATCTGGCGGAATGTTGTCGACACCGGGGGCTTTTCCATTCTTCATCTGTAGCAAGGCTTCTTTGATTTCAGCACAAGTTGGACAGTGCAAAAGAATATTTGGATCAGAATTATCAGGTTCATCATTCCTCTCTTCGTGGTGTTCATTAATCCCTCGATCAACATTAAAAATTTCGGTGAAGTATTCCCTCCACCGTATTTGCTGTTCTTCTTGAGTTGTGAGTAAATTTCCCTGTTTGTCTTTTATGGGTCGGTTCTTTCGGAAACTTTTCTTGGACAGCACTTTTGTGATGCGGTATATTTCTTTGCTGTCACCCTTTGATGCAGCATCTTCTGCCTTCTTCGCCATATCATAGATCCAATTACTCTTATCTCTCTTCACACTCTTTTTGACTTCTTTGTCAACGACCGTGTATTCTGCTTGCACTTTTGCTTTCTGATGTCGAGTCTTACACATATTCAACCTCTCCTTAATCATTTTCCTATGACTTATTGTCTCCCAAGTTTGTTCTGACATCCAATCCTTCTTGAGAGGATTGCTCTTTCCCAGGACTATTTCACTTGTATCAAGGATGATGTTCTTTACATTACTCCAGGAAGACTCAATATCAGTTTCTGCTGTATCAGATTGGAGTACCTGAAATCGATTTCTTAGCTCCAATTTAAATTCTTCTCTGACCTTTTCCTCCTTCAATTTCCTCACATCAAATCTCGTGCTCTGTTTTTCAAACCTCTTCTTTGCCACCATGATCCTCATCTTGAACTCAGCAAGCATAAGGTGGGGATCACTGCTAGCATCAGCTCCTCTCTTATTCCGAACATCGGTGAGGGATCTTCTGAATCTCCTTCTCACTGCGATGTGGTCAATTTGGTTCTCAGTGACACCTCTTATGACGAAACAAAGTACCTCCAATAACAAGGTCATGGTTAGCACAGAAGTTTATGAACTTTTCCCCATTTCCATTCCTATCCCCAAGACCATGTACACCCATCACATATTCTAGTCCCTCGTTGTTCTCTCCTACCTTAGCATTAAGGTCTCCCATTATTATAATCACATCTCTCTTACTGCTTTTCTTTACTGTCTCATGTAGAAGGGAGTAGAATGCTTCCTTAAGTTCTTCTTCTGATGGTGCCGTGGGTGCATAGCATTGTATAATCGTAACATTGCGAATACGAGTCTTAAATCGTGCTGATAATATTCGCTCGGAAATGGGTTGCCAACTAATAAGGCTTTTCTTTGCATGTTCAGTAAGCAAAAGACCAACTCCATCTCTGCGTTCCGCATTCTCCTCGCTCCTCCCAGAGTATATGAGGGTAAGTCCTTCATACTTTTTTATCTCACCAAAATCTGGCCATCTTATCTCACTGAGCCGAAGTATATCAAGTTTATACGAGATCATTTCTCTGGTCACTTGCCTCAGCCTACTACTCTTACCCAGAGTCCTCACATTCCAGAAACCTATTCGTGTCTTCCTTTTCGTGCCGAAAGTTGTCAACATGAGATCCGTCCTGTTTTCATTCTTTTCAGTTTCTTTAATAAACAATTTCGGAGAGTGCGAGTTATTAGCCCACAGCTTCCTAGTTTTCTGGTAGGGCTGCCACCTTAAGGACTGAAAACGAGCCCCCGCAGTTTTCCAACCGTACCACTGAATTTCAGCTCCGCCTGGAAATAACCTACTGATGACGCTGCTGCCCACCATCATGGTGTAGTCAGTCATTTAGTCTGGTGTCTCACCCTCGACCTTACCGGCATGGGTGACCCTGCCAGGAGCCGAAGCTCCCGCCGGCATTGCTCTCGGGATCACTGAAACACACAAGCCTCCCCACCACGTCAAGGTACCAGACCATGGGGGAGGAACTAATCATAGATAACTAATAGAAAACATAGATACAAAGTACAAACTAGAGATCACATTTTATATTACCACAAGGACATTTTCTTGTTCTCCGAATGTAATGAAACATCTGAATTGTCTTTATTAAGCATTATTTTAAATATGTCAAAATGACTTTTCCTGAGAGGTGTATTCATGTTATTGAATGTTCATAAAGGATTATCACATGCTGCACATTCCTCTGGTTTACTGAATAATGAGTATATTTCAAACACTGTGACTAATAACAGAAGCCATTTAAATATTGCACTAATTTTGACATAGCGTCATTCAACCTTTTATTATTTTATAGGTGTTTCTGAAAAAACTATTTGCTGTGGTAGCCTATTAGTTCGAGGTGATTTATATATATATATATATATATATATATATATATATATATATATATATTCTGAATCTTACCACATTTATTACAGAATTGCATCTACCGCAATCTGCCCATACAAGTGGGTCAACCACTTTACACTCTGACTTTAACTACTCTCATAACTCTTTCAATTGGGAAATAGAGTCTACATTTTATATCTATTCCTCACGTATTTTCCCAATATAAATCAGAATATAGACGGCTTCGGTGGCGTATGTGGTTACATGCTGTGCTTCTATGCCCAAGGTCGAGGGTTCAAACCCGGCCGAAGTCTTCCAATTTTTAAGATCGTTAGAAATCCCTCAGTATGCCTTGCTTCGGAGGGGAAGTAAAGCCGGTGGGCCCATGTCATATTTCTATGGCATGCAAAAGAACCTTCCTCTAACTACATCTGTGTGAAGATAAAATTTGTAGGTTAGATTAGATACCTCTAAGTTCAAACGTTCGTCGCCAGATGCTGGTTGCGATGGTATCTAGTAGTCAAGTTCGCAACTAGGTGTCGTGGACAATAGAACTTGGTAGCAAACGTGGGAACTACTTGAAAATGGATCGTCTGTAGTGTACCCAATGGTACGTGGGCTGACGGGCTTCAAACCTGGGTCTGTGAAGAGGAAGAATCAGGTCCATGATTTTCCCAAGAACCGAACCATTGATCTCTGAGGGGGAACAACCACAGTGAACCCAAGAAACAATGATATAAAAATGGAATGTGATAATAAAATCTTAATTCCACATCTGGAAGGGGAATTTTAAGAAATAATAAGTTGGAATATTGAATTAACTGCAAGCCAGTATACTAACATTCGAGCAAAGCTACAGAAAACCGAGCCAACTTGACAGGTGACAAATTTGATTTGAAAGTAGGAGGCGCAGACAGTCTCCAGTGGACTATTTCTTGGCGTCACTGGGGTGGGAAGACTGTGAATAATGACCAAGAAAACCCCGTCGGACAAGGTAGAGAAGCATAGAGTGGATGGTCATCGAGAGAAATTAATTAATTAATTACTGGCAAATGAAGCATTCTAACGGGATGAGACTTACACCCAGATGCTTATATTCAAAGAAAGGGAATTTAGGCATGTCAAGACACCTAAATTAAAGCCTGTATTTGATTATAGGATAATTCACAGGCAAGGCGCGGAGGGGCATTGGTCAGTCTCGTAGCAGGAGAGGATTCACCGAAGATAGCGTTACCAAGCCATGGAGGAAAACAATTAATATTAATTAATTGAGCGAAGGAATCACCGGCACGCAAGTGGATCTGAAACCTCCGTGGAAAGACGATCAAGAATCATGTGTTACCTTGTCGGAAAACGCGATATATCAGAAAAGAGCCGCTCCCGAGATGAACGAGAACTATATTTTGTCAGAATCCCTTATATGGAAGATAGAGCTGGGGAGAGTCAGTTATTCTTTGACTCAGCTCGTGGGACGACATGCTGTCCATCGACAGGAAATAAGTGCGCGCAATACGCAAACTCATTATAATCAGAATCTTTGTGATAGAAAATGAAAGATGCATTATGCAGTCCATTTAAAATATTTCTGCATTAATATTATGAACAGTTTACGGCAGACATATAATCAGGCATTATACGCGAATATTATTCAGTACAGCGTAGGAAAATTGCATTATGATTATGATGGACATTGAACTTATCTACAGGGATAGTTATGATTTTTAAAGTGTCAGATAATATAGTAACGGATACTACAGATCACGGGGACCAGGAAAGTATCACAAGTATTTGTGATAAATACGTAAACAGCACACTAGAAGCTAGAAGATAGGAACAGTAGGAGACGGGAGATGAACACACCTACTCGAGATAGACTTTCGGAGGAGACAGGTAGATGTCAGAATTTTGCAGCATCGCAGATCTGAAATCACGCAGTAGTGGAAAGTCCAATAAGGTTTCGTGCGTACAAATCGAATGTAAAGTTAGTGATAAAAAGTGATAACATAAAGTGTTTAAAATTCGTGTGATAAAGAAAATGTATTATATTTTAAAGTGTGAAATGCATGTATTACAATATGTGATCAACACGTTCAAACCATATTCAATGTTCTTTGTGAAAAGTGTTATGATGGGTTAGAAGTCATCAGAATGGTGGGCGGAGTGTTGTACTGTTGGGTAAATCCAGCCAGAATGAAAAAAGTGAGACCCATACAAATAATGTTACTATGATTCTAGGGCTCACCATACAACATATAATTCCATCAAATACTGAGAATTTGCAGTAATTTGTATATGAGTCCACATTCCTCGAATCTTAGTGAATATATTGCTTTGAGAATGATAAACTTACGACAATTAATGCGTAAGATGTTGGTAAAAGTAACTGTAATGTTAATTGATAATAATAGTAATAGTCAGAGGTCAATGTCAATAATAAATCAGGGAGATAAAGAGATTTTCAGTATAATTGACATTGTGGTGTTTGAAGCCATATTTTCAGTGTTGCCTTAGTAAACAAGAGTTTAGTGCTTTTCAGTCGGTCAACACGAATGTACCCAAAAGAGATGGGTTATGCCCTAATCCTGAAATAAATTACATGAGATTAATAAAACACTAGGATGACCAGTTTCGATCGTCAAGCGATCATCATCAGATCCATTACACTTAGGCTACAAAATCTATGTTTGAAATACAGGTGAAAATATTTACAATATGTACAATTATTTAGTTGCAGTATTGGTACTGCAACTGTCAGTGTATGCTAAATGCAGTATATATGTTAGGTGAAATGCTAAATGGTGATAGCTATCCGGAGATTGTACTTTAGAGAGATTATATGGTTGTAAACTATGGTTAAACTATAAAATTTTTGGCTAACTACTTATCTGATTGTCTTCCGTATTACAGCTACTCGCAGTTTTCGTGCTCATTGGAACTCGCTGTGCGGTCGACTGCGGTGGTTATCTTAACGACTGGTTTTTCCCCTGCCTCCTCCCCCCTGTCCCTACGTGCTGTGGGGAGTGATAGCGATGTGTTTATGTGAGGTGTTGCCAACCTAGATAAGATGTATGTTATTGAATGAGGTGGGTCCACAACTAGGCTAGTATCCTTCGACGTAACTAACATGTACACCAATATTCCGATTATTGAAGCAATCAACACTATCGAAAACAACTTAAAATCCAACAATTCGGTAAAAGAAATTGAAGAGATTGTGAGATTACTGAGGGTCGTTCTCACCCAAAACGTGTTTCAATTCGACAATAAAATATACACACAGAGAGAAGGCCTAGCAATGGGATCGCCACTAAGTGGGTTAATCGCTGACATCTTCATCAATGCACTATAAAATGCGTTCTTAGAAAAGACTTCAACAAAGGGAATAGTAATATGGAAAAGATACGTAGATGATGTAATTTGCATCTACGATACTGAACTAACAAGCGAAGAAACAATTCTCCAATCCATTAATAGCCTTCACCACTCTATCAAATTCACTAAGGAATCCGAAATAGACCGGAAAATAAATTTTCTCGATATAACTATTGAACGTAAAGACAACGACCTTTCATATTCCATATTCCGGAAAGCAACACAAACCTCGCATGCAATCGACAATCAGTCTAATCACCCCAGTACGCACAAACTAGCGGGTTTCAATTCAATGGTGCACAGAGCTTTAAACATACCCATGTCAAAAGACAACTATAATAAGGAAATAAGAACTATTATGCAAATAGCAAAGGAAAACAACTTCTCGCCAAGCAAAATAAATCAAATTATAGCCAAACATAAAAATAAAGATAAAACGATTCCCAAACCGGACAGTAATGAGAAAAAATTTGCGCGTTTCAACTATGTGAATGCGAATACATATAAAATCACTAACCTATTCAAAAAACAAGGCATAAAGATAGCTTTCACGACGAAAAGCACAACCGCTAGGCACCTCCTAAATAGTAATCTAAATAAACGTGACCCGTATTCTAGGTCAGGGGTATATTCTATAACGTGCCAAGACACCGATTGTCAAGCTAATTACATCGGGCAGAGTGGAAGGCGAGTAGACACACGTTATAATGAACATAGGAATGCGATAAGATACGGAAACCATTCAGCCGTGTGCGAACATATGTGTGACGCAGGGCACAGCTTTACCAACATAGAGTCGGACCTTAAAATAATCCATCACGAATCGAAAGGCAGAGCTCTTGACATAAAGGAAGCAATCGAGATACACCTAGCCAAACGAAACAATCCCAACAATCTAAATGAACACACGTTCATGGAGAGCTCACCCCTCTTCACGCTACTAAAAAACACACCCTGTCGGAAACAAAACACAATTTAGCGACACAGCCAAGCTAGATAAAAAAGGGGGGAAATTAGGGGGTTTTTAATAGGTAAATGTTATCTGGATCAGGTGTACGATGTACATTGCTTCTGCAATAAACCAAGGCCCATATTCGCGGCAGTATTAAAGGTGCCGGGACGTCCTCATAAGACCGTCAACGCTTAGTTCGAATGGGTTATGCTCCACGCGTGGCGAGGTCCAATCCACGGTCTTTAATAGTTGTGGACCCACCTCATTCAATAACATACATCTTATCTAGGTTGGCAACACCTCACATAAACACATCGCTATCACTCCCCACAGCACGTAGGGACAGGGGGGAGGAGGCAGGGGAAAAACCAGTCGTTAAGATAACCACCGCAGTCGACCGCACAGCGAGTTCCAGTGAGTACGAAAACTGCGAGTAGCTGTAATACGGAAGACAATCAGATGAGTAGTTAGCCAAAAATTTTATAGTTTAACCATAGTTTACAACCATATAATCTCTCTAAAGTACAATCTCCGGATAGCTATCACCATTTAGCATTTCACCTAACATATATACTGCATTTAGCATACACTGACAGTTGCAGTACCAATACTGCAACTAAATAATTGTTTATATTGTAAATATTTTCACCTGTATTTCAAACATAGATTTTGTAGCCTAAGTGTAATGGATCTGATGATGATCGCTTGACGATCGAAACTGGTCATCCTAGTGTTTTATTAATCTCATGTAATTTATTTCAGGATTAGGGCATAACCCATCTCTTTTGGGTACATTCGTGTTGACCGACTGAAAAGCACTAAACTCTTGCAGTATAATTGAGATATTAAATAATTTTAATTGCTACATTGTTGTGTTTGAGAGCCATTAAGGCAGATCATATAATTGCCAGTAAAATGATGCCTTGTTTTTTTAGAGCTAACGTAAAACCTTGGTATAATAATTAAATTATGGGAGGATATGAGTGCGTTATGAATTGCGTCATCTAACCGGAATGTTATTTTAGCAGCAATAAGCGTGCATGTCTAACGTAGAATCCAGAGATTTGCGTAAATAATTGCAGGGATTATCCAGGTAGTTCGCGCGTTGGTGAATTTAGTAGGCCAATCTTCGAATCAACGATGTGGTTGTTTAGCCTGAGAGCATACATATTATAGCAACAGAGTTGGGCCAGATAGCATCTGTAACCCACTGTTTGCATATTCTTCGCTACCAGGGATAACTGTGACCCCCTGTGTGAGCCATTATAATAATTGATCTACCCGTGGAGGTAAGACAATTTCTTCGAGTAGGAAACATGGTGATTTCCTTAATATATTCGTACCCGTACAGCGAGATAACAGTTTGAAACTCGACTGGTACGCGTTCAGAGCCACTGATTGCATCCTTAAAACGGCGACGCTACTGGAAACCCATCCCTTGCTAAGAATATTAATTGAGAGCCGAATTGAGCCAATTAAAAGCCCTAAGTGTAGGTGTTAAATACTTAGATCGACTCCGTTCATAATGACACATCCAAATCATTACCCCCTGAAAGAGCTGCACAGAGAGAGAAAGCATATGGCAAGTTTTGTTTACAAGTTGAATATCGGTCAGGGAGACCAGAGCTAGGGTGAAGGTCGCAGTAGCCATGTTGGAGGGGGCGAACCTTAGTGACCCTATTGTGTACACAGCGAGGGGAGCTAACTGACCGTGGCCCTTTTCCTTTTTAAGTTTGTACTGGAACACTGAAAAATCTAGTCATCTCTGGAAATACCGGTAATTGAAAAGTGCTTGATATTATTGTGTAAAAGGAATTATATGCATCATATCCATGGGGATAGGATGTTGGATCATAGAAATCGGATAATATTTGGCCAAGTTGATGTCTGATGACATCTTAATTGCACCAAATAATAAGATGCAATTGTAAAGAGTAATTACCCAGTTTATGATAATTTAGTTAGACGGGTAGCATTATTGCATGATATGACACACTTGTAACGAATGTAACGACATGACAAGACCCAGAGATTGTTGTATGGTGAAGCTAAATCAGTAATTATGTATATTTTGGAGGGGAAGGTCACTCATTACAGCGTTTAAAATCTATGGGAAAGGAAACGGTGGTACGCAAAGACAACATAATGTTAAACAAAAACAAATGTAATGAGATCAATATTGTTGAAGGTAAAAGGTTCCGATTCAGAACGGACAAATATTTGAATCTGCAATGATTACATATAATGATTATTCTGTTATAATTTATGTTTTATTGTTGTGTTGTGTTATGTTAAATTAAGATTATTTAAGTGATGTGAAGGACACAATGAACATTCGTCAATGTCAAAAAGTATAAGTGTTAGGAAGTATATGATATATTTAGGTGCGGAAGAGTGCCAACCATAAGAAAAGGGACTCACAAGAAATGTTGCAACATGCCTCGAGAGACCAGAGCATTTGAGTGGATATAATCCCTGTATTATTGAAACAGAGCTGCGAAGTGCAGATGAAACATGCTAGGGTTTGTCTTATTGTTTTGAATTGTCATCTGCGCACTCCAGATATTTGATCTGTGTTGTGGGAGTGTAAATGTAACTGTAGTTTTTGTGTTTTTTTTGTGTGTTTGCCATGATTTAATATCATTAAAGTCTATATTTAGGAGTTTGTTGTTTCTTTCAAGTAGAGTAGTTACCTGACAGACTCAACTCCTGATCATGTGATCGTATAGTGGGATGAACGCCCCATACCTCGAAAGACCGTGAGCCATCTGGGATACGAACACATGTTCCATATAATGACGCAAGGGTACAGTAGTCCTTATCTGAATTACAATAACACACTAATACAGCCATCACAATTAACACCGGTTATCAGACAGATTCTACGCACACCCAAAGTGCACGGAGCTACATGACCGCGATGTCGCAGCCCCTAAACTAGGGAACCAACCAACTAAATCAGAATATTATCTTCTTTTAAATTCAATAGTAATTATGATAATAATAATAATAATAAAAATTACGAGCCTTCCAGTAGTCGCATATGATGTGTAACATCTGACATAGAAGAAACCTCACGTGAAATTGTTGATACACCTGTATTTTATAGTATTATTGGCACAAATATTAATCTATAGTAAAAGGGAGTGTTTTACAGATATTGTAGTTTATAACACGGAACTCATTTTATTAGATGATTTGTAGCTTCCACCAGCACTAGCCTAAATAAAGAATATGATATGGATCAACTAGATTAATAGACGCGACACCGCTCATAACCTTAAATTCCTTATAAACAGGTCCTCTTGATTCACAGACCAACACGTAATTTCATATGGATTCTGTTAAAATGAGTCATATTGATATGATAAATATCGTTTAAAATGATAATCTGGTAGCAAAAATATCTACCCCGCCCAGGATTCGAACCCAAAATCTCTAGATTCACAGTCATACGCAATAACCGCACGGCTATTTCGACTACGCAAATATTGTGCACAAGATGGTGACTTATTTCCACGTTGCAATAATACTGCATTACGGAATTAAGTTTCATTTGTATTTTGCTTGTTTCGATAATGTTCCTGAGTGGCATTGAGTTTAAAATGCATTATGCCAATGCAATGCCGACTACTTACAATGTTTATATTAAGGCATTTTACCATTTAAAAATACTGATACGAAGACTTCGAACATGTACCATGTCATTTGTTTAAATCACTTGACACCAGAGTTCGCATGAGCGTTTTCCGTTCAGTATGTCATATACATTCCACATGGCCGAGAGTGCGTCATGGTATCAATTTTCGACACCGCGCGCTGATTGTTTCTCTTACCAGTGCCAGCTGGATCGATCGATCGAGTTGGCAGTGCGTCTTATACTTCGGTTCGATCCACCACTGCCAGCTAGGGCACACTTCCATTCGATCGATCGAGCGGGCAGTGCATACTTCCGTTGTCCACCACTGCCAGCTAGTACACTTCCGTTAGATCGATCGAGCGGGCAGTGCATACATCCGTTGTCCACCACTGCCAGCTAGTACACTTCCGTTTGATTGATCGAGCGGGCAGTGCATACTTCCGTTTGATCCACCACTGCCAGCTCGATCGTTCCGATCCACTTCCGTCCCCAATTTTCAAAATCACTCCCACAAAACTATCCAGCAACCGAGCGGAAAGATGTTACACGTCAATAATAATAATAATAATAATAATAATAATAATAATAAACACCTTTATTAACAGCTTAAGGATTGCATTCAATCCCAAACAGGAAATTCTGAACAATTATAATGTTTACTTAACTGAACCAATCGGAGTTCTCAATGTTGATAGTTTAGAGTGTTCTTATACATCCAGAAATTATTATTATCTTTCACAATAATAAATATTGTTATTAAATTTAAAATGTGCTCGCATTTCATTGTCTGAAAGTCCCCCTGCTTCATAAAATGGGTCAATCCTCGTATTATAATATTGCTCTCATAGACGTAAAAATTGTGGCAAATGAGGATCCTGCTCATCTTTTCGCCCAATAGAATTTCAAGTAGCCTATAATGTGTAGACGATGACGGCGAATTGATCAAATGCTCAACGTAGTACGAAAAATAAGTGAAAATATGGAATTGGAAATTATGGCTAACTAAGATCGAACTGCTAGCCTCCGTGGCTTAGACGGCAGCACGCCGGCCTCTCACCGCTGGGTCCGTGGCTCAAATCCCGGTCACTCCATGTGAGATCTGTGCTGGACAAATCGGAGGCAGACAGGTTTTTCTCCGGGTACTCCGGTTTTCCCTGTCAAAATTTCATTCCAGCAACACTCTTCCTATCATTTCATTCCATCTGTCATTCATTTAATCATTGCCCCAGAGGAGTGCGTCAGGCCTCGGCAGCCGGTACAGTTCATATCCTCGCCGCTAGATGGGGGCTTCATTCATTCCAATCCTGACCCGGTCGGAGACTGGAAGCAGACTGTGGATTTTCATTTTCAAGATCGAACTGCATAGATAATATCCTCTATTAGGGTCTACCTTCTAGTCAGTTGTACAGGCCGGACGTTTGTTTTAGACGAGTGAAAAATCTTAATGGAAGCCTGGAGGCGAGTTACTACAGTTCCTGTGAAATGCTAAATGGTGATGGCTATCCGGAGATTGTACTTTAGAGAGATTATATGGTTGTAAACTATGGTTAAACTATAAAATTTTAGGCGAACTACTTATCTGATTGTCTTCCGTATTACAGCTGTTCTTTTAGTTGTAACTACACATTATCTGGAACACTTTATTGAGATTCAAAGATTTCTAACCAACTTTTATTCACAAACAAATATGCTAACACCAATTCACAGAATAGTAAAACCAAAGAGTTTGTACATAGGAACGAAACGTTACCAACCTTAACATTTACAATTTTCTCAACATACTCCCACCTAATTTACAATTTTCTCAAAATTGGAAATTATCAAAGTGTCAAACAGGTGTACAATGTATGTCAACTGAATTCCTTCTCCTCTGTAACATGAAATCAAAGATCTAGTCTTTTAGGAGGGGCCACTTTTCTTCCTGCTCTTGTCCTCAATTCTTCAGGGGATTTGGACACATCCTTGTCATCATCGTCCATGAAGTGGGTTTTTTCTTGGTAACTCTCGGTGCAGGACTGGACCTCCAAGGGGTAGACTCTCTGTATAGGACGTACAACAGTACCACTGCTAGTCTTTAGTTGAACCACCCGGACTCTTCCATCTCGCCCTGGAATGAGCTGCTCAATTCTTGCCAAAGGCCAATCTATTCTCTTCCGATTGTCCGATCCTATTATAACCACCTCTCCAATTATAGGCTTTCTAGTTTCGCGCCGCTTGGTCCAGGTTAACTGCCCCAGATATTCTGATCGGAAGCGTCTTCTTAGCTCTTCTCTCAGTCTTTGCAGATACCGAATTTTCCGAGTGATGCTTGCTGACTCAATGCAGTCCAGGTCAGGAACACCTGTCTCTCGTACTTCTTGCAGTAGCATGGATGGGGTCAATGGAATAGGATCTCTATTATCTTCTGCCGTATAAGTCAATGGACTTGCATTAATCACTGCTACACAGTCAATAAGTATGGTCTGAAGCTCATCCCAAGACAATGAAGCCTTCCTCAATGTCTTCCGTAAAATTTGCTTCACCAGACTCACCAATCGTTCCCAGAAGCCTCCCCACCACGACGCCGTAGGCGGATTGAATCTCCAAATTATGCGTTCTCCAGTGCTGTAGGTAACGATTTTCTCCCAGTCTAACCTTTCAAGAGCATTACACGTTCCTCGAAAATTTGTTCCATTATCACAGATGATCACTTTAGGTCGACCACGCCGTGCGATAAAACGCATCAGTGCTCTTATGAATGCTTCAGTTGACAGAGACGGAACTAGTTCCAGATGTACAGCTCGGTAGCAAGCACAAGTGAATAGAGCAACCCATGTCTTCGATGAATCACGAATATACAAGGGTCCTGCCAAATCTATTCCAATGACTTCGAATATGGCCGCATCGTTAACTCGAAGATCTGGCAAAGGAGGAGACTGAGTGTCTAAGTTTTTTGCTTGAAAACGTCGGCAAACAACACATCTCTTGACTGTTCCCTTCGCCAACTGGCGTCCTTTAAGGATCCAGAATCTCTCGCGTAACAAACCTAGGAGAGTTGCTGGACCGGGGTGATTGTTTTTACAATGCACTTCTTCTGCATACCTCTTGACCAACGGATGTTCGGAAGGTAGCACGGCTGGTAGTTTGAACGGACCCTTATCCACACGTTCGACTATCCGTGTCTTGAGTCTAATTATGCCCTTTTGATCTTGGAATACTTCAAAGCTCTTAAGTCTCTGATCGTCTGGGAATTCGAAGGACTCTTTTTGAATGAACAAAACAATTTTGTCTTCGGCTGTAGCCACCTCATTTGTCGATAACGGACCACTTCTTTTAACTTCATTGCGTCGACAGTTGTTGAGAAATCTGTAGATCCATCCCACCATCTGCACAATTTGTTCATATTTACTGAACCGGTGATACAGCCATGTCGTATTATGAGTGATGGCAATAAGGTTATGTTCGTTTACCACTTCATAGCGTATAGAAGATTCAGGCCAGTTTTCTTCTCCTTCAACAAGCCACTTAGGCCCTTCCCACCATTTGGATTCGATTAGTTGTGCGACAGTACATCCTCTTGAGGGTAGGTCTGCGGGGTTCAAATCCCCTGGTATGTGTCTCCAGCTTCGTGCATCAGTGAGCTCCCTTATCTCCTTCACTCGGTTCCTAACAAATACTGTCTTGTCTCCGTTGCCAAGAATCCAGGCTAGTACAGTACTTGAGTCGGTCCAACAATAAACAGCTACTTCTTTCCAACCTAGACTTTCTTGAACTGATTTCAGCAGACGCGCTCCAATAAGAGTTCCTAATAATTCCACTTGAGGGATGGTCAGGGGCTTAAGCGGTGTTACTCTTGCTTTAGCTACTGCTAACCGAAGATGTGCCTCTCCCTGATAACTGCTCCTGATAAAGACAACAGCTGCATATGCGTTTTGACTTCCATCACAAAATACGTGTAGTGAGATGTCCTCCTCATTGCCAAGGTGACGTATCGCCTCAATTTCTCTTAAGTGAGGCAAGTCCTTTAGCCACTTCTCCAACCGCCGTCGAGTATCTTTGTCGATAGGCTCGTCCCATCCCAACTTTCTGGTCCATAACTCTTGAATTAACAGTTTCAGCCTAATCGTTACTGGAATGGTTAGTCCAATCGGATCGAAAATGCGGTGGATTATTGAAAGAATAGTCCTCTTCGTCAAATCTCCTATTTCACACGATCTCTCCCACCAATCCATATTGATCTTCAGAGTATCGTCTTGGCGATTCCACCTAATGCCAAGCAGTGAAGACTCCTGAGAAGATCCGTCTCCGGTTGACTCCCATCCCCGAAGGTCGAACCCGGCCCTCGCCATGATAGTCCTTGAAAGGTAAACGAATTCCTCAACTTCTTCTGCTCGATCGAGGCTTGTCACCAGATTTTCAACATAAAAATTGTTCTTCAATGATGATGCAATTTTAGCCTCCTTTGGATCAGTTGATTCCATATATTTTTCCAGGTGGTAGCCAATTACTGCTCCAAGAAGAAACGGGCTACTGGTAACACCGAACACCACTCTGGCATGACGAAGGACTTGTAGGTCTTTCTCACTATTATTACCATACCACAGGAACTTCAGGTAGTCTCTCTCCTCTGGGTGTACACTTATCTGTAAAAATGCCTTCTTGATATCAGCTGTGATGCCTATCTTTCGTTGCCGAAACCTCAAGAGTAGTTCGGGTATGATTTCAATAAGGTTAGGTCCTTCTTCAAGGCAGTCGTTCAGTGATGGCAAACCTCTCTCCTTCGCCGATGCGTCGAACACGGGACGCACTTTCGTAGTTGTACTATTTTCCTTCAGCACTGGACGGTGAGGAAGATAGTGTCCAGTAGATAGATCCCTCGCCATTTCCACAATGCCTTCTTTCACCCAATCTCGTAAAATAGTGTCATATTCTTCATAGAGACCAGGCTTTGCCTTTAATTTTCGGGTCATTCGAATCAATCTGCCTTCTGCAATCCCTCGATTGGTTGGAAGGTCTGGAGCATCTCTCCCCCATGGAAGACGTACCTCGTATCTGCCATCTACAAAAGCAACCGTATTTTTGAAATACCTCAGTGCTGACATCCTCTTCTCCTCCTTTGTGGTGTTCTCTACAGGATCGGTTATCCCAATGGTCTCCATTTTCCACAGATCAGATACGGGTAGCTGAGTAATACTGAGTGCAGTGACTGCATTCGCAATACTTGCATGCTTCGCTAGCTCCTTTTTTCCCACGGTGTCTACTACCTTCTTCTTCCCCGTTACCGTCCATCCTAAACAGGTTTCAATGGCTACCAGTCCAGAAGGTAGAGTCTTAATTTTACCTGTCCACAACTTTCCCGCAATGTCAGAACCTATCAAGATGTCAATAGGAGCTACAGAATCTCTGCACATCGGAATGTGTTCTCTTAGTAATTCTTCCCTCACTTCTTTCCTGACTTCTACTGATGGAATCGTAGCTGTAATTGTCCTTTGGTCTAACGCTACGAAATTGCATGCAAAGTCGTTATTCAAGCTGAGTAAGTGCACCTTGTAACATCGGTGCTTAACTACCCCTGTTGGCTTACCACCAAAAAGAGAGTGGATAATGCTCTCTTCCCCAATCGGAGAGTAGTTCATTTCTTCAGCCAAACTACTAGAAATATACGAACGTTGGGATCCACTGTCTATCAGTAACCTGGCCTTCCTGATTTTGTCACCATTCTTAACGTAAACTAACAGAGTCTGGAGATAGACCTCCGTTTGAGAGCTAACTGACAAATTGCTGTCAATAGATGAAGTATTAAACAAGGAAACCTCTTCTCTTTTGATCTCAGAATTCTTCCCCTCAACACAACCTTTCTCTTCTGCTTGATACTTCTGAACAGCTGGACATAATAATGGTACATGTCGTCCACGACAAATAACACATCGTGCTCGACACTGCTGTGCAGAATGGCCTGCTTTGGTACAAGAAAAACAGCGCTTATCTTTATACAGAACATCTTTTCGGTTTTCAAGGGACATTTTTTGTGCATGGAGACATTCTGTGGAACAATGATTCACCCCTTTACAAAATACACACTTCTGAGTGTCAGATTCAATGCTCAGACTGGCAAGATCGATCGCAGAAGCAAAATTAACTTTGTCCATATCATGCGATTTTCCTGGACTCTTAGCCTGGTTGTAGGAAAGGGACTGATTATTTGCCATTGCAACTCTCTCCTCCCCTTCTACTTCTCTCTTCAAAAACAACATTAAATTATCCATCTGTTCCTTCAGTGTCCTATTGGGTTCATTGGAACGTTGCCACACCTTCAGTATGTCTGCGGGTAGACACGATTCTATTAGCGGAAACAATAATGCGGCATAATTATTCGAGAACACATTTAATGACTCTAGTGCCCGTAATTGAGTTTCTAGTTTGTCATACAAAATGCTGATCTTGACCGTCTTCCTTTCCATAACTAAACTCAGTAGTTCCCGTACATAATACTCGATAAGGAGATCATTACGTCCAAATCTGTCCTTAAGTGTTTGAATGGCCTTTCCGTAATTTTCGCCTGAGGGAGGGAAACTCACAACAACCGCGCGTGCTCGAGAGTTCTCTTTCGTGGCTTGAATCAAGTACTGAAATTTTTCCTCCTTACTTATCGACTGACACTCGTCAATTTGTGAGAACTGTGACCAGAATGAGATCCAACCGGCTATTTCCCCGTCATACTTATTCAATTCTAATTTCGGTAGGCGAAGAGATATTTCGTTTCCCGAACGATCGCCAACACAACTAGCTGAAGTATGAGCAGCGCTATTCCTTGTTATCAGATCAGAGGCCTTACCTTTAATGCTGTGGTAACGTAAGGTATACTCCTCTGCTTTCTCCATTTCCGCCATCAGTACTTCTTCGATCTCCTCTTCCTTTGTTTCAGCACAGATGTTTTCACAAATCTGACTGTCCAGCTCCGATAACTCGTGTCTTCTTTCTTCGAGCACTAATAAACGCGCACTTATTAATTGTAAATCTGCATCTCTCTGCGTCAGTAGTTCGTCTAAAGCACTGCAAGCTTTCGTGAACAATGTGCGGATAACCGCTCTCCTCTTAGTTATTTGTGTACCCGCCATAATTACGGGCTACGGATGTAAACAACAGGATACGGTATACTGGATTATACAGGCACAGTTATACTCGCTACTATCAAATTGTAATTCAACAAAGTTTATACACGCTTGTTAAAGTCCTGTCACGGTCGCCATATGTTCTTTTAGTTGTAACTACACATTATCTGGAACACTTTATTGAGATTCAAAGATTTCTAACCAACTTTTATTCACAAACAAATATGCTAACACCAATTCACAGAATAGTAAAACCAAAGAGTTTGTACATAGGAACGAAACGTTACCAACCTTAACATTTACAATTTTCTCAACAACAGCTATTCGCAGTTTCCGTGCTCACTTGAACTCGCTGTGCGGTCGACTGCGGTGGTTATCTTAACGACTGGTTTTTCCCTGCCTTCCCCCCCTGTCCCTACGTGCTGTGGGGAGTGATCGCGATGTGTTTATGTGAGGTGTTGCCAACCTAGATAAGATGTATGTTATTGAATGAGGTGGATCTACAACTATTAAAGACCGTGGATTAGTCCTCGCCACGCGTGGAGCATAACCCATTCGAACTAAGCGTTGACGGTCTTATGAGGACGTCCCGGCACCTTTAATACTGCCTCTAATATGGACCTTGGTTTATTGCAGAAGAAAAGTACATCGTACACCTGATCCAGATAACATTTACCTATTAAAAACCCCCTAATTTCCCCCCTTTTTTTATCTAGCTTGGCTGTGTCGCTAAATTGTGTTTTGTTTCCGACAGGGTGTGTTTTTTAGTAGCGTGAAGAGGGGTGAGCTCTCCATGAACGTGTGTTCATTTAGATTGTTGGGATTGTTTCGTTTGGCTAGGTGTATCTCGATTGCTTCCTTTATGTCAAGAGCTCTGCCTTTCGATTCGTGATGGATTATTTTAAGGTCCGACTCTATGTTGGTAAAGCTATGCCCTGCGTCACACATATGTTCGCACACGGCTGAATGTGTTCCGTATCTTATCGCATTTCTATGTTCATTATAACGTGTGTCTACTCGCCTTCCACTCTGCCCGATGTAATTAGCTTGACAATCGGTGTCTTGGCACGTTATAGAATATACCCCTGACCTTGAATACGGGTCACGTTTATTTAGATTACTATTTAGGAGGTGCCTAGCGGTTGTGTTTTTCGTCGTGAAAGCTATCTTTATGCCTTGCTTTTTGAATAGGTTAGTGATTTTATATGTATTCGCATTCACATAGTTGAAACGCGCAAATTTTTTCTCATTACTGTCCGGTTTGGGAATCGTTTTATCTTTATTTTTATGTTTGGCTATAATTTGATTTATTTTGCTTGGCGAGAAGTTGTTTTCCTTTGCTATTTGCATAATAGTTCTTATTTCCTTATTATAGTTGTCTTTTGACATGGGTATGTTTAAAGCCCTGTGCACCATTGAATTGAAACCCGCTAGTTTGTGCGTACTGGGGTGATTAGACTGATTGTCGATTGCATGCGAGGTTTGTGTTGCTTTCCGGAATATGGAATATGAAAGGTCGTTGTCTTTACGTTCAATAGTTATATCGAGATAATTTATTTTCCGGTCTATTTCGGATTCCTTAGTGAATTTGATAGAGTGGTGAAGGCTATTAATGGATTGGAGAATTGTTTCTTCGCTTGTTAGTTCAGTATCGTAGATGCAAATTACATCATCTACGTATCTTTTCCATATTACTATTCCCTTTGTTGAAGTCTTTTCTAAGAACGCATTTTCTAGTGCATTGATGAAGATGTCTGCGATTAACCCACTTAGTGGCGATCCCATTGCTAGGCCTTCTCTCTGTGTGTATATTTTATTGTCGAATTGAAACACGTTTTGGGTGAGAACGACCCTCAGTAATCTCACAATCTCTTCAATTTCTTTTACCGAATTGTTGGATTTTAAGTTGTTTTCGATAGTGTTGATTGCTTCAATAATCGGAATATTGGTGTACATGTTAGTTACGTCGAAGGATACTAGCCTGAAGCTAGGTTTCATTTGTAGGGTGTTCAATGCTGTTACTAGTTCTGTTGTGTTCTTTACAGAGTTGTTTTTGTCGTTGGAAAGACGGCATTTTAAGATTTTTAGTAACTCTTTGCTGATTTTGTAATTAGGGGCATTCCTACAATTGACTATTGGTCTCATTGGGCATTCCTTTTTGTGTATTTTTGGTTGTCCCCTCAATGACGGTATTTTCGGGTTCATGTTTATTAGTTTTGATTTTTCAGCTTTGGTCAGTATGTATTCTGTTTCTTTTAGCGCACTTTTTATTTGTTTTTGGAATTTGTTGGTGGGGTCTTTTGTTAATTCCTTGATTTCGTTGTTGTTTAGGAATTCGACTGTTTTTTCAATGTATTCTGTTTTGTTCAAAATTACTGTAGTGTTTCCCTTATCTGCTTTTGTGATGATTAAGTCATGTTCTTTTATTTTTTGTTTCAACGACTTTATTTCTTTGATTTGTTTGTTGTTTTGAATGTTATTGCTATCGCCCTCTCGTTTGAGGATTTTTTTGGCTTCGTTGGTGGCGAGATTTTTGGTTAATTCCCTGTCTTCTGCTGGGAGCTTGTGACTGGCTATCTCAATATCTGTGATTAACTGTTTTATATTGTGGTTCGTGTGTGCGTCTGTGCAGTTGTATTTCAAACCTTTGTCTAACATATTCATTTCACCTTGAGAAAAGGTTACGTTCGTTCTGTTGTTTACTCTGCTGTGGAAATTGAATTCATTGTTATTCGTGTGTTGTTCGTTAGATTGATGGTTCTGTGTTTCTCCTAGTTTTCTTAATTTATTTTCTAGCGTTTCATGCTTCCTCGTTGCTCTGATTTTGATGGTGTCATGTAGGTGTTCGGTGAAGCTGTCCCATTGGGCTGCGTGCCAGAAATTACTTAGTTGCAATTGAATGTCGTATAATTGTTGGTTAATTTTTTGCTTTCTTATGTATGCAAATCTTAATTCGTTTTTTATCCAAAGCGCTTTGGCTTGTTTAGTTGAAATGATCGAGGCTGGTGTGTTCGGTACGGTTTTAATTGGTACGTATTTAGGGGTGAGGTTTAGTTCTATACATTTTTTGTTGAACCAAATTGACTTGTCTAAATTCATGAGTTTAAGCCTGAGTGATTTGAATTTCTTGGCTTCACGATTTGCCTGACTAGCCGTGAACATTGTGGTGTTTGAAGCCATATTTTCAGTGTTGCCTTAGTAAACAAGAGTTTAGTGCTTTTCAGTCGGTCAACACGAATGTACCCAAAAGAGATGGGTTATGCCCTAATCCTGAAATAAATTACATGAGATTAATAAAACACTAGGATGACCAGTTTCGATCGTCAAGCGATCATCATCAGATCCAATACACTTAGGCTATAAAATCTATGTTTGAAATACAGGTGAAAATATTTACAATATGTACAATTATTTAGTTGCAGTATTGGTACTGCAACTGTCAGTGTATGCTAACTGCAGTATATATGTTAGGTGAAATGCTAAATGGTGATGGCTATCCGGAGATTGTACTTTAGAGAGATTATATGGTTGTAAACTATGGTTAAACTATAAAATTTTAGGCTAACTACTTATCTGATTGTCTTCCGTACTACAGCTATTCGCAGTTTCCGTGCTCACTTGAACTCGCTGTGCGGTCGACTGCGGTGGTTATCTTAACGACTGGTTTTTCCCTGCCTTCCCCCCCCCCCCCCTGTTCCTACGTGCTGTGGGGAGTGATCGCGATGTGTTTATGTGAGGTGTTGCCAACCTAGATAAGATGTATGTTATTGAATGAGGTGGATCTACAACTATTAAAGACCGTGGATTAGTCCTCGCCACGCGTGGAGCATAACCCATTCGAACTAAGCGTTGACGGTCTTATGAGGACGTCCCGGCACCTTTAATACTGCCTCTAATATGGGCCTTGGTTTATTGCAGAAGAAAAGTACATCGTACACCTGATCCAGATAACATTTACCTATTAAAAACCCCCTAATTTCCCCCCTTTTTTTATCTAGCTTGGCTGTGTCGCTAAATTGTGTTTTGTTTCCGACAGGGTGTGTTTTTTAGTAGCGTGAAGAGGGGTGAGCTCTCCATGAACGTGTGTTCATTTAGATTGTTGGGATTGTTTCGTTTGGCTAGGTGTATCTCGATTGCTTCCTTTATGTCAAGAGCTCTGCCTTTCGATTCGTGATGGATTATTTTAAGGTCCGACTCTATGTTGGTAAAGCTATGCCCTGCGTCACACATATGTTCGCACACGGCTGAATGTGTTCCGTATCTTATCGCATTTCTATGTTCATTATAACGTGTGTCTACTCGCCTTCCACTCTGCCCGATGTAATTAGCTTGACAATCGGTGTCTTGGCACGTTATAGAATATACCCCTGACCTTGAATACGGGTCACGTTTATTTAGATTACTATTTAGGAGGTGCCTAGCGGTTGTGTTTTTCGTCGTGAAAGCTATCTTTATGCCTTGCTTTTTGAATAGGTTAGTGATTTTATATGTATTCGCATTCACATAGTTGAAACGCGCAAATTTTTTCTCATTACTGTCCGGTTTGGGAATCGTTTTATCTTTATTTTTATGTTTGGCTATAATTTGATTTATTTTGCTTGGCGAGAAGTTGTTTTCCTTTGCTATTTGCATAATAGTTCTTATTTCCTTATTATAGTTGTCTTTTGACATGGGTATGTTTAAAGCCCTGTGCACCATTGAATTGAAACCCGCTAGTTTGTGCGTACTGGGGTGATTAGACTGATTGTCGATTGCATGCGAGGTTTGTGTTGCTTTCCGGAATATGGAATATGAAAGGTCGTTGTCTTTACGTTCAATAGTTATATCGAGATAATTTATTTTCCGGTCTATTTCGGATTCCTTAGTGAATTTGATAGAGTGGTGAAGGCTATTAATGGATTGGAGAATTGTTTCTTCGCTTGTTAGTTCAGTATCGTAGATGCAAATTACATCATCTACGTATCTTTTCCATATTACTATTCCCTTTGTTGAAGTCTTTTCTAAGAACGCATTTTCTAGTGCATTGATGAAGATGTCTGCGATTAACCCACTTAGTGGCGATCCCATTGCTAGGCCTTCTCTCTGTGTGTATATTTTATTGTCGAATTGAAACACGTTTTGGGTGAGAACGACCCTCAGTAATCTCACAATCTCTTCAATTTCTTTTACCGAATTGTTGGATTTTAAGTTGTTTTCGATAGTGTTGATTGCTTCAATAATCGGAATATTGGTGTACATGTTAGTTACGTCGAAGGATACTAGCCTGAAGCTAGGTTTCATTTGTAGGGTGTTCAATGCTGTTACTAGTTCTGTTGTGTTCTTTACAGAGTTGTTTTTGTCGTTGGAAAGACGGCATTTTAAGATTTTTAGTAACTCTTTGCTGATTTTGTAATTAGGGACCTTTCATATTCCATATTCCGGAAAGCAACACAAACCTCGCATGCAATCGACAATCAGTCTAATCACCCCAGTACGCACAAACTAGCGGGTTTCAATTCAATGGTGCACAGGGCTTTAAACATACCCATGTCAAAAGACAACTATAATAAGGAAATAAGAACTATTATGCAAATAGTAAAGGAAAACAACTTCTCGCCAAGCAAAATAAATCAAATTATAGCCAAACATAAAAATAAAGATAAAACGATTCCCAAACCGGACAGTAATGAGAAAAAATTTGCGCGTTTCAACTATGTGAATGCGAATACATATAAAATCACTAACCTATTCAAAAAGCAAGGCATAAAGATAGCTTTCACGACGAAAAACACAACCGCTAGGCACCTCCTAAATAGTAATCTAAATAAACGTGACCCGTATTCAAGGTCAGGGTATATTCTATAACGTGCCAAGACACCGATTGTCAAGCTAATTACATCGGGCAGAGTGGAAGGCGAGTAGACACACGTTATAATGAACATAGAAATGCGATAAGATACGGAACACATTCAGCCGTGTGCGAACATATGTGTGACGCAGGGCATAGCTTTACCAACATAGAGTCGGACCTTAAAATAATCCATCACGAATCGAAAGGCAGAGCTCTTGACATAAAGGAAGCAATCGAGATACACCTAGCCAAACGAAACAATCCCAACAATCTAAATGAACACACGTTCATGGAGAGCTCACCCCTCTTCACGCTACTAAAAAACACACCCTGTCGGAAACAAAACACAATTTAGCGACACAGCCAAGCTAGATAAAAAAAAGGGGGGAAATTAGGGGGTTTTTAATAGGTAAATGTTATCTGGATCAGGTGTACGATGTACTTTTCTTCTGCAATAAACCAGGGCCCATATTAGAGGCAGTATTAAAGGTGCCGGGACGTCCTCATAAGACCGTCAACGCTTAGTTCGAATGGGTTATGCTCCACGCGTGGCGAGGACTAATCCACGGTCTTTAATAGTTGTAGATCCACCTCATTCAATAACATACATCTTATCTAGGTTGGCAACACCTCACATAAACACATCGCGATCACTCCCCACAGCCCGTAGGGACAGGGGGGGTAAGGCAGGGAAAAACCAGTCGTTAAGATAACCACCGCAGTCGACCGCACAGCGAGTTCAAGTGAGCACGGAAACTGCGAATAGCTGTAGTACGGAAGACAATCAGATAAGTAGTTAGCCTAAAATTTTATAGTTTAACCATAGTTTACAACCATATAATCTCTCTAAAGTACAATCTCCGGATAGCCATCACCATTTAGCATTTCACCTAACATATATACTGCAGTTAGCATACACTGACAGTTGAAGTACGAATACTGAAACTAAATAATTGTACATATTGTAAATATTTTCACCTGTATTTCAAACATAGATTTTATAGCCTAAGTGTATTGGATCTGATGATGATCCCTTGACGATCGAAACTGGTCATCCTAGTGTTTTATTAATCTCATGTAATTTATTTCAGGATTAGGGCATAACCCATCTCTTTTGGGTACATTCGTGTTGACCGACTGAAAAGCACTAAACTCTTGTTTACTAAGGCAACACTGAAAATATGGCTTCAAACACCACAATGTTCACGGCTAGTCAGGCAAATCGTGAAGCCAAGAAATTCAAATCACTCAGGCTTAAACTCATGAATTTAGACAAGTCAATTTGGTTCAACAAAAAATGTATAGAACTAAACCTCACCCCTAAATACGTACCAATTAAAACCGTACCGAACACACCAGCCTCGATCATTTCAACTAAACAAGCCAAAGCGCTTTGGATAAAAAACGAATTAAGATTTGCATACATAAGAAAGCAAAAAATTAACCAACAATTATACGACATTCAATTGCAACTAAGTAATTTCTGGCACGCAGCCCAATGGGACAGCTTCACCGAACACCTACATGACACCATCAAAATCAGAGCAACGAGGAAGCATGAAACGCTAGAAAATAAATTAAGAAAACTAGGAGAAACACAGAACCATCAATCTAACGAACAACACACGAATAACAATGAATTCAATTTCCACAGCAGAGTAAACAACAGAACGAACGTAACCTTTTCTCAAGGTGAAATGAATATGTTAGACAAAGGTTTGAAATACAACTGCACAGACGCACACACGAACCACAATATAAAACAGTTAATCACAGATATTGAGATAGCCAGTCACAAGCTCCCAGCAGAAGACAGGGAATTAACCAAAAATCTCGCCACCAACGAAGCCAAAAAAATCCTCAAACGAGAGGGCGATAGCAATAACATTCAAAACAACAAACAAATCAAAGAAATAAAGTCGTTGAAACAAAAAATAAAAGAACATGACTTAATCATCACAAAAGCAGATAAGGGAAACACTACAGTAATTTTGAACAAAACAGAATACATTGAAAAAACAGTCGAATTCCTAAACAACAACGAAATCAAGGAATTAACAAAAGACCCCACCAACAAATTCCAAAAACAAATAAAAAGTGCGCTAAAAGAAACAGAATACATACTGACCAAAGCTGAAAAATCAAAACTAATAAACATGAACCCGAAAATACCGTCATTGAGGGGACAACCAAAAATACACAAAAAGGAATGCCCAATGAGACCAATAGTCAATTGTAGGAATGCCCCTAATTACAAAATCAGCAAAGAGTTACTAAAAATCTTAAAATGCCGTCTTTCCAACGACAAAAACAACTCTGTAAAGAACACAACAGAACTAGTAACAGCATTGAACACCCTACAAATGAAACCTAGCTTCAGGCTAGTATCCTTCGACGTAACTAACATGTACACCAATATTCCGATTATTGAAGCAATCAACACTATCGAAAACAACTTAAAATCCAACAATTCGGTAAAAGAAATTGAAGAGATTGTGAGATTACTGAGGGTCGTTCTCACCCAAAACGTGTTTCAATTCGACAATAAAATATACACACAGAGAGAAGGCCTAGCAATGGGATCGCCACTAAGTGGGTTAATCGCAGACATCTTCATCAATGCACTAGAAAATGCGTTCTTAGAAAAGACTTCAACAAAGGGAATAGTAATATGGAAAAGATACGTAGATGATGTAATTTGCATCTACGATACTGAACTAACAAGCGAAGAAACAATTCTCCAATCCATTAATAGCCTTCACCACTCTATCAAATTCACTAAGGAATCCGAAATAGACCGGAAAATAAATTATCTCGATATAACTATTGAACGTAAAGACAACGACCTTTCATATTCCATATTCCGGAAAGCAACACAAACCTCGCATGCAATCGACAATCAGTCTAATCACCCCAGTACGCACAAACTAGCGGGTTTCAATTCAATGGTGCACAGGGCTTTAAACATACCCATGTCAAAAGACAACTATAATAAGGAAATAAGAACTATTATGCAAATAGCAAAGGAAAACAACTTCTCGCCAAGCAAAATAAATCAAATTATAGCCAAACATAAAAATAAAGATAAAACGATTCCCAAACCGGACAGTAATGAGAAAAAATTTGCGCGTTTCAACTATGTGAATGCGAATACATATAAAATCACTAACCTATTCAAAAAGCAAGGCATAAAGATAGCTTTCACGACGAAAAACACAACCGCTAGGCACCTCCTAAATAGTAATCTAAATAAACGTGACCCGTATTCAAGGTCAGGGGTATATTCTATAACGTGCCAAGACACCGATTGTCAAGCTAATTACATCGGGCAGAGTGGAAGGCGAGTAGACACACGTTATAATGAACATAGAAATGCGATAAGATACGGAACACATTCAGCCGTGTGCGAACATATGTGTGACGCAGGGCATAGCTTTACCAACATAGAGTCGGACCTTAAAATAATCCATCACGAATCGAAAGGCAGAGCTCTTGACATAAAGGAAGCAATCGAGATACACCTAGCCAAACGAAACAATCCCAACAATCTAAATGAACACACGTTCATGGAGAGCTCACCCCTCTTCACGCTACTAAAAAACACACCCTGTCGGAAACAAAACACAATTTAGCGACACAGCCAAGCTAGATAAAAAAAGGGGGGAAATTAGGGGGTTTTTAATAGGTAAATGTTATCTGGATCAGGTGTACGATGTACTTTTCTTCTGCAATAAACCAAGGCCCATATTAGAGGCAGTATTAAAGGTGCTGGGACGTCCTCATAAGACCGTCAACGCTTAGTTCGAATGGGTTATGCTCCACGCGTGGCGAGGACTAATCCACGGTCTTTAATAGTTGTAGATCCACCTCATTCAATAACATACATCTTATCTAGGTTGGCAACACCTCACATAAACACATCGCGATCACTCCCCACAGCACGTAGGGACAGGGGGGGAAGGCAGGGAAAAACCAGTCGTTAAGATAACCACCGCAGTCGACCGCACAGCGAGTTCAAGTGAGCACGGAAACTGCGAATAGCTGTAGTACGGAAGACAATCAGATAAGTAGTTAGCCTAAAATTTTATAGTTTAACCATAGTTTACAACCATATAATCTCTCTAAAGTACAATCTCCGGATAGCCATCACCATTTAGCATTTCACCTAACATATATACTGCAGTTAGCATACACTGACAGTTGCAGTACCAATACTGAAACTAAATAATTGTACATATTGTAAATATTTTCACCTGTATTTCAAACATAGATTTTATAGCCTAAGTGTATTGGATCTGATGATGATCGCTTGACGATCGAAACTGGTCATCCTAGTGTTTTATTAATCTCATGTAATTTATTTCAGGATTAGGGCATAACCCATCTCTTTTGGGTACATTCGTGTTGACCGACTGAAAAGCACTAAACTCTTGTTTACTAAGGCAACACTGAAAATATGGCTTCAAACACCACAATGTACAGTTCCTGTGTTGTTATCAGCTGCCTCAACCGGTCCGATGATTGACAACGCTCTTTCACACTACTCCTGAAGTACAGTCATTGGCAAATATAATGGTGTTCTGTTCGTAACTATGTAACTTGTACTTCCGCGTCACACAATACTTCGGCGTGGACTGTACTGTCTGCTAAGTCTGGAATTCCATTACATCAGATCGGTGGTGACAAGTGTGAAGCGATAGGGTGAGAGTGTGTGTGTGTGTAGGCTCACCTGCAGGCTTCAAGGTCAAGGGCAATCGTCTAAAACGAACGTCCGGCCTGTACATAGATGTCGATTCCAGCAAGGCACCGCGATTCCTCTGGTACTCCGTCCTTGGCAGGGTCCTCTCGAAGCATTCCCGCATTCGTCGTTCCCCCGATTCAGTTGACATCTGGTATCTTGCCCATCTCACCTCCTTCATTAAGCCATCATCTTCTTAATGCTGATAGTCGTAAACATATGGTCCAATTTTACGGTTTCCATTAGCGTCATAATTTTATAGTCAGTTTAGCAAAGATATCTTTCCATAGGAAAATTGTTCAGTATAAATACTGTAGTGTCGCAAATCCACAAATGCTAACAGTTAGCAGATATTCAGGTAAGTCAATATACTTTGCTGGTAACAGCAAGTGTTTATGTAGCGCACCGGCTTTTAGCCAAGTCCACTTCCAGCCTGTCCAGGTAAGCCGCGTTTACACCAAATGTTGCCAACAAATGCTGGCAACAATTTTGGCGAATATCGAGAATGGTAAGATTTGTTGACAACAATTTAGCTCATTTTTCTTAAGCTCCCTTTGGAACTGCGTGACTATAAATATCTAACTTTTGCTTGAACTTCAGAATTGGTGGTTTTCATTTCCCGCGAAATGTCATTCCAGGCATAGTTCTTCAGGTTTTTGTTTTTAAAGTGTGGGTCCATCGGGTTCCAGAGAACTGGTTGCTCACGATAGAGCTCGATCAAATTTAGGACATTATCCCGCGACCAATCAAAATCACTTAAAAGGTTGTCCATATTGACTTGCACTTCGACAGTTCGACACCATAAACAGAAGTCCAGTACTACCATAACAGCCGTGACTAGAGTGAAGCCGCGTCGGTCAACCACGAACGCTGACAGTTGAAGGGGAATTGTTGCCAACATTGTTGCGGGTCACTTTAAGTCCCGTCAACATTGCTGCCAACAAATGTTAACAACACTCTTTGATCTTTACCGACTGCTGGTGGGTAATGTTGCCAACACTTTTTCGGTGCTGACAGCATTGGTGGCAGCAATGTTGACAAAAATTTTAGAACGATTTTTGTAAATGCTGTCGACATTTGTTGGCAACACTGTTGTCAACTCCGGTGCAAACGCGGCTTTACTGTAGATATACACTGACCGGCAAAGAAAACCGATCACTTGAATAATTCAACATTACTTTCATTTAGATCATAAATATGAACGCTCTAGACCTAGTCCAGTACATACTGTAGTTATAGCATGGAAGTAAGGTTAATTGAGGAGGTGACACGCAAAGACGAACATGTCCACAATTGAAAAAAAATGAGATACAATATGGAACGGGACGTACAAGTTGAACGGAATATAAATAGATCGTGCCATTTAAGCAAACTTGAATATGTCCCATGATAGAAGCCTGTGAAAATGCATGGTTCAGAGCAAACACGAACTTGTCCACATCTACATTTCCTGCAAAGACGAACTAGTCCATACGGCCAGTAGGAAGCGCTGATTCATGTCACGTGATTTCCATTCCGCGCGAGACCAGGCGTTCCCGCGCAGAGCAGCTGACATTAGCATTAGTTCCGTGCTTCTGTGCTCCGGCTTAATAATATTACATATTGCTATTAAAAGTATTACTTCAGTGCTGTAGCAGAATGGATGAAGAATGTGTTCGTGTGAAGACTGCAAACAAGGGTAGCAGAAAGAAGAAAATGATGATGATAATTGTTGTTTTAAGGGGCCTAACATCTATGTTATCGGCCCCTAATGGTTTGGGTGATAGTGAAGGATGAGATGAGAATGAAAACTATAACTACTACTAACCTAACCTAACCTAACTTACATACTAGAAGAAGAAATGGTAAAAAAAATGAAGGATAAGGCAAATAAAGGACAGGAAGAAAAGAAATGCCCTCAACCCTCGAAGAATGAGGATTGAGGGACTTGGAAGGGAGGAGAGCCATGAAAGGCAGATAGGAAAGGGGGAAAGAGGAGAGGGTTCGCCCCAAGGTCAGAGGAAAAAGCGCGCCAAACGGACCCAGCTCAGGATTACCTCGGGGTCGCCAACTCCCAAACTCACCAGCCGTGAGCCCCTGAGGGTTTAGCAATATCCAGGGTGCACCAGAAGTGGTCGGGCTACATACACTCTGCCTCCTTGAGGGCCTTGTGCAGAAGGCAGGAGATAACATAAGAGAAAAAGAAGGCTAACCCCTCGAAGAATGAGGGTATCAGGAAAGATGAGACAAGGGCCAATTAAGGCGGGAAAGTGAAAGACTCCCTAGGCCTCGGATACCCTAATGCCTTCGGGGTCGGAAAAGAAAAAGAGTTGACCAAGGGAGGTCGACAGGAGAGAAGGCGAAGAGTAGCCCGGCACAAGTAAGTGGAAGCAATGCCGGACTCAGCTGGGATCCCTTGGTCGCCAACCCACGTCCCACTAGATATGAGCCCCTGGGGTAGAAAGAGGAAGAAGTATGATTCGCGACGTGAAAAGGATAAAAGGAAAGGTATGTTGCACCAAGAGGCTTTCATGCTTTTCATGCATGCTCACACAAAAACTAACAGATCAGTTGTCGGGAAATCCACCCACGAGATGCATTGCATGTGAGACAGTTGATTTATAGATTTCAAGAAAAAGCAGTTCAAGAGAGGAGGGTAGCACGAATGATGTCATTGCAGAATGTTCAAGGAAAACGACCTCGAAATATTGAAGGTGAAAATAAACCGCGTAAATTTAATGTCAATTACTTTATTTTTGTATCTTATGGCAACCATTAATGAATAAAATGTAAGCGATTATGAAAAAATAAAATACCTTCCTTTTGAAAATCATTCAAAGCCGAACTGTCCAAATGGTTCATGCAAAAGAAATATTTTCATTGTAGATTTATTTGCAGTCATGAATTGCCCTTTTTGCATGAAAATGAAGTTGTTTGCATTTCAATAAGTTATTTTCATTACGGAATCATGTATGGCTGTAATACGTTTTTTGTTGATTGTGAAAAACTGTATTAGGTGGACATGTTCGTCTTTGCGTGTCACCTCCTCAATTATTTTCCTGGATGTATTATCATTCTTCATGTCACTGTTTCACTTAACAATAGCGATTCATTGTCATGATGCTGTTTCCCGCGGAAAGATGTGCGCGCCACCATTTTCGATCAGAGCCACTGCCCTGGCGACTTCTTCAGGCCTCAAGCTCCTCAAGCGCATATTCGTTTCTGAATTGCACAAGATCAACTGAGGATGTGGCTGTATTGATCTTTTCCTATGGCAAAAAGTGGCAAAAGAAAAAAAGAAAAAAAAAACATTGCATTGTTGACGATAGCGATGGCGCGCACATCTTTCCGCGGGAAACAGCATCATGTCAAAGAATCGCTATTGTTAAGTGAAACAGTGACATGAAGAATGGTAATGCATCCAGGAAAGCAATTAACCTTACTTCCATACAATAACTACAGTAGGTACTGTACTAGACCTATACCGTTCATATTTATGATTCGAATGAAAGTAATGTTGAATTTTTTAAATAATCGGTCGTTTTTTGACGGTCAGGGTGGTATGACTGACCATTCGCTCAAGTCCACAGTATTCACACGCTGGATAAAGCAGCACAACATAATTTTCCGAGTTCCACTACAATGCTGTTGTTGTCACCAAGACATACCTAACATAGACTAACATACCTTAATTTTGAAGAACCAACCGCTACCGCTAACCGCTAACTTGGGCCTAAGTAAGGAAGGGCCAGAGAAGGGATGTTGGAAGCAAGTCGGCCTTGGACCTGTTGAAAGGAACCGTCCCGGCAACCATGAGAAACCACGAAAAGCCTTTTCAGGGTGACCTACAGTAGGTGGCATTTGAACTCACGGTCTCCCGATGCCAGCGAGGCACGAGCTAGCGCGTTGGCTCTCTCGACCACCGTGGCTGGCATAAGTTATTCCCTTGTTAGCAATTTTGAAGGCATTGCTATCCTCCACTTTCCTTTCTTTGTTTCTGAAATGGGGTACATGAGCTAGTAGTTGCCTTCAAATTTGTCTGGATTTGTAATAATTTGAGCTAATTTTCCAGAGGCATAAAATAGTATTGCTTCATTTTATACAACGAAATTGATATCGATATCTGTTGCCATCAATGTTAGGTAAAATACGAAGCAGGTTATTTTACTCCCACTTTCAATAGCTTCACTGCTCTTTAATACATTCCACCTTCACTCATTTACAAACTCTCTTAACACTACACAAATCAAGATACACCTAATGTCAAGATTCCTGAAGGAATACGAATCAAAAATATAAATAGTTCATACAAAATGTTTAAAATAAATCCGTGCCATACAGCTTTTTATAATTCCAACATTACCCGTCGCGACTTCGCCTGCGAATATTCTAGTTGTAAAGAGTACACTTAGCAAAATCTCAATCATGAATGCTATGACTGATTTATTCTTGGTATGAATAATCAGACTTTATCAATTCAGCTACTGGTGCAATGGTTAGGGGTTTGTCATTCCTTCATAGGTATACCAGAGCGAAGTTAGTTTTCTTGGAATATTACAGACACTGTTAATTTAAGTTCCTTTAAATGTGGTTTTCGGAGACCCTTTTTAGTCGGGTGAAAAAGACCTTTCGTACCACACTCACACGTGATAATTGCGTGAAAAAATTCTAGAGTGCCCCTTGACCCCCTTAAGGCGACACTCCGGAGATAAAAGTCGATATTTTGTTAATTTTGGTTTGTTTTTTATGACTGAAATGATTGGGTTTCTTCTTTCTTGTCACAAAGTTATTCCGTTGAATTCAAACAATGTATCACCTTAATAATGCTTTGTTTGTCAGTCTGCACACATCAGAAATGGGCGTGGCATCTGCTGAACTGCTTGTTAGATTATTTATGATGTCATTGTCATGTTTTCATTCAATCAAATCAATAAAACATCCCTGTTCTTTGCAATTACGCATTTCGGGGATGAGCCAAAAGCCCTCCCCCCCCCCCTATCTCCTCCCCCTCCCGCATATATTTCTACAGTATCGAGCTGTAAGATCTACCATGTTTCTGAATGAATTTATAAAGCCTGCAAAGGACTAATATATCAGTACTTGACTCTACTGTCATTGAGCAACATTGTATACTTGTATTGGTATTCCTGATGTCACTACAAAAATCCCGACAACTATAAGTTTTGTTATTCTTGTATGTTTCTTCTTTCTTTTGAGTTCTGTGGCGGTAGCCAGTCTGTTTACTTGTGTGAAGTTCGCGCGCAAGTAACCTCTTGTAGTTGTGTATCAAGATACTAGATAAGCTTCCAGAATTACCAATATTCGTACAGAAGCTGCTAAGAAACAAAGGGAAGGAAGAACATACGGTTCTGGTGACTTCTAGGTAATGGATCAGGAAGATAACGTCACTTGAACTTTGCTTTAATTTTCCCGCCAATTGTAATTTTGCATTTAAATCTCTTTTTTCTCCCACAATATTCTGGCAAATGTAACAAAATTTGTATGATATATGTATCACAGCTATATTAGGAAACCTGCGTATGAAATTCTTGATTGCAGAATTCTTCCCAGTAAGTTAGTAGGGATTTAAAAGTCCAAATTTTTTTTTTTGGGGGGGGGGGGCGGAAATTACACAAATTTAGTACTATAATATTATACTGAATGTATTGATGAATTTTGCAGCTTAATTTGGTTCAGTGATAACCTTAAAACCGTCTGGAAACTTTCACAGTAATTTAATAATTGGAATTTTTGCGTCTTACAGAAACAGATGGACCTGTGAGATTCTGTTACCATGGTTACCGTGTTGCATTCTTTCATTATTTAATTGTAAATATACATGTTTTAAGGTATTTATTTAATTGTGAGGCACTTAAAGAGTAAGTGAGTGCGTTTCTCTTACGCATTCGTTTATGCTGAACATGTAGGTACCCCATATGTGTAGGTTGGTGTTAATGGGACCTTATTTTCGGGACAAAACTGGAATGGGACCTTAGCAGCTGGGCCGTGGAGAGCGACGACGGGCCCTGGGGCTGGAATCTCCCGGGCCCCCCTCTAAATCCAAATTCTGTAAAATCCTCGCAAATTTGCACAAACTGATTTTGCACATTTTTTATTTGCACTAAATGTTCATTACGAAATCAATTACAAGAACATAAAGAGCCAGCAAGCAAGTAATAATAATAATAATAATAATAATAATAATAATAATAATAATAATAATAATAATTGTATCATGCTGAACTGCAATGCCCAAGATCGCGGGTATAAACCCGGCCGAAGTCGTCGGATTTTTAAGAGCGTTAAAATCCTTCAGTATGCCTGTATTCGGAGGGGAAGTAAAGCCGGCGGGCCCATTTCATAGATTTATGGCATGTAAAAGAACCTACCACTACAATTGGTAGTGTGTAGCCAGAATTTGTAGGTTATTTGGTTAGAAACGCTCTATCAAGTTCCAACGTTCCCCGCTGGGTGTCAGTGACATTGGCGTCTGGTAGCCAAAGTTGGAACTACTTGAAATTGAACTTGTTGGGGATCCTACGGGCGTTGAATTGAAATGACCATTGGCTGCAAGTCATATATAATAATACTATTTCAATTATATATTCCACTAAATCCAGGCAATATTTATTATCATAAGCAGAGCGTGAATTACTATCAATATAAATAAGTTAATGCTGGTATGTAAAATTTACAACATTAAAAGTGGAGGAATGCATACAAAATTATTTGCAAATTCAATGTTTATACATGACAAGAGCGTATTAATGCATTATTTTCAATTAACAAAAATTAATATCAGATTAAAGCCATCAAGAACTACAGTAGGTACCGTAACAATTTTCATTAATTCACTATACAGTTTTGGCGTTTGACAAATCTAAATTTGTCTCGATGAGGTAAAACTGTAAGCATGCAGAGTGTTCAGATTAAAAGTTCTGCAGATCCTCTTTGATATCAATAATTTTAGAACTTCAGTGATACTCATAAAATCAATATCCTCGTTTGTCGTACACTAATTTGAAAAAAGTTGCATTTACCGGACCAGTAATTGCATCGCTTTTACAGTATTTAACTTTGGGAAAATACTCACAATGAAAAAAGCTGTTGTCCATGAACTCGGAAACAGGTGGGTTGGAATTCCACCGTCGGTGATTCTATGCTTATTTTCCATGATTCATCGTTTTAACCCGTACATTCATTTCCTCCTCAATTCTCTCCCTACGTCATAAGACCCAAAAATTAATCAACAGGAAGTTCATCTCTCTGAACTGCATGTTAAAAGAGGTGGAAAGGGTACACTGTACACTGTGCTGTACTACGGCCTCTGTGACATATAACGTAATCTCTTTTCATAATTAAAACATAATTTTTACACAAAATCAAGACGTATTTTAAAATAGTTTTACATATAGTGTTTTTATGTTGACATTCTTAAAATTTGCTGCCCTTGAAGAGTCACGCCCTTGGGTCTAAGCCTAAACAATGATAAGTGTTTTGGTTGAACGGCGATCACACATCTTTGTACATTAAACAAAGCAAAATATATGTTCATAATTAACCACAGGTATACAGTACTCATACAAGTTATTATGTGCTATCAGTAGATTGCAGCTGATCAGTGATTGTTTTCACAAAAGGAGAAAATGTGAATTTGAACTATATTTTGTAATTGTCAGTCAGTGGATTTCTTATAATTTAATATTGCTTTGCAGTAAGCAAAACTAGAGCCAGATTTTCCTTAACATCCTCAATCCTATCTATGACTGGTGACCATCATGGCGGATTTAAGCCAAGGTTATGGGGGAGTGGACATACCGGGGATCTTGGGGTATGGAATATCACCAAGCTCAGAGTGGGGTCCGTTGGCTCTCCTCCGGAATAATTTGCAAAAATTAGGTCCAAATTATTGAGTTATAGGATAGGCCATTTGGGTGGTTTTATATATATATTGGAGTAATAATTTGGTGACCATTGACATTTAGTGGCTATAGAAAAGACTCTCCGATATTGAAGTTAAAGCTCTCACATCTTCAAGTAAGACCGCGCGGTGTAGCTCACCAATGACCGTGATTGGGGCCTACAGCAAGTCTACAGATCGGAGATTCGAACCCGGGCGCTGACAGCGGCTATCCTGGGTGTGGTTTTTCACACTCCCTCCAGACCAATGCCGGAGCAGTACCTTATTTCAAGTCCAGGTACACCTACAATACTCTTAACCCTGATAATTACAGCAATAGTTGCGACGGCCAACGCATTCCCAGTCGGCAACTAAGAATACGACATGCGACTTATCATGTCACAGTGTATACCCCGCTTTTCGTCCAGCAGTTGATGGTTTTAAGAGGTTCTAAGTTTTTACTCTCCAAGACAAATAGTTACAACAATGTAGCCAATACACCTCACTTATTATACAACAACTACTAGCCCCCTCTTCACTATTTTGTTCGCATCATTAATATTTGTGAAAAATGCTGCTTTACAGTCAACTTCATTCAATAACGCGGAGGCCTTCAGAAACAAACCGTAAAACTAACGCGTACTGAATTACTGAATTATATCTACAGTATTATTTGATGCAAACCATCCCTAACCGAGCGCCAATGGTTCATTGTCCGCCAGTGATACTACACCTACTAGCTACCAAGTACACGGGTTGAATGTTGCAAGCCCCTAAATGAATTAACATCTGTAACGACAAACAGGCCTTTTTTTTTTCTTTGCTGTTGAGTAAGTTTACGAATAACACCGCAGTCGGGAAGCCAAATCCTGCATTCCTGCCGCGGCTTCGTCAGGAACCGGAGTCATTTCTCAGTCGTAGATAAAGAAGGGCAATTAATTGTATGTTTAACGGTACCGAGACGTTAAAGAGTATCACGAAAGGGCTTGATTCGAAAGGGAAAATATCTCTTCGCGGCCGGAAAAATAACTGCTTGCACATCCTCCTAGGAAGCCGGGCCCCCCTGGAAGGGTCGGGCCCCGGGGCACCAGCACTGCCTGACCCCCCCCCCCCTCCTCTCGTCAGGCCTGCTTAGCAGAATAATATAGGGAGGGATTTTAGTAACCAAGATACATCTTCCGTGGAATTGATAGTAGTTCTAGTAATCATGTCACCACTAATGTACTTATTTTAATAATAGATCGTTATAATTCACATAAAAAATGTAGTCCTTTTTAACGTACTATAATTTGTTTATTTTATTTTATTTTTTGCAATAGATATTATAATACATTAGGTAGGTTATTTATTTAATTATCATATTCTAATTTGTATTATTCATCCTGTATAAAATGTCTGCTAATTGGCTTGTTTAGTTATAAGTATATGTTATGTTTCGTTTTATTAGTTGTTAATCTAGGTTTAGTTTCGTATTACAAAACTTCAAGCCAGAACATTGTATACGCTACATAAAGGGGCTCTTTGGCCTCAGTGGTAGTTTTCTATGAATACATTCAAATAAATTCAAATTCAAGAATCTGAAGCCGTAACTATTCTATATTGATCGTTATTCGGAGTGAACAACCCTGTATACACGGCAGGTATTTCCACTAATGTTATTCACTAGTACACAGGGAGCTTCGATCACTCTCACGAGAATAGCTGAGAGATGCTGCGATGTTTGTACGTTGGATAAATAGCCGTGCCATTGAGGGAGCTCAGACACCGAGGCGGGAATCAGAATGAATTATTGGACAAATCGCCCCATTTGTGAGTGAGACTCATGCATAATTCAAGTCTCAGCAGCAACTTGAACAAATCTCCATCTCCGGAGACAGAGCCTAGACTTCCGTGAGAAGGGATAAATCTAGCAAACACCACATACGTTCATAGCCCTGCGTGGCCACTCCCAAACTGGAGAGGTTACTTTTTTTCGCTATCACTTTGCCCTCCATCATCGGCTTTTTCCACGGACTTAGCGAGGGATCCCACCTCGACCGCCACTGAGGGCAGTGTCCTGGAGCTTGAGACTATGGGTCGGGGATACAACTGGGGTGTGTGACCAACACGATCCCGGTATTTGCCCGAATACGAAGTGGAAAATCACGGAAAACCACTTCGAGGACCGCTGAGGTGGGAATCGAACTCCCTCTACTCATTTGGGCCACCCGAGGCTGAGTACACCCAGTTCCAGTCCTCGTACCCCTTTTCAAATTTCGTGGCAGAGTCGGGAATCGAACCCAGGACCTCCGGGGCGGCAGGTAATCATGCTGACCGCTACGCTACGGAGGCGACCGAGTGGTTACTTCCCAAGGTTTAATGTTGAAAAAAATTCTTAGCAGTCAAAGTAGCAGTCGGCGGCTTCGATGGCGTAGTTGGTAGTATGCTGAGCTTCTATGCACAAGGTCGTGGGTTCGAACCCAGCTGCAGTCGTTGGATTTTTAAGAGCGTTAAAAATCACTCAGTATGCCTTCCTTCGGAGGGAAGGTAAAGCCGGCGGTCCCATGTTATAGATTTATGGCATGATAAAGATCCTTCCACTAATTACACTCGTGTGAAGCTAAATTATAGGTTATACTTGACTATAGCTCTTAGGTTCCAACGTTCGTCGCTAAGAGCCGACTGCGGTGGCATTTAGTAACAAAGTTCACAACTAGTTGGTCGTTGACGGTGGCGTTTGGTAGCAAAAGTTGGAACTACTTGAAAATCGAATATCTGCAGTCCAAACTATAATTAAGAGGCAAAATATGCAGATTTTACAATTGGAGGTTAATTAACTTTTTTTTCAAATATTGTCATTTAGACTTTCACGGCCCGTGTTATTATTCATAATGTTGAATTTTGGGCTTATGCCGTGTTTTATTATACTAATATTCGACGCGTTTCGAAAGAAACCATGTCTTTCATCGTCAGGAATAATCTGGAATACGACAATGTTGCTAAGAGAAAGCAACGAAGAACATATAGAAGGTGCCCAAAGATGGACGCCATTATATCCCCATGTTAGGGACAACGGAAAGCAGCAGTGAATTACTTTCTCAGGGTTCTGATAATAGGTAGCCAGGATTCACTGAGATTGTAGCCGGTGTCGCGGTTGAAATTATCTGGGTGTTTACGTATTTCAACCGCCTCCCTGATGATTCTGGGACGATATTGCTTTATACGGGAAAGAACATCCACTCCTTGGAACATGACATCATGGCCAGGTGTTAAAGCATGATCGGCAACAGCTGATTTATCAGGTTGAATGAGCCTGATACATCTATTATGTTCCTTAATGCGAGTGCATATTGTTCTCGAAGTCTGCCCGATGTAAACCTTGCCACACGTACAGGAAACTCTGTAGATACCCGGTTGTTGCAATTTAGGCAAACTGTCCTTAGTTGGTCGCAGGAGTTGCCCAATCTTAACAGAAGTTCCAAATACAGTCCGTATGTTGTACCGACGTAGGATTTTAGCAATACGATCCGTTGTGTTATGTATGTACGGAAGGTAAGCAGTTCCTCTTACATCTCTTTTCTCAACTGACGTCCTATTATTATTTGTTGGTTTCAGAACCGTAGAAATCAAAGCCTTGCTATAACCGTTGCTCTCAAAGGTGGTTCGCAGGGTGTTAATTTCTTCTTGTAAAGAAGACACTTCACAAATCCTCCTAGCCCTGGTAGTTAGAGTTGTAAGGATACCATGTTTCTGGGCAGGGTGATGGTGAGAACTTGCGTGGAGATATCTATTGGTGTGTGTTGGCTTACGAAAAACGCTGTGTCCTAAAGATCCATCCTCTTTCTTGGTGACGAGAACATCTAAAAAAGGTATTTTGCCGTCAGATTCCTTTTCCATGGTGAAACAAATAGAAGGGTGCTGGAGATTAAGGTGATCCAGGAAATGGCTAAGATTTTCCTCACCTTCCGTCCAAACAACGAACGTGTCATCCACATAACGCCACCAGATCTTCGGTTTGAAAGGAGCCGACGACAAAGCTTTCTCTTCAAAGTTCTCCATGAAGAAATTAGCCACAACAGGAGAGAGAGGACTACCCATGGCCACACCATTAGTCTGCTCATAAAAATTCCCATTCCATAGAAAGTAGGAGGAGGTCATGCAGTGATAAAAAAGTCTTGTGATGTCTTCAGGAAAAAAGCCATTAAAGAGAGACATAACACCATCAATAGGTACTCTCGTAAACAGAGACACCACGTCGAGACTCACTAGAATATCACACTTCAGCCGGGTGATATTCTAGTGAGTCTCGACGTGGTGTCTCTGTTTACGAGAGTACCTATTGATGGTGTTATGTCTCTCTTTAATGGCTTTTTTCCTGAAGACATCACAAGACTTTTTTATCACTGCATGACCTCCTCCTACTTTCTATGGAATGGGAATTTTTATGAGCAGACTGATGGTGTGGCCATGGGTAGTCCTCTCTCTCCTGTTGTGGCTAATTTCTTCATGGAGAACTTTGAGAGAAAGCTTTGTCGTCGGCTCCTTTCAAACCGAAGATCTGGTGGCGTTATGTGGATGACACGTTCGTTGTTTGGACGGAAGGTGAGGAAAATCTTAGCCATTTCCTGGATCACCTTAATCTCCAGCACCCTTCTATTTGTTTCACCATGGAAAAGGAATCTGACGGCAAAATACCTTTTTTAGATGTTCTCGTCACCAAGAAAGAGGATGGATCTTTAGGACACAGCGTTTTTCGTAAGCCAACACACACCAATAGATATCTCCACGCAAGTTCTCACCATCACCCTGCCCAGAAACATGGTATCCTTACAACTCTAACTACCAGGGCTAGGAGGATTTGTGAAGTGTCTTCTTTACAAGAAGAAATTAACACCCTGCGAACCACCTTTGAGAGCAACGGTTATAGCAAGGCTTTGATTTCTACGGTTCTGAAACCAACAAATAATAATAGGACGTCAGTTGAGAAAAGAGATGTAAGAGGAACTGCTTACCTTCCGTACATACATAACACAACGGATCGTATTGCTAAAATCCTACGTCGGTACAACATACGGACTGTATTTGGAACTTCTGTTAAGATTGGGCAACTCCTGCGACCAACTAAGGACAGTTTGCCTAAATTGCAACAACCGGGTATCTACAGAGTTTCCTGTACGTGTGGCAAGGTTTACATCGGGCAGACTTCGAGAACAATATGCACTCGCATTAAGGAACATAATAGATGTATCAGGCTCATTCAACCTGATAAATCAGCTGTTGCCGATCATGCTTTAACACCTGGCCATGATGTCATGTTTCAAGGAGTGGATGTTCTTTCCCGTATAAAGCAATATCGTCCCAGAATCATCAGGGAGGCGGTTGAAATACGTAAACACCCAGATAATTTCAACCGCGACACCGGCTACAATCTCAGTGAATCCTGGCTACCTATTATCAGAACCCTGAGAAAGTAATTCACTGCTGCTTTCCGTTGTCCCTAACATGGGGCTATAATGGCGTCCATCTTTGGGCACCTTCTATATGTTCTTCGTTGCTTTCTCTTAGCAACATTGTCGTATTCCAGATTATTCCTGACGATGAAAGACATGGTTTCTTTCGAAACGCGTCGAATATTAGAATAATAAAACACGGCATAAGCCCAAAATTCAACATTATGAATAATAACACGGGCCGTGAAAGTATAAATGACAATATTAAAAACCTCTATGGGGAGGATATTTTCCGACTGATGTCTAGATTTAGTAGGTTACGACGCAAGAAGGTGTGTCTAATCTCTTCACTCGCTTTTCTCCTAAGATGCCGGGATCATGATATTCTACCGAGTTTTGTTATGTTGAAGCATTCCTTCAGAACACCTAAGGCAACGAGAATCTATCGTCGTGCAAGCAAGGCGTTATTGATAGAGAGGTTACAGCATACTCGTAAGCAGTTGGATTTTATTTCGAGGGAGTTACTACAGCTACATCTACGCCTCTCAAACTTCGTAAGTGAGGAATTATGGAATATCTTTGATCGTATTTCTTCAGTGCAAGCTAACAGCGTTCTAGATCAGGTGAGGGACAGACATATTTCCAAATATGATAGGTTATATCAGTTGCAGAAATCTCAAGCCATTAGACGTGATGCTAACAAGGTTGTCGTAAATTTGTCCAGCAAGCCCCTAAGTGATACCCAACAGGCAGTTCTCGCTAAAGGTCTCAATTTTGCTGTAGCGCCTAGAAGAATTCCTATTGAAGAACTTATCACATCCGTAGAATCCTCGGTACATCACCTCACACCTGAAGAGGCCGAGGAAGCCAGGCAAGAATGTTCCCGAGTTCTCAAGACCGCTAAGCCACCTAACACCAACTTAAAACAAGGCGAAAGCCGGGCACTTAAAGATCTAAGGGACGATTCTGATATTATCGTTCTCCCCGCTGACAAGGGTAACGCGACAATGGTATTGGATAAGGTTGATTATGATTCCAAGATCTCGCCTTTGTTATCAGATCCTGTATATAGGATTAATAGTCGTGATCCTACTACTCGCTACTCAAATGTCACCGTCAAATTGATCAAGCAATCATCTATTCCAGCGGATGCAGCGAAGACTCTCCTTCCAGGGGATGCTATTCCTCCGAGACTCTATGGTCTTCCTAAAATACATAAGGAAGATGTTCCTCTTAGACCTATTGTTAGTACGATTGGTTCTCCTACATATGCCCTTTCCAAATACTTAGGTAGACTACTTCAGCCGCTTCTGGGTAACACGCCTTCGTACATTAAGGATTCCACACACTTCGTGGAAAAGTTAAAAGCTATAACACTTCAGCCGGGTGATATTCTAGTGAGTCTCGACGTGGTGTCTCTGTTTACGAGAGTACCTATTGATGGTGTTATGTCTCTCTTTAATGGCTTTTTTCCTGAAGACATCACAAGACTTTTTTATCACTGCATGACCTCCTCCTACTTTCTATGGAATGGGAATTTTTATGAGCAGACTGATGGTGTGGCCATGGGTAGTCCTCTCTCTCCTGTTGTGGCTAATTTCTTCGTGGAGAACTTTGAAGAGAAAGCTTTGTCGTCGGCTCCTTTCAAACCGAAGATCTGGTGGCGTTATGTGGATGACACGTTCGTTGTTTGGACGGAAGGTGAGGAAAATCTTAGCCATTTCCTGGATCACCTTAATCTCCAGCACCCTTCTATTTGTTTCACCATGGAAAAGGAATCTGACGGCAAAATACCTTTTTTAGATGTTCTCGTCACCAAGAAAGAGGATGGATCTTTAGGACACAGCGTTTTTCGTAAGCCAACACACACCAATAGATATCTCCACGCAAGTTCTCACCATCACCCTGCCCAGAAACATGGTATCCTTACAACTCTAACTACCAGGGCTAGGAGGATTTGTGAAGTGTCTTCTTTACAAGAAGAAATTAACACCCTGCGAACCACCTTTGAGAGCAACGTTTATAGCAAGGCTTTGATTTCTACGGTTCTGAAACCAACAAATAATAATAGGACGTCAGTTGAGAAAAGAGATGTAAGAGGAACTGCTTACCTTCCGTACATACATAACACAACGGATCGTATTGCTAAAATCCTACGTCGGTACAACATACGGACTGTATTTGGAACTTCTGTTAAGATTGGGCAACTCCTGCGACCAACTAAGGACAGTTTGCCTAAATTGCAACAACCGGGTATCTACAGAGTTCCCTGTACTTGTGGCAAGGTTTACATCGGGCAGACTTCGAGAACAATATGCACTCGCATTAAGGAACATAATAGATGTATCAGGCTCATTCAACCTGATAAATCAGCTGTTGCCGATCATGCTTTAACACCTGGCCATGATGTCATGTTCCAAGGAGTGGATGTTCTTGCCCGTATAAAGCAATATCGTCCCAGAATCATCAGGGAGGCGGTTGAAATACGTAAACACCCAGATAATTTCAACCGCGACACCGGCTACAATCTCAGTGAATCCTGGCTACCTATTATCAAAACCCTGAGAAAGTAATTCACTGCTGCTTTACGTTGTCCCTAACATGGGGCTATAATGGCGTCCATCTTTGGGCACCTTCTATATGTTCTTCGTTGCTTTCTCTTAGCAACATTGTCGTATTCCAGATTATTCCTGACGATGAAAGACATGGTTTCTTTCGAAACGCGTCGAATATTAGTATAATAAAACACGGCATAAGCCCAAAATTCAACATTATGAATAATAACTTTTTTTCGTCTTTCTATGCATATTTTTAACATTTTATTGTCTTATGGGGATGGTAACCTTCTCGTAATTTGGGGTTCATTTTTATACTTGTGATCACACTGTCCTTATTCAAGGTTTGGAACTTATGTGTAACTATCTAACAGTCTGTTACTTCTTCACGCAAAATTTTATCTCCCGCAGAGATGTTGGTTGGTTCCTCAGTTTAGGGGCTGCGACAACGTGGTCATGTGAGCCCATGTACATTGGGTGTGTGTAGAATCTGTCTTATAAACGGCGTTAATTGTGATGACTGTATTAGTCTGTAATTCAGGTGAGGTCTGCAGACGGTCAATTTTAAGTAGTAGTTCCTAATTTTGTACCAAATTCTACCGTCAACGACACCTACCTGTGAACTTGGCTACTAACTGCAACCAGCAACTTGCAACGAACGTTGGAACTTCCCCTCCAAAGGAAAGCTTGCTGAGGGATTTTTAGCGCTCTTAGAAAATCCGACGACTTTGGCCGGCTTTGAACCAGCGACCTTGGGCATAGAAGTTCAGCATGCTATCAGTTAGCCGCTTTCCACAGAGTCAGATGGAACAAGAAGCTCCATGACGAACTAAAGAGCCTACTTTTCTTAAAATTAAGATTCATGCCAATGATTAATCTACAGTATATGAACCTATCTAGAATGACAAAATTAATTTGGTAATATCGAAATGTCTAATTAGTTCGAAATATACCTGGTATAATGTAGCCTAATAGAGCACTACAGTTGGCAGCCCTGGTGACTGAATATATTCTTAGTTCCATCTCTTAAGGAACAGAATACAAAATTTGGTTGAAGTCCAATGGACGTTACATAGAGTTAGACATTGAATCAATCAGCACGCGTAAAAGGTTGTTGGCAACAATGTCAAGGATGTGCTGGTCAGAAATAAACTGAAATATTATGATATCTTGTTGTGCAAGTTTGGATGAAATCCATTTGTTAGTATAGAAGTTACAAGTATTTTAAAATTTGACCTATCAGCAGGCATAGAATCACGTTGGCAGAACTGACTTATATTAATTACTCCAAATTAATCTAGAATGTCAGGTGCTATACGTGTGCAAAGTATAGAGCTGTTGGCTTGCATACTTTCTGATATATTGATTTTAGGGTAAAAAAATATAGACAGCGTTTATTAACAGTTGGCAGCCCTGATTGCTCTTAAGAATACTTATTGTCATATCTGGTATGTTACACATACCGGTAGCACATACGAAATTTGATTGAAATCCAACTGATAGTATAGAAGTTACATGTATTTAAAAATTGGTCTTATCAGCAGGCTTAGAATCATGTTGGTAGAACTAACGTATATAAGTTACTCCAAATTAATCTAAAATGTCAGGTACTATATGTGTGCATAATTTAAAGCTGTCGGCTTGCATACTTTCTGATATATTGGTATTTGGATATAAAAAAAAATAATAGAGAGAGCAATTATTAACAGTTTGCAGCCCTGTTGGCTCTTAAGATTGGCTCAGTCATATTTGTTTATGTACCCATATTACATACAAAATTCGGTTGAAATCCAAGTGATAGTTAAGAAGTTATTTGCATTTAAAAATTGGACCTATCAGCACGCTTAAAATTATTTTGGCAACACTGTCATGTATGGCCTCCTGGAAATTAATCTGAAATTGTATTATCTACATGTGTGCCAATTTTGGAATAGCTCCCATGCATACTGTACCCGTTTGGAACGAGATCCAAAGACCACATTTTGTAAAATACCGAAATCAGATTAGCACGAGAAAATCTATCTCAGGGTCTATCTAGGTGAATACTGGGTCTAATCTGGCATCCCTGGTCTCGGTAATTCACAAGTAAGGTAAGGAAAGAAATTATTTTGAATGTAGCACATTTCTTAAAATTTCAATTTATTTATAGTTAAAATATTAATCAGACTGGCAAAAACCCCAAACACAAAGAAAACAATCACACATAAAAAATCAACATTCACTAAAATATATTCTTGAATGTCGCAGACTTGATATTCAGAAAAATCATTAGTCCATTCTGATATCAAATCAAAAAAAAAATATTCAAATATATACACTGGGTAATCACTGTTCGATTAAGAGTTAAAGTGATCCTCTGGCGCAGTCATCTGGCATTTGAGGGTGCGCAAATGCGAGGGAGCCATGTCAGTACATTTACTGGCACGATAAAGATCCCCTTCGTGGCAAAATTCCGGCACCCCGGCGTCTCTAAAAGCCAGTGTAGTTAAAAGGGACATAAAACCAATAACATTAATTATGATCCCTTTTATTTACAGGTTTGTAGTTCACTTTACGAAAGAATTGTTTTGATTGTTCAAGTATTTGTTGTAAGATATTTCGAAAAAATAGTCACTTTATTAATTCGATGTCGTTCCAAAAATTATTTGGAAAAAAAATATTATATCACTGTTTCGTTGTAGCATAATAACAATATCAATATTCGGCTGACATACAGTCGAATGTTAATATTTGTTTGTAAAAATTTTCATTTCCAAAACAAAAATTGTTTATAAATTTTCACATTAATTTGAAAAATTAATCTTCCTTTCTCACATTCATTTGTTTCAATGTCATCAAAATGTAAATTTACTCATCTGTCATGATCGTTAGCAAAATTTGTTGTTAACAATAAAAATTGTTGTTATAAATATAAAGTGTTGCTATCCACTATCGGTGGATTAAATCATTATCTCATCAAAATTTTTCTATCATTTAGAAAATTTACATATTATCTCACACCAAAAAAATGTTAATCTTAAAATGTATTATTATTATTAATTAATTAATTTCAAAATTTCTCATCACTTTATTTATAACGAGTTTCTCACCTTATCATATTGTGAATATTGAATTTGCTCATTTCCATTGTTATTTTTATTATTATTCCAAGCACAAAATAAAAATTTCACTAATTATTTATTTTATTTTATTGCATTTGCACTTCTTATTTGAGTTTTTTTCTCGGTCAGGTTCATCAAATCTAAACTCATGTTCTTCAATTATTTAGGCATACTATTTGAAATTCAAGTTGATCCAGAAAAAGAAAAAAAATTGAATTGACAGTAAAATGAAATTTGACAAGAATATGGGGGCGGTCACCGTTGCCTAACCCTTCTTTTACAATTGAGCCCACATGCTTCTTAATAACACACGCTCATCTTTGTGTGCCCACAACTATGGGAACAAATGCCCTATTTGGATGACCCCCCTAGGTCTCCACAACTTGAAGTGTCGCCAAACGCACACTAAAATCACCACATTATTATTTGACTCCAAATAAACTTCACCACACAACATAATAACATTTTTTTTTTATCATTTAATTATTATTAGCCTACTTTCGATTTTTGCAAAAAATGAAAGTAGACTTATGAGATCACTACAGGGCGAAAAAAGTGTGTCTGTCTGTGTGTGTGTATGTGTGTGTGTGAGTCTGTGTGTGTGTGTGTGTGTGAGTGTGTGTACTCTGAATGTCTGTCCCCCCCTATCAATTCGAACACGGTGAGCGCAAATTGAACGAAATTTGGTACAAAGGTAGCACTAGCAAATGACACCTCAGTGTCATGTTTTATATCGCCGCTATCTTGACGGAAACGTAATGGCGGCCACACAAATGTTCAAAGCTTAAATCAAATTACGACTAACCTAATCATCCGATCTCTACCAAATTTTGCAACAACATACCTTTTTGGGGGCAGCATCCTTTGACCAAACTAATAGGTCATCAGCCTAATAGTTTGCGGATGGCGGCCATCTTTGTGTGAAAATCGATTGCCCCTATTAATTCCAACAGGGTAAAACCAAATGGAACGACATTTGGTACAGAGGTAGTACTAGCAAAGGGCACCCCAGTGTCATGTTTATATCGCCGCCATCTTGACGGAAACGTAAAGGCGGCCACACAAATGTTCAAAGCTTAAATCAAATTACGACTAACCTAATCATCCGATCTCTACCAAATTTTGCAACAACATACCTTTTTGGGGGCAGCATCCTTTGACCAAACTAATAGGTCATCAGCCTAATAGTTTGTGGATGGCGGCCATCTTTGTGTGAAATTCGATTGCCCCTATTAATTCAAACAGGGTAAAACCAAATGGAACGAAATTTGGTACAGAGGTAGTACTAGTAAAGGGCACCCCAGTGTCATGTTTATATCGCCGCCATCTTGACGGAAACGTAATGGCGGCCACACAAATGTTCAAAGCTTAAATCAAATTACGACTAACCTAATCATCCGATCTCTACCAAATTTTGCAACAACATACCTTTTTGGGGGCAGCATCCTTTGACCAAACTAATAGGTCATCAGCCTAATAGTTTGTGGATGGCGGCCATCTTTGTGTGAAAATCGATTGCCCCTATTAATTCGAACAGGGTAAAACCAAATGGAACGAAATTTGGTACAGAGGTAGTACTAGCAAAGGGCACCCCAGTGTCATGTTTATATCGCCGCCATCTTGACGGAAACGTAATGGCGGCCACACAAATGTTCAAAGCTTAAATCAAATTACGACTAACCTAATCATCCGATCTCTACCAAATTTTGTAACAACATACCATTATGGAGGAAGCATCCATTGACAAATCTAATAGGTCATTAGCCTAATAGTTTGCGGATGGCGGCCATCTTTGTGTCAAAATCGATTAACCCTATTAATTCGAACACGGTGAAACCGAATGGAATGAAATTTGGTACAAAGATAGCACTAGCAAAGGGCACCCCAGTGTCATGTTTTATATCGCCGCCATCTGGACGGAAACGTAATGGCGGCCACCCAAATGTTCAAAGCTTAAATCAAATTACGACTAACCTAATCATCCGATCTCTACCAAATTTTGCAACAACATACCTTTATGAAGGGAGCATCCTTTGAAAAATCTAATAGGTCATTAGCCTAATAGTTTGCGGATGGTGGCCATCTTTGTGTCAAAATCGTTTACCCCTGTTAATTCGAACACGGTGAAACCGAATGGAATGAAATTTGGTACAGAGGTAGCACTAGCAAAGGGCACCTCAGTGTCATGTTTTATATCACCGCAATCTTGACGGAAACGTAATGGCGGCCACACAAATGTTCAAAGCTTAAATCAAATTACGACTAACCTAATCATCCGATCTCTACCAAATTTTGCAACAACATACCATTATAGAGGAAGCATCCATTGACAAATCTAATAGGTCATTAGCCTAATAGGTTGCGGATGGCGGCCATCTTTGTGTCAAAATCGATTACCCCTATTAATTCGAACACGGTGAATCCGAATGGAATGATATTTGGTACAGAGGTAGCACTAGCAAAGGGCACCTCAGTGTCATGTTTTATATCGCCGCCATCTTGACGGAAACGTAATGGCGGCCACACAAATATTCAAAGCTTAAATCAAATTACGATTAACCTAATCATCCGATCTCTACCAAATTTTGCATCAACATACCATTATGGAGGGAGCATCCTTTGACCAAACTAATAGGTCATTAGCCTAATATTTTGCGGATGGCGGCCATCTTTGTGTGAAAATCGATTCCCCCTATTAATTCGAACACGGTGAAACCGAATGGAACGAAATTTGGTACAGAGGTAGCACTAGAAAAGGCCACCTCAGTGTCATGTTTTATATCACCGCCATCTTGACGGAAACGTAATCGCGGCCACCCAAATGTTAAAGGCTAAAATGTAATTACGACCAACCTAATAATCTAGTCTCTACCAAATTTTGCAACAACAAATCTTTGTGTGGGAAGCATATTCTGACCAAACTGCTAGATCATCAGCCCAATAGTTTGCAGATGGTGGCCAAGTATGTGAGCAAACCGATTCCCCCTATCAATTCAAACACGGTGAAACCGAATTGAACGAAATTTGGTACAGAGGTAGCACTAGCAAAAGGCACCTCAGTGTCATGTTTTATATCGCCGCCATCTTGACGGAAACAGAATGACGGCCACCCAAATGTTAAAAGCTTAAATCAAATTTCGACCATCCTAATAATTTGATCTCTACCGGATTTTGCAACAACATGCCCTTTTGTGGAAAGCATCTTATGACTGACTACAAGGTCACCAGCCCAATAGTTTGCAAATAGCGGCCATGTATGTGTGCAAATCCATTCCCCAGATCAATTCAAACACGGTGAAACCGAATTGAATGAATTTTTTTACAGAGGTAGCACTAGCAAAAGGCACCTCATATTCATGTTTAATATCCCTATAGACCGTTGTATTTCAACAAGCTACTACAACCAACATTCAATTATACTCCTTGAAAAGGACAAAGAGTTATAACAATACCCATGCATTTAGGAGAAAGTAGGCTATATGTTCTTTACTGAACATCTTGTTTTTTCTGTGATATTCTGTCATGATGACTGTGTTCTTCAGTTTTATTTTACCAATAAAAAGATGTATTTAATTCTGGTCAATCTCTCCTTGCCTCTCCTTTACATAAACTCGCCCTAATTTATACATTTAATACCTGCCGCTTCCTTTCTCTTCATCTGAATTTTTTTCAGTGCTTTCGGAAAATATTTCTGAGCTCAAAATCTTACAATTTCACTTTCTTCATCCATAAACTCATTTAAATTTATTTGTAAATCCAAACTTTTATTCCAAAAATAAACAAAGTTATTTTATTTAAATCCTTCCAATTAATTAAATTCATCCACAAACTATTATTATTTTTCCACAAATTATTAAATTCTCCCAATAAATTATTGTTATTTTTTCACAAATTATTATTATTATTATTATTATTATTATTATTATTATTACTGGAAAATATTTAGGCATCATCAACGTCAGAATGATTATTAACGCCCTATTTCCTCAATAAATAAATATTTAAATCCTATCTGCAAATGAATATTAATAACATCTCACTTTATGATTATTAATGCATTAACTATTTAATCACAATTAACAATTAACAATTTAATTTAATTCCTAATGTTTGGTGCTATCACTCCCTAAATTATTTATTTATAACTTTAAATGGTGTAGTTATATTTATAATATTATCAACTCATTTATTTCACAGTTGTTTATTATTATTATTAAATAAATCAAATTATTTAAATAATCCAAGTTGTAATTACGTCTCCTCTCATAATAAGAGTTAAAGAAAAAAAATCCTCTCGGCACGCCGGAAGGCGGAGGTAGATTTCACCAGGCAAACTAGGGGATTGGCTATAATAGGCAAAACATGCAGGTTTTCGTAGGAGGATCAGACCTCATTGATTGCAAGAAAGTATTTTACATTTAGAGGTTAAAAATCAACTTTTTTTTCGTTTTTGTATGCATATTTTTATCATTTTATTGTCTTATGGGGATGGTAACCTTCTTGTCATTCGGGGTTCATTTTTAGCCTATCTTCAATTTTGAAAAAATAGGCTTATGAGATCACCTTTTGTCCGTGTGTGTGCGTGTGTGTGTGTGTGTGAGGTGTGTGTGTGTGTCCCCCATAAAATCTAAACGGCTGGAGCGATTTCAATGAAACTCGGTAAGTTCATAGCACTATTCCCGGCAACCTCGACCGTGCCCTTCAAATTTTGTTACGTCTCACCAATCCAACATGGCGGCTGTGCGAAATATTTCACTAGCATCCAATATCTCCGAAACTATTACCGATATCGCCCTAAAATTGTATACGGTGATAAAGGGCACTACTAGAAGTTCACCTATGAGACTTTCAAAAATCTGGTGACTACAAAACCAACATGGCGGCCAAGCGAATTTGAGACTTTTAAATAGACTTTTCTCGCGATTTAACTATCCAAACGTAATGAAACTTGGTACAGCAAATGTTTATACACATTGTAATGCACTGAAGTCTAATTTAGTTCAATTGTTTACATAACCTCAAAATGGCGACTGTGCGAAATATTTCACTGACATTCTATATCTCCGAAACTATTACAGATATCACCCTGCAATTTTGTACGGTAATGAAGGGTACTGATACAAGTTTACCTATGTATATTTCATAAACCTGTAAAGTACAAAACGAACATGGCGACCAAGCGAATTTGAAATATTTTAATAGACTTTTCTCGTGATTTAACTCTCTGAGCGCAGTTAAATGTGGTACAGTAAATGATTTTGCAGATTGTAATGCACTGCCATCTAATTTAATTCAATTGTTTACATAACCTCAAGATGGCGGCTGTGCGAAATTTTAGAATTAAGTTTTTATTTCTTGTGTCGTAATCATGCGATCGAAGTGAAAGTTTGAATTATGAACCTAGGCAATAATTGTCCTTGAATGGTACATAACTCTATGGCCTATACATATAACAATCCTAAATGGCGAGCTTCCGAAATATTTAGACGGTTCTCAATATCTATGAATCTTTTACAGTAACCAAACTGAAATTTTTTATGTTCATAGAGACTATGAACATATGTTCACCTATAGGACTTTCAGTAACCTGGTGAGCACAAATCCAACATGGCAGCGACGCGAAGTTAAAATATTTTATGTTCGACCCTCACTATTATGTGTCAGATAACTGTATCATAATGATGGTCATTATAACACTGTTTTTCATTATGATACAGTTTCTCCAGCCAATCAGAGCTCGTTCATTGACCAATTAGGTAACGATACCATCGCGCATGCGCTCAAAATCCAACATGTCGGACATAAACACAACATCGAACTATAATAAATTATCGACATGGAATACGCACCGTCCATATGTTCGCGTAAATAAACTGGCGAATATGAAACAAGAAATAGCACTGTACCTTAAAATCACCAACACTAATTTCTACATAGCGCATTCAAACGACTCCGGTGACAATATTACTGAGGGACGGCAGATGTAAACATATGGCTTGCATATGTCATTGCAAGGACACAGAGCGAATGCGTCAAAGATCTTGAAAGACAGAGAGATGTCTCGCGCTCGCTCTCCGATAACAAAATTCTTGTGGCTGACTCTCAACAGATATTTATGAATATTTATGTTAAAACATATAATAAAATTATAATCATCGTCGAACATAAACAGTCGTATGCAACTCGCCTATAATGGTAATTAAGACACTCGTATGGAAATTATAAAACTCGCATACGCTCGTTTTATAAAAAATACTCGTGTCTTAATTATAGCCATTATAGGCTCGTTGCATAATGTACTATAAATGGACGTTTCTCGCGAATTAACTATCCGAGTGCCATGAAACGTTGCACGTTAAATGCTTATACAAATGTTGATCCACTGGCATTTAATTTATTTCAATTGTTTGCATAATCACAAGATGGCTGCTGTGCGTAATTTTAAAATCTCGTTTTTACTTCTTGTGTTCTAATCATGCGATTGCAGTTTGAATACTACACGTACACAATAATCTTAATGTAATAGTACAAAAATAAAAATCCAACCTGGCGACCATCTGAAATATTTAGACGGTTCTCAATATCTAGGAATCTGTTACAGCAATTAAACTGAAATTTTGTATGTTGATAGAGGCAATTAACATGAGCAGGATATATGAAAATAGGCTGTATAGTTCTTCACGGAACTACTTGTTATACTTGTGATCACACTGTACTTATGCAAGGTTTGGAACTGATGTGTAACTATCTGACAGTCTGTTACTTCTTCTCGCAAAATTTTATCTCCCGCAGAGATTTTTGTTGGTTCTGCACCGCCCTCCTAAAATAAACATATTCTTGGCGTGCCTCCTAGCTGCATCACTGGAACCAACTAGAAAAGAAAGGAGTACGCAGTGGAAATGGATGTTAATTTCTGACCTGTGCTGGGCCCGTACTTGCAGGCCAGATGTGCCGAGCGACTCCAGACTCCGTGAAGGTGGTCCCACGTTGAGTGGTAGGAATACCCTCCTGGTGCTAGAAAGCTAGAATAAGTTAGGCCTAGGTTTGAAGAGAGAGAGAGAGAGCAGCCCGATCGCCAAACACTACTAAATAAGACACATGGGTAAAGAAATGGAAATTTAATGAATTGAAACCGAACACACAAAGAAACCCGGCCAGAATAACACACACAAAAAAAAGTACCCTAGGGGTCAAATACAGTCACTTTCAAACGGGAAGGATGATTATAAACAATAAATTACTTACAATAATAAATAACGGAAACAAATAAAATAAATACCTGTGCCACTTCCAATAAAAATGATGTAAAAAGGGAGGAGGTAATTGACCAAAAAGGCAATCGAGCCGGTCGCTGGTCAACAACAATCACTTCTCTGCCTAGAGATGGATGGTTGTCATGACGACCACAAATAACAAGCATAGCAAAGATAAAACAAGAGGCTGTGTGCGTGTCGCAGAGGCTGTGGCGAGCAATGGGGATGCGATCGAGCTGGCAGTCCCCAGAGAAAAGAAATGCAAAAACCAAAGATACTACAAGGAGAAACAAATGACGTCAAGTGTCCGTGAAATATATCATGATACATACACGCAATCAAACACACAAAATGCCAGCCGTCGATGCAGTAATAAAACACAAAGCAACTCGTGCTTGTAGGTAGTCTAGCAAAACATGCTAAACCTATATGGTCCCCAACTTACGTTCCGATTTCGAGCTGAATACGGTAAGGCCTACTTAAAGTTACCGCCGTGATCCAGTTGCCCGAAGCATGGAATGAAGGGAATACATAAGGGCTAAAATATATGGAGTCATGCCTCGTGTTGGGAGAATGGTCGAAACGCCAACGTCCACAAACAACGGGAGACCCATTGAAGATATGCCCAAATCAAAACAACTTCAATGCACCTGGCAGCAAGAAAAACATACACTCACAAAATCACTCCCAGATATATTTCACGGCACAAATAAAAGGTTAAACGAAGATTCAAACAAAATAAAACAGGAGACCGCCATTTCGATTGGTTCCACAGCAAATCCAAGCACACGACGAAGATCAAAAACAAAGGTTAAATTTAGGAAATGAGCATAGTGGACACAAGGTTAGATGTATTACTTACATGAGTAAATGGAAGGCTTCGGCATAATAACAATGTTAAATAAAAAGGAAAAACATTGCATTTTAAATAATAAGGCGGAGAGCCTCAAGGCACGTCCGGACAGAAAGTATCTCACATGGCGTCTGAGTCAACCGAGACGGCCGCCAAAGAAAATAAAGAAATGAGAGATGTTAAACATGGCTCAGGATCCACACCACCCCCCAAAAGAAAAATTATTTATAATAATAAAAGATTTTTCTTATTACATCACTAAGCACCACCGCTTTGAAATCAATCATGTCCCAAGTGTTCCAAAATACACAACATCCTTATCACACAGGTGGTTTGTCAACAACTATAACAGTACACAAAATATGAGGGGGGAGGGTGATCGATATAACAATCACTTAAGCAATTGAGCCATATCAGAAAGAATACAGTTATAAAATGAAGTAATATATAAAAATAATCAGATCGCTTCGGCGATCGCAATATCAGGACAGAACTCCTTCGGGGTCCCCAAAGGCGCGCGTTCCTTTGACGATCCCTGGGCTTGTCATAATGGTATTACGGTTCGCCTGAGCGTTACAATGACAAGAAAAGTAGATAGAGACACGGACGAAAATCATAAACAAAAGACCTTCGCCCTTTGACGCCGAAGTCTGCCATTCTCCTTATACCCATCATGAAAGTGACGTATTAAAATAACAAAGAAGCGATATAATGTGTCCATTATTTATAGAATATAAATTCTCTACTGGCCGAGTTCGCAAAAATACATATTTTTACAATAAATATTTAGTTACACAGAGTATGTAGGCCTATTTCTTCTTGTATTATTTTCGTTCTTGAGCTCGTAAATTTGTACTTGACTCTGCCTCGGTCAAAATTGGTTCAATAATAGGCAGGTCAAGGAGACGCCATATGAATACTAGCTTCCTTGGATAACATAAGCAAATTATGATTGGCTAACCTACGCAGAAAAAGGACAACATTAATCACAGCAAATAAGAAGGTTACACAATAAATGGTTTCAATTGAGATATGTGAGCTCTGGATACGTCGGTGGGATTCTCCTTGGAGATCAATTCAACAGTGACAGGTGTTAAAAATCTAGTGATAGTTTTGGGCGTGCTCCAGCGAAGCATTAGCTTAGCTGACTCCTTATTCTTGGCCGAACTCTGTGGGTGCAGGCGCACTAGCACGTCGTCATTCACCTGAAAACAAACAGGTTGCCTACCCTTGTTATAGCGAGACGCCACGCGATCTCGTGCCCTTTTCAGATGCCGTACAGCAACTTCCCATTTTTCTTTGACTGAGGTACGGCGGGATGGCGCAGCCAGATAATCTATTTTCCACTGAAGCTGAAGTGGATCAACAATACGCCTTCCTAAAAACAATTCCGAAGGGGTAGAATTCGTCGATTCATGAAGAGCAGTGTTAAATCCTAAGGAGAAAAACTGAAGATTTGCGTCCCAACGTGACTGATCTGCGTTGTGGAACGCACTCAAGCAAGCCTTCAAGTTACGATGAAACCTTTCAACGTGATTTGGCTGAGGGTGGTAGGGTGCCAAAAAGACATGATCAATTCCCCAAGAAAAACACATTGATCTAAAAGACTTGGACCGGAAAACGCTCGCGTTATCGGACACTAAAAACTTTGGAGGACCAAAAACACCAAAAATATGATTGGTCAAAAGCCTAACAGTGGTACGTGTCGTGATTTCCCTGACAGGAAATAACCATACAAATTTTGAAAATCCATCAACGACAGTAAGTATAGCTTGATGACCAGAAGATGACCTAACTAGGGGACCAAAATAATCTATAAACAGGCGCTCATTAGGATATGACATCGTGTCAGCGTGGTGAAGTCCAATGCGAGAATTCTTTGCTGGCTTAGAACGTTGACACGTAACACATTTTCGGACGAAAGCAAAAGCATCCGCTTTCAAATGAGGCCAGAAGAATTCCTGAGAGATTTTATGGAAAGTCTTCGTCATACCTAAATGTAATCCAAAACAGGATTCATGGAAATACGCCAAGAGCATACTTCGTATATTCTCTGGCACGAAAATCCTACATTTCGAAGATCGAGGAGCGGTATGCACTATAACATCATTGCGCAATGAAAACTCAGATACACCAGGATCTTTCCCGAGAATTTTTTCACGCAATGTGACACAAAATGGGTCATCTGCTTGGTACGTACGGATGTCAGTAAAAGACCATGGAATGTGTTGGAGAAGATTCACTGGCTCGGGGATCTCAACAATGGGAGGAGGTTCCTCAAACATGCGTGACAAACAATCCGCTACAACATTTTCACTGCCTCTGACGTGAATGATGTCAAAGCTGAAAGAGGATAGACGAAGAATCCAACGATTTATACGTCCCAATTTTTTGACATGCGAGCGCATCCAGGACAGAGCTTCATTGTCGGTATACACTATGAAATGCCGATGTTCTAGAAAAGATCTGAAACGTTCACAGCCGAATACGACAGCCAGACTTTCTTTCTCGAAAGTGGAATACCGGCGTTCGCAATCATTAAGCATCCGACTAGCAAAAGCGATGGGTGCCAAATTACCATTCACCTGCTGACTAAGCACACAAGAAACTGCGACATCACTCGCATCACAATGTAACATAAAATCTTTCCCAAAATCCGGAGTTCGAAGGACGGGAGCAGAAGAAAGACATTCTTTCAATTTCTCAAAGGCGAGACACTGGTCGGGGCCCCACACGAATCGTACATTCTTCTTCTTCAAATAATTCAGGGGCGCTGAAATGTCCGAAAAGCCCTTAATGAACCTATTGTAAAAGCCTGCCATTCCCAAAAAACGTCGGACTGCTTTCACATTCGTGGGAGTAGGGAACTCTTGGATACATTGGACACGCTCAGGGTTCACTTCTATGCCCACATCCGAAAGAATGTGACCTAAAAATTTGATTTGCTTCGAAGCCAAAGAGATTTTGTCCGGGTTAACAGTGAGTCCGGCTCTGCGAAGACGACATAGGACTTCACGTAAATGGATCAGGTGATCCTCAAAAGACTGACTGTAAATCACGAGGTCATCAAGATAGTTAAACACAGATGAATACTTTAAATCTCCAAATAACTCATCCAAAACCCTACTCAATACTTGTCCGCCGATAGAAATGCCCATGGGTAACTTATTGAACTCAAAAAGGCCGAACGGAGTGGAGAACGCAGTTACCTTACGGCTCTCGGGATCGAGAGGAATTTGATAATTTGCACAGTTCAAATCTAGGACGGAATAGTACTTCGCCCCGTGAAAATGCTGAAAAGCGCTCTCCAGAGTTGGAAGGGGAAAGTTGTCGAACACCACCTTAGAATTGAGTCGACGATAATCAACTACTAAACGAAAAGTACCCTCTTTCTTAGGCACCAGGAATGCTGGACTACCATAAGAAGACTTAGAAGGACTCACAACACCGCGTGCCTTAAGATCATCAATATATTCTCTCATGGCAATGAGTTTGGGTGGGGAGCACGAAAATGGCGCCGACCTAACTGGAACCTCATCAGTTAAATCAATATGACACTCGTAGCCGATAGCGGAACCCAGTTCCGACGTGAGAACATCTGGAAATTCATTCACCAAATCAGATAAAGCGTCACGTTGACTCGTGAATAAAGTAGGAGGGATTAGAACAGCAGAGATACCAGAAAAATTACAAGGAACACTCGCTTCACAAGTATTAAAATGAAACCGCTCCTTGGATTTAAACAAAAAACTGAAGGAATGATCCGAAAAATCAAGCCTCAACCCTGCTTTGTGCATAAAATCAGAACCTAAGATCATAGGCGTAGATAAGTCATCCACCACATGGAAGTTCCAATCCCAAGAATAACCACATATCTTAATATGACATGTTACAACGCTAGAAACAGAAATAGATGACTTCACCGCAGAATAAAATTTTAAACCCCCATCTTGTGGACAAATCTGAGTAACAGGAAGCTGTTCCGCGATGGAGCGCTGAATAAATGAACGTGAAGCACCAGAATCCAGTAAAGCGGGTATCGACAATTTCTTAACACTTACAGGGACCCAAGGACAGAAGTTTCCAGTCGTGGAAATGTTCATTTCCCGGCGAACTTCATTGCATGGCCACTCCGGCGGGTCTAAACCGGGGACCCATGCTCGTTTCCCTGACGCGAAGCACATCTAGGACAGGCTATGTGCGTCACGTCACGAAGACCACATGTGTGACAAAACACACGCGAGGGCGCACGGCAGGAATTAAAATGATGCCCCAAACGATCACAATTCCAACATTTTATACGGTTATACATGTTCGGGTTTCGAGGTAACTGTTGATCCTGAGGAGCGGGATTCGCAGAAGAAGTAGCATTGGGAATACTCCCGACAATATGCGAGTGGGGACGGTTAACTGCCCGGTCCTCCTGACGAGATATTGAAGATGGGTGCGCAGTCCTCTGAATCTGGGATTGCACGCATGCAGTCTCTGGAAACAAACTGTCAGAGGGGAGGGGTGGGGGTACATATGACTTGCGCAGGCGCCGATTGAACTCGCATTCACGTCCTTGAACAACAATGTCAGCCACACTATACACACTGGACCGGCGTATGAAAGACTTGTACTCAGGTGCTAGATTTCTATACACAATATCAACAGTTTCAATAAGGGGAAGGGGCTGCGACAACCTACTTATTAAAGTCATTAGCCCAGTAACAAAATCGTCTACAGGCTCTTCCAAACCCTGGGTACGGCGATGAATTTCAGCCTTCAAGTCATGTTCAAAATCATAAGTCGTAAACCGCTCCTTTATTGACTTACAGAAATCAACCCACGAGATGAAAGATCTGTTGGTAAGTCGATACCATTTTAAAGCTAAACCACTCAACAATAACGGTAGGCAGACAACAATGTCGTCTGGTTCGAGGTCATAACAATGGCAGAGTTCACTGACCCTGTCTAAGAACTCAAATACAGACGAAACTCCAAGTTCACCAGAAAATGAAATTCCCCACTTGGACACTATATTGGCTACGCCTCCCTTGCGATGGCCTTTCACCTCAGTCAATGGATTAGTGTCTTTCCCACAGACACTTTCAAACGATAGCAGATCATCGTCAGACTGGATGAGCTCCTTCTTCACGTTACAACCTGGGAGAGAATACATGGCTAAACTACAGAAGTACTGCTAGCTACAATTCAAAACAATAACTACAAATGTCTTGCCTCCGTCCTGCGCCTGAAATGAGTACGAAACAAGAAGTAGGGTTGGTTAGTACATTACCAATGCTGGGGTTCGTTGATAGGGTCCAACTCATTGCACTCTCCTTACAGTTTGTTATTTTTATGGTCCATACTCCTTGGAAGTTCACATTGACTCTCAATATTTGTTTGCATAGTATGCAATAGGGAACATGAAACAGAATAAAAACAACATTGAAAAATATGCAGCGAAATATTAAAATCCAATGGATATGGCTAAGCGACCAGGAGACTTAACCACGCTCTGCTACCATCTGCACCGCCCTCCTAAAATAAACATATTCTTGGCGTGCCTCCTAGCTGCATCACTGGAACCAACTAGAAAAGAAAGGAGTACGCAGTGGAAATGGATGTTAATTTCTGACCTGTGCTGGGCCCGTACTTGCAGGCCAGATGTGCCGAGCGACTCCAGACTCCGTGAAGGTGGTCCCACGTTGAGTGGTAGGAATACCCTCCTGGTGCTAGAAAGCTAGAATAAGTTAGGCCTAGGTTTGAAGAGAGAGAGAGAGAGCAGCCCGATCGCCAAACACTACTAAATAAGACACATGGGTAAAGAAATGGAAATTTAATGAATTGAAACCGAACACACAAAGAAACCCGGCCAGAATAACACACACACAAAAAAGTACCCTAGGGGTCAAATACAGTCACTTTCAAACGGGAAGGATGATTATAAACAATAAATTACTTACAATAATAAATAACGGAAACAAATAAAATAAATACCTGTGCCACTTCCAATAAAAATGATGTAAAAAGGGAGGAGGTAATTGACCAAAAAGGCAATCGAGCCGGTCGCTGGTCAACAACAATCACTTCTCTGCCTAGAGATGGATGGTTGTCATGACGACCACAAATAACAAGCATAGCAAAGATAAAACAAGAGGCTGTGTGCGTGTCGCAGAGGCTGTGGCGAGCAATGGGGATGCGATCGAGCTGGCAGTCCCCAGAGAAAAGAAATGCAAAAACCAAAGATACTACAAGGAGAAACAAATGACGTCAAGTGTCCGTGAAATATATCATGATACATACACGCAATCAAACACACAAAATGCCAGCCGTCGATGCAGTAATAAAACACAAAGCAACTCGTGCTTGTAGGTAGTCTAGCAAAACATGCTAAACCTATATGGTCCCCAACTTACGTTCCGAGTTCGAGCTGAATACGGTAAGGCCTACTTAAAGTTACCGCCGTGATCCAGTTGCCCGAAGCATGGAATGAAGGGAATACATAAGGGCTAAAATATATGGAGTCATGCCTCGTGTTGGGAGAATGGTCGAAACGCCAACGTCCACAAACAACGGGAGACCCATTGAAGATATGCCCAAATCAAAACAACTTCAATGCACCTGGCAGCAAGAAAAACATACACTCACAAAATCACTCCCAGATATATTTCACGGCACAAATAAAAGGTTAAACGAAGATTCAAACAAAATAAAACAGGAGACCGCCATTTCGATTGGTTCCACAGCAAATCCAAGCACACGACGAAGATCAAAAACAAAGGTTAAATTTAGGAAATGAGCATAGTGGACACAAGGTTAGATGTATTACTTACATGAGTAAATAGAAGGCTTCGGCATAATAACAATGTTAAATAAAAAGGAAAAACATTGCATTTTAAATAATAAGGCGGAGAGCCTCAAGGCACGTCCGGACAGAAAGTATCTCACATGGCGTCTGAGTCAACCGATACGGCCGCCAAAGAAAATAAAGAAATGAGAGATGTTAAACATTGCTCAGTTCCTCAGTTTAGGGGCTGCGACAACGTGGTCATGTAACCCCGGGTGTGTAGAATCTGATAAACGGTGTTAATTGTGATGACTGTATTAGTCTGTAATTCAGGTAAGGTCTGCAGACGGTCAATGTTAAGTAGTAGTTCCTAATTTTGTACCATATACTAACGTGAACGACACCTAGCTGTGAACTTGGCTACTAGATGCCACCGCAACCAGCAACTTGCAGCGAACGTTGGAACTTCTCCTCCAAAGGAAAGCATGCTGAGGGGTTTTTAGCGCTCTTAGAAAATCCGACGACTTTGGCCGGCTTTGAACCAGCGACCTTGGGCATATAAGTTCAGCATGCTACCAGTTAGCCGCTTCCTACAGTCAGATGGAAAAATGAATGTGATCTCGTGCAATGGCGTTGTCTTGGCAACCTCTGATAGCTCATCCCTCATCAATTTAGAAGCGTTGTCACGGTAACCTCTGATGGCACTTGGCATGTTCTTTAATTCCGAAATCATTTTTCTCATCCCTTGGCGTAATAGTAGGTCAGATCAAAAATTCTTTCAGACTAAGTTTTAGGTAATTATTAGGGGAATATTTTCCATTTTGTACGGGTTTGATATTGTGCCTATTAAGAGAGATATGATTAATGTTTCCCGAAAAAAAACCACTTTTTTCCACCCCTTTGGTCAATGGTTGGTGCTATTAAAAAAACTATTTGACATAATTTTTTGGCACTTATCCGACAAATATTATGAACTTTGAATTGATTCGATATCTCACGTATTAAGAGAGTTATAGCGACATTTCACTTTTTCGAAAAAAAAGCCCCCCCCCATTTTCACCCCCTTTAACCGATTTTGCCCATTAACGAACTCGACCGATTTTTTAAGGGGTTACATATTATGTAAAACATTAAAGTGATTGGTGCAAAATTACGGCAGTTATCGTGTCCACAAGAAACTGATATGTATGCATATATATACACACACATATATATACTGCTCAAAAAAATTAAAGCACCACTTTTTTCAAAGGCCACCAAATTTTGAAAAGTTGACCTACAAGCTCGAAATCTCAGTATGACGTTTGTCCTGACGCCTACCAAGCATATGCTTCAGCACAACTCCCCAACTTGAGTAGTTTCGGGGTAGCACCCCGAAAACCAGCCCATTTTCGAAAACTGCAAATTGAAGTTTGCGAAAAACGCTGCAGGACTTGTCGCAGGTTGCCAAAGCAGTCGAAAATGAATGAGTCTTGCTCTTAAAGGTTCCACAAACACGTAGAAATCATTACATTTGACGTTTGGGCATTTTCAACCCCCTTCATCATCCCCTAAACATGGACTACCATTGGGGGCGTCTGAGAAGGTACCGGGTGTGTTTAACCATCTGAAAACCTGCACACCGTCCTCAGTTGCTGATTGCAGTAAGTTCTTAAGGCCTCCGGCAATGTCCACAACCCCTAACACCCTCAACTGGCATGGGACCAAACCACCCCCTCTCGATTCACCCCTAAGGAAGGTTTTAATCGAGATGTTTATCAGTGCTGTGAATGCGGGGGTCTTCCCCTACCGTTTCAAAAAAGGAGCTGTGCCTTTGTCACCACCCCTTCCCCTGCAACCCCCGTTTGTATGATTTTTCGAATCAGGCCCTTTTTAAGGGCTGAAACGAGGTCTTAATCGCTGAAAGGGCTGTAAAGGTCCTTAGAAGTAGTGGTGACACGAAATCAACCCCTTCCGATTGATGATTGACATTCCGTCCCCCAAATTCGAAATTTTTGCACCCCCAACCCTCCCTGTCTGGACGAGTAACGCGTATTGGCAGAGTTTTCAGAGTTGGATGGAAATGAAGCTTATGGCCTGCAATGGAGCCCAAAACAGCAGGTTGGATAGAAATTCATCGGTAGGTTGGGAAACGGGACCAAAATTTTTCAAAAAAGTGTACAGCCTACAGTAAGTACGCCCATGCATAGGCAAACCACATCACGTCCGTGCGTGTGGGTTGCCTATGATCGGCAATAGGTTACAAAGTTTGGCAATGAGAGAAAAATGACGTGATGTGGGTTGCCTATGCATTGGTGTACTTACTAGAGGCTGTTAACTTTTTTGAAAACCCTTTGGTCCCGTTTCCCACCCTACCGATGAATTTCCATCCAACCTGCTGTTTTGGGCTCCATGTCAGACAATGAGCTTCATTTCCATCCAACTCTGAAAACTCTGCCATGACGCGTTACGCGTCCAGACAGGGAGGGTTGGGGGTGCAACAATTTGGAATTTCGGGGACGGAATGTCAATCATCGATCGGAAGGGGTTGATTTCGTGTCACCACTACTTCTAAGGACCTTTACAGCCCTTTCAGCGATTAAGACCTCGTTTCAGCCCTTAAAAAGGGCCTGATTCGAAAAATCATACAAACCGGGGTTGCAGGGGAAGGGGTGGTGACAAAGGCACAACTCCTTTTTTGAAACGGTAGGGGAAGACCCCCGCATTCACAGCACTGATAAACATCTCGATTAAAACCTTCCTTAGGGGTGAATCGAGAGGGGGTGGTTTGGTCCCATGCCAGTTGAGGGTGTTAGGGGGTGTGGACATTGCCGGAGGCCTTAAGAACTTACTGCAATCAGCAACTGAGGACGGTGTGCAGGTTTTCAGATGGTTAAACACACCCAGTACCTTCTCAGACGCCCCCAATGGTAGTCCATGTTTAGGGGATGATGAAGGGGGTTGAAAATGCCCAAACGTCAAATGTAACGATTTCTACGTGTTTATGGAACCTTTAAGAGCAAGACTCATTCATTTTCGACTGCTTTGGCAACCTGCGACAAGTCCTGCAGCGTTTTTCGCAAACTTCAATTTGCGGTTTTCGAAAATGGGCTGGTTTTCGGGGTGCTACCCCGAAACTACTCAAGTTGGGGAGTTGTGCTGAAGCATATGCTTGGTAGGCGTCAGGACAAACGTCATACTGAGATTTCGAGCTTGTAGGTCAACTTTTCAAAATTTGGTGGCCTTTGAAAAAAGTGGTGCTTTAATTTTTTTGAGCAGTATATAAACTTTTGAACTGACGGTGGTTTGGGGTCTGGGGGATGTGAAACGCGAAGATATGTCGAAATTTTCCGGAAGTCGAAACATGGCACCCATTGCAATAGTTAGCTTTCTGATGAAATCTACCTAAAATAGGCTACATAATTTAAAATTCTACCATCAACGACACCTAGCTGTGAACTTGGCTACTAGATGCCACCGGAACCATCAACTCGCAACGAACGTTGGAACTTCCCCTCCGGAGGAAAGCATACTCAGGGTTTTTTGGCGCTCATAGTAAATCCGACGACTTCAGCCGGGTTTGAACCCGCGACCTTGGGCATAGAAGTTCAGCATGCTACCAGTTCCGATACCGAAGTCGCTTCCCACAGACATATGAAAACAGAATGTGATCTCGTGCAGTGGCGTTGTCATAGCAACTGCTGATGGCTCATCCCTTATCAATTAAAAGTAAAGTTGTCATGGCAACCACTCTTGGCACTTGGAATTTTCTTATAATTTAAATCATTTTGCTCACCCCGTGGCGTAATGGTGGGTCATATCGAAAATTCTTTCAGACAAAAGTTTTAGGTAATTATTGGAGGAATATTGTCCATTTTGTACGGTTTTGATATTGTGCCTATTAAGAGAGATATGATTAATGTTTCCCGAAAAACCCACTTTTTTCCACCCCATTGGTCAATGGTTGGTGCTATCAAAAAAATTATTTGCCATAAATTTTTGGCACTTATCCGACACATATTATGAACTTTGAATGGATTCGATATTTCACGTATTAAGAGAGTTATAGCAAAATTTCCCTTTTTCGAAAAAAGACCCCCATTTTCACCCCCTTCGACCGATTTTGCCCATTAACGAACTCGACCGAGATTTTATAGGGATACAAGTTATGTAAAAATTTCAAAGTGATTGGTGCAAAATTACGGCAGTTATCGTGTCCACAAGAAACTGATATATATATATATATATATATATATATATATATATATATATATACATATATACATAAATTATATATAAACTTTTGAACTGACGGTGGTTTTGGGTTCTGGGGGATGTGAAACGCGAAGATATGTCGAAATTTTCCGGAAGTCGAAACATGGTACCCATTGCAATAGTTAGCTTTCTAATGAAATCTACCTAAAAATATACTCCTATCCCTTGGAATAACTGAAACATTTCATGTCGGAACACATGAGCTAACTGTCTGTCCTGACAAAAATCGAAAATAGAATAATAAATTGTCAGACATCATACTCCATTTGTCATCCTGACAAATATAATAGACGTTCTAGTTACGATGAAAATTATGTTGATTTCTTATAGTGACTGTGTTAAATATGGAATTCTCTAATACTATAGGCTAGTGGATAGTACATGAATGGTTGTCTTACTTCATTCTTGCTGTGTAGGTAGAGCGTGTCCTTCGGTGTACACTATCCCAATAGTGTCCTTCCATGGTCATCTGCTGTATCCGTGTCACTTCATTCGTCTCCATGTCCTACCTATCCTTCGAGTAGTTTAACGGCGCATGTTGACTAATAAAGTCACTCGTTCAAAATAACACCCGTTATCATCAGTAAAGTCTAACATGATGAAATGTTCTACAGTCGTAGACTGATATAGTACTCTTGAAATATTGAGAACAAGTCTCATATCCAAACAATGCGGTTTCGTTTGCACGCTATGGCAGGAACACCTGTTAGCTGCATAGAACGAACTGCAAGAAAAAATCTTCCTGATATAATTCGAAGTGCCTGTTGTATCGTTTCACCACAAGAAATACATCATTCTGTAGGCTAACTTCCGTGAATGGTTTTTCGAAACTACCAACACCTGACCTGTTAGAATACTTGACCTTAAAGTTAGTCGATATTCTAAGTCCTTCGCTGCTATAAGATGTGTCCATTCACCTGAATAGAAACTAAGTCCTACTGACTGCTCGTCCAGAGACTAAGTCCGTCGACGGTCAGAATCACGGCGTATATACTCGTACTTCACGTTTCGTAGCAGCGCACATGAGCAAGTGCTCCGTTGGAATACAATACTGTCTTGAAATCCTCGCTCCTTATATAGTCCAGCCGGTTTTCTTTCTAGAACCTTTCATTTCGTATCTCGGCTTCTACTGAACGGATTTTCATGCTTGATAGCTCAAATTCCTTCTCATTCAATTGCCAGTAAACTGTACTACTTTTCTAGGTTCCATTCCTTCTCCTAGAGGAAATTCTAGAAAATTATTTCACATGACGTAGGCGAGCTCCCACGTCACATATCCACGTCACTCGCTCCTTCGTTGCATACTTCCCTCAGAACTCGGAGTCTCCTGCCGCGCTATTCAAAATGTCAGCCATTCCCTCACACAAATCAATCAACATCTCTACTTAAGAATAATGACGTCAACAATGTCACTATCGTGTGAACGATCCGGGTACATACCTTCCAAGATATCTAACATGGAGCTCAAATTTCTAGTGCTCTATTCAGCAGTTAGTAGCACTGACATCATTTTCAAATATGGGCTTGAGATATTCCGGTATACATCTTTACTCATACTAAATTTAGTTTCGATTGCTGCAGCTGTTTAGGAGTTGATAGGGCGTGACACACACAGCCAGACAGAAGGACAGATAGACAGACAGACACACATTTTCCCGGATCGATCTCATAAGTCTACTTTTTCCTCATTTTTGCAAAATGTGAAAAGTAGGCTAAAAATGAATGTGATCTCGTGCAATGGCGTTGTCTTGGCAACCTCTGATAGCTCATCCCTCATCAATTTAGAAGCGTTGTCATGGTAACCTCTGATGGCACTTGCCATTTTCTTTAATTCCGAAATCAATTTTTCTCATCCCTTGACATAATGGTAGGTAATATCAAAACATCTTTCAGACAAAAGTTTTAGGTAATTATTAGGGGAATATTTTCCATTTTGTACGGTTTTGATATTGTACCTATTAAGAGAGATATGATTAATGTTTCCCGAAGAACCCACTTTTTTCCACCCCTTTGGTCTATGGTTGGTGCAATCAAACAACGTTTCAAACATAAATTTTTGGCACTTATCTGACACATATTATGAACTTTGAATGGATTCGATATCGCACGTATTAAGAGAGTTATAGCGATATTTCCCTTTTTCGAAAAAAAAAGCCCCCTATTTTCACCCCCTTCGACCGATTTAGCCCATTAACGAAATCGACCGAGATTTTAAAGGGATACATAATATGTAAAATAATCAAAGTGATTGGTGCAAAATTACGGCAGTTATCGTGTCAACAAAAAACTGATATATATACATAAATTATACATAAACTTTTGAACTGACGGTGGTTTTGGGGTCTGGGGGATATGAAACGCGAAGACATGTTGAAATTTTCCGGAAGTCGAAACATGGTACTGAGCCCGAATCCCGCTAGGTCACAGTCCAAACTCCGCGTAGATGGAAAATATGGATCGTAGGAGAGTCAACACCCGGCTAAAATATCTTGGGTTACAACATTTCCATTTCTGCTCCAAATAGACATATTTCTATTGGCTAAAATTTTACCAATTACTTTTGGATGTCAAAGCTCTCCTCCTGCATACAAATTTGATCCAAATCTCGAAAAGTTTCATATGCAACTTTTCTCAGATGGTCTCCGTTCGAATCACGTCCTGTACATAGTCTAGGCTGGACATGATTTCGAGCGCATTTCCCATTTTGACCTTAATAGAAAGTTTAGAATAGACTTTCTTTTACCACACATTGTTTCTTTGCATAAACATGCAGTCGAAATTGTGTCCTTTACTGTATCTGAGGATAAAATCTCTTATGTTTAGAGTGGTTATATTTTCCAATTATACGGTCGTCACTCATTCTGGCAATAGCATAACAATTGTTATCATAGATCTTAGCTACCTTGAAGGGGCCTTTAAATAGGTTAGAAAATTTTACATATATCTTCTTCAGGACATCTGCCTTTACTTGCATCCGAATGAGGACTAGATCTCCCTCTCGTAGTGGGCGACTGAATCGTTTACCTCTCGTTCTCTTCAATCTCTTCTCAGCTTGCTTGTTGAGGAGCTCTCTAGCTTTTTCAATTCTTCTATCCATAGGGGTTTCTATGTCTTCTTGAATGTTTATAATACCATTCCATGGTTTTACAGGCTTTTCATCATGATGCAACACACTCGGGATCTCGTTCGTGCTCTCATGACGAGTACTGTTCATGCAATATTCAATTAGTGGAACTACCTTCACCCAGTTCGCATGGTTTTCCGAACTATATAGGCGAATGTACTTCGAAAAATCAAGCATACATCTCTCCACGGGATTTGTCTGTGGGTTGCGTATAGAACTATAGACATGGTTAATGCCTATTCTATCCATGGTATCTTCAAATTCCGCAGACGTGTACTGAGTTCCATGATCCGTAATAAGTTTTTCTGGTTTTCCTAACTTGGGTATCACGTTCTTCTCTAGATGTTTTAAAATAGCTATCGTCGTTGCTTTCTGCATGGGGTTTAACATGATGATTTTTGAAAATACATCCATGGTGACAAGTACGTATTGATTTCCTCTAATTATCTTGGGCGCAGGACCAAAAATGGCCTGTCTGAACAATTCCAGTGGTTTTGTTGGAATAATGGCCTTTGGTTTCTCAAATAACAATTCAGAGTTGTATTTATTCTTCTGGCAAAATTCGCAAGACCTTACAACTATCGCTGTCGATTCTCTCATGTTTATCCAGTAAAATGTTTCCTGGGCGGTGCTGTAAGTTTTCTCCAAACCTCCATGTCCAATACACTTGTGTGTTAACCACACAACTGGTACAATGAGTTCTGGGGGTACCACTACTCTGATTTTAGTGTGTTCAGCAATCCACATATTTGCAAACCTGTTCCCCTAGTAGAACAAAGTGTCTAGACTTTCTCCTCATTTCATCGTAATTTGCATTATGTACATTCAATCTACCGGATAAAAACTTATACATGTTTCTCAGAAATGCATCCTTTCTCTGAAAAGTTGTTATTCTAGCTAACTTGTCCAAAGTTGCCTGATCTTCGTCATCCGTCTGGATTACATTGACTCTGACGTTGGCCTTAGATGTTGGGAGTCTTGATAAGATGTCTGCTAACAAGTTATCTTTCCCTGGCACATGACTAATAGTTGCATTGAACTGCTGCAAGAACATAGTCCATCTAGTCATTCTATCTCTGGACAAATCCGTTTTCAACATAAATTCCAATGCTTTATTGTATGTTCTTATGAGTATAGGGTGTCCTATCAGTATCTCCTTCCATTGTTGAAGTGCGTTGATGACCGCTAAAGCTTCCAACTCGGTGGTGTAATAATTTACTTCATGTGATCGTAGCTTTCTACTGTTGAATGCTATGTAATGATTGTTCCCTTCATCGTCCTTCTGGTATAATACTTCACTTATTTCGATTCTTGATGCATCTGTCTCAACAATGAATGTTTTCTCAAAATCTGGGTATTCCAATTTTATGTTGTCCTTCAACATTTCTTTGGCTCGCGCAAAAGCTTGATCTGCCGAATCATCCCATTTCCATCTATTATTCTTTTTCAAGAGTTCATGAAGTGGTGCCATCACTTCCGAATAACGTGGACAATGACTGAAAAAAAAAACTGGCAAAGACCGGTGAAAGCGCGTATATCCTTAATTTTCTTCGGTCTTGGAAATTGTAATATAGCCTCGATTTTGTCATTGTTCGGATGATAGCCATGCTGATCTATGGTATGCCCTAGGAAGTTTATCTTCTCCTGGAAAAATTGGCATTTATTACAGTTGACCGTAATGTTTGCTTCTCTTAAATTCTCAAACAGTGCTGTTAAGTGCTGTAGGTGTATCTCTGGTGTTTCTGAAGAAATAATTAAGTCGTCAACGTAGCATAAGACGTACTTTTTGACTTCTTCGCTCAGCTTATTGTCAAGGGCTCTGATAAGCGCTGGGCTCGAGTTCACCAGGCCAAACGGAACACGACGAAACGTGTAACTGGTTTCATTAAATAGAAATCCTGTATAGCATCTGCTATCTTCAGTAAACTCTATTTGATAAAAACTTACCGTGAGATCTATGACGGAAAAGCAAGTTTTTCCTCTAAATTTTCTTAATAGTTCCCTTATCTTAGGTGGACGATCTTGCTCTTTCAACAGGAATAAGTTGATTTGACGAGCATCTAAGCAGACTCTCAGACTACCTTCGGCCTTTTTCACTACCGTAATGGGATTCAAATAAGGGGTAGCTTGCTTTTGGATAATTCTATCTCTCTCCATTCCTTTTATAATTTCGGCTACTTCCTCTTGGTATTTTTCAGGGATTGGATAGAGTTTCCTCTGAAAAGGTACATTATCAACCAAGCAAATCTGATACTGGAAACCTTTTATTAATCCTGTTTTTTTATTGAAAATGTCAGCATAGTCCAAAATCAAAGTTTCCAACTTTTCCTGATAATCTTCATACTCTTCTATAGGAAACCTAGCTTGTCTTCTGCTATACTCTTCTATTTCCATGACCATCTCTTCCAATTTTCCTACACCAATACCATCTTCTATGCTGTATTCCAGTTCCTTTGATCCTACATTTCCTCATTCAACTTGGCTATTATTAAAGCGAATACCATTCCTCAGGTCTATAATAGCTCCTGACTGTGTGATAAAATCAATACCCAGTATTGCGTCAAAACTTATGCGATCTAACACTATAAATACCTGTTCAAAACTCTGCTCATTTATATGGAATTCCATGAGTGCTTGAACTTTACATTTCATAGCTTTGTCATTGAATACCCCCTCTCACTTTAATTTTAGACGCAGGCATAGCAATCAATAAGTTCCCTGCTTCTAGTTTCTGAACACTGTTTTCTGACAATATACAAGCCGTAGTTCCTGTATCCACGAGAGTCCTTAAAGTATATTCTCCTACTTTTATTAAAATAACGGGAAGTCTTGCTGTGTTCCCTCTCTTCGGCTCCTCTCTTTCATATAGCAACTCCTCGTCCGTGGCCTCATAAAGTTCGTTTATGGCGATTTCCTGCCTCAATATTGTGTGAATTATACTCTCCTCTACCTCCTTTTCCGAAATGGTGTTTTTTGTTGCTCCCTGTCGTGGTTTTGACCTTCACGACTCGTTCCTGGTTCTGGTTCGACCTGATCCTGTGATTGTTGTCGGGGTTGTTCCTTTCTTTCTTCTCTTTCCCTCTGATTCTTTCTGTATTCTTGGCTTTCCCTTTCTCTATCTTCATAATATTTCTGCACATTACCATCATCTCTCCATCGACTTCTCTGAAATCCATTTCTTCGTTGTTGTTGTTGTTGTTGTTGTTGTTGTGGAGAACGTTGTTGATTCTGTTGTTGTTGTTGGTTACTTTCATTCCAGTTTCGATACTTCGAGTATCTTCTCTCTTCTCCTCCGTTCTGGCGATCGAAGGAACTCTTTCTACGGAATCCATTGTTGTTATTGTTGTTGAATGGATATCTATTTCTCATCTGTCGCTCATTCCATTATCTATTCTTATAGGGCCAACCTTCTCTGGCTCGATTATACCCTGGCTCGTATCTGTTTCTGCCCCAGTTGTTCTGTCTGATGGGACCTGTTCTATTTGGTTGTGCATCGGTTTGTTGGACTTGGTCTACCAACACTGTATGCATCTCTCTATTATTCTGCCTATTACGCGGATAATTAGTTTGATCTTGCCCTGGGTTTTGTGATGTCAAACTTGTATGATCCAGACGACGCAGAATCTCTGCCATATCCTCCAGTGTGTTTACATTGGACGATATCAGATGCTTTCTAACCTCGGCTGGTAATTGTCGGGATATTACATGTATCAGCTCCGGTTCCGCCAATGGAGTCTGAAGATGTTGCAAGCGGGCTAACTGGTTTGTAAAGTAGCTTGCGAAACGAGTTGGTATCGAGTACGGGTACTTCTTGGAGTAGATTTCAGCTCTGATATCATGTTGTGTCTCTTCGCTCCAAAATCGTCTTAATAGCACCTCAGCAAATTCTTCCAACGTGTTACACGTGTATCGGAAAGCTCTATGCCAAATTAGGGCTTCCGATGTAAGATATTTCTCCACTACTCTCATTTCACGCTCTCGAGGAATCCTATTCTCGTCTAGGTAGTATCACATATCTCGTAGAAATTCAACAGCGGCAACATTACCTTCCCCAGTGTACTAGTCGGGTTTTTCCTCGTGGCTTTTGATCACCACAACATTCTGATTACTTCTAACTGTGTCTTGCTCGTAGGATCTCCCGAACGTATTTGGTTCTCCAACTGTTCTCTCGGTATACTCTGTTCCGAAAAGATTTCATGGTCTGTTGTACCTGTGAGTGTCGACGCTTTCCTTGTCCTCTTCCTGTCCATCCTTCCCATAATCTAGCTTGTTTAAGTCTCCTCTCAGTTTATCATCCCTTTCCTTAAAGAATTCTTCTAAGTTCTGTTTCATATCGGACGTATTCTTAATCGACAGTGACTTCATCTGCTCATTGAGCTCACCTATTTCTTTCTCTTGTTTCGACTTGACTTTCGCTATTTCGATATTGACCTGATCAACTAATTTCCTAATCTGATCTAACTCTTTATTTTTATTTATTTCCGTTTTACTAGTAATTTCGCTCAGTGTTGTGACATTAGATTCCTCTAAGGTGGCTATACGTTTTGTAAGTTCCTCTCGCAACCCAGTTACATGAACATTAGTTTTAAGTTCTATATCTTTAACCTCTTTCATGATCCTACCATGCATTTCATATATATGATCACTACTACTCTTTAACACCTCCTCTTTCAACTTCATTACAGCATCAATTATACATTTATTAATATCAACATTAATACCTTCATATATCAACTTCTGTTGATTTGTGAGTTTCAGCTGGAGCTCATCAACTGTACCATTTAAGGCAGTCAGCTGATTCTGAAGTTCACCTTGGGATCCTGAAATTGTGTTAAAGTGGTTTGTGTTGTCTGTTTTAATAGTTTCTATGCTACTCTGTAATGTTTTCCGTAGCTCCGTAAATCTCCTTTCTGCATCTTCTTGGGATTTTCTGGTATCTTCTTGAGCTTTCCTGGCCTCATCTTGGGATTTCCTGGCCTCTTCCTGAACTTTCTCTAGCGACTTTCTGGTTTCTTGTTGAGCTAGTCGGCCTTCTTCCTGTGCTAGCTTGCTTAATTCCTGGGATACTTTTCCTGCATTCTGAGCCTTTCCCAAAGCTAACTTGATCTCCTCCTGGGTTTTCTTAGCTTCTTCTTGAGCTATCGCCAACTCCGCTTTCACCTCTGACTTCACAGTAGACGATATGTCTTTAATCTCTTTCCCTAACCTTTTAGTGTTTTCATGAGTGATTTTGTGTAGGGCCTCCATTTCAGCAGTCATACCTGCCTAACTAAACTTCATTTGTTCCAGGATTGACCTTATGTGGGTCATATCAACTGACGACATATTCTTCACAATATATGAGAAAATAGGAAAGTATCACTACACTACACAAAGCGAAATTCCAAAATTGACCAATAAATAAATTACTCTATATGAAACAAGCATCTCGTAACCGTGTTTTATCTGCCTCTCAATGAAATCTATACTATCGCTCAACGGTATCAACTTCGTTGAATTTAAAAAATACCGACCTTCCTTTTTCAATACTTAATTCTAACCAAAAATTCATTTAAACAAGATATTAACTTTACGTTACAATGACCTGACCAAAATGTCACTTGCCGGTACAATACAATACATGCCTCACAACTAAACGTACTCCTCATATCTGACAATGGGAATTCACTTCCACTCTTATGAAATTGGGTCGGCATTTTAAAAAATTCAAAAATTCGACTGTGTCGTACACCAAACTTGCTTAAAAAATAGCCGTGATTACGGAATATCACCTAGTGTAACAGTTTCGACACAACCGAAGATCACTCAACTCTGGGAATTCAAATACAGGTATTTGATAGACCCAGGCAATCGACAACGTCGAAGCCACACCAGTTGGGCGACCATTAATTAAATATGCTATATATGCACCCGAATCCCGCTAGGTCACAGTCCAAAATCCGCGTAGATGGAAAATAAGGATCGTAGGAGAGTCAACGCCCGGCTAAAATATCTTGGGTTACAAAATTTCCATTTCTGCTCCAAATAGACATATTTCTATTGGCTAAAATTTTACCAATTACTTCTGGATGTCAATGCTCCTGCACACATATTTGATCCAAATCTCGAAAAATTTCATATACAACTTTTCTCAGATGGTCTCCGTTCGAATCTCGTCCAGTACATAGTCTAGGCTGGACATGATTTCGATCGCAGTACCCATTGCAATAGTTAGCTTTCTAATGAAATCTACCTAAAACAGATAACACACACTGATACAGCCATCACAATTAACACCGGTTATCAGACAGATTCTACACACACCCAAAGTACAAGGGGCTACATGACCGCGTTGTCGCAGCCCCTAAACTGAGGAACCAACCAACAAACCGCAGTAGCGGTCGCCATCTCACCAAAAATATAAAATTAAGCAATTTACTCAATTGTGCCAAATGTTGAAGAGCAAAAGGTCCCAGAAAGGATTCAAATTGTGAGTCTAAAGAGCTCTATCAAACTAAAAAAAAAAAAACTGGCCTAAATGCAGTTCCGGAAAAACAGCCTAAAATCGCTTGTTTCTTTACTCGCTTTTAGTCTATTTTCATTTTATGAAAAAAAAATAGGCTTATGAGATCACCTTTTGTCCGTGTGTCCGTGTGTGTGTGTGTGTGTGTGTGTGTGTGTGTGCGTAGTCTATGTGTGTCTGTGTGATGTGGGTGTGTCCCCCTCTAATAACTTCTAAACGGCCGGAGCGATTTCAATGAAACTCGGTAAGGTCATAGTAACATCTTGGCCGACCGCGACCGTGCCCTTCAAATTTTATTACGTCTCACCAATCCAACATGGCGGCTGTGCGATATATTTCACCAGCATTCAATATCTCCGAAACTATTACTGATATCACCCTGATATTTTGTACGGTGATAAAGGGCACTACTAGAAGTTCACCTATGAGACTTTCAAAAACCTGGTAACTACAAAACCAACATGGCGGCGAAGCAAAGTTGAGAATATTAAATAGACTTCTCTCGCGATTTAACCTTCCAAACGCAATGTTTATACACATTGCAATGCACTGGCATCTAATATATTAGTTCATTCTTTTACATAACCTCAATATGTCGGCTGTGCGAAATATTTCACTGGCATTCTATATCTCCGAAACTATTACTGATATCACCCTGAAATTTTATACAGTGATAAAGGGCACTAGTACATGTTTATCTATGTCACTTTCAAAAACCTGTTAAGTACAAAACGATCATGGCGGCCAAGTGAAGTTGAAACATTTTGATAGACAAACCTCTCGATTTAACCATCCGAGTGCAGTGAAACTTGCTACGGTAAATGCTCATACAAATGTTAATCCACTGGCATCTAATTTATTTCAATTGTTTCTATAATCACAAGATGGCAGATGTGCGAAATGTTAAAATCTCTTTTTACTTCGTGTGTCCTAATTATGCAATTGAAATTTGAATACTACACGTACACAATAATCTTCATGTAAAAGTACATAACTCTAAAGGTGCCTAAAGCACAGTTGTTTCGGGTGATAGCAGAAGCCATGGGAAGCACTATGCAAGAAATGTGCAGAAACTTTCACAACCTCCACTGCCAATTCAATGCTGTTGCGAAAAATTAACGAGAAAAAACCTGGCGATGAAGGTGGCATTTAAGAAGAGTACTTGGGGGTATTTTGATGCATTAAAGTTTATGATTGGAAACTCAGATTGTGTGAGGGCCATCTCAAGTACACCACTTCAAGGAAATGTAGAGGAAAGTAAAAACGCGGCTTTTATTTTTAAGGGGAGTTGAGGAACATAGAAAATGTATTATATTTAAATATGCAGTGATTTTCTCATCAAACAATTAATTATGCACTACATGAATATGTTCAATACAAAAACTGTTTTTAAGTTTGCCATATATTTATCAAACAAAATTTCCGTAAAACACCTATATTTAAATTTACGAATATAAATAATTATTTTCTTTTTTAACAAGGCACACTCCACCACCACATATGCCAAACGCTCTCTTGAAGACATTTTAACTTCGCAACACAGCTCAATAAAACCTAGACGCACACTGCTCTCAGAACTTCTTAGCGCTGCTCTACCTAGTACATTTACGTTTGACAGTGTACACAGGTTCAGAGAGTGATCTAGGTAGATTTGTCTATCTCCACTCTACGAATGCTCTACCTAGGGAATATTACTCTACAGTGTACACGCACTCAGTTTAGCTAGAGTGGTCTAGCTAGACGTGCTCTATAAAAATCACTCTCCAGTGTACAGGCACCTTAAGGCCTACATAATATAAAAATCCAACATGGCGACCATCTGTAATATTAGACAGTTCTCAATATCTACGAATTTATTACAGCCAACAAACTGAAATTTTGTATGTTGATAGTGGCAATTAACATAAGTATGATATATGAAAATAGGCTGTATAGTTCTTCTCGGAACCACTTGTATTTTATTCAAGCCCTAGCCAAATTCACTTATTTACATAATTCTTTCTTTAATCTGTTCCTTGGTTCAACACCCTCAGGTCATTTTTGATTTTTGATAAATTTTCACACCGGAAGTACAGTAGTTATAAGGGCTTAAGTGAAACGCTGCATTGACTGACACTAGCGCTCGTAGTGGTAGGGAACGCAAACTGCTAATCTAATCGACTGGATATGGCTGAGTTTCATTGATTCACACTAGCACTCGTAGTGGTAGGAAAGGCAAACTGCTAATCTAATCGACTGGATATGGCTGAGTTTCATTGACTCACACTAGCACTTGTAGTGGTAGGAAAGGCAAACTGCTAATCTAATCGACTGGATATGGCTGAGTTTCATTGACTCACACTAGCACTTGTAGTGGTAGGAAAGGCAAACTGCTAATCTAATCGACTGGATATGGCTGAGTTTCATTGACTCACACTAGCGCTCGTAGTGGTAGGAAAGGCAAACTGCTAATTTAATCCACCAGATCTGGTTGAGTCTCCGATGAACAATCATCAGTGTACCACGTGCCATCGTGCCGGCTCCTCGTAAGAAAAGTTTAGTGCGTTACATTCCCATCTGCCCACGTATATCGTAATCCTATGAATGGTATATCAACGCTAACAGGACTTTCTTGAAACAATTCGCTCGTCAATGTTCAAATTACTCGTGCACCACCTATTTTAAAATGGATTTACTATTTCAGAAACGTGTGCGGGAGTGTGCATAACATCTCACCAATGTTATATCGTAATCGGATGAATGGTGTATTCGAAACGGCGCTGATTACTGCGATGGCATAATGATAGGGGTGCTATCCTGGCCTAATGTGTTATGTACTTCAATTGTTTCACTGCCGAATGATACAGGGTCATTATCTATGGGCGCCCCGATAAACACGGCAAGCCAAGCCGGCTGTGACTGGCGCAGATCATGGGCGCGCTTACCCGGTTCAGCCGGTGGTAGCGCGCACTTTCACACTTTTACCAAACATGTTCAATAATGTGTACTTACAGTGCTCATAGGCGATGCTGAAAATGTCCTCCCTCTCTTGTAACACACACCTGCCATCTTCTGATGAAAGAATGACTGTCAACTCCTTTATTATTTACGTAGCCTGTTTCCTTGAATAGTTTAGCGAGCCTCCTAATTGTACTGGCATTAGGCACAGGTCTTCCTGGAAACTTGATTCGAAATTTTCGTCTCGTTTCAGAACAAGATTTTCTGCTTTTCTTATACGAATTATGGATATACACACGTTCGCGCAATGTGAATTGGTGTCTAGGCATGACCAACAATCACAGTAATCACAATACTCACTAAACATGCAACACTAACGTCTAACCTTTGCATATACACGTCCAGATGAATGTCAAAACACGTGTGAACTAACGACATGGGTCAGCGGAGCGCGCCACACCGGCTGAACAGTGTACGCGCGCCCGCGAACTGCGCCAGTCACAGCCGGCTTAGCTTGCCGTGTTTATCGGGCCGCACATAGATAATGACCCTGAATATCAACAATTCCTGTTGACTTCATACTTTCGAAGCTACAGTAGTTTCTACCTCTTCGCATTTTATTCAGTTCTTCCTACATACCACAGACCCTTATTTCAAGACCTTTTACGTCAAAATATAATTCCAATGGTATTCGTGTATCAACTTTGGGCTAAACAAGGGAGGGTGATTGGACATTTCATTTAACAGAACATAATCGGAGCGCACAAACAATTTCTGAGTCGCTGTAAGCCATGTCATCCTAATCGCCTTATGGAGTGACGTCTTCAACAAGTAAGAACTCGCTGCACCGAGATCTCCTTGTAAAATCAATAGTGTTTAGGCCCAGCCCTTGACGAAGCTAGGGATACGAGGAACAGCTTACAGACAGCGCAATTATTACACCCAGGTGAGGCAACTATTGCCTCACGGTCATAACACAGCGACTGCAAGTCAAATACCGCTGACTACTGATGACCTAATTGAACCCTCAAATACGCAAGGGACCTTCGGGCCCGGGACAGTCTGACCGAGGAGACAGTGCAACGGACGGACGGAGGCGAGCGCCTCTCGGCGAGGCGATGCTACTCCCAACATGGACGACGGCTCGACGACAGGACTTCAGACCAATACTCCAAGGTAAGTGTGCTGAGCGCTATCCTTATCTCTATCCCCCAGACCTCTCACCTCATCAGCCTATCATTCGACTGCGATAAACAGTCCAACACATTCGGACAATGTTCTTTCATGTATTCGTTCTGAACGCCAAAGCTAGCCAACCTTGCATCCTCTTGTATTAGCAGTCCACGCGACCTTGGCAACCACGCACTTAGTTATCCCAATCTGTAAGTCAGCACCCAGCATGTACGGTCACCGCTCGTACGCTGACAGTGCAGGCGCTCCCGCCATGACTTGCCTTGCCTCCCTTTTTCCATACACCTCCCGCTTCCCTTCGACGAGTTTGATGCGGCACTTTCCTCTGGGAAACGTCCCCATATAACTCCCCCAAGCGAGTGCCCCACTCATTGAGTAGAGGCAGTCAAAATTCCCTACTCAAGAATCCATCAAAACTTAGGTGATCGAATATGTAATTAGGCTAAATATGTACTTTTTAGGCTACAATGTCACCTGATTTTCCACTCGCGAATGTTCCTCAATGTCTCTGTATCCATCAATTTTATTGTAATACCTGTAAAATTCTATAGTTCAATCATAGCGTATGGAAGAGGAAGTGTGCCGCATCAAACTCGTCGAAGGGAAGCGGGAGGTGTATGGAAAGAGGGTGGCAAGGCAAGTCATGGCGGAAGCGCCTGCACTGTCAGCGTAGGAGCGGTGACCGTACATGCTGGGTGCTGACTTGCAGATTGGGATAGCTAAGTGCGCTCTTCTCCTTACACCCATATGCCAACTGAAGAGAGTGCTGGTCTTCGGACCAGCAGCAGCACCGTCGATTGAGACAGCAACAGACGATACTTGTCATTAGTGCGCGTTACATTTGTGTCAAGTTATCGGAATTTGTATTGCTATCCATTGTCACTGATCGACAGTTTACATTGAAGTGTTCATGAGTGAGTCGAGTAGTGTGATTTGTTTTATGTCTTACCGTCTACATTGCTACATACTTATTCTTCCTTGAGACAGCCTGTTTCAGCGAGCGCAATATGCTCAGGTATTTCGTATACGGCTGTAGATCTGGATATCGATCGTCTTCAGGTAAGCAAAGAATGTTTAGTGTATCATTTAGTTGGATACATTGTGTGAATTATTTCAAAAGTGACGCAGTATTAATTATGCCAACCTTTCCGCCACGGAAAACCAACTGAAAATGTAGCTGCTTCGCTAGAACGTCTTAAAGATTACGGTTCTACACAAAGCACCACATATCTAACTACGAAGGCCCGTGCTCGATTCCCAGCTCTGCCAAGAAATTTAATTCTGATCTGAGGGCTGGAACGGGGTACACTCAGCCTCATGAGGCAAAACTGAGGAGAGGCAGGTTCGATTCCCAACTCAGCCATCCTATAAGTGTTTTTTCGTGGTTTCCCACTTCTACACCAGGAAAATGCTGGGATGGTTCCTACATTAGGCCACGGCCGCCTCCTTCTCAATCCTCATTTGAATTACTAGGCCTACACACACTAATACAGCCATCACAATAACACAGGTTGTATGTATGTCGACCCCTTATTATTCCCGGGGTCGGGGATGAGATGCGATGAATTTCTAAGTGGCGGATGGCTTTGTACGGCCGGATGCCCTTCCTGACGCCAACATCATGAGAGGAGTTAATGAGAGATGAAATTAATGAAGATTAATGAAACTGGGCAAGGACGTGGAAGGAAGCGGCCGTGGCCTGTCAGAAGGTACCGCCCCAGCACTTTCCTGGAGTTGAAAATGGGCGAACCAACGTAAAACCATTTTAAGTACGGGCGACGATGGTGCTCGAACCCACGTCTGCTCAGTCCGAAGAGAGCTTCTCCCCATGGCCTAGCGCTGCACTTTAGCGAGCGTAACTACCGCTGTCGGTCACAGTAACACAGGTTATCAGACAAATTTCACACACACCCAAGTATACGGGGCTACATGACCACGATGTCGCAAAGCCCCTACATGAATCAATAACAACATATTTAACGTACGGTACAGTATGTATCCGAAAGGGTTTATAACCTGTTGTTTCGAGTGGAATAGTGTGTACAGGAAAAATTATTGTGTGTTAATAGTTTAAGGGGGATGTGTTTTTTGAGTGTTTAGAGAGTTTAGAATCGATTCAAGTGAAGTCGTGAGATCATTTTGTGTGTTAACTAAACTAACTAGTACTTCTACTTCCGCACAAAGGAGATACTTACGTCCAAGATAGCAACATAATCTAGAAAATACTCCAATGTGTCCAGTTGATGAAATCATCTTTCAACGAGAGTTGCATGCTTTGGTTACTTACGTAGCCAGAACCAGTAGCACTGTGCATGCCTCTGTTGATCGAGGGACTCGGCGACACGAGCTTGCGGCACAGGCGTTACCAGTGCCATCTGTGCGGCGGTCCACGATAACTCATGAAGATCTATACGCTATGGTTCAATAGAGAAAATCTGGCCAGTGTGGAATATTTCCCTCACTTTTCTGTATCAACTGACCACGCGATCTGCAGAACTAGGTTAACGTGATTTGAGACGTGCATAGTTAGGCTATAACGCAAATATTTATATAACTCTTAGTTTATTGTTTAAAGTTGTGGCATCCTTGTCAAAATGCTATAATTATGAACACCGCCCTTCTGCCTTAAATACTGCTCAAGTTATGTATCCCGTCCAGGGTCGAACCCCAGACTCCATTCTAAACTAAAGGTTATGGTCATTCTTCCTATAGAAGGAACACCATTGCCCAATGTAATGCTATTATCAACGTGTTAACTGGAACAAATGCTCATTCTAGGAAACAAGGAAATGCTTCCTTCACAAACATGTTATCTTCAACACATGTGGTTTACTATCTGTAGATTATTATTTATCAAATACTTCCTAGAAGGACTTCAACACATGTGGTTTACTATCTGTAGATTTGTGGTGTTTGAAGCCATATTTTCAGTGTTGCCTTAGTAAACAAGAGTTTAGTGCTTTTCAGTCGGTCAACACGAATGTACCCAAAAGAGATGGGTTATGCCCTAATCCTGAAATAAATTACATGAGATTAATAAAACACTAGGTCCTCTTTCCAACAGCAGCAACTAAACAGGTTGTCTGACTGGTGTTAACTTGTATATATTGGATCGTCAAAGATTAATAAATACTTCTACAAACTAACCAACGAGTTCTCATTCATAGAAAGCAGATACTACTCATCAGAAGTAAGAACCACGAGACCTACTGACTTAGCAGTAGCAACGACTTCTTAGTACATCACTAAAGAAGACTGTTAAGCGACAAACTTAACTGGGGGCCCGGTCCGAGATAGGTAACGATTATCCTTGCCAGATAATCTACGAGTAAGTTGGTACAGTGTTCTGACAAACCTCACAAGGAGGCCTTTCGTCACTATACTAGCGACACCAAGGTACCTATCTTCAGTACTAGATGCAGTCATCGTTTCTATGAATCAGCCAGCAAGCCAGGAGTGGTACTGACAACCTCAGGGAGGCCTTTCGTCCACAAACGACTTCGCCAGCTTGAAGGAAGCAAGTTAGAAGTGGAACTGACAACGTACCAAGAGACGCCTTTCATCCACAACCAACTTTGCTAACTTAACGGAAGGAAGGAAGTTAGCTGACAACGTTCCAAGCAACGCCTTTCGCAACAACCGACCGCCATCGCCGTACGTGCCGACAACGCTCCAGAAGCGCTTTCCGACCACACGACGACACGAGAGAACCAACCGACTCCGCAGTTCCAAGAGGATGCAGCCAGCACTGATCATCTTTTCTTGTCTGTAAGTCAAACTCCAAATAATACCTTATTTGTGAACTAGAGTATTATTAGTAAAGCATGGTTCAATATTTCAAGTAACAAATTGGGAGAGCAACAACAATAATAATAATAAAACCTAAATAATACATTCTTTTCCTTTCAAACGAAAACAAATTACAGTTAACTTTAACTAGTAGAGTTTGCCTTGTCATTTCGATTTGAATTAAAATTAATAAACTTAAAACAAATAATAAATACATAATAATAAATATTTGTACTTTCTAGAAGAAATAATTTAGTGGGCTCTAATTAGCAGACCTTACACTCTTTATTTACTTTTGAATTAATATTGTAACTAAACAATTAAAACAAAAAATAAAAAATAAAGTTATATCATTTCCTAACAAAAGTGAGTTAGTGCAGCCCATACTGGTCTTTCGCTTGTCACTATTAGAGGAATTAATAAAATAATTAAATATTTATTATCATCATAAAACAACATTCTCATTTCAGAAGACATATCATTAATTTTATCATTTAACTAGTTCATATTGTGGAGAATCTAAACGAGATATCCACATATCATTAATTTTAGATTAATAATAATAATAATAACTAGATGAAACCCGTCAAAACATGACGGACAATGGAAAACAAAATTACTGAAGAAGCTTCTTATATAAGTTACATTCTTTGTACGATTACTTTTTAGCACTATTGCAACTTTAAGGGCGTCAAAAGATAGCACTCTCAGCATTGCAATATATTGCTGGTCATGACTGAAAACGTGATTAGGTCATCATCATCTTGCACAGTTTCCAGCCACTGGCCGGGTCTGTTTGGAACACAAGTCTCTCCAACGTCTTCTGTCTTCCCACCATCTCTCAGCCTCCACCCTTGTCCAGTCTCTCCTCTCTTCTTCACGATTTCTTCCTCCCCCTTCAGTCACCTGTCTCTCGGTCTCCCTCTTGGTCTCTTTCCTTCCCACTTCGTCTCGTGTATCCTGCTGGGTATCCTCTTCTCCTCCATTCGTTTTACATGTCCATACCATCTAAGTCTAGATTTCTCTATACCAGTCTGTAATGGTTCATCCTTCATTAATTCTCCGGTCCTCTCATTTCTTATTCTGTCCATCTTTGTAGCTCCAATACTGCTTCTCAAGAACCTCATCTCACTGGCCTGTATTTTGCTCTTCTCCCTTCCTTTCATAACCCAGGTCTCCGAGGCATACGTCAGGATAGGGACATTGTACGTCCGATATATGATCTTTTTGCTGTTCTGAGGGACATTCTTGCTCCATAACATGCTTCTCACACTCCTCCGGAATGCTTCTGCCTGTCTCCCCCGCTCATTTATTTCTCCATCGTTTCTTCCATTCTCTTGTATCAGGCTTCCCAGATACTTGAAACTCTCCAATTCCTTCGGCTGTTCCCCACCAATTGTTATTTCCGTTGTGGTTCTTTCCTTCTTCCTTGTTGTGATCACCATCTCACTCTTATTTATGCTAAATTTCATCCCATAACCTTGTATTATTCCTTCCCACACGTCCAACTGTTCCTGTACCTCCTCCTCCTTGTTTCCCCAAATCATCAAATCATCTGCAAGCACCATTACTTTCATCTTTCCTTCCCCAATTACTTGTGCCACTCGGGTCATTATGTCATCCATCACCACAATGAAAAGTAACGGTGACAGTGCACTTCCTTGTTTCAGGCCGTTTCTCTGTTCCAACCAGTCCGATCTCTCTCCTCCCACTTTCACACAGCTCACGCTTCCCTTGTACATCTCCTTTATCTTCCTTATAGTCCATTTTTATATTCCTCTATCCTCCAGGGACTTCCATACTTTGTTTCTGCATACACTGTCATATGCTTTCTCAATGTCCAGGAAGGCCATCAGTAGATCTGTTCCATACTCATAGTGCTGTTCTTGTAACTGCCTTACAGCAAAAATCAAATCCACTGTGGACCTTCCTGATCTGAAGCCATGTTGTTCTTCCCTCATCCCTCCTTCTATCCTTGTCCTAATTCTCCTTTCCAAAACTTTCTCAAACAACTTTGCACAATGACTCATCAGTGTTATTCCCCGATAGTTTCTGCATTCTGTTCTACTACCTTTCTTGAAGATCGGGACAATTATTCCCTTTTTCCAGTCCTCTGGGGTCTTCCGTTCCTTCCATGCTGTCTTCATCACTCGGTACAACCATTGTATCCCCACCTCTCCTGCTGCTCTCACCATCTCCACACTCAACTCATCCACACCCGGTGCCTTCCCTCCTTTCATCTTCCTCACTGCATCTTCCACTTCTTTCCATGTTAAGTCCTTTTCTGTTTGCAGTTCATCTACTGTACCTCTTCCCCGATTTCTTCCTCCTCGCCGTGGTTTCCATTTGGGTTCAGGAGTTCTTCAAAATATTATTTCCACATTTTCTTCAGTTCTTCCCTATTTTCTATCTCTTGTCCCCTTTTGTTCACCATTCTAACATAATCCGTAGGATCCTTCCGCCTCTTATTCTTTACCATCCCAAACAGGACCTTTTTTGCACCTTCACTATCCTGCTGGTCATGACTGAAAACGTGATGAGGTAAATAGCCCAATACGTTCAAGAGTTTCTCCTTGAGCTTGATTGATTTTGATAAAGTAGGCCGAGCGAATAGGAAATTGTTGCCTATTAAAAGAAAATGTACTGTAGGCTACCTGTAAGTGTTTTATCGGAAGGTGTTAAATCAAGTCGTAGGATTTGAGCTCTCTGCCTATTATTACTGCACCTATTATATCCGAATCCAAGCGATTTCTTACAATTAATATATTACCATATATGAGTCCTTGGGAAACGTTCAGATTTCTAAGAAGAATATCTACGGCTTAAACGTTCGAAGTATGTGGAGGCGAATCTCTTAATTCCAAGGAATTGAAAAATTCAATAATAGGGACATGAAGTAGCTGGCTTTCATCTTCAGTATCCAATCTGTTAACGCTGATGTATGTGTTTGAACTGCTGGATATAAGTTCAATGACTTTTAAATTAATATCATTACATTGTTGCAGCTTGGCAAATATTTTATATTCCAGCAGATCAATTTTACCCTCACAACAGTAAAGACCAAAGTAACCACGCATAGATTTTACGCAAGAGAAATACAATGTAGAAAAATGTTTACATTTGATCGTCAAGGACCTTACAGTACACTGTATTGCATAATATCTGGAATTGTTTCTGAAATGGCCCATTTATATTGGATTTTAAATGTGGCTTCGTATTATTCGATAACACTATAGTGTCCTGCAATAACGGAGTCGCTAAATATTAAATGGCAAATAATACTTCCATTGCCGAAATCAACTACGTAGTTAGACTCCGTACTCTAAACAAATAATCATTAAACAATTGTCTTATACAATGAAGTTCAACATGACCGTCCAGAGACTTTCATACTCAAGTTGGTTGGTGAGGAGAATGCGATGAGACTGATCGCTTAAAATAAATTCCTTATAATTGTTCCTGCCAGCGAAATTTTTTGCGATAGCTTGAAAACGCAGCTCAGAATGACGTTCTTCATTTTGTTATAAACAGTACGAAACTGCTCTAAATAAGCAATTTCCATCACCTGTTATAGGTTATGGCAGTACATTTTGCAGGGGAACATAGAATCACTTCACCAACTACTGGAATGACCATAGGCCTATACTCAATACTCACTTCGATAGTCACCCTAATGGAGGCAGTTTTTGAATTCTATGTCCCGTGCATGTCAAAAATCGTATTAACACATGGAGGCCCACCTATTCTTGTCTATCGCCCCGGAGACCCGGGTTACATTTCCTGCTCTGCCAAGAAATTTAATTCTGGTCTCAGGGCAAAATCGGGGTACATTCAGTCTCTTGAGGTATAACTAAGAAGAGGAAGGTTTAATTCCCACCTCGACAATCTTGGATGTGGTTTTCCGTGGTTTCCCACTTCCACTTAAGGCAAATACCGGGATGGTTCCTAACTTAAGGCCTTGGCCGTCTCCTTGCCATTTACCACCTTAATTACAAATACACACAGTAATGCAGCCATCACAATAACACAGGTTATCAGAAGAAAATTTCACACATACACACCCAAGTACACGGGGCTGAGTGACCAAGATGTCGGAGTCCTTCAAACGAATTATATTTGCCAAGTGTCTCTCATGGCGAAAGCAATTGTGGAGACGCGCGTGTGCCTGGAAAACTACTTTTTTCTTTAATATCGACGATGCATAATTATAACTTTTAGTCTAGGACGCTAATAACTTGACCACCGAAGCATTGGGAAGAAATTGCAATATTAAGGTACATAAACAACCTAGCCTACACATTCAACTGTCGGTTAATGTTCCTCAACATTTCCCTTCTTAAATATTCCCTTCCTTTATAATTTTCCATCACGTGAAAACATGCCATGTCTTGTGTTTTAAATATATCGATGCAATGGTGTTGCCATCTGCTGTCAGTTAATGGAACTATATGGGCGAATTACTGCCATCTGTTGTCAGTTATAGGAACTGATTGCAGATATTTAAACGGCGTACTGCGGACAACAGTTTGCTCTTTTGATTACATGCTGCAATGCAATGGTAAAACGAAAATAAAACGTATTTAGAGGGAATGTAGAAATAAGTATCTTTAACAGACATAAAACCTTACTGTTACTCCTTGATTAAACAATATTTCAGTGGTAAAAAAAAAATACTGGCGAGGGCTAGGATCGAACCGGCGCTTCTTGGAACCACAGTCAGTCGCCTTAACCACATGGCTACTGACTCACTCATGTATAGCAGCAGACGCAGCCATTCATTATATTCAAAAGCCGCTGTTTGAAGGAAATAATCAATTTCATTATCCAAATAAATCAATGGTGCACATTCGTATACGTTCATACTGTTATTATATTTTATTGTCAGAACTTGGTTAATGTATGTTTTCAATTACATGGAAGCTTATTAAATAACTTACATTTTAATGGACTTCTCACCGCCATTTTGTCATGACCCCAGGCGGATTGTGCGCATGCGTGAGGGCCTAGAATTCTGCTATTTTCTATATTAATTTAAAAATATACCGTAATATATTTGTTTATTTTAGAGACACTCTGCAAATCTGCATGCCAAGAGCTTTCGTTAGAATGTCTTACGAAGCCAATCGGTTAAGTCGTTTTCACAATCTCGTGTGTACAAAAAACAGCTTAGTGTTTTAAATATATAGATGGCAACAGAGAATTCTTTACTTTACAGGAATGATAAAAGTGAAATATGTTTCTACACTGTAATACCAATCGTAGGAAGGAAGAAACAAAAAAAAAACATATCCGAGGTGGGAATCGAACCCTCTCGACCATGCAAAGGATGGCAACAGAGAATTCGTTACTTTACGGGAATGAAAAAGTGAAATATATCTCTACAATGTAATACCAATCGTAGGAAGGAAGAAAATGAAAATTAAAAAAACGTATCCGAGGTGGGAATCGAACCCTCTCGACCATGCAAAGGATGGCAACAGAGAATTCGTTACTTTACGGGAATGATAAAAGTGAAATATGTTTCTACAATGTAATACCAATCGTAGGAAGGAAGAAAACGAAAATAAAATAAAACATAACCGAGGTGGGAATCGAACCCTCTCGATGGGAACAGAGAATTCGTTACTTGACGGGAATGATAAAAGTGAAATATGTTTCTACAATGCAATACCAATCGTAGGAAGGAAGAAAACGAAAATAAAAAACTTATCCGAAGTGGGATCGAACCCTCTCGATCATGCATAATACAAATTTCTGGCCAGTATCCTTATCCCCTTGGCCAACCAGACAACTATGTGACACTGCAGTATTAAGCTATCTAACCAGTATACACACTCAACCTGCACTTTATGTCCTTCAATTCGTGGTTTATTTAATATAATTCTATTTCAATGCATATTGTAAAAACATAACTAACATTATTGGAGACCCTTTTTAATTCTCATAAACAAAGATCTCAGTTAGACGCGACCGGAATCGCCATTTTCCTTGTTGAGAAAAGCCATTGTGCTCATGCGCGGCAAATATTACATATTTCTTTAACCATTTAAAAATATACCGTAACATATATTTTCCTTTTAAAGAAACTCTGCAAATCTGCATGCCAAGAGCTTTCTACAATGCAATACCAATCGTAGGAAGGAAGAAAATGAAAATAAAAAAACATATCCGAGGTGGGAATCGAACCCTCTCGATTATGCATAATACAAATTTCAGGCCAGTAATCTTATCCCCTTGGCCAACCAGACAACTATGTGACACTGCAGTATTAAGCTATATAACCAGTATACACACTCAACCTGCAGTTTATGTCTTTCAATTCGTGGTTTATTTAATATAATTCTATTTCAATGCACATTGTAAAAACATAACTAACATTATTGGAGATCCTTTTTAATTCTCATGAACAAAGATCTCAGTTAGACGCGACCGGAATCGCCATTTTCCTTGTTGAGAAAGGCCATTGTGCGCATGCGCGGGAGTGACAAATATTACATATTTCATTAATCATTTAAAAATATACCGTAACATATATTTTCCTTTTAAAGAAACTCTGCAAATCTGCATGCCAAGAGCTTTCGTTAGAATGTCTTACGAAGCCAATCGGTTAAGTCGTTTTCACAATCTCGTGTGTACAAAAAACAGCTTAGTGTTTTAAATATATAGATAACTTATTTCCTTTATTGTGAAAACCTAACCGGGGCTCTTTCACATATGTTTTGATTAATAATAATGATAATAATAATAAGTTATTTCCTTTATTGTGAAAACCTAACCGGGGCTCTTTCACATATATTTTGATCATTAATAATAATAAGTTATTTACTTTATTGTGAAAACCTAACCGGGGCTCTTTCACATATATTTTGATTAATATTAACACTTATAAGTAAGTAATTAACTTTTAAAAGTAACAACTGTTACAAAATTTAATCTAGCAAATTAAATATTTATTATAAACAATTTTGAAAACCGTCTTTATAAATTCAAACAAAATGCCTGAAACCGAGTTACTTTCAAAATTCGAATATGCTCAGATACAGCTTTTGCCTGAATTTAACGGCACTAATTCTTGCAGTCTTGACTATTTCTTAGCAAGAACAGAATCGTTTCTAAACACTCATAAGAGAATAGCGTCAGCTACAAACTCAGTATTAATAAATGACTTCCTATTTAACGTCATAAAGTCAAAACTAAAAGGTGAAGCATGTAGCATTCTTGACTTAGAAGCCAACAGTACTTATGAAAAATTTAAAGATAAACTCATAAGAAAATACGGTAACGTCAAAGACGAGAGACTTCTCATCCAGGAGATCTCTAATTGCTACCAGAAAAGAAACGAATCATACAATGACTATCATGATAAATTAGAAGGATTGACTTTGCAATGCAAAAGCTTATGCAAACTCAATTACCAAAATCAAATTTTGGAATTGAAATTAAGAGAACTTGAAGAGTTAAGCCTAAACACGTTTAAAGCAGGAGTTTTGGAACCCTACCGTTCATACTTAAGATATGCACAGATTACAGACCTGAATCATTGCCTCAGGTTATGCAGGTCTTATGATAACGATCGCGCCCATGAAGATTACATGGACCAACTAAGAGGAAAACTACCTCCTAGCAAGTTTCCAACAGCTCGACCACTAGGCCACTCAGCACACAATCCATTCTCGAATTTTAACCCAGCTCCACCAAGGAACCCATTTAACCAACCTTTCATTCAAAATCAAACCCACAGACCCTTCTTTAAAGATAAACCACAACGAATTTTCGGACACGCTCAAGCTCCGAACACTCAGCCCTTCAAGCCACCAAACTCTATGAATCGTCCTTACCCAACTCCCAATAATATTGGCCGACGTTTCACACCCACTAACCAGCAAAGATTTCCACAGCCGATGTCCGGTGTTTCAACCATTAGAGGTAATCTGAATGCTCACTTAGAACCTTCAGAAGACATCGAACAGGAAGCTTTAGGTCCCACACAGCAATCACTAGAGTATGTAGATGAGTACAACATAAAAAACTACCCGAAAGAGTACGACACTCAGTACTATGAATATGAGTACGATACAGAGGAACAGTCTCAGGATTTTCGCTTGGCCCAGCCATCAAAATCGAAGACTTAAATAATTTAGGTAGCGCAGATTTCGCTCAATTAGACGCAAAGATTGACTACGCATCGAACCTAGTCACTCTCAACAGCACAGACATACCGTTTCACTTTCATTCTTCACATAATCAAGTGAATCATTTTCAACCCACGGTAGATACAGCTAACACTGCGATTCCCGTCAATATCGAAAAAGAAGAAGAGTATGTTCTGAATTTTAAATATGGTGAAATGTATCTCTTAGATGCCAAAACTCACCAAGCCATACAGCCCACAGAGAGACAACTAAAACACGAGTTTAAGGAACCAATTTTAGTTGAGCCAATGGAAATAAATTCCATTACATACGGTAACATTCAAGAATATCCCCACACAAAACCAGGAGAGTCTGATTACGTCAAAGACAAAACTAACTATGTCGCAGACGCACTCTCTAGAGTAGAGATTAACATGGCTGATGAAGCAGCTTCAATCATTGCCATCTCCGGAGATGACACCTACCAAAATGATATGGATAATGAAACTGTCCATTCAAACCAAGCAGACCCCATATTCACATTGAAAATATCTGAACGGAACTTAAACCAAAACCGCAATCAGATTATTGTAAAATATGGTAATTATCCCAAGGTACTTAAACAAAACCTGTTTAAAAAATGTACCAGACACATAATGATTGTCACAAAGAAGAATCTTCAGGAAGATTTAGCAAATCACCTCCTCAAAATAATAGTAACTTCAAACAAGTAGGCTACTTATTTTGACGATATCACTCTCGAGATCCCATTCATCAAGGCATGCCAGAAGCTATTTACATCTGAACTAATCATTATCAGGTCAGCCAAATTCTTGGAAGACATTGAAAGCCCCGAAACTCAGAGACAGCTGATTTCACACTATCATTCTGAAAACCACAATGGTATAGTAGAAACTTACGAACATCTTAAGACCAAATACTACTGACCACATTTAAGAGAACAAATTAGGACAATCATCAATCAATGTAACCTCTGTCAAAGAAACAAATACGAGAGACACCCTAACGAGGTATCGAACCAAGGTCCCATCACCGCCGATCACCCTTTCTCTCAAATTCACATCGACACGTTTCACTTCGAGCAAAGTCGCATATTAACTATAATTGACATTTTCTCAAAGTATGGACAAGCCTACATTTTACCAAATGGTACAGGTCTGGCCACACTAAGCCAATTACAAGTTTACTTTTCCCACCATGGATTCCCAAGGAAAATCACACATGACCAAGGAGGAGAGTTCGCAAACAATGTCATAAAAGAATATTGTAAAGCCACGAACATCGAATATCACGCTACTACCCCTTTGAATTCTTCATCTAATTCCCCAGTAGAAAGACTGAATTCGACCCTTCTAGAGAAACTTCGTATCTCCAGAGATCACGATAAGTTCACTCCGCTCTCAGAGCTCGTGACCACCATAATCACGAATTACAATTCTTCAATCCATTCCACTACTAAACAACCTCCTTTCAACGTTCTATATGGACCATACTATAAGGCTTTAGACCACGTCTTCTCGCCATGTCCCAAAATCAATGAATACATTGAAAGACAAGGAAATCAGTTGAAAATTGTAAAAGAGAGTCATACTAAACCAAACACCGACACTTTCAATCATAATTACCAAATTAATGAAACTGTCTACGTATTAGATCCCCTCACCAGAAACAAGAAATCAAAAAACCTGTACAACGAAGGTATCATTACCAAAATTGAAGAAAACAGGGTATACTGTAAAATGAGAAACGGTAAAACTCATGTAAGGAATTTTCGGGACATTAAACCAAAAAGAAAATTTCTTATTCCAGATTCCTCCCTGGATATGGCACCATCATCACACAGCCCATCCAGACACAAGGATTCTATGCCGACTCATTAGGACCAGCCTTAATAATTAACGATTATCACCGGTTCATGTTTCATTTCAATTTAACGAGTTTAAAAGAATCTTATAATAATATTCAAGACACTATCTCAAGTCTCATGTCACGAAGCAATAATACATTTCCTTACCTAATATCAGAATTAAGAGAATCAATTAAAGAAACAAAAAAGGAATTAAATAAGTTACTACCTGCTACACCTAGAAGTAAGAGAGGTCTTATAAATGGTTTAGGTAGTATAATTAAATTCATATCAGGTAATCTAGACCAAGATGACCTAGACAACCTACAAGAACAATTAGAAGCATTAAAACAAAGTAACGCCAAAGAAATTAAACATATTAATAAATTAATATCATTCAGTAACTCCATTGCTCAAAAGTTCTATAATGAAATGAACCATGTAAACTATAATATGAAGGTAATTAAAGGTATTTTACAAGAAGACGACTTCAAGATTAACCTTCTGGAACATCAACAATATGTGCTCTTGTGTACGAACAAATTAGATAAAATCATAAAAGTATTGCAAGATACTATTAGCTTGTCATTTAATGAAATGACAAATATCAAGATGTTCTCCCAAAAGGATTTAACAAATGTTGTAAAACATTTACAACTAATCTACCCAACAAAAACTATAATTCATACTGACCAGTATCATCAATTTGAGAACCTTAAACTGTCAAAAACGCAAGTTCCCATGATGAACGAAGAAATGGTTGTAATATTATATATGCCAATCACTGATGCTAAAACTTATACATTGTATAAAATTTCTCCTGTACCTAGCAATAATCTAATATTAATCCCTCCGGAAAAATATTACTTGCAAGGACCTACCTTAAGATGGTCTAACACACCTTGTATAAAAATTACTCAATATTACGCATGTATACTCTTTAATACTAGAATAACTTCATGTAATTTAACGGACACTACCAGATGTCAATTTGCCACTGTCAAAAACGAGGTACAACTATTTCAACCACTAAATAAGAAGCATAGCCTTTTCTCTAGTAAAAATCCTCAAATAATCTTGCAAACCTGCCCAGAATCTCAGAGAACTATAAAATTAGCAGGATCATATGTTATCTACTCAAACGAGTCTTGCCCTATTACAAGTATGGGCATAACTTTGCAACAGCAACCTACAAATTATGTGCACCTGTTTCCACTCCTGTCAACTCCAAATGATCCATACGTTAAAACCGAAATAAATTTCCATTCATCCCACCTCGATGTGAAAGGAATGAAGTTTGATTTAAAACCCATTCCAGAATACAATACTAAAATGAAAACTTTTGTGTCTGTGAACACAAGTATTATAATACTTATTTTCTGTGTTGTTATGTTAATATTTAGAACAAGAATATATCAAGGTATTAAATCTGCAAAGAATAGACTTAAGAAAATTGTTATCGAGGACGATAACGAGCAACAAAGGGTGGAGGAGTTATGTATCCCGTCCAGGGTTGAACCCCAGACTCCATTCTAAACTAAAGGTTATGGTCATTCTTCCTATAGAAGGAACACCATTGCCCAATGTAATGCTATTTTCAACGTGTTAACTGGAACAAATGCTCATTCTAGGAAACAAGAAAATGCTTCCTTCACAAACATGTTATCTTCAACACATGTGGTTTACTATCTGTAGATTATTATTTATCAAATACTTCCTAGAAGGACTTCAACACATGTGGTTTACTATCTGTAGATTATTATTTATCAAATACTTCCTAGAAGGACTAAGGAAATGGCCCTGCACATTTCCTCATATGATTACTTAATCTGTTATTTCCAGATGTATTAACAGCAACAGCTATGAGTGATCAAATTCACGGAACTGTCCATATCCTGTAAGATATATATTTCCACATACATGTTATCTAGTACGCCCCTCCACTGTGACGCACTTTGTTATGAAGGGATTTTGTATAAAAGACCTGGGCTGAGAAGCAAAGGTCCTCTTTCCAACAGCAGCAACTAAACAGGTTGTCTGACTGGTGTTAACTTGTATATATTGGATCGTCAAAGATTAATAAATACTTCTACAAACTAACCAACGAGTTCTCATTCATAGAAAGCAGATACTACTCATCAGAAGTAAGAACCACGAGACCTACTGACTTAGCAGTAGCAACGACTTCTTAGTACATCACTAAAGAAGACTGTTAAGCGACAAACTTAACTCTCACACTGCCAATCTTTGTATAGTTCGGGGCTGTCAGAAGTGCGGCAAGGATACACATCTGCTAAGCGACAGATAATACGTTACTAGCCTAGTGATAATATTACCATTCAAGATCTGCACTGGGACTAAGCAGATGTTTTTACAGGTTAATTAGCCCGGAGATTAGTCGTCCGTCCTTCTCGGACTGCATTTTCACTGGTCGCCTCATCCTCCCAATGACGCCAAACTGAGCCCCGACCTAATCTATAGTCGATGTTTTTGGTTTATCTAACCATGTTATACGGTCTTAGCTTGTATGAATCTGGAACTTCACATATTCGATAGCCTTACGGCTATTGTCAGACACAATACCCAGGAGGAACTCAAATATAATATTATGTTCTGCCCGAGGTTAGACCAGCACGGGCTTATCTTATAACAATAGTGTGCAAAAAAATAATATAATATTGGGATTAGTTTATATGATTAACTGAGGATATTTCAGCACAATCTGCAGCGACTACGTCAATTCAAGCTATTCCCTGAATTATTTGGTTGAGCTGTTTGCCGTGAACTTTCTTCTAGTTATTAGTCCAGTCGCCCAGTCTCCGGCTCTGACATTTCTCGTGAGGGAGAGACCATTACACCATGGGAGAGACAGTGTTGCCGGCTCAGAACCGCGAAATATAATGAACGTGGTGAAGGTTCCAGCAGCGACAGAAATGTTCATCAAGAGGAGGAAAATGTGAAATGAAAATCCACAGCCTGCTTCCAGTCTCCGACCGGGTCAGGAATGGAATGAATGAAGCCCCCATCTAGCGGCGAGGATATGGACTGTGCCGGCTGCCGAGGCCTGACGCACTCCTCTGGGGCAATGATTAAATGAATGACAGATGAAATGAAATGATAGTGGAGAGTGTTGCTGGAATGAAATGTTGACAGGAAAAACCGGAGTACCCGGAGAAAAACCTGTCTGCCTCCGTTCTGTCCAGCACAGACCTCACATGGAGTGACCGGGATTTGAACCACGGACCCAGCGGTGAGAGGCCGGCATGCTGCAGCCTAAGCCACGGAGGCTTCAGGAGGAAAATGTAAGGAATTCAAATATTTGGGTATCAAGCTCCAAACAAGTGCTACATGTCTTAGATAGTATCATGTGATAGAGAAATCAACGCAAGCGGTACGGGCAATGCATGAAATTACTAAGGATACTTGAGAACCCTCTGCTTAGAGAGAGCAATGGCTCCTTTCAAAAATAAAATAATGCCTATTCTAATATATGGCATTGAAGTCATTTGGCAACACCTAACAGAGAATAACCTTTCCTCACTAGAAAGCGTGAACGCTTTGTTCATAAAAGAAGCAATCGGAGTGTCAAACCAACGAACTTCAAAGATACTAGTAATGTTTAAGCTCGTTGTGTCAAACACTGCCAGGTTGCGATTCGTCTACCTCCTGGCACGAGAATCATTTTTTATGGAAGACCTTAGAAACTTTTTACCTCTACCAAACACCAGAGCCTTGGAAAAACTACTAACATTTTTGAAGAAGAAACGAGAAGACATACCTCAAGAATTTCATAGAACCGGAGCCATGATCGACCGGACGTGGACAACAGCCAACTTTGAGTTGAGGCATGTGCTTACACGCCTGGCGGTCCATGGTTTTCACCACCTTATTTGCATTAGCAAATATTTCCATGAACCTACAGTTACGTGTATATGCCAACTATGTGGAGAAGCATGTGATCGCTACCACTTAGAGCTCTGTAAGAAAAGGACAAAATCAATCAAAGACTATGCAACTCAAAGTGCCACAGCGCAGTTTTAGTATACGTGTTTATACTTTATTTTTGATGGCTATTTGGCTGCAATAAAAGTATTATTTTAATGAACGTGGACTACAGAAAATATGCACATGTTTTAAATGAGATCCTTCACTGCTGTAAACACGTACATACATATCTGTATATTACCATACCATATCATAATCATGATAATATCTATAGAATATGTATTTAAAATAAATAGGCCATATTAAATTAACTTACATATTGCCTGTCTTCGAGTGGAGACAAGTCACATAGCTCGTAAATATCAGTTCTTTTAGCATTTGACTCAAGCTGGTTCACCCCTCCCTCACCCCCTTCGAATAAACCAGCTTCATTCAAGGAAACGAGAAGCTTCTCCCGAGTAGAAAATTCCTTCCTCGTAGTCTATAGGCCTAAAATTGATAAATATGCTGCCTAATCGGGCCCTTCTGAAATTTATCCGGTGATGTTTAAGGGCTAGCTCGTGCTTACCAGGAGTGCGTAGCACTGCAAACGGTGAGTATATTTACTTGTAGTTACATATGTCAGCGTCACAAACTATCACTTCGTAACAAGAACAAGGGCCTTCCATTGTCTCGTTCTTTCTCAAAGTATCCACTCAGCCTGTAAATTAAATCATGGCTTTGACTTTTATAAGTGCCAATTTTTTCTTCGATTCTGACAAACCACTGAGCATATTACTAACGTAATGTCCGGCTCCGTGGCTAAATGATTAGCACGCTAGACTTTAGCCCGAAGTGCCCCGGGTTCGATTCCCGAGCGAGCCATCCGGGATTTCAATCTCCTGGGGTTATTTCCCGTGGCTCGGGGACTGGGTGTATGTGACGTCTTCATCATCACTTCATCCTCATTACGACGCGCAGGTCGCCCACGGGCGTCAACCAGAAAGACCTGCACTCGGCCTCTCTGGAGGCCACAGATCATTAATTTATTAACTAACGTAATAGGCTTATTCGGCTTGCCGTTAATCGCACACACACAAAATGACAAAGCTAACAAGAACTGCAATAACACAAAGAGCAACTGGACTACAGAAAATAGACTTGGCAAACACGCGCTAAATTCAAACACCGCTTACCAGCAAACCCACTAATTGGCAGTAAGTAAGAAAGGAGTACGAATCTCTCGCAGCTTCGCTAACATAGATGGAATTCCACTGCGATCGAAGAATTTAGGTCTTGTAACCGCAAACCGTCAGAGTAACAAAATAATGCACGATATTGGAAACGGACTGTGGGATTTTCACGTTACATAGTTAAGATACTAGAGAAGAATCATGGCAAGTTTCAAGGATCTATTAACAGCTTCTCACTGAGTACAATGGTCTCTTTCCCCCACCACTCCCCAACGTCAGGGCCGGGGATCCACTTCCTAAAGTGAGCTACAGATGTCCGTAGTATTTCAGCGTTATCAACCGACTTAGATACATCGTGTCAGCACACAATGAATTGGAAAAAACGATCTCTTCAGTGAAGCATACCATCATTATAAACCATTCCATACAAAGTTTATATTATTTCTATCAGTAAGCTATATTCTCCAACTCAGGCCCCGGGCTAAGATGATAGACGCCCTGGGCAAATGGTGTACTGGCGCCCTTTCTCTCGTTTATGTGTTATAAAAATAGCATAATAGTTTTTCTTTCCTACAAACAACTACGTTACTAATATTGTATCACATGAAATAATACGAAAAGTAAGTCGTTCATAAAATTGTGTAGCCATTTATTGAAACATTAATCACACTAAAAACCAAGATTACAAATTCGGAATTTCAATTTTAAAAGTACAATATACAGAAACATTTCAAATCAAAGGTTTTTTTTTCTGGCTTCTAACTTTGCAAATTTATTTATGATATCAGAAAAGTCTGTCCTAAGGGTTACTTCTTTTTCACATGACAATAACAATAGAGAATTTTGTTTGTTGTCTGAAAGAGTTGATCTTTTCACATTCTTTAGCCGAGTCAAAACAGAAAATCCTCTTTCTGCGGAATAGTTGGTGACTGGTTAAGTCAGAAATATTCAAGTTGCTACCTCAAGATTAGGGAAAGTAGTTTCTAATATTTTTTTTATGACGTATTCATATATGTCAAGAATGCTAGTAAATTCTTCCTGTTCCACATACATTTTGAAGTGCTGACATTCGTTTTCAAATTTACTTCCGATGTCATTATAGTTGAACTCATAGAGTTTATACTCAGCCTGTGATATGACATCTTTCTGCGATCCCTTTTGTACAAGAATGTGTGTGATATGTACTTTTATTTTATATTCGCGTAAATTATTAGTTATTTATCCTACATTTCAAAGATTTCCATGTCATATTTATTTTTAATGTAGGGATTGTTGGGTCAACCTTTTTCTGCGTTCAGCGGCACCTAAATTTCGGCGCCCCCTTTAATTTGGCGCCCTGGGCAAATGCCCAGTATGCCCGTTTATAGCCCGGGGCCTGCTCCAACTACTGAAGTATAGGTCAGGCACGAGAGGTCAGCTGCCATCTTGTCATGTGAACGAGACGGCTCAGTTCCTTTAAGTCACTGCTACAGTATCATCATCATCATCATCTTCTTCATCATCATATATTATTTGAGTAGTATAGATCCCTTCTGCGACGCTCACAAGTGACCGATCATGAAAACATGAGCATTCAAATGAAAGAGAATAGACATCAGCAGTGACGAATTGCATTCTAATTTCATAAATATCTATAATTTCCTTAAAAAATGACTTTTAACAGAATGTACGAAGTGTGCGATTTGCAGATACTGTTGCTGTAGGAAAATACGCTCCATAATTGCGGTCCACTTCACATTTGTCCGCTGTGACACCTGTTTCATGTCATTTTACTCAGAGGTATTTCCTTTATCATTTTAGATGGATTTCAGAAACAGTAAATCAAAGGAATGAGCACTCAAATCGTATGATTTCTTAAATATCGAATAACCTGTGAGTGTTAAGATGATACAATTTCAAGTGCCTTCTTAAGTTAGGGAACGTAGAACTTGGAATTCTAACTCAAATGTAAATATTGTTCCATAATCATTTGGTTGAAATAGAAACATAACAACCTTTCTCCTTAAGTCTCTCATTATAAACCTATAGACCTCGTGCGCCTCGCTGAATTTTGACCGCTGGCGCCCCTAGCGGATGCTTGTGCAACACGTAGGATGAATGACTGACGCAACTGCCTTTGAGTCTAGGCAAGCAAGCAATTATATTTACCGCTCCAATGTCGTGCTCTGTTGAAGTTTTTGTTGGTTTTGAAAGGATACAGTGGACTCAGACTTATTTCAGACCTTCCACCCTGAAGAAAGGTGCAAAACTCAATGAGAGTTGGCATGTACTCAGAGAGAAACGTCGGTAGGGGAAATTGCCGGCGTATGTTTGAGAGAAACAAACATAAATCAACCACCGTATACTGTCAAACTTCAAGTAAGCATTAAAATATTATATATTTCCTATGATACTTTTTTTTAGCGTATGGCTTTTAGTGCCGGGAGTGTCTGAAGACATGTTCGGCTCGCCAGTTTTGTAGCTGCTTCGAGACGGACACCCAATGGGTGAGCTACAAGTACCGTTGGGGAGGGAAGGAGGGAAGTTGGAATGTAAGGAATGTAAGATGGGAAACCACAGAAGACCATCTTCAAGGTTACCGGCGGGGGGATTCGAACCTCCTCGCCTCTCGGATGTGAGCGACTGCCAGCAGTCATGCTGTAACGACCACGGCTAACTCACCCGGTAACTGAGGGGTTAGTTATTGAGATACAGGACCGTGTCATTGCAGTAAAAAAATTATAGAAAGCACATCCTTAAAGATGATGATTCGATGATCGATGTCGTAGATGCACCTCATCACATGATCGGTGGCCGCTCATCGCTGGATGGTATAGAGGCACATGGATGTTGCTAAAATCAAGAGCTAGCTGTATAATTTGTACTTCTGGATACTAGCGTGGTGTACTACAATTACCAGCCTGACAACGTGCATGAATATGGGCATCATAAAATGTATTGGGATGGACCTATTTTAACCGACCAGAAAATCTTGGCCAATCGACCGGATATTGTCTATCTCAATAAAATAAACCAAAATGTCTACTTGATAGACTACCCAGAGTTATGAAACAAACAAGTACGCACCGTTGGATGAAGAGATACGAATACTAAGGGGACTAAAATGCTTGAGAATTTTGCCGGTGGTAATCTCTTCCGGGGGAGTTTTTCCAAAGATGTTAGTAATGGCTTTGTAAGAACTGCAATCGAAATATCTAATTGCCAGAATACAGAAGTAAGTGCTTTGGATACCTGACATATTGTTAGGTTATTTCTATCACAGTAAGATATACATGATATTTGACAGCGAAATCGATATCTTGTAGACTGAGTGAAACCATATTGATGAGAAATTAAAGATATTGATAATAATAATAGTAACAAGAAGTTCCGTGACGAACTGAAGAGCCTACTTTTCTTTAAATTATGATGCATGCCAATTATTAATCTATATGGACCTATCTAGAATAATGTCAAAATTAAGTTGGTAATATCGAAATATACCTGGTATAATGTAGCCAAATAGAGCACTACAGTTGGCAGCCCCGGTGACTGAATTTATAATCTTAGTTCCATCTCTTAAGGTACAGAACACAAAATTTGGTTGATGACCAATGGATAGCATGGACGTTACATGCAGTTAGACATTGGATCTATCAGCGCGAGTAAAATCATGTTGGCAATAATGTCATGCATGTGTTGGTCAGAAATAATCTGAAATATTATGATCTATTGTTGTGCCAATTTTGGATAAAATCCATTTGTTAGTATATAAGTTACATGTTTTTATTAAATTGGACTTATCAGCAGGCTTAGAATCATGTTGGCAGCACTGACGTATATTAGTTACTCCAAATTAATCTAGAATGTCAGGTACTATACGTGTGCAAAGTATAGAGCTATTGGCTTGTATTCTTTGTGATATATTGATATTAGTGTAAAAAAATAGAGAGAACATTTATTAACAGTTGGCAGCCCTGGTTGCTCTTAAGAATACCCCTAGTCATATCTGTTATGCTACACATAGCACATACAAACTTTGGTTGAATTCCAATTGATACTATAGAAGATACGTGTATTTAAAAATTGCTCCTATCAGCAGGCTTAGAATCATGTTGGTAGCACTGACGTATGTTAGTTACACCAAATTAATCTAGAATGTCAGGTACTATACGTGTGTATAGTTTAAAGCTGTCGACTTGCATACTTTCTGATATGTTGGTATTTGGATTAAAGAATAGAGAGAACATGTATTGACAGTTGGCAGCCTGGTGGGACTTAGAAATATGCTCAGTCATATCTGTTTATGTACACATAGTACATATGAAATTTGGTTGAAATTCAATTGATAGTGTAGAAGTTATATGCCTTTAAAAATTGAACCTTTCAGCAGGCTTAGACTCATTTTGGCCATAAATGGCTTCCTGTAAATTAAACTGAAATATTATTGGGTATATTGGCTTTCACGGCCGGTGAATTAAAACTCAGCAATTCTTCTAGGTTTGTGCCGTGTCTTGTGTGGGGTTTCGCCCAGGACACCAAGCTAGGCTCATCGGCGGGCTCTTGGTGTCCCCGCCCGGACCCCCACAGGAGTGACGAACTGCGCGCCACCTCCCTTTATATAAGGTGCAACTGCACCACTTGACTACGAGAACTAAAAGCTCAAGCAGCCTTAACCTCCCTATGAAGGCTTCCAAAAAGATGGGTATATTGGCTTTCACGGCCGGTGAATTAAAACTCAGCAATTCTTCTAGGTTTGTGCCGTGTCTTGTGTGGGGTTTCGCCCAGGACACCAAGCTAGGCTCATCGGCGGGCTCTTGGTGTCCCCGCCCGGACCCCCACAGGAGTGACGAACTGCGGGCCACCTCCCTTTATATAAGGTGCAACTGCACCACTTGACTACGAGAACTAAAAGCTCAAGCAGCCTTAACCTCCCTATGAAGGCTTCCAAAAAGATGGGTATATTGGCTTTCACGGCCGGTGAATTAAAACTCAGCAATTCTTCTAGGTTTGTGCCGTGTCTTGTGTGGGGTTTCGCCCAGGACACCAAGCTAGGCTCCGGGCGGGGACACCAAGAGCCCGCCGATGAGCCTAGCTTGGTGTCCTGGGCGAAACCCCACACAAGACACGGCACAAACCTAGAAGAATTGCTGAGTTTTAATTCACCGGCCGTGAAAGCCAATATACCCATCTTTTTGGAAGCCTTCATAGGGAGGTTAAGGCTGCTTGAGCTTTTAGTTCTCGTAGTCAAGTGGTGCAGTTGCACCTTATATAAAGGGAGGTGGCGCGCAGTTCGTCACTCCTGTGGGGGTCCGGGCGGGGACACCAAGAGCCCGCCGATGAGCCTAGCTTGGTGTCCTGGGCGAAACCCCACACAAGACACGGCACAAACCTAGAAGAATTGCTGAGTTTTAATTCACCGGCCGTGAAAGCCAATATACCCATCTTTTTGGAAGCCTTCATAGGGAGGTTAAGGCTGCTTGAGCTTTTAGTTCTCGTAGTCAAGTGGTGCAGTTGCACCTTATATAAAGGGAGGTGGCGCGCAGTTCGTCACTCCTGTGGGGGTCCGGGCGGGGACACCAAGAGCCCGCCGATGAGCCTAGCTTGGTGTCCTGGGCGAAACCCCACACAAGACACGGCACAAACCTAGAAGAATTGCTGAGTTTTAATTCACCGGCCGTGAAAGCCAATATACCCATCTTTTTGGAAGCCTTCATAGGGAGGTTAAGGCTGCTTGAGCTTTTAGTTCTCGTAGTCAAGTGGTGCAGTTGCACCTTATATAAAGGGAGGTGGCGCGCAGTTCGTCACTCCTGTGGGGGTCCGGGCGGGGACACCAAGAGCCCGCCGATGAGCCTAGCTTGGTGTCCTGGGCGAAACCCCACACAAGACACGGCACAGACCTAGAAGAATTGCTGAGTTTTGAAATATTATTGTCTATATGTGTGCTAATTTTGGATTAGCTCCCTTGCATACCTTCCAAGATATGCAACATGGAGCTCAAATTTCAAGCGTGGTTTTTCATCAGTTGGTACCACTGACATCATTTTCAAATATGGGCTTGAAATAATCAGTATATATCTTTACTCATACCAAATTTGGTTTCGATTGCTATAGCCGTTTAGGAGTTGATAGGGGGGGGACCCACACACAGACAGACAGACAGACAGACAGACGGACAGAAGGACAGAAAGACAGACAGATATTTTCCGGGATCGATCTCATAAGTCTACTTTCTCCTCTATTTTGCAAAATGTGAAAAGTAGGCTAAAAATGCAACTTGAGTGTGTGCAATAGTCCTTGCAATTGTATATAACCCCGGTGCTTAGCCGTGGGTCATAAATAGCTCACCAAGACTGCCGTGGAGAGCTTCAGCAAGTGAGAAGATCGGAGGTTCAAATCCCGGCGATGACGGCGGCTCATGAGTTCTCCCCACACCTCTTCGGGCAAATGCCGGAATAATAACTTAATTCATGTCTCGGCGCACCGACCTTAGTGATCACAGTTACATACCTTACTACATACACCAGATAAACATAGGTTAACAGACTGATTGAACACACAAGTAAACGGAGCTGATGATCAAGATGTTCCAACAACAACAGCAACAACAACAATTGCCGAGGAAACCACAGTATGAAATTGCTTATTTGCGTCACTCGAAGGTTATCTACGTGACCTCGACACAGCCAGTGTTGGAGAAGATTCAACTCCGCGGGGAACATCATAAGTATATTCTTATCGTATAAATACAACATGACGTATGATGGAGAGGCATCCTCTCTGCAATCAGGTAAGCTGAGCTGAGTTAACTCATGTTAACTGTCTCATCACATATCATAGGAGAATGTGGATACAGCTGTTGCTGTTGTTGTTTTTATCTTCAGAGGATTACCGACATTGTGTAATTTAGCCCCGTCCACTTGTATGTGTTTGGAATGCGTCTGATAAACTGTGTTATTTGGGTGGCATCAATAGAGAGAATGCTTGTTATTGTGGCTAGGCTTGGGGAAGGAGGTGGCCATGGTCTAGATAGTTAAAATCCCGATATTTTCCTGAAGTAGAAGTAGGGAAACCACTGAACATCACTTCTAGAACAGGAGAGGTGGGAATCTAAATCACCTCCATTCAGTTATGTCCCGTTCTGATGTCGTGGCTAGCACTGTTAGCTGTCACCCCTGAGGTCCGTGTTATAGACCACCTCGTGGTGTAGTAGCTATCATATTTGGCTGCCACCCCTGAGGTCCGGGTTATAGACCACCTCGTGGTGTAGTAACTATCATATTTGGCTATCACCCTTGGGGTCCGGGTTATAGACCGCCTCGTGGTGTAGTAACTATCATATTTGGCTGCCACCCCTGAGGTCCGGGTTATAGACCACCTCGTGGTGTAGTAAGTATCATATTTAGCTGTCACCCTTGAGGTCCGGGTTATGGACCACCTTGTGGTGTAGTCGCTATCATATTTGGCTGGCACCCCTGAGGTCGGGGTTATAGACCACCTCGTGGTATAGTAACTATCATATTTGGCTGGCACCCCTGAGGTCCGGGTTATAGACCGCCTTGTGGTGTAGTAACTATCATATTTGGCTGCCATCCCTGAGGTCCGGGTTATAGACCACCTCGTGGTTTAGTAACTGTCATATTTCGCTGTCACCACTGAGGTCCAGGTTATAGACCACCTCGTGGTGTAGTAACTATCATATTTGGCTGCCACCCCTGAGGTCCGGTTTATGGACCACCTTGTGGTGTAGTCGCTATCATATTTGGCTGGCACCCCTGAGGTCCGGATTATAGACCGCCTTGTGGTGTAGTAACTATCATATTTGGCTGGCACCCCTGAGGTCCGGGTTATAGACCGTCTTGTGGTGTAGTAACTATTATATTTGGCTGTCACACCTGAGGTCCGGGTTATAGACCGCCTCGTGGTGTAGTAACTATCATATTTGGCTGCCACCCCTGAGGTCCGGGTTATAGACCGCCTTGTGATGTAGTAACTATTATATTTGGCTGTCACACCTGAGGTCCGGGTTATAGACCGCCTCGTGGTGTAGTAACTATCATATTTGGCTGTCACCCTTGAGGTCCGGGTTATAGACCATCTTGTGGTGTAGTCGCTATCATATTTGGCTGGCCCCCTGAGGTCCGGGTTATAGACCACCTCGTGGTGAAGTAACTATTATATTTGGCTGTCACACCTGAGGTCCGGGTTATAGACCGCCTCGTGGTGTAGTACCTATCATATTTGGCTGCCACCCCTGAGGTCCGGGTTATAGACCACCTCGTGGTGTAGTAACTATCATATTTGGTTTTCACCCTTGAGGTCCGGGTTATAGACCACCTCGTGGTGTAGTAACTGTCATATTTGGCTGGCACCCCTGAGGTCCGGGTTATAGACCACCTCGTGGTGTAGTAACTATCATATTTGGCTGTCACTCTTGAGGTCCGGGTTATAGACCATCTTGTGGTGTAGTCGCTATCATATTTGGCTGGCACCGCTGAGGTCCGGGTTATAGACCACCTCGTGGTGAAGTAACTATTATATTTTTCTGTCACCCTTGAGGTCCGGGTTATAGACCACCTCGTGGTGTAGTAACTATCATATTTGGCTGCCACCCCTGAGGTCCGGGTTATAGACCACCTCGTGGTGTAGTAACTATCATATTTGGCTGTCACCCTTGAGGTCCGGGTTATGGAGCACCTTGTGGTGTAGTCGCTATCATATTTGGCTGGCACCCCTGAGGTCGGGGTTATAGACCACCTCGTCGTGTAGTAACTATCATATTTGGCTGGCACCCCTGAGGTCCGGGTTATAGACCGTCTTGTGGTGTAGTAACTATTATATTTGGCTGTCACACCTGAGGTCCGGGTTATAGACCGCCTCGTGGTGTAGTAACTATCATATTTGGCTGCCACCCCTGAGGTCCGGGTTATAGACCACCTCGTGGTGTAGTAACTATCATATTTGGCTGTCACACCTGAGGTGCGGGTTATAGACCACCTCGTGGTGTAGTAACTATCATATTTGGCTGTCACCCTTGAGGTCCGGGTTATAGACCATCTTGTGGTGTAGTCGCTATCATATTTGGCTGGCCCCCTGAGGTCCGGGTTATAGACCACCTCGTGGTGAAGTAACTATTATATTTGGCTGTCACACCTGAGGTCCGGGTTATAGACCGCCTCGTGGTGTAGTAACTATCATATTTGGCTGCCACCCCTGAGGTCCGGGTTATAGACCACCTCGTGGTGTAGTAACTATCATATTTGGTTTTCACCCTTGAGGTCCGGGTTATAGACCACCTCGTGGTGTAGTAACTGTCATATTTGGCTGGCACCCCTGAGGTCCGGGTTATAGACCACCTCGTGGTGTAGTAACTATCATATTTGGCTGTCACTCTTGAGGTCCGGGTTATAGACCATCTTGTGGTGTAGTCGCTATCATATTTGGCTGGCACCGCTGAGGTCCGGGTTATAGACCACCTCGTGGTGAAGTAACTATTATATTTTTCTGTCACCCTTGAGGTCCCGGTTATAGACCACCTCGTGGTGTAGTAACTATCATATTTGGCTGCCACCCCTGAGGTCCGGGTTATAGACCACCTCGTGGTGTAGTAACTATCATATTTGGCTGTCACCCTTGAGGTCCGGGTTATGGACCACCTTGTGGTGTAGTCGCTATCATATTTGGCTGGCACCCTTGAGGTCTGGGTTATAGACCACCTCGTCGTGTAGTAACTATCATATTTGGCTGGCACCCCTGAGGTCCGGGTTATAGACCGTCTTGTGGTGTAGTAACTATCATATTTGGCTCTTACCCATGAAGTCCGTGTTATAGACCATCTTGTGGTGTAGTAGCTATCATATTTGGCTTCCACCCCTGAGGTCCGGGTTATAGACCACCTTGTGGTGTAGTAGCTATCATATTTGGCTGTCACCCCTGAGGTCCGGGTTATAGACCACATCGTGTTGTAGTAACTATCATATTTAGCTGTCAACCCTGAGGTCCGGGTTATAGACCATCTCGTGGTGTAGTAGCTATCATATTTGGCTGTCACAATGGATGTCCGGGTTATAGACCACCTCGTGGTGTAGTAACTATCAAATTTGGCTTTCACCCCTGAGGTCCGGGTTATAGACCACCTCGTGGTGTAGTAGTTATCATATTTGGCTGTCACCCCTGGGGTCCGGGTTATAGACCACCTCGTGGTGTAGTAACTATCAAATTTGGCTTTCACCCCTGAGGTCCGGGTTATAGACCGCCTCATGGTGCAGTAACTATCATATTTGGCTGTCACTCCTGAGGTCCGGGTTATAGATCATCTCGTGGTGTAGTAGCTATCATATTTGGCTGTCACAATGGATGTCCGGGATATAGACCACCTCGTGGTGTAGTAACTATCAAATTTGGCTTTCACCCCTGAGGTCCGGGTTATAGACCACCTCGTGGTGTAGGGGCTAACATTCATGGCTATCATCCCTGAGGTCCGGGTTATAGACCACCTCGTGGTGTAGTCGCTATCATTCATGGCTATCATCCCTGAGGTCCGGGTTATAGACCACCTCGTGGTGTAGGGGCTAACATTCATGGCTATCATCCCTGAGGTCCGTGTTATAGACCACCTCGTGGTGTAGGGGCTAACATTCATGGCTATCATCCCTGAGGTCCGGGTTATAGACCACCTCGTGGTGTAGGGGCTAACATTCATGGCTATCATCCCTGAGGTCCGGGTTATAGACCACCTCGTGGTGTAGGGGCTAACATTCATGGCTATCATCCCTGAGGTCCGGGTTATAGACCACCTCGTGGTGTAGTCGCTATCATTCATGGCTATCATCCCTGAGGTCCGGGTTATAGACCACCTCGTGGTGTAGGGGCTAACATTCATGGCTATCATCCCTGAGGTCCGGGTTATAGACCACCTCGTGGTGTAGTCGCTATCATTCATGGCTATCATCCCTGAGGTCCGGGTTATAGGCCACCTCGTGGTGTAGGGGCTAACATTGTTCAAACATCCGTTACAAATTTATTTCTGAACGTAAAGCTTAAAGCCTTATACAGGAGGCTTGTCTTCAATGACGCACGCTTGCATACTTCCATTACCTTTCTCACCTTCAGTGAAATTCACAACGTCCTTGACTACACTAGCAAAATTCCTGGTTCTCCCGGGGACCTCAGATCGGGACCACTGTGTTATACCATTACTACGTTAAATGTTCTCATTCCAGGTTTGCTGGCACGTAAACAAGATTCATCGCTATGAGGATTATTATTGTTCTGGCAATACTTGCTGTCCAGGGCACTGCAGCCACAGTGTGTTCCCCTGAAGAGGAATCCTTCAAATTCACCGTAAGGAGTAAGAGAAATGCTACGAGACATCGTCTTGTGGAGGTGAGTCAGTCAATAATACTTAATGTAGAGGGCACTAAAGCCTAGATATATAACCCTGAAGAGGAATCTTTCAAATTCACCGTTAGGAAGGACAAACCATCGTCTTGTGGAGGTGAAACTGTATATAATAATTAATATGGAAGGCAATAAAACCTCGGTATATTTCTCCTAAGAGGAATCATTCAAGTTCTCCGTGAGGAGTAAGATAAATTCGGCCTATGAAAGTGTGTCTGTTAATTTTTCGCCATATACTGTAAATGGTATTTAGGACTTAGCCTTAAAAATGGACGTAATGTTTGCTATTCCTGCCAATTCCAGACGAGGTGCAACTTGGTACTCCGAGGCTAATCCTTGCAATATAAACGACAAATATTCTGAAAATCTCCTGGTGTTAATTTCTATAATTATTTCAATTCAAGGGCTTTGATATCGTGGTCATCAGCACCTTGTATTTGTTGTTGTTAATTCATTTTAGAGGTTCGGGACATTTTAATCATCAGCCCCTTGTAGTTGGGTATGTGTTGAAGTTATCATAACCTGTATTTATGTGCTGACTGTAGTAGTGTACGGTATGTAACTGTATTAGGGTGCTCCGGGACTTGAATTAAGGAGCTATCCCGACATTTGCCTGGAAGGTGTGTGGAAAAACGTGGAAAGAACCACATTCAGGATGGCCGCTGTCAGCGCCGGGATTCCAAGCTTCGATTTCCGAACTTGATGCATCTGCCCTCGCGGTCGTGGTGCGCTCAGCACGGTTAAGCTCAGGGGACGCCTTCTATAGCTTATGTGTGAGAGGGTGTGTGTCTATTTGGAGTTCTTCCTGCAGATTTCCAGTAGTTTTGTGTATCTGATATTGAAGATATAATGGGATGGAAAGCGGCCGTGGCCTTTACTTAGAGACCATACCAACGTTTGCCTGGAGTGGAAGAGCAAATCCCAGATAAATCATCTCTAGGTTAGCTCAGGTGGAATGCAACTCAGTTAGCCTGACGATGCTGTGAGGCCACCTTTGTGGACCTCACACCAGAGTTAAGTGTCTTGGCAGAACCGGGATTCAAACCCGGGACTTCAGGATGAGCAGCCAACAATGAAAGGAAGGAAGGAAGGAAGCTTGTATTTAACGTGACTGATAATCTCGAGATCATGAGCCACGGGACCTGCTTTTACGTGGAATCCGAACCACAGGACATGGCATTTCACTTCGAAAATCTCGCATGCATTGACCGGGAATCGAACCCGACCGCGAATCGAACCCGGTCCGCTTTGGTGAGAGGCATACAGCTTGACCGCTGAGCCACCACGCCCCTCAGTCACCAATGAGAATTATCTTAAAAACATTTGTGAAAGATGAAAAGCGTCGACAAGCTGAGTTGTTAAGACACCGCGGCGCCTAACGCTATTCACAGCAATGGATGTCGACAGGCTGATGACACCTATGAAATGTGAAGAAATACAAGCAGATGAGACGTTTGAGAATCAAGATTTAGTATTTAGGCCTATAATCCTAGGACCGGCCTCGGTGGCCGAGATTGCTAACGCGCTACCTCGTGCCTCACTGGTATCGGGAGAGCGTGGGTTCGAATCCGACCTTGGCTGTCCTGAAGTTGGTTTTCCACTGTTTACCATTTTCACCCGCCAGGTAAATACCGGGGTGTTTCCTTTCAACAGCTCCATGGCTGACGTCCCTGATCCTTCCTTAATTAAACCCAAGTTAGCGGTCGCACAGGTCATTCCTCTACCGTCGCAAGGACGGTGTCTGGGAGCTTGACACACTTTGTCAGCAGATACAACTGGGGATAGTGACAGGTGACCGCTAACTTGGGTCTAATGCAGAAAAGGTCAGGAATGGGTGTGGGAAAGTGTCGGCCATGAACCTATTGAAAGGAACCGTAAGTAAGTAAGTACGTGTTACAAAGTAAGGAAATGTGTTAGTAAGTAAGTAAGTGATTGATATTAAAGTGCAGTTTATGCTGAACAGGTTGATGTCACGAGCAATGCACCTCCATCTTCCAGCGACGATGGCGACACGACGTTAGATGTGAGCCATAGCCGGTCAGTGTGTAGTAAGGGCGAAGTGGTACACTTGAGGACTGCAGTCGTAGGTAAGTTCAACTCTGTTATTATTTGTGAAGTCTTCTCATTATTATTCATCATCTTCGTCCTCCCGTTGAGATCTACCAGAGACCATGTGACAATTTCAATTTCTTATCCTTCGTTGCTTTCTCCTCCTTTCCTTTCAGTATTCATTCATCACCACACTGTGTTTCCTTCTTCTCTCCTCGGGCATGTTTTAGTAATATATATTTCTAGCAGGTACCTGCGGCTTCACTCGCGATGAATAAAATGAGGACGATGCTTTTTTGCATATAATTGGTCTATTCTATTACAGCAATCACGGCTACAGGTTGGTCCATTTCAATTCGGCAAATTATGATACATAAAGTAATTATATTGATATGAGCTGCAAAGTGTGAATTCCATAGAGTTGAGAAAGTCTACAGGGTACGATGTTGCCTTATATGAAAACATTTGGAAATTGCGTTTTTGGTTTTGCCACCTTCTGTCGAGACAACGATTTTGTTGTCTGGATTCTCGTGAGCACGCCACATACAGTTGCCCATGGGAACAATTGGTTTTGTCTAAACGTACACTTGCTGCTGATTGCACTTTGTTAATAGTATTTGTGAATACTGTTTGACGAGGGAACTGCACTCTTGCACACTGGAATGATAAATCTATCGGAATAATTGGAATATGGGGAATTGAAAGTATGTTTCCTTTAACTGTTCAAGGTGTACTTTTCCCACAATTATTAATTATTTGGCCGTCAACATGTCGCAATTAATAGACCAATAACTAAAATATCTCTCACCTTGGCCGCTGATGTACATTGTGCAGCTTCTTCCAGTGTTACATCCTAGGGATTGTATTTCTCCAACAACCCTTTTGCCTCACATGCCTCTCTAAATATTGGAAATTCCTGATTATTTTGTTTTTATAGATATTTGAAAGAGGTTGCCCTCGCACATGGTGTAGATGCATTGTCAAAGGAAAACATTCCATGTTACAAACATGGGACATGTGTACCGAAAGCTTCTGCAAATTTTACACCAGGCCAATTCTGAACAGCAGTTCCTTGAATTCAGATTTGCAAATATTGTATTGTATCGTTCCATGTGTAATATATCTGCACCCCAACATAGAGAAGAGTGCTTTCAAAATCATACCTTGTGCACATTTTGGAAAAGGTGGTGAGTGTAGCTTTTGTGGTTTTGGCGGAGTGGATACGCGATCGTGGAAATGATTTCCAGAAAAATATACTGGTTCACCATTTTTTCAGTGCACATTGAGGTATGTGACGGTGGGGTGCCTTTTGTGTTACGGAAACTCTAATAGCCGCCACGCAGCTTCGTTGCCAATGACATAACGACCAGACTGATAGGTTATTTTTTACTTAACTAAACGGGATTTGTGAGCCCTGTGTTTATGAAATTGAACGTAGCTTGATGACTACCTTTATTTATTTATTATATACTGCGCCCGTTTGAGGAGATCATCTGGTTACCACCAACCGTGCATGGCCTCCCAGATGACCTCTTCCTCCAAACTCATACCGACGAAGAGGATAGAAGTGCAAACCAAAAAGGCTCACCGGCTGTGAGACTCCCCTGTCCCAAGGATCAAGTTCCCATCATGATTTACAAAGTCAAAGACACCCTGGTAATACAACCCCCAAGAAAACTACGAAAGAAAAGTAGTCCAGTCTTAAGTAAAGATCGTTGGAAATGTTTATTGATAAAATCCAACCCCTAACCTAGGATCCAAGGGCATTAAATCGCTTAATCCGCTATCTAATCAAATACAAGCAAAGAAAGAAAACTAACTCCTAAACTATAAAATTAAACCCTCTTGATTAGCTCTAATTACAATCAAAAATCTAGCAAAACGGGGGAAAATGGTACAAAACCCTAATTAAATTTACAATGGAAAAGGTAACGATGTCTTAGGAAGAATCATCGTGCCATAAATAAATAGTCAAACAAGACTGCAAAAATCTAAATGACGCTAAAACCATCCCGCATTTAAATTTAATATTTATCTGTCTGAACTAAACCTTGAATTACAGAAACATCGGATCCAAACGTCCGTGTATAAATTAAACAAAACTAGTATAACAGTCATTTCATTACAATCATACACATAACAAGGAATTGTACAATAATACTGCAAAAATAAACAAAAGTAGGATTCACATAGGGAAAATACACTGAAATAAATCAAGAAAACACAATAATTCTTGTTATTACCCTACCTACTTTGAAATGGAGACTGTTTGTTCCATCCGTCATCTAAAGTGTATGTGAATTCAGACAAGGCATGCTCTTAAAGCATGTCAAAACAAACATGTGGTACACGACCCACTAGTTGATACCTTCAGTCAGCAAACTGATTCCTGTCAAGTCTAACCATGTATTTCTCTAAAGTTCCCTTCCAGGGATATCCTGTCTCAAGCACGTTGCATTGGTCCAAGTGAAAACAATCATGATCAAAGTTAAACAGTTCATTACGATTTAATTGAAGTTTTAACCCACGTCGGTTTAATAATAATTATCTTTCATGATTTAGGTTTCTGATTTTTACAATTATTGTTTAAGAGTGTCTTAATTATTGAATGACAAACTATGCAAGGCTAATGGATTGTAAACTAAACACAACAGAATGCACGTGGCATCTGTTTGTCAACAATAACACAAGTTATAAATCATAATCGTAAGTCTTCTACAGATCCTTACGAGATGCATGATCCGAATAATCATAGCAATCTTGGGCACTAAGCGGCTCCAATATCATAGAAATATGATCTAGTCCACAATAACACATTTCCTGATGGGCAAGCAATGCTCCATCTAATTACCATTCTCAAAATATTTAAACGTGTCCTCCACGGGATCACGAAAAGAATTCATCTCAGCAGTCATCCCTATGATTCTTCTGGCATAATAAATGAACGGGAAACCACCCCATAGATCAACGTGTCAAAACACGGAAAACAATCAATCACCTTAAGTGAGAAAATAAGCAAGAGTGTGGCTCCATTCTTTAAGAGTTACTCTGATAGTATAAAAATATAAGGTAAAGATCCTTCATCTATTCGCTTACAGCAATTGCGAATTCAATTAAACATTGGGAATGTAACTTCTTAATCACCCTCTACTCAAACAATAACAATGATACAATTGGACACTCCAACCGAGCTCCAAGAACGGCTCGATAAAATAATCTGACTAGCAGAAACAAAAGAGTACTGTCGTGTGTCAATTGTCTCGCCTGAGAATCCAGTTCGCTGCTCTGCAAGTAACAGTAAAATAACCTTGAGCATCGCTAGCTGTCATTCTCGCCAAACTCGAATGTTATTCATCACGCTTCACTGCGTATCAGAGTCTATCAGAATCATGTATGAAAACTAGTGTAATGCGCTCGAAAAATGTCTATTGTTCTCATCTCTTACACATTGTAATACAATGTCATTACTGTGCCCTTCCAGCGAGAAATATGCAAATCACAGTATGCCAGCAATGCTCAAATCGGGATTTTCGGGGTTATGGTATGTTCTCCCACTTTGTGACTTACACATTTTGGATTAAATAGAGGATACACTTCAAAAATAAAAACAAATTCAACTCCTATTTTAACACATTTAATTAACCAAAATTATGGCGCTACAAACAAATAAAACAAATAAACTATTGACCAAATCCTTCTAAACTTGTTCAAAGTGAACAAGGAAGATATAAAAATTAAACAAACATTATATTAAAATAAATGGTTTCCTTCAAACCAACCAACTTATAATTCTTTTCACTTCCATAAAGTATCCCTTTTAAAAATTCAATATAATTACGAGCTCCAATGGCTCGATACTTTCCAATATGAACGGTGTCATTCTTTTACACACCTCAATATTTATATTATGAGTTTCTTGTAATTAGAACAATATATAATTATCTTTACAATATATGTGTTATTCCTTTACTTAAATTTTTGGGCATTCAACAATGTTCTCCACGTTACCATCTCTCTCAAGATAACAAATTCACTACAGTGATCGGGGAAATACTTGTGTACTCTAGAGTTACCAAAGACTACTTGAACAAAGTCAAAATTATGATTACTCCCGGAATCTAATTGTCCTCAGTGAACTCGTGAAATCCTACATCAATACAACATTACCTTAGGGATTTTTATTTATTTGTCTTAAAAGACCATTTTCACATAAGAAAGCTACGATCTGAACTGGCAAGCGGTACTTTCGATCTACAATGACCTCGGTTCAAATCCCGGGTCATTAACAAATTCTAAACTCTCACAGTGTATCATTACTTCCAGCTGACGGTCTATTCCGACCCTACCACAACAAGGGGTCTGACCGTACACTTGACTTGATTTATGGCCCGGGAGGGACGGCTCTATATCTCGTCTCGAGACCGCTACACTCATGCTTTTAAACCAGCTATTTCATTTCCATAGTTCTTTGAACAGACCTGGCGTTTCCTTCATTCAATCTTTAACAATATTATATAGCTTCATAGACCACTTTCGTAACCTTGGCATTTATTAATTATGAAGTGTCATCATTGATGGGCAAGGATAATTCAATACAACGACGATATTTAGGGGCTTCCACAAATATAAGAGTCTGGGTTCGACTCTCTTAACTGCCTCGGGAACCATTCCCATACTGGAGGACTTACAACAATTCAGCGTTTAAGGCGACCTCAGTCTAACCTGCGCTCATCAATACAACAAATTCGCTCCCTATTATTTAAATCAATACAACACACATGGCCTCGGGAACTAATCCCATACTGGAGGACTTACAACATAGCTCAATTACCGCAATCAACTGTCCCTCAAAATTAATTTGCCAAGTATATTTAGATTCAACGCCTTCCTAGCGTGATAAATTACTTTAATACGCGACAATGCGCTACACATTACTTCAAAGCCTAGCGTCTTCCAAAGAACTGGTAAATTCAAAGTCAACATTTGATCTACATCTCCAATATTTCATATTTATCCTCTCCCGTGACGATAATCACTTTAAGAACATGTATTCATATCATGTCTTCATTCCTTACAAAAGCTCAAAAGCTATTTCTTTCAAATAATTCAAATTAATCTTCATTTATATACTTTTCATTATTATTATTATTATTATTACGATTGCTTTTACAATATTTATCAAATATACTGATATTTTACTTCATACTTTTCCTCTAAAGGATTTATTTATTTCACATAATTATTTTATAATTTCTCAATTCTTATTTGTTCAGACCGCGCCCTTATTCTGTTATTTGCTACTCAAAAACATCCCTACTTCTCAAACTCCGGTGGATTGTACACAAACACTTCCTCAACACCAAAACATAATGAAAATGATTACTCACATGCTCGGACGGTCCAATGCCGTACCTCCCAACGACGTTTCATTTTTGCCCACTATTTGTGATTACTCCATTTTGCACAAATTCATTTCATATATTGACATATCTTGACACACATATAACTCAGATATATTAAACACTGCTGACATTTTAAAATACACAGGTGTATTTTAATTCTATAATACACAATAAAAATCACTAAAAAATATTACTATTTAACACAATTTTTATATATTTACACTTCACAGATTCTAATCACTAAGGCTTTATTAAACCTTTCACACGTGATTTACTTGACTTCTCGTCTCCAAGGGTGCAATTCGTAAATGTCGGCTTCCTCTCTAACCAATATGAAAGTCTCGAACCATCTACCTTCTCCCTGGAATAGTACTCCTTCGAATTCGGCTTCCTGACGATCAGCTATTATTTTATTTAGCTCGAACTGCTTCTTTCTAAACCCTATTTGTTGTCTAGTGAAAGTCTGTCTTGTCCACGGTCCCCCAGATAATCTATCGGTGACCTATTAATTTCTGGCAACTAATACTCCTCGTAACTTAGTGCTTTTTATAGTTCGTTTGTTTCCTTGAAACAATGTCTAGAATTTACTTCTCCTTTCCGCTTATTCTGTCCTCGAATTCCTATTTTTCAGAACCCTATGCGAACCTTATTTTTGGTCCAACTCTGATCGGATTCTTATGCGTTGATAGAATGTTTATCTCACTGTGATGGTACTTCAAAACTGCTACGATACTTTCGGTCGTTTAATTAGACGGTATTTTTGAAGACTTATCGCCTGTTCTCTAAGATCGCAACCTAATCTGACTGTAATTCCTGAATTTTTCACTGTAAAATTTATACTGGCGGAACTAAATCCTGTAATTAGGATTTTCCTAATTCTCCACACGGCGATACTTTGATAATACTTATCGGCCACTCCTTACGGATGCACGTCGGTTGTCGATACAGCGACGCCCTCTGGCGGTCGGCTACTGTCTATACGATGTGATACAGCGTTTCCCCTCAAGGAATGCTTGTAGAATGCATGATGTGATGCAGCATCTCCCCTCAAGGAGTCTGTCGTGAACTGCATGATTGGTCTGGCTTGGCCTGGACTTTTACACTATTTAGTAAAAAAAAAAAGATAAAATCCTAGTCCTTTTCGTGACCAACTTTTGAAATAATTGTCGCACATTTTAAAAATTATATCTCCAGAAAGCTCGTTTTCTAAACGTCAAATGACCTCACTGCACATGAAAATCGATCGTGCATTTCTGAGATATTAAATAATTTTTAGTCCTCAGCTGTGTGGGTGTTGCAGTTGATTTTTTAATTCCCCACTCCTCGGGTCTCAGTAAACCCCCAATGACGTATGCTACGTTTGCTCTTCTCTCCTGGGCAATTATTAAAAGCTTTTTCTCCACACAAAAATCTCTAATCCGAAATGATTCACAATGCTGTATTTATTTACTTACTTTTATTCTTGCAAATTGGTTAAATTTAATTATTATTCTTCTGGCACAGTTGCGCTGTTGCCGTTTTAATGCAAGGTAAGGGCGATTTCCGAAACGTGTTCTCTGTCATACGCCTGGAACTTTCCACTCCTTCTATTTATATTCGTGACCGGCTCCTTATCAATGAGTCAGGCATGATCTCATTTCCTGACCACCTGGGTCCAGCTTCTTACACAACGTGATGCTAGCATCCTTGCATGAAATGTTTCTATGTTTCTCTCAAGACTGTATATTTCCTTCCTTCCTTTTACAAAAGATACAGGGATTCGACCCCCTTTGAGACAATGGTACATGGGTTCATCTCTCCCCTCCTTAGGTAAATAAATTTTCAAAAAATTTTGAGGAAATTTATTTCAATTATTCATAAAATCTTATTTTTCTTTAATTGTCGAAGCCTTCATAACGTTTATCCGTACCTTCTGAACTTTAATCCTTTAAAATCCCACGATAATTTGGGTTTTTCCACCTTTAAAGTCATATCCGGTAATATTGTAGGTTGGGTACGTTCAGTCCCTACCCTTTCTTCCTTTCTTATTTGTCTGGACTACAAGTTTCCAGAACATAATTCTTCATCACGGGTGTGGTCTATCCCTACCCGTTTCTTTATTTCATCATTTTCTTTTCTTAAATTGAAATTTTCTTCTTCAACCAAATCAAGTATTTCTCTTATTTCCCAATAGAGTTTCTCCAATTCGCATTCGCACTCGAATGGTTGAGCTCTGTTTCCTTTTTCTACCTTACTCTCGTTTCTATCAAAAGTGAATTCATCATCTCTGAATTGTTCCATTACCAGAGCTTGTTCATTTGCTTCATCGAAGTCTTCGGGAGGGTAATATACTTTTAAATTCGCTGAGTTCATGGTCACTTCGTGATTCGTTTCACAGTGCCGAATTCTATAGGCATTATTTCTCAAATCTCTTATTATTTGATACGGTCCGTGGTACATTTTCTGGAACTTTTTGTACACGCGGTTCCCTGGATCCGAAATGGCTGGTCTTTTTACTAACACCATTTCCCCTGCTAATAGTGGCCGATGATACCTCTTGTGCCTATTTCTTCTTTGCCTTCTATCAGCTTGAGCTTTTAGATGCTCAAAGGCTCTTCTAATACGTACATCTCTTCCAGGCTGAGCGTCTGCTGGCCTAGGAATTACCAGACTTCAAGGTCTCTCTGGTTGCTCATTCCGATGTAACGTTATTGGTATCTCTCCCGTAGATTCATGGATTGTATTGTTTATACAAAATTCGATAATATCCAGGATATCTATCCATTTCCAATTTTCTTCGGCACAGTATATTCTACAATACTTGGCCGTCTCCCTCATCACTCTTTCCACAGGATTTGTCTCAGGATGGCGAATACTTGACAAAATCTGACGTATTTCAAGTCTTTCTAATTCCTGTCTGAACTCTACACTTGTAAAACTACTACCGTGATCCGCCAACAAATTCTCGGGTTTTCCCAGATTCGGTATCACTTTTTCTTTGAGTCGTTTTAACACCTGTTTGGTACTCGTCTTCTGTATGGGAGCAAGGACAACCATTTTTGTGAAGACATCCATAGCCACCATTATGTGTTGATTTCCTCGCCTAGCCTTTGGCAAAGGTCCGAAATTGTCAATAGAAATGATTTGACCTGGCCTCTCGGGCAACAATGGTATAGGTTTTTTTGTCTCATCAAAAATGCATTTGGTTTAATCCTTTGACATAGATCACATGTCTTTAGCGTATCCCTTACAGTTTCTCTCATTCTCGGCCATACAAATGCTTCTTTCAGCATCGAGACTGTTTTGTCGACTCCCATATGTCCGAACGATCTATGGGCTAACCATACCATTTTTCTCTGCAAAATCGCAGGTACAACGATCCTTAATCGTGTATGGTCACAGTCCACAAACTTATATAACAATCCATTATAGAATGTGTAATCTTGAGCTATCTTATTAGCTTCCGTGTACGCCAGTGTTCCCCTTATCAAACTCCCTTCAAGGAAAGATATGAGCATGTTCATCCATGGATCCTCACGTTGTCGTTGACCAATGCTTCTTAACTCATTCAGAGTACGCTGATCCCTGTCTTCCAAATCAATAGCCATTACTTCCTCTTCTGTGGACTCTGGCTGTCTACTTAAATAATCTGGAACTACATTTTCTTTCCCTGGGCAGTACTCTATATGTACGTCAAACTGTTGAATGTATAAAGCCCAACGCATCAACCTTTGACTGGATAGATCAGTCTTCACCAAAAAGGTTAAGGCTTTATGATCCGTCCTTAATGTGACTTGAAACCCATATACGATCTTTCGCCAATATTGCAACGCGTGCAATATCGCTAACAGCTCGATCTCGCTGTTTGTATAATTTTTCTCGTGTGGTTTCAGTCTCCGAAATGTGAAAGCTAGATAATTTTTCTTATCAGGATTATCCGGGTTTTCCTGATATAGCATTGCCCCTATTCCAATCTGGGATGCATCTGTTTGTATAATAAATCTCTGATTAAAATCAGGATATCCTAGCTTCAGATACTTTAAGAGCATTTCCTTGGCCTCTATAAATGCTTTTTCTGTTTCCTGCGTCCATTTCGTCTTGCCCTCTTTCTTCAGAAGGTCCTGTAGTGGTGCAACAGTTTTGGTGTATGATGGACAATGTCCTGAGAAAAATCCAATCAATCCCAAAAACTGGCGAACGTTTTTCACCTTCAAAGGCCTTGGAAAATCTCTTATCGATTCTAAAATGCATGGGTTTGGTTTAACACCATCCTTATCAATCACATGCCCCAAAAATGTTACTTGTCTCTGACAAAAATTTGATTTCTTCAAATTAATCTTAAAGTTAGCCTTTCTTAAATCTTCCAATAATTTCTTTAACTTTTCCAAATGTTCCTCAATGTTTTCCGAGGTAAGCAAAATGTCATCCACATAACGGATAGTGCTATTTTTCACTTCCTCTGACAGGTTTCGATCAAGCGCTCTTATTAAGGCCGATCCCGCGGTCTTCAAGCCAAACGGACATCTCCTGAAGCAGTATGTTTGTTGGTCGAACTGAAATCCAGTTAAAAGACTGGTTTTCTCTTCCAGTTCGAGATGATGATACGAAGAAGTCATGTCAATATTTGTGAAAATCTTCCTGCCTTTGAATTTCCTCAGTATTTCTTTTATGGGTGGTGCCGAATCATTTTCTGGCATGATTTTTGCATTTAAATTCCAGGCATCTAAACACACCCTTACTGAGCCATCCGGTTTACTCACAATTACTAATGGACTAACATATGGTGTTGCCATCTTTTCTATAACACCTGCATTCATCATCTCCTGCAGTGTTTTCTTCGTTTGTGGGTAATGTTTTTCCGCAACCGGATATGGTTTTTGTCAGAACGGTGCCCAATCATTGACTTGGAACGCGTATTTAAAGTTTTCAATCTTCCCTGGCTTGGAATCAAATACGTCCCTGAAATTTACTAGTAATTCCTTTAATTGTTCCTTATTTTCGAGGTTAACTTTAGCTTCCTCTATTTTTCCTGACAGGTTGGTTTCGAACTCAGTTTCCGAACTATCTTCAAGTTCTATATTTAGGACTTCAAATATCTTTTCTATGTCCTTACAACCTTCTTCCGTTACATCTTCCACATGCCATACCTGTTCTCCTATTTTCACATCCTGTTCCTGTAAATTTATATTTTGTTCATCCATATCCTCTCTTTGAATCCTAATGCAGTTTTGCGCTAGGACTATGATGACCTTGTTCTCACGGATAAAATCAATACCTAATATAACATTATATGGCAATTGATTTACCAGCAAAAAGCATTGCGAAATTTCAGCGTTACCCATGATCAGATCAATGTATACCTAAAATTTACATGTTAAAGATTTTTCAGGAATAATTCCCTTAATCTTCACACTTGATGTGGGAATTTTCAATACGCGGCCTCTTGTTTCCAATTCATTTAGAAGGGTTTGCGTAATTAAACTTATAGTTGATCCAGTATCAATTAATGCCCTGACCAGTAATCCTTCTATCCTTAGCATAATGATAGGTAGTTCTCTTCTAATAGATGGGATTCCTTCCACATCCTCGTTAATCAGCTCATCTGGTCTTGCTATCCAATTTACAATTTCTACCTCCTCCCAGCTCCTGGTATGTTTCCACTTTTGATGATTTAAATTTGAAGTTTTTTTTATCCTGAGGGCTTCCTTTCCCCTCATTCTTCAATTGAGCTTGTAGCTCCAAGCTTTGAGCTCCGTCTAGTCGGTCGGGTGATTTTCGGTTCTTTATTGCCTCACTCCAACGGACTTTTTGCCTTTCAGGTTCGTCTGGTCGATCATTCATGTAACGAAGACTTTCCTGATATCTTTCTTCTATTTCGGCCCGATATTCATCGTCCCTATCCTCTGGCCTTACGTTCCTTCTGGGATAATTTTCCCATCTCTTTCGGTTATCTTGCCTCTGATTGTTATTGTTATAGGGTCGGTTCTCTTGTTGCCTATACCCCGTATTCCTAGGATTCCTTCCTCGAAATCCTCCTATATAGTATGGCTGTATTCCCCTAGGCTCTTGATGTCCATATTCTCGACCCAGTCCCTGAGTATCAGTACTAGTGGACTGATTTCTGGTCGGTGGTTTCTCTCTATTTTCTTGACTGCTGGCCATATGTACCTGTTCAGTCTGTCTTGGATGCCTGGGAGTAACGTGTGAAGTCATCATATCTAATTGACGTAATACGCTCTCCACTTCCACAGCACTTCTGGCTTTAGATGAGATTAACAACCTCTGGATCTCATATGGAAGTTGTCTTGCAATGGCGGCACACAGGTCGTTCTCAGCAGGAGCAATGTCAAGTTCCCGGAATTTACACAACTGAGCGGTGAAAAATTCTGAGTACTTAGTTGGGGCATTTGTGCTATACTTCCTAGAGTACAGATCTAGCCTCAGATTCTCTTGGACATCTGCTGCCCAATATCGTTTAAGAAATGCTTCTCTAAAACCTTCCACCGTGTCGAATGTGTACCTGAAACTCCTGAACCAGGTGAGACAATCACCTGCCAACAGCTTCTCAATTGCTCTCAGTCTCCGATCCTGAGGAACCTTCATTTCGTTCAAGTACTCTGCGATTTCCTTTAACCAGTATTTAGGAGTAATAGACATATTATTACCCGTAAACTTCACCGGTCTGTCTTCATTTGACTTGATGATATTTATTTTCTGACCATTTGTCTGATTCATGTACGGGGTTGACATCGCCATTGGATATCCTGGGTTCTTATAAGGGCTCTCCCCTCCTAAGTCCCTTTCTTGATTAGTGCCTTGTTCACGGGGATCTACCCATCCTGTCTTTGGAAACTCATCCTGACTCTCAAATTCTAACTTCCTTTCTCTTCGTGCACTTTCTTCATTAGCCATGAGTTGAATTTCCATTTGACTATTCTTATGTTCAGTCCTCTCCAACCGGGATCCTAATTCATTTTGAATTATTTCCTGATTTTTCTTACTGGTTTCCAGTTCTCGTTTGAGTTGGAATTTCTCGTCCCTGAAGCTATCCCTGATTTCATTTAAGTGTTCTTCTACCTCTTTCTTGATGACCATGACCTGTTCTGTTATAATTTCTGGCTTAACGTCGCCTATGGTATCGAGGTCTTCTCGTATCTCTTTTATTTTCTTCTCCATTTCTTTTTGTCCTTTGACCATATCTAATTTAATTCCCTCAAGCTTTTCCTCAGTTTTCCCTTGGCTCTTAGATACTATCGTCAATTCATCTTGGACCTGGTTTACTTCAGTATTGGTTTTTCCTACTTGTTCCTTTCATTTTCCGATGGTTTCCTGAACCTCAATAATACCCTTAATTATTTCATCTATCTTCTGGGTATTTTCCTTATTTTCTTCCTTTCGTTGTCCTCTTTCTTTCTGGAGATGCCCTTCATATATTTTTAATTCCTTCTTTATTTCAGCTTCGTGCTTCTTCAAGTTCTCATCTACCTGCCCGGTAAACCGCTCAAATTGACCTTTCATGTCCTGCACATCCTTTTGATTTTGATTTTTCATCTCAGTTACTTCGGTCTGAACTTCACCGATTTTTCCCTCAAGTTCTCCCATTTTTTTTCTCAACCCCGACAAATCTGTCTCCTAGATCACTTACACTTTTTTTTATCTCATCCCGGGATATCTCACAAATCTTACTGTTAGATTGTATCTGAGCTTCTAACTTTGCCTGCACACCTTGGATCTGGTTTACAAGTTCATTTTTACAATCGTCTACATTCTTTTTACACGTTCCTTCCATGTTACTTAATTTAGTTTCTATAGAACCAAAATTATCCTCTAAAATTTTAAATTTTTTTTGGCATTCCCTTTTTGACTCATTTAACTTAATCTCCAACCCCGCGTCAAAACTTTGAAATTTGGTATCCATTGTCTTTTCTATTTCAGCCTTCAGTGCCTCATTATTTGCTTTACTCTAACGTCTCGTCTTTTACAACTTTCAACTGTTCTGCAATATTATCCCCATTTTCTGTTTTTATCTTATCCATCTCAGCCTTCAGTTCATTGTTCATTCTTATACAGTCGGCCTCGATAGATCCTAACTTTTGATTTATGGATTTTAACTCTTTTTTATTTTCATCCTGTTGGAGGCCCAATGTATTGTCTATCGTTTCAAATTTATTGTTTATAGCCTCCAACTTTTCCTTACTATCGGCTTTTATAGCCTCCAACTTCTCATTACTATCAGCTTTTATAGCCTCCAAAAGCCCCTGCAATTCCTCACTCAATACCATCTTATTAGAATACAGTGGGCTACTCATGCCACATCGCTGGTACATGCTTGAGAGATGGTACCACGAACCATTGTGTCCCAATTTTCAAAACATTTTACCTTAGTACGGGTGTTTACTAGAACGTACCCTTTTGATATCTTTATTCAATCTCAGAAACCTTTATGGAAGTATTTAAAAATTCAAAATTTCGAAAAACCATTTTTTTTAATGAAAATTTTGATTTTTCGAGAAAACTCGGGTTTTTCCTAGGAAAACTCAGCCCTGCGTACTGGGCGCCAAAATCAATGATTTGCTAGGGGTTTTTTAATTCAGAGCTGCTCGGTGTGAGTTTCTACGGACCCATGCGGTCAGTTTATATTATATGTTGTAGCTATTCCTATCATTATTTTTACTTTTACATGAAATGACCGTCTTCAGTGTTCCTCTAATTATTAATCCAAGCACAGTACTTCTATGCCCCCCTGTGCCCTTCCAGCAAGAAATATGCAAATCACAGTATGCCAGCAATGCTCAAATCGGGATTTTCGGGGTTATGGTATGTTCTCCCACTCTGTGACTTACACATTTTGGATTAAATAGAGGATACGCTTCAAAAATAAAAACAAATTCAACTCCTATTTTAACACATTTAATTAACCAAAATTATGGCGCTACAAACAAATAAAACAAATAAACTATTGACCAAATCCTTCTAAACTTGTTCAAAGTGAACAAGGAAGATATAAAAATTAAACAAATATTATATTAAAATAAATGGTTCCATCAAACCAACCAACTTATAATTCTTTTCACTTCCATAAAGTATCCCTTTTAAAAATTCAATATAATTACGAGCTCCAATGGCTCGATACTTTCCAATATGAACGGTGTCATTCTTTTACACACCTCAATATTTATATTATGAGTTTCTTGTAATTAGAACAATATATAATTATCTTTACAATATATGTGTTATTCCTTTACTTAAATTTTTGGGCATTCAACAATGTTCTCCACGTTACCATCTCTCTCAAAATAACAAATTCACTACAGTGAACGGGAAAATACTTGTGTACTCTAGAGTTACCGAAGACTACTTGAACAAAGTCAAAATTATGATTACTCCCGGAATCTATTTGTCCTCAGTGAACTAGTGAAATCCTACATCAATACAACATTACCTTAGGGATTTTTATTTATTTGTCGTAAATGACCATTTTCACATAAGAAAGCTACGATCTGAACTGGCAAGTGGTACTTTCAATCTACAAGGACCTCGGTTCAAATCCCGGGTCATTAACAAATTCTAAACTCTCACAGTGTATCATTACTTCCAGCTGACGGTCTACTCCGACCCTACCACAACAAGGTGTCTGACCGTACACTTGACTTGATTTATGGCCTGGGAGGGACGGCTCTATGTCTCGTCTCGAGACCGCTACACTCATGCTTTTAAACCAGCTATTTCATTTCCATAGTTCTTTGAACAGACCTGGCGTTTCCTTCATTCAATCTTTAACAATATTATATAGCTTCATAGACCACTTTCGTAACCTTGGCATTTATTAATTATGAAGTGTCATCATTGATGGGCAAGGATAATTCAATACAACGACGATATTTAGGGGCTTCCACAAATATAAGAGTCTGGGTTCGACTCTCTTAACTGCCTCGGGAACCATTCCCATACTGGAGGACTTACAACAATTCAGCGTTTAAGGCGACCTCAGTCTAACCTGCGCTCATCAATACAACAAATACGCTCCCTATTATTTAATTCAATACAACACACATGGCCTCGGGAACCAATCCCATACTGGAGGACTTACAACATAGCTCAATTACCGCAATCAACTGTCCCTCAAAATTAATTTGCCAAGTATATTTAGATTCAACGCCTTCCTAGCGTGATAAATTACTTTAATACGTGACAATGCGCTACACATTACTTCAAAGCCTAGCGTCTTCCAAAGAACTGGTAAATTCAAAGTCAACATTTGATCTACATCTCCAATATTTCATATTTATCCTCTCCCGTGACGATAATCACTTTAAGAACATGTATTCATATCATGTCTTCATTCCTTACAAAAGCTCAAAAGCTATTTCTTTCAAATAATTCAAATTAATCTTCATTTATATACTTTTCATTATTATTATTATTATTATTACGATTGCTTTTACAATATTTATCAAATATACTGATATTTTACTTCATACTTTTCCTCTAAAGGATTTATTTATTTCACATAATTATTTTATAATTTCTCAATTCTTATTTGTTCAGACCGCGCCCTTATTCTGTTATTTGCTACTCAAAAACATCCCTACTTCTCAAACTCCGGTGGATTGTACACAAACACTTCCCCAACACCAAAACATAATGAAAATGATTACTCACATGCTCGGACGGTCCAATGCCGTACCTCCCAACGAAGTTTCATTTTGCCCACTATTTGTGATTACTCCATTTTGCACAAATTCATTTCATATATTGACATATCTTGACACACATATAACTCAGATATATTAAACACTGGTGACATTTTAAAATACACTGGTGTATTCTTCTATAATACACAATAAAAATCACTAAAAATATTACTCTTTAACACAATTTTTATATATTTACACTTCACAGATTCTAATCACTAAGGCTTTATTAAACCTTTCACACGTGATTTACTTGACTTCCAGTCTCCAAGGGTGAAATTCGTAAATGGCGGCTTCCGCTCTAACCAATATGAAAGTCTCGAACCATCTACCTTCTCCCTGGAATAGTACTCCTTCGAATTCGGCTTCCTGACGATCAGCTATTATTTTATTTAGCTCGAACTGCTTCTTTCTAAACCCTATTTGTTGTCTAGTGAAAGTCTGTCTTGTCCACGGTCCCCCAGATAATCTATCGGTGATCTATTAATTTCTGGCAACTAATACTCCTCGTAACTTAGTGCTTTTTATAGTTCGTTTGTTTCCTTGAAACAATGTCTAGAATTTACTTCTCCTTTCCGCTTATTCTGTCCTCGAATTCCTATTTTTCAGAACCCTATGCGAACCTTATTTTTGGTCCAACTCTGATCGGATTCTTATACGTTGATAGAATGTTTATCTCACTGTGATGGTACTTCAAAACTGCTACGATACTTTCGGTCGTTTAATTAGACGGTATTTTTGAAGACTTATCGCCTGTTCTCTAAGATCGCAGCCTAATCTGACTGTAATTCCTGAATTTTTCACTGTAAAATTTATACTGGCGGAACTAAATCCTGTAATTAGGATTTTCCTAATTCTCCACACGGCGATACTTTGATAATACTTATCGGCCACTCCTTACGGATGCACGTCGGTTGTCGATACAGCGACGCCCTCTGGCGGTCGGCTACTGTCTATACGATGTGATACAGCGTTTCCCCTCAAGGAATGCTTGTAGACTGCATGATGTGATGTAGCATCTCCCCTCAAGGAATCTGTCGTGAACTGCATGATTGGTCTGGCTTGGCCTGGTCTTTTATACTATTTAGTAAAAAAAATATAAAATCCTAGTCCTTTTCGTGACCAACTTTTGAAATAATTGTCGCACATTTATAAAAATTATATCTCCAGAAAGCTCGTTTTCTAAACGTCAAATGACCTCACTGCACATGAAAATCGATCGTGCATTTCTGAGATATTAAATAATTTTTAGTCCTCAGCTGTGTGGGTGTTGCAGTTGATTTTTTAATTCCCCACTCCTCGGGTCTCAGTAAACCCCCAATGACGTATGCTACGTTTGCTCTTCTCTCCTGGGCAATTATTAAAAGCTTTTTCTCCACACAAAAATCTCTAATCCGAAATGATTCACAATGCTGTATTTATTTACTTACTTTTATTCTTGCAAATTGGTTAAATTTAATTATTATTCTTCTGGCACAGTTGCGCTGTTGCCGTTTTAATGCAAGGTAAGGGCGATTTCCGAAACGTGTTCTCTGTCATACGCCTGGAACTTTCCACTCCTTCTATTTATATTCCTGACCGGCTCCTTATCAATGAGTCAGGCATGATCTCATTTCCTGGCCACCTGGGTCCAGCTTCTTACACAACGTGATGCTAGCATCCTTGCATGAAATCTTTCTATGTTTCTCTGAAGACTGTATATTTCCTTCCTTCCTTTTACAAAAATACATGGATTCGACCCCCTTTGAGCCAATGGTACATGGGTTCATTACTATCTGGACAACGAGGCCACGTAAGTCGCCTTGAAAAATGAAGTTTAAACATAGGCTGGGTCACCGCTTGGCAAAGCGTAGCAACAGAAAGATGCGTCACTTTTCAAAGACTTTAAAAAGATACTCCACTGAGTCACAAAAACAAATTCTCCAAAAATAACGTGCGCAGTGCACTCAATGTAACTAAATGTTCCTAACAACACCATTCTCCTGGCTTATTATTGTAAATGATACGATTTAACGTTGAGTGGTCGGTTTACGAGTGCTTTGACCACAGTCACTCCCATTCTCTGACATGATTCACCTTGAATCTAGGTTCTAAGACCTTCAAAATGTATTTACATGAAAATGGTAGATGCGTAACCCTTACAGCATCGAACTGATATGACCGACTAACAGTGGCGTATTCATACCTTTAAATAATGGGGTCTCAAAGTTACCGAAAATGAATAATAATACTTTGAGCTGGTTACATCAAATAAATCATTGCTCCTTCTAAGCTGATGTCCATTCTGAGGACTATACAAAATTAAAACATGTAATTGCACCCCTCTGAGGTGGCTAACTCTAGGCATAATCTTTCTACCAAAAATGTGGAAGCTTATGAAAAGTGAAAAGTATGCCGTCAGCGGCGTATACAAGAAAATACAAAACCTACCTTAATGACTGTTATATCTAAACGATTGACTACAACTAATCCACCCCCTAAACCATAACCAAATACAAGTAGAAATTAACGAATACTTACGGCACCATATTTATCACAAGGAAACATCCCAGGCTTCAATTTAATGGGTAAATCGTTATGTTCCCAGGCTGTAGTAGTATTTTCCTCGGCCACGGTTTGCGTAATTCTCGTATCGGCTTCCATATTGCTGGTTTTAGGTGATCAATGGCTCCTCCATTAAGATATTTACGTCATCATCTCGTTCCTCGCGGTACAGGTGTAAATTAGCATATCGTCACAGTCAAACATTCTTGACGTTCTTGTTGAAATGGTGACCAAGTTAGAAAAACACTGCTTTTATCACTGATGATAATTTATCTAGCAACACTGGCTTTAAACTGTGCAGGCTTTAGAAAATACAGTAATTGGCCTTGTGCCTGCTTCACTGAAGCTATCATTCACAGATTCTATTGCACATGTTGTAACACAATCACTTGAATATTTGGGTGAGATTCGCCTATGCACGGCGTATTTCTCTGACATTAGCACAACTTTTACAGCAATCAATACTGTTGAATAGTGCTATAGTTTTACACTCTGACGAATTTTCACGACCCACATTCCACCATGTGGTGTAGCGTTACACATGTACTGGACGTACAAAAAATCACTAAATCACTCGTTTTTATAAATATCACCTTATCGTGATTATTATTCCGTCGAACACAATTTCACAAGCACTGCGGTGCTGATAAACTTTAGGATGCTTTATCAATCCTTTGATGAGACTTGCTTGGTCTTCTAACAACCAAAATGTACCTCGGTCACTCGACCGGACTTATTAGAATACACTTCCGTGCGGCTCAAGCGCACACGGGATTGTCCTTCCTTCCTGCATGGCTTGTTCCGGCTTCGAATACCGCCGAAGTCAGTTATCAAATACTTCCTTCTTCCTCGCGTTTCTGCGATGCCAATACCTTCAAATTACTCAAAATATTACCATGTTGACGTTGCTAAAAATGCAGAATTACGGATAATGATATTTCTCAAAGATGCACATCGTAGATAAACATCTGCGATCATGATTAATTCTTCTCAAGCTTCCAAACGAAGTCAAAAATTATCCTGAAGATGATATAAGCTTCCTGAGTGCCTTCAGTGATTCATGGTTGGAGTATTCCATGTTATAACTAAAAAGCATCACCAGCATGAGCTCAGGCGGGCTCAATACGACATATATATATATATATACAGGGTCTTTCATATAAACTAAGAACGGAGAGCGGCGGCTTTGTCATCCGGTGCTTCAGTGGCCTTGGCCGAGCTTGTGGCGTGCCACGGCTCCCTGCTGTAGTATTGAAAGCGCGCGCATAGTATATACTGTAGTCGACCTTGCAATAAACGTGCAGGTGTTAAGTCGCCAGTCTGAACCTCAGATGTTAACATGAGACAATTATCATTACAACATCGCATTTTTGTATGTAAAACTTATTTTAAGTACGAGTCGGCTCGGTGAGTACGTGATGCATTTGTTCAGCAATTTCCTGATGAAGTGCCACCTTCACTAGCACAGATTCACGTAATTGTAAATAAGTTTGACACTACTGACTTAGTGCTCAATAAAAGGCATAAAATTAAAAATCAGAAACATTACAGTGGCAGAACTCACTCGCGTCAGCCAGAATGTGGTTACCAGATACAATGCCTGTATAACCCAGGAAGGACGACACTTCCAGCATCTTTTATAAGGTAATATTTCATACAGGATTGTACACACGTTTAAAGCAGGGGGCCGTGGCGCGCCACAAGCTCAGCCAAGGCCACCGCAGGAGCGAATAACAATACTGCCGCTTGCCGTTCTTACTTTATATGAAAGACCCTGTATATATACAGTAGGCTACATACACTCAGATATTTTTTTATAGCAGAAGTACCTGTTCTTCGCCTGGATGATAAAGATTTTACATGGTTGTAATTTCAAGTTTTAGAAGGCGCTATCTTACATCTTTTCAGGTTACGCTAAGGCTCTGCTGTGTAGCAACGGCACTAAACTGAATCACTCGTGATGGAATGATATTCGCTTCTCTTACTAAGTTCCGTTCTTAAATATTTTCGTTATTGTAGTTCTAAAACATAGAATGTTATTTATTTTGGATGTGTAACATCTTTCCACTCGGTTGCTGGATATATTTTGTGGAAGTGATTCGTACAGTAAATCATCTTTGGTGAGAAAATAATCATCTTATATATAAAAGTGAAAGTCTGTATGTATGTATGTGGGTGGGTTGGTTCCGTTTACAAATCTACACAGTTTCACCAATCTCAACCAAATTTTGCATACACATAGTTTAGGACCCAGAAGGAACCGCTGGCTACATGAATTGTCGATAGTCTTTCTCATTCTTCTGATTACGGCCCTTTTGCACTCAAGCACAGGCTAATCAAATCATAAAATATACTCATGAAGGAATGGCGAGGCAGATAGTTTCCATGGCATCATAGCTCAAGTCGAGACACGGCCGACTGGATTCGAGTTGCGCTCTGCACTACCGGTATAGAAAATGAGGATCTTTACTTGAAATCCCGTTAGTAACTCAACTGCTCACATAGCACTGTCAACCGAGTATAGCATAACAAAGACGTGACACTATCTACTAGATATTTGTCAAATACCACTCACTCACTCACTCAATCACTCACACATTCATCACGAAATCTCAGAAACCGCCCAACGGATTGGAATAAAATTTGGTATGCAGCTTCCTCAAGGGCCGCAAACGCCCACTATGAAAGGATTTTTGGATATACAGGTTCTAAAGTGGTGTTAAGGGGGTAGACCTGCATTTCATTGAATAGCAATATCTCCCGATTGGTTTCATTGGGGGATGTGATACTCGGCATATAAACTCATCATTAAAAATAAGAAGACATGTGTCTGAGGGTTTTTCGATGTGGTGTATATTACGAGGTGAAAGGGGTGAAAAGTGGGGGTTCAAAGATTCCTAACGGAGCCTGTATCTCTTAAACGACATAGGCGAGGAGTTTGAAATTCAGCGGAAAAAATCAGCATAAAAATAAGTAAATAGGTGTTTGACCGTTTTTTCATAAATCCAATTTAAGTGGCCCATGGGGAGGGGTGAAATTCTGGGTAAAAAACAGGAAAGAAAGTGTCCTAACCGATTGACTCACTCGCTCTTCAAACTCAGGGGGAAAAACTGCTTAAAAATAAGTATATATGTATTCGACAGTTTTTTTGATAAATCAAATTTAAGGGGTTCATCGGGAGGGGTGAAATTCTGAAGAAAAAAAAATTGAAAAAAAAATGTCCTGACTCACTCACTCACTCATCATCGCCCAGCCTAAAATATTGAAGTTGGAAACATGTCATTTTCGGGATATGTTCGTTGTATGTCAAAACCATACACTAAGGGAGGATTTTTGAATATTCAGGTTCTAAAGGGGTCTTAAGGGGGTTAAACCTGCATTTCATTGAATAACAATAGCTCACGAGTGGTTTCATTTGTGGATGTGATACTCGGCATATAAACTAATCATTAAAAATAAGCAGACATGTGTCTAAGGGTTTTTCGATGTGGTGTATTATTATGAGGTGAAAGGGGTGAAAATTGGGGGTTGAAGGATTCCTAACGAAGCGTGTAGGCCTATCTCCTAAACGACATAGGCGAGAAATTTGACACTCAGTGAAAAAAAATCAGCTCAAAAAAAAGTAAGTACATCGGAGTTCCACCGTTTTTTCATAAATCAATATAAGGAGCCAATGGGGTGGGGTGAAAATGTGGGGAGAAAGAAGGAGAGAAAGTGTCCTAACTGACTGACTAACTCACTCAACAAACTCAGGGGAAAAAGACAGCTTAAACAAGTAGTTCCGTGAAGAACTATACAGCCTATTTTCATATATCCTACTTAAGTTAATAGCCACTATCAACATACACAATTTCAGTTTGATTGCTGTAATAGATTCGTAGATATTGAGAACCGACTAAATATTTCGGATGGTCGCCATGTTGGATTTTATATATGTAGGTCCTAGAGTTATGTACAGTTACATGCAGATTTTTGTGAACGTGTAGTATTCAAACTTCAATCGCATAATTAGGACACAAGAAAAAAACAAGGAGAGTTTAAAAAAAATTCACAGCTGCCATCTTGAGGTTATGGAAACAATTGAAATAAATTAGATGCCAGTGGATTAACATTCGGATAAAGATATACTGTACCAAGTTTCACTGCACGCGGATGGTTAAATTGCGAGAAACGTCCATGTGAATATTTATAATTCGCGTCACCGCCATGTTGGATTTGTGATCACCAGGTTATTTAAAGTCCTATAGGTGAACTTAAGTTCATAGCCCCTATGAACATTAAAAAATGCAGTTTGATTGCTAAAATAGATTCGTAGATATTCAGTATCGTCTAAATATTTCGGATGGTCGCCATGTTGAATTGTTAAATGTATAGGCCATAGAGTCATGTACCATTAAAGGAAAATTATTGCGTAGGTTCATTATTCAAACTTTCACTTTGATCGCATGACTACATCACAAGAAATAAAAACTTAATTTTAAAATTCGCACTGCCGCCATCTTGAGGTTATGTAAACAATTGAACTAAATTAGATACCAGTGGATTACAATGTGTATAAATATTTCCTGTACCAGGTTTCAGTGCGCTTGGAACATTAAATCGCGAGAAAGGTCTATTTAAAATGTTCAAATTCGCTTGGCCGCCATGTTCGTTTTGTAGTTAACCGGTTTTTGAAAATCTTATACATGGAAACTCAGCAATTCTTCTAGGTTTGTGCCGTGTCTTGTTTAGGGTTTCGCCTAGGACACCAAGCTAGGCTCATCGGCGGGCTCTTGGTGTCCCCGCCCGGACCCCACAGGAGTGACGAACTGCGCGCCACCTCCCTTTATATAAGGTGCAACTGCACCACTTGACTACGAGAACTAACAGTTCAAGCAGCCTTAACCTCCCTATGAAGGCTTCCAAAAATATGGTATATAGGCTTTCACGGCCGGTGAATTAAAACTCAGCAATTCTTCTAGGTTTGTGCCGTGTCTTGTGTTGGGTTTCGCCTAGGACACCAAGCTAGGCTCATCGGCGGGCTCTTGGTGTCCCCGCCCGGACCCCCACAGGAGTGACGAACTGCGCGCCACCTCCCTTTATATAAGGTGCAACTGCACCACTTGACTACGAGAACTAAAAGTTCAAGCAGCCTTAACCTCCCTATGAAGGCTTCCAAAAATATGGTATATTGGCTTTCACGGCCGGTGAATTAAAACTCAGCAATTCTTCTAGGTTTGTGCCGTGTCTTGTGTGGGGTTTCGCCTAGGACACCAAGCTAGGCTCATCGGCGGGCTCTTGGTGTCCCCGCCCGGACCCCCACAGGAGTGACGAACTGCGCGCCACCTCCCTTTATATAAGGTGCAACTGCACCACTTGACTACGAGAACTAAAAGTTCAAGCAGCCTTAACCTCCCTATGAAGGCTTCCAAAAATATGGTATATTGGCTTTCACGGCCGGTGAATTAAAACTCAGCAATTCTTCTAGGTTTGTGCCGTGTCTTGTGTGGGGTTTCGCCTAGGACACCAAGCTAGGCTCATCGGCGGGCTCTTGGTGTCCCCGCCCGGACCCCCCCAGGAGTGACGAACTGCGCGCCACCTCCCTTTATATAAGGTACAACTGCACCACTTGACTACGAGAACTAAAAGTTCAAGCAGCCTTAACCTCCCTATGGAGGCTTCCAAAAATATGGTATATTTGCTTTCACGGTCGGTGAATTAAAACTCAGCAATTCTTCTAGGTTTGTGCCGTGTCTTGTGTGGGGTTTCGCCTAGGACACCAAGCTAGGCTCATCGGCGGGCTCTTGGTGTCCCCGCCCGGACCCCCACAGGAGTGACGAACTGCGCGCCACCTCCCTTTATATAAGGTGCAACTGCACCACTTGATTACGAGAACTAAAAGTCCAAGCAGCCTTAACCTCCCTATGAAGGCTTCCAAAAATATGGTATATTGGCTTTCACGGCCGGTGAATTAAAACTCAGCAATTCTTCTAGGTTTGTGCCGTGTCTTGTGTGGGGTTTCGCCTAGGACACCAAGCTAGGCTCATCGGCGGGCTCTTGGTGTCCCCGCCCGGACCCCCACAGGAGTGACGAACTGCGCGCCACCTCCCTTTATATAAGGTGCAACTGCACCACTTGACTACGAGAACTAAAAGTTCAAGCAGCCTTAACCTCCCTATGAAGGCTTCCAAAAATATGGTATATTGGCTTTCACGGCCGGTGAATTAAAACTCAGCAATTCTTCTAGGTTTGTGCCGTGTCTTGTGTGGGGTTTCGCCTAGGACACCAAGCTAGGCTTATCGGCGGGCTCTTGGTGTCCCCGCCCGGACCCCCACAGGAGTGACGAACTGCGCGCCACCTCCCTTTATATAAGGTGCAACTGCACCACTTGACTACGAGAACTAAAAGTTCAAGCAGCCTTAACCTCCCTATGAAGGCTTCCAAAAATATGGTATATTGGCTTTCACGGCCGGTGAATTAAAACTCAGCAATTCTTCTAGGTTTGTGCCGTGTCTTGTGTGGGGTTTCGCCTAGGACACCAAGCTAGGCTCATCGGCGGGCTCTTGGTGTCCCCGCCCGGACCCCCACAGGAGTGACGAACTGCGCGCCACCTCCCTTTATATAAGGTGCAACTGCACCACTTGACTACGAGAACTAAAAGTTCAAGCAGCCTTAACCTCCCTATGAAGGCTAGGCGAAACCCCACACAAGACACGGCACAAACCTAGAAGAATTGCTGAGTTTTAATTCACCGGCCGTGAAAGCCAATATACCATATTTTTGGAAGCCTTCATAGGGAGGTTAAGGCTGCTGGAACTTTTAGTTCTCGTAGTCAAGTGGTGCAGTTGCACCTTATATAAAGGGAGGTGGCGCGCAGTTCGTCACTCCTGTGGGGGTCCGGGCGGGGACACCAAGAGCCCGCCGATGAGCCTAGCTTGGTGTCCTAGGCGAAACCCCACACAAGACACGGCACAAACCTAGAAGAATTGCTGAGTTTTAATTCACCGGCCGTGAAAGCCAATATACCATATTTTTGGAAGCCTTCATAGGGAGGTTAAGGCTGCTTGAACTTTTAGTTCTCGTAGTCAAGTGGTGCAGTTGCACCTTATATAAAGGGAGGTGGCGGGCAGTTCGTCACTCCTGTGGGGGTCCGGGCGGGGACACCAAGAGCCCGCCGATGAGCCTAGCTTGGTGTCCTAGGCGAAACCCCACACAAGACACGGCACAAACCGAGAAGAATTGCTGAGTTTTAATTCACCGGCCGTGAAAGCCAATATACCATATTTTTGGAAGCCTTCATAGGGAGGTTAAGGCTGCTTGAACTTTTAGTTCTCGTAGTCAAGTGGTGCAGTTGCACCTTATATAAAGGGAGGTGGCGCGCAGTTCGTCACTCCTGTGGGGGTCCGGGCGGGGACACCAAGAGCCCGCCGATGAGCCTAGCTTGGTGTCCTAGGCGAAACCCCACACAAGACACGGCACAAACCTAGAAGAATTGCTGAGTTTTAATTCACCGGCCGTGAAAACCAATATACCATATTTTTGGAAGCCTTCATAGGGAGGTTAAGGCTGCTTGAACTTTAGTTCTCGTAGTCAAGTGGTGCAGTTGCACCTTATATAAAGGGAGGTGGCGCGCAGTTCGTCACTCCTGTGGGGGTCCGGGCGGGGACACCAAGAGCCCGCCGATGAGCCTAGCTTGGTGTCCTAGGCGAAACCCCACACAAGACACGGCACAAACCTAGAAGAATTGCTGAGTTTTAATTCACCGGCCGTGAAAGCCAATATACCATATTTTTGGAAGCCTTCATAGGGAGGTTAAGGCTGCTTGAACTTTTAGTTCTCGTAGTCAAGTGGTGCAGTTGCACCTTATATAAAGGGAGGTGGCGCGCTGTTCGTCACTCCTGTGGGGGTCCGGGCGGGGACACCAAGAGCCCGCCGATGAGCCTAGCTTGGTGTCCTAGGCGAAACCCCACACAAGACACGGCACAAACCTAGAAGAATTGCTGAGTTTTAATTCACCGGCCGTGAAAGCCAATATACCATATTTTTGGAAGCCTTCATAGGGAGGTTAAGGCTGCTTGAACTTTTAGTTCTCGTAGTCAAGTGGTGCAGTTGCACCTTATATAAAGGGAGGTGGCGCGCAGTTCGTCACTCCTGTGGGGGTCCGGGCGGGGACACCAAGAGCCCGCCGATGAGCCTAGCTTGGTGTCCTAGGCGAAACCCCACACAAGACACGGCACAAACCTAGAAGAATTGCTGAGTTTTAATTCACCGGCCGTGAAAGCCAATATACCATATTTTTGGAAGCCTTCATAGGGAGGTTAAGGCTGCTTTAACTTTTAGTTCTCGCAGTCAAGTGGTGCAGTTGCACCTTATATAAAGGGAGGTGGCGCGCAGTTCGTCACTCCTGTGGGGGTCCGGGCGGGGACACCAAGAGCCCGCCGATGAGCCTAGCTTGGTGTCCTAGGCGAAACCCCACACAAGACACGGCACAAACCTAGAAGAATTGCTGAGTTTTAATTCACCGGCCGTGAAAGCCAATATACCATATTTTTGGAAGCCTTCATAGGGAGGTTAAGGCTGCATGAACTTTAAGTTCTCGTAGTCAAGTGGTGCAGTTGCACCTTATATAAAGGGAGGTGGCGCGCAGTTCGTCACTCCTGTGGGGGTCCGGGCGGGGACACCAAGAGCCCGCCGATGAGCCTAGCTTGGTGTCCTAGGCGAAACCCCACACAAGACACGGCACAAACCTAGAAGAATTGCTGAGTTTTAATTCACCGGCCGTGAAAGCCAATATACCATATTTTTGGAAGCCTTCATAGGGAGGTTAAGGCTGCTTGAACTTTTAGTTCTCGTAGTCAAGTGGTGCAGTTGCACCTTATATAAAGGGAGGTGGCGCGCAGTTCGTCACTCCTGTGGGGGTCCGGGCGGGGACACCAAGAGCCCGCCGATGAGCCTAGCTTGGTGTCCTAGGCGAAACCCCACACAAGACACGGCACAAACCTAGAAGAATTGCTGAGTTTTAATTCACCGGCCGTGAAAGCCAATATACCATATTTTTGGAAGCCTTCATAGGGAGGTTAAGGCTGCTTGAACTTTTAGTTCTCGTAGTCAAGTGGTGCAGTTGCACCTTATATAAAGGGAGGTGGCGCGCAGTTCGTCACTCCTGTGGGGGTCCGGGCGGGGACACCAAGAGCCCGCCGATGAGCCTAGCTTGGTGTCCTAGGCGAAACCCCACACAAGACACGGCACAAACCTAGAAGAATTGCTGAGTTTTAATTCACCGGCCGTGAAAGCCAATATACCATATTTTTGGAAGCCTTCATAGGGAGGTTAAGGCTGCTTGAACTTTTAGTTCTCGTAGTCAAGTGGTGCAGTTGCACCTTATATAAAGGGAGGTGGCGCGCAGTTCGTCACTCCTGTGGGGGTCCGGGCGGGGACACCAAGAGCCCGCCGATGAGCCTAGCTTGGTGTCCTAGGCGAAACCCCACACAAGACACGGCACAAACCTAGAAGAATTGCTGAGTTTTAATTCACTGGCCGTGAAAGCCAATATACCATATTTTTGGAAGCCTTCATAGGGAGGTTAAGGCTGCTTGAACTTTTAGTTCTCGTAGTCAAGTGGTGCAGTTGCACCTTATATAAAGGGAGGTGGCGCGCAGTTCGTCACTCCTGTGGGGGTCCGGGCGGGGACACCAAGAGCCCGCCGATGAGCCTAGCTTGGTGTCCTAGGCGAAACCCCACACAAGACACGGCACAAACCTAGAAGAATTGCTGAGTTTTAATTCACCGGCCGTGAAAGCCAATATACCATATTCTTATAGATGGACTTCCAGTAGTGCCCTTTATCTCCGTACAAAATTTTAGGGAGATACCGCTAATAGTTTCAGAGATATAGAATGCCGGTGAAATAGTTCACACATCCGCCATCTTGTGATTATGTAAACAATTGAACGAAGTTTGATGTCGGTGCATTACAATGTATATAAACATATACTGTACCAAGTTTTTATTGCGTTTGATTGGTCAAATCGCGAGAAACGTCTATTTAAAAGTCGCAAATTCGCTTGGCCGCCATGTTGGTTTTGTAGTTACCAGGTTTTCAAAAGTCACATAAGTGAACTTATAGTAGTTCCCTCTATCACCATAGAAAATGTCAGGGTAATATCGGTAATAGTTTCGGAGATATTGAATGCTGGTGAAATATTTCGCACAGCCGCCATGTTGGATTGGTGGGTCGTAACAAAATTTGAAGGGCACGGTCGAGGTCGCCGGGAATAGTGCTATGAACTTTCCGAGTTTCATTGAAATCGCTCTTGCCGTTTAGATTTTATTAGGGGGGGGGGGGGACACACACACGAATCACACACACACACACGCACACACACACACGGACAAAAGGTGTTCTCATAAGCCTATTTTTTCAAAATTGAAAATAGGCTAAAAATAAGTTAATAGGTGTTCAAGCGTTTTTTCAACAATCCAATTTAAGGGGCCATGGGAAGGGGTGAGATTCTGGTAAAAATAATTGAAAGAAAATGTCCTGTCTGACTCACTCACTCATCACGCCCAGCGAAAACTATTAAAGTTTTTTTTTTGTCGTGTAGCCTCCTGAGAGGCCGAGTGCAGGTCTTTCTAGTCGACGCCCGTGGGCGACCTGCGTGTCGGGATGAGATATGGAATGGATGAGGATGAATGAAACAGGGCAAGGATGTGGAAGGAAGCGACCGTGGCCTGTCAGAAGGTACTGTCCCAACATTTGCCTGGTGTTGAAAATGGGGAAACCACGGAAAACCATTTCAAGGACAGCCGACGGTGGGGCTCGAACCCACGCGTCTACCGAGTCAGCAGAGAGCTTGGCCCCTTGACCTAACGCTGCGCTTTAGCCCGCGCAGCCACTAATGTCGGTTATTAAAGTTAGAAACATGAAATTTTGGGAATATGTTCGCTGTATGTCGAAAACGTCAACTAATGAATTATTTTTGTTATTCGGGTTTCAAAGAGCTGTTGAGGGGGTAAACCTGCTTTTCATTGTATAACGGTATCTCATGAGTTGTTTCTTTGGGGATGTGATATTCGGTATATAAGCTAATCATTAAAATAATCACCGACAGTAGTGGCTACGCGGGCTAAAGCGCTGCGTTAGGTCAAGGGGCCAAGCTCTCTGCTGACTCGGTAGACGCGTAGGTTCGAGCCCCACCGTCGGCTGCCCTTGAAATGGTTTTCCGTGGTTTCCCATTTTCAACACCAGGCAAATGCTGGGACAGTACCTTCTGACAGGCCACGGCCACTTCCTTCCACATCCTTGCCTAGTTTCATTCATCTTCATCCATTCCATCTCTCATCCCGACGCGCAGGTCGCCCACGGTTATCGACTAGAAAGACCTGCACTCGGCCTCTCAGGAGGCTACACGACAAAAAAATAATAATAATCAGACATATGTCTAAGGGTTTATCGATGTGGTGTATATTATGAGGTGAAAGGGGTGAAAATTGGGGTTTGAGGGATTCTTAACGGAGCGTGTATCTCTTAAACGACATAGGCGAGAAGTTTTAAATTCGGCGGGAAAAACAGCTTAAAATATAAGTAAATAGGTGTTCGACCGTTTTTTCATAAATCCAATTTAAGGGGCCCTTGGAGTGGGGTGAAATTCTGGTGGAAAAACAGGAAAGAAAGTGTCCTAACTCACTCACTCATCAAACTCAGGGGGGAAGAACAGCTCAAAAATAAGTAAATAGGTGTTCGACCGTTTTTTTTTTCATAAATCCAATTTAAGGGGTTCATGAGAGGGGTGAAATTCTGAAAAATAATTGAAAGAAAATGTCCCGACTTACTCACTCACTCATCATCCCCCAGCCAAAATTATTGATGTTAGAAACATTACATTAAGGGGCTATGTTCATTGTATGTCGAAAACGTCCACTAAGGAAGGAATTTTGGATATTCAGGTTCTAAAGGGGTGTGAAGGGGATAGACTTGCATTTAATTGAATAACAATATCTCCCGATTGGTTTCCTTTGGGATGGGATACTAGGCATATAAACTCATCATTAAGAATAAGAAGACACATGCCTGAGGGTTTTTCGATGTGGTGTTTATTATGAGGTGTATTTGTGAAAAGTGAGTGTTGAAGGATTCTTAACGGACCAAGTATCTCGTAAAAGACAAAGGCTACAAGTAAGAATCTCAGGGAGAAAAATCAGATTGAAAAAGTAGTAAATAGGTGTTCGATCGCTTTTTCATAAATCCAATTTAAGGGGCTCATGGGGAGGGATGAAATTCTGGGGAAAGAAGTCCACTAAGGAAGGATTTTTGGATATTCACTCATCATCCCCCAACAAACCTATTGCAGTTAGAAACTTGAAATTTTGGGGATATGTTCCTTGTATGTCGAAAGAGTCCACTAAGGATGGATTTTTGGAGATTCATATTCTGAAGGGGTGTTAAGGGGTTTAAACTTGCATTTCATTGATTATCGATATCTCACGAGTTGTTTCATTTGGGGATGTGATATTCGGCATATAAACTAAGCATTGAAAATAAACAGACATATTGAACCCTTCAGTATCGCAGTGTTTATATGCAAGAATCTTTATCAAGGGTCGCGCTCAGTTCATAGTGTGATGTATACGTTCGCCAAACAACATGCTCTACTGAGGGAAGGGTCATAGGATTCAAACTATAATTAAGAAAGGAAGTGACAAGACGTAAAACAATAACATAATTTAATGACTAATGGTGCATAAATGAATATAAATAACAACAATATTATTCCTCCCTGAATCTTCCCATGACAGAAATATACATAACTTTGAGGGATCAGACGGATCTCCTCCTCATAAAAGTGTGGAGCCAAGTTCCACCAACTTGCATCAGGATTTTATGTACGCGTAATGACTAACTACGAGGAATGAGTACTTGGATGACTGTTCGTTTACATCGGGTAACAGCCACGGTGCTTACGAACAATCATCTCGTAAATCAACGTTTACGGATATAGGACACAACACTAATAAAAACCTTTAAATTAATGCTGACACACAATCTAATATCTAATATTTACAGGCATCTCCCTCGAGACCCTCTCCCAGTGAGATGGCTCATCTGACAACGAGCTTGCCTGCAAGGCCAAAATGCTCAAACAAACAAACAAGGAAAACACAGCGCCGCACGTGACCACTCGGAGTCACTGACACAAGACTAAAAAAATAAACCAACAACAAACAAAAACACATGCTTCACGGCTGACATTATTTTACAAGAATAGAAAAAATTGCGATAAGATAACGCTTCGGAGATTATAATGATTCGCAGGCAACTCCCATTTATTTAAACAATTTTTATCATCGATCAGTTCTTATTCTGTATTTCAACTATTAATACGGAGCCAACATGTACTCCACTAATGACCTCGATGCAGTCTGTTCAAATCTCCTTGTGAAAACAGGTTCCCCCCTTCCTCTCAACTTTTGTCATCATCCAGCTCCAGTGTGTAAAAACAACTTGACCTACTGTCCCGTTATCTCCTAGAATCAACAGCAACAAATCTCAACCATATGCACATATGGCAAGACATTAATCGATATAGTCACATACGCCCTCGCAAGGTCACAATATGGACTCGGCACCAAGCTGACAGAAATCAGTCTACGCTCAAATTCCCGCTTGTAATGACCAATAAAACACACACACACACTCACGGCTGGGAATGACATAACACTTTTCACACAGGTTGGTTGAATCAGATGCTCACAATTATTTAAGAATATTACAACCTATGAGAGAGCTGATTGCTCTTCGCCACAACTCACATTGCTCCAAAGGCAATAAACTCACTGAATCTGATCAATAATAAACACTGCAAAGATCAATTTACCCACCAATTTACTTTATGATTATATTATTTCAGTCCTACTTCTGAAACACAACATATCTCCGAGAGACGTCTCTTAACCGCATTACGTAAACATATGCGAACACGGTCGTCCACATAGCCACGTTAATTAAAACAAACAAACAAGGACCTACGACTACGAACAATTGTGCGAGATTTTTCCATGCAAAACGTGTGTCAGACCAAAACTAAATACACTACGTTAATCAACACAAGCAAGATATTTACAAAAAAATTATGTCCCATATACCATAAGTTGATTTGTCAGATGATAAGAATATTATTCAGTACTCATCCTCGGCCAGTCACCCGTCAGCGGACATCTGCAGCCATCTCCCTACTTATTGCTGCTTAGCTCGTCTCGAACATCTCAGCGGAGTGTTGACAGTTCCAAACCTCATCCAAGATAAGCGATGTCATCTCTCGTGCTGATGCAAAAAGTTATAGGTTATTACACACTCGATTTCTGTCTACTAAATTCACCGTTTAGGTACTTATTTCCCCAAAACAGTCTGTTGGCGAATTGTCGATGATACTGGCCCTACAAAATTAGTACTGTGACTATCTATCACACTGAATTTACAACACATTTGTCTTAATAAAAATCTGTGTCCTCATGACACGCAAAGTACAAGTGCCTACGTCCTCAGACGCGCAAAACACAAGATGTCAACCTGTGTCCTCCGACACACAAAATAACGTCAGCATACGTCCTCAGACGCACAAAATGTAATGTCAACCTGTGTCCTCCGATACACAAAATAACGTCAGCCTACGTCCTCAGACGCACAAAATGTAATGTCAACCTGTGTCCTCCGACACACAAAATAACGTCAGCCTACGTCCTCAGACGCACAAAATGTAATGTAATGTCTTGGCTCTTCACGCCACTTATAAATGAACTGGCCCTAGGTATCGATAGAGGGGGAAAATATATAAAAATTTCTCAAAATAATAGTGGTATAGGAATGAAACAAATATCACTGGACTCGTAAAATTGCGCAGGTCAAGAATATGCCCATTAATTCTAGAATCGATCGTAGAGATGTTGTCTAGCCGATCTCCCGCGTTAATGCTAGCTATCGCGTGCCCCAGCTAGACTTGGCGCGTTCATGAGCATTCATCTCCTTTTGGTTCCACTATTACGTTACTTTCGCGGTTTTTATCAGACCTCGGCCTAGTAGGAGTGTCCAGTAGTACCATCAGCCACTCAAGTTACTGCATTATATTTTTTCTAGGCGCGAATAGTACAATGAACATGCCACAAGCGTGTCTCACCACGCGTCCCTTCTATTCTGAGGTAGCCAGCACCTGTCCTTCTGAATCATCGATAGGCTATTTCCTTTCATATTCCTTAAGTATTTAGCCTTTTGTCAAACTGCTGCAGGTATATCCCCACTGTCCCCAACAAATGCTTGAAGTTTCCTCATCTTCGTCTGGCTATTTCATGACGCTGGAGGAAATATTAATTAATTGTAGAAATAAAACATCGAATCATTTATCCATCAGAGGATAAAGGGTTCACAACTCCTCCACTCATAAAAATTCGAACTTAGGATAAAGTCGAATTTTTTTAAAAGACTTCTGTAGGCCAATTTGTTTTATTTCAGAATAACCCCTTTTCTATTACTTGGTCTAGCCGCTCCTGTCTTGAATGGCATTTACTCGTTTTATTTCCTGCTTGGACCTCACCCTCTCAGTCTGCTTGTGTGACGCGCTGATGCCTTAGGCAACACTCTGTCCGTCTCGTTAATGTTTGTCAACACCACCTCCACTTCCTCCTTCACGTGCCGTACTCAACTGCCCCCCGTCCATTTGGTTGATATAGGACGTCCATATATTTAAACTGCATCATTATTTCTACGCTCCCATGGTTCACTTCTTCGATACGTCTTTAAATTGGCTGCATTGTAGACCGACATTGTTCCTGTGCTTAACATTTTCACTCTGTACGCATTATTTCCTAGGTTTCTTACAATAGAATAGGGTCCTACGAACTTTTCAGAGAATTTGCTGAAGATCTTCTTCTCTGGGTCAGATGTAGCGGGTCGTTTCACCAAAACGAGCTGGTTGACTTCTAAATCACGGTGAAATCTCTTATTTCTCACTCGCCGTAATCTGCGATCTGCTTGTTTTCTCATGTAGGCTCTCGTTCTCTCTATTCGCAGGTCAGGCGCTATCATGGGATTTTGTGGGCAGTTAATGATGCTTTTCCACGTTCTCACTGGATACTCGTTTTTGTGTAAGACCATAGGGATCTGTCCTGTTGACTCGTGCCTGGTAGAATTCATTCATGTCTCTACATCCTTAATTTTATCCACCCACTTATGATGCTCATTGGGAATGAAGATTCTCAAGTACGATGTCACGGATTTTATTGCACGCTCAGTTGGATTAGCTTGGGCATGTCGGATACTGCTTAAAACATGTTTTATACCCATGTCCTCCATTCCTTTCTTGAAGTCGGTGCTTGTAAAATAGCTACCATGGTCTGATAAAATAAACTCTGGTTTTCCCATAGCTGGAATTACTCTATTGCGTATGCAGCTTAATACTTGTTTAGATGTTGTTTTCTGGATGGGACACAATACTACGAATTTGGAGAATACATCCAGACAAACTAATAAATGGCGGCACCCTCGCCTCCCTTTAGGAATTGGACCGAAACTGTCGATTGCCAGCATCTCGCACGGCTTCTGAGGTAACAGTGGTTTAGGATACTGCCTCATTAAATAGTTATTGGGCTTTGTCCTCTGACAAGGATCACAAGTCGTAATGACGTCACATATAGTTGTTCTCATACGCGGCCATGTAAATGTCTCTCCTATTGTCGCTTCGCATTTGTCTAATCCGACGTGTCCGTAACTTTCGTGAGTATGCCATGTCAATCCTCGCTGTAAAGATGCAGGTACTAGTATGCGTAACTTGGTGTGGTCATTATCTACCCATTTGTGCAGCAAATTGTTGACATAAACATATCTTCCTTCTTTGGCTTTCGCTTCTCGAAATGCAGGTGTTCCTGTAGGTAGCTGCTTTCTAAAGTATTGAATTAATAGCATCATCCATGGTTCCGCTTCCTGTTCTCGCTGGATCTCACGTAACTCCTCCAAGAATTCCCGGTCCTTCGGTGTTAACTCCAAGTGTTGTACCATCGCTGTTTCTTCAACATCAGGCTCTGGGTTCCTGCTGAGTGCATCCGGGATCACGTTCATCTTCCCTGGGCAATGTTCAATCTCAATGCTAAACTGCTGAATATATATAGACCGACGTGTCACACGTTCGCTTGCCATCGACGTCTTAAACAAGAATGTTAGTGCCTTGTGATCGGTCCTGACAACAATGGGGTATCCATAAATTATTCGTTTCCATTGTTGCAGCGCATGAAGGATGGCCAACAGCTCTAGTTTCGTTACAGTATAATTGCGCTCGTGCTTACGCAATTTTCGGCTGACAAATGCCAAATATGTTTTATGTTGCAGGTTAGCTGGATCTTCTTGGTAGAGCATGGCACCTATACCAATTAGTGAAGCATCCGCTTGGATTATAAATTTGTGCTTGAAGTCTGGATATCCTAACTTAATGCAGTTTTCCAGTAGCTGTTTTGTTGCTTGGAACGCCTTCTCACACTCCGCATTCCACAACCATTTATTATTCTTTTTTAGCATTTCCTGCATTGGAGCTACAGTCTCCGTGTAACCTGGACAGTTTTCCTTAAAGAATCCCATTACGCCTAAGAAAGCCCGAATGTGCTTGACTCTCGTTGGTGTAGGGAAATTGTTTATCGCTTCGATCTTAGCTGGGTTTGGCTTCACTCCCTCCTTGTCAATGATGTGACCCAAATATAAGATCTCGCTCTTGAAGAAATGCGATTTCTTCAGGTTTACTTTGAAATTTGATGCATTAAGGTTGCCTAATACTTTATCTAAATTTTCCATGTGAATTTCAATGTTGTCGGATGCCAGCAGAATGTCATCAATGTAGCGCACCGTCATCTCCTTAAACTCCTCGGTTAGATTCCGATCCAGGGCTAGGATTAAAGCACAGCCCACTGTTTTGACTCCGAAGGGAATTCGGACGAAGCAGAACGTTTGGTTATCGAATAAGAAGCCAGTTAGAAGCTGTGACTTCTCATCCAATTCAATATGGTGGAAACTGGACGTCAAGTCTACTGATGAATAAATGCTCTTGTTCTTAAAGCCTTTTAGTACGTCTCTGATAATTGGCGCTCTGTCATACTAGGGAAAAATGAGTCTCATGTTGAGATTTCTGGCATCTAAACAAAGTCTAATAGATCCATTTGGTTTTGTGACTGCCAAAACCGCATTTAGATAAGGTGTAGGTGTCTTCCTTATCACTCCAGCTTGTAACATCTCATCTATAATGACCTTGACTTGACCCCGATATTTTTCCGGAATTGGGTACAATCTACTTTTTAAAGGTGACCAATCCTCGACTTGCATTGAATATTTGACATTTAATATTTACCAGGTACTGTATCGAATACTGCTTTGTGCTTCCTTAAAATCTCTTCCAATTGTTTTCTATGTTCACCCCCAAGTTGAATGTCATTGAGCCGCTCCTGTTGTAACTCTTCAAATTGTGCATCACTGTCATCTCCTTTTGTTAATAAAGACCATATCTCCTGGGATTCACTCTCCTCATCTAGTTCCACAACAGCTCCTTCTATGATGTTATCTTCTGCCTTTCGTATCTCCTCTTCCGTCTCTTCCGATATTGCTTCCAATGCCCAAGAATTTACATCTCTTCCGGTAGTGATTTCATCCATATGCAATCCCACGTTCTTCAGTTGATCATACTCTCTAAAACTGACTGTGTTCTTGTGCAAATCTATCACTGCTTGATAGTCACAAATGAAATTTGCACCAAGAATTATATTGAAATTCATCTTTGCCATGATAATGAACGTTTGCTCAAAAGTGTGTTCCAATATGTTCAGCTCTAAGTATGCCTGACGTTTACAAGTGACGGTGCGTTCAGGAATAACACCCCTCACTTTGAGTTGTGGTACGGGAATCACAGGAATATTCTGACTCCGTCCCAAATCTCGAACCAAGGCCTCCGATACCAGACTGATCTGCGACCCCGTATCCAATAAACATCTTATATTAATTCCACCAATCCTCGCGTAAATAATGGGTAACTGCCTAATTTCATCGTTCCGTGGTTTCACCGTCTCCTCCAGGCAATCTTCTGGCAAAGCAATCCATTCTTGTATGTTCGCTACTATCCATCCATCTTCAACTTCCGACTGTTGCGTTTGTAGACTGTCTCCTTTATCCAAATTTAGTTTTTTTTTAGCTCCGCTGTGATTTCCATCATCCTTTTGTCGCCCACGCCCCTGACATTCCTCTTGTCTCAGTAGACTTCCAGCTTCCTCAGTGTGTGTATCTGGATTCTTCATGTTCCCAATGGCTTTTTCCCATCGTCCTTGCTCTCCACCTTGACTAGCGTGTAATTCCTCTAGGTAATTTTGTGATTGAGCGTGCCTATCATCCCAGTCATTTCGATAATTACGTGCCTCTCCTTGATTTTGATCTCTCCTTCCTTTCCATTTTTGATTAGCATTGTTATCACCGTATCTTCCATAAGGCCCCTCATTTCTTCGATTTTCACGCCATTGTTGATACCCTCTCTGTTGATATCTATTGTTGCCTTGATATGACCTATTGTTATAATTATTCTCGTTACGCTGGTACGGTCTGTTTTCTACCTCTTCCTGGTTTTGCCTAGGTGTGGATGTGCTTATATTTGTACTCTGCGTTTTAGTGTTCATTTGTTTCGGTTTTATAACCTCTGTCGTATTTACTAACTCCAGTTGTCTTCCTCCTCTATAATGATTATGAGATGTAGTCTCATCTATCTGGCGTAATATCTGTTCTGCATGTAAGGCCGTACTAACGTTCGCTGCGACTAACACTTGTTGCACGTTGACTGGTAACTGCCGCGCTATAGTCATCACCAGATCCGCTTCATTCAAAGGGTAATCAAGATCGCGAAATTTTAGCATTTGCATGTTAAAGAAATCGGAGTATTTTGTTTGCTGGGTAGTTTGGTACTTCCTAGAGTAAAGCTCCATCCTTAAACTCTGTTGCAGTGCCGGAGACAAGTATTTGCGCAGAAACGCGATTTTGAAATCTGCCATAGTTCCAAATGTATATTTGAAGCTTAAAAACCATGTAAGGACTTTTCCTGACAAAAATCTCTCCATCATCCTTAACCTACGTGCTTCAGGTACCCCAGTGTCATTGTAATGATCTTCAATTTCTTTAATGAATGCTTTAGGTGTCACCCCTGAGTTCTCCGTGTACTTCTGCGGTTTATAATCGTTCGATCGAACTACTTGGATAAGTTGTGTGGGCTGATGACCGTCATGTGGCGTGGAACTCCTTTCAACATTCTTGTGAAATCCCTCCGTGTTTGTCGTTAATGGGCTCTCTGTCTGAGTTTGACTTCCTGCTGTGCTTGTCGCCTCCGGGCTACTTGAGTCATCCTGCTTATCTTTAGTTGTTCCCGTTTTAAATATCGAGGATTGTCCCATCGATCTTAGTTCAGCTTTAATGATCCTGTCTGTTTGTTCTTTAAGTTTACTCTTAATTTCCTTTTCTAATGCTTGAATACGAGTATGATTTTCGCCTACTGTCTTAATGATGGTTAATCTTTCCTGTTTAGAATCGATATTCATTTTTCGCCAATCTTTTCTTATTTGCTCCTTAATTGTGCTTACTTTCTCCTCAATCTGGCTTTTAGTGACATCCTGATTGCTTTCTATCTGGCTCAGCCTATCTTCCAATCTCGCGCTATTTTCGGCGATGTACTCTTTAATTGATCCTGATCCGCTTCTAGGCTTTTCCATTGCTCCGCTGATTTTATTTCGAGACGGTCCATATCTTTAATTATGCCGGATATATTTTCATCTACCGCTGATAATTGTTGCTGAATGACCTTGCCGCTTTTTTCCATTTCCTTAAATCGCCCTTCCATCTTATCCTGAGCTATCTTGACCTCGCTCGTACTCATAGTGCATGCTAGTTCAATTTGCTCTAATTTACCTAAAACCGTTTCATCCAGAATGCTAAGTTTTTGATCAAAAATAATTTCCATTTTCTTAATCTGATCTAATTGTTTTTCATTGTTTTTACTAACATCTAGGGCCAGCAATACCATCTGTTGATTAGTGTGATCCTTCATCTCTGCGGTTAACGAAGCTAATTGGTTCGTGTTTTTAACATTCTGCGCCTCTAACTGCGAATTGATAGTGTCATTGATTTCACTTTTTAATAATCTAGCTTGTTCCGCCTGATATTAATTTTGTTCAATCCTACTGTTGTTTAATTGTGTCCACAATGATTCACTTTGTTCAGATAGTTTAGTGTTTAGTGATTCACTTTGTTCGGATAGTTTAGTTTTTAGTGATTCACTCTGCTCAGACAATTTGTTTATAGACTCACTTTGTTCTAACATACTATTGTTTATTGATTCACTTTGTTCTAACATACTATTGTTTATTTGTTCAGATAATTTAGCGTTTAATGATTCACTCTGTTCAGATAGTTTAGTGTTTAATGATTCACTATGTTCCGCCAATTTAGTGTCCAACAATTCCTGTGTCCTCCTAGCAGCATTTTCAATGATTTCTTGAATCTGTTGTACTGTTGCCATGTTATACACTTTATATGAGACATTAGGGAAATGGCATAAAGCAATGCCCCCTGACGCACACATACAATCCTAATGCACATTTAATTCCTTTTCCCCACTCAGTTCATTTATAATTTACATTTAATCCCACTAGTCAATCGCATCTCTGAGTGGTTCTAATTTTACTCAATTTAATTTAAACCCAAACACATATTCAGTCATTAAATTGTTATCCTGATCTGATATTAACAACAGACATATTAACCGAACATTAATTGTCTGTTTAAACGCCACAGGCCTTCCTATTACCTTCATGGAGTTTGACTTTCTATCACAAATCTAGTTTTAACTTTTATCATTGGGCGCCCGATATCACGTATATTACTTTTACTTTAATTCAATAGACAAAAACGTGAATCGTATTTTACATTGCAAACTCCTGATTTTAATTTATATTTCACACGGTTGGCGGTATCCTCTTCGCCTCAATTACTTTTAATAAAATATCACTTTCCGGTGATTAAAATACTGTCATATCTGCCTCCACTTGTGGCATGCCAGTTTTACTCAAATACGCCAATTAAATGTGTTCCAGAAGCGAACCAGCAACAAAAATACACCTTCATTGTTGCTTCAGTTTGTAATCCCAACTACGCTTACCCTGACATGTGCAATTTCTTTGCCGCTACACCACAGTGAACCGCCCCACGCTTGGCCGCCAGTTTACCTCCTACGAACCCTTCAGTATCGCAGTGTTTATATGCAAGAATCTTTATCAAGGGGTCGCGCTCAGTTCATAGTGTGATGTATACGTTCGCCAAACAACATGCTCTACTGATGGAAGGGTCATAGGATTAAAACTATAATTAAGAAAGGAAGTGACAAGACGTAAAACAATAACATAATTTAATGACTAATGGTGCATAAATGAATATAAATAACAACAATATTATTCCTCCCTGAATCTTCCCATGACAGAAATATACATAACTTTGAGGGATCAGACGGATCTCCTCCTCATAAAAGTGTGGAGCCAAGTTCCACCAACTTGCATCAGGATTTTATGTACGCGTAATGACTAACTACGAGGAATGAGTACTTGGATGACTGTTCGTTTACATCGGGTAACAGCCACGGTGCTTACGAACAATCATCTCGTAAATCAACGTTTACGGATATAGGACACAACACTAATAAAAACCTTTAAATTAATGCTCACACACAATCTAATATCTAATATTTACAGGCATCTCCCTCGAGACCCTCTCCCAGTGAGATGGCTCATCTGACAACGAGCTTGCCTGCAAGGCCAAAATGCTCAAACAAACAAACAAGGGAAACACAGCGCCGCACGTGACCACTCGGAGTCACTGACACAAGACTGAAAAAATAAACCAACAACAAACAAAAACACATGCCTCACGGCTGACATTATTTTACAAGAATAGAAAAAATTGCGATAAGATAACGCTTCGGAGATTATAATGATTCGTAGGCAACTCCCATTTATTTAAACAATTTTTATCATCGATCAGTTCTTATTCTGTATTTCAACTATTAATACGGAGCCAACTTGTACTCCACTAATGACCTCGATGCAGTCTGTTCAACCCTCCTTGTGAAAACAGGTTCCCCCCTTCCTCTCAACTTTTGTCATCATCCAGCTCCAGTGTGTAAAAATAACTTGACCTACTGTCCCGTTATCTCGTAGAATCAACAGCAACAAATCTCGACCATATGCACATATGGCAAGACATTAATCGATATAGTCACATACGCCCTCGCAAGGTCACAATATGGACTCGGCACCAAGCTGACAGAAATCAGTCTACGCTGAAATTCCCGCTTGTAATGACCAATAAAACACACACACACTCACGGCTGGGAATGACATAACACTTTTCACACAGGTCGGTTGAATCAGATGCTCACAATTATTTAAGAATATTAAAACCTATGAGAGAGCTGATTGCTCTTCGCCACAACTCACATTGCTCCAAAGGCAATAAACTCACTGAATCTGATCAATAATAAACACTACAAAGATCAATTTACCCACCAATCTACTTTATGATTATATTATTTCAGTCCTACTTCTGAAACACAACATATCTCCGAGAGACATTTCTTAACCGCATTACGTAAACATATGCGAACACGGTCGTCCACATAGCCACGTTAATTAAAACAAACAAACATGGACCTACGACTACGAACAATTGTGCGAGCTGTTTCCATGCAAAACGTGTGTCAGACCAAAACTAAATACACTACGTTAATCAACACAAGCAAGATATTTACAAAAAAATATGTCCCATATACCATAAGTTGATTTGTCAGATAATAAGAATATTATTCAGTACTCATCCTCGGCCAGTCACCCGTCAGCGGACATCTGCAGCCATCTCCCTACTTAATGCTGCTTAGCTCGTCTCGAACATCTCAACGGAGTGTTGACAGTTCCAAACTTCTTCCAAGATAAGCGATGTCATCTCTCGTGCTGATGCAAAAAGTTATAGGTTATTACACACTCGATTTCTGTCTACTAAATTCACCGTTTAGGTACTTATTTCCCTAAAACAGTCTGTTGGCGAATTGTCGATGTTACTGGCCCTACAAAATTAGTACTGTGACTATCTATCACACTGAATTTACAACACATTTGTCTTAATAAAAATCTGTGTCCTCATGACACGCAAAGTACAAGTGCCTACGTCCTCAGACGCGCAAAACTCAAGATGTCAACCTGTGTCCTCTGACACACAAAATAACGTCAGCCTACGTCCTCAGACGCACAAAATGTAATGTCAACCTGTGTCCTCCGACACACAAAATAACGTCAGCCTACGTCCTCAGACGCACAAAATGTAATGTCAACCTGTGTCCTCCGACACACAAAATAACGTCAGCCTACGTCCTCAGATGCACAAAATGTAATGTAATGTCTTGGCTCTTCACGCCACTTATAAATGAACTGGCCCTAGGTATCGATAGAGGGGGAAAATATATAAAAATTTCTCAAAATAATAGTGGTACAGGAATGAAACAAATATCACTGGACTCGTAAAATTGCGCAGGTCAAGAATATGCCCATTAATTCTAGAATCGATCGTAGTGATGTTGTCTAGCCGATCTCCCGCGTTAATGCTAGCTATCGCGTGCCCCAGCTAGACTTGGCGCGTTCATAAGCATTCATCTCCTATTGGTTCCACTATTACGTTACTTTCGCGGTTTTTATCAGACCTCGGCCTAGTAGGAGTGTCCAGTAGTACCATCAGCCACTCAAGTTACTGCATTATATTTTTTCTAGGCGCGAATAGTACAATGAACATGCCACAAGCGTGTCTCACCACGCGTCCCTTCTATTCTGAGGTAGCCAGCCCCTGTCCTTCTGAATCATCGATAGGCTATTTCCTTCCATATTCCTTAAGTATTTAGCCTTTTGTCAAACTGCTGCAGGTATATCCCCACTGTCTCTAACAAATGCTTGAAGTTTCCTCATCTTCGTCTGGCTATTTCATGACGCTGGTGGAAATATTAATTAATTGTAGAAATAAAACATCGAATCATTTATCCATCAGAGGATACAGGGTTCAATATGTCTAAGGGTTTATCGATATGGTGTATATTATGAGGTGAAAGGGGAGAAAATTGGGGGTTGAAGGATTCTTAACGGAGCGTGTACTGTATCTCTTATTCAACATAGGCGATAAGTTTGAAATTCAGCGGAAAAAGCAGCTTAAAAACAAGTAGTTCCGTGAAGAACTATACAGCCTATTTTCATATATCCTACTTATGTTAATTGCCACTATTACCATACAAAATTTCAGTTTTATTGCTGTAATAGATTCGTAGATATTGAGAACCGACCAAATATTTCGGAGGTCGCTATGTTGGATTTTATATATGTAAGTCCTAGAGTTATGTACTGTTACATGAAGATTATTGTGTACGAGTAGCATTCAAACTTCAATCGCATGATTAGGACACAAGAAGTAACAAGGAGATTTTAACATTTCGCAAAGCTGCCATCTTGTGGTTATGGAAACAATTGAACTAAATTAGATACCACTGCATTACAATGTGTATAAATATTTCCTGTACCATATTTCATTGCGTTTGGAACATTAAACAGCGAGAAACGTGTATTTAAAATTTTCAAATTCGCTTGGTCGCCATGTTCATTTTGTAGTTAACCGGTTTTTGACAGTCTTATAGATGAACTTTCAGTAGTGCCCTTTACCTCCGTACAAAATTTCAGGGTGATACCGCTAATAGTTTCAGAGATATAGAATGCCGGTGAAATATTTCACACATCCGCCATCTTGTGGTTATGTAAACAATTGAACGAAGTTAGATGTTGGTGCATTACAATGTGTATTAATACACACATCCAAAAAAGTTTTGCATCACCTCGGTTCCCAGATCTCCGGCATATAGACGTTGACTGTGTATATTGTATCCAAGATACAGTCCCTTTGACTGTTCATAGATGTCACTAAAACTGCTCAAAGATGTAAACAACCATGCATGAGCAGGGCCTATTAGACGGAGGGGGTACGACAGCCGATCAGTTCCAGTCATTCCACCATGACGAAGGTACGCTGCTCATGTTGTCTGTAGTTCTACCATGCCTAGAAGGTCAATACCGCAGTTCGATCGCGTCCGCATTGTTACTTTGTGTCAAGAAGGGCTCTCAACAAGGGAAGTTTCCAGGCGTCTCAGAGTGAACCAAAGCGATGTTGTTCGGACATGGAGGAGGTACAGAGATACAGGAACTGTCGATGACAGGCCTCGCTCAGGCCGCCCAAGGGCTACTACTGTAGTGGATGACCGCTACTTACGGATTGCCGCTCGGAGGAACCCTGACAGCAATGCCACCATGTTGAATAATGCGTTTCGTTCAGCCACAGGACGTCGTGTTTCAACTCAAACTGTGCGCAATAGGCTGCATGATGCGCAACTTCACTCCCGACGTCCATGGCGAGGTCCAGCTTTGCAACCCCGACACCATGCAGCGCGGTACAGATGGGCCCAACAACATGCTGAATGGACCCCACGGAATTGGCATCACGTTCTCTTCACCGATGAGTGTCGCATATGCCTTCAACCAGACAATCGTCGGAGACGTGTTTGGAGGCACCCTGGTCAGGCTGAACGTCTTAGACACACTGTCCAGCGAGTGCAGCAAGGTGGTGGTTCCCTGATGTTTTGGGGTGGCATTATGTGGGGCCGACGTACGCCACTGGTGGTCATGGAAGGCTCCGAAACGTCTTTACGATACCTGAATGACATCCTCCGACCCATAGTGCAACCATATCGGCAGAATATTGGAGAGGCATTTGTCTTCATGGACGACAATTCTCGACCTCATCGTGCACATCTTGTGAATGCGTTCCTTCAAGATAACGACATCGCTCGACTACAGTGGCCAGCATGTTCGCCAGACATGAACCCTATCGAACATGCCTGGGATATGTTGAAAAGGGCTGTTTATGGACGTCTTGACCCACCAACCACTCTGAGAGATTTACGCCGAATTGTCGTTGAGGAGTGGGACAATTTGGACCAACAGTGTCTTGATGAACTTGTGGATAGTATGCCACGGCGAATACAGGCATGCATCAATGCAAGAGGACGTGCTACTGGGTATTAGAGGTAGTGGTGTGTACTGCAATCTGGACCACAAATGCTGAAAGTCTAGCTGTATGATGGTACAACATGCAATGTGTGGATCTCATGAGCAATAAAACGAGCTGAAATGTTGTTTGTGTTGATCTCTATTCCCTTTGTATTTAACGGTTCCGGAACTCTTGGAACCGAGGTGATGCAAAACTTTTTTTGATGTGTGTATATACTGTACCAAGTTTTATTGCGTTTGGTTGGTTAAATCGCGAGAAACGTCTATTTAAAAGTCGCAAATTCGCGTGGCCGCCATGTTGGTTTTGTAGTTGCCAGTTTTTCAAAAGTTACATGGGTGAACTTATAGTAGTTCCCTTTATCACCGTAATAAATTCCAGGGTGATAATGGGAATAGTTTCGGAGATATTGAATGCTGGTGAAATATTTCGCACAGCCGCCATGTTGGATTGGTGAGACATAACAAAATTTGAAGGGCACGGTCGAGGTCGCCCGGAATAGTGCTATGAACTTACTGGGTTTCATTGAAATCGATCCAGCCGTTTAGATTTTATTAGGGGGGGGGACACACACACCTCACACACACACACACACGGACAAAAGGTGATCTCATAAGCCTGTTTTTTCGAAATTGAAAATAGGCTAATAAGCAAATAGGTGTTCGACCATATCTTCGTAAATCCAATTTAAGGGGTCCATGGGGAGGAGTGAAATTCGGGGGGGAATAGGAAAGAAAGTGTCGTAACTGATAGACTCACTCACTTACCAAACTCAGGGAGAAAACAGCTTTAAATAAGTAAATAGGTGTTCGACCGGTTTTTTTTTTCATAAATCCAATTTAAGGGGTTGATGGGGAGGGGTGAAATTCTCAAAAATAAATGAAAGAAAAAGTCCTGACTGACTCACTCACTCATCATCGCCCAGCCAAAATTATTGAAGTTAGAAACATGAAATTTTGGGGATAAGTTCGTTGTATGTCGAAAACGTCCACTAAGGTAAGAGTTTTGTATATTCAGGTTCTAAAGAGGTATTAAGGGGGTAAGCGTGCATTACATTGAATAACAATATCTCATGAGTGGTTTCATTTGGGGATGTGATACTTGGCATATATACTGATCATTAAAAATAAGCTGACACATTTCTAATGGTTTTTCGATGTGGTGTATATTATGAGGTGAAAGGGATGAAAAGTGGGGCTTGAAAGATTCCTAACGGAGCGTGTATCTCTTAAACGACATAGGCGAGGAGTTTGATTTTCTCCGAGTTTCAATCAGCTTAAAAATAAATAAATGAATAAATAATTAAAATAAGTAGGTGTTCGACCGGATTTTTTTTTCATAAATCCAATTTAAGGGGCCTATGGGGAGGAGTGTAATTCTGGAAGAAAATCGTCCTCTAAGGAAGGATTTTTGGCTGTTCTCTCTCATCGACCAATCAAAACTATTAAAGTTAGAAGAAGGGTATATGTTTGTTGTGTGTCGAAAAAGTCTACTAAGGAGGGATTTTTGGATATTCAGGTTCTTAAGGGGTGTTAACGGGGTTAAACCTGCATGTCATTGAATAACAATATGACACGACTATGACGCGAACGAAGCGAGGCTAAAAATGAGATGGTGTGTGTCTGTGTATTACTCAATCACGCAAGAACCACTGGTCCGACTTACATGCATTTTACGTGGAAGTAGCTGATTTACCTGGTTAACATATAGGCTACTTTTGATTTCAATACTTTGCACTATTTAAAGATGGCGACCCTTTAAGTGACGTCACTACACCCTTTGGTTTCAAACTTTCATATTTCCATTTCAAATAAAAAGTGAACGCTAAGAAATAGCAAACTTTTGATGGCATATTCGAGGTTTAAAATAACATTTTCTATCCGAAAGGTATCCAACGGTTAGCGAGTAAAACCTAAATTTGTGCTATAAAACACGGTCAACGCCGAGCGGTGTAGTTGGACAAAATGTTCCATCCTTAATCTCCCTCTGCGCAGCACCTCGCCTATACCCTGTTTTAACTGTCACTTTCACATTTTAATTTATTTATGACGCGTAGCGAAGCACGGGTACTTCAGCTAGTTATATCATATTTGCTGAAAGGATTTGGCACAGGAGTTCCCACATTTCAAAGGCATATTTATACCTTCAAGCCAAAGATTAGTCCAAATATCTGAAGAAACAATTGAGTTATAGCAGCACTATGTAGTCATGAATCCAAAAGATATCCCTAATACTATTCCTTTCTGTTTGAAGAAACTGAATTACACGAAGCAAATCGCACTTGGCCGTAAAATCAATCGTAGCAGCCATGCTCACGTCTCTGCAACTCAGCTCAAAATGGCGTAATGACGTTGGGAATGGCGTGCTACCACTCGATTGATAGTTCGCCCCCATTATCAGAGGTACATACATTTTCATAGTTAACCCTGCACTGGTCACGCGTCGTCTCACAGACGCCATTTTATTTCGTGATTACAGGAAATCCCACAAGATCATTGAACTGAACTGTCATCTACCTTTCAAGTAACTATTCATAATGAGTTTCACTTAATATCTGCGCGGCAGTTGTATTTTAACTCCGAATCATTATAACATAAGTGTTGACGACGTCTGAGAGACGCCACGCGACCTTCCCCGTTACAAAGTAAGATCCCCTTTGAATGTTTTTTCTTTATAATTATTGCAAGAAATTATTTATTTGTTGTTGTTAATTCAATTAAGGGGCTTGGGACAACTTGGTTATCAGCCCCGTACAGTTGTGTGTCTGATAACTTGGATTTCTGTGATGACTGTAGTTATGTATAGCTGTAGTAGGGAATGGGATGGGGAGATTTGAAGTAAGATACTATCCCAGCATTTGCCTGGAGAGAGTGTGGGAAAATCCGTGGAAATAAAACCCTCAGGATAGCCACTGTCAGCGCCGGGATTTGAACCTCTGATCTCCGAACTTGCTGCAGCTACCCTCGCGGACGTGGTGCAATCAACCGCTGCTCTTTACATTTGTTTATATACAGTGATCTGTTTCAGCAATGACAGATTTTGTAGTGATTTGAGGACTAAAATCTCCATACATGTAAACAAATCGTTGTATTATTATTATTATTATTTTTATTATTATTATTATTATTATTAATCTTGATTGGTCACATTGGACCACTTGAGTCGTTCCACAATCACTTCTTCTTTGAAGATTGTACTGCTTGGTTCTTGCGCTCTTTCCAGTACTTTTTCATTCTTTCAGATCGGGATTTTCTCAACTCATCTGAAATCTCCATAGGCTTTCTATGTGGCATTATGTGTATATTATACATATAAGAAGTAATTACATAATAAGTTGCCTTTATATCAATTCTGTATAGCCTATTTCATAATAGACGGTAATACTTCAGAAATGTCCTAGAACGCATTTAAATTCTCGCTTGAAACTTGTGCTCCCGGAATTGTAATGGCGTCTCTCAGACGCCATGCCACCTTCTATGCGATAAATTCGAGCCCGACCACTGCAGGGTTAATCATTATGTTGAATTACTGTTTTAGCCCGGGAAATGTTACCTCGAAGAGATGACTACGAACTGTTCCCGGATATTGGCTACTACAAGATGCATACTACTGCTGAACTATGGGAGGATGCCCGTGAAACTTGTATCAGTGAAGGCGCGCATCTGATCGTCCTGAACTCAGACACGGAGGCTACAGTTGTGGAAGAAATCTTCTCGAGAAAACCGAAAATCACAGGAGCTGAATCTGCAAGTCACATCTTTGGTGGTTTTCACAATAAATACAGTAAAGACAACTTCGTCACGGTTACAGGTATGTAAGTGTTTTCACCCCCTCCACCCCTTGATTGTCTCCCTTTTATGTCGAGCATCACGGTAAACCACTTCTTGGATGTCTGAGGTAGGAATACAACCCGGCTCTTCTGAGTTTTATCTGACGAGGCTGAGTGTACACCGTTCCATATCTCAGACACGAATTATATCTATTAGCAGAACCGAGAATCGGGGTGACAGCCAAGAATGCTAGCCACCAAGCTACGAGGTAGCATGATTTGTGGTCTTATGGTACTTATTGAGGTTGCGGTCACAAAGTTCCTGGGTTGGATTCCAGGTTCTGCTAAATCATTCTTGTCTAAGGGTCGTTCCGGTACATACACAGGACTGAGAAGATAAGGGATCAATTCCCACATCATCCATCCTTGGTGGATTTCTGTGTTTCTTTGCTTCCCAAACTTAGCGTCCCCTATAAATGCACACACTTCTGCAGACCACACAGTTGTCAGAAAAATTCTGTTCTAGTTGTTGATTCTTATGGTCATGTAGCCACGAGTACTTGGGTGTGTGTGGAATGTGTTATTGGGGTTCCTTTATTAGTGATCAGATGAAGCTTGGATATGAGACGGCCGTGCCCTTAGGAACCGTGCCAGCACTTGCTTCGAGTAGAAGTGGGAAATCACGGAAACCACTGAGGTAGCAATCGAACCCGTCTCTTCTCAGTTTTGCCTCATGATGCTGAGTGTACCCCGTTCCAGCCGTCACACCAGAATCTAATGTCTTGGCAGAGCGGAGAATCAAACCCGGGCCTCCGCTGTGATGTAATAATAATAATGTTTCTTGATGTGTAACATCTTTCCACTGGATATTTTTTGTGGGAGTGATTTTGGAAAAGGGACGAAAATGTGAAAGAGCAAACATCGCATACGGTTTACTTTAAGGTTTGGAGGCCCCATTAAAGATATTCCTACAATAATTCATCTTCAAGTTGTCGTTCTTTGGTGTGGAAATACTCATTATATCATATTTGCAGGAAACAATTATGATTTATTAAATCTTCATACTTTTGCTGTGGAATGTATATCGCATACGGTTTACTTCAAGGTATGGAGGCCCCATTAAAGATATTCCTCCAATGAATCATTGGTACCACGACGTACCACGCGCATGCGCATCGGTCAGTATTTGGCACTGGAGTTTTACAAGTAGTTATTTCAATGACCAACAGAGTTCACTGTTAACAAGCGATTTGTGCTACCGGAAAAACTAATAGGTCATCGGCTTTTTAATATCTTGCGAAACAATAATGCTAGGGACTTGTATGAGGTGTCCTAGGAGACGGGGTGACACCCCCCCCCCCCCTTTGCCTATAGCCCCCTTAATTTAACAAAAGGCCCCAAAACCAATAGGTCATCGACATTTTAATATCTCGCGAACCAATAACGCTAGGGACTTACATGAGGTGTCCTAGGACTCACGGTGACACCCCCTGTTTTCCTATAGCCTCCTTAATTTAACCAAAGGACCCGAAACTAATAGGTCATTGGCTTTTTCATATCGCGCGAACCAATGATGCTAGTGACTTGCATGAGGTGTCCTAGGAGTCGGGATGACGCCCTCCGTTTTTCTAACCCCCTCTTAATTTAACCAAAGGACCCAAAACTAAAGTGTCATCGGCTTTTTAATATTTCGCGAACCAATTATGCTGTATAAGGTGTTGTAGGATTTAGGGTAACGCCCCTTTTTTCATGATTTTGTGATTTGCGGAGACGGGTTAATCCAGAGCGAAATTATCGGCGATAGAAACTTGAGAAAAAATTAAGAACTGGAGAAGTACAGCCGAACAAAATTGACTTCACATATATTTCATCTCAATTTCATAGTAGGATAACTTGTCAGATGTAACACGCCATATGCGACTACCGTAAGACTCGTATTAGCCTACTTTCGATTTTTGCAAAAAATTAAAGTAGAGTTATGAGATCACTACAGGGCGAAAAAAAAGTGTGTCTGTTTGTGTGTGTGTATGTGTGTGTGAGAGTCTGTGCGTGTGTGTGTGTGTGTGTGTGTGTGTGTGAGTGTGTGTACTCTGAATGTCTGTCCCCCCTATCAATTCGAACACGGTGAGCGCAAATTGAACGAAATTTGGTACAAAGGTAGCACTAGCAAAGGACACCTCAGTGTCATGTTTTATATCGCCGCCATCTTGACGGAAACGTAATGGCGGCCACACAAATGTTCAAAGCTTAAATCAAATTACGACTAACCTAATCATCCGATCTCTACCAAATTTCGCAACAACATACCTTTGTGGAGGGAGCATCCTTTGACAAATCTAATAGGTCATTAGCCTAACAGTTTGCGGATGGCGGCCATCTTTGTGTCAAAATCGATTACCCCTATTAATTCGAACACGGTGAAACCGAATGGAATGAAATTTGGTACAGAGGTAGCACTAGCAAAGGGCACCCCAGTGTCATGTTTTATATCGCCGCCATCTTGACGGAAACGTAATGGCGGCCACCCAAATGTACAAAGCTTAAATCAAATTACGACTAACCTAATCATCCGATCTCTACCAAATTTTGCAACAACATACCTTTATGAAGGGAGCATCCTTTGACAAATCTAATAGGTCATTAGCCTAATAGTTTGCACTAAAAGGCATACCATAAATTAAATAAATAATAATGTCTGGAAAAGTAATCTTACATTTATTCATATGTAAAATAAAATATGTAACAAGTAGTTCCGTGAAGAATTAAAGCCTACTTTCATATATCCTTCTTATGTTAATTGCCACTACCAACATACAAAATTTCAGTTTGATTGCTGTAATAGATTGGTAGCTATTGAGAACAGACTAAATATTGCGGATGGTCGCCATGTTGGATAGGTCAAAGAGGCATGTACCATTAAAGGAAAATTATTGCGTAGGTTCATTATTCAAACTTTCACTTCGATCGCATGATTACGACACAAGAAATAAAAACTTAATTTTAAAATTCGCACAGCCGCCATTTTGAAGTTATGTAAACAATTGGACTAAATTAGATGCCAGTTTTTCGAATGTCACATAGGTGAACTTCTAGTAGTTTCCTTTATCACCGTACAGATTTCTAGGATGATATCGGTAATAGTTTCGGAGATAATGAATGCTGGTGAAATATTTCACACGGCCGCCATGTTGGATTGGTGAGATGTAACAAAATTTGAAGGGCACGGTCGGTGTCGTCCGGCATAGTGCTATGAACTTACCGAGTTTCATTGAAATCGCTCCTGCCATTTAGATTAAAAATTAGGGGGACACACACACACGAATCACACACGCACACACAAAGAGACACACGGACAAAAGGTGATCTCATAAGCCTAAATGAAAATAGGCTAAAAATCTACGATATGTATTTGGAAATACAGGGCAGGTACGTATGCATAGTGCCTGAAGATAAATTCTGAGGTCAGGAGATGCTCGTAGGTGAGTGGCAGAACACTGGCCTTTGGTAAACAATATTTGGTACTAGCTGAAGTACCCGTGCTTCGCTACGCGTCATAAATAAATTAAAATGTGAAAGTGACAGTTAAAACAGGGGATAGGCGAGGTGCTGCGCAGGGGGAGATTAAGGATGGAACATTTTGTCCAACTACACCGTTCGGCGTTGACAGTGTTTTATAGCACAAATTTAGGTTTTACTCGCTAACCGTTGGAGATACCTTTCGGATAGAAAATGTAATTTTAAACCTCGTATATGCCATCAAAAGTTTGCTATTTCTTAGCGTTCACTTTTTATTTGAAATGGAAATATGAAAGTTTGAAACCAAAGGGTGTAGTGACGTTACTAAAATGGTCGCCATCTTGAAATAGTGCAAAGTATTGAAATCAAAAGTAGCCTATATGTTAACCAGGTAAATCAGCTACTTCCAAGTAAAATTCACGTAAATCGGACCAGTGGTACTTGCGTGATTGAGTAATACACAGACACACACCATCTCATTTTTAGCCTCGCTTCGCTCGCGTCATAGTCGTGTCATATTGTTATTCAATGACATGCAGGTTTAACCCCGTGAACACCCCTTTAGAACCTGAATATCCAAAAATCCCTCCTTAGTAGACTTTTTCGACACACAACAAACATATCCCCTTCTTCTAACTTTAATAGTTTTGATTGGTCGATGAGAGAGAACAGCCAAAAATCCTTCCTTAGTGGACGTTTTTCTTCCAGAATTTCACCCCACACCATAGGCCCCTTAAATTGGATTTATGGAAAAAACAAGATGTTCAGCAAAGAACATATAGCCTACTTTCTCCTAAATGTATGGGTATCTTTATGACTCTTTGTCCTCATCCCTAACACAATCACCCCTACCACAATGTATTGTTTGTTTTCTTTTATATTGATAAGCCAGTAAGTGTCAAAATCAATATTATATACTTTATGATGATTGAATAACAAAACTACTAACTTATTGTAATGCATTCACGTCCGTTAATCTCTATATTAAGCCAGCCTGCAAAATTAAGAATCTTCCGCCCCAATCACAGTAGGTGGTGCTGCGACCTATCAGTGAATTAATCTTTATCTTGTACGCCTATGCACTGCCATCGTAATGTACTACGATGGCAGTGGCCTAAGGGTGTTGAATGAGTAGGCAGTTTAAAGTAGCCAAGAGGGAGGCGATCCAGCTGGCAGTGTTTAAAGGTATTCGGAGCGCGATCGTGGCTAATAGTTGAACTACCAGTATTACAAAATTGCCCTACTTCAGGAGGCCAGCTCAGGCATTTACACAGCGTTATGTTTGGAACAATATTACCCACATAACCCACAAGAGGACAGCACCGTACAGAGGCATTAAGAAGGCTGTGGTTAATGACAACGTGTATCTAGTTCTTCTATTCTCCTTTTCCTAATGGCTTCTGTTTATGTGCGATGCTGGGACTGTGATTTTATTAATATACGAGTGTATACTTTATCCTCTCCTTTGAGCTAAATGACATTTTATTCAGTATCTGTGGAAAAAGCTCGTGCACATCATTTGTAAAAGAATTCAAGAAAAAAAAACCTAATTGTAGCAGTACTCGATCCCCAGTCAACTGCGTGTCAGACTAACATGCTAGCCCAGAGCTAACCGTATCCATGACGTCAAGTGTTCTTAACTGACATATTAGATACAAACTGTTGGCAAATAATGACTTTAAATAAACGATTTCTTCACTGCAGTACATCTTCATTAAAGATCATTTCATACAAAGTTTATATTATTGTATCAGTACGGTATATCACATACAACATACTAAAACTACTGAAATATAAGACAGGCACATGAGGACAGCTGCCATCTTGTCGTGTGACACAAACGGTTCAGCTCTTTTAAGCCACTCATACTGTATAATATTATAATATTAAATTATAATAAATAACGGATCACGACCTTCAGGATAGCTTAAACCCCCCTAGGCTCGATAATCGGAATTGGTGGGTCTTAAGCTATTTATTAAAATGGTTGCATAATTCACACGGCCGCCATCCTGAAATGGCATGGCCGATGACCTTGAATTTTGGGTAAAAGACGCGTCCTATATAAAGGTATGTTGTCACCGAATTTGGTAGAGATCGGATGATTAGTTTAGCCGTAATTTGATTTTACGTTTTGAACATTTGAGTGGCCGCCATTCTGTTTTGGTAAAGATGGCGGCGATATAAAGTATGACACTGAGGTGTCCTTTACTAGTGCTACCTCTGTACCAAATTTCGTTCAATTCGGTTTCACCGTGTTCGAATTAATAGGGGGGGACATACATTCAGAGTACACACACTCACACACACACAGACACACACACACACAGACTCACACACACACACATACACACACACACACAGACTCACACACACACATACACACACACAGACAGACACACTTTTTTCGCCCTGTGTTGATCTCATAAGTCTACTTTCATTTTTTGCAAAAATCGAAAGTAGGCTAAAAACGGTCGAACACCTACTTATTAGCCTACTTTCGATTTTTGCAAAAAATGAAAGTAGACTTATGAGATCAACACAGGGCGAAAAAAGTGTGTCTGTCTGTGTGTGTGTATGTGTGTGTGTGAGTCTGTGTGTGTGTCTGTGTGTGTGAGTGTGTGTGCTCTGAATGTCTGTCCCCCCCTATCAATTCGAACACGGTGAATGCGAATTGAACGAAATTTGGTACAAAGGTAGCACTAGCAAAGGACACCTCAGTGTCATGTTTTATATCGCCGCCATCTTGACGGAAACGTAATGGCGGCCTCACAAATGTTCAAAGCTTAAATCAAATTACGACTAACGTAATCATCCGATCTCTACCAAATTTTGCAACAACATACCTATATGGGGGGAGCATCCTTTGACCAAACCAATAGGTCATCAGCGTAATAGTTTACGGATGGCGGCCATCTTTGAGTGAAAATCGATTCCCCCTATTAATTCGAACACGGTGCAACCGAATGGAACGAAATTTGGTACGGAAGTAGTACTAACGAAAGGCACCTCAGTGTCATGTTTTATATCGCCGCCATCTTGACGGAAACGTAATGGCGGCCACACAAATGTTCAAAGCTTAAATCAAATTACGACTAACCTAATCATCCGATCTCTACCAAATTTTGCAACAACATACCTTTATGAGGGGAGCATCCTTTGACCAAACTAATAGGTCATCAGAGTAATAGTTTGCGGATGGCGGCCATCTTTGTGTGAAAATCGATTCCCCCTATTAATTCAAACGCGGTGAAACCGAATGGAACGAAATTTGGTACAGAGGTAGCACTAGCAAAGGGCATCTCAGTGTCATGTTTTATATCGCCGCCATATTGACAGAAACGTAATGGCGGCCACACAAATGTTCAAAGCTTAAGTTAAATTACGACTAACATAACCATCCGATCTCTACCAAACTTTGCAACAACATACCTTTTTGGAGGGAGCATCCTTTGACCAATCTAATAGGCTATTAGCCTAATAGTTTGCGGATGGCGGCCATCTTTATGTAAAAATTGATTCCCCCTATTAATTCGAACACGGAGGAACCTAATGGAACGAAATTTGGTACAGAGGTAGCACTAGCAAAGGGCACCTCAGTGTCATGTTTTATATCGCCGCCGTCTTGACTGAAACGTAATGGCGGCCACACGAATGTTCAAAGCTTAAATCAAATTACGATTAACCTAATCATCCGATCTCAACCAAATTTTGCAACTACATACCTTTATGGAGGGAGCATCCTTTGACCAATCTAATAGGTCATTCGCCTAATAGTTTGCGGATGGCGGCCATCTTTGTGTCAGAATCGATTCCCCCTATTAATTCAAACACGGTGAAACAGAATGGAACGAAATTTGGAACAGAGATAGCACTAGCAAAGGGCATCTCAGTGTCATGATTAATATCGCCGCCATATTGACAGAAACGTAATAGCGGCCACACAAATGTTTAAAGCTTAAATCAAATTACGACTAACATAACCATTCGATCTCTACCAAACTTTGCAACAACATACCTTTATGGAGGGAGCATCCTTTGACCAATCTAATAGGTCATTAGCCTAATAGTTTGCGGATGGTGGCCATCTTTATGTCAAAATTGATTCCCCCTATTAATTCGAACACGGTGGAACCGAATGAACGAAATTTGGTACAGAGGTAGCACTAGCAAGAGGCACCTCAGTGTCATGTTTTATATCACCGCTATCTTGACGGAAACGTAATCGCGGCCACCCAAATGTTAAAAGCTAAAATGTAATTACGACCAACCTAATAATCTAGTCTCTACCAAATTTTGCAACACCATATCTTTATGTGGGAAACATATTCTGACCAAACTGCAAGAACATCAGCCCAATAGTTTGCAGATGGTGGCCAAGTATGTGTGCAAATCGATTCCCCCTATCAATTCAAACACGGCGAAACCGAATTGAACGAAATTTGGTACAGAGGTAGCACTAGCAAATGGCACCTCATATTCATGTTTAATATCCCTATAGCACGTTGTATTTCAACAAGCTACTACAACCAACATTAAATCATACTCCTTGAAAAGGACAAAGAGTTATAACAATACCCATGCATTTAGGAGAAAGTAGGCTATATGTTCTTTACTGAACATCTTGTTTTAATTATTTATTCATTTATTTATTTTTAAGCTGATTGAAACTCGGAGAAAATCAAAATACTCGCCTATGTCGTTTAAGGGATACACGTTCCGTTAGGAATCTTTCAACCCCCACTTTTCATCCCTTTCACCTCATAATATACACCACATCGAAAAACCATTAGACATGTGTCAGCTTATTTTTAATGATTAGTATATATGCCAAGTATCACATCCCTAAATGAAACCACTCATGAGATATTGTTATTCAATGAAATGCACGTTTACCCCCTTAACACCTCTCTAGATCCTGAATATCCAAAACTCTTTCCTTAGTGGACGTTTTCGACATACAACGAACTTATCCCCAAAATTTCATGTTTCTAACTTCAATAATTTTGGCTGGGCGATGATGAGTGAGTGAGTCAGTCAGGACATATTCTTTCATTTATTTTTGAAAATTTAACCCCTCCCCATGAACCCCTTAAATTGGATTTATGAAAAAAACAAACGGTCGAACACCTATTTACTTATTTAAAGCTGTTTTCCCCCTGAGTTTGATAAGTGAGTAAGTGAGTCAATCAGTTAGGACACTTTCTTTCCTATTTTTCCCCCCGAATTTCACTCCTCCCCATGGGCCCCTTAAATTGGATTTATGAATAAATGGTCGAACACCTATTTACTTATATTTAAGCTGCTTTTTCCGCTGAATTTCAAACTTATCGCCTATGTTGAATAAGAGATACAGTACACGCTCCGTTAAGAATCCTTCAACCCCCAATTTTCTCCCCTTTCACCTCATAATATACACCATATCGATATACCCTTAGACATATGTCTGCTTATTTTGAATGCTTAGTTTATATGCCGAATATCACATCCCCAAATGAAACAACTCGTGAGATATTGTTATTCAATGAAATGCAAGTTTAACCCCCTTAACACCCCTTCAGAACATGAATATCCAAAAATCCATCCTTAGTGGACTTTTTCGACATACAATGAACATATCCCCAAAATTACAAGTTTCTAACTGCAATAGGTTTGCTGGGGGGATGATGAGTGAATATCCAAAAATCCTTCCTTAGTGGACTTCTTTCCCCAGAATTTCATCCCTCCCCATGAGCCCCTTAAATTGGATTTACGAAAAAGTGATTGAACACCTATTAACTTATTTTTTTAGCTTTTTTCCCCTGAGTTTGATGAGTGAGTGAGCTAGTCAGTAAGTTAGGACACTTTCTCTCCTTCCCCCCCCCCCCCCGGAATTTCACCCCACCCCATTGGCTCCTTAAATTAATCTATGAAAAAACGGTGGAACACCGATTTACTTATTTTTTAAGCTGATTTTTTTCGCTGAATTTCAAATTTCTCGCCTATGTCGTTTAGGAGATAGGCCTACTCGCTTCGTTAGGAATCCTTCACCCCCAATTTTCACCCCTTTCGCCCCATAATAATACACCACATCGAAAAACCCTTAGACACATGTCTGCTTATTTTTAATGATTAGTTTATATGCCGAGTATCACATCCACAAATGAAACCACTCGTGATATATTGCTATTCAATGAAATGCAGGTTTAACCCCCTTAAGACCCTTTAGAATCTGAATATTCAAAAATCCTCCCTTAGTGTATGGTTTTGACATACAGCGAACATATCCCGAAAATGACATGTTTCCAACATCAATATTTTTGGCTGGGCGATGATGAGTGAGTGAGTGAGTTAGGACATTTTCTTTCAATTTTTTTCTTCAGAATTTGACCTTTCCCGATGAACCCCTTAAATTTGATTTACCAAAAAAACTGTCGAATACATATATACTTATTTTTAAGCAGTTTTTCCCCCTGAGTTTGAAGAGCGAGTGAGTCAATCGGTTAGGACACTTTCTTTCCTGTTTTCACCCAGAATTTTACCCCTCCCCACGGGCTCCTTAAAATTGATTTATGAAAAAACGGCCAAACATCTATTTGCTTATTTTTTATGATGAATTTTTTCCGCTGAGTTTCAAACTCCTCGCCTATGTCGTTTAAGAGATACAGGCCCCGTTAGGAATCTTTCAACGCCCACTTTTCACCCCGTTCACCTCATAATATACACCACATCGAAAAACCCTCATACACGTGTCTTCTTATTTTTAATGGTGAGTTTATATGCCGAGTATCACATCCGCCAATGAAACCAATCGGTAGATATTGCTATTCAATGAAATGCAGGTCTACCCCCTTAACACCCCTTTATAACCTGAATATCCAAAAATCATTTCTTAGCGGGCGTTTGCGGGCCCTTGAGGAAGCTGCATACCAAATTGCATTCCAATCCGTTGGGTGGTTTCTGAGATTTCGTGATGAATGTGTGAGTGAGTGAGTGAGTGGTATTTGACAAATATTTAGTAGAAAGTGTCAAGTCTTTGTTATGCTATACTTGGTTGACAGTGCTGTGTGAGCAGTTGAGTAACTAACGGGATTTCATCAGGACCTTCTATACTACCGGACCTGACACTGCAATCCAAGATGGCCGCCGTAGTTGGTGGTCGGACATCAAACGCATGACGTGTGTCAGAATCCAACTCAACACAAAATAACATCATGATGTGATTTTGTCTGCTGTTAATTCATTTTATGGATTTGGAACATCGTGGTCATCAGCCCCGTGCAGTTGGGTGTGGGTTGAATTCCTCCAATTACGTGATGACTGTAGTAGTGTGTGTAGCTGTGTAAGGGACAGGCATGGGAAGGAGTCCCGGGAGCTAAAATAAGGTACTACCGGAGTTCCATCAGGAAAGGAATAAAATAAAATAATGTTGAGGCCCACAGGAGAGATCTGCAGAATATCTTAGCTGAGTGAACAGGTTAAGTTGTAAATGTTCCTGTAGGAATTTCAATCTCTTTTTAGTAAGTTACATATTATTCGGGTCCTGTTTGCCATCTCTTGATGAATGCAGTACATTTGCATTTTTCTGTTGGCACAGGTTATAGTAAAATGAGGCTGTTCACCGATGTCTCAGTCTCACTCATGGCTGTGATTATATCATATGGAAACTACTGAAGTATGGGTGGTGCTTAGTAATGACATTCAGGGTACAGTCAGTGTCCGTTGGCACAGGCTAGAGTATCACTGATGTCTCAGTCTCACTCATGGCTGTGATTATATGGAAGCTACTGAGGTACGGGTGGTGCTTAGTAATGACATTCAGGGCACAGTCAGTGTCTGTTCGCACAGGCTAGAGTATCACTGATGTCTCAGTCTCACTCATGGCTGTGATTATATGGAAGCTACTGAGGTACGGGTGGTGCTGAGTAATGACATTCAGGGCACAGTCAGTGTCTGTTGGCACAGGCTAGAGTATCACTGATGTCTCAGTCTCACTCATGGCTGTGATTATATGGAAGCTACTGAGGTACGGGTGTTGTTGATTAATGACATTCAGGGCACAGTCAGTGTCTGTTAGCACAGGCTAGAGTATCACTGATGTCTCAGTCTCACTCATGGCTGTGATTATATGGAAGCTACTGAGGTACGGGTGGTGCTTAGTAATAACATTCAGGGCACAGTCAGTGTCTGTTGGCACAGGCTAGAGTATCACTGATGTCTCAGTCTCACTCATGGCTGTGATTATATGGAAGCTACTGAGGTACGGGTGCTGCTTAGTAATGCCATTCAGGGCACAGTCAGTGTCTGTTGGCACAGGCTAGAGTATCACTGATGTCTTAGTCTCACTCATGGCTGTGATTATATGGAAACTACTGAGGTACGGGTGGTGCTGAGTAATGACATTCAGGGCACAGTGAGTGTCTATTGGCACAGGCTGGAGTATCACTGATGTCTCAGACCCACTCATGGCTGTGATTATATGGAAGCTACTGAGGTACGGGTGGTGCTGAGTAATGACATTCAGGGCACAGTCAGTGTCTGTTGGCACAGGCTAGAGTATCACTGATGTCTCAGTCTCACTCATGGCTGTGATTATATGGAAGCTACTGAGGTACGGGTGGTGCTGAGTAATGACATTCAGGGCACAGTCAGTGTCTGTTGGCACAGGCTAGAGTATCACTGATGTCTCAGTCTCACTCACGGCTGTGATTATATGGAAGCTACTGAGGTACGGGTGGTGCCGAGTAATGACATTAAGTGCACAGTCAGTGTCTGTTGGCACAGGCTAGAGAATCACTGATGTCTTAGTCTCACTCATGGCTGTGATTATATGGAAGCTACTGAGGTACGGGTGGTGTTGAGTAATGCCATTCAGGGCACAGTCAGTGTCTGTTGGCACAGGCTAGAGTATTACTGATGTCTCAGTCTCACTCATGGCTGTGATTATATGGAAGCTACTGAGGTATGGATGGTGCTTAGTAATGACATTCAGGGCATAGTCAGTGCCTGTGGATACTGTGAAAGGTTCTACTCATGGGGTTAGTACTGCTGTACTGACTCAGCGAGGAAAGCAATGACAAACTACCTCACTCCTCTTCTTGCCTAGTACGCCTCAATATAGCGCTGCCATGGGTTTTTGTGGGTATCTACCCACATGACCTAACGGCAGTGCCTATTGAGGATCCAACCAGCCTTCGGGCTGACTACCTAACAGACAGACATTATTCTTAAAAATAAATGTGACCAACAAGGTGGTGTAGTTCTTGGTTGTCACTTCTGGGGTCAAAGTTTGATTCCTGATTGTCAAGAAATCTTAATTCTAGTCTGAGGGTAAGAACGGGGTACACACTGCCTAGTGAGGTAAACCGGGAAATGTTGGAATTGATTCTCCGCTTAGCCACCCAGCAAGTGGTTTACCATGGGTTTCAACACATACTGAAGATAAATGCCTAGGCAATTCCTATCATGGGGTCACGACTGCCTCCTGTAAATCCGTCAACAAGTAGGCTAGTCGTATTCATTCATTCCTATTCATGAGATTAGCACTCTGTCAAACGCATGACGTGTGTCAGAATCCAACCCAACACAAAATAACATCATGACGCTATTTTGTCTGCTGTTAATTTATTTTATGGGCTTGGGACTTCCTGGTCATCAGCCCCGTGAAGTTGGGTGTGGGTTGAATTCCCCTGATAGGAAATTAGAAAATAGGCATCAATTGCTTATCTTTATAATAATTGGATTTGCATCCAGTCACACAACAGTTTCAAGGCATATCACCACAATTTGAGCATAGTCTATGCATGAGTAAGCCTACTGGTAGTTTATTAAAACGGGATCCACACCATTTACGTGATAAAATTGATATCCTTGAACTAGCAGGCGTATTATTGGATGAGAGAACAATGCAGACAATTTAAAAAGTAGGTTATGTTCCTACGTACTGTACCCGAAATACCTACCGTCAGCTTGTTGATATCCCTCGTTGGTTGCTGGATTGCAGAACCTGAAAACTCCGACTAAAAACCCCCAGATTCCACTCAACAAGAGACGGGGATAATGGGGCACAAGGATCACCTAACTGAGGGAACGTCAAGAAAAACCATAGCAACAAAAGAAAAATCCAGCTCGGTAGAACACAAGAACGAGAAAAAAACAATCTCCAAAGCGTGGAATTATACTGAAATGCCTGCGATGGTTTCCTTAACGTGACCTCCTATCGCAGCTATAAAATACCACTCTAAAAGAATTAAAATAAAATTCTTCAAATTTATTCACAAAGTCATTATAGCAGAAATTGCTATAATAGTATTACAAGAAATGAAAAGCAATTGCAGCTTCAACCGGAAGCTCAAATCACAGTGACCTGAATACAACTTCCAGTCATTACTAGACACACTGTATTCTCCATTTAAAAAAATGTTAAACACTCTTTAAGATAATACCCTACCATGGCACAAGCAATGCCTCAAAAGCCTTATTGAAAATTAATTCCGCATTTGGATGGGTCATTACTAATCCTACAGCTAGCAATATCATTTATGTACAAATTCTACATTGGAATATATATATATATATATATATTGAATGGCACACTCCAAGTGTGTGTTTCTTTTTATTTCGCAAGCCTCAGTTTAACATTCTTCCATTAGAATAAGATCATTAATTTCCTTTCATAGATTCGAAAATGTTTAAATTGGTCCTTTCCAACCAGGTGACAAAGCTTAATAGGGGTAATCTATCACTTTAATAATTATTGCATTCTCCAAAATAACTGATCAGGATAACTGTAACACTCTCGTCAGCATGGTGATTAAATCCAGAATATTAAGGTTGGCATCATTTAATACATGTTTTAATGTTTTACTTTGTAGTTAGCATGCTTCTAAGCAACAACAAAATGCTTGTAGTACAACGCTGAATTAGACTTGAAAATAAGTCAACTTATATTTGACTACTCAATCACAATTATCATGGGTTAGTTTTCATGAAATATCTTAATATTTATTTCATCCTTTCACTGCCTTCACGCGGCTCTACTCTTATACAAATGTACTCCCCTGAGTACTCTATTCAAAATTAATTTATTATAATTATACATATTTTAACGTAACTGGATCATCCTCATTGCTTAATGACGAATTTCATTCTCAGCTGATAATTGTTGTTACTACATCGTTATTTAAATTTATACATAGTTTACATTAGTTTTCAATGATGTTGGTTGGATTTTCTCAATAACAAAATATCCTTTTAGAATTAATACCTATGCTATGAGAGATTGCAATAGCATCGACTCTCCTTAATCAGAATGTATTTATACATTTATTAAATTTGGGATATACGCTGGTTAAAAAAGTAAATGATGTTTCAGAGATATATTATAGTCAAATGACGACAATCAAAAACAATGATAAATTCCTTCGACCAAGGATCTCAACTGTGCCTTCACGCGAGAGGCTAACATGAAAACAAGTTAAATACAAATAAAGAGAAAGTTAATCAAGCCAATGTTCGGTACACCCCTGCACGGATGAATTCAAGAAACGAAGTAATGTCTCTACACCACCGGACATGGTAATCATAACAATTAGCACAATTGTCTGGTTAGAAAACATTACCAGCCTCTGTCCTTCAACAACACAAAGAATGGTTCCTAACAAAAGCGAGAAATCGAACTCCTCTATATAAATATAAAATAAAACTTCACAAAACTCAAAACTTGCTATCAAAATCAGTCTTCTATTCATAAACCAAACACTCGGATGTATAAAGTTCGAAAATGCAGTAGGAAAATGTAGCCCAACAGAAACACAGTCTAACGATGCGAAGAATGTCACAAATTGACATAATAAAGAGCTCACCACGTTGATAAACTACACTGAATCACAAAATGACTATCGATGTCCTCTTCACTACCCTAAGAAAGCTTCATGAAATACTACTGAATTTAAGATCAAATCTATTTAAACATACTTAAATACAAGCTGAAAATGGGTTGCACTTCTTATGGAAGTCTAAAACCTGTCGAATGTGAAATCAGTCATGATTAAAACGTCAAGCCTAAATTCCACAGTCCGACATACTACTCAAAAATATTAATATGCCAAAAAAATTAATGGCGTAAATTAACATTGAAATATCTACACTTAGCTACGAGAGATGAAGTTGTGTAAGCTGTACCTTGTTGATAGATGAAATTCCAAGAGCGAGTATTGATACGCCCTGCATATCACACCTTTTCCATATGTAGCTGTAATTAGCATGCCCCAGGTCGTCGGGAATCGAACCAGGGTACACCTTCTCCAATCCGCACGTTCTTCCCGGTTCAGAAGGCTATTACCCATCCTGGGTAAATAGTCAGGTATCGCTACTTCACGTCTCCAACATCTTCCAGTACACAGTTCGTTTCTCAGTAGGGTCGCGTTCTTCATATCAGGCCGAAATATTAATGAACGAAAGACGAATGACTGCCCATGCGAATAGCATTCATGATTACTAATGAGGTAGACACAAGTGGTCACACAATCAGAATCAGTCATCACTGGGGCCATGGCGATAGTTCATTGAAATGTTCGATACAATGCCGGTCTAGCAGCGTTCATGCTGCTGCGTTATTTAGCCTGCCATTATAAAAGAAATGAACAGCACTAAAATTATTCCTCTTGAGATCTTGATTAAGAATATGTCTGTTCGCGATGAGGAATAGTGTTTAGAGTTCAATAACATTGCTGTGCACTCGACATCAATGCAATGAAAACAGAGACTGCTTTTCAAACCAAAGTTCACTGTGATGATAGGCAGCTTGCTGTATTGAAATTACAGTTTCTAATGTTGCTTTACCCTTGTAGTGGTATAGATTGCATCTCGTGAAAACGAACAGAGTCCTTCGACACTGGCTCTGCATACACTTTAAAGTGTTTGATATAAACCTCGCGTCACATTGCTATAACGATACGCGTTCTCAAGCTTCACAAAAAGATATGTTCTCAAGCGCTCCGTAGGGTTATCTGCTCACAGCTGACTGTGTGTCCATCCACCTAGCTTCACGCTACCCCCACTCAGACGTGACAGTAATCGAACTGATCTCTCATTGGTGGATGTAAATCATAATTTATAATGTCTCCGACAGATACTAAACATGTATAGATAACAAAATACTCATTATTCTCTGTTCCAGGGTCTCGTATAATGTTGCAAATCTTGCATGTTATTCTCTTTTCTTCTTATTGCTGATAAAAATGTAATCCTTGTGACCGATCAATAAACTGGGTCAATGGTCGCCATGTTGTAATCATATCCGCCTGGCTTCGTGCGTGCACGTCGATCCTCGGAAAATACCGTAATCGAGCGGCCGACTCCTGCTTCGGTTTGCAACTTGTGGATCGCGCCGATCTTCAACATATACTTCAAACTGCACTATACATCATAACAATATGAGTATAATGGTACAGTACGGTAATCAATTTTCAGATCTTCTTGGACCTTAAATTGGAATACGTTAATTATTACTATGCTTGCTCATAATGAATTACCATTACTAATAATGTATAAACCCTAACCAGAATAATAAATAGACCAAACTTACCCACTGATTGGCAATAGTATTGATGGTATCGCAAGCGTAACAGAAGTCGCCGTTAGGCCTATCTCGTATTTATGAAGCACTAATGCAGACATTTACTTACACGAACGTGTAATATCATTAAGCAATAATCAATAAGCACTGATAATCAAGGGAGACGATTGCTAACCAAAATTCACACCACTATCACATCGTAAACAAAACGACTCAACTTATAAACAAAGCATGTAACCACCAACAGCGACAGCCATCTTTCCTCTGTCCCGCCGCCAGTGTCAAGTCCGGTATTATAGAAGGTCCTGATTTCAAGTAACGATCCTCATTTTCTATACCGGTAGTGCAGAGCGAAACTCGAATCCAGTCGGCCGTGTCTCGACTTGAGCTATGTTGCCATGGAAACTATCTGCCTTGCCATTCCTTCATGAGTATATTTTATGATTTGATTAGCCTGTGCTTGAGTGCAAAAGGGCCGAAATCAGAAGAATGAGAAAGACTATCGAAAATGCATGTAGCCAGCGGTTCCTTCTGGGTCCTAAACTATGTGTATGCAAAATCTGGTGAAACGGTGTAGATTTGTATACGGAACCAACCCACCCACATACATACATACAGACTTTCACTTTTATATATAATATAGACAGCAAATACACAGGACTACGTACAATGGACAGGTCTCCACTGGTTACCTCATTCTATGCGTTCGCATTCATAACGTGCGGTGAATTTCTTGCTACAGTATTTAATACTAAAATAGAATTCTCAAACCTACTTAATCATTGTTTTTCAGTCTGGCGTGACTAAAGTAAATCAAAGAGTCTCAAGGTTTCTACCGTACTTACATAATGCTGCATAGTGACTCACTGGCTGTCATCCTCCTACGGAATTCCTGTGTCTATTCCGTGCATGTTAACCACCCGTTTCACTTTGTTTTTCGGCTTCATCTTGTAAGCTCTGCATCCCTATCCCTCTTTCGTGATTTAAGCCATCTTCATTTCTGGCTTCAAGGGATATAGCTCATTGTGTTGCATTACCACTTGGAGATCTCCTTGGTGCGTCATGATGGTAATTCTGATGCACTAAACATAAGGTTAATCTTTGATACAAAACCAAACACAGCTTCTACACTTTTGAAGATAATAATTCAAAAATTGTCATGCACTTCTGCAATACACTGAATTTAACAAGTGATTTTTCAGGATGGTATTGAGCAACCATGTGCTTCTGAGATATCACCTACTATCTGTTCAATCGTAAATCTTTGCATTAATAAATTATGTGCGCTGGTGATAATTCTTTACTGTTAATGTTATTTCCCAATGATTAGCACTTGAATCTAATATTTCACTGATTCACAAATTTTAATGAGCAGCCATTGTTAACACAAAAAAATCGTCGAAAAATTGCTATTTTCACCAATACACAATAACTAATGTCTTCATATTGTGACGACATTCACCTCGTGATAAAATGCTCGTTTGTTTATTCTCACACGATTCAACTAACGAGATCATCACTGATAAAAACCAGACTTCACCTCAAAACACGTCCTGTCACAAAGTTGAGTTATAGTGTCGAACTCAGACTTCTTTCGGCATAGTCCTGCTGCGTAGATCAAAATTGGTTATAAATACAGAATTCGTAGTTCTAAGTACTGTAATGGCTGCCTGAAGCTTGGAAAATTGTGAAATAAATTTTATGTAATACTTTATAATTAATTTCGAAGAATTTTATGGAATTATATTAAAGGTCAATATTTCTATATCACGGCCTTCTGGATTTTGATGTTCCGGTTCGTGTCCAGACTAGCATGTTGGCTACTGCAGGTCAATCTCGACTCTCTGCGCTTCGTAGATAATAATTTCAACTTCTAGCTATCGACTTCCAACTTCACTGTTATGATGATTTAATGAGCGGGCTCAATATATCCGAAATAACTTGATATGCCCTATATTGGCACATTTACAGTATGAGCCAAACCTGTGGGTCTCATAACTACACGAAGGTGTCTTTAGAAATTCGTCTTATGTTTCAGGTGTTTCCTTATCCAAATCCGGATATATCAAGTGGGATAAAGGTGAGCCTAACGGACAAGACGATCATCATCAGTTTGGTGGAATTAGTTCAAAGGGTCTATTGCATGACATACCCAAAAACTGGAAGCTTTCATTCGTGTGCGAACAGGAGCTTTAGGAATGACAATGTATTCTAGATTATTAAGCAATTTGGTTGTATCAGGACAAAATAAATATGCAATCTTATCCCGTGTGGGAGACAGTACATTTTAAAATAATTGTAAGCACTTACAAGACATGTTCGTAAAGTACTGAAAGAATTGGTAATTTCGAATAAAAATAGTGACTTTTCCTGCCATGTTTTATTTGCGAGGCATTCTACAAACCTTCCACAAGTATTCTACAGATATTCCATCATTGTTGAAGAATTTGCCGTAGCGTGGCATCAGTTTTTGATTCCCGTCTTATGGAATGTTTCCGTCTGGGATGAAAGCGATCCTTCCACACCTGAAACCAATATCTGACCAGACTCCAGAGTCGGTGGGTCAAGGATTGTCGTGAACATTTCAAACCAAACAAACAAATAAAATAAATTGCGCTAAGAACCGGACTACAAATTTCTTATGAAAAATCCCACTAAGTTTTATGGAAAGACGGCCAGGAAATAACTTACCTTTATTGCCGCAATATGGTAAAATAACACAAGTCCCCCATTTTAAATACCTTAATGAAATCATACAGTCCTCGGGACTAAACTGAATCGCCAATGAACGAAGAGTCGCCAAATACAGAAGGCCTACAAGCTAACGTGGGCTCACTGCAATAAGAAGTGCATCTCGCTAGACGCAAAATTAAGGCATTATACAACGGTGATTCTTCCGGAAGCAACTTACGCAGGCGAAACAATGGTGATCGACGGTCATTCAAAAATTAATGATAACTTATAGAAAAAGGAAAGAAAAATTCTGAGATAGATTTACGGGTCAGTTATTAATAATGGTATTTGGACGAAGAGGCCTTAAAAACTCGTATCAAAAGAACCGCATGATAACGGACGTAATCAGAAAACCCCGAGCACAGTTTTATATATACATTTACAGGATGGAAAACTTCAGAACGGTGAAGAAATTGCTCAACGTTATAACACAGAGTAAGTGTGGCACGGAGTGGCTGACAGAGGTCCAGAGGGACTTACAACAGGTCAGCATAGAAAATCTCGAGGCCCGCACCGAGTGCCGGAACAAAATCAAAAATGTTAATTTTGAGCATAGACCATCACGACAACCTGGAGAAAATTGACAGCTGAGCGTAAGAAGGAGTATTCTGAGAGGATGAAGAGATTTTGTAAAAAGAAGTGGGAAAACACCAGAAGAGGAAATCATGTATTCAAGTTTAATCGCTCTCTTAAAGGGGAACAGTCGGGGTATAAAAATGATATAGTGTGTGTCTGTCTTTCTGTCTGTCTGTCTGTCTGTGTGTTACTCAATAACGCAAGAACCACTGGTCCGATTTAAATAAAATTTGGCATGAATGTAGCTGATTTACCAGGCTTACATATAGGATACTTTTGATTTCGATATTTTGCACTATTAAAAAATGGCGACCATTTTAGTGACGTCACTACACCCTTTGGTTTCAAAATTTCATATTTCCATATCAAATAAAAAGAGAACGCTAAGAAACAGCAAACTTTTGATGCCACATACGAGCTTGAAAAGTTAATTTCCCATCCGAAGGGTCCTTATCACTATTCGTGTATCTCCAACGGTTAGCGAGTAAAACCCACATTTGTGACGTCACTACACTCTTTGGTTTCAAAATTTCATATTTCCATTTCAAATAGGAAGAGAACGCTAAGAAATAGCAAACTTTTGATGGCATACACGAGCTTTAACATTTAATTTACTATCGAAAAGGTCCTTATCACTTTTCGTGTATATCCAACGGTTAGCGAGTAAAACCTAAATTTGTGCAATAAAACACGGTCAACACCGAGCGCTGCAGTATATCTCTACATGTCTGGCTGCGTGGCTCAGGGGTAACGTTCTCGCTTGCTGAGCCCAAGGTTGCAGGTTCGAAACCTGGTGCAGTCAGCTGGCATTTGAGGGTGCGCAAATGCGAGGGAGCTGTGTCAGTACATTTACTGGCACGTTAAAGATCCCCTTCGGGGCAAAATTCCGGCACCTCGGCGTCTCTAAAAGCCAGTGTAGTTAAAAGGGACGTAAAACCAATAACATTATTATTATATCTCTACATATATAAAAATGAAAGTTTGTCTTTTTTCTGCATTTCTACGGAAATTTGAGTTATTTACGGGTTTAAGACTGTTTTTTATCATGGATGCCCGCGAAACTATTTTTTTGTCTGTCTGTCTGTTTGTTTGTTTGTTTGTCTGTGGACAATTTTGTTCCCTTATAACTCGAGAACGGCTGGGTGTATCAACGTAAAATTTGGTACAGATATCCATCAGAGGCACGACACTAATCATTGATGTAACTCTTCTCCGTACCTCACATAAAAGGGGGCCTACCCCCTTAAAATACATGCCAAAATAGGAGTAGAAGGACGAGACAAAGTTCATTTTCAGCCCCTCAATGTGAGAGACAAAACTCGGGGCCCTAAAAGGCCCCCGAAAACCACTTTTTAAGGCCCTAAAACCAACCGTTTTTGAGATATTCCCAGAAAACTAATTTTTAACAAAATAATGAAGGAATGCAAATCGGTAACCATGACAACATTATCTCAAGGGGTGGCATCCAACTTTCCATCTATTTCTGTAAGAAGCAATTTGACTCCGTTTATTACATTTCTGTGAAAGTTTGCAAATGGCTATAAGGTTATCACGGAACCAACGTAGACTGTATAATTCATCAATGCAATTAAGGGGGTCAGGGGTAACCTAGAATTTTTTCATGCAATTTTCACGTGCGACATAATATGTACAGAAGGTCTATTATATCTCCATACAGCAACATTATTTTCAAAAATTCCTGAATTGAATCAGCATTTTTTGCGGCTTTTAGGAATTGGGCCATTTGAGGCTAAAGAACATGAATTTTCATGTGACGTGCATTGCGTTTCTTCTACAAGGCTTTCAATTCTATTTCACGTCAGGAAGTACACGTTAGGTGAATTTAGTTTGAGAGCACATTTTAACTAATCTTTTTTTTTCTTCTTTTTTTGTCGACATACGGGTTAATCGTAAGGATTATTTTGTTTGATACTGAGTGGTAGATATACCCATATTTGGATATCTGGGTGATATGTTGTAGACAATAGAATTGTCTGTCTGTCTTTCTGTGTATCTTTATGTACGCCTATAACTCGTGTTCGGATACTTGGTGCATCGTAAAATTAGGTATGGTAAACACGAGTCAATACACCAATCATTTATAAAACTCTTCACCGTACTTTCCATACAGTAGAAGGGTGGATATAGGGAAAAACTTCTCAAAATACATGCAAAATAGGCGCAATATAAAAATTATCCTAGAAGGACGACCAAGGCATATGTTGCGCTTCTCAATGTGAGACACAAAATTCGCGAGTCTATAAAGGGTCTCCGAAAACCACATTTTAAGGCCCTTAAATTAACAGTGTGTGTGATATTCCCAGAAAACTTACTTCGTTCTGATAAACTTATGAAGGAATGACAAACCGCTAACCATTGCAACAGTAGCACAATTGATAATGTCTGGTGTTAACACCGAACACCGTTCGAAGAACGGGTACTTCTGCTAGTAATTAAATAAAAATAAATAAAATACATAAATAAATAATTAAATTAATTAAAAAATAAATACATAAGGAAAGAAAAAACAAGATGTTCAGCAAAGAACATTTAACATCATCATCATCCGTGTCCAAGTCCAGTCACCCGGGTGTTGTAAACTAGCCTCTTCCACTGCTGCCTATCCTTCCACTTCTCCTGATCCATTACTTCTGCCAGGGGCAGATAACCTAGATGTTAGGCCCCTTAAAACAACAATTATCATCATCATTACTTCTGCCACATCCAGTTCAATGTTACATACTGTATGTCTTGTCGGATTTGGTCCATCCATCTTTTTTTTTTTTTTTTGGCCTTCCAACCAATCTAAAACTGTCAAGGTTCCTCACCAACTCCCTCTTTGCAGCTCTATCCATTTCCATCCTTTGCACATGGCCAAACCATCTTAATCTCGACCTGTGTATTCGCTGTACTAATGGTTCCGTTATATTTAGTTCATGCATAATTTTGGAGTTTCGGATTTTATCTCTTCTATTCTTCCGGAGAGATGTTCCCAAAAGTGTCATTTCACATAACCTATTTTCTCTTAAATGTGTGGGTATAGTTATAACTCTTTGTCCTTATCAAGGAGTAGACTATATTTGAACGTTCGTTGTAGTATTGTATTGAAATACAACGTGGCTTATTGTACGTTATACTATACTAATGATTTTCGTTATTTCCAATCTTTAATAATAATAATAGTTTTAATGCATACAATGGCCAATGAAAAAGTAAAAAATGCAATGCAGGAACTGTCAGTCGCTACAAAATTGCGTCAGGGAAGTCAATCTTCTTTTACAAATATGCCGCATGATATCGGTCACAGGGCTCGCTACACAATTCACATATGCATGTAGCTGCGTTTGGAGTGTGAAAGTATTTTCGTCTGCATATCCTGAAGTGAAATCCATGGACTGCGAAACGCGTCACAGTGTGTCGTAAATCGTAGTCTGCTCTCTTCCAGTCAGATCATAACATCGCTTCTGTCCCATAGAAGTCCAGCCATATGTATTTCTTTTTTAAATGAAATTCCGCAAGAGGTTCCTGATAGGCAGCGCTAGATGGAAGCTGCATATTTTGTAGTCTCATTTGCTCAATCTTTACGGAACTTACTGCACCTATTACCAACTGCGGAACTGAATGTGGTACTATTGACAATTGGTTGTCCGACTCCATGGCTAATTGGTTACCATCATAGGCTTTGTTCTAAAAGCCTGTATGACACGACTTTCATTGCATGGAAGCTTCTGCCAGTACGAGTATAGACACGTCTATTGCCGTTCGATTTGTACCTTCTAGGCTAGGTTCTGCCTTCCATGATAGCTTTCATGCAACTCACGGATTTCAATAGGTGCAGTGAATACATCACAATGAAATTGTCTTTCTTTAAACGGTGGGTGTGAGAAAAGTCCTTGATATATACAGTCAATGCAGAACTTGTTATATTATTATTATTCTGGGGTAAAAACTGTTATTTTAATTCTAATAGTTATCACGAATAGTATCCAGCCATGGATTTGAACACAAAGTAGGGGGAATACAAATTTAAATAAGAGAAGAAAATACATTTCCCTATCAATGTTATAATTTAAATCGTCCTCGTAGATCATGAGAATAGAACCACATTAGAAACTTGCTGTACATGGTAGGGAGGATATTACATTATTATATGAAATGCAGCCAATGGGCATAGTAGGGTATTTTAATTGAACGCCCGAGGGCTCCCAGCAAGTTCAATTTCAAGTAGTTCAGAATGTGGCTACCAGATGCCATTGTCACTGACACTTAGCGGCAAACGTTGGAACTTGATGGAGCGTTTCTAATCAACCAAATATAACGTACAAATTTGGCTACACACTATCAATTTTAGTGGTAGGTTCCTTTACATGCCATAGGCTATATCTACAGTATGACATGGGCCCGCCGGCGCCGGCTTTACTTCCCCTCCGATGTCAGGCATTTTAACGCTCATAAAAATCGGAAGACTTCGGCCAGGTTTGAACCCGCGATCTTGGACATAGTAGTTCAGAATGCTACCGACTACGCAACCGAAGCCGCTAGGAGGATATTATTAAACAATTAAAAGGAAGTAACATTCCCGCTCTTGGATAGCCTTGAAGCCGGGACCTTCAGATCAGTGGGCAGGCGCGATGCCACTCGTACACCGTTTCAGTACGTTTATATGCTAATAGAAGTATATTGAGTTGAATGCATTCATTCAGTGTCTGGCATGTTTTCAACTTTATTAAAATCACTTTTCCCGCCCGCTTTGCGTTCATAATTAGAATCAACTGCAAATGCTACTCTCAAAAGACAACCCTCCTCCATATTCATTTCCTACAACTTTCTGCGCATGTAGTAGGTCTAGTGCTACTATTAGTGGTTTCGGGCGGTAAGTTAGCAGATGGCGCTAGATGTCCATTTTTGTAGAATGTCTGCACCCACTTCTATTCCATACATTTGCATCTCCATAACCTCATATTGTAATAGCAGCTTATGTTCTTTCCTACTGTCTACGTCACATTTCATTGCTATAACACATTCCCTAATAACACTCACCGCTTGATAAATGCTCTCCTTCTTGTCTATTCTTATGTAGCCTCCTCCATTCGCGATATTCACTAAACCTCAGAGAGCACATTCAAGTCGGAACTGGGTTGTAAGAGCGTGGTCATGGCTAGAAGTTGAACAATTCTTAACACACAAAGTCGAGACTGGTATATGAAATGGCCAAAGAGACTTTCTATATCGATGACATAAAGGCAAGGTTCTTACTACTATCCACTCAAAATAGTGCCAAGGTACTTCAAGAGAGAAGACAAAGAAGGGGAGGATATTTGGCTTGAGTTTTATTGTACAGACGCCATGTGGGACCGGCACTGGACGGAGGCAAATCAAGAAATAAGGAATGTCATCACAAGTTTAGCGGTTCATGGATATCACCACAAACTATGTGCGACGACACATTTCCATGAAGTAGGAAAGGAGTGTGTGTGTACTTTGTGTGGTGAAGGATGTGAACGCTATCACATCAACCGATGCAAAAATAGGACAAAAACAGTTTTAGAGTATAGCAAAGATCTATAGACTAAATAACCAGCATGAATTGTATTTTGGCCATTCGGCTGCAATTAAATTTTATTACAATTTTAATATACATCAGAAGGCCAGGGATTTTCAAAGGCACACGCTCTACCTCAATAATTCCTGGTCTGTGATTATATTAACACTGTTTACTCTCAGAAAGCAGGATATCCTAGGTAAAGACTATATGCACAATCTGTGATCAAAGACCACTGCTCACTCGCCAAAATGTCTGCAGAAAAACGCCAATATCACTATATTCCATTAATACGTGTTTAGTGACAACATTAAATGGTATTCCACCAAACACAACTGCACTTATATAGCCGGGGTGTAAGAGACGAACAATAGTCTGATATTGACCACACCGTTTATGGAAAGTTAAATTATCCTTCCGGTATTTAAAAGATGAGCTATTTATGTTCCAAGAGCGGAATGTACAGTACGAGAGGGAAAAGGACAGTCTTGCCTGCCCAATCAATCGAGACGGGACTGTGTCATCCACCATCAAAATCCGGTTTCAACAAATATATATTTCCCATTGTAAAATTCACAATATAACGCTTAATTTTATATCATATGAGTAGTTGTAAAACAATAAATATAAAAAATTCGAGTGAAGAAACCAACCCTACCTCGTTTTGAACCCTGAGCCAAACACGTGACAGACCAACGCTCTACCACTGACGTAAGCTTGTGGCTGACAGCTGTAATTTCATGCTCTGGTGCTGAGTTCCCTCAGGACAGTTCTTCTGCTTTGGCCGAAGTCCAATTCAATTTCTAGGTCTTTTCTCTCCTTAATTTATTAACGATTCGGAGAGACCATTACCCGCAAGTCGAGCTCCTGGTTTAACTCCAGACTAGCTATCTGCTATGTGGCGTCGTCCAGAAGAGCTCTGGTTTCCACTGTCAGATGGTCGTGTCAAACAGAGAATAGATCGCCTCAATGGAGTCAACTCAAAAGATCTGCGCCACGCTAGTTCAGGCCATACGATTATTATTACTGTCTTTACTTCCACTATCTCGACTCGGCGAACAGACTTTAGCTCTAAATCATTACAACAACAGGAAATGACGTTCGGGTGTTCACCTGTATTGCACAAATATTCCAAGGCATTCTACTGGGCATATTAATGATTATACAACCAAATAATACTCATAACAATACGTAGTTGAAATACGAGTGGAAGCATTCCGGCGACACGTAAGTGTGTGCGTTGAAAGGTCGAACAACTAGAGCCGTTAGATATATCGCAAGGATGTCGGTCTTTCTAAAATGGTGTCCTTGTCATTCTTGTAGGCTTAAAAGATAAAGATAATTTTGCACTTGTCTGTTGGCACAGGCTAGAGCAAACACCGATGTATGTTTCATTTATGGCTATAACCATATAGGAGCTACAGAGTTCTAACGGTCAAGGAAGACAAGATTAACGCGTCGCATTGACCACGCATCTCCCCGCAACCTGCAGGCCATTGACTAGACAGCGATTGCTTGGTAAGCCAAGGCTATAAATTGGCTTTTAAGCCATTTTCTTTGTGTCGGTGCTAGCGCACTGTCACAGTGTGGAAGGCAATGACAAACTACCTCACTCCTAACAATGCCTTGTAATCCGTGAGTGTTTTGGTACTACCCGCACAACCTACGACGGTGCTTTTTGAGGATCAGACCAGCCTGTGGACTGATAAGTTGACAGACAGACAAAAGTGTTGAAACTCCCCCCTCCTATCCTTTATCTTTTAAAATACTCTATATTTTAATGCATTGGCATCTACCGCAAAACACTCACCCTACCTTCAAAGGCGATTAAGAAATACAGTAATAATAATACCTGTAATAACCAATAATTGTTTTGAAAATAAATACCAGAAGTCGGCAATTGTGAAACAAAATATGTCACGAAAATGGGTTATTCCACCTTCATTTGAATTAAAAAGAGATTGCAGTGGTCTTGGACTTGGCTTTTCATCCTTCATTTATCACCGAACATAGTATCAAATTTCAAGTTCCTAGGGATACTAGAAGCACCACTAACCAAGTGATTGTGGGGAAATTGAAAATACAACTGAATGCTGGTTATTATTTGTATAAAACCCAAAACTTTGAAATTTCATGAAAAGTTACGTTCACAAAATAAATAACCGAAAATGATCATAATTTCACAAAAAGCAAAACTAATACCTGAAATTGTTATTTTAGTGATAGATTCTGTCACGCAAATTGAGCTATTTCCCCTTAATTTTAATTAAAAATTGATATTTTATCGTGGTTTCGGTTTTTATTGTAAACCTTTATTTATTTCCGATCATCGTACCAAATTTCTTATTTCTGGTGGTACGGTATTAGAAATACCACTGACTGATTATACACACATCAAAAAAAGTTTTGCATCACCTCGGTTCCCAGATCTCCGGCATATAGACGTTGACTGTGTATATTGTATCAAAGATACAGTCCCTTTGACTGTTCATAGATGTCACTAAAACTGCTCAAAGATGTAAACAACCATGCATGAGCAGGGCCTATGAGACGGAGGGGGTACGACAGCCGATCAGTTCCAGTCATTCCACCAGGACGAAGGTACGCTGCTCATGTTGTCTGTAGTTCTACCATGCCTAGAAGGTCAATACCGCAGTTCGATCGCGTCCGCATTGTTACTTTGTGTCAAGAAGGGCTCTCAACAAGGGAAGTTTCCAGGCGTCTCAGAGTGAACCAAAGCGATGTTGTTCGGACATGGAGGAGGTACAGAGATACAGGAACTGTCGATGACAGGCCTCGCTCAGGCCGCCCAAGGGCTACTACTGTAGTGGATGACCGCTACTTACGGATTGCCGCTCGGAGGAACCCTGACAGCAATGCCACCATGTTGAATAATGCGTTTCGTTCAGCCACAGGACGTCGTGTTTCAACTCAAACTGTGCGCAATAGGCTGCATGATGCGCAACTTCACTCCCGACGTCCATGGCGAGGTCCAGCTTTGCAACCCCGACACCATGCAGCGCGGTACAGATGGGCCCAACAACATGCTGAATGGACCCCACAGAATTGGCATCACGTTCTCTTCACCGATGAGTGTCGCATATGCCTTCAACCAGACAATCGTCGGAGACGTGTTTGGAGGCACCCTGGTCAGGCTGAACGTCTTAGACACACTGTCCAGCGAGTGCAGCAAGGTGGTGGTTCCCTGATGTTTTGGGGTGGCATTATGTGGGGCCGACGTACGCCACTGGTGGTCATGGAAGGCTCCGAAACGGCTTTACGATACCTGAATGACATCCTCCGACCCATAGTGCACCCATATCGGCAGAATATTGGAGAGGCATTTGTCTTCATGGACGACAATTCTCGACCTCATCGTGCACATCTTGTGAATGCGTTCCTTCAAGATAACGACATCGCTCGACTACAGTGGCCAGCATGTTCGCCAGACATGAACCCTATCGAACATGCCTGGGATATGTTGAAAAGGGCTGTTTATGGACGTCTTGACCCACCAACCACTCTGAGAGATTTACGCCGAATTGTCGTTGAGGAGTGGGACAATTTGGACCAACAGTGTCTTGATGAACTTGTGGATAGTATGCCACGACGAATACAGGCATGCATCAATGCAAGAGGACGTGCTACTGGGTATTAGAGGTAGTGGTGTGTACTGCAATCTGGACCACAAATGCTGAAAGTCTAGCTGTATGATGGTACAACATGCAATGTGTGGGTCTCATGAGCAATAAAACGAGCTGAAATGTTGTTTGTGTTGATCTCTATTCCCTTTGTATTTAAAGGTTCCGGAACTCTTGGAACCGAGGTGATGCAAAACTTTTTTTGATGTGTGTATTTTCGAATATCTGTTTTAAGAATGTGACTCTTACATAAACGTACTTACGTCAATAATAATAATAATAAAATGGTAACGGATTAAGAGATATTGGGCCAGAAGAGAGGAAACATTGTACTAAATAAGTTCTACGCGCTCTTCAGTTGGGCATAACGAATCAAAAAATACGTTATATATCTCTACTTAGTATAAAACAAAGTCCCCAATTCTTGGATGTCACGGGTAATCTCGAGAACCACTGAATGGATTTTGATGCGGTTTTCGCCATCCTGTAAAGGATATATCGAAAAAAAATTATGTACAAAAAATGTATTTATGATCAAAGGAAGCCACGCAGTAACTATCTCAGTGAAAACGTCGAAAATAAACTGGCGTCTGTGCGCACCTCGCCATTCTTAAATTACGTCTGACAAGAATTCGTTGAAATGCATCTCCATGATAATATAATTAATAGTCCAGTCAGTGATTCTAACCCATCATGCCGAGACGTAAAATGGATATAGGTCGTAGTTCATTGACATCGAAAAAAAAAGAACGCTTATCACGTAATGCGTTCATAACTGTTCCTGAACGAAGCCAGGGCGGGTTTCTAGTTAATAATAAAAATAATAATACTGTGGCCTAATAACAATCTGATTTCAGCTCAGTCCCGGCAAAGGATGGTGCCGTTCTGTTCACCCGAAGATATTTTTTTCCTCTTCCTGTTAAGTTAATAACGTTGACTTAGTACAGTTGGTAATCCACCTCATCTTTAACGACAACAAATAATGATACAAACATCAATGGGAAGATGAGATACTGTTTGCTGTTATACAAGAAAAATATTGTTGATGATCGACGCGTTGAACCTGTAAGCGGACTCATCCATCATTCATCTGTTAGATAAACACAACAGTTACATCTATCTCTGCCGTGACGGGTGATGGGGGTTTTTATTTTAATCTCCCGCGTGTTCAGCATTAATTTAACGCTTGTTACGTTGCGGACAGGAACTGGTATTACACGGTGGCTGAACAACATTGTAGCCTACTCGTGATGATGAGAATAACCACAACTACTACCCTTGCTACTTACTAGGCAAAGAAAAGGAAACACAGCATAATAAAACAAAGACTTACAGAAATAAAAAAGAGAGGATGTATTATTGTAATATATTATTATTATTAATCATTACTTTTATTATTATTATTATTACATTACATTACATTATGCGAACCAGCCAAAACTAAGGACCACGCAAATATCATATCATTTCCTTCTCATAGTTCGTTCTTCCTTTCTCTTCCTCCACACTTCCTTCATTCTTTCAGTGTGTTGCGCCTTTCTCTCTGCTGTCCACCTTCCTCCCCTGCGTTCCTTCTTTTCTCCCACAAGAACATTTATGTTGGAAAGAATTTCTCTGAACTGTGTTCTGTCTCGACAGTCGTCATCTGCAATTTCTAGCCTCCGGAGTTCTTCCTTCATCTGCTTGGTGTAACCACCTTGGCTCTTCAGATTATATATTTTATTAAAAATTTGTTCATTTAACCTTGTGGGATCCATTCTAACCATATGTCCATAGAAACGTAAAAGTCTTTTCCTAATTGTTGTTTCTAGGTCTTCCACTTGTTCATATATCTCCTTGTTTGATCTTAATCTGTAGGTTCCCTGTACCAATTTTGGGCCATAAATCCTCCGCAATATCCTCCTTTCAATCTTCAGAAGCTTTTCTAGGTTGATCAAATTTTCCATCTCCACACCATATAAGATCACCAGTTTTACCATAGCATTGTAGTGTTGTAGTTTGCTATTAAGGGAGAGGTTCTCTTTGTTGTATATATTTTTAGTGGAGAAGTTGAGTTTTTCTAGTTTGAGTCTTCTGTTTTCCATCGAATCTTTGTCCAGTCCATTGTTGCTAATGATCTCTCCAAGGTATTTTAACTGTTTCTTGACCTTCACCTTCCCATATATCGTCTTAACTGTTTTCTTCATGTAGTTCTTGTTGGTGCTCATCATCTCTGATTTTGGAAAAGAGATTTGTAAACCTGTTTTCCCAGCGATTTCTTTTATTTCATTCATCTGTATTATTGCTTCCTCTTCCGTTCCAGCTAGAAGTGCCAGATCATTTGCGAAGGCCAGACATCTGGGTTTGATGTTTGAATTTTTACTTCCAAGTAAAGCCCCGGAGTCATTGGTTGTCCACAATGTCTTCATGATCTTATCTAGAACCACGTTGAACAACATCGGTGATAGGCTGTCACCCTACCTCAATCCAGTTTTTATTTGGAAGGGTTTACTGATCTCTCCCCGGAATTTCACCTTGGATATAGTGTTTGTTAACGTCAGCCAAAGTAGGTTTAGCGTCTTTTGATCCACACCATATTCCCTCAATATGTCCATCAATGTGTCTCTATCTATTGAATCCTAAGCTTTGTGAAAGTCAACGAATGAGATGAATAGATCTTTTGATCGTGCAGATTAATATTTTATTATCACTTTCAGACTAAGTATTTGCTCTGGACAAGAACGCCCTCTCCGGAAACCTCCCTGATATTCTCCCAGTTGTGGGTCAATTTGTGGTTCCAGTCTGTTCAGTAATAGTTTAGAAAAAAAATTGTATGTAACTGATAAAAGTGACACACCTCGATAATTATTGACATCAGTTTTCGGTCCCTTTTTATGTAACGGGTGAATCAATGCTACTAACCAGTCCTCTGGTATATTTTCATCCCTCCAGATATTCCTGAACAGATCCGTCGTTTCAGTGATGAAGGCGTCATTGGTTATCTTCCACAGTTCTGCGATAACTCCATCTTCTCCGGACGCTTTATTGGTCTTTAAGGAATTTATTACATTCCTCATCTCCACTTCATCTGGTGGTTCTGATTGTAGGTTCTGGACTGTGTCTTTCAGGGTTTCCAATTGTTCCTGTGGTGGTTCGCAATTAAGGAGTTCTTCGAAATAATTGGCAAGAATCTCACAGTTGTCTTTATCATTCAAGGCAAGGGATCCATCCGGTTTCTTAAAGTGCAGGCTCGGTGCCGTGTAACCAGTAATTTTATTGTTAAAAGCCCTATAGAATAGTCTGGTGTTGTTCTTCTTAAAATTATCTTCCATTTCCGTGACTTGTGCCCTAAGATATTCTCTTCTGATTCTTCTCAGTATGCGGTGTGTTTGCTTCCTTATTTGTCTTGATTTCTCCAAATTCTCCAGTGTTTTATTTCCGTTCCATAATTCCCATGCCTCGAGTCTTTCCTTGATCGCTTCTTCGCATTCCTCATTCCAACAAGCATGTCTGCTGTAGTATTTCATAGATGCTAATTCTCTCGCCGGCTCTATCAGATTGTTTGTCACTTCATCCCAATTTTTGGGTGTTTTTAATTGTCTTTGATAGTCTTCTTTCTTTTCCTGTACGAGTAATTTACGGTTGATTCTCGGGATTCTGTTGACGCGGGGATGCGTTTTCCGTCTGGGTATGAAATTCATCTTGATCTGTGATAAGTAGTGATCTGATTTTACATTAACCGCTTTTCTGATTTTGACGTTTTGGATGTCCTTATAATTGCTCCGGGAAATTGCTACATGGTCCAATTGAAATTCGCCCAACATAGGGCTTGGTGATACGCATGTTTTCTTATTTTGGGGTCGTGCCTTAAAATGTGTAGACATGATTTTGAGGTTGTTAATTCTGCAGAAGTTGATCAATCTTTCTCCATTTTTATTCGTCCTTTTGTGTGCCGGGTATCTTCCCACCATTGCCATGTACTTCTTTTCCCGGCCCAATTGTGCATTGAAATCCCCCAGAAGTATGTTGATGTTGTTTTGTGGAATCTTAAGTAATGTGTCCGCCAGTGTTTCCCAAAACTCCTCAATCTTTTCAGGGTTCTTTTTATTGTCCTGATTGATCGGTGCATGGGCATTTATCAGTGTGTATTTCTTGTTTGTGGATTTAACCGTTAAGAGTGACAGACTCGAGTTTATACTCTTGAAGTCAACTATTGTGTTCAAGAATTTCTTATTTACTGCAAATGCTGTTCCCAGGTGTGGAGTGTTTTTCATGATTTTCTTCCCAGGTTTGCCCTTGAAAATTCTAAATCCGTCTGATTCAAAGGATTCTTCATCAATGTACCTCGTTTCTTGTAGGCCCAGTATCGAGATGTCAAGTCTGTGTAATTCTGCTTTTAGCTGTTTCAGCTTTCCAACCTGAATGAGAGAATTAATATTGTATGTTCCGAAATAGTACTTTTTTATTCTTGAATTTAGCAAGGTTCATGTGGGGCTCTGATTCACCCACTAGCTTCGCCACCCATGGGCTGTCAGGCACCCTGGAATCCGAAAGCCTGACTTTGTCTTCAGGGTAATATACATTATAAGAAGCCATATCCATGATATTAATGTTGGGTTTAGAGGTTGGATCAAGTCCTATGTTGTACAACTAAGGTTGTTAGCCTTAGAGGATTGGCAAATTTTCCAACTGGGTGCCAAATCAGTCTACCCTCCTCCTTTCTTATTCCGGACTTGAGACAATTCGTTTCGGTCGTCTAGGAACCAAGAGCCAATTTCAATGCTGTGTCCTTTGCTGTTCCCTCTTTATCCTCCAGTATTTCTTCATCATCTCACCATGTTTCCTCTTCCTTTCCTCGTACTATTTCGAGCCGGTTGTCTTTCCCTTTCACCGTCGGATTTCTTCCATTTTTAGCACATTTTGCATAAAAATATATCTCTGTTGTGTATCTTCTTCTCTAATATTACTTCTATCCAAACCCTTTTTTACTTCTTGCACCCAGGTTGTTGTTGACTTCTTGTTCCACAGGAATGTAAAAATCTGCTTGGTTAACCTACTGTCATCCATCCTGTACAAATGTCCAAAAAATAGCAATCTACTTTTCCGTATTGTTTCTGATATGTTTTTCTATTTTTCGAAATATTGTTATTATTATTGACACCGGCGTGGACGGCCAGGGTGGATGGGCCTACTTACCTGTCTTCAGAGGTCCGTGTCGCTTCCACAGCAAAATCACCTCCAGATGACATGTCCCAACAGAAGAGCTCCAACAGGGGTGGAAGGAAGTTGGAGAAGGGGACAACGCACAGGCTATTCTACAGACACCCCCCAATAACCGACGGAATTGTCGTCGACGAAATAATACCACAACAGTTGATTAAAAATTTAAAATAAAAATTTAATGTTAAAATTTAAAAAGAAAACACCTCCACCAGAAAACAGGACATGCATCAGGTAGCATAAATTTAAATAAAAATATATCTCAGCTAGAATTCTCACAGTAGAAATAATAAATATTTAAGGCCGATATCAAAAAAAACAATTGCTAGAGGAAAGAGAAAGAAAAGCTATAAACCAACTAAACACTTAATAAGCACCAGACATACTCCCAAACAGGACCATGAGGGCCTTGGAGAATCAGAAAAAAAATAAACTAGTGCAAAATTATTACCATAAACAAGGTAACGAAAGAATAACGAAGGAGTACCAAGAAAACTCCAAAAAAGGAAAACCAAAGGAAAATTTAAAACAAATAAGTTAACCAACATCACCATGACCCAAGAACGTGCACTTCAAAAAACACCAGAAAAACAAAACCCACAATGCACTTCAGTCAACAAGTTACCATGGCGACCAAGAACAGTTGAAGGCACATCAGCACGTATTTATGAGAAACGCGTAATTTACTATTTTTAAATTAAATCTTCTCCAGTGAGAAAACAGCTAGATATTAACAAACTCAAGACCTTAAAAGCTGAAGGAAGTAGGAGACTTCTGTTACTTAGGAAGCAGAATAACCAGTGATGGACGAAGCAAAGAGGATATAAAAAGTAGGTTGGCTCAGGCAAAGAAAGCATTTCTACAAAAAGGAATCTGCTGACATCGAATATAGATTTAGGTATTAGGAAGTCATTTTTGAAAGCCTTTGTCTGGAGCGTGGCGCTCTATGGAAGTGAAACTTGGACTATTGGTGTAGCAGAAAAGAGGAGAATTGAAGCATTTGAAATGTGGTGTTACAGGAGAATGATGAAGATCAGATGGGTAGATAGGGTTACAAACAAAGAGGTATTAAGACGAGTGGGAGAGGAGAGATGTTTCTGGTGACTGCTAATGAAGAGAAGAGATAGGTTGGTAGGACACATACTAAGGCACCCAGGAATAGCAAGCTTAGTTATGGAAGGAAGGGTCGAGGACAAGAACTGTAGGGGTAGACCAAGGTTAGAATATGTTAAACAGATTGCCTCGGATGTAGGGTGTGGTAGCTATGTAGAGATGAAACGATTAGCTCAGGACAGGGAGGCATGGAGAGCTGCATCAAACCAGTCAAAAGACTGAAGACTCAAACACAACACACACAAGACCTTAGAGATCAAATAGTTTTTACATGCAACGGATCAGACTAAAAACCGAACGACTAATGAACCAATTTAGGCCTAGTGTTAATAGATTCGTCTGGCCAGTACCATAATATAATAAGAAGAAAATGCCTTAGCCAGATGCCAAATAATAAAATAAGAAGAAAAACAGTAGTGTTCCCCGGACAAATATAGTTTAACAAAAAATTTACATTTTCATAGGTGACATATCTATTCCAAGGTCAACCTTTCAGAACCAAAACAAACACTCAGTACACAATGCAAAACATGGAAATGGAGCTCCAATAATTTAAAATAATAGAATGCAAAACATACCTTTAGGGGAAACACTAATTTTTAAACACTACTTATATATCCTTAAAGGATTTATATCATCAAAAAAATGAAGAGGAGATGGCTGCCAGTCGCTGTCGAAGAGATGCACACCAAAGATCGCCTTTCCATATTAAGGCCGAAGAAACTATTTCCACGATTATTACAGAGATCGTTGCTCACTAATACTTCATGTATCATCAAATATTTGGATATATTCCCAAGTTCGCTTGGACGAGGGCAAAGCCCTCGCCCTGGCGAGATTCACAATATGCGTAGTTGTTCTCCCAGCAATCAGTCACAACTTATTATTCACAAGATGGAAGACAAAAGCGAAGAAGGCCACCCAGCATGCACGAGGTTTATTTAAATTGGACCAATTAAACTTAGCCACATATTACGACAATGTGAAAAACAAATAATATTCACACGACACCACTAAAATGTTTTGGCGGCATGAAGTATATATAGTCTTTTGTTTCATGTGGTAGAATATAATTGCCTTCAATTATGGCACGAATAAGAAGAGTTTTATAAGGCACAATCAACACTCTTTATCGGAGAAGAAGGAACTACTTGAAGGAACCCCGAAGTCCGACAGCAGGTGCCATCTTGTGTTCACAATCGGAACCAAACGACCAGGCGGTCGTTTCAAATGTCATGAAGTCACATCCAAGGGTAGATACATGTTTGAAAACTTTGGGACGGGCTCTTGCACGTAACAGTCTCCCTCCCTTAAGCGTGAACACCGTTCACGAATATGCCTAGGCATAGGCAGTACTCCTTAACTAGTCGATTCACCAAGCATGTTTCCAGAAGATAATGTTCACCAGTTAACTCCAATTGATGGATAAAACCGCATCGTTTTGGTTAGGAAGAGTGCAGGGTCAGATTATCAGTGATGGGACAATTGATCACCTCGCAAACCACTTAGTCAACAGCATCACTGTGTCCATCAGTCTTCAGAAACGCAGAACACTAGCACCAGCAGCGCTTTCATAGTCCGAGACACGTTAGGTAAATTTTTCAATAAGTCCAATGTAGATCGCTTTAAACGAAGTAGGTGGAAGCAATGTGCCATATATCATGCGACGCGTGGCCAGCCATTTACAAAATAGAAGTTAATCTAATTTCAAAAATAAAAGTTTACAGAATTACAATTTCTTACTACATTTTACAAAAGAGAAACAAAGTTGAATTTATATGAAGAAAATATTTCTGACCATGCCCTAGATCCGTGCTTACAAAATTTCATTTACAAATTTATCTTTTTACAGACTAGAAGTACCTTTCCAGATTACATGAGTTAAACGACTATACATTTAGAAGGAACTACGGTAGAGGAATGACCACTTAAATTCCCAAGGAATCATGTATATAAATTTTACCATGAGTTATGTCTCCCACCGAGTCCAACTTACATGCTAGCATCTTTAATGAAAACATCAAAATTTAGTTTCAATTTCATAATATACCATAAAATGGGAATTACCCAACAGTTACAGTTTGTATCCCAGCAGAGTTTTCATATCCAGTTCAAAATTCCAGAAAGAACAGATGCCTGAAGGCTTCAATGAAGGTTAGGAATACTCTACATTATACAAAATCAGTTTACAAAATTTATGGTAGCATTTCCTCATTAGAAACCTCTCCACCTCGCTTAATATGCGACAGATGCACTCTGGAAATTTTGTTGGCTTTAGGGTTTCAGAAAAAGAAAAATTAATTAATCTGACATGTATGCCTCTACATTGTTGGTTCGTGATCGCACGCATTACTTGGCACGGGGACAATGAGGAATACCAACGCACTTACAGAAACGACAAAACGAAGAGGAAATGGCAGCGCAGAAAACCAAACACCAATACACTAACACAGGGAACGAAAATGAGGTTCGACACCGGATGACTATACAGCCGACATCCGCCTGGGTGAGAAAAATCCAACATAAAAAGAACTAAGTTCAACAGTACACGAAGTACAAATGAGGTTTCCTCGTTCAGGTTTAAGACACGAACACGTACAACCAAAGGATGCATAACATGGTCCGAAAATACGGTTAGATGAGAAACAAGCCGCTCTTGTCGAAAGACGAGGCTAACAGAGATCACTAACGCACCATTCCTAACGATTTAAGCAAAAAAAATTAAGAATTACCAGACAAAAGCAGAAAATTTTACTCAAATTACAGTGGCTGATGACCATGATTGCCATAGCAAGAACTAAACAGAAGGCCTATGTCATTTACAGTTAGCATAAGGCAACTGATGACCCAGATTTCCAGCAACAACAGATTACTGGCTTTACAACCCAAAACAAGCTGACTTACAGAAGCTGATGACCACAATTTCCAACAGAAATTTAACCCCAGTAAATTTAGAAGACCCTATATTAATTAATTAAGCAGAAAAGCACATTACATTATGGCTGTTCACGAACTGAGACCTCATATTCACAACAACATATTCATCGCACACATACTCAAATAACATCGATACATAATTTTTACCACCCACAAAAATAATTCCCCTTAATACTCAAATATGCAAGTTATGTAGTCGTAGAGACATCATAACACAAACAAATACAATTAAAACACAATACCCTTACAATTACATTAAGTTACATGACACATACTTGCATGTCATCGAACATACCAGTCCTATACCAAGCCAGTTCGGATCGTGCAAGTCCTATTTACAACCTGCCCAGGGATCAAACCAAGAAAGAATCCCATACTTCTAACCTAGCTAACCCCAGACAGTAGATATCTCCACGTAAAACAGACCTACATATTATACTTAGTTCAACATTACAAGGAAAGCAACTAATAAAAATACGATCCTAGGCTTATTTTTGCAAACACAACCATGCCTGAATTACCCCACCCTACAAATCTAAATCAAAATCTAACGTTAACATATACATTCAGACACGATTTTCACACATACACACTTATCCCAGAACGATTGCAGTATAATGTAAGTTTATGAACCAAATTTTACAAATCGCACACTGTGATAAAAACACTTCAAAACAAACACTTACCTTGAATGAGTTTGGGAAGAACTCCTAGCCAAATAATAGTGATATGCATGTTAAATGTGCCTTAGGCACCACACTAGGGTCATAGGGAGGGCTGAATTCCATGGGTTAGCCCTTTTAATCGGACTACACTTTGCCACAACACCAGTAGGCGTGATAGTTGCATAATAAGAATATCACGAGGACAGCATATTACCACAGAATATCATGCAAAGAAACATATAGGAACACAACAGTCTTCTTAAGCACCGACACTGCCTCGATACCTGAAATTTCGACAAATAACATCATGCACAACGTTGCTTAGAACTGCAGACGTCACCGCCAGCTTGGCTCGAGAACAGGAAGCTAAATTACAAAATTTCCACAAAGCACATGGCGAACAGCTTCAGACGGGGCTCCAGGATGCCTTCATTCGAGCATTTAGGCTATCAGAATACCAAGCAAATCCCCATTTCCTATGCCAAGAACACATGCCAGTCACTTACCAACTTCTTTTTCAGTGGGAATGTTGTATTACAAACAGGATAACATACAGCAGCAAACACCTCGCTTGGAACAGGTCACAGTTATCTCACCACATGGATATTCAGAGGCAAACATGAAATAAAACAAACGACAAGGATTAGCTTTACATAATATCAATTGCACTGGCATGACAAGATCCCATCAACAACCGCTCCATCAGCACTAGAGGGGTCCATAAAACGAGCCTGCGGGTATGGAGGAGGGGATAGTTACGGAAGCGAACTCGAGCGCGATCTGCTACCAAAATGACACCGCATGGAACGACCAGCGTGAATGGGCCTACTTACCTGTCTTCAGAGGTCCGTGTCACTTCCACAGCAAAATCACCTCCAGATGACATGTCCCAACAGAAGAGCTCCAACAGGGGTGGAAGGAAGTTGGAGAAGGGGACAACGCACAGGCTATTCTACAGACACCCCCCAATAACCGACGGAATTGTCGTCGACGAAATAATACCACAACAGTTGATTAAAAATTTAAAATAAAAATGTAATGTTAAAATTTAAAAAGAAGACACCTCCACCAGAAAACAGGACATGCATCAGGTAGCATAAATTTAAATAAAAATACATCTCAGCTAGAATTCTCACAGTAGAAATAATAAATATTTAAGGCCGATATAAAAAAACAATTACCAGAGGAAAGAGAAAGAAAAGCTATAAACCAACTAAACACTTAATAAGCACCAGACATACTCCCAAACAGGACCATGAGGGCCTTGGAGAATCAGAAAAAAAATAAACTAGTGCAAAATTATTACCATAAACAAGGTAACGAAAGAATAACGAAGGAGTACCAAGAAAACTCCAAAAAAGGAAAACCAAAGGAAAATTTAAAACAAATAAGTTAACCAACATCACCATGACCCAAGAACGTGCACTTCAAAAAACACCAGAAAAACAAAACCCACAATGCACTTCAGCCAACAAGTTACCATGGCGACCAAGAACAGTTGAAAGCACATCAGCACGTATTTATGAGAAACGCGTAATTTACTATTTTTAAATTAAATCTTCTCCAGTGAGAAAACAGCTAGATATTAACAAACTCAAGACCTTACGAGATCAAATAGTTTTTACAGGCAACGGATCAGACTAAAAACCGACCGACTAATGAACCAATTTAGGCCTAGTGTTAATAGATTCGTCTGGCCAGTACCATAATATAATAAGAAGAAAATGCCTTAGCCAGATGCCAAATAATAAAATAAGAAGAAAAACAGTAGTGTTCCCCGGACAAATATAGTTTAACAAAAAATTTACATTTTCATAGGTGACATATCTATTCCAAGGTCAACCTTTCAGAACCAAAACAAACACTCAGTACACAATGCAAGACATGGAAATGGAGCTCCAATAATTTAAAATAATAGAATGCAAAACATACCTTTAGGGGAAACACTAATTTTTTAAACACTACTTATATATCCTTAAAGGATTTATATCATCAAAAAAAATGAAGAGGAGATGGCTGCCAGTCGCTGTCGAAGAGATGCACACCAAAGATCGCCTTTCCATATTAAGGCCGAAGAAACTATTTCCACGATTATTACAGAGATCGTTGCTCACTAATACTTCATGTATCATCAAATATTTGGATATATTCCCAAGTTAGCTTGGACGAGGGCAAAGCCCTCGCCCTGGCGAGATTCACAATATGCGTAGTTGTTCTCCCAGCAATCAGTCACAACTTATTATTCACAAGATGGATGACAAAAGCGAAGAAGGCCACCCAGCATGCACCAGGTTTATTTAAATTGGACCAATTAAACTTAGCCACATATTACGACAATGTGAAAAACAAATAATATTCACACGACACCACTAAAATGTTTTGGCGGCATGAAGTATATATAGTCTTTTGTTTCATGTGGTAGAATATAATTGCCTTCAATTATGGCACGAATAAGAAGAGTTTTATAAGGCACAAGCAACACTCTCTATCGGAGAAGAAGGAACTACTTGAAGGAACCCCGAAGTCCGACAGCAGGTGCCATCTTGTGTTCACAAACGGAACCAAACGACCAGGCGGTCGTTTCAAATGTCATGAAGTCACATCCAAGGGTAGATACATGTCTGAAAACTTTGGGACGGGCTATTTCACGTAACAATTATTATTATTATTATTGTTATTATTATTATTATTATTATTATTATTATTATTATTATTATTATTCATTCCTTCTGGCGGCCTCATCTGGGACAACAATTCACTTAGAAAAGGCAAGCATAAGTTCAGTGCAGGCAGCGGAGGTGGCAGCTTTGCGGAAACGGACCACACGTCACTCAAACAGCTAAGTGCACAATCGACAATAACCTGGCCATTTAATAACAATCACATAATCACACGCTTGCCACGGTGAGTGAGTGGTTATCGTGTCGGACTACCAACCCCAAGCTTGCATGTTCGCTCCTGGCTGTGGTAAGTGATTTTTGAAAGGCAGCAAAAATTACGACACGCATGTCATACGATGTTGGCATGTCAAAGAACCCATTTGAATTCAGTAGGCCGTGTTCATAACGGCAAAATTAATCTCGGGAGTTTCCGCCAACACAAAGTTCCTAATTTCTCTACTAGAAAGCGTTATAGTGTCAAGGAGCTTAGATATCTAACCTCCTTGACTTTCACAGTGCTTCAAGAAACAACAAAATTCGACATGCAAGCTACCCTCTGGGTGTCAAATAACAAAGCTTGCATCCGGCACCCGAGGCCATACGATATTATTGTTATTATTATACACAATCACACTAGGCAAGCAAACTTGGAGGTCACTTCCCACTATCAGTATCTCAAGAAAAAGTCACAAATCTTGACTAGTTTTGCTAGTTTAATTACTACTGCGACTAAATAAGTGTACATATTGCATATATCACAACACATAGGCTACTTGTAGACATAGATTTAATAGCCTAAATTTAAAGGATCCGATGATGATCTCATGAGAAGAGGTGGGTCCGATTCCCACTTCATCCATCCTGGAGATGGTTTTCCTTGGAGTTCGACTTCTACTCCGGGCAATTGTTGGGATGCTACCTAACTTAAGGCCACGGCCGCTTCCTTCCCAAACCTCAACTGAATTATAAATACACACACTAGTACAGACTCCACAATTCCACAGGTTATCATGTAAATTCTACACACACTCACACACTGTACGGGGCTGAAAGACCACGATGTCCAAGCCCCTCAAATGAAACAACAACAACACTGTAACTAGTAACAATACGAGGGTAGTTCCGAACGCAAGTTTCATCATTTTATTGTACGAGCAGATGGAACACCAGGTGACACAAACAGTCTACACCCGTGGCTGGTTCAACGATGGGAGGAGCTTCAGCGGAGGAGGAATGACGCATGCGCAGAACGCCGACGAAGAGAGAGGAGCAGCAGACCGGCGTGCCCGATATCATTCGAGTAAAACTCACGATGGCAGACAGACGTGTACTGATAACGTGGTCACCATTGGAAGTGCGTGCTGTTATCCGGTATGGATGGGCACATGACGGGGACTAGTGTGTCAGTCATACAGACCGTGTATCGTGAAGCAGTCATGTTTCGTCCTGATGTTGCATATTAACTGAAGGACGGTAGAGTGTGGAGGATGAAGATCAAAGTGGGCTTCCCTCCACATCCACGAATGAAAGCAACATTGCTCGAGTACAGGATATGGTGTTAGTCGACAGGCGCATAACAGTGACAGACGTGACGTCCACACTGTGAATTGGTCATGCCCGGACCCATCACATGCTCCATGATGTGTTAGTTACCGAAAAGTGTCCACAAGATGGGTACCGAGAAACCTGACCCCGGAGCAGGCTGTGCGACAATTTCTTGCATCGCAAGACACGAGTTTTACCAGAGTGGTGTCTTCAAACAGATTGCACGCTACGACAATTGTCTCAATGTCGGAAAACAGTGCCAACTGTAGCCTATAGTTAAAGCCCTGCGCGGATGCGGATATCCGCGGATATCTGCAATATTTTTCGCCATGCAGATATAGTTCGCATGCCTGTGCAGATAGTGGATACGCTGCGGATTGTGTTTGGAGAAATGTTGCGGATAATTTTGAGAATTCAATCCCAACTTGTTTAATATGATTATTACGACCCGAATGTTTATGACATATCATGTTCGTCCGTTATGGTTTCTCCTTTTTCATGACAAATGTAAGATGATGATTTAAGCTAATCTCATTCAAATTATGTCATTAAGCATAATTAACACTCCGAACAGTAAAGGGTTGCAATTCTGCCTGTATAACATTCATTTTAAACATAGCACATGACAAACATAGCCTAGAGGAACGATATTTTCCTCAAATGTCTAAATATGTTCCTTTAGTAATTTATGATTTATCTAATTAAAAAACATTATTGTAATACCAGTAGATTCGGCTAACAAACGTAGGGGACCAAGTACTCCCTATACGAACAATGTTAATTTAGTAAAACTTGGGGGAGCTCATCTTCCAAAGTATTGCAGATAGAGCAGTGAAATTTGATATTGTTGTAACAGTTGCCTTTATCTCTGTGTTAAATGCATTTTAAACAAAATTAGTTCATCCATTTTATTTTATATTTTACTTTTTCATGTAAGTAAAAAAACCAATTTTTTTCTTGCACATGAATTTTTTATGAGCAAAGTATGAATTAGTTTATAATGAATTTGTGTTTAACATGGAGATCAGTGTTAGTTTCAAAAGTGGTATTAGTTTTACCCTTGTATCTTTCGTAGTTTCCAAGATGAGCACCCCACACCAAAAAAAAATAATGTTTCCAGATATTTAACTTCAAAGTTAAGTTAGAAAAGAACATGTGCTTTTTGTGGTTTAGAACTTTCCAGCTCCATACTCTGGATCATCCATATCTTCCTTCCTCCGTTTGGCTCCTCTCCTTTTCTTTCTTGCTAATTTGGTCATCTGTTGTGCCTGTCGATCAGCATTTTTCACACGCACGTCATCCATTTTCTGAAGCTGATGTATGGTGTTTAGGCCTGGTTCAATCCCTAGGTGGGCAAGCACTTGTGCTTTTCCAATGTTTCCCATGTTGAAGCACAGAACACTTTCCAGCACCCCAATTTTAAGGGTATCATACCCAACAAACATATTCTTGGGTATTATAGTCCATATAATGTTGTTAAACGACTCATTCGGGTTCTGGGTTTTGCCATGTAAGCATTTTCTTAGCAGGTCTGGTTGAGCCAAATCCCGATATATGGGTTTTATGGCATGTAAAATAGGTTCAGGAAGGCCATGGTGCTTGTAGTTTTTCCCTTTCAGAAGAATTATACTTACACCATGAATCTGTTGGGCAGAGTCCATGTTGAGGTTGATTGTCTGTCGAGAGCTTATGAAAATATGTGCACCACACTGCTTTTCTCATCTTTTCCAAGTCATGCACATTTTCTCTTATTGATACTCCCTTTCACAATAATCACATTTTATACATATGACACTAGCAAGGCCCATTCGTTTGTCAGTGTCTTCATGCACAGATATGCAATCCACATGATTACAATACTTACACTCTACAAATTGTCTCAAAGCTTTAGACAGCAGTTCAATATCTACAAACTGAAAACCTGTGGTCACTTTATTTACATCTGTATTAATGTTGCCAAATTTATTAAACATAGATCTTGAAGAAGAAACTTTCCTCCTTGATGCACTTGTAGGACTATCTGTACAGTCAGAGTGGACCCACTGTTGCTTGTAGGCCTAACCTCACTTTCAATATTATTTCCTTCACTGTTTCTTACACTTCCACTACCTGCACCACTACATTTATTACTTCTTAAAGATGTATTCTTGTTCTTATACTGATTTCCATGAGTTTTTCTTCGGCCAAATTTCTTAACATTACCCATTTTTCTCCGGCAAACAAGATAATATGGTTTGTATCAAAACAAATAACTCCCTGTGTTATGGATCAAAATAAACCAACTCCCTGTGTAAAAACAAAAGAAGGTGACATAAAGACAGTAGGATCAACTTCACATACGTTAATTCCTCTTTAAAACGAGGGTACGCACATCAATCTGACACAAAAAGTAACGGAATAGAAGTTGATAAAGTGAACTTCATATGAAAAGGGGCGTCACCAAGGTTACAAGCATGCACTAATTTTAAAAATGAGACATTTCCAGATGGATTTAGGATATGAAACTCTAGAATTACATTTATTAGACATCCCTCAGCATGAAAGTGAAAAAAAATAAAAATAAAAAAATTCATCCCATTTAAGGGTACCGGTACTTGGTTCCCTTAAGCTAATCTCATTCAAATTATGTCATTAAGCATAATTAACACTCCGAACAGTAAAGGGTTGCAATTCTGCCTGTATAACATTCATTTTAAACATAGCACATGACAAACATAGCCTAGAGGAACGATATTTTCCTCAAATGTCTAAATATGTTCCTTTAGTAATTTATGATTTATCTAATTAAAAAACATTATTGTAATACCAGTAGATTCGGCTAACAAACGTATGAATGCGTAAAAAAGTCGTGCGAATGCGAGACGGTTGAGGATAACAGTCGTGCGGATGCGAGACGAATGCGGATAACAGTCGTGCGGATGCGAGACGAATGCGGATAACAGTCGTGCGGATGTAAGGCGGATGAGGATAAAGTTTTGTTTATCCGCGCAGGACTCTATCTATAGTTCATGATGGCATGGTGTATGTCAGTTTGGCAATGAAGGGTCCCTGGCAAAGAATGAGGAAACTTATTTTCTGAGCTTCTCTCGTAGCACCCCTACGATTCTTTGTTGAGAGCGTGAGTCTTAACCACACTTTGGGATTATCAAACTAAGTAGATACGAACTTCCGAGTTCCTTTAGCACGCAGCTATTACTCTTAATGTAACTCCTTACACGCCGCACTAAGCCCCCTTAAGATTGTTGCCAACTAAAACATTACTATCAGTGGATCCTACTTTGCTATAAGTTATTAATCAAGGCTGGTACTGCTAACTTACCTTGGTGTTACACGGAGTTAGTCACTAAAGATGCCCCCTGAAATATATTCTACCACGGAGCGTAGCCATTCGTGGTAAATCACGTACAACGACTGCAAGATGAAGCTGGAAGTCCAGAGATCAAGGGTTCGAATTCCGGTGCAGACAGTGGCCATCCTGCGTGTGGCATTCCTCCGGTTTTTTACTCACTCCCCTTCTGGGAAAATCCCGATGTGGTACCTTATTCCAAGTCCTGGGTCAACTACCAGCTAAAATATACAGCTATACACGGTAACACAGACACCACAGGAACAAAGGTTGACACATTAATCACACACCTGTTGGCAAGGATACCTAGCTCTCACCCTGAAGACTCGGGTTCAATATCCGGTACTGGAATGTTCCTTGGTCAAGCTGCTTGCCTCTCACATGAACCGGGTTCAATACCCGGTCAATGCATGTGAGATTTTCAAAGTGATAAATCACATTCTGTGGTTCGGATTCCACGTAAAACTACAAGCTAGCTTCCTTCCTTCCTCCCACCCTTCCTTCCTTCCTTCCTTTCTTCCTTCCATCCTTCCTACCTCCCTCCGTTCCTTCCTCCCTTCCACCCTCCCACCTTCGTTCTTACCTTCCTTCCTCCCACCCACCCTTCCTTCCTTCCTTCCTCCCTCCCACCCTTCCTTCCTTCCTCCTTCCTTCATTCCTTGCTTCCTCTCTCCCGCCCTCCCTCCTTCATTTCCTTCCTCCCTCCCACCCTCCCTTCCTTCTTTCCTTCATTTCCTTCCTTCCTCCCACCCTCCCTTCCTTCTTTCCTTCTTTCCTTCCTTACTTACTTCCTCCCTTCCTCCCACACTCCGTCCCTCCCTTCCTCCCTCCCACCCTTCCACCGTCCCTCCCTCCCCTCCTCCCTCCCCTCCTCCCTCCCTCCCCTCCTCCCTCCCTCCCCTCCTCCCTCCCACCATCCCTTTCTCCCTCCCACCCTTCTTCCCTCCCACCATCCGTCCCTCCCTTCCTCCCTCCCACCGTCCCTCCCACCCTCCATCCCTCCCTCCCACCCTTCCTCCCTCCCACCATCCGTCCCTCCCTTCCTCCCTCCCACCGTCCCTCCCTCCCAACATCCCTCCCCTCCTCCCTCCCACCCTTCCTTACTGGCAGAAACTTTTGTTAGGCCAGAGGATTATTGTGAGGACCGATCACCATGCGCTGACCTTCATATTACGAACAAGACTGGCAAGCGACAGGATCACACGTTGGACGCTGTTTCTCCAACAGTTCGACTTGGAAATAGTTTACCGACCAGGAAGAGAGAATTTGTTGGCTGACATTCTCAGCCGGAATCCTGAAGCCACTGTTAATGCCATAGACATCGAGGGAGAATGCGAGGAACACCTTCGCCGACTTCATTTACCTGAAGGACAACGACGTGAGGAGGAACTCAGGCATATTATCCGTTTCCTGGAACGAAGAATGGATCCACAGGATGCTCATTATGCGAGGATTGCTGCTGTTGCAGATGATTAATTGATTTATCATCGTGTCTTGTACAAGTTTGTGGACGAGGACCACACTCAACTGCGTGCAGTTATTCCCAGGAGATACCAAGAATCTGTTATTCTTATGGTTCATCTATCCATTGGACATGGTGGGACATACAAGACCATTGCAACCATCAAGGAGTCTTTTACTTGGAAAGGGCTAGGAACCACCGTTAGACAGTGTTTACGTGCTTGCGACGCATGCCAGTGGAACAAGTACACGTCACACTTGTTGAAGGAACCACCTAGGCCAATACTCCCAACTCAACCCAGAGAGTTATATGCACAGGACCTGTATGGCCCAATACCTAAGGCCCGTCGTGGGAATCGCTTCATAGTTGTAACTATTGATGTGTTCACGAAATATACGATGCTTCATCCGATTCAGAAAGACACCGCACACCAGATTATTCAGAGAATTAGACGACAAGTGATACCGGAGGCAGGAAAGCCACAATTCCTGTTGACTGATCACGGATCACCGTACACCTCCGCAGAATTTGCCAATGCTATGAACGAGCTGGAAATAGGTCATGTTTTATCGTCTATTCGCCATCCAGAGAGCAACCCAGCAGAATGCGTAATGTCTATTATCGCAAAATTCTGTCGATAATATTGTCAGGAAGAACACTGGCGATGGACCGAAGTCCTAGTTATTATGGCAAAATGTATTAATTCAACAGTCCATGAGAGCACTGGTCAAATACCTATGGTTTTGCATTTGAACCAGATGCCAATGAGAATATGGAATCGTGTGATTGTAAATCCACCTTGTTTACAACCATCACATGCCAGCAGACTTTTAGCTGCAAGGGACACATTGGACAGACAAGCTGCCAAACGCTTGAGAAGAACTAGACGCCAGAGATTTAGAGAACCACTAGTAGCGGGAGACCTTATCCTTATAAGGAGACCCGGAATTTCAAGTCCTATAGACCGCATATCTGGGAAATTTCTGTCTTTATATTATGGCCCTAGTCGTATCCGACAGCCTTTGAACAATGGAAGTTATGTGATTGAAGACATTAGGACAGGAGAGCGCATTGGAACCTTCAATGCAACTAATCTAAAAAAATATCACTTATGAATGAACTTTAAGTCAAATAAAAATGTCGTCCCAGCATTTTATTTGAAACGACGGAGAGGCAGATGAACACGCTGAGCTAAGGTTCATGTGATATTGTTTATAACAGCACATTTATGATGGGATGTAGTACCTTTGAACACACCCAGAAAGCCACGTGGAGCTGAGAGCTCATGCTATACTCTTTGAAGTAGCGGAGAATCGCACTTTTGACTTTGGTGAAGTCTACTAATTATTTATCTGAGGTCTTATTAATCAATTTTATCTTTCCACGAGACTCAGAATATTCCATTTCGTCATTCAGCATTATTAAAACAGTTTGGAGAATGTTATTTTCGCTTAAGGTAAGGTAATATCCTTGCAGATACGCAAACAGGAATGTAAGTAGTCGCTCAACGACTTCGGTTTGACGACCTACTTCCTCGAGGAACCCTGTGCCTGGCACTACGTCTGGAGAATCCGCCCCGTGAAGGCGTGAAGTTACATCTGTCTTGTTAGACGTAGAAAATATCCGCTGTTTAGCGTGGAAATTGTTATCTGTTGCCATCGAGCACGAATACGTTACGATACGAGTGATAAGTAAGAATTGTATAGTGAATTATTTGCACTACGTCTGGAAAATCCGCCCTGTGAAGGCGTGCAATTGTAGCCGGCGTGTCAGACGTAGAAAATATCCGCTGTTTAGCGTGGAAGTTATCATCGGGTGCCATCGTGCACGAATATTCTACAAATCACTGTTTATTGATGCACAGTGAACAACAAGAATCATATTGTGATATAATTGGCAAGTATAGTGAATTTTATAACATTACCGAAACACCACATTTTTATACCCACGTGTTTGTGGAGGGCCGAGAGCCTGGTGAAAAATATAGAGGTAAACGTGTTGTAATTACTTTAAACAATTGTGATTATGAAAGTACTATATATTTGAATTGCCACAGTGAATTTTTCAATTACAAAACGACGCACATTTCACGGATGCCACGTGATGTAAAAGTGGCGTCAGTACACGTGAAGTACCATAGAACAGTGCTTGCTCACGTATTATTCGATATCTGCGAAGTAAAGGCTGTGTTATCAATTGCAATTAAACCCTGTAACATTTTCAACGAACATTGTGTTTTTTGAAGTGAAAGAATGAACTACTACACGATTTATTTCACCACCCACGTGATCAAATTATTCTACACCATGTTCGAGACCGACATCATGGGCTAATACCATCATGGTATGAGGGTGATGTATCTATTGGAACCAGCGTGATGGTGGAACTTCCAGAACAGCGAACGAGGAGGAAGGAACCCAGGATGCCATTCATTGGCATGTTCAGTACATTCACGAGGTTATCGACAGGGACAGATCGAACCCTGGTCTTTGGGAGAGTCCAGATGGGAGTCCTGATGAGGACGATGCCGTTCCGGAGAGCCAGAGGTGAATTTGTTCAACCCTTGTCGTTGAACAGAGAGCTGAGTGATAGCTCCTCCATTTCGTGAGTTTTTGTACACCCTTTCTTGTTCTAGTTTCTGGTGGTATAGTTAGTTTAATGTAGTTTGTGAACCAACCGAACTCAGTGACAGCCATTTTTATAGGTAGGGAATGTAACTAGTCTAATTAGATGTCATTTATTTCAGTTAGAGTGAGACACCCTTGGGTCAGACATTTTGGTCAACCCTGGTGCAGCTTGATGGACGTCGTAGAACGCCAATGCCTATCTTTTGCTAAACGTGACCGTAGTCATTTGAGGCTACTTTGTTTAACCCTATCTGGGGTGATTTTTCAAGTCTTTGTTGACTTTAGTTATGGCAATCAGATGCCATGGTTATGTTTCTTTAACTGCATTTTGTGCAACCAGTCTTTGTTACACCCCTGACTTCGTTAGAGCAGTCATATCATTTAGGTAATCGACTGTAATTACCAGTTTTGTAACTGCATCATATTTCATTTGAGATGTTGCTCAGAAGCCATCTGGTCTAGTGTAGACCTTATGAGTAAAAGGGATGTTTCGTTGTCTAGCATCGAACCCAGTTCCCAACGTATCATTAAGCAGATCCAGTGTGTGGAATCTGCGTCACAATTATTATTTTGTTAGTGTCATGTGAAGACACGTATTTATTTGATGTTTTACAAGCAACTACTGAAGTATTATATCTTTGACAGCAAAGAGCTCCAGCAATGTGACATTGCTACCATTTAGACATCTTTGGTGTAGAAGACAGAATTATATTATTCTATTCAGATTCATAGCGTGTTTTTATGCACGTATTCTTCGAGGTTTATAACCTATGGTAAAGGTTTTATGATGAGGCCAGTTGTACAGTTTTTATTTTGCTTAAATCGCCGGCCTTGATAGTTAGTGTGTGTTGTGTCAGACCGCGCAGGTATGTTGTAGCCCGCAGCGACACAAACTGGTTTGTGACCCAGTGCCCTTGAGAGCACGCTTGTATTATGAGACAGACATAGTTTGACAGAGGACAGAATGCTTTTAGTATTCGCTCTTCCTTTCATTGCTATTTAGCTCATGGAACCCAGTGTCCATTCTTGTATCTGATCACATGTTTTTATAGATTGTTTTTTGTTAGTTAAGCGCACTGTTGCGTGTACCGTCGTTTGACGTGTACAGTTATGTCAGGTTTTCTATAGTACGTTGTAGGCTGCCCTGTTAAAGGAGATATTTCATGTATGAAGGTATTTGTGTGTACCTTGTCCGGGATTGTTCCCGTTGACCAGATGTTATGGAGGGTGACTGAGTGTGCAGGCCCATCCCAGAGTTATTGAACGCGAGCTTTGCGCCGCTGGTAACTTGTGTTATTGTGTGTCCGAGTTGTTATTGCTCGTTGATTATATTCCGACTTTTGAGTCGAGGCTTTTGGTGGAGATTGATCTCAGTGGAGACACTCCGTGCCCAGGCTATTGTCAGTATTATTCGCCAAAAACCAACGATAACCTAAACCGACATCTTAATAATAATACGCATAATTTTGGTAAAACAAAAGCTAACTAACGAATTCTTTCTATCTAACCTTGTTCTTTTGCATTTGGAACCTGCTGACATGGCCGTGCTAATGAAGGTATTTCCTTTTGAGGAAATGACTTAGAACAGCTGACACTTTTGTAGCGACTTGAAGCTTGCTCGAACCTTGAGATCGTAGCTTGTGGAGCTCAGGCCATGCGATGTTAGACGTAGTCTTTACTACGCAGTCGTCACCGTAACTACACACATTAGATGACTATGGCTTACAAAGAGTAAACCAAGGTGCAGGCAGGCATTTTAATAAAACTGTTGTCTCTTATTAATTATTTATGATGTAAAAGTGTATGAATCCGACATGTTACCCTCTTGTGTGCTGTTAGCACGTAGTTCCTAAGAATAATAAAATGTTTTTTATATGGCTGTTCACTTAGCTTTGAATGTAATTGTTTTCTGTTACGGACGTCATCGCTGTAAATTTTGTTATTAACTGATAGGACTTAGCTAGATGAATTAACGTTAAATGTAAATGTGGAGATGGTATCATCCTAACTTAGATTTGTTTTGCTACCCTGTTAAATGTAAATTGATCTAATAACTTGACCTAGGGATTTGCGTCGTACTATTTTCCTAGTGTTGCTGTTGTTGCTTTATTATTGTGAGATAGATCTTTCGCAAGGGTTTTCCGTAACTTCTCAGGCAGGGACCTGCTTTTTATTTTTGATTATTCATTAGCTTGCGGATTAGCCGATTGAAACCCTCCGAACTAGGCTAGGGGCTTGTGAATTTTAACAATAAATTTTCACGGTGTTTTACATAAGTCTGGATGTTTATTTTCTCAGTCTAGTTTTTAAGGTGAACCTTTCCTTAGGCAGTCTATGGCCATCGTCACCATGTACCACGATCCCTGTGGACTACAGATTCTCGTGCCGATTTTGCCTATTAGGAAGTTCACCTGATCCTCACGGCAGTTATGTCCGACGGATGAGATGTTAGGGAAGTCATTGCGGTTGCTGTCTATCCTGACAGCTCCACCGACGGTCTCAATGGAACATCGTATATCCTGATCCAATAACATGTATCCCTTATTGATCCCTTATCTAGATTGGCTACAACGTTATGATGTTCTTCGTTCCCAACGGGGGGGTGTTTTTAGTAGTGTACAGAGGGGTGAATTCTCCATGAATGTAAGTTCGTTTAAAGTATTGTGGATGTTTATTTTAGCTAAGTCAATCACCACTTTCAGTATCTTAAAAAAATATTACATACAGTAGGTTATAACTTTCACATATTGACTAGTTTCGTAAGTTTAACTACTACTGCAACTAAATAGGTGTACATAAGGTATTGTAAATACTATCACCCATACTTTTATACATATATTTAATAGCCTAAGTGTAATGGATCTGATAATGATCGCTTGACGATCGAAACTGGTCGTCCAAATGTATTTATTAATCTCATGTAAAAAACAGAATTAGGGAAGATTTATTTACTTATCGTATGGCGTTTAGTGCCGGGAGTGTCCGAGGACATGTTCGGCTCGCCTGAGTCTGTAGCTGCATCCAGTGGACACCCTTAGAGTGAGCTACAAGTTCCGTTCAATTTCAAGTAGTTCCAACTTCAGATATCAATGATACCTAGTGGTGAACGTTGGAACTTTGATAGAGCGTTCCGACGAAATCAAACCTAACAATTTAGCTTCACACAAGTTTAGTTTGTGGAAGGATCTTTTGCATACCTTAAATCTATGACATGGGACCGCCGGCTTTACTTCCCCTCCGAAGGAAGGCATACTGAAGGATTTTTAACGTTCCTAAAAAATCCGACGACTTCAGCCGGGTTTGAACCCGCTATCTTGGGCACAGCAGTTCAGCATGCCACCAACTACGCCATCACAATCGTGTTGACCGACTGAAAACATTAATCATCATCATCATCATTTCCCCTTATCCAACTCCTGCCGGGTCGGGGTATTTATGGCACTTCTCCACTTTCCTCTTTCCTTCCACCATTCTTCATCCACGATCTTGTCCCAGTCCAGATTTCTTTTTCTTACGCTGTTCTTCACTGAATCAATCCACCTTGTTCTAGGTCTTCCTCTTGCTCTCTTACCCTTGCCCTTCGCCTCCAGCATCTGTCTTGGTATTCTATTTTCCTCCATCCTCTTTACATGTCCAAACCACCTTAGTTTATTCTTCTCAATTCTCTCATTTAGTTTTCCCATCCCAACTTCCTTCCTAACATCTTCAATCCTCACTCTGTCTTTCCTTGTCTTTCCTATCATACTTCTTAGGAATTTCATTTCACTGGCTTGGATTCTACTCTCTTGCCTGCTTGTCAGGGTCCAAGTCTCAGCTGCATAAGTTAATATGGGAACATAGTACACTTTATACATTACCTCTTTGCTTTTCCTTGGTACTTCCTTATCCCAAACAAGTTTTCTTACACTTTGATAGAATGCATTGCTCTGCTGTACCCCCCTGCCAATCTCCATGTCCAACCTACCAGTTTGCATCAATTCACTTCCTAGGTATTTGAACGTGTCCACAATTTCCAAACTCTGACTTCCAATTTTCACAGTGCCCTTTCCTTGTCTTTCCCCTCTTGTCATCACCATGGTCTTGCTTTTCTCTATACTGATTTTCAGGCCGTACTTCTGAATATTTTCGTTCAGTGCATCTAGTTGTTTTTGCACTTCTTCGGTGTTCCTTCCCCAGACCACAATATCATCTGCAAATAACAGTAACTTCATTTCTTTATGTCCATAAGCTTCCTTTGTTTCCTTTACAATTTCATCCATCACCATTATGAACAAGAGAGGTGACAGCACACTCCCCTGTCTTAGTCCAGTCTTGTTCCTAAACCAATCTGTCTTTCCAACTGGGGTCAGTACCCTGCTAACACAGTTGTTGTACATTGCTTGCACCATTTCCAACATCGCTCTTCCCAGTCTCTTCTTAACCATGGTTTCCCATACCTTCTCTCTGGGGACACTATCATATGCCTTTTCTAGATCTATGAAAGTCATGATCAAATCCTCTCCATATTCCCAGTTCTTTTCCATCACCTGCCTCAAGCTAAAGATTGGGTCCACTGTGGATCTTCCACTCCTGAAGCCATACTGTTCCTCTTGCAACTCTCCTTCCACCTTTCTTCTCATTCTTCTTTCTAATATCCTTTCCAGTATTTTTACTATCTGTGATAAGAGGGTGGTCCCTCTATAGTTATCACACACCTTATTGTCCCCCTTCTTAAACACTGGTATTATTAGCCCTTTCTCCCAGTCTTCTGGTACACATTTCCGTTTCCACACACACTTTAGCAGTCGATACAACCATTGCATACCAACAGGTCCAGCAGCCTTTATCATTTCTACACTGATTTCATCCACCCCTGTTGCTTTTTCCATCTTCATTTTCTGTACTGCTAATTCCACCTCCAGCATTGTTATATCATCTTCTGTTATAGAGTCGTCAGATTGTGTCACTTCCATCTCACCAGTACAATTGCTCACACTCAATAGCTTATCGAAATACTCCTTCCATCGTCCCTTTATCTCTTCTGGGTGTGTTAACAACTCTCCATCTTCCTTTTTCACCAGCTTAGTGGTAACTCTTTCTTTCCTCTTACTTCTTAGAAGCCCATACAGCATCCTTTTACTGCCACTTAGATCTGCTTCCATCCTTCGTGTAAATTCTTCCCAACTTTTCTTCTTTTCTTCTCCTACCACTTTCTTACACCTCCGTTTGCTGTCGTGATACTTCCTTTTGCTTTCTTCTGTTTGATCTCGGTTCCATTCTTTTCCATGCAGACTTCTTTTCTTTCACTGCTTTTCTCACTTCCTCATTCCAGCACGGTGTCTCCTTCTCTTTCACTCTTGTTGACGTCCTACCACAAGCACTCTCTGCTGCACCAACAAATGCCTTTTTAAAGTGGGACCATTCCTCTTCTAAGTTTTCCACTTCAGTAACTGGGATTTGTTGCTTCAATCTCTCCTGAAAATCTTCCTGTACAGTTTTGTCTTTCAATTTCCATACTTTTATTTTACATTCTCTGATCTCCTTTAGGTTTTCCAATTTTTCCCATCTAAATTTTGCCACCACAGCTCTATGGTCCCCATCAAATGCTTCTCCTGGTAAAGCTGTCACATCTATCAGCTTTCTGCGATTAGTCCTTTCCACCAGAAAGTAGTCAATTACTGATTTTGTTCTTCTATCGCCCCAACCATATCTCGTAATTTTCCTGCTGATTTTCTTCCGAAACCATGAATTACCCACTATCAGTCCATTCCTTTCACAAAAGTTTACAAGTTGCTCTCCTTCCCGGTTCTTTTTCCCATATCCATATGGTCCAATGACTTTTCTTCCTTTCCTTGTCTCTCGTTTCCGACTTGTGCATTCATATCTCCCATGATCACCACTTCTACATCTGAAATTACTCTTTCTACGTCCTCCAGGAATACTTCAATATCTTCTTCTCTGTTTCCAGTCAGTGGTGCGTACACTTGTATGAAGTCCATCACGTCATTTTTCATCTTCATTCTAATTTTCATTATTCTGTCACTCACACACTCGACCACTTCAACATACTCCTCCAGTTGTTTCGAGGTTATCAGTCCCACGCCATTTTTTGCCTCTTGGCCACCACTCCAGTATAATGTATATCCTTTCCTCAATTTCTTCTTTCCTTTACCTTTCCATTTCACTTCACTCAGCCCCATCAATCCAACATTCTCCTTCTCCATGAAGTCTACCACCTCCTCCACCTTGCCTGTCAGGGTCATGACATTCATGATTCCCACTTTCATTTCGGTTACTGGTCGCCCATTTCTCACAGTTCCCCCAGTACCAAAAGAACTGCGTGTCACCTGCAGGGTACGCCCTAACCTTCTCCGAATCATTTGAAGTGCCATTTCCATTCTAGGCTATTATTACTATGGGGTCGCCACTCCCAAAGGCATTTTATGAAGCTACTGCCAGCTATTATACAGGCCGTCCCTAACATGGGAAACAGACGCCCTTGCAGCCGCCCCTAACCTGGGAAACAGACGCTGCCGATTGATGCTGTACTCATACTATTCCCTGAGTACTGGGTTGCCTCTTCTGCAATCTCCACCGTTCCGAAGTCCATCTTCTCCGCTGCAGATTCCGTTGAGATCTTCGCACGTAACCCTGTGCACAGGGCCTATGTTATACCCCATAGGACTGGGTCCTCACCAGAACTTAGCTGGTACTGTAGTTCCATGGTATATTACAGTACCGTTGCCCACGCCCGCGACGTGGATGCGCCTGGCAAGAATTATCCATGTAGCCAATTATAATTGCCTCATGGACCGGGTTAAGGAGCTGTCTAAATCCAGCCTCCAAGGCTGAAAACATTAAATGGCAATTAATTAATTAATTAATTAATTAAGAAAGAAATAATGAGAGAATGCACACCACACGCATGTGTGTTGGCTAACTGAATTGCATTCTAGCCTTGACATTTCACAAGCAAAAGAACGGAACACAAAGACAGTTGTAGTATTGCCAACCTAACCCGCATTACCATAGCAACAGACTACTCCCCAATAGGAATAATCGACTGTTTGGCGATAGTGGCGCTTTCTCGTAAATGCTATTTCTTGTTGGAAACCCTTCGGAGGGGAAGTAAAGCCGGCCGTCCCATATCATAGATTTATGGCATGGTAAAGAACCTTCCACTAATTAGTAATTATACCTGTGTGAAGCTAAATTATAGGTTATATTTGAACACGCTCTTAGGATCCAACGTTCGTCGCCAGGAGTCGACTGCGGTGGCATCTAGTAACAAAGTTCAGAATTAGTTGGTCCTTGACGGTGGCGTTTGGTAGCAAAAGTTGGAACTACTTGAAAATCGAATGTTTGCAGTTCTTACTTGAGTAAAAAACAGATAACGCAAACTAATACGGTCACGGGGTTACCTGACCGCGTTGTCGCAGCCCCTACACTGAGGAACCAACCAACCTTGCTGGAAACACTCAATATAGAGTTATCCACCGCGCGCTCTAAAACCTGGAGATCAAGTACACTGAACTACTCTCATACTTGAGCGCAAGTAAGTTACTGAACTTTGATGTTGTCATGCTGCTTGGTAGTATACAACGCAGTGAATACATTATTCAGCAAGTAGCCTACAAGAGTTTGTCAGATGAACGAGCTACAAACTCCCCGAGTTGTGTGCCTCTGGCTATGTGCAGGCAGGCCAGTTGGAGCCCGGAGGTCTTGCATGTCCTACATAGCCTTAATATCACCTGACATATGAGGCTCATTTCTCCATCCCGACCCACCTTAACATCTTCTGGTACATCAACATTTTATTATATGTATATTAAGGCTTTCACGGCCCGGATTGGCCACATTGTTTGATTCCATTGAAAAAGGAGGCAAGGTTCCTCCGAATCGTATGTGTTTCGAGCCACGTCTCAAAACTTATTCGGACCCGAATGAAACACTTGGGGCGAATAATTTGCCGGAACAAGAATCACGTGCACACAAACAATCCACGTATGCATTTAAATTATATACATTTATTACTATACACACAATATATACAGTACACAACATATTGATAAGATTTCGTTATCGCGCTGCGAGAAGCTGCGGCTTGTGCGTGCTGTCAGTAAGGCACTGCTTAACAGAGTCTGTCCCGAAAGCCAGGTAGAGGGCTGAGGGGCGACAATAGAAAGACGCAGTGTTGCCAAGCATCACCATCACCACGTTGTCACGTCTTGTTTCCTCCCATAACACTGTTCACTTACTGTCTCCAACATACTGTGACCGTTTAGTTGATGTCAACAACCACGATGACTCAACTAACGACACATAAATCAAATAAAAAAGTACCGTGAGGATCAGGTGACCTTCCATAAAGGCTAAAGAGGCACGAGAGTCCGTAGTCCACAGGGATCGTGGTACATGGTGACGATGGTCATAGACCGCCTAAGGAAAGGTTCACCTTAAAACTAGACTGAGAAAATAAACATCCAGACTCATGTAAAACACCGTGAAAATTTATTAAAATTCACAAGCCCCTAGCCTAGTTCGGAGGGTTATAATCGGCTAGTCCGCAAGTTAATAAATAAACTAAGATAAAGAACAGGTCCCCTACCTGAGAAGTTACTGAAAACCCTCGCGAAAGATCTAACTCACAATGATAAAGCAACAACAGCAACGCTAGGAATATGGTACGACGCAAGTCCCTAGTTCAAGTTACACGATCAAGCTAATATCTGAATTTACATTTAACAGGGTAGCAAAACAAATCTAGGTTAGGATGGTACCATTTCGACATTTAAATTTAACATTAATTCAACTAGCTAAGTCCTATCAATTAACAAAATTTACGACGATGACGTCCGTAAAAGAAAACAATTACATCCAAAAGCTAAGTGTACAGCCATGAAAAACAAACAATTTAATTATGCTTAATAACTATGTGCTAACAGCACACAATAAAGTAACATGTAGGGTTTAATACACTTGACATCATAAATTAATAACGAAATAGACACAGTAGTTTTATTAAAAATTCCTGCCTACACCTTGGTTTACTCTTTGTAAACCATAGTCATCTAATGTGTATAGTTACGGTGACGAATGCGCAGTTGAGACCACGTCTGACATCGCATGGCCTGAGCTCCACAAGCTACGAACTCTAGGTTCGCACATGCTTCAGGTCGCTACAAAAATGTCAACTGTCCTAGTCATTTCCTCACAAGGAAATTATCTTCAACTGCACGGCTATGTCAACAGTTCCAGAATGCAAGGAACAAAGTTAGATAGAAAGAATCGTTAGTTAGGCTTGTTTTACAACAATTATGCGTTTTATTATTAGAACGTCGGTTTATAGGTTTATCGTAGGTTTATGGCGAATAACATTGACAATAGCCTGGGCACGGAGTGTCTCCAACTGAGATCATTCTCCATCAAAAAGCCTCGACTCAACAGTCGGAATATAATCAACGAGTATAACAACTCGGACACACAATAACACGGGTTACCAGCGGCGCTAAGCTCGCGTTCAATAACCCTGGGATAGGCCTGTACAACAGTTACCTTCCATTAACATCTGGTCAACGGGATCATCCCCGGACAAAGCATACAATAACATCCTGCTATAACAGGGTAGACTTCACCATCCTATAGAAAACCTTACATAACTGTACCTGTCATACGACAATACACGCAACAGAGCGTAAAACTAACAAAAACCGATCCATAAAACAAGTGATCAAATACAAGAGTGGAAACTGATTTCCATAAGCAAAGTAGCAATGAAAGGAAAAGCGAATACAAATTGTACTCTGTCCTCGTCTATAGTAGTTTTGTCTCACAATGAAGCAGGCGTGCTCTAGGTCACTGGGTTACATAACCAGTTTATTCAAGGCCGGCGATTTAATCAATACAAAACCTGCACTTGGCCGGTTCATAAAAAATTTTACCATAGGTTGCGGATCTCTACAGAGTCCGTGTATCAAATGCACGCTATAAATCTGAGTATAGTAATACAATTCCGTCTTTCTACCAAAGACGTCTAAATGAAAGTAAACTTACAATAACTGAAGCTCTTTGCTTTAAAAATGCAACTCAGTAGTTGCTAGAACATCAAATAAAAACGTGTCTCACACGACACAAGAAAAATATGATAAATGTGGCACAGATTCACACACTAGATCTGCTTAATGATACGTTGGGAACCGCGTTCGATGCTAGGCAACGAAACATTCCTTCTAGTTGTTAGGTTCAAACATGACCAAGAATAGCTTCTGAGCTTATTCAAAATGAAATATAATGCATTTGCAAACTGGTAGTTACTGTCGACTACCTAAATGATACGACCGTTCTAACGACAGTCAGGGGTGTAACAAAGGATGGCTGCGAAGAATGCAGTCAATTAATAACCAAGGCATCTGATTGCCATAACTACAGTCAGCAAAGACTTGAAAATTACCCCAAGTAGGGTTGAACAAAATAGCCTCAAAATGACTACGATCAGGTTCAGCAAAAAGGTAGGCATTGACGTTCCACGACGTTCACCAAGCTGCACCAGGGCTGACCAAAATGTCTGACCCCAAGGGTGTCTCACTCTAAACTGAAATAAATGACATCTAACTAATCTAGTTACATCCCTACCTAGAAAAATGGCTGACACTGAGTGTGGTTGATTCACAAACTACATTAAAACTACTATACCATCAGAAACTAGAACAAAGAAGGGGTGTGACAAAAACTCACGAAATGGAGGAGCTCTCACTCAGCTCTCTAATCCACAACAAGGGTTGTACATAAACCTCTCTGGCTCTCTGGATCGGTATCCTCCTCATCAGGATTCCCATCTGGACTCCCCCAAAGACCAGGGTTCGATTTGTCCCTGTCGACATCTTCGTGGATATGCCTGGAAATGGCATTTTGGCTCCTTCCCTCTCGTTCATCGATCTGGAAGTTCCACCATCATGCGGGTCCCTGTAGAAACGTCACCCCCCCATACCGGGATGGTATTAGCCCATGATGACTGCTTCAACCATGGTGAATAAAAGTCCAATCACGTGGGTAGCGAAATAAATTGCGTGATTATTCATCCTCTCACTTCCAAAATTATAATGTCCGTCGTGACTATTATAGGCTTCAATTATAAAATACGACACAGCCTTAATCTTGCAGATGTGGATTAGCATGTGAGCTAATACTATTTTATAATGCTGCACGTGCTAGTGACGCTACTTTTGTATCACGCAGCATCCGTGAATTATACGACGTTTCAAAGATGAAATTTCCACTTTGGCAATTTAAATATCTCATACAATTATAATCACACTTATTCAGGATAATTGTAACACTATTACCTGTATATTTCCACTAGGCATCTGCCCTCCACATACGCGTGGGTAATATGTGATGTCACAGCAATGTTGTGCAATACACTATACTTGCCAATAATTATTTCCCAAGCTTCTTATTTAATTCACTGGACTTCATCGAGAGTGGATATTAGTATTTGCTTGCTCGATGGCACCTTATAATCACTTTTAACGCTAAACAGCGGATATTCTTCTACGTCTCGTAGGACAAATGTAATTCCACGCCTACACAAGGCGGATTCTCAAGACGCAGTGCTCCGGTACTGGGTGTCTCTAGAAAGTAGGTCGTCAAAACGAAAACGTTGAGCGACTACTTACGTTCCTTTTTGCGTATCTGCAAGGGTATTACCTTACCTAAAGTAAAAATAAACATTCTCCAAAATGTTTTAATAATGCAGCATGACGAAATGGAATATTCTGAGTCTCGTAGGAAAGATAAAAATAATTAATAAGACCTCAGATAATAATTAGCAGTTTGCACCAAAGTCAAAAGTGCGATTCACCGCTACTTCAAAGTATCGCGTGATCTCTCAGCTTCACGTGGCTTCCTGGGTGTGTTCAAAAGTACAACATCCCATCATAAATGCTCTGTCATTAAAAAATATCACATGAACCATAGCTCAGCGGGTTCATCTGCCTCTCTGTCGTTTCAAATAAAATGTTGGGATAACATTTTATTTGCTTTGAAATTCATTCAAGAGTGATATTTTTTTAGATTGGCTGCATTAAAGGTTCCAATGCGCTCTCCTGTCCTAATGTCTTCTATCACATAACTTCCATTGTTTAAAGGCTGTCGGATACGACTAGGGCCATAATACAAGGATAGAAATTTCCCATATATGCGGTCTATAGGACTAGAAATTCCGGGTCTCCTTATAAGGATAAGGTCTCCTTCTACTAGTGGTTCTCTAAACCTCTGGCGTCTAGTTCTTCTCAAGCGCTTGGCAGCTTGTCTGTCCATAGTCTCTCTCGCAGCTAAAAGTCTGCTGGCATGTGATGGTTGTAAACAAGGTGGATTTACAATCACACGATCCCATATTCTCAGCGGCATCTGGTTCAAATGCAAGACCATAGGTATTTGACCAGTGCTTTCATGTACTGTTGAATTAATACATTTTGCCATAATAACAAGGACTTCAGTCCATCGCCAGTGTTCTTCTTGACAATATAATCGACAGAATTTTGCGATAATAGACATCACGCATTCTGCTGGGTTGCTCTCTGGATGTCGAATAGATGATAAAACATGACCTATTTCAAGCTCATTCATGGCATTGGCAAATTCTGCTGAGGTGTACTGTGATCCGTGATCAGTCAACAAGAATTGTGGCTTTCCTGCCTCCGGTATCACTTGACGTCTAATCCTCTGAATAATCTGATGTGCAGTAGCTTTTTGAATTGGATGAAGCATCGTATATTTCGTGAACACATCCACCGTTACAACGATGTATCGATTCCCACGACGAGCCTTAGGTATTGGGCCATACAGGTCCTGTGCATACAACTCTCTAGGTTGAGTTGGTAATATTGGTCTAGGTTGTTCCTTCAGCGAGTGTGACGTGTACTTGTTCCGCTGGCATGCGTCGCAAGCACGTAAACACTGTCTAACGGTGGCTCCTAACCCTTTCCATGTGAAAGACTCCTTGATAGTTGCAATGGTTTTGTCTGTTCCACCATGTCCAATGGATAAATGTACCATAAGAATAACAGATTCTTGGTATCTCCTAGGAATAACTGCACGCAGTTGAGTGTGGTCCTCGTCTACAAACTTGTATAAGACACGATGATAAATCAAATAATCATCTGCAACAGCAGCAATCCTTGCATAATGATCATCCTGTGGATCCATTCTTCGTTCTAGGAAACGGATAATATGTCTGAGTTCCTCCTCACGTCGCTGTCCTTCAGGTAAATGACGAAATCGGCGAAGGTGTTCCTCGCATTCTCCCTCGATGTCTATGGCATTAACAGTAGCTTCAGGATTCCGGCTGAGGATGTCGGCCAACACATTCTCTCTGCCTGGTCGATAAACTATTTCCAAATCGAACTGTTGGAGAAACAGCGTCCAACGTGTGATCCTGTCGCTTGCCAGTCTTGTTCTCAAGATGAAGGTCAACGCATGATGATCGGTTCTCACAATAATCCTCTGACCTAACAGAAGTTTCTGCCAGTACTCAAGTGCGTAAACAATTGCAAGTGCTTCTATCTCGGTCGTGAAGTAGTGAGATTCATGTGCTCTTAAACGTCGGCTTAAGAAAGCAATGTAATGACGTTTCTTCTCATCATCTTCCTGCAGTAAAATGGCTCCTATACCAATGGCAGATGCATCAGTTTCTAGAATAAAGTTCCGAGAGTAATCTGGATATTCTAACTGAATTGAGTCCACAAGCATCTGTTTAGCTCTCCTGAAAGCCATCTCGCATTCATCATTCCAGTTCCACCTGCAGTTCTTTTTCAATAATCCTTGCAGTGGTGCAACAGTTTCGGAATACTTCTCACAATGAGCAGCAAAGAATTGGAGAATTCCTAAGAATTGTCTCACGTGCTTCACACGGGTTGGTGTTGGAGATGCAGCAACAGTTCTAATCTTTGCCGGATTCGGTCTATATCCTTCTCCATTGATTATGTGTCCTACGAATTTCACTTCTTCCTGAAAAAATCGACACTTGTCAAACTTCACCTTAAAATTTGCCTGTCGGAGATTCTCAAAAACAAGGCACAATGTCTTTAAATGCTCTTCTTCTGTTCCCGAAGCTATGATTATGTCATCCACATAACATATTACTTTCTGCTTCACTTCATGAGTCAGCTTGGCATCAAGTGCTCTGATTAATGCGGCTCCGGCATTTTTCAATCCAAATGGTAGTTTTTGGAATACATAAGTAGTCTGATCAAACAAGAATCCAGTATATTTCTGAGTATGCTCAGATAATCTGATATGGTAATAAGACTGAACCAAGTCTAATGATGAAAATATCCTTTTTCCTTTGAACTTCCTGAGAATGTCCCTAATCTTGGGCGGTCTGTCGTGCTGAGGAGCTAGGCGTTCATTCAAGGCTCTGGCATCAAGACAAAGTCTCAAGCTTCCATCTACCTTAACCACAGGTATTATGGGATTCAAGAAAGGAGTAGGTGATTTCTTGATTGTACCTGCTGCTTCCATCTCATGGATCTTCTTAGCAGCTTCTTCGAGATGTTTCTCGGCAATCGGATAGATCCTTTTCTGGAATGGGGAATCGTCCAGTAATACAAGATCATACTCGTAGTCTAATATCTCACCAGGTGTGGTGTCGAATATATCTCTGTATTCGTTCAGTATTGCGTCAAGATCCTCATGTGTGGGTGCTGATAACGATTCTGCCTCTTCGTCGGCATCTAGTGTCGCCTCAATTTCCTTGCCCTTTAATGCTTCGACTACGTCTACTTCGGATAGGAATTCCGGTTCTTCTTCAATTAGGCTCATCTGAATGGGTTCGTTCGGCTTGAACTCTACCGTATTCCGTCCCATGTCAATGATTCCATCATATTTTCTAATGAAGTCTGCGCCTAAAATGGCATCATGATGCAGGCCCTTCATTACGAGAAATTCGTGCAAGTACACGTGGCTCGAAATCTTCACAGTACACAAAATCTGGATTTTGCACGTTACAACGCGGTCAGGTATGACACCTCTGACTCTTATAGCTGAAATGGGCAACTCCGTCACCTCAGAGTTTGCTCTAAGTCTGTCATGGCAATCGGCGGAAATTACACTAATCATCGCTCCAGTATCGATGAGTATGACTACACTGACTTCATTCAAGGTGGCTACAATCTTGGGTAGACGTGTTAATTCATAATTGTGGTTCGTCGTTCGTCGTTCGTCCAACAAGTCTTCTTGGATTGGCTCCCAGAGTAATATAGAGGCAGTTACTCGGTGCTCAACCAAACAAGAATCTATTGATTTTTCGGAGTTTTTTTTTTTGTCATGGCGAGAAGTACTGGGCTGGTTCTGCTCCGTCTCCTGCGCCGAATGTCTATTCTCCCTCGAAGTAGGGTTCCGTTCTCCCTCTTCTTGGATCTGCAATTCTCTCAATTGTTGGAGGTACTCACGGCTCTCCCGCGCTCTTCCTTTCCAATCCCTGTCTGGCTGGTATCTAGGGTCTCGATTTCTGTCGTAACCCCCACTATATCGATAGTCTCTACGGATACGTCCGTGTTGCTGATTTCTTTCTTCATTCCCTCGGCGGTTGTTTTCATGACGTCGGTTGTCGTCCGTCCTTCGGTCGAATCGCCGGTCCCAATGACTTCGCCGGTCATCATGTTGATTTCGAGTATACGGAGTGTTGTTCCATTCTCTCCTGTTATAACTGTAATTGTTATCACGTCGCCCAGAATCCTCTGTGGTTTGTGTTTGTTGTGGCGTCTGGCTCACTTTATCAACAGTCGTCAGATTCATATGTCTATCCTCGCGCCTATCAGCCTTCTGCTGACGGTGTGTAGGAAACTGTTCTGTATTAGCGTCCAACCTTCGCAGTATCTGGTCACACTGCTGGAAAGTGGATGCCCCTGCAGCGATTAACACACGTTGTACATCCGCAGGGTACTGCCAAACAATTGTGTTCACCAAATCTTGTTCGGACAACGGAGGCTGAAGACAACGGAGCTTCGCGAGCTGTATTGAGAAGTAATTCGCATAACGAGTAGGTGTATTGGAACTGTACCTTCGAGTGTACATCTCAGCTCGGATACTCTGCTGGATGTCGCTCGACCAATATGTTCTTAATAACGCTTCCTTAAAGTCTTGGTAGCCTGTGAATGAGTATCGGAATGCTCTGAACCAGGTACCGGCTTGTCCCTCAAGCAGTCGCTCTATAACTCTTAGTTCCCTCTCTGGAGTTACCATAGTATCACGTAAGTAGCTTTCGACATTTGCTAGGAATTCCACTGGAGTAACACCGCTCCCAGTTCCCGAGAAGCGAGCTGGTTGCTCCTCTCTTGAACGAATTATGGTGACATTTCCCTGCGTATTCGCGGGTCTGAAAGTATTTTGCATGTAACTCTGCGTAGGAGTGTTAGTCTCATGACTAATTCGATTAGATGCTGGTTGAAACGGGTGAGCGTCAAAGTTCAAGGTCTGACCTTGCGCTAAATTAGTGAATTGTGACGGCTGCGATTCCATAGGCGCGCTGGGTTGGAAATGGGTAGGCATCATTCCTCCTGATTGAGATATAGGCGTTTCCTGAGATTCTCCCATCTGTGGGTGTACGTGTCTCTCTCTTGGAGTCGTCTCGAGTCTGTCCAGGCGTCTTTCTATTACTTCAAGACCTGGGATGGTTCTGGCTGCGACTTTGTTGCCTAAGTCGTTCAATTGCAGCTCGATCCTGTCAACCTTTCCCTTGAGGTTTGTGTCTACCTCGCGTATGGCCGTCCTAAGGTTATAACTGAGGTCTAACCTCTCGGTCACCGCGACTTCCTCAAATCTCTTTTGTAAGGAATCGATATCTCCTTCAACTCTGGACATATTTTCTTGGATTTTACCCACATCGTCTCTAACCTTGGCTACCTTAGCCTTGACGGTAGCTTCGTGTTCGTTGAGGTCACCTCTCAATAACATGAGGTCAATTTTGTGTTCCTCATGATGAACATCAACTGTCTCACGTAGACTGGCTACGGTTTCCGTCAATTCAGAAATGTTTCTCCTGTTGGTGTTAAGTTCCTCTTTAATCTCCATCATGCCATCAACGATAGTCTTCACGTTGTTATTAACGGCATTGGCAGCTCCTCTCATCAAGATTAAACCAACGTTCATGGTTGCCATGTCCTTCTTCACATTTTCGATAAATCCCTCGACGTGATCTAGTCGAGTCCCGAATTCTTCCCTGGTATGTTCCAGATCTGCTCTCATGTCTATCTGGACTTTATTCAAGGTTGTCTGAATTTGAGCTGTGTGCTCCTCCAATCGGTTTTGCACCTCCTCCCTAGCTCTATTCATCTGGTCGGTTAAGCAATCTACGCGCTGGTTAGCCTCCTGATGGTGTCGTATGACATCAACCCTAACAGCTGCTAAACCTGTCGTCAGATCATTTCTCGCTTCGATCTTATATGTGTCCATGTCTGCCCTGACTTGAGTTAAATCAGCCCTAACATTATTTACAGAGTGGGTGTTAATTTCTAAGTCCTGTCTTACATTGTTTATAGACTGAGTGTTAATCTCTAAGTCCTGTCTTACATTGTTCATAGACTGAGTGTTAATCTCTAAGTCCTGTCTTACATTGTTGACTTCCTGTCTAACCTGGTCCACATGACCACTGACATTGTTGACTTCCTGTCTAACCTGGTCCACATGACCACTGACATTGTTGACTTCCTGTCTAACCTGGTCCACATGACCGCTTACAGTATTTACAGCCTGAGTATTCTGACCTAAGTCAGCAGTAATCTGTTGAAGATTGGCATTCACACCTGCCATCATCTCTCCAAACACACGACGAATAGTTTCCTCATCCATAGATAAGAAATATATGAGAAAGTGAGGGATCAATTTCTACTGGAACTTACAGCTATGATTAGTTACTTGGTGGTATAAAGCTTGCTTCATTTATATAAATATCACGAGTACAGCTGGAGTATGCAAACTAAGTGCTTCTGCATTTACAAAGACAACGGTGAGCAAAGCAAAGTATTACATTTACTTAGGATGAGGCATCATCAAAGAAAATCCTATCCTTCATTTATCCAACACTAAAGCCTCACCCCATGGACTTCTATCAAACATGAATGCCATGCGGTCAATTGATCTGCAGTACGACTTTCTAAGTTCGTCCCAGTCCTGTCAATTTACCATTAATCAACATTAGGATCCTCAAAAAAAATAACATGGTACTGAGGGTCACCACGTTAACGTCGGCACATGAGTTGGGCGCCATTTTAATGTGACCGTTTAGTTGATGTCAACAACCACGATGACTCAACTAACGACACATAAATCAAATAAAAAAGTACCGTGAGGATCAGGTGACCTTCCATAAAGGCTAAAGAGGCACGAGAGTCCGTAGTCCACAGGGATCGTGGTACATGGTGACGATGGTCATAGACCGCCTAAGGAAAGGTTCACCTTAAAACTAGACTGAGAAAATAAACATCCAGACTCATGTAAAACACCGTGAAAATTTATTAAAATTCACAAGCCCCTAGCCTAGTTCGGAGGGTTATAATCGGCTAGTCCGCAAGTTAATAAATAAACTAAGATAAAGAACAGGTCCCCTACCTGAGAAGTTACTGAAAACCCTCGCGAAAGATCTAACTCACAATGATAAAGCAACAACAGCAACGCTAGGAATATGGTACGACGCAAGTCCCTAGTTCAAGTTACACGATCAAGCTAATATCTGAATTTACATTTAACAGGGTAGCAAAACAAATCTAGGTTAGGATGGTACCATTTCGACATTTAAATTTAACATTAATTCAACTAGCTAAGTCCTATCAATTAACAAAATTTACGACGATGACGTCCGTAAAAGAAAACAATTACATCCAAAAGCTAAGTGTACAGCCATGAAAAACAAACAATTTAATTATGCTTAATAACTATGTGCTAACAGCACACAATAAAGTAACATGTAGGGTTTAATACACTTGACATCATAAATTAATAACGAAATAGACACAGTAGTTTTATTAAAAATTCCTGCCTACACCTTGGTTTACTCTTTGTAAACCATAGTCATCTAATGTGTATAGTTACGGTGACGAATGCGCAGTTGAGACCACGTCTGACATCGCATGGCCTGAGCTCCACAAGCTACGAACTCTAGGTTCGCACATGCTTCAGGTCGCTACAAAAATGTCAACTGTCCTAGTCATTTCCTCACAAGGAAATTATCTTCAACTGCACGGCTATGTCAACAGTTCCAGAATGCAAAGAACAAAGTTAGATAGAAAGAATCGTTAGTTAGGCTTGTTTTACAACAATTATGCGTTTTATTATTAGAACGTCGGTTTATAGGTTTATCGTAGGTTTAAGGCGAATAACATTGACAATAGCCTGGGCACGGAGTGTCTCCAACTGAGATCATTCTCCACCAAAAAGCCTCGACTCAACAGTCGGAATATAATCAACGAGTATAACAACTCGGACACACAATAACACGGGTTACCAGCGGCGCTAAGCTCGCGTTCAATAACTCTGGGATAGGCCTGTACAACAGTTACCTTCCATTAACATCTGGTCAACGGGATCATCCCCGGACAAAGCATACAATAACATCCTGCTATAACAGGGTAGACTTCACCATCCTATAGAAAACCTTACATAACTGTACCAGTCATACGACAATACACGCAACAGAGCGTAAAACTAACAAAAACCGATCCATAAAACAAGTGATCAAATACAAGAGTGGAAACTGATTTCCATAAGCAAAGTAGCAATGAAAGGAAAAGCGAATACAAATTGTACTCTGTCCTCGTCTACAGTAGTTTTGTCTCACAATGAAGCAGGCGTGCTCTAGGTCACTGGGTTACATAACCAGTTTATTCAAGGCCGGCGATTTAATCAATACAAAACCTGCACTTGGCCGGTTCATAAAAAATTTTACCATAGGTTGCGGATCTCTACAGAGTCCGTGTATCAAATGCACGCTATAAATCTGAGTATAGTAATACAATTCCGTCTTTCTACCAAAGACGTCTAAATGAAAGTAAACTTACAATAACTGAAGCTCTTTGCTTTAAAAATGCAACTCAGTAGTTGCTAGAACATCAAATAAAAACGTGTCTCACACGACACAAGAAAAATATGATAAATGTGGCACAGATTCACACACTAGATCTGCTTAATGATACGTTGGGAACCGCGTTCGATGCTAGGCAACGAAACATTCCTTCTAGTTGTTAGGTTCAAACATGACCAAGAATAGCTTCTGAGCTTATTCAAAATGAAATATAATGCATTTACAAACTGGTAGTTACTGTCGACTACCTAAATGATACGACCGTTCTAACGACAGTCAGGGGTGTAACAAAGGATGGCTGCGAAGAATGCAGTCAATTAATAACCAAGGCATCTGATTGCCATAACTACAGTCAGCAAAGACTTGAAAATTACCCCAAGTAGGGTTGAACAAAATAGCCTCAAAATGACTACGATCAGGTTCAGCAAAAAGGTAGGCATTGACGTTCCACGACGTTCACCAAGCTGCACCAGGGCTGACCAAAATGTCTGACCCCAAGGGTGTCTCACTCTAAACTGAAATAAATGACATCTAACTAATCTAGTTACATCCCTACCTAGAAAAATGGCTGACACTGAGTGTGGTTGATTCACAAACTACATTAAAACTACTATACCACCAGAAACTAGAACAAAGAAGGGGTGTGACAAAAACTCACGAAATGGAGGAGCTCTCACTCAGCTCTCTAATCCACAACAAGGGTTGTACATAAACATCTCTGGCTCTCTGGATCGGTATCCTCCTCATCAGGATTCCCATCTGGACTCCCCCAAAGACCAGGGTTCGATTTGTCCCTGTCGACATCTTCGTGGATATGCCTGGAAATGGCATTTTGGCTCCTTCCCTCTCGTTCATCGTTCTGGAAGTTCCACCATCATGCGGGTCCCTGTAGAAACGTCACCCCCCCATACCGGGATGGTATTAGCCCATGGTGACTGCTTCAACCATGGTGAATAAAAGTCCAATCACGTGGGTAGCGAAATAAATTGCGTGATTATTCATCCTCTCACTTCCAAAATTATAATGTCCGTCGTGACTATTATAGGCTTCAATTATAAAATACGACACAGCCTTAATCTTGCAGATGTGGATTAGCATGTGAGCTAATACTATTTTATAATGCTGCACGTGCTAGTGACGCTACTTTTGTATCACGCAGCATCCGTGAATTATACGACGTTTCAAAGATGAAATTTCCACTTTGGCAATTTAAATATCTCATACAATTATAATCACACTTATTCAGGATAATTGTAACACTATTACCTGTATATTTCCACTAGGCATCTGCCCTCCACATACGCGTGGGTAATATGTGATGTCACAGCAATGTTGTGCAATACACTATACTTGCCAATAATTATTTCCCAAGCTTCTTATTTAATTCACTGGACTTCATCGAGAGTGGATATTAGTATTTGCTTGCTCGATGGCACCTTATAATCACTTTTAACGCTAAACAGCGGATATTCTTCTACGTCTCGTAGGACAAATGTAATTCCACGCCTACACAAGGCGGATTCTCAAGACGCAGTGCTCCGGTACTGGGTGTCTCTAGAAAGTAGGTCGTCAAAACGAAAACGTTGAGCGACTACTTACGTTCCTTTTTGCGTATCTGCAAGGGTATTACCTTACCTAAAGTAAAAATAAACATTCTCCAAAATGTTTTAATAATGCAGCATGACGAAATGGAATATTCTGAGTCTCGTAGGAAAGATAAAAATAATTAATAAGACCTCAGATAATAATTAGCAGTTTACACCAAAGTCAAAAGTGCGATTCACCGCTACTTCAAAGTATCGCGTGATCTCTCAGCTTCACGTGGCTTCCTGGGTGTGTTCAAAAGTACAACATCCCATCATAAATGCTCTGTCATTAAAAAATATCACATGAACCATAGCTCAGCGGGTTCAATACCACCCACCTAAATGTACTATATTTAAACACAAACATGAATGATGGGCAAACCAAATGTTCACTGAGAAAAGAACACTAACACAAAAGAAAATTACACAACAAAAATAACAGTCACAAGAGCACACGTCACAGTGCAGGTAGGGGTCACAGTTTCTGGATTGGTCTCTTCAGAGTTCCGTTGCTGGTACGGACGTTGTCTACTCTGAACAATCCATCCTTGCCGGATATCACGTCTTTGACCACTGCAAGCCTCCATGCTGTGGGTGGGAGATTGTCCTCCTTTACAAGGACGATGATGCCGGGCTGAATGTTCACCTCCTTGTTAATCCATCTGGATCTTTGTTTTAGACTGTTGAGGTAGTCCCTTGACCACCTGCTCCAAAAGTCCTGCTGCATTTTCTGCAGATGCTGCCACCTGGATAGACGGTTGGAGGCTACCTCTGTCAAATTTGGTTCAGGGATGGACATCAATGGGGAGCCGATTAGGAAATGACTGGGACTGAGATAAGAGGGATCATAGGGATTGTCAGAAAGACGAGAGATAGGCCTAGAATTAAGACAAGCTTCTATTTGGCAAGCTAACGTCTGTAGTTCGTCGTATGTCAAGCAGGTGTTGCCAACCACACTTCTCATATGATGTTTCATTGACTTAACCCCAGCTTCCAAGAGGCCACCGAAATGAGGGGCATCCGGAGGAATTAAATGCCACGTGAATCCTTCTTTACTACCAAACTCTTGAAGTTCTTCCACGCAGTGTTCGGATTTGAAGAGGCGGTGCAATTCGTTCAACTCATTTCGCGCTCCCACAAAGTTTGCTGCATTGTCCGAGTAGAGGTTAAGACACTTTCCCCTCCTCCCGGTAAAGCGTCACAGAGCTGCAATGAAGGCTTCTGAGGTGAGATCGCGAACTACTTCCAGATGTAATGCCTTAGTGCAGAGGCATACGAATACTGCAATGTAACACTTCACCTTCACCTTGCTTCTTGTTGATCCTTGCTTTATAAACATTGGCCCAGCAAAATCCACTCCAGACATAAATGGGCGCGCTGCTGTCACCCGAGGAGCTGGTAGTTGAACCATTAGTTGATTCGAAGCAGATGCCTTCAACCTAAAGCAACGTAAACACTTGTGGATAAGCGGACGTATTGTTCGCCTGGCGTTTACAATCCAATATTTTTGCCGTAGAGAGGCGATCAGCAATTGTTCACTAGCATGTAGTAAGCATAGGTGTTCAGATTCTATGATCAACTTTGTCAAGTTGTGTTTAGGGGGAAGAATGATCTGACGACGTTCACCGAAAGGCATTGGACAGTTTTCTAATCTTCCGCCCACCCTGAGGAGGTCTTCTCCGTCGAGGAATGGGTTGAGACTTCTCAACGTTCTTTTGGTCGCTACACTTGATATACCTTTCAGCTCGTCCACCTCCGCCATGTAGCTGAACCGCTGCGCTTGTTTGATGCACACCTTCAAGGCTCCTTCAAGTTCCATAGACGTCAATGGGCCAGTTCGCTTGGTGCTTGGATTCCTTGTATTGTGGGCAACCCTAATGCAGTAGGCGATGACCTTCTGCATTCGGCGAAGTGACGAGAAGCGATGGGAAATATCTTCTTGCTCCTCATAAGTCACCATGCATTGCGTCTCACGTTTCTCGGAATTTCATCAATTTCCATAGAGTTGTAGATTGAACAAGGCCAAGAAGATTGATGTTTGCGTAACCAAGATGGCCAATGCCACCAAACTGCATGCATTTTCAGAACTAAGGGGAGCGTCCCTCGGGATAGAACGTCTGCTGGATTTCCCTCAGAGGTCACATGATGCCAGTGAGCTTTCTCCATCAATTCTTGTATTTCTGACACACGATTGGCATCGAAAGTTTTCCACCTCGTAGGTTCCGCTGCAATCCAGGCGAGTACGATGGTAGAGTCCGTCCACAGATGAAGATCATTTATTTTCCTTTTCAGAATCGGGATAGGTTTGCTGACTAGGTGGGCTAGCAGTAAAGCGCCGCATAGTTCAAGACGGGGTAAGGATTGCTGCTTGAGGGGTGCAACCCTTGACTTGGAGCACAACAGATGCACGGATATATTTCCATTATCGTCAACACTGCGCACGTACAAACAAGCTGCATATGCTGCTTCTGATGCATCACAGAATCCGTGCAATTCGATTCTGGATACATTCCCCTTGATCACGACAAATCGATCAACGTGTATGTCATTTAGACTTGGAAGTTGACTATAGAGGTCTTCCCAAGCAACTCGTAGTGCATTAGGAATTTTGTCATCCCAGTTCAAGTTCTCTATCCATAATCTCTGCATGAAGATTTTACAAGCCATGATCACAGGCCCAAGTAAACCCAATGGGTCAAATATAGACGAAATGATTCCCAACACAATTCGCTTCGTGAATTCATCAGTGCTTCGTTTTACGTTGATCTCAAACTGAAATTTGTCCAGTGCAGGGTGCCAAAGAAGACCCAGAGTTTTGACGCTGTTCTTCTCATCAAATTTCAGCGGTACCTGTGTCTCTCTGAGCTGTTATGGTATGCTCTCCAAGACTGTTGAGTGATTGGAGCACCATTTTCTTAACTGGAAGCCACCAAGTCGTAGTAGATGTTTGAGATCCTCTTGCAGTTTTACGGCTTGTTCCACTGAGTTCGCTCCAGTGATACAGTAATCGACGTAGAAATCGCGTCTGAGGATCTGTGAAGCTGTAGGATACTGAACATCTTCGTCATCAGCAAGCTGTCTCAGACACCTTGTAGCCAGGAAAGATGCCGATGAAGTTCCATACGTCACGGTCTTTAACTGGAATTCCCGGATGGGTTCAAAAGAGCTCTTCCTCCATAGTATACTCTGCATGTTGTAATCCCTGGGATCAATCTTCACTTGCCTGTACATTTTGGCGATGTCTGCTGTGATGGCTATTTGATGTGTTCTAAATCTTGTCACGATTGAATAAAGATCCTGTTGCACTGTAGCTCCAACAGCTAGCACGTCATTCAATGAGACATTGTTATCCGATTTGCAAGATGCGTCGAAAACGACTCGCGTCCTGGTTGTGGTGCTACCTTCCTTTACAACCGCATGGTGAGGGAGATAGAAAGAATGCTTGTTCCTGGGAGGTCGGTCCACTGCAAGCTGCATATGATCCAGGCGTTCGTACTCGTCCATGAAATCAACGTATTCTTGCTGTAATTCATGGCTCTTGTGTAACCTTCGCTCGATCTGAAGTAACCTTTTCTCTGCATTGTTACGCGATCTACCAAGTGGCTTGCACTGCTGATGGACAGGCAACCTTACAATGAATCTTCCAGACTTATCACGTTTTGTGTTGCGCTGAAAATGGTCTTCACAATATCGTTCTTCTTTGGTGAGTGGCATAATCGTTGGAAGCTTTTCTATTTCCCAGAATTTCCCGATTTGACGGTGTAGATCGTCGCCATCCCTCAGGAAGAATGATGAACTTGATTGAAGCTGACTCCTCTGGGACTCGGAGTATATAGAGCCAGAGAAAATCCAGCCTAGCTGAGTGTTCTTCATTACAGGCAGGTCGCTGTGTAACATGAACGTTCCCTCGGCCAGGAGTTCCATGAAGAGCTCCGCGCCTGTTGACATATCGATGTTGACTGGTATGTTGAATTGCGGGTCAGCTAGTTGTATACCGGTCGGTATGTTCCAACTTCTGCAATTGATATAGGCTCCAGGCATTTCCCCTGTGATCCTAGGAAGTACTGAGCATGTAATAGTAGCCTTGTAATTGGTAACGTTAGAATAGAATCCAACATCGACGCTGTGATCCGAATTTACAGTCCTATTACTTATCCCTCTAAAAGGCATTGGATTTCTACGTCGTTTCAGTCTTAGGCGTTGCGCCATCGCCTCCGATATGAAGTTAGACTGCGATCCACTGTCAAGTAGAACTCGGCATTGTTGTAGTTCACGATTGTTGTCCCTCACTTTCACCAAGGCAGTGGACAGCAGTACCTGTGCTTGTGAACGAAATTTTAAAGAACAGTAAGAGCCTGATTGTTGCAGTTCATTGTTGTCATCAGTTCTTCTATTGGGTGATCCTTGTGAGCCAGACCCCGGTTCACGCCTCGCGTCTCTTCCGCTATTCGTTGTGACCTTCGGATTGGGTGCTATGTCAGAGTGCAACAGGGTGTGATGTTTCCTGCCACAACTCTTACAATAGCCTGCAATGCATTGTTGGACATTGTGCGGCCGAAAGCAATTGAAGCACAATCCTTTACTCTTAACAAATGCATAGCGTTGCTCAACACTGCGATTAATGAATGGCTGACATTTAAGAAGGGCATGCTGGGATTCACAAAATGGACATGCACAGATGCTAGATACAGACACATTTGAATAGGGTGACTTGGGTGAGATGGTCATAGAATGACTTGCCTTTTGAACTGTAGTGGTCAATTTTGCGTCACGGCTGGATGTAGCTAATTCTAATGCCTGACATCTGCTTTCTAGAAAAGATTGCAATTCGGATAATTCTTGGAAGTCCTGTCCTTTAGCATTAATCTCTTATTCCTTTCTAGTTAAGGGATCTAGTTTATCCAGTACTAGCTGCGATAGTAGAATCTCTTCTAGCGGTGTTTTTAACTTAAGAGCCTTAATGGTATTCAGATTAGATATTAACTGGTTAGTTAGGTGCCTAATATCGGCTGCCGAGTCCTTGCTGCAAGATGGTAATGATAATAGCTGCCTGATATGCTTAGTGGCTACTAAGCGGTTATTAGTATATCTACTACAAATCAGTTCACATGCTACGTCAAAGTTTTCATTTGATATCGGCAGGTTGCTTATCAATTCTAAAGGCTCCCCTTTTAAGGCTGATAACAGATAATGCAATTTCTGTACATTAGGAATGTCTGAATTTTGTGTTATTAACCCATTAAAGGTGTCTCTGAATGCTATCCATGAGCAATAATCTCCAGTGAAAGTAGGGATGTTGATCACTGTGTACAATCCCCCAGAGGTCTGCACCCCCTGGAGACCATCCCCCCATCATCTATTTAAATCACCCCTAACTGGCAAATCTTGTAAGCCCAGACCAACATCTATTAACACCGCAAGGGCAGCTAACCAGTCTGGAAAGCTTACCCAATACTTGCATCACTACCACAAACAGCGACACACAATTAACTGGGGCATCTATGCAGCACAATGCTGACAGCACAACGCCGGAGAATATAAGAGGGAGCCTTAAAGAGGTCAAGCTCTCTCAATTACCAGTCTTACAGTGCGGCAGCCGGAGGCTATCGCTGTTATCATCAGGTGAGTCAGCAGTGTTCAGAATCCTGTACTTTGTAACCTTTACCCACAAATTGTATACACAAGTTTGTACACTGACATTGTAACATTTATTACATCCCCTAAAAGGGACTCATAATTCCATATTACTGACCAATAAACACTTGGTCAGTACTCTACACTTGCATTACTGTTTACACGCTTCTTTACGCCCTAACTCCCTTCCTGAATCCCCCGTCACGATTAGAGTGACACACAGTAGCCAGGCACTTGCTAGCTCAGGTGGCATTGCATTTCACGCAGTGGCCCGACTGCTAGGAGCGGCACGCGCCATATAGCTGACGCGTGCACGTCGGTTATCTAACCAGCCAGCCAGCTGGACGACCAGCGCGTTGACCTGTACGCTAAGCTCCATCCCCTAAAATACACCTACGTCTTTTATAGGAGCAGCCCCTAGCATCCTAACACTAAACAACACTCTACACTGGTCAGCTTACCCGACTACGGGAAGCTACCCCCTTTTAGGCACTTCCTTATAAATTAACACAATAACTCTTCCGTTTTAGATCCAACCACCCCCCAATAAGGGATCTAAAACAGATGGTGGAGGCGCCTCTACTACGCACAGTAAAATAGGACTCAAACAACGAGCCCTCGTAGTAGAAACGACCCCTTCCGTACCGCACATAGCCAAGCGAGACTGAAAAATGTTTTTTTTTACTCATATTACGTCACACATTTTTTTATATATATAGGAGTTTGTATTATTACACCAACCCCCATTCGCCCCATAGTGTAAACTCGGTGGAAATTAGATGTCCACATTTAGAACTACACTAGGAGACTTTGCGCACCATTTGTCGGCTAGTACGACTCCACTCCTGCCGAAACTAAAAATTAAGAACGGTGACTTGATAACTGACCAGACCGCAGTACAACTTCTCAGGGACCTTGAATTCAAAACATCACAGATCCGTGCTCAACACCCTACCGCCGCAGCACAAGTTATACATTTTACACGATCCCAGGCCAGTGAACACACACAAGAGTCACCAGTATCCAGCGCTAGTGAAGTAGATTGCCTGCCAACACTCCATCCCCTATTGTTGCAGCAACTGCAAATCACAGAGCAGAAAACTAATAATCTGCTCGAGCGCATTACAGAGCTACTAGAGACAGACACTATCAAGTCAAATAATCATACGACAGAAGCAGTTCTTGACATCCACACTATCCTGGAAACAGTGAAACAGGATTTAGACAGGACCGTACACATAGTCAAATCCACACAGTACGACAACACACCATCCATCAGCACAGACATATCAGGTGACGAGCCACCTGGTAACATAACACAGGTGTCGTACACGGGGAGCGAGACTAATTCCCCTCTAAATAACTCAAACACCTCGGCACACGTTAGCGGTGTGAACAACATAGACAGATCGCAATCACTAAACAGTCAAAAAGAAATAACCGAACACGAAATGAACAGACACACGGAGTACCCCATGATCCACCCCACAAAGTTCACGGGGGAAGGCCAGGATCCCGAGGAATACCTCAAGGCCTTCAATAGAACGGCCCGGATCAATGGTTGGAGCGAGGAAGTTAGGAAACGGCTCCTTCCTGCATACCTCACAAAGGCGGCCATGACATGGTATGAGCTCCATGAGGACACACTAGAAGCTGCCACATGGGAGGAAACCGCTTTACTGTTGAAGAGCGAATTCCAGCTCATACCAGACGATGACGATCTCTACGACCAAATCAGACAGAGGTCACAGGGACCCAAAGAAAGCGCCCAGGCATACATCAATGTAAAGTTGATAATGTGCGACAAGTACAATGCAGCCATGACAAATAAACAGAAAGTCAAGCTGTTAATGCAGGGCCTCAGACCAGCCATAGTGGAAAAGCTGTGTATAATGAACAACCCCACGGTCCAACATATGTTAAACAACATAAAGACCATAGAGGAGGGGAGAAAGATCACGGAAAAGGCTACGGAAAAAGCCGTGGATCTGCACTTCCAAACACAAAAAGACGACACCAACAATAAAATGGACGAATTGGTGGACAGAATGGAGAAACTGACCATAGCTGCCATCCAAGCAGGCGGGAGACCGCTAAGGGATGAGCACGCAGACGCACAAGGGCGTTATTATCCTGAGGGGGACAGGGGGTACACAGAAAGGAGACGCTACGGGAGGGAGGAAAATTACTACCCTCCACAGCGGCCAACAACACCTCCCCCACAGGATAGGCCACACTACCCTCCTCGGTATTCACCGATATCGTACACGGACACAGAGCCGACACACCCCTCACGGCGATCACCATCCCCGTACACACAGGAGTACTACCCTGAGGAGTACGACCACGACATCCCCCGACGAAACAGCCCGCCACCAAATAGACAGTCCTACGCACCCCCACAATACAGGGCAGACAGGGAGTACCGGGAAAACTCGCCCCCACGCAGGCAAGGCTATGCAGCCCCGCAGTACAGGGGAAATGGGGAATATCGGGAGAACCCGCCCCCACGCAGGCGAAGCTATGCACCCCCACAGTACAGGGGAAATGGGGACCGTCGAGAAAACCCACCCCCGACCAGACAGGGGTATGCAGCTGCCCAGTACAAGGAAAAGGGGAATCGACGGGAAAACCCGCTCCCCCAGCATCAGACATACACCCCACCCTGGCGAAAACAGGAAAACAGACCACCGGGCAATAACAGACAGGGAAGAAAACCCACAAGGGGACGGGACAACAGCGATAAGTACACAAAGGGCCCGGAACACTACCCCCTCCCCGACGAACACCCGAGGGAGTTCAGGGATGAGACACCCCGCCGGACAGACAGGGGGGCAATACTCCCCACACCTAGCCACACACCGCAGGCGGGGAGCTGGTGCAGCCTCCCCGAGGGGGGGCGCACATACAGTACAGGCAGGCGTACACCTACGTTCCAAAAAAACGCCTAGACGGGGAGGTTCGGCTAGCGGGTGAAGCAGCTGAGGTTCCTCCCCCAACACAACAACAGAAAGGCCCTTCCCCCAAGCAAACTCGCAAGAGTAAGGGGAAGAAGCAGCCAGCCGAAGCTAAGGCTGACAATCCGCCCCCGGGCCGTTTCCAAACACACCCCGTACAAGGAGACGGCAACTGCCTGTTTAGGACTATTAGCTTCCTGGTTCGGCATAGCGAGGACCATCATAAGGAATACAGGCAGGAAATGGTCAAACACATCCTGGCCAACTGGAAAGAGTACCGAGACTTTGTGTCGGACGAGCGGGAAAACCCATTCCAGACCGGGGAGGATTACAGAAAATATATGGATAGGGACGGCACCTATGCTAGTGCCGTAGAGGTGACCGCTCTCGGCAAGGTGCTTCGAACCAATATCCACGTATACACTGACGTTCACTCGCCCCCGCTATTTTCCACTGCGGGATTCGACAGGGACCTGCATATACTTTTTACAGGGAACCCTAAGGCGGGACATTATACACCCCTCATAATTACACGCAAACAGCCTGAGAACACACCCACACCCACCAAAAAGAAAGGCATACCCCCTACATCACAACGCAGGGTAGGAATTGACCACACGCAGGCGCAGGACGCGAGCTCGCTCGGCACTGGGAAGCCAGCAACAGGAGTCGAACTCGCGACCGCCTGGAACAATAGACGGGGTAACAAGGGCAAGCTCAGGGTCACGTTCGCAGACACACCTTCCCGAGAGGAAGGAAACAACAACAACACAACTACACGAAGGCTGGGAGCGATTAATACATTAAACGTTCGCCAGCAGACTTCTATTCTAACAGCGAGGCCGATTAAGAGAGCTGGCAACGTACTGGGTGAGCGCACTTTGCTGACTGAGGCAAAGCACTCGGGACAGGAAGCAGGCCTAGAGGCTAAGCGTGCCCGATACGATAAGCGGCCCGCTCCATGCCTTCCCAGTACACATGTCACTCCGGTAACAACAACAACTACATACATCCTACATAACACATCGGTGCAGGGCAGTGGATTTCAGGTATCGGCCCTCACGATACACGCCACCATAAATGGCCACAGAGTGCAGGCCCTAATTGACACCGGGGCAGCCGTAAGTTGGGTTAATAGGAGACACGTTACCGAAGCCCAAATACACGGTGTCACGGGTGACATCCGGCTGGTAGCGGCCAATGCTCAGACGCTAGAAAACGCGGGGGTGGCAAACATACATCTTAGGATAGACCATTTTGCCACAACGCATCCCATGTTCGTTATAGAACATCTTTCTGCGTCAGCCATAATTGGCATGGATTTTCTCGCTAGATATGAGGCTAGCATAAATTTCGCTAGCGGTCAGATGCTTTTAAAGCACGACCAGAGGCTCACCACACATCCCATGATATACACCAGGAACACAGATGGGATTCGAGCGGAGCGAGAAAATCACGAGCACCAGGCCTCTGCACTACATACTATCAGCCAGCACACAGACACACAAACAGATAAGGCGGCCAACCAGAACCACAGGCAGGACCTGACTCCGGAGCAAAATAAAAGGCTCACGGAGCTCATGGAGACCAACAAGGATATTTTTGCCCATTCAATGAAGGATCTCGCTGTGACAGACCTCATTGAACACCATGTCACACTCACTAGTGACCGGCCAGTACACCAGCCTCCCTTCAGAGTGAGCCATCGACGCTCAGATCTCAGAGATGCTCGAGGCAGGGGTCATTGTTCCCGTTATTTCAAACTACAGCTCGCCGGTTCTGCTGACCAAAAAACGGGACGGATCTCACAGATTTTGTACTGACTACAGGAGGCTCAATAAGTTAGTCGAAAATGATAGTTATCCACTACCAAGGGCAGACACCTATTTGGACGCCCTTGGCGGAGCTAGCTGGTTCAGTTCGATGGATTGCTATAGTGGATTCTATTCAATCCCCGTCTATGAACCAGATAGGCACAAGCTGGCGTTCGTTACAGAGAACGGGCTATAAACCTACAGAAGGTTACCCATGGGCCTCCGTAACTCCAGCCAAACCTTCCAAAAGCTGGTGGATAAGACATTTTCAGGGCTTAAGTGGCGTTCCGTATTAGTATAAGTGGACGACATAACAGTTTTTTCCAATACCTTCGAGGAACATATCGTACATTTGGAGGAGGCCTTCGCAAGGATCAGAGAGGCCAAGTTAAGGCTTAAACCTGCAAAATGTCAATTTGCCAGACAGCAGATTAACATATTGGGCCACATTGTAAACAGATAGGGCATTATTCCGGACCCAGCAAAAACTGACACAATAACGGGCATCCCAATGCCCACAAATTTGAAACAATTGCGCAGTTTTATTGGGTTGGCATCGTATTATAGAAAATATATCTATAGGTTTGCACACATCGCCCATCCCCTAACTGAACTCACACGGGAAAAGACGCCCTTCAGCATTAAACAGGAGCACATAGATGCCTTCAACACATTGAAGCAACTATTGACCTCACCACCATTACTGCAACACTTCCACAGTGATAGGCCCACATTTTTACACGTGGATGCCAGCCTGTATGGGCTGGGGGCGGCCCTATTGCAGGAAGACGCAGAAGGGCGCATACGGCCTGTCGCTTTCGCTAGCAGGAAGCTAACGGCCGTTGAGACTAGATACTCTGCTACAGAGCGGGAAATGCTGGCATTTTCGTGGGGAGTGAACTATTTCAGGGTATACCTCTATGGTATCAAGTTCACGGTAGTGACTGACCACGCGAGCTTGCTTTTTTGGGACAAATTTAAATACCCAAATTCGCGGCTCAACAGGTTTATATTCCGCCTGTATGAATATGACTTCGTGGTCAAACACAAGAAAGGCGCTACACACCTAGACGCAGATGGGTTGTCTAGGCTGCCAGTAGCCGATCCCCCGGATGACAGTAAGGACCACGACTGGGACGACATGCCCACTTTTGCCCTGACGGTGATTAACATCAAACAGGAGCAAGAAAGTGATCCGTACTTGAAACAGATTCTATTGGCACTAGAAAACTTGGATAAAGTGGACTCCAAGACAGCACGGCTATCTAGGCGATTTTTCCTAGACAAAGACGGGGTACTGAAATTTAAGCCCACGGCCATGCACGATAACGCACCTATAGCGGTTCCGGATTCATTGAGAGAAAATATCATGATCGGACACCACAATAGCCCACTGGCAGGGGCACACTTAGGTACGCATAAAACATACCTTAGAATCCGTGACAAGTACTATTGGGTAAACATGAAGGCCGACATAGATACCTTTGTAAAGACATGTCACACTTGCCAGCGATTCAAAACAAGACCTGGCAAGCCTCATGGACTACTCAACCCAATTCCCGTGGGAGAGTTATTTCACAGAGTCGGGATAGATGTGAAAGGCCCCATTACGACAAGTCAGAAAGGCAATAAATATATCCTGGTGGCCACCGAGTATCTCACACGATACATGATTACAAAGGCTGTTCCCAAAGCAGACACGAACAGCATAGCCGAATTCCTATTTGATATAGTTACACGATACGACCTATTCCAAACCTTATTATCCGACAGAGGTACTATTTTCACCTCGAGAGTGCTCCAACAGTTTCTGGAGATACTCAGGATTAAGGCATACACTACCACGAGTTTTTCCCCGCAAACCAACGGACTCACGGAGAGTATGAATAAAATACTCGGAATAGCGTTGGCTAAATTTACAGAGGACGCAGGAACAGACTGGGATGAATACCTGCAGTCCATCACTTTTAGTTATAATACGTCTATATCCACGGCTATGAAACACTCTCCACACTTCCTACTGCACGGGTACACACCCAGAAGTCCCATAGATAATATATGTATCCCACAGGACACCTACACGGACAATGCTGCCCGGCTAGAGCATTTACAGATAGCGCGAATGAACGCTAGAAAGGACATAGCCGCGGCGCAGAAGAAACAGAAAGAGCGATACGATCGGAATAGGAAGACCGTGGAATACACACCCGGGCAATTGGTTATGGTTTCCAATTCTGCCCGTAAGAAAAACGTGTCCGAGTTCCTCCGGCCACGCTGGTCAGGTCCCTTCAAAGTCTGCAGGAAGGTATCTGACCTCAATTATATAGTCAGCGTGCGCCATGGGAGAAAACTCATTAAAGACACTATTCACGCCCGCCGTATGAAGGCATATCATACACGCAAAGCTCCCACACCTACACGTACAGGCGGAAACACTACTAAAAGAAAAGGAAATGATCCCAATGGCAGACGTGGAAAGAAGGCCAAGAAATAGCCTTCGGACCTCACTGACCGCACCGGGATACGATCCTAACACTCGACAGAACTGTCCCGGAGGCACAGCCTAGAATGGCACCAGAAACAATTACTCTGGGTAAAGACGGTCTCAAAACCCGCAACCTTCTGAATACCAGGAATGTCAGGTCGGGTAGCTATCCAGTTGCAGGATAGGAAACTAGGAAGCTAAACCAGATTGGGACAGTTCCACTAAGAGATGTTCATAAATGAGAAACAACAAAATCGCCTCCGGCACCTAGTCACCAAACACGCGACTAGCGGCCCGGAGACACTCGTGTATAACGACATTTTGTACAACGGATAGGGACATATTTGACCCACGGTACAAGTTAACACAAAACTTGGGAACACAAAGGTAGTTAATGGAAGGTTCTTTCGCATTGCGGAGAGCCTGCCCGCAATTACAAGAGACAGCAATCAAGTCCACAAGTACACGTGCCGGAAACAAGAGCATGGTCAGAACATAAACAAATGAGTGCGCACGACATTGTAATTCTACACTACCACTGTCAGCGATAAGGCCCGTGTGACTGGCCGACCTTCACGCATACAAACGAACTAAGCCAGCTCCAAGTGGACAGGAACAAACGCAGTCATTCACGTCAGATCCAAAGACCTCATAACTCCCCAAATTACACTACGAGGAGAATTCAAAAACACACAAACTCTTCACAGAAATGCGTATTCCCATCTGCGCATTTCAAATACACGGTAAATGTGCCATAATATATACGGCACAGATAGCGTCATAACAAGTCTTTACAGCATCCCGGGTCCGAACCCATGATCACACACCACACTCGTACCAAAAACTAACTAACCAACGGTATTTTTGGTACGAGAGACACAAGCAAAAACCACACTGAGGACACCTCAATCCCTGAAACACAACGCAGGCACAGAACACAGAGAATTACATAGATCGCGGGTCCAAATCCCAGCAAAAATTGGACACCATGGAAAATAACTATCCAGGCTTCCAATCACACCGAAATTGGCCCATACAACTACAGAACACAGAGAATTACATAGATCGCGGGTCCAAATCCCAGCAAAAATTGGACACCATGGAAAATAACTATCCAGGCTTCCAATCACACCGAAATTGGCCCATACAACTACAGAACCAGATTATACCACATTTCCTTCGGCCAAAAGCCAGGCATAAAATTTCAATTACACCTGACATGGAAAATAGGTTTCCCAGACACAGGTATAGAAATTTCGTAAGACAAAGGTCTTATGGAATAGTGGCCACACAACAGTACTAGCTGAATAGGACGAATTGCTTCATTGGTCCGCCCGGAATCTAGAACAATGACAACACTCGCATACGTGCAAGAAAGCACGTGCCGGTAGCTGACATACATAACGTCCGAGCCTGCCATTACACATACAAACCGCTGACTTGCAGAGGCCACCATATTTCAATACTGCTGGTGACAGACACTATTGTTGTATCGGCATAGACCATGAAATTACAAGCACAAAACAATCATAAGGCCACACATTTTTTTAACACTGCAAAATCAAATGTGACATTTAGCAATGGACAGACGTGACAGACCGGAACTTATCTTGGGCCCATAGGAGCACGTTCGCAAAGACGTTGACAGGCCACGGGCACCTCCTGCCCATACACGCGATACATATTAGGACTTAGCCTATAACAGACCAACCGTCCGCGTGGTGTAGCGGAACATAGTCACACACACACGCGCTCACTAATCAGGAGCGAACACAGACAGGGGCTCTGAGGAAACAAGACCTCCCCCCCTAATAACTTCCTTTCGCGATTTTATTTCTAAAAAGAAATCATTCCAGGCGATTAGGACATGGCCAGTCGCACTACGACCACTGGCCACATTCACACTACAAATGGCAGACCAGATTAAGTCGTGACGTCACAGCGTCACGACGCTTTACTATCCCAAGAAGCGGATAGCGAGCAGACATGGACAAAGGGAGAATGACTGAAGCATAGGTGGATAATCCCAGCGGGATTACCGACATACCACCTAAAGGCTACCATTTTGAATACCTTACTCCTTTCCAATAACCTTCCCACGTCCAACATGACCAACGCAGACACATGAACACGATGAAAACAGCTACACTACATTACCAAGTATACATAGGGGTTGATAGACTTCATGCGTTTAAAGAGAGGGCGTACTACGCCTTGGATCTCGATGCTACCACCTGAGTATTAGGGGTGGGTCGGCAAACATCAATTAAGCATAATGCGCATCTCCAAATGAGAGATGAGGCCACAAGCATATATTAACCATTTTTTTAAATTAAATACTCCCGCATGACAGGAATATATTATTATTACGCCTCACCCTACACCTATCCTTACATGAGTGCAGATGCCTCATATCCAGACACATGCATGAGTATCCCATCCATTTACCAACGGTTATTACTATCAAACCTGCATGGAATTTTTATATTTTTGCAATCCCGGGAATTACCCTCCCCAGTCCACTCATTGTAAGAGCAATCCTAGCAGCATTACCGGCTCAAGGCCACCATTTATTTGAGCCCAAAGATGCACAACCTCTTCCTACCATGCTTTCAGCCCACTCTACAAATAACTACCCCCAGATCCTAATAACAGGGTACCTAACATCATAGACCCTACTAACACCTCCATAAAGGGTTAACAGGGCATTATCGCTGGACAGCCGACGTAGCAATAGTAGACCTGAAGTAGTCTATGCACTTAGAAGCTCTACAACCCCACAACACTTGAAATATTTTACATTTTACACAAAATAACTTATTTACACAGGTTACGCCCATATTTTTTTTATTACATGAAAAGGAATCTGAAACACTCTGATTGGTGATAGCGACACGAGCAAAAGGCCAAAGGCACCGCACTTTGAGAGAAAGAAAGGCGATGATGGGCCTTACCCTAGGAACTAGACGACTAGACCAAACAGACGAACCACGTAAGGTTGAGGCACTCGCGGCCTGGCCGGGCAAGCTCTGGAATCCTAGGTGCGCCTAAACTGCCCCTGGGAAGAAGGGATGCTACACCCACTATGTGCCACGGTCATCGACGCCAAGACCTGCAGGGAAGACTTTCTGAGGATGGTGGGAGAAATAGCTCACTCCACGCCGGACCCAGAAGTTGACCCTAGAGACGACCAAGCAAGGACTAGACTCTTAGGTAAATGTAAGTAAGTACGGCTTCTACAGCGGGAAGCAAGACTCCCACGCGCGGGAGTGAAATATTATTGCGGCCAATAAAGGCGAAGAGAATATTATACTGCGAAAAGCATACTACGGCGGCCAATAAAGGCGAAGAGAATATTATACTGCGAAAAGCATACTACGGCGGCCAATAAAGGCGAAGAGAATATTATACTGCGTAAAGCATACTACGATTGCCAATAAAGGCGAAGATAATACTATGCCATTGGACGATGTCCAATGCCCACATAAATGGCGACGCATCGGGCAGCCAAAGGGCATTAAATGGGTTGCACAGCGAGCAACTCAAAGGGGTTAAAGTGGGCGACCCAACTACGACAATCTATGAAAAAACAGCGGTAATGAGCAGGAAAGTACAGCAGGCGAAACGGTTTGCTTTGTGGCACCGTAAGCCGCCTGGGACTAGATTAGTACTAGTTAGTAAGACCTAGAATAGACGTCGACAACTAGAATTAAGGGAGCGGAATCCGGCGATTCTAGAGACAACCGGTGTTTCTAGGATTCGTACGGGTGGTGCCCTGAGGAAGTAAATTGCCTCAGGCGATCGCTCTGGTCCAAATTTAGCAAATAAGACAGTTGCACTTTGATACGCAATTTAGGATTAAGCAAATTCTTTAACCGCTGTTGCCAGGTAATGGCACAGCACATTTCGGCAATAGAGTAAGGCCACCCAATCGGCTTAGTAATAGTAGCCATTTTTTTAAATCATAATTAAGATAAATAGTGTTAAGATAACGCCGATCGGCACCTGATGGCCGATAAATCCGTCATCAGGATAAGTCCGATAACACATTACAATACATTATAATAAATTATAATACATTAGAATACATTATAGTACATTAGCATAAGTATAATTAAGGTGGAATATATCGGCACCCTGTACCCTAATTCCGCTACCGGGGTAAGACCGACAACACATTAAGAAACGACATTACGGCACCGTATAGGGTAAGCCCGGCCACACATCGATTAACACTAACCATGCCATTTTTTTCACAGGTCAAAAGAGCTTCAGACTGTGGATACACTACCACAGGAAGCGTCATAGAAGATAGGCAATATTTAAATGTTTTACTAACCTCTCCATTTTTTTTCAGGTATCGTCACCAGGAATATGGCACTGGTGACTAAGATTTTGCTGCCATATAGCAGCAGTATGCTATTAATGCCCCCTTATTATTGTATTACACCTGTGCGCACTAATTTATATTTAATATTCATCTTCACTTACAGGATCACCACATTTTTACAGCTACACTTTAAAAATCTGCACAGCAAGGCTGATACCTGTGGGGTATCAGGCTTGCTGGCAGATCAACATACACAAGAAACATAAGGCGTCAAAAATGCGGCGCAAAATTACGGCAATGAGGGCGCAACCGGCTGTGGCGGCGACTCTCATTGTCAAGTGTGAAAGCATTCACCCACAGGGGATGCTTCACGGAATAGAAATACATTACAAGAGGTACGACCACTAAACCGTAAGAGGAAGTGGCCGTACAGGATTAGCCGTGAGACGGCAAGCGTACGTACAAAGGGGTAGCGTGCACGCGACGTACCAAAAACTAGAATCATAAGAGATTAGCGCGCTTAAGTTAGATGTAAGATCATTGTAATTGATAATTTTAAAGGGTAACTTAATACAAATTCATGCGCCCACGGGCAATTATTCCACTAGAAATCAATATATATATATAATACTTCGCACCCCCACATTGTCGGCGGCGATGATCAATAATATAATATATATAATATAATATAATATTCCTAAATGTCAACATATGAACATCGCAACATAGCACATTAAACGGTACACTTTCTTGTTTGTTTGTTAAAATCACATGTACACAGTGTCTATGATTTGTTTTCTTTCATTTTTCTTTCTTCTAACTTCCCCATTTGTCAGGGTGTTCCGTTTTATCCCAAATCAATAAATGCATTTTGAATATTTCCCTTAAATTATACCCTGGAACACCCATTTTTGTCTATTTCTTCTCTCTTTGCAGGGAGCACTTTTTCCCTAAGATAGGGCGGACGACGCAATCATCCGTCCAGCCCTGGGTTTTTTTCCTCCCTGCACAACAATGTACCGAATAACTATCAGCACCATGTATTTTTTTTCCTTCACACTTGCAATATGTCAATATCGATTTTTTTTGCACTATTTTTATAATGTCTATGCCGATGTCAATGTTATATATATATATATATATATATATATATATATGTATATCCCATAACCCACCCCTCTGAACACGAGCTGATCTCACACCTACACATCGACCCGACATCACCACATCATACGACGACGACGAAGAGGACGCCAACAGAAGATACGAGGGGGCTTCAAGAACTAACTGCTACATCAACTATATCTAATACATCAACATCCCAACCTCAAGTTCCGTTCCCGTTCGCGGGGACGCGAACTAAATAGGGGAAGAGGCTTGTACAATCCCCCAGGGGTCTGCACCCCCTGGAGACCATCCCCCCATCATCTATTTAAATCACCCCTAACTGCCAAATCTTGTAAGCCCAGACCAACATCTATTAACACCGCAAGGGCATCTAACCAGTCTGGAAAGCTTACCCAATACTTGCATCACTACCACAAACAGCGACACACAATTAACTGGGGCATCTATGCAGCACAATGCTGACAGCACAACGCCGGAGAATATAAGAGGGAGCCTTAAAGAGGTCAAGCTCTCTCAATTACCAGTCTTACAGTGCGGCGGCCGGAGGCTATCGCTGTTATCATCAGGTGAGTCAGCAGTGTTCAGAATCCTGTACTTTGTAACCTTTACCCACAAATTGTATACACAAGTTTGTACACTGACATTGTAACATTTATTACATCCCCTAAAAGGGACTCATAATTCCATATTACTGACCAATAAACACTTGGTCAGTACTCTACACTTGCATTACTGTTTACACTCTTCTTTACGCCCTAACTCCCTTCCTGAATCCTCCGTCACGATTAGACGTGACACACAGTAGCCAGGCACTTGCTAGCTCAGGTAGCATTGCATTTCACGCAGTGGCCCGACTGCTAGGAGCGGCACGCGCCATATAGCTGACGCGTGCACGTCGGTTATCTAACCAGCCAGCCAGCTGGACGACCAGCGCGTTGACCTGTACGCTAAGCTCCATCCCCTAAAATACACCTACATCTTTTATAGGAGCAACCCCTAGCATCCTAACACTAAACAACACTCTACACTGGTCAGCTTACCCGACTACGGGAAGCTACCCCCTTTTAGGCACTTCCTTATAAATTAACACAATAACTCTTCCGTTTTAGATCCAACCACCCCCCAATAAGGGATCTAAAACAACTGGAAGTCTGACGTTACTTGTAAGGCACCCTGTGCTATTGTCACTAAGGGATCGGGTGTTTCCAGTGCCTCTCTCAACTAATTTAGTCAGTGCTGCTTCAAAGTCAAAGTATTGTGTTTCAAACTCTTCACGATCCGCTGCGTGACTATCATCATCATCATCGCCATGAAGCTCTAATTTGCTTTGCGGTTCTTCGTACCTATTTCTAATTGCACTAAGCTCATTTAATCGAAGCCGTACGGTAGTTCCATCAGTTCCTTGGCGTGCTTGACATTTCTCAAGAAACTTACTTGTTCGAGTTAAGCTTGCTTTAACTATCGCTCTCTGTTTAACTTGTAATTTCATTTCATTGGGTTCCATGGTGAGAAAAGGGTCGAGTGAGAAGTGAAATACAGAAAGGGATTCTGAACTCTTTGAAGTAGCCTCTCCTGACTTGTCACCGCCGCTGTCTGTGTCTCGACTCCCGCTGGGCTGGGCTTCAGGCGATAGGATTGCCTTGCTGTCGCTACCTGGGTCCTGTCCTGTGTCACCGATGGGACAGCTGTGCTGCTGATCTTGCCTGTTTAGATGCAGTAATAGCATTTACGAATCCGTAGAAGTTATATTCACACACGTGATAACCATGTATGCGCGTAAACGTAATACAGTATATCACCCTGCTCGAAGGACCAATGTTTCGAGAAACGTCTCAAAACGTATTCGGACCCGAATGAAACACTTGGGGCGAATAATTTGCCGGAACAAGAATCGCGCGCGCACAAACAATTAATCCACGTGTGCATTTAAATGATATACATTTATTACTACACACATAATATATACAGTGCACAACATATTGATAAGAGTTCGTTATCGCGCTGCGAGAAGCTGCGGCTTGTGCGTGCTGCCAGTAAGGCACGGCTTAACAGAGTCTGTCCCAAAAGCCAGATAGAGGGCTGAGGGGCGACAATAGAAAGACGCAGTGTTGCCAAGCATCACCATCACCACGTTGTCACGTCTTGTTTCCTCCCATAACACTGTTCACTTACCGTCTCCAACAGTACGGTTCTATTTAAATGCACACGGCATTAGCCCAAAAACAGGAATTATTTATAACATTTTCTTATTAAGGATACTGTGTACTCTTGAGCATGTGCATTGTGTACATCAGGGGTGCCCAGCCTTTTTTAACTAAGGGCCACATTGTAAATAGTTGGTGGACCTTGCGGGCCAATAACACTCCAGGGGGTTTGTGGGGTATGGATTTTTATGTTAATGTAGGTGCAATATGGTGAGTTTTGTGGCTGTCTGAGCTTGGTTTTCTTAGTATTGTTGCAGTTGTCTATGTTTATTTAAAGTGGCTAAAAGAACACTAAAAATAAAATAAAATATTTTTAATAAATCCCTTTAAAATAGAAGTACGATGATATTCAATACACTGTTACGGCATGAATGACAAAGCGTCAGTATTTATGTTCATTGACACAATTATTAATCAAATTATGAAATAAAGTTCATGATAGTTTAGTGCGATGACTGGAAAAGCTTTGTAGCGGTACTTACAATTTGTCTCCACTTAGGATCGAACTTAGTTATAGGCTACCAATCATTAATTGGGACTTTAAGTGTTCATCAGTGAGTCAATAACCTTGGGAAGGGGTGCGCGCGCACTGCTTTGTCCTGTTGGCTTTAATTGTTTCAAAGTTTTGGCGACGAGGCGCGGCGAGGAGCGGCGGGGAGCGGCGGGGAGCGGCGGGGAGCGGCGAGGAGCGGCGGGGAGCGGCGAGGAGCGGCGAGGAGCGGCGGGGAGCGGCGGGGAGCGGCGAGGAGCGGCGAGGAGCGGCGGGGAGCGGCGAGGAGCGGCGGGGAGCGGCGAGGAGGAGCGGCGGGGAGCGGCGGGGAGCGGCGAGGAGCGGCGGGGAGCGGCGAGGAGCGGCGAGGAGCGGCGGGACGGACAACATAGTCTCGTGGGCTGTAGTTTGGGCAGTCCTGGTGTAGCTTACATTATACCAAGCATTTTCACGTTTTATGTAAGGCCGCGGCTAAAATTGTTGTAATATGCAAAACGTAACTTATTCTGAACTGGATGATAACTGGGGCGACTTTCTCGGTGCATATAAGGAAAGATTAGCTGCTGCACTTAGAAGTGTAAGTGACATTAGACACCTACAAAGAATGTCACTGAAGACAGCCATGGAACTCATTCCAGTCAAAGTGCTACCAACACTCACATGAAAAAATCCACAGCCTGCTTCCAGTCTCAGACCGGGTCAGGAATGGAATGAATGAAGCCCCCATCTAGCAGCGAGGATATCAACTGTGCCGGCTGCCGAGGCCTGACGCACTCCTCTGGGGCAATGATTAAATGAATGACAGATTTATTTATTTATCGTATGGCTTTTAGTGCCGGGAGAGTCCAAAGACATGTTCGGCTCGCCTGAGTCTGTAGCTGCTTCCAGCGGATACCCTAAAGGGTGAGCTACAAGTTCCCTTCAATTTCAAGTAGTTCCAACTTTCGCCACCAGATATCAATGATACCTAGTGGTGAACGTTGGAACTTTGATAGAGCGTTCTGACGAAATATAACCTAACAAATTTTGCTTTACACAAGTTTAGTCGGTGAAAGGATCTTTTACATGCCATAAATCTATGACATGGGACCGCCGGCTTTACTTCCCCTCCGAAGGAAGGCATACTGAAGGATTTTTAACGCTCTTAAAAAATCCGACGACTTCGGCTGGGTTTAAACCCGCTATCTTATGCATAGCAGTTCAGCATGCTACCGACTACGCCACTGAAGCCGCTGAATGACAGATGAAATGAAATGATAGTGGAGAGTGTTACTGGAATGCAATTTTGACCGGGAAACCCGGAGTACCCGGAGAAAAACCTGTCTGCCTCCGTTTTGTCCAGCACAGATCTCACTTGGTGTGACCGGGATTTGAACCACGGACCCAGCGGTGAGAGGCCGGCGTGCTGCCGCCTAAGCCACGGAGGCTTCTGCTACCAACACTCACATACGGATTAGAATTAATTTGGAAATTCCTGTCACAAAGACAGCTGAAAAGAACTGGAAAGCATGAAACTGAGATACCGGTACCTCAAAAGGGTTATACGAGTATCGAAATTTGCTCGATCTCGGTATGTATTATGTCTTAGACCGGGAAACTATTTTAATAGAAGACCTAAGACTGGTTGGTTGGTTCCTTAGTTTAGAGGCTGCGACAACGCGGTCATGAAGGCCCGTGTACTTTGGGTGTGTACATAATTTATCTGATAACCGGTGTTAATTGTGATGACTGTATTAGTGTGTGTTATCTGTAATTCAGGGAAGGACTGCAGATGATCAATTTTCAAATAGTTCCTACTTTTTCTACCAAATGCTACCGTCCACGACACCTAGCTGCGAACTTGGCTACAGATGCCATCGCAACCAGCACCTGGTGACGAATGTTGGAAATAATATAGCGGTATGAAATCTAACCTACAAATTTTAGCTTCACACAATTAAATTGTAGTAGGTGGGCAGTTCTTTTTCATGCCATAAATCTATGACTTGGGCCCGCCGGCTTAAATTTCCCTCAGAAGGAAGGCACACTGAGGAATTTTTAATGCTCTATAAGAATCCCATGACTTCGGCCGGGTTGGAACCCGCGATCTTGGGCATAGAAGCTCAGCATGCTACCAACTAAGCAACCGAAGGCGCTAGACTTAAGCCTGCAAATGAAACTGCAGCACTCTCCAGCATTCAAAGAATCTTATACAAATCAGACGCAATGATGAACAAGGATTCGATGAAAGAGGAATACGAGTTAAGACACGGTTTCCATCATCGTATTAGTGCCAGGAAATCCTTTCACCAGGCTAGGCAGGAGTGTACATGTGTTTTGTGTGAGAACAGTGCGATACATACCACGTAATGGAGTGCAAGAAGAGAACGGTCTCTTTCGGATTCAATTTTGCTTTGATTCCTGAGTTATGTGTTCGTATTTAGCCTGATGTAATGTACCGGTTCATATTTTGCACATAGTGCGCAATATATTCGTTATTATTATAATACGCAAGTGCGACAACACAGTCTTTTTTTTAAATATCGGACAGGGCATCCCTTTCAGCCCGCACATTTGTATGAGAGGAACTCGAGCCATGAAAAATTAAAAACTAAATGTATCTGATAACTGTCACCATAATGTAAACAACTTGTTCCGTGAAGAACTAAATAGACTATTTTCATATATCCTACTTATGTTAATTGCCTCTATCAACATACAAAATTTCAGCTTGATTGCTGTAATAGATTCGCAGATATTGAGAATAGTCGGATGGTCGCCATGTTGGATTTTTATGTATGTAGGCCATAGAGTTATGTACTATTTGATGATGATTATTGCGCAGGTTCATTATTCAAACGTTGACCTTGATCGCATGATTAGCACACAACAAATAAAAACTTAATTTTAAAATTTCGCACAGCCTCCATTTTGAGGTGATGTAAACTAAATTAAATGTCAGTGCATTACAATCTATATAAACATTTTCTGTACCGTGTTTCACTGCGCTCGGATGGTTAAATCGCGAGAAAAGTCGATTTAAATGTTTGAACTTCGCTTCGCTTGGCCGCCATGATCGTTTTATACTTAACAGGTTTTTGGTTGTCACATCGGTGAACTTCTAGAAGTGCCCTTTATCACCGTACAAAATGTTTGTGTGATAACAGTAATAGCTTCGGAGATATAGAATGCCAGTGAGATATTTCGCACAGCCGCAATGTTGGATTGGTGAGACCAAATAAAATTCGAAGAGCACGGTCGGGGTCGGACGATTTAGTGCTATGACCTTACCGAGTTTCATTGAAATCGCTCCAGCCGTTTAGATTTTATTACAGGCAGGGGGGGGGGGGCACACACACGGAGAAGAGGTGATCTCATAAGCACTTTTTTTTCCATAAATGGAAATAGGCTAAAAATTGGGGTAGTGACATCGATCTTCTGAACTTTGTTACAAAGCGGATGCTGAGTCTTTGTTCAAAGTAAGTTGAAAGCGGCTTCGGTGGCGTAGTTGGTAGTATGCTGAGCTTCTATGCCCAAGGTCGCGGGTTCAAACCCAGTCGAAGTCGTCGGATTTTTAAGAGCGTTATAAATCTCTCAGTATGCCTTCCTTCGGAGGGGAAGTAAAGCTGGCGGTCCCATGTCATAGATTTATGGCATGTAAAAGTACCTTCCACTAATTGAATCGATTACTTCAGAAAGCAGTCATGTGCCAAAAAAATGAAAAATGAGCTAATGGCAGAATATGTTACCAGGAGGGTATACGCACATTTTAGAGCTGAAACCAGGCACGAAACGTCCTCCTATAATGGTCAGGCATTACGTTGAATTTCGTATTTAGTTGAGAAACCAGTTAAATGACACCGCTTGGCTGGTTTCTGCAGTAAACTGCTGGTACATTTTGTGATGCGCCGCACCTTGCCGATTGACGCTGCTGCTCTGAATCCAGATGTCTACTGAAAAGAGATCTTGCTCCTGACTTTCCCACCCAGATGGTCTACTCTTCAGGAAAAGTAATTTTATAAATATGATTTATTAGGCATACTTACCAAATTGATTAGTTCGAGTTACATGTATCAATATTCTTTGATTCAAAAGCGTATAAAAAAATTAAAATATCATATTGTAGCCTGAATATTTCTGTAGCCTACAATGTTAGTCTAAGCCCTACGTTATTCTTTGTTATTGATTGTTATAGGTGCCCATCAATATCAAGAAAATACGAGACCTAAATGCCCTAAAACCTTATCTGATGGGATATGAACACTTTATCACAGCATTTTACAAAAGTCTACTACAGAGACAGAATGTGCTGTGGAGTTTGTTTATCAGGATTGATTACTTACTGTCATGATGAGCAGGCATGTCTGATTACATCCTTTTAATAATTATACTAGAAGACCCGTGCTGCTCCGCAGCATTCACTTCAACAATCCTACAGCACTTCTGTCCACATGACATTTGCATGTCTTCATGCTAGTGACCTGAACAGACATTTACGGTACCGTCGCTTTTGTGTAAATGATGAAGTAGACTTATGAGATCAAATGTGTGGGTGTCTGCCTGTCCTGTGTGTGTGTGTCCCACTATTTTCCCTGCGTAAGCTTAAAAGGCGCACGGACGTCAGGTTCCAGACGCAATTCTGAAAAGCCGAGGTGAACAGCTAACTCCTAACACATAAGCTATACTCTTCTCTGAAGAATTAACTCGACACGACTCGGCAGTTTGATGCTGGCTGAAGCTAGGGTGATAGGTCGCTCGTAAGCTCACTCTGAAGCTAGTAATTTAAATTTCCACTGAATGGAGATTGCTGGAAGAAATGAAAACGTAAAAACACTTACAGTGGTCGATGTGGGAGCTGAAGCGGACTTTCTGGCAGAACTTTTCATGCTGAACAATTTCTCAGAGAATATCGATATTTTTAACGGTTTACCCAGTGTAAGCTTAAAAGACACATGGACGTTAGGTTTTTCTTCAACTCAATTCAATGAAATCGTAAATGCTCGGCTTCTTTTGGTTGTAAATAAATGTTCTTCTACCTAATCCTTCATCGAGAAATCCTTTACAGAATGGTGAAAACAGCATCAAAATCCATCAAGTTGCTCTTGAGATTACCCGTTACATCCATGAATTGGGAACTTTGTTTTATACTAAGTAGATAGAAATATCCACACAATTTAAGGCTACAGCGGTACAATTTGGTGTTTTGTCTACTTATGAACAATGGTTTAAATTTAAAATAAAAGATGGGTCTCTTATATTTGAATTTAGAGATGTAACTCTTGGTTAACATATAGAGGTGCGCAAATTATTAGAATTAAATAAATAATTTTAATTAGTCATAATTACTCTTATACAAAATCATTTTATTGACCAACTTCTTTTGTTGTCCTACCTAGTAGTGTTTCCTCTCCCGTGGAATTACGCCTTTTCCCATAACGAATTGCGTCTGGAAACTTTCAGATTATTGGATTCCGAAGGATATCTGAGCTGGGTCCATTTTCAATTTTTCATTGACTTTAGATTTCAAGTCAGGTGATTTCAATGCATAGTTCATGAATCTTTGAATAGTTCAATAGCGTCCATCAGTTAAAAGACCCCAAATCCCTCCGCTCTAAATTCACACGTAAAGTAGAGTTAAATAATAAAAACGAAACGTGTGGCATTTTGCATTTGCAAGACTCCTCTGTTAGTGAAAATTCTAAGAAATCATTTTAATTTGAGTTTCTCAAATGAAAATATAATGAAGAGTCTTGGTTAAACATTTGAAGTAATTTCGTCGTCTTGTAAACATACTTAGTGCATTAAACCGTGAAAAGTAAAAATGCAATTTTGGAAAACTGACATCGAATCTAATAATTTGCACATCTCTGTAAAGACAGCTATCGCCTCCACCCCCACAGATTGAATAGTAAGTAAAGGCGATTGATGAGAAATGAAAAGATAACTCACACAGAAGGAATTAATATTTATTAAGATGTAAATTTGATTGAGTATATCTTTGTTATAGAACTGAGGGAATGAAATAACAAGATGTAGGATAGTAATCACCGATGTAGGACCATAGTTGTTTTTTTTATTTTTTTTATTTTTTACCATTACCACAGGACAGTTATCGTATTAGGGATGGGGACGTCCTTGTATAATGTTATTTAATCTGTGCCCCATTTGCTGAGGTCTGTGCTCCTCCGCAACATTCGTTTCAAAATTCTAATAGTACTTCCTTCCATTCGACATTTGCTGTTCGCTTGCCTTTTGGTTCTATTTGAACTTTGACGTCATGAAATGATTTTGCTCGCGATAGTGCGACATACAGTAAAGTTGTCCGTGGCTAAACACCGTTTGAGGTAAATAAATGCCTACTTGATCTAGTGTTTGACCTTGAGCTTTATTGATAGTTATACAAAAAGCCAAACGTACTGGAAACTGTCTCCTTTTGAAGGAAAATGGCATAGAAGTATCTGATGGCGTAAGGTCAAGGCGAGGGAGTAGGACATTGTTTCCAACATTTACGGCAGGAATAATTTACAGGTGTAAGCAATTGTCATGCATCTTCCAAACCAACAGTCTAGTACCGTTCAACAGACCTTGGGTAACATTAATATTTCTCAACAAAATAACAATTGAGCCTTCTTTCAGTCGAAGGATATGAGGTGGAAATCCACTTATGCCTATGCTGTCTAAAAGTTCTATTGGGAATTGTAGAAGTTCACTCTCATCTTCAGTAATCAAATTATTCACACTGATGTAAGTTCTCGATGATCCTGGGATTAGGTCTAAAACTTTGTCATTGATTTCTTTACAACGTTCATTTTTAGGTGCTAAAATCGCTATTTTTGAAAAGCGTGAAATATTTTTCAGCGTGGGACTAATTCTGAATTTTCTCCATCGACGTGAGGGTATTCACCGTTACCAATTTGTATCTAGAATTTTGCAACGTCACGTTGATCTGCATCCGCTCGCATATTTTTGTTGAGTTTAAACATTTTGAATAATGGCCACAAAGGAGAGAACCTTACTGACATTTGGACTGATGCTGCTTTAGATGCGTGAGGCACAACAGACAATACCTGCCTAAAATCTCCACCTAAGATGATATGTTTTCCTCCGAAAGGCACGTCGTTATTCATGATGTCCTTGAGCAACCGATTTACACACATCAACGCGTGCTTATTAGCCATAGGGGCTTCATCCCAGATAATAAGTTTTGCTGAACGAATATAAAAAGCTTCCTTGCTGTTAACTTTTATTCCAGATACAGAACTTTCATGTAAATGTAGAGGTAACTTGAACTGGCTGTGTACAGTGCGCCCCTGAGGTAGTAACATTGCTGCAATAACAGTCCATGCAACAGAAAGTACATTTAACCCCAAATTTGTGCAACTGTGAATCAAGCATTGGTAAAGAAATGTTTTCCCGGGGCCCCCTGGACCATCAATGAAATATGCATTACTCATCCTTTCATTGCTGTTTTGTACTAACCCCAAAATTTCTGTAAATATAGCCGTTTGGTTTCCATTTGCTTGGTTTATCATCCGACTTAATTGATCATCATTAAGTTTTGGATAATTCATTGGTAAATTTGTCTGAGGGAAATTATCAATAATAGCTGGCAATTCGAGACAAGTAAGCAATGGGAAGACCATGGAGCTTTAATGTATTAGAAATATGTATAAGAGTGAACTGATATGCAATGTTAGGTTCGTGAAACTGCAAATAATCTTCTGATAATGAATTCTTGAAAATGTCCCATAACTATCTTACATTTGAAGGAGTCAGAGATGCATATGTAAGAAAACAGTTGTCGTAACTGAGAAGGCATCTGAAATTGTGACGCTTCTGCCAAACAACGCTGCCATTCAGAATCGTCAATCAGCAAACCTCGCTCCTTAGCTGTTTCTTTAAAAGTAGATCTTGGAAGCTGGTAGCACCTATGACGTGAAGCAATAACAGGCGTAAATAATACCTTACTGTCTCTGTAGGCGAAACATTATACATTCTGCCTATAGTTTTTGAAACATTTTTTCTTTTTTGCCACTGGCAGTTGCTCTTATTCCAGACGTAATGTACTGGTGTTTCAGGATATATATACGGACTTCTGACTTGCGAATCTTGATTTAACTTGAACCACGATTGTAATTCCGTGTTGCGCAACTGTGCTTGAAGTAAAATATCAGGAGCGTTATCATTTTTAAAATAGATATTTTGCAAGTTTGGTAAGTGAACTGTTAATCGCACGATAGAATGTGACTGTTCATCCATGTGAAATGAAAATATCCTGAATGCGGCTTCTGTTGGACCAACATATCTAGCATTTAGGAAAGAAGTAATTTCATCGTAGTTCACGGTTTCGCCTTCAGGACACATTTTAACAATGCAGCAGTCATACTTGTGGATTTTAATATATAAGATACTTGTGGATGTATTTAACACTCCGAACACTTGAGCATCTTTCAACATTAATATGAGCTTGCAGGTAAAGTAAAAGAAATGTATTCTAGGGAACAATGAATCGACTATCGATTTCAATGTCAATGCCTCGAATTGTTTTTATAATAATCCGTCCATTATTTCTTCTCCTATACGAAGGATAACCATTGGCATTATCGTTGGTCTCTTCCTGAAACTGCTTAGGGAAATCTTTCTTAGATACGCCATCTTTCATACAGACTGAAGAAGGATTCAAAGATCCGCGAGGACCATGTACCATATGACGCCTTACCATCTCGTATAGCGCTTCATCCTCGAGATCTGGTATTTCGGCTGACACCACACAGTCAATGTCAGAAATTTCTCGAAACTTACAATCTTCCGTTAATGTTAAGAGTAAATGGATGTGCAAGAGACCTCGTTTTTGAAATTCCACTGTATATACAGTAGACTCCCGTAAGTTCGGCCTCGGTTAGTTCGGTCTCCGCTTAGTCCGGTCGGCTACCTGAGCATGAGTCACGCACTTGGCGGCCGAAAGCCGGGAGAGAGCGGGCGGCATGTCTCTACGCACAGTACTTGTTTGTTGTTTTCTTTGTTTAGTTTACTACTCTGTCAAAACAGATCATTCAGTTCGTCCTGTGTATTCATACTGTGCAGTCGTGTGGTGCTAATCTTTATTGTAGGCCTACAAAGTCAGTGATTTTGGTTTCTTTTACGTTTTTTACTGTTCTCTAATAACTGTTTCGCGTCGTGTTTTAAACGCCTTGTTTATAATGAGTGAAACGCGTAAGCGTAAGTACAAGTCGATGGAACAGAGACTACAAGCTCTGGAGAGACTAGACAAAGGAGAATCCGTGCAAAGTATCTGCAAGGATTTAAACGTGGGCAAAAGTACAGTCAACGACTGGCGACGCAACAGAAAAACTATCGAGGGCTTTTGTACACAATTTGAAACCGAAAAAGTTCTAGAAAAGCGTTGCACACTAAGGAAGGCCAAACACGAACTGGTGGAAGATGCTCTATGGTTGTGGTTCATTCAAGAACGAAGACGAGGAACGCCGTTAAGTGGACCAATCCTAAAAGAAAAGGCTATGATCTTACACTCAAAGCTTCAACCAGAAGAGGCGTTCGTGGCTAGTGAGGGATGGCTCTCTCGTTGGAAAAAGAGACATGGAGTTCATTTTATAGGAGTTTGTGGTGAGAAGCTATCAGCAAACCCAACAGTGGCCACCGATTTTTCTGCAAGATTTTAAAAAATCATCGATGATGAAAACTTGAGCCCAGAGCAAATATACAACATCGACGAAACTGGGTTAAATTTTAAACTTCTGCCCAGCAAAACCTTTGCCACACCCCAAGAAACATCTGCTCCAGGTTTTAAAATCAGCAAAGGGAGGATAACGGTCGCCTTGTGTTCAAATGCTTCGGGGACTCACAAGATACCCCTATTTGTCATTGGCAAAGCAGCAAAACCTAGAGCGTTTAAGAACATAAATATGGAAACTCTCGCAGTGTATTATCGGTCACAGAAATCAGCGTGGATGGACACATACTTGTTCAGAGAATGGTTCGTCTGTGAATTTGTTCCCTAAGTGAAAAAACATTTGGCAAAATCAAAACTCCCCACCAAAGCACTTCTACTTCTTGACAACGCGCCTACTCACCAGTAAAATCTTCAGTGTGACGATGAAAAATAAATTAAACTGCTCTTCCTGCCACCCAATGTAACCAGTCTTCAACAGCCAATGAACCAAGGGGTCATTGAGTGCTTCAAGAGGAAGTATCGTCGTAAACTACTTTCGGAAGTTATTTCCAAACCGGAGACTGATGACAGCTTAGACCTCATAAAAGCGCTTAAGTCCGTTAACATGAAGGATGTTGTGTACATGTCGGCCAAGGCATACGACGAAATACCACCATCGACGTTTGTAAAGTCTTGGAAAAAACTTTGGCCAAATATAGAAGACAAGATTGGCCAAGAAAACACAACAGCTGATGAGCCAAACAACATTCTTATTAACGAACCTGAAGACAATGCAGGTCTATTGCACGACCTTCAGCAACTACCAAACTGTGGTTCCATTGTTGAAGAAGATGTATTGGAGTGGATCAACTTTGAAAAGGAACTAGACAACGAGGTTTTGAATGATGTCGAGATCGCCGAGTGCGTTATTCGCCAGGAAAATGAGAAGGCCAATGACGCAGATGACGCTGAGATTGAAGATGAAGATGAAGAAAATAAAATGAGCCACTCTGAAGGCAAAGCAGCTTTGCAACTGGCAGCTATCTACATCGAACAACAAAAAGAAGCAACTGCCGTCGATGTAATGTTTATTAAAAAGTGACGTGACTTTGCACATAAAAATCATTAGAAAAGAAAGTTCAGAAAAAAAATTACAGAAGTTTTTTAAGTGCTTAAGAATACAAACCACCAACGAACAGTAATACAGGTACTTTAAAATTGTATTAAGCCTACAGTTCTGTAACTCACAGTAGGCTATGTTTTTTGTAACCTTTTCTCTTTTTATGTGTGTTAAATATATGTCAGAGTGTTACTCTGTGTTGTTCTCTATGTGCAGTAGTTTAGTAGTTATTTCTGTCTTGCTAGTGTCTGGAAACGTTGATTTAACATTCATTTAATTACTTTCGTTGGAAAACGATACTTACAAACAATAAATGGGCATTTTATAGATAGACATCGGTTAGTTCGGCCACTTTTAAGTTCAGCCTAGGGTCCGGTCCCGAGGTGACCGAACTTACGGGAGTCTACTGTAGATATGCTTTTACCGAAAATTTCCTTAACATTAATCAATCGTAGCAATTCCTTTACTTTGCAATGGAAAACTCTCATTTCAATATCAGGCCTATTATTAGCCGTTTCCCAGAGATGAATGCTGTTAAGTATTTCTGGCCATCCCGCATTATAGGTCAACGTAATGAATAAATCTGGCTTTCCAAACTTCCTCACTATCGCCATCGCATCCTGATAATTTTGCAATATTTCCCTTGGGCTACCTGTAAAAGAAGATGGCAAAACTACAATACGACCGACTCTGAGATTTTCATTTTCTGCTCGTACATGCAAGGCGTCTGCTAAACCGGCATATGTATCAACTCATAACTTCGTTTGTGGATAACGTATATATTTTAATCGGTCACCTTCCATACGACAGTAGTAATTCACGGATAAATATCCATTTTGCAAACTTGAGCAGCGACAACTAACTCAACATGACCTCCATGAACACCATTCATAGACATATACATTTTGAAATCATCGCTCGTATTGATATCAGTTTCGTACATATCGCTGTTGCCAACAATAAAGGAAGAATAATTATTCCACTTGTCTGTAACATGTTTTACAATTCGCTTTCTAACCTGAGCCGGCCCCGTGGTGTTGGGGTAGCGCGCCTGCCTCTCACCCGGAGGCCCCGGGTTCGATCCCCGGCTACGTCAGGGATTTTAAAACTGACGTGAGGGTTGGAACAGGGTGCACTCAGCCTCGTGAGGATAATTGAGTAGCTGTCTGACAGTGAGACAGCGCCCCGATCACGAATACGAAGATTAACGGCCGAGGGGACCCGACGAGCTGATCACGCGTCACCCCAATATCTGCAGACCAAATGGCTGGGGAGTGGTCGCTTGGTCGGTCTTAGCCCGTCATGGGCTGTATAGTGCCAGAGGTTGACTTTTTTTGTTTTTGTTTTTTATAACCTGTGTAAATAAACTCTGATAGTTGTACTCACAATATGCCAATGACCTGAACAGACAATTACCGTCATCTTTAATCTTTATAACATGTGTAATTGAGTGTCGCCTCTCATTCATCATAATATGATTCATTGTATTGATTGAGCACACAACCTGTAAGGACGAATGATGAAACGAAAAGAAGACAGTTTGTAGCTGGTGATACCAAAGACTATATAACAGAAAGATCGGATGCACAATACAAAATGGCGGTTCCAACATTCGACTGTAACGGCATCTCCGTGAAATTAGTTGTCTTTCGTATACAGTATTTGTTGTCATTCAAACAGATGTTGACATGACAGTGTCATTAGCAAAATGACTTCTGATTGTGCATGAGCATTTCAGTCTCAAAGTAATCCATTCGTTGAGAAGTTTTAATTAAATTATGTGCACAGAATCCCCTTCTGCTTATTGTACGGATACATGCGTCATTAGCGCCAGAGTGGAACAGGTAGAAGTTAACGATATCATGTATGGATACATGCGACATTAGTGCCCGAGTGGAGCAAGTAGAAGTTAACGATATCATGACGTAATTAGGGAACTCTCTGTTAATATCAAGTTAGATTTATTATTGGGGCGGCGTTGAATATCATGATGCAGTGTTAGTCGTTGTCGCTTAGCGACAATATGTCCGTCAAGTCATTCGATTCTATTTTCGTGAGACCTTGAAGGAAGTAATATTCGCAATTATTTTAATACACGAATGATATAATCAAGTAAGTTGAGTATCAATCGACGGTGCTTGACGGACATTACATTTTAAGACAACAAACGTCGTCGTAGCGCAAATACTTCCCGAGATATTTCAGTTTTAGTAAAGGGTGAATTTTTTTGAAAACTATTTTAATATATAAGATTTGTATCAGCAATGTAGTCTAAACATGATTAAAATATTTTCTTTTTCCACAAGTGTTTTATGACGAAATCCTTTCAAACATCGAGAATTATCCCATAAAAATATGTTTGCAACACTCGTTTATTGCAGAAACCAGTTAAGAGGAAAATTTTTCGGATTTTTCTACAGCAAAGTTAATGAGCACAACATATTTTTCTTTAGATAAAAAGTATTTAAAGATATAATACATTCGAGCTAAAATAATAAAATCACTACCAAAACATTTAGTCTGATGCTAGACAGGTTTTTTTTTCATTTTCCCACAATTGACAGACTTGGCGCTTGACTGGTTTCTGAAATAATCGATTCAATTACACTTGTGTGAAGCTAAATTATAGGTTAAATTTGGCTAATGCTCTTATGTTCCAACGTTTGTCGCCAGGAGCCGACTGCGGTCGCATCTAGTACCCAAGTCAGAAGCTGTCTTTAACGGTGACGTTTGGTAGCAAAAGTAGGAACTACTTGAAAATTGGATGCCTGCAGTTCTTACTTGTATTAGAAACAGATAGCACACACTAATACAGCCATCACAATTAACACCGGTTATCAGACAGATTCTACACACACCCAAAGTACACGGGGTTAAAATATGACCGCGTTGTCGCAGCTCCTAAACTGAGGAACCAACCAACCAATGTAAGATGAATGTGAGCAGCAATGTTTTACAATTACAGAACACGCATGTAATGGAGTGCGCTGGGCAACTTGCCACTCCTCTTCTTGGTTGTAATAAAACGTATTGCAATATTCATGAGAGTGTTTTTGCTAATAACGTGAATTCAAATCACGCTGTGAATTGAAAATCCTCGCAGCTCGGAGCTGAGTATAACATATGCCAGGCTATCTCTTCAGTAAGAGGTCTCATTATCATATCTTTCTCAACAGATGTGACCGCTCTAAAGAGACTTCTTCCGTGAAGTCATTTCTATGGGGAAGGTTAGCCATTTAGGATGAACCTGCGGCGTAGCCATGCGCGTTAAATCGTTCACCACGACTGTGATGGGAGCTGCAGCAAGATCGGTGGTTCGAAGCCAAGTTCTGACAGCTGCTACCCTGAGTGTGGTTATTCCGCACTCCCTCCCGACAAAAGATGGGATAGTACCGTATTTCTAGCTGTGGGGCACCTACCGATATCCGCCGCTATTAATTAATGTCACTTTAGAAACACAGGTTATCAGACAAATTGAACATACATTCAAGTGCATGGGGATGATGACCATGACGGCACAAGCTCCTAAAATAATCAAAAATAAACGTCACCTAGGTTGTCCTTCTCAAAGTTCCGCTGGCAAATACTAGGTAGCTTGACCCCCATGCAGCTCTTACAACCTTCCAGGGAGCGAGTCATTCTACAAGGCTTGGACGCTTGAAAAGCTGTAATTTTTTTTATTAACTTTCCCTTCGAAAGTAGTCTATTATTTAATAAGAACTGCCCAACTGGCTATATAAATAAGTAGGAGAAATAAGGAGTCTTCGTCTAACACAGTGTAACATTTTGCACAGGTACCCATGTCCTGAGGCACTTACTGTGCGATATCTTTAATTTAATATGTTTATATCGATTTATCGGCAGGTAATCAGCCAGGCACAAGTCTACAATTTTGTACCTGTTTATTATTATTAATGCATCATATTGGGATATTATTATTATTATTATTATTATTATTATTATTATTATTATTCGTTTTGCCCACTTAGGGAGCGCGCTTGAACTTGTTGACTCGGGTTGATGGAGCTTTCCTCTTCTTCTCCTCCCAAAACCTCCTGATGAACTCGCTATGCCCCTTCTTACGTTCCTCCGTCCATTTTTTTCCAGTGGTCTTTTTAGCTTTTTCGGCGAAAGTGTGACTTGTAACTCGGGTTCCAAAAGTCTTGCGATTCATGATGCTATCTTCTGTAATGTTTATTTCCTTTAAGTCCTGTTTGATTTCTTCTAACCAACTGATTTTGACCTTCTTTGAATTAATTATATCAAGCAGTTTTTTTGCATATCTGGTGTTGTCCATTCGGCAAATGTGACCATAAAATTTCAATCGTCTCTTACGCACGGTATCAGTGAACTTATTGATTACTCTGTACAAGTCTGTGGTTTTCCTTTTAATCCATATACCATTAACACAAACGGGGCCATATATTTTCCTGAGAATTTTACGTTCCTGGATTTCGATTTCACCAATTTGAGAGTGGCCTCCTAGAGATATAGTTTCGGAGGCGTACAATGCTTCCGGAAGAATAACTGTCTGGTAGTGCCGTAGTTTTGCATTTCGTGACATCACTCTTTTATTATAGTGATTCCATGTTATTCGGTATGCTTTCTGAAGTTTGGTAGCTCTTTCTAAATTAGCTTTCCTGTCCAATCCAGACGGTACAATAATTTCTCCTAAATATTTGAAGGAAGGTACGTGTCTAATTATTTCATAGTTGGTCTGTAGTGGAGATCTCGGGATATTCTGGTCTCCATTTACTATGAAATGCGTCTTCTCATACGATATTTGGAGTCCTGTCTTTGATGCTAACTCATGTAACTTCTCTATGGCATACTTGGTTTCTTCACTAGTCTTGGTAAAGATAGCTAGATCATCAGCAAAAGCTAGGCATTTTACTTTTATTTTCTGTTCCAGAGTACCAATGCTTATGCCTTTGATGTTGTTTTCCCACTCCCTGATGACTTTGTCTAACACTAAGTTAAAAAGCAGTGGGGAGAGGCCGTCACCTTGTCGAACTCCGGTATGTACTTCGAAAGGCTCTGATAGTTCACCTAGAAACTTCACTTGAGATATTGTGTCAGTGAGAGTCTGGCGGATTAAGTCCCTGGTTTTCCTGTCAACTCTGAGTTGACAGTTTGTCTGTCAATAGAATCATACTCCTTCTTAAAATCCACGAAGGTGACAAATGTGTTGGTACTGCGGCGTATCCTTAATATCGTCTTTAGGCTCCAAATCTGCTCCGAACACGATCTACCTTTCCTAAAGCCTGCCTGGTATTCACCAATCAAATGATCAGTTTGTTGTTCTACTCTGTTTAAGAGTGCTTTAGATAATACCTTGTATATAATTGGTAAAAGTGATATACCTCTGTAGTTGTTGGGGTCCGCTCGGTCGCCCTTTTTATGCAACGGATGGATAATGGCATTCTTCCAGTCCTTCGGAATTATTTCGCTCTCCCATATTTCTGTTAGGAGTGTATGAATTCTCCTTAAGAGGTCATCTCCTCCTATTTTCAACATCTCAGCAGTTATTCCATCGTTCCCAGGGGCTTTGTTATTTTTGAGCGATTGGATTATCTCTTTTATTTCTTGAGTTGTTGGGGGAAGTGAGTCAGGGTTTGGTACAGGTTTTTCAAACTGCAGTCTTTCCACTGGAGGATCACAGTTCAGTAGAGTTTGGAAATAATCAGCCAGTATCTTGCAGTTCTCCTTACTTTTTGTTTCTAGTTGTCCATACGTCGACGGAAACTTAATATTGGTGGTTTGTACCCTGACAAGTCCTCACGGAATGTCTTGTAAAAATTTCGAGTGTTGTTTTTCTGGAAATCCTGTTCTAACCCTTCGAGTCTGATTTTGTTGTAGGCACGTTTTTCGCGCCGGATTGGTTTAGAGGTCAGTTTTTGAGTTTTTAGGAAGTTCTCCCATCTTTCCACTGTTCGATGTCCATTCCACTGATGCCATGCTTTGACTCGGTCATTGACGGCTTCATCGCACGTTGTGTTCCACCATCTGTGCTTTCTTTTCCTAGATGGTTGTCCTAATTTCATGGCTGATGACTGTAATGTTTTGCGAAGGTCTGGCCACTCCCTAGGATTTTCTTCCTGTAAATCTCGTACGAAAACCTCGGTGTTCTTCCTCAAGCAGTCCGGATCAACTCTTGGAAACCGGTTGCCTTTAGGTTTGGATCTGTTTGGTTGAAACCGAACCTTGATTTGCGTGAGGTAGTGATCCGAATCTACCACTCCCTTCCGTACCTTAAAATTCTGAATCTCCAGCATATTCTTTGCGGAAATAGCCACATGATCTATCTGAAATTCCCCTAATAACGGGTTAGGTGATCTCCAGGTTTTCTTTTTGTGTAATGGTCTCATAAAGTGCGTGGACATGAGCCTCAGCATGAATAATGTACAAAAGTTTATTAGATGCTCTCCATTCTTATTAGTCTGCCGATGTGCGGGATGGAGTCCTACTATTGATCTGTATATCTTCTCTCTGCCAACCTGTGCATTGAAATCCCCTAATAAGATTTTCACGTGATGTTTGGTGGTTTTTGCTTGTAGTTTCCTCTAGTAATTCCCAAATGTCTTCTACATTCTGTGGATTTCTCTTATTGTCTATGTTAGTGGGAGCATGGGCATTTATCAAGGCATATGCCTTGTTGCTTGATTTTACTGTAAGCACTGAAATTCTTTCGCATGGCGATGTGAAGTCAATAACTGAATCTAAGATAGTTTTCCTCACTGCAAAAGCCGTCCCAAACATTAATAAATTGCCTGTGATATTAATGGCTGGTTTACCCTTAAATATTCTGAAGTTTTCAGAGTCGAAATGGTTCTCATCTTGGAATCGTGTTTCCTGAATTGCTAGGATTTGAATATCAAATTTGTCCAGGACGTCAGTCAGTTGTTTGAGCTTTCCTGTTTTCAACAGGGTATTGATGTTAATAGTACCCAAGAAGTTCTTTTTCTTGGGGCGAAGGGATTTTGAGAAGCTCCGATCCTTCTCTGAAGCATGATTTTGTTCCCGATCCCCCAGAATCCGATGATCGGGAAAGACCGGACGTGTGTCCGGGGACTGGGGTAGTTGCGTTAGTAGTGTGTGTTCCATCATGCCTTAGTTACAAGTTGAATATACAACTAGTGGTGATCTTAAGATAAGATCACGAAATTACTTTCATATATTGCTTCGCCTATCAGGTGATACACCTTGATCTAACTACATTATTATTATTATTATTATTATTATTATTATTATTATTATTATTATTATTATTCTTTATGAGACATTAAGTCTTCATTTAAATGTATATTAATTCATTCCATGTGGCTCGAGAAACATGGCTAAAGCAAGCGAGGTTTTATTTCGTAATTTTGCAGGAAGGGCTTGGCGCCAGTGAGGGACGCAAGTATGGGAAGTCACTCCAGGAAGGGCTAACTATTGCTCCGAAGACGTTGGAGGGAGGCGAGAAGAATTTTATATAAACTAATACTCAGATCACTCAGTCCCCATTCTTTTATTTAAATTTCGACTATAAGTCATCGGCGTAGTACTCATCCATTCAGGTCTGAATCCCATATGGTGTTAGTTTTGAACTGATTGTTCGCTATAAAAGAGATTATAGGGATTAGATCCCATCACTGCCAATAAAACAGGAGAGTCATCTCGTCTCTGTTTATCAAATCTATGCTAAACTACGACCATCACGTCAGCGACGGAAGATGTACGCCTCCGGAGCCAACGAACGTCGCATCGCTACGCCAAACCAGAAGAAGCAGACGTGTACCCCCGGTGAGCCAAATGCACTCGAAATACGCAAAGTCTCTATTTTCAGTAAATTATCGGCTCGTAAATTCCAGCTTTTGTATTAAAATTAACATTCAGATTACCTCCACTTGCTATTTTCGCCCAGCCAAAATAACTTCAGTAGATTCATTTTATTAGTATTATTATACTTGCCACGGTGGGTGAGTGGATAGCGTGTCGGTCTACTAACCCCAAGCTTTCAGGTTCGCTCCTGGCCGTGGTAAGTGATTTTTGAAAGGCGGCAAAAATACGGCACGCACGTCATACGATGTTGGCATGTCAAAGAACCCATTTGAATTCAGTAGGCCGTGTTCATAATGGCAAAATTAATCTCGGGAGTTTCCGCCGACACAAAGTTCCTCATTTCTCTACTAGAAAGCGCTCTAGTGTTCAAGGAGCTTAGATATCTAACCTCCTTAACTTTCATAGTGATTTAAGGAACAACGAAATTTGACATGCAAGCTACCCTCTGGGTGTCAAATTACAAAGCTTGCACCCGGCAACCGAGGCCATACGATATTATTATTATTATTATTATTATCTCTTATCGTCATTCTTTTGTTTTTTATCATAATTAAATCTTGTCTATTATTTAATGTAGGCCTTTTCTTCGTTAGTATTTAGAAATAGCTTTAAGTTACCCCTTATTCCCAAAACAAATACTATCACGGTTAAAGACGGAGTCTTACCACAGACTGAGAAGCAGCTCTGAAGAAAGTGTAAGTGATAATATGTTTGGTCATTGATGGATATCATGACCATGGCGCCCAACAATTAATTAATGTTACCATGTTCACTACTATGTAGTCATTTACCATTTCAATCTCTCAACTTACATTTCATTGGTCAGACTGAAGGGAGAGTTGCCGCGGTTTTTCCTCATTCCCGCCAGGAAACAGTTACATTTGTCGCCCAACAGTGGGACGAAAGTTTATCACGCCATAAATTCAAGTTTGGTTGGTAGGTGCCTCAGTTTAGTGGCTGCGACAACGCGGTTATGTAGCCCCGTGTACTTGGGGTGTGCGTAGAATCTGTCTGATAACCTGTGTTAATTGTGATGACTGTATTAGTGTGTGTTATCTGTTTCTTTAATTCAAGTAAGGACTGCAGACTTTGAATTTTTCAAATAGTTCCTACTTTTGCCGCCAAACGCCACCGTCAACGACTACTAGTTCAGAACTTAGCTACTAGACGCCACCGCAGTCGCTCCTGGCAACGAACGCAGGAGCCTAACAGCGTTGTTTACATTCTTAACCTATATAATTTAGCTTCACACAGGTGTAATTAGTGGAAGGTTCTTTAACATGCCATAAATCTAAGACATGGGACCGCCGGCTTTACTTCCCCTCCAAAGGAAGGCATACTGAGTGATTTTTAACGCTCTTAAAAATCCGACGACTTCGGCCGGGTTTGAACCCGCTATCTTGGACATTGAAGCTCAGCATGCTACCAACTACGCCGCCGAAGCCGCCAAAAATTCAAGTTTAAACAGCACATTTGAATTTTTTGTTGAAAGTGATTGTCAGGAACTGAGGTGGTAATTTGATTGAGGGGATCTCGCCTTGCAAACGTTTTAGTTTATTTCAGGCAGATTTTATAACAGGGTCTAAAATTGGCCTTGTTAGACATTAGCCCATTTCGTTAATGTCTCTGCAGAAGTTTGGAATTTCAACCAGTATTGTTGGGACTTGGTCAGAGGAGTGCGTCAGGCCCAGGGGCGGTTCGAGTGGGGGGGTTGGGGGGGTGTCTCACCCCCCCTCAGGTATTTTCTCAGTCGGCAAATACGACATCAGTCGGCAGTCGGCAAATCCTGAAGAATCCGTAACATTTCCCAAAACAGCATTTAAAAAGCAAAACGGGGCATGGCCATATACGATTTGGTCCGATTAAAAATTAATAAAATATATTATACTGACAGTCGGCATTTTACCGACAGTCGGCACAAACGGACGCTGCAATAATTCCATACAGCCAGGCAATAGCCCAGTGCGGCAAGGGAAAGAGTCTGCAAAATAACCATTTTAAAAGTTTCACTTCCAGTCCTCGGTGCACCGGCTGCCAGTTGCCATTTCGTTTCTTTGTGTGGAAACTGAAGAAAGAATGACAGATGAGCAATATGGGACCAAAGCCAAGGGATGAACTCATCGGCACGTTCCTGGGTGGGTGTAACGTCCCGCGTTCATTATGCAGAGTGACTCAGCTACACAGCGAAGCGAGCACAGCATCTGTGCCATGTGGCTAGACAAAAGGTGTTGGTGAGCGCATTGATAACTTCAGGTCAAGCCAACTCATTGAGATGTTGTCGCAGGAATGTTATGACCTGCTACCGCTTGTCTCGGCGCGTCCTCAGATATCCGCGCTATTATTGTGACAAAATTGACAGGTTTATGGTTCCAAGGTTCCTCAAGGGGTGGGGTGCTCACTAAGGTCAGTGCAGTGGTCACCAAGAGTGAGAGAAAGCAGTCGTTCCTGAACCAGCAACATTTACAGTGATAACTAGGTGCAAATACAGTGGCAGTGGGACGTAAGTTTTCGCCGACATGGAACATTTCATTTATCCCACTGTTGAAGACAAATCTGTTGTTGTGTTCGAAGATATTTGCAAAAAAAAATTGCTACCTTATCAGTCAGGAGAGGCAATCATTACTTTTCAGAAAAGATCCTGCAAAAATTCACAAATGTACGATAGGGATGAGATGAAACAGTTTATTTTTTAATTTGAATTGATCATGCAAACATTTGTGTTTTAGTTTCTTTTCATTTATGTACGGTTTCAATACATATATTACTCTTTTCATTATTTCTTTAAATTTTGTCTGCCTGTCCAAAATATCCCCTTGAAGTGTCCAATCCAATCCCACCTATGGGGATAGATTGAACACTTTGCACCTCTTAGGATTTTTTGTCTCAAAATAGTGGCAGGAAATATGAGGCCGATTTCTCAGGCTAAAATGAATAGTGCATATCGTGAGGAATTGCATGGTGTGGTTTTCATAGCACTTACTGAGCCTGCTAAGAATCGTTGATTAAAAATTGTCCAATCTATCCCCGCTATCCCCTACCCATCAAACGTAAGGAATAATAATACAATAGATACATGCGTATTTTCAGCCATGTTTATGTTTAATGGTGTTAACAAGAAAAAAGTGAAGAATGATCGCAAGCTGGAGCACGTCAGTGGCACAAACTGAAAAGTCGCGGAAAGAAGACAAAGGGCAAATTACAAGAACACTTCACTTCAGAAGCCCATCAAGCAGCGATGGCAGATTTGTGCCACTTTGATAATGGACAAGGCCAGGAAAACGTTCGTTCTCCTTGATAAACTTTTACGGATGATCAGAATTGAGGAAGAACTAGAAAAGGAGCTCCACAAAAAAGTTATCCAGTCATGAATAGGTGGTTGGAAGAAGTGAATACGCGGAAGCACAACGTTACGTATATTAGCAAGGGCTCTCAAAATGAATTCATCCATCGACTTGGAGAGAAAACTCGTGAAATAATTGCAGAAGAGATCAAGAACGCTGGTATGTTCTCCGTTATAGCAGATACTACTCCCGATATGTCACATGAAGGCCGCCTCTCGTTGAATATCCGATTCGTCGTCGAAAAAGATGAACAGCTCGTTCCTGTGGAGCGTCTTTTAAAAATAGACGCTGTTTTAACATAAAAGACTGGAGAGGAGTTGGCTGAAAAAATATGTTTAATTCAGAAGAACTTACTTCCACTCGATAAACTAGCGTTTCAATCGTACGACTTTGCTAGTAACATGTCTGGTATATACAACGGCACTCAAAAAAGCTATCAGAGAAGTGCAAAATAGATATTCCGTACATTCCATTACAAGTTCACAGGTTAAACATTTTCGTCGAGACAGCTTGTAATGCTAGCGCGCTTATCCGAGAGTTTTTTGACACTCTTGAAGCATTGTACGTTTTTTTTCGGGTAGCACGAAACGACATTTAAGCTTGCAGAAAGAGCTGGATAAAATTGGAAATTCACTTCAACTTAAGAATTTATCAAAAACAAGGTGGACTGCACGCGCCGAATCGGTGAGAGCTGTTTCTTCGTCTTATGAAGAGATAGTCACATCATTGGAAACAATGAAAACCTCATTCGATTCTGAATTTGACAGTAAAACCCTAACTTTTGCGTCAGGCTTGCACAAAAAGCTTCTAGACTTTGATTTTATCTGCGGCATATACTTTACCAAAACATCATGTTTAAAGTTAAGAACGTAACCGAGCTTTTAGAAGCGGAGGAGCTGAATGTTGTAGACGCGATGCAGCTGATTCAGAGCGCTTTGAAGTCTTTTGAAGATATCAACGACGATGACAAGATGAACGCTTTGATAAAGAGTGCATCGTCATTTGCGAAAAGTATGCAAGTTAATGCGGATGAAGACTTCTTAAAGCACCGCAGGACCCGGCGACTTGCAAAGAAGTATGACGTGCGCGCTGAAACGACAGCAGAAATTTCTTTCCGTACATTCTACAGAAATGCGTTCCGAATACTTGTGGATGTATTTACTACAAGCGTGCAAGACAATCTCGCAAAACTAATTTCTTTGCTAGAGTCATTCCACATAATTTTCAAGATACCCGCTGACAGAAAGAACTGCACCATCGAGCACGTCCGATCTATAAAGCAATCACACCCGAACATCATCTTTCAAGATGAAGAACTTGTGCTGGCTGAGCTTGAAATCCTGCTTGAAGCCAGTAAACAGTGCTCATCTCCTAAATACAGTAGATCACAAAAGTTTCTGTTAAATTAAAGAGGATTATCCCGTGTGGTTATCAAGTAGTTCGACTGATTTTAACATCCACAGTGTCTTCTGCTTCTTCCGAACGGTCCTTCAGCAAGTTGAAGCTCATTTTCAATCATTTGCGGACATCGATGGGTGACGACCGCTTAGACTCCATCATGATGTTGTTTTCAACGAAAGATAAGGTCGACGACATTGAAATTACGGAGATAGTGGAGAAGTGGTCCTTGTTAAAACATCGTAGAGTATGGATTTAGAAAGAATAACTAGATTTTTTATTTTTGTAATATTTAAACACTTATTTGTTCATTTATCAAATTTTCCTGCGATTCAAAATTCTGGAAGTAATAAAATACATTTTAAATGAAAGTCGTTAATTAAGTATATTTGCTTTGTGTATTGTTTGCCGCCACTGCTGCCCCCCGACAGCAGTGGCTACGCTGGCTAAAACGCAGCTTTGGGTCATGGGGCCAAGCTCTCCGCTGACTCGGTAGACGCGTGGGTTCGAGCCCCACCGTCGGCTGTCCTTGAAATGGTTTTCCGTGGTTTCCCCATTTTCAACACCAGGCAAATGCTGGGAAGGTACCTTCTGATAGGCCACGGCCGCTTCCTTCCACATCCTTGCCAGTTTCATTCATCCATTCCATGTCTCATCCCGATGCGCAGGTCGCCCACAGGCGTCGAATAGAAAGACCTGCACTCGGCCTCCGAGGAGGCCACACGACAAAAAAAATCCCCCCCCCCCCCCCCCCCGGCCCTCTCCCTTCCGTTGCTCAGTTTTCAAGCGAATAGTCGGCAGTGTTAAACAGCCAGTCGGCATTTTTTAAATGCTCACCCCCCCCCCCCTTGTTGCACAAGGTCGAACCGCCCCTGGTCAGGCCTCGGCAGCCGGCACAGTCCATATCCTCGCCGCTAGATGGGGGCTTCATTCATTCCAATCCTGACCCGGTCGGAGACTGGAAGCAGGCTGTGGATTTTCATTTCATTGTTGGGACTTGGTCAAGTGCTGGATGAAACTAGCTTATCGTCTTCTACTGTAAGTCGTGCTCCAAGTATATTAAGTCCAAGCGCTGACATGGCTTGTGAGGGTTGCATGTGATTGGCTGGGAAAATGTTACATTTTAGAAACTTTTCCAAAGTTCTTCAGCCAGGCTGAGGAAGGATGCTTTATGAAAGCTTACACTTATTGATAAAGAAAGTACGAGCTATTTACATCGAATGTGGTGAATTTTAATGTCAAGTTTTGAAGTAATATGTTGAGTGTTGCCTGCGCAAACTATCAATTAACTCTTCAGTCAGCGTTTGGGCTGGGATACAATATATTATATAACAATACCTAAAATAAATTACATGTATTAGTTATTATTCATTGATTAAAAAAAGGGGTGCGATATATAGATATCGTACCCCCACCCAATAGTGTTGGGCAAAAGCGTGTTGACCGACTGAAGAGCTATGTGGAACTCGAACCCCCAACCTCCGGCATTGTACGCCATTACTGCAGTCACTGAGGTGAAGTTCTTATTGTTGTATAGTAATATTTCCTCGCCATTAATCAAAAAAGAATTTTAAAAATCAGAAACATCAAGGCCTTAGAAAAATCAAAAGGACTGGTAGTGGGAGGAGAAAGTATACAAACCTTTAAGTATGCTGATGACATGGCTGTTCTAGCAGAAACGGAGGAACAGGTCCAGTTAATGATGTAGAATATTTTAAGTGTGGGTAAAGAGTTTGGAATCAAAATAAACATTAGCAAGACCAAAGTAATGAGAATAGGACAAGAAGAAGACACATGTAATATAACAATAGATGTAATGGTATCAGAACAGGTACAATCATTCCAGTATTTAGGAAGCTGGATATCCTCCAGCGGAAGTGATACGCAGAATCTCCATGGAAAGGTTTATTAACAGCCAGAAGTATACCAATCAAGCTTAGGAAGAGGTTTGCAATATGTTGTGTGTCGAGTATTGGTCTTATGGTTCGGAAACATGGACAGTCAGACAGAAAGATCAAAAATATTTAGAAAGTTTTGAAATGTGGTAATAGAGAAGAATGGAGAAAGTGAAATGGACCGATTGAATGAGAAATGAGGAGGTGCTAAGAAGGGTAGGAGTCAATAGGATGATACAGAAGAAGAAATAATCCTGCATGGTTCACATACTACGTAGGAATTGTCTACTCCAGTGAGTCTCTCTCACGACTCGGCCGGCCGGCGCGCCCAGCTTATCTGCCTCCCGTTGACTTATCACTGCCCGCTTGGCATAGCATAGCAATAAGAACAGAACAGCTCTTTGCTCACTTTATCCGTGCATAACATGAGATACCAATTTTCTATTTAGAAAGTAAGAATTAATAAACTAAGTTCGTACCTTATGACAGGAGATGTTGGGAATGTTCTCCTCCTACATCCACACAGTTCTGACATCGTCTTAGGAAACTCTGTTTCACACACATAAGTTCGTCTTCCGTAATTGAAGCTATTTCTCTCCGGATATGTTCTGCGATTTCATTTATTTTTTCCTCGTTAAGTACATGTTTTTAACACTTCGCTTCTTATCGAGTAGAGAACCAGTTCCCCTCATGTTTTACGAGCTTCCACACGGTCTATCTATGTGGGGGGCGCACACCTGGAAAATGTGTTACGAAACTATTAACGACTTCCCTGCAAGACTCTGTTTTCACATAATTATCGTACATAAATACCCTTTCCTCTACCGTGTACACACGTGGAGGCATTGTGAGAATTATACCCCAAAGTAACACTTTACAACTCGAGAACAGCTGGAGCGACAGATGAACACTAAATACACGTTATAAGCATGGACCAGAAATGCGAAGTGCGCGCTGTGTAACAGGAAGTGATTAGTCAACGGGAGGCAGATAAGCTTGGTGCGCTGGCCGGCCGAGTCGTGAGAGAGACTCACTGTACAAAGAATCATGGAAGGAACAGTTGAAGGAAAAAGAGAGAGAGGAAGAATGTTAACAGATGTGAAGAGGGGAAGAAATTACAAGCAAATGAAAGAAGATACTCAGCACAGTGAGAAATGGTGGACGTCCAGTTGAAACCAGTCTGCGGACAGATCTACTGAAAGAGAGATTAGTATTGATGTAAACCCAGTTACCATCACCAATGGATTTTTACCCGCGAATGAAAACACAAAACGCCACCTTTTTCATTTTTATCCAAAATTTAACAAAAATGAAACTTTTCCAAACAGCTCCAGTTATTAGGCAAACGTGTTAAACAATATGGGGCTGATGACCAAGGATGTCCAAATTTCCTAATTGAAACACGATTATCGCTAACAACAACAACAACAAAATGTTAACAAAATAAGCATGTAAATATTGGAATAATGTCCCGGTTCTTTTGTATTATATTATGGGACCACAACGCAAACCCATATGTTGAAAGGAAAATGTTGTGGCCGTCATTGAATGGACGCAGGAGGATATCGTGGTTCGATGACATAAGAAAATGGATCAGGCATTTCTGTAAAGCAGAGCTGATATTTTGAACAAACCCAATCAGAAGTGCAGCGCTTCTCAAATCTTAAAGCAAGGCTGGAGCCATTATTCAGGAAGCATTAGCACTCCCTTTATCGCGTGATAGAGCAGTGCATGCGGGTCTCTTTGTATTTCCCACACACTACACAACACACAATGCCGCCATTAGATCAGCAAGACGGTACAGCTCTTGGGTCGGTTGCAAGAAGGCCAATTATGAAAATAGCAGATACAAAACAAGATGTTTAGTAAAGAACATATAGCCTACTTTCTTGTGCATGGGTATAGTTATAACACATTGTCCTTTTCGAGGAGTATAATTGAATGTTGGTTCTAGTAGCTTGTTGAAATACAACGTGCTATACGGATATTAAACGTTGATTGATTGAATCCTCGCCTGAATTATATATACACTAATACAGCCATCACAATCACACAGGTCATCAGACAAGATTCAACACTCACCCATGTACACGAAGCTAAATGTCCGTGATGTCCATGCATCTCGAATGAAACAACGACAACAGCTTCCTACCCAAATCCTTCCTCGTGTAAAAGTACACACATAGTAAGGCTACAGAAATTATAGTGACATAGGTTATCAGATAACTTCTACACACACCCAAGTAAACGGGACTACAAGACCATGATGCCGCAAAACCCCTAAAGAATCAACAACAAAAACAACAACAACAATAGTCTCTACCGCGGATCAAGTTCAACGAATATTAATCGCTGTATTCGAGTGTTGAAATATGTGGTGTTATAAGTAGGCTATATTTTATAATATATTCGATTGCAAATACACACTATATATGTTTAACATTATAACAAACCAAAAAACGAAATAAAAAGCTTCCCGCATAAAGGTATATTGTTGCAAAATTTGGTAGAGATCAGATGATTAGGTTAGTCGTAATTTGATTTAAGCTTTGACATTTGGGTGTCCACCATTACGTTTCCGTCAAGATGGTGGCGATATAGAACATGAATATGAGGTTCCCTTTGCTAGTGCTACCTCTGTACCAAGTTTCGTTCAATTCGGTTTCACCGTGTTTGAATTGATAGGAGGGGGGGGAGGGAAGGACATGCATGTAGAGTACACACACACAGACACACAATTTTTGGCCCTGTGTTGATCTCATAAGTCTACTTTAATTTTTTGCAACAATCGAAAGTAAGCTAATATATTAAATGAACGTAGTTACAGATATAAGATTGATCCTTAATCAAACTTCTTTCAGTCCGATTTACCTGCCTTAATAACACATAATGTTGCTCTTCTAATATGCCTACTACGTACAGTCGCTGAAACAAAGAATACGCGCATCATTTTTTTCCAATGCGGCATACACCTCCCATATGTCTTAAATAATCTGCGGTAAATAAATAATAATTAGTTTGATAGATGAAAAGGAACTATCTCCTGAAAATTATCTTGCCGTCAACCCAACTAAAACACAAGTTAAACTTAAATAACCCAAAATTTACTGAGGTTATTAATGAATCTGTTTGGTGTACGGCTATCAATCAAAAATTGTTTCATTTTGAACAACGCTAGGTTGAGACATATGATAGTTAATAATGTTCAAGGAAGATCTCAGAATAGAGACAAGTAGTTCCGTGAAGAACTATATAGCCTATTTTCACATATCCTACTTTTGTTAATTGCCGCTATCAACAACAACAAAAACAGTGTGATTGCTGTCATAGATTAATAGATACGTATTGAGAACCGTCTAAATATTTCGGATGGTCGCCATGTTGTATTTTTATATATGTAGGCCATAGAGTTATGTACTATTAGATGGCGATTATTGCGTAGGTTCATTATTCAAACGTTCAATTCAATCGCATGATTAATACACAAGAAATAAAAAATTAATTTTAAAATTTCGCACAGCCGCCATTTTAAAGTTATGGAAACAATTGAACTAAATTAGATGCCAGTGCATCACAATGTGTATAAGCATTTACTGTACCAAGTTTCACTGCGTTTGTATGGTTAAATCGCGAGAAAAGTCTATTTAAATGTTTCGAATTCGCTTGGCCGCCATATTCGTTTTGTAGTTAACAGGTTTCTGAAAGTCTCATGGGTAAACTTCTAGTAGTGCCATTCATCACCGTACAAAATTTCAAGGTGATATCAGTAAGAGTTACGGAGATATAGAATGCCGGGGAAATATTTCGCACAGCCGCCATATCGGATTGGTGAGACGTAATAAAATTTGAAGGACACGGTTGGAATCGTCCGAAATAGTGCTATGACCTTACCGAGTTTCATTGGAATCGCTCCAGCCATTTAGAAGTTATTACGGGGACACACACACGGACAAACGGTGATCTCATAAGCCTATTTTTTCATAAATCGAAATTGGCTAAAAATTAATCATTCCAAGGTTCCATTTTATGTAGGAACTCCAGGACCTCTCGAGGTATTGAGCCTCTGCTCTGAACGTTATTCTAGCGACCTCTTACCGACCCCAAATCTTTACAACTTTTCGGATATTCGTTAATTTCGAAACGAGCTCTTGGGTCAATAATAAGATCATATTCTCTTTTGCGGTCAATAACAATGAGTTCTGTTCGCCTTATTGATTCTTCGGTAGAAAGGCATCCAACGTATTCATGCCACCCGCGGAGGCTGGGTGCAGTCATTGTACGCACTTGTGCGATCTATTCTCATCAGTTCTCCTTGCGGCAGAGATCTAGCTCGTGTAAAACGGTTTTTGATGTGTAAAACCTTTCCATTCGGTTGCTGGATATGTTTGTGGGAGTGATATTGAAAAATGGGACGGAAGTGGATCGGACGGAAGTGTGTAAGACGCACTGCTAGCAGGATCGCATCCCTCCTGGCTGCTAAAGCAGTGGTAAGAGGAAACAATGAGCGCGCAGTGTTGGAGATTGGTACCATGACGCACTGCTGGCCATGTGGAATGTATATCACATATAGATTACTTCAAGGTGTGTAGGCGCCATTAAGAATCTACAGTAAATCATCTTCAAGTTGTCGTTCTTTGGTGTAAAAATATTCATCATATCATATTTGCTGAAAACAATTATGATTTATTAAGAGTCTCTTTTCCAATCTCTGGATAAAAGTGATAGTTACTCTCCGAGTAACTTTGTATCAACACTTGTATACTGAACGGTAAACGCACATGCGAACTCTGGTGTCAACTGATTGAAACGTAAACCACATGTTCAAAATCTTCGTATCAGTATTTAAATATGATATGCTTTAATAATGAAACATTGTAACTAGTCGGCAAATCCAGTATTATGTTTCTACACAATGGCTATTCATTTATTAACCCACATTGCGGTAATGCAGTGATCAATATAATATATATTTTACCCTTAGAGAAGAAGCGCTACACAAGACTCATATCCGGGGTCGTAATCGGTTCTTGTAAAAAAAAAGTGGTTTTGAGGAGAATCGTGCTTCTTTAAATTTCCAGGATTCATAGGGGAACTTAATATTATGAATAACTTACATAACACAGGTTAAAACAAATAACAATTTAATTCTGAATCAATCTAACAACAATTAAAATGAATGCGTGTCATTGTATCCTTTGCATGCCATAAATGACACACAAGCAATCCAATAGCCCACATGCGGCGTCATAGTATCCTCAGACCCATGTTAGCCGTCAAACAGCAACATTCTTTTTTCCTAGCGTGTATCCCGCGATGGTGCAGGGTCCGCTTGTTTGGTTGCTGTTCGCCACTCCTTCCTGTCAAGGGCATCTTCAGGTTTAAGTCCACACATCACCAAGTATTCCTTGATTCTGTCCAGACATCTTTTCTTTGGACGTCCACGGGGTCGATTTCCTCCTGGATCGTATTGGAGAGCTGTTCTTGCTACAGAGTTCTCATCACTTCTAGTGACCTGCTCATACCACCGAAGCCGTGCTTCTCTCATTTTATCGGTAATGGCTGCAACTCCCATATGTTTCGGATATGTTCATTCCTGAAACGATCAAGTCGTGTACCCATGGACCAACGTAACATTTTCATCTCCATGTCATGTAGGGCTTGTTCATGCTTGGTTGAAGCTGGCCAACTTTCCGTGCCGTAAAGTGCCACTGGTCGTATTATACACGGATCGTTCACACGTCCGAGGCATTGTTGACATTCTTATTTTGGAAAGAAGAGTTGTTAGTTGAAGAGGTTGAAGGAATGGATGATTTGAATAACGCGCGGAGGAGACTCAAGAGTGCTGAGGGAAGCATACATCACAGGGGCGAGTGACGCGAGATTATGACGTGGAGCCTGAATACGTCATGAGAAATAATTTTTCAGAATTACCTTAAGGAGAAGAGATGGACGCCAGGAAATTAGCACACTTTTCTGGCTATAACAAGAGGAGGATTTTGAGCTATCAAGCATTAAAATCGGTCCAGTAGAAGCCGAGATACGAGATGGAATGTTCTCGAAATGACTCGCTGAACTATAAAAGGCCACGTTGCTGAGCAGAGAGTCATCATATCTTCAGAGCATTTGCTCATGTTCGGATCTACGCTACGTGAAAGTGACATTATACACGCTGAGATTCTGACGGTCGGAGGACTTATTCGCCGTACCAGTGGTCAGCACGACTTAGTTTTTGTTCAAGTGAACGAACTTAACTTTTGACAGCGAATGGACTTAGAATATTCACTGACTTTCAGGTCACTTATTCTACAGTCAGGTGATGGTAGTGTCGAAACCATTCACAGAAGTTAGCCTACAGAACGATGTACTTCTTGTGGTGACTATACATCAGGCACTTCGAATTCATCAGGAGAAGTTTATTTCATTTTGCTCGTTTTTGCAGCTAATAGGTGTTCCTATCTTAGCGTGCAAACGAAACCGCATTATTGGAACATGAGATTTATTCTCGAATCTACAGGAGTACTGTACCAGTCTATGACTGAGCAACTTTTTGTCATGTTACACGGTACTAGTGATAACGTGAGTTATTTCGAACGGATGACTGCGAACATCATCGTGCGCCGCTAAAACGACTCGTAGAACTGGAAGGACATGGAGACGAACGAGGTATTTGGATACGGCAGATGGCCATGGGAAGACACTGTGGGAATAGTGTACACCGCAGGACACGCCCGTCACCTACATCAAGAATGAAGTAAGACAACCATTTCATGTACTATCCACTAACCAGTAGTATTAGAGAATTCCATATTATTGTACAGTCACGATCAGAAATCAACACACATTTTTCACCATAGCTAGATATTAGCTAGATCTTCGATTGTATTTGTCTGGATGACAAATGGAACTGCTGTCTGACAATTTATTTTTCGATGTACGATTTTTGTTAGGACAGGCATTAGTTCATGTTTCGACATGAAATATTTCCATTATTCCAAGGGATATAAATATTTTTCGTTAATTCTGATTATGAGAACAGAAGTAATTGCGGCTTGGATTATTTAAATAATTTGATTTATTTAATAATAATAATAATAATAATCATGTGCCAAGTGAATAAGTTAATAATAATATTATAATAATAATAATAATCAAGTGTGAAGTGAATAAGTTAATAATATTTATAAATAATAACAACGCTATTTAAAGTTATAAATAATTAGGGAGTGATAATACCGAACATTAGGAATTAAATTAAATTTTGGTAATTGTTTATTATGATCAAATAATTAATGCATTAAATAAAAATTAATAGGAGACGTTGATAATAATAATTCTCAGTTGAGACTTAGATATTTATTTATTTATTTAAAAGAATAGGGCGATAATAATCATTTGACATTGATGATGCTTAAATATTTTTTGTGGTGATAATAATAATTTGTGGGAGAATGTAATTAGTTGGAAGGAATTAAATTAAATAACTTTGTTTGGAAGTTTAAATAAATTTAAATGAGTTTATGGATGAAGAGAATGAAGTATTAGATTTTTGAGCTCAGAATTATTTTTTTCAAAAGCACTTCAAGAAAGAAAAGGAAATATTCAGATAAAAAATAAGGGAACGGCAGGTATTTAATGTATCAAATAGGGAGAATTTATGTGAATGGGAAGCAAGGAGATATTGACCAGAATTTATTTAGCTGGTAAAATAACACTGAAGAACCACAGTCTAGTAATTGACAGAATATTACAAGAAAAAGAAATATAATATGTAAACAAATATATATAATAGTAATAATATGATGCTGTGTGCAGAATATTCTGGTGATGATTTTAGTGTGCGTTTGGCGACACTTAAAATTGTGGAGGCCTAGGGGGTCATCCAAAGTGGGTTTTATTCCCGTAGTTGTGGGCCCAGAACGATGTGCGGGCGTTTGAAGGAGCCTGTGGACTATATTAGTAAAAGAAGGGTTAGGCGATGTGGACCGTCTGGTCAGATTTCACTATTCTGTTAATCCAAATATTAATTACTTTTTTCTGGATCAACTCAAAATTCAAATGGAATGCCTAAATAAATAATTGAAGAACTTGAATTTAGATTTGTTGAACCTGACCGAGGAGAAAAAAATAATAAGATGAAAAGTGCAAATGAATTAAAATAAATAATTAATGATTTTTATTTTTTGAATAACAATAATAATAACATTGGAAATGAGCAAATCAAATATTCATCATGTGAGAGGTTGAGAAAACTTGTTATAAATAAAGTGAAGGGAAAGTTTGAAATTAATTAATTAATAATAATAATAATATATTGATTTTAAAAAAATGTGAGATTATACGAAAAGTTTGGTGATAGAAAATTTTGTTAACATAAAAATTTGGTGAAGAGTTAGATGATTTAATCCGCTGATGGTGGATAGAAATAACAACATTGTTTACAACAATTTTTGTGTAATGTTAATAACATATGAGAATAATTTACCATCGTTTATGACATTTAAACAAATGAAAGTGATAAAAGAAGAAAGTTTAATTTTCAAAATATTATGAAAGTTTTTGAACAAATTTTGTTTTTGTTTTCAATTTGAAAATCTTTATGAACAATTATTAACATTCGACTTTATGTCAGTCGACTATTGATACTGTTATGAAACAACGAATCAGTGATATGATAATTTTCCAGATAAGTTTAATTTTGGAATAACACCGATTGAATCAAGTGACTATTTATTTTGAAAAATTTTTGCTACGAATATTTGATAAAATCAAATTGCAATCTTTGTAAAGTGAACTACGAACGTGTAAATAGTAGGGATCACTAAGAACTCTTAAATGAACAGTGATTACCGAGTGTAAATATTTTTTTTATTTTGATTTTTTTTGTGGATATCAGAATGGACTATTATTTTTTCTGATTATCACATCTACGACAATTCTAATAATATTTAGGGACCGTTGATTTCTTATGTGTGAAGTGTTTTTATCTTTGCTGAGGGTTTTTACCAGTTGAATCATATTTTTTATTTATAAATAAATTGAGAATTTTAAGGAATGTGCTAGTTCAAAAATAATTTCTCACCTTACCTTACTTGTGAATTACCGAGATCAGGGATGCCAGATTAGACCCAAGTATTCACCTAGATAGACCCTGAGATATATTTTCTCGTGCTGATCTGATTTCGGTATTTTACAAAATGTGGTCGTTGGATCTCGGTCCAAACGGGCACAGTATCATGGACTCGTAAACTTTCCCTTTCAAAGGGATAGGTACTTTCTTATCGCACAGCACTCCTGTGACTTGACGCCACTTCATCCACGCAGTGTTAATCCGTGCTCGAGCATCGAGAAGCGTTTCGGCATCTGAAGTGATAAGGGAACCGTTGGTCTCTGTACCAGATTGTAAGTATTCAGTTTTTCCTATGTTGAGTTTGAAGCCATTTTTGCTCAGACATTCCTTCCAGCACAGAGTTAGATTTTCTAGATTTTCGCGAGGTTTGATCTGCGAGAAGCACATCATCAGCATATAAGATCGTCCATGGATGAGGTGTCTGAATGTCAGCTGTCACCGTATCCATGCACAGAATGAACAGAAGCGGCGAGAGTGATGATCCCTGATGAACTCCAACAGTGATAGGGAAATCAGGTGAAATTCCAGCTGGACAGCGTACCATACTTGTGACGTTGCAGTAGAGGGACTGAAAGTATCGGACGTAAACTTCTGGGATTTTGTGAGCTCGAAGTGATCTCCAGATGAGCTCATGTGGCACCCTGCCGAAAGACTTCTCGAGATCCAAGAATGCGAGATGTAAAGGTTGGTTCTTTTCTCTATGTTTTTCCACAAGTAGGCGTACAGCATGGATTGCGTCGGGCGTACCAACCCCTTTGACAAAGCCACATTGGTTAGGAGATATCTGGATCATGCAGCTCAGACGACTGTCAAGAATACGCTCAAAGACTTTCATTGTGTGGCAGAGCAATCGAATTGGACGATAATTGAAGCATTCGGCAACATCTCCTTTACCCTTCCAAATTGATATAGTAGTACTAGACTGCCAGGTTGTAGGTATGCAGCCATCCTGAAGGATGCGATTGAAAAGTGCCGTAAGAATTTTAGCACCAGGATATCCAAGCAACTTCCAGATTTCAGATGGTATGTCATCTGGTCCTGTCGCTTTGCCATTTTTCATTTTACTTACAGCCTTTAATACTTCTTCTTCGGTAATTTGAGGTACAGGTCCTGCAATTGGATCGCTAGTCGATTCAGGTGTGTGTGGAAACTCTTCATTACACATTTCCTTGTAGTAGTCTTGCCATCGATGTAGTATGGCCGTTGAATCCCTAAGAGGCTGGTGGCTCGCATCTTTAATCTGGAGTACATGTCCAATATCTTTCGTTGCTCGATGGCGGGATCTTGCAAGGAGGTAGATACAGTTCCTGATAATGGTGTTTTTTTTACTCTGGCAACAGCGTGTTTTTCATCAGATTTCAGCATCTTGTACTGATGTAGATCTTCACTCGGCCTTGTTTGGCACCGAGTTTTGAAAGCTTGCTTCTTTGCTTTGATGGTTATTTGAACGTCTTCGCTCCACAACCAGGTCTGTTTATCAATAAAACGTTTTCCCTCCTTCGTTATTCCGAGGGTTTCAGTTGCTATTGTGTGTACCTGGTTTGTGATTTCTCTCCAAATGGCCTCTGCTGGTTGATCCGTGTTTATAGTAAGTGTATTTAGCCTTGATGCAAATTCATCCTTCTTCTCATCAAGCTTCCACCACTTTATCCTCTGTGGACCATTTTTGTGAGGTTGGACTGTTCTGATCTTCCAAATTCGCATGTCTAGAACTAGTAATTTATGCTGTGGTGCAATATTTTCAGATGGGATTACCTTAGCATCTCTTGTCAGTTTAAGATCGTACCTTCGTATCAGCCAGTAGTCAATCTGTGTCGAGTATTCACCACTGGTGTAAGTGATAAGATGTGTAGGTCTCTTCCTGAAGAAAGTGTTGACAAGGACTAAATCATGAGCTTCAGTAAAGTCCAAAATCTTGCATCCATAATCATTTCTCACTCCAAATCCTTGACCACCATGACACTGCGCATATCCATCTCTAGTTTTTCCCACATGACCATTGAGGTCTCCACCAAGAAAAATATATTCTTCTGGAGCTATCTCCTGAACGTGAACACTCAGTTTCTCCCAAAAGTCCTCCATTTCAGTTTCATGGCATCCAGTTTGGGGACCATAGCAGGAGATTACACGCAAAGTAGTTGTGCTCGTGTCGACCTTAACTGATATAATGCGCTCTGATATTCGATTCACTTCAACCACAGAGTCACGTAGCTTCTGGTTTATCGCCACTGCGACCCCATTTCTGGCAGAATTTGTGCCATGATAAATAATCTTGTAGCCTTCACCAATGTAAGGGACTCCACTTCTCCAAATAAACCAGTCAGCAATTGTAAAGCTAATACAAAAATTACGTTACAATATATCGAAGGGTCCTAATAATATTGTTAGTGAAGTACTTAAACTAGGAGGTAGGGCCGTGGCACGATATTTAGAGGTGATGTTAAATGTGTCCATAAACAATGCGCAAGTCCCGGATGACTGGAAAAGAGCTACGGTAGTCCCAATATTTAAGGGAGGGAGCAGACTTGAATTGGGCAACTACAGGCCGGTTAGTCTTACGTCCGTCGTTTGTAAACAGATGGAGCATCTCATTTGCGACTACTTGAGGGAGCAGTGGGAAACATTATCATGGTTTAATGATAGGCAACATGGATTTCGGAAAGGTTACTCATGCGTCAGAAGCTATCACTTTTTCAAGATATTAGTGAATCGTTAGACGATGGAGTTTCAGTCGACGCCGTAGTTATAGAATTTGCGAAGGCATTTGATGTCGTGCCGCATGACATGCTACTCCATAAATTAGCTTCGACGAAGATTGATAGAAGAGTAATTTTATGGATCCAAGAATTTTTGACGGGTCGTTCCCAGAAAGTGAAAGTTGAAGGCCGATTCTCGGATGAAATTACCGTAACGTCGGGTATCCCTCAGGGCAGCGTAATTGGAACTTTGTTATTTTTAGCATTTATAAATGACTTACCAAATGGGATTCGCAGTGACTGTCGATTGTTTGCGGATGATTGTGTAATATATCGAAAGATACATGACTCACAAGACAATGCAGTACTTCAAGATGACCTGAACCTGGTCTATAAGTGGGCGATTGAAAATAAAATGAAAATAAACACAAGAAAATGTAGTCCAATAAAAATAGGGAAAGTGCGTAGGCAAGATTTTCAATATAACATTGGCTCGGAAATACTTGTAGAAGAAGATTCTTGCAAATATTTGGGCGTTCACGTAAGAAATTTTATGAAATGGAGTAGTCATATAGGATGTGTAGTTTCTAAAGCTTACCAATCCCTGCACTTTGTAATGAGAGTATTAAAAGGAAGTAGTACCTCTGCTAAAGAATTAGGATATTTGTCACTTGAAAGACCTATTATGGAATACGCCTCGGCGGTTTGGGATCCATACCAAGTAGGGCTCATAAATGAGTTGGAAATGGTACAAAGAAAGGCCGCTAGATTTGTGCTCAGTGACTTTAATCCCAGGAGCAGTGTGAGCCGTATGTTAAAGAAACTTGGGTGGGAATCACTGGAGGCTAGGAGGATGAAATCTAGACTCTGCGCTATGTACAACGCGTATACAAATCAACCAGCATGGGGTGAGCTTAGCAAACGTATGGAAAAGCCTACTTACATGGGTAGGAGCGATCACCCTTTCAAAGTTAAGGGCCGACCACAGCGAACAAATTATGGTAAATATTCTTTCGTAAACCGTGCCATTGATAATTGGAACTCTCTACCTGCCGCAGTCTTACAGCCTTTTCCCAAACATATGGGTGCGTTTAAGAAAAGACTGACTATTTGTGTAAATACTCCAGTTTAATTGTTAGTGAATTGTTATGTACAATTATTAATTTGTTATGTATATCTAATTTGCCACCGGGGGACACACCCCCAATTGCAAATAAACGAATGAATGAATGTCTTATGATTTTGAGCCCTTCCACCTTGTCTCTTGTACACACGCGATGTCAATGCGACGGTTCTTGAGAGTATCTGCAAGTTCACGGCTTCTTCCAGCGAGCGTTCCAATATTGAGAGTGGCTAATCGTAGTTCGGGGACTCGCTTCGTTAGCCCACTCCGTCCATGAGCGGGTAGCTCTTGCCCATTTCTCACGTCGCTCGGGTGAGGGTGACGCGCGTCGCCTGCGGGGTACGCCTTAACCTTTGGATTCATATCAGTATGCGTAACAACCATAATTAGTTTGATATGACGAGAAATGTTCCAACCGGTGTGTCGCATCACCTGACGTCGGATTTTATCAGGCCATTCCTTACCTGGAGAACAGACGCCTTTGGTAGCCGCCCATGACCTGGACAACAGACGCTACCTAATGGATTTCAGTGGCATTTCCTGCATTGTGGGTCCATCACCCTCTTAAGAGAGCTCCTCCGTCCGAAGCCGTTGACCCTCTTAGAGAGTCGGGTTATTTTCCGCCGCCCAACATTCGGCGTAGATTCGCTGTCTGTATGGTCAAATCTAATACCAGAGCAAGGAATACCCGGCCAGGCTATGCAAAAAAGCAACATGACTGAATAAAACATCAGTCCACAAAATAACATCAAAAACTCAGCTTAGACAGCTGTAAAAACAAGGTGAGCCAAAATTTCACCTTAAGACATATTAATCTGAATCAAACAAAAAAAAATAAAAAAATACCAAAAAATCAAAAATAAAACAGGTTTTTATGTGTTGCGTGCTAGGTCAGAGAACTAAAGATAATGAGTACTTTGACGAGAATTCATTCCCGTTCGAACAATCTAATAAGTTATGAATCCCCGTTCTACGGATTGGAATCACGACAATATGGGAATACACAATGAAATGGCTAACACTTAAATAAACATGCTGACATAGTCTAACCCTTCTACAAAATAGGCAATAATACACGAATTTTATTTTACACTACATAGCAGCCGAACTAGAGGTCCTAAGCTCCACAAATCAACATACGAGAACACAGGTTAGCCGTTTGCCACCTTAAAATGACATCTTAAAGTCTTGGCGAAAACAAATCAAGCAACAACAGAATATAAACAGGCCTCAACAGGCGTAAAACAATTACATTACACTACGATAAATATGGCCGGAAAAGTATTAGATAAGTGGCATGAATAACTCCCATAAATTAAATCAACTCATTATAATCTTTCTGGCCTGACATTTAACTATTAACCAGCACGAAGAATGCGTAGCGCGAACCAGCTACGGCTTATCAACATTCTCAATATGTGTATGGCTGTCAATCAAGCGCTCCCCTAATTGTGCCTGGTGTGTGCCTGACAAAATAACCCAAGTCTGCACGGCCTTGAGTGTTGAAGAACAGCCTCCAGTGGCTTCCTGAAATCGCGACATTTATCAAATTAAACACAATAATATTTTCTTGAAAAAAAAAATGCACATTCAATCATCAGCAATTATGCTCCTCGGGTTACATAAGCCGGAATAAGTAGCAACAGTAGTGGAACGCCATGTCCCTAGCTGCTCACTATCGAAGATTCACACATATGGCACACACACCTGTCGAAGCATGACCATTGACCCTCGCTCATGCATCAAACCAAGAATAGAATTACCATGTCAGAAATGACAACTTCACAACAAGGCTAATGACATCTAATACGGTAAGGCAGACGACCTTCCGTGTCACAACAAAGGTTGTACAAAGTAAAACAAAATAGCACAGCCTGAATAATTATAATTATTACAAACGGGAACTCCCCCCCTCCTGTCTAATATTACTTCCTATCAAAGATTCATTTATCACCAGGTTCTAATCTTTCCGCCATCAAATATCTCCCTGGTACTATGGATTCATGCGCGCAAGGTGACATAAAAACAAGCACTCTAATTAAACAAGAAAAATGCAAAAGCCGCAAGAAAAATCACACACAAATAAAATACTGTCAAAAAAATTGTCACGCGATGCCAAGAAAACTAATATGTCAGCAAAATCAAAAATCTACATTTTTAAAAAATTAGCAAAGCAAATATTTACAACAAATTCCCAATATTGCGCGTAACCCGCCCCGACGAAATTAATATATTAATTTGGTACTCATCACTTCAGTCTGCCTGGTGCCATGATGACCCCCGGTCATCGTCCCATCATAGAGACCTAGCCCATCATGGTCTTCATCGTGCCTGATGAACCATATATCTTCATTCCTTCACGTCCGTTGGCGAATATCTTGCTGTAGAAAAATTATTAGTATTATTATTAGCAAAATTTATCCACCTAACTAGACTGCATTATCAACTACTAAATTCACTGACAAAGTCCTATGCAGTACGGCAAAACTTGCCCTAATTATTGTGGAGGTGTATCCACCTAACATACACTGAAAATAACACAACACATGCTGCTTCGCACACAACACAAAGTAATATTCCAAAACCTAAGTGCTATCATTGCACTTCGCAAAAAGTTAAAGTATCAGCGTGCTACACACGCTTCGAGTTTCACCCTAAAATAGTCTTCAGATTCACAAAATAGAATAATAGTCTGTCCTCACGTCGTCGTATTTATATGATATGGCACAAATGTTAGTGGAAGGAGAATGGAGCTCCTCAATAAATCTTGATATTGTCCTACGGACTTCGGAAACATCTCATTGAACTCATAAAAATCAGCACATCACACTGGTGTTCGCGTGCAAAATGTTCGATCGTAGGGTCACCCACTTCTTGATTTTGCGGGCAAAATAAATTCCCGCTTAAAGATGCGTCATATATCTTATTGGCTCTTCATTCAAATGATTGAAAGTATCACTTGCTGGACTCCTCCTCCTCTGTGACGTAGAACACTATCTCTTCTCTTGTCTGACGACCCTTCGCTCTCTGTCTACCTACTCCAGAACAAGGAAAAATCACTGACCACAGCTTCTAGACAAAGGAACGAACTTCCAGGTCACACCTGCTCTCCAATTCTCAGAATCAACTAAATATAGCTCGGCCTATTGTTCCAACTGGTGACAGTAGCAATTCATATTGTCCTTCCAAACAGCCTGCTCTTGCGAAATATGACATGAACTTTCCTCAACTGTGCTGGTTCAGAGCTGTAGAAATATATTACGTGAATACTTAAACATGCCTTAATATAAAAGGGTACAATATCGATTTTGTATACGGGAACTGGCCTAGCCTTTCATAGGAATTCCCTTTACAGTCAAGTAGGCGTATTCATAACTAATTTAAAACTCAATTCCACGCAGGAACATTATCGAAAAAAGCCAAATATTAATGGAGCATAAAAATTACTTCCATATTATTACCGGCAAGTGAAAATAAGTAACTGTCTTTACTCTAAATATCTGTGATTGTAATAGCTGTGTGGCTAGCCCCTTGGCCTGCGAATCATGAGGTCCAGGGTTCGAACCCCAGTCCCGACAAATGTTTTTGCTACCATATTATCGATGCAAAAGATATCTATCATAACATTATGCGTCATTTTAACAGAATCCACATGAAATTACGATTTATCTAATTTTAAATACAATAGTTTGCACCAAGCAGGAGTTGGGAAATTTGATTGTATTGAACATTATTTCTAGTAGTCTATAGATAGGCTAGAAATTATGGTTTCATTCCGCCTCTTAATTTACAATATAATACGTGATGTTTGTTCAAACAAGAGTGACAGTAGCATATCTCCAATTCAATGTACAGTATACATTCATCATAGTATCAGTGTTAAGGCCCCAGGGTCCCTACACCCTTAGGACCTTACGCACCCTCAATGGAAATATGGAAATACGCCACTGAACCTGCAGACGGCTATACAGCCACATACATCTTTCAAATATAAATCCAATCTACTCGACTACGCTTCTAGCCCAACATCAATACACCCTTTCACCCAATAAAAACATCCCTTAGGCTAAATCATGAGCCTCTACAGTACATTTCTTTAAACTCCAAGCTGGCACAGTTACCACAGCAGTCAGCCAACGCTTGAGCAACACCATAGCAATTACAGAGTATTGGATCTAGCACACCAACATTGGGTAATGCTGACCAAGCAACTCCAAAACACATAAGAAGGACGCCTCAGAAGACCCATCACCTGTTGTTTGCCGGAGGCCTTGACCGTCTGAGCTGTGACCGTCCTGCCAGGGGTAAGTGTGTACCAGATTCCTAAAACTTGTATTTTGTACTCCTTCCCACTTGAGACCCAATTATTAATTGTACTTTATAACATTGATTACACGTTCCCAGTTAAAGGAAGGCTTTCTAATTATCGCTGGGATTAATAAACCAGCAGCTTCTTTGATCACAGACAAGTTGCAGACATTTATTTACACACATCACTTTACTTCCCAGTCCCCCACCTGACATCCTGAATTACCAGGGTCCACAATTATGGAATTGCTGTGTAAGACTTCTCCAGCTGCTAGCCTTGAAGTGCTCGACCGTCACGCGTACCTTCGCGTGGTCAGCAGTTAGTTAACTGCTCACATACAGCGTTTGCTTTAGAGACCAATAGCTCCGTTTATGCTACGCACCCCCTAGATTACGGTCTCACACAAATAGAGCTCACCCCCAATTCCCCCAACACTCTCTCACACTCGGAGTTTCCACACCTCAGTGGAAACTCGTCCATTCGAACAGCACCCCCCCCCCCCCCTAAATTCAACAGTTTACACACTTGTTCGTCCATTCCCCCAGCTCCCGGACAGAACAAATATTGGTGGAGGCGGAGGGTAGTTCCCATTCAGTAGGGGGCTTAAACAACAAGCCCTGGAACTAACCGATTCCAGTACCTAGAGCAGCCAAGCAGAAAATAGCGAATTTTTTTTCTTAGAGCTACGCCACGAGAAAAATTTTACGGGGCCCGCATTATTTGACATTAAAAACTCCCCCCCCCCCCAGCCTTTAGGGTATTTATGTGTTGAGATCATTTTTACGGCAAAGATAAAGAGCTACGAAGTAAGGGATTTTTTTTTGTGTGAGCCTAGTACATTATTAGCACACGATCCCCAATATATAGTTACACAGGCAATACATCAACACTCACAAATTACATTCAGAGGTTTACTGACTTTTTCAAAGCAAGCAAGTCCACCCCAAAGATAGAATTTATTTTGGAATAAGAAATTCTTTGTAAAAGTGGTAGTTAAGATAATTGGCGTTACGCAGGCCACAGTAATATATTATCCCCCACACTACACTTACACGGCAACACATAGTTATCATACACTTATACAGTATGGCACCGCGCGCAGAAGCAACAGTGGTTATGTCATAAGAGCGACAGGGGGACACCAATATTATTTACTTTGCTAAAAAAGGTACCAAAGCCGTATTCAAAGGCAACAGACACAAATACAGGCACCCCAAACAAGGTTAGGAGCAATACAGGCCAAACGGACACGCACCCCATCGGAGGATAAAAAAGCGCAGCTTAAATGCGCACACGAACATCTGCATGAAAAACACAGACACCTGAATGCGGACCATATTAGAAGTAGCAGAATACACGACCGGTTGAATACGGTATACGGTCCACTAAATCCCAACACAACCCTAGAGAGAATAAGGGTGCATTACGGGGTGTTATATGCCCATTATAGGGAGCTCATTCGCGAACAGGCACGCATCAATCTCGCGGCCATAGAATAATATAGCAAAAATGGCCACAGACATCCGGCAGATAAACGCTTCCGGAGCGAGCACATTAGTTAGACACCCTCACATAAGGGCAAAGTATAGCAAAATTACACTAAATTACAGACAGACAACATGTCATGGGCATTATAGCGAGCACGACTGTAAACCCCATGGAGGAAATAGGACAGCTAACCAAAAAGCTTGCAGAAATGACAAGTGCCACAACAGACAACACGAAGGGGGAAGGAGTATGCCGTGGCCCCGGTAAGGGAGCCTGCTACTCCGGCCTCGCATACGGGACAAACACGAACGATTACACGTCCTACAGCAGCGGTTCAAAGGGCACCTATGCCAGAACCTAGGCGACAGGTAACACCAACCCCCTCAGGCCAAACCTACAGGAGGGTGCTGCTATCAACCCCTAAACACACACATTACACAAACCAATACACAGCGGGCGCACATAAACAGAACACACGGGAAAATAGGAGAACTTTGCTTCCCACCCCCACGGGCCACTTACACAGAACGATACAACACAACCCTCCAGACACTAATAGGGCAGTGCGGCGCGAAATTAGCCCATCAGGCACGCGCGCACCTCAGCCAACAAAGGGGAACTACGGTGCACAAGGGCCCAAACTTACCCTACTGAAAACACCCAAGGGAAACAGTGAGGAACGACCCCAGTGGCTACCAGAGGCTTACGCCATGATTGCAGGGCGAATTCAATTACCCCGCCGAGCGATGGCGCTCAGGCGGTAGTAAAATTCATTGACCAGAGAAAATACACTTTAATAGGCAGATATGGCAACCCGGATAATCACCAATTGACATGGCATACCAAAAATCGAACCCAAGGTCCCATGGGAGACAGACACTCACACGCACAGCGATGTAGGGCCACACAACTACACATTTTTGATAAACACTGACCATCACGAAAACATATTTTCACCAGAGACCATGTCCCCAGTATACCTATATGTGTATATATCTGAATAGTGAAAGTATACTCTACAAATGTATGGGACGCATGATTATTACATGTCTTATTTGTATACCACATTCCAAACACTGTACTATACTCCAAAACAGAGATTTTTAAGCACAGTTTCGGCAGAAAAGGCGAGGGAAGGTAAATAGCCTGCATTAAAACAGGGAAAGGGCAGACCCAAAAATTATATATTTACAAGTAATTATGTATATGTGTTATATGTACACCAGAGATTTCATATGGTATATACTCAATGTCATTCACAGCGCACACATGTGTAACAGTAGGTTCTTTCACACACAAATTTAAGTAAACTGACACCGTACCATGCTGAAATATAGCCCAAGTTAGACTCAATAGGCGTGGCATGGCAAAATCGAAGCCAGGGCCGTGGACACGAAGAGTAGACACCGACACAGGTGACATTGCACGGACAACATATTCACACATTTATACATGACTTATGGAATAGGGTCACATCCATACATGCGCTTACAGCCCACATATTATTTAAATAAGAGGCCAGGCACATACAGAGGCTGCCGGACGAAGATTCCGACAGACAAGCCTATAGACATACATTTACCCAGCCACAGGGGTTAGGTATGTATTCTTAATGTATTCCTAAATGTTATGGAGAGTGTGTCTATAACAATACGTGTCCTAGCAAACTTTCAGCGGGAGGACACGGTAAAGCGCACATTCAAGAAAGCCAAAATATAGGATGCGGACCGCGGGTACCTAACCCAAACACAGGAGATAGTTAGGATCAAAATAGCCAGCAACACCTAGCTAGGAAGTACGCTACTGGAAGAGCCATAAATACACATACATGGTTACACTAGTTCACACAGACAGACACAATAAAAACAGGTGTACATGCAGGGTAAAAGCATCCGTAACAAAGGTCTGGAAACACTACAAGTGGGTGCAGCAGAAAGGTTTTTACACACAGTAGTAGAAAGGCTGACACCATTAGTAAGGCCCGGCCGCAGTTATGATTGCGCGGCACGAGGGCAATGCAAACATACAGCTATGCTAACAGGATGTACTCGCCACAACACGGTTACTCGAAACTATCGCCGAATTAGCGAAAGCCGACGCACGAACACTAAGCGGAAGAGATAGCTACCAAGGTTTAACAGCACTCTCACTGCACGACAGTAAAACCATAATCATTCACGCCATTTCACACACTGACAGAATGCCCGAAATCACGATACGAGGGACGTTTAGCAGTTTACATATAATTACAATAAGGAGACATTTTGCCACATAGACTTCAGACCTGCAATGCAAGGCACGGGGAGTGACACCAAAAACGTATGGAAACAGGGCACAGGGGTAGCAAGGACTAAAGTTACCCAATGACACCTTGTTACGAAATACACTACAAGAGGCCACACAGGGAAATATACAGTAACACCAGCAGACACGAGCAGACATAGAACACAGGGGTTATACGAGACCAGGAGTCCGGATTCCAAGTAAAAACGGACGCCCCGAGAGGCAAAAATGGCGACCGACTGAAGATCAGTCAGCCCCAGAAATACACAGATCATCCGACCCGGGATGTCGCAAAAACTCGCACAGACAAATACACACAAAATAGACCCGTACGGGACGGACATCGCATACAGATGCGGCCGCCTCCCAATAAAAATCAGGGCTCGCAACACGAAATGGGAAATACAGCCCAAAATAGGTATTCCATGGAGAAATACACATTTTCACACACAGACACACAGTACACAAACATATATCAATAAAATAGCAACACATTTCGAGCAAACCCACTATTCAGTAGAAAGTGGGAACACCACATTTTAAAAATGACCGAAGTAACAGGTACAATACTGGCACATATACTGGGAGGTGGAAATTAGACCAGCACCAGGCCCAAGGCGACCATAAAAAGGGTAAAACTAGGGAAATGGACACCAGGATACAAAAGGCTAGAAGAGGCAAACCTTGAAAAAATCTAGGAATATTTATTTTTTTCTTTCGCAGGATAACACATTTCAGGCCAATACATGGCAAAATACGCACAGCGGCACGAAACCACGTATTGTTTGCATTTCCACACGAGGCTCGGGAAACCAGTAACACATTGCCGTAATGAAAACACAAACTATTGCGGACGATGCATGCAATAAATTCTTTAGACTACCGACAACTCTCATACACCGGAAGGAATTTCAGCTTCGCATTGTACACACATAACGTCACACAAAATATGCTGACAGTCAGTAAACAAACATACTCACTGGAGGCATAAAATGCAACACTGCCTACTTGCATAATTACATGACTCAATATTATTATTAACGGATCACTACATTTCCAACCGAATACTTGAACGTCTGGCAAAATAGAATAAATCACAATGGGCACCATTGCCTTAAGTTGCTCACGTCACTCCAGACAGGCTTGCAGAAGCCGGCCACGGGATTGGCACTGACAATACATATTAATGAACACTCTTACACGCGCACAGATAGAGCCGACTCAGGTAGCATGATGCACTCACACAACACGCCGGCCCAATAAGCGAGCGTGTGCGGCAGCCACGATACCCACTTGAGGCCACGGACGTCTCCAGCCCGTACACACTCAACACATAAGGCGGTCGATACAATGGCGCATGGGCACACAGATAATTGAACAGGAGGGCAGATAAATATTACGCCCTACAATAGATAATACACCCCCCAATTGTAAGGGAGGACCACATTATAGAACACAGGAATATTCGCAACGTCATAGCGCTGATAAAGACCTTAGCATAGAGGCGCAAATAGTAAATGGACACACACGACAGTGCGAGGGCACAAAGGATACAGATATCAATAAATAGAGGCATAAATAAAGACTGCGAATAGAAGCTATGAATAGAGGCTACAAATAGAAGCTACCCATAGAGGCTGTAGAAGGTCATAAACGAAGATCAAGGATGCCCACAAACCAGATAGGCAGGCCATAGAGAAATAAACGCATACATGCTACACAATTATTATAGTAGCCATATTTTGAAGGGTGCTAAGCGCAATCCCCAATGATACTCTTAATTAAATAGGGGTAGCCGTGAACGGTAAAACCCACAAGTTATATAATCGACAGTGAAAGGCGCGGTGGTGCTACCCAATGGTATAGTTATATTCTAATGGAGATAAGGGATGATAATCCCACAGCGACAGTGAGCGAGGAGCTATAATAGACATTATTCACCATGAGGCATCTATAGGAAATACAGACGCCCAGTGAGCGCGTATTTCAATGGCGGAATTAAATAGGACAATAACATAACAGGACCAAGTGAGAACGATCAGTAGTAAAAGGCACTAATAAAAGAGCACTAAATATAATAATACGCACAGTTTCCCCCAGACACCACATAGATAAGGATCCATACCACACATCCCTTCAAATCCCACCCCATATCACACTGCACACACACAATAATTGTGGGGCATCCCGGCGGTCACATATAAGGGTCCCGCTGCAGCCCCAAAGCACCCTGCTCTCACCTGAGATAAGGGGTGATCAGAAAACAATTAACAAACGCTAGTACGTCCCTATGTATATAAAGACGGCGGCCACAGACACTAACAGATATTTTCGTAATAATTCCCGCATGATACACTTCTAGAATTATTAATCCCACACAAAAAAACTTCCCTTAGTTGAGCAGCAGCCATCCACGCTCAAAATCCATCCGGACGCATGTACATCCCATCCACACAACCAGGTTCGTATTGATATTATACCTGCATGCGATATTTGAATTTTAAAACACCCGGGGAAAAACCAACCCCATCCAGTAAGTTAAAACATCCCTACAGTATTACCGACTCAAGGCCACAGTGAGTTACAGAGTCCAACTATGCTATACCCTTCCATACCCATACGGTATATCCCGATAAAAATAACACCCTAGCGGACCTCGCTAACCATACCTTACGCAACCAAGGATCCCACTAACATGTCCATATTACTTACTTACTTACTCCATGGCGCTACAACCCGGGGTGGGTTTTGGCCTCTTGGACAACTGCTCTCCATGTTGGTCTATCCATCGCCTTGCTCCTCCATCCTCTCACACCCATTGCGACGAGATCTGCAGTCACACCATCCAACCATCTCTTCTTAGGACGTCCTTTCCTCCTCCTGGAGAATAGCCTCCCTTTCAACATTCTCTTGGGCATCTGGCTCTCCGGCATCCTCTCTATATGTCCCAACCATTGGATTCTCTGTGCCTTTATAAACTTTACGATATCTTGTTTTCCAATCAATTCGTTTAGTTCATGGTTATATCGTATTCTCCATCCATCTTCCTCTCTAACAGGGCCATATATTCTTCGCAGTATTTTCCTCAAAACACTTCACAGTATTCTCATCATCCATAGTTAATGTCCAAGCTTCAGAGCCATAGGTCACTACTGGTCTTATCATTGTCTTATATATCTTCATTTTGGTTGTTCGCGATATAAGTTGATTCCTGAGCATCTTGATGTTTGCATAGTATGCTCTGTTTCCAGCCTGTAATCGATCTTTAATACAGTTTGTCATATCACACTGGTTGTTAATAAGTACTCCTAGATACTTAAGTTGTGTCACACCCTCAAATGTCTTATCGCCTATTTTAATATCATGCGGGGCTCTTCTTGTGTTAGATGTGGACATTACCATGCTCTTAGTTTTACTCTCATTCACTAATAACCCAATATTTGTAGCCTCTTTCTCTAATTCTAAATATACTCTTTTCAGTGTACGCTTCTCTCTTGCTATGATCACTACATCATCTGCATAAGCACAGATCTGACTTGATTTGTTAAAAATAGTGTCTCCGTGGTCCACTTTACTGATTGCTTTATGTAGTGCAAGGTTAAAGAGTACTGCAGACAATCCATCTCCTTGTTTTACACCCATATTAATTGTAAAGGGTTTGCTCAGCTTATTTCCATTTTTCACTCGTGCCCATGTGTTATCTAGAGTCATCCTTATCAGCCGGATTATCTTTCCAGGTATCCTCATTTCTCCTAGTAATTCATATAGTCTTTCTCTACATACACTATCGAAAGCTTGTTTAAAATCTATAAAGAGCATGTGGAGGTAAATATCATGTTCATAAAACTTTTCCATCATCTGCCTAATTACAAAGATTTGATCCGTTGTACTCCGGTTGGGTCTAAAACCACACTGATATTCACTCAGAATTTCTTCTGAAAATATCTTCATTCTTTCTTTCAGGATACCTGATAGGATCTTTTAAATAATATTCAATAGAGTAATTCCTCTGTAATTCTCACATGCTAGTTTATCTCCTTTCTTAAATATAGGACATATTATTCATCCCCTCCATCCATTTGGCATGTTCTCTTCTTCCCATATTCTTTCCAATAGTTTATGTATTCTATCTTCCAATGCCGCCCCTCCATATTTTATCATTTCTGCTACTATACTGTCTTCCCCTGGTGATTTGTTGTTTTTCATTTTTCTTCATTACATTTGCCACTTCAAATCTTGTAGGATTCATAATACTTGCATTCTCATTCTCTGATTCTGTAGGCCTCGTAATACATGCATTCTCATTCTCTGATTCTGATCTAATTACTTCTTGTCTCTCGTTTTGTTGCATATGTTGTTCAATTTCTGGCTCTACACTTTCACTTAGAAGTTCCTTAAAGAGTTCATACCATCTATCTAACACTTTGTCCTCATCATTCAGTATCATCCCTTGTCTATCCTTCCATCTTCTTTTCCTATGTTGGAAACCTTTCCCCATTTTACCAATTGCCGCATAGAATTTTCTTACTTCACTTCCCTGGTTTAATTCTTCTATTTCTATAAATTGTTTCTTTATGTGTTCCTTTTTCTTTCTTCTACATACTTTTTTGGCATTCAACCTCAGTTTCCTATAATGTTCACAGTTGCTTCTTGTTTCTCTCAAGATCATCTTTTCTCTTGCTCTATTCTTCTCTTCTATTGCTTCCCTACACTCTTGATCAAACCATTCATTCCGGGTTTGCTGCCTCTTTCCGATTATTTCTTCTGCAGCCAGTTTAGCTACTTCCTCTATTTTCTTACACTCTTCATTGAGATCATCTGTCTCTTTTTCTTCTTCTAATTTCTTTTGTATTTCTCTCTGATATTCCTCCTTAATTCTTTCATCTCCTAGTCTTTCAACGTTTATACTGTTCTTCCAGGTTTCAGATTCTGTTTTCGTTTTAGCCAGCTTTTCTCTAAGTACTGCTTTGACTAGATAGTGATCTGAATCACAATTTGGTCCTCTACAACTCCGCACATCTATAATTGACGACGAGTATCTTGCATTGATTAACACATGGTCCATTTGATTCACGGTTGTAGAATCCGGAGCCTTCCAAATACCTAGATGTATTCGTTTATGTGGGAAACATGTGCTTTTGATCACCATATTGTTCCTGATGGCAAAATGCCCAAGTAGTGTGCCATTATGGTTACTAACATCATGTAGTGTATGTTCCCCTGTACATCTCATCAATAGATCCTTCCCAATCTTTGCGTTAAAGTCACCCATTATTATCAATGTATCGTATCTCTGTATCTCACCGCATATCTGTTCCAATTGTTCATAGAATTCTTCCTTCTCATCCTCATCTTTCTCTTCAGTTGGTGCATACACTGACAATATGGATATGTTCCTGAATCTTCCTTTGATGCGCAATTTACAAAATCGTTCATTTATGGCTCCATATTCCATAATACTATTCCTTACTGACTTGGATACCATAAATCCTGTACCATGGTGTCCTGTTCTGCTATTTGGACCACTATACAATAGTGAATATTCCCTTTTATCTATCCTTCCTTGACCTTGCCATCTTACCTCTTGTAACGCTACAATGTCTAAATTAAATTTAGTTATCTCTTCTCCTATTTCATTCATCTTTCCTGGTCTCAACATCGTTCTTACATTCCACGTCGCAATATACAAATCTCTTTTCCGTAATCCAGGCCGAGGTTGTCTTCTGTTAAATCCGTCCTTCCGAGGCAATTGTCCTTGTTTCGTAACAGGTTCTTTTTTATGGTGTGGGGTTGTTAGTCCCACGTCCAACCCCCAACCTGGAGGGCCAGAGTATCCCGTTTAGTCTGGATCATCACCTTCGACCTGTTCGGCTTGGGAGACCCTACCAGTAGCTAAGCTACCGCCGGCATAGCTCTCAGGATCATTTGACCACGCAAGCTCCACCACCGCGTCAAGGTAAGGATACCATTGGTGGAGACATGTCCATATTATATTAGAAAAAATACTAGCGTGAGAAGTCTGATGAGCAATAGTGTGCTGAAGCAGCCTATGCATTTATTATACGCCCTACAATCACTTACACACAAGTAGGATATATAGGCCGAAGCTGGCACAGGGGTTAATGGGCAAGATGGCCGCCGCGCGCAACCAGCCCTATGTTATTCTTATGGAGAGGTCATTCAGAGCTGGCACAGGGGCTAATGGGCAAGATGGCCGCCACGCCCTGAGGCCGTCAATGACGTCACAGGGAGAGATCGGCCGTGTAGTTGCCAAATGGAATATTTATTATTATTATTATTATTAGGTAATTATTAATTGATATTGTATAATCAAGACCAGCCTTATATTGTCCACCTCTTGGTGTAGTGACTAGCATTCTTGGCGGTCATTCCTGAGGTTCGATTCCTGGCTCTGCCAAGAAATTGAATTTCTGGTCTCACGAGTGGAACGGGGTACACTTAGTTTTGTAAGGCAAAAGTGAGAAAATGTGGGTTTTAATTCATACCTCTGCCATTCAGCCTAACCCAACTTCATTTAACCTCATCTAACCTAACCTAACCTAACGTAACCTAAACTAATTTCAAAGTCAGAGCAAATATGAGAGCAAATGGGAGAGCACGAATAATAAACTTAGTTATAACCTAACCTAACCTAACCCACAGAAACCTCATTTAAAGATTTTAGATTTTACATTTTAACATTTTAATTTTTTTTTTTTTTTTTTTGTATTTTAGATTTTAGTTTTTTTTTAGATTTAACATTTTAAATTTAATATTTTTTGATTTTAGATTTTACATTTTACATTTTCCGAAAAGAGTAAACTACAAGGTCACATACCTAACCTCACCAAACCTAACTTAAGCTAATGCAAAGGCTAATGCACATACACAAAGTATATAAGGGCACTTGCAACTATCCTTATGCTAGTTTTATAGGCTACTGTACAACATGATCACTACCCCAACCGGCTATATTTTTTTATTTGTTGTTTACACATATGTCAATATTCCAATTTCCCATTTTCAGTCTTTTTTTAATGTCAGTTTTAAGTTTTTCAATTTCATAATATGGAAACATGGATTTTGCATTTTGTTGTTTACATATTTATCAATTTCCCAATTTCCCCATTTACAGTTCTTAAAATGTCAATTAAAATTTTTCAATTTCATGATATAGAAACATGGATTTTTCCAATTTGTTGTTTACACATTTGTCAATTTACCAAATTCCCATGTACAGTTTTTAAAATTTCAGTTTAATGTTTTTTTCTATTTTGTCAATATGGAAACATGGATTTTACAATTTGTGTTTTACATGTTCATTTTGCATTAGGAGTGGAGAGAGGTGGGTAGTAATTAAAAATGTACAAGCAGTGTCCATACAATATTTTTTATTTAAAATACATGTACACTATTTACACATAATACATTTTTATATATATTCTTTTTTGTTATAAATTGTACAGTTGTTTCTATTTTGTTTTCTATTTTATTTATTTTTGATTATGAATGCCATTTTTTATTTTTGTTTTTCTTTATTTTTGTAGTGCTATTGTTTTATTTCCTAAATTGTTTTGTTTTATGTATTTGCTAGTTGCATCCAGAAGATTTTGATATTCATAACATAACTCTTTAGGCATTGTTAATGAATGAGTAATGGCCATAGGCATGTGTACCTATACCATCAGCATCAATCACTCTTTTATCATCACCAGGACACAAAGCAATTTTGTTTAGTCTTATAGATGATATGTCAAGTTGTTTAGAAGCTATAATGTTCATGGGTATTCTTTTTGCATTGTTTTTCATGACACAATCCTTATATTCTTGAAAGCTTCTACAATTTTTGACAACACCTCTGCTAATACCTTTAATCTTCTTGATTTCTTTACCATTTATGTCTAAAGCATATATTTTAGCTCTAAGTCCAACAAATGCATTTATAATTTGTCCACAAGCCTCGTCTTTTAAATTTCCCCAACGTTTTCTTGTTTGATGTAGAGTAACATATGTGATTAGTAGGATAATCTGATGTGTCCAGGTGTTCTAGGAAATCCAAATTGTCTTGATATACATCTGGGGTGTTAACCAAATAAATGAACGAGTCGGTATCCATATACATGAGTTTAAGATTGTTCATGCCATAATAGGGTAGCAGGACATCGTAGTGGTGGGAATCCGTGAGAGTTTTTGAAATATCCAGTATACACATTCCAATATATATAGGCTTATTGAATACAATGTTACGTTTAGCCATTTGGAAAGCAGCTAGGTTAGGACCATAAATTGTTCTGTCAATAAATGTCGGCTTTGCTATTAGCTTTTCTGCCTTTTTGCCGTCAGTCACAAGACGTATGTCTATTCTTTTACGAATAATTTCCATTGTTTTTCCAAAAATGGAATTGTTGAATAATTTGTACAGATTTTTTTCAAAATCATTTTTGGCTTGTTTTCGAAGGTTGTTATTAAAATCAACGTATGCCTTTAGCCAAGGTCTTTGTTTAGACTTTAACACACGATGAATTTTTATCAATTTTATTCCATGATCTAAAGCCTGTTTTAATGCCATGTAGTGAACAACATATCGCCTTCGATTTCCAAGATGAGGAATTAGTTTTTTCAGAGACAAATCCTTAGGTTGTGCACACTCTGGTAGGAAAGGTAAATCGTTGTGTAGATCATGAAGGTCAGATGGGTAATCAACATCAACGTCTAGAATGTATCCCACAGGATCGTCTTCCTTTAATTTTTCTATATCAACAGTGTCTGGAGAAACCCACTGAAATCCACCATAAGGAAGGGAGTGGTACATAGCCCACCCGTATTGGTTGTTGGCATCATCATAGGTAATAAACTGCGATGGTTTCTCAGAATCATAGGTTTCCATGTATTTATTTTTAGCTTCAGCATACCGATGAGACTCTTGGCATATGCCTCCACGTATTCCAGACTCGATTAGAAGAATCTGATCGTAATCATGTAGCAATTCCAGTTCAATTCCTGTGTAAAGGAGCATTGCCTCGAAACTTAAACCAGGCGAAGTAAAAAAAGTTTGCAGCATCCACTCGGTGTGTTTCTAGTGTTTTGTTTCTAAACGTTTCAAAGCTGTCTGCAAGAAGGAGTACATCTGAAGTTAGGTAGAGGTCACTATATTCCCCTAGAGTTTTAATGTTGAACTGTTTCCAGACATTTTTGGCATGTTCATAGTCTTCTTGACTAACATTTTCTTGACTTAATTTGTTAAAGAATGCATCTTTTGGAGGTAAACACGTTTCACTTAACTTTTCCCACGAGTCAATGTAGTCATAACAAAATACCCCTTTGCGAGTCATGAGCATTGCATTTTCTTTTCCAAAGTAATTGTCTGTTTCAGGTTATGATGTTAAGTTGGAAAGTAAGTTTTCCAAACTACTCGGCATTAACCGAAACGTGTCCACAAATCTAAGCTTAATATTTCCTACATATTTGGTAAAGAAAATGTACTTTTCTTCGGAGTTCGCGATAACATCCACTCTCTCAGTAGTACATCCTAATTGCTATACAATTAAATTTGCGTCGTAGCCACTCATATTATGAAGAAACACAGGAACGGGGTTACGTGTTTTACACCTCAAATTACAGTTATTGTGAGCACTTCCACGGTATTGCCCTGTAATATGGCAGTGGTCTCGAACTTTCCAGTCCTGTTGGGTAAATGGTTTTTGACACAAATAACAGGTTTCAGAACATTGGAACTCTGCTTCTTGATCCTCAGTTAAAGCCTTTGGAACATGTAAGCTGTAAAGGCGATCGATTTCATTAGCTATTGAAATCAAACAGTCCATAAACTTTTCTGCAGCGTCAGGTCCACGATAAATAAGAGGTTGGCTTGGAAGGTTTGTCTTAATGTGTTCCACAGCAGGTGAGGTTTTAACGTATATACCAAAGCTCATAGGAACATGACTCTGGTATGGCACTGTATAACTTGCTTCAGGATTGGGTAGACATGTTTGATAGGGTAAGCGTATACTTTCAAAATCAGCATAGATAACGTAAGGTATTCTCAGCATTTTTCCCACGTTTAAAAATGTAATGGGGTTTTAATAGACATTTCAACCCTAGCAATGTCATGCTGGACACACAAAGCTCTATGTTCTTTCAATTTTTCTATTCCTTGTTGTCCATATCGATTATCAAATTGTGTAAAACACCGTTTACACGTATATATATTATTTCCATGGTGAGTAATCTGATGTCCTACTAGTGTATCAAAATCTTTGATAAAGACGTAGTGGTTCTGGCCGGATGATGAACTTAGCAGAAGGAGGTCACGTTGGTCTTGCAGCTCTTGATCCACAACCTTTAGAGGGAACAGTTTATTGTCTTGTTCCAATCCAAATACATTAATGGATATATCGTTGGCTTTTTCAAATTTGGGAATGCCAGCTAGCGATGTAGAAAACGATATTACAGAAAACTCATACTTGTTGTCCAGGTCCTTGTATTTACTAATGCGATGAGCATTCTTTTTAACCAAAATGGCATACATAAAACACTTTTCAAGTTTTCAGGATTAATGGAGGCTTTTCTTGCTTGTATAGCTGCTGGTAATGGAATATATGTGCTGCTACGCAAGGGATTGTACTTATTTATTTTCAATCGTACTCCTTCCACTGCTAACAAAGCCCAATTACTGCCTTTCAGCTCAGATTCCTCCATTTCCGTAGTTAAATTTGTAAATTGTGTTTCCAAGAAACTACTTAAGTCTGTTTCCAAAAATAGGGCCTGATTTCGTGTTTTAAAAGCACGATCTGTAGTTTCATTGGTAGATGTATGAATGAATCTACATTCAGCTACAAGATTAACTTTTATCGACTTGTGCATTGCTAGTTCTTTCTGCATAGCTAGTATTATTTGCTGTTTGGACTCTTTAAGGTATGAATTTAAATCCTTGCACGTATCGCAACGAATGAAATAGGATTTAAGTCGACCTTGAAAAGATGTCTCATATTCAATAAGTCCATTTTTGTCAGGGACCAATGACAGTAGGTAATGTTTTGTAGGCTCAGATTTTTGCCTTTTAGCTGCTGACACAACATTACAACATTCTTCATGACGACGTCCATTATAGGCATTGTTGAATTTACTGACACACGTTTTACACTCATGAAATTCCCCACACGAAACTTCATGACGCTTCCTATGATAGTCCCAAAGAAAAGTTTTTCCACACTCTTTGCACATATAGCTAGACATGGTTTCTTCCATCATGGATGTTGATTTCTTCAAACAGCTGCTTACTGCGTATCACAAGGCTGTAGGCTGGTCAGTGAGACGGTCTTTCACGATGTGAACACTGCAAAAGGTAGTAATCAACTGATTGTATTCCTGCTAAGAGACCTCTTATATAACCTAATCAAGACCAACAGCTACTTATCACGTAGTACACGGCTAGAGCCTAGTGGGTGAGACGATCTTTCACAATGTGATCACAGTTAAATGTAGTAGTCAACTGAAAATATTCTTACACCCTACTGAAGGTTATCAGGTACTTACTGCATATCAAAAGGCTGTACACTCATGTGTTAGACACTCTCTCTTGCTAAGGACCCCTATGTTCCCTATACAAGGCTATACATGTTAGTTCTAAACACTTAATGGTTATTTGTATATTAAATTTATATACACAGCTTATACGAGCACGTTTTTCACGCAGTAAAACTTTGTCAAATAGCCAAATGCTCATCTACTAGTATGCATTCCAATAATGAACACATTTGTTCATATACACTAACAATACACACAGCGGGTTTGCTTTATCGTTTAATACAAATATATCTTGTTTAAATAATGTATCAAAAAGTTAAATGGCGCAATTGTACGGGAATGATGCATTACCTAAAATGTAATACCATGCAAGTGTTTAACATTTTACAAATTAGCTTATGTATTAGTTTATGTGTGGGGTCTTTTGTTGGCATTTTGTGGTGGCTTATTCTGTATATTGGCTTTTATGTTGGCTTTTGTGTTGGCTTTTAAGTTGGCTATTTGTGTGTTGGCTTTAGTGTTGGTTTATATATTGGCTTTTGTGTTGGCTTATTTGACAAGTTATGTTGTCAATGCATTTAGTGGATTTTTCTCTTGGTCTTGGAAAGTATATCAGTCCATTTTATCACAACCTAATGCTTACTGCCATGTATGTAAGCAACAACAACAACACACTAAACTTTCAAAAAATCTAAAGTACTCTAAGGTACTCTCAACTCGCACTCTTACCTCTATCCCATGCCTAGTCAAAAACATTATATTTTTCTTTTTTTTTTCAAAAAAGGTGAATGGGGAAGTAGACTATATGTTTAAACTAAAAAAACATATTAAGTCATATGTTAACTCCACCTACGTTTATCCCATTCTTAGTCGAAAAATATTATATTTTTTAAAATTTTTCTAAAAAATATTTGGAAAGTAGGCTATATTTTGAATACTAATCATCCTATAAAGTCATATATATCCTCAAACCAATGGCTTTTATATCCTCAATCCTTAGAACAAAATATGGAATTTTTGACATTTTTTTCCAAAAATGTTCATTTTTAAAAATGGACTATATTTTGGAAACTATGAATTTAAAAAAAAGTGTGTTTGACATAAATGACCCCCTATACTCACAAACCAAGTCCCAGATCTCCGGGACAAAATCCAAAAATGTTTAATTGTGAAAGAAGGCGATATTTTGAAAACGTATCATTCTAAAAAGTCATATATAGACTCAAACAAATGTTCTTTAAGTTATTTAACGTTAAAACAAAACTTATCATTTTTTTCATTTTTCCGAAAAAAGTCCAATTTTCAAAATTGTCTATATTTTGGAAACTAAGAATTGTTCAAATAAAGTTTGTTTAACGTAAATGAAAGGTCTTTACCCCCTCTACCCCAAAAATAAATTTCAGGACCCTAGGACAAAAACTGTGCAGTAGTGGTTTTTGAGGGGTTCTATACCCTCCTCCTCCTCACCCTCCTCACAAGATGGCGGCCGTAGCTTAACTTAACCTAGGCTAACCTAACAAGATGGCGGCCGTAGCTTAACTTAACCTAGCCTAACCTAACAAGATGGTGGCAGTAGGTTAACTTAGCCCAGTCTAACCTAACAAAATGGCGGCCGTAGCTTAACTTAAGGGCCCAACTACACTTTTGTTGATATTTCCTGAACCCATGATCAGATTTTGACGAATGAGGTGTCATTGAACTCGGGCTGACACCCCCTTTCCAATGAATAACACATTTCCACCCCAAGAATAAAACCTACCCCTACTAGGGGTGAAATTGTAATTTTTTAGAAAATCTCGCTTTTCAAGTGCAACATGTGAGAGTTTGAATGCCAATATGGAATTAAACGTTGTTCCACATAAAGTGCATGCATACAACTGAATGCCGCTATGATTTTTTTGTTTTTTTGTTTTTGAGTGAAGCTACGATTTAGTGTGGAGGAATGTGGAGGAGGGTGTAGAACTCGTAAAAACTACTGGGGTGGGGGTGGGGGTAGTAAGAAATAAGAAGAGTATTAATTATTATTCAGCATGAGAGTTTTTTAATTCGTTAAATCGTACAATACATCTATTGTTTTATACCCTCATAAATTAGATATAGAGAATGTCCACCATAATTTAGATCCTGGAGCACACTTTCTGACATATCATTAAAACGTGTAGGAAGGAATGTCTGAAAATTTTCACTAACTCATAGTACACGTTCACCATACATTGTGTCCACTTTTTGAATGTTGATGATACGGAATGGAGTATGCATTGGTAATTCAGTGAGCTTTTTTCTCTCTAATCCGCAGTTCTGCCCCATAGCATTGAGAATGTTTATTGTAGTAGCCTATAAAGAAACAAAAAAATGTCTGTTACAGTTTAGCTATAAGTGACCAGAACCACTATATATATCATTTTATTCTAAGAGCTTTCCATAATGATAAGAAAAAAGAGCTTACCATAATGATGGATTGTGTGTAAGTAAACGTCTTTTGCTGCTTGATGCCACTACTAAAGTGATACTCATACAACAGACAAGTGAGTTCATGTTTCGCTGACGTAATCGTATGTTTCCACGCACTTCCTGTGTTGAGCCCGTCATAGTGGCTAAATTTAAAATTCTAGATGAGATGTTTTGCTGACGTATTCGTATGTTACCCCGCACGCACACTTTGGACCGGTCCTGTTTGAACGAGTCATTTTCTTACGTGTCCCTGAGGACGGGTCCTTGTTGACGGGTCCCAGTGGGCGGGTCCTTTGGACTGATCCCTATGGACTAGTCCATGCATTTTATCCAAATTATGTCAAAGGGACCCCAAATACGAAGGTTTAGGGAGCAAGAAGAAGTGATCATCACTCACCACACAAAGGAAGAGAGAGCTGTTTAGCAGCACTTCAAAGAGACTACCTCAAGAGATGAAACCGGTCGCTTTATAGTGAAGCTGCCACGTCACTCAAAGCATCCACCACTTGGTGATTCTTATACCGGCGCAGATGGTGACAATGACTATAATAATTATGGTGATAATATTTATAATGATGATGGTGATGGTGATGATGAAAAAGAAGAGGATGACGGTTTAATGTCTATAAAATCATTGCGGCTTCCCCAGGTTTTAAGAACAAGAGTACCTGGAGAAAGTTATAAAAGGATCTACAACAAGCGTTGTGTTTAAAATATATATCAAACAATAGTAAAGAGATAAAAAGTTGTATTCAGTGTGTAACTATTGTTAAAAAAAAACTAAATGAATAAAAATATTGTATGGGTTGTGGCTGTTTTTCTTAATTGCTATCCCCATGTCCCACTATTAATGCAATTGTTAACCATCAACAGTCTCTGACTACAGTATGTTCATAAAGAGAGTGCCTTAAACAATACACTCTGTCTATGTTTTGTGTACCGAGTATCATATTAATACAGTGTGGCCAAGCCATGTTAAGTCAATAGTTATGTCAGGTAAGGGATTCGAACCCTTGCTCCCTTGTACAGAAAATTTGATCTTAAGTTAAACACCTTAACCACTCGACCAACCTGACAGTTACTAATTTAATTAGTCTTGTGGACTTGAGTGTTAACAAAACTTTTCCCAGTATACATTGATTAAACCACTTGCTTGTTTTGAAATATAGATTTTGGTTTGTTTTACCATAACATTGCAGTTATGAATCTTGTAAACTTGGTGTTTAATATATGGTTAAAGGCATTTTAAAATAATTTTAGAAAAGCTATTAGGTATCGTGTCATGGGTTTTAGTAATGCATTACTGTTCGTTGACTAACATTTACCGTTACACAACATTATTTTGGTGAGCTTACATTTTGTTGTTTGAGTCTTTAGTCTTTTGACTGGTTTGCTGCAGATCTCAATGCCCCCTGTCCCGAGCTAATCGTTTCATCTCTATAGAGCTACCACACCCTACATTCAAGACTATCTGTTTAACATATTCTAACCTTGGTCTCCCCTACAAGCTCTTGGGTTCAATTCCTAGCTTTAACACAAAATTTTAAAAGTGGTATGAGGACTAAAACAAGTATACTCAGTCTCGGGTGGTCCAAAATAAGTAAAGAGGGTTTGATTCACACCTCAACCATACAGCACCATGTTTTTTTAATAATGATAGCCAATTGTTCATTTTCACATTTCACACATTGCAATTTGTCAATTTTCCACTTGCATTTCTTTTAAATGTCAGTTTAAAGTTTTGAATTTCAAGATAAGGAAACATGGATTTTCTAATTTGTTGTTTACACATTTTATTTTTATTTTGTTTATGTCAAAAGTTCAAATTTTCGAAACATGATTTTTTCATTTTAAGTTTTTGTAAATGGTGTTAAAGTGAGTGCTTGACCATAGCGATGGTACAGTCTGTCTATGTGTATGCAAAACATAGAGGTCTACTACTACTACTGCAGGTAAGGCTTTTTTTTACTCTCTCTCTCTTTCTGTGTAGTCATACATTCACACAACCACGCCTGTCTTTGATAACAAACACAACCACTCTATTTATCATCATTAACATCATTGACAAGCACACTCATCCCAAAGAACTTTAATTATACATTTAACATTTACCATTACAAAAATAAATGGTTTCCACTATTTACAAAAAATCCACTAAATACAGTGACAAAAATAACTTGTCAAATAAGCCAACACACAAAAAGCCGATATAAGCCAACACAAAAGCCAATACATAAGCCAATACAAAAGCCAACGCAAAAGCAAACACAAAAGCCAATACATAAGCCAACACACAAGCCATCGTTTATTTTGCATGTCATAATCTCCTTTGATACGTCATAAGCTGTATATATCAATATACTTTTTAGTACATGCATCTGTAGAAAAATAACTTGTCAAATAAGCCAACACAAAAGCCGATAGATAAGCCAACACAAAAGCCAATACAAAAGCCTTGTCTCTTAACAATAAAATATAGAAATCACACCTCCTCCTCGTGGTTATAACCCCTTGGTAGGCTAATGCGTAGGTCATTCGTCTGCACACATTGTTATCCATCAAGGCAAAAGTGCATTTTCTCTGTTCCACAAGATACAAATTATGGTTGCTGGATTGTATCCTGCACCGTTTATGCGACATAGCTTTGCCATTTCATGAAATCGCTAGGTAGTTCTCTACATATAGCTCTACATATGGCTTCCTTACAGTTTATTGTGCGATAGGCAGCATTAACTGTATATCGAACCAAGTCCACCTTTGTATTTGTAATCCAAGTAATAATTTCAAAAGAGACAAGTGTAATCGGTTTAAAACATTATCTCTGCTTTTTTACATGTTTATGACATGCGTATTAACATGAAATCAAACCCTATTCCACTTAAGTGAAAGGCTAACAGCTTACCCACTGCGCCACCATGCCCTTTTTTCTTAGTTTGATTCGTTCTAGGCCTTAGAGCTGGAAATCGAGTTAAAATTTCTAGTGCAAGAGGCACATGTGCTCGCCACTGCAGCACAAAATGGTTAGCTGGTAACATTAGACAACCGGAAATGATTGTATGTCTGTTAGCCAAGCATTTCTGTCATCTGTCTACAGTGTGAGCACTGTCAGCAAGACAGTTTAGTTTAGAACAAGCGAGTGTGTGTATATAGATTATTAGCCTCAAGTATTTAGAGCTTGTTGTGTGTAGCGACCATCTTGTCCCAGTAACCACTGAGCAAGTTTTAACAGTCAACCGATAAAAACAGTATAGATTAGTTGTGTGTGGTTCATGTACTTGTGTGTGTGTATTAGCACCATGCACTAGCTCTACCTTACCCTTTATAGGTAGAGCGTTATCCCTTTCCTTTCTGATATTACCAATGACCACATTCACCCACAAGTTTTACACTTAAACCCTTGGCTTGTTTTTGATTAAGTTTGGTTCGGTTGAGATCGGTTTAGTTGGGTTCGATTCAGCTTGGATCAGTTTAGTTCGATGTAGTCACCATTTTGTGTTTTAGCTATCCTCTTTAACCAATCAATTAAAAATTGTCTACTCTTATTTCTTGAATCGATAAATCAGATTTTGTGTACACCATTTGTCATTTATTAACCAATACCTACACCCTATACTCTCTCTGTACTGCAGTTTGATCTGAAAACAAGTTCCAAATGTGAAAGACTTGTCAGTCACCATACGTGTAGCCTGCAATAATTCTTTCACCACCTAGCTATATTTCATCACTCACGGTAAACATTTCACATAAGAACACCTGTGTAATATCCAATGACTGCTGACTTTGCATTATCCATTGTCAAGATGAACACCTGCGGTTTTAAATTACTGCAGCGTCAGTCATAGCAACAGAACTGTATGCTCTCTGCCGTGTCAGCAACATGACACCGGAAGGAACACCTGTGTAATATCCATTGGCTGCCAACTTTGCATGATCATAACCCATTGTCTTGATGAACACCTGCGGTTTCAAATTACTGCAGCGTTAGTCATAGCAATAGAACTGTGCGCTCTCTGCCATGTCAGCAACATGACACCAGAAATAACAAGACGTCTTACTTCACGTTCAATCTCTTCAGTTTTAACATCTTAAGAACATGTATTATTCTCTTTCAACTACAAATGACTCGTTAGAACACATCCATCCACCAGGTTTCGCACTTAGGTCCCATGACCTGTCCTCAAATCGCATGTGCCTCGTGTACTAGGGTGTGTGCATTAGCCCTAACGCTACGTACGAACCAAACAGAATGTGACTTATTAGCTCTTATCGTGCACGTGCACAGGTGAACACCTGTGTGTTAGGTCATATTTCATATGAATATGCATTTTCTCACGTACGAACCAAAACAGAATGTGACTTGTTAGGTTACATTTGGTTTTCACAAGGGGGCCAGTAATAAGGTCATCTCGTTCGTGTTCACATGTATTTCGTCGCTTTCCTTTCATATCGTTATCAGATTGTAGTAGTGAGGGCTGGCGAACAACGTCAGTCCAACACACTGCTTTACACTCAAACGTAGTTAGGCCCTTTGACATCATCATACTAATATATAAAAATGAGATGGTGTGTGTCTGTCTGTCTGACTGTCTGTCTGTGTGTTACTCAATAACGCATGAACCACTGGTCCGATTTAAATGAAATTGTGCATGGATGTAGCTGATTTACCATGTTAACATATAGGATACTTTTAATTTCGATATTTTGCACTATTAAAAAATGGCGACCATTTTAGTGACATCAGTACACCCTTTTGTTTCAAAATTTCATATTTCCATATCAAATAAAAAGAGAACGCTAAGAAATAGCAAACTTTTGATGGCACATGTGAGCTTCAAAATTTAATTTCCTATCCTAAAGGTCCTTATCACTCTTCGTGTATCTCCAACGGTTAGCGAGTAAAACCAACATATGTGACGTCACTACACCCTTTGGTTTCAAAATTTCATATTTCCATTTCAAATAAAAAGAGAACGCTAAGAAATAGCAAACGTTTGATGCATACACGAAATTTAATATTTAATTGTCTATCCAAAAGGTCCTTATCACTTTTCGTGTATCTCCAATGGTTAGCGAGTAAAACCTAAATTTGTGCAATAAAACACGGTCAACACCGAGCGGTGCAGTATATTGTACAGGCCCGGGGGCCGTACCCCCTGAGAGCCCCCCCCCCCCCCATCTTTTACTAAAACCACCCCAACTGGCAACATCATAAGACCAGAACATTATCTTTACACGGCAAGAGGCGACCGCCCAGCTTGGGAGGTTGGCCAACTACTTGCGACACACACATAAACATCTACACAACAACTAAATGGGACAGCTACGTCGGCGGAATGCTGACCAAGCAACGCCGAGAACTATAAGAAGGGAGGCCTTTTTGGAGCATTATCTGTTATACAGTGTGCGTCGCCGAAGGCCCTAGCCGACATCTGTTCCAGCTGCATCATCAGGTGAGAATCAGCAAAAGTGCTCAGAATCCTTTACTTTGTAAACACCCACTCATAATCTTGTACACTCTACTTGTATCATTGCTTACATTCCTCTAAGAGGGACTTACAAATTCATACTCACTGACCAATAAACAGTAAATTACACTTGTATTGATAATTACACGCCTCTTTACATCCTCATACCCTTCCTGACTCTCGTCACGATTGACCGTGCCCATAGTAGCCAGTAATTGCTTGGTCAGGCTTCATTGTGCTTCCCACACGCGACTCGACTACATAACGCCGAGTCGCTGACATAAGCACGCCTACTGTATTACTCATTCCATCCAGCTGGCAGGCCGGTATAGCAGCCTGCATTTAGAGGTCCATCCCCTAATCAACACTTGCGTCTTTGCAGGAACACCCCTTAGCGTTTAAACGCTAAACAACACACTACACTGGTAAGCTCACCCAGCTACGGGAAGCTACCCTCTCCTAGGAACTAACTTCCAAATTAGTACAGTGACACAAGTGTTTTAGCCCTAACTAACCCCCCAACTAAAGGATCTAAAACAATATCCCTACGTACATAAAAATTAAAGTTTGTATGTTTTTTTTTTCGCAATTTCTACGGAAATTTGAGTTATTTACGCGTTTCAGACTGTTTTATTATGGATGCGCACGAAAATAATTTTTTGGTCTGTCTGTCTGTTTGTTTGTTTGTTTGTTTGTCTGTGGACAACTTTGTTCCCTTATAACTCGAGAACGGCGGGGTGTATCAACGTAAAATTTGGTACAGATATCCAACAGAGGCACAACACTAATCATTGATGTAACCCTTCTCCGTACCTCTCATAATAGAGGGCCTACCCCCTTAAAATACATGCTGAAATAGGAGTAGAAGGACGAGACGAAGATCATTTTCAGCCCCTCAATGTGAGAGACAAAACTCGGGGGCCCTAATCCACATTTTAAGGCCCTAAAACCAACCATTTTTGAGATATTCCCAGAAAACTAATTTCATTTAATAAACTAATGAACGCATACAAGCCGGTAACCATGGCAACAGATTCTCAGAGGTCCATCTATTGCTGTAAGACGCAATGCAATTCCATTAATTACGTTGGTGTGAACGTTTGCAAACGGCTAGAAGGTTTTCACGGAACCAAATTAAGCTGTACAATTCATCAATACGTATAATGTGCTTAATGGGGTCAAGGGGTACACTAAAATTTTTTCACGCGATTTACACCTGCGAGTGTGGTACGGCAGGTCTATTATATTTTTATCCTTATTATCATATTATTATTATTAGTATTATATTATGGCGTACAACGAGGAGACAAAGCCCCTGGGTGCCAGAAACAAAACTTGGGGGCCTCGAAAACTACATTATAAGGCTCTAAAACCAACAGTATCTGAAATATTCCCAGAAAACTAATTTAATTTAATTTAACAAACTAATGAAGGAATGCAAATCGGTAACCATGACAACATTATCTCAAGGGGTGGCATCCAACTTTCCATCTATTTCTGTAAGAAGCAATATCACTCCATTTATACCTTGCCACGGTGGGTGAGTGGATAGCGTGTCGGTCTACTAATCCCAATAATGCAGGTTCACTCCTGGTCGTGGTACAGGCCGGACGTTTGTTTTAGACGAGTGAAAAATCTTAATGGAAGCCTGGAGGCGAGTTACTACAGTACCTGTGTTGTTATCAGCTGCCCCAAGCGCTCCGATGATTGATAAAGCTGTTTAACACTATTGCTGGAGTATAGTCACTGGCAAATATAATGACGTTCTGTTCGTAACTACGTAACGTGTACTTCCGTGTCACACAATACTTCGACGTGGACTGTACTGTCTGCTCAAGTCTGGAGTTCCATTACATCAGATCAGTGGTGAAAAATGTGAAGTGATAGGGTGAGAGAGTGACTGTGTACAGGCTCACCCGCAGGCTTGAAGATCAAGGGCAATCGTCTAAAACAAACGTCCGGCCTGTACGTGATTTTTGAAAGGGGGCAAAAATATGACTCGCATGTCATACGATGTTGGCATGTCAAAGAACACATTTGAATCCAGTAGGCCGTGTTCATAATGGCAAAATTAACCTCAGGAGTTTCCGCCAACACAAAGTTCCTCATTTCTCTACTAGAAAGCGCTATAGTGTTCAATGAGCTTAGATATCTACCCTCCTTTACTTTCATAGTGATTCAAGGAACAACGAAATTTCGACATGCAAGCTACCCTCTGGGTGTCAAATTACGAAGCTTGCACCCGGCACCCGAGGCCTTACGATATTATTATTATTAGGCTACTCCATTCATTACATTTCTGTGAAAGTTTGCAAATGGCTATAAGGTTACCACGGAACCAATGTAGACTGTATAATTCGTCAATGCAATTAATGGGCTCAAGGGGTAACCTAGAATTATTTCATGCAATTTCACGTGCGACATATAGTACAGAAAGTCTATTATATCTACAAACAGAAACATTATTTTCAAAAATTCCTGAATTGAATCAGCATTTTTTGCGGCTTTTAGGAATTTGTGCCATTTGAGGCTAAGGAATCTGAATTTTCATGCACCGCAAGCCTTTATAATTTATGAAAGAGGTCTTCCTGTGTATGGGGGCCTAACACAACGTAGAGGGTCATTATTATGTGAGGTGTATTGCGTTTCGTCTACAAGGCTTTCAAATCTATTTCACGTCAGGAAGTACACGTTAGGTGAATTTAGTTTGAGAGCACATTTTAACTAATCTTTTTTTTTTTTTTGTCGACATACGGGTTCATCGTAAGGATGATTTTGTTTGATACGTATGGTAGATATACCCACATTTGGATATCTGGGTGATATGTTGTAGACAATAGAATTGTCTGTCTGTCTGTCTTTCTGTGTATCTTTATGCATGCCTATAAATCTTCTTCGGATGCTTGGTGCATCGTAAACTTAGGTATGGTAAACATGAGTCAATACACCAATCATTTATAAAACTCCTCACCGTACTTTTCATACAGTAGAAGGGTGGATATAGGGAAAAACTTCTCAAAATACATGCTAAAATAGGCGAAATATAAAAATTATCCTAGAAGGACGATCAAAGCATATGTTGCGCTTCGCATTGTGAGACACAAAATTCGCGAGTCTATAAGGGGTCTCCGAAAACCACATTTTAAGGCCCTTAAATTAACAGTGTGTGTGATATTCCCAGAAAATTAACTCCGTTCTGATAAACTTATGAAAGAATGACAAGCCGCTAACTATTTCAACAGTAGCTCAATTGATAATGTCTGGTGTTAATATATAACACCGTTCGAAGAACGGGTACTTCTGCTAGTACTAATACAGTATATAAAAAGTCCTCTCGGCAGGTCGGAAGGGGGAGGTAGATTTCACCGGACAAACTTGGGGATAGGCGAAAATAGGCAGAATATGCAGGTTTTCGTAGAAGGATCAGACCTCATTTATTGCGAGAAAGTATTTTATAATTGGAGATTAATTAACATTGTTTTCGTCATTTTATGCATATATTAAACTTTTTATTGTCTTATGGGGACGGTAACCTTCTTGTCATTTGGGGTCCATTTTTATACTTGTGGTCACACTGTCTTTATGCAAGGTTTCGACACTGATGTGTAACTATGTAACGGTCTGTTACTTCTTCACGCAAATTTATATTTCCCGCAGAGATTTTGGTTGGTTCCTCAGTTTAGGGGCTGCGACAACAAGATAATGTAACCCCGTGTACTTTGGGTGAGTGTAGAATCTGTCTGATAAACGGTGTGAATTGTGATAGCTGTATTAGTCTGTAATTCAGGTAAGGACTGCAGACGGTCAATTTCAAGCAGTAGTTCCTAATGTTGCTACCAGATACTACCATCAACGACACCTTGCTGTGAACTTGGCTACTAGATGCCACCGCAACCAGCAACTCGGAACGAACGTTGGAACTTCCCCTCGAAAGGAAAGCATACTGAGGGATTTTTAGCGCTCTTAGAAAATCCGACGACTTCGGCCGGCTTTGAACCCGCGACCTTGGGCATAGAAGTTCAGCATGCTACCAGTTACGTCACCGAAGACGCTTCACACTTAGTCAGATGGAAATCTGAATCTGATATCGAGCAAGTGCGTTGTCATGGCAACGTCCGATGGCTCATCCGTCATCAATTTAGTAGTGTTGCCATGGAAACTTCTGATAGCTCTTTGCATTTTCTTATAATTCCGAAATCATTTTTCTCATCCCTTGGCGTAATGGTGGGTCATATCAAAAATTCTTTCAGACAAAAGTTTTAGGTAATTATTAGGGGAATATTGACCATTTCATACGGTTTGATATTGTGCCTATTAAGAGACATATGATTAATGTTTCCCGAAAACCCACTTTTTCCCACCCCTTTGGTCAATGGTTGGTGCTATAAAAACTCTTCTAACATAATTTTTTGGGCTTTATCCGACACATAGTATGAACTTTGAACGGATTCGATATTTCACATATTAAGAGAGTTATAGCAATATTTCACTTTTTCGAAAAAAGACCCCCATTTTTACCCCCTTCGACCGATTTAGCCCAGTAACGAACTCGACCGAGATGTTATAGGTATATATATTCGGTAAAAAATTCAAAGTGATTGGTGCAAAATTACGGCAGTTATCGTGTCCACAAAAAACTGATATATATATACTAGCTGAAGTACCCGTGCTTCGCTACGCGTCATAAATAAATTAAAATGTGAAGGTGACAGTTAAAACAGGAGATAGGCGAGATGCTGCGCAGAGGGATATTAAGGATGGAACATTTTGTCCAACTACACCGCTCGGCGTTGACCGTGTTTTATAGCACAAATTTAGGTTTTTCTCGCTAACCGTTGGAGATACCTTTCGGATAGAAAAAAGTCCTCTCGGCACGCCGGAAGGCGGAGGTAGATTTCACCGGACAAACTTGGGGATAGGCGAAAATAGGCAGAATATGCAGGTTTTCGTAGAAGGATCAGACCTCATTTATTGCGTGAAAGTATTTTATAATTGGAGATTAATTAACTTTGTTTTTCGTCATTTTATGCATATTTTAAACATTTTATTGTCTTATGATGACGGTAACCTTCTTGTCATTTGGAGTCCATTTTTATATTATACTTGTGGTCACACTGTCCTTATGCAAGGTTTCGACACTGATGTGTAACTATGTAACGGTCTGTTACTTCTTCACGCAAAATTATATCTCCCGCAGAGATGTTGATTGGTTCCTCAGTTTAGGGGCTGCGACAACGTGGTCATGTAACCCCGTGTACTTTGGGTGAGTGTAGAATCTGCCTGATAAACGGTGTGAATTGTGATGGCTGTATTAGTCTGTAATTCAGGTAAGGAATGCAGACGCTCAATGTCAAGCAGTAGCTCCTAATGTTGCTACCAGATACTACCGTCAACGACACCTTGCTGTGAACTTGGCTACTAGATGCCACCGCAATCAGCAACTCGCAACGAACGTTGGAACCTCCCCTCCAAAGGAAAGCATACTGAGGGATTTTTAGCGCTCTTAGAAAATCCGACGACTTTGGCCGGCTTTGAACCCGCGACCTTGGGCATGCTACCAGTTACGTCACCGAAGCCGCTTCACACTTAGTCAGATGGAAATCTGAATCTGATCTCGCGCAAGTGCGTTGTCATGGCAACGTCTGACGGCTCATCCCTCATCAATTTAGTAGTGTTGCCATGGCAACCACTGATAGCTCTTGGCATTTTCTTATATTTCCGAAATCATTTTTCTCATCCCTTGGCGTAATGGTGGGTCATATCAAAAATTCTTTCAGACAAACGTTTTAGGTAATTATTAGGGGAATATTGTCCATTTTGTACGGTTTTGATATTGTGCCTATTAAGAGAGATATGATTAATGTTTCCCAAAAAAAACACTTTTTCCCACCTCTTTGGTCAATGGTTGGTGCTATAAAAAAAAAAACTTCAAACATCAATTTTTGAGCTTTATCCGGCACATAGTATGAACTTTGAACGGATTCGATATTTCACATATTAAGAGAGTTATAGTAATATTTCATTTTTTCGAAAAAAAAAACAAGTCCCCCATTTTCATCCCCTTCGACCGATTTAGCCCAGTAACGAACTCGACCGAGATTTTATGGGTATACATATTCGGTAAAAATTTCAAAGTGATTGGTGCAAAATTACGACAGTTATCGTGTCCACAAGGAACTGATATATATATATATATATATATATATATATATATATATATATATATATAAACTTTTGAACTGACGGTGGTTTTGGGGTCTGGGGGATGTGAAACGCGAAGATATGTTGAAATTTTCCGGAAATCGAAACATGGTACCCATTGCAATAGTTAGCTTTCTAATGAAATCTACCTAAAATACTACCATCAACGACACCTATCTGTGAACTTGGCTACTAGATGCCACCGGAACCTTCAACACGCAACGAACGTTGGAACTTCTCCTCCGAAGGAAAGCAAACTCAGGGTTTTTTAGCCCTCTTAGTAAATCCGACGACTTCAGCCGGGTTTGAACCCGCGACCTTGGGAAATGAAGTTCAGCATGCTACCAGTTCCGATACCGAAGTCGCTTCCCACAGACAGATGGAAAACTGAATGTTATCTCGTACAGTGGCGTTGTCATAGCAACTGCTGATGGCTCATCCCTTATCAATTAAAAGTAAAGTTGTCATGGCAACCTCTCTTGGCACTTGGCATTTTCTTATAATTTAAATCATTTTGCTCACCCCGTGGCGTAATGGTGGGTCATATCAAAAATTCTTTCAGACAAACGTTTTAGGTAATTATTGGAGGAATATTGTCCATTTTGTACGGTTTTGATATTGTGCCTATTAACAGAGATATGATTAATGTTTCCCGAAAAACCCACTTTTTCCCACCCCTTTGGTCAATGGTTGGTGCTATCAAAAAACGTTTCAAACATAAATTTTAGGGCCTAGTCCGATACATAGTATGAACTTTGAATGGATTCAATATTTCATATATTAAGAGAGTTATAGCGATATTTCACTTTTTCGAAAAAAGCCTCCCATTTTCACCCCCTTTGACCGATTTTGCCCATTTACGAACTTGACCGAGATTTTAATGGTATATATATTATGTAAAAAATTCAAAGTGATTGGTGCAAAATTACGACAGTTATCGTGTCCACAAGAAACTGATATACATATATATATATATACATAAATTATATATAAACTTTTGAACTGACGGTGGTTTTGGGGTCTGGGGGATGTGAAACGCGAAGATATGTCGAAATTTTCCGGAAGTCGAAACATGGGACCCATTGCAATAGTTAGCTTCCTAATGAAATCTACCTAAATGTAATTTTAAACCTCGTATATGCCATCAAAAGTTTGCTATTTCTTAGCGTTCTCTTTTTATTTGAAATGGAAATATGAAAGTTTGAAACCAAAGGGTGTAGTGACGTCACTAAAATGGTCGCCATCTTTATATAGTGCAAATTATTGAAATCAAAAGTAACCTATATGTTAACCAGGTAAATCAGCTACTTCCATGTAAAATTCATGTAAATCGGACTTGTGGTACTTGCGTGATTGAGTAATACACACACACCATCTCATTTTTAGCCTCGCTTCGCTCGCGTCATAGTCGTGTCATATTGTTATTGAATGAAATGCAGGTTTAACCCCGTTAACACCCCTTTAGAACCTAAATATCCAAAAATCCCTCCTTAGTAGACATTTTCGACACACAACAAACATATCCCCAAAATATCATTCTTTTAACTTTAATAGTTTTGGTTGGTCGATGAGAGTGAACATCCAAAAATCCTTCCTTAGTGGACGTTTTTCTTCCAGAAATTCACCCCTCCCCATAGGCCCCTTAAATTGTATTTATGAAAAAACGGTCTAACACCTATTTATTTTATATATATTTATTTATTTATTTATTTATTTATTTATTTATTTATTTATTTATTTATTTATTTATTTATTTATTTATTTATTTATTTATTTATTTATTTATTTATTTATTTATTTTTAAGCTGATTGATTTCCTCCGAGTTTCAAACACCTCGCTTATGTCGTTTAAGAGATACATGCTCCGTTAGGAATCTTTCAAACCCCACTTTTCATCCCTTTCACCTTATAATATACACTACATCGAAAAACCATTAGACATGTGTCAGCTTATTTTAATGATTAGAATATATGCCAAGTATCACATCCCCAAATGAAACCACTCGTGAGATATTGTTATTCAATGAAATGCACATTTACCCCTTAACACCTCTTTAGAACCTGAATATCCAAAACTCTTTCCTTAGTGGACGTTTTCGACATACAACGAACATATCCCCAAAATTTCATGTTTCTAACATCAGTAATTTTGGCTGGGCGATGATGAGTGAGTGAGTCAGTCAGGACATTTTCTTTCAATTATTTTTGATAATTTCACCCCTCCCCATGAACCCCTTAAATTGGATTTATGAAACAAACGGTCGAACACCTATTTACTTATTTAAAGCTGTTTTCCCCCTGAGTTTGATGAGTGAGTAAGTGAGTCAATCAGTTAGGACACTTTCTTCTCTGTTTTTTCCCCCAGAATTTCACCCCTCTCCAAGGGCCCCTTAAATTGGATTTATGACAAAACGGTCGAACACCTCTTTACTTGTATTTAAAGCTGTTTTTCCCGTCGAATTTCAAACTTCTCGCCTATGTCGTTTCAGAAATACACGCTCCGTTAAGAATCCTTCAACACCCAATTTTCACCCCATTCACCTCATAATATACACCACATCGATAAACCCTTAGACATATGTCTGATTATTTTTAATGATTAGTTTATATACCGAATAACACATCCCCAAAGAAACAACTCATGAGATATCGTTATTCAATGAAATGCACGTTTGCCCCCTTAACACCTCTTTAAAACCCGAATAAACAAAAATCATTCCTTAGTTGACGTTTTCGACATACAGCGAACATATTCCCAAAATTTCATGTATCCAACTTGAATAGTTTTCGTTGGGCGTGATGAGTGAGTGAGTCAGACAGGACATTTTCTTTCAATTATTTTTACCAGAATTTCACCCCTCCCCTCGAGCCTCTTAAATTGGATTGATGAAAAAACGCTTGAACACCTATTAACTTGTTTTTAAGCTGTATTTTTTCCCTGAGTTTGATGAGTGAGTGAGTTAGTCAGTCAGTTAGGACACTTTCTCTCCTTTTTCCGCCCAGAATTTCACACCACCCCATTGGCCACTTAAATTAATTTATGAAAAAACGGTCGAACACCGATTTACTTACTTTTTAAGCTGATTTTTTCGCTGAGTTTCAAATTTCTCGCCTATGCCGTTTAAGAGATAGGCCTACACGCTCCGTTAGGAATCCTTCAACCCCCACTTTTCACCCCTTTCACCTCATAATAATACACCACATCGAAAAACCCTTAGACACATGTCTGCTTATTAGCCTATTTTCAATTTTGAAAAAATAGGCTGATGAGATCACCTTTTGTCAGTGTGTGTGTGCGTGTGTGTGTTCGAGGTGTGTGTGTGTGTGTGTGTGTGTCCCCTAATAAAATCTAAACGGCTGGAGCGATTTCAATGAAACTCGGTAAGTTCATAGCACTATTCCCGGCCACCTCGACCGTCCCCTTCAAATTTTGTTAAGTCTCACCAATCCAACATGGCGGCTGTGCGAAATATTTCACTAGCATTCAATATCTCCGAAACTATTGCCGATATCGCCCTGAAATTGTGTATGGTGATAAAGGGCACTACTTGAAGTTCACCTATGAGACTTTCAAAAACCTGGTGACTACAAAACCAACATGGCGGCCAAGCGAAGTTGAGACTTTTAAATAGACTTTTCTCGCGGTTTAACTGTCCAAACGTAATGAAACTTGGTACAGCAAATGGTTATACAAAATGTAATGCACTGGAGTCTAATTTAGTTCAATTGTTTATATAACCTCAAGATGGCGGCTGTGCGAAATATTTCACTGACATTCTATATCTCCGAAACTATTACAGATGTCACCCTGCAATTTTGTACGGTGATAAAGGGTACAGATACAAGTTTACCTATGTATATTTCATAAACCTGTAAAGTACAAAATGAACATAGCGACCAAGCGAATTTGAAATATTTTAGTAGACTTTTCTCGTGATTTAACTCTCTGAGCGCAGTGAAATGTGGTACAGTAAATGATTTTGCAGATTGTAATGCACTGCCATCTAATTTAATTCAATTGTTTACATAACCTCAAGATGGCGGCTGTGCGAAATTTTAAAATTAAGTTTTTATTTCTCGTGTCGTAATCATGCGATCGAAGTGAAAGTTTGAATAATGAACCTAGGCAATAATTGTCCTTGAATGGTACATAACTCTATGGCCTATACATATAACAATCCTAAATGGCGAGCTTCCGAAATATTCAGACGGTTCTCAATATCTATGAATATTTTACAGCAACCAAACTGAAATGTTTTTTGTTCATAGAGACTATGAACATATGTTCACCTATAGGACTTTCAGTAACCTGGTGAGCACAAATCCAACATGGCGGCGACGCGAATTATAAATATTTAAATGGACGTTTCTCGCGAATTAACTATCCGAGTGCCGTGAAACGTTGCACGTTAAATGCTTATACAAATGTTGATCCACTGGCATCTAATTTATTTCAATTGTTTGCATAATCACAAGATGGCTGCTGTGCGTAATTTTAAAATTTTGTTTTTACTTCTTGTGTTCTAACCATGCGATTGAAGTTTGAATACCACACGTACACAATAATCTTAATGTAATAGTACAAAAATAAAAATCCAACCTGGCAACCATCTGAAATATTTAGACGGTTCTCAATATCTACGAATCTGTTACAGCAATTAAACTGACATTTTGTATGTTGATAGAGGCAATTAACATGAGCAGGATATATGCAAATAGGCTGTATAGTTCTTCACGGAACTACTTGTTTCTAATGATTAGTTTATATGCCGAGTATCACATCCACAAATGAAACCACTCGTGAGATATTGTTATTCAATGAAATGCAGGCTTAACCCCCTTAAGACCCCTTTAGAACCTGAATATCCAAAAATCCTCCCTTAGTGTACGGTTTTGACATACAACGAACATATCCCCAAACTGCCATGTTTCCAACTTCAATATTTTTGGCTGGGCGATGATGAGTGAAAGAATGAGTCAGGACATTTTCTTTATTTTTTTTTCTTCAGAATTTCACCCCTCCCGATGAACATCTTATATTTGATTGTTCAAAAAACTGTCGAAAAGCTATTTACTTACTTTAAAGCAGTTTTTCCCCCATAAGTTTGAAGAGTGAGTCAGTCAGTCAATCAGTTAGGACACTTTCTTTTCTGCCCCCCCCCCCCTCCCAGAATTTCACCCCTCCCCATGGGACCCTTAAATTGGATTTATGAAAAAACTGTCAAACACATATTTACTTATTTTTATCCTGATTTTTTTCCGCTGAGTTTCAAACTCCTCACCTATGTCGTTTAAGAGATACACGCTCCGTTAGGAATCTTTCAATCCCCACTTTTCACCCCCTTTCACCTCATAATATACACCACATCGAAAAACCCTCAGACAGGGGTCTTCTTACTTTTTAATGATGAGTATATATGCCGTGTATCACATCCCCCAATGAAACCAATCGGGAGATATTGTTATTCAATGAAATGCAGGTTTAACCCCCTTAAGACCCCCTTTAGAACCTGATTATCCGAAAATCCTCCCTTAGTAGACGGTTTTGACAAACAATAAATATATCCCCAAACTGTCATGTTTCTAACTTCAATAATTTTGGATGGGCGATGATGAGTGAGTGAGAGAGTTAGGACATTTTCTTTCAATTTTTTTTTTTTTTCAGAAATTCACCCCTCCCCATGAACCCCTTAAATTTGATTTAAGAAAAAAACTGTCAAACAGCTATTTACTTACTTACTTAATTTTCCCCTGAGTTTGATGAGTGAGTCAGTCAGTCAATCAGTTAGGTCACTTTCTTTCCTGTCCCCCCCCCAGAATTTCATCCCTCCCCGTGGGCCCCATAAATTGGATTTATGAAAAACTGGTCAAACACATATTTATTTCTCTTTTATGTTGATTTTTTTTCGCTGAGTTTCAAACTCCTCGCCTATGTCGTTTAAGAGATACACGCTCCGTTAGGAATCTTTTAATCCCCACTTTTCACCCCTTTCACCTCATAATATACAACACATCGAAAAACCCTCAGACACATGTATTCTTATTTTTAATGATTAGTTTATATGCCGAGTATCACATCCCCCAATGAAACCAATCGGGAGATATTGCTATTCAATGAAATGCAGGTCTACCCCCTTAACACCCCTTTGGAACCTGAATATGCAAAAATCCTCTCTTAGTGAGCATTTGCGTCCCTTGAGGAAGCTGCATACCAAATTTCATTCCAATCCGTTCGGTGGTTTCTGAGATTTCGTGATGAATGAATGAGTGAGTGAGTGAGTGGTATTTGACAAATATCTAGGAGAAGATGGTGTCAAGTCTTTGTAATGCTAAACTCGGTTGACAGTGCTGTGTGAGTAGTTGAGTAACTAACGGGATTTCAAGTAAAGATCCTCATTTTCTATACCGGTAGTGCAGAGCGCGAATGGCATCCAGTCGGCCGTGTCTCGACTTGAGCTATGTTGCCATGGAAACTACCTGCCTTGCCATACCTTCATGAGTATATTTTATGATTTGATTTGCCTGTGCTTGAGTGCAAAAGGGCCGAAATCAGAAGAATGAGAGAGACTATCGAAAATTCATGTAGCCAGCGGTTCGTTCTGGGTCCTAAACTATGTGTATGCAAAATTTGGTTGAGATTGGTGGAACGGTGTAGATTTGTATACGGAACAGACCCACCCACATACCCACATACATACAGACTTTCACTTTTATATATAAGATATATATATATAAACTTTTGAACTGACGGTGGTTTTGGGGTCTGGGGGATGGGAAACGCGAAGATATGTCGAAATTTTCCGGAAGTCGAAACATGGTACCCATTGCAATAGTTAGCTTTCTAATGAAATCTACCTAAAAGCTGAGCCGACTCAGTAATAAGACAAGATGGCAGCGGATATCTTGTGACTGACTTATATTTCACTAATTTGAGTATTGCATGCAATATAGCGTACTGATACAAAATAAATAAACTTTGTATGAATTCTTTATATATAAATAATATACTCCACTGATGAAATCGTTTAGTATAAATCATTATTTGCTAACAAGTTCTATGTAAGTCATTTTATATAGAACTATATTCGTTGGCACAAATGGCTCAGTTAGTTGGTCACTAGTCGTGGCCGAGTGAGGTGCGTGTGTGCGCGCTGTGTGACCGCATTGGAAGAGTGTACGTTTCCTAATACCGGTGCTTCCGAGAGTTCCTCGGGTGTACTGACCTTCCGTGTGTCATTCGGACAATACTTTTTCAAGTAGTGTTCCAGATAGGACTACAAAACCAGAAACCCAGAAAACCCCGCTGAAAATCATGTCCGGATACCAGAGGAAAAACACCGTACGCTGTCAATGGGAAAGGCAGAGTTCTCGCCCCACACCAGGAGAAATTCACCGCTGGATTAGCGATACCCTCCGGTTGACTGTCGACCAAGTAGAAGCCATCCAGTTAAATGCGCAAGAAAGAACCATGTACATCAAGGTAATCAGCATATCTACTTATCAGAAATTGCTAAATACTTTTGTAGCTCCTATTAAATTTCAGTATGACTCAGGCGAAATAGTAGTGGTTTTTTAGCGGTTCCACAGCCTCCTCCTCCTCACCCTCCTCAAAAGATGGCGGCGGCGCGATATCTCTCGAACGCATGGTCGTATTTTGGCAAATGAGGTGTCATTGAACTCGGGCTGACACCCCCTTTCCAATGGACAACATATCTCTACCCCAAAATAAAACCTACCCCTAATAGGGGGTGACATTTTAATTTTTTAGAGAATCTCTCATTCCAATTGCAACATGTGAGAGTTTGAATGTCAATATGGAATGAAACGTTGTTCTACACATGAGACATGTATACGGTGGAAAACCACTATGAATTAACATGCTTGTTTTTTGTTTTTTACGCGTGCCCACTCATGGCTTTTGTTAGAGGGTGGGGGAGCGGATCCCTGTGGATGGGTTATTGTTGACGGGTCATTGTTGGCGGGGTAATTGTTGACAGGTCATTGTGGACGAGTCCTTGTGGTCAAGTCCTTGTTGACAGGTCCTTGTGGACAGGTCCTTGTGGACGAGTCCCTTTGGACTGATCCCTTTGGACGGGTCCCTTTGACCTGGTTCCTACGGACTAGCCCATGAATTTATCCAAATTATGTCAAAGGGCTTAACTAACGGACTAATAAGGCTAGGAACTTGTATGAGGTATTGTAGGACTTGGGATGAAGCCCCCTTTTAGAATGTACTTTTGACATTTTGGCAAAGGGCCTAACCACACTTTTGTTAATATCTCGCGAACCTATCATGCTAGTGACTTGTATGAGGGGTCCTAGCAATTGGGGGCGATGTTCCCCTTTGGGAGTGAAACTATCCCCCCCCCCCACACACTCCCAAATTTAAAAATCGTTATCTTGGAAATTAAGAGCCTTGAAATTAAGTGCGATAGCTTTAAAAATAGGTCATGACATACGCTTATACCACGATAGGTCATTTCACCCCTAAAATAGTAAATAGTAATGTTACAGGGAAAAAAGCGGTTAAACACTTAAAAATGATAAATGAACCTAAGATCATTTGTTTTTGATGAAAAAATAGTAAGAGGGTTAAAACTACCCCCCAAAATTTAAAAATCGGTATCTTGGAAATTAAGAGCCTTAAAATTAAGTGTGATAGCTTTAATAATAGGTCATGACATACGCTTATACCACGATAGGTCATTTCACCCCTAAAGCAGTGAATAGTGATTTTACAGGGAAAAAGGTGTTAAACGCCTACAAATGATAAATGAACCTAAGATCTTTTGTTTTTGATGAAAAATAGTAAGGGGGGTGAAAAACAACCCCAAAATTGAAAAATCGATACCTTGGAAACTATGAAACCTAAAATCAGGTGTGATAGCTCAAAAAATTGGTCATTTAATGCTCTTTTACCACGATTGGTCAGTTTACCCCTAAAACCATGCATGTAGATTTTACAGGGAAAAAAGCGGAACCAATAATCAGATTTGGACACATGAGGTGTTATAAGACTCAGGGCGACAATCTCTTATTGAATTTATTATTTATTTTTTGAAATTTTGACAAAGGGCCTAACCACACATTGTGAAAATTTAGATTTTTAATCAGTATAAAACGCGCCCAGTATCAAACGCGTATACTAATCGTACCTACTATAAATTGAGCGTGCTATAAAACGCACCCAGTATACATTGCCTCTACTAACCATGGCTACTATCAATTACAGTCAATAAAAATCATAATCACTATAAATTGTGTTCAGTATACATCTTGACATTGAGCAATGTGTGTGTAAATCACTTGTAGTCTAAAATTTGTTCATGTGATTATTATTCTTGACAGTACTTTGAAAATTCCACCTTTAAAAAATATCAATCCACTTCATTTATTTTACTGTTATTATTACTAAAGTGACTTTACTAAAATTAAATTAATGTGTATTAGTTAATATGGAAGTCTCAACAACCAGCCATGGTAAGCCATGTGCCTACTATAAAGGATATACATATATTGTAAAAACAACCAATAAAAATGGAACTGTTATTTGGCGATGTTCAAAACAACGATCTAAAAAGTGTCGAGGAATGATTAAAACAAAAGACTCCAACGTACTTACTTCAAACGAGCATCATTGTGAATTTCAAATTAATACACATTTAAATGGACAAAATACTCTAATCAAGGTAAAAAAGCAAGTCCAAGAAAAAAATATTGCTGCTCAATATCGTGCAGTGTTTGTTCAAAATCACTTATCATGTCCTCAAAAAGTCATGTTAGGACAGTTGTCAACGTCTAAGAAACCCTTAACACTATCAAAAGCAACGCAGACTTTAAAAGAGGTCCCTGTGGAAAAGGAACAAGAGGAATTGGATTGTTCTAGTGATTGTTCTAGTGATGATGATGATGATGATGATGATGATGATGATGAGGATGATGAAAAAGAAAAGAATGAGGGTTTTATGTCTATAAAACCACTGCGACTTCCCCAGTTTTTAAGAACAAGAGTACCTGGAGAAAGTTATAAAAGGATCTACAACAAGCGTTGTGTTTAAAAAATCTATATCAAACAATGGTAAATAGAGAGAGTTTTATTCAGTGTGTATCTATTATAAAATGAAATTAATAAAAATATTTAATGGTTATTGTCTGCTTTTTCTTAATTACTATCACTACATCCTCACACTATTAATGCAATTGTTAACCATTGACAGTTTCTAGACATGTTTAGAAAGAGAGAGTGGACTTAAACCATACACTCTGTCTATGGTTTGTGTATCGAGTATCATAATAATACAGTATCGCTAAGCTATGTTAAAGCAATAGTTATGTCAGGTAAGGGGTTCAAATCCTTGATTTCTTATATTGAAAATGTGAACATAAGTCAAACGCCTTAACCACTCGATCAACCTGACAGTTAATCATGTAATTTGTTTTGTGCACTTGAGTGTTTACAAAATTTTCCAGTGTACATTGACTCAACCACTTGCTCGTTTCTAAATGTTTTTGTTGTTGTTGTTGTTGTTGTTTTTTCATTACATTGTAGTTATGAGTCTAGAGAACTAGGTGTTTAATATAGGGATAAAGGCATCTTAAAATAATTTTAGAAAAGCTCTCAGGTATCGTGTCATGGGTTTTAGTAATGCATTAATGTTTGTTGATTAGTATTTACCATTACACAACATTATTTTGGTAAGCTCTACATGTTGTTTGAGTCTTCAGCCTTTTGACTGGTTTAATACAGCTCTCCATGACTCCCTGTCCTGAGCTGATCGTTTCATATCTATTTAGCTACCACACTCTACATCCAAGGCTATCTGTTTAACATATTCTATCCTTGGTCTACCCCTACAGTTCTTGTCCTCAACCCGTTCTTCCATAACTAAGCTTGCTATTCCTGGGTGTATGTGTCCTACCAACCTATCGATTTACTTCATTAGCTGTCGCTAAAAACATCTCTCCTCTCCCACTTGTCTTAATAACTCTTTGTTTGTAACCCTATTTACCCATCAAATCTTCATCATTTTCCTGTAACATCACATTTCAAACACTTCAACTCTCCACTTTTCTGCTACACCAACAGTCCAAGTTTCCCTTTCATAGAGCGTCACACTCCAGACAAAGGTCTTCAAAAATGACATCCTAATACCTAAATCTATATTCAATGTCAACAAATTCTGTAGAAATGCTTTCCTTGCCTGAGCCACATAAGAATCCTAATCATCTCTGGTATAATGTCTTGTTTAGCAAACATAGTCGCTCAGTAGGTCTATGCATTTGTTGTATATAACCCAAAATAGCAAACAGTTTTTCTAAAACCCTACTCACTGGTCAATGACTAGCATAGTGGCCAAAGTGTTTCGTTGGTAGTTAACTCATGTCTGGTTAGTCAATTCTTATTGCAAGGTCAGTCAACACCTAAAAATTCATCTTAACATAGAGTCTAATCATCTTTCTATCTACATACCAGTGTCTAATGAATAGTCAATATTAGTTTGGTCTTTACCTAAAATCTAAAATCCAATATCAAATTTCTAAAATCTAAAACCAAAATAAAATATAGTATAGAAAACATAATTCCAAGTAATACAAATCCTTATATGTTTTTCTTTAATAATTAGTTACCGAAAATTTAAAGTCATGACATTATGGTTTGATCTATTCGTACAATCTAAAATGTAAAATGTAAATTCTAAAATCTAAAGTCTAAAATAAAAAACAAATACAAAATCTTACTTGCATTAACTGTATATTGAACCCAGTCCTCCTTTGTATTTGTAATCCAAGTAATAATTTGAAAAAATATACAAGTGTAATCAGTCTTAGAACATTATCCCTACTTTTTATATGTTTTTGACATGCGTATTAATCTAAAATCAAACCCTGGTCTACCTTAGTCAAAGGATAACAGCTTAACCACTGCACCACTATAACCATCTTTCTTAGTTTGGTTCGTTCTAAGCCTTAAAGTTAAATCGAGTTAAGGCCTCTAGTGCAAGAGCCAAAAGTGCTTGCCACTGCAGCACAAAATGGTTAGCAAGTAACATTATACATTCAAAAAGGATTGTATTGGTTCGGTTTGGTTCAGTGTACTCATCATCTTGTTTTCTTAACTACCCTCTTTAACTAATCAATTAAAGATAGTCTACTCTTAATTCTTGAATCGATAAATTGGATTTTGTACACACCGTTTGTCATGTCATGCCTGAAACCTATACTCCCTATGTACTGCGGTCAGGTTTAAAAACAAGTTTCAATGGTCAAAGACTTGTCAGTCACCATACGTAAAGCCTACAATAATTCTTTCTCTACATAGCTATGTTTCATCACTCACCATAAACATCTAACATTATGGGTTTGCAATATATTGTTACGTGCCACCCCCCTAGTGGCACTTTTGTTAACTGGATTACGGTGGGTACAAAGCACAACACCAATTACTGCTTAAAGAAATAATTAACTTTATTGCGGCCAGAACACACACTACTCATCAGCAAACACAAACAATTAGAACCTTACTCCAGTTTCCTCAAGTCTCTTCTTTGAGCGCTCTTGGCCCTTTTCACTTGTCAACAGACCACAGAAGTTAATCCGTCCTAATGAGTACGGTGGCCTTGACAGAAACTACCTGCCCCTCTCCCGTATGTACACCGACTCCAGTTACTTACGATCACTTGCTACAGGCTATTTCGCTGTCCACAAGCTGGGGAAATAATATCACTGGATTTCGCAACTCGCACGGCACTTCGTCACCACACTTCTGTCGCACTCGCTCAAGAACACACACCCACAGAAAACTCGGTCCCCTCACTGTTGAGGCCGCTTATATAGCAGGATGGTGACTCAATGAATTCTAGAATCGATGACACAAACTCACAGCCGTGACACCACCCCCTTCCTAAAAGGCTGATCGTCCCGATCAATCATTGGTCCGTCTGTGTACCTCCGTAGGCTGCCAGGCGATCTCGATGCACGATCTTCATCTTCGCCCTCGGGCTCCGCTGGATCCTGTAGACGACATCGTTGATCCGTTTCACGACTCGGTACGGGCCCTCCCAAGACTTCTGCAGTTTGGGTGACAGGCCTTTCTTCCGTAACGGGTTGAAGAGCCAGACCAGGTCGTCCTCGTGGAATCCGCCGGCATCCGTCTGTTGGTCGTATCGGGTCTTCATTCGGTCGGTCTCGATCCACAGTTTCCTCCTCGCGAACGCGTGCACGTCCTCCAGTTGGTCGACCAGTTCTTGACAATACTGGCTTACCGGGACCGGATCATTCCCAGGTCGGCCGAAGGCGAGATCGACTGGTAGACGGAGTTCCCTCCCAAACATGGCCCGGGCTGGTGTGCACCCGGTGGCTTCTTGCACGGCGGCGCGGTAGGCCAGGAGAAATAGAGGAAGATGTCTGTCCCAATCCCTCTGGTGCTCGCTGACGACTATTCGGAGATGGTTCTCGATGGTGCGATTGAATCGCTCTACCATCCCGTCGGACTGAGGGTGTAGCGGCGTCGTCCTTGTCTTCCGGATTCCCAGCAGCTGGCATAGGTTCTGGAACACCTGCGACTCGAAGTTCTTCCCTTGGTCGGAGTGCAGCTCCAGGGGTACTCCGTACCGGCTGACGAATTCCTTCACCAGGGTCTCTGCGATCGTCGCGGCTTCTTGGTTAGGGAGCGCATACGCCTCCGGCCATTTGGTGAAGTAGTCGCTGACGACCAATATGTAGCGGTTCCCTGCTTCGCATATGGGGAATGGCCCAGCAACATCGATGGCCACTCTCTCCATGGGGCCGCCCACGTTGTAGGACTTCAGTGGACCCCGTCGTCTTCGTCCTGGGCCCTTGCTGGCTGCGCAATCGTGGCACCTCGCGCAGTGGTTCTCCACGTCAGTTCGGCATCCGATCCAGTAGAACCGCTCTCTCAGCTTCTCCAGGGTCTTCTTTATCCCTAGGTGTCCACCAGATGATCCTCCATGGACTTCCTTCAGGACTTCCTCCGTCATAGCCTTTGGAACGACGACTTGTTCCCGAGATGTCTTCCCGTCGGTGCTCTCCCAGGTACGGCATATGAGGCCATCCCTCACAACCAGCGAGTCCCACTGCACCCAGTAGGACTTACACTTTGGGCTGCCGTCACTCACAATGTTCCACCCGGGTCTGGGGACACAGGCCCTCTTCCATTCGGCTATCAGTCCCAGGTCATCATCTTCTGCTTGTGCCCGCGTGAAAGATTCGCGGCTCCAGCTCCCTTGATGTTCCACGGTAGTCCTTCGGCACTGTATCCCGGTGTTCTCCTCCCTTCGGGCACAGAAGGTGCAGTCTTCGGGGCACGGTCTTCGTGACAGGGCGTCGGCGTTAGAATGCAGTTGGCCTTTCCTGTGCTGAATCTCAAAGTTGTACTGTTGAAGCCTCTCTAACCACCGCGCGAGTTGGCCCTCGGGCTGCTTGAAGTTCAGGAGCCACCGCAGGGATGTATGGTCGGTCCTGATGAGAAATTCTTGCCCGTACAGGTACTTGTGGAAGTGTTCAATGGTCTTCATGATGGCGAGCAGCTCCTTCCTGGTGACGCAGTAGTTCCTTTCTGGCTTTGACAAGGCCTTGCTGAAGTAGGCCACTACTCTCTCCTCGCCGTCCACTACTTGCGACAGGATTCCCCCTATGCCAAAGTCGCTGGCATCGGTATCGACGATGAATCTTGTTCCAGGTCTGGGGTAGGCCAGAATAGGCGCGGTGCACAGAGCCTGCTTGAGTTGTTCGAAGGCACTGTGGCATTCTCCTGTCCACGTGAAGAGTTGGTCCTTCTCAGTCAGTCGATGTAAAGGTTTCGCGATGTCGGCGAATCCTCTCACGAAGCGACGGTAATAAGTGCAGAGTCCCAGGAAGCTTCGTAGTTGGGACTTGTCCTTCGGAACTGGCCACTCCCTCACAGCTGCGGTCTTCTCTGGGTCGGTGCGCACCCCTTCTTCGGAGACGATATGCCCAAGGTACTGGACCTGCTTCTGGAAGAGCTGACACTTCTTGGGGCTCAACTTCAGCTGGGCAGCCCGTAGCTTCATCAAGATCTCCTTCAGGTTGCAGTAGTGCTCTTCGAAGCTTTTTCCCAGAACGATGACGTCGTCTAGGTAGACCAGGCAGGTCTTCCAGTGTAGTCCCCTCAGAATGGACTCCATTAGCCTTTCGAAGGTCGCAGGGGCGTTGCACAGACCGAATGGCATGACGGTGAACTGCCAGAGCCCGCTGCCCACAGAGAACGCCGTTTTCTCGCGGTCCTTAGGGTGGACCTCCACCTGCCAGTAGCCGCTCTTCAAATCCAAGGTGGAGAACCATCTCGACCCTTATATGGTGTCCAGGGTATCGTCGATCCGGGGTAGAGGGTAGCTGTCCTTCTTCGTGACGTCATTCACCCGCCTGTAATCCACGCAGAACCTGGTGGAACCGTCCTTCTTCCTCACTAGCACGACCGGAGAACTCCAAGGACTATGTGATGGCTCGATCACCCCTTGCTCCTTCATCTCTTCTACCATCCGGTCGACTTCGGCTTGCTTGTCGAGCGGGACTCGTCGGAATGGGGCCCTAATTGGTGCGCTGTCCCCAACGTCGATTCTGTGCTGGACCAAGCTTGTCCTGCCGAAGTCTTTGCTCCCCACGGAGAAGACGTACTGGAATTCGCGTAGCAGGTCCTGAAGTTGGCGTGATTGTTCCTCGTCTAAATGGTCCTGGGATCCTTGGTACAGCTTCTGTAGTTCTCCTGGCAGTGTGCGTCAACTTCGGTTGTCCGTCTGCAGGTGTCCGTCTGTCGTATCTCTGATGGGGGCAATCCAGGTAACGGGCTCGCAGACTCCTAGGTTGGTGTCCCGGTGAACCGTAATGTCGTAGTCGTTCAGGTTGGACAGGCGGACGTACGGCCGAGACGTTGTGTTGATGAGAGTCTTGGCAATTAGCAATCCTTTTGTCTGGATGTCCTCATATTTTGGCTCGACGACAGCCGCCACTCCCTCATCAGTTCCGTCGACAATTACGCCAGCGCTGACCTCCTTCCTGGCGGGAACGATGACGTCTTCTCTCAGCCTTACTCGTCGTGCGGTGATGGGCTCGTGCGCAGGTTGCAAAGCAAGTTCCTCACCTCCGAAGTGCAGAGTGTTGGTACTCAGATCCAAGATGATGTTGTTCTGGTCCAGGAAGTCCAGTCCGATGATCACTTCATTTGATACGTCAGCCCCAAGCACTGGATGCTTCATCGCCAGTCGACCAATGACGAACTCCAGTGATGCTTCGCCATGTACCGGTGCGGTCTCTCCGGTCGCGGTTATTAGCTGGAGGTTCCTTTGTGTGGGTTGCACTCTCCACTTCAGGACCACGGTGGGACTGACGATGGTCCTCGATGCTCCCGTGTCGATTAGCATGGGCCAGCTCTCTCCGTTGACGACTCCGTCGACCATCAGCCTGCTATTATCCCTCCATAACTGCGTCACACGAAGTTGGACTGCCGGGGCTTGATAACTGTCACAAGCCAACCTTTGCCCCCCTAGGCTGGCTGATACTTGCCTTCCTGGGCCGCGCGGATTCCCTACGACTGACTGTCCCGACGGAAACCCTTGGCGGCGGCGATCACCGCAGTCCTTGCTCAGGTGGCCTCTCTTACGGCAGGTCCAGCAGGTCGGTAGTCCTCTTCCGGGCCGCCTCTCCGGATGTTCTTCGGCTACGTTTTTGTTGGTGGTACTGCGAATCTTGAAGAACCGGCCCAGCGCCTCCATCAGTTCATCGGCCAGGGGCTTCGTCTTGTCGACTTTGGCTGGTTCGTCGACGTCCAGCTGACGCACCCGCGCGCGCATTCTAGATACCTGCTTTGCCGTCTCGAACTCAAGTGCGTGGCTCAGCGCATCTGCCAGGGTCTTATTGCGCGCGAGTCGCAGCGCCTGTTGAGTGTCCGAGTCCCGTAGCCCGTCGGTGAAGGCCTGCGTCGCAATCTGTTCCAGAAAGTCGGCCGGCGCTGTTGGATAGGCGAGCCTTACGAGGCGTGCGATGTCCATCTCGAACTCATGCAGAGTTTCCGCGTTCTTCTGTACCCGGGTCCGGAGCTGCATGTGATAGGCCTGCTGAAGATGGCTATCTCCATATTGGGACTCCATATGGGCGATCAGGGAAGCGTAGTCCTGGGATCCAGTCGGGATGGCCTGAAGGACGTTAAGGGCGTCACCTCTCAGCGCTACAATGAGAGCTGTAGCCTTTTCTGTGTTGTTCCAGTTATTTATGGAACAGGCCGCCTCGAACTGACGTAAGTAGGTGCTCCACGGGACCTTTCCGTCGATGGTTGGGGGCGTCACTCTGCTATGTCCCGTTCCTGATATTCCCGGTGTAACGGTGGGCTGGCGTTGGCGCAGCTCGGCAACTTCCTCTCGTAGAGCGTTGAATTCCTCTTTCACCCCCGTCAGTGGGCGTTGGCGCAGCTCGGCAACTTCCTTTTGTAAGGCGTTGAATTTCTCCTCCACCCCCATCAGCGGGCGTTGGCACAGCTCGGCAACTTCCACTTGTAAGGCGTTAAATTTCTCCTCCACCCGCATCAGCGGGCGTTGGCGCAGCTCGGCAACTTCCACTTGTAAGGCGTCGAACTTCTTTTCCACTGCTGCGACTTCCTCACGTAGGCCCTGTTCTAATTTCCTTTGGCTCTCCTCTAATTTCGTCAGCAGACACTCTTCCAGATTTTTCTGGCCATCCAGAAATTTGGCGGTTAGGTCCTCTGCTAACTTATTTTGGCTGTCCTTCAAGTCCTCTGCTAACTTCTTCTGGCCATCCTCCATCTTCTTCTGGCCATCCTCCTTCTTCTTCTGGCCATCCTCCATCTTCTTCTGGCCATCCTCCATCTTCTTCTGGCCGTCTTCCATTTTGGCAGTTAGGTCCTTGGTTAAATTCTTCTGGCCGTCTTCTATGGCATTTAACTTTTCTAGCAATGCTGCCAATTGCGCCTCCATTTTAGTTGTTTGCCTTGTAAAGGGCATGCACTCACAGGAAAATTAGAGAAAATGACCTGCTCGGGTTTTGAAACCAGGACCGTCAGGTGTTGTGCTTGAGTTCTTAATCCGGCTTCTGACACCAGTTGTTACGTGCCACCCCCCTAGTGGCACTTTTGTTAACTGGATTACGGTGGGTACAAAGCACAACACCAATTACTGCTTAAAGAAATAATTAACTTTATTGCGGCCAGAACATACACTACTCATCAGCAAACACAAACAATTAGAACCTTACTCCAGTTTCCTCAAGTCTCTTCTTTGAGCGCTCTTGGCCCTTTTCACTTGTCAACAGACCACAGTAGTTAATCCGTCCTAATGAGTACGGTGGCCTTGACAGAAACTACCTGCCCCTCTCCCGTATGTACACCGACTCCAGTTACTTACGATCACTTGCTGCAGGCTATTTCGCTGTCCACAAGCTGGAGAAACAATGTCACTGGATTTCACAACTCGCACGGCACTTCGTCACCACACTTCTGTCGCACTCGCTCAAGAAAACACACCCACAGAAAACTCGGTCCCCTCAATGTTGAGGCCGCTTATATAGCAGGCTGGTGACTCAATGAATTCTAGAATCGTCCAGGACACACGGCTTCTCGACATTTCCTTCGCTGGCGGTGTCGCGAACATTCTGGACCATCCCTTTGTCCTAGTAGCCCTGTTGCATAAGGCGCGCGCAATACACGAGGCAAGGCACAGCCAGCCCTGGGGCAGTTGTGACTCATGCGGCGAGCGATGACACAAACTCACTGCCGTAACAATATTAAGAGAAACAAAAGTCCATGATCTTGTTGTTTTCAATCTTTTTGGGAAAATTCATAAGCCATATAAAGAAAGCGTCATGTCAAGTTATAGGACACCTTATGAGTCCAAATCCCATTATTAGTTTATAAAACTCAAATCAGTAACCTTGCCGTTTTGGGTTATTTAAATAAATGCATGCATCATAGGAAAAATCATAAAAAATATTCTTAAAACAAGTCGTCGCATGACCCTCTTCAATCAATGCTTCACAAAATATCGATTCGTCCATTGAACATGGCCACAGTGATCGGCGACATGCTCGTTTAAACACAACCGGTACTGTCTCTCTCTACAAAAAAAACTATATATATATTAAAATTAATTCAAAAATTTAAAAAATCTAAATTTTCAAAATGTGTGGTTAGGCCCTTTGTCAAAATTTCAAAAAATAAATAATAAACTCAAGAAGAGATTGTCGCCCTGAGTCTTATAACACCTCATGTGTCCAAATCTGATAATTGGTTCCGCTTTTTTTCCTGTAAAATCTACATGCATTGTTTTAGGGGTAAACTGACCAATCGTGGTAAAAGAGTATTAAATGACCAATTTTTTGAGCTATCACACCTAATTTTAGGTTTCATAGTTTCCAAGATATCGATTTTTCAATTTTGGGGTAGTTTTTCACCCCCCTTACTATTTTTCATCAAAAACAAAAGACCTTAGGTTCATTTATCATTTTTAGGCGTTTAACACCTTTTTCCCTGTAAAATCACTATTCACTGTTTTAGGGGTGAAATGACCTATCGTGGTATAAGCGTATGTCATGACCTATTTTTAAAGCTATCACACTTAATTTTAAGGCTCTTAATTTCCAAGATAACGATTTTTAAATTTTGGGGGGGGGTAGTTTTAACCCTCTTACTATTTTTTCATAAAAAACAAATGATCTTAGGTCCATTTATCATTTTTAAATGTTTAACCGCTTTTTTCCCTGTAACATTACTATTTACTATTTTAGGGGTGAAATGACCTATCGTGGTATAAGCGTATGTCATGACCTATTTTTAAAGCTATCGCACTTAATTTCAAGGCTCTTTATTTCCAAGATAACGATTTTTAAATTTGGGAGTGGGGGGGGATAGTTTCACCCCCAAAGGGGAACATCGCCCCCAATTGCTAGGACCCCTCATACAAGTCACTAGCATGATAGGTTCGCGAGATATTAACAAAAGTGTGGTTAGGCCCTTTGCCAAAATGTCAAAAGTACATTCTAAAAGGGGGCTTCATCCCAAGTCCTACAATACCTCATACAAGTTCCTAGCCTTATTAGTCCGTTAGTTAAGCCCTTTGACATAATTTGGATAAATTCATGGGCTAGTCCGTAGGAACCAGGCCAAAGGGACCCGTCCGAAGGGATCAGTCCAAAGGGACTCATCCACAAGGACCTGTCCACAAGGACCTGTCAACTAGGACTTGACCATAAGGACTCGTCCACAATGACCTGTCAACAATTACCCCGCCAACAATGACCCGTCAACAATAACCCATCCACAGTGATCCGCTCCCCCACCCTCTTACAAAAGCCAAGAGTGGGCATGCGTAAAAAACAAAAAACAAGCATGTTAATTCATACTGGTTTTCCACCGTATACATGTCTCATGTGTAGAACAACGTTTCATTCCATATTGACATTCAAACTCTCACATGTTGCAATTGGAATGAGAGATTCTCTAAAAAATTAAAATTTCACCCCCTATTAGAGGTAGGTTTTATTTTGGGGTAGAGATATGTTGTCCATTGGAAAGGGGGTGTCAGCCCGAGTTCAATGACACCTCATGTGTCAAAATCCGACCATGCGTTCGAGAGATATCGCGCCACCGCCATCTTGTGAGGAGGGTGAGGAGGAGGAGGTTGTGGAACCGCTACAAAACCACTACTCGAAATGACTAATGTTAAGCTCTCCACAGCGGATTCATATTTTACCACAGTGCGTATATTTAATGTCCCACTCGAAGTTCCCCCTGACATTTTCAAATCCGTCCTGTCGAAATATGGCACTGTGAGTGACGTCAGGAAAGAACAATGGTCTTCTGCTTATCAGTTCCCGGTGTATAATGGAATACGTGCAGTCACTATGGAAATCAAACAAGATATCCCCTCCACTGAGACTTTTGGTGGCCATTCTGGCTATATATCGTATAATGGACAGAAACAGACCTGTTTAATTTGCAATGCTAACACACATCTACGTATCAACTGCCCGAAGAAAATGATTCCCCTCGGTATAACTCCTACACAACAACGACGTGTACAATACTCGGAAGTTGTGACACAGCAAACGTCACATGAAAACATGCTTATTGATCAGTCAGCTGGGACAACAGCAGAAGTGGCCTCGGACACACATGACGCAGAACTGGTACCTTGCACTTACCAGATCAGCGAGCCACAGAGTGCCCCTGTGCTATCGGCAACCTGTATAGCAGCCTTAGAACCAACTCTGCTGTCACTACAGGCTGCCACAGAAATTTTGTCTTCACTGCCCCCACCTTCTCTGGTACCTACCGACTCACTTAAGCAGGTTGATCGGGGATCTGAGAACGTATCTAAGAAGATTAAAACAAATGCCTCGATTGCCGTATCAGCCCCGAAGAATCAAACTGGTTCTACAAACGTTCCCGCAGCTGTGAAAAAGAAACAAAATCTTCATTCTACGTCATCTAGGGACCCACGAACGCTCTCAAACGCTGACAGCCGGCCTATGAATGGCAGTCAGAAGGAACTATCTCAACCTAATTTGACATAGTGCACCAGTATATTTCTCACCTGTGTCTTTTTTTTTTCTTGAGTCCACCTTCCAGTATGTCTAGCACAGCTTTTATACTTCTCTTAATGGCGCAATTTCTCACTGTGGCCACTGTGAATATCAATGTAATAGAATGCCCTCTGAAATTTCAACTGTTGGAGAGATTCCTTCGAGATGCAGACATTGACATTGCCTTCATTCAAGAAGTTGCTATACCCTGTTTGCTCATATCTGCCTTCTACAAACAATACATCAATACCGGTACTACGAATAGAGGGACCGGATTCCTCATAAGACATGATATCCCACTTGAAGGTGTCATCCATCAGGACGCATAATATCTGGACACATAAACAATGCCACCCTGATAAATGTATATGCCCCATCCGGGTCCAATAAACGTGTGGAACGGAAAATGTTCTTTGAACAGAGTATACTGCCTCATCTGCACGACGTTAAGGAAAAACTTATTCTTGCAGGGGATTTCAATTGTATTCAAAGCCCAGAGGATTCCACTAGTCCATACCAAGGTGTCAACCCGGCTCTCAGGACCCTTCTTACCTCCCTACACCTCATTGATGCTGTGGATAGTTTAAGGGTGCCCCTGCCCCCTTACACCTGTATAAGTCACAACTCCTCATCACGAATTGACCGCATCTACTTTTCCCAGGAACTTATCCAGCCTAGACGAAATGAAGTGATACCTGCCAGTTTCACTAACCATCTTGCAGTCGTATGTACAATCTCTTACCCCCATCCCATATTTCACATAGGAAGAGGTTATTGGAACCTGAATTGCTCGCTGTTACTGGAGGAGGAATGCCAAGATATTTTCAGACAACACTGGACTCGATGGGTCCAACAAAAATGCAACTTTCGCGACTGTGCAGACTGGTGGGATATTTTAGTTAAACCAGGGATCCGCCGCGTCTTTAAGAACATATCCTACCAACGAGGTCGGGAAAGACGGGATACAGTTGAATTTTACTATCGAGTTCTTCGCCAGCTCCAGCAAAGATCTGATGCTGGGGAGCGTTTGTATGACCAGATTCGTGAAGTTAAAACCAAGCTCCTGTCTCTACAGCAACGAACGCTCGCTCATATAAACGTGGCTTTAAAAGATCGTACAGTGCTCCCGGACGAAAGTGCAAGTGTATACCATATCGCTAAAGGACAACGTGAGCGGCAACGTAAATATATCCACCGCCTCCGCACCAGTACTGGAAGTGTCGTCACCTCCCCTGACGCTATACGTAGTGAAATATCATTATTTTATCAACGGTTCTACGCTAAGGCTCCAATTTATCCACAGCAGGTGACCCTATTGCTTTCATCTTGCAGTACCCAACTATCTCTGGACAACAAAACTCTGCTCAGCGCGGATATTACGGATGAAGAGATTCACTCTGTGGTTAAGCACCTCCCAAATAACCGCTCACCTGGCATTGATGGACTGCCATATGAACTGTATAAACACTTCTGGCCTCTCATTGGCAAATAATATTGTCACGTCTTGCGTACCATTCTCCAACGTCGTGCTCTTTGTCAATCACATCACGAGGGTACCATAGTCCTCATACCAAAAACATCCTCTCCCATGGCAGTTGGTGACTTTCGACCAGTTACTCTGCTCTTCAGTGATTATAAATTCCTTACCAAAGTACTTGCATGCCGATTGAAGACTGTTCTACAAGATAACATTGGTGATGAACAATGTTGCAGTATTCCTGGAAGAACTCTGTTAACAAACTTAGCGATACTACGGGACCTACACCTAAAAGCCGAAATGCTCCCCACTGAGCCAATGAGTTTTCTCACCTTAGATCTAGATAAAGCTTTCGACCGCATCAGTCATGAATACTTGTACATGGTCTTGCAAAACTTTGAATTTCCTGCAATCCTTATTGACTACATTCGTATGATAAATTGTAATGCTACGTCTCGAGTGCTCGTCAACGGTTTTCTTTCCCCCTCTGATTCCAATACAACGATCAGTTAGGCAAGGATGTCCCCTTTCCATGATACTTTTTGTCATTGGCCTTGAACCGTTCATTCGGACTACCCAGGTGAAGCTACAGGGTTACAAACTGTCCACACATGTTTTTGGCATGTGCGCCTATGCTGATGACGTATCAATATTGATCCGCAATAATGAAGACATCTCCCACATCGATAGCGTCCTTCAGCTCTACCATATCGCCTCTGGAGCACAATCGAACCCCCCGAAAACTGCTTTACTTCCGCTCAATACTAACTCAATGATTACCCAACAGCCCTGGTTCCGGATAGTAAATGAGGTGAAAATTCTTGGCATTACCTGGAAGCAATCACTTCTGAACACAGTGCAAGCAAACTGGACTAAGGTCATTGCCAAAGTTAGGGGAGTGCTGATCCAATTTGGTCAAAGAAACCTCAATATAGTGCAACGGGTCATGGTCCTCAACGTGTTTGCGCTCTCTAAAATATGGTATGAAGCACAACGTTTCCCACTTCCCAAAATGTTTGAGAGCCAATTGGCAAAATATACAGGTTGGTTTATATGGCAAGGATTTTTGTTCCGAGTACAACGGGAACAGTTGTATCTCCCATCCCGGCAAGGCGGGCTAGGGCTAACTGCTCATGGCATGAAATGCCGTGCCCTCCTCTGCAAGAACGATATCACCATCCTTTCCCAACATGACACTTTTACGAAAGCACTATACAAAGATATTCGAAACACAGCCCGTGGTTGTGATAGAGCTTTGCCGAAGATATTTAGGGACCATCAACAGCACCTTCTGGAAACTGTTCGCCAAATGCCTTCAGGGACTGTTCCAACGACGAAAAGTATTTATAACATGTTGCGGCAAGTGGTACACTCCAAACCGCGAATCGAGGCCACCACCCTCTACGTCCATTGGCCCACTGTTTGGAAAAATTTTGGGGCTATGACCATTTCTTCTGCTGTACACTCCCAGGTTTTTATCTTCCTCAACGATCTCATACCAACCGCTCTACGGCGATATACCATCCGTCTTGAAGCTTACCCATGGTGTACTATATGTGGTCAAACTGATACGGCGATACACCGCTTCACATCATGCACGCGAGTTGCCTCCACGTGGCTGTGGTGTAAGGGAAAAGTATGTCAACTATTAAATGTGCCCACGGATGACCTTGATGACAGGAAGTTGACTCGTTTGTCGGTGACCGCCTTCCCCCAAATTAAACAGACTGCCATTGTGTGGATAATGGGCCAATATGTACACTTCGTGATGGACAATGATCAACATTTCTCGTTCCTGGATCTCAGGTATCACCTGCAGAAAGAGCGTTGGAAGCTTAGTGAAAGTGGACAATTGTACGATAAATATGGACACTATCTGGATTTTCTTGTGATGTAATAGTATGGTATTTATCATATCTGAAAATTCTGTAATTCTGTAAAGAGCAAAAAAAAAGTGGTAAAGCGTTGGCCTATCGCTAAAATGCGTATGGTTCAAACCCGATCAGAGATAGGTTTTTTTGCTTGAAATTTTATATATTAATTGATTTGTAATGACTCAGACGTTTTAAAATTAAGCGTTATATTTTGCATATTATGGTGGAAAATATATATTTAATTAAAACATAATTCGCCAGCAGATTTGCTCGAGACATCTAGCAGCCAAATAGGTAACTGCACGCCGACCTACTTATTAACTTCCAGATTTTATTGAAAAGTTTCTTCTTATGGCCGCTAGAATGCACTCGCTCTGTTAGGATTATATTGTTCGATACTTCTCCACTAGATGTCACGACTGGTCTACGTGGGACTCCATTGATTACTATACCATTGGCATTCTATGCGCATCGAATTTGAAGAATGACAAGATGATACTACGATACATTTTTACCTTTTATTTTTAAGGGTTTGTAACAGCCTATTGTGCGTTATTTGAAAATGTTATTTGAAGTAAAGAACAAAACGATTTCACATAGTAACTGAATTCTAGCCGTTGGTGCTAGTTCAGGTTATTAATTAATACTTTTATTAGGGGCAAATAGCAATCGAAAATATCCACATAGTTTGTATATACACGTCTCTGTAGGGTCATGGAAAGATTTGTTAATTTAATTAGGGTTGTGAAAGCCATGCACAACCAGACGTGTAAAGACATGCCTCAACTCAAAGTTGGATGTTGCCCACGGCAGGTCGATTATGTAATAATAATAATAATAATGTCATTGGTTTTCCACGAACCTACTACGTTGTCGTAGCAGGGGGAGAGGCATACTCCCACGTGGCGCGTCCCAGGTGGCGGATAGGGGGTCCTCACTGGCTTGCCAGCGGTCTTGAGGGAAATAAAATACCTCTCGCGGACCAAACACACTGTAAACAGCTGCAGAACATCGAGTGGCACCTCTCGATCTCAACAATCGAGTAGCAAGCATGTGATCATTTCGTGTGATCACCCCAACCTTTCACTTTCAACTTGTGAACCTGGCATGATGGATCGTATTGGATCACAGCAACTACCCCAGGCCCCGAACAGTTCGGGTTCTCCCGATCATCGGATTCTGGGGGATCGGGAGCATCATGCTGAGAAGAGTCGGAGCTTCTCAAAATCTCTTCGCCCGAAGAAAATGAACTTCATCGGAACAGTAAATGTGAACACATTGCTCAAAACTGGGAAACTTAAACAGTTAATTGACACCTTGAAAAATTTGATATTCAAATTGCAGCCATTCAGGAAACACGTTTCCAAGACGAAAACCATTTTGATTCAAAAAACTTTAGGATATATAAGGGGAAACCAGCCATAAAAATTGGAGATAATTTATCACAATTCGGAACAGCGATTTTTGGAAGAAAAAAATTCCTCTCGGCACGCCGGAAGGCGGAGGTACATTTCAAAGGGGGAAATTAGGGGATAGGCTATAATAGGCAAAATATGCAGGTTTTCGTAGAAGGATCAGACCTCATTTATTGCGAGATAGTATTTTACAATGTAATTAGAGCTCAATTAACTTTTCTTTCGTCTTACTATGCATATTTTTAACATTTTATTGTGTTAGGGGGACGGTAACCTTCTTGTCATTTCGGATCCATTTTTAGCCTACTTTTCACATTTTGCAAAAATGAGGAAAAAGTAGACTTATGAGATCGGGCAAATGTGTGTCTGTCTGTCTGTCTGTCTGTCTGTCTGTCTGTCCTTCTGTCTGGCTGGCTGGCTGGCTGTGTGTGTGTGTGTGTGTGTGTGTGTGTGTGTGTGTGTGTGTGTGTGTCCCTATCAACTCCTAAACGGCTGCAGCAATCGAAACAAAATTTGGTAGGAGTAAAGATCTATACCTGAATATCTCACGGCCATGTTTGAAAATGATGTCAGTGCTACCAACTGCTTAAAAATCGCAATTAAAATTTGAGCTCCATGTTGGATATCTCGAAAGGTATGAATGGGAGCAATTTCAAAATTGGCACACGTATAGATAATAATATTGCAGTTTAATTTCCAGGAGGTCATACATGGCAGTGTTGCCAAAATGATTATAAGCCTGCTGGTAGGTCCAAATTTTAAATGCATATAACTTCTACACTATCGATTGGATTTCAACCAAATTTCGTATGTGCTATGCGTACATAAACAGATATGACTGAGCGTATTCTTAAGAGCCACCAGGGCTGCCAACTGTTAATAAATGCTCTCAATGTTTTTTATCCAAATGCCCATATATCAGAAAGTAACTTATGCAAGCCGACAACTTTAAATTATGCACACGTGTAGTACCTGACATTCTACATTAATTTGGAGTAACTTATATACGTCAGTGCTACCAACATTATTCTAAGCCTGCTGAGAGGTCTAAATTTAAATGCATGTAACTTCTATACTATAATTTGGATTTCAACCAAATTTCGTGTGTGCTATGTGTACCAAAACAGATATGACTATGCCGATTCTTAAGAGTAACCAGGGCTGCCAACTGTTAATAAATACTGTCTCTATTTTTGTTACCCTAATATCAATATATCATAAATTATGCAAGCGAATAGCTCTAAACTTTGCACACGTATAGTACCTGGCATTCTAGATTAATTTGGAGTAACTGATATACGCCAGTGCTGCCAACATGATTGTAAACCTGCTGATAGGTCCAATTTTAAAATGCATGTAACTTCTATACTAACTAATGGATTTCATTCAAAATTGACCCAACAATAGATCATATTATTTCAGATTATTTCTGACCAATACATGTATGTCATTGTTGCCAACATGATTTTACGCGCGCTGTTAGATCCAATGTTTAACTGCAAGTAACGTCCATGATATCCATTGGAATCCATCCAAATTTTGTATTCTGTATCTTAAGAGATGGAACTAAGAATATATTCAGTCACCAGGGCTGCCAACTGTAGTTCTCCATTAGGCTACATTATGCCAGGTATACAGTATTTCAAACTAATAAGACATTTCGATATTACCAACTTAATTTCGTCATTATTCTAGATAGATCCATATAGATTAATCATTGGCATGGATCTTAAATTTTAAGAAAAGTAGGCTCTTTAGTTCGTCACGGAACTTCGTGTTATACTTGTGGTCACACCGTCCTTATGCAAGGTTTGGAACTGATGTGTAACTATCTAACAGTCTGTTACTTCTTCACGTCAAATTTCATCTCCGGCAGAGATGTTGGTTGATTCCTCAGTTTAGGGCTGCGACAACGCGGTCATGTAACCCCGTGTACTTTGGGTGTGTGTAGAATCTGTCGGATAACTGTGTTAATTGTGATGGCTGTAATAGTCTGTAATTCAGGTAAGGACAGCAGACGGTCAATTTCAAGTAGTAGTTCCTAATGTTGGTACCAAATATACCGTCAACGACACCTAGCTGTGAACTTGGCTACTAGATGCCACCGCAAGCTGTAACTTGCAACGAACGTTGGACTTCCCCTCTGAAGGAAAGCATACTGAGGAATTTTCATCGCTCTTTGAAAATCCGACGACTTCGGCCGGCTTTGAACCCGCGACCTTGGACATAGAAGTTCAGCATGCTACCAGCTAGGCTACGTCACCGAAGCCACTTCCCACATAGTCAGATGGAAAACTGAATGTGATCTCGTTGTCATGGCAACCTCTGATAGCTCATCCCTCATCAATTTAGAAGCGTTGTCATGGTAACCTATGATTGCTCTTGGCATTTTCTTCTAATTCCGAAATAATTTTTCTCATCCCTTGGCGTAATGGTGGGTTGTATCGAAAATTCTTTCAGACAAAAGTTTTAGGTAATTATTAGGGGAATATCATCCATTTTGTACGGTTTTGATATTGTGCCTATTAAGAGAGATAGGATTAATGTTTCCCGAAAAACTCACTTTTTTCCACACCATTGGCCAATGGTTGGTGCTATCAAAAACTTTTCAAACATAAATTTTTGGCACTTATCCGACACATAATATGAACTTTGAAGGGATTCAATATTTCACATATTAAGAGAGTTATAGTGATATTTCACTTTTTCGAAAAAAGGCCCCCATTTTTACCCCCCTTCGACCAATTTTGCCCATTAACGAACTCGGCCGAGATTTTATAGGGATAGGCCCTACATATTATGAAAAAAATTCAAAGTGATTGGTGCAAAATTACGGAAGTTATCGTGTCCACAAGAAACTGATATATATATACAGTAGCCTCTCACAAATCCGGACCTCAAAAATCCGGACTCCGGCAAATCCGGACCGCTCAAAAAATATTTTTTGTAATACAAAATCAGTAAAATGTAGGTAACGTGATGCTTAAGCGCCTTCAATTTCTCCGCGACCATTCCGCATTACAAGAATGACGTCTTTTCTATTCTACTGGCTGTGCGGCACGGCGGGAGGTCATTGACTCGCCCCCTCCCCAACAGCTCTTTGTTTACTCATACAGTACTTAGTTGACCGCGCTCACTCTCTCTGTGCAGACGTTATTTTCGGTGGCTACCTCGTGTTGTGTCGGTGCTCTGTGTTTCTCGCGTCTTGTTTTTAAGTACTGTAAGATGAGTAACAAACGAAAGCAAGTGTGTGTGTCAGTGGAAGAAAAACTCCGTGCTATAAAGAGGATTGATGCTGGAGAATCGGCGAAAAAAATCGCTCTAGAGTTAGGAGTAGGAACAAGTACAGTTTCAGATTGGAAGAAGAATCGCGGACAGATAGAAAAATGGTGTTCCTCTCAATCCAGTGGAAGTGCGATTAAAATTAGAAAAAGCATGCATAAAGGCAAACATGTAGAAGTTGAAGAAGCATTGTTCTTGTGGCATGAACATTTAAGAGGTAAAGGGGTTCCTATTACGGGGCCTATGCTTCAAGAAAAGGCGTTGCATTTCAAAAAAGAAATTGAAGGTGAAGATGGTGAGTTTACAGCAAGTGAAGGTTGGCTTGATCGTTGGAAGAAACGATTTGGTGTTCGTAAACTGTCAATAAGTGGGGAGGCATTATCAGCCAACAAAGATGCTGTTCCTGAATTCAAGCATGTGTAAGTTTGTTTTTACACACTGTTTCTGATGATTTATTTTCATTTATTTTGCATACTGTAGTACTGTAATGTAAATTCTTAAGTCTTATTAAAGTTGTTCAATACTATTAACCATCTATTTTTTCTACCCCTGTGTTCAGTTAATTGCAGTTCAGAACTGTTTTATGCGAGTAACAATAAAGTACACATATCGGCACGGAGTGGCGGCGATCGCGGCACGCAAACCACTGCCGCGACCGACGTCACTCTGTCTCCGGGAAATCCGGATTTTTCGGAATCCGGATCGGCCGTCCGCCACATTGGTCCGGATTTTCGAGAGTCTACTGTATATATATATATATAGATAGATAGATAGATAGATAGATACATATATACATAAATTATATATAAACTTTTGAACTGACGGTGGTTTTGGGGTCTGGGGGATGTGAAACGCGAAGAAATGTCGAAATTTTCCGGAAGTCGAAACATGGTTCCCATTGCAATAGATTTCTAATGAAATCTACCTAAAATGAGATGGTGTGTGTCTGTCCGTCTGTGTGTTACTCAATAACGCAAGAACCACAGGTCCGATTTAAATGAGGTTTTGCATGGATGTAGCTGATTTACCATGTTTACACATAGGATACTTTTAATTTTGATATTTTGCACTATTAAAAAATGGCGACCATTTCAGTGACGTCACTACAACCTTTGGTTTCAAAATTTCATATTTCCATAGCAAATAAAAAGAGAACGCTAAGAAATAGAAAACTTTTGATGGCACATACGAGCTTCAAAATTTAATATCCTATCCGAAAGGTCCTTATCACCTATCGTGTATCTCCAACGGTTAGCGAGTAAAACCTACATATGTGACGTCACTACACCCTTTGGTTTCAAAAAATAAAATTTTTCATTTCAAATAAATAGAGAACGCTAAGAAATAGCAAACGTTTGATGCATACACGAGCTTTAACATATAATTTTCTATCCGAAAGGTCCTTATCACTTTTCGTGTATCTCCAACGGTTAGCGAGTAAAACCCATATATGTGACGTCACTACACCCTTTGGTTTCAAAATTTCATATTTCCACTTCAAATAAAAAGAGAACGCTAAGAAATAGCAAAATTTTGATGGCATACATGAGCTTTAAATTTTAATATTCTATCCGAAAGGTCCTTATCACTTTTCGTGTATCTCCGATGGTTAGCGAGTAAAACCTAAATGTGTGCAATAAAACACGGTCAACACCGAGCGGTGCGGTATACAGTATCTCTCTAATATAAAAATGAAAGTTTCTGAATTTCTACGGAAATTTGAGTTGTTTACGCGTTTCAAACTGTTTTATGATGGATGCGCGGGAAAATAATGTTTTGTCTGTCTGTTTGTTTGTTTGTTTGTTTGTCTGTGGACAACTTTGTTCCCTTATAACTCGAGAACTAATCATTGAAGTAACTCATCTCCCTACCTCTCATAAAAGGAGGCCTACCCCCTTAAAATACATGCTGAAATAAGCGTAGAAGGGGGAGACAAAGCTCATTTTCAGCCCCTCAATGTGAGAGACAAAACCTCATTTTAAGGCCCTTAAACCAACAGTTTTTTAGATATTCCCAGAAAACTAATTTCATTTCATAAACTAATGAACAAATAAAAGCCGGTAACCATGGCAACAGATTCTCAGAGGTCCATCTATTGCTGTAAGACGCAATGCAATTCCATTAATTACATTAGTGTGAAAGTTTGCAAATGCTAGAAGGTTATCACGGAACCAAATTAAGCCGTAAAATTCATCAATACGTATAATGCGCTTAAGGGGGGTCAAGGGGTACTCTAGAATTTTTTCACGCGGTTTACATCTGCGGGTGTGGTACGGCAGGTCTATTATATTCATATCCCTACATTATATTATTATTATTATTATTATTATATTATGGCGTACAACGACGAGACAAAGCCCCTCGGTGCCAGAAACAAAACTCGGGGGCCCTAAAGGATCCTCGAAAAGTACATTATAAGGCTCTAAATCCAACAGTTTCTGAAATATTCCCAGAAAACTAATTTAATTTAATTTAACAAACTAATGAATGAATGCAAATCGGTAACCATGACAACATTATCTCAAGGGGTGGCATCCAACTTTCCATCTATTTCTGTAAGAAGCAATGTCACTCCATTTATACCTTGCCACGGTGGGTGAGTGGATAGCGTGTCGGTCTACTAACCCCAAGATTGCAGGTTCACTCCTGGCCGTGGTACAGGCCGGACGTTTGTTTTAGACGAGTGAAAAAATCTTAATGGAAGCCTGGAGGCGAGTTACTACAGTACCTGTGTTGTTATCAGCTGCCCCAAGCGCTCCGATGATTGATAAAGCTGTTTCACACTATTGCTGAAGTATAGTCACTGGCAAATATAATAACGTTCTGTTCGTAACTACGTAACGTGTACTTCCGTGTCACACAATACTTCGACGTGAACTGTACTGTCTGCTCAAGTCTGCAATTCCATTATATCAGATCGGTGGTGACAAATGTGAAGTGATAGGCTGAGAGAGTGACTGTGTACAGGCTCACCCGCAGGCTTCAAGGTAAAGGGCAATCGTCTAAAACAAATGTCCGGCCTGTACGTGATTTTTGAACGGCGGCAAAAATACGACTCGCATGTCATACGATGTTGGCATGTCAAAAAAAAACATTTGAATTCAGTAGGCCGTGTTCATAATGGCAAAATTAACCTCAGGAGTTTCCGCCAACACAAAGTTCCTCATTTCTCTACCAGAAAGCGCTATAGTGTTCAAGGAGCTTAGATATCTACCCTCCTTGACTTTCATAGTGATTCAAGGAACAACGAAATTTCGACATGCAAGCTACCCTCTGGGTGTCAAATTACGAAGCTTGCAACCGGCACCCGAGGCCAAACGTTATTATTATTATTATTAGGCTACTCCATTTATTACATTTCTGTGAAAGTTTGCAAATGGCTATAAGGTTATCACGGAACCAATGTAGACTGTATAATTCGTCAATGCAATTAAGGGGCTCAAGGGGTAACCTAGAATTATTTCATGCAATTTCACGTGCGACATATAGTACAGAAAGTCTATTATATCTACAAACAGAAACATTATTTTCAAAAATTCCTGAATTGAATCAGCATTTTTTGTGGCTTTTAGGAATTTGTGCCATTTGAGGCTAAGGAATCTGAATTTTCATGCACCGCAAGCCTTTATAATTTATGAAAGAGGTCTTCCTGTGTATGGGGGCCTAACACAACGTAGAGGGTCATTTTTTATGTCAGGTGTATTGCGTTTCGTCTACAAGGCTTTCAAATCTATTTCACGTCAGGAAGTACACGTTAGGTGAATTTAGTTTGAGAGCACATTTTAACTAATCTTTTTTTTTTTTTTTTTGTCGACATACGGGTTCATCGTAAGGATGATTTTGTTTGATACGTATGGTAGATATACCCATATTTGGATATCTGGGTGATATGTTGTAGACAATAGAATTGTCTGTCTGTCTGTCTTTCTGTGTATCTTTATGCATGCCTATAAATCTTCTTCGGATGCTTGGTGCATCGTAAACTTAGGTATGGTAAACATGAGTCAATACACCAATCATTTATAAAACTCGTCACCGTACTTTTCATACAGTAGAAGGGTGGATATAGGGAAAAACTTCTCAAAATACATGCTAAAATAGGCGAAATATAAAAATTATCCAAGAAGGACGATCAAAGCATATGTTGCGCTTCTCATTGTGAGACACAAAATTCGCGAGTCTATAAAGGGTCTCCGAAAACTACATTTTAAGGCCCATAAATTAACAGTGTGTGTGATATTCCCAGAAAACTAACTCCGTTCTGATAAACTTATGAAAGAATGACAAGCCGCTAACTATTTCAACAGTAGCTCAATTGATAATGTCTGGTGTTAATATATAACACCGTTCGAAGAACGGGTACTTCTGCTAGTACTTTGGATAAATTCATTGGCCAGTCCATACGGATCAGTCCAAAGGGACCCGTCAAAAGGGACCCGTCAAAAAGGACCCATCAAAAAGAACTTGTCAAAAAGGATCCGTCAAAATGACTCCCTTCAAAAAGGACTCGTCCAAAGGGGCTAGTCAACAGGGATCAGTCCAAAGGGACAAATCAACAGGGATCAATCAAAAGGGGTTATCGCCTCAAGGTCTGGCATACCCCTCTTTGATTATTGGTTTGCCTATCGACAAGCGCCGCTTGAAATACTTTTTGATCACCCCTTGTGGGTTGGGTTAGATTAGGTTACACTACAGCCGCTATCTTTAAAAAGCCCGCCCTCTTACAAAAAACTTCAAGTGCGCATGTGTAAAAACAAAAAACAAACATGTTAAATCATAGCGGTATGCAGGACCATACATGTTTTTTCATGAGGAACAAGTTTAATTTCATACTCGGGGGCAGATGACCTCGTAGTTCCGCCCCTTAAAACAACAATAACTAACTAACTAACTAACTAACTAATTTCATACTGGTATCGGACCTCATGCTCGTTGCTCATGGAAAGCCACATTTACCCAAAAAATACTATTTCACCCCCTAGTAGGGGTAGGTTTTATTTTGGAATGGAAATAAGTTGTCCAGAGGAAAAAGGGCGTTAGATCAAGTCCTACGACACCTCATTTGTCAAAATCCGACCATGGGTTCTGGAAATATCAACAAAAGTGTAGTTAGGCCCTTAAGTTAAGCTACGGCCGCCATCTTGTTAGGTTAGACTAGGTTAAGGTAACCTACTGCCGCCATCTTGTCAGGTTAGGCTAGGTCAAGTTAAGCTATAACCGCCATCTTGTTAGGTTAGGCTAGGTTAAGTTAATCTACGGCCGCCATCTTGTGAGGTGGGTGAGGTGGCGGTGGCATTAGAACTGTCCTAAAACCACTACTGTTACGATAAGTTAGGTTAGGTGAGGTTAGGTTAGATCAGGTTGTGAGAGGTTAAGGGAAGTTAGGTTAGTTTAGGTTGAGTGACGTTAGGTTATTTTAGGTGAGGTTAGACGAGATTAGGTGAGGTAAGTTAGGTGAAGTTAAGTTAGTTTAGGTTAGAGAAGTTAGGTTAGATGAGGTTAGATAAGATCCGGTTAGGTTAGGTTAAGTGAGATGAGGTAACGTTGGGTTCGGTGAGGTCTGTTTAGATTAGGTTAGGTGAGGTGAGGTTAAGTTAGGTAAGGTGGTAGGTTAGGATAGGTGAGGTGAGGTTAGGTTAGGAGAGGTTAGGTGAAGTTAAGTTAGTTTAGGTTGAGTGAAGTTAGGTTAGGATTGGTTAGGTTAGGTGAGGTTAAGTGAAGTTAGGTTAGTTTAGGTTGAGTGAGGTTAAGTTAGTTTAGGTGAAGTTAGACGAGATTATGTGAGGTAAGTTAGGTGAAGTTAAGTTAGTTTAGGTTAAGTTAGAGAAGTCAGGTTAGGTAAGGTTAGATGAGATTCGGTTAGATTAGGTTAAGTGAGGTGAGGTAACGTTGGGTTCGTTGAGGTCATTTTAGGTTAGGTTAGGTGAGGTGAGGTTAAGTTAGCCAAGGTGGTAGATTAGGATAGGTAAGGTGAGGTTAGGGTAGGTTAGGTTAGGTGAGGTTAAATGAGATTAGGTTAGGTTAGGTGAGGTTAGGGTAGGTTAGGTTAGGTGAGATTAGGTCAGGTTACGTTAGGTGAGGTTAGGGTAGGTTAAGTTAGGTGAGATTAGGTCAGGTTACGTTAGGTGAGGTTAGGGTAGGTTAGGTTAGGTTAGGTTAGGTTAGGGTAGGTGAGGTTAGGTTAGGTTATGTTTGGTTAGGTGAGGTTAGGTTAGGTTAGGCTATGTTAGGTTAGGCTAGGGTAGGTTAGGTTAGGTTAGGTTAGGTGAGGTGTGGTTAGATTATGTTTGGTTAAGTGAGGTTAGGTTAGGTTAGGTGAGATTAGTTTAGGTTAGGTGAGGTTATTTAACCTATTTTCATTTTAAATACAAAATAAATAAGTTGTTATACAGTAGTATTAATTGGGGAAGTAATAATTCAATTGGAATGTAATTTTGATACTTGTTAATAGGCCTATTAAGAAGGAGCGGCCGAACATTCACAAATGAATGACCAGGGGGTCAACTAGACTCCAACCTTTCGGGGATTGACGGTAGTCCACAGAGGAATGTTTGACCGTGGGCCCAACTCAAACATGCCCATTAAAACTAAGGAAGTTTGTGTAATCTCTTAGGCATGGAAATAGTTCTTAAGTGTATGAAAGTTCGTAGTGAAAGGTACAGGCCGGACGTTTGTTTTAGACCAGTGAAAAATTATAATATAATGGAAGCCTGGAGGGGAGTAACTACAGTAACCTGTGTTGTTGACACCTGTCCCATACGGTCAGATGATTGACATATCTATCTCACGCTTCTGCTGAAGTACAGTCATTGGCAAATATAATGGCGTTCTGTTCGTAACTATGTAACGTGTACTTCCGCGTCACACAATACTTCGACGTCGACTGTACTGGTCTGAACGATGGTGTCGTCACGTGCTCAAATCTGGAATTCCATTACATCAGACCGGTGGTGACAACTATGAAGTGAGAGGGCGAGAGAGATACTATGTACAGGCTCACCCGCAAGCTTCAAGGTAGTAATATAGTTTCAAAGACCACTGTTTATCAAACTCGATTTCATCTTGCGAGTTCCAGCAGTTTTTTATTCAGCCCTGAGGGGAATCATTGTTCAATTTCGGGAGGGGCTCCAGCTCCCTGGTTACGAGCCTGTATAAAACGGAAGTATAAAACATGTAATTGTGTGGACTTGCAAATGACGTGCTTCCTCTTTCTCCGTCACTCTTCACAGCTCGGCTCACTTCAAAGGACTCGTGTTTTCCTGTTATGGAGATAGCACAGCTATTTGCATACATGCAATACATACTTGTTGGTTAAAGAACACGCTAATGGTTGTGGTGCTGTGCAGTTTCAAAAATGACGTGTAAGAACATTAGAGGATGTAGTAGCGGCTCGATGGTATTATATTAGCACTAGCAGTAGTACCCGGCTTCGCCCAGTGGAATGATAATAATGTCTCAAAGTCTCCTTAGAAATATAATGGACTTAAAATCTAGGTAATTTGCCCCCAAAGACAATGAGGGCGTAATATATAGGTCTTTCGCCCTTTTGATAAGGATGATAATGAAAACTACTGTTGAATTGACACGTCAAACTTACAAACTACCGTAATAGAAATACATATTTCAAAATTCACAGGCGAGGAAGGCTTATTGTGTGTGGAGATTAATGGTTTAATGGGCGTAACATCTAGGTCATTTGCCCTTATGATGAGCATGAAAAGGGAAACTACTACCGGTATTGAATTGACATTCCAACTTATAATGTACACAATGTACTGTAATAAAAATAAATATTTTAAAAATCACAGTCGAGAAAGACTTTCTGCGGCGGTGATTAGTGGTATGATGCGCGTAACATCTAGGTCATTCGCAATTATGATGATAATAATAAGGTAATGAAAAAATGACTACTAAACGAACATGGTGTAATTTTAAAACTGATACAGGTAATTCAGATGTCTAGCTTCGATGTCTTCCAAAGTCTCAACCTTATTTTCTGGCTTAGGCCTGTACTCGACGCGTCTAGTGAAAGAGCTTATGGCGTACTGCTCGGCAAAGAATATGGGTCCATGCTGCACGAACCTGAGATGATCGCAGATGATGACGAAATATGATGACACACGTTTGGGGTTCCCCGCTCTATTTAGATAGACCGGGGAATCACTCACTCTTTCGCAACACCACAGTGGCTTGAGCAACGGCCCTGTGCTGGCATGAGTATAGACAGCAGATAACACGGCGGGCTCTGGAAAGTCCTCTCATGTCACCTCGCGATTAATCAGCAAGCTATTCTCACAACTGCCCCCCAAGGGTCTCAGAACCTGTGGGACGTGGGTTGGCGACCACGGGACCCCAGCAGAGTCTGGCATCGCTTCTACTTCCTTGTGCCGGGCTCCTTTCAGTTCTCTTTCCTGTCGGCCTGCCTTGGTCAACTCTCGTTCTCTTCCGACCCCGACTGTATTAGGGTATCTGAGGGCTAGGGAGTCTTTCAATTTCCCGCCTTAATTGGCCGTTGTCTCATCTTTCCTGATGCCCTCATTCTTCGAGGGGTCTGCCTTCTTTTCCTTAACATAATATCTCATGTCTTCTACTCAATGCCCTCAAAGAGGCATGGTGTGTGTAACCCCACCACTTCTGGTACAACCTCAAGGGCTCATGGCTGGTGAGTTAGGAAGCTGGCAACCCCGAGGGATTCCTGAGCTAAATGCAGGGAATGGAGTGGTATGTCAGAAATTTCAAGTGGACAGTGTTACTCATCGGGTTCCAAAGGGTAAGTAGGTAAAATTTGGTTCAGATCGGAGAAACCGTGTAGATTTGTGCCAAAGGGCCTAAATGCAGGGAATAGATTGGTCTGTCCGAAATTTCATGTCGACAGTGCTACTCGTAAGTATAAACAATTTGGGTCAGATCAGTGGAACGGAGTGGATTTGTTCCAAAGGGCCTAAATACAGGGAATGGAGTGCTCTGTCCAAAAGTTCAAGCAGACAGTGTTACTCGTCGGGTTCCTAAGGGTAAGTAACTTACATAAGATTTGTTGAGATGGGTGAAACTATGTAGATTTTTGCCAAAGAGCCTAAATGCAGTAAATGGAATGGTCTATCCGAAATTTCATTTAGACAGTGTTACACGTCGAGTTCCAAAGGGTAAGTATGTAAAATTTGGTTCAGATCGGTGAAACGGTGTAGATTTGTGCCTAAGGGCCTAAATGCAGGGAATGGATTGGTCTGTCCGCAATTTCAAGCAGACAGTGTTACAATAGTACAAGATGGCGCCTACTACATACCGAGTGTAAAAGTGCTCCGCAAGTCACCAGCCAAAACAGCCAGTTAAGTATCATTTATCAGTGTCCTCGGTGTGCTTATTTATTTGAACAAGCTTTTGTTGAGTGATTAATATAAAAGTATGACCCTAAAGGCAGTAAACGAGCGTGTGAGTAAGTTTGAAAAGCGGATGGCTGAATTTCAAGCTCGCTTGGAGCAAGCTATGGAGGCCTCCACGATCAGTGCTACCAACTCCAGCGACACCCTGAATGTTCTCGCGTCAGACTATAAGGACTTCCGAGAAGTTATTACTGCGGAACTGGACGAGATGAAGAAAGAGGTAATCCTCGTCCAGGAGCATCTCGAGAAGCAGGACATCCGGCAAGATGAGGCAGAGCAGTACAGTCGGAGAAACTGCCTTCTCCTCCACGGAGTACGTGAAACTCCCAACGAGGACGTCTACGCGAAAGCAATCGAAACACTCTCTGGGAAACTAAATGTGACTCTGCAAATTGACAGTATAGACCGATGTCACAGACTGGGTCGCCAGCCAAGTACTGCTGCAGGAATCGTGGCCTCAGGGAGTAGGCCTATAATAATCAAGTTCCTACGATACCACCAACGAGATCGTGTTTGGCGCGCCAAGCGGTTGCTCAAAGGCACATCGTTATTAATAACCGAATCCCCTACTGCAACTAGGAAGGACATCTTAAGAAAAGCACGGGACTTTTGGGGATTACGTAATGAATCCACTCAAGACGGCCGAATTGTTGTCCACCTCAACAATGGCAGAAAACTAAATATTGACACACCTGCGGAACTAAAGTTGCACATTAATAGGCTAGGTGAAGGAAATGGAATAAGTTCATAGACATGTGTACTAGAAGTTACATTAGGTTTGTGTGTGCGATTGTGTGTGTGTGTTTAGTATTTAGGCAGTCAGCTGTTAGTTTCATCAGGAAGTCGAGGTACCGTTACGGTAAGTTCTTGACCCTGTGAGCAAGCCATTTAGAAATAGTTCTGATGTCCTTGTAGGAGCCAATTCACCCTCAGGCAATGACCGAGGCTCGTACAATAGAAATTCTCCCCTCCCTCCACTTTCACCAGCGCACGCTGGTACTAAGTTACAGCAAGCATTTTCAAACTGTCCTAGAACCTTACATTGCTGCCACCTGAATAGCCAAAGCTTACCAGCACACATAGATGAGATTACAGCAATATTCTGTGAAAACAATATTCATGTAATAGGAATATCTGAGAGTTGGTTGTCTGAATCACTTCCGAATTGTGTGGTTCAGCTTGAAGGATATAATCTCCTTCGCCATGATCGAGCTGATAGGATGGGAGGCGGTGTTGCCCTTTATTGCAGAGATGATCTGAAAAGCCGGGTTATTTGTTCATCATCGTCCGTTGAGTTGCTGAGGACGAAGTTCATGTTTGTTGAGGTAACACTGAGTGAGCTGAAAGCATTGATAGGTATTGTCTATCGCCCACCTACTGTATCATACATTTCGGAGTTTGAAACTAGTCTGCTTAATTTACTGCCATCTTACGAACATGTCATTATTTTAGGAGATTTTAACACTAACTTACTAACCAAAACATACAAAGCAAAGAAACTTGAAGATCTATTTTCCTCCTGTGACATGACGATACTTCCTCTCGAGCCAACTAACTTCGTAAGCGCAGCTAAATACATATTTCACGGATGCAGATACTCAATCCAGCCCAAATAACGCTGCCAGTCACGGCCCATCATTTCCACCACCAGATCGACCCAGCTTCGCATTTCGTAACGTAAGCACTAATGAAGTTAAGAGAGTGTTGTATTCCATTAGATCCCAGGCGAGCGGGATTGATGATATACCTATAAAATTTATACATTACATTATTGGTGCTGTTCTCCCCATTCTCACACACATTTTTTTATTACTGTTTAAACAATGGCACACTGCCTTCTATCTGGAAATACGCCAACGTGATCCCTCTTCCTAAGGTACCTTGCCCACTGTTACCGTCCGACTACCACCCTGTATCTATTCTCCCTGCTATCTCCAAAGTACTGGAACGGTTAGTACAAACCCAAATACTGGAATATTTGAACACTCACTCTCTACTTGACCCACTCCAGTCTGGTTTCAAGAAGGGCCACAGCACAGCTACTGCCTTACTTAAGGTGACTGATGACATCAGACAAGCAATGAACCAAAGACAAGTAACAATACTCACACTCCTCGATTTTAGCAGAGCATTTGACACCATAGATATACCGACCCTATTGAAGAAGCTAAAATCCCTTCTTGGCTCCGAAGCCATACATTTTTTCTCTGCTTACCTAACGGGTCGAAATCAGCGTGTGATTGTACAGGACACCACCTCACAGTGGCGTCAGAAAAAGGCAGGAACCCCCCAAGGTTCGGTCCTTGGGCCCCTACTTTTCGTGCTCTATATCAACGATATCTCCTCCACAATTAACTATAACAAATATCATCTTTATGCAGATGATCTCCAAATATATTGCCACACTAGTATCAACAATATATCAAATGCAATAAGGGATATAAACACTGATATCCATCAACTTGATGTATACGCCGATGACAACTCTCTCCTGCTCAATCCTAAGAAAACCCAAACTATCATCATCGGTTCTCATAAGTTACTAAACTCATTAAAAAACAACTACGTTGTGCCTCCAGTAACACTGAATTCAATCACCATCCCCTTTAGTAAAGATGTAAGGAACCTTGGGTTAACCTTAACTGAAACTCTTACTGGTCACCACATATAAGAAATACACGTAAAAATATATACTCATCCCTTCACCCACTCGTGCGCCTTAAGAATATTTTACCACTAGACATTAAGATTAAACTCATCCAGACACTAATACTACCAATTCTAGACTACTGTGACGTCGTTCTCGTTGACGCGACTCATGGACAAACAATGAAACTTCAACAAGCATTGAACTCTTGTCTTCGGTTCGCTTTCAATCTAAGACACGATGCCCACATAACCCCAAGCTACCGTGCTCTTTCATGGCTTAAACCTGATGAACGCCGTAAATATCACTTGTTGACATCCATCTATCGATTTCTGCATGAAAACACCCCCACGTACATGTCATCAAAATTTAGTTACTTGTCCTCATATCATAATCGAAGCACTCGATCTGGCTCTTCCCTCGCCATCCCCCATCAACCACTCATCCATGTTTAACCGCTCTTTTGCTGTAGCTGGGTCTCGACTATGGAATTCAACTCCTCCCGATATCAGAAATTTCACAACAATAAATAAATTTAAGGCCGCATGCCGAGATTACCTGTTGAATACTGCTGATTGCCCCGTGTGAATGGTGATGGATGATAGGACGTATGACTGAGCTAGGATTATATCTAGGATATTACAGAAAGGACTGTGACATTGTGATTATTATTATTATTATTTGTATTGTTATAATTATTACTATCATTATTCATGTGCCTTTTTTATTAATATTAGTATTAGCATAATTAATTTACTCCTTATTTATCATCATAATATGTTTTGTATTTTCGAAATTGTCATAAGCTATGTACTGGTACTGCCCCCGTAATTGAATTATATAGAGACCACGGTGGCTATTTTGGAAATTATAGCGAAAGTTATGGCTGTCATAGTTATGACGTGGGTAGTCATGACGTAAGCACGGATGACGCAGACGTGATGCCAGCAGGCTACTTGAGCTGAGATTCTCAGTGACGTCAGCATTTATTCGAGAAGGATCCGAGATGTACGACGCAGTCGCAGGAAACGTGGAATTCTGCTGAGGAAGAAATTATGCTATTGGAGGGGAGACTTAAACCAATGAACGAGAGTCTAAAGGAAGACGGAGATTGCTGAAACTATGGTATTTTTATTACTTTTTGGAATGCAGAATTGTGGAAATCCATTTGCAGTAGAGGCATTGTTCAGGAATTTTGGTGAAATTTATTTTCAGTTTTTGAATTATGAAAATCCGTCATGTATTGACGAAGTTGGAACTTCTAGCGATGACGCAGTAACACGCGATGGAAGGGATAGATACGCCCCTCAGGAAGTTCATAAAAGGCCTTGCGCAGAAGAGAGGAGTCTCATTCGCTCATTCCTCATTCTCAGATTATAATTCAATCGTCAGATCTCAAATAGTCTTTTCAGTGAAACGTCGAGTGAGTTTAGTAGTGAAAAAGTCGTCTTTGTAACGCGTGGCGAAGCCACTGCATTCAACGAGAGTCGAACTTACAAGCAGTGCAGGTTTACTGTGAAGTAAATCTAGGTGAAGTTGAAACGACCCTTATAACGCTTCTACAAGATTAGCTGTGAACAGTTAGCGGTCGCTTATAAGCTAATTCTCTTGTGCATTGCTACAGTAAGGACTGTAGAAAAGCTGAACAATTTCGAGGAAGTATTTTGGAAGTTATTGACAATATTAGACGACTGACAAAAGTGATTTTCTCGCCACAGAAGAAACACTTTGTATAGCCAGACTCAACGCTACGGCTGACAGGGCTAGTGAAATAGGGAGACTTCAGATTGCTTTTGTGACACAACACTGCAGTATAATGGAGCAATTTAATAAGGCAGTTTGTTCTTCTAATACTACAACCGAAGAGCATATGGAAGGCTAAAGGACTTAATGCAATTGGGACATATTTCAACAGAGTAAGATAGCAGCATGGAACTTCGCTAATTGCTATTCCATACAAGCGAACATGTGGTAAATAACCATCTACACCCATGTTTCGTGAGTAAAGGCTGAATACTATCAAACAGCAACAGAAATGATTTCATACTTCCTGAATATGAATATTTCTTCGGAAATTTATACAAAAACTTCATGGCGATTTTCAACTGGAACTTCAGGGATTTTTCAAGAGAGGTCAGGGTTGTCCCGACTCACAAAGAAGATTATTGCCGGAAGGATGTCGTTCGTCTTCGTGAAGCAGTTCGATTCTCCGATGGTGCTGTTTCTGGTTTCGAGGATGGAGCTCAGCTTTAACTTGGTGGAATGGATCCATCAACAGTCTTCTTTGGGGAATTTTCCTCTGGAACGTCAATCGGCAGATAAGGTAGTCGTGAACGTTTATTGTATTTGAGTTTCTTAGCAATGTTTGAGCAACCATTTTTCTCATATTTTTGTCCTCATGTATATTTTGCCCGATATTCTTGTTTGAGATTTCTATTCTCAGTACACCTTGTTGAGTTATGCCTTTTTCGACGTTTTATTAAGACATTGTTATGTCATGGGCATAGTTAATGATTTTGAATCAGTTGAGACTGATATTTAGATTTTTCAGTAATTTGCTTATTTTTGTAGTCTCGATTTGACTGTAAGTTAATGATTTTTATGGCAGATTTAAATTCAGACAGCGTGTCACTTTATTAAAGTAATTCTACCCCAGTTTAATTACTTTGAACAATTTTCTGTCATCATCAAGAAGGAAGAACATTTAAATGATTTTAGAGCGTTAAAATCCAGTACGTTGTCGACGATCTTGGAAATACTAGTCGTTATTTGAATTGATTGCAACACAGACATTTATCGTCAGTCATGAACGACCATTGTATCTCAGGCAATTTTGTGAAAGATGAACATTAATTATGAATTATTGAATGCATTAAATTTGTGAAACTTGTGTTAGGTTTTTTCTCATATAGAGATTTATATAATGATGTTTGCATTCCCCAGTCTAATTGGATTCTATTCGACTATTTTGCAGTTAGTCGCACTTTGTTTGATGATAGTATTTTTATACTACAATTCTTTGAAGATGTTAATCTTAGATTTTGATAGACCAGACAGGCGTATATAAGCGTATTCACTATTAAATTTGTTTGTGATTGGCAAATTTTTATTTCATTTCGATTCATGAATGAAATCCACGAAGTTTAAATGACAACAGTTTTGAAACAATTATTGATATAAGAATTTTTAAGTGGAACTATGAATGTATAATCGATAGTGCAGCGGACATGTTGAAAGTCGCTGATGTATACTGCCCTTAAATAAATGAAAGAGATTCCCACTGTAATTAATAATGATAAAGAATTATTTGTGGAAGTTTTGTAAGTTCGGTGGAAGTTTTAATGCCATATAGATTAATATATGATGAATTTTGGGCTATTTTGAATGCAGTTTGTGCATTATTTTGTAAGCGAAGTATTTTCCGCTAGAGTGTATGGTCATAGTTCGTTGAAAATTAATCAAGTGAATTTACTGTTATAATTAACAAGAGTTTGAAAGAATTTGAGATAAGATTTTGAATGAAGATTACCGTCACAAATAATTAAAATTATTACAACCTTTATTAAACCAGATTGTGACATGTACATTTATAACTAACCTTCATTGGTCGATTATATTAAACACGATTTTGAATTTACCAACCGGATAAAACATGTGGTTCAATGTATTTCTTAAAGTATTAATTTAAATAATTTAAATGTTGATAGTGTAAATAATAAATGTAAATATCTTTGACAATAATGTGGAACGAAAGAAATGTTAAAGGCGTGTTTAAAATTTTTTGTAATTATTTTCGACAATATTATAAACAATTTCTAATTGTTATAAATAATTTATGTGATTTTGTTATAAACATTTAAGAGTGTGTTTCATACTCTAAACTATGATTATTAAACATTTGGATGATAACTTAACAAGTTTAAGGATAGTTAAAATAATCCAGTGGGATGTGAGTTAAGCATTTGAAAGATTTGCGTCAATATGTATGAGTTGTCTTGTAGACATTTAAAGCTTTAAAAGGAGCTGTATTCTTACGCAAGTGTGGCGTGAGGAGTGCGCCCCATTTGACAGGTGTGAGCCAGGTTAAAGAGTAGACCAGCCGGCCAGACATCTGGTTATAAGCGGGTGAGGTCGATACTCCGGCCTTGTGCCTATTAATAAAGGTGTTATGTTTATTAAAAGGAAACCAAATGCTCTATATATGTCGTACCCTGACTTCCTCATCCAATCCAAATGTGTTTGAAAATGTTACGTTATTTTGAGCTCAAGGGAGCTAACATATTGTTTGATAAATTTGCAAGTCCTTTAGGAGGACGTAGTCAGATTGACATAGGCTACTGATAGCCACGTTTACTTTGTTGTGTTGTGAAAATCATACTCTTTATTTGAAAATAAAGCTTTTGTACAGTTCAAAGTTCTCGTCTTCGGTCTGGTTCATTTTTAAATGTCATGGTGAAGGTTATTGTGAGAGCATACTTTAAGGATCCTGTTGTCAACCCAATCCCCGAGATATTTATAAGAGGTAAGTAACAGTAAGTATGTAACCCCGTCTATTTTGGTGTGTTCCACAATAATTTTTCTTGGTAACTTCTGTGTTCAAACCTCGGTAGTATCTGTCAGTGCCATTTTCATTGATGTAGCTGAGCTGGTGCGATTGATTGTTGGCAATCCGATTGAGGGGCGGATATCTGACAGCCTACTATCCGGGTAAACGGGGACAGAAGGATTGGCGACCCAAGAGCGTGGGGCTGAGTCAATAGAAGGATTGGCGCACCTAAAACGTTGGGGCTCGATTCAACATAACTGGATCACCAGGTTGAACGCCAGTAGGATTGGCAAACCTAAAACGTGTGGTTCGATTAGACTCAAATAAAGAGGTTGATTCTTTGTTAGATGTCTAGGCCAATTGTAGAATTTAAGAGTGTGATTATATAGGAATTAAATGTTGTATTGTAGTAGGAAAATTACACTCAGAAAAGATCAGATCTTATACAACTTGAGAAAGGTTAAATGGGCTGGAAACTTAGAAAAATCGCCTATGATCTGGAATCTTATTTTTATTTGACCGGCTTATGACATTTTAGTCATATTAAAGATAAAATTAAATTATTTGGATTGTAAATGTAAAATTATTTGTGTTAGGATATTTTAAAATGAGCCAGGGAAATTTGAACATGTGCTTGAGTTTGTTTCAACATGAAGTGTCTTCGAAAGTTAATTATAAGGTAGTTATAAGTTAGATTTAAGACAGAAAATTGATCAAATTCATATATGGTGAAAAGTGTTGCTCAAATGTTGTTATTTTGCTCTTTTGATGTATGTCCCTACAGCAGTCTAATTTTTGAATAATATTGTAATGGCAGATGAAAGTTTGAAGATGATGTTAGCGGAGATGTCTGCTAATATGAAGCAGATGAGTGAGAGTATGAAGGAGATGGAAGCTAGGAATACTAGTCGAATGGAGGAGAATACTAGTCGAATGGAGGAGAATGCTAGTAATTTGTCTGCTAATTTGAAAGCAAGAATGGAGGAGAATGCTAGTAATTTGTCTGCTAATTTGAAAGCTAGCATGAGTGAGAGTATGAAGGAGATGATGGATGAAAGTTTAAAGGGTCTTCAGACCAGTTCTGCTAACTTAGAGGATAATATGTCGCGTTTACAGATTAATACCCAAGGAATTGAGAATACTGTAACTGACATCCGCTCAGACATGTCCAATGTTAAAATAGATGTTGCTAATGTGCATAAAGATCTTACAATGTTGAATTTAGATGTTGCTAATGTCCGTAGTGATATTTCTTGTGCTAGGGCTGAGGTAGTTGTTGTCAAAAATGATGTTGCGACTGTCCAAGACAAGGTTGAGGAAGTCCAAAGAGGAATCCAAAATGTTAGAACTGATGTGTCCAATGTTCAGGTTGATATTAATAACATTCATTCGGATGTAAACGAGATGCAGAGTGACATAAATAAAATTCAAGTAGAGGTCAACACAGTTTTCGTAGACGTTGCTAAAGTCCAAACTGATGTAAATAAAGTCAGGGAAGAGATAGAAAATTCGAAAACTCTTTGTACACGTAATATAAGTGCATTAACGACTAGGCTAGTTGATGAGTCAGTTAGAACGACAGCGTCTTTAGAAGGTTTAAAGTTTGATGTAGAGGTCATGAGAACCCAAGTATTAGACCATAATAAAGTATTGAAAGAGGATATTGAATTAGACATAGCAGAAATGTTAACGGCAAACGTAGCACTATGGAAGGACGAGTGGATTAGGTCAAGTGGGGAACATGTAACCCAAATTCAGGATCGTATTGAAAGGAAACTTGCCAGTACTCAAATTGATATTAACAATGAAGTAGTACAGATTAGGAAAGATTTAAGCGTCAGGATGGATTCGCTATCCGAAAGACAAGTTGAAGATAGGACAAAATTAGATCAGGATGTGCAAACATTAAAATCTGCATTAGAGGAACAGATTCATAAAGTTGTCTCTGATATGAATGAAGCGACGAGTAAACTACAGAATTTGACGTTAGGAGAGGCTAATTTAATGGAGACCTACAAAGAAGAATTAATCAAGAAAGTCTTAACGGAAATCACTGACAAGGATACAGTAGGCTTGGCTTGCGAAACTAGTAGGAATTATACCAGAAGATATAACTTAGATCCAGAAGAGAGAGACGTGACTCCTGAAGAACGTATATCCAGATTCAGGGAGGAAGATGACGAGAGAAATATGGAACCTGAGTGGAACTATCGTGATAGTGGGAAAAACTACCCGGATTCATATCCGAGGAACGTAACGGTCATCAGGAATTTTGAAGATAAACCGCAAAAATTCAGTAACACGGATAGTTTGACACCTATCGAATATGTAAGGAACCTCAAAGATTATTTCATCGAAGCTCACATTCCCAGAGAGAGAGAGATGAAGATAGTGGAGAGATATTTGATTGGAGGACCCCTCGAATGGTTTCGCGCATTTAGATACACATTCAGTAACTTTGACGAGTTTGCAGAGGCATTAATCAAACGATTTTGGTCCATAGAAGCGCAGAATTCGTTAAGAGCGGAGGTGTATTCAAGAAAATACTCCGGTACTCTTCCAACGCGGTACGCTGATTTCTTTACGAGTCAATTATCCCGCTTGAGATTTTTACAACCCCCATTGTCCACGGAGCAACTTATTGATGCGATTTCTCGTATGCTGCCAGTTGAGGTGAGAAGACTAATAATTTCGTCCAACATCAGGGATTTAACCAGCATGGATGAATTACTGAGGAGGTTAGACTACACAAGTCCAATGCCTAACGTAGTGCAGAAAGGTCAAAGGCAGGACTTTAAAGAAGTAAATACTGTATATATGGACCAAGTCCAACAAACTGACAAGCCAGATGAGGAGAAAACTGACAATGTAGGTCCTCACAGGAATAATCAGTTTCGAAATAACAGATCGCAAGGTTACCGACCGTATCAACAGAGGAGAGGCTGGAACTATAACCGAGGAAATTACAATGGAAGAGGCAGATATTATAACAATAATGGTTATAACCGAAATTATAACAGGAATAACCAGAGCCAAAACAGAAATCAGAATACTCAAGGTCAGGTTATGACACCCGATCAGTATCAGGAAAGAGAGAAGGAAAGCCAGCAATACCTGAAAGAATTACGGGAAAAAGAAGCAGACAACCAAAAGAAAAGGCAGGATGTTGTAATCGATCCTGGGCCTTCTACGAGCCAACAGAATTTTGAGGTCGGTAACACAAAAAAAAACGCCGATTTCTCAACGTCAGTGAGAACCTGTAAATACATTGCCACACCACACCTGATTACGATTAATGAGATATATGAAGTGACGGATGAAGATTTGCTAGAAGAGAAGGGTATAGTTAAAGAGGAAAGACCATGTGCCTTACCCATTATTTCTGTACGGATAGATGGACAACAGTATAAAGCCCTGATGGATACTGGTGCAATTATCTCCATCATTTCAGAGGAATGTTATCAAAGTCTGCTAAGAGGAGAGAACATGACAGTTCTACCTGTTTCTACCGTCAAAGTGAGAGGGATATTCCAAGATAAGGCAGTGAAGTGCAAGATTCAAGTGTTATTGAACTTTGAGATCAATGGAAGGAATTATGAACAGATCTTCATTGTGGTGAGCAAGATCAATTTTGATATGGTGCTTGGAATCGATTTTATATCGAAGGTCGGAGCTATTATTGACATGAAGAACAGAAGTATTAGCTTTAATGATGGGTACATAATCACAGAAGAGATAGAAGAACAGGACGTGAAAAACAGTCTGGAAATAGACCTTAGGGAAGAAATTTTGAATACAATAGTTAATGAAGTGGAAAATTTAGCAGAAATACCCAGTAGAAAAACTGAAGGATTTGAAGAAATTCAGGGGGAATTTGAGGATCTGATAAAGGAATTCCAAGATATTTTCGATGAAAAACCTGGATTGATTAAGGATTATAAATACAAGATAAGGCTGACAGATGAAACCCCTTACCAGAAGAGAATATACCCCATTCCTGAGAAATACTATCAAGAAGTACGAGGGTTAATCAGAAAAATGGAGGTAGACGGGATTATTAAAAAACAGGCGTCGTCTTATATAAACCCCATCACAGTAGTGAAGAAAAGTAATGGTCAGATACGTCTTTGTCTCGATGCCAGGACCATTAACTTGAAGATTCTTCCAGAAAATGACCGACCACCCAAGATTAGAGATCTGCTTCGAAAATTCAAAGGGAGAGCATGTTTCAGCGTTCTTGACTTGACGTCTTCATTTTATCAAGTTCAGCTAGAAGAAGATAGTATGCAGTACACTGGATTCCTATTTGACCAGACGTCATGGGTCTTTGTCCGAATGCCTTTTGGTATGGTTAACAGTGGACCAGCACTTATTCGAGCACTTGATAGTAAGCTCACTGACGAAGTGAAAGAAAATGTAATCTGCTACATCGACGATTTAATCGTATCTTCACCCAGCGCCGCAGAACATTTAGTGCACTTGAGAAAGTTGTTCGAGAATTTACGGGAGGCCAATATCAAGGTGAATTTTGGAAAATGTCAATTCTTGAAGCAAGAAATAAATTACTTGGGGCATACTATTGATAAAGATGGATATCATCCGAACATGAAAAAAGTAGATGCGATCACGAGATTTCCAAAGCCAACTAAGGTGAAACAAGTCAGAGAATTTGTAGGAGCATGCCAATTTATTAGCAGCCACTGTCCAAGATACTCGGAAATTATGGCTCCTCTGTATGACTTACTCAAGAAGAATAACAGATGGAAATGGAGTACCGCTGCAGACGAGGCTTTTGAGAAAGCAAAAGAGATGTTCAGAAATAATGTGAAACTGGAGTACCCAGACTTTGAGAAAGTGTTCTATATTGAGTCTGATGCATCAAGAGTAGGCATTAGTGCAGTCTTATACCAGAAAGACGAGGCAGGCAACAAGCACTACATTGCGTTCACTAGTCGGAAGTTGAAGAAACACGAGGAAAATTACTTCACGACGGAGCTTGAAGCGTTAGCTTTTGTAACAGCATTGCAAGCTTGGAAGAAAATACATCATTATTACTGACCATAAAGCACTACAGTTTATGCTGCAAACTGACATGTCGAGTGATAGATTGACACGTTGGGCTTTGTTCACCCAACAGTTTAACGCCACTATCGTCCACCAGCCTGGGAAAGATAACTTACTGGCTGATGCTCTATCACGTAACCCTATTAAAAATGTGCAGATACACCATGTACAATTGGAGCAAGAAGATCAAGAAACCGTTAGGAGGTTAGCCCGAATCGGTGTGTCACAGAAGAGACACGCTCCAATAAGGAAAATGTACAGGTTCCTCAAGGGTTACATGGACAATACTGATGTTGACTATGCAGTTACACGGAGAAATTCACGACACTTTGTCTTGAGTGGAGACATCGTATGCAAGTATGCTGACTCTGCGCATACAAAACTCCGAATAGTCGTGCCACCTAAACTTGTTGTCAATTTAGTGTGGGTAGCTCATCACGCAACTGGACATGCCGGTTTAGATAAGACTCTTAATACTCTTAAAGAGAGATTTATCTGGACTAACATGCGTTCCAGCATTGCCAAGGTCATTAGATCTTGTGACAAATGTCAAAGAGCAAAGTATGCTTCTGCTTTATTAAAAGGAAAACCGAAGGCTATGATTCCTTCTAAGCCAAACGAACTTATGGCGACGGACATATTTGGCCCCTGTCCGAAGGGATATCAGGGTAACCAGTACCTGTTGGTTACCGTGGATGTTTTCTCAAAATTTGTTACAATGAGTCCCATGCAGAAAGCTAACACAAGGAACGTAGTAAGCAGACTGGAAAATGCTGTATTTCCTAAAGCTGGTATACCAGAATATCTACTGTCAGATCATGGAACGCAGTTTACGTCCGTGGAATTTGCAGCGGACATGGAAAGGCTTGGCATTAAGCACTTATTTTCAAGCGTGCGTTACCCAGAATCGAATTCCTCAGAAAGATATATGGCTGAATTTTCGAAATTCTGTCGAATTTTCTGTCCAAATGATCATTCTGGTTGGGTGAGATTTGTACCCCTTATAGAGGAATGTCTGAACTCTACAGTGCAGGAGAGCACAGGAGAAGTGCCAATGCGACTTCATCTTGGAAGAAACCCAGAAAGGCCGTGGGATAATCTTTTCAACCACATTCCTAGAGATCCCGACTTAGGAAGGCAGCAGAGGATTGACAAGGCGAAGGAACAACTCCAGAAAGCAGCAGAGAAACGATTGAAAAGAGTAGCTGGAAAACGCTTTGGTGCACCCTTACAAGTTGGAAATCTTGTATTATTACGCAGACCTGTCAAGGCTGATATGAGCAAGAAAATATACCCCAAATTTGGAAATGTATTCATGGGGCCGTTTAGGATTACGAACGCCTATGGAAACAACTGCTATGAACTCTACGATGATGAGAATAATGTCATGTACGGCAAGTTCAATGCTGGAAATTTAAAAAAATACTATCCTAGAGTAAGCCAGTAATAATTCAATTTCGTGTTCAAGAGAGTTGAGGTACTTGTAACACTGAGTTTAAAAACAATTTGCAACTGTTTTTAAAACGTGGTGAGAGGAGAATGCCCCCGTAATTGAATTATATAGAGACCACGGTGGCTATTTTGGAAATTATAGCGAAAGTTATGGCTGTCATAGTTATGACGTGGGTAGTCATGACGTAAGCACGGATGACGCAGACGTGATGCCAGCAGGCTACTTGAGCTGAGATTCTCAGTGACGTCAGCATTTATTCGAGAAGGATCCGAGATGTACGACGCAGTCGCAGGAAACGTGGAATTCTGCTGAGGAAGAAATTATGCTATTGGAGGGGAGACTTAAACCAATGAACGAGAGTCTAAAGGAAGACGGAGATTGCTGAAACTATGGTATTTTTATTACTTTTTGGAATGCAGAATTGTGGAAATCCATTTGCAGTAGAGGCATTGTTCAGGAATTTTGGTGAAATTTATTTTCAGTTTTTGAATTATGAAAATCCGTCATGTATTGACGAAGTTGGAACTTCTAGCGATGACGCAGTAACACGCGATGGAAGGGATAGATACGCCCCTCAGGAAGTTCATAAAAGGCCTTGCGCAGAAGAGAGGAGTCTCATTCGCTCATTCCTCATTCTCAGATTATAATTCAATCGTCAGATCTCAAATAGTCTTTTCAGTGAAACGTCGAGTGAGTTTAGTAGTGAAAAAGTCGTCTTTGTAACGCGTGGCGAAGCCACTGCATTCAACGAGAGTCGAACTTACAAGCAGTGCAGGTTTACTGTGAAGTAAATCTAGGTGAAGTTGAAACGACCCTTATAACGCTTCTACAAGATTAGCTGTGAACAGTTAGCGGTCGCTTATAAGCTAATTCTCTTGTGCATTGCTACAGTAAGGACTGTAGAAAAGCTGAACAATTTCGAGGAAGTATTTTGGAAGTTATTGACAATATTAGACGACTGACAAAAGTGATTTTCTCGCCACAGAAGAAACACTTTGTATAGCCAGACTCAACGCTACGGCTGACAGGGCTAGTGAAATAGGGAGACTTCAGATTGCTTTTGTGACACAACACTGCAGTATAATGGAGCAATTTAATAAGGCAGTTTGTTCTTCTAATACTACAACCGAAGAGCATATGGAAGGCTAAAGGACTTAATGCAATTGGGACATATTTCAACAGAGTAAGATAGCAGCATGGAACTTCGCTAATTGCTATTCCATACAAGCGAACATGTGGTAAATAACCATCTACACCCATGTTTCGTGAGTAAAGGCTGAATACTATCAAACAGCAACAGAAATGATTTCATACTTCCTGAATATGAATATTTCTTCGGAAATTTATACAAAAACTTCATGGCGATTTTCAACTGGAACTTCAGGGATTTTTCAAGAGAGGTCAGGGTTGTCCCGACTCACAAAGAAGATTATTGCCGGAAGGATGTCGTTCGTCTTCGTGAAGCAGTTCGATTCTCCGATGGTGCTGTTTCTGGTTTCGAGGATGGAGCTCAGCTTTAACTTGGTGGAATGGATCCATCAACAGTCTTCTTTGGGGAATTTTCCTCTGGAACGTCAATCGGCAGATAAGGTAGTCGTGAACGTTTATTGTATTTGAGTTTCTTAGCAATGTTTGAGCAACCATTTTTCTCATATTTTTGTCCTCATGTATATTTTGCCCGATATTCTTGTTTGAGATTCCTATTCTCAGTACACCTTGTTGAGTTATGCCTTTTTCGACGTTTTATTAAGACATTGTTATGTCATGGGCATAGTTAATGATTTTGAATCAGTTGAGACTGATATTTAGATTTTTCAGTAATTTGCTTATTTTTGTAGTCTCGATTTGACTGTAAGTTAATGATTTTTATGGCAGATTTAAATTCAGACAGCGTGTCACTTTATTAAAGTAATTCTACCCCAGTTTAATTACTTTGAACAATTTTCTGTCATCATCAAGAAGGAAGAACATTTAAATGATTTTAAAGCGTTAAAATCCAGTACGTTGTCGACGATCTTGGAAATACTAGTCGTAATTTGAATTGATTGCAACACAGACATTTATCGTCAGTCATGAACGACCATTGTATCTCAGGCAATTTTGTGAAAGATGAACATTAATTATGAATTATTGAATGCATTAAATTTGTGAAACTTGTGTTAGGTTTTTTCTCATATAGAGATTTATATAATGATGTTTGCATTCCCCAGTCTAATTGGATTCTATTCGACTATTTTGCAGTTAGTCGCACTTTGTTTGATGATAGTATTTTTATACTACAATTCTTTGAAGATGTTAATCTTAGATTTTGATAGACCAGACAGGCGTATATAAGCGTATTCACTATTAAATTTGTTTGTGATTGGCAAATTTTTATTTCATTTCGATTCATGAATGAAATCCACGAAGTTTAAATGACAACAGTTTTGAAACAATTATTGATATAAGAATTTTTAAGTGGAACTATGAATGTATAATCGATAGTGCAGCGGACATGTTGAAAGTCGCTGATGTATACTGCCCTTAAATAAATGAAAGAGATTCCCACTGTAATTAATAATGATAAAGAATTATTTGTGGAAGTTTTGTAAGTTCGGTGGAAGTTTTAATGCCATATAGATTAATATATGATGAATTTTGGGCTATTTTGAATGCAGTTTGTGCATTATTTTGTAAGCGAAGTATTTTCCGCTAGAGTGTATGGTCATAGTTCGTTGAAAATTAATCAAGTGAATTTACTGTTATAATTAACAAGAGTTTGAAAGAATTTGAGATAAGATTTTGAATGAAGATTACCGTCACAAATAATTAAAATTATTACAACCTTTATTAAACCAGATTGTGACATGTACATGTATAACTAACCTTCATTGGTCGATTATATTAAACACGATTTTGAATTTACCAACCGGATAAAACATGTGGTTCAATGTATTTCTTAAATTATTAATTTCAATAATTTAAATGTTGATAGTGTAAATAATAAATGTAAATATCTTTGTCAATAATGTGGAACGAAAGAAATGTTAAAGGCGTGTTTAAAAATTTTTGTAATTATTTTCGACAATATTATAAACAATTTCTAATTGTTATAAATAAATTATGTGATTTTGTTATAAACATTTAAGAGTGTGTTTCATACTCTAAACTATGATTATTAAACATTTGGATGATAACTTAACAAGTTTAAGGATAGTTAAAATAATCCAGTGGGATGTGAGTTAAGCATTTGAAAGATTTGCGTCAATATGTATGAGTTGTCTTGTAGACATTTAAAGCTTTAAAAGGAGCTGTATTCTTACGCAAGTGTGGCGTGAGGAGTGCGCCCCATTTGACAGGTGTGAGCCAGGTTAAAGAGTAGACCAGCCGGCCAGACATCTGGTTATAAGCGGGTGAGGTCGATACTCCGGCCTTGTGCCTATTAATAAAGGTGTTATGTTTATTAAAAGGAAACCAAATGCTCTATATATGTCGTACCCTGACTTCCTCATCCAATCCAAATGTGTTTGAAAATGTTACGTTATTTTGAGCTCAAGGGAGCTAACATATTGTTTGATAAATTTGCAAGTCCTTTAGGAGGACGTAGTCAGATTGACATAGGCTACTGATAGCCACGTTTACTTTGTTGAGTTGTGAAAATCATACTCTTTATTTGAAAATAAAGCTTTTGTACAGTTCAAAGTTCTCGTCTTCGGTCTGGTTCATTTTTAAATGTCATGGTGAAGGTTATTGTGAGAGCATACTTTAAGGATCCTGTTGTCAACCCAATCCCCGAGATATTTATAAGAGGTAAGTAACAGTAAGTATGTAACCCCGTCTATTTTGGTGTGTTCCACAATAATTTTTCTTGGTAACTTCTGTGTTCAAACCTCGGTAGTATCTGTCAGTGCCATTTTCATTGATGTAGCTGAGCTGGTGCGATTGATTGTTGGCAATCCGATTGAGGGGGCGGATATCTGACAGCCTACTATCCGGGTAAACGGGGACAGTACCATATTTCGTGGTAAAGTGTAAGAGAGGGCCATGAGCCCTAACTTCGCCGCTACCGAAGACATAAATAAAATAAAAAATAATAATACTCGCAGGATACCAAAGGGTAAGAATACGAATTTTGGTTCTGATCGGTGAAACAGTGTGGATTTGGACCAAAGGGTCTCAATGCGGGGAATGGGGTGGTCTGTCCGAAATTTTAAGTGGACTTTGTTACTCGCCGGGTTCCAAAGGTAAGTATACAAATTTTGGTTCATATCAGGGTAACGGTGTAGATTTGTGCAAAAGGGCCTAAATGCAGGGAATGGGGTGGTCTGTCCGAAATTTCAAGTGGACAGGGTTCTGAATGGTCTCAAAGGGTAAGTATGCAAATTTTGGTTCAGATCGGTGAAACTGTGTAGATTTGTACCAAAGGGCCTAAATGCAGGGAATGGGGTGGTCTGTCCGAAATTTTATGAGGACAGTGTTACTCGCAGGGTTCCAAAGGGTAAGTATACAAATTTTGGTTCAGATCGGTGAAACTGTGTAAATTTGTGCCAAAGGGCCTAAATGCAGGGGATGGAGTAGCCTCTCCGCAATTTCAAGCAGACAGTGTTAGTCGCAGTGTTCCAAAGGGTAAATATACAAATTTTGGTTGAGATCGGTGAAACGGTGTAGATTTGGGCCAAAGGGCCTAAATGCAGGGAATGGAGTGGTCTGTCCACAATTTCAAGCAGACAGTGGTACTCGCAGGGTTCCAAAGGGTAAGTATACAAATTTTGGTTCAGATAGGTGAAACAGTGTAGATTTGTGCCAAAGGGCCTAAATGCAGGGAATGGAGTGGTCTGTCCACAATTTCAAGTAGACAGTGGTACTCGCAGGTTTCCAAAGGGTAAGTGTACTAATTTTGGTTCAGATCGGTGAAACAGTGTAGATTTGTGCCAAATGGAGTGGTCTGTCCGCAATTTCAAGCAGACAGTGTTACTCGCAAGGTACGAAAGGGTATGAATACTAATTTTGGTTCTGATCGGTGTAACGGTGTAGATTTGAAACAAAGGGCCTAAATGCAGGGAATGGGGTGGTCTGTCCGAAATTTTAAGTGGACAGTGTTACTCGCAGGGTTCCAAAGGGTAAGTATACAAATTTTGGTTCAGATCGGTGAAACGGTGTAGATTTGTGCAAAAGGGCCTAAATGCAGGGAATGGGGTTGTCGGTCCGAAATTTAAAGTTGACAGGGTTACCCGCAGGGTTCCAAAGGGTAAGTATACAAATTTTTGTTTAGATCGGTGAAACGGTGTAGATTTTTATACATAACAGACAAACAGACAAACTTTCTGCTTTATATGTAGATTATTGCGAGACCAACCATATTAATAACAAGATGGTCAGTGCAGAACATGAAGCATACTTTCTCTTAAATGTATGCGTATAGCATAGTTGTCCATATCAAGGAGTGCAGTTGAATGTTCTTGTGATGAACGCTAAGAGTTGAACCCTTTTTAATACTCCCCTCATACTAAGTTTCGATGTTATTTCGCTTTAGCACCCAGAGGAATTGATTAGAATATTAGAAAAGTACTCCCTTCCACCATCTTGAATGCATGGAATCGTTTATATTCCGCCATCTGCAGAGAAAGCTTCTTATGTGAGACTACATATTTGCTTGTAACTAATGAACAAGATGTTCAGGAGAGAACATATAGCCTACTTCCTCCTAAATGTATGGGTATAGTTATAACTCTCTGTCCTTATCACCTCCTATTTTCTTCCTATTCGAAGTGCAAATTGGCACACAGGATTTGAGCAGCGCCGTTCAAACCATAGTTTATAATTTACCCCAGCATTTTGCAATTTCATCAGCAAACACTCCAAACAATGTAGGAATTCAGTATATTGACACCGACTACTTACAATAATTGAAAGTTCGTTGGTCTGAACGTATCACTGGGAGAAACACATTTAATATACCTATTGCACACCTAATATTTAATCGCGCCTATCCTTGGGAGTGCGCTCCATCGGCAACAAGAGGACATTTTCAATTACACCGTAGGCATGGGTTCACTAACTGGCCAGTATAGAGCACAGCTCGCATCTAGTAGGCCGTGGAAAGCTCCCGCATACTGTGGTTCAACTAGTTGCTAGTAGATGTCACACGTGCAGATCCGTTGGAGAACTTTAATTTAATTAAATATATCTTTTCCATTACAAAATGCACAATATAACGTCAATTGTATAACGTCTCAGTACTCAAAAAATAATCAATATATAAAATCAAGCAAAAAAATACAACTCTGTTAAGACTAGAACCCTAACCGGCCGGGTGAAAGACCAAAGATCCAGCCACAGAGCCAAATAAATCCTCCAAAGTTGAACGTTATCAATTGATTTACGTACAACGTCTTAGCAAATAATGATTTTGGCTAAACGATTTCTTTACTGGAGTGTATTTCAAACGAAGTTCATTTGATACAAAGTCCATATTATTTCTATCAGTAGGCTATATTGCATGCAACATACTCAAATTAGTGAAATATAGTGAGCCCGTTAGAGGAGGTGATCCGGGTACCATCCGCCGAAAAAATGGTACATCGAAAGACCCCGTCCTTCGAACCCAAACTTCTGAGGATCGGGTGCATTTCTTTGTAGGCTTGCTCAGCACGAGGGGCTTGAACCAGGGGATCTGAGTCATTTATCACGGAAACAGTCATAGACGCCCAAAGAAATACATCCGAAAAACCAAAGCTAGCAATAAAAAGAGATCCAGTCTTAAGTTAGATTCGTGCATAATTTATTCAAGTAAGACCCCTAATTTATTTCTGGGGGTCGAAATCGGCTAGTCCGCTAATCTAATTACAATAATGAGTCGTCCCTAGTTTGATGTTAAGGACCCCCGCGAAATCCTAGTTACATGAAAGAAGTAGCAATGCAAACTAGGCGCGTGGTACATGAATAATTAACGCGTAGCAAATTTACAAATAAATGACTCGGTACAATTTACATTTAACAGCTAGCAAACCAATCCCTAGGTTACGATGGTACCACGTCCACATTTAACGTTACATTTAATTTCTATCTAATGCCTATGTGAACGAAAGTATTACGACGAGATGCGTCGTAAACAAATGCTCATTACCAAATCTAATGATAGTTTGACCACTGACTGTCAAAAAAAATTACATAACACTCTTATGTCTAATAGGAACATTGGGATAAATACACTCGGGAATAAAGAAGTAAACACTCTTATGCTGGCCTACCTTCGCGAATTGACATACTGTTTGCAGTCAATCGTCATCTCAAGCATGTAAGTTATGTTGGCAAAGCGCAATTACAATTGCGTCTTACAAGCTTTAGATCACGCGGGCCAAAAGATTCTAATTATCGGTCCCGGAGATCCAATGTCGTCGATACAAGTAGTGTCAGCTCATTTAAAGTCATCTCCCACATGGAAATGGATTGAAGTCACGGTGTCGATAAACAACGAGCAAATGGTTGCAAAGTTATAGCTGTAATTATTTAACAATAAATTAATCCGTTGGTTTAGGATAATTTTATTATGCTCTTGATTTATCAGAAGGTTTAAATGTTATTTAGTTAGTTCTATTAATGACAGCAGTCGTAGGCTGCAATATGTGATATCACTAGAGATTCACTCAAATAACCGGACTTTACAAGTCAACAATAACACAAGTTGGCGCGTCTTACACCAATTGCGCGCGGTGCTTCGGTCGTCTTAGCCGCAGCTCAAGAACGCCGGAATAAACCAATAGTAAGGCGGACATTCATTCCGTCCTGCCAAATACCAAATAATGTGTTCACGGACCCAACAATTACACTGGCTAGCCTAATTTATTCAAAGCTGGGTCAATTAACATTATATTGTTTAACATTTCTACAACACGCCAGATGAAACAAAGTCATCGGCTCAAATTTTTAAGCAATTCGCATAAGCGATCGTTCCCTCACTCTTACAAGTGGTAATAGTACATAACAGGTGTTGACAGCTCCCAAAGCTGCTCTCATAGCAAGGTTATTAATACCTGTGACCTTCAAATTTCCTAAGCTTGTGACATAAGTTTAGCACACAAAAAGTTCAATAAAGTCGTCTCTCTCTTGTTTCTCGGGTAAACCGGTTATCAGCTGGCGCGCGCAAGCAAGTCCCACTGCTTCGCATGCAGCTTTTAGCATAGCAAAAGTTTTCGTTTTGAAATGATCATTATAATCTTGTTGTAGCACGAATTAAAGTCCTGTAGTGCTCTACAGATTATCTAAAAATGTTTCATCACTTCCCTAATAGTGTTTCTTGAGATCAGATTCCCTTCAAAAAGATATAAATGTAGAATTAAACTCAAAGAGTAGAAATAGTAAGATATCACAATTGCGCATCTAACTGCACTGACATTGAAAGATATGTCACTCGTTCATTATACATGTAGAATTTAATGGGTGTAGTTTGACATTCTCCACAACAAAAATTAAACGTCTCACCTCTGCTGTGATGTTTGAAATAATACGAAATTAGTTAGCCTATCAGTCTAATAGATTATGGGTTCGTTCCTCTCGAACTTCATGTGGTAAAAAGTACACACGAAAATGTCAAATAAAGAGTACAAAAACGTTTCAGTAACGGTCGACTGAAAAATGATACGAGAATAAGCTCTCAAATTAAATAAGGGACCTGACTATAGGGTGTCCCCTAACATTCTTAGAAGTCTACATCTCTTATAGTTAAGATGTCCTTTACATGACATAAAATATACTGAAATACATGTGAACTCGCACCTGCCGTATAGTACACGGACTTGTGGTGTCTAACTGAAATATTGTCCCAGTGCCAAAGAAAATACACACATTTCCTACCTAAGTGGTCAAATATCGTTGGGTTTCGGCTCCAAAATATGCATTCAACTACTACCTCAACCTGGACAAACTTTGTACAATAGCTTACAAGACTCACGGTTACTTTATACAGTATATCACCTTCCAGAACTTCCATTGGAAAGGGTTATATGCTTCCAAGGTTCCAAGCATTATCATCGGTAAGGCTATGGATTTAAGCCTGTCCTCGTGGTCCTCTGTTAGCAAACCGTACATGGTTTGTACGTAGTAGTGTCGTCTGGACAATTCCATGGTGCTGGCGTATTTCGTCGGTGTTACTCTCACATGATGAGTTACACCATCACGATGCTTTTACAATAAAGTCGTAGATGTATGAGCACGTGGTGCATTATGGTAAGCATTGTGGTTAACAAAATTCACTGATTCTAATAAAGAATAGGATTGTAAAATGCACACTGACTCTAGTATTTGCAGGTGATCAAAGTGTTCTGCTTTACCTGTCACAGATTTTACTGTTACCAACACGTGGTAAATGCTCACAGATTTTACTAAGTAGAAATCACTAAGAATATGGACAATCACTGTCGCGTACGTGCGTTAATTATGTTTATAATAGTTAAATTTTATATCGGCACTCACTGGGCTATAAGACGTCGTCGTAAGATGAATATTTCACGTCTTTAGAAAAATGTTGCACCCGTCTGCCTTCAGACGGTCCTCGTGGTTAGTGAAAAATTGTGAAATTCTCACAATCAAATTATTACTTTCACTAGCACGTAGCACTGGCCTCATACGGCCTAAAATAATACTATGCGTGGACTGAATTACGTAAATCAGCTCGATGGCTGCAGATTACAGTCCTCCCAATCTATGGGGTATACTTGCCTACAATGGCCTTCGTCTATTTGAAGGACAAATCGACACAAGCGTCCAGCCTCAGCGGACTATCAAAACGGTGTGGTGCGTGCGTAGCACGGCTTTCTGACTCGAAGGAAGTAGTCTAGTCAAAACAGTGACTACCTTCATAATCCTCCGCGTGTCTGTGGTGAAAAATACCTTTACCTTAAATTGATTTACCGCATCTAAAAGGCGTGGAAGATGGCAAATTAAACAGAATTAATTATTTCAAGCTCCTGAGATATGTGGCATAAAGATAGTGAGTAATATATCTCTAGGAGGAAAATAAGCTGTCCTCTCCGAAGTCAAAATAGTGGATTATTCATGAGGAAGCTTTAGGGTGTGTTCTGTAGAACTGAGCAAGGAAAGTAAGTATGCTATCAAAGAAATATTTGATACATGAGCCTAGGCGGGCTCATATATCCCTCCGTTGTTTTAAATAAAAATGTGGGAATAGCATTTTTAATTACCATCAAACTATTCTAGTGATCATAACATTTATTTGCATCAGTATCCTACTGTTCCAATACAGGGTTAAATTTTCCATCAACAGTGAGTCGTTCGTCGTTCGTCAGTCGTCGAAAAAAATCAGCACTCTCATTGGGCTTTAATGTTCCTCGAACAAGTCGCCAAATCCTTCTCCATCCGGATCTTGGAGTCGACGTTCCTTACGTCGTGTTCGGGTCATACCATCTTGGAATCTGTCCCACTCATCCTCTGCGCTGGTTATCAACAATCCAACGTCAGCTGTAGGACTTCCCTTTCGTTGTTCCTGGGGTTTTGACTTTTCCTTTCGCTCCCTCGAAGCTTGATCTTGTTCTTCATCTCTATTCTCTTGTAATTGTCGGATATATTCGCGACTTTCGCGAGCGCGACCTCTCCAGTATCGATCTGGTTGTCTTCTGGGATCGCGATCTGCGCGGTAACCACTATCGTAACGGTAATCGCGGCGAATGTTGCCGGATTGCCTGTTACGTGTGTTAAAATTACGACCTCTGTTGTCCCTCCGATCGTTGTTGTTATTGTCGCGATTTTCTAATCGTCGTCCCCAGTATCCACGATCGTTCTGTTGTCGTGACCTCTCATAGGGTCGGCGATTCCACGTTCGCCTATCGGGTCCTGTTTCATTCCTCCGATAAGGTTCTGAAATGATTTGAGCTGGTTTAGCAGTCTGCGATACTTTGTCAATTGTTGTGACATTGACCTGACGATTTTCTCCCCTCGATCTGTGGTTCGAGAATTGATCGTTCGTACTATCGATCCTACGGATAACCGAGTCGCATTCGATGAATGTAATAGAGTTCGCAGCTATTAACGTAGGCTGGACATCAGCTGGATATTGCTTACCGTTATCGTCTGAAGTAATTCAGGCTCAGATAACGATGGTTGAAGCCATCTCAATTTGGATAATTGAGTCAAGAAGTAGTTAGCGTTCTTCGACGGTTGGTTAGTACTGTAGCACTTCGTGTACATGTCTGCACGGATACTCTGTTGAACATCTCCGCTCCAGTATGTTCGAAGTAAAGCCTCCTTGAAGTCCTGGTACCCACTAAAAGCGTACCTAAAGGCACGGTACCAAGTACTAGTTTGACCTGGCAGTAATCGCTCGATTACTCGCAATTCTTTCTCAGGAGTTACCATCGTTTCACGAAGGTATGGTTCAACATTCTGCAGGAACTCGACCGGAGTTACACTGCTTCCAGTTCCAGAGAACTGAGCTGGTTGCTCATCCTTTTGCCTAATGATCATTACATTAGGCCCTTGGTTAAGTTGTCTCATAGGTTTGAAAGCAGGTGCATTGAAATTCAATGGAGCGGATGGGTTGGTCTGCATCCCTTCGCTGTGCATGACAGTCGGTTGCACTTGAGCGGTTGCGTGCGGTGTGTTCGCGCTTACGCTCAAAATGTTAATGTTAGGCAAGTTCTGATCCGGATTAGCTGTATGGGGAGTGCTCTGCTGCTGAGCCCCCGCCATAGCTTTAAGTCGCTCTTCCACTTTTTGAATCGCGGGTGCATCTAGTGCTTGCAGTATCAAATCACTGATTTGCTCTTGAAGCCTGTGTATTTCGCCTCGTAGTGTGGTGTCTACGTCGCGAACTGCTAGTCTCACATTGTTACTGAGCTCAATGTGCTCTGTAATGACAACCTTCTCAAATCTGTGTCACAGGAAGTCTACGTCATCCTTCACATCCTTCACGATGACATCAAAATGAGTCTTCTGCTCTTCCGCTTCCCTGTGTACGCGATGTCTATAGCTATCTCTTCCCTTAAGCTAGCTACATCTCCAGTCGAGGTTTGTACTGTCGTATCCAGTAAATCTAACCGGTCTTGTACCTCCGTACGGTTTGTCGCAAGGTCGGTAGTTAAAGTGTTGATTTGTTCGTTAATCTCCTTATGGTGTCTCACTATATCTACAGGAACTGAAGCTAAGCCTGCTAATAAGTTAGCATTTGACTCGGCTCTTTGAGTCTCCATATCAGCCCTAACTTGTGTGAGCTCTTTGTTAAGATTAGTGAGTGTTGTAGTGTTAGTTTCAACATCACGCCTAACGGCTACTAAAGTGACTGTGTTAGCACCGACATTTAGCCTAATGCGGTCTATGTTCTCACGTACCTCATTCAGTGTCGCAGTGTTTGCTATTAAATTGACATTGGTTTGGTTGAGAGTTTCGGCATTGTTGCCTAGCTCTCCCCTGACATCATTGAGTGTGACATTAGATGCCCCCATATCACCTCTAACAACATTTATGTCGCCTCTTACCTCATCTAGGCCAGCTGTGTTTGTGCCAAGATGCACCCTGACTGTGCCTAAGTCATTGCGAACTGTGCATAGGTCACCTCTGACTTGATCTAGCGCAGCTGTGTTTGTACCTAGATCCTCCCTTACTTGATTCAGGGACGCAGTATTATTGCCTAAGTCCTCCCTCATTTGGGCAAATGAGGCATTAATATTATCCATCATCCCATCTAGGACTCGTCTCAACGACTCCTCATCAATCATAATAATACACTTGAGAAAAAGAGAGGGAATTACCTCCGAAATACAATCACTACATCAATACAGGAAAAATGTGTCCAAGCCGAAAGCCTTCCCGTGAATGAACATCACGAACTACCGCTGGACTCAACGCAGAAAACCAAGTTACATTGCACGGTGAAAATACCAACAAGCAAAAACTTAAGTTACATTTACTAAGGATAGAGCATTAGCAAATCAAATACCTAATGAATTTTAACTACAATATGACAACCCCCCTGGTCTGATATCAAAGAATGCCAGGTGGCTATCGAAACAGCTGTACGACTTCTCCATTCGTACCAGTCCAGTTCAACTGCCTATAAACATGACATTACTGATCCTCACAAAAACGAGAAACTGATGGTTTCCGTAAAAACATCGCCCTACGAGGTTGGTCCGCCATTTAAAAGACGAAGTGTATGAGCCCCTTAGAGGAGGTGATCCGGGTACCATCCGCCGAAAAAATGGTACTTTGAAAGATCCCGACCTTCGAACCCAAACTTCTGAGCATCGGGTGCTTTTCTTTGTAGGCTTGCTCAGCGAGAGGGGATTGATACAGGGGATCTGGGTCATTTAGCACGGAAACAGTCATGGACGCCCAAAGAAATACATACGAAAAACCAAAGCTAGCAATAAAAAGAGATCCAGTCTTATGTTAGATTCGTGCATGATTTATTCAAGTAAGACCCCTAATCTATTTCCAGGGGTCGAAATCGGCTAATCCGCTAATCTAATTACAATAATGAGTCGTCCTTAGTTTGATGTTAAGGACCCCCGCGAAATCCTAGTTACATGAAAGAAGTAGCAAAGCAAACTAGGCGCGTGGTACATGAATAATTAACGCGTAGAAAAATGAAAATCCACAGCCTGCTTCCAGTCTCCGACCGGGTCAGGAATGGAATGAATGAAGCCCCCATCTAGCGGCGAGGATATGAACTGTGCCGGCTGCCGAGGCCTGACGCACTCCTCTGGGGCAATGATTAAATGAATGACAGATGAAATGAAATGATAGTGGAGAGTGTTGCTGGAATAAAACTTTGACAGGGAAAACCGGAGTACCCGGAGAAAAACCTGTCTGCCTCCGTTCTGTCCAGCACAGGTCTCACATGGAGTGACCGGGATTTGAACCATGGACCCAGCGGTGAGAGGCCGGCGTGCTGCCGCCTAAGCCACGGAGGCTTCAATAATTAACGCGTAGCAAATTTACAAATAAATGACTCGGTAAAATTTACATTTAACAGCAAGCAAACCAATCCCTAGGTTACGATGGTACCACGTCCACATTTAACGTTACATTTAATTTCTATCTAATGCCTATGTGAACGAAAGTATTACGACGAGATGCGTCGTAAACAAATGCTTATTACCAAATCTAATGATAGTTTGACCACTGACTATAAAAAAACAATTACATAACACTCTTATGCCTAATAGGAACATTGGGATAAATACACTCGGGAATAAAGAAGTAAACACTCTTATGCTGGCCTACCTTCGCGAATTGACATACTGTTTGTAGTCAATCGTCATCTCAAGCATGTAAGTTATGTTGGCAAAGCACAATTACAATTGCGTCTTACAAGCTTTAGATCACGCGGCCCAAAGTTACTGATTATCGGTTTCGGAGATCCAATGTCGTCGATAAAAGTAGTGTCAGCTCATTTAAAGTCATCTCCCACATGGAAATGGATTGAAGTCACGGTGTCGATAAACAACGAGCAAATGGTTGCAAAGTTATAGCTGTAATTATTTAACAATAAATTAATCCGTTGGTTTAGGATAATTATGCTCAATAGGTCAGAACGAGAGATCAGCTGCCATGTTGTCTAGTAACCGAGACGGCTCAGCTTTTTAAAAGTTACTTCTACACTATAATATTACAATATAAACTTTTAATTTCGAATGGGCCAAGTCATTTAGAACAGTTTAAGCGATTCTCGGTTCGATAATCGGAATTGGTGGGTCCTATGTTATGGATTATAAAGTTTGCATAATTCACACGGCCGCCATCCTGAAAGGGTACAGTTGACGATCTTGTTGTTTGGGCACAAGACGAGTCCCATATGAAGGTATGATTTTTTCCAAATTTGGTAAAAATCCGATGATTAGTTTGGTCGTAATTTAATTTTAAGTTTTGACCACTAGAGTGGCCGCCATTACGTTTTGGTAAAGATGGCGGAAATATAAAACATGACACTGAGGTGCCCTTTGCTAGTGCTACCTCTGTACCAAATTTCGTTCAATTCGGTTTCGTCGTGTTTGAATTGATAGGGGGCGGGGGGGTGAGAGGACAGACATACAGCGTACACATACATACGCACACACTCACACACGCACACACGCAGACACACAAATTTATGGCCCTGTGTAGATCTCATAACTCTACTTTCATATTTTGCAAAAATCGAAAGCAGGCTAATATTGGATAACACTGTGTAGGCTACACAACCATTGTTCAATGTTATTGATAACTAGCAACCCACCCCGGCTTCGCCCGGTATCTCTAACGGTTTACCCAGCCTAATCTTAACAGGCAAACGGACGGCAGGTCCCAAACACAATCAAGAAAAGCCGAGGTGAACAGCGAAACTCCAAACACATATACTCTTCTCAGAAGTCTTAACTCGACACAACTCGACAGTTTTATGCTGGCCGAAGCTGGGGTGATAGGCTCACTCACTAGCTCGTAAACTCGCTCCGAAGCTAGTAATTTAAATTTCCACTGAATGGAGATTGTTGGAAGAAATAAAAACGTATAGTGGACGAACTTACAGTGGGCGATATAATGGAGTTAGAGATATGCTGTCGCGGACTTTTTTGGTAGAATTTTTCATTGTGAACAATTCTTACACTCATAGTAAGTTATATAGATATTGTTAACGGTTTACCCAGGGTAAGCTTAAAAGGCGCACAGACGGAAGGCTTTTCTTCGACTCGAGTCACTGAAATCGTAACTTCCTGGCTTCCTTTGGTCATAAATGAATGTTTTTCTACGGAAACCTTCCTCGAGAAATCCTTCTCGAGATCACCCGCTACATCCAAGAATCGGGGACTTTGCTTTATACTAAGTAGATATTGTTATTACATCTTTTCAGTCGGTCAAAATAATGCAATCCCAATTACTGGAACATACGAAAAATAACCTGAAAAAATTACATGTGATTAAAATAGGCTATACATCTATACAAGACAAAACAGCTCTACAAAACACTACCAAACCTCCAATGACACCCTCTAACAGTCACCCGCTGAGTGTACCCCGTACTTCTTGGCAGAGCCGGAAATCCAACCCGGACCACCGCAGTGCCAAGAGTGCTAGCCACTACGCAACGAGGCAGACAATTTTATCTTGAAGTCTCCAAATCTTTTACGAGTTAGGGACTTTTATAAAACATTCTTTGTCGTTTGGTTTGTTGGTTCTTTGGTTTAGGGGCTGCGACAACGCGGTCATGTAGCCCCGTGTACTTTGGGTGTGTGTAGAATCTGTATGAAAACTGGTGTTAATTGCGATGGCTGTATTAGTATGTGTTATCAGTGATTCAGGTAAGGACTGGAGACGATCAATTTCAAGTACTTCCTATCAAATGCTACCGTCAACGACACCTAGCTCTGAATTTGACTACTAGATGCCACCGCAACTGGCACCTGGCGGCGAACGTTGGAACTAATAGAGCGTTAATCAATTCTAACCTACAAAATTTGTTTTACACAATTGTACTTAGTGGAAGGTTCTTTTATGTGCCATAAATCTATGACATGGGCTCACCGGCTTTACTTCCCCTCCGAAAGCATACCGAGGGATTTTTAACGCTCTTAAAATCGGGCGACTTCGGCCGGGTTTGAGCCCGCGATCTTAGGCATAGAACTCGGCATGCTACCTACTACGCCACCGAAGTCGCCAAAATCCGCTTTTGATAAGGAATTGTTGATGTGTAACATCTTTCCACTCGGTTGCTGGATAGTTTTGTGGATGTGATTTTGAATAATGGGGCGGAAGTGGATCGGACGGAAGTGTGTAAGACGTACTGCCAGCAGGATCGCATCCCTCTTGGCTGCTATAGCAGCCAGGAGATCACATACGGATTACTTCAAGGTTTGGAGGCGCCATTACAGATATTTCTACAATAAATCATCTTCAAGTTGTCGTTCTTTGGTGTAAAAATATCCATTATATCATATTTGCTGTAAACAATTATGATTAATTAGGAGTATGCTTTTTCAATCTCTAAATAAAAGTGATGGGCATCCACTCCCCGAGTAACTTTGCTCAACACCTTCATACTGAACGGTAAACGCTCATGCGAACTCTGGTGTCAACTGATTGAAACACAAACCACATGTTAAAAGTCTTCGTATCAGTATTTAAATGATGATATGCTTTAATTTGAAACATTGTAACTAGTCGGCATAGCCGGTATAATGTTTCTGCACAATGGCTGTTCAGATATTAACCCACATTGCGGTAATGCAGTGATCAATGTAATATATATCGATGCTTTTATACGGGAACTGGGCTAGCCTTTCACGGACCACTATAGGAATTCCCTTGACTGTCACGTAGGCGTGTTCATAACTAATTTAAAACTCAATTCCACGCAGGAACATTATTGAAGAAAAGCAAAATATTAATGGAGCATAAAAGAATACTTCCATAATATTACCGGCACGTGAAAATGAGTAACTGTCTTGCACTCTACATTTCAGTGATTGTAATGGCAGCGTGGATAGCATCTTGGTTTGCGAATCATGAGGTCACAGGTTTGAGCCCCAGTCCCGGCAATTATTTTTGCTACCAGATTATCGATTTAAACGATTTCTATCATAATATTATGCGTCATTTTAACAGAAACTACATGAAATTACTGTTGATCTAATTGTAATTACAATAGTTTGCACCAAGCAGGAGTTGGGAGATTTGATTGTATTGAACATTATTTCTAGTAGTCTGTAGATAGGCTAGAGACTATGGTTTCATTCATCCTCTTAATTTACAATATAATAAATTATGTGATGTTTGTTCAAACAAGTGTGACAGTAGCTTATCTCCAAATCAATCTATACATTCATCATAGTACCAGTATGAAAATGGAGCGTAAATTAACATTTTAAGAATGTCCAAGCTGTGTAGTATAGTCTACGAGTAGGATAACATGTCAGATGATTTCACATACATTTCGTCTCAATTTCATAGTAGGATAACATGTCAGATGTTACAAATCTTATGCGACTACTGTAAGGCTCGTATCTTTTTTCTTTAGAATCATCCTACAACTTAAAGTTCCTTTGCAAAGATATTCGCGTGAATATTTTATCATCCCAGAATGGTTCTTCTCATCACTTGTCTTAAATCAACAGCCCTTATTGCTGGTCTTCCTTAGAAATGATCATTATTTTGAGACACCCATCGTTAACAGCTTAGTAGAAACTCTTATCCAGGTGTGTGTTTCACTCTGCGGCGTAGCCGTGCTCGTTAAATCGTGCACCACAGCCGCGAGGGCAGTTCCATTAAGTCCAGAGCTCGCAGGTTAGAATCCCGGTTCTGCCAGCGGCTGTCTCCAGTGTGGTCTTTCCCGGGTTTTTCCACACTCCCTCCAGGAAAATGCCGAGATAGTATCTTACTTCATGTCCCGGAGTACTTAGGCCTACGCCTACCCCATTCCTATCCCAAATGCAGTTAACCACACTGATATAGTCAACACAGGAATGCAGGTTATCAGACAGGTTCATCATACACACACGCTGATGATCAAGATGTCCCAAGTTCTTAAAATGAAAGATTAATATTAATAAGAATAACAACAACAACAAACACAGCTGAGTTACATTTCATTACGGCATGCTCTGACATAATCGAAGACACTTACAATAAATTATTACATTTCGCCACTAGTGATTACAGGCAGAGCGCTGCGCGGATAAACAAAACGTTATCCGCATCCGCCACGCATCCGCACGACTTTTTTCCACATTCGCACGTTTGTTATCCGAAGTTTGGAGAGAACACTTATGTCAGAACTATTCATTCATGATGCAGCAGGCTTTCAAAACTTTCTGAGAATGTCTCCACATGACTTTCAGTTCTTGTTGACAGTAATTGGGCCTGAAATTGCAAGAAATGACACAAATTATCGGCAAGCCATCTCCGTTAATGACAGGCTAGGTATAACGTTAAGATTCCTAGCAATATTTTGCTAAATATCATTTTGAGTGCAATTAAACTCGGAGGCTAGTTCTGAGTAGGCATCCCAGCGAGCATTCCTGTCTTTGTGACTGGGATGCCGACTGTCCCACAAAACGGGATGATTTTGATACGCATCGATAAGCGCATTACAATAATATTTGCTTGCCACGGTAAGTGAGTGGTTAACGTGTCGGATTACCAACCCCAAGATTGCAGGCGGCAAAAATCACGACATGGATGTCATACGTTGTTGGCATGTTAAAGAACGCATTTGTATTTTAGAAGGCTGTGTTCAATGGCAAAATTAATCTCGGGATATTCCGCCAACACAAAGTTCCTCCATTCTCTACTAGAAAGCTCGTAGTGTCAAGGAGCTTAGATATCTAACCTCTTTGACTTTCATAGCGTTCAAAGGAACGACGAAATTCGACATGCAAGCTGCCCTTTGGGTGTCAATTAACAAAGCTTGCACCCGGCATCCGAGGCAATACGATATTATTATTATTATTACAATAATATTTTAAATTAGATAAAACATTAATTACTAAAGCAACATATTTAGACATTTGAAGAAAAGTTCGTTCCCCTAGGCTATGTTTGTCATGTGCTATGTTTAAAATGAATGTTACACAGCCAGAATTGCAACCCTTTCCTGTTCGGAGTGTTAATTATGCTTAATGACAAAATAAAGCTTAAATCATCATCTTACATTTGTCATGAAAAAAAAACATAATGGAAAAATATAATATCATAAACATTCGGGTCCTAATAATGTTATTAAACATGTTGGGATTATATTCTAAAAACTATCCGCAAATTTTCACCAAGCATTATCCGCAGCTTATCCGCTATCCGGACAGCCATGCAAACTATATCAGCATGGTGAAAAATGTTGCGGATATTCGCGGGTTTATCCGCGGATATCCACATCCGCGCAGGTCTTTAATTATAGGCTCACAAGTAGAGCCTCTCCCGAAAAGTTTCATTGAATATGGATCTTCAATAATGGCATTGGCACCTGAATTAATAAGCGGTATATTTGAAATTTTGCTCTGTCCATCCGCGACTGTCAATATATCTGGAACTGTCGATGAATATTTTTGATATAATAGAACTACTGTATGTTAAACGGCACTTAACATTTCTCATCCTTCCCAATGTAACATAGCCAACAGTCAGGGTTTAGCGAGCTACATTTCTTTCCCTTATATCAGCCAAGACTCCGGCAGTCAAAGCCTACCCCTTACAAGTAGCATGCATTCAATGATGTTCAAGGAGGCTGAACTCACTTTATTGACGCTTTCTCTTCTCTCTTTGACACATTCCGATGAACTATTAGATTGATATGTTACCAGACTCCCTGTTTACTCAAACGGTAAACAGAGAAGTTAAAACTATTTTCGTCAGAGTGCACTATGGTATGCATGCGGTAATGATGTCATCTACCGGCACTTATAGTTCTTCCGCTCAACATCTCTAAATAGTATAAAACGAAGTTCCCGATCCTTGGATGTTAAGGTACGTCAACACCAAGATGTTTTCGTTAACTTTGTTAATGAACACTGTTCATGAACTTTTTTGACTGTTCATAAACAAAATAGCGTGTTCGTTAACTTTTCGAGCAAGTTCATGAACAAAATCTCTTTAACTTTTGTGAATGAAACTTTTCAATAACTTTTCGTGATTTCGTTAACATTTTGGTTCGCGCATGCGCAAAGACGCAATTAAGGTTGTAAATTCGTAAATTCTCTAAAAATCGACTATCGAATCGCAAGCGACTCGTATATTGCGCGGAATTATGAAATACCAGGAAGCACATGAGAATATTAATTTTGTTGATAAGGAGTCTAGGATCATGGAGTGGTCGAACGAAAACGTTTTGGCGCTTATCGATGCGTATCAAAATCATCCCGTTTTGTGGGACAGTCGGCATCCCAGTCACAAAGACAGGAATGCTCGCTAGGATGCCTACTCAGAACTGGCCTCCGAGTTTAATTGCACTCAAAATGATATTTAGCAAAATATTGCTAGGAATCTTAACGTTATACCTAGCCTGTCATTAACGGAGATGGCTTGCCGATAATTTGTGTCATTTCTTGCAATTTCAGGCCCAATTACTGTCAACAAGAACTGAAAGTATTGTGGAGACATTCTCAGAAAGTTTTGAAAGCCTGCTGCATCATGAATTAATAGTTCTGACATAAGTGTTCTCTCCAAACTTAATTCTAAACGCCTTTCTAATATTTTTCTTTGCCACACCTTGCGTCTGCACTTTTCTCTAATTGTACTCACTAAAATAATGAATGCTGCATCATGAATTAATAGTTCTGACATAAGTGTTCTCTCCAAACTTAATTCTAAACGCCTTTCTAATATTTTTCTTTGCCACACCTTGCGTCTGCGCTTTTCTATAATTGTACTCACTAAAATAATGAAAGATGCAGCTGTAAGTACTTTCTTCTTCCTGACCCTATCCATTATAACCTCACAAACAGTGTATTTAATGTTGAAGAAGTTTGTTAACAAATGTTTAGTAAACATGTTGAGAAATGTTTTCATTAACATTGTTCATTAACTTTGGTGTGGACTAGCCTTAACGCGTAATCTCGAGAACCACTGGATGGACTTTGATGTGGTTTTCACCATTTCTCGAGGAAGGTTTCTATAGAGAAACATTCAATTATGACCAAAGGAATCCGAGCAGTAACGATTTCAGTGAATCACATTTTAAACTTACGCTGGGTAAATCGTTAAAACATTCCGGGCGAAGACAGGGCGGGTTAGTAGTTAGATATATAAATCAATCAAATCAATCAATCGGTGCCTCTGCTGGAAACAACCCACTGTACAAACTATGTACCAGTTTTATTGCTGTTGATATTGCCAGCAAAGCACTTTGATACCCAGCCATGTTCTCAAATAGAAACTGTGTACTGTCAACAAAAGTCTGCTTTTATGGTGATTGTAAGCCGAGGGCGAACATAAAATATCCACCGTCATGGCAACAGAGTGATTATCCGCCCCCCTCGTTGTCGTCAACAGCTACGACATGAGCTACAGCTATGCGTTTCATCGTCGTCTACCTTCCTTACAGCCGGTGCTGTGAAAACACAATCCAGAACCTTGGCGGTCCACCAAAAACATTATTACTATTATTATTATTATTATTATTATTATTATTATTTATTTTGCGCATGCGCTTACACATTCTCAGCATATTTGCTGGAAAGAAAACATTTACAATCCCAGATACCATATATATCATAATGAGCAAATTCTTGGTGACTGCATTCAGTAGGCTAGTTGCTTTACGCTTTTCCCCCACTGACTTCTTCAGGCCAGATTGCCCAAGAACAGCCTTACTACGCGACACGTAGAAATTATGACAGTTGTCTGCATCAGTTTGAAAAGGCCAGAGTCTAATTTCAACTCACTGAGCGATTCCTTTAAGTTGTTGGGTATCACGCCAGTGCTGGAGATGATAATAGGAACTGTCCTGACTTGTGCCATGTGCCATTGCTTCCTTATCAGTTCTGAAAGCTCTGTGTATTTTGACAGCTTTTCAACATGCTTTGTTGTCATGTTGCCACTGTTTGGGATTGCCACATCTATGAAGGTAGTGTGCTTCATGCATTTGTCAACAAGAACCAAATCAGGTCTGTTGTGCACAGCTGATTGGTCTGTTAATACAGTACGATCCCAGTTAAACGTAAAGCTGTCATTTTCCAGTACACTTTCAGGAGCATATTTGTAGTACGGCACTTTCTCTTGGCTCAGCAGTTGAAGGCGTATTGCCAGTTCTTGATGAACTATCTTGGCAACAAAATCATGTCTCTTCCTATATTCAGTCCCTGCAAAATGGCGACAACCAGATATAATATGCTGAACAGTCTCCGATGTTGGGCAACCGTATCTGCAATGGTCATCTTGCACAGATGCATCCTTGATAATTTACTTAAGGTAGTTCCTCGTGGGGACACCCTGGTCCTGATTAGCCTTCATAAAGCCTTCTGTTTCAGGAAACATCTGCCCAGAAATCAACCAAAAGTTCGACGCTATCTTGTCGACGTGAGTTTGGATGACTTCATTGGGATGTCTTCCGTGCAGTGGCTTGGACAACCGGGCATTGAATCTATCCAAATCACTGCGCACCTGATTTTGAGTCTCTTCCTGACTTAAGAGTAGTGGAGTTGAATCATCTGCTTCTGTGACAGCCTTGTGCAGTATCGAATGGTTCGATACAGAACAGAAGTATTTTCTTAGCTCATAGATCTGTCGAGCTACTTGCTTGTTTATATCAACAATTCCTCTCCCACCCATATGTCTCGGTAACATGACGCGTTCCACAGATGTCCGGGGATGGTGTTTTCGTGATTTGGTCAGTGATGTTCTAATTTTCTGTTCTAGACTTGCAATGTCAGTTTTACTCCACTTGATTATTATTATTATTATTATTATTATTATTATTATTATTATTATTATTATTAGCTGCCCCCATGACCAACAGTAGCTACGCTCGCTAAAGCGCAGACCTAGGCCATGGGATAAGCTACCTGTGGACTCGGTAGATTTGGGTTCGAACCCAACCGTCTGCCGTCTTGCAATGGTTTCCCATTTTCAACTCCAAGCAAATGCTGGGACGGTATCTTCTAATAAGACATGGCCACTTTCTTCCATCTACTTGCCCAGTTTCATCCATTTTCATTCATCTCTAATTTCTCTCAGTTGACGTCAGGAAGGGCACACGACCGTAAAAATCACCCACCACATAGACTTCCATCGCAACTTATCCCCGACCCCGTTGAAAACGGGAATAGCGAGGGGTAGAAATATATACCTTGATTCGAATCCCCGCTCACCAGATTTTTTGTAATCTGACGTTAGGCCTGAAACGGAGTGCAATCAGGTTCGTGAGGACTAATGAGTAGCTGAATGATATGAGAAATAGCACCTTAATGGGCTAAAACCAAGTAAGGCGACTGAAGATGTCGTTGCGCCGGCCACGGCTAAGCTTACCTCGTTCCAGCCCTCCGACCAGAATAAAATCTCTTGGTAGAGCCGGGAATCGAATCCGGAATTCAAGGGTAACAGGGTCTGCACCACGAGGCGTATCCAGCTTTACCTAAATAGGGCCTACATAGAGAATTTTTTTTTTAAATATTGATCATATTGAAATAGCGTTTAGCCTGTTCTTAGCGTTTTGGTAAACCGGAGGAAATTTGTATTACCTTCCCGTGGGGATTTCAATCTCCTGTGGTTGGTAATGGGTGTTGGTTACGTCTTCATGACAAAATTCTGAAAATAGAGTAAACAGACCCAGTAAAACAAAAAATAGTAAAATAAAATCATACTCTTTTTTTTCTTTTAAGTCAATGAAAAAGTAGTCCGTATGTGATTAGGCCTATTTCCCTAGACTGCCGTGTTAACTGAAAAATTGTTAAACAACCATTGCTCTCTCATCACGACCCGCCACGTGGGTTGTGCGCCATTTTCTGGCAGACAAGAGAATACTGCGAACGTTTGCTATTTTTGCATCTGTCTTATTAATTTTGAGACATCGTAACGTATTCAAGCTCTACCGTATGTTTAAACCAATGATACTGTATGGACGTAGAACGAAATTGTTTCAAGCCCGCCTAGGAAAGATTCTGTTGTTAATTCATTTAAGGGCATCAGACATTTGGGTCATTAGCCCCGTGTACTTGGGTGTGTGTTAAACATGCCTGATATATTGTATTTCTGTGATAACTGTAGTGTGTGTGTTGCTGTAAAATAGTGGCATGGATGCGGTAGGTTTATCGAGACGTGAAATTCGGTAGATTACTATCTCGATATTTGCCTGGAGGGAATGTGGAAAAATCACAGTCAAATTACCCACTGTCAGTTCAGAGATTCTCCGGCATTCTTAAAAAGAATACCGGGGATTCTTTGCTTGTTCTTTCGCGTACTTTCTTATCTTTTCTTGCTACAAAATAAAACAACGATCATCCACTTCATATCGTAGTGACTAGCACCTTGACTGTCTACGCGGAGGTTTGTATTCGATTCCCAGCTCTATCTTCTTCTTCTCCTTCTTCTTCTGGTTCCTATCCGTTCCGGTTGTTCGCTACCATCTTGACTGTGCTGTTCCTATCACTTGCAGCTTGGAATAATTCAGTAGATGTTTTTCAGGACCAGGCTGTGAGATTTTTTAACCAGGATATTCTTCTTCGTCCAACACTTCTCTTCCCTGGTATTTTTCCTTGAAGAATAGACTGTAGGAGATGGTACTGTGGCCGATTTCCGCAAAGTCTCGACCTATTATCCATTGAAATAGTAAGGACGTTGATACCCAGCTAGATAAATCCACAATTCCTACTAGGCGAACGACTAGGGAATCCTCGACTCATACACTACATAAGAGAGTACTACTAACTAGCTACATACGAAATCCAAAAATAAAAAGATCGGTAGTACGAGAAACTTGGATCAGAAGGGTGAACGGTAAAATAAGCATATCAGGGTGCCAGCATCTAACTAGTAGTACTTTCTTATGTCGATCATTAAAATGAGAAGTCGGTCAGTTACTATAAAAGGTGACAAGCAGACTAACTAGTGCTTGTTGTGATTTATTCAAGATAGACGGTACAACAAAATGTCCCTTGTATCACAATAAAAACAATAAAATGTCTAACTCGACATAAAATAAAATAATATATAAGATAGACCTCTGTCTATTAAATTACAATGGTCTCTGAGTAATCTATTACTCTACTGAACTCTCTTCTCCACATAAAATCTGTACATCGAAATTGTACAACACATTTACATTTCTGAGATTTAAGTTGCAAAAACGTTTTATACACGGTGTGGTTCTAGTTAAATAATTAAAATGTTGAACGTAGCTCTCTACAAAATTTCCCCTATTTAAAACATAACGTTTCTTTGCCTTGAATTTCAGTTCCAAATCTAAATTTACGTAATTTAAATAAATATGATAATTATTAAAATATTTACATTAATTACAAAGCGCGTTCAGCACGATATATTTCTATAATCTGCTTCAGTCTTTACAGATCCTCTCCTCATCTACGCTTTCTCTATCCTTCCTCCAATCACAAATACCTATTGGGTTTGAAAGCATAAAATACTCTGTCATGTTAATGTGAATGATCGTAACGAACGATTAAGTTAATCACAGTTCCAAAATGTTACATCCATTAATAAATTCGATCAATATGAAAAATACGCAAGACTGACTCAGTTACAATAATAATAATAATCGTTGTAGGTGCGTGGCATTGGACCTTCACTTCCTCACCTAAATATCTACACATTAAAAAATCTTAATAACTTCTCTGACACACTGTACATCACTTTGCCTTGTAGCAATAACTTTATCTGACTTTATACTTCCATTTAATTGTGAACGATCTTAAATGTGCGTCTCAAATACGCTTACTTTCCCTCTAATACATTTCTTTCACATCACGTCGTTGCACGGAATATCAAAATCCTAATGACCATCTCGAATACACTCTCCCAGTGTAAGAGTATCAGTGACTTTATTTAATAGACACCGCTATGTGTAGTATCTTTCAAGTAACAACTTCACATCTCGTCTATTACTTATATACACATCGTGCAATATCATTCCTTTACTTGTTCCAATTCTCAAACATTAATTAACTCTGTACAGCTTATTATACATCCTGTACTTCCAAATATTCGCTCTTATTTTCTTTAAATCCAAACCTAAACTTTGTTTCAATAACATAATACTTTCTGAGTCTACAATGCAATCTGTATGTCTTCGCTGTGTAATAAAAATACTAACATATCCTCCCTTTCTCTTTCCAATAAAACTGAATTATAAATTCATATTAAACATTCCTGTCTTCTTTAGGACCATAGGTTCATGTACAACCTCACCTTATCTTTATTTCATAAAATTGTACCTGCACTGTTATCAAAATAGTTATAAAACAACTCCTTCATTGAGTTATTTTCAACTATATAACAATAATGATTTTATTTTCAATCTTTAATTTCTAGTTTCATCAATTTAATCTTCAAATCCTAAAATAGACTATAGCAATGTCTAATTCATGCACGTCCTTGAGTTTCTATCTCAAATATCGCATGACAATATTATCATGAGCTTAATAATGCTCTAATTCTCATAAAATGGTGTTCCAATGTTTGTCTAATGTTTTCAAAACTTTCTTGACATTTACGTGGTTCCATATTATATTTAACAATAATGTGAATTATATCATTCTTAATTATAATGACGAACATGACTAAAACATAGTTATCAATGACGGGTTTACTTGAAAAATTGTTCTAACCATTTTTATCGTAGCATATACAACAATACATATTGATTGACGCTTATTAAACAAAGTATAATAATAAAGCGTTTGAACGAAGCGTTTGTGTACGAAGTATTTACGAAGCATTTTGAACGAAACATTCCACTCTATATAAGACGGATTTATCTAAAATCGTAAGTTTCTGACATGAAAATCTAATTTATAAACAAGAAATCCTTAAAATGAAGCATCTATAACGTCAAAAACGAAACTCGTTGACGTATACGAATTTACTGTGAATTTACATGAAAATAGCAACATAACAACATGGATTATGAACAAACATCTACATAAATAATATGCTGGTCAGCACTGAATTCCTTCAAAACATGGCTAACTACTAAATATATATAACAAAGCACTTGTCTACCTTGATCTGCGTTGAATTTGACATAACCTGTGTTATTCCATCGATGAAAAGCGGTTGCATTCCTCCTAGCTCATGCCTGCATTCCAATTAAGCGTGACGACATTCCATCCATGCGCGCGCTCGTGCCTGCATAACGGTGCCTTGCGTGCGGGCAAAGGTGCCCAGCTGATCGGCTGCCTCCTCGTCTCACGGTAGCTCGTACGGGATGGACTGCACATCACCACACCTAACTTCTTTCTTCTTAGCCTGGCACGGCTTGGATTCACGTACGGATCGTGGTCAGATGACGACCTAGACGAATGTCCCTTCAATCGTCTGCTCTCTGGTAGTATATGATGGAAAAAATTGGTTAGAGAATGCTTGTTATAAGATTTCCATGTCTGTAAAGGAATCTTATGTTTCGGTAGCATTGTTAGTGAATTATGTGTGCTGCGGATGGTATTGCAGTCTAGATCCAAGGATGCTATGGTTCACTCTGGATCTCACACTTATCAGTGTAGACTAACTGGTGTTTAGTGCATCTTTACAATCTCAAAAGAATGATTGCAGTGACTATGTCCCCTCTGACTGCCTTGAGAAAATCATGTTAAATACTTCTGAAGTATTATAGCTGAAGTATATTTCTCGTCGAATACTTTCTTCGTATTTCCGTAATATCGTAGTTGTATATCGATGATATCTGAATTGTATATCAAAGTCCTCGTTGTATATCAATACTGTCGTTATTGTATATATGACGTTGTGTTTCAGTGGCTTGTAGTAATGTTCTTTATATATTGCTGTACTATTTGCGTCAAAATAAACTACTTATTAGAGTTGCAGCTATTCGAAGTCTTCTCTGTTATATTCTGCAGTATAATGTTTCACGGGGCTCAACCTCAAGTTGGCTACTAACGATGGGTCTCCTCCGGTCAAACTATCTATCTCACATCGCTGACAAATCTAGGCAATCATCTGTAGAAGTGTATCTCTGGAGACGTCTTTCCTCGACCAAATAATAATGAAGACTGATCCTGCTTGCTCTCTTTCTGCGGCCTTCTGGTCTTAGCTTGCGCTAAAAAATGGCGTTCCTAGCCTCCCTCCTTTCGTAATATTAGTACAGTGTTATGCTAATATCTTCTATATTGGCGATTAATCTTAAATTTTATTCCGACAGCAAAATTTAATTTCTTATTCTCTGTTATCTGGTGTATGATAATTGTTTATAATAATCATTTCAAATTATAATGATAATTTATTCTTTCAGACGTATAAACAATTTTGATTGGCTGTTAGTTGCTATGGCAAATCCATTGTTCTCTGCGGTCAAATGGTGACTTGTGCCGTCTATTTCCCTCTCTCTCTCACACGGTCGCGTGCCGAGCGCAAGTCTCTCGCAGTCGCGAGTTCGCTGTATAGAACCGGTTTCTGACCGTTTAAAACTCAAAACTCAGAAATGGTCATAATCCAGTTCATTCTCAAGTCCTCTTCCCTTGTTTAAAGGAATTTCGACATGAAATTTTCCATTCAGGCTTCAAATAAAAGCTTTTATATTCTCTCACAACTCGTTAAATGCTTTCTTATACACAACAGAATGCCAGTGTCTGAGAAAAGTAACTCATATAGTGCCTTCAAATCCATGCGTAAAATTGTCACGCGACACAATTCGAATCGTGCCTGGTGTAAATCCATTGACTCTCATAAATTCGAGTTCAGTACTTGGCGTTATTCCTTATGATGTGTCCTAGGCATTGGATTTGCCTGATTTTCACGGTGGTTAATACTTCCTTTTTTTTTTTAGAACCTCAACATTTCTGACATGGTCTGTCCATGGTATCCACAACAGCCACATTCCAAATGCCTCTAACCGTTTACATAAAGACTTTGTCAGAATCCATGTCTCAGCCGTGTCGTCTTAAAACTCATGAGCCTCAAAATTCATGAATTTCAAGATGAGAGTTAGTCAAAGTAGGTTCTAACCGGTTTCTGTACCTGGGCCAGTCTCACAACTCACGAACGAAGCCATAGGTTATAGGTAGCCATGGCCAAGCCAGTTCATTGGGAAAAGGTCCATTGTTAGAACCAGCCAGAACTGCTTGCCCTCTTGTAATTGGTACCTCTCTCATCAAGATGTTGTTGTTGATTCTTTAAGGGGCTTTGCGACATCGTGGTCATGTACTTAGGTGGGCATAGCATTTGTCTGATAACCTGCGTAACTGTGACATCTGTACAATACAAACGAAATCCCATTCTAAAACTGGGAGGACACACATGGGTTGAAGGGCAGTGTGCTCTCCGGAGTCGTGAGTTATGAGACTATTATTATAATGTTCATTCAGATACTAGTTTATTGTCGTGAGTTTTGATACTATTTGTTACTATTTTCAGCTCGTGAGTTTTGAGACTCGTGAGATTTGAGACGTGGCCGTCTCAGCACCGTAAAAAAGAGTAGTGAACACATAACGCAAAAGCCTGATTTTCGTAGTCATTTTCAGCCCATGACGTTTGAACAAATTCCGCAACTTATTGAAAGTTGTCCGAGCTTTTCCAATTCGAGATCTCACCTCATCAGAAGGGTCCCATTGATCATTTATGGTAGTGCCAAAGTAAAATACTTATGTACTTGTGCAATGGGTTTCTGGTCTATATTTAGTTTTCATGCAGAGACTTTATTTTTACTAATGACCATCACTTTTGTCTTCTGAGGGTTTATATCTAAACCATATTCATGGCTTTTATGGATAACTTTATCAATGATATGTTGCAGGCTTTCTTGACTATCAAGAAATTATAATCTGGCCTGTGGGCTGTAGTTGTGTTCACTCAGCCTCGAGAGTCAGAAGAAATGGATTCCACCATTATAAAGGTGGATTTCGTGGATTCCCACTTTCACTCAAGCAAATATCGGCGTGGTACCGAAATTAAAACAACTGATGCCTCCTACCAACACCCTAAACAAATACACACACTGGTGCACACATTACAATAACACAGGTTATAAGGCAGATTACACACACAAATACACGGGGCTTTATGGACCAACAATAGAAACATCGATCGCGTGCTGCATCCTTGTTGGATGAAGATGCAAGACCAACTACAATCCTCACACCTTAATGTAGAAAAAACATGGCGGCGATGAATGCCCTACCAATAGCTAAGATCATGTCTTCGGGTTTGTCACAGTTCGTGTAAATTATGTTTTTACTCACCTAAGAGCATAAAAGATATCACAAGATGAGACTAGGTTCCGAGGAAACATGCATCAATAATTTAGACTTAACTGAATTAATTTATCTATATAGTGCTGGCCTCGAATTACAGGTCTCTTTGTCTTCATTCAAGGGGCAGCTACAATAGCCTCACTGTTTCTGTGGTTGAATAAGAATCTTTTTGGCGAGCTATTACGATTTGTATTTAAGTTCAGTAATTATAGATTAATATTATTAACAAAAAATTAAACAGATTCTGAAGTAGCAGAGAAGAAAGTACCCGGTTACTGAAGTGCTATCCCAGCATATGCAGAGGATTTGTATACACAATCGGAATGAGAATACTTGCCTGAAATAATCGAACCAACGCCATAAAGATACAATTCACTTAAGACCTCTCGTGGAATCGTCTAAAATCTCGGGTTAAACATCACACCGAATTAGTTGACTGAAGTAGGCAAAGTACTGTAGGTAGAAAAGCACCATCTCCCTCTTACGGAATTATCGCGGCACACCAGCTCCCAATATAAGTACATAATTGATAAGGTACTGTACCCTACGGTACTGGTGCTGACTGGCATCGAACCGGATACTCTATGATGGAAAAATCTTACCAATTATTTTAGGGTATCGAACTGGAGGTCTCTGAGGAGAAATAAATGCATGGAACCCAAGACCCACATAAAGTAAGGCTGCAGAGGTAATATCAGCTTGATTCCTGTTGTCCATAAGGAATTATAAGCAATTTTGTACATAAAGAAATCATGATTACTACTGTAACATGCAGGATTGTAGCCAAGAACCGAGATTTCGAGACAATATGACAGTTGACATATTAGTATGAACGAGGGGGTGCAGCAGACTGTCTGCAGCGGACTACTTGCGAGCGTCATAAGGGGAGCAGGACAGTTATAAATGACCAAAAAATCCCCGGCACACAAGGAAAGAAGTTGGAAGGGGAACTTCACCAAGAGAAATAAATTGATTACGTGGAAATTATGTATCCGAGAGATTCGAGATGAACACCCAGGTGAATGAAATCCAGAGAGGATAATTGTAGACCCAAGAAATATGCAAATCTGAGCATATAAAACATTGTAGGGACTGTGAACCCCGAACTGCGGAAGAAAGGCTATTAGCGGAATTCCACTGGGGAATCCCCTAAGCTAAGCGTCCGAATCGCTTGCACAAGGTAAGATCTGTGACCTCCATGCAAGCGCGATCAAGATGAATGCATTTCCAAGCCGGAAAAGGCAATATCACAGAAGAAGAAGCTCCGGAAATCTGAAGAGACTATGTTTTCGAAGAAATATTTTAAATAGAGCAGTGAAGCTGGGAAGAGGCAGTCAACTTGGAGAACTCACACGGGGAGGTTGCTACTCTCCCGCTCAGAAATAGTGAACAAAGCCGCGCCAGTATTGGAAACAAAGCCGCGAGTGAAAATGTAAAGCAATTTAAAGTGAAGCTAAAGTAAAGCTTATTACTCGTATTAATATACTAGCCGCGCAACAAGTGACGCGAATGTAAATTTAACGATGTAATTACACTTATCGAATGTTTAGAACAGTAGAGAGGTCTTGTAAATTGGATCTTGTTAATATCGTGATTATACATTATAGTCAATTCACGATAGTCATGGGAAGGAAAGAGCATCACAGGCATTGTGATTAAGTTCAAGCCACAGACACTATATTTATGGTAGGCGATCTGGAACAAAGATCACGCACACCAGAACAGATACACTAACCTTTGAAGTAGGAGATGCTGGGAACTGTAGGAGGTATCATCAGGAGATAGGCGCTATGTCAGAGACTATCACTGGGAGGAAGGAGATGTCGGGAGAAAGCGCAGCCTGTACTTCCGTAATTACGCAGAATTGAAGCCAGCAAGGCACCAATGTACAAAACGTGTGTTATATAAAATTTATGTGTTTTAGTGTTGTGTAATAGGTGTTATAATGAAGTGTTGTGTAAAGATGCATGAGAGTGTGCAAGTTATAATGTGTAACATCGAAAAAGAAATCAGTGAATTGAAGCAGCAAGAAATGTATGTTATAACCACCATGTGTAGTTGTTAAAAGACAAAAATGGTGGGTTATGCGCTGTGTTGTTGCATACGACCACCTGAGAAGAAGGACGTGAGTACAATTCCAATGTAATAATGTATAAATGGGGCTCGCCATATGTCGATCGTGATAATGTGTAATAGGGAACTTGATTTAATGTTTCATACGAGTCCATCATTCCTCGTAATTGCTATAAAGAGTTTGCTTGTAAGAATGAATTTGCATACGCCAGAGTTGCGTTAAAGTACAATTAATTTAATAGTAAAGTTAACGAATAACTTCATATATTGGTCAAAGTCGCAAGAGAAAATATTAGTAAGCATGATTATATGAGTAGTTAAATTGCATCAATCCCGAGAATCTGAAAGTAAAATGTATAAACAAAGTCTGCAAAAATAAATGTTAGGATGTTATTATACATGTCTAAATGTAATGAATATTATGAGTCACGCAGTATGTGTTGTAAAGATAAAGTCAGTTAAACGTACCTGTAATGAATGCCAGTAAAATCGTGAACAACGAATAGGGTGGGAGGCTAAAATGTCATCGACCTGAATATTTTAACAGACCTAGTTTTATGCCGCTATATGCGAGCGTATTAGAAGTAAAGCCAAGATTTTTACTTTGATAAATGCAAGGAAAAAGTCGTTAGTACAATGTCAGGGCAATATGTGCTTTCTTCGAAGAGATAATCGACGTACAGCCGTTGGCGTACACAAGTATTGTTGACAAGCGGATGGAGACAGAGATGGTCTCTGGTCGGCCATAACCGCGTCACGAGCGCAATTTAAGGATTAACAATCTTACCTTAATTAGCAACTATGGAATGATCCGCCGTGGAGGCGTGACAATTGATATTATAAGGGTCAGTGGCCACCTTCATACTACTTCGCACGTGAAGATGGCAAAGGGTAAGACCATTCTCGCACGTATTATTAAGCCTTATTAGTTCCTCAAGACATTGTTACTATCAGATGTTCATCCCTTTGCTATAAATATTTGTGTGCCTTATTGAGCCAAGTAATCATACCCTACGTGATAGGATGAAATATTTAAATATTCAGACCGTGATGATGACCAAACTATCCCTTGCCCATGAAAGTGAAAACTTGTAAACATTGAAGAGTTGAAACAGCTGAAGAGCGGAGATGGGAGAGGTAATGACCGAACCCAGTCGGCCATCTTGCTTGCAGGCGGACCCACCCCACACTCTTTTGTAACACAGCAGGGAGCATGGGGGATCCGACCTTGAATACAATAGGTACTGGACATTTAACTGAAAATGCTGATATGATAAAGTACTGAGAAATTGATTGTTTTGAGTGCATAAATGAATTGTAGGCCTTCAGGGGACCTGGATTCCAATTTTGAATTGTTAAAATCGCACGAGAAATACCCAAGTTAATGTTGCAACATGTAACTTGGATGAGTATAATTGACACACTTGAGACATGCAAACCCAGTTTGTTATGGTAATTAATTCTTCATACGGGTAGCATAAAAGGATGGATTGATGCAATATTAACAGTAAATGACTGTATAATTGACCAAGAAGCGACGACATATGGCGCAGCGAACAAGTAATTAACTAGCATTGTTTAATTATAGAAATGGAAAGTACTATAGTCCGCGTTACAAGGAAAGGATATGGACGAAGATGTTATACAAAGTTACACAAAATCAAACAAATAAAAGGTTGCTCAAATGAAATAAACAAATAAAATGTTGAATAAGTAAAGTAAATAATGTAATGTCAAATACATTGCTGAGTTTTAAAGTAGCTGTACCGTAAGCGATACAAACAAGCAGTTTGAACCAAGTAGAGTTCATTAAAATATAAGATGTGAATTATTGTGTACAGTTTTATGTAATGTTTGTTTATTATTATTATTATCGTTGTTGTAGTGATGTGCATGGAATATGAACATTCGTCGAGTGACAGTGAATGCTATATCTTTAAAATGTGAAATATATTTAGTGACAGTGAAGTAGGGTGTTGAGACACCACACTTAGGCCCAGGAACTCACAAGAAACAGTGTTGCAGCATGCCTGAGGAGGTCAAAGTTTGATCTAAGCTGCGGGGCACAGAAGAGTAAGTGTAGGAATTGTGACCCTTTGAAATATCATCTATGTGTTCCAAACTTAATATTTGCATTGTTGGGAAGTAATTGTAATGTAGGATTTTTATATTTTGTGTTATTTCCATGCCATGTTTCAGAATTAAATCTTGTTATTACAGGAAGATGTTTGTTCTTACTGTAGAGTAGTTACCTTGCAGTTGTCAGATCCTGAATATATATTAATACAGTGGGAGAATGGCATATGCCCCGAAAGACCACTGACTGTTGGGTTACGAGTACATGTTCCATATATAATGCCAGATGGGTACAGTACTCACAACACTTTATTACACACATAATAATAAAAATAACTTGCAAGCTGTAAGAATCACAAAAGAATGATTAATGACGGAACACAATGAGTTCACTGTTTGGCACAGGGGAAACATCTTCCTTAACCAATCAAACAGAAGTTCACTGTAGTATTCGGCGTGTATACAAGGCAGTGTAGAACATCTGCCAGAATAGAAAGGATTTACGGAGGCACATGTTGCTGAGCGTCGAGACAACGTCAACGGTTTGGTCTTGCCGTAGATGCTCATTACGTTTTCCCTTTACGTACTTACTGCAAGTTCGACACTGCTGAAGTGTACTAAGCTATTTTTATTGTCACTAACTAGAAAATCATTGCGGTGTATATTCTTGAGTCACTTAAGTAGGGGATAAGGCCGGTTCTGTTTAGCCCATTTTATTTGTACCCGACTGTACATGTTAAATAATTAATATCTCTCGAACGCATGGTCTGATTTTGACAAATGTGGTGTCGTTGGACTCGAGCTGACGTCCTCTTTCCTAATGACCACACGTTATATTTTTGAAATAAAAAATGAAACTTTTTGTTTTCGAAAGTAGGTGATAGTTTGAAAACCAAACATGATAGAATGTTGTGGCATAGCTCAAACGAACGGTCTCTATGTCCTTTATTTTTTATAATAAATATTTTTTTATTTTTTATGTTTTTTTGAAAACAGTCCAATTTTGAAATTCCTATATTTTGGAAACTAGGACTTTTACAAAAAAAGTTTGATTGACATAAATGAAAGGTCCCTACGCCCTCTACCCGCAACATTAATTTCAAGTCTCTAGAATAAAAACTGTGCAGTAGTGGGGTGTTTAATATTCTACCCATAATCGCGTGTGTGCTTGAATACGTACTATCACCTATGTTGGAAAAAGTTTATGTGGTGGGGGAGGAGTAGAGTCGAGTGAGGAGTCGTTTAGATGCTATTTTTTCCGCTCTATTTGATGGTGAGATTCTTTTTTAAAATGGGTGGAATTTGGAAACGCAATTTGAGGTAAACGTACGTTTTTGACATTTTGGTGATATTTAATGACCTTGTAAGGCTAGAACGATATGTTCTTTAGGAACGGGGTGACGTCCTCTTGGCTAAGAACGTGTGTTGATTTTTTTTTTTTTTTTAAAAATTTTTGATTTTTGGATTGGCGCTATTTTGGAAACGATGAATGTTGGAAAAAAAAAGTTTGTTTGAGGTTAATAAAGGTGGGTATGCCCTCTAGGTAGGCAGCAAGTTTCAAGGGTGTAGGAGGAAAAAATAAAATAAAGAATGAAAGCCTACTTTTTCGCAAACATTGGCGATAATTGGCGAATGGATGGTCGTATTTTAACGAATGAGGTGTTGTTGGACTCGAGCTGACGGGCGCTTTGCTCTGGACCATGTATTATAAACTGCTCAAAAAAATTAATGCACCACTTTTTTCATAGGCCACCAAATTTTGAAAAGTTGACCGCACAAGCTCGAAATCTCAGTATGACGTTTATCCTGACACCTACCAAGCATATGCTTCAGAACAACTCCCCAACTTGAGTAGTTTCGGGGTAGCGCCCCAAAAACCAGCCCATTTTCGAATACCGCAAATTGAAGTTTGCAAAAAACGCTGTAGGACTTCTCGCAGGTTGCCAAAGCAGTCAAAAATGAATGAGTCTTGCTCTTAAAGGCTCCACAAACACGTTGAAATCGTTACATTTGACGTTTGAGTATTTTCAACCCCCTTCATCATCCCCTAAACATGGACTACCATTGGGGTGTCTCAGAAGGTACCGGGTGTGTTTAACCACCTGAAAACCTGCACACCTTCCTCAGTTGCTGATTGCAGTAAGTTCTTAAGGCCTCCGACAATGTTCACCCTCCCTAACACCCTCAACTGGCATGGGGCAAACCCCCCCCCCCCCCCTCTCGAGTCACCCCTAAGGAACGTTCAAATCGAGATGTTTATCAGTGCTGTGAATGGGGATGTCTTCCCCTAACGTTTCAAAAAAGAAGCTGTGCCTGTGTCACCACCCCTTCCCCTGCTAACCCCGTTTGTATGATTTTTCGAATCAGGCCCTTTTTAAGGGCTGAAACGAGGTCTTAATCACTGAAAGGGCTGTAAAGGTCCTTAGAAGTAGTGGTGACACGAAATCAACCCCTTCCGATCGTTGATTGACATTCCGTCCCCCAAACTTGAAATTTTTGCACCTCCTTTCCTCCCTGTTTGGACGCATAACGCGTCATGGCAGAGTTTTCAGAGTTGGATGAAAATAACGCTTATGGCCTGCAATCAAGCCCAAAACAGCAGGATGGATGGAAATTCATCGGTAGGGTGGGAAACGGAACCAAAAGGTCCAAATATCAACATAAGAAACATATTTGTGAGCGTTGCCTGCAATATTTTAAAATCCCTACGCTTTTAAAACGCCATAGGGTAGATTGCGTTTCTCAGGAAGCGGTGAGACTGATATTGCCACGAGGGGACAAGGCTGTGTTAAAGTTTAAGGACATTCATAAGCGTGACACTGTTCCCTATGTGGTGTACGCAGATTCCGAAGCTCTCACCACACCCATGGCGGGATGTGAACCAGATCCCACCATTAGCTCAACCACACCCATTCAAAAATATGAACCTTTTGCCATAGGATTTAATGTGGTGTGTGCCTATGACCCCACACAATCCGTTCACAAATCCCGTGAGGGGCCAGATTGTGCCAGATGGTTCTTGGATGAACTTGTTAAGTTGGCCGACCATGTACAGGGATTACTGGACCACCCAGTACCCATGAACCTATCTCCAGAACAGCAGCAGCAGTATGAGCATGCCACGAAATGTCATATTTGCGAAAAGCCACTGATCAGTGCTGAAGACACCGTTCGTGATCACTCGCACTTTACGGGAGAGTTTCGTGGAGCTGCGCATAGTAAATGTAATTTGAACTTTCCAGCTCCTCGTTTCATCAGTGTCTTTTTCCACAATCTGGCGAATTATGACATTCAGTTTTTGATTCGTGAATTTTGTCATGTCAACAAGGGCTCGTTTACCATTATCCCCCAAAACCATGAGCGTTTTACAGCCCTGACATGGCGGTTGAGCAACTTTAGCATTCGATTTTTGGATTCCTTTAAGTTTATGGCATCCTCGCTAGACAGTCTTGTGAATGGCTTGGAAGAAGAGGAATTTAAAAATACCAGCATTTTAATTTCAATTGTGCATTCAGAAAGGTATATTCCCGTATGATTTCTGCAACAGCTGGGACGTGTTAAATCAAACAAAACTCCCACCACAAGGGAAATTTTACTCGAAACTAACACGCAGTACCGTCTCCGATGAAGACTATGCACATGCGTGTCAAGTTTGGCGAGTGTTTGACATGAAGCCGCTAAGTGAATATGCTATGCATTACCTAAAACTGGATGTATTGCTGCTCACCGATGTGTTTGAAAAATTCCGCAACTTGTGTCAACACATTTATGATCTTGATCCGGCTCACTATTATACGATTCCTGGGCTTTCGTTTGATGCCGCTTTGAAATACACTCAAGTGGAATTGGATTTACTCACTGAAGTAGACATGGTTCTATTTTTTGAAAAGAGCATTCGTGGCGGCTTTGTGTCGCTTAACCAGCGCCATGCCGAAGCGAACAATGTCTACATGCCTGATTATTCACCAGACAAACCAGAATCGTACTTAATGTACTATGACGTGAATAATTTGTATGGTTACGCCATGAGTCAGCATTTGCCCTATGGAAAGTTTGCTTGGCTGACAGACAAACAAGCGTCACAATTTGATGCGATCAAGGCTAGCCAAGAAACAGGCCGTGGATATGTTTTAGAAGTGGATATTGAATATCCCTCATCCTTGTATGATCAGCATGCTGATTTCCCATTCTGCCTAGAGCAAATGGTTCCCCCTGACAATAAAGTGAAAATTTAAAAACTCATGGGCACACTTTACAATAAAAACCGGTATGTGCTGCATATCCAAATGTTGGTGCAATGCCTCGCCCAAGGCTTGGTGTTGAAGAAAATCCATAGGGGTATTTCTTTTGCTCAAAAAAACTGGCTCCAGCCATACATGCAACTCAACACATAGCACCGACAAATGGCAACACAGCAGTTTGATTTTTTTTTTTTTTTTAATTAATGAACAACTGCATCTATGGCAAGTCCATGGAAAATGTCCGCAAATACCGCGACATTAAATTGGTAAATGTCTGGGACGGGCGGTGGGGTGCCCGGCGGTACATTGCCAAGCCTAATTTCAAATCGATCAACATTATCGATGAGAATTTGGCTACTATTGAATTGAGTAAGACCAGCGTGACCATGGATAAGCCCGTTTACTTGGGCCAAGTTATTTTAGACTTTTCTAAATCGGTCATGTATCGATTCCACTATGAGTTTGCCAAACACCATTTTGAGGACGTATCTCTTTTGTATATAGATACGGACTCATTCATTTACCACATTCACCACTGCAACCCCTATGACGTCATGAGGCAGCATAGTGACTGGTTCGACACCTCTTCGTATAGCGCTGAAAACGTGTTTCAGCTGCCCATAAAAAACAAGAAGGAAATGGGCGTTTTAAAAGATGAATGCGGTGATTCCCTTATGACGGAATTCGTAGGTTTAGCCTCGAAAATTTATGCTTATCGCACACTAGACTGTAAGGAAGCCAAAAGAGCAAAAGGTTGAGGTAGGGCAGTGGTAAAATCGGTACGTGTAGACGATTACTTAGCGGTTTTACGCACTAGCAAAGCTCTGTCCCATACACAGTCAGGATACAATCCAGCAACCATTATTTGTATCTTGTGGAACAGAGAAAACGCACCCTCGCCTCCATGGATAACAAACGTGTGTGGGTTGATGACCTGCTCACCAGCCTGCCCTGGGGTTATGACCGCAAGGAGGAGGAGGTGTGATTTCACTGTTTGTTCGTTTAGGGACATGACTTTTTGTAACTCGTAGATTTAGTATTTTGTAAATATTGGTTTTTGTCACTGTAAATAGTATTTTTTGTAAATAGTGGCAACCCACTTGGACCTTTTGCTCTTTAAAAAAAAGTTCTATGCAACCTTATTTTAATTTTAAATTTAACAGAGTTGGGAAGTGGAAATTGGTAAATAGTTTGATTCTTTTAAAGCTGTACAAAAGTGTCGTTTTATAAGTAAATATCAAATGAGTAATAGTATTTTTTTAGTAACTTTAATTTTTTTTGTAATGTAAATCGTTAATGATAAACTTAAAAAAAGTTATTTTGAGATAAGTGTGCATGCCGAGAATGTGCTTTTGGGGATAAATAAAGTGGTTGTGTTTGTTCCCAAAGACCGGTATGGTTGTATGAGTAGCGTGAAAGCTACTCAAAAACGTAAAACTTGAAACAGACATTTTTAAAAACTGTATATTGCAAATTGGCAAATGACGATGCGTGAAAATGTGAAAATGAAAAATCAGTTGTATGTATGTATGTATGTATGTATGTATGTATGTATGTATGTCCAGAGCAAACACGGTGAGGTAGGGTGGTGGGTGGAGAGTGGGAAATTGTCACTTATATAGTCATTTTGTTTTGACAATAGTTTTGTTTTCTTTGAAATGTAGTGGTCAATACACATTATTTTTGTAAAACAGTCTTACCTGCACTAGTCGTAGACCTCGGCGTTTCTCCAAACACACATAAACTCACTGCATCATCATCATCATGGTCAAGCACTCGCATTAACATCATTGACAAATCTCAACTTTCGACATACCTGGTGTATTCTTGGAATACACGGTACGAGAGAATATAATTTTAATGCTCTTTGCTTGTTCATTCCTTCCTCTTTATCAAACACCAACAGTGATCTTCTATTTTCTCTTTGATGGTCATGTCTCTTATGTCATTGTAAGTCTGTTCTAGATATATATCTTCCATGACCCACCTAGCATCATCTAGCAGCGAATCTCTGAAACTCCTCAATTCTTCCTGGTGCAAGAGGACTTCCTTATCCATCTGGCCATCAGATCTCGTTGCCGTCGCCAGCTATTATCTCCGTGATCAAGAGAGCTTCGTCTACTTTTACACTCACCATGCTGTGCTAGTATCGCCTGCTATCAACTCTTTGAAGACCATTTCCTCAAGAGAATTTAAGTTTACAATGTTGGTCATGCTTATATGTTTTCCTTTTGTCTCCTACCCCCACTCTTTCCCTTGGTCCCTCCGCGCTTCGCTGAGTGGGTCTCACTTGTAAGTCGGCAGTTGACTCGGTCAGTCAAGGCTCAACCCGAGCCAGTCTCCTCAAACCAAGAGACACTCTCTACGTTCTACGCCATGTTGGCACATTAGGCATCCGTCAAAGGAAACTTCAACTTCGCTATGCAACAAAGATGAGTACCTACTTCAAGTTTTAACTTCATCTTCATCCGTTTTAACTTCTACATGCTTTTAACGATATTTTATAGACAGCGTGAGATTAATTATTTGGGGCAAAAATCATTCTTCTCGGGATTTGCCATGTTGAACTTTTGTTTGTATAAGCCAACCTTACTAGAAAGGAGCTTTTCTTAAGCTATTTAAATGAGAAATCTTCTCACCACGTGGGATATTATCCAATACCCGCTGTCTATAAATTACCAAGCTAGTTCCTCCGCTGGATTAACTTTGGCCCCATTCTTCTATTAGGACTGTTCTGGAACCTTCCAGATTCTGTACTCTATCTACAAGTCTTGCCGTCATGTATTTTTCACTCACTTGTGGGAATACTATTTAAAATGATGAATCTTCCTTATAAATTACTGCAATAGCTAAATTTTCTTCCACCGTTGGATTGTTCTATGGCGTATTTAATTGTAATTCACAACTTCCTCAAGAAATAGACTCTCGCCTACCTAGTGCAACCAGTTATTTTCATCATTGCAATAACTTTCTTCGCCATAAACTTTCGTGTTACCACAGTGAAATTTTCATCCATTCAAAAGACTATAGTGATAACTAGTGCTTGTTCCACTTTTCTACCGCGTCGCGATCGTCCGTTTACATTAAATAAGGCCATGAACATTGATCCTAAATCCCAATGATCTTTCCTCAACCTTCTACTAACAAACCATATTAATAAAATTGTAACTTTCTTATAAGGTGTCACTCTAACGAAATGCCCTTCCAATTTGCTTGTTTATCATTAATTAATTTCTGTATAACTACGTGTTTTATACACGGTTCAAGCTTACATTGTTTCTACCTTATAATCAGGGAAAACAATTCTTTCAACTCTTGAGTGAGTTATTTCTAGGTATCACGAAAGGGAAACTTGCCCCATTTGGCTCGTGATTCCTACTTAAACATAGGAGGTCGAGAACCTTCCTTTTGATTTTCTCTTCAGGTTTCACAGTAAGTGACCGGCCCTTATTTGTATAATAACCAACAATAATTCAGCTTAATATAAGAAGTTATAGGAACTTCTATCTTATTCTTCATGTTTTTCTTATTGTTATTTTCGAAGTTGTCACTCTCTCTAGAATATTCTCTCAGAAATTTCTTAAAGTACACTCCTTGTACTCAATTTAATGTTTAAACTTTAATTACTTCATTTGTCTTTTTTAAATCTTATAAAGATTTTAGAACATATATAAGGTTTGAAACCTCATAAATTGTTAATTGTCTGGCGCAAACGTTTAATGCTTTCTGAGGTCTGTGACCCCAAAATTGTTAACCAAATTGAAACTATATATTTGTCAAATTTCTTCGACTCTTTTGCCTTGTTAAATAAATTAAATATTTGTTTTTGGATTTATCATTTCGCAAATACTACAGTTAGGCAAGATCCTGGCTTTCCTAACTCTTCCTAGGTTTATGCCCTCGTTAATACGCAATAAATCTGTTACTATTTGTCTTGTCAGACCATCACCCTTCCCCATAGTAGGCATATGCATGCTTGAGAGGGAATACGCTAAAGCCATTCTCTGGCAAACCGCCCAAGTCTTAGCTGCGGTTCCCGTTAGCTTCGACCAGGTCCTTACTCACTTTAGGTATCAGAGAACGGATTTTCAGTGGCAACCGCCTCTAAGTGCATTTAAAGTTAAATTTATAACTTTTGTGGGACTCTCCTCCTACTTCTCTCTCCTTTCTCTCCAGTCCGAAACCCATCTCCTTTTTTTTATCATCTTCCCTTGGTGGTTAGGTTATTCCTCAGCCAATAATCTACCCAAAATTTGGTCCCGGAAACCCGGGAGAGTCCATTTGTCATTTTTTCTGTTTAAAAGATTATTTGACAATACTTTGCAAATTATTAATATCTGCTTTGTATCTTTCAGCTATAACTACATCGTGCAAAGCCTGTGAAGGGGAAAGAGGCCGCTCCTGTCTCCTTTGGTGTGTCCCGTTCTTTCTACCTATTGGCTGCTGCCAGCTTGACAGCATCTCCAAGGTTCCACAGTTTCGTGAGTTACATTTTAATCTATTTTCTTTGTCATGGCTCCTACTGAAAAAGATGAAACTCTCATTGCCAGACGTTCTTCCTATAAAGGGCAACTCACCAGATTCAGAAATTTCATCAACAAATTAAATCCCGCCAAGTGTGATTTAGGCATCTTGACACAACGCCTTAAGTTGTACGAACGGTCCTATGATTATTACGATCAAACTCAAACCGAGATTGAATCCGCTTGCCCAGAACTTCAATCGGATCGGGACGAGGTCGAACCCTTGTACTTTGAAGGGATTGCCAAGGCCCACCAACTGATCCGCAGTATCTCAGAACCGGACACTAGGGTCATCAATCCGGCCCTGTTCGCACCCGCTCCAGTTCACAAGGATAAACCGAAACCGTTACTTCCAAAGATAAGCCTCCCTCACTTCTCAGGCCAGGAAGGTGAATGGTATTCTTTTTATGAACTTTACTGCTCCCTAATTCATGAAAATACTGACGTTGTCGACATTCATAAGTTCTATTTCCTGCGTGCGTCCTTGGAAGGCGAGGCCTTGGCCTTGGTTCAGTCCCTGCCTTTAAGCGCAGATAACTACCACATCGCCTTTAATCTCCTTAAAGAGAGATATGGCAATTTTCGTTTGTTGTAGCTCGTCATATCCGCTGTCTGTTCAACCTGCCAGCCGTCAAACCTAATGACGTCACCTCTTTAAGAGACCTGTTAGATTCTATTCAATTGCACGTGAGAGCATTATATCAACTCAAGCAACCAGTCCAAACGTGGGACACCATTCTTATTCATCTGGCTACATCAAGATTCGATTTTTCGACATTAAAGGCTTGGGAGATCGAACTCACTCGCAAGGAGGAATTTTCGTTTGAACACCTCATCTCGTTTCTCAACAGCCGGTGCCAAGTCCTTACAGCACTCTCATTTCAGTGCGAAAATGTCGAAACGAGTCATTAGTGTCACATTTTTGAGAAAAAACTTGCTTCTTCAAAGGGTCATCAGCCCCCATCTGTCGAGAACAAGGAAACTCGTTCTGCTTCTTTCAAACATCCAAGAGAACATATCAGGCCGCTCAACAAATCTTTAAAATGCACGCTCTGTAAAAAGTTTCACACATTGTACTCGTGCAAATCTTTTAAAGAATTGTCTGTCGAAGACCGAAGGAAGTTTGTCTTCAATAGCAAACATTGCTTCAACTGCTTGTCACCAAAGCATTCTTCTTCAACCTGTACGTCTTCCAACCTCTGTTTCCATTGTAAAAAAAACCGCACCATTCTTTATTGCACGTTCATGATAAATCGAGGTCATCAGTACCCGCTTCTTTAAGCTCCATGCAGAGCAGCTCCGATTTAACAATCCAAACGTAATGAAACTTTATACAGCAATTGTTTATACACATTGTAATGCATTGAAGTCTAATTTAGTTCAATTGTTTACATAAGCTCAAAATGGCGGCTGTGCGAAATATTTCACTGACATTCTATATCTCCGAAACTACTACAGATATCACCCTGCAATTTTGTACGGTGATAAGGGGTACTGATACAAGTTTACCTATGTATATTTCATAAACCTGTAAAGTACAAAACGAACATGGCGACCAAGCGAATTTGAAATGTTTTAATAGACTTTTCTCGTGACTTAAATCTCTGAGCGCAGTGAAATGAGTTACAGTAAATGATTTTGCAGATTGTAATGCACTGCCATCTAATTTAATTCAATTGTTTACATAACCTCAAGATGGCGGCTGTGCGAAATTTTAAAATTAAGTTTTTATTTCTTGCGTCGTAATCATGCGATCGAGGTGAAAGTTTGAATAATGAACCTAGGCAATAATTGTCCTTAAATGGTACATAACTCTATGGCCTATACATATAGCAATCCTAAATGGCGAGCTTCCGAAATATTTAGACAGTTCACAATATCTATGAATCTTTTACAGCAACCAAACTGATTTTTTTAATGTTCATAGAGACTATGAACATATGTTCACCTATAGGACTTTCAGTAACCTGGTGAGCACCAATCCAACATGGCGGCGACGTGAAGTATAAATATTTAAATGGACGTTTCTCGCGAATTACCTATCCGAGTGCCGTGAAACGTTGCACGTTAAATGCTTATACAAATGTTGATCCACTGGCATCTAATTTATTTCAATTGTTTGCATAATCACAAGATGGCTGCTGTGCGTAATTTTAAAATCTCGTTTTTACTTCTTGTGTTCTAATCATGCGATTGAAGTTTGAATACCACACGTACACAATAATCTTAATGTAATAGTACAAAAATAAAAATCCAACCTGGCGACCATCTGAAATATTTAGACGGTTCTCAATATCTACGAATCTGTTACAACAATTAAACTGAAATTTTGTATTCTGATAGAGGCAATTAACATGAAAGGATATATGAAAATAGGCTGTATAGTTCTTCACGGAACTACTTGTTAAATAGTAGAATCCAGCGGCCGCCAAGGCTTGAGGGTTTATGAAAGGCACTGGCCATGTTGCAAAAGTTTTGAAACGTTGTTCCTCAGAGTTTAAATTCATGGATGTGACTTCTCTTGATGGTTTAAAGCAAGATATGACTGAGCGGCTTGACGTGGGTTGACCTGTTATTTATACACTCGTCACTTGGTTGGACAGTGGATAGCCTAATAGTTGACTTGTTTGTGATGAATAATCAAACAGTAGGCTGTCGTATTGGCTGGTACATTGTCATGCGTTTCAAAATCTAGTCGAATGTCAATATTGGATGGCTTGACAGACTCTTCCAGGTAAGAACAGTCAAAGACAATCAGTGGCACCCTTGCCTTAAACGCTTGGGGTAGCAGCATGGGGCCGTTCTCTTCTTGATAATACGACCATCGAAATTTAGAGAACAAGTCGTACAGGGGGCCAAACTTATTTTTTGAAAATTCCAAATCCAGTCCTTCATAGGAAAACACAGCTCCGTTGAGGAAAAGACGTGCATTTCTCAATTGCAGGTGATCAAATTGCGTGGCATCTTTGGTTTGTTGATACTTGCGATTCGTTTGAAAACCCACGATAATGTAGAGAGGTCTCTCTGTATAGCGAGCTGTTTTACAGACCAACTGTGTGTGTTGGTGGTGGGCAATAGCGGGTACTCATGGAGTGCCCAGCTTCTAAATTCCATGGGTAGAGGCATATCTCTCTTTACCATCTTGAGTATGTCCAGTTTTTTGCTATCGTCAAGGGTCACATGGGACACTTTCCATAGCAAGCGTTGTAGTTGAATTTTTGAATCTATGGGGGCATTGTCAGCTCCCTTGAGTGAATTATTATCACTCCTGTCTCTCACCAGATAAAGCACTTGCCTTGCGTAGACCACAATGCGCTGGTGGTCTTCGGCAAAGCCTAAAATCAGTTTAAGAGGTAAATATCAAGTAAAGGTCCCATCGGTGTGTACCATCCAGTCATTGGTCGAGTCAGGGCACCAACCTGCCATGCAAAGTGTTTTACCTTCTTCCTCACTATGAGAGGGGTGTAGTTCCATGACACTGGAAATGCCCACATTTCGAGTGCTATCCACCACGATATCGTTAATGACATAGCGTACTTCAGAAAACAGAAAGGCCAAACCATGGTTGGCCAACTTGGATGTGGTGGGTGTAGATCCATCGGCTTTGGTGAGCCGACCTTCGATCTGAATGACACTTTCATGTGGTAGGGTGTAAATATCTTGGTTGTTGATAACAAATTGAATTTCATCATTGTTATTGAGTCCAGGTGTTTGAGCTTGATAGAAATGGAGATCAATTCTTACCACACCTGGTTGCTCCTCGATGCGGTTCGCTATCTCTAGGATAGAATTCATTATGGAGGTTGACGTGGTAACACAAATGCTGTAAAATCTGCTTGTCTTGAGATGTTAACGTGTATTCACATGGCAAACAACTAACACCATTCCTAGACGGTGTTGTTGCTTTATACACAAACTTCATAGTGGCTTTAGCACCAACTTGTAAGTCACTGGTGTGGTAGAATCTAGATCAATGAGTTGTTGCTCTCTATTGATCAGTCTTAATGTTATATTACTAATACTATCGACAGCCACAGAATGAAAAAGCACCACTGGAGGGTTTTCACGAATAATATAGCCATTGGGCAATGTCACAATGAAGTCATAAAGCGAATGCGATGGTTCTTGATTGGTGTACACTTGGCTAATAATATTACACGTCACCGACACATGATGGTCCTCAATGAATTTCACTTCATGGTCTGATTCATGTTTTTTGTTGGGCTCCAACACGCGTGGTTTAAATCCTAGTAATGGGCCAATGGAATCGGGGCGTGTTTTAAAGTAAATTTTGAATATGGAGAAAATACTGCAGCGATGAGAGTTGGTATTTCCTACAAGTGCAAACTTGCGCGATCCATCGAGAAATGACTTTAAACCATATTCATTGATCAACACCACATAAATGTGTTCATAAATATCATCGATCGTGTATCCACCAGAGTTCAGGGTGAGCACAGAATCATCATAGTAAAACTTATTGTTCACATTTTCACGTATGTTGTATATTCAATTGTACGTTTCAAGAGAAACAAATCCCAAACCATAGGGTTTTTCACTCAATTCGATAGGCGGGTAAAAGTCTAGGCTGACTTCAGGTCCACGTCCATGCAGTGTAAACGTTTTACTTTCTGCCGACATACTGTTGGCGTTTTTGCTTATGCTGCGTCTTATATAAAAAAATAAACACAAACGTCCACACTGTTGGCTGTTAAACGTTTGCTCACGTTTTACATTTTAATATATCTTGATCCTGTTTCCAAAATAGGTCACTAGTTCCATGGGCGGGGGCAAATTCCCAAAACTGTCGAAGTACCATACGGTGGATCCCTCTTTGTCATAAGCTACATAATGCGTTCCTGGTCCTCGGTGATCATCCAAATTGACAACAGCACATTCCTGTTTCCAGGATCGTGGGGGTAATTGGTTTCGCATAAACACACCTCGAAAATGAGAAAGCTTTAGTTGTTTAGCATAGCTTTCCACTTGTCCATGCGTCAGGGCATGTCTTGCTATGGCTGAGGTTAAAAATTTATTTTTATATATTTCGAAATGGTGAAATCCCAAATCCTTGTTGATAAAAGGCTGGATTTAAATTGGCATTTCCAGCCCCCATTGCAATCGCTTCCATCGTGTCATTGTGTCGCTGACTTTCTTTGAGTTGTTGATTGCCCTGCTGCGCGGCTTTAATGGTTTTCGCTAATGCACTGGCACCGCCCAAAAGTGAACCCAAAGCAGCCAGACCGGCAAATAAAGCAGGTAAAAATCCCGTTCGTTTGAGGACGGGAATCACTCGCCCGTGTTTTGAACCCTGTCGCCGACCTTTTGGAATAACATATCTCTGTGCTGATCGAAGGGCTTTCCTTATGTTCAATACATTATTCTTTCTTTTTTTTTCTTTCGCAACGGCTTGTCCACGATTGTCGTAAGCCCAGGGTTTGCCAAGGACGAAGTCCTTTTTTTAGTCTTTCTCACCACATGTACCTTTGTTTCACCATGATGATAATGACCAACAACCTTTCACAAGAATGTTTAAATCACAACTAACGTCAGATTTTTATATCATGGCTGTATATTCCAATTCCACATATACTGGGAAATCGTTTATGGTTTTTCCCGCTTGCTTTTCATCCCATGTCAACATGAGATGAAAGGATAATTCGTCACCTGCATTGACCATTTCATGGTTATGGACCAACATCCTATGATGGTTTATCTGTATTTGTAAATGGTTCTCATCAGGTATGGCGTATATGATGTGAATGGATCCATCATAGTGCAGTCGATAGTGGCTTAAACCCGAAGCAAGCACATAGGTCAAGTGCTGATCATGGACTAGCGGTAAATGGTTTCTGTCATTCACAGGTTTTTCATTTGTCAGATACACTAAAAATACAGATGGGATAAATTTGTAAAGCCTTTTCATTTCATAGGTCATGTAACGCTTGGTACAAACATCGTCTTCGTCTTGTGGGTCATCCACGTGAATAATCCGATGGTGATTAACGCTATAGCCATTCACCGTAAGCTGAGGCACTTTGTCATAAAACTCATACACTTTGTTATCCACATACTTTTTTGTAGTAACGTCTGTTAACACTTGAGGATGTTTTACATGGGTTAACCGCTTTCCCTTAAATTCATAATCTCCCTGTTTAGTGCGTGGCATTACTGACCTACCCACATAGTTTTTATTAGCAGGACTGTTTCTATGACAAGGCTCGGTGCCCTGTATATAGACAGCCTGCTAGCCTGTCTAAGCCTAGTTAATATGAAGATTATTAAGCAGCAAGAGTCATTCCCCGTGGGGGACATGGTTTCCCATCTCTGTCCCACATCACGTGAACAACGCCATGGTTCACTGTTTCCATCTTCCATTCGCTGCATCATTGTGGGACCTTCCGGCTGTGGAAAGACCAATCTTTTGCTAACGCCCAACACAGCGCCCAATGGTCTGCGTTTTCAAAAAATTTATATTCTTGCAAAATCTCTCTACCAACCCCTCTACGTGTTTCTGGATCAAGTCATGTCTGGATTACAAAAAGAGAATATGGGTTATTTTACATTTTCCATGCAAGAAAATGTTATTTCACTGGATGAGGTAAAGCCCGATTCACTCATGATTTTCAATGATGTATCCACTGAACGTCAAGGCATCATTCAAAGCTATTTCAGCTTGGGTCGACACAAACATATCGATTGCTTTTATCTTGGAAAAACAGATTCTAAAATGTCCAAACAGTTGATTCGTGACAATGCCAATGTCATTGTTTTATTTTACCAGGACGAGAGGAACAGTCGTCACATTTATAATGAACATGTGAATCCGGATATGACCTTTCAAATGTTTACTGAATTGTGTGCCAAGTGCTGGAGCACCCAATGTCATGTCTGTTTAGTTATTGACAAACAAAATGAACTCAACCAAGGACGATATCGCTTAGGGTTTGATCATTTTATTGCTATTTAAGGCACTGACTCATTCCCTGTCAAGTCATTTGTCAAGACGCCATGGCGTTAGCAGAGAGTCACTTGAAAAAGCAAATTATTAGGGCAAAAATACTATTCGCCAAAAGTTTCGTAAATTGAAACGATCACGTGCAGATCATGCTTTGTTTATTCAACATCATTTAGCACCTCCGCTAAAAGCCATGTTGAAACCATCTTTCAAGCCATCTGAAACGCTACCCACCGTTTCACAATCCACGCAGACGCTGCACGAGGACCCTGAGGAAGGGGATGAGGAACATGAACAGGAAGATTTGACTAGTGTTAGCGAAGTTGAGGATGACGAGGAAGAAGTGTTTACGCCTCAAAAAAAGACTGCACCCCTTGCAGAGTTTTTGAGAAAAAAGAAATCTTTGGCCATGGTCGAAACCCCTTGCCCTTCCAGATCGTCTCCGTTTTCACAAGTCTTGGCCACTCCTCAGAATAAAACTCAACTGAAAAACAGTTTAATAAAATATTATGGATCAACACTAGAACCCTATCTCACTGATCTATTTATTGGAAACACAGATACCACGTATGGTGTTCGTTATGAGGATGATAGTTTTAAAATTGGGGATCCATCCATTAAATTTGCTCGTACTAAAGTTGTCATTAAGAACATCAACTATAAATTGACGCCAGGACTGTTAAAGCTGCTCTTTTCTCGAACACCCTCATTCCATGATTATACGTCAGAGGACCTTGGCAAATATAAATCCATTTTATTGGAAACCCATGCCAACAAAAGACAGTATGATCCCACTCAACAAGTGAATGCCAATATATCTCAAAAATATAAAACCATCATTGCAAAAATGTTTCCCACCAGTCAAAGTACTCGTCGTAAAGTGTCCGCTTCGGGAGTGACATTTAAAACATTAAAACCCCTTGCGGATGTTACCTACTGGCACAATCCCAATAAGCTCGTCCATGCGGCTACAGTTGTTGCATGCTTCACGTCAAGCCGGCCATACCGGTCACGATTGGGAAACTCAAGAAATTGAACAAGAACTTCGAAATGCCAAAATTATTGTTTAAGCCCTCACCCATTAAAATGGGTATTGTTCAGGAGTTGCATCGCCCAGCTAGGCATCACTATCCGCGACTCAAGGTGATTTCACGGGGTGTGGATGAACTTTGGCAAGCTGACTTGGTTGAATGATACCCTATGCTGACGTTAACGACGGTGTACGCTATATGTTGACCGTCATTGATGTCTATTCCAAAATGGCCTTTGTTGAACCTGTGCGTCACAAGTCTGGTCCACTGGTCACCAAGGCTTTTCAACATATTATTCAACACTCCAAACGTCAACCTCAGTTGCTACAAACCGACCAGGAGAAAGAATTTTTCAACAAGGATTTCTCCAGTTTTCTCAAATCTAAGGATATTTATGATTACACCACATACAGCAATCTCAAAGCCAGCGTGGTCGACGGTTTAACCGATCATTGAAAACCCATATGTGGAAAGCGTTTACCGCTCAGGCCACTTATCGCTGGTTGGACATGTTACCTGAGCTAGTGTCATGTTACAATGACAGCAAACATAGAACCATTGGGACCAAGCCACGTCTCGTAACCAAAAATATTCAGCGACTGGATAAACTGTTTAACCCCATAAAAACAGTCGATCCTAAACGTCACCGACTGAAAATTGGGGATTTTGTTCTTGAGAGCAAATTTAAGTCTGCCTTCAATAAGGGCTAAACGCCTCTGTGGGGGACTGAACTATTTCGAATTCGTCAAGTCAACTTGGACTGTCCAGTCACCTATTTACTCCAAGACCTCAACCATCAACCCATAAAAGGTAGATTTCATATCTATGAACTTCAGAAAACATCATTTCCTAAGCATTATCTTGTGGAAAAAGTGTTGAAACAAAAAGGAAATAAATTATATGTCAAATGGTTAGGATGTAACTCAACGTTTAATTCTTGGATCAATAAATTACATGTTGTATGAACCTGTGCACTTTTTTATTGAATCGTGTTGTACGAGAGCTCTGTGTACGGCGCTCCACGCTCATGCATGTCCATACATGTTTCTCTTTCTCTCTCCACACCCGCGTCTCTCTCCTTCACTCCATGATGGCATACAACTCGTTCAGCTATTGGCGTTCATGGGTTCTCCCACTCCTCCCCTCATCTCTCCTCCGGCTCTCTGGCCCCGCCCCCTCACCACTCTGCAGTGGTCACGTGATTTCCTGTTCTCTCTTTGTGTTCACCCTTCCCTCTTTCCCCTTTCCTCTCTGCGGGGTCCCTGCCTGCTGCTGCTGTTGCTGCTGCTCGCCTGGCTAGCCGTTATCACCTTTTTACAGAGTTGCCACATGGTACCAACCTGTTATCATTTTACACCAATGTTGTCAACTCTCACCCACATTCCATAGTAGTAGGGAACTTTAGACTTTGAATATTGCGTAATCGCGATGACGTCATAGCCCTTTGGGTGACGTCATGGGCCCTTAGAGCGAGCACGTGGTCCAGGAGCGAGCATGTGCACTGCACGTGTTAGCGTGGGAAGGGGTTGACCTTTTGGCTTGTTTGTGCGATGATGATAAAAAGTTAATGGGTGTTGACGTCATGGGGGTTGTTTATTAGGATGCTAACTGTCATCTGACACCCATGCGAGTGTGAGCATGTGTGCCAGTGCGAGCGATCCGCACATGTGGTGTGCAGCTGTTATGTTTTTTTTTTTTTTTTTTTTTTGCTCGCGCCGGTTGGGCTGAGCGGAGAGGCGGCTCCTATCCACACATGTGGTGTGCAGCTGTTATTGTTTTTTGCTTAGGATGCTAACCGTCATTTGACACCCGTGAGAGTGTGAGCATGTGCACCAGTGCGAGCGATCACGTGATATGTCTGCAGTGTTCGCGTGAGACGTAGTTGACCTTTAACAAGTAGTGTTAACTTGGGGGTTCTGTCCACTAACTTATTGAACCCTCGTCGTATCGGCCCCGAACCTGATATCTCGCACCCGTAGTAATGCCCCCCCTCTTTTCCTATAGCCTCATTATTTAAATAAAATACCAAAACAAAAGGTCATTCGCGGGTAGTGGGGTAGTGTATGTTCTCTTGCAAGTCGCGTGTGTGCTTGAATACGTATGGCTATGTTGGGAAAATGTTTTGGCGGTGGGCGAGGACTAAGGTTGAGTGAGGGCTCGTTTAAATGCTATTTTTCCCGCTCTATTTGATGGTGAGGTATTTTTTTTAAATGGGTGGAATTTGGAAACGCAATTTGAGGTAAACGTACGTTTTTGACATTTTAGCGAATTTAATGAGCTTGTAAGGCTAGAACGATGTGTTATTTAGGAATGGTGTGACGTCCTCTTTGCTATGAATGTGTGTTGGTATATATATATTTTTTAAATTGTTGTTTTTTGAAATTGGTGCTACAGTATTTTGGAAACGGTGAAGATGAGAGAAAAGTTTGTTTGACGTCAATGAAAGGTCCCTATGCCCTCTAGGCTGACAACAAGTTTGAAGTGTGTAGGACAAAACAAAATGATAGCCTACTTTCTGGCGAACATTGGCGATGATTCGCGAACGCATGGTCGGATTTGAGCATATAGGGTGTCGTAGGACTTGTGGTGAACCACCCCTTGCTATGGACGGGACTATATCCACCCCAAAATAAATCTACCCTTACCCGGAGGTTAAGTAGTGGTTATTTTTGCATGCATGCGCACTTGAGGGCTTTCGTAAGAAAGCGGAATTTTTAAATGATTCTTTATAGATGAGGTATTTTAAAATATTTATTAAAAGAACAAAAAACTAATAGGTCATTCGCTTTTTAGTATCTCGCTAACCAATAATGCGATTTAAACATATGGGGTGTCTTAGGACTCGTAGTGAATTCTCCTTTTGTATGAATGATGTATGTCAACCCCCATAATAAAAACTACCCTTACCTGGGGTGAAAGAGCAATTTTTGTATGTATGCACACTGGTGGCTTTTGTCAAAAGGGCCTAACTACACATTTGTTAGTATTTTCTGAACCCCTGATAGGATTTTGCCATAGGCAGTATCCTAGCACTTGGGGTGACGCCTCGTTTTTGAAAGTATGATTCATTTTTTTTGTCAAAAGGGCCTAACTACACATTTGTTAATATCTCGTGAACCAATCATGCTAGGGACTTGTATGAAAGGTCCTAGCACTTGGGGGGACGTCCCCCTTTGTGGGGTGAAACTACCCCCCAAAATTGAAAACTCAATATCTTGGAAACTAAGAACCCTAAAATTAGGCGTGATAGCTTTAAAAATAGGTGATGACATAGGCTTTTACCTGGATTGGTCAGTTCACCCCTAAAATAGTAAATAGTCATGTTATGGGGGAAAACGTGTTAAATACCTAAAAATGATAAATGAAACTAAGATCTTTTGTTTTTGATGAAAAATAGCAAGGGGGGGTGAAAAACTACCCCCAAATTGAAAAATCGATAGCTTGGAAACTAAGAACCGTTAAATTATGTGTAATAGCTTAAAAAATTGGTTGTGACATAGGCTTTTACCTGGATAGATGATGTCACCCCTAAAACAGTAAATAGTGATTTTACAGTGGGAAAAATGTCTTAAACGGGTAAAAATGATAATTGAACATAAGATCTTTTGTTTTTCATGAAAAATAGTAGGGGGGTGAAAACTACCCTCAAATTGAAAACATCGATATCTTGCAAACTAAGAACCCTAAAATTAGGTTTGATAGTTGAAAAATAGGTGATGGCATACGCTTTTACCTCGATAGATTATTTCACTCATAAAACAGGGAATAGTAATGTTACAGGAGAAAAAGGTATTAAACACTTAAAAGCATAAGAGTCTTTTGAAACCATGCTTTAATGAATGTGTGTTTGGAGGATGACAGCTTGCAAATTATTATTATTATTTTTATTATTATTATTAAGTAATTATGGATTAATGTGTTTATAGCTAATGAATAAGGCTACAGAGTTGTATCAGGTGTTGTACAAATCAGGATGGCCAAACCGTTGCCATTCCCCATGAATATACCCAAAAGAGCCAAAACGTTAAGGTTATCGACCTGAGATTTTATAAAACTAATTATCGGAGAGGGTGAAGTAAGGTGTTGTTTTGGACTGGCAGTGGCTAACCCTTTCCCATGATTTATGAATTGACCCAAAATGTTTTACCTGACAAGACTGAGTGTACCTGTTGCAGCCTTTAGAAAATCGAACCCGGACCTGTGTGGTGACAGTCGAGTTATATTAATGATACTTTTTGAACAAACACACTCTTGCATACTATCGCTGGGTTGAATCTGCACAGAGACACTGGCTTTGTTTGTGTAATGAGTCTTGGTGATAAGAACACGGTGCTCTTGCCAGCAAGTTTCATATTACTCGTCTGCTTGATAGTGGACGTGATTCGCACCGTGTTAACGTACATGACTTGATAGTTGTTAGGTAAGGGTTGACAAGGCTCAATGAACCTTATTGCAACCTTAAGATGAATATGAATTTCTTGGTATAGTCGGGGTTGCAAGCCAAGGCCTTAGGGTAGACAACCAACTATGTTATACACTACACTGTGAGATGGTCAAATGATAATGTAACAGGACATATAGAAAAGTTTTATGTAGTTTAACGAATTGACTTAGAGCCATACCATGAGAGGTATAGGTAATTGAAATTGAATCCTTAGCTGTTGACCCTACTACATGTAAGCTATAGCAATGCCCGCCTATAAGCTATCATGTTAGAAAAATAAATGTATGGGTTGTTTTAAACGGAGAATGATTGTGTTTACTGTGAAACACAAATCTGAATGTAAAAATAGTTTATGTCCTACATGATGTTTGAACTCTCTTTTTATTTATACTTTAGACAAACGCTAACATAGTTGTAATTCAGAAGCCATGGCTGCCTCCTTTCCAATCCTACACCGTACACTGAAGTTAAAGTTAATAATGATCACGTTACAGGCAGCCAGTTTCAAAGCCATGAGAAATAAGTGAACAAAGTATAAAATACTTGACCCAGTCGGGAAATCAACATGGTGTTGTTTCAAACAAAAGACAAGCGTTCTATAAACTTGACCACCAAGCTGTCCTATCGACCCCTAATTGTTTGGCTGATGGTGAAAATAAAATTAAATGTAAACTATAACTAAAACTAACTACACACTTATAACTAGAAAAATGAAATGTAAGACAAAAGGATAACAGGACAAATAAAGGACAGAATGAATAAATAATGGCCCTCAACCCTCAAGAATGTGGATTGATGAACTTGAAGGAAGGAGAGCCATAAAAGGTAGATATGAAAGTAAAAGAGGAGAGGGTCCCGCTCCAGAGGTAATCGATAAAAAGGAGAAAACTGGGCCCAGCTCAGGAATCCCTTGTGGTCGCAAACTTCCAAACTCATCAGCCGTAAGCCCCTGAGGGTGTAGGCATATCCAGGGTGTACCACAAGTGGTGGGGCTACATACACCCTACCTTTAGTGTGGCTTGTGCAATAGGCAGGAAATAACATAAAAATAAAAAGAAGGCTGCCTCCTCACACAAGGAGGGTATCAGAAAAAATAAACAAGGGTCAATTAAGTCGGAAAATAAAGAGACTCCCTAAGCCTTGGATAGCCTAATAATGTCGGAGTCGGTAGAGAACAAGAGTTGACCAAGTGTGGTCGACAGGAAACAAGACAGACAGGAGCCTAGCACAAGTCAGTGGGAACAATGACGGATTCAGCTGGGGCTCCATGGTCGTCAACCTACATTCCACTAGATGAAAGCCCTTGTTTGGGGGTGGTGGAAAATAAACACCTCTTTGTTTTAAATCACTGGCTTTAAGGACGGTAACAAATGGCATGCCTTTATAATGCGATACTTGTTCTAGGGATATGCAAAATTGTATTAGATACTCAGCTAATAATAGTGTACATGACCCCTTATTATTTTCCCTAATTACAGTACATGGGAATGATGACCATGATTTCCAAGCCCCTAAGTAAGACAAAAACAAATTATTTCCATCCCAAACAGTTGGGGTGAGGTGAGGTGAGTTTTCTAAACGTCAAACACATGTAGTTTTCCACATTTACTCCAGGTAAATGCCATGTTTGCCCACAGACAAGTGCAAAGAAAATCGAAACATGTTATGTTTGGATCAATTCCTTACCTACATGACAACATGTACTTGAAATAACAAGTAATGAGCATTCTATGTTAACAATAGTGAGATGCTTGCAAACTTCCAATGCTTAGAGCTCATTAGCGGCTTCTAAGGGAGGCAAGGAGTACACTTACTTGAAAAACTAACAAGAGGAGTGTTCGATTTTCCCACAACACCCAATCTGAAAGTAAATATAAATGACTATGCACTTAAGTCCATAACCACCTCCTTACCATTCCTACCCTTCATAGTCAAAGGCACACATTAATACAGGCATCACAGTGATAGAGGTTATTTGTAAAATATCTAAATATCTGAGATTTATCTTGAAATTGACCAGAATTTTGTAAAATCCACAAAATTTACCGCATATTTAGCAAATTCCACCAAATTTCAGCAAAATCCAACAAATCACTACCAGATTTATTGATATGCCCTTGAATTATTAAGGAATGGTTTGAACTAGCTCAAATTTATATAAAATTACCCGAATATTGATGAAAATTCACCAAATTCTACCAAATTTAGCCAAGAGGTCTACAAACCATGAAATTTAACCATTTTTTTAAATTCACAACATATACTCGAAAATTCCATAATATTCCCTTTGCGTGTATATTTTTTTAGTTGTTGTTTCGTTTCCTACACTCCCTGCAGACAAATACCTGAACATGACTTTCTCCTAGACTAGGAGCTCCACATTCGACATGATAGCTGAGTTTCATCTCCCATAAACTCGTCTCTGAGGTGGGTGCCAGAAAAGGCATCCAGCTGTAAAAACCACACCCTCACATAGACTTTCATAACTTCTTACGTTGAGGTTCATAACACTACGTTGATTGATTTATCGGTTTCCTTTTCACAATTCCTGTCTATACATTCCTCTTGAAGGTTGCAAGATGCTTGCAAGGTTCCTAAAATGCAATTCAATTTAATAAATACCTTAAGATGGTTTGATTTGTTTAATGATATGGTGTTAGTACTATTTTTAGGTCTTGAATGGCTTTGCAATAAGAATTGACTAACCAAACATGAGTTACCTATCAGGGAAACATTTTGGCCACTATGTTGGCTATTGACCAGTGAGTTTAGCTGTTTATTATTTTTTAAAATCATAAACAACAGAGCTTAAACGTGTGACCATGTTTGTTAAACAAGACATTATACCAGAGACAATTAGGATACTTATGTATAGTTTACCAAAAATAATGTTGTGTAACAGTAAATGCTAGTCAACAGTTATACAATTCTAAAAAAAAAAAAAAAAAAAAAATCATCATACAATACCTGAGAGCTCTTCTAAAATTATTGATGTGTAACATGTTTCCACTAACTTGCTATGTATTTTTTGGCTTGGGGGTGATTTTCAAGAAATGCAAATGGAACTGAAATGCAATACAAACAATGAGCGCGCCTGGTGGCTGAGATTGATACCACGACGTACTGTCGGTTATGTAGCTATATGGAATGTATATCAAATATGGTTTACTTCAAGGTCTGGAGATCCCTACAATTCCTACAATAAATGATCTTGAAATGGTCATCCTATGGTGTGAAAATATTTATTAGGTATATATATTTACTGAAAACAATTATGATTTATTAAATGTTTATATGTTTACAGTATTGTTATTTAATGTAAGCACTTGAGGCACTACCGACCAAAATACAGCACTATCTGAAATATGTATTGCATACTTGAAGGTTTGGTGGTCCCATTAAAGGTATTCCTACAATAAATGATTTTCAAGTTGTCATTCTATGACGTGAAAATATTTAATATATGATATTTGCTAACAGAATATGCCACTGGAATTATTTTACAAGTAGTTATTTTAATGACAACAGAGTTCACTGTTAATAACGGAGAGCCCTATGTGGAATGTAGGATAACGAGTAACATAATATACGTGATATGTCACAACTGTAAGGCTTGTGATTTTTTTAAGATGCCTTTATACCTATATTAATCACCCAGTTTACAAGACTGATAACTGTAATGCTACGGAAAAATCATAACAAATCAAAAATGTGCATTGGAAAACCAAAAAGTGGTTGAGCAAATATACAGTCAACATGCAAAAATATATATATATATATATATATACAAATTGTGTTAATTAATTTAATTCAAATATATATATTTTTACAATAGGTATACACACACACACACATACAGAATACAGCTCTTTTTTGTTCATGTTTGCCTGCTACAGTTTTTAAATATAACACTTGCTGAACATTATTTTAGGGGTGAGGGTGTTGCTACGTTGACCAATTACACAATAATACCAGCTTTACGAAGTTCATCTTCTATTTTTAACAGCTCTTCCTCATAACCAATATGACCAGCCTGTTTACAGGCATGCAAGAGCTGTAGACGTTCGACTAATATATTAGGATCGTTCCATTTGCTATTTTTTATGAATGGTTTCAAATACTCGGGAAGCAGTCCATCATTTTCACCATCAACATCATTATCATCCTCATCATTATAATCATCTTCATAATGATCATCATCATCCTCGTCATCTTTACCATCATAATTTCCACCTGTGTCCACAGTCTGTTCAATGGTTTGAGTTCCCTTTGATAGTGTTGAAAGCTTCTTTTTAGATGTACTAGAGTGCTTTAACATTATGTTATTATTATCACCATCATCATCCTTTTCATCTTCCCCAACCAACTTCTTGATGGGGTATGTTGTCTCTGATAGAGTTGAGGGCTTTTGAGATGTGTGTGTGTGTCTGATCATGGGTTTTACTGGAGGTCTTAAAGGTTTCTCATTAAACAACTCGCTAACAGCATGAGTGCGTTGTAGTGTATTAAACCCGAGGTTAATATTATCTTGAGCAGCACTATTTTTTTCTTGGACTTGGTTTTTTGCTTCGGTTTGAGTTTTCCATACATTTACACTAGCATGGTTATTAAGTTTACAATCATGACTGTTTGAAGAAAGTATGTCCAATTCTCTTGTCTTAAGCATTCCTCGACACTGTTTCGATCGTTGCTTTGAACAGCGCCAAATAACAGATCCATTTTATTGCTTCGTTTCACAATATATGAATATCCTTTATAGTAGGCATAAGGCTTACCATACCTAGTCACTGATACTTCCATATCAACTGCCAAGCATAAACTAATTTCTAGTAAAGACAACTTGGAAATAACAACAATAGATTAATGTGGGAGCATATATAGATGCAAAAAGAGGGAGCAAAATTGGGGGTAAAAAGTGTCAGCGAAAGCGGGAGCAAATGTGGGAGCAAAAACTGTGAGCAAAAATTGGGAAGCAAAAAGTGGGAGCATATATGGGATGAAATGTGGGAGCAAAGCAAATATAAAAAGTGGGAGCAAATATGCTAACAAATATGTCAACAAATATGCCGGCAAAAGTAAATACACAATTCAAGATAGTTGAAAGTGCAAAGAAAATATGGAAGCAAATATGAGAGCCAATGTAATGTTTTTCTAAAACAACTAAACATAACAAACTTAGTCATAACCTAACCTAACCTAACCTGCCCCAACCTCACCTAACCTAACTTCACCAATCCTAACATAACCTAACCTACCCTAACCTCACCTAACCTAACCTAACTTCACCTATCTTAACCTAACCAAGCGTAACTTAACCTAATCTAACCTCACCTAACCTAACCTCACCTAACCTAACCTAACGTAACCCAACTTCACCTAACCTAACCTCACCTAACCCAACTTCACCTCACCTAACCTAACTTCACCTAACCTAACTTGACCCAACAATAATCATGCTAGTGTAAATGTATGGAAAACTCAAACCGAAGCAAAAAACCAAGTCCAAGAAAAAAATAGTGCTGCTCAAGATAATATTAACCTCGGGTTTAATACACTACAACGCACTCATGCTGTTAGCGAGTTGTTTAATGAGAAACCTTTAAGACCTCCAGTAAAACCCATGATCACACACACACACACACACATCTCAAACGCCCTCAACTCTATCAGAGACAACATACCCCATCAAGAAGTTGGTTGGGGAAGATGAAAAGGATGATGATGGTGATAATAATAACATAATGTTAAAGCACTCTAGTACATCTAAAAAGAAGCTTTCAACACTATCAAAGGGAACTCAAACCATTGAACAGACTGTGGACACAGGTGGAAATTATGATGGTAAAGATGACGAGGATGATGATGATCATTATGAAGATGATTATAATGATGAGGATGATAATGATGTTGATGGTGAAAATGATGGACTGCTTCCCGAGTATTTGAAACCATTCATAAAAAATAGCAAATGGAACGATCCTAATATATTAGTCGAACGTCTACAGCTCTTGCATGCCTGTAAACAGGCTGGTCATATTGGTTATGAGGAAGAGCTGTTAAAAATAGAAGATGAACTTCGTAAAGCTGGTATTATTGTGTAATTGGTCAACGTAGCAACACCCTCACCCCTAAAATAATGTTCAGCAAGTATTATATTTAAAAACTGTAGCAGGCAAACATGAACAAAAAAGAGCTGTATTCTGTATGTGTGTGTGTGTGTATACCTATTGTAAAAATATATATATTTGAATTAAATTAATTAACACAATTTGTATATATATTTTTTTTTTTTTTGCATGTTGACTGTATATTTGCTCAACCACTTTTTGGTTTTCCAATGCACATTTTTGATTTGTTATGATTTTTCCGTAGCATTACAGTTATCAGTCTTGTAAACTGGGTGATTAATATAGGTATAAAGGCATCTTAAAAAAATCACAAGCCTTACAGTTGTGACATATCACGTATATTATGTTACTCGTTATCCTACATTCCACATAGGGCTCTCCGTTATTAACAGTGAACTCTGTTGTCATTAAAATAACTACTTGTAAAATAATTCCAGTGGCATATTCTGTTAGCAAATATCATATATTAAATATTTTCACGTCATAGAATGACAACTTGAAAATCATTTATTGTAGGAATACCTTTAATGGGACCACCAAACCTTCAAGTATGCAATACATATTTCAGATAGTGCTGTATTTTGGTCGGTAGTGCCTCAAGTGCTTACATTAAATAACAATACTGTAAACATATAAACATTTAATAAATCATAATTGTTTTCAGTAAATATATATACCTAATAAATATTTTCACACCATAGGATGACCATTTCAAGATCATTTATTGTAGGAATTGTAGGGATCTCCAGACCTTGAAGTAAACCATATTTGATATACATTCCATATAGCTACATAACCGACAGTACGTCGTGGTATCAATCTCAGCCACCAGGCGCGCTCATTGTTTGTATTGCATTTCAGTTCCATTTGCATTTCTTGAAAATCACCCCCAAGCCAAAAAATACATAGCAAGTTAGTGGAAACATGTTACACATCAATAATTTTAGAAGAGCTCTCAGGTATTGTATGATGATTTTTTTTTTATTTTTTTTTAGAATTGTATAACTGTTGACTAGCATTTACTGTTACACAACATTATTTTTGGTAAACTCTACATAAGTATCCTAATTGTCTCTGGTATAATGTCTTGTTTAACAAACATGGTCACACGTTTAAGCTCTGTTGTTTATGATTTAAAAAAATGATAAACAGCTAAACTCACTGGTCAATAGCCAACATAGTGGCCAAAATGTTTCCCTGATAGGTAACTCATGTTTGGTTAGTCAATTCTTATTGCAAAGCCATTCAAGACCTAAAAATAGTATTAACACCATATCATTAAACAAATCAAACAATCTTAAGGTATTTATTAAATTGAATTGCATTTTAGGAACCTTGCAAGCATCTTGCAACCTTCAAGAGGAATGTATAGACAGGAATTGTGAAAAGGAAACCGATAAATCAATCAACGTAGTGTTATGAACCTCAACGTAAGAAGTTATGAAAGTCTATGTGAGGGTGTGGTTTTTACAGCTGGATGCCAGAAAATATTAACAAATGTGTAGTTAGGCCCTTTTGACAAAAGCCACCAGTGTGCATACATACAAAAATTGCTCTTTCACCCCAACCTCATATGTTTGACGTTTAGAAAACTCACCTCACCTCACCCCAACTGTTTGGGAATGGAAATAATTTGTTTTTGGCTTACTTAGGGGCTTGGAAATCATGGTCATCATTCCCATGTACTGTAATTAGGGAAAATAATAAAGGGTCATGTACACTATTATTAGATGAGTTTGCAAGCATCTCACTATTGTTAACATAGAATGCTCATTACTTGTTATTTCAAGTACATGTTGTCATGTAGGTAAGGAATTGATCCAAACATAACATGTTTCGATTTTCTTTGCACTTGTCTGGGGGCAAACATGGCATTTACCTGGAGTAAATGTGGAAAACCACATGTGTTTGACGTTTAGAAAACTCACCTCACCTCACCCCAACTGTTTGGGAATGGAAATAATTTGTTTTTGTCTTACTTAGGGGCTTGGAAATCATGGTCATCATTCCCATGTACTGTAATTAGGGAAAATAATAAGTGGTCATGTACACTATTATTAGCTGAGTATCTAATACAATTTTGCATATCCCTAGAACCATTATCGCATTATAAAGGCATGCCATTTGTTACCGTCCTTAAAGCCAGTGATTTAAAACAAAGAGGTGTTTATTTTCCACCACCCCCAAACAAGGGCTTTCATCTAGTGGAATGTAGGTTGACGACCATGGAGCCCCAGCTGAATCCGTCATTGTTCCCACTGACTTGTGCTAGGCTCCTGTCTGTCTTGTTTCCTGTCGACCACACTTGGTCAACTCTTGTTCTCTACCGACTCCGACATTATTAGGCTATCCAAGGCTTAGGGAGTCTCTTTATTTTCCGACTTAATTGACCCTTGTTTATTTTTTCTGATACCCTCCTTGTGTGAGGAGGCAGCCTTCTTTTTATTTTTATGTTATTTCCTGCCTATTGCACAAGCCACACTAAAGGTAGGGTGTATGTAGCCCCACCACTTGTGGTACACCCTGGATATGCCTACACCCTCAGGGGCTTACGGCTGATGAGTTTGGAAGTTTGCGACCACAAGGGATTCCTGAGCTGGGCCCAGTTTTCTCCTTTTTATCGATTACCTCTGGAGCGGGACCCTCTCCTCTTTTACTTTCATATCTACCTTTTATGGCTCTCCTTCCTTTCAAGTTCATCAATCCACATTGTTGAGGGTTGAGGGCCATTATTTATTCCTTCTGTCCTTTATTTGTCCTGTTATCCTTTTGTCTTACATTTCATTTTTCTAGTTATAAGTGTGTAGTTAGTTTTAGTTATAGTTTACATTTAATTTTATTTTCACCATCAGCCAAACAATTAGGGGTCGATAGGACAGCTTGGTGGTCAAGTTTATAGAACGCTTGTCTTTTGTTTGAAACAACACCATGTTGATTTCCCGACTGGGTCAAGTATTTTATACTTTGATCACTTATTTCTCATGGCTTTGAAACTGGCTGCCTGTAACGTGATCATTATTAACTTTAACTTCAGTGTACGGTGTAGGATTGGAAAGGAGGCAGCCATGGCTTCTGAATTACAACTATGTTAGCGTTTGTCTAAAGTATAAATAAAAAGAGAGTTCAAACATCATGTAGGCCATAAACTATTTTTAAATTCAGATTTGTGTTTCACAGTAAACACAATCATTCTCCGTGTAAAACGACCCATACATTTATTTTCCTAACATGATAGCTTATAGGCGGGCATTGCTATAGCTTACATGTAGTAGGGTCAACAGCTAAGGATTCAATTTCAATTACCTATACCTCTCATGGTATGGCTCTGAGTCAATTCGTTAAACTACATAAAACTTTTCTATATGTTCTGTTACATTATCATTTGACCATCTCACAGTGCAGTGTATAACATAGTTGGTTGTCTACTCTAAGGCCTTGGCTTGCAACCCCGACTATACCAAGAAATTCATATTCATCTTAAGGTTGCAATAAGGTTCATTGAGCCTTGTCAACCCTTACCTAACAACTATCAAGTCATGTACGTTAACACGGTGCGAATCACGTCCACTATCAAGCAGACGAGTAATATGAAACTTGCTGGCAAGAGCACCGTGTTCTTATCACCAAGACTCATTACACAAACAAAGCCAGTGTCTCTGTGCAGATTCAACCCAGCGATAGTATGCAAGAGTGTGTTTGTTCAAAAAGCATCATTAATATAACTCGACTGTCACCACACAGGTCCGGGTTCGATTTTCTAAAGACTGCAACAGGTACACTCAGTCTTGTCAGGTAAAACATTTTGGGTCAATTCATAAATCATGGGAAAGGGTTAGCCACTGTCAGTCCAAAACAACACCTTACTTCACCCTCTCCGATAATTAGTTTTATAAAATCTCAGGTCGATAACCTTAACGTTTTGGCTCTTTTGGGTATATTCATGGGGAATGGCAACGGTTTGGCCATCCTGATTTGTACAACACCTGATACAACTCTGTAACCTTATTCATTAGCTATAAACACATTAATCCATAATTACCTAATAATAATAATAATAATAATAATAATAATAATTTGCAAGCTGTCATCCTCCAAACACACATTCATTAAAGCATGGTTTCAAAAGACTCTTATGCTTTTAAGTGTTTAATACCTTTTTCTCCTGTAACATTACTATTCCCTGTTTTATGAGTGAAATAATCTATCGAGGTAAAAGCGTATGCCATCACCTATTTTTCAACTATAAAACCTAATTTTAGGGTTCTTAGTTTGCAAGATATCGATTTTTTCAATTTGAGGGTAGTTTTCACCCCCCTACTATTTTTCATGAAAAACAAAAGATCTTAGGTTCAATTATCATTTTTACCCGTTTAAGACCTTTTTCCCCACTGTAAAATCACTATTTACTGTTTTATGGGTGACATCATCTATCCAGGTAAAAGCCTATGTCACAACCAATTTTTTAAGCTATTACACATAATTTTACGGTTCTTAGTTTCCAAGCTATCGATTTTTCAATTTGGGGGTAGTTTTCACCCCCCCTGCTATTTTTCATCAAAAACAAAAGATCTCAGTTTCATTTATCATTTTTAGGTATTTAACACGTTTTTTCCCCATAACAGGACTATTTACTGTTTTAGGGGTGAAATGACCAATCCAGGTAAAAGCCTATGTCATCACCTATTTTTAAAGCTATCACGCCTAATTTTAGGGTTCTTAGTTTCCAAGATATTGAGTTTTCAATTTTGGGGGGTAGTTTCACCCCACAAAGGGGGACGTCGCCTCAAGTGCTAGGACCTTTCATACAAGTCCCTAGCATGATTGGTTCACGAGATATTAACAATTGTGTAGTTAGGCCCTTTTGACAAAAAAAAAGAATCATACTTTCAAAAACGAGGCGTCACCCCAAGTGCTAGGATACTGCCTATGGCAAAATCCTATCAGGGGTTCAGAAAATATTAACAAATGTGTAGTTAGGCCCTTTTGACAAAAGCCATCAGTGTGCATACATACAAAAATTGCTCTTTCACCCCAGGTAAGGGTAGTTTTTATTATGGGGGTTGACATACATCATTCATACAAAAGGAGAATTCACTACGAGTCCTAAGACACCCCATATGTTTAAATCGCATTATTGGTTAGCGAGATACTAAAAAGCGAATGACCTATTAGTTTTTTGTTCTTTTAATAAATATTTTAAAATACCTCATCTATAAAGAATCATTTAAAAATTCCGCTTTCTTACGAAAGCCCTCAAGTGCGCATGCATACAAAAATAACCACTACTTAACCTCCGGGTAAGGGTACATTTATTTTGGGGTGGATATAGTCCCGTCCATAGCAAGGGGTGGTTCACCACAAGTCCTACGACACCCTATATGCTCAAATCCGACCATGCGTTCGCGAATCATCGCCAATGTTCGCCAGAAAGTAGGCTATCATTTTGTTTTGTCCTACACACTTCAAACTTGTTGTCAGCCTAGAGGGCATAGGGACCTTTCATTGACGTCAAACAAACTTTTCTCTCATCTTCACCGTTTCCAAAATACTGTAGCACCAATTTCAAAAAACAACAATTTAAAAAATATATATATACCAACACACATTCATAGCAAAGAGGACGTCACACCATTCCTAAATAACACATCGTTCTAGCCTTACAAGCTCATTAAATTCGCTAAAATGTCAAAAACGTACGTTTACCTCAAATTGCGTTTCCAAATTCCACCCATTTAAAAAAAATACCTCACCATCAAATAGAGCGGGAAAAATAGCATTTAAACGAGCCCTCACTCAACCCTAGTCCTCGCCCACCGCCAAAACATTTTCCCAACATAGCCATACGTATTCAAGCACACACGCGACTTGCAAGAGAACATACACTACCCCACTACCCGCGAATGACCTTTTGTTTTGGTATTTTATTTAAATAATGAGGCTATAGGAAAAGAGGGGGGCATTACTACGGGTGCGAGATATCAGGTTCGGGGCCGATACGACGAGGGTTCAGTAAGTTAGTGGACAGAACCCCCAAGTTAACACTACTTGTTAAAGGTCAACTACGTCTCACGCGAACACTGCAGACATATCACGTGATCGCTCGCACTGGTGCACATGCTCACACTCGCACGGGTGTCAAATGACGGTTAGCATCCTAAGCAAAAAACAATAACAGCTGCACACCACATGTGTGGATAGGAGCCGCCTCTCCGCTCAACCCAACCGGCGCGAGCAAAAAAAAAACATAACAGCTGCACACCACATGTGCGGATCGCTCGCACTGGCACACATGCTCACACTCGCATGGTAGTCAGATGACAGTTAGCATCCTAATAAACAACCCCCATGACGTCAACACCCATTAACTTTTTATCATCATCGCACAAACAAGCCAAAAGGTCAACCCCTTCCCACGCTAACACGTGCAGTGCACATGCTCGCTCCTGGACCACGTGCTCGCTCTAAGGGCCCATGACGTCACCCAAAGGGCTATGACGTCATCGCGATTACGCAATATTCAAAGTCTAAAGTTCCCTACTACTTTCCTTTCTCTTAGCCAACTAGCCAGGCTCCAAGCTGGCCTCTTGAGCAGATATTCTGTTTTCCCATTCTGGCTGCCAGTCAGACATAGAAAAAAAACAAGTTCTGTTGTTAACAACTTCCCCTCATACCATTATGAATTTTGTCTGGTTACTGGTCAGTGTTGACCAACATGTTTAAAGATTGTCATGAGGGATTTTCGAAATATTCGCCTTCATTCGTTCGTCATATGAAAAATAATATATCGAAAGCGACCCCTCATTTTGCCATACATCTCCCCCGTCGAAATAGCCATTTTCCATATCCACCGTGGCCAATTATAGCCTCCTTGTAACGTACGTCAAGCGCTACCGGCTCTCTGTCTACAAACACTCTTTTATTTGAAAAAAAAAATTAAATGCATAGTTTTTTGTCCTAGAGACTTGACATTTATTTTCGTGGTAGAGGGGATAGGGATCTTTCATTTATGTCAAACAAAATTTTTTGTCAACGTGTTAGTTTCCAAAATAGTAAAAATTCAAAATTTAAGGGTTTTCAAAAAATCTCAAAATATAAAAAAGTTTTATCATAAAAATAAAGGCCATAGAGACCATTGGTTTGAACTATGGCACAACATTCTATCATGTTTGGTTTTCAAACTATCGCCTTCTTTTAAAAACAAAATTGTTCAAAAAAAACAAAAATATAACGAAAGGTCTATAGTAAAGAGGACGTCAACTCGAGTCCAGCGACACCTTATTTGTTAAAATCCGACCATCCGTTCGCCAATGATCACCAATGTTCGCGAAAAAGTAGGCTATCATTTTGTTTTCCTCCTACACCCTTGAAACTTGCTATGCTCCTAGAGGGCATACCCACCTTTCAATAATGTCAAACAAACTTTTTTCCAATTCACCGTTTCCAAAATAGTGCCAATCCAAAAACAAGAATTTTCAAATTTAAAAAAAAATACCAACACACATGCTTAGCCAAGAGAACGTCATCCCAATGCCAACAATACCTCGTTCGTTAAAATCCGACCACGCGTTCGAGAGATATCGCCCAAAGTTTATATGAAAGTAGGGGGAGTAGAACTCTCCAATTCACACTACTGCACAGTTTTAGTCCCAGAGGCTTGAAATTTATTTTGGGGGTAGAGGGAGTAGGGACCATTCATTTACGTCAAACAATTTTTTTGTAAAGTTCCTAGTTTCCGAAATAGAAATATTTCAAAATTGAACTTTTTTTCAAAAAATGTAAAAAATAAAAACGATTTATTATAAAAAATAAAGGACATAGGGAGCGTTCTTTTAAGCTATTGCACAACATTCTATCATGTTTGGTTTTCAAACTATCACCTACTTTCGAAAACAAAAATTTTCAACATTTTTTAAAAAAATATAATGAGTGGTCCATATGAAAGCCCCCGTCAGCTCGAGTCCAATGACACCTCATTCGTGAATCTCCGACCACGGGTTCGGAAGTTATCGGCTCGCATTGGGAGTAGTGGTGGGGGAGGGGCAGAATCCCTCGCTCTCCCCTACTTCAATGGTTCCATCATAGTGTAATCGATAGTGGCTTAAACCCGTAGCAAGCACATAGGTCAAGTGCTGGTCATGGACTAGTGGTAAATTGTTTCTGTTATTCACAGGTTTTTCATTTGTCAGGTACATACAGATGGGATAAATTTATAAAGCCTTTTCATTTCATAGGTCACGTAACGCTTGGTACAGACATCGTCTTCGTATTGCGGGTCTTCCACGTGAATAATCCGATGGTGATTAGCGCTATAGCCATTCACCGTAAACTGAGGCACTTTGTCATAAAACTCATACACTTTGTTATCCACAAACTTTTTTGTAGTAACGTCTGTAGACACTTGAGGATGTTTTACATGGGTTAACCGCTTTCCCTTAAAGTCATAATCTCCCTGTTTAGTGCGTGGCACTACTGACCTATCCACATAGTGTTTATTAGCAGGATCTGTTTCTTGTTTAGGATCATGTATGGTGACAGACCTAGCTTTGGCCACCATCGCACGTCCAAAGACATCCATCGTCAACCTGTAGTACGAGTCTACTGTTTCTATGACTAGGCTCGGTGTCCTGAATATAGACAGCCTGCTAGCCTGTCTAAGCCTTAGTTGATATGAAGATTATTAAGCAGCAAGAGTCATTCCCCATGGGGGACATGGTTTCCTATCTCTGTCCCACATCACACGAACAACGCCATGGTTCACTGTTTCCATCTTCCATTCGCTGCACCATTGTGGGACCTTCCGGCTGTGGAAAGACCAATCTTTTGCTAACACTCATCACAGCGCCCAATGGTCTGCGTTTTCAAAATATATATATTTTTGCAAAATCTCTCTACCAACCCCTCTACGTGTTTCTGGATCAAATCATGTCTGGATTACAAAAAGTGAATATGGGTTATTTCATATTTTCCACGCAAGAAAATGTTATTTCACCGGATGAGGTAAAGCCTGATTCACTCATGATTTTCGATGATGTATCCACTGAACGTCAAGGCATTATTCGAAGCTATTTCAGCATGGGTCGACACAAACATATCGATTGCTTTTATATTGGACAAACTATTCTAAATTGTCCAAACTGTTGATTCGTGACAATGCCAATGTCATTGTTTTATTTCGCCAGGACGAGAGGGACAGTCGTCACATTTATCATGAACATGTGAATCCGGATATGACCTTTCAAATGTTTACTGAATTGTGTGGCAAGTGCTGGAACACTCAACGTCATGCCTGTTTAGTGATTGATAAACAAAGTGAACTCAACCAAGGACGATATCGCTTAGGGTTTGTTCATTTTATTGCTATTTAAGGCCCTGTTACGACACCACGGCGTTAGCAGAGAGACAATTGAAAAAGCATATTATTAGAGAAAAAAATACTATTCGCCAGAAGATTCGTCAATTGAAACGATCACGTGCAGATCATGCTTTGTTTATTCAACATCATTTAGCACCTCCACTAAAAGCCATGTTGAAACCCTCTTTCAAGCCATCTTAAACGCTACCCACCGTTTCACAAGCCACTCAGACGCTGCACGAGGACCCTGAGGAAGAGAAAGAGGAACAGGAACAGGAAGATTTGACTAGTGTTAGCGAAGATTAGGATGACGAGGAAGAAGTGTTTACGCCTCAAAAAAGGCCGCACCCCTTGCAGAGTTTTAAAGAAAAAGAAATCCTTGGCCATGGTGGAAATACCTTGCCCTTCCAGATCGTCTCCGTTTTCACAAGTCTTGGCCACCCCTCAAAATAAAGCTCAACCGAGAAACATTTTAATAAAATATTATGGATCAACACTAGAACCCTATTTCACCGATCTATTTATTGGAAACACAGATACCACGTATGGTGTTCGCTCGCTATGAGGATGATAGTTTTAAAATTGGGGATTCATCCATTAAATTTGCTCGTACTAAAGCTGTCATTAAAAACATCAAATATAAATTGACGCAGGACTGTTAAAGCTGCTCTTCTCTCCAACACCCTCATTCCATGATTATACGTCAGAGGATCTTGGCAAATATAAATCCATTTTATTGGACACCCATGCCCGCAAAAGACAGTATGATCCCACTCAACAAGTGAATGTCAATATATCTCAAAAATATAACACCATCATTGCAAAAATATTTCCCACCAGTCAAAGTACTCGTCGTAAATCGTTCGCTTCGGGAGTGACATTTAAACCATTAAAACCCCTTGTGGATGTTACCTACTGGCACAATCCCAATAAGCTCGTCCAGCGGCTACAGTTGTTGCATGCTTCACGTCAAGCCGGCCATACCGGTCACGATTGGGAAATTAAGAAATTGAACAAGAACTTCGAAATGCCAAAATTATTGTTTAAACCCTCACCCATTGAAATGGGTATTGCTCATGTGTTGCATCGCCCAGCAAGGCGTCACTATCCGCGACTCAAGGTGATTTCACGAGGTGTAGATGAACTTTAGCAAGCAGACCTGGTTGAAATGATACCCTATGCTGGCGTTAACGACGGTGTATGCTATATGTTGACCGTCATTGATGTCTATTCCAAAATGGCCTTTGTTGAACCTGTGCGTCGCAAGTCTGGTCCACCGGTCACCAAGGCCTTTCAACATATTATTCAACACTCCAAACGTCAACCTCAGTTGCTACAAACCGACCTGGGGAAAGAATTTTTCAACAAGGATTTCTCCATTTGTCTCAAATCTAAGGATATTCACCATTACACCACGTACAGCAGTGTCAAAGCCAGCGTGGTTGAGCGGTTCAACCGATCATTGAAAACCCATATGTGGAAAGCGTTTACTGCTCAGGCCACTTATCGCTGGTTGGACATGTTACCTGAGCTAGTGTCACGTTACAATGACACTTAACATTGAACGATTGGGACCAAACCACGCCTCGTGACCAAAAATATTCAGCGATTGGATAAACTGTTTAACCCCATAAAAACAGTCGATCCTAAACGTCACCGACTGAAAATTGGGAATTTTGTTCGTGTGAGCAAATTTAAGTCTGCCTTCAATAAGGGCTACACGCCTCAGTGGGGGACTGAACTACTTCGAATTCGTCAAGTCAACTTGGACAGTCCAGTCATCTATTTACTCCAAGACCTCAACCATCGACCCAAAAAAGGTAGATTTTATATCTATGAACTTCAGAAAACATCATTTCCTAAGGATTATCTTGTGGAAAAGTGTTGAAACAAAAAGAAAATAAACTATATGTCAAATGGTTAGGATTTAACTCTACGTTTAATTCTTGGATCAATAAATTACAGGTTGTGTGAACCTGTGTACTTTTTTATTTATTGAATTATGTTGTACAAGAGCCCTGTGTACAGCGCTCCGCGCTTCCTGCTTGCCCATAAATGTTTCTCTTCCTCTCTCCACACCTAGGTCTCACTCCTTCATTCCATGTTGACATACAACTCGTTCAGCTATAGGCTGTCATGGGTTCTCCACTCCTCCCCTCACCTCCCAGCCCTCTGGCCCCGCCCCCACGTCCCTCACCGCTTTGCAGTTGTCTCGTGATTTCCTGTTCTCTCTTTGTGTTCACCCTTTCCCCTCTCTCCCCCTTTCCTCGCGGCGGGGCCCCTGCCTGCTGCTACTGCTCGGCTCGCCTGGCTAGCCGTTATCACCTTTTTACAGAGTTGCCACATGGTTCCAACCTGTTATCATATGACATCGATGTTGTCAGCTCTCAACCACATTCCATTCTCTTAGCTGGCTAGCCCGGCACCAAGCGGGTCTCTCGAGCAGATGTTCTGTTTTCCCATTCTGGCTGCCAGTCAGACATGCATACATATAAAAGCAAGTTCTTCTTCTTCTCCTTAAAGTTTTTAATGACAACTAACGAAACGTTTCCCGCTTGTATTCACCTCATACCATTATTATCATTTGTCATGTTACCCACGATCCGTTTACTAACATGTTTCAAAGATCGCCATGAGTGATTATTTTGAAAAAATATTCGCCTTCATTCGTTTGGCATAGGAAAATACCGAAAAGCGACCCCTCGTTTTGCCATACATCGCCCCGTCGAAATAGCCATTTGCTGTATTCACCATGGTCAGTCATAGCCTCGTTGGAACACACGCCCAGCGCTACCGGCTCTCTGTCTACAAACACTCTTTTATAAAAAAAAATACATTCAAATGCGTTTTTTGTCCTAGAGACTTGACATTTATTTTCATGGTAGAGGGGGTAGGGACCTTTCATTTATATCAAACAAACTTATTTGTAAACTTGTTAGTTTCCAAAATATTAAAAATTCAAAATTTCAGTGTTTTCAAAAAATATCAAAAATAAAAATAAAAAGTATTATTATAAAAATTAAAGGTCATAGAGACCATTTGTTTGAACTGTTGAACAACGTTCTATCAAGTTTCGTTTTCAAACTAAAGTCTACTTTTAAAATCAAACATTTTCTATTTTTTTTTTTTTAATATAATACATGGTCCAGTGCAAAGCGCCCGTCATCTCGAGTCCAACAACATCTCATTCGTTAAAATCCGACCATCCATTCGCCAATTATCGCCAATGTTTGCGAAAAAGTAGGCTATCATTCTTTATTTTATTTTTTCCTCCTACACCCTTGAAACTTGCTGCCTACCTAGAGGGCATACCCACCTTTCATTAACCTCAAACAAACTTTTTTTTCCAACATTCATCGTTTCCAAAATAGCGCCAATCCAAAAAACAAAAATTTTCAATAAATGTTTAAAAAAATCAACACACATTTATAGCCAAGAGGACGTCATCCCGTTCCTAAAGAACACATCGTTCTAGCCTTACAAGCTCATTAAATATCACCAAAATGTCAAAAGCATACGTTTACCTCAATTGCGTTTCCAAATTCCACCCATTTTAAAAATAATCTCACCATCAAATATAGCGGGAAAAATAGCATCTAAACGACTCCTCACTCGACCCTACTCCTCCCCCACCACCTAAACTTTTTCCAACATAGCCATACGTATTCAAGCACACACGCGATTATGGGTAGAATATAAAACACCCCACTACTGCACAGTTTTTATTCTAGAGACTTGAAATTTATTTTGGGGGTAGAAGGCGTAGGTACCTTTCATTTATGTCAAACAAACTTGTTTGTAGGATTCCTTGTTTCCAAAATATAGGAATTTCAAAATTGGACTGTTTTCAAAAAAACATACATACATAAAAAATAAGATTTATTATAAAAAATAAAGGATAGAGAGACCGTTTGTTTGAGCCATGCCAGAATATTCTACCTTGTTCGGTTTTCAGACTATCACCTACTTTCGAAAACAAAAATTTTCAAAAAAATCAAAAATATAACGAATGGTCCATAGGCAAGAGGACGTCAGGTCGAGTCCAACGACACCTCATTTTGTCAAAATCGGACCATGCGTTCGAGAGATATTAATTATTTTAACATGTACAGTCGGGTACAAATAAAATGGGTGAAGCAGAACCGGCCTTACCCCCCTACTCACTTATTAATGTCTTAGGTACTTCAACATCTGTAGTAAATTACACAATGCCGTCGGTCGACTGAACAATCATCACACAAACGAACCAGTCCATAATAAGCGTATTATCACATATTTACATACGATTGCAGTACATTAACGCGAACTGGACTTTACATACATACTGAAGACACTAAAATTTACAGATGAGCGATAGTTTATCCAACCTTTCATCAAACGAAGCTAATCAAAGCTAATATTGTATCCCAGCAACGAATGCAAACAAAAAATATGTCGGGCTTCTGCATGTGCCATTTTCAAACTTTCGATAACCTCATTAAATAAGGTCTGAGTACTGTATTTGGTCTTGGAAGAGGCAAGACCCAGGCCGAATGCTTGTCATGCACAAGAGTCCGAAAAAGACGAGCCACTTCCCTTAATGGACGCTCTGCAGAATTACCCTGAGGGTACCTTACAGAGGAATGAACGTGTGAAATACCAGCTTCCTGCATACTGGTTCTCCATTTCTTTGCAGTAAACTGTGATCCACTGTCAGATAGTATCCTGAGAGGAAGGCCAAACTCAGGTACATACTAATCTTATTAATGATCAGACGGCTACACGCTAGTCCCGTGGCTTTCCTTAGCGGATATAGCTTGACATACTTACTAAAAGCGTCAATAACTATAAAAATGTACTCGTAGCCGTACTGTCCTTTAACGATCGGGCCAAATAAATCCACACACAGTAGTTCGCCGGGACTACTGGTGAGAACCGCAGATCTCTCCCCCACTAAATATTTAACTGGATACTTGCTCCTTTGAGAGGTGTCACACTTAGCTAAAATCCTCCTAACATCCCTTCCCATTTTACTCCAAATAAAGTCACGACCAATTTCATAGAAGACCTTGGCAGCACCAAAGTGTCCTAATTCCCTATGAATGAACCAAATTAGCTCCTCCCGCAAAGTGGCAGGAACACATATTGCCCACCGATTATTCCTAAATTTCCGTGCAAGAAGCCCATCCTGCATCTTGTACGTGAACCGCCCTACTTTCACTTACTCTTCTTCACTTATTTCCAACCTAGCCAGTGGCTCCCTTAACTTAACGTCATCACGTTGCTCCACTAGCATATTTCTCAGTGTCTGTAACGATGCCATGTTGCTACTGTCCACACATGCACGTAATAAAATACCGTCCTCTGCTTTAACAACAGGATAATCCCTACATAAATTAGTATCCCTTGATAGCATGTCTGCAAGAATGTTCTCTTTACCTTTAATATATTTTACTGTGAATTCGTATTCCTGCAGAGCAAGAATCCACCTACTAACTCTGTTAGAACTGAGTTTACAAGTCCTCATATACAGTAATGCATGGTGATCTGTATGGATCTCAAATTTCCCCCCTACTAAATACATTCTAAATGTCCCCAAACTGAAAACAATACCTAAAAGCTCTAACTCAGTAATCGTGTATCTTTTCTCTGCTGCTGTTAGTCCTCGCGAGGCTAAAGATACAATGCACAGATTACCCTCATCATCTTTCTGACACAATACTCGAGCAATGCCTATGTGCGAAGCATCTGTCATAACCATATATTCCTTATCTTTCAAAGGATATTTCAGCACTACAGCTTTCTCAAAACCTTCCTTCAGCGCTCTAAAAGCCTGATCATGCTTGGACTCCCATCTCCACCGAGTCCCACTTTTAAGCAATTCCCTGAATGGTTCTACCAACCCTGAGTATTTATGAACGAACCTCCTGAAAAAGTTGCAAATTCCCATGTATGTTTTAACTGTTTAAATTGCTGTGCCACCTCTGCGTTAAGTATCTTATTATCCCTACTTTCTTCTGCTGTCACACCTCTACTCGACACTCTATGACCTAAAAATGTCACTTCTGATTGACAGAATGACGACTTAGACAGCTTCAAAGTGAACCCTGCCTGATCTAACTTCTGAAAAACTATATCTAAATGGCGTAGATGCTCCTCAAAACTGCGTGAACTAATTACCTTATCATCTATGTAAATGGTTACAAATTCTCCTGTGTCATCCCCTAATGCGATGTTTAAAGCCATAATTAAAGCTGCTGAACTACTCTTTAACCCATAAGGTACCCTGCAAAACTGATAAAGGTTATATTTATGACTAAAAGCTGTAAATGGTCTATCTTCGTACATAAGTGGCACTTACCAAAATCTGGAACTCAAATCTACACAACTGAAATACTTCTTCCCCTCAAATGTTTGCATTAATTCCTCTATTGACATGGATTTCAGCTGATCTGAACTAATTCTACTGTTAACCAAACGAGCGTCTAAACAAATACGAACTGTGCCATCGGCCTTGGGTACCGCGATCAAAGAATTAACATATGGACTGTTAGAGTGCTCAATAATCCCATCTTCAACCATCTGGTTAATTTGTGCCTGATAAGCGAAAGGTACAGGATATCTATGTCCTGTGAATACTGACCTATCAATAACGTTCAATGAATGTGTATAGCAATTGGCCATACCAATGCGATCCTCAAAATCTCTCCTATTACACAATAACACATCATAGAGCCGAACACACTGTTCTTCCTCTATATTTCCCTGAAATGCAGCATCACGTAACGAGTCCTCTAGACTACCGTTCGTAATCACACTGTCCACAAAATATGGAGAATCCCGCTCTACGGCTGGCGATATCTCATTTAAAGTACAAATCACACCTACTACACTACTTCTCTGAATATGGTCATTGAACGCCACTTCTACTTCAGAATCACCCCATTTAAATTTCAAACTCCCTACATCATAACATAAGTTACCAGACACTCTACTTAGCCACTCTGAACCCAAGATAACACTGAATACTAAATTTGGAATTACAAGACAAATCTGCTTTTCTACATGATTATAAATTTTAATGTCTACTAAAACTTGCTTAGAAATTACTTTAGACCTCTTCCCAACAGCTGTGATAACAAAAGTGCTTTTAATTGGCATCTCCTCAAAATTTACTCCAGTTCCTTTCATTTTATCATAAAATGCACTACTTATGCAACTCTTCATACAACCACTATCAATTAAAACATCTGTGTACGCCTCGGACACGTTAAATTTAACTATGGGGCTCTTACTAGCCACCTCCTGAATAATACCTTCATCATTTAGTTCACGTAATAATTCACTTCTTACATTTAGGTCATAGGGTTCCTGTAAAAGTGTATGGACAGGGCATGTTACAGACTGAGATTCTGACCTTACATCGCAGCCTGGTTCGTGTTTCAAGTACCACTACCGCTTGGTGTATTACTACTCATTACTGCACTGGTCTGGTTGTTCTGGGTTGAGTTAACGGTATTTCTCTGTCCGTTATTACCATTGGGCTGATCCCCTCCTTGACCCCTGTTCTGTTTATAATTATTATTATTCCTCCCTTGGTTACCCCTAAAATCATTATTTCGGCCTTGATTTCCCCTGAAATCATTATTTCTACCATGGTGCTGCGTACCATACCCATTTCCTCTGTACTGATTTTGCTGATTATTATTATTATTATTATTATTATTATTCTTACTTAACTTACTTAATTCCTGCCGCTCCTTCCGGAGCATAGGGCCTTGGCGAAATTTCTCCACGCAGTACGGTTCCTGGCCATTCTCTTCACTTGACTCCAGTTCTTGTCCACCTCTGCAATTTCATTTTCGATCGTCCTCTTCCAGGTCTTCTTAGGTCGACCTCGCTTCCTGGCGCCTTGAGGATTCCAGTCTAGCGCCGCCCTCTCAATAGCTCCGTCCGGCTTCCTTAGTGTGTGACCAATCCAGCGCCATTTCCTCTCCTTGATCTGGATGCTAATCGGTTGTTGATTGGTGATGGTCCAAAGATCTTCATTTGAGATTATGTCCGGCCACCTCACATTCATGATGCGACGCAGACTTCTGTTAATGAACACCTGTAGCTGGTTGTTGATCGGTTTTGTGACTTTCCATGTTTCACAGCCGTAGAGAAGAATCGACTTTACGTTGCTATTGAAAAGGCGGAGCTTGGTCTTCCTGGAAATGTTTCTATTTCTCCAGATGGGGTAGAGCTGGACAAAGGCACCATTTGCCTTCCTGATACGTCTTCAAACATCTTCCTCTGCTCCCCCATCATTTTTGACTATACTTCCAAGGTAGAGGAAGGACTCAACTCGCTCAATGTCCTTTCCGTTGACTGTCAAACTAGTCGTGATGTCAGAATTTATCCTCATCTCTTTGGTCTTATTGGTGTTGATCATCAGTCCTGCACGTTCTGCTTCTCTCTGCAACCTCCCCAGCTAATCTTCTATGTCTCGGTACCATTGTGCCATAAGACAAATGTCGTCTGCGAAATCCAGATCTTCAAGCCTGTCATTTATACCCCATTGAATACCCCTCTTCCGTCCTCCCATTACCTTCTTCATCACACTATCCAGGACCAACAGGAACAGAGTGGGGGAAAGGACACACCCCTGTCTCACTCCGGAACTGACCTTTATCTTTTCTGTTAATTTGCCTTCGTGAAGAACCTTCGTACATCTCTTCCATGATTCTGATGATCTTTGTTGGAATTTTATATTTCTCGAGGGTCTTCCACATGATTCTTTGATTTACAGAGTCGAAGGCTTTCTCGAAGTCAACAAATGTGAGGTAAAGGGTATTCCGCCACTTCACACTCTGCTCCAGGATGATTCGGAGGGTGTTGATGAGATCCACACAGCTGCGATGTTGTCCAAATCCAGCCTGTTCCTTCCGAAGCCTTTTTTCTACGCAGTCTTTTATACGATTCAGGATGACTCTCGCCAGCACTTTGCTTGGAATGGACAGCAAGGTGATACCCCTCCAGTTGTTACAGTTTGTGGTGTCCCCTTTCTTCGGCAACTTGACTATCAACCCCTTCTTCCAGTCGGTTGGTATTTTCTCCTCCTTCCAGATCTTCTCCAACAGCGGGTGCAGCAGATCGATCGTAATATCAAGGTCTGCTTTCAGTACTTCAGCTGGAATATTATCCAGACCTGGTGCCTTCCCGCATTTCATCTGCTTCAACGCTGTCCGTATTTCGCCCCGAGTTGGGGAGTCGAGGCTGATGCTTGGGTCACTTTCTGCTTCCTCTTCATCTTCTCCTCGCTGCTTACTTTCTGGTCCTCTATCTCTATTAAGAACCTCCGCAAAGTGTTATCTCCATCTTGTCAGCTGCTGTTCACACGTCGTGAGGATTTCGCCCGTCTGGCTCTTCACAGGCCTAGTTTTATTAAAACCTTTCTTCGAAAGCATCTTTGTGATGCCATAGAGCTCCTTAACGACCCCCCTTCTTGCCGCTTCTTCTGCTTTCTCCGCCTGCTCATCAATCCACCTTCTATGATCCTTCCGTACACTCCTCTTTACCTCCCTGTTTGCTGTTGAATACTTTGCTTGTGTGAGAGCCTTCTGCTGCCTAGTCTTGCAGGTGTTGAGCTTGGTCTTAATCTCCTTCCTATAATTTATCTTGTCCCAGGTCTGATCGGATATCCATTCTTTCCGCAGGTAGTTCTTGTACCCGAGCTGCATCTCACTGGTTTCCACGAAGATATTCTTTACCTCGCTCCACACAGTCTCCACGTCCTTCTCTGTCTCGGAGTCCAACACCTGGAATTTATTTCTGAGCTCCAGTTTAAATTTGTCCAATCTCTGCTGGTTCTTAAGCTTGCCCACATCAAACTTGTTGTGCCGAGTGTTAAACTTTCGGCGGACTGCGACGATCTTCATGCGGAAGTTGGCAACCACAAGATGATGGTCACTACCAACGTCCACTCCTCTCTTGTTCCTAACATCATCCAAGCTTCTTCTGAACCTCCTGCTCACCACGATGTGATCAATTTGATTTTCTGTGACTTGATCAGGAGACACCCAGGTGACCTTGTGGCACCGCCTATGAGGAAATACCGTGCCACCCATCACCAAATCCTGACTGGCGCAATATTCCGTAAATTTCTCCCCATTGTCATTCATCTCACCAAGGCCATGTTTACCCATGATCTGCTCCAACCCCTCATTGTTTGAGCCCACCTTCGCGTTGAAGTCTCCCATAACAATGAGAATGTCCTTCTTACTTGTTTGTCTTGTGACATCTCGCAGCATTTGGTAGAATTCTTCCTTCTTCTCTGGCTCCGACTGTTCTGTAGGCGCATAGCATTGGATGATGATCACATTCCTGATCTTTGTCTTGAACCTAGCAAACATGAGCCTACTAGAAATTGGCTTCCACTCCATAAGGCTTCTCTTTGCATTTCTGTTGAGCAGCAACCCCACTCCATCCCTGTGTTCTTCATCATCGCCCCCAGAATAGAGAAATGTAATTCCATCTGTTGTCTGTACTTCACCAAATCCTGGCCACCTCACTTCACTCAATCCTAGGATATCCATCCCATAGTTCTTCATCTCCCGTGTCACTTGTTTCAGTCTGGTTTTCTCCATCAAGGTCCTCACATTCCATAAACCGATTTTCGTAGTCCTCTTCATGCCAAAAGTCGTCATCAGGTTATCCGTCCGGTTTTGTAACTTCGCTTCAGTTTCCGTAATCAGTTTATTTAAGAGGAGCGAGTGATTAACCCACTGCCTCCGAGTGCCTTGGAGGGGCTGCCACCTTAAGCCTGAGGCACCAGGCTGATTTTCTGTCAGGGTTTCTTCCCTTAGCCTTTGAAGAACCAACTCCAAACTACAAGGCAGCAGTTGTTTCACCAGAGCCCCGTTAGCCGTAATTTCTTCAGGGTTCCTGTAGGGCCTTCACAGCTACCGTAGCGGTCTTGAGGCACACAAAGTCCCCACTGTACTTCACCCCTACAGGCAATCCCCTACTTAATTACGTTGCCCATCTCCCACGACGAGGACGAGGGGTTGGATTTGTGGGAGACATTATTATTATTATTCTGGTTCCCCCTATTTTGGACGTTGGCCTCTTCGCCACTGTTCCCTTGAACTTCCTGATTCCTATTCTCATTAGGCCTGTTATTATGGTTACCCTGGTTCCTACCGAAATTCTCCTCGTAACCACTTCTTCCCAGAGCATCGAATGTACTTAATAAATTTTCCACTTGTGAAATAGATTTAACATTTTGGATACCGGCAGCTTCTTTGATTCTATATGGAAAATGTCTTAGTAATAGCCTGACTACATCACTTTCCTCCCTCAAACCATCCAGATATTTACACGTCAATACCTGTCCTAAAAAGTACTCGGTCATAGTGTAGTTTCCTCTCGGGTTATATTTCCACACACAATTCCCTCACGACGCTGAGACTGTATTACCTCATTCCAAAATTTCTCACAAAATTTAACTTTAAAATCTGAAATGTTCTCGAAATTGTCTCTGTAGATAGCAAACCAGTTTCTTGTCTCCCCTACAAACGCTTGCTCTAAAATCTCAACTACCTGGCACCACTCAATACTACCATCTTCCAACCTCTCCCTGAATTTATTTTCTATTGCATTCATGAACTCCACTGGACAACCCTGCCGATTACTGAATTTGCCTAGTTCTATTTCCCTGTGTGTGCTATTCACATAAACTGGCCTACTCTGACTATTTTCCTGCCTAATTCTAGCTTTCAACTCCTGTTCTAATTCAGCAATTTTCTCCTTAGCTTTTCTTTCAATATTAGTTACAGTTAACCTAATGCTCCCTTCCGATGCTTCAACTTTACCACTTAACTTAGCTTGTTTCTCATTAATCTCATTAATGCTTTCCTTATTCCTCTCCCTTAAATCATTAACTTCAGTGATTATTTCTGCATGAACTTTATCAATTCTTCCCCCCTGCTGTTCTTTAACCTCTTTAGTTGCTACCTGAATTTTGTCAATTTCTCCCCCCAATTGCTTTTTGACCTGCTGTGTTTCAAGTTGCACTAGTTCTTTTAAATTTTCAGCCTGTGTACTGATTCTAATTTCTAACTCCTCCTGTACTTTTCCTAATTTTCTGTCTACATCTGCAATAATCTCTTTAGCCTTCTCTTCCATCACCCCTCTGATCTCACCACTAATCAGCTCAAATTTATCACTAATTTCCCTACTGTTTTGTTCAAGTTTAGCATTTAAAGTTTCCGTACTCTCTTTATTTTCCCTACTATTTTGTTCAAGTTTAGCATTATTTTGTTCAAGTTTAGCATTTAAACTATCGCTCAATTCCCTATTACTCTCTTTATTTTCCCTACTATTTTGTTCAAGTCTAGCGTTTAAAGCATCTGTGCTAATTTTATTTTGTGCCATAAACTGAAGAAGCAAACTCTCTAACCCTGCTTGACTGTTTTGAATACCCCCCTCAGTATCGGGATTTACCTCCGACATCCCTGTACTGCTTTCATTTTCAAGACTAGCCATACTGCTCGTATCTTCACTATCCAACTGGTGACCACTACGCAACTTCATCTCTTCCTCAACACTACCCATGCTGATACACACCGATAAATGAAAAACTCCCAAAATACAGGCACAGAAATATATCCCATTCTCCTTCCACAAATGTTATTAGGTTTTCGGCCTCACGTTGGTAGCGACAAATGTAACGGTTTCTTTATCCCTGCCTTGCAATTTAAAATACATATATAAGAAGCTCCACAGTTGGGCGGCAAGTGTAGCGGTTTTACTAGCGTCCCCACTGTTGGGTGACACAAGTGTAACGGTTTTACTAGAGAGAGTGTGGAAAAACCACAACAAGTCCCACGTTTGAGGTGATAAATGTGATGTTTACTCTGACTAAGATACGTTGTATTAATGGGCGCCAAGACCTCAACACTATGTTGAAATCTAAATTTATATTTAACAACACCTAGCTCTGGCAGAACACCTTTAAGAATCTTCACACTCAGATCGTGGTATGATTTGATCATTAACCCAACTAACAATTGTATCAGGAGAAGAAATTTGGTCTATATCTAATGCTACCTACTGAAAGCAAACATTGCATAGTATAAGAAATGAATTTATTATATAAAAAACAAGTAGTGGAAATTTTAAAAATAATAATAGTAAATTTAAATTGGAGCGTAACGATTTGAATTTACCACTAGAGAATCACGTGAAAACGGAGTCGGATGAATTACTGATTTTACTATTATTCCCAAGCTAAGAAGTTACTGGAATACTGAATATGAAACAAGGAAGCGAGAGATTATGTAGTTCTGAGTCATTCGCGCTTACCATTGGAAATTGCCATACCATTTCCCTCGTACTTGATGTTCTTTAAGAGAGCTTCCAACAGCCTTCTGGACGTCGCCATCTTATTCGTCAGTTGTGGAGATTGTTGTAGAAATGATAAAGTTATGGTCCGATCACACCGGAACCAACCAAACGAGCAACCACATCGGTCAAGTTTTACAATGTTAATAGTCGTCCCTTCTCGGAGCGCAAACAATATATGCACTCGTCGAATCCCCTCTGCGGAGCCGTCTCCAAGTCGCCCGGTCTCCTATGATTGGCTGAGACACCACGCGATACTCCCGACATAAGGGTCAATATACTCAGCGCGACGATGACAATTTCCGGTCCAGGCCATTTCGCCTTTTCTTGATGCAGCCAGCTGGAAGTGCCCCACGGCTTTCGTCACGCTTCCCGACAAGAATATACCTGTAGCTGAATTCCCAATGACTCATCTCTCTCACAATAAACTCTAACTGACAAAATCCGTTAAATTCCGTAACCATATAATTTTCCGCGATAAAGTTGTTCGTAATAATTCGCTTGATAGTGTTTTCTATAACATCGAAAACTTATCAGTATACTTATAATCTTATAAAAAAAACGCTCCAAAAAATACCTTAATAATAATAATAAGTTACATGAAACATATCTTGGCTTAACAAGTTGCCGCGTAAATAAACATTGAATGGCTTCCTACTGACTTATGTCAGTGGCGTAAAATACCCTCGAAAAACACGTTACAATGTTGAAGTACCTAAGACATTAATAAGTGAATCTAGAACTAACATCGCAATGATTTTCTAGTTAGTGACAATATGATAATAGCTTAGTACACTTCAGCCGTGTCGAACTTGCAGTAAGTACGTAAAGGGAAAACGCAAGACCAAACCGTTGACGTTATCTTGACCCTCAGCAACATGTGCCTCCGTAAATGCTTACTAGTCTGGCAGATGTTCTACACTGCCTTGTATACACGCCAAATACTACAGTGAACTTCTGTTTTATTGGTTAAGGAAGATGTTTCCCCTGTGCCATACAGTGAACTCATTGTGTTCCGTCAATATTCATACTTTTGTGATTCTTACAGTTGCAAGTTATTTTTTATTATGATGTGTGTAATAAAGTGTTGTGAGTATCTTGTCAATTATGTACTTATATTGGGAGCTGGTGTGCAGCGATAATTCCGTAAGAGGGAGATGTTGCTTTCCTACCTACAGTACTTTACTAAATCAACTATTTCCAGCGTACAACTATTCCAAACGGTAACAGCGAATGTATAATAGGTTAGATGGTAACATATTATCATGTCCATTGTGTGTAGTAATCTCCATAATTATGTTCTCATATCCACACGATGACTTCTTTGCATACTTAAATCAACTAATTCGGTGTGATGTTTTACCCGAGATTTTAGACAATTCCACGAGAGGTCTTAATTGAATTGTATCTCTATGGCGTTGGTTCGATTATTTCAGGCAACTATTCTCATTCCGATTGTGTACACAAATACTCTGCATGTGCTGGGACAGCACTTCAGTAACCGGGTACTTTCTTCTCTCCTACTTCAGAATCTGTTTGATCTGTTGCTAATATTATTAATCTATAATTACTGAACTTAAATACAAATCGTAATAACTCGCCAAAGAGCTTCTTATTCAACCATATAAACAGTGAGAGTATTGTAGCTGCCCCTTGGGTGAAGACGAAGAAACCTATCATTCGAGGCCAGCACTATATAGATAAATTCAGGTAAGTCTAAATTATTGATGCATATTTCTTCGGAACCTAGTCTCGTCTGTGATATCTTTTATGCTCTTAGGTGAGTAAAAATAATAATTTACACGAACTGTGACAAGCCTGATGACATGATCTGAGCTATTGGTAGGGCATCCATCGCCGCCATGTTTTTTCTTGATTAAGGTCTGAGAATTGTTGTTGGTCTTGGAAGAGGGCAGTGCCGAGTTCATATCGACGGTATGGTCGCAGTATCGATAAGCGACACCAGAATCTTCGATACGCCTTAGTCGGAACTTGATCTATAAAATTCTTTGTTTAGTGGTTTACAATCTGGTCATGAGGTACATTTGCTCAGAAATAAATCTCTAAATAGTATAAAACAAAGTCCCCGATTCTTGGGTGTAACGGGTAATATCAAGAACCACTGGATGGTTTTTATTGCGGTTTTCACCATTCTGTAAGGGATTTCTCGAGGAAGGTTTCTGTTGAAAAACATTCATTTATGACCAAAAGAAAGCACAGCAGTAACGATTTCTGTGAATCTGTTCGAAAAAAAAACCTGCCATCCGTGTGCCTTTTAAGCATACGCTGGGTAAATCGTTAAAAATATCAATATAGGCTACTATGAGTGTTAGAATTGTTGAGCACGAAAAGTTTTACAAAAACGTCTACGACAGCATATCTCTATCTTTAATACATCGCCCACTATAAGTGTTTTTTACGTTTTCATTTCTTCCAATAATCTCCATTCAGTGGAAATTTAAATTACTAGCTTCGGAGTGAGATTACGAGCTAGCGAAAGAGCCTATCACCCCAACTTCGGCCAGCATCAAACTGTCGAGTCGTGTCGAGTTAACACTTCAGAGGAGAGTATGTGTGTTCGGAGTTTCGCTGTTCACCTCGGCTTTTCTTAATTCTGTCTGGGACCTGCCGTACGTGCGTCTTTTCAGCTTGCGATGCGTAAACCGGGCGAAGTCGGAGTGGGTTGCTAATAACACAGGCCTACAAAAAAAATGGTGCCGGGGATTTTGTAACTGATTTTAGGTATACTTGGGTCGCTGAATCTAAATAGCAAATCAATCTCCTCTAACAGCTTTATTTTTTTAGATATCAGTTTTCCTCTATACCTCTATTTTTTATCTGTGTTGTTTTTATGTGTAATTTTACACGAAATGTGCAGTTCTAAGTCCATTTTGTGCAATTCTCATTCATAATATACACCAAGGCCAATAAGTGTTGATTCCGTGTGGTCCTAGGAGACCCATTCGCGCTGAAGAGGAAGAAGAAGATTTTTTATATATATATACATCGAGTTGAGCCTCTCTGGACTGCGTGGTAACAACCAACTTCACTTTAGTGTCTAGGTCTTGCTCTTGTTCCGGCTTTGACTTCCTGCCAATATCTTCTGACCCCAGCGACGAGTGCCTGTTTATGTTCCTCCGTCTTCCGGAAGTTGATGCCATTTTAAAACCTTGGTAGTTGTTCACCAATCTTCTAAATGTGCTCCTGTCATGAATTTCTCGGTCTAGAATACCAATTTGCCTGAGATCTTTTTCACATTCCTCGAACCATCTCGGCCTTGTTGCCTTAGACTTGATGAAACTCCATATTCTTTTGGTTAATCGCTCATCAGTCATCCTCAAAAGGTGACCGTACAATAGTAGCCGTCTCTTAATTGATGCTGTGATAGGGTCTATGTTGTTGTACAAGTCCTCATTTGCTCTCATTCGCCACTGTCAATCAACCCATCTATTACCTAGGATTTTTCTTAATATCCTACGCTCTCTTTTTTCCAGTTGGTCGGCTTGACCTTTAGTGTTCATGGTTAATGTTTCGGACGCATATAATCCCTCATGTTTTACAACTGTGGTATAGTGTCGGAACTTGGCCCCTATACTCATAGACTTTTTGTTATAGATATTCTTTGTAATGTGGTATGCCTGGTCAACTTCTTCATCCTGACATTAATTGCTTCCTCTTCTAATCCATTCTGCTGGATGACTTCACCGAGATAACGGAAATTTGTGACTCGACTGATTTTTCCAAGGTTAGTGATAATCCATTCAGGTCCATCGCAGATGTTTGTCATATATTTTGTCTTCTGAATAGAAATCTGGAGTCCTACCTTTTCAGCAATTTCTGACAGCCTATTGATCTTGTTGACTGCTGAATCTATGTCGTTAGCAAAAATGGCCAGGTCATCCGCAAAGGCCAGACAGTCAATGTATATCCCTTTGTACTCAGGACCAAGTCTGAACCGATCTTCATTTCTTTCTTCTTGGTCTAACATCTTCCTCCATTCTCGAATGACTTTCTCCAAAACACAGTTGAAGAGGAGTGGAGATAGTCCGTCTCCCAGTCTGACGCCCGTTCTAATTGTAAACGGTTCTGATATCTCTCCCATAAATTTGACTTTCGACACTGTGTTGGATAGAGTTTGTTTGATCAAATTTCTAGATGTATCATCCACTCCAAACTCTTCCAAAATATTCATTAATGACTCACGGGTCGATGGAGTCATACGCTTTCTGAAAGTCAACAAACCAGACCACGTAACTATATCCTCCTGTCTTCTTGTACCTGATGATGTTCTTAAGGTTAATGATCTGTTCCGGGCATGAACGACCCTTTCTGAAGCCAGCCTGGTATTCCCCGATCTGTTGGTCAAGATGCGCTTCTATTCTGTTCTGAACTGCTTTGGAGAAAATCTTATACGGAACAGATACTAATGAGATGCCTCTATAGTTGTTGACATTCTTTTTATCACCTTTTTTGTGTAGAGGATGGATTAGTGCTGACAGCCATTCAATTGGTAACATCCCAGTTCTCCATATCTCCTCAAAAAGTTTGACTAGTACATCTAGAGTTTCATCATTCGCCAGCTTCAGTAGTTCCGCCACTATTGAATCTTCACCAGCTGCTTTATTATTATTTAAACTGTTGATAATCTGTTTGATCTCCTCTTTACACGGTGGGACGAGTTGAGTAGTTTGTGGATCGGATCGCACACAGTGAATCGTTCTTTCGGTTCATCACAATTAAGCAATTTTTCAAAGTAACGAGACATGATCGTACAGTTTTCTTTGTTGGTCAGGCCCAGCTTCCCATTTTCATCTCTAAAACAGAGGCTGGGGGCTTGATACCCTTTCAAATTGGACTTGAACGTTTGATAGAAGTCTCTGGTATTGTTTTTCCGGAAATCCTGATCGATCTCTTCTATACAACATGGATGTTGGGGGAAAATGTAATTAACGACCCCTTAGTTGAAAGAGAGAAAATCATCTTTTCTCCACTACATATCAAGCTGAGCCGTATGAAGCAGTTTGTGAAGGCTCGTGATAAGAACGTATACTTTGCATTTATCTATACTAATATAATGAAGCTGATGAGTTTGTGTGTTTGTGTGTTTATGTGTTTAAACGCGCTAATCTCTGGAACTACCAGTCCGATTCGAAAAATTCTTTTTTTTTATATGATAGCCTGATTCAAGAAGAATAGTTTAGGCTAAGTAGCCTACATATCAAGCTGAGCCGTATGAAGCAGTTTGTGAAGACTCTTGATAAGAACGTATACTTTGCATTTATCTATACTAATATAATAAAGCTAAAGAGTTTGTGTGTTTGTGTGTTTATGTGTTTAAACGCGCTAATCTCTGGAACTACCAGTCCGATTCGAAAAATTATTTTTTATATGATAGCCTGATTCAAGAGGAATAGTTTAGGCCATGTAGCATTAGGCTACACCTCTCAGGTGACCTTCAAGATTGATTTTTGTTCAGTAAGTCGGTAGAACAAGTGCTCCCGAACAGCTCTATCCGCATGCGCTGGCGTTATGGTTAGTGATACGTACACCGTTTCACCTATCTGAACCAAAATTTGTATACTTACCCTTTGTAACACTGATGGTAACACTGTCTACGTGAAATTTATGACACGCCAGTCCATTCCTTGCATTTAGGCCCTTTGGTTCAAATCTAAACCTTTTCCCCGAACTGAACCAAAATTTGTATACCTACCCTTTGGAACCCTGCGAGTAACACTGTTTACATGAAATTTCGGACTGACCACTTAATTCCTTGCATTTAGGCCCTTTGGCACAAATCTACACCGTTTCACTGATCAGAATCAAAATGTGTATACTTACCCTTTGGAACCCTGCGAGTAACACAGTCTGCATGAAATTTCGGACAGAACACTCCATTCCCTGCATTTAGGCCCTTTGACACAAATCTACACCGTTTCACCGATCTGAACCAAAATTTGTATACTTACCCTTTGGAAACCTGCGAGTAACACTGCCTACATGAAATTACTGACAGACCAGTCCAGTCTCTGCATTTAGGCCCTTCGGCACAAATCTACACCCTTTCACCAATCTGAACCAAAAATTGTATACTTACCCTATGGAACCCTACAAGTAACACTGTTTACATGAAATTTCGGACAGACCACTCCATTCCCTGCATTTAGGCCCTTTGGCACACATATATACCGTTTCACCGATCTGAACGGCAATTTGTATACTTACCCTTTGGAACCCTGCGAGTAACACTGACTGCATGAAATTTTGGACAGACCCCTCCATTCCCTGCATTTAGGCCCTTCATCACAAATCTACACCGTTTCTCATAATTGCACCAAATTTTACATACACTCTGAAACCCTGCTGGTAACACTGTTCACTTGATATTTTGGACAACGCTCCCCATTCCCTACATTTAGAATAACAGACAAAATGAACTTGAAAACCGCGTATCAAGGCCCTAGAACCATTCATGTCCGTAGTAGTGTAACTGTAAGAGTATTTTAATAAGTCTGTTGTTGACGGGCAGTTCGGGCTGCATCAAGTCACCCCTACCAGTGTTATGGTGCAGAATTGCGAAAATAGTTGCATCTTGCGCTGTTTATAAATTGCAGTCACGGGGGGTAATTAGTGCAAAAATATATCTTAGGCCCCTTTAAACAGTTATCATCATGAAAATATTATGCCTCTGTATAAGTGCAATGGTGTTGGTGCAGTATATTGAGGTTATCGGCTGCAATAAGCGTTGGTGCTTTCATATTTACCTTCAGTTATTCTGAAACTTATCGTTAAGCGCATTGTGGCGATAACTGATACTATTCCTACCTCAGTAGCTCGGGACAGCCGAAGTTTGCCAAAGAGTTCTGATTATTTTCCTACGGTGCTATGTGACAAAAGACGACACTATTGGTCTCTATATTTTTAACAGCCAATGAGATATAGGCCCTAGGCAGTGTCTTTTGTTTCACTTACTGTTCTTTCTATTATTTTTTTTGTAAATTTGTTTGTAAATTACATGTGTCAGTGCTGTAGTTAGTAAATAGCTGTTTCCCTATTCTTAATTATCATTACGGGAAATTGACCTGAATGTTACGTCCATTATACTGTACTACTTATCACCCTCACTACAACCACCACCACCACCACCACCACCACCACCACCACCACCACCACCACCACCAAAATATATATTTTTAAAATATTGGTTTATGTTAGTTAAGTATCATGTGCCAGTTCTGTAGTAGTATTCATTATCATCCATAAAACTAATAAATCCACCGACCGAAGCCGGGCACTACTGATAGTAGGAAATAAAATGCCTCACTTGAGTATGGAAAAACTTAAAGCAGGGATATTTGATGGCCCACAAATAAGACAACTCATTAAGGATCCTGACTTCGTAAATTCGATGAATGAATCTGAGCTAAAAGCCTGGACTTCATTTGTGTCAGTTGTAAAACATTTTCTAGGCAAGCGCTAAGCTGAAACAATGTTGAACTGGTAAACGAGATGCTTAACAGTTTCAAATCCCTTGGGTGCAAAATGAGTATTAAGGTGCACTATTTACACAGCCACTTAGACCGTTTTCCTGGAAATTTAGCAGACACCAGGGAGGAACAAGGTGAACGATTTCACCAGGATACTAAAACTGTGGAGGATCGCCACCAAGGAAGATGGGACATGAACATGATGGCATATTACTGAGCTGGAGTTAAAGAGGGACTGTTCCAAAATACATTCAGGAATGTCACCGAAAAGAAGCTTCCGACGTGTTCAGTGACTGGTTGGTTTCATTTATCACTTCTTTCTCTATGTTTGTATTGTAACCTTTATGCATCTGTGATTGCATAAATTCTACATATTTATTTCAACAAGATTTTATTCATGTCTCAAAGCTGAAGAAAGAAAAGACGTTGCCTGTAGACCAGAGCACAACAAAGGAGGACCCGTACGTGCTTTTGCTATAACTTTCACCTAGCGCAGACAATGGAGAGAGGAAGAGAAAGCCAACATCTGGTAACCACATGCGCTCAGACAACGCGAAACGGTAATTCCACCAAGCGGGTAAATACGAAAATTTCAACGATCACTTACTAGATAAACCCCGCCCATTTGAGAGAAATTGGAGCAGTAATTAAAATGCAGAAACAGGAAGTACACCATCGTATAGGGGACAATCCCAGCCTCTCAGAAGTATCTTCAAAATTTGAATTGGGTCATCCTGTGATTTTTGCGAGAATTAAAATGAAATCAAGGGGTGGATTTGAAACTACCAATAGCAGCGAGGGACGCGAGACGCGACCAAATCCCGCCGAAATTAAGGAACAATAAAGGGAATTACGGAGCTCATTATCTAAGGGTCCAACGATCGGATTTTGGATTAAAGGAAGCCATTGAGACATTGAAAATGAGGATGTTCAAAGGAGCTAATTTGCATATTCATGCGAGTGTTATTATAGAAATAAATTCTAAAAGCTCCCCACTCCAAGTACTTCTATGACAAATCATATAAATAATAGCTGGAGACGCAGCGAAAACAGTTCTTATCCGGGTGCTGCAGAGGCGCAAGCCCACGCTCGTGGCATTAAGAAAAGTAACAATTTTTACAAGTTTTATAAGTTCTTACTCCGGGCGCTGCAGAGGCGCAAGCCCACGCTCGTTGAGGTCTGAAATATTAAGAAATTTTACAAGTTTTACTTTGAGCATTGCATAGACGCGAGCCTATGATCGCCGCATTCTAAGAATAAGAAAATTTTATAAGTAGAAGCAGTTCTATCTTTGGACATTTTGAATATCGCTAAGTATTCGCGAGTGCGAATCGGAACAGTATCGTGAGTGTGCATACCGTGACAGTACGACAGAGCTATATGATAGAGATAGCCACACGTGCTATTAGTAGCCAAGTCAGTGATATAGGAAGCTATGAACTATCAGCTGAATTGAGTAGGTTGATGATAGCTGTAGGAGGTAGGAGCTACATACGCGAGAACCGTGCATTGTGATAATAATAATAATAATTCAGAGTGGACCTTTGCTTTGGTGAATTTTTGGAAACCGTGTGTAATTTATCCTCCTTGCAAGATGAACCAAGTGATCCAGAAGACAGATATCAAGGTCCAGACCATCACCATCATGATGTATACGAGATAAGTAGATATTGCATGGGGCATGTTTGCCATAGCGTATCCCATCATGGGAATCGGATAAGTTTATCTCGATCATAAGCAATTATGATAAAATAGATATTTTGGGCACAGCAGGCATGTTTTGTGTAGATTTGTGTATATTTGTCATTTATGATATTTTTTGTGTGTTTTATAATGTTAGATTTGCACATAAGCATCAAATCTTGTTTAAATGTGTTTTGTTTGAGGGTGTCAGTAACTTTGCTGAATGCATATTTAAGGGAATAATTGGGTTGATAGTGCTTACGCACGATATTAACGTAAAAGCTAATACGAGGGAGATAGCTTGACATTGTGACAAAGACCAGTAGTGACACTGAAATTAGGTGAACAGTAAGTATGGTAATTGATAATCACACCAAGGGAAAGAAAGGTAAGACAAAATGGCTGGATGATAATATAATATTCAGAAAAGGTTGAGAGTTGATCCTGGGTCGAGCTGAAATTAATAACGGAGGTGGTATTCCCGTGTTCTACGATGATATAAAATGGTAAGTGATATTAAGGCGGAGGCGAAATTCCCGCGAGTCTACGATGATATAAATGGTAAGTGAATTAATAGCGGAGGCGAAATTCCCGCAAGTCTACGATGATATAATTGGTAAGTCAAATGATTGAATTCATTGTCTGATGAGAGTGCGCTATAGCTCCGTCGGAAAGGTAACTGTACAGCTCGAACCCAAGGCAATCATAGGAAGCAGGTATAAGATTGTAGCCAGCCGTCTGAATTCTGAAAGGAGCAGCGAAGGTTGTTGCCCGCCCAGCTGGTTTATTATGGTGTGAGAGTGTCTGTCACAAGGTCGAGGGACCGCGTTGGATGGTATTGATTTCTTTTGAGGGAAGGTAGTCTAGCTTCCCAGGGTTTGTTTCAATTTTTTTTGTACCGCTTCAGGAAGCGACTTCTTGTATTGTGATATCATTTTGAGTGCATTCATTATAGTTGTTTGTTTATTGAAAGTAACGGGGCATCGGCCACCGAAGTGTGTTTATTTCATGCTTCATGTATTTGACTTGTTTTGTTTTACCGTAATTAGCAGAGTCATAGCTCTGAGTGATTTAATTGTTTTTAAGCTAGAACATGCACACATGCCTGTGGCCTACAATAACCCTAGAACTGCTGCAGGTTTATCTGTCAAATGCCGCAGTAAATTCCCATAAAGTACACACTAAAGGAATTTGGTATCTGTAAGCATACTGTGTTCATGAATATGACTTATCATACACCAATATAAAGCTGAAAGACTGTTCTATATTATATTGATATAGGTGAATCATTCAGACTCGGTCACTTTGAATTAATCATAAAAAGTATTTTATAAAAAACAAAAAAATAAAAAATTATTGACTTTTCTGCTCTAGAAAACCATATTTCCGAGTTAAATGTTCATCAGAGATATCATAAATGAAAAGTTCATAGTTTTTTGTTACTAATTCAAGAACCAGTTTCAATTAATTCCAGTTATTTACTAAAAAGAAAATTATTTTTACAAAAATATGACATTTCTCGATTTTGAAGTACATAATCGGCGCGCGATTACGGGGAGGCAAGTTCACAGGCCCAGGATGATGAACGATAAACGGTACATTTTTACCTGGAAAGTCACTTTCTTCGGGTTGAATATAAGTCTAGTTCACACTTACCACTTCACGGCTAACATTAGGCATGTGTACAGGGTCTGTCGGAACATGATAAACATCGCTTGCATTGATGGGGATTTCCATAACTTGCGTGACATCCTGTTCGCCGGTATCACTGCCACTACTTTCACCATCTTAATTTTCATACGAATCCACACAATAATCACTGTCATCGTCCATACTATCACATGAATCGTCAAAAATCAAGTGCTAAATTTCTGAATCGTCTACATATTTGGCGGCCATTTTGCTCAATGCAACTTCAATATCAACATGGAAGTACTTCCACTTCTGCAGCCAAATAATAGCTTGCATACTGTCATTTGTTTGCCAAAGACTTACACTACGAAAGATAAAAGCATCGGGAACCAGCATAACTTGAAATTAGTGCCATCTGAAGGCCAACAGTAGTACTATATTTGAATTCCAAGACCGTCTTTCAGGGAGACGGTCGCACTTGATTAAACAACACACCGTCTTCCTGGAAGACGGTCCGCAGTTCTAGGGATAAGTCTGTTGCCTTCATTATTTGACTCTTGTGAGGAAGAATGATGATTGTACGAGAGAACATGTCCGAACCCCAAAAACCAATTTTTCAAGTTATAAACGTGAGTGCGCATTTTTTTTTTTTTTTTTTTTTTTTTTGACAGAATGGCTGGGTTATTCAGACCATAGTTTTGATGAATTAAGTCTGTTGACGTTTTATTTTTGAACTTGAAGCAGTGGACTGCAGTGAAATAGATTATTTTCTTTTCCTGGTTCCAGCCAGTGTGATTAATTTACTTTTTTTAAATTTGATTTTGTTGATTAGAATAATTTAAGGGAGTTTATTTGTTGTTTATTGTCTATGGATGGGAACAAGTGGGAGATGATGTTTTGTGAATAAATTATTTTATATTAGGAGTTCTCTGACATACTGATTTTAAGTTAAGCCTCCTGTGATCCTTGACGATATTCCTAGGGTGTTTAGATTAAGTTAGAGCCACACCGGACAGACCATTACCCCGAGCTAGAGTCGGCATCCTAGAAACAGTTGAAGGGTACAGTATATAATAATATTTGTATAATATAATAATGAAAATTCCGTGTTTAGTTTTTTTATTACCGTACCATACGATAGTGTGATGTATATTTCACAAAAATATAATATCTCAGAAACTAGAGCTGCTAGGCAAAAACTAATGGCATATTTGAATTCAGGGCATCAAATTCATATAAAATCAGCTTAAAAAGCCCCGGCACCAAAATCACTGTTGACCAGTGTAATTAATACTCGAATAAACATCTGAAGTATATGTTGTAGATCGTGGTATAGGAACCTGTTTGGTTTCCTCGATGAATAATATTTGACTTGCGGATTGGTGATACTCACCAGACCAGAGAGTAATAAGGAGACACACGACTCGGAGAGGCCTGGGGAGTTTTGATAACGTAGCAGTGTGGTGGGTCGATCACATTCTCTCGCGAGAAGAACAATACCGTATTACAAACTCGCTCTATCATTCAAAGGCAAACAATCAAAGTCAATGCTTAGAAAAGAGCTACTGGTACCACAGATGGCTTAGACTCGGAGATCTATGTTCCTTTCCTCTGTAGTGACAACGCACATTTAAGAACAACCAGAGTATAGATATCACTACAGTATGGACAAGAACATAATTGATAAGGGGCAGCACCAATTCACCTGTTGGCTGCTTGGTAGCACTACTTATGGACAAACACATGATAAACAGCTGGGTGCGGAATGTATATTTTATGTAATTTATTTAACTAAATTTCAACACACTAGCTATCTTTACAATCAGACTAGCAACCCGACCCGGCTTCGCCCGGGAACAGTTATGAATGCATTATGTGATAAACGCTTTTTTATGTCAATGAACAACGACCAATATCCGTTTTACGTCTCGGCATGATGGGTTAAAATCACTGACTGGACTATTAATTATATTATCATGGAGATGCATGTGCAACAAATTCTTGTCCGACGTAATTTAAGAATGGCGAGGGGCATGAAACACAAATCCCCCTTCCGTCCAATCTTAACTTGACTGTGAATTTTGCGGAACGAAAAGTTCACAGGCGAAATGAAGAAAAGCTGAGTTGCACTTCCAGGGAAACTCCAAACACAACCACTCTTCTCTAAAGTTTTTAACTCAACACGACTCGACAGTTTGCTGCTGGCTGTATCTGGGGCAATAAGCTCGTCCGCTAGCTAAGCTGAAACTGGGGTGATAGACTCGCCCCTAGCTAGCCCGTAAACTGTCGCCTCAGTAACTGAATGGAGATTGTTGGAAGAAATGAAAACCTAAAAACTCTTATAGTACTGTAGGCGATGTATTGAAGATAGAGATATGCTCTCCCGGGCTTTTTTGTAGAACTTTTCATACTGAACAATTCTTACACTCATAGTATTTAGATATTTTTAACGGTTTGCCCAGCGTAAGCTTACAAAGCGCTCGGAAGCCAGGTTTTTTTTTTTTTCCGACTTTTCCACTGAAATCGTTACTGCTCGGCTTCCTTTGATCATAAATGAGTTATTTTTACATAAATCATTCTTGAGATATCCTTTACTGAAAGTTGAAAACCACATCAAAATCCATCCAATGGTTCTCGAGTTTATTCGTAACATCCAAGAATCGGGGACTTTGTTTTAAACTAAGTAGAGATAATGTGTTAATGGTTTTACGTCCCTTTTAACTACTCTGGCTTTTAGAGACGCCGGGGTGCCGGAATTTTGCCCCGAAGGGGATCTTTAACGTGCCAGTAAATCTACTGACACGGCTCCCTCGCATTTGCGCACCCTCAAATGCCAGCTGATTGTGCCAGGATACGAACCTGCAACCTTGGGCCCAGCAAGCGAGAACGGTACTGCTGAGCCACGCAGCCAGCCACTAAGTAGAGAGAGAGATACCGTATTTTAAGAGAATAAATAACAAGAAAATAGAAAGTTTTTATATTAACTTACTGAGTTTTAATTCTAAGAAGTGTGTAATTTAATGTTGAACAACACATTCCTTCAGTCCTGTGGTGTCGCATTGTGATTGCATCGTAACGATGAAAAGTTATGATATGTTTTAAATTATTAAAATAACACGATGTATTGAAAAGTGTGGGAGGAAAAGTGGTTTTTGTTTTGTGAATTAATGGATAGTTGTTTGAGGGACTGATATTTCATGGGTATTAAAACCAGAAGCATTCAGTGTAACGTTTGATATTTGTATTTATCGCTCCAATGCCCGAGGAAACCGGAATGCTGGTATGTCGGGTGTGATCAGAACTGCGCAAAAAATTTACCGCACAGATGTTGGTTTCCCACATTTCTGCTATTAGTTACATTGAAACATTATATTTTTGAGTTGTTTTTAATAATATTACAAGCAATGTGTTCTTCAGACAAACTCGACAGGCGGCACTCAATAATGAGTATGGGTAGACTGCTCTCTCGCGGATAAATGGTGAACCGTCGCCGTCATGCGTGCGTGCGTGCGTGCGGTGCTTCCGGTGACAGCCGTTTCAAACGCGGCCAACGAGAAATACTGGCCCTGGTGTGCTTTCGTGACGTCAGCAATGTAGTGCTCACGGCCAACGAGAAACAAAGGCCATGGCGCGTAAACCTAATCCTTCTGTGACGTAGGCAATGTAGTGCTTGAGGTGCTAGTACGTTTAAGTCAAGAGCAATTCATAAGCAGCAGAACTGCGATATTTTATATCAATCATCTTGAAATGGACCCACTTTAGATGTTCCGTGTGTTTTCAAGCTCGATAAATTATAACAGCTTAGGCTTTCACGGCCGGCGTTCATAATTAAATACAAGTTTTTCGGGCTTGTAGGCCATGGTCCAGACAGGATATCTCCCGACGTTTCACCGGAAACTGCGTCCGGCATTATCAAGGGTTCCGCTCCTTTCCTTGGTCAGCAGTGGAATGAGGAAGAGGCTTGAAATAATGGGTAACGGCTAGTAGTGGAGTATTGTTGTTTGAATATGACTGTTGGTTGGGTGGATCTTGGCGATGAACTAACGGCTGGAAGGTAGTTTGGATCTTCAAATTAGCATGGTGAGCCGAGCGTTCTCTTCGCATTCCGGCTGGATCGTCTGATCTCACGTACATGTTGCGGGGTGCGGTGCGTGCTCCGGCTTCGGCGACCGAGCTTGTGAGGGTCAGGTGTTCCCTGCGCGACTGCCGGGCTGTAGCGGGAAGGTTCTTCAGGTTGACGTGTGAGTGATTTCTTGGCCTTGGTGTTCCTAAGAGCCGGGATCCATGTATTACGCACACGTTCAATTTCTTCCTTCCGATTGAAATTGTCGGGGTGTTTGAAGATTTCGATGGCTTCCCGTTGCAGCCTGGCGTGGTAATGTGTGGTCGTGGAGAGTATCTCCGTGTCCCCGTACTGTACATCGTGACCGGGCAAGAGAGAATGCTCAGCGACTGACGATTGCTCAGTTTGACCCAGGCGGCTGTGTCTGTTATGTTCCTTGAGTCTGGTGGTCACGCTCCTCTTCGTCGTTCGTATGTACACCTTCCCACAGGAACACGGGATTCTGTAGACACCTGCAGTGGAGTGTGGGTGGCGCTTGTCTTTAGCGTATCGCAGCAAGTCCCAGATTTTGGCGGTGTGTTTATAAACCGTCTTCGCCCCATAGGTCTTCAGTAATTTGCCTATCCTGTCCGTCACCTTCTTCACGTACGGCAGGAATGCGGTGGCCACAGGAGTTTCCTCAGAATCTTTCCTCGTGCTCCGGTGCCTGGGATGAGAGGCTCGCTCAATCTCCTTATTGCTGTATCCGTTGGCGCATAGGGCCCTCTTTATATGTTTCAGCTCTTCGTTGAGGTTGGATGGCTCACAGATTCTCCTAGCACGGTCTACCAATGTTTTAATAACTCCGTGTTTCTGTCGGGGGTGGTGATTGGATGTCTTGTGTAGATACCGGTCGGTGTGTGTGGGTTTCCGGTACACGGTGTGCCCCAAGCGCAGGTCATTAATCCTGGTGATCAGCACGTCAAGAAAGACCAGGCAGTTGTTTTTCTCCTTCTCCATAGTAAATTTTATGCTGGTGTTGAGGCTGTTAAGGTGGTCCAGGAAACGTTCCAGCTCTTCCTCTCCGTGGCTCCAGATTACGAAGGTATCGTCAACATAACGTAGCCATACTTTCGGTTTGAGGGGTGCAGTCTCGATCGCCAACTGCTCGAACTTTTCCATGTAGAAGTTCGCAATCACAGGGCTTAGTGGGCTACCCATGGCAACTCCCTCTATTTGCTCGTAGAAGTTCTCGCGCCATAGGAAGTATCTCGTGGCGAGGCAGTGGCGAAACAAGTCAGTGATGTCTTCCGTGAAGAGCTCGGCAATCTGGTTTATGGATTCTTTCATAGGCACCTTCGTGAAGAGGGATACTACGTCAAAGCTGACTAGGCGGTCTTCAGGTTCCAGACGTATGTTCTGCAATTTCTCAATAAAATGGCCTGAATCCCTGACGTAAGTCTCAGTGTTACCGATGTGCGGTTGTAGAATGATGGAGAGATACTTGGCGATGGTGTAGTTTGGAGAGCCGATAGCACTCACGATAGGTCTCAGTGGAATGTCAGTTTTGTGTACTTTGGGTAGACCGTACAGCCTGGGAGGTAGAGCTTCACTCTTGCATGTATCCTTCTTCACGTGGTCTGGTAGTGAAGAGGCCTTGATTAACCTGTTGGTCTCTCTAAGTATCCGTGGTGTGGGGTCTTTCGTGAGTTTTCGATATGTCTGAGGTTCTAGTAGCGACAGGATCTTAGTGTCGTAGTCTTCCGATGACATGACTACAGTCGCGTTGCCCTTATCTGCAGGAAGAATGATGATGTTTCTATCCCTGTTAAGGGTTTTAAAGGCATTTTTCTCTTGAGGTGTGAGGTTACTGCTGGGCGCTGGAGCTTTACGAAGGATGCGTGAGGCCTCTGAGCGGACTTCCTCGGCCTGCTCCCTGGGTAAACGGTGTATGGCGGCCTCAATGTTGCTTATAATGTCTTTTACAGGCACAGAAGTTGGGGTGACCGAGAAGTTCTGACCTTTCGCCAAAAGTGAAGTTTCCCCTGGCGATAGACGACGGTTAGTCAGGTTTAATACAGTGCGAGACGAGTCCGGCGCAGATGTGCTTGCAGTTATCGTCTTGAGGTCCTGACATAGCTCAAATTTCTTTTTCTGGCGATTCGTCGACTGTTCGAAGGTGGAGCGCATAGAATAGTGCGTGATGTGGTCGATGTTGTCCCAATCCTCGCTTGAGAGCGTAGACGTGAGTCGGAGATGTACTGATATGAGGTCCCGGTCAGTCGTAGCTAAGTCCCTGCGTGTAGCATGTATCTGTTCTCGCAGCATTGAGCACTCAGCTCTGTCGTATATACGGTGAGCATGTGCTGAACCGAAATTCCTCTTCATCCTAATAAACTTAGACATCGTGTCCGTGTCCGTGTCCCTGCACCGTAAGAGAAACGTTAGCGAAGAAAGTTGCTGGGCTTTCTTCTTCCGTAGCTTCTCGAAGCGGCGAACTAGGTTGGTAGTTTCCTCCCCGTAGAGGCGACTGTTATAACAGCTTAGGCTTTCACGGCCGGCGTTCATAATTAAATACAAGTTTTTCGGGCTTGTAGGCCGTGGTCCAGACAGGATATCTCCACTGCTGACCAAGGAAAGGAGCGGAACCCTTGATAATGCCGGACGCAGTTTCCGGTGAAAAGTCGGGAGATATCCTGTCTGGACCTCGGCCTACAAGCCCGAAAAACTTGTATTTAGTTATCGATAAATTATACTGTATAGGTTTGTAAAACTACGCCAGCTATAGATAACCTATTTACATGTTGAAATTACTCGTAACAAAAATCCACTCGAACTGGGATTCAAGGATTTGTTCTGTCTTTAATAGCTGCAACGGATACAGTAAGTTGAGTTGTAGAGCCTGTGACCTTCGTTGTGAGCAACTTATGTGGACATGAGTAGTGACATGAGTATAATTAGATCAAAGAAACTTGCAGTGAAAGTATTACTTACTGTAGTTATTGTTGTTTTAAGGGGGAACATAGTTTAATACGTTTATAGAAGACATCTGCGGAATACACTCGCCACCGACTAACGACTCATATCAATACCGTACCTTCTATGAAGACAAGTGGTAAATGAATACCAGCATTTATACAGATTCAATTATGAAGACAACATAACTACCACACCGGCAGTAAGACGAAGACCATAGAATATTATGTTCGTGAATATCTTTCTATTACAAAACCGTTTGATACATTTGTATGTATATCGTTCAACTATAAGCGTTATACATGCATACATTGTCCGGCACTATTCATAGCTTTTCATAACCTTCCTGAACGCTTTGTAACCGTCAAGTAATTCCACATAATTAACAAGCAACCGCCAAGGAAAGATAATATACTCCTGAATAGTATTACCTTGTGATCAACTACAACTGCAACTACAACTACTGGTTCTATTTAGAGTAATGAATAAATAAGTAAATTGTGGCTAAGTATTGGACTTCATAAGATAGATCAGTGTAAGACTTGAGTTGTAATTACCATGTATGTTTTGCCAGAAGCCATGGTTGTGTTGGGTCAATGCTTCTTACAGCGTGTTTTCTGATATGGGTTAACTTAAGTATTCTGTGATTTCAGCACCTTGTGGACAATACGGTTTATGTTCCCGTCATACATAACCCTACCGGAAGTGGTGCAACAGCACTACATTGCTGACGTCACGAAAGTGCACCAGGGCCAGTATTTCTCGTTGACCGTGTGTAGTGCTGTTACACCACTTCCGATAGGGTTATGTCTGACGGGAACATAAACCGTATTGTCTACAAGATGCTGAAATCACAGAATCAGAACATCGTACTTAACCCTTATCATAATACATGTTGTAAGAAGCCTTGACCCAATATGACCATGGCTTCTGGCAAAACATACAGTACTTGGTAATTACAACTCAAACCTTACAGTGATCAATCTTATGAAGTCCAATACTGAGCCACAATTTACTTATTTATTCATTACTCTAAGTAGAACCAGTAGATCACTTATCTTTAATCGTTGTAGTTGATCACAAGGTAATACTTTTCAGGGGTATGTTATATTTCCCTGGCGATTGCTTGTTAATTATGAGGAATTACTTCACGGCTAGAAAGCGTTCAGTAAGGTTATAAAAAGCTATGAATAGTGCCGGATAATGTATGCATATAACTCTTACAGATGAACGATATATATAAATGTATCAAACGTTTTTGTAATAGAAAGATATTCACGAACATAATATTCTATGGTCTTCGTTTTACTGCCGGTGTAGTAGTTATCTTGTCTGCATCACTGAACCTTTATAAATGCTGGTATTCATTTACAACTTTCTTCATAGAAGGTATTGACATGAGTCGTTAGTCGGTGGTGAGTGTATTCCTCAGATCTCTTCTATAAACGTATTAAGTTCTGTTCCGCCCCTTCAAACAACAGTAACTAAGTAATACTTTCACTGCAAGAACTAATTATACTCATGTGCACATAATTTAATTCACAACGAAGGTCACAGGCTCTACAACTCAACTTACTGTACTCCTTGCAGCTATTATATACACAACAAACCCTCGAATCCTTGTTCACGTGGATTTTTGTTACGAGTAACTTCAGCATGTAAATAGGCTATCTATAGCTGGCGTAGTTTTGTAAACCTATACAGTATAATTTACGTGATTGAAAACACACTGAACATCTAAACTGGGTCCATTTCAAGATTATTGATATAAAATATCGCATTTCTGCTGCTCATGAATTGCTCTCGACTTAAACGTACAAGCACCATCAAGCACTACATTGCCTACGTCACAAAAGGATTAGGTTTACGCGCCATGGCCTGTCTTTCTCGTTGGCCTTGGTTTCAAAACCATGACGAATTCATTACGTGGTAAAGGAAGGCCTGATGTGTCCATGTGGCCTATATGATTACTATACTGTGGAACAACGAACATTATTAGAACTTGGCTTCAACTACGAACATAATTATAGGTGTCATATATTTTACCTTTCTTTCTTTGAGTGTTCATTGTTCTTTCTTCTTTTCTTCTTTTTTCTTTTTTTTTCCTGGAGCTTTAATTAATTTAATAAGGCACACAAATTGTGTCTATAAAGGTATTACATTTCATGTAAACATAAGTCTATTATAGGCCTATTTCGCTTTGTGCATTCCACAACATGGTAACGAGGACAAGTCGAATCACACAGTGCACACGCACAACTATCGTCAGGTTCATGAAAGATCTTAGTTTTGCAGAGTTTATGGTGGTATCCATGAACTGCAATAGCATTGACAAAATGTCGGAGATCCTAGTTAGTATTGGTCCAAGTCCTATTCGTCTTTGCTTCCGTCGAGTAGAAGTCAATACAAATGTCATTCATTTTGGCCAACCTTTCGTCCAAGAGTTTCTTCCAATTGTCTGTATAAGGTAGCGCGATCTTGAAACTCAAATCTTCAATTAAAGAAGTCTCCTTTGCCAGTTCATAAACCAGTCTTGATCTAGTAAATCTCGATACACAGAGGGTTGTCTTTAAATAACGAGCCTTGATTTTTTCTAAAGTGTGTAGGTCATTCATTCTTCGTTAGCTTATCCCAAATGATTTCCAGACCATATGTTAAAATAGGAATTATTTTTACGTCAAACAAGATCATGGCCGTCTTAAGAGATACCGGTAATCTATTTAAATTCTTGATGTCAAAAATTGCTTTCATAGCTGCCGCAGCACGTAGCCTAATATGAAGCCTAAAGGAGTTTACTGTCGTTTGTATCGTCAAGCCTATATAATTAAAACTGTTTACATTGTGTAAATCTCCGCTTTATAAGTCACTTTGTCACTTGAAGATACTCGCCCTCCCTTCCTGAAAATCATGTAATCAGTCTGATGTTCACTTGCAATTCGTTTGTATCTGACCAATTCTCTAATGCATCCAATGCCGTTTGTAGCTTTTGAACATCATGTGATCCTAGAACCATATCGTCAGCATATAAATACATGGTTACATCGTTTGACATATCTTTTATCGCTTGAACCACATCATACATAGCTACATTAAACAATAAAGGGCTAAGAGGGTCACCCTGTAGAACGCCATTTGTCTGCGTGATCTCTCTCGATGAAGTTACATTGTCTGAAATGATGACAGTATTATTTCTTAACATGTTGTGAATCAAAACAACAATAACTATCTAAACTACGAACATATTATAGCCTAGATTTCATATATTTTATCTTTTTTTCTTTGACTGTTCATAGTTCTTTCTTCTTTTCTTTTTTTTTTATGTAATAACGTCAGTGTCACCAATGTAGAGTGAGAGCCTTGTCCTCTACAAGGGAATCAAGCTTCGACGATATAATGTCTCTTTTAAGATTATCAAAGGCCTTGGAAAAATCGATGAACACAGTGTGAAATTTACACCTTGGTAGTCGTAGGGTGTTTTGTATATCGTCCAGTAGATTTCTTATTGCTTGCAGTGTACTTCTTCCTCTTCTAAATCCGAATTGCTCTTCTGGAAGTTTGGTTCCGATTTCTTCCGTCAGTCGAGGGGTTATTAGCTTGGAGCATCGTTGTTAAGATAGAGAATAGAAAGTGACACCCATAACGACATAGACCATCGTATTTATTATAAATACTTAGATTCATGTTAATATAACTGTATCGCCGGGTTGTGTGGTGGGGCTGCTACCATCACACTGTCCCGTAAAATAATTGAGGGGAGGGTGGGTTTGGTAACCCGAGGCCAAAGTGGTCTGAAGTCAACTAACCTAGTACTATTCTATTGCGCTCAATAAAACATGGATTCAAACAGCAGTGGGTAAAAAGAAATATATTTTCAAAAGGGATAGAAAATACAATGCCGACTGGCTGAGGGAGAGAACACTTGATATTCACTCCTGCGTTAAAGAAAAGGTGGAGGCCAACTTTAATCCCACTATTAATGGCAACGCCGCATTATTAACAGGTCACGTTTCGTGACTACACTTCTCAACCAAAGAATTCATTTAAAACATTTTCCAAATAATATCCGAAACTACCAGAACATCTTTAAAATACAACCAAGTGATTATTCATTACATACTTTCGAATGACTTCCAAAAATCGTTTTGCAAGCAGCATGGATGATGTGCTTCTGCGGTCATTAAAATACCAAAGTTATGCCATCTATGACAAGCGAAAGGCAAAGGACCGTTTGTCATTGTTAAACTATCTAGTTCCCCTAACCAAAATCCTGACAGTTACATATTAAAACTTTAAGTTATTATGATTTTGTTACATAAGGATCGAAATCAGAAATTCAATTAGGCTACATCGGGAATGTTTAAATCTTCAGGGCCCTCAAACTACGCATGCGCTGCACCCTATCCTTAAAAGGCTTGTTCCCTAACAAACATTCAACTTAATAATAAATAACAATCATGGGACCACTTTGAATAAATAAGAAAGAAATTACACACATAAAGAAATTAAATCTCTTGAGCAAGATATGCTCGTAACAAGCCAAAAGAAACTCAAGTTCGTTGCATCGTTGTGCAGCGCGAGGGTCAAACGCCACTTGCCCTCAACAAGCTAAACTAAGAACATGGCGCCCAAGAATAGTAATGTTATATGTACCTCCTGTAAAGTTTCTCTGAAGGAGAATGAAAATTTCGTACAATGTGACGGAAAGTGTGGTGAAGTGTTTCATCTAAACTATGCTCGTGTGACGAACGCCGTTTTTAAAGCAATGATTGCAAATCCGGGCGAAATTCTGTGGCATTGTACACAATGCAAACATAACCCAAATTCAATCAGGACAGCTACATCTAGTTTTCATCTAAATAAGGTCAAACCAGACACTGTAAGTTTATGTGAAGCAGTTAACAATATGCAACAAGTGCTAAAAAGTGTTTGTAACTCTCTGGAGTATCAATAAAAAAAATGATGAACTATTGGAGCAAAATATCACACTAAAATCTTGCATTGACCCACTCACCCAAGAGGTTAACAACGCTAAAGTTGAGAATGGCTTGCTTAAAGAACAAAATGGGCATCTTAAAAGGCAAGTTAATGACTTGGAGCAATACTCCAAGAATTACAACCTTGAAATCGCCGGGATAACAGTCTCCGAACACGAGAATGTGTATAATATTGTGACTCAAGTGGTAGGTGCAGTTGGTGTTGAAGTTGAAACTAATCGGGACATTGAATATTGCCACCGACTTCCATCCTTTACAGATAATGATGGAAAGAAGAAAACGCCCCTCATAGTAGCAAAATTTTATTCCCGCCAAACTAAGGACATGAGCATGAGCAAAAAACGCAAACATGGGAAACTTCTTTGCACAGATATCAATATCAACGGAGACTCGCCAGTGTATATAAATGAACATTTAACCAAAGACAACCAAAACTTATATTGGCTTGCCAGGAATTCAAAACGGACAATAAATTATAAATTTGCATGGACCAGGAACGGGAAGATCTTCATGAGGAAAAATGAAAACAGACCAATTCTACAAATCAAGACTGCAGCTGACCTACCAACAGTTTATGGGAATCAAGGAAACTGAAGGTATGTTTGCCTGGGCCAAGTGATCAATCAATATTTCATGAAATTCTGTTTCCAAGTGAGTGTAAAGTAATTATGGAAGTACCCTGAAATAAAACAACCAACTTACGGTATGAAATCAGATAACGAAGTAGACCTTAATTTCCAAGATATTACTTCAAACATTGTAAACTGTACTCAAGACTTGAACAAATTAATTAGCTTTACTGTGGGAATTAAAATCATGCACCTAAATATATGTGGCATGATAACAAATTTTGAAAGTAGGCTAGATATGCTCGATCAACTTGATCATAAACCAGATGCCATTATAGGCCTACTGTCTGAAACTCAGCTCTTTGAGGATATACCATTTGCTATTTTAGGATCTAATGAGTAGGCTACTTCATACCACCTCAAAATTTTACCCATGACAGCATAAAGGTATATGTGCATGAAAACTTCATACAAAATATTACAATATCTACTGTAAAAGCACTGAAAGCTGCAAATGCTAGCCTACTCACCTTCATATATAATAAAGAAAAATACGTAATACTTGCTATATACAGATCACCCTCCACAAGCCCAAAGAAATTCATAGAAGAACTAGGAAATACTCTCAAGCACTTGCCCACAGCTACACACAGTATATTAATAGGAGATATAAATATTGATATTTTAAATCCTACAAGGCAATATGCCCAAAATATTAAAAATGAGTATTTAAATGTATTACATGCAAATGGTTTCATTTCGTACATTAACTCACCAACTAGAATAACCCCAAAATCCAGAATATGTATCGGTCACATACATGTTAATTCCCACAGAAACAGCAACTTTGACCCTTTTGTTCTGCATACCAGTATCACAGATCACATTCCTACATTTCTCATACAAAATAAATCTCAACAATACACTCCACAAACAGGAGAAAATACTTTGAACAATGTTAGAATAAATTATTCAAACTAAAAAAAATCATTAATTAAGGAAACTTGGGAATCCATCATAACTGAACATGATGCTAACAAAGCAGCTGATAGTTTCATTAAATTACTGACTCAATACGTCTCTGAACACTCGACTACCATAAATAACGTAAGATCAAAATTTTAAAAAAAATACTCCATGGATCACAACTGGAATTTTAACTTCTATTAGAATAAGAGATAAATTACATCAGAAAATTGTTAAACCAAGTGAGAGATCCCCAAACAGTGATGAGGTCCGAGAAACTGTTAATAAACATAAATTGTACAGAAACTGGATAAACAGGCTTGTTAAAATAGCAAAAGATGTCATAAAATAATTAGCAAAAAAGGTTTACTAAATACAGTTCTATACTCCAAATTGATGGGAGAAGAAACAAACAACGACATCCATTGGTCACAACCGGAAACTGACGGTTATATTCAAAAAAGTACATTTGACTTGTACGGTATACAAAAACAAAAGAACACTGAGAAATACAAAAACAAAAGAAACACACTATGAGAATTTGTGAATGCAAACTCACACTTCCCCCCATTCACAAATTGCAAAAAAAAAACTTAAAAGAAAAAAAAAACATAACTAGCCTTACACTAACAACAAACATATGTACATCAATCCTTGTATGGTAGCAAAGGGCAACATACAGACTAAAATACAGACATGGATCACATTTGCTTTGATTTAAGCCAAGCTTGACAAGTTGTACAGTGATACAATTGTGCCAATCTTTAGCAGCTTGACATAAACCGTAAATACTCTTGTTGAGTTTTAGCACATAGTCTGGGTATTCTACACTGCGAAAACCTTCTGGTTGACTTACAAATACAGTTTCCTTAATTTTGCTATTAAGGTATACCGATACAATGTCCAAATGACAATTATCCCATTCACGCTCTACTCCTATGGCTATAAGAGTCCTAATAGTTTTCCTTGTTACCACAGGACTGTAGGATTCAAGGAAATCTGTACCCTTTATCTGACTGAAACCTTGAGCTACTAAACGTGCTCTATACCTAAGTACTTCACCTTCTTGGTTTCGTTTAGTTTTATACACCCATTTGGTGCCTATGACAGTCTTGCCACCTGAATCTTCTGCAAGTGTCCACACATTATGTTTTTCCAAGAGGGTAATCTCTTGGTTCATTGCTTCAAACCATTTATCTTTGTCATCTCGTGAGGTGGCTTCTTGAAAAGACATCGGATCGTTATATTCTGACCTCAACATGACAATGTGACATTTGACCTTGACTTCATTACAACACACACACTTACTGGGAAGTTTACTCTCTCTCCTCGACCTGCGTAATACTGGGTGTTCAGGCTGTAATGGAGCGTCTATTACGACATCAGAATCTGACAAAGAGGCATCACTATCACTTGTTACAGAATATTCATTTCCTGATTCGGCTACTTCGTGTTCAAACACGTCACCTCCACAATCTTTCTGCTCGACAAACACTTCTCCAACTGTTCTAGGTTCACAATCTATCTGAGTTACAGGTTTTTCCTGGGCTTTTACAGAAAACGGAAATACATATTCAACAAATTCTACATTCCTGGATTTAATGACACATTTCTTTTCGATGTCCCATACACGGTAGCCCCTCGAGTCATCGGGGTACCCTAGCATTGCACCAACATTTGCCCTTGGCACTAACTTTTCCACATTACGTTTATGGATCCAAACTTTACAACCAAATGATTTTAACATAAGCAATTCCTGGTCTGACAACTTTCTACTCGTCCACAGTTCAAATGGGATGTTCTTTACAGTTGATGACACACACCTATTCTTTATATAGCAGGCTGTGCTGATGGCTTCCCCCCAAAATTGAACTGGCATGCCTGACTGAATGAGCATGCACCTACTAGTGGTGAGAAGTTGCTGGTTGAGGCGTTCAGCAACGCCATTCTGTTGGGGAGAGTAAGCCATTGTTAACCTACGAACAATACCTTCCTTTTCAAGATAGTTACAAAACTCTGTACTTAAATACTCTCCACCGTTGTCTGAATGGAAAGATTTCAACTTGGTCCCTTGTGCTGTCTCCATTAGGGCCATAACCTTGAGAAACTCATTAAATGCATCACTCTTATGCTTAAGAAACCTTACATATGAGAATCTGGTACAATCATCAGTAAATGTAATAAAATATTTGCTACCTCCAATCGATGGGTGCTCTCGCTGGCATACATCAGAGAACACAACATCTAATGGCTTCTGAGATACATGATCTCTTTCATTAAATTTGTCTTTTCATTTTACCTTGTTTACAAGTATCACAATCAAGATTCTTTTCTTTGGGGTCTAAAATCACGATCTGGAATGTTCAGAGCATGGCCAAAACGCTGATGCCATATTCCGCTAGTTACAGCTTTGTTGCTCTTAGCATACACAACCTCCACCTCGTCATTACAAGCAAATTCTTTCCCTTGTTCTACCATAAAATAATCACAATTTACCTTATACATATTTCCAACGGCCTCACCCGTAAGGAATATACCCTCATGATCTGACAATACAACTTTGCTATCTTTAATGGTTACGACTTCACCTTTCCTGTCAAATTGACCTACAGATACTAAATTGTCTTGAATACCTGGGACATACAACACTCTTTTCAGTTTCAGAAAAGAACCTCCACACTTGTCAGATAGCTTCATAAGCACACTTCCCATACCACATACACTAACTACGGATCCATCAGCTGTATCTACACTACCAGAAACCTTTGGGGTGTAATCATACAGAATATCCTTATAAGGTGTCAGGTGCTCAGTGGCTCCTGAATCTACATACCACCTGCGTACACAATCAGATGCATCATCCTTGCTTTCAGTTGCCACATAAGCCTTTACCTTAACACTACTAGCATTAACCTGAACACATTCGTTTGCCGCCTCATCGTCCTTTACCGTGGCAATAACCTCACGATTCTTAACCTTAACATTTTCCTTGCGTCCATTACTACAATTCCGGGAAGTATGACCTATCTTGGCACAATTAAAACACAAAACTGAACCTTTCTTTCTTGCTTCATGAACTAAATCACAGAACTTCGCAATATGCCCCTGTTCTTGGCACTTGTAGCACATGAATCCACCAATACCTGTTGGCTTGTTGACACTTTTGCTGCTGTTGACGACCTCCATGGAATTTAAGCGCATGGCTGCCACCATTGCCTTCACGCTTTCACCCTCAGATTCTTCCTTCTTCAGCCTCGCATAAGTCTCCTGTTCTCGCTCCATCTTTAGTTTGTCCAACTTGTTCTTTCTCTCCTCCAACAAAAGTTTGGCTCGCACTACCTTTACACTTAAGTTTTCTTCATTGCTTTCCAATGAACGTATCAAATTTTCGTACTCCCGCTTTTCCAGTTCTCTGAGAATAAAAGCAGCTTTGGCCTTATCCGTAAATTTTATACTGTACCTACATCGTCCAACCATGCACACCAAGTAAGCACTTTATCAACAAATGTACGGATGCTAATGTCACTAGTTTTCTTAAAAAGACACAATTCTTCTAACATCGTCACAATTTGAAGGACTCCGGTATCACAACATGAAGTCAGAAGATTCTGCCATGCTTCCTTAGCTGTCTCCGCTTCTTTGATATCACCTAGGAAAGGGTCGGTGACCAAACCTATGAGCAAGTTTTTCGCGTCTTGATCTTTGCCCAGTTGGGCCTCGGAGTACTCTTCAACGGGTGTATCTTCTACCTCTCCTGTATCGGTCTTTCGTGGGAAACCTTGAACCGCGTCCCACAGACGCCTTGTTTGAAGCAATGCCTTTGTTCGGGTGCTCCACGCTTCCCAATTGTCGTCCTGTAACCTCACTATTGCAACTACTCGCTCGCTGCTTCCCGTAGCTGCATCCATGTTAGTATGTATACTTAAAATAAAACGTACAAATAGTCCTCACAATAGAAAATCGTCCACAAAATTCACCAAAAACTATCTTGAATGCACACTTAACTGTCCACATGTGCGCCGCACATATCAACACCCTTTAACGACCGACATTCTCCCATCACAAGTCCACACATTAAGAGCAATAAGCGTTTAACTGGGCTCATAACCTGTCATAAAATAATTAGCAAAAAAGGTTTACTAAATACAGTTCTAAACTCCAAATTGATGGGAGAAGAAACAAACAACGACATCCATTGGTCACAACCGGAAACTGACGGTTATATTCAAAAAAGTACATTTGACTTGTACAGTATACAAAAACAAAAGAACACTGAGAAATACAAAAACAAAAGAAACACACTATGAGAATTTGTGAATGCAAACTCACAAAAGAACGGTACTATTCCAAACAAATTATGTCAAACTCCAATAATTCTAAAGTCCTTTGGAAAAATATTAACGATATAACATGTAGGAAGGGAAATAAATCTTCAGCTGTTGACAGCATATTTATCAGAGACTCACAAGAAACATCCCAACCAGCTGCCATTGCAAACAAATTTGTAGACTATTTTAGTAACATAGGTTTAGAAATTTCTGAAAATATAAGTAATACAAGAAAGGAACCTGACAACACAAATGCACGTGATAGCACTGCAAAATCTCAACCTCAGTCTATCTTTTTATACCCATAACAAAATCAGAAATAACAAACCACATAGCTGCTCTAGAAGATAACTCAGCAAATGGCTATGATAATATCTCTAGTAAAACAATTAAGATAATTAGTTCAGAAATTCTACTACCACTGCACCATATTTTTAATTTATCACTAACGAAGGGGCAATTTCCAGACTCATTCAAAATTGCCATCATAATCCCAGTCTATAAATCAGATGATAAAAGAGAGTTAAATAACTATAGACCAATTTCCCTCACAACCCACCTCTCTAAGCTACTAGAGAAATGCATCAAAACCAGATTACTTAACTATCTGAATAAGTTCAACATATTGTCACCAAATCAGTTTGGTTTTAGACCAAACACTAGTACTCAAGATACTATATTCTCCCTTACTGATTATTTGTATAAAGCCATCGATGGTTCTAAAAGAACAATTTCTGTGTTCCTGGATTTTAAAAAAAGGCGTTTGACACCGTGGACCACAATATACTCATTAGAAAACTGGAAAAGGAGGGTATTCGTGGTACTCCTCAAGAACTAACAAAAAGTTTTTTTTAACAGAATACAAAAGGTACGAATCACAGATACTCTAAGTAGAAGTGCTGAAGTAAAAATTGGAATTCCCCAAGGAACAGTTTTAGGTCCTATTCTTTTTCTGTTATATATTAACGATTTGTGTGAGATGAACTGTAATGCGATGACTACCTCATATGCTGATGACACTGTCGTCACAGTCACAGGAACAACTTGGGAGGACACTTTTAATACAACTCAAGAAACCCTTGCTACAGTCCAAAAATGGCTAAGAAACCACCTTCTTGCCTTAAATGAAACCAAAACACAATACCTATGCTTCTCACACAACAAAACATTGCAACCTACAGACAAATTAACACTGAAGATCCACACACCAATTTGTAACAATGGCGAAAGATGCAACTGCTATACCCTACAGAAGTCAATGAATGCTACATATATAATGATTATTATAGATAGTCATTTAAAATGGAATATGCATGCATCAAAATTGGCCAATAAACTCCAAAAGTTAATTTATATATTTTACAGAATCAGAAATATCTTGTCAGCAAAAGTCTTGAGAACTGTTATTTTGCCTTAGTCCAGCCACAACTACAATACGGAATAAATGGTTGGGGTGGAATACTTGATTCACATTTGGCTCAGGTAAATACCTGCCAGAATTTCATTCTAAAAGTTATGTACAAAAGGCCACCAACTTTTCCAACATGTAAACTGTATAAACAAAGCATGGTTCTTAATATACGACAGTTATTTGTTCAGTCATCAATCATATTTATACATAAAAATATGAAGCTCTTCTCCAATGGACAAAAACTTAAAATGTGCACTAGACTTCAAGACAGAACTGGAATAAATATCCCTCGTCAAAACACACTACTTGGCCAAAGGAATTTAAGTTGTCTTAGCACTAGGATATACAATATATTGCCAGTAAATGTGACAAATAATACCCTGAATATACTGAAGAAAAGGCTTTTTACATGGCTGGTTAATAACTTTGATAAAGTAAATGAACGTATAAATTTTCACCAACATATTTAAACCAACTCAGTCACAAATAAGTAATGTATCATCTTCTTTTATTTTAGTATCCTTTTAATTAATGCTTTTACTATAAAGTTTTCTTACTATTATCAGTCAAATACCATGTTGCAAATAAATTAAGAAATTGTGTTCATGAAGCTCACGCACAAGTTTATCTTATGTGGGATTCATCCTGTATTTTGATACAGCATCTGTATATGTACATGTTTTCTGTCAGTGAATAATAATGTGTGCTCGTAAAAAAGAAAATTGTTCGTCGGAAAGTTGCAATTTATATGCGCCGATCAGCAGCGAGTTCTTACAAATTTAATTATTTAATAATTTTACCTTGTTCATGGCCAAAATTAGAGATAATGGCCCGCGGCTGCCACTCAGGTCCTTTCACACAAATTCACATCATGAAGACTTAATAATTTCGGCATGCTCCGAGACAGACCACACCACGTCTTGCCTCTACCAAATCACATGAAGAAGTCTTGTTGCCAAGCTTTCGCTTGGCTTCCTTACAATCCGGCAGCCATTTTTCGCATGCTCAGATATTACTTTTGAACCAGTTGACAACTGAAGATCGGCCAGCACTATTTCCATTGCCAACCTTGTGAATTAATTATCTTAAACACCCTATGGCCGAAACAAATTCAGAACTAAAGTTAGCTTGGCAACACAATCTGCATAAATGTGTCCACCACTGATTGGCTATCCAGTCTTGTGTTAGTTTAATTTAAAAAGCGCCAAATTTTCGAAACAGTTCACATCAACAATGCACAAAACAGTCAACAATGGCTACATACTCCCAAATGTAGACTGGAAATTTTGTCAATATATTTAGTCAACAAATCATATTATTGAAATGTTTATTCCCTCCTCTTGATCCAGAAATTATTTTGTCACCATTAATGACCAGGGGAACCGACAGAAGAAGGGGAGGGCGGGGTCACATGGGGGCGGCGGCGGGGGCGGCATGGGAGGGGGCGGCGGCGAAGTATTGTGAGTCGAAACCAATCGGCTCAGCCTCCCTCTGCGATTCCACCACTAGGGGGTCTGATGATGATCCCCGACGATACATGCTAGAAGGATGGAACCAGCTAACCAATACAGCCTCTCCGGACCGTTACAGCTGGACATTTCACGTAGATGTAGCAGGTGCCTCCACTCTGACCAGCAGAATGGCGGACACCTCCACCAGATGTTGTGTCGTGCATGGTGACAGTAACCTGTGCACTGGTTACAGCCACGAGTGGTGAGTGATCACATCACTCACGTGACCAACCAGAACAGATCACAGATGGCAATAAAGGATCATATGATTGCCATCTCATCGACGATCTTCAACGCATTTTCAACCACCTTGTCGTTGTTTTACAGCAAGTGACATGCCTTTACTTTTTACTAGTTGTAGTTTTTGACCAGGTAAAACTGTGAGAACTCAAACCGACGGACTAAATTTCTAATTGAACTTTGTGCAAATTTACAATTTGAGGGGCATTACTAAAACGAACATCACAAGTCGATGTTCGGGTAAAATTTCTAACTTGTTTCCAGCCAAAAACCCTGGTTTAACATTCTAAGGAATGAATTAAGTGGACGCAGCGTCACTTAAAAACATGCCATCCCTCAATAAACATGGCAAGCCGGCTCTCAATTAATAGAAAGGTACCAAGATACCACAGTACTTCCCGAGTTCTCTCAAACAGTACAGGCATTTACTTCTTTAGATGTACAAATTACCTCAAGCACAAATACACACAGCTCTCAAGCATGGCTTTAACAAACTGCACCCCCTTAAAGTAAGGGCGTGCACCTTAAAAGGATTTTCAAGACAATGCTCGTTGAGTGGCGGGAAGGCCAACCTTCCAGAGCCGTGTCTTGTGGTCGTCCAACAAATAACTTGATTCAACTTGTAAAATACATATATTGAAAACCAAATAACATGAAAATACAGAATCTTTGGTAGTTGAACAAAATAGACAACACACTCCTGAGAAAAGGGGGGGCACTTAAACTGAAAATGGCAAGGCCAACGATCACGCGGAAAACCCCACAATTACTTAGTTTAGAAATAAAATGAAAGACCGAGATTAATTAAAATGGCAAGAAATAACCAAAACATCACAGTAAAACGTACCGAATCACCAAACGTGGCTACGTTCTACTTTGATGTTTTGGTTATTTCTTTGTCATTTTAATTAATCTCGGTCTTTCATTTTATTTCTAAACTAAGTAATTGTAGGGTTTTCTGCGTGATCGTTGGCCTTGCCATTTTCAGTTTAAGTGCCCCCCCCCCCTTTTCTTAAGAGTGTGTTGTCTATTTTGTTCAACTACCAAAGATTCTTTATTTTCATGTTATTTGGTTTTCAATATATGTATTTTACAAGTTGAATCAAGTTATTTGTTGGGCGACCACAAGACACGGCTCTGGAAGGTTGGCCTTCCCGCCACTCAACGAGCATTGTCTTGAAAATCCTTGTAAGGTGTACGCCCTTACTTTAAGGGGGTGCAGTTTGGTAGCATTCACTGTGGTTGCTTTCTTACTTGTGGTCGTCGGACAGGTATCGGGATGGTTCATTTTTGCATTTCTGGCATCATTCAATGTGGTGCAAACTTAATTCAGTTGTAATATTGAGAGATTTGGTGGTTGAACGCAGGAAACTGGTTCTAAGTAATTCATTAGGTAGGGCTCTGATTAGGTTATATTCTAATATTTGTGTTTTGCTTTCTTGTTCTTATCATGACGGAGAGATACGTACCTGATCCCAGATACCTGTATGAGGATGAGGTAGCATATGAGTTACAAATCAGAGGCTTGGTGGTGCCACCAGACTTGGTGTCGGCTCGTGAGAGATTGGATGAAAATCTTGACGTTCCTGTAGAATTGCCAACATTCGAGCGGGATGCGGACCTTAATCTGGGTAAGTTCCAGATGCAATACAAAGTGGATTTATGTAGTAGTATTGTGAAGTTGTTTTTCTTGGAAGAGTATGGTACTTCCTCTCAATATGATAGACTGCGTGCTAGGCTGCGTTATCTATTCACACGTTGCGAGGACATCTTTGTTGTGTCAGTTCATAAATCGGATGAGGAGTTAGTTGAGATCATTGAAGCTGAAATAAATCTAGTCAAGTGTGCTGAAAAAGATTTGACGAATCATATCCTGTGTTCGCGACAGAAGATTTTCAAAGTGTTAATCAGTTGTTGGATGATCGTAGCCAGTCTAGTGTTGATAGTGCAGATCAGGACTGTACAAGCAATTAATGGAGAAAGAAATTTTGATTTACCTCAGTCTATCAGTGCTAGTAATTTTGCTGTTCCTAGTGTAGTGCAACATAGTGGTATTATCGTAGAGGGTAGTTCACGGTTGTATCCTATGGTTGATTCTGTTGATGTAGATAGAGATGGTATGAATTCTGCTACCTTGTCTAATCCTTTATTTCAGCAACCTGTTAACGTTATGAATATGCCTCTGCGAAACGTTGAACATCGAGTGAGTGATGGTCGTGTTAGTGATGGTCGAAGTGAATTTAATTTCAGATTGGAAAATACTCGTTGTAATTCTGCTAAGAGGTCAGTAGTTAATGGTGTCGTGACACAGTTTAATCAGTTGAGTGTTGGGGGAGCGTCTCCAGCCGAGTCGAATTTAATTAGGGAAACTTCTGTGTTGTCAGATTTTAGGTTAGGAGTTGATTCAGGAGTGCCAACTTCCTCGCTTGTGAATGGTGGTCGTGTTGATGACAGATTTTCTAAATTTGAAGCTAGGCCTAACCTATATGAACGTTGTTCGTTATTAAGGAATGAAGGTATATGTGTTTCTAGTGATATACCTGTGAATGTGGGCAATGTACTTACTGTTTACACGATGAGTAACTCATATGGTGGTATCAAGAATTCTTATTCGAATGCAATTTCTGGACCTGTGTGTTCCGTGTCCAGTAGTGACTGTGTTCGTAGGCGTGCTAATTTGATTGATCAGGGTGCTATGCGAAATGTGCCTAGGCCGAATGAATCAGGCTGTGTTATTGGATGGTCGGGGAATTACTATATCGTCGTCATCTGAAGGGCGTAGCCGAAGGTCGAGCAACAGATTTAATTTCTCTGATCAGGCTGATTTCAATGTTCGAGCTATCAGTCGAGTAAGAAGTGGAGAAGGATTATCAGGTTCTGGTGAATTATGAGAAGGAAATCAGGGTCGTTCTGTGTTCACTCAGAAGAATTTTGGAAATTTGGCTCATCCATTAACAGCTTGTGTGGCAAGGTTGAAAAATCTGAGTACTGATACTACTGACGGGATTATCATGTTTTTAAGAGAATTAGTTGAAATAGAAGAATATGCTGAAGTTTCGATGTAACTGATGTCCAAATATATCAATTAATGTTTACTTACGGCCTGATGAGGAAAATGGTAGTTGAAGCCATGTCTAAAAATACTAGAATTATGGATTTTATTGCGTTGGTGATAGAAAATGTTGTGCCTTCAAGATCGATTGGTCCGATTGAATACCAGTATTTCTATCGTCTCCAATGTGTTGGTGAGTCGATGAATTCTTACGTGCAGGATATTCTTAAGTTTGCGAAGGTATTTTCTGTCAAATTCACTGAAGGGAAAATTGTTTCTCACATATTGGATGGTATAACTGCCGAGTATAGGTCCGTTCTGAGAGTAGGATGTCGTGCTCGCACTGTGTCGGAGTTGAATGCGGTTGTAGTGCATGCTGAATCTGTAATACAATGTGAAACACAGAGAGGTCATGTGAGTCAGTTGAGTCGTAATAGGCCGAAGGAGATGCAACATCGTTGGAGTAATAATAATAATAACAGATTCCAAGGTAGAAATGATCGTTGGGTGGATCGAAGACCTCAGGGTAATCCGAATCGTTAGGGAAATGCTCGTCCTCAGGTTGGACAGGATAGGAATCGTGAAGTGAGAGCTCCTCAGAATCAGGGTCGTGATGGAAATGCTCGTGTGCAGAATAGTCAAGATCAGAGAGACGAGATTGTTGGACAAGGTGCCAATGTCCGTGAAGGAGTTGATGTTGTAAATTGTATTCGTTGTGGTGAAAGCGTGCTGGTCCCATAACCTAGAGGTCCGTGGATCCGAACCACGCTCTGCTACCATCTGTATCGCCGGGTTGTGTGGTGGGGCTGCTACCATCACACTGTCCCGTAAAATAATTGAGGGGAGTGTGGGTTTGGTAACCCGAGGCCAAAGTGGTCTGAAGTCAACTAACCTAGTACTATTCTATTGCGCTCAATAAAACATGGATTCAAACAGCAGTAGGTAAAAAGAAATATATTTTCAGAAGGGATAGAAAATACAATTCCGACTGGCTGAGGCAGGGAACACTTGATATTCACTCCTGCATTAAAGAAAGGTGGAGGCCAACATTAATCCCACTATTAATGGCAACGCCGCATTATTAACAGGTCACGTTTCGTGACTACACTTCTCAACCAAAGAATTCATTTAAAACATTTTCCAAATAATATCCGAAACTACCAGAACATCTTTAAAATACTACCAAGAGATTTTACTCATTACAGACTTTCGAATGGCTTCCAAAATTCGTTTTGCAAGCAGCATGGATGCTGTACTTATGCGGCCATAAAAGACCCAAGTTATTCCATCTATGACAAGCGAAAGGCAAAGGACCGTTTGTCATTGTTAAACATTCTAGTTCCCCTAACCAAAATCCTGACAGTTACATATTAAAACTTTAAGTTATTATGATTTTGTTACATAAGGATCGAAATCAGAAATTCAATTACATCGGGAATGTTTAAATCTTCAGGGCCCTCAAACTACGCATGCGCTGCACCCTATCCTTAAAAGGCTTGTTCCCTAACAAACATTCAACTTAATAATAAATAACAATCATGGGCCCACTTCGAATAAATAAGAAAGAAATTACACACATAAAGAAATTAAATCTCTTGAGCAAGATATGCTCGTAACAAGCCAAAATAAACTCAAGTTCGTTGCATCGTTGCGCAGCGCGAGGGTCAAACGCCACTTGCCCTCAACAAGCTAAACTAAGAAAATCTCAATCATTGTTCGTCGGAAAGTTGCAATTTATATGCACCGATCAGCAGCGAGTTCTTACAAATTAAATATTTACTAGTTTTACCTTGTTCTTGGCCAAAATTAGAGATAATGGCCCGCGGCTGCCACTCAGGTCCTTTCACACAAATTCACATCATGAAGACTTAATAATTTCGGCAGTGGCTCCGAGACAGACCACACCACGTCTTGCCTCCACCAAATCACATGAAGAAGTCTTGTTACCAAGCTTTCGCTTGGCTTCCTTACAATCCGGCAGCCATTTTGCGCATGCTCAGATATTACTTTTGAACCAGTAGACAACTGAAGATCGGCCAGCACAATTTTAATTGCCAACCTTGTGAATTAATTATCTTTAACACCCAAATGGCCGAAACAAATTCAGAACTAAAGTTAGCTTGGCAACACAATCTGCATAAATGTGTCCACCACTGATTGGCTATCCAGTCTTTTGTTAGTTTAATTGAAAAAGCGCCAAATTTTCATAACAGTTCACATCAACAATGCACAAGACAGTCAACAATGGCTACATTTTCCCAAACGTAGACAGAATAATGTGAACTCATCTTGCGATTAATGCAAGACAAACAATCTGTTTTAACCCTCCGTCGGTCGCAGCTGGCCTGACAGGCCCCGAAAATCTATTTTTGCTCCCCCATCTTCCCGGAGGGCACCTATGCACCTGCCCCTTTTAGTATTTTCCTATCTCTATGTCCCTTTCCGAATGCTCCCTGTTAGTTTTCCCGCCTCCTCCGTAAAGCGCAGTAATTATCCTCCAGGCCTGTGAGGCGCATTTGGAAGGTTCGTATTTCCTTATTATTCCATCGCATAATTGCTTCTTTTCCTCATTTTATGAATAAGAAATTCATAGATAGTGGTTATTTCGTGAAATAAATGGGGCAAAGGATGTCGAATTATGAATGCTATGAATGTCACAAAGCAATCTGTCAGAAACAGTATGACTTGCCAACCATGCACTTCACTGGAGGCAATGTACCTTTACTGCTGAGCATTCCTTCAGTGATTCCAAGTAAGACTGACTCTTTATGGTGTTTGAAGCCAGTTTCCAGTGTTGCCTTAGTAAACAGAATTTTTTGTTAAGACTGACTCTATTGTGCTGTATCTTATTTTGTAATAAGAACATTATTTAAGTTTTGTTCGTAATTTCAATATTTGTTTGAATTTTTCACATGAAACTGAATGCAATTTGGTGGTGGGTTGTAAATGCGAGCTATTATTTTAAAGTTTGATTGTGAGCAGTAAATTATTGTATGTTTTTAAAAGCCTGATGTTGAATAAACTTCCTATGTATATCCTAATGAATGCCACTTATCACTTTAAAAATAATTGCGTTAATTGAGTGTTAATGACGTCTATAAAACAAGGGCCTGTCAGGCACACTGCGCCCGAACTCGGGAGTCGCGGAGGTGCGCCCGACGGAGGGAAGCCTCGTAATGTAGTGGTTACTGGAATTGGTTGCCACCCTAGATATTTGGGTGCGATTCCCGACTTTGCCAACTTGAGGTACTGTAACATATCGTTGAGTGGTATTTAACCAGAAAGCCGGGAACATGATAATGTTTAGACTTTCACGGCCATAAAAAGCTTGGATAACACAGAAACGTATGTGAGTTCATTCACAAAGAATTCAAATCTATTTTGGGAATACCTGCCACAGTGAAGGGAAAACGTCGGTTAATCGATTGATATACACACTGAAAAAATGCCCTGCAATAAACTTCAATGAGGTTGAATTATTTTCAAGGTAAGAATTTCAGTTTCTAATGTAATTATTAGGAACCCTTTATATGGGGAATGCAGGGAAGTTCCCAGAACATTGTGTTCGTAGCGAGCAGGGTGCTAATGTTTGAGATTACATGAATACATGTATGTTAAAGTGACAGTGAAAGCTGCACAGAGCGGATCACATTACCATCTAGTTTCCTGGGCTAGACAGCTGCTTTGTGCGCTTTACGTCCCTGTGTAAGATACAGCTTCATTTGAATATCACATTATATTATCACGGACTAGTTTCCTTGCAATGCATTGCGAATATATTTCAATATGGGAATGTTCTGTAAGCTTTAGAAAGGGATTGGATCAACAAACGGTGTATTATAATGAGTAGGATGTGGACAACCTCGAGACTAATGTCGCTGCAATAATACACAGCATATACTGTAATATGTTTGCCATCGTCGCCTCCGTAGCGTAGCGGTCAGCATGGTTAGCTGCCGCCCCGGAGGTCCTGGGATCGAATCCCGGCTCTGCCACGAAATTTGAAAAATGTAGTATGAGGACTGGAACGGGGTCTACTCAGCCTCGGGTGGCCCAAATGAGTAGAGGGGGTTCGATTCCCACCTCAGCCATCCTCGAAGTGTTTTCCGTGGTTTCCCACTTCATCTTCGGGCAAATGCTGGGATGATTCCTACTCTCAGGCCACGGCCGTCTCCATCCCACTTCCTTGCCTAACCATCCCACTCTTCCCATCCCCGTGTTCGCTTTGCAGTTGTGGCCGCCTGGGCGTAGTGCTGGTCACACACCCCAGTTGTATCCCTGACTCAGAGTCTCAAGCTCCAGGACACTGCCCTCAGTGGCGGTAGAGGTTGGATCCCTCGCTTAGTCCGTGGGAAAGGCCAACCCTGGAGGGTAAAACGATAGCGAAAAAAAGATGTTTGCCATCACACACACACAAAAGTAATCGAGGCTGATGCTGTATGCTCCTAAATCAAACAACAGCAAATCTGTTTGTCTCATTGTAATGTCTCACCCCAGTAGACCTAGTCGGAAGAATGAATTGAATTGAATGTATTCATAGAGAACTGCCACTGAGGCTAAAGAGTCCCTTTATGTAGCGTATACAATGGTCTGGATTGAAGTCTTGTAATAAGAAACTAAACCTAGCTTAACAACTAACAAAACAAAACATAAAATACACTTATTATTAAATAAGCTAATTAGCAAACATTTTATACAAGATGAATTATTTTCAAGGTAAGAATTTCAGTTTCTAATGTAATTATTAGGAACCCTTTATATAGGGAATGCAGGGAAGTTCCCAGAACATTGTGCTCGTAGCGAGCAGGGTGCTAATTAATTAAATAAACATCCTACCTAATGTATTATTATATCTATTGGAAAATAACTAGTTATAGTACGTTAAAAAAGGACTACAATTATAATATGAATTACAACATGATCTATTATTAAAACAAGTACATGAATGGCATGATTACTCTAACTACTATCAATTCCACGGAAGTGGTATCTTGGATACTAGAATATTATAAAAAGCTGTATGGCACGGATATATTTCAAAAATGTTGTATGAACTTTGCTGTACGCCATGTTACGTGGCTTACCTGCAGCACATGGAGGATGGGAGAGACAACACAAATATCGCAGTGTTAGTGAAAATTGTGGTAAGTCCGTAAAACTGTTAACTGATCAACAAAATAAAAAAATTGAACTGTTAAGTCTGGGTCGAGCAACCCCTTCCCGTACTCTACCTGCTGTGATAGGCAGCTAGGACATCATTTTGGTGTCGACCACTATTCTGCGTGTTATTATAGATGACTAGCAGTAGTACCCGGCTTCGCCCGGTGGAATGATGATAATATCTCAGTCTTCTTAACACTCAACGTGATAAATTATATTTATTTATGTATTCATTTCTTACATTATCAAACCCAGTGACAATGTTTATACTTAAGTCACTATGGGATGGCTCTGTAAAATAATGATCATTCTCATGATATTTGTCTTCAGTCCGAGTCGAGATATGTTGTTAGCGGTCCCAGAATTCGTGTCATCTCAGTCGTAGAAGACTTTATGTGGTGGTGATTAGAAATATAATGGACTTAAAATCTAGGTCATTTGCCCCCAATGACGTTGAGGGCGTAACATCTAGGTAATGTGCCCTACTGATCAGGATGATATTGAAAATTACTACATAACTGACATATGAAACTTAGAAAATAATAGAAAAAGTTATTTTTAGGACTCACATTTCGGGAAAGACTTGATTATTTTTTGCCAAAGAGCTCCCACTGGTTAAAAGTTTCGTCTTGTTAAGCTTTCACCTGTACGATAAATGTCTGAAGCAATTCCTCCAAGAGAAGCTTCCAGATTTCGCAGTCGATATATCGTTAACGTTCCTGAGCATCCAGTTGTCTTTTTTTCTGACGCAAAACATCTTCTGCATAGTGATGATGAACATAGAAGCGACTACTGGCACATGTAACTTATCAACGAATGGGAAAAATTGATACGTTAAAGGAATGAGAGGAACAAAATATAGAAAAGAGATGTACGATATACCATAACACTCGCTGTGAACTTTCTACGTGACCGGCTTACATGTTTCGGTACAGGTTCTCAAGAAGAGTACCAGATCATTGGCATAAATGAATACAGTGACAGTAGTTTAAATAGTACTCTAGACAGATGACACGCAATGTAACACGGCCTAATATACGATGTAATGGTTGAACTTCAGAGAAATGTTTCATCTCACTTCGCAGTTGTTATTTAATTAATACTAACATGTTTGTAGCTAACATTGAAATTAATGGAGTGTGTTAGGATAAACGATATTCCTCGTTTTTCCCTCTGGTGTATAAATGAATAAATGTTTAGGTGTGCCCACTCTTGAGCAAGCTACGTATAATTGACCATGGGTGGTGTGAATAAAAATGAGTCAAAGCTCGTGAGCGTATGCTCAGTGAGTGCCCGAGTGTCTGCCTGCCGATGAGCTTCTACTCCGTATTTCAGGTGAATAGGAATGTGGAGTACAAGCACAGCGAACACTCGAGCGTCTGGAGCAGCCACTCAGCGACATTGCTCAAGGCCGTGCACGTGTCGTACAATATGATGCTGACTCCTGATGTTTGAAAGACAGTGTTTAATTCCAGTCCGCTTTTGTCTCAATTTTGAAGGAACAACCATATTCTGTTTTCGAAGTCTCAGCTACCGGATAAAGAGCACAAGAAAACAAGGGCAATAAATGCAGTTCAGTGTGATTTACTTACAAAATTTAATTTAAATATTTCGGTCCAACTGCTGTATAAAAAATTACAAAACTTGAAACCAAGGTTAAAATGTAAAATAGATTTAAAGCGTACGGGCAACAAATCCATAACGTTAAAAGATTGGGAGAAACAGCTGATGAGTCTCGTGCAGGGGGAGGATAACCCAACCATCATCCGTCTGAAAGGTAGGAAATAATAACCTGAAAATTACGGCATTAATAAATAATAATTTAATAAATTTAGGAAATTGCAGGAGCTGTCCTCATTTCGACTTGCACCAGAAGCGACAGTGAAAACCTGAATGGTAAGGCAATTATATAAATACAGTGCCGGTATTAATAAGTTGTGGAAGATAGAATTTATTTAAAATAATATGCAATGCTATCTTTCTATTGTCTATAGTAATTTGTATATATTATTATTTTTAAGGGGAGAAGGGAGGTCACTACTGCGATTATGGAATATAGAGACGTTTCGTCACATGATGATGAAGTTAATGCAGGGGCCTCTACGTCATCAGTGGTAAATCCTAGCACATCACCACCAGCAGCGAGCGTACCGGTAGCTAATAGGCAATTGCTGGAAGATGAAACAGACCAAACAAGGAAACTAAATAACTGTGAACTGCAAAGGTTGGTGCTGTTAAAGCAATTGAATGTTTTAGAGCAAAAACATAAGGTGTTGCTATTGCAGGAGAAACAAATGAAGCTAATAGAAAGTGATATGGAAAGAAAAAGGGAACGGGAAACAGCAAGGGAAATAAACACAGGAAGAGAGAGGGAAAGAGAAGTGATGGATTGTGAAGGTGCTGAGAGTGTGATCTTGAACTATATTTACTTTGCTTTTATCTATTTCTTTTATTTATTTGATTTCTTTCTTTCTTTATTTATTTTATTTGTTTAATTTATTTCATTTATTTTATTTATTTTATTTATTTATTTATTTGAATTATTTCATTTATTTTTATTTTATGTCTTTGAGTTGTAATTAAGAATTACTGCATTCCCTTGTTTTTCTGCTATGCAATAAATGATGATGATTTATTTCATTTATTTTATTTATTTCGTTTGTTTGAATTATTTAATTTGTTTGATTTATTTTATTTGTTTCATTTATTGTATTTACCGGTATTTAATTTTTAGCCTACTTTTCACATTTTGCAAAAATGGGGAAAAAGTGACTGTGTAACACCCCCCCCCCCCCCCCTATCAACTCATAAACGGCTGCAGTAATCGAAATTTAATATGAGTCAAGATCTATACCTGAATATCTCAATCCCATATTTTAAAATGATGTCAGTGCTACCAACTGCTGAAAAACAGCACTTGAAATTTGAGCTCCATGTTGGATATCTTGGAAGGTATGCATGCCAGCTATTCCAAAATTGGCACACGTATATATAATAATATTTCCAGGAGGCCACACATGGCCAATTTTTAAATGAATTAAGTTTCTACACTATCAATTGGATTTCAACCAAATTTTGTATCTAATATGTGTACATAAACAGATGTGACTGGGCGTAATCTCAAGAGCCACCAGGGCTGTTAATAAATGCTGTCTATTTTTTTAACCCTAATATCAAAATATCAGAAAGTACGCAAGCCCACAGCTCTAATCTTTGCACACGTATTGACGTCCGAAACGGGGGAGGAGCTTACGGTCAGCTGATTCCAATATGGCGGCGAGATAGTGACGAGAAGTAAGCAAGACAGTGATTGGGTGTGCGTTTGTTATGGCTTCTAATTTATGATGACAAAATACTACATATTTTCTTTCATTGATAGAAATATTTTTATAATCAATTTAAATGCAGTGCTTAATTACTACCATTGGGGCGTGGTGGCTCAGCGGTCTAGCTGTATGCCTCTCACCAAGGCGGTCCGGGTTCGATTCCCGGTCAATGCATGTGAGATTTTCGAAGTGAAATGCCATGTCCTGTGGTTCGGATTCCACGTAAAAAGGAGGTCCCGTGGCTCATAATCACAAGATTCACGGTCACGTAAAACTACAATCTTCCTTTTTAATTACTACCAGTTAAAAATATTACCCACATGTAGATAGTTAATTTACTGTCTGCTGTTACATATATGAAGCCTGTACTTGGGAACCTAGCGGTATCGATGTTTTTATTAATTTCACTATATATATACGAGGCACGTCCAGAAAGTAAGCTCCGTTTGGTAATAAAATTAAATTGTGTACAGATACAGGAAAAATATTTATTGCACAACATTCTACACCTCTTCAACTACTTTTCCACATAACTGCCAAACTTTTGCAGGCATTTGTCATAGCGTGGCACAAGTTTTTGGATACCTTCTTCATAGAAGTTTGCCGCCGACCCGTAAACGAGAGTGAAGACGCCCCTGTAGGATATCCCACCATTCGGCTACCACTGTTAGGCAAATTGTGTATGTGGTCAGGAGAACTCCTAAACATACGCAGTTCTCCTGGTAAGCACGCAATTTGCCTAACAGTAGTAGCCGAACGGTAGGATATCTTACAGGGGAGTCTTCACTCTCGTTTGCGGGTCGGCGGCAAACTCCTATGAAGAAGGTATCCAAAAACTTGTGCCACGCTATGACAAATACCTGCAAAGTTTGGCAGTTATGTGGAAAAGTAGTTGAAGAGGTGTAGAATGTTGTGCAATAAATATTTTTCCTGTATCTGTACACAATTTAATTGTATTACCAAACGGAGCTTACTTTCTGGACGTGCCTCGTATATATATATATATATATATATCACATAACACAAAGGACGACTCCCTGATAATAAATTGAATCCAGCAACCCTGAATTTGCATGAATGTTTTGGGTTCAAAGAAGCGTTACTTGGGATGCTCAAATCATACTTCAATATTGCTAATATTGACCTACATACTTGCTGTCCAAAGGCAAGAATATAAATTTATTAATCTCTTGCCACAGGCAAGTTAAAATGGAGGCATCCTCTTTATCAACATATTTAATTAAATATTTAAAATACAGATATTTAACAAAGCTGGAGTCTCCATTTGAACTTGTCATAAGCAAACGGAAAAGATCAAAAACTACACTTTAAGCCAAATCAAATTCACTCCTCAGCTCGACATAAACCATAATACCAAATAAAACCTATAGAAAACATACTATCCTTACTGTTGTACAACTTTCAAACCAACTATTCGCACTCAAAACTGAAAAACCCTGAAATGGGAACTAATTAAAGTTAGAATAGCCTAGGCCGATCAGGTCTCCTGCTACATTACCGCATATGTATACTTAACATCACTCTAATTTCCAAATTACGGCTAAGTGACCTATCTGCCTGAGTAGTATAGGTGTTACCGGCCTGCCTGGGATGATGGGTCACCAAACCGGTACTTAAAACTAAGATTTTACACATTAATCAACTAAATTCAACAGTAAGGAGATCATAGTCAAAAACACAATTTAAGCCAAATCATACTTCAATATTGCAAATATTGACCTACATACTTGCTGTTCAAGGGCAAGAATATAAATTCTCTGGCAAATTAAGGCTAGGAACAGCATTTTTCTTAAGTTTTCTAACCATTCGGTTATTGTCAATCGGAAGAACCCCTAAAATAAGTTTACGAAGAGCGGATTACATTCTATGTAGGCCTACGGCACAGATGTAATAGGCTACAAGTTTATCAGTATTTTTGATGTAGCTAAATCCTTGTGAATATAAATTAGAGAAAATAACTATCAATAATCAACAGTACCGGTGCTTATGCTGTGGAAAGAAGTCGTCTTCACAAAAATGCAGACTTCACACTGTCATATAACGTGTAACACGTTTTCCAATTGACAGCGCAGAAGCCCATCTTTCTATCTGAACTTCTTGTACAGGAAAGTAGTGAAGAGATTTCGTAACCGCTTTATACGATTTGCAACCGTATACAGAGCAGTACCTCCTCGAATTTGACAAATTCCTGTTTCCATCACGACGTCAATGCTTCTCCATGCTCACCAGTCACTATGTTACAGCTTCAACATTCTACCGCGTGGCTACGCCATCCAACTTTTCTGACGTCAATAGTAAGTATCTGCTATTCTAGATTAATTTGGAGTAACTAATATAAGTCAGTACTGCCAACATGATTCTAAGCTTGCTGATAGGTCCAATTTTAAAATACATGTAACTTCTATTGTCTTCATGACAACGCATAATTGTCTCCTTTCAGGGTTGTCAATCTAACTCCGCCCCGCTAAATATAGATTTTTTTAAAATCCAACCTAGCGAGGCAATCCGCTTTCTTTCGTTTCCTAGCGGGAGGAAGGTTAACACTAATTTGAAGATCGTTAATTTTTTGAGTGTGAGATAGCAGAGTTGCTGAATATTACTATGTCCAGCAATTCCCGAAAATACCGTTATCCCCCAGTTAACTATAACGCCTCCCATTGGTCCATCTTGGCTACGCTACTGGTTTGGAGTCACCTACTGAGCTAGCTCAAGGAAACATGAGCAGGCGCTAACAGACATGAGTGCCTGCTCGATCTTTATTCACCAGGAATCTGGAGCGCCCGCTCTGCTACTCAAGTGACTGGAGCGTGTGCTCAAGGACGCAGGGACTGTTGTGACTGCTACCGACCAGCGGATTTTATTCACCTCAATGCGAGTGCCCGCTCTAAATTCCCGAGTAAAGGGCGTGTGCTCACTTTTATTCACACCACCCCATGAGAGAAGCATGGACTTTCCAGATTAAGGCCTGCTACCTTGAGTGACTGTCCTTGGGCCTTGTTTATGGTTATTGAAAATGCAAGACGTACAGGGAATTGCAGTCGCTTGAAATCAAAAGGCATATCAGTAGGGATCATAGGAATTCGGGGAATGAAGATATCTTCTCCTTTGGCATGGCCTGTCAATACTGTCGCTTCTATTACATTTGGCATGAGTTTTTTCACACAGAGTCTCGTTCCATTACACAATTTTGGTGGATCGATATTACGCAATAGCAGTATTGATGACCCAGCTTTTAGTATTAATTTATGTGGTGGAAATCCAGGTGGTTCCAAAGAATTCATGAACTCAGTAGGGTAAAATACAGTCTGTTCGGTCTCCAGCACAGTATCGATAGATTCGGACGTCGTACTGGGACCAGGAAGATGATCTTGGATCTGAATATTCATTTTGTGTACACTTTCGTTTTTAGGCGCTAGAATTGCTCGCTCGCTAAGCCACTGATGGTCTTTATAATTTCCAGGAATATTTGGGAATACTTCGTTCATCATTTCCTGAACTGAAGGCATCAGTTCGCAAAAGTCTAACGGGAAAGAAATGAAGAAATGAGATTGGTTGTCGCATCAGGCGTGAAATCACCATCACCGAGATTCAGGAGTTGTTGCGCAAAATTCTGTGCAGTCACATCTCCTAGTAAATGGACTCTCATATTGGTCGTAAGTGTCATTTTGTGAACATGTCTCCAAAGATACGATGCTTTGAGGCAAGCATTGAGTTCATCAGCGGGAGTTGATCGTGGTATAACTGGTAATGTTTGGCGAAAGTCACCCGCCAGAACAATAACAGCTCCTCCCATTAGTTGATTGTTTCCTCGTATGTCTTTCAGTGTTCGATCATGCGCTTCAAGAGCTTTTTTATGGGCCATAGTGCACTCATACCAAACAATGACTTTGCATGTTTTTAGTATTTCAGCTTTTCCGGAGCCCTTTTTGATGTTACATACTGGAGTTTCTGACTGCGCAAGATTTAATGGCAGATTCAGAGCTGAGTGTGCTGTTCGACCTCCAGTGAGTAGTGTGGATGCAATTCCTGATGATGCCATTGCAAATGCAATTTCTTTCTGTGCCCGAATTTCTGCAAGTAGCAAATTAATGAGAAACGTTTCTCCTGTTCCTCCTGGTGCATCAAGAAAAACAATTCCACCATTTCCGTTATTGATTAAGTCTATTATGGCACTATATGCAAATCTTTGGTCATCAACTAAGAGAGGCTTTTTGTCTTCAACGAACCTTTTTAACTCATCAGTGTTGAAGCTTCTTTCTCTCAATATGTCCCTATCAAGTACGTCAGTATTAGTGCGTAATGGGGCTGGCAAACCAAGCTGTTTGAGAGTTTTGCCGTTGAATTTATCCTCAATCATTATGAGGGCTTCATTAAATACATGAGGAGAAAAATTCAAATCCAACGCTGATTAGCTCTTCGTTGTTCTCTAAGTACATCCTCACTAAGGCTTTCTTTATATTTGTCCCAAAGAGCCTGAGGGTTCGATGGGGAGCAAGTTGTTATTATAATTGCAAAGAGACTTCTTAGTTGAGATGGAAAAGATGTGAGGGATGCTTCGGACAATGTTATGTCCCAATGTTGGTCATTTTCAAGTAAGCCAAGCTGTTGGCATGCTTCACTGATTGTTTGGCATTCTACCCCGTTCACAGTTTTCAGATATTTGAATGATGTTGGCCCTCAAATTGTGTGAAGTAGTAATCGAAGGTAATAGCATTCGACGTTGTTGGGATGAACTGTATATACTCGGCCTAAGGCTTCACTTGCAAGCACATCTTGTCCTGGAACTAAGGCACCTTGTTTTCTCTTGCAGAACACTTGGGTGGATTTATTCCATGTATAATATCTTGGAACTTCTGCATACAACAGTGTTCTAGCAAATGGATCTTGTTGACATAAAAGAAAGAAGGCTGTTAGTGTCGTGTTAAGAGGTTGTACAGCTCTCTCTCTTGGGCGTTATCAGCTGTGAAATAAACTCGTTGTACGTTTTCTAGGTGAACACTAAGATGAACAACAGGTGTATAACGTTCATGAATTGGGAAATTAAGGATACGCCAAACTGCTTCGTTGCTGCTGATATATCTTCCCAACTGAAATTGTGTAGGCTTATAGATACTCTATTCATCTTTATTTTTAATCAGTTATTTTAACAGAATAACAACAATCAGTCTTTCTCCATAGAATACATTATAGGCACTGCCAACTATATATTTGTTCTGTTTCATTTTCTACTGTTTGTTTTCTTTCTTTACTCACAGCTACCTATATCATGTCCACAGCTACCTGTGTCATGTCTCTTGCACCTACACCACTCCCCCACCAGTAACATAGTTACGCTTGTTAAAGCAGGAATAAAACTATCACCATACACTATCAATACATTTAAAATTACTGTAAGCACTATTGAAAACGAACTGGCAATCTCACAGTACGTCCAGAGTGTGATGTCTTGATGATGGTAGTGTTCCTTTTATTTTCTATGGCATGAGGTGGTATTGCAGTGTCTTATTGATGGTTGGCTGGGCTTGAAACAGGAGAAGGATCTGGGATCTCTTCATCTGGTGCCAAGATGTAGGCTGGTTTTATTCTGTCTATCGATACATTTACTTGTTTGCCTTTAATTAGTAGTGTGGAGAATTTCTCATATCTCTTCTCAACAGGGAAAGGACCATCATAAGGTGGTGTCAATGGCTTCTTTACTTTGTCATTCCTCAAGAAGACATGAGTACATGACTTCAGGTCTCTATGTACAAATACACTTCTGGTAGTTTTATGATAAGATGGAATAGGCTTAAGTGCTGTCATCTGTTTTTGTAATTGGGAGACGAAGGTGTCTGGGTCAGTTGTTGTTGATGGCATTTCAAAAAACTCTCCAGGTAGCTTAATAGTCTTACCATAGACCATCTGTGCAATAGAATAGTCAGAATTGCTCTTTGTGGCTGCACGCAACCCAAGAAGCACTGTAGGCAAAACCTCTGTCCATTTATGGGAATTATGTGCTCTGATGGCAGTTTTAAGGTGCGGTGTAGTCGTTCAATCTTTCCATTACATTGTGGGTGGTAGGCTGTAGTGTGCTTCAGTTTAACACCACACATCACTGCTAATTTCTTGAAAAGTTCGGATTCAAATTGTGGTCCACGATCTGTGATAATTACACTCGGGACTCCAAATCTAGCAATCCAGTTGGAGTAGAATGATTTAGAAACTGTGTCTGCTGTGATAGTTTGCATTGGGATGACTTCCATCCAAGAGGTATAGCGGTCGATGCATGTTAAACAATAAATGTTCCCATCTGATGGTGGCAGTGGGCCAACTAAGTCCATATGTACAACACTAAACCTTTCATCAGGTTCTGGAAATGAAATTAATTTAGACTGTGTGTGTCTTGTTACTTTGTTTTTCTGGCAGTGGCAAGCTTGGGCCCATTTTCGAACATCAGATTTTATATTCGGCCAAATGAACCTAGTTGTCATCTGCTTCACTGACGATTTTACACCTGAGTGTGATAAGTTATGGATCTGTTGAAACATTTGTTTGCGGAATGACTCTGGGATAAATGGTCTTGCATTATTCGTTGAGATGTCGCACCACAATGCCTTGCCCGCTGCTAATGCGCACTTCTTGAATGTCAGTGATTTACTCTCTTCCATCAGCCGTTTTAATTCTTCATCTTCCAGTTGTTCTCTTGCAATTTCATCGTAATCAATCACAGAGATTTCTTCCGTTCGAGATAGAGTGTCGGCTACAATGTTGTGTTTACCACTAATATGTTGAATATTGGTAGTGAATTGAGAAATATAATGGAGGTGTCGCAATTGTCTTGGTGATGATTTCTCGTTCTTTTGTATAAATGCATAGGTCAGCGGCTTGTGATCCGTGAAGATGGTGAAATCTCTTCCCTCCAAAAGATGTTTGAACTGTTTCACTGATAGGTAAATGCCTAAAAGCTCTCTGTCATACGTGCTGTAAGATTTCTGTGTTTCGCTCAGTTTCTTTGAGTAGAAGGCAATTGGTCTCCAACTATCATTTTCATATTGTTGCAACACAGCTCCAATGGCAATGTCAGATGCGTCTGTAAACAGGCTTAATAGATTGTCTGAGTTAGGAATAGTTAGGAGTGTTGTATTTGATAACTCTTGTTTACATTTTTCAAACATCTGTTTCGCTTCTTCAGTCCATTGAATTTTTTTTCGGTCTCTCTTTCTTGCTCCTTTTAGGTATTCATGGAGCACTGCTTGTGTTTTGGCAGCATCTTTGAGGTAGCGGCGGTAAAAGTTAACCATGCCGAGAAACGTGCGGAGTTCATGCACTGTTTCTGGCAGTTTATAATTCAAGATTGTTTGAACCTTTTCAGGAAGAGGTCTAGTACCCTCAGCTGTAATGAGGTACCCTAGAAACTCTATTCTGTCTACGCCCATCACTGATTTGGAGGTATTTATTCGAAGACCATACTTGTTTAGCCTGCCCATAACCAACTTAAGATGGCTCTTATGCTCCTCGAATGATGCGGAGGCTACCAGAATGTCATCCAAGTAAGGAAATGTGAAATCCAAACCTCTGAAAACTTCATTTATGAAACTCTGGAAGGTGGATGGAGCATTTCTTAACCCAAAACTCATGACATTGAACTCATATAATCCGAAAGGAGTTATTATTGCAGTTTTGCACTTATCCTCTTCGGCGATTGGGATTTGGTAATATGCTTTAAATAAGTCGATTTTTGAGAAAACAGTTTTTCCTTTCAAGATATGTTGAAAATCTTCTATTCTTGGTACTGGGTACCGGTCTGGAATTGTCCTCTCGTTCAACCTTCTATAGTCACCACAAGGTCGTAACGACCCATCCTTCTTACTAGCCATGTGCAGTGGACTCGCCCATTGAGATTTTGATGGTCGAACTATTCCGTTATCCAGCAGGAACTGAAATTCTTGTTTGGCAATCTGGATGGAGCCTCTTCGGATCTAACTGTCTGGCTTTTGAGAATGCCGGTTGACCGTTGGTAACTATTTGATGTTTAATATCATGTGTTATCAGGGTAGGGGTTACGTTTGGTGTTGTTAATCTTGGATTTTGTGCAAGAATGTCACTGTATTTGAAATTTGTATTCATAGAGCTAATAACATCACATTCTGGAATGACTGTAACTTCGCCCTTAACACCAAGCTGAGTTACACCGTCAATTAATTGTTTATTATGCAGGTCCACAAGTAAATGGAACTGTTTAAGAAAATCTGCTCCAATTATACCTTTGTTTATTTTTGCTACCACAAATGGCCACTGGAATTTTCGCCTTAGTCCCAAGTTCACAGTCAATATTTTGATACCATAGGTTGGTATTTCTGTATTGTTGGCTGCATACATTTTATAGGAACTATCTACTGTGCCCATTTAGCAAGAAATATGCCAATCACAGTATACCAGCGTAGCTCAATTCGGAATTTCGGGGCAGCGGTAAGTTCCCCCACTCTGTGACTCACATATTTTGGATTAATTAGAGGATACACTTGCAAAAATAACAACAAAATCAACTCCTATTTAAACACATTTAATTAATAAAATTAATGGCGCTACAAACATTTTAACAATTTAATTACTGACCCAATAATCAACTGCTTGTTCCAAATGAACAAGGAATCACAAATAAAAACAAATATTGTATTCAAAACCTGTGGTTTCCACATAAACCAACAATTCTTACTTAGTCTCACTTCCATAAAGCACTAACATTAAGTTTACATAACTCCGAGCTCTTTGGCTCCATGCATTTACATTATTATGGTGTCATTCTTGTACACCTCAAACACTATCCTTTATATTTTCTTATTTCTCAAAAACAAATATATAATTATATTTAAAATCTATGTTAATTATCTAACTCAATATTTTGGGCATGTCCACACATTCAGTTGTTATCATCTCTCTTTATTTCACAAATATATTAAGGTAATCAGAAAATCAATTGTGTACTCCAGAGCGTGAAGGTACTTGACACAGTCAAAAAACTATAGTTACTCCCGAACTCAGTTGCCTTCAATCAACTCGTGGAATCCCACGTCCATACATTATTACCATAGGGATTGTTATTTATCTCTTATGTCTTAATAGACCATTATCATATAAGAAACTACGATCTGAACCGGCAAACGAAAATATCCATCTACTGGGACCTCGGTTCAACGCCCGGATCGTTAACAACATTAAACACTCCTGGTGTATTCATTCTCTTTACAACAGCTTACGAGACGGTCTCTGTTCTCTCCCGCTTTAAGAGAGCTAGACCCTACTACTTGGGGTGCGATTTATGACACGTAGGGTGACGGCGACATCCTGTCTGACCCAACGTTAGTAGCTTATTTCCAAGGCTTTCAGAACAAACCTTCCCATTATATCCAGTTCTGGGGAGACCGGGCTTTACTGTACCGTATACATTCAAACAACATTTCTTTGGTTCAAAGACCATTTTCGTATCCTTGGCATTTATTAATTATGAGAGGGTCCTCATTGATTGGGAAGATTAATACACATACGACGACGGAGAATTAAAGGGGCTTTTATCATAAGAAGATCCTGCATTCGAATCTCTTCACGTGCCTCGGGATCCAATCCCTTACAGAGGACTTATACAAAATGCGATTTAGAGTCGGCCGTGGCCCATATGACATACGCTCAATAATACCATATATTAGCTCCCTTTTTAAATACATACACAATGCCTCGTGATACTATGTCACAAATAGAGGACTTATACAATTATCAATTCACTGCAATCAACTACCCTCCATAAGTAATGTACCAAGTATTTAACCACTACGCGTTCCTAGCGTGACACTTTAATATTATATTTGCGCTCATTATGCGCTATGCATTATTTTAAGCCGAAAATGTCTTCCCAAGAACTGATAAATCTCTTTAGTAACAATTCATATTATTTTAATTCACATATTAATCTTTCCATTGTCGATAAATCGCTCCCTGTTTTAAAATATTCCATTGAACCTCATCTCTTACACATACGTTAAGGCTTAACGTTCTTATATTCATATCAATTTATTTGATTTTTATTTAACATTTCCATATTTAATTATTATTATTATCTTTATTCTTTATACAAGCTCAAAAGCTATTTCTTTCATATCTCAACTTTACTTTATTTCAATGTCTTTCATGATAATTAATGATATTTCGCTTGCTCTTATGACATTTGTTAAATACATTAACCCTTTATTCACATATTTCCTCTACAGGATTTATTCTTTACATAATTATTTATAATTTCTCAATTTATTTTATTATTGTTCAGACCGTGTTCTTGATTATTCAGTATTTATTTATTTAAACACATCCCTTTCACTCAAAAACTCCGGTGGGTTTGTACACAATCAATTTCTGACACCAAAATAGAATGAATTTAGTACTCACATGTTTCCAGATCATCCCATGATCTTTAATCTGGTGCGGTGCTTCATTTTTGGGCCCACTTTGAACTTTTTACTCCATATTAAAGGTATTCATCTTACGTAAAAACACTTTTTGACATATATTTAAAACACTTAATATTGACGACATTTTTATATACTGATGTGTCCCTTTTGAACACATAATAAACACTAAAAATATTATTTAACACACAATCTTGATTATTTTACCCTTCACAATTCTCGATCACTAGGCCGTATTTTTGAGCCTATCACACGTGATCTTCTTAAATTCCCGTTTCCAAGGGTGAAATTTATTCGATGTCGGCTTCCTATCCTGCAGAATGCGAAAGTCTCGAAACATCTACTGTTCCCTGGAGTCCAATTCTGCTACTCCTATCCTGGATAACCGGCTATTTATCTAGCTTGAACGGCTTCTCTGTAGATCTGTCTATCGATCCTAACGAAAGTCTATACGGATCGAGGTCTCCTCTAAGACCTATAGATTTAGTTTATAGCAGCTAACACTTCTCAATTCTAGTATTTTTCGAATAGTTCGCCTGCTTTCTGGAGATAATGTTTATAGTCTCCTATCTTCTTTATTTGAACTGTTTTAACACTCCTACGTTTCGAACCTTATTCTGTTCTTCCCTTTTAGGTTTCTTTAATTTAAATAACAGTTTATCTGTCTGGTACGATACTTCCGTACGTTATGATCTATTCGTTCGTACATTTAACGACCTATCGCCTTTAAGTCCGACGTTCGCAGCCTGCTCTGACTATATCTTACGAATTTTCACTTTAACTTGTATACAGTCGGGCCTAAATCCTATAATTAGGATTTTCCTAATATTTCACTACGGCGATACTTTAAAATTTCGTCTTGACCACTCCTTATGGAGGCACGCAAGTCGTTAATACTGTGACGCCTGTGGCTATCGGATCTTACTTCTGCGGTGTAACACAGCGTTCCTCCCCTCAAGGAGTACTGGTAGCTGTTTTCGATGTAACGCAGAGTTACGTCCCCTCACGGACTGTCGGAATGACTACTTCTACGTCGTGGTGCAGCACTTCCCCTCACGGAGTGCTCGTATGACTGCATGTGCTGATATAACTTCACGTCCTCCTGGACGGATTCGTACTGCGTGATGCGTGGCAACACCCCTCGGGCTGTTCAAGACTGCATGATTGGCTTGGAAACGCCCGAAGCTTTATACTGTTTTACTACAAAAAAAATAAGACTCTAGCCTTTTCTGTGGTCAACTTCTAAAATAATGGTGCCACCAATATAAAAATTATACCTTCCGAAAGCTCTTCTTCTCAATGTCAAATGATCTTATTGCACCTAAGAATCGATCGTGCAATTCGGAGATATTAATTAATTTCTCGTCCTCAATTGTGTGGGTGTTGCATTTATTTTGCTCTATCCCCTCCACAGATGCTTAGGTACTTCCCCAATGACGTCGTCTTACGTCGGCAGTTTTTTTCTGCACAATTATTAAATGGTTTCTCTTTACTGAAAAATCTCTCATTCAAAATTATTCACTGTATTGTACTTGTTTACTCATTATTATGCTCGTAAACGTGTTAATTTTAATTATTCCTCTTCTGGCGCATAAGCGGCGTTGTCAATTTCCAGCAACGTCAGCTCGAATTCCGATTCAGGCTTCCTTGTCTATCACGGTGGAAATTTCCATTCAGTTATTAATACTCGTGACCAGCCCTCTCTTGAATGTCGAGTGGGGTGATCTCATCTAAGGAACATCTGTCCCTAGTCGCTTGCACAATGTTAAGCTATAATCCTGGCTTAAAATCTCTCTCCGTTCCTTTAAAAAACTATACGTTTCTTTCATTTCTTCCTTAAGGACATGGGTTCGACCGTCATGGACCCTATGGCCCATGGGTTCATCTCTCCCCTCCTTAGGTAAATAAATTTTCGAAAATTCTTAAGGAAATTTATTTCAATTTTATTTGTATTTCTTTATTCGTCGAAGCCATCATAGCGTTGTCCGTACCTTCCATTGTTTTTACTTCTTTTAAGTCGTATCCGGTAATTGTGTATGTCGGGTATGCTCTGTCCCTACCCTTTCTTTCTTTCTTTATTTGTCTGGACTTTAGGTTCCCAGAACCTCATTCTCCCTTACGGGTTTGGTCTATCCCTACCCGTTTCCTTATTTCATCATTTTCTTTTCTTAAATTGGAATTTTCTTCTTCAATACATTCAATTATTTCTTTAATTTCCCAATATACTTTCTCCAATTCGCATTCGCACTCGAATGCTTGAGCTCTATTTTCTATTTCTTCCTTATTCTTGTTTATGTCAAAAGCGGATTCATCTCTAAATGTTTCCATGACCAGGGCTTGTTCATTTTCTTCATCAAAATCTTCGGGAGGGTAATATAATTTCAAATTTGCTGAATTCATAGTCACTTCGTGATCCGTTTCACAGTGCCGAATTCTATATGCGTTATTCCTCAAATCTCTGACTATTTGATATGGTCCGTGGTACATTTTCTTGAACTTCTTATACACACGGTTCCCTGGATCCGAAATGGCTGGTCTTTTCACTAACACCATTTCTCCTGCTAATAATGGTCGATGATACCTCTTATGCCTATTTCTTCTTTGCCTCCTGTCGGCTTGAGCTTTTAGATGCTCAAAGGCTCTCCTAATTCGTACATCTCTTCCCGGCTGAGCGTCTGCTGGCCTAGGAATTACCAGATTCCAAGGTCTTTCTGGTTGCTCATTCCGATGTAACGTTATGGGTATCTCTCCTGTGGATTCATGGATTGTATTATTTATACAAAATTCAATAATATCCAAAATATCTATCCACTTCCAATTTTCTTCGGCACAGTATATTCTACAATACTTGGCCGTTTCTCTCATAACTCTCTCTACAGGGTTTGCCTCAGGATGGCGAATACTTGACAAAATTTGACGTATTCCAAGTCTTTCTAATTCTCGTCTGAACTCTACACTGGTGAAACAACTGCCGTGATCCGACAACAAATTCTCAGGTTTCCCCAGAATCGGTATCACTTTTTCTTTAAGTCGTTTTAACACCTGTTTGGTAGTAGTCTTCTGTATGGGAGCAAGGACAACCATTTTAGTGAAGACATCCATAGCCACCATTATGTGTCGATTTCCTCTTCTTGCCTTTGGCAAAGGTCCAAAATTATCAATAGATATGATTTGGCCGGGCCTTTCGGGCAACAATGGTATAGGCTTCTGTCTCATCAGAAATGCATTAGGTTTGATCCTTTGACATAAATCACATGTCTTTAGCGTGTCCCTTACAGTTTCTCTCAGTCTCGGCCATATAAATGCTTCTTTCAGCATCGAGACTGTTTTGTCGACTCCCATATGTCCGAACGATCTATGGGCTAACCATACTATTTTCCTCTGCAAAATTGCAGGTACAACAATCCTTAATTTCGTATGGTCAGAGTCCACAAACTTATATAATAACCCATTATAAAACGTGTAGTCTTGTGCTATCTTCTCAGCTTCCGTGTACGCTGGTGTTCCTCTTATCAAGCTTCCCTCAAGGAATGATATGAGCATGTTCATCCATGGATCCTCCCGTTGTCTTTGACTAATGCTTCTTAACTCATTAAGAGTACGCTGATCCCTGTCTTCCAAATCTATAGCCATTACTTCCTCTTCTATGGACTCTGGCTGTCTACTTAAGTAGTCTGGAACTATGTTTTCCTTTCCTGGGCAGTACTCTATCTTGACATCAAATTGTTGAATATATAAAGCCCAACGCATCAACCTTTGACTGGATAAATCAGTCTTCATCAGAAAGGTTAAGGCTTTATGATCCGTCCTTAGAATGACCTGAAACCCATATACGATCTTCCGCCAATATTGCAACGCGTGCAATATCGCTAACAGCTCGATCTCGCTGATCGTATAATTTTTCTCGTGTGGTTTCAGTCTCCTACTTGTGAAAGCTAGATAGTTCTTCTTATCAGGGTTTTCCGGGTTCTCCTGATATAGCATTGCCCCTATTCCAATCTGGGATGCGTCTGTCTGAATGATAAATCTCTGATTAAAATCAGGATATCCTAGCTTCACGTAATTTAAGAGCATTTCCTTGGCCTCCACGAATGCTTTTTCTGCTTCCTCCGTCCATTTCCACTTGCCCCCCTTCTTCAGAAGGTCCTGTAGTGGTGCAACAGTTTTGGTGTATGATGGACAATGTCCTGAGAAGAACCCAATCAATCCCAAAAACTGGCGAACGTTCTTCACTTTCAAAGGCCTTGGAAAATCCCTTATCGATTCCAATTTGCATGGATTTGGTTTAACACCATCCTTGTCAATCACATGCCCTAAAAATGTCACTTGCCTTTGACAAAAATTCGACTTCTTTAAATTTATCTTAAAATTTGCCCTTTTTAGGTCTTCTAATAATTTCTTCAAATTTTCTAAATGTTCCTCAATGCTCTCCGAGGTAAGCAAAATGTCATCTACGTATCGGATAGTGCAATCTTTCACTTCCTCTGACAGGTTTCGATCAAGCGCTCTTATTAATGCCGATCCTGCAGTCTTTAATCCAAACGGACATCTTCTAAAGCAGTATGTTTGTTGATCGAACTGAAATCCAGTCAACAAGCTGGTTTTCTCTTCCAGTTCGAGATGATGATACGAAGAAGTCATGTCAATATTTGTAAAAATCTTCTTGCCTTTAAACTTCCTCAGTATTTCTTTTATGGGTGGTGCCGAATCATTTTCTGGTATAATTTTTGCATTTAAATTTCTGGCATCTAAACACACCCTTACTGAGCCATCCGGTTTACTCACAATCACTAATGGACTAACATATGGTGTCGCCATCTTTTCTATAACACCTGCATTCATCATCTCCTGCAGTGTTTTCTTGGTTTGTGGGTAATGTTTTTCCGCAACCGGGTATGGTTTTTGTTTGAACGGTGCCCAATCGTTGACTTGGAACGCGTATTTAAAATTTTCAATCTTCCCTGGCTTGAAATCAAATACGTCCCTATAATCCAATAATAATTTCTTTAACTGTTCCTTAATTTCGAGGCTGACTTTAGCTTCCTCCACTTTTCCTGACAGGTTGGTCTCGAACTCATTTTCCACATTATCTTCGAGTTCTATGTTGAGGACTTCAAATATTTTTTCTATGTCCTTATAATCTTCCTCAATCACTTCTTCCATATGCCATACCTGTTCTGCTATTTTCGCCTCCTGATCCTGTAGGTTAATGTTTTGCTCATCCACATCCTCTCTTTGAATTCTAATGCAATTTTGCGCTAGGTCTATAATGACCTTGTTCTCACGGATAAAATCAATACCTAATATGACATTATAAGGTAATTGATTTACCAGCAAAAAGCACTGCGAAATTTCAGCGTTACCCATGATTAAATCAATCTATACCTGAAATTTACATGTCAAAGATTTTTCAGGGATAATTCCCTTAATCTTTACACTTGATGTGGGAATCTTTAGTACTCGGCCCCTTGTTTCCAATTCATTTAAAAGGGTTTGTGTAATTAGACTTATTGTGGATCCAGTATCAATCAATGCTCTGACCAGTAATCCTTCTATCCTAAGCATAATTATAGGTAGTTCTCTTTTAACAGGTGGGATTCCTTCCACATCCTCGTTGATTAGTTCATCTGGTCTGGCTATCCAATTTACAATTTCTACCTCCTCCCAGCTCCTGGTATGTTTCCACTTTTGACAATTTAAATTTGGAGTTTTTTTTTATCCTGAGGGCTCCCTTTTCCCTCATTCTTTAGCTGAGCTTGTAGTTCCAAGCTTTGAGCTCCGTCTAGTCGGTCGGGTGATTTCCGGTTCTTGATTGCCTCACTCCAACGGACTTTTTGCCTATCAGGTTCATCTGGTCTTTCGTTCATATAACGAAGACTCTCCTGATATCTTTCTTCTATTTCGGCCCGATATTCATCATCCATATCGTCTGGCCTTACATTTCTCCTGGGATAATTCTCCCATTTCTTTCTGTTGTCCGGCCTTTGCTGGTTATTGTTATAGGGTCGGCTTTCCTGTTGCCTATAACCCGTAGTTCTAGGATTTCTTCCTCGATATCCTCCCCGGTAATATGGCTGTATCCTTCTAGGCTCCTGGTGCCCATACTCTCGATCTCGTCCTTGAGTATCCGTACTGGTGGACTGATTCCTGGTCACTGGTTTTTCTCCAGTTTCCTGACTGCTGGCCATGTGTACTTGCTCAGTTTGTCTTTGATGCCGAGGAGTTACGTGCGAAGTCGTCATATCTAACTGACGTAATACACTTTCCACTTCCACAGCACTTCTGGCTTTGGATGAGATTAGCAGCCCCTGAATCTCATACGGAAGCTGTCTTGCAATGGCAGCACACAGGTCATTTTCTGCCGGAGCAATATCCAGTTCGCGGAATTTACACAGCTGAGCGGTGAAAAATTCCGAATATTTAGTAGGTGCATTGGTGCTGTACTTCCTAGAGTACAGATCTAGCCTTAAATTTTCTTGGACATCTGCTGCCCAATATCGCTTTAAAAATGCTTCCCTAAAGCCTTCCACCGTATCAAAAGTGTATCTGAAGCTTCTGAACCAGGTAAGACAATCACCTGCCAACAGCTTTTCAATAGCTCTCAGTCTCCGATCCTGAGGAACCTTCATTTCATTTAGATACTCTGCCACTTCTTTTAGCCAGTATTTTGGAGTAATAGACATGTTATTACCCGTAAACTTTACTGGTCTGTCCTCATTGGATTTAATAATGTTTATTATTTGGCCATTTGTCTGATTCGTGTACGGGGTTGACATCGCCATTGGATATCCTGGGTTCTTATAAGGGCTCTCCCCTCCTAAGTCCCTCTCCGTATCTGTGCCTTGTTCACGAGAATCTACCCATCCTGTCTTTGGAAACTCCTCCTGATTTTCGAATTCTAACTTCCTTTCTCTTCGGGCACTTTCTTCATTTGCCATGAGTTGGATTTCCATTTGACTATTCTTATGTTCAGTCCTCTCCAATCGGGATCTTAATTCATCCTGAATTCTTTCTTGATTCCTTTTAATATCTTCCCCTACCTTTTTGAGTTGGAATTTCTCATCCCTGAAGCTATCCCTGAATTCATTTATTTGGTCTTCTACCTCTTTCTTAATGATCTTAGCCTGTTGGTCTCTAATTTCTGGTTTCACGTCACCTATGGTCTCCAGGCCTTCTCGTATCTCCTTTATTTGCTTCTCCACTTCTTTTCGTCCTTTAACGATATCTACTTTAATTCCTTCAAGCTTTCCCTCAGTTTTCTCTTGACTCTTATACAATTTCATCATTTCATCTTGGACCTGATTTACTTCCTTATTGGTTTTTCCTACGTGATCCTTTAATGTTCCGATGGTTTCCTGAACCTCATTAATACCCTGACTTATTTCATTTATTTTATGGGTGTTATCCTTATTTTCGTCCTCTCGTTGTTTCCTTTCACCCTGGAGATGCCCCTCGTAGATACCTAATCTTCGATTTATTTCACCCTCATACTTCTTTAAGTTATCATCTACCTGCCCGGTAAACAGCTCAAATTGACCTTTCATATCCCGCGCATCCTTTATATTTTGATTTTTCATCTCAGTTACCTCAGTCTGAACTACACTGATTTTGTTCTCGAGGGTCCCTACTTTCTCCTCAACCCCTTCAAATCTATCTCCTAGCTTATTCACGCTTTGTTTTATTTCATCCCGGGATGCCTCACAAATATCGCTGTTAGATTTTATCTGAGCTTCTAACTTTTCCTGCACACCTTGGATCTGGGTTACAAGTTTCTTTTCACAATCATCACCCTTTGTTTCTATGTTAACTAATTTAGTTTCTATAGAACCAAACTTATTTTCCATGGTACCAATTTTACCCTCAATACTTTTAAAATGATTTTGACATTTATTTTGGGAATCTATCATATTTGTGTTCATAGTATCTAATTGGGCTTGCAATCCGGAATGGAATCCTTTATTTTCCTCTTTAATCTCACTTGCGATTTCCCCTTTAAACTCAGTTAACTTGTCCCCAAACGTGGTGTCAAAACCTTGGAACGTGTTATTTATTTTATCTATCTCAGCCTTTACTTCATTGTTCATTGTTACACAGTTAGCCTCGATAGCTTCTAACTTAGTTTCCATGGTATTACTTTTAACTCCGATAGCTTCTAATTTCATTCCCATATTAGCACTCTCAGTTTTTAGTGACTCTAAACTCTCATTCATGGATCCTAACATTTGGTTATTCTTCTCCTGTTGGCTGTCCAACTTATTCAAACTCTCATTTATGGATTCGAACACTTTGTTATTTTCATCCTTTTGGAGACCCAATGTATTGTTTATAGCCTCCAACTTCTCATTACTATCGGCTTTTATCGCCTCCAAAAGCCCCTGCAATTCCTCACTCAATACCATCTTATGAGAATACAGTGGGCCACAAATGCCACCACACTAGTACATGCTTGAGAGATGATACTCTGAATCCGTGTGTCCCAATTTCTTCAAAACTTTACTTTGGTACGGGTATTCACTTACAACGTACCCTTTTGATAATCTTACTCAATTTCATAAACCTTTATGGAAGTATTTAAAATTCAAAATTTCGAAAAACCATTTTTTTCAAAAAAATGAAAATTTTGATTTTTCGAGAAAACTCGGGTTTTCCCTAGGAAAACTCACCCCTACGTACTGGGCGCCAAAAAGAAGTTTATGCTAGGGGGTTTATAATATAATATATTCAGGGCTGCTCGGTATGAGTTTCCAGGGACCCATGCGGTCAGTTAATATTGTACGTTGTAGCTATTCCTATCATTACTTTAATTTTACATGATATGACCGACTTAAGTGTTCCTCTAGTTATTAATCCAGCACATTATTTATATATCCCCATGTGCCCATTTAGCAAGAAATATGCCAATCACAGTATACCAGCGTAGCTCAATTCGGAATTTCGGGGCAGCGGTAAGTTCCCCCACTCTGTGACTCACATATTTTGGATTAATTAGAGGATACACTTGCAAAAAATAACAACAAAATCAACTCCTATTTAAACACATTTAATTAATAAAATTAATGGCGCTACAAGCATTTTAACAATTTAATTACTGACCCAATAATCAACTGCTTGTTCCAAATGAACAAGGAATCACAAATAAAAACAAATATTGTATTCAAAACCTGTGGTTTCCACATAAACCAACAATTCTTACTTAGTCTCACTTCCATAAAGCACTAACATTAAGTTTACATAACTCCGAGCTCTTTGGCTCCATGCATTTACATTATTATGGTGTCATTCTTGTACACCTCAAACACTATCCTTTATATTTTCTTATTTCTCAAAAACAAATATATAATTATATTTAAAATCTATGTTAATTATCTAACTCAATATTTTGGGCATGTCCACACATTCAGTTGTTATCATCTCTCTTTATTTCACAAATATATTAAGGTAATCAGAAAATCAATTGTGTACTCCAGAGCGTGAAGGTACTTGACACAGTCAAAAAACTATAGTTACTCCCGAACTCAGTTGCCTTCAATCAACTCGTGGAATCCCACGTCCATACATTATTACCATAGGGATTGTTATTTATCTCTTATGTCTTAATAGACCATTATCATATAAGAAACTACGATCTGAACCGGCAAACGAAAATATCCATCTACTGGGACCTCGGTTCAACGCCCGGATCGTTAACAACATTAAACACTCCTGGTGTATTCATTCTCTTTACAACAGCTTACGAGACGGTCTCTGTTCTCTCTCGCTTTAAGAGAGCTAGACCCTACTACTTGGGGTGCGATTTATGACACGTAGGGTGACGGCGACATCCTGTCTGACCCAACGTTAGTAGCTTATTTCCAAGGCTTTCAGAACAAACCTTCCCATTATATCCAGTTCTGGGGAGACCGGGCTTTACTGTACCGTATACATTCAAACAACATTTCTTTGGTTCAAAGACCATTTTCGTATCCTTGGCATTTATTAATTATGAGAGGGTCCTCATTGATTGGGAAGATTAATACACATACGACGACGGAGAATTAAAGGGGCTTTTATCATAAGAAGATCCTGCATTCGAATCTCTTCACGTGCCTCGGGATCCAATCCCTTACAGAGGACTTATACAAAATGCGATTTAGAGTCGGCCGTGGCCCATATGACATACGCTCAATAATACCATATATTAGCTCCCTTTTTAAATACATACACAATGCCTCGTGATACTATGTCACAAATAGAGGACTTATACAATTATCAATTCACTGCAATCAACTACCCTCCATAAGTAATGTACCAAGTATTTAACCACTACGCGTTCCTAGCGTGACACTTTAATATTATATTTGCGCTCATTATGCGCTATGCATTATTTTAAGCCGAAAATGTCTTCCCAAGAACTGATAAATCTCTTTAGTAACAATTCATATTATTTTAATTCACATATTAATCTTTCCGTTGTCGATAAATCGCTCCCTGTTTTAAAATATTCCATTGAACCTCATCTCTTACACATACGTTAAGGCTTAACGTTCTTATATTCATATCAATTTATTTGATTTTTATTTAACATTTCCATATTTAATTATTATTATTATCTTTATTCTTTATACAAGCTCAAAAGCTATTTCTTTCATATCTCAACTTTACTTTATTTCAATGTCTTTCATGATAATTAATGATATTTCGCTTGCTCTTATGACATTTGTTAAATACATTAACCCTTTATTCACATATTTCCTCTACAGGATTTATTCTTTACATAATTATTTATAATTTCTCAATTTATTTTATTATTGTTCAGACCGTGTTCTTGATTATTCAGTATTTATTTATTTAAACACATCCCTTTCACTCAAAAACTCCGGTGGGTTTGTACACAATCAATTTCTGACACCAAAATAGAATGAATTTAGTACTCACATGTTTCCAGATCATCCCATGATCTTTAATCTGGTGCGGTGCTTCATTTTTGGGCCCACTTTGAACTTTTTACTCCATATTAAAGGTATTCATCTTACGTAAAAACACTTTTTGACATATATTTAAAACACTTAATATTGACGACATTTTTATATACTGATGTGTCCCTTTTGAACACATAATAAACACTAAAAATATTATTTAACACACAATCTTGATTATTTTACCCTTCACAATTCTCGATCACTAGGCCGTATTTTTGAGCCTATCACACGTGATCTTCTTAAATTCCCGTTTCCAAGGGTGAAATTTATTCGATGTCGGCTTCCTATCCTGCAGAATGCGAAAGTCTCGAAACATCTACTGTTCCCTGGAGTCCAATTCTGCTACTCCTATCCTGGATAACCGGCTATTTATCTAGCTTGAACGGTTTCTCTGTAGATCTGTCTATCGATCCTAACGAAAGTCTATACGGATCGAGGTCTCCTCTAAGACCTATAGATTTAGTTTATAGCAGCTAACACTTCTCAATTCTAGTATTTTTCGAATAGTTCGCCTGCTTTCTGGAGATAATGTTTATAGTCTCCTATCTTCTTTATTTGAACTGTTTTAACACTCCTACGTTTCGAACCTTATTCTGTTCTTCCCTTTTAGGTTTCTTTAATTTAAATAACAGTTTATCTGTCTGGTACGATACTTCCGTACGTTATGATCTATTCGTTCGTACATTTAACGACCTATCGCCTTTAAGTCCGACGTTCGCAGCCTGCTCTGACTATATCTTACGAATTTTCACTTTAACTTGTATACAGTCGGGCCTAAATCCTATAATTAGGATTTTCCTAATATTTCACTACGGCGATACTTTAAAATTTCGTCTTGACCACTCCTTATGGAGGCACGCAAGTCGTTAATACTGTGACGCCTGTGGCTATCGGATCTTACTTCTGCGGTGTAACACAGCGTTCCTCCCCTCAAGGAGTACTGGTAGCTGTTTTCGATGTAACGCAGAGTTACGTCCCCTCACGGACTGTCGGAATGACTACTTCTACGTCGTGGTGCAGCACTTCCCCTCACGGAGTGCTCGTATGACTGCATGTGCTGATATAACTTCACGTCCTCCTGGACGGATTCGTACTGCGTGATGCGTGGCAACACCCCTCGGGCTGTTCAAGACTGCATGATTGGCTTGGAAACGCCCGAAGCTTTATACTGTTTTACTACAAAAAAAATAAGACTCTAGCCTTTTCTGTGGTCAACTTCTAAAATAATGGTGCCACCAATATAAAAATTATACCTTCCGAAAGCTCTTCTTCTCAATGTCAAATGATCTTATTGCACCTAAGAATCGATCGTGCAATTCGGAGATATTAATTAATTTCTCGTCCTCAATTGTGTGGGTGTTGCATTTATTTTGCTCTATCCCCTCCACAGATGCTTAGGTACTTCCCCAATGACGTCGTCTTACGTCGGCAGTTTTTTTCTGCACAATTATTAAATGGTTTCTCTTTACTGAAAAATCTCTCATTCAAAATTATTCACTGTATTGTACTTGTTTACTCATTATTATGCTCGTAAACGTGTTAATTTTAATTATTCCTCTTCTGGCGCATAAGCGGCGTTGTCAATTTCCAGCAACGTCAGCTCGAATTCCGATTCAGGCTTCCTTGTCTATCACGGTGGAAATTTCCATTCAGTTATTAATACTCGTGACCAGCCCTCTCTTGAATGTCGAGTGGGGTGATCTCATCTAAGGAACATCTGTCCCTAGTCGCTTGCACAATGTTAAGCTATAATCCTGGCTTAAAATCTCTCTCCGTTCCTTTAAAAAACTATACGTTTCTTTCATTTCTTCCTTAAGGACATGGGTTCGACCGTCATGGACCCTATGGCCCATGGGTTCACTACTTTGTCATGCTTTGTTGCTGGCCAAATTGAAACATCCGCTCCGCTGTCTACAAGGAACTGCACTCCCGTTTCTTTATCTCTCACAAATAACCAGGATCTGCGGCACAACTCGTGACCTTCAGCAGTGGAACTTGCCGCCAATTCTACTGCTGTTTCTCGTTTTCCAGATTCTTCCATCCGCACGGTTGTTTACATTTATCTGGGTAGCATCTTGAGCCAAATTTAAAATGATAGTAACACAATTTCCCATCAGGATTGAATTTTCTGGTTGAGCGGCTGCGGCTGCTACTTCGCCTGGGGCTACGATGTGTTGCTCGTGACTGATGTCTTCCGATTGGGATTGCTGCTATTTGTTGTTCCAATGCGGTAATTTTCGCTACGATGTCTTCCAGTGTTGCACTGCTACTTGAAGAGCACTGACTTGGGTTTTTTGTGGCACTATACAGTTCAGTACGTGGATTCATTTCCAGTATTTTATCTGCCATTACTGCCATTTTCTCCAATTCCTCATCACTAACTAGCAATATATTTTTTAATGAGTTTGGAAGTTTGTCTAGCCATAATGTCCTTAAGACTTTGTTTGAAATATCTGCGCCTGCCAGGGATTGCATTTTCCGCAGAAGCTGACTTGGTTTGAGATCCCCTAAGTCAATTCCTGTCATTAAGCGCTTTATTTTCTTATCTTCACTTTCTTTGAAGATGTTGAGGAATCTTTCTTTTGCCGAGGCATATTTACAGGAGTTATCACTACTAATGATGTCCCATATGTTTTCCACATATTTCGGTTCTAATTGCGAAACCAAGTAATTAAATTTAGTCTCTTCAGATGTTATCCTGTTAATCGCAAATTGTGCTTCGATCTGGTAAAACCAAATTTCTGGTTTATCGGCCCAGAACGGTGGAATTTTAACAGACACTTTACTAACCTCAACTTCACTGGTAGTGCCATTAGGCGTTCGCGCTTCATTATCACTATTTTCAGTCATTTCTCGAATCACGTCAGGGTCACCAATTTATAGATACTCTATTCATCTTTATTTTTAATCACTTATTTTAACAGAATAACAACAATCAGTCTTTCTCCATAGATTACATTATAGGCACAGCCAACTATATATTTGTTCTGTTTCATTTTCTACTGTTTGTTTTCTTTCTTTACTCACAGCTACCTATATCATGTCCACAGCTACCTGTATCGTGTCTCCTGCACCTACAGGCTCATCGATAGTCCTGGTTTGTCCTTCAAGTTGAAATACTGCCATATCGCTACCCTTGTTGACGTATTTACAGATGTATTTAATGGATTTCACTGAATTGCAGTATTCAACATTGATGTGTGCTTGGAACATTTTAGAAAGTAGAGGAGAATATGGAACCACCCATCTGTTGTCTACCTCAGTTTGTCTGTACTGGTTGTTTATTTTAAGATTAATACTCGAAGTATAGCCTCCGTTTCCTGGTTTTCGTCTTCTGTACAGAGGGTAGCCATCATCTCCGGTTTGGGTTTCCTGGGCAAATTCTCGGGGGTACATTTTGCTATACTTTCCTTCCTTCATGCAGGGTGACTTAAGGTTGATAGCTCCACATGGTCCATGAATCATATTCTTTGTAATTATCTCAAAGAGCATGGGGTCTTGTTCTTTACTGGGTATCTCCGCAGAAATAACACTGTCCACTTGAGTTGGACGTATCTTGCTTTTTAGCCATAATAATATGTGAGCATGTGGAAGGCCTCTTTTTTGCCACTCAATTGAGTACATCCAACAGCGAGTTTCTCCATAAATATGGCGCTTGGTTATTATATCCATGAGCTTTGCTAATTTTTGTTTAAAAATTCTCGCTGTCAAATCATGGTGATCAGTAGTTGCCTGGCCACAGAAAAGTTCTTCCTTAATGTCAGTCCAGGCAGGATTACATGTAACTGTAATCAGGGGCGGTTTGACCTTGTACATCTAGGGGGGGGGGGTGAGAATTTTAAAAATGCCGACTGGCTGTTTAACATTGCCGACTATACGCTAAAAACTGAGCAGCGGGAGGGAAAGGAGAGGGGGGTGGGGGGAGAGGGGGCGGCGGCAAACGATACACAAGACAAATATACTTAATTAACAGCTTTCATTCAAAATATATTTTATTAGTTCCAGAATATTGAATCGCAGGAACATTTGATAAATGAACAAAATAAGTGTTTAAATATTACAAGAATTAAAAATCTACTTATTCTTTCTAAATCCCTACTCTGTGATGTTTTAACAATGACCACTTATTCACTATCTCCGTAATTTCAATGCCGTCGACCTTATCTTTCGTTGAAAACAACATCATGAGGGAGTCTAGGCGGTTGTCACCCATCGATGTCCGCAAATGATTGAAAATGATCTTCAACTCGCTGAAGGACCGTTCGGAAGAAGCAGAAGACACTGGGGATGTTAAAATCAGTCGAACTACTTGATAACCACACGGTATAATCCTCTCTAATTTAACAGCAACTTTTGCGATTTCTTTGAAAGATGAGCACTGTTTACTGGCATCAAGCAGGATTTCAAGCTCAGCCAGCACAAGCTCTTCATCTTGAAGGATGATTTTCGGGTGTGATTGCTTTATAGATCGGACGGGCTCGATGGTGCAGTTTATTCTGTCAGCGGGTATCTTGAAAATTATGTAGAATGGCTCTAGCAAAGAAATTAGTTTTGCGAGATTGTCTTGCACACTTGCAGTAAATACATCCACAAATATTCGGAACTCCTTTCTGTAGAATGTAAGGAAAGAAATTTCTGCTGTCGTTTCAGCGTGCGTGTTATACTTCTTTGCAAGCCGCCGGATCTTGTGGTGCCTGAAGTCTTCCTCCGCATTTACTTGCATACTTTTCGCAAATGACGATGCACTATTAAAGCGTTCATCTTGCCATCGTCGTTGATATCTTCAAAAGTATTCAATGCGCTCTGAATCACCTGCGTCGCGTCTGCTACATTCAGCTCCTCCGCTTCTAAAAGCTCGGTTACGTTTCTTAATTTTAAACTTGATGTTTTTGGTAAAGTACATGCCGCAGATAAAATCAAAATCTAGAAGCTTTTTGTGCAAGCCTGACTCAAATGTTCGGGTTTTACTGTCAAATACAGAATCGAATGAGGTTTTCATTGTTTCCAATATTGTGACTATCTCTTCGTAATAAGACGTAGAAACAGCTCTCACCACTTCGGCGCGCGCAGTCCACCTCGTTTTTGATAAATTCTTAAGTTGAAGTGAATTTTCAAAGTTATCCAGCTCTTTTTGCAAGCTTAAATGTCGTTTCGTGCTATCCGAAAAAAGAAAGTACAATGCCTCAAGACTGTCAAAATACTCTCGGATAAGCGCTCGAGCATTACACGCTCTCTCTACGATAATGTTTCAACTGTGAGCTTGGCACGGAGTTTATCGAGTGGAAGTAAAAGTTCATCTGAATTTAAAATTAAAAATATTTTTTTCAGGCAACTCCTCTCCAGTCTTTCTTTTGTTGTTAAAACACCGTCTGTTTTTAAAAGACGCTCCGCAGGAACGATCTCTTCATCTTTTTCGACGACGTATCGGATATTCAACGCGAGGCGGTCTTTATGTGACATATCGGGAGTAGTATCTGCTATAACGGAGAATATACCGGCGTTCTTGATCTCTCGTGCAATTATTTCACGAGTTTTCTCTCCAAGTAGATGGATGAATTCATTTTGAGAGTCCTTGCTCATATACGTAACGTTGTGCTTCCGCCTATTCACTTCCTCCAACCACCTATTCATGACTGGACTATGCCGTGAAAGTAACTTCACAATTTGCGTGAAGTTTCCATTATCTTGAGTGATTCCATCCTCGTAACCTCGGAAAGCCAAACCTTGCCGACAAAGTGTTCTTGCTGTGTCAATAAGTATCTGGATAACTTTTTTGTGGAACTCCTTTTCTTGTTCTTCCTCAATTCTGATCGTCCGTATATGTTTCTCAAGAAGAACGTCTACGTGGCCTTTTCCATTGACAAAGTGGCACAAATCTGCCACCGGTGCTTGATCAACTTCTGAAGTGAAGTGTTCTTGTAATTTGCCCTTTTTCTTCTTTCCGCGATTTTTCAATTTGTGCCACTGACGTACTCCAGCGAGCGACCATTCTCCACTTGCGGACGCCCTTTCTCGTCCGTTTGGGAATAAGCCACAGGAAAAACAAAACACCGCGTATTTTTCATGGCTGTACTCCAACATGGGAAAATCCGTATACCAGGCCGCATTAAATCGATGCTGCTTATTTTCTGGCAAGTCTGGATTTGCTGGAAATACACTAAGTTTTGGCTGAAAGGCACCAAGTGAAGTCAGGTACAGTCGTTCGGTTGCCGTGATAATTCTTTTCCGCGTTTCAGGATCGCGATTAACAGGTAAATCGCCCGCTTGAATGTGTAGTGCGTCCGCACGCATGTTATTTCCCTCCGCTCTTGCTTGTTGAAGCAACTGACCACTTTCATTGTGGATTCTGGATAAGCAGTCTATCATTTCTAACATAAAAAGTTTTCTGTTCGGAATAGCGTCTTCTTTTATTGTCTTCAAAATACCTTCAGCTCTTTTGAAATGCGTTATAAACTTACTAACTTGGCCTGAAAAAAACAATCCACGAAAAATAGCTACTACGCGGTGTAGGACCGTCACCACTAAAACCGGCATCCGATGAATTTTCAGCTGCTCGTAACTTGCGAACGTCAGATGTGTTGAGGGATAGTGGTGGTTCAACGGTTCGCAATGACTCAACGGTGATCAATGGCTCAACGATATACGGTGGCTCAACGGTAGATGATGACCGAACAATGGGCGATAGCTCAACGGTGGTAAATGGCGCAACGTTGTCGATCTCTTAACGGTAGGCGAAGACTCAACGGTAGATGATGGCTCAACGATGGGCGATGGCTCAACGGTGGACGATGGCTCAACGGTAGACGATGACTCAACGGTGGGTGATGGCTCAACTGTGATAAATGGCGCAATGGTGGACGATGGTTCTACGGTGGGAAATGGCACGACGAACGGTGAAGGTCCGACAGTGGACCGTGATCCAAAGATGCCTGATGGCTCACCTACGTTATTCGATGGCTGGACTATGGTTAACGGCTTAAAGGAAGTCCTTTCGCTCGTAGGTGCTGTTGCAGATGAATTAACTCTCCTTTTCGAAGCTTCGAACGCGTTTTGAGGCGCTCCAACATGTTTCACTTTGACCTTCCCCCCCCCCCCCCATGGTGTTGTCCTTTTTCATGTCGAAACTGGTAGTCATAATCGAACTGACTGCCACATTCAACACATTCTAATTTAATGCTTTTCCTTGGAGGCTTGGACATTGCAACCTGCAAAGACAGTAGACAGTACAGTAATAGTCTACGATCTTTTCAAAAGTATGGTGCAAGAGCTGCCTATTTTCCAAGTGGGATGCGTAGAAAAAAGCAATGCGAGTAGCACGATTTCGTTTGTTGAATTGACTATTTGTTATTATTTCTAAGACACATACTCCAGAACAGCGGAAAGTGAAAGTAGGTTTAGAGCTGTATGTAAAGGGGGCAAAATATATAAAAATAACTAAACTTTTTAACAGGAAAAAAGTTTACTACAGTGAAAGCTTAGTTATACCATGTCGAATAGAATACATAGTGTTATCACTAACCGAGTTCAAGTGCGCCCCGCTGTTGGCTAGCGCTAGCGGCGCAGACCCCCAACGCTACACACTCAGCCGCAGTCAGCAGTTCAAAAATGGGATACGCGCTGAACTACGTAAACCTCTGATTACAACAAATTGTTTGTTTAGACTTATGAATAATACGGTGAAAAAGTTACTATTAATATTCTCAGTCCCCATGTAGAACTATCTTTTAAAACAAATTCCATCGCATAATATGACTTATCGCGCACAGGATATTACAGTACTAACCTCGTGGGCTACTTGTGTCACACACTGGCTGGACCATGAACTACAATGCTTAAGGGGCGGAGCGATGACACCGTTTATTTCTATTCGTCATGGTTATAGTGTGAAGTCTTTCCCACAATTTTAATGTGAAGTTTTGCCACACTGGTATTGATTTATTGAGATATGATTGGTAATATAATGGGCCATGATCTAATGTAGGCATGTTGCGTGAGTTGTTAAGAAGTTTGTGCCTTTGAAATATTTATATGTTGGGCAAAGGATATTTACAGAATGCATTATAGTTTGATGGGTACGCGATGCTCCGTGAAAATGTTCCGTGCCGACGAAAACTCACGCCCCACTGCCACTGTATTTGCACCTAGTTATCACTGTAAAAGTTGCTGGTTCAGGAACGACAGCTTTCGCTCATTCTCGGTGACCACTGCTCTGACCATAGTGAGCACCCCACCCCTTGAGGAACCTTGGAACCAAACCTGTCAATTTTGTCACAATAGCGCGGATATCCGAGGACGCGCCGAGACAAGCGGTAGCAGGTCATAAGCTATGACTCATAACATTCCTCCGACAACATCTCAATGAGTTGGCTTGAGTTTGCCGACTCTTCCTCTTGCCGCACTGGGCTATTGTCTGGCTGTACGAAATTATTACAGCTTCCGTTTGTGCCGACTGTCGGTAAAAATGTCAACCGTCAGTATAATAAATATTAAAAGAAAACAATCGGACCAAATCGTATATGGCCATGCCCCGTTTTGCTTTTCTAAATACTGTTTTGGGAAATGTTACGACTTCTTCAGGATTTGCCGACTGCCGACTGATGTCGTATTTGCGGACTGAGAAAATACCTGAGGGGGGGGGGTGACATACCCCCCCAACCCCCCCACTCGAACCGCCCCTGACTGTAATAAATAAATCTGGACATTCGTATATCCGAACATAGCACATGGCATCCTGGGCATATTCGTGCATATGTCTTGGACTTCCCGTAAATGTTGCCGGTAAAATAACAATTTTTCCAATGTCCATATCATTGCCATCATTGGCTACAGCATCACGCAAATGAATGTAATCATCAACTTGAAGTTTATTTTGGTTTAATCGGATGTAGAGCAGGCGTACACTTTCTATCTTGGCGTACATATCAACAATAAATTGATGGAAGAGTTGTCCGCTTTTCAGAATATGGTTTGATGATCCTGGTCTAATCATTATTCTGTAGACATAAAAATCCATAGCTGATATCTTTTTATTCGTGGCTGTAACACTGATTGGATCAGTTTGCCTCAGAATAAAGTGATACCCATCCTCCCCCTCCCAAAATATTAATGGGTACTGAAGGGCATCGTACGATCTGTGTGTTTCGGAAATTCGTTGCAAAACATCACTCCTTCTATGAGTGATTATGTCACGTTTCTCGAATTCTTGTCCTGTCATTACAATGGCCACTTCGTCAATGGTCGGAGCATTAAAATGACGTTCATGTTCGCCTACTGGTCTCTTGTCTGCTGATATGCCAACCTTATATTCATCCGTTGGCATTCGATCCAGGGCGGTCTTAAACATATTTACTACGTTATTATGCTCTTGCAACAACCTCTGTAGAGCTATAACAATCTCCCTTCTGGTGCTGGGAATATTTTTACAACGTTAATCGGCTTGTTGTCGTTCGTCTCCCATAAAATAGATTTTTAAGAATTTTGGATTCTCATTAGTGAAGGGAAGAATTGATCCAAGTTGATGATAAATTTGTCCTTGCACTTTGAAAGTTGGCATGAAACCAGTTTCTTTTACTATTGCTGTTGTACCGAAAGAAGTCATTTGGAAGCATGAATTGTACTTCCTAATGTTTTTCAGGAAGCGTTTAGGTTCTTGAGTCGTTCCTGACGTGTACGAAAGAAGTGGCTCGGGAGGAGGATTTAAAGAGGCTAGCTTAATTTTCCCGTTAGAGCAACATATTCCAGGCGACTCCGATCTGAATTTTTTGGCTAGACAGTGATGGCATACAACATCCATTTTTCAAATTGTTACTTTGGGGTGTATTCCATAATCGTTAGTGTGATCGTACTGAAATGCCTCTAATTTCAAATCAGACTGCCTAAATGTTTGCCTAGATTGAAGAAGTCGCGAACGTTCGATTTCAAGCCGGTCTTGACGCTGCTGAAGTGTTTCAGCAGCCCTGAGCTCAGCATGCCTTCTTTCATCCTGTTCACGCCGATATTGACGCTGCTCGGATGGTTCATCAGCCCTAGTCTGAGACTGCCTTATTTGCTGGTCTTCAAGCCGGTCTTGACGCTGCTGGGATGTTTCAGCAGCCCTGAGCTCAGCGTGCCTTCTTTCGTCCTGTTCAAGCCGGTCTTGACGCTGCTGAGGTGTTTCAGTAGACCTGAGCTCAGCGTGCATTTTTTCGTCCTGTTCAAGCCAGTCTTGACGCTGCAGAGGAGTTTCAGCAGCCCTAAGATCAGCGTGCCTTCTTTCATACTGTTCAAGCCTGTCTTGACGCTGCTGAGGAGTTTCAGTAGCCCTGAGCTCAGCGTGCCTTTTTTCATCCTGTTCAAGCCGATATTGACGCTGCTCAGGTGTTTCAACAGTCCTTAATAATCTAACTTTCTTGGTTTGTTGGCTGATTTTCCCAATAGATTGTCGCTTTTTGGGAGGCATTTTTAAATAGATTAAAAAATTCGAAGTGGAAAGCCGTTGGTGATTGTTACTATACCAAAGGGCGTACCATGTACCTGTAAATCGCAGTCAAGAAAGATTTTATGTCGTGTTATTTAAAAGTAGTATGAACGGCGCATATTATGGGTCATTGGCCCCTAATGACTGCTATTGCAATGAACACATGAAACTTAGAAATTAATAGACAAAGTCATTTTTAAGAATCATAGTTCGTGCAAGACTATGTGTTGGCGATTATTACTATAGTAATGGGCGTAACATGTGGGAAACTTGCCCTAGTGATGAAGATTATAATGAAGACGACTACTACTGAACGGGTACATCAAACTTACAAACTAATAGAAATACATATTTTTCAATCACAGGCGAGGAAGACTGTGGTGTTGCTTAGTGGTATAATGGACGTAACATCTAGGTAATTTGCAAGGCTTCATAAAGTAACAGAATTGTCCAAAATAACGAATTAATTTTTGTTACGTTACTGGTGCCGTACCCAAAACAAATGGTATATGAATAACGTTTTTAGTGCGGCAACGAAATAAGGGGTTATAATTTCCCCTGGTTTGTGCTATTAACGTTATAACCAGCAGAGGAAAAGATTCCGTTATTTTAAAATGCGCTCCCGTTAATAACGTTATAAGTCTAATAACGGTATGACAGCGATTTTGACCCACTGCGCGCCATCAATAACGTTATTCAGGCAGAGTGATCGATTCGGTTATTTCAAAATGCAAACCTCATAATAACCTTATAAGCCTAGTAACGGTATACGAGCAATATTTACGAGCTTTGCGCTGTCAATAACGTTATTCATGGCAGACAAATAATTCCGTTATTTAGAAATGTGAACCCACCAATAATGTTATAAGCTTTGTAACGGTATACGAGTAATATTTACGAGCTTTGTGCTGTCAATAACGTTATTCATGGCAGAAAAATAATTCCGTTATTTAGAAATGCGAACCCACCAATAACGTTATAAGTCTAGTAACGGTATACGAGCGAATTTAACCAGCTATACGTTATCAATAACGTTATTCATGACAGAAAAATAATTCAGTTATTTCGAAATGCGAATCCACCAAGAACGTTATAAGTCTAGTAACGGTATACAGGTGATTTTTACCAGCTATGCGCTATCAGTAACGTTATTCTAAGCGGAGAAATTGATTCCGTTATTTCAGAAAAGATTCTCGTCAATAACGTTATGGAAGTGTCTATTTGCCCGCTACCCGGACAAGCATGGAAGGTGTCCGTGAACTGACCATGCAGGGCCATATGTAATTCCAGGCCAATTATTTATTCACACATAGGATAATAACTTCTTGAAATATCAATAATAATCAACATAGTGATTTCAATCTGAGCGCGTGCTCCATCAGACAGGGCAAGGCACCTTGCTCGTTTCGATCGCGGTCATACTGTAGCCTACGTTAGAAACATGTTTCCTAAAATCAATACGATAGATCCCATTGATTCGAAATATTTCTTGTTGCTTCATATAGGGGTTTGGAACATAGCCTAATGTTCATCAGCCCCATGTAGTTGAGGTGTTTATGGAATTTGTCTGATAATCTTTGTTATTTTTGGATTTGGCCATGGCCTTGACTTAGGAACTATCCACGTATTTTCCTGGAGTGGAAGTGGGAAACCACGGAAAAACACTCTAAGATGGCTAAGATGGGAATCGAACTCACCTTCTCGCAGTGTTGCCATATAAGGAAGAGTGTAACCTACACACCAAACTTTCACTCCTTTGTGACCAATAAGAGTATTTCTTTCCTAAATGAAACCTCCCGTTCTTGCTTTTCGTTTACTCGTTATCCTATTTTCATTTAGTAGTGATAGAAGCCATTTTTCAGTCATGGTTATTTCTAATGAAGAAAGCTATTAAGTCGGTCAACATGAATTTCATGTCGACCGAATGAAAAGCTTTCTTTTTTATTTTCATTTATGAACAAATAGGCTTATGACATCACATTTAGTCCGTGTGTGTGCGTATGTGAGTGTCCCCACCTAATAAAATATAAACGGCTGGAGCGATTTCAATGAAACTCGGTAAGGTCATAGTATTATTTTGTCCAACCCCGACCTTGATCTTCAAATTTTATTACAGCTCACCAATCCAACATGGCGACTGTGCGAAATATTTCACTGGCATTCCTTATCTCCGAAACTATTACAGATATCATATAAACAATTCATGCTTTTGGGCTAATGCCGTGTGTATTTTTAATTTAAACCATACGTTTCGGAGAAACCTTGCCTCCTTTTTCAATGGAAATAAACAATGTGGCCAAAGAAAGTATATCAATGAGATTACAAAAAATATAGATAAATTCCTCTGTTCGTCACCAGAGAGCAGCTGCCAGAAATTACTGTATGGACCATGGTGGAACGGCGGACAAAGTAGTAAGTAACGAGAAGGTAAAGGGGGCTTGTGAAAATATAGAAACTCCTCGAAGAATGAGGAGGGGGGGGGGAGGGTCAGATGGATATAAGGAAACATAAACAAAAGGGAAGTTTATCTGAACGATACCTAACGTCATACAGTCAACGGCGAAAAAACAGATGGAAACTCCTCCAGTGACGAACAAAGGAGATCAAATCCAGGCTCTGAGCCCTAGAGGGATAATGTACAATTTTAAATATGTGAAGAACAGAGAGACTGAGAGGAACTATCTCCCTAGATCCTTAATAACTGGTAGCCGAGTGTCACTTAGCTGATATCCAGTGTCTCTGTTAAAATTATTGGGATTTTTACGAATTTCAACTGCCTCCCTTATAATTCTAGACCAGTTGTGCTTAACAAGGGACAAGCGCATGAGCATCCTTGAAACATACATCGTGCCCTGAAGACAGGGCATGTTCAGCTATAGCTGATTTGTCAGGTTGGTTTAGACGGATGTTCCTTTGATGCTCTTTGATGCGAGTTGCAATGGAACGTTTTGTTTGTCCAATGTAGACTTTTCCGCAAGTACATGGGACTTCATACACCCCCGGTTGTAGTACTACAAGGAAACATAAACTAGTGACACTTGGCTACCAGTTATTAAGTATCTAGGGAGATAGTTCCTCTCTGTTCTTCACATATTTCATTGTTGTCCTTCTTTCTTAGATGCAGGGATCATAACATCATTCCCAACTGTGTAACATTGAAGCAAACTATACACACTCATAAAGCTATGAGAATTTATCAGCGCGCTAGCAAGGCACTCGTTATCGAGAGGATCCAGAACTCTCGTACTGAATTGGACGCCGTTTCCCGTGAGTTATTACACTTACATCTGCTTCTTAGTAGCATTCTCTCAGAGGAATTGTGGCTGTTCTTTGAACGTATCTTCGCTATTCAGGCCGAGAATAATTTTTGTCGGGCTGTAGATAGACAAAGAGCTAAGTTCCTTCGATTGTCCTCGAGACAAACATCTCCTCGTACGGTTCTTGATACTAGTAAAAATGTAGTCAATCTTTCTAATACCCCTTTAGATGACTATCAAACAACTTTACTAAGCAGAGGTCTCAACTTTGCTCTCGCACCCTCCAAAATCCCTACAGAGGATTTGATCACATCCGTTGAGGCTGCCATCTACAATTTACCTCCAGATGAAGCTGAAGAAGTTAGACAAGAAAGTGTGAGGATATTAAGATCCTCGAAAGTACCCGCACCCAATTTAACTCGGGGTGAAAGAAAGGCATTGAAGGAACTAAGAAATAATGACACCATTTCTATTCTTCATGCTGACTAGGGAAATGCGACAGTGGTGATGGATACCGTTGATTATAAAAGTAAAATCTCGATTCCGTTATCTGATCCTGTCTACACACTGTGCACTCGTGATCCAACCACTCGTGTATCCAATGCCACTGCTAAACTTGTTAAACTGTCATCTATTCCAAAAGAAGAGGGAAGATGTCTTATTCCGAGAAATGCTGTTCTCCGAGATTGTATGGTCTTCCAAAAATCCCTAAGCAAGACGTCCCTCTTCGACCAATTGTTAGCACAATAGGTTCTCCAACTTATGCTCTTGCGCAATATCTCAGCAAATTGCTTCAGCCGCACTTGGGGCGCACACAGTCCTACATTAGGGATTCAACCCATTTCGTCGAAAAATTGTCAACCATCGCCGTTCAACCAAATGCTATTTTGGTGAGTTTTGATGTAGAGTCCTTGTATACCAGAGTGCCGGTGGACTCGGTCATGTCACTCATCAAGGATTTGTTTCCTGAGGACATTGCCCGATTATTCCACCACTGCTTGTGTTCCAGTTATTTCTTGTAGGATGGTAAATATTACGAGCAGACTGATGGTGTGGCCATGGGAAGTCCACTCTCGCCTGTCGTGGCAAATTTTTTCATGGAACATTTTGAGGGGGAGGCTATATCTTCGGCGTCTTTCAAACCTGTGATTTGGTGGAGGTATGTGGATGATACGTTCGTGGTGTGGGAGGAGGGTTCTGAGAAACTGAACCACTTTCTGAACCACCTAAATCAGCTGCATCCTTCAATCCACTTCACAATGGAGCTAGAGTCAGGTGGATGCTTACCTTTTTTGGATGTTCTTGTGAGGAGGAAAGCGGATGGCTCCTTGGGGCACAGCGTCTACCGTAAGCCAACTCACACTAACCGTTATTTACATGCGGACTCCCACCACCACCCAGTAAAAAAACAAGGAATTATAACAACTCTAGCCAAAAGAGCGGAACGTATTTGTGAGGCATCAACTCTTCAGGAAGAGTTACATGCCTTACAAACCATGTTTAAGGGTAATGGCTATAATGAATCCACTATATATGGGTCCCTACATCCCAGAAGGAGGGATAGACAACCTTCTCAGAGCTCCGACATGAGAGGAACTGCTTACCTCCCTTATATTCACAACACCACTGACCGCGTTGCAAAGATTCTCCGCAAGCACAAGATAAAAACAGTTTTCGGCACTATGACGAAAATTGGTCAACGTTTAGCATTAAACAAAGATAAATTGTCCCCAATACTACAACCTGGGGTGTATGAAGTCCCATGTACTTGCGGAAAAGTCTACATTGGACAAAAAAAACGGTCCATTGCAACTCGCATCAAAGAGCATCAAAGGAACATCCGTCTAAACCAGGGGTCTCCAAACTACGGCCCGAGGGCCACATCCGGCTCGCGGACAGATTTTGTCCGGTCCGCGGAGAGCTAGCATACTTGAAAACTCCTTTTAGAGAACATATTTTTATAGCAAATTAAATTTAGTTTACTGAAGTATTCTAATTTTATGTTGAATAATTATTAATATGACATCTACATTGATATGGTCATGGGCTAACTACTCATAACATTGTTGTAGGCTTATTGTTATTGTTTTTGTGATAAGTTGGATAAAGAAACACAGAATTGTAATGAGTAAAGACATGTATAACATGCAGACATATGAAATACTAATGAGATTTATGTAATTGAGATTTTCCACTGACAATAGTTTGTAGTTGTGGACTAATTTTACTTGTACCAATTATTAAAAGAGATTTAAGATGCTCATCAGTTAATTTAGATCTGTAAACATTTTTTGTGTACTTCATTTTGGAGAAGGTCTTCTCACACAAATAAGTAGTACCAAAAACAGAAAACAGCCCACGAGCCAATTTATGCAAATTATCAAATTGTGTCAGTGGAAGACTCTTATAAAATTCCAACAAAGATGAGTTTTGATATTTGTTCTTAATTATATCACTGCACTGTAGTTCAATCATTTCCATTTGAAGTTCCGGGGCTAGGGTTTCAATGTCAGTATCAAAAGGATCTCGAAAAATCTTAATTTGATTCGCAAAGGCATCGAAGTCCGAGAAACGAGTATCAAAATTTATTTTCAAAGCACTCAAAGTTTCGATTGCAAAATCGATAGGAAACTCAGTCTCAGTGGTGTGGCTGAATATTTCACATGTTTTAAAATGTGAAAAACATTTACTTCGTAGTTGTGATTGAAACAGTATCAATTTCTTCCGGAATGATTTGATATTAGTGTATAAATCAGGAAGATGCTGGTTTTCTCCTTGCAATCTCAAATTCATTTCGTTCACATGTTTTGTCAAATCAACATAGAATGCTAACTTCCACAGCCATGCGTTGTTTTGTAATTCAGTAAGAGGGCGATGCTTTTCATTCAAGAAAATTTCGATCACTGCTCGAAGTTCAAAAAAGCGCTGAAGGACTTTCCCACAACTAAGCCAACGTACGGCAGTATGATAAGGTAAGTCATTTTCTCCAATCTCTTCAATAAATTGTCGGAATTGTCGGTGATTCAGCCCAAAAGATATCATAAAATTAACAGTTGATATGACTGGTTTCAGAACTTCAGACATATCCAAACATTTTCCGCACAAAGACTGTTGATGAATGATACAATGTAAGACTAATGGTTTTGAACCACCGTCATTTTCTACAGCCTTTGACACAAGATCGACCACTCCTTTATCTTTCCCACTCATGTTTTTGCCTCCATCAGTTGTAATACATTTCAAGTTTTTCCATCGAAGGTTCTTTTGATTAATGGCCATTTCAACTCCTTTAAAAATATCTGTACCAGTAGTTGTGCCATGAATACTATACATATCAAGAAGTTCTTCATGCACTTCATAGCTTTTATCTACTCCTCGAATATAAATCAACACCTGAGCAGTATCTGACACATCCGTTGACTCATCCAAGGCCAAAGAAAACCACTCAACATCTCCATTTTTGTCGAACAGTTGAGAGGATATATTATCAGCGATGTTTTCTACCCTTCGAGCCACAGTGTTTGCTGACATACTGACAGTTTTTAATAAATTTACCTTTTCAGGGCACATTTCTTCGGCTGCTGCAATTATGCATTATTTGATCATTTCTCCATCGGTGAATGGTTTTCCACGTTTTGCAATTTCAAGAGCCACACGAAAGCTGGCACGAGTTGCAGCCTCTTGTTCGGTTTTGAGTTTTGTAAATGAAGATTGCTGCGATTTCAATCCGCGCTTCATAGCTTCGAATTTTTCTGTCCGCAAACTTCCTGTATATTTTGAGTAATTTTGAAAATGTTTTGTTTCATAATGACGTTTAATGTTATATTCCTTGAGAACGGCTATGCTTTCATTGCAAATCAAACATAGCGCCTTGTTACTGGACTCAATTACGAAATACTGAATGTTCCACTCATCTTTGAATTTTCTGCATTCACTATCAATTTTTCGCTTCTTTTCCATACTACTAAATCACACACAATAGCAAAAATTCAAATCAAAATACTGTTACAAAGATGTCTTAAACTTAAACACGCACAAACACGTTTTAAGGAGGTACGCACTATTTTATTTCACAACAGTGTCATAGGAACTGACTTGTGGTTGCGCAACTAGCCTTCTTATATATTCCAATTACTGCCATCTAGAAGTGAGTGAAAGACACCAGAACTCTCTCGAACCAACGAGATTACTCTGTACGTGCTATTAGCGCCATCTGTTAGCGATAGAAGGTACTACCTATTTCCGCTTGTGTCCACCAGATGTCGTGTCACGTTACTCCTCATGGCTCGTACTCTACGACTAATCTAGAAATTACAGATAATGACAGGAAAATTAATAATATGCAGTGTTGCCGTTTTGCGGACTTAAGTCCGATTTGCAGCCTTTTTTCAACGTTGCGTACTTTTTCGGACTTTTTTTTCATCAGTGGACTATTTCACTTTTTACCACCGGCAACAATGATAATATGGTTTTGGCCCTCGGAACTTACTGGAGTAATCAGTATGGCCCTAAGGCTGGAAAGTTTGGAGACCCCTGGTCTAAACCAACCTGACAAATCAGCTATAGCTGAACATGCCCTGTCTTCAGGACACGATGTATGTTTCAAGGATTCTCATGCGCTTGCCCTTGTTAAGCACAACTGGTCTAGAATTATAAGGGAGGCAGTTAAAATTCGTAAAAATCCCAATAATTTTAACAGAGACACTGGATATCAGCTAAGTGACACTTGGCTACCAGTTATTAAGGATCTAGGGAGATAGTTCCTCTCAGTCTCTCTGTTCTTCACATATTTAAAATTGTACATTATTCCTCTAAGGCTCAGAGCCTGGATTTGATCTCCTTTGTTCGTCACTGGAGGAGTTTCCATCTGTTTTTTCGCCGTTGACTATATGACGTTAGGTATCGTTCAGATACACTTCCCTTTTGTTTATGTTTCCTCATATCCATCTGACCCTCCCCCCCCCCCCCCTCCTCATTCTTCGAGGAGTTTCTATATTTTCACAAGCCCCCTTTACCTTCTCGTTACTTACTACTTTGTCCGCCGTTCCACCATGGTCCATACAGTAATTTCTGGCAGCTGCTCTTTGGTGACGAACAGAGGAATTTATCTATATTTTTTGTAATCTCATTGATATACTTTCTTTGGCCACATTGTTTATTTCCATTGAAAAAGGAGGCAAGGTTTCTCCGAAACGTATGGTTTAAATTAAAAATACACACGGCATTAGCCCAAAAGCATGAATTGTTTATATAATAATCCGGGCCGTGAACGCCTTAATATGCATATTACAGATATCACCCTGACATTTTGTACGGTGATAAAATGAACTACTAGATGGGACTCACAAAATTCCTGTTGAACTAGCAAAGGGCACCTCAGTGTCATGTTAAGTAAAAAACGAATATGGGGGCCAAGCAAAGTTGATACGTTAAAATAGATATTTTTGCAAAAAATGAAAGTAGACTTATGAGATCAACACAGGGCGAAAAATTGTGTGTCTGTCTGTGTGTGTGTGAGAGAGAGAGTGTGTACTCTGAATGTCTGTCCCCGCCCCCCCCCCCCCCCCTATCAATTCGAACACTGTAAAACCGAAGTGAACGAAATTCGGTACAGAGGTAGCACTAGCAAAGGGCACCTCAGTGTCATGTTTTATATCGCCGCCATCTTGACGGAAACGTAATGGTGGCCACCCAAATGTTAAAAGCTTAAATCAAATTACGACCAACGATCTGATATTTACTAAGTTTTGCAACATTATACCTTTATGTATGGAACATCATTTGACCAAACTACAAGGTCATCAACCCAATAATTTGAAGATGGTGGCTATGTTTGTGAGCAAATCGATTCCCCCTATCAATTCAAACACGGTGAAACAAAATTGAACGACATTTGGTACAGAGGTAGCACTAGCAAAGGGCACCTCAGTGTCATGTTTTATATCACCGCCATCTTGACAAAAACGTAATGGCGGCCACCCAAATGTTAAAAGCTTAAATCAAATTACGATTAAACTAATCATCTGATCCCTACCACATTTTGCAACATTATACCTTTATATACGAAGAATCCTTTGAAGGAACTACAAGGTCATCAGCCCTATAATTTGCGCTTGGCGGCCATGTATGTGTGCAAATAGATTCCCCCTATCTATTAAAACACGGGGAAACCGAATTGAACGAAATTTGGTACAGAGGTAGCACTAGTAAAGGGCACCTGAGTGTCATGTTATATATCGCCGCCATCTTGACGGTAACGTAATGGTGGCCGCCCACATGTTAAAAGCTTAAATCTCATTACGATCAACCTAATCGTCTGATCTCTACCCAATTGTGCAACAGTATACCTTTATATACGAAGAATCTTTTGACCGAACTGCAAGGTTATCAACCCAATAATTTGCGGATGACGGCCATGTATATGTGCAAATCGATTCCCCCTATCTATTCAAACACTGTGAAAACGAATTGAACGAAATTTGGTACAGAGTAGCATTAGCAAAGGGCACCTCAGAGTCATGTTTTATATCGCCGCCATCTTGACGGAAACGTAATGGTGGCCAGCCACATGTTAAAAGCTTAAATCTCATTACGACCAACCTAATCGTCTGATCTCTACCCAATTGTGCAACAGTATACCTTTATATACGAAGAATCTTTTGACCGAACTGCAAGGTTATCAGCCCAATAATTTGCGGATGACGGCCATGTATATGTGCAAATCGATTCCCCCTATCTATTCAAACACTGTGAAAACGAATTGAACGAAATTTGGTACAGAGGTAGCACTAGCAAAGGGCACCTCAGTGTCATGTTTTATATCGCCGCCATCTTTACGAAAACGTAATGGCGGCCACCCAAATGTTCAAAGCTTAAATCAAATTACGACCAACCTAATCCTCTGATCTCTACTAAATTTTGCAACAATATACCTTTATGCATTAAGCATCTTTTGACCAAACGATAAGGTCATCAGCCCAATATTTTGCAGATAGCGGCCATGTATGTGTGCATATCGATTCACCATATCAATTCAAACGCGGTGAAACCGAATTGAATGGTTTTTTTTACAGAGGTAGCACTAGCAAAGGGCACCTCATATTCATGTTTAATATCCGTATAACAGGTTGTATTTCAACAAGCTACTACAACCAACATTCAATTATACTCCTTGAAAAGGACAAAGAGTTATAACAATACCCATGCATTTATGAGAAAGTAGGCTATATGTTCTTTACTGAACATCTTGTTTTTGTTTTGTGTTAATTTTTCGCGATTAAACCATCCGAGCGCCGTCAAATGGTATAGCAAATGCTATACACCTTGTAATGCACTGACATCTTATTCATCTCAATTGTTTACATAACCTCAAGATGGTGCCTGTGTGAAATTTAAAAATTAAGTTTTAATTTCTTGTGTCCTAATCATGCGATCGTAGCCAACGTTTGAACAATGAACCTACCGTACGCAATAATCGTCATCTAATAGTACATAGCTCTGTGGTCTACAGAGTAAATAAAAATCCAACATGACGACCATCCGAGATATTTAGACGATTCTCAATATCAACTAATCAATGACAGCAATCAAACTGAATTGTTTTCATAACCACAAGAAGGCGGCTGTGCGAAATTTTAAAATCTCGTATTTAGGCTATTTCCATTTATGAAAAAATAGGCTTATGAGTTAGACCATTTGTCCGAGTGTGTGTGCGTCCATGTGTGTGCACCAGGGCCGTGCAATGGGCAAGGTGAAGCAGTGCTAGCGAGAAATTTACTCGTGCCGGTGAAGCGCAGCCCTATCCTGCCCATTTCTGAGCAGTGCAGCACATCACACTAGCACTGCAGCACTTAGTCGCACAAGCACTGTCCATTTGACGGGGTGCTGCAGTACGTTTTTTACTGAGTGCAGAGCCTGGACACTAAGCGCACTAGAGCCAACATTTTGTCATATGCGTGTGGTCTGCCGTGCTCACAACGTCTTTTGTGCATGGGGAGCACAAAAATATCTTAGTGGGAAAGCCACACCGTAAAGAAACACACCGAAGACGTATAAAGCATGATATTTGGACGTACATGAACCAGATCTGCAACAAGGATACAGGAAGTTGCATATTCTTTGGGTTAGTTATTGTTGTTTTAAGGGGCGGAACTACGAGGTCATCTGCCCCTACTTTTTGGGTGATACAGCAGGTGCAGCGAGATATAATAATTCTAAAAATGGAATCAAGCATATTGATAATCATGCATGTGACAGTAACATGGGCTGGTATGGAATCAGGAGAGTTAAAATACATGTTTTTAAAATTTGTTGTCATAATATCACAAACCAGCCGAGGTAGCTACACACGCTAAAGTGCATGGTTAGACTACACCGAACTCGAAATACCACACACAGTCATTTCATACCTTACCTCATTAATTTCATTTGTCATTAAATCCCCTCATGAGATTGACGTCATGAAGGGCATCTATCCGTAATATCATTCCCACAAGGAAACTGTCTCACCACATCCCCTACCTCATAGCAACCGAAATAATTACGGGTAGAACAAAAAACTACATTAGGACTATAAAGCTATAGTCTATTTCAATAACCAGATTTTGAATTCACCAACTGATTAGATTGATGCTGTTCAGGGATATGTGAATTCGATTAACGTGCGTTAGTAAATTTATCAGGTGTTTAAACTGAACAATATTCCGTCGCAATCTGAGGTAATTTATGTCATTTATTCGTACTTTTAACATCGCCTGAAACAATAACTCATGGAATTTACCTACACATAAGATATACGGCAAAATAAGCAAGTTGACATGAAATCCTTTTAACTTTTGAAGTTTTAGAACAATTTTCATTATTTCAACAGTATGGAGACCAAGAGTGCTTTCCTATATATTCGACGCGTCCATGAAATCATATAAAAATACGTATTTCCAAAATATTTTTGCGTGTCTTAGGAGTTTGAACTACCAGTATCCGGTACCAGTACAAAATTCGTTCAAATGTCGTCTTTCCTAGATGTGAATTCGACACGTCCATGAAAGCAGATAAAAACACACTGGGTATCTCCAAAAGGTGTATACATGTTTAATTAAAGTGGTTCGAACAGGTATCAATACGCGTCTAAAATTTGTTTATATGTCGTCTTCCATAGATGTAAATTCGACGTCTCCATAACATCAGTAAAAAAAAACGTTGAGCCCTTATCAAAAATAGAAGAAAACCTAACGACATCTAAAAGAACTTCCCACGGCAAATAGACGTCTATAGACGTTTAATAGATGGAATAACAATATCTAAATGTCCTCTATGAAATGTACTTCAAGCAATAGATATGAAAGTGATGCTTTTTAGACATAGTGAAACTTACTGTATCAGAACATCCGTCTATTAGATGCGACCATGTGCAATCTATTTCCGTCTATCGATTCCAATCAGACGGATAATCTATTAGACGTATATTAAATGACGTAATATAGAGAATATTTCTATGTAGCCATAGACAAAAGATAGACACTAAGTTTCAGCGTTAGTTTATTAAAATCAGGTAAGTAGACAATTAATAGACGTCTATTTGATGAAGTAATCAATAAATTTAAGACAGTCACAAAACTTCACCAGGTAGTATTTCAAGCAGTCAGACAGCCATCTAATAGACTTATATTAAATGGTGGATGCTTTCTATCGATAGGCTTTAAGGATATTCGTCCAATGTGACCACATAGGAATTTAAAAGTGTTGTGGTTAGTGTAGTTTGAGTCATTTCACATGGCCATAGCATTTCTTATATCACGTAATAATTCCCTGAATAGTTAGCGATACAAGAGTACTACAGACAGGTTACCATGTTTCAGTGCCCGTGGTCTAGTGGATAACGTGCTGTCCTTCGAAGTAGGAGGTCCTAGGTTCAAATCCCGGTGAGTTCAACATGGAAATTTACCCTCAGGTTTCAAAAAATCTGAAGCCGTGCCCAGGGCTTGTGTGGATGGAAGAGACTCTAAAGGCACGCGAAATGTGAATATGATTTGTATTTAGTTTAAATGTTTAATTGAAAGGGACCTTTACACGCCGTCTATGCTAGACCGTCTACTAGACGAAAAAATAGGCGTCTATTAGACCATATATTACACCAAATTTAGACCAACAATAATTGCTCTAAGCGTTTATTAATAGACGAGTACTTAACGTCTTTTAGACGTCTATTTGCCGTGTGGGAATTATTATATACATCTAAAATTGATCTATATAGACGTCTAAAAGTGGGACAACAAGTGGCCATGTAGACGTCTAATAGACGTCTAACGTAGATCTGTAATAGACGTATAGACGTCTAGGGATGGACGTCTATTAGAATTCTATTAGACGACTAGTTGTTTATTGGAGATCTACAAAAGGAGTTTTATTGAGGGCTTACGAGTCCAAATTTTCTATAGGCCATCCTAAAGGGCTGACCTACTTCTGTACACTTTTGCTTTGAACCATTGTCCAGCGTATTCTTCTGATCGAACTTACAAAGTCCCTTAAGGTGCACCCACCTCTTTCGTGCGCTGTTATGTTCCAACCCACTGCTGCCGCTATATCCCAGGTTACAGCGTTTTGTTTTAGTTTCCCAGTAAGTTCAAAATCGCAAACGATTATGCACTCCGCTGGTAAGTGGTCTATCCCCGGATGTATTCTCCGCAGTATAGCAGTCGTCCAGGTCCAAACTGTTCGAGCCTCTTGGCTGGATGTCACTCGATGCACTAATGTGTCGACATCTCCACATCGTCTACATTGAGCATCCTCAGCCATATGTGACGTATGCGTTTACTCGCTGTAGGCACAATGTCGTTGATCACAGAGTAGAGTGTGGATCTCCACAGTGTTGGGATGTATTTATATGAGGCATTCAACCAAATCGTTCTCCAATGTCTTTGGGTGAATGTATGTTCTATTGATAGCGGCTTCTGTTGCCCCTTCAGCAAATAAGTGTCTAGATTCTTCGTTGAATTAAATTCCCCCTGAGTTTTCCTCTCCCGAGGTAAACTGTCTTACATTGATAACGGCACGAAAAGCCTGCTGTATGTGTCTATGTCGCCCACTAATCGTGATAAGTGCTGGTGGGTGAAGAATTGTCAGTTTTCTTTGACTACGCATTCCTGACATTGATCGGGGGATGGTGCGTCTTAAGAGGGCTTGCATTTCATAACAACACAGGTTAGATTGAGGCCTCCTTGGAGATTTGGTAAGTACAATTGATCACGGGCGACTCTGTACAGCGATCCATTCCAAAGGTAGTGACCGATACACAATTCTAAGCGTTGGCTAATTTGTTTCGTTGCTTGTAAGAATTGTGCGAGATACCATGTCTTGGATAAAGCAAACACATTAATGTGCCATACTTTCTGTATGAGATTGAGGGACCTGGTATGTTGCTGGAATAAGGTATGCCTCACTTTATTGATTACCATCGCCCAGTTTTCACTAATCATATCTTGAAATTTGTTTTGGGAAATAATTCCCAAAATCTTCAACTTTTGCACAATAGGTAATCATCGAGTGGGCGTGGGTAACGGATGTTACCCAATCAACATCATTCCAGACTTTGATGGATTGACTTGGGATCCAGATGTTTCCTGAAGCTCGTTTATGATAGTCAGCATACGGTCTTCATTTTATTCGTCTGTGAGAACAATACATACATCATCGGCATATGCTCGTACTGCCACTTTCTTCTCATTGATCGTCAGACCAGTTACATTCTGGTTTATCCTCCGGAGGAAGGGTTCCTGTGCTATGATGAACAGGTTCATAGAAAGTGGGCATCCTTGACGAACAGATTTACGGATGGGTATTTTCGATGTGAGATGTCCATTAATGATTACCCTAGATTTTGCTGTTCTGTACAGTCCTGTAATGCATTTAATCAACCCGATAGGAAACCTAAAGGTTCGCATTGTAGACCATAGAAATGATTTTTTTTTTCTATCAAAGGCCTTTTGAAAATCGAGACTGACGAGTGTCGTAAGGGGAAGATTAGGCGAAGTTTTCTATTGTACAATAATAATATTGCTTAACACCAACAAGTTCTAGATGATATTTTTACTGGAGTCGCACAGGATTGCCACTGCCCTATAATTTGTAGCAGTTGCGGTTTGATTCGGGATGCTATAATTTTTGTAAAGATTTTGCAATCTGTAATGAGAAATACTCCATTCCAAGTGGTCTTCTAATCTTCGGAATTAAAATATTAATTCCAGCAGTAAATTCTTCAGTTATGATTTGTGGGTTTCCCATAATCTCCTGGTCAATTTTAAGGAGATATTCTCCAAGTATATTCCACATTAATTGATAAAATTCATATGGTATTCCATCAGGACCAGGAGAGCGGTTACGTTGAGATTGGCGTAGTGCTGTGAAAATCTCCGCCGAGATAATACCACTTGCCAGCATAAATGCATCCCCTGCGGTCAGTCTGGGTGGATTTTGATGTAAGCTCCCATCTGTTTGCTCAATATTTTGTTGGACGTCGGAGAAAAATGTTGTGAAATACTTTGCAACAATTTGAAGGGTATCATCCATGTTCGACTGAGTGCAGTCATGCTCGTACCGAAGTTTAGTAATGGTATTTCGCTGCTCTTTACGCCTTTCTGTTAAAATACGGAACAGTGATGAACGTTCTTCTTCTATGACTGAGGGAATCTTTGCTCGAATACATTCACCGTTTAAATAATTTACCTGAATATTTAAAATTGCTTAACCTCTTTTTCATTTCGCCAAGGACATCGTCGCCATTTGCTTGCTTTTTCTGAAGTTCAAATAATAGTCTACCTCATAATAGAAGTTTAAAGTACTTATCCTCTCCCAGGCACGCTGTTTGGAAATTTGCTGGAAACACTTTCTTATAGCAGGTTTATCAACCTCGATTCACCAAGTGGTATGATATGGATATTACGACCTTTTACTGCGCAGCTTCATCCAAAGGGTTTCAAATTTGTTTCGCACATCTTGATCGTGATGGAGGGATGCGTTTAGTTTCCAATACCCGTGTTCATATATCGGTGGTTGTGACGTAGTTAAATATCTAAAATACAGCGCGTGATGGTCACTGAAAGATACTGGCACTACTGTGGAACTATGCATGCTATCTCTCATTCCTCGTGCTATATATGCCCTGTCTATTCTAGATGCTGATCCGGCACGATAGAAAGTAAATTGGACGTCGGTTCCTTGTTTAAGTTCCCACACATCATGGAGGTTAAATCCGTCTATGAGACTTATGAGGCTGCGGCAGTTGTTGAAAGCGCCGGTTTGATCTCGAGGGTTTAAAACACAGTTAAAAGCGCCTGCTAATATGATAGTATTGATAGGGCCCTGGAGAAAGTATCTGATGTCATCTTCAAATAAATGTTCTCTTGCCAGACGACCTTGTGATCCAGAAGGGGCGTAGACATTAACAATTAATGTGTCCTCACATTGCAGAGCAATTATTCTGCCACTCGGGTGTAACTCCACTTCCGAAACAATTAACCCTGGTCCGTAAACGACAGCAGTGCTTCGGAGTGATGGACCAACATTTGCTATGTATTCGTACCCACTCAACCAGTTCAAGTTTGGTTCATTTACTCCCTGAAGTATTAACATGTCAATATCATAAGTCCTGAAAAAAATCCTAAAGTAGAAAACGTGTCGTCAAACATATGATGCCATTGATATTTAATGTGGCAAAACAACGCAAGACACTCATATGCAAGAACAAAAGGATGAAGATGACATGCATCAGTATGTTTGAGTGCATTTTTAAACGACGATGAGCAATTATTTTAGGGGATCATTGGAGTGATGTTTTACTGGTGTGCACTTCCAGTGATTTACGACAACTACGTGATGCGCTTCCTGTTTGTGTGTAATATGATTTAACTTCTTCCCTCGCAGTGTTATTGTTGACAGTTTTTATGTGAAGAGCATGGGTGTCCTTAATGTTGGCTTTATCTGTGACCTTGGGTTTAGCTCCTGTTTGTGGAGGTAGGGCACTTCCATTGACGCCCCTGATTTTTTTTTTACTGACACTGATTGCAGCATCAGAGGTGGATGTAAACTCTGCCCCCAATGTAGTAGATAGGGTTTCCTGAACTATGTCTGTGCTTTGCGCGTGAAGTAATTAGGAGCGAACGGTATCGTTAGCTGGAGTGTGCTTCGAATGTACTGAGACTGTTGGGAAGCCTATTACTTGTGAGTGTTCTCGTTCTTCTTGTATGGCATCCTGAAATTCCATGTCTTCCGACCACGTAAATTAGGTTTTGGGTACGTCGGTAGTGACAGGTTCGTTAAGGCTAAATGTCCCGACATTTTGGTAAGAAAATATTCCAACAGATGGCAGCACAAACGAAGTGAAACCCCACGCAAGACATGGCACAAACCTAAAAGAATTGCTGAGTTTTAATTCACTGGCCGTGAAAGCCAATATACCATCTTTTTGGAAGCTGAATTTATTTTTTATTTTTTTCATGAAAGGGAGCTCCGATCTGCGATCTGAAAACTGCTATGTACTCTGTCTAGTGGCAGAAGTGAGATAAATTGATAGCTAATTTTTTAATTTCAAAAACAGAAAAGTTGCTGTTTTATTTTAAATATATGATTACAATATTTTTTTTTAAAGCGGGTAATAAGAAAGTTGTGTTATATTCACTGATTCCAAAGCCGTATCGAAAACCTAAATCGGTTGAATAGAATCGTACTTGGAACAAAAGGCGTGGTAGCCTATACTAGAACAAGGTCGGTGAGAGCGGGGGGAGGGGAGCATAAGTCAAGTAAGAGGGCGATGACCTTACCTGACGGTATGGGATTCCTGAGCATCTAGTCCAATGTTGTGATTGACTGTGACAGTGATGGCTAGTTCTGAATTATTGTCCAGTTCTGGATATTTCTGAGTGATCCTTTGATATCATACCAGTTTGTACTTACGACTTCTAGTTTTCTACGTTGTTTTTCCTGTTTTAGTTCATTGATCCCTTTAATTACTTTTTAATTAATTTATTTTACTGCAACAGTATTCTTTTTAGTGTCGTTAGGTGGTCTATTTTCGGCAATTTATTTTTGGGACAGTATCTCTGGTAGAACAGATACATGTACGATTTACATATAGGTACGACTGATGGAGAGTATTACGGTCATCAAGTACAGTTAGTTTTACATTTTAGGTGAAAAATGGAGCCACCACCAAAACCGATTCAAGAAGGACTGGCATGCAAAACGAAATGTATTATCAATTTAAATTAGCGTCGCGAAATTAAATTGTTCAAAGGAATAGAATTTCACTCCTGGCGCGAATTAAATTTAGTAACAGAATTTTAATTTCGCTGCAGGGTCGAAATAAAATTCATTAGTCTTTTAATTTCGCTTCCGATGCGAAATACAATGCATTACTGACTTTTAATTTCGTTCCCGGTGCGAAATAAAATTCGTACCTGACTTTAAATTTCGCTCCCAGCGTGAAATATAATCCGTTACAGATTTTTAATTTCGTTCCCGGCTACAACCAGAGATTTTAAATTTTGCTCCTGGCGTGAAATAAAATTCATTAAAGACTTTTCATTTCGCTCCTGGCGTGAAATAAAAACCGTTAGTCTTTTAAATTCGCTTGCGGCGCGAATTAAAAATCATTACAGACTTTCAATTTCACTCCGGGCACGAAATAAAATTCGTTACAGACTTTCAATTTCGCTCCCGGCTTGAAATAAAATTCATTACAGACTTTTAATTTCGCTCCCGGCTCGAAATAAAATTCTTTACAGACTTTTAATTTTGCTCCTGCCCTGAAATAAAATTCGTTATAAGACTTTTCATTTTGCTCCTGGCACGAAATGAAGACCGTTACAGTCTCTTAATTTTGCTCCCGGCGCGACATAAAAATTTTAAACGACTGTTAATTTTGGTCCTGGTATGACGAAAATTGCCGGCCCCATGGTGTTGGGGGTAGCGTGCCTGCCTATCACCTGGAGGGCCCGGGTTTGATTCCCGGCTCCGTTAGTGATTTTAGAAACGGACGTGTGGGTTGGAACGGTGTGCACTCAGCCTCGAGAGTAGCTGTCTGAAAGCCACGAAAACCAAGATTAACGGCCGAGGGAACCCGATGCGCTGAGCAATATCTGCAGAGGGCTGGGCAGCGGTCAGTTTGTCCCTTCATGGGATGTAGTGCCACGGTTTATTTTAATGACACAAAATTCCCAATCACCATTTAGTTTTGCCCCTGGCGTGAATTTAAAATGCATGGAACATTTCATTTCATGTCTGAAATTAAATCTGGTCTGGCATGCGAAACAAAATGGCTGTGGACGCGTAAACATTTTAATTTCGCCGTGAGCGCCATATTCGGGTGAGAAATGAAATTGATTGTCAGCGCAAAAATTAAAATGGAAGCAGAATTTAATTCAAAGCACAATAACATAGTGAAAGGCGACGCAAAACTAATTGCAGTGCGAAACGAAATACTGTACGTGGCACAGGGGTTTGTTTTCGTGCCATGGTCAGTATAAATGTGCTGAGGGTAAGAAGGAAGTAGTAAGGAATGCCAAGCCCCCCCCCCCAGGAATTTCCGGAAGTATAAGAATACAGAATGTAGAAATGAGAGGAATGACCCCTCACCCCTGTTGTTCAAGTAACGCCCCTCCGAAACAGAACTCCATATACGCCGCTGGTACTACCACAGACGATTTACTGTTATTTGTAACTCTTCAGTCAGTCAACACTAATTTTCCCGATAACTGGGTGAGGCACAACGTATATAAGATGTACGTAACACTCCTGGAAAAAAAATTACATGTATTAGACTTAAGATCACTAAAATTGCTGCATTATAATAGTGACCATAAACTAATACATGTAATGTTTTCCATGAGCATTGTTTACATATTACTGTACAGTATATACATTGTACCACGCCCAGTTATTGGGCAAATTAGTGTTGACTGACTGAAGAGTTACAACTGACAATTTGTATTGTAATTGGAGTTCGTCACTTATCTTGAATGTCTGTCCGCACAGCACATTCGTCTTCTTGTTCGCTATGGAACAAGTAGAGGTACTTGTTGCCCCATTGTACACGAAGTATTGAACCCATGTACCATTGGTTCAAGGGGTCGAATCCATGTTTAATTGGTAAGAGAAAGAAGAAAAAATACAGTCTTTAGTAGAACATGGAAGATTTTATGCAAGAGGACGGATATAATGTTGTGTAAGAATAAGGCTCCAGGTGGCCAGGAAATGATATCATGCGTGACGCACCGATAGGGAGCCGGTCACGACTATTAATAGAACGATCAAAACTTTCCACGTGAGTGAGCGAGAAGAGGTTTCGGAAATTGAGCTTACGCAGCAATAAAATGGCAACCTCGCAGTTGTGCAAGAGGAAGAATAATTAGATTTAAGCCATTTGCGAGAATATAATTAACAAAAGAAAGACATCATTGTGAATCATTTCGGAATAGAGATTTTTGTGTGGAGAAAGATGTTATAATAATTGCCCAGGAAAGAAGTGCAAACGCGGCATTACGCAATTAAAAGTTCCCCAAGTCCCGAGGTGGTAGGGATTAAAAATCAACTGTAACACCCACATATCTGAAGACGAAATTTTATTTAATATCTCGGAATTGTACGATCGATTTTTATGTGCAAAAAAGTCAGATTACGTTTAGAAAACGAGCTTTCCAGAGATATAATTTTCAAAAGTGTGCGACTATTGCTTCAAAAGTTAGTTATGAAAAAGACGTGGATTTTATCTTTTTGTCGCCGATTTGTATAAAGGCCCTGGCAGAGCCAGACCAATCATGCAGTTTCCGACAGCCCGAGGGGGGCGTCAGGCTACATCACATAGTATATGCAGTTTCCGACAGCCCGAGGGGGGCGTCAGACTACATCACATCGTATATGCAGTTATCAGTCAGCCCAGGGGGCGTGACGTTGGAGCATCACCATCATGCAGTTTTAGTCCGTCCAGGGGGCGTGACGCTACATCACATCGCAAATGCAGTTTACAGCAGGCCTCGTGGGGAGGTGCTGCATCACAGTGTCCAGGTCATAGTACGAGAAGTATCATCATAGTATCGCCGAGTGAAGACTTAGAAAAATCCTAGTACAGGATTTAGTTCAGCAAGCGTCAGTCTTTATAGTGAAAGTTCCGTATTACAGTCCAAGTTAGGCTGCGAACTTAAAGAACAGGCGATAGATCTTCAAATAACAGTTCAGTTAAACGACCGAAAGTATCGTAACGTTTTGAAGTACCAACGATCGTGAAACAAACATTTCTAGCAAAGTTAAGGAACCCGATCAGGGTCGAACGAAATAAGTAACGCCTAGTGTACCGACAAGATAGGGACTAGAGCGAAGAATAATAAGAAGTGAAAATTTAATCCAAGACGTTGTCTAACAGGAGACAAACGAACAGTAAAAGCATTAAGCTACGAAACTAAGGAATAGCAGTAAATGATAGGGAATCATAGGTCACCGATAAAGTATTCGAGAGGCCGTAAACAGGACAGACTGTATCTAGACAAACTAAATAGTGTCTAGAAAGAAACGACTTCGAGCTAGTAAAAATAGAAGCCGAATAGTCAGAAAACCGGATCTGAAGAATAGCCGTTCCAGGGAGGGGTAGATTGATCGAGACTTTCATCATATTGCCAGATAGGGAGCCGACGTCTAAGAGTTTCACCCTTGGAAACGGGGAAGAAAGAAATCACGTGTGTAAGGCAAAAATCAAAGCCTCAGTGATTAAAAGCAGTGTAATGTAAATATAGTAAAATCTGTTTTAGTGTAATAATTTTTAGTGAATTTATTTGTGTATTATAAAAGAATACAAAAGTGTATTCAATATGTTACCAGTGTTTAAGGTAAATAATGTGTATGTGTATCAAGAAATGTCATTGTGTGAAATGGGATTAATCAAGATGGCTTAAACACATTAAGTGGGCAAAAATGAAACATCGCTGGAGAATTCGGTCGGTGACCGTAACATCATGTGAGTAACCATTTCATTATGTTACGTGTTGGGGTAGATTTGCGTACAATCCACCTGAGAATGAAAGAATAGGGATGCTTTTGAATAACAAATAACAGAAAAATAGCGCGATCTGAACGATAAAATTGAAAAGTATAAAATAAGTATGTGAAATAAATAAATAAATCCCTTGGGAAAATGTATGAAATAAAATATCAGTGTAATTGATAAATGATTTAATTATGTGAAAGCAAAAGTAATAATAATAATAACAATTATATAAATGAATGAAGATTATGATGAATTATAGAAAAGTAGTAGCTTATGAGCTCTTTTAAAAGAAGTAATACATGTTGTGAACACATGTTATTAAGATAAAGCGATTATTGTCACGGGAGAGGATTAATATAAAATTGAGATGTAGATCAGATGTTGATTTTGAATTATCAGTTCTTTGAAAGGCAACTTGGCAGTAATGTATAAGCGCCATGTAGCGCATTGAAGTAATTTGTCACGCTAGGAAGGCGTTGAACCTAAATATACTTGATAAATTAATTATGAGGGGCAGTTGGTCGTGGTAATTGAACTATGGTAAGTCCTCTAAATAGTAATGTGATCACGAGGCCATGTGTGTAATGTGTTGTAAAAGGGTGCGAAATATTTATTGTATTATGAGCGCGGGTGTAAGGTAAAGAGGCCTGCTATAAGTCGCTAATGTTATTAGTCCTCTATAACTACACAGAGTATACATTGTTCACTTACATCTTCGGCCCTATCTATACCAGCTATTTGTAAACAGGGCAAAATGCTTCTTTGGCATTATTATTACCATGTTAGGAGTGGCCTAACTATCACCTGGCAGTAGGTATAAAATGCACCCGACGTCAGGCTGGGGCGACAGGCTGGTTGGTTTATTCTTCGTCGCAACTGATGGATCATGACAACCTCATCTGTATTGGTAAATGCTAGGACGTCCCCCGGAAGCGACGTGCGTCGGCCTCGTCTGACTGCAGGGCATGGAGAGGGCTACTGGATCAAGAGCGGAATCAGAGTTCACCGCTACGTATTGCTACGTTGAACATCGGAACTCTTACAGGACGAAGCCGAGAACTAGCAGATATGTTCAAAAGACGGAAAGTGGACATTGCCTGCATTCAAGAAACTCGCTGGAGAGGACAGAAATCTCGTGAAATAGGAGATGGATACAAGCTCATCTACCATGGGACAAGCAACCGAAATGGGGTTGCTGTTGTTGTTTTTGCCAACTTAAGGGATCAGGTAGCCGAGGTCAATCGACAGTCAGACCGCCTCATGACTGTCATCATAGATATGCCATCTTGTCGCTTACACATCATTAGTGCATATGCCCCACAAACTGGCTGTGATGAGAGTGAGAAAGAAAGGTTTTGGCAAGAACTCCAGGATCTTGTCTTGTTGTGCCCAGAGGAGGAGTTCTTACTCGTATGTGGTGACTTAAATGGACATGTTGGTCAAAATAAGAATGGTTATAGTTGTCATGGTGGAAATGGCTATGGTAGACGAAATGATGACGGATGCCGAGTCCTTAACTTTGCAGAAGCAAACAGCCTTCTCATAAGCAACATTTTCTTTAAGAAGCGCACCAGTCATCTCGTAACATACGCCAGTGGTGACAGCAGAAGCCAGATCGACTTTGTACTGCTACGGCGATGTAACTTCCGAACAGTCTTAGATGTGAAGCTTATACCTTCCGATTGTGTTGCCACCCAACACAAACTACTCATTGCAGACCTGAGGATCAGTAAGCGCAGAATAGGTGGATGTACAAGAGTCTCAACAAAAGTAAAGTGGTGGAAACTACGCGACCAGAAATCAGCATTGGTTAACAGTATAACATTTCCTCTTGTCATTCCAAATTCCATCGACACCACATGGACTGATCTCTGTGAGTCAGTGACTACTGCTGCAGCAGAAACATTGGGTACCACAAAGCCAGGGCGTCGCCTTATTGACAAGCAGACATGGCTATGGACAGATCAGGTACAAGATAAGGTCCGTGATAAGAAGAACGCATATAAAAGCTGGCTTTCTCTAAAGACAGACGTGAGCAGAGAAAGGTACGTCACTGCTAAACGAGAGGCAAAGAAAGCTGTGGCTGAAGCAAGAGCCAACCACTACAACAACCTCTATCTTAACTTGGACACCAAAGATGGTGAAAAGGATATTTACCGTCTGGCCAAAGCCCGAGCAAGAACTGCAAGGGATATTGAACACTATGTGTGCATAAAGAGCAAGGAAGGCCAAAGACTACACAACAAACATGCTATTCTCAAGCGATGGAAAGAGCATTTCGAGGAGATCTCAAACATAGAGTTTCCGCATCCAACAATCCCAGAAGGTGTCCCAACTAGTGGGCCTATCCCCCAAATCACTCCACAGGAAGTTACCACTGCCCTAAAAAGCATGAGAAACCATAAATCTCCTGGGCCAGACAACCTCCCTGCTGACTTCTGGAAACTTCAAGAACTGCAATCTACTGCGATAGATTGGCTTCTTACCTTTTTCAATGCCATATTGGACTCTGGCCACATCCCTATTAACTGGGCTACAAGCATTACAGTACCGATTTTCAAGAACAAAGGAGACCCAGCGGAATGTTCAAACTATCGCCCAGTACGTCTTCTCTCACATACAATGAAGATCTTTGAGAGGATTCTTGATCGACGCCTACGTGCCATCACCGAAATCAGCTCCAACCAGTGCGGGTTTGTCAAGGGGGCTGGAACCGCTGACGCCATCTTCGCAGCACGGTTACTGATAGAGAAGCACAGTGAGAAAAGAAAGCCTCTGCATATTGCCTTTCTTGACCTTGAAAAGGCCTTCGATCGTGTTCCTCATGAGTTGATTTGGTATGCGCTCCGCAACCATGGTGTGCCAGAGTCATTTGTAAATGTGGTCAAGATGTTATACACGAACACAAGCAGTAGAGTTCGTTGTGCTGTTGGCACCTCGGAAAACTTTCCTGTAAATGTCGGCGTCCACCAAGGCTCAGCACTATCACCGTCCCTTTTTGTTCTTGTGATGGACACCATCACTCGTGACCTGCAACGGAATGTTCCTTGGACCCTTCTGTATGCAGATGATATAATGGTTGCAGATGACACCCGAGAAAAACTCCAATATCAAGTTGAAGATTGGAATAACCGACTCTCCCAGTACGGCCTATGTCTGAATGTGAAAAAGACGGAGTATCTGGAGTTAAACCCAAGCGACGGTACCATTCAAGTCGCTGGACAAAATCTAGTCAAGACAGAATGCTTCAGGTACCTTGGATCTCGTCTTCAGAGTGATGGCAACTTCAATGATGAAGTAAGAGCCAGGGTAAACGCAACCTGGTTGCGGTGGAAGGAGGTCACGGGTGTGCTTTGCGACAAGAAAATGCCACTTCGTCTCAAATCGAAAATATATCGGACAGTGGTACGGCCAGTTGCGCTGTTTGGAGTTGAATGTCGACCATCCGACAAAATTTCAGAACGTCGCCTGCACGCCATGGAAATGAGAATGCTCCGTTGGACAATGGGCATCTCCCTTATTGACCATGTCAGAAACGACACAATTCGGGAGCAAATGGGTGTCGCCCCAATTGTGGACAAAATGAGAGAGAAACGGCTCCGATGGTATGGCCATGCCCTGCGTGCAGCGCCTGATACTGTTAATAACTCTGTCCTTCACTTTGAGGTGGAAGGCCTACGGCCCAGAGGACGACCGAAGCAGCGTTGGCAAGACACAATAAATGGTGATTTAAAAATTACCGGCCTAAATCCAGCTGACGCACAAAACCGGACAAAATGGAGGTCAATGACCAAAAAAGCGGACCCTGCACCAGCGGGACAACGCTAGGAAGAAGAAGAAGAAGAAGAAGAAGTATGGGATATGGTTCCCGAGGCAGTTGAAAGAATCGAACCCAGATTCGTCTATGTGAAGCCCCTGAATATTTGTTGTTATATTTAATTATTCTTACCCACCAATGAGGACACTTCATAATTAACAAGATGTTCAGTAAAGAACATATAGCCTACTTTCTCCTAAATGCATGGGTATTGTTATAACTCTTTGTCCTTTTCAAGGAGTATAATTGAATGTTGGTTGTAGTAGCTTGTTGAAATACAACGTGCTATAGGGATATTAAACATGAATATGAGGTGCCCTTTGCTAGTGTTACCTCTGTAAAAAAACATTCAATTCGGTTTCACCGTGTTTGAATTGATCTGGGGAATGGATTTGCACACATACATGGCCGCTATTTGCAAACTATTGGGCTGATGACCTTGTAGTCAGTCATAAGATGCTTTCCACAAAAAGGCATGTTGTTGCAAAATCCGGTAGAGATCAAATTATTAGGATGGTCGAAATTTGATTTAAGCTTTTAACATTTGGGTGGCCGTCATTCCGTTTCCGTCAAGATGGCGGCGATATAAAACATGAGACTGAGGTGCCTTTTGCTAGTGATACCTCTGTACCAAATTTCGTTCAATTCGGTTTCACCGTGTTTGAATTGATAGGGGGAATCGATTTGCACACATACTTGGCCACCATCTGCAAACTATTGGGCTGATGATCTAGCAGTTTGGTCAGAATATGCTTCCCACATAAAGATTTGTTGTTGCAAAATTTGGTAGAGACTAGATTATTAGGTTGGTCGTAATTACATTTTAGCCTTTAACATTTGGGTGGCCGCGATTACGTTTCCCTCAAGATGGCGGTGATATAAAACATGACACTGAGGTGGCCCTTTCTAGTGCTACCTCTGTACCAAATTTCGTTCCATTCGGTTTCACCGTGTTCGAATTAATAGGGGGAATCGATTTTCTCACAAGATGGCCGCCATCCGCAAAATATTAGGCTAATGACCTATTAGTTTGGTCAAAGGATGCTCCCTCCATAATGGTATGTTGATGCAAAATTTGTTAGAGATCGGATGATTAGGTTAATCGTAATTTGATTTAAGCTTTGAATATTTGTATGGCCGCCATTACGTTTCCATCAAGATGGCGACGATATAAAACATGGCACTGAGGTGCCCTTTGCTAGTGCTACCTCTGTACCGAATTTCATTCCATTCGGTTTCACCGTGTTCGAATTAATAGGGGTAATCGATTTTGACACAAAGATGGCCGCCATCCGCAAACTATTAGGCTAATGACCTATTAGATTTGTCAAAAGATGCTTCCTCCTCAAGGGTATGTTGTTGCAAAATTTGGTAGAGATCGGATGATTAGGTTAGTCGTAATTTGATTTAAGCTTTGAACATTTGTGTGGCCGCCATTACGTTTCCGTCAAGATGGCGGTGATATAAAACATGACACTGAGGTACCCTTTGCTAGTGCTACCTCTGTACCAAATGTCATTCCATTCGGTTTCACCGTGTTCGAATTAATAGGGGTAATCGATTTTGACACAAAGATGGCAACCATCCGCAAACTATTAGGCTAATGACCTATTAGATTTGTCAAAAGATGCTTCCTCCTCAAGGGTATGTTGTTGCAAAATTTGGTAGAGATCGGATGATTAGGTTAGTCGTAATTTGATTTAAGCTTTGAACATTTGGGTGGCCGCCATTACGTTTCCGTCAAGATGGCGGCGATATAAAACATGACACTGGGGTGCCCTTTGCTAGTGCTACCTCTGTACCAAATTTCATTCCATTCGGTTTCACCGTGTTCGAATTAATAGGGGCAATCGATTTTCACACAAAGATGGCCGCCATTCGCAAACTATTAGGCTAATGACCTATTAGATTTGTCAAAGGATGCTCCCTCCATAAAGGTATGTTGTTGCAAAATTTGGTAGAGATCGGATGATTAGGTTAGTCGTAATTTGATTTAAGCTTTGAACATTTGTGTGGCCGCCATTACGTTTCCGTCAAGATGGCGGCGATATAAAACATGACACTGGGGTGCCCTTTGCTAGTACTACCTCTGTACCAAATTTCTTTCCATTCGGTTTCACCGTTTTCGAATTAATAGGGGCAATCGATTTTCACACAAAGATGGCCGCCATCCGCACTCTATTAGGCTGATGACCTATTAGTTTGGTCACAGGATGCTGCCCCCATAAAGGTATGTTGTTGCAAAATTTGGTGGAGATCGGATGATTAGGTTAGTTGTAATTTGATTTAAGCTTTGAACATTTGTGTGGCCGCCATTACGTTTCCGTCAAGATGGCGGCGATATAAAACATGACACTGAGGTGTCCTTTGCTAGTGCTACCTTTGTACCAAATTTCGTTCAATTTGCGCTCACCGTGTTCGAATTGATAGGGGGGACAGACATTCAGAGTACACACTCACGCACACACACACACACACACACAGAGACTCACACACACACATACCCACACACAGACAGACACACTTTTTTTCGCCCTGTAGTGATCTCATAAGTCTACTTTCATTTCTTGCAAAAATCGAAAGTAGGCTAATAAATGCCGAGTTTAAGAGAATAGGTCTTGTGAACCTAAATATGTTGTTAAAATAAGTAAACTGAAAGCCTTGCTTGTTCAAAGAACTACATTAAGAAACAGCTGTATAAAGCCGAGGGTAGCTTGCCTCTGGTGGGCGAGACTTTGAAGTTCCTGCTCCGTGACAATAAATCACACTAAGTGGCCAAAGCCAGACCCTTGCCCTTGATGTTTTGTGGTAGGCCGTCTGTTTGAAGTTATAGCCCAACAAAGTGTTTTAGAGTTTGTTTTAACGACCCGGTCTTCGAACCGAGGTTCTTTTAGATGAAGATTACCGCTTGCAAGTTCAGATCGTTGCTTTCTTATGAGATAATGGTCTTTTAAGACAGATAATAATAAATCCCTAATGTAATGTTATAATTATGATGTAGTGATTCACGAGTTTAGGGAAGGCAATTAGATTCCGGGAGTGATCTTAATTTTTGACGTGTTCAAGTAGTCTTCTATAACTCGGGAGTACGCAAGTGTTTCCCAATCACTGTAGTGAATTGTTGACTTGAGAGAGAGGTGGTAACATGAGAACATTGTGAAAGCCAAAAAAATTAAGTAAAGGAGTAACAGTACTTTAATAAGAATTATATTTTTTTTATTATAAAATACTCATATAATAGGAAGTGATGTGTGGTAAAAGAATAACACAGTGTATTAAAAAGTATCGAGCCTATTGGAGCTCTTGATTTTATTGAATTTTAAAAGGACACTATATGGAAGTGAAAAGTAATATGAATTTGTTGGTTTATGAGAAACCATTTATTATGATTTAATCTTTGTTTATTATGTATTCCTTGTTCACTCTGAACAAGTATGAATTATGGGTCAGTATTTTATTTGTTTAATTTGTTGTAGCGCCATATATTTGAGTAATTAAATGTTTTATAGTAGGAGTTGATTTTGTTTATTTTTTTGGAAGTGTATCCTCTATTTAATCCAAAATGTGTAGGTCACAGAGTGGGAGAACATACCATAACCCCGATAATCCCGATTTGAGCATTGCTGGCATACTGTGATTTGCATATTTCATGCTGAATGGGCACAGTATTGCGTTATGAACGTCAGAGAGGGCCATCCACGAGTCCGAGGTGCAGTCAACGACGATAGTGATGTTGATCCCATAGCACTGACTTTCTCCTACACTGGAGTGATGACCATTGTATGACTAACGTTGCTGTTGCAGCCCAGCAGTTTGTGCAGGTGGTGTACGGTAAGACTGCTACTGCTGCCAACGTCAGGACTTTGAACATCGCTCCGAACATAATTTCACTCTCGAAACGAATACATTTTAATTTCAACAACGAAATGAAATGTTCCATGCATTTTAAATTCACGTCGGAGGGCGAAACTAAATACCGTTTGGGAATTTTATTTCACGCAGGGAGCGAAATTCAAAGTCTATAACCGAGTTTTATTTCGCGCCGGGAGAGAGTATGTAACAAATTTTATTTCGCACCGGAAGCGAAGTTAAAAGTCTGTATTGAATTTGATTTTGCGCCGCGAGCAAAATTAAAAGTCTGTAATGAATTGTATTTCATTCCGGGAGTGAAATTAAAAGAGTGCAACGAATTTTATTACGCACCGGGAGCGAAATTAAAAGTCTGTATCGAATTTTATTTTGCGCCGCGAGTGAAAATAAAAATCTGTAATATTGTATTTCGCGCCGGGAGCGAAATTAAAAGATTGTTACAATTTATTTATTTTGCGCCGGAAGTGAAATTTATTCAATTGCACAATGTAATTTCGCGTTGCTATTAAGTTTCGCGTAGGTTTTGGTACGTCATTTCGCTTCGAATTAAGTTTCGCTTCGATTTAATTTCCCGCCGGCAATCATTATCATTTCGCTCCCGAGTATCGCGCTCACGGCGAAATTAAAATATATTCGCCCCCACAGCCATGCATTTCGTTTCGCATGCCAGCCCTGATTCAAGGGCATACCACTAAATCCCAGGTGGGATTGCGACTAAGTACTGTACCAAGAAAAAGAAGCCAGGCCCTAAAAAAACCTCTACACACACATAAGATTTTTCCCCCTAGTTTATATTTGAAATTATATATTTCTTTACGCTTGCATTAGAGAATGTGTTAAGTACTGAGCAGTTTTGATTTCACTTTTATTTAACTGTACAAGTTGGATGACTAAACGTCACCCCACAATCTGCAAGCTACATGGCTGAACAGCGGTTGCTTGGTAGGCCAAGGCCCTTCAACGGCTGTCGCACCACGGGTTTAGTGTTGTTTTTTTTTTTACTTCTAATATATAAGTGCAAGAGTACAAGATCACGAACTATTCAGTGACAACTTTTTTCAGAGCAGCAAGTTCGAATTCAAATGGAAACATGCGTTGTGTGGAAAAGTAAGACGTAGCCATTGTGAAAATGGAAAATTGGTCTCCGTAAATACTGACGGCAGTCAAGCACCATGTTCTCTAGGTGCAAGCGTCCTGCATAAATGTCCACTTCCTTTGTACGCTCACATAAAACTAAGAAAAGTCCCAGCAGAGCTTGTGTATTGGCGTATTGAACGAAAGAAAAGGTAAGGAACTGCAACAATGTTTCTTACAGCAGATGTTTATTGCCATTCAGAAATTCCTTCTTATTTTATGATTTTTTTCCTAGGAAACTGTCATCAGTCAAACATCTCTCATTGACTAGTTCAACACCTGTCAATCAACCTACCATTGTGGTTGTACCTGAAGTTCAGTTGTGTCTTGTGTTTCCCAGGGTTTTCCACACTCCCTCCATGTAAATGCCGAGATAGTACCTTACTTGAAGACTCAGGGCACCTGCCCCATCCCTGACTCTAATACAGTAACACACATAGTCAACTACACGGGACTGATGACCAAGATATCCCGAGTCCCTACAAGAACAAGAACAAGAATGTTTGAGGACGTAAGAAAAGTATCTGTACGAACACATTGCGTCAACGTTACATAAGCGTGACATTACTATAATTTTATTGCTCAGATATTGTTCCACGCCTAGGCACTTTTACATGTAACTCGCCGAACTACAATATTCGTCAAATCGGCGTGTTCATCGTTTTCTTTGCGCAAGAGATCTTGTGAAGCCGCGCAGCTACTCCTACCATCCTTTTCAAAACAATTCCCAAACTAATGCTGACGATTCCATTCACCCGATTTTATTTATGAAAATGGATTGGAATCAGGAAATAAATCTCCGTTTTCATATTACCAGGCTTTTTTTAAATATTTTAAGCACACATTTAAAAAAAAAGCTAGTAACGTCTTTGTTTTTCACATTTTGGAAAATGCATTGAATTGATATCAATTATATTGCACTCTAGTATACATAGTGGGTTTGACATCGCAAATACGAGCTTCCATTCAAAAGAAAACTTAAAAGATAAAATGTCTCACTTTGGTGCTGCTACGTGGTTTCAGAATTACAAACTAAAAATCGGCACATTTGCCTTAATAGTATCTGGCTGCTGCACAGACTGCTGTGTTGCTTGATGGCGTGTCCCTTCCCCGTGCTGTCCGATCGTGACGTCACAGTTCCCTCTTCATTGCTATGTAAAAGTAGTCAGAGATGTTTCAGCTACGTTATCTGATGTTTGAGTTACTTCCGCAATGCTATATGTGTTTGTAGAATGGGGCCTGTTATGAAGGGCCTCTGATATGGCTGGATATTCAGGGGAAAGTACTGCAGTTTCCATGTCCGTAGTGTTGCTCCCATCAGACTCACCCAGCACCGTGCTGTAGGTTTGTTGTCTGACATGAAGTACTGGGCGATTCCTTCTATTCGGACATTCTATTTGTAAGTGGGAGGTTTCTTTACAATAAAAGCAATACTTAGCTTGTCCTTCATATGTTAACAGAACTTTATAATCATTGACTGTCAAATATGATGGAATGGAGTATTTAAGTTCAATTGTTACAATACGTATGCCATTACTTACAGCAGAAAATTCGTATAGGCCTACTTCATTCCAGCACTCGTTCCGTATGTCCTTGACAACTCCATACGTAGAAAGCACGCGGGAGAGCCTTTCGTTGTTGACTTCGGGAGATAGATTAAACAGACACGCACGCGTTTTGTCAAAGAGTCTGCAGCAGTGATCGTTATCTTTGTGGTGTTACCGCTAACTAGCCGGAAGGATTTAACACCTTCATGTCGAGATAATATGTTTTCATAAAGTAAGGTGGTCACTAATTTAATGTACACTGAATTTTCCCCGTTGTCTAGTTGATTCGCTAGTACTTGATCTCTATTAAGCTTCAGGTCGTTTGCTATCCACCGAGGCCTATGTACTGTATTTCAAGTGGTGTCGGTCTGTTGATCCTTTCTTCAAAAGCGCATTTAATAGTGTTTTTCCGGACATTCGCCGTTTTTACAAGTTCAACAAGAAGTTCCGTGACGAACTAAAGAGCCTAGGCCTTTTCTTAAATTTTAAGATTCATGCCCATGAATAATCTATGTGGAACTATCTAAGTTAATGACGAAATTAAGTTGGTAATATCAAAATTTCTAATTAGTTCGAAATATACCTGGCATAATGTAGCCTAATAGGGCACAACAGTTGGCAGCCCTGGTGACTTAATATATTCTTAGTTCCATCTCTTAACTTACAGAATACAAAATGTTGTTGATGTTCAATGGATAACATGGACGTTACATGCAGTTAGATATTGGATCTATCAGCGCGCGTAAAATCAGGTTGGCAGGAATGTCATGCATGCGTTGGTCAGAAATAATCTGAATAAATATGATCTATTGTTGTGCCAATTTTGGATGAAATCCATTTGTTTGTATAGAAGTTACATGCATTTTAGAATTGAACCTATCATCAGGCTTAGAATCCTGTTAGCAGCATTGGCATAATATTAGTTACTCCAAATTAATCTAGAATGTCAGGTACTATACGTGTGCAAAGTTTAGAGTTGTTGGCTTGCATACTTCTTATATATTGATATTAGGGTAAAAAATAGAGACGGCAATTATCAACAGTTGGCAGCCCTGGTTGCTCTTAAGAATACGCATAGTGATATCCGTTTATGTACACATAGTACATACGAAAATTGGTTGGACTCCAATTGTTAGTATAGAGGTTACATGTATTTACAATTAGTTCCGTGAAGAACTATACAGCCTATTTTCATATATCCTACTTATATTAATTGCCTCTATCTACATACAAAATTTCAGTTTTATTGCTGTAATACAGTAGATTCGTAGATACTGAGAACCGACTAAATATTTCGGATGGTCGCCATGTTGGATTTTATATATGTAGGTCCTAGAGTTATGTACTGTTACATGAATATTATTGTGTACGTGTAGCATTCAAACTTCAATCGCATGATTAGGACACAAGAAGTAACAAGGAGATTTTAAAATTTCCCACAGCTGCCATCTTGTGGTTATGGAAACAATTGAAATAAATTAGATGTCAGTGGATTAACATTCATAAAAGGATTTACTCTACCAAGTTTCACTGCACTCGGATGGTGAAATTGCGGGAAAGGTCCATGTGACTATTTATACTTCGCGTCGCCGCCATGTTGGATTTGTGATCACCAGGTTATTTAAAGTCCTATAGGTGAACTTAAGTTCAAAGCCCCTATGAACATTAAACAAGTAGTTCTGTGAAGAACTATACAGCCTATTTTCATATATCCTACTTATGTTAATTGCCACTATCAACATACACAATTTCAGTTTGATTCCTGTAATAGATTCATAGATATTGAGAACCGACTAAATATTTCGGATGGTCTCCATATTGGATTTTATATATGTAGGTCCTAGAGTTATGTACTGTTAGACTACATGCAGATTATTGTGTACGTGTAGTATTCAAACTTCAATCGCATAATTAGGACACAAGAAGTAACAAGGAGATTTTAAAATTTCGCACAGCTGCCATCTTGAGGTTACGGAAACAATTGAAATAAATTAGATGCCAGTGGATTACCATTCGTATAAGGATTTACTGTACCAAGTTTCACTGCACTCGTATGGTTAAATTGCGAGAAACGTCCATGTGAATATTTATACTTCGCGTTGCCGCCATGCTGGATTTGTGATCACCAGGTTATTTAAAGTCCTATAGGTGAACTTAAGTTCATAGCCCCTATGAACATTAATGAATTCAGTTTGATTGCTATAATACATTCGTAGATATTCAGAGCCGTCTACATATTTCGGATGGTCGCCATGTTGGATTGTTAAATGTATAGGCCATAGAGTCATGTACCATTAAAGGAAAATTACTGCGTAGGTTCATTATTCAAACTTTCACTTCGATCGCATGACTACATCACAAGAAATAAAAACTTAATTTTAAAATTCGCACAGCCGCCATCTTGAGGTTTTGTAAACAATTGAACTAAATTAGATACCAGTGCATTACAATGTGTATAAATATTTCCTGTACCAGATTTCAGTGCGTTTGGAACATTAACTCGCGAGAAAGGTCTATTTAAAATTTTCAAATTCTCTTGGCCGCCATGTTCGTTATGTAGTTAACCGGTTTTTGAAAGTCTTTATCTCCGTACGAAATTTCAGGGAGATACCGCTAATAGTTTCAGAGATATAGAATGCCAGTGAAATATTTCGCACATCCGCCATCTTGTGGTTATGTAAACAAATGAACAAAGTTAGATGTCGGTGAATTACAATGTATATAAACATATACTGTACCACGTTTCATTGCGTTTGGTTGGTTAAATAGCGAGAAACATCTATTTTAAAGTCGCAACTTCGCTCGGCCGCCATGTTGGTTTTGTAGTTACCAGGTTTTCAAAGGTTACAAAGGTGAACTTACAGTAGTTCCCTTTATCACCATACAAAATGTCAGGGTAATATCGGTAATAGTTTCGGAGATATTGAATGCTGGTGAAATATTTCGCACAGACGCCATGTTGGATTGATGAGTCGTAACAAAATTGGAGGGCACGGTCGGGGTCATCCGGAATAGTGCTATGAACTTACCGAGTTTCATTGAAATCGTTCCAGACGTTTAGATTTTATTAGGGGGGGACACACACACGAATCACACACACACACACACGCACACACACACGGAAAAAAGGTGATCTCATAAGCCTATTTTTTCAAAATTGGAAATAGGCTAAAAATCAGTTTGATTGCTATAATAGATTCGTAGATATTCAGAGCCGTCTAAATATTTCGGATGGTCGCCATGTTGGATTGTTAAATATATAGGCCATAGAGTCATGCACCATTAAAGGAAAATTATTGCATAGGTTCATTATTCAAACTTTCACAGTGATCGCATGATTACGACACAAGAAATAAAAACTTAATTTTAAAATTCGCAAAGCCGACATCTTGAGGTTATGTAAACAATTGAACTAAATTAGATACCAGTGTATTACAATGTGTATAAACATTTCCTGTACCAGATTTCATTGCGGTTGGAACATTAAATCGCGAGAAAGGTCTATTTAAAGTTTTCAAATTCGCTTGGCCGTCATGTTCGTTTTGTACTCAACCGGTTTTTGAAAGTCCTACAGATGAACTTCCAGTAGTGCCCTTTATCTCCGTACAAAATTTCAGGGTGATACCGCTAATAGTTTCAGAGATATAGAATGCCGGTGAAATATTTCGCACATCCGCCATCTTGTGGTTATGTAAACAATTGAACCAAGTTAGATGTCGGTGCATTACAATGTGTATAAACATATACTGTACCAAGTTTTATTGCGTTTGGTTGGTTAAATCGCGAGAAACGTCTATTTAAAAGTCGCAAATTTGCGTGGCCGCCATGTTGGTTTTGTGGTTACCAGTTTTTCAAAAGTCACATAGGTGAACTTCTAGTAGTTTCCTTTATCATCGTAAAGAAATTCCAGGCTGATGTCGGGAATAGTTTCGGAGATATTGAATGCTGGTGAAATATTTCGCACAGCCGCCATGTTGGGTTGGGTAGACGTAACAAAATTTGAAGGGCACAGTCGGGGTCGTCCGAAATAGTGTTATGAACTTACCGAGTTTCATTGAAATCGCTCCAGCCGTTTAGAAGTTATTAGGGACACACACACACACACTCCTCACACACACACGCACACACACACGGACAAAAGGTGATCTCATAAGCCTATTTTTTCAAAACTGAAAATAGGCTAAAAAATTGGTCCTATCAGCAGGCTTAGAATCATGTAGGTAGCACTGACGTATGTTAGTTACTCCAAATTGATCTAGAATGTTCGGTACTATACGTGTGCATTGTTTAAAGGTGTCGGCTTGCATACTTTGTGATATATTAGTATTTGGATAGAAACATAGAGAGAGCATTTATTAAAAATTGGCAGCCCTGGTGGCTCTTACGCTCAGTCATATATGTTTATGTACACATAGTACATACGATCTTGGTTGAAATCAAATTAATAGTGTAGAAGTTATATGAATTCAAAAATTTGACCTATCAGCAGGCTTAGAATCATTTTGGCAACACTCCTTGAAATTAAACTGAAATATTTTATCTATATAGTGCATGTGCCAATTTTGGAATAGCTCCCATGCATACCTTCCATGATCAACATGGAGCTCAAATTTCAATTGCGGTTTTTCTGCAGTTGCTAGCACTGACATCCTTTTCATATATATGGCCTTGAGATATTCAGGTATAGATCTCTACTCATACCAAATTTGGTTTTGAATGCTTCAGTCGTTTAGGAATTGATAGGGGGAGGGGGGGGGGGTGACATACACACACAGACAGAAAGACAGAAGGACAGACAGACATTTGCCCAGATCGATCTCATAAGTCTACTTTTCCTCTTTTTTTGCAAAATGTGAAAAGTAGGCTAAAAATACTATACCCTATCACGTTTAGCACTTCCGAGTATTTATTAACCTCGCGGCTAAACTCAGAACCTAACACGACGTAGGTCGCTAAGTGACACTTCCACTCTTTCTACTCTATGGAGTTCTCCAACGCAAAATGTACGGTATCAAAATGGTGCCATTCTCACTCGATGATGCCGTTTGTAATATACGGTATAAACGATATCCGAATGACCTTATTAGTCCAAATAACGGCATTGGGGGAATATTTTTCGAGAGATGTATTCAAATAACGTTATTTCTAGTGAACACAACCATTTCGTTCCTGCGATAACCGATATCCGAATAACGTTATTAGTCCGAATAACGGTATCGGGGGATTAATTTTCGAGAGATGTATTGAAATAACGTTATTTCTAGTGAGCACTACCATTTCGTTCCTGCGATAACCGATATCCGAATAACGTTATTAGTACGAATAACGATATTGGGGGAATATTTTTGGAGATATCTGTCAAATAACGTTATTTCTAGTGAGCACTACGATTTCGTTCCTGAGATAACCAATATCCGAATAACGTTATTAGTCCTAATAACGGTATTGGGGGAATATATTTCGAGATATGTATTCCGATAACGTTATTTCAGGCGGACTCTACCATTTCGTTCCTGCGTTAACTGATATTCGAATAACGTTATCAGTCCAAATAACGATATTAGGAGTTTTTTTTTCGAGATATGTGTTCCGATAACGTTATTTCAGGTGGGCACTAGTATTTCGTTTCTACGATAACCGATATCCTAAGAACGCTTTTAGTCCGAATAACGGTATTAGGGGATATTTTTCGAGAGCCTTATTCAAATAATGTTATTTCTGTCGGACAATACTATTTCGTTTCTACGATAACCAATATCAGAACGTTATAAGGACCAATAACCTTACCATGCGATACAAATTACGTCCGGATATGAAACGTAACGACCACAATGTTACCAAGACCCATTTTGTTATATAATCTACCCAAACAACCATTTTCGTTATGTTAAGTTATGAAGCCTTGGTAATTTGTCCTTTTGATAAGGACTATAATGAAGACGACTTCTGAACTGGTACATCAAACTTACAAACTAATGGAAAAACAGCTTTTAAAAATCACAGGCGAGGAAGACTGTGGTGTTGCTTAGTAGTATAATGGACATAACATCTAGGTCATTTGCCCTTTTGATGAGGATGATAATGAAGACGACTACTACTGAACGGGTACATCAAACTTACAAACTAATGGAAATACACATTTTAAAAATCACAGGCTTGGTAGACTGTGGTGTTGCTTAGGAGTATAATGGACGTAACATCTAGGTCATTTGCCCTTTTGATGAGAATGATAATGAAGACGACTACTACTGAACGGGTACATCAAACTTACAAACTAATGGAAATACAGATTTTAAAAATCACACGCTAGGTAGAATGTGGTGTTGCTTAGTAGTATAATGGGCGTAACATCTAGGTCATTTGCCCTTTTGATAAGAATTATAATGAAGACAACTATTAACTGGTACATCAAACTTACAAACTAATGGAAAAACAGCTTTTAAAAATCTCAGGCTTGGAAGACTTTGGTGTTGCTTAGTAGTATAATGGACATAACATCTAGGTCATTTGCCCTTTTGATGAGGATGATAATGAAGACGACTACTACTGAACGGGTACATCAAACTTACAAACTAATGGAAATACACATTTTAAAAATCACAGGCTAGGTAGACTGTGGTGTTGCTTAGTAGTATAATGGACGTAACATCTAGGTCATTTGCCCTTTCGATGAGGATGATAATGAAGACGACTACTACTGAACTGGTACATCAAACTTACAAACTAATGGAAATACACATTTTAAAAATCACAGGCTAGGTAGACTGTGGTGTTGCTTAGTAGTACAATGGACGTAACATCTAGGTCATTTGCCCTTTTGATAAGAATTATAATGAAGACGACTATTAAACTGGTACATCAAACTTACAAACTAATGGAAAAACAGCTTTTAAAAATCTCAGGCGTGGAAGACTTTGGTGTTGCTTAGTAGTATAATGGACATAACATCTAGGTCATTTGCCCTTTTGATGAGGATGATAATGAAGACGACTACTACTGAACGGGTACATCAAACTTACAAACTAATGGAAATACACATTTTAAAAATCACAGGCTAGGTAGACTGTGGTGTTGCTTAGTAGTATAATGGACGTAACATCTAGGTCATTTGCCCTTTTGATGAGGATGATAATGAAGACGACTACTACTGAACACATATATCAAACTTACAAACTAATGGAAATACACATTTTAACAAGATGTTCATTAAAGAACATATAGCCTACTTTCTCCTAAATGTATGAGTATAGTTATAACTCGTTGTTATTATCAAAGAGTATAATAGAACTATTCTTTGTTGAAGACCTAGAAACGATTTACCTCTACCAAACGCCACAACCTAGATAAAAACTGCTACCATCATTGAAGAAAGAAAGAAAGAAAGAAAGAAAGAAAGAAAGAAAGAAAGATAAGAAGTATATCAAGAATGTTATGGATCTGGAGACATAATCGACCGGACTGGCTGCGTGGCTCAGCGGTAACGTTCTCGCTTGCTGGGCCCTAGGTTGCAGGTTCGTATCCTGGCGCAGTCAGCTGGCATTTGAGGGTGCACAAATGCGAGGGAGCCGTGTCAGTACATTTACTGGCACGTTAAAGATCCCCTTCGGGCCAAAATTCCGGCGCAGTCAGCTGGCATTTGAGGGTGCACAAATGCGAGGGAGCCGTGTCAGTACATTTACTGGCACGTTAAAGATCCCCTTCGGGCCAAAATTCCGGCACCCCGGTGTCTCTAAAAGCAGCAGTAGTTAAAAGGGATGTAAAACCAATAACATTATTATTATTATTATTATTATTATTATTATTATTATTATTATTATTATTATTATTATTATTATTATTATTATTATTATTACATATACGACCTGCCGTGGGCAACATCCAACTTTGAGTTGAGGCATGTCTTTACACGTCTGGTTGTGCATGGCTTTCACAACCCTAATTGAATTAACAAATCTTTCCATGGCCCTACAGAGACGTGTGTATACAAACTATGTGGATATTTTCGATTGCTATTTGCCTGAAATAAAACTAACACCAACGGCTTCAATTCAGTTACTATGTGAAATCGTTTTGTTCTTTACTTCAAATAACATTTTCAAGTAACGCAAAATAGGCTGTTACAAACCCTTTAAAATAAAAAGTAAAAATGTATCGTAGTATCATCTTGTCATTCTTCAAATTCGATGCGCATAGAATGCCAATGGTAATCAATGGAGCCCCACGTAGACTAGTCGTGACATCTAGTGATGAAATATCGAACAATATAATCCTAACAGAGCGAGTGCATTCTAGCGGCCAGAAGAAGAAATTTTCAATAAAATCTGGAAGTTAATAAGTACCTTTTTGGCAGCTAGATGTCTCGAGTAAATCTGCTGGCGAATTATGTTTTAATTAAATATATATTTTACACCATAAGATGCACAATATAACGCTTAATTTTAAAACATCTGAGTCATTACAAAACAATAAACATATAACATTTCAAGCAAAAAACCTAACTCCGATCGGGTTTGAACCATAGGCATTTGAGCGATAGGCTAACGCTCTACCACTGAGCTAATTGTGTCAACGAATATCGTTCTATATAAAATGACTTACATAGAACTTGTTAGCAAATAATGATTTATACTAAACGATTTCATCACTGGAGTATATTATTTATATATAAAGCATTTCATACAAAGTTTATTTATTTTGTATCAGTACGCTATATTGCATGCAATACTCAAATTAGTGAAATATAAGTCAGGCACAAGATATCCGCTGCCATCTTGTCTTATTACTGAATCAGCTCAGCTTTTTAAAATCACGTCTGCACTATAGTATTACAAAATAAACTTTTAATTTCGAACGTGCCTCTTCCTTTAGAACAGTTAAAAAGATTCTCGGCTCGATAATGGGAACTGGTGGGTCCCATGATATGGATTATAAAGTTTGCATAATTCGCACGGCCGCCATCCTGAAATGGTATGGCGGACGACCTTGTAGTTTGGACACAAGACGCATCCTATACGAAGGTATGTTGTCACGAAATTTGGTAGAGATCGGATGATTTGGTTAGTCGTTATTTGATTTTACGTTTTGAACGTTTGAGTGGCCGCCATTCAGTTTTAGTAAAGATGGCGGCGATATAAAACATGACACTGAGGTGTCCTTTGCTAGTGCTACCTTTGTACCAAATTTCGTTCAATTCGCATTCACCGTGTTCGAATTGATAGGGGGGGACAGACATTCAGAGTACACACACTCACACACACAGACACACACACAGACTCACACACACACATACACACACACAGACTCACACACACACATACACACACACAGACAGACACACTTTTTTCGCCCTGTGTTGATCTCATAAGTCTACTTTCATTTTTTGCAAAAATCGAAAGTAGGCTAAAAATCGCTAGGTAGACTGTGGTGTTGCTTAGTAGTATAATGGACGTAACATCTAGGTCATTTGCCCTTTTGATGAGGATGATAATGAAGATGACTACTACTGAACGGGTATATCAAACTTACAAACTAATTGAAATACATATTTTAAAAATCGCTAGGTAGACTGTGGTGTTGCTCAGGAGTATAATGGACATAACATCTAGGTCATTTGCCCTTTTGATGAGGATGATAATGAAGACGACTGATACTGAACGGGTATATCAAACTTACAAACTAATGGAAATACATATTTTAAAAATCACAGGCTAGGTAGACTGTGGCGTTTCTTAGTAGTATATTGGACGTAACATCTAGGTCATTTGCCCTTTTGATGAGGATGATAATGAAGACGACTACTACTGAACGGGTATATCAAACTTACAATATAATGGAAATACATATTTTAAAAATCACAGGATAGGTAGACTGTGGTGTTGCTTAGTAGTATAATGGTCGTAACATCTAGGTCATTTGCCCTTTTGATGAGGATTATAATGAAGACGACTGATACTGAACGGGTATATCAAACTTACAAACTAATGGAAATACATATTTTAAAAATCACAGGCTAGGTAGACTGTGGTGTTTCTTAGTAGTATATTGGACGTAACATCTAGGTCATTTGCCCTTTTGATGAGGATGATAATGAAGACGACTACTACTGAACGGGTATATCAAACTTACAATCTAATGAAGTACACATTTTAAAAATCACAGGCGATGAAAACTGTGGTGTTGCTTAGTATTATAATGGACGTAACATCTAGGTCATTTGCCCTTTTGGCGAGGATGATAATGAAAACTACTGTTGTTTTGACACGACAAACTAACAGACTACCGTGATAGAAATATTTCAAAATTCACAGGCGATGAAGACTTATTGTGTGTGGTGATTAGTGGTATAATGGGCGTAACATCTAGGTCATTTGCCCTTATGATGATAATAATAAGGTAATGAAAAATGACTACTAAACGAACATGGTGTAATTTTAAATCTGATATAGGTAATTCAGATTTTTACCTTCGATGTCTTCCAAAGTCTGAACCTTATTTTCTGGCTTAGGCCTATACTCGAAGCGTCTAGTGAAAGAGCTTTTGAAGTACTGCTCGGGTCCAAGCTGCACGAACCTGAGAATATCGCAGTTGATGACGATATATTATTACAGACGTTCGGGGGGGGGGGGGGGGGGGGTCCCGGTCCTATACATTGACCGGTGAATCACTCACTCTTTCGTAACACTACAGTGGTTTGAGCAAAGGCCCTGTATGAACGTCAGCATAGTCAGCAATGCGGCGGCCTCCGGACAGTCCTCTCATGTCACCACGCGATGAATCAGCAAGCTATAATCACACCTGCCCCCTCCTCCAACCCTCCATCCCCCAGGATCTCACAACTTGTGGGACGTGGGTTTGCGACCACGGGACCCCAGCTGAGTCCGGCATTGCTTCTACTTACTGGTGCCGGGCTCAGTTCTCTTTCCAGTCAGCCTCCCTTGGTCAAACTCTTGTTCTCTTCCGACCCCGATGGTATCAGGGTATCCGAGGTCTAGCGACTCTTTCACTTTCCCGCCTTAATTGGCCCTTGTCTAATCATTCCTGATAGCCTCATTCTTCGAGGTGTCAGCCTTCTTTTTCCTTTCTTAATATCTCATGTCTTTTGCTCAAGGCCCTCAAGGAGGCAGGGTGTGTGCAGCTCCACCACTTCTGGTGCACCCTGGATAGTGCTACATCCTCAAGGGCTCATGGCTGGTGAGTTCGGGAGCTGGCAACCCTGAGGGTTTCCTGAGCTGGGTCCAGTTTTACCCCTTTTTTCCATTGCCTTAGGGACGGACCCTGTCCTCTTTCCCTTTCCTATCTGCATTTCGTGGCTCTCCTTCCTTCCAAGTCCTCAATGCTCATTTATCTAGGGTTGAGGGCATTTCATTTCCTCCTGTCTTTTATTTCCCTTCTCCTTTCTTTTGTCCTTATCTTCTTCTAGCCCGTAAGTTTTGTAGTTAGTTTTAGTATTAGTTTCATTTTCACGATCCCCCAAAGCCATTAGGGGCGATAACCTCGATGTTTGTCCCCTTTTAAACAACCATTATCATCATCATCATCATCATCATCATTACAACTGGCATTGTGCAATTGGGTTACTGTGGCATTTAAAACTTCCTGTTAAGTCCCACACCCTCTTGCGTTACATACATAATTTGTAGCTAGAAACTTTCCCTGGAATCCACACAACAACTGACCCAAGTATCATCGCAAACTGATTAATGGTATATGAACGCATAGGAGACATACATACACTACAACTATTGAATTGGCACGTCAAACTTACAAACTAACGTAATAGTAATAATGAATCACAGTCGAGCAAGACAAAATTTGGTTGAGATGGGTGAAACGGTGTAGATTTTTAGCAAAGGGCCTAAATGCAGGGCCCAAATTTTCAAGTAGAGAGGGTTACTCGTCGGGTTCCAAAGGGTATGTATGTAAAATTTGGTTGAGATGGGTGAAATGGTGTAGATTTTTACCAAAGGGCCTAAATGCAGGGAAAGGAGTGGTCTGCCCAAAATTAAAATTAAATGCAGGGAAAGGAGTGGTCTGCCCAAAATTTCAAGTAGACAGGGTTACTCGTTGGGTTCCAAAGGGTAAGTATGTAAAATTTGGTTGAGATGGGTGAAACGGTGTAGATTTTTCTCAAACGGCCTAAATGCAGGTAATGGAGTGGTCTGACCGAAATTTTAAGTAGACAGTGTTACTCGTCGGGTTCCAAAGGGTAAGTGTGTAAAAATTGGTTGAGATGGGTGAGACGGTGTAGATTTTTGCCAAAGGGCCTAAATGCAGGGAATGGAGTGGTCCGTCCAAAATTTCAAGTGGACAGTGTTACTCGCAGGGTACCAAAGGGTAACTATCCGAATGTTGGTTCAGATCGGTGAAACGGTGTATTTTTGTGTCAAAGGGCCTAAATGCAGGGAATGGGGTGGTCTGTCCGAAATTTTAAGTGGACAGTGTTACTCGCAGTGTTTCAAAGGGTGAGTATACACATTTTGGTTCAAATCGGTGAAACAGTGTAGATTTGTGACAAAGGGCCTCAATGCAGGGGATGGAGTAGCCTCTCCGCAATTTCAAGCAGACATTGTTAGTCGCAGTGTTCCAAAGGGTAAATATACAAATTTTGGTTCAGATCGGTGACGGTGTGGATTTGTGCCAAAGGGCCTGAATGAAGGGAATGGAGTGGTCTGCCTGCAATTTCAAGCAGACAGTGTTACTCGCAGGGTACCAAAGGGTACGAATACGAATTTTGGTTCTGATCGGTGAAACGGTGTAGATTTGGACGAAAGGGCCTAAATGCAGGGAAAGGAGTGGTCTGTCCGAAATTTTAAGTGGACAGTGTTACTCGCAGGGTTCCAAAGGGTAAGTATACACATGTTGGTTCAGATCGGTGAAACGGTGTAGATTTGGACCAAGGGCCTAAATGCAGGGAATGGGGTGGTCTGTCCGAAATTTTAAGTGGACATGGTTACCCGCAGGGTTCCAAAGGATAAGTATACAAATTTTGGTTCAGATCGGTGAAACGGTGTAGATTTGTGCCAAAGGGCCTAAATGCAGGGAATAGGGTGGTCTGTCCGAAATTTTAAGTGGACAGTTTTACTCGCAGGGTTCCAAAGGGTAAGTATACACATGTTGGTTCAGATCGGTGAAACGGTGTAGATTTGGACCAAAGGGCCTAAATGCAGGGAATGGGGTGGTCTGTCCGAAATTTTAAGTGGACATGGTTACCCGCAGGGTTCCAAAGGGTAAGTATACAAATTTTGGTTCAGATCGGTGAAACTGTGTAGATTTGTATACATAACAGTCAGACAGACAGACAGACAAACAGACAAACTTTGTGCTTTATATATAGATGGGAGAAAGGAAAAATTACCTCCCCTCTCCACTTAACATGTACCTGTCAGCTTGATGACGTCACTGATTCACGACTTCTGCTGTAGTTACTTATCGCAGCCCTGTAACGAGACTGCCCACCCACAATGCAACTCGGCAAACTATCAGACACATAGTGACTGAATATTCAATGAAGCTGTTCTTTTGCAGTGTTACTTATACAAAATTGTCATGTGTAGCTCTTCAGTCGATCAACACGATTGTGCCCAATGAATGGGCGGAGTAATAATAATAATATCGTATGGCCTAGGGTGCCGTTATTTGACACCCAGAGGGTAGCTTGCGTGTCAAATTTCGTTGTTCCTTGAAGCACTATGAAAGTCAAGGAGGTTAGATATCTAAGCTCCTTGAACACTATAGCGCTTTCTAGTAGAGAAATTAGGAACTTTGTGTTGGCGGAAACTCCCGAGAATAATTTTGCCTACTGAATTCAAATGGGTTCTTTGACATGCCAACATCGTATGACATGGTGTCGTAATTTTTGCCGCCTTCCAAAATCACTTACCACGGCCAGGAGCGCGTCCTGCAATCTTGGGGTTAGTAAACCGACACGTTGGCCACTCACCCACCGTGGCAAGCAATGGGCGGGATACAATATATATATAGTCTATATGTAAATACACTCCTGGAAAACATTGCATGTATTAATTAGATTATCACAAATAATGGGGCAATTTATATCTTGTACCCAGCCAATTCATTGGGCACAATCGTTTTGACCGACTGAAGGGCTACAAATGAGAATGAATATTCAATACCATGGAGATACGGATGGTATCAGTAGATAGAACAACTCAATTATAAATGTTAATGTAGCAATTATACCATAAAAGATAAGACCACGGCAACCATTTTCTCGATCCTGCATTGCACTCTCTACAAGTTTAAAAACTGCCAAGAACTTGCTTAATAACTTGAAGAATTTTGTATTTTGAATAGATTCTACTCTATTAATGAGTTGAGCCACTCTTATGGGCGCAAGCTTGAGATCGGCTTTCATTTTTATCAAGTCCAGAAATCATTGCCTTCTTGAGCAGCTGAACAATTCATGGCCATAACATTTCACAAAAGTTTCCATAGGGTGGTTAGACTGTAATTATTTACGTCATAGTGTAACTGTTCCAGGTTACAATAGTTCACTCCAACCTGCAACTCTGAGACTTGGGTACAAGTCAAGTTAGGCTATCATGGTTCATATCATTTTTATTTTGTGTCCATCATTCATACCCATCGTTTTAGTTTATAGGGCTGTAGTTATTAAGTATATAATTGTGTATTACAAGGATTCCGTCTAGGGACTTTTATTTCATTGAAAGAAAATGTCATCACATGTACAAGCTTTGTGTATGCCAGTACCAGGATATGTGGCAATACGGAAGTTCCAATCCAAATTTAGGATTTCTTTGGATAGTGAAGTTTTGCTGTTGGCCAAGATCAGTGACAGAGGTCATATTGCAAGTTTATTTCATGGATTTATTAAGAGGTCGAGATTGTTCTCAAGTAATTGTCTGGATTGGAGGTTATAATTCTTAGATGACGCGGGTGATGGCAAGCCAGTAGAGACTTCACTTGATTATGAGTTCCTGAAGTGAACGGTTGTATTCTTTGGTTGTATTACGAAGTCATCCGGACTAGCCTAGAGTATACTTGATTGCGTGGTTCTGAACTGAACGGTTGTGAGATAACGTCATTAGGACTAGCCGAGAGTGAATTAGATATGATGTAAGTACCATTGTGCTCGCGGTATAAGTAATTCCTGTATCAAACCAGTAATTATATTCGTTTCTAGGAAGTTTTGTAACCACACATACCTTTGTTAGGTTACGGCATGCGGTCAGCAACAAGCAGTATTATTACCGCGGTAGTATGTGTACCACTGGTAAATACTGTATATAACTAATATTGGACGGACACGTGTAAGGATTTTACGGTTATGTTATATAAAGTATCTGTACTAAATGCATTTGGAGACACTGCTAGATATATATCCGTGTGAGCATAGTATGCAATAACAGTCAGAAATTGAAAGCTACACGAAATTATAATCCTTCGAGAAAAGCCAAGACGATCTACAAGAATCTTCTGTTACGTGAGTAGCCTACACCTGTCGCCAAAGCCCAGTTATTCTATACCGGTCGCATGTATCGTCAATACCAAAGGAACATGATAGCCAGTGTAAATAGTTTGTGTAAGGCGAGAATCCTTGTCAGTTCATATCTAATACAATCTTTTCTTACAATCAATCATAAGTTTATTCAGATTTACTGCTGGTAGTTAGATTCCCATATTAATATCTGTTGTGCTAACCTAGTGAGCTAACACCCAATCACCTGACACATATATATAAATGTTTCTCCATAGGAGAGAAGTTACTCTGTTTGTCCAAGTGGACAAGGTAAGTTACAAATGGTTGTCCAAGTGGGACAGATAACTTACAGTAGGTATAAAAGAATACTCATTGGCCTGGAGAGAGTAATCATCCTTTGTAAAACGCAGATCTCCGTATACCATCTTTATAAGCTATTTGACCATACTTCGAAATCGGTCGAGTTACATGATGCACTCGACTTCGTTCTTTTTGTTATGGCTTATATTTAGGAAAACAGTAAGGTGAAACACCACTTGCTAGCTTTATAAAACTCTACGGAACTGCACAATTCTGTTATTTTTCTCTTTATTGGCTAGGTATTTTCATAAACAGAGAAAAAGTTAAGCAGAACGCACAATTGCACATTAAAATCAGCGTTTTGTTTACGATATTATCACCATTCCTCATGATGTAGCGGCAAACATTCTTAGCTGTCGCCCCGGAGGTCCGGGTTCGATTCCTGGCTCTGCCAAGAAATTTGAGTGTTGGAACGGGGTATACTCAGCCTCGTGAGGCAAGACTGTAAAGAGGAGGGTTCGCTTCCCATCTAAGCCATCTTGGAAGTGGTTTTCCGTGACTTCCTTCACTTCAGGTAAATGCTGGGATGGTTCCTCACTCAATGCCACGGCCGCCTCCTCCCCAATCCTCATCTGAATTGCAAATGTATTTATTTATTAGGTAATCGTATGGATTTTAGTGCCGGGAGTGTCCGAGGACAAGTTCAGCTCGCCAGAGGCTGTAGCTGCTTCAAGCGGACACCCATAGGGTGAGCTACAAGTTCCGTTCAATTTCAAGTAGTTCCAACTTTCGCTACCAGATGTCACTGATACCTCGTGGTGAACATTGGAACTTTGATAGAGCGTTCCAAACAAATCTAACTTAGAAATTTAGCTTCACACAAGTTAAGTCTGTGGAAGGATCGTTTACATGCCATAAATCTATGACATGGGACCGCTGGCTTTACTTCCCCTCCGAAGGAAGGCATACTGAAGGATTTTAACGCTCTTAAAAATCCGATGACATCGGCCGGGTTTGAACCCGCTATCTTGGGCACAGCGGTTCAGCATGCTACCAACTACGACACCGAAACCGCTTGAATTACAAATACAGTAGGCCTGCTCATACTAATGCAGCTATCACAATAACACAGGGCCATTAATGCCGTGAAAATTCAAATAATGAGTTTGTGTTGGTCTCACGCCGAGGGCTGATATGCCAGTCTCTGGTCCTCGCTCTCTGCAGTAAATTAACCTCAGCGTGTAAATAACACCTCAGCCTCTGGGAGTCTACTTTCCTGGCTCATGGATATTCATATTCTTGGATGAGTCACGATAAGTTAACTGGGGACATATTACGTGCCTCGGGTGTCGCAGGATTAACTAGCAGTTCCCACCATGCCTGAACTCCTTTACAAGCTAACTTAATACAGCGTTTTTCGAGCCGTGGGTCATAGGTGGTCCTCAAAATTAAATATTCAACTTGTTTAGTGATATGTAGCATTAGTCCGAGAAAAACGGGAATAAATTAAATCAAGTCCGTTGAGTAAGACTTGAAAACGATACCATAGTGGGGACTCGAACCCAAATCTCCTCCATTCTAGGCAGGCGCATTTAACCGATTACACAATCACGACCTCACCACGATGACTCATTTCCAAACCTTAGATGAAGAAATCAAGTCACTATTACTGATCACACTTCAGTATCGAGAACCTCCAAGGAACGACATTTTCACTGTAGGCCATTTTTAGTGTAAACTTATCTTGAACACATGAAACTGTTCTTAGCCTATTTTCAGTTTTCGTTTACGAAAAAATAGTCTTATGAGATCACCTTTTGTCCGCGCGCGCGTATGTGTGTGTGTATGTCTGTGTGTGCCCCCCCCCCCCCTCCCCACTCCCTCTCCGTAATAAAATCTGAACTACTGGAGAGATGACAATGAAACTAGGTAAGGTCATAGTACTATTTTGTCCGTGCCCTTTAAATTTTATTGCGTTTCACCCATCTAACATGGTGGCTGTGCGAAATATTTCACCTACATTCTAAAGCATATCTCCGAAGGGGAGCGTGATGGTGCAGTGGCTTAGCTGCTCGTCTTTCACCCGGACGACTGGAGTTTGAATCCCGATGACTGCAGGGTGGAATTTTCACCAGAAGAATTACGTGGCGTCAGGAAGGCCATCCGGTCTCATATCCCCGGCCAATACCAAAAAAAATGAGCCTGGTTGGCTCCGGCGACTCCATTAATTGGGATAAGCCGAAGAAAGTTTATTTTATTTTATTTTATATCTCCGAAACTATTGCAGATATCACCCTAAAACTTTGTATGGAGAAAGAGGGCACTACTAGAAGTTCACCCTTGTGACTTTCGAAAACCTGTGTACAAAATAACTTGGCAGCCAAGCGAAGTTGAAACATTTAAATAGACTTTTCACGCGATTGAACCACCCGAGTGCAGTAAAACATGGTATAGTAAATGTTTATGAACATTGTAATGCACTGACATCTAATTTAGTTCAATTGTTTACATAACCTCAAAATGTGCGAAATTTTAAAGTTAAGTTTTTATTTTTGTGTCGTTAACATGCGATCGAAGTCAGCGATTAAATAATGAGCCTACGCAATAATCGTCATCTAACAGTACATAACTCTATGGCCTATTATATAAAAATCCAACATGGCGACCATCAAAAATATTTAGACGGTTCTCAATGTCTACTAATCTATGACAGCAATCAAACAGAAATTTTGTATATCGATAAAGGCTATGAACATAAGTAAGTACCTATGAGACTTTCATTAACCTGGTGAGCACAAATCCAACATGGCGGCGACGCGAAATTTAAATATTTAAATGGACGTTTCTCGCGATTTAACCATACAAGCGCAGTGAAACTTGGTACGGTAAATGTTTATAGAAATTTCAATCGTTTTCATAACCACAAGATGGCGACTGTACGAAATTTTATATTCTCGTTGTTTTATTTCTTGTGTCCTAATCATGAGATTGAAGTTTGAATAATACACCTACGAAATAATCTTCGTGCAATAGTGCATAACTCTATGGTCTACATATATAAAAATACAACATGGTGACCATCCAAAAAATTTAGATGGTTCTCGATATCTACGAATCTATTTCATCAATCAAACTGAAATGTTGTATGTTGATAGAGGCAATTAAAACAGCAATAACTAACATAATTAGGATATATGAAAATAGGCTATTTAGTTCTTCACAGAACTACTTGTTAAAATTCACATGCGTATCACTAGAAAATTGGGACAGAGGCCTCTGATATTCTGCCGCTTAAAACAACATTACTACCTCACTAAAAGGTTTATTTATTTAGTTATTTAGTTTAGATCGTAGAGAGCAGCGTGACGACAATGCAGGCCAAGCAAGCACCTCTGTCTGGCATGACCGTTAGTTTGAGTACGGACACCAACTCGTACCTACCCATGATTAAGGCTGCTGCAATGTCGGCCGAAACGTCGGGAAATAATCACCGATATACGACGCGGCTCCATCCTGTAAGCCTAGATGATAAACTAGTTATTTAGTTATTCATTTATTTATTTATTATAAATCATGATTTATTTTTCTACCAGCCCAGTACTTCTTCATACTGTCGGATCGCAGTTCTTATTTCTTCGTCTAAAATCACCCTTCCTATTATTCGTTTGTTGATCTTAGTTGTTGTTGATTGATTGAGGGGGTTTGTGACACCGTGCGCCGTGATCTTGCAGTCCCGTGAACTTGGGTGTGTGTGTGTGAGAGGGAGAAGTTTGTCTGATAACATGTGTTATTGTGATGGCTATATTAGTGTTTGTATTTGTAATTCAAATGTGGATGGGGAAGGAGGTGGCTGTGGCCTTAAGTTAGGAACTATCCCGGCATTTCAACGACGATCTTAGTTCGTAGTGTGGAGTTACCTCGGAGGTTAGCCTGTTTTGATTTTTTAGATTCTCTCATTTCCATTATCCATCTAATATTGCTCTTACTGTTCCTATTGTTCTATTATTCTCCAACTAATTCTGCGTTCTTTATCCTCATTAAATTTCCAAAGAACTATATGCGTATTTTCCTAATTTTGTGCTCATTACCGTTCCCATTTCCATTAGAAGCTAGCCCCCAATATCCATGCACTTGACATTGTTTGTTTATGCATATTATGAACACTCCTCTTTCTACTTCGAGTATTTTGTCTATTCCATCAGTGTTGATAGGCTTGAAGATGGTTTCTCTGGCATATGTAATTTCTGGTTGTGTGACTGTTTTGTAATGCTTTAATTTCGTAGCTATTGAAAGGCTTTTGTAGTTGTTGTTGTTGTTGTTGTTATATGTGCTCTTGGTGATGTATTGTGCTTTAGCCAATTTATTTATGCTGTTATGCCACTTTGACGTTATGTTAAGGTTATTTGTCTTATTGCTGACAACCACCAGATCCCGCCTGGTGTGTGCTAGTTCGGTCCTAAAACAACTTGTAGGCCTAGGCATTGTTCCCAAGAACACTCTCGGAACTTTCTTTGCTCTTAGAAGCTGAAACGTAACAGCCAACTCTTGATGCAAGATATTAATAATACTGCATCATGCCTTTGTTTGTGCTCAATCGCGAGGAAATGCTTACATGCAGATGTAATATGCTGTATTGCTTCTAACCCTTGAGAACCAAAGCGGCACAATATCTTTTACAATGAGCTTGAGGTAGTTCCTTGTAGGGACGACTTAATCTTGAATTGCAAGCATACAACATTCAGTTTCTGGAAAAATCTGTCCTGAAATGAGCCAGTAGTTTGATCCTGTTATATCGAGATTTGCTCGACTCACCTCATTTGGATGTCTTCCGTGCAGAGCTTTAGCTTTCCATGCTACCATCTTCTGAAGGTTGGTATGTAGGTGATGTTGGATCTCTTCTTGACACAAGACAGAGTCAAAGGCCTTCTTGTAATCGATGTACGCCATATGAAGGTTTCGGTGATTCAAGTCTGCCTGGTCACACACAACTGAGTCAATTATTAGATGTTCTTTGCACCCTTATGAATATCTTTTACAACCTGTCCGCCTCACTAATGCCTCCGTGCAGTAGGCTACAGATGATCCCGCTTCTGCATAGAAGTACTCCCTAAAGCTGTCTATCTGCCGTTTCATCTGGTTATCAGTATCCACAAACCCACGTTCACTTAGGTTTTTGGGTAGAGGCATTCGCTCTATCGAATAACTTGGTGGCACTCCCTTCCTTTTGTGAGCATCGTTCTCATTTTAGCTCAAGACCTTCGATGCCGTTTTTAAACCATTTGAGTATGTCAATAGGGTACGTTAACTTAGCACAGTGACAGTATACGTGTTAACAACTTTCACAAGGTGGTTGCTCTTCAAATTTGTTTTTGTCGCAATCTTTTAACAAATTCACAGGGCAGCCTAGCTTAGTTTACTCCTAGATATTGTAACTGTTTTCCTTGCTCCACGTTGAGCGTACAAGTGAAACGGTTTCTATTGCCCTCACTGTTGCGTGACAAATGTAAGGGTTTCTTACTAGCTCTGCCTTGCACTTTGAAATATTTACTCTGCCTTGGATATGTTGTTTTAATGGGCGCCAAGACCTCAACGCTATGTTGAAATCTAAATGTATATTTAACAACACCTAGCTCTGGTAGAACACCTTCAAGAATCTTTTCACTCAGATCGTGGTATGATTTGATCATTAACCCAACAAACAATTGTATCAGGAGAAGGAATTGGTTTATATCTAATTCTACCTACTGAAAGCAAAGATTGCATGGTTAAAAGAAATGAATTTATTATATAAAACAAGTTTTGCAAAATAAATTAATAATAATAATAATAATAAGTTTGAATTTTAATTGGAGCGTTGCGATTTGAATATTACCGGTAGAAAATTACGTGAAAACGGAGTCGGATAAATTACTGATTTTACTCTTAGTCCCGAGCTATGAAGTTACTGAAATACTGAAAATGAAAAATAGACGAGAGATTACGTAGTTCTGAGTCATTCGCGCTTACCACTGGAAATTGCCGAAGCATTCCCCTCGTACTGGATGTTGAAGAGAGCTTCACACAGCCTACTGGACGTCGTCATCTTCTTCGTTAGTTGATGAGATACTTGTAGATATGATAACTTTATGGTCCGAACATCGGAGCCAATCACACGTACAACCACACTGGTTAAGTTTTACAAAGATAGTCGCCTAGCCTCCACGGCGCGCAACCATATATGCACTCGTCACATCCTCTCTCACTAGCCGTCTTCTCCTCGCCCGCTCTTCTCTGATTGGCTGAGCAACCACGCGATCCTCCCCACCTCAGGGTCATTACACTCGGCGCGAGGATGAAGTCGATTACCGTTCCAGACTATTTCGCCTTTTCTTGAAGCAGCAACCCAGGCTTGCGTCATGCTTCTTGACAAGAATAAGCCTGTAGCCGAATTCCCCGTGACTCATCTCTCTCATAATACCCTAACAGACAAAACTCCGTAAAATTCCGTAATCGTATAATTTTCTTACGATAATGTTGTTCGTAGTAATTTGCTTGATAGTGTTTTCTATAACATAGAAAACCTATCTGATTACTTATAATTTTATAAAAAATGCTCCAAAGAAATACCTTAATAATAATAATAAGTTAATAATAATAATAAGTTACATGAAAACTTCTCTTGGCTGAACAATTTGCCGCGTAAATAAATATAGAATGGCTTCCTACTGACTTATGCCAGTGGCGACAAATCCCCTCGAAAAACACGTTACATATTCGCCTCGGATCATCGGATGATTTACCGTGACGACGGTCCATTATCCGATTATCCCAGACACGTTAATAAATCCCCATCCAAAATACATATTACATAAATGAAATCACCCTAAATTACATATATATATACTCATATTTTCTTTACGCACTTTGCGTCAAAGTTTGTTGTCACTATGGATTGCACTTTGCAACCAGTCCAATGTTTTTCATACAGAATAATGTTCCACGGATATTTCCGCCTCTCAAATTTCTCTATGTTGGGAAAATAGACATAAATAATGTGTGAGCACTGTGTATTTATGATGTCACATCACACGCATCAAGGTGTTCTGATATATGTATCACCACAGAACTTCCTAATTTCACTGGAGGTCCCTTCCTTATGGTGAAATTTAATCTCACTTATCACTGAGCACACGATCACACTATTGTGGCAGCGCATCGTGACCATAATACTTAATCTCTCTTTATATAAGACGAAATTAATATTGACTTCTGAAAAAAACAGTAAGTGCGCATTACATATAACACCAAATATTTCTGTGCCATAATCGCCATTCAATATCCCGTAGACCAAATTCTACTTAATACTAGTTCTCAACTCAGACCAGTTCTCCTCACTCAAATAATACCTTTGTACAAATTACCTTAAAGTACACACTTACAAATCTTACATGGCGAGGCCGTAAACAGAAATCACGTGTGCTGTTATGTATGAGTTTCATGAAGGACTGTCTCGCCTTCTGATGGCCCATCTTTTGTCTCGTGGACGCCTTAAGCAAAAATACCCTGTTCAAGCGCTCACCCATCTCTAGGAGATTAATGGGAATTCACCAGTGCTACCAAATTCTGGCCTTGGTGTATCGAGACATTTTAGTGCTCAAGAGCATCCGACAATCCCGTCATACTTCCCTGTACCTTAAAAACACTCAATTACTTACATACTACCCCCCTGTGTGACTTCTGATACGCCTGCCTGGAAGACCAGATCTTCCACGCACCAAATACCACACTTACTCATTAGATAGGCTGGCTTGCCAGCTAAACACACTTACTTTATGACACATACTTTCGTAGACTATGTATATTATACGTCCCGTATAATCTGTTTCCCTTACTATCCTCCAGCACATATGCTGTTTTGCCAATACGTTTGGAAACTATAAATGGGCCCTCGTAGAGATTAAAAAAAAGAACTTGGACATGACTTTATCTAGCTTATTTGACTGTTTCGACACTCTAAGTAAGACTCTGTCTCCCGGCTCGAATAGGTCAAATTTAGTTTCTTTTTGTTGGCGAATTCTCTTTTGTGCTGACTTAGATAAATTCTGTTTCGCCAACTGGACAATGTTATCCATCCCCGGTTGCTTACCCTCATTTAAACCCAACACCCTCGCTAGTTCATTTTGTGGTCTTTTTCCGAAGTGAACTTCGTATGGCGTCAATTTCGTGCTCTCATGCTGGACAGAATTCAGCCAAGTCTCGACTTTGGGAAGATGTCCAACCCAGGCCGTATGCTTGTCATGCACTAGAGTCCGAAAAAGACGAGCCACTTCCCTTAATGGACGCTCTGCAGAATTACCCTGAGGGTACCTTACAGAGGAATGAACGTGTGAAATACCAGCTTCTTGCATACTGGTTCTCCATTTCTTTGCAGTAAACTGTGGTCCACTGTCAGATAGTATCCTGAGAGGAAGGCCAAACTCAGGTACATACTTATTAATGATCAGACGGCTACACGCTAGTCCCGTGGCCTTCCTTAGCGGATATAGCTTGACATACTTACTAAAAGCGTCAATAACTATAAAAATGTACTCGTAACCGTACTGTCCTTTAACGATCGGGCCAAATAAATCCACACACAGTAGTTCGCCGGGACTACTGGTGAGAACTGCAGATCTCTCCCCCACTAAATATTTAACTGGATATTTACTCCTTTGACAGGTGTCACACTTAGCTAAAATCCTCCTAACATCCCTTCCCATTTTACTCCAAATGAAGTCACGACCAATTTCATAGAAGACCTTGGCAGCACTAAAGTGTCCTAATTCCCTATGAATGAACCAAATTACCTCCACCCGCAAAGTGGCAGGAACACATATTGCCCACCGATTATTCCTACATTTCCGTGCAAGAAGCCCATCCTGCATCTTGTACGTGAACCGTCCTACTCTCACATACTCTTCTTCACTTATTTCCAACCTAGCCAGTGGCTCCCTTAACTTAACGTCATCACGTTGCTCCACTAGCATATTTCTCAGTGTCTGTAACGATGCCCTGTTGCTACTGTCCACACATGTTAACCCTACTTTCCTCTGGTGTCACACCTCTACTCGACATTCTATGACCTAAAAATGTCACTTCTGACTGACAGAATGACGAATTAGACAGCTTCAAAGTGAACCCTGCCTGATCTAACTTCTGAAAAACTATAACTAAATGACGTAGATGCTCCTCAAAACTGCGTGAACTAATTACCATATCATCAATGTAAATGGTTACAAACTCTCCTGTGTCATCCCCTAATGCGATGTTTAAAGCCCTAATTAAAGCTTCTGAACTACTCTTTAACCCATAAGGTGTTCTACAAAATTGATAAAGGTTATATTTATGACTAAAAGCTGTAAATGGTCTATATTCGTACATAAGTGGCACCTGCCAAAAACTGGAACTCAAATCTACACAAGTGAAATACTTCTTCCCCTCAAATGTTTGCATTAATTCCTCTATTGACATAGGTTTCAGCTGATCTGAACTAATTCTACTGTTAACCAAACGAGCGTCTAAACAAATACGAACAGTGCCGTCGGCCTTGGGTACCGTGATCAAAGAATTAACATATGGACTGTTAGAGTGCTCAATAATCCCATCTTCAACCATCTGGTTAATTTGTGCCTCAACTGCACTCTGATAAGCGAAAGGTACAGGATATCTATGTCCTGTGAATACTGACCTATCAATAACCTTCAATGAATGTGTATAGCAATTGGCCATACCAATGCGATCCTCAAAAACTCTCCTATTACACAATAATACATCATAGAGCCGAACACACTGGTCCACCTCTATATTTCCCTGAAATGCAGCATCACGTAACGAGTCCTCTAGACTACCGTTCGTAATCACACTGCCCACAAAACATGGAGAACCCCGCTCTACGGCTGGCGATATCTCATTTAAAGTACACATCACACCTACAACACTACTTCTCTGAATATGGTCATTGAACGCTACTTCTACTTCAGAATCTCCCCATTTAAATTTCAAACTCCCTACATCATAACATAAGTTACCAGACACTCTACTTAGCCACTCTGAACCCAAGATAACACTGAATACTAAATTTGGAATTACAAGACAAATCTGCTTTTCTATATGATTATTAATTTTAATGTCTACTAAAACTTGCTTAGAAATTACTTTAGACCTCTTCCCAACAGCTGTGATAACAAAAGTGCTTTTAATTGGCATCTCCTCAAAATTTACTCCAGTTCCTTTCATTTTATCATAAAATGCACTACTTATGCAACTCTTCATACAACCACTATCAATTAAAACATCTGCGTTCGCCTCGGACACGTTAAATTTAACTATGGGGCTCTTACTAACCACCTCCTGAATAATACCTTCATCATTTAGTTCACGTAATAATTCATTTCTTACATTTAGGTCATAGGGTTCCTGTATAAGTGTATGGACAGGGCATGTTACAGACTGAGATTCTGACCTTACATCGCAGTCTGGTTCGTGTTTAAAGCATTACTACCGCTTGGTGTAGTACTACTCACTACTGCACTGGTCTGGTTGTTCTGGGTTGTGTTAACGGTATCTCTCTGTCCGTTATTACCATTGGTCTGATTCCCTCCTTGACCCCTGTCCTGGTTATAATTATTATTGTTATTATACCTCCCTTGGTTACCCCTAAAATCATTATTTCGACCTTGATTTCCCCTGAAATCATTATTTCTACCTTGATAGTTCGTACCATACCCATTTCCTCTGAACTGGTTTTGCTGATTATTATTATTATTATTTTGGTTCCCCCGATTTTGAACGTTGGCCCCTTCGCCACCGTTCCCTTGAACTTCCTGATTCATATTCTCATTAGGCCTGTTATTATGGTTACCCTGGTTCCTACCGAAATTCTCCTCGTAACCACCTCTTCCCAGAGCATCGAATGTACTCAATAAATTTTCCACTTGTGAAATAGATTTTACATTTTGTATACAGGCAGCTTCTTTGATTCTATATGGAAAATGTCTTAGTAATAGCCTGACTACATCACTTTCCTCCTTCAAACCATCCAGATATTTACACGTCAATACCTGTCCTAAAAAGTACTCGGTCATAGTGTAGTTTCCTCTTGGGTTATATTTCCCACACACAATTCCCTCACGATGCTGAGACTGAATCACCTCATTCCAAAATTTCTCACAAAATTTAACTTTAAAATCTGAAATATTCTCAAAATTGTCTCTGTAGACAGCAAACCAGTTTCTTGTCTCCCCTACAAACGCTTGCTCTAAAATCTCAACTACCTGACACCACTCAATACTACAATCTTCCAACCTCTCCCCGAATTTATTTTCTATTGTATTCATGAACTCCATTGGACAACCCTGCCGATTACTGAATTTGCCTAGTTCTATTTCCCTGTGTGAGCTATTCACATAAACTGGCCTACTCTGACTATTTTCCTGCCTAATTCTAGCTTTCAACTTCTGTTCTAATTCAGCAATTTTCTCCTCAGCTTTTCTTTCAACATTAGTTACAGTTAACCTAATGCTCCCTTCCGATGCTTCAACTTTACCACTTAACTGAGCTTGTTTCTCATTAATCTCATTAATGCTTTCCTTATTCCTCTCCCTCAAAGCATTAACTTCAGTGATTATTTCTGTATGTACTTTATCAATTCTTACCCCCAGCTGTTCTTTAACCTCTTTAGTTGCTACCTGAATCTTATCAATTTCTCCCCCCAATTGCTTTTTGACCTGCTGTGTTTCAAGTTGCACTAGTTCTTTTAAATTTTCAGCCTGTGTACTGATTCTAATTTCTAACTCCTCCTGTACTTTTCCTCATTTTCTGTCTACATCTGCTACAATTTATTTAGCCTTCTCTTCCATCACCCCTCTGATTTCTCCTCTAATCTGCTCAAATTTTTTATCTAATTTTAAATTGTTCTCCTCAAATTTCTCACTTAATTTATTGCTCATTTGTTTACTGTTTTGTTCTAATTTAGCATTTAAACTATCACTCAGCTCCCGATTACTCTCTTTATTTTCCCTACTATTTTGTTCGAGTCTAGCGTTTAAAGCATCGGTGCTAATTTTATTTTGTTGCATAAACTGAAGAAGCAAACTCTCTAACCCTGCTTGACTGTTTGGATCACCCCCCACCGTATCGGGATTTACCTCCGACATCCCTGTACTGCTTTCATTTCCAAGACTAGCCGTACTGCTCGTATCTTCACTATCCAACTGGTGACCACTACGCAACTTCATCTCTTCCTCAGCACTTCCCATGCTGATACACACCGATAAATAAATAAAAATACAGGCACAGAAATATATACCCTTCTCCTTCCACAAATATTATTAGGTTTTCGTCCCCACGTTGGGTGCCAAATGTAACTGTTTTCCTTGCTCCACGTTGAGCGTACAAGTGAAACGGTTTCTATTGCCCTCACTGTTGCGTGACAAATGTAAGGGTTTCTTACTAGCTCTGCCTTGCACTTTGAAATATTTACTCTGCCTAGGATATGTTGTTTTAATGGGCGCCAAGACCTCAACGCTATGTTGAAATCTAAATTTATATTTAACAACACCTAGCTCTGGTATAACACCTTAAAGAATCTTTTCACTCAGATCGTGGTATGATTTGATCATTAACCCAACAAACAATTGTATCAGGAGAAGGAATTGGTCTATATCTAATGCTACCTACTGAAAGCAAAGATTGCATGGTTAAAAGAAATGAATTTATTATGTAAAACAAGTATTGCAAAATAAATTAATAATAATAATAAGTTTGAATTTAAATTGGAGCGTTGCGATTTGAATATTACCGGCAGAAAATTGCGTGAAAACGGAGTCGAATAAATTACTGATTTTACTCTTATTCCCAAGCTACGAAGTTACTGAAATACTGCAAATGAAAAAAAAGACGAGAGATTACGTAGTTCTGAGTCATTCGCGCTTACCACTGGAAATTGCCGAAGCATTTCCCCCGTACTGGATGATGAAGAGAGCTTCCCACAGCCTCCTGGACGTCGTCATCTTCTTCGTTAGTTGATGAGATACTTGTAGATATGATAACTTTATGGTCCGAACATCGGAGCCAATCACACGTTCAACCACACTGGTTAAATTTTACAAAGATAGTCGCCTAGCCTCCACGGCGCGCAAACCATATATGCACTCGTCGCATCCCCTCTCAGTAGCCGTCTTCTCCTCGCCCGCTCTTCTCTGATTGGCTGAGCAACCACGCGATCCTCCCCACTTCAGCGTCATTACACTCGGCGCGAGGATGATGTCGATTACCGTTCCAGACTATTTCGCCTTTTCTTGAAGCAGCAACCCAGGCTTGCGTCATGCTTCTTGACAAGAATAAGCCTGTAGCCGAATTCCCCGTGACTCATCTCTCTCATAATACCCTAACTGACAAAACTCCGCAAAATTCCGTAATCATATAATTTTCTTACGATAATGTTGTTCGTAATAATTTGCTTGATAGTGTTTTCTATAACATAGAAAACCTATCTGATTACTTATAATTTTATAAAAAAAATGCTCCAAAGAAATACCTTAATAATAATAATAAATTAATAATAATAGGTTACATGAAAACTTCTCTTCGCTGAACAATTTGCCGCGTAAATAAATATAGAATGGCTTCCTACTGACTTATGCCTGTGGCGTAAAATCCCCTCGAAAAACACGTTACAATATGTATAGGTATCTTCCGCCAACATAGTCTCAATATTGTAGGGTTCTTGTATGGGTAGCCTCTACAAAGTTTATTTGAAAGGGGGATAAAAGGAGAGTAGCTGAAGGCTGCTCAGGGCTCTGGTGTAAAAAGGCGGAGGTTTGAGTGGTTCGGGCTTGAACGCAGCTCGAAGGGAGAACACCCAATTGTACAGTCTACTTGGGTGGTTCTTAAGGGATGGTTACAAGGGGCAATTTATTAAGTGATTGCTGGAGCAGCTAAGCGGCCGCTCGGATTCCTGCTGATGCTGACTGACTGGCCGTGCTCCTAATGTGTATCGCGCACGTAGGCAATGTAACGTGACGCGCGTGGCTGACTACAGTAGATAATACGCAATTAACTAAATATTAACTTAGGATCCTACGGGGAAGTGATTTAAGGGGTAGGATCTTATCAACTAATTAAATAAATGAACCAAAAGACCAGTGAACTTATAGACTCTAATGTTTAATTCGTACTCCCCAAGTGGAGTACAATGAAACTACGCAGAGCAGATACTTGAGATCTTTTACAATAATTATGGGGATGTTTTAAGTGTTAGTGAGATAGTGTGTAGACTCGCTTGACACTCACCGATCTGGATGTAGCGGCTTAGGGCAGCGTCTCAGCACCTGGTTGCACTTGTGGAAGACTGACCCCCTTTCACCTCTCCTCTGGTGCATTATAGAACCCGCCTGACGAGTTTGCATAGTTGCGGATTCTTTAGGAAGTGAGGTGCTTGTCCTGGGTCACCGGAGGTCGTTACTATGCACTGGGCCTGGCCTTGGTATAAGCTTATGCGAAGTATGTCGCAAGCATCCGTGTAAAGTTAGGTGTATAATTTATAGTTATAAGGAAGTGATGGGGACGCATCCCTTGGATGCAACAACTCCTTCGACGGTGCTAGTCATCGACCTCGATGACGGGACGAGACTAGATCGTAGGGGTAGTTTATGTTATATGTAGGGGTATATGGACATCTTCGTTCTTGAAATCTTGGTTCTTCTTTGCTTCTCTTTTGTTCTTCTGTTGGTGTAGAATATGGTTTCGCCCAGAATGTAGGGTCGTTGTTGGGGGTAAGTGTTGATCCCCATGTGGGGTGAGTGATAGAAATGAAGATTTTGGAAGTGGAGTGGCGTGTGTTATCGTAGATAGGAGTGGGTGGATGCCAGCGTGCAGTGCCCAGTGTATAGTTTCTCGTAGAGACGTCAGCGTCAGGTTTGTGCACAGCGAGCTAGTGTATGTGTTGACGTGTGAGGGGGGGACAATATTTTTACATATCACGTGCATCATCAAGAAAATAGTGATCAATTTGTGGTTCCAAAACCACAACAACAAAAATATAGTGGCGTAATCCACTGTATAATATTCAACATGAAGAACACAAGTATTATGAAGCATCGTCTGCAGTAATCATCATTATACTTAAATAGTAACATCAGGAGGATTACTCATTATCATCATTATTATACAGCAGTCACAAAACTATTATTATGGGCCAGCTCAAGGGGAAAAAAACAGCTGCAGGGCCTAGCTTACCCTCCGTCGATTTAACTAGACGTGCTGAAAAAGTGCCCTTGAGTGGCGAAAAGACATATAAAAACAAATAAATGAAAAGAACAGAAAGAATAGGAAAAAAGAAAAATAAGTGCCTTGGTGATTTTTGTTAAGGGGGTAAGAAAAGATGTTTTTATTGTGCGGGGGGGAAAGGAGGCACCTGTACAACTGTGAATTTAGAAGGACCGAAAGGAAAAAGGGAAAAAGTATATGGCGGCTCTATAAATACATAAAAAAGTAATCCTTTCTCTTGCTCTCTCTCTCTCTCACTCTCTCCCTCTCTCATTTTTTCTCTCTCTCTCTCTCTCTCTCTCTCTCTCTCTCACACACTTCACCGTGCCATAGCACCAACACTATAGCTTATAATGGAACTCCACTCATGTGGATATTTGATAATTAAATCTAGGTTGCTCTACAACTATTATCTCTAAAACCCAACTATACTATGCCATGGCTAAAATTATAAATAATATATATACATGGATCACCCCCTGTGGGAAGACGGTCCATCTTAGCGGGGAAGGTTGACTCCTACACTGGTTGAGTACAACCCTCGCCACCAGATTGCACCTCTCATTTACAGGTGTAAAAATCCATCATGTAGGCCCGACCTGCGGTGGGGTATATCCCACAGTCATATCTCCCCCGTGGTGCGGATTGATTAGCTGTAAGTAAAATGTATAACATCGTGTAGAGGGGAAATTGTGTATTTGAGTAGGGGAGGGAGACGTGTTTGGGCGTGGGCAAAATATTTACAAAGGGCTATATACAATGATGCCACCTGTGGGTAAAGAAAAGAATACATTGTCCATATATATTCGTAGATAGGGTATTCACCCTGTGGCTGGATCAGGTGTCGCCTGGTGGAGCTCCTGGCTGTAAAGTAAGCATATAGAATTATTAACCTGGCCATTTGTATGTCTACTCCTGTCTAACAACTTGATAGTTTACTCCTGTTGCCCAAACTGATATACATATCCAACGTATAATGCTCATGTTATCATCCGTTATCGTTTTCATCTGATCGGTTTGGACCGTAATATTCAGGCTCACGCTGGTGCGTAAGACCGCAGTCGTCAAATCATATATCGCTGTTCAGGCAATCTCAATGTGTTCCCCTCCCTGGGGCACGACCAGAGTGACCAACGATGGCCGTAACCTCGGCCAGGGAGAGAACCGTAGGCTCGTCGCAAATCATAAATCGCAAATCGCAAGTCGCAGGGAATCGTCCTCGGGGGCATGGACAGAGGAGAACATCGGTGCCCATACCTCGGCCCGGGAGATTATATATTCATTATTTCTTTTATCTTCTTTTTTCTTTATTCTTTATTCGTTATCCAGCTGTGTTCGTGAACAGGACTTGCTTCCGCGATGAAGCTATTACTTATTCTTACATACTAACTAATGTCAAGTACAGTGGGTCGTCTCTGGGTGGAGGGTCCATCCTGTCCGATGGGGAGTGGGTCAATCCCCTCACCGAACTATCAAGACTCCGCCCGCAGGTCTAACTTCGTCGTTGCTGGTGCTAAATGGGTGTAGCTTTCTCCGCTGTCCGGGGCAGGCTAGGTACACCGTCAGTTCGGGCGCTTGCCCGCACCAACCCGACGCTGCTTCGACCTTCCGTTGTTCGTCGTCCATGTCATGTCATGTCATGTCATGTTCACCTTTCACAATATTCACCTGATATCCATACCAAATGGGTATAGTGTATAGCGAGCTGTGTTTGTGTGGGGACCTATGTGTGCTTTTTCACAAGGGTCAGGGGGGATGTGGCACAGTGCGCAAACCTTCGCCTAGCATGCGGACTCCCAGCCAATGCAGTGCATTTTATTTATATTTGTTCACAGTTAGTAGGTGTAATGGGGATGAGGAAGGTATATCCCATGTTATGAGGTATGTTGATGTGTTATCAATAGTTGTTTCGAGGTAAAAGGATGGCTAGAATCGGAGGGTGTATGCGGTGCTAGTAGAATGTAGGAAGTAGTTAAAGGGTGAGGAAATTTTACTGGAGGGGTATTAGTTATCTCCATGCAGGAAATAATATCACATGCGGGTGAAAAAAATGTAAATAAATATATTGATATTACCATTGTTAGCAGGGGAATGTGTTCTACAATCCACTGTTGGCTTTTAGTTCCGCAGTGTTCCATCTCAACACTTAGCTATGAGCGATTTAGCATGGTGCACACCTTTGGTATGGCATTAATACCAGGTGCCTTGCATGAACAGAGGAATGGGTAAAACGTGTAAAATGTATAAGTGTGTAATCTGTGTCAAAAAGGGGGGGGTTGGACGTTGACCTGGTGTCAACGTGTGATCACGTCTACCATCTGCTGTCGGTGGTATACACGAAACCACCTATACTTATATACTAAAACTTATACACTACAACTGGTCAGTATATTATCAATAATTAAATAATTTCCTATGCTATAAACACCTTATTATTACTAACGGGGAATGTCACGGGGAGTTAGAAATTGATCAATATAATCTACTAGTGGCATATTGCCGTCAGCGTCCTTTCAACTATAACAACGAATATTATAAAGGCTGGCTGTATCAATATGTAACCAATCCCGAGACAAAATATAGTGCGTGTAGTGTGAACATTCGCGCTTGAGGATGTCATATCGCTACCGGCACTGCCGACTGTCGTTGTGTGATGAAATACATTTATGGGGGCTCGTATGTTATACTGCAGTGCGCCGGGTCGCTCTTAACAAATCGTAACCTCTATGTATAAGGCACCTAAAATGTCATCTCTGCGGGCTCGATTGAGTACCGCTCTCCGTGGGCTATATTCATCATGGAGGAGGGGGGGGGGTAGATAGTGTTTAAAACGATTATCCGTCGCTGTGTGGATACGTGGGGGGAAATAAAAGCGTGTTTGATCACCTCAATATGGGGGTGAATATAAATGCGTCCCCTTTTGCAATGGGAAAGAAAAATCCACTAAATGTAATTGTGTAATCCAATTATCGGTGGGGTGATAAGGGGATTGTATCGGGACACATGGCTGGATCATTGTATTGACCGATTCTGCTCGATCCTGACCGTAATAGATCGGTATTAAAAATGTAGGTATTCTTCGGAAAAAAATAATAACTGACGCGGATTTTATCTAGGGGCGTGGATAGGGGAACGCGCGTGGTTTCCTATAGCTGAAGGCGTTTCCTGTACAATGGTGTAGGAAAGATCAATTATTGTCGGAGAAATGATCAAAAATATAAGGGGACTAGAGGACGTAGGCGCTCAGAGTGTGGCATGGAAAACAATGGCATTTGGTCGTGAAAAAGATACTCACTGTGTCAGGTAAGGGGTGTGTGAGGAGATGAGTTCCATTACAAGGGTTGGGTTCACCCCAATAGGCAGTGCGGGGTGAGTTAAACATGTGCCTGGGGCTCAATGGCATTTGAATCTCGCGCGTGGATGTGATCGGACGGTGTGTGGAAATTTAATGGCTGCTCGAGTCGAGTATCCCCGAGGAGGAGTGACGTCTGAGATAAGACGGAAGTGCGGTGTGTGAGATAACGCTTATCGGTGGGCGGTGTAGTAGCTAGGTACGCGTCGCTGATTGGTGGCTGCGTGCCTTGGAGGCAGTGTCTGTCCGCACGCTATACTGATTGGTCAAGAGCTGTGTGAATGAGTGTAGACCACGGTGTGGTGTGGCCATGCGGTTATTGAAATGTCATCTGCACGTGGCGGTCGCCGACTTGGAATGGGATTCATGTACTGACTGCCACATTAAATAAAACCTGTGGGATACATGACGTGGGTGTGCGTCAACGAATTCTCGTCTGGGTAGTGGGAAAGCAAAGCAAGTCGTACTCATGGGGAATATAATCGGAATTGCGCTGTCATCACCTCGTGTATACATGGGGTAAATACTATGTAAAATTCTGTCTACCGACTATATTGTATTGATAGTGTACTGAAAATGTATTTGAGAACGTGTTGAGGCCCGTCTCTTCTCTATGCGTGGGTGACACATTGTATGCAGTATGTAGGAAAAGTGTTTCCGTGGTCTAATCCCACTTACTTCGGGAAAATGTAAAAATGTTATTTGGCTGGGTAACAATTCCTTTCGTGGCGTGTACTGTATGTCGCTTCTTCCCTACTGTCTGTATAGTATCACAATGGGCTAAGGCAAACGGATAACCTGCGTTATGGAAGTGCGACCTACAATTTGTAGACCTGTACTTCAATGTATCGATGTAGATATTACGTATTTCTAATGTGTATAAATTGTTCGTGTATCCAAGTACATACTTAGTGTTTTGAAGGAATAAAATCATTGGGCCTTCATTTACCGTTTCCTGTTTAAAAACTGGGCGTTTTCTGCGTCCATGGTGAATATTTATCCTATATTGTGTTTGGGAAAAGACTCTATAACGTGTAACACGATACTATTCCACAAAACATAGGATATTTATGGACCATGGGCATAGTTGCTGCCTATATATATATATATATATATATATATATATATATATATATATATATATATTTCTGGCTGGATATTTATCCACAATCTCGTTTGGGGGCAAGATTGTTTTAATGTAAAAATTTTCAGTGCTTTAACCCCACAAGATGTAAAATACTTATGAGCCAGAACGTAACTGCAACGCATATATACATAGAGTGATATGTATATAGGATGGAATGAGCGTTTAATAGAGAAATCGAAGTGAAATTTGGCCAACTAATGATTGTAACTACAAATTTGTGTAACTAAGGGGTGGAAAGTAATGAGGGGGATCTATAGAAGGACTTGTGGTCCTATAGTAGCCTTGTGGCTCTTCTTAAATTATTCCGTTAATTAATTGTTTTAAAATTATTTCGGCATGTGGTAGACTATGACGAACAGTTCATAATTCATCATAAGGATGATAAAATGGGTCCCTGGGTCGATTGTTAGAGGAGTACGCCCCAACCCCACGAATGTATCGTGAGTCCAATCAGTTTGTTGACTACGATGATGATAGATTTAAAATGTGAATGGATTTCCCTGAGTCGTCGGCTAATGATGGAGATGCCTCGTTGGAGAACTGTTTATCATGTCTGTCCCTATGACGGTATGGAGTGGTCAATACCACCGTTGAATCACCAGAAAAGTTCAAGATCCCCTGTGAGGAGAAAAAATATATATTAAATGGAGTGTATGAGAACTGCAATAGCGCCGTATGTGGCCTACCAGTGTTGGCTTCCCTGCTTCTCGTAAGCCGAGATGCTGTATGTGCAATCCTCGCTTCCGGCATTGTGTGTGGAGCGCGCATCACTGTCTATAACCAGTGTGCAGTTCTGAGTGTTGGAAGTTATTGAGATGTAATAAAGAATGTACCCTGGATTTATATTGTAGGGAAAATGTAATCTACGTAAGTATATTCTTATTCCAAGTTTCTCCTAATTGTTTGGTTCAGATGACCTGTAGAATTTGATGTTCGGATGGTATCATAACCTGCGTAATGGTATTAGCACATGACTGGCTGAGGTGGAGGCAGGTAACCTGTGCTATTGTGAGAACGTGTGCGGAATTGTATAGAATGTCGCTACATTGTGTTATTTGTATGAGTACGCCTTTGCATGAGCGGAAGGCAACTAACCTGTGTTAGTGTAGATACTAAGCCTCGGCCTGTGCGGAAGGTCGCTAACCTGTGTGATTGTGGTGTCCACGTATTGAATTGTTAACTGCGTAGGGTAAATTATGTAAAGACGGTGTATGGCATAAATCTTATCAGAAGATTATGGTAATTGGCGAAAGTGGTGTTAAAGGAGGTCGCAACCTCTTCTAAGATAGAGGTGGCATTCGCAATTTGGGAACCCTTTGTGCTTGTGTGGATAGAATGTCTATGCATCCTATCCTTTTCTCGTAAAAACTCTATTGTACACCAATCGGTATAAAATAAGAAATGTCTGTGGTGATACAGTGGTGTGTCAGTAATTGTGATCCTAGGGTAATGTCATCTGCAATCGGTCAACTCACGAGTGTATAGACCATCTTATTCATGTAATTTCATAATTATAGAGGTATTGTGTGGAAGTATGTGTACTCCATGTATCCTACTGTAAGGGATTGAATCTATCGTTGGTCAATGAAAGGACCTAGACTGGGTACGCCGTTTAGTGTAAAAATGTTCGTTGGCCATGCTCCTTGTCTGACTAAAATGTGATTAGTGTGGTATATGTAGGCACTGACTATAAGTAAGTCTTGCCGCGTTCTTACGCGTGGCCCTCATGTGAATGTGTTGGAGCACGCCTGGCTATGCAAGCATGGACGGTGGCACGTGTCGTGCCTGGCATGTCTGTCGCTATGGACGTGTCACTTGCTGACGCAATGCGCTGTGCCGGCAAAGAGTGTCCGGTTGAGTGTGATTGACCTATGTTGTCAGCTGATACGGAGACATGTGTTACATTGTTCCGACAATTCTTAAACGAGTATTGGCTATCAGAATTCATTATCATAGCAAGACATAAGACATAATAAAAATAACCTGGTACATAGTACTATATTGATTATAACAAAGCATGCAATCTTATAACTAGGACTCATGTCTAGGCACTGTGGGGAACTGTCGTTGACATATAGTCATGAGCATGGCTACCAGATGCCAAGGCGCGTAGGGCGCTTGTTCGACTCGTATGATCCTGGGTTTGATATGTGTGTGGTATAAATATACTTCAACGCCTTATGCGGGTGACCTAACGCTTTCGTTTCTTTGCCACGGAGGGTCGATGTGTGGGGGCGGTTTCCCGGGAATGGTAGGGTTTCATACGGCGTACATGAACCGTGTCCTTAATAATTTTATGGTTATACCGAACGTTGACGAGGTAGTTTAGGTCCGAAATCTTCCTCTGGATTCTGAATGGACCTGTCCATTTCGGGATGAGGAATTCTGACACGTTTTTTATGCGCGTGGGCGACCAGATCATAATGACCTGTCCGTGTTTGTATTCCTGGTGTTTTTGGGTCGTATCATACGTGATTTTCTGTCTCTTTTGTGCAGTGCGGATATAACGTCGCGTGGTGTCACGGGCTGTGCATAAATATTGCAACCTTTCAGCGTTGCTAGGGAGTGTATCCTGTGGGATGTAAATGTTGTCGATCGGACTGCGCGGATGGTAGCCGTGTAAAAGAAAGTGCGGGGTGTGTTTGGTCGCCTGCGACACGGATATATTGTAACTAAATGTTACTGCTGGGAGGTAATTATCCCAGTCGGTGCCCTTATCGTTAGTGAATCGAGCTAGAGCCCCGCCAAGGATCTTGTTCATAGATTCAGTTAATCCATTCGTCTGAGGGCTGAAACTAGAGGTCGTGTACGCTTTTATGTGAAGCAATGTAAGGAGCTGTGTGATAACATTCGATGTAAAAACTGTTCCTCTGGCGGACAACAGCGTGTGGAAAATACCATACTTGGTAATTATTTCCATGAGGAACTCGGCGATTTGGTGCGCGCGGGCTTTTGGGACCGCTTTGGTAATAATGTAGCGGGTAAGGTACTCGGTTGCTACTAGTATATATTTGTTACCTTTGTCGGAGGTGGTAATGGGACCATTGACGTCAATGCCTACGCGGTGGAAAAGTTCACCTACGGGGATGGGGTGGAGTAAGCCATGGGGTTTACCAGGCCGGTGTTCATATTTCTGGTATGTGTGACAAGTTTTAATGAACTCTATGATGTCAGTTTTCATGTTCTCCCAATAGTATTTAGTGCGAATTCGCAAATGTCTTATGGACTACAAAGTGTGCGCCAATAAGGAGTGGGCAGTGATATTCCGTCACTATGTGATTTCGGAGTGTAGTGGGTAGGGCAACGGGTGTGACGTCATGCGTGGCCGTGGATTTGTACCTAAGGAGATCGTCTTTATCAAGAAAAAATCTGCGTGATAAGCGGGCAGTTTTACTATCTACCTGGTCGCGATTATGTAAGGCAATCCTAATCTGTCCCAGCTGGGGATCGTTTAATTGCTCCTGTTTCAGATCCACGTGGGTGATCGCAAATGTGGGTAATGAATCCCAGGCATGATCACCATCCTCGTCAGGCGGGTCGAGGACAGGTAGTCTCGATAGACCGTCTGCATCAAGGTGCGCACTACCCTTCTTGTGCTTAACATCGAAGGTGTAATCATATAATTTAAATATAAACCTATTAAGCCGGGAATTGGGGTTTTAGAATTTGTCCCAGTAAAGAAGGCTGGCGTGATCCGTAACTACCGTAAAGTGGATACCATAGAGATATGTCCGGAAGTAATTTACGGCCCAAGAGAAGGCGAGCATCTCTCTTTCGGTTGCGGAATATCTGGTTTCTACCGGTGTAAGTTTACGGCTCGCAAAAGTAATTGGGTGTTGTTTGCCATCATTGGCCTCTTGTAGCAGGGCTGCCCTATGCCGGATTGACTGGCATCCACATGTACGAAGGTGGGCCTACCTTCCTGAAAGTGTTGGAGCAGGGGCGGTGTGGTGAGTAATTGTTTAAGTTTGTTGAAAGCCTCTCTATGTACTTCTGAAACGATAAAGGGCGTTTTCTCGTGTGTGAGCTCGGTGAGGGGGTTAGCTATTTGTGCAAATCTGTAAATAAAACGACGATAATAACTCGCGAGGCCCAAAAAAGAACGTAGCTGTTTAACGTTTTCCGGAATGGGAATATCGGTGATGGCGGCGACTTTGGCAGGATCAGGTGTGATGCCGTCTCGGCTAACAATGTGACCTAGAATGTGGACCTTCGTTTTCGCAAACTGGCATTTGGATGGCTTCAGCTTTAATTTAGCGTGCCGAATCCTGTCAAAAGCTTCTTGTAAGTGTATCAAATGTCTGCGAAAAGACGGTTATGTCGTCTATGTAAGTTAATACCGAGCGGTATTTGAGGCCCGCGAATCCCTTATCTACCAATTTTTGAAACGTCTGACTGGCATTCTTTAAACCCATCGGTAACACATTATAACCGAACAGGCCGCTTTCGGTGACGAATGCCAGCTTGTGCCTATCAGGCTCATAGAAAGGAATTGAATAAATCCCGAATAACAATCCATTATTGAAAAATATTTAGCTCCGCTAAGGGTCTCTAAATAAGTGTCTGTGCACGGTAGCGGGTAATTGTCATTCTTAATTTATCTATTGAGGCGTCGATAATCGGTGCAAAATCTATGGGGACCGTCGGGCTTACGGGTGAGGATGACCGGCGCACTATAGTTAGATACTATGGATTGGATAATCCCGGCCTCTAACATCTCCTGAATTTGTGTTTCTATGGCCTGTCTCTCTTTAGCGCTAACCTTATAAGGCGCTTGGTGAACCGGAGCATCACTTGTCAATTCGACACGGTGGTGAATTAAGTCGGTCACTTCTAAATCGGCAAGGGAATGTGCAATAATGTCCTTATATTCGTCTAAGAGGTCTGTAAGCTTCCTATTCTGTTCTGGGGTTAGTGACTGTGTGTCCCCGGTGGCGGGCGTGGCTGTGTCAGCATTCGTGGTTGTTTGCGGAGATATTGTAACCAACGGAGAGACCTGGTGCGCGCGCGGGACTCGCTGCGCTCGCGGATTGTATGTATTCCGGGCGTGTGATATTGGGTGCGTAGTGATAAGGTCTCCGTTCACTAACCGTATTTCATTAGTGACGAAGCTAATGTTGGCACCAAACTTGGCAAGAAAGTTCGTGCCAATTATCCCTGGGATGGAAAGATCCTTAATAATAAACATGGGATAGCTAGTTTCAAAAGAACCTATTTGAAGATGTACATCAGTAATCCCTAAGCAGGAAATGGTTTGTGAATTAACAGCCACGAGGCGAGTGTTGATAGGCATCCTGTGTATGCGCTCGTTGGTAATATATTTACTGCTAACGCAACAAATAGCTGATCCAGTATCTAATAACATCTGTATTCTATACCGTTAAGTTTGGCTGGGATGGACAGGGCTGTAATATTGTTTCCGTCTTGTGCAGTGTGCATGGTGTTAAGGGTATACGTGATGATCGGTACTGCGGGATTTTGGGACGGTGAATGATGTTTATCGTTCTGTGTCGCGGACTGCGAGAATGTGTGTGCTACCGGTCTGGTAGTTGTGTTGAGCGAACGTGGAGCTGCGGGCTGATCACTGAACCTGACACGCTTTACTGAGTCCCGTGAAACTGGGAGTCGCAATTCAGCTGTGTCATTCTCGTCTGCCATGTGTATTGGCCTAAGCTTTCTCTTGAGCTGTCGGTGAATTGCAAAATACCAGGAACGGTGTTTGCTGTCACGGGATGTGAACCCTGGTCTCGGCTGAGGCATTCTAGAGGGCCGATGTGTCTGAGTGGGTGTGGGTTCGCAGCCGGCTTTCTGTGGAGGTAACTGATTCGCGAAAGTAGCGATGCACGTGACCGGCTTCGCCGCGCCTGGTTTAGTGGTTGGGCCGCTTGGGTCCGCGGGCTGAGTCAATGTGGGTGGGCTTATCAAGGGTAGTCTAACTGCGCTCGGCGTGCTAACGTCCTTAGGGGCTGTTGCCTTGTCGCCTGTTTTTAATGTGACTTTATTGTCCTCTTTTTCATCCTGAGGGGCGGAGGGTTGAGGTGTGTGAGGCGATTTGATAGTGAGAGGGCTGTAATGGCCCGCATTTGGATTGCCCGTGAACAAAAGGTAAAGATGTTTGTTATATCCTACTGTGGAAAAAGTGGGTGCCATCTTATCCATCGTATATACATGGATATTGTGTTCTATGATATGGCCTAGAGCGGTAACCTCCGTCGCTCTGGCGTATGTGCCATTCTTATTCATGTAATCCCCATACGCATATTTATTAGGGAATAAGGCATCATTCCCGTCGGCGAGGAAATACTTATACTCGTCCCAGTGCGCCTTGACATATATGACCAGCTGTGTTCGGAGGTCTTGATGCCGATCCTCATATTTTTGGAGCAGGAAACTAATCGCTCGAAAGAGGCAGTTACCATCCCCTTTGACCGTGTGTGCATGGAGCTGCGATCAGGGAGGTATGTCCTGCGGCATGTTCTGGCGGGGGGGAATTTGTAGCCTACTGGGCTGGACAGGGCAGTTGGTCTGCGGGGGTTGAGTGGAGTGTTTAGTGATCACCGGGGAAGGGTTATCCGATTTAGTGGGTGCTGGCCCTCCCCTAGCTAATAGTTTTTTTGCTGGGCATAACCTCGGTTGTCTGTGTATCGAGGCTCCCCTCGGGGCGCATTGCCTCGCCAGTTGTTTGACTGGGGCTGATATTGGGGGTTGGGGTGTAATACCCTTCTATCGCGTGGGGGTGAATGCCTTCGTGAATCCCGTGGAGGGTGGTCGGGCAGTGGATAGTCCTCCGGTCCCCTTTCTCGTAGGACAGGGGCGTATTGAGGGTACACTGGGGGAGGCCTTTCGTACTGAGGCTCATATCGCTCCTGCTGCGGGGGAGTGTTTGGCCGACGGTGTGGAGGGGTATAGACCGGGCGTGTATAACTGGCGTACTGTTCATGCTGCCATGTGCGATCGTCCCTATATTGGGGATGATGGTTTTGTGGGTAATCTGGGGGTGGGTTACCGCGTGGTCGAGTATCTGCCCGATACTGTGTTTGCCGAAAGGGATTTGATTCATTGCGGCGTGGCACTTCCTCCCGGTATTGCGAATAAAAGTTCGCTTCTCTCACCAGGGGTGAATTACGCCAAGGGGGATGAGTTGGTCTATATTGATCCTGGTGATCGCCTCTTGGTGATCGCCCTTTATCTTGTGGATCCTCCCCACGAGGGCCGGTTTTATGGCTAGTGTGTATGGCCGTGATCTGCATATCCTGCATCTGTTTTGTCAGATCGCGGATTTGCTGATGCAGATCACCGTTGTCCGTGCGGATGTGCTGGTCCACGGCCTTTTGTGTCATTTTGTTACCCTGTCCGATAAATTTTATGTTGGCCTGAAGTTCCAATACGGTGTTACTGTGCAAGGTGCAGAGCTTGTCGACCAAAGTTGGCCTCATTCCCTGCATAAGGAGACGCACTTTCTGCCTGTCTGCCATCTCCCTATTATATTTCTCACACATTAACAATTTGGCATTAATGTATGCCTGTGTGGCTTCTGTGGGACCCTGTGTACGGGCGCGGATTTTGTCGTACAAGTCATCCTTATCAGGGGTGAGCTGAAATGTATGAATGAGGGAGGCTGAAAATTGCTCCCACGTGGCGTCGGCCAAGGTGGCTTCGTGGAGTTCGTACCACGTTAGGGCCGATTTAGTGAGGTATGCCGGTAGGAGGCGTTTCTTGTCCTCAGCTGACCAGCCGTTAATTTTAGCCGTTCAATTGAAGGCGTTCAAATATTCCTCGGAGACCTGCTTGTCACCTGGGTATTTAGCAGGCTGTATCATTGGATACCTTGCAGGCATGGCCATGTTCGCGCTGTAGGAAGTGTTGGGGGTAGTTAAGGGGGTGCGCTCGACTGGGGAATCTAGGTCGTCGGTAGTTAATTCAGCGATAGAGTGTTCGTGGTTTAGGGGTTGATGGTGAACCTCTACTGGTGTGTTATAAGAGTTTCCGCCTTGGGAAGTACCTGGGTGGTTGGGGGTAGAGTGTGGAGCGTCCAGAGGGTTGAATTGTTCAGTACCCTGGATATTATCCAGTGACAAATTATGGTTAATCTGGGCGGTTTGAATGGTGGAAAGTGCCTTGTTAATATTATCTCCTAGAGTCACGGCGATGGCTTGGATATCCGCGATTAACCCGCCTGCCAATGAATTCTGTGGAGTTTCCTCTAACTGCTGTAAAAGTGTCTGTAATCCGTTGTAGGTTTGTTGCGTGTCACTGATTTGTTGTAGGATGGTGTAGGGTAATGTGGGGGTTAATTCCTCACTGGTAACGCTATCTGAGGACGACTGTTGGGCGTTCTGTGCCTGTGCTCGTGTGAGGGGACGTTGCTGTCGGATTACGTTTGGGTATTTGAGCCTGAGATCTAAAGCTGCGCCCTCAAGTTCGGCAAGTAATTGGCCTGCGTTGTGTTCTGATATAAAGTCGGGGTTTTTAACTAGGATTTTAGGGCGTAGTGGTTTGGTGGTAACGGCGAGGTTGTGTGCTGTATTCCTAAATGCACGTCTAACCTTACCAATATTTTGGTATCTGAGCATGAATCTGTACTATTCGTCCTATTGTAAGGGCGTATCTATGGGGATGTAAATTGCGTAGTGTGAGTTAAGGGTGGCGTTTAAAAATGTATTAGTTGTCGGGGCGGGTGTGGGTGGGTACAAAAATATTATCGGACACGTACTTCAAAAAATTTTCCCAATTTTGGGTAGCGTTTGCTTGGCTAGTAAGAGATTAAATTTAGGGATCTTTTCCGCAGAAGTACGTTGGCTGTACCCATAGGGCGTTGTCTTATGACAACGTCACGGTACTCAGCGCCTCCACCATTTGTAGGGTTCCTGTAAGGGTAGCCTCTACAAAGTGTATTTAAAAGGGGGATAAAACGAGAGTAGCTGAAGGCTGCTCAGGGCTCTGGTGTAAAAAGGTGGGGGTTTGAGTGGTTCGGGCGTGAACGCAGCTCGAAGGGAGAACACCCAATTGTAAAGTCTACTTGGGTGGTTCTTAAGGGATGGTTACAAGGGGCAATTTATTAAGTGATTGCAGGAGCAGCTAAGCGGCCGCTCGGATTTCTGCTGATGCTGACTGACTGGCCGTGCTCCTAATGTGTATCGCGCACGTAGGCATTGTAACGTGACGCGCGTGGCTGACTACAGTAGCCAATAAGCAATTAACTAAATATTCATTTAGGATCCTCCCGGGAAGTGATTTAAGGAGTAGGATCTTATCAACTAATTAAATAAATGAACCGAAAGACCATTGAACTTATAGACTCTAATGTTTAATTCGTACTCCCCAAGTGGAGTACAATGAAACTACGCAGAGCAGATACTTGTGATCTTTTACAATAATTATGGGGATGTTTTAAGTGTTAGTGTGATAGTGTGTAGACTCGCTTGACACTCACCGATCTGGATGTAGCGGCTTAGGGCAGCGTCTCAGCAACTGGTTGCACTTGTGGAAGACTGACCTCCCTCCACCTCTCCTCTGGTGCTTTATAGAACCCGCCTGCCGAGTTTGCATAGTTGCGTATTCTTTAGGAAGTGAGGTGCTTGTCCTGGGTCACCGGAGGTCGTTACTATGCACTGGGCCTGGCCTTGGTATAAGCTTATGCGAAGTATGTCGCAGGCATCCGTGTAAAGTTAGGTGTATAATTTATAGTTATAAGGAAGGGATGGGGATGCATCCCTCGGATGCAACAATATGCTGTCCATATTCCATATCATGCCCAGACGTCTGTACGTTTCCTCTCACCACCTTTAGTGTAGAGCATATAATTTAGCTGAGCACCTACTCTTCTTCCAACCTTGATGGAAAAGCCGTAGTGAGTCGAGTAGAGCTGGGTAGATAAAGGATTCATTGCCACGACAAACAATAAGGGGCTAACGAAGTCTGTTTGAAAGATGCCTCTCCGAATCGATATCTCATCTATTATGTCTCCGCGTGGTGTACTGAGACAAAGTCCAGTTTGCCATGCTGACATGACACGTTCCAAGAAACTGACTAATACCTCATTTATCTTATACAATCGCTGCACTGCGATCATATGGCACAGAGTCAAAGGCCTTCTTGTAATCGATGTACGCCATATGAAGGTTTCGGTGATTCAAGTCTACCTGGTCACACACAACTGAGTCAATTATTAGACGTTCTTTGCACCCTTATGAATATTTGTAACAACCTTTATGTTGCACGGCAAGTATGTTGTTTCTTACGCAGTGTGCATATACCCTGTAAGCCAGGATTTTTTAAAAATCGTTATGCCCAACTACGGAGCGCGCTTAAACTTATTTTGCACAATGTTCCTTCTTCTTTTCTTCCCAATATCTCTTCATTCGTTCACTGTGTTCCTTTCTGCGTGCTTCTGTCCAGCCTGTATTTTTCCTTTTTGGTTTCTCTGCAAATTTATGTTTGTTTACTAGGCTTCTAAATTTTACTCTATCCATAATGGTTTTCTGAGCATTACCCATTTCTTATAGATCTTCTTGTATTTCTGTTAAGCAATTGTTGTGGATTTTCAGGGTTAGTGCTAGATTTAGAATTATCTTTGTCAGCCTGTCGATATCCATTCTGTGAAGGTGTCCGTAGAATTTTAATCGTCGTTTTCTGATAGTATCGGTGATTTTTCTGCGGATTGAAACATTTCATGTGGTCTCTTTTTCATCTAAATTCCATTCTCAAGCTTTGGTCCTAGGATTTTCCTGAGAATTTCCCTCTCTTGTTTCTCGATCCTTTTTATTTGTGACCTGCCCCCAATGATCAGTGTTTCGGATGCATATAGTGCCTCTGGTTTGATGACTGTGTTGTAGTGTCGTAATTTTGCATTCTTTGATATACATATTTTGTTGTACCGTATCTGTTCCATGTGATTGTGTAAGCTCCTTGCAATTTAGCAGTTCTTTCTTTGTTAGCCAGGATTATTATTATTATTGTTATTATTATTATTATTATTATTATTATTATTATTATTATTTGGTCATTTGGGCCATCTAAGGATCGCGGTGCTTATGTATTAGCTGTTGTCTGTCACTTCTGGTGTTCTTGGTGGATTGTTGGGAGGCTGTTTTCGTGCTGAAATCTTGAGCTTTTCTGTTGGCCAAGTATTGTTTCATTTTCCTGCTCAACTTTATCCTACGTTCCTGGGACCATTACCTGGACGCGTTGTAGTGAGTATCTGTAATGGATTATTATTATTATATATAAGTACATACAGTATAACACATTGCTGATACATCACAAAATAACTAGACGGGCTTCAGGGAACCAAATTATAGTTACTGAAACTGCCACTTCTAAGCTGGAAAGTCGAAATCGCTACCCATGATCTTATTATTATTATTACTATTATTATTAGTTGTGCCGATAACATGACGAGGTATAGCACGGATAGTCTATGTACGAAAGCTCAAGATTCCTACTTTTAAAGCTATACACATGGCATAAAATTCTGCAAGATTACAAGATGTATTTTACTTCGTGAAATAATCCTTATATATGCCACTCGAGGTTGTGTTCAGTCAAGCAAAACATCTCTCCAGCTTGAAAAAGACACTCACATGTATTACGGCGGCTAACAAATGGGCAGGATCTGTTTGGAGTGACACCTCCTGAAGATGAAAAGAGATTTCTCCTTGCAATATTAATGTGTTGTTTGATGTGATGGCCTCACATCGATTCCTGAGTGCCATCCTGCAAGTATGAATATCGAAATGACCCAACCGTTGGTCACGCCCAAGCTAGCAAGTAACAAAGGAGAAAATCTGGAGGGAAAGTATTTCTGTTCAAAGCATATAAAGCATTCTAAGAAATGTAATGACTTCTAAAGACTGCTGTTTCTCTCCTCTGATGCACTCTACGGACGCGATGTCAAAGAATAACACATGATGCTTGATGGAGCTAATTACGATGGCTGCCAGAGACCAACATATCAGTATTGAAGCCTGCCAAAATTAAATTTATCTTGGAAACGCCCAGTGATATTTTACGAACCAACATCGCAGGACTCGGAGTGTCGTGGTTTTTCGACGCCCTTCATAAATTCGTCTTCCTTGGCCGGAAATTGAACCCGCCATCTTGGGATCATGAGGATCATCTACCATTAATCCACCAAGGAAGCTATGCGTATGGTGAGAGGTAATTTCATTGTGCTGAAAGACTACAGGTGTGCACTTATTGTCTGTAGGGGTAACAGTGCATGTTCACTTTTTGTGAATATATTTCGTAGTAACAGAATTTCCCCATTGGGTTTGATAACCTACTTGACCTTCAAATATTTATCATGTTTATAAAAGCCACTAAACGGAAATAATTATATTTATATTAATTCATTCTTGACTATAAATCAATTAATCATTACTTACAGTACATGTGTAGATTCATTCTATCCCAGTCACGGCTCGTGGTGTTAAGAGCTGGGGAAGATTCAGCACGTAGTGGCAAAATGCTGGTATAACGCATTTCTTATACGACTCCCACATACATGGCTGCAGGATTTTTAATTTCACGGTGAAAGGTGGGAGAGCTCGGAACAGACTTCATTTTGACAAAGAGATTGGCACCATTATGTTATTTTATGAAGCATTTTTTCCTAATTGAAATTAATTTACTTACCTAGTTTCGAAACTCAGGAAGAGGCAAAGCATTCATTTTCTAATTTAACCTACTCCCCATTATAATTAGTCCCGATCAGGGGAGTATGTTTCACGGTTGTATACTACCAAACAATCGCAATTTACTTAGAAAGCACTGTGCCTACCAGCTAGAACTGTAAGGGAATTGATCTGCATCATAGGCCGAAAGTGTACCCGATCTTGAGGGATAAATGGAAACAAACATAACTGTAGATATTAAGAGCAATGAAGCTATTTTCTAGGCCTATTACTTGATATAAACACATGACCTGCCTTAATTCATAGGTTTGTACGTGAAGTCTGCCCTCCTCTCCTTTTGCGCTGCAAAGTGGTCAATGAGAAGCTCATTGAAGTTCGGTGACTCCAACAACTCCTTTTCTGCAGAACACATTGCAAGTGCACAGAGTCGGCCATCTTTCATTGTGTTTCGTAAAAATGTTTTCACTCGTTTTAGGGGAGAGAAACACCGCTCTGCCTCTCCTGTGGTCATTGGAATGATCACTATGATCTGTAGTAGTTTAACGCTTTCGGGCAAAGCTCCCGCCAAGTTGTTTTCGTAAAGAAAGTTCAACAAGGTCAACGCCTCGGGGCTACATGACCACGTTGTCGCAGCCCCTAAACTGTGGAACCAACCAAGGTCAACGCACCTGATGCTTTGCAAAGTCAGGTCGGCTGTATAGTGCATTCAGCTCATGGCGCAGCTCTGTAAAGTTTAACCTAAATAAGTCGACTGCTATTTTCAGTTCTGTTTCAGGGAAAACAATGCGGTGTTTAGGGAACAATGACGGCTCAAACAACTTGGCAATTGTCAGGTGGTCACTAAACCGAAATCAATCACTGATCTGCGTCATGATGATATGACAGACTTCTCTCGCACACGCACTCTGTGACTCCGTGAAACGCGCACGTTTTATGGCCGGTCCCTCCCCCTCACAGAGTTGATCAGTATCAAGAGAAGACCTAGACCGCTGAATGCTTGAAACAAAGTCAGATACATACGTCATTGTTTTCAATGCATCAACATTCTTTTGTTGAAGTTGATTGAATAAAATGTCACAATGAGGCATGACTTTATTAAAAAATTCCAACCAAAAAGGAAATCGTCTTCTTGTAGGGAACCCTTTAATCCCATGGCCTTATTAACTGTCTTATAGGCATTTGTAACATCGTCAATAATTTTGACCAGGCACTGCACAATTTCATCCATGTATTTGTGCACAGTGGTCACGCAACGGGATTAGAAATTCCATCTGATGGACTGAGGACAGCTAGGAATTCGCTTTTTTTTACAATCTCATCAAGAACTGCTGTTCATTTAGGAGACTGCGAATAGAAGGTGGAAATCCCTTCCAAGTTACTGAATAATAGTCACACTTGCTTATTGCCAGTTACACAACGTTCAACAATTAAATTTAACTTGTGTGCGTAACAATGAATGAAGTAGGCATTCTGATAATTCTCTTTAACCCTAACTTGAACCCCACTCCTTTGAACACTCATGACAGGAGCACCATCATAACTTTGAGCAATGAGTTTTTCAGGGGTCTCACTTACTTTCATTTTTACCAGCTCACTAAATATAGCTTCAGTGACACCTTCTGCACTATGGTCTTTTGGCTGAACGAAACTGATGAATCTCTCGTTTATTTTACCCATTAACTCGTATCGCATTATCAAGACCAGCTGTGATATAGAGGCACTGTCTGTGGTTCGATTGCTACATAATTAGTTTGTGACAGTTCAGTTCTAATCAAACGAAGGCAAACTTCGTAAATCGAGTCCAACAATTCATTTTGAATAGTTTTTGAGAGACCTAGGAAAACTCGACTATTGGTCTTTTCTATGTGTTGCTTTAAAACACTGTCGAGTTCGGACATTAGACTAACTAACCCGCGAAAAAATCCTGGATTTTTGGAATTGTCTGTTTCGGAATGCCCCCGCAAGTGTTAGGGATGGCCAGATGATAAACAGGAAAACTCAGGTTAATGTTTTTAGTCTATTTTCATTTTTGAAAAAAAAATAGGCTTATGAGATCATCTTTTGTCCGTGTGTCTGTGTGTGCGTGTGTGTGTGTGTGATTCATGAGTGTGTGTGTGTCCCTAATAAAATCTAAACGGCTGGAGCGATTTCAATAAAACTCGGTAAGTTCACAGCACTATTCCGGGCGACCCCGACCGTGTCCTTCAAATTTTGTTCCGTCTCACCAATCCAACATGGCTGCTGTGCGAAATATTTCACCAGCTTTCAATATCTCCGAAACTATTACCGATATCACCATGGAATTTTGAATGGTGATAAAGGGAACTACTAGAAGTTCACTTGTGTGACCTTTGAAAACCTGGTAACTAAAAAAACAACATGGCGGCCAAGCGACTTTTAAATAGACATTTCTTGCGATTTAACCAACCAAACGCAAAAAAAACTTGGTACAGTGTATGTTTATATACATTGTAATCCACCGACATCTAACTTCGTTCAATTGTTTACATAACCTCAATATGGCGGCTGTGCGAAATATTTCACTGGCATTCTATATCTCTGAAACTATTACCGGTATCACCCTGAAATTTTGCAAGGAGATAAAGGGCACTACTGGAAGTACAAGTATGAGACTTTAAAAAACCGGTTAACTACAAAAAGAACATGGCGGCCAAGCGAATTTGAAAGTTTTAAATAGACTTTTCTCGCGATTTTAAGATTCAAACGCAATGAAACTTGGTACAGAAAATGTTTATACACATTGTAATGCACTGGTATGTAATTTTGTTCAATTGTTTACATAACCTCAAGATGGCGGCTGTGCGAATTTTTTATTAAGGTTTTGTTTCTTTTGTCGTAATAATGCGATCGAAGTGAAAGTGTGAATAATGAACCTACGCATAATTTTCCTTTAAAGGTACATGACTCTATGGCCTATACATATAACAATCCAACATGGCGACCATCCGGCATATTTAGACGGTTCTCATTATCTACGAATCTACTACAGCAATCAAACTGATTTTTTATGTTCATAGGGTTTATGTATATAAGTTCACCTATAGGACTTTCAATAACCTGGTGATCACAAATTCAACATGGTGGCGACGCGATGTATAATTATTCACAGGGTCGTTTCTCGCATTTTAGCCATCCAAGTGCAGTGAAACTTGGTACAGTAAATCCTTATACAAATTTTAATCCACTGGCATCTAATCTATTTCAATTGTTTCCATAACCACAAGATGGCAGCTGTGCGAAATTTTAAAATCGAGTTTTTACTTCTTGTGTCCTAATCATGTGATTGAAGTTTGAGTACTACACGCACACAATAATCTTCATGTAACAGTACATAACTCTAAGACCTACATATATAAAAGTCCAACATGGCGACCATCCGAAATATTTAGACGGTTCTCAATACCTACGAATCTATTACAGCACTCAAACTGAAATTTAGTAGGTTGATAGAGGCAATTAACATTAGTAGGATATATGAAAATAGGCTGTATAGTTCTTCACGCAACTACTTGTTTTAGAATATTTAATACGTAAATCTGCTACACTTTTTCTCAAGCCCGAACCAACAATGTCACAACCCTGGTCACCACAGCACTTCAATATATCTGTATTATCAACTAACTTACAATATATATTCTCCGAGAATTTCCTAACACAAGGCGAGCTCGAACTTGCCACAAAACTTGATGCAATCTTGCCTAATATATACCGGTTCTTCGATACATTGTCATTATATTTCTTTACACTCGAGCGGTAAGCGCTGTCTAACTGGCACCTTATGTCCACTTTCCCTAACATGGCAAACTCAATAAAGCCATTTATGTGATTTTCACTGGAGTTATGTTTTTTTTCTTTTCTTTTTTACTTTTGCATGAAAATTCTACAAGTCCGCAATACCTGTCTCAGTCCATGAACTATCATTTGAATGGGTAACAAGGCAGGTGAAACAAACGAAGGCTTTTTTTTTACCTCACAACCACACAACCTTTATGTTGCGTCATACAATGTTCTATTAAAATTTACATTGTTTCTGAGTTTGAGAGATTGTAAGATCTGGTCTAGGTGCGCCAAGACCCTTCACAATCAGCCTAGTTTCGTGGTCAAGAACTGTTCCCGATACGCTACTAACTGAAGTTATTATCTTGTAGACATACTCTTACTTACCACTACTGTAGCCCGTAACACGCAAATTAAGACTTGCCACTGACAATTAACAAAATTAATGAATTTATAAGTTACACCAACGACTTTAACGTGCGGACGCTTGTTTACAAATACACAGCATGAACGGCGGCAGATTTTAAACAGAATACTTCCCTTAAGTCTCGGTAGATGGTTCTGCTACCCCTTGCCACCTCATGGTGCTATCTGGCGGAAATATTTTAGTTATTATACTTCAAGGGATGCCATTTGAGTTCTCAATAATGAATATCACTTATTAGTCATCTAACTGTTTCTGGTAACTTGTCAATTAATAATCCTTCGGAGAGTGAAAGAGGGAAAGGATAAACTTTTCACGATAGTGGTTTGAGTCTTCTTGAACAACTTTGAATGCATTCCACTGAATAAAAACATCCTGTCGGCATTGGCAAGCCTGGGTTAGGCTGTGGCCGCCTGAGCCTTCAGCGATACAATGTAAATGAATGAAGCTTTCCTAACCACGCCCCCAACCCTGTTTCACGGGAAGTAATGGTACAGTTGAGGCGCAGCCTAACGGCGCTACTACCCATCTTAAGAACATGCTTTATCAACAGTTCCAAATATATTGACTCGTGACTGAATGGCTTGAGTGAGACTTATACATGTTTCTAATTAATATAAATTATAAATTCCTCAATTAAATAGGTATATTTATAGAACCTTTCAAGAGAGGCTCCGCCTAAGAGCCTTTAATCACCAGCCACGCCTGTCATATCCTCTTATTGGCACACTCGAAGATTTTACGTAGAGCTGTTCCAGCGCGCTTGCCCTCTGCAGCTCGGGTACTCAAACTGATGACTCGCTCAGCGCTCTGTCGTGAGTGATTTTGGCTGGCGGCTTGCTCAGCGACCAATAACTGCTTGGAACGCCTGTCATATGAGATCCACTCCATCCAGAATGTTCCACATCACTATAAAAATCCTGGGTGCTATCTGTCCGGTGCCACATGACAGCCAACGATTACATAGTCGCCGCCCCCAATGAGCCAACTTACCTACCACGAAGAAACTCGACGGACGTTCCTGACAAACTGGACATTTGCCTTGTGAACCAGAAAACGCTCAGGCACAAAGTCAGGGTGATCAAAGACCTATCGACAGATCACTACCCCACGATAATTACACTCGCGACCCCCTCCCCCGCCGAAGTCATCGAAACCGGAACCAGACCGATCTGCAACTACAAAGCGGCCGACTAGAACCAATTCAACAATTCGAGGCCATCTTAGATCATCACCTAGACGGCAAAGATGGCATGCCACTATAAAGGTACAACAATCAAAAGAACCCTCGGCTACTTCGGATCGCGCTGCTCACTTCGGCTCGTCCCGATCTTCTCCGACAATACGGGATCAAGGGGTGCACGGCTGGCTGAGCTGCCGTCACATACCGTACTGTAAGTACCTGCAGCCAGCTGTTCGGTTGAGGTTATTCCTTCATTGATGCTGCAAATGCAATGCAATCAAAAGAAGGAAAGTCAATGTAAAGTGACCGAAAGTATTAAGCGCGGAGTTAAATGAAAATACAGTATTTACGATTTCCTAGTTGTAAACTATGTTTTAAAGAAATATACTGTTCCAATAAGCGTACACACACAGAGGCTATAATATCAACACTAAATAATGCATCAGGTGTAGAAAACTGCAGATGACCCTTGGCCATAGACGTCTTCCCTTCCGCTATTATACGCTTCATGAGTGACTTTGAAACACCTGTCGCTTCACTTGTGGAAGCCACAACATCATAATTGAGTTTAGGTTCGACCCTGATTAGTATATGTCAGAAAACTGTACTACAGTATAATGAGGCTCATTATAACACTATTTTTCATTATGAAACAATTTCTCCCACCAATCAGAGCTCAAGAAACAGTTGTTTGACCAATTAGATAATGATAGCATCGCACCTGCACTGAGTTCCACGGCCTTCTAATTTTAATTTCACTGCGTGGCCTATTGTCATAGTAGGGTAATCGAGGAGGCCATGGTCAAATACAAGGCATTCTCTGCGTCTCATGCGCTCTGTTCAGTACATAAAACTGGCAAAATCTCGACAGATATTTATGAATATTTATGTTCGAACATAAAATAGTTATAATAAGTATCGTTGAACATAAACAGTCGTATGCAACTCGCCTATAATGGTAATTAGGACACTTGTATGGAAATTATAAAACTCGCATACGCTCGTTTGATAAACACACTCGTGTCTTAATTATTGCCATTATAGGCTCGTTGCATAATGTACTATTATCAACGGTTTTCTGTTCTCGTAGGTGAGCAGCTACGTTATAGACTATTTCTCTAGCATGTCCCCTTAATGTTCGTCCAGATTTGCCACCAGACTTCGAAGTAGAAGCCATAACGAAACTCAAATGATACTATTACTAGAATAGCATGGTACACAACACTATATACATAAACACGTTTACCAATAAAGTACACGCTACACGACAAGGGATTATAGGACTACAATAAAGAAAAGGTAGGCTATATAAAACTGAGAAAACAATAAGAGCGCGAAAATGGATTGGCCACGAAGCTCTTGTCAGCGCTTCTCCGCAGTGTGCTCGGTATTTATTTATTTATTTATTTATTTACTGGGTACAGAAAGTCCCAATGAGCTGGTAGCTCAAGGGGGGACTGCTAGACAGCATGTGACCCCCTCCACCGCTCCTCTGTGACATCGCACATCCAGTCGGAGTGAATGCGCGGGGAAGTGAACTTTGCGCAGGCTCTTTTGATCGTTGCAGGATTATAACCACTGTTCAGGAGCTAGACACGGCCGTGGAAACCCTGATCTCAGCAATCCAAGCCGCCTCGAATACCAGCATACCCCTTATTAGCCCCCGCGAGCGGAAACTGGATATACCAGCCCGCATTAAAGAGCTAATAAGGAGCAGGAACGAAATAAAGCGGGACTGATCAAAGTATCACAAGGACCACGACAGAGTAAGGAAAAATCAACTTAACGTTGAAATCCAAAATGCACTACACGAGCACAGGTGCAGCTATTGGGGAGACCTGATATCCAAATTCGGTACTGTACCGTTAACTTTTAATTGGTCTGATTTACGGTACATTTTCCTTTGCGAACCGCTGCCTCATATGGCAGGTTTTGACCTAGTTTGGAGTGCGCGAATAGCCATGTGATCATTCGGCTCAGCTGGTGTCTCATCGACAACCTTCGGAAGAGTGTTTCTCTTTTAGACCGCGAGGATCGCGGGAGACCTTGAGTCTTGCAGTGGTGGGAAGATTGACATTTATATTCGAACATTATATTGTTACGGCTGTGAGTTTGTGTCATCGCTCGCCGCATGAGTCACAACTGCCCCAGGGCTGAGCTGTGCCCTGCCTCGTGTATTGCGTGCGCCTTATGCAACAGGGCTACTAGGACAAAGGGATGGTCCAGAATATTCGTGACTGAGCCAGCGATGGAAACCTCGTTGTTGTTGTTTGAGTCTTCAGTCTTTTGACTGGTTTGATGCAGCTCTCCATGCGTCCCTGTCCTGAGCTAATCGTTTCATCTCTACATAGCTACCACACCCTACATCCGAGGCAATCTGTTTAACATATTCTAAACTTGGTCTACCCCTACAGTTCTTGTCCTCGACCCTTCCTTCCATAACTAAGCTTGCTATTCCTGGGTGTCTTAGTATGTGTCCTACCAACCTATCTCTTCTCTTCATTAGCAGTCGCCAGAAACATCTCTCCTCTCCCACTCGCCTTAATGCCTCTTCGTTTGTAACCCTATCTACCCATCTGATCTTCATCATTCTCCTGTAACACCACATTTCAAATGCCTCAATTCTCCTCTTTTCTGCTGCACCAATAGTCCATGTTTCACTTCCATAGAGCGCCACGCTCCAGACAAAGGCTTTCAAAAATGACTTCCTAATACCTAAATCTATATTCGATGTCAACAGACTCCTTTTTTGTAGAAAGGCTTTCCTTGCCTGAGCCAACCTACTTTTTATATCCTCTTTGCTTCGTCCATCACTGGTTATTCTGCTTCCTAAGTAACAGAAGTCTCCTACTTCCTTCAGCTTTTCACCTGCCAATTTGATCTCCATAGAGGTTTCTGATTTATTTCGGCTGCATTCCAGTATTTTTGTTTTACATTTATTAATTTTCATCATGAAGTCCTTCCGTAAGACGGAATCCATACCATTCAAAAACTCATTCAAATCCTCAGGCTTGTTGGCCAAGATGACGATGTCATCAGCAAATCTCAGAGTTGAAATTATTTCTCCTTGAATCTTCACTCCCACTTTAAATTTTTCTCCAATTTCCTTCATTGCTTGTTCAATGTAAAGATTGAAAAGTATGGGTGATAAGTTGCAGCCTTGCCTTACACCTTTCTGAATACCAGCTTCTCTCTCATATCCTTCAGCTCGAATGACTGCTGTCTGGTTTCTGTATAGATTGTATATCACCCTCCTATCCCTGTACTTTATTCCAATAGATTTCAAAATGTCAAACAATTTAGTCCAATCAACGTTATCAAAAGCCTTTTCTAAGTCTACAAATGCCATGAACGTTCTCTTATCTTTCCTTATTCTACCTTCCAAAATCAGCCTAAGACTTAGTACAGCTTCCCTTCTTCCTACATTTCTCCTGAAACCAAACTGGTCTTCACCCAACTCCGTTTCGATCTGGCTTTCAATCCTCTTGTAAATTATTCTAGACAGGATCTTTGAAGCATGAGTAATCAAGCTGATTGTACGGTAATCTTCACATCTGTCAGCTCCCACTTTCTTTGGTATAGGGATGATAACATTCTTCTTGAAATCAGGGGGTACCTCACCTGTCTCATAAATCCTACACACCAAGTGAAATAACCTGATCAGACCTTCATCTCCTATGCAGCGTAGCAACTCAATCGGTATATCATCTATGCCTGGTGCTTTGTTCCTGCCTAAGTCCTCTAATGCTCTGTCAAATTCTGATCTCAATATTAAATCTCCTTTTGCATCCTCATCAATTTCCTCCTCCCTTTCCATTACATGATTCTCAATCTCCTTTCCCTTATACAAGCACTCTATGTAAGCTTTCCATCTCTCAAGCTTTTCTTCCCTATCTGTTAGAGGCTTTCCATTTGTGTCCCTAATATTACAGCACTTAGTCTTCTTTTCCCCAAAAGTATTCTTAATCCTTCGATAAGCTGTGTCTACTTTTCCTAATTTCAGACACTTTTCTATACCTGCACATTTCTCTTTCAGCCATTCTTCTTTCGCTTCCTTGCACTTCTTGTTAACCTCATTTCTCAGACGTCTGTATTCTGCTTTCCCCTCTTCATCTCTTAGATTCTTGTGTTTCCGCCTTTCATCCATCAATTCTAGTATATCCTGAGTGATCCACGGTTTTCTACCTATTCTTTCTTTCCTACCAATGTTTTCTTCTGCGGATTTTGTTATTTCATTCTTCAAAAGTGCCCATTCGTCTGCAATTGAAGTTTGTTTAGGGGTTTTGATTAATCCTTCCTTTATACTCTTCTTGAATCTTTCGTTTACATCCTTTACTTTCAGTCTGTCTATTGCCCACCTTTTTGGCTTTTGACTTTTCTTCAGTTTCTTCAACTTTAATCTGCATTTCATTACAACCAGATTGTGGTCAGAGTTTATGTCAGCACCAGGATATGTTTTACAATCCAAAATCTGGTTTCGAAACCTCTGCTTGACCATAATGAAGTTGATTTGGTAACGCCCTGTATCTCCTGGTCTCATCCATGTGTATATTCTTCTATTGTGGTTATTGAATAAGGTGTTAGCTATGACCAACTCATGTTCGGTGCAGAATTCCATCAGCCTGCTTCCTCGATCATTCCTTTCACCTAATCCGAAATCTCCTACTATCTTCCCTTCTCTCCCTTTTCCTACCACAGCATTCCAATCTCCCATTACTATAAAATTTTCATCACCTTTGATATACCTCAGAATGTCATCTATTTCTTCGTAGACCTTTTCAACATCCTCATCATCAGCTTGACTGGTAGGCATATAGACTTGTACCACTGTGGTGCACGTAGGTTTAGTATTGAATTTTGCTACAATAATCCGTTCACTGTATTGCTCATAATATTCCACCCGCTGCCCAAGTGTTGTATTGGCAGCAAGCACAAGAGTGTAGTGCAGTATCTTTGACATAGTCTTTGATATCAGTGAAGTTCAGTGTCAAAAACAATATGGTGTGTGTCGTGTGAATTGTGAATCTTTCCACAACAAATAATAAAATATGCATTCTAGAGGAGTCTATGTGATTTATTAAGAAGTGAACCTAACATTTTATGGCGACCGTGACAGGACTCATTCATAGTAAAAGGCTCCCGTGAAGAAAGAAGATGGAAAGACTCGCTAAAGGAAGGACCGTAAAGCGGCGGTTATTTACGCGCTCACACAATCAACTAATGGCGTTGTTAGAAGATGATCAAACTGAAACGGAAAAAGTGCAAGTGCAACTTGAAATCCTTCAAGAAAAGTATGATGATATCTCTAATTTAGATGGATTAATATTTCAACAGATGATAGACGACGAGTGTGAGGATGACGAAATAGAAACGGAATGTGAATCAACTGATGATTACAAACACAAATTCCTTAGCTGTAGAACAAAAGCAACACGTTTTATGAATCCCGTTGTTTCCATTACCCCTCCACAAAGTGTAGTGAATGACAATGTTTGTGATAAAAAGAAATATAGACTTCCAAGAATAGAATTTAAGAAATTTTCTGGTGAAATAATTGATTGGTTATATTTTTGGAGCCAGTTCCGTAAAATTCACGAGGATGAGGACATTGGGAAGGAAGATAAATTCCAATATTTAATTCAGGCTATGACAGAAGGTTCCAGAGCATATGAATTAGTTACTAGTTTTCCACCCACTGCCGAGAATTATGACAAAGCTATAGAGAGTCTTCAAGCTCGATTTGGCAGAGAGGACTTGCAGGTGGAAGTTTATGTTCGTGAATTGCTCAAACTAGTATTGACGAATGCAGTCAATTCCAAAGAAAGGCCAACACTGAGTAGCTTGTATGATAAATTAGAGTCACATCTCAGATCGCTGGAAAGTTTAGGCGTTACTACAGAAAAATGTACTGCAATGCTGTATCCCCTAATTGAATCATCTTTGCCAGAAGACCTATTAAGAGCATGGCAGAGGAATAATTCCTTCAGGTGTGATTCCATATCCAAAGATCGTTTGCAGCAGCTCATGGCTTTTCTTCAAAATGAAGTAGTAAGTGAAGAAAGAATTTCATTGGCTATGAAAGGGTTTAGTATTAGCACATCCCAAGGATCTAAGATTAAGGGAGACAAGCAACCAAGGGATGTCATTGAACCAAATATACCTACTGCTTCTGCTTTGTTTGCTGATGTTTCTAAGAGACAGGAGTGTGTTTTTGTCTTAAACCTCATTCGAGCCCAGAGTGCATTAAAGCTCAAAAAATGACTGTAGGGGAGAAAAGGAAAATCTTAACTGATAAACACTGTTGCTTCAATTGTTTAAAGAAGGGCCATGCAAGTAGAGCTTGTAAATCGATTGTCAGGTGCATTGTTTGTGGTGGTAAACATGTGGTATTAATGTGTTATAAGCTCCGTGACAAAGAAAATGAAAGTGTGTCCAAACAGAATTACGAGGGAGACAGGAATTTGGTTCTCCAGGATGTCAATAATGTGGATAAGGCTTTAGCTAATGTGTCTTGTTCTCCTGAGGTATACTTGCAAACCCTGGCAGTTGTCGTTAAAGGAAAGGGTAAACAAAAAACTGTACGAGCTGTTATTGATACTGGGTCTACTAAATCCTACATTGCACGTGACCTAGCCGAAGAAATGGGGTATCAGTCAATCAGGAAGGAAACGTTAATACATTCCTTGTTTGGTGGAGTACGTTCTCGAGAAGCAAAACACGACTGTTACAGAATAAGTTTAAAGCGATTGGAGGGAAACTATTCCAAGGAGCTGGAAGTTTTAAGCCAAGAGATTATTTGTGAAGATGTCCCATATATTAAGAATGGTTCTTGGAGTGAGGAGATAAGGGATCTGAAAATATGTTTAACTGATGTACTAGAGCGAGGGCCTGTGCAGATTCTGATTGGGGCCGATAAGGCGGGTGAACTGCTCACTGGGAGGAAACATCAACTAAAATGTGGCCTAGTTTTGGTGGAGACTTCCCTAGGGTGGACACTAATGGGAAAAGTCATAGGTAACAAGGCCCAAAGGGATTCGGCATCATTATTAGTGTCATCATTGTTTTCCCAACATACAAGAATTTCTGATCTCTGGGACTTAGAAATTCTTGGAATTACTGACCCTGTTGTGAAAGAATCTATCGTCGAGAGGAATGAGCGTGTTAGAAATAACTTCCTTGAGACTGCACGACTGAATGAAGATAACAGATATGAAGTGTGTCTGCCTTGGAGTGAACAACATCCACCTCTCCCTGACAACAAAGAAATTGCTCAGCACAGATTAGAAATCACTACAAAGAAACTACAAGCTGAACAACATTATCAGGAGTACGATAATGTCTTACGAAGTTGGTTGGAGCAAGGAATCATCGAGAGGGTACCTGAAGAAGAACTGAAGAATAGTGGACACTATCTACCTCACCGACCTGTCTTCAAAGAAAACAGCACCACCAAGATCAGGCCTGTTTTTGATGCCTCGGCGAAGCAGAGAAACGCTCCATCTCTGAACGAATGTATTGAGAAAGGGCCTAACTTCATAGAGTTGATCCCTAGTTCGCTACTGAAGTTCAGAGAAAATGAGATCGGTGTGACGGCCGATGTAGAAAAAGCATTTCTTCAAATAAGTGTCAATCCTAGAGACCGTAATTTTCTGAGATTCCTTTGGTGGGAGGAGGAAAGTACAGGGAAGGTAGAAGTGTTCCGTCACAATAGAGTTGTCTTTGGACTTGCATGTTCTCCGTTCCTATTGTCGGCAACCATCAAACTCCACTTGAACGAGTTGAAGAGACAAACAGTCGATAATAGTTCCTGCTCAACTTCAACAATAGAAAGATTGGAAGAATGTTTTTATGTGGATAACTGTACTATTAGTGTGAACAACAGAAATGACCTTCATTCATTCATGCGAGAGGCAAGCATAATAATGGATAAGGCATCTTTCAATCTCCGAGGGTGGGAGTATTCTCAGGATGGTACAGCTGAAAATCTTACTCATGTGCTAGGACTCATTTGGAATAAAGGAGAAAATACCATTGAACTGAATCTAACTCATGTTAACGATTTCAAATATGATGTAATCACTAAAAGAGCTATACTAGGAGCTGCACATAAGGTGTTTGACCCTATTGGCTTCGCATGTCCGGTATTTCTCTGTCCAAAATTAATCTTGCAAGAACTATGGGCCACTGACTTGGGTTGGGACACCAGAGTAGACGAAACGACAAAGAGAAGATTCATGAAGTGGTTGGCAGAACTACCTCAGCTGTCTGAGATTAAGATTCCTAGATGTTTGATCGGTAGTGTCCGGTCGGTTGAAGATATATCTCTTCACGTGTTCTGCGACGCCAGTCAAACTGCGTATGCTGCAGTTATATTCTTGCGAATACAGAGGGTTGACAATATAGAGCTACGATTTGTACAAGCCAAGACAAGAGTGGCACCCAAGAAGAGTATCACCATACCACGCCTGGAATTATTAGCAGCTACAATAGGGGTTCGACTAGTGACGTCAGTACTGCCAACATTAACTGCAAAAGAAATCGTTACTTATTATTGGAGTGACTCGTCGACTGTGTTGTCCTGGATCCAGTTAGACGAACCTTGGGGGACCTTCGTGTGGAACAGAGTGCAAGAAATTCGAAGACTGTCCAGAATAGAACAGTGGCGTCATGTTCCAGGAACCATGAATCCTGCTGACCTGGCATCAAGGGGATGTAGCACAAAACAGTTACTTCAACAGAGATGGTGGGAAGGGCCAAAATGGCTAAAACAATCCACTACACAATGGCCTAGCCCCGAAATTTCAACAAACGATGATGAAGTCTTCCAAGAAAGAAAAAAGAAAGTCAACACTATGACGGTGTTAGAAGACAAGTCCAATACCCAAGAATGGCACCTTGACTATTTCTCAAGTTTCCGTAGAACAGTTCGTATGATAGGATGGATCTTGAGGTTTCTGTATAATTGTCGACAGAAAAATAATAGAAGAACTACCGAACTATCCATTGAAGAAACCACAGAAACAGAAAAAGTCGTGATGAAGTTCATACAAAAGGAGTGTTTTGTTGGTGAAAAGGATGAAAGATTCAACTCACTATGTGTTTTCATGGATGATGAGGGAGTGATGAGACTGAAAACAAAAATTATATCGCGCAAAGATGATTATGCTTTCCGTTGTCCTGCTATCCTTCCTGCGAAGCATACAACAGTTCACGCTCTCATTAGGGAGAAGCACAAAGACTTATGTCATGCTGGAACCCAGATTCTGCTCAGTGGGCTCAGACAGAAATATTGGATCCTTGGAGGAAGGAGAACGGTGAAGGGTGCAATTAAAACATGTGTTGTCTGCAGGAGGTACCATGGAAAACATCTTGAAGCAGAACAAACTCATCTCCCCATAGACAGAGTAAGAGAAGCCTCAATTTTTGAAATAACAGGGATCGACTTTGCCGGGCCTCTGATTTTGAAAGGTGGAGAGAAAGCCTGGGTCTGTCTGTTCACGTGTGCGGTTTTTCGTGCAGTACACCTGGAGCTAGTAATATCCTTGGCTACTGCAACATTCCTCGAAGCTTTTCGGCGCTTCGTGTCCAGACGTGGAAGGCCAATGATTGTCTATAGTGACAATGGGACAAACTTTCAAGGCACCTGCAATATGTTGGAGACAATTCAGTGGGATAAAATTGCTGAATATAGTTCTGTACACCAAATAAAATGGAAATTCGATCCTCCCACTGCAGCATGGTGGGGAGGATGGTGGGAGAGGCTGATTGGTGTCCTCAAACAAATGCTCAGGAAAGTTCTGGGAAGGTCATGTCTGTCGTACCAAGAAATGATGACTGTTCTGTGTGACATTGAAGCTGTCATGAATTCACGACCACTTACTTACCTGTCCAATGATGGAGAAGACTTGATGGCTATCACCCCTGCAATGTTCCTACAGGAAGTCAAGGAGATTGGAATGCCCGATATCGACATGATCGAGGACATAAAACTTGACAGAAGATTCAGGTACAGACAGAAAGTAAAGGAAACATTAAGGGTAAGATTCAGGAATGAATATCTTGGACAGCTAATACAGAAGAACCACATTAGGAAAAGTCATCACAAACCCTGTGTAGGTGAAGTAGTACTGGTAGCCAGTGACAACACGAAGAGACTAGACTGGCCGCTGGCAAGAGTGACGGAGGTCATCCCTGGCAAAGGTGGTGTCGTGAGAGTTGTTCGCTTGGCGACTACAAAAGGAGAGCTACTGAGGCCAGTACAGAGGGTGTATCCACTTGAAGTGACATCTGGAGAAGATCATGCTTTAAGACTGCAAGTTGAGCGGAATGAAAATGAGAAGAAGGAGAAAAATCCAAAGACTGTTAAACCGTCTACTAATACTTCTGATCTCATCAAAACCAGTAGTGGGAGAGTGGTGGTTAAACCAAAGAGATATTTTGAGTGACTTATTTATTTCTGTGTTCATTTATTTTGTGAAAATATATGTGTTATGTTATTTTATTGTTTTGTTGAGTTGTTTCCACAACTCAAGGTGGGAGAATGTTGTATTGGCAGCAAGCACAAGAGTGTAGTGCAGTATCTTTGACATAGTCTTTGATATCAGTGAAGTTCAGTGTCAAAAACAATATGGTGTGTGTCGTGTGAATTGTGAATCTTTCCACAACAAATAATAAAATATGCATTCTAGAGGAGTCTATGTGATTTATTAAGAAGTGAACCTAACACCAAGTTTCCTACTCAATATGAGACCAACCCCTGCTTGGCCATTGTTTGATTTAGTGCTAATGACCCTATAGTCTCCTGACCAAAAGTCCTGTTCTTCCTGCCAGCGCATTTCACTAATCCCAACCAAATCCAACCTCAACCTATCCATTTCCCTTTCTAAGTTTTCTAACTTCCCACTTCCTAGCAGACTTCTAACATTCCACGCTCCGATCCGTAGAATGTCAGATTTCCTCTTTGTCACTTCTGTGATGTTAACCCCCTCTCGAGTAGTCCCCACCCGGAGATCCGAACGGGGGACTAGTTTACCTCCGGATTGAAATTTTACAAGGGAGGAGGCCATCATCACATGTATTTATGCATAGAGAGGTGCATATCCTCGGGAATAGCATTACGACTGTAGTTTCCCGTTGCTTTCAGCCGTGCAGCAGAACGCAGTGTAGCCATTAGTTGGCTTAATATCTTAACCGTCTATTAGACTAGTAAAGAATTGATTTATTCTGAAAGGCTGCTACTCCCTTTCAGAATAAGTAAAGAGCAATTCTACTACATTTGCCCCGACTTATAAATGCCTAGACATTTTACAACACTAGCTCTGATCCTACAAAAAGTGGGCATCAGGAAAGAAAAAAACAAGAGCCAATTAAGGCAGGAAATGAAAGACATCCCAGGCCTCCGATACCCTAATAACGTTGGGGTAAGAGTTGACATGAAAGATATAAGAGAGGAGCTCAGCTCAAGGAAACTCAGCTGGGATCCCATAGTCGCCAACCCACATCCCACTAGTTGTAACCAATTTGATAAATTATGTGATCTGAAGCTCTCAGGAAGAAAATGAAGACTACACGCAACAGAGCGATCAGAAGGTAACCATTGCTTCCTCTCTTGTCACCTTCTCTGGAAATTCTACGTAACCACTTCTCACGCAATGAATTGTCCGATTGAATCTCATGATTCTAACTTGCCCAGTTCTGATTTACAAAAGGGCACGAAGCGGTACAACATTATAAAACCATTCAGAATACATTCCAACTTCGCCATTAACATGAATACAAAACTTATATCTGCCACAGTGAATTGGTGCTGCTTCCTAGCGTGCCAGGAGGGAAGCTATCCAGTGGCTGCTACAGACTCAGGCTATCTGAGTCCTCACACTTCGTGACGTAGCGCGTGAAAGGATGGAGAGGGGATAAGTGGAGGTATTCGTTGTCATGGCAACGTAAATTACAAAGCGGGCTATTTTTGATGAGTCCTCGTGAGTATCCAGTGCGCTCTACCGACAAGGAGAGGAACTACACACACATTGTCACGATGGCAAAACATTAGGTGCGAGGAGAGAGAACATAAAGGCCGATGAGGAGGGAGGAGGGTGGGAGGGCGGCGTCCTTGAGTCCAATGCCACCAGCCGCCTCTGACTACGATATCTGGTAACATTTAACTTTGGGCATCCTGATAAAAATTATTTTGGTCTTTCCCGAGTCGCCCAGTTCCCCATTCAACTTCTGGGCATGAAACAAGAGCCATTTTTGTTTGCCTGGAGAACATATTGAACTAACATAATAAACATATTGTAAATATTTTTGCGAATGATTAATTAGATGCATGGGGCCCCACCGCCCCAGCCCAAAAATACAACAAAAATCAAAAACATATTTATCCACGTAAAAACCATTTATACCTTTAACCGAAATGAAAGTGGGAATCATGAATGTCATGACCCTGACAGGCAAGGTGGAGGAGGTGGTAGACTTCATGGAGAGGGAGAATGTTGGATTGATGGGGCTGAGTGAAGTGAAATGGAAAGGTAAAGGAAGGAAGAAATTGAGGAAAGGATATACATTATACTGGAGTGGTGGCCCGAAATTACTTGTTATTTCAAGTACATGTTGTCATCTTAACATAGAGTCTAATCATCTTTCTATCTACATACCAGTGTCTAATGAATAGTCAATATTAGTTTGGTCTTTACCTAAAATCTAAAATCCAATATCAAATTTCTAAAATCTAAAACCAAAATAAAATATATTATAGAAAACATAATTCCAAGTAATACAAATCCTTATATGTTTTTCTTTAATAATTAGTTACCGAAGTTACATGTTTCGATTTTCTTTGCACTTGTCTGGGGGCAAACATGGCATTTACCTGGAGTAAATGTGGAAAACCACATGTGTTTGACGTTTAGAAAACTCACATCACCTCACCCCAACTGTTTGGGAATGGAAATAATTTGTTTTTGTCTTACTTAGGGGCTTGGAAATCATGGTCATCATTCCCATGTACTGTAATTAGGGAAAATAATAAGGGGTCATGTACACTATTATTAGCTGAGTATCTAATACAATTTTGCATATCCCTAGAACCAGTATCGCATTATAAAGGCATGCCATTTGTTACCGTCCTTAAAGCCAGTGATTTAAAACAAAGAGGTGTTTATTTTCCACCACCCCCAAACAAGGGCTTTCATCTAGTGGAATGTAGGTTGACGACCATGGAGCCCCAGCTGAATCCGTCATTGTTCCCACTGACTTGTGCTAGGCTCCTGTCTGTCTTCTTTCCTGTCGACCACACTTGGTCAACTCTTGTTCTCTACCGACTCCGACATTATTAGGCTATCCAAGGCTTAGGGAGTCTCTTTATTTTCCGACTTAATTGACCCTTGTTTATTTTTTCTGATACCCTCCTTTTTATTTTTATGTTATTTCCTGCCTATTGCACAAGCCACACTAAAGGTAGGGTGTATGTAGCCCCACCACTTGTGGTACACCCTGGATATGCCTACACCCTCAGGGGCTTACGGCTGATGAGTTTGGAAGTTTGCGACCACAAGGGATTCCTGAGCTGGGCCCAGTTTTCTCCTTTTTATCGATTACCTCTGGAGCGGGACCCTCTCCTCTTTTACTTTCATATCTACCTTTTATGGCTCTCCTTCCTTTCAAGTTCATCAATCCACATTCTTGAGGGTTGAGGGCCATTATTTATTCCTTCTGTCCTTTATTTGTCCTGTTATCCTTTTGTCTTACATTTCATTTTTCTAGTTATAAGTGTGTAGTTAGTTTTAGTTATAGTTTACATTTAATTTTATTTTCACCATCAGCCAAACAATTAGGGGTCGATAGGTCAGCTTGGTGGTCAAGTTTATAGAACGCTTGTCTTTTGTTTGAAACAACACCATGTTGATTTCCCGACTGGGTCAAGTATTTTATACTTTGATCACTTATTTCTCATGGCTTTGAAACTGGCTGCCTGTAACGTGATCATTATTAACTTTAACTTCAGTGTACGGTGTAGGATTGGAAAGGAGGCAGCCATGGCTTCTGAATTACAACTATGTTAGCGTTTGTCTAAAGTATAAATAAAAAGAGAGTTCAAACATCATGTAGGCCATAAACAATTTTTAGATTCAGATTTGTGTTTCACAGTAAACACAATCATTCTCCGTGTAAAACGACCCATACATTTATTTTCCTAACATGATAGCTTATAGGCGGGCATTGCTATAGCTTACATGTAGTAGGGTCAACAGCTAAGGATTCAATTTCAATTACCTATACCTCTCATGGTATGGCTCTGAGTCAATTCGTTAAACTACATAAAACTTTTCTATATGTTCTGTTACATTATCATTTGACCATCTCACAGTGCAGTGTATAACATAGTTGGTTGTCTACTCTATGGCCTTGGCTTGCAACCCCGACTATACCAAGAAATTCATATTCATCTTAAGGTTGCAATAAGGTTCATTGAGCCTTGTCAACCCTTACCTAACAACTATCAAGTCATGTACGTTAACACGGTGCGAATCACGTCCACTATCAAGCAGACGAGTAATATGAAACTTGCTGGCAAGAGCACCGTGTTCTTATCACCAAGACTCATTACACAAACAAAGCCAGTGTCTCTGTGCAGATTCAACCCAGCGATAGTACGCAAGAGTGTGTTTGTTCAAAAAGCATCATTAATATAACTCGACTGTCACCACACAGGTCCGGGTTCGATTTTCTAAAGACTGCAACAGGTACACTCAGTCTTGTCAGGTAAAACATTTTGGGTCAATTCATAAATCATGGGAAAGGGTTAGCCACTGTCAGTCCAAAACAACACCTTACTTCACCCTCTCCGATAATTAGTTTTATAAAATCTCAGGTCGATAACCTTAACGTTTTGGCTCTTTTGGGTATATTCATGGGGAATGGCAACGGTTTGGCCATCCTGATTTGTACAACACCTGATACAACTCTGTAACCTTATTCATTAGCTATAAACACATTAATCCATAATTACCTAATAATAATAATAATAATAATAATAATAATAATAATTTGCAAGCTGTCATCCTCCAAACACACATTCATTAAAGCATGGTTTCAAAAGACTCTTATGCTTTTAAGTGTTTAATACCTTTTTCTCCTGTAACATTACTATTCCCTGTTTTATGAGTGAAATAATCTATCGAGGTAAAAGCGTATGCCATCACCTATTTTTCAACTATAAAACCTAATTTTAGGGTTCTTAGTTTGCACGATATCGATTTTTTCAATTTGAGGGTAGTTTTCACCCCCCTACTATTTTTCGTGAAAAACAAAAGATCTTAGGTTCAATTATCATTTTTACCCGTTTAAGACCTTTTTCCCCACTGTAAAATCACTATTTACTGTTTTAGGGGTGACATCATCTATCCAGGTAAAAGCCTATGTCACAACCAATTTTTTAAGCTATTACACATAATTTTACGGTTCTTAGTTTCCAAGCTATCGATTTTTCAATTTGGGGGTAGTTTTCACCCCCCCTGCTATTTTTCATCAAAAACAAAAGATCTCAGTTTCATTTATCATTTTTAGGTATTTAACACGTTTTTTCCCCATAACAGGACTATTTACTGTTTTAGGGGTGAAATGACCAATCCAGGTAAAAGCCTATGTCATCACCTATTTTTAAAGCTATCACGCCTAATTTTAGGGTTCTTAGTTTCCAAGATATTGAGTTTTCAATTTTGGGGGGTAGTTTCACCCCACAAAGGGGGACGTCGCCTCAAGTGCTAGGACCTTTCATACAAGTCCCTAGCATGATTGGTTCACGAGATATTAACAATTGTGTAGTTAGGCCCTTTTGACAAAAAAAAGAATCATACTTTCAAAAACGAGGCGTCACCCCAAGTGCTAGGATACTGCCTATGGCAAAATCCTATCAGGGGTTCAGAAAATATTAACAAATGTGTAGTTAGGCCCTTTTGACAAAAGCCATCAGTGTGCATACATACAAAAATTGCTCTTTCACCCCAGGTAAGGGTAGTTTTTATTATGGGGGTTGACATACATCATTCATACAAAAGGAGAATTCACTACGAGTCCTAAGACACCCCATATGTTTAAATCGCATTATTGGTTAGCGAGATACTAAAAAGCGAATGACCTATTAGTTTTTTGTTCTTTTAATAAATATTTTAAAATACCTCATCTATAAAGAATCATTTAAAAATTCCGCTTTCTTACGAAAGCCCTCAAGTGCGCATGCATACAAAAATAACCACTACTTAACCTCCGGGTAAGGGTAGATTTATTTTGGGGTGGATATAGTCCCGTCCATAGCAAGGGGTGGTTCACCACAAGTCCTACGACACCCTATATGCTCAAATCCGACCATGCGTTCGCGAATCATCGCCAATGTTCGCCAGAAAGTAGGCTATCATTTTGTTTTGTCCTACACACTTCAAACTTGTTGTCAGCCTAGAGGGCATAGGGACCTTTCATTGACGTCAAACAAACTTTTCTCTCATCTTCACCGTTTCCAAAATACTGTAGCACCAATTTCAAAAAACAACAATTTAAAAAATATATATATACCAACACACATTCATAGCAAAGAGGACGTCACACCATTCCTAAATAACACATCGTTCTAGCCTTACAAGCTCATTAAATTCGCTAAAATGTCAAAAACGTACGTTTACCTCAAATTGCGTTTCCAAATTCCACCCATTTAAAAAAAATACCTCACCATCAAATAGAGCGGGAAAAATAGCATTTAAACGAGCCCTCACTCAACCCTAGTCCTCGCCCACCGCCAAAACATTTTCCCAACATAGCCATACGTATTCAAGCACACACGCGACTTGCAAGAGAACATACACTACCCCACTACCCGCGAATGACCTTTTGTTTTGGTATTTTATTTAAATAATGAGGCTATAGGAAAAGAGGGGGGCATTACTACGGGTGCGAGATATCAGGTTCGGGGCCGATACGACGAGGGTTCAGTAAGTTAGTGGACAGAACCCCCAAGTTAACACTACTTGTTAAAGGTCAACTACGTCTCACGCGAACACTGCAGACATATCACGTGATCGCTCGCACTGGTGCACATGCTCACACTCGCACGGGTGTCAAATGACGGTTAGCATCCTAAGCAAAAAACAATAACAGCTGCACACCACATGTGTGGATAGGAGCCGCCTCTCCGCTCAACCCAACCGGCGCGAGCAAAAAAAAAACATAACAGCTGCACACCACATGTGCGGATCGCTCGCACTGGCACACATGCTCACACTCGCATGGTAGTCAGATGACAGTTAGCATCCTAATAAACAACCCCCATGACGTCAACACCCATTAACTTTTTATCATCATCGCACAAACAAGCCAAAAGGTCAACCCCTTCCCACGCTAACACGTGCAGTGCACATGCTCGCTCCTGGACCACGTGCTCGCTCTAAGGGCCCATGACGTCACCCAAAGGGCTATGACGTCATCGCGATTACGCAATATTCAAAGTCTAAAGTTCCCTACTACTTTCCTTTCTCTTAGCCAACTAGCCAGGCTCCAAGCTGGCCTCTTGAGCAGATATTCTGTTTTCCCATTCTGGCTGCCAGTCAGACATAGAAAAAAAACAAGTTCTGTTGTTAACAACTTCCCCTCATACCATTATGAATTTTGTCTGGTTACTGGTCAGTGTTGACCAACATGTTTAAAGATTGTCATGAGGGATTTTCGAAATATTCGCCTTCATTCGTTCGTCATATGAAAAATAATATATCGAAAGCGACCCCTCATTTTGCCATACATCTCCCCCGTCGAAATAGCCATTTTCCATATCCACCGTGGCCAATTATAGCCTCCTTGTAACGTACGTCAAGCGCTACCGGCTCTCTGTCTACAAACACTCTTTTATTTGAAAAAAAAAATTAAATGCATAGTTTTTTGTCCTAGAGACTTGACATTTATTTTCGTGGTAGAGGGGATAGGGATCTTTCATTTATGTCAAACAAAATTTTTTGTCAACGTGTTAGTTTCCAAAATAGTAAAAATTCAAAATTTAAGGGTTTTCAAAAAATCTCAAAATATAAAAAAGTTTTATCATAAAAATAAAGGCCATAGAGACCATTGGTTTGAACTATGGCACAACATTCTATCATGTTTGGTTTTCAAACTATCGCCTTCTTTTAAAAACAAAATTGTTCAAAAAAAACAAAAATATAACGAAAGGTCTATAGTAAAGAGGACGTCAACTCGAGTCCAGCGACACCTTATTTGTTAAAATCCGACCATCCGTTCGCCAATGATCACCAATGTTCGCGAAAAAGTAGGCTATCATTTTGTTTTCCTCCTACACCCTTGAAACTTGCTATGCTCCTAGAGGGCATACCCACCTTTCAATAATGTCAAACAAACTTTTTTCCAATTCACCGTTTCCAAAATAGTGCCAATCCAAAAACAAGAATTTTCAAATTTAAAAAAAAATACCAACACACATGCTTAGCCAAGAGAACGTCATCCCAATGCCAACAATACCTCGTTCGTTAAAATCCGACCACGCGTTTGAGAGATATCGCCCAAAGTTTATATGAAAGTAGGGGGGAGTAGAACTCTCCAATTCACACTACTGCACAGTTTTAGTCCCAGAGGCTTGAAATTTATTTTGGGGGTAGAGGGAGTAGGGACCATTCATTTACGTCAAACAATTTTTTTGTAAAGTTCCTAGTTTCCGAAATAGAAATATTTCAAAATTGAACTTTTTTTCAAAAAATGTAAAAAATAAAAACGATTTATTATAAAAAATAAAGGACATAGGGAGCGTTCTTTTAAGCTATTGCACAACATTCTATCATGTTTGGTTTTCAAACTATCACCTACTTTCGAAAACAAAAATTTTCAAAATTTTTTAAAAAAATATAATGAGTGGTCCATATGAAAGCCCCCGTCAGCTAGAGTCCAATGACACCTCATTCGTGAATCTCCGACCACGGGTTCGGAAGTTATCGGCTCGCATTGGGATTAGTGGTGGGGGAGGGGCAGAATCCCTCGCTCTCCCCTACTTCAATGGTTCCATCATAGTGTAATCGATAGTGGCTTAAACCCGTAGCAAGCACATAGGTCAAGTGCTGGTCATGGACTAGTGGTAAATTGTTTCTGTTATTCACAGGTTTTTCATTTGTCAGGTACATACAGATGGGATAAATTTATAAAGCCTTTTCATTTCATAGGTCACGTAACGCTTGGTACAGACATCGTCTTCGTATTGCGGGTCTTCCACGTGAATAATCCGATGGTGATTAGCGCTATAGCCATTCACCGTAAACTGAGGCACTTTGTCATAAAACTCATACACTTTGTTATCCACAAACTTTTTTGTAGTAACGTCTGTAGACACTTGAGGATGTTTTACATGGGTTAACCGCTTTCCCTTAAAGTCATAATCTCCCTGTTTAGTGCGTGGCACTACTGACCTATCCACATAGTGTTTATTAGCAGGATCTGTTTCTTGTTTAGGATCATGTATGGTGACAGACCTAGCTTTGGCCACCATCGCACGTCCAAAGACATCCATCGTCAACCTGTAGTACGAGTCTACTGTTTCTATGACTAGGCTCGGTGTCCTGAATATAGACAGCCTGCTAGCCTGTCTAAGCCTTAGTTGATATGAAGATTATTAAGCAGCAAGAGTCATTCCCCATGGGGGACATGGTTTCCTATCTCTGTCCCACATCACACGAACAACGCCATGGTTCACTGTTTCCATCTTCCATTCGCTGCACCATTGTGGGACCTTCCGGCTGTGGAAAGACCAATCTTTTGCTAACACTCATCACAGCGCCCAATGGTCTGCGTTTTCAAAATATATATATTTTTGCAAAATCTCTCTACCAACCCCTCTACGTGTTTCTGGATCAAATCATGTCTGGATTACAAAAAGTGAATATGGGTTATTTCATATTTTCCACGCAAGAAAATGTTATTTCACCGGATGAGGTAAAGCCTGATTCACTCATGATTTTCGATGATGTATCCACTGAACGTCAAGACATTATTCGAAGCTATTTCAGCATGGGTCGACACAAACATATCGATTGCTTTTATATTGGACAAACTATTCTAAATTGTCCAAACTGTTGATTCGTGACAATGCCAATGTCATTGTTTTATTTCGCCAGGACGAGAGGGACAGTCGTCACATTTATCATGAACATGTGAATCCGGATATGACCTTTCAAATGTTTACTGAATTGTGTGGCAAGTGCTGGAACACTCAACGTCATGCCTGTTTAGTGATTGATAAACAAAGTGAACTCAACCAAGGACGATATCGCTTAGGGTTTGTTCATTTTATTGCTATTTAAGGCCCTGTTACGACACCACGGCGTTAGCAGAGAGACAATTGAAAAAGCATATTATTAGAGAAAAAAATACTATTCGCCAGAAGATTCGTCAATTGAAACGATCACGTGCAGATCATGCTTTGTTTATTCAACATCATTTAGCACCTCCACTAAAAGCCATGTTGAAACCCTCTTTCAAGCCATCTTAAACGCTACCCACCGTTTCACAAGCCACTCAGACGCTGCACGAGGACCCTGAGGAAGAGAAAGAGGAACAGGAACAGGAAGATTTGACTAGTGTTAGCGAAGATTAGGATGACGAGGAAGAAGTGTTTACGCCTCAAAAAAGGCCGCACCCCTTGCAGAGTTTTAAAGAAAAAGAAATCCTTGGCCATGGTGGAAATACCTTGCCCTTCCAGATCGTCTCCGTTTTCACAAGTCTTGGCCACCCCTCAAAATAAAGCTCAACCGAGAAACATTTTAATAAAATATTATGGATCAACACTAGAACCCTATTTCACCGATCTATTTATTGGAAACACAGATACCACGTATGGTGTTCGCTCGCTATGAGGATGATAGTTTTAAAATTGGGGATTCATCCATTAAATTTGCTCGTACTAAAGCTGTCATTAAAAACATCAAATATAAATTGACGCAGGACTGTTAAAGCTGCTCTTCTCTCCAACACCCTCATTCCATGATTATACGTCAGAGGATCTTGGCAAATATAAATCCATTTTATTGGACACCCATGCCCGCAAAAGACAGTATGATCCCACTCAACAAGTGAATGTCAATATATCTCAAAAATATAACACCATCATTGCAAAAATATTTCCCACCAGTCAAAGTACTCGTCGTAAATCGTTCGCTTCGGGAGTGACATTTAAACCATTAAAACCCCTTGTGGATGTTACCTACTGGCACAATCCCAATAAGCTCGTCCAGCGGCTACAGTTGTTGCATGCTTCACGTCAAGCCGGCCATACCGGTCACGATTGGGAAATTAAGAAATTGAACAAGAACTTCGAAATGCCAAAATTATTGTTTAAACCCTCACCCATTGAAATGGGTATTGCTCATGTGTTGCATCGCCCAGCAAGGCGTCACTATCCGCGACTCAAGGTGATTTCACGAGGTGTAGATGAACTTTAGCAAGCAGACCTGGTTGAAATGATACCCTATGCTGGCGTTAACGACGGTGTATGCTATATGTTGACCGTCATTGATGTCTATTCCAAAATGGCCTTTGTTGAACCTGTGCGTCGCAAGTCTGGTCCACCGGTCACCAAGGCCTTTCAACATATTATTCAACACTCCAAACGTCAACCTCAGTTGCTACAAACCGACCTGGGGAAAGAATTTTTCAACAAGGATTTCTCCATTTGTCTCAAATCTAAGGATATTCACCATTACACCACGTACAGCAGTGTCAAAGCCAGCGTGGTTGAGCGGTTCAACCGATCATTGAAAACCCATATGTGGAAAGCGTTTACTGCTCAGGCCACTTATCGCTGGTTGGACATGTTACCTGAGCTAGTGTCACGTTACAATGACACTTAACATTGAACGATTGGGACCAAACCACGCCTCGTGACCAAAAATATTCAGCGATTGGATAAACTGTTTAACCCCATAAAAACAGTCGATCCTAAACGTCACCGACTGAAAATTGGGAATTTTGTTCGTGTGAGCAAATTTAAGTCTGCCTTCAATAAGGGCTACACGCCTCAGTGGGGGACTGAACTACTTCGAATTCGTCAAGTCAACTTGGACAGTCCAGTCATCTATTTACTCCAAGACCTCAACCATCGACCCAAAAAAGGTAGATTTTATATCTATGAACTTCAGAAAACATCATTTCCTAAGCATTATCTTGTGGAAAAGTGTTGAAACAAAAAGAAAATAAACTATATGTCAAATGGTTAGGATTTAACTCTACGTTTAATTCTTGGATCAATAAATTACAGGTTGTGTGAACCTGTGTACTTTTTTATTTATTGAATTATGTTGTACAAGAGCCCTGTGTACAGCGCTCCGCGCTTCCTGCTTGCCCATAAATGTTTCTCTTCCTCTCTCCACACCTAGGTCTCACTCCTTCATTCCATGTTGACATACAACTCGTTCAGCTATAGGCTGTCATGGGTTCTCCACTCCTCCCCTCACCTCCCAGCCCTCTGGCCCCGCCCCCACGTCCCTCACCGCTTTGCAGTTGTCACGTGATTTCCTGTTCTCTCTTTGTGTTCACCCTTTCCCCTCTCTCCCCCTTTCCTCGCGGCGGGGCCCCTGCCTGCTGCTACTGCTCGGCTCGCCTGGCTAGCCGTTATCACCTTTTTACAGAGTTGCCACATGGTTCCAACCTGTTATCATATGACATCGATGTTGTCAGCTCTCAACCACATTCCATTCTCTTAGCTGGCTAGCCCGGCACCAAGCGGGTCTCTCGAGCAGATGTTCTGTTTTCCCATTCTGGCTGCCAGTCAGACATGCATACATATAAAAGCAAGTTCTTCTTCTTCTTCTTAAAGTTTTTAATGACAACTAACGAAACGTTTCCCGCTTGTATTCACCTCATACCATTATTATCATTTGTCATGTTACCCACGATCCGTTTACTAACATGTTTCAAAGATCGCCATGAGTGATTATTTTGAAAAAATATTCGCCTTCATTCGTTTGGCATAGGAAAATACCGAAAAGCGACCCCTCGTTTTGCCATACATCGCCCCGTCGAAATAGCCATTTGCTGTATTCACCATGGTCAGTCATAGCCTCGTTGGAACACACGCCCAGCGCTACCGGCTCTCTGTCTACAAACACTCTTTTATAAAAAAAAATACATTCAAATGCGTTTTTTGTCCTAGAGACTTGACATTTATTTTCATGGTAGAGGGGGTAGGGACCTTTCATTTATATCAAACAAACTTATTTGTAAACTTGTTAGTTTCCAAAATATTAAAAATTCAAAATTTCAGTGTTTTCAAAAAATATCAAAAATAAAAATAAAAAGTATTATTATAAAAATTAAAGGTCATAGAGACCATTTGTTTGAACTGTTGAACAACGTTCTATCAAGTTTCGTTTTCAAACTAAAGTCTACTTTTAAAATCAAACATTTTCTATTTTTTTTTTTAATATAATACATGGTCCAGTGCAAAGCGCCCATCATCTCGAGTCCAACAACATCTCATTCGTTAAAATCCGACCATCCATTCGCCAATTATCGCCAATGTTTGCGAAAAAGTAGGCTATCATTCTTTATTTTATTTTTTCCTCCTACACCCTTGAAACTTGCTGCCTACCTAGAGGGCATACCCACCTTTCATTAACCTCAAACAAACTTTTTTTTCCAACATTCATCGTTTCCAAAATAGCGCCAATCCAAAAAACAAAAATTTTCAATAAATGTTTAAAAAAATCAACACACATTCTTAGCCAAGAGGACGTCATCCCGTTCCTAAAGAACACATCGTTCTAGCCTTACAAGCTCATTAAATATCACCAAAATGTCAAAAGCATACGTTTACCTCAATTGCGTTTCCAAATTCCACCCATTTTAAAAATAATCTCACCATCAAATATAGCGGGAAAAATAGCATCTAAACGACTCCTCACTCGACCCTACTCCTCCCCCACCACCTAAACTTTTTCCAACATAGCCATACGTATTCAAGCACACACGCGATTATGGGTAGAATATAAAACACCCCACTACTGCACAGTTTTTATTCTAGAGACTTGAAATTTATTTTGGGGGTAGAAGGCGTAGGTACCTTTCATTTATGTCAAACAAACTTGTTTGTAGGATTCCTTGTTTCCAAAATATAGGAATTTCAAAATTGGACTGTTTTCAAAAAAACATACATACATAAAAAATAAGATTTATTATAAAAAATAAAGGATAGAGAGACCGTTTGTTTGAGCCATGCCAGAATATTCTACCATGTTCGGTTTTCAGACTATCACCTACTTTCGAAAACAAAATTTTTCAAAAAAATCAAAAATATAACGAATGGTCCATAGGCAAGAGGACGTCAGGTCGAGTCCAACGACACCTCATTTTGTCAAAATCGGACCATGCGTTCGAGAGATATTAATTATTTTAACATGTACAGTCGGGTACAAATAAAATGGGTGAAGCAGAACCGGCCTTACCCCCCTACTCACTTATTAATGTCTTAGGTACTTCAACATCTGTAGTAAATTACACAATGCCGTCGGTCGACTGAACAATCATCACACAAACGAACCAGTCCATAATAAGCGTATTATCACATATTTACATACGATTGCAGTACATTAACGCGAACTGGACTTTACATACATACTGAAGACACTAAAATTTACAGATGAGCGATAGTTTATCCAACCTTTCATCAAACGAAGCTAATCAAAGCTAATATTGTATCCCAGCAACGAATGCAAACAAACAATATGTCGGGCTTCTGCATGTGCCATTTTCAAACTTTCGATAACCTCATTAAATAAGGTCTGAGTACTGTATTTGGTCTTGGAAGAGGCAAGACCCAGGCCGAATGCTTGTCATGCACAAGAGTCCGAAAAAGACGAGCCACTTCCCTTAATGGACGCTCTGCAGAATTACCCTGAGGGTACCTTACAGAGGAATGAACGTGTGAAATACCAGCTTCCTGCATACTGGTTCTCCATTTCTTTGCAGTAAACTGTGATCCACTGTCAGATAGTATCCTGAGAGGAAGGCCAAACTCAGGTACATACTAATCTTATTAATGATCAGACGGCTACACGCTAGTCCCGTGGCTTTCCTTAGCGGATATAGCTTGACATACTTACTAAAAGCGTCAATAACTATAAAAATGTACTCGTAGCCGTACTGTCCTTTAACGATCGGGCCAAATAAATCCACACACAGTAGTTCGCCGGGACTACTGGTGAGAACCGCAGATCTCTCCCCCACTAAATATTTAACTGGATACTTGCTCCTTTGAGAGGTGTCACACTTAGCTAAAATCCTCCTAACATCCCTTCCCATTTTACTCCAAATAAAGTCACGACCAATTTCATAGAAGACCTTGGCAGCACCAAAGTGTCCTAATTCCCTATGAATGAACCAAATTAGCTCCTCCCGCAAAGTGGCAGGAACACATATTGCCCACCGATTATTCCTAAATTTCCGTGCAAGAAGCCCATCCTGCATCTTGTACGTGAACCGCCCTACTTTCACTTACTCTTCTTCACTTATTTCCAACCTAGCCAGTGGCTCCCTTAACTTAACGTCATCACGTTGCTCCACTAGCATATTTCTCAGTGTCTGTAACGATGCCATGTTGCTACTGTCCACACATGCACGTAATAAAATACCGTCCTCTGCTTTAACAACAGGATAATCCCTACATAAATTAGTATCCCTTGATAGCATGTCTGCAAGAATGTTCTCTTTACCTTTAATATATTTTACTGTGAATTCGTATTCCTGCAGAGCAAGAATCCACCTACTAACTCTGTTAGAACTGAGTTTACAAGTCCTCATATACAGTAATGCATGGTGATCTGTATGGATCTCAAATTTCCCCCCTACTAAATACATTCTAAATGTCCCCAAACTGAAAACAATACCTAAAAGCTCTAACTCAGTAATCGTGTATCTTTTCTCTGCTGCTGTTAGTCCTCGCGAGGCTAAAGATACAATGCACAGATTACCCTCATCATCTTTCTGACACAATACTCGAGCAATGCCTATGTGCGAAGCATCTGTCATAACCATATATTCCTTATCTTTCAAAGGATATTTCAGCACTACAGCTTTCTCAAAACCTTCCTTCAGCGCTCTAAAAGCCTGATCATGCTTGGACTCCCATCTCCACCGAGTCCCACTTTTAAGCAATTCCCTGAATGGTTCTACCAACCCTGAGTATTTATGAACGAACCTCCTGAAAAAGTTGCAAATTCCCATGTATGTTTTAACTGTTTAAATTGCTGTGCCACCTCTGCGTTAAGTATCTTATTATCCCTACTTTCTTCTGCTGTCACACCTCTACTCGACACTCTATGACCTAAAAATGTCACTTCTGATTGACAGAATGACGACTTAGACAGCTTCAAAGTGAACCCTGCCTGATCTAACTTCTGAAAAACTATATCTAAATGGCGTAGATGCTCCTCAAAACTGCGTGAACTAATTACCTTATCATCTATGTAAATGGTTACAAATTCTCCTGTGTCATCTCCTAATGCGATGTTTAAAGCCATAATTAAAGCTGCTGAACTACTCTTTAACCCATAAGGTACCCTGCAAAACTGATAAAGGTTATATTTATGACTAAAAGCTGTAAATGGTCTATCTTCGTACATAAGTGGCACTTACCAAAATCTGGAACTCAAATCTACACAACTGAAATACTTCTTCCCCTCAAATGTTTGCATTAATTCCTCTATTGACATGGATTTCAGCTGATCTGAACTAATTCTACTGTTAACCAAACGAGCGTCTAAACAAATACGAACTGTGCCATCGGCCTTGGGTACCGCGATCAAAGAATTAACATATGGACTGTTAGAGTGCTCAATAATCCCATCTTCAACCATCTGGTTAATTTGTGCCTGATAAGCGAAAGGTACAGGATATCTATGTCCTGTGAATACTGACCTATCAATAACGTTCAATGAATGTGTATAGCAATTGGCCATACCAATGCGATCCTCAAAATCTCTCCTATTACACAATAACACATCATAGAGCCGAACACACTGTTCTTCCTCTATATTTCCCTGAAATGCAGCATCACGTAACGAGTCCTCTAGACTACCGTTCGTAATCACACTGTCCACAAAATATGGAGAATCCCGCTCTACGGCTGGCGATATCTCATTTAAAGTACAAATCACACCTACTACACTACTTCTCTGAATATGGTCATTGAACGCCACTTCTACTTCAGAATCACCCCATTTAAATTTCAAACTCCCTACATCATAACATAAGTTACCAGACACTCTACTTAGCCACTCTGAACCCAAGATAACACTGAATACTAAATTTGGAATTACAAGACAAATCTGCTTTTCTACATGATTATAAATTTTAATGTCTACTAAAACTTGCTTAGAAATTACTTTAGACCTCTTCCCAACAGCTGTGATAACAAAAGTGCTTTTAATTGGCATCTCCTCAAAATTTACTCCAGTTCCTTTCATTTTATCATAAAATGCACTACTTATGCAACTCTTCATACAACCACTATCAATTAAAACATCTGTGTACGCCTCGGACACGTTAAATTTAACTATGGGGCTCTTACTAGCCACCTCCTGAATAATACCTTCATCATTTAGTTCACGTAATAATTCACTTCTTACATTTAGGTCATAGGGTTCCTGTAAAAGTGTATGGACAGGGCATGTTACAGACTGAGATTCTGACCTTACATCGCAGCCTGGTTCGTGTTTAAAGTACCACTACCGCTTGGTGTATTACTACTCATTACTGCACTGGTCTGGTTGTTCTGGGTTGAGTTAACGGTATTTCTCTGTCCGTTATTACCATTGGGCTGATCCCCTCCTTGACCCCTGTTCTGTTTATAATTATTATTATTCCTCCCTTGGTTACCCCTAAAATCATTATTTCGGCCTTGATTTCCCCTGAAATCATTATTTCTACCATGGTGCTGCGTACCATACCCATTTCCTCTGTACTGATTTTGCTGATTATTATTATTATTATTATTATTCTTACTTAACTTACTTAATTCCTGCCGCTCCTTCCGGAGCATAGGGCCTTGGCGAAATTTCTCCACGCAGTACGGTTCCTGGCCATTCTCTTCACTTGACTCCAGTTCTTGTCCACCTCTGCAATTTCATTTTCGATCGTCCTCTTCCAGGTCTTCTTAGGTCGACCTCGCTTCCTGGCGCCTTGAGGATTCCAGTCTAGCGCCGCCCTCTCAATAGCTCCGTCCGGCTTCCTTAGTGTGTGACCAATCCAGCGCCATTACCTCTCCTTGATCTGGATGCTAATCGGTTGTTGATTGGTGATGGTCCAAAGATCTTCATTTGAGATTATGTCCGGCCACCTCACATTCATGATGCGACGCAGACTTCTGTTAATGAACACCTGTAGCTGGTTGTTGATCGGTTTTGTGACTTTCCATGTTTCACAGCCGTAGAGAAGAATCGACTTTACGTTGCTATTGAAAAGGCGGAGCTTGGTCTTCCTGGAAATGTTTCTATTTCTCCAGATGGGGTAGAGCTGGACAAAGGCACCATTTGCCTTCCTGATACGTCTTCAAACATCTTCCTCTGCTCCCCCATCATTTTTGACTATACTTCCAAGGTAGAGGAAGGACTCAACTCGCTCAATGTCCTTTCCGTTGACTGTCAAACTAGTCGTGATGTCAGAATTTATCCTCATCTCTTTGGTCTTATTGGTGTTGATCATCAGTCCTGCACGTTCTGCTTCTCTCTGCAACCTCCCCAGCTAATCTTCTATGTCTCGGTACCATTGTGCCATAAGACAAATGTCGTCTGCGAAATCCAGATCTTCAAGCCTGTCATTTATACCCCATTGAATACCCCTCTTCCGTCCTCCCATTACCTTCTTCATCACACTATCCAGGACCAACAGGAACAGAGTGGGGGAAAGGACACACCCCTGTCTCACTCCGGAACTGACCTTTATCTTTTCTGTTAATTTGCCTTCGTGAAGAACCTTCGTATATCTCTTCCATGATTCTGATGATCTTTGTTGGAATTTTATATTTCTCGAGGGTCTTCCACATGATTCTTTGATTTACAGAGTCGAAGGCTTTCTCGAAGTCAACAAATGTGAGGTAAAGGGTATTCCGCCACTTCACACTCTGCTCCAGGATGATTCGGAGGGTGTTGATGAGATCCACACAGCTGCGATGTTGTCCAAATCCAGCCTGTTCCTTCCGAAGCCTTTTTTCTACGCAGTCTTTTATACGATTCAGGATGACTCTCGCCAGCACTTTGCTTGGAATGGACAGCAAGGTGATACCCCTCCAGTTGTTACAGTTTGTGGTGTCCCCTTTCTTCGGCAACTTGACTATCAACCCCTTCTTCCAGTCGGTTGGTATTTTCTCCTCCTTCCAGATCTTCTCCAACAGCGGGTGCAGCAGATCGATCGTAATATCAAGGTCTGCTTTCAGTACTTCAGCTGGAATATTATCCAGACCTGGTGCCTTCCCGCATTTCATCTGCTTCAACGCTGTCCGTATTTCGCCCCGAGTTGGGGAGTCGAGGCTGATGCTTGGGTCACTTTCTGCTTCCTCTTCATCTTCTCCTCGCTGCTTACTTTCTGGTCCTCTATCTCTATTAAGAACCTCCGCAAAGTGTTATCTCCATCTTGTCAGCTGCTGTTCACACGTCGTGAGGATTTCGCCCGTCTGGCTCTTCACAGGCCTAGTTTTATTAAAACCTTTCTTCGAAAGCATCTTTGTGATGCCATAGAGCTCCTTAACGACCCCCCTTCTTGCCGCTTCTTCTGCTTTCTCCGCCTGCTCATCAATCCACCTTCTATGATCCTTCCGTACACTCCTCTTTACCTCCCTGTTTGCTGTTGAATACTTTGCATGTGTGAGAGCCTTCTGCTGCCTAGTCTTGCAGGTGTTGAGCTTGGTCTTAATCTCCTTCCTATAATTTATCTTGTCCCAGGTCTGATCGGATATCCATTCTTTCCGCAGGTAGTTCTTGTACCCGAGCTGCATCTCACTGGTTTCCACGAAGATATTCTTTACCTCGCTCCACACAGTCTCCACGTCCTTCTCTGTCTCGGAGTCCAACACCTGGAATTTATTTCTGAGCTCCAGTTTAAATTTGTCCAATCTCTGCTGGTTCTTAAGCTTGCCCACATCAAACTTGTTGTGCCGAGTGTTAAACTTTCGGCGGACTGCGACGATCTTCATGCGGAAGTTGGCAACCACAAGATGATGGTCACTACCAACGTCCACTCCTCTCTTGTTCCTAACATCATCCAAGCTTCTTCTGAACCTCCTGCTCACCACGATGTGATCAATTTGATTTTCTGTGACTTGATCAGGAGACACCCAGGTGACCTTGTGGCACCGCCTATGAGGAAATACCGTGCCACCCATCACCAAATCCTGACTGGCGCAATATTCCGTAAATTTCTCCCCATTGTCATTCATCTCACCAAGGCCATGTTTACCCATGATCTGCTCCAACCCCTCATTGTTTGAGCCCACCTTCGCGTTGAAGTCTCCCATAACAATGAGAATGTCCTTCTTACTTGTTTGTCTTGTGACATCTCGCAGCATTTGGTAGAATTCTTCCTTCTTCTCTGGCTCCGACTGTTCTGTAGGCGCATAGCATTGGATGATGATCACATTCCTGATCTTTGTCTTGAACCTAGCAAACATGAGCCTACTAGAAATTGGCTTCCACTCCATAAGGCTTCTCTTTGCATTTCTGTTGAGCAGCAACCCCACTCCATCCCTGTGTTCTTCATCATCGCCCCCAGAATAGAGAAATGTAATTCCATCTGTTGTCTGTACTTCACCAAATCCTGGCCACCTCACTTCACTCAATCCTAGGATATCCATCCCATAGTTCTTCATCTCCCGTGTCACTTGTTTCAGTCTGGTTTTCTCCATCAAGGTCCTCACATTCCATAAACCGATTTTCGTAGTCCTCTTCATGCCAAAAGTCGTCATCAGGTTATCCGTCCGGTTTTGTAACTTCGCTTCAGTTTCCGTAATCAGTTTATTTAAGAGGAGCGAGTGATTAACCCACTGCCTCCGAGTGCCTTGGAGGGGCTGCCACCTTAAGCCTGAGGCACCAGGCTGATTTTCAGTCAGGGTTTCTTCCCTTAGCCTTTGAAGAACCAACTCCAAACTACAAGGCAGCAGTTGTTTCACCAGAGCCCCGTTAGCCGTAATTTCTTCAGGGTTCCTGTAGGGCCTTCACAGCTACCGTAGCGGTCTTGAGGCACACAAAGTCCCCACTGTACTTCACCCCTACAGGCAATCCCCTACTTAATTACGTTGCCCATCTCCCACGACGAGGACGAGGGGTTGGATTTGTGGGAGACATTATTATTATTATTCTGGTTCCCCCTATTTTGGACGTTGGCCTCTTCGCCACTGTTCCCTTGAACTTCCTGATTCCTATTCTCATTAGGCCTGTTATTATGGTTACCCTGGTTCCTACCGAAATTCTCCTCGTAACCACTTCTTCCCAGAGCATCGAATGTACTTAATAAATTTTCCACTTGTGAAATAGATTTAACATTTTGGATACAGGCAGCTTCTTTGATTCTATATGGAAAATGTCTTAGTAATAGCCTGACTACATCACTTTCCTCCCTCAAACCATCCAGATATTTACACGTCAATACCTGTCCTAAAAAGTACTCGGTCATAGTGTAGTTTCCTCTCGGGTTATATTTCCACACACAATTCCCTCACGACGCTGAGACTGTATTACCTCATTCCAAAATTTCTCACAAAATTTAACTTTAAAATCTGAAATGTTCTCGAAATTGTCTCTGTAGATAGCAAACCAGTTTCTTGTCTCCCCTACAAACGCTTGCTCTAAAATCTCAACTACCTGGCACCACTCAATACTACCATCTTCCAACCTCTCCCTGAATTTATTTTCTATTGCATTCATGAACTCCACTGGACAACCCTGCCGATTACTGAATTTGCCTAGTTCTATTTCCCTGTGTGTGCTATTCACATAAACTGGCCTACTCTGACTATTTTCCTGCCTAATTCTAGCTTTCAACTCCTGTTCTAATTCAGCAATTTTCTCCTTAGCTTTTCTTTCAATATTAGTTACAGTTAACCTAATGCTCCCTTCCGATGCTTCAACTTTACCACTTAACTTAGCTTGTTTCTCATTAATCTCATTAATGCTTTCCTTATTCCTCTCCCTTAAATCATTAACTTCAGTGATTATTTCTGCATGAACTTTATCAATTCTTCCCCCCTGCTGTTCTTTAACCTCTTTAGTTGCTACCTGAATTTTGTCAATTTCTCCCCCCAATTGCTTTTTGACCTGCTGTGTTTCAAGTTGCACTAGTTCTTTTAAATTTTCAGCCTGTGTACTGATTCTAATTTCTAACTCCTCCTGTACTTTTCCTAATTTTCTGTCTACATCTGCAATAATCTCTTTAGCCTTCTCTTCCATCACCCCTCTGATCTCACCACTAATCAGCTCAAATTTATCACTAATTTCCCTACTGTTTTGTTCAAGTTTAGCATTTAAAGTTTCCGTACTCTCTTTATTTTCCCTACTATTTTGTTCAAGTTTAGCATTATTTTGTTCAAGTTTAGCATTTAAACTATCGCTCAATTCCCTATTACTCTCTTTATTTTCCCTACTATTTTGTTCAAGTCTAGCGTTTAAAGCATCTGTGCTAATTTTATTTTGTGCCATAAACTGAAGAAGCAAACTCTCTAACCCTGCTTGACTGTTTTGAATACCCCCCTCAGTATCGGGATTTACCTCCGACATCCCTGTACTGCTTTCATTTTCAAGACTAGCCATACTGCTCGTATCTTCACTATCCAACTGGTGACCACTACGCAACTTCATCTCTTCCTCAACACTACCCATGCTGATACACACCGATAAATGAAAAACTCCCAAAATACAGGCACAGAAATATATCCCATTCTCCTTCCACAAATGTTATTAGGTTTTCGGCCTCACGTTGGTAGCGACAAATGTAACGGTTTCTTTATCCCTGCCTTGCAATTTAAAATACATATATAAGAAGCTCCACAGTTGGGCGGCAAGTGTAGCGGTTTTACTAGCGTCCCCACTGTTGGGTGACACAAGTGTAACGGTTTTACTAGAGAGAGTGTGGAAAAACCACAACAAGTCCCACGTTTGAGGTGATAAATGTGATGTTTACTCTGACTAAGATACGTTGTATTAATGGGCGCCAAGACCTCAACACTATGTTGAAATCTAAATTTATATTTAACAACACCTAGCTCTGGCAGAACACCTTTAAGAATCTTCACACTCAGATCGTGGTATGATTTGATCATTAACCCAACTAACAATTGTATCAGGAGAAGAAATTTGGTCTATATCTAATGCTACCTACTGAAAGCAAACATTGCATAGTATAAGAAATGAATTTATTATATAAAAAACAAGTAGTGGAAATTTTAAAAATAATAATAGTAAATTTAAATTGGAGCGTAACGATTTGAATTTACCACTAGAGAATCACGTGAAAACGGAGTCGGATGAATTACTGATTTTACTATTATTCCCAAGCTAAGAAGTTACTGGAATACTGAATATGAAACAAGGAAGCGAGAGATTATGTAGTTCTGAGTCATTCGCGCTTACCATTGGAAATTGCCATACCATTTCCCTCGTACTTGATGTTCTTTAAGAGAGCTTCCAACAGCCTTCTGGACGTCGCCATCTTATTCGTCAGTTGTGGAGATTGTTGTAGAAATGATAAAGTTATGGTCCGATCACACCGGAACCAACCAAACGAGCAACCACATCGGTCAAGTTTTACAATGTTAATAGTCGTCCCTTCTCGGAGCGCAAACAATATATGCACTCGTCGAATCCCCTCTGCGGAGCCGTCTCCAAGTCGCCCGGTCTCCTATGATTGGCTGAGACACCACGCGATACTCCCGACATAAGGGTCAATATACTCAGCGCGACGATGACAATTTCCGGTCCAGGCCATTTCGCCTTTTCTTGATGCAGCCAGCTGGAAGTGCCCCACGGCTTTCGTCACGCTTCCCGACAAGAATATACCTGTAGCTGAATTCCCAATGACTCATCTCTCTCACAATAAACTCTAACTGACAAAATCCGTTAAATTCCGTAACCATATAATTTTCCGCGATAAAGTTGTTCGTAATAATTCGCTTGATAGTGTTTTCTATAACATCGAAAACTTATCAGTATACTTATAATCTTATAAAAAAAACGCTCCAAAAAATACCTTAATAATAATAATAAGTTACATGAAACATATCTTGGCTTAACAAGTTGCCGCGTAAATAAACATTGAATGGCTTCCTACTGACTTATGTCAGTGGCGTAAAATACCCTCGAAAAACACGTTACAATGTTGAAGTACCTAAGACATTAATAAGTGAATCTAGAACTAACATCGCAATGATTTTCTAGTTAGTGACAATATGATAATAGCTTAGTACACTTCAGCCGTGTCGAACTTGCAGTAAGTACGTAAAGGGAAAACGCAAGACCAAACCGTTGACGTTATCTTGACCCTCAGCAACATGTGCCTCCGTAAATGCTTACTAGTCTGGCAGATGTTCTACACTGCCTTGTATACACGCCAAATACTACAGTGAACTTCTGTTTTATTGGTTAAGGAAGATGTTTCCCCTGTGCCATACAGTGAACTCATTGTGTTCCGTCAATATTCATACTTTTGTGATTCTTACAGTTGCAAGTTATTTTTTATTATGATGTGTGTAATAAAGTGTTGTGAGTATCTTGTCAATTATGTACTTATATTGGGAGCTGGTGTGCAGCGATAATTCCGTAAGAGGGAGATGTTGCTTTCCTACCTACAGTACTTTACTAAATCAACTATTTCCAGCGTACAACTATTCCAAACGGTAACAGCGAATGTATAATAGGTTAGATGGTAACATATTATCATGTCCATTGTGTGTAGTAATCTCCATAATTATGTTCTCATATCCACACGATGACTTCTTTGCATACTTAAATCAACTAATTCGGTGTGATGTTTTACCCGAGATTTTAGACAATTCCACGAGAGGTCTTAATTGAATTGTATCTCTATGGCGTTGGTTCGATTATTTCAGGCAACTATTCTCATTCCGATTGTGTACACAAATACTCTGCATGTGCTGGGACAGCACTTCAGTAACCGGGTACTTTCTTCTCTCCTACTTCAGAATCTGTTTGATCTGTTGCTAATATTATTAATCTATAATTACTGAACTTAAATACAAATCGTAATAACTCGCCAAAGAGCTTCTTATTCAACCATATAAACAGTGAGAGTATTGTAGCTGCCCCTTGGGTGAAGACGAAGAAACCTATCATTCGAGGCCAGCACTATATAGATAAATTCAGGTAAGTCTAAATTATTGATGCATATTTCTTCGGAACCTAGTCTCGTCTGTGATATCTTTTATGCTCTTAGGTGAGTAAAAATAATAATTTACACGAACTGTGACAAGCCTGATGACATGATCTGAGCTATTGGTAGGGCATCCATCGCCGCCATGTTTTTTCTTGATTAAGGTCTGAGAATTGTTGTTGGTCTTGGAAGAGGGCAGTGCCGAGTTCATATCGACGGTATGGTCGCAGTATCGATAAGCGACACCAGAATCTTCGATACGCCTTAGTCGGAACTTGATCTATAAAATTCTTTGTTTAGTGGTTTACAATCTGGTCATGAGGTACATTTGCTCAGAAATAAATCTCTAAATAGTATAAAACAAAGTCCCCGATTCTTGGGTGTAACGGGTAATATCAAGAACCACTGGATGGTTTTTATTGCGGTTTTCACCATTCTGTAAGGGATTTCTCGAGGAAGGTTTCTGTTGAAAAACATTCATTTATGACCAAAAGAAAGCACAGCAGTAACGATTTCTGTGAATCTGTTCGAAAAAAAAAACTGCCATCCGTGTGCCTTTTAAGCATACGCTGGGTAAATCGTTAAAAATATCAATATAGGCTACTATGAGTGTTAGAATTGTTGAGCACGAAAAGTTTTACAAAAACGTCTACGACAGCATATCTCTATCTTTAATACATCGCCCACTATAAGTGTTTTTTACGTTTTCATTTCTTCCAATAATCTCCATTCAGTGGAAATTTAAATTACTAGCTTCGGAGTGAGATTACGAGCTAGCGAAAGAGCCTATCACCCCAACTTCGGCCAGCATCAAACTGTCGAGTCGTGTCGAGTTAAGACTTCAGAGGAGAGTATGTGTGTTCGGAGTTTCGCTGTTCACCTCGGCTTTTCTTAATTCTGTCTGGGACCTGCCGTACGTGCGTCTTTTCAGCTTGCGATGCGTAAACCGGGCGAAGTCGGAGTGGGTTGCTAATAACACAGGCCTACAAAAAAAATGGTGCCGGGGATTTTGTAACTGATTTTAGGTATACTTGGGTCGCTGAATCTAAATAGCAAATCAATCTCCTCTAACAGCTTTATTTTTTTAGATATCAGTTTTCCTCTATACCTCTATTTTTTATCTGTGTTGTTTTTATGTGTAATTTTACACGAAATGTGCAGTTCTAAGTCCATTTTGTGCAATTCTCATTCATAATATACACCAAGGCCAATAAGTGTTGATTCCGTGTGGTCCTAGGAGACCCATTCGCGCTGAAGAGGAAGAAGAAGATTTTTTTTATATATATACATCGAGTTGAGCCTCTCTGGACTGCGTGGTAACAACCAACTTCACTTTAGTGTCTAGGTCTTGCTCTTGTTCCGGCTTTGACTTCCTGCCAGTATCTTCTGACCCCAGCGACGAGTGCCTGTTTATGTTCCTCCGTCTTCCGGAAGTTGATGCCATTTTAAAACCTTGGTAGTTGTTCACCAATCTTCTAAATGTGCTCCTGTCATGAATTTCTCGGTCTAGAATACCAATTTGCCTGAGATCTTTTTCACATTCCTCGAACCATCTCGGCCTTGTTGCCTTAGACTTGATGAAACTCCATATTCTTTTGGTTAATCGCTCATCAGTCATCCTCAAAAGGTGACCGTACAATAGTAGCCGTCTCTTAATTGATGCTGTGATAGGGTCTATGTTGTTGTACAAGTCCTCATTTGCTCTCATTCGCCACTGTCAATCAACCCATCTATTACCTAGGATTTTTCTTAATATCCTACGCTCTCTTTTTTCCAGTTGGTCGGCTTGACCTTTAGTGTTCATGGTTAATGTTTCGGACGCATATAATCCCTCATGTTTTACAACTGTGGTATAGTGTCGGAACTTGGCCCCTATACTCATAGACTTTTTGTTATAGATATTCTTTGTAATGTGGTATGCCTGGTCAACTTCTTCATCCTGACATTAATTGCTTCCTCTTCTAATCCATTCTGCTGGATGACTTCACCGAGATAACGGAAATTTGTGACTCGACTGATTTTTCCAAGGTTAGTGATAATCCATTCAGGTCCATCGCAGATGTTTGTCATATATTTTGTCTTCTGAATAGAAATCTGGAGTCCTACCTTTTCAGCAATTTCTGACAGCCTATTGATCTTGTTGACTGCTGAATCTATGTCGTTAGCAAAAATGGCCAGGTCATCCGCAAAGGCCAGACAGTCAATGTATATCCCTTTGTACTCAGGACCAAGTCTGAACCGATCTTCATTTCTTTCTTCTTGGTCTAACATCTTCCTCCATTCTCGAATGACTTTCTCCAAAACACAGTTGAAGAGGAGTGGAGATAGTCCGTCTCCCAGTCTGACGCCCGTTCTAATTGTAAACGGTTCTGATATCTCTCCCATAAATTTGACTTTCGACACTGTGTTGGATAGAGTTTGTTTGATCAAATTTCTAGATGTATCATCCACTCCAAACTCTTCCAAAATATTCATTAATGACTCACGGGTCGATGGAGTCATACGCTTTCTGAAAGTCAACAAACCAGACCACGTAACTATATCCTCCTGTCTTCTTGTACCTGATGATGTTCTTAAGGTTAATGATCTGTTCCGGGCATGAACGACCCTTTCTGAAGCCAGCCTGGTATTCCCCGATCTGTTGGTCAAGATGCGCTTCTATTCTGTTCTGAACTGCTTTGGAGAAAATCTTATACGGAACAGATACTAATGAGATGCCTCTATAGTTGTTGACATTCTTTTTATCACCTTTTTTGTGTAGAGGATGGATTAGTGCTGACAGCCATTCAATTGGTAACATCCCAGTTCTCCATATCTCCTCAAAAAGTTTGACTAGTACATCTAGAGTTTCATCATTCGCCAGCTTCAGTAGTTCCGCCACTATTGAATCTTCACCAGCTGCTTTATTATTATTTAAACTGTTGATAATCTGTTTGATCTCCTCTTTACACGGTGGGACGAGTTGAGTAGTTTGTGGATCGGATCGCACACAGTGAATCGTTCTTTCGGTTCATCACAATTAAGCAATTTTTCAAAGTAACGAGACATGATCGTACAGTTTTCTTTGTTGGTCAGGCCCAGCTTCCCATTTTCATCTCTAAAACAGAGGCTGGGGGCTTGATACCCTTTCAAATTGGACTTGAACGTTTGATAGAAGTCTCTGGTATTGTTTTTCCGGAAATCCTGATCGATCTCTTCTATACAACATGGATGTTGGGGGAAAATGTAATTAACGACCCCTTAGTTGAAAGAGAGAAAATCATCTTTTCTCCACTACATATCAAGCTGAGCCGTATGAAGCAGTTTGTGAAGGCTCGTGATAAGAACGTATACTTTGCATTTATCTATACTAATATAATGAAGCTGATGAGTTTGTGTGTTTGTGTGTTTATGTGTTTAAACGCGCTAATCTCTGGAACTACCAGTCCGATTCGAAAAATTCTTTTTTTTTTATATGATAGCCTGATTCAAGAAGAATAGTTTAGGCTAAGTAGCCTACATATCAAGCTGAGCCGTATGAAGCAGTTTGTGAAGACTCTTGATAAGAACGTATACTTTGCATTTATCTATACTAATATAATAAAGCTAAAGAGTTTGTGTGTTTGTGTGTTTATGTGTTTAAACGCGCTAATCTCTGGAACTACCAGTCCGATTCGAAAAATTATTTTTTATATGATAGCCTGATTCAAGAGGAATAGTTTAGGCCATGTAGCATTAGGCTACACCTCTCAGGTGACCTTCAAGATTGATTTTTGTTCAGTAAGTCGGTAGAACAAGTGCTCCCGAACAGCTCTATCCGCATGCGCTGGCGTTATGGTTAGTGATACGTACACCGTTTCACCTATCTGAACCAAAATTTGTATACTTACCCTTTGTAACCCTGATGGTAACACTGTCTACGTGAAATTTATGACACGCCAGTCCATTCCTTGCATTTAGGCCCTTTGGTTCAAATCTAAACCTTTTCCCCGAACTGAACCAAAATTTGTATACCTACCCTTTGGAACCCTGCGAGTAACACTGTTTACATGAAATTTCGGACTGACCACTTAATTCCTTGCATTTAGGCCCTTTGGCACAAATCTACACCGTTTCACTGATCAGAATCAAAATGTGTATACTTACCCTTTGGAACCCTGCGAGTAACACAGTCTGCATGAAATTTCGGACAGAACACTCCATTCCCTGCATTTAGGCCCTTTGACACAAATCTACACCGTTTCACCGATCTGAACCAAAATTTGTATACTTACCCTTTGGAAACCTGCGAGTAACACTGCCTACATGAAATTACTGACAGACCAGTCCAGTCTCTGCATTTAGGCCCTTCGGCACAAATCTACACCCTTTCACCAATCTGAACCAAAAATTGTATACTTACCCTATGGAACCCTACAAGTAACACTGTTTACATGAAATTTCGGACAGACCACTCCATTCCCTGCATTTAGGCCCTTTGGCACACATATATACCGTTTCACCGATCTGAACGGCAATTTGTATACTTACCCTTTGGAACCCTGCGAGTAACACTGACTGCATGAAATTTTGGACAGACCCCTCCATTCCCTGCATTTAGGCCCTTCATCACAAATCTACACCGTTTCTCATAATTGCACCAAATTTTACATACACTCTGAAACCCTGCTGGTAACACTGTTCACTTGATATTTTGGACAACGCTCCCCATTCCCTACATTTAGAATAACAGACAAAATGAACTTGAAAACCGCGTATCAAGGCCCTAGAACCATTCATGTCCGTAGTAGTGTAACTGTAAGAGTATTTTAATAAGTCTGTTGTTGACGGGCAGTTCGGGCTGCATCAAGTCACCCCTACCAGTGTTATGGTGCAGAATTGCGAAAATAGTTGCATCTTGCGCTGTTTATAAATTGCAGTCACGGGGGGTAATTAGTGCAAAAATATATCTTAGGCCCCTTTAAACAGTTATCATCATGAAAATATTATGCCTCTGTATAAGTGCAATGGTGTTGGTGCAGTATATTGAGGTTATCGGCTGCAATAAGCGTTGGTGCTTTCATATTTACCTTCAGTTATTCTGAAACTTATCGTTAAGCGCATTGTGGCGATAACTGATACTATTCCTACCTCAGTAGCTCGGGACAGCCGAAGTTTGCCAAAGAGTTCTGATTATTTTCCTACGGAGCTATGTGACAAAAGACGACACTATTGGTCTCTATATTTTTAACAGCCAATGAGATATAGGCCCTAGGCAGTGTCTTTTGTTTCACTTACTGTTCTTTCTATTATTTTTTTTGTAAATTTGTTTGTAAATTACATGTGTCAGTGCTGTAGTTAGTAAATAGCTGTTTTCCTATTCTTAATTATCATTACGGGAAATTGACCTGAATGTTACGTCCATTATACTGTACTACTTATCACCCTCACTACAACCACCACCACCACCACCACCACCACCACCACCACCACCACCACCACCAAAATATATATTTTTAAAATATTGGTTTATGTTAGTTAAGTATCATGTGCCAGTTCTGTAGTAGTATTCATTATCATCCATAAAACTAATAAATCCACCGACCGAAGCCGGGCACTACTGATAGTAGGAAATAAAATGCCTCACTTGAGTATGGAAAAACTTAAAGCAGGGATATTTGATGGCCCACAAATAAGACAACTCATTAAGGATCCTGACTTCGTAAATTCGATGAATGAATCTGAGCTAAAAGCCTGGACTTCATTTGTGTCAGTTGTAAAACATTTTCTAGGCAAGCGCTAAGCTGAAACAATGTTGAACTGGTAAACGAGATGCTTAACAGTTTCAAATCCCTTGGGTGCAAAATGAGTATTAAGGTGCACTATTTACACAGCCACTTAGACCGTTTTCCTGGAAATTTAGCAGACACCAGGGAGGAACAAGGTGAACGATTTCACCAGGATACTAAAACTGTGGAGGATCGCCACCAAGGAAGATGGGACATGAACATGATGGCATATTACTGAGCTGGAGTTAAAGAGGGACTGTTCCAAAATACATTCAGGAATGTCACCGAAAAGAAGCTTCCGACGTGTTCAGTGACTGGTTGGTTTCATTTATCACTTCTTTCTCTATGTTTGTATTGTAACCTTTATGCATCTGTGATTGCATAAATTCTACATATTTATTTCAACAAGATTTTATTCATGTCTCAAAGCTGAAGAAAGAAAAGACGTTGCCTGTAGACCAGAGCACAACAAAGGAGGACCCGTACGTGCTTTTGCTATAACTTTCACCTAGCGCAGACAATGGAGAGAGGAAGAGAAAGCCAACATCTGGTAACCACATGCGCTCAGACAACGCGAAACGGTAATTCCACCAAGCGGGTAAATACGAAAATTTCAACGATCACTTACTAGATAAACCCCGCCCATTTGAGAGAAATTGGAGCAGTAATTAAAATGCAGAAACAGGAAGTACACCATCGTATAGGGGACAATCCCAGCCTCTCAGAAGTATCTTCAAAATTTGAATTGGGTCATCCTGTGATTTTTGCGAGAATTAAAATGAAATCAAGGGGTGGATTTGAAACTACCAATAGCAGCGAGGGACGCGAGACGCGACCAAATCCCGCCGAAATTAAGGAACAATAAAGGGAATTACGGAGCTCATTATCTAAGGGTCCAACGATCGGATTTTGGATTAAAGGAAGCCATTGAGACATTGAAAATGAGGATGTTCAAAGGAGCTAATTTGCATATTCATGCGAGTGTTATTATAGAAATAAATTCTAAAAGCTCCCCACTCCAAGTACTTCTATGACAAATCATATAAATAATAGCTGGAGACGCAGCGAAAACAGTTCTTATCCGGGTGCTGCAGAGGCGCAAGCCCACGCTCGTGGCATTAAGAAAAGTAACAATTTTTACAAGTTTTATAAGTTCTTACTCCGGGCGCTGCAGAGGCGCAAGCCCACGCTCGTTGAGGTCTGAAATATTAAGAAATTTTACAAGTTTTACTTTGAGCATTGCATAGACGCGAGCCTATGATCGCCGCATTCTAAGAATAAGAAAATTTTATAAGTAGAAGCAGTTCTATCTTTGGACATTTTGAATATCGCTAAGTATTCGCGAGTGCGAATCGGAACAGTATCGTGAGTGTGCATACCGTGACAGTACGACAGAGCTATATGATAGAGATAGCCACACGTGCTATTAGTAGCCAAGTCAGTGATATAGGAAGCTATGAACTATCAGCTGAATTGAGTAGGTTGATGATAGCTGTAGGAGGTAGGAGCTACATACGCGAGAACCGTGCATTGTGATAATAATAATAATAATTCAGAGTGGACCTTTGCTTTGGTGAATTTTTGGAAACCGTGTGTAATTTATCCTCCTTGCAAGATGAACCAAGTGATCCAGAAGACAGATATCAAGGTCCAGACCATCACCATCATGATGTATACGAGATAAGTAGATATTGCATGGGGCATGTTTGCCATAGCGTATCCCATCATGGGAATCGGATAAGTTTATCTCGATCATAAGCAATTATGATAAAATAGATATTTTGGGCACAGCAGGCATGTTTTGTGTAGATTTGTGTATATTTGTCATTTATGATATTTTTTGTGTGTTTTATAATGTTAGATTTGCACATAAGCATCAAATCTTGTTTAAATGTGTTTTGTTTGAGGGTGTCAGTAACTTTGCTGAATGCATATTTAAGGGAATAATTGGGTTGATAGTGCTTACGCACGATATTAACGTAAAAGCTAATACGAGGGAGATAGCTTGACATTGTGACAAAGACCAGTAGTGACACTGAAATTAGGTGAACAGTAAGTATGGTAATTGATAATCACACCAAGGGAAAGAAAGGTAAGACAAAATGGCTGGATGATAATATAATATTCAGAAAAGGTTGAGAGTTGATCCTGGGTCGAGCTGAAATTAATAACGGAGGTGGTATTCCCGTGTTCTACGATGATATAAAATGGTAAGTGATATTAAGGCGGAGGCGAAATTCCCGCGAGTCTACGATGATATAAATGGTAAGTGAATTAATAGCGGAGGCGAAATTCCCGCAAGTCTACGATGATATAATTGGTAAGTCAAATGATTGAATTCATTGTCTGATGAGAGTGCGCTATAGCTCCGTCGGAAAGGTAACTGTACAGCTCGAACCCAAGGCAATCATAGGAAGCAGGTATAAGATTGTAGCCAGCCGTCTGAATTCTGAAAGGAGCAGCGAAGGTTGTTGCCCGCCCAGCTGGTTTATTATGGTGTGAGAGTGTCTGTCACAAGGTCGAGGGACCACGTTGGATGGTATTGATTTCTTTTGAGGGAAGGTAGTCTAGCTTCCCAGGGTTTGTTTCAATTTTTTTTGTACCGCTTCAGGAAGCGACTTCTTGTATTGTGATATCATTTTGAGTGCATTCATTATAGTTGTTTGTTTATTGAAAGTAACGGGGCATCGGCCACCGAAGTGTGTTTATTTCATGCTTCATGTATTTGACTTGTTTTGTTTTACCGTAATTAGCAGAGTCATAGCTCTGAGTGATTTAATTGTTTTTAAGCTAGAACATGCACACATGCCTGTGGCCTACAATAACCCTAGAACTGCTGCAGGTTTATCTGTCAAATGCCGCAGTAAATTCCCATAAAGTACACACTAAAGGAATTTGGTATCTGTAAGCATACTGTGTTCATGAATATGACTTATCATACACCAATATAAAGCTGAAAGACTGTTCTATATTATATTGATATAGGTGAATCATTCAGACTCGGTCACTTTGAATTAATCATAAAAAGTATTTTATAAAAAACAAAAAAATAAAAAATTATTGACTTTTCTGCTCTAGAAAACCATATTTCCGAGTTAAATGTTCATCAGAGATATCATAAATGAAAAGTTCATAGTTTTTTGTTACTAATTCAAGAACCAGTTTCAATTAATTCCAGTTATTTACTAAAAAGAAAATTATTTTTACAAAAATATGACATTTCTCGATTTTGAAGTACATAATCGGCGCGCGATTACGGGGAGGCAAGTTCACAGGCCCAGGATGATGAACGATAAACGGTACATTTTTACCTGGAAAGTCACTTTCTTCGGGTTGAATATAAGTCTAGTTCACACTTACCACTTCACGGCTAACATTAGGCATGTGTACAGGGTCTGTCGGAACATGATAAACATCGCTTGCATTGATGGGGATTTCCATAACTTGCGTGACATCCTGTTCGCCGGTATCACTGCCACTACTTTCACCATCTTAATTTTCATACGAATCCACACAATAATCACTGTCATCGTCCATACTATCACATGAATCGTCAAAAATCAAGTGCTAAATTTCTGAATCGTCTACATATTTGGCGGCCATTTTGCTCAATGCAACTTCAATATCAACATGGAAGTACTTCCACTTCTGCAGCCAAATAATAGCTTGCATACTGTCATTTGTTTGCCAAAGACTTACACTACGAAAGATAAAAGCATCGGGAACCAGCATAACTTGAAATTAGTGCCATCTGAAGGCCAACAGTAGTACTATATTTGAATTCCAAGACCGTCTTTCAGGGAGACGGTCGCACTTGATTAAACAACACACCGTCTTCCTGGAAGACGGTCCGCAGTTCTAGGGATAAGTCTGTTGCCTTCATTATTTGACTCTTGTGAGGAAGAATGATGATTGTACGAGAGAACATGTCTGAACCCCAAAAACCAATTTTTCAAGTTATAAACGTGAGTGCGCATTTTTTTTTTTTTTTTTTGACAGAATGGCTGGGTTATTCAGACCATAGTTTTGATGAATTAAGTCTGTTGACGTTTTATTTTTGAACTTGAAGCAGTGGACTGCAGTGAAATAGATTATTTTCTTTTCCTGGTTCCAGCCAGTGTGATTAATTTACTTTTTTTAAATTTGATTTTGTTGATTAGAATAATTTAAGGGAGTTTATTTGTTGTTTATTGTCTATGGATGGGAACAAGTGGGAGATGATGTTTTGTGAATAAATTATTTTATATTAGGAGTTCTCTGACATACTGATTTTAAGTTAAGCCTCCTGTGATCCTTGACGATATTCCTAGGGTGTTTAGATTAAGTTAGAGCCACACCGGACAGACCATTACCCCGAGCTAGAGTCGGCATCCTAGAAACAGTTGAAGGGTACAGTATATAATAATATTTGTATAATATAATAATGAAAATTCCGTGTTTAGTTTTTTTATTACCGTACCATACGATAGTGTGATGTATATTTCACAAAAATATAATATCTCAGAAACTAGAGCTGCTAGGCAAAAACTAATGGCATATTTGAATTCAGGGCATCAAATTCATATAAAATCAGCTTAAAAAGCCCCGGCACCAAAATCACTGTTGACCAGTGTAATTAATACTCGAATAAACATCTGAAGTATATGTTGTAGATCGTGGTATAGGAACCTGTTTGGTTTCCTCGATGAATAATATTTGACTTGCGGATTGGTGATACTCACCAGACCAGAGAGTAATAAGGAGACACACGACTCGGAGAGGCCTGGGGAGTTTTGATAACGTAGCAGTGTGGTGGGTCGATCACATTCTCTCGCGAGAAGAACAATACCGTATTACAAACTCGCTCTATCATTCAAAGGCAAACAATCAAAGTCAATGCTTAGAAAAGAGCTACTGGTACCACAGATGGCTTAGACTCGGAGATCTATGTTCCTTTCCTCTGTAGTGACAACGCACATTTAAGAACAACCAGAGTATAGATATCACTACAGTATGGACAAGAACATAATTGATAAGGGGCAGCACCAATTCACCTGTTGGCTGCTTGGTAGCACTACTTATGGACAAACACATGATAAACAGCTGGGTGCGGAATGTATATTTTATGTAATTTATTTAACTAAATTTCAACACACTAGCTATCTTTACAATCAGACTAGCAACCCGACCCGGCTTCGCCCGGGAACAGTTATGAATGCATTATGTGATAAACGCTTTTTTATGTCAATGAACAACGACCAATATCCGTTTTACGTCTCGGCATGATGGGTTAAAATCACTGACTGGACTATTAATTATATTATCATGGAGATGCATGTGCAACAAATTCTTGTCCGACGTAATTTAAGAATGGCGAGGGGCATGAAACACAAATCCCCCTTCCGTCCAATCTTAACTTGACTGTGAATTTTGCGGAACGAAAAGTTCACAGGCGAAATGAAGAAAAGCTGAGTTGCACTTCCAGGGAAACTCCAAACACAACCACTCTTCTCTAAAGTTTTTAACTCAACACGACTCGACAGTTTGCTGCTGGCTGTATCTGGGGCAATAAGCTCGTCCGCTAGCTAAGCTGAAACTGGGGTGATAGACTCGCCCCTAGCTAGCCCGTAAACTGTCGCCTCAGTAACTGAATGGAGATTGTTGGAAGAAATGAAAACCTAAAAACTCTTATAGTACTGTAGGCGATGTATTGAAGATAGAGATATGCTCTCCCGGGCTTTTTTGTAGAACTTTTCATACTGAACAATTCTTACACTCATAGTATTTAGATATTTTTAACGGTTTGCCCAGCGTAAGCTTACAAAGCGCTCGGAAGCCAGGTTTTTTTTTTTCCGACTTTTCCACTGAAATCGTTACTGCTCGGCTTCCTTTGATCATAAATGAGTTATTTTTACATAAATCATTCTTGAGATATCCTTTACTGAAAGTTGAAAACCACATCAAAATCCATCCAATGGTTCTCGAGTTTATTCGTAACATCCAAGAATTGGGGACTTTGTTTTAAACTAAGTAGAGATAATGTGTTAATGGTTTTACGTCCCTTTTAACTACTCTGGCTTTTAGAGACGCCGGGGTGCCGGAATTTTGCCCCGAAGGGGATCTTTAACGTGCCAGTAAATCTACTGACACGGCTCCCTCGCATTTGCGCACCCTCAAATGCCAGCTGACTGTGCCAGGATACGAACCTGCAACCTTGGGCCCAGCAAGCGAGAACGGTACTGCTGAGCCACGCAGCCAGCCACTAAGTAGAGAGAGAGATACCGTATTTTAAGAGAATAAATAACAAGAAAATAGAAAGTTTTTATATTAACTTACTGAGTTTTAATTCTAAGAAGTGTGTAATTTAATGTTGAACAACACATTCCTTCAGTCCTGTGGTGTCGCATTGTGATTGCATCGTAACGATGAAAAGTTATGATATGTTTTAAATTATTAAAATAACACGATGTATTGAAAAGTGTGGGAGGAAAAGTGGTTTTTGTTTTGTGAATTAATGGATAGTTGTTTGAGGGACTGATATTTCATGGGTATTAAAACCAGAAGCATTCAGTGTAACGTTTGATATTTGTATTTATCGCTCCAATGCCCGAGGAAACCGGAATGCTGGTATGTCGGGTGTGATCAGAACTGCGCAAAAAATTTACCGCACAGATGTTGGTTTCCCACATTTCTGCTATTAGTTACATTGAAACATTATATTTTTGAGTTGTTTTTAATAATATTACAAGCAATGTGTTCTTCAGACAAACTCGACAGGCGGCACTCAATAATGAGTATGGGTAGACTGCTCTCTCGCGGATAAATGGTGAACCGTCGCCGTCATGCGTGCGTGCGTGCGTGCGGTGCTTCCGGTGACAGCCGTTTCAAACGCGGCCAACGAGAAATACTGGCCCTGGTGTGCTTTCGTGACGTCAGCAATGTAGTGCTCACGGCCAACGAGAAACAAAGGCCATGGCGCGTAAACCTAATCCTTCTGTGACGTAGGCAATGTAGTGCTTGAGGTGCTAGTACGTTTAAGTCAAGAGCAATTCATAAGCAGCAGAACTGCGATATTTTATATCAATCATCTTGAAATGGACCCACTTTAGATGTTCCGTGTGTTTTCAAGCTCGATAAATTATAACAGCTTAGGCTTTCACGGCCGGCGTTCATAATTAAATACAAGTTTTTCGGGCTTGTAGGCCATGGTCCAGACAGGATATCTCCCGACGTTTCACCGGAAACTGCGTCCGGCATTATCAAGGGTTCCGCTCCTTTCCTTGGTCAGCAGTGGAATGAGGAAGAGGCTTGAAATAATGGGTAACGGCTAGTAGTGGAGTATTGTTGTTTGAATATGACTGTTGGTTGGGTGGATCTTGGCGATGAACTAACGGCTGGAAGGTAGTTTGGATCTTCAAATTAGCATGGTGAGCCGAGCGTTCTCTTCGCATTCCGGCTGGATCGTCTGATCTCACGTACATGTTGCGGGGTGCGGTGCGTGCTCCGGCTTCGGCGACCGAGCTTGTGAGGGTCAGGTGTTCCCTGCGCGACTGCCGGGCTGTAGCGGGAAGGTTCTTCAGGTTGACGTGTGAGTGATTTCTTGGCCTTGGTGTTCCTAAGAGCCGGGATCCATGTATTACGCACACGTTCAATTTCTTCCTTCCGATTGAAATTGTCGGGGTGTTTGAAGATTTCGATGGCTTCCCGTTGCAGCCTGGCGTGGTAATGTGTGGTCGTGGAGAGTATCTCCGTGTCCCCGTACTGTACATCGTGACCGGGCAAGAGAGAATGCTCAGCGACTGACGATTGCTCAGTTTGACCCAGGCGGCTGTGTCTGTTATGTTCCTTGAGTCTGGTGGTCACGCTCCTCTTCGTCGTTCGTATGTACACCTTCCCACAGGAACACGGGATTCTGTAGACACCTGCAGTGGAGTGTGGGTGGCGCTTGTCTTTAGCGTATCGCAGCAAGTCCCAGATTTTGGCGGTGTGTTTATAAACCGTCTTCGCCCCATAGGTCTTCAGTAATTTGCCTATCCTGTCCGTCACCTTCTTCACGTACGGCAGGAATGCGGTGGCCACAGGAGTTTCCTCAGAATCTTTCCTCGTGCTCCGGTGCCTGGGATGAGAGGCTCGCTCAATCTCCTTATTGCTGTATCCGTTGGCGCATAGGGCCCTCTTTATATGTTTCAGCTCTTCGTTGAGGTTGGATGGCTCACAGATTCTCCTAGCACGGTCTACCAATGTTTTAATAACTCCGTGTTTCTGTCGGGGGTGGTGATTGGATGTCTTGTGTAGATACCGGTCGGTGTGTGTGGGTTTCCGGTACACGGTGTGCCCCAAGCGCAGGTCATTAATCCTGGTGATCAGCACGTCAAGAAAGACCAGGCAGTTGTTTTTCTCCTTCTCCATAGTAAATTTTATGCTGGTGTTGAGGCTGTTAAGGTGGTCCAGGAAACGTTCCAGCTCTTCCTCTCCGTGGCTCCAGATTACGAAGGTATCGTCAACATAACGTAGCCATACTTTCGGTTTGAGGGGTGCAGTCTCGATCGCCAACTGCTCGAACTTTTCCATGTAGAAGTTCGCAATCACAGGGCTTAGTGGGCTACCCATGGCAACTCCCTCTATTTGCTCGTAGAAGTTCTCGCGCCATAGGAAGTATCTCGTGGCGAGGCAGTGGCGAAACAAGTCAGTGATGTCTTCCGTGAAGAGCTCGGCAATCTGGTTTATGGATTCTTTCATAGGCACCTTCGTGAAGAGGGATACTACGTCAAAGCTGACTAGGCGGTCTTCAGGTTCCAGACGTATGTTCTGCAATTTCTCAATAAAATGGCCTGAATCCCTGACGTAAGTCTCAGTGTTACCGATGTGCGGTTGTAGAATGATGGAGAGATACTTGGCGATGGTGTAGTTTGGAGAGCCGATAGCACTCACGATAGGTCTCAGTGGAATGTCAGTTTTGTGTACTTTGGGTAGACCGTACAGCCTGGGAGGTAGAGCTTCACTCTTGCATGTATCCTTCTTCACGTGGTCTGGTAGTGAAGAGGCCTTGATTAACCTGTTGGTCTCTCTAAGTATCCGTGGTGTGGGGTCTTTCGTGAGTTTTCGATATGTCTGAGGTTCTAGTAGCGACAGGATCTTAGTGTCGTAGTCTTCCGATGACATGACTACAGTCGCGTTGCCCTTATCTGCAGGAAGAATGATGATGTTTCTATCCCTGTTAAGGGTTTTAAAGGCATTTTTCTCTTGAGGTGTGAGGTTACTGCTGGGCGCTGGAGCTTTACGAAGGATGCGTGAGGCCTCTGAGCGGACTTCCTCGGCCTGCTCCCTGGGTAAACGGTGTATGGCGGCCTCAATGTTGCTTATAATGTCTTTTACAGGCACAGAAGTTGGGGTGACCGAGAAGTTCTGACCTTTCGCCAAAAGTGAAGTTTCCCCTGGCGATAGACGACGGTTAGTCAGGTTTAATACAGTGCGAGACGAGTCCGGCGCAGATGTGCTTGCAGTTATCGTCTTGAGGTCCTGACATAGCTCAAATTTCTTTTTCTGGCGATTCGTCGACTGTTCGAAGGTGGAGCGCATAGAATAGTGCGTGATGTGGTCGATGTTGTCCCAATCCTCGCTTGAGAGCGTAGACGTGAGTCGGAGATGTACTGATATGAGGTCCCGGTCAGTCGTAGCTAAGTCCCTGCGTGTAGCATGTATCTGTTCTCGCAGCATTGAGCACTCAGCTCTGTCGTATATACGGTGAGCATGTGCTGAACCGAAATTCCTCTTCATCCTAATAAACTTAGACATCGTGTCCGTGTCCGTGTCCCTGCACCGTAAGAGAAACGTTAGCGAAGAAAGTTGCTGGGCTTTCTTCTTCCGTAGCTTCTCGAAGCGGCGAACTAGGTTGGTAGTTTCCTCCCCGTAGAGGCGACTGTTATAACAGCTTAGGCTTTCACGGCCGGCGTTCATAATTAAATACAAGTTTTTCGGGCTTGTAGGCCGTGGTCCAGACAGGATATCTCCACTGCTGACCAAGGAAAGGAGCGGAACCCTTGATAATGCCGGACGCAGTTTCCGGTGAAAAGTCGGGAGATATCCTGTCTGGACCTCGGCCTACAAGCCCGAAAAACTTGTATTTAGTTATCGATAAATTATACTGTATAGGTTTGTAAAACTACGCCAGCTATAGATAACCTATTTACATGTTGAAATTACTCGTAACAAAAATCCACTCGAACTGGGATTCAAGGATTTGTTCTGTCTTTAATAGCTGCAACGGATACAGTAAGTTGAGTTGTAGAGCCTGTGACCTTCGTTGTGAGTAACTTATGTGGACATGAGTAGTGACATGAGTATAATTAGATCAAAGAAACTTGCAGTGAAAGTATTACTTACTGTAGTTATTGTTGTTTTAAGGGGGAACATAGTTTAATACGTTTATAGAAGACGTCTGCGGAATACACTCGCCACCGACTAACGACTCATATCAATACCGTACCTTCTATGAAGACAAGTGGTAAATGAATACCAGCATTTATACAGATTCAATTATGAAGACAACATAACTACCACACCGGCAGTAAGACGAAGACCATAGAATATTATGTTCGTGAATATCTTTCTATTACAAAACCGTTTGATACATTTGTATGTATATCGTTCAACTATAAGCGTTATACATGCATACATTGTCCGGCACTATTCATAGCTTTTCATAACCTTCCTGAACGCTTTGTAACCGTCAAGTAATTCCACATAATTAACAAGCAACCGCCAAGGAAAGATAATATACTCCTGAATAGTATTACCTTGTGATCAACTACAACTGCAACTACAACTACTGGTTCTATTTAGAGTAATGAATAAATAAGTAAATTGTGGCTAAGTATTGGACTTCATAAGATAGATCAGTGTAAGACTTGAGTTGTAATTACCATGTATGTTTTGCCAGAAGCCATGGTTGTGTTGGGTCAATGCTTCTTACAGCGTGTTTTCTGATATGGGTTAACTTAAGTATTCTGTGATTTCAGCACCTTGTGGACAATACGGTTTATGTTCCCGTCATACATAACCCTACCGGAAGTGGTGCAACAGCACTACATTGCTGACGTCACGAAAGTGCACCAGGGCCAGTATTTCTCGTTGACCGTGTGTAGTGCTGTTACACCACTTCCGATAGGGTTATGTCTGACGGGAACATAAACCGTATTGTCTACAAGATGCTGAAATCACAGAATCAGAACATCGTACTTAACCCTTATCATAATACATGTTGTAAGAAGCCTTGACCCAATATGACCATGGCTTCTGGCAAAACATACAGTACTTGGTAATTACAACTCAAACCTTACAGTGATCAATCTTATGAAGTCCAATACTGAGCCACAATTTACTTATTTATTCATTACTCTAAGTAGAACCAGTAGATCACTTATCTTTAATCGTTGTAGTTGATCACAAGGTAATACTTTTCAGGGGTATGTTATATTTCCCTGGCGATTGCTTGTTAATTATGAGGAATTACTTCACGGCTTGAAAGCGTTCAGTAAGGTTATAAAAAGCTATGAATAGTGCCGGATAATGTATGCATATAACTCTTACAGATGAACGATATATATAAATGTATCAAACGTTTTTGTAATAGAAAGATATTCACGAACATAATATTCTATGGTCTTCGTTTTACTGCCGGTGTAGTAGTTATCTTGTCTGCATCACTGAACCTTTATAAATGCTGGTATTCATTTACAACTTTCTTCATAGAAGGTATTGACATGAGTCGTTAGTCGGTGGTGAGTGTATTCCTCAGATCTCTTCTATAAACGTATTAAGTTCTGTTCCGCCCCTTCAAACAACAGTAACTAAGTAATACTTTCACTGCAAGAACTAATTATACTCATGTGCACATAATTTAATTCACAACGAAGGTCACAGGCTCTACAACTCAACTTACTGTACTCCTTGCAGCTATTATATACACAACAAACCCTCGAATCCTTGTTCACGTGGATTTTTGTTACGAGTAACTTCAGCATGTAAATAGGCTATCTATAGCTGGCGTAGTTTTGTAAACCTATACAGTATAATTTACGTGATTGAAAACACACTGAACATCTAAACTGGGTCCATTTCAAGATTATTGATATAAAATATCGCATTTCTGCTGCTCATGAATTGCTCTCGACTTAAACGTACAAGCACCATCAAGCACTACATTGCCTACGTCACAAAAGGATTAGGTTTACGCGCCATGGCCTGTCTTTCTCGTTGGCCTTGGTTTCAAAACCATGACGAATTCATTACGTGGTAAAGGAAGGCCTGATGTGTCCATGTGGCCTATATGATTACTATACTGTGGAACAACGAACATTATTAGAACTTGGCTTCAACTACGAACATAATTATAGGTGTCATATATTTTACCTTTCTTTCTTTGAGTGTTCATTGTTCTTTCTTCTTTTCTTCTTTTTTCTTTTTTTTTTCCTGGAGCTTTAATTAATTTAATAAGGCACACAAATTGTGTCTATAAAGGTATTACATTTCATGTAAACATAAGTCTATTATAGGCCTATTTCGCTTTGTGCATTCCACAACATGGTAACGAGGACAAGTCGAATCACACAGTGCACACGCACAACTATCGTCAGGTTCATGAAAGATCTTAGTTTTGCAGAGTTTATGGTGGTATCCATGAACTGCAATAGCATTGACAAAATGTCGGAGATCCTAGTTAGTATTGGTCCAAGTCCTATTCGTCTTTGCTTCCGTCGAGTAGAAGTCAATACAAATGTCATTCATTTTGGCCAACCTTTCGTCCAAGAGTTTCTTCCAATTGTCTGTATAAGGTAGCGCGATCTTGAAACTCAAATCTTCAATTAAAGAAGTCTCCTTTGCCAGTTCATAAACCAGTCTTGATCTAGTAAATCTCGATACACAGAGGGTTGTCTTTAAATAACGAGCCTTGATTTTTTCTAAAGTGTGTAGGTCATTCATTCTTCGTTAGCTTATCCCAAATGATTTCCAGACCATATGTTAAAATAGGAATTATTTTTACGTCAAACAAGATCATGGCCGTCTTAAGAGATACCGGTAATCTATTTAAATTCTTGATGTCAAAAATTGCTTTCATAGCTGCCGCAGCACGTAGCCTAATATGAAGCCTAAAGGAGTTTACTGTCGTTTGTATCGTCAAGCCTATATAATTAAAACTGTTTACATTGTGTAAATCTCCGCTTTATAAGTCACTTTGTCACTTGAAGATACTCGCCCTCCCTTCCTGAAAATCATGTAATCAGTCTGATGTTCACTTGCAATTCGTTTGTATCTGACCAATTCTCTAATGCATCCAATGCCGTTTGTAGCTTTTGAACATCATGTGATCCTAGAACCATATCGTCAGCATATAAATACATGGTTACATCGTTTGACATATCTTTTATCGCTTGAACCACATCATACATAGCTACATTAAACAATAAAGGGCTAAGAGGGTCACCCTGTAGAACGCCATTTGTCTGCGTGATCTCTCTCGATGAAGTTACATTGTCTGAAATGATGACAGTATTATTTCTTAACATGTTGTGAATCAAAACAACAATAACTATCTAAACTACGAACATATTATAGCCTAGATTTCATATATTTTATCTTTTTTTCTTTGACTGTTCATAGTTCTTTCTTCTTTTCTTTTTTTTTTATGTAATAACGTCAGTGTCACCAATGTAGAGTGAGAGCCTTGTCCTCTACAAGGGAATCAAGCTTCGACGATATAATGTCTCTTTTAAGATTATCAAAGGCCTTGGAAAAATCGATGAACACAGTGTGAAATTTACACCTTGGTAGTCGTAGGGTGTTTTGTATATCGTCCAGTAGATTTCTTATTGCTTGCAGTGTACTTCTTCCTCTTCTAAATCCGAATTGCTCTTCTGGAAGTTTGGTTCCGATTTCTTCCGTCAGTCGAGGGGTTATTAGCTTGGAGCATCGTTGTTAAGATAGAGAATAGAAAGTGACACCCATAACGACATAGACCATCGTATTTATTATAAATACTTAGATTCATGTTAATATAACTGTATCGCCGGGTTGTGTGGTGGGGCTGCTACCATCACACTGTCCCGTAAAATAATTGAGGGGAGGGTGGGTTTGGTAACCCGAGGCCAAAGTGGTCTGAAGTCAACTAACCTAGTACTATTCTATTGCGCTCAATAAAACATGGATTCAAACAGCAGTGGGTAAAAAGAAATATATTTTCAAAAGGGATAGAAAATACAATGCCGACTGGCTGAGGGAGAGAACACTTGATATTCACTCCTGCGTTAAAGAAAAGGTGGAGGCCAACTTTAATCCCACTATTAATGGCAACGCCGCATTATTAACAGGTCACGTTTCGTGACTACACTTCTCAACCAAAGAATTCATTTAAAACATTTTCCAAATAATATCCGAAACTACCAGAACATCTTTAAAATACAACCAAGTGATTATTCATTACATACTTTCGAATGACTTCCAAAAATCGTTTTGCAAGCAGCATGGATGATGTGCTTCTGCGGTCATTAAAATACCAAAGTTATGCCATCTATGACAAGCGAAAGGCAAAGGACCGTTTGTCATTGTTAAACTATCTAGTTCCCCTAACCAAAATCCTGACAGTTACATATTAAAACTTTAAGTTATTATGATTTTGTTACATAAGGATCGAAATCAGAAATTCAATTAGGCTACATCGGGAATGTTTAAATCTTCAGGGCCCTCAAACTACGCATGCGCTGCACCCTATCCTTAAAAGGCTTGTTCCCTAACAAACATTCAACTTAATAATAAATAACAATCATGGGACCACTTTGAATAAATAAGAAAGAAATTACACACATAAAGAAATTAAATCTCTTGAGCAAGATATGCTCGTAACAAGCCAAAAGAAACTCAAGTTCGTTGCATCGTTGTGCAGCGCGAGGGTCAAACGCCACTTGCCCTCAACAAGCTAAACTAAGAACATGGCGCCCAAGAATAGTAATGTTATATGTACCTCCTGTAAAGTTTCTCTGAAGGAGAATGAAAATTTCGTACAATGTGACGGAAAGTGTGGTGAAGTGTTTCATCTAAACTATGCTCGTGTGACGAACGCCGTTTTTAAAGCAATGATTGCAAATCCGGGCGAAATTCTGTGGCATTGTACACAATGCAAACATAACCCAAATTCAATCAGGACAGCTACATCTAGTTTTCATCTAAATAAGGTCAAACCAGACACTGTAAGTTTATGTGAAGCAGTTAACAATATGCAACAAGTGCTAAAAAGTGTTTGTAACTCTCTGGAGTATCAATAAAAAAAATGATGAACTATTGGAGCAAAATATCACACTAAAATCTTGCATTGACCCACTCACCCAAGAGGTTAACAACGCTAAAGTTGAGAATGGCTTGCTTAAAGAACAAAATGGGCATCTTAAAAGGCAAGTTAATGACTTGGAGCAATACTCCAAGAATTACAACCTTGAAATCGCCGGGATACCAGTCTCCGAACACGAGAATGTGTATAATATTGTGACTCAAGTGGTAGGTGCAGTTGGTGTTGAAGTTGAAACTAATCGGGACATTGAATATTGCCACCGACTTCCATCCTTTACAGATAATGATGGAAAGAAGAAAACGCCCCTCATAGTAGCAAAATTTTATTCCCGCCAAACTAAGGACATGAGCATGAGCAAAAAACGCAAACATGGGAAACTTCTTTGCACAGATATCAATATCAACGGAGACTCGCCAGTGTATATAAATGAACATTTAACCAAAGACAACCAAAACTTATATTGGCTTGCCAGGAATTCAAAACGGACAATAAATTATAAATTTGCATGGACCAGGAACGGGAAGATCTTCATGAGGAAAAATGAAAACAGACCAATTCTACAAATCAAGACTGCAGCTGACCTACCAACAGTTTATGGGAATCAAGGAAACTGAAGGTATGTTTGCCTGGGCCAAGTGATCAATCAATATTTCATGAAATTCTGTTTCCAAGTGAGTGTAAAGTAATTATGGAAGTACCCTGAAATAAAACAACCAACTTACGGTATGAAATCAGATAACGAAGTAGACCTTAATTTCCAAGATATTACTTCAAACATTGTAAACTGTACTCAAGACTTGAACAAATTAATTAGCTTTACTGTGGGAATTAAAATCATGCACCTAAATATATGTGGCATGATAACAAATTTTGAAAGTAGGCTAGATATGCTCGATCAACTTGATCATAAACCAGATGCCATTATACTGTCTGAAACTCAGCTCTTTGAGGATATACCATTTGCTATTTTAGGATCTAATGAGTAGGCTACTTCATACCACCTCAAAATTTTACCCATGACAGCATAAAGGTATATGTGCATGAAAACTTCATACAAAATATTACAATATCTACTGTAAAAGCACTGAAAGCTGCAAATGCTAGCCTACTCACCTTCATATATAATAAAGAAAAATACGTAATACTTGCTATATACAGATCACCCTCCACAAGCCCAAAGAAATTCATAGAAGAACTAGGAAATACTCTCAAGCACTTGCCCACAGCTACACACAGTATATTAATAGGAGATATAAATATTGATATTTTAAATCCTACAAGGCAATATGCCCAAAATATTAAAAATGAGTATTTAAATGTATTACATGCAAATGGTTTCATTTCGTACATTAACTCACCAACTAGAATAACCCCAAAATCCAGAATATGTATCGGTCACATACATGTTAATTCCCACAGAAACAGCAACTTTGACCCTTTTGTTCTGCATACCAGTATCACAGATCACATTCCTACATTTCTCATACAAAATAAATCTCAACAATACACTCCACAAACAGGAGAAAATACTTTGAACAATGTTAGAATAAATTATTCAAACTAAAAAAAATCATTAATTAAGGAAACTTGGGAATCCATCATAACTGAACATGATGCTAACAAAGCAGCTGATAGTTTCATTAAATTACTGACTCAATACGTCTCTGAACACTCGACTACCATAAATAACGTAAGATCAAAATTTTTAAAAAAATACTCCATGGATCACAACTGGAATTTTAACTTCTATTAGAATAAGAGATAAATTACATCAGAAAATTGTTAAACCAAGTGAGAGATCCCCAAACAGTGATGAGGTCCGAGAAACTGTTAATAAACATAAATTGTACAGAAACTGGATAAACAGGCTTGTTAAAATAGCAAAAGATGTCATAAAATAATTAGCAAAAAAGGTTTACTAAATACAGTTCTATACTCCAAATTGATGGGAGAAGAAACAAACAACGACATCCATTGGTCACAACCGGAAACTGACGGTTATATTCAAAAAAGTACATTTGACTTGTACGGTATACAAAAACAAAAGAACACTGAGAAATACAAAAACAAAAGAAACACACTATGAGAATTTGTGAATGCAAACTCACACTTCCCCCCATTCACAAATTGCAAAAAAAAAACTTAAAAGAAAAAAAAAACATAACTAGCCTTACACTAACAACAAACATATGTACATCAATCCTTGTATGGTAGCAAAGGGCAACATACAGACTAAAATACAGACATGGATCACATTTGCTTTGATTTAAGCCAAGCTTGACAAGTTGTACAGTGATACAATTGTGCCAATCTTTAGCAGCTTGACATAAACCGTAAATACTCTTGTTGAGTTTTAGCACATAGTCTGGGTATTCTACACTGCGAAAACCTTCTGGTTGACTTACAAATACAGTTTCCTTAATTTTGCTATTAAGGTATACCGATACAATGTCCAAATGACAATTATCCCATTCACGCTCTACTCCTATGGCTATAAGAGTCCTAATAGTTTTCCTTGTTACCACAGGACTGTAGGATTCAAGGAAATCTGTACCCTTTATCTGACTGAAACCTTGAGCTACTAAACGTGCTCTATACCTAAGTACTTCACCTTCTTGGTTTCGTTTAGTTTTATACACCCATTTGGTGCCTATGACAGTCTTGCCACCTGAATCTTCTGCAAGTGTCCACACATTATGTTTTTCCAAGAGGGTAATCTCTTGGTTCATTGCTTCAAACCATTTATCTTTGTCATCTCGTGAGGTGGCTTCTTGAAAAGACATCGGATCGTTATATTCTGACCTCAACATGACAATGTGACATTTGACCTTGACTTCATTACAACACACACACTTACTGGGAAGTTTACTCTCTCTCCTCGACCTGCGTAATACTGGGTGTTCAGGCTGTAATGGAGCGTCTATTACGACATCAGAATCTGACAAAGAGGCATCACTATCACTTGTTACAGAATATTCATTTCCTGATTCGGCTACTTCGTGTTCAAACACGTCACCTCCACAATCTTTCTGCTCGACAAACACTTCTCCAACTGTTCTAGGTTCACAATCTATCTGAGTTACAGGTTTTTCCTGGGCTTTTACAGAAAACGGAAATACATATTCAACAAATTCTACATTCCTGGATTTAATGACACATTTCTTTTCGATGTCCCATACACGGTAGCCCCTCGAGTCATCGGGGTACCCTAGCATTGCACCAACATTTGCCCTTGGCACTAACTTTTCCACATTACGTTTATGGATCCAAACTTTACAACCAAATGATTTTAACATAAGCAATTCCTGGTCTGACAACTTTCTACTCGTCCACAGTTCAAATGGGATGTTCTTTACAGTTGATGACACACACCTATTCTTTATATAGCAGGCTGTGCTGATGGCTTCCCCCCAAAATTGAACTGGCATGCCTGACTGAATGAGCATGCACCTACTAGTGGTGAGAAGTTGCTGGTTGAGGCGTTCAGCAACGCCATTCTGTTGGGGAGAGTAAGCCATTGTTAACCTACGAACAATACCTTCCTTTTCAAGATAGTTACAAAACTCTGTACTTAAATACTCTCCACCGTTGTCTGAATGGAAAGATTTCAACTTGGTCCCTTGTGCTGTCTCCATTAGGGCCATAACCTTGAGAAACTCATTAAATGCATCACTCTTATGCTTAAGAAACCTTACATATGAGAATCTGGTACAATCATCAGTAAATGTAATAAAATATTTGCTACCTCCAATCGATGGGTGCTCTCGCTGGCATACATCAGAGAACACAACATCTAATGGCTTCTGAGATACATGATCTCTTTCATTAAATTTGTCTTTTCATTTTACCTTGTTTACAAGTATCACAATCAAGATTCTTTTCTTTGGGGTCTAAAATCACGATCTGGAATGTTCAGAGCATGGCCAAAACGCTGATGCCATATTCCGCTAGTTACAGCTTTGTTGCTCTTAGCATACACAACCTCCACCTCGTCATTACAAGCAAATTCTTTCCCTTGTTCTACCATAAAATAATCACAATTTACCTTATACATATTTCCAACGGCCTCACCCGTAAGGAATATACCCTCATGATCTGACAATACAACTTTGCTATCTTTAATGGTTACGACTTCACCTTTCCTGTCAAATTGACCTACAGATACTAAATTGTCTTGAATACCTGGGACATACAACACTCTTTTCAGTTTCAGAAAAGAACCTCCACACTTGTCAGATAGCTTCATAAGCACACTTCCCATACCACATACACTAACTACGGATCCATCAGCTGTATCTACACTACCAGAAACCTTTGGGGTGTAATCATACAGAATATCCTTATAAGGTGTCAGGTGCTCAGTGGCTCCTGAATCTACATACCACCTGCGTACACAATCAGATGCATCATCCTTGCTTTCAGTTGCCACATAAGCCTTTACCTTAACACTACTAGCATTAACCTGAACACATTCGTTTGCCGCCTCATCGTCCTTTACCGTGGCAATAACCTCACGATTCTTAACCTTAACATTTTCCTTGCGTCCATTACTACAATTCCGGGAAGTATGACCTATCTTGGCACAATTAAAACACAAAACTGAACCTTTCTTTCTTGCTTCATGAACTAAATCACAGAACTTCGCAATATGCCCCTGTTCTTGGCACTTGTAGCACATGAATCCACCAATACCTGTTGGCTTGTTGACACTTTTGCTGCTGTTGACGACCTCCATGGAATTTAAGCGCATGGCTGCCACCATTGCCTTCACGCTTTCACCCTCAGATTCTTCCTTCTTCAGCCTCGCATAAGTCTCCTGTTCTCGCTCCATCTTTAGTTTGTCCAACTTGTTCTTTCTCTCCTCCAACAAAAGTTTGGCTCGCACTACCTTTACACTTAAGTTTTCTTCATTGCTTTCCAATGAACGTATCAAATTTTCGTACTCCCGCTTTTCCAGTTCTCTGAGAATAAAAGCAGCTTTGGCCTTATCCGTAAATTTTATACTGTACCTACATCGTCCAACCATGCACACCAAGTAAGCACTTTATCAACAAATGTACGGATGCTAATGTCACTAGTTTTCTTAAAAAGACACAATTCTTCTAACATCGTCACAATTTGAAGGACTCCGGTATCACAACATGAAGTCAGAAGATTCTGCCATGCTTCCTTAGCTGTCTCCGCTTCTTTGATATCACCTAGGAAAGGGTCGGTGACCAAACCTATGAGCAAGTTTTTCGCGTCTTGATCTTTGCCCAGTTGGGCCTCGGAGTACTCTTCAACGGGTGTATCTTCTACCTCTCCTGTATCGGTCTTTCGTGGGAAACCTTGAACCGCGTCCCACAGACGCCTTGTTTGAAGCAATGCCTTTGTTCGGGTGCTCCACGCTTCCCAATTGTCGTCCTGTAACCTCACTATTGCAACTACTCGCTCGCTGCTTCCCGTAGCTGCATCCATGTTAGTATGTATACTTAAAATAAAACGTACAAATAGTCCTCACAATAGAAAATCGTCCACAAAATTCACCAAAAACTATCTTGAATGCACACTTAACTGTCCACATGTGCGCCGCACATATCAACACCCTTTAACGACCGACATTCTCCCATCACAAGTCCACACATTAAGAGCAATAAGCGTTTAACTGGGCTCATAACCTGTCATAAAATAATTAGCAAAAAAGGTTTACTAAATACAGTTCTAAACTCCAAATTGATGGGAGAAGAAACAAACAACGACATCCATTGGTCACAACCGGAAACTGACGGTTATATTCAAAAAAGTACATTTGACTTGTACAGTATACAAAAACAAAAGAACACTGAGAAATACAAAAACAAAAGAAACACACTATGAGAATTTGTGAATGCAAACTCACAAAAGAACGGTACTATTCCAAACAAATTATGTCAAACTCCAATAATTCTAAAGTCCTTTGGAAAAATATTAACGATATAACATGTAGGAAGGGAAATAAATCTTCAGCTGTTGACAGCATATTTATCAGAGACTCACAAGAAACATCCCAACCAGCTGCCATTGCAAACAAATTTGTAGACTATTTTAGTAACATAGGTTTAGAAATTTCTGAAAATATAAGTAATACAAGAAAGGAACCTGACAACACAAATGCACGTGATAGCACTGCAAAATCTCAACCTCAGTCTATCTTTTTATACCCATAACAAAATCAGAAATAACAAACCACATAGCTGCTCTAGAAGATAACTCAGCAAATGGCTATGATAATATCTCTAGTAAAACAATTAAGATAATTAGTTCAGAAATTCTACTACCACTGCACCATATTTTTAATTTATCACTAACGAAGGGGCAATTTCCAGACTCATTCAAAATTGCCATCATAATCCCAGTCTATAAATCAGATGATAAAAGAGAGTTAAATAACTATAGACCAATTTCCCTCACAACCCACCTCTCTAAGCTACTAGAGAAATGCATCAAAACCAGATTACTTAACTATCTGAATAAGTTCAACATATTGTCACCAAATCAGTTTGGTTTTAGACCAAACACTAGTACTCAAGATACTATATTCTCCCTTACTGATTATTTGTATAAAGCCATCGATGGTTCTAAAAGAACAATTTCTGTGTTCCTGGATTTTAAAAAAAGGCGTTTGACACCGTGGACCACAATATACTCATTAGAAAACTGGAAAAGGAGGGTATTCGTGGTACTCCTCAAGAACTAACAAAAAGTTTTTTTTAACAGAATACAAAAGGTACGAATCACAGATACTCTAAGTAGAAGTGCTGAAGTAAAAATTGGAATTCCCCAAGGAACAGTTTTAGGTCCTATTCTTTTTCTGTTATATATTAACGATTTGTGTGAGATGAACTGTAATGCGATGACTACCTCATATGCTGATGACACTGTCGTCACAGTCACAGGAACAACTTGGGAGGACACTTTTAATACAACTCAAGAAACCCTTGCTACAGTCCAAAAATGGCTAAGAAACCACCTTCTTGCCTTAAATGAAACCAAAACACAATACCTATGCTTCTCACACAACAAAACATTGCAACCTACAGACAAATTAACACTGAAGATCCACACACCAATTTGTAACAATGGCGAAAGATGCAACTGCTATACCCTACAGAAGTCAATGAATGCTACATATATAATGATTATTATAGATAGTCATTTAAAATGGAATATGCATGCATCAAAATTGGCCAATAAACTCCAAAAGTTAATTTATATATTTTACAGAATCAGAAATATCTTGTCAGCAAAAGTCTTGAGAACTGTTATTTTGCCTTAGTCCAGCCACAACTACAATACGGAATAAATGGTTGGGGTGGAATACTTGATTCACATTTGGCTCAGGTAAATACCTGCCAGAATTTCATTCTAAAAGTTATGTACAAAAGGCCACCAACTTTTCCAACATGTAAACTGTATAAACAAAGCATGGTTCTTAATATACGACAGTTATTTGTTCAGTCATCAATCATATTTATACATAAAAATATGAAGCTCTTCTCCAATGGACAAAAACTTAAAATGTGCACTAGACTTCAAGACAGAACTGGAATAAATATCCCTCGTCAAAACACACTACTTGGCCAAAGGAATTTAAGTTGTCTTAGCACTAGGATATACAATATATTGCCAGTAAATGTGACAAATAATACCCTGAATATACTGAAGAAAAGGCTTTTTACATGGCTGGTTAATAACTTTGATAAAGTAAATGAACGTATAAATTTTCACCAACATATTTAAACCAACTCAGTCACAAATAAGTAATGTATCATCTTCTTTTATTTTAGTATCCTTTTAATTAATGCTTTTACTATAAAGTTTTCTTACTATTATCAGTCAAATACCATGTTGCAAATAAATTAAGAAATTGTGTTCATGAAGCTCACGCACAAGTTTATCTTATGTGGGATTCATCCTGTATTTTGATACAGCATCTGTATATGTACATGTTTTCTGTCAGTGAATAATAATGTGTGCTCGTAAAAAAGAAAATTGTTCGTCGGAAAGTTGCAATTTATATGCGCCGATCAGCAGCGAGTTCTTACAAATTAATTATTTAATAATTTTACCTTGTTCATGACCAAAATTAGAGATAATGGCCCGCGGCTGCCACTCAGGTCCTTTCACACAAATTCACATCATGAAGACTTAATAATTTCGGCATGCTCCGAGACAGACCACACCACGTCTTGCCTCTACCAAATCACATGAAGAAGTCTTGTTGCCAAGCTTTCGCTTGGCTTCCTTACAATCCGGCAGCCATTTTTCGCATGCTCAGATATTACTTTTGAACCAGTTGACAACTGAAGATCGGCCAGCACTATTTCCATTGCCAACCTTGTGAATTAATTATCTTAAACACCCTATGGCCGAAACAAATTCAGAACTAAAGTTAGCTTGGCAACACAATCTGCATAAATGTGTCCACCACTGATTGGCTATCCAGTCTTGTGTTAGTTTAATTTAAAAAGCGCCAAATTTTCGAAACAGTTCACATCAACAATGCACAAAACAGTCAACAATGGCTACATACTCCCAAATGTAGACTGGAAATTTTGTCAATATATTTAGTCAACAAATCATATTATTGAAATGTTTATTCCCTCCTCTTGATCCAGAAATTATTTTGTCACCATTAATGACCAGGGGAACCGACAGAAGAAGGGGAGGGCGGGGTCACATGGGGGCGGCGGCGGGGGCGGCATGGGAGGGGGCGGCGGCGAAGTATTGTGAGTCGAAACCAATCGGCTCAGCCTCCCTCTGCGATTCCACCACTAGGGGGTCTGATGATGATCCCCGACGATACATGCTAGAAGGATGGAACCAGCTAACCAATACAGCCTCTCCGGACCGTTACAGCTGGACATTTCACGTAGATGTAGCAGGTGCCTCCACTCTGACCAGCAGAATGGCGGACACCTCCACCAGATGTTGTGTCGTGCATGGTGACAGTAACCTGTGCACTGGTTACAGCCACGAGTGGTGAGTGATCACATCACTCACGTGACCAACCAGAACAGATCACAGATGGCAATAAAGGATCATATGATTGCCATCTCATCGACGATCTTCAACGCATTTTCAACCACCTTGTCGTTGTTTTACAGCAAGTGACATGCCTTTACTTTTTACTAGTTGTAGTTTTTGACCAGGTAAAACTGTGAGAACTCAAACCGACGGACTAAATTTCTAATTGAACTGTGTGCAAATTTACAATTTGAGGGGCATTACTAAAACGAACATCACAAGTCGATGTTCGGGTAAAATTTCTAACTTGTTTCCAGCCAAAAACCCTGGTTTAACATTCTAAGGAATGAATTAAGTGGACGCAGCGTCACTTAAAAACATGCCATCCCTCAATAAACATGGCAAGCCGGCTCTCAATTAATAGAAAGGTACCAAGATACCACAGTACTTCCCGAGTTCTCTCAAACAGTACAGGCATTTACTTCTTTAGATGTACAAATTACCTCAAGCACAAATACACACAGCTCTCAAGCATGGCTTTAACAAACTGCACCCCCTTAAAGTAAGGGCGTGCACCTTAAAAGGATTTTCAAGACAATGCTCGTTGAGTGGCGGGAAGGCCAACCTTCCAGAGCCGTGTCTTGTGGTCGTCCAACAAATAACTTGATTCAACTTGTAAAATACATATATTGAAAACCAAATAACATGAAAATACAGAATCTTTGGTAGTTGAACAAAATAGACAACACACTCCTGAGAAAAGGGGGGGCACTTAAACTGAAAATGGCAAGGCCAACGATCACGCGGAAAACCCCACAATTACTTAGTTTAGAAATAAAATGAAAGACCGAGATTAATTAAAATGGCAAGAAATAACCAAAACATCACAGTAAAACGTACCGAATCACCAAACGTGGCTACGTTCTACTTTGATGTTTTGGTTATTTCTTTGTCATTTTAATTAATCTCGGTCTTTCATTTTATTTCTAAACTAAGTAATTGTAGGGTTTTCTGCGTGATCGTTGGCCTTGCCATTTTCAGTTTAAGTGCCCCCCCCCCTTTTCTCAAGAGTGTGTTGTCTATTTTGTTCAACTACCAAAGATTCTTTATTTTCATGTTATTTGGTTTTCAATATATGTATTTTACAAGTTGAATCAAGTTATTTGTTGGGCGACCACAAGACACGGCTCTGGAAGGTTGGCCTTCCCGCCACTCAACGAGCATTGTCTTGAAAATCCTTGTAAGGTGTACGCCCTTACTTTAAGGGGGTGCAGTTTGGTAGCATTCACTGTGGTTGCTTTCTTACTTGTGGTCGTCGGACAGGTATCGGGATGGTTCATTTTTGCATTTCTGGCATCATTCAATGTGGTGCAAACTTAATTCAGTTGTAATATTGAGAGATTTGGTGGTTGAACGCAGGAAACTGGTTCTAAGTAATTCATTAGGTAGGGCTCTGATTAGGTTATATTCTAATATTTGTGTTTTGCTTTCTTGTTCTTATCATGACGGAGAGATACGTACCTGATCCCAGATACCTGTATGAGGATGAGGTAGCATATGAGTTACAAATCAGAGGCTTGGTGGTGCCACCAGACTTGGTGTCGGCTCGTGAGAGATTGGATGAAAATCTTGACGTTCCTGTAGAATTGCCAACATTCGAGCGGGATGCGGACCTTAATCTGGGTAAGTTCCAGATGCAATACAAAGTGGATTTATGTAGTAGTATTGTGAAGTTGTTTTTCTTGGAAGAGTATGGTACTTCCTCTCAATATGATAGACTGCGTGCTAGGCTGCGTTATCTATTCACACGTTGCGAGGACATCTTTGTTGTGTCAGTTCATAAATCGGATGAGGAGTTAGTTGAGATCATTGAAGCTGAAATAAATCTAGTCAAGTGTGCTGAAAAAGATTTGACGAATCATATCCTGTGTTCGCGACAGAAGATTTTCAAAGTGTTAATCAGTTGTTGGATGATCGTAGCCAGTCTAGTGTTGATAGTGCAGATCAGGACTGTACAAGCAATTAATGGAGAAAGAAATTTTGATTTACCTCAGTCTATCAGTGCTAGTAATTTTGCTGTTCCTAGTGTAGTGCAACATAGTGGTATTATCGTAGAGGGTAGTTCACGGTTGTATCCTATGGTTGATTCTGTTGATGTAGATAGAGATGGTATGAATTCTGCTACCTTGTCTAATCCTTTATTTCAGCAACCTGTTAACGTTATGAATATGCCTCTGCGAAACGTTGAACATCGAGTGAGTGATGGTCGTGTTAGTGATGGTCGAAGTGAATTTAATTTCAGATTGGAAAATACTCGTTGTAATTCTGCTAAGAGGTCAGTAGTTAATGGTGTCGTGACACAGTTTAATCAGTTGAGTGTTGGGGGAGCGTCTCCAGCCGAGTCGAATTTAATTAGGGAAACTTCTGTGTTGTCAGATTTTAGGTTAGGAGTTGATTCAGGAGTGCCAACTTCCTCGCTTGTGAATGGTGGTCGTGTTGATGACAGATTTTCTAAATTTGAAGCTAGGCCTAACCTATATGAACGTTGTTCGTTATTAAGGAATGAAGGTATATGTGTTTCTAGTGATATACCTGTGAATGTGGGCAATGTACTTACTGTTTACACGATGAGTAACTCATATGGTGGTATCAAGAATTCTTATTCGAATGCAATTTCTGGACCTGTGTGTTCCGTGTCCAGTAGTGACTGTGTTCGTAGGCGTGCTAATTTGATTGATCAGGGTGCTATGCGAAATGTGCCTAGGCCGAATGAATCAGGCTGTGTTATTGGATGGTCGGGGAATTACTATATCGTCGTCATCTGAAGGGCGTAGCCGAAGGTCGAGCAACAGATTTAATTTCTCTGATCAGGCTGATTTCAATGTTCGAGCTATCAGTCGAGTAAGAAGTGGAGAAGGATTATCAGGTTCTGGTGAATTATGAGAAGGAAATCAGGGTCGTTCTGTGTTCACTCAGAAGAATTTTGGAAATTTGGCTCATCCATTAACAGCTTGTGTGGCAAGGTTGAAAAATCTGAGTACTGATACTACTGACGGGATTATCATGTTTTTAAGAGAATTAGTTGAAATAGAAGAATATGCTGAAGTTTCGATGTAACTGATGTCCAAATATATCAATTAATGTTTACTTACGGCCTGATGAGGAAAATGGTAGTTGAAGCCATGTCTAAAAATACTAGAATTATGGATTTTATTGCGTTGGTGATAGAAAATGTTGTGCCTTCAAGATCGATTGGTCCGATTGAATACCAGTATTTCTATCGTCTCCAATGTGTTGGTGAGTCGATGAATTCTTACGTGCAGGATATTCTTAAGTTTGCGAAGGTATTTTCTGTCAAATTCACTGAAGGGAAAATTGTTTCTCACATATTGGATGGTATAACTGCCGAGTATAGGTCCGTTCTGAGAGTAGGATGTCGTGCTCGCACTGTGTCGGAGTTGAATGCGGTTGTAGTGCATGCTGAATCTGTAATACAATGTGAAACACAGAGAGGTCATGTGAGTCAGTTGAGTCGTAATAGGCCGAAGGAGATGCAACATCGTTGGAGTAATAATAATAATAACAGATTCCAAGGTAGAAATGATCGTTGGGTGGATCGAAGACCTCAGGGTAATCCGAATCGTTAGGGAAATGCTCGTCCTCAGGTTGGACAGGATAGGAATCGTGAAGTGAGAGCTCCTCAGAATCAGGGTCGTGATGGAAATGCTCGTGTGCAGAATAGTCAAGATCAGAGAGACGAGATTGTTGGACAAGGTGCCAATGTCCGTGAAGGAGTTGATGTTGTAAATTGTATTCGTTGTGGTGAAAGCGTGCTGGTCCCATAACCTAGAGGTCCGTGGATCCGAACCACGCTCTGCTACCATCTGTATCGCCGGGTTGTGTGGTGGGGCTGCTACCATCACACTGTCCCGTAAAATAATTGAGGGGAGTGTGGGTTTGGTAACCCGAGGCCAAAGTGGTCTGAAGTCAACTAACCTAGTACTATTCTATTGCGCTCAATAAAACATGGATTCAAACAGCAGTAGGTAAAAAGAAATATATTTTCAGAAGGGATAGAAAATACAATTCCGACTGGCTGAGGCAGGGAACACTTGATATTCACTCCTGCATTAAAGAAAGGTGGAGGCCAACATTAATCCCACTATTAATGGCAACGCCGCATTATTAACAGGTCACGTTTCGTGACTACACTTCTCAACCAAAGAATTCATTTAAAACATTTTCCAAATAATATCCGAAACTACCAGAACATCTTTAAAATACTACCAAGAGATTTTACTCATTACAGACTTTCGAATGGCTTCCAAAATTCGTTTTGCAAGCAGCATGGATGCTGTACTTATGCGGCCATAAAAGACCCAAGTTATTCCATCTATGACAAGCGAAAGGCAAAGGACCGTTTGTCATTGTTAAACATTCTAGTTCCCCTAACCAAAATCCTGACAGTTACATATTAAAACTTTAAGTTATTATGATTTTGTTACATAAGGATCGAAATCAGAAATTCAATTACATCGGGAATGTTTAAATCTTCAGGGCCCTCAAACTACGCATGCGCTGCACCCTATCCTTAAAAGGCTTGTTCCCTAACAAACATTCAACTTAATAATAAATAACAATCATGGGCCCACTTCGAATAAATAAGAAAGAAATTACACACATAAAGAAATTAAATCTCTTGAGCAAGATATGCTCGTAACAAGCCAAAATAAACTCAAGTTCGTTGCATCGTTGCGCAGCGCGAGGGTCAAACGCCACTTGCCCTCAACAAGCTAAACTAAGAAAATCTCAATCATTGTTCGTCGGAAAGTTGCAATTTATATGCACCGATCAGCAGCGAGTTCTTACAAATTAAATATTTACTAGTTTTACCTTGTTCTTGGCCAAAATTAGAGATAATGGCCCGCGGCTGCCACTCAGGTCCTTTCACACAAATTCACATCATGAAGACTTAATAATTTCGGCAGTGGCTCCGAGACAGACCACACCACGTCTTGCCTCCACCAAATCACATGAAGAAGTCTTGTTACCAAGCTTTCGCTTGGCTTCCTTACAATCCGGCAGCCATTTTGCGCATGCTCAGATATTACTTTTGAACCAGTAGACAACTGAAGATCGGCCAGCACAATTTTAATTGCCAACCTTGTGAATTAATTATCTTTAACACCCAAATGGCCGAAACAAATTCAGAACTAAAGTTAGCTTGGCAACACAATCTGCATAAATGTGTCCACCACTGATTGGCTATCCAGTCTTTTGTTAGTTTAATTGAAAAAGCGCCAAATTTTCATAACAGTTCACATCAACAATGCACAAGACAGTCAACAATGGCTACATTTTCCCAAACGTAGACAGGAAATTTTGTCAATATATTTAGTCATCAAATCATATTATTGAAATGTTTATTCCCTCCTCTTGATCCAGAAATTATTTTGTCACCATTAATGACCAGGGGCGCCTACAGAAGAAGGGGGGCGGGGTCACATGGGGGCGGTGGTGGGGGCGGCATAGGCGGGGGCACAAGTATTGTGAGTCGAAACCAATCGGCTCAATAACTATAAAATCTACATTGGTGACACTGACGTGATTACATTTAAAGAAAGAAACGAAGAAAGAACTATGAACAGTCAAAGAAAAAAAGATAAAATATATGAAACTTAGGCTATAATATGTTCGTAGTTTTGTTAGTTAGTTATTGTTGTTTTATGGGGCGGAACTACGAGATTATCTGCCCCTAAATGTTCGTAGTTTAAGCCAAGTTCTAATAATGTTCATTGTTCTTAAATGTGCGTTGTCACTACACCTCGATTGCAAGGTAATACGCCAAATAATGTGAACTCATCTTGCGATTAATGCAAGACAAACAATCTGTTTTAACCCTCCATCGGTCGCAGCTGGCCTGACAGGCCCCGAAAATCTATTTTTGCTCCCCCATCTTCCCGGAGGGCACCTATGCACCTGCCCCTTTTAGTATTTTCCTATCTCTATGTCCCTTTCCGAATGCTCCCTGTTAGTTTTCCCGCCTCCTCCGTAAAGCGCAGTAATTATCCTCCAGGCCTGTGAGGCGCATTGCGCCCGAACTCGTTCTACTTTGGAAGGTTCGTATTTCCTTATTATTCCATCGCATAATTGCTTCTTTTCCTCATTTTATGAATAAGAAATTCATAGATAGTGGTTATTTCGTGAAATAAATGGGGCAAAGGATGTCGAATTATGAATGCTATGAATGTCACAAAGCAATCTGTCAGAAACAGTATGACTTGCCAACCATGCACTTCACTGGAGGCAATGTACCTTTACTGCTGAGCATTCCTTCAGTGATTCCAAGTAAGACTGACTCTTTATGGTGTTTGAAGCCAGTTTCCAGTGTTGCCTTAGTAAACAGAAGTTTGGTGCTTTTCAGTCGGTCAACACAATAGTGTTGACCGACTGAAAAGCACTAATTTTTTGTTAAGACTGACTCTATTGTGCTGTATCTTATTTTGTAATAAGAACATTATTTAAGTTTTGTTCGTAATTTCAATATTTGTTTGAATTTTTCACATGAAACTGAATGCAATTTGGTGGTGGGTTGTAAATGCGAGCTATTATTTTAAAGTTTGATTGTGAGCAGTAAATTATTGTATGTTTTTAAAAGCCTGATGTTGAATAAACTTCCTATGTATATCCTAATGAATGCCACTTATCACTTTAAAAATAATTGCGTTAATTGAGTGTTAATGACGTCTATAAAACAAGGGCCTGTCAGGCACACTGCGCCCGAACTCGGGAGTCGCGGAGGTGCGCCCGACGGAGGGAAGCCTCGTAATGTAGTGGTTACTGGAATTGGTTGCCACCCTAGATATTTGGGTGCGATTCCCGACTTTGCCAACTTGAGGTACTGTAACATATCGTTGAGTGGTATTTAACCAGAAAGCCGGGAACATGATAATGTTTAGACTTTCACGGCCATAAAAAGCTTGGATAACACAGAAACGTATGTGAGTTCATTCACAAAGAATTCAAATCTATTTTGGGAATACCTGCCACAGTGAAGGGAAAACGTCGGTTAATCGATTGATATACACACTGAAAAAATGCCCTGCAATAAACTTCAATGAGGTTGAATTATTTTCAAGGTAAGAATTTCAGTTTCTAATGTAATTATTAGGAACCCTTTATATGGGGAATGCAGGGAAGTTCCCAGAACATTGTGTTCGTAGCGAGCAGGGTGCTAATGTTTGAGATTACATGAATACATGTATGTTAAAGTGACAGTGAAAGCTGCACAGAGCGGATCACATTACCATCTAGTTTCCTGGGCTAGACAGCTGCTTTGTGCGCTTTACGTCCCTGTGTAAGATACAGCTTCATTTGAATATCACATTATATTATCACGGACTAGTTTCCTTGCAATGCATTGCGAATATATTTCAATATGGGAATGTTCTGTAAGCTTTAGAAAGGGATTGGATCAACAAACGGTGTATTATAATGAGTAGGATGTGGACAACCTCGAGACTAATGTCGCTGCAATAATACACAGCATATACTGTAATATGTTTGCCATCGTCGCCTCCGTAGCGTAGCGGTCAGCATGGTTAGCTGCCGCCCCGGAGGTCCTGGGATCGAATCCCGGCTCTGCCACGAAATTTGAAAAATGTAGTATGAGGACTGGAACGGGGTCTACTCAGCCTCGGGTGGCCCAAATGAGTAGAGGGGGTTCGATTCCCACCTCAGCCATCCTCGAAGTGTTTTCCGTGGTTTCCCACTTCATCTTCGGGCAAATGCTGGGATGATTCCTACTCTCAGGCCACGGCCGTCTCCATCCCACTTCCTTGCCTAACCATCCCACTCTTCCCATCCCCGTGTTCGCTTTGCAGTTGTGGCCGCCTGGGCGTAGTGCTGGTCACACACCCCAGTTGTATCCCTGACTCAGAGTCTCAAGCTCCAGGACACTGCCCTCAGTGGCGGTAGAGATTGGATCCCTCGCTTAGTCCGTGGGAAAGGCCAACCCTGGAGGGTAAAACGATAGCGAAAAAAAGATGTTTGCCATCACACACACACAAAAGTAATCGAGGCTGATGCTGTATGCTCCTAAATCAAACAACAGCAAATCTGTTTGTCTCATTGTAATGTCTCACCCCAGTAGACCTAGTCGGAAGAATGAATTGAATTGAATGTATTCATAGAGAACTGCCACTGAGGCTAAAGAGTCCCTTTATGTAGCGTATACAATGGTCTGGATTGAAGTCTTGTAATAAGAAACTAAACCTAGCTTAACAACTAACAAAACAAAACATAAAATACACTTATTATTAAATAAGCTAATTAGCAAACATTTTATACAAGATGAATTATTTTCAAGGTAAGAATTTCAGTTTCTAATGTAATTATTAGGAACCCTTTATATAGGGAATGCAGGGAAGTTCCCAGAACATTGTGCTCGTAGCGAGCAGGGTGCTAATTAATTAAATAAACATCCTACCTAATGTATTATTATATCTATTGGAAAATAACTAGTTATAGTACGTTAAAAAAGGACTACAATTATAATATGAATTACAACATGATCTATTATTAAAACAAGTACATGAATGGCATGATTACTCTAACTACTATCAATTCCACGGAAGTGGTATCTTGGATACTAGAATATTATAAAAAGCTGTATGGCACGGATATATTTCAAAAATGTTGTATGAACTTTGCTGTACGCCATGTTACGTGGCTTACCTGCAGCACATGGAGGATGGGAGAGACAACACAAATATCGCAGTGTTAGTGAAAATTGTGGTAAGTCCGTAAAACTGTTAACTGATCAACAAAATAAAAAAATTGAACTGTTAAGTCTGGGTCGAGCAACCCCTTCCCGTACTCTACCTGCTGTGATAGGCAGCTAGGACATCATTTTGGTGTCGACCACTATTCTGCGTGTTATTATAGATGACTAGCAGTAGTACCCGGCTTCGCCCGGTGGAATGATGATAATATCTCAGTCTTCTTAACACTCAACGTGATAAATTATATTTATTTATGTATTCATTTCTTACATTATCAAACCCAGTGACAATGTTTATACTTAAGTCACTATGGGATGGCTCTGTAAAATAATGATCATTCTCATGATATTTGTCTTCAGTCCGAGTCGAGATATGTTGTTAGCGGTCCCAGAATTCGTGTCATCTCAGTCGTAGAAGACTTTATGTGGTGGTGATTAGAAATATAATGGACTTAAAATCTAGGTCATTTGCCCCCAATGACGTTGAGGGCGTAACATCTAGGTAATGTGCCCTACTGATCAGGATGATATTGAAAATTACTACATAACTGACATATGAAACTTAGAAAATAATAGAAAAAGTTATTTTTAGGACTCACATTTCGGGAAAGACTTGATTATTTTTTGCCAAAGAGCTCCCACTGGTTAAAAGTTTCGTCTTGTTAAGCTTTCACCTGTACGATAAATGTCTGAAGCAATTCCTCCAAGAGAAGCTTCCAGATTTCGCAGTCGATATATCGTTAACGTTCCTGAGCATCCAGTTGTCTTTTTTTCTGACGCAAAACATCTTCTGCATAGTGATGATGAACATAGAAGCGACTACTGGCACATGTAACTTATCAACGAATGGGAAAAATTGATACGTTAAAGGAATGAGAGGAACAAAATATAGAAAAGAGATGTACGATATACCATAACACTCGCTGTGAACTTTCTACGTGACCGGCTTACATGTTTCGGTACAGGTTCTCAAGAAGAGTACCAGATCATTGGCATAAATGAATACAGTGACAGTAGTTTAAATAGTACTCTAGACAGATGACACGCAATGTAACACGGCCTAATATACGATGTAATGGTTGAACTTCAGAGAAATGTTTCATCTCACTTCGCAGTTGTTATTTAATTAATACTAACATGTTTGTAGCTAACATTGAAATTAATGGAGTGTGTTAGGATAAACGATATTCCTCGTTTTTCCCTCTGGTGTATAAATGAATAAATGTTTAGGTGTGCCCACTCTTGAGCAAGCTACGTATAATTGACCATGGGTGGTGTGAATAAAAATGAGTCAAAGCTCGTGAGCGTATGCTCAGTGAGTGCCCGAGTGTCTGCCTGCCGATGAGCTTCTACTCCGTATTTCAGGTGAATAGGAATGTGGAGTACAAGCACAGCGAACACTCGAGCGTCTGGAGCAGCCACTCAGCGACATTGCTCAAGGCCGTGCACGTGTCGTACAATATGATGCTGACTCCTGATGTTTGAAAGACAGTGTTTAATTCCAGTCCGCTTTTGTCTCAATTTTGAAGGAACAACCATATTCTGTTTTCGAAGTCTCAGCTACCGGATAAAGAGCACAAGAAAACAAGGGCAATAAATGCAGTTCAGTGTGATTTACTTACAAAATTTAATTTAAATATTTCGGTCCAACTGCTGTATAAAAAATTACAAAACTTGAAACCAAGGTTAAAATGTAAAATAGATTTAAAGCGTACGGGCAACAAATCCATAACGTTAAAAGATTGGGAGAAACAGCTGATGAGTCTCGTGCAGGGGGAGGATAACCCAACCATCATCCGTCTGAAAGGTAGGAAATAATAACCTGAAAATTACGGCATTAATAAATAATAATTTAATAAATTTAGGAAATTGCAGGAGCTGTCCTCATTTCGACTTGCACCAGAAGCGACAGTGAAAACCTGAATGGTAAGGCAATTATATAAATACAGTGCCGGTATTAATAAGTTGTGGAAGATAGAATTTATTTAAAATAATATGCAATGCTATCTTTCTATTGTCTATAGTAATTTGTATATATTATTATTTTTAAGGGGAGAAGGGAGGTCACTACTGCGATTATGGAATATAGAGACGTTTCGTCACATGATGATGAAGTTAATGCAGGGGCCTCTACGTCATCAGTGGTAAATCCTAGCACATCACCACCAGCAGCGAGCGTACCGGTAGCTAATAGGCAATTGCTGGAAGATGAAACAGACCAAACAAGGAAACTAAATAACTGTGAACTGCAAAGGTTGGTGCTGTTAAAGCAATTGAATGTTTTAGAGCAAAAACATAAGGTGTTGCTATTGCAGGAGAAACAAATGAAGCTAATAGAAAGTGATATGGAAAGAAAAAGGGAACGGGAAACAGCAAGGGAAATAAACACAGGAAGAGAGAGGGAAAGAGAAGTGATGGATTGTGAAGGTGCTGAGAGTGTGATCTTGAACTATATTTACTTTGCTTTTATCTATTTCTTTTATTTATTTGATTTCTTTCTTTCTTTATTTATTTTATTTGTTTAATTTATTTCATTTATTTTATTTATTTTATTTATTTATTTATTTGAATTATTTCATTTATTTTTATTTTATGTCTTTGAGTTGTAATTAAGAATTACTGCATTCCCTTGTTTTTCTGCTATGCAATAAATGATGATGATTTATTTCATTTATTTTATTTATTTCGTTTGTTTGAATTATTTAATTTGTTTGATTTATTTTATTTGTTTCATTTATTGTATTTACCGGTATTTAATTTTTAGCCTACTTTTCACATTTTGCAAAAATGGGGAAAAAGTGACTGTGTAACACCCCCCCCCCCCCCCCTATCAACTCATAAACGGCTGCAGTAATCGAAATTTAATATGAGTCAAGATCTATACCTGAATATCTCAATCCCATATTTTAAAATGATGTCAGTGCTACCAACTGCTGAAAAACAGCACTTGAAATTTGAGCTCCATGTTGGATATCTTGGAAGGTATGCATGCCAGCTATTCCAAAATTGGCACACGTATATATAATAATATTTCCAGGAGGCCACACATGGCCAATTTTTAAATGAATTAAGTTTCTACACTATCAATTGGATTTCAACCAAATTTTGTATCTAATATGTGTACATAAACAGATGTGACTGGGCGTAATCTCAAGAGCCACCAGGGCTGTTAATAAATGCTGTCTATTTTTTTAACCCTAATATCAAAATATCAGAAAGTACGCAAGCCCACAGCTCTAATCTTTGCACACGTATTGACGTCCGAAACGGGGGAGGAGCTTACGGTCAGCTGATTCCAATATGGCGGCGAGATAGTGACGAGAAGTAAGCAAGACAGTGATTGGGTGTGCGTTTGTTATGGCTTCTAATTTATGATGACAAAATACTACATATTTTCTTTCATTGATAGAAATATTTTTATAATCAATTTAAATGCAGTGCTTAATTACTACCATTGGGGCGTGGTGGCTCAGCGGTCTAGCTGTATGCCTCTCACCAAGGCGGTCCGGGTTCGATTCCCGGTCAATGCATGTGAGATTTTCGAAGTGAAATGCCATGTCCTGTGGTTCGGATTCCACGTAAAAAGGAGGTCCCGTGGCTCATAATCACAAGATTCACGGTCACGTAAAACTACAATCTTCCTTTTTAATTACTACCAGTTAAAAATATTACCCACATGTAGATAGTTAATTTACTGTCTGCTGTTACATATATGAAGCCTGTACTTGGGAACCTAGCGGTATCGATGTTTTTATTAATTTCACTATATATATACGAGGCACGTCCAGAAAGTAAGCTCCGTTTGGTAATAAAATTAAATTGTGTACAGATACAGGAAAAATATTTATTGCACAACATTCTACACCTCTTCAACTACTTTTCCACATAACTGCCAAACTTTTGCAGGCATTTGTCATAGCGTGGCACAAGTTTTTGGATACCTTCTTCATAGAAGTTTGCCGCCGACCCGTAAACGAGAGTGAAGACGCCCCTGTAGGATATCCCACCATTCGGCTACCACTGTTAGGCAAATTGTGTATGTGGTCAGGAGAACTCCTAAACATACGCAGTTCTCCTGGTAAGCACGCAATTTGCCTAACAGTAGTAGCCGAACGGTAGGATATCTTACAGGGGAGTCTTCACTCTCGTTTGCGGGTCGGCGGCAAACTCCTATGAAGAAGGTATCCAAAAACTTGTGCCACGCTATGACAAATACCTGCAAAGTTTGGCAGTTATGTGGAAAAGTAGTTGAAGAGGTGTAGAATGTTGTGCAATAAATATTTTTCCTGTATCTGTACACAATTTAATTGTATTACCAAACGGAGCTTACTTTCTGGACGTGCCTCGTATATATATATATATATATATATCACATAACACAAAGGACGACTCCCTGATAATAAATTGAATCCAGCAACCCTGAATTTGCATGAATGTTTTGGGTTCAAAGAAGCGTTACTTGGGATGCTCAAATCATACTTCAATATTGCTAATATTGACCTACATACTTGCTGTCCAAAGGCAAGAATATAAATTTATTAATCTCTTGCCACAGGCAAGTTAAAATGGAGGCATCCTCTTTATCAACATATTTAATTAAATATTTAAAATACAGATATTTAACAAAGCTGGAGTCTCCATTTGAACTTGTCATAAGCAAACGGAAAAGATCAAAAACTACACTTTAAGCCAAATCAAATTCACTCCTCAGCTCGACATAAACCATAATACCAAATAAAACCTATAGAAAACATACTATCCTTACTGTTGTACAACTTTCAAACCAACTATTCGCACTCAAAACTGAAAAACCCTGAAATGGGAACTAATTAAAGTTAGAATAGCCTAGGCCGATCAGGTCTCCTGCTACATTACCGCATATGTATACTTAACATCACTCTAATTTCCAAATTACGGCTAAGTGACCTATCTGCCTGAGTAGTATAGGTGTTACCGGCCTGCCTGGGATGATGGGTCACCAAACCGGTACTTAAAACTAAGATTTTACACATTAATCAACTAAATTCAACAGTAAGGAGATCATAGTCAAAAACACAATTTAAGCCAAATCATACTTCAATATTGCAAATATTGACCTACATACTTGCTGTTCAAGGGCAAGAATATAAATTCTCTGGCAAATTAAGGCTAGGAACAGCATTTTTCTTAAGTTTTCTAACCATTCGGTTATTGTCAATCGGAAGAACCCCTAAAATAAGTTTACGAAGAGCGGATTACATTCTATGTAGGCCTACGGCACAGATGTAATAGGCTACAAGTTTATCAGTATTTTTGATGTAGCTAAATCCTTGTGAATATAAATTAGAGAAAATAACTATCAATAATCAACAGTACCGGTGCTTATGCTGTGGAAAGAAGTCGTCTTCACAAAAATGCAGACTTCACACTGTCATATAACGTGTAACACGTTTTCCAATTGACAGCGCAGAAGCCCATCTTTCTATCTGAACTTCTTGTACAGGAAAGTAGTGAAGAGATTTCGTAACCGCTTTATACGATTTGCAACCGTATACAGAGCAGTACCTCCTCGAATTTGACAAATTCCTGTTTCCATCACGACGTCAATGCTTCTCCATGCTCACCAGTCACTATGTTACAGCTTCAACATTCTACCGCGTGGCTACGCCATCCAACTTTTCTGACGTCAATAGTAAGTATCTGCTATTCTAGATTAATTTGGAGTAACTAATATAAGTCAGTACTGCCAACATGATTCTAAGCTTGCTGATAGGTCCAATTTTAAAATACATGTAACTTCTATTGTCTTCATGACAACGCATAATTGTCTCCTTTCAGGGTTGTCAATCTAACTCCGCCCCGCTAAATATAGATTTTTTTAAAATCCAACCTAGCGAGGCAATCCGCTTTCTTTCGTTTCCTAGCGGGAGGAAGGTTAACACTAATTTGAAGATCGTTAATTTTTTGAGTGTGAGATAGCAGAGTTGCTGAATATTACTATGTCCAGCAATTCCCGAAAATACCGTTATCCCCCAGTTAACTATAACGCCTCCCATTGGTCCATCTTGGCTACGCTACTGGTTTGGAGTCACCTACTGAGCTAGCTCAAGGAAACATGAGCAGGCGCTAACAGACATGAGTGCCTGCTCGATCTTTATTCACCAGGAATCTGGAGCGCCCGCTCTGCTACTCAAGTGACTGGAGCGTGTGCTCAAGGACGCAGGGACTGTTGTGACTGCTACCGACCAGCGGATTTTATTCACCTCAATGCGAGTGCCCGCTCTAAATTCCCGAGTAAAGGGCGTGTGCTCACTTTTATTCACACCACCCCATGAGAGAAGCATGGACTTTCCAGATTAAGGCCTGCTACCTTGAGTGACTGTCCTTGGGCCTTGTTTATGGTTATTGAAAATGCAAGACGTACAGGGAATTGCAGTCGCTTGAAATCAAAAGGCATATCAGTAGGGATCATAGGAATTCGGGGAATGAAGATATCTTCTCCTTTGGCATGGCCTGTCAATACTGTCGCTTCTATTACATTTGGCATGAGTTTTTTCACACAGAGTCTCGTTCCATTACACAATTTTGGTGGATCGATATTACGCAATAGCAGTATTGATGACCCAGCTTTTAGTATTAATTTATGTGGTGGAAATCCAGGTGGTTCCAAAGAATTCATGAACTCAGTAGGGTAAAATACAGTCTGTTCGGTCTCCAGCACAGTATCGATAGATTCGGACGTCGTACTGGGACCAGGAAGATGATCTTGGATCTGAATATTCATTTTGTGTACACTTTCGTTTTTAGGCGCTAGAATTGCTCGCTCGCTAAGCCACTGATGGTCTTTATAATTTCCAGGAATATTTGGGAATACTTCGTTCATCATTTCCTGAACTGAAGGCATCAGTTCGCAAAAGTCTAACGGGAAAGAAATGAAGAAATGAGATTGGTTGTCGCATCAGGCGTGAAATCACCATCACCGAGATTCAGGAGTTGTTGCGCAAAATTCTGTGCAGTCACATCTCCTAGTAAATGGACTCTCATATTGGTCGTAAGTGTCATTTTGTGAACATGTCTCCAAAGATACGATGCTTTGAGGCAAGCATTGAGTTCATCAGCGGGAGTTGATCGTGGTATAACTGGTAATGTTTGGCGAAAGTCACCCGCCAGAACAATAACAGCTCCTCCCATTAGTTGATTGTTTCCTCGTATGTCTTTCAGTGTTCGATCATGCGCTTCAAGAGCTTTTTTATGGGCCATAGTGCACTCATACCAAACAATGACTTTGCATGTTTTTAGTATTTCAGCTTTTCCGGAGCCCTTTTTGATGTTACATACTGGAGTTTCTGACTGCGCAAGATTTAATGGCAGATTCAGAGCTGAGTGTGCTGTTCGACCTCCAGTGAGTAGTGTGGATGCAATTCCTGATGATGCCATTGCAAATGCAATTTCTTTCTGTGCCCGAATTTCTGCAAGTAGCAAATTAATGAGAAACGTTTCTCCTGTTCCTCCTGGTGCATCAAGAAAAACAATTCCACCATTTCCGTTATTGATTAAGTCTATTATGGCACTATATGCAAATCTTTGGTCATCAACTAAGAGAGGCTTTTTGTCTTCAACGAACCTTTTTAACTCATCAGTGTTGAAGCTTCTTTCTCTCAATATGTCCCTATCAAGTACGTCAGTATTAGTGCGTAATGGGGCTGGCAAACCAAGCTGTTTGAGAGTTTTGCCGTTGAATTTATCCTCAATCATTATGAGGGCTTCATTAAATACATGAGGAGAAAAATTCAAATCCAACGCTGATTAGCTCTTCGTTGTTCTCTAAGTACATCCTCACTAAGGCTTTCTTTATATTTGTCCCAAAGAGCCTGAGGGTTCGATGGGGAGCAAGTTGTTATTATAATTGCAAAGAGACTTCTTAGTTGAGATGGAAAAGATGTGAGGGATGCTTCGGACAATGTTATGTCCCAATGTTGGTCATTTTCAAGTAAGCCAAGCTGTTGGCATGCTTCACTGATTGTTTGGCATTCTACCCCGTTCACAGTTTTCAGATATTTGAATGATGTTGGCCCTCAAATTGTGTGAAGTAGTAATCGAAGGTAATAGCATTCGACGTTGTTGGGATGAACTGTATATACTCGGCCTAAGGCTTCACTTGCAAGCACATCTTGTCCTGGAACTAAGGCACCTTGTTTTCTCTTGCAGAACACTTGGGTGGATTTATTCCATGTATAATATCTTGGAACTTCTGCATACAACAGTGTTCTAGCAAATGGATCTTGTTGACATAAAAGAAAGAAGGCTGTTAGTGTCGTGTTAAGAGGTTGTACAGCTCTCTCTCTTGGGCGTTATCAGCTGTGAAATAAACTCGTTGTACGTTTTCTAGGTGAACACTAAGATGAACAACAGGTGTATAACGTTCATGAATTGGGAAATTAAGGATACGCCAAACTGCTTCGTTGCTGCTGATATATCTTCCCAACTGAAATTGTGTAGGCTTATAGATACTCTATTCATCTTTATTTTTAATCAGTTATTTTAACAGAATAACAACAATCAGTCTTTCTCCATAGAATACATTATAGGCACTGCCAACTATATATTTGTTCTGTTTCATTTTCTACTGTTTGTTTTCTTTCTTTACTCACAGCTACCTATATCATGTCCACAGCTACCTGTGTCATGTCTCTTGCACCTACACCACTCCCCCACCAGTAACATAGTTACGCTTGTTAAAGCAGGAATAAAACTATCACCATACACTATCAATACATTTAAAATTACTGTAAGCACTATTGAAAACGAACTGGCAATCTCACAGTACGTCCAGAGTGTGATGTCTTGATGATGGTAGTGTTCCTTTTATTTTCTATGGCATGAGGTGGTATTGCAGTGTCTTATTGATGGTTGGCTGGGCTTGAAACAGGAGAAGGATCTGGGATCTCTTCATCTGGTGCCAAGATGTAGGCTGGTTTTATTCTGTCTATCGATACATTTACTTGTTTGCCTTTAATTAGTAGTGTGGAGAATTTCTCATATCTCTTCTCAACAGGGAAAGGACCATCATAAGGTGGTGTCAATGGCTTCTTTACTTTGTCATTCCTCAAGAAGACATGAGTACATGACTTCAGGTCTCTATGTACAAATACACTTCTGGTAGTTTTATGATAAGATGGAATAGGCTTAAGTGCTGTCATCTGTTTTTGTAATTGGGAGACGAAGGTGTCTGGGTCAGTTGTTGTTGATGGCATTTCAAAAAACTCTCCAGGTAGCTTAATAGTCTTACCATAGACCATCTGTGCAATAGAATAGTCAGAATTGCTCTTTGTGGCTGCACGCAACCCAAGAAGCACTGTAGGCAAAACCTCTGTCCATTTATGGGAATTATGTGCTCTGATGGCAGTTTTAAGGTGCGGTGTAGTCGTTCAATCTTTCCATTACATTGTGGGTGGTAGGCTGTAGTGTGCTTCAGTTTAACACCACACATCACTGCTAATTTCTTGAAAAGTTCGGATTCAAATTGTGGTCCACGATCTGTGATAATTACACTCGGGACTCCAAATCTAGCAATCCAGTTGGAGTAGAATGATTTAGAAACTGTGTCTGCTGTGATAGTTTGCATTGGGATGACTTCCATCCAAGAGGTATAGCGGTCGATGCATGTTAAACAATAAATGTTCCCATCTGATGGTGGCAGTGGGCCAACTAAGTCCATATGTACAACACTAAACCTTTCATCAGGTTCTGGAAATGAAATTAATTTAGACTGTGTGTGTCTTGTTACTTTGTTTTTCTGGCAGTGGCAAGCTTGGGCCCATTTTCGAACATCAGATTTTATATTCGGCCAAATGAACCTAGTTGTCATCTGCTTCACTGACGATTTTACACCTGAGTGTGATAAGTTATGGATCTGTTGAAACATTTGTTTGCGGAATGACTCTGGGATAAATGGTCTTGCATTATTCGTTGAGATGTCGCACCACAATGCCTTGCCCGCTGCTAATGCGCACTTCTTGAATGTCAGTGATTTACTCTCTTCCATCAGCCGTTTTAATTCTTCATCTTCCAGTTGTTCTCTTGCAATTTCATCGTAATCAATCACAGAGATTTCTTCCGTTCGAGATAGAGTGTCGGCTACAATGTTGTGTTTACCACTAATATGTTGAATATTGGTAGTGAATTGAGAAATATAATGGAGGTGTCGCAATTGTCTTGGTGATGATTTCTCGTTCTTTTGTATAAATGCATAGGTCAGCGGCTTGTGATCCGTGAAGATGGTGAAATCTCTTCCCTCCAAAAGATGTTTGAACTGTTTCACTGATAGGTAAATGCCTAAAAGCTCTCTGTCATACGTGCTGTAAGATTTCTGTGTTTCGCTCAGTTTCTTTGAGTAGAAGGCAATTGGTCTCCAACTATCATTTTCATATTGTTGCAACACAGCTCCAATGGCAATGTCAGATGCGTCTGTAAACAGGCTTAATAGATTGTCTGAGTTAGGAATAGTTAGGAGTGTTGTATTTGATAACTCTTGTTTACATTTTTCAAACATCTGTTTCGCTTCTTCAGTCCATTGAATTTTTTTTCGGTCTCTCTTTCTTGCTCCTTTTAGGTATTCATGGAGCACTGCTTGTGTTTTGGCAGCATCTTTGAGGTAGCGGCGGTAAAAGTTAACCATGCCGAGAAACGTGCGGAGTTCATGCACTGTTTCTGGCAGTTTATAATTCAAGATTGTTTGAACCTTTTCAGGAAGAGGTCTAGTACCCTCAGCTGTAATGAGGTACCCTAGAAACTCTATTCTGTCTACGCCCATCACTGATTTGGAGGTATTTATTCGAAGACCATACTTGTTTAGCCTGCCCATAACCAACTTAAGATGGCTCTTATGCTCCTCGAATGATGCGGAGGCTACCAGAATGTCATCCAAGTAAGGAAATGTGAAATCCAAACCTCTGAAAACTTCATTTATGAAACTCTGGAAGGTGGATGGAGCATTTCTTAACCCAAAACTCATGACATTGAACTCATATAATCCGAAAGGAGTTATTATTGCAGTTTTGCACTTATCCTCTTCGGCGATTGGGATTTGGTAATATGCTTTAAATAAGTCGATTTTTGAGAAAACAGTTTTTCCTTTCAAGATATGTTGAAAATCTTCTATTCTTGGTACTGGGTACCGGTCTGGAATTGTCCTCTCGTTCAACCTTCTATAGTCACCACAAGGTCGTAACGACCCATCCTTCTTACTAGCCATGTGCAGTGGACTCGCCCATTGAGATTTTGATGGTCGAACTATTCCGTTATCCAGCAGGAACTGAAATTCTTGTTTGGCAATCTGGATGGAGCCTCTTCGGATCTAACTGTCTGGCTTTTGAGAATGCCGGTTGACCGTTGGTAACTATTTGATGTTTAATATCATGTGTTATCAGGGTAGGGGTTACGTTTGGTGTTGTTAATCTTGGATTTTGTGCAAGAATGTCACTGTATTTGAAATTTGTATTCATAGAGCTAATAACATCACATTCTGGAATGACTGTAACTTCGCCCTTAACACCAAGCTGAGTTACACCGTCAATTAATTGTTTATTATGCAGGTCCACAAGTAAATGGAACTGTTTAAGAAAATCTGCTCCAATTATACCTTTGTTTATTTTTGCTACCACAAATGGCCACTGGAATTTTCGCCTTAGTCCCAAGTTCACAGTCAATATTTTGATACCATAGGTTGGTATTTCTGTATTGTTGGCTGCATACATTTTATAGGAACTATCTACTGTGCCCATTTAGCAAGAAATATGCCAATCACAGTATACCAGCGTAGCTCAATTCGGAATTTCGGGGCAGCGGTAAGTTCCCCCACTCTGTGACTCACATATTTTGGATTAATTAGAGGATACACTTGCAAAAATAACAACAAAATCAACTCCTATTTAAACACATTTAATTAATAAAATTAATGGCGCTACAAACATTTTAACAATTTAATTACTGACCCAATAATCAACTGCTTGTTCCAAATGAACAAGGAATCACAAATAAAAACAAATATTGTATTCAAAACCTGTGGTTTCCACATAAACCAACAATTCTTACTTAGTCTCACTTCCATAAAGCACTAACATTAAGTTTACATAACTCCGAGCTCTTTGGCTCCATGCATTTACATTATTATGGTGTCATTCTTGTACACCTCAAACACTATCCTTTATATTTTCTTATTTCTCAAAAACAAATATATAATTATATTTAAAATCTATGTTAATTATCTAACTCAATATTTTGGGCATGTCCACACATTCAGTTGTTATCATCTCTCTTTATTTCACAAATATATTAAGGTAATCAGAAAATCAATTGTGTACTCCAGAGCGTGAAGGTACTTGACACAGTCAAAAAACTATAGTTACTCCCGAACTCAGTTGCCTTCAATCAACTCGTGGAATCCCACGTCCATACATTATTACCATAGGGATTGTTATTTATCTCTTATGTCTTAATAGACCATTATCATATAAGAAACTACGATCTGAACCGGCAAACGAAAATATCCATCTACTGGGACCTCGGTTCAACGCCCGGATCGTTAACAACATTAAACACTCCTGGTGTATTCATTCTCTTTACAACAGCTTACGAGACGGTCTCTGTTCTCTCCCGCTTTAAGAGAGCTAGACCCTACTACTTGGGGTGCGATTTATGACACGTAGGGTGACGGCGACATCCTGTCTGACCCAACGTTAGTAGCTTATTTCCAAGGCTTTCAGAACAAACCTTCCCATTATATCCAGTTCTGGGGAGACCGGGCTTTACTGTACCGTATACATTCAAACAACATTTCTTTGGTTCAAAGACCATTTTCGTATCCTTGGCATTTATTAATTATGAGAGGGTCCTCATTGATTGGGAAGATTAATACACATACGACGACGGAGAATTAAAGGGGCTTTTATCATAAGAAGATCCTGCATTCGAATCTCTTCACGTGCCTCGGGATCCAATCCCTTACAGAGGACTTATACAAAATGCGATTTAGAGTCGGCCGTGGCCCATATGACATACGCTCAATAATACCATATATTAGCTCCCTTTTTAAATACATACACAATGCCTCGTGATACTATGTCACAAATAGAGGACTTATACAATTATCAATTCACTGCAATCAACTACCCTCCATAAGTAATGTACCAAGTATTTAACCACTACGCGTTCCTAGCGTGACACTTTAATATTATATTTGCGCTCATTATGCGCTATGCATTATTTTAAGCCGAAAATGTCTTCCCAAGAACTGATAAATCTCTTTAGTAACAATTCATATTATTTTAATTCACATATTAATCTTTCCATTGTCGATAAATCGCTCCCTGTTTTAAAATATTCCATTGAACCTCATCTCTTACACATACGTTAAGGCTTAACGTTCTTATATTCATATCAATTTATTTGATTTTTATTTAACATTTCCATATTTAATTATTATTATTATCTTTATTCTTTATACAAGCTCAAAAGCTATTTCTTTCATATCTCAACTTTACTTTATTTCAATGTCTTTCATGATAATTAATGATATTTCGCTTGCTCTTATGACATTTGTTAAATACATTAACCCTTTATTCACATATTTCCTCTACAGGATTTATTCTTTACATAATTATTTATAATTTCTCAATTTATTTTATTATTGTTCAGACCGTGTTCTTGATTATTCAGTATTTATTTATTTAAACACATCCCTTTCACTCAAAAACTCCGGTGGGTTTGTACACAATCAATTTCTGACACCAAAATAGAATGAATTTAGTACTCACATGTTTCCAGATCATCCCATGATCTTTAATCTGGTGCGGTGCTTCATTTTTGGGCCCACTTTGAACTTTTTACTCCATATTAAAGGTATTCATCTTACGTAAAAACACTTTTTGACATATATTTAAAACACTTAATATTGACGACATTTTTATATACTGATGTGTCCCTTTTGAACACATAATAAACACTAAAAATATTATTTAACACACAATCTTGATTATTTTACCCTTCACAATTCTCGATCACTAGGCCGTATTTTTGAGCCTATCACACGTGATCTTCTTAAATTCCCGTTTCCAAGGGTGAAATTTATTCGATGTCGGCTTCCTATCCTGCAGAATGCGAAAGTCTCGAAACATCTACTGTTCCCTGGAGTCCAATTCTGCTACTCCTATCCTGGATAACCGGCTATTTATCTAGCTTGAACGGCTTCTCTGTAGATCTGTCTATCGATCCTAACGAAAGTCTATACGGATCGAGGTCTCCTCTAAGACCTATAGATTTAGTTTATAGCAGCTAACACTTCTCAATTCTAGTATTTTTCGAATAGTTCGCCTGCTTTCTGGAGATAATGTTTATAGTCTCCTATCTTCTTTATTTGAACTGTTTTAACACTCCTACGTTTCGAACCTTATTCTGTTCTTCCCTTTTAGGTTTCTTTAATTTAAATAACAGTTTATCTGTCTGGTACGATACTTCCGTACGTTATGATCTATTCGTTCGTACATTTAACGACCTATCGCCTTTAAGTCCGACGTTCGCAGCCTGCTCTGACTATATCTTACGAATTTTCACTTTAACTTGTATACAGTCGGGCCTAAATCCTATAATTAGGATTTTCCTAATATTTCACTACGGCGATACTTTAAAATTTCGTCTTGACCACTCCTTATGGAGGCACGCAAGTCGTTAATACTGTGACGCCTGTGGCTATCGGATCTTACTTCTGCGGTGTAACACAGCGTTCCTCCCCTCAAGGAGTACTGGTAGCTGTTTTCGATGTAACGCAGAGTTACGTCCCCTCACGGACTGTCGGAATGACTACTTCTACGTCGTGGTGCAGCACTTCCCCTCACGGAGTGCTCGTATGACTGCATGTGCTGATATAACTTCACGTCCTCCTGGACGGATTCGTACTGCGTGATGCGTGGCAACACCCCTCGGGCTGTTCAAGACTGCATGATTGGCTTGGAAACGCCCGAAGCTTTATACTGTTTTACTACAAAAAAAATAAGACTCTAGCCTTTTCTGTGGTCAACTTCTAAAATAATGGTGCCACCAATATAAAAATTATACCTTCCGAAAGCTCTTCTTCTCAATGTCAAATGATCTTATTGCACCTAAGAATCGATCGTGCAATTCGGAGATATTAATTAATTTCTCGTCCTCAATTGTGTGGGTGTTGCATTTATTTTGCTCTATCCCCTCCACAGATGCTTAGGTACTTCCCCAATGACGTCGTCTTACGTCGGCAGTTTTTTTCTGCACAATTATTAAATGGTTTCTCTTTACTGAAAAATCTCTCATTCAAAATTATTCACTGTATTGTACTTGTTTACTCATTATTATGCTCGTAAACGTGTTAATTTTAATTATTCCTCTTCTGGCGCATAAGCGGCGTTGTCAATTTCCAGCAACGTCAGCTCGAATTCCGATTCAGGCTTCCTTGTCTATCACGGTGGAAATTTCCATTCAGTTATTAATACTCGTGACCAGCCCTCTCTTGAATGTCGAGTGGGGTGATCTCATCTAAGGAACATCTGTCCCTAGTCGCTTGCACAATGTTAAGCTATAATCCTGGCTTAAAATCTCTCTCCGTTCCTTTAAAAAACTATACGTTTCTTTCATTTCTTCCTTAAGGACATGGGTTCGACCGTCATGGACCCTATGGCCCATGGGTTCATCTCTCCCCTCCTTAGGTAAATAAATTTTCGAAAATTCTTAAGGAAATTTATTTCAATTTTATTTGTATTTCTTTATTCGTCGAAGCCATCATAGCGTTGTCCGTACCTTCCATTGTTTTTACTTCTTTTAAGTCGTATCCGGTAATTGTGTATGTCGGGTATGCTCTGTCCCTACCCTTTCTTTCTTTATTTATTTGTCTGGACTTTAGGTTCCCAGAACCTCATTCTCCCTTACGGGTTTGGTCTATCCCTACCCGTTTCCTTATTTCATCATTTTCTTTTCTTAAATTGGAATTTTCTTCTTCAATACATTCAATTATTTCTTTAATTTCCCAATATACTTTCTCCAATTCGCATTCGCACTCGAATGCTTGAGCTCTATTTTCTATTTCTTCCTTATTCTTGTTTATGTCAAAAGCGGATTCATCTCTAAATGTTTCCATGACCAGGGCTTGTTCATTTTCTTCATCAAAATCTTCGGGAGGGTAATATAATTTCAAATTTGCTGAATTCATAGTCACTTCGTGATCCGTTTCACAGTGCCGAATTCTATATGCGTTATTCCTCAAATCTCTGACTATTTGATATGGTCCGTGGTACATTTTCTTGAACTTCTTATACACACGGTTCCCTGGATCCGAAATGGCTGGTCTTTTCACTAACACCATTTCTCCTGCTAATAATGGTCGATGATACCTCTTATGCCTATTTCTTCTTTGCCTCCTGTCGGCTTGAGCTTTTAGATGCTCAAAGGCTCTCCTAATTCGTACATCTCTTCCCGGCTGAGCGTCTGCTGGCCTAGGAATTACCAGATTCCAAGGTCTTTCTGGTTGCTCATTCCGATGTAACGTTATGGGTATCTCTCCTGTGGATTCATGGATTGTATTATTTATACAAAATTCAATAATATCCAAAATATCTATCCACTTCCAATTTTCTTCGGCACAGTATATTCTACAATACTTGGCCGTTTCTCTCATAACTCTCTCTACAGGGTTTGCCTCAGGATGGCGAATACTTGACAAAATTTGACGTATTCCAAGTCTTTCTAATTCTCGTCTGAACTCTACACTGGTGAAACAACTGCCGTGATCCGACAACAAATTCTCAGGTTTCCCCAGAATCGGTATCACTTTTTCTTTAAGTCGTTTTAACACCTGTTTGGTACTAGTCTTCTGTATGGGAGCAAGGACAACCATTTTAGTGAAGACATCCATAGCCACCATTATGTGTCGATTTCCTCTTCTTGCCTTTGGCAAAGGTCCAAAATTATCAATAGATATGATTTGGCCGGGCCTTTCGGGCAACAATGGTATAGGCTTCTGTCTCATCAGAAATGCATTAGGTTTGATCCTTTGACATAAATCACATGTCTTTAGCGTGTCCCTTACAGTTTCTCTCAGTCTCGGCCATATAAATGCTTCTTTCAGCATCGAGACTGTTTTGTCGACTCCCATATGTCCGAACGATCTATGGGCTAACCATACTATTTTCCTCTGCAAAATTGCAGGTACAACAATCCTTAATTTCGTATGGTCAGAGTCCACAAACTTATATAATAACCCATTATAAAACGTGTAGTCTTGTGCTATCTTCTCAGCTTCCGTGTACGCTGGTGTTCCTCTTATCAAGCTTCCCTCAAGGAATGATATGAGCATGTTCATCCATGGATCCTCCCGTTGTCTTTGACTAATGCTTCTTAACTCATTAAGAGTACGCTGATCCCTGTCTTCCAAATCTATAGCCATTACTTCCTCTTCTATGGACTCTGGCTGTCTACTTAAGTAGTCTGGAACTATGTTTTCCTTTCCTGGGCAGTACTCTATCTTGACATCAAATTGTTGAATATATAAAGCCCAACGCATCAACCTTTGACTGGATAAATCAGTCTTCATCAGAAAGGTTAAGGCTTTATGATCCGTCCTTAGAATGACCTGAAACCCATATACGATCTTCCGCCAATATTGCAACGCGTGCAATATCGCTAACAGCTCGATCTCGCTGATCGTATAATTTTTCTCGTGTGGTTTCAGTCTCCTACTTGTGAAAGCTAGATAGTTCTTCTTATCAGGGTTTTCCGGGTTCTCCTGATATAGCATTGCCCCTATTCCAATCTGGGATGCGTCTGTCTGAATGATAAATCTCTGATTAAAATCAGGATATCCTAGCTTCACGTAATTTAAGAGCATTTCCTTGGCCTCCACGAATGCTTTTTCTGCTTCCTCCGTCCATTTCCACTTGCCCCCCTTCTTCAGAAGGTCCTGTAGTGGTGCAACAGTTTTGGTGTATGATGGACAATGTCCTGAGAAGAACCCAATCAATCCCAAAAACTGGCGAACGTTCTTCACTTTCAAAGGCCTTGGAAAATCCCTTATCGATTCCAATTTGCATGGATTTGGTTTAACACCATCCTTGTCAATCACATGCCCTAAAAATGTCACTTGCCTTTGACAAAAATTCGACTTCTTTAAATTTATCTTAAAATTTGCCCTTTTTAGGTCTTCTAATAATTTCTTCAAATTTTCTAAATGTTCCTCAATGCTCTCCGAGGTAAGCAAAATGTCATCTACGTATCGGATAGTGCAATCTTTCACTTCCTCTGACAGGTTTCGATCAAGCGCTCTTATTAATGCCGATCCTGCAGTCTTTAATCCAAACGGACATCTTCTAAAGCAGTATGTTTGTTGATCGAACTGAAATCCAGTCAACAAGCTGGTTTTCTCTTCCAGTTCGAGATGATGATACGAAGAAGTCATGTCAATATTTGTAAAAATCTTCTTGCCTTTAAACTTCCTCAGTATTTCTTTTATGGGTGGTGCCGAATCATTTTCTGGTATAATTTTTGCATTTAAATTTCTGGCATCTAAACACACCCTTACTGAGCCATCCGGTTTACTCACAATCACTAATGGACTAACATATGGTGTCGCCATCTTTTCTATAACACCTGCATTCATCATCTCCTGCAGTGTTTTCTTGGTTTGTGGGTAATGTTTTTCCGCAACCGGGTATGGTTTTTGTTTGAACGGTGCCCAATCGTTGACTTGGAACGCGTATTTAAAATTTTCAATCTTCCCTGGCTTGAAATCAAATACGTCCCTATAATCCAATAATAATTTCTTTAACTGTTCCTTAATTTCGAGGCTGACTTTAGCTTCCTCCACTTTTCCTGACAGGTTGGTCTCGAACTCATTTTCCACATTATCTTCGAGTTCTATGTTGAGGACTTCAAATATTTTTTCTATGTCCTTATAATCTTCCTCAATCACTTCTTCCATATGCCATACCTGTTCTGCTATTTTCGCCTCCTGATCCTGTAGGTTAATGTTTTGCTCATCCACATCCTCTCTTTGAATTCTAATGCAATTTTGCGCTAGGTCTATAATGACCTTGTTCTCACGGATAAAATCAATACCTAATATGACATTATAAGGTAATTGATTTACCAGCAAAAAGCACTGCGAAATTTCAGCGTTACCCATGATTAAATCAATCTATACCTGAAATTTACATGTCAAAGATTTTTCAGGGATAATTCCCTTAATCTTTACACTTGATGTGGGAATCTTTAGTACTCGGCCCCTTGTTTCCAATTCATTTAAAAGGGTTTGTGTAATTAGACTTATTGTGGATCCAGTATCAATCAATGCTCTGACCAGTAATCCTTCTATCCTAAGCATAATTATAGGTAGTTCTCTTTTAACAGGTGGGATTCCTTCCACATCCTCGTTGATTAGTTCATCTGGTCTGGCTATCCAATTTACAATTTCTACCTCCTCCCAGCTCCTGGTATGTTTCCACTTTTGACAATTTAAATTTGGAGTTTTTTTTTATCCTGAGGGCTCCCTTTTCCCTCATTCTTTAGCTGAGCTTGTAGTTCCAAGCTTTGAGCTCCGTCTAGTCGGTCGGGTGATTTCCGGTTCTTGATTGCCTCACTCCAACGGACTTTTTGCCTATCAGGTTCATCTGGTCTTTCGTTCATATAACGAAGACTCTCCTGATATCTTTCTTCTATTTCGGCCCGATATTCATCATCCATATCGTCTGGCCTTACATTTCTCCTGGGATAATTCTCCCATTTCTTTCTGTTGTCCGGCCTTTGCTGGTTATTGTTATAGGGTCGGCTTTCCTGTTGCCTATAACCCGTAGTTCTAGGATTTCTTCCTCGATATCCTCCCCGGTAATATGGCTGTATCCTTCTAGGCTCCTGGTGCCCATACTCTCGATCTCGTCCTTGAGTATCCGTACTGGTGGACTGATTCCTGGTCACTGGTTTTTCTCCAGTTTCCTGACTGCTGGCCATGTGTACTTGCTCAGTTTGTCTTTGATGCCGAGGAGTTACGTGCGAAGTCGTCATATCTAACTGACGTAATACACTTTCCACTTCCACAGCACTTCTGGCTTTGGATGAGATTAGCAGCCCCTGAATCTCATACGGAAGCTGTCTTGCAATGGCAGCACACAGGTCATTTTCTGCCGGAGCAATATCCAGTTCGCGGAATTTACACAGCTGAGCGGTGAAAAATTCCGAATATTTAGTAGGTGCATTGGTGCTGTACTTCCTAGAGTACAGATCTAGCCTTAAATTTTCTTGGACATCTGCTGCCCAATATCGCTTTAAAAATGCTTCCCTAAAGCCTTCCACCGTATCAAAAGTGTATCTGAAGCTTCTGAACCAGGTAAGACAATCACCTGCCAACAGCTTTTCAATAGCTCTCAGTCTCCGATCCTGAGGAACCTTCATTTCATTTAGATACTCTGCCACTTCTTTTAGCCAGTATTTTGGAGTAATAGACATGTTATTACCCGTAAACTTTACTGGTCTGTCCTCATTGGATTTAATAATGTTTATTATTTGGCCATTTGTCTGATTCGTGTACGGGGTTGACATCGCCATTGGATATCCTGGGTTCTTATAAGGGCTCTCCCCTCCTAAGTCCCTCTCCGTATCTGTGCCTTGTTCACGAGAATCTACCCATCCTGTCTTTGGAAACTCCTCCTGATTTTCGAATTCTAACTTCCTTTCTCTTCGGGCACTTTCTTCATTTGCCATGAGTTGGATTTCCATTTGACTATTCTTATGTTCAGTCCTCTCCAATCGGGATCTTAATTCATCCTGAATTCTTTCTTGATTCCTTTTAATATCTTCCCCTACCTTTTTGAGTTGGAATTTCTCATCCCTGAAGCTATCCCTGAATTCATTTATTTGGTCTTCTACCTCTTTCTTAATGATCTTAGCCTGTTGGTCTCTAATTTCTGGTTTCACGTCACCTATGGTCTCCAGGCCTTCTCGTATCTCCTTTATTTGCTTCTCCACTTCTTTTCGTCCTTTAACGATATCTACTTTAATTCCTTCAAGCTTTCCCTCAGTTTTCTCTTGACTCTTATACAATTTCATCATTTCATCTTGGACCTGATTTACTTCCTTATTGGTTTTTCCTACGTGATCCTTTAATGTTCCGATGGTTTCCTGAACCTCATTAATACCCTGACTTATTTCATTTATTTTATGGGTGTTATCCTTATTTTCGTCCTCTCGTTGTTTCCTTTCACCCTGGAGATGCCCCTCGTAGATACCTAATCTTCGATTTATTTCACCCTCATACTTCTTTAAGTTATCATCTACCTGCCCGGTAAACAGCTCAAATTGACCTTTCATATCCCGCGCATCCTTTATATTTTGATTTTTCATCTCAGTTACCTCAGTCTGAACTACACTGATTTTGTTCTCGAGGGTCCCTACTTTCTCCTCAACCCCTTCAAATCTATCTCCTAGCTTATTCACGCTTTGTTTTATTTCATCCCGGGATGCCTCACAAATATCGCTGTTAGATTTTATCTGAGCTTCTAACTTTTCCTGCACACCTTGGATCTGGGTTACAAGTTTCTTTTCACAATCATCACCCTTTGTTTCTATGTTAACTAATTTAGTTTCTATAGAACCAAACTTATTTTCCATGGTACCAATTTTACCCTCAATACTTTTAAAATGATTTTGACATTTATTTTGGGAATCTATCATATTTGTGTTCATAGTATCTAATTGGGCTTGCAATCCGGAATGGAATCCTTTATTTTCCTCTTTAATCTCACTTGCGATTTCCCCTTTAAACTCAGTTAACTTGTCCCCAAACGTGGTGTCAAAACCTTGGAACGTGTTATTTATTTTATCTATCTCAGCCTTTACTTCATTGTTCATTGTTACACAGTTAGCCTCGATAGCTTCTAACTTAGTTTCCATGGTATTACTTTTAACTCCGATAGCTTCTAATTTCATTCCCATATTAGCACTCTCAGTTTTTAGTGACTCTAAACTCTCATTCATGGATCCTAACATTTGGTTATTCTTCTCCTGTTGGCTGTCCAACTTATTCAAACTCTCATTTATGGATTCGAACACTTTGTTATTTTCATCCTTTTGGAGACCCAATGTATTGTTTATAGCCTCCAACTTCTCATTACTATCGGCTTTTATCGCCTCCAAAAGCCCCTGCAATTCCTCACTCAATACCATCTTATGAGAATACAGTGGGCCACAAATGCCACCACACTAGTACATGCTTGAGAGATGATACTCTGAATCCGTGTGTCCCAATTTCTTCAAAACTTTACTTTGGTACGGGTATTCACTTACAACGTACCCTTTTGATAATCTTACTCAATTTCATAAACCTTTATGGAAGTATTTAAAATTCAAAATTTCGAAAAACCATTTTTTTCAAAAAAATGAAAATTTTGATTTTTCGAGAAAACTCGGGTTTTCCCTAGGAAAACTCACCCCTACGTACTGGGCGCCAAAAAGAAGTTTATGCTAGGGGGTTTATAATATAATATATTCAGGGCTGCTCGGTATGAGTTTCCAGGGACCCATGCGGTCAGTTAATATTGTACGTTGTAGCTATTCCTATCATTACTTTAATTTTACATGATATGACCGACTTAAGTGTTCCTCTAGTTATTAATCCAGCACATTATTTATATATCCCCATGTGCCCATTTAGCAAGAAATATGCCAATCACAGTATACCAGCGTAGCTCAATTCGGAATTTCGGGGCAGCGGTAAGTTCCCCCACTCTGTGACTCACATATTTTGGATTAATTAGAGGATACACTTGCAAAAAATAACAACAAAATCAACTCCTATTTAAACACATTTAATTAATAAAATTAATGGCGCTACAAGCATTTTAACAATTTAATTACTGACCCAATAATCAACTGCTTGTTCCAAATGAACAAGGAATCACAAATAAAAACAAATATTGTATTCAAAACCTGTGGTTTCCACATAAACCAACAATTCTTACTTAGTCTCACTTCCATAAAGCACTAACATTAAGTTTACATAACTCCGAGCTCTTTGGCTCCATGCATTTACATTATTATGGTGTCATTCTTGTACACCTCAAACACTATCCTTTATATTTTCTTATTTCTCAAAAACAAATATATAATTATATTTAAAATCTATGTTAATTATCTAACTCAATATTTTGGGCATGTCCACACATTCAGTTGTTATCATCTCTCTTTATTTCACAAATATATTAAGGTAATCAGAAAATCAATTGTGTACTCCAGAGCGTGAAGGTACTTGACACAGTCAAAAAACTATAGTTACTCCCGAACTCAGTTGCCTTCAATCAACTCGTGGAATCCCACGTCCATACATTATTACCATAGGGATTGTTATTTATCTCTTATGTCTTAATAGACCATTATCATATAAGAAACTACGATCTGAACCGGCAAACGAAAATATCCATCTACTGGGACCTCGGTTCAACGCCCGGATCGTTAACAACATTAAACACTCCTGGTGTATTCATTCTCTTTACAACAGCTTACGAGACGGTCTCTGTTCTCTCTCGCTTTAAGAGAGCTAGACCCTACTACTTGGGGTGCGATTTATGACACGTAGGGTGACGGCGACATCCTGTCTGACCCAACGTTAGTAGCTTATTTCCAAGGCTTTCAGAACAAACCTTCCCATTATATCCAGTTCTGGGGAGACCGGGCTTTACTGTACCGTATACATTCAAACAACATTTCTTTGGTTCAAAGACCATTTTCGTATCCTTGGCATTTATTAATTATGAGAGGGTCCTCATTGATTGGGAAGATTAATACACATACGACGACGGAGAATTAAAGGGGCTTTTATCATAAGAAGATCCTGCATTCGAATCTCTTCACGTGCCTCGGGATCCAATCCCTTACAGAGGACTTATACAAAATGCGATTTAGAGTCGGCCGTGGCCCATATGACATACGCTCAATAATACCATATATTAGCTCCCTTTTTAAATACATACACAATGCCTCGTGATACTATGTCACAAATAGAGGACTTATACAATTATCAATTCACTGCAATCAACTACCCTCCATAAGTAATGTACCAAGTATTTAACCACTACGCGTTCCTAGCGTGACACTTTAATATTATATTTGCGCTCATTATGCGCTATGCATTATTTTAAGCCGAAAATGTCTTCCCAAGAACTGATAAATCTCTTTAGTAACAATTCATATTATTTTAATTCACATATTAATCTTTCCGTTGTCGATAAATCGCTCCCTGTTTTAAAATATTCCATTGAACCTCATCTCTTACACATACGTTAAGGCTTAACGTTCTTATATTCATATCAATTTATTTGATTTTTATTTAACATTTCCATATTTAATTATTATTATTATCTTTATTCTTTATACAAGCTCAAAAGCTATTTCTTTCATATCTCAACTTTACTTTATTTCAATGTCTTTCATGATAATTAATGATATTTCGCTTGCTCTTATGACATTTGTTAAATACATTAACCCTTTATTCACATATTTCCTCTACAGGATTTATTCTTTACATAATTATTTATAATTTCTCAATTTATTTTATTATTGTTCAGACCGTGTTCTTGATTATTCAGTATTTATTTATTTAAACACATCCCTTTCACTCAAAAACTCCGGTGGGTTTGTACACAATCAATTTCTGACACCAAAATAGAATGAATTTAGTACTCACATGTTTCCAGATCATCCCATGATCTTTAATCTGGTGCGGTGCTTCATTTTTGGGCCCACTTTGAACTTTTTACTCCATATTAAAGGTATTCATCTTACGTAAAAACACTTTTTGACATATATTTAAAACACTTAATATTGACGACATTTTTATATACTGATGTGTCCCTTTTGAACACATAATAAACACTAAAAATATTATTTAACACACAATCTTGATTATTTTACCCTTCACAATTCTCGATCACTAGGCCGTATTTTTGAGCCTATCACACGTGATCTTCTTAAATTCCCGTTTCCAAGGGTGAAATTTATTCGATGTCGGCTTCCTATCCTGCAGAATGCGAAAGTCTCGAAACATCTACTGTTCCCTGGAGTCCAATTCTGCTACTCCTATCCTGGATAACCGGCTATTTATCTAGCTTGAACGGTTTCTCTGTAGATCTGTCTATCGATCCTAACGAAAGTCTATACGGATCGAGGTCTCCTCTAAGACCTATAGATTTAGTTTATAGCAGCTAACACTTCTCAATTCTAGTATTTTTCGAATAGTTCGCCTGCTTTCTGGAGATAATGTTTATAGTCTCCTATCTTCTTTATTTGAACTGTTTTAACACTCCTACGTTTCGAACCTTATTCTGTTCTTCCCTTTTAGGTTTCTTTAATTTAAATAACAGTTTATCTGTCTGGTACGATACTTCCGTACGTTATGATCTATTCGTTCGTACATTTAACGACCTATCGCCTTTAAGTCCGACGTTCGCAGCCTGCTCTGACTATATCTTACGAATTTTCACTTTAACTTGTATACAGTCGGGCCTAAATCCTATAATTAGGATTTTCCTAATATTTCACTACGGCGATACTTTAAAATTTCGTCTTGACCACTCCTTATGGAGGCACGCAAGTCGTTAATACTGTGACGCCTGTGGCTATCGGATCTTACTTCTGCGGTGTAACACAGCGTTCCTCCCCTCAAGGAGTACTGGTAGCTGTTTTCGATGTAACGCAGAGTTACGTCCCCTCACGGACTGTCGGAATGACTACTTCTACGTCGTGGTGCAGCACTTCCCCTCACGGAGTGCTCGTATGACTGCATGTGCTGATATAACTTCACGTCCTCCTGGACGGATTCGTACTGCGTGATGCGTGGCAACACCCCTCGGGCTGTTCAAGACTGCATGATTGGCTTGGAAACGCCCGAAGCTTTATACTGTTTTACTACAAAAAAATAAGACTCTAGCCTTTTCTGTGGTCAACTTCTAAAATAATGGTGCCACCAATATAAAAATTATACCTTCCGAAAGCTCTTCTTCTCAATGTCAAATGATCTTATTGCACCTAAGAATCGATCGTGCAATTCGGAGATATTAATTAATTTCTCGTCCTCAATTGTGTGGGTGTTGCATTTATTTTGCTCTATCCCCTCCACAGATGCTTAGGTACTTCCCCAATGACGTCGTCTTACGTCGGCAGTTTTTTTCTGCACAATTATTAAATGGTTTCTCTTTACTGAAAAATCTCTCATTCAAAATTATTCACTGTATTGTACTTGTTTACTCATTATTATGCTCGTAAACGTGTTAATTTTAATTATTCCTCTTCTGGCGCATAAGCGGCGTTGTCAATTTCCAGCAACGTCAGCTCGAATTCCGATTCAGGCTTCCTTGTCTATCACGGTGGAAATTTCCATTCAGTTATTAATACTCGTGACCAGCCCTCTCTTGAATGTCGAGTGGGGTGATCTCATCTAAGGAACATCTGTCCCTAGTCGCTTGCACAATGTTAAGCTATAATCCTGGCTTAAAATCTCTCTCCGTTCCTTTAAAAAACTATACGTTTCTTTCATTTCTTCCTTAAGGACATGGGTTCGACCGTCATGGACCCTATGGCCCATGGGTTCACTACTTTCTCATGCTTTGTTGCTGGCCAAATTGAAACATCCGCTCCGCTGTCTACAAGGAACTGCACTCCCGTTTCTTTATCTCTCACAAATAACCAGGATCTGCGGCACAACTCGTGACCTTCAGCAGTGGAACTTGCCGCCAATTCTACTGCTGTTTCTCGTTTTCCAGATTCTTCCATCCGCACGGTTGTTTACATTTATCTGGGTAGCATCTTGAGCCAAATTTAAAATGATAGTAACACAATTTCCCATCAGGATTGAATTTTCTGGTTGAGCGGCTGCGGCTGCTACTTCGCCTGGGGCTACGATGTGTTGCTCGTGACTGATGTCTTCCGATTGGGATTGCTGCTATTTGTTGTTCCAATGCGGTAATTTTCGCTACGATGTCTTCCAGTGTTGCACTGCTACTTGAAGAGCACTGACTTGGGTTTTTTGTCGCACTATACAGTTCAGTACGTGGATTCATTTCCAGTATTTTATCTGCCATTACTGCCATTTTCTCCAATTCCTCATCACTAACTAGCAATATATTTTTTAATGAGTTTGGAAGTTTGTCTAGCCATAATGTCCTTAAGACTTTGTTTGAAATATCTGCGCCTGCCAGGGATTGCATTTTCCGCAGAAGCTGACTTGGTTTGAGATCCCCTAAGTCAATTCCTGTCATTAAGCGCTTTATTTTCTTATCTTCACTTTCTTTGAAGATGTTGAGGAATCTTTCTTTTGCCGAGGCATATTTACAGGAGTTATCACTACTAATGATGTCCCATATGTTTTCCACATATTTCGGTTCTAATTGCGAAACCAAGTAATTAAATTTAGTCTCTTCAGATGTTATCCTGTTAATCGCAAATTGTGCTTCGATCTGGTAAAACCAAATTTCTGGTTTATCGGCCCAGAACGGTGGAATTTTAACAGACACTTTACTAACCTCAACTTCACTGGTAGTGCCATTAGGCGTTCGCGCTTCATTATCACTATTTTCAGTCATTTCTCGAATCACGTCAGGGTCACCAATTTATAGATACTCTATTCATCTTTATTTTTAATCACTTATTTTAACAGAATAACAACAATCAGTCTTTCTCCATAGATTACATTATAGGCACAGCCAACTATATATTTGTTCTGTTTCATTTTCTACTGTTTGTTTTCTTTCTTTACTCACAGCTACCTATATCATGTCCACAGCTACCTGTATCGTGTCTCCTGCACCTACAGGCTCATCGATAGTCCTGGTTTGTCCTTCAAGTTGAAATACTGCCATATCGCTACCCTTGTTGACGTATTTACAGATGTATTTAATGGATTTCACTGAATTGCAGTATTCAACATTGATGTGTGCTTGGAACATTTTAGAAAGTAGAGGAGAATATGGAACCACCCATCTGTTGTCTACCTCAGTTTGTCTGTACTGGTTGTTTATTTTAAGATTAATACTCGAAGTATAGCCTCCGTTTCCTGGTTTTCGTCTTCTGTACAGAGGGTAGCCATCATCTCCGGTTTGGGTTTCCTGGGCAAATTCTCGGGGGTACTTTTTGCTATACTTTCCTTCCTTCATGCAGGGTGACTTAAGGTTGATAGCTCCACATGGTCCATGAATCATATTCTTTGTAATTATCTCAAAGAGCATGGGGTCTTGTTCTTTACTGGGTATCTCCGCAGAAATAACACTGTCCACTTGAGTTGGACGTATCTTGCTTTTTAGCCATAATAATATGTGAGCATGTGGAAGGCCTCTTTTTTGCCACTCAATTGAGTACATCCAACAGCGAGTTTCTCCATAAATATGGCGCTTGGTTATTATATCCATGAGCTTTGCTAATTTTTGTTTAAAAATTCTCGCTGTCAAATCATGGTGATCAGTAGTTGCCTGGCCACAGAAAAGTTCTTCCTTAATGTCAGTCCAGGCAGGATTACATGTAACTGTAATCAGGGGCGGTTTGACCTTGTACATCTAGGGGGGGGGGTGAGAATTTTAAAAATGCCGACTGGCTGTTTAACATTGCCGACTATACGCTAAAAACTGAGCAGCGGGAGGGAAAGGAGAGGGGGGTGGGGGGAGAGGGGGCGGCGGCAAACGATACACAAGACAAATATACTTAATTAACAGCTTTCATTCAAAATATATTTTATTAGTTCCAGAATATTGAATCGCAGGAACATTTGATAAATGAACAAAATAAGTGTTTAAATATTACAAGAATTAAAAATCTACTTATTCTTTCTAAATCCCTACTCTGTGATGTTTTAACAATGACCACTTATTCACTATCTCCGTAATTTCAATGCCGTCGACCTTATCTTTCGTTGAAAACAACATCATGAGGGAGTCTAGGCGGTTGTCACCCATCGATGTCCGCAAATGATTGAAAATGATCTTCAACTCGCTGAAGGACCGTTCGGAAGAAGCAGAAGACACTGGGGATGTTAAAATCAGTCGAACTACTTGATAACCACACGGTATAATCCTCTCTAATTTAACAGCAACTTTTGCGATTTCTTTGAAAGATGAGCACTGTTTACTGGCATCAAGCAGGATTTCAAGCTCAGCCAGCACAAGCTCTTCATCTTGAAGGATGATTTTCGGGTGTGATTGCTTTATAGATCGGACGGGCTCGATGGTGCAGTTTATTCTGTCAGCGGGTATCTTGAAAATTATGTAGAATGGCTCTAGCAAAGAAATTAGTTTTGCGAGATTGTCTTGCACACTTGCAGTAAATACATCCACAAATATTCGGAACTCCTTTCTGTAGAATGTAAGGAAAGAAATTTCTGCTGTCGTTTCAGCGTGCGTGTTATACTTCTTTGCAAGCCGCCGGATCTTGTGGTGCCTGAAGTCTTCCTCCGCATTTACTTGCATACTTTTCGCAAATGACGATGCACTATTAAAGCGTTCATCTTGCCATCGTCGTTGATATCTTCAAAAGTATTCAATGCGCTCTGAATCACCTGCGTCGCGTCTGCTACATTCAGCTCCTCCGCTTCTAAAAGCTCGGTTACGTTTCTTAATTTTAAACTTGATGTTTTTGGTAAAGTACATGCCGCAGATAAAATCAAAATCTAGAAGCTTTTTGTGCAAGCCTGACTCAAATGTTCGGGTTTTACTGTCAAATACAGAATCGAATGAGGTTTTCATTGTTTCCAATATTGTGACTATCTCTTCGTAATAAGACGTAGAAACAGCTCTCACCACTTCGGCGCGCGCAGTCCACCTCGTTTTTGATAAATTCTTAAGTTGAAGTGAATTTTCAAAGTTATCCAGCTCTTTTTGCAAGCTTAAATGTCGTTTCGTGCTATCCGAAAAAAGAAAGTACAATGCCTCAAGACTGTCAAAATACTCTCGGATAAGCGCTCGAGCATTACACGCTCTCTCTACGATAATGTTTCAACTGTGAGCTTGGCACGGAGTTTATCGAGTGGAAGTAAAAGTTCATCTGAATTTAAAATTAAAAATATTTTTTCAGGCAACTCCTCTCCAGTCTTTCTTTTGTTGTTAAAACACCGTCTGTTTTTAAAAGACGCTCCGCAGGAACGATCTCTTCATCTTTTTCGACGACGTATCGGATATTCAACGCGAGGCGGTCTTTATGTGACATATCGGGAGTAGTATCTGCTATAACGGAGAATATACCGGCGTTCTTGATCTCTCGTGCAATTATTTCACGAGTTTTCTCTCCAAGTAGATGGATGAATTCATTTTGAGAGTCCTTGCTCATATACGTAACGTTGTGCTTCCGCCTATTCACTTCCTCCAACCACCTATTCATGACTGGACTATGCCGTGAAAGTAACTTCACAATTTGCGTGAAGTTTCCATTATCTTGAGTGATTCCATCCTCGTAACCTCGGAAAGCCAAACCTTGCCGACAAAGTGTTCTTGCTGTGTCAATAAGTATCTGGATAACTTTTTTGTGGAACTCCTTTTCTTGTTCTTCCTCAATTCTGATCGTCCGTATATGTTTCTCAAGAAGAACGTCTACGTGGCCTTTTCCATTGACAAAGTGGCACAAATCTGCCACCGGTGCTTGATCAACTTCTGAAGTGAAGTGTTCTTGTAATTTGCCCTTTTTCTTCTTTCCGCGATTTTTCAATTTGTGCCACTGACGTACTCCAGCGAGCGACCATTCTCCACTTGCGGACGCCCTTTCTCGTCCGTTTGGGAATAAGCCACAGGAAAAACAAAACACCGCGTATTTTTCATGGCTGTACTCCAACATGGGAAAATCCGTATACCAGGCCGCATTAAATCGATGCTGCTTATTTTCTGGCAAGTCTGGATTTGCTGGAAATACACTAAGTTTTGGCTGAAAGGCACCAAGTGAAGTCAGGTACAGTCGTTCGGTTGCCGTGATAATTCTTTTCCGCGTTTCAGGATCGCGATTAACAGGTAAATCGCCCGCTTGAATGTGTAGTGCGTCCGCACGCATGTTATTTCCCTCCGCTCTTGCTTGTTGAAGCAACTGACCACTTTCATTGTGGATTCTGGATAAGCAGTCTATCATTTCTAACATAAAAAGTTTTCTGTTCGGAATAGCGTCTTCTTTTATTGTTTTCAAAATACCTTCAGCTCTTTTGAAATGCGTTATAAACTTACTAACTTGGCCTGAAAAAAACAATCCACGAAAAATAGCTACTACGCGGTGTAGGACCGTCACCACTAAAACCGGCATCCGATGAATTTTCAGCTGCTCGTAACTTGCGAACGTCAGATGTGTTGAGGGATAGTGGTGGTTCAACGGTTCGCAATGACTCAACGGTGATCAATGGCTCAACGATATACGGTGGCTCAACGGTAGATGATGACCGAACAATGGGCGATAGCTCAACGGTGGTAAATGGCGCAACGTTGTCGATCTCTTAACGGTAGGCGAAGACTCAACGGTAGATGATGGCTCAACGATGGGCGATGGCTCAACGGTGGACGATGGCTCAACGGTAGACGATGACTCAACGGTGGGTGATGGCTCAACTGTGATAAATGGCGCAATGGTGGACGATGGTTCTACGGTGGGAAATGGCACGACGAACGGTGAAGGTCCGACAGTGGACCGTGATCCAAAGATGCCTGATGGCTCACCTACGTTATTCGATGGCTGGACTATGGTTAACGGCTTAAAGGAAGTCCTTTCGCTCGTAGGTGCTGTTGCAGATGAATTAACTCTCCTTTTCGAAGCTTCGAACGCGTTTTGAGGCGCTCCAACATGTTTCACTTTGACCTTCCCCCCCCCCCATGGTGTTGTCCTTTTTCATGTCGAAACTGGTAGTCATAATCGAACTGACTGCCACATTCAACACATTCTAATTTAATGCTTTTCCTTGGAGGCTTGGACATTGCAACCTGCAAAGACAGTAGACAGTACAGTAATAGTCTACGATCTTTTCAAAAGTATGGTGCAAGAGCTGCCTATTTTCCAAGTGGGATGCGTAGAAAAAAGCAATGCGAGTAGCACGATTTCGTTTGTTGAATTGACTATTTGTTATTATTTCTAAGACACATACTCCAGAACAGCGGAAAGTGAAAGTAGGTTTAGAGCTGTATGTAAAGGGGGCAAAATATATAAAAATAACTAAACTTTTTAACAGGAAAAAAGTTTACTACAGTGAAAGCTTAGTTATACCATGTCGAATAGAATACATAGTGTTATCACTAACCGAGTTCAAGTGCGCCCCGCTGTTGGCTAGCGCTAGCGGCGCAGACCCCCAACGCTACACACTCAGCCGCAGTCAGCAGTTCAAAAATGGGATACGCGCTGAACTACGTAAACCTCTGATTACAACAAATTGTTTGTTTAGACTTATGAATAATACGGTGAAAAAGTTACTATTAATATTCTCAGTCCCCATGTAGAACTATCTTTTAAAACAAATTCCATCGCATAATATGACTTATCGCGCACAGGATATTACAGTACTAACCTCGTGGGCTACTTGTGTCACACACTGGCTGGACCATGAACTACAATGCTTAAGGGGCGGAGCGATGACACCGTTTATTTCTATTCGTCATGGTTATAGTGTGAAGTCTTTCCCACAATTTTAATGTGAAGTTTTGCCACACTGGTATTGATTTATTGAGATATGATTGGTAATATAATGGGCCATGATCTAATGTAGGCATGTTGCGTGAGTTGTTAAGAAGTTTGTGCCTTTGAAATATTTATATGTTGGGCAAAGGATATTTACAGAATGCATTATAGTTTGATGGGTACGCGATGCTCCGTGAAAATGTTCCGTGCCGACGAAAACTCACGCCCCACTGCCACTGTATTTGCACCTAGTTATCACTGTAAAAGTTGCTGGTTCAGGAACGACAGCTTTCGCTCATTCTCGGTGACCACTGCTCTGACCATAGTGAGCACCCCACCCCTTGAGGAACCTTGGAACCAAACCTGTCAATTTTGTCACAATAGCGCGGATATCCGAGGACGCGCCGAGACAAGCGGTAGCAGGTCATAAGCTATGACTCATAACATTCCTCCGACAACATCTCAATGAGTTGGCTTGAGTTTGCCGACTCTTCCTCTTGCCGCACTGGGCTATTGTCTGGCTGTACGAAATTATTACAGCTTCCGTTTGTGCCGACTGTCGGTAAAAATGTCAACCGTCAGTATAATAAATATTAAAAGAAAACAATCGGACCAAATCGTATATGGCCATGCCCCGTTTTGCTTTTCTAAATGCTGTTTTGGGAAATGTTACGACTTCTTCAGGATTTGCCGACTGCCGACTGATGTCGTATTTGCGGACTGAGAAAATACCTGAGGGGGGGGGGGGGGGTGACATACCCCCCCAACCCCCCCACTCGAACCGCCCCTGACTGTAATAAATAAATCTGGACATTCGTATATCCGAACATAGCACATGGCATCCTGGGCATATTCGTGCATATGTCTTGGACTTCCCGTAAATGTTGCCGGTAAAATAACAATTTTTCCAATGTCCATATCATTGCCATCATTGGCTACAGCATCACGCAAATGAATGTAATCATCAACTTGAAGTTTATTTTGGTTTAATCGGATGTAGAGCAGGCGTACACTTTCTATCTTGGCGTACATATCAACAATAAATTGATGGAAGAGTTGTCCGCTTTTCAGAATATGGTTTGATGATCCTGGTCTAATCATTATTCTGTAGACATAAAAATCCATAGCTGATATCTTTTTATTCGTGGCTGTAACACTGATTGGATCAGTTTGCCTCAGAATAAAGTGATACCCATCCTCCCCCTCCCAAAATATTAATGGGTACTGAAGGGCATCGTACGATCTGTGTGTTTCGGAAATTCGTTGCAAAACATCACTCCTTCTATGAGTGATTATGTCACGTTTCTCGAATTCTTGTCCTGTCATTACAATGGCCACTTCGTCAATGGTCGGAGCATTAAAATGACGTTCATGTTCGCCTACTGGTCTCTTGTCTGCTGATATGCCAACCTTATATTCATCCGTTGGCATTCGATCCAGGGCGGTCTTAAACATATTTACTACGTTATTATGCTCTTGCAACAACCTCTGTAGAGCTATAACAATCTCCCTTCTGGTGCTGGGAATATTTTTACAACGTTAATCGGCTTGTTGTCGTTCGTCTCCCATAAAATAGATTTTTAAGAATTTTGGATTCTCATTAGTGAAGGGAAGAATTGATCCAAGTTGATGATAAATTTGTCCTTGCACTTTGAAAGTTGGCATGAAACCAGTTTCTTTTACTATTGCTGTTGTACCGAAAGAAGTCATTTGGAAGCATGAATTGTACTTCCTAATGTTTTTCAGGAAGCGTTTAGGTTCTTGAGTCGTTCCTGACGTGTACGAAAGAAGTGGCTCGGGAGGAGGATTTAAAGAGGCTAGCTTAATTTTCCCGTTAGAGCAACATATTCCAGGCGACTCCGATCTGAATTTTTTGGCTAGACAGTGATGGCATACAACATCCATTTTTCAAATTGTTACTTTGGGGTGTATTCCATAATCGTTAGTGTGATCGTACTGAAATGCCTCTAATTTCAAATCAGACTGCCTAAATGTTTGCCTAGATTGAAGAAGTCGCGAACGTTCGATTTCAAGCCGGTCTTGACGCTGCTGAAGTGTTTCAGCAGCCCTGAGCTCAGCATGCCTTCTTTCATCCTGTTCACGCCGATATTGACGCTGCTCGGATGGTTCATCAGCCCTAGTCTGAGACTGCCTTATTTGCTGGTCTTCAAGCCGGTCTTGACGCTGCTGGGATGTTTCAGCAGCCCTGAGCTCAGCGTGCCTTCTTTCGTCCTGTTCAAGCCGGTCTTGACGCTGCTGAGGTGTTTCAGTAGACCTGAGCTCAGCGTGCATTTTTTCGTCCTGTTCAAGCCAGTCTTGACGCTGCAGAGGAGTTTCAGCAGCCCTAAGATCAGCGTGCCTTCTTTCATACTGTTCAAGCCTGTCTTGACGCTGCTGAGGAGTTTCAGTAGCCCTGAGCTCAGCGTGCCTTTTTTCATCCTGTTCAAGCCGATATTGACGCTGCTCAGGTGTTTCAACAGTCCTTAATAATCTAACTTTCTTGGTTTGTTGGCTGATTTTCCCAATAGATTGTCGCTTTTTGGGAGGCATTTTTAAATAGATTAAAAAATTCGAAGTGGAAAGCCGTTGGTGATTGTTACTATACCAAAGGGCGTACCATGTACCTGTAAATCGCAGTCAAGAAAGATTTTATGTCGTGTTATTTAAAAGTAGTATGAACGGCGCATATTATGGGTCATTGGCCCCTAATGACTGCTATTGCAATGAACACATGAAACTTAGAAATTAATAGACAAAGTCATTTTTAAGAATCATAGTTCGTGCAAGACTATGTGTTGGCGATTATTACTATAGTAATGGGCGTAACATGTGGGAAACTTGCCCTAGTGATGAAGATTATAATGAAGACGACTACTACTGAACGGGTACATCAAACTTACAAACTAATAGAAATACATATTTTTCAATCACAGGCGAGGAAGACTGTGGTGTTGCTTAGTGGTATAATGGACGTAACATCTAGGTAATTTGCAAGGCTTCATAAAGTAACAGAATTGTCCAAAATAACGAATTAATTTTTGTTACGTTACTGGTGCCGTACCCAAAACAAATGGTATATGAATAACGTTTTTAGTGCGGCAACGAAATAAGGGGTTATAATTTCCCCTGGTTTGTGCTATTAACGTTATAACCAGCAGAGGAAAAGATTCCGTTATTTTAAAATGCGCTCCCGTTAATAACGTTATAAGTCTAATAACGGTATGACAGCGATTTTGACCCACTGCGCGCCATCAATAACGTTATTCAGGCAGAGTGATCGATTCGGTTATTTCAAAATGCAAACCTCATAATAACCTTATAAGCCTAGTAACGGTATACGAGCAATATTTACGAGCTTTGCGCTGTCAATAACGTTATTCATGGCAGACAAATAATTCCGTTATTTAGAAATGTGAACCCACCAATAATGTTATAAGCTTTGTAACGGTATACGAGTAATATTTACGAGCTTTGTGCTGTCAATAACGTTATTCATGGCAGAAAAATAATTCCGTTATTTAGAAATGCGAACCCACCAATAACGTTATAAGTCTAGTAACGGTATACGAGCGAATTTAACCAGCTATACGTTATCAATAACGTTATTCATGACAGAAAAATAATTCAGTTATTTCGAAATGCGAATCCACCAAGAACGTTATAAGTCTAGTAACGGTATACAGGTGATTTTTACCAGCTATGCGCTATCAGTAACGTTATTCTAAGCGGAGAAATTGATTCCGTTATTTCAGAAAAGATTCTCGTCAATAACGTTATGGAAGTGTCTATTTGCCCGCTACCCGGACAAGCATGGAAGGTGTCCGTGAACTGACCATGCAGGGCCATATGTAATTCCAGGCCAATTATTTATTCACACATAGGATAATAACTTCTTGAAATATCAATAATAATCAACATAGTGATTTCAATCTGAGCGCGTGCTCCATCAGACAGGGCAAGGCACCTTGCTCGTTTCGATCGCGGTCATACTGTAGCCTACGTTAGAAACATGTTTCCTAAAATCAATACGATAGATCCCATTGATTCGAAATATTTCTTGTTGCTTCATATAGGGGTTTGGAACATAGCCTAATGTTCATCAGCCCCATGTAGTTGAGGTGTTTATGGAATTTGTCTGATAATCTTTGTTATTTTTGGATTTGGCCATGGCCTTGACTTAGGAACTATCCACGTATTTTCCTGGAGTGGAAGTGGGAAACCACGGAAAAACACTCTAAGATGGCTAAGATGGGAATCGAACTCACCTTCTCGCAGTGTTGCCATATAAGGAAGAGTGTAACCTACACACCAAACTTTCACTCCTTTGTGACCAATAAGAGTATTTCTTTCCTAAATGAAACCTCCCGTTCTTGCTTTTCGTTTACTCGTTATCCTATTTTCATTTAGTAGTGATAGAAGCCATTTTTCAGTCATGGTTATTTCTAATGAAGAAAGCTATTAAGTCGGTCAACATGAATTTCATGTCGACCGAATGAAAAGCTTTCTTTTTTATTTTCATTTATGAACAAATAGGCTTATGACATCACATTTAGTCCGTGTGTGTGCGTATGTGAGTGTCCCCACCTAATAAAATATAAACGGCTGGAGCGATTTCAATGAAACTCGGTAAGGTCATAGTATTATTTTGTCCAACCCCGACCTTGATCTTCAAATTTTATTACAGCTCACCAATCCAACATGGCGACTGTGCGAAATATTTCACTGGCATTCCTTATCTCCGAAACTATTACAGATATCATATAAACAATTCATGCTTTTGGGCTAATGCCGTGTGCATTTTTAATTTAAACCATACGTTTCGGAGAAACCTTGCCTCCTTTTTCAATGGAAATAAACAATGTGGCCAAAGAAAGTATATCAATGAGATTACAAAAAATATAGATAAATTCCTCTGTTCGTCACCAGAGAGCAGCTGCCAGAAATTACTGTATGGACCATGGTGGAACGGCGGACAAAGTAGTAAGTAACGAGAAGGTAAAGGGGGCTTGTGAAAATATAGAAACTCCTCGAAGAATGAGGAGGGGGGGGGGGGAGGGTCAGATGGATATAAGGAAACATAAACAAAAGGGAAGTTTATCTGAACGATACCTAACGTCATACAGTCAACGGCGAAAAAACAGATGGAAACTCCTCCAGTGACGAACAAAGGAGATCAAATCCAGGCTCTGAGCCCTAGAGGGATAATGTACAATTTTAAATATGTGAAGAACAGAGAGACTGAGAGGAACTATCTCCCTAGATCCTTAATAACTGGTAGCCGAGTGTCACTTAGCTGATATCCAGTGTCTCTGTTAAAATTATTGGGATTTTTACGAATTTCAACTGCCTCCCTTATAATTCTAGACCAGTTGTGCTTAACAAGGGACAAGCGCATGAGCATCCTTGAAACATACATCGTGCCCTGAAGACAGGGCATGTTCAGCTATAGCTGATTTGTCAGGTTGGTTTAGACGGATGTTCCTTTGATGCTCTTTGATGCGAGTTGCAATGGAACGTTTTGTTTGTCCAATGTAGACTTTTCCGCAAGTACATGGGACTTCATACACCCCCGGTTGTAGTACTACAAGGAAACATAAACTAGTGACACTTGGCTACCAGTTATTAAGTATCTAGGGAGATAGTTCCTCTCTGTTCTTCACATATTTCATTGTTGTCCTTCTTTCTTAGATGCAGGGATCATAACATCATTCCCAACTGTGTAACATTGAAGCAAACTATACACACTCATAAAGCTATGAGAATTTATCAGCGCGCTAGCAAGGCACTCGTTATCGAGAGGATCCAGAACTCTCGTACTGAATTGGACGCCGTTTCCCGTGAGTTATTACACTTACATCTGCTTCTTAGTAGCATTCTCTCAGAGGAATTGTGGCTGTTCTTTGAACGTATCTTCGCTATTCAGGCCGAGAATAATTTTTGTCGGGCTGTAGATAGACAAAGAGCTAAGTTCCTTCGATTGTCCTCGAGACAAACATCTCCTCGTACGGTTCTTGATACTAGTAAAAATGTAGTCAATCTTTCTAATACCCCTTTAGATGACTATCAAACAACTTTACTAAGCAGAGGTCTCAACTTTGCTCTCGCACCCTCCAAAATCCCTACAGAGGATTTGATCACATCCGTTGAGGCTGCCATCTACAATTTACCTCCAGATGAAGCTGAAGAAGTTAGACAAGAAAGTGTGAGGATATTAAGATCCTCGAAAGTACCCGCACCCAATTTAACTCGGGGTGAAAGAAAGGCATTGAAGGAACTAAGAAATAATGACACCATTTCTATTCTTCATGCTGACTAGGGAAATGCGACAGTGGTGATGGATACCGTTGATTATAAAAGTAAAATCTCGATTCCGTTATCTGATCCTGTCTACACACTGTGCACTCGTGATCCAACCACTCGTGTATCCAATGCCACTGCTAAACTTGTTAAACTGTCATCTATTCCAAAAGAAGAGGGAAGATGTCTTATTCCGAGAAATGCTGTTCTCCGAGATTGTATGGTCTTCCAAAAATCCCTAAGCAAGACGTCCCTCTTCGACCAATTGTTAGCACAATAGGTTCTCCAACTTATGCTCTTGCGCAATATCTCAGCAAATTGCTTCAGCCGCACTTGGGGCGCACACAGTCCTACATTAGGGATTCAACCCATTTCGTCGAAAAATTGTCAACCATCGCCGTTCAACCAAATGCTATTTTGGTGAGTTTTGATGTAGAGTCCTTGTATACCAGAGTGCCGGTGGACTCGGTCATGTCACTCATCAAGGATTTGTTTCCTGAGGACATTGCCCGATTATTCCACCACTGCTTGTGTTCCAGTTATTTCTTGTAGGATGGTAAATATTACGAGCAGACTGATGGTGTGGCCATGGGAAGTCCACTCTCGCCTGTCGTGGCAAATTTTTTCATGGAACATTTTGAGGGGGAGGCTATATCTTCGGCGTCTTTCAAACCTGTGATTTGGTGGAGGTATGTGGATGATACGTTCGTGGTGTGGGAGGAGGGTTCTGAGAAACTGAACCACTTTCTGAACCACCTAAATCAGCTGCATCCTTCAATCCACTTCACAATGGAGCTAGAGTCAGGTGGATGCTTACCTTTTTTGGATGTTCTTGTGAGGAGGAAAGCGGATGGCTCCTTGGGGCACAGCGTCTACCGTAAGCCAACTCACACTAACCGTTATTTACATGCGGACTCCCACCACCACCCAGTAAAAAAACAAGGAATTATAACAACTCTAGCCAAAAGAGCGGAACGTATTTGTGAGTCATCAACTCTTCAGGAAGAGTTACATGCCTTACAAACCATGTTTAAGGGTAATGGCTATAATGAATCCACTATATATGGGTCCCTACATCCCAGAAGGAGGGATAGACAACCTTCTCAGAGCTCCGACATGAGAGGAACTGCTTACCTCCCTTATATTCACAACACCACTGACCGCGTTGCAAAGATTCTCCGCAAGCACAAGATAAAAACAGTTTTCGGCACTATGACGAAAATTGGTCAACGTTTAGCATTAAACAAAGATAAATTGTCCCCAATACTACAACCTGGGGTGTATGAAGTCCCATGTACTTGCGGAAAAGTCTACATTGGACAAAAAAAACGGTCCATTGCAACTCGCATCAAAGAGCATCAAAGGAACATCCGTCTAAACCAGGGGTCTCCAAACTACGGCCCGAGGGCCACATCCGGCTCGCGGACAGATTTTGTCCGGTCCGCGGAGAGCTAGCATACTTGAAAACTCCTTTTAGAGAACATATTTTTATAGCAAATTAAATTTAGTTTACTGAAGTATTCTAATTTTATGTTGAATAATTATTAATATGACATCTACATTGATATGGTCATGGGCTAACTACTCATAACATTGTTGTAGGCTTATTGTTATTGTTTTTGTGATAAGTTGGATAAAGAAACACAGAATTGTAATGAGTAAAGACATGTATAACATGCAGACATATGAAATACTAATGAGATTTATGTAATTGAGATTTTCCACTGACAATAGTTTGTAGTTGTGGACTAATTTTACTTGTACCAATTATTAAAAGAGATTTAAGATGCTCATCAGTTAATTTAGATCTGTAAACATTTTTTGTGTACTTCATTTTGGAGAAGGTCTTCTCACACAAATAAGTAGTACCAAAAACAGAAAACAGCCCACGAGCCAATTTATGCAAATTATCAAATTGTGTCAGTGGAAGACTCTTATAAAATTCCAACAAAGATGAGTTTTGATATTTGTTCTTAATTATATCACTGCACTGTAGTTCAATCATTTCCATTTGAAGTTCCGGGGCTAGGGTTTCAATGTCAGTATCAAAAGGATCTCGAAAAATCTTAATTTGATTCGCAAAGGCATCGAAGTCCGAGAAACGAGTATCAAAATTTATTTTCAAAGCACTCAAAGTTTCGATTGCAAAATCGATAGGAAACTCAGTCTCAGTGGTGTGGCTGAATATTTCACATGTTTTAAAATGTGAAAAACATTTACTTCGTAGTTGTGATTGAAACAGTATCAATTTCTTCCGGAATGATTTGATATTAGTGTATAAATCAGGAAGATGCTGGTTTTCTCCTTGCAATCTCAAATTCATTTCGTTCACATGTTTTGTCAAATCAACATAGAATGCTAACTTCCACAGCCATGCGTTGTTTTGTAATTCAGTAAGAGGGCGATGCTTTTCATTCAAGAAAATTTCGATCACTGCTCGAAGTTCAAAAAAGCGCTGAAGGACTTTCCCACAACTAAGCCAACGTACGGCAGTATGATAAGGTAAGTCATTTTCTCCAATCTCTTCAATAAATTGTCGGAATTGTCGGTGATTCAGCCCAAAAGATATCATAAAATTAACAGTTGATATGACTGGTTTCAGAACTTCAGACATATCCAAACATTTTCCGCACAAAGACTGTTGATGAATGATACAATGTAAGACTAATGGTTTTGAACCACCGTCATTTTCTACAGCCTTTGACACAAGAGCGACCACTCCTTTATCTTTCCCACTCATGTTTTTGCCTCCATCAGTTGTAATACATTTCAAGTTTTTCCATCGAAGGTTCTTTTGATTAATGGCCATTTCAACTCCTTTAAAAATATCTGTACCAGTAGTTGTGCCATGAATACTATACATATCAAGAAGTTCTTCATGCACTTCATAGCTTTTATCTACTCCTCGAATATAAATCAACACCTGAGCAGTATCTGACACATCCGTTGACTCATCCAAGGCCAAAGAAAACCACTCAACATCTCCATTTTTGTCGAACAGTTGAGAGGATATATTATCAGCGATGTTTTCTACCCTTCGAGCCACAGTGTTTGCTGACATACTGACAGTTTTTAATAAATTTACCTTTTCAGGGCACATTTCTTCGGCTGCTGCAATTATGCATTATTTGATCATTTCTCCATCGGTGAATGGTTTTCCACGTTTTGCAATTTCAAGAGCCACACGAAAGCTGGCACGAGTTGCAGCCTCTTGTTCGGTTTTGAGTTTTGTAAATGAAGATTGCTGCGATTTCAATCCGCGCTTCATAGCTTCGAATTTTTCTGTCCGCAAACTTCCTGTATATTTTGAGTAATTTTGAAAATGTTTTGTTTCATAATGACGTTTAATGTTATATTCCTTGAGAACGGCTATGCTTTCATTGCAAATCAAACATAGCGCCTTGTTACTGGACTCAATTACGAAATACTGAATGTTCCACTCATCTTTGAATTTTCTGCATTCACTATCAATTTTTCGCTTCTTTTCCATACTACTAAATCACACACAATAGCAAAAATTCAAATCAAAATACTGTTACAAAGATGTCTTAAACTTAAACACGCACAAACACGTTTTAAGGAGGTACGCACTATTTTATTTCACAACAGTGTCATAGGAACTGACTTGTGGTTGCGCAACTAGCCTTCTTATATATTCCAATTACTGCCATCTAGAAGTGAGTGAAAGACACCAGAACTCTCTCGAACCAACGAGATTACTCTGTACGTGCTATTAGCGCCATCTGTTAGCGATAGAAGGTACTACCTATTTCCGCTTGTGTCCACCAGATGTCGTGTCACGTTACTCCTCATGGCTCGTACTCTACGACTAATCTAGAAATTACAGATAATGACAGGAAAATTAATAATATGCAGTGTTGCCGTTTTGCGGACTTAAGTCCGATTTGCAGCCTTTTTTCAACGTTGCGTACTTTTTCGGACTTTTTTTTCATCAGTGGACTATTTCACTTTTTACCACCGGCAACAATGATAATATGGTTTTGGCCCTCGGAACTTACTGGAGTAATCAGTATGGCCCTAAGGCTGGAAAGTTTGGAGACCCCTGGTCTAAACCAACCTGACAAATCAGCTATAGCTGAACATGCCCTGTCTTCAGGACACGATGTATGTTTCAAGGATTCTCATGCGCTTGCCCTTGTTAAGCACAACTGGTCTAGAATTATAAGGGAGGCAGTTAAAATTCGTAAAAATCCCAATAATTTTAACAGAGACACTGGATATCAGCTAAGTGACACTTGGCTACCAGTTATTAAGGATCTAGGGAGATAGTTCCTCTCAGTCTCTCTGTTCTTCACATATTTAAAATTGTACATTATTCCTCTAAGGCTCAGAGCCTGGATTTGATCTCCTTTGTTCGTCACTGGAGGAGTTTCCATCTGTTTTTTCGCCGTTGACTATATGACGTTAGGTATCGTTCAGATACACTTCCCTTTTGTTTATGTTTCCTCATATCCATCTGACCCTCCCCCCCCCCCCCCCCCCCTCCTCATTCTTCGAGGAGTTTCTATATTTTCACAAGCCCCCTTTACCTTCTCGTTACTTACTACTTTGTCCGCCGTTCCACCATGGTCCATACAGTAATTTCTGGCAGCTGCTCTTTGGTGACGAACAGAGGAATTTATCTATATTTTTTGTAATCTCATTGATATACTTTCTTTGGCCACATTGTTTATTTCCATTGAAAAAGGAGGCAAGGTTTCTCCGAAACGTATGGTTTAAATTAAAAATACACACGGCATTAGCCCAAAAGCATGAATTGTTTATATAATAATCCGGGCCGTGAAAGCCTTAATATGCATATTACAGATATCACCCTGACATTTTGTACGGTGATAAAATGAACTACTAGATGGGACTCACAAAATTCCTGTTGAACTAGCAAAGGGCACCTCAGTGTCATGTTAAGTAAAAAACGAATATGGGGGCCAAGCAAAGTTGATACGTTAAAATAGATATTTTTGCAAAAAATGAAAGTAGACTTATGAGATCAACACAGGGCGAAAAATTGTGTGTCTGTCTGTGTGTGTGTGAGAGAGAGAGTGTGTACTCTGAATGTCTGTCCCCGCCCCCCCCCCCCCTATCAATTCGAACACTGTAAAACCGAAGTGAACGAAATTCGGTACAGAGGTAGCACTAGCAAAGGGCACCTCAGTGTCATGTTTTATATCGCCGCCATCTTGACGGAAACGTAATGGTGGCCACCCAAATGTTAAAAGCTTAAATCAAATTACGACCAACGATCTGATATTTACTAAGTTTTGCAACATTATACCTTTATGTATGGAACATCATTTGACCAAACTACAAGGTCATCAACCCAATAATTTGAAGATGGTGGCTATGTTTGTGAGCAAATCGATTCCCCCTATCAATTCAAACACGGTGAAACAAAATTGAACGACATTTGGTACAGAGGTAGCACTAGCAAAGGGCACCTCAGTGTCATGTTTTATATCACCGCCATCTTGACAAAAACGTAATGGCGGCCACCCAAATGTTAAAAGCTTAAATCAAATTACGATTAAACTAATCATCTGATCCCTACCACATTTTGCAACATTATACCTTTATATACGAAGAATCCTTTGAAGGAACTACAAGGTCATCAGCCCTATAATTTGCGCTTGGCGGCCATGTATGTGTGCAAATAGATTCCCCCTATCTATTAAAACACGGGGAAACCGAATTGAACGAAATTTGGTACAGAGGTAGCACTAGTAAAGGGCACCTGAGTGTCATGTTATATATCGCCGCCATCTTGACGGTAACGTAATGGTGGCCGCCCACATGTTAAAAGCTTAAATCTCATTACGATCAACCTAATCGTCTGATCTCTACCCAATTGTGCAACAGTATACCTTTATATACGAAGAATCTTTTGACCGAACTGCAAGGTTATCAACCCAATAATTTGCGGATGACGGCCATGTATATGTGCAAATCGATTCCCCCTATCTATTCAAACACTGTGAAAACGAATTGAACGAAATTTGGTACAGAGTAGCATTAGCAAAGGGCACCTCAGAGTCATGTTTTATATCGCCGCCATCTTGACGGAAACGTAATGGTGGCCAGCCACATGTTAAAAGCTTAAATCTCATTACGACCAACCTAATCGTCTGATCTCTACCCAATTGTGCAACAGTATACCTTTATATACGAAGAATCTTTTGACCGAACTGCAAGGTTATCAGCCCAATAATTTGCGGATGACGGCCATGTATATGTGCAAATCGATTCCCCCTATCTATTCAAACACTGTGAAAACGAATTGAACGAAATTTGGTACAGAGGTAGCACTAGCAAAGGGCACCTCAGTGTCATGTTTTATATCGCCGCCATCTTTACGAAAACGTAATGGCGGCCACCCAAATGTTCAAAGCTTAAATCAAATTACGACCAACCTAATCCTCTGATCTCTACTAAATTTTGCAACAATATACCTTTATGCATTAAGCATCTTTTGACCAAACGATAAGGTCATCAGCCCAATATTTTGCAGATAGCGGCCATGTATGTGTGCATATCGATTCACCATATCAATTCAAACGCGGTGAAACCGAATTGAATGGTTTTTTTTTACAGAGGTAGCACTAGCAAAGGGCACCTCATATTCATGTTTAATATCCGTATAACAGGTTGTATTTCAACAAGCTACTACAACCAACATTCAATTATACTCCTTGAAAAGGACAAAGAGTTATAACAATACCCATGCATTTATGAGAAAGTAGGCTATATGTTCTTTACTGAACATCTTGTTTTTGTTTTGTGTTAATTTTTCGCGATTAAACCATCCGAGCGCCGTCAAATGGTATAGCAAATGCTATACACCTTGTAATGCACTGACATCTTATTCATCTCAATTGTTTACATAACCTCAAGATGGTGCCTGTGTGAAATTTAAAAATTAAGTTTTAATTTCTTGTGTCCTAATCATGCGATCGTAGCCAACGTTTGAACAATGAACCTACCGTACGCAATAATCGTCATCTAATAGTACATAGCTCTGTGGTCTACAGAGTAAATAAAAATCCAACATGACGACCATCCGAGATATTTAGACGATTCTCAATATCAACTAATCAATGACAGCAATCAAACTGAATTGTTTTCATAACCACAAGAAGGCGGCTGTGCGAAATTTTAAAATCTCGTATTTAGGCTATTTCCATTTATGAAAAAATAGGCTTATGAGTTAGACCATTTGTCCGAGTGTGTGTGCGTCCATGTGTGTGCACCAGGGCCGTGCAATGGGCAAGGTGAAGCAGTGCTAGCGAGAAATTTACTCGTGCCGGTGAAGCGCAGCCCTATCCTGCCCATTTCTGAGCAGTGCAGCACATCACACTAGCACTGCAGCACTTAGTCGCACAAGCACTGTCCATTTGACGGGGTGCTGCAGTACGTTTTTTACTGAGTGCAGAGCCTGGACACTAAGCGCACTAGAGCCAACATTTTGTCATATGCGTGTGGTCTGCCGTGCTCACAACGTCTTTTGTGCATGGGGAGCACAAAAATATCTTAGTGGGAAAGCCACACCGTAAAGAAACACACCGAAGACGTATAAAGCATGATATTTGGACGTACATGAACCAGATCTGCAACAAGGATACAGGAAGTTGCATATTCTTTGGGTTAGTTATTGTTGTTTTAAGGGGCGGAACTACGAGGTCATCTGCCCCTACTTTTTGGGTGATACAGCAGGTGCAGCGAGATATAATAATTCTAAAAATGGAATCAAGCATATTGATAATCATGCATGTGACAGTAACATGGGCTGGTATGGAATCAGGAGAGTTAAAATACATGTTTTTAAAATTTGTTGTCATAATATCACAAACCAGCCGAGGTAGCTACACACGCTAAAGTGCATGGTTAGACTACACCGAACTCGAAATACCACACACAGTCATTTCATACCTTACCTCATTAATTTCATTTGTCATTAAATCCCCTCATGAGATTGACGTCATGAAGGGCATCTATCCGTAATATCATTCCCACAAGGAAACTGTCTCACCACATCCCCTACCTCATAGCAACCGAAATAATTACGGGTAGAACAAAAAACTACATTAGGACTATAAAGCTATAGTCTATTTCAATAACCAGATTTTGAATTCACCAACTGATTAGATTGATGCTGTTCAGGGATATGTGAATTCGATTAACGTGCGTTAGTAAATTTATCAGGTGTTTAAACTGAACAATATTCCGTCGCAATCTGAGGTAATTTATGTCATTTATTCGTACTTTTAACATCGCCTGAAACAATAACTCATGGAATTTACCTACACATAAGATATACGGCAAAATAAGCAAGTTGACATGAAATCCTTTTAACTTTTGAAGTTTTAGAACAATTTTCATTATTTCAACAGTATGGAGACCAAGAGTGCTTTCCTATATATTCGACGCGTCCATGAAATCATATAAAAATACGTATTTCCAAAATATTTTTGCGTGTCTTAGGAGTTTGAACTACCAGTATCCGGTACCAGTACAAAATTCGTTCAAATGTCGTCTTTCCTAGATGTGAATTCGACACGTCCATGAAAGCAGATAAAAACACACTGGGTATCTCCAAAAGGTGTATACATGTTTAATTAAAGTGGTTCGAACAGGTATCAATACGCGTCTAAAATTTGTTTATATGTCGCCTTCCATAGATGTAAATTCGACGTCTCCATAACATCAGTAAAAAAAAACGTTGAGCCCTTATCAAAAATAGAAGAAAACCTAACGACATCTAAAAGAACTTCCCACGGCAAATAGACGTCTATAGACGTTTAATAGATGGAATAACAATATCTAAATGTCCTCTATGAAATGTACTTCAAGCAATAGATATGAAAGTGATGCTTTTTAGACATAGTGAAACTTACTGTATCAGAACATCCGTCTATTAGATGCGACCATGTGCAATCTATTTCCGTCTATCGATTCCAATCAGACGGATAATCTATTAGACGTATATTAAATGACGTAATATAGAGAATATTTCTATGTAGCCATAGACAAAAGATAGACACTAAGTTTCAGCGTTAGTTTATTAAAATCAGGTAAGTAGACAATTAATAGACGTCTATTTGATGAAGTAATCAATAAATTTAAGACAGTCACAAAACTTCACCAGGTAGTATTTCAAGCAGTCAGACAGCCATCTAATAGACTTATATTAAATGGTGGATGCTTTCTATCGATAGGCTTTAAGGATATTCGTCCAATGTGACCACATAGGAATTTAAAAGTGTTGTGGTTAGTGTAGTTTGAGTCATTTCACATGGCCATAGCATTTCTTATATCACGTAATAATTCCCTGAATAGTTAGCGATACAAGAGTACTACAGACAGGTTACCATGTTTCAGTGCCCGTGGTCTAGTGGATAACGTGCTGTCCTTCGAAGTAGGAGGTCCTAGGTTCAAATCCCGGTGAGTTCAACATGGAAATTTACCCTCAGGTTTCAAAAAATCTGAAGCCGTGCCCAGGGCTTGTGTGGATGGAAGAGACTCTAAAGGCACGCGAAATGTGAATATGATTTGTATTTAGTTTAAATGTTTAATTGAAAGGGACCTTTACACGCCGTCTATGCTAGACCGTCTACTAGACGAAAAAATAGGCGTCTATTAGACCATATATTACACCAAATTTAGACCAACAATAATTGCTCTAAGCGTTTATTAATAGACGAGTACTTAACGTCTTTTAGACGTCTATTTGCCGTGTGGGAATTATTATATACATCTAAAATTGATCTATATAGACGTCTAAAAGTGGGACAACAAGTGGCCATGTAGACGTCTAATAGACGTCTAACGTAGATCTGTAATAGACGTATAGACGTCTAGGGATGGACGTCTATTAGAATTCTATTAGACGACTAGTTGTTTATTGGAGATCTACAAAAGGAGTTTTATTGAGGGCTTACGAGTCCAAATTTTCTATAGGCCATCCTAAAGGGCTGACCTACTTCTGTACACTTTTGCTTTGAACCATTGTCCAGCGTATTCTTCTGATCGAACTTACAAAGTCCCTTAAGGTGCACCCACCTCTTTCGTGCGCTGTTATGTTCCAACCCACTGCTGCCGCTATATCCCAGGTTACAGCGTTTTGTTTTAGTTTCCCAGTAAGTTCAAAATCGCAAACGATTATGCACTCCGCTGGTAAGTGGTCTATCCCCGGATGTATTCTCCGCAGTATAGCAGTCGTCCAGGTCCAAACTGTTCGAGCCTCTTGGCTGGATGTCACTCGATGCACTAATGTGTCGACATCTCCACATCGTCTACATTGAGCATCCTCAGCCATATGTGACGTATGCGTTTACTCGCTGTAGGCACAATGTCGTTGATCACAGAGTAGAGTGTGGATCTCCACAGTGTTGGGATGTATTTATATGAGGCATTCAACCAAATCGTTCTCCAATGTCTTTGGGTGAATGTATGTTCTATTGATAGCGGCTTCTGTTGCCCCTTCAGCAAATAAGTGTCTAGATTCTTCGTTGAATTAAATTCCCCCTGAGTTTTCCTCTCCCGAGGTAAACTGTCTTACATTGATAACGGCACGAAAAGCCTGCTGTATGTGTCTATGTCGCCCACTAATCGTGATAAGTGCTGGTGGGTGAAGAATTGTCAGTTTTCTTTGACTACGCATTCCTGACATTGATCGGGGGATGGTGCGTCTTAAGAGGGCTTGCATTTCATAACAACACAGGTTAGATTGAGGCCTCCTTGGAGATTTGGTAAGTACAATTGATCACGGGCGACTCTGTACAGCGATCCATTCCAAAGGTAGTGACCGATACACAATTCTAAGCGTTGGCTAATTTGTTTCGTTGCTTGTAAGAATTGTGCGAGATACCATATCTTGGATAAAGCAAACACATTAATGTGCCATACTTTCTGTATGAGATTGAGGGACCTGGTATGTTGCTGGAATAAGGTATGCCTCACTTTATTGATTACCATCGCCCAGTTTTCACTAATCATATCTTGAAATTTGTTTTGGGAAATAATTCCCAAAATCTTCAACTTTTGCACAATAGGTAATCATCGAGTGGGCGTGGGTAACGGATGTTACCCAATCAACATCATTCCAGACTTTGATGGATTGACTTGGGATCCAGATGTTTCCTGAAGCTCGTTTATGATAGTCAGCATACGGTCTTCATTTTATTCGTCTGTGAGAACAATACATACATCATCGGCATATGCTCGTACTGCCACTTTCTTCTCATTGATCGTCAGACCAGTTACATTCTGGTTTATCCTCCGGAGGAAGGGTTCCTGTGCTATGATGAACAGGTTCATAGAAAGTGGGCATCCTTGACGAACAGATTTACGGATGGGTATTTTCGATGTGAGATGTCCATTAATGATTACCCTAGATTTTGCTGTTCTGTACAGTCCTGTAATGCATTTAATCAACCCGATAGGAAACCTAAAGGTTCGCATTGTAGACCATAGAAATGATTTTTTTTTTTCTATCAAAGGCCTTTTGAAAATCGAGACTGACGAGTGTCGTAAGGGGAAGATTAGGCGAAGTTTTCTATTGTACAATAATAATATTGCTTAACACCAACAAGTTCTAGATGATATTTTTACTGGAGTCGCACAGGATTGCCACTGCCCTATAATTTGTAGCAGTTGCGGTTTGATTCGGGATGCTATAATTTTTGTAAAGATTTTGCAATCTGTAATGAGAAATACTCCATTCCAAGTGGTCTTCTAATCTTCGGAATTAAAATATTAATTCCAGCAGTAAATTCTTCAGTTATGATTTGTGGGTTTCCCATAATCTCCTGGTCAATTTTAAGGAGATATTCTCCAAGTATATTCCACATTAATTGATAAAATTCATATGGTATTCCATCAGGACCAGGAGAGCGGTTACGTTGAGATTGGCGTAGTGCTGTGAAAATCTCCGCCGAGATAATACCACTTGCCAGCATAAATGCATCCCCTGCGGTCAGTCTGGGTGGATTTTGATGTAAGCTCCCATCTGTTTGCTCAATATTTTGTTGGACGTCGGAGAAAAATGTTGTGAAATACTTTGCAACAATTTGAAGGGTATCATCCATGTTCGACTGAGTGCAGTCATGCTCGTACCGAAGTTTAGTAATGGTATTTCGCTGCTCTTTACGCCTTTCTGTTAAAATACGGAACAGTGATGAACGTTCTTCTTCTATGACTGAGGGAATCTTTGCTCGAATACATTCACCGTTTAAATAATTTACCTGAATATTTAAAATTGCTTAACCTCTTTTTCATTTCGCCAAGGACATCGTCGCCATTTGCTTGCTTTTTCTGAAGTTCAAATAATAGTCTACCTCATAATAGAAGTTTAAAGTACTTATCCTCTCCCAGGCACGCTGTTTGGAAATTTGCTGGAAACACTTTCTTATAGCAGGTTTATCAACCTCGATTCACCAAGTGGTATGATATGGATATTACGACCTTTTACTGCGCAGCTTCATCCAAAGGGTTTCAAATTTGTTTCGCACATCTTGATCGTGATGGAGGGATGCGTTTAGTTTCCAATACCCGTGTTCATATATCGGTGGTTGTGACGTAGTTAAATATCTAAAATACAGCGCGTGATGGTCACTGAAAGATACTGGCACTACTGTGGAACTATGCATGCTATCTCTCATTCCTCGTGCTATATATGCCCTGTCTATTCTAGATGCTGATCCGGCACGATAGAAAGTAAATTGGACGTCGGTTCCTTGTTTAAGTTCCCACACATCATGGAGGTTAAATCCGTCTATGAGACTTATGAGGCTGCGGCAGTTGTTGAAAGCGCCGGTTTGATCTCGAGGGTTTAAAACACAGTTAAAAGCGCCTGCTAATATGATAGTATTGATAGGGCCCTGGAGAAAGTATCTGATGTCATCTTCAAATAAATGTTCTCTTGCCAGACGACCTTGTGATCCAGAAGGGGCGTAGACATTAACAATTAATGTGTCCTCACATTGCAGAGCAATTATTCTGCCACTCGGGTGTAACTCCACTTCCGAAACAATTAACCCTGGTCCGTAAACGACAGCAGTGCTTCGGAGTGATGGACCAACATTTGCTATGTATTCGTACCCACTCAACCAGTTCAAGTTTGGTTCATTTACTCCCTGAAGTATTAACATGTCAATATCATAAGTCCTGAAAAAAATCCTAAAGTAGAAAACGTGTCGTCAAACATATGATGCCATTGATATTTAATGTGGCAAAACAACGCAAGACACTCATATGCAAGAACAAAAGGATGAAGATGACATGCATCAGTATGTTTGAGTGCATTTTTAAACGACGATGAGCAATTATTTTAGGGGATCATTGGAGTGATGTTTTACTGGTGTGCACTTCCAGTGATTTACGACAACTACGTGATGCGCTTCCTGTTTGTGTGTAATATGATTTAACTTCTTCCCTCGCAGTGTTATTGTTGACAGTTTTTATGTGAAGAGCATGGGTGTCCTTAATGTTGGCTTTATCTGTGACCTTGGGTTTAGCTCCTGTTTGTGGAGGTAGGGCACTTCCATTGACGCCCCTGATTTTTTTTTTACTGACACTGATTGCAGCATCAGAGGTGGATGTAAACTCTGCCCCCAATGTAGTAGATAGGGTTTCCTGAACTATGTCTGTGCTTTGCGCGTGAAGTAATTAGGAGCGAACGGTATCGTTAGCTGGAGTGTGCTTCGAATGTACTGAGACTGTTGGGAAGCCTATTACTTGTGAGTGTTCTCGTTCTTCTTGTATGGCATCCTGAAATTCCATGTCTTCCGACCACGTAAATTAGGTTTTGGGTACGTCGGTAGTGACAGGTTCGTTAAGGCTAAATGTCCCGACATTTTGGTAAGAAAATATTCCAACAGATGGCAGCACAAACGAAGTGAAACCCCACGCAAGACATGGCACAAACCTAAAAGAATTGCTGAGTTTTAATTCACTGGCCGTGAAAGCCAATATACCATCTTTTTGGAAGCTGAATTTATTTTTTATTTTTTTCATGAAAGGGAGCTCCGATCTGCGATCTGAAAACTGCTATGTACTCTGTCTAGTGGCAGAAGTGAGATAAATTGATAGCTAATTTTTTAATTTCAAAAACAGAAAAGTTGCTGTTTTATTTTAAATATATGATTACAATATTTTTTTTTAAAGCGGGTAATAAGAAAGTTGTGTTATATTCACTGATTCCAAAGCCGTATCGAAAACCTAAATCGGTTGAATAGAATCGTACTTGGAACAAAAGGCGTGGTAGCCTATACTAGAACAAGGTCGGTGAGAGCGGGGGGAGGGGAGCATAAGTCAAGTAAGAGGGCGATGACCTTACCTGACGGTATGGGATTCCTGAGCATCTAGTCCAATGTTGTGATTGACTGTGACAGTGATGGCTAGTTCTGAATTATTGTCCAGTTCTGGATATTTCTGAGTGATCCTTTGATATCATACCAGTTTGTACTTACGACTTCTAGTTTTCTACGTTGTTTTTCCTGTTTTAGTTCATTGATCCCTTTAATTACTTTTTAATTAATTTATTTTACTGCAACAGTATTCTTTTTAGTGTCGTTAGGTGGTCTATTTTCGGCAATTTATTTTTGGGACAGTATCTCTGGTAGAACAGATACATGTACGATTTACATATAGGTACGACTGATGGAGAGTATTACGGTCATCAAGTACAGTTAGTTTTACATTTTAGGTGAAAAATGGAGCCACCACCAAAACCGATTCAAGAAGGACTGGCATGCAAAACGAAATGTATTATCAATTTAAATTAGCGTCGCGAAATTAAATTGTTCAAAGGAATAGAATTTCACTCCTGGCGCGAATTAAATTTAGTAACAGAATTTTAATTTCGCTGCAGGGTCGAAATAAAATTCATTAGTCTTTTAATTTCGCTTCCGATGCGAAATACAATGCATTACTGACTTTTAATTTCGCTCCCGGTGCGAAATAAAATTCGTACCAGACTTTAAATTTCGCTCCCAGCGTGAAATATAATCCGTTACAGATTTTTAATTTCGTTCCCGGCTACAACCAGAGATTTTAAATTTTGCTCCTGGCGTGAAATAAAATTCATTAAAGACTTTTCATTTCGCTCCTGGCGTGAAATAAAAACCGTTAGTCTTTTAAATTCGCTTGCGGCGCGAATTAAAAATCATTACAGACTTTCAATTTCACTCCGGGCACGAAATAAAATTCGTTACAGACTTTCAATTTCGCTCCCGGCTTGAAATAAAATTCATTACAGACTTTTAATTTCGCTCCCGGCTCGAAATAAAATTCTTTACAGACTTTTAATTTTGCTCCTGTCCTGAAATAAAATTCGTTATAAGACTTTTCATTTTGCTCCTGGCACGAAATGAAGACCGTTACAGTCTCTTAATTTTGCTCCCGGCGCGACATAAAAATTTTAAACGACTGTTAATTTTGGTCCTGGTATGACGAAAATTGCCGGCCCCATGGTGTTGGGGGTAGCGTGCCTGCCTATCACCTGGAGGGCCCGGGTTTGATTCCCGGCTCCGTTAGTGATTTTAGAAACGGACGTGTGGGTTGGAACGGTGTGCACTCAGCCTCGAGAGTAGCTGTCTGAAAGCCACGAAAACCAAGATTAACGGCCGAGGGAACCCGATGCGCTGAGCAATATCTGCAGAGGGCTGGGCAGCGGTCAGTTTGTCCCTTCATGGGATGTAGTGCCACGGTTTATTTTAATGACACAAAATTCCCAATCACCATTTAGTTTTGCCCCTGGCGTGAATTTAAAATGCATGGAACATTTCATTTCATGTCTGAAATTAAATCTGGTCTGGCATGCGAAACAAAATGGCTGTGGACGCGTAAACATTTTAATTTCGCCGTGAGCGCCATATTCGGGTGAGAAATGAAATTGATTGTCAGCGCAAAAATTAAAATGGAAGCAGAATTTAATTCAAAGCACAATAACATAGTGAAAGGCGACGCAAAACTAATTGCAGTGCGAAACGAAATACTGTACGTGGCACAGGGGTTTGTTTTCGTGCCATGGTCAGTATAAATGTGCTGAGGGTAAGAAGGAAGTAGTAAGGAATGCCAAGCCCCCCCCCAGGAATTTCCGGAAGTATAAGAATACAGAATGTAGAAATGAGAGGAATGACCCCTCACCCCTGTTGTTCAAGTAACGCCCCTCCGAAACAGAACTCCATATACGCCGCTGGTACTACCACAGACGATTTACTGTTATTTGTAACTCTTCAGTCAGTCAACACTAATTTTCCCGATAACTGGGTGAGGCACAACGTATATAAGATGTACGTAACACTCCTGGAAAAAAAATTACATGTATTAGACTTAAGATCACTAAAATTGCTGCATTATAATAGTGACCATAAACTAATACATGTAATGTTTTCCATGAGCATTGTTTACATATTACTGTACAGTATATACATTGTACCACGCCCAGTTATTGGGCAAATTAGTGTTGACTGACTGAAGAGTTACAACTGACAATTTGTATTGTAATTGGAGTTCGTCACTTATCTTGAATGTCTGTCCGCACAGCACATTCGTCTTCTTGTTCGCTATGGAACAAGTAGAGGTACTTGTTGCCCCATTGTACACGAAGTATTGAACCCATGTACCATTGGTTCAAGGGGTCGAATCCATGTTTAATTGGTAAGAGAAAGAAGAAAAAATACAGTCTTTAGTAGAACATGGAAGATTTTATGCAAGAGGACGGATATAATGTTGTGTAAGAATAAGGCTCCAGGTGGCCAGGAAATGATATCATGCGTGACGCACCGATAGGGAGCCGGTCACGACTATTAATAGAACGATCAAAACTTTCCACGTGAGTGAGCGAGAAGAGGTTTCGGAAATTGAGCTTACGCAGCAATAAAATGGCAACCTCGCAGTTGTGCAAGAGGAAGAATAATTAGATTTAAGCCATTTGCGAGAATATAATTAACAAAAGAAAGACATCATTGTGAATCATTTCGGAATAGAGATTTTTGTGTGGAGAAAGATGTTATAATAATTGCCCAGGAAAGAAGTGCAAACGCGGCATTACGCAATTAAAAGTTCCCCAAGTCCCGAGGTGGTAGGGATTAAAAATCAACTGTAACACCCACATATCTGAAGACGAAATTTTATTTAATATCTCGGAATTGTACGATCGATTTTTATGTGCAAAAAAGTCAGATTACGTTTAGAAAACGAGCTTTCCAGAGATATAATTTTCAAAAGTGTGCGACTATTGCTTCAAAAGTTAGTTATGAAAAAGACGTGGATTTTATCTTTTTGTCGCCGATTTGTATAAAGGCCCTGGCAGAGCCAGACCAATCATGCAGTTTCCGACAGCCCGAGGGGGGCGTCAGGCTACATCACATAGTATATGCAGTTTCCGACAGCCCGAGGGGGGCGTCAGACTACATCACATCGTATATGCAGTTATCAGTCAGCCCAGGGGGCGTGACGTTGGAGCATCACCATCATGCAGTTTTAGTCCGTCCAGGGGGCGTGACGCTACATCACATCGCAAATGCAGTTTACAGCAGGCCTCGTGGGGAGGTGCTGCATCACAGTGTCCAGGTCATAGTACGAGAAGTATCATCATAGTATCGCCGAGTGAAGACTTAGAAAAATCCTAGTACAGGATTTAGTTCAGCAAGCGTCAGTCTTTATAGTGAAAGTTCCGTATTACAGTCCAAGTTAGGCTGCGAACTTAAAGAACAGGCGATAGATCTTCAAATAACAGTTCAGTTAAACGACCGAAAGTATCGTAACGTTTTGAAGTACCAACGATCGTGAAACAAACATTTCTAGCAAAGTTAAGGAACCCGATCAGGGTCGAACGAAATAAGTAACGCCTAGTGTACCGACAAGATAGGGACTAGAGCGAAGAATAATAAGAAGTGAAAATTTAATCCAAGACGTTGTCTAACAGGAGACAAACGAACAGTAAAAGCATTAAGCTACGAAACTAAGGAATAGCAGTAAATGATAGGGAATCATAGGTCACCGATAAAGTATTCGAGAGGCCGTAAACAGGACAGACTGTATCTAGACAAACTAAATAGTGTCTAGAAAGAAACGACTTCGAGCTAGTAAAAATAGAAGCCGAATAGTCAGAAAACCGGATCTGAAGAATAGCCGTTCCAGGGAGGGGTAGATTGATCGAGACTTTCATCATATTGCCAGATAGGGAGCCGACGTCTAAGAGTTTCACCCTTGGAAACGGGGAAGAAAGAAATCACGTGTGTAAGGCAAAAATCAAAGCCTCAGTGATTAAAAGCAGTGTAATGTAAATATAGTAAAATCTGTTTTAGTGTAATAATTTTTAGTGAATTTATTTGTGTATTATAAAAGAATACAAAAGTGTATTCAATATGTTACCAGTGTTTAAGGTAAATAATGTGTATGTGTATCAAGAAATGTCATTGTGTGAAATGGGATTAATCAAGATGGCTTAAACACATTAAGTGGGCAAAAATGAAACATCGCTGGAGAATTCGGTCGGTGACCGTAACATCATGTGAGTAACCATTTCATTATGTTACGTGTTGGGGTAGATTTGCGTACAATCCACCTGAGAATGAAAGAATAGGGATGCTTTTGAATAACAAATAACAGAAAAATAGCGCGATCTGAACGATAAAATTGAAAAGTATAAAATAAGTATGTGAAATAAATAAATAAATCCCTTGGGAAAATGTATGAAATAAAATATCAGTGTAATTGATAAATGATTTAATTATGTGAAAGCAAAAGTAATAATAATAATAACAATTATATAAATGAATGAAGATTATGATGAATTATAGAAAAGTAGTAGCTTATGAGCTCTTTTAAAAGAAGTAATACATGTTGTGAACACATGTTATTAAGATAAAGCGATTATTGTCACGGGAGAGGATTAATATAAAATTGAGATGTAGATCAGATGTTGATTTTGAATTATCAGTTCTTTGAAAGGCAACTTGGCAGTAATGTATAAGCGCCATGTAGCGCATTGAAGTAATTTGTCACGCTAGGAAGGCGTTGAACCTAAATATACTTGATAAATTAATTATGAGGGGCAGTTGGTCGTGGTAATTGAACTATGGTAAGTCCTCTAAATAGTAATGTGATCACGAGGCCATGTGTGTAATGTGTTGTAAAAGGGTGCGAAATATTTATTGTATTATGAGCGCGGGTGTAAGGTAAAGAGGCCTGCTATAAGTCGCTAATGTTATTAGTCCTCTATAACTACACAGAGTATACATTGTTCACTTACATCTTCGGCCCTATCTATACCAGCTATTTGTAAACAGGGCAAAATGCTTCTTTGGCATTATTATTACCATGTTAGGAGTGGCCTAACTATCACCTGGCAGTAGGTATAAAATGCACCCGACGTCAGGCTGGGGCGACAGGCTGGTTGGTTTATTCTTCGTCGCAACTGATGGATCATGACAACCTCATCTGTATTGGTAAATGCTAGGACGTCCCCCGGAAGCGACGTGCGTCGGCCTCATCTGACTGCAGGGCATGGAGAGGGCTACTGGATCAAGAGCGGAATCAGAGTTCACCGCTACGTATTGCTACGTTGAACATCGGAACTCTTACAGGACGAAGCCGAGAACTAGCAGATATGTTCAAAAGACGGAAAGTGGACATTGCCTGCATTCAAGAAACTCGCTGGAGAGGACAGAAATCTCGTGAAATAGGAGATGGATACAAGCTCATCTACCATGGGACAAGCAACCGAAATGGGGTTGCTGTTGTTGTTTTTGCCAACTTAAGGGATCAGGTAGCCGAGGTCAATCGACAGTCAGACCGCCTCATGACTGTCATCATAGATATGCCATCTTGTCGCTTACACATCATTAGTGCATATGCCCCACAAACTGGCTGTGATGAGAGTGAGAAAGAAAGGTTTTGGCAAGAACTCCAGGATCTTGTCTTGTTGTGCCCAGAGGAGGAGTTCTTACTCGTATGTGGTGACTTAAATGGACATGTTGGTCAAAATAAGAATGGTTATAGTTGTCATGGTGGAAATGGCTATGGTAGACGAAATGATGACGGATGCCGAGTCCTTAACTTTGCAGAAGCAAACAGCCTTCTCATAAGCAACATTTTCTTTAAGAAGCGCACCAGTCATCTCGTAACATACGCCAGTGGTGACAGCAGAAGCCAGATCGACTTTGTACTGCTACGGCGATGTAACTTCCGAACAGTCTTAGATGTGAAGCTTATACCTTCCGATTGTGTTGCCACCCAACACAAACTACTCATTGCAGACCTGAGGATCAGTAAGCGCAGAATAGGTGGATGTACAAGAGTCTCAACAAAAGTAAAGTGGTGGAAACTACGCGACCAGAAATCAGCATTGGTTAACAGTATAACATTTCCTCTTGTCATTCCAAATTCCATCGACACCACATGGACTGATCTCTGTGAGTCAGTGACTACTGCTGCAGCAGAAACATTGGGTACCACAAAGCCAGGGCGTCGCCTTATTGACAAGCAGACATGGCTATGGACAGATCAGGTACAAGATAAGGTCCGTGATAAGAAGAACGCATATAAAAGCTGGCTTTCTCTAAAGACAGACGTGAGCAGAGAAAGGTACGTCACTGCTAAACGAGAGGCAAAGAAAGCTGTGGCTGAAGCAAGAGCCAACCACTACAACAACCTCTATCTTAACTTGGACACCAAAGATGGTGAAAAGGATATTTACCGTCTGGCCAAAGCCCGAGCAAGAACTGCAAGGGATATTGAACACTATGTGTGCATAAAGAGCAAGGAAGGCCAAAGACTACACAACAAACATGCTATTCTCAAGCGATGGAAAGAGCATTTCGAGGAGATCTCAAACATAGAGTTTCCGCATCCAACAATCCCAGAAGGTGTCCCAACTAGTGGGCCTATCCCCCAAATCACTCCACAGGAAGTTACCACTGCCCTAAAAAGCATGAGAAACCATAAATCTCCTGGGCCAGACAACCTCCCTGCTGACTTCTGGAAACTTCAAGAACTGCAATCTACTGCGATAGATTGGCTTCTTACCTTTTTCAATGCCATATTGGACTCTGGCCACATCCCTATTAACTGGGCTACAAGCATTACAGTACCGATTTTCAAGAACAAAGGAGACCCAGCGGAATGTTCAAACTATCGCCCAGTACGTCTTCTCTCACATACAATGAAGATCTTTGAGAGGATTCTTGATCGACGCCTACGTGCCATCACCGAAATCAGCTCCAACCAGTGCGGGTTTGTCAAGGGGGCTGGAACCGCTGACGCCATCTTCGCAGCACGGTTACTGATAGAGAAGCACAGTGAGAAAAGAAAGCCTCTGCATATTGCCTTTCTTGACCTTGAAAAGGCCTTCGATCGTGTTCCTCATGAGTTGATTTGGTATGCGCTCCGCAACCATGGTGTGCCAGAGTCATTTGTAAATGTGGTCAAGATGTTATACACGAACACAAGCAGTAGAGTTCGTTGTGCTGTTGGCACCTCGGAAAACTTTCCTGTAAATGTCGGCGTCCACCAAGGCTCAGCACTATCACCGTCCCTTTTTGTTCTTGTGATGGACACCATCACTCGTGACCTGCAACGGAATGTTCCTTGGACCCTTCTGTATGCAGATGATATAATGGTTGCAGATGACACCCGAGAAAAACTCCAATATCAAGTTGAAGATTGGAATAACCGACTCTCCCAGTACGGCCTATGTCTGAATGTGAAAAAGACGGAGTATCTGGAGTTAAACCCAAGCGACGGTACCATTCAAGTCGCTGGACAAAATCTAGTCAAGACAGAATGCTTCAGGTACCTTGGATCTCGTCTTCAGAGTGATGGCAACTTCAATGATGAAGTAAGAGCCAGGGTAAACGCAACCTGGTTGCGGTGGAAGGAGGTCACGGGTGTGCTTTGCGACAAGAAAATGCCACTTCGTCTCAAATCGAAAATATATCGGACAGTGGTACGGCCAGTTGCGCTGTTTGGAGTTGAATGTCGACCATCCGACAAAATTTCAGAACGTCGCCTGCACGCCATGGAAATGAGAATGCTCCGTTGGACAATGGGCATCTCCCTTATTGACCATGTCAGAAACGACACAATTCGGGAGCAAATGGGTGTCGCCCCAATTGTGGACAAAATGAGAGAGAAACGGCTCCGATGGTATGGCCATGCCCTGCGTGCAGCGCCTGATACTGTTAATAACTCTGTCCTTCACTTTGAGGTGGAAGGCCTACGGCCCAGAGGACGACCGAAGCAGCGTTGGCAAGACACAATAAATGGTGATTTAAAAATTACCGGCCTAAATCCAGCTGACGCACAAAACCGGACAAAATGGAGGTCAATGACCAAAAAAGCGGACCCTGCACCAGCGGGACAACGCTAGGAAGAAGAAGAAGAAGAAGAAGAAGTATGGGATATGGTTCCCGAGGCAGTTGAAAGAATCGAACCCAGATTCGTCTATGTGAAGCCCCTGAATATTTGTTGTTATATTTAATTATTCTTACCCACCAATGAGGACACTTCATAATTAACAAGATGTTCAGTAAAGAACATATAGCCTACTTTCTCCTAAATGCATGGGTATTGTTATAACTCTTTGTCCTTTTCAAGGAGTATAATTGAATGTTGGTTGTAGTAGCTTGTTGAAATACAACGTGCTATAGGGATATTAAACATGAATATGAGGTGCCCTTTGCTAGTGTTACCTCTGTAAAAAAACATTCAATTCGGTTTCACCGTGTTTGAATTGATCTGGGGAATGGATTTGCACACATACATGGCCGCTATTTGCAAACTATTGGGCTGATGACCTTGTAGTCAGTCATAAGATGCTTTCCACAAAAAGGCATGTTGTTGCAAAATCCGGTAGAGATCAAATTATTAGGATGGTCGAAATTTGATTTAAGCTTTTAACATTTGGGTGGCCGTCATTCCGTTTCCGTCAAGATGGCGGCGATATAAAACATGAGACTGAGGTGCCTTTTGCTAGTGATACCTCTGTACCAAATTTCGTTCAATTCGGTTTCACCGTGTTTGAATTGATAGGGGGAATCGATTTGCACACATACTTGGCCACCATCTGCAAACTATTGGGCTGATGATCTAGCAGTTTGGTCAGAATATGCTTCCCACATAAAGATTTGTTGTTGCAAAATTTGGTAGAGACTAGATTATTAGGTTGGTCGTAATTACATTTTAGCCTTTAACATTTGGGTGGCCGCGATTACGTTTCCCTCAAGATGGCGGTGATATAAAACATGACACTGAGGTGGCCCTTTCTAGTGCTACCTCTGTACCAAATTTCGTTCCATTCGGTTTCACCGTGTTCGAATTAATAGGGGGAATCGATTTTCTCACAAGATGGCCGCCATCCGCAAAATATTAGGCTAATGACCTATTAGTTTGGTCAAAGGATGCTCCCTCCATAATGGTATGTTGATGCAAAATTTGTTAGAGATCGGATGATTAGGTTAATCGTAATTTGATTTAAGCTTTGAATATTTGTATGGCCGCCATTACGTTTCCATCAAGATGGCGACGATATAAAACATGGCACTGAGGTGCCCTTTGCTAGTGCTACCTCTGTACCGAATTTCATTCCATTCGGTTTCACCGTGTTCGAATTAATAGGGGTAATCGATTTTGACACAAAGATGGCCGCCATCCGCAAACTATTAGGCTAATGACCTATTAGATTTGTCAAAAGATGCTTCCTCCTCAAGGGTATGTTGTTGCAAAATTTGGTAGAGATCGGATGATTAGGTTAGTCGTAATTTGATTTAAGCTTTGAACATTTGTGTGGCCGCCATTACGTTTCCGTCAAGATGGCGGTGATATAAAACATGACACTGAGGTACCCTTTGCTAGTGCTACCTCTGTACCAAATGTCATTCCATTCGGTTTCACCGTGTTCGAATTAATAGGGGTAATCGATTTTGACACAAAGATGGCAACCATCCGCAAACTATTAGGCTAATGACCTATTAGATTTGTCAAAAGATGCTTCCTCCTCAAGGGTATGTTGTTGCAAAATTTGGTAGAGATCGGATGATTAGGTTAGTCGTAATTTGATTTAAGCTTTGAACATTTGGGTGGCCGCCATTACGTTTCCGTCAAGATGGCGGCGATATAAAACATGACACTGGGGTGCCCTTTGCTAGTGCTACCTCTGTACCAAATTTCATTCCATTCGGTTTCACCGTGTTCGAATTAATAGGGGCAATCGATTTTCACACAAAGATGGCCGCCATTCGCAAACTATTAGGCTAATGACCTATTAGATTTGTCAAAGGATGCTCCCTCCATAAAGGTATGTTGTTGCAAAATTTGGTAGAGATCGGATGATTAGGTTAGTCGTAATTTGATTTAAGCTTTGAACATTTGTGTGGCCGCCATTACGTTTCTTTCAAGATGGCGGCGATATAAAACATGACACTGGGGTGCCCTTTGCTAGTACTACCTCTGTACCAAATTTCTTTCCATTCGGTTTCACCGTTTTCGAATTAATAGGGGCAATCGATTTTCACACAAAGATGGCCGCCATCCGCACTCTATTAGGCTGATGACCTATTAGTTTGGTCACAGGATGCTGCCCCCATAAAGGTATGTTGTTGCAAAATTTGGTGGAGATCGGATGATTAGGTTAGTTGTAATTTGATTTAAGCTTTGAACATTTGTGTGGCCGCCATTACGTTTCCGTCAAGATGGCGGCGATATAAAACATGACACTGAGGTGTCCTTTGCTAGTGCTACCTTTGTACCAAATTTCGTTCAATTTGCGCTCACCGTGTTCGAATTGATAGGGGGGACAGACATTCAGAGTACACACTCACGCACACACACACACACACACAGAGACTCACACACACACATACCCACACACAGACAGACACACTTTTTTTCGCCCTGTAGTGATCTCATAAGTCTACTTTCATTTCTTGCAAAAATCGAAAGTAGGCTAATAAATGCCGAGTTTAAGAGAATAGGTCTTGTGAACCTAAATATGTTGTTAAAATAAGTAAACTGAAAGCCTTGCTTGTTCAAAGAACTACATTAAGAAACAGCTGTATAAAGCCGAGGGTAGCTTGCCTCTGGTGGGCGAGACTTTGAAGTTCCTGCTCCGTGACAATAAATCACACTAAGTGGCCAAAGCCAGACCCTTGCCCTTGATGTTTTGTGGTAGGCCGTCTGTTTGAAGTTATAGCCCAACAAAGTGTTTTAGAGTTTGTTTTAACGACCCGGTCTTCGAACCGAGGTTCTTTTAGATGAAGATTACCGCTTGCAAGTTCAGATCGTTGCTTTCTTATGAGATAATGGTCTTTTAAGACAGATAATAATAAATCCCTAATGTAATGTTATAATTATGATGTAGTGATTCACGAGTTTAGGGAAGGCAATTAGATTCCGGGAGTGATCTTAATTTTTGACGTGTTCAAGTAGTCTTCTATAACTCGGGAGTACGCAAGTGTTTCCCAATCACTGTAGTGAATTGTTGACTTGAGAGAGAGGTGGTAACATGAGAACATTGTGAAAGCCAAAAAAATTAAGTAAAGGAGTAACAGTACTTTAATAAGAATTATATTTTTTTTATTATAAAATACTCATATAATAGGAAGTGATGTGTGGTAAAAGAATAACACAGTGTATTAAAAAGTATCGAGCCTATTGGAGCTCTTGATTTTATTGAATTTTAAAAGGACACTATATGGAAGTGAAAAGTAATATGAATTTGTTGGTTTATGAGAAACCATTTATTATGATTTAATCTTTGTTTATTATGTATTCCTTGTTCACTCTGAACAAGTATGAATTATGGGTCAGTATTTTATTTGTTTAATTTGTTGTAGCGCCATATATTTGAGTAATTAAATGTTTTATAGTAGGAGTTGATTTTGTTTATTTTTTTGGAAGTGTATCCTCTATTTAATCCAAAATGTGTAGGTCACAGAGTGGGAGAACATACCATAACCCCGATAATCCCGATTTGAGCATTGCTGGCATACTGTGATTTGCATATTTCATGCTGAATGGGCACAGTATTGCGTTATGAACGTCAGAGAGGGCCATCCACGAGTCCGAGGTGCAGTCAACGACGATAGTGATGTTGATCCCATAGCACTGACTTTCTCCTACACTGGAGTGATGACCATTGTATGACTAACGTTGCTGTTGCAGCCCAGCAGTTTGTGCAGGTGGTGTACGGTAAGACTGCTACTGCTGCCAACGTCAGGACTTTGAACATCGCTCCGAACATAATTTCACTCTCGAAACGAATACATTTTAATTTCAACAACGAAATGAAATGTTCCATGCATTTTAAATTCACGTCGGAGGGCGAAACTAAATACCGTTTGGGAATTTTATTTCACGCAGGGAGCGAAATTCAAAGTCTATAACCGAGTTTTATTTCGCGCCGGGAGAGAGTATGTAACAAATTTTATTTCGCACCGGAAGCGAAGTTAAAAGTCTGTATTGAATTTGATTTTGCGCCGCGAGCAAAATTAAAAGTCTGTAATGAATTGTATTTCATTCCGGGAGTGAAATTAAAAGAGTGCAACGAATTTTATTACGCACCGGGAGCGAAATTAAAAGTCTGTATCGAATTTTATTTTGCGCCGCGAGTGAAAATAAAAATCTGTAATATTGTATTTCGCGCCGGGAGCGAAATTAAAAGATTGTTACAATTTATTTATTTTGCGCCGGAAGTGAAATTTATTCAATTGCACAATGTAATTTCGCGTTGCTATTAAGTTTCGCGTAGGTTTTGGTACGTCATTTCGCTTCGAATTAAGTTTCGCTTCGATTTAATTTCCCGCCGGCAATCATTATCATTTCGCTCCCGAGTATCGCGCTCACGGCGAAATTAAAATATATTCGCCCCCACAGCCATGCATTTCGTTTCGCATGCCAGCCCTGATTCAAGGGCATACCACTAAATCCCAGGTGGGATTGCGACTAAGTACTGTACCAAGAAAAAGAAGCCAGGCCCTAAAAAAACCTCTACACACACATAAGATTTTTCCCCCTAGTTTATATTTGAAATTATATATTTCTTTACGCTTGCATTAGAGAATGTGTTAAGTACTGAGCAGTTTTGATTTCACTTTTATTTAACTGTACAAGTTGGATGACTAAACGTCACCCCACAATCTGCAAGCTACATGGCTGAACAGCGGTTGCTTGGTAGGCCAAGGCCCTTCAACGGCTGTCGCACCACGGGTTTAGTGTTGTTTTTTTTTTTACTTCTAATATATAAGTGCAAGAGTACAAGATCACGAACTATTCAGTGACAACTTTTTTCAGAGCAGCAAGTTCGAATTCAAATGGAAACATGCGTTGTGTGGAAAAGTAAGACGTAGCCATTGTGAAAATGGAAAATTGGTCTCCGTAAATACTGACGGCAGTCAAGCACCATGTTCTCTAGGTGCAAGCGTCCTGCATAAATGTCCACTTCCTTTGTACGCTCACATAAAACTAAGAAAAGTCCCAGCAGAGCTTGTGTATTGGCGTATTGAACGAAAGAAAAGGTAAGGAACTGCAACAATGTTTCTTACAGCAGATGTTTATTGCCATTCAGAAATTCCTTCTTATTTTATGATTTTTTTCCTAGGAAACTGTCATCAGTCAAACATCTCTCATTGACTAGTTCAACACCTGTCAATCAACCTACCATTGTGGTTGTACCTGAAGTTCAGTTGTGTCTTGTGTTTCCCAGGGTTTTCCACACTCCCTCCATGTAAATGCCGAGATAGTACCTTACTTGAAGACTCAGGGCACCTGCCCCATCCCTGACTCTAATACAGTAACACACATAGTCAACTACACGGGACTGATGACCAAGATATCCCGAGTCCCTACAAGAACAAGAACAAGAATGTTTGAGGACGTAAGAAAAGTATCTGTACGAACACATTGCGTCAACGTTACATAAGCGTGACATTACTATAATTTTATTGCTCAGATATTGTTCCACGCCTAGGCACTTTTACATGTAACTCGCCGAACTACAATATTCGTCAAATCGGCGTGTTCATCGTTTTCTTTGCGCAAGAGATCTTGTGAAGCCGCGCAGCTACTCCTACCATCCTTTTCAAAACAATTCCCAAACTAATGCTGACGATTCCATTCACCCGATTTTATTTATGAAAATGGATTGGAATCAGGAAATAAATCTCCGTTTTCATATTACCAGGCTTTTTTTTAATATTTTAAGCACACATTTAAAAAAAAGCTAGTAACGTCTTTGTTTTTCACATTTTGGAAAATGCATTGAATTGATATCAATTATATTGCACTCTAGTATACATAGTGGGTTTGACATCGCAAATACGAGCTTCCATTCAAAAGAAAACTTAAAAGATAAAATGTCTCACTTTGGTGCTGCTACGTGGTTTCAGAATTACAAACTAAAAATCGGGACATTTGCCTTAATAGTATCTGGCTGCTGCACAGACTGCTGTGTTGCTTGATGGCGTGTCCCTTCCCCGTGCTGTCCGATCGTGACGTCACAGTTCCCTCTTCATTGCTATGTAAAAGTAGTCAGAGATGTTTCAGCTACGTTATCTGATGTTTGAGTTACTTCCGCAATGCTATATGTGTTTGTAGAATGGGGCCTGTTATGAAGGGCCTCTGATATGGCTGGATATTCAGGGGAAAGTACTGCAGTTTCCATGTCCGTAGTGTTGCTCCCATCAGACTCACCCAGCACCGTGCTGTAGGTTTGTTGTCTGACATGAAGTACTGGGCGATTCCTTCTATTCGGACATTCTATTTGTAAGTGGGAGGTTTCTTTACAATAAAAGCAATACTTAGCTTGTCCTTCATATGTTAACAGAACTTTATAATCATTGACTGTCAAATATGATGGAATGGAGTATTTAAGTTCAATTGTTACAATACGTATGCCATTACTTACAGCAGAAAATTCGTATAGGCCTACTTCATTCCAGCACTCGTTCCGTATGTCCTTGACAACTCCATACGTAGAAAGCACGCGGGAGAGCCTTTCGTTGTTGACTTCGGGAGATAGATTAAACAGACACGCACGCGTTTTGTCAAAGAGTCTGCAGCAGTGATCGTTATCTTTGTGGTGTTACCGCTAACTAGCCGGAAGGATTTAACACCTTCATGTCGAGATAATATGTTTTCATAAAGTAAGGTGGTCACTAATTTAATGTACACTGAATTTTCCCCGTTGTCTAGTTGATTCGCTAGTACTTGATCTCTATTAAGCTTCAGGTCGTTTGCTATCCACCGAGGCCTATGTACTGTATTTCAAGTGGTGTCGGTCTGTTGATCCTTTCTTCAAAAGCGCATTTAATAGTGTTTTTCCGGACATTCGCCGTTTTTACAAGTTCAACAAGAAGTTCCGTGACGAACTAAAGAGCCTAGGCCTTTTCTTAAATTTTAAGATTCATGCCCATGAATAATCTATGTGGAACTATCTAAGTTAATGACGAAATTAAGTTGGTAATATCAAAATTTCTAATTAGTTCGAAATATACCTGGCATAATGTAGCCTAATAGGGCACAACAGTTGGCAGCCCTGGTGACTTAATATATTCTTAGTTCCATCTCTTAACTTACAGAATACAAAATGTTGTTGATGTTCAATGGATAACATGGACGTTACATGCAGTTAGATATTGGATCTATCAGCGCGCGTAAAATCAGGTTGGCAGGAATGTCATGCATGCGTTGGTCAGAAATAATCTGAATAAATATGATCTATTGTTGTGCCAATTTTGGATGAAATCCATTTGTTTGTATAGAAGTTACATGCATTTTAGAATTGAACCTATCATCAGGCTTAGAATCCTGTTAGCAGCATTGGCATAATATTAGTTACTCCAAATTAATCTAGAATGTCAGGTACTATACGTGTGCAAAGTTTAGAGTTGTTGGCTTGCATACTTCTTATATATTGATATTAGGGTAAAAAATAGAGACGGCAATTATCAACAGTTGGCAGCCCTGGTTGCTCTTAAGAATACGCATAGTGATATCCGTTTATGTACACATAGTACATACGAAAATTGGTTGGACTCCAATTGTTAGTATAGAGGTTACATGTATTTACAATTAGTTCCGTGAAGAACTATACAGCCTATTTTCATATATCCTACTTATATTAATTGCCTCTATCTACATACAAAATTTCAGTTTTATTGCTGTAATACAGTAGATTCGTAGATACTGAGAACCGACTAAATATTTCGGATGGTCGCCATGTTGGATTTTATATATGTAGGTCCTAGAGTTATGTACTGTTACATGAATATTATTGTGTACGTGTAGCATTCAAACTTCAATCGCATGATTAGGACACAAGAAGTAACAAGGAGATTTTAAAATTTCCCACAGCTGCCATCTTGTGGTTATGGAAACAATTGAAATAAATTAGATGTCAGTGGATTAACATTCATAAAAGGATTTACTCTACCAAGTTTCACTGCACTCGGATGGTGAAATTGCGGGAAAGGTCCATGTGACTATTTATACTTCGCGTCGCCGCCATGTTGGATTTGTGATCACCAGGTTATTTAAAGTCCTATAGGTGAACTTAAGTTCAAAGCCCCTATGAACATTAAACAAGTAGTTCTGTGAAGAACTATACAGCCTATTTTCATATATCCTACTTATGTTAATTGCCACTATCAACATACACAATTTCAGTTTGATTCCTGTAATAGATTCATAGATATTGAGAACCGACTAAATATTTCGGATGGTCTCCATATTGGATTTTATATATGTAGGTCCTAGAGTTATGTACTGTTAGACTACATGCAGATTATTGTGTACGTGTAGTATTCAAACTTCAATCGCATAATTAGGACACAAGAAGTAACAAGGAGATTTTAAAATTTCGCACAGCTGCCATCTTGAGGTTACGGAAACAATTGAAATAAATTAGATGCCAGTGGATTACCATTCGTATAAGGATTTACTGTACCAAGTTTCACTGCACTCGTATGGTTAAATTGCGAGAAACGTCCATGTGAATATTTATACTTCGCGTTGCCGCCATGCTGGATTTGTGATCACCAGGTTATTTAAAGTCCTATAGGTGAACTTAAGTTCATAGCCCCTATGAACATTAATGAATTCAGTTTGATTGCTATAATACATTCGTAGATATTCAGAGCCGTCTACATATTTCGGATGGTCGCCATGTTGGATTGTTAAATGTATAGGCCATAGAGTCATGTACCATTAAAGGAAAATTACTGCGTAGGTTCATTATTCAAACTTTCACTTCGATCGCATGACTACATCACAAGAAATAAAAACTTAATTTTAAAATTCGCACAGCCGCCATCTTGAGGTTTTGTAAACAATTGAACTAAATTAGATACCAGTGCATTACAATGTGTATAAATATTTCCTGTACCAGATTTCAGTGCGTTTGGAACATTAACTCGCGAGAAAGGTCTATTTAAAATTTTCAAATTCTCTTGGCCGCCATGTTCGTTATGTAGTTAACCGGTTTTTGAAAGTCTTTATCTCCGTACGAAATTTCAGGGAGATACCGCTAATAGTTTCAGAGATATAGAATGCCAGTGAAATATTTCGCACATCCGCCATCTTGTGGTTATGTAAACAAATGAACAAAGTTAGATGTCGGTGAATTACAATGTATATAAACATATACTGTACCACGTTTCATTGCGTTTGGTTGGTTAAATAGCGAGAAACATCTATTTTAAAGTCGCAACTTCGCTCGGCCGCCATGTTGGTTTTGTAGTTACCAGGTTTTCAAAGGTTACAAAGGTGAACTTACAGTAGTTCCCTTTATCACCATACAAAATGTCAGGGTAATATCGGTAATAGTTTCGGAGATATTGAATGCTGGTGAAATATTTCGCACAGACGCCATGTTGGATTGATGAGTCGTAACAAAATTGGAGGGCACGGTCGGGGTCATCCGGAATAGTGCTATGAACTTACCGAGTTTCATTGAAATCGTTCCAGACGTTTAGATTTTATTAGGGGGGGACACACACACGAATCACACACACACACACACGCACACACACACGGAAAAAAGGTGATCTCATAAGCCTATTTTTTCAAAATTGGAAATAGGCTAAAAATCAGTTTGATTGCTATAATAGATTCGTAGATATTCAGAGCCGTCTAAATATTTCGGATGGTCGCCATGTTGGATTGTTAAATATATAGGCCATAGAGTCATGCACCATTAAAGGAAAATTATTGCATAGGTTCATTATTCAAACTTTCACAGTGATCGCATGATTACGACACAAGAAATAAAAACTTAATTTTAAAATTCGCAAAGCCGACATCTTGAGGTTATGTAAACAATTGAACTAAATTAGATACCAGTGTATTACAATGTGTATAAACATTTCCTGTACCAGATTTCATTGCGGTTGGAACATTAAATCGCGAGAAAGGTCTATTTAAAGTTTTCAAATTCGCTTGGCCGTCATGTTCGTTTTGTACTCAACCGGTTTTTGAAAGTCCTACAGATGAACTTCCAGTAGTGCCCTTTATCTCCGTACAAAATTTCAGGGTGATACCGCTAATAGTTTCAGAGATATAGAATGCCGGTGAAATATTTCGCACATCCGCCATCTTGTGGTTATGTAAACAATTGAACCAAGTTAGATGTCGGTGCATTACAATGTGTATAAACATATACTGTACCAAGTTTTATTGCGTTTGGTTGGTTAAATCGCGAGAAACGTCTATTTAAAAGTCGCAAATTTGCGTGGCCGCCATGTTGGTTTTGTGGTTACCAGTTTTTCAAAAGTCACATAGGTGAACTTCTAGTAGTTTCCTTTATCATCGTAAAGAAATTCCAGGCTGATGTCGGGAATAGTTTCGGAGATATTGAATGCTGGTGAAATATTTCGCACAGCCGCCATGTTGGGTTGGGTAGACGTAACAAAATTTGAAGGGCACAGTCGGGGTCGTCCGAAATAGTGTTATGAACTTACCGAGTTTCATTGAAATCGCTCCAGCCGTTTAGAAGTTATTAGGGACACACACACACACACTCCTCACACACACACGCACACACACACGGACAAAAGGTGATCTCATAAGCCTATTTTTTCAAAACTGAAAATAGGCTAAAAAAATTGGTCCTATCAGCAGGCTTAGAATCATGTAGGTAGCACTGACGTATGTTAGTTACTCCAAATTGATCTAGAATGTTCGGTACTATACGTGTGCATTGTTTAAAGGTGTCGGCTTGCATACTTTGTGATATATTAGTATTTGGATAGAAACATAGAGAGAGCATTTATTAAAAATTGGCAGCCCTGGTGGCTCTTACGCTCAGTCATATATGTTTATGTACACATAGTACATACGATCTTGGTTGAAATCAAATTAATAGTGTAGAAGTTATATGAATTCAAAAATTTGACCTATCAGCAGGCTTAGAATCATTTTGGCAACACTCCTTGAAATTAAACTGAAATATTTTATCTATATAGTGCATGTGCCAATTTTGGAATAGCTCCCATGCATACCTTCCATGATCAACATGGAGCTCAAATTTCAATTGCGGTTTTTCTGCAGTTGCTAGCACTGACATCCTTTTCATATATATGGCCTTGAGATATTCAGGTATAGATCTCTACTCATACCAAATTTGGTTTTGAATGCTTCAGTCGTTTAGGAATTGATAGGGGGAGGGGGGGGGGGGGGTGACATACACACACAGACAGAAAGACAGAAGGACAGACAGACATTTGCCCAGATCGATCTCATAAGTCTACTTTTCCTCTTTTTTTGCAAAATGTGAAAAGTAGGCTAAAAATACTATACCCTATCACGTTTAGCACTTCCGAGTATTTATTAACCTCGCGGCTAAACTCAGAACCTAACACGACGTAGGTCGCTAAGTGACACTTCCACTCTTTCTACTCTATGGAGTTCTCCAACGCAAAATGTACGGTATCAAAATGGTGCCATTCTCACTCGATGATGCCGTTTGTAATATACGGTATAAACGATATCCGAATGACCTTATTAGTCCAAATAACGGCATTGGGGGAATATTTTTCGAGAGATGTATTCAAATAACGTTATTTCTAGTGAACACAACCATTTCGTTCCTGCGATAACCGATATCCGAATAACGTTATTAGTCCGAATAACGGTATCGGGGGATTAATTTTCGAGAGATGTATTGAAATAACGTTATTTCTAGTGAGCACTACCATTTCGTTCCTGCGATAACCGATATCCGAATAACGTTATTAGTACGAATAACGATATTGGGGGAATATTTTTGGAGATATCTGTCAAATAACGTTATTTCTAGTGAGCACTACGATTTCGTTCCTGAGATAACCAATATCCGAATAACGTTATTAGTCCTAATAACGGTATTGGGGGAATATATTTCGAGATATGTATTCCGATAACGTTATTTCAGGCGGACTCTACCATTTCGTTCCTGCGTTAACTGATATTCGAATAACGTTATCAGTCCAAATAACGATATTAGGAGTTTTTTTTTCGAGATATGTGTTCCGATAACGTTATTTCAGGTGGGCACTAGTATTTCGTTTCTACGATAACCGATATCCTAAGAACGCTTTTAGTCCGAATAACGGTATTAGGGGATATTTTTCGAGAGCCTTATTCAAATAATGTTATTTCTGTCGGACAATACTATTTCGTTTCTACGATAACCAATATCAGAACGTTATAAGGACCAATAACCTTACCATGCGATACAAATTACGTCCGGATATGAAACGTAACGACCACAATGTTACCAAGACCCATTTTGTTATATAATCTACCCAAACAACCATTTTCGTTATGTTAAGTTATGAAGCCTTGGTAATTTGTCCTTTTGATAAGGACTATAATGAAGACGACTTCTGAACTGGTACATCAAACTTACAAACTAATGGAAAAACAGCTTTTAAAAATCACAGGCGAGGAAGACTGTGGTGTTGCTTAGTAGTATAATGGACATAACATCTAGGTCATTTGCCCTTTTGATGAGGATGATAATGAAGACGACTACTACTGAACGGGTACATCAAACTTACAAACTAATGGAAATACACATTTTAAAAATCACAGGCTTGGTAGACTGTGGTGTTGCTTAGGAGTATAATGGACGTAACATCTAGGTCATTTGCCCTTTTGATGAGAATGATAATGAAGACGACTACTACTGAACGGGTACATCAAACTTACAAACTAATGGAAATACAGATTTTAAAAATCACACGCTAGGTAGAATGTGGTGTTGCTTAGTAGTATAATGGGCGTAACATCTAGGTCATTTGCCCTTTTGATAAGAATTATAATGAAGACAACTATTAACTGGTACATCAAACTTACAAACTAATGGAAAAACAGCTTTTAAAAATCTCAGGCTTGGAAGACTTTGGTGTTGCTTAGTAGTATAATGGACATAACATCTAGGTCATTTGCCCTTTTGATGAGGATGATAATGAAGACGACTACTACTGAACGGGTACATCAAACTTACAAACTAATGGAAATACACATTTTAAAAATCACAGGCTAGGTAGACTGTGGTGTTGCTTAGTAGTATAATGGACGTAACATCTAGGTCATTTGCCCTTTCGATGAGGATGATAATGAAGACGACTACTACTGAACTGGTACATCAAACTTACAAACTAATGGAAATACACATTTTAAAAATCACAGGCTAGGTAGACTGTGGTGTTGCTTAGTAGTACAATGGACGTAACATCTAGGTCATTTGCCCTTTTGATAAGAATTATAATGAAGACGACTATTAAACTGGTACATCAAACTTACAAACTAATGGAAAAACAGCTTTTAAAAATCTCAGGCGTGGAAGACTTTGGTGTTGCTTAGTAGTATAATGGACATAACATCTAGGTCATTTGCCCTTTTGATGAGGATGATAATGAAGACGACTACTACTGAACGGGTACATCAAACTTACAAACTAATGGAAATACACATTTTAAAAATCACAGGCTAGGTAGACTGTGGTGTTGCTTAGTAGTATAATGGACGTAACATCTAGGTCATTTGCCCTTTTGATGAGGATGATAATGAAGACGACTACTACTGAACACATATATCAAACTTACAAACTAATGGAAATACACATTTTAACAAGATGTTCATTAAAGAACATATAGCCTACTTTCTCCTAAATGTATGAGTATAGTTATAACTCGTTGTTATTATCAAAGAGTATAATAGAACTATTCTTTGTTGAAGACCTAGAAACGATTTACCTCTACCAAACGCCACAACCTAGATAAAAACTGCTACCATCATTGAAGAAAGAAAGAAAGAAAGAAAGAAAGAAAGAAAGAAAGAAAGATAAGAAGTATATCAAGAATGTTATGGATCTGGAGACATAATCGACCGGACTGGCTGCGTGGCTCAGCGGTAACGTTCTCGCTTGCTGGGCCCTAGGTTGCAGGTTCGTATCCTGGCGCAGTCAGCTGGCATTTGAGGGTGCACAAATGCGAGGGAGCCGTGTCAGTACATTTACTGGCACGTTAAAGATCCCCTTCGGGCCAAAATTCCGGCGCAGTCAGCTGGCATTTGAGGGTGCACAAATGCGAGGGAGCCGTGTCAGTACATTTACTGGCACGTTAAAGATCCCCTTCGGGCCAAAATTCCGGCACCCCGGTGTCTCTAAAAGCAGCAGTAGTTAAAAGGGATGTAAAACCAATAACATTATTATTATTATTATTATTATTATTATTATTATTATTATTATTATTATTATTATTATTATTACATATACGACCTGCCGTGGGCAACATCCAACTTTGAGTTGAGGCATGTTTTTACACGTCTGGTTGTGCATGGCTTTCACAACCCTAATTGAATTAACAAATCTTTCCATGGCCCTACAGAGACGTGTGTATACAAACTATGTGGATATTTTCGATTGCTATTTGCCTGAAATAAAACTAACACCAACGGCTTCAATTCAGTTACTATGTGAAATCGTTTTGTTCTTTACTTCAAATAACATTTTCAAGTAACGCAAAATAGGCTGTTACAAACCCTTTAAAATAAAAAGTAAAAATGTATCGTAGTATCATCTTGTCATTCTTCAAATTCGATGCGCATAGAATGCCAATGGTAATCAATGGAGCCCCACGTAGACTAGTCGTGACATCTAGTGATGAAATATCGAACAATATAATCCTAACAGAGCGAGTGCATTCTAGCGGCCAGAAGAAGAAATTTTCAATAAAATCTGGAAGTTAATAAGTACCTTTTTGGCAGCTAGATGTCTCGAGTAAATCTGCTGGCGAATTATGTTTTAATTAAATATATATTTTACACCATAAGATGCACAATATAACGCTTAATTTTAAAACATCTGAGTCATTACAAAACAATAAACATATAACATTTCAAGCAAAAAACCTAACTCCGATCGGGTTTGAACCATAGGCATTTGAGCGATAGGCTAACGCTCTACCACTGAGCTAATTGTGTCAACGAATATCGTTCTATATAAAATGACTTACATAGAACTTGTTAGCAAATAATGATTTATACTAAACGATTTCATCACTGGAGTATATTATTTATATATAAAGCATTTCATACAAAGTTTATTTATTTTGTATCAGTACGCTATATTGCATGCAATACTCAAATTAGTGAAATATAAGTCAGGCACAAGATATCCGCTGCCATCTTGTCTTATTACTGAATCAGCTCAGCTTTTTAAAATCACGTCTGCACTATAGTATTACAAAATAAACTTTTAATTTCGAACGTGCCTCTTCCTTTAGAACAGTTAAAAAGATTCTCGGCTCGATAATGGGAACTGGTGGGTCCCATGATATGGATTATAAAGTTTGCATAATTCGCACGGCCGCCATCCTGAAATGGTATGGCGGACGACCTTGTAGTTTGGACACAAGACGCATCCTATACGAAGGTATGTTGTCACGAAATTTGGTAGAGATCGGATGATTTGGTTAGTCGTTATTTGATTTTACGTTTTGAACGTTTGAGTGGCCGCCATTCAGTTTTAGTAAAGATGGCGGCGATATAAAACATGACACTGAGGTGTCCTTTGCTAGTGCTACCTTTGTACCAAATTTCGTTCAATTCGCATTCACCGTGTTCGAATTGATAGGGGGGGACAGACATTCAGAGTACACACACTCACACACACAGACACACACACAGACTCACACACACACATACACACACACAGACTCACACACACACATACACACACACAGACAGACACACTTTTTTCGCCCTGTGTTGATCTCATAAGTCTACTTTCATTTTTTGCAAAAATCGAAAGTAGGCTAAAAATCGCTAGGTAGACTGTGGTGTTGCTTAGTAGTATAATGGACGTAACATCTAGGTCATTTGCCCTTTTGATGAGGATGATAATGAAGATGACTACTACTGAACGGGTATATCAAACTTACAAACTAATTGAAATACATATTTTAAAAATCGCTAGGTAGACTGTGGTGTTGCTCAGGAGTATAATGGACATAACATCTAGGTCATTTGCCCTTTTGATGAGGATGATAATGAAGACGACTGATACTGAACGGGTATATCAAACTTACAAACTAATGGAAATACATATTTTAAAAATCACAGGCTAGGTAGACTGTGGCGTTTCTTAGTAGTATATTGGACGTAACATCTAGGTCATTTGCCCTTTTGATGAGGATGATAATGAAGACGACTACTACTGAACGGGTATATCAAACTTACAATATAATGGAAATACATATTTTAAAAATCACAGGATAGGTAGACTGTGGTGTTGCTTAGTAGTATAATGGTCGTAACATCTAGGTCATTTGCCCTTTTGATGAGGATTATAATGAAGACGACTGATACTGAACGGGTATATCAAACTTACAAACTAATGGAAATACATATTTTAAAAATCACAGGCTAGGTAGACTGTGGTGTTTCTTAGTAGTATATTGGACGTAACATCTAGGTCATTTGCCCTTTTGATGAGGATGATAATGAAGACGACTACTACTGAACGGGTATATCAAACTTACAATCTAATGAAGTACACATTTTAAAAATCACAGGCGATGAAAACTGTGGTGTTGCTTAGTATTATAATGGACGTAACATCTAGGTCATTTGCCCTTTTGGCGAGGATGATAATGAAAACTACTGTTGTTTTGACACGACAAACTAACAGACTACCGTGATAGAAATATTTCAAAATTCACAGGCGATGAAGACTTATTGTGTGTGGTGATTAGTGGTATAATGGGCGTAACATCTAGGTCATTTGCCCTTATGATGATAATAATAAGGTAATGAAAAATGACTACTAAACGAACATGGTGTAATTTTAAATCTGATATAGGTAATTCAGATTTTTACCTTCGATGTCTTCCAAAGTCTGAACCTTATTTTCTGGCTTAGGCCTATACTCGAAGCGTCTAGTGAAAGAGCTTTTGAAGTACTGCTCGGGTCCAAGCTGCACGAACCTGAGAATATCGCAGTTGATGACGATATATTATTACAGACGTTCGGGGGGGGGGGGGTCCCGGTCCTATACATTGACCGGTGAATCACTCACTCTTTCGTAACACTACAGTGGTTTGAGCAAAGGCCCTGTATGAACGTCAGCATAGTCAGCAATGCGGCGGCCTCCGGACAGTCCTCTCATGTCACCACGCGATGAATCAGCAAGCTATAATCACACCTGCCCCCTCCTCCAACCCTCCATCCCCCAGGATCTCACAACTTGTGGGACGTGGGTTTGCGACCACGGGACCCCAGCTGAGTCCGGCATTGCTTCTACTTACTGGTGCCGGGCTCAGTTCTCTTTCCAGTCAGCCTCCCTTGGTCAAACTCTTGTTCTCTTCCGACCCCGATGGTATCAGGGTATCCGAGGTCTAGCGACTCTTTCACTTTCCCGCCTTAATTGGCCCTTGTCTAATCATTCCTGATAGCCTCATTCTTCGAGGTGTCAGCCTTCTTTTTCCTTTCTTAATATCTCATGTCTTTTGCTCAAGGCCCTCAAGGAGGCAGGGTGTGTGCAGCTCCACCACTTCTGGTGCACCCTGGATAGTGCTACATCCTCAAGGGCTCATGGCTGGTGAGTTCGGGAGCTGGCAACCCTGAGGGTTTCCTGAGCTGGGTCCAGTTTTACCCCTTTTTTCCATTGCCTTAGGGACGGACCCTGTCCTCTTTCCCTTTCCTATCTGCATTTCGTGGCTCTCCTTCCTTCCAAGTCCTCAATGCTCATTTATCTAGGGTTGAGGGCATTTCATTTCCTCCTGTCTTTTATTTCCCTTCTCCTTTCTTTTGTCCTTATCTTCTTCTAGCCCGTAAGTTTTGTAGTTAGTTTTAGTATTAGTTTCATTTTCACGATCCCCCAAAGCCATTAGGGGCGATAACCTCGATGTTTGTCCCCTTTTAAACAACCATTATCATCATCATCATCATCATTACAACTGGCATTGTGCAATTGGGTTACTGTGGCATTTAAAACTTCCTGTTAAGTCCCACACCCTCTTGCGTTACATACATAATTTGTAGCTAGAAACTTTCCCTGGAATCCACACAACAACTGACCCAAGTATCATCGCAAACTGATTAATGGTATATGAACGCATAGGAGACATACATACACTACAACTATTGAATTGGCACGTCAAACTTACAAACTAACGTAATAGTAATAATGAATCACAGTCGAGCAAGACAAAATTTGGTTGAGATGGGTGAAACGGTGTAGATTTTTAGCAAAGGGCCTAAATGCAGGGCCCAAATTTTCAAGTAGAGAGGGTTACTCGTCGGGTTCCAAAGGGTATGTATGTAAAATTTGGTTGAGATGGGTGAAATGGTGTAGATTTTTACCAAAGGGCCTAAATGCAGGGAAAGGAGTGGTCTGCCCAAAATTAAAATTAAATGCAGGGAAAGGAGTGGTCTGCCCAAAATTTCAAGTAGACAGGGTTACTCGTTGGGTTCCAAAGGGTAAGTATGTAAAATTTGGTTGAGATGGGTGAAACGGTGTAGATTTTTCTCAAACGGCCTAAATGCAGGTAATGGAGTGGTCTGACCGAAATTTTAAGTAGACAGTGTTACTCGTCGGGTTCCAAAGGGTAAGTGTGTAAAAATTGGTTGAGATGGGTGAGACGGTGTAGATTTTTGCCAAAGGGCCTAAATGCAGGGAATGGAGTGGTCCGTCCAAAATTTCAAGTGGACAGTGTTACTCGCAGGGTACCAAAGGGTAACTATCCGAATGTTGGTTCAGATCGGTGAAACGGTGTATTTTTGTGTCAAAGGGCCTAAATGCAGGGAATGGGGTGGTCTGTCCGAAATTTTAAGTGGACAGTGTTACTCGCAGTGTTTCAAAGGGTGAGTATACACATTTTGGTTCAAATCGGTGAAACAGTGTAGATTTGTGACAAAGGGCCTCAATGCAGGGGATGGAGTAGCCTCTCCGCAATTTCAAGCAGACATTGTTAGTCGCAGTGTTCCAAAGGGTAAATATACAAATTTTGGTTCAGATCGGTGACGGTGTGGATTTGTGCCAAAGGGCCTGAATGAAGGGAATGGAGTGGTCTGCCTGCAATTTCAAGCAGACAGTGTTACTCGCAGGGTACCAAAGGGTACGAATACGAATTTTGGTTCTGATCGGTGAAACGGTGTAGATTTGGACGAAAGGGCCTAAATGCAGGGAAAGGAGTGGTCTGTCCGAAATTTTAAGTGGACAGTGTTACTCGCAGGGTTCCAAAGGGTAAGTATACACATGTTGGTTCAGATCGGTGAAACGGTGTAGATTTGGACCAAGGGCCTAAATGCAGGGAATGGGGTGGTCTGTCCGAAATTTTAAGTGGACATGGTTACCCGCAGGGTTCCAAAGGATAAGTATACAAATTTTGGTTCAGATCGGTGAAACGGTGTAGATTTGTGCCAAAGGGCCTAAATGCAGGGAATAGGGTGGTCTGTCCGAAATTTTAAGTGGACAGTTTTACTCGCAGGGTTCCAAAGGGTAAGTATACACATGTTGGTTCAGATCGGTGAAACGGTGTAGATTTGGACCAAAGGGCCTAAATGCAGGGAATGGGGTGGTCTGTCCGAAATTTTAAGTGGACATGGTTACCCGCAGGGTTCCAAAGGGTAAGTATACAAATTTTGGTTCAGATCGGTGAAACTGTGTAGATTTGTATACATAACAGTCAGACAGACAGACAGACAAACAGACAAACTTTGTGCTTTATATATAGATGGGAGAAAGGAAAAATTACCTCCCCTCTCCACTTAACATGTACCTGTCAGCTTGATGACGTCACTGATTCACGACTTCTGCTGTAGTTACTTATCGCAGCCCTGTAACGAGACTGCCCACCCACAATGCAACTCGGCAAACTATCAGACACATAGTGACTGAATATTCAATGAAGCTGTTCTTTTGCAGTGTTACTTATACAAAATTGTCATGTGTAGCTCTTCAGTCGATCAACACGATTGTGCCCAATGAATGGGCGGAGTAATAATAATAATATCGTATGGCCTAGGGTGCCGTTATTTGACACCCAGAGGGTAGCTTGCGTGTCAAATTTCGTTGTTCCTTGAAGCACTATGAAAGTCAAGGAGGTTAGATATCTAAGCTCCTTGAACACTATAGCGCTTTCTAGTAGAGAAATTAGGAACTTTGTGTTGGCGGAAACTCCCGAGAATAATTTTGCCTACTGAATTCAAATGGGTTCTTTGACATGCCAACATCGTATGACATGGTGTCGTAATTTTTGCCGCCTTCCAAAATCACTTACCACGGCCAGGAGCGCGTCCTGCAATCTTGGGGTTAGTAAACCGACACGTTGGCCACTCACCCACCGTGGCAAGCAATGGGCGGGATACAATATATATATAGTCTATATGTAAATACACTCCTGGAAAACATTGCATGTATTAATTAGATTATCACAAATAATGGGGCAATTTATATCTTGTACCCAGCCAATTCATTGGGCACAATCGTTTTGACCGACTGAAGGGCTACAAATGAGAATGAATATTCAATACCATGGAGATACGGATGGTATCAGTAGATAGAACAACTCAATTATAAATGTTAATGTAGCAATTATACCATAAAAGATAAGACCACGGCAACCATTTTCTCGATCCTGCATTGCACTCTCTACAAGTTTAAAAACTGCCAAGAACTTGCTTAATAACTTGAAGAATTTTGTATTTTGAATAGATTCTACTCTATTAATGAGTTGAGCCACTCTTATGGGCGCAAGCTTGAGATCGGCTTTCATTTTTATCAAGTCCAGAAATCATTGCCTTCTTGAGCAGCTGAACAATTCATGGCCATAACATTTCACAAAAGTTTCCATAGGGTGGTTAGACTGTAATTATTTACGTCATAGTGTAACTGTTCCAGGTTACAATAGTTCACTCCAACCTGCAACTCTGAGACTTGGGTACAAGTCAAGTTAGGCTATCATGGTTCATATCATTTTTATTTTGTGTCCATCATTCATACCCATCGTTTTAGTTTATAGGGCTGTAGTTATTAAGTATATAATTGTGTATTACAAGGATTCCGTCTAGGGACTTTTATTTCATTGAAAGAAAATGTCATCACATGTACAAGCTTTGTGTATGCCAGTACCAGGATATGTGGCAATACGGAAGTTCCAATCCAAATTTAGGATTTCTTTGGATAGTGAAGTTTTGCTGTTGGCCAAGATCAGTGACAGAGGTCATATTGCAAGTTTATTTCATGGATTTATTAAGAGGTCGAGATTGTTCTCAAGTAATTGTCTGGATTGGAGGTTATAATTCTTAGATGACGCGGGTGATGGCAAGCCAGTAGAGACTTCACTTGATTATGAGTTCCTGAAGTGAACGGTTGTATTCTTTGGTTGTATTACGAAGTCATCCGGACTAGCCTAGAGTATACTTGATTGCGTGGTTCTGAACTGAACGGTTGTGAGATAACGTCATTAGGACTAGCCGAGAGTGAATTAGATATGATGTAAGTACCATTGTGCTCGCGGTATAAGTAATTCCTGTATCAAACCAGTAATTATATTCGTTTCTAGGAAGTTTTGTAACCACACATACCTTTGTTAGGTTACGGCATGCGGTCAGCAACAAGCAGTATTATTACCGCGGTAGTATGTGTACCACTGGTAAATACTGTATATAACTAATATTGGACGGACACGTGTAAGGATTTTACGGTTATGTTATATAAAGTATCTGTACTAAATGCATTTGGAGACACTGCTAGATATATATCCGTGTGAGCATAGTATGCAATAACAGTCAGAAATTGAAAGCTACACGAAATTATAATCCTTCGAGAAAAGCCAAGACGATCTACAAGAATCTTCTGTTACGTGAGTAGCCTACACCTGTCGCCAAAGCCCAGTTATTCTATACCGGTCGCATGTATCGTCAATACCAAAGGAACATGATAGCCAGTGTAAATAGTTTGTGTAAGGCGAGAATCCTTGTCAGTTCATATCTAATACAATCTTTTCTTACAATCAATCATAAGTTTATTCAGATTTACTGCTGGTAGTTAGATTCCCATATTAATATCTGTTGTGCTAACCTAGTGAGCTAACACCCAATCACCTGACACATATATATAAATGTTTCTCCATAGGAGAGAAGTTACTCTGTTTGTCCAAGTGGACAAGGTAAGTTACAAATGGTTGTCCAAGTGGGACAGATAACTTACAGTAGGTATAAAAGAATACTCATTGGCCTGGAGAGAGTAATCATCCTTTGTAAAACGCAGATCTCCGTATACCATCTTTATAAGCTATTTGACCATACTTCGAAATCGGTCGAGTTACATGATGCACTCGACTTCGTTCTTTTTGTTATGGCTTATATTTAGGAAAACAGTAAGGTGAAACACCACTTGCTAGCTTTATAAAACTCTACGGAACTGCACAATTCTGTTATTTTTCTCTTTATTGGCTAGGTATTTTCATAAACAGAGAAAAAGTTAAGCAGAACGCACAATTGCACATTAAAATCAGCGTTTTGTTTACGATATTATCACCATTCCTCATGATGTAGCGGCAAACATTCTTAGCTGTCGCCCCGGAGGTCCGGGTTCGATTCCTGGCTCTGCCAAGAAATTTGAGTGTTGGAACGGGGTATACTCAGCCTCGTGAGGCAAGACTGTAAAGAGGAGGGTTCGCTTCCCATCTAAGCCATCTTGGAAGTGGTTTTCCGTGACTTCCTTCACTTCAGGTAAATGCTGGGATGGTTCCTCACTCAATGCCACGGCCGCCTCCTCCCCAATCCTCATCTGAATTGCAAATGTATTTATTTATTAGGTAATCGTATGGATTTTAGTGCCGGGAGTGTCCGAGGACAAGTTCAGCTCGCCAGAGGCTGTAGCTGCTTCAAGCGGACACCCATAGGGTGAGCTACAAGTTCCGTTCAATTTCAAGTAGTTCCAACTTTCGCTACCAGATGTCACTGATACCTCGTGGTGAACATTGGAACTTTGATAGAGCGTTCCAAACAAATCTAACTTAGAAATTTAGCTTCACACAAGTTAAGTCTGTGGAAGGATCGTTTACATGCCATAAATCTATGACATGGGACCGCTGGCTTTACTTCCCCTCCGAAGGAAGGCATACTGAAGGATTTTAACGCTCTTAAAAATCCGATGACATCGGCCGGGTTTGAACCCGCTATCTTGGGCACAGCGGTTCAGCATGCTACCAACTACGACACCGAAACCGCTTGAATTACAAATACAGTAGGCCTGCTCATACTAATGCAGCTATCACAATAACACAGGGCCATTAATGCCGTGAAAATTCAAATAATGAGTTTGTGTTGGTCTCACGCCGAGGGCTGATATGCCAGTCTCTGGTCCTCGCTCTCTGCAGTAAATTAACCTCAGCGTGTAAATAACACCTCAGCCTCTGGGAGTCTACTTTCCTGGCTCATGGATATTCATATTCTTGGATGAGTCACGATAAGTTAACTGGGGACATATTACGTGCCTCGGGTGTCGCAGGATTAACTAGCAGTTCCCACCATGCCTGAACTCCTTTACAAGCTAACTTAATACAGCGTTTTTCGAGCCGTGGGTCATAGGTGGTCCTCAAAATTAAATATTCAACTTGTTTAGTGATATGTAGCATTAGTCCGAGAAAAACGGGAATAAATTAAATCAAGTCCGTTGAGTAAGACTTGAAAACGATACCATAGTGGGGACTCGAACCCAAATCTCCTCCATTCTAGGCAGGCGCATTTAACCGATTACACAATCACGACCTCACCACGATGACTCATTTCCAAACCTTAGATGAAGAAATCAAGTCACTATTACTGATCACACTTCAGTATCGAGAACCTCCAAGGAACGACATTTTCACTGTAGGCCATTTTTAGTGTAAACTTATCTTGAACACATGAAACTGTTCTTAGCCTATTTTCAGTTTTCGTTTACGAAAAAATAGTCTTATGAGATCACCTTTTGTCCGCGCGCGCGTATGTGTGTGTGTATGTCTGTGTGTGCCCCCCCCCCCCCTCCCCACTCCCTCTCCGTAATAAAATCTGAACTACTGGAGAGATGACAATGAAACTAGGTAAGGTCATAGTACTATTTTGTCCGTGCCCTTTAAATTTTATTGCGTTTCACCCATCTAACATGGTGGCTGTGCGAAATATTTCACCTACATTCTAAAGCATATCTCCGAAGGGGAGCGTGATGGTGCAGTGGCTTAGCTGCTCGTCTTTCACCCGGACGACTGGAGTTTGAATCCCGATGACTGCAGGGTGGAATTTTCACCAGAAGAATTACGTGGCGTCAGGAAGGCCATCCGGTCTCATATCCCCGGCCAATACCAAAAAAAATGAGCCTGGTTGGCTCCGGCGACTCCATTAATTGGGATAAGCCGAAGAAAGTTTATTTTATTTTATTTTATATCTCCGAAACTATTGCAGATATCACCCTAAAACTTTGTATGGAGAAAGAGGGCACTACTAGAAGTTCACCCTTGTGACTTTCGAAAACCTGTGTACAAAATAACTTGGCAGCCAAGCGAAGTTGAAACATTTAAATAGACTTTTCACGCGATTGAACCACCCGAGTGCAGTAAAACATGGTATAGTAAATGTTTATGAACATTGTAATGCACTGACATCTAATTTAGTTCAATTGTTTACATAACCTCAAAATGTGCGAAATTTTAAAGTTAAGTTTTTATTTTTGTGTCGTTAACATGCGATCGAAGTCAGCGATTAAATAATGAGCCTACGCAATAATCGTCATCTAACAGTACATAACTCTATGGCCTATTATATAAAAATCCAACATGGCGACCATCAAAAATATTTAGACGGTTCTCAATGTCTACTAATCTATGACAGCAATCAAACAGAAATTTTGTATATCGATAAAGGCTATGAACATAAGTAAGTACCTATGAGACTTTCATTAACCTGGTGAGCACAAATCCAACATGGCGGCGACGCGAAATTTAAATATTTAAATGGACGTTTCTCGCGATTTAACCATACAAGCGCAGTGAAACTTGGTACGGTAAATGTTTATAGAAATTTCAATCGTTTTCATAACCACAAGATGGCGACTGTACGAAATTTTATATTCTCGTTGTTTTATTTCTTGTGTCCTAATCATGAGATTGAAGTTTGAATAATACACCTACGAAATAATCTTCGTGCAATAGTGCATAACTCTATGGTCTACATATATAAAAATACAACATGGTGACCATCCAAAAAATTTAGATGGTTCTCGATATCTACGAATCTATTTCATCAATCAAACTGAAATGTTGTATGTTGATAGAGGCAATTAAAACAGCAATAACTAACATAATTAGGATATATGAAAATAGGCTATTTAGTTCTTCACAGAACTACTTGTTAAAATTCACATGCGTATCACTAGAAAATTGGGACAGAGGCCTCTGATATTCTGCCGCTTAAAACAACATTACTACCTCACTAAAAGGTTTATTTATTTAGTTATTTAGTTTAGATCGTAGAGAGCAGCGTGACGACAATGCAGGCCAAGCAAGCACCTCTGTCTGGCATGACCGTTAGTTTGAGTACGGACACCAACTCGTACCTACCCATGATTAAGGCTGCTGCAATGTCGGCCGAAACGTCGGGAAATAATCACCGATATACGACGCGGCTCCATCCTGTAAGCCTAGATGATAAACTAGTTATTTAGTTATTCATTTATTTATTTATTATAAATCATGATTTATTTTTCTACCAGCCCAGTACTTCTTCATACTGTCGGATCGCAGTTCTTATTTCTTCGTCTAAAATCACCCTTCCTATTATTCGTTTGTTGATCTTAGTTGTTGTTGATTGATTGAGGGGGTTTGTGACACCGTGCGCCGTGATCTTGCAGTCCCGTGAACTTGGGTGTGTGTGTGTGAGAGGGAGAAGTTTGTCTGATAACATGTGTTATTGTGATGGCTATATTAGTGTTTGTATTTGTAATTCAAATGTGGATGGGGAAGGAGGTGGCTGTGGCCTTAAGTTAGGAACTATCCCGGCATTTCAACGACGATCTTAGTTCGTAGTGTGGAGTTACCTCGGAGGTTAGCCTGTTTTGATTTTTTAGATTCTCTCATTTCCATTATCCATCTAATATTGCTCTTACTGTTCCTATTGTTCTATTATTCTCCAACTAATTCTGCGTTCTTTATCCTCATTAAATTTCCAAAGAACTATATGCGTATTTTCCTAATTTTGTGCTCATTACCGTTCCCATTTCCATTAGAAGCTAGCCCCCAATATCCATGCACTTGACATTGTTTGTTTATGCATATTATGAACACTCCTCTTTCTACTTCGAGTATTTTGTCTATTCCATCAGTGTTGATAGGCTTGAAGATGGTTTCTCTGGCATATGTAATTTCTGGTTGTGTGACTGTTTTGTAATGCTTTAATTTCGTAGCTATTGAAAGGCTTTTGTAGTTGTTGTTGTTGTTGTTGTTATATGTGCTCTTGGTGATGTATTGTGCTTTAGCCAATTTATTTATGCTGTTATGCCACTTTGACGTTATGTTAAGGTTATTTGTCTTATTGCTGACAACCACCAGATCCCGCCTGGTGTGTGCTAGTTCGGTCCTAAAACAACTTGTAGGCCTAGGCATTGTTCCCAAGAACACTCTCGGAACTTTCTTTGCTCTTAGAAGCTGAAACGTAACAGCCAACTCTTGATGCAAGATATTAATAATACTGCATCATGCCTTTGTTTGTGCTCAATCGCGAGGAAATGCTTACATGCAGATGTAATATGCTGTATTGCTTCTAACCCTTGAGAACCAAAGCGGCACAATATCTTTTACAATGAGCTTGAGGTAGTTCCTTGTAGGGACGACTTAATCTTGAATTGCAAGCATACAACATTCAGTTTCTGGAAAAATCTGTCCTGAAATGAGCCAGTAGTTTGATCCTGTTATATCGAGATTTGCTCGACTCACCTCATTTGGATGTCTTCCGTGCAGAGCTTTAGCTTTCCATGCTACCATCTTCTGAAGGTTGGTATGTAGGTGATGTTGGATCTCTTCTTGACACAAGACAGAGTCAAAGGCCTTCTTGTAATCGATGTACGCCATATGAAGGTTTCGGTGATTCAAGTCTGCCTGGTCACACACAACTGAGTCAATTATTAGATGTTCTTTGCACCCTTATGAATATCTTTTACAACCTGTCCGCCTCACTAATGCCTCCGTGCAGTAGGCTACAGATGATCCCGCTTCTGCATAGAAGTACTCCCTAAAGCTGTCTATCTGCCGTTTCATCTGGTTATCAGTATCCACAAACCCACGTTCACTTAGGTTTTTGGGTAGAGGCATTCGCTCTATCGAATAACTTGGTGGCACTCCCTTCCTTTTGTGAGCATCGTTCTCATTTTAGCTCAAGACCTTCGATGCCGTTTTTAAACCATTTGAGTATGTCAATAGGGTACGTTAACTTAGCACAGTGACAGTATACGTGTTAACAACTTTCACAAGGTGGTTGCTCTTCAAATTTGTTTTTGTCGCAATCTTTTAACAAATTCACAGGGCAGCCTAGCTTAGTTTACTCCTAGATATTGTAACTGTTTTCCTTGCTCCACGTTGAGCGTACAAGTGAAACGGTTTCTATTGCCCTCACTGTTGCGTGACAAATGTAAGGGTTTCTTACTAGCTCTGCCTTGCACTTTGAAATATTTACTCTGCCTTGGATATGTTGTTTTAATGGGCGCCAAGACCTCAACGCTATGTTGAAATCTAAATGTATATTTAACAACACCTAGCTCTGGTAGAACACCTTCAAGAATCTTTTCACTCAGATCGTGGTATGATTTGATCATTAACCCAACAAACAATTGTATCAGGAGAAGGAATTGGTTTATATCTAATTCTACCTACTGAAAGCAAAGATTGCATGGTTAAAAGAAATGAATTTATTATATAAAACAAGTTTTGCAAAATAAATTAATAATAATAATAATAATAAGTTTGAATTTTAATTGGAGCGTTGCGATTTGAATATTACCGGTAGAAAATTACGTGAAAACGGAGTCGGATAAATTACTGATTTTACTCTTAGTCCCGAGCTATGAAGTTACTGAAATACTGAAAATGAAAAATAGACGAGAGATTACGTAGTTCTGAGTCATTCGCGCTTACCACTGGAAATTGCCGAAGCATTCCCCTCGTACTGGATGTTGAAGAGAGCTTCACACAGCCTACTGGACGTCGTCATCTTCTTCGTTAGTTGATGAGATACTTGTAGATATGATAACTTTATGGTCCGAACATCGGAGCCAATCACACGTACAACCACACTGGTTAAGTTTTACAAAGATAGTCGCCTAGCCTCCACGGCGCGCAACCATATATGCACTCGTCACATCCTCTCTCACTAGCCGTCTTCTCCTCGCCCGCTCTTCTCTGATTGGCTGAGCAACCACGCGATCCTCCCCACCTCAGGGTCATTACACTCGGCGCGAGGATGAAGTCGATTACCGTTCCAGACTATTTCGCCTTTTCTTGAAGCAGCAACCCAGGCTTGCGTCATGCTTCTTGACAAGAATAAGCCTGTAGCCGAATTCCCCGTGACTCATCTCTCTCATAATACCCTAACAGACAAAACTCCGTAAAATTCCGTAATCGTATAATTTTCTTACGATAATGTTGTTCGTAGTAATTTGCTTGATAGTGTTTTCTATAACATAGAAAACCTATCTGATTACTTATAATTTTATAAAAAATGCTCCAAAGAAATACCTTAATAATAATAATAAGTTAATAATAATAATAAGTTACATGAAAACTTCTCTTGGCTGAACAATTTGCCGCGTAAATAAATATAGAATGGCTTCCTACTGACTTATGCCAGTGGCGACAAATCCCCTCGAAAAACACGTTACATATTCGCCTCGGATCATCGGATGATTTACCGTGACGACGGTCCATTATCCGATTATCCCAGACACGTTAATAAATCCCCATCCAAAATACATATTACATAAATGAAATCACCCTAAATTACATATATATATACTCATATTTTCTTTACGCACTTTGCGTCAAAGTTTGTTGTCACTATGGATTGCACTTTGCAACCAGTCCAATGTTTTTCATACAGAATAATGTTCCACGGATATTTCCGCCTCTCAAATTTCTCTATGTTGGGAAAATAGACATAAATAATGTGTGAGCACTGTGTATTTATGATGTCACATCACACGCATCAAGGTGTTCTGATATATGTATCACCACAGAACTTCCTAATTTCACTGGAGGTCCCTTCCTTATGGTGAAATTTAATCTCACTTATCACTGAGCACACGATCACACTATTGTGGCAGCGCATCGTGACCATAATACTTAATCTCTCTTTATATAAGACGAAATTAATATTGACTTCTGAAAAAAACAGTAAGTGCGCATTACATATAACACCAAATATTTCTGTGCCATAATCGCCATTCTATATCCCGTAGACCAAATTCTACTTAATACTAGTTCTCAACTCAGACCAGTTCTCCTCACTCAAATAATACCTTTGTACAAATTACCTTAAAGTACACACTTACAAATCTTACATGGCGAGGCCGTAAACAGAAATCACGTGTGCTGTTATGTATGAGTTTCATGAAGGACTGTCTCGCCTTCTGATGGCCCATCTTTTGTCTCGTGGACGCCTTAAGCAAAAATACCCTGTTCAAGCGCTCACCCATCTCTAGGAGATTAATGGGAATTCACCAGTGCTACCAAATTCTGGCCTTGGTGTATCGAGACATTTTAGTGCTCAAGAGCATCCGACAATCCCGTCATACTTCCCTGTACCTTAAAAACACTCAATTACTTACATACTACCCCCCTGTGTGACTTCTGATACGCCTGCCTGGAAGACCAGATCTTCCACGCACCAAATACCACACTTACTCATTAGATAGGCTGGCTTGCCAGCTAAACACACTTACTTTATGACACATACTTTCGTAGACTATGTATATTATACGTCCCGTATAATCTGTTTCCCTTACTATCCTCCAGCACATATGCTGTTTTGCCAATACGTTTGGAAACTATAAATGGGCCCTCGTAGAGATAAAAAAAAAAGAACTTGGACATGACTTTATCTAGCTTATTTGACTGTTTCGACACTCTAAGTAAGACTCTGTCTCCCGGCTCGAATAGGTCAAATTTAGTTTCTTTTTGTTGGCGAATTCTCTTTTGTGCTGACTTAGATAAATTCTGTTTCGCCAACTGGACAATGTTATCCATCCCCGGTTGCTTACCCTCATTTAAACCCAACACCCTCGCTAGTTCATTTTGTGGTCTTTTTCCGAAGTGAACTTCGTATGGCGTCAATTTCGTGCTCTCATGCTGGACAGAATTCAGCCAAGTCTCGACTTTGGGAAGATGTCCAACCCAGGCCGTATGCTTGTCATGCACTAGAGTCCGAAAAAGACGAGCCACTTCCCTTAATGGACGCTCTGCAGAATTACCCTGAGGGTACCTTACAGAGGAATGAACGTGTGAAATACCAGCTTCTTGCATACTGGTTCTCCATTTCTTTGCAGTAAACTGTGGTCCACTGTCAGATAGTATCCTGAGAGGAAGGCCAAACTCAGGTACATACTTATTAATGATCAGACGGCTACACGCTAGTCCCGTGGCCTTCCTTAGCGGATATAGCTTGACATACTTACTAAAAGCGTCAATAACTATAAAAATGTACTCGTAACCGTACTGTCCTTTAACGATCGGGCCAAATAAATCCACACACAGTAGTTCGCCGGGACTACTGGTGAGAACTGCAGATCTCTCCCCCACTAAATATTTAACTGGATATTTACTCCTTTGACAGGTGTCACACTTAGCTAAAATCCTCCTAACATCCCTTCCCATTTTACTCCAAATGAAGTCACGACCAATTTCATAGAAGACCTTGGCAGCACTAAAGTGTCCTAATTCCCTATGAATGAACCAAATTACCTCCACCCGCAAAGTGGCAGGAACACATATTGCCCACCGATTATTCCTACATTTCCGTGCAAGAAGCCCATCCTGCATCTTGTACGTGAACCGTCCTACTCTCACATACTCTTCTTCACTTATTTCCAACCTAGCCAGTGGCTCCCTTAACTTAACGTCATCACGTTGCTCCACTAGCATATTTCTCAGTGTCTGTAACGATGCCCTGTTGCTACTGTCCACACATGTTAACCCTACTTTCCTCTGGTGTCACACCTCTACTCGACATTCTATGACCTAAAAATGTCACTTCTGACTGACAGAATGACGAATTAGACAGCTTCAAAGTGAACCCTGCCTGATCTAACTTCTGAAAAACTATAACTAAATGACGTAGATGCTCCTCAAAACTGCGTGAACTAATTACCATATCATCAATGTAAATGGTTACAAACTCTCCTGTGTCATCCCCTAATGCGATGTTTAAAGCCCTAATTAAAGCTTCTGAACTACTCTTTAACCCATAAGGTGTTCTACAAAATTGATAAAGGTTATATTTATGACTAAAAGCTGTAAATGGTCTATATTCGTACATAAGTGGCACCTGCCAAAAACTGGAACTCAAATCTACACAAGTGAAATACTTCTTCCCCTCAAATGTTTGCATTAATTCCTCTATTGACATAGGTTTCAGCTGATCTGAACTAATTCTACTGTTAACCAAACGAGCGTCTAAACAAATACGAACAGTGCCGTCGGCCTTGGGTACCGTGATCAAAGAATTAACATATGGACTGTTAGAGTGCTCAATAATCCCATCTTCAACCATCTGGTTAATTTGTGCCTCAACTGCACTCTGATAAGCGAAAGGTACAGGATATCTATGTCCTGTGAATACTGACCTATCAATAACCTTCAATGAATGTGTATAGCAATTGGCCATACCAATGCGATCCTCAAAAACTCTCCTATTACACAATAATACATCATAGAGCCGAACACACTGGTCCACCTCTATATTTCCCTGAAATGCAGCATCACGTAACGAGTCCTCTAGACTACCGTTCGTAATCACACTGCCCACAAAACATGGAGAACCCCGCTCTACGGCTGGCGATATCTCATTTAAAGTACACATCACACCTACAACACTACTTCTCTGAATATGGTCATTGAACGCTACTTCTACTTCAGAATCTCCCCATTTAAATTTCAAACTCCCTACATCATAACATAAGTTACCAGACACTCTACTTAGCCACTCTGAACCCAAGATAACACTGAATACTAAATTTGGAATTACAAGACAAATCTGCTTTTCTATATGATTATTAATTTTAATGTCTACTAAAACTTGCTTAGAAATTACTTTAGACCTCTTCCCAACAGCTGTGATAACAAAAGTGCTTTTAATTGGCATCTCCTCAAAATTTACTCCAGTTCCTTTCATTTTATCATAAAATGCACTACTTATGCAACTCTTCATACAACCACTATCAATTAAAACATCTGCGTTCGCCTCGGACACGTTAAATTTAACTATGGGGCTCTTACTAACCACCTCCTGAATAATACCTTCATCATTTAGTTCACGTAATAATTCATTTCTTACATTTAGGTCATAGGGTTCCTGTATAAGTGTATGGACAGGGCATGTTACAGACTGAGATTCTGACCTTACATCGCAGTCTGGTTCGTGTTTAAAGCATTACTACCGCTTGGTGTAGTACTACTCACTACTGCACTGGTCTGGTTGTTCTGGGTTGTGTTAACGGTATCTCTCTGTCCGTTATTACCATTGGTCTGATTCCCTCCTTGACCCCTGTCCTGGTTATAATTATTATTGTTATTATACCTCCCTTGGTTACCCCTAAAATCATTATTTCGACCTTGATTTCCCCTGAAATCATTATTTCTACCTTGATAGTTCGTACCATACCCATTTCCTCTGAACTGGTTTTGCTGATTATTATTATTATTATTTTGGTTCCCCCGATTTTGAACGTTGGCCCCTTCGCCACCGTTCCCTTGAACTTCCTGATTCATATTCTCATTAGGCCTGTTATTATGGTTACCCTGGTTCCTACCGAAATTCTCCTCGTAACCACCTCTTCCCAGAGCATCGAATGTACTCAATAAATTTTCCACTTGTGAAATAGATTTTACATTTTGTATACAGGCAGCTTCTTTGATTCTATATGGAAAATGTCTTAGTAATAGCCTGACTACATCACTTTCCTCCTTCAAACCATCCAGATATTTACACGTCAATACCTGTCCTAAAAAGTACTCGGTCATAGTGTAGTTTCCTCTTGGGTTATATTTCCCACACACAATTCCCTCACGATGCTGAGACTGAATCACCTCATTCCAAAATTTCTCACAAAATTTAACTTTAAAATCTGAAATATTCTCAAAATTGTCTCTGTAGACAGCAAACCAGTTTCTTGTCTCCCCTACAAACGCTTGCTCTAAAATCTCAACTACCTGACACCACTCAATACTACAATCTTCCAACCTCTCCCCGAATTTATTTTCTATTGTATTCATGAACTCCATTGGACAACCCTGCCGATTACTGAATTTGCCTAGTTCTATTTCCCTGTGTGAGCTATTCACATAAACTGGCCTACTCTGACTATTTTCCTGCCTAATTCTAGCTTTCAACTTCTGTTCTAATTCAGCAATTTTCTCCTCAGCTTTTCTTTCAACATTAGTTACAGTTAACCTAATGCTCCCTTCCGATGCTTCAACTTTACCACTTAACTGAGCTTGTTTCTCATTAATCTCATTAATGCTTTCCTTATTCCTCTCCCTCAAAGCATTAACTTCAGTGATTATTTCTGTATGTACTTTATCAATTCTTACCCCCAGCTGTTCTTTAACCTCTTTAGTTGCTACCTGAATCTTATCAATTTCTCCCCCCAATTGCTTTTTGACCTGCTGTGTTTCAAGTTGCACTAGTTCTTTTAAATTTTCAGCCTGTGTACTGATTCTAATTTCTAACTCCTCCTGTACTTTTCCTCATTTTCTGTCTACATCTGCTACAATTTATTTAGCCTTCTCTTCCATCACCCCTCTGATTTCTCCTCTAATCTGCTCAAATTTTTTATCTAATTTTAAATTGTTCTCCTCAAATTTCTCACTTAATTTATTGCTCATTTGTTTACTGTTTTGTTCTAATTTAGCATTTAAACTATCACTCAGCTCCCGATTACTCTCTTTATTTTCCCTACTATTTTGTTCGAGTCTAGCGTTTAAAGCATCGGTGCTAATTTTATTTTGTTGCATAAACTGAAGAAGCAAACTCTCTAACCCTGCTTGACTGTTTGGATCACCCCCCACCGTATCGGGATTTACCTCCGACATCCCTGTACTGCTTTCATTTCCAAGACTAGCCGTACTGCTCGTATCTTCACTATCCAACTGGTGACCACTACGCAACTTCATCTCTTCCTCAGCACTTCCCATGCTGATACACACCGATAAATAAATAAAAATACAGGCACAGAAATATATACCCTTCTCCTTCCACAAATATTATTAGGTTTTCGTCCCCACGTTGGGTGCCAAATGTAACTGTTTTCCTTGCTCCACGTTGAGCGTACAAGTGAAACGGTTTCTATTGCCCTCACTGTTGCGTGACAAATGTAAGGGTTTCTTACTAGCTCTGCCTTGCACTTTGAAATATTTACTCTGCCTAGGATATGTTGTTTTAATGGGCGCCAAGACCTCAACGCTATGTTGAAATCTAAATTTATATTTAACAACACCTAGCTCTGGTATAACACCTTAAAGAATCTTTTCACTCAGATCGTGGTATGATTTGATCATTAACCCAACAAACAATTGTATCAGGAGAAGGAATTGGTCTATATCTAATGCTACCTACTGAAAGCAAAGATTGCATGGTTAAAAGAAATGAATTTATTATGTAAAACAAGTATTGCAAAATAAATTAATAATAATAATAAGTTTGAATTTAAATTGGAGCGTTGCGATTTGAATATTACCGGCAGAAAATTGCGTGAAAACGGAGTCGAATAAATTACTGATTTTACTCTTATTCCCAAGCTACGAAGTTACTGAAATACTGCAAATGAAAAAAAAGACGAGAGATTACGTAGTTCTGAGTCATTCGCGCTTACCACTGGAAATTGCCGAAGCATTTCCCCCGTACTGGATGATGAAGAGAGCTTCCCACAGCCTCCTGGACGTCGTCATCTTCTTCGTTAGTTGATGAGATACTTGTAGATATGATAACTTTATGGTCCGAACATCGGAGCCAATCACACGTTCAACCACACTGGTTAAATTTTACAAAGATAGTCGCCTAGCCTCCACGGCGCGCAAACCATATATGCACTCGTCGCATCCCCTCTCAGTAGCCGTCTTCTCCTCGCCCGCTCTTCTCTGATTGGCTGAGCAACCACGCGATCCTCCCCACTTCAGCGTCATTACACTCGGCGCGAGGATGATGTCGATTACCGTTCCAGACTATTTCGCCTTTTCTTGAAGCAGCAACCCAGGCTTGCGTCATGCTTCTTGACAAGAATAAGCCTGTAGCCGAATTCCCCGTGACTCATCTCTCTCATAATACCCTAACTGACAAAACTCCGCAAAATTCCGTAATCATATAATTTTCTTACGATAATGTTGTTCGTAATAATTTGCTTGATAGTGTTTTCTATAACATAGAAAACCTATCTGATTACTTATAATTTTATAAAAAAAATGCTCCAAAGAAATACCTTAATAATAATAATAAATTAATAATAATAAGTTACATGAAAACTTCTCTTCGCTGAACAATTTGCCGCGTAAATAAATATAGAATGGCTTCCTACTGACTTATGCCTGTGGCGTAAAATCCCCTCGAAAAACACGTTACAATATGTATAGGTATCTTCCGCCAACATAGTCTCAATATTGTAGGGTTCTTGTATGGGTAGCCTCTACAAAGTTTATTTGAAAGGGGGATAAAAGGAGAGTAGCTGAAGGCTGCTCAGGGCTCTGGTGTAAAAAGGCGGAGGTTTGAGTGGTTCGGGCTTGAACGCAGCTCGAAGGGAGAACACCCAATTGTACAGTCTACTTGGGTGGTTCTTAAGGGATGGTTACAAGGGGCAATTTATTAAGTGATTGCTGGAGCAGCTAAGCGGCCGCTCGGATTCCTGCTGATGCTGACTGACTGGCCGTGCTCCTAATGTGTATCGCGCACGTAGGCAATGTAACGTGACGCGCGTGGCTGACTACAGTAGATAATACGCAATTAACTAAATATTAACTTAGGATCCTACGGGGAAGTGATTTAAGGGGTAGGATCTTATCAACTAATTAAATAAATGAACCAAAAGACCAGTGAACTTATAGACTCTAATGTTTAATTCGTACTCCCCAAGTGGAGTACAATGAAACTACGCAGAGCAGATACTTGAGATCTTTTACAATAATTATGGGGATGTTTTAAGTGTTAGTGAGATAGTGTGTAGACTCGCTTGACACTCACCGATCTGGATGTAGCGGCTTAGGGCAGCGTCTCAGCACCTGGTTGCACTTGTGGAAGACTGACCCCCTTTCACCTCTCCTCTGGTGCATTATAGAACCCGCCTGACGAGTTTGCATAGTTGCGGATTCTTTAGGAAGTGAGGTGCTTGTCCTGGGTCACCGGAGGTCGTTACTATGCACTGGGCCTGGCCTTGGTATAAGCTTATGCGAAGTATGTCGCAAGCATCCGTGTAAAGTTAGGTGTATAATTTATAGTTATAAGGAAGTGATGGGGACGCATCCCTTGGATGCAACAACTCCTTCGACGGTGCTAGTCATCGACCTCGATGACGGGACGAGACTAGATCGTAGGGGTAGTTTATGTTATATGTAGGGGTATATGGACATCTTCGTTCTTGAAATCTTGGTTCTTCTTTGCTTCTCTTTTGTTCTTCTGTTGGTGTAGAATATGGTTTCGCCCAGAATGTAGGGTCGTTGTTGGGGGTAAGTGTTGATCCCCGTGTGGGGTGAGTGATAGAAATGAAGATTTTGGAAGTGGAGTGGCGTGTGTTATCGTAGATAGGAGTGGGTGGATGCCAGCGTGCAGTGCCCAGTGTATAGTTTCTCGTAGAGACGTCAGCGTCAGGTTTGTGCACAGCGAGCTAGTGTATGTGTTGACGTGTGAGGGGGGGACAATATTTTTACATATCACGTGCATCATCAAGAAAATAGTGATCAATTTGTGGTTCCAAAACCACAACAACAAAAATATAGTGGCGTAATCCACTGTATAATATTCAACATGAAGAACACAAGTATTATGAAGCATCGTCTGCAGTAATCATCATTATACTTAAATAGTAACATCAGGAGGATTACTCATTATCATCATTATTATACAGCAGTCACAAAACTATTATTATGGGCCAGCTCAAGGGGAAAAAAACAGCTGCAGGGCCTAGCTTACCCTCCGTCGATTTAACTAGACGTGCTGAAAAAGTGCCCTTGAGTGGCGAAAAGACATATAAAAACAAATAAATGAAAAGAACAGAAAGAATAGGAAAAAAGAAAAATAAGTGCCTTGGTGATTTTTGTTAAGGGGGTAAGAAAAGATGTTTTTATTGTGCGGGGGGGAAAGGAGGCACCTGTACAACTGTGAATTTAGAAGGACCGAAAGGAAAAAGGGAAAAAGTATATGGCGGCTCTATAAATACATAAAAAATTAATCCTTTCTCTTGCTCTCTCTCTCTCTCACTCTCTCCCTCTCTCATTTTCTCTCTCTCTCTCTCTCTCTCTCTCTCTCTCTCACACACTTCACCGTGCCATAGCACCAACACTATAGCTTATAATGGAACTCCACTCATGTGGATATTTGATAATTAAATCTAGGTTGCTCTACAACTATTATCTCTAAAACCCAACTATACTATGCCATGGCTAAAATTATAAATAATATATATACATGGATCACCCCCTGTGGGAAGACGGTCCATCTTAGCGGGGAAGGTTGACTCCTACACTGGTTGAGTACAACCCTCGCCACCAGATTGCACCTCTCATTTACAGGTGTAAAAATCCATCATGTAGGCCCGACCTGCGGTGGGGTATATCCCACAGTCATATCTCCCCCGTGGTGCGGATTGATTAGCTGTAAGTAAAATGTATAACATCGTGTAGAGGGGAAATTGTGTATTTGAGTAGGGGAGGGAGACGTGTTTGGGCGTGGGCAAAATATTTACAAAGGGCTATATACAATGATGCCACCTGTGGGTAAAGAAAAGAATACATTGTCCATATATATTCGTAGATAGGGTATTCACCCTGTGGCTGGATCAGGTGTCGCCTGGTGGAGCTCCTGGCTGTAAAGTAAGCATATAGAATTATTAACCTGGCCATTTGTATGTCTACTCCTGTCTAACAACTTGATAGTTTACTCCTGTTGCCCAAACTGATATACATATCCAACGTATAATGCTCATGTTATCATCCGTTATCGTTTTCATCTGATCGGTTTGGACCGTAATATTCAGGCTCACGCTGGTGCGTAAGACCGCAGTCGTCAAATCATATATCGCTGTTCAGGCAATCTCAATGTGTTCCCCTCCCTGGGGCACGACCAGAGTGACCAACGATGGCCGTAACCTCGGCCAGGGAGAGAACCGTAGGCTCGTCGCAAATCATAAATCGCAAATCGCAAGTCGCAGGGAATCGTCCTCGGGGGCATGGACAGAGGAGAACATCGGTGCCCATACCTCGGCCCGGGAGATTATATATTCATTATTTCTTTTATCTTCTTTTTTCTTTATTCTTTATTCGTTATCCAGCTGTGTTCGTGAACAGGACTTGCTTCCGCGATGAAGCTATTACTTATTCTTACATACTAACTAATGTCAAGTACAGTGGGTCGTCTCTGGGTGGAGGGTCCATCCTGTCCGATGGGGAGTGGGTCAATCCCCTCACCGAACTATCAAGACTCCGCCCGCAGGTCTAACTTCGTCGTTGCTGGTGCTAAATGGGTGTAGCTTTCTCCGCTGTCCGGGGCAGGCTAGGTACACCGTCAGTTCGGGCGCTTGCCCGCACCAACCCGACGCTGCTTCGACCTTCCGTTGTTCGTCGTCCATGTCATGTCATGTCATGTCATGTTCACCTTTCACAATATTCACCTGATATCCATACCAAATGGGTATAGTGTATAGCGAGCTGTGTTTGTGTGGGGACCTATGTGTGCTTTTTCACAAGGGTCAGGGGGGATGTGGCACAGTGCGCAAACCTTCGCCTAGCATGCGGACTCCCAGCCAATGCAGTGCATTTTATTTATATTTGTTCACAGTTAGTAGGTGTAATGGGGATGAGGAAGGTATATCCCATGTTATGAGGTATGTTGATGTGTTATCAATAGTTGTTTCGAGGTAAAAGGATGGCTAGAATCGGAGGGTGTATGCGGTGCTAGTAGAATGTAGGAAGTAGTTAAAGGGTGAGGAAGTTTTACTGGAGGGGTATTAGTTATCTCCATGCAGGAAATAATATCACATGCGGGTGAAAAAAATGTAAATAAATATATTGATATTACCATTGTTAGCAGGGGAATGTGTTCTACAATCCACTGTTGGCTTTTAGTTCCGCAGTGTTCCATCTCAACACTTAGCTATGAGCGATTTAGCATGGTGCACACCTTTGGTATGGCATTAATACCAGGTGCCTTGCATGAACAGAGGAATGGGTAAAACGTGTAAAATGTATAAGTGTGTAATCTGTGTCAAAAAGGGGGGGGTTGGACGTTGACCTGGTGTCAACGTGTGATCACGTCTACCATCTGCTGTCGGTGGTATACACGAAACCACCTATACTTATATACTAAAACTTATACACTACAACTGGTCAGTATATTATCAATAATTAAATAATTTCCTATGCTATAAACACCTTATTATTACTAACGGGGAATGTCACGGGGAGTTAGAAATTGATCAATATAATCTACTAGTGGCATATTGCCGTCAGCGTCCTTTCAACTATAACAACGAATATTATAAAGGCTGGCTGTATCAATATGTAACCAATCCCGAGACAAAATATAGTGCGTGTAGTGTGAACATTCGCGCTTGAGGATGTCATATCGCTACCGGCACTGCCGACTGTCGTTGTGTGATGAAATACATTTATGGGGGCTCGTATGTTATACTGCAGTGCGCCGGGTCGCTCTTAACAAATCGTAACCTCTATGTATAAGGCACCTAAAATGTCATCTCTGCGGGCTCGATTGAGTACCGCTCTCCGTGGGCTATATTCATCATGGAGGAGGGGGGGGGGGTAGATAGTGTTTAAAACGATTATCCGTCGCTGTGTGGATACGTGGGGGGAAATAAAAGCGTGTTTGATCACCTCAATATGGGGGTGAATATAAATGCGTCCCCTTTTGCAATGGGAAAGAAAAATCCACTAAATGTAATTGTGTAATCCAATTATCGGTGGGGTGATAAGGGGATTGTATCGGGACACATGGCTGGATCATTGTATTGACCGATTCTGCTCGATCCTGACCGTAATAGATCGGTATTAAAAATGTAGGTATTCTTCGGAAAAAAATAATAACTGACGCGGATTTTATCTAGGGGCGTGGATAGGGGAACGCGCGTGGTTTCCTATAGCTGAAGGCGTTTCCTGTACAATGGTGTAGGAAAGATCAATTATTGTCGGAGAAATGATCAAAAATATAAGGGGACTAGAGGACGTAGGCGCTCAGAGTGTGGCATGGAAAACAATGGCATTTGGTCGTGAAAAAGATACTCACTGTGTCAGGTAAGGGGTGTGTGAGGAGATGAGTTCCATTACAAGGGTTGGGTTCACCCCAATAGGCAGTGCGGGGTGAGTTAAACATGTGCCTGGGGCTCAATGGCATTTGAATCTCGCGCGTGGATGTGATCGGACGGTGTGTGGAAATTTAATGGCTGCTCGAGTCGAGTATCCCCGAGGAGGAGTGACGTCTGAGATAAGACGGAAGTGCGGTGTGTGAGATAACGCTTATCGGTGGGCGGTGTAGTAGCTAGGTACGCGTCGCTGATTGGTGGCTGCGTGCCTTGGAGGCAGTGTCTGTCCGCACGCTATACTGATTGGTCAAGAGCTGTGTGAATGAGTGTAGACCACGGTGTGGTGTGGCCATGCGGTTATTGAAATGTCATCTGCACGTGGCGGTCGCCGACTTGGAATGGGATTCATGTACTGACTGCCACATTAAATAAAACCTGTGGGATACATGACGTGGGTGTGCGTCAACGAATTCTCGTCTGGGTAGTGGGAAAGCAAAGCAAGTCGTACTCATGGGGAATATAATCGGAATTGCGCTGTCATCACCTCGTGTATACATGGGGTAAATACTATGTAAAATTCTGTCTACCGACTATATTGTATTGATAGTGTACTGAAAATGTATTTGAGAACGTGTTGAGGCCCGTCTCTTCTCTATGCGTGGGTGACACATTGTATGCAGTATGTAGGAAAAGTGTTTCCGTGGTCTAATCCCACTTACTTCGGGAAAATGTAAAAATGTTATTTGGCTGGGTAACAATTCCTTTCGTGGCGTGTACTGTATGTCGCTTCTTCCCTACTGTCTGTATAGTATCACAATGGGCTAAGGCAAACGGATAACCTGCGTTATGGAAGTGCGACCTACAATTTGTAGACCTGTACTTCAATGTATCGATGTAGATATTACGTATTTCTAATGTGTATAAATTGTTCGTGTATCCAAGTACATACTTAGTGTTTTGAAGGAATAAAATCATTGGGCCTTCATTTACCGTTTCCTGTTTAAAAACTGGGCGTTTTCTGCGTCCATGGTGAATATTTATCCTATATTGTGTTTGGGAAAAGACTCTATAACGTGTAACACGATACTATTCCACAAAACATAGGATATTTATGGACCATGGGCATAGTTGCTGCCTATATATTATATATATATATATATATATATATATATATATATATATATTTCTGGCTGGATATTTATCCACAATCTCGTTTGGGGGCAAGATTGTTTTAATGTAAAAATTTTCAGTGCTTTAACCCCACAAGATGTAAAATACTTATGAGCCAGAACGTAACTGCAACGCATATATACATAGAGTGATATGTATATAGGATGGAATGAGCGTTTAATAGAGAAATCGAAGTGAAATTTGGCCAACTAATGATTGTAACTACAAATTTGTGTAACTAAGGGGTGGAAAGTAATGAGGGGGATCTATAGAAGGACTTGTGGTCCTATAGTAGCCTTGTGGCTCTTCTTAAATTATTCCGTTAATTAATTTTTTTAAAATTATTTCGGCATGTGGTAGACTATGACGAACAGTTCATAATTCATCATAAGGATGATAAAATGGGTCCCTGGGTCGATTGTTAGAGGAGTACGCCCCAACCCCACGAATGTATCGTGAGTCCAATCAGTTTGTTGACTACGATGATGATAGATTTAAAATGTGAATGGATTTCCCTGAGTCGTCGGCTAATGATGGAGATGCCTCGTTGGAGAACTGTTTATCATGTCTGTCCCTATGACGGTATGGAGTGGTCAATACCACCGTTGAATCACCAGAAAAGTTCAAGATCCCCTGTGAGGAGAAAAAATATATATTAAATGGAGTGTATGAGAACTGCAATAGCGCCGTATGTGGCCTACCAGTGTTGGCTTCCCTGCTTCTCGTAAGCCGAGATGCTGTATGTGCAATCCTCGCTTCCGGCATTGTGTGTGGAGCGCGCATCACTGTCTATAACCAGTGTGCAGTTCTGAGTGTTGGAAGTTATTGAGATGTAATAAAGAATGTACCCTGGATTTATATTGTAGGGAAAATGTAATCTACGTAAGTATATTCTTATTCCAAGTTTCTCCTAATTGTTTGGTTCAGATGACCTGTAGAATTTGATGTTCGGATGGTATCATAACCTGCGTAATGGTATTAGCACATGACTGGCTGAGGTGGAGGCAGGTAACCTGTGCTATTGTGAGAACGTGTGCGGAATTGTATAGAATGTCGCTACATTGTGTTATTTGTATGAGTACGCCTTTGCATGAGCGGAAGGCAACTAACCTGTGTTAGTGTAGATACTAAGCCTCGGCCTGTGCGGAAGGTCGCTAACCTGTGTGATTGTGGTGTCCACGTATTGAATTGTTAACTGCGTAGGGTAAATTATGTAAAGACGGTGTATGGCATAAATCTTATCAGAAGATTATGGTAATTGGCGAAAGTGGTGTTAAAGGAGGTCGCAACCTCTTCTAAGATAGAGGTGGCATTCGCAATTTGGGAACCCTTTGTGCTTGTGTGGATAGAATGTCTATGCATCCTATCCTTTTCTCGTAAAAACTCTATTGTACACCAATCGGTATAAAATAAGAAATGTCTGTGGTGATACAGTGGTGTGTCAGTAATTGTGATCCTAGGGTAATGTCATCTGCAATCGGTCAACTCACGAGTGTATAGACCATCTTATTCATGTAATTTCATAATTATAGAGGTATTGTGTGGAAGTATGTGTACTCCATGTATCCTACTGTAAGGGATTGAATCTATCGTTGGTCAATGAAAGGACCTAGACTGGGTACGCCGTTTAGTGTAAAAATGTTCGTTGGCCATGCTCCTTGTCTGACTAAAATGTGATTAGTGTGGTATATGTAGGCACTGACTATAAGTAAGTCTTGCCGCGTTCTTACGCGTGGCCCTCATGTGAATGTGTTGGAGCACGCCTGGCTATGCAAGCATGGACGGTGGCACGTGTCGTGCCTGGCATGTCTGTCGCTATGGACGTGTCACTTGCTGACGCAATGCGCTGTGCCGGCAAAGAGTGTCCGGTTGAGTGTGATTGACCTATGTTGTCAGCTGATACGGAGACATGTGTTACATTGTTCCGACAATTCTTAAACGAGTATTGGCTATCAGAATTCATTATCATAGCAAGACATAAGACATAATAAAAATAACCTGGTACATAGTACTATATTGATTATAACAAAGCATGCAATCTTATAACTAGGACTCATGTCTAGGCACTGTGGGGAACTGTCGTTGACATATAGTCATGAGCATGGCTACCAGATGCCAAGGCGCGTAGGGCGCTTGTTCGACTCGTATGATCCTGGGTTTGATATGTGTGTGGTATAAATATACTTCAACGCCTTATGCGGGTGACCTAACGCTTTCGTTTCTTTGCCACGGAGGGTCGATGTGTGGGGGCGGTTTCCCGGGAATGGTAGGGTTTCATACGGCGTACATGAACCGTGTCCTTAATAATTTTATGGTTATACCGAACGTTGACGAGGTAGTTTAGGTCCGAAATCTTCCTCTGGATTCTGAATGGACCTGTCCATTTCGGGATGAGGAATTCTGACACGTTTTTTATGCGCGTGGGCGACCAGATCATAATGACCTGTCCGTGTTTGTATTCCTGGTGTTTTTGGGTCGTATCATACGTGATTTTCTGTCTCTTTTGTGCAGTGCGGATATAACGTCGCGTGGTGTCACGGGCTGTGCATAAATATTGCAACCTTTCAGCGTTGCTAGGGAGTGTATCCTGTGGGATGTAAATGTTGTCGATCGGACTGCGCGGATGGTAGCCGTGTAAAAGAAAGTGCGGGGTGTGTTTGGTCGCCTGCGACACGGATATATTGTAACTAAATGTTACTGCTGGGAGGTAATTATCCCAGTCGGTGCCCTTATCGTTAGTGAATCGAGCTAGAGCCCCGCCAAGGATCTTGTTCATAGATTCAGTTAATCCATTCGTCTGAGGGCTGAAACTAGAGGTCGTGTACGCTTTTATGTGAAGCAATGTAAGGAGCTGTGTGATAACATTCGATGTAAAAACTGTTCCTCTGGCGGACAACAGCGTGTGGAAAATACCATACTTGGTAATTATTTCCATGAGGAACTCGGCGATTTGGTGCGCGCGGGCTTTTGGGACCGCTTTGGTAATAATGTAGCGGGTAAGGTACTCGGTTGCTACTAGTATATATTTGTTACCTTTGTCGGAGGTGGTAATGGGACCATTGACGTCAATGCCTACGCGGTGGAAAAGTTCACCTACGGGGATGGGGTGGAGTAAGCCATGGGGTTTACCAGGCCGGTGTTCATATTTCTGGTATGTGTGACAAGTTTTAATGAACTCTATGATGTCAGTTTTCATGTTCTCCCAATAGTATTTAGTGCGAATTCGCAAATGTCTTATGGACTACAAAGTGTGCGCCAATAAGGAGTGGGCAGTGATATTCCGTCACTATGTGATTTCGGAGTGTAGTGGGTAGGGCAACGGGTGTGACGTCATGCGTGGCCGTGGATTTGTACCTAAGGAGATCGTCTTTATCAAGAAAAAATCTGCGTGATAAGCGGGCAGTTTTACTATCTACCTGGTCGCGATTATGTAAGGCAATCCTAATCTGTCCCAGCTGGGGATCGTTTAATTGCTCCTGTTTCAGATCCACGTGGGTGATCGCAAATGTGGGTAATGAATCCCAGGCATGATCACCATCCTCGTCAGGCGGGTCGAGGACAGGTAGTCTCGATAGACCGTCTGCATCAAGGTGCGCACTACCCTTCTTGTGCTTAACATCGAAGGTGTAATCATATAATTTAAATATAAACCTATTAAGCCGGGAATTGGGGTTTTTGAATTTGTCCCAGTAAAGAAGGCTGGCGTGATCCGTAACTACCGTAAAGTGGATACCATAGAGATATGTCCGGAAGTAATTTACGGCCCAAGAGAAGGCGAGCATCTCTCTTTCGGTTGCGGAATATCTGGTTTCTACCGGTGTAAGTTTACGGCTCGCAAAAGTAATTGGGTGTTGTTTGCCATCATTGGCCTCTTGTAGCAGGGCTGCCCTATGCCGGATTGACTGGCATCCACATGTACGAAGGTGGGCCTACCTTCCTGAAAGTGTTGGAGCAGGGGCGGTGTGGTGAGTAATTGTTTAAGTTTGTTGAAAGCCTCTCTATGTACTTCTGAAACGATAAAGGGCGTTTTCTCGTGTGTGAGCTCGGTGAGGGGGTTAGCTATTTGTGCAAATCTGTAAATAAAACGACGATAATAACTCGCGAGGCCCAAAAAAGAACGTAGCTGTTTAACGTTTTCCGGAATGGGAATATCGGTGATGGCGGCGACTTTGGCAGGATCAGGTGTGATGCCGTCTCGGCTAACAATGTGACCTAGAATGTGGACCTTCGTTTTCGCAAACTGGCATTTGGATGGCTTCAGCTTTAATTTAGCGTGCCGAATCCTGTCAAAAGCTTCTTGTAAGTGTATCAAATGTCTGCGAAAAGACGGTTATGTCGTCTATGTAAGTTAATACCGAGCGGTATTTGAGGCCCGCGAATCCCTTATCTACCAATTTTTGAAACGTCTGACTGGCATTCTTTAAACCCATCGGTAACACATTATAACCGAACAGGCCGCTTTCGGTGACGAATGCCAGCTTGTGCCTATCAGGCTCATAGAAAGGAATTGAATAAATCCCGAATAACAATCCATTATTGAAAAATATTTAGCTCCGCTAAGGGTCTCTAAATAAGTGTCTGTGCACGGTAGCGGGTAATTGTCATTCTTAATTTATCTATTGAGGCGTCGATAATCGGTGCAAAATCTATGGGGACCGTCGGGCTTACGGGTGAGGATGACCGGCGCACTATAGTTAGATACTATGGATTGGATAATCCCGGCCTCTAACATCTCCTGAATTTGTGTTTCTATGGCCTGTCTCTCTTTAGCGCTAACCTTATAAGGCGCTTGGTGAACCGGAGCATCACTTGTCAATTCGACACGGTGGTGAATTAAGTCGGTCACTTCTAAATCGGCAAGGGAATGTGCAATAATGTCCTTATATTCGTCTAAGAGGTCTGTAAGCTTCCTATTCTGTTCTGGGGTTAGTGACTGTGTGTCCCCGGTGGCGGGCGTGGCTGTGTCAGCATTCGTGGTTGTTTGCGGAGATATTGTAACCAACGGAGAGACCTGGTGCGCGCGCGGGACTCGCTGCGCTCGCGGATTGTATGTATTCCGGGCGTGTGATATTGGGTGCGTAGTGATAAGGTCTCCGTTCACTAACCGTATTTCATTAGTGACGAAGCTAATGTTGGCACCAAACTTGGCAAGAAAGTTCGTGCCAATTATCCCTGGGATGGAAAGATCCTTAATAATAAACATGGGATAGCTAGTTTCAAAAGAACCTATTTGAAGATGTACATCAGTAATCCCTAAGCAGGAAATGGTTTGTGAATTAACAGCCACGAGGCGAGTGTTGATAGGCATCCTGTGTATGCGCTCGTTGGTAATATATTTACTGCTAACGCAACAAATAGCTGATCCAGTATCTAATAACATCTGTATTCTATACCGTTAAGTTTGGCTGGGATGGACAGGGCTGTAATATTGTTTCCGTCTTGTGCAGTGTGCATGGTGTTAAGGGTATACGTGATGATCGGTACTGCGGGATTTTGGGACGGTGAATGATGTTTATCGTTCTGTGTCGCGGACTGCGAGAATGTGTGTGCTACCGGTCTGGTAGTTGTGTTGAGCGAACGTGGAGCTGCGGGCTGATCACTGAACCTGACACGCTTTACTGAGTCCCGTGAAACTGGGAGTCGCAATTCAGCTGTGTCATTCTCGTCTGCCATGTGTATTGGCCTAAGCTTTCTCTTGAGCTGTCGGTGAATTGCAAAATACCAGGAACGGTGTTTGCTGTCACGGGATGTGAACCCTGGTCTCGGCTGAGGCATTCTAGAGGGCCGATGTGTCTGAGTGGGTGTGGGTTCGCAGCCGGCTTTCTGTGGAGGTAACTGATTCGCGAAAGTAGCGATGCACGTGACCGGCTTCGCCGCGCCTGGTTTAGTGGTTGGGCCGCTTGGGTCCGCGGGCTGAGTCAATGTGGGTGGGCTTATCAAGGGTAGTCTAACTGCGCTCGGCGTGCTAACGTCCTTAGGGGCTGTTGCCTTGTCGCCTGTTTTTAATGTGACTTTATTGTCCTCTTTTTCATCCTGAGGGGCGGAGGGTTGAGGTGTGTGAGGCGATTTGATAGTGAGAGGGCTGTAATGGCCCGCATTTGGATTGCCCGTGAACAAAAGGTAAAGATGTTTGTTATATCCTACTGTGGAAAAAGTGGGTGCCATCTTATCCATCGTATATACATGGATATTGTGTTCTATGATATGGCCTAGAGCGGTAACCTCCGTCGCTCTGGCGTATGTGCCATTCTTATTCATGTAATCCCCATACGCATATTTATTAGGGAATAAGGCATCATTCCCGTCGGCGAGGAAATACTTATACTCGTCCCAGTGCGCCTTGACATATATGACCAGCTGTGTTCGGAGGTCTTGATGCCGATCCTCATATTTTTGGAGCAGGAAACTAATCGCTCGAAAGAGGCAGTTACCATCCCCTTTGACCGTGTGTGCATGGAGCTGCGATCAGGGAGGTATGTCCTGCGGCATGTTCTGGCGGGGGGGAATTTGTAGCCTACTGGGCTGGACAGGGCAGTTGGTCTGCGGGGGTTGAGTGGAGTGTTTAGTGATCACCGGGGAAGGGTTATCCGATTTAGTGGGTGCTGGCCCTCCCCTAGCTAATAGTTTTTTTGCTGGGCATAACCTCGGTTGTCTGTGTATCGAGGCTCCCCTCGGGGCGCATTGCCTCGCCAGTTGTTTGACTGGGGCTGATATTGGGGGTTGGGGTGTAATACCCTTCTATCGCGTGGGGGTGAATGCCTTCGTGAATCCCGTGGAGGGTGGTCGGGCAGTGGATAGTCCTCCGGTCCCCTTTCTCGTAGGACAGGGGCGTATTGAGGGTACACTGGGGGAGGCCTTTCGTACTGAGGCTCATATCGCTCCTGCTGCGGGGGAGTGTTTGGCCGACGGTGTGGAGGGGTATAGACCGGGCGTGTATAACTGGCGTACTGTTCATGCTGCCATGTGCGATCGTCCCTATATTGGGGATGATGGTTTTGTGGGTAATCTGGGGGTGGGTTACCGCGTGGTCGAGTATCTGCCCGATACTGTGTTTGCCGAAAGGGATTTGATTCATTGCGGCGTGGCACTTCCTCCCGGTATTGCGAATAAAAGTTCGCTTCTCTCACCAGGGGTGAATTACGCCAAGGGGGATGAGTTGGTCTATATTGATCCTGGTGATCGCCTCTTGGTGATCGCCCTTTATCTTGTGGATCCTCCCCACGAGGGCCGGTTTTATGGCTAGTGTGTATGGCCGTGATCTGCATATCCTGCATCTGTTTTGTCAGATCGCGGATTTGCTGATGCAGATCACCGTTGTCCGTGCGGATGTGCTGGTCCACGGCCTTTTGTGTCATTTTGTTACCCTGTCCGATAAATTTTATGTTGGCCTGAAGTTCCAATACGGTGTTACTGTGCAAGGTGCAGAGCTTGTCGACCAAAGTTGGCCTCATTCCCTGCATAAGGAGACGCACTTTCTGCCTGTCTGCCATCTCCCTATTATATTTCTCACACATTAACAATTTGGCATTAATGTATGCCTGTGTGGCTTCTGTGGGACCCTGTGTACGGGCGCGGATTTTGTCGTACAAGTCATCCTTATCAGGGGTGAGCTGAAATGTATGAATGAGGGAGGCTGAAAATTGCTCCCACGTGGCGTCGGCCAAGGTGGCTTCGTGGAGTTCGTACCACGTTAGGGCCGATTTAGTGAGGTATGCCGGTAGGAGGCGTTTCTTGTCCTCAGCTGACCAGCCGTTAATTTTAGCCGTTCAATTGAAGGCGTTCAAATATTCCTCGGAGACCTGCTTGTCACCTGGGTATTTAGCAGGCTGTATCATTGGATACCTTGCAGGCATGGCCATGTTCGCGCTGTAGGAAGTGTTGGGGGTAGTTAAGGGGGTGCGCTCGACTGGGGAATCTAGGTCGTCGGTAGTTAATTCAGCGATAGAGTGTTCGTGGTTTAGGGGTTGATGGTGAACCTCTACTGGTGTGTTATAAGAGTTTCCGCCTTGGGAAGTACCTGGGTGGTTGGGGGTAGAGTGTGGAGCGTCCAGAGGGTTGAATTGTTCAGTACCCTGGATATTATCCAGTGACAAATTATGGTTAATCTGGGCGGTTTGAATGGTGGAAAGTGCCTTGTTAATATTATCTCCTAGAGTCACGGCGATGGCTTGGATATCCGCGATTAACCCGCCTGCCAATGAATTCTGTGGAGTTTCCTCTAACTGCTGTAAAAGTGTCTGTAATCCGTTGTAGGTTTGTTGCGTGTCACTGATTTGTTGTAGGATGGTGTAGGGTAATGTGGGGGTTAATTCCTCACTGGTAACGCTATCTGAGGACGACTGTTGGGCGTTCTGTGCCTGTGCTCGTGTGAGGGGACGTTGCTGTCGGATTACGTTTGGGTATTTGAGCCTGAGATCTAAAGCTGCGCCCTCAAGTTCGGCAAGTAATTGGCCTGCGTTGTGTTCTGATATAAAGTCGGGGTTTTTAACTAGGATTTTAGGGCGTAGTGGTTTGGTGGTAACGGCGAGGTTGTGTGCTGTATTCCTAAATGCACGTCTAACCTTACCAATATTTTGGTATCTGAGCATGAATCTGTACTATTCGTCCTATTGTAAGGGCGTATCTATGGGGATGTAAATTGCGTAGTGTGAGTTAAGGGTGGCGTTTAAAAATGTATTAGTTGTCGGGGCGGGTGTGGGTGGGTACAAAAATATTATCGGACACGTACTTCAAAAAATTTTCCCAATTTTGGGTAGCGTTTGCTTGGCTAGTAAGAGATTAAATTTAGGGATCTTTTCCGCAGAAGTACGTTGGCTGTACCCATAGGGCGTTGTCTTATGACAACGTCACGGTACTCAGCGCCTCCACCATTTGTAGGGTTCCTGTAAGGGTAGCCTCTACAAAGTGTATTTAAAAGGGGGATAAAACGAGAGTAGCTGAAGGCTGCTCAGGGCTCTGGTGTAAAAAGGTGGGGGTTTGAGTGGTTCGGGCGTGAACGCAGCTCGAAGGGAGAACACCCAATTGTAAAGTCTACTTGGGTGGTTCTTAAGGGATGGTTACAAGGGGCAATTTATTAAGTGATTGCAGGAGCAGCTAAGCGGCCGCTCGGATTTCTGCTGATGCTGACTGACTGGCCGTGCTCCTAATGTGTATCGCGCACGTAGGCATTGTAACGTGACGCGCGTGGCTGACTACAGTAGCCAATAAGCAATTAACTAAATATTCATTTAGGATCCTCCCGGGAAGTGATTTAAGGAGTAGGATCTTATCAACTAATTAAATAAATGAACCGAAAGACCATTGAACTTATAGACTCTAATGTTTAATTCGTACTCCCCAAGTGGAGTACAATGAAACTACGCAGAGCAGATACTTGTGATCTTTTACAATAATTATGGGGATGTTTTAAGTGTTAGTGTGATAGTGTGTAGACTCGCTTGACACTCACCGATCTGGATGTAGCGGCTTAGGGCAGCGTCTCAGCAACTGGTTGCACTTGTGGAAGACTGACCTCCCTCCACCTCTCCTCTGGTGCTTTATAGAACCCGCCTGCCGAGTTTGCATAGTTGCGGATTCTTTAGGAAGTGAGGTGCTTGTCCTGGGTCACCGGAGGTCGTTACTATGCACTGGGCCTGGCCTTGGTATAAGCTTATGCGAAGTATGTCGCAGGCATCCGTGTAAAGTTAGGTGTATAATTTATAGTTATAAGGAAGGGATGGGGATGCATCCCTCGGATGCAACAATATGCTGTCCATATTCCATATCATGCCCAGACGTCTGTACGTTTCCTCTCACCACCTTTAGTGTAGAGCATATAATTTAGCTGAGCACCTACTCTTCTTCCAACCTTGATGGAAAAGCCGTAGTGAGTCGAGTAGAGCTGGGTAGATAAAGGATTCATTGCCACGACAAACAATAAGGGGCTAACGAAGTCTGTTTGAAAGATGCCTCTCCGAATCGATATCTCATCTATTATGTCTCCGCGTGGTGTACTGAGACAAAGTCCAGTTTGCCATGCTGACATGACACGTTCCAAGAAACTGACTAATACCTCATTTATCTTATACAATCGCTGCACTGCGATCATATGGCACAGAGTCAAAGGCCTTCTTGTAATCGATGTACGCCATATGAAGGTTTCGGTGATTCAAGTCTACCTGGTCACACACAACTGAGTCAATTATTAGACGTTCTTTGCACCCTTATGAATATTTGTAACAACCTTTATGTTGCACGGCAAGTATGTTGTTTCTTACGCAGTGTGCATATACCCTGTAAGCCAGGATTTTTTAAAAATCGTTATGCCCAACTACGGAGCGCGCTTAAACTTATTTTGCACAATGTTCCTTCTTCTTTTCTTCCCAATATCTCTTCATTCGTTCACTGTGTTCCTTTCTGCGTGCTTCTGTCCAGCCTGTATTTTTCCTTTTTGGTTTCTCTGCAAATTTATGTTTGTTTACTAGGCTTCTAAATTTTACTCTATCCATAATGGTTTTCTGAGCATTACCCATTTCTTATAGATCTTCTTGTATTTCTGTTAAGCAATTGTTGTGGATTTTCAGGGTTAGTGCTAGATTTAGAATTATCTTTGTCAGCCTGTCGATATCCATTCTGTGAAGGTGTCCGTAGAATTTTAATCGTCGTTTTCTGATAGTATCGGTGATTTTTCTGCGGATTGAAACATTTCATGTGGTCTCTTTTTCATCTAAATTCCATTCTCAAGCTTTGGTCCTAGGATTTTCCTGAGAATTTCCCTCTCTTGTTTCTCGATCCTTTTTATTTGTGACCTGCCCCCAATGATCAGTGTTTCGGATGCATATAGTGCCTCTGGTTTGATGACTGTGTTGTAGTGTCGTAATTTTGCATTCTTTGATATACATATTTTGTTGTACCGTATCTGTTCCATGTGATTGTGTAAGCTCCTTGCAATTTAGCAGTTCTTTCTTTGTTAGCCAGGATTATTATTATTATTGTTATTATTATTATTATTATTATTATTATTATTATTATTATTATTATTATTATTATTATTTGGTCATTTGGGCCATCTAAGGATCGCGGTGCTTATGTATTAGCTGTTGTCTGTCACTTCTGGTGTTCTTGGTGGATTGTTGGGAGGCTGTTTTCGTGCTGAAATCTTGAGCTTTTCTGTTGGCCAAGTATTGTTTCATTTTCCTGCTCAACTTTATCCTACGTTCCTGGGACCATTACCTGGACGCGTTGTAGTGAGTATCTGTAATGGATTATTATTATTATATATAAGTACATACAGTATAACACATTGCTGATACATCACAAAATAACTAGACGGGCTTCAGGGAACCAAATTATAGTTACTGAAACTGCCACTTCTAAGCTGGAAAGTCGAAATCGCTACCCATGATCTTATTATTATTATTACTATTATTATTAGTTGTGCCGATAACATGACGAGGTATAGCACGGATAGTCTATGTACGAAAGCTCAAGATTCCTACTTTTAAAGCTATACACATGGCATAAAATTCTGCAAGATTACAAGATGTATTTTACTTCGTGAAATAATCCTTATATATGCCACTCGAGGTTGTGTTCAGTCAAGCAAAACATCTCTCCAGCTTGAAAAAGACACTCACATGTATTACGGCGGCTAACAAATGGGCAGGATCTGTTTGGAGTGACACCTCCTGAAGATGAAAAGAGATTTCTCCTTGCAATATTAATGTGTTGTTTGATGTGATGGCCTCACATCGATTCCTGAGTGCCATCCTGCAAGTATGAATATCGAAATGACCCAACCGTTGGTCACGCCCAAGCTAGCAAGTAACAAAGGAGAAAATCTGGAGGGAAAGTATTTCTGTTCAAAGCATATAAAGCATTCTAAGAAATGTAATGACTTCTAAAGACTGCTGTTTCTCTCCTCTGATGCACTCTACGGACGCGATGTCAAAGAATAACACATGATGCTTGATGGAGCTAATTACGATGGCTGCCAGAGACCAACATATCAGTATTGAAGCCTGCCAAAATTAAATTTATCTTGGAAACGCCCAGTGATATTTTACGAACCAACATCGCAGGACTCGGAGTGTCGTGGTTTTTCGACGCCCTTCATAAATTCGTCTTCCTTGGCCGGAAATTGAACCCGCCATCTTGGGATCATGAGGATCATCTACCATTAATCCACCAAGGAAGCTATGCGTATGGTGAGAGGTAATTTCATTGTGCTGAAAGACTACAGGTGTGCACTTATTGTCTGTAGGGGTAACAGTGCATGTTCACTTTTTGTGAATATATTTCGTAGTAACAGAATTTCCCCATTGGGTTTGATAACCTACTTGACCTTCAAATATTTATCATGTTTATAAAAGCCACTAAACGGAAATAATTATATTTATATTAATTCATTCTTGACTATAAATCAATTAATCATTACTTACAGTACATGTGTAGATTCATTCTATCCCAGTCACGGCTCGTGGTGTTAAGAGCTGGGGAAGATTCAGCACGTAGTGGCAAAATGCTGGTATAACGCATTTCTTATACGACTCCCACATACATGGCTGCAGGATTTTTAATTTCACGGTGAAAGGTGGGAGAGCTCGGAACAGACTTCATTTTGACAAAGAGATTGGCACCATTATGTTATTTTATGAAGCATTTTTTCCTAATTGAAATTAATTTACTTACCTAGTTTCGAAACTCAGGAAGAGGCAAAGCATTCATTTTCTAATTTAACCTACTCCCCATTATAATTAGTCCCGATCAGGGGAGTATGTTTCACGGTTGTATACTACCAAACAATCGCAATTTACTTAGAAAGCACTGTGCCTACCAGCTAGAACTGTAAGGGAATTGATCTGCATCATAGGCCGAAAGTGTACCCGATCTTGAGGGATAAATGGAAACAAACATAACTGTAGATATTAAGAGCAATGAAGCTATTTTCTAGGCCTATTACTTGATATAAACACATGACCTGCCTTAATTCATAGGTTTGTACGTGAAGTCTGCCCTCCTCTCCTTTTGCGCTGCAAAGTGGTCAATGAGAAGCTCATTGAAGTTCGGTGACTCCAACAACTCCTTTTCTGCAGAACACATTGCAAGTGCACAGAGTCGGCCATCTTTCATTGTGTTTCGTAAAAATGTTTTCACTCGTTTTAGGGGAGAGAAACACCGCTCTGCCTCTCCTGTGGTCATTGGAATGATCACTATGATCTGTAGTAGTTTAACGCTTTCGGGCAAAGCTCCCGCCAAGTTGTTTTCGTAAAGAAAGTTCAACAAGGTCAACGCCTCGGGGCTACATGACCACGTTGTCGCAGCCCCTAAACTGTGGAACCAACCAAGGTCAACGCACCTGATGCTTTGCAAAGTCAGGTCGGCTGTATAGTGCATTCAGCTCATGGCGCAGCTCTGTAAAGTTTAACCTAAATAAGTCGACTGCTATTTTCAGTTCTGTTTCAGGGAAAACAATGCGGTGTTTAGGGAACAATGACGGCTCAAACAACTTGGCAATTGTCAGGTGGTCACTAAACCGAAATCAATCACTGATCTGCGTCATGATGATATGACAGACTTCTCTCGCACACGCACTCTGTGACTCCGTGAAACGCGCACGTTTTATGGCCGGTCCCTCCCCCTCACAGAGTTGATCAGTATCAAGAGAAGACCTAGACCGCTGAATGCTTGAAACAAAGTCAGATACATACGTCATTGTTTTCAATGCATCAACATTCTTTTGTTGAAGTTGATTGAATAAAATGTCACAATGAGGCATGACTTTATTAAAAAATTCCAACCAAAAAGGAAATCGTCTTCTTGTAGGGAACCCTTTAATCCCATGGCCTTATTAACTGTCTTATAGGCATTTGTAACATCGTCAATAATTTTGACCAGGCACTGCACAATTTCATCCATGTATTTGTGCACAGTGGTCACGCAACGGGATTAGAAATTCCATCTGATGGACTGAGGACAGCTAGGAATTCGCTTTTTTTTACAATCTCATCAAGAACTGCTGTTCATTTAGGAGACTGCGAATAGAAGGTGGAAATCCCTTCCAAGTTACTGAATAATAGTCACACTTGCTTATTGCCAGTTACACAACGTTCAACAATTAAATTTAACTTGTGTGCGTAACAATGAATGAAGTAGGCATTCTGATAATTCTCTTTAACCCTAACTTGAACCCCACTCCTTTGAACACTCATGACAGGAGCACCATCATAACTTTGAGCAATGAGTTTTTCAGGGGTCTCACTTACTTTCATTTTTACCAGCTCACTAAATATAGCTTCAGTGACACCTTCTGCACTATGGTCTTTTGGCTGAACGAAACTGATGAATCTCTCGTTTATTTTACCCATTAACTCGTATCGCATTATCAAGACCAGCTGTGATATAGAGGCACTGTCTGTGGTTCGATTGCTACATAATTAGTTTGTGACAGTTCAGTTCTAATCAAACGAAGGCAAACTTCGTAAATCGAGTCCAACAATTCATTTTGAATAGTTTTTGAGAGACCTAGGAAAACTCGACTATTGGTCTTTTCTATGTGTTGCTTTAAAACACTGTCGAGTTCGGACATTAGACTAACTAACCCGCGAAAAAATCCTGGATTTTTGGAATTGTCTGTTTCGGAATGCCCCCGCAAGTGTTAGGGATGGCCAGATGATAAACAGGAAAACTCAGGTTAATGTTCTTAGTCTATTTTCATTTTTGAAAAAAAAAATAGGCTTATGAGATCATCTTTTGTCCGTGTGTCTGTGTGTGCGTGTGTGTGTGTGTGATTCATGAGTGTGTGTGTGTCCCTAATAAAATCTAAACGGCTGGAGCGATTTCAATAAAACTCGGTAAGTTCACAGCACTATTCCGGGCGACCCCGACCGTGTCCTTCAAATTTTGTTCCGTCTCACCAATCCAACATGGCTGCTGTGCGAAATATTTCACCAGCTTTCAATATCTCCGAAACTATTACCGATATCACCATGGAATTTTGAATGGTGATAAAGGGAACTACTAGAAGTTCACTTGTGTGACCTTTGAAAACCTGGTAACTAAAAAAACAACATGGCGGCCAAGCGAATTTTAAATAGACATTTCTTGCGATTTAACCAACCAAACGCAAAAAAAACTTGGTACAGTGTATGTTTATATACATTGTAATCCACCGACATCTAACTTCGTTCAATTGTTTACATAACCTCAATATGGCGGCTGTGCGAAATATTTCACTGGCATTCTATATCTCTGAAACTATTACCGGTATCACCCTGAAATTTTGCAAGGAGATAAAGGGCACTACTGGAAGTACAAGTATGAGACTTTAAAAAACCGGTTAACTACAAAAAGAACATGGCGGCCAAGCGAATTTGAAAGTTTTAAATAGACTTTTCTCGCGATTTTAAGATTCAAACGCAATGAAACTTGGTACAGAAAATGTTTATACACATTGTAATGCACTGGTATGTAATTTTGTTCAATTGTTTACATAACCTCAAGATGGCGGCTGTGCGAATTTTTTATTAAGGTTTTGTTTCTTTTGTCGTAATAATGCGATCGAAGTGAAAGTGTGAATAATGAACCTACGCATAATTTTCCTTTAAAGGTACATGACTCTATGGCCTATACATATAACAATCCAACATGGCGACCATCCGGCATATTTAGACGGTTCTCATTATCTACGAATCTACTACAGCAATCAAACTGATTTTTTATGTTCATAGGGTTTATGTATATAAGTTCACCTATAGGACTTTCAATAACCTGGTGATCACAAATTCAACATGGTGGCGACGCGATGTATAATTATTCACAGGGTCGTTTCTCGCATTTTAGCCATCCAAGTGCAGTGAAACTTGGTACAGTAAATCCTTATACAAATTTTAATCCACTGGCATCTAATCTATTTCAATTGTTTCCATAACCACAAGATGGCAGCTGTGCGAAATTTTAAAATCGAGTTTTTACTTCTTGTGTCCTAATCATGTGATTGAAGTTTGAGTACTACACGCACACAATAATCTTCATGTAACAGTACATAACTCTAAGACCTACATATATAAAAGTCCAACATGGCGACCATCCGAAATATTTAGACGGTTCTCAATACCTACGAATCTATTACAGCACTCAAACTGAAATTTAGTAGGTTGATAGAGGCAATTAACATTAGTAGGATATATGAAAATAGGCTGTATAGTTCTTCACGCAACTACTTGTTTTAGAATATTTAATACGTAAATCTGCTACACTTTTTCTCAAGCCCGAACCAACAATGTCACAACCCTGGTCACCACAGCACTTCAATATATCTGTATTATCAACTAACTTACAATATATATTCTCCGAGAATTTCCTAACACAAGGCGAGCTCGAACTTGCCACAAAACTTGATGCAATCTTGCCTAATATATACCGGTTCTTCGATACATTGTCATTATATTTCTTTACACTCGAGCGGTAAGCGCTGTCTAACTGGCACCTTATGTCCACTTTCCCTAACATGGCAAACTCAATAAAGCCATTTATGTGATTTTCACTGGAGTTATGTTTTTTTTCTTTTCTTTTTTACTTTTGCATGAAAATTCTACAAGTCCGCAATACCTGTCTCAGTCCATGAACTATCATTTGAATGGGTAACAAGGCAGGTGAAACAAACGAAGGCTTTTTTTTTTACCTCACAACCACACAACCTTTATGTTGCGTCATACAATGTTCTATTAAAATTTCTAACATAACCTCTCCTGGATTTACATTGTTTCTGAGTTTGAGAGATTGTAAGATCTGGTCTAGGTGCGCCAAGACCCTTCACAATCAGCCTAGTTTCGTGGTCAAGAACTGTTCCCGATACGCTACTAACTGAATTTATTATCTTGTAGACATACTCTTACTTACCACTACTGTAGCCCGTAACACGCAAATTAAGACTTGCCACTGACAATTAACAAAATTAATGAATTTATAAGTTACACCAACGACTTTAACGTGCGGACGCTTGTTTACAAATACACAGCATGAACGGCGGCAGATTTTAAACAGAATACTTCCCTTAAGTCTCGGTAGATGGTTCTGCTACCCCTTGCCACCTCATGGTGCTATCTGGCGGAAATATTTTAGTTATTATACTTCAAGGGATGCCATTTGAGTTCTCAATAATGAATATCACTTATTAGTCATCTAACTGTTTCTGGTAACTTGTCAATTAATAATCCTTCGGAGAGTGAAAGAGGGAAAGGATAAACTTTTCACGATAGTGGTTTGAGTCTTCTTGAACAACTTTGAATGCATTCCACTGAATAAAAACATCCTGTCGGCATTGGCAAGCCTGGGTTAGGCTGTGGCCGCCTGAGCCTTCAGCGATACAATGTAAATGAATGAAGCTTTCCTAACCACGCCCCCAACCCTGTTTCACGGGAAGTAATGGTACAGTTGAGGCGCAGCCTAACGGCGCTACTACCCATCTTAAGAACATGCTTTATCAACAGTTCCAAATATATTGACTCGTGACTGAATGGCTTGAGTGAGACTTATACATGTTTCTAATTAATATAAATTATAAATTCCTCAATTAAATAGGTATATTTATAGAACCTTTCAAGAGAGGCTCCGCCTAAGAGCCTTTAATCACCAGCCACGCCTGTCATATCCTCTTATTGGCACACTCGAAGATTTTACGTAGAGCTGTTCCAGCGCGCTTGCCCTCTGCAGCTCGGGTACTCAAACTGATGACTCGCTCAGCGCTCTGTCGTGAGTGATTTTGGCTGGCGGCTTGCTCAGCGACCAATAACTGCTTGGAACGCCTGTCATATGAGATCCACTCCATCCAGAATGTTCCACATCACTATAAAAATCCTGGGTGCTATCTGTCCGGTGCCACATGACAGCCAACGATTACATAGTCGCCGCCCCCAATGAGCCAACTTACCTACCACGAAGAAACTCGACGGACGTTCCTGACAAACTGGACATTTGCCTTGTGAACCAGAAAACGCTCAGGCACAAAGTCAGGGTGATCAAAGACCTATCGACAGATCACTACCCCACGATAATTACACTCGCGACCCCCTCCCCCGCCGAAGTCATCGAAACCGGAACCAGACCGATCTGCAACTACAAAGCGGCCGACTAGAACCAATTCAACAATTCGAGGCCATCTTAGATCATCACCTAGACGGCAAAGATGGCATGCCACTATAAAGGTACAACAATCAAAAGAACCCTCGGCTACTTCGGATCGCGCTGCTCACTTCGGCTCGTCCCGATCTTCTCCGACAATACGGGATCAAGGGGTGCACGGCTGGCTGAGCTGCCGTCACATACCGTACTGTAAGTACCTGCAGCCAGCTGTTCGGTTGAGGTTATTCCTTCATTGATGCTGCAAATGCAATGCAATCAAAAGAAGGAAAGTCAATGTAAAGTGACCGAAAGTATTAAGCGCGGAGTTAAATGAAAATACAGTATTTACGATTTCCTAGTTGTAAACTATGTTTTAAAGAAATATACTGTTCCAATAAGCGTACACACACAGAGGCTATAATATCAACACTAAATAATGCATCAGGTGTAGAAAACTGCAGATGACCCTTGGCCATAGACGTCTTCCCTTCCGCTATTGTACGCTTCATGAGTGACTTTGAAACACCTGTCGCTTCACTTGTGGAAGCCACAACATCATAATTGAGTTTAGGTTCGACCCTGATTAGTATATGTCAGAAAACTGTACTACAGTATAATGAGGCTCATTATAACACTATTTTTCATTATGAAACAATTTCTCCCACCAATCAGAGCTCAAGAAACAGTTGTTTGACCAATTAGATAATGATAGCATCGCACCTGCACTGAGTTCCACGGCCTTCTAATTTTAATTTCACTGCGTGGCCTATTGTCATAGTAGGGTAATCGAGGAGGCCATGGTCAAATACAAGGCATTCTCTGCGTCTCATGCGCTCTGTTCAGTACATAAAACTGGCAAAATCTCGACAGATATTTATGAATATTTATGTTCGAACATAAAATAGTTATAATAAGTATCGTTGAACATAAACAGTCGTATGCAACTCGCCTATAATGGTAATTAGGACACTTGTATGGAAATTATAAAACTCGCATACGCTCGTTTGATAAACACACTCGTGTCTTAATTATTGCCATTATAGGCTCGTTGCATAATGTACTATTATCAACGGTTTTCTGTTCTCGTAGGTGAGCAGCTACGTTATAGACTATTTCTCTAGCATGTCCCCTTAATGTTCGTCCAGATTTGCCACCAGACTTCGAAGTAGAAGCCATAACGAAACTCAAATGATACTATTACTAGAATAGCATGGTACACAACACTATATACATAAACACGTTTACCAATAAAGTACACGCTACACGACAAGGGATTATAGGACTACAATAAAGAAAAGGTAGGCTATATAAAACTGAGAAAACAATAAGAGCGCGAAAATGGATTGGCCACGAAGCTCTTGTCAGCGCTTCTCCGCAGTGTGCTCGGTATTTATTTATTTATTTATTTATTTACTGGGTACAGAAAGTCCCAATGAGCTGGTAGCTCAAGGGGGGACTGCTAGACAGCATGTGACCCCCTCCACCGCTCCTCTGTGACATCGCACATCCAGTCGGAGTGAATGCGCGGGGAAGTGAACTTTGCGCAGGCTCTTTTGATCGTTGCAGGATTATAACCACTGTTCAGGAGCTAGACACGGCCGTGGAAACCCTGATCTCAGCAATCCAAGCCGCCTCGAATACCAGCATACCCCTTATTAGCCCCCGCGAGCGGAAACTGGATATACCAGCCCGCATTAAAGAGCTAATAAGGAGCAGGAACGAAATAAAGCGGGACTGATCAAAGTATCACAAGGACCACGACAGAGTAAGGAAAAATCAACTTAACGTTGAAATCCAAAATGCACTACACGAGCACAGGTGCAGCTATTGGGGAGACCTGATATCCAAATTCGGTACTGTACCGTTAACTTTTAATTGGTCTGATTTACGGTACATTTTCCTTTGCGAACCGCTGCCTCATATGGCAGGTTTTGACCTAGTTTGGAGTGCGCGAATAGCCATGTGATCATTCGGCTCAGCTGGTGTCTCATCGACAACCTTCGGAAGAGTGTTTCTCTTTTAGACCGCGAGGATCGCGGGAGACCTTGAGTCTTGCAGTGGTGGGAAGATTGACATTTATATTCGAACATTATATTGTTACGGCTGTGAGTTTGTGTCATCGCTCGCCGCATGAGTCACAACTGCCCCAGGGCTGAGCTGTGCCCTGCCTCGTGTATTGCGTGCGCCTTATGCAACAGGGCTACTAGGACAAAGGGATGGTCCAGAATATTCGTGACTGAGCCAGCGATGGAAACCTCGTTGTTGTTGTTTGAGTCTTCAGTCTTTTGACTGGTTTGATGCAGCTCTCCATGCGTCCCTGTCCTGAGCTAATCGTTTCATCTCTACATAGCTACCACACCCTACATCCGAGGCAATCTGTTTAACATATTCTAAACTTGGTCTACCCCTACAGTTCTTGTCCTCGACCCTTCCTTCCATAACTAAGCTTGCTATTCCTGGGTGTCTTAGTATGTGTCCTACCAACCTATCTCTTCTCTTCATTAGCAGTCGCCAGAAACATCTCTCCTCTCCCACTCGCCTTAATGCCTCTTCGTTTGTAACCCTATCTACCCATCTGATCTTCATCATTCTCCTGTAACACCACATTTCAAATGCCTCAATTCTCCTCTTTTCTGCTGCACCAATAGTCCATGTTTCACTTCCATAGAGCGCCACGCTCCAGACAAAGGCTTTCAAAAATGACTTCCTAATACCTAAATCTATATTCGATGTCAACAGACTCCTTTTTTGTAGAAAGGCTTTCCTTGCCTGAGCCAACCTACTTTTTATATCCTCTTTGCTTCGTCCATCACTGGTTATTCTGCTTCCTAAGTAACAGAAGTCTCCTACTTCCTTCAGCTTTTCACCTGCCAATTTGATCTCCATAGAGGTTTCTGATTTATTTCGGCTGCATTCCAGTATTTTTGTTTTACATTTATTAATTTTCATCATGAAGTCCTTCCGTAAGACGGAATCCATACCATTCAAAAACTCATTCAAATCCTCAGGCTTGTTGGCCAAGATGACGATGTCATCAGCAAATCTCAGAGTTGAAATTATTTCTCCTTGAATCTTCACTCCCACTTTAAATTTTTCTCCAATTTCCTTCATTGCTTGTTCAATGTAAAGATTGAAAAGTATGGGTGATAAGTTGCAGCCTTGCCTTACACCTTTCTGAATACCAGCTTCTCTCTCATATCCTTCAGCTCGAATGACTGCTGTCTGGTTTCTGTATAGATTGTATATCACCCTCCTATCCCTGTACTTTATTCCAATAGATTTCAAAATGTCAAACAATTTAGTCCAATCAACGTTATCAAAAGCCTTTTCTAAGTCTACAAATGCCATGAACGTTCTCTTATCTTTCCTTATTCTACCTTCCAAAATCAGCCTAAGACTTAGTACAGCTTCCCTTCTTCCTACATTTCTCCTGAAACCAAACTGGTCTTCACCCAACTCCGTTTCGATCTGGCTTTCAATCCTCTTGTAAATTATTCTAGACAGGATCTTTGAAGCATGAGTAATCAAGCTGATTGTACGGTAATCTTCACATCTGTCAGCTCCCACTTTCTTTGGTATAGGGATGATAACATTCTTCTTGAAATCAGGGGGTACCTCACCTGTCTCATAAATCCTACACACCAAGTGAAATAACCTGATCAGACCTTCATCTCCTATGCAGCGTAGCAACTCAATCGGTACCGTATATCATCTATGCCTGGTGCTTTGTTCCTGCCTAAGTCCTCTAATGCTCTGTCAAATTCTGATCTCAATATTAAATCTCCTTTTGCATCCTCATCAATTTCCTCCTCCCTTTCCATTACATGATTCTCAATCTCCTTTCCCTTATACAAGCACTCTATGTAAGCTTTCCATCTCTCAAGCTTTTCTTCCCTATCTGTTAGAGGCTTTCCATTTGTGTCCCTAATATTACAGCACTTAGTCTTCTTTTCCCCAAAAGTATTCTTAATCCTTCGATAAGCTGTGTCTACTTTTCCTAATTTCAGACACTTTTCTATACCTGCACATTTCTCTTTCAGCCATTCTTCTTTCGCTTCCTTGCACTTCTTGTTAACCTCATTTCTCAGACGTCTGTATTCTGCTTTCCCCTCTTCATCTCTTAGATTCTTGTGTTTCCGCCTTTCATCCATCAATTCTAGTATATCCTGAGTGATCCACGGTTTTCTACCTATTCTTTCTTTCCTACCAATGTTTTCTTCTGCGGATTTTGTTATTTCATTCTTCAAAAGTGCCCATTCGTCTGCAATTGAAGTTTGTTTAGGGGTTTTGATTAATCCTTCCTTTATACTCTTCTTGAATCTTTCGTTTACATCCTTTACTTTCAGTCTGTCTATTGCCCACCTTTTTGGCTTTTGACTTTTCTTCAGTTTCTTCAACTTTAATCTGCATTTCATTACAACCAGATTGTGGTCAGAGTTTATGTCAGCACCAGGATATGTTTTACAATCCAAAATCTGGTTTCGAAACCTCTGCTTGACCATAATGAAGTTGATTTGGTAACGCCCTGTATCTCCTGGTCTCATCCATGTGTATATTCTTCTATTGTGGTTATTGAATAAGGTGTTAGCTATGACCAACTCATGTTCGGTGCAGAATTCCATCAGCCTGCTTCCTCGATCATTCCTTTCACCTAATCCGAAATCTCCTACTATCTTCCCTTCTCTCCCTTTTCCTACCACAGCATTCCAATCTCCCATTACTATAAAATTTTCATCACCTTTGATATACCTCAGAATGTCATCTATTTCTTCGTAGACCTTTTCAACATCCTCATCATCAGCTTGACTGGTAGGCATATAGACTTGTACCACTGTGGTGCACGTAGGTTTAGTATTGAATTTTGCTACAATAATCCGTTCACTGTATTGCTCATAATATTCCACCCGCTGCCCAAGTGTTGTATTGGCAGCAAGCACAAGAGTGTAGTGCAGTATCTTTGACATAGTCTTTGATATCAGTGAAGTTCAGTGTCAAAAACAATATGGTGTGTGTCGTGTGAATTGTGAATCTTTCCACAACAAATAATAAAATATGCATTCTAGAGGAGTCTATGTGATTTATTAAGAAGTGAACCTAACATTTTATGGCGACCGTGACAGGACTCATTCATAGTAAAAGGCTCCCGTGAAGAAAGAAGATGGAAAGACTCGCTAAAGGAAGGACCGTAAAGCGGCGGTTATTTACGCGCTCACACAATCAACTAATGGCGTTGTTAGAAGATGATCAAACTGAAACGGAAAAAGTGCAAGTGCAACTTGAAATCCTTCAAGAAAAGTATGATGATATCTCTAATTTAGATGGATTAATATTTCAACAGATGATAGACGACGAGTGTGAGGATGACGAAATAGAAACGGAATGTGAATCAACTGATGATTACAAACACAAATTCCTTAGCTGTAGAACAAAAGCAACACGTTTTATGAATCCCGTTGTTTCCATTACCCCTCCACAAAGTGTAGTGAATGACAATGTTTGTGATAAAAAGAAATATAGACTTCCAAGAATAGAATTTAAGAAATTTTCTGGTGAAATAATTGATTGGTTATATTTTTGGAGCCAGTTCCGTAAAATTCACGAGGATGAGGACATTGGGAAGGAAGATAAATTCCAATATTTAATTCAGGCTATGACAGAAGGTTCCAGAGCATATGAATTAGTTACTAGTTTTCCACCCACTGCCGAGAATTATGACAAAGCTATAGAGAGTCTTCAAGCTCGATTTGGCAGAGAGGACTTGCAGGTGGAAGTTTATGTTCGTGAATTGCTCAAACTAGTATTGACGAATGCAGTCAATTCCAAAGAAAGGCCAACACTGAGTAGCTTGTATGATAAATTAGAGTCACATCTCAGATCGCTGGAAAGTTTAGGCGTTACTACAGAAAAATGTACTGCAATGCTGTATCCCCTAATTGAATCATCTTTGCCAGAAGACCTATTAAGAGCATGGCAGAGGAATACTTCCTTCAGGTGTGATTCCATATCCAAAGATCGTTTGCAGCAGCTCATGGCTTTTCTTCAAAATGAAGTAGTAAGTGAAGAAAGAATTTCATTGGCTATGAAAGGGTTTAGTATTAGCACATCCCAAGGATCTAAGATTAAGGGAGACAAGCAACCAAGGGATGTCATTGAACCAAATATACCTACTGCTTCTGCTTTGTTTGCTGATGTTTCTAAGAGACAGGAGTGTGTTTTTGTCTTAAACCTCATTCGAGCCCAGAGTGCATTAAAGCTCAAAAAATGACTGTAGGGGAGAAAAGGAAAATCTTAACTGATAAACACTGTTGCTTCAATTGTTTAAAGAAGGGCCATGCAAGTAGAGCTTGTAAATCGATTGTCAGGTGCATTGTTTGTGGTGGTAAACATGTGGTATTAATGTGTTATAAGCTCCGTGACAAAGAAAATGAAAGTGTGTCCAAACAGAATTACGAGGGAGACAGGAATTTGGTTCTCCAGGATGTCAATAATGTGGATAAGGCTTTAGCTAATGTGTCTTGTTCTCCTGAGGTATACTTGCAAACCCTGGCAGTTGTCGTTAAAGGAAAGGGTAAACAAAAAACTGTACGAGCTGTTATTGATACTGGGTCTACTAAATCCTACATTGCACGTGACCTAGCCGAAGAAATGGGGTATCAGTCAATCAGGAAGGAAACGTTAATACATTCCTTGTTTGGTGGAGTACGTTCTCGAGAAGCAAAACACGACTGTTACAGAATAAGTTTAAAGCGATTGGAGGGAAACTATTCCAAGGAGCTGGAAGTTTTAAGCCAAGAGATTATTTGTGAAGATGTCCCATATATTAAGAATGGTTCTTGGAGTGAGGAGATAAGGGATCTGAAAATATGTTTAACTGATGTACTAGAGCGAGGGCCTGTGCAGATTCTGATTGGGGCCGATAAGGTGGGTGAACTGCTCACTGGGAGGAAACATCAACTAAAATGTGGCCTAGTTTTGGTGGAGACTTCCCTAGGGTGGACACTAATGGGAAAAGTCATAGGTAACAAGGCCCAAAGGGATTCGGCATCATTATTAGTGTCATCATTGTTTTCCCAACATACAAGAATTTCTGATCTCTGGGACTTAGAAATTCTTGGAATTACTGACCCTGTTGTGAAAGAATCTATCGTCGAGAGGAATGAGCGTGTTAGAAATAACTTCCTTGAGACTGCACGACTGAATGAAGATAACAGATATGAAGTGTGTCTGCCTTGGAGTGAACAACATCCACCTCTCCCTGACAACAAAGAAATTGCTCAGCACAGATTAGAAATCACTACAAAGAAACTACAAGCTGAACAACATTATCAGGAGTACGATAATGTCTTACGAAGTTGGTTGGAGCAAGGAATCATCGAGAGGGTACCTGAAGAAGAACTGAAGAATAGTGGACACTATCTACCTCACCGACCTGTCTTCAAAGAAAACAGCACCACCAAGATCAGGCCTGTTTTTGATGCCTCGGCGAAGCAGAGAAACGCTCCATCTCTGAACGAATGTATTGAGAAAGGGCCTAACTTCATAGAGTTGATCCCTAGTTCGCTACTGAAGTTCAGAGAAAATGAGATCGGTGTGACGGCCGATGTAGAAAAAGCATTTCTTCAAATAAGTGTCAATCCTAGAGACCGTAATTTTCTGAGATTCCTTTGGTGGGAGGAGGAAAGTACAGGGAAGGTAGAAGTGTTCCGTCACAATAGAGTTGTCTTTGGACTTGCATGTTCTCCGTTCCTATTGTCGGCAACCATCAAACTCCACTTGAACGAGTTGAAGAGACAAACAGTCGATAATAGTTCCTGCTCAACTTCAACAATAGAAAGATTGGAAGAATGTTTTTATGTGGATAACTGTACTATTAGTGTGAACAACAGAAATGACCTTCATTCATTCATGCGAGAGGCAAGCATAATAATGGATAAGGCATCTTTCAATCTCCGAGGGTGGGAGTATTCTCAGGATGGTACAGCTGAAAATCTTACTCATGTGCTAGGACTCATTTGGAATAAAGGAGAAAATACCATTGAACTGAATCTAACTCATGTTAACGATTTCAAATATGATGTAATCACTAAAAGAGCTATACTAGGAGCTGCACATAAGGTGTTTGACCCTATTGGCTTCGCATGTCCGGTATTTCTCTGTCCAAAATTAATCTTGCAAGAACTATGGGCCACTGACTTGGGTTGGGACACCAGAGTAGACGAAACGACAAAGAGAAGATTCATGAAGTGGTTGGCAGAACTACCTCAGCTGTCTGAGATTAAGATTCCTAGATGTTTGATCGGTAGTGTCCGGTCGGTTGAAGATATATCTCTTCACGTGTTCTGCGACGCCAGTCAAACTGCGTATGCTGCAGTTATATTCTTGCGAATACAGAGGGTTGACAATATAGAGCTACGATTTGTACAAGCCAAGACAAGAGTGGCACCCAAGAAGAGTATCACCATACCACGCCTGGAATTATTAGCAGCTACAATAGGGGTTCGACTAGTGACGTCAGTACTGCCAACATTAACTGCAAAAGAAATCGTTACTTATTATTGGAGTGACTCGTCGACTGTGTTGTCCTGGATCCAGTTAGACGAACCTTGGGGGACCTTCGTGTGGAACAGAGTGCAAGAAATTCGAAGACTGTCCAGAATAGAACAGTGGCGTCATGTTCCAGGAACCATGAATCCTGCTGACCTGGCATCAAGGGGATGTAGCACAAAACAGTTACTTCAACAGAGATGGTGGGAAGGGCCAAAATGGCTAAAACAATCCACTACACAATGGCCTAGCCCCGAAATTTCAACAAACGATGATGAAGTCTTCCAAGAAAGAAAAAAGAAAGTCAACACTATGACGGTGTTAGAAGACAAGTCCAATACCCAAGAATGGCACCTTGACTATTTCTCAAGTTTCCGTAGAACAGTTCGTATGATAGGATGGATCTTGAGGTTTCTGTATAATTGTCGACAGAAAAATAATAGAAGAACTACCGAACTATCCATTGAAGAAACCACAGAAACAGAAAAAGTCGTGATGAAGTTCATACAAAAGGAGTGTTTTGTTGGTGAAAAGGATGAAAGATTCAACTCACTATGTGTTTTCATGGATGATGAGGGAGTGATGAGACTGAAAACAAAAATTATATCGCGCAAAGATGATTATGCTTTCCGTTGTCCTGCTATCCTTCCTGCGAAGCATACAACAGTTCACGCTCTCATTAGGGAGAAGCACAAAGACTTATGTCATGCTGGAACCCAGATTCTGCTCAGTGGGCTCAGACAGAAATATTGGATCCTTGGAGGAAGGAGAACGGTGAAGGGTGCAATTAAAACATGTGTTGTCTGCAGGAGGTACCATGGAAAACATCTTGAAGCAGAACAAACTCATCTCCCCATAGACAGAGTAAGAGAAGCCTCAATTTTTGAAATAACAGGGATCGACTTTGCCGGGCCTCTGATTTTGAAAGGTGGAGAGAAAGCCTGGGTCTGTCTGTTCACGTGTGCGGTTTTTCGTGCAGTACACCTGGAGCTAGTAATATCCTTGGCTACTGCAACATTCCTCGAAGCTTTTCGGCGCTTCGTGTCCAGACGTGGAAGGCCAATGATTGTCTATAGTGACAATGGGACAAACTTTCAAGGCACCTGCAATATGTTGGAGACAATTCAGTGGGATAAAATTGCTGAATATAGTTCTGTACACCAAATAAAATGGAAATTCAATCCTCCCACTGCAGCATGGTGGGGAGGATGGTGGGAGAGGCTGATTGGTGTCCTCAAACAAATGCTCAGGAAAGTTCTGGGAAGGTCATGTCTGTCGTACCAAGAAATGATGACTGTTCTGTGTGACATTGAAGCTGTCATGAATTCACGACCACTTACTTACCTGTCCAATGATGGAGAAGACTTGATGGCTATCACCCCTGCAATGTTCCTACAGGAAGTCAAGGAGATTGGAATGCCCGATATCGACATGATCGAGGACATAAAACTTGACAGAAGATTCAGGTACAGACAGAAAGTAAAGGAAACATTAAGGGTAAGATTCAGGAATGAATATCTTGGACAGCTAATACAGAAGAACCACATTAGGAAAAGTCATCACAAACCCTGTGTAGGTGAAGTAGTACTGGTAGCCAGTGACAACACGAAGAGACTAGACTGGCCGCTGGCAAGAGTGACGGAGGTCATCCCTGGCAAAGGTGGTGTCGTGAGAGTTGTTCGCTTGGCGACTACAAAAGGAGAGCTACTGAGGCCAGTACAGAGGGTGTATCCACTTGAAGTGACATCTGGAGAAGATCATGCTTTAAGACTGCAAGTTGAGCGGAATGAAAATGAGAAGAAGGAGAAAAATCCAAAGACTGTTAAACCGTCTACTAATACTTCTGATCTCATCAAAACCAGTAGTGGGAGAGTGGTGGTTAAACCAAAGAGATATTTTGAGTGACTTATTTATTTCTGTGTTCATTTATTTTGTGAAAATATATGTGTTATGTTATTTTATTGTTTTGTTGAGTTGTTTCCACAACTCAAGGTGGGAGAATGTTGTATTGGCAGCAAGCACAAGAGTGTAGTGCAGTATCTTTGACATAGTCTTTGATATCAGTGAAGTTCAGTGTCAAAAACAATATGGTGTGTGTCGTGTGAATTGTGAATCTTTCCACAACAAATAATAAAATATGCATTCTAGAGGAGTCTATGTGATTTATTAAGAAGTGAACCTAACACCAAGTTTCCTACTCAATATGAGACCAACCCCTGCTTGGCCATTGTTTGATTTAGTGCTAATGACCCTATAGTCTCCTGACCAAAAGTCCTGTTCTTCCTGCCAGCGCATTTCACTAATCCCAACCAAATCCAACCTCAACCTATCCATTTCCCTTTCTAAGTTTTCTAACTTCCCACTTCCTAGCAGACTTCTAACATTCCACGCTCCGATCCGTAGAATGTCAGATTTCCTCTTTGTCACTTCTGTGATGTTAACCCCCTCTCGAGTAGTCCCCACCCGGAGATCCGAACGGGGGACTAGTTTACCTCCGGATTGAAATTTTACAAGGGAGGAGGCCATCATCACATGTATTTATGCATAGAGAGGTGCATATCCTCGGGAATAGCATTACGACTGTAGTTTCCCGTTGCTTTCAGCCGTGCAGCAGAACGCAGTGTAGCCATTAGTTGGCTTAATATCTTAACCGTCTATTAGACTAGTAAAGAATTGATTTATTCTGAAAGGCTGCTACTCCCTTTCAGAATAAGTAAAGAGCAATTCTACTACATTTGCCCCGACTTATAAATGCCTAGACATTTTACAACACTAGCTCTGATCCTACAAAAAGTGGGCATCAGGAAAGAAAAAAACAAGAGCCAATTAAGGCAGGAAATGAAAGACATCCCAGGCCTCCGATACCCTAATAACGTTGGGGTAAGAGTTGACATGAAAGATATAAGAGAGGAGCTCAGCTCAAGGAAACTCAGCTGGGATCCCATAGTCGCCAACCCACATCCCACTAGTTGTAACCAATTTGATAAATTATGTGATCTGAAGCTCTCAGGAAGAAAATGAAGACTACACGCAACAGAGCGATCAGAAGGTAACCATTGCTTCCTCTCTTGTCACCTTCTCTGGAAATTCTACGTAACCACTTCTCACGCAATGAATTGTCCGATTGAATCTCATGATTCTAACTTGCCCAGTTCTGATTTACAAAAGGGCACGAAGCGGTACAACATTATAAAACCATTCAGAATACATTCCAACTTCGCCATTAACATGAATACAAAACTTATATCTGCCACAGTGAATTGGTGCTGCTTCCTAGCGTGCCAGGAGGGAAGCTATCCAGTGGCTGCTACAGACTCAGGCTATCTGAGTCCTCACACTTCGTGACGTAGCGCGTGAAAGGATGGAGAGGGGATAAGTGGAGGTATTCGTTGTCATGGCAACGTAAATTACAAAGCGGGCTATTTTTGATGAGTCCTCGTGAGTATCCAGTGCGCTCTACCGACAAGGAGAGGAACTACACACACATTGTCACGATGGCAAAACATTAGGTGCGAGGAGAGAGAACATAAAGGCCGATGAGGAGGGAGGAGGGTGGGAGGGCGGCGTCCTTGAGTCCAATGCCACCAGCCGCCTCTGACTACGATATCTGGTAACATTTAACTTTGGGCATCCTGATAAAAATTATTTTGGTCTTTCCCGAGTCGCCCAGTTCCCCATTCAACTTCTGGGCATGAAACAAGAGCCATTTTTGTTTGCCTGGAGAACATATTGAACTAACATAATAAACATATTGTAAATATTTTTGCGAATGATTAATTAGATGCATGGGGCCCCACCGCCCCAGCCCAAAAATACAACAAAAATCAAAAACATATTTATCCACGTAAAAACCATTTATACCTTTAACCGAAATGAAAGTGGGAATCATGAATGTCATGACCCTGACAGGCAAGGTGGAGGAGGTGGTAGACTTCATGGAGAGGGAGAATGTTGGATTGATGGGGCTGAGTGAAGTGAAATGGAAAGGTAAAGGAAGGAAGAAATTGAGGAAAGGATATACATTATACTGGAGTGGTGGCCAAGAGGCCAAAAATGGCGTGGGACTGATAACCTCGAAACAACTGGAGGAGTATGTTGAAGTGGTCGAGTGTGTGAGTGACAGAATAATGAAAATTAGAATGAAGATGAAAAATGACGTGATGGACTTCATACAAGTGTATGCACCACAGACTGGAAACAGAGAAGAAGATATTGAAGTATTCCTGGAGGATGTAGAAAGAGTAATTTCAGATGTAGAAGTGGTGATCATGGGAGATATGAATGCACAAGTCGGAAACGAGAGACAAGGAAAGGAAGAAGTCATTGGACCATATGGATATGGGAAAAAGAACCGGGAAGGAGAGGAACTTGTAAACTTTTGTGAAAGGAATGGACTGATAGTGGGTAATTCATGGTTTCGGAAGAAAAACAGCAGGAAAATTACGAGATATGGTTGGGGCGATAGAAGAACAAAATCAGTAATTGACTACTTTCTGGTGGAAAGGACTAATCGCAGAAAGCTGATAGATGTGACAGCTTTACCAGGAGAAGCATTTGATGGGGACCATAGAGTTGTGGTGGCAAAATTTAGATGGGAAAAATTTGAAAACCTAAAGGAGATCAGAGAAAGTAAAATAAAAGTATGGAAATTGAAAGACAAAACCGTACAGGAAAATTTTCAGGAGAGATTGAAGCAACAAATCCCAGTTACTGAAGTGGAAAACATAGAAGAGGAATGGTCCCACTTTAAAAAGGCATTTGTTGGTGCAGCAGAGAGTGCTTGTGGTAGGACGTCAACAAGAGTGAAAGAGGAGACACCATGGTGGAATGAGGAAGTGAGGAAAGCAGTGAAAGAAAAGAAGTCTGCATGGAAAGAATGGAACCGAGATCAAACTGAAGAAAGCAAAAGGAAGTATCACGACAGCAAACGGAGGTGTAAGGAAGTGGTAGGAGAAGAAAAGAAGAAAAGTTGGGAAGAATTTACACGAAGAATGGAAACAGATGTAAGTGGCAGTAAAAGGATGCTGTATGGGCTTCTAAGAAGTAAGAGGAAAGAAAGAGTTACTACAAAGCTAGTGAAAAAGGAAGATGGAGAGTTGTTAACACACCCAGAAGAGATAAAGGGACGATGGAAGGAGTATTTCGATAAGCTTTTGAATGTGAGCAATGGTACTGGTGAGATGGAAGTGACACAACCTGACGACTCTATAACAGAAGATGATATAACAATGCTGGAGGTGGAATTAGCAGTACAGAAAATGAAGATGGGAAAAGCAACAGGGGTGGATGAAGTCAGTGTAGAAATGATAAAGGCTGCTGGACCTGTTGGTATGCAATGGCTGTATCGACTGCTAAAGTGTGTGTGGAAATGGAAATGTGTACCAGAAGACTGGAAGAAAGGGCTAATAATACCAGTGTTTAAGAAGGGGGACAAGAAGGTGTGTGATAACTATAGAGGGATCACCCTCATATCACAGATAGTAAAAATACTGGAAAGGATATTAGAAAGAAGAATGAGAAGAAAGGTGGAAGGAGAGTTGCAAGAGGAACAGTATGGCTTCAGGAGTGGAAGATCCACAGTGGACCCAATCTTTAGCTTGAGGCAGGTGATGGAAAAGAACTGGGAATATGGAGAGGATTTGATCATGACTTTCATAGATCTAGAAAAGGCATATGATAGTGTCCCCAGAGAGAAGGTATGGGAAACCATGGTTAAGAAGAGACTGGGAAGAGAAATGTTGGAAATGGTGCAAGCAATGTACAACAACTGTGTTAGCAGGGTACTGACCCCAGTTGGAAAGACAGATTGGTTTACGAACAAGACTGGACTAAGACAGGGGAGTGTGCTGTCACCTCTCTTGTTCATAATGGTGATGGATGAAATAGTAAAGGAAACAAAGGAAGCATATGAACATAAAGAAATGAAGTTACTGCTATTTGCAGATGATATTGTGGTCTGGGGAAGGAACACCGAAGAAGTGCAAAAACAACTAGATGCACTGAACGAAAATATTCAGAAGTATGGCCTGAAAATCAGTATAGAGAAAAGCAAGACCATGGTGATGACAAGAGGGGAAAGACAAGGAAAGGGCACTGTGAAAATTGGAAGTCAGAGTTTGGAAATTGTGGACACGTTCAAATACCTAGGAAGTGAATTGATGCAAACTGGTAGGTTGGACATGGAGATTGGCAGGAGGGTACAGCAGAGCAATGCATTCTATCAAAGTGTAAGAAAACTTGTTTGGGATAAGGAAGTACCAAGGAAAAGCAAGGAGGTAATGTATAAAGTGTATTATGTACCCATATTAACTTATGCAGCTGAGACTTGGACCCTGACAAGCAGGCAAGAGAGTAGAATCCAAGCCAGTGAAATGAAATTCCTAAGAAGTATGATAGGAAAGACAAGGAAAGACAGAGTGAGGAATGAAGATGTTAGGAAGGAAGTTGGGATGGGAAAACTAAATGAGAGAATTGAGAAGAATAAACTAAGGTGGTTTGGACATGTAAAGAGGATGGAGGAAAATAGAATACCAAGACAGATGCTGGAGGCGAAGTGCAAGGGTAAGAGACCAAGAGGAAGACCTAGAACAAGGTGGATGGATTCAGTGAAGAACGGCGTAAGAAAAAGAAATCTGGACTGGGACAAGATCGTGGAAGAAGAATGGTGGAAGGAAAGAGGAAAGTGGAGAAGTGCCATAAATACCCCGACCCGGCAGGAGCTGGATAAGGGGAAATGATGATGATGATGAATGACCTTTAATACTACATATCATTAATTTAGTGCAGTTAATTATTTTATGGGCCCCACTGCACTCAATACCTTTTATGTGGTCCCCAAATTTTCATTATGATCCCTCAAATACCAATCCCAGTAAGAAATTGTTGACGCCTGAAAGGCACTCCCATCATAAAAAACTTTCACCTGTCAATGCCAAAATGTAACGGCTTTTTAAAACATTGTGGAGTTGCTAAGTGGAAGTTTATCGTTATATACTGTATACACAGCAAGACTCCATTGTTACATGCCCACTTATTACCCTATCCTGTCTAGGATAGAGCGCTATCCCATTTATTACGAGATTTAAACCCTAGTCCCATGAAGAGCGTAATAAGGGAGATATACAGTAGTGACACTCAGCCATAATATAAACATGGACTTTGTCTTCACAACCCCAGTATCCTTCTCAGCTTTTTTTTTTTTTCCCAAGTATGAAATAGGATCAAGCCTGCAACAATATTGTCTTGGAGAGGGAAACTTAGGAGCCAAATTCCACTTAAAGCCCCTAACCCTCTTAAAAAGCCAACCTGCTGGATGGGAAATACTTATATAAGGCTAAGGATCAATAGCATGCTGCTATCAATCAACAGAATTGCTCTTCAATATGTAGACACAACAGCACCCAAATAAATTGGGTGGAAAGTAACTTCTGTATTTTATCACTCGATTCATCATCATCCTTCCCCCTTATCCAGTTTATTATCTATTATCTGAAAGAAATGTTACACGAATTATTTAAAACACTTCTCTATCTAACGGTGGGGGTATAATTGGATATTGTTTCGCTCATCAAGCGAGCATCATTTATACGAGACAAAATTGCTCTACATAAACAACCAAAGCCTATAATGTAACCCACGAGCAGTCGCTGCCCTACGACAACTCGCTAAAGTCACAACAAAACATTAAACCTCGAGAAGCCATGAACCCTGGATAAATCTAGAAGCATTTATTGAGTCACCGGACTGCTATATAAGAGCGACCTGTCAAGCAGTGGTTGTGTGGTGTTTTACGAGCGAGTGCGAGCGCTTATCCTGAGGGACAGAAGTGTGGAGACTTTCGAAACCCCTAGTGAAGCCGATTCTCTTGACAGCGAAGGGAGTGAGGAGCTTACAGGGGACTGCCTGTGTTTTGAGCGAGTGTGCTTACCTAGTGCGAGAGAGGTCATTGTGGTGAGTTGCAAAACAGTGAGTGACAGACCTAGTGCAGCTATTTCCAGCCAGCGTACGGGGCCGGACTCATTAGCGAGAGGATTAACTGTGGTCTGTTGACAAGTGAAAGGGGAAGTATTCTCGACGTGAGGAAACTGGAGTAAGGTAATAATTGCTTGTATTTGCTGTTGAGTAGTGTATCTTTCTGGCCACAATAAAGTTAATTATTTCTTTAAAGCAGTAATTGGTGTTGTGCTTTCTACCCACCGTAATTTGGGGGCGTGGTGGCTCAGCGGTCTAGCCTTATGCCTCTCACCAAGGCGGTCCGGGTTCGATTCCCGGTCAATGCATGTGAGATTTTCGAAGTGAAATGCCATGTCCTGTGGTTCGGATTCCACGTAAAAAGGAGGTCCCGTGGCTCATAATCACAAGATTCACGGTCACGTAAAACTACAATCTTCCTTTTTTTCTTTTCCACCGTAATCCAGTTAACAAAAGTGCCACTAGGGGGGTGGCACGTAACAACTGGTGTCAGAAGCCGGATTACGAACTAAAGCACAACACCTGACGGTCCTGGTTTCAAAACCCGAGCAGGTCATTTTCTTTAATTTTCCTGTGAGTGCATGCCCTTTACAAGACAAACAACTAAAATGGAGGCGCAATTGGCAGCATTGCGAGAAAAGTTAAATGGCATGGAAACCAGAATGGAGGCCGGCCAGAAGAAGATGGAGGACGGCCAGAAGAATTTAACCAAGGACCTAACTGCCAAATTAGAAGACGGCCAGAAGAAGCTAGAAGACGGCCAGAAGAAGATGGAAGACGGTCAAAATAAGTTAGCGGAGGACCTGAAGAAGATACCCCGCCAGAAAAGTTTAGCCGAGGACCTAACTTCCAAATTAGAAGACGGTCAGAATAAGCTAGCAGAGGACCTAATCGCCAAATTTCTGGATGGCCAGAAAAATCTGGAAGAGTGTCTGCTGACGAAATTACAGGAAAGTCAAAAGAAATTGGAACAGGGTCTGCGTCAGGAAGTCAACACCGTCTGCCAGGGCCTACGTGAGGAAGTCACAGCAGTAGAAAAGAAGTTCGACGCCTTACAAGAGGAAGTTGCCGAACTGCGCCAACGCCCACTGACGGGGGTGGAAGAAAAATTCAACGCTTTACAAAAGGAAATTTCTGAGCTGAACCAACGCCCGTCGACGGGGATGGAAGCGAGATTCAACGCTCTTCAAGAGGAAGTTGCCGAGCTGCGCCAACGCCCGCCCACAGGTACACCGGGAATATCAGGAACGGGACAGAGCAGAGTGACGCCCCCAACCTTCGACGGAAAGGTCCCGTGGATCACCTATTTACGTCAGTTCGAGGCAACCTGTTCAATAAACAACTGGAACAGCACGGAAAAGGCTACAGCTCTCATTGTAGCGCTGAGAGGGGACGCCCTTAACGTCCTTCAGGCCATCCCGACTGGATCCCAGGACTACGCTTCACTGATCGCCCATATGGAGTCCCGATATGGAGATAGCCATCTTCAGCAGGCCTACCAGATGCAGCTCCGGACCCGGGTACAGAAGAACGCGGAAACCCTGCAGGAGTTCGAGATGGACATCGCACGCCTAGTAAGGCTCGCCTTTCCAAAAGCGCCGGCCGACTTTCTGGAACAGATTGCGACGCAGACCTTCACCGACGGGCTACGGGACTCTGACACTCAACAGGCGCTGCGACTCGCGCGAAATAAGACCCTGGCAGATGCGCTGAGCCACGCACTTGAGTTCGAGACGGCAAAACAGGCATCTAGAATGCACGCGCGGGTGCGTCAAGTGGACGTCGACGAACCAGCAAAAACCAACGAGACCAAGCCCCTGGCCGACGAGTTGATGGAGGCGCTAAGCCGTTTCTTCAAGAATCGCAGTACCACCAACAAAAACGTAGCCGAAGGACATCCGGAGAGGCGACCCGGAAGAGGACTACCGACCTGCTGGACCTGCCGTAAGAGAGGCCACCTGAGCAAGGACTGCGGTGATCGCCGCCGCTAAGGGTTTCCGTCGGGACAGTCAGTCGTAGGGAAACCGCGCGGCCCAGGAAAGCAAGTATCAGCCAGCCTAGGGGGGCAAAGGTTGGCTTGTGACAGTCGTCAAGCCCCGGCAGTCCAAGTTCGTGTGACGCAGTTACGGAGGGATAATAGCAGCCTGATGGTCGACGGAGTCGTCAACGGAGAGAGCTGGCCCATGCTAATCGACAAGGGAGCATCGAGGACCATCGTCAGTCCCACCGTGATCCCGAAGTGGAGAGTTCAACCCACACAAAGGAACCTCTAGCTAATAACCGCGACCGGAGAGACCGCACCGGTACATGGCGAAGCATCACTGGAGTTCGTCATTGGTCGACGGGCGATAAAGCATCCAGTGCTTGTGGCTGACGTATCAAATGAAGTGATCATCGGACTGGACTTCCTGGACCAGAACAACATCATCTTGGATCTGAGTACCAACACTCTGCACTTCGGAGGTGAGGAACTTGCTTTGCAACCTGCACACGAGTCCATCACCGCACGACGAGTAAGGCTGAGAGAAGATGTCATCGTTCCCGCCAGGACGGAGGTCAGCGCTGCCGTAATTGTCGACGGAACTGCTGAGGGAGTGGCGGCTGTCATCGAGCCTAAATATGAGGACATCCAGACAAAAGGATTGCTAGTTGCCAAGACTCTCATCAACACGACGTCACGGCCGTACGTCCGCCTGTCCAACCTGAACGACTACGATATTACGATTCACCGGGACACCAACCTACGAGTCTGCGAGCCTGTTACCTGGATTGCCGGCATCACAGATACGACGGACGGACACCTGCAGACGGACAATCGAAGAAGACGCACACTGCCAGAAGAACTACAGAAGCTGTACCAAGGATCCCAGGACCATTTAGACGAGGAACAATCACGCCAACTTCAGGACCTGCTACGCGAATTCCAGGACGTCTTCTCCGTGGGGAGCAAAGACTTCGGCAGGACAAGCTTGGTCCAGCACAGAATCGACGTTGGGGACAGCGCACCGATTAGGGCCCCATTCCGACGTGTCCCGCTCGCCAAGCAAGCCGAAGTCGACCGGATGGTAGAAGAGATGAAGGAGCAAGGGGTGATCGAGCCATCACATAGTCCTTGGAGTTCTCCGGTCGTGCTAGTGAAGAAGAAGGACGGTTCCACCAGGTTCTGCGTGGATTACAGGCGGGTGAATGACGTCACGAAGAAGGACAGCTACCCTCTACCCCGGATCGACGACACCCTGGACACCATATCAGGGTCGAGATGGTTCTCCACCTTGGATTTGAAGAGTGGCTACTGGCAGGTGGAGGTCCACCCTAAGGACCGCGAGAAAACTGCGTTCTCTGTGGGCAGCGGGCTCTGGCAGTTCACCGTCATGCCATTCGGTCTGTGCAACGCCCCTGCGACCTTCGAAAGGCTAATGGAGTCCATTCTGGGGGGACTACACTGGAAGACCTGCCTGGTCTACCTAGACGACGTCATCGTTCTGGGGAGAAGCTTCGAGGAGCACTACAGCAACCTGAAGGAGATCTTGTTGAAGCTACGGGTTGCCCAGCTGAAGTTGAGCCCCAAGAAGTGTCAGCTCTTCCAGAAGCGGGTCCAGTACCTTGGGCATATCGTCTCAGAGGAAGGGGTGCGCACCGACCCAGAGAAGACCGCAGCTGTGAGGGAGTGGCCAGTTCCGAAGGACAAGTCCCAACTACGAAGCTTCCTGGGACTCTGCACTTATTACCGTCGCTTCGTGAAAGGATTCGCCGACATCGCCAAACCTTTACATCGACTGACTGAGAAGGACCAACTATTGTGTCGGCTGGTGACACGAGTGTATATCGTTTATGCACAGTTGGCATGCAAAATGGCTGGTGTATGATAGAGTGTGAGTGTGACTGCAATAGGTCATGGTATATGAAACGGGAAATCTAAATATTCCTCCCCAAGTTGGAGAACGTTTGTGGGAAGTCTCTGTCATTAAAGTGTGATAAAACGGAGCAAATAGTAATAAAAATAAAATCCTCTCGGCACGCCGGAAGGCGGAGGTAGATTTCACCGGGCAAACTAGGGGATTGGCTATAATAGGCAAAATATGCAGGTTTTCGTAGGAGGATCAGACCTCATTGATTGCAAGAAAGTATTTTACATTTGGAGGTTAAAAATCAACTTTTTTTTCGTTTTTGTATGCATATTTTTATCATTTTATTGTCTATGGGGATGGTAACCTTCTTGTCATTCGGGGTTCATTTTTATACTTCTGATCACACTGTCCTTATGCAAGGTTTGGAACTGATGTGTAACTGTCTGACAGTCTGTTACTTCTTCTCGCAAAATTTTATCTCCCGCAGAGATTTTTGCTGGTTCCTCAGTTTAGGGGCTGCGACAACGTGGTCATGTAACCCCGGGTGTGTAGAATCTGATAAACGGTGTTAATTTTGATGAATGTTTTAGTGTGTAATTCAGGTAAGGTCTGCAGACGGTCACTTTTATGTAGTAGTTCCTAATTTTGTACCATATCCTAACGTGAACGACACCTAGCTGTGAACTTGGCTACTAGATGCCACCGCAACCAGCAACTTGCAACGAACGTTGGAACTTCTCCTCCAAAGGAAAGAATGCTGAGGGTTTTTTAGCGCTCTTAGAAAATCCGACGACTTTGGCCGGCTTTGAACCAGCGACCTTGGGCATATAAGTTCAGCATGCTACCAGTTAGCCACTTCCCACAGTCAGATGGAAAAATGAATGTGATCTCGTGCAATGGCGTTGTCTTGGCAACCTCTGATAGCTCATCCCTCATCAATTTAGAAGCGTTGTCACGGTAACCTCTGATGGCACTTGGCATGTTCTTTAATTCCGAAATCATTTTTCTCATCCCTTGGCGTAATGGTAGGTCAGATCAAAAATTCTTTCAGACAAAGTTTTAGGTAATTATTGGGGGAATATTTTCCATTATGTACGGGTTTGATATTGTGCCTATTAAGAGAGATATGATTAATGTTTCCCGAAAAAAAACACTTTTTTCCACCCCTTTGGTCAATGGTTGGTGCTATCAAAAAACCTATTTGACATAAATTTTTGGCACTTATCCGACAAATATTATGAACTTTGAATTGATTCGATATTTCACGTATTAAGAGAGTTATAGCGACATTTCACTTTTTCGAAAAAAAAAGCCCCCCCCCCATTTTCACTCCCTTTAACCGATTTTGCCCAGTAACGAACTCGACCGATTTTTTAAGGGGTTACATATTATGTAAAACATTAAAGTGATTGGTGCAAAATTACGGCAGTTATCGTGTCCACAACAAACTGATATATATGCATATATATACACACACACATATATATAAACTTTTGAACTGACGGTGGTTTGGGGGATGTGAAACACGAAGATATGTCGAAATTTTCCGGAAGTCGAAACATGGCACCCATTGCAATAGTTAGCTTTCTGATGAAATCTACCTAAAATAGGCTACATAATTTAAAATACTACCATCAACGACACCTAGCTGTGAACTTGGCTACTAGATGCCACCGGAACCATCAACTCGCAACGAACGTTGGAACTTCCCCTCCGAAGGAAAGCATACTCAGGGTTTTTTGGCGCTCTTAGTAAATCCGACGACTTCAGCCGGGTTTGAACCCGCGACCTTGGGCATAGAAGTTCAGCATGCTACCAGTTCCGATACCGAAGTCGCTTCCCACAGACATATGAAAACAGAATGTGATCTCGTGCAGTGGCGTTGTCATAGCAACTGCTGATGGCTCAACCCGTATCAATTAAAAGTAAAGTTGTCATGGCAACCACTCTTGGCACTTGGAATTTTCTTATAATTTAAATCATTTTGCTCACTCCGTGGCGTAATGGTGGGTCATATCGAAAATTCTTTCAGACAAAAGTTTTAGGTAATTATTGGAGGAATATTGTCCATTTTGTACGGTTTTGATATTGTGCCTATTAAGAGAGATATGATTAATGTTTCCCGAAAAACCCACTTTTTTCCACCCCTTTGGTCAATGGTTGGTGCTATCAAAAAACGTATTTGACATAAATGTTTGGCACTTATACGACACATATTATGAACTTTGAATGGATTCGATATTTCACGTATTAAGAGAGTTATAGCGACATTTCACTTTTTCGATAAAAGCCCCCCATTTTCACCCCCTTCGACCGATTTTGCCCATTAACGAACTCGACCGAGATTTTATAGGGATACATGTTATGTAAAAAATTCAAAGAGATTGGTGCACAATTACGGCAGTTATCGTGTCCACAAGAAACTGATATATATATATACATATATACATAAATTATATATAAACTTTTGAACTGACGGTGGTTTTGGGGTCTGGGGGATGTGAAACGCGAAGATATGTCGAAATTTTCCGGAAGTCGAAACATGGTACCCATTGCAATAGTTAGCTTTCTAATGAAATCTACCTAATACCTGGGCTATCGTGCCCTCTGTATATAGGGTATTGGCAATGTATGTAGGCCTGTTGCGACCCTATTCGCGTGTATGGCAATGTGTGTTTTCTCGTAGAAAAATCCTTTCCGTGGTCTAGTCACGTGTGCTCCGGGAAAATGTTGGAATGCAATGGGGGTCAATGATAGTTCCCTCGGGGTGTATAAACTAGGGAGATATATGTGTAATCTGTACAATTCCTGCTGTATTCCGCAAATGCCGGAATGTCCGTATGGTAACGTAGTAGGATATATCTACCGGACAACCTGCTGTATGGAAGTGACAGCTGTGTGTTGTAGCTCTGTAATGTAATGTGTTAACAAGCGGAGTGTGTTTCCTTAACGTGTATAGTATGTTTGTGTTCACAAGTGCATATTTAGTGTTGTAATGAAGAGAATCATTGGGCCTTCGTTTACCATCTATATATATAAAGCACAAAGTTTGTCTGTCTGTTTGTCTGTTATGTATACAAATCTACACCCGTTCACCGATCTGAACCAAAATTTGTATACTTACCCTTTGGAACCTTGCGGGTAACTCTGTCAACATTAAATTTCGGACAGACCCCCCCCCCCATTCCCTGCATTTAGGCCCTTTTGCTAAAATCTACACCGTTTCACCGATCTGAACCAAAATGTGTATACTTACCCTTTGGAACCCTGCGGGTAACACTGTTCACTTAAAATTTCGGACAGACCACCCCATTCCCTGCATTTAGGCCCTTTGGTCCAAATCTACACCGTTTCACCGATCAGAACCAAAATTCGTATTCCCACACTTTGGTGCCCTGCGAGTATCACTATCTGCTTGAAATTGCGGACAGACCACTCCATTCCCTGCATTTAGGCCCTTTGGCACAAATCTACACCGTTTCACCGATCTGGACCAAAATTTATATTCTTACCCTTTGGAACCCTGCGAGTAACACTGTCTACTTACAATTTCGGACAGACCACCCGATTCCCTGCATTTAGGCCTTTTTTTCACAAATCTACACCGTTTCACCTATCTGGACCAACATGTGTATACTTACCCTTTGGAACCCTGCGAGTAACACTGTCTACTTACACTTTCGGACAGGCCCTTTGGCCCAAATCAACTCCGTTTCACCGATCTCAACCAAAATTTGTGTAATTACCCTTTGGAACACTGCGACTAACACTGTCTGCTTGAAATTGCGTAGAGGCCACTCCAACCCCTGCTTTTAGGCCGTTTGGCACAAATCTACACCGTTTCACCGATCAGACCCAAATTTGACATACTTACCCTTTGGAACCCGACAAGTAATACTGTTCACCTTAAATTTTGGACAGACCACACTATTCCCTGCTTTTTGGCCCTTTGGCACAAAACTACACCGTTTCACCGATCTCAAATAATTACCCTTTGGACTCGACGAGTAACACTGTCCACTCGAAATTTCGGACAGACCACTCCATTCCCTGCATTTAGGCCCTTTGGCACATAAATTATCTACGTCGTTTCACCGATCTCAACCTAAATTTGTAAACTTACCCTTTGGAACCCGACGAGTAACACTGTCCACTTAAAACTTTGGTCAGACCACTCCATTCCCTGCATTTAGGCCCTTTGGCAAAAATCTACCCTGTTTCACCGATCTGAAAAAAATTTTACATGCTTACACTTTGGAACCCGACGTGTAACACTGTCTAAATGAAATTTCGGATAGACCTTTCCATTTACTGCATTTAGGCTCTTTGGCAAAAATCAACATACTTTCACCCATCTAAACCAATCTTTATGTAAGTTACTTACCCCTTGGAACCCGACGAGTAACACTGTCTGCTTGAACTTTCGGACAGAGCACTCCATTCCCTGTATTTAAACCCTTTGGCACAAATCTACATCGTTTCACCAATCTGGACCAAAATGTGTATACTTACTCTTTGGAACCCAACGAGTATCACTGTCCACTTTAAATTTCGGACAGACCATCCCTTTCCCTGCATTTAGGCCTTTTGGGACAAATCTACACCGTTTCACTGATCCGAACCAAATTGTTTATAATTACCCTTTCGAACCCGACGAGTAGCACTGTCGACATGAAATTTCGGACAGACCAATCTATTCCCTGCATTTAGGCCCTTTGGCACAAATCCACACGGTTTCACAGATCGGAACCAAATTTTACATACTTACCCTTTGGAACCCGATGAGTAACACTGTCCACTTAGAATTTCTGACATACCTCTCCATTCCCTGCATTTAGCTCAGGAATCACTCGGGGTTGCCAGCTTCCTAACTCACCAGCCATGAGCCCTTGAGGGTGTACCAGAAGTGGTGGGGCTACACACACCCTGCCTCTTTGAGGGCCTTGAGCAGAAGACAGGAGATATTATGAAAAGGAAAAGAAGACAGACCCCTCGAAGAATAAGGGCATCAGGAAAGATGAGACAACGGCCAATTAAGGCGGGAAATTGAAAGACTCCCTAGCCCTCGGATACCCTAATACAGTCGGGGTCGGAAGAGAACAAGAGAGTTGACGAAGGGAGGCCGACAGGAAGCCCTCGGATACCCTAATACAGTCGGGGTCGGAAGAGAACAAGAGAGTTGACGAAGGGAGGCCGACAGGAAGCCCTCGGATACCCTAATACAGTCGGGATCGGAAGAGAACAAGAGAGTTGACGAAGGGAGGCCGACAGGAAGCCCTCGGATACCCTAATACAGTCGGGGTCGGAAGAGAACAAGAGAGTTGACGAAGGGAGGCCGACAGGAAAGAGAACTGAAAGGAGCCCAGCACCAGGAAGAGGAAGCGATGCCAGACTCAGCTGGGGTCCCGTGGTCACCAACCAACGTCCCACAAGTTGTGAGACCCTGGGGGGGGCAGTTGTGATAATAGCTTGCTGATTCATCGCGAGGTGACATGAGAGGACTTTCCAGTGCCCACCGTGTTATCTGCTGTCTATGCTGATGCCAGCACAGGGCCGTTGCTCAAGCCACTGTGGTGTTGCGAAAGAGTGAGTGATTCCCGGCCAATTTAAACCCCGACCTTGTGTCTTCATATTTCATCATCATCTGCGATCATCTCAGGTTCATGCAGCTTGGACCCATATTCTTTGCCGAGCAGTACGCCATAAGCTCTTTCACTAGACGCATCGAGTACAGGCCTAAGCCAGAAAATAAGGTTGGGACTTTGGAAGACATAGATGCTAACCATCTGAATTACCTATATCAGTTTTAAAATTACACCATGTTCGTTTAGTAGTCATTTTTTCATTACCTTATTATTATCATCATAAGTGCAAATGACCTAGATGTTACGCGCATCATACCACTAATCACCGCTGCATAAAGTCTTTCTCGACTGTGATTTTTAAAATATTTATTTTTATTACAATACATTGTGTACATTTTAAGTTGAAGTGTCAATTCCATACAGGTAGTAGTTTCCCTTATCATCCTCATCATAAGGGCAAACAGTAGTTTTCATTATCACACTTATAAAAAGGGCAAATGACCTAGATATTACGCCCTCATTGTCTTTGGGGGCAAATGACCTAGATTTTAAGTCCATTCTATTTCTAAGGATACTTTGAGATATTATCATCATTCCAACGGGCGAAGCCGGGTACTACTGCTAGTGTTCTATAAAACTTCGCGTTCCTTCGCACATGGCTGATATGTACCTTATATTATGGTTCTAGGGGGGATTGTTTTAATGTAGGATCTACAGTGCTCCCCTAGGAAAACGTAAAGTACTTATGGGCCATGGACGTTGTGGCTACCTGTATATGTATACATGTATGGCTGGATATTTATTTTACATTGTTTTTGGGAAGAGTCTCTTTGACGTGGCTCACCACGATACTCCTCCGCAGAACGTAAAAGAATTATGAGCCTCGTCTGTAATGATACACGTATATACATATGGGGATATATACATTGGTATAAGTCGGCGCCTAAGTGAAAATGCATATGCCTACTTTGGCCAACGAATGATTGTGGTGATAAGTGTGTATCTAATGGGTATATATATAATGGGATCGATATAAGGACTTTTGGGTCCTGTTGTAGCCTTGTGGCTCTTGTTAAGGTATGTAGTTACTTCATTATTGAATGTTATGTCGACATATAACAGTCTATTACGGGCAGCTCATAGCTCGGCGTTGATATGATAGTATGAAGCCCTAAGCGGCCAGTAAGAGGAGTCGCCCCAAACACGCGGTTTTGCCGCAAGTCCTGACCTCGTCGGCTAATTTATGAATGAAACAATAAAATTTTGAATGAATTTCCCTGAACGTCGGCTAAAAATGGTGACGCCTTGTTGGTGAACTGACTGCAATGCATGTCCCTATGTCGTTATGGTATGGTCAATGCGACCGTGTAACAAAAGTAAAAATTAAGGATCCCATGTTAGTAAAAATAGAAGGGAGTGTGTGAGAGTTTTTGCGCCATATGTGGCGTGTACGTGTTGGAGGCCCTGCTAATCGCGGGCTGGGATGCTGCGGTGGCATTACTGCTTCCGACATAGCGTGTATGGACCGCGTGTCACTGCCTATAATCAGTGCGCACGTCCGTGTGTTGGGAGTAGTGAAATGTATTTGCCAGTGTAGTGTGAATTCATTTTTATGCGAAACTGTGTTTCCTAGGTAAGTAGTACGCAATCCTTCCTCCTAGATCGGCTCCTTTTTAAGGACCTGTGGCGTGCTAAGATCTGAGTGTATGTGAACATGTGTTAATGTTGTGTCTGAACAGGCGTATGTCAGGACGGAAGTATGTGTGTATATCGCTGCAGTACACTATGGAACATGTAGAGATAGTGAATAGAATGGACTGCTATGAATAGCCTGCATAGTAGTGGTAAATGGTTTTGCTATGTGAGAGTGATTATTAACCTGGGTAATTGTGTTAGGCAGTTTCCAGACATGCTTAGGTCTAATAACCTGTGTAATTGTGGTGTCCGTAATCATGTATCCGGTCCCGGTACTTCCGGTGTAGGGTATAGTGGGCTGGGTGACAGGAATCCAGTATGTTAACTATATACTATCCCTGTGGCCATTCGTGAACGAATTATCTGGAATTAAGCTTGTAAGAGTATTGTTCTACTTTGTGTCAGTGGAGTGGGACAAGGCTGTAACCTCCCCACGGTGTGGATTCGATCCCGTAACTCGTATACCTTCTGCATGTGTGTATCGTTCCTCGTGGTAAATATAGCACGTGTATAGCTGTAGATAATAGCCTGATAAGGGTTGGTCGGCTTATAGGGGACCTGAGTGTCCTGGGTGTGCCTGTCAGCGTTACTGTTTTAGTGAAACTGTGTCTTGTTTTAAAATACTGTGTGATTATCGTATGTGCGGGGTGGCCAATGGTAAGTGCACCTCTCCGCGATATTACATGTGTACTCTAGATGAATGGTGTGTAGTACGCACGGCTATGTGTAGGTGTGCTTAGTTGCATGACTTGCAGTGAACATCTGATGCTATGAAAGTGTGGTAGTCGCTGCGTCAACGGTGTGGGTCGGATTACAATATCCGATCTGGTGGGTAATGACCTACGCTGGTGTCTGATGATGAAACATGTGTTTCACTGTACATACAATTGGTTCTCTGGCGATTGTTATCTGACCAGAATATCATACAAGTATACAATAAAATAATACACTGTGTGGTGATACACTCTTAACATTTAAACATGCAACTTAGGCGTACAGGAGTGTATAAGGTTTGGGGGAATGAAAGCATATGTTCGTAGTATACTGGGGTGGGTGTGGCATCGACACCTATTTGTGATTATGGCCTACCAGATGCCATAGCGTGTTTGGCGCTTTTTCCAATACTTTCCTGGCATGTTATATCCCTGGGGACTTACGGGGATTGTGAGACACGTGTAGCTGCTACATGTGCAGCTTGCCTCGACATATCTTGCCCTCTATCGGTACTGTAACTATGTAGGAATGGTGAGGTGTATCTGTGTCCTCAGTGTGGTAGTGAGTGTGTTAGCTATCGTTTTCGTGTTTCGGCTACTGGGGCTATTCGTTGGATGGATTACTACCGTAGGCTATACATTGGCCTACCTCGGATGATTACGGCGGCTTTCGCGCCTGGAATTCATTCCGGACGTCCATTCTGTGTAGGAGGGTAATTTTGGATTTAAGCCTCCCTAGCTCTGCGGTGTTTGTGACTGCGCTTTCCCGGTGTAACGGCACGGAAGTTCGGTGGGACGGAGCAATGTTGCTCGCTGGCTTAGGTGATAGTGTCCTATGGGGCAGTGTAGTTGAGTGGATTGGCCTTTCTGCCCGTGGGGGCGCAAGTGTATGCAGATGTGGGTTTCTGTCGAGCGAGGATACGGTATGTGGCATATATTTAATGGCCACGCCGCCCTCCTTCCTAATTGGAGTGGGCTGTGTATAGTTCAATGATCTGGGTGCTCAGCCGCCTATATTCGGCAACAAGCTGTTCGAAATGGCGAAGCAATATCGCATACTGCGCCCTTATACGTTGGAGGGTCGCGTTAGAAGGGAGGTGACCATAAACCATGTCAAGCCGGTTATGGATCCTCTGGGTTCTGATATGTTTGGTATGTAATGCCCTATGGATGTCGTTTAAATTTCGATGTGACCGGGTGAAGAGGGCTTTGCGCGTATCGGTGGGGGTGCGGATGTATTTATCTTGTGCCGCGCTTACCCTCGCCTGTAATGCCTGTATATGTAATTGCACTTTGTACATTCGGCGCTGGTGGCTTCGGAGGAGGGTAAAGAGCAATTCTGATTCCCTATCAGTGTGCAGGAAGTGCCTCCTCCCTCGTGTACGTGGTACATCCGGTACTTCGGCATGAGGTGCCATGTAGAGTATATAAATATTCCGGGGAAGCGGGAACGTGTAAATGTGTGTGCTATCCTGTTTTTACTTGCTCTCCCCTTACTCTACGGGGTTGATAGATCTGATGGTCCCTAAGCTATCCTGCCTATGGAACTGGGAATTTTTGCTGGGCGGGTAAATAAATAATAATGTTGCCCCTCTCTACCGTATGGGGTGGGCGTAATTTTCTATGGGGGATGTAAATGGCTACTTCTATGTAAGGGTGCTCGCGAAAACCCTATATCTGATCGGGCGGGCTTGGGTGGGTAATTAATAATACCTGACCCGTACTCTGAAAAAATTGTCGATTTGATTGGCGTATGCTTGGCTGTAAAAGGTGGTCTGGGATCTTTCCCGCGGAATCACGTTGTTTGTGACCCCTGGGGCGTTGTCCTAAGACAACGTCACGGTACCCCGCGCGTCCTCCAATTGTAGGGGACCTGAGTGTGTGCCCTCTACAATGTAATAATTGTGGGGATGAGAAATGGGAATCTGGGGGATGCTGGAGGTTCGTGTGTAGGAAGTGTGGGTGGTTGAGCGGACCAAGAGCGTGGACGCGGCTCGAAAGGAGAACTCCCAATTGTGCTGTTTGGTTGGGTAGTTCTAGGGTGTGAGATCGGAACAAAGGGGCGGTTTATTGAAGAAGGATCTAAACAGCTGAGCTGCTACTTGGATTATTGCTAACGTGGGCGACTAGCAGCTCGCGCAACACGCGAAGCAAGCACTATGACGTATGACAAGTGGCTGTATGCGGAAGCCACGGAACAGTTAAATAAGTGTTACCTAGATCCTACCGGGATGAGGGTTGAAGGGCAGGATCTTAACAACTAGAGAAATAAACTAAATGACCAGTTACTTCTAAGATGTCTGACGTTAATGAGTACTTCTGACTTGAAGTACTACTAGATTCGGCAGAGCAGTTAATAATCCAGATGCTATTTCATTCCAAGCACTAGGGGTTGAAAGTGTAGTTGTCTGTGTGAGGAGTTCTACTCGCTAGACACTTACCGATTCGGCACTCGTCGGGACGGCTCTCAGCAGCGGCCTGGCACTAGGTAGCACTAAGGAAGACTGACCCCGAGTGACCTCACCTCTACTGTTTTATAGCTTTCCGTGTGTCGAGTGCGTATAATTGCAAATTCCTCAGGATGTGAGGTGCTGGCCGGGGTCGATGAGGTTCAAGTGTGGGGTTATGGGAGGTTATTGAAGTATTAGGCTTATAGATGCGTTGTAGATTTGTATGACTTATCCTGAAGGCGTTTATTTGGGTATAGATGTGTGGGTTGTAGATAGTAGGGGATGAGGGTGCCATCCTACGGATGCAACAGTATGTCTGATTGTCTGTTTGTTTGTTTGTTTGTTTGTTTGACCTTAGGTTAAGTTTAGATTAAGACCCAAAAATCCCCTTCCCCTGGCTTGTCACGGTAAGGACTACTAATCACGTAGTTTCTAACTTTTTAGTCCGGCGACTTAACGCCATATATTCAACCAATTGTGCAAATCGAGGTAAAAGCGATTTTATTTCTTAGTTACGTTAAGGGGTCCATAAGGAACGTTTTCAGCCACGGAGGCATTCTGTACACCCCCTGGTTTTTTTACAACCCTCCCCCCAAACATGTGATGAGGCACGTACCCTTATTTTATGGGTTAAAAATACGTAAGTATTATTTTATGGACAAAATTAATAAAATTAGTATCATTTCCGAAGTTTTGGGGGGCAAGGAATTCATTTTGGTGTCATTTTTCTTGTCGGGAGAAGAGAGGGGACGCTACAGGGGGCGGGGTGTGAAAACCCGTAAAACTGTGCCTGTGAAGCATGAAATATGTATGTGGGGCTTGCCCTTTTTCACTAGGCCTTCCATACTTCGTGTACGATTTATGGTAAATAAATAATAATAATAATAATAATAACTTGGTTGATGCATATCATTTTCAAGGTATTTTGGGGCGTAGAATTCATTTCTGGGTTAGTTATGGTCGATATAATTTAAAAAATTATTGAATTTAAGTCGAGAAATAAAATTACAATATTAATACATGATAAGAAATGTCCTAAATCTCTTAAAACAACAAAAAAGCGTGACTTTACGGAACTGTCAACTGCAGCGTTCTTGATGCGGCATGCCAAGTTGCACGTTTACGACGAAATACGCGATAATCATATTTTAAATAATGCAGATTTAATTTTTACGTCATTTCAGATAAGCATAATACTTTTAACTATGCGAAAATACGTTCGTAAGTGGAGCACTTTTAACTGCTGAAGTTGGTAGCTCCGAATCAACTAGTCAACAATGTGCTTGTTCGCTTGTTGCTTCCCCTTCCTCCGTCACTGTTGTTGCCATCAACAAGTATCTGGACCGTGCTGTGTCTGTGTTTATTGTGAGTGTTTTTGCTGGATTTTCTCCTGTTTATCAAGATCCATTGACAATTGTTTGTTTATTACAAGTAGTGCAGTGTATGGTGTTCGAATGACATAGAAGAACGGAAAAATAAGCTGCAACCCAACTGTGTTTTGTAGCAGCTTAGGCCTAACTGGTAAGTACTTTACTTCATTCTGTGCTTAGATATTGTCCAAAGCAACAAGTGAAACCAAAACAATGTATATTATGTCACGTTTAGTGCAGGGATATCCTACTCAAAAATCTCGGGTGTTTAGCAAACTCACACTATTTTGTTAAGGAATGTATGCGAGTTTGCTCTGGCTAATTATTTGCTTTAATGTCTGATAGAAACTAGTTGTTTGGTTTATAGGATGCGTTCTGGATGTAAATAACATAAGTTAGAGGTCGAAAAAAATATATTATGCAAGCGGGGCCAGGGTTTGAACCTCTGAATACCTCCCCCACTCCTGTTCGTGATATTGGTAGGCAAGCGATTTACCAACGCACTACTGTGACAGAGGTCCGCCGCGTTGTCTACTCAGGTAAAAATGAAACCTCCAACCCTTTCAACCATTTATTTCCATTCAAAAGGCGACGCTCTTTGAAAATTAGTTTTTTTTAACAGCTTTGCGTACTAGGCCTATTGGCTCTCTATCACTATAAATATTGATCAAATTAAAGTATAAATGACTTTTGGTCATAAAATGTTATCCTGAATTTTATCGTGAATGTTTTCCCTAAAAATTGCCCGATTTTGATTTTTTAAAACGTTTAGTGTGCGTTTGCTGACCCCGGTATCTGCTGCATTAGGCTGAAATGTTGCCTGGTTAAAATGTTGATTAACTTAGAGCCAAAAATGAAAACTGCAGTTTCACTTGTTGCTTTGTCAAATTTATGGGACTTATTTTATTAAAAATATTCGGGATTGTAGATTTAATTGAGGGCTTTTCTTCTCTCGCCAGGGCGTCATGAAGCGAACTTTTAAAGTTATTTCTGGCGAGGAAAATTGGTTGGTCCCACCATTGTTAACAACGGATTGGACTCTCTGCTTTATTTGCCAGAGAGACACTGATGCAGCTTTCATTTGTCCAGCCAATTCCGGCGAAGAGTCTAGCTATTCAACTCTTAGTCAGAATTCAGCAAAATTCAGCACATTAAATGCGCTTCCTCCATCTCTTAACCTGCAAAGGATTGGTTATGAATCTGCGTTGATCTCCAATAAAGCAAAATTCCACAAGTCTTGCAATCTCGGATACAATAATACTGAGTTGAGTCGTGCTCAAAAGCGTTTTGTTCCTGGTGTTAGTGAGGTCGAGGGTGGTTCTTCCGCTCCTGTCGGAGATGGGTGTACTCGCTCTAAGTCCGCAAAGGTTGATGATGTTAAGGTTGTTTGTTTCTTTTGTGGTGTCGGACCCCAGAATTCCCAAGTTTTGCATGCGGTTATGGTTGACGGTACCGATAAACGTATTAGACGCGGTGCAGATATCTTGGAAGAGGAATTAATAGGAAAGCTGAGTTGGGGCGATCTAATGGCTCGGGACGCCAAATACCACCTCAGGTGTATAACTGCGTTGTACAACAAAGCTGAACGGAAGTTAAGAAACGAAAAGTGATTTCCGGCTAAAAGTTAAAGGTTCACGGAAGAACTTTCGCTGAGTTAATAAATGTCATCGATTCCTCCAAGGAAGAAGAAAACGTTGCAACGGTATTTCGACTTGCGGATTTAGTTAATATATACGAAAAAAGAGTTGAAGCCCTCGGTGGAGATTCCTCTGGGCGGATTCATTTATCCAGGCTGAAAGAGAAAATTTTGAACTACGTGCCTTTTTAACTGCACACACTCAAGGCAGAGATGTTGTCTTAGTGAAGTCTGATGACATCGGCGAATCTCTTCATCGGATTTACGAACAAGAAGCAGAAGCGTTCGTTTTATCTAGAGCGGCCTCCATCATAAGAAGAGATCTGAAAAACTTCCAAAAGCGTCCATTTGACGGAAGTTTTCCAGCGCAGTGTCAGGAGCAGTCCGTGCCGGAATCCACGCAGACTCTTCTTTCCATGCTTTTGAACGGCACCAGGATTGATGACAACGCGAAATCTCTCAAGCTGTACTGACCATCGGACAACTAGAAGCCTTCAACGTTAATCAAAAACAGTGCTCTGCATCAACAACTAGAAGACACTCCAAACGGCAAGAGATGTCTTTGCCACATTTTCTAGGGACCTACCTTCACGCTAAAACTAGGAGTAAGGAGCTTATAGAAACGTTTCATTCTCTCGGTGTGTCTGCCTCGTACGATAGGGTGTAAGCAGTTTCAGCCGAACTTGGTAACTCTACGATTCAGCGTTTTGACAATATAGGGGTTCATAATGTCGATTATTCAGGTCCGTATTGACGTAACTATAACTTTGAAAGAATAATAGATTTTCCGCCTTCAATACTGTTTATTTCTATTACTTACAGGGACTAGTTTCGGGGTTAAATACTCCCCCATCCTCAGCCGGTCCAACAAAACTTCACAATGGAAAAACTTTCCATGTACAAGTTCATACAAAATACATGAAGAATAAAGAATGAAGAAATAATATTATTTACAAACCCGCTCGACGCTCCAAAGAAGATACTTTTATTGCATCACTAAGGCCTAGGCGCATCAGAACTCCTGAATTGGGCCAGTGCTGCGGTTCGCTGTCCCCATTGCGTCATCGTGGGACCACTCTAGTTCCCTTGTTGCTCTTGGCAAACGTCAAGGCGAGAAAATTTGTGGCCGCGTCACGCGCCGCCAGGAACTGCAGTGCGCAGGGCGTGAACAAAAACAAACCGGAATTCACCTTGCGAAGTCTCTTACGGCTGAGTGTTAGTGACGTGCTTGGGAAAAGGTGGCGTTTGGGTTGTGGGAGATGGGAGGCTAAGGAAATGAGAATGAGTGAGGTTTGTTGACGCGCCTATTATGGAGATTGATTAATGCGTAGAATGAGAGTGTCAATCTTTAGTATGTTATGAAGAATGATGGGTATGAATAGTGGAATATAGCGGGAATTTTATCTATTACAATATAATTCGTCAACCCTTCACACAATCTTAATGAAATAATATTTGAAACTAGCATTTTATACAGAACATTAATAGACGAATTATATTGTAATAGATAAAATTCCCGCTATATTCCACTATTCATACCCATCATTCTTCATAACATACTAAAGATTGACACTCTCATTCTACGCATTAATCAATCTCCATAATAGGCGCGTCAACAAACCTCACTCATTCTCATTTCCTTAGCCTCCCATCTCCCACAACCCAAACGCCACCTTTTCCCAAGCACGTCACTAACATTCAGCCGTAAGAGACTTCGCAAGGTGAATTCCGGTTTGTTTTTGTTCACGCCCTGCGCACTGCAGTTCCTGGCGGCGCGTGACGCGGCCACAAATTTTCTCGCCTTGACGTTTGCCAAGAGCAACAAGGGAACTAGAGTGGTCCCACGATGACGCAATGGGGACAGCGGACCGCAGCACCGGCCCAATTCAGGAGTTCTGATGCGCCTATGCCTTAGTGATGCAATAAAAGTATCTTCTTTGGAGCGTCGAGCGGGATTGTAAATAATATTATTTCTTTATTCTTTATTCTTCGTGTATTTTGTATGAACTTGTACATGGAAAGTTTTTCCATTGTGAAGTTTTGTTGGACAGGCTGAGGAAGGGGGAGTATTTAACCCCGAAACTAGTCCCTGTAAGTAATAGAAATAAACAGTATTGAAGGCGGAAAATCTATTATTCTTTCAAAAAAATATAGGGGTTGTATGTCATCGGTCTTTGGTAAAGAATGTGTTCACTGTGTCAGCTGTTGATAACATTGATCATAACCTTCTTCGAACAACGCCATGACCTCGTTCCATGGAACAGGAATATATTTATTTCAGCACGTTCCCTCCGATAATACCACGGTGCCTCAAGACGTTGCCTTTGAGATTTCACCCGGGAGAAAGGTGCGACATCTTCCTGAGAGTTACTCGATAGTAACTGGAGAAATTTCCAATGGTTCCTGAAGTCCACGGTCTTCAGTGGCCAACCGAGATTGCCTCGCTGATACAAGAAGAGGTGGAATGGTGCAAAGCTGTGGAAAGTTTTCTCAGAGGTGGAGAATCTAAGAATCTGAGTGAAGTTAATATGGAAGAAAAACATTTGACATGGGTGGTGCATCAAAGCCAACGTCATCCAGGAGCGACCGGTGAAGTTTGCAAGTCCGTGCTACTTCCACTATTTTCTGAGGATTCTAAGTCAGTGACAATGATGCGGCATGCAATGAGCGTAATTCAGAAAGCTACATTTTATTTGAATACGCAGACGCCTGTTGTAGAATGTGCTCAACCCTTGTTCAAAATTGGGAAAGAGGTTCAGTAGGAGTTTCCCGAATAATTCGGCGAGGGCAAAATCGTGATCATGCTGGGCGGTGTGAATATTGTGATGCTCCTTTTAAAATGCCTTGGAACTCTCCTGGGAGGTAGTGGTTGGACATCAGCCCTTTTACAAGCAGAAGTTGCCTCGAGTGGTACAGCGGAGTCTTTCTTATATGCTTCTCGCGTAAAGAAAACAATTCAGGCACATCAAATAACAGTGTGCGCTTTGTACGTATTGCGCAGGAAAGCATACCAAGAGTTCCTAGAAGAACATTGCGAGGATGACCCACAAACTATGAAAGAGGAAGTGTGGTGCCGTTCAAGAGCAGAAGAAAGCGGTCAGTTTTATTTCTGGTAGCTAATCCTGGACACTGAATTGTATATCCTTACTTTCTGGAGGGCTATCCACTGTGGAAATTTTGATTTGTACGTTGAAACTCTATTCAACTTGCAATGGCTCTTTTTTCTCTTCATCGACCGAACTACACCCGAGTTGTGAGTGTTCACATGAGGGACATGCTAGCTTTTAAGGATCGCCTACCCCATGTGTACGAAGAGTTTGTAAAGGAAACTTCGCTGTACGGAAGACGCAGCGGCCATTTTCCGGAATGTCAATAGACGAAGCTCACGAGCAAAATAATGTTACTGTCAAAGGGGATGGAAGAGCCATAGGTCTCACAGAGAATCCTTCTGCTTTGCTCAGGTGGATGGTTGCAGGTCCAGAAGTTACTCGCCTAGTGAACGAATTCAGCGGCGCGTTCAAGAAAACGAAGACAGACGAAAGTAATCATCACGAGGCTTCTACGGCGAAACAAACGTCATTCTCCAAGAAAGTTCGGGCTTTGATTGAAACATTTTGTGAAATGGGAAACCCTTTCGCGGTCACCAGCAGTGACCTCATAGTTTTGGATTCAGGACTAGTGATGGATCTGCAGTAGTCGCCGACTTGCGTAAGATAAAAAGCACAGGAGAGTCTCAAGCAAGCGAGTTTTTCCAATCTCGATTAGTTGATGGATCCGTCTCGTTAAACACAACTTTGAAGATAAACAAGTTCTGCGTGTTCAACAGGATTCCCGCAAAGACTTCATCTTCGAAGGAACGACAACTTGTCTCGGTTAAAGATCGAAGTCTATATTTAAGACTCTACATAGCATGTCAGACTCGTCAGGGCAATCTAGAAGTCCTTTTCAGCCACGAAAATAACACTTACCCTCCATCACTCTCTGAAAATGGTGAACTTCGATTTGGAAAGAAAGCAGGCCTCTTGCCATGCTTGGTACCTGACGAAGAAAATCCAGTGCAGCAGTGCCTTGACTTCGAAATGGTGGTGATTGATGGTGCCGCCGCAGACAATTACATCCTTCCAGATCCTGGAAGTACCTTCGCCTATTATGGGAGGAAGTTCCTTTCTTACATGAACAGTCCTGAGTATTTGATAGCGCGAAGGATTGAAGTAGTGTTCGATGAATACGTCAGTACATCATTAAAATCTGCTTTACGAATGAAAAGAGGACAGGGTGTTCACAAAAAAATTGAGCCAACAAAACAAGTTCCGAAAAAATGGTCAGACTTTTTGAGATGCGATGCGAATAAATAAGAGTTGTTCCTTGTTCGCGTATCTTGCCAATTACATCAGCACGTCAGCATTTTCCCGAAAAGTTGTCGTCACGCTTCAATAAAGGCTTCTTTGCAATGTCCAAAGCGATTTATCAGGATTGATGCCTTGCAATCACGAAGAAACTGACGGCAGAATGCTTCTACATGCCGCAGACGGCGCAAGACAAGGATGCAGTCGAATCTTGATCAGGACAGTAGACACCGACGTCGTCGTGTTGGCTACTGCCTTACTGGATAATCTCCATGGATGTGAACAGCTGTGCGTTGGATTAGGCACGGGGAAATCATATCTATTGCTGGACATCCGTGCTATTGCACATCACATAGGACCGGTGAAGTGTGCTGGGCTGCTAGCGTTTCACGCCTTCACAGGTTGCGATACGACGTCGTCCTTCAGGAGCAAGGGAAGGCGATCAGCCTGGGCAGCCTGGAAAGCTTTTCCAGAAGCCGACAAAGTTTTCAAATCCATGTCTCAACCCCTCACTCCAGCAGAAGTACAGAAAATTGTACCTGCACTGGAGAAGCACGTCTTGATCCTTTACGACCGATGCAGCGACGAAGACAGCGTCAACACGGTGAGGAAGATTTTGTTCTGTTTTAAAGGACGGGAGATTGAGAACATCCCCCCAACCCACGACGCTCCCATCCAACATGCTCTGCGAGTATCTCTGAAAGCAGGGCACGTATGGAGCAGGAGCCTGGACAAAACATCGTCGCTTCCGGATCTCCAAGAGTATAGATGGATGCGAACAAGCAAAACTCCAGTAACTTGGAAGGTGGGCAAGCATTCGTATAAAGGGCTTTCGTTTTACTTTATAAGAATACCAAGTAACCGCCAAAAAACTCTGATGTTTAGGTAAAATGGAGCCTAATTCCCTCTGCGGCAAAAGTGTGCCAGGAAATTGTGACCTGTTCGTGCAGAGCGACGTGCAGTACAATTCAGTGCGGTTGTGCAAAAGCAGGTCTTCCTTGCACTTCCCTTTGCAAATGTAGTGGTTGCGAGACGTGACGTATCGGTAAGGTTCTTAAGTATTACTGAAACTTTCTCTTGTTCTTTCAAGAAATACGAACTTCGATTTGTGTACATAGTATTTTCGAAGAAGTTATCGTCAGAAATTTTGATTTTACTGTATGGTATTTTGATAAAACAAATTATCCAAAGACTAAATAATACTAGACAACAGTAGTCAAGCATAATATTTCTTACAACAGCATCCTTTAAACCACCGCTCTTGGTCGCCTAAATACAAAATAACCTCGGAAATGAATTCTACACCCCTAAAAACTTAGGAAATGAGTCGTTATAAACACCAGTTTGCTATCATTGTGTGCACCGCCCCTCCATGATTCACTGCCCCCACCCCTTAACCCCCTAGAACAAAAACTAACCCAGAAATGAATTTTACACCCCAAAATACCTTATATGCATCAACCAAGTTTCACGGGTTTTACCCCCTCCCACCACCCCCACCCCCCTGCCCCCGACAAGAAAAATGACCCCTAAAATTAATCCCTTGCCCTCAAAAACATCGGAAATGATACTAATTTTATTAATTTTGCCCATAAGAATAATTACGAAATTTTAACCCCTGAAAAAAATTAACCAGGGGGTGTACAGAATGCCTCCGTGTCTGAAAACGTTCCTTATGGACCCCTTAACGTAACTAAAAAATACAATTGCTTTTACCTCGATTTGCACAACATTCCACTTGATCCGCCGGACTGTTTAGGTTGACTATATGCAACAGCGGAGTGATCGATGACAACTATCAGCAATGTCCTGGACACCAGAGTCGAAGCCCCTGCTTGCAGGCGTGGCTTCCCTCTCCAGATCACGGAGACTTGGTACTAGGACGCACTAGGCGGGCGGACTGCCCTCCAAAACTAACCCCGGACGTGCAGGACGTCCGCCATTGCGGACGCGCTAGTCCCAACAGTGCCAAGCAAACTACTTCCCCACAAAGACAAATCTCGGCGAGGAAATTGCTATGCAACTGTTGCATGACACACCTCCCGTACTAGAGCTCGCGTCAGCCCGGAAGGCGGCCGGCTCTGTGGGATTTGCGCAGAGAGAAAAAGAGATACAATTCCACAGTTGCAGCAGGTCCACCATGACCGGCTCCCCACACCGCAGGCTGCTGCCTTGAGTTCCTGTGGTATGGGAACACCGTCCCTTACCTCAACGAGCCTGTCTCTTTCTCGCTGCTTTACACTTAGCTTTCCTGACAACACACTAGCTCAGATTCTCAAGACAGACTGACGGTGATTGGTGGGATGGAAGTGAGGCATGATGTAATGGTAGCGTTGTGTTCTGCGCACCGCCTTACCGACTGAATCGAGCTCTAACAAAACCTAATCATGTTCTTCCACATCCTTGCATGTGCTATCACCAGAGTTGGACAGTATCGAAAATACATGTATTTAAAATACGTATTTTCGATACTTTTGTATCTTGTATCGAAAATACATTTTGAACCATGTATTTTGTATCTGTATCGAAAATATTTTTCATGAGTATTTTGTAGTTTCAAAATACAGAAAATACAATCATTGCATTAGGCAATTTTCAGTTTAATACTCCATTAGCTTCCCGTTTGTTAATTGGTAAGTTTGAGATCATACAACTGTGCCAGCAATACACCAACCTTGTAAGACCATGTGCAATTCTATTTAGAACAAAGTCTCCAGAACCAGAGGAATGTCTATCAGCTTGGTTAATCTTGGAAGCCTTTTCAAGCAGTACCCTCAAGCTACATAGTATGAAATTCCCAAACGCATGAGGCTGTCTGAACCTGTTAACTAGAGTGTTCACACAAGGGCTGTACAAAATGCGGCAATTATCTTCCGTAAGAGCAGTGTAGACCTAAAAGTCGTATACAACTTTGAATTGAAAAATAAGTTGCTGTTGCTTCATTTGACGGGCTTTGACATCGTGATCATTTAGTCCCGTGTACTTGGGTGTGTGTGTGTATATATAGCCGACTGTATATAAGTTATATAATTGTGGGTGTTATTGTGGGTCAATATAGTAATAGTGTGTTTATTTTTAATTTAGATAATAATAATATCGTATGGCCTCGGGTGCCGGGTGCAAGCTTTGTTATTTGACACCCAAGGGGTAGCTTGCTTGTCGAAATTCGTTGTTCCTTGAAGCACTATGAAAGTCAAGGAGGTTAGATATCTAAGCTCCTTGAACACTATAGTGCTTTCTAGTAGAGAAATGAGGAACTTTGTGTTGGCGAAAACCCCCGAGATTAATTTTGCCATTATGAACATGGCCTACTGACTTCAAATGGGTTCTTTGACATACCAACATCGTATGACATGGTGTCGTTATTTTTGCCGCCTTTCAAAAATTTAGGTGAGGATTGGGAAGGAGATGACCGTGGCCTTAGGTTAGGAACCATCAAGGCATTTGCCTGAAGTAAAAGGGGCAAACCACGGAAAAATCACTTCCACTTCCAGGATGGCTAAGGTACGAATCGAAACCTCGCTCTTCGCAGGTTTTCTAGCCACTGCGACACGAGGCAGACGAATATAAATATGGTGGTGGTTGTTAGTAAATTTTGATCAGCCCGATGTATTTAGGTGTGTGTTAAATTTGTCTGATAACTTGTGTTTGTGAGGTATCTGTAGTAGTTAGTGGTTATGTGGAGAACAGCCCAGATTCATCAACATAAACGGGAGGACAGCATCAGGCTTAAGGCCTGGACAAAATAACTTCCTTAAGAGAAGATTAGACTGAAAGGATTGGGCTAAGGAAATGCGGCCTGGTTCTTTCAATACTAGACTGAACAAAGAGAGTAAATACAATACTTTTATTTTTAGGGTGAAACTTGCAAACACATTAATAAAGCCTTAATTTAAAAAAATTAGTTATGCTGGCCCGCCTGGGGCAGTTTCAAATGTTCATTAATTTTATTTAGGTTGGCACAGCCATGTGCTATTATTCAAAAGTTCATTCTGCTTGATGCACACACAAATTTAATATTCTTGCACTTGCTAGCAAACACTTAAAACGAAGATGATTAAGATAATAATAAAAAAGGCACAAACTTATCTTTAGTGGCGATGACTAGAAGCATGCTGACGGAGACTGCCGTGGCCAACACTAGATTTTTTGGTAGTAGAATTTGAAATGTCCAGCATCAGGAAAATAACTTCGCCAGGGCGACCAGCGCTGTACATTGGCTAACATCGTTAGGTTTTGATGCTATTTCTTGAATGCCAAATAACATGGCATTTCGAACTGCGATTTGATGCAGCTTCTTGCGGTTTGGAGTAAAAACGTAGAATGCACTTTCTCAGTGCTGAAGCTCTCTGCTGTTGCGTTTCCTGGTAGTTTCACTCATAAATGCAGATTAGGCCTGAAGTTTAGAAGGCCCCGGAGAAGGGCGGAAGGCACGAATGCCTCTCGCTAGTTGAAGAAGACCGTAGAAGGTTTGAAGAAGGAATGCTGATGGAGCGCAAAACGCCGCCACTTAAATAATAACATCATAGAAACGTCTGGAAGCCAGGCTGGCGGGCGATGATTGGCCAGGGCAAGCTGTGACGTCAGTCATACAGGAAGGCAGCAAGCAAGTCGACACCCTTTTCAGTATGCGAGCGTAAGCTGGAGGCGCATGACCTATTAACACGCTGAGGTAAGAGTCTTAGATATATATAGAGAGAGATTAAACACTAGTAATAAACATTATAATGTTAACAGAAATGAATAAGTACATATGTTTTCGTTCGGTGGTCTCAAAAGCATTTAACTGACAAATGCGGCACAAAAGAAAAACGCACTATAAACATCACGAAAGTGATCAGTTAGCATGCGTGGCTGTATTCATTATGGTCTAGGATTGATCAGATGCCCTGGGACTTGGAATATGGTGCCATTCCGGCATGTGCCTAAATTGACAGTGGGAAAATACCAGCAAACTTCACAACGAGGATGGCCGCTGTCAATGCCAGAAAAAGAAACTTCGATCTCATTAATTGCCTTGGATAGTTGCATACGTTAAGGATGGATGACGGACGATAATGTATGAATTTCGTCCCCTTATTATTCCCGTTTTAACGGGGTCGGGGACGAGATACGATGAAAGTCTATGTGGGGGTGTTTTACTACTGAATGCCCTTCCCAACCCCAACCTCATGAGAGGAGTTAATGAGAGATGAAATAAAGTTGAATGAAACTGGGCAAGGATGTGGAAGGAAGCAGCCGTGGCCTTTCAGAAGGTACCGTCCCAGGATTTGCCTGAAGTTGAAAATGGGGAAACCATGGAAAACCATTTCAAGGACGGCCGACGGTGGGGCTTGAACCCTCGCGGCTTCGTAGTCCACAGATAGCTTGGCCCCATGACCTAGCTCTGCGCGTTTGCGAGCATAGCAACCGCTGTCGGTAATGATGATCATGATAAAATGATAATAATACGGTAATACAAATGATAACTATAATGTATATTATTCCCGTGTCAACTGGGACGGAAATGAGGATCTATGACTCTTCCCTCTCTTGTGGTGGGTTGATTATACGGCAGGATGCCGTTTCTGTCGCCAACCTCATGAGAGGAGTTAATGCGATATGAATTAAGGTGAATGAAAGTATGCAAGGAATTGGGAAGAAGCGGCCGTGGCTTATTCATAGGTGCCGCCCCAGCATTTGTCTGAAGTTGAAAATGGGGAAACCACGGAAAACCGTTTCAAGGATGGCCGACGGTGAGGTTCGAACCCATGTCTACCTAGACCGCATATAACTGGGCCGCAGCTACTGCTGTTTGTTGGTGGTAATAATAGTCTAATAATAACAATAATTACAAGTGACCCAGCTTTTCCAGGTGTGGATAACCAGAAACCTAAGGGAGGGGGGGGGGGGGATATTATTATTTTTATTTTATTTGTGGCATATTATTTACAAAGGAGGATTTACAACCGAATGTATAAATTAAACATGTGTAATCAATTGCTTATAGTGCTCCTTGGTGCAAATTTCTTACATCACCACTTTAGGATCTCATAGGGTAGTCTGAATAATATGCCTCACTGTTTGCTTGACATTAGGGGCCAATAGCCTAGATGTTAGGCCCCTTAAAACAACAATTATCATCATCATCATCATCATCATCAATGTTTGCTTGACAGCGCTAATATCGCAGCAAGAAAGCATTTCTTGCGCTTGTAGGGAAGGTGGTGTGTTCAGACCCGATTTAATTTGGTCCAGGAGACGTGGTGGCGAAGCGGTCAAGCTGTTTGCCTCTCACCAAGGTAGACCGGGTTTGATTCTCGGTCAATACATGCGAGATTTTCGAAGCAAAATGCCATGTCCTGTGGTTGGGATTCCACGTAAAAAGGAGGTCCTGTGGCTCATGATCGCGAGATTAACGTCACGCAAAAATACAAGCCTTCCTCTTAATTTGGTCCAGATCCCTCTTTATTGTTCAATTCCAGGAGGCCTTCCTTTGATGCGCGGCAATTCACAACCGGGATGGTCGAACTGCGTTAACAGGGTTAAGCCCAGTCTTCTTACGCTAATGGGTTTGGGAAGAGAGTGGAGGTGGGCAACCTCTCCTGAAATATTGGTTAACTGACAGCTGCATACACCTGGGCCCTTGGAGTTTCCTAGATAATAATCAGTACAGCTAACATGTTATCTATGTACACTCAGAGAAGTGGAGAATGTTCGGTTATAGGAAACTATACATTTTGAAAGTGTGAGTTGACACAACAAGGCCAAAAGTAGAGGTGTTCAAACAAATAATATTCTGCCCATTTTTTTTACGAATGCACCTTGTTTTGTAGCAGAATACATATAACCATTTTGGTTCCCACGATATCGTTTTAAAGCTCAAAGTGCATTCGAGCTACAATATAAAAATTAAAATTTGCAGATCAGAATAGAAACTGTGAAACACAAATAAAACGGCTGTACTTTATTTTTAAGGGCAAGGCTACAGAAATTCAGGAATCTGGAATAAGGCAAAACTTGCAAATGAATCTTTGAGATAACAAGAGTAGATATTGAAGAACACAGTAAGGATCAGCGCATGTTGACACATTCCGACAATATTTACCTTCACGTCTAGTTTGGAAACACGCCTCATGCAACTTCTCCTGTTAGGATTCTCCCAATTAACCACCGTGGAGAAAACCCATAAGCGCAGCTCAGTATCGCCCTTCACAACACTCTGGGACCACAAACGGTTTTTAATCATCTGACCCTGTCTCCAGAATGTAGAAGTCGCAGCCAGTACTTTGTTGGGGGGGGGGGGGGGCTAAGCCTATATAGTTTTATATATATATTTAATTTTACTGGTAGCATGTCGCAAAATATCATAAGGACTGAAATTCGTATAATAAATAACCTATTAGTTTTATAAAAACCGAGGAGAGGGTCGAATACTCTAGAAAGAAAACACACATAATAAAATTTAAATCTATTTATTGTAGGTATTGTACCCTTTCGTTAGTATATGGAACATGTGTTCGTATCCCAGCTAGTTCACTGTCTTTCGAGGCATGGGGGTCCAACCGACTATACGAGCACATATTCAGGATTTGAGGTTAGGTAACTACTCTACTTGAAAGAAACAACATAGCCCTAAATATCACATTTAATTGTACTAATTCATGGCAAAACACAACACAAAACACAAAAATATTTTACAATTACTTCCCACAACAAAATCAAAATTACATGTGAGTCTCTTCATACAGTTTGGTGCTCCACCGCACTCATATCTATCCTAGATATCCTATCGTTGGTGCTCTTTGACATTTGCGAGTGTCCATAGTGTTCTTCACGCGGCACAATTTAACACAAATCTCCATATCACAACACAACAAACACAAATTACATTTAAATAACATTAAATATGCAATTATTAAATATTTATCCGTTTTGACACGGAACATTTACTTTAAATGACATTGATTCTTTAGCTCATGCCCTGTTTAGCATGTGTTGCCTTTCCGCGCGTATCGTATTCTTTTCCCATAAGTTTCAAACGCTGAAGTGGTACACCTTCCCATCCAAAATACACTTAGTTATAGACATTTTATAGCTTCACCATACAACACTCTTCTGGGTCTGGTCATATCATTTCGTTACAAACGTGTCATATCATTAAATTACGCTAGCCGTATGAATAAATTAGCATGAACTGGGTAGTTATTCTTTACAAAAATGGATCTATTTATTTGGTGCAGTTAATTTGTCCTCGGACAATAACTTGGCCAAATCTTATCCAATTACTTCGTTCCAACATTCCATATGTATGGGAACAGTATATATAATTCATTTGATACCATCATATCAAGCACATCTTAATTACTTTTCGAAATATCAAGATCCTTCAGTGTCCCACTGCAATCTTAAAATAAAAGGATCCGGTCTATTGACTCACTTTAGCGTGAACAAAAGATTCGTCATGGACCGTCCTCGGCAAGATGGCTGCCGGGTCAGTAGATTCTACCTGCTACCCTGGCCGACTTCCTGCAATGGGCATGTGCTCACTCAATGGTGCAGCCCTGCTGGGGATCATGATTGGATTGTGTCATTACGAATTGAGTCGATCTAATTATCTAATACCTACACTTAGAGTATTTAATGGGCTCATATCGGCTCCTAATTAGTATTCATAGCAAGGGATGGATCACAAAATAGCTTCGCCGTTCTATGGACGTAATCAGTGGCTTTGCGTGCGTCCCAACTGAGTTTCAAACTGTTATCTCACTGGACGGGCACGACTATAACTAGAGGAACTCCACGTTTCCTTCTCGAATAATTATTTGTCTTACCTCGAAGGGCAGATCAATTACTATACTGGCCTACCTAGGGTGTCTAGTGGTTCTCCCTGGCAGCGAAGACTCTGCTAACAGTGGATACAGACAGATTCTGTCCCAACTCTGTTGCGAATACACATGTATGCTCTAAGGCAATACCAAATCGTAGCTTCGAAGATTAGCCTACTAGATTCGTCAACGTGCGAACTATTCTCGGATGGTCCCTGCAATTTATTGACGTAAAGCTCTTGATTCTACGTTACCTGCTCGCTGATCCCGGCTAAAATAACATTTCTTACAGATGACTCAATTCCTAAAGCACTCATTTCCTTCATACATTTACTTATAAGCCAAAGCTTTACTTAGCTCCAAAACAAGTATTAATTTACTGGCATTTACATTGACTATCTTAATGGCTCTCAAATGCAACCATGTAGAATATGACATATTAAAACATTTATCTATCATTTCAATGACACTGAAAAACTTTCTTTATCTCGTTATTTATCCATCTTTCTTATTTTTCACAATAACACAGTATTTTTACAATAGATATGACACACGTTGCACGTTCTATGGGCATGAATACGCCGATTTATATATTTATTATTGTTACCGACCCCAGATTATATTATTATTATTATTATTAGTTAACGTTATCGTTGCTTTCATCAACATCTTACGGCTAAATGGGCGTAAGCTTGTCATCCTCGAAGCCATATATTTATAAAAAATACGAGGGATGTTAACTCGTGCACAAATGACTGTTAATTCTTAATATTTGAGGAAATGATTTGTTGTATGGTGAGCTATTAAATCATATCAACATATTGGAATGGTACTCACTTTCATTCTCGCTGGGTTAGGCCAACACGACAGCAGTTCCATGATTTGCCTTAAGCCATCATTACACTTTCCATACGACACCTTGCATAGGATTTGCACATGGTAATTATATCTTGCTCTAGTGGCATTTTATACTTTTTAAACAACACACATTCTCTTAACATATAAACACTTTTGATGATCACTGTAACATAACTTTTCCACAATTTTCACACGGATCTTTGCTTGGATTCCCACTATTGCCTGACTTCAGAGATGCGATGCAACTAAATCTTGACAACCGCCTGTCTCCTTCGAAAGTCTATCTCGCGTGTGTGCGCTCATCTCCCGTCTGCTACAGCTTCTATCTTCTCTACTGCAACGTTGCTCAAACATAGATCACAAATACTTGTGATGCTTTCCAGGTTCCCGTAAAACTGTAGTGTTCATTACAATTTTATGTGTTATTTTACCTATTATAACACTCCCTGTGGATAGGTTCATTGTCTGTAAACAACATTCTAAAATATCTCTACGCTGTACTGCTTATTTAGTCGCGTATACTGTCTGCTTATACGTCTGTTGTAGACTAATTAACATATAATGCAGAATTACTCTTATTAAGCTGCATGATGCGCCTTTCATTGTTCATTACTAAAATACTGAACGTCAATACTTATAAATTTCGCGCACTTTCCTGCGTGGTCGAGCAGCATCTCGTTCCACGAGTTGAGTCAAGAAGAACTGACTGTCTCGTACAGCTTCCCCCATATAAAGCTTTTTGAAGAAAATTAGTCCACAGGATTTCCAGCAGCGACTCTTTTCTTAAATAATGCGTTCTCTGACAAAGTGAAGTGTGATTCTTACTCGTCTATTCATGGAGGTTCCAAATTCACTTGCGTGCTGGCAATTGCTTCGTCCAATTAATTAGAATTAATTGCTTTCTTCCATGGCGTTTGGACGCTACTTCGGTTATTCCCCTGCTGCTACATGACAAATCCTAGCTCTGCCGCGGATTTGGTCTATGCGTAAGCTCCTTTTTAGATGCAGGCTTTAATTTAGGTGTGCGGACACTCCTAAATTACCTTTCCTAGAATATATGCATCTGGATGTAAGTTTCATCTCAATTCATTGCTCCATTTGGCCGTAATTAATTAATTTCTGTGGGTGACCACCCCCACTCTGCCTCTTCTTCTTGTGAGACTGGGGTTCCCATCACCATCAATCTCAATTCGTTCCCCCAGTCCCGCCGATAAGTAGTTCGCTGGCGTCGACTGGTAACGCCCCTTTGCTAGCTGCGATTAGTCAGCTGTCAAGCTGGCCTGTTTTCTCCAGCTCTTAGTAGCTTATATGTACACTGGCTTGTATTTTCTACAATATTCCAACTTTAATGCCATAATATTCTCGTTCTGGACGTGAAATGATGCTGTAACTCATTGCCCCTTGGGTTCACTGTGGCTGTTCCCCCTCAGATATCAATGGTTCGATTCTCAGCAGAATCATGGGCCTGGTCTTTCTTTCATAAAGACACCGGTTCGATGCTAGTCAGCCGTGTCCAATTGGGTACAGTGTCTGATCAAAGAACAAAATCCTATCGCCTTGTCTTCATTTTGGCAAACCGATCAATTACTTTCTCCACACTGACTTTCGTTGACCGATGGCAATGTAACAGAGCCAGCCTTTCTTCCGACATTCGGGACCGTAGCCAGTCCTTCAGCCTTCGCAATGTGCGCTCGGGAGTGGCGTTACTCACAGGCAAGGCAAGACATCCGAAAGCACCTGATGTTGATAAGGGCTGGCCGGCCGGGCGCCGGGGCCGGGCTCGGGTTCCGTCATAGGAGAAACATATTTCGTACACTGGATGGATGAGTCATCGCGTCACTTCTCTCCCGCAAGTATACACTATAAGCGTTTGATCGGAAAATGTCAAAATTGGAACTGTCAAGTCAAACCTTTTTACTTTTCCCTCTCTCTCCTCTACTTTCTCTTTCTCATTTTTTCTTTATCATTCTCGATTTTTTTCTATTTTTGAAGACCGTTTGGGGGCGGCATAGCCCCTACCTCATCCTCCCCCCCTCCCCCACCCACTCCCCTGGGGCCGCCCCTGAAGTTGGTAGCTACTTATACTAGTAGATTCCCCATCGGATAGTTGGGAGAATGTCTCGAATGAAGCCTACTGATGTGTGGATGAGCAATGTCTTCATGTCATTGGTGTTATTTTACTATTTTCATGTTGCCTACTCTCACCGTAAATCGTTGCATCTTCGTAAGTGAGTTGGAGGAATATGACTTAGTACTGGGAGCCAATGAATTGGAGTAGACCAGAATTTTTCCGAGATCAGACAGTGTTATTAAGTGTTATTTTCTCTACATGAGAGATCGTGACGCAGTGGTTAGAATTGTTGGCTGTCACCCTTGAGGTCCGGATTCTATTGCCGAATCTGTCAAGAAATGTAATTCTCGTCTGAAGCAAAACATACAAGAGGTGCTTTCAGTTCCCAACTCAATCATCTTGGAAGTGGTTTTCCGTAATTTCTCACTTCTACTTCAGGAAAATGCCTAAATTAAGGGCATACCCCGCTTCCTTCAATGATCCTTGTCTCAATTACAAGTACACACACTAATACAGCCAATCAGCCATCACAATAACACAAGTCATCAGACAAATTTCACACACGTCCTAGTACACGGGGATACATGAACACGATGTTGCAAAGCCCCTGAATGATTAGACGACAACAATTTCTTTATCCAAACTAGGGAACAGTATTCAGTGACAGATTAGACGAAGTCAACAGCTGAACAGCAGAGAGTATTGGTGTTGGACCCTAAGTGGAACGACAAAGTTTCCACAAAATGATGTTCTGCGTTTTTGCGGTTGTCAGTAGTATTTGTTAGATAATCTTTGAAAGATAGCGTTCTATCAAGAGTTCCATCCAGTGTAAACAGTACATATATGAAAATAAATTTACAAATGTATGCAAAATATTATTGTCTCACTCTGGTAAATTAGTGGTAGTTTGATTCACGACCAATGAAGTCGGATTTTGAAGGGTGGCAAACCCCCATGGCACTCCTAGCAGATTACCTAAAGGTTCCACCAGGTGGCTTATGTCATACCATGATATTAATAATAACAATGATATTAATAACAATTTCTACATTCCCCATTTTATGGGTTCCGGGACGAGGTGTGGTAAGTTAGTAGTAGAGTTCGCTAGACTCCAAATATTGCATCATCATGACCAGAAATTGCGTAATCCTGATGACGTCATTCCTGATGACGTCATGGGTCCTTAGAGCGAGCACGTGGTCCAGGAGCGAACATGTGCACTGCACGTGTTAGCGTGGGAAGGGGTTGACCTTTTGGCTTGTTTGTGCAATGGTGATAAAAAGTTAATGGGTGTTGACGTCATGGGGGTTGTTTATTAGGATGCTAACTGTCATCTGACACCCGTGCGAGTGTGAGCATGTGTGCCAGTGCGAGCAATCTGCACATATGGCGCGCAGCTGTTATGTTTTTTTTTTTTTGCTCGCGCCGTTTGGGCTGAGCGGAGAGGCGGCTGCTATCCACACATGTGGTGTGCAGCTGTTATTGTTTTTTGCTTAGGATGCTAACCGTCAATTGACACCCGTGCGAGTGTGAGCATGTGCACCAGTGCGAGCGATCACGTGATATGTCTGCAGTGTTCGCGCGAGACGTGGTTGACCTTTAACAAGTAGTGTTAACTTGGGGGTTCTGTCCACTAACTTAATGAACCCTCGTCGTATCGGCCCCGAACCTGATATCTCGCACACGTAGTAATGCCCCCCTCTTTTCCTATAGCCTCATTATTTAAGTAAAATACCAAAACAAAAGGTCATTCGCGGGTAGTGGGGTAGTGTATGTTCTCTTGCAAGTCGCGTGTGTGCTTGAATACGTATGGCTATGTTGGGAAAATGTTTGGTGGTGGGCGAGGACTAGGGTTGAGTGAGGGCTCGTTTAAATATTATTTTTCCCGCTCTATTTGATGGTGAGGTAATTTTTTAAAATGGGTGGAATTTGGAAACGCAATTTGAGGTAAACATGCGTTTTTGACATTTTGGCGAATTTAATGAGCTTGTAAGGCTAGAACGATGTGTTATTTAGGAATGGTGTGACGTCCTCTTTGCTATGAATGCGTGTCGGTATATATATATATTTTGAAATTGTTGTTTTTTGAAATTGGTGCTATTTTGGAAACGGTGAAGATGAGAGAAAAGTTTGTTTGACGTCAATGAAAGGTCCCTATGCCCTCTAGGCTGACAGCAAGTTTGAAGTGTGTAGGACAAAACAAAATGATAGCCTACTTTCTGGCGAACATTGGCGATGATTCGCGAACGCATGGTCGGATTTGAGCATATAGGGTGTCGTAGGACTTGTGGTGAACCACCCCTTGCTATGGACGGGAGTATATCCACCCCAAAATAAATCTACCCTTACCCGGAGGTTAAGTAGTGGTTATTTTTGTATGCATGCGCACTTGAGGGCTTTTGTAAGAGAGCGGAATTTTTAAATGATTCTTTATAGATGAGGCTTTTTAAAAAATTTATTAAAAAAACAAAAAACTAATAGGTCATTCGCTTTTTAGTATCTCGCTAACCAAAAATGCGATTTAAACATATGGGGTGTCATAGGACTCGTAGTGAATTCTCCTTTTGTATGAATGAGGTATGTCAACCCCCAAAATAAAAACTACCCTTACCTGGGGTGAAAGGGCAATTTGTGTATGTATGCACACCGGTGGCTTTTGTCAAAAGGGCCTAACTACACATTTGTTAATATTTTCTGAACCCCTGATGGGATTTTGCCATAGGCAGTAACCTAGCACTTGGGGTGACGCCTCGTTTTTGAAAGTATGATTCATTTTTTTTGTCAAAATGGCCTAACTACACTTTTGTTAATATCTCGTGAACCAATCATGCTAGGGACTTGTATGAGGGGTCCTAGCACTTGGGGCGACGTCCCCCTTTGTGGGTGAAACTACCCCCCAAAATTGAAAACTCAATATCTTGGAAACTATGAACCCTAAAATTAGGCGTGATAGCTTTAAAAATAGGTGATGACATAGGCTTTAACCTGGATTGGTCATTTCACCCCTAAAACAGTAAATAGTCATGTTATGGGAAAAAACGTGTTAAACACCTAAAAATGATAAATGAAACTAAGATCTTTTGTTTTTGATGAAAAATAGCAGGGGGGTGAAAACTACCCCCAAATTGAAAAATCGATACCTTGCAAACTAAGAACCGTAAAATTATGTGTAATAGCTTAAAAAATTCGCTGTGACATAGGCTTTTACCTGGATAGATGATGTCACCCCTAAAACAGTAAATAGTGATTTTACAGTGGGGAAAATGGTCTTAAGCGGGTAAAAATGATAATTTAACCTAAGATCTTTTGTTTTTGATGAAAAATAGCAGGGGGGTGAAAACTACCCCCAAATTGAAAAATCGATACCTTGGAAACTAAGAACCGTAAAATTATGTGTAATGGCTTAAAAAATTCGTTGTGACATAGGCTTTTACCTGGATAGATGATGTCACCCCTAAAACAGTAAATAGTGATTTTACAGTGGGGAAAAAGGTCTTAAACGGGTAAAAATGATAATTGAACCTAAGATCTTTTGTTTTTCATGAAAAATAGTAGAGGGGTGAAAACTACCCTCAAATTGAAAAAATCGATATCTTGCAAACTAAGAACCCTAAAATTAGGTTTGATAGTTGAAAAATAGGTGATGACATACGCTTTTACCTCGATAGATTATTTCACTCATAAAACAGGGAATAGTAATGTTACATGAGAAAAAGGTATTAAACACTTAAAAGCATAAGAGTTTTTTGAAACCATGCTTTAATGAATGTGTGTTTGGAGGATGACAGCTTGCTAATTAATATTATTATTATTATTATTTTTATTATTATTAGGTAATTATGGATTAATGTGTTTATAGCTAATGAATAAGGCTACAGAGTTGTATCAGGTGTTGTACAAATCAGGATGACCAAACCGTTGCCATTCCCCCATGAATATACCCAAAAGAGCCAAAACGTTAAGGTTATCGACCTGAGATTTTATAAAACTAATTATCTGAGAGGGTGAAGTAAGGTGTTGTTTTGGACTGACAGTGGCTAACCCTTTCCCATGATTTATGAATTGACCCAAAATATTTTACCTGACAAGACTGAGTGTACCTGTTGCAGCCTTTAGAAAATCGAACCCGGACCTGTGTGGTGACAGTCGAGTTATATTAATGATGCTTTTTGAACAAACACACTCTTGCATACTATCGCTGGGTTGAATCTGCACAGAGACACTGGCTTTGTTTGTGTAATGAGTCTTGGTGACAAGAACATGGCGCTCTTGCCAGCAAGTTTCATATTACTCGTCTGCTTGATAGTGGACGTGATTCGCACCGTGTTAACGTACATGACTTGATAGTTGTTAGGTAAGGGTTGACAAGGCTCAATGAACCTTATTGCTACCTTAGGATGAAAATGAATTTCTTGGTATAGTCGGGGTTGCAAGCCAAGGCCTTAGTGTAGACAACCAACTATGTTAAACACTATACTGTGAGATGGTCAAATGATAATGTAACAGAACATATAGAAAAGTTTTATGTAGTTTAACGAATTGACTAAGAGCCATACCATGAGAGGAATAGGTAATTGAAATTGAATCCTTAGCTGTTGACCCTACTACATGTAAGCTATAGCAATGCCCGCCTATAAGCTATCATGTTAGAAAAAGAAATTTATGGGTTGTTTTAAACGGAGAATGATTGTGTTTACTGTGAAACACAAATCTGAATTTAAAAATAGTTTATGTCCTACATGATGTTTGAACTCTCTTTTTATTTATACTTTAGACAAACGCTAACATAGTTGTAATTCAGAAGCCATGGCTGCCTCTTTTCCAATCCTACACCGTACACTGAAGTTAAAGTTAATAATGATCACGTTACAGGCAGCCAGTTTCAAAGCCATGAGAAATAAGTGAACAAAGTATAAAATACTTGACCCAGTCGGGAAATCAACATGGTGTTGTTTCAAACAAAAGACAAGCGTTCTATAAACTTGACCACCAAGCTGTCCTATCGACCTCTAATTGTTTGGCTGATGGTGAAAATAAAATTAAATGTAAACTATAACTAAAACCTACACACTTATAACTAGAAAAATGAAATGTAAGACAAAAGGATAACAGGACAAATAAAGGACAGAAGGAATAAATAATGCCCCCTCAACCCTCAAGAATGTGGATTGATGGACTTGAAAGGAAGGAGAGCCATAAAAGGTAGATATGAAAGTAAAAGAGGAGAGGGTCCCGCTCCGGAGGTAATCGATAAAAAGGAGGAAAACTGGGCCCAGCTCAGGAATCCCTTGTGGTCGCAAACTTCCAAACTCATCAGTCGTAAGCCCCTGAGGGTGTAGGCATATCCAGGGTGCACCACAAGTGGTGGGGCTACATAACCCTACCTTTAGTGTGGCTTGTGCAATAGGCAGGAAATAACATAAAAATAAAAAGAAGGCTGCCTCCTCACACAAGGAGGGTATCAGAAAAAATAAACAAGGGTCAATTAAGTCGGAAAATAAAGAGACTCCCTAAGCCTTGGATAGCCTAATAATGTCGGAGTCGGTAAAGAGCAAGAGTTGACCAAGTGTGGTCGACAGGAAAGAAGACAGACAGCCTAGCACAAGTCAGTGGAAACAATGACGGACTCAGCTTGGGCTCCATGATCGTCAACCTACATTCCACTAGATGAAAGCCCTTGTTTGGGGTGGTGGAAAATAAACACCTCTTTTGTTTTAAATCACTGGCTTTAAGGACAGTAACAAATGGCATGCCTTTATAATGCGATACTGGTCCTAGGGGTATGCAAAATTGTATTAGATACTCATCTAATAATAGTGTACATGACTTCTTATTATTTTCCCTAATTACAGTACAAGGGAATGATGACCATGATTTCCAAGCCCCTAAGTAAGACAAAATCAAATTATTTCCATTTCCAAACATTTGGGGTGAGGTGAGGTGAGTTTTCTAAACGTCAAACTCATGTGGATTTCCACTTTTACTCCAGGTAAATGCCATGTTTGCCCACAGACAAGTGCAAAGAAAATCGAAACATGTTATGTTTGGATCAATTCCTTACCTACATGACAACATGTACTTGAAATAACAAGTAATGAGCATTCTATGTTAACAATAGTGAGATGCTTGCAAACTGCCAATGCTTAGAGCTCATTAGCGGCTTCTAAGGGAGGCAAGGAGTACACTTACTTGAAAAACTAACAAGAGGAGTGTTCGATTTTCCCACAACACCCAATCTGAAAGTAAATATAAATGACTATGCACTTAAGTCCATAACCACCTCCTTACCATTCCTACCCTTCATTGTCAAGGGCACACATTAATACAGCCATCACAGTGGCAGAGGTTATTTGTAAAATATCTAAATATCTGAGATTTATCTTGAAATCGACCAGAATTTTGTAAAATCCACAAAATTTACCGCAAAATTAGCAAATTCCACCAAATTTCAGCAAAATCCAACAAATCACTACCAGATTTATTGAAATGGCATTGAATTATTAAAGAATGGTTTGAACTAGCTCAAATTTATATAAAATTACACGAATATTGATGAAAATTCACCAAATTCTACCAAATTTAGCCAAGAGGTCTACAAACCATGAAATTTAACCATTTTTTAAATTCACAACATATACTCGAAAATTCCATAATATTCCCTTTACGTGTATATTTTTTTAGTTGTTGTTTCGTTTCCCACACTCCCTGCAGACAAATACCTGAACATGACTTTCTCCTAGACTAGGAGCTCCACATTCGACATGATAGCTGAGTTTCATCTCCCATAAACTCGTCTCTGAGGTGGGTGCCAGAAAAGGCATCCAGCTGTAAAAACCACACCCTCACATAGACTTTCATAACTTCTTACGTTGAGGTTCATAACACTACGTTGAATTATTTCTCGGTTTCCTTTTCACAATTACTGTCTATACATTCCTCTTGAAGGTTGCAAGATGCTTGCAAGGTTCCTAAAATGCAATTCAATTTAATAAATACCTTAAGACGGTTTGATTTGTTTAATGATATGGTGTTAATACTATTTTTAGGTCTTGACTGGCTTTGCAATAAGAATTGAATAACCAAACATGAGTTACCTATCAGGGAAACATTTTGGCCACTATGTTGGCTATTGACCAGTGAGTTTAGCTGTTTATCATTTTTTTAAATCATAAACAACAGAGGCTTAAACGTATAGATAAACCGTGTGACCATGTTTGTTAAACAAGACATTATACCAGAGACAATTAGGATACTTATGTAGAGTTTACCGAAAATAATGTTGTGTAACAGTAAATGCTAGTCAACAAACAGTTATACACTTCTAAAAAAAATCATCATACAATACCTGAGAGCTCTTCTAAAATTATTGATGTGTAACATGTTTCCACTAACTTGCTAGGTATTTTTTGGCTTGGGGGTGATTTTCAAGAAATGCAAATGGAACTGAAATGCAATACAAACAATGAGCGTGCCTGGTGGCTGAGATTGATACCACGACGTACTGTCGGTTATGTAGCTATGTGGAATGTATATCAAATATGGTTTACCTCAAGGTATGGATATCCCTACAATTCCTACAATAATTGACCTTGAAATGGTCATCCTATGGTGTGAAAATATTTATTAGGTATATGATATTTAATGAAAACAATTATGATTTATTAAATGTTTATATGTTTACAGTATTGTTATTTAATGTAAGCACTTGAGGCACTACCGACCAAAATACAGCACTATCTGCAATATGTATTGCATACTTGAAGGTTTGGTGGTCCCATTAAAGGTATTCCTACAATAAATGATTTTCAAGTTGTCATTCTATGACGTGAAAATATTTAATATATGATATTTGCTAACAGAATATGCCACTGGAATTATTTTACAAGTAGTTATTTTAATGACAACAGAGTTCACTGTTAATAACGGAGAGCCCTATGTGGAATGTAGGATATCATGTAACATAATATACGTGATATGTCACAACTGTAAGGCTTGTGATTTTTTTAAGATGCCTTTATACCTATATTAATCACCCAGTTTACAAGACTGATAACTTTAATGCTACGGAAAAATCATAACAAATCAAAAATGTGCATTGGAAAACAAAAAGTGGTTGAGCAAATATACAGTCAACAGGCAAAAAAACAAGAAATATATACAAATTGTGTTAATTAATTTAATTCAAATATATATATTTTTTTACAGTAGGTATACACACACACACACACACACAGACAGAATACAGCGCTTTTTTTTGTTCATGTTTGCCTGCTACAGTTTTTGAATATAACACTTGCTGAACATTATTTTAGGGGTGGGGGTGTTGCTACGTTGACCAATTACACAATAATACCCGCTTTACGAAGTTCATCTTCTATTTTTAACAGCTCTTCCTCATAACCAATATGACCAGCCTGTTTACAGGCATGCAAGAGCTGTAGACGTTCGACTAATATATTAGGATCGTTCCATTTGCTATTTTTTATGAATGGTTTCAAATACTCGGGAAGCAGTCCATCATTTTCACCATTAACATCATTATCATCCTCATCATTATAATCATCTTCATAATGATCATCATCATCCTCGTCATCTTTACCATCATAATTTCCACCTGTGTCCACAGTCTGTTCAATGGTTTGAGTTCCCTTTGATAGTGTTGAAAGCTTCTTTTTAGATGTACTAGAGTGCTTTAACATTATGTTATTATTATCACCATCACCATCCTTTTCATCTTCCCCAACCAACTTCTTGATGGGGTATGTTGTCTCTGATAGAGTTGAGGGCTTTTGAGATGTGTGTGTGTGTCTGATCATGGGTTTTACTGGAGGTCTTAAAGGTTTCTCATTAAACAACTCGCTAACAGCATGAGTGCGTTGTAGTGTATTAAACCCGAGGTTAATATTATCTTGAACAGCACTATTTTTTTCTTGGACTTGGTTTTTTGCTTCGGTTTGAGTTTTCCTTACATTTACACTAGCATGATTATTAAGTTTACAATCATGACTGTTTGAAGAAAGTATGTCCAATTCTCTTGTCTTAAGCATTCCTCGACACTGTTTTGATCGTTGCTTTGAACAGCGCCAAATAACAGTTCTATTTTTATTGCTTCGTTTCACAATATATGAATATCCTTTATAGTATGCATAAGGCTTACCATACCTAGTCACTGATACTTCCATATCAACTGTCAAGCATAAACTAATTTCCAGTAAAGACAACTTGGAAATAACAACAATAGATTAGTGTGGGAGCATATATAGATGCAAAAAGAGGGAGCAAAAGTGGGGGTAAAAAGTGTCAGCGAAAGTGGGAGCAAATGTGGGAGCAAAAACTGTGAGCAAAAATTGGGAGCATATATGGGATGAAATGTGGGAGCAAAGCAAATATAAAAAGTGGGAGCAAATATGCTAATAAATATGTCAACAAATATGCCGGCAAAAGTAAATACACAATTCAAGATAGTTGAAAGTGCAAAGAAAATATGGATGCAAATATGAGAGCCAATGTAGTGTTTTTCTAAAACAACTAAGCATAACAAACTTAGTCATAACCTAACCTAACCTAACCTGCCCCAACCTCACCTGACCTAACCTCACCTATCCTAACATAACCTACCCTAACCTCACCTAACCTAACCTAACTTCACCTATCTTAACCTAACCTAGCGTAACTTAACCTAACCTAACCTCACCTAACCTAACCTCACCTAACCTAACCTAACGTAACCCAACTTCACCTAACCTAACCTCACCTAGCCCAACTTCACCTCACCTAACCTAACTTCACCTAACCTAACTTGACCCAACTTTACCTGACCTAACCTATCATAAATTCACCTAACCTAACTTTACCTAACCTAACTTCACCCAACCTAACCTTTCAACTCTCAGATCAAAATTAAATTCTGGGCATAGTTGAGTTGGAACCCATGACCTCAGGGATAACACAAAAGCATACTAACCACTACACCGCGAGATGAGCAAATTATCATGCAACACAACACAAAAATAAAAGTTTCCTGTAGTGTAATTCATTGGCTGACAAGCATAGTTGGGAATTCAAACCCAAGACTTCAGGACTTTTGTTATGAACATTATCAGAAATATTATTCCATTTACATTTTTCTGCTGCTTTTAATTATAAGAGTTGGCATTAATATGGGATCAAAAAGTGGGAGAAAAAAAGTGGGAGCCTATATGGGAGCAAAAGGGGGAGCAAAAGTGGGAGCCAATATGGGAGCAAATGTGGGAGCAAATCAGCTCACTTCGGATATCACCAGTGAGTGCTCATATCCACCGCTAGGTAACGGAAACACACTTTGCGTGTTGTATGTATTTATCTTACTAAGTTTGACTGCATGCAAAACGTGCTTGTATAAGCTGTGCATATAATTTTAATATACAATTAACAGTAAATGTTCGAAGTAAACCATATTTGATATACATTCCACATAGCTACATAACCGACAGTACGTCGTGGTATCAATCTCAGCCACCAGGCGCGCTCATTGTTTGTATTGCATTTCAGTTCCATTTGCATTTCTTGAAAATCACCCCCAAGCCAAAAAAATACATAGCAAGTTAGTGGAAACATGTTACACATCAATAATTTTAGAAGAGCTCTCAGGTATTGTATGATGATTTTTTTAGAAGTGTATAACTGTTTGTTGACTAGCATTTACTGTTACACAACATTATTTTCGGTAAACTCTACATAAGTATCCTAATTGTCTCTGGTATAATGTCTTGTTTAACAAACATGGTCACACGGTTTATCTATACGTTTAAGCCTCTGTTGTTTATGATTTAAAAAAATGATAAACAGCTAAACTCACTGGTCAATAGCCAACATAGTGGCCAAAATGTTTCCCTGATAGGTAACTCATGTTTGGTTATTCAATTCTTATTGCAAAGCCAGTCAAGACCTAAAAATAGTATTAACACCATATCATTAAACAAATCAAACCGTCTTAAGGTATTTATTAAATTGAATTGCATTTTAGGAACCTTGCAAGCATCTTGCAACGTTCAAGAGGAATGTATAGACAGTAATTGTGAAAAGGAAACCGAGAAATCATTCAACGTAGTGTTATGAACCTCAACGTAAGAAGTTATGAAAGTCTATGTGAGGGTGTGGTTTTTACAGCTGGATGCCTTTTCTGGCACCCACCTCAGAGACGAGTTTATGGGAGATGAAACTCAGCTATCATGTCGAATGTGGAGCTCCTAGTCTAGGAGAAAGTCATGTTCAGGTATTTGTCTGCAGGGAGTGTGGGAAACGAAACAACAACTAAAAAAATATACACGTAAAGGGAATATTATGGAATTTTCGAGTATATGTTGTGAATTTTAAAAAATGGTTAAATTTCATGGTTTGTAGACCTCTTGGCTAAATTTGGTAGAATTTGGTGAATTTTCATCAATATTCGTGTAATTTTATATAAATTTGAGCTAGTTCAAACCATTCTTTAATAATTCAATGCCATTTCAATAAATCTGGTAGTGATTTGTTGGATTTTGCTGAAATTTGGTGGAATTTGCTAAATCTGCGGTAAATTTTGTGGATTTTACAAAATTCTGGTCAATTTCAAGATAAATCTCAGATATTTAGATATTTTACAAATAACCTCTGTCACTGTGATGGCTGTATTAATGTGTGCCTTTGACAATGAAGGGTAGGAATGGTAAGGAGGTGGTTATGGACTTAAGTGCATAGTCATTTATATTTACTTTCAGATTGGGTGTTGTGGGAAAATCGAACACTCCTCTTGTTAGTTTTTCAAGTAAGTGTACTCCTTGCCTCCCTTAGAAGCCGCTAATGAGCTCTAAGCATTGGCAGTTTGCAAGCATCTCACTATTGTTAACATAGAATGCTCATTACTTGTTATTTCAAGTACATGTTGTCATGTAGGTAAGGAATTGATCCAAACATAACATGTTTCGATTTTCTTTGCACTTGTCTGTGGGCAAACATGGCATTTACCTGGAGTAAAAGTGGAAATCCACATGAGTTTGACGTTTAGAAAACTCACCTCACCTCACCCCAAATGTTTGGAAATGGAAATAATTTGATTTTGTCTTACTTAGGGGCTTGGAAATCATGGTCATCATTCCCTTGTACTGTAATTAGGGAAAATAATAAGAAGTCATGTACACTATTATTAGATGAGTATCTAATACAATTTTGCATACCCCTAGGACCAGTATCGCATTATAAAGGCATGCCATTTGTTACTGTCCTTAAAGCCAGTGATTTAAAACAAAAGAGGTGTTTATTTTCCACCACCCCAAACAAGGGCTTTCATCTAGTGGAATGTAGGTTGACGACCATGGAGCCCAAGCTGAGTCCGTCATTGTTTCCACTGACTTGTGCTAGGCTGTCTGTCTTCTTTCCTGTCGACCACACTTGGTCAACTCTTGCTCTTTACCGACTCCGACATTATTAGGCTATCCAAGGCTTAGGGAGTCTCTTTATTTTCCGACTTAATTGACCCTTGTTTATTTTTTCTGATACCCTCCTTGTGTGAGGAGGCAGCCTTCTTTTTATTTTTATGTTATTTCCTGCCTATTGCACAAGCCACACTAAAGGTAGGGTGTATGTAGCCCCACCACTTGTGGTGCACCCTGGATATGCCTACACCCTCAGGGGCTTACGGCTGATGAGTTTGGAAGTTTGCGACCACAAGGGATTCCTGAGCTGGGCCCAGTTTTCCTCCTTTTTATCGATTACCTCCGGAGTGGGACCCTCTCCTCTTTTACTTTCATATCTACCTTTTATGGCTCTCCTTCCTTTCAAGTCCATCAATCCACATTCTTGAGGGTTGAGGGGGCATTATTTATTCCTTCTGTCCTTTATTTGTCCTGTTATCCTTTTGTCTTACATTTCATTTTTCTAGTTATAAGTGTGTAGTTAGTTTTAGTTATGGTTTACATTTAATTTTATTTTCACCATCAGCCAAACAATTAGAGGTCGATAGGACAGCTTGGTGGTCAAGTTTATAGAACGCTTGTCTTTTGTTTGAAACAACACCATGTTGATTTCCCGACTGGGTCAAGTATTTTATACTTTGTTCACTTATTTCTCATGGCTTTGAAACTGGCTGCCTGTAACGTGATCATTATTAACTTTAACTTCAGTGTACGGTGTAGGATTGGAAAAGAGGCAGCCATGGCTTCTGAATTACAACTATGTTAGCGTTTGTCTAAAGTATAAATAAAAAGAGAGTTCAAACATCATGTAGGACATAAACTATTTTTAAATTCAGATTTGTGTTTCACAGTAAACACAATCATTCTCCGTTTAAAACAACCCATAAATTTCTTTTTCTAACATGATAGCTTATAGGCGGGCATTGCTATAGCTTACATGTAGTAGGGTCAACAGCTAAGGATTCAATTTCAATTACCTATTCCTCTCATGGTATGGCTCTTAGTCAATTCGTTAAACTACATAAAACTTTTCTATATGTTCTGTTATATTATCATTTGACCATCTCACAGTAGAGTGTTTAACATAGTTGGTTGTCTACCCTAAGGCCTTGGCTTGCAACCCCGACTATACCAAGAAATTCATTTTCATCCTAAGGTAGCAATAAGGTTCATTGAGCCTTGTCAACCCTTACCTAACAACTATCAAGTCATGTACGTTAACACGGTGCGAATCACGTCCACTATCAAGCAGACGAGTAATATGAAACTTGCTGGCAAGAGCGCCATGTTCTTATCACCAAGACTCATTACACAAACAAAGCCAGTGTCTCTGTGCAGATTCAACCCAGCGATAGTATGCAAGAGTGTGTTTGTTCAAAAAGCATCATTAATATAACTCGACTGTCACCACACAGGTCCGGGTTCGATTTTCTAAAGGCTGCAACAGGTACACTCAGTCTTGTCAGGTAAAATATTTTGGGTCAATTCATAAATCATGGGAAAGGGTTAGCCACTGTCAGTCCAAAACAACACCTTACTTCACCCTCTCAGATAATTAGTTTTGTAAAATCTCAGGTCGATAACCTTAACGTTTTGGCTCTTTTGGGTATATTCATGGGGGAATGGCAACGGTTTGGTCATCCTGATTTGTACAACACCTGATACAACTCTGTAGCCTTATTCATTAGCTATAAACACATTAATCCATAATTACCTAATAATAATAAAAATAATAATAATAATATTAATTAGCAAGCTGTCATCCTCCAAACACACATTCATTAAAGCATGGTTTCAAAAAACTCTTATGCTTTTAAGTGTTTAATAACTTTTTCTCATGTAACATTACTATTCCCTGTTTTATGAGTGAAATAATCTATCGAGGTAAAAGCGTATGTCATCACCTATTTTTCAACTATCAAACCTAATTTTAGGGTTCTTAGTTTGCAAGATATCGATTTTTTCAAATTGAGGGTAGTTTTCACCCCTCTACTATTTTTCATGAAAAACAAAAGATCTTAGGTTCAATTATCATTTTTACCCGTTTAAGACCTTTTTCCCCACTGTAAATCACTATTTACTGTTTTAGGGGTGACATCATCTATCCAGGTAAAAGCCTATGTCACAACGAATTTTTTAAGCTATTACACATAATTTTACGGTTCTTAGTTTCCAAGGTATCGATTTTTCAATTTGGGGGTAGTTTTCACCCCCCTGCTATTTTTCATCAAAAACAAAAGATCTTAGGTTAAATTATCATTTTTACCCGTTTAAGACCTTTTTCCCCACTGTAAAATCACTATTTACTGTTTTAGGGGTGACATCATCTATCCAGGTAAAAGCCTATGTCACAACGAATTTTTTAAGCTATTACACATAATTTTACGGTTCTTAGTTTCCAAGGTATCGATTTTTCAATTTGGGGGTAGTTTTCACCCCCCTGCTATTTTTCATCAAAAACAAAAGATCTTAGTTTCATTTATCATTTTTAGGTGTTTAACACGTTTTTTCCCATAACATGACTATTTACTGTTTTAGGGGTGAAATGACCAATCCAGGTAAAAGCCTATGTCATCACCTATTTTTAAAGCTATCACGCCTAATTTTAGGGTTCATAGTTTCCAAGATATTGAGTTTTCAATTTTGGGGGGTAGTTTCACCCCACAAAGGGGGACGTCGCCCCAAGTGCTAGGACCCCTCATACAAGTCCCTAGCATGATTGGTTCACGAGATATTAACAAAAGTGTAGTTAGGCCATTTTGACAAAAAAAATGAATCATACTTTCAAAAACGAGGCGTCACCCCAAGTGCTAGGTTACTGCCTATGGCAAAATCCCATCAGGGGTTCAGAAAATATTAACAAATGTGTAGTTAGGCCCTTTTGACAAAAGCCACCGGTGTGCATACATACAAAAATTGCCCTTTCACCCCAGGTAAGGGTAGTTTTTATTTTGGGGGTTGACATACCTCATTCATACAAAAGGAGAATTCACTACGAGTCCTATGACACCCCATATGTTTAAATCGCATTATTGGTTAGCGAGATACTAAAAAGCGAATGACCTATTAGTTTTTTGTTTTTTTTATAAATTTTTTAAAAAGCCTCATCTATAAAGGATCATTTAAAAATTCCGCTCTCTTACAAAAGCCCTCAAGTGCGCATGCATACAAAAATAACCACTACTTAACCTCCGGGTAAGGGTAGATTTATTTTGGGGTGGATATACTCCCGTCCATAGCAAAGGGTGGTTCACCACAAGTCCTACGACACCCTTTATGCTCAAATCCGACCATGCGTTCGCGAATCATCGCCAATGTTCGCCAGAAAGTAGGCTATCATTTTGTTTTGTCCTACACACTTCAAACTTGCTGTCAGCCTAGAGGGCATAGGGACCTTTCATTGACGTCAAACAAACTTTTCTCTCATCTTCACCGTTTCCAAAATAGCACCAATTTCAAAAAACAACAATTTCAAAATATATATATATACCGACACGCATTCATAGCAAAGAGGACGTCACACCATTCCTAAATAACACATCGTTCTAGCCTTACAAGCTCATTAAATTCGCCAAAATGTCAAAAACGCATGTTTACCTCAAATTGCGTTTCCAAATTCCACCCATTTTAAAAAATTACCTCACCATCAAATAGAGCGGGAAAAATAATATTTAAACGAGCCCTCACTCAACCCTAGTCCTCGCCCACCACCAAACATTTTCCCAACATAGCCATACGTATTCAAGCACACACGCGACTTGCAAGAGAACATACACTACCCCACTACCCGCGAATGACCTTTTGTTTTGGTATTTTACTTAAATAATGAGGCTATAGGAAAAGAGGGGGGCATTACTACGTGTGCGAGATATCAGGTTCGGGGCCGATACGACGAGGGTTCATTAAGTTAGTGGACAGAACCCCCAAGTTAACACTACTTGTTAAAGGTCAACCACGTCTCGCGCGAACACTGCAGACATATCACGTGATCGCTCGCACTGGTGCACATGCTCACACTCGCACGGGTGTCAATTGACGGTTAGCATCCTAAGCAAAAAACAATAACAGCTGCACACCACATGTGTGGATAGCAGCCGCCTCTCCGCTCAGCCCAAACGGCGCGAGCAAAAAAAAAAAAACATAACAGCTGCGCGCCATATGTGCAGATTGCTCGCACTGGCACACATGCTCACACTCGCACGGGTGTCAGATGACAGTTAGCATCCTAATAAACAACCCCCATGACGTCAACACCCATTAACTTTTTATCACCATTGCACAAACAAGCCAAAAGGTCAACCCCTTCCCACGCTAACACGTGCAGTGCACATGTTCGCTCCTGGACCACGTGCTCGCTCTAAGGACCCATGACGTCATCAGGAATGACGTCATCAGGATTACGCAATTTCTGGTCATGATGATGCAATATTTGGAGTCTAGCGAACACTACTACTTAAGTTTCTATGTGGCAGTGGTTTTCACGGCTGGATGACATTCCTGATGCCATCCTCACCACAGGGCTCGATGGCAAACGAAATGAAACAAGGCAAGGGGTTGGAAGAAAGCGGCCATGGCCTATCAGGAAGTACCGTCCTGGAAAACCATTTCATAGAGGCTGACTGTGGGATTTGAAACCTCTGGCCTTGCACATTAATGCGCGCACCCGTCCAGGTTACGATAACAATAATTTATACAGTATACAGTAATAATAATAATGTTATTTCGACATTTTTAAACGTATTTTGTATTTTGAAATGTATTTTAAAATACTATTTTGTATTTTGTATTTTTAGGAATTTTATAAGTGTATTTTGTATCTAAAATGCTTTTGAGTGAGTATTTTGTATTTAGTATCGAACATACATTTTGAGAGTATTTTGCCCAACTCTGGCTACCACCAAGCTGTCAGATTTTATGTGTTGGCAATCTTACTTTTCTGCCTATGCGCTTTTTCCCTGACCCTTAATTCTACCAATTCCAATATACCTATGTTAACATCCATCGTGATGCCTGGTAAATTGCAACTGCAATCAGACAGGCGCTAAGCCTCAAAGGGCAATCCTTCCCAAACCCCATTCTGTTCCTTCTACTATGTAGTCTAACAGCATGTCGGAGGCAGCAGTAGATCAGGTCGGCTGTCACGCGGGTGGTGCAGGAAACCTTTTGCCCCCCCCCCCCCCAAAATGTCCGTTGCCACTCTCCAGTCTTTCAATCTATCTGGAATCTCCATCATCTCGGCCATACCAGAGGATCCAACGTCGACGCTAGGCGTCTTTCTACATCAGCACCATCAGGCGTCTCCACGTCTGTCTACACCAGACCGCTTCAGAGGGTCCAGATGTCTATCCTAAGCGTGCTCGTACTTCACCAATCCAGACCAGAGATACCATGCCAACGCTAGGCGTCCTTATTCATCACGCAGTCACCTAGAGGCGTCATTCATCACCTCAGCTGTAACTCTTCGATTACTGGTCGTCCCCAGCGCGGCCATTGCTGCAATTCATCGCGGCCACAGTCGCACCACATCGCTCTTAAGCGTGGCCACTGTCGCCTCCTCTACATCAGCAGATGAAGTATGGTTCAATGGCGGGCACCTACACCATCTTCAACAAGCATATGATTTACAAGTGTGTTGCTTACTATTTTTAACGAGCTGTGCTCGTAGGCGTACTTAGTCTTTCTTCCTTTCGACCATCGGCTACTGGAACTTCAGGATATCTATCACACCAATTAATAACATAAGTAACAATGTCTTCTCTTGTAAAGTTGCTGCATTCCTTACGCAAGCCATAAACGTCTAAATGAACTTAACTTCAAGATTATAAATACCGTATTTTAGTGTTTGTCTAACAGTGTAACTTCAAACTTCCCTGGTTTACATTTTCTTCAGTGTGCGTTTTAGAGTTTTTGCTTTTTCAGACCCGTACAATTTGTGAAAGTATCACTTAGTAATTACTGTTTAAATTCTCATCAGTGCTTCCGCACTTGTTCTATATTCGAAGGTCTCATGGTGTCATTTATTGTGGTTTCATGACAACAGGCAGCGCCTGTCATTTAAATTCAATTTTCTATTGAATAAACAATTCTCTTTGTTGTTTTAATGTGCTTTTATATTTATCTCTTTCTTGGCATCCTTGTTATGAACCAAATTCAATCTAGTCATTTATGCTTCAAGTACTGGTGTACTTTCATTCACATTGTAACCCCCCTTTAAAAGAAAGTTACTTTGGTTGCACTCTCCCCCATTTCCTAATATAATACTACTGCTACCCATTAGAAAGAGGAGAGGGAAACCGGGTCAAAGCCCGTTGTGTGTAAGCGGGCCTCGCGCCCAAAAGCCGGAAAATAACCTTAAATAGCCCGGTAAATAAATACATACAATGCAGTAGCCTACTATTAATAATAATTTAATTTCACCAAAGAAGAAATACCTTAGACCACACAAATTACACTAACAACATGCATGCAAGAACACCTTTACATAACAACAAATACACTCCTTCTTCATGCATTAAACTAATACATGCCCAAAATTTAGATGTGATAGTACTCACTGGTTTGCAGTTCATCCTCACATTATAGAACATTTGGTTCAGTACTTACCCCAAAATTCATGGGTACTGGATTTTATTTATTTTGCAATAGGAATCAGTTTGAGCAGAAAGGAATAAATATTTTTAGCAACCGGCGGTGCTTGGTAGCTCTCCTCACGGAGCATGGAAGGGTAACCTACTATCAGGTCTCGCAATTAACAGATCAAATTTCACCTTCAATACTCTTCGAAGGCGCAAGCAGGTTAGAACATACTTCAGGTTAAAACGAGCATAATATCTGTGAACCCAACTTGCTAGTATTCACATGCCAAAACATTAGAAATAACATGTGGTAAGATCCGTCCAAGAACTCCTCGAGTCAGCGCGAAAAAAAAATCGGTATTAGGGAAACATTCTCGTTAATGAAATCCTTCTTTAAATAAACCAACATATTCGCTTTCCAGAAAAGCAAAAGGAAAATCAGCTCAATGACATCGCGACACCAATCGCCAAGATAACCGACGTTCAACTCTTTTTCACATTAACAATCTATCACTTCAAGCCAAGAAACTCGTCATGACAACCAAAATAACCCAAAACTGCAAGGAAAAGCATTAAAGGTCATAGGAACTCATAGGGAAAAATCACATGAGGAAAGATAACATAACAGAAACAAAACCTTATAAACAATCACCGAAAATATTTCCCGTATACGCTTCTGTTCAAATTTACATTCGATCACAGTTAAGGTAATGAGATGCAAGGTGGCGATGAAATATAAAAGTCGACGCAAATCACAATTAATTTAAGTTCACATAATCAAACTTCTTATCGGCACTAGTAGTTTTACGATTACGCCCGGGCCCTTGGGAGACGGCCAGATGTTATAATGCCAACTCTTACATTCTTGGCAACAGTCCAACGTTCTCACTTCTTTTGTTTTCTTTATTAATTCCGCCGTGGTACCAACATGCAAGTCCTCGAACATCGCCGTCTGCCGTCTACCAACTTGAAGATCCAATTTTCCTTTCTTCTCGCCCGCCGACAGATACCAGACTTCAAATATTATAGAAATTAGTTTCATGGTGTTGTCCATAACATTCACAGAAGAAATAAGGTTTTAGGAGACTTGCCAATACTGACACGTTCCAAATGGGTTTTAGAAGCTGTTCAAATCATAGGTTTTGATTATCAGAGAAGTCGATAGATGGAAATGTGTTTTAGGAGACATGTCTATTCTGACATGGTCCAACAGGGTTGTAGACGCTATCTGGGTAGGTAATTAGTAACCAATATATGACATGTGGGGCAGGGTATTAGTAACCAATATGTGACAAGCGCTAGCAACTGTCACACACATTTACATCAAGTCAATAAATATATTATTGTGAATTCTAAGTTCTCATGGATTCAATGGTTTATGCTCTCTCCCACTTTGCTATTCGCTACTCCTGCCTCAATCAAAACTCTCATCCCCCCTTCGAGTCCTATGCTCGTCCCTTGCTCTGTTCTCCTTTATGGAGTTGTCCCTCCAAAGTACTCCAGCACACTAGAGGAATTAACTGACTTCTCTGTCTGGAAAGTACGGAACGTTTTCCTGGAGCGTGACTTCTGCTAGCCCCGACAGCTCGGGCCACTGGCGCTGCTTGCGCGATAAGCAAGGCAGAAGCAGTGACGCAAGCAGTCCTAGCACTGCTGTTTCCGTCACCTGTGGGGTGACAGCCAAAAATGTTAGCTACGACGGGGAAGTTCCCTATAAACGCACATTTATCAGGTGCAGATCTTGTAGGCCTATTTGTACAAGGAGCTGAAGAACGAGATTGGCTTCGGCCATTTGTCTCTCCAGTTTGACGACTTAAAGATCTATATGATTTAGATTGTCCATTGCTACAAACACTTCTTCATGATAACATTCCCCAGGGGCTCACAACTAGTGGTGACCTCGGGACCCCTGCTAAGTACGGCATTGCTTCCACTATGTCATCTTTCCTGCCAATCTCCATTGGTCAACTCTTGTTCTTTTCTGACTCCAATGGTATTAGGGTATCCGAGGTCTAGGGAGTCTTTCAATTCCCCTTGTCTCATCTTTCCTGATAACCTCATTCTTTGAGGAGTCAGACCTCTTCTATTCTACTCATGATCTCCTGCCTTCTGCTCAAGGCCCTAAAGGATGCAGGGTGTGTGTAACCCCACCACTTCTGGTGGGTACATCCTGGATGGTGTTAGGCCCTCAAGGACTCACAGCTGGTGGGCTCGGGAGTTGGTGACCCTGAGGGAATCCTGAACTGGGTCCGTTTTTCCTTACTTGCATTGACTTTGGGATGGACCCTCTCCTTCCCTCTCCGCCTTTCATAGCTCTACTTCCTCATTCTTCGAGGGTTGTGGACATTTCTTTCCCCGACGTTTATTTCCCTATTCCTTTCTTTTTTGTCCTTTTCTTCTTCTCGTACGTAAGTTAATTGTCAGTTTAGTAGTTTTAGTTGTAGTGATTCATTTCACCAGTTTCACAATCACCCAAACCATTACGGGCCGATAACCCAGATGCTAGGTCCTTCAAAAAACAATAATCATAATCATCATCATCATCATCAACAACAACAATGTAACACGCAGTGCGAAATAAATTGAATAGCCATTCTTCACGTGTTCGCTGATTGACTGGTTGACGAGCAATGTATTACCGGTATGTCGAGAAGTTTTGTGAATGATTAAAACACAATCAACGAGTACCATCGTCAGTAGTGAGAACAATCGTGTTGCGCTATAAGGATAATAATACCATAACGAATAGAATAAGAAGTGATATCACTGGCCAGGTACATCTGGCCCGCCGCAGCGCAGCGCTGGCTCCGATCTGTGATGTAAGTTAGCATTGGCGCTTACGAGACTTTTAAAACCTTGCGACCTGTTTTACATGTTAAAACACCGCAGGATATCCTCATAGGCGCTATTATGTTTTGAATAATGCACATTATAGATATTATGTTTTGAATAAAGGATAGTATAGCACTTTAATATGTACACACATCTCAATCTACATCTTAACACATTGGGCAAATTACACTAACATCGTCACAGAGTAAAAAGCATATATACACTCCAACCAACTTCCATAGAGGACATAAACTAGATACATAATAGTCTCCCCCACTTATATAAAAGCAAATAAAAGGAACTATTCATATTCATTTGGGCACATAGTATTGCAGATACTGAGGAGGTCGCCTGTCTCTGGCTGATCTTCTTAAATAATTATCAGCAGGTGGTGGAAGGCTGTTACGATCAGGGCATTCATCTGGTTGCAGGATGGTCTGCCTTGTATCATCTGACGTGTGGGTTGCAGGAGGAATAGCATCATTCTCTAGTCTTGACTGGGTTGGTGTTGGTATATTTGGAACACCAAACACTGGAGGATTTCTTGGAGCAAAAGTGACATGCTTATCTTTCTTTGGCACGAGAGTCGGCAATAACTGGTCAACATGCCGCTTTAAAATTCGTCCCGAATCCAATTTCACGTCATAGTGGCGCTGGCCGAGTTTAGTTTGTATAACACCAAACTGCCAAATATCACGGTTTTTCTGGTGAATCCGGACTTGCACTCTCTCCCCTACCTTGAAAGAGCGAACAGGGGGTGAGAAACTGGATGTAGTCAAGCTCTTTTGGTTTGGAAGTAGAGCATCCAACCGGATACGTAGCCGACGTTTCAAATATAGTTCAGCTGGAGACTGTCCACATGCCAATGGCGTTGCTCTGTATTGAAACAAGATGTTCTGTAACTTAGTCGATAATGGTGCCGGGTCATTTACAGCAGCACGAAGTCGTCTCTTCAAAGTTTGGATGTTTCTCTCGGCTAGCCCATTGGTTGCTGGGTACCCTGGTGCAATATATTTCTGAAAAATCCCTCTCTCCTTGCAATAGGATCTGAATACATCACTCGTGAAAATAGTGGCATTATCTGACACAAGGACATTCGGGTACCCATGTACGGTAAAGATATTGTCAGCAGACTGATAGTAGTTGCAGTGGATGGAGCGTCTTTCACCATTCGGACTTCGACCCACTTGGATTTCGCGTCAACACACATCAAGAAATGGTGGTTATCAAATGGTCCCGCATAATCAATGTGTATGCGTTCCCAATTTTCTTCTGGTTCATCCCAGGGGTGTATTGGAGCTTTTGGTGGATTTGAACGAGTCTGCGCACACTCTTCACACGATTTGATAAGCTTCTCAATGTCTTTGTCTAATTGCGGCCAGTAGACATATCTTCTTGCTGATTCGTTTTCACAATGCCGAGGTGTGTTAAATGCAACTCTTCCAAAAATTTTCTTTGTAGTTTCTTTGGGATAACAATTCGGTCTTGACGGAATAGAATACCATTTTCAACTGTATATGGTTCATCCAAGGATTGAGTTTGAAGACGTTGCAGGGTGGCTCTAAGTTCTGGGTCTAACATAGTCTCATCACGGATAGTTTCGTATGTAATGGCTTCACTTGACACTTGAAGAATCGATTCAACACAGAGTTGTGAAACTTCTGCTTTTATTGCTGTTTCAATGTTTGGCGAGGTATATGCAACAGGGGCTCGGGATAGGCAATCAACATTTTCGTTATCTTTCCCTTTTTTCACTCTTACCGTGTAGTCAAACCCGGAGAGAAACGATGTATATCTTAGGAGCCTTGCGGATGTCATTTGCGGCAGGCCCTTGTTCTGATGAAAAATATGAGACAGAGGTTCATTGTCCGTCACAAGAATAAAATTTCTTGCAAAAATCTAGTTGTAGAAGTGTGTTGTGGCGAAAATTATTGCCAGCGCTTCCCGGTCAAGCTGACTGTAATTACATTCTGCTGGTGTTAGGGCACGAGATGCATAGGCGATGGGACTTTCTTGGCCATCCATCTCATGACTTAATACTGCTCCAACACCAGTAGAACTAGCATTGGTTGACAAGATGATAGGCAGTGATGGATTGAATGGGGTAAGGACACGTTCACTACATAACTCAGACTTGAGATTCAAGAAAGCTGCTTCACAGGCTGCAGACCAGAATAACCGTTCACCTTTCCGCAATAACTGCCGTAATGGGTGGGACTTCGTTGAAAAATTAGGAATAAACTTTGCGTAATAAGTCACCATCCCAAGGAATCGTCTCACTTCTTCATTGTTTTTAGGACGTGGCATTTGTGACACAGCTTGAACTTTCTCTGGTGACTTGAGGATCTCATTAAATGATACAATATGCCCTAGGTAGTCTATGTTTTCCTTGAAAAAAATGAGCATTTGCTTTTGTTCAAATGCAGATTATTTTTGAAAGCCGTTCTAGACAGGCTATTAAGTTCTTGGTGCACTCCTCCTTCGTTGTACCATGTATTATGATGTCGTCAAAATAAGCTTCAGCTTTTGGAAGACATGAAGGATCTGTGATAATATCCTATTAAATTCTGAGGGGGCAGTTTTGATGCCAAAACTCAGTCGGTGCATCCTGAAGGTTCCTTTGTGAGTGGATATAGTTTGAATCATACTACCTTCTTCATCAACCTTCAGATGTAGATATGCCTTGTATAAGTCTAACTTGCAGAAAATTTTTGAATTTCTAAGACCATGTAGAACGTCATTAACTGGTCTTATGGGATGGTTTGCAGAAATCAACCTTGAATTTACTCCACATTTGTAGTCGACACATAACCTAACTCCCCCATCCGGTTTTGGGATAACGACAAGAGGCGATCCCCAATCACTTAAAGCTGTGGGAGAAATAACTCCTTCTGATTCCGATGAAGCTAGTTCTTTTTCGACGCGTTCCCGAAGAGCAAAAGGGACATCACGTTCACGATTGAAGACAGGTTTCACCCCCTCTCTGAGTTGCAGTTTTACTTCAATATTGGGAACGCATCCAATTTTTTCTTCAAAGATTGTACTATACTGATGTAAAATATCCTGAATTGACTGCACTGAGTTGACAGATTCAGTGTGAAGTGATTGATTTGTGTCATTGTCAATTTCCTTCAGATCAAGGCCGAGGCCCCTGATCCAAACACGACCAAGCAATGCGGCATGGCCTTGCGGAACTACAAAATGATCTGCAACAATTTCTGTTCCTTTGTATGATACTGTGGCAACAATTTTTCCTCTGGGTTTGATAACATGATCAGAATATGATCGAAAACAGACATTTGTTGGCTGCAATGGCAAACCAAGACCCAAGGTTGAACATTCGTTCTCTGGGATGAGTGAATATTTTGCTCCCGTGTCGACTTCAAATCTTTGTGATTTATTGTTGAGTTTAACAGTGATAAAATATTTATCCGATTTTTGACCCGTGTCAAAGAGATCTTCGATGCATTCCAGTTGTCCTGTTCCGAAATTGGTTTCAGGGTGGTCATGCAAGTTGTCATCTATGTTCTCAGTTGCAATGTTGTGTGTATTTGACTGTTGAAGAAGTGTAGTGATACAAACTTTTGCAACATGTCCCACTTTCCTACATGACCTACATTTAAGAGAGTTTCTGTTTGTGCGACAATCTCTTGACCTGTGGTTTGAATTTCCACAATTCAGGCATAGTCCATCAATACCTAGTGCTCTATAATTGACAGAACTACGGCAGCCCCTGGACTGTGAACGTGAGTGAGAGCCTGGGCTAGGCTGTTGAACAAAACGTGACTGAGTATCACTGCTATATTGATTCATACTTCGGTCATTATATGAACCTGTGGCTTTTGTTACTTTGTTTGTGTCCTCTACAGTGTCTGGCGATGCAGTGAGCTGTTTTGACAGCTGATTACTCTCATACCGCGATGCTTCCAAGGCTATAGCCTTCTTCAGGAGATCATCAAATTTCGTGTCATTGGACTGGAGAAGTTTCTCTCTGATCCAATTATCTCGCAAGCCACGTATAAATTGTGCACGAAGAAAAACATCCGCGATTGAAATTTTGGCGTCACATGTACACTGAATATAAAAGTCACAGTCTAGTAAGTGGCTTCTAAGAGTGGCGACAAATCCTGCAATATTTTGACTTTCATTTTGATTGACGTTCAAAGAATAGTGGGGAACCCACGGTTGAGACTTGAGGTGACAGTATTTGCTTGAAATGTTTTACTAGGTCATTATAACCGAGAGACTTGATTGGTTTATCAGGGCCTAAAAATGCAGAGAGATTGTTATAATGAATTGCCCCTATTGATGTACACAAGAGTTGAGCTTTCTTTGTTGGATCGGTGGCATTGTTGAAGTTTGCGTAATTCTCAAATCGTTCTAAATACGACACACATTTTTCCTTTTCAGCATCAAAATTTTCAAAAGGTGTGATGTTAGTGGCTCGTGGGGTTGTGACGGACTGGTGAGCTTGATACCTTTCGAGTAACTTCTCTTGAGAATCGGTAAAAATGTTCAGTAACTGTTGAAACTGATTTGCGTCCATCTTGACGGAACGTGGAAATAATTTTAAAAATCACAGTTCAAATATAATAAAATGTTTCAAGATAACCGATTTAAAACACACTGGGTAGCTTGGTCGATGACCGAATATTGTCCTGGGCTTGAGAGAAAAAAAAATTGCATAACCTCAAAGTTCGAACTGCGATAAATATTATTTTGAATATGTGGCATTCAGGCACACGCAGCTGAATATACGATGAGTTGCTTAGGATTGTTTACAACTACTCTGTGTAAATTTCATGTCGATTTGCCTGATTCTTGATTTTACTCACGTGGCCGTTGAAACAGACGACGTAAATACCGTACCGTACTTCATTGATATAGGCTATATCTGTACCGGTGAATCAAGTCCCAATTCCTCGTCGTCAACTATTATGTTTTGAATAAAGCACATTATAGATATTATGTTTTGAATAAAGAATATTATAGCACTTTAATATGTACACACATCTCAATCTACATCTTGACACATTGGGCAAATTACACTAACATCGTCACAGAGTTTTTTTTGTAATAGTCCAGTTTCGACAATAAGCGAAGACAGAGGGCAAGTTCAAAATGCAATTCGTTTTGCCATCTATCGGTAAATTTAAAAAAGAACGGTAAAATTAACCTCGCTATCAGGATTTCTTCACATTGTTACACATTTTACATTCCCTAAACAGACTTGCAACACAGCCCAAAAAAAACGTACGATCGAAACTTACAACTTTACCGTAGATTACTATAAAATTCAATAATAACCATAAATTTCACTCCACAAGCACCAAAATCAGTAAACTACCATCATTTCAGAAGAACTTAACATTAAACAGACATAGAAGGCATAGTCATGACCCCTTCATAGAGTAGGCTATTGCCTAAACCCGATCACGGCTCCTTCAACTTTATCTTAGAATATTACAAAAATCAATTATACCCATAAATTTCACTCCACAAACACCAAACTCAATAAACTACCATCATTTCAGAAGCACTTAACATTTAACAGACATAGAAGGCACAGTCATGACCCCTTCTTAGAGTAGGCTATTGCCTAAAGCTGATCACGCCTCCTTCAGCATTACAGTACATACCGTATATGTTTTTAAACTCATTGTCGTTTTATTCTCATCCCTTTCTTCACAGAAGTACCGGTAGTCTTTAATGGCATCAAGAGCATTCTTATTTACACCATACTGGACAAATAGTTAGGCAAATTAGGAAATATTTGTGGAACAGAATAGTCTTTCAATCGCCAGTTGGTTCTTGGGAGAAGTCCTACTTCCTATCACAAATTGTTCAAATTTAACAATTAAATCTTCTGAAAAGTGAGCATCACAGATGTAGAACATTTCAGTAAGTTCCCTATCCTTCCCTGGTATGGCCCCTTTGCACTTGATAAAACGTTCCTTATCTTTAGGAGGTTTGAAAAACCGTCTGACCTCTTTACAGTCCCCATAGCCAGATCTGCATCCTGGTACAAAACAGCAAGGCATCTTCACTACTCACATTAAGCACTCATGAAAATGTAAGGGCTAAACTGCTGTTTACTTACATTAAATAACAATAAAATTAACACACGAAGATAACGTCAACACACGACAAGAAATTAAATTCCATTTCATTTAATGCTTCCTACAGTAGCATTTCAGGTATTAATACTATGAAGTAATAGTGTAAGCACTTGTATATCAATAAACGTTTGCACAGAACACCACCAAAACACTCTGACCGATTAAATAGTTAATATATCGCACATAAACATATGTGGAAATCAACAATCTCAAGTCGACTGTAGCGCTGCGTAGCGACGAGTGCCAACCCGATCCGTATTCATTACTTGCTATTGAGGGAGAAGAGATCACACTTTTTATTCTATTCGTTATGATAATACTAATGTTATTGGTTTTACATCCCTTTAACTACTGCAGCTTTTAGAAACTCCAGGGCCCCAGAATTTTGCCCAGAAGGGCTCCCTCGCATTTGCGCACTCTCAAATGTCAGCTGACTGCGCCGGAATTCGATCCCGATATCGTGGGCTAAGCAAGCGAGAACGTTACTGCTGAGCCACACAGCCAGTTGCGCTTAAGGACTCTCTCTCTCTCCTTTAGATCATTCTCTGAGGAAATGCCAACACTAGAGAGTGGGATTGTAATTTTTGTTTTGCATGTAAAAGGAAGTTTCATGTCTTTATAGAAGAAGAATTGAATGTAAGGAAGATCTTAGTTTTACGTGACCGTGAATCTTGTGATTATAAGCCACAGGACCTCCTTTTTACCTGGAATCCGAACCACAGGACATGGCATTTCACTTCGAAAATATCACATGCATTGACCAGGAATTGAACCCAGTCCACCTTGGTGAGAGGCCAGCAGCTTGACCGCTGCACCACCACGCCCTAAGAATTGAATGTATTACCAAGTCCGCTGAAGAGTCTGACTTGATGCTCCTAGGTGAAACCCCGCAAAAATCAAGAAGAATTTCTGGAAGTTAATTCCATGGCTGTGAAATATGTGATCTAATTTTTATTACTACCTCTTTTCCACTCTATCGGGTTGGCTGAGCGGTCAAATGCGTCCGACTTAAGATCGGATCCCCAAATGGTACATGAGAGTTTAAGTCCCTCAACCGACATTTAATATTCATTCATCGGGGTGGGCGAAGTGTGACATTCTGCGAGAATCGTGTTTCAAGGGTGTCGACCGCAAGTCCTTCGATCCCCTCCCCCATTCGTCATATTGCTCATATTGGCCCGTATTGACGCAAATTGATTCAGTAAAGGTTATTTTTATTTTCCGCCCTCTTCAATACAATTAAACACTTGGTTTATGAAAAACTAGGATACATGTTTCGGGAGCATATAGTTCCTTCTTCAGTCCACTTGGTGACCTAACTTTAACACTTTGACATCATACAGAGAAATCGATATAATCGAGGATAGAGTAACAATTATATTAGCATTCTAAAACTAATAAAACCCTATCGAAAAAACATGCTATGTTATATGCCTATGTATAGGAAAATAATTCGTGTATTATAAAAATACGTAGGTTATTATACTAAAAACAACATTGATACATGTGGCCTTGAGTAGCCTAGCTAGAAACATTGTGCACTGTAAATTTAAAAATAGAGGACATATTAAAACATGATTAAAATGATTCAGACAGTTCTGTATTAAAGGCTTGTTGGTTTGGGACAGTGGTGTGTCCGTTCATTATGCAAAATGAATAGTCCAAAACTGTGAGTTCTTCTCTGGTATGGTTTTTTTTCTCGATATGCACTGGCCCATTTTATAACTGGTGAATGGCGTGAAATGCTGTTCAAATTGCGTGAGCCACGGTGCCGATAGTGTGCGTATTATGACGAATTTATGTTCCTGAAAGATTGGAAAAAAAGAAAGAAAAAACTACATTAGGATCGATGTTCATGGAAAGAAATGTAGGTAAAAAGAAAGATTCCGGTAGGCATTCATTATTTAGGTTAACTTACTCATTGGGATGTTGAAAACTGCGGCATCCAACTCCGTTGACTCAAAGAATGGAGACGCAGATGGGGGGTGTGGAAGAAAAAACTGTGCATAAAGAATAATAAAAATTGATAAAGATTGAGAAAAACAATTTAGTATTAATGGCGATGGGAGGGAAATAACTAACTTAAAATGGAGGGTATTTGTCAATCAAATGTGCATCTTACCTTGCGTGTGTGTGTGCGCCGTAGCTGAAGCCTCTATGCATACTGATGGTCTAAGGTAGGAGCTCTCTAGTGTCGCGCGCGGGGAAGGATACACCAGATGGAAGGAGAGGTGAAGGGGGAGCCGTCTAAGGGAGGGGCAGTCTGAGTGAGATGTGTGGTCACTAAAGATAAGGATCATCTCAGTTATAAAATATACAGGAAACCAACACAAACCAACACCATCATTAGGAACGATTCCAACCACCCGGCATCCCACAAAAAAGCAGCAATTATATGTTTCATCAACAGAGCCCTAAGCATTCCACTCACAGAAACAGATTACCAAAAAGAAATATCCATAATTTACCAAATAGCAGAAGCCAACGGTTTCGATAAGAAATATGTAAACAGCATAATCAATAAAATCAAGAGCAGACCCGTAACAAAATTAAATAAAGAGGAAAAAGAACCTCTCACATATGCAGTCTTCACGTTCACTAACCAATCCACTTACAACATCACAAGTACCCTTAAAAAATATAAAATCAAAACAGCATTTCGAACGAAAAACACTAATCAGAAAAGAAAAAAAAAGAAAAATATTAACGTAACTAACAAATACAATAATTCAGGAGTATATAAACTTAATTGCAATCAGTGTGATACTGATTACGTAGGACAAACCGGGAGAGGGTTCAAGGTCAGATTTGCGGAACATGTTAATGCAGTTAAACACAACAAATTTTCAGCAAAGGGGGAATCATATGGCAGAAACAGGACATAAATTTACTACCATAGAAAATGACTTGAAAATACACCAGGAAAAGAAAGGATCTCTTTTGAACATATTAAAACAAATAGAAATTAACAAAGCACAAAGATTTAATCCCTCACACAACATAAATGAAATTAATTTTGATTCCAACATTTTATTTGACACCCTAATAGGATTAATTAATATATGACAACAGGTAATTCTACCATAGGTTAATCATCTATAGTACAGGACCATAATAGGAGGATCAACATCACAAATATTCTTCGCAAATTGCTACTGTCCTCCACCCCCACCCCCTCCCCCTCCCGCGCTACAAGCATATCACACATCTCACTCAGACTGCCCCTCCCTTAGACGGCTCCCCATTCCCCTCTCCTTCCATCTGGTGTATCCTTCCCCGCGCGCGACACTAGAGAGCTCCTACCTTAGACCATCAGTATGCATAGAGACTTCAGCTACGGCACACACACACGCAAGGTAAGATGCACATTTTATTGACAAATACCCTCCATTTTAAGTTAGTTATTTCCCTCCCATCGTCATTAATACTAAGTTGTTTTTCTCAATCTTTATCAATTTTTATTATTATTTATGCACAGTTTTTTCTTCCCCCCCCCCCCCCTTCCCCCATCTGCGTCTCCATTCTTTGAGTCAACGGGGTTGGATGCCGCAGTTTTCAACATCCCAATGAGTAAGTTAACCTAAATAATGAATGCCTACCGGAATCTTTCTTTTTACCAACATTTCTTTCCATGAACATCGATCCTAATGTAGTTTTTTCTTTCTTTTTTTTTTCAATCATTCAGGAACATATATTCGTCATAACACGCACACTATCGGCACCGTGGCTCACGCAATTTGAACAGCATTCCACGCCATTCACCAATTATAAAATGAGCCAGTGTATATCGAGAAAAAACCATATCAGAGAAGAACTCACTGTTTTGGACTATTCATTTTGCATAATGAACGGACACACCACAGTCCCAAACCAACAAGCCTTTAATACAGAACTGTCTGAATTATTTTAATCATGTTTTAATATGTCCTCTATTTTTAAATTTACAGTGCACAATGTGTCTAACTAGGCTACTCAATGCCACATGTATCAATGTTGTTTTTAGTATAATAACCTACATATGTTTTTAATACACCAATTATTTTCCTATACATAGGCATATAACATAGCATGTTTTTTCGATAGGGATTTATTAGTTTTTGAATGCTAATATAATTATTACTCTATCCATGATTATATCGATTTCTGTGTAGGATGTCAAAGTGTTAAATTTAGGTCACCAAGTGGACTGAAGAAGGGACTACAGTAGAATCTCGTTAACACGTTCCTCATTAGTACGTATTATCGCATATCACGTCGTAATTTTCAAGTCCCGATTCTTATCTGATGACAATAATGTAAAAGTACCTCATTTATCACGTCGCACATTTTGCCGCGCATCGCTTAGTACGATCTCATTTTCGTCAGCCCTGAAAGCATTCTCTGTCCACCCCTAGTGGAATGAGAGACTGACCGCTCTGAGATAACATTCCTTGCTAAAAAGCGGGTGAGAGTTGCGTCTTAACAGGTATAGGCGACTCTTAAAAGTAAGACAGTATCACGCGCCCCGCCGAGCAGCGCATCGCGTAGTACGATCGCATTTTCGTCAGCCCTGAAAGCATTCTTTGTCCACCCCTAGTGGAATGTGAGACCGACCGCTCTGAGATAACATTCCTTGCCAACAAGCGGGCGAGAGTTGCAACTTAACAGGTATAGGCGACTCTTAAAAGTAAGACAGTAGCACGCGCAGCGCATCGCGTATTACGATCGCATTTTCGTCAGCCCTGAAAGCATTCTTTGTCCACCCCTAGTGGAATGTGAGACCGACCGCTCTGAGATAACATTCCTTGCCAACAAGCGGGCGAGAGTTGCAACTTAACAGGTATAGGCGACTCTTAAAAGTAAGTCAGTAGCACGCGCCGCGCATCGCGTATTACGATCGCATTTTCGTCAGCCCTGAAAGCATTCTTTGTCCACCCCTAGTGGAATGTGAGACCGACCGCTCTGAGATAACATTCCTTGCCAACAAGCGGGCGAGAGTTGCGACTTAACAGGTATAGGCGACTCTTAAAAAGACAGTAGCACGCGCAGCGCATCGCGTATTACGATCGCATTTTCGTCAGCCCTGAAAGCATTCTTTGTCCACCCCTAGTGGAATGTGAGACCGACCGCTCTGAGATAACATTCCTTGCCAACAAGCGGGCGAGAGTTGCAACTTAACAGGTATAGGCGACTCTTAACAGTAAGTCAGTAGCACGCGCCGCGCATCGCGTATTACGATCGCATTTTCGTCAGCCCTGAAAGCATTCTTTGTCCACCCCTAGTGGAATGTGAGACCGACCGCAATGAGATAACATTCCTTGCCAACAAGCGGGCGAGAGTTGCGACTTAACAGGTATAGGCGACTCTTAAAAGACAGTAGCACGCGCAGCGCATCGCGTATTACGATCGCATTTTCGTCAGCCTTGAAAGCATTCTTTGTCCACCCCTAGTGGATTGTGAGACCGACCGCTCTGAGATAACAGTCCTTGCCAACAAGCGGGCGAGAGTTGCAACTTAACAGGTATAGGCGACTCTTAAAAGTAAGACAGTAGCACGCGCAGCGCATCGCGTATTACGATCGCATTTTCGTCGGGCCTGAAAGCATTCTTTGTCCACCCCTAGTGGAATGTGAGACCGACCGCTCTGAGATAACATTCCTTGCCAACAAGCGGGCGAGAGTTGCAACTTAACAGGTATAGGCGACTCTTAAAAGTAAGTCAGTAGCACGCGCCACGCATCGCGTATTACGTTCGCATTTTCGTCAGCCCTGAAAGCATTCTTTGTCCACCCCTAGTGGAATGTGAGACCGACCGCTCTGAGATAACATTCCTTGCCAACAAGCGTGCGAGGGTTACGACTTAACAGGTATAGGCGACTCTTAAAAGTAAGACAGTCGCACGCGCCGCGCCGCGGCATTTCTGATAACGCGTTTTTTACATTTCCCTTACTGATACAAATTAATGAGGTTTAATTATTATTTTCCATTAGTACGTTTTCCCGCTTTTGACGTTCAAATTTTTCAGTCCCTTGAAAAACGTACTAACGAGGTTTCACTGTATATGCTCCCGAAACATGTATCCTAGTTTTTCATAAACCAAGTGTTTAATTCTATTGAAAAGGGCGGAAAATAAAAATAAACTTTACTGAATCCCCTCCTCCATTCCCGTTCAATAACCTATCCTGGAAGGGACAAGTCTATCAACAGGTCACTACACAAAACGCACAATACCTTGGAAGGTCATAATCCCGATCTCACACTCCCCACAAGGTCTTCGATTGACCGTTCATTCTTCTCAACAAGGAATAAATAAATTATCAGATCTTCACACCAAACTGATTCTTCACATATTTGGGATATCCACCTTGATAGCCGCAATCCCACCCACACACCATGTCATTAATACCAGAAAGGGTAATTAACATCCATAAATGCCAATGACCCATGATGATCTTCAGGCCATCATACCCCAAGGTTATTGCTTCCCTGGGCAAAAATATTAAGGGATAAGGTGGCAGTTAAGTGGTAAATTAAGGAATCCGGTGGCAGTTAAGTTGCAAATAAAGAAATATTAGATTTTAAGCAAGGTGATTGTCAAGCGTAGATTGGTCATATAGGAGGCAGATCGTCATCATCTTGCACCGTTTCCAGCCACTGGCCGGGTCTGTTTGGAACACAAGCCTCTCCAACGTCTTCTGTCTTCCCACCATCTCTCAGCCTCCACCCTTGTCCAGTCTTCTCCTCTCTTCTACACGCTTTCTTCCACCCCCTTCAGCCACTTGTCTCTCGGTCTCCCTCTCGGTCTCTTTCCTTCCCACTTCGTCTCGTGTATCCTCCTGGGTATCCTCTTCTCCTCCATTCGATTTACATGTCCATACCATCTAAGTCTAGATTTCTCTATACCATCCTGTAATGTTTCCTCCTTCATTAATTCTCTGGTCCTCTCATTTCTTATTCTGTCCATCTTTGTAGCTCCAATACTGCTTCTCAAGAACCTCATCTCACTGGCCTGTATTTTGCTCTTCTCCCTTCCTTTCATAACCCAGGTCTCCGAAGCATACGTCAGGATAGGGACATAGTATGTGCGATATATGATCTTTTTGCTGTTCTGAGGGACATCCTTTCTCCTTAACATGCTTCTCACACTCCCCCAGAATGCTTCTGCCTGTCTCCCCTGCTCATTTATTTCTCTATCGTTTCTTCCATTATCTTGAATCAGGCTTCCCAGATACTTGAAACTCGCCACTTTCTTCAGCTGTTCCCCACCAATTGTTATTCCTGTTGTGGTTCTTTCCTTCTTCCTTGTTGTGATCACCATCTCACTCTTATTTATGCTAAATTTCATCCCATACCCTTGTACTATTCCTTCCCACACATCCAACTGTTCCTGTACCTCCTCCTCGTTTCCCCAAATCATCAAATACTCATAGTGCTGTCCTTGTAACTGCCTTACAGCAAAAATCAAATCCACTGTGGACCTTCCTGCTCTGAAGCCATGTTGTTCTTCCTTCATCCCTCCTTCTATCCTTGTCCTAAATCTCCTTTCCAAAACTTTCTCAAACATCTTTGCACAATGACTCATCAGTGTTATTCCCCGGTAGTTTCTGCATTCTGTGCTACTACCTTTCTTGAAGATCGGGACAATTATTCCATTTTTCCAGTCCTCTGGGGTCTTCCTTTCCTTCCATGCTGTCTTCATCACTTAGTACAACCATTGTATCCTCACCTCTCCTGCTGCTCTCACCATCTCCACACTCAACTCATCCACACCCGGTGCCTTCCCTCCTTTCATCTTCCTCAATGTATCTTCCATGTTAAGTCCTTTCCTGTTTGCAGTCCATCTTCCTCTTCCCCAATTTCTTCCTCCTCGCCGTGGTTTCCATTTGGGTTCAGAAGTTCTTCAAAATATTCTTTCCACATTTTCTTCAGTTCTTCCCTATTTTCTATCTCTTGTCCCCTTTTGTTCACCATTCTAACATAATCCATAGGATCCTTCCACCTCTTATATTTTACCATCCCATACACGACCTTTTTTGTACCTTCACTATCCTCCATCATCTTTGTCCACTCTTCCATCCACTTTCTTCTCTCCTCACCCACTACTCTCTTTGCCTACTTTCTATCCTGGTACTCTTTCCTTGTCTCTACCGTCCTATTTTGATACCACCTCCTAAAGGCTCTATTCTTTTCCCTTACTATTTCTTTTGTCTTCTCATTCCACCATGGTGTTTCCTTCCACCATGGGCAGATAACCTAGATGTTAGGCCCCTTAAAACAACAATTATCATCATCAACCTTCCACCTCTTCTTACTACTTGTCCTCCCACATACTGCTTCTGCTTCACCTACTAGTGTCTTCTTAAATCTAGCCCATTCCTCTTCCACTCCTCTTTCTTCATCTGTTGGAATTCCATCCTTTACCATTTTGAGGTACTCGACCCTTCTATCTCCTTCTTTCAGTTTCCATATCCTTATACGTCTTTCCTGGTTCTCAGTCCCTTTCTTCTCCTTAGTCCCTCTCAGGTTCATTACCAGCAATCGATGGTCGCCATCCAGGTTCTCCGATGGTATAACCTTGATGTCCGTTATGTTCTTATTTAATTCTTTCTCATACAGTATATAGTCGACCACCGACTTCCTGGTCAAGTCATCACTGTACCATGTGATTGTGTGGCTCTCTCTTTCTTGAACCAGGAGTTCCCAACTAGCAGGCTGTTCCTTTGGCAGAAGTCCAACAGTCTCTTTCCTTCCTCATTTCTTCCACACCAACCCTCTGGTCCAAGGACACTCTCATACCCTTGTCTTTCTCTTCCTACATGGGCATTCAGATCCCCCATAACAATCATATTTCTTCCTACCAGCTGCTTCTGCAATTCCTCTTCAAACTCCCCCTTCTCTTCAGAGGCGCAGCCTACTTGTGGAGCATACACTTGCACTATTTCTACGGTCTCTCCCCTCAGTGCTACTTTCACTTTCATCATCCTATCACTTATTCTCTTCACTTCTTCTTTTAAACCATCTCGTACTACTACTCCCACTCCATTTCCTCTTTCCCTCTTCATTCCCACTCCAGTACAGTCTATAGCCTTTTCTCAGTTCTCTCCTTCCTTCCCCTTTCCACTTTGTTTCTGCCAATCCCAATAAATCCAACTTCCTTCTTTCTATCATATCCACTATCTCCTCCACCTTCCCCATCAGCGTTCTTATGTTTAAAGTTCCAAATCTTAATCCGTGTTTACAGCCGTGTCGTCTATTATATCCATCATGTCCGAGGCTCGTTCCATTCTTGAAAGCATTTGGTTTCATCCACTACTGGCTTGCTGGGCCTATCGTAGCTTCACCAAAGCTCCGTTAGCCGTCGCTTTTCAGGGTTCCTGTAGGATCTTCACAGCTACCGTAACGGTCCCGGGGCACACAAAGTCCCCACTGTACTTCGCCCCTACAGGCAATCCCCTACTTTGTGCCGTTGCCCGTCTCCCACGACGTGGACGAGGGGTTGGACTTGTGGGAGACCAGGCAGATAAGAAGCAATAAGGTGGCAGCCAAGTGGTCAGTTAGGTGATAGCAAAGGATAAGGATGTATTAAAAGGAAACTTGCCTCCTTATAAAATGCCAGTTGAGGTAATAAGGAGTTCATTATGAGGCAATAAGGTGGCCTTTAGGTGGTAGCAAACATAGTGCAAGGAGGTAATAAAGGGGAATGTACCTCCTTACTAAGTGGCAGTTAAGAGGCAATAGTAGTGTATTTGTAGCAGTTTACATTTCATTGTCACTATATCATTAGGGGCACATGACCTAGATGTTATGCCCCTAAATGACTAAGGGTGTGTCTTAGTTAGCTAGAATTGTGATCCAGAGGAGATACTCCAAACTCCATGGAGGTGTTCAAAAACCTCATAATATGGCTTGAAACTAGAAAAGGAAAAGAAGAAATGTTCAAATACCGAATGTAAAATGTCTGTGGTACAATCCAAGTTCACGAGGGAAAACGCACAGGACTTGTCTGCAGCAGAAAGACAGATGTGTGCGGCGTGTGATTGTGATCACAACTGGTTAAAGCAACAAGAGATTGAAGAACGAAAGCAACAGGCTAGAAGTGAGATGAAGAAGGGAGGGGGAGCAGCGCGTGGGGAGAGGGCCTACTAACTGACACAGTGAGTTTCTTTCATTTCAATTTGACTATGGTGCACATATGATCATCGAGTTTTCTTCTTTTATCTTTAGAAATGCCACAATTATTGGGGTTTCCTTCGGTTCCCACATTTACTCCGATCGATTTGATCTGACACATCTGTGTTCACAAGACAACAAGCACTCAAACTGAAATCTTGTACAGACAGGAATGAGTGCATATTTGAGATTACCTGACAACAGCTACTGTGTTCCAAGAATTTATACGCTGACCATACTTGGCGTCTGAACATTCAATTAGAATCTTTAGTTGTAGTGTAAATCTAGTTTTTAACATTATGGTGTTTGAAGCCATATTTCAGTGTTGCCTTAGTTAACGTAAGTTTGATGCTTTTCAGTCGGTCAACATAACTGTAACCAAAAGAGATGGGTTATTCCCTAATCCTGAGAAAAACTACATGACATTAACAAATACACTTGGATGACAATATGTAACGTGTTTTTCGAGGGGTTTTTATGCAACTGGCATAAGTCAGTAGGAAGCCATTCTATATTTATTTACGCGGCAAATTGTTCAGCCAAGAGAAATTTTCATGTTAATTTATTATTATTATTAATTTATTATAATTATTATTAAGATATTTTCGGAGCATTTTATAAAAATTATAAGCATACAGATAGGTTTTCTATGTCTTAGAAAACGCTATCAAGCAAATTATTACGAACGACGATATCATAGAAAATTATGTGATTACGGAATTTTACGGAGTTTTCGTCAGTTAGGGTATATCGAGAGACGTGACTCACTGGGAATTCAAGTACACGCTTAATCTTGTCGGAAAGCATGACGCAATCCTGGGTCGCAGCGTCCAGGAAAGGCGAATAGTTGGAACGGAAATCGACTTCATCATCGCCGCGCCGAGTGTAATGAACTAGAGGAGGGGAAGATCGCGTGGTGGGTCAGCCAATCAGTGGAGACCACGTAAGCTGAAGTCGGCTGAAGAGTGGGGGAGCCGACAGGTGCATATATCGTTCGACGCGCCGTGGAACCAGGACAATCTGTGAAATACTTGACGAGTATGGGTGCGCGTGCGAGTGGCTCCGATGTTCGGTGGAGTTAGCGACTATCTGTATAGAACTTAACGGGTACGGTTGTACGCGGGAATCGCTCCGATGTTCCGTGGATTGGAGGACTAACTTTTGTAAAACTTAACCAGTGCGGTTGTACGAGTGTTTGGGTCCGATGTACGGACCATAGAATTATCTAATCTACCAGAATCTCATCAAACATCGACGAAGATGACGACATCCAGGAGACTGTGGGAAGCTCACAGCATCATCCAGTACGAGGGAAAGGCTTCGGGCATTTCCAGTGGTAAGCGCTAATGACGCAGAAATACGCAATTTCTCATTTCTCTTTGTTTTATATTCAATATTTCAGTAACTTCATAGCTTGGGAATAAGAGTAAAATCAATAATTTATCAGACTCCGTTTTCACGTAATTTTCTATCGGTAATATTAAAATCACAACGCTCCAATTTAAATTTTAAACTTATTATTATTATTAATTTTGCTATACTTGTTTTATATAATAAATTCAATTCTTTCACAATGCAATCTTTGCTTTCAGTAGGTAGCATTAGATATAGACCAATTCCTTCTCCTGATACAATTGTTTGTTGGGTTAATGATCAAATCATACCACGATCTGAGTGAATAGAGTCTTGAAGGTGTTCTGCCAGAGCTAGACGTTGTTAAATACAAATTTAGATTTCAACATTGCATTGCGGTCTTGGCGCCCATTAAAACAACATAGCTTAGGCAAAGGTAAACAGATACATTTATCTCCCAACAGTTAGGGGTAGCGAAACCGTTTCACTTGTCATCCCAGCCTAAGGAAAACTGTTACACTTGGCGCCCAACGTGGGGATGAAAACCTAATAACATTTGTGGAAGGAGAAGGGTATATATTTCTGTGCCTGTATTTTGGGGGTTATTTGTCTTTATCAGTGTATATCATTATGGGGGATGAGAAAGAAAGACAGATGAGGTTACGTAGTGGTCATCAACTGGAGAGTGATGATACGAACAGTATGTCGAGTAATGGTAGTACCGGGGTAGCGGAGGTAAATCCCGATACTGAAACAGGGAGTGTAGGCGGCCAACCAGAATTAAAAACTTTACTTCTCGAGTTCATGTATCAGAACAAAGTTAGTAGTGATGCCTTAAATGCAAAATTAGAACAGAATAATGCAAAATTAGAACAAAACAGTAGGGAAAATAGAGAGAGTAATGAAACTTTAAACGCCAGATTAGAACAAAACAGTAAGGAAAATAGAGAGAGTACTGAAACTTTAAATGCTAAATTAGAACAAAACAGTAGGGAAATGAGTGACAAATTCGAACTGATTAGAGGTGAAATCAGGGGGGTGATGGAAGAAAAGGCTAAAGAGATTATTGCAGATGTAGACAGAAAATTAGGAAAAGTACAGGAGGAGTTGGAAATTAGAATCAGTACACAGGCTGAAAATTTAAAAGAACTAGTGCAACTGGAAACACAGCAGGTCAAAAAGCAATTGGGGGGAGAAATTGACAAAATTCAGGTAGCTACTAAAGAGGTTAAGGAACAGCTGGGGGGTAGAATTGAGAAAGTCCACTCACAAATAGTTGCAGAAGTAAATGATTTAAGAGAGAGTAATAGAGAGAGCATTAGCAAGATTGAGGAGAAACAAGCAAAGCTATATGATAAAGTAGAAGAATCAGAAGGAAACATTAAATTAACAGTAAACAGTATTGAGAGGAAGGCTGAGGAGAAAATCGCAGAATTAGAGTTAAAATTAAAAGCTAGGATCAGGCAAGAAAATAGTCAGAATAGGCCAGTTTTTGTGAATAGCACACACAGGGAGGGAGAACTGGGTAAGTTCAGCAATCGACAGGGGTGCCCAATGGAGTTCATGAACACAATAGAAAATAAATTCGGGGAGAGGTTGGAAAATGGTAGTATTGAGTGGTGCCAGGTAGTTGAAATTTTAGAACAAGTGTTTGTGGGGGAAACGAGGAATTGGTTTGCTGTCTACAGAGACAAGTTTACTGATATTAATGACTTTAAAATGAAATTCTGTGAAAAGTTCAGGAATGAGGTTATTCAGTCGCAGCATTGTGAGGGAGTAGTGTGTGGTAAATATAACCCTAAAGGAAGCTCCACCATGACCGAATACTTTTTAGGGCAGGTATTAATGTGTAAATATCTGGATGGGTTGAAGGAGGAAAGTGATGTGGTGAGGTTGCTACTTAGGCACTTTCCCTATAGGATCAAGGAGGCTGCTTGTATCCAGAATGTAAAGACAATATCACAAGTAGAAAATTTGTTAAGCACATTTGATGCACTAGGGAGAGGGGGTTATGAGGACAATTTCAATCGGAACCAGGGTAATAATAATAATAATAGACCTAATGAAGCCAGGCATCAAGAAGTTCAAGGGAACGGTGGCGAAGGGGCCAACGCTCAAAATAGAAATAACAATAATCAGCTAAATAAGAACAGAGGAAATGGCTATGGTAATCAGTATCAAGGGAGGAACAATGATTTCAGGGGAAATCAAGGAAGGAACAATGATTACAGGGGAAATCAAGGGAGAAACAATGATTTCAGGGGAAATCAAGGGAGAAATTATAATGACAATAATTACAACCAGAATAGGGGTCAAGGAAGAGGACAGCCTAGTGGTAGTAATATACAGCCAAACAATGACAACAGCCCAGAACAACCAGACCAGTTTAGTAGTTAGTAGTACTACGGCCAGCTGTAGCGGTTCTTTAAACGCGAACCAGGCTGCGAAGTAAGGTCAGAATCTCAGTCTGTAGCATGCCCTGTCCATACAATTATACAGGAACCCTATGACCTAAATGTAAGAAATGATTGTGGTGTTTGAAGCCATATTTTCAGTGTTGCCTTAGTAAACAAGAGTTTAGTGCTTTTCAGTCGGTCAACACGAATGTACCCAAAAGAGATGGGTTATGCCCTAATCCTGAAATAAATTACATGAGATTAATAAAACACTAGGATGACCAGTTTCGATCGTCAAGCGATCATCATCAGATCCAATACACTTAGGCTATAAAATCTATGTTTGAAATACAGGTGAAAATATTTACAATATGTACAATTATTTAGTTGCAGTATTGGTACTGCAACTGTCAGTGTATGCTAAATGCAGTATATATGTTAGGTGAAATGCTAAATGGTGATGGCTATCCGGAGATTGTACTTTAGAGAGATTATATGGTTGTAAACTATGGTTAAACTATAAAATTTTAGGCTAACTACTTATCTGATTGTCTTCCGTACTACAGCTATTCGCAGTTTCCGTGTTCACTTGAACTCGCTGTGCGGTCGACTGCGGTGGTTATCTTAACGACTGGTTTTTCCCTGCCTTCCCCCCCTGTCCCTACGTGCTGTGGGGAGTGATCGCGATGTGTTTATGTGAGGTGTTGCCAACCTAGATAAGATGTATGTTATTGAATGAGGTGGATCTACAACTATTAAAGACCGTGGATTAGTCCTCGCCACGCGTGGAGCATAACCCATTCGAACTAAGCGTTGACGGTCTTATGAGGACGTCCCGGCACCTTTAATACTGCCTCTAATATGGGCCTTGGTTTATTGCAGAAGAAAAGTACATCGTACACCTGATCCAGATAACATTTACCTATTAAAAACCCCCTAATTTCCCCCCCCTTTTTTATCTAGCTTGGCTGTGTCGCTAAATTGTGTTTTGTTTCCGACAGGGTGTGTTTTTTAGTAGCGTGAAGAGGGGTGAGCTCTCCATGAACGTGTGTTCATTTAGATTGTTGGGATTGTTTCGTTTGGCTAGGTGTATCTCGATTGCTTCCTTTATGTCAAGAGCTCTGCCTTTCGATTCGTGATGGATTATTTTAAGGTCCGACTCTATGTTGGTAAAGCTATGCCCTGCGTCACACATATGTTCGCACACGGCTGAATGTGTTCCGTATCTTATCGCATTCCTATGTTCATTATAACGTGTGTCTACTCGCCTTCCACTCTGCCCGATGTAATTAGCTTGACAATCGGTGTCTTGGCACGTTATAGAATATACCCCTGACCTTGAATACGGGTCACGTTTATTTAGATTACTATTTAGGAGGTGCCTAGCGGTTGTGTTTTTCGTCGTGAAAGCTATCTTTATGCCTTGCTTTTTGAATAGGTTAGTGATTTTATATGTATTCGCATTCACATAGTTGAAACGCGCAAATTTTTTCTCATTACTGTCCGGTTTGGGAATCGGTTTATCTTTATTTTTATGTTTGGCTATAATTTGATTTATTTTGCTTGGCGAGAAGTTGTTTTCCTTTGCTATTTGCAAGGCTATTCAAAAAGCAAGGCATAAAGATAGCTTTCACGACGAAAAACACAACCGCTAGGCACCTCCTAAATAGTAATCTAAATAAACGTGACCCGTATTCAAGGTCAGGGGTATATTCTATAACGTGCCAAGACACCGATTGTCAAGCTAATTACATCGGGCAGAGTGGAAGGCGAGTAGACACACGTTATAATGAACATAGGAATGCGATAAGATACGGAACACATTCAGCCGTGTGCGAACATATGTGTGACGCAGGGCATAGCTTTACCAACATAGAGTCGGACCTTAAAATAATCCATCACGAATCGAAAGGCAGAGCTCTTGACATAAAGGAAGCAATCGAGATACACCTAGCCAAACGAAACAATCCCAACAATCTAAATGAACACACGTTCATGGAGAGCTCACCCCTCTTCACGCTACTAAAAAACACACCCTGTCGGAAACAAAACACAATTTAGCGACACAGCCAAGCTAGATAAAAAAGGGGGGGAAATTAGGGGGTTTTTAATAGGTAAATGTTATCTGGATCAGGTGTACGATGTACTTTTCTTCTGCAATAAACCAAGGCCCATATTAGAGGCAGTATTAAAGGTGCCGGGACGTCCTCATAAGACCGTCAACGCTTAGTTCGAATGGGTTATGCTCCACGCGTGGCGAGGACTAATCCACGGTCTTTAATAGTTGTAGATCCACCTCATTCAATAACATACATCTTATCTAGGTTGGCAACACCTCACATAAACACATCGCGATCACTCCACACAGCACGTAGGGACAGGGGGGGAAGGCGGGGAAAAACCAGTCGTTAAGATAACCACCGCAGTCGACCGCACAGCGAGTTCAAGTGAACACGGAAACTGCGAATAGCTGTAGTACGGAAGACAATCAGATAAGTAGTTAGCCTAAAATTTTATAGTTTAACCATAGTTTACAACCATATAATCTCTCTAAAGTACAATCTCCGGATAGCCATCACCATTTAGCATTTCACCTAACATATATACTGCATTTAGCATACACTGACAGTTGCAGTACCAATACTGCAACTAAATAATTGTACATATTGTAAATATTTTCACCTGTATTTCAAACATAGATTTTATAGCCTAAGTGTATTGGATCTGATGATGATCGCTTGACGATCGAAACTGGTCATCCTAGTGTTTTATTAATCTCATGTAATTTATTTCAGGATTAGGGCATAACCCATCTCTTTTGGGTACATTCGTGTTGACCGACTGAAAAGCACTAAACTCTTGTAAGAAATGAATTATTACATGAACTAAATGATGAAGGTATTATTCAGGAAGTGGTTAGTAAGAGCCCCATAGTTAAATTTAACGTGTCCGAGGCGTACACAGATGTTTTAATTGATAGTGGTTGTATGAAGAGTTGCATAAGTAGTGCATTTTATGATAAAATGAAAGGAACTGGAGTAAATTTTGAGGAGATGCCAATTAAAAGCACTTTTGTTATCACAGCTGTTGGGAAGAGGTCTAAAGTAATTTCTAAGCAAGTTTTAGTAGACATTAAAATTAATAATCATGTAGAGAAGCAGATTTGCCTTGTAATTCCAAATTTAGTATTCAGTGTTATCTTGGGTTCAGAGTGGCTAAGTAGAGTGTCTGGTAACTTATGTTATGATGTAGGGAGTGTGAAATTTAAATGGGGAGATTCTGAAGTAGAAGTAGCGTTCAATGACCATATTCAGAGGAGAAGTATTGTAGGTGTGATTTGTACTTTAAATGAGATATCGCCAGCCGTAGAGCGGGGTTCTCCATGTTTTGTGGGCAGTGTGATTACGAACGGAAGTCTAGAGGACTCGTTACGTGATGCTGCATTTCAGGGTAATATAGAGGTGGAACAATGTGTTCGGCTCTATGATGTGTTATTGTGTAATAGGAGAGTTTTTGAGGATCGCATTGGTATGGCCAATTGCTATACCCATTCATTGAACGTTATTGATAGGTCAGTATTCACAGGACATAGATATCCTGTACCTTTCGCTTATCAGGGTGCAGTTGAGGCACAAATTAACCAGATGCTTGAAGATGGGATTATTGAGCACTCTTAACAGTCCATATGTTAATTCTTTGATCACGGTACCCAAGACCGACGGCACGGTTCGTATTTGTTTAGGCGCTCGTTTGGTTAAGAGTAGAATTAGTTCAGATCAGCTGAAATCTATGTCAATAGAAGAATTAATGCAAACATTTGAGGGGAAGAAGTATTTCACTTGTGTAGATTTGAGTTCCAGTTTTTGGCAAGTGCCACTTATGTACGAAGATAGACCATTTACAGCTTTTAGTCATAAATATAACCTTTATCAATTTTTTAGAACACCCTATGGGTTAAAGAGTAGTTCAGCAGCTTTAATTAGGGCTTTAAACATCGCATTAGGGGATGACACAGGAGAGTTTGTAACCATTTACATTGATGATATGTTAATTAGTTCACGCAGTTTTGAGGAGCATCTACGTCATTTAGATATAGTTTTTCAGAAGTTAGATCAGGCAGGGTTCACTTTGAAGCTGTCTAAGTCGTCATTCTGTCAGTCAGAAGTGACATTTTTAGGTCATAGAGTGTCGAGTCGAGGTGTGACACCAGAGGAAAGCAGGGTTAGCATGTGTGGACAGTAGCAACAGGGCATCGTTACAGATACTGAGAAATAGGTAGGTAGAGCAACGTGGTGACGTTCATTTAAAGGGAGCCACTTGCAAGGTTGGAAGCAGGTGACGCAGAAACATTTATAGTTTCCAAACGTATTGGCAAAACAGCATATGTGCTGGAGGATAGTAAGGGAAACAGATTATACGGGACGTATAATATACATAGTCTACGAAAATATGTGTCATAAAGTGAGTGTGTTTAGCTGGCGAGCCAGCCTATCAAATGAGTAAGTGTGGTATTTGGTGCGTGGGAGGAGATGGTCTTCCAGGCAGGCGTATCAGAAGTCACACAGGGGGGTAGTATGTAAGTAAATGAGAGTTTTTAAGGTACAGGGAAATTGGACGGGATTGTCGGATGCTCTTGAGCACTAAAATGTCTCGATACACCAAGGCCAGAATTTGGTAGCGCTGGTGAATTCCCATTTGCCTCCAAGAGATGGGTGAGCGCTTGAACAGGGTATTTTTGCTTAAGGCGTCCACGAGGCAAAAGATGGGCCATCAGAATGCGAGACAGTCCTTCATGAAACTCATACATATCAGCACACGTGATTTCTGTTTACGGCCTCGCCATGTAAGATTTGTAAGTGTGTAATTTAAGATAATTTGTACAAAGGTATTATTTGTATGAGAAGAATTGATCTGTGTTGAGAACTAGTATTAAGTAGAATATGGTCTACGGGAACTTAACAAGACAGGGCGATTACGGCACAGAAATATTTGGTGTTATATGTAATGCGCATTTACTGGTTTTTTTTTTTTTCAGAAGTCAATATTAATTTAATCTACTTTAAAGAGAGATTAAGTATCATGGTCACGAGGCGCTGCCACAATAGTGTGATCGTGTGCTCAGTGATAAGTGAGATTAAATTTCACCATAAGGAAGGGACCTCCAGTGAAATTAGGAAGTTCTATGGTGATATAAATATATCAGAACACCTTCAATGCGTGTGATATGACATCATAAATACATAGTGCTCACACATTAATTATGTCTATTTCTCCAACATAGAGAAATTTGAGAGGCGGAAATATCCGTGGAACACTATTCTATATGTAAAACATTGGACTGGTTGCAAAGTGCAATCCATAGTGACAACAAACTTTGACGCAAAGTGCGTGAAGAAAAATTATGAGTGTATATATCTGTAATTTAGGGTGATTTCATTTATGTAATATGTATTTTGGATGGGGTTTATTAACGTGTCTGGGATAATCGGATAATGGACCGTCGTCACGGTAAATCATCCGATGATCCGAGGCGAATATGTAACGTGTTTTTCGAGGGGTTTTTATGCAACTGGCATAAGTCAGTAGGAAGCCATTCTATATTTATTTACGCGGCAAATTGTTCAGCCAAGAGAAATTTTCATGTTAATTTATTATTATTATTAATTTATTATAATTATTAAGATATTTTCGGAGCATTTTATAAAAATTATAAGCATACAGATAGGTTTTCTATGTCTTAGAAAACGCTATCAAGCAAATTATTACGAACGACGATATCATAGAAAATTATGTGATTACGGAATTTTACGGAGTTTTCGTCAGTTAGGGTATATCGAGAGACGTGACTCACTGGGAATTCAAGTACACGCTTAATCTTGTCGGAAAGCATGACGCAATCCTGGGTCGCAGCGTCCAGGAAAGGCGAATAGTTGGAACGGAAATCGACTTCATCATCGCCGCGCCGAGTGTAATGAACTAGAGGAGGGGAAGATCGCGTGGTGGGTCAGCCAATCAGTGGAGACCACGTAAGCTGAAGTCGGCTGAAGAGTGGGGGAGCCGATAGGTGCATATATCGTTCGACGCGCCGTGGAACCAGGACAATCTGTGAAATACTTGACGAGTATGGGTGCGCGTGCGAGTGGCTCCGATGTTCGGTGGAGTTAGCGACTATCTGTATAGAACTTAACGGGTACGGTTGTACGCGGGAATCGCTCCGATGTTCCGTGGATTGGAGGACTAACTTTTGTAAAACTTAACCAGTGCGGTTGTACGAGTGTTTGGGTCAGATGTACGGACCATAGAATTATCTAATCTACCAGAATCTCATCAAACATCGACGAAGATGACGACATCCAGGAGACTGTGGGAAGCTCACAGCATCATCCAGTACGAGGGAAAGGCTTCGGGCATTTCCAGTGGTAAGCGCTAATGACGCAGAAATACGCAATCTCTCATTTCTCTTTGTTTTATATTCAATATTTCAGTAACTTCATAGCTTGGGAATAAGAGTAAAATCAATAATTTATCAGACTCCGTTTTCACGTAATTTTCTATCGGTAATATTAAAATCACAACGCTCCAATTTAAATTTTAAACTTATTATTATTATTAATTTTGCTATACTTGTTTTATATAATAAATTCAATTCTTTCACAATGCAATCTTTGCTTTCAGTAGGTAGCATTAGATATAGACCAATTCCTTCTCCTGATACAATTGTTTGTTGGGTTAATGATCCAATCATACCACGATCTGAGTGAATAGAGTCTTGAAGGTGTTCTGCCAGAGCTAGACGTTGTTAAATACAAATTTAGATTTCAACATTGCATTGCGGTCTTGGCGCCCATTAAAACAACATAGCTTAGGCAAAGGTAAACAGTTACATTTATCTCCCAACAGTTAGGGGTAGCGAAACCGTTTCACTTGTCATCCCAGCCTAAGGAAAACTGTTACACAGTTTTGATCGTCAAGTGATTATCATCAGATCCATTACACTTAGGCTATAAAATCTATGTCTGAAAGTAGGCTATGGGTGAAAATATTTACAATATGTACACTTATTTAGTTGCAGTATTAGTTGAGATAATGCTACTTGTCAGTATTTGTTAGTTGTGGTCTATGTGATGTTTTGTTGAGATACTGGAAGTGGTGATTGACCTCCGGAATTTTACAATACAATCTGGATTGACCATTTACAACAACCACATATTCACTCCAAACAGTCAAATTCCGGAGGTCAATCAGCACTTCCAGTATCTCAACAAAACATCACATAGACCGCAACTAAAAAATACTGACGAGTTGCATTATCTCAACTAATACGCAACTAATTAAGTATACATATTGTAAATATTTTCACCCATAATTTCAGACATAGATTTTATAGCCTAAGTGTAATGAATCTGAAGATGATCGCTTGACGATCGAAATTGGTCATCCAAGTGTATTTGTTAATCTTTTGTAGTTCTTTTCAGGACTAGGGAATAACCCATCTCATTTGGGTACAATCGCGTTGACCGACTGAAAATCACCAAACTTTTGTCTAGTTTTTAACATATATGCAACTTAGTGGTTTTTTATTTTATACAGTGGAGTTCTTTACCCACTTTTTAATATGTGTATTCCAAGTGCCTATTTGTAATGTTCTTGATATGTGTGATATGAATGCTGATTAAGTGGCTGATGAAGGCTGCAGACGAGCCCCGAATCATGTACCACAAGTTATATAGGGGGAAAAAATATTGTATTGATTGATGGACATTTTCTAACAATATATATTACCCATCTCTGTGTTCATAACAAGTACTGAATCTTCAAGTTGCTCATTGTTTTATATGGGTTCATTTGGAGAAGAACGGCCGCATCAAGGGGACTCGGTGCAGTTGCCCAAGACGTCTTTTTAAATGTCACCATGTGGCTGCTCTTGATTTTCACTCAGAGTAACATATGTAATTTTCCGAAGAAAATCCATCTCTAAAACATAACGTTTCGAACTGGTTTGGACGTTGTTATTGTTGTTGTTGCTGTTGTTAATTCATTTTATGGGAACAATGCGTTCTTCTGTCCCTCACAAAATTACTTTCATCCCACTGATGCTTTAAACATACTGGTGACAAACTATTTCGTATTATTGGTTGTATGGCAAAGCACAGGTCCAAACTAAGACAGTATGAAGTACAAAAATTTGAAGATGCTTTTTAATGACTATTTTAATTTAACAGCTTGCATTTACAGTGATAAGTATGTAATCAGAGCCATACAAAGTAATTTTTCTTGCCGTCTTCATAAAATATCAGGATAATATTTTGAAGAGACTTGGAAAACATGCACAGTACACATCTGTAGTGTGACTCCTTGTTTCATAACTAGCATCACCAACTCTACACCTTATATTGATAATTTGTATGTAACAATCTTTTTAAACATTTAATTGATTGACTTTAAATTCAAATGTAAAAGACTGGGTATGAATGAGAACAACATTTTTCTCAAAGGTGGGAGTTGAGACAGACATTCAAACAGATCAACATTTTATTTTAAACTCTCTTCGATATACGTCAATGATGAATTAAAAATAACATTAAATACATTTAACATTTACACAGTTCTAACAGACATAACATGAAATTTACAAGTGTACACTTATATACATGTAAACAAATACAAGTCTTCTCAAGAGCTAGTCAGGCAGTGATACAAAGCGGAGATTACACAAGCTCAAGTAGTCTCAACTCCAATAGTAATCGTAAGTACATGCCAATCTCAATAGTTGAACATCAATAACTGCAGTAATCATCAAAAATAAAACAACAGATATTAAATACCATCAACAGAGACAAGAGGTCTGCATGGACCCAATACAGATGTGAGCAGGCAACCTCGATGTTGATCATCATCATCATTTAACCGTCTTCAGTTTCCCGGGTGCGGTGTAAGAGCGCTCTCCATTTCAGTCTATGCAAGTACAATTCTTCTTCTTCTTCAATCTTGATGTTCTGACTCTTAAAGAAACAGTATTTTCATTCAGTGGCTTGTGACCTCATAGTCATCAGCTCTGTACACTTGGACGTGCATGGAATTTGATAACAGCAAGGTGTGCAATAGTGTAGAGTCCAGGATTGAGTTAAATGCTCCACAACTTGGTATCTTGGGTGTGAAAAAAATCTGTCGGACCCTGTGGTGTACAAGTGGCATGCTTGCCTCATACCTAGAAGGTACTGAGTTCAATTCTCAGCTCCATCAGGGATTTTAGAACTGAAACCGGGTGTATTCAGCCTCATGAGGATAACTAAGTAACCGTCTGATCTCCATGGCAGCAACCTTGGCCAAGAAAGTCAAGATTAACAACCAAGGTAACATGTCATACTGACTCGTGAGCTCTCTGTGAGCGATAGGTCAACAACCTTGAAGTTGGTGATAATATTACAGTACTGCTTTAACTCCTAGTGGAGCTTGGGCTTGAACCTTCAGAAACACACTTTGTGGGCCTTTTACTTTGCAATTGAATAAGTTCTAAAGCTTAAAGGTATGCCTGGTAATAAGCCCTTGTTTGAGGACTTTGTGACAAACAGCAAACCTGTCTGAAAACTCTGTGAATGTTAGACAATAATGAATATGCAATTCTTTGATTTTTGCCTAATAGATCTGGGAAGATTCTTGAGAAAAGATTAAGGAAAATTATTGAACCCCAACTGCAAGAAGAACAATATGGATTTAGGAAAGATAGATCAACTGTATAGACCTCATATTCACACTGAAAATGATATTGGAAAAGCACTGGGAGAAAGATCGTAATTTGACATTTGTGTTTCTAGACATCGAAAAAGCATTCGATAGTGTTCCTAGAACAACTATATGGGAGTGTCTTAAAAAGAAGAATGTGACTATGGAACTCATTCAGAGAGTAAAAATGCTTTACGATGACTGCTACAGCTGTGTTCAAGTAGGAAATGGATATTCAGATTGGTTCCAGACATCATCATGGATGAAATCATAAAGGAAGTGAAGCAAAACACCAATATGGATCTTCAAGCATTTGCTTTTGCAGATGATATAGTTATCTGGGGAAATAGTGGGCTGGAAGTCCAGGAAAGGCTGAACGTCTGGAATGATCATTTGAAAAAAATCACAGTCAGTCTGAAAGACTAGACGTTGTATCATTTCAAATGACGCATGCTACAAATGCTGCACATGTTAGAAAGGCTCAGGAGGGCTTCTCGCTTTGCTGGAGGGTGTACAATTGGAAACAGTAAACCAGTATCAGTACCTTGCATGCTTAATATCAAGTGACAACAGAATACAGCTTGAATTAAATAACCATATTCAGAAATCAAGTCAATTCTATCAGCAAGTTCGATATCTACTCTGGAATAAGCAAGTGCCACTAAGATCAAAACAAACTCTGTTTCCAACATACTTTGTCCCTATATTGACTTATGGGTTGGAAACATGCACAACTACCAAAAAAGATGACAGCAGACTTCAGGCTTCAGAAATGAAGTTTCTAAGAAGCATGCTTCAAAAAACTAGGAAAGACAAAGTAAGAAATGAGAAGATAAGATAACAAGCTGGAATAAATCATTCCCTGAAGGAGACTATAATTAGGGCACGTTTGCGATGGTTTGGTCCCGTCAAACGTATGACAGAAGGAAGAATTGCAAAATAATGGTTACATACCGAGATTACTGGAAAGAGACCTGTTGGAAGACCTACGAGGAGATGGCTGGACCAAGTGAAGGAAGATATCACATCCAAAGGAATCAACTGGGATGAAGTCTTGAAGGAGAAGTGGTACATGAATAGACTAAAATGGAGAGTGCTCGTAAACCACACCCAGGACACTGGAGTGGAAACTTGATGATGATGATGATGATGAGATCTGGGAATGTCTGGAAGATATGCACATGCCATATTACTTGATTGACAAAGTGAAGATGCTATATCAAAAGTGCTTTAGTTGTGTCCAGATAGGAAATGGAAGATCAGAGTTGTTTGAAACACAGAAAGGAGTCCAACAAGGAAGTGCCATATCACCACTTTAATTCATCATATTAATGGATCTATTAAGGAAGCTGACAGTAAACCAAACGCCCTTGTATTTGCAGATGACGTTCTGATATGGGGAGAAACGGAAGATGAAGTACAAATGAAGCTAAATTCCTGGAACAACAAGTTTAAGGAGTTCCAGCTAAACATCAGCAAAACCAAGACTCTAGAAATGACTATCAACAGAGACAGTACCAATTTTAACATCTTTTTGGAAGGAACTAAATTAGACTCTGTCTTCAACTTCAAATATCTCGGAAGCACCATCTCAAAGGATAACACTGTTCAGCCAGAAGTACTCAACAGGACACAGAAAGCGTCACATTTTTACAGTCAAGTGAGAAACCTACTATGGGACAGCAACATACCCCTGAAAGCAAAATTAACCATGCTCAATACTTACTTTCTACCAACTCTGGTGTACTGACTGGAGACATGTACTTTACTGGATAAAGACCTTAACAAAATCCAAGCAACCGAAATGAAATTCATTAGAACCATGAATCAAAAGATCAGAAACGAAACAAATAGGAAAGAAGCTGGGATACAGGAAACTTGCAAATGTTATAGGGGAGCGTAGACTCCAGTGGTATGGACATATGATGCGAATGAATAACACTAGAACAGCAAGAGACTACTTCAATAGAGAACTGAAAGGGAAAAGACCGAGGGGAAGACCCAGAAAACGATGGATTGAGACCGTGAAATCAGAAGTGGAGAAAAAAGGGCTGAAATGGGAAGAAGTTGTAGAAATAAAGTTGTACAATGACAGAAAGCAGTGGCGAGCGCTTGTCTACCGCACCCGGGAAACTGGAGATGGAAAAGGATGATTATGATGATGAGCTACACAAACCTCCCCAATTCTGTTGTTTGCTTGGTAGTAGATACACACAAGACTAGCAGATTGGTTGTGAGCTTTCTTGTTTGATAGAAATTCATTCTGTTAAGCTCAGCAGTAACGTTCTTGCCTGCTGTGCACCCAAGTTTGCAGGATTGAATCCTGGCGTAGTGAGTTGGCATATTTTGAGGGTGCGCAAATGCCCGGGAGCCATGTCAGTACATTTACTGGCATGTTAAAGATCCCCTTCAGGGCAAAATTCCGGCATCCCAGCGTCTCTAAAAGCCAGAGTAGTTAAAATGGACGTAAAACAAATAACATAATTATTACAGGTATTATCATTCTGTTGATGCCTGTTTAGTTTATTGACTAATGTATTAACATTACTTGACACACAGTCTTAAGTTTTGAGAGTTTTATTTGACAATAAAAAACTTACTTTTTTGGACTTGAGGGTGGCTTTTAAAGTTTGTAGATGAGATTGAACCCATGCAGACCTCTAACAGATACTCTGATGGCTCATTATCACAGAGAGCAAAACATTAACTCTACTGAGTCTGATGACACACACAGAAATTTCTTACAATGTGAAATAGCTTACAAAAGTTGCTCTCATGTGAAAGCAACTTCTTATTTATTGAATATACAATTTATAGAAATTGTATCAGATCATCAGACTCAGAAGGCATCCTCAGCAACCTTTCAAGCTGAAAAATTAGAATGTTCCTTCAAAGAGGAAAATTAAATCAATACAAATCTCTCAATCATTCACATAAATGTTGATAGTCTTCATCTAAGATAAAATGAAAATAGCTTTTAAATTTGGTATGTTTGCCAACTAAACTACACAGTTAAGGTGTGACTAGGTCAATGTATTAAAAAAATAAAACTTCAGTGATATGAACAATCTCTCATGGTTCCTTTAAAGTTTTTATCATGTTTAAGTATATGCCATACTGCAACAAATTTCTAATATCTATACACCAACAAAAATTCTACTCACTGGAATGAGGATAAAATCTCAATACAAATAAATAAATCTACAAGTTATCATACATTATATTTGGTACTTTGAGACAAGCAACTTCTTATTTAGAGAATTTTGTAGAATTCTCTATCACTAGTACAAACTACAGGACTATAATACATTATCTACAATAGACGATTTGACATTTCAACCACTAGACACATTGGAAGGACAGCATAAAAATAACACGCTAATTTGTTGTGTAGAAATTACATTTGCACTTTGTAAAAAGAAGAAAAGTCTTATAGATTGTAACATTGATAGAGTGTGATTGTTACAGGTAAAAGGTTTATCTCAATAAATGCACATATCTAGATTTACTATACCTGACATCCTACTGCATCATGATACTCTCTACTGAAGTAAACCCATAAGTTAGATCCTTAAGAACAAACATTATTTATTACTGAACAAAAGTGTTGCTACATATACTAGTTGTATAATAAAGATGACTGCTTGCAAAGACTCACACACATAGAAATAGCAGAATGTTTCCTCCACATCCTCAGATATATTAAAAGTAGGATTGCAAGCAAAACCAAAGAGAGTGATTACCAGAAAGGCACTAAACAACTCTCATAACTGAAAGCATCTGGACCACTGTTGTTAGAAATTAAAGAACCTTGGTTACATGCGTTTATAGCAGTAAACTAGCACACAACATTCTGGACATAATGAACCATGGAAATGCTAATACCTTTGCAAGCAGAGTCATGATTACACAACCATCAGTCGTCCAACATTCCGTTTTATACACCATTCATATGGGATGCTTGAGAAGTGATTATCTTTTGTATTAATGACTGTTCATCAAAATCCAATTAATCAACCATGACACTTCATGCATTCACACACTAGTTGGCCTTCATCCATGCTTTCTTATCTTAATCCAAGAAAATGCTAGGATAGTGCCTTTCTCAAAGGCCATTTCCATACAAATTCCTTGCCTAAGCCATCCTACATATCATCCTCATAGGATCTCCTGCTCTTTTAATGGATGAGGCTGCTCGAGTGAGAAACTTATCTTCACCAATTGTTTCCAGATTAAATGTGTCGACTACAAAAGACTGCTTGTAGAAGATGAGGCAGAAAGGAGTCCATGTTTTGTCTGTTGGGCATAAAGATTATGAAGACAAAAATTCTCTTTACAAGAATCATATTTTGTGTTTATACTGGAGAATAATTAATAAATTATATTGACTGTTCTGGAGTTCAATTTAAATTGAATTTATTTCACTCCCCTGCCTATGTACTATCCAACGTATCTCTATTCGGAGTACCTTTTGGTTCTGTAAAAGTTGAATAATTAGGGCTCTAATAAAGAACTGAAAGTTTCATTAAAGGGAACTACTTTTCACTCTCTTTTGCTTTTTAACTTACTGGCCACAGAATTTCAAAACCCTGAATTGACTTGAAAAATGAAATGAACTATATCTAAATAAGCACCATATATTATTTAGCTGCTTTTACCTTTAAATAATACTCAATATAACTTAAAGGCACAGTCATCATAGACCAAAAATATATTACTATCACAATCGTGGTATTTCTATTCAAAACACAGTATGTAATATATGCAGGAAAGAATGAACAGTAGGAACGCTGCATAAGATTTTCCTAAAACTCTAATAATACCATACTACACTATGGAGCGAGTGCCTTCCAAATGCCATAAACTATCTAATAATAAATCATTAAATCAATTACGGAAAGTAGAATGTGACATTTCAGTACTAACTTGGAGAAACCAAATTCCTGAAATCTTGAATGAGTATTTGTAATATAGTCAGTTTTACAGTGTTGCAATTTGCAATATTGAAAAAAGTCTGCATAAACCAACTCAATTTTCAGCTGCAGACTTGCATGTAAGTGAACTTATTTTGCCATGATCCTCAGATGTACCAAGTAGGCCACCTCCATTTAGCTAGAAACATTATTTTGAACTGAGAATTAGGATGGGACTCATAAACCTAATAAGGAAGATGCTTTGATTCTAAGTCTGCATTGCTGTTGAAGGATATGTTCACTACAGAGGAAAACTTGTAGCTCTCATTTGGATTATCCATATATCCAGTTATGTTACATATTATCATTGAATGATTTTGAAATTATAATTTTCCATATTGGTTGTTTGTGATTCAACACTTAGCAATACAGTACAATATTTGGCTTAAATAACAAAACTGGCAATATTTCTTAAGCTTTTCGACTCTCTCCTAGAAACCAAATTCCTGTAATATTGAATGAGTATTTGTAATATAGTCAGTTTTACAGTGTTGCAATTTGCAATATTGAAAAAAGTCTGCATAAACCAACTCAATTTTCAGCTGCAGACTTGCATGTAAGTGAACTTATTTTGCCATGATCCTCAGATGTACCAAGTAATCATGTATTTGCTGGAGACGATATGGATAAGGCTTTCTAAAGTACAATTTATTACACCTGGGTGATGATACTTTGAATGTGAGTATAAAGAACATACAAACATCATATGATGAAGCATTTTTTCTTTCTTGCACTGGTATGGTCCACAATTAAAATACTGTAGTTTGAAGACTGGGCATACTCAAGGCAATACCAAACCAATAATGGTGTCAACTCTCACTCCTTACAACCATCTCCAGAACACATAACTGAAGATTGTCAGAAATCTTAAGGAGTACCCATGTATTGATTTCCATAATCTCATCACAGTTACTCTGAATTTTAAGGCACATTCCCATTTCTTAAAGTGTAACCAAATGTTCTCTGATCTTCTCTCCTATTTCCTCTTTAAAAGATCAAAATGCTATCCAAGCACATTTTCTTGAGCCCTTGGTTCCCTAGCGCCACATCAGACACAGCCAGATTCATGTGCATATATTTGCCTTCTTAGGTACTGATGAGGTATTATCACAAGCACTCAACATGCAGAGCTTAGATATTATACCTCATCAGCTGGAGTAACAAGTATCAAATGAAACGAAGACAACTTACAGTGTACTGAATGTATATATTTACATATCTGGGTGACTCCAGGGATAAAGGTTACCATATTGCCTGGCATAATCATTGAATACATATTCGGTCTAATATTCATAGAAAGAAAGTAGGGTGTGAAGATACTGCCCAAAATATTATATAATATTCAAATAAAAAAGTGACAGTCTGTCTGAAAGACTAGACTTTGTATCATTTTAAATGCTACAAATGCTGAAAAATGCTAGAAAGGCTGGTGGCTTCGAAGCCAAAGACTCTTGACATGTAAGAAAATTATCTGCATAATACTTATCTTGCTTATCTTGTTTCAAATTTCTCGCAAACGGTAAGTGCAAACCAAGGGCAAAGCAAGGTCAAGTGCGCGGGATGTAGCACGCTCACCAGAGCGCGTGGGGACGTGCCCCTTCCATCCATTCTAAAAACACTTATAATGGGCGATGTATTGAAGATAGAGATATGCTCTCGCGGACTTTTTTGTAGAACTTTTCATGCTGACTAATTCTTACGCTCATAGTATATTGATATTTTTAACGGTTTGCCCAGCGTAAGCTTAAGAAGCGCACGGACGCCAAGTTTGTTTTCGACTTTTTCACTGAAATCGTTACTGCTTGGCTTCCTTTGATCATACATAAATTATTTTCTACAGAATCTTTCCTCGAGATATCCTTTACAGAATGGTGAAAACCGCATCAAAATCCATCCAGTGGTTCTCGAGATTACCCGTGACATCCAAGAATCGAGGATTTTTGTCTTATACCAACGAAGTAGAGATTGTCGGGGAACACATGCACCAAGCGGTACTATGACGTCACACACCTCAGTGCATCTGGGTACATTTCGTCCCGTCACCGTAACATAACGCCAGACCCCAGTGTAACAACGAAGTCGACAAGATCATTTAAAATGATAAAATTAAAGAAATACTCTTTATGATCTCTCTTTTTAATGTACCGGTATCATTATTTGCATAATTCATTGCCACATGTGTTTCTGCTTACATTATGACTTTCTAACTTAAGGTCGCCATACAATTCTTGTATTATCCCATTGTGAACACCATGTGCTTAAAAACTACCGTACCATACATTGGAAGCAGAAACAATGTTTCCACAGAAGCAGACTGGTGCAGAACACTGCTGTGGAGTGGTATGCCACATGCCGGCTACTCACACAACGCGAGTCCTAGCCCACAGAGACTTCTTTCTTCTGACAAGGTCACACAAGGTTAGCAACAGAGGTCGCATACAATCAAAATATGGCAGTGTGTGCGAGTGACTTGTGCACCAACAATATGTCATGGCAATAAATAAGCCAGGAAATGTGGTGTATCATAAGATTCTTATGGCATAAGTATACAAATTTTATCTCCAGTAAATATCTGGCTATGGTCAAATGCAAGCAAGTTTGTGATAGCACTTTGTAAATGATGACAAAGGGTAACCATAAAAATGACTAAACAATTTTAACAGCTATAGCCTATTTACATGTATTTCACTAGGTAAGTTCTCTCGAAGTTTTATTGCTCAAAAATATACCGGCAAACTCGCTACCTCTCATGTGATGTATTTCAGATAATATGAGAATAAGTGTTTCTCAATTGACTTATAGTCAGGAAACAGTGAGGACCGGTTGTATCAACCATCGCTTAAGATTTAAACAACATGTAAAAGCAATTTATTTAATGGAAAAGTTAACAAAACAGTGTTGCATCAATCAACATTGTTCTGTTAAGGAAGTATCATAGTGTTAGGTGACTGCAAGATGAATGGCCAGTTGTATTTATTTCCATTAGCACCTTCTTAAATAATGCTGCATGCCATGAATATTTTTTCATCATTTAGTTAACATTACTGTTGCAGCTGTCGAAAAAAAAAAGTTTCGGAGGAGATATGTAGATTATCAAAAGCAGTTATAATAGTAGAGGTTACACAGAAATCGTTTCCTTCACATTCCACCAACATGAGCATACTGACAGCGGCAGTTCGAACCCCACCATCGGCCGTCCTTGAAATGGTATTCCGTGGTTTCCCATTTTCAACTCCAGGCAAATGCTGGGTCGGTACCTTCTGACAGGCCACGGCCACTTCCTTCCACATCCTTGCCCAGTTTCATTCATCTGCATTCATTTCATCTCTCATGAGGTTGGCGTCAGGAAGGGCATGCGACCGCAAAACCCATCCGCCACATACAATTTCATCACATCTCATCCCCGACCCCGTTGGAAACGGTAATAATAAGGGGTGGACATACATGTAGATGATGAGCATAGCCTAGTCTGAAGAAACAAGTATAATACTGCATTAATGGTAAGGCGTATTCCACACCTCAACTGGAGATTAGAAGTTCGAATCCCGGCATTCGTAGTGATCATGCTGAGTAAGGATTTTCATTGCTCACGGGCCTGATGACCTAGCTGTTCGTCCCCTTAAAACTCCAATAACTAAGTAACTCCCTTGCCCACTCACTCTAGACCTTATTTTGAGTCCAGGATCACCTACCTCAATCCTAGTCTAACCATTACATTTTAGCAAAGTTGAGATTGTTAAGTCTATTATATTAAAATTAATTTTAGTTTAATATGAAAACATATCTCAGCCTTTGGATGGTGAATTTAAAATACAGGAGACCATTTCTACTCAACAGCAAAGGAATATGTGCTTTGTAGGTCTATAGATAACAATTAAAATTGTCCATCAGCATAGTTAAGCTTGTGTGTCAATACATAGCAAGAATTGAATTTTCACAACCTCAATGGTGAGAAATTAAGGCTTTAAGCTATTTGGTCGTGTAATGCACAAATAGGGCAAGCAATGTAGACAGAAAGAGAATTAAAATGTCTTGAGTCTGGCTGTGTGGCTCAGGGGTAACGTTCTCGCTTGCTGAGCCCAAGGTTGCAGGTTCGAAACCTGGCGCAGTCAGCTGGCATTTGAGGGTGCGCAAATGCGAGGGAGCCGCGTCAGTAGATTTACTGGCACGTTAAAGATCCCCTTCGGGGCAAAATTCCGGCACCCCGGCGTCTCTAAAAGCCAGTGTAGTTAAAAGGGACGTAAAACCAATAACATTATTTATTATTATAAAATGTCTTGACCCCAGCAGGACACAAATCTGCGACCTCTGGCTTTGTACGCTAGTGCTCTGACCTCTGAACTATAGGGGGACACTGTAATAGCTTAAAGCCTTCATTTCTTATGTGTATATGATGCACATTATCACTTCTGGTTGACCACACTCCAGGAACACAGCCAGAAAAATAGTCCAATGCTCCCCACGTCTACAATACCAGAGCTCAAGAAAACATGCATGTATAGTAACTGCCAACTATCTTATGCTGCACACAATTCATCCTTTCCTGCTCGGAACTTACCTCACAATGTGTAATTTCAACTAATGGACAGAGTAACTGGTACTGCTATACAGGTAAGTTTATTATTGCGCTTTTGGTGAGACTAATCCCCGCAGCATATCAAAGGAATTTCCATCTGGGTGTACATTAAACACCATTCCTTCCTGACCTTTGACGAGTAAAAAACCGAAGTTGTCGACACCTATGACTTTCGCAGACTGACTGACCCCGGTGGGACCAACAACCATGACAGTAGCATCACTGTACAAACAAAAAAGAAATGTCGTCAACAATAGAAATGACAGTGGCTCAATAGCAGATTTCTAAGAAATGATCCAGTTGTAACAAACCTGTGAAGCCAGTATGTGTAGTATAATTTCCGCACTTGTTCTACCTCCCCCGATTGCACCAGATCCAAGAGACGCTCCAGCTCCGTGAATACCAGAGCTAGATATCGCTCCCGAGACAGCGTCGCTAACTTGCCCTTGCTAACATTCTGGTTATATTCCTCAATCAGAGTATTGATACATGTAGTTGGGGCATTATTGTTCAAGTTAATTCCACAACCTGAAAGCAACAAGTCGCACATTGCATTATCCTTGTGCTCACTCCAAAGAACACAATGTAACCCTCCGGCTGGCATATTTCACGTGGTGCTTGGAGGGAATGCACACCATCATGTTGTTCGCCCGCCTATTCCTTCAGTGGAGTTTCTTCTGTCGTGTGACGAAAACGAGATTGTAGTAGCTGTGTTTGTTACCACATTAGAAACACATTTCCTGTACAACACACCTCTGGCGAACTCAGTGCGCCGCACGCCTGATCATGTAAGTAAAACTATCCAAGTAGCTTTGTTTCATTTTTATTCTCTTTGATTATTTTAACGCTGATCAAGTTTGTAGCAACAATATTTGATTAATATTTAACATTTCTGCCTATTTATAATGACGTTTTTGTCGTATAACAAGCTCTAAGGCACGCCCATGTACGGTTGACAATCTTAGCATTTCTATTCATTTATTCCAAATTTATTCTGTTTTGCTCGGTGTTAAATTGGGAAAAATTGGTAAGTTTCATGCTCATATTAGCAATAATATTTTCAGGACGGGGTTCCTCGATGACGAGGCTATCCGTGAACTTGTAAACAACTTGCAAGATGATCAGCCCGTTGATTCAAGCAAGGAAGACAGTGAGAGTGAAGTTTCAAATACAGAGAAAGAAGTAGTTAATTTCAGCGACCACCAGACTGGCTCTGAACAGAGTTGTGTCGATGACGATGTTAGTGAGCCTGTAGCTAGTGCATATTTCGTGGGGAAGGACAAAGAAACAAAATGGAGAAAAACTGATTTCTCAACCACATTCAAGACCAAACGCAAAAATATTTTGAGAAAGAAATTGCCCATGCCAGTACTAAGGTACAGATATGTAAAAAAGGAAATTGATGCGTTCTTGCTGTTTATAGACACTGATATGGTAGACGAAATTGTTAGGTGCACTAACTTATTCATTGCGTGTCAACGAGAAGAAATTCAATACTCGAGAGAAAGGGATGCAAAGGACACAACGAGATGTGAAATGATGGCTGTCTTCGGTGTCTTGTACTTACTGGGAATGAAGAAGCTAAGCCACACTAATGTCAATGAACTCTGGACCACAGATGGTACTGGACTTGAAATTCTACGTGCTTGCTTGAGTGCTAAATGGTTCCTCTTTGTTCTGCGTTGTATGTGCTTTGATGACAAGGCGACAAGAGTTGAGAGGTTGAAGACAGACGAGCTTGCTCCTGTCAGGTATGTGCTTGATAGATTTACCGATAAGTGTAAAACAAGTTACTGGTTGAGTGAATAAGTTACTGTCGACGAGAAATTGGAACAATTTAAAGGGCGAGGTGCATTCATCCAGTATACTCCAAATAAACCAGAAAAAGACGGATTTAAAATTTTTGCCCTCTGTGATGCTAAAATATTTTACACCGGTAACCTCGAAGTTTACTGCGGGAAGCAGCCAGATGGCCCTTTATCTGTAAAAAATTCGCCATCTGCAATTGTCCATTGATTAGTGGACCCTATCAAAGGCTCTACCCGAAACCTGACCATGGACAACTGGTATACAAGTGTATCTTTGGCAAGGGAGCTACTTGAAAAGAAAATAACTTGTATTGGAACTCTTAGAAAAAACAAGAGAGAACTGCCAGCTGAGTTCCTACCCAAAAATAGGTAGAGGTAGGATCATCAACATTTGGGTATCAAACAGATTAACTCTAGTATCTCAAGTTACAAAGAAAAACAAAGTTGTTATTTTACTCTCTACCATGCATGACACTGGGATAATAGACGAAGCCTCAAACAAGTCACATAATTCCGGACTATAATGCAACTAAAGGGGGAGTAGATACGGTGGATCAGATGTGTTCATCATACACAGTGGCTAGGATTACAAAGAGATGGCCTTTGGTGCTCTTTTATGCTGTGATGAATATGGCCGGGATAAATGCTCAAATTGTTCTTTCAGTTCAATGAGGGCAACCCTAAAGACAGGAGGAGGATCTTCCTCCAAAATTTAGCTCTGCAACTGATGAAAGAGCAGATGAGGAGTCGCGCTATGATGCCAAGCACACCTGATGATATAAAGAAATTCCTCATCAAGTACCGTACAGACGAACCTGTGCAATATGTCCAGAAAAAGCGAGGAAGATGTCAAACATGTGGACGATCCAAGAATGTCAATACGACCATCATGTGTGATCAGTGCAGAAAGTTTGTTTGTAAGAAGCATGCTAAGATAAACTATCTCTGTGAAAGTTGTGTTCTCCCGAGTAACGATGTCTAAAAACTAAAAGAAATTCCGTTCCTTAATGTATATTATTATTCTGTAAATAATACATTGGCCTAGTTACCCTAGCATTTTACTAGAATAATTGAAGCGTTTTTCTAACTCATCACATTATAACCTACTTAAGAACGTCCCTAAATAAGTATGCAGGTATAAATCCACAGAAAGTCAACATTCTTAAATGAAAAAACTGCATGGCGCACAAAGTGCGCCACGCGCCTGCTCATGTTACAAAAATGGGCACGCCTGCCGGAGGGTTAATGGGAATGAAATAGTCTAATCCTTCCGAAAACTTAATATTTATGAACATGGTGAAAATGAGTCAGGAAGGATTTCTGAAAAATAATATTTTGATTTTAAATCAATTCAAAAACACAACAAAATAGATACATCTAATTTTGAACACATAATTTCAATGTTGCCTAGTTAAATACTTGCTCTTCAGAGATCACAACTTATAGCTAAGCTACTACTTATTCTATTATTTACTACTTTAGTACAGTGAATATGAAGAAATACTAACATGGTTTTTATTTTATAGCTCAGTTATACAAGTGCCACTACCTTTATATTTCAGATGTATTTTATTAGCCTACTTTCGAATTTTGTAAAAAATTAAAGTAGACTTATGAGATCTGTTGTTGTTCACGTCTTCCGTCTGTTGACTGGTTTGGTGCAGCTCTCCATGCCTCCCTGTCCTGAGCTAGGTTGGTTGGTTGGTTCTTAAGTTTAGGGGCTGCGACAATGCGGTCATGTTACCCCATGTACTTTAGATGTGTGTAGAATTTGTCTGGTAACCGGTATTAATTGTGATGACTGTATTAGTGTGTGTTATTTGTTTTTTAATTCAAGTAAGGACTGCAGACTTTTGAATTTTTCAAATAGTTGCTATTTTTGCCGCCAAACGCCACCGTCAACGACTACTAGTTCAGAACTTAACTACCAGTCGCCACCTCAGTTGGCTCTTGGCAACGATCGTAGGAACTTAAGAGGGTTGTTTACATTCTTAACCTATACAATTTAGCTTCACACAGGTGTAATTAGTGGAAGGCTCTTTAGCATGCCATAAATCTATGACATGAGACCGCCGGCTTTACTTCCCCTCCGAAGGAAGGCATACTGAGGGATTTTTAACGCTCTTAAAAAGTCCGACTACTTCGGCCGGATTTGAACCCGCGATTTTGGTCATAGAAGCTCAGCATGCTACCAACTACGCCACCGAAGCCACCGTCCTGAGCTAAATGTCTCATCTCTACATAGCTACCAATCCTTACATCCAATGCAATCTGTTTAACATATTCTAACCTTGCTCTACCACTACAATTCTTGTCCTTAACCCTTCCTTCCATAACATCATCATCATCATCTTGCACAGTTTCCAGCCACTGGCCGGGTCTGTTTGGAACACAAGCCTCTCCAACGTCTTCTGTCTTCCCACCATCTCTCAGCCTCCACCCTTGTCCAGTCTTCTCCTCTCTTCTTCACGCTTTCTTCCACCCCCTTCAGCCACCTGTCTCTCGGTCTTCCCCTCGGTCTCTTTCCTTCCCACTTCGTCTCATGTACTCTCCTGGGTATCCTCTTCTCCTCCATTCGTTTTACATGTCCATACCATCTAAGTCTAGATTTCTCTATACCATCCTGTAATGGTTCCTCCTTCATTAATTCTCTGGTCCTCTCATTTCTTATTCTGTCCATCTTTGTAGCTCCAATACTGCTTCTCAAGAACCTCATCTCACTGGCCTGTATTTTGCTCCTCTCCCTTCCTTTCATAACCCAGGTCTCCGAGGCATACGTCAGGATAGGGACATAGTACGTCCGATATATGATCTTTTTGCTGTTCTGAGGGACATCCTTGCTCCATAACATGCTTCTCACACTCCTCCGAAATGCTTCTGCCTGCCTCCCCCGCTCATTTATTTCTCTATCGTTTCTTCCATTATCTTGTATCAGGCTTCCCAGATACGTAAAACTCTCCACTTTCTTCAGCTGTTCCCCACCAATTGTTATTCCCGTTGTGGTTCTTTCCTTCTTCCTTGTTGTGATCACCATCTCACTCTTATTTATGCTAAATTTCATCCCATATCCTTGTATTACTCCTTCCCACACGTCCAACTGTTCCTGTACCTCCTCCTCCTTGTTTCCCCAAATCATCAAATCCATAACAAAGCTTTCTATTCCTGGGTGTCTTAGTATGACCTACCAACCTATCTCTTCTCTTCACTAGCAATCACCAGAAACATCTTTCCTATCCCATAACCTCTTCATTTGTTACTCTATCTACCCATCTGATCATCATTCTCCTGTAACACCACATTTCAAATGCTACTATTATCCTCTTTTCTGCTGCGTCAACAGTCCAAGTTTCACTTCCATAGAGCGCCATGCTCCACACAAAGGATTTAAAAAATTACCGTATTTGCTCGCGTATATCTCGCCCCCGCGTATATCTCGCAGCCCATATTTTAGTTGAAATTTCAGGAAAAAAAAAGTACTCGCATATATCTCGCATTCATTTTTGACGCCGTCATATAAATGACCGTAATAACCTTGAGGTATAAACACGTTCGATTTAGCGCGCCACAAGTCGTCATTGAAAAAGACGTTATAAGCTCGTTAAGGATGATTCAAGGCAGAAAAGGAACTCCAGCATTTATATTGGATACGATCGATCATCTTCCATATCGATTCCTCACTACATGTACGAGCGAGCTCGATCTTACCCGACCGCGGCTGAAGACACAATGTAGGCCTAAAGCGTGCTAACAGTCACGCCGGCGCCGCATTGCATGCTTGCGCGAGGTCTGTCCGAGTTTGTACGTTCGTAGCGGCACTACAGTATAGCGTCAGTTTATGCAAGTTTGCATCAGTTCGTGTGTTATGGTTATGCGACATTAAGAACCTATGAAAAAGACGTCATGAGCTCGTTAAGGATAATTCAAGGCAGAATTTAGAGCGCAGACGCGTAGCGATCGATACTATCGATATCTTCCATATCGATTCCTCGCTACATGCCCGAGCGAGCTCGAACTTAGCCGAGCGCGGCTGAAGCGTGCTATCACCCACGCGGCGCCGCTTTACATGCTTGCACACGGCCGAGCTCTGAAGCAACGCAATACGTAAAGACGAAATCATTGACATTCGAGAAGACTGAACTGCGTTTCTCTGCGATGTAACAGTAGGCCTACTTGCGCAATCTTCGAAACATACGTTGGCGCGAGTGGTATAGCACAGATTTCCTTATCTTCAAAGCCCAAACAATACCAGAGGAATACGGAAATTCCCCGCGTATATCTCGCACCGACAAATTTCACTCGTATTTTCGGCTCGCGTATATCTCGCACCCCATTTTTTTAGTTGAAATTTCTGGAAAAAAAGTGCGAGATATACGCGAGCAAATACGGTACTTTCTAGTACCTAAATCTATATTTTATGTCTACAGATTTCCCTTTAATAGAAATGCTTTCCTTGCCTGAGCCACCTACTTTTTATATCCTCTTTGCTTCATCCACCACTGGTTATTTTGCTTCCTAAGTAGCAGGAGTCTTCTACTTCCTTTAGCACTTCACCTGCCGATTTGATGTCAATAGGAGTTTCTGATTTATTTCCACTGCAATCCATTGTTGGTTTTAAACTCGTATTTATTGATTTTCATCATGCATTCTTACCACAAGATGAAGACTATTCCATTTTGAAATTCATTCAAATCACCTGGTGAATCAGCTAAGATGACAATGTTAATGACTTCTAGTTTTTTTTTTCTCTCTCTAATTTTCTTCGTTGCTTGTCCCGGGTATAGATTGAAAAGTATGGATGATAAGCTGCAGCCTTGCCTTACACCTTTCTGAATACCAGCTTCTCTCTCATATCCTTCGACTCATATAAATGCCGTCTGGTTTCTGTATAGATTGTACTTTATTCCAAGAATTGGAATAGCGCCCAGTATCTTGGTGCACAAACGGGCAATACACCATTTCTGGGATCAAGCCACTATCTGCAGCTCCAGAGACAAGCAGTATAACCACACATGGTGGTTTGCCTGGTACCATCATCATCATCTTGTACAGTTTCCAGCCCCAGGCTGGGTCTGTTTGGAACATAAGCCTCGCCACTTAGTCCTTTCTTCCCACCACCTCTCCGCTGTCACTCTGGTCCAGCCCTCGCCTCTCTTCTTGACACATTCCTCCACTCCTTTCAGCCATCTATCTCTTGGTCTTCCCCTTGGTTGTTTCTTCTGCATCTGCATCTCATGTATCCTCTTGGGAAGCTTCTTCTCATCCATTCTCTTCAAGTGTCCATACCACCTCAGTCTTGATGTCTCAATCCTACCTTGCAAGGGCTTCTCTTTCACTATTTTCCTGACCTTTTCATTCCTCACCCTGTCTCTTCTTGTTACTCCGATCCTACTTCGCAGGAACTTCATTTCACCTGCCTGTATTCTGCTTATGTCTCTTTTCTTCATTGTCCATGTTTCTGAAGCATAGGTCAGTATCGGGATATAGTAGCTTCTGTATAACACTTCCTTGCTTTTTTGTGGGACATCTTTATTCCACACTAAGCTCCTAATGCTTCTCAGAAATGCTTCTGCCTGTCTGCCACGTTCCGAAATCTCTTTGTCATTTCTCCCAATTTCCTCCACTATACTTCCCAAGTACTTGAGACTTTCCACCTTCTTCAGCTGTCCACCTCCAAGTGTTATCCCACTCATTGGTCTGCCCTTTTTCCTGGTCGTTAACAGGATCTCACATTTACTGATGTTGAACTTCCATCCGTACTCTCCCACTGTTTCTTCCCAAGCCTTCAGTTGCTCCTGAATTTCCTCCTCCTTGTTTCCCCAGACCATGAGATCATCTGCAAACACCATTGCTTTCATCTTATCTTCTCCTATCTTTCCTGCTATCCATGTCATTACCTCGTCCATAACCACAATAAAGAGAAGGGGTGACAGCGCACTACCCTGTTTCAGGCCACTCATTTGTCTGAACCAGTCTGTTCTTTCCCCTCCAACTTTCACACAACTCACACTTCCACAATACATCTCCTTCACTCTGCCTACAGTCCCTTTTTCCACTCCCATGTTTTCCATTGCTTTCCAAACCTTCTCCCTACACACACTATCATAGGCCTTTTCGATGTCCAGAAAGGCCAACAACAGATCCTCTCCAAATTCGTAGTGGTGTTCCTGGAGCTGTATCACTGAAAATATGAGATCAACTGTTGATCTCCCAGGTCTGAATCCATACTGCTCCTCTCTCAATTTTCTCTCCACTTTGGCTCGTATTCTACTTTCTAATATCTTTTCATATATTTTGGCACAGTGAGGTATGAGTGTGACTCCCCTGTAATTTCTACACTCCTTTCTGCTTCCTTTCTTAAATATTGGGACAATTAATCCTTTCTTCCAATCTTCTGGGGTCTTTTTCTCCTTCCATATCACCCTCATGACACGGTACAGCCACTGTTTCCCAACCTCCCCTGCTGCCTTCACCATTTCAACACTCACTTCATCCACACCCGGTGCCCTTCCTCCTTTCATCTTGTCTATAGCCATCTCCAGTTCTCTGCAAGTCAGGTCCTTTTCCATGCCTGGTATCAAATGTTACAATTCACTTTACTTTACTTTACTGAAATGGGTTTCGTGGTTTCACATTTTCACCACCAGGCAAATGCCGGGACAGTTCCTTTCAAAAGGTCCACAGCCAATTTGCCTCCAAAATCCCTTCCCTGGCCTGTCCTGAAAAGAAAATAAATAGCCATTGGCTTCATTAATAAAATTAAAAGCATTAAAATGTCACACTACTTATTAATTTGTGTTCCACAACAACTATAACCAAGTACCTAATGGATGTTTTGAATTCTATTTAGCTATCGCAAGTATTTTTCCGGAAATTTATTCAAAAATAAATGGAGATATTGTAGGAGAGCAAAGTCATTGTCTTATTGTATTGGCACTAATCCATAAAACACAGTTACCTTTCACTGATGTAGTGCACGGTTGCTTGTTACCGTACAGTGTGATGACACACTCATATAAGGATTGCTACCCACCAGGGTCATTGCACAATGTGTTAACATTCCGTGTTGAGGTCGAAGCAGATAACTCACAACAATAAGCAAACTGGTTCTGGCAACGTTTTAGACTGAGCCTTCACTCACACATGCCACATGTACAAGTGTACATAAATGCTTTATCACAATACATTTACTTATTTTGAACATTGTTGTAGCCTATGGGAAGGGATCTATCTGCAATAAGTATCGTAATTTTTATGGAGACATGTCACATTTAAAGAAAAAAACATAGATTTTTTTAGCTCTGGAAAATAACGTCAGGATAGGCAAGAAGAAAATAGGCCACTTTGTTTCAAATGCTGTTCTGTAACACCCCTAACATTAATATCACAATATTCACTTACACCAGTATAAACAGAAATGGCAACTAGTATTATCATCTGAAAATCATTCCTACTCCTGTATTCTCAAATCAGATTTGAATGGAAATAAACCCGGATTCTATCAACACAGACTTACCTACATTGCATACAGCTAATGATTTGTCCACAAGACTTGTAACAATTACACCACCTATTTTGACTGTGTTGCTCACATACACATCATTAGGCCATTTTAATCTCAGATTCAACACCTGCAACAAACGAGCAAGATGTTAGCTCTTGTCCCGAATATAGCAGTACAAGATTATGTTTCAAAATGAAAAGCAGAAGAAGCAATGACTGTCATTAACAGTGTCTCATACAGTAGAACAGCCTTTTAATGAATCTCAGGGGAAAGGTTTTATTTTTAAGAAGGGGTTTCATGTGCAATAAATGTCTTATTTTCAAGGAATGGTACTACTTTGTGTCTCTTACTAATTTATTGGCAAGAATTAATGGTGACTGATGTCTAAAGATAATTAAGTTCAAATAGAAAATAGTCATACATATGAGTAGCCATTCAGCTTAAAAATTCAATAGGCATTGTCAACATTAATTCAACTAATATATTTTCTTAACTAAACATGGTGTTTAAAAATACAATTAAAGTAAATAAAGACAACAAGGGACCTCCAGGACCACGAGTTATGAAAAATGTCCCCCAATTTGGTATGGGATTTTTAGTACATACCAGTATTATTGATTCAGTGGAAGACTTTTCGTCGAACTCATCAAGGTTAGCAACTTTAACAATTAGGACAGGAAACAAAATATACTCTTTGATAAACGTTCATGCCCCAACTAATGACAAGAATGTCAAAAAATTTAGAGATGAAACGGACAATTTTTGGGAAGAACTTGCCTTACTAATATCAAACATTCCAGACACTCATGTTAAAATCTTGCTTGGGTATTTTAATGCAAAAATTGGTCAAGAAAGAAAATTTCGTCCAATAGTAGGTAAGTGGCCAGCTCACAAATTCACTAACAAGAATGGTCAAAGATTAATCACCCTTTGTGAAGAACATGGCCTACGTCTCGAAACTACTAGATTTAAGCGAAGACCACACAAACTTATGACCTGGAAATGCCCTAATAGTGCACTAGGGGAATTCCAGATAGACCTTGTTGCAATGGATAAAAATTTCTACAAAGAAATATATAACGTGAAGGTACTACGTGGGGTCGATGTTGACTCTGATCATTATATATCCAAGATAAAGATCAAGTTAACTCCACGACGTAAACAAAAATCGTCAAACTCGACCATGCAAAGGCAATATGACCCTAGTTATTTAATAAATAATGTGTCCTATAAGGAAAAGTCTAAAACTCTCTTAAGTGACAAGCTAGAAACGATGGTTGACACACAGAAAACCGTTGCTGTCGAAATTGCCCCTATTAGGAAAAGGAAAAAGCATGCATGGTGGAATGCGGAATGTGATGCTGCAATTCGGAAAAGACACACAGCATGGCTCAATGATCAGCAAAAGAGGACCACACAATCGCGAGAAGAATTAACCATTGTTCGAAGGGAAACTGCCAAAGAAATTAGGAGAATTAAAAGAGAAAATAAAAAAAAGTCCATACAAATTATTGATGATTCCTTTAAGCAACACAAAACAAGGGACTATTACAGGACATTTCGTCAATATCATTCTAAATACAGCCCTCCTACACTATTAATGAAAGATAAAACAGGTAAACTAGCCCACAATGATACTGATAATGCTAAAATTCTAGCAGATTATTTTAGAGAACTACTAAATGCTGATGAACCTAAGGAATATCTTGATTTTGAGCCTAATCCAAAAAAATAAAACAAATTTACAGAACATTATTCCTCCTCCTGACTTGACTGAAGTATGTGCAGCGATTAATTGGCTCAAAAATTATAGAGCAGCAGGAGAGAATTCATTGGTAGCCGAACTATGGAAATATGCAAATGAACAAACCATCTCCAACCTCCATAAACATACACCATAAGCGATGCAGAGAGAGCGGCAAGGTCAACTAGAATGAAAATGTTTTGGGAAAAGAAGAAAAATAAGAAACTGAATCTTTAATATTGTTTTTGAGATATGTATATACTTGTTTTGGTTAAGTGCTCCAATGAGGGCATAACATATGTAAATAAATAAATAAAGACAACAAATCAAGATGAACAAACGCAAAAGCAAAGGTAAATAGAGCAAATAAACTCATGGTGGCCACTCAAATCGGTCAACGATTTCCCAGGAGTTTTCCAGGAATTTTCCAGGAGTAATTCTCATTTTTCCAGACTTAAAAATATGCGCGAGTTCCGGGGGGACTTTGTCGGTTGCCTACTTCAAGACCAAGATAAAGCAGTTGTGTTTGGTTTAGCCTACTTATACAGATGTTGACAAAAATTAGTGTGATTGCGTTATTGATACGCAAGCCTACACACAAATGATTTAATTGTTGTTTTAAAAAAGCCTTTGTGACTCAAATATCCGCGTTAAAAAAAAAAGAGAGAAACGAATGCCACCTACAATTTTATTGCGGTGAAGTTGTCTATACTCGATATGTTTTACAGAAATACTATATCGCATGTTCTCCCACACAGAAACAGGTAGCCTGATTTTTATAATTAACAAGCTGTACCCGGCATGCGTTGCAATGCCAATCAAAGAAAGTGTTGGCGTTGAAATTCTGTTTCTTGAAGTGCTTTTGGATACACAACATGTGAACTGCCTCTAAGCTATCATAAAATGGATTTTCTAATTTAGAACCATTCGTGGGAGCGTGCACAACAACTTTCAAAAAGTTTCATCGCTGTCACTCATTTGTTGAATCTAATCGTACGCTACCTATTGTGAAATAGATTTACTAAGTCGAAACCCTTCCCTGGCGTGTACACAATGACTCATCAATGATTCATCGCAATCGTATGAATGGTATATGCACGTATAGGGGTTTTTGTTTAAACGATTCGTGCGCTGTCACTCATTTGTTGATTCTACTCGTGCACTACCTATTGAGAAATGTATTACTAAGTCGAAGCCCTTCCCTGGCGTGTACACAATAACTCATCAAGGTTTCATCGCAATCGAAGAATGTTATATGAACGCAATAGGGAATTTTGTTGAAACGCTTCGCGCGTCGTCACCCATTTGTTGCATCTACTCATGCGCTACTTATTGTGAAATGGATTTACTAAGTCCCCTTCCCTGGCGGGTACAAAATAACTGATCAATGTTTCATCGCAATCGGATGAATAGTATATGAACGCATACCTGATTTTGTTTAAACGATTCGCACTCCGTCACTCATTTGTTGAATCTACTCGTGCGCTACCTACTGTAAAATGTATTTACTAAGTTAGAAACCGTCACGTAAGTGTCCACAACATCTCACCCAAGTTTCATCGCTATCGTCGTTCATTTGTCGAATCTACTCGTGTGCTACCTACTGTGAAATGTATTTACTAAGCCAGAAACCTTCCTTGGAGTGTCAACCATATTTCACCCAAGTTTCACCGCTAACGGCAGAATGGTATATGACCTTATACGGGACTTTGTTGAAACGCTTCGCGCGTCGTCCCTCATTTGTTGAATCAACTTGTGCGCTGCATATTGTATAGGGGATTTACTAAGCCAGAAATTTTCCATGACGTGTACACAACATCTCACCCAAGTTTCATAGGTACGGACGAATGGTACATGTATGCATACGGGACTTGGTTGAAACGCTTCGCGTGTCGTCGCTCATTTGTTGATTCTACTCTTGCGCTACATATTGTAATATGGATGTACTCAGCCAGAAACCTTCCCTGGAGTGTACACAACATCTCACCCAAGTTTCATCGCAATCGGATGAATGGTATGTGAACGTATACGGGACGTTGTCGAAACGCTTCGCGCGTAGTCACTCATTTGTTGAACATAAACGTGCGCTTCGTATTGTAAAATGGATTTACTTAGCCAGAAACCTTTCCTGGAGTGTACACAACAATTCACCAAACATTTATCACTATCAGACGAATGGTATATGACTTTATACGGGACTTTGTTGAAACGCTTCGCGTATCATCGCTCATTTGTTGAATCTACTGGTGCGCTACCTATTGTAAAATGTATGTACTAAGCCAGAAACCTTCCCTGGAGTGTACACAGCATCTCACCCAAGTTTCATCGCTATCGGATGAATGGTATATGAAATTAAATGGGACTTTGTTGAAACGCTTCGCGCGCCGTTGCTCATTTGTTGATTCTACTCGTGCTCTACCTATTTTTAAAGGGATTTACTAAGCTAGAAACCTTCCCTGGAGTGCACACAAAATCTCAGCCTATTTTCGTCTCTATCGGACGAATGGTATATGAACGCAAACGTGACTTTGTTGAAATGCTTCGCGCGTCGTAGCTCATTCGTTGAATCTAATCGTGCGCTGCCTATTGTAAAGTGGATGTACTAAGCCAGAAAATTTCCCTGCAGTGTACACAACATTTTACGCAAGTTTCATAGCTATCGGACGAATGGTATATGAATGCATACGGGACTTTGTTGAAATGCTTCGCGCATCGTCGCTCATTTGTTGAATCTACGCGTGCGCTACCTATTGTAAAATGGATTTACTAAGTCAGAAACCTTCCTTGGAGTGTACTCAACATCTCACCCAAGTTTCATCGCAATCGGACGAATGGTATATGAACACATACGGGACTTTGTTGAAATGCTTCGCGCATCGTCGCTCATTTGTCGAGTCTACGCGTGCGCTACCAATTGTAAAATGGATTTACTAAGTCAGAAACCTTCCTTGGAGTGTACTCAACATCTCACCCAAGTTTCATCGCTATCGGACGAATGGTATATGAACACATACGGGACTTGTTTGAAACGCTTCGCGCATCGTCACTCATTTGTTGAATCTACGCGTGCGCTACCTATTGTAAAATGGATTTACTAAGTCAGAAACCTTCCTTAGAGTGTACTCAACATCTCACCGAAGTTTCATCGCAATCGGTTGAGTGGTATATGAATGCATAGGAGACATACACACCCACAGACAAACTATCACGTAAGATTGATTTTTATATATATAGATTAACAGTGGCTATTTTCCAGGAGTTTTCAAATTATTCGTAATTTTCCAGGAGCTTTCCAGGAGTTTTCCAGACCTAATAAAAATGCAGTTTTCCAGGATTTCCAGGTTTTCCAGGAGTAGTGGCCACCATGTAAACTGTACTAAAAAAAATACAACAAAGAACAAGGATCTAAGTGCTTTTATGGCAAAATATTAGGTTGGTGCATAAGTCCGTAGCGTTTTTGTTTTGCTTGTTAGTATTCCGGGTGCTGAGGTTTTAATTATCGACTGTCATTGTTGCTTTGTAGTTCAATGTTTGTTCTTGAGTTTACATAGGCTATAGGAGTTTTGTCATTTGCACATAATGAGTGAAGCCCTGGACGCTAGACAATGGAGTGCCAAGTGCAGAAATTGGAACATTTCCGACATATTCTTCCCTTTGAATTCAATAGAGGGACGAAAGCTGTGGAGGTGGCCAGAAACATTTGCGCCGTGTATGGGGACAATGCTATTGGAGAGAGCACGGCAAGAAAGTGGTTTTCTCGTCTTAAGGGGGTTTGTTTTGACCTTAGTGACTTCCCACGTACAGGAAGGCCGTCGGAATTTGTTGAAGATCGTTTAAGCGCATTAATTCACAATGATCCACGTCAGTGTACACGAGAACTGGTAAATGTGATGAACTGTAATCATTCCACCATTGTGCGACATTTGCATTCAGTTTTTACGGTTCGAAAATCCGGTGCATGGGTACCGCATCCTCTAAGCCAAAATCTCAAAAATCACCGGGTGGCCATATGTGCATCTCTGCTTGCTCGATATCGATTGGCTCGTGAACAGCATCGACCATTCCTATCCTGTATCGTTACTGGTGACAAGAAATGGTGTCTTTACGCAAACATAAGGAGAAGGAAGGAATGGTTAAGCCCAAACGAACAAGGAACTCCCCGTACAAAGACCTGCACGCTTCCACAAAAGATAATGTTAGGCATCCGGTGGAACACAGACGCGACGGTGTGCTGTACGTCGAATTGCTTCCCCGAGGTGTAACCATCACTGCTGACAATATTTTATTGCCAACAACTGAGATGTCTTGCAGATGCAATCCAAGAAAAGCAACCTGCAAGACTGCATGAAGTGATGCTCCGCCATGATAACAACCGCCCGCACTCTGCTAACCTGACAAAAGCACTATACAGGAGCTGGGCTGGGAAAGCTTTCCACACGCACCTTATTCGCCCGATCTTGCGCCCTCAGATGTTCACCTTTTCCACTCTCTATCGAACAATCTTCAAGGAACTTCCTCTCCGGATGAAGGTGCGCTCCGAACACGGCTTGACGAATACTTCAACTCAAGACTACGTGATTTCTACAAGCGCGAAATCTAAAAAATACCTCAGCGTTGGCAGACTAGTGAAGAACAATATGTTACTGATGATTAACTTCTCTCTTGTGTGTATTTGGTGTGTTTAATAAACTTACAAACTTGATGTGGAAACACTTATGGAAAACGCTACGGACTTATGCACCAACCCAATATAAAAAGAGTGTTTACATACATTCTAAGCTTCCAACAAATTAAACACCACCACAGGTGAAAATTAAGAGTTAAACTGAAAATAAACTCAAAGTAAAATTATTCATACAATATTCATTCATACCTATTCATACAATAACAAAATAATACGCCACATTATTTCATGTTCCTTTGGCATAATACTCGACGTGGTGACCTGGTAGGGGCCATATTTTCTTTTCAAATTCAGCCCGCATTGACATATAATGACACTTTTTCTTTCTGATGAGAAGATTTACAATGACTATCATAATTTGAACTTCATTTATCTATACTTTTTCTTGTATTTAAATTTGATAATAAAGAACGTTCACTTTATATTATATATATTTTTCAAGACTTAATGTTATTCAGATTGAAGTTACTTATGCAAAGGTTTCTCACTAATTCTTTGATTAGATTTTATACGTCTCTTAAACTAGATTTTCAATATATGTTGGTTACGCCTATGATTAATTTTTTATTAAGAATTACTTACAATTAAGATCTTTGCATTTACAGTGGAATCTCGTTAGTACGTTTTTCAAGGGACTGAAAAATGTGGATATCATATGCGGGAAAACATACTACCAAAAAACGTCATACTGCATTTACAATGTATAAGAAAGAACGCAGCGTGTATATGGACGTTACATCGCCGACCTTAGTAAGTGATTGTATGCACTACTACAGTCACGACATAAACATAGGTTATCAGTAACTTACACGGAATAAATAACATAAAAATGAATTACTGTACCTCTACACCACAGTATAATACAGGGTCTTTATTTTTGCTTAGCAAGGACATTCTCGCTCTCGCGCTCCGCCAGTGACGGCTGAGTTGCCGGCGACCGTGCACGCATATGTAGGCCTACGGCAGAATACGGTGCTTAAAATCAGTAGCCTACCATGCAGTTTTACTGGCCATGATTTACAGTAGATGCTGAAAATGTTCCCCATCCGCTTCCAAACACATATAATACAGGGTCTTTCTTTATATTTGATCAGCAAGGACATTCGCGCTCCGCCAGTGACGGCTCTGTTGCCGGCGACCTCGCACGCATATGTTTGAAGCACGGGCTTGCTTGAACCACTTCAATAAAGCGCTTTCTAGTTCAGGAAACTGTCCCTCTCGCACACATTTCTTCTTGCCACTCACCCCTTCTTCAAATGCACGTTCGATTTCCTTCCTTTTGCCGAGAATCGTGTTCAGTGTAGACAGAGGAATGTTCCACTTTCGCGCTATATCCACACGCTTCATGCGAGGATTGCAGTCCACGTCTCGAATGTATTTCATCTTCTCATCATTAGATATCTGCCGTACTTTCTTCCTATCCATTATGAAACACGCAATAAAATAGGTCATAACTGCACATGAACACTAAGAACTAGAAGTCAATAGTGCGGAACACGAAGACAATAATGCGCCTACGTGAGAAATAAACAAAGGGAAGGGGGTGAAGGGAAGCGGGAGAGAGACACGTCACCTGTGTTGCGTCATAGCTATAGCCACTTTTACGCCGTCAAACACAATAAAATCATCTACACTGTCAATAACTATCAGAGAATATGAGGCAATATCGCGTCGTGTTTTCCAGAAGCCGAATTTTATAATGAAATAAGAATAAAATACGGTTCACTAACAAATAGTTCAATGGAAATTTGATCGTTGTAAGCGGCAATAGAGAACGTATTAAGGGGATATAATTATCAACATGAATTTAGTAGGATAGGGACTTGAGAAAGGAGAGAAAAGGCAGCGGGAGAGAGACACGTCACGTGTGTTGCTTCATAGCTATAGCCACTTCTTCGCCGTCAAACACAATAAAATCATCTACACTGTCAATAACTATCAGAGAATATGAGGCAATATCGCGTCGTGTTTTCCAGAAGCCGAATTTTATAATGAAATAAGAATAAAATACGGTTCACTAACAAATAGTTCAATGGAAATTTGATCGTTGTAAGCGGCAATAGAGAACGTATTAAGGGGATATAATTATCAACATGAATTTAGTAGGATAGGGACTTGAGAAAGGAGAGAAAGGGAAGCGGGAGAGAGACACGTCACGTGTGTTGCGTCATAGCTATAGCCACTTCTACGCCATCAAACACAATGAAATCATCTACACTGTCAATAACTATCAGAGAATATGAGGCAATATCGCGTCGTGTTTTCCAGAAGCCGAATTTTATAATGAAATAAGAATAAAATCCGGTTCGCTTACAAATAGTACAACGGAAATTTGATCGTCGTAAGCGGGAATAGAGAACGCATTAAGGGGATATATCAACATATTTTTCTTTTGAAAATTATATATTGAATGCCAAGGTAAGGTTATAATTGCTTTGGAGTGGAGTTTCAACTCCCATAGTGCACTGGCTATGCTCGTGACGTGGATACACATGTATGAAATACGTCTTGCAATGGCCTTCCCAGTGTGTACTAGACAGTGTCTTGGTGAGGTGCGCTTTAACCAACTGAAGAGCCCAATGGCGCACCGGGGCGAAACGCTGTCATTTTGTTGAGTTATGCCGGAACATTTAACACAATTTGTGTTTAAATATCAACATGTATTTTGTAGAATTGGGACTGGGACTTGAGAAAATCATTGCGCTAAACGGGAAAACGTCGTAACCGAGAACGTGCTAACGAGATTCCACTGTAATTGTATTGCTTTTAAGATTTTATTTTTCAATAATTTGTTCTGAAGAAGAACCCACTGATAGTTCGAAACATGTACACAGAACTTCAATTAGGTTATGTTAATGAATGTATCAATAAATGTCTTGATAGGTGTTCATTGTCAACTTTCAAGAATTATAGGAAGTCAATACGGATAATTATTATAGGTCTATTACCAATTTTTTAAATTATTTTATTAAAGAATTCCGGGATTAGAGGAAGAGCTCCTGTTGAGTTTCCACTGTGTCTGATGCTCATGTATGTTATTATGAATATTATAATTATTTAATCTTGTACATTTTTTAAACTTATGTGACGGGTACAACCTTTGGCAATATTGGGACACATGAGTCTCACCAATGTGGAGGTGGATATACTTACAGCCAAATTATAAGGCTGACTAAAGGTGGGTGTTAGGTTGACAGTGTAAACAGAAGGTTTCCTACCTGGTAACCTGGGAGACTGCAAACAGCTGATACCATGGCCAGCCCTGCAATGTGCTGCAAGAAGGATGTGTGTCGACCCAGGTAGGTGTCCAATGGAATGTGTAGTTGGATGGAGAACATGGCACATCCTTGAGGGCTTAGCCACACATTGCCACTCCGCCCTGTAACATTGCAACAAGCAGCATGAAGTTGACCACGTCGAGAGTCCTCTCATTCTTATCAGGCCAACTTTCATTCTCTTCAAACATTCATGACTCTTTTGCCACATTATTTCCCTATTGCAATGTTTTAATTCTAGGAGGAGAGATACAGGTTATTTTTCTTCTTCTCTAAACGGATTAGAGTTCCAATAGCTATTGTCCGTCCAGAGTTAAGAGTATACTACGGGCTCTTATGGGCTTTTACAATTAACAGACTCCCCCAGAATTGAGGACTTCGAAGTCTTTAAAACTGGATTTTCGCTATGTTATTTAATAGGTTAATGGTCATGGGTGGAGAGTACATGATCCTCAGCATTCATTTAGTGATATGTAATTCTTACATTCTTGATATGCAACATGATTTTGTAATGTATCTGACAGCAGTGTCTATACGGTGGATGGAACAGTGCGCGCGCTGTAGCACGTGTCTTACCTCTCCGCTGAACGCACGAGTCCAGATCTCACCAAGATATTTGAAACAGTGTTGCAGTGTAAGGATCGTTTTGTGTAATATAAAAATAATTGTGATTTAGATATAAATAAGTGGCCTTAAAGATATGGCTGATGTTCCGTTTGCGAAACGTAAACCCGGGGAAATTTTAAGGCGCAGAGAATGACAGATAGTTTGTAACGTCTACAATAATAAAGACCAAGAATAAGGAGAAAAGTGTGGACTGGAATAACATTGTCTGGAGGTAAGATTGCAGGCTTATACATAATTGTATTGTGTTTTAACTTATGAATTTCCCAGTCTCTGGTATGACAACTTCCCATTCACGCTGCTGTACATTTTTGAGAAACCCGTGATGGTATTATTATTATTATTATCTGTTGTTGTTAGGTAGTCAGCCCGAAGGCTGGTTGGATCCTCAAAAAGTACCGCCGTTACGTTATGTGAGTAGATACCCACAAAAACCCAAGGCAGCACTATTTTGAGGCGTTCTAGGCAAGAAGAGGAGTGAGGTAGTTTGCCATTGCTTTCCTCACTGAGTCAGAACAGTAGTCCTAACCCTATGAGTTGAACCTTTCACAGCATTCACAGGCACTGACTGTGCCCCGAATGCCATTACTAAGCCCCACCCATACCTCAGTAGCTTCCATATAATCACAGCCATGAGTGAGACTGAGACATCGGTGAAAAGCCACCTTTTACTCTAGCCTGTGCCAACTGACAAATGCAAAAGTACTGTATTCATCAAGAGATGGCGAACAGGCTACTCACCTGCAATAATGTGCGTAATAGAACTTTCATGCAGTTAAATTACGCGATTTGTGCCGAATGAGAAGCTTGTAGTTTTGTGTAAAATAAACCGCTAAGGATCATTATGAAATTAAATGGATAATCTCTGTAATGTCATCAGTCTGAAGTACTTGCCTTTCATTGACCAATGTACGTTGTGCCACTGAAATTTTTGTTTACTTTCTTTCATCTCTCTATACCGAGCTCGATAGCTGCAGTCGCTTAAGTGTGGCCAGTATCCAGTATTCGAGAGATAGTGGGTTCGAACCCCACTGTCGGCAGCCGTGAAGATGGTTTTCCGTGGTTTCCCATTTTCACACCAGGCAAATGCTGGGGCTGTACCTTAATTAAGGTCACGGCCACTTCCTTCTCACCCCTAGTCCTTTCCTGTCCCACAGTCGCCATAAGACCTATCTGTGTCGACGTAAGCAACTTGTAAAAAAAATCTTTCATCTACGCATGTAATATGTGAAGTATCATATGATAAGAACAACATTACTTACGGGTTATCTCTTCACCTCTACAGATGAAAGTGACTCACTGGGATCTGTGTAGGTGTCGCTGCGACAGATGATTTGTAAAAGCCCATAAGAGCCCATAGTACAACTCTGCATTGGATTTGGGTAATTACATCGAGATTGCTTAGTGTTATGCTTCGGCTTAGTGCCCGTCATCCCAGGCAAGCCGTTATGACCTTTACCTTCCAGGAGGACAGGGCATTCGGCCGTAATTTTGAATTTAGTGTGATGTTAAAGTAATTTAGCGGTGCTCCTGAAGGAGCCGTCATCGTGTAGGCTATTGCTGTTTTGAATCGGCTCCTATTTCTGTTTTTTTTTTATTGCGATTAGTTCGCTTTGTAGTTGTAACACGGTAGGGGGAGTTGGAATTGAGTTAGTTTTTGGTTGTTTGGAGTTTTGTGTGAAGCTGAGATGATGGTTTAGTTTGGCCATGTTCCACTTGTTGGGAATTAGTGTGCTGTGGTAAATCAATTACTATCCTTGGATCCTTAGGAGAATAACTCTGTCTTTATTAAAAACTGTACATCCAAATTCTGTTATTCTTACGGGAATTACTGTATAGTAAAAGGTTGCAGATTATAATGGTGCGAAGGATCGAAATTCCATCCGGATGAGGAGCTTGCTGATACTCAGTCCGGCAGCGTGCTGTACTACTCGTGAGGAGTGCTGTAAAATAGCTGCCCTTCTACACTCGCTAGAATTGTCAACGCTTGTGCCATAAGAGCTACATTCACTCTTAACCCTGGACGCACAATAAAAGCTATATACTAAAGCCATATCTATGTTTCAAAACTCTCAAATCAGGTTCAGACTTTGGCACACAGATAGCTCTGTGTGTGCTGTCTACGAGATCAAAGGTATTTCCTCGTCATTCCGAACCACCGCAACAGCGCCTTGAAAATTTTCCACAGTCAGAGCGTGGCTACATTGGTGTCAGCAGGGTGTCAACAGATTCGGGTTCAAATCTCAACTGCAGTCACATTTTCAAATCTTACAGATCTTACAGAAATAACTTTCTTCCTTTATTTTTTTCATTTTTGTTCCCTGTGTTGCAGTAACAATCTGAAGTCCTTAACAAGAAATGGACTTCTAACTTGTTAAGTACTTAAAATAAGTATTCCTACTACAAGAAGAATGAGGAAAAATCATTAAGAACTATCCCCAACCAATCTCCCTATTGTCAGAATATGTTATCCTTTCAGTACCAAAACTTTTGCAATTCACAGATAGGTAATTCATGTCTTCAAAATACCATAATCCAAACTGCACATATTCAGTAAATGGATGATGACATAACTAATTTCTCTGTTAAGTTTTATAAATGGTATTTGTCTCACTATGAATCTAATAATAATGATGACAACACTCTGGTTCCTTGGGAAAGTAATGAAAAATAACTTAGTTCAGATCATGATTTTCATACTCATGTTTCTGTTGTAATAATTTCACTAGGATATTGGTACTACATAGTCACCCTGGATCCACAAAGAACAGCTCGAGTGTGATTGGTAAAAGACATCAAAAGCAAGATACCAAATTAATGGTCAAATAGTTTGACCAGATAAAGTGGACCTAGAAAGGTGAGAGTTCGACTGGCAGCAGATTATGAACGAAGAGGCCTACCTGGATAGAAACAAATTGAGAGCACTCATTCACAACACCCAGGAAACTGGAGCTGGTTCCAGTTGATAATTTCTAAGCACAACTTAATAACTGGTAGAACATTCTTTTGTTCTTGTAAATAGGAGACTAAATCCACAGTACTTACTCTTGTCACATTATGCCGCATGATTCTATCAGTATCACTGAGAATAGTACATACCAGCACCCTTTGTCTGCTGACAGGGAACCACTGCTAAACCATGCTGCAGCACTGTACCGGACAGTACATCCATAGAGCTGGTCATTACTTCAGAGTACAAAACCAGACGTCCAAGAGCTTCAGAATGTAAGTTCTGTAACACCAACAGATACTCAATAAAATATTTGCAGCTTTTCATCTTGAAATCAGTGAATATTATGAAGATATATGCTTCAATGACACTGCACACCAACACTACCTAGAGGGAAACAGACACAGATCTCTTAATAAGCAGGTGGTTACCAATCAGTATGCTGTGATATCGGACAGGGGAGTAATTGATATTTGGGGGTAAGTTCTGTCGCAATTTTATACTGCACCATCAATTACGTAGATAATACATCAGGGGCCCACTCAAACTACTATACAATTTTAATATCTGACTTTACAACCTGAAATAAACAAAGAACAAATACTGTGTTTAAATGTAATTAATCCCCCTACTACAATAATTAATACAGTTTAATTTAATGAAAGTGTAACATTATTTTGAGTCCTGCAGTGACTCTTCATCAACACATTGTTGATAATTTAAACAAATTGCTCATCATGGGGACAACTATGGTTTCAAACAAAAAAATATTTACAGCATGTCACTTTTTTCTCCTTACCTTATAAACTAAAATTTGTACAACTTGAACTCTATTTTACCTTTCATAATAAGTACTGGATTGCTAGTTCGCACAAGGTTATTTGTTATAAATTGGGAAAATCTGCCTAACGTGCCATTAGGCGTGAATATGATTCATACTTTGTGCTTCCCTGAATGAGTCAATCTTATCATTGACAGATTATATGCAAAGACAAAAGACAAACTCACAGGTGGAGTCAGATAGAAATGCCTAAATATTCCTATCCGCAATACTCCCTCCATCTTGCACCAGAGGATCAGGTGGTGTTCAAGCCCAGAAGATCCAGCCTGAACAACAAATAACTCCCCTGTCCTTCTCCTCATCAACTAGTAGCAGCAAGATATGCCCACTCTTCTTCTTTCCAAATCCAACATAAGATTCTTCAAAATTTGTGTGTCTTCTCAGCCGTATTCGTACTTGGCAAGTCACCGTTTTCCATTCATCTATCCCAATTTTAAAGTTTACAGTCATTTTTTAAAGGTCTAATAATGCCACAGCATGAATTCTAATAGAATGTTATAAAAGAAAATAGCTCATTTGACATTAATCCACACCCAACATACCTGTTACCTTCCTTTTATCACTACTTTGCTCATACAGAAAAGAACATTCCCCATCACACCCTGCAATTTTGTTCAATGACTGGAGTGCTGTACCTCAAAGTATTCCACAGTGGAGAAATTGGCTGGACACGAATGGATAAGGACAGGCAAGTGTGAAGAAGAAGCCTTGGCAGGATCCACCCCCTTGCCACAGAACTGCAAACTCAGCTGCGGCAGTTTGAGCAGGTTCTCCCCTTGGAGACGGGATTGGAGCTGACTGAGGAACTCCAGCTTCAGCTGCAGACACCAAGCACAGTATTACATAGTCAAACATATCGCAATGTAACAATGAAGAACTGAAGTGCTGTTAATCACTGCATAATTTCCTGACCTACCACCAATACAAATTTAAAATCCTGGTCAAGTACCTGAAAAATCCATGTCAAACAAACCAATGGCACCAATTGTAATATTGTAGTGGAAAATCTCATCAAATGGTCCCGAAAGTAGGTCTGATTGAGTAGACATAGCATTTTTCCATGCCCGACCGTGAACTTAAAACTGCAAGGCCAGTGAAGATTTCATCCAATGGGCCGAGAATGGCACCGATCGCATATCATTATGGTACTTATTCGCGTTATATTTTTCTGTGCCTTATTACATGAACATGTGACCAATAGGACGGTTGGAATCCTGTCTAACTGGCTGAGGGCAGACCCGATTCTCATAGATATCTATGAGATAAATAAATAGTTAAACATATCGCAATGTAACAATGAAGAACTGAAGTGCTGTTAATCACTGCATACTTTCCTGACCTACCACCAATACAAATTTAAAATCCTGGTCAAGTACCTGAAAAATCCATGTCAAACCAACCAATGGCACCAATTGTAATATTGTAGTGGAAAATCTCATCAAATGGTCCCGAAAGTAGGTCTGATTGAGTAGACATAGCATTTTTCCATGCCCGACCGTGAACTTAAAACTGCAAGGCCAGTGAAGATTTCATCCAATGGGCCGAGAATGGCACCGATCGCATATCATTATGGTACTTATTCGCGTTATATTTTTCTGTGCCTTATTACATGAACATGTGACCAATAGGACGGTTGGAATCCTGTCTAACTGGCTGAGGGCAGACCCGATTCTCATAGATATCTATGAGATAAATAAATAGTTAATTTTTTTAAACTAATACATAAATAAAATTTGAAAAATCTTCAAATCTGCAAGGTAAATCTATGATACTGTTTCAATATCTAAAAACCTGTCAAAAAGAATAAAATTTGTTAAAACAGGAGCTCGGAGATAGAATGTTACTGGAAGAGTCATTTTATGGTAAAACGTTGGTCACTATTGTGAGAAAAAATTATAAGAGTCTTACAGTAGTCCATATGATATGTAACATCTGACATGTTATCCTACTATGAAATTGAGATGAAATGTATGTGAAGTCATCTGACATTTTATCCTACTCGTATACTACACAGCTTGGACATTCTTAAAATGTTAATTTACCCTCTGTCTTCATACTGGTACTATGATGAATGTATAGATTGAACTGGAGATATGCTACTGTCACACTTGTTTGAACAAACATCACATATTACAGTGGAATCTCGTTAGCACGTTCTCGGTTACGACGTTTTCCCGTTTAGCGCGATGATTTTCTCAAGTCCCAGTCCCCATTCTACAAAATACATGTTGATATATCCACTTAATACGTTCTCTATTCCCGCTTACGATTATCAAATTTCCGTTGTACTATTTGCAAGCGAACCGGATTTTATTCTTATTTCATTATAAAATTCGGCTTCTGGAAAACACGACGCGATATTGCCTCATATTCTCTGATAGTTATTGACAGTGTAGATGATTTCATTGTGTTTGACGGCGAAGAAGTGGCTATAGCTATGAAGCAACACACGTGACGTGTCTCTCTCCCGCTGCCTTTTCTCTCCTTTCTCAAGTCCCTATCCTACTAAATTCATGTTGATATATGCCCTAAATACGTTCTCTATTCCCGCTTACAACGATCAAATTTCCGTTGAACTATTTGTTAGTGAACCATATTTTATTCTTATTTCATTATAAAATTCGGCTTCTGGAAAACACGACGCGATATTGCCTCATATTCTCTGATAGTTATTGACAGTGTAGATGATTTTATTGTGTTTGACGGCGTAAAAGTGGCTATAGCTATGACGCAACACAGGTGACGTGTCTCTCTCCCGCTTCCCTTCACCCCCTTCCCTTTGTTTATTTCTCACGTAGGCGCATTATTGTCTTCGTGTTCCGCACTATTGACTTCTAGTTCTTAGTGTTCATGTGCAGTTATGACCTATTTTATTGCGTGTTTCATAATGGATAAGAAGAAAGTACGGCAGATATCTAATGATGAGAAGATGAAATACATTCGAGACGTGGACTGCAATTCTCACATGAAGCGTGTGGATATAGTGCGAAAGTGGAACATTCCTCCGTCTACACTGCACACGATTCTCGGCAAAAGGAAGGAAATCGAACGTGCATTTGAAGAAGGGGTGAGCGGCAAAAGGAAACGTGTGCGAGAGGGACAGTTTCCTGAACTAGAAAGCGCTTTATTGAAGTGGTTCAAGCAAGCCCGTGCTTCAAACATATGCGTGCGAGGTCGCCGGCAACAGAGCCGTCACTGGCGGAGCGCGAGAGCGAGAATGTCCTTGCTGATCAAATATAAAGAAAGACCCTGTATTATATGTGTTTGGAAGCGGATGGGGAACATTTTCAGCATCTACTGTAAATCATGGCCAGTAAAACTGCATGGTAGGCTACTGATTTTAAGCACCGTATTCTGCCGTAGGCCTACATATGCGTGCACGGTCGCCGGCAACTCAGCCGTCACTGGCGGAGCGCGAGAGCGAGAATGTCCTTGCTAAGCAAAAATAAAGACCCTGTATTATACTGTAGTGTAGAGGTACAGTAATTCATTTTTATGTTATTTATTCCGTGTAAGTTACTGATAACCTATGTTTATGTCGTGACTGTAGTAGTGCATACAATCACTTACTAAAGTCGGCGAATTAACGTCCATATATACGCTGCGTTCTTTCTTATACGTTGTAAATGCAGTATGGCGATTTTCGGTAGTACGTTTTCCCACATATGACGTCCAAATTTTTCAGTCCCTTGAAAAACGTACTAACGAGATTCCACTTTATATTGTAAATTAAGAGGAGGAATGAAACCATAGTCTCTAGCCTATCTATAGATAATAATAATAATAATAATGTTATTGGTTTTACGTCCCTTTTAACAACTGCGGCTTTTAGAGACGCCGGGGTGCCGGAATTTTGCCCCAAAGGGGATCTTTAACGTGCCAGTAAATCTACGGACACGGCTCCATCGCATTTGCGCACCCTCAAATGCCAGCTGACTGCGCCAGGATACGAACCTGCAACCTCTGGCCCTATCTATAGACTACTAGAAATAATGTTCAATACAATAAAATTTCCCAACTCCTGCTTGGTGCAAACTATTATAATTAAAATTAGATAAATCGTAATTTCATGTAGATTCTGTTAAAATGACGCGTAATGTTATGATAGATATCGTTTAAATCGATAATCCGGTAGCAAAAATAATTGCTGGGACTGGGGTTCAAACCTGAGACCTCATGATTTGCAGACCAAGATGCTATCTACGTAGCCATTACAACCACAGAAATTTAGAGTACAAGACAGGTACTCATTTTAACGTGCCGGCATGACGAATGAAAGAGAAAGTGAGAAGACTCATCAAGTTCAAGCGCGCCCCGCCAGGCAGCGTTGGAGGGGGCAAGTTCCACGCTGCCGGTGTCAGCTCAGCTGGTCTTAGGGATGCTGCTAAGGGAAACTAATGACTTTGTAACTAATACTCTTTTAAAAAGTAATTAGCGATTACAATTAAAATAGCACGGCAAGGCACAATGGAAAATATAATTCACGGAAATAAGAACTACGGTATTCATTACATGTTACGAAAAGCACAGATTCCTGGAGTATACAGACACAGATTTTAAAAAAACATAATCCCCAGCATATTAAAACAAGCACTCTTAAACTATTTAAAGTAACACTCTACTTAGCAATTCATTTTGTCGGCTACTGGACTTTCGAAAGCTTGCGTGAAGACTTGGCGGATGTTCGAGATTGCAAATCTCGGCGGATTTCCTTCGTTGATAAACAAGTCTGGGGATAACATCCATGACATGCTGAAGACAACAGCCAGCTCCTGAAGGATCAACTGAAATTGTTTCTATGGAATCGATGCAATCACAAAATATTTCGCTCCACATCGATTTTGAGTTTAATTTTCCGGTAATTACTTTCTAGGCCTGGAAAAGAATGTCACATACACTTCTCGAAGGACGTGTTAGAAACACTTCATTGTTCATTGAGCCGTAGTCCTTTATTTCGGTAAGAACTGAAAATGTATTTAGATTATTGTCACGTAGAGAATGAGCACAAGGTGAACACTTAATAAATTTAGAAGAGTGCTTAACAACATAGCCAGCCAAATGGTACACTAAACACTTATCAATCGAACAGTTTTGAACTGCGCTGTCAAATTCAGGTACAGAGCTTTCCCAGTCTTCGATATTTACTGCATCTCGAACCACAATTTTTTCTTTAATGGAAGTTTCCACTGATTCCTTCACTGTCTTGTTATGCACTTCCACATTCCGGGCTAATATAGCCATCTGATTAACAAACGAGGTCAAGATCTGCTCCCGTTTAGGTTCACAATTTCCACCAACATTTAAAGCCTGTTTTATAGGGACGTATATACATTGAAGTAGATGCAAATGAAGGAAATCTGTTGTCGATGGATGATCATCTGAACTGAAAGACCGCATAATTCCGAAGTGCCGTTCCAAGGGATCTTGGGTGAGCTTTCCTGTCAACACATACTTATAACCTTTCTCCCAAAGCCATTCACACATCTCCAAAGTACTCTGTAGGGTTACTACTAGCGATTCCAAGGTTCTATTGGAGGCAAAGGTGTTATTGGTAGATCTCACGGTCTGAAGAAAATTAACAATAGCTGTATGAGAAGGTGAACCATTACGAAGAACCTGAGACGGAATGAATGCATTGAGTGCATCAGCAACAACATTTATATCACTGGTAAATGTCTCAGTGTCCTCACTACCTTGTAATCCTGCCAGTCCCATTTCTCGATAAAATGTATTACCTTTGGCAACACTGTCACTGAAAAGTTGGAATGCAAGCCTAGCGTTCATTCTCTGGAAAGATGATGGGTCTAAATGAGCAACTGTCAGCTTGGGGCATGCTCTAAGCCCAGCATACCCTGAGAGATCTTCTTTGAACAGTTTCCTATAAAAATTGAAATTAATAACTTTGTCATTACAGTATAGAGAAATTCTACTTTATCATGAAAGTGGTTTCTTATGCATTTCAATACATGAACGAAGTCGGAGAAAGCCCAGATCTTTCTCGTAACTTCTGCAGGATTAAGGATGTGAGGTTGTAGAGAGCTTGTCTTGCCACTAACTCCTAACGCTCTCCAGGCCTTTTTATTTGTCTGACTACCATCACATGTAAAGCCAACCACCCTCGCCCCAGCCTCTTCTAACTGCAAAATCACCTGTATTAAAATTTTTGCGAGAATGTCCCCTGGAGTAGCATTTCTGCTTGCATAAACAGCAACTGGCTGCACCCAATTATGCATGAATGGTACGAACATAAACACTAGAGCGTGATTTGCAAGTATGTTCTTCTGGAGGTCAGGTGTGTGTTCACCTAAATCAACTAATCCATCTACTTTATGAGAAAAACTATTAAACTGGATTTCTTCTCTTAGCTTCACTTCATCAAAAATTACAACACCGTAACTTGAATTATCATTCTTTTCTTCCTTAAAATACTCTGAAATAGCATTTATACTATGCGTATTAACTCCATAAGGGCACTTAAGTCCTTTACAAAGTTTTCTCAAGTGACTTTCTGAGGGCAGAGGCAAGAGATTATGTCGCCGACAATGACGAAATCCTTTCGGTGATTTTATTCTCAACAATAAACTCTCTAAAATGAATTCATTGCTGTACCTCATACCATTGGGAGATTTTACCTGGCATTTCTCGAGCATAGTGTCTATTATCATCTTTTCCTTCTTGCTAAGGTGTTTGTTATCTTTGTAATTAAATGCCTGTGAATGTCGAACCTGCTTCTCCAGCAAATTAATTCTCGATTTTGCTGAGTTGAGGCAGGATCTAAGACGAATTAAATTACGGTTAGCATTTTTTAGGTGCCTTTTGAGCAATATTATAGTCTTTTCAGCATCGGTAAGTACACTAGAATGACCCAAATTCTTATCAACATTAGACTGACCTTTTAATGCCTCATTCATTGCTTCACTCCCATCTTCAATCTTCTTTCTTCTCTTCCTGGTGGTATCGAGATTCTTTCCTGTTAGGAGCTTTACAGGACTTATTCTCACTTGACAGGTACTTCGGTAAATTAGGGAAAATATTAGGCACTGCTCCAGGACGTAACTTCCACCTCATACGAGAGATTTTCACTTCTTCACCATCCACTATAAAATTATCTGATTTTACTATCAAATCATCAGAGAAATGAATTTGACAAATTCTACTACTACGCGTTAACTTCGTATCCATTCGTGGAATAGCTCTGGCCCATTTTTCAAATTGATTTGTATCCTTCGGTGGTGAAAAAAATCGTATATCGTCAACTACTCGACCATACCCTAACTTACAGCCAGGTACAAAACAATAAGGCATGTTGAACTATTAAATGAACCAAGCCACATAAGAAATATGTTTGAAGTACACAAAACACAAAACGCTGATGTACACAGGACACAATGAACTGAATTTAAGAACTGAAAGCAAAGAAAATTCAATTTAATTCACACAAATATCTCACACAGTAACTTCTCGCGCACTTTCTATGACCCAGCTCGACGGAAACACAGCAAGTGTTGGACATAATCGCTTGCAGTGTTTGTAGTGGCGGGACCAGAAACTACCGTGCTAAAATGGCGGAGTCCTCACACTAGGTCCTTCTATTCGTCATGGTGCCGGTAATAATATGGAAGTATTTTTTAATGCTCCATTAATATTTTGCTTTCCTGCGTGGAATCTATATATTTAAAACAGTAAGGTGATTTTTGTTACCACGAGATTGAGAGAACGACTTAAGCGATTTACTTCGTAGAGCACTCTAACGAAAGCTCTTGGCCTCTAGATTTGCAGAGTGTCTCTAAAATAAACAAATATACTACGGTATATTTTTAAATTAATATAGAAAATAGCAGAATTCTTGCCCCTCACGCATGCGCACAATCCGCCTGGGCTCATGACAAAATGGCGGTGAGAAGTCCATTAAAATGTATGTTATTTAATAAGCTTCCATGTAATTGAAAACATACATTAACCAAGTTCTGACAGTAAAATATAATAACAGTATGAACGTACACAAATGTACAATATTGATTTTGTGGGATAATGAAATGGATTACTTCCTTCAGACAGCGGCTTTTGAATATAGCAAATGGTTGCGTCTGCTGTTGAACGCACGCGCGAGTAGCTACTTGGTTAAGGCGACTGACTGTGGTTTCAAGGAGCACCGGTTCGATCCCAGCCCTCGCCAATATTTTTTTTTTTTTTACCACTGAAATATTGTTTAATCAAGGCGTATTAGTAAGGTTTTATGTCTGTTATAGATACATATTTCTACATTCCTCTCAATATGTTTTATTTCCGTTTTACCATTGCATTACAGCATGTGATCAAAAGAGCAAACTGTTGTCCTCAATACGCCGTTTGAATATCTGCAATCAGTTCCTGTAACTGACAACAGATGGCAGTATATCGCCCTTATAGTTCCAGTAACTGACAGCAGATAGCAGCACCATTGCATCGATATATTTAAAACACAAGACATGGCGACATTTAACGTGATAGTTAAATATTGTTTTATCAAGGAGTATTAGTAACGTTTTATGTCAGTTAAAGATACATATTTCTACATTCCCTCTCAATACGTTTTATTTCCGTTTTACCATTGCATGACAGCGTGTGATCAAAAGAGCTGTTGTCCTCAATACGCCGTTTGAATATCTGCAATCAGTTCCTGTAACTGACAACAGATGGCAGTATCTCGCCCATATAGTTCCAGTAACTGACAAAAGATGGCAGCACCATTGCATCGATATATTTAAAACACAAGACATGGCGCATTTTCACGTGATGGAGAATTATAAAGGAGGGGAATATTTAAGAAGGGAAATTTTGAAGAACATTAACTGACAGTTGAATGTGTGGGCTATGTTGTTTATGTACCTTAATATTGCAATTTCTTCCCAATGCTTCGGTGGTCAAGTTATTAGCGTCTTAGACTAAAAGTTATAATTATGCATCGTCGATATACTCTTAAATTATTAAAGGAAAAAGTAGTTTTCCAGGCACTCGCGCGAATCCACAATTGCTTTTGCCATGAGAGACACTTGGCAAACATAATTCGTTTGAAGGGCTCCGACATCGTGGTCACTCAGTTCCGTGTACTTTGGTGTGTATGTGTAAAATGTTCTCTCATAACCTGTGTTATTGTGATGGCTGCATTACTGTGTGTATTTGTAATTAAGGTGGGAAATGGCAAGGAGACGGCCAAGACCTTAAGTTAGGAACCATCCCGGTATTTACCTTGAGTGGAAGTGGGAAACCACGGAAAACCACATCCAAGATTGTTGAGGTGGGAATTAAACCTTCCTCTTCTTAGTTATACCTCAAGAGACTGAATGTGCCCCGTTTTTGCCCTCAGACCAGAATTAAATTTCTTGGCAAAGCAGGAAATGTAACCCGTGTCTCCGAGGCGATAGCCAAGAATGGGTGGGCTTCAATGTGTTAATACGATTTTTGACATGCACGGGACATAGAATTCAAAAACTGCCTCCATTAGGGTGACTGCCGAAGTAAGTATTGAGTATAGGCCTATGGTCAATCCAGTAGTTGGCGAAGTGATTCTATGTTCCCCTGCAAAATGTACTGCAATAACCTGTAACAGGTGATGGAAATTGCTTATTTAGAGCAGTTTCGTACTGTTTATAACAAAATGAAGAACGTCATTCTGAGCTGCGTTTTCAAGCTATTGCAAAAAATTTCGCTGGCAGGAACAATTATAAGGAATTTATTTAAAGCGATCAGTCTCATCGCATTCTCCTCACCAACCAACTTGAGTATGAAAGTCTCTGGACGGTCATGTTGAAGTTCATTGTATAAGACAATTGTTTAATGATTATTTGTTTAGAGTACTGAGTCTAACTACGCAGTTGATGTCGGCAATGGAAGTATTATTTGCAATTTAATATTTAGCAGCTCCGTTATTGCAGGACACTATAGTGTTATCGAATATTACGAAGCCACATTTAAAATCCAATATAAATAGGCCATTTCAGAAACAATTCCAGATATTATGCAGTACAGTGTACTGTAAGGTCTTTGACGATCAAATGTAAACATTGTTCTACATTGTATTTCTCTTGCGTAAAATCTACGCGTGGTTACTTTGGTCTTTATTGTTGTGAGGGTAAAATTGATCTGCTGGAATATAAAATATTTGCCAAGCTGCAACAATGTAATGATATTAATTTAAAAGTCATTGAACTTATATCCAGTAGTTCAAACACATACATCAGCGTTAACAGATTGGATACCCTACTGAAGATGAAAGCCAGCTACTTCATTTCCCTATTATTGAATTTTTCAATTCCTTGGAATTAAGTGATTCGCCTCCACATACTCCGAACGTTTGAGCCATAGTTATGCTCCTTAGAAATCTGAACGTTTCCCCAAGAACTCATATATGGTAATATATTAATTGTAAGAAATATGTAAGAAATTGCTTGGATTCGGATATAATAGGTGCAGTAATATTAGGCAGAGAGCTCAAATCCTACGACTTGATTTAACACCTTCCGATAAAACACTTGCAGGTACAGTACATTTTCTTTTAATAGGCAACAATGTCCTATTCGCTCGGCCTTCTTTATCACAATCCATCAAGCTCAAGGAGAACTCTTGAACGTATTGGGTTATTTACCTCATCACGTTTTCAGTCATGACCAGCAATATGTTGCAATGCTGAGAGTGCTATCTTTTGACGCCCTTAAAGTAGCAATAGTGCTAAAAAGTAATCGTACAAAGAATGTAACTTATATAAGAAGCTTCTTCAGTAATTTTGTTTTCCATTGTCCGTCATGTTTTGACGGGTTTCATCTAGTTGAGTTTTAAATTAGTTATGAATACGCCTATTTGACAGTAAAGGGAATTCCTATAGTGGTCTAAGAAAGGCCAGCGCAGTTCCCGTATAAAAACATCGATATATATTACATTGATCACTGCATTACCGCAATGTGGGTTAACCCCCTTAGCGTGTACGGCGCAACGGTGCGCCCACTAGCCTGCTACGTTCACAGCGTGTACGGCGCAAGGGTGCGCCGTCGAATTTGAAACGTCCGCTACGTGGACTTCGTAATAGTAATTTATTTGGTCGTAAGATGGCAGGAAGAGGCAACTTTTGGCTACACTTCGAGCTACTTATTATTGCCAGGAGGTGTCGCATATCTTCACAGTCATTTATTTTTCAGATCTCTGCACACGTGTTCCCGCTTTTGCGGACCGTGAGTTTGCTTGTAAACATGGCAGGTCGTGGCACAGTTATTGATGACAAAGAAATAGCTAATTTGCTCGATATTAGTGCCAACGAAAGTGATTCAGAGTGTGACAGCGATATAGAGGATGAGTTCGCTATAACTTCCAGTGAAGATAGTGACGCTGACGATGTAATTCGTGATAGAACGCCAAGAAATACGAACACATTAGGCGACTGTGATATTGTCCCAGTATTGACGTGCCGCTGACCAGGGATAACCAGGTTATCAATAGTTTAGAATATTATGTTATATGTTGTTCTTATTGTGTGTGTTTTTTGAAACCTTTTGCCAGTGCATTTGGAAATTATAGCGAAATGCATATGACACCGCGCTTACCATTGGGAGTAGGCTAGAAATAATGCACGTTGTGGGTGCAGCCCAGAGTTTCACAATATCACGCTTGAGGGGTTAATATCTGAATAGCCATTGTGCAGAAACATAATACCGGCTTTGCCGACTAGTTACAATGTTTCAAATTAAAGCATATCATAATTTAAATACTGCTACGAAGACTTTTAACATGTGGTTTGTGTTTCAATTAGTTGACACCAGAGTTCGCATGAGCGTTTACCGTTCAGTATGAAAGTGTTGAGCAAAGTTACTCGGGGAGTGGATGCCCAACACTTTTATCCAGAGAATGAAAATCAAGTCTCTTAATAAATCATCAGCAAATATGATACAATGAATATTTTTACACCAAAGAACGACAACTTGAAGATGATTTATTGCAGAAATATCTGTAATAGCGCCTTCAATCCTTGAAGTAATCCGTATGAGATATACATTCCACATGGTACCACTGTCATCTGGATCGCATCCCCCCTGGGTGCTAAAGCTGGCTGCAATCCAGCTGGCAGTGCATCTTACACACTCATTTCAAAACAAAGTCTTTCTTTTCTGAAGTAACGTCTCTTCCAGCACTTAATATCTTCATTTCCTCATAACATGCACTTTCTTTTTTATCAGGAAGTGGAGAGTTACTTCGTGCACAAATTAACAACAACAAAAAAGTCTATGGAAAATTCCACCACCAACCAAAAGAGGAAAAGACACAAGGAGAATCGAATTTACCTCGTGCCGACCTAGGAAGTACGCGGCAGTGTATCCAGGAATCTGAGAGGAACTATTGTTACATTCCACCCCAAGATGTTGACTGAGCAAGTCCTGGAGGATCTCTTGTCGAGCTTGGTCACTTTGTTGCAGGGCAGAAAACTTGCTCTCCTCACCTTCATACTGAGTTGGATCCACTTCCAAGTGAACCTGCCAACAGTTAATGCATATTGAAATGGAAAGACTTAGAAAGTCTGAAATAATCATGCAAAACGATCTGCAATTTCTTATATATAAAAACGGAAATGTATATCTGTCCGACGTTAATGGACTCTGACACCATTTAACCGATTGCATTGACATTTTTCAGGTTTGTAGTGCACATCCCAAGGAAGGTTTTGGCAACAATAATTTTAGATAGCCCTCTCCATTCCTTTCATTTATGCCCTTGGGCACAAATCTACACCGTTTCACCGATCTGAACTGAATTTTACGTACTTACCATTTGTAACAAGACGAGTAACACTATCTACTTGAAAATTCGGACAGCCCTCTCCATTCCCTTCATTTAGGCCCTTTGGCACAAATACTGAATTTACATGCCCCACAAGCTTTATAGTTTTATTTAAGGGCATCATCACGAGGATGGGGACTTACAGCATTGGTGAGGATTCATTATTTTACAGTATGAGCGGAGAAAATGTTATTTTCCTTACTTCCAAGCATACTTTATTTGATTTTTTCTGTTTTTCCGACAGAATCCATACCATCTTTTAGGGTCTTTTTTTTTTTATACAGGTGGTGACACTGTTTGTTCGGAAGTTCTCGATACTGACGTCTATCTATTTAACAGTCTGTTATTCCTTCATGCAAATATTATCTCTTACAGAGACAGAATGCAAGCAAAATAGGACCTCGAGATATGGTGTAGCCATGGTATCGTTCATCAATCTTTATCCTCTTCTTATATAAAAAATAAAAATGGTAATGTATATTTGTCTGACGTTAATGGACTCCGACACCATTTAGCCGATTGCATTGACATTTTGTAGGGTTGTAGTGCACACCAGAAGGAAGGATTTTGGCAACTGTACCATTATATTATTATGATATGCATGATTTATTCCGACTCCTGGATTACCACTCCACATTTCTGAATGTACCCTCTTTATTTTCCCGTTGCCAATAGCAACGATTATTGATGACCTCTTCAGTTGGACGAGAGTCTCCATAACATCTAGACTAGACACCGTCAACTCCTCTATAAGAAGCCTTTTCCTATAGAGTATCAAGATGAAAAGGAAGAAAAAGTAGATTAATTGTTTTTAAAAAGTCATGACCTAATTTTTATCGGCATAATTTCCAATCTTCAAAATTCTAAATTTATTTAAAGAGTATAATATCAACTAAGGTATGGCATCTTGTAGTAAATAAAAGTACATAGTAACAGAGAAGGAACTTGCAACTTCCCACTCCTCTTCTTTAGAGCATTAAACTATCCCTTTCCATTTCTACATCTATATAGGGATTTGCATGGACAAGATCATGTTTATTGACAACTTTCATTTACTGGCTTGTGACATTAACTCTGAGTACTTGGGTGTTATTGTAACGTCTGTACTAGAGTGAATACTTGGTAATTGTAGCTGGGATTGGGGAGGAGACGGCCATGGCCTTACGTCTGGCACCATCCTAGCATAGCCCTGGAGTAGAAGTGGGTAAATCATGAAAAACTGCTTCTACTGTGGCTGGGGTGGAAATTGAATCCACTTTCCAATGCCCTTGATGCTGAAAGAACCCCTTTCCAACCCTGAGATCATTATTATATTTCTTGGCTGAGCCATTGAAGATTAGATACAAATAACATGAAACCAATACAGGTCTAGAGAAGGATACATCAAGCAGCAATTCTCTCAATCAGTGATCACATATTTCATGCTTTGTACGTGCACTTCATACACTTTAATCTTTAAACACTCTTAAATGTTATAAAGCATCAAATCTCCCTTCAGAATTATCCTGTCCATTATTCATGAACAAAAACCACATACAAACCGGTCTCTTTACACCACTGTTATTTCACTTAAATGCATAATTAACAAATGTTTTTGCCAAAATAATTATTTAATTTACCACCTCGTGGTGTAGTGGCTAGCATTCTTGGCCCCTGAGGTTTTAGTTCGATTCACGACTCTGCCAAGAAATGTAATTCTATTCTGAGGGCTGAAACAGGGTACACTCAGCCTCATGAGCCAAAACTGAGAAGAGGTGGGTTTGATTCCCATCTCAGCATTCCTGGGAGTGGTTTTCCATGGTTTCCCACTCTACTCCAGGCAAATGCCCGGTTGGTTCCTAATTTAAGGCCATGACCACCTTCTTCCCAATCCTGATCTGAATTACAAATGCATACACTAATATAACCATCACAATAACACAGGTTATCAGACAAACACTATATACACACACCCATGTACATGGGGATGAATGGCCCCTCAAATGATACAACAATAAAACAGCAATTTATATACATATCCCTCATGATATGACAACAGTGTGACTTTTGCCTGCCAGCCTTCCTAACAGTTGATTGACCTTTATCTGCCTCTGTGCATTAGAAACCATCTCACTACTTATCAATGTTTACAACTTGATCTATTGTTCCCATAAGTATTCTTTTCCCAGATTCATTATTCAAATTATGTGGTCCCGAGACAATTCCTATTCAACCTGGGTTAAATAACCCACATGTATCGTTCCTCGAAGTATCGATTTCCCACATCTCTCATACAGAAATGTTGGTCCCATAAAACCTTAAAACCCCATTAAGCTGCAAAGAAACGGTATATTAAAACTACATGCACAACTTGCGTTATTATGTCCTGTACTATCCTGAGACATGAAGGCCACCTCAATGCACTTAACACAATGTGATGTGAGCAACTTGATGGAAAGAAATACACCATATCAGGAATGCATTCACGATGAACTTAATTTAATGCGGCCCACACTCATTGGTTGAACTAGGCAGAATAAACATGGCTGACACTGGAAAAGATGATGAGACAACATCACATGTTTCTGGTTTAAAAAAAAAAACTTTTCCTAAAATGAAAAAAAAGCCGAGGAAAGTTCGAGGGCTGTATTTTTTTTTTTTTTTTTTCAACGTCCGATGGGCTATATAAAAATAACAGATTGGCATACCAAACTGATTTTATTAGTAAATGTTTGCTTGTTTCGTACTTATGTTTCAACATAATCGTCAAAACAATTGAAACATTTGTCGTATCGTTACATCAGCTTTCCAATGCCCTCTGCAAAGAATTCTGCCGCCACTGAGGTGGGTACGTCCGGACAGTCTCCTCAAGTTTTTCCTTTTTGGCGAGGTGTTGCCGCCCAACCATACCTTCAATTCTCTCAAAAGATGAAAATCATTCACGACCACACTGTGCCAACATTACGATAGACTTTCTCAAAGAATTCAAGTAGGAAGTTTTCGACCATCCTCCGTTTAGTCCAAACCAGTACTGAATAATTTTCATCCAGTTATTCACAAAGCTTAAACTCATTGATATATCCAGAGAGAGAATGATTCCCTCATTATCTTGGTTACAACACTGATAGCACTACGTGGCTGGAAATAATTTTAAAAAATTAATTTAAAAAACGGGTTCGGTAGATAGGTCCATGGCATTTTTATCAGAAGCTCCCGCAGCCAAGCACTAGACAAATTACATGAAATCTCCAGTAAAACGGGACTTGATATTTCCTGTGAAAAAAACACAGTATATGGATACAAAATCAACAGGAAAAATCACCTTGCGAATGCAATATGGCAAAATCTTGCAGGTCACTTCAAATATTTAGGAGAAGCCATCCAACCCACAGGGGAACACAATTTCTAATGCAGAGAGAATAGTAAAACTGCAGAAGGCATACAAGCTGAAATGGAATCATTACAACAAAAGAGCAGTATCTCGTAATGCAAAACTGCGCCATTAAAACACAGTCCACGAACAGCTGGATGTACTGAAGGAAAATATTGAGAAATGGAAATGAAAATCAGTGTAGAGAAAAGTAAGACAATGATAATGACAAGAGGAAAGAAAGAAGGAAAAAGGATTGTTAAAATTGGAGATGCAGATCTGGAAGTAGTAGAGCACTTCAAATATTTAGGAAGTGAATTGATGGAAAATGCAAGATTGGATATGGAGATCAACAAGAGAATACAATGTGGGAGTGTTTTCTATCATCAGGTTTGGAGTTTAATTTGGGATAAAGACAAACCACTGAAGACTAAAAAGTGATGTACAAGACCTATTACTAACCAATAATGACGTATGGGTCTCCCACAAGTCCAACCCCTCCTCCACGTGGTGGGAGACGGGCAACGGCCTGAAGTAGGGGATTGCCTGTAGGGGTGAAGTACAGTGGGGACTTTGTGTGCCCCGGGACCGCTGCGGTAGCTGTGAAGGCTCTATGGGAACCCTGAAAAGTGACGGCTGACGGGGCTCTGGTGAAGCTACGATAGGCCTAGCAAGCCAGTAGTGGATATCATATTTGCTTTTAAAACAGGAACAGGCCTCGGAAAGGACGGATGCACACGACGACGACCCGGATATGCTAATGGACTACGAGTTGGGACATTAAACATACAGACACTGACAGGAAAGGAGGAGGAGATTGTAGATGTGATGGAGAGAACAAAACTGGATATACTGGGCTTGGCAGAAACAAGATGGAAAGGAGAAGGTCGCAGAGAACTGAGGAAAGGGTACCGGTTGTACTGGAGTGGGAACAGTGAAGGAAGGAGCAGCGGAGTAGGAGTAGTTGTGAGAGATGGAATGAAGGAAGAGGTAAAGGGAATAAGTGACAGGATCATGAAGATCAGAGTAACTGTAAAGGGAAGAAGCCTGGAGATAGCCCAGGTATATGCCCCTCAAGTTGGATGTACAGCTCAAGAGAAGGAAGACTTTGAGGAGGAGCTACAACAGCAGTTGAATGGTCAGAGCATCATTGTCATGGGAGATTTGAATGCACATGTAGGAAGTGAAAGGCAAGGATATGAAAATGTATTGGGAGCAGAAGGATGGGGTACCAGGAATGAAGAAGGGAGAAAGTTGCTGGATTTTTGCAAGAGAAACGGTTTAGTGGTAGGCAACTCCTGGTTCCGGAAGAGAGAAACCCACAAGGTAACGTGGTACAGCAGTGATTTAACAAAGAAATCTTTGGTAGATTACATGCTGTACGACTGGGAAATGAAGAGAAGTGTCAGAGATATAAAGGTAATACCATCAGAGGCCTTAGATAGCGACCACAGAATACTTGTAATGAACCTGGGAGTTGTTAAGGATAGCAAGAGGACAGAGTACCAGGAAAGGAGAATCAAAGTATGGAAACTCAAGGAAAAGGAAGTCAAGGAAAAATTCCAGAAGATAATAAGGGAAAGGATGCCAACAGACAATCCTAAAACAGGGGAAGAGGAATGGAATCAATTCAAGAACACAATGGTGGAAGCTGCAGTGGCAGTATGTGGAAGAACAAGCAACAGAAAGCGGTGTAAAGAGACACCATGGTGGAATGAGAGAGTAAAAGAAGCTGTGGGAAGGAAGAACAAGGCTTTCAGAGTGTGGTTCCAGGAAAGAACTGATCTGGCAAGGGAAGATTATAAGATAAAGAAGAAAGAAGCAAACAAGATTGTCGCAGAGGAGAGGAAGAAGTGGATGGTAAAGTGGACAGAGATGATGGAGGAAGACAGCAGAGGAAATAAGAAAGTACTTTATGGGATGGTCAAAAGTAAGAGAAGAGGTCTGCGAGAGGATGTGGTAATGATGGACAAAAACGGAAATGAGGTACACAACAAAGAAACACTCAAGACAGTGTGGAAAGAGTACTTTGAGGATTTGCTGAATCCAAATGGTCATAGGGAGGAAGACAATGTATTGGAAGATGGAGAAGACAACACAGGAATGGAAAAGGACCTGACTTGGAGAGAACTGGAGATGGCTACAGACAAGATGAAAGGAGGAAGGGCACCGGGTGTGGATGAAGTGAGTGTTGAAATGGTGAAGGCAGCAGGGGAGGTTGGGAAACAGTGGCTGTACCGTGTGATGAGGGTGATATGGAAAGAGAAAAAGACCCCAGAAGATTGGAAGAAAGGATTAATTGTCCCAATATTTAAGAAAGGAAGCAGAAAGGAGTGCAGAAATTACAGGGGAGTCACACTCATACCTCACTGTGCCAAGATACATGAAAAGATATTAGAAAGTAGAATACGAGCCAAAGTGGAGAGAAAATTGAGAGAGGAGCAGTATGGATTCAGACCTGGGAGATCAACAGTGGATCTCATATTTTCAGTGAGACAGCTCCAGGAACACCACTACGAATTTGGAGAGGATCTGTTGATGGCCTTCCTGGACATCGAAAAGGCCTATGATAGTGTGTGTAGGGAGAAGGTTTGGAAAGCAATGGAAAACATGGGAGTGGAAAAAGGGACTGTAGGCAGAGTGAAGGAGATGTATTGTGGAAGTGTGAGTTGTGTGAAAGTTGGAGGGGAAAGAACAGACTGGTTCAGACAAATGAGTGGCCTGAAACAGGGTAGTGCACCGTCACCCCTTCTCTTTATTGTGGTTATGAACGAGGTAATGACACGGATAGCAGGAAAGATAGGAGAAGATAAGATGAAAGCAATGGTGTTTGCAGATGATCTCATGGTCTGGGGAAACAAGGAGGAGGAAATTCAGGAGCAACTGAAGGCTTGGGAAGAAACAGTGGGAGAGTACGGATGGAAGTTCAACATCAGTAAATGTGAGATCCTGTTAACGACCAGGAGAAAGGACAGACCAATGAGTGGGATAACACTTGGAGGTGGACAGCTGAAGAAGGTGGAAAGTCTCAAGTACTTGGGAAGTATAGTGGAGGAAAATGGAAGAAATGACAAAGAGATTACGGAACGTGGCAGACAGGCAGAAGCATTTCTGAGAAGCATTAGGAGCTTAGTGTGGAATAAAGATGTCCCACAAAAAAGCAAGGAAGTGTTATACAGAAGCTACTATATCCCGATACTGACCTATGCTTCAGAAACGTGGACAATGAAGAAAAGAGACATAAGCAGAATACAGGCAGGTGAAATTGAAGTTCCTGCGAAGTAGGATCGGAGTAACAAGAAGAGACAGAGTGAGGAATGAAAAGGTCAGGGAAATGGTGAAAGAGGAGCCCTTGCAAGGTAGGATTGAGACATCAAGACTGAGGTGGTATGGACACTTCAAGAGAATGGATGAGAAGAAGATTCCCAAGAGGATACATGAGATGCAGATACAGAAGAAACGACCAAGGGGAAGACCAAGAGATAGATGGCTGAAAGGAGTGGAGGAATGTGTCAAGAAGAGAGGCGAGGACTGGACCAGAGTGACAACGGAGAGGTGGTGGGAAGAAAGGACTAAGTGGCGAGGCTTATGTTCCAAACAGACCCAGCCTGGGACTGGAAACTGTACAAGATGATGATGATGATGATGAATGACGTATGGAGCAGAAACTTAGCCGATGTCGTGGAGAGATGAAAGTAGAATACAGGCAGCCGAAATGAAATTCCTGAGTAGTATGGTACAGAAGACAAGGAGAGAGAGAGTGAGAAATGAAGACATTTGAAAGGAAGTGAATGTACAGAAGCTGAATGATAAGCTGGAGCACGACAGATTGAGATGGTATGGACATGTGAAAAGGATGAATGATGAAAGAATGCCGAAACAAGTGATGGAGAGACAGATGACTGGGAAGAGAGGACGAGGAAGACCTAGTGTACAGTGGATGGATTTGGTGAAGGACAGCTTGAGAGAACGGAACCTGGAGTGGAGTTCAGAGGTTGAGGAAGGATGGTGGACACACAGAGTGAAGTGGAGGGGTGTCATATTTGCTCCGACCCGGCCCAAGCTAGAAAACGGAAATTGATGATGATAATTAACATCTAGGTTATCAGCCTCTTTCCATGGTGGTCGGGGATGGGGTAGGTGCTCCGGGACTTGAAATAAGGTACTATCCTGAAATTTGCCTGGAAGGTGTGTGGAAAATCCCTGAGAAAATAAACCTACAGTCAGGATAGCCCGTCAGCACTGGGATTCAAACCTCTCATTTCCAAACTTGTTGCAACTTTCAACCACAGTCATGGTAAGTGATTTAACACACATGGCTACACTGCGGGCTGAAAGAAGACGAGGAAGACCAGCAAGGAGTAAACATTCATCAAATTGGAGGCTGTACTCAAAGCCTGGTACTAACAAACTTGGGAATCAGGCATTTCTGTGGATGGCAACATCTTGGAAGAAAGCACTCAAGGTTGGTGGAAGGATGGGCTTGGAGAATATTTCCACACATAATGATTTGAACTGCTGCTTCAAGGACTTGTGTATAAAAGAAAACTAAACAGCGAAAGTGATGCAGTTGGCACTGCTGTTATGCAAGTTGTGGATGAAAAATCTGCCAGCACTGCTTATGGGATACAAATCCAGGGATGACAGATAAAATAGGTCTATTATACAACTGCCTTCTGTCATTCGTACAATGGCGGGGAAAAGTGTGATGCATCACATGGCTGTTCATCAGTGCAGCAACAGTGACTGAACAGAGAAACGTGTCCCTGTGCCGATAGGTAAGTCGGCTTATTAAGAAGCTGTCTTTTCGATAATACATTAAAACGTGTTTTATACATTTCAAATTTATGCATTTTTTTACACATTTCTTTTCTGAGATTACGGCAAAGTTCCTTTGCTTTGTTCTCTTTTGGTTATGCTTATTTCACACTTACACATTTTGTTTCTTCAAGTGCCTGAAAAACATATAACTGAAGTTTTACTGTATGTGAATAAGAAAGCTTGATTGACCAGCAACATATCCCTTGAATTTCTTCACAGACTTGGGCTGATAACCTAGATGTTAGGCCCCTTATAACAACAATTATCATCATCATCATCTTCACAGACTGGATGCTTCCATGGGGACTCAGGAGAGGAAAACACTTTTGTTTGTTGACAAGTGTGTATTATTCTGTAGTGTTACATGTTGACAGAACATACCTGAGAGAAAACCACTCGGCCACCTGAGGATCCAACAGTGGCCAGCAACAGTGATGGGGTATGCCACGTCTCCTCTGCCCCCAACACTTGTACTTGAAGAGTGTGGGACTTGTTGTTCACGTCCACAACCTCCACTGAGGATGGAGGTTTGGGAGGAGCTGACATTCTACAATAATACAAGCAAGTTAGCTTCACTTAACAGCAAACACTAAAGAGCAATTATGTCAGCTATGATTATGCTACTAAAATAGATACAAGGGCTGTAAACAAAGTAGTGGCAACATATGCATGGTTTAGTATCTTCTAAGAGTTGTCAGTTGTATTTTCTCCCATGTTCATGAATGTTTTTTAATATGCAGGTAGAGTTCACCCAAATTAGGACGGTTTTATCAGTTACATTGGCTATATTCAATTTAAATAGAATTTAAAGATAGAGTGGCCTCAGATTAGTATGGAGGTTGGTTCCTCAGTTGGGCTGCGACAATGCGGTCATGTAGCCCCATGTACTTTGGGTGAGTGTAGAATCTGTCTGATAACCGGTGTCAATTGTGATGGCTGTATTAGTATATGTTATCTGTTTTTAATTCAAGTAAGGACTGCTAACATTCGATTTTCAAGTAGTTCCAACTTTTGCTACCAAACGCCACCGTCAACGACCAATTAGTTCTGAACTTTGTTACAAGATACCACCGCAGTCAGATCCTGGCGACGAACGTTAGAACCTAAGAGCATTAGTCAAATAGAACGTATAATTTAGCTTCACACAAGTGTAATTAGTGGAAGGATCTTTATCATGCCATAAATCTATGACATGGGACCGCCGACTATACTTCCCCTCCAAAGAAAGGCATACTGAGGGATTTTTAACGCTCTTAAAAAATCCGACTACTTTGGCCGGGCTTGAACCCGCGATCTTGGGCATAGAAGCTCAGCATGCTACCAACTATGCCATGGCTGCCATTTTGACAGATTTTGAAATGTTGAAATGGATTCAGAGATTCTGTTTGCAGATTTGGGATTTTAAAATTTTATTTATCTATATGTTTATTTAATCATCATCAATAGTAACAGCTGCAGTTTCCCGGGTGTTGGTGACGAGCCCCTTCCACCTTCCTCTATCCTTATACAGCTCCTCCTCTTGGATTCTATCCCAATGAAGACCACTTACGTAGATGTCCTTCTTAATCACATCAATCCATCTCCTTGTTGGTCTTCCGACGAGTCTTTTCCCAATCACAACCATTTCGGTGTGCTTTTTAGCAATTCTAGTTCCTTCCATCCACTATACATGATCATACAAACTTAGCTACTTCGCCGTAATTTTTCCAATACACTAAATTTTAAACCTGCTTCCATTCTATTCATATCATTCCTTATCTTGTCCTGTTTTGTTCGTTTATTTAATGAATTATTTAATTTTCCCATGAATATGAATATTTGTGAGATGAGATGAAGTACTCGCAAGAAACACTAGAGATATTGTGGCAAAGCTTATGGAACTTCCGGTCTGCGAGTCTCCATTTGATTTTTATTGACAATGAATTGTCCATTTTCTTTTCTTTGCACAGATGGATTTTTCAAGAGTGTTAGGGGGATGATATGGAATAAAGATGTACCACAAAAATGTAAAGGAATCATCTACAAGACCTACTTTGTGCCAATTTTGACATATGGTTCAGAAACATGAGTGATGAAGGAAAGGGACAAGAATAAAATACAAGCAGTGGAGATGAAGTTCCAGAGGAGTAGGGTAGGAGTAACAAGAATGGACAGAGTAAGGAATGAGAGAGTCAGGGAGATGGTAAGAGAGGAACCATTGCAAAATATTATTCATTTCAGGTTCCGTATTGACAGTAATCATGAAGAATAAAACTTACAATTTTCCGCCTAGTCAATACTATAATTTGTTAAAACATTTCATGGGTACATGTTTCGGGTCCTATTTCTTCTAGACCCTTCTTCAGCCCACAAACTTATAATATGGAGTTCATCAGAGCACAAAAAACATCGATAACACAAATGCACATATATAATAAAAAGTTAAAAACACTGTGACAATATCTGAGAGTCCTAAAATCTAAAAATGGCATGCATAGTTTACGGGCTTCAGGTACATGTTATTTTTGCACTTGTTCTATATCTATATAAAATGTCATTTGACACTGTGAAACGCCGGGCTCATATTTTGACGTCTATAACTGGCGTACTGTAGAAACTTGCTGCATATCTTATACTGTTTTAACATTTCTGTTGGTGTGGCTGAAGATGGGTTGGACGGCAACGGCTACATCTTTTGACAAATTTTTGTTATAAAATTTTTTTTGCATTTGGCAACCTGTCTTTGGCGGATTAAAGTAAACTTCTGTCCCCCCCCCCTTTCTTCCCGCACTCACTCTTCTAAACCCGCTTTGCCCCACTCTCGACTGCCCCCCCCCCCCACCTCCTCGCGCCGAGCAGGTTGTTTACTTTATCATACATGTCAGACACACGCGCTCAGTAGCAGCATGATGCTCACGCTAAGCGGAGCTTGACCTTCACTTGATGTCGCAGGGCTGTTATCGTCTGACTTCGGTAAGTTTTTACGTTTTATTAAAATCATACGACCAATACTTCTTTACTTTTTCAAGTAAGCTGTTTTTATAAGTAATACACATTGTTACTAATTCGCACCGTTTGTCTTCTTCAGGGTCATATGCAACAACACGCCAAATTTTCTCTGTTGTTTTCCGTAAGTTTTTTTTTTTTCTCTAAATCCGTTTTTCGAGCTGTCTTCCGTAGTTGTTTTCTCAGTACTAATTATGGTCACTCATTTCAGATACCGTGTGACAGAAGTTTACTTTAATCCGCCAAAGACAGGTTGCCAAATGCAAAAAAAATTTTATAACAAAAATTTGTCAAAAGATGTAGCCGTTGCCGTCCAACCCATCTTCAGCCACACCAACAGAAATGTTAAAACAGTATAAGATATGCAGCAAGTTTCTACAGTACGCCAGTTATAGACGTCAAAATATGAGCCCGGCGTTTCACAGTGTCAAATGACATTTTATATAGATATAGAACAAGTGCAAAAATAACATGTACCTGAAGCCCGTAAACTATGCATGCCATTTTTAGATTTTAGGACTCTCAGATATTGTCACAGTGTTTTTAACTTTTTATTATATATGTGCATTTGTGTTATCGATGTTTTTTGTGCTCTGATGAACTCCATATTATAAGTTTGTGGGCTGAAGAAGGGTCTAGAAGAAATAGGACCCGAAACATGTACCCATGAAATGTTTTAACAAATTATAGTATTGACTAGGCGGAATATTGTAAGTTTTATTCTTTCTAGGCTACAATGGTATGGACATGTGAGGAGGATGCGAGAGGAGAGGATACCGAAGAAGATGTTTGGAATGGAAATGAAGGGAAAGAGGCCAAGGGGAAGACCAAGGGACAGATGGACAAAAGGAGTTAAGAAGAGTGTGGAGAAAAGAGGAGTGTGCTGGGACACAGTGAAAGACGAGAGATGGTGGATGGACAGGAAACGATGGAGAGGCTTATGTTCCAAGCAGACCCGACCAGCGGTCGGAAACTGCTCAAGATGATGATGATTTTCTTAATTATTTCAAATTGTGGTTTAGTTTTTAGGTGTCCAACCTACACAACTAGAAATAGAGACCGCCTTGTTGCATAGTGGCTAGCACTCTTGCCTGTCACGGCGGAGGCCCAGGTTTGATTCCCAGCTCTGCCAAGAAATTTAATTCAGGTCTGAGGACTGGGACAGGGTACACTCAGCCTCAAGGGGCAAAACTGAGAAGAGGCAGGTTCGTTTCCCACCTCAGCTATCCTGGAAGTTGTTTCCCATGGTTTCCCCAGCAAATGCTGAGATGGTTCCTAAATTAAGGCCACGGCCACCTCCTTCCCAATCCTCATCTGAATTACAAATACACACACTAGTATAGCCATCACAATAACACAAGTTATCAGATAAATTGCATGCACACACAACAAGTACATGGGACTACATGTCGCAAAGCACCTCAATTAATCAACAATAACAAAACACAAGAAATAGAGAGTTGGTGTTCGTGGATATCCCAAAGACAGGTACCTTCTAAAAGAATAGTTTTAAAACTTTGCAACAGACAAGACCCCAACAAATACAATGCCTACAAAGTGTGTGATTTGCACATTTCATAAAACAATCTTCTTACATCTCTCAGACCATAATGGTTTTGAGTTGGAGTCAATATAATAAGTCATAGTTATGTGAAAATATTATAAGCAGTTAACTGTTCATTACATACGTATATTATACATTAACTAGACCCGTTTAAAATACTACAAGACCGTGAAGAAAGGCTCGAGATTGTACAACATTTACCAAAACTCAATTTTTCTTCTTAATATTTATTTAATCATTATCTCTCTCTATGTATACAGTATACAGTATAATCCAAAAGTCATGTACTCATCATCGCAGCTCTGAAACCACTAGGCCTAGAAAGCTGAAATTTTGCATGTTGGTTGCTCTTAGGTTGACAGGGTGTCTACCAACTCATCTTAAAAGAATTCCCTGATTATTCCCTGATTTTTCCAGAATTAATGAGAGAATTCCCTGAGTAAAGAATGCTAAACATTCGCTCGGGAACGGGAAGTATGATGAAATGCACGCTATTTTTGATTGGTTTTAAGCGCTCTCCAGGAACAGGAAGCAAAATGTAATCGAGGAAAGCAAAAGGAAAATAGAATTAAGTTTTATGTTTTCTGTTCTCGGAAATTCCAGGATCCAAGGGAAACAGTTGTGAAAATAAATTTATGTCAATAAGTGAACTTGTTGTCCAGTAAAATAAGCAAGGTCTATTAAGTCATGCTACAGTAAATGCCTCCAATAAAAGGGACAAAGGGAGGTTTAATACACACATCAAGGTGTCACCATATGAGTGGGATCATCTTAGACCAATATTTAATTTGTAAAACCTTTCATTACCATTGAAATCACTAATCTACGTCGCAGGTATGATATTCGGTAGCATAAGTCTGAATATAAGCCTATACAGTAATTTACACATATCCAAGGGACGAAGGGAGGCATATTCCAAGTTCTCACTCAGAATTAGGTCCACCTCGTCATGACAGATGTAATTGAGTAATCATCATCCAAGTCCCACTACAGACCCGGGTGTGGTTTACAAGCCCCCTCCACTCCTTTCGGTCCCTCCATTTTTACTGTTCCATCACTTCTGCCACATCCAACCCAGCTTCTCCAATGTCCTTCAAAATTTGGTCCAATCACCTTCTTCTCGGTCTTCCAACTGGTCTCTTTCCCTTGACTTCACTTTCTAATTCCCTTTTTGCTACTCTTTCCTTACCCATTCTTTTTACATGTCCGAACCAACGTAACCTTGCTTTCTGTATCTTCTGATTTGACGGTTCCATATTTAACTCTTCTCTCATTTCAATATTTTGAATTCTATCCCTTCTTGTCTTTTCAGCTGACGTTCTTAAAAATTTCATTTCTACTGCTTGTATCTTACTATTTTGCCTTTTATTCGTTACCAGTGTTTCCAGTCCATATGTTACAATTGGTATGAAATACTGTTTATATAATATTAATTTCGTCAATTTAGTAATTTTTAAATACATTTAAATGAAGGAAATCATTATCAATGATGTTTCGACAGGCCAGAACACACCATTATCAGTCTAAAATAATTTAACCTAGTCTGTTTGATAATACAAGGCCGAGTTTGAAAGGTGTTACAAACACATTTCCTGGGCGCAATTAAAAACAAAATAGGACATAAGTTCTAGCCTAGCCAAGGAACGTAGGAGCAATAAATATGCATTTAAGGGCACTAGGCATATCCATCACATTACATAAACATCAAACATTTTCCTTGTTCCCGTTCCAGTGGTTAACCAGACCCCCAGCAAGCTTCCCGTTCTCATTCCCGGGCCAATCGTGAACCAGCCTGAACATAACTGGCAGCATCTACAAGGTAAAGATACCAAGTGGACTTCAGATGATCACATTAACAACCTCATAGTGATCATGAGCTAGACAACAGCACAAGTGCTTGAGCTTCCGTTAAGCCTTTTGATCACTACAGTATAAAGTACAAGGTACCCCAAATGAAATATTCGTAAGCAGAGCGAGAGGTTATTTGCCTCGATGCACAAGAGTAGACACAGATCGAATAGCACACGATATAATCGGGGGTAGCACAACCACGTGTTTGAACGACTACGTATTTTAGGGGCTAAATCATATATCAACAGCAGCACAAGAACACCCTGGAAATTATTGCACACCATAAGTTTTCACTATAGATTTAGCACACAATGGCACAAATGTTATATTTTTAGTAAACTTCAAACAGCACACTAAAGCATTAACAGTAGAACTACAGCAGACAATAATCAAAGAATACCGGGATCGAAAAGCCGCGCAAACAGTATTGTCAACCCAAGTCTAACACATGTTGCCCGGGCGCGCGCTAACACTTGACATGACAATACACACGGTAAAACCTCACTTCCTGTACCGAAAGCACTATCGAGACAATATACCTATCTGCGCTTTTGAAGCTTACACTGGGCAAACCGTTAAAAATATCAATATACTATGAGTGTAAGAATTGTTCAGCATGGAAAGTTCTACAAAAAATCCACGAGAGTATATATCTATCTTCAATACATCGCCCACTATAAGTGCTTTTAGATTGGACGGGAGGGGGATTTGAGTTTCATGCACCTCGCCATTCTTAAATTACGTCTGACAAGAATTCGTTGTACATGCTATCTCCATGATAATATAATTAATAGTCCAGTCAGTGATTTCAACCCATCATGCAGAGACGTAAAACGGATATAGGCCTAGGTCGTAGTTCATTAACATCGAAAAAAAAAAGCGCTTGTCACGTAATGCATTCATAACTGTTTCCGGGCGAAGCTAGTATATTATACTCTGTGAGCTGCCAGAATAGGATTGACATTTCTCGTCTCGCCATGTGGTCTGAGAACGAGATTGCCAAACTGTACAAGCCAGAGATAAAGCTGACCAGGTACTGAGGCACGTGGGCGGTAATATTGCAACGCAGAGTATTATGACATCAACTATACGAACATGGATTGGTCAAGAGGCAGAGCGGTGATGACTGACGTGGAATTTCCGCTGAAATGTCAATCCTATTCAGGCAGCTCACATAGTATATTTATAAACAATACTAAATTTAAAATATTTTGTCGCCAAAGTTGCTACATCTACCGAAAAAATCGCTAAATTGGCAATACTGATCGCAACGAACAAAATGCTCAAGGCCCAATAAAATGGCGTAGTTGGCTCCTGCGCAGAAAGCGAACGGAAAAGTTGCCACATCATACGTTCAGTTGACCTTGAGAAGGCACTGCTCATTGGCTGAGCACTGTCATCAGGGTGTCTACTGTAAGGATGAAGTAAAAATTAGTTTCTTTTTAGTTACCTTTTAGTCAATTTTAGATACCTTTGAATTCAAGATACGTCTGTGGTGTGCAAGCAAAGAGGCTCATCACGCGGTGAAGATAAACAACAATGAACTGTGATTAAAGCTGTAAATAAAATAAATAATAAAAAAATACTAGATATTAATTATCAAATTAGTTGTTTCAGTTAATATGTCGTCTTGTGCACAATACGTTGTTTTAATATCAAGAGGTTGCTCTGCTCTTTACAGTTTGGCGAGATTTCCTTTGTCCCCGCGGTAGATCACGAAGAATTGTATGCGACGTTACGTGATCGTCACCGAATTCTGACTGCAGTCAAGTACGGAGAAATATCGAGATGTTACACAATCGGCGCTGGTCTCAGCCGTTTGACGAGATTCCCGCAGTTTTCACGATAGAACACGGAGAAAAATCGCGATTTAGATAAACGGTGTCACGTTTGGTCATTCGCCGAGATTTCCATTGTCCTTGAGGTCGGGCACGAGAAAATATAGCATTATTCCGCAATCGGCGCCAAGAATCCAGTTGTCCTAGTCATTGAAGGTGGAGAAATATCGCGATGTAACGCAATAGCTGCCGCTCTCGGCCGTTTTACGAGATTCACGTTGTCCTCGCAATATTATGCAATCGGCTCTGCATCCAGCCGTTCAACGATTGGCTGCCTATCTGCCCTGACAGAATGGTGGAGGCAAGCTCAAGGTTAGGTATGGTTAAAATTCACGAGTAGTAATGGACATGTTGTATGGTCGGCGCCGTGATTCCCGCTGTCCCTATGCTGTGGTTGGGAGTTCATAAGTTCAGGGTGGATCACGGGGGAAAATTAGTATCGCGATGCAGCGTAGGCAGTCATTTCTAAGTGGGTTGATGCACTTCTCGCTCCCCGTACGCTTTTAAGTATACGGTCATGGTAAAAGTGGCGAGTAGGTTTCGGAATGTTTCGTGATGGGTGCCCAATCATCTTTGACAGGATTCCCGCAGTCCTCGTGGTCACAAGTTCACGATAGGAGACGGGATTTATCATTTTACGAAACTGACGTCTATCTCGGTCCGTTTGACGAGATTCGCGCAGGCAAGTCATGATGTCAGCCATTCATCTTGAGGATGTGATTTAGAGGATGAACGTTCGAAGTAGGTACCGTATCGAATATTACGAATTATTCTGAGAGCATTGCACGAATAATACAAGAGGGCACATTCTCTTTCGAATGCGAATCACGAATTATACAAGTTATCGAAATAACCAGTTAGATTATATATCCGATGGAACCAAAGTTCGAAGGAAAAATCGACATATAACTGAATTTCGAATTAACCATACCGGATGTCGCAAATTTACGAGACAGATTTTTAAAATACCGGTAGGTTATTATGTATTTCGAAGCTATTTCGTATTTTTTGTTTCGAAACGGTGACATTTCGCAAGATAGCAACATTAAATTATTTCACGTTATTTTTGGACTTCAATTTGACTCAAAATTTAGAGGCCAATAACTGAAATGAGAGGTTTCTGTTTAGTTTCGGAAGTTTTCGCGAATAAACGTCTCGAGAAAAGTCAGGTTTCCTAAGAACACAAAAATATTTCACACAAAACTAGAAAGTATCCTTGATGCCGAAAATATACGCTGAATTGATGTAGCCTATACCACACAAGGTATCCACAGTATGCATTTCCTCTAGCTCAGGCACGGCGAAGTATAGCTTATGCAATCGGCGCCGCTTGCGTGAAACTCGCTCCATCGCAATCTCTGAGCCTAGCGGCGCGAGTTTAAATGATTCAACCCGCCTACAGAAAATTTTCGTTACCCGTTTCTAAAATTCGTTGCTTTTTCGTCACTTTCGTTACCCGTTTGTAAAATTCGTTACTTTCGTTACCGGTAACGAGCGATCACTTCCCGCGAAATTCGAAAGTATTGCTTCCACTTTTACGGGATATAGACAAATGGAGAAAAATTCCTGATTAACAAAGAAATTCCCTGATTTTTCCCTGATTATTCCAGAAATTCATAATTCCCTGAGAATTCCCGGTCTTCCCGGTTTTCCCGGGTCGTAGACACCCTGGTTGAAAGTGCACACTAAGACCTAAGTGAGTCTATTCGGCTCTTTGGCACTCGAGCATAGACAAAAGGTACAAAGACCAGACATAGCTCATTTTACGCCCCCATATACGAAAAACGATACTCAGTAGGTCCCAAAATGATCCTGAAACACATATTTAAGGGCCCTAAAACCTACACTTTTCGAGATATTTCAAAAATGCTATCCTCTCTCTGGCAAACAGATCAACGAATGGCCAAACGTAACCATGGCAACAGCAGCTCGACCTTATATTTCTCCCTGCACAGATGCGTGTCACTCCATTTATTACCTAAAATATGATACGAACAGCATGAATCTTAGTGTTCAAGCCTCCTCAAAGTGCCATACATGTCAACCTCTAAAAAACCTATAAAAATTACAATACAGTATACCCCCGATTTTGCGTGACCTCGATTTAGCGTAAACCCGCATTTAACGGAAGAAATTTCAAGTCCCGAAAATGATTCCATAAGTGCAATGCAATTTTATATTCGATTTAACACAATTCGCATTACGGCAAAACCCGCATTTAGCGTTAGGAAATTTTTTAATTCTCAAGTATTTATTTCTATTCGTTATAGTAAAGCAACATTAAGAACCTATTAAAAAGACGTCATAAGCTCGTTAAGGATGATTCAAGGCAGAAAAGGAATTTAGAGCGCAGACGCTTAGCGATCGATACGATCGATAATCTTCCATATCGATTCCTCGCTACATGCACGAGCGAGCTCGAACTCAGCCGACCGCGGCTGAAGACTAACAATGTACAGCATGCTAACACTCAGGCCGCATTGCATGCTTGCACGCGGCCGAGCTCTGACGCGACGCAATGCGTAAAGACTAAATCATTGAGATTCGAGAAGATTGAACAGTGTTTCTCTGCGATGTAACAGTAGGCCTACTTGTGCAATCTTCGAAACTTACGAGCATGTTGGCGCGAGTGGTATAGCACAGATTTCCTTTATCTTCGAAGCCCAAACAATACGAGAGGTCCCGGTAGAAAAATACCACTACTATGCTCGTACAAAAGCAAGCGCTTACCAACTTCCGTAACGATGATATTTCGAACGGGCAAGTTAGATGTCGATAAAGACGATTATGATTTAAGACATGAAAGCAAAGAAGAAACAGCACGGAATTTGACTGTTGGTTAGGAAAACGGAGATCCAGTTGATATCGATGCGGGAGTGATGCAACCGAAATCCCGAAAGTTTCCCACAGTCAAGCTAGTGCCTCTAGTCACACTTATCTCTTATATAGAAAAACGAAATGAATTTTCGTTCTCTTATAATGTTTTCTTCTGAAATGTGCAATCGAAAATTAGAATAAAAGAACTAAGAAACGAAACGTGATGACTGTGTTTTTTGGTAAATATTAATGTAGGCATAATCCACATAGGCCTACCTCTAGCCTAGCATGACTTATAGGACACTACAATCAAGTGTTATAATTATTATTTTGCGTGTTCAAGCCTATTTCAATATTTTAACCAATAGTTTTGTTTTTACTAGGCTTAACAAAAATAACTGCAGATAATTCGGGGAAGTTCATGCATTAATTACCGCGAATTAATGAGAGTGCACTGTATGTGGAGAGAGTGCTGCAGTTATTGATGAATCCTATCGAAACCTCGATTTAAGGTAAACCCCCATTTAAGGTTAAAAAATACCGGTCCCTAGAAAAACGTTAAATAGGGGTTCTACTGTATATCTATATGTATAAAGATACCATTCATAATGTCCCAGCACAAACCCCTTCATATAGAAGTATGAAATTTGGTATGTACATTCTTCCCATGATGGAAGCACCAACTTAGAACGGACATTTGGAAATTCGCTCTTTAAGATGGCTTTCTCTATGAGAGCCCTTATCTCATGTCACTTTAGTTGATAAAGTAAAAAGTACTTTATAATGCTAGGTTGAGGTTTTAATTTTTAATCTTCATTAATTGGGGTTTCTATTACAGCAGTTGTGACTTCATTGTTTTGTTTGTTCGTTTCTTTAGGCAGTAGCGTTTTATTGACTAAGGTGTATAATTCTATTGGCATTCTTTGATACTGGAAATCAGCCAAGAGCTTCCAGATGTTGAAATTTGTTGTATGAATATTGTTCGATCCAATATTTGCAATCATGTTGAAACGGTTTTACTGGCCCTCACTGTTGGGGTGTACAAATGTAATGTTTACTCTGACTAAGATACGTTGTGTTAATGGGCGCCAAGACCTCAACGCTATGTTGAAATCTAAATTTATATTTAACAACACCTAGCTCTGGTAGTACACCTTCAAGAATCTTTACACTCAGATCGTGGTATGATTTGATCATTAACCCAACTAACAATTGTATCAGGAGAAGGAATTTGGTCTATATCTAATGCTACCTACTGAAAGCAAAGATTGCATGGTTAAAAGAAATGAATTTATTATATAAAACAAGTATGGCAAAATTAATAATAATAATATATTTTAAATTTAAAATGGAGCGTTGCGATTTGAATATTACCGCTAGAGAATTACGTGAAAACTGAGTAGGATGAATTACTGATTTTACTATTATTCCCAAGCTATGAAGTTACTGAAATACTGAATATGAAACAAAGAAACGAGAGATTATGTAGTTCTGAGTCATTCGCGCTTACCATTGGAAATTGCCGTAGCATTTCCCTCGTACTGGATGTTGAAGAGAGCTTCCCACAGCCTCCTGGACGTCGTCATCATCTTCGTTAGTTGAAGAAATATTTGTAGAAATGTTATATTATGGTCCGGTCACACCAGAACCAACACTCGAGCAACCACAACGGTCAAGTTTTACAAAGATAATCGCCCTGCCTCCTCGGTGCGCAAACCATATATGCACTCCTAGCCTCCCCTCTCTGGTGCCGTCTTCTTCTCGCCCGCTCTCCACTGATTGGCTGAGCCACCACGCGATCCTCCCCACCTCAGGGTCATTACACTCGGCGCGACGATGATGTCGATTACTGGTCCAGGTCATTTCGCCTTTTCTTGAAGCAGCAACCCCGCTTGCGTCATGCTTCTCGACAAGAATAAGCCTGTAGCCAAATTCCCAGTGACTCATCTCTCTCACAAGACCCTAAATGACAAAACTCCGTAAAATTCCGTAATCATATAATTTTCGGCGATAATGTTGTTCGTAATAATTCGCTTGATAGTGTTTTCTATTACGTTGAAAACCTATCTGTATACTTATAATCTTATAAAAAAATGCTCCCAAAAAAAATACCTTAATAATAATAATAAGTTACATGAAAACTTCTGTTGGCTGAACAATTTGCCGCATAAATAAAAATTACATGGCTTCCTACTGACTTATGTCAGTGGCGTAAAATACCCTCGAAAAACACGTTACAATGTTATTGTTAGTCATAAGTAGGGACACTCAAATTTCGCGACTCGCGAAATTCGCGAATTTTTCAAAAGTGTTAAATATGATGGGAGAAAGGCTTATAGGACATGTGTTACGAATTTAAATGTAATTTGGAACACTATATATTCGCGAAATTTTGACATTTCGGCTCCATATACGAATTTTTAGGTTTACTCGCGAAATTTATCGCAACTAGAGAAATACCGTATTTCCTCGCATAATCGTCGCTACCGCGTAATCGTCGCACCCCAATTTTCAAACACTAAAATAGGTTTATAAAATGTCATCGCATAATCGTCGCATAGCGTATTCGTATTTGTGCGCCAGTCAGTTGCACATGCTGCCGCGACTTTGTCAGAAGAAAAATATGTCGTCTCTATGCTTGCGGGCTATGAACTGTGACGCGAGCGGCAAGCTTCGTCACTTAGCACATTCCGCGAGCGTATAATCTGGCGTGATCTTGTCAGGAGAAAGTAATCTCGTCTATTTGCCTGCGGGCTATGAACTGTGACGCGAGCGGCCAGCGCACATTCCGCGAGCTTATAGGCCTAATCTGTCGTGATCTTGTCAGCAGAAAGTAATCTTGTCTTTATGCCTGCTGGCTATGAACTGTGATGCGAACGGCCAGCGCATATTCCGCGAGCTTATAGGCCTAATCTGGCGTGATCTTGTCAGCAGAAAGGAATCTCGTCTTTATGCTTGCGGGCTATGAACCGCGACGCGAACGGAAAGCGCACATTCAAAGAGCTTATAGGCCTAATCTGGCGTGATCTTGTCAGCAGAAAGTAATCTCGTCTTTGTGCCTGCGGGCTATGAACCGTGACGCGAACGGAAAGCGCACAATCCACGAGCTTATAGGCCTAATCTGGCGTGATCTTGTCAGCAGAAAGTAATCTCGTCTTTATGCCTTGGGGCTATGAACTGTGACGCGAACGGCCAGCGCACAATCCGCGAACTTATAGGCCTAATCTGGCGTAATCTTGTCAGCAGAGAGTAATCTCGTCTTTATGCCTGCTGGCTATGAACTGTGACGCGAACGGCCAGCGCACATTCCGCGAGCTTATCGGCCTAATCTGGCGTGATCTTGTCAGCAGAAAGGAATCTCGTCTTTATGCTTGCGGGCTATGAACCGCGACGCGAACGGTCAGCGCACATTCCGCGAGCTTATAGGCCTAATCTGGCGTGATCTTGTCGGCAGAAAGGAATCTCGTCTTTATGCCTTGGGGCTATGAACTGTGACGCGAACGGCCAGCGCACAACCCGCGAACTTATAGGCCTAATCTGGCGTGATCTTGTCAGCAGAAAGTAATCTCGTCTTTATGCCTGCTGGCTATGAACTGTGACGCGAACGGCCAGCGCACATTCCGCGAGCTTATCGGCCTAATCTGGCGTGATCTTGTCAGCAGAAAGGAATCTCGACTTAATGCTTGCGGGCTATGAACCGCGACGCGAACGGCCAGCGCACATTCCGCGAGCTTATAGGCCTAATCTGGCGTGATCTTGTCAGCAGAAAGTAATCTCGTCTTTATGCCTGCGGGCTATGAACCGCGACGCGAACGGAAAGCGCACATTCCACGAGCTTATAGGCCTAATCTGGCGTGATCTTGTCAGCAGAAAATATTCTCGTCTTTATGCCTTGGGGCTATGAACTGTGACGCGAACGGCCAGCGCACAATCCGCGAACTTAAAGGCTAATCTGGCGTGATATTGTCAGCAGAAAGTAATCTCGTCTTTATGCCTGCTGGCTATGAACTGTGACGCGAACGGCCAGCGCACATTCCACGAGCTTATCGGCCTAATCTGGCGTGATCTTGTCAGCAGAAAGGAATCTCGTCTTTATGCTTGAGGACTATGAACCGCGACGCGAACGGACAGCGCACATTCCGCGAGCTTATAGGCCTAATCTGGCGTGATCTTGTTAGGAGAAAGTGTTCTCGTATTTATGCCTGCGGGCTATGAACCGCGACGCGAACGGACAGCGCACATTCCACGAGCTTATAGGCCTAATCTGGCGTGATCTTGTCAGCAGAAAGTAATCTTGTCTTTATGCCTGCGGGCTATGAACTGTTACATGAGCGGCCAGCGCACATTCCGCGAGTTTATAGGCCTAATCTGGCGTGATCTTGTCAGCAGAAAGTAATCTCGTCTTTATGCCTGCGGGCTATGAACTGAGACGCGAACGGCCAGTTTCGTAATTTAGCATATTCCGCGAGCTTATAGGCCTAATCTGGCGTGATCTTGTCAGCAGAATGTAATCTCGTGTTTATGTCTGCGGGCTATGACACGGGACGCGAACGGACAGCGCACATTCCGCGAGCTTATAGGCCTTATCTGGCGTGATCTTGTGGCTCGGACTGGAGACAAATTCCAAACCAATTGCTGCAGAAGTGTATCCCAAACTTCAGAATTTGAAGAAGCATTTACAAGTGGTTGCTGCAGGAATGTTCAGCAACAAAGTCCAGGAAGAGCTGGATGCCCTGAAAGGTAATCTTAGGGGCAGAGCGATGGAGGAAATGAAGATGTCGGGCCATATGCATACGAAGTTGGACTACCTGATGTTGGGGGACCCAGCCCGTACATTTTTGGAGCCAGTGTCTGAGCTCTTCTACGGGCAGAATATCTTGTCGCAGTCTACAGCAAGAGACAAACTGTAGGCCCTATTCAGCAAAATACCGTCACTGAAGGGTATTCCCGTTGATGAAGGAGTGCTCGCATATAGGGATCTTCAGGATATTCTGAAGAAGAATGCAGAAATAGTGGTGGAAGATGCCTTTCAGGCAATGCGTGGTGATCATCAACCCTTTGTTGATGGTGCATTAAGGGCACTGTGGGTTCCAGTGTCAAATATAAATTGTGAAAGATTCTTTTCAAACTTTTCTTGTGTGTTGACAGATTTCAGAACTAATCTAACAATGACAAATTTGGAATTGCTGTCATCCTACATTATGAATGTAAAGCATGAAAGGAAGCAGGGAGGTAAAGTTTGTAAATATCTTTTTTGTCTTTAATGTTTGCGATTTCAGTCTTTTGTACCGATAATTTTCAAGTTACAATATAAATATTTTAAAGTACTGACTGCCTTTCTATTTCCCTAAGATCCGTATTATCTAAGAATTTGTCTTTTCTACCCTAGAATTTTTGTTTCCTACTCAAGAATTTTAATTACCTACCCAAGAATTTTCCCTCGTTACTAAATAATTTTTTCTCTTTTTACTCAAGAATTCAGCACCATTTCATTCAAGAAATTAGAGTGTCCCTAGTCATAAGTCATATATTTTGAAGACATTATGACTCACCATTTCTCATCACTAGGGCCTGGATGTTGATGACATGTCATCTTTTTACTGAGCTGTCTAAAACAATGCTGAAGTTCATAGAAACTCCAGACGGGCCATCCCGTCTTCAAATATGTAATTTTTATTTTGCATCTTTTTGCATTTTTTGCTATTTTTCCTTTTTAAGAGCATTTTTTTAAGTTTGGTAGATTTTTTTGGTCTTATTTGAGATACATCACCCTTATAAGGCCATTTTATCCAATTTAGTCATGTCACAGCTTTATATGAGGGAGTTACGTCTCTCCAAGTTAAGAAGAAGCTAGTAGCTGATACAAGATAATTTAAAATATTGAAATATTGATTCCATTTCCTTAATCAAACGGGTGGAAACTAGTCTTAGCAACAATTATGGCGAAATTGCTGCGGGTATTGCATCAAAACTGGACAAAAACACCAGGTATAAAACATTATGCAAAATCTCAGACTTTCTTTCTGGTGAAAACTACTAATAATAATAATATCGTATGGCCTCGAGTGCCTGGTGCAAGCTTTGTTAATTGACACCCAGAGGGTAGCTTGCATGTCGAATTTCATCATTCCTTTGAACGCTACGAAAGTCAAGGAGGTTAGATATCTAAACTCCTTGACACTACAGCGCTTTCAAGTAGAGAATGGAGGAACTTCGTGTTGGCCGAAAATCCCGAGATTAATTTTGCCATTGAACACGGCCTACTGAATTCAAATGGGTTCTTTAACATGCCAACAACGTATGACAAGAGTGTCGTGATTTTTGTCGCCTTCAAAAATCACTTACTACGACCAGGGGCGAACCTGCAATCTTGGGGTTGGTAGTCCGACATTATAACCACTCACCCACCGTGGCAAGCTGTGAAAACTACTGCATGGATGGGATTGAGGAGGATTTAGAGGATGACCTTCCTCACTTTAAGTACGCTCTGATCACATCAGTTGATGTTGAACGCAGCTTTTCAAGATATAAAAACTTGTTGGCTGATAACTGCAGATCATTTACATTTGACAACATCAATGCAGTGCAACTCAGACTAAAGTGAACATAAACCTTTTGTTAAGTGCTAGAAATCTATTTTGATTGACTTTTCAGTTTGAGCTTAAGATGCCATTTTTTAAATACAGTAAAACTCTGTTAAGAAGTTTTTCAAGGGACCATTAAAAAAAAACTTCTTAACAGGGAAACTTCTTAAAAGGGTAGTGGCCTGAAATGCATGTGAAACGCACACATTTTTGTTGTTTGTGAAGGATCCTATAATATACTGTACATTGGCCTATATAAAAGCCAGAAAAAGAGAAGCCCCAATATTAAAATCTGACTATCAGACCAGAGATTAAGAGAAATTAATTGGCATAATCCTCACAATTCACATTAATAGAATTAATTTCAATAACTGTTTGAGCACACACCATATATTCCAGCAAACTACAATTATAGACACATTTTAGAATGTAAATAAACAACAACTAAGACTGAATTGAAAACACTTTTTTGACCTTTTTTTCTCCCTTCAGAACCAAAGATTTATCCGGAACAACCTGATAAAAAAGTCCGAATTCGTCAACATTGAAAACGTTACAATGTTTGTAATTACTGAATTTTGCCGGCAGCAGTGTTTACTTCCACGCTTCCGTTTCCTCTGTACTTACACTCGCAGCTTCACCACTAATAGTCTTGTAAACTATGCCAGCCCGATTTTTAAAGCGATCCAGCCACCGATTCGACGCAGTAAAAGGCACTTGTAATCGACACGCGATTTCTTCGGCTTTCTCCTTCACGATAATCCCGCTGAAGGGAATGTTTAAACTTTGCTGCTGTTTAAACCACACGAGCAGAGCTTGTTCAACGTCTTGGTATTTCGCGCTTTAAATCTTCTTGCAGCTTGCCGAAGTATTCCCGGCAGAAGCCAAGATCCCTTCTTTCTTTGCTATGATGCCGTTCAAAGTAGACGGCGGCATTCCGAGCTCCTTCGCAAGAGCAACACGTGAAAGAGTAGAAGACTCTACTTTTCTTATAAAGTCCACTTTATCTTTAATAGAAAGTGCCTTTCTTTTGATGCCTTTCATCTGAGAACCATTCATTTTCACAATGATTTGAAAACTTTACTTCACTGACGACGCAATTCTCGTAATCTCAATAATGTTATGCTACGTCTGTCAATGCTTGGCTAACAAGTTAGATCACACAGAACAGCGATAAAAGCCACGAACAAAGAATATAGGAGGCCACAAATGAAAGCATGATGCTGTATATTGTAGTCTGTCTTGGGCGGGTGTCGTCATAGCGTGACGTCATTCAGCCTTGAAATGCTCGCCTGGTCAGTGACCCGCGAACACTCGGAACGGCTGTATTCTTTCATTCGGAACACCGGGCCCGGTCAGAGACCCGCGAACACTCGGAACTCTTGTATTCTTTCATTCGGAACACCGGATGTATCTTCCGCAGAGATTGGCGAGTTTTGATTCTAAGTCAGTTGTCTCTCAGTGAACGTCTTATGCTCTAAGGGAATACAAAATCTGAACTATTTAACCGGGAAAACCTCTTATGCACAAACACTATATACGGGAAAAATATACATGTATCTTATGGGACGAATCACGGGACCGAGAATATCGGACGTCTTAAGCGGAAAAACGTTTTATGCGGGAACTTCTTAACAGAGTTTTACTGTATTGGTGAGTTTATTATTATAAGATCATTTTCTCCATTTTATAGTGCATTTTTCGAATTATTAGGTCATTTATTACAGTCATTTTTCAAAATTTTAGGGGAATTTTTTTAAACTTTTTTACGGCATCAACATTCGGGCCTTACTCATCACCATCCTTGCAAACTGACAGTGATGAAATCACCACAGTGCAGCAGCTTTCAGAAGGAGAAATTGAACAAGTTGAAAGTTTTAAATGCCTTGGAAGTTGGGTTGTACAAGACATGGTATGCTCAGAAATAAAAACAAGGATTGCATTAGCTAAAGAAGCCTTTAATAAGAACAGAAAATTACGAGTACTTTGTGAAGCAATGAATATTGATTTAAGAAAGGGATTAGTTAAGTGTTATGATTGGAGTGTGGCAATATATGGAGCCGAAACCAGAACCCTTAGAAAAGAAGATGAGAGAAGAATAGAGGCTCTAGAAATGTGGATTTGGAGGTGGATGGAGGGTATAAGTTGGGAAGAAATGAAGAGGTTTTGCAGAAAATAGGAGAAGAATGAATGTACGAAAAAGAAAAATGAACTGGATTGGTCATTGCATAAAAAGAAATAGTTTGGTGACATGAGTGGTAAAATCAGAAGAGAAAGAAGAAGGTTTCAGCTGATTGATAACATAAAGATTGATAAATCTTATGACCTAATGAAACATTGTGCAGGCTGGATATGATGGAGAGAAAGACCATGAGTAAACCATTAGGCTGATAAAATTAACTGAAATGAAACAACTACAGTAGAACGTCCTTTATCCGGACTAATTGGGACCGAAAGTGTTCCGTATAATGATTTTTCCGGATAATCAAACATGCGTTTACTTCATAGAAAAAAAAACATGCACAGTACATAATGGCGATCACCACAAAACTTCTTATTTAGCAGCAACGCTTTCTCACATAACAAAGATCCAGAAATGGGATTGCCCTTACTTCTTGTCTGAATAAACCGTAAGTACCAGCAGCTTCTTCCAATTTTTCATCCGTAGCTGATCTCATGGTTTTTCTCTTTTTAGACCCTTCATCACTATCTAACTTCGATGCATTATTTCACCTTTTCGGTTCTTCACATCATAAATTGTGGATTTTACAACACTGTAAGTCTTCATTAGACACTCCACACTCTCACCTTTATCCAGTTTATTAATGATCCACACCTTCTTCTCAATCGATAAAACATTGCGATTTCGTGTTTCCATTTTCCCACTCGTAGAAGCCATTTCCACAACGTAATACAGTACAGTACGCACACCCACATACTGTATAATACGTTGAGACATCATAAACAAACGATAAGAGACAACAGAGACAACAATAATTGAAAACGAGAACCGACTCACTACTTTAGGCAGCGCGCACTTCCTCATAACAGGAAGCGCACGCTGCTCCGCTTTATTTTTTATTTTATTTTTTTGCTCATCCGGATAATTGACGTTCCGGTTGTTTGACGTCCGGATAAACGACGTTCTACTGTAGTTTCAGTGTTGTGTGACAGCTTCATCAGGGAACCTCATGGGCACAAAACTGTTTGTAAGTTATCCACAGAATATTTCTCCGTACCTGCCACCGTTATTCGGCACATCGTCAGCCTCCCTGCTGCCAAAGCGAGATCGTGCTGGAGATGATTGGTAGCAGAAGATGTGGTGCATCATACGGACCTGGCGCCAGCGCCCATACGAAAAGCGCACTAGCTCTCGTTCTCGCACCTCAGCCGTCCGGAAGGTGGGGAGCACCAGATGGAGGAAGTCCGAGCAGAGGCACAACATGCGCCCACCTCCCAGCAAGTAACTCATGAAGAGCGGTGCCACATCATCAGGTACAGAGCCGTTCACTACAAGCAGGATAGTATTGTCTGCCCACGGGGATGAAAGCAGTTGTGCCTTGGTCACAGGGTAAATCGTATACCTGAAGACAAGCAAGTGTAGATATTACAAGAATGTGAAAACATAGGTATTCCTATATGCCAAAGTATGTATAGTGCAATGAGATCAGTGCTTCCTGTTTGCCCTGGCAGCAATAATGTTGTACCATAAACTAATAGAAAGGGGAAAATGCATTAAATGTGAAGGAAAAACATGTAAATTGAAGTACACTAATGGGGTTCATAATAAATTGCATTTAAGCAGTGCATAATGTAAAAGGACAAGACACTATAATAACATAGGTTATCAGACAAATAAATACATATACACATCAGAGTATATGGGGCTAATGACCTTCAAGTCCAATCCTCTAAATGAAACAACAGATGACAAGACAGATAAGCAGCAACAGTCATAATTTAAAGCTGCTCACTGAGATTTGTCTCCTACATGCTTCAGAATATGCTAAATGGAACTCCGGAGAAAAATATACAGTATGAACTCTACAGCAGTGGTGGAATAGTTGGTAGCATACCTAATTTCGCAGGACATTGAAACGGAGTGGTCAGGATACAGGGATGCAGTACTAGAAGTAGCAAAGGCATGTCTTGGGACAACAGTGTGTGAAGACAGTAAAAAGCACACATCCTGGTGGAATGACATAGTGAAGTCAGCTTATAAAAGTAAAGTCTTACAAAGAATGGCACTAAAAAAGAAATCCGGCAGACAGGGAGCTTTATGTAGTGGACAGAAACAGAACCAAACAAATAATAGTAGAGTTCAAAAGGTAATCATGGGAGGAATGAGTAGTGTTTTGGATAATTCAGGGGAAACTCATTGTAGATGCCAAGAAAACACTGGAAAGATGGCAAGAATACTTAGAAAAATTGCTGAACATATATGGAAGCTTCTCTGGTAATGTGGGTGATTTTGTGATTATGCAGGAGAATGAGAATGGGAACGGGATAACAGTTGAGGAAGTATAAAGGGTGGCAAATAAACTTACAGTATTACAAAGCGGCAGGGATAGATGAAATTCGGCCAGAAAAGTAGTGAAAAAGCAGAGAAATGGTTGCAGAGCACAATCAAATCATAATGGCATTTAGGAAAGTTACTGGACAAAAGCTGTAACCGCCCCAATTTATAAGAAAGGTAAAAGGAAAGATTGCAACAATTACAAAAGTATTCCTTTGATAAGTGTCTTGGGCAAAGTATACTCACCAGTGTAGAAAAGAAAGTTCAACCATTGGCCGAGAATAAGATGGATGGAAACAATAAATATTTATTGCAGCCAAGTGGCCATAATGGACAGTTACAAGGTGTGCTTACAAATGATTATTACAGGTAGACTAATCTTTACTGTATTCAACTATGCTCTTTGTCTGTTTGCTGCATGATGTTATGTGGTATTTGTCGCAGGGGTTATTGCACAGAGAACATATGCATTCTTCATTCGGTTCATGGTATTTAACATTTCTACAAGTCTTGTGGTGGAAACCGTGGATGGAGAGTCTTGTTATCACATGTCTCATCTCCTGGTTCACGTTTGTCCATCTTCTGTCCACCATTGCTTCTGTTGCGTAGAATTCGAGCGGGATTTCGTTCTGCTTCTGATGTCTTATCTCGAGGAGTTTCTTCATATGCTTGGTAGATGGCAGGTGTAGTCTTAATCTGAGATCTTCGATGTAGTATGTTTCTTTTGTTAGGACATATGCCAGCCTGAACGGGGATGTTCTTGCAATTCCTAGCACCCTTTTCAGGAAAGAAGCCTTTTTTTTTTCTAATTGTGGTCTTTCTTGGTTAGCCTTTCCCATATCAGTTCTAGACCATATGCAATGTTCTTAAGATGGATGAAAACCAGTGTGGCTTTAAGCCCCAACGAGGATGTCAAGAAATCTTTAGTAGCCTACAGTAAACTCGCGATTTAGCGGACTAATTGGGGCGGAGGTTCGTCCATTAAATCATGAATTTAGAACTTTTAATTCGAAATATTTTTAAAAATCTTTAAAAGCAACATGATTCATCTTAAAAAATTCATCGGCCTGCGCTTTGAGATGCGCGTCCTCAATTGCGCAGATCTCGAGCAATAACAACATCGATATTTGTGAATTATCAAACGATAGGCAACGGAACGATCGATTAGATGTGTTCTATTTCAACAATGGCTGTATGTTGCTCTTGCATCCACAATTAAGGCCAATAAAACAAATTTGGGAAAATTATTTCATAGTTTCATTTGGTTGTGCTGATAAACAGGAATGTTCTACCCTGTTTCATTTATTCCTTTTACAGTAAGAGCAGTAAGGTTAAGTTTTAATTGTGTGGGCCACTAATTAACGAGGCGTTCAGCAGGTAACATCCAACCTGCCGGACTGTTCAATCTAGGGTGCCATTTATTTTTCCTAAATGTTGGAGAAAGTTGAGACAGGCGTTCTGTCGAGTGAAGGAAACTTTTTCTTGACTTGAGCCTTGAAGTTGCCGGTTGATACCCATATAAAGTGTGGGATTTCAAGTCCAATACCTTAGATCTCTCCAGTCTGGCTGCAGACTCACGGCGGATATCTGGAGGTGGGATACCTGCTAGACAATAATTTGTTTCAAGTGGTGTAGAACGCAAACAACCTGTAATAAGTCTACAGGTTTAATTCAGAGCGACATCCACTTCACTATTGGAAATATCTGTTCCCGGAGGAAACAGGATGTAAAATTGTCCGATTGAGCTATGTACATTAACAAATTCACAAAGAAATTTGATACAATGGTCCGGCTAGCTCAAAACAGTTGCCAGCGTTTCGCCCCACTAGCCACGCGTCTTGGTGAGGTGTACCATAACCAACTGAAGAGCCCATTGGTACACTGGGGCGAAACGCTGGCAACTGTTTTGAGCTAGCCGGACCATTGTATCAAATTTCTTTGTGAATTTGTTAATGTACATAGCTCAATCGGACAATTTTACATCCTGTTTCCTCCGGGAACGGATATTTCCAATATGGATTAGCAAGGTAAGCTAACATTATTTTTGAAAGGAAGTTTTGACTTCCGTAGTACATTGGCGCTGCTCGTGGCAACATTTGTGCCTTGCAGCGGCCTTCACAGTATGTACTAGCCATGCGTCTTGAAGAGCCCATTGGTACACTGGGGCTAAACGCTGGCAACTGTTTTGAGCTAGCCGGACCATTGTATCAAATTTCTTTGTGAATTTGTTAATCCACTTCACTAGCGTGACTGTGTCTGCACCATACAGGACAGCCATATTCTGTAGCTTAATAACAAAGGGCTATTGCTGAAGTTCTTAAGATACGAGGCTGTGCTCCCCAGGTTGTACGAGCTAGTTTCCTAAGAATATTGTTCCTTGTTGATACTTTTGTTTTAGTGTTCAAGCAGTGTAGGTGAGTGCTGTATCGAGTGTCACTCCTAGATATTTGGCAGTGACGCAATGTTCCTGTTGTGTACTTTCCCAGACTATTTGTAGTTTTCTTGTTGCCTGTCTGTTTTTGAGGTGGAAGGCACAGACTTTTTTTTTTGGTTGGGTATCAACTGGTTTTCTTGGTAGTAGTCACCTAGATCTTGCAGGGCATGGGTGAACTTTTCTTCGATAAGTTCAAAACTTGTCTCTTGAACTGCTAGAGCAAGGTCATCTGCATAAATTAAACTTTTCGTTTCGTCTGGGCGGAACTGGTCTTTGGTGTAGATGTTAAAAAGTAGAGGAGCGAGAACGCTTCCTGGTGGGAGGTCATTTTTCATATTCCTCCATCTGCTTTGCCTCCCTTGGAATTCAACAAAAAATCCTCTATTTTGCAGAAAGCACTCAATCATCTTAGCTAGTTTGTAGTCCTCTGTTATACGGCAGAATTTATTTATCAGTTTACGATGTTTGACTGTGGCATATGCTGAAGTCAGGTCAATAAAAACTACCCCAGTGAATCTGCTTTTCTCATAACCATTTTCTATATATTGTGTGAGATGTAGTATTTGGGAAGTGCAACTTTTCACTGGTCGAAAACCTGCTTGCTCAGGTATGAGCAACGGCTCCACCTTTTCAGATAGTCTATCCAAAATCATTCGTTCTAAAATTTTGTACGGATGGCACAACAAGGAGATTGGTCTGTAGTTCCTAGGATCATCTGCAGTCTTACCACGCTTGAGGATTGCTGTAACTTTGGCTCTTCTCCATAATTTAAGTATTTTGCAGTTGTTGAATAAATCCAGGAGCCATTGCTTACTAGCATGACCAAATCTTTTAAGCTGTCCGATGTATATATCATCAAGACCTGCCGCCTTACCATTTCTGCATTTATTAAGCGCCCTGTTCAGATCTATAGTGTGAAATGAGCAGAAAGAATACTGCTTTCATGATCACTCAAATCCTCTAGATTTTCCTTCACTTTACCTCAATGAATTGCATATACTGTACTGAGTCCTTTGACATATCCACACTTAAATATGCTGGATAGTCTGTTGTTGAGAACATGGTCAAGGATTTTCATAGTGTGGCAAAGCAGGCAAATTGGGCGATAGTTTGAACATTTGCCAACATCTCCTAACCCTTCCAAAAGGACATGGTCACCTGATCTGCCAGGCTTCAGGCAAGCAGCTACCGGTATTATCAACAATAACACTAAGTACTGCAAGGATTTCAGCTCTTCATCATCCAAACATCTTCCAAGTTTCTGTTGGTATGTCATCCAGTTGTGTTGTTTTGCCATTCTTTATTCTGCTTACAACTTCTATGGCAGTGATGCCCACGCTGTACAAAATTGCAAGCGGATGGTGTGTGCTGCATGCAAGCGAGGAAGAGAGCTATTTGGCCGCTGGTGTAAGATTGGCCGGCACAGCCCAGCCCTGCTAGCCATTCTCCGCCGACCAAGTTGCTCATCTGTAGCTGGATATTGACAAGCAGAGGGGAGGTTGACTAACTCAGTCGGAGTGCATTCGTTTGTTCATGCATGACTATTCTTGTGGAAAAAACGCCAAAGAAACAGAGGTTTGGTGACCTTTCACCACACCCTTTTAAAAATGAATCAGTGTTTTTCTCTTTTAAAGCTAAAGGAGATAATTCTATGAGTTGTGTGGCCATTGAAAGCAAATATGCAATAGAACACTTCATAAAACATTGAGTGAATTAATGGGCAACAAACGACAAGCTACCCTGAAGGAGCTGAAACAGGAAACGATTCCAACGAGAGTATCGTACTAAATATTGCTGTCATTCTTGGTAACAGTGTACCATTCAGGGGATTTTCGTATCTAATTTTGCAATAAAGTTTGGCTCTTATAGTTCAGATTTAGTAGACGTACATACAGTATAGTGACTGTGAATAAAACCATTATATCCTCTTGCAGAAACCTTCCTTTTATTTTACCACTAAACGCCTGACATAAATTATTGTATTATTTTTGTTTTGGTGAAGAATAAAACCAATCTATTAAGCAGAAGAAAGTGATAGTGGAATAAAAGAGGAAAAATGAATTAGGGTCAACAAAATAACCAACATGTAGCTTTTGATGCTCATGTTTATCAGTAATTTTAACAACGTTATAATAATGTTTTTGCTGATTGAATTGGCAATTAACCAATATCTGTGTATTTCGGGCTAACGAAATGTATGCAAACTGAGCCATGCAAATACAGTCCTATCTTACTCATCCCCTACTGCACACAGCTGTAGCTTCCCTCCCATGAAGAGACTAGGACTACATGGAAGAGTCTCAATAGGTTACCAACATTAAGAAGTGGAGACTACTTGTTGAGTTGACCCGCTATGGTTGTGGATAGGAGCAAACCATGGCTCACCACCTAAACTGCAGTACCTGCCCTCTCCAGTGTGCCAAGGATGACCTAGTAAAGGCTACACCCAACAGCCAGAAGCTTGTAAAATACGGTACTGTTCCAATGTCATTTAATGGAATATTTGTCATTTTAATGCATCTCCATTACTATTTGATTCTAAATGTAATAATGTGTTGCTCATGATACAATATGTAATATGTAAAATATTGTATTGAGGATAAATCTATGAATGCTGCTTCCTACACAACCACAATATTATATCCAGGCTCAATCTACTGGCTACAGAAGAAAACTATTTCTATTCTGAACCTACCCTAAACTTTCAGCATCATCCAAACATTATTTTGGAATATGTAATACTTCTAACTACAGTACCTGGTTAACCATGAGAATATAATAGCAAGATGCAATATTAACAATACAATAAAATACAGAGAAGATGAATACCTAGGTAACTAAACCAACAGGATAAACCAACTTACTTGTGCCTGTGCAGCGTGGAGTGTAGAACAGACTTGACATTTTCAAGGGCTACAGCACTTTCTGAGAATACCAGAATGTTAGGGGGTTTAGCTCCTGCAGCCGTGCCTGATGTCTGCAGCACTGCTGTGCCATGAGTCTCGATGGTGGCCACGTCCAGCCCAGCGGGCCTCGCCGCACGGTCACCACTGTGAGAGGTAACCGAGATAGTGCTGGCTGAGCCAAATGAACAGAATGAATCACTGCTCTTTGATTCTCTGAAATGGGAGAATTTTCGAACTCCAGAAGAAGGCTAACTGTATAAAAAAAGTTCTTTAGTATTTTCTTTTTTTCTATTCAGAGTCAAACGCTAATGAGTTATGAAAGACGCAGTTGACCTGAAACCTCTCTTAATAGAAATAAATGAGTTATTAATAATATTTTTATCAGAAAAGGGATGAAAATGGAGAGGCCAGGAGTATGAATGTGATGTCAATATTTCTATGAGATAAAAAAAGAAGCTTCCAGGCTCAATAAAAATAATAAGTCATTATTTAGTAGTAAGAAAACCTAAGAAGAATCTCTTAATGAGAAATTTAGCTCAGGCATATCAGAATTTTCACTGTGTATCCCACATTCACACATGGGAGATCATTGAACTGCTATCACAAGCTATGACTATGCCATATGACATTACAGTGGGTTGTATCTGTAATTGTTGGCCATTGAAAAGTTGGAAAGAAATAAGTAACCACCCAACTTTAAGTTCTGATTTTCCTGCCACAACTTATTTGCAATATGTTCAAGGACATATGTCTGAATTTGGGTAATCATTATGTCTTACTTTAGAGGGTGAGAAAGCTAATAAAACTATCCTTAAAGTCATAGCTTTCTATCTGCATTAGGTTGTAGCATATGAAAATGGCAAAACATAGAAAGCACACATCTCTGTTCAATGAAGTCGATTATATTCCATTACTATTTATAACAATGGAATTTGTAATATGTTCTGTTGAAGTTAGAAATATACTGCATATGATATGCCATATCTGGCACATACACTGCAGAAAATTTGTCCGTATAAACTGGTAATCAATGAAAAGAATGTAGAATATGCATTGCATTTGTTAGCAAACTACTTAGGGACACTAATTCTGTAACTCATTTCAAGACTGGCACTGGTGCAATATATTAATTAATTAGTTTATTTTCAATAATAGTGGTGTTGGTGGAGATAACGGTGATGTGCACTGGACCACAGACTGATCCACAGGAAGGATTCGGGGTATTAAGTTTGGAAGGAGTTCCTTACAAGGAAATATGGATCTTCCCTGATAGAATACCACTGAGAAATCCATACGTCATATGCTGATTTGATTCCTGAAGTTGAATGTGTCCACTCACCGTACTGTAACTCTAAAATGCAAATGTGTGTATTTTCACTACAGTATAAAAAAAACACAAAAACAGGAAAATGCAAAACACACATAAAAGATAAAGGATTTTTAAGAGCATTAAAATCCTTCGGAGGGGAAGTAAAGCTGGCAGGCACACGTCATAGATTTATGGCGTGTAAAAGAACCTACCACTACAATTGGTAGTGTGTAGCCAAAATTTGTAGGTTATTTGGTTAGAAATGCTCTATCAAGTTCCCAACATTCGCCGCTGGGTGTCAGGGAGAGTGGCGTCTGGTAGCCAAAGTTGGAACTACTAGAAATTTAACTTGTTGGGGAGCCTACTGGTGTTCAATTGAAATGCCCTGATATGGCCATTGGTTGCAATTCAAACATCATCTTTTTCTTTAGCATTTGTCTCGCTACGTGGGATCATAGTCTCCATTTCCTTCGGTCTTGGGCCACGTCTGGATGAAGATTGACAGCCGTCAGGTCGTTGTGAAGTGAATCGGTCCACCGTTGCCTTGGTCGCCCTCTGGGCCTCTTTCCTGCCACATCCAGTGTGTAAGCTGCTTTTGCCATTGTGTCACCCTCTGCACGCAGCACATGTCCAAACCATCTCACATGGTTTTCCTGCATTTCTTTCCCGATTGATGCAACACTAGAGTGATTTTTGATGTCATAATTTGAAATATGATCCAGTCTAGTGAAACCATCTAAGCATCTTCGTCTCCATGACATATAGGCGACATTCTGCTTCCTTAGTAGCAATTCAAATATAATATTTACATAAAGAAAGAAAGAAGTTGTCAAGTGTCAAACGTTGAATTTCTTTGTTTTCTGAAGATTTTATTGTATAAGGTTTGATTTTAGTGCTCCAATGTGGGCGTGAAAAAATAAATAATAATAATTTACTAGGTGCAACATTTGAATGTACATTTCCCCATTCATACAACGATGCATTCCTGCAGACTTGAAATTTGACTAGCTGTGTGGCACAGCAATATATTCTCGCCTGCTGTTTCCAAGGTTGCAGGATCAAATTCTGGAACACTCAGTTGGCATTTGAAGGTGTGCAAATGCGAGGGAGCCATTTCAGTAGTTTTACTGGCACATTTAAGATCCCACTCGGGGAAAAATTCCGGCACCCCAACGTCTCTAAAAGCCTCAGTAGTTAAAAGTGATGTAAAACCAGTAACATTATTATTTTTATTTTGAAATTTAACTGCCCCACCTTGGCTACAATCAGCACTGTACTAGGAGCCTCTCTCTCAAACAAAAAAGCTTGCTGATTTGTAGAAGCTCAGCAAACAATGAAGAAAATCTGCCTATCTTAAGTTCTTACTTAGCACAGTGGATAAGATATAGGACCCAATATGCACAAGATGTCTTGGAGGAGGTTTGAATCACCTCAAGTCTTATCCAAGTTCCCTTACGAAAATGTACACACTCTGCACTACTTCACAAACCTTGTTCAGTCGATAGAGGAATAGATTTCAGATCACTCTCATTGTTCCCTCAATACTGAGTATCATGATCTACAAGGAGACTAAGATATAGCTTTCTTCACCTTTATCGAAGCTGTGCCAGTTGCATTGTTTGCGAGCTGGAATGTTGCAGTTCCTCATTCGAAGGCGTCAGTCGATCATGTAGGAGCTTGTCTATATTACATTTCCAATGATATTTCTTGTAATGAGAGGTATTTGTAGATTATTTTCTTCATGTCATGCAGTGTGACCACAGAATTGTAGAATTCTTTGTGTAGAAATCATTCACAACCTTGTCTAGATGTGTAGCTCCTTGGGAAAGAAAAATCTCAGGAGTGGAGACCTGTCCAAGGAATGTGAAACATCCTCCCTCAGCAACAAATCTCAAGAGCATCGGTCTTCTTTAACTCTGAGGAATAAGGGCTCATGTCACATCCCAGTTTAGAACACAAATATATGAATTAGTTTTGACTATAAAATGAGGGAGATAGAACAATACTTCCATAAATGAGAAAGCTGTGTCATCACATTTTTGGCCAAAGCCATTCTCCCTTTGATTTCAGTTTCACAGTTACCTTTAATTATTGTTACGGCTGTGAGTTTGTTTTGTCGCCTCGCCCCGTTGAGTCACAGCTGCCCCGGGCTGTGTGTGCTCTGCCTCAGTGTATTACGTGCGCGTTACGCAACGGGCTGCGAAGTGAAAGGTATGGTCCAGAATATTCGTGACCCAGCCAGTGAAGGAAATCTCGAGAAGCCGCGTGTCCTGGACTATTCTAGAATTCATTGAGTCACCAGCCTGCTATATAAGCGGCCTCAACAGTGAGGGGACCGAGTTTTTGAGGACAGTGTTTCTGAGCTAGTGCGTGTTTTCCTGAGCGACAGAAGTGTGGTGACGAAGTGCCATGCGAGTTACGAAATCCAGTGACATTGTTTCCCCAGCTTGTGGACAGCGAAACAGCGAGAAGCAGGTTTATCGTAACTGTAGTTTGTGTATATGAGGAAGAGGTGCAGGTAGCTTCTGTCAAGGCCACCGGACTCATTAAGACGGTTTAACTTCTGTGGTTTGTTGACAAGTGAAAGGGGCAAGAGCGCTCAAGGAAGAGACTTGAGGAAACTGGAGTAAGGTTCTATTGCTTGTATTTGCTGTTGAGTAGTGTATCTTTCTGGCCGCAATAAAGTTCATTATTTCTTTAAAGGAACAATCTGTGTTGTGCTTCAACCCACCGTAATCCAGTTAACAAAAGTGTCACTAGGGGGGTGGCACGTAACAACTGGTGTCAGAAGCCGGATTACGAACTCAAGCACAACACCTGACAGTCCTGGTTTCAAAACCCGAGCAGGTCATTTTCTCTAATTTTCCAGTGAGTGCATGCCCTTTACAAGACAAACAACTAAAATGGAGGCGCAATTGGCAGCATTGCTAGAAAAGTTAAGTGGCATGGAAACCAAAATGGAAGACGGCCAGAATAAGATGGAGAACGGCCAGAAGAATTTAACCAAGGACCTAACTGCCAAACTAGAAGACGGCCAGAAGAATTTAACCGATGACCTAACTGCGAAATTAGAGGACAGCCAGAGGAAGATGGAGAACAGCCAGAATAAGTTAGCAGAGGACCTAACCGCCAAATTTCTGGATGGCCAGAAAAATCTGGAAGAGTGTCTGCTGACGAATTTAGAGGAAAGCCAAAGGAAATTAGAACAGGGTCTGCGTGAGGAAGTCACGACAGTGCAAAAGAAGTTCGACGCCTTACAAGTGGAAGTTGCCGAGCTGCGCCGACGCCCGCTTATGGGGGTGGAGGAGAAATTCAACGCCTTACAAGAGGAAGTTGCCGAACTGCGCCAACGCCCGATGACTGGGGTGGAAGAGAAATTCAGCGCCTTACAAAAAGAAATTGCTGAGCTGAACCAACGCCCGCCAACGGGAATGGAAGCGAGATTCAACGCTCTTCAAGAGGAAGTTGCCGAGCTGCGCCGACGCTCGCCCACAGGTACACCGGGAATATCAGGAACGGGACAGAGCAGAGTGACGCCCCCAACCTTCGACGGAAAGGTCCCGTGGAGCACCTATTTACGTCAGTTCGAGGCAGCCTGTTCCATAAACAACTGGAACAGCACGGAAAAGGCTACAGCTCTCATTGTAGCGCTGAGAGGGGACGCCCTTAACGTCCTTCAGGCCATCCCGACTGGATCCCAGGACTACGCTTCACTAATCGCCCATATGGAGTCCCGATATGGAGTTAGCCATCTTCAGCAGGCCTACCAGATGCAGCTCCGGACCCGGGTACAAAAGAACGCGGAAACCCTGCAGGAGTTCGAGATGGACATCGCACGTCTCGTAAGGCTCGCCTACCCAACAGCGGCCGGCCGACTTTCTGGAGCAGATAGCGATGCAGACCTTCACCGACGGGCTACGGGACTCGGACACTCAACAGGCGCTGCGACTCGCGCGCAATAAGACCCTGGCAGATGCGCTGAGCCACGCACTTGAGTTCGAGACGGCAAAACAGGCATCCAGAATGCACACGCGGGTGCGTCAAGTGGACATCGACGAACCAGCCAAAGCCGACAAGACCAAGCCCCTGGCCGATGAACTGATGGAGGTGCTAGGCCGGTTCTTCAAGAGTCGCAGTACCACCAACAAAAACGTAGCCGAAGGACATCCGGAGAGGCGGCCTGGAAGAGGACTACCGACCTGCTGGACCTGCCGTAAGAGAGGCCACCTGAGCAAGGACTGTGGTGATCGCCGCCGCCAAGGGTTTCCGTCGGGACAGTCAGTCGTAGGGAAACCGCGCGGCCCAGGAAAGCAAGTATCAGCCAGCCTTGGGGGGCAAAGGTTGGCTTGTGATAATCGTCAAGCCCCGGCAGTCCAAGTTCGTGTGACGCAGTTACGGAGGGATAATAGCAGCCTGATGGTCGACGGAGTCGTCAACGGAGAGAGCTGGCCCATGCTAATCGACACGGGAGCATCGAGGACCATCGTCAGTCCCACCGTGATCCCGAAGTGGAGAGTGCAACCCACACAAAGGAACCTCCAGCTAATAACCGCGACCGGAGAGACCGCACCGGTACACGGTGAAGCATCACTGGAGTTCGTCATTGGTCGACGGGCGATAAAGCATCCAGTGCTTGTGGCTGACGTATCAAATGAAGTGATCATCGGACTGGACTTCCTGGACCAGAACATCATCTTGGATCTGAGTACCAACACTCTGCACTTCGGAGGTGAGGAACTTGCTTTGCAACCAGCAGATGAGGCCGTCGCCGCACGACGAGTAAGGCTGAGAGAGGACGTCATCGTTCCCTCCAGGACGGAAGTCAGCGCTGCCGTAATTGTCGACGGAACAGCTGAGGGAGTGGCGGCTGTCATAGAGCCAAAATATGAGGACATCCCGACAAAAGGATTGCTAATTGCCAAGACCCTCATCAACACGACGTCTCGGCCATACGTCCGCCTGTCCAACCTGAACGACTACGACATTACGGTTCACCGGGACACCAACCAAGGAGTCTGCGAGCCCGTTACCTGGATAGCCCGCATCACAGACACGACGGACGGACACCTGCAGACGGACAACCGAAGAAGACGCGCCCTGCCGGAAGAACTACAGAAGCTGTACCAAGGATCCCAGGACCATTTAGACGAGGAGCAATCACGCCAACTTCAGGACATGCTACGCGAATTCCAGGATGTCTTCTCCGTGGGGAGCAAAGACTTCGGTAGGACAAGCTTGGTCCAGCACAGAATCGACGTTGGGGGCAGCGCACCGATTAGGGCCCCATTCCGACGTGTCCCGCTCGCCAAGCAAGCTGAAGTCGACCGGATGGTAGAAGAGATGAAGAAGCAAGGAGTGATCGAGCCATCACATAGTCCTTGGAGTTCTCCGGTCGTGCTAGTGAAGAAGAAGGACGGTTCCACCAGGTTCTGCGTGGATTACAGGCGGGTGAATGATGTCACGAAAAAGGACAGCTACCCTCTATCCCGGATCGACAACACCCTGGACACCATATCAGGGTCAAGATGGTTCTCCACCTTGGATTTGAAGAGTGGCTACTGGCAGGTGGAGGTCCACCCTAAGGACCGCGAGAAAACTGCGTTCTCTGTGGGCAGCGGGCTCTGGCAGTTCACCGTCAAGCCATTCGGTCTGTGCAATGCCCCTGCGACCTTCGAAAGGCTAATGGAGTCCATTCTGAGGGGACTACACTGGAAGACCTGCCTGGTCTACCTAGACGAAGTCATCGTTCTGGGGAGAAGCTTCGAGGAGCACTACAGCAACCTGAAGGAGATCTTGGTGAAGCTACGGGCTGCCCAGATGAAGTTGAGCCCCAAGAAGTGTCAGCTCTTCCAGAAGCAGGTCCAGTACCTTGGGCATATCGTCTCCGAGGAGGGGGTGCGCACCGACCCAGAGAAGACCGCAGCTGTGAGGGAGTGGCCAGTTCCGAAGGACAAGTCCCAACTACGAAGCTTCCTGGGACTCTGTACTTATTACCGTCTCTTCGTGAGAGGATTCGCCGACATCGCCAAACCACTACATTGACAGACTGAGAAGGACCAACTCTTCACGTGGACAGCAGAATGCCACAGTGCCTTCGAACAACTTAAGCAGGCTCTGTGCACCGCGCCTTTTTTTGGCCTACCCCAGACCTGGAACAAGGTTCATCGTCGATACCGATGCCAGCGACTTTGGCATAGGGGGAATCCTGTCGCAAGTAGTGGACGGCGAGGAGAGAGTAGTGGCCTACTTCAGCAAGGCCTTGTCAAAGCCAGAAAGGAACTACTGCGTCACCAGGAAGGAGCTGCTCGCCATCGTGAAGACCATTGAACACTTCCACAAGTACTTGTACGGGCAAGAATTTCTCATCAGGACCGACCATGCATCCCTGCGGTGGCTCCTGAACTTCAAGCAGCCCGAGGGTCAACTCGCGCGGTGGTTAGAGAGGCTTCAACAGTACAACTTTGAGATCCAGCACAGGAGAGGCCAACTGCATTCTAACGCCGACGCCCTGTCCCGAAGACAGTGCCCCGAAGACTGCACCTTCTGTACCAGAAGAGAGGAGAACACCGGGATACAGTGCCGAAGGACTACCGTGGAACTTCAAGGGAACTGGAGCTGCGAATCTTTAACGCGGGCACAAGCAGAAGATGATGACCTGGGGCTGATAGCCGAATGGAAGAGGGCCTGTGTCCCCAGACCCGGGTGGAACACTGTGAGTGACTGCAGCCCAAAGTTTAAGTCCTACTGGGCGCAGTGGGACTCGCTGGTTGTGAGGGATGGCCTCATCTGCCGTACCTGGGAGAGCACCGACGGGAAGACATCTCGGGAACAAGTCGTCGTTCCAAAGGCTATGACGGAGGAAGTCCTGAAGGAAGTTCATGGAGGCTCATCTGGTGGACACTTAGGGATAAAGAAGACCCTGGAGAAGCTGAGAGAGAGGTTCTACTGGATCGGGTGCCGAACAGACGTGGAGAACCACTGTGCGAGTTGCCACGATTGCGCAGCCAGCAAGGGCCCAGGACTAAGGCGACGGGGTCCACTGAAGACCTACAACATGGGCGGTCCCATGGAGGGAGTGGCCATCGATGTTGCTGGGCCATTCCCGTTAAGCGAGGCAGGGAACCGCTACATATTGGTTGTCAGCGACTACTTCACCAAAGGCCGGAGGCGTATGCGCTCCCTAACCAAGAAGCCGCGACAATCGCAGAGACCCTGGTGAAGGAATTCGTCAGCCGGTACGGAGTATCCCTGGAGCTGCACTCCGACCAAGGGAGGAACTTCGAGTCGCAGGTGTTCCAAAACCTATGCCAGCTGCTGGGAATCCGGAAGACAAGGACGCCGCCGATACACCTTCAGTCCGACGGGATGGTAGAGCGATTTAATCGCACCATCGAGAACCATCTCCGAATAGTCGTCAGCGAGCACCAGAGGGATTGGGACAAACATCTTCCACTATTTCTCCTGGCCTACCGCGCCGCCGTGCATGAAGCCACCGGGTGCACACCAGCCCGGGCCATGTTTGGGAGGGAGCTCTGTCTACCTGTCAATCTTGCCTTCGGCCGACCTGGAAATGATCCGGCCCCGGTAAACCAGTATTGTCAAGAACTGGTCGACCAACTGGAGGACGTGCACACGTTCGCGAGGAGGAAGCTGCGGATCGAGACCGACCGAATGAAGACCCGATACGACCAATAGACGGATGCTGGCGGATTCCACGAGGACGACCTGGTCTGGCTCTTCAACCCATTACGAAAGAAAGGCCTGTCACCCAAACTGCAGAAGTCCTGGGAGGGCCCGTACCGAGTCTTGAAACGGATCAACGATGTCGTCTACAGGATCCAGAGGAGCCAGAGGGCGAAGATGAAGATCGTGCATCGAGATTGCCTGGCAGCCTATGGAGGGACACAGACGGACCAATGATTGATCGGGATGATCAGCCTTTTAGGAAGGGGGTGGTGTTACGGCTGTGAGTTTGTTTTGTCGCCTCGCCGCGTTGAGTCACAGCTGCCCCGGGCTGTGTGTGCTCTGCCTCAGTGTATTACGTGCGCGTTACGCAACGGGCTGCGAAGTGAAAGGGATGGTCCAGAATATTCGTGACCCAGCCAGTGAAGGAAATCTCGAGAAGCCGTGTGTCCTGGACTATTCTAGAATTCATTGAGTCACCAGCATGCTATATAAGCGGCCTCAACAGTGAGGGGACCGAGTTTTTGAGGACAGTGTTTCTGAGCTAGTGCGTGTTTTCCTGAGCGACAGAAGTGTGGTGACGAAGTGCCATGCGAGTTACGAAATCCAGTGACATTGTTTCCCCAGCTTGTGGACAGCGAAACAGCGTGTAGCAGGTTTATCGTAACCGTAGTTTGTGTATATGAGGAAGAGGTGCAGGTAGCTTCTGTCAAGGCCACCGGACTCATTAAGACGGTTTAACTTCTGTGGTTTGTTGACAAGTGAAAGGGGCAAGAGCGCTCAAGGAAGAGACTTGAGGAAACTGGAGTAAGGTTCTATTGCTTGTATTTGCTGTTGAGTAGTGTATCTTTCTGGCCGCAATAAAGTTAATTATTTCTTTAAAGGAACAATCTGTGTTGTGCTTCAACCCACCGTAATCCAGTTAACAAAAGTGTCACTAGGGGGGTGGCACGTAACATTATTATGACAGAATCTAAGAAGACAGTTTCAATTTCTTTAAATGTGGTTTTCTCATTAATGTTTTAGCCCTGTCATATATATTTTAGTGGGTTTCTTTTTCATGTTGATTTCAGTCTCATCTAATTGCTTATAAGCATTACATGAGAAAGGAGTGTTCTCATTTCTATCGCATCCACTACAACAACAACAACAACAACAACAATGCCCTCTGCGTATTGGAGACGCTTTTCAAATTCAAGTGCCATTTTGAGCTGAGTTTCATATCCTGGTGCAATAATACATGATTCCAATCAGTGTGTTGATCAGGTAAGAATGCATTCATGCAGCCTTGACTTGACAAGCAAGGTATGAGTGATATTCAGGATTACACACCAGATATCTCCCAGAATTTGATGAAAGTGAGGTTGAACAAACTGCCTTTAGAAAGAAAGAAAGAAAGAAAGAAAGAAAGAAAGAAACTAATACTAAAATCTGTGCAACAAACTCATAACATATTGTGTGAAACTAAAATTATCAGAACAATGGCCAGAACTAAGTTTATAGCCTACTAGTGTCACATATACATATGGATTTCCCAGAGGCAATTTATCTATTAAAATAGTTCACCATGTACTAAAGTCCTTGATTTGGACACACATGGTTTTACAGAAAGAATTTTCTGGAGCTCTTAGCTTACGGGTTGTTCCCTTGTTTTTCTCCACGAGTATCAGAGTATCCTCAGCAGTCACTCAAAACATTTTGATAAAATACATACGTGATTAACACAAATCTAAAGGGTGTTCATTAAAGGGAAAGTAGGAGTTTTACAACATAGTCTACAGTACAGTACACCTCTAAAACATACTACCACTACTACTAATCAATTAGGTATATAAAGTTACAAATATAATCAATATGAATGTAAATATTAAAAGGATGAGGACATGTGGGTTGCAGTTGACTTACCTAGATATAAATTTCTACAGCAGTAGACATAAATGCAAAACTTCAAAAGAAAGAGGGAGGGGGAAGCATGTGATAGCATAGCAGTCAAGGTGCTTGCCTCTCACCAAGTGAGTGAAGTTCTTGGTAAATGCACAAGAGATTTTCAAAATGAAAATTCTGAGCCAGTGGATCAGATTCCAAATAAAAAGGAGATTCCTCGACTTATGATTGCAACATAAAACTACAAGGTTGCTTAAAAATTAAATATTTATTCAAAATTACTGGCTGTTCTCCTCAGAAAAGACAAGAAAAAGAACTGGTGGCAACTGTGGCTACTGCCAAACATGACACAAATAAAATCATACCACTCAAATCTCAAACAGAAAAGGAATATGATGTAGATGAGACGAATACAAAAGAAACATACTGATGTGGTAACACAAACATGAACACCACTGGTGTTTGAGAAGTGGTGATACTTGTGTCAAACCTGACAGTTAATTGCAGCATCAACTGTCTTCCATTTTGGTTTCCATGCCACTTACCTTTTCTAGCAATGCTGCCAAAAGTGCTGTGGCAGCAGTGGAATTCAAACTCTAGTCCTTACTGCATCTCTCCTCTTCTTTTTAAATTCTACATGTGGTGGGTTCCAACAAGAATTTAACGAATGCGTTGGTGCTTACCTTGGAGAGGGCAGCTGGGTCACAGAGGCATCATCTCGAGTCAGTCCTGGAGGTGTTCCATTTCTCCGTAAATTGTCAGAGGCTTTTCTTGATCCCCCTGAGGGATCTTCTTGTACACCTGACTCAACTTCTGCTAATGTAGTCTCTTGGTCAGGAGTTGAGTTCTCAATCTCTTGTACACAACTAGAAAATGACTCGCTACTTCTCTGCTCCTCAGGAAGTCCAGGGGGATGGCTTCTCGGTTGCTGATATGAAGCACTAGGAAGACACGAAGCATCGTCATCTTTACTGGAACCAGCTTGAGCTAAATTCAGGTTGCTTCTCTGCATGACCTCCTCACGAGCCAGTCTAGTGAGATTGGTCACGGGGAAGGGATCTTCTGGAATGTCAAGCACAGTGGGGCAGCCGAGAGTGATGGCACTGTTACCAGCCGTTATGATAGCAGATATATAGCCCGGCACTGACACCTCGTGCTTCTTATCGGCTGCATCCATAGCTGCATCGCTGAAGCTCTGGAGCAGTTCTACATGCGTCTGCCACTGTACAGGAGACATGAACTGCCCAACATTCCTGCTCTCACCAGCTGTGCAATAAGAACAGCAATATTTCAGGAATATACAACTCCACCCAAAATGTGCATTAGTGACCAATTACGTCCGTAGGTGTAACCTATAACTTAACCCTACACGTGACCCCTGGGTGGTGCTAAACGAGCAACAATATTAGGTGAACTATACATATAATGCCAAGAATGCAATGTAAAAATGGTTCTTTTCAGAACCACCAAACTAGAGATATTGGACACTCAATACGCATTATGCAACTCAATATTGAAGGCCTAAGTTCAGCCAAATGTGTTTATCTACATAAACAGCTACAGGATCTTGATATTGACATCGTTAATATCCAAGAGACGCATACCAAAGATGAGCAGGACTTCCATAGAAGAGGACACCTTCCAAGTTATACCCTAGTAAACGCCATCCACCACCCAGAGTATGGTATAGCCACTTATGCCAAGTCCAGCTTGACTGCAGTCCAAGTTCTTGAGTCCACAGTCGTAGACAATACATTCCTATTAGTAATTGAGGTTAACGGCCTAAAATTGTCAATGTGTACAAGCCTCCATGCATAAACTGGACTCCAGCTGTACTGCCTACTTTTGACCATCCATGTATCTATACTGGTGACTTTAACAGCCACCACACATCATGGGGTTATGATACAGTAGATGATAATGGAGAGACATTACTTTTATGGGCAGAAATATCCAATTTACATTTCGTCTTTGATGTTAAGGACAAAGGTACTTTCCATTCCGCACGCTGGAATAGGGACTACAACCCAGATCTAGTATATTTGTTTCTATGGATCAACTATCGCAACCCTTATATACCTCATGAAATGTTCTGTCTAACTTTCCAAACAGCCAACACCGTCCTGTATTTGTAGAGGTAGGGCTGAAAATCCCTCTTGTGAATTCGATGCCCTTACCCAGATGGAATTTCCAGCGCGCTAATTGGGACGCATTCTCTAAGGAACTTTATAAAAACTTAACTGAGAAGAACTTACAATCAACAGCAACCAACTATGGCGAATTTGTTGAACTCGTTATTAAGGCTGCAAAAGCAAACATTCCTAGGGGTTATAGGAAGGAATATGTGCCTGGATGGAATAAGGACAGTGAGGACTTGTATAGAGAATATCAAAGTACTGGAGATCAATCATTAGGCACTCAGCTACTACTGTCCCTCAATAAAAGCAGAAGAGAGAAGTGGGAAGCAACTGTTACAGAAATGAATTTTGTAAAGTCGAGCAGAAAAGCTTGGAGAATACGTCATGGACTGACTGGTAAGAAAAACTCCAGAAAGACATACGGTACTTTAAGTCCTGACACCATTGCTAATAGAATGGTAGATCTTACAAGGGCAAAGCGAGACAAGTGTCACATCAAAAGGGTGAAACGTAACCTCACTCTCCTCAAAAAGAACGCCCAGAGAAATAATCAACTATCCAGGACGTTTTCTGTTGAAGAAGTTGTAGCAGCTATCAAGGAGTTGAAGACCAACAAGGCAGCTGGTCCTGATAACATCTATAATGAATTCATCATACACATGGGTCCACTCAGTATAAAGTGGATTACTTCTCTTTTCACATATATCCTTGAAAAGAATCACCTACCCAAACAGTTTAAACTATCCAAAGTAATAGCTATTCTGAAAACAGGTAAATCTGAACACAATCCTGAAAGCTATCGTCCCATTGCCCTGCTTAGCGCCATGTTTAAACTTCTGGAACGTGTCCTTCTGAACAGGATAGCACCGTACATTGAAGATGTCATACCACCTGAACAAGCTGGCTTCTGAAACGGTCGTAGTTGCACAGATCAAGTTCTTGCCCTTACAACACATATTGAAGCAGGTTTCCAAAACCATCTAAAATCCACAGCTGTCTTCATTGATCTCATGGCAGCCTATGATACTGTCTGGAGACAAGGGTTACTTTTCAAACTGTTTCAAGTTATTCCATCTTTTGAAATTGTGAATTGGTTATCAAACATTCTCAGTGAAAGACAGTTTGAGGTGTTCTTGGGTGACTCTAAAAGTCACAAGAGGAAGCTGAATAATGGACTCCCACAAGGATCTGTTTTGGCCCCAATCCTTTTCAACCTGTATATTTATGACTTGCCAAATACTAAGGCAGGAAAGTTCATTTAAGCTGACGATATTGCGCTTGTAACGCAGAGCAGAAATTTTGAAGATGCAGAAAACACCCTTACTGAAGACCTTAAGAGAATGTCAGCTTTCCTTCAGTCATGGAGATTGATTCCGAGCCTGAATAAAACAGGAGTATCTTGCTTCCACCTTGCACATCAGTTTTCTAATTACAAACCAAATATTTTGCTTGACGGAAAAACAACTTAGATACAATCCCTTTCCAACTTATCTTGGAGTGACTTTGGATAGAACCCTGACCTACAAAGAGCATCTCACCAAGCTCTCCCATAAAATTGCTGCAAGAAACAACATCCTACATAAACTTAGTGGTTCTTCCTGGGGAGCCTCTGCCGACTGCTTACGCCTAACTGGCATTAGCCTTGTCTATTCAACAGCAGAATACTGTGCACCCGTGTGGTTGGAAAGTGCACATGTGCATAAAGTAGACTCAAGATTAAATGATACAATGCGATGCATCACTGGTGCTATTAAGTCAACGCCTTGCCATTGGCTGCCTGTGCTGAGCCACATTCCTCCACCACATCTAAGAAGGAAACAAGCATTGTTGAGAGAGGCTAAGAAGATCAGGGCTTCACCTACTTTACCACTATACCATGAATTTTGCCATCCCTCACAACAGCGACTACGGTCTAGGAGGCCAACATGTGTTACTGCAGAAATACTATATGTGGATGGGTTTAATTTAAACCAAAGTTGGAGAAACGAGTGGTCAACTAAAACAGTGGGGACAAGTGCCCATTCTCATGATCCTACAAAGCAACTGAAAGGTTCTGACCTCCCAAGGAAACAGTGGTGCCGTCGTAACAGATTCAGAACCGGCCATGGCTGCTGTAAATTCTTTCAACACAGATGGGGCTGGACCAATTCAGCAATGTGCGACTGTGATCAAGAGGAGCAGACAATGGATCATCTGCTCCGACGCTGCCCTCTGTTCTCGTTCCCTGGGAACCCTACTGAACTCTTTCATGTCACTCCAAATGTCATAACTTGGTTGCAGAATGTGGATAATGTTGTATAATGTAAATTTTGTATATAATTCTCCATACGATTAAATAAATAAATAACAGGAAGAGGGACCTGAAATCTGTGTTTTATTCAATATATTGTATGTTGAAAAATAATTTTCACAGCTCCACATCACGGAAAGTAAAATAAGTAAAACATTTGCTTTTAAGTCCGATAACACAAATGTGCCCAATGAAATTGATCAGAGAATAACACTTATCTAATCACATTTACTAACCAGAAAAATTCCTTTTGCATACTTTTTATACACTTTTCGAAAAAAGAAGGGGTTTGTTGGTCAGGTATCATCACACAAACCTCCCACACTACTGACAACCGCACCAACCACCGAAATTCACACACATTAACAGGCATCAACTTAAAGGTAAATAAAGCTATCAGTATACTAATGTCAACCCAGAACTTCAATAAAGAAATTGAAACAATAAAGCTAATGGCCATAGAGAACAATTTCACACCCAATACAGTAGATCGAATGCTAATGAAACAACGAAAGAAAATAGAGGAAAATTCACCAGCCCGAAAATAAAGTAACTATGTGTAGTTCAACTTCATGAATGAAAAAACACCTACAAAATAACTAATACTTTCAAGAAACAAGGACTCAATAGCGCATTCAGAACAAACAACGCACTCAGTAAGCACATATGAGCAAATTGATATTGTCTCAGTTTAAAAACTCAGCTGGCGACCCCGTCCACGCCCCGTCGGGCGTCCTCGTGTCTCATCGGCCGCCTTCGTGTCTGGTCGGATAACTTCATTGGTCTGCTTCCAGATCAAACCTCTTGGACACTTCAAGATTTTAATTTAAGACCCCCGGTCAGGCAGACGAAATAAATAAATTATTAGATTGTCCCCAATGAAGAAAACATAATAGCATGCCAGTATATATTGCCTCTGCATGGCAATAATGATATTTGAAGAAGAGAAAATTGGGAAATGTTATATGTTAATTGTGAAGTGTATTGTACCATTATGTAGCATGTTGTAATGTACAAGACAGTACCTTGTGTCCTGCAGCTTAGGTTATTGTCAACTGTAGGTCTGTATAGCCAATGAGAGTGTACTTGGATAATGTCACTCATTACCAACTTAAATGTTGAATAACTTGCCGTGAAGCTCATAAGAAAATAACGTAATGTATAATTGAACTGTTGGCATTTCATTTGTTTCTGTCACAACTTCTGTTCACTGCGCATGAGCGAACAGCAACAGAGTATTGTAAAAAAAACAAAGGTAAGTCATCGGGCATTCCATGATGGATGATTGATGGAGCAGGAAGTGCCGGGTCTTGTCTCAGAGACCCTGGCTTAACATGAACAAAGGTAACGAAGAATAATATTGCAAGCTAATCTAAACGCTTCTGGGAACTACTCGGACCTTTCTATGTTTAAAAAAAAAAAAACATTTGCTGAGCCCAGATGTCGTCTGGCGACTCTACCATAACTTAACTTATATTTTTACTATGACTTAATTTCCAAGCTAATACAGATAGATTTTATTATTGTTTCTAGATCCGATTCATTTTCTGTTATTTTAATATGGGCCCATAGTTTAAGCACGGCCTATGATTTATTTCTTGCATTAAGCATTTATATTTGTCTGGATGACGCCAGCATAGTCTTGAACAAGGTATTATTATTATTATCATTTGAAATGTGAAGTTTAATTTGACGTTTCGTTGTTCTTAAAACTGAAGTAATTCAAGAAAGGTTTAAAAACGTAATTGGTTGGATTTTGATTGGCAAGAAAATATCAAAGTAATGATGGCCGACCGTTCCTTGTTTTTGATTGGTTGATATTAGAAATGCGTATGGCCAAGTTTAAGTATTTGATCCTGATTTATTTAATGAATAGAATGATATTTGCTAGTTGACGTGAGGTTATAAATTTTAACTTGCATATTTAATGCGACGTTGTCAGATCGCGGATCTCATTATTGTCCGCCATAAGGATAATTAATTTTCAGGCAGGAGTGTCACTTTTAATTTATCTCCCCAATAGCCATTTGTCAAATGTAAAGAATATCTTTTCAGAATATATTATTGTTACTGTTTAGATTTTATGAAAACCTTGTTTTCTTTTATTTAAGCGTCATGCACTCGCTCAAAAGATAGGTTATTCACATTGAACTGTAGTATCGGAATGGTATGAGGCTTAGTTTAGGCAGCAGCCACTTTGGCCGCTGTGTACCAAACCCACCGTCCACCCACGGAGTAATTCCGCAATAGTCCTTATTTATTTATACGCGACAAAATACATAACAGCAGCCTAATAAAGAAATAAACTCATGAAGTCACATGTGTATTTGTTCACATACCAAGATGAAGGCTGTAAGGCCAACTATGTTGGACAGAGTGGAAGACAGTTCAAAACACAATAAAAGGAACACAAAAATGCAATCAAACACAACAAACACTCAGCTATTTGTGAACACATGTATGACTACATCTATCGTTTCACCAAAATTGAAACAGACATTAAGATTTTACACCATGAAACAAAGGACGAAGCTCTTGACTTTGAAGAGTCCATAGAAATACATCTAGCCAAGAATGGTAATCCCGCAAATCTAAACAATGTTTCTTGAAGGGTACCCACTATTCAAGCTGCTAAATAAAGTGAGTCCACGATCAATATAATTAGATAAGGCTATGAATGCATATGGGAAGGAATAATTAGGGAAACATGTTATTTAAGGAGGATGCACCCTGTGCTTATTCTCAACAAACCAAGGCCTAAGGCAGGCAGTTCTGCAGGGTCCCATCTCACCTTTATACGAACCTTGTCTTATCTGTGGCGGGTGAATTAAATGGCCTACAGTAAGTTCCAGAATCAATAACATACACCACTTTGTAAAGTAATTCTAGTCTCAGATATGTTCCACATTCTTAAAGTTAAATAAGAAGTACCGGTAGTTACAACAGTCCGTTGCACTCACAAGTTTTTAAGAATTCTGTACAAAATTAGCATCCTTTCCCTTATTTGGGCCAATTCATCAGAATACCAGTCAAATTTCTTACTTTACACACATGTTTAATCTTTACTATGGGAGAGCAAGAATTCCACAACTCAACATAAATTTAACAAGAAGTTCCGTGAGGAACTAAAGAGCCTACTTTTCTTAAAGTTTAAGATGCATGCCAATGATTAATCTATATGGATCTATCTAGAATAATGATGAAATAAAGTTGGTAATATTGAAATATCTAATTTCTAAGTAGTTCGAATTAGTTAGTATACCTGGAATAATGTAGCCTAATAGAGAACTACAGTTGGCAGCCCTGGTGACTGAATATATTCTTAGTTCCATCTATTAAGGTACAGAATACAAAATTTGGTTGAAGTCCAATGGATAACATGGACGTTACATGCAGTTAAACATTGGATCTAACAGCGTGCGTAAAATCATGTTGGCAACAATGACGTACATGTATTGGTCAGAAATAATCTGAAATAATAAGATCTATTGTTGTGTCAATTTTGAATGAAATCCATTAGTTAGTATAGAAGTTACATGTGTTTTAAAATTGGACCTATCAGCAGGCTTAGAATCATGTTGGCAGCACTGGCATAGGCCTAAATTAGTTACTCCAAATTAATTTAGAATGCCAGGTACTACTGTATATGTGTGCAAAGTTTAGAGCTATTCGCTTGCATACTTTCTGATATAATGATATTAGGGTAACAAAAATAGAAACAGTTGGCAGCCCTGGTTACTCTCAAGAATCGGCATAGTCATATCTGTTATGGTACACATAGCACACACGAAATTTGGTTGAAATCCAAATGATAGTATAGAAGTTACATGTATTTAAAGTTGGACTTCTCAGCAGGCTTAGAATCATGTTGATAGCACTGACGCATATAAGTTACTCCAAATTAATATAGAATGTCAGGTACTATACGTGTGCATAGTTTAAAGCTGTCGGCTTGCATACTTTCTGATATTTGGGTATTTGGATTTAAAAACTTGAGAGCATTTATTAACAGTTGGCAGCCTTGGTGGCTCTTAAAAATACGCTCAGTCATATCAGTTTATGTACACATAGCACATACGAAATTTGGTTGAAATCCAATTGATAGTGTAGAAGTTATATGCATTTAAAATTTGGACCTATCAGCAGGCTTATAATCATTTTGGCAACACTGCCATGTATGGCCTCCTGGAAATTAAACTGCAATATTATTATCTATACGTGTGCCAATTTTGAAATAGCTCCCTATCATACCTTCCAAGATATCTAACATGGAGCTCAAATTTCAATTGCGATCTTCCAACAGTTGGTAGCACTGACATAATTTCAAATATGGCCGTGAGATATTCAGGTATAGATCTTTACTCCTACCAAATTTTGTTTCGATTGCTGCAGCCGTGTTGAGAGAGAGAGAGAGAGAGAGAGAGAGAGACACGCACACGCACACGCACACGCACACGCACACACACACACACACACACACACACACACACACACACACACACACACACACACACACACACACACACACACACACACACACACACACACACACACACACACACACACACACACACACACACACACACACACACACACACACACACACACACACACACACACACACACACACACACACACACACACACACACACACACACACACACACACACACACACACACACACACACACACACACACACACACACACACACACACACACACACACACACACACACACACACACACACACACACACACACACACACACACACACACACACACACACACACACACACACACACACACACACACACACACACACACACACACACACACACACACACACACACACACACACACACACACACACACACACACACACACACACACACACACACACACACACACACACACACACACACACACACACACACACACACACACACACACACACACACACACACACACACACACACACACACACACACACACACACACACACACACACACACACACACACACACACACACACACACACACACACACACACACACACACACACACACACACACACACACACACACACACACACACACACACACACACACACACAGCATTTTTGCAAAATGTGAAAAGTAGGCTAAAAATGTTTTGATGAGTGAGCGAAGGTACCATGGTGTTTTGATGAATGAGAATAAACAATAACAAGAGGCACTGTACTGCAATATTATTTCATGAGCCCAAGTAAATAGTGAAAGCAGCTACCGTAATGTATCTATGAACATAAGTAAATAGTGAGAGTAGTTCCACGATGTTTTGACGAGCAAGTAAATCTTGGGGATAGGTACCACAATGTTTTGGCAAGTGCAAGTGAAGAGTAAAGGGAGGTACTACAAAGGCTTGTCAAATACAAGTACTGTAAATAGGGGGAGGTGTACTGCAATGGTTCGACAGACAAGAATAACAGTCAAGAGAAGGAGCAAAATTTGCACTTGATCAAAACTGTACAGCATTAATGAGAGGAAATGAAATGCCATATGGCCATCTGGGAAGCCTAATATAATAATATTATTATGAATTGTTTTATTCCTTGCATTTAAGACCATAACCAATTACCCACACACATAAATTTTGCATGAGAATGAAACACTACCTTTTACATTTTAATTTTTTTCTTTTAAATACAACCATTTTCAAACATTTCTAGGCATTCTAAAGACAAGCCGGACAGTTGGTGTTTTGTGGAATTCAGGAATTCACAATAAGGAGGAGCTTGGCAAGTTGTTACCTGGTTATGTTGATTCCTTTCTTCCATCACTACCTACATGCCTCAGCTGAGACCTCTTATCACAACCACCTCTTCTACCAGTGTCTGTCATTTCAAACTTCCCAAGTTTGTCTTCTGAGCACTCATATGAACTTGGCTGGCTAGCGACACCAGCAGGAAAGATAAAGCATGTTCAAACATGGTGGGTGAGAATCTCCTTTAATAGGTAGACTGAAGCAAGTTTGACTTATATTTTGCATGCAAGACAGAGTGACTCTCATTCAAAATCGTACCAGAGGAGACTGAGATTGACACAATCTGCTCTCAAACGTTTAGGGTCAGGAAATACATTCCATGCAATTCTTCTCACTACACACAGAGATGTGCTCAGTCACATATCATAGTACCTGGTTCTGGAGATAAAAGGTCTTCATCACTACGAGCAGGAGTCCGAGTGACAGGAATAGAATCTGTGTTGAGGAGTAAACATGGCCGCCCTTCTACGACAACAGCTGCTTTTCAACAGCAGCAAGTGCAGCATTCCAGAGAAGAAAAACCTGGCAATTAAACATCTTATCATTGGGCACAATGCTCATCCGAACAGTTAACGTGTTTCTCATTGTATGACTTACACTCAATTCTGATAACTTCCATGCCATCATCAAGGGATAGTTTATTGGCCATAAAGCACGAGCCAAGTTTTGTCAAGTGGTCCACATCTGTTTCAAGGATGATTGCAAAATGATTGCCAGCTTTCCATGCTCGAGGTCTGCCATATCTCTCCAACTGTTGGCAATCAAACTCCATATCAAACTGTGAAACAACGGTCCTGTAACCTGAATTCAGGCAAACACAAACTCACTTAGTCACAGGTGAAAACTTGACCACTACACAATCATGCTCTTCCCCCCCTCCCCCTGTACTTTTGTGGAGTAATCTTTATTTTTAACCTGCTGCAAGACATGTCAGAATAATCATTACTTTACTGTTAATTGTTACATTACACGGATTCCTCCCTCCATTCAAACATCTCATATCATTGAGGAAAGATTTAATCATCCTAAACCAACATCTTTAAACTTGTATTTTTAAATGTATATTTATTGTAGGTTATATCTACTATTCAAGATTTAAGTTCCATAAAAATGTATTTAGTGTGTGCACTGCTTATATTTATACAGTATACAGAATTGCGACTTCGGTGGCATAGTTGGTAGCATGCTGAGCTTCTATGCCCAAGATCGCGGGTCCAAACCCGGCAGAAGTCGTCGGAGGGGAAGTAAAGACGGCGGGCCCATTTCATAGATTTATGGCATGTAAAAGAACTTTCCACTAACTACACTTGTGTGAAGCCAAATTTGTAGGTTAGATTTGATATCGCTCTATAAGTTCCAACGTTCACCACCAGGTGCCAGTTGTGGTGGTGTCTAGTAATCAAGTTTGCGGCTAGATGTTGTTGACGGTAGGATTTGGTAGCAAAAGTAGGAACTGCTTGAAAATTGATTGTCTGCAGTCCTTACCTGAATTACAGATATCACACACTAATACAGCACCAGTTATTAGACAGATTCTACACACACCCAAAGTACGCGGGGCTACATGACCGCGTTGTCGCAGCCCCTATACTGAGGAACCAACCAACAGTGTTCCAGATTGTCAAGTTTTACATGACAGTATTATAAAATTGAAATATTGAGTGACTGTGCTAGTGTTGTAATTGTACCAATTAGACTCTGTAATAAATTTTACTTTTATTCCAAAAGTTGATTGAAAATTGGTTACAATCTTCTTGAAGTATTATCGTGTTGGAAGCCATATTTCTGTGTTGCCTTAGTCGGTCAACATGACTGATAGAAAAGCATTAATTTTGATTCCTTTAAGTAATTGTACTGTAATTATCCAATTCCTAGTGCTCTTCTCACCACAGCCAGTTTTTAGGTAGATTTTATTAGAAAGCTAACTATTGCAATGGGTCCCATGTTTCGACTTCCGGAAAATTTCGACATATCTTCGTGTTTCACATCCCCCAGACCCCAAAACCACTGTCAGTTCAAAAGTTTATATATAATTTATGTATGTATATATATATAACAGTATATATATATATTTCTTCTTCTTCTTCTTTTACGGCCTCATTGGACCACTTCAGTCAATCATTTCTTGGTCCTCTCTTCAGTAAGTTTCCTTTCCGAGTCGCCCAGTAGCTCTTCATTCGCTCTGATCTTCTCAGGCGTTCCTCATCTGTAAATACCCTTTTTACTGTATTACGTTTGTCTATTTTAGCCTGAAATCTTATTTTTATATCTCTCAGTTTTTTTAATTTTGTTGTTTTGTTTTGCAAGTCATCCAAGGTTATTTCCAATTCTTTCATATCTTCTCTAATTTCTACGGTGTCGTAGCAGGCGGAGAGGTGATACTCCGACGTGGCACGTCCCAGGTGGCGGATAGGGGGGTCCTCACCGGCTTGCCGGCGGACTTGAGCAAAATAAAATAGCTCTCGCGGACCAAACACACAACAACCTCTACGGTTAACAACCGCAGTTGTAACTCGGAGCTTGCTCCATACAAGGTTGACTACCTTTGAAAGTCAAACATGGAAGGAAATCTTTTAAGGAATAATCCACCTAGACTGCATTCGGATATGGTGGGCAGTCACCTGAAAGATACCCTAGATGAGTCGGAGCATCTAAAAATACCCCCGACAGATAGAAAACCCAAATTTAGACTAAAGATAGGACAGATAAACTATATATATATATATATTTATGTATAGATATCAGTTTCTTGTGGGACACGATAACTGCCGTAATTTTGCACCAATCACTTTGAATGTTTTACATAATAATGTATCCCCTTAAAATCTCGGTCGAGTTTGTTAATGGGCAAAATCGGTCAAAGGGGGTGAAAATGGGAGGCTTTTTTCGAAAAATTGAAATATCGCTATAACTCTCTTAATATCTGAAATATTGAATCCATTCAAAGTTCATACTATGTGTCGGATAAGGCCCTAAAATTTATGTTTGAAAAGTTTTTTTGATAGCACCAACCATTGACCAAAGGGGTGAGAAAAAGTGGGGTTTTCGGGAAACATTAATCATATCTCTGTTAATAGGCACAATATCAAAACCGTACAAAATGGACAATATTCCTCCAATAATTACCTAAAACTTTTGTCTGAAAGAATTTTTGATATGACCCACCATTACGCCACGGGGTGAGCAAAATGATTTAAATTATAAGAAAATGCCAAGTGCCAAGAGAGGTTGCCATGACAACTTCACTTTTAATTGATAAGGGATGAGCCATCAGCAGTTGCTATGACAACGCCACTGCACGAGATCACATTCACATACCCACCAACCTTCGGAAGTCAAAAATAGGAAGATTTTTTAAAATTATAGATTTCATCATGCGCAGAATACCGTGGCGTGGGCGAAAGGCCCGTATTTTAAAATATTAATAATTTTTGAATCGGCGTCACGTGACATTTCATGAGCAATGGCGGATGGTTTTGTCCTCCACAGGCATATTTCTTCGCAATTTCCGAATCCGGGAACATTTTTCTAAACAATTGTCCCACATGATCGGAACATGATAAAGAGAGGTTATGTTCTACGATGAACGCCGTGAACAAACATTCTGCTCGAATAGCAGCATTGTCTTCATTCCTGTGAACAAAAAACGTACATAAGAATATTTTGTTCTTCTGTTAACAACTAGCACTGTCCTTGTGTTTTAGAGTGTTGCTGTGAGTTACAATGTCAGTTTTTCCACCATGATAAATATCGCAACGACACACATAACAAAGTGCAAAATTATTTCCTCTACTAGATTGTACAATGAATGGAAATCCAGTTTTATAGCTTTCTTTGAACACTTGGAGATAACGTTTCTGAGGTTTTGTCGCCATGACGTGACGAGAGAAACTTAAAACACACGACACGAAACAATCTTCGACACAACTCGTTGAAATAATTATCTACCAACGCACTAAACGTGATGCTAGGAGAGTATAAACACGTGGGTGTCAAACGGATCAAGTCACAATCGCCGCGCGTAACATACAAGTATAATCCCATACTGCACAGGTCACCTGGCCAGCCTCGACTAATCAGCGCAGGCTTGACTCCTGTTTGTAGGTAAAATACCACCAATCAGTATGCGGTAGGCCGATCAGCTGACTCACCATTCCGAGATCGCAGCTATGGAGCTCACTGTCAAGCGAGAAACTTACACAAACGTACACCAAAAAAAACAAGGTTACGCAAATCACAAAAGCAATTACGACTTCCGAGAGAATCTCCTTGAGAATGGAAATTATTTGCAGTTCCTTTTTCTTTTACAATATATCACTGGGGTCCGAAATTCGGAAGAAATAATAGTAATTAAGAAGATCAGAAGACGAGGTGAAAATTCGGAAAGTTTCCGAATAAATCGGAAGGGTTGGCAGGTATGCATTCAGTTTTCCATCTGTCTGTGGGAAGCGACTTCGGTATCGGAACTGGTAGCATGCTGAACTTCTATGCTCAAGGTCGCGGGTTCAAACCCGGCTGAAGTCGTCGGATTTACTAAGAGCGCTAAAAAACCCTGAGTATGCTTTCCTTCGGAGGGGAAGTTCCAACGTTCGTTGCGAGTTGATGGTTCCGGTGGCATCTAGTAGCCAAGTTCACAGCTAGGTGTCGTTGATGGTAGTATTTTTAATTATCTGTAGCCTATTTTAGGTAGATTTCAACAGAAAGCTAACTATTGCAATGGATGCCATGTTTCGACTTCCGGAAAATTTCGACATATCTTCGCGTTTCACATCCCCCAGACTCCCAAACCACCGCCAGTTCAAAAGTTTATATATATATGTGTGTGTGTATATATATATGCATATATATCAGTTTCTTGTGGACACGATAACTGCCGTAATTTTACACCAATCACTTTGAATGTTTTACATAATATGTAGACTATTCCCTTAAAATCTCGGTTGAGTTCGTTAATGGGCAAAATCGGTTGAAGGGGGTGAAAATGGGGGGGGGGGGGGGCTTTATTTTTCCGAAAAAGTGAAATATCGCTATAACTCTCTTAATACGTGAAATATCGAATCCATTCAAAGTTCATAATATGTGTCGGATAAGTGCCAAAAATTTATGTTTGAAAAGTTTTGGATAGCACCAAACATTGACCAAAGGGGTGGAAAAAAGTGGGGTTTTCGGGAAACATTGATCATATCTCTCTTAATAGGCACAATATTAAAACCGTACAAAATGGAAAATATTCCCCTAATAATTACCTAAAACTTTGTCTGAAAGAATTTTTGATCTGACCTACCATTACGCCAAGGGATGAGAAAAATGATTTCGGAATTAAAGAAAATGCCAAGTGCCATCAGAGGTTACCATGACAACGTTGCTCACGTCCGTAGGTTTTACCCATTGTTACCCTACACGTGTCCCCCGGGTGGTGCTAAGTAAGCAACAAAATAGAGATGAGACCGAACTGCCTGAAAAGGCCTCCCGGTCAACAAATACAGAGTAAACAGTCAATAAGTCCTTCTCAGGACGCACAAGTTCGTAGGGTTGGACCATCTCTCCGCATATGTCAACTGAACATTGAAGGAATAAGTAGAGCTAAATGTGACTATCTATCCAGACTATCAAAGAAGCATGCTATCGATGTCATTGCACTCCAAGAAACGCATACAGCAGATGATCAACAGTTACGAAGTAGAGGGAAAATACCAGGATATACATTAATAGCCTCGAACAACCATGTAAAGTACGGCCTAGCGACTTACGTCAAGCATAACATAAAAAATCAACAGGTACTTTCAGTGAGCAGTGAAAATAATATATTTACAATTATAACAAAAATTGATAGTGTAACATTAGTAAATGTATACAAGCCTCCTGAAGTAAACTGGCCAACCCCTCCTTTTCCATCTCAGCAACACCCAACTCTATTCCTGGGTGATTTCAAGAGCCACCATAATCTCTGGGGATACTGCATGAGTGACAGCAATGGCGAAGCTCTCTGTGATTGGATGGAAACTGAAAACCTAAAATTAATTTTTGATGGTTAAAGTTTACCCACTTTTCATTCAGGTCGCTGGAACAGAGGATATACTCCTGATCTGTGTTTCACAACTCAGCTTCAAAACTCCTATAGCTAGATACGCCGTTCAGTACTTAATGATTTCCCCCACAGTTAGCACAGACCTATTATTTTAGAGACTGGGATATGTGTACCAATTGTACAGTCCCATCCAAAACCAAGGTGGAACTTTAAGAAGGCAAACTGGTCTGAATTTGCAAAGCAAACAGACTCCAACATCAGATGGATCAAGCCAACATGTAGTAATTGCACACGATTTATCGGCATAATTAAAGGAGCAGCTAAACTATGTATTCCTAGAGGTTATCGTAAAGAATACACACCCGGTTGGAGTGAGGATAGTGAAAGCTTACTGGAAAAATATGAAGCAAATCCATCCGCTGATAATGCTACTGGCCTCCTACATTCACTAGATGAGAATAGAAAAAAGATCTGGCATGAAACCGTGGAATCATTCGACCACACACACTCGAGTCGGAAAGCTTGGTCTGTTATCAGAAAACTAGACCCAACAAATTCAACACCAATTAGATCGAAAACTGCCATTAAGCTAAATGACTTTGCCAATCATCTAATCTCAAATTCCATGAGCCCAAAAGAAAAGCAGACAAGAAGGGAAATCAAATCTCAGCTGAAAATCAAGAAAAGAGCAGCCCAAAATTCTTCAAAACTTTCCACTCTATTCACTGTAGAGGAAGTCAGAGACGCCTTCACAAACATGAAACTTGGGAAAGCAGCTGGATTCGACGGAATCTATCCTGAATTCCTCGCTCACTGTGGACCAGCTACAATTAAATGGCTTACTAACTTCTTTTCAGATATCCTTAATACTGGAAATCTCCCTGTATTATTCAAGAAAACAAAAATATTAGCGATCCTCAAACCGAACAAAGATCCTACAAAAGTTTAAAGTTATCGCCCCATAGCTCTACTAAGTGTCACTTACAAACTACTTGAGCGACTCATCTACAACAGAATTTGTGATACTATTAACATCCACATCCCCATAGAACAAGCTGGATTCAGGCCTGGCAGAAGCTGTAATGATCAAGTGTTTGCATTAACAACTCATATTGAAAATGGGTACGAGAAGAAATCTGTAAGCCTAGCTGCTTTCTTGGATCTATCTGCCGCTTATGATACAGTATGGCGAGAAGGCCTCCTTCTGAAATTTGTGAGCATCATTCCGTGTCTCAAACTCACAAACCTAATTAACAACATGCTGTGCAATAGACTTTTCCAGGTTTACTCTGGCAATGATAGAAGCAAGTTCTTCAAATTAAATGATGGATTACCCCAAGGATCTGTCCTGGCTCCTCTCCTTTTCAGCTTGTACATATACGACCAGCAAGAAACTTCTTCAAGGAAATTCATATATACTGATGGCATCTGTTTGGTAACCCAGAACTCCAACTTCACCGATGCTGAAAATACACTAACTGCCGACTTGGAAGTCTTGGACACATATTTCAAGAAATGGTGCCTCCGCCTTAATTATCAGAAAACGGTTGTATCCGCATTTCACTTACGCAATAGGTTCTCTAATTACAAACCAGAAGTTAAATTCAGAGGACAAACTTTGCAGTTCTGCAGCATGCCTAAGTACCTTGGTATAACACTTGATAGGTCCTTGACCTTCAAACAACATCTCACGAACGTGGCCGCAAGGGTGAAGACCCGTAATAGCATCATTCAGAAGCTTGTTGGTACCTCCTGGGGTTCCAGCGCTCAAACTTTACGATCAACTGCTCTGGCACTATCATACTCCGTTGCCGAATACTGCTGCCCATCTTGGCTAAACAGTGTCCACTCCAAGAAGATAGATGTGCAACTTAACCAGACAATGCGACTGATTACGGGCTGCATACGTAGCACACCCACTATATGGTTACCTGTTCTAAGTAACATCCAACCTCCAGCTCTTCGAAGATCAGAGGCTCTCCTGAAGATCTGGAAAACCATTCAGAAGAACCCCCAGCTACCCATACATACTGATGTAGCAAAAGCAGGTAATCAACGGTTGAAGTCAAGGAAACCACCTTGGTGCTCTGCAGTACTTCTTGAAGACTCTTCATTTAACATCTCAGAAGCATGGAAAACTATGTGGGAAGAATCATCAGTATTCAATGCACACCTGATTGAGAACCCTTCCAACCGGATAGAAGGTTTCAAACTCCCCAGACGCCAATGGAGAATCATTAACAGAATCCGTACAGGACAAGGCAAATGTGAATTCCTGCTTCACAAATGGGGTTGGGTTACTTCTGCTAACTGATATTGTGGAGCTACCCTGCAAACCATCGGACATATTGTTGGTGAATGTCCGCAACGAGCGTTCCAAGGATCAGTAAATGACATTCATCATGCATCTTCTGAGGCACTTCAGTGGATTGATGGCCTGGATTTGGAAGTTTAAACCAAGAACTTGTGTTTATGACTATGTATATAACTGTATAGCCTATATAACTTTATATGTAGTGTATGAATTTTTATGTTAACTCTGTATCATCATACGATAAATAAATAATAATGACAACGCTTCTAAATTGATTAGGGATGAGCTATCAGAGGTTGCCAAGACAATGCCATTGCACGAGATCACATTCATTTTTCCATCTGACTCTGTGGGAAGCAGCTAACTGGTAGCATGCTGAACTTCTATGCCCAAGGTCGCTGGTTCAAAGCCGGCCAAAGTCGTCGGATTTTCTAAGAGCGCTAAAAATCCCTCAGCAGGCTTTCCTTTGGAGGGGAAGTTCCAACGTTCGTTGCAAGTTGCTGGTTGCGGTGGCATCTAGTAGCCAAGTTCACAGCTAGGTGTCGATGTTAGTATATGGTACAAAATTAGGAACTACTACTTAAAATTGACTGTCTGCAGACCTTACCTGAATTACAGACTAATACAGTCATCACAATTAACACCGTTTATCAGATTCTACACACACCCAATGTACAGGGGGTTACATGACCACGTTGTCGCAGCCCCTAAACTGAGGAACCAACAAAAATCTCTGCGGGAGATAAAATTTTGCGTGAAGAAGTAACAGACTGTCAGATAGTTACACATCAGTTCCAAACCTTGCATAAGGACAGTGTGATCACAAGTATAAAAATGAACCCCAAATGACAAGAAGGCTACCATCCCCATAAGACAATAAAATTATAAAAATATGCACACAAAAACGAAAGAAAAAGTTAATTAAACTCCAATTGTAAAATACTTTCTTGCAATAAATGAGGTCTGATCCTCCTACGAAAACCTGCATATTTTGCCTATTATAGCCTATCCCCTAGTTTGCCCGGTGAAATCTACCTCCGCCTTCCGGCGTGCCGAGAGGAATTTTTTATTTCATCCAATGTATCAGCTAAGAGCAAGTTTATCAGAATTCTAGACCCTAAAATATGGAATATCCAAAATTTGGACTAATAAATTACTCAATGTTGAAATATTAAAAGCCATTTTTCAGTGTTGCCTAAGTAATCTTTGCAGTGGATCAACACTAGTGTGCCCCAATTAGATTGGACAGGGAATTACAATTAATTTCCTAGTGCATGAAATAAATTTCATGAATTATTTATACACTTAATAAAACAATCTAATTTGGGCACACTCATGTTGCCCGACTGAAAAGAATCTAATAATAGACTAATTACTTAAACTCATGAAACTAAATTATAGGTTATATTTGACTAATGCTTTTAGGTTCCAACGTTCGTCGCCAGGAGCCGACTGCGGTGGCATCTAGTAACAAAGTTCAGAACTAGTTGGTAATTGGAATTATATTGAGTTGACTGACTGAAAAATTTACAATATCCATTGTCATGAAGCAAAATAGCCCCCTTTTTGTGCATGCCACACCATTTGTTTGGATTTGCACAACGGAGCTTACGTAACTGAAATATTAGAAGCCATTTTTCAGTGTTGTGTCGAAGTTCATTGCTTGGCAGAGGATGGAAGCACTAGACGAGCGGATATTCTATCTCTCAATAGGCCCCTGGGGAAAGATATGATTCTAGACCCCACAATTCAATTTGAAAATCACGCCCAACAAGCTATCGATGTTGACAACGAGAAGAGGGCTATCTCCCATGTATTCCTCACTTAAGTGAGTGTTATAGGCACCGTGCGCGCACCTGTAGTGACCACTGAGTGTACAAACTGTGGACTTCTTACCGACATGTTTGTACGAAGTCAAAGCAAAAGAATTGTAGAAAATATGGATAATGCTGAGTAAATGAGAAGTTGTACGCTATGTTGTATTGTTGGGTGCTCAAATAGGTACAGCACTACCACCAGTTTAGTTCTTTATTCACTTCCGACTAGGAAAACGGAAGCAGAAATACGACGTAAGTGGATTCAAGCTGTGTTTTCAACGGGGCCGGGGATGAGATGTGATGAAATTCTATGTGGCGGATGGTTTTTACGGTCGGATGCCCTTCCTGACACCAACCTCATGAGAGAAGTTAATGAGAAATGAAATGAATGAAGATGAATGAAACTGGACAAGGATGTGGAATGAAGCGGCCGTGGGCTGTCAGAAGGTACCGTCCCAGCATTTGCCTGGAGTTGAAAATAGGGAAACCACGGGAAAATATTTCAAGGATGGTGGGGCTCGAACCCACGTCTACAGAATCCGCAGAGAGCTTGCCCGTTGGCCCAGCACTATGCGTTCGCGAGCGCAGTCACCGCATTTTGGTAAAATATAACATGTTCAAACATACCACATTTAGTCACTAATAACATGTACTCCTGGAATGTTTTGTCCAGCAAATAATGGCTGCTCTTCAGGTTGATTACGGTTTAGGAGCGTTTAATACAGTCACATAGAAAAGTGTTACGGCACAAAAAATAACACGAGCACTTATAGAAACGCAAATTGAATGTTTAAGTTAAGCATTGATGGTTATAATTGTTGTTTTAAGGGGCCTAACATCTAGGTTATCGGCCCCTAATGGTTTTGGTGGTAGTGACAATCATAGTGAAATGTAATCTACTACTGGTACCGTACAATCACTAACTACACTCTTATCACTAACTTACATACTAGAAGAAGAAATTAAAAAGGAAGATTGTAGTTTTACGTAACTGTGAATCTTATGATTATGAGCCACGGGACCTCCTTTTTTACGTGGAATCCGAACCACAGAACGTGGCATTTCACTTCGCAAATATCACATGCATTGACCGGGAATCGAACCCAGTCCACCTTGGTGAGAGGCAAACACAAAAGTAGTAACGAAAATGAAGGTCAGGAGAAAAGAAATGCTCTCATCCCTAAGGAGAATGAGGACTGAGAGACTTGGAAGGAAGAGAGGTCTTGAAAGGCAGATAGGAAAGGTATAAAATAGAGGGTCCGCCACCTTGAGCGAAGGCAGGAGATCCCATGAAGGGAAAAGTAGAGATCTGACTCCTTGAAGAATGAGGGCATCAGCAAATATGAGACACGGGCCAAATAAGGCGGTAAAGTGAAAGACTCTCTACGCCTCGGATACCCTAATACCGTCAGGGTCGAAAAAGAACAGGGAAGATCACAGTGAGGACCCCAGCACACATAAGTGGAAGCAATGCCGGACGTAGCTGGGGTCCTGTGGTTGCCAACCCACGTCCCTCCAGTTGTTACCCCCTGGGGGGAGTAAACCGTATTAAGTAAGTTTCATTTTATATTTCTCACATTTGTCTCATGACAAGATAAATAATGTAGGCATAAATGACATTTACAAAAACGAATGTTATCTGTTTTCATTTCAGTCTACATGACTTACCCTGGGAATCAACACTATACTCGAAAATTTGTAGTGCATACTTCATTGGTAGCCAGTGAACTGGTCATCCTCAGAATCCAGCATATGTACCTACAATCTTTCTTGAATACGGTACAGGAAGAGGAAGATTGGCCGTTTCAAAAGGGATTTGACAAGAGGTGAAAGAAAAGCACGTGAGAATATTGAGTGCTTAAAATTACAGCCTTGTTCTAGCACATCGCATTCTACAGAACTCAACAAAAATTCAATCACAATTTTACAGATCCATCTACGAGTATTTCTGTCTTATTTTATTCATCTATAAATGTAACGCAAGGGTTAATTAATACTTTGTAGGTCATATTTTTTGACACAGAACTTAGAAACTGTATGATTTAATATTCTTTCCTCAGATAAAGCTTATCTACACGCTTGTCTTTTATTGTTTTTGAAGCATTGTAGAGCTAGGCTTCCCTAAAGTTTGTGGCAAACTAGTCTTAGAAACAGAACATTCCTTGTTGACAAAATGAAATACACTTGCAATGTGCTTGCAGGATCCCCCTTCGCCAGCAGGGCAAGGGCATTCTGTTGCTACATTTCGTTTTGAATCACCCTATTGAAATGAATTCAAAAGGTCTGTGTTACAAATTAGACCTACTTAAATGAATACAGTACGTGGAGAAACCAAACAATAGAATAACACTTATTGGTGGTTAAGCAAGCTTGTAGGTTTACGTGAACGTTAATCTCGCAGTCATGAGCCACGGGACCTCTTTTTAACGTGGAAACCGAACCACAGGACTTGGCATTTCGGTTCGAAAATCTCACATGTATTGACCGGAAATCGAGCCCGGTCTACCTTGTTGAGAGGCAAACTGCTGGACTGCTGTGCTACCACGCCCCCTTATATGGTGGTTGTGTCACGGATGTTTGCCGTACCACTTCTGCTGAGATGACTGAAATATCATCTCTCTTTATTTCCTTCACATGATTGACATGTCCACTTAAGCATAAGTTTTCACCTGTGGCTATCATTGAGAGAGAAAATCGTGTACCTTTTATTGGAAAAAGGCACATTCGATGCTAAGATCCATTTTCTGCCTGTCTCTCAATAATGCTTTGAGGTCCACAATTAATTTGCAGAGCAAGCGCTGTGTAGCGCCACTAGTACTTAACCAGCATGCATGCACGGTGCCTATAATGCAACTGATACATGGGTAGTAAGAGGTCTCCTCCTCACTGCACGCGGGGCATCGTTTCTTTATACTAAGAAATATCTGCAACGTCATTGTGTGCCCAGCAGTACATTTAGATGCTAATGGTTATTCTGAAGGGTTCTATTTTTATTTTTTTATTTTTTCATATTTCACGCCCTCATTGGAGCACTTTAATCAATACAAATACAATTAAGTCTAACAACGGTATTTGGAGATTAGTGATTCAGCTTCAGCTTCTTCTGCACCCAAAATGTCTTCATTCTATCTGACCTGGCTGCCCTTTGTTGATCTGTGATGGTGCAGTTTTTCCGTTCAAATGTTGTTAACGTGAATCGTAAGTATTTATTCCATAAAATATTCTTCTCTTCTCTATTTTTAATTTGGAGCATCATTAAATTTAATTCATCTAAATCATGCTGGATCTTTTTGAACCAGTTGTTCTTTGTTTTACTCTTCCAAAAGTAACTAAACAGCTGTTTTATTAGTCTGGTTTCTGGTAGGCATGAGATATGGCCAAAAAAAGAGATTCTGCTTTTCCCCATTGTATCTATTTCTATTCTTATTTTGAATACAACCAAAACCAAACCAAACCCCGTTGAGCTACAGCCCATGAAGTACCTGGGCTTACCAAGTAACCGCTGCCCAGCCATTTGGCCTACAGTTTATGGGGTGACGCTTGGTAAACGCGTCAAGTCCTCTCGGCCGTTAATCTTGGTCTCTGTGAACAGGGCGCTGACTCACTGTCAGACAGCTACTCAATTGTACTCACGAGGCTGAGTACACCCTGCTCCAGTCCACACATAAGTTCTAAAATCCCTAACAGACCTGGGAATCGAACCTAAGGCCTCTGAGCACGAGGCAAGCTAGCTACCCCACGGGGCCGGCCTTATTTTGAATAACCATCTATATAACAATATGTGAATTTTCTCAGCTGTGTTATATATCTCTGTTTTGTGTTGCTGTAATTTTATCCTTGTTTTGTAATCCTGGATCTCCATGGTCACCTTAGGTGTAAGGCAGGTGCCGATTTCAGAAAAATTAAATTAATAGAAGCTTTCCAGTCAATCTGCCTGCTCACTTTTTCAATCACCCATTCATTTATTTGCAATTGGGGGTGTGTCCCCCGGTGGCAAATTGGATATACATAACAAATAAATAAAAAGGAAGCTTGTAGTTTAACGTGACCGTTAATCTCGCGATCATAACCCACGGGACCTCCGTTTTACGTGGAATCCGAACCACAGGACATGGCATTTCACATCGAAAATCTCACATGCATTGACCGGGAATCGAACCCGGTCCGCCTTGGTGAGAGGCATACAGCTTGACCGCTGCACCACCACGCCCCACTAACAAATAAATAATTATACATAACAATTCAATAACAATTAAACTGGAGTATTTACACAAATAGTCAGTCTTTTCTTAAACACACCTATATGTTTGGGGAAAGGCTCTAAGACTGCGGCAGGTAGAGAGTTCCAGTTATCAGTGGCACGGTTTACAAAATAATATTTACCATAATTTGTTCGCTGTGGTCGGCCCTTAACTTTGAAAGGATGATCACTCCTACCCATGTAAGTGGGCTTTCCCACATGTTTGCTAAGCTCACCCCATGCTGGTTGATTTGTATACGTGTTGTACGTAGCGCAGAGTATAGATTTCATCCTCCTAGCCTCAAGTGATTCCCACCCAAGTTTCTTTAACATACGGCTCACACTGCTCCTGGGATTAAAGTCACTGAACACAAATCTAGCGGCCTTTCTTTGTACCATTTCCAACTCATTTATGAGCCCTACTTGATTTGGATCCCAAACTGCCGAGGCGTATTCCAGAATAAGTCTTACAAGTGACAAATATCCTAATTCTTTAGCAGAGGTACTACTTCCTTTTAATACCCTCATTACAAAGTGCAGGGATTTGTAAGCTTTCGAAACTACACATCCTACATGACAACTCCATTTCATATCATTCCTTACGTGAACGCCCAAATATTTGCAAGAATCTTCTTCTACAAGTATCTCCGAGCCAATTGTTATAGTGAAAATCTTGCCTTCGCACTTTCCCTATTTTTAAGAGACTACATTTTCTTGTGTTTATTCATTTTATTTTCATTCGCCCACTTATAGACCAGGTTCAGGTCATCTTGAAGTACTGCGTCGTCTTGTGAGTCACGTATCTTTCGATATATTACACAATAATCCGCAAACAATCGACAGTCACTGCGAATCCCATTTGGTAAGTCATTTATAAACGCCAAAAATAACAAAGTTCCGATTACGCTGCCCAGAGGGATACCCAACATTACGGTAATTTCATCCGAGTATCTGCCTTCGACTTTCACTTTCTGGGAATGACCCGTCAACAATTCTTGGATCCATAAAATTACTCTTTTATCGATCTTCGTCGAAGCTAATTTATGGAATAGCATGTCATGCGGCACAACATCAAATGCCTTTGCAAAATCTTAACTACGGCATCGATTGAAACTCCATGGTCTAAAGATTCGCTAATATCTTGAAAAAGTGATAGCATCTGACTCTCGCATGAGTAACCTTTCCGAAATCCATGTTGCCTATCATTAAACCATGATAATGTTTCCCACTATTCCCTCAAGTAGTCGCAATTGAGATGGTCCATCTGTTTGCAAACAATGGTCGTAAGGCTAACCGGCCTGTAGTTGCCCAATTCAAGTCTGCCCCCTCCCTTAAATATTGGGACTACCGTAGCTCTTTCCAGTCATCTGAGATTTGCGCATTGTTTATGGACCTATTAAACATCACCTCCAAGTATCGTGCCACGGCCCTACCTCCTAGTTTAAGTACTTCACTATCAATATTATCAGGAACCTTCGATATATTGTAACGTAGTTTTTGTATTAGCTTTACAATTGCTGACTGGTTTATTTGGATAAGGGGAGCCCCTGAGTCACCGTTAACGTCCAACACACAGCTATTGGATTTATTGAACACACTACCGTAAAAGACATTTAATTCATTAGCAATGGCCTGTTTCTCAGTAATTAATTTACCGTCACCGGACATTATCATCGACAAATTATTTGAATTTCCCTTTCTTCTCTTAAAATTTTTCCACCCATCGCCTCCCGAACCAAGTAAACCTTGCATATAATTGTCATGAGCAGCCCTCTTTTTTAAGACGAGCTCTCTTGATAATTTCAACATATACTTGTCACTATCATGTCTTTTATTGTATAATTTCCTAATTTTCTGTTTTAGACTCCTGATTTCTTGTGTGTAATACTCAGGATCTGGGTTTTGTTTCAGTAATTTAAATGGGACAAATTTATGAAAATGAAAATCCACAGCCTGCTTCCAGTCAACCGACCGGGTCAGGGAATGGAATGAAATTAATGAAACCCAATAGCGCTATTTAAAATTTTCAAAAAGTTAGTCCACTGGATATTAATGTGATTTTCTTCCGATGCCCATCCTACAAATAGCTCATTCAAATACCCCTGAAATTTGCCCTGATCCCCCCTGCGATACTGGAATATGATCTTTTTTGCTACACCAGAGTCTAATTTTGTAATGATGATGTTCGCTTGACAAACAAAAATAGTCATCCAATTTAGCCCCCCCTCCCTCCACTTATGTATAAATAATAAAATTCATGAAATTTATTTCAGGCACTAGGAAATTAATTGTAATTTTAATTCCCCGTCCCATCTAACTGGGACTTGTGTTGCTTGACTGAAAAACTTCTAACAATAGGAGTTTAAGTAAGGTCTCACAATAAGTCACAGCATTTATAGTGTCACCCCAGTGCAAAAAGTCAACAAGCAACTCACCCTGCCCATCCCAAACCACAGTGCACATGATTTTGTGAGCTGAAGTTGCTTGCCTGGGTGATATCGAGTGTTTCCATTCCATGGATTACTATTTTGATTCCAGCATAACATAAGCCACCCATGTTTCATTACCGGAGGCAATTCAGCTTAGAAACTCATCACCTTCATTACTGTACTGCTCAATGAAAGTTAGCTCAACTGTAAGACAAGAAACTAGTAGTATGCTGCAAACAAGTAAATGATACTTGAGAAGATCAAATGTTACATTTCCTTGTATTAGAGGTCTCTGCTAAAATGCAAAATACCTACTTCAAATACGCAAACATATATTTGTTCAAAGCCTGTTCAAAGCCCAGCAATAACATTCTTTACACACTTACCTGACAGTAGCTCCTGTCTCGAATGCTGTCGGCATTGAGGTAGTCTGCTTCTAACAATAAGTGAATCTTCCTGTCATCCTCCAGAACTGCTTCAGAAGCTCCATCCATTTCAATAGGAAACAGTGACTTTTCATTGTGGAAACTAATCCAGTGTGTGACATTGACCCTTTGCTGCAAAAAGCAATTTTCATTGTATATAAACTAACACATGATCATTTGGGACAGATTGCATATAGGATTCAAATCAAAGTTACCACTTATTACAATGGTATTTATTTAGTACATAGTCTTATATAACACACCAATATGGCAAAATAGGTTCCTATGGCTACATATAGTAACTGATAAAATACCTAAACTGTATGTTAGCAAAATCTAATGCTGCCATCTCTACAGAGCTAAGTGTTGATCTACAGATTTATGATGAAATTTCAGACTTTTGAATTTAAGTAAGAATTGGTCATACTGTAGTGATGATAAAAACAAATTTTACATTAAGTATGGTAGACCGCGATTATTACCTGATGGCATACCTGGACGCAATGAGTTCCGTATGCGGGCGAGTCCATGTGCTGCAGAATGATCGAAAGGGGAGGAACACTTACTTTGCTCATTACTAAGAAAATGTTCATATCGGCTCCTATTGTTACTGTATTTCACGATAGTGCTTATCGCAGGAGCACAACAGCAGTGAGTCCCTCTACTACCTTCCTTCTCCTTTCCCCTTTAAACTCTCAGGTCGCGCAGGATTGTGCCATCAGGTAGTAATCGCAATCTACTAATTTTAAAAGTCATTTCCAAAGTATTCTATGGAGAATATTGAAAAAATTCTCTTGTTATATTTTAAATGGATTCACAGTGGGTTAATTTAAATATAACAAATATTCAAGGATGTCTGTGAAATATGAAAGGAAAATATTTACGGTAATTTTCTTATGGATTAACTTATTTATCAATTTAATAAAATGCACACAAACTTTGCAAGTACCGGTATATTAATGTTTTATACTTTAATTTTTCATCGCCTTCATAAACGTGATGAGCTTAAATGGCAAGACAGAAGAATTGGTGGACTATATGGAAAAGAAGGAAATAGCAATGATGGGAGTCAGTGAAGCGAAATGGAAGGGAAAAGGTGAGAAAGAAGTCAAGAAAGGGAAGGGATATAGAATATATTGGAGTGGAGGAAATAAGGCAATGAATGGTGTTGCAATAATATTGAGAGAAGACTTAGTGCAGTATGTTGAGAAAGTAGACCAAATTAATGACAGAATGATGAAAATTAGACTAGGATTTGAGAGTGGTACAAAGGATTTTATACAGATTTACGCACCCCAGACAGGGAAGGTAGATGAATGTTTAGAGGATTTCCTAGAAGAACTTGAAAAGGGTATAGAAGACAAAGGGGTTATAATAATGGGGGATATGAATGCACATGTGGGAACAGATAGGCAGGGAAAAGAAGAGATAATTGGCCCATTTAGCTATGGAAATCAGGATGAAGAAGGAGAAATGTTAATAGATTTCTGTAGAAGGAATGGATTAATTGTTGGAAACACATGGTTTAGGAAAAAGAACTCCCAAAAAATAACTAGGTATGGATGGGGAGACAGAAAGACAAAAACAATGATCGATCTTATCCTAGTGGAAAAGGATAAACGTAGACAACTGGTAGATGTGACAGCTATGCCAAGAGGAGATTTTGAAGGAGACCATAAAGTGGTGATAGCCAAATTAAGGCTTGGGAAAATCACAAAGCTTGCGGAGAAAAGGGAAAGAAAAATAAAGGTGTGGAAGCTAAAAGAGAGAGAGGCAATGGAAAAGTTCCAAGAAGTCTTGAAAAAGGAAATTCCCAAAGACGAAGCAAAAAGTGTCGAACAGGAATGGGCATGTTTTAGAAATTGTTTTGCGAAGTGTGCAGTAAACACTTGTGGAAGACTATCAGGGAAGAAAAAGGAAAGGGAGACTCCTTGGTGGAACAACAGGGTAAAGGAAGCTGTTAAAGAAAAACAAATGGCATGGAGGAAGTGGATAGGCAGTAAAAATGCAGAGAAATGGCAAAAATATAGAGAAGCAAAGAAGGCATGCCAAAAAATTGTACAAGAAGAAAAAAGGAAAAGTTGGGAAGGTTTCACAGAAACTTTGAAGGAGGATATCCAAGGAAGTAAAAAGGTTCTATATGGATTGGTGAAAAACAGTGTAAAAGGTAGGGAAAACACAAAATTTGTAAAAACTGAAGCAGGACCGATATTGTATCAAAGAGATGATATATTAAAAAGATGGGAAGAATACTTTTCAAAGCTACTAAATGTTAAATACATTGAACTGGAAGATGAAAAAGAGCAAGAAGAAACAATGGAAGAAGAAGAACAAGAAAAGGAGATCACTATGCTAGAAATAGAGGAAGCCATACAGAAGATGAAGAGCGGTAAAGCAGCAGGAGAGGATGAGGTGTCCGCGGAAATGATAAAAGCAGCGGGACCAATAGGTGTACAGTGGTTGTATAGATTATTTAGAATAATTTGGAAGAAGAAAGAGATTCCAGAAGAATGGGGAAAGGGATTAATTATCCCGATTTTTAAGAAAGGTGACAAAAAGGAATGCAATAACTACAGAGGGATCACTCTTATCGCTCATGTAGCTAAGATCTTTGAGAGAGTTTTGGAAGGCAGACTGAGGAGGAAGATAGAAGGAGAGATGGAAGAAGAACAGTATGGTTTTAGGAAAGACAGATCAACATTTGACCTAATCTTTGCAGTAAGGCAAATGATGGAGAAAAGATGGGAATTTGGAAAAGACATGGTGATGACATTTATTGTTATTGAGAAAGCGTACGACAGTGTGCCTCGACAGGTGGTTTGGAATGTATTAAGGAAAAGGAGAGTTAACGGAGCTGATGTCCAAATGTTAAAAGCTATGTACAAATATTGTGTGAGTAGCGTGAAGACCAGTATAGGAGAAACAGAATGGTTTAAAGTGGAAACAGGTCTCCGACAGGGAAGTGTATTGTCCCCCTTACTATTCATCATAGTCATGGATGAAATTCACAAGAATGTTAAACAGAGATGGGGACAAGAGGCAACGAAGGCCATGCTGTTTGCAGATGATATAGTGATATGGGGCGAGGATGAAAAGGAAGTACAAAAACAACTAGATGTATGGAATCAAGAAATAGAGAAATTTGGGATGAAAGTAAGCACAGAGAAGAGCAAGACAATGGTAATGTCAAGAGGAAGGAAGGAAGGGGAAAGATAGAATTGAATGGGAAAATTCTAGAAGTGGTTAAAAGTTTCAAGTACTTGGGAAGTGGTATGGACATATGATGAGAATGGGAGAGGAGAGAGTACCAAAGAAAACTTTCTGTGAAAAGATGACAGGGAAGAGACCACGAGGAAGGCCCCGAAAGAGATGGGCAGATACAGTGTGGGAGTGTGTAGAGAAGAGAGGAGGAAAACCTGAAGAAGTACTAAAAACAGGAGAGGAGTGGTGGAGAGACAGGAAACGTTGGAGGTCCTTAATTCACAACCCGACCCAGGAAGCTGGAAACGGGAAATGAAGATGATGATATACTTTAATTTTTAAGTTGTATTAGGGACTTGGGACATCTTTGATCATCAGACCTGTTTTAAACTTCGCTGCTCATTTTCTGTAAACAACGATGTGATATTGTGAGGTGGTGCCTCTTTGTCTTCACATGCCAATACTGTATATTTCAGTGCTTTGAAGGATTAAAACAGCGCAATTTTTACACTCTCAATATAGAATTCAAGGTTGTCGACCTAATTATGTTTTGCAATGACTTTGTTGCATTAACCATAGATCACTACTACCTTCTTCTAACTTCTTGCCTCGTTTCTGGGGGCTCTGACGCATCCCGAATGCTCATTTCAGAGACTCCCTTCAGTGTACTGTAAATATAGTGTAAGGCACTGATCAATAAATATGAAATGAAATGTAAACTTTCACTGATTTCAGGACTGGCCATAAAATCCATCCACCACATAGACCCTCCTCTCTTAATCACCAACCCTGTATGTAGACTTGGGAATTATAAATGGTAGTGTTGCATTAGCACGAACTTTATTGTAAGTTTGGAAAAGAAAAATATATCATTTTCAACCCTTACCCCTAAGTTGATAAATAATAATAACAGTAAGTGGAAATAGGATTTTGATAACAAATTCCAATTTTTCTAAAATTTATATGCTGTATTTTGTCAGCTGGCTCCATGGTGTTGGGGTAATACGCCTACCTCCCATACAGAGGCCTTGGGTTTGATTCCCGTCTTTGTCAGGGATTTTAGAAACTAGAACAGGGTGCACTCAGCTTTGTGGGGACAATTGAGTAGCTGTCTGGTCCAAGAAGCAGCAACCCAGCAAGAAAAGCAAGATTAATAGCTGAAAGAACACTATGTGCTGACTACTCATCAAGAAGGCTGGGCAGCAGCCGCTTCAGGGGCTACTTACTTACTTACTTACTTTCCGTGTCCGGGAGACGCACTAAATTCTTCCTTTCCAGAACTCTGCAGCTCTTATCCCTTGGTCTGTGGCCAACATAAGGTCTTCCTGGCTGCAGGTGTCATTCAGATCTTGGCACGTGAGCAGGTGTTGTGGAGTCTGGATTTCTCCACAGGCACATCGTGGATCTTCTGCATAACCCCACTTCACAAGGTTTCTACGACACTTAGGCACTCCTGTTCTCATCCGGTTTAAGGACCTCCAGGCGGTATAAGGCAAATGACTACCACTGGCCAGTTCTTCTTTAGGGGTAAACCCCTCTGGTACTATTTGTTTCCAGAGTGACACACGCTGGACGTCTCGTTTGGTATGGAGGGGTACTGTTCTCTTAATAAAACTCTTCCTGGATCTTAGGTGAGGAGTAGTCACCTTGTGGTTGAACATAGAATGTCTGGGATATGTTTCAAGCTTTTGTCTCTCTTTATCTGCTGTCACCTCGCATCGAATAGCTGGAGGTGCAATGCCAGCGAGAGGGTAGATCTTCTGCACTGGAGTAGGTCTCAGACATCCAGTGACATTACGGGTGGACAAGTTAAGAGCTATGTCCACTTGCTTGGTATGGGCAGATGCTCCCCACACTGATGATCCGTACTCTCCTGCTGCGAAGCAAAGTCCCAACGCTGTTGAACGTAGAACCTGAGGGTTCGCTCCCCATGTTGAACCTATCAACTTCCACATTATGCTATTCCTTGAGCTGATCTTGCACTTCAATTCTCTACAATGTCTCCTGAAGCTCAGGGTGCGATCAAGCTTGATTCCCAAATATCGAGGCGTTTCACAGCTTTCGAGTGTCACTCCTTTCTAGACAACATTCAACTTTCTCCGGGCCTCTCTGTTGCGAAGATGAAATGCGCATACTTGTCTTTTTCCTGGGTTGGATTTCAGGTGATTTTGGGTGTAATAATTGTCTAATCTCTCAAGAGCATTGGACAGTTTTCCCTCCACCTCTTCAAAGATCCTACCCTGTACAGCAAAAGCGGTGTCATCCGCATAAATAAATCGCCTGGCCTCTAAATATTCTGGCTGATCATTTGTATAAATGTTGAATAGTAATGGGGATAACACACTGCATTGAGGTAACCCGTTTTTCTGGTTTCTCCATCGACTTTTGTTCCCATGAAGTGTAACATAGAACCTTCTGTTCTGGAGCATCCCACGTATGACATTCGTTAGTTTCATGTCCTTAGTGATGTTGTACAGCTTGGCTATGAGCTTCTTATGGTTCACTGTATCATATGCAGCACTGAGATCTATAAATGCGACATCAGTGATAAGTTTATTTTCATAACCATCCTCGATATGCTGTGTCAGTTTCAGAATTTGGCTGCAACATGATTTCCCTGGTCTAAATCCAGCTTGATCTTGAATTAGCTGGTAATCAATGAATGTTGCAATTCTTTCAAGGATCAACCTTTCAAATGCCTTGTATAGGTGGCAAAGGAGAGAGACAGAACGGAAGTTCTTTGCATCCGTTGGTTCCTTGCCTGGTTTTAGCAGTGCGACCACATGAGCTTTCCTCCACAGCTTTGGTAAGTGCAGGGTCTCGATGCATCTATTCATCATATTCACCAGCCACTGGATTGTTCCTGGTCCAAAGTTCATGATTTGTTCTGTCCTGATGTCATCCGGGCCCGCAGCTTCGTTGACTTTCATCAGATTGATGGCATGTTCTAATTCTGCTGATGTGAAAGGATGACCGAGAAAATCATTCTCATCTTCACTAGGCTCCAGCTTCACAGGCTGAGTCTTCATGGTGGTTTTCCAGTTACTGAGTATCTGATGAGCTCAAGTTTTTGACAAGCTTCCATTCTCTTCTTCTGTTCTGGGCCAGTCAAGGTTTGCTAGCAAGTTCATCCATCTTTCCTTTCTTCCGTCGGCGATGCTCTTCACGAGTTCTTCACCCGTCTGAATGGTGTCATCTGCAAAAGGGTCTGGTAATCTTTTAACAGATCCTTGGAATCGGCATTGAAGCCAGTAAAGAAATGGGTATGGCAGCCTCGAGGAATATGTCTACGAGAGATCTTCACAAGGTCAACAAAGCAACAAAGTCTTCATAATGACTTGGCTCTGGTTGTAAATTGGACAGTTCCTCATCCAGCTCAATGGAAAACCCCTCCAAGTTTGCTTCAGGGGCTAAGGGTTTGTGTTTTTCTTTTTATATATACATTTTGTACTCTTAGAGCATATTTAAGCATACCTTAGTGTTTGCATGCATATTTTGCCATTTTTAGTGGATTAACTTCCAAAGGCCTAAATAACGTTATTGATGAATAGATGGCAAATTATTTTAAGGTAGCCTAAATGTAATGCAAATGAATCCATCTGTCAAGTAAGACTTGAGAAGGAGATTGCAGTCAGAATTTGAATCCAAATCATCTGTATTTCAGGCAGGCACATCAGCCACTTGTACCACCATGGCTTCCACCAAATAATAACCCATTACCAAGTCTTGGATGTAGAGGGCTCACAAGGGTGACTCACAATGATATAACCTTAATATCAATAGGCAACAGTCAGGTTCCAACTAGGTCACATGGGAAGCAGGAGTTTGTATTTTGAATCTCGACTACTGACTCATTTTCAAGTTTTATTCTACAGTTATGAACGCTTTAATGGGAGCTACAAAATAAGGTGTATAGTTTATCTCTGTCAATGTAAGGAAAGATGATCATGTATAGTCAGTTTTATTTAATTGGGAATATGATAGACCAGGCCTTCTCAATCGGCAGCCCACCATGAGGAATGCCACACACAGTAACTGAACAATAGGAATTAATAATGAAATCGATCATGGGAGGCAAGGTCTCAAAATAGCAAATTTTTTACCTCAGGTATGTGACTAACTTGAAAAAGTACATCTGCCTTTTTGCATAATACAGTGCTTTAGCGGGATCTGTAAAATGTGTTCAGTGTATTTCCCTAAAATTGGATTCAGGAAAACTATGAATCCCATGATCGATCGTGCCCACTGAGTGCACCTGCTATAAAGCACTATTTTTCAGCTTTGGGGGCAATGACCCACAAAATCTAACACGTGCACATACACACACACACACACACCACTCATGTTCTTAATGTTAACATTTGTTTGGTCCATGGGAACCTCAGAATACTGTAAAATTACACTAAGTGGCCCTTTGGCAAATTGAAAAGGAGGATTATAGACAATATAACCTTTTTAGGTACATTCTATCACATTAAAAATAATTTGCAATAAATTGTGCAATAATTGTGTGTATTGTTTCTGTTTTTAATGCTATAGTGATTAGTAATTTTTCTATTTTACAGCCCGAAAGCACACCAGTTTACTTCTGCTGCCGAGGTACAATGGATTAGTAGCAAATAAGTATTCCAAACACCACAAAGAAGAACGCTAACACCAGTTTTCCATGCTTGCACGAACAAGTATGCGCACACCAGTTTACTCCTGCAGCTGAGACACAATACAGTAGGAGCATATATGTTTACTACACTTGCACAAATGAGAACGCTCAAACCAGTTTACTCCTGCCACCAACGTACAATAAGCAACATATAATAATCTTCAAGAAGGAAAGAGGAGGAGTTCTGATCTCTCGAATAAGGAGGGTATTAGGTGAAGAAAGGTAATGACAGACTTTGTAGACCTTGGATGCCCTAATGCTGAAGGGAGAGAACACGAGTTGACCATGAAAGACCAGCAGGAAAGATTTAAAAACAAGATATTCAGTAAAGAACATATAGCCTACTTTCTCCTAAATGCATGGGTATAGTTATAACTCTTTGTCCTTTTCAAGGAGTATAATTGAATGTTGGTTGTAGTAGCTTGTTGAAATAGAACGTGCTATACGGATATTATACGTTGATTGATTGAATCCTCACCTGAATTACATATACACACACTAATACAGCCATCACAATAACACAAGTTATCAGACAAAATTCAACACTCACTCAAGTACATGGGGCTAAATGACCATGATGTCCATGCATCTCAAATGAAACAACAATAACAACAACTTCCTACACAAATCCTTCCTCGTAAAAAAGTACACACACTAGTAAGCCTACAGACATCACAGTGACACAGATTATCAGACAACTTCTACACACACTAGAGTTAACGGGACTACAAGACCATTATGCCACAAAACCCCTAAAGAAACTACAACAACAATAGTCTCTACCACGGATCAAGGTCAACGAATATTAATCACTGTATTTGAGTGGTGAAATATGTGGTGTTATAAGTATATACATAATATTTTCGATTGCAAATAAACACTATATATGCTTAACATTATAACGTGTGAGTAGTTATAAATCAATAAATACCGTACCAAAAAAAAAAATATATAAAAAAAAATTGAACCTGCAGGGATTTGATCCACGAACCCCCAGACTATGAGCCCAAGTCGCTACCATTACACCACGGATGCGCTACAATAATACTTGATACACAACTGGTTTAATATAACTGTATCATATTTTGTGTTGAAATCAACGATTTCATTAGCGTTTTCTGGAGTTTCTATAAACCATTTGATACTAAATATGTATTATTTTGTTCAGTATATTCCTAAAAGGATATAAACTTAGGAAGTTACGGAAATATGTGTATTTACGAGCAAAAATAGCGGCCATTTTGACAACGGGACAGCATGGACCCACAACTATATGACACGGTAAGACTGACCTGTTAGTCACTTCTACGGTTACATATTCTATTATAATATGCTAATATCCTGCCGGTCAACTCCCTATGTACGATAAGCTGAATTGTTGAGGCCAGGCCTTGTTGAATCGTAAGTTATGGTTCGGCTATAATACTTGCATGATTCATACATCCACCATCTTGAAACTATTAGGCTGATGACATTGTAGTTGGCCAAAAGGCGCTTCCCACATAAATGTATGTTGTTGCAAAATTTGGAGAGATCAGATGATTAGGTTAGTCATAATTTGATTTAACCTTTGAACATTTGGGTAGCCACCATTATGTTTCCGTCAAGATGGCGGCAATATAATACATGACACTGAGGTGCCCTTTGCTAGTGCTACCTCTGTACTAAATTTCGTTCAATTCGGTTTCACCGTGTTTGAATTGATAGGGGGAATCGATTTGTACACAGACATGGCCGCCATCTGCAAACTATTGGGCTGATGACCTTGTAGTTTGGTCAAAAGACGCTTCCCACATAAAGGTATGTTGTTGCAAAATTTGGTAGAGATCAGATGATTAGGTTAGTCGTAATTTGATTCAAGCTTTGAACATTCGGGTGGCCGCCATTACGTTTCCGTCAAGATGGAGGAGATATAAAACATGACACTGAGTTGCCCTTTGCTAGTGCTACCTCTGTACCAAATTTTGTTCAATTCGGTTTCACCATGTTTGAATTGATAGGGGGGGGAACAGACATGCAGACTATACACACATACACACACACTCGCAGACACACAATTTTTGGCCCTGTGTTAATCTCATAAGTCTACTTTCGTTTTTTGAAAAAATCGAAAGTAGGCTAAAAAGAGGACATCAACACTAGGCAGTGAAAACAGTGCCAGACTTACACGGAAACTTGTGGTCGCCATTCCACATACTTAAGTTCTAGACCTCGTGGTGTACCACTGTATTCCTTTCACAAAAACTGCATCACTCCCTTTACCTGAGGAAATATTGAGCATCCACGTTTGTTGCCAATGTACCAAATAAGGTCACCGACACGTGCTTCACATTTATTGACACACAGGTTGGAGCTAACACCAGTCATTTGAAGACTAATTCCTCCTGAAAAAATATAAAATGATTAAAGACATGTCATTATTATTAGACTAGCGGACCAGTGCGAGAAATCCCGCATGTTCATAAACCAGACTTTCCCCAAACTCATTCCTTTGATTTACTGTTTCTGAAATCCATGCAAAATGATACAGGAAAGACCTCAGAATGATAAAATGACATGAAACAGGCGTCGCAGCGGCCAAAAAGTGAAGTAGACAGCAATTATGGAGCGTATTTTCCAACAGCAATAGTATTTGCAAATCGCACACTTCGTACATATTTTTAGAAGTCATTTTTTATAGAAATTATAGATATTTACGAAATTAGAGTGCAATTCGTCACTGCTAATGTCTATTCTCTTTCATTTGAATGCTCATTTGTCACGATCGGTCGCTTGTGAGCGCCGCAGGAGGGATCAATACTACTGAAATAACATATATGATTTATTTTGATTCTTGATTTCATGCATATTAACAAAGAAATAAAAAGAAGTTCTGAAGAAGCACACCTGCCAAGAATGTGGTGGCCACATTATTGCACATTGCAATGACCTCCAGATAACATGTCTACTACGGTACCTTTCTCAGCTGCTGATAATTTATCCACAATTTTCTATCCTTGCTGAATGTATCCTATTTGTCCACCCCATTTTTGCACAAAGAAAAACTACTTCGCTTCCATATGGATCCATCCAGAATAAGACAATCCATCCCCTTTTTTCCCCTTTCCTGCTAATCCATCCACTAAGGTCCACAAATCATCAATCCCCCATTTCATGCTATTTTATAGTATCAAGAACGTCAACAAGTACAATTTACAGTTTAGGACCATTCCATGAATTTGCACCATTTCCATGAAAAGACACATCTTTGAAATGTAGCCTGTTTCTTCATTCCTCACAGCCCACACTTTTCAAATTTGGTTACTTTGCCTATTTTACATTTATGTAGCAGAAACAACAAATAAAGTTAAGCCTGCCTTTCAACGAAATTGAGCAGGACTCGCAAATTTTCCTTGTCAAGATAGGTATCTGGTTAACGGAGGTAGGTTAATGCTAAAATAATTAAACCATGGACAGGCATATAATGAAAAAAAGAAATGAAAAAAATATTTCTACTACGAATTAATTCAGCACTGGATCACTTTTACTCTCGTGTAATATCAAGCTCAACTCTTGCTTTCGAAGCCATAATGAATAGTTCCGAACTATGTCAGGAACCTGAGTTGACAAGTAGGCTACTCAGTTATTTAAGTACTCAGTTACAAGTGTCCAGCTCCTCGTGCAGAAGCTAGCATTCTTGGCTGTCACTCCAAAAGTCCGGGTTCGATTCCCTGCTCTGACAAGAAATGTAATTCTGGTCTGAGGGCTGGAACAGGATATACTCAGCCTCGTGAGGCAAAACTGAGAAGAGATGGGTTTGACTCACACCTCAATCATCCTGGGAGTGGTTTCCCATGGTTTACCCCACTTCTATTCCAAGCAAATGCTGGGATGGTTCCAAACTTAGGGCCACAGCCACCTCCTTCCCAATCCTCAACTGAATTACAAATACATACACTACTACAGACACCACAATAACACAGGTCATCATACAAATTCTACAAACACCTAAGTACTTGAGGCTAAATGACCACGATGTCACAGCCCCTCAAATAAATGAACAACAACAAAAGTAGTTAAAAGCTGAATTCTAAGCTGACTGACAAGGGCCGACACAAAGACAGGCATTTGTTGACCGACAGCTCATTAAAGCGAGCATTGGGGGACAGGAAACGGGCAATTAGCCATACACTTTGGCATGTAAGTTGGAGAACAATAGAAGGAAGACCTATTTGCACATTCCTTGTTAGCTACAGAATCAACTGTTACAGCAGACAAGGTAGACTTTCACAGGGTGCCTGAAAACTTTCTATAAGCCACACTGCTTTCCAGAACTTGGAAATTTTCTGTTAAAATGCATGTTTTGATTTCCGTTGCCCGAATAAAACGGTTATTGTTTAATGAAGGGAATTTAATACATTTTACACTCATAAGTTCATGGTATCATTAAATATTTCCAAAGACAAGTTTCCGTTTAGTAAAGGGTCCAATGAAGGCAGGTTTTACAGTATATTTATTAGTGGTTAACAGAAGCTTGAAATAGTTTAAAGTTTTTGTATGCATATTTAAAGCCGACCCCGTGGTGTTGGGGTAGCGCGCCTGCCTCTCACCCGGAGGCCCCGGGTTAGATTCCCGGCTCCGTCAGGGATTTTAAAACTGACGTGAGGGTTGGAAAGGGGTGCAATCAGCCTCGTGAGGACAATTGTGTAGCTGTCTGACAGTGAGGCAGCGCCCCGATCACGAAAACCAAGATTAACGGCCGGGGGGACCCGATGCACTGATCACGCGTCGCCCCAATATCTGCAGGCCAAATGGCTGGGCAGCGGTCTCTTGGTCGGCCTAGGTCCTTCATGAGCTGTATAGTGCCAGGGTTGACTTGCTGTATGCATATTTAAGTTAATTTATGATTCCTTAAGATGTAACTCCTCGACATCGGAAGGTAAAAGAGGGCAGGATTAAGTAAGATGTAGCCTAACTATATTTGTGTGAAAGCATAGAAACTTTGAAAGAAAATTTAATTCAGGAATTAAGTTAGGCCTATGATAAATTTTACAATCCAATGTTGCACATTCATATGTCAAGCAGAAAGTTACCATTTTTAGTTTCTTACAGTAACCTTTCAATATTTCATTGATTGTTGTATGGAAACATTAGACTCATAAAATTGTTGTATTGTCGTTGCTTTAAGGGGCGGAACAGCGAGGTCATAAAATGCCAGTCAACTTTGAACATAGACAACATTGCATAAATTGTACATTTTATGGATGAAAAATATGAGACACAAGTAATGTATCAAGTAAGTTAATGACACACAAACTCGAACTGGTATGAAATGGAAGACTTTGGGGAAGTTATACCATGTCACGTTTATATTATTAACCAATGTTTCACGCTACTAATGTGATAGAATTTGTCAATGCTCCACTCATGGACCAATGGGTATGAGCTGAAGCTCGGTTGGGAATGACAATGCATGGTGTCTCCAACGATGAACCAACAGTCAAACAATACTACCTAGGTAAAGAAGGGAGGTATGTTATGAGTGCGATGAGACAAAGATATCAGTAGCTGTGTGAGAAACAATGGAATGTTATAGAAAATGTGGGCAGTCATGTGTTAACTACAATGTAAGTAACCCCTTGGACAGAAAATGTGGTTCTAGTCTGAAAAGTGGGACTGGATAAAAAAGTTTTAAAATGGAAGGCACATACAAGTTTTAGAAGCCATTTCTTAAATGTTGCCTTTGTAATGTACAAAAGAATCGATCAACACAGTCAACACATTAAGTTAATGTACTTTGATATACAATTAAATCCTGTAAGTTATTTAGAAAAGTGTATCAGATTATAAAAGTGTAACTTTGTTATTGTATCCAGGTTAGTAGCCCAAGTGTGATAAAGTTATTTCCTGCCCGATTTAATTGGGCCTATTAATTAAGACCGGCTAAAAAGTGATTCTTTTTTACATGTGCATCAATACATTGTGATTCATGCTTACCCATCACAACCTCCTGTGATTGACGAGGAACATTCACAAAGTGTCTGTTAGATATTGGTATGAACAGGGTAGTCCGGAACAGCATCCCCCCTCTTTATTTTCAACATTATGATAGTTATGGTTGAATGCTTGTTATACACAGTTACCTTCAAGTCTTAAGAGTCATAAACATCGTTATAAGCACCATCCTTGTCACCTAACACAGCTGAATTCTACGCCATGTTCTCGCAGATGTTTTGCGGAGATACTCCAGAGTCATGAGGGTGAAGGTGTGTTCCACAGGTGCTCGTAATTCCTGGGTTGTGTGATATCGAGTGTTTCTTACTTGTTGCTTTATGAAACCCCAGAGAGCTGGCCTTTCTTCTTCAAAACAATGCTAATGGATATTCTTACCAGGAGATGCTTAACGAGTGGTTGGTGCCACAATTGCAAGAAAAATTGTATCGAAGACACTGTTGTCTTACAACAGGATGGAGCACAAAGACACTTCGCGATTCACGTGCGCAATTACCTGAACCAGACCTCTCCTGGCCGGTGGATTGGAAGAATTTCTGTATCTTTATCAGCTCCCTTTGCCTGGCCTTCAAGAAGTCCCAATCTGACGACACCAGACAATGCTCTCTGGGGTTTCATAAAGCAACAAGAAAGAAAAACTCGATATCACACAACCAAGGAATTACAAGCACCTGTGGAACACACCTTCACCTTCGTGACTCCGGAGTATCTCCGCAAAACATCTGCGAGAACATGGCGCAGAATTCAGCTGTGTTACGACAAGGATGGTGCTCATACCAATGTTTATGACTCTTAAGACTTCAAGGTATGTATAACAAACATTCAACCATAACTTACATAATGTTGAAAATAAAGTGGGGTACGCCCACTTCCGGACCACCCTGTATAGTCTATTGAAAGGTGACAGGAATTTCAGCTGTAAAATCCAAACCAGCTCATTTTAGTTTCCACCGTGGATTTAAGAATGCATGCCCTCCCTGACAGCACTTGATTTTTCACAAACATTCAACAACACTAAAAAAATATTGTGATTTTATATTTTAATATGAACGACCTAAGATACATAAGCAGAAACGTTTTAAGAAGAAAAATAAGAATATTTTAATAAGTATACAAACTAACAACATCATTGTCATCAGCCCTATGTATTAAGTTTTGGGTGAGAAGATAGATCTACCTCTCAAGCTGTGCCTGGTGAAAGAGCATGGAAGACACAGGCCGGACGTTTGTTTTAGACGAGTGAAAATTCTTAATGGAAGCCTGGAGGCGAGTTACTACAGTACCTGTGTTGTTATCAGCTGCCCCAAGCGGTCCGATGATTGACAAAGCTTTTTCACACTACTACTGAAGTACAGTCATTGGCAAATATAATGACGTTCTGTTCGTAACTACGTAACGTGTACTTCTGCGTCACGCAATACTTCAAAGTGGACTGTACTGTCTGCTCAAGTCTGGAATTCCATTACATCAGGTCGGTGGTGACAAGTATGAAGCGATAGGGTGAGAGAGTGAGTGAGTGTAGGCTCACCCACAGGCTTCAAGGTCAAGGGCAATCGTCTAAAACAAACGTCCGGCCTGTAGTGAGAAGCCTCAGGTAGTCCAAAGGCAACAGCATGTTGCAAACTTCAGATACAGTAAGACATTGAAAAGAAACTTCAGTAGGTACCTAACATATAAGTCAGGTTATATACACGTTCAATAAACAAGTATTAAGTTAATGGTTGCAATGAAATTAATTTCTCACCATAACTAATTCCCAGTAGACTTGGTCGATTTCCAGGCTTTTGCATTAATAGCAATGGTTGAGTGAGGACAGAAAATATCTAGCTCACGTATGTATTACATTTCACACTGACAGTTGCCTTTTCAGTCTTTTCGTCACCTGTTGGGAAACTAGCCTGACCTTTGAACCTGCCTATCATCACCTGTTTGTGGCATCATTACTGCTCATCAGCAGTACATGCCACTTTACTCTTGTACCTTCAGTTTTCCCAATATATCCCAACCTACAATACAATACGGAACGAAGCAGTACAACATTCTTTCGCTTATTTTAACAAAACGAACACCTTATATTACTTTGTCACTAAGTTAGTTTGTGCGAGACACAAAGGATTACAGATAGTATTGACAGCTATCATAAGACAAAGAAACAAGCATTGTCATTATAAAAAGCATATTAAAACTGTAGCCTATTCGTACAAGTCACATACGAACTACTGCTGCATGAGTGAACAGGTTTCTCAGTGCCACTGTTTCCAAGGTCTGCCACAAAGAAGCTGAAAGGCAATGAAATGATTGCACTATTCATTTCTATTTGTCATATCTGCGACTATACCGAAGGTTGCAAAGGGAAACTCATTGTAGATTCTGAGGAAGCAATAAGAAATGGCAAGAATAGTTTGAAAACTTGCTAAATGCGAATAAATGGAAAAATCTTTCACAATGTGGAAGATTTTGTGACTAGGCAGGAGGAGAATGATGACAGGAACAGGATCACGGTTGAGGAAGTAGTGAGGGTGGTAAATAAACTACAGTGTCAAAAAGCTGCAGAGGGGTAGATGAAATTCGGCCAGAAATGGTAAATTATAGTAGGAAGGCAGGAATGAAATGCTTGTATGGGATAGTCGAAATGTCATGGGACATAAGCAGTAATCGCCCCAATTTATAAGCAAGGTAACATCCCTAGGGATGAATTAATCTGGTTGGTTGGTTTCTCAGTTTAGGGACTGCGACAACACGGTCATTTAGCCTCATGTACTTCCGGTGTTTGTAGAATCTGTCTGATAACCAGTGTTAATTATGATGGCTGTATTAGTGTGTGTTATCTGTAATTCAGGTAAGGACTGGAGACGATCAATTTCAAGTAGTTCCTACTTTTGATACCAAATGCTACTGTCAACGACACCTAGCTATGAACTTGGCCACTAGATGCCACCCCAACCGGTGGTGAACGTTGGAATTCAATAGAGCATTAATCAAAACTAACCTACAAATTTAGTTTCACACAATTGTAGTTAATGGAAGGTTCTTTTACATGCCATAAATCTATGACATGGGCCTGCTAGCTTTACTTCCCCTCCGAAGGAAGGCATCCTGAGGAATTTTTAACACTCATAAAATATCCGACGATTTTGGCCGGGTTTGAATTCGCGATCTTGGGCATAGAAGCTCAGCATGCCACCAACTATGCCACAGAAGCCACCATGAAATAATCTCCCTTCCCTTTAGTTGCTAAATTATTTTAGGGGGTTGGAAAATCTTTATCATAATCCCTGTGTACTTGGGTGTGTGTTGGGTTTGTAGTGTTTCTGTAGTGACTGCCCTAGTGTGTGTACCTGCAAGCATTAAAGTCAGGGGTAGGGTAGGTGTCTTGGGATTTGAAATAAGGTACCGTCCTGGCATTTGCCTAGGGAAGTGTGGGAATTCCCTAGGGAAAAAAACACTCTGGGTGGCAGCTGTCATTGTCAAGATTTGAACCACTGATCTCTGGACTTGCTGCAGCTTTCCATCACAACCGTGGCACATCAGTTAATGTGTATGGCTGCACCGCGGGATCCCTTCCCTCTAGCAAGGATATATTTTCCTATTGCAAATATTTCTGCTTTTTATGATGGTTGCAAGCATAAAGGAAAAGTGTTTCAAGGTAAAAGTTAAGAATACATAATTTTGATTGATAGTTGTGGCCGTAAGGGGCGGAGGTTGACTGCGTGGCTCAGCGGTAAGGTCTCGCTTCCTGTGCCCAATGGGAATACTAATTGCCATTTCTGGTCCGTATTGACGTATATAAATAGTTTAATCAGTTGAAACTTTCCGTCAAATCAAAACAAAATATTTTGCGCTATTATTGCGCTAAGTTAGGTACATGTTTCGAACCTTGCAAGGCGGTCCTTCATCAGCCTCTCACACAAATGGCAACACATCAAAAAAACACTGAACAATATCCAAAAATGCATGCACACTAATAAAACACATATTAAAAACATTCCATTAAAATTTGTACGAAACATATTAAAAAACACATGTTAAAAGTTCTGAGAGTCCATTTATCTTGTCCATTGCCAACGTTTAAACACGTGTCATTCTGATAGGAGATCTTGTCCTGTTCTGTTATCTGCTTCTTGTCATGCGGGGAACGGAAATAGAGTAGTATTCCCATTTGAATGGTCCAAATGCAATAGACTTTTAGGTACTCCCAGACTAAACAGGTAGTCCTCTCCCAGTGTATGCAGTGAACCTGTGCGCTTGAAACAGCTGTTGCAACTAAAGTGCAACAGCTGTTTCAAGCGCACAGGTTCACTGCATCCATTCAAATGGGAATACTACTCTATTTCCGTTCCCCACATGACAAGAAGCAGATAACAGAACAGGACAAGATCTCCTATCAGAACGACACGTGTTTAAACGTTGGCAATGAACAAGATAAATGGACTCTCAGAACTTTTAACATGTGTTTTTTAATATGTTTCGTACAAATTTTAATGGAATGTTTTTAATATGTGTCTTATTAGTGTGCATGCATTTTTGGATATTGTTCAGTGTTTTTTTGATGTGTTGCCATTTGTGTGAGAGGCTGATGAAGGACCGCCTTGCAAGGTTCGAAACATGTACCTAACTTAGCGCAATAATAGCGCAAAATATTTTGTATTGATTTGACGGAAAGTTTCAACTGATTAAACTATCCTGTGCCCAAGGTTGCAGGATCGAATCCTGGCGCATTCAGCTGGCATTTGAGAGTGTGCAAATGCGAGGGAGCCGTGTCAGTAGATTTACTGGCACGCTAAAGATCCCCTTCAGGGACAAAATTCCGGCACCCCGGCGTCTCTAAAAACCACAGTAGTTAAAAGGGACGTAAAACAAATAACATTATTATTATTTAATGGGCGGAACAGTGAGGTCATCTGCCCGTTAAGAATACCGAAGCAGGTGTTGGATGGCCACGTGGGTAGTGAAGTAATAGTTGATAATTTACAAGTTATAAAATCATCAACTAAGTTACTGTAACTTAATACCCCATTTAGACGTTGCGGTCGTGATCCCGATTAGGCCCTGAACCAGATTAAGTTGGTACGTCTAAACGCAACGAGATTTCATTATCTCCTCCAAACAACATTAGCCGATCCTACTCCCACAACTAGATAATCTCGTCCCTGGCCATTGCGATCGTTGGGTGTTCTATCCAACTGCATTTTGTGAGTGAAGTAGGCAGTGGAAATGATGGCCATTTTGAATTGTCTTGTGTTTTGAAAGCGAGAAGTATGTAATGTTGGCCATGATGGTGTTATTTATGTTGGTTGATATCAGATATATGAAGATTGAGACACATGAAATGACAAAAGGAGAACGAACATACCAGTATTTAAACACGAAGAAATTCTTAGCGTCAAGGAAAGTCGTTGAAAACGAATACTAGACATAAGTTATAGGCTATTTAATTTCATAGACATAGAAGGGATTTCGATAGGACCAAATGACTCTGGACGAACAAAAAAATAATGTTTATGCAAAAATATCCTAGACCTGTGCATAAATATTTTAAAATATATTTTTTCCACACCATCTCCTCAGAATTTGTAAAAAATTAAGAATATACATTAGCAGGTTGAATTCTGTAAAAAGAATAACTGAAACACTTCAAAACTGGAGGAAATAAACTACTGTAAATTTTTGCTAGGCCTATAACACTTGGAATTCAAAAGTTGACACAACTTAGCGACGATGTTGTGCTGTTTTACTTGATTATCCTGTTGTTTCATGATGGAACGTCTAAGCATGCAGCCTACCAGTGACAAATGAAGTCGATCCGGATTGGTCGTTATCCAGATCACAGAAAATCCAGATTACGACCATGCCATCTTAATGGGGTATAACACTTCTATGCCCTCTTGAGTGACCAAGTGAATAATGGCATCTAACTTATAGCTTAGTTCAGGAATACCATTCTGAGGCTCTTTCTCTGGTTGAGGCTCTGTCCATTAGAGTTGAAGTTCTTCTGGGAACCGGTACCATTGAAGGTAAGTTAGTCAAAACAGCAAAGGCAGATTATAGAAGTTTGCTAGTGATCGGAATGGCGAAATGTGTTTGGTTGTGCAGTGAAGAATGCAGGCTGTTGAAATGCAATAAGCAAAGAAATATAAACAAAGCACATTGAGTGGGTTCAACACACCAGAACTGATACAACTGGCTGTATTTGGCTCCTAATCCTTGTGTGCAGTTTGTCAAATTAAGCTTCAGTTAATGGCAACTCAGAATATTACAGCAAACAATCATGATGAACTTGTTACTTTTCTAAGCAAGCAATTTGTTCCTCTAAAATGCAATATCTCACAAAGAATGGCTTGAGTATTTTCAGAGCCTTTGGTTGAGTCCAAATATTGAACAACTTGTTTCACAAGCATCTAACAACAAGTCTTCGGAATATATTACACTCGAAGAATTAGAACAGGTCTTCAGGAAACTTCAAAATGGGAAAACACCTGGAGAAGATTCAATAAATGCAGAAATGTTGAAATATTCAGGCGATGCCTTCAAGGAAAGATTTCTCAGATTATTGAATTTAATCTGGATGGGTAACAGGCCTCCAGAAGATTGGCAAAAGGCAATAGTAGTTCCTCTTCATAAGAAGGGAAATATGAAAGATTTGGAAAATTATAGAGGAATAAGTATACTTAACTCTCGATACAACATTTTTGCAAACACTGTTAAAGAAAAATTACTGAAACATTACTCTGAGGTAATAGGGAATGAACAACATGGGTTTAGAAAAGGTCACACAAGTGCAGATGCCTACTTCACCTTAAAAATTTTGATCGAAAAATGCAGGGAGTTCAATTTGGAAACACACATGTCATTTGTTGATTTTGATGATGATGATGATGATGATAATTGTTGTTTTAAGGGGCCTAACATCGAGGTTATCGGCCCATTTGTTGATTTTAAGAAAGCCTTTGATTTTGTTGACAGAAACAGACTTATTGACATATTGGCCAGGGATTGTGTCCCCCAACAGTTAATTGATAACATTTACAACATGTATAGTGGTACTCTTATTGCAGTAAGGTTAAGTAATCATAAATCCGAGTGGAAGCCAATCAGCAGAGGGGTAAGACAAGGCTATGGACTCTCTCCATTGGTATTCATAATCTACGTGAATGCTATAATAAAGGAATGGAGGTGTGAAAGGCATGGTTCAATACCTATCAGCAGGCATCTAAAAAAATTTAGACGCTATACTATTTGCTGATGATGTTGCATTGGTAGCAGCATCTGAAGATGATCTGCAGTGGTCAGTATTCAACCTCCAGAAAGTGGCATCAAAATTCAGCATGTGCATTTCTACTGAAAAGACTAAAGTAATGGCCTTTAAAGGTAACGACCCTATCCCCAGTAAAATTTGTCTGGATGGTAAAATTTTAGAAAGAGTTAATGAATTCAAGTATTTAGGATATCATTTATCTAAGAAGAACGAGACATAACTGCAAAAATAACTAATTATACCAGAACAACAGGAATCATCAATCACGTCATGAAGCCATCTCTTGCCCAAAGGCATACACGCTTGCGTTTGTATAATACATTAGCCAGACCAACCCTATGCTATTGGCAGCGAGGCATGGACAATAAGATCTCAGGACATCTCCAGAATCACAGCACGTGAAATGACCTTTATGCGCCGAACAGCAGGCTATACTAAATGGGATCATAAGAGAAACGAGGATGTGCTGAAGGAACTAAAAGTGAAACCAATAACTACTGTACATACATTTGTGACTACATACCAAGAGTACTGGAAGCATAATGTCCAAAGGATGGAACCTGAAAGATTACCAAAGGAGATCCTTCGCTACCAGCCACGGGGAAATAGATCGATAGGACGTCCGATGAAGAGATGGAGGGAAAGTGCAAGACCGTAACGGGACATTTCGCCCAATACTTGGAAGGAAGATGATGATGATGATGAAAATGCAAGATACGGTATGTATAAATCTAGTTGACGCCGAGAAATATTTATTATTATGATAACGATTTTCCCCTTTAACAGGAAACTACCATTGCATTTCTCTCTTGTACATTTATTCCTGAAAAAAAAAAAAAAAAAAAAAAAAGAGACCGATGGCCATTTGGTATTAGCGAGCTTGGCATTTAATGCTGCATGCTCACATGCTTCCCCAACCTCTCGTGCTGTTGAGAAGCACCTTTGGTCAAAATGGTTACATCTTCGACTGCACCAACAACACTCACGGCTCTCCTGGGAGCTCCGGGCATAGTTTATGTATGCAAATTATCATACTCGTGTCACTGTATTCTATTTTTGTGGAATTCTCTGTTTAATAATATAAATGGAAGTTGTTTAACAATATAACAGTTCTACATCTATGCCCATTACAAACACAATAAATAAAACTTATGCTCTACTTTCAACAAGGTACCTTCTGAATCTGAGGTTATACAGTCAAGCTCCTTATAAAACACCAGACTGCCATTGTGGCTAAATACATTTATAATTTTTGATCTCATCGAGTTGAGACGCCACGACTGTATCCATGTAGCAGCAAGGTAGTATAAGGTCAGGAACATTATCACAGGACTCAAATTATCTGGGAAAGAAAAATATATTTATAACATAATCACTCTTGCTGTGATATAGGGCTGCCTACTAAATCTATTTATTTATGTCATCAAGGGAAAGACTACATTACCTTGCAGGTTATATGATATTTACAAATGCATCATACACGGGATAGAAATAATGATTATAGAAGAACTGGTTGCATATTGACGAAACCAAAATTTGCAACTTTAGGACGATAGAAAAATTAAAAATAGAATGAAATAACAACACAGTCAGTACAATTGGTGCACTAAACACTAAAAATGTACATGAATAACAGAAGTGCGGTGCAAATCTCTCCGGTGTTATTTTTATTTTATTTTTTTTGTTTCTCTCGGGCAAAACCGGCAGATTTCATCGACTGGGAAGCTTTCCTAAAAACTGCAGGTGATTCGATCTCGGTGTAGATGGCCGTGACTTTGTGTGCGATGCTTGTATATAGTATGGGGAAAAGCAACCTACGTACGTAATTAAATATTTAGCATTTATTAGGAGAATTAACTTTTACCTTATTGATGAAACAATTATGCAAATACCAACAATTTAACTGAGGTAAAACGACTATTCACTATAACGAACTACCAAATTCTTGGGTGAAATGCCAATTCTATACTTTTGAGTTCTGAGCGTGGCTGTCGTAGAGCGTGTTTCTATCTCCCAAAATTTTAATAATGGCACCCCGTGGCGTTAACGAACAGCTGATCCGAAATCTCAAGTTAAAACGCAATGAGAGTGAAACGCGAATTATGATCCGCGTCATCCTGGCTTGTTATTGGCTGGCAATTATTACCAGCCATTGGCTGCCCGCGGGTTTGTTTACAATTATCACCAACATGGTGGCGAGAGGAATAGATTTCTACATCAATTAAATTGCTAGAAATCTATTCCAGTTCATGACAGTATGAAGTGCAAATCACTTATTGATGAGGAATTGTATGTGCGTTTATATTTAAATTGACGCGTGACACTGTTCATCAAAATTTGTGAAAATAAAAGTACAAATCAACACTCTTGCCAATCAACTGAAAGTTTCTACTACTTTGGATGTAATGGATGTAAATCAATTGGCTATCGTTTCTACCAGTTTTATTCATCAGTTCGAAATACATTCAGTACAATAACCTTTTGTGCACTATAAAACTACATTATAGACCATTGCATATTGATGTTGCTGTCTGCTTATATTTACCAATTTCATGAAATGTAATTTGTAGGTTATGCCTAATAAGGCATATAATTTAAGTGGCCGTTTGTAATGTGAAGTCCTTACTGTATTTATGTACAAATATTATGGTTTAACTAATGAAGCAAGGATTAAAAGTGCAGTTTGCACTGCCACCCTTTTTTTGTTTAAATATTGATATGTAGTTTCTCAGTCTGGTAACTTCTTGGATTTGCTTGAGATAGATTTATAGTAATATACTACCTTATTAACCTGCAGGCTGAGTTTTTTTTAAACATGCCCAGGTGCATACAGTAGCACAAGACCTACTGCGGGCTATGTCGATCCTAAATGTAGGCCTATTATAGTGCTCATGTCAAAGGTCGTCCTAAAGTTTTAACTATTGAGACTTGATTTGCATCGAAGATAATTTCAGCCGAGTCTGGCAAGGCTTCATAAACTTGGGCGTGACATCACATTTTCATTTTTCCTATACAGCTTTTGATACCAACCACTTAAATCACAGTATTTCAAGATTTGCTCTCATTAAACATCACCAACACTTTTTTTTTCCCCTGGTGGTGGGCTGTGTTGGAGTCTACAGAAAATAAAGTTGAGAAATAAAAATACATCTTAGGTTTCCATGACACAGTTGCATTTTATCCTACTATATATCCACTCAATATACCAATCCTACCAATGTTTCCTAATTCCTCATGCTGCATAAATAAACATGACAAATTACAGCATTAGCAATGATGAAAGTAATTTATGAATTGTTAAAATGTTTTTAAAAGATGCATAGAAAGAGGCTTGATAAATCCTGTATCATCAAACCATTTAAACATTCCCACAGAGCTCTAATCAGAAGCTCATTTTATGTGCAACAGGTATGTAAAATAAACTTCCCTCCCAATAACTTGTAGGCCTAACCTGAACATAATCCATGTTAAGAGCTGTTTTTTGGTTCACAGGAAAACCTACCATTTAAAATCTTGCACATACCGGTAGGCTACTAATCATATTAAGGTGCAATTAACTAGGGTAATTTTAAAAATCATGGCTATCAACTACTGATTTAAATATTCCAGATATCTTTCTTAACTCCACTTTTACTGACAGCATGTAAGTCCTTACTACTGTCTTTCAAGCCATTGACCAGTTGTTTTTTTCATGAGGAACCATTTTAGTCATTCTTCTCTATGTGAAATACAGTTGATGACAACTGCCTGGAAGACTCAGGTGTTTTTTCTTGTGTCGCTTCTCTGGTTGCCAACGACACTTCCTAATTATTAACAGAATGTTTCATTGAATTGTTGTATCCAATTGACCAACTGGTAATATATTATGGTTTGCTTTAATATTCCTATGATACACTTGTAGATCTCATATATTAATGAAATATACAACAACATAGGCTGAAATGTTGAACCAATCTCCCATTCCCCAACACTCCCAACTAATGGGACATAAGCTACCTAGTGGTTGGTCTCACAATGCTTCCATCTACATGTACCGTACTAGGTCTAGTAGTACCATACGTATTGTGACTGTTTCTCCAACTCTGTCAAGGAAACTAATTCTGAACTAAGATCTGGAATGGGGTACACTGTCCCTCGAGGGCAATCAAAGACAACTTGAATCATTCAAGTGATTTTTCTATTTCATTTTACCAACTAACCAGGTGCCTGGAAATGCTAGTGAAGGAGGCAGCTAAGTAGGCTAGCCTACCGGTATTCACCATTCAGAGAACATTCTCAGCGACTTGTCTATGCATAGGCGTATGACACAATTTTCAGAAATTGATACAGTAGTCACAGAACACTAATGGTGCCCAGTACGCACAGCTTAGCATAGGACGGAGTGGATTCCAGCCACAGATTAACTTATGATCTGTCAACGGGTTTTCAAACAAATTGAGCACACACCCAAGTACAGGGGTCTTGACCATGATGTTCCAAGCCTCTAAATGAAACACTCCTCTTTAAGACTTTCTGGTCTTGCATCCATGGTCGATCAACATTCTCCTGATCTGTGTTCTCAAGTTTCTGATGGTTATGGACATTATTTTTATCCTGATACATGCCCTATTCTTAATTAGTTCAGCATAAGATCATTGAATCCCCTTAAGAAAAATAGGGAACATCCATGTGTTATTTGACCATAGAAAGGGAGAATTTAAAAAACTGAACCTCTAGGGACATTGATGCAGATGACTCCGAGTAAGTAGGCTAGATCAAAATGAACATTTTTCAGTGTTGCCTTAATAAAGGTTGATAACTTTCTACCGTTCAACATGAATAGGCCTATATTGGATGGGAAATATTTTTATTATTTGCAGAGATTACAAGGATGACTTGTTGATGTATCGTTATTTTGTTAAGCGAACATAAGTTCCAAGTCCATATCGTGTTGGAACCCATATTTCAGTGCTGCCTTAGTAAACGAAATATTCAATGTCTTTCAGTCGGTCAACACGGTTGCACTTAGTGTTAATGAGAATGAGTATTATTCCAAAAACCAGAAAAAAAAACTGTAGGCTACATGCAGACCTAACTTGTCAAATCAATCATGCCTACAAGACAACAAAAATGCTCTATGAAAAACTATTAAAACCCCATAATGGTAGTCAAAAATAATCTCAAACCACCGCCACTATTTCGCGAAGGTGCAGAAAAATCTTACTATAGTACAGCTATTCGTAATAGTTGCTACTGTTGTGATAAACCGGTACTGAGTGATAGGCCCTCGAAATATAACTATTTATCTTAATGTCTACAAGATAAAGAGATTGCCAAAAAAACACAAATCTATAGAAGGCAACACTAAAAATGGCTTATCTAATACACAAGTCACCCACCCTTCACCAACATTATTAATATTTGTAATTTAAGTAACTTAGGTTATGTTAAATTGAGGTTAATGGCGGATTTGATTGCGGCTGTGTGGCGGGAAGGACCCAATAAGTGCTCAGCCAATCAGGGACGTTTTGATTGGAGACCATGCTCGGAAAAATTTTAGATCGTTTTGATTCTCAGGGCTTCGTTAAGCCCCCACCCTAGGCCGTCATCGTGTCCAAAATGGCGGCTTAACGAACACGACGGGGTGCCATTATTAAAATTTTGGGAGATAGAAACACAGCCATAGTCAGCTGTTGATTCTTAACCTATACCGTAATATTGGTCATGTTACTTCGCTTATTATAGTTCATGTGTAATTAAGATTTTGTATGTTATTGATGCCCTTGTTGTTCCAGTTGAAACGTGATTATACTCTGTGGTTACATACAAAATGAATCGTCATGTCGAAGTTAAGAGAGAAGTTGAACCTCCAGCTGAGTTAGAAAGCCAGTTCGTTCTGCGCCTTCCTCCTGTGAGTTATTAAATTATGAATAAACTATGCTTTTAGCTTCAACAATCTACTATTTCTCTTCTTATTTTTCTATTTTATTATTTCTTGTAGTTTCGCATAGCGTGAAGAATTCACTGAAGTAAGGTTACAATGTCATATGCTACTTACTGGATGTTGAAAAAAATTAGGTTATGGCGAAATTTGAGAAGTGCCGATGGCCAGATTCAGACTAATATAACTCCGTTACACACTTTTCCCTCAATTTCATTCTTTAATCTCCGTTTTGTTGTAGGAGCCTGCTACAGCTCTCCGAGAGGCCTTGAGAAGTGGATCTGTTCATCTAAAAGATAGGTTATCTATAAAACTTGAAAATGATATGCGATATGGAGAAGTTCGAGTAGATCATTGGCTGCTTCATGCTAAGGTAAATATTCACAGATACAGTTAACTTACATATTACCATGTGTATTTGTAACAGTTGAGGAGACCTCATTCATAGAAAAGAAATTAGGTAAACACTGCATGAGCGGCGAACCTATGATATAACTTGCTAATTTCCTGAAATCAGAAAAATATCTTATGTAAATTAAATCTGGAAATGATGTAATAATAGATGTTTACTCCGCTGTCTATATCCCACCCACCATCCCCTTTTTAGATCATGACTTACATAGTAAAATTCCAGCTGTGTTGCCCATTATACATATGAATTATAGACAAATACATCATTGCCAACCTCTCAATAATCTTCATCCAGACTAATGGTTTTTGCCTAGACCAATATTTACTTGGTAGTGCGGCCCATTAACTATTATATACACCCCTGGTTTTTGTCACGCACAGTGGGAGTAACTTACTCGCGCGTCCATAATTTTTATCCTGACCAATCATTTTGGTATCCCTCATGTTGGTAACAGTAATGTGTGCACATTGGTAACGGTTGAAGAAACCTCATGCGCCTGGCAAACATGGCTGCCATCGTTATGAGCAAGAAACAAAAACACATAACTTATTTCCAGTGCACTAGTGATAATGGACAGTAATTTCAATTGGTGATGTCCCCCAGAATATGAAACAAGGTATGAAAATCATATTATCCATATTAACCAATAGGGGCAGACGACCTCATAGTTTAGCCCCTTAAAACAACAATAACTACTATAACTAATATACAGTATTAATCAAGTGTGAGTGTCAAAGGCAGGTTCTCCTCTCATGCAGTTTCTTTAATGTTTGTTGTAATTCAGGAGGAAAGCAAATCCTGGGTTTTACACTTCTACTTGACTAATATATAATTCTCACATCTCGTTTCATATTTTGCAAGTCATTAGCAATTGAAATTACTGTCAATAATCACTACTGCACCAGAAATATGTGGGTTTATTTCAAGCTCATGCAATGACGGCAGCCTTGTTTGTCAGATGCATGAGGTCTCTTGAACTGTTTCTCAGGTGCACACTATAATTCTGAATTCAACGTCATCATGGCTTTTACATATGCACACACGTGCATTTTGATAATATATGATTTTCATGCCTTGTTTCATCTTCTTGGGGACATTAAAATGGGACTACTATACATTGCGATACGGCCGCGCATGAAATTCCCCTAAAACAAAATGGCGGCTTCCGTGACGTCATCAACGACGTCACGAAATACTCCTCTGGCAAGCTTATGGGAAAAGTCTGGGTAATAGGGTTTTTTGGGTGGGGAAACACAAAAACCGTCAATTTTTTTAATGTATCGAAATCTATAATTGAGCTATATAGTTCAATTAAAGATTCCGATACATAAGAAAAATTCACAAATTCACGTAATAGGAGTTTTTTGGGTGGGAAAACACATAAACCGTCAATTTTTTTATGTATCGAAATCTATAATTGAGCTATATAGTTCAATTAAAGATTCCGATACATTAAAAAAAATCGCAAATTCACGTCATGTATATCCGGGAAAGGCCTGGGTAATAGGGGTTTTTTGGGCGGGGAAACACAAAAACCGTCAATTTTTTTATGTATCGAAATCTATAATTGAGCTATATAGTTCAATTAAAGATTCCGATACATTAAAAAAAATCGCAAATTCACGTCATATATATCCGGGAAAGGCCTGGGTAATAGGGGTTTTTTGGGTGGGCAAACACAAAAACCGTCAAATCGACCAATGAATCGAAATCTATAATTGAGCTATATAGTTCAATTAATGATTCCGATACATTAAAAAAAATTGCAAATTCACGTGATATATTATAAATTTCCGTATCGAAATATATAATTGGCCTATGTAGATCAATTACAGATTCTGATACACATGATAATTATTTTCTTTTCGTAAATAAAAAACATTGCATCGAAATCTATAATTTACCTATATAGCTCAATTAACGATTCCGATGCTGAATAAAATGTCGCAATTTAACGTTATACTTTACCATTTCCGCATCGAATTCTTTAATTGGCCTATAACTTATATGTCAATTACAGATTCCGATACACATCGTAATTTCAGTTGATATTTTAAATTTTACGCATTGAATTCTATAATTGGCCTATGTAGATCAATTACAGATGACGATACACATCGTAATTAGTATAATTTCATATTAATAAAACATTGCATCGAAATCTTTTATAGGGATGTATAGAACTAGCACCGATAGAGCGCACTGCTGTTGTACTGGGTAAGCGCAAGGCGCTCTTCATTTGTCTCCTATGTTCTCATGCCGCTAATATCCACGAATTTAAGTTGTTTAAATTGTTATTTTCGTAACTATGCCGAGCTATTGCAGTGTTCCTCTTTGCAAAAATCAGGGAAGCCCGTTTTCGTTTCACCAATTTCCACAAAATAAAGAAATGAGGAAGAAATGATCACATGCTTTTAGAAGGAAACATTTCGGTGAGAAAAATCTGACCGAATATATTAAAGTGTGTTTCCATCATTTACAACCCGATGACTTCACGAAAACTGTGTTGGATAAGTGTGACTTACAATGGAAAATAATTCCTATTTTGTACCTATAAACTGATTAGACATTTCGATAACATCCACTGAATTTATGCGTTTGTAGGCCTATTTGAAGGTGAGAGAGCAAGATAAAAACCGGGCGCTGTTCTACCGCTTTTTCCGTGGACCACGAACACAACAAAAATAAGTATTTAGGAAGAGGTCATACACAAGAAAATTGCCGGATTATCACGATAAGCCTACAATATCGGAATCTGCAGAAATCATCTCCATTGAAGTACGGGAAGAAATCGTCAATATACACGAAGAAATGAAAGTAACATTTCTGACTCCCATTTTCAAAGACATCAATAGGCTACTCGGTCAAATACTTCAAGAATAAATGTCGCAACATTAACAGTCACAAACGTATTATGGTTGGTTTCTTGAAATCGGAATTAATCGTCAATTTCCATCTGCCTGACGGAGAATGTGGTAGCGACTGACTTCTACATTCTTGAGACATAGTCAGATGAATGGAAACAGTTCGTGGCCCTAAAGCAGGGATTCTCAAACTTTAAAAAAATTGTACCCTCAAGTCCTTTCCCAGGGGTAAGGGAACGATTCTTATTGCGAAATTGACAAAATTACATAAGAACCAAACGTTGCGATGCATTTTCGAGGTACACATTTAATTACCGGTATCAACTTTCTTTGATTATGTTTACCTTAAAACACGACAGTTTCATGAAGCTATCAACCTAAAAAAAATACATGAATCGAAGTCTGTAAGCAGGGGGAGCAAGTGAATATTTAAATCTCAATTTATGATTTAAGTCTTATGGAGATATATTTATCAATATAGGCCTACAATACTCTAGTAATTGTAATCTTTAGTAGAAAGCATGCTGACTCATTCATTATTTGAATAAAAAAGCGTGTTAGAATTTTGTTATTACCGCTGTAGGCTATTAATTCTTCCTTCCTCCCGCTGGTTTTAGTGCCTCTAGTCCGTAGCTCATTTTGCAGCTGTTTAACGCTTAAACGCTGAAAATCGCTTATCATATATTAGGAGATATACCTATAGAATTAATTAATATAGTCTTGAAGTAAAATTAGAGAAGATATAATTTACTTTAGCTTAGAAAACTCTGTCACAATTTACACATTCGTCGCAGCTGACTGGGAGAAACATAAGACGATCGCCTTGCGCTTACCCAGTACTACACGAGCGCTATCTGGCGCGAACTTTCTCCCGCTACATCCCTATTGAGCTATATAGGTCAATTACGGCTTTCGATACAATGTCTTATAAATATAAAATTAAATTAATTACGACGCTTAACGTCATCTGTAATTCAACTATATAGGCAAATTACAGATCCCGAAACGGAATTTTAAAAATATGTCATAAATATAATCCTAAATTAAAATATTTTCGTACGTATGGCGTGCCAAATTGAGGTAGGCCGATAAATAAATTATATGTGACGAAACACAATAAGTTTCGAAGTTTTTTAATGCTCATTTCTGTTATTGAGTTGTCACCACCCAAAATACCCTATAACCTAGGCTTTTCCCATAATCTTGCCAGAGAAGCATTTCGTCAAGTGATTGATAACATCACAAAAACAGCCAATTTGTTTTTATAATATAGTCATGCGCAAACGATCGCGGTCTGTAATAATCGCCGGTTGACATCAATACATTAACCTAGCTGCACATTGTAATATTCTTATAAAATATTGTGGTCAATAATGTTATTGTGTAGTTTCGTGGTTTTTTTTTTCCAAAGTTGGCTGCAAATACACAAACACAATGCCATTATAAAACATTGTGGTCAATAATGTTGTTGGTAGGTTGGTATTTTTATGTTTTCCAATATTGGCTGCAAATTCTGTTTAATAATGCCTCACAGACATACTATATGAAACGTCAAAAACAAGACCTATAGGCTGATAGGTCTAATACAAAACATTGTCATATCTATTTTGCAGGTGTTCATGTAAATGCCAATTTGTCTAAATTTTACCCATCCATTACTATTTTAACAGGCGTATTCCCCAACACAGTTCCTGACATAATATTATCGTTTAGACAACTTTCCTATTAAATGCAACAACCAAAATATATATATATGAACAACGTAAAAACTCACCGATATATCCCAAATGCTGTATTATTCCACATGTACAAGGAGAAGCACTAATTTTCCACCACAAGTAACGGATTTTATTTTAATGCAACAACTTCAGGATTTAAACAATTTTAATACAAATCGTCAACACAATTGAGCACACGACACTGCTAATATCAAAATCTTGTTCTTATAGGTTATACACGGGAATATTTATTTTATTATTACGCTTAGAAAACACTAACGAGTGACAATACAAAAATGGCGAACAGACTCCAGCAAATTCCTGCCGCGAACTGACCACGGAACTGACGTAGTAATCAGCTGACAACCAACTACAAGCAACCAATAGCGTTACCGATAGCAATACGTCAGCCGTGAGATCACTGTGACGTCACTGATCTCCCTGAAGTCTCCCTAGACGCCGCTGTATCGCAATGTACAGTTCAACCGCTCATTTAATTATAGTCTGTAATATGAATACAAAAACTTTTCCGCCAAATCAATACTTTATGGTACATTACTTAACACTTGTTAGTGGTACATGTTTCGGATTATGTTACAATCCTTCATCAGCCACATTGTTTACACAAATGGATGACATATCAATAACATTGAAATTCACAATTGCTGCACTCACTCATTATTGACAAAGATGTCTTATTATTATTATTATTAATCGACAGGCATAACGTTGGGAAACATCGTAGCCACCCACATAATTTCTTTTAAGTTATAATTGTAATTATTTTATTCGCATCAGTTTAATATGGAAGGAGAAGATTGTTTCACTATAGGCTATATACATATTTGATTTAATTGGTTACGATTTAATGGAAGATTTTCAATTGAATATTTAATAATTTAACGTGAGGGTGAAGCAAGCAAGTACGAAGTCTTTTCAGTTAGGTAGCAGAGAGACGGGATGTGTTGCAACGTGAAGTTAAATTTGGCCGAGCCGTGCTGCGGGGAGCATTCTTGGAAATTGAGACAACGACTGACGCTTCGGTGCTCGTTTTTCTAGAAAGACAGTTCACCAGAGGTCATATCCACATGGACAAGGGAATCTAGCCTCGTGCCAGGACCGGGATAACTTATTTTGGCTACAAGCACTGTGATTCTCAGAATTTCACACCACGCCACGGCTGGACGAATCAGAGCGGGACACCTAAATATGCTGAGAAGAAGAAGTTGGCAATGTTGAAACACAAGATATGATTGGTCAGCGGTCACAGGTGAAGAGTACAGAGGAGGGATGAAGAAAATTTATAAAAGACGTTACTCGAGGGTCGAGAGCCATTCCATTCTATTAGATTTCATTCTACATTAATATCTTATTCTCCGATTATCAATCTCAGAGTCTTCAGAGGAGACTACGCTGGAGCACGTCTGATCTTAAGTACTGTTTAAAGTTGAAAATATGTTGGGCCACATACCGTCCACACATATAAATTTTGATAGTTGTGTCTTAGGCTATCTTCATAAATGTGATTATTGAAGTTAGTACTTCATCACAGTCAACTAGGAAATTTACAAACATCACATACTACATGAAAGATGACGGCGATTTTCTTCAAGAACCAACAAATTTGCTCTGGGACGAGCAAAACCAATCTATAGAAGACATCAATGGAGAGCGCTCTGCCAACATCACATATGTCTCTGTTTTTCTATTAGTAAATCTTTTCTTTGGGCACAGTAAATTTAAATTCATTTAGCTTCTGGAATAAAATTAATTTAACTTCATGACTTTGTATCAGTTTGTTTTTAGCCGCCACGTTAACTGTAAATTCAATATTTCTTTCAACATAATGTCTTCCATAGTTGTTCTTTTTAATATCATTAAAATTAGTTCTTTAAATTCATTCTCCGTGTTTCCTCCTTGTAGCTAGAAGTAGCTATAAGACGAACCTATCCTCTCATTGCAAATATTACGCTGATTGGAAACTTAGTTTCCCTGCGAGCTGAGCTAAGAAGAGTCTACATAGCCGAGGTAGAATGGTAAGTGATTATGTGTTTATTTCGGTATTCAGATGGCATTGAATCCGATGGTGCCCAACCAATATGAAGTGTTATTGTGGTTTATCCACATTACTCTAGGTAAATAACATCATTACATGTGCCACCCAATAGTGGAGCTTATATTCTTTTCAAACAGTTACATTTGTACGCCCAAGTGGGACGTGTATTAGTCATAATAGTTACAATATCATGCATAAGAACATATTAAAATACATCTAAAACACTATATAAAATTATTTATTTTATTCCCATGTCCATGCATTCCTTATCACTGGAGAATGATGATTGTTATTGGAGCTTATTTTCAAAACAACAGGGTCTATTGTTGGACATTTGATATTTCCATCATTGCCAATTGCAATTGGAAAATGTTTTCCACTAAAGATGAAGTTAGGTATGTCCTCGACAGGAAAATCAATAAAATAATAAAACAACAGGTCAAAAATCAACGTAATATTAAAATGTCACCAACCTTAAAAAGAAAGTTTATCAAGAAAATCTAACCATAACAAAAGCAGACAAAGGTAACAGCATAGTCATTATTAATAAATCAGACTACATTGATCAAACAGAATCGTTTTAGAACAACAAGAACTTTGTAACAATTAATAAAGATCCCACGGGGCCTGTACAAAGAAAACTCAAGCAGCTTTTAAAAAATACTATTGTGATTTTAGACGAACATCAAGTCAGCAAACTTATTAACATGAATCCAAGTTTACCCACCCTCAAGTCATTGCCAAAAACACACAAGGACAATGTACCTATAAGACCTATTGTCTATTTCAGGGGCAACCCGGTCTACAAATTATCACAATTTTTACAAAATATCCTAAAAAAGCACTACAAATTTTCGGTAAACAGCACCCTCAGAAATTCTATTCATTTTTGTGAATTAGCCAAAGATCTCTAGATTTTAAGATTCCGAAACATTGCATACTGCTGATATCAGCGATATGTACACAAATATCCCGTTAGGTCCAACCATTGATATAATAGAAAATAACTTAAAGACTCGTAGCAGGCTCTCCCATGATGCAATTAAAGAGTTCATAGATTTATTAAAGTTCGTGTTGCAAAACATTATTTCACCTTCAATCAAAAAATATTCAAGCAATTAGGAGGATTGGCATGGGATCCCCACTGTCTGGTGTTTTGGCCAATATCCATATTGACCATTTGGAAAACAGTAGTATCAGCCAAATAAAGGGTATAAGCTATTGGATAAGATACGTTGATGACTTATTTTTAATAGTAGACAGTAAAATTAATAACAATAATCACATTGCAACAGCGCTGAACCAGATCGACAGCAATATTAAATTCATCACTACGTCTGAAATTAACCAATCCATAAATTTTCTGGATTTAACCATTATGGGAGCCACCAAACGTCTACATTTTGACATAGGACAGGAAACCATCTCAAACGCACTCCACTATTCGAAAATATTCCAACCACCCAGCAAGCCACAAGAGAACTGCCTTCAGCTCCTTTATTAACAGAGCTTTAAACGTACCCCTCTCAGAACAAAATTTGAAAAAAGAGATTTCCACTATATACCAGATTGCCAAAGTTAACAGTTTTAACAAATTCTATATTGATTCCTTGATAAACAAAATTAAAAATAACCAGTCACAAAATTGCAACCCATTAACAACGACAAACAGTCTTTTGCAGTATTCTCGTACAGTAATCAATTTACGCACAATATCACTAATGTATTTAAGAAGCATAATGTTAAAATAGCCTACAGAACAACTAATACAACAATGAAACATCTATTCAACTCTAAATCTGCCAATAAACAGGATAAATTTCAAAAATCAGGTATTTACAAAATAAAATGCAAAGATTGTGATGCCGACTACGTCGGTCAAACAGGACGCAGCTTTAATATAAGATATCTTGAGCATGTTAATGCGGCAAGACAAAAAAGAATTTTGGCAATTAACAGTCAAATGGTAGAGTGAAATCATAATTTTTCCAAAATTGAAGATGATCTCGAAATATTACATTACTGCAGCAAAGGGGTCATGTTAAATATATTATACCAACTAGAAATAGACCAAGCCCAAAGAACCAATCCTTCACATAACCTGAATTAAATTAATTTCGATAACAAGATTTCAAATTGTGCTCTGAAAGAAGTTCATTTTCCGTATTAACAGATTCACTATATAACAAAGGAGAAACTGTTCCGCCTAGTCAAAACATTTATTTACAATATAATAGCAAGTTTATAACTTGTTGTAAATAAATGTATTGACTAGGCGGAACAGTTTCTCCTTTGTTATATAACAAGATTTCATACGATACACTGACAGATTACGTTATGAACATCAAACGTAAAAATAAAAACCTCCCTAGATAATAATGTTTACCTATAGCCAGGCGCAGTAACAGACCGCTAGTGTTTACCCCTCCCCCCTTTCCCTCTCCTCATTCCCTTCCCCGCCCCAGCCTTGCCCTGACCTCGCACCACAGTGTACCAGCCGGTCTAAGCTAGTACGGTACCTGCATGCATCCCAGGTAAGCAGCTATGCTCGCCTCCCGAGTTTGTTGTTTATTTTCGTGATTTTTTGGGGACCACATTTTATGTGTTTTCGCCTTTTCTTTAATACAGGATTCCTTTGCAGTCTGGGTGGAAATGAGCACAATGCTTTCTGTTATCAGTAAGGCGACGTTTTTTTCTATATTTTTTCAATAAGATCATCATCATCTTCCACAGTTTCCAGCCGCTATCCGGGTCTGTTTGGAACACAAGCCTCTCCAACGTCTTCTGTCTTCCCACCATCTCTCAGCTTCCACCCTTTTCAATAAGATAAATTACGTAAATGTAACTTTTCTTTTTGTTTTTTCGTAGGCTGCACAACGGGGACTATTTTTTCCATTTTGTTACAATATGAATTAATGAAAATATCTTCAGTGGAAAACATTTTCCAATTGCAATCGGCAACGTTGGAAACGTCAAATGTCTAACAATAGACCCTGTTGTTTTGAAAATAAGCTCCAGTAACAATCGTCATTCTCCAGTGATAAGGAACGCATGGACATGGGAAAAATAATTTGATATAGTATTTTAGATGTATTTTAATACCGAGAGTTTAGTTTGTATGTAACGGAGACCCTCGCTTGCGCGCCTGTCTCCCGCTAGGCACATTGCCGTTATGCGGCACTGAGTCATTGAGTATAGAAATTTGTACTTAAATTTGTACTTCAATGTGATCCTTGACCAATTTTTTGACGAACTGACTTACGGAGAGCGATTGTCAAATTACATTCAGCAAGATTCTGCCACTGCTCACACTGCCGAAGCATCCATGACAGAATTGCGTCGCATTTTTGGTACGAGGATTATTCAGAACGTTTGGCCCCTGCGAAGCCCAGACTTATCACCATGTGACTTTTATTTGTGGGGGACATTTAAAAATAGAGTGTATGCGAGAAACCCTCACACTATAAATGAGCTTAAAGACTATATTACAGCTGAAATACAGTCAATCGGTGCTGAGGAACTTCAGAGAGTAAATGCCAGTTTCATAAAAAGGTGCCAGTGATGTGTAGCAGTGAATGGCGAACATTTTCAGCACCAGCTGTGAACTAGGTAAGTACAAATTCCTATACTCAATGACTCAGTGCCGCGCAGGCGCCGCATAACGCCAAAGTGCCTGGCGGGAGACAGGCTGGCGCCACGGACGAGCGGGCAAGCGAGGGTCTCCGTTACATACAAACTAAACTCTCTGTATGTTCTTATGCATGATATGAGTGAGTGCAGCAATTGTGTATCTTATGCCTAAAAGTGAATTTCAATGTTATTGATATGTCATCCATTTGTGTAAACAATGTGGCTGATGAAGGATTGTAACATAATCTGAAACATGTACCACTAACAAGTGTTAAGTAACGTAGCATAAAGTATTGATTTGGCAGAAAAGTTTTTGTATTCATATTACAGGCTATAATTGAAATGTCAATACGGACCAAAATGGAAGCAAATACTCCCAAGTGCTCATTTAATGGCGGCAACCATGTTGGACAGTGCCTGAGGTCTCTTCAGCAGTTACCAAAGCGCACACATTGACGTCACTATACCTGTCAACATGTGGGATACGAAATACACCACACAGGTCTAGTCTGGATAAAGATTATTGTTGCGGGACTACCCCACTGTGCGTGACAAATACCAGGTGTGTATATGTTGCTAATCCAGCCCACAGGGCCGCGCTACTTAAGAATTATTGGTCTAGACAAAAGCCATTAGTCTGGATTTAACAAATTTTACTAAAGTAGTACCGTAAGCACGGGGTTGGCAATGCTGTATTTTACATTATTTCACATAATGGCGGATACCATAGGATTTTTGCCCCAAAGGTGATCTTTAATGTGCCAGTAAGTCTCCTGCGTACGCCAGGATTCGATTCTGCAACCTTGGGCAGAGCCGGCAAGAACGTTACCGCTGCACCATTCAGCCAGTCAGAATTTTACCTATATAAGTCATGATCTAAAAAGGGGATGGTGAGCAGTTTATAGACTACTACATCATTTTCAGATTTTATCATCTTTACTAAAGGTATTTTGGCTAATTTCATTAGTTTAAGAATTTTTTTCCCCAGAATTTGGTCTCCTCCAGTTTTACCCAAACATTTTCCAACTATGTGAATTAGGCAAAATACTTTTTGTATTGATAAATAGGATAATCATTCTGGAAAGCAATAAATAATAATTAATTAAACAATGGATATTTATTCCTCCGCTGTTAATAACCCACGCACCATCACTTTTATAATAAAATTCCAGCGGCGTCTGCCATTATCCACATGAATTATTGGGAAATTACAGTATTGCCAACCCTGCATCTTTGGAAAGCAGTACTTTGGGAATCAATTTCTAATCCGAAGGGATAATAACAACCCTTAGGGCGAGCAATGAGCAAGAAATGAAAAAAACATAATTTAGGATACATTTCCAATGCAGTAGTGATAATTGACAGTAATTTCAATTGGTCAAGTCCGCCAGAATATGAAACGAGCTATGAGAAACGTAGGCCTATATTAACGAATATTCTACAACAGTAAAAGCCATTACTGAGGTCTTCTCTGCAATTAACTTCTTTGAATATACTGTAGGTCTATATACCTAAGGGGGGGTGTTGGTAACAATAGTCACGTCTTAGTTCATGGACCCTGGGCAACGGCTGAGTGGCCTAGTAAGTCATCCTGACAGTTGGGATACCAGTTACTTTGAAACAGGAGTGCGCATCTTGTAGAAATTAGTAGTCGAGGCCCTCCTTGTTCTCGGGCATCTAGGACTACGTAAATTACCAGTTTGTTCCCTGAACCAGCAGTGTTACAACTCATGGAGCCCTGTGTAAGTACAGTAATAGCAACCTGCTTCACTTTTACTTTCTGGAGACTTGCTGCTGAAAACGTTTTGAGTAAGCCTTGGACTTATGTGACAGAGTCCCACCCCATTTGACAGATCAGGGACTTTGGAAACAAACATGCAATTAAACTGGTATTTGATGGGGTGCTATTAATATCGAGGAGCAACCCTTCAATGTACAGCCTTCAAAATCCTAACAAGAAGGCTATATGATATGGCTAGTTGGGCTATCCCAGAACAGTAATTTGGTTTTATGAGGGGACCGTCACCTTGAAGAAGGAAATCACGTATTGCCAGGTGTTAGGAGGCTTGCAAGCTCAAATGATCTTTGGGGCTATGCCAGCGGAAGCTTCGGCTCCTGTTAGGTGCACCAAAGCTGGACAGGCCTAAGGTGATCAGACTGAGTGGTATGCTGGTCCTCCAGGTTGGGGGTTAGGCGTGGTGCTAACAACCCCACACCGTAAAAAGATTCCCATTATTAAACCCACATGATTGTCTCGGAACACTGGTGGATTTATTGTTGACGAACCTGGCAAATACATTAGGACTGAGAAACGGAAAGTGGTATGGACATTGGCAACATGGAACATAAGAACAATTCTGCAAGCTGGAAAAATGACGGAGGTGGTGGAGGAGGTGTTAAAGTTTGGAATTGATGATGTGGCATTGCAGGTGGTGAGATGGAAAGATAGTGGGAGAATTGATAAAAGGGGCTATACTATGTTTTATAGTGGACCCGAAACAAGAACTGGAAGGTGTGGGACAGGATTCATTATAAGTTCTAAAATGAAGAAAAGCTATCTCGAATTTGAGCCCTTAGGAGACAGAATATGCAAATTAAGGGTCAAAGGATGTTTTAGAAACATATCCCTAATTTCAGTTTATGCACCTACAGAGGATGCAAGTGATGAAGGAAAGAATTTCATTTTATGATAAATTGGAGAGAGAATGTGGTAAAATACCTAAATATGATGTACTGATTCTCCTTGGAGATTTTAATGCAAAAATATGAAGAGAAGACTTCCTACAGCAAGTAGCTGGAAAGCAGTCCTTACATGCAGAGACAAATGAAAATGGAAAGATGTTAAGTCAGTTTGCAGAAGGAATGAGATTCATAATTAAAAGCACTTGTTTTGAACATAAAGGAGCATGGAAAATGCCAGGAACTGAAGTACAGTAGTTAATCAAATTGATCATGTTCTATAAGGCATCCAACGTTTAAAATGAAGCACTGGTCTTATGGCGCATTACGACAGGGTTGCCAGTCCATGAGAGGAGGCAGTACAGAGCACTTCGCATACACTTTCCGCACATTCAGTGATCGTACAGTGACGAAGACTTGAAATGAGTACTCTATAATAATACTAATAGTAACATAACGCAAACAACGAAATAAAATGGATGCTGCTCCTCACAAAGTCATTGTATTTAACATTCCTGCTATTCTTGCGAAGTGTATTACTTAGCCTCGTTTTGTGTGGCGACAGCACTGGACACTGTCCACTCTAACTACGTATTTAAAAAATGATAGTCTTTGATATTCCTGTAGCCAGAGCAGTTTCATTGACTAAATTATTTATACTTTCGTTAGGTTTAACATTCTTAAAATAAAATAACTGAACACATTAATTACAACTCCTGAGCACTTGACCACGCTTCCTTTTCACAAAACTATCCATTGTTGTCCGTGAAATAAGTAAAATACAAGACGTTAAATATAACAGATCTACTGCACACACACTCAAGATAAATACAGCTGAACTACTGAAATACTAGCTCGGAGGGCACAGTAAGAAAGCTGTGAGTGGCAAGCTGTACCCCATGTTGTCCTTCGAAACTTCATTAATATAATGCATGGTCAATGAACAGCCTGGTTTGTGTAAACAATTAAACCTACACTCTGGGTATGCAGGTAGAAAACTTCTTCCAAATTTCTTCTACAACTCTAAAACTGACATGACATGGTTATCTGTAAAAAAAAAAAAAAAAAGTTGGCAGCATATGAACTTTATCATTGCTGCTATGTGGTTACGAGAGAATATTCAGAAGTTTTACCTACATGAAAATTTTAATATTGCCAGTATAAAATATTACAAGAATCCATCATCAAGATGACACATTTAGCTACACTTGTGTGGAAAATATGTGCCACAAAGTCAATGCAACATGATAAAAGATTGATTTTACTAAAAAGGGGACACAGTTTATCTTTTTTTCAAAAATTATGGATATCTGATTTTTCTAGCATTTCTATCAAATTTAGGTAGTTCTAAATATAGGACAAAAAAGATCGGCAAAACATATTTCTTCCCGAATATGCTGTTTTTTGGACCAAGAAAAATTTTCGACCGATATGGCAACAGTGGATTGCTAGAAAATGACAGTGTCATACATCTTTCACTTGCAACAGAAAGAGAGAAAAATATCCCTATCTAACCAGAGCTTCATTCTAAATGTTGGATGCCTTATAGTATCAAGTAGACATGCATCAACAATCATTGATGTAAGATCTGCAAGAGGTCCCAACCATAGGCGCCCGCAGGGAGGGGCAAGGTGGGGCCCTGCCCCCCCCCCCCTCCTGGAATTCCGAGAATGTTGATATTCGATTGATCATTGTCACCAGTTTATTTCATAAATTGAAGTTTCTGATAATCAACTGACAAATGTTACAATAGAAAACTTCTTTAATATTGCTGACGTAATATGTATTTATATTCAAAAATACAGGGTGGCGCACGAAATGTCATACACTGGAAATTGTTTATAGAAAATTTAATATACAACATATTTAATAAAATATGGTATTAAAACTTTCACTGAAATGTGCATGATTAGTCAGTATGCAGAACATGTCCAATATGCCCACCTTCTCGGCGTACAACAGCTTCGAGACGAACCTGCATGTTTGTGACCACTCTACGACACATGTCCTCACTCAACCCTCGAAAGAAAGGCACAATGGCCTCTTGCAATTGCAGTACATTTTCTGGTTTCTGGCGGTAGATTGTCTCCTTCAAATATCCTCACAGGAAGATGTCGCAGGGATTAACATCGGGGCTATGCGGTGGCCAGATTGAGCCGCTCGGAAAACGTTCGGGATATCGATAGGACATCACACGGGGCCCGAAATGGCCATGCAGGAAGTACAGAACAACATATACTGTGTGCGGACGAGCTCCATCTTGCATGAACCATTGTGTCTATATTGGTAGTCGTGATGCAGAGAGTTTGGAAGGAAACTGTTTTGCAACATGTCCATGTGACACGCACTGGCGACTGTGTCTTTGATAAAGGTTGGCCCAATAATTCCATGACTGAAAATTGCAGCCCACACACACTTTCACACCATGACTTTCAACCTCGTGCACAATATTAGGCCATTCTTTCACCCAAAACCGGACATTCTGTTTGTTCACAGCACCGTTGAGATCAACGTATTCCTCATCACTAAACCATGTGTTGTGCAGTACGGCATCACCTTCTGCAATAGCCCATGCAGCAAACTGTACTCGCCGTTGCTTGTCAAGCGCCGTTAGTTTATGACATGTCATTTTGTATGGGAATAGGTCAAGCTCAGACTGCAATATTCTATGAATTGACCGACGAGAGCTGCCCAGATGCACACAGGCAGTTCTGGTGGATTTGGAGGAGCTCCGAGCCACAGCCGCTCTCACAGCAGCAATATTATCCGGCGAGCGGACTGGCTTGAGACGGGTTCGTTTACTCTCCAGTATATTGCCTTCTGTTTCAAATTGACTGGCCAGTCTATACAGCGTCCGTCGGCAGAGAGCCTACCGGGTACGGAAATGAACACGAAACCTATCCTAAGTCCGAGTTCTCTTCGTTTCCGCATAAAACAACACTGTTTTCACCTTCTGTTCGCGCGTCAATCTCCCTTTGTCTGCCATGCTGTATAACTGGAAGCCGGTACGCATGCGCGACATGTGCTGCTGTCTGTCGAATCACGTATGAAATAAAGTTTCTGTTCACGAAAGGACATGTTTGTGAGCCCAGATTTACACATTTTACAAACCATTTTCGATGTATGACATTTCGTGCGCCACCCTGTATATGGTTCTAATGATGTCATGCACTAGACCACCAATGGAAACAATGCTCCATTTTTCAATATGGTTATGCCTAGTGTATGTTTACCCAACGCTATCTAAAGTGATTAGTCTGGCTGCTACTTTCGGTACCTCACTTTGGCAGTGACGATATGAAAGCACGTTCTGGAGATATTTTTATACATTGCAACAGTGATAGCGGATTTCAGCCCCTAAAGCGAGGTTTTCTTTGCTGACAAGTAAAACACTGCTTCAAGTCGTGCTTACAATATTGGGTCATTTACTGTATTCAGGCCCATAATTATGGGGGAACAAACAGGGCAGCTGCCCAGAGTGGCAGGTTTTAGGGGAGGATAAAATTCTGGAACGCAAGAAAGCTGATGGATTGGAATCCGGGCTAGCCATAGGAAACAACAACAAATTCTGGAAAACTGTATAAAACCGCTTGGACATTAAACGCCAAGTTATTAAAGTGTAATCCCCCCTCCACACACACTCACACACAAACACACACACGAGAATTATTCATTGTCGCACATTTGCAACGTTGATTATTTAAGGACACACAAAATACACACAAAATAAGGATCCTGTTAATCATCTTGGTGTTCTTGCTTTTGAATCTGACTTGAAAGTGAAATTGGACTAATGAAATCCTAATCTTGTTTGCAAATGACAAGGCAAGAAGGAAGACCCTCGTTATTTAAATAATTGGTGTTTTTGCCGTTGGTTGTGTATGATATCTTTTAAAATTTAAATGTAAATTCTTTGTATTAATTATTTTTCTATTTGTATTTTTAGTAAACACATTTATAGTGTTTGCCACTCATAGTTAAATACACGCTCAGTGAAGAAACAGTCCCATATGTTAAGGAAACTTTAATAAATCTACATAATTTAAGTCGGGGTAGCAAAGATTTTTTATTTTTATTTTATTTTGCCCAGAGGCTTCAGGAGCCCTAAATACGGGCCTGACTGTGTTGTACACTCGTCTAATTTTGCGCCGATCTGCCTTACTGCGATTGTTATTCGTTCTGCGATATGCCGTATATTTTTATTCAAGGTGTGCCATAGTACTGTGGTCCATTTGTTGAAAACAGAGCAATTATTGCTACAAATGAATAGCAATCTACCATTGCTGTAGATTCTTAACCTGTAGTGTTAAATCTTCTACGATCGATGCCATTTATAGGTAACTTAACAGTTAAATTGTTCTTCCTTGTTTTTGTGCCGTTATCATAGTGACTGAGATTCGCTCTATAAATCGAATGTGATCAGTTGAGACAAAATGGTGATTCAATACTGACAGACTTCGTAATGTTGTAGGCTATATGATTGCAATGGAATCTTCTCACAGGGCAATTTCCGATGCGCAATATGTAGCCTACTTATATGAGCTGAGAAGCTAATTTAACCCTAATTTAATTGGGCTCATAATCGTATTGACCGACTGAAAGTTACAATTCAATATAGATCAATTAGGTGATAAAGCCAAAGTTCAAGGGGGGATTGATAATTATGTGCTTCTGAAAGAACAAAGTTACAGAACAGACATTGTCAGGCTCTTAACTCAAGGAACATTTATGTGACATTCTTAAGTACGAATTTATAACAGTTAGGCTGAATGAACCTGCGATGTTTGTGACGTTATCAAAGCGACTAAGTAAGAAGTAGATGATTTAGTGGGTTATATATTTTACTTAAAGGTCAGCAATAATCAAATGTAATATCTTCTTTCTAAAATGAGAATTTGCTTAATACATGGGCGTCACAAGTACGAGTAACGTACAATACGAATTTATAATTTCGCACAAAATTCATTATGCTAAGAAGAGCAATGCGAAGTATTCCTGGTAGCTTGTGAAGAAGAGGAACAACGTGATGGATCCGCTGTAACAGCCAGTACAATCTAGATATTTGAAAACAGTGCTATTTGAATTATTAGACAGATTCATATGTAGGGATATTTCCACAGTTTAATTTAAGTCAGTAATTTGGAAATATCTGAAAATATGTCCTCCAGTTATTTAGAAAATAGGGGAACTGGATTTACATTAGCATTTTAATGACCTGCTTGATTTTTATAATATTGTCGACCACAATTTTTTTTCCTCAACATTATGACTTACTTACTTACTCCTTGGAGCTACAGCCCATGTAGGGCCTTGGTCCCCTGGACAATCTTCACCCACTCCTCTCGGATCATGGCCTTGGTTCTCCATCTTTTTACTCCCCTTCTCCTCAGGTCATCCTCTACGTCATCCAACCATCTTACCCCCCTGTGGGTGGGGGGTTTAGAATACACCCACGGTATCCCCTGCCTGTCGTACGAGGCGACTAATAGGGGCGACCTTGGCTATTCTTTTAGGTTTCCGGCTTGTCTTGCGAATTGGACCTCCCATGGGTGGGAGGGATGGAATACACTCACAGGTATACCCTGCCAGTCGTAGAAGGCGACGAAAAGGGTTTGTTGGCCCAGGTCCCCTTTACGGGTTTGATAGCCAGCTCTAAACGCCCCACTTTGTGCGATATAACTCTCATTAGGTTATATCGCACGCCTTTTCCGTTCATATTTTTGAGGTCTGGCACTCAAAATTATATGTGCGTGCTGTCAGGGGAAGGGCCACCTAAGTGTAAGACTACGCTCAAGAGCCTGTTCGGTCTGGCCACACCGACAGGTGGGTGCACAATGTACCCTGCAGTAGTATCCGCCTGACAACGCAGGTCCCCGCACAGCTGCATGCCTGTGCTGGAAAACTCTCTAGTATATGCCAAGGGGTACATGCCTGTATGGCATGTCAAACATCGGACCCCCGGGCAATGCCTTCCAAGCTAGGGGGGCCTTGCCTTGGCTGGGTAGCGCCTACAGAGACAGCCCGTGATTGGAGTCGGTGGCATTCAGGGAGGATGAAATGGCCATGGGACAGAAAAGGAATATCTCCCAACGGGGTGGTCCGCCACCCAAGTCTTTAACTTTTGATTCCCTACGGGGATCAACTCCCTGGGAACAGTCTGTTCGTGAGAATCTGCGTGCTAACACTCCCAAGTTTCTGGTTGCAACCAGAACGGATGGGGGTGATTTCAAGATGGTAAAGTCTATTTTGTTTTCTCGCCACATAGAAGGGGTCTATGGTGAGCTTGAGAAGGTACAAAAGATGAGAAACAGTAGCTTGTTGCTCAAGACTAGGACTGGTGAGCAGGTTGAACAACTTCTGAAATGTGACCACTTTGGCGATATCCCTGTCAAAGTGGAAAAGCACACGTCTCTGAATCTGGTCCGAGGAGTTATTTTCCACCGGGACCTGATTCTGAACACTGACGAGGAGCTGAAGGATGATATGCAGTACCGTCACGTGACTGATGTCCGGCGCATTACGCGCAAGGTCAATGGTCAAATCGTGGATACTGGTGCTTTCATTATTTCCTTTGAGCTTTCGGTGCTCCCGGAGAAAGTCAAGGTTACAAGTTACCGTTGTGACGTACGGCCTTATATCCCTCCACCGATGAGGTGTTATAAGTGCCAGAAGTTCGGGCACATGTTATCCCGATGCTCAAGCCCTCAAATCTGCGGCACATGCGGTAAGGTACCCCACGAAGCGGAAGAGTGCACCACACCATATCAGTGCACTTATTGCCCTGGATTTCATTCTCCTCGGGACAGGATCTGCCCTGTCTACCTGAGTGAGAAGAAAATGCAGCAGATCAAAACCCTGGATGGTCTCACCTACCAGGAGGCCCGCAAGAAGTACCATACCACAATTTCGCCAACTCCAAAGATTGATTATAGAGCTATAATACCCAATTTGGTCCCGGCTACCTCATCTTTTGTCTCAGCTGTGAAACCTTCTAATGTACCACCGCCATCTACATCTGTATCTACACCCCAGAATCGGATAGAGAGCCCGAAGGTGACTTCAACCCCACCTTCGGCCCCAAAGAAGGCTGTGCGAGCGAAGGCTGCTCCGCCCGCACAGCAGGGGAGGAAGTTGAAGGCTTACTCCCCACCCAAACAGTCGGCGAAAACCGCGCCGAAGCCGGCGGAGGCGGCATCGTCGACCAGGGTCAGTCTCCTGACCCGTCTAAATATCTGAAAGAGGCGGGGAAGAAGGGAGCCCGCACTACGCGTTCCCTTTCTCCTCCAAGGAAGGGGAAGCCATCCGCCCCACCACCTGCGGATGCTTCTGCGCCTGGGGACGGTTTGGTCCCCAGATCTTCGCGCTCCCCACGGAGATCCCCCCGCCGCCAAATTGCGTTCAGGAAATCTTCCGCTGAGTCGATTCACTCCACGACCTCGCCTGAGGACATGGAGATTATAGTCGACGTAGTGGGTGAAGATCCTCCAGAGGATAAGTTGTAGCTTGCTGCTCCAACTTATTCCCTAGTTTATAAGTTTACACTATGGCACTGTTACAGTGGAATTGTAACAGTTATGACAAGCATTTGACAGAGCTCCGTCAGCTCATTGCACAATACGCAGCGAGTATAGTCTGACTACAGGAAACAAACCTCAGACCTGATCACGAGACTGTTCTGAGAGGTTTCAGACTATACTCTAAAGAGCGACAAGACGCCGCCCGGACTTCCGGGGGCGTTTGTACCTTCGTTCGCTCTGACTGCTACAGTGAAGAGTTTCCACTCGCCACTCCTCTGGAAGCTATTGCAGTTCGCGTGTCCTTGCCTGCTATGACAACTGTTTGTAACGTGTACCTTCCACCGAACCAGCCCCTTGATATTAATGACGTCTTTGATCTTGTTGATCAACTTCCAGTCCCTTTCCTTATCGTGGGTGATTTCAACTCGCATCACCCCCAATGGGGATCACCATCTTCCTGCCCCAGAGGAAGGGATGTGGAGGGCTTAATTCAGGGGTTGGATTTATCTCTATTAAATACAGGGGAAGCTACACATTTTAAGTTAGCGCACGGCACGTACTCACACATTGACTTGAGTTTGTGTAGCCGTGCGCTGGCCCCCCTATTTGGTTGGTATGTACACGACGACCTCTGTGACAGTGACCATTTCCCGATCATTCTTACACTTCTGAACCAGAAGCCCATGTCGTTCCCCAGTCGTTGGGTACTTAAACGCGCCAATTGGCCATCATTTACAGAACGCGCAGTATTTGATGATCTGGGATGCCGGAGCATCGATGACTAGGTACAGCACATTACTGACGTGCTTCTTGATGCCACCGAGGAATCTATTCCCTCCTTTTCTGGGACTCCTCATCGCAAACTCGTCCCCTGGTGGACAGAGGATATTGCAGCGGCAATAAGAGACCGTCGTCGAGCTCATAAGCACTACCGTCAGCGTCCAACCATGGCCAATTTGGTGGCGTTTAAGAAATATCGTGCCAAGGCACGGATTCTTATTCGCCAGAGTAAGAAACAATCCTGGGAACGGTATGTGTAGTCTATTACGGCACATACCCCCTCCTCTCAAGTGTGGACTAAACTACGATGCATCTCGGGTAATCAGACATCTTCTACTGTACCGGGAATTTCCATTGATAATGAATTGGTTACAGATCCGTACCGCGTTGCAAACCATCTCGCATCTTATTTTGCGGATATATCCGGTTCCGATAACTATGTTCCTGCCTTCGTGGCCATGAAGCGCGAGGCAGAACGTTTCCAGCTCAGTTTTGCTTCCCGCGCTTCGGAGGAGTACAACGTGCCCTTTACAGAGTGGGAACTCCGCGGAGCGCTGGCGCACTGCAGGGACACGTCTCCCGGCCCGGATAATATTCACAACCAGATGCTTAAACACCTTAACGATGAGAGCATTCGTTATTTGCTCAGGGTGTTTAATCGTATCTGGTTGGAAGGTGTGTTTCCAGCGCAATGGCAGGAAGGTGAAGCCCGATAAGGATCCCAATTTGACAGGGAGTTACAGACCTATTTGTCTCACTAACGGTCTGTGCAAGCTCTTTGAGAGGATGGTCAATCGGCGCCTGGTGTGGGTCCTGGAGAAGCGAGGACTCCTGTCTGAATACCAGTGTGGATTCAGGGCGTCTCGGTGTACCAACGACCATCTGGTACGCCTGGAAACCGCCATACAGGACGCTTTTCTCCGGAGACAGCACCTAGTCGCTGTTTTCTTTGACCTCGAGAAGGCCTATGACACCACTTGGCGTTACGGCATCCTCTCTACCCTGCATCAATGGAAATTCCGAGGTAACTTGCCGGTTTTTATTGCGAATTTTCTGTCCCTTCGCCTATTCCGTGTCCGAATAGGGGGGACATATTCGCAATATCATATACAGGAAAACGGAGTCCCACAGGGATCGGTGCTTAGCGTAACATTACTTGCGATTGCCATAAACGGTATAGTCGCTGCTGCTGGTCCAGCAGTGGTACCGTCGCTATATGTAGACGACTTCGCTATACATTATAGTGCGCAAAATATGGCGGTCGCTGAACGACAGCTACAACAAGGTATTCGGAGAGTGGAACGCTGGACACTAGAGCATGGCTTTCGGTTCTCAACCGCAAAGACCTCGGTTGTCCATTTCTGCCGTAAGCGCACTCTCCATCCTGATCCTGAGCTTTATCTGGGTGATGTATCTTTGCCTGTTGTTGCTACGTACCGGTTCCTTGGGCTCCTTTTCGATCAGAAATTGAGGTGGGAACCACACGTGCGGTGTTTGAAAACTGCCTGTGCTAAGAAACTCAACATGTTGCGGTTTCTTAGCGGCACATCGTGGGGGGCGGACCGCACGGTGCTCCTACATTTTTATAAGGCCCTGATTTTATCTAGATTAGATTATGGCAGTGTAGCATATGGTTCGGCCCGTAAGTCAGTGCTTGTTAAACTGGACAGTGTCCACCACGGCGGTGTGAGGCTGGCGACGGGAGCCTTTCGGACGAGCCCAGTCGTCAGCTTGCTCGCCGAGGCTGGCGTACCTCCTTTACACCTGAGGCGCCAACAAGTACTGCTGACCTATTCGACAGATGCCACTTCATCCAAGCTATCCATGTTTGTTTACCAATCCGAATCGCCGGCTGTATGATGCGCTCGCCCGAGCCACTCGGCCGGCGGGGATTCGCTTGGATGACTTATCCCGTCAGTTCCGATTTCCTTCTGTCTCCTGTATCGTCCGAGTACCTAGCAAGGCCCCTCCGTGGATGGTCTCTCGCCCTGATATCATCCTGGATCTGCACACCGGCTCCAAGTCGGACACAGAGTCCTCCGTCCATCGGCGGCTGTTCCAGTCCGTGGTGAGCTGGTATCCAGGATCAGGGCTTCTATTAACGGATGGTTCGAAGGTAAACGAGAAAGTAGGCTGTGCATTTGTGGTTGAGGATTGTCAGTTTCTCTTTTCACTTCCCGAGGCTTGTGGCTTGTACACAGCGGAGCTCTATGCCATCTTAGAGGCTCTGCGGTACACGTTATTAGATGATCACCAGCACTTTCTTGTGTGTACTGACTCTCTGAGTGCGCTGCAAGCGCTCGATGTGTGTTTCCCGAAGCACTTGTTGGTCCAGCGTGTGCACGACCTGCTCGTCAGTTCGTGTAACGCTGGAACCGGGGTGACCTTTGTGTGGCTTCCTAGTCACATGGGTATTGCGGGAAACGAGCTTGCTGATCAGGCGGCGAGAGAGGCAGTCGCACTGCCCTCGCTACCATATAAGGTGCCTGCTAGTGATGTGCGCTCTCAGTTGCGGCATTCGATCCTGTCGCATTGGGAGGAAGGGTGGCGTGCCACGCCTCCACCCAACAAACTGAGAGGCATCAAGTAGACAACGAAGGTGTGGAAATCTTCCTTCCAATCTCTCCGGAAGGAAGCTGTGGTACTCTGTCGACTCCGGATCGGCCATGGGATTGCTACGCACTCCCACTTGCTAAAGAGAGAAGATTCCCCTGTGTGTACTTACGGTGCCCATCTAACTGTAGCACACATTCTCTTGGAGTGTGTGGATCTGGCCGATCTGCGAAGGACTCTTAAACTGCCTAATACCCTCTCCCTTATTCTCCGTGATGATGGGCCGTCAGTACACCTCGTCATCCGGTTCATGAAGGAGAGTGGTTACTTTTTTAAGTTTTAATGTGTAGTTACGACTTTTAATTCAGATTAAGTCTGTTTTATGTTTTTTGTTGTGTTCATCTATTTTTTGTTCACTATGCCTTATTTGTTTTATTCTTTTTTACCATCCACCTTTTTATTCAAATAAGGCATACTTTTTGGGGCTCACTGTCTGTTTTATAAACACCATTTTCGTTTCATCCTTGGCAGTGAGCTGTTTTTATCTACCTCCTTTCATTTCACGCCATTTCATTTCATTAGGGGCCGATAACCTCGATGTTAGGCCCCTTAAAACAACAATTATCATCATCATCAACCATCTTATCCCTGGTCTACCCCTCATACGACGCCTTCCAGGTTTACCTTCAAAGACTTTCTTTGCCATCCGGTTCTCCGTCATTCTTTCAACATGCCCTAGCCATCTCAGTCTATTGCTTTTTATTTCGGCTACTAAATCTGGTTTTCCATATAGTTCTCTGATCTCCCTGTTGTTTCTGGTTCGCCAAAATCCACTATCATTCACTGGCCCATATATTTTCCTAAGTATCTTCCTTTCCCATCTTCATAATAACTCCTCATCCCCTTGCGTCATAGTCCATGCCTCTGAACCATAGGTCACCACCGGTCTCACTACTGTGCGATAGATAATTAATTTCAGATTCCTACTTGGGCTTCTCCTATGGAATACCTTGCCTAACGCATAGTAACTCCTGTTACCAGCTGCAATCCTGGTATATATTTCTTCTCTTATGTTGTTATTTTCTGTTACTATTGACCCAAGGTATTTGAATTCCTTGCATTGTTCATATTCATTGCCATTTAAATGCACTTTTGTCGTTTCACTATATTTTCTCCTGGATGCGAGCATGTACTTGGTCTTTGACTGGTTTATCTTTAGCCCCATCTCAGCGCCATACTTTTATAACTTTCCCAGTTTTCTTTAAAGATCCCGCTTCCTCCTAGCCAATATGTCAATATCATCTGCATATGCGAGATCTTGTGTCACTCGGTTCCATAATGTTCCTCCTGGGTTGCAATCTTGTGTCAGTCCCATGACTTTCTCCAAGGCAATATTGAATAGGAACGTAGAGATAACATCACCCTGACGTAATCCCTGATTAACCTCAAAGGTCTTTGTTAATATACCTTCCACCTTCACTTTATACCTGGTTTTGGTTAATGTCATTTGTACCAGTCTTATAAGTTTAGCAGGTACTCCTGCCTCTTGCATTGCCTTCCATAACTGATCTCTCGTGATATGGTACCCATAGCATTTCTCCAGAATCTGCCTGATAGTAAAGATCTGGTCAGTAGTGGATCTGTTATTTCTGAAACCACACTGGTAATCCCCTAAATATGCTTCCTCGTAGGTTCTCAGCCTTCCTGCAATGATCTTTGCTAATAACTTATAGACAATACTAAGCAGTGCTATTCCTCTGTAATTTCCACAATCTGCTTTGTCATGTTTCTTGTGTATGGGACAGAGTATTGCCGTATTCCATTCCTCTGGCATGTCTTCTTTGTTCCATATTTCCACAATAAGTTCATGTAAATTCCTTGCTAGTTTTTCGCCGCCATGCTTGATCATCTCAGCTGTGATGTTATCTTCCCCTGGAGCTTTGTTGTTTCTTAGTGTTTTAACAGAATTTTTAACTTCCTCCAGTGTGGGTTCAGCGATTGACTCCAGGTTCGTCTCTTCTCCATCTTTTTCTTGTCCTGCCTCTTCTACATCTCCATCCTCAGCAATATTTTTGCTTTTCCCATCTGAATTCAGTAGTTCACTAAAGTACTCCTCCCATCTATCTAGGATCTGATTTCTACTACCAATGAGATTTCCTTTCTTATCTTTACAAAAGCTTGCCTTAGGTTGAAATCCTTTCTTGATGTCTTTAACCCTAATGTAGAATGATCTTGTGTCTTGCACAGTATTCCTCTGTTCTAAGTCTTTGATCCACTGCTTTTCATAATTCCCCTTTTTCCCTCTGCATTCTTTGTTTGCTTCCTTTCTCTTCTGTTGATATACCTCTACATTTCTTCTTGTTCTCTCTAACATTCTTTTTTTTGCCTCATTTCTTTCTTCAATCTTCTTCATGCATTCATCATCGAACCATCCCTGTGTATTTGTTTGCTTCCTTTTACCCAATACATTTTCAGCTGTCTCATGTATTATTCCTTTCACAACTGACCACCTTTCTTCAATACTTTTCTCTGTCCAATCATCAACCGTATTGAGTCTGTCGGTCATAACTTTCTGATGTAACTCTTTTGTGCTTTCCTCATTTCTTAGCTTCACATCATCAAATCGAGGTGTAATAGCTTTCTTGGTCTCTCTGTAGCTAGCTATCCTTTGTCTATATTTAATTCTTACTAGGTAGTGGTCACTGTCACCATCAGCTCCTCGACAGCTATCCACTTCCAGAATATCCGAAGCATGCCGTCTGTCTATGATGACATGGTCGATCTGGTTTTGGTGACCCTATCGGGTGAGCACCAGGTAACTTTCCTTATATCTTTCCTTTTCATCCAGGTACTTTTGGTGATCTTGTTATTGCTCATTGCAAAATCGATCATCCTGATACCATTATCGTTAGATACCTCATGTAGGCTCTCTCTTCCCGCTGTTCTCCTGAAAGCACTTTCTCTTCCCACTTGAGCATTGAAGTCTCCCATAATCACCTTCACATCATGCTTTTCCACCTGTGTTAATTCCTGTTCTAACTGTTCATAAAAGGTATCCTTTTCTGCCTGCTCTGCCTCTTCTGTTGGTGCATATGTACATATAAGGGATATGTTGAAGAAGCGAGCTCTCATTCGCAGTACACACAATCTTTCATTAACAGGTTTAAAATTCAATATAGCAGCCTTATCAGGGTGTCTACGACCCGGGAAAACCGGGAATTCTCAGGGAATTATGAATTTCCGGAATAATCAGGGAAAAATCAGGGAATTTCTTTGTTAATCAGGGATTTTTCTCAGTTTGGCTATATCTTGTAAAAGTGGAAGCAATACTTTTGAATTTCGCGGGAAATTACCGATCGCTACTGATGACAGTGCTGAGCCAATGAACAGTGCCTTCACAAGCTCAACTGAGCGCATGATGTGGCAACCTTTCCGTTCGCCTTCTGCGCATGAGCCAACTACGCCATTTTATTGGGCCTTGAGGTTTTTGTTCGATGCGATTGGTATTGCCAATTTAGCGATTTTGTCAGTAGATGTAGCAACTTTGGCGACAAAATATTTTAAATTTAGTATTGTTTGTACTAGCTTCGCTCGGAAACAGTTATGAATGCATTTCGTGACAAGCGCTTTTTTTTTCCCCCGATGTCAATGAACTACGACCTAGGCCTATATCCGTTTTAAGTCTCGGCATGATGGGTTAAAATCACTGACTGGACTATTCATTATATTATCATGAAGATAGTATGAGCAACGAATTCTTGTCAGACTTAACTTAATTGCGAGGTACATGCAACACAAATCCCCCTCCCGTCCAATCTATAAAAACCCGTATAGTGGGCGATGTATTGAAGATAGAGATATGCTCTCATGGACTTTTTTGTAGAACTTTTCATGCTGAACAATTCTTACACTCATAGTATATTGATATTTTTAACGGTTTGCCCAGCGTAATCTTAAAAAGCGCACGGACGCCTGTTTTTTTTTTTTTTTTTTTTTTTTTTTTCGACTTTTTCACCTATATCGTTACTGCTTGGCTTCCTGTGAACATAAATAAATTATTTTCTTTTTATACTAAGTAGAGATTTAGGGACTATTTAAACTCCCGTTAGCGATCGAATTTTGACTACTACTGGATGATGACGGGCTACGTTAATTTACGTAGTTTTGTATTGGTGCGCGGACAACCTGCTACGTAAATTAACGTTTTCTTACAATGCTTCATTCTTGTGTACATTCTTGTGTAATTTTCTTCTCTCCGCCGTTCATTAATCAAAATACTACGTGTTATTTACGAACTAAGGTCTTTGTTCAATGAAATGCAGATAGGTATATTGTTGTCTTGATAATGCTTTCGGTACTGCAAGTTAGGTTTTATAACACTCAGTTACCGCGTGTTTTGTCAAGTGTTAGCATGGTGTGCGCGGAACTGACAGTGCGATAATCAGTACAGACGAGTCTGTTGACGATAATAATACGAGTGAAATTGACAATGATAGCAGTGAAAGTAGTGACGATGAGGTTGATGGATGGACAAGTAAGTAAAATTACACGTATTTATGTTCCATCTTACTTCTCATGCTAGGTGTACTTCAGTTGCCCGGTCCGCAGTAAGGAATAGAGTAGACCTGGGTTGACAGTACCGTTGGCGCGGCTTTTCCATCCCGGTATTCTTTGATTATTGTCTTTGATTATTGTCTGCTCCTACGTTCCTTAGCTAGGCTAGAACTTATGTCCAATTTTGTTTTTAATTGTGCCCAGGAAATGTTTTTGCAACACCTTTCAAACTCTACCTTGTATTATCATGCAGACTTGGTTAAATTATTTTTAGCGGCTTCGGTGGCGTAGTTGGTAGCATGCTGAGCTTCTATGCCCAAGATCGCGGGTTCAAACCCGGCGGAAGTCGTCGGATTTTTTAAGAGCGTTAACAATCCCTCAGTATGCCTTCCTTCGGAGGGGAAGTAAAGCCGGCGGTCCCATGTCATAGATTTATGGCATGTTAAAGAACCTTCCTCTAATTACACCTGTGTGAAGCTAAATTAGGTTAAGAATGTAAACAACGCTCAGGTTCCTACGTTCGTCGCCAGGAGCCGACTGCGGTGGCGTCTAGTAGCCAAGTTCTGAACTAGTAGTTGTTGACGGTGGCGTTTGGCGGAAAAAGTAGGTACTACTTGAAAAATTCAAAGTATGCAGTCCTTACTTGAATTAAGAAACAGAAACACACACTAATACAGTCATCACAATTAACACCGGTTATCAGACAGATTCTACACACACCCAAAGTACACGGGGCTACATGACCGCATTGTCGCAGCCCCTAAACTGAGGAACCAACCAACCTAAATTATTTTAGACTGATAATAGTGTGTTCTGGCCTGTTGAAACATCATTCATAATGATTTCCTTCATTTAAATGTATTTATAAATTAATAAATTGATTAACTCGATTGGAAGCCTCCGTGGCTTAGGCGGCAGCACGCCGGCCTCTCACCGCTGGGTCCGTGGTTCAAATCTCGGTCACTCCATGTGAGAGCTGTGCTGGACAAAACGGTGGCAGACAGGTTTTTCTCCGGGTACTCCGATTTTCCCTGTCAAAATTTCATTCCAGCAACACTCTCCACTATCATTTCATATGTCATTCATTTAATCATTGCCCCAGAGGAGTGCATCAGGCCTCGGCAGCCGGCACAGTTCATATCCTCGCCGCTAGATGGGGGCTTCATTCATTCCATTCCTGACCCGGTCGGAGACTGGAAGCAGGCTGTGGATTTTCATTTTTCATTAACTCGATTACTTCTGTCATGGGCGGCTTCGGTGGCGTAGTCGGTAGCATTCTGGGCTTCTATGCCCAAGATCGCGGGTTCAAATACGGCCGAAGTCGTCGGATTTTTTAAGAGCGTTAAAAATCCCTCAGTATGCCTTCCTTCGGAGGGGAAGTAAAGCCAGCGGTCCCATGTCATAGATTTATGGCATGTTAAAGAACCTTCCACTAATTACACCTGTGTGAAGCTAAATTGTATAGGTTAAGACTGTAAACAACGTTCTTAGGTTCCTACGTTCGTTGCCAAGAGCCGACTGCGGTGACGTCTGGTAGCTAAGTTCTGAACTAGTTGTCGTTGACGGTAAGAGTAGGAACTACTTGAAAATTAATCGTCTGCAGTCCTTACTTGAATTAAAACAGATACACACACTAATACAGTCATCACAATTAACACCGGTTATCAGACAGATTCTACACACACCCAAAGTACACGGGGCTACATGACCGCGTTGTCGCAGCCCCTAAACTTAAGAACCAACCAACTTCTGTCATGACGATGTGGACCTAATTGAGAGTGAGAACTTGGAATATGCCTCCCTTCGTCCCTTGGATATGTGTAAATTACTGTGTAGGCATATATTCAGAGTTATGCTACCGAATATCATCATTGCTGCGACGTAGGATCAGTGATTTCAAAGGTAACGAATGCTTTTACAAATTAAATATTGGTCTAAGATGATCACACTCATATGATACACACCTTGATGTGTGCATTCAACCTCCTGTTGTCCCTTTTATTGGGGGGATTTACAGTAGTGAAAGCAGCATGACTTCATAAACCTTGCTTATTTTACTGGACAATAAGTTCACTTATAATATTCTATTGAAATAATTTATTTTCACAACTCTTTCCCTTGTGCCACCATTGCTCACATCTGTTTGGCTCCTGGAATTTCCGAGAACAGGAAACATAAAACTTAATCCTATTTATTATTTGCTTTCCTGGATTACATTTTGCTTCTTGCTCGTGGAGAGCGCTTAAAACGAACCCAAAAATAGCGTGCATTTCATCACACTTCCTGTTCCCGGGCGAATGTGTAGCAGTCTTTACTCAGGGAATTCTCTCATTAATCCTGGAAAAATCAGGGAATATTCAGGGAATTCTTTTAAGATGAGTTGGTAGACACTCTGCTTATGCACTCTTATCAATAATGAATCCCGTGCCTCCATATCCTCTATCTCCACAGCTATAAAACTGGGTGTGGTTCCCAGTTGTCAATATTCCACTTCCTTTCCACTTAAGCTCTTGGATCGCAGCTACTGTTACCTTATATTTCTTCAGTTCCTGTTTCAAGTTCTGTAATGCTCCAGGCTTCCCCAGTGTTTTCACATTCCAAGTAGCTAGATACATGTACAGTTTCTGTTGCCAAGGTCGTTTTTCCATTGAATCCGTCCGGCTTTGTTTGTCCTTTGGTTCCATAACAATTGCTTTTTTACGGGGTAGGGTTGTTAACCCCACTCCCAACCCCCAACCTGGAGGACCAGAGTACTGCTCTTAGTCTGGCTCATCACTTTAGACCTGTCCAGCTTGGGTGGCCCTACCTGGAGCTTAAGCTCCCGCTGGAATAGCTCTGAAGATCATTTGAGCTCGCAAGCCCCCAAAACACCCGGCAACTCAGATTGCCTTCTTCAAGGTGGCAGTACCGGCGGGGGGTCAACATTATGACAATGAATCACAAAAGACGAAACGCGAACTTTCATGGACAAAAACTGCGAACTAAAAACAAAACATTCCTCCCAATCTTGCCATAAAGTAGCCAACGGATTGAGAGCAGTCAAATAATGAATTTCACGAAGCATGTAAGAAATGAAACGAAAATTGAGAGGGGGTAATAAAATGAAAATTATAATTTGGCCCCTCTGGAAAAAATCCTGCGGGCGCCCATGGTCCCAACTGTGACTTAGATCTTTGGTTAAAGTCCAATTCTGGGAGAGACTTGCAAATGTAGGTTATGAAAACGGACACAGAAGAGTGAAATGGGATGTTGACAAGTTGCGTTAACCAGAAACTATCGAGAAGTACCAAGAGATATTAGCAAGCAAATTGGAGCAGATACTACAATGTTTAAATAGAAATGAATCAGTTGGGAAGAAATGGAGTGAAATACAGAAGTCTATGGAGGAGACAAGAAGAGAGTGAGAAATAAGGAATGGTTTGATGAAGAAATAGCTATAGAACGGATAAATGCTGACAGAATGACTTTGATTCAGAAAGAGACAAAACAAAATTATGGTAAGTATCAAGAAAGCAGAAAGCATGCAAACAAAACTTTGAGAAAGAAAAAATGTATAAAGGAATGTATGGAAAAATTGGAGAACTGAATAACCAGAACGAAAGTAGGGAATTATACCAGGCTAAAAAAAAGGATGACAAAGGAGTTCCAACCATGGATGATTGCATGCAAAGACAGAAAAGGGAAGGGAAAGTATTGGGAAGATGGGTGGAGCATTTTAGAGAGTTGCTGAATGTAGAAGAAAATGAAGTGGTGTAGATGAATGTGCAACCAGAGGTTAAGAATCCATCCCTGGAAGAGATAGAAGATGCAGTGAAACGGCAGTAAAACACCAGAACACCTGGAGAGGATCAAATTACAGCAGAGCTACTGAAAAATGGAGAACAGAATTTAATTAAGAGCCTACACAAATTGATTTGTGAAATTTGGGAAAAGGAAGAACTGCCAGAGGAATGGAAGGTTGGCCTTACCTGCCCTATTTTTAAGAAGGGTGTTAAGTTGCGATGCAAGAACTATAGGTGCGTTACATTGCTCAATATAGCCTACAAAATTTTCTCTTGTTTACTACAGAAGAGAATAAGTAGCTGCTCTTAAGAAATCCTAGGGGAATACCAATGAGGATTCAGAACTGGGAGAGGAACAACTGATAACATCTTTGTAATGAGACAGTTTATGGAAAAGTGCTACGAATACAATGTTGACCTATACATGTTGTTTATTGATTTCCAGCAAGCTTTCGTTAGCATTAATTGAAGAAAGATGCTTAATGCCATGGAGGGATTCGGAATACCACACAAGCGGATCAAACTGGTTGAAATGACCATACGAGTATCCTATGCTAAGGCCTTCATAGGAGGTAAGACTAGTGGAGGATATGAGGTGCCAACTGGTGTGAGGCAGGAAGATTCACTCTCTGCAGTGCTCTTTAATCTAGTTTTTCATGAGGCAATGAAGTAGCTGAGATTGGAGGGGACAAACAGGCCTACGCATATGCTGATGATATAGCATTAGTGGCGAGAAGACTACTTTAAGGAAATGTTCAAGACCTTGGAAGAGAAGTCAACAAATGGGTCTTCAAATCAATGAAAGTAAGACAAAATACATGAAGATGTCAGCCATGGAGTATAGAAGATGCTTCAAAGTAATCTTTGAACATTATGAATTTGAGACCGTGAAGTGTTTCGACTATCTCGGTACTGAATTAAATTTTGGAAATTCAGTCACACAAGAGATCTACAAGAGGATCATGGCTGGAATCCGAGCATACTTCGCTAATATTAAGCTCTTAAAATCAGCACTTTTATCTAGGCAACTGAAATTCAAACTTTACAAGACTCTCATTAGACTGGTTGTGACATACGGATCAGAAGCATGGACTATGTCAGATGCTGATGAGAATGCTCTAAGAGTCTTTGAACGGAAAATAATGAGGAGGATTTATGGCCCTGTGGGAGAGGGAGAAGGTGGAGAATATTATGATCAAATGGAGAAATAGAAGCGATTCTGAGAGGCGAAGACATAGTGAGATTTGTTAAGTCCCGGCGGTTAACTTGCTTAGGTCATGTGGAATGAATGGGTGATGACAGGTTACCAAAGAAGTTGCAAACTGGGGCCATGGAAGGGAGGAGAAGACGTGGGAGGCCAAGAAAGAGATGAATGCAGGACTTAAGATTTGAAGATTATGTGGGTTGGCAGATGGTGGGAAATGACACAGGATTGAGGCGAGTGGACGAGAATCATGAGGGAGGCCAAAGCCCATCCAGGGCTGTAGCACCGAGGAAGTAAGTAAGAGGGGAAGATCATGGAGGAAAGAATAAGAGGAGATGCCCTGAGCTCGTATGAGTGAAGCCAAGCGCTGCAACCAAAGTGGGCATAACCTGAACTCGTATTCGGTGTTCTGTGACTTGCATGAGGCATTGTGCATGGCTAAACCTTATTTTGGCCCTGGTTTTTATCGCACTCCTGTTATGCAACTTTGGAAACTTAAAAACAGTAGTGATAAGTTATTAAAAAAAAAAAAAAACTCTTCAATTCTAATCTCAGCATGTGTAGGCCTACCCTATATACCAAAAAAAAAAAACATTCCTCTGGAAATCCCAAATTATCAAACTGATGTCGGTCAATAATTACGGTAGGCCTACGTAATTAATCAATTCGAGGCTAATCAAGTTTCTACCCCCCACAAAGAAAATACCGTACGGTACCGAAACGTATAGGCGATACCGTATTTTTGTGCAAATATGCGTCCTTTTTTAATTGTTCTGTTTATTAATTTTGAGGTTCGTATTCTTGAATATCAAAATGTGTACGACCAATGAGTGAAAGTGGCTGTGCTCGAAATTAGGCCTAAAAACTGATGAATGCCTCAACACCAATAAGAACATAAAACTCAATTTGGTGTAAATACCATAATTAGTTCGGCATCATTAATTCCCAAGACGTTCCTTCTTTGGTATAACTCGCATCTTCAGACACCTGTATTCAATTTAATCAGTGTTTCAGAGTATTATTACGTTTTGCAGCGTCTTCCTTACAAAACTAGCCTTGCAAAGGTGCTCTCATATTTATATTGGCTTTTAAAACGATAACGCAGCTTATTTGTGCCAAGTACCGTGATGTACAGAGTGTATTCTGCCTATCCAAGAAAAAATCTTGACTTGTCATTGCAGTTTTATGTCACTAAAATCCATTATAGTTGGAGTGGTTTGCGGCTTTAAGCATAGGGACAGCCATTTTCTTGCAACCAAAGTGGGCGAGCCGTTTGGCTTCAGCAGCTTGCGCTAGGCTGCACAGCGAAGGCATCTCCTCCCTTTCTTTCCTCCATGGGGAAGATCAACAAATCAGGCGGAAAAATGTCGACAAGATGATATTATTATTAAACACAATGTGTTCAAAAAGAAAGAAATGTAATTAATAAATTAATAAGAAAACACTGATTTGTATCAGTCTTTAGCAAATATGCTGATCTGTTGTGATCTTTCAGCACAGTTTTCAAGGTGGTACCGGGACCATAGCTCCCGACATAGGCGACATATGCACTTTTCTGTCTGTTTGTGGAATCTCTTTCTCGTACATACTTTACCTTGGAAACCATGTACAGCGTAATGCATGTAGACGTGACGTAACTTAAAGTTTGGTCCTTTCCATGCATGATTCTTCATTGATTCTGTATAAAAACATTCTCTTGGAATTTGATGTGCTTTTGTTTTCCTCTCTTCCAAGACTACGTGTTAGTTAGCTATATGATATGACAAAAGGATATTAAACACTACCTGCAACATACAGCAGGGAAAACTATATGCAATATTTATTGACTACACAAAGGTGTTTGACCTAATGAGCAGAAAGCTCACAATGGAAAGAGAAAAAGGGAGATAACTGAGAGAACACATGAAACAAGACTATTAAGTAACATCCTAGCAAAATAAAACATCATTGAAATACACTGACCGGCAAAAAAAAGTGGAACACTTTAATTTTTTATGTAATTTCTTAATTTATTCCACTAAAATGTATAGGTTTCCCAATATTTGCATTATTCATGTAAATTTAGATGGTTGGCAACAGCAAATACCGAATCATGTTTTACAACACGCTTTAACTCACAAATTTCGTTACATTTTGCAAATCTTACAATTTTCTATTTTTTAGTAATGCTCTTTTAGGCTGGTGTTTATCAAACGTATTGCCAAACAAAACAGTATTAATGTTTGCACTGCACTGCAAGAGAACACTGGTCACTAAAAACGGGTGTTTCCACCTTTAGCGTCTATGACAGCTTGTAAACGCTCAGGCATGCTGTTCACAACTCGTCGAATGGCATCTGCCGGGATGCGATCCCATTCCTCCAGCAGCGATGTTCTCAGTTGTGCCAAGGTGGTGTGGTCATGCTGTCTGACGTTCCTTCCAAGCGTATCCCATACATGTTCGATGGGGTTCAAGTCAGGACTACGAGCTGGCCAGTCCAGGGTTTGAATCTCCACTTCCTGCAGATATTGTACAACACAGCGAGCAGTATGAGGGCGGGCATTATCCTGCATCAGCATGAAATTCTGACCAATGAAAGGCGCAAAGGGCATCACATGGTTCATCAGGATCTCTTCGATGTACCTTTGGGAATTGAGCGTCCCGTGATCGATGCACACCAACTCAGTGCGGGCCATAACGTTGATGCCACCTCACACCATAACCGAGCCACCTCCAAATGGAGTCCTGGAGGAGAAAGCAATAGGGCTGTACCTCTCCCTGCACCTTCTCCACACTCTTTCTCTTCCATCAGGAGATCTAAGGTTAAAGCGACTCTCGTCAGTGAAGAGAACAGAGGCCCACTGCTCGTGGGTCCATCCCAGATGCTGCCTTGCGAAGCGAAGACTCGCCTCTCTGTGATGCCGTTCGAGTGCGGGTCCACGTGCAGGTCTCCTGGACGAAAGATGAGCTGCTTCAAACCTTCTTCTTACTGTTCGCTCAAGGCGGTCCGGGTTCGATTCCCGGTCAATGCATGTGAGATTTTCGAAGTGAAATGCCATGTCCTGTGGTTCGGATTCCACGTAAAAAGGAGGTCCCGTGGCTCATGATCTCTAGATTAACGGTCACGTTAAACTACAAGCTTCCTTCCTTCCTTCCTTACTGTTCGCTCACTCACTCTCACATTTCTGACATTTTCCAGTTGATTTCATGCCTGAACTGCTGTGGTATGCCGATCACGCAGAACTTGGAGGGTGAGAAATCTGTCATCCCTGGCACTTGTGCTTCTTCTACGGCCTGACCCTTGTCTCCTGTCGTATGTTCAGAGCTCTCTGTAACGTTGCACTGCACGATGTATGCTACCGAGAGATGATCCAATGACCTCAGCAACATAACGGAAGCTGCGGCCATCCTCCACCAATGCAACTGCCTGTGCAGCTTCTTCATGGCTAAGAGGCAGGCATGTTTTAGTGTGAACTGCAAATGGATAACTTGCTAAAATGTGTGACAATGGTTCACACGTGTTCAACAAGTGCCAGTTGTTATCCCTAAAACAACAATAAGCGAGCAGCAACACTCATAAACCTTAAACGCTTCCAGTCTGCTTCCCGCCATAAAACCATTAAGATAGGCTCATCGAGGATTGGGGGTAATTGGTGGTAATACACCACCCTAAGAAATGTCATATTATCAATTTCTATTCACGGATGTTTCAGATGTTTGTTCTAATGCATGAAAAGCATTTAAAATGTGATTAAATCTTTTTCAAGGCTAGATTTATACTATTTATATTACTTTTTTTAACTGTTCCACTTTTTTTGCCGGTCAGTGTAGATGATGCAGTGTCAAGATATTACCCTATCGAGCAAACAAATGGAGTACTACAGGGGGACCCAACAGCCCCTCCTAACTATAAAAACCACCGCTGAAATTCCAAGAGCCATTGACACAAAAAAGTAAAATTATATATGTACGCAGATGACAGGTAGCCTGTGACAAAATGGACAAATGGAAATGATTTAAACTTAAAGTAAATTAAAATGGTGGAAATGACTTTCATGAAAGGAGGATGACTTGTAGCAAGCAACATTATCATGTATAAGCAGACAGTATTAAGAAATGTAAAAAGAACTAAGTACCCTGGAATCGCTCTTCAAACCCAAGGATTTGTGTACACTGTACACATCAAAGAGCGACAGCAGCAATTAAGGCAATTAACGGCATAAGAAACCTAAGGCATTTGTCACTGACTGCAGCTTTGACAATCTTCCTGATGTATGGCATAGAGCCAGTCAAATCTGAAAAGTCTTGTAACTGACAAAGGAGCTTTCCTCTAAAAAGCATTATGCCTATCAAGATATACCCCAACATAACTAGTTTATATCCTCGTAAAATAATCTTTCTTCATTGCAGAACTACAACTTGACATTCTTTTACCTTGTACTGAAGCATAAACCAATCTGCTAAAAGAACTGGAAGACAAAAGAATGGACATACAGGAGGATTTTTATGACACCAGTGTGATGATGAACAGAGAATGGATGAATGCCGAATATGAACTTCGCCACTTGTTGACAAGACTAGCAGTTCATGGTTTCCATCATCGAGTGTGTAACAGTGCAAACTATGTGGAAAAGAATGTGATAGATATCATGTGCTGAAAGGAGAACATCTCTAAATTCTTTTTTCAAAGACTAATTTATACTTTAAGCTTATGTGTATCTTGTAATATGGCCATTTGGTTGCAATAAATATTGTATAATTATTAATGTCAAGGGAATAGTCATTCTAACAGAAGCCAATTTGGACAGCGTTCAAGTTTTCAAGTACTTGGGTAGCATTCTATCAAGTGACAACCTAGCAAAACATGAGGTAAGCAATCAAATTAATAAGGCAACACAATATTACCATCAGGTAAGACACCTGCTGTGGAATGAGCAAATGCCCATGAAAACACCGATTCTTACATACAGTCTCGAAACCACAACACTAACCAATAGAGATAACTCTAAACTCCAGGCAGCCGAAATTAAATTCCTACGTACCATGATTCAGAAGATCAGGAATGAGAAGATTAGATAAGAAGTAGGAATAGATGTTTCTCTCCTCAATAAGATCCAGATCTCAAGACTGAAGTGGTTTGGTCACATAAAGAAGATGCCACCAAACAGAACTGCACGGAAGGAATTTGAGAGAAAAGTAGAAGGAAGACGACCCATGGGAAGGCCACGAAAGAAGTGGCTAGATAAAGTCAAGAACGATGTACTGCAGAGAGGTCATGATTGGGACAAGTTGGTGGAGGAGGAGTGGTACAAGGACGGGGTGAAATGAAGGGGGCTCATATACCACACCCGGACAACTGGAGTTGGTTCAGGATAATGATGATTAATATCAAGGGAGATTATCGGGGGAAGGAGGTAGAAATAGCTAGGTCAGGTAATAACATGGGATTAGAAATTCTTGGAATTAGTGAAGTTCAAATGAAGTGAGAGGAGGAAGTAGGGGATTACAAGGTGTACCTATCAAGTGTAAAACGAGATAGGGCAAAGGGAGGAGTAGTCTGTATGTCAAGAAAACCATAGTACTGTGGCCGTTAGATCACCGATGCTTGGTGGCGAACCACCTCACACCTGTGAAACCAAAACACATATGTGAAACTTGAGACAGCGCCAGCATGAGAATCAAACTTGGGGCATTCTGAGGTTGAAGTACCTGGGCGGGTACAAATTTTGCACTCTCTCATGTCTTACGTGAAGGACTAGGAGAAAATAAAATAAGAAGACAGAGCAAATAAGAAATTTAGCATAAATAAGAGTGAGATGGTGATCACAACAAGGAAGAAGGAAAGAACCACAACGGGAATAACAATTGGTGGGGAACAGCTGAAGAAAGTGGAGAGTTTCAAGTATCTGGGAAGCCTGATACAAGATAATGGAAGAAACGATAGAGAAATCAATGAGCGGGGGAAAACAGGCAGAAGCATTCCGGAGGAGTGTGAGAAGCATGTTATGGAGCAAGGATGTCCCTCAGAACAGCAAAAATATCATATATCGGACGTACTATGTCCCTATCCTGACGTATGCCTCGGAGACCTGGGTTATGAAAGGAAGGGAGAAGAGCAAAATACAGGCCAGTGAGATGAGGTTCTTGAGAAGCAGTATTGGAGCTACAAAGATGGACAGAATAAGAAATGAGAGGACCAGAGAATTAATGAAGGAGGAACCATTACAGGATGGTATAGAGAAATCTAGACTTAGATGGTATGGACATGTAAAACGAATGGAGAAGAAGAGGATACCCAGGAGGATACACGAGGCGAAGTGGGAAGGCAAGAGACCGAGAGGAAGACCGAGAGACAGGTGGATGAAGGGGGTGGAAGAAAGCGTGGAGAAGAAAAGGAAGGAAGATTGTAGTTTTACGTGACCGTGAATCTTGTGATTATGAGCCACGGGACCTCCTTTTTACGTGGAATCCGAACCACAGGACATGGCATTTCACTTCCAAAATCTCACAAGCATTGACCAGGAATCGAACCCGGACCGCCTTGGTGAGAGGCATACAGCTAGACCACTGAGCCACCACGCCCCCCCCCTAGCGTGAAGAAGAGAGGAGAAGACTGGACAAGGGTGGAGGCTGAGAGATGGTGGGAAGACAGAAGACGTTGGAGAGGCTTGTGTTCCAAACAGACCCGGCCAGTGGCTGGAAACTGTGCATGATGATGAACACAGAGCAAATAAGATAAAATTAAACTCACATTTATTCAAAATGCAGAAAAAATTAACACTCCTATACCTGTAGGGGTTTAACAAAATTTTCAACTGAAATAACATTTCCTGAAAGAGAACAACATCCTAATGTCCCTAGGATCCGTAAGGTGTCTATCATCATGTAGAAAATTATATTTCATCATAATCATTGATAGTGTCCATTCATTTGTCCACAGTATTTGACTTTGTTCAGTTTAAATTTCAATATAACTAACATTTTCTATAATGCACTCCCTATCATTCTAATTATATACATGGATCTTGTAGCTTACAGTAACAATGCGTAACTTCTATATTTACTACATCTCATTCTGGGACAAATGACCTTGTAGTTCCTCCCCTTAAAACAACAACTAACTACATCTCATTCTCATTGGAATCTTTCAAATATCATAAGACCGAGTAGAAGCCAATCAGCAGAGGGGTAAGACAAGGCTGTAGACTCTCTCCATTGCTATTCATAATCTACATGAATGCTATAATAAAGGAATGGAGGTGTGAAAGACATGGTTCAATACCGATCAGCAGGCGTCTAAAAAATTTAGATGCTGTACTATTTGCTGATGATGTTGCATTGGTAGCAGCATCCGAAGATGATCTGCAGTGGTCTGTATTTAACCTCCAGAAAGTGGCATCAAAATTCAGTATGTGCATTTCTACGGAAAAGACTAAAGTTATGGCCTTTAAGGGTAAGGACCATATCCCCAGTAAAATTTGTCTGGATGGTAAAATTTTAGAAAGAGTTAACGAATTCAAATGTTTAGGATATCATTTATCTTTTCAAGAAGAACTAGACATAACTGCAAAAATAACAAATTATACCAGAACAACAGGAATTATCAATCACGTCATGAAACCATCTCTTGTCCAAAGGCATACACGCTTACGTTTGTATAACACATTAGCCAGACCAACCCTTTGCTATGGCAGCGAGGCATGGACAATACGATATCAAGGCATCTCCAGACTCACAGCACGCTAAATGACATTCATGCGCCGTACAGCAGGCTATACCAAATGGGATCATAAGAGAAATGAGGATGTGCTGAAGGAACTAAACGTTAAAACCAATAACTACTTACATTTGTGACTACCAAGAGAACTGGAAACATCATGTCCAAAGGATGAAACCTGGAAGATTTCCAAAGGAGATCCTTCGCTACCAGCCACGGGGAAATAGATCAATAGGATGTCCGATGAAGAGATGGAGGGAAAGTGCAAGACCGTAACGGGACATTTGGCCCAATATTTGGAAGGAAGATGATGATGATCTTTCAAATATATCCATTGACTTAAATAGTCCTAAGTCCTCGTTGGGAATTGTTTCTTTGTTAAACAGAGTTATTAAGAATTTTCAAAATAGTTCCTCGATGAAAAGTGATACCATTATACAGTAATTATATTTATGACATACATCTACTGTGAACATCTCTCATGACGAGTTCTGAAAACTGGCCCATTTAACATTTTATTTTCATATTATCAGACCATATAACTTGACTGTCCACCTCGTTGCTAGTGGTTAGCATTCTTGGCTGTCACCGCGGAGGCCCTGGTTCGATTCCCGGCTCTGCCAAGAAATTTAATTCTGATCTGAGGGCTGGAATGGGGTACACTCAGCCTCGTGAGGCACAACTGAGAAGAGACGGGTTCGATTCCTACCTCAGCCATCCTAAAAGTGGTTTTCCGTGGTTTACCCACTGCTACTCCAGGCAAATGCCTGCATGTACTGTACCCGATATCCGGATAGTCGGCTGTCAGATATCCGCCCCCTCAATCGGATTGCCAATAATCAAACGCGCCGGCATAGCTACATCAATGAAAATGGCACTGACAGATACCATCGAGATTAGAGCACAATAGTTAACAAGAAAATTATTGTGGAACACACCAAAATATACGGGGGTTATTACTTACCTTTACTTACCTCTTAAATATATCTCGGGGACTGGGTTGTCAACTGGATCACTTAAAAGTATGTCCTCACAATAACCTCCACCATGATATTTAAAATGAACCAGAAACGAAGACGAGAAACTTTAAACTGCACAATAATTTATTTCACATAAAGAATGATTTTTAACAAAAATGAAACAACAAAATATACGTGGCAATCAGAAGCCATTAACCACATAACCATGTCCTCCTGTAGGACCTGTATTCTCTACATATAATGTTTTAGCTTTCTCAAGCTTATAGCAACGACAATATAACAATGCAATGGGAATGGAAACGGGATTTGGGATGAGACACACATATCAATTGCTTTGCGTGTTTATATCCTGCACATTTTATTTATAGCCACAAGGCTATTATGAAACGCCCTTGGTCTCAGTAACACAGTTGTCCGGACCAGCTGCAAAACACCTGTGTCGTCAAAGCGGACACCCGTTCGTTCAACCCTACCATAAGCGTGCTACCTCAGAGCTCGGCTCTCCCTTTAAACACGTAAATGTTCACATCTCAACTGAAATATTATCACGCAAATGTCTTACATGCTTCATTCAAACACCATTGGATTCCTCCAACAATCCCAAATCATGATTATTTGTTTAAATCACTTGCTTAACTTGCATTGTTTAGAGTATACAAAAAAAAACTCTAAATGTTAATAACAAAAGTTCATTAATTATTTATAACAATAATAAATTGTTTATAACAATGTCAAATGACCATTGAAAATTTAATACACGCTTCTATTAATCACTATCATTTCAAATTATTTAACAAAGATATTTACAAAATTATTTTACAATATTAAATTGTTTATATTATTTATACAAGGAATACATTGAACCACACGTCTATCCGGTTGATAATTACTCAAATCGTGTTGATATAATCGACCAATGAAGGTTAGTTATACTTAACTGTCAAATTTAGGTTTAATAATGTTTAATAATAATTATCAATATTTGTGACTGTAACCTCCATTCAAAATCTTTATCTCAAATTATTTAACACTCTTGTTAATTTTAACAGTATCTTCATATGAATAATCTTTCAAAGAACAAGAACAATAACATTCAGCGGAAAAATACTTCGCTCAGGACGCACAAAAATGGCACACCAATTGGCCCAAAATTCATCATATATCTTCATATATATGGCATAAAAATCTTCCAAACTACACACAAAAAACCTCCACTATTAATTCATCAACTTCATTAATTATTGTGGGAACCTCCTTCATTATTCAAGGGCATTACTCAACAGCGACTTTTACACGTCCACTGAACTATCGATTATACATCCATTGTTCCTCTTTAACAATTCTTGTATTCATCAATTGTAATAATGACTGTTATCATTGAACCTTCGTGGGTTTCATTCATGAATCGATATGAAGTAAAAATTTGCCAATCACAAATAAATTTAATAGCAAATACGGTTAGACACTCCTGCCTGGTCTATCAAAATTGAGATTAACATCTTCAAAGTAACGTAGTATAAAAATACTATCTTCAAACAAAGTTCAACTAAACTGCAAAATAGTCGAATAGAATACAATTAGATTGTGGAATGCAAACATTATTGTTCCAATCTAGAATTGAGAAAAAACTCCTATCTTCATTATTCATTACTATAGTGTATTCAATAAATTGTAATTAACGTTCGTATTTCATAAAATTGTCTATAATGCAATGATAAACGTCTATGTTGCAATCATGTTCATAAGACGACTAGTATTTCAAAGATCGTCGATATCGAAAAAGATTTTAACGCTCTAAAATCTTTTAATTATTCTTCTTTCTTGAGGATGACAGAAAATTGGTCAAAGTAATTAACTGAATGGAATTACTTTAATAAAATGACACGCTGTCTGAATTCAAATCTGCCATAGCAAATCGTTAACTTTACAGTTAAATAGTGACTACAAAATATGCAAATTACTGAAAGAATCTAATATCATCAGTCTCAACTGATCCAAAATTATTTAAGTATGCCAATGACATAACAATGTCTCAAAAATCGAAGAAAAAGGCATAAATCATCGAAGTGTACTGAGTACAAAAATATCAATCAAGAAAATTGGGCAAAAGGTAGGACAGAAAATATGGGGAAAATGTTTGCTCAAATATCGCTACAATACTCAAATAATACAAGAAACGTTCACGACTACCTTATCTGCCGATTGAAGTTCCAGAGAAAAATTCCCCAAAGAAGACTGCTGATGGATCCATTTCACCAACTTAAAGATGAGCTCCATCCTCGAAACAGGAATCAGCGTCCTCGGAGAATCGAACTGCTTCCTCCTCCGAAATGTCACTGCTCCGTGGATACGAGAAACATCCTTCCGGCAAAATTCTTCATTGTGCGCCGGGATAACCCTGGCCTCTCTTGAAAGTTCTCTGAAGTTCTTGCAGGAATTCGTCATGAAGTTTAATGTAGTTATTTCCGCAGAAATATTCATAGTTGTGGAGTATGAAAATATTTCCACTGTTATCTGGTATAATTCAGCGATGGATTAACGATGCATGAGTGTAGTTGGATGTTCACTACATGCTCGCTTTTGTAGAAAGACGATTAACGAAGTTCCATGCTGTTACTTTACTCCAATAATGTATGTCCCAATTGCATCAAAGCCTTAGCCTTTCATCTCAACTGCAGTTATAATGATCAAAAGCACTGCAATATTATAGTGTTCCATAGTCGAATGTATCGTTGTAATACCAAACTGTTGCACTCCACGTGTCAGCCGTAGTGTATAATGTGGAATATAAAAGTGTTTCTCCTGTGGCGAGAAAATCACTTTTGTTGGCAGCCTAAAAGTTCCAATATCTTTCGAAGTATCACTGTGAAATCGTTGAAATCTTGTATACACCTTAATGTTATACTGCCTAATAGAATTATCATACAGGCTGAAGTTAGCGCTTGATATCTTGACTGGTGGAAACGTTAATGTGCGCGTTTCAACTTCACCTAGTTTTGAGCAGCGTGAAATGGAACTGCTCCGAGTTCGTTCGATGCGGCAAGGCTTTCACCTCACGCTAAAGACACCTTACTTCACTGAATCACTTGAAAATAACTCTATATCACCAGAAATATATATATGCGATCACAAGTATGAGATCTGAGCGTATGAGATCTGAGTATGAGAGCTCCTCTCTCCTGTGCACGACCTTTTATCAACTTCTTAAGGGGCGTATCCATCCCTACCATAGCCTGTTGCTGCGTCATTGCTGGAAGTTTTAACTTTGGCTATTCTTGACGGATTTTCAAAATTCAAAAACTCAAAATTAATTTCTTCAAAATTCCAAATCAATGCCATAACTGAAAATAGATTTCCACAAATCTGCATGCCAAAAGTAATCGAATATCGTAGTTTCAGCAATTTCCGTCTTCCTTCCAAACTATCGTTCATTGGTTCTCGTCTCTCCTCCAATAGCGTAGCTTCTTCCTTAGCACAATACCTTGTTTCCTGCGACTGCGTCGTAAATCTCGGATCTTTCTCGAAGAAAATCATGACGTCACCAAGAATCTCAGCTCAATCAGCCTACTGGCATGAATTCTACGTCATCCGTGCCTACGTCATGAATATCCACGTCATAACTATGACATCCATAACTTTACTGATATTTTCCAATACAGCCATCGTGGTCTCAATATAATTCAATTTCCGGGGGCATTCTCCCTTCACCACGTTTTAAAAACAGTTGCAAATTGTTTTTAAACTCTGTGTTATAAATATCTCAATTCACTTGAACACGAAATTGAATTATTATTGGTTTACTCTTGGATAATATTTCTTCAAGTTCCCAGCATTGAACTTGCCATAAACGACATTATTCTCATCATCGTAAAGTTCATAACAGTTGTTTCCATAGGCATTCGTAATTCTGAACGGACCCATGAACACTAATCCAAATTTGGGGTATATTTTCTTACTTACATCAGCCTTGACAGGTCTGCGTAGTAATACCAGATTTCCAATTTCTAAGGGAGCACCAAAACGTTTTCCAGCTACTCTTTTCAGTCGTTTTTGTGCTGCTTTCTGGAGTTGTTCCTTTGCTCTGTCTATTCTCAGCTGCCTTCCTAAGTCGGGATCTCTAGGAACGTGGTTAAAAAGATTATCCCATGGCCTTTCTGGGTTTCTTCCTAGATGAAGTCTCATTGGCACCTCTCCTGTGCTCTCCTGCACTGTAGAATTTAGACATTCCTCAATATGGGGTACAAATCTCACCCAACCAGAATGATCATTTGGACAGAAAATTCGACAGAATTTCGAAAATTCAGCCATATATCTTTCCGAAGAATTCGATTCCGGATATCGCACGCTTGAAAATATGTGCTTAATACCAAGCCTTTCCATATCTGCAGCAAATTCCAAGGACGTAAACTGAGCTCCATGATCCGAAAGTAAATATTCTGGTTTACCAGCTTTTGGAAATACAGCATGTTCCAGCCTGCTTACAACGTTCCTCGTGTTAGCTTTTTGCATGGGACTCATTGTTACAAATTTTGAGAAGACATCCACGGTAACCAACAGATACTGATTACCCTGATATCCCTTCGGACAAGGACCAAATATGTCTGTCGCCATGAGTTCATTCGGTTTAGAGGGAATCATAGCCTTAGGTTTTCCTTTCAATAAAGCAGAAGCATACTTTGCTCTTTGACATTTATCACATGAACGAATGACATTAGCAATGCTGGAACGCATGTTAGTCCAAATAAACCTCTCTTTAAGAGTATCAAGAGTTTTATCTAAACCCGCATGTCCAGTTGCGTGATGAGCTACCCACACTAAATTGACAACAAGTTTAGGTGGCACGACTATTCGAAGCTTTGTATGCGCAGAGTCAGCATACTTACATACAATGTCTCCACTCAAGACAAAGTGTCGTGATTCTCTCCGTGTAGCTGCATAGTCAACATCTGTATTGTCCATGTAACCCTTAAGGAACCTGTACATTTTCCTGATTGGAGCGTGTCTCTTCTGTGACACACCGATTCGGGCTAACCTCCTAACGGTTTCTTGATCTTCTTGCTCCAATTGTACATGGTGTATCTGCACATTTTTAATAGGGTTACGTGATAAAGCATCAGCCAGTAAGTTATCTTGTACTTATAATCCTTAATCAATCCAGGCTTTTCATCGAAAATATCTTGGAATTCCTTTATCAGATCCTCAAATTCCCCCTGAATTTCTTCAAATCCTTCAGTTTTTCTACTGGGTATTTCTGCTAAATTTTCCACTTCATTAATTATGGTATTCAAAATTTCTTCCCTAAGGTCTATTTCCAGACTGTTTTTCACGTCCTGTTCTTCTATCTCTTCTGTGATCATGTACCCATCATTAAAGCTAATACTTCTGTTCTTCATGTCAATAATAGCTCCAACCTTCGATATAAAATCGATTCCAAGCACCATATCAAAATTGATCTTGCTCACCACAATGAAGATCTGTTCATAATTCCTTCCATTGATCTCAAAGTTCAATAACACTTGAATCTTGCACTTCACTGCCTTATCTTGGAAAATCCCTCTCACTTTGACGGTAGAAACAGGTAGAACTGTCATGTTCTCTCCTCTTAGCAGACTTTGATAACAATCTTCTGAAATGATGGAAATAATTGCACCAGTGTCCATCAGGGCTTTATACTGTTGGCCATCTATCAGTACAGAAATGATAGGTAATGCACATGGTCTTTCCTCTTTAACGATACCCCTCTCTTCTAGTAAATCTTCATCAGTAACTTCATATATCTCATTAATTGTAATTAGGTGTGGTGTGGCAATGTATTTACAAGTTCTCACTGTCGTTGAGAAATCGGCGTTTTTTTTTGTGTTACCGACCTCAAAATTATGCTGGCTCGTAGAAGGCCCAGGATCAATCACAACATCCTGCCTTTTCTTTTGATTTTCGGCTTCTTTTTCCCGTAACTCCTTCAGGTATTGCTGGCTTTCCTTCTCTCTTTCCTGATACTGATCGGGTGTCATAACTTGACCTTGAGAATCCTGATTTCTATTTTGGTTCTGGTTATTTCTATTATAATTTCTGTTATAACCATTATTGTTGTAATATCTGCCTCTTCCATTGTTGTAATTGCCTCGATTATAGTTCCAGCCTCTTCTCTGTTGATACGGACGGTAACCTTGCGATCTGTTATTCCTAAACTGATTATTCCTGTGAGGACCTACATTGTCAGTTTTCTCTTCATCCGGCTTGTCAGTTTGCTGAACTTGGTCCATGTATACAGTATTTATTTCTTTAAAGTCATGCCTTTGACCTTTCTGTACCACGTTAGGCATTGGACTTGTGTAGTCTAATCTCCTCAGTAATTCGTCCATGCTGGTCAAATCCCTGATGTTTGACGAAATGATTAGTCTCCTCACTTCCACAGGCAGCATACGAGAAATCGCATCAATTAATTGCTCCGTTGACAATGGGGGTTGCAAAAATCTCAAGCGGGACAATTGACTCGTAAAGAAATCAGCGTACCATGTTGGAAGAGTACCTGAGTATTTTCTTGAATAAACCTCCGCTCTTAACGAATTCTGCGCTTCTATGGACCAAAATCGTTTGATTAATGCCTCTGCAAACTCGTCAAAGTTACTGAATGTGTATCTAAAAGCTCTAAACCATTCAAGGGGTCCTCCAATCAAAAATCTTTCCACTATCTTCATCTCTCTCTCTCTGGGAATGTGAGCTTCGATGAAATAATCTTTGAGGTTCCTGACATATTCTATAGGCGTCAAACTATCAGTGTTGCTGAATTTTTGCGGTTTGTCTTCAAAATTCCTGATGACCGTTACATTCCTCGGATATGAATCCGGGTAGTTTTTCCCACTATCTCGATAGTTCCACTCAGGTTCCCTATTCCTCTCGTCATCTTCCTCCCTGAATCTGGATATACGTTCTTCAGGAGTCACGTCTCTCTCTTCTGGATCTAGGTTATATCTTCTGGCATAATTCCTATTAGTTTCGCAAGCCAAGCCTTCTGTATCCTTGTCAGTGATTTCCGTTAAGACTTTCCTGATTAACTCTTCTTTGTAGGTCTCCATTAAACTAGCTTCTCCTAGCTTCAAATTCTGCAGTTTGCTCGTCGTTTCATTTACATCAGAGACAACTTTATGAATCTGATCCTCTAACGCAGATTTTAATGCTTGCACATCCTGACCTAATTGTGTTCTATCTTCTACTTGTCTCTCGGATAGCGAATCCGTCCTTACGCTTAAATCTTTCCTAATCTGTACTACTTCATTGTTAATATCTATTTGAGTACTGGCAAGTTTTCTTTCAATACGTTCCTGAATTTGGGTTACATGTTCCCCACTTGACCTATTCCACTCGTCTTTCCATACTGCTACATTTGCCGTTAACATTTCTGCTATGTCTCCTTCGATATCTTCTTTGAGTAATCTATTATGGTCTAATACCTGGGTTCTCATGTCCTCTACATCATACTTTAAACCTGCTAAAGACGCTGTCGTTCTAACTGACTCATCAACTAGCCTAGTCGTTAATGCACTCATATTACGCGTACAAAGTGTTTTCGAATTTTCTATTTCTTCCCTGACTTTATTTACATCAGTTTGGACTTTAGCAATATCTACGAAAACTGTGTTGACTTCTACTTGAATCTTATTTATGTCACTTTGCATCTCATTTACATCCGAATGAATGTTATTAATATCAACCTGAACATTGGACACATCAGTTCTAACATTTTGGACTTCTCTTTGGACTTCCTCAACCTTGTCTTGGACAGTCGCAACACCATTTTTAACAACAACTACTTCAGCCCTAGCACAAGAAATATCACTCCGGACATTAGCAACATCAAGATTCAACATAGTAAGATCTTTTTGTACCTTAGACACATCAATTTTAACAACAGACACATCTTTATGCACATTGGACACGTCTGTGCGCATGTCAGTTACAGCATTCTCTATTCCTTGGGTATTAATCTGTAAACGCGACATATTATCCTCTAGGTTTGCAGAACTGGTCTGAATAACTTTCAAACTTTCATCCATTCTACTAGCATTCTCCTTCATCATCTCCTGCATTCTAATGGACAAATTAGCAGACATATTACTAGCATTCTCCTCCATTCGACTAGTATTCCTAGCTTCCATTTCCCTCACACTTTCATTCATGCTAGCTTTCAAGTTAGCAGACATCTCCTCCAACATAATTCTCAGACTTTCATCTGCCATTTCAACAATATTCAATAATAAACTGCTTTAGGGACATACATCAAACAGAGTAAAATAACAACATCTGAGCAACATTCTTCACCACATATAAATTTGAGCAATTTTCTGTCTTAAATCTAACTTAAAATTACCTTATAATTAACCTTCGTTGACATTTTATGTTGAAATAAACTCAAGCACATGTTCAAGTTTCTTTGGTTCATTTTAAAATATCCTAACACAAATAATTTACATTTATAATCCAAATAGTTTAATTTTATCTTTAATATGACTACACATGTCATAAGCCGGTCAAATAAAATAAGATTCCAGATCATAGGCGATTTTTCTAAGTTTCCAGCCTATTTAACCTCTCTCAAGTCGTATAAGATCTGATCTTTTCTGAGTGTAATTTTCCTAATACAATACAACATTTATTCCTATATAATCACACTCTCAAATTCTACAATTGGCTAAGACATCTAACAAAGAATCAACCTCTTTATTTGAGTCTTCACACTCCCTCTGACATCGATAACTTGGTAATCCAATGTTATTCGAACACTCCACAAAAATTGCGGTGTCAATTCTTCTGCAATAACTTGGTAATCCAATGTTTTGCTGATCGTGCCAATCGAGACAATCGTGCCCCACCGAATTGCGGCAATCCTCCTGGTAATCCAGTTTTGTAGAACAAGCCCCACGTTTCAGGGTTGCCAATCCTACTGTACCCGATATCCGGATAGTCGGCTGTCAGATATCCGCCCCCTCAATCGGATTGCCAATAATCAAACGCGCCGGCATAGCTACATCAATGAAAATGGCACTGACAGATACCGTCGAGATTAGAGCACAATAGTTAACAAGAAAATTATTGTGGAACACACCAAAATATACGGGGGTTATTACTTACCTTTACTTACCTCTTAAATATATCTCGGGGACTGGGTTGTCAACTGGATCACTTAAAAGTATGTCCTCACAATAACCTCCACCATGATATTTAAAATGAACCAGAAACGAAGACGAGAAACTTTAAACTGCACAATAATTTATTTCACATAAAGAATGATTTTTAACAAAAATGAAACAACAAAATATACGTGGCAATCAGAAGCCATTAACCACATAACCATGTCCTCCTGTAGGACCTGTATTCTCTACATATAATGTTTTAGCTTTCTCAAGCTTATAGCAACGACAATATAACAATGCAATGGGAATGGAAACGGGATTTGGGATGAGACACATATATCAATTGCTTTGCGTGTTTATATCCTGCACATTTTATTTATAGCCACAAGGCTATTATGAAACGCCCTTGGTCTCAGTAACACAGTTGTCCGGACCAGCTGCAAAACACCTGTGTCGTCAAAACGGACACCCGTTCGTTCAACCCTACCATAAGCGTGCTACCTCAGAGCTCGGCTCTCCCTTTAAACACGTAAATGTTCACATCTCAACTGAAATATTATCACGCAAATGTCTTACATGCTTCATTCAAACACCATTGGATTCCTCCAACAATCCCAAATCATGATTATTTGTTTAAATCACTTGCTTAACTTGCATTGTTTAGAGTATACAAAAAAAACTCTAAATGTTAATAACAAAAGTTCATTAATTATTTATAACAATAATAAATTGTTTATAACAATGTCAAATGACCATTGAAAATTTAATACACGCTTCTATTAATCACTATCATTTCAAATTATTTAACAAAGATATTTACAAAATTATTTTACAATATTAAATTGTTTATATTATTTATACAAGGAATACATTGAACCACACGTCTATCCGGTTGATAATTACTCAAATCGTGTTGATATAATCGACCAATGAAGGTTAGTTATACTTAACTGTCAAATTTAGGTTTAATAATGTTTAATAATAATTATCAATATTTGTGACTGTAACCTCCATTCAAAATCTTTATCTCAAATTATTTAACACTCTTGTTAATTTTAACAGTATCTTCATATGAATAATCTTTCAAAGAACAAGAACAATAACATTCAGCGGAAAAATACTTCGCTCAGGACGCACAAAAATGGCACACCAATTGGCCCAAAATTCATCATATATCTTCATATATATGGCATAAAAATCTTCCAAACTACACACAAAAAACCTCCACTATTAATTCATCAACTTCGTTAATTATTGTGGGAACCTCCTTCATTATTCAAGGGCATTACTCAACAGCGACTTTTACACGTCCACTGAACTATCGATTATACATCCATTGTTCCTCTTTAAAAATTCTTGTATTCATCAATTGTAATAATGACTGTTATCATTGAACCTTCGTGGGTTTCATTCATGAATCGATATGAAGTAAAAATTTGCCAATCACAAATAAATTTAATAGCAAATACGGTTAGACACTCCTGCCTGGTCTATCAAAATTGAGATTAACATCTTCAAAGTAACGTAGTATAAAAATACTATCTTCAAACAAAGTTCAACTAAACTGCAAAATAGTCGAATAGAATACAATTAGATTGTGGAATGCAAACATTATTGTTCCAATCTAGAATTGAGAAAAAACTCCTATCTTCATTATTCATTACTATAGTGTATTCAATAAATTGTAATTAACGTTCGTATTTCATAAAATTGTCTATAATGCAATGATAAATGTCTATGTTGCAATCATGTTCATAAGACGACTAGTATTTCAAAGATCGTCGATATCGAAAAAGATTTTAACGCTCTAAAATCTTTTAATTATTCTTCTTTCTTGAGGATGACAGAAAATTGGTCAAAGTAATTAACTGAATGGAATTACTTTAATAAAATGACACGCTGTCTGAATTCAAATCTGCCATAGCAAATCGTTAACTTTACAGTTAAATAGTGACTACAAAATATGCAAATTACTGAAAGAATCTAATATCATCAGTCTCAACTGATCCAAAATTATTTAAGTATGCCAATGACATAACAATGTCTCAAAAATCGAAGAAAAAGGCATAAATCATCGAAGTGTACTGAGTACAAAAATATCAATCAAGAAAATGGGGCAAAAGGTAGGACAGAAAATATGGGGAAAATGTTTGCTCAAATATCGCTACAATACTCAAATAATACAAGAAACGTTCACGACTACCTTATCTGCCGATTGAAGTTCCAGAGAAAAATTCCCCAAAGAAGACTGCTGATGGATCCATTTCACCAACTTAAAGATGAGCTCCATCCTCGAAACAGGAATCAGCGTCCTCGGAGAATCGAACTGCTTCCTCCTCCGAAATGTCACTGCTCCGTGGATACGAGAAACATCCTTCCGGCAAAATTCTTCATTGTGCGCCGGGATAACCCTGGCCTCTCTTGAAAGTTCTCTGAAGTTCTTGCAGGAATTCGTCATGAAGTTTAATGTAGTTATTTCCGCAGAAATATTCATAGTTGTGGAGTATGAAAATATTTCCACTGTTATCTGGTATAATTCAGCGATGGATTAACGATGCATGAGTGTAGTTGGATGTTCACTACATGCTCGCTTTTGTAGAAAGACGATTAACGAAGTTCCATGCTGTTACTTTACTCCAATAATGTATGTCCCAATTGCATCAAAGCCTTAGCCTTTCATCTCAACTGCAGTTATAATGATCAAAAGCACTGCAATATTATAGTGTTCCATAGTCGAATGTATCGTTGTAATACCAAACTGTTGCACTCCACGTGTCAGCCGTAGTGTATAATGTGGAATATAAAAGTGTTTCTCCTGTGGCGAGAAAATCACTTTTGTTGGCAGCCTAAAAGTTCCAATATCTTTCGAAGTATCACTGTGAAATCGTTGAAATCTTGTATACACCTTAATGTTATACTGCCTAATAGAATTATCATACAGGCTGAAGTTAGCGCTTGATATCTTGACTGGTGGAAACGTTAATGTGCGCGTTTCAACTTCACCTAGTTTTGAGCAGCGTGAAATGGAACTGCTCCGAGTTCGTTCGATGCGGCAAGGCTTTCACCTCACGCTAAAGACACCTTACTTCACTGAATCACTTGAAAATAACTCTATATCACCAGAAATATATATATGCGATCACAAGTATGAGATCTGAGCGTATGAGATCTGAGTATGAGAGCTCCTCTCTCCTGTGCACGACCTTTTATCAACTTCTTAAGGGGCGTATCCATCCCTACCATAGCCTGTTGCTGCGTCATTGCTGGAAGTTTTAACTTTGGCTATTCTTGACGGATTTTCAAAATTCAAAAACTCAAAATTAATTTCTTCAAAATTCCAAATCAATGCCATAACTGAAAATAGATTTCCACAAATCTGCATGCCAAAAGTAATCGAATATCGTAGTTTCAGCAATTTCCGTCTTCCTTCCAAACTATCGTTCATTGGTTCTCGTCTCTCCTCCAATAGCGTAGCTTCTTCCTTAGCACAATACCTTGTTTCCTGCGACTGCGTCGTAAATCTCGGATCTTTCTCGAAGAAAATCATGACGTCACCAAGAATCTCAGCTCAATCAGCCTACTGGCATGAATTCTACGTCATCCGTGCCTACGTCATGAATATTCACGTCATAACTATGACATCCATAACTTTACTGATATTTTCCAATACAGCCATCGTGGTCTCAATATAATTCAATTTCCGGGGGCAGTACCTAACTTAAGACCACGGCCGCTTCCTATTAAATCCTACCTCAATTACAAATACACATGCTATTATAGGCATCACAGTGACACAGGTTATCAGATAAATTTTACTCACACCAAAGCACACAGGGCTACATTACCATGATGTCGCAAAGCAGCTAAAAGAATCTACGGCAACTACATTATAATGTCAGTAATTGAGGTCCGTATTGACTAACTATATATTAGAAAGAAAAGGCAGAATCCCTTTATTTTCTTTCTAACTACATTATAACACTTCAATTAGGATATCAATTATTTCTAAATAACAACTGGTATCTCAACAAATCTCTAAAATGATTTAAAAGTGGGCTTCTCAAAAGCTATATCTTACAATAGCATTGAAGAGCTATTGTTTGGATTGATGGCGTGAAAACTCACCTTAGAAGATGGCAGTGTATCCTGCTATGGACATTGTCCTATATTTTTGTGTATTTTATCTTGCTTCCTATTTTATCTTTTCCTCTGTCCACACTTGCCTGTCCTTATTTGTGTGTATCCATCTTTTCTTGTCCTTTGATTGAAATGTGTTGTTTTTTTTTGTTTTTTTTTTTCTTCCTAGTTTTAGTTTATTCATTTGTCTAGTCCTGTTGTATTCACAAATGGACTTGATTCATTTTAAGGAGGCCAGTAACTGTAATTAAGTTGTTTCTTTTTATTTTAAAAAATATGTATTTAATGCTCATAAGTATTAGGGAATGCCATTTATTACATTTTGTTTGTATCTATGGGTATTTTCTAGGTGGTAGACCTTCCCACAATTGTCGAGTCTATGAAAACCATTGATAACAAGAGTTTCTACAAGACTGCTGATCTTTGTCAGGTGATATTTGCATCAATATCATATCTTGTTATATAATATGCTAAGGTGCATGTTTCACAAAACTCAAGCTCCTGAACCAGAGGGAGTTAGAAGGTGTGGTTTGTACCAAAATCTTCCAAATCGTCTCGATAGTACAGGAAAAATCTTGCATTTTTTGAAAAGTCAACTGAAATATATTTGTTTATAAAGTGTTTTTAAACAATTAAACAAGACGATAGCCCCTGGCAGAACTGTGTCGCTTACAACCCGCATAGCACTAGAGCCGGCCGGGTAGTCTGTACATATGGGGCGCACACAACCCATTATGCGAGAGTTCTCGCATGGGTGTGATAGTAAGCTTTTAATGCATTTAATTGTGATAATTCCATAATTTGAGTACAAATGTATTACTATAAGACAGTACCATAAACTGGAGGAATATCCCAAACTGATACTTTTCACTTTAGACGTTGGATGCATTGTATTTGAATATATGAAATTTGATATTTTGTCATTATGCTCATTTAGGGTAACAAAATACCCTGGATTCTTTAATAAATCTTTATTGCGGCCAAATAGCCAAGATGAAATTGAAATTTTACATGTTTGCATATTCAGATAATGACTTTGTCCTTTTTGTGCATATTTCGATGTTATAACGATCACATGCCGTTTCACACAGCCTACATTCACAGTCTATATTTGGTTCGTGGAATTTTGTGTTCTTGCATATCAGGTGGCGGAATCCATGGACTGCCAACCTAGTGATGACGTGTCTGATTTCGACGTTTTCCTTTGTCCACGCACGGTCTACCCTGGCTCCTGTGCTGTAGAATGTCGGATGAATTTCCTCTCTTTTCCTATTCAGTGTTGCTAGCAGGTTCTGTGAGGCGTACGTGTTAGGTAGGAGTAGGCTTGTCCTGAGATCTTCGATGAGGAAAGTTTCCTTCGCCAGCAGATAAGTGTATCTTGAGTGCGTCATTTTTGACACTCCTAACGCTTTCTTTATGTATCTTGACTTCACTCCTTCCAACGTAGATAGATTCTTCAATGTTAGGTGTGACCAGATGATTTCTATGCCATACGTCAGTATTGGTAAAATCTTTACTCGGAATAGCAGCATCGCCGTCTCTAGGCTGAGGGATCGAATGTTTCTTATTTCGTGCATTGTCAGAATCGCTTTAGTTGCCTTTTCTGTTATGTGTTTTGTGAAGCATTTTGCGGTCGTTGGTAGAGTAATTCCTAAATACTTGATTTCTGATAATATTTTCAGTTTTCTTTCCCTTATGTGTATCTCAGCTGATGCGGGGGCTCTTCCTCTGTTTCGAAAGATCATTGTGTTCGTCTTAGATATGTTAATGACCAAGTTATTCTTGGAGCACCATTTATCCACCTCGTTTATTGTTGCCTGGAGTTCTGTTAGGTCTTTGGAGCCAATTACGATGTTATCTGCGTATGTGCACGAGAAGATTCCCTCTTTGCGGGTAATTCCAAGGATTTCTTCGGTTGCTAGTATGAACAGCAGAGGGCTAAGTGGGTCGCCCTGTAGTACTCCATTTGTTTGTATGATCGGTTCTGACATGGCAAGGTTATCTGAGACGCATATTTTGTTCCAGCTCAGCAGTGTGTTAATGAGGTTCGACCATATGTTGTTTTCCCCTAGTGTTTCCTTGAGTTTTTCTATCACTAGTTGCCTGCTTAGTAGGTCGAAGGCTTTCGTGAAGTCTATGAAGACAGTATAAATTTTTTGTTTTTTCTCTAGGGCTTCCCAAATGTGTTTCAGTAAGAGTTCGATTGCCTGCAGGGTTGATCTTCCCTTTCTGAACCCGAATTGATTTTCTGGCAGGTGATCGTCTAATTCCTCACTTAATCTTCCTGTTATTATTTTGGTGAAGATTTTAAAGGGGGCAGTTTTCCAATGCGATGCCTCTATATTGGTTTGGGTCATTGGGGTATCCTTTCCCTTTATATAATATCTTGACAATTGATTTTCTCCATTGATCGGAGATGGTGGCTGTCTCTATGCACCTGTTGTATAGTTTGGTCCAAATCTGGTTTAGAAGGTGTGCAGTGTCTTTTATGAATTCATTGTATATTTCGTCCGGTCCCGCTGCTTTCTTGTTTTTGGTGTTTTGGATGGCATGTCCGACTTCCTCTGTGGTTAGAGGAATCCAGCCTGTAGCTATTGGTGATACGACTTCTTGGGATTTCTTTCTGGCGTCTGTTGTTCCCTCTTTGTTGAGTATGTTGCTGAAATGTGATTTCCATCTGTCCATGTTTATGTAGTTTGTTTGGGCTTGTTTCTTTGGGCGAAGTGCCAAATATGGATCATTTTTGGCTTCCTCCGCTAGCAGCCTGCTCTCTTCCTACCCTGAATTCTTTGGGAAGCAGTTAATTTCAATACCCCTTATCATTAATATTTCAACAAGGTCAGGGAGAATTCCATATGGTTGGTGGTTTTTACAGCCAGATGCCCTTACCAATGCCAACATCAATAGAGGAGTTTATGAGAGATGAAACAAATGAAATTGGACAAAGAGTTGAGAGTTGAAAGGAAATGGCCGTGGCCTAGTGGGATTTGAAAATGAGAAACCGTGGTAAACCATTTCAAGGATAGCCAAGGGTGGTGTTTGAACCCACTCATCTGCCAAGTCTACAGATAGCTCGGCCCCATGGCCTAACGCTGTGCCTTAATAAGCATAGTTACTGCTGTCTCTGAAATAAAGTATACCAAACTTTGACAATGCTGTGCTCCACAGTATTGCCAGTAAGTCTGAAAATTAACCTAAGTGCTGGAAGAGAATGACCTTATTGCTCAACGATTTAACTGTCGATGGCTCTCTAAGTATGTGCCATTATTTTCAGTCATATAGAATCGGTTGTGCAGGAGTCCAGTCCAAAATGTGTTTGGGTGTTTCAAAGAACCCCACCAACAAAGCAAACTGTGTTATTGTTATCATTTGAAATCGTTATAAATGCTTATTCCACAGAAGAACAGTTTTTCTTGCTAATTGTATGACTTTGAATTAAACTGCCATATTTTACCCAAAACTGTCATGTGAGAAGTATATTTTGCACTCGTAAATGCGTAAAAGACAACGCTTTGATAGGGGTGTAAATGGGGGAAGCTCCAAGATGATGTGAATCCCTTCTTGCTCACCATGTCGATGATTCAAAGTTTAACACTTTGTTATATCTTCTGTTAATAAGTAGGCCTATTTGTATTTTTTTTTCTTTTTTCAGCTTGTTATTTGCAAAGAGGAGGATGATCAGACAACAACTGATGAAGAGAGCCCAGCCAAGACTAAGAAAAAAGATCCCAATAAAGTTGACAAGAAATTCCTCTGGCCCCATGGTGTCACACCTCCCATGAAAAATGTCCGCCGAAGGAGGTTCCGTAAGACATTAAAAAAGAAATATGTAGAGGCACCTGAGATTGAGAAGGAGGTGAAGAGGTTGTTGCGAGTTGATAATGATGCTGTTAATGTTAAGTGGGAGGTGATTTGTGAAGATGAAGAGAAGGGAAAAATTGGGAAGGTGAAGTCACATTCCTTCTTGGAGGAAGGAAGCAGGGCTGATACTGGAACTCGTGGCGATGCATCCCTTGAAACCAGCAACCCTCACAGTGTGGATGTTGGTAAGTACCCAACTTTTAGATGTACCCTTCAATTGACACAGATCTGAACCCTTGCTCTTGTTTATATTGCAACTTTTCAGTGGCGGCTTCAGTGTCGTAGTTGGTAGCATGCTGAGCTTCTATGCCCAAGGTCGCGGGTTCAAAACAGGCCGAAGTCGACGGATTTTTTAAGAGCGTTAAAAATCCCTCAGAATGCCTTCCTTCGAAGGGGAAGTAAAGCCGGCGGGCCCACTTAATAGATTTATGACATGTAAAAGAACCTACCACTAACTAAACTTGTCATCATCATCATCATCATCTTGCACAGTTTCCAGCCACTGGCCAGGTCTGTTTGGAACACAAGCCTCTCCAATGTCTTCTGTCTTCCCATCATCTCTCGGCCTCCACCCTTGTCCAGTCTTCTCCTCTCTTCTTCACGCTTTCTTCCACCCCATTCAGCCACCTGTCTCTCAGTCTCTTTCCTTCCCACTTCGTCTCGTGTATCCTCCTGGGTATCCTCTTCTCCTCCATTCGTTTTACATGTCCATACCATCTAAGTCTAGATTTCTCTATACCATCCTGTAATGGTTCCTCCTTCATTAATTATCTGGTCCTCTCATTTCTTATTCTGTCCATCTTTGTAGCTCCAATACTGCTTCTCAAGAACCTCCTCTCACTGGCCTGTATTTTGCTCTTCTCCCTTCCTTTCATAACCCAGGTCTCCGAGGCTTACGTTAGGTTAGGGACATAGTACGTCTGATATATGATCTTTTTGCTGTTATAAGGGACATCCTTGCTCCATAACATGCTTCCCACACTCCTCCGGAATGCTTCTGCCTGTCTCCCCCGCTCATTTATTTCTCTATCATTTCTTCCATCATCTTGTATCAGGCTTCCCAGATACTTGAAACTCTCCACTTTCTTCAGCTGTTCCCCACCAATTGTTATTCCCATCGTGGTTCTTTCCTTCTTCCTTGTTGTGATCACCATCTCACTCTTATTTATGCTAAATTTCATCCCATATCCTTGTATTATTCCTTCCCATACGTCCAACTGTTCCTGTACCTCCTCCTCCTTGTTTCCCCAAATCATCAAATCATCTGCAAACACCATTGCTTTCATCTTTCCTTCCCCAATTACTTGTGCCACTCGGGTCATTATGTCATCCATCACCACAATGAAAAGTAACGGTGACAGTGCACTTCCTTGTTTCGGGCCGTTTCTCTGTTCCAACCAGTCCGATCTCTCTCCTCCCACTTTCACACAGCTCACGCTTCCCTTGTACATCTCCTTTATCCTCCTTATAGTCCATTTTTCTACTCCTCTATCCTCCAGGGACTTCCATACTTTGTTTCTGCATACACTGTCATATGCTTTCTCAATGTCCAGGAAGGCCATCAGTAGATCTGTTCCATACTCATAGTGCTGTTCTTGTAACTACCTTACAGCAAAAATCAAATCCACTGTGGACTTTCCTGCTCTGAAGCCATGTTGTTCTTCCCTCATCCCTCCTTCTATCCTTGTCCTAATTCTCCTTTCCAAAACTTTCTCAAACATCTTTGCACAATGACTCATCAGTGTTATTCCCCGATAGTTTCTGCATTCTGTTCTACTACCTTTCTTGAAGATCAGGACAATTGAGGAGGTGACACGCAAAGACGAACATGTCCACAAATGAAAAAAAATGAGATACAATATGGAACGGGACGTACAAGATGAGCGGAATGTAAATAGGTCGTGCCATTTAAGCAAACTTGAATATGTCCCATGATACAAGCCTGTGAAAATGCATGGTTCAGTGCAAACACGAACTTGTCCACATCTACATTTCCTGCAAAGACGAACTAGTCCATACGGCCAGTAGGAAGCGCTGATTCATGTCACGTGATTTCCATTCCGCGCGAGACCAGAGGTGCCCGCGCAGAGCAGCTGATATTAGCATTAGTTCCGTGCTTCTGTGCTCCGTCTTAATAATATTACACATTGCTACTAAAATTATTACGTCAGTGTTGTAGCAGAATGGATGAAGAATGTGTTCGTGTGAAGATTGCAAACAAGGGTAGCAGAAAGAAGAAAATGATGATGATAATTGTTGTTTTAAGAGGCCTAACATCTAGGTTATCGGCCCCTAATGGTTTGGGTGATAGTGAAGGATGAGCTAAGAATGAAATACTAGAAGAAAAAATTGTAAACAAATAAAGGATAAGGCAAATAAAGGACAGGAAGAAAAGGAATGCCCTCAACCTTCGAAGAATGAGGATTGAGGGACTTGGAAGGGAGGAGAGCCATGAAAGGCAGATAGGAAAGGGGGAAAGAGAAGAGGGCCCATCCCAAGGTCAGAGGAAAGAGAGGGCAAAACGGACCTAGCTCAGGAATCCCTCGGGGTCGGCAACTCCCAAACTCGCCAGCCGTGAGCCCTTGAGGGTGTAGCATTACCCAGGGTGCACCAGAAGTGTTGGAGCTACATAAACCCTGCCTCCTTGAAGGCCTTGTGCAGAAGGCAGGAGATAACATGAAAAGCAAAAGAAGGCTGACCCCTCGAAGAATGAGGGTATCAGGAAAGCTGAGACAAGGGCCAATTAAGGCGGGAAAGTGAAAGACTCCCTAGGCCTCGGATACCCTAATGCCGTCGGGGTCGGTAAAGAACAAGAGTTGACCAAGGAGAGAAGACGGAGAGGAGCCCGGCACAAGTAAGTGGAAGCAATGCCGGACACCGATGGGGTCGCGTGATCGCCAACCCGAGTCTCGAAATATTGAAGGTAAAAATAAACCGCGTAAATATAATGTCAATTACTTTATTTTGGTATCTTAGGGCAACTATTAATGAATAAAATGTAAGCGATTCTAAAAAAATAAAACACCTTCCTTTTGAAAATCATTCAAAGCCGAACTTGTCCAAACGGTTCATGCAAAAGAGAACATGTCCATAATTAAATGTGCTTTTTAAACAAATATTTTCATTGTAGATTTATTTGCAGTCATGAATTGCCCTTTTTGCATGAAAATGAAATTGTTTACATTTCAATATGTTATTTTCATTATCATGTATGGCTGAAATACGTTTTTTGTTGATTGTGAAAAACTGTATTAGGTGAACATGTTCGTCTTTGCGTGTCACCTCCTCAATTATTCCCTTTTTCCAGTCCTCTGGGGTCTTCCTTTCCTTCCATGCTGTCTTCATCACTTGGTACAACCATTGTATCCCCACCTCTCCTGCTGCTCTCACCATCTCCACACTCAACTCGTCCACACCCGGTGCCTTCCCTCCTTTCATCTTCCTCACTGCATCTTCCACTTCTTTCCATGTTAAGTCCTTTTCTGTTTGCAGTCCATCTTCCTCTTCCCCGATTTCTTCCTCCTCACCGTGGTTTCCATTTGGGTTCAGAAGTTCTTCAAAATTTTCTTTCCACATTTTCTTCAGTTCTTCCCTATTTTCATCTCTCATCCTCTTTTGTTCACCATTCTAACATAATCCGTAGGATCCTTCCGCCTCTTATTTTTTACCATCCCATACAGGACCTTTTTTGAACCTTCACTATCCTCCTTCAATCATCTTTGTCCACTCTTCCATCCACTTTCTTCTCTCCTCAGCCACTACTCTCTTTGCCTCCTTCTTTCTTTCCTGGTACTCATCCCTTGTCTCTACCGTCCTATTTTGATACCACCTCCTAAAGGCTCTATTCTTTTCCCTTACTATATCTTTTGTCTTCTCATTCCACCATGGTGTTTCCTTCCACCTCTTCTTACTACTTGTCCTCCCACATACTGCTTCTGCTGCACCTACTAGTGTCTTCTTAAATCTAGCCCATTCCTCTTCCACCCTTCTTTCTTCATCTGTTGGAATTCCTTCCTTTACCATTTTGAGGTACTCGACCCTTCTATCTCCTTTCAGTTTCCATATCCTTATACATCTTTCCTGGTTCTCAGTCCCTTTCTTCTCCTTAGTCCCTCTCAGGTTCATTACCAGCAATCGATGGTCGCTATCCAAGTTCTCCGATGGTATAACCTTGATGTTCCTGATGTTCTTATTTAATTCTTTCTCACACAGTATATAGTCGACCACCGATTTCCTGGTCAAGTCATCACTGTACCATGTGATTGTGTGGCTCTCTCTTTTCTTGAACCAGGAGTTCCCAACTAGCAGGCTGTTCCTTTGGCAGAAGTCCAACAGTCTCTTTCCTTCCTCATTTCTTCTGCCCCAACCCTCTGGTCCAAGCACACTCTCATACCCTTGTCTTTTTCTTCCTACATGGGCATTCAAATCTCCCATAACAATCATAATCCTTCTTCCCAGCTGCTTCTGCAATTCCTCTTCAAACTCCTCCTCTTCAGAGGCGCCGCCTACTTGTGGAGCATACACTTGCACTATTTCTATGGTCTCTCCCCTCAGTGCTAGTTTCACATTCATCATCCTATCACTTATTCTTTTAAACCATCTCGTACTACTACTCCCACTCCATTCCTCTTTCCCTCTTCATTCCCACTCCAGTACAGTCTATAGCCTTTTCTCAGTTCTCTCCTCCTTGTGTGAAGCAAAATTTGTAGGTTAGGTTTGATTAATGCTCTTAAGTTCCAACGTTCAACACCGGGCACTGGTTGCAATGGCATCTAGTAGTAGCCAAGTTCACAGCTAGGTGTCATGGATGTTTGCATTTGGTGGCAATAGTAGGAACTATTTGGAATTGATCGTCTGCAGTCCTTACCTGAATTACAGATAACATATCTAATACAGCCATCAACAGTTAACACCGGTTATCAGACAGATTTTACCCACATCCAAAGTACACGGGGCTACATGACCGCGTTGTCGCAGCCCCTAAATTGAGGAACCAACCAACTTTTCAGTCGGTCAACACAATTTATTTCCAATTACAGGGAAATGAAAAAAACAACCTGAATAAAATTACATGTGATTAAAAAAACTTCGGATTACAGATGAGGGAGAAACTCTAGGATGACATGTTTTACTCGTCAAGAGAGCATCATCGGATCTCTAAGTTCAAATCTACAAGATATTACTAAATCCCACAATCTCGACCATGATACAGAAATACTGTCCTCAAATGCCAACCCTTATAGGATCGACAGAATCTTTAAAATGCATGGCTAATACAGTTGTTAAAAAACGGAAGTGTTAAGACCCCTTAAAAAGAAAATTTGTATTTTTCTATTTATATCTATAAGGCTACTGGGCTGAAAAATCACAAATCCACCCGTAAACAGTCACCCTTCCTCCTCTAAACTAATTCACGAAGGCATGACTAAAACTGCTGAGAAACAGTTAAAGCAATAAGCCCCCAGAATAGAAATGTAAACACTGAATAAGTAAATTCCTAAAAGTGTGTTGCTCAGTTGATAACTGTTAATTTTATGTGAATGAGTTTTGGTATTTCAAGTCAAATAGTTATGTATATATTTAAAACACTAAGGTGATTTTTGTTACCGTGAGATTGAGGGAACGGCTTAACCGATTGACTTTGTAAGGCATTTTGACGTAAGCTGTAGGCATGTAGATTTGCAGAGTGTCTTTAAAAATAAAATATATGTTAGGGTATATTTTTAAATTATTAAAGAAAAAAAGACATCTGTTGCTCCCACGATTCGCATAATTGCTTTTCTCCTCGAGAGAAATGGAGGATCCCGCCTCGTCTTGCTGAGTTCTTTGTTTATGAGAATTATAAAGGGGGTAAATATTGTTTATGATGTTTCCACAATATATATTGAAATGGAATTATAAAATAAGGGAAGTATTGAAGAACTTAAACTGGCAGTTGAGTGTGTATGCTGTTTACCTAACTTAATATTGCACTCCCGTCCCATTGTCTAGGTGGGTCAGGAGCTAGAATTACAGTCTATGAATTGAATTATGCATCGTCAAGAGAGTTCAAATCCCACCTCAGATATTTTTTTTTAAATTTTCGTATTCTTCTTTATTACTATCGGTATTACATTGTCAAAACATATTTTACTTTTATCATTCCCGTAAAGTAACAAATTCTCTGCGATTTATGTTGCCATATACTTTTAAATTATTAAAGAAAAATATAGTATTCCAGACACTCGCACGTGCGCACGATCGCTTTTGAGAGCGAACATAATTCATGTGAAGGGCTTTACATCGTGGTCACTTAGCCCCGTGTTCTTTGGTGTGCGTGTAATATTCTCTCTTATAACCTGTGTTATTGGGATGGCTCTAATTATGTGTGTATCTGTAACTAAGGTGGTTATTGGAAAGGAGAAAGGAAGAGGGGGAAACCACAAAAAACACATCCAAGACAGTTGAGTTTGGAATCAATCCCAGCTCCCCTCAGTTGTACCTCTCGAGGCAGCCCTATAGCCAGAATTAATTTTCTTGGTAAAGCAGGGAATCGAACCAGGATCTATGGGGACGATAGCCAAGAATGTAGCCTTAAGAGTGGACTTCCCTGTGTTAATACAATGTTTGTCATGTACGGTACATAGAATTCTAAAACTGCCTCTATTAAGCTGGCTGGCAAAGTGAGTATATGCTCATTCCAGTAGTTGGTGAAGTGATTCTATGCTCCCCTGCATAATTTACTGTCATGGAAACCCAAAGGATTGTACCTATAACAGGTGATGGAAATTGCTTATTTAGATCAGTTTTGTACTGTTTATATCAAAATGAAGAACGTCATTGTGAGCTGCATTTGCAAACTATTGCAAATATTGTTGCTGGCAGGGAAAGGATTTTATTATTTTTGATCAGACTCGTTGCCTTCTCCTCAGCAATCAACTTGAGTATGGAAGTCTCTGGACGGTGAATACACTGGTCATGTTGAACTTCATTGTACAGTATAATCCCATTGTTTATTGATTATTTGTTTAGAGTACTTTCTAACTACACTGTTGATTTTGGCAATAGAAGTATTATTTGCCATTTAATACTTAGCAGCTAGGTTGATGCAGGACACTATAGTGTTATCGAATACAACGTTAATTTGGGGAGAGATGCTACTATAAAAATCCCGTTCGACGAAAAAGTGCATAGACCGGTAAACTACAAATAGATGCAAAAAAGTGTGAAATCAGAGAAAACACAAAGCCTCTTTTAAAATCAAATATAAATATGCCATTTCAGAAACAATTCCAGATATTATGCCATACAGTGTAAGATCTTTGACGAACAAATGTAAACATTGTATTTTTCTTGCGAGAAGTCAGCGCTTGGTGACTTTGGCCTTTGCTGTTGTAATGGTAAAATTGATCTGCCGGAATACAAAATACCTGACAGGCTAAAACAGTTTTTCACTGGAGATGATATCTCAAGGAATTTCAGAGATAATATTCGGTAGTACAACAATGCTATGTCCTTTGTTTCCTTTGGTGCCAATGTTACCGTGCCACATGAATACGGTCCATATTGTTTTAAAATTTCTGGAATATCACATCATTGCATTTCTTCCTTATATTCCAGAAGTATACGTGACGGTTCTAACGGCCAGTTGTATATACTAAGACTCCTCAGAAGCTCATCAAGTCTGATCTGTAAATCAAGTGAATTCTTGCATCAGGAAGGACACACTTCACAATTTAGACAATATTTTGAAAGAGTATTTCATAGTTTTTAGGTCATATTTCATAGTTTCCCAAGGGCTCCTAAATGGGTACGGATTAATTGTAAGAAATATGTATGAAAATTGCTTGGATTTTGAAATTCAGCATTCAAAATACCTCGCAACTTAAATGAGAGTTCAGTGTCTAGATAAAATTAAATTGCAATCCAGCTGATGATATTCGATTATCATGGCTCATAATATGGGGTGAAGCCACAATGGCAAATATTCATTCAATAATGTGTGTGAATCAACTTCTAAAAGAGATTATACGCAACAACATTATTCTTTTTTGTGGGAAAGTTATTTTTCTTGGAGGAGACTTCAGGTAGATTTTACCTGTTGTGTCCACTTGTCAAACAGTTATTCATAATTGTAGTAAATACTCTTCTCTCTGGCCCTTCTCCAAAATATGCCACTTACATAAAAACACGTGATTGAAACCAGATAAAATGGAATTTTCTATTTATTTGGTACAAGTTAATGACGACTACCCCTCTGTGGTTGGTGAGGAATCAAATGCTCTTGAATTACCAGCCAGACTTCCAACTCATTATGGTATCGTGACTGAGATTTATGGTGAAACATTCACCTCTGCGAAGGATGTAATAAATTTATTGAAAGTTTGGATACTTACACCAAAAAATGAACACTGTAATGAAATTAATTTTAAAGTCATTGAACTGATATCCAGTAGATCAAAAATATTCACCAGCATTAACAGATTAATACTGAAAATGAAATCAGCTACTTCAGTTTCCTACAGAATTCTTGAATTCCTTGGAATTAAGTGACTTTCCTCCACATATTCTTACTCTAGAAGTTTGAGCCATAGTTATGCTCCTTAGAAATTTGAACGTTTCCCAAGGGCTCCTAAATGGGTACAGATTAATTGTAAGAAATATGTATGAAAATTGCTTGGATTTGGAAATAATAAATGCAGATAATATTGGGCAGAGAGCTATAATTCTTTGACTTGATTAACACCATCTGATAAAACACTTCCATTTCCAATTCGCTTGGCGTACTTAATCACAATCAATAAAGCTGAAGGGAAAACTCTGGAACGTGTAGGTCTCTATTTGCCTCATCAAGGTTTCAGTCATGGCCAGTTATATGTTGTGAAGTCTATCTTTCGATGCCCTTAAAATTGCAACAATGTAAAAAAGTAATCATACAAATATTGCATATAAGAGAATCCTTTAGTAAATATTTTCCGAGTGACCGTCATATTTTGACGAGTTTCAACTGCTTACTATGAAAACACTTAAGTGAAAAGCCCCAAAACAATCTACAAATGTGACCACATTTATTTTTTATTTTTTTATTTTTTGTGCAACTTTCCAGGCTACAAAGGACGAAACCTCAAATCTGGACTTTGTAAATATCTTCTTTTTTATATATATATATATTCGTTCAGGCCCCTAAGGAGCACGTGGAACAATTAAATAGCACTGGAATTCATCTTTTTGAACTTCTTATTCGCCCGAAATTTCTTCATTCTTTCACTCTGGGCCTGCCGTCTTTCTTGTGTCCATGAGTTTTGGAGTTTCAAGCTTTTCTCGGATGGATTCTTGGGTGCAAATTTATGGCTGTTGATCTTTTGTCTGTATGTAGCCCTTGTTGTAGTCATTGGATCAATGTCGACTTCAGTAAGGTCCATTTGTGTGTCTACTAGCCAGCGAATTTTGTTTTGTCGGTTCCCATTGATGATAAGAAATATTTTCTTAGTCTGACGTGAATCATCCATTCGTTTTAAATGTCTATAAAATTTCATACGCCGTTTGCGTACGACTGAAGAGTATCGTTCAGTTAATTCATATAGTTCTTCCGTTCTTTTTCGCATCTCTTGAAACTTGGGCCCGAATATCTTCCTTAGTATCTGTCGCAATTTTCTCGATGTCCTGGATGTGAACTGTGAGTGACGATGTCTCAGTTGCGTAGAGTGCCTCTGGTAGGTCAACTGTGTGGTAGTGTCGGAGTTTGGCTTTTGTGGATAGGGATTTCTTATTGTAGAAGTTCCAGGTGATTGTGTATGCTCTGTAATTTTTCTGCGCACATTTTGTTTGATGCTTTTTCAGTGTCTGAATGACCAATAATTTCACCTAAGTACTGGAATTGTTTGACCTGCAAGATGTTGCCATATTTGGTCGAAGTGATGCTTGGTGTGAACACTTGGGGTCCATATATTGTGTTCTGTCGTAGGAGATGTGGAGACCAGTTATGATGGCAATCTCGTGAAGCATCTCAATGGCGTGCCTGGCTTCCTCGGGAGTTGGGGGAATTATTGCTAGATCGTCAGCAAAGGCAAGGCATTTAATGTTAATCCGTTTATCTTTCGTTCCCATGTTTATTCCGGGTACTTCTTTCTCCCATGTCTTAATGACCTTATCCAGTACTAGGTTGAACAAAAGTGGGGACAATCCATCACCTTGGCGAACACCTGCTTTTATTTCAAAGGGTTCAGAGATTTCACCCATGAACTTTACTTTAGAGGTTGTATCTGTTAAAGTTTGTTGGATTAACTTGAATGTTTTGTTATCAACATCGTGTTCTCGAAGGACATGGAACAAGGTGGTCTATTGAGTCGTAAGCTTTTTGAAAATCTACGAAAGTGACCACAGTGCGGTTTGACTGGCGGTGTTGGAGGATCATCTTAAGGTTCCAGACCTGTTTCACGAACGATCGATGTAAGCCCGCCTGGTATTCGCCAATCTTACCTTCTGTCTGTTGTTCCAATCTGGTAAGCAGAGTGCGTGAAAGAATTTTGTATGCGATTGGCAGAAGTGAAATGCCTCGGTAGTTATTTGGATTCATCTTATCGCCTTTCTTATGCAGTAGATGGATCAGGGTAGTTTTCCAATCTGCAGGTATGACTCCACTTTCCCATATATCTGCAATAATACCTTGAAATTGGTTGATCATTTGTCCTGTCCCCCTCCCAATCTTGAGCATCTCTGCGATTACCCCATCTTCCCCAGGTGCTTTATTTTTTTTTTAGATGTAATATGATGCTCCTCATCTCCTCGTGAGTCGGTGGAAGTGAATCTGGATTTGGAATGGTTATATGGAATTGGAGTTGCTCAGTTGGTGTAACTTTTCGAAGTGCTGTTTCAGGATGTCACAGTTAGCTTTCGTGTTCGTCTCAAGAGTTCCATCAGGGCGCCAAAAACAAAGAGTGGGTGGCTTGTAGCCGGTGATTTCTTCACGGAAGGTTTTGTAGAAATTTCTGGTGTTATTCCGTTAAAAGTCATTATCGATCTCCTCTAATCTCTTGTTATGGTAAGCGCATTTAATTCGTCTGAGTGTTTTAGACGTTTGTTTCTGGGTTTTTGAAAAGTTCTGCCAATTCTCTAGTGTTTGATGACTGTGCCAATTTTGCCAGGCTCGCATGCGTGTTTCAAGTGCTGTCACAATCCGAAGACCACCATCTGTGTTTCCGTTTACAAGGTGGTTGGCCAAGTTTTTTTAGATGATTCTTGGATAATCTCAAGAAGTGCATTTTGATTTGTGAGAGGTGGTGATCTGACTCTACATAACCCTTGTGTACCCTGACGTTCATAATTTCTGGGGAAAACATTCTGGTGATAGCTACATGGTCAATCTGGTATTCACCTAGGTGACTGAAAGATAGAAGATAAGATGAAAGCAATGGTGTTTGCAGATGATCTCATGGTCTGGGCAAACAAGGAGGAGGAAATTCAGGAGCAACTGAAGGCTTGGGAAGAAACAGTGGGAGAGTACGGATGGAAGTTCAACATCAGTAAATGTGAGATCCTGTTAACGACCAGGAAAAAGGACAAACCAATGAGTGGGATAACACTTGGAGGTGGACAGCTGAAGAAGGTGGAAAGTCTCAAGTACTTGGGAAGTATAGTGGAGGAAAATGGGAGAAATGACAAAGAGATTACGGAACGTGGCAGACAGGCAGAAGCATTTCTGAGAAGCATTAGGAGCTTAGTGTGGAATAAAGATGTCCCACAAAAAAGCAAGGAAGTGTTATACAGAAGCTACTATATCCCGATACTGACCTATGCTTCAGAAACATGGACAATGAAGAAAAGAGACATAAGCAGAATACAGGCAGGTGAAATGAAGTTCCTGCGAAGTAGGATCAGAGTGACAAGAAGAGACCGGGTGAGGAATGAAAAGGTCAGGGAAATGGTGAAAGAGGAGCCCTTGCAAGGTAGGATTGAGACATCAAGACTGAGGTGGTATGGACACTTAAAGAGAATGGATGAGAAGAAGATTCCCAAGAGGATACATGAGATGCAGATGCAGAAGAAACGACCAAGGGGAAGACCAAGAGATAGATGGCTGAAAGGAGTGGAGGAATGTGTCAAGAAGAGAGGCAAAGACTGGACCAGAGTGACAGCGGAGAGGTGGTGGGAAGAAAGGACTATGTGGCGAGGCTTATGTTCCGATCAGACCCAGCCTGGGGCTGGAAACTGTACAAGATGATGATGATGACTGTTTGGCGATTTCCATGTGGTCATCATTCGTGGAGGTTTCTTAAAGTGTGTGGACATTATTTGGAGATTTGCCATTCCACATACGTTGATTAATCGATGTCCATGTGTGTTAGTCTTCTTGTGCACTGAGAAACTGCCAGTGATATGCCTATGGTCCTTTTCTCTGCCAATTTGTGCATTAAAATCTCCAAGGAGGATTTTCACATGATGCAAGTGTCCGGTCGAGTTGTGACCAAAATTTCTCAACCTTGTTCTTATCAGGTTCACTGTTGATAGGAGCGTGTGCATTAATTAGTGTATAGGCCTTATTGGCGCATTTAACTGTCAGTAAGGAGAGGCGTTTCAAAGGTGACGTGAAATCTATCACAGAGTTCTGGATACTGTTGTGTACTAGAAATCCTGTTCCCAATACATATAGGTTGCTATTAGGCACTTTTGTTGCTGGTTTTCCCTTGTAGAAACTATAACTACTGGAGTCGAAATAATCTGAGTCTCGAAATCGTTTTTCTTGTATTGCAAGTATAAGGATCTGAAATCTGTCACTAGTATCCATCACTGTCTTGAGTTTCCCTATTCTGGTCAGTGTCTGTACGTTAAGTGTACCAATAAATTTGGTTTCCTTAGGTTTGAGGAGCTTTTGGAAGCTCCGACTCTTCCTAGCATGACGTCCCGGTCCCCTGAAGCCGAATGACCAGGTTCGCCTGTGCTGTTATCAGCTCGGGCCTGAGGTAGTTGCTTTTTTGCTGTTGTTTCCATCATGCTACATTCATGGCTGATTTTAGCTGGGGGGGGGGGGGGGGGGGGCGTGCGTTAGCCCGGGGCGAGTGAATCGCTGATATTTGATTCACTCTCATCTTTAAGGGTTGTTAGTCCGTACGGGTAGCTGGTGTTCTGCTGTGACCGCTAAAAACATACAACTGAGGTTGTTGGCCCCAGAGGGTCTTGATGTCTTGGCAATTGGTTTTAAGGCGGAATATTCTTCCTTATGCCAACCCTCCTCCTTTCTTCGGCTTGGGACCGGCAATAGTACTGTAAGGCTACTCAATCCACCCAACAGTACTGCAGGCAGAGTTTCTTATCAATTTATTTATCAATGTGTATACCTTTTCATTATCATGTTTTGATTTTAATGGAAAGTTCGTTTCTAAATGAAATTAAGATGAAAGTTTGTATATTATAATTTAGTCATGTGCAGTTAAGGCTATATATTTATTGGCTTTGGTTGATCAATAAGAGCCCTAGGAGTCCATTAACACAACACTTTATGACTGCTTTGTAATTGCTAGCTATTTAGTTACATTGTAATGCTCTTCCTCAGCGGAACACGACATCTTTGGAGAAGCTGTCAGTGATTCTGAAGAAGAGGAGACGAACATTAACATCATGGAACTGGAGGAGGAAACTAGCCGACCTTCAGCTGATGATAGTCGCTTGTCAGACTCTGTGTCTCTACAGGTATACATAGTACAGTTTTTTGGTTGGTTTCAGGTCACCACCTTTCCATAACCCTGTGGCAAATGAATCCACGTTGATGTAAAACCACTCAAGCACCAGCAACTAAATTCCAGCACCCCGGCATCTCTAAAAGCCACAATACGGTATTAAAAGGAACATAAAACAAATAACATTGAACAGAAACAACAAGGGTCCCTGAGATGTACCCATTTCCACCCTAACTTGTTCAGATAATAATGACCTTTGAATGCGAGCCCTTTGACTTCTACCTCTCTTCACCTAATTGTTGTATTACCTCTTCATTTGTTATTTTATCTATCCATCAATAGTCAATGCAAATTTAGGTATTTATCTTTTAAGATATCTTGTCAGTACTGTGTTGATAATGCCATTTCACTTTTCATTCAATAAGAAATACAATTCCTGTAATATGGTGCCTCTTGAAATAAGTGTTTTTTTATTTTAATGTTAAATGAATGTGAGATTATGATTGCTTAATAAATGTCCTTTTTCTAGGGAGCTTCTTCTGATCGGCAGACTCTTGTAACCCAGTTCAGCAAAGAAATGTTCAGTCCTCAGTCCAGCTATTCTGACCGCTCTCAAAAATTGGATACTTCATCACCACTGCGTCCTGTGAAACAAGAACAGCCACACGAGTTCAATGAATCAGGAGAGAGTTTTCCACCACCAGTGAAATCTGAACACATGACTTTTGATTTTGATATACTAAAAACTGAACTAAATGTTGCAGAGGAAGCCGAGTATGCTCCTAACTCACAGATATCACAAAGTAAGAGGCGTTCCACCTTTTTAAGTGTTGAAAATTATGTACTGTTTTTTATTCCCCATATGCATATTTTTAGCCTATTTTCAATTTTGAAAAAATAGGCTTATGAGATCACCTTTTGTCCGTGTGTGTGTGAGGTGTGTGTGTCCCCCCCCTAATAAATTCTAAACGGCTAGAGCGATTTCAATTAAACTCGGTAAGTTCATAGCACTATTCCGGGTGACCCCAACCGTACTCTTCAAATTTTGTTATGTCTCACCAATCCAACATGGCGGCTATGTGAAATATTTCACCAGCATTCAATATCTCCGAAACTATTCCCGATAGAACCCTGGAATTTATTACGGTGATAAAGGGAACTACTAGAAGTTCACGTATGTGACTTTTGAAAAACTGGTAACTACAAAACCAACATGGCGGCCACGCGAATTTGCAACTTTTAAATAGACGTTTCTCGCGATTTAACCATCCAAACGCAATAAAACTTGCTACAGTATATGTTTATACACATTCTAATGAACCGACATCTAACTTCGTTCAATTGTTTACATAACCACAAGATGGCGGATGTGCGAAATATTTCACCGGCATTCTCTATATCTGAAACTATTAGCGGTATCACCCTGAAATTTTGTACGGAGATAAAGGGCACTACTGAAAGTTCATCTATAAGACTTTCAAAAACCGGTTAACTACAAAACGAACATGGCGGCCAAGCGAATTTGAAAAATTAAATAGACTTTACTCGCGATTTAATGTTCCAAACGCAATGAAATCTGGTACAGGAAATGTTTATACACATTGTAATGCACTGGTATCTAACTTGGTTCAATCGTTTACATAACCTCAAGATGGCGGCTGTGCGAATTTTAAAATTAAGTTTTTATTTCTTGTGTCGTAATCATGTGATCGAAGTGAAAGTTTGAATGATGAACGTACGCAATAAATTTCCTTTAATGGTACATGACTCTATAGCCTATACATTTAACAATTCAACATGGCGACCATCCAAAATATTTAGACGGCTCTGAATATCTACGAATCTATTATTGCAATCAAACTGAATTTTTTTATGTTCATAGGGGCTATGAACTTAAGTTCACCTATAGGACTTAAAATAACCTGGTGATCACAAATCCAACATGGCGGCGACGCGAAGTAAACATATTCACATGGACGTTTCTCGCAATTTAACCATCCGAGTGCAGTGAAACTTGGTACAATAAATCCTTATACGAATGTTAATACACTGGCATCTAATTTATTTCAATCGTTTCCATAATCACAAGATGGCAGCTGTGCAAAATTTTAAAATCTCCTTGTTACTTCTTTTGTCCTAATCATGCGATTGAAGTTTGAATGTACACGTACACAATAATCTTCATGTAACAGTACATAACGCTAGGACCTACATATATAAAATCCAACATGGCGACCATCCGAAATATTTAGTCGGTTCTCAATATCTACGAATCAATTACAGCAATCAAACTGAAATTTTGTATGTTGATAGTGGCAGCTAACATAAGTAGGATATACGAAAATAGGCTGTATAGTTCTTCACGGAACTACTTGTTCTATATTATTATTTTCAGGCAGCCTGCGAGCTCGTCTAGAATCTTTGGAGAAGGAGTTGGCAGATTTGCGCAATAGACGCCAACAACAGGAGCTTGAGATAGCCAATATAGAAAATTATGCTCTGCGTCAGAGGTTCCAGGATATTCTTGATAATCTGCTGACGGAGCAATTGGAAAAAGAACAAGAGGTAATTATAAATTTATAAACATTTTTTGTCTTTTTATGTCTATTATTTTTTTAAACATTGATAGAAGAAATGTGATAATCTGAAGTAATTGGTAATTTGATATAATTTTATTTCCAGTATCAAGAGCTGACATCTCTGATGCAAATACAGTGAAGAAGAAATACTTCATAGCTGCTATTGTCTAAACTCGGTATCAGCAGTGTGGTGATTTGCAGTCATTGTAGTTTGACTGAAATGTTTTGGGTGTATCTTTATGAATTTGTCTAATATTTAGACATTCTCCACTATTGAAAACATTTCATGTGTCCTGAATGTTGATTGCTCACAAGTGAAAGTTCATGAATGCATTCATTAGAGTTTCTTCTTATGACGAGCAGAACAGGATGCCATTATCCATATATCATGCAATGGCATCTGTGTGTGCCTATTGCCAACAGAAGTTTTACAATTTCTCATTTATATGCTGATGCCTATCAACTTTTTCTTTATGTTTATTTGTGTAAATAAATCTCATCTACAACCCAGACTCCTGTACTGTTAAACTCTGTTACAGATTTTTAACAGCCCATGGCACAGTGGTTAGTATTCTTGCCTGTCACCCCTGAGGTCCAGGTTTCATTCTCAACCTGCCAAGAAATTTAATTCTGGTCTGAGGGCTCAATTGGGGTACACTCAGCCTCGTGAGGCACAACTGAGAAGAGATGGGTTTGATTCCCACCTCAGCCATTCTGAAAGTGGTTTCCTCACTTATACTCCAGGAAAATGCCGGGATGGTACCTTAATTATGGCCATGGCTACCTTCTTCCCCAATCCTAGTCTCAATTACAAATAGGCACACTAATACAGTTATTACAATAGCACAGGTTATCAGTCAAATTCGTCCCCCACACACACATACACACATCCAGTTACATGGGGTTAAATGATTATGATGTTGCAAAGCCCCTTAATGAATCAACAACTGCTATAAATCATATAAAATTATTTTTAAAAACCTTAGATGAAAGTTTGACCAATTTATTATGTTACAAAACAGTGAATAGATTCTTACCTGCCTTGTCAATACACTTTTATTTATAACTAAAAAGAAAATGAAAAAGAAAAAAATCCACTATGGCAAGAAGGCTATATAACTAAAAATAAAAGTGTATTGACAAGTCGGGTAATAATCTAATCATTATTTATTTATTGTATGGCTTTTATTGCCTGGAGTGTCCGAGGACATGTTCATCTCACCTGAGTCTGTAGCTACTTCCAGCGGACACCCTTAGGGTGAGCTACAAGTTCCATTCAATTTCAAGTAGTTCCAACTTTCGCTACCAGATATCAATGATACCTAGTGGTGAACGTTGGAACTTTGATAGAGCGTTCCGACAAAATCTAACCTACAATTTAGCTTCACACAAGTTTAGTCTATGGAAGGATCTTTTACATGCCATAAATCTATGACATGGGACCGCCGGCTTTACTTCCCCTCCAAAGGAAGGCATACTGAAGTATTTAATGCTCTTAAAAAATCCGACGACTTCGGCCGGGTTTGAACCCGCTATCTTGGGCACAGCAGTTCAGCATGCTATCAACTACGCCACCGAAGCCGCTAATCTAATCATTGTTTTGATTTGACAATTAAGTCCATACGAATCCACAAATTCAAAATGGTTCATATTGTGCCCATGGGTCGATATGGTGTAAAGCAGTGAACAATTGAATGGTTTTGCCCATTCAGCATATTGGGACTGGTTTGTGTACAGTATATGCATGTACCAGTAGGCTTTCCTTCCGTCCTCTTTTGCACCATCTTGACTACAGATTAGTACTTGCAGTACACTCAAGATACCTTTCCTCTGTAAGGTCTCACATTTCCTGCATATTAACAAAATAAAGCTCTTGATAATTGCATAGAATTGTATTAATCATATGCTGGAGTTCTCTTGTTACCATAGATTTTTCTTTTTTCCTTCACTTTTAGAAGCTGAATTACTGCTGAATACCTTAGGGTTACTCAGTCATTTGTTTATTAATGTGAACTCTTTGTAGAGTATAACCCCCACCCCTTTACTCTTTTCTAACAAGAAACACAATTTACTGTAGTAATCTCTACTACCCTTGAAATGACTCCTTAGATTTCAGACATTGTTCCATTTCAAGGTGCTGGTATGGCTTTGGTATTAATTATGGCAGGGTTGCCTCCAATATAAATTTCAAATCCTGGTCAAGTACCTGGAAAATCTGTGAAAGTGATGAATTTATGAAGAAAGAAAAAGACACTCACTAATACAAACATTGATGAGAAATTACAAATAATTTACTTTAATCTATTGTCTTTATATAAAATGTTCCCTGTTCCTTGAACATATTCGCTGCGTATTCAAACCGGTACCAATGCTGAATATCTTTATACATAGAAATTATGTAAACAATTTTGACTCCTGCATCCATATTGATGTTCAAGGAGGCAGGAAAGTATTAGTAGAATCAATCATGGTCCCGTATTGATTAAAAGTCAAAATATTAAAGGGACGGGAATTCCGCCTGATCAATAAACAACTTTTCACAGTCAAGGGTTATATTATACCCATTTGGTACATGTTTCGAAGCCTTCCATAATGGCCCCTTCATCAGCCATACACAGAAACATATTGTCAGTTCAATCAAGGAAATACATCAAAAAGGTTAAAACTAACTTGAGAAAACTTGATGAAAATGAGACATAGAAAACTTGAGGACAGTTATGGTGCAAAAACATTGAATAAAACTTGTCCTGAGAAAACCTTACAAATATTACAAACAAATGGAAAAACACATTAAAATTAGTATGTTAAAATGCAAACTTAAAGTGCAAGTTATATGACTCTTGCAATAATCTTAAGAGTTCTCATAAAATATAATAGCAGGATTCCGTGTCCAAATAACCTAGGGAGTTCGACCCATAAAAAGAGTTAAAAGTATGTTAAAAAATTCTTGGTCATATTAAGACTTTGTTGACTTCATACGAAGGAGGGATCTTTGGTAGAAAGATCAATACATCGCCATGTGATGAAAGTCAAATCGGCCAAGCTTGATGAAAGCCTTTTGAAAATGGAGACGAAAGGAAAGTTGATCATCTTGTGTTTAGGAAACCCAAATTTTTCTTCTAGGAGACATATGGGCCTTAGGAGAAACCTAATGGGGGAGACAAATCTAGTATTAAGAAAATTAAAAGCATTTAAATAAACGGCAAAAGAAATTGGGACAAACGAAAAGCATAGGAATAGAGCTGTTTAACAGAAAAAATACGAACTTACGTCATAGCAGAGAGAACGTGACTTCCGACGCAGGAAAACGTATAGTATCTGGCCAGCTTAAACAAACGAAAGTGAACAGCTGAGCACTCAAAACAAAGCAGAGTGTTGGACGGGGGAGGGGAGGTGAAGTAGCGCTGCCGTGGAGTGGCGGAGGTGGGGAAATACGGGAGGGAAGAAGGGAGATGAGGGAGGGAAGCCAGCCACGTAAAGAGAGCTTAGGGCGGTTTATTATAACCTTTGTTTGCTGGTATGATAAAATCTGACAAGGTGTCAAATAAAACATTAGGGTCAAAGCATATTTCATTTAAGTTGGGGGATTGAAAATTCTCTGTGCGGAGTTAATTTCAATGGACTCTAGGATGTTCATTAGAGAACCCTTGTTAACATGATGCAGAATTTCGAGGTCATTGTCAGTGTTGGTGAATTTATGGTTCATCTCAAATACAGGAGATTTTCAGCCATGGCTTCTCACATGAGTGAGATGAACCATAAATTCACCAACACTGACAATGACCTCGAAATTCTGCATCATGTTAACAAGGGTTCTCTAATGAACATCCTAGAGTCCATTGAAATTAACTCCGCACAGAGAATTTTCAATCCCCCCAACTTAAATGAAATATGCTTTGACCCTAATGTTTTATTTGACACTTTGTCAGATTTTATCATAACAGCAAACAAAGGTTATAATAAACCGCCCTAAGCTCTCTTTACGCGGCTGGCTTCCCTCCCTCATCTCTCTTCTTCCCTCCCGTATTTCCCCACCTCCACCTCTCCATGGCAGCGCTCCTTCACCTCCCCTCCCCCGTCCAACACTCTGCTTTGTTTTGCGTGCTCAGCTGTTCACTTTCGTTTGCTTAAGCTGGCCAGATACTATACGTTTTCCTGCGTCTGAAGTCACGTTCTCTCTGCTATGACGTAAGTTCGTATTTTTTCTGTTAAACAGCTCTATTCCTATGCTTTTCGTTTGTCCCAATTTCTTTTGCCGTTTATTTAAATGCTTTTAATTTACTTAATACTAGATTTGTCTCCCCCATTAGGTTTCTCCTAAGGCCCATATGTCTCCTAGAAGAAAAATTTGGATTTCCTAAACACAAGATGATCAACTTTCCTTTCGTCTCCATTTTCAAAAGGCTTTCATCAAGCTTGGCCGATTTGACTTTCATCACATGGCGATGTATTGATCTTTCTACCAACGATCCCTCCTTCGTATGAAGTCAACAAAGTCTTAATATGACCAAGAGTTTTTTAACATACTTTTAACTCTTTTTATGGGTCGAACTCCCTAGGTTATTTGGACACAGAATCCTGCTATTATATTTTATGAGAACTCTAAGATTATTGCAAGAGTCATATAACTTGCACTTTAAGTTTGCATTTTAACATACTATTTTTAATGTGTTTTTCCATTTGTTTGTAATATTTGTAAGGTTTTCTCAGGACAAGTTTTATTCAATGTTTTTGCACCATAACTGTCCTCAAGTTTTCTATGTCTCATTTTCATCAAGTTTTCTCATGTTAGTTTTAACCTTTTTAATGTATTTCCTTGATTGAACTGACAATATGTTTCTGTGTATGGCTGATGAAGGGGCCATTATGGAAGGCTTTGAAACATGTACCAAATGGGTATAATATAGCCCCTTGACTGTGAAAAGTTGTGTATTGATCAGGCGGAATTCCTGTCCCTTTAATATTTTGATTTAGGCAAGAAAGAACAATTGTATTAAATTTGTGAAATTGAATAATTGTATTGCTTAAAATATTAACACTTAATTTCCGATTGGGAAATACATTGTTGACAACTTACTTATGCCCCTGGGGTGTGACTCCTACTCTCCTTGTGGACGTAACCTGTTTAGAAGGCATATATTACCTGAAAACCGTCTAATTATCTTGTGGATAAACAGCAGATGAATTAGGAGAAATAAAAAAAAATTAGGAATGAGCCCTGGAGTGGACTCTCAAATAAAAAGAGCTTTAAGTCAGTACACTGGCGGCAAGGTGCAAACATCATGTGAGCCTAAGCGGTGCAGAAGAGGTTAAATCATTGGAGTGATAAGTTTATCGAGTTTGAGTTAACTGTTAGTAAGCAGAAAACAGTGGCAATGAAAATGGGCAGAACACCCGCCTAATGTTATCTAAGAATTCATGAAGAAGGGATTGAGTTTGTGGAAAGCTTGAGTTATCAATAACAATAAACAACATATATATGGTATTGACAAGGCAGATTAAATAAATTGACACACTATTTTGGACTTCAAATTTAGCACTCAAGGGCTTCTACTTTCTTTTACCAAGCGCGGAACATTGTTTGGGATAAAGCAATTCCCATAAGAGCCAAGCAGACAATGTTCAAAGCATTACTTTCTGCCAATAATTATTATGACATTTGGCTTAGAAAGCTGTCTTGATTGAAGAGAGACATTAGCAAATTACAACCTTGTGAAATTTAATTTTTAAGATCTGCAATGCAAAAGATGAGAATGGACAATCAGGAAAGCCTGCATTAGGAGGAATACACAGGTGACCTTTACAATGGAAGAAAGAATGCACATTATAAGGCTGAAATGGTTTGGCCGTGTGCAAAGCACGCCAGAGACATGAATTCCCAGACAGTACTTGGAAAGGATAGTACCTGGAAGGAGACCCACCGGATATCCCAAAATAAGGTGCTTAGATCAAATCAATGATCCTCTACGAAAAGGAATGACGTTACGATATATTCAAAGAGGAGTAGAATTAGATTGAGGCATCTTGTCCACTCAAATCCTACCCAGTCCACTGGAAGGATATCTGGGTGATGATGATGGTTGATGGATGATACAGGGAATAAAGAATTGAGCTCTTATTACCCACGGGAATGTGTAAAAATCACTCGCAAATAATGTCAATCACAGATTGTTTCCTTCTGTATGTGTCGCTCGGTATGCGTGCAGGACAGTGTGAATGTTTGTAGGCGAGTTCAAGGGGAATCACACCCATGGGTTAAGACTCACCTGGCAGGAAAGAGCGGTCTTACAAGTTGACACATTGTAACTTAAACAGAAATGTAGGAAGTTTGGTATCAAAATCAGCATTTCAAAAACGAAAGTAAAGACTGTAGGGAAGAAATTTATTGGGCAGTGTATTCTCTCAGGATGGTACTAGATAAGATTTGCAAGAAAGCCAATACAGTGATTTATCAGTTGTGATCTACTTTATTCTGCAGGAAAGAAGTTAGTATAGTGATAAAACTCTCTCCATATCGCTCAGTATTTAGACCTTGTTGCACCCATCAAAAGTCTGATCAAAATAAGATGATGGTATTTTAGACTGGACTGTTATCAGCTTCAATCTTCTAGCAGAGCGTAAGATGGCAGTGGAAATGACAGGGATGGTTGAAAAGCTGGGCCAAACAAGGTAATCAATCACGTCTTGCCCAAGAGATGAGCTTGGACATTCCAGAGGGTGGATGGACATACTTCACGAAAGTAATATAAGACCAAATGAAATCTCAAGGTAGTTCACGTTTCCTCATGGTACCAGTATGCAACTGGAAGGTAAAACTAGATTACAAATAAGGAACTGAATTTTAACTAGGGTAAATAGATTAACTGTATTTAGAAATAGGATTAAAATAAACACGACACAAAGAGGAAGATAATACAGCATCAAAACGTCGGATTAAATACAATAGAAATAATAGTCAATAATAATAATAACATATATTAATATGGTAATGACATGGGAAAGAATAGCATTAAAAGGAGGAAAGTAGACTAGATGTCCAATGAAAAGTACTTCGGGGAAGTAAAGGTTAAGTACTGGAGTGGAGGAGAGATACCTACCGTAATGAACCAAAATAGCGAGAAATACGCATACAATTAGATACTCAACAGTATGGATAAAATAAACCGGAAACATACTGCATGAAATGAATTACAGAAATAAGTGAGCAACAACAAAAGATATGGGGAACATGATATAGACTTGTGCAATAATAATCGCAATCGAACACATGAAACACAAAGATAACCTTGAAAATACTACAGTGGCACTTAATGTAAAATATTGCTTGGCTGGTTCAACAAAATCTGGAAGGCCAAGGATTGGACTGGCAATGGATCCTCGATGAAGAAATCTACCTGGATAGACAGCGATGGCGAGCGCTCATATACTACACCCGGCTAGCAGGAGATTGTTACGGATGATGATGGTCCAAAAAGTGAATAGTTAGCCAGGTTTGACTTGACCCAGAACGCATACTTGCTGCAGCAAAGCACCATCTGAAAGTGGCTGTATGAAGCAAATAAAAACAAGGCAATATTAATAATCACACATACAATCGAGCATCAGGGAATATGAGGACAAAGGCAGTGTGGAGACACTCAATTCAACCATACCCTAGACCTCATGTCAAAAGTTAAAGGACCCAGACAAGTGAAAATGCCACAAGGTATAGTGACCACTCATGTAGTATATTAAAGAGAAGGAAGGAATCTACAATAATGCTCAAAGATAAGTGTACCAACAAAATAAACATTTCTGTAACTCATTGAAATGTGACGTAGCACAATACAGTAGAGTCTCGCAAACTCGGCACTCGGTAACCCGGCACTCCGGATTTCTCGGCCACCCTGGCAGAAGAAAAAAATCATGATTTTTATTTGTTTTTGTGTTTCCGCACAGAGCGTTATTATGTTTTCTTTCATCTTCTCCATCAATGGATGTATCGACAGTTAAACACGACGCGAAACAAGTTGACCTACAATACATAGTAAGAAGAGCAACAATGACCTGATAAATACATGTACTGTACAGTACTGTAAAAGCACAAACTGTTGGCCGTAAGAAGTAAACATACGGTTCTCGAGCAGAGCGTTGTTTTTATTTAATTGCGCATTCTCCACAATTCTGTTCCTTCGGCGTCTTCGTGACGAGGCTTCAAGAAACAGGTTTCAAAGCGAAAAGCAAAAGAACATTACTTACTTTCTTGCAAAAAAAAAGTAAATGGTAATTTTCATTAAGTGAAGAAACTATTTGCTTACGGGAATTGTTTTGTACATATTCAAGTACTGTAGTTGTAGTGGCTTAATCATTTTAAAACTTGTGTTTCTGTTAAAAACAAGTAAATGTACTGCATTGCATTACTTTTAAACCAAAACAAACAGCTTATTTCGTCTTTTTAACACATTTCCCGATAACCCGGCATTTTCTCGAGCTCGGCCACCCTTCGGTCCACATTAGGCCGAGTTTGCGAGACTCTACTGTACATGATAGACAAAGGTAAATAGAAGATAAATTTCAATACGGTATGTACATCACTCCACGATGACGGAAAGTTAATACATGTGGTAAGATGCGCAATGCCTTCCACATGAAAACGAAGAGACTACATTGTGAACATCTGGCCCGCAGCACAGTTTAAGGAGAAGTGTAAAGCTTCGCGCCAGATAGGACGAGTGAACAGGTGAGAACCAATCATCACCATCATCATGCACAGTTTCCAGCCACTGGCCGGGTCTGTTTGGAACACAAGCCTCTCCAACGTCTTCTGTCTTCCCACCATCTCTCAGCCTCCACCCTTGTCCAGTCTTCTCCTCTCTTCTTCACACTTTCTTCCACCCTCTTCAGCCACCGGTCTCTCGGTCTCTTTCCTTTCCACTTCGCCTTGTGTATCCTCCTGGGTATCCTCTTCTCCTCCATTCGTTTTACTTGTCCATACCATCTAAGTCTAGATTTCTCTATACCATCCTGCAATGGTTCCTCCTTCATTAATTCTTTGGTCCTCTCATTTCTTATTCTGTCCATCTTTGTAGCTCCAATACTGCTTCTCAAGAACCTCATCTCACTGGCCTGTATTTTGCTCTTCTCCCTTTCATAACCCAGGTCTCCGAGGCATATTTCAGGATAGGGACATAGTACGTTCGATATATGACCTTTTTGCTGTTCTGATATACATCCTTGCACTATATCATGCTTCTCACACTCCTCCGGAATGCTTCTACTTGTCTTCCCCACTCATTTATTTCTCTATCGTTTCTGCCATTATCTTGTATCAGGCTTCCCAGATACTTGAAACTCTCCACTTTCTTCAGCTGTTCCCCACCAATTGTTATTCCCGTTGTGGTTCTTTCCTTCTTCCTTGTTGTGATCACCATCTCACTCTAATTTATGCTAAATGTCATCCCATATCCTTGTATTATTCCTTCCCACATGTCCTACTGCTCCTGTACTTCCTCCTCCTTGTTTCCCCAAATCATCTGCAAACACCATTGCTTTCATCTTTCCTTCCCCAATTACTTGTGCCACTCGGGTCATTATGTCATCCATCACCATAATGAAAAGTAACGGTGACAGTGCACTTCCTTTCAGGCCGTTTCTCTGTTCCAACCAGTCCGATCTCTCTCCTCCCACTTTCACACGGCTCGCGCTTCCCTTGTACATCGCCTTTATCCTCCGTATAGTCCATTTTTCTACTTCTCTGTCCTCCAGAGACTTCCATACTATGTTTCTGCATACACTGTCGTAATGCTTTCTCAATGTCCAGGAAGGCCATCAGTAGATCTGTTCCATACTCATAGTGCTGTTCTTGTAACTGCCTTACAGAAAAACCAATCATAAAACACAAAAGGATCACCAATACATTTTAAATTAAAGAAAGCTAAACCAATGAGTGAATTTAACATATGAACCAACGAGAGGTAGGTGCAAATTGAAAAAGAAAAATATATATGTGTAATAAATATAAATGAAGTTATGTTGTCTCCACGCTTCTTTATGGTGTTGAAGCTTGGACCTTCTCGAATGAACCCTTATTATACAGGTCGCATAATAATGATTAATGTTTTTAATTTATTAATTATAGTGGAAGATGAAAGGGGGAAAGGCACCGGGAATAGACGAAGTGAGTGTGGAGATGGTGAGAGCAGCAGGGGTGATAGGAACACAGTGGCTCTTTCGAGTAATGAAAGTGATATGGAGGGAGAAGAAAATACCAGAGGACTGGAAAAGAGGGATAATAATACCCATATTTAAAAAGGGAAGTAGGAAGGAATGCAAGAACTACAGGGGAATTACACTCATGTGCCACTGCGCCAAAATATTTGAGAAGGTACTGGAGAGAAGAATTCGGACAGAAGTTGAAGATGGGCTGAGGGAAGAACAGGATGGATTCAGGCCAGGAAGGTCAACAGTTGACCTCATCTTTGCAGTAAGACAGCTACAAGAACACCATTATGAATATGGGAAAGATCTGGTGATGACCACCTTGGATATTGAGAAAGCATATGATAGTATTAATAGAAACAAGGTATGGGAAGCAATGAGAGCAAAAGCAGTGAACAAGGAGACAGTGGCAAGAGTGAAAGCAATGTACGAGGGAAGCAAAAGCTGTGTAAAGGTAGGAAGAGAGAGAACGGAATGGTTTCAACTGGAGAGTGGTCTGAAACAGGGAAGTGCCCTCTCACCCCTGTTATTTATAGTGGTGATGGATGAAATCATACGAAAAGTGGTAAATAGCATTGGGGAAAGGAAAATGAAGGCAATGTTGTTTGCTGATGACCTTCTGGTATGGGGAGAGGATGAGGAAGAAGTACAAGAGCAATTAGATGAGTGGGAGAAGGTAGTGTTATCATATGGGATGAAGTTCTCAGCACAAAAGAGTGAAGTGGTCATCTCAACAAGGAAGAAGAACAGACTGGATATGGGCATAACACTTGGAGGACAGCAGTTGCAGAAAGTAGAATGCTTCAAGTACTTGGGAAGCATAATTGAAGAAAAGGGAGGCAATAGGATGGAAATAAATGAGAGGGGAAGGTGCACAGATGGATTTTTCAAGAGTGTTAGGGGGATGATATGGAATAAAGATGTACCACAAAAATGTAAAGGAATCATCTACAAGACCTACTTTGTGCCAATTTTGACATATGGTTCAGAAACATGGGTGATGAAGGAAAGGGACAAGAATAAAATACGAGCAGTGGAGATGAAGTTCCAGAGGAGTAGGGTAGGAGTGACAAGAATGGACAGAGTAAGGAATGAGAGAGTCGGGGAGATGGTAAGAGAGGAACCATTGCAAAATAGAATAGAGCGATCTAGGCTACAATGGTATGGACATGTGAGGAGGATGGAAGAGGAGAGGATACCGAAGAAGATGTTTGGAATGGAACTGACGGGAAGGAGGCCAAGGGGAAGACCAAGGGACAGATGGACAAAAGGAGTTAAGAAGAGTGTGGAGGAAAGAGGAGTGTGCTGGGACACAGTAAATGACAAGAGATGGTGGATGGACAGGAAACGATGGAGAGGCTTATGTTCCAAGCAGACCCGACCAGCGGTTGGAAACTGCTCAAGATGATGATGATGAATTGTCAATTGATTAATTTGTGGGTGTAATTTGGGAGTTGTTTATTCTTTTATTGTTATTTTGATCTGAAATTAAATTTGTTTAGTTAAAACTTGGCTTAAATTTATTTTCTTTAGTGATATTTTTACCTATGTTACCTTGTTATGATAAGAAGCAAATATTTATAACAACAACGGTATGGACCGAAACACTTCCCTGAAACAGAGTCTCATTACGCTTCTTTACAAGGGTTCAATATATGTGTAATAAATATAAATGAAGTTATGTTGTCTCCACGCTTCTTTATGGTGTTGAAGCTTGGACCTTGTCGGTAGCAACAGAAAAGAAGATTCGAGCTTTTGAAATGTGGATATACAGGCGGATTCTTAAAATCTCGTGGACAGAACATGTGAGTAATGCCGAGGTTCTTCAACGTGTGTGCAGCCAACCTGAGTTGTTAAACAAAATTAAGAAGAGGAAATTGGAATACTTGGGACATATGATGAGGAATCCAAAATACCGTCTGTACAAGTTATACTTAAGGGTAAAATTGAAGGTCAGCGTGGACCGGGAAGGAGACGAATAACTTGGATGGATAATTTACGAGCGTGGTTTGGGTTGTCTTCCACGGAACTCTTCAGGATTGCACAGGATAAGAAGGTGTTAGTCATGGTGGTAGCCAACGTCCGTATCGGATAAGGCAGAAGAAGTTAGGATGAACCAGATGAATGGTTGGATAAGCTGATCTGTCTGTTAGGTAGTCAGCCCGAAGGCTGGTTGGATCCTCAAAAAGTACCGCCGTTACGTTATGTGAGTAGATACCCACAAAAACCCAAGGCAGCGCTATTTTGAGGCGTAATATCGTATGGCCTCCAGTGCCGGGTGCAAGCTTTGTAATTTGACACCCAGAGGGTAGCTTGCATGTCGAATTTCACTGTTCCTTGAATCACTATGAAAGTCAAGGAGGTTAGATACCGTATCTAAGCTCCTTGAACACTATAGCGCTTTCTAGTAGAGAAATGAGGAACTTTGTGTTGGCGGAAACTCCCAAGATTAATTTTGCCATTATGAACACGGCCTACTGAATTCGAATGGTTTCTTTGACATGCCAACATCGTATGACATGCGAGTCGTATTTTTGCCACCTTTCAAAAATCACTTACCACGGCCAGGAGCGAACCTGCAATCTTGGAGTTAGTAGACCGACACGCTATCCACTCACCCACCGTGGCAAGCTATGATTTCAAGGTGAAGTAGACAAAACTGCAGTGCTGGTTGCTAATAGGGAATCGTGAAAGCAATTTGCTTGCACACCCGATAGGACACTAACAGTCTCTTAATAAATCTTATAAGAAGTAGACAGGAGGAAAATGGATCCAAGAATACCAACAGGACCTCGAGTTAGCACATACAGAGAACAAAGATAAAATTAACACCCTTCTTCAGACTCACAAATGTTCAGGGGAAATGACACACAAGACCAATACATATTTCAGATGAATTAAGAAAATTGCGATTGGACCAAATGAAGAGGTACTGGGTGGATCGCAAGAACCAAACATTGCAACCCTCTAAGAATACCATAGTTCATGAAATGACTCAAGTGGTCCAATGTGACCAATGAAGTTAATAAATAAAATAGAGTAGGGGATGTCAGCTGGTCTTCCAGGACTGACATCGCATTTTCTTATAAGATTGTTCATTCATCAATACAGATAAAACAATATGGCTTCTACCATGAGGAACTAACAGTCTCTAATGAAATTGAAGGTTGAATAACTGTCTGTTATTCATAATTACTTTTCTTGCAATGAAAGTGGTTTACTTGTATATAGTGTAGTTGCTTGCTCCAATTATATAACTCTCATATTGAAGTCACAGAATGAAATCGGCTACGTACAGTTGACAAAATGGTTTTTACTGCATTTTCAGTCTATTTTCTGTCCTACATGGTGGTATATTTTTTGTAGGACTGGAGAGCATCATAGATGATTGTTCCTCACTTGAAGATGGACTTCGATTATGGCTGGTTGATTAACACGCCCGAGGCCGCGCACGTTTTAGAATACGAGGTGTCGCACGAAGGCAAATCGCTTTCGCTTACTATTTTCAGCACATGCTCTTCTTCTTTTGCTGTGAAGATTCCGACAAACTTACCTTTCAACTGGTAACCTACTTCTCGTAATATAATTACTGTGTAAAATATTTTCTCGATGTAAGAAATAAATACCTAAGCATTGCAAAATCTCTTACCTGGGAGTTTTTACGCTGCGTGTGAGCAAATTGCCTCAACGAGTGAATTTCAATGAGAGATTTGTTACAATTAAAGTAGAAAATATATTTCTATTGCCTCATCATGCAAGAGGTGAGGAAGGAGGAGGAGTAATAACCTCGTTAAAAAACCTGGGTCCATCTGGCGCCGGATGGTAGCACCAGGTAATCTGTGGGTAGTACACAGTAAGGGCCCCTGCCTAGGGTTACTAGGTGAAACCTGGTCAACGGTCTCAAAGGCGGATGAAAAATTTCAATTCTCAACGACGGCGAGAGCGGAGGAACCTAGTGGAGTAAACCACGAAAAAACAATCATTTCGGACTAACAAACCGATCTTACTTTGGAATATAATTCCTACCCTTTACTATCACAATTTCATTTGCAGAATGGAAAGGTCGCTGAAAGAAAGCACTACCCCAGGTGGTAACTCGAAAGGGAAATCCACCATTGCATTATGCAATGCATCGGGACCTCTGACTCTGGGGAATCCCAACATCTGCACAACCGACGAGTCGGAGCGTCTGGACACACTTTCCAAATTTGTATTCAAGAAGAAGTATTTCATCGGAACTATTAATGTCAACTCTCTTCTCCGAGTAGGCAAACAGAAAGAAATGGAAAAGCTCTTGGACAAACACCAAATCCAGATTCTAGCTGTACACGAGACGAGATTTCTAGACGACCACATAACAGAAACTCAAAACTACAGGGTATTAAAAGGAAAGCCGGCGGTAAAGATAATGCCTAACCTGCCCTGCTCGGGACCGCCTTCAACGTACATAAGAAGATTGTTAACAGCGTCGTAGACTTCACATCTAAATCTGAAAGATTGTCTTCACTAACTATTCACTGCAAGAATAACAAGTATTCTTTTATCAACTGCCACGCTCCCATCAACGAAGACAACAAGCAAAACCCCCAGAAAGTGGATGATTTTGGGATCTTCTGGAAACTGAAATCGCCAGGATACCAGAAAATCACATAACAATTATTCTGGGAGATTTCAACGCACAGGTAGGGACAGAGAGAAAATACAGAATCATAGTAGGAGACTACCCAGCACATACGAGGACTAACAAGAACGGGGAAAGACTCTTTGGACCCTGCAAATCGTTCCACTTGAGACTAATGTCCACATACTTCCGGAAACTTCCTAGAAAAGCAAAGACCTGGGTATCACCAAATCCCTCCCTAGGAGAATTCTAACTGGACCGCATAGCGATAACCAGAACAAGCACCAGAGAGGTGATGAACGTCAAAGTGATCAGAAATGGTGAATTCGATTCTGACCACTACCTCTCCAAAGTTAAAATCCGCTTTCTCCCATCCAACCAAAGGAACCGCCCACCCAGAATGACCAGATACAACATTAACCGAATAAACATCACAGAAAATATAAAGAACTTGAGGGAAGAAATACACACCGTTAACACGAAGAGCTCGCAAGACCTCAGCACGAGGATTAATGGTGCCGCGAAGAAGACACTAGGGCAGGCAAAAAGGAAACGAGCAATCTGGTGGAACGAAGCATGCGAGGAAGCACTCGAGGAAAGATCTGAGAAATGGAGAATATGGAAATGTTCCGGAAAGACGGTACACTTGGAACAATTCAGGCGTCAAAGGATGGAAACATCCATTGTATTTCGACGGTCAAAACGATCATTTGAGAAGGCACAGTTGGAAGACCTTGAAACTAATTTCACCAAAAATAATTCCAGAGATTTCTATCAGACCTTTAAGAACAAACTCAAAGGATACCAATCACTAAGTATGAGCTTCAGAAATGAACATGGAAAAATCAGTCTGAACAACCAAGAAAACAGCGAGATACTTGCAAGGTATTTTGATAATCTCTTGAACTGGCCACCACCTACCTCCAAACTAGAATTTCTGCCGCCACTGGAGGGCCAAGGAGAGGACTTAACCACCAGCGAAGGAAGAAATCAAGAATGCCTTACGAAGTCTGATAGATAGGTTTTATTAATTCCATTTGATCAAATACATGTATACAATACATTTTTGATATAGGGCACGTCAGAATTTACATCTATAAAATAAAAGTACTAATAGGTATATACAGTAATACAAATACTATAACTATTTATAAATTATTATAATAACAGATCTTAAGCGATACAATCTTATTGGACAACTATTTACACCTTATTCTATTATCATAATATGAAAACTTAATTCTATAAATACAACAACTTACAGCTAGGTATTACAATTAAAATAGAAAAGTAAAATATAATTATAGATTTCATCGTTTCTATACACTAAGATATTCAACTACAGAGTAAAAACAATGGCACTGCAGATAAGCTTTCAACATTCTATCAAAGGTTTTTATTTTTGAGGCAAGTTTTATATACGTGGGTAGTTTATTGTATAATTTAACTCCTGTGTGATAAGTTCCTTTTTGATATATGCTTGTGTGTGTGTGTGTGTGTGTGAAATATGAATGTTTTGATTTTGTCTTGTGTTATGCCTATGAACATCATTGTTTGTTTTAAGAAAAACATCCTTATTCATTAAATTCTTTTTACAAAACATAATACTTTCAAAGATATATGTACGGGGCAGAGGGAGAATGTTTAAATCTTTAAACAGAGGTCTACATGATTCTCTAGTGTTTACATTTGCCATAATTCTAATCTCCCTCTTTTGTATCCTAAACGTGCTTAGTACATCTGGCGACATACCCCACAATATGACCCCATATCTTAAGTATGAATGGAAATAAGCAAAATAAGTATTTCTTAATGTGTGCATGCTAGTGCAGGTTTTCAAAATACGTAACGCAAAGCACATCGAGTTCAATTTAGTATTCAGATATTGTATATGTTTATTCCATTTCAAGTCATGTTGTATCCATTGTCCTAAAAACTTTGTTTCTGATTTATTTTCTATTTGATGACCATTTAATGTTATATTGGGCTTCGCAGGATTCCTATTCTGTATAGTGTGGAAATTTAGACATTCTGTTTTTTTTATAGTTGATTATGAGGCGATTATCTTGTGACCATTTGGTTAACTCTCCTGTAACGGAGTCAGCAGACTGCTGTATGACCTGTTTAGTTTCACCATTTATTACTAGTGTTGTATCGTCCGCAAACAAAATTTACTTATGTGAATGAACGTTCTGTGTTATATCATTGATATATAGAAGGAAGAGTAGTGGGCCCAAAACCGATCCCTGGGGTACTCCAAATTTAATAATTCCCTCGTTGGACAATGTTTCATTAAGTAATTTGGTTCCATCATCCTTGTGACTCAAGCTTACTATTTGTTTACGCCTTGTTAAGTAAGACTCTATCCATTTATTAACTAGACCTCTAATACCATATTGATTTAGTTTTGTAAGGAGGATTTTATGGTCAACAACATCAAATGCTTTCGATAAATCCAAGAATAGGCCAGTTACATGTTCCTTATTGTCAATTAATTTCAGTATACTATTAAAACATTCATAAATTGCTGTCTGTGTAGATTTTTCCGTTCTGAATCCATGATGTGAGTTTGATCCCACTACCTCATACTGCAAGTCCGACTACTGTAGAATCAGTGAATTCACTCGGTGGCGAGAGTTTTTTAGAACAGAGGTAAGTGCTCCTGCAAGAACTATAATCCCGAAGCTTAACAACAGTACAAATGCACAGAGTTCCTCAATCAGAATATTTCACCAAAATGTACAGTCACTTAAGAATAAACTAGTTCATATCGATATGCTCCTACAAACATCACTCAAAGATATCCACATCCTGTGCTTGTCTGAACACTGGATGAATCCTGAACAAATCAATCATGCTGTCATACCAGGGTTTACTTTAGCTAGCTACTACTGTAGATCAACATCAGAGCATGGAGGTGTATGTATCTATATCAAAGGAAACATAGAATTTAAACCTATACCAATTCCCGATGACTTATGCATAGATAAACATTTTGAGGCAACAGCTATTTCTATCCCAAAAGAAAATTTAATTCTCATCTGTATATATCGTTCACCAGGAAATAGTGCAAAGTTATTTCTGAATAAACTAGAAGTGATAATAAATAAAATAAATAAATTTAATAAAAAAATAGTTCTTTGTGGAGATTTCAATATTAACTTTTTAGAGGAAAGTACGGAGAGAAGGGAATTGCTAAATTTGTTAAGCTCCCATCATCTAATTCACACAGTAACAGTACCCACAAGAATAACAAAAACTAGTGCAACCACACTTGACCAGATAATAATTAATGACAATGTGAACTGCAACTCTCTCGAAGTAATCAACACAGGTTTCAGTGACCACCGAGCTCAAATAATAACTCTAAATATTTCAAACCCAGTTTACAATGCTCAGTTTGATAAATGTCGAAGCTTTAGTCAGCACAATATAAACTATTTCAACAACTTGTTAAAAGGAGAAACTTGGGAAGGTGTGTACAAGTCAATAGATACAAACAAAAAATTCCAGGAATTCATTAATATTTTCCTGTATTATTTTGATATTGCATTTCCTTTGAAGAGTATCAGACTGAAAGTTTCTTCTCCATCAAAACAATGGCTTACTCTTGGAATAATTACTTCATGCAAAAGAAAGCGTTTCCTCCACGATTTTCAAAGTACGCACGAAACCTCCAATGAATTTAACATGTATTTCAAGACCTATAAGACCATACTTAACAAAGTTATAAAATTAGCAAAGAGAATGTCAAATGATAATTATATCCTGGAATCTAAAAATAAAACTAAGGCTATGTGGAATATCATAAAAAATGAAACCAGGCAAACAAAACCGGCAGTAAATAACATAACGTTATCAGAAGACTCCAAGAAGATCAATGACCCACAAAATGTCTCAAGAATTTTTAATGAGCATTTTGCTACCATAGCTGAAAAACTACTAAATGTAAACAATATACAAGCAATAAAATCAACACTCGCGAATATAACATTTAATGGAAAATCAATGTTTGTTGAAAATGTTACAGAAGCAGAAATCCTCAATATTGTAAAGAACCTACAGAATAAACATTGCTCAGGAGTTGATAACATTCCTGATATACTAATTAAAAAATGTATCCAAAATATAATTACCCCCTTAACACACCTCTGTAACCAATCTCTCATGTCAGGAATATTTCCAGATATCTTTAAAATTGCAAAAGTAATTCCATTATTTAAAGGGGGAGATAGAGAAAACGTAACCAATTATAGACCTATTTCTTTATTGTCGATATTTTCAAAAATTTTAGAGAAGATAATGTACAACCGTCTAATTAGCTTCATAAACAAATATAAATTGTTAACTGACTCTCAACATGGCTTTAGAGAAGGAAAATCAACAATGTCCGCAATTTATGAATTTTTAAATCCTGCTTTTGAGTCACTTGATGAAAGGAAGAGAGTATGTGGCCTGTTTTTGGACCTGTCTAAAGCTTTTGATGTGATAAATCATCAGATACTAATTGATAAACTCCATCAATATGGTATCAGGGGTATCGCTAGTAAGTGGTTTCAGTCATATTTAAATAATCGCCAACAGATCGTCTAACAAAAAAGTTTAGAAAATACCACAAACATATTTAAATATTACCACTCAGATCCTATGTTTTTGAAGTATGGCATTCCGCAGGGGTCCGTTCTAGGGCCACTACTTTTTCTCCTTTACGTAAATGACTTGCCATCTCAGATACCTGCATTTAAAACTGTACTATTCGCAGATGATACAAGTGTTTTGATGAGGGGTGAAAATGACACTGAACTTCAAAAATCAGTAGAGGAAGTAACAGGTCAGCTGTCCTTATGGTTCAACAATAATGGATTCCTTATCAACACTAGTAAAACAGTGGTTCTTAACTTTCACACAGCTCAGAATAAAAGTATTAATTCTCCCTCCATAATCTTAAATGACCTTAAAATTGGTAACGCCTCTTCTACTAAATTCTTAGGCCTTTGGTTGCAGGATGACCTAAAATGGAACTCGCATACCACTAAACTTGCCAAGAAACTAAGCTCAAGTTGTTATGCATTGAGAGTATTAAGACAATCGACTAGCTGGAGAACTGTTCTTAGTACTTATTTTGCTTATTGCTATTCGCTTATGAAATATGGAATCATATTTTGGGGAAATTCACCTGCTGCTCACCAAATCTTTATTATCCAGAAAAGAATAATTAGAACAATGAAAGGAACTACTAGATTGCATACATGTAAGCCTCTGTTTAAACAACTGAAAATTTTACCTTTGCCATGTATTTACATCTTTGAACTTCTATTATTTGTCAAACAAAGCTTAGGAAATGAGGATATCTTTGAGATGAATTCAAATATACATAACTACCAGACCAGACAAAAGAACAATCTTCATGTACATGCTGCAAATACAACACTATGTAAAAATGGTGTATTCCATGCAGCTATAACGCTGTATAATCATTTGCCAAATAATATTAAAAGTACAGCAAATTACATAAAGTTCAAAATAAAAACTAAAGAGTTCTTGCTGGAGCACTGCTTCTACTCAGTTAAAGAGTTTTTAGAATATCAATAGTTATGTTTATGTATTCATAGGACTAAATGATGTAAGGTTATCCTTGTGTAGGCCCATATTATTATTGTGATTGTAAATTAGTATTAGTATAATTTGTGAATTGACGTGTCCTATATCATTGTACAATGTACATTATATGATTGAATGGATGAATAAAAAATACAATACAATACGATAATATTTTATTTTTTCTATAAAACTTATCAGTCTCCTATACATGATTTTTTCCACAATTTTTGCGATACCAGTTGGTAAGGTAATAGGACGATAGTTATCTAATTCATCTTTTGAACCGTATTTGTGCACTGGAATTACTTTTGATAACTTCAAAATATCCGGGTAAGTTCCTGAGAGAATTGAACTGTTTATTAAGTGTGTAAGTGGATTTATTATATTTTCTGCACATTTCTTTAAAATTGCATCTGGGATGCCATCAATGCCAGCACAAAATTTATTTTTTAGCTCTTTTATAACTGTTCTTACCTCTTCACTTGTGACATGATTTATAAATAAAGAATCACTACATATATTTATTTTATTATTAGAATTTAGTGTATTTACCTGTGATTTATTTAATATGTTTCTGAAAAACAACAAGGCTAGTGGCGAAGACTCGATAACGGCAGAAATGTTGAAATGGGCGGAACCGGAAATCCTGGACGACTTACATCAATTATTTCAGACAATATGGGAGGCAAAGAAGATACCAGAACAATGGAAAACAGCGTTGATTCACCCCTCCATAAGAAAGGGGACAAAAAAGACGTCAATAACTATAGAGGCGTCTCCTTACTTCCGGTCGCATATAAAATACTTTCAGAGATACTCCTGAATAGAATAGAGGAGACCCTTGATAAACAACTTGGGGAGTACCAAGGAGGGTTCCGAAAAGGTCGCTCCTGCACAGAGCAGATCTTCAACTTGAAATCAATAATCCGGCATAGAATGCTGAGCTCCAAAAAAATTATAGTAACTTTCATAGATTTCAAAAAGGCTTTTGACTTGGTGGACAGGGAAACCCTGGACGGTATCATTCGAGAATTCGGGGTGAAACCCAAGTTGGCCAACATAATCAAAGATACATTAACAGGCACAAGATCCAAAGTGAAGTTCATGGGAGAACTGTCCCGATCGTTTGAAATCAAGACGGGTGTAAGACAAGGCGACGGACTTTCACAAATACTATTCAACTGCATCCTGGAAAAGATAGTACGAATGTGGAACTCAGAGCTTATAAATCAAGGAATAAGCCCGATCTCCTTAGGGAGGAAATCTGGAGGGATTAAAGTCAACTGTATGGCCTTTGCAGATGATTTTGCGATACTCTCGGAAAGCCCAAGGGAAGCGATCACTCAGATTAACCTCCTAGAAAAGATCGCCAGTAAGACGGGACTCAGGATCTCGATAGAGAAAACAAAATTCATGATAAATGACGCACAAGGACCGAAATTCCTTGAAACGTAGTTAGGGCGGATTCAGAGTGTAATGAAATTTAAATATCTTGGTGAAACAATACAGGACTATGGTCTAGAGAAAGCTGCGGGAGGCGTTAGGATCTCAAAAATGGAGAGAGCGTATGGGCTTATAAAAGACTTCTATAACAAGAAATGCATATCCTGGAACGCCAAAATAAAGCACTACGACACTGTAGTTAAAACAGAATGCCTGTACGCCTGTGAATGCCTTTCAATGAACTATAGACTAGAGAAGTTGGAGGTTCTGGAAAGGAGAATCCTCCGGAAAATCATGGGCCCAATCCAGACCGAAACACTATGGAAACTTCGGAGCAACGCCGAAGTCGACCAGATTGTAGAAAAAATCTCGGTGACAATGAGGAAACAGACCCTAATATTTCTTGGGCACATGTACAGATTGGACAAATCCAGATTAGTCTAAACAGGATGAAAGTTCCGCCTTATCAATACTTTATTATTAGAGATCACTGGGTGGTCATTAATGGGACATGTTTCGAGGCCTAAATATTATTATTGGCCCCTTCATCAGCCGCTATGATAGAACGATACTAGAATATGTTTTTATTTTTTGCGTAGCATTTAAAAATTCCCTTAGAAATGAATCTTGTATGGTGCACCATAAAGAAAGAATGAAACATTTACGCCTAATATGAGTTACGGTATGTCAAAAGTCTTATGAACTACTGTAGGTCTAAAAAAAATTCAATGGACGCCTCACGGTGGTACCTTAGATGCCATTGAAGAGACAAACGTAATGGCACCGGTACGGTACGTCAGCAACAGTTCAGAACAACTTTGTTGGAATCAGCTGTAGGAACACTCAATACTTAACCAGCAATGTAAAGATGATAAAATCAATGAAGTCACTGCACTGAAATCATATCTTGCCTAATATACGAAGTGCATAACTTCAACACTTGCCATGGCAGAGATTGGCTTCTAATCCGTCTAAAAAGAAAAATAAGGAGAAAAATTAGTGAATTGCTAAGGGAGAAATGAGTAGGTGAAGGCCACTTATAAACTTCATAACCAGTCACGAGAAATTACCTTGTTAGAGCAATGATAAATAACCAAACTTATTAAATTGGCAAATAGCAAGAGGTTAAATTGTATGCAATGCCGGTTCTGATTTGTCTTTTATTTGAAATGATATAGTCAATTTAATGGGTACAGCAGAGCTCATTCCCCAGACATATAACTGTATTAAATGAAATTAATGAGAGTGTTAGTTCTGGTTAAAGCTGTAGAATGGGAGTGGTGTGCTAATGTATGATATTAGCAAGTAGGTTCTCCAAGAGGAAGACACGTGCAAATGTGAAGATAATTTGGGAAGTGTAGCAAAAATAACAGGGAAAAGGGGGCGCGTATAAATGGCAGGATGTGTTAATGTAAATAACCTGTTAAAATATGTGATTATAAAATGTGCATAATTAAGAAATATGGTAAAACTACAGCCGAAAAACTTTAAGGGGGTTTATTTTTATTATTGATTTTTATTGTTTAGCGGCTTTGGTGGCGTAGTCGGTAGCATGCTGAACTGCTATGCCAAAGATAGCGGGCTCAAACCCGGCCGAAGTCGTCGGATTTTTTCAAGAGCGTTAAAAATCCTTCAGTATGCCTTCCTTCGGAGGGGAAGTAAAGCCGTTGGTCCCATGTCATAGATTTATGGCATGTAAAAGATCCTTTCACAGACTAAACTTGTGTAAAGCAAAATTTGTTAGGTTAGATTTCGTCAGAACGCTCTATCAAAGTTCCAACGTTCACCACTAGGTATTATTGATATCTGGTGGCGAAAGTTGGAACTACTTGAAATTGAACGGAACTTGTAGCTCACCCTTTAGGGTGTTCGCCGGAAGCAACTACAGACTCAGGAGAGCCGAATATGTCCTCGGACCCTCCCGGCACTAAAAGCCATGCGATAAATAAATAAAATTGTTATGTTGTCTGTGAGGGTATCAAACAAAACGTTTGAGTCGAAAATGATTTCATTGAGATTTATTGGGGCTGTAACTTAATGCGCTGTGTTAATTTCAATAGACTCAAGTACATTCATCATGGTTCCCTTATTGGTGTGGTGTCGGGCCGATAACCTAGATGTTAGGCCCCTTAAAACAACAATTATCATCATCATCCTTATTGGTGTAATGTAATTTTTTTTAATCCTTTTCTATATTTGTGAATTTATGGCCGGACTCTTCCATATGGTTGGTCATGGCTGAATATTTTCTGTATTTTATGGCATTTAAGTGCTCATTGTATCTTGTAGCAAAATTCCTTCCGGTTTGGCCTATGTAGTTGGTGTTGCAGTCATTGCAATTCAATCTGTAAATGCCAGATTTGCTGAAACTATCTTTCGCATTTATTATATTAGAATTAAAGAATAGGTTTTAGATGGTATTATTGGTTTTGTACGCTACCTTCATGTTATGTTTTTTAAATTTGTTGGTGATGTTGTAGGTAGAATTATTGAAATATGTGAACACTGCGTAAGTTGACTTTTCTTTTAGCTCCGGTTGAAGGTGTGCGATAGGCTTCTTTTTTAATTTATTAATTATATTGTTAATGTATTGATAGTTGTAGCCATTGGTTGTGGCGATCTGATGAATAACTTTAAATCTCTTTATCAAAATCTTGCTTGGATAGGGGTAATTTTATAGCTCTGTTTACAAGGCTGATAAAAGTGGCTCTTTTATGACAGCCAAGGTGGTTTGAATCGTGCCTTAGAGCAGTATGGGTTTATTTTTCGAGAGAATGTGCTCTAGAGATTGCATTAAATTTGTTGCGTTATTTATGTTAGGATTATATACTGCAATTATACTAATAGTATGCAGGTTATTGAAACGAACAGTATGACTTCTTATAAGCTCTAACTGGATCAAGCAATGGTTACTCTCAACTAGGTTAAGAACTTTGATATTCCATTTTTTGTGGACATAAACTCCCACGCCTCCACCGTCCTGATTGTCTCTGTGTACAAAAGCAACAGAATAGTTGTTTAGGTTGAAGTATTTAGCTTCATTACTTTTTACACAAGTCTCGGTTACCACTATGACATCTAGATTTTCAACAATATGTATTAGTATCTCGATATCTTCTAGTTTATTTTTGATGCTTCTGCTATTTAGGTAAAGACACTTGATTTGGCTAACCTAATTTTTAGTGTCTGCTACGTAGTCGTGGATACAGTCATATTTACGCTCATCAATTGATGTGCGCAAATCAACATCAAGTAGTAGGTCCAAGTCTTGATTCATTATTTCTGAGAATGGGATGGCTGAGCCTTGTTGATGGAAGAGTCTCTTACTAGCCTTTCAATGTCTTCTGGTGAGCTGATCCTGACAGCCTTGTCACTATCTGATTTACGGACGAATATTTTGCAGTCCCGGGTCCAGACGTATTTAAAACCTAATTTAAGGAGGTCTCTTGCCTGTTTGTGGAGTACTTTATTAGCTGGCGTCAAATGCTCGTTTATGTAGATATTTATGCGTTATTTATGTTAGGATTATATACTGCAATTATACTAATAGTATGCAGGTTATTGAAACGAACAGTATGACTTCTTATAAGCTCTAACTGGATCAAGCAATGGTTACTCTCAACTAGGTTAAGAACTTTGATATTCCATTTTTTGTGGACATAAACTCCCACGCCTCCACCGTCCTGATTGATTGCATTGATTCCAGCATCACTTGAGTTCAGGTTGGGTTTGGACCTTTTGCCTTTTAAAATTGCCTCTTTTTTTTAGCCGGCTGCAGAATTTGACAAGTAAAGGAGGTGGAAGACCTTCTCTGCTTTGTGGTAGCCGATGGCTGGCGTCAATATCGGACTCAACAACTGTGACACCCAATTGGTCAGCGATAGTCATGACAATCTGAACGGTGTTTTCGTTTAAGTGTGCGGCACGCCATGAAGCTCTAGATTGTTTCGCCGAACGTACTGTTGAAGCTCGAGGTTCTCTTGCTTTAACATTTTAACCTCACTGCAAGCGATATCCTTATCCTTCTCTAACTCACAAACTCTTTCGCTGAGCTTTGTATTTCCACAAATGGAGGCTCCAACCCAGTGCTACAAAAACTGAGGTATCTTGTTTCCACCTGAGCAACATATTGGCTAATACCCAACTCAATGTAAAATTTGAGGGGAAGATTTTGAAATATAACACGTTCCCAAAGTACTTAGGAGTAATACTGGACCGAACACTCTCTTACAAGCAACACCTCCAGAGCACAGCAGCTAAAATTAGAAGCCGCAACAATATATTGCTAAAGCTATGTGGAACATCTTGGGGAGCTTCTGCCACTACTACAAGATGCTCTGCCTTAGGTCTAGCCTTCTCTGTGGCTGAATATTGCGCCCCAGTTTGGCTCAATAGCCCGCATGTCAAACTCGTTGACGGCCAGTTGAACAACACCATGAGACTAATCACTGGTTGTATAAGAACTACACCAGCATATTGGCTTCCACCCCTCAGCAATATTCTTCCACCCCACCTTCGTAGAGAAGTTGCCTTGCCACGGGAGTACTACAAGATTATGGATCACCCTACACTACCTATTCATGAAGACATCCCCTCTCTTCAAATGAACAGGCTCAAATCCAGGAAGCCACCCATTTGTCATGCCCAGAGGCTTGTAAGAAACCATTTTGATTCCAGCATGCAGTGAATTAGTGAATGGACACTAAAAGCTTGTCCTGAACCAAGCTCCTTCCTAGACCCTACAAGAACATCCACTCCAGGTTCCGATCTGCCTAGGAGGGCTTGGGCAACTCTCAATCAGGGGCAGATCTAGGGGCGGGCGAGGAGGGCGACCGCCCAGGGCCCCGCGGTCCGGGGGGCCCCGCGCCATGGATTGTTTTAAATTTAATTGATTAATTATACTTTTCAAACTAATTTATAATTCATATTCTTTTTTCAGTGCAGCTATGATCTCCCGTGACCGTTTAGCAAGTTTAGATTTCAGTGAAATAATAGAAGACTTCAGCCGGGATAAAAGTCGCTAAGTAATATTTTAATAGGAATCTCTGTTTCGCGGTCTTATAGGCCGTGTTATAAGAACACTTTGAAGGTCGCGAAACAGAGATTCTTATTTCAACGCCGGTCGTGAAAGTCTGAATTTTTACTTAATATTTTAATATTTCATACACTCACTCACTCACTCACTCACTCCGTTGGCTTTTCTGGGACGTGATGATCCCGTGCCGCTCTCACTATCTGCCTCCATTTCCTCCTATCCAGCGCAGTATTCTCCCATACAGTAATACCAATCTGTCTGCAGTCAGAGGTCACCTCATCTTGCCATCTTCTCCTAGGTCTTCCAGGGGGTCTCGAGCCTTCGATCTTCTTCTCATACACCTGGCGAACTATTCTGGCAGCGTCCATTCTGATAACATGCCCTGCCCATTGCAGCCGTTTCGCTTTCATGACGTCCACTACTCTGGGTTGATTGGCCAACTTGTACAGCTCATGATTTGATCTGAGAACCCATCTTTGTGTTTCCTGGTCAAAGATGGGGCCGAAAATTTTTCTATATATCTTGTTTTCGAAGACTGTAAGTTGGCGTTCCTCCCTTTTGGTCACACTCCATGTTTCGGCTCCGTATAGCAGTACCGGCCTGATGATCGTGTTGTATAGTTTTAGTTTTGTTTTCCTGGTCAAAAGTTTGGAGGAAAGTAATTTATGCAGGGAAAAGTAAACTTTGTTTGCATTCCGCAATCTAATTTGGTGTTCAACTTGTCTTCTATTGCAGTCATTTATATTTACCCCAAGGTATTTGAAGTTTGGCGTGTTCTTAAAGGTAAAATTGCCTATATGAAGGTTGTTGCGTTGGTCTGTAGTCATGTTTTCTCTCTGTATGATCATGTATTCTGTCTTCTCTTCATTAATCTTTAGACCTATTTTTGCAGCAGTTTCATTTAATTTCCTGAATAAAGCTTCAATTTCTCCTCCATTATTTCCTATTAATACAATGTCATCTGCATATGCCAGGATGTTGTGTTTGTTATCTGCTAGGTCTCCAGTTGCAGCTTCTTTGGTTTCCCGAATTACTTTTTCCAGAACGATGTTGAAGAGAAGTGGGGAGAGCGCATCACCTTGTTTTAGTCCTGTTCTGTTTTCAAAACCGTCTGATACGGATCCACAGTGTGTCACTTTGCTGTCTCCTCCATACACATTTTGACCAGGCTGATAAGTTTCTGTGGGATTCCGTACTCTGCCATAATTTCCCACACCGTTTCTCTGTGGACTGAGTCATAGGCCTTTTGGAAGTCAATAAATAGGTAATGGACGTTTTTGTTATATTCCCAAACTTTTTCATTGATTGTCTTAATACAAAATATATTGTCTGTTGTTGATCTGTTTTTACGGAAACCATTCTGATAGTCTCCTATTATATTAATATTTCATAGTTTACTTAATCTTCTTCAAGGGGACTTAAAGGTTTCATTCATATTATTTAAAAAAATGTACTGTAGTGTATTCAAAATATTGTAACTATTCTATATTTTATTATTATTAGAAAACTATTTTCCATTTGATGCGATTTTTTTTTTAATTTCCTATTTTTGTGGGCCCCGCCTTATCATATCGCCCAGGGCCCCGCAAGGTCTGGATCCGCTACTGCTCTCAATAGGATTCGGACAAACCACGGAGTATGCAATGGAACTTTGTTCAAATGGGGAAACATTTTGTCTCCTCACAGTGTGATTGTGGTGCTCCTAATCAAACCATCCAACACATTACAACTGACTGTCCTCTGAGGGCATATGGAGGGGACTGGATCGACTTCCTGTTGGCGACACCTGACGTGGTCCAATGGGTAGACTCATTAGGCCTGAGACTGTAAATAGTGTAAATAGTAAAAATAATGTACAGTAGATTATAAAGTGATTTTCTTTGTACTCTGCAATCTTGTATTGATTATATTGCCAAACGATAAATAACCTACTCATTTCTCCCTTAGCAATTCACTAATTTTTCTCCTTATTTTTCTTTTTAGACGGATTAGAAGCCAATCTCTGCCATGGCAAGTGTTGAAGTTATGCACTTCGTAAGATCTAAATTAGGCAAGATATGATTTCAGTGCAGTGACTTCATTGATTTTATCATCTTTACATTGCTGGTTAAGTATTGAGTAATTTAGTGTTCCTACAGCTGATCGCAACAAAGTTGTTCTGAACTGTTGCTGACGTACCGTACCGATGCCATTACGTTTGTCTCTTCAATGGCATCTAAGGTACCACCGTGAGGCGTCCATTGAATTTTTTTTTAGACCTACAGTAGTTCATAACACTTTTGACATACCGTAACTCATATTAGGCGTAAATGTTTCATTCTTTCTTTATGGTGCACCATACAAGATTCATTTCTAAGGGAATTTTTAAGTGCTACGCAAAAAATAAAAAAAATATTCTTGTATCGTTCTATCATAGCGGCAGATGAAGGGGCCTCGAAACATGTCCCATTAATGACCACCCAGTGATCTCTAATAATTAAGTATTTATCAGGCGGAACTTTCATCCTATTTAGACTAATTAGTTTATCAATACGGAACCAGAATGAACCTGTTAAGTTCTAAAATCCAGATTAACCAAGCAGTTGTTTGACTACTTCTGGAACAAAAAAAAAAACAACATCATGGATTATAGAAACTTGGAAAGACCTTGAGAGATCTAACATCCAGGAGGCACAAATGTTGGAAAGGGATACGCTTTGAAACAGGATTCACAATTTGGAAGGGTTTCATGACGAGAGACGAGCTACAAAGACCGGAAGAGCTTGGACGGCCGAACAACGGCAGCAGCACAGCGATCGCATGAAGGAGTACTGGAGACGGAGGAAATTATGACTAAAACAGTGAAATAGTAGCGTGATCCTAAGTGGTCAATTCGCAAGTAAAAAGAATTCATAAAGTACAAAATTTTAAAGAAATTAATAAAAATTTAAATTACACATGATTTTTTTAATATTGCAACTTTTTAGTTGGTCAATTTTATTGAACATAATGCATAGTTGTTGTTCTTTCATTTTAGGGGCTTGGAGGCCCGTTTACTTGGGTGTTGGTATAGGATCAGTCAATTAAAGACTTCCCGTATCAGGGTGAACTCAGACTGATGGTCAGAGTTGAAACTAAGTTGAGTGTTACGATGAAAACGGTTGAAACACATTTAAAATGAATAGAAAAAGAGAACCATTTACTTCAACAGGTTAACATTTATTGTAGAGATAGTTTCATGCGAATAACAGTGTAATAAATATTCCTCTATATAACAATAGTTGTAAATAACAAGTAACATATGGTAATAATTGAAGTGTGTCCATTATTTTGTGGAAACTTTAAAAGAAGCTGATTGAGGTTTGCACATCCAAAAGGCTTTAATGGCCTGATGATCGACATACTACAGTAGAAGGCAAAACACCTAGGAAACGCCCTCGCGGGAGGCCACGGAACACTTTCATGAGATCCTTCCTAAATAGCTCTGGCCTACGAAGTTATGAAGTGGTCAAAAGGACAGCATAAGACCGAACAACGTGGAAAAGACTCATTGTAGGGGCAGACCAGTCGCTTGACTGAAAAACATGAATGAAAGAATGAAAATTAGTAGATAGATTTTTAATAATTCCATTTGATCAAACACATGCATTCAATACATTTTTGATATAGGACACGTCAGAATTTACATCTATAAAATAAATGAACTAACAGGTATATATTACTAATATTATAACTATTTAACTTATTATAATAGCAAATCTTAATAGATACAATCTTATTGCACAACTATTTACACCTCACTCTATTATCATAATATGAAAACTTAATTCTATAAATACAACAACATACAGCTAGGTATTACAATTAAATTAAAAAAGTAAAATATAATTATAGATTTCATCGCTCCTATACGCTAAGATATTCAACTACTGCATAAAAAAACAATGGCACTGCAGATAAGCTTTCAACATTCTATCAAAGGTTTTCATTTTTGGGGCCAGTTTTATATACTGGGGTAGTTTATTGTATAATTTAACTCCAGTGTGAAAAGTTCCTTTTTGATATATGCTTGTGTGTGTGTGTGTGTGTGTGTGAAATATGAATGTTTTGATTTTGTCTTGTGTTATGCCTATGAACATCATTGTTTGTTTTAAGAAAAACATCCTTATTCATTAAATTCTTTTTACAAAACATAATACTTTCAAAGATATATGTACGGGGCAGAGGGAGAATGTTTAAATCTTTAAACAGAGGTCTACATGATTCTCTAGTGTTTACATTTGCCATAATTCTAATCTCCCTCTTTTGTATCCTAAACGTGCTTAGTACATCTGGCGACATACCCCACAATATGACCCCATATCTTAAGTATGAATGGAAATAAGCAAAATAAGTATTTCTTAATGTGTGCATGCTAGTGCAGGTTTTCAAAATACGTAACGCAAAGCACATCGAGTTCAGTTTAGTATTCAGATATTGTATATGTTTATTCCATTTCAAGTCTTGTTGTATCCATAGTCCTAAAAACTTTGTTTCTGATTTATTTTCTATTTGATGACCATTTAATGTTATATTGGGTTTTGCAGGATTCCTATTCTGTATAGTGTGGAAATTTAGACATACTGTTTTTTTATAGTTTATTATGAGGCGATTATCTTGTGACCATTTGGTTAACTCTCCTGTAACGGAGTCAGCAGACTGCTGTATGACCTGTTTAGTTTCACCTTTTATTACGAGTGTTGTATCGTCCGCAAACAAAATTTCCTTATGTGAATGAACGTTCTGTGTTATATCATTGATATATAGAAGAAAGAGTAGTGGGCCCAAAACCAATCCCTGGGGTACTCCAAATTCAATAATTCCCTCATTGGACAATGTTTCATCAAGTAATTTGGTTCCATCATCCTTGCGTCTCAAGCTTACTATTTGTTTACGCCTTGTTAAGTAAGACTCGATCCATTTATTAGCTAGACCTCTAATACCATATTGATTTAGTTTGGTAAGGAGGATTTTATGGTCAACAACATCAAATGCTTTCGATAAATCCAAGAATAGGCCAGTTACATGTTCCTTATTGTCAATTAATTTCAGTATACAATTACTACATTCGTAAATTGCTGTCTTGTAGATTTTTCCGTTCTGAATCCATGTTGTGAGTTTGATAATATTTTTTTTTTTATGAAACTTATCAGTCTCTTATACATAATTTTTTCCACAATTTTTGCAATACCAGTTGGTAAGGTAATAGGACGATAGTTATCTAATTCATCTTTTGAACCGTTTTTGTGCACTGGAATTACTTTTGATAACTTCAAAATATCCGGGTAAGTTCCTGAGAGAATTGAACTGTTTATTAAGTGTTTAAGTGGATTTATTATATTTTCTGCACATTTCTTTAAAATTGCATCAGGGATGCCATCAATGCCAGCACAGAATTTATTTTTTAGCTCTTTTATAACTATTCTTACCTCTTCACTTGTGACATGATTTATAAATAAAGAATCACTGCATATATTTATTTTATTATTAGAATTTAGTGTATTTACCTGTGATTTATTTAATAATTTTTGTGGAATTTCCAGAAAATAGTCATTAAAAGTGTTTGCTATTTCCTCTGGATTATTAATCACTTTATTATTTCTGGTCAGTGTAATGTTCCTTTGTATTTTAGCAGATTTTCCAGTGTGTTTCTTTATCATGGACCTCATAGCCCTGTTTTTATTAGATGATTGGGAAATAAAATTATCATTATGCATTTTCTTTGCTAATCTTATTACCTTATTTAATATGCTAGTGTATTTTTTGTAGTATAAATTGAATTCAGGTGTTGTGTGGTATTGTTTATATAATTTGTGTAGAAATTTCTTTCTTTGACATGAATTTATAATCCCTGTTGTTATCCAATTGCTAGTTTTGTTATTTTGAACAGTTCTTCGTTTAAAGGGGAATGCTATTTCAAAATAGTGTTTTAGGGTACTGTTAAAAGCATTAAATTTATCATTTACATTTTCTAGTTCATAATTTTCTGACCATGTTTCCTTATTTAATAAGTCATTGAAATATGTAACATTTGATTCAGTGAATGACCTGCACTTTGATTTTACTCCATTATCATTATTATTGGTTGTTTCGGATACTTCAAAACTCAGTATTTGTCCATGGTGGTCGCTAAAACCCGGACAATAAACTTCTGTTGAATGGTGATATTTATCTGTATTTATAAAAATTTGATCAGGAGTGGTTTTACTAAATTTTATTATTCTTGTTGGGGCATTTACTGTAGGTTTCAGTCCATAGGAAATTAGTAACTGTGTTAATAATTCACAATTTCTATCAAATTTTAAGAAATCCACATTTACATCCCCACAAATTATTATATCGAAATTTACTTTGCTCATGTTATTGAGTAACAATTCTAATTTATCTATAAATAAAGGAGACTTTCCTGACGGAGAACGGTATACGCATACAATTATTAACTTAAACTGCTGTATTTTTACGGCAGAGAATTCAAAATCCTGTTCCATAATTAGATAATCATAAGCTGTTATCTGTTCATGATCTAAATTATTTCTTAAGAAGATGCAAGTACCACCATGGCTAATATTAGATCTAGAGTATTTACTAGCTTGTATAAACCCTGGGAATTGAATTAATTCAAGTTGTTCCTCTTTCAGCCAATGTTCTGAAATACATAGTACTGAGATGTCTTTAAGTTCATTTTTAAGCATTAGATTTATGTAATCAATTTTATTATAAAGAGACTGGACATTCTGGTGGTAAATTTTAAATTTGTTACTTTTACAAGCTTGTGTTGGTGATTTATTTACATTATTATTATCATAATTGTTATTATTATTGTTGCTAGACAAATCCGAAATACCATTGTTACACTCCGTTAAAGTTGACTTCAAAAGATCTGATTGCCAAACCTCACGTTTGGCTTCTTCTATCAGTTTCCCTGCTTCCACTCTAATGATATTACTGTTGAATTATTCTTACCATTTGAATTTACAATTTTGCAGATTTCATCACTAAGATACTCTTTTCCTAATCTATTTAAGTGTAGGCCATGCCGAGCGTGGAACTTCCTGTCTAATTTACTTACATCTACAATTTGGACATTTGGAAAACTCTTACAAATTTTATGAATTTTTCCATTTGTAGCCTCTATTTCTACATTTACACATGATTTGGGAATTAAATCGTATCTCTGCGGAATGTTTACAATAATGACATTTGTTTTTTGCCTGAATGTCAATGTACCCTTGATACTTGGAGGACTAGCCCAAGATACCAAGGAAACTGCAAATTCTTGGGGAAATTGCCCCATTGACTTGAAGAGCAGAAAAATCTCTAAAGAGAGAGTTACGAGAGAAGAACTCACTTCTTTCAAATACTTGGGGCCTCAACCCAAGATGTTTGAAAGAGAAGAAAACAGATCCCAATCTTAAAGAAAGAAGAATCACCTTAGCAAGAGAGAATGAAATAGAAAGGTACATTAGAACTGGAAGCATAATTAGTAATGCACTGAAAGAAAAACATAACCTTAAAGGGGTTATGGCGAACAGGGGCCAAATCCTGTCGCAATATTAACAAGAAGAAAACCATGAAAGAAAGCATTAACTGCCAACTAGAAAATGGCAAAAGCAAGCCTCTATGTCAACCCCAATCGGAGGTTCATATAACAAGTAATCATCATCATCATAATCATTTCCCCTTATCCAGCTCCTGCCGGGTCGGGGTATTTATGGCACTTCTCCACTTTCCTCTTTCCTTCCACCATTCTTCTTCCACGATCTTGTCCCAGTCCAGATTTCTTTTTCTCACGCTGTTCTTCACTGAATCAATCCACCTTGTTCTAGGTCTTCCCCTTGCTCTCTTCCCCATGCACTTCGCCTCCAGCATCTGTCTTGGTATTCTATTTTCCTCCATCCTCTTTACATGTCCAAACCACCTTAGTTTATTCTTCTCAATTCTCTCATTTAGTTTTCCCATCCCAACTTCCTTCCTAACATCTTCATTCCTCACTCTGTCTTTCCTTGTCTTACCTATCATACTTCTTAGGAATTTCATTTCACTGGCTTGGATTCTACTCTCTTGCCTGCTCGTCAGGGTCCAAGTCTCAGCTGCATACGTTAATATGGGTACATAGTACATTTTATACATTACCTCCTTGCTTTTCCTTGGTACTTCCTTATCCCAAACAAGTTTTCTTACACTTTGATAGAATGCATTGCTCTGCTGTACCCTCCTGCCAATCTCCATGTCCAACCTACCCGTTTGCATCAATTCACTTCCTAGGTATTTGAACGTGTCCACAATTTCCAAACTCTGACTTCCAATTTTCACAATGCCCTTTCCTTGTCTTTCCCCTCTTGTCATCACCATGGTCTTGCTTTTCTCTATACTGATTTTCAGGCCATACTTCTGAATATTTTCGTTCAGTGCATCTAGTTGTTTTTGCACTTCTTCGGTGTTCCTTCCCCAGACCGCAATATCGTCTGCAAATAATAGTAACTTCATTTCTTTATGTCCATATGCTTCCTTTGTTTCCTTTACAATTTCATCCATTACCATTATGAATAAAAGAGGTGACAGCACACTCCCCTGTCTTAGTCCAGTCTTGTTCCTAAACAAGTAAATCAAGTTTAAAGCAAGCAAATGCATGTAAGCACTTGAATGTTAATTACAATTAGTTGTATTGAAAGGTAAGAACAATGCCTGAAGAAAAGTTTTTAAGCAGAATTACTCGAGCAGAAATGCTCGTCACAAAACTTGAGCGGCCTATAATAAGAGCCCAGAAGAAAACATTGTATACTAGTTTAAATTTTAAAGTATACGGTAATGATAAATGTTACTTAGCCATGTCCTTGTGGTGTAACTATGGTTGGAGCTGCCACACACATAATTGGTGACACGAAGAATGTGCAATTAGTAACGCCAGTAGCGTAGCCAGGATTTTAGTTTGGAGGGGGCCCATTAGGTCCTCATCTATTACTGCCGGAGTTTATATAGCCTATTTTAGCTTATTTACATTTATGGAAAAAAAACGCTTATGTATGAAGTGTGTGTGTGACCCCCTCCTCCCCCCACCCTTTAAAATAAAATCATAACGGCCGGAGCAATTTCAATGAAACTTGATAAGCACATACTACAACATCGTCCGACCTCAACTATGCCTTTCAAAGCTTGATACGTTTCACCAATTCAACATGAGGACCACGCGAAATATTTCACTGGCATTCTTTATCTCCACAACGGTAACAGATATCACCTTGAAATTTTGTACAGTGATAATCGGTAACACTACAAGTTTACCGGTGCGACTTTTTAAACCCTGTTAAGTACAAAACGAACATTGTGGCCAATAAAATTTGAAACATTTTAATGGATATTTCACGCGATTTAACCATCCGTGCACAGTGAAACTTGAAACGGTAAATGTTTATACAAATTCTAATCTACTGACATCTAATTTTGTTCAATTGTTTACATAACCCCAAGATGGCGGCAGTGCGAAATTTTGAAATTAAGTTTTTATTTCTTGTGTCCTATTCATGCAATTGAAGTGAGAGTTTGAATAATCAACTTACGCGATAAGTTTCATCTAATGGTTCATAACTGCATGGCCTACTTATATAACAATCTAACATGGCGACCATCAGGAATATTTAGACGGTTCTCAATATCTACGAATCTATTGCAGCAATCAAACTGAAATTTTGTATGCTGATTGAGGTGATAATGATGTTGATGATGATGATAATTGTTGTTTTAAGGGGCCTAACATCTAGGTTATCGGCCCCTAATGGTCTGGGTGATAGCGAAAATGACAATGAAGTGGAAACCAGAACGAAAATTAAGTGAGAAGGGAAATACTTACTAAAAGGAACTCAGATTTAAACTACTCACAAAATGGAGAGTGCTAATACTTACAAAAGGGAATTTATAACAAAAATACTCACAAAAGGAATAGATTGAAAAATACGCACAAAATGTAGGTTAGGTTCAAAATACGTACAAAATGCAAATAAGATTGAAAATACGTTAAAGAAATGCAATTGAGGTTCAAAATACTTACAAAATGTAATTGAAATGGAAAATAGACAATGCAATTTACATTGAAAAATGCGCATTTCAGATTCCAAATACTCACAAAGTGCAATTGAAATTCAAAATACTTACAAAATGCAATGAAAATTGAAAATGCTTACAAACTGCACGGTAGATTCAAACTACTCAATTGGATGGACAATACTTACAAAATGTAATTTAGATTGAAAATACTTACAAAATGTAATTTAGATTCAGAATACCCTCAAAATGCAATTGAGAATCAAAATACTTGCAAAATGCCCACCATAAAAGAATGCAATTTTGATTGAAAATACTTGCAAAAAGTGGTATAGGTTGAAAATACAAAATGCAATTGAAATTCAAAATACTCACAAAAGTCCCATCCCCTATATTGAAAGACTTAGTAAAATACAATTTAGATTGTCAATCCTTACAAAATGCAATTGACGTTGAAAACACTCGCAAAATGCAATTTAGATCGAAAATACTTACAAAATGCAACGTAGATTGAAAACACCTACAAAATGGAGTGTAGATGCAAAAAAATCGCTAAATGGAATTTAGATACACGGGGAGCCACAGTGACGACAATCAACCACGCTGTGCCAGTATTGTAGCCTGGGACATTTTAACACTGCTATTTGTAGGTGTGAAGGCCAGTTTGGTTTCAGGAGAAATGTAGGAACAAGGGAAGCTGTACTAAGTCTTAGGCTGATTTTGGAAGGTAGAATAAGGAAAGATAAGAGAACGTTCATGGCATATGTCGACTTAGAAAAGGCTTTTGATAACGTTGATTGGACTAAATTGTTTGACATTTTGAAAACGATTGATATAAAGTACAGGGATAGAGAAGCTGGTATTCAGGAAGGCGTAAGGCAAGGCTGCAACTTATGACCCATACTTTTCAATCTTTACATTGAACAAGCAATGAAAGAAATTGGAGAAAAATTTAAAGTGGGAGTGAAGATTCAAGGAACTATAATTTCAACTCTGAGATTTGCCAATGACATCGTCATCTTGGCCGACATGCCAAGGATTTGAATAAGTTTTTGAATGGGATGGACTCCGTCTTGAGGAAAGAATTCATGATGAAAATTAATAATGTAAAACAAAAATATTGGAATGCAGCCGAAATAAATCAGAAAACTCTATGGACATCAAATTGGCAGGTGAAAAACTAAAGAACGTAGGAGACTTCTGTTACTTAGGAGGCAAAATAACCAATGATGGACGAAGCAAAGAGGATATAAAAAGTAGGTTAGCTCAGGCAAGGAAAGCATTTCTACAGAAAAGGAATCTGTTGACATCGAATATAGATTTAGGTATTAGGAAGTCATTTTTGAAGGCATTTGTCTGGAGCGTGGCACTATATGGAAGTGAAACTTGGACTATTGCTGCAGCAGAAAAGAGGAGAATTGAAGCGTTTGAAATGAGGTGTTACAGGAGAATGATGAAGATCAGATGGGTAGATAGTGTTACAAACGAAGAGGTATTAAGACGAGTGGGAGAGGAAAGATGTTTCTATCCACTGCTAATGAAGAGAAGAGATAGGTTGGTAGGACCCATGCTAAGACAGCCAGGAATAGCAAGCTCAGTTATGGAAGGAAGGGTCGAGGACAAGAACTGTAGGGTTAGACCAAGGTTAGAATATGTTGAACTGATTGACTCGGATGTAGGGTGTGGCAGTTATGTAGAGATGAAACGATTAGCTCAGGACAGGGAGGAATGGAGAGCTGCATCAAACCAGTCAAAAGACTGAAGAGTCAAACAACAACATTTCTAGGAAATGGAAATCGAAAGCTGACAAGAGAAGCTATAACTGGCCCCCTCCAAAAAAGGTATCTTTCTAATTGGCAATCTCCTAATTTCTTGGTAGACTTTAGTCATCATCACTTGGATGTATTCCCAGTACTTGAGGCACCTAATGTTCTTGGAAAATCACCCCATGTCACAATCCTAATTGCTACCCTGTTATTTCAGCTCCTCCAAGCAGTGCAGACACGGAAATGATGACTGGCCGTGCAGCGATTGTCAACATTCTTTGTCAACGCATTTACTGTATTTAACATTTCGTTGTAGGTTCTAAATTTTTTCGACCGTACGAAAATATGAAGGCTTATGCCCACCCCAATTTCTGGATTTATTTTTTGGGGGGCGGCCCCTCTGCGCCCCCCCCCCTCCCCCCCCTCTGGCTACGCCACTGAGTAACGCACTGGATATATAACCAGAAAATTAAGCATGAAATGCACAGTATTCATCATCTTCTTTGCATTTTCCCATTTATGTGGGGTCTGCCTTCCTGTAATGATTCCTCCACTTCAATCGATCCATAGCGTCCCGAGGGCGGAGTTTAGCGAGCCGCATGTTAACTATAACCCTATCCAGCCAGCGTGTTTGAGGACGCCCTCGAGGTCGACGACCCTCCACATTCAGTTGAAGGCCAGTCTTAGTAACTGAGGTTTCACTGCTACGGAGCACATGTCCATACCACCACAGATGGGATTCACGCATATTCTCTGTGATTGGGGCAACCTTGAAATCCTTCCGCACAGCATCATTCCGAATATGGTCCAGTCGAGTCAAGCCATTGGGCCACCGCAACATCTTCATTTCCATTGCATGAGGCGCCTGTTCGTGCTTCGATGTTGTAGGCCAGCATTCAGATCCATAAAGGGCCACCGGTCTAATCACTGTGAGATATACTTTAGATTTTAGATGCAATGGAATGTTCTTATCGCATAGGACTCCAGTAACTTGGCGCCATTTCATCCATGCGGCAGTGACTCTTGTTTTGACATCATGAATCGTGCTGCAGTCTGAGGTGATGCATGACCCAAGGTATTTGAATTGGGTCACTTTATTAAGTTGAACCTCACCAACAGTGATCGTGCCAACAGTTTGGTCACCGCATTCCAGGTATTCCGTCTTCTTCAGGTTCAATTTCATCCCAAATTCTTCAAGACGCATCTTCCACTCTTGTACTTGCTGTTCGAGGCGACCACGGGTCTCATTAGCTAACATGACATCATCCGCGTATAATAATGTCCATGGATGCCTGGTTTGGATGTAATTTGTGATGGCGTTCATGCAGAGAATGAAGAGCAAGGGGGACAAGGCTGATCCTTGATGGACACCAACAGTGATTTGGAAGGAATCGGACATTCCTGCTGCGCACCGCACTGAGCTTGTTGCCTTTCGGTATAGAAGTTTCACCCAGTTTACATAGGCTTCAGGTACACTGTGTAGCCTCAGTGCCAGCCAGATGAGATCATGTGGTACTCTATCGAACGCCTTTTCCAAATCAAGAAAAGATAAGTGAACTGTCTTCCTTTTCTCATGGTGTCGTTCCATCAATAGACGAAGTGCATGGAGAGCGTCTGTTGTTCCGCAGTTTTTAACAAAGCCACACTGGTTAGATGAAACAGTAATGATGTTTCGTAATCTCGCATTAAGAACACGTTCAAATATTTTCATAGTATGGCATAGGAGGCGGATTGGCCTATAAATTGAGCATTCCAGTATATCTCCTTTTCCTTTCCAAATAGGAATTGTGATACTGGTCATCCAGGCCTCTGGGTACTGTGTCTTCCATAATAATTTTGTTGAAGAAGTCAGTAAGCCACACTACACCTTGTTCCTCCAGGAGATTCCATACCTCGGCTGGTATAACATCTGCACCAGGCGCTTTCCCCGACTTAATTTTGTTGATGGCAGTGAATACTTCTTCTGTAGTGATAAAGGGCACAGGGCCATGAATAGGGTCAGCTGTCGGTAGAGGCGGATGAGGGAACTCCGTATTGCATATATCTACAAAATACTCCTTCCAGCGACGTAGTATGTCATGTCTCTTATGTAGGAGGAGCCCATTTCTGTCTTTGATATTGATAACATGACCGAGATCGTGTGTGGCACGCTCGCGAGCGCGGCCAAGTTTGTAGATTCTATTTGTGCTACCAGGCATATCCAGCTCGTCGTAGATGGCTTTGTAATGTGCAGCTTTTGCAGTTGCTATAGCTCGTTTTGCACTGGACTTGAGAGCCCAGTACCTATCTAAATCCTCCGAGCTGCGTGTGTGGTGCCATGTCTTGTAAGCAGCTTTCTTCTCCCTGGTTATCTGCTGCACATCATCATTCCGCCACCAGGTCTGCTTGTCAATAAGGCGTCGATTTGGTTTAGTGACACCTAGAGTGGATGTGGCACATGTCTTGATGGATTCGGACAGTGTGTTCCAGCCATCTACTACGGATGACGTTGTAGAATTTGAAATCGACGATATCAATGTTCTAATAGTCTCCACCATTTAAAACGTTCAATCTTCGTGCTTGGCCTCACAGATACATAATCTATATGGACTGCGGCATCTAGTACAAGTATTCGGTGTTGAGGAGCAACACTGCCATATGGGATCACTTTTGTATCCTTGATCATTGCGAGGTCTCTTCGTCGTGTCATCCAGTAGTCAATTTGGGATGTATGACTTCCACTATAGTAGGTGATAAGGTGTGAATCCCGCTTTCTAAAAAAGGTGTTAGTTACAGACAAATCCCACGCTTCCGCAAATTCTAGGATTCGAATACCATCATTGTTACGGCAACCATAACCATGGCCTCCATGATTTCGTTCAAATCTGTATCTTTCATGACCAACGTGTCTATTTAAGTCTCCACCAATGAAAAGAATTTCGCTTTCATCAACAGCTTGAATGTGTCCCTCGAGATCGTTCCAAAACGTGTCTTTCTCTTCTTCAAGGCAACCAGTCGGTGGAGCATAGCATGACACAACTCGGATTAAACTGGTCCCCAAGGTTATCTGTATTGACATCAGAGCTTCTTTAGCCGACGTCGACGATGCGTCGGTAGCCCTCGTCCATTTTCCACATCGTTCGGGCGAAAACGGTGTGCGTCGCTTAGAGGGGACGCCCTAGCATTTATATCTAAATGAAGAGGAGTCAACTGCATGTTGGATACGACAAAAATACCTCAACCGACGTGTCGCTACGCCTGTCGTCAAGGGCATTTTATACCTACTGCCAGGTATTCGTGAGGCCGCCCCTAACATGGAGAACAGACGCTGCATCTGATATATGCCCCAATTTGTGCATATACCTTTAACTCAATTATCCCGAGCACTAGGATGCCTCTTTCGCCATCTACACTGTACCGAAGAATATCTTCTCCACTGTAGCTGCCGTTGAGGTCTTCACCGTAACCCTGGCAAGGGACCCTTACACGGTACTACCAGCCGGGTCAGCTGGCCCAAGTTTTTTTGTTGAGAGGTGTTACTCCTCTATCACTTACCCTTTGTCCTGACTTGTGACAGGCAGAGCCTGGCTCCCCAAAAATGGGTCCAGGTTGGTATTAACTGTAACAAATCGAAAGCACTCGCTTAGATGTAACACTTGAAGGTAGCACTCAGTTGAACACATTTTAAAACTGTTGAGTTCCAATAGCGGAGACTTATACCACATTTTGATAGGTACCAGACCTATGAACTTGCAACAAATGTATGATGACTTGTATAACCTCCAGAGTTATACTGGATAAATTGATGTTTGCCTGGCAAACATAATAAAAGTCCTGATCAACAGAGCAAAGCGACAAAGTAAAGCTGTTAAACCAAATGTGGTTATTTAGACTAGTGTAGCGAAGCTTTCTGCTACAGCAGAACTTGAAGATACTGAAGTACTTAGATGAAGTTCGACATGTCTGAAGAAGTCCCGGTAAGCAGGTGACTTGGTGCTCGAGCAAGCACTCGAAGAATTCACTTACGACAAGAAGTCGTGGATTGAGGAATGACTTCTTGTCATTTGCTGGATGAGATATGTCGCAGGTGAGGCAAGTTTGCCAATGATGAACCAACGAATGATGTTTGCAGTATTCACTCGAAGAATTCACAAAGTTGCTGGACGAACTTGCTGAAAAATGTTCTCGTCGTTTCTATGGAGACGGCGGCTGTGATGGTCAATCAGGAAAAGTCGACCAATGAGGTTGAAGTAATGGCTGTCAGTATGGCTGAGTCAACACCACCGAGAGAGAAGGCCATGCTATAGGATTTATGACGTCATAGCCTTCCGGCCATCAGCGAACGCTTTACCCAGCTATGAACAAGCTGTGAGGAAACGAAACTGAGTGTTTACTTATAAAAATACGTTCTACAGACGCGAATAAATAAATAACGAAAACATAAATGAAACATGGTCAGAAGTTGATGCGATCGGTACATTACACAAATAAATCGACGTTTTCGATCAGACTCGATACGTATGCATTTCGAACATGCGAGTTTGAACTTGACCGAAGACAATAAATGCGATATATAGAAGTATTCAATCAAAAACTTTGAAAGATATTCAGCCCATTTTAACGTGAAATGTCGACTACAAGAAAAGACACATACACAAATAACCAATTAATCTGTAACAGTTAAAACATAAATTACTATAGGTCCAGGTTTGATTCCCACCTCTGCCGGGAAATGAAATTCTGATTTGAGGTTTGAAACTAAATTCACTCAGCCTCACTGAACTGAGAAGAAGTGGGTTCGATTCTCCTTTCTCCTCCGGGTAAATGCTGGGATTGTTCCTAACAGAAGACCATGGTCACTTCCTTCCCAATTATAGCATCACTACCACTACCACATATAATACACATACAAATTCTACCCGTATCCGAGTACACATGGCTGATGACAGTGATGTCCTAACCCACTCACGAAGCAACAGCAACAACAATTAGACACGGAAAGTTTTCCTCCGTGATAAGAAACCAGGCTGGTAATAATTATAATGCCTATGACAGAAAGGGTTGGTTGATTGGTTCCTCAGTTTAGGGGCTGCGACAACGCGGTCATGTAGCCCCGTGTAACTTGGGTGTGTGTAGAATCTGTCTGCTAACCGGTGCTAATTGTGATGGTTGTATTAGTGCGTGTTATCTGTAATTCAGGTAAGGACTGCCGACGATCAATTTCAAGTAGTTCCTATTTTTGCTACCAAATGCTACCGTCAACGACACCTAGCTATGAACTTGGCTACTAGATGCCACCGCAACCGTCTTATGACGGCGAACGTTGGAACTTAATAGAGCGATAATCAAATCTAACCTACAAATTCAGCTTCACACAATTGCAGTTAGTGAAAGGTTCTTTTGCATGCCATAAGTCTATGACATGGGCCCGCTGGCTTTACTTCCCCTCCAAAGGAAGGCATACTGTGGGATTGTTAACGCTCTTAAAACTCCGACGTCTTCGGCCGGGATTGAACCCGCGATCTTTGGCACAGAAAAGGCTGCCTACTGAAATGGAACAGAGCAGCAGTCTTAAAGAGACATGAGAACATTTACCAAAGAACAAACTTGTTGATTCATGTATAACAGGCACAGTAGACCTATCCTCAACACTTTGATCCTCATGTGCATACACTGAATGGGCATTTCTTATAAGTTCCTCAATTTCTAGCATTGCACCTAACTGTCTTGGTAAATATATGTTATTAAGTTACGTTTCACTTCTGTATTTTATACATACAAGGAGGCACTCAAACCTTCTGTTATCTTAATGCAGCAACGCAAGTGTTCATTCAAGTGTCAATTAAAATAAAATATATAGGATGTACGATTCCTCTTAAATGTAATTCCCCTCAGGATGAAGACACGCACTGTTTAACTTCACCTTCAGTTCCTGAAAGTTGCTAAATAAAACTTCTTCCAGATTCTTCGCCAATGTCTGCATACATTCAGCAAGAGCCTATTATGATAAACTTTCATTTTCAATCCTACACCTCCTATCATCTGGATCTTTTCGGCAGACAATATTGCAGTGCCAGTTAAATACTCTGGACAGTTGTGGAGTGGAACCGAGAAGGGACTGTTCCTAGGAATTTCATTCGGACATGACGAAACAATAATTGTATCACCTTGTATTACATTAGTTACTCTATTTATTCTAAATGTATTCAATCTCAAACCTGATTCACACACCCCTCTTCCCCCGCCCCATAAATAAATGTAATAAATGAGATTAGTGGAATAGAAAAACGGATTAATCAGAACCTGCTACGGCCTAACGACATAACCTGTACGGTAGCACATAATTTAGGTTAGAAAATTATGAATTTTACAACTACCGGTAAATGAATTTTCACGAACAGAGGGGCTAGCCTGACTATCAGTTTACTAATCTTTAATCAGTCTCGGTTTATACATACCTTGGAATCAGTGGCGCCCAAGTCTCTTGAAACAGGTCAGGCAAGCCGTGGACCCCTCCCCCGCACTATAGTTTTTATGATTCTATTAAAAACATATTTTTAAGTTGTTGTTGTTTGAGTCTTCAGTCTTTTGACTGGTTTGATGCAGCTCTCCATGCCTCCCTGTCCTGAGCTAATCGTTTCATCTCTACATAGCTACCACACCCTACATCCGAGGCAATCTGTTTAACATATTCCAACCTTGGTCTACCCCTACAGTTTTTGTCCTCGACCCTTCCTTCCATAACTAAGCTTGCTATTCCTGTGTGTCTTAGTATGTGTCCTACTAACCTATCTCTTCTCTTCATTAGCAGTCGCCAGAAACATCTCTCCTCTCCCACTCGCCTTAATACCTCTTCGTTTGTAACCTTATCTACCCATCTGATCTTCATCATTCTCCTGTAACACCACATTTCAAATGCTTCAATTCTCCTCTTTTCTGCTGCACCAATAGTCCAAGTTTCACTTCCATAGAGCGCCACGCTCCAGACAAAGGCTTTCAAAAATGACTTCCTAATACCTAAATCTATATTCGATGTCAACAGATTCCTTTTTTGTAGAAAGGCTTTCCTTGCCTGAGCCAACCTACTTCTTATATCCTCTTTGCTTCGTCCATCACTGGTTATTCTGCTTCCTAAGTAACAGAAGTCTCCTACTTCCTTCAGCTTTTCACCTGCCAATTTGATCTCCATAGAGGTTTCTGATTCATTTAGGCTGCATTCCAGTATTTTTGTTTTACGTTTATTAATTTTCATCATGAATTCCTTCTGTAAGACGGAATCTATACCATTCAAAAACTCATTCAAATCCTCAGGCTTGTCGGCCAAGATGACTATGTCATCAGCAAATCTCAGAGTTTAAATTATTTCTCCTTGAATCTTCACTCCCACTTTAAATTTTTCTCCAATTTCCTTCATTGCTTGTTCAATGTAAAGATTGAAAAGTATGGGTGATAAGTTGCAGCCTTGCCTTACACCTTTCTGAATACCAGCTTCTCTCTCATGTCCTTCAGCTCAAATGACTGCTGTCTGGTTTCTGTATAGATTGTATATCACCCTCCTATCCCTGTACTTAATTCCAGTAGATTTCAAAATGTCAAACAATTTAGTCCAATCAACGTTATCAAAAGCCTTTTCTAAGTCTACAAATGCCATGAACGTTCTCTTATCTTTCCTTATTCTACCTTCCAAAATCAGCCTAAGACTTAGTACAGCTTCCCTAGTTCCTACATTTCTCCTGAAACCAAACTGGTCTTCACCTAACTCCGTTTCTATCTGGCTTTCAATCCTCTTGTAAATTATTCTAGACAGGATCTTTGAAGCATGAGTAATCAAGCTGATTGTACGGTAATCTTCACATCTGTCAGCTCCCACTTTCTTTGGTATAGGGATGATAACATTCTTCTTGAAATCAGGGGGTACCTCACCTGTCTCATAAATCCTACACACCAAGTGAAATAACCTGATCAGACCTTCATCTCCTATGCAGCGTAGCAACTCAATCGGTATATCATCTATGCCTGGTGCTTTGTTCCTGCCTAAGTCCTCTAATGCTCTGTCAAATTCTGATCTCAATATTAAATCTCCTTTTGCATCCTCATCAATTTCCTCCTCCCTTTCCATTACATGATTCTCAATCTCCTTTCCCTTATACAAGCACTCTATGTAAGCTTTCCATCTCTCAACCTTTTCTTCCCTATCTGTTAGAGGCTTTCCATTTGTGTCCATAATATTACAGCACTTAGTCTTCTTTTCCTCAAAAGTATTCTTAATCCTTCGATAAGCTGTGTCTACTTTTCCTAATTTCAGACAATTTTCAAGTGTAATTGTTTAAATTAACTTCAGAAAAACGTTGTTTTTTACGTTTTTTAAAGTTTTTTTTTAAATCCTGTAAATCGCCACCAAACAAGTTTGTGAATTTTCAACGCATAATAGGGAGAAAAGATGATTTTAACCCTCAACTCCTGCGCAAAATTAATCGTGACTTGCGCATTATACGTTTCTTCTATAGAGCGTCTCTACCTTAAAAGACAGTACGCATTAAATGGAGCGCGCTGATGCTAGATCTGCTGCATATACCAAGTTCTGCAAGGCCGGCCACATGATGTAACATAACTCGTATACAGGCGTCTTTTTATGCAAAACTCGGGAAATTTCCAAAATATTTGTTTGATGTATATAACTGTACCTCATGTCTTGAAGCGAACGACGGTACAATATTTAGATATGATACACCGAAGTTCAGAGCGCGATTTTAATACTCACATTATAATGAAATGAATGAAAATCCACAGCCTGCTTCCAGTCTCCGACCGGGTCAGGAATGGAATGAATGAAGCCCCCATCTAGCGGCGAGGATATGAACTGTGCCGGCTGCCGAGGCCTGACGCACTCCTCTGGGGCAATGATTAAATGAATGACAGATGAAATGATAGTGGAGAGTGTTGCTGGAATGAAATGTTGACAGGGAAAACCGGAGTACCCGGAGAAAAACCTGTCTGCCTCAGTTTTGTCCAGCACAGATCTCACATGGAGTGACCGGGATTTGAACCACGGACCCAGCGGTGAGAGGCCGGCGTGCTGCCGCCTAAGCCACGGAGGCTTGTACTCACATTATAATAATTTATAATTTTCAATTATTCATGAATATGATAATATTATAACATGTTATAATATTAAATTTTCTCGAATATCATAGGTTATAATAAATTATAATATGACATTTAATAATAATAATATATATTGTGGTCCACTTAATTACCCAATTTTGTGTGGTTAAGTGATGGTATGAAGCCGAAATTAAATTATTCATTTCTTGTTTCTTGAATGAGACGTTCAATTTTATATAGGCTAGTCCTTTACTTGCGCCCATACCATTTCGATGGAATAAAGTTCACTGTGGTATGGTGGCAAGCAACGAACAGGGCGCCCGAGAATGTTCTCCGCAGTGGGTACGTGCAGCTGTGAGTGGTTGAGTCATGCGTTTTAGTTGGCTGCACTGCACTGTGTCCTTCAAAGCGGGACTTCCCCGTTTGAGCTGTCGGTGTGTATCGCGATAAGCGCGCAGCCTGCATGTCTTCAGAGTGTATTAGTCAGCGAGCGTTCAGATAGATTATTATTGGAAGAGTGCAACATTATACAGGCGGTAATGTTTACTACTGAAGAGAGTTTTTTGGTGGAATACGTTTTTCGCGAAGGCGATCGGTTTACAGAAAATGTAAAATTAAGATTTCAGGCGCGGTTTCCTAATTCAAAGTGTCCAAATCGTGATACCGTCCGGGATTTGGTAAGTAAATTTCGTATGACTGGCTCAGTGCACGATGTACCGGGAACAGGCAGGCCTACGCTTTTAACAGACGAAAAAATTGATGAAATCTCCGATATAATGCTGCGTAGTCCAAGTAAATCAACACGAAAATTAGCTCAACAAACAGGAATCTCTAAGTCGACAGCACATAAAGCTGTAAGAGACAAGCTTCAGTTGTTCCCTTATAGTGGGCGAAGTATGGAAGATAGACATATGCTCTCGCGGACTTTTTTGTAGAACTTTCATGCTGAACAATTTTTACACTCATAGTATTTAGATATTTTAACGGTAAGTGCTCGGACGCCAGGTATTTTTATCGACTTTTGCACTAAAATCGTTACTGCTCGGCTTCCTTTGATCATAAATAAATTATTTTCTACAGAAATCATACTCGATATATCCTTTACAGAATGGTGAAAACCGCATCAAAATCCATCCAGTGGTTCTCGAGTTTACCCGTAACATCCAAGAATCTGGGACTTTGTTTTATACTAAGTAGAGATAGAGATGATGCAAGCGGCAGCCGTGCTACCAACGTAACTGCTGTAGCTAGCTCTCGCAGACGCATGTAGGCACTGCGGAGAACATTCCCGGACTCACTGTATTTCTCTGCTGTGATAGCCTACATTGTCTATTACTAGGCTAGATCCTTCGGGAACATTGGGCAACAATTGCTCGGCGAACCACTTTACATACACTTCACCTGTCATTTCGTCGTGGGTGTCTTCCGTGTTCTTTTAGCACAGAAACGTTAACTCTGCACCATTAACGAACCCTTGTTCATTCCCGGGACGAACAAAGGCAAACTACGGAAACCACTTCGAGGATGGCTGAGGTAGGAATCGAACCCGCCTCTTCTCAGTTTTGTCTCATGAAGTTGAGTACACCCAGTTCCAGCCCTCAGACCAGAATTAAATTTCTTGGCAGAGCCGGGATTCAAACCCGGGCCTCCACGGTGACAACACAGTGACAGCCAAGAATGCTAGCCACTACTCAACGAGCGGACAATTTATAAAGAACACAAGCTCCACTTTATTTCACAGTTTAACTTCACACTATCACCTACCCTCCTTCAAACGCAGTCGGGGAGATACCCTACGGGCCACATTAGTAAACAAACTTTCGGTGTGTTAGCGCTGGGCGGGAGGAGTACGCAAAGTGCTATAACTTACGAATGCTATCTGATATCGAGCTCTGGTTTGTTTTAAAAACTATTTGAGACATTAATGAACATTTCTTCTCGCTTAGTCACCAACGTAAAGTCAACAGCAAAATGTTTCTCGCTACGTAACTTTTCTTTGACACCATCCCAGATTTTTCAAGTAACATTTAAGAAAAAAAAACTTTTTTATTATGAAAATAAATACTGCCCTGAGAAATAGGGTATCTTCTACAGGCAATCTAAAAATAAATTCTTGATCTGTTGCGATCCTTAGTTCATTATCTATGGCGTGATAAGTTTTATACCTTCAAAAATATAGATTCGCGCTAAAATATCGTTATTGTGAAAATTGGGCCATGTGTTAATTATTTATGGCTTTTATTTTTACATCATCACAAAGAGCGGAAAATTCTCTATAAGACCACGCAAACATTTTCTTAGATTTATCACTTTCAATTATTGGGAAATGGCAACATCGCCGGCGTAGAAGAGGACAAAGCTAATTGCAGGACATAGGAGTGGGAGTGAGAGGCAAATACTACATTTAATTCCATAATGTCTCTTTTGAGGTAGAGACGCACTATAGACAGTTGTGCGATCGACATGAAAACATACCGTAACAATTTTGAGAAGTAAACATTGAGTAGGATTTCGACATAAAAATTAAACCATGAGTTTTGAAATCGAGGTGTTTTATTCCAGGCAAAAATCAAGCTCAAGCTGCAATACAAAACCTTAATGAATAAGCTTCGAACACAAAAAATCAAGTAAAAATGTAGACTTTCACGACCGGCGTTGAAATAGGAATCTCTGTTTCGCGGGCTTATAGGTCGTGTTCCAAGGACATTTTGTCGTCCTGACGTTTCGCTGAATACTGCGTTCAGCATGTTCACAGGTTACATAAAAATCAAGCTACAATACTAGAAATACAATCAATAAAACACATTCATAAATGAGCTTCGAAATCAAGTTGAGATAATAATCAAGCAATACAATCAGCTGCTATAACAAAAGGCTTTTTGCAAGCAGAGAGCTCTTGGATGCGAATATGTAAATGACTTTTTCAAAATCAATATCAAATTCGCTTGCAATGATAAGTAAAACCTCCAGACGATTACCACCAATGGTGGAGCGCAAGTTTGTTTTTACGCGTTTAAGCTTCGAAAAGGAGACTTCATTCGAAACGCTCGCTACTGGGAGAGTGACAGCAATCTTCAAGATAAAATTCAAATTTGGGAAGACACTTTTAAGTTTAGCTAAGCAAAATGCTCTGAAAATCTCAAGAAGGCTGCCAACATTACGCGGTTCATCTTTTTCCTTGCTATTTTCATCTTCCCCATTCGCTTGTGCTTCGTTTTCCACTTCCTCCTCTTCCTCACTGTTACACACAGAATCGTCTACATGTTCATGAAGATCTATCTACGGTACCGTTATGATGTCGCCGTCTGTTGCATCATCAAAAGGAACTATCGGTCTCTGTTCATCCCCTAAACCGCCTTGATCTCTTCATCCTCGCTATCACCGTCCAAATCTGATTCCGATTGCACGGGTTCGGATGATACAGGCTCATCGTGAAGTCTCTCGGGTAGAGGGATTGATTTTAGAATACCCTCTAATCAACGTGAAAATGCTATGTATTCACTCCTCGCCTCTTCATCATCAGAACGCTCTATCAAAGTTCCAACGTTCACCACTAGGTATCATTGATATCTGGTGGCGAAAGTTGGAACTACTTGAAATTGAACGGAACTTGTTGCTCACCCTTTAGGGTGTCCGCTGGAAGCAGCTACAGACTCAGGCGAGCCGAACATGTCCTCGGACACTCCCGGCACTAAAAGCCATACGATAAATAAATAAATAAATAAATAAATAAATAAATAATAATCAAAGAATTTGCCATAAACTGATTTGAAACAAGCAAAGGCATCCACAGGCAAAATTTCACTATTTTCTCGAAGTTGAGTTAAGCGGGCTTTAGACAACAAAGCCATGTCTTTCAGGAGTCTGAGAACATTTTTTTCATTATTGGTCTCACCCATGAAACGTTCTTTCATTTGACTCACGACAACATCCACAGATTCAAGTAAAGTGTGAACCCTAAAGATTTCTCGAGGGTCAGCAATAGGCTCATCGTTTGCTAACTCACCTGGCATTTTCTTTTTCTTTCTCAGACGACTAGTTTGGTGAAAAGGGTTTCTTGGGCTAGGTCCCCTTTACGGGTTTGACAGCCAGCTCTAAACGCAACCTTTGTGCGGTATAACTCCCATTAGGTTAAATCGCACGCTTTTTCGTACATGTTTTAGAGGTCTGGCACTCAAAAATTAATATGTGCGTGCTGTCAGGGGAAGGGCCACCTAAGTGTGCGACCGCTCGAGAGCCTGTCCGGTCTGGCCACACCGACAGGTGGGTGCGGCATGTACCCTGCAGTAGTATCCGCCTGACAACGCAGGTCCCCGCACAGCTGCATGCCTGTGCTGGAAAACTCTCTAGTATATGCCAAGGGGCACATGCCTGTATGGCATGTCAAACATCGGACTCCCGGGCAATACCTACCAAGCTAGGCGGGCCTTGCCTTGGCTGGGTAGCGCTTACAGAGACAGCCCGTGATTGGAGTCGGTGGCATTCAGGGAAGATGAAATGGCCATGGGAAAGAAAAGGAACATCTCCCAATAGGGTGGTCCGCCACCCCCCAAGTCTTTAACTTTTGATTCCCTACGGGGATCAACCCCCTGGGAACAATCTGTTCGTGAGAATCTGGGTGCTAACACTCCCAAGTTTCTGGTTGCAACCAGAACGGATGGGGGTGATTTCAAGATGGTAAAGTCTATTTTGTTTTCTCGCCACATAGAAGGGGTCTATGGTGAGCTTGAGAAAGTACAAAAGATGAGGAACGGTAGCTTGTTGCTCAAGACTAGGACTGGTGAGCAGGTTGAACAACTTTTGCAGTGTGACCACTTTGGCGATATCCCCGTCAAAGTGGAAAAGCACAAGACTCTGAATCTGGTCCGGGGAGTTATTTTCCACCGGGACCTGATTCTGAACACTGACGATGAGCTCAAGGAAGATATGCAGCACCGTCACGTGACTGATGTCCGGCGCATTACGCGCAAGGACAATGGTCAAATCGTGGACACTGGTGCTTTCATCATTTCCTTTGAGCTTTCGGTGCTCCCGGAGAAAGTCAAGGTAACAAGTTACCGTTGTGACGTACGGCCTTACATCCCTCCACCAATGAGGTGTTATAAATGCCAGAAGTTCGGGCACATGTTATCCCGATGCTCGAGCCCTGAAATCTGCTGAACATGCGGTAAGGTACCACACGAAGCGGAAGAGTGCACAACACCAAATCAGTGCACTAATTGCCCTGGATTTCACTCTCCTCGGGACAGGAACTGCCCTGTCTTTCAGAGTGAGAAGAAAATCCAGGAGATCAAAACCCTGGATTGTCTCACCTACCAGGAGGCCCGCAAGAAGTACCATACCACGATTTCTCCTTCTCCAACGATTGATTATAGCGTTCTAATCCCAAATTTGGTACCGGCTACATCATCTTTTGTCTCAGCTGTGAAACCTTCAAATAAACCACTACCATCTACATCTACCCGAGAATCGAACAAGAGCCCGAAGGTGCCTTCACCCTCACCTTCGGCCACAAAGAAGGCTGTGCGAGTGAAGGCTGCTTCGCCCGCACAGCAGGGGAGGAAGTTGAAGACTTACTCCCCTCTCAAACGGTCGGCGAAAGCCACGCCGAAGCCGGCGGCATCGTCGACCAGGGTCAGGAGATCGTCTCCTGACCCGTCTAAATAACTTAAAGAGGCGGGGAAGAAGGGAGCCCGCACTACGTGTTCCCTTACTCCTCCAAAAAAGGGGAAGCCGTCCTCCCCACCAGCTGCGGATGCTTCTGCACCTGGGGACGTTTTGGTCCCCAGATCTGCGCGCTCCCCACGGAGAACCCCGCCACCCAACTGCGTCTAGGAAATCTTCCGCTGAGTCGATCCACTCCATGACCTCGCCTGAGGACATGGAGATTATAATCGACGTAGTGGGTGATGATCCACCAGAGGTTAAGTTGTAGCTTGCTGCTCCAACTTACTCCCTAGTTTACAAGTTCACACCATGGCACTGTTACAGTGGAATTGTAACAGTTATGACAGGCATTTGACTGAGCTCCGTCAGCCCATTGCACAATACGCAGCGAATATAGTCTGCCTACAGGAAACTAATCTCCGGCCTGATCATGAGACTGTTCTGAGAGGTTTCAGACTATATTTGTACCTCCGTTCGCTCTGACTGCTATAGTGAGGAGTTTTCACTCGTCACTCCTCTGGAAGCTAATGCAGTTCGCGTGTCATTGTCTGTTATGACAACAGTTTGTAACGTGTACCTTCCACCGAACCAGCCGCTTGATATTAATCACGTCTTTGATCTTGTTGATCAACTTCCAGTCCCTTTCTTTATCGCCCCCAGGGACTCACATCTAGTGGGACGTGGGTCGGTGACCACGGGACCCCAGCTGAGTCCGGCATTGCTTCTACATACTTGCGCCGGGCTCCTCTCTGTCTTCTTTCCTGTCGACCTCACTTGGTCAACTCTTGTTCTCTTCCAACCCCAACGGTATTTGGGTATCCGAGGCCTAGGGAGTCTCTTCCTTTCCCACCTTAATTGGCCCTTGTCTCATCTTTTCTGATATCCTCCTTCTGCGAGGTGTCAGCCTTCTTTTTCTTTTCATGTTCTCTCCTGCCTTCTGCTCAAGGCCCTCGAGGAGGCAGGGTGTATGTAGCCCCACCACTTCTGGTTCACCCTGGTTATTGCTACACCCTCAGGGGCTCACGGCTGGTGACTTCGGGAGTTGGCGACCTCGAGGGATTCCTGAGCTGGGTCCGGTTTACCCTCTTTTGTCCCTTACCTGTGGGGTCGACCCTCTCCTCTTTCACTTTCCTATCTGCCTTTCATGGCTCTCCTTCCTTCCAAGTCCCTCAATCCGCATTCTTCGAGGGTTGAGGGCATTTATTTTCCTCCTGTGCTTTATTTGCCTTATTCTCCTTCTGTTTTCCATTTCTTCTTCTAGTCTATAAGTTAGTAGTTAGTTTTTAGTTATAGTTTGCATTTCATTTTCATCTTCACGATCACCCAAACCATTAGGGGCCGATAATTTAGATATTAGGCCCCTTAAAACTACAACTATCATCATCATCATCATCCTTTCCTTATCGTGGGTGATTTCAACTCGCATCATCCCAAATGGGGATCACCATCTTCCTGCCCCAGAGGAAGGGACGTGGAGGGCTTAATTCAAGGGTTGGATTTATCTCTATTAAATACAGGGGAAGCTACACATTTTAGCTTAGCGCACGACACGTACTCGCACATTGACTCGAGTGTGTGTAACTGCGCTCTGGTCCCCCTATTTGGTTGGTATGTACACGACGACCTCTGTGACAGTGACCATTTCCCGATTGTTCTTACACTTCTGAACCAGAATCCCGTGGAGTTTCCCAGTCGTTGGGTACTTAAGCGGGCAAATTGGCCCTCGTTTCAAGAACGAGCTGTGTTCATTGATCTTGGCTGCCGGAGCGTCAATGACGACGTACAGCACGTCACTGATGTGCTTCTTGCTGCCACCGGAGTCCATTCACTCCTTTTCTGGGACTCCTCGTCGCAAACTCGTCCCCTGGTGGACTGAGGATATTGCAGTGGCCATAAGAGACCGTCGTCGCGCTCATAAGCATTATTGGCGACGCCCAATAATGACCAATTTGGTGGCGTTTAAGAAATTTCGTGCCAAGGCACGGTTTCTTATCCACCAGAGTAAGAAACAATCCTGGGAACGGTATGTGTCGTCTATCACGGCACATACCCCCTCCTCTCAAGTGTGGACTAAACTACGATGCATTTCGGGAATTCAGACATCTTCTACTGTACCGGGAATTTCCATTGATAATTAATTGGTTACAGATCCTTATCGCGTTGCAAACCATCTCGCCCCATATTTTGCCGATATATCCGGTTCGGATAACTATGTTCCCGATTTCGTTGCTTTAAAGCGCGAGGCAGAACGCTTCCAGCTCTGTTTTGCCTCCAGCGCTTCGGAGGAGTACAACGTGCCCTTTACGGAGTGGGAACTCCACGGAGCGCTGGCGCTCTGCAAGGACACATCTCCCGAGCTGGATAATTTTCACAACCAGGTGCTTAAACACCTTAATGATGAGAGCATCAGTTACTTGCTCAGGGTGTTTAATCGTATCTGGTTGGAAGGTGTGTTTCCAGCGCAATGGCAGGAAGGTATAATTATACCTATCCTGAACCCCGATAAGGATCCCAATTTAACAGGGAGTTACAGACCTATTTGTCTCTCAAATGGTCTGTGCAAGCTCTTTGAGAGGATGGTCAATCGGCGACTGGTGTGGGTCCTGGAGAAACGAGGCCTCCTGTCTGAATACCAGTGTGGTTTCAGGGCGTCTCGGAGTACCAATGACCATTTGGTACGCCTGGAGTCCGCCATACAGGATGCTTTTCTCCGGAGACAGCACCTAGTCACTGTTTTCTTTGACCTCGAGAAGGCCTACGACACCACTTGGCGTTACGGCATCCTCTCTACCCTGCATCAATGGAAATTCCGAGGTAACTTACCGGTCTTTATTGAGAATTTTCTGTCGATTCGGCTATTCCGTGTCGGAATAGGGGGGGGGACATATTCGCAATATCATGTACTGGAAAATGGAGTCCCACAGGGATCGGTGCTTAGCGTAACTTTATTTGCGATTGCCATAAACGGTATAGTAGCTGCTGCTGGTCCAGCGGTGTTACCGTCGCTATATGTAGACGATTTCGCTCTACATTATAGTGCACAAAATATGGCAGTCGCTGAACGACAGCTCCCACAAGCTATTCGGAGAGTGGAACGCTTGACACTAGAGCATGGCTTTCGGTTCTCTACCGCTAAAACCTCGGTTGTCCATTTCTGCCGAAAGCGCACTCTCCATCCTGATCCTGAGCTTTCTCTGGGAAATGTAGCTTTGCCTGTTGTTGCTACGTACCGGTTCCTTGGCCTCCTTTTCGACCGGAGGTTAACGTGGGAACCACAAGTGCGGTGTTTGAAAACTGCCTGTGCTAGGAAGCTCAATATGTTGCGGTTTCTTAGCGGCACATCGTGGGGGGCGGACCGCATGGTGGTCCTACGTTTTTATAAGTCTCTTATTCTATCTAGGTTAGATTATGGCAGTGTAGCATATGGTTCGGCAGGTAGGTCGGTGCTTGTTAAACTGGACAGCGTCCACCACGCCTTTCGGACGAGCCCAGTCGTCAGCTTGCTCGCTGAGGCTGGTGTACCTCCTTTACACCTGCGGCGCCAACAGGTACTGCTAACCTATGCTGTGACTATTCGACAGATTCCACTTCAACCTAGCTATCCATGTTTGTTTACCAATCTGAATCGCCGGCTGTATTATGCGCTTGCCCGAGCCACTCGGCCGGCGGGGATTCGCTTGAATGACTCATACCGGCAGTTCCGATTTCCTTCTGTCTCCTGTATCGTCCGAGTACCTACCAAGGCCCCTCCGTGGATGGTCTCTCGCCCTGATATAATCCTGGATCTGTACACCGGCCCCAAGTCGGACACGGACTCCTCCGTCCACCGGAGGCTGTTCCAGTCCGTGGTAAGCCGGTATCCAGGATCAGGGCTTCTATTCACGGACTGTTCGAGGGTAAACGAGAAAGTTGTCTGTGCATTTGTGTTTGAGGATCGTCGGTTTCTCTTTCCACTTCGCACAGCGTGTAACGTGTACACAGCGGAGCTCTATGCCATCTTTGAGGCTCTGCGGTACACGTTATCAGACGATCACCAGCACTTTCTTGTGTGTACTGACTCTCTTATTGCGCTGCAAGTGATCGAGGTGTGTTTCCAGAGGCACCCGCTTGTCCAGCGTGTGAACGACCTGCTCGTCAGTGCGTGTAACGCTGCAACCGGGGTGACCTTTGTGTGCTTTCCTAGCCACATGGGTATTGCGGGAAACGAACTTGCTGATCAGGCGGCGCGGGAGGCAGTCACACTGCCCTCGCTACCGTATAAGGTGCCTGCTAGTGATGTGCGCTCTCAGTTGCGACATTCGATCCTGTCGCATTGGTAGGAAGCGTGGCGTGCCACACCTCCACCCAACAAACCGAGAGGCATCAAGGAGACAACGAAGGTGTGGAAATCTTCCTTCCGATCCCTCCGGAAGGAAGCTGTGGTACTCTGTTGACTCCGGATCGGCCATAGGATTGCTACGCACTCCCACTTGCTAAAGAGAGAAGACCCCCCTGTGTGTACATGCGGCGCCCACCTAACCGATTCTCTTGGAGTGTGTGGATCTGGCCGATCTGCGAAGGACTCTTAAATAGTACGGTGGCTTAACGCCATATATTCAACCAATTGTGCATATCGAGCTAAAAGCGATTTTATTTTTTAGTTACGTTAAGGGGTCCATAAAGAACGTTTTCAGCCACGGAGGCATTCTGTACAGCCCCTAGTTAATTTTTGACAGCCCTCCAAACATGTGATGGGACACGTACCCTTATGTTATGGGTTAAACATTCCTAATTATTTCTTAATGGGCAAAATTTATAAAATTAGTAAATTTCCGATGTTTTGGAGGGCAAGGAATTCATTTTTGGGGTCTTTTTTCTTGTCGGGGGCAGGGGGGCATCTCTACAGGGGAAGGGGTTCCAAAACCCGTAAAACTTGGTTGATGCATATCATTTTCAAGATATTTTGGGGCGTAGAATTCATTTCTGGTTTAGTTTTTGTTCTAGGGGGGAAGGTATGTGGGCAGTGAATCGTTGGGGGCGGAACTACGGGGGCGGTGCACACAATGATAGCGAACTGGTGCTTATAACGATTCATTTCCTAGGTTTTCGGGGGTGTAAAATTTATTTCTGGGGTAGTTTGTGTTCTAGGAGGTACGGTAGGGGGCTGTCAATATTGGGGCGGTGCTACAGGGGGCGGGGGGTCAAAAACCGTAAAAAGTGGTTGATGCATATCATTTTTAAGGTATTTTGGGGGGCAGATTTCATTTATGGGTTTGGTTTTGTTGTAGGAGGTATGGAGTGGGGCCAGTGAATCCCCCGGGGCGGAACTACGGGGGCGGTGCAGACAATGACAGCAAACATCTGCTTATAACGACTCATTTCCAAAGTTTTTAGGGGTGTAGAATTCATTTCCGAGGTCATTTTTTTATTTAGGTGATCAAGAGTGGTGGTTTAAAGGATGCTGATGCAAAAATATTAGGCTTGACAGTAGTGTTGTTAAGTATTATTTATTCATAAGATAACTTGTTTAATCAAAATACCACGCAGTAAAATCAAAATTTCTGACGATAACTTCTTCTTCGAAAATACTATGTACACAAATCGAAGTTACTCGTAATGTACAATTTTCTGTACTTCTGCTGGAGTGAGGGGTTGAGACATGGTTTTGAAAACTTTGTCGGCTTCTGGAAAAGCTTTCCAGGCTGCCCAGGAACATCGCTTTCCCTTGCTCCTGAGGGACGACCTCGTATCGCAACCTGTGAAGGCGAGAAACGCCAGCAGCCCAGCACACTTCACCGATCCTATGTGATCGCAATAGCACGGATGTCCAGAAATCGTGCCTAATCCAACGCACAGCTGTTCACATCCATGGAGATTATCCACCAAGGCAGTAGCCAACACGACGACATCAGTGTCTACTGTCCTGATCAAGATTCTACTGAATTCTTGTCTTGCGCCGTCTGCGGCATGTAGAAGCATTCTGCCGTCAGCTTCTTCGTGATTGCAAGGCATCAATCCTGATAAATCGCTTTGGACATTGCAAAGAACATTTTCTTAAAGCGTGACGACAACTTTTCGGGAAAACGCTGTCATGCTGATGTAATTAGCAAGATACGCGAACAACTCTTGTTTATTCGCATCGCATCTCAAAAAGTCTGACTATTTTTTGAAACTTGTTTTGTTGGCTCCATTTTTTGGCCAACACCCTGTCCTCTTTTCATTCATAAAGCAGACTTCTATGATGTACTGACGCATTCGTCGAACACTACATCCATCCTTCGCGCTTTCGAATACGCTTGACTGTTGATGTAAGAAAGGAACTTCCTCCCATAATCGGCGAAGGTGCTTCCAGGATTTTGAAGGATGCAATTGACTGCGGCGGCACCATTAATCACCACCATGTCGAAGTCGAGGCACTGCAGCGCTGGATTTTCTTCGTCAGGTACCAAGCATGGCAAGAGGTCTACTTTCTTTCCAAATCAAAGTTGACCATTTTCAGAGAGTGCTGAAGGATAAGTGTGATTTTCGCGGTTGAAAAAGACTTCTAGATTGCCCTGACGAGTCTGAGATGCTATGCACAGTCTTGAAAATAGGCTACGATCTTCTTTAACAGAGACAAGCTGTCGTTCCTTCGAAGATGAAGTCCTTGCGAGAATCCTGCAGTACAACTCGGTGCGGTTGTGCAAAAGTAGGTCATCCTTGCACTTCCCTTTGCAAATGTCGTGGTTGCAAGACGTGACGTATCGGTAAGGTTCTTAATTATTACTGAAACCTTCTCTTGTTCTTTCAAGAAATACGAAATTTTGTCAACTTCTCTTCTTTTCAGGGCACCAGTAACTTCGATTTGTGTACATAGTATTTTCGAAGATGAAGTTATCGTCAGAAATTTTGATTTTACTGTATGGTATTTTGATTAAACAAGTTATCCAAATAATAAATAATAATTAGAAAACACCTCTGTCAAGCCTAATATTTTTGCAACAGCATCCTTTAAACCACCGCTCTCGATCACCTAAATACACAATGACCTCGGAAATGAATTCTACACCCCTAAAAACTTTGGAAATGAGTCTTTATAAGCAGATCTTTTCTGTCATTGTCTGCACCGCCCCCGTAGTTCCGCCCCGGGGGATTCACTGGCCCCACCCCATACCTTCTATAACAAAACCAAACCCAAAAATGAATTCTGCGCCCCAAAATACCTTGAAAATGATATGCATTAACCAAGTTTTACGGTTTTTGACACCCCGCCCCCTGTAGCACCGCCCCCAATATTGACAGCCGCCAACCCTAACCCCTAGAACTAAAACTACCCCAGAAATGAATTCTACGCCCCCGAAAACCTTGGAAATAAATCGTTATAAGCACCAGTTTTCTATCATTGTGGGCAACGCCCCCCCCCCCACGATTCACTGTCCCATCCCCTTACCCCCTATAACAAAAACTAAACCAGAAATGAATTCTACGCCCCAAAATACCTTAAAAATGATATGCATCAACCTAGTTTTACGGGGTTCCCCCCCCCCGTCCCCTGTAGCACCACCCCTTGCACCAACAAGGAAAATTACCCCAAAAAGGAATTCCTTGCCCTCCAAAACATCGGAAATTTACTAATTTTATAAATTTTGCCCATAAAGAAATAATTAGGAATTTTTAACCCATAACATAAGGGTACGTGCCCCATCACATGTTTGGAGGGCTGTCAAAAATTAACTAGGGGCTGTACAGAATGCCTCCGTGGCTGAAAACGTTCCTTATGGACACCTTAACGTAACTAAAAAATAAAATCGCTTTTACCTCGATTTGCACAATATTCCCTTAATCCACCGGACTATAAACTGCCTAATACCCTCTCCCTTATTCTCCGTGATGATGGGCCGTCAGCAGACCTCGTCATTCGGTTCATGAGGGAGAGTGGTTACTTTTTTAAGTTTTCATGTACCGTAAGTTAAGACTTTCAATTCAGGTTAAGTCTGTTTTATGTTTTTTTATTGCGTTCATCTATTTTATTGTTCACTCTGCCTTATTTGTTTTTTACCATCCCCCTTTTACTATTTTTATTCAAATAAGGCATGATTGTTGGGGCTCACTGTCTATTTTATATAAACCATTTTCGTTTCATCCATTGGCAGTGAGCTTTTTTTATCTTCATCCTTTCATTTCACACCATTTCATTTCATTAGGGGCCGATAACCTCGATGTTAGGCCCCTTAAAATGACAATTATCATCATCATCATCATCTCTGTTAACATAGGATCCGTCTTGCATTTTTCTGGAATACCGTACTGAATGGAACTTGCGCCCTTTTGAATCCTTAGGAAACTCTCCGCCGCACATTTCTTTTTCTGTTGGTTGACAAGCACCTAGGTTTAGAACTTGATCGAGCATTTCGGGAGTAAAACGCTTTATTTTTGCCAGCCTAGCAGGATCTTTGTCGTCAAAAGTCAGTAGAGAACTCGATTCTTTTTCCAACAGGCAAGCTTCTTTGTCTATACCGGTATCAAGATGAGTTAATTCTAGTACCGCTGTTTAATTCTCATAGAGAACACACCCCATTTTAAGGCACCGGCCTAAGCATAAGGTACACGCCACTGGTCAAAGCAAAGTAGTTTTCTTCTCTAATTTTCCTCCCTTTCTGTTTAGGAACTTGCGTACAACTTTCGTGTTTTCGCTAATTGTTCGGACGTGTACAACTTAGGTACACCCCACGACCCCACATAGTAAGTAGTTTTATTGCGTTTCTCTTCCTCTTCTCTTTTTTTCTCTTTTCCCTCCTCTTTTTTCCTTCTCCCTTTCTTTTGTCTTCCATTTTTGGGACCCCTCCCCGTTTTATAGACCCACCCCAAATCAGGTCGGGCATTCGCCTGACCTGACATACCTGACCTGCTTGGAATGTTTTGTAGGAATATATTGCAGTGAATAGCTGGTACCAATTTCGAATTATTCCCTTCATAATTAAGAAAAGGTCCATTGGTTTAATTGCCTTAACAATTTGGCACACTGCATTTATTAGGCATAACGTAACACTGCACTGATAACCATAAAGTATAAGCGAATAGGAATTCCGAGAAAATCAGTACCGGAACCGTAAACACTAAACCCATAACGTGGAAACTACACCATAAACACGAATATTATTCCTGTGTCTCCATGGCCACACAGCCGTTGGGCAGTGACGTCACTCGCTTATTCAAACCGTATTGCATGGCCTTCTCTCTAGGTGGTGTTGGCTGAGTCTTGCGTGATGAGTAGTATGTGTTCTATTACTAGAACAGTACTTAGAGAAAAGATCTTACAATCGAGCATATGTGAACAGATAATATGTAAGTAACAAATATAATATTCACTTTAAAAAGGGAGAACAAATAAATTATGAGAGAGAGATTACAAGCACGTGGCAATTTTTAGGTTATGAAAAAAAAAAAAGTCATCTCGAGTTTCTCGAATTTTATCTCGTAAAATTAGAAACATTACATTACTAATTACAGGCTTTGTAGCCTTTCGCAAATGCGAACAGGTGTGTATGTGTATTATTTATTTATTTACCCTGTTTGCGCCCACATTGGAGCACCAAAAATCTAACCTTCTATACAAAGTCTTCAAATACTAAGTTCAGTTCTTAATACTTGATAATTTTTTTCTTTCCCAATACATCTTCATTCTGGAAGATCTTGCAGCCCGTTCTTCTGCAGATATAACATATTAGCAGAAGTACCCATTCTTCGAACGGTCTTCGGTATTAATAACCAGACGTAATCAATTGAGCTACCGTACTGTTGCAATGGTTAGAGACTTGGAACCTGTTAGTCGACAAAGAAAAATGATTAGTTAAAATATGCTCTGAAACTAAATTTACCTAACGTGTACTTCCTAACGTGAAAAAATAATTGAAAACCTCATAGACGAAACGCAATACACGTCAAATAAAACTGACCTTCACTGTTGTGTCAAGTCCCCATCCAGAGGAAGACCCCTTTAATAAATTATAAAAGGCTTGTGGTGCATGAAAATTCAGGTTTTTTAGACTCCAATGGCCCAAATTCCTAAAAGTAAAAAAACAAACTACCGTATTTCAATTCAGGATATTTGAAAATAATGTTTCTGTTTGGAGATATAATAGACCTTCTGTACGACATAACGCACATTTAAGTCGTGTGAAAAAAATCTAGGATACCCCTTGACCCCCTTAAGCGCATTGATGAATTTTACAGTTTTAGTTGATTCCGTAATAACCTTATAGCCATTTGCAAACATTCACGGAAATTTAATAAATGGAGTGGCTTTACTTCTTGCAGAAATAGATGGAAAGTTGGATGTCACCTTTTCAGATATTGTTGTCATGGTTACTGGCTTGCATTCCTTCATTTGTTTATTAAATGCAATTAGTTTTCTGGAAATATCTCAGAAACTGTTGGTTTTAGAGCCTTAAAATGTACTTTTTGGGGACCCTTTACTGCTATTTAGGGGCACCGAGTTTTGTTTCTGACACCAAGGGGCTGAAAATAAGCTTTGTCTCGTCGTTGTAGGCCGTAGTATAATAATAATTATAATAATAATAATAATATAACAATATAGGGATATAATAGACATTCCGTACCACACCCGCTCGTGTAAATCGCGTGAAAAAAATCTAGAGTACCCCTTGACCCCCTTAAGCGCATTATATGACATTGATGAATTTTACAGCTTAATTTGGTTCCGTTATAACCTTATAGCCGTTTGCAAGCTATCTCAGTAATGTAATAAATGGAATTGTATTGCGTCTTACAGCAATAGATGGACCTGTGAGATTCCGTTGCCATGGTAACCGGCTTGCATTCTTTTGTTATTGTATTAAATGAAATTAGTTTTCTGGAAATATCTCAAAAACTGTTGGTTTAAGGGCCTTAAACTGTGTTTTTCAGGGTCCCTTTAGGGCCCCCGAGTTTTGTTTCTCACTTTGAGGGGCTGAAAATGAGCTTTGTCTCGCCCTTCTACGCCTATTTCAGCAAGTATTTTAAGGGGAGCAGGCCCCCTTTTATGAAAGGTACAGAGAAGAGTTACATCAATGATTAGTGTCGTGCCTCTGAAGGATATCTGTACCAAATTTTACGTTGATCCACCTAGCCGCTCTCGACTTATAAGGGAACAACTTTGTCCACAGACAGACAAAAAAAAAAATGTTTTCACGCGCATCCGTCATAATACAGTCTGAAACGCGTAAATAACGCAAATTTCCGTAGAAATTCAGAAAAAACAGACAAACTTTCATTTATATATATATATATATATAGAGAGAGAGAGATTGCTTACGCTGTGAAATTTTGAATGTTAGTCGAGTGTATTTGTTATACAGAAGCCGTTTCTCTTCTCTATGTTCAATTTGATCTTGGTAATTTTCAATTTGTCTAAATCCATTTGTATTTCTTTAAACCATGTGATTTTTGTTTTACTTTTCCAAAAGGAGTCAAAAAGTTGTTTCAGGAGTCTAGAATTTGGGAAGCGAGATGTGTGTCCAAAAAACGCAATCCTTCGTTTTCGTATAGGGTCAATGACAGATTCATTTTCCTTGTAAAGTATTGAATTGGGTAAACGTCTCCACTGGCCCTCAACCTGGTGTTTTTTTTATTGATTATTGTCCGAAGAATCCGTCTATCAACCTTCTGTAGTTTGTCAGTTGTTGATCGGGTGTTTAGTTTAAATAAAGTTTCACTTGCATATGTTGCTTCTGGCTTAACGACGGAGAAATAATGTCGAAATTTAGCATTAATCGAAAGAGACCGCTTCTTATATGTTGACCAGGTGTTCGTCACAATTTTAGAGTTCTACTATCTATTGATGCTCTTTCATTGGCATTCCAAGTGATGATCTCGCCAAGATATTTAAATTTTTCCACTATCTTTATTTTCTGGGCATTATGCAGTACAATATGTGATGTGTCAACTTGAAAAGATGGCATCATTTCTGTTTTCTCAAGATAAATTTTCAATCCAAACTTTGCTATTAATCGTTCCAATTCCTCTACCTGAAATTTAGTTTCGTCGATACTAGTTGCTAATAATGCTAGATATCTGCAAAGGCAAGACAATTTAGTCGAATATTTTTTCCAATCTTAACATTCGGTGGACAAACCTTATTCCATTGACGCATAATTTTTCCCAGCACAAAAATTAAACAATGGAGATAATCCATCTCCCTACCGAAGAGCAGTATGTATTTCAAATGACTCAGAGGCTTCACTTCTAAACCCAACTCTAGATTTAGTATTCTCAAGAGTGACCGCAATAAGGTTAACAAGTTTTCGATGTAAACCAAATTCAGTAAGGACATTTAATAGAGATTCGCGATGGATACTAACTTATCATAAGCTTTTTGAAAATCAACAAAGGGATCACTAAACCTTTGCTCTTAATTCTGTGATCTTTTATAATCAATTTGAGACCAATAATTTGATCCGTGTATATATAAATATATCATTTGCCTGATAACCTGTTTTATTGTGGTGTCTGTGGCGATGCCTTTGTAATTCAGGTCAGTATCGGGAAAGAGGAGACTGTGGCCTTGAATTAGGAACCATCCCGGTATTTGTATTTAGAAGTGGGAAACCCATGAAAAAAAACTTCTAGGAAGTTTCGCCCGTTCCAGCCCTCAGACCAGAATTTAATTTTTTGTCAGAGCTGGAAATCGAACCCGAACCTCCGGGGTGACAGCCATGAATGCTAGCCGCCGCTACATCATGAGGCGATCGAACACAATGCTTGTCAGTGTCCATGGCTTAATCTGCACATCTTGTGTAGGTTACTTTGGTGTATTCTCTAAATTCTGGATAGGTTTCAAATAAGGCTCCATATGGATAACTTCTCGTCCTTTCTGGTGTTTGCATAATAATCAGGATTGGATCAATAGCCCAGGCAACGAAGCGAAAATAAAAATAATAAATCCGAAAGTTTTTAAATTTGGTGAAAATAACCTGTCAAAAGTCCTGACCAATTAAAGGTCCGCAATCGCCGCCATCTTGGAAAAAGGGTGGACTTTTATGGGATTTGGACTGTAACTCTTTATTTATTAACTTTATCGAAACAATTGTAGTGATCAAAATTTGAGAACATTCAATTCTCTACAAAAAATGTTCAATTCATGTTTTTCATAAAACTAATATTTTCCATGTGAATGGACGACCAACTTGATGCAAATCGGGGAATCGCTCTCACTGTAGACTTCAGCAGCAAAATATGAATTCAATGGCGCATCATCATTTTTTCTGCAGAATTTGGAGCATAAATTCTACTTAACATTTCTTTCAATCCACTTCCTGCCATTATATACCCGATGCAACCAAGATAGGATAATAAAAGATGAAATCCACCAAGTCTGACCACAATATTAGACAAGTATGAGTCCTTCAAGGATGCAGCAATAATTTCACGAGCTTTTATATAAAGTGATTGATCAAAAGTTATGAAACAAGTTCGCTGTTTCAATCTGAGACATTCGTCGGCAGCATAGTTGAGTACCGTATAAACGGTATCGCAATTGCTCGGTGGAGAATTAACAAAAGGAAGCGGAATTACTTTAGTTACTTCATAGGGCAAGTTTTGCGACACACTATGCATGAATCCTTTCCATTCAGGAATAAAGGAGATATCCAAGAATTTTCCGCACATCCATAAAATGTCATGCAATTGAGGAGACGGCACTTTTTCTTCTAAAGGTCTCAGACCAGAGAGATCCTCAACCGTGATGTTTTTCAAACAATTTCCTCCCACATTTTCGAAAGTTTGCAGTGGAATAACACCGAGTTCTCCAATTTCCTTCGTAGATGGAGGCTTTGTTAATTTTTGTACCTCTTGTCCAGTAATAAGTGATGTTGTAGGTGTTACACACTTGATGCCCCCCATGCTATGGAAGGTATTCAAACCGTCAATTGTTAAAACGTTGAAGTCGGCATTGTATTAAACAAATTAACAAAATGCTCCTGGAAGTAACTTTGGTGCAGGATGATAAATTGCTGACGTTTCAAATATTTGAGCATCGTGATATGAATAGCAGAAGCCCAAATTCGAGACGAGTAACCAAATTTTTACTTCCATATTTCCAGTATAAAAATACGGCGAGACTTATTTGCAAAGACGATAAAAAAGAACGTGGTCTTACTGCTGAAATAATAGCGTGGGCTATGGCAATACTTTTCCTGTTGGTATTTGTATTACTTTTATCTCTTTTATGAACGACAACATGGTCTACAAAGGCTCTCAGAGTTTCCGAAATGTCAGTACTAGCATTACTAAAAAAATCATCATTTGAAGGATAAGCAGAATTCTCATAGACTTTTGATTGAATGTCTTCTTTTATAATAGCTGCAGCAGTTTGAACTATTCGAAGTCGTTCCTCACGCTCGTCAGTTTTTGTTCTCATACCAGGAATCTGTCAATATTTTCATTCCCGTGTCACGGAAACCTTTTTCTAATTTTGTGTGATTATAATTCTGACCTCATATTTTTGTTTCAACCTACTCTTAACAGTTAATTCATTGGGAACATATTCTGTACACTGGGACATTAACTCGGATAGTGATACTTGACAATCCTCGTGATTATCAAGGTAGGAATATATCTTTTCCATAGCAGTTGTAACATTTTCTACCTCAGGACGTCCACGTTTTGTCCCGGTTGCCGTGGAATGAAAAAAAAAAAAAAAAAAAAAAAAAAAAAAAAAAGGACAAAGCAGGATTGGTGGTATATAGTATCGGAAGCAACTAAATCAACAGTATTTATGACACGATGCTTAACTTCGCCTCCCCATTTGTAGTTTCTTTTGTTCGCTGCTTCTATTACTTTTTTCCTTAAAGCTATACTGCGAACGTTATAAAATTTTCTACGTTTAGCAATAGGCTGCTTTTTTTCTTTTGCATAGAATGCCTCATCAATATTCTCGGCGCAATAAAAACATGTTCCTTTAAAATCAAATATAGGCAAGGAGGATCGCGAACTTTCAGTAAGCTCCGGGTTGCAAGATGACGTTGTAGCATCGGTAAGATCTTTTTTTGAGAGTGCGGCTCTTATGCTATCCGATCGCGTCTAGTTCTTTTGACAAATGACATGAACTGTCACAGTTCTTACACCTTCAAGCACTAAGTGTTTATTATCCTTCCTTTCCACACTAGCATTTTGTAAAGTAATAATTCCCTTTTCTTTCACTTCCACAATATCGCCACTTTGTATTTTCATCGCAAATGAAACACTTCTCACTTCCAGCCATCGTAACAATGTACGTCCTACTGATTTCCAGAACTAAACAGCTGACGGTCGGACCCTATACAGCCCTTCCCCCGGCCCAACCCGAGCAGTTATACAACCGTCAAACACCGTCCTTGGTGGGCATTACAGTATGAAGAAGTTCGTACGCACTGAAATATAGTAATACTGGAATGCTCCAATGCGACCAAAGGGGAGAAGTATTACTATATTTCAGTGTTCGTATGCCAGAGCTATCCGTTATGTACTTCACAAAAACATACGACTATACTCTCGAATGGCTGTAACAGTAGTATACCTGACCCAAAACTATCGATATTTACACAGGACACACTGTTATGATTCTAATAAAAGTTTAGTTGTTTGGAGCAATTCTCCGATCGGCTTCAAGTTTGTCGTCCATTTACTCGGTAAATGTTGGTTTCATGAAACTGAATTCAACCTTTTTTGTAGAGAATTAAATGTTCTCAAAATTTGATCACTACCGGTACAACTTTTTCGATAACGTTAATAAATAAAGAGTTATAGACTAAAAACCATAAAAGTGCACCCTTTTTTAAAGATGGCGGCGATTGCGGACCTTTAATTGGTCAGGACTTTTGACAGGTTCAATAGTAAGCTCTAATAAACATTTTCACCAAATTTCAAAACTTTCGTATTTATTATTTTTATTTGCTGAAATTCGGCCTTCGTTACAAGCAAAGATAAGACCACATTATCAACACCCAACCGGGTGAGTTAGCCTTGGTGGTTACGGCATGACTGATGGCAGTCGCTCACATCCGGGAGGCGAGGAGGTTCGAATCCCCCCGCCGGCAACCTTGAAGATGGTCTTCTGTGGTTTCCCATCTTCCTTCCAGGCAAATGCCGGGGTTGGTCCCTAACTATAGGCCACAGCCGCTACCTTCCAACTCCTCGTCCTTACATTCCAACTTCCCTCCTTCCCTCCCCAACGGTACTTGTAGCTCACCCATTGGGTGTCCGTCTCGAAGCAGCTACAAAACTGGCGAGCCGAACATGTCCTCGGACACTCCCGGCACTAAAAGCCATACGCTAAAAAAAAAAAAAAAAAAATCAACACCCAACTAAATACTATGGTAACTAGAATAACAAAGTAGGGCTCATCTCTGGTTACAAAGTTAAGTTAAAGCAAGAAATCCTTCAGTAACCAATGAAATAGGTTATTTGGTGGTACGGCATAGCTTATTTGAGGCTATGAGCAAAGTAGTGGCTTAACCCTCAATTGCCTTAAAGGTTATTTTGCTTTGTAGAACAATATGAAAAACTAACCCTTAACGAATTGGGCCACTATTATGCTCGTTTGGGCTGTTTCATAGTATCAACTCATCCGCCACTGACTGATAATTGTGTCTGTCAACATTATGTCAGTGTACTCTAAGCATGTATGCACACGGGAAGGAATTGTGCAATAACAGATTATAGGGCTAAATAAGGAAACTATGTATTAAAGGTTTTAAGCAAACCCTGCCTCAATTTTTATTTATAAATAAATACAGCACTATATGAACTGTAAAGAACTTGGAACATACAGATGTTCTAAGAATTAAAACAAGAAAGAGAAGAAGAATCATCTTAATTAGCTGATATTTCAGTCCTCTCAAATAAATCCTCTAAGAATTCATATAGCAGCAAACTTGCTTCGGAAGAGCACAATTCAACTTTAGAACAAATCTCTCCTGGTATCAGAAGAGAACCTTCAGTTACTTCCTTGAGTATCAATCTCTTCTTAGTCTGAAGATCTTTGGCATGCTGTTTTAGTTCTTCTTTATCAAGTGTTTTCTGCTGGTTACTAATCCCTTTCCCTATGATTCTCCGCAAAGTAAGATCAACTTGATGAATGACACTAGCTAAACAAGCTGTTCTTGCCATTTTTGCTGTTTCAGAGCTATCATAGAAAGGTAAAACAGGATCTAAAATAGAATGTTGAATCACATCCAACACATGACACTGCACTAGAGAATCGACAGGTCTTAGGGAAGAAACTGTACAGGAATATTGCTCCCAAGCATATAATGTTTTATCTGGTGGCTCTAAATTAGTTCCCATTCTTCTAATGACTTCCTCTGGCACGAAGTTAGTTTTGTTCCTTATTGAATTTCTACGTAAGGCTTCCTCAAGATCACAATGAATATACACTTGACTAAAACCTAAATTGTGCAATCTAGCAAGCTGAAAATACTGGTACCTCATACTTCTATAGTACATATTATCATCAATGATTATGATGATTCTTTCATGGCATTTCTTGAACTCCGAATAGTTAACTAGGAGGCTTAATTCTTTGAGCTCATCAACATCATCACAGCTAGATTTGAAATGGGAGACTATTTTTTCAACCAAGTTGATCACTTTCTTTCGTTCTTCACACCAATGGACAGAACCCTCTTCCACATGATTTGGCCAATGAATCAACTTGTCATAACATACATTGATAACAAAACAAGGGCTGTGTTCCAGACCACTGATGCTGAGCGAAGTTTCTAGTGAACGTGTCAATAATTCTGCAAATGTAGTTTTGCCACTTCCAGGTAAACCAATAAGTAGAACCAGACCTATTTTCATCCCACTCATGTCTGGTGTCTTGTATCTAGTCAGAATGAGAAATGATGCATTAAGTATTTACTGGCACCAACAAAATTCTTGTCCAAATGAAAGCAGTGATTCCAGATTTTACAGATACTTTTCAGTTTCTGTGGTACCACCCTTAAGCAACACAAACCTACTATTTACTCTTTATTAAAAACAAAAAGTCTGGAAAATAACAGGTTATGTGCTTCAAGTACATTTTTAACAATATTCACTAACATTCAAAATTACTAACAAGTAAGCAGTAATTTCAAACATTAAAGTCCAAAGGAGTCATCATTTCTTGACTATTCTGTTCAGCAAGATTATCACTTGTTTTGGTTGACTCTAACTCATCTTGCAGTTTCTTGGCTTGAGAAGCTTCCAATTCAGCTTGAGCTTTGTTCATCTCATCTATTCTTTTTTGAGTTATTTCAGGTTGCACCTCCATGTACACCTGCATTATTTTATGGTTCACATTAACATGCTTCTGAGCACAGTTGTCTACACACAGTGCCTAAAACAAACAAAAACAAAATAAGTCAACTGCCAAAAACAAAAATATGATAATGATAGTATAAATAACATCTCCTTGAACAGCAGTGGTTTTGGAAATTTGAGAATGCCAGAAGATTTCTACAGAGGAGTCCCTTAATATGCTGGTAAATCTACAGACAAACCCGGATTTGAGTTGGGATTGATCTCACAATCTTGGATTTTGAAAGCTAACACATAAACAACTGTTCCCAGAAACAACAAAGAAATTACTTGGGGGGAGGAAAGGGACAGCAAGAGAGAGTGAAAAGTTCTTCTGCCCACCTATACTAACAAGCAAAAAAATGTTGATATTTATGAAAGATATTTTCATTTTCTATTACAAAAAAATATTAATGCACATGTACAATCCTTATTTTTGTCATACACAATTAAAGTACCATGCCCAACGTAGTTTTCACCAAAACATATAAAATTATTCAAGATATAAAACTTAAAATTCCCTGTCTCTTCAAGAGTATCACATTTCTTTTGCTTGTTCCTACTCACTTTCAAGGATCTCCAGAATAGATATACTCTCAATGATCAGAAGTATCTGGACGCTCATATGAAAATGAAGGTTAAGTAAGGGCCGATCTTCACTGCTAGCCACGCCTGTCAATAGGGTGTAGGTACATCCTTAGTCTTGATGGCAGCCTTCTGCAGGCACACATTCAATCAGGTGGAGAAAGTAGTCCAGTCAAATTAGGAATTTTTGCTGCATTAAATCATGTAGTTCCAAATGTTTCAGGAATGTGTAGGGTGAGGTCCCCTGAACAACTCCTAATAAAGTCCCGTCAAGCGGCTTCGGTGGCGTAGTCGGTAGCATGCTGAGCTTCTATGCCCAAGATAGTGGGTTCAAACCCGGCCGAAGCCGTCGGATTTTTTAAGAGCGTTAAAAATCCCTCAGTATGCCTTCCTTCGGAGGGGAAGTAAAGCCGGCGGTCCCATGTCTGATTTATGGCATGTTAAAGAACCTGCCACTAATTACACCTGTGTGAAGCTAAATTGGATAGGTTAAGAATGTAAACAACGCTCTTAGGTTTCTACGTTCGTTGCCAAGAGCCGACTGCGGTGATGTCTAGTAGCTAAGTTCTGAACTTGGCCTAGTAGTCGTTGACGGTGGTGCTTGGCGGCAAAAGTAGGAACTATTTGAAAAATTCTAAGTTGCAGTCTGTACTTAAATAAAATAAAAAAACAGATAACACACACTAATACAGTCATCACAATTAACACCGGTTATCAGACAGACGTCTGACGCGTTGTCGCAGCCCCTAATCTTAAGAACCAACCAAAGTCCCGTTAATTTCAGGTGCCGCGGTGGGGCATAGGGGGGCTCAAAGCCCCCCATTTTAGTTTTTGGCGCATAAATTTAAAACGGCGTCACACTGAAATATTTATACTTCTCAAACTTAAAGGTAATTAAATTCCCAACAAAATAGTGTATTCATATTTATCTCTGTGTGTTACCGTCTCCGAGATATGAGCCGGTGAACGTAAAATATTTCCAGAAAAATGTGAAGCACGTCACGATTCTCGTCTAACTTTCCCGTCCAATCCGTTTGCCTTCCATTTTACAGGAAACTCGTGGGGAAGGAAGACATAGAGCACTAAATTTTCTCCAGAATATATATATACTTATGCTAATTTATCTTCGACCAGTCAAACATTAGAGCGTTTTGACTTAACGGGGTAGGTTTCGAGATTTTGCTAGTGCAGTGCTCATTATTTTACTCCCATTTTCAACGGCTTAAACTCTCTGTATCACGTTATTATTATGTAAATATAGATGGTATTATCAACCATATCACTAATAATATATACCTAGAAAGTATATGAACGCAGTGGCGTATATAGGATTATGTTTCGGGGGAGCCCAAAATTTCGGAAAACAATTTCGTTTTTATGGGAATGAAAACATGATCAAGATCTAATAATTTACAGTCCAGCCCATCGGAGTATATATATGTTCTGAAAAGTTCATTATATTTGGTTGTTTATATTCTTTTAAAAATTATAAGTTATAAGTGACATTTTTAAAATTTTAATTAACACCACTGTTACCCTCTTAAAATAAAAATAAATGTACTTGCTGGACAAATTTGTTGTGTTGAACCTATAGAAACACACTGCACGAGTTATATAGAGCAGGTAGGTGGCAATGAAGACAAGTTTGCTTTCATCGTGGCTGACGATTTGACGAAGCACATGTACGTGTGAATAGAACATAAGAGAATAGAATATTTATCGAACACCATGCTTCAACGAAGTGGCAGGCGATTACCAACTGTTCGTTGTGTAACGTGGGGTGCCACAGCTGCTGGAATTTGCGCTGCTGTTGCATGGGGTTCCACCCGGGCCATCCGAATGATGCGGCGATCCTCTCTCACAGTTGTCTGTCGCGCTGGGCCTGGTCTACGAGTGTGGGTACCTTCATTTGACCACTGCTGCCATACACGTTGTACCGTAGATGCCTGTCGGCCAACACGTGCAGCGACAGTCCTTAGCGATAATCCAGCCTCACACAGCCCAATTATCTGAGCCCTCTCAAACGGCAACAGTTATTGATAGCGTGCTCTTCTCTGTCGTCGAGGCATGTTTGACGGGGAACACTTCACTGCACAGACTGCTAATTAACTACGCTACACCAGAGTCCGTATACTGGAGTTGATTCCTCCGTGACCAATCACGTGGGAGACCTGTAGCAACAATCCAATGGGTCTGAAACTTTGATCGTTTACATACCTACATGGCATCGTTCCATATCTTGAAAATCAACACAAAACAACCAATGCCTTCATGGTGTTGCAATTTCCATTTTCTTCAGTGTATATATATTAGTTATATCTACTGTGGGTAATATTCTCGCCAGAATTTTACTTAACCGCCTTCAGGTTATCTCAGAAAAGATCCTCCCCGAGTCACAGTGTGGATTTCGATCTTCCAGAAGCACAACTTACTTGATTTTCTGCGTAAGACAACTACAAGAAAAATATAATGAGCAACAGAATCCACTCTTCTTAGTCTTTTATGATCTGGAAAAGGCCTTTGACTCAGTTCCAAGATCTGCTATGTGGGCAGTGCTACAACGCTTTGGCTGTCCTCGACGCTTTGTTGATCTAATCCAAGCTCTCCATGATGGCATGACCGGTCAGATTTGTCAGCAAAATAAGATCTCTGACGAATTTCCTATCACTCATGGACTGAAACAAGGCTGCGTACTTGCTCCAACACTGTTCGCATTGTATTTGGCTGCAATGCTCTATAAATCGCCCACAAACATCCCAGGTGTAGATGTCAGGTACCGATTTGATGGAGGGCTCTTCAACCTAGCTCGATTTCGCTCCAAGAAGCTAACTCAGGTTACGAAGATAACCAATACGTTGTATGCCGATGATGCGGCATCGCCTACACTCAAGCCAGTGGAGTTGCAAAAGACTGTTAATTGCTACAAGAATGCATGTAAACGTTTTGGTCTCACCATTAATGTTCAGAAGACCAAGGTTCTGGCACAACCCTCACCAGGCACTTCCCTTCCGCACTTCAACATTTCTATCTCAGATACTCCATTGGAGGAGGTAGACCACTTCTCGTATCTGGGCAGTCTGCTATCTGTACACGGCAATTGTGGGCAGGATGTTGAGAAGAGAATCGGTGCTGCCCATGCGGCATTTGGGCGACTATCGCACCGGGTCTTCTTGAATAAAGATCTGACCGTGAAGACGAAGCTCATGGTGTACCAAGCTGTTGTCATCTCAACATTGTTGTATGGCTGTGAAACCTGGACCCTTTATCGACATGACTTCCGAAAGCTTGAGCGCTTCCATCAACAGAAACTTCGATCCATCCTTAAGATAAAGTGGGAAGACCACATCACCAATCTTGATGTTCTTGAGAAAGCGCTTGCTAATAGTATAGAATCATCCATCATTGGTCATCAACTTAGATGGATTGGACATGTCCATCGGATGGATGATACGAGACTACCACGCCAGGTTCTGTATGGTGAACTCACCTCTGGCACCAGACCTCATGGAGGCCCTAAGAGACGTTACAAGGACCAATTTAAGCAGAATATGAAGTTGACAGGTCTCAATCCACAAACCTGGGACCAGCTTGTTAAAGACCGTTCAACTTGGCGCCAGACCATCCCGGCTGCTGTCAAAATCTTTGAAGAAGAACGTCGTAGAATTGTTAAGGCCAAGCGACAAGCACTAAAGCTCCATGCAGCACAGCCACGCCCTCCACCAACAGTTCTGTGTGACCTGTGTGGACGTTTGTTTCATGCACGCATTGGGCTGTTCAGTCACCGCAAACATGCCCACAGACCTCAACCTTAGATTATTTTAGACTGTTTTGGAAGAAGATGTATACTCGGAAACGAATTAAAGCCGACGACGACGATTAGTTATATGGATAATAAATACCATTTATGTTTGAATAATTAATAAATAACGTAATACAGAGTGTTAAAAGAACAAATGGAAGTAAAATAATGAGCAGTTAAGTTAACTAGCAAAATCTCGAACCCACCCCCATACGTCAAAATGCTCTAACGATCGACAGATCGAAGATAAATTGGGTGCGTTTTTTTTTAAGCAGAACGCGCAGCGAATCAGCAGTACCGCGCACAGCGCGTTCTTTTATTCATGTTGCACTCTCTGCTGCTGGCAGTGATTTACCCCCACTCTGAGCCCTCGTGCAGCGTAGTTTTACTTTGCTTTGCTGTGTTGCTTCGACAATCAAAATGGCTCCAACTGAATACGTTCTTATCCTAAAAGATTTTCCGGAAGGTGTGATTTTCTTTCCTCCCCCATGGTCGGGTACCTTGACGTGGTGGGGAGGCTTGTGTGTTTCAGTGATCCCGAGAGCAATGCTGGTGGGAGCTACGGCTCCTGGCAGGGTCACCCATGCCGGTAAGTTCGAGGGTGAGAGACCAGACTAAATGACTGACTACACCATGATGGTGGGCAGCAGCGTCATCAGTAGGTTATTTCCAGGCGGAGCTGTAATTCAGTGGTACGGTTGGAAAACTGCAGGGGCTCGTTTTCAGTCCTTAAGGTGGCAGCCCTACCAGAAAACTAGGAAGCTGTGGGCTAATAACTCGCACTCTCCGAAATTGTTTATTAAAGAAACTGAAAAGAATGAAAACCGGACGGATCTCATGTTGACAACTTTCGGCACGAAAAGGAAGACACGAATAGGTTTCTGGAATGTGAGGACTCTGGGTGAGAGTAGTAGGCTGAGGCAGGTGACCAAAGAAATGATCACGTATACAGGCCCGACGAGAGGGGGGGGGGTCAGGCAGGGCTGGTGCCCCGGGGCCCGACCCTCCCAGGGTGGCCCGGCATCCTAGGAGGATGGACCCGATCGGGCATTGCTTTATTATTGCCTTTATGTGACTTGAATTTGCTACTGGCAGTCATTTAGGGAATGCAATGAACAAGGTTACAAGGATTGAGAAACTTATTCTGTCAAGTGGGCAATATTTTCCTTTACAAAGCGTTTGTGGGAAGAACAACTGTCTCAAAGTGGTCAACTTAGGCGATGGGGCTTCGCTATGTATGGTTCTCAGAATATACTTGAAGACAGAGAGAGCTTTCCATTAGTCTAAATTTCGCTTGTTCGGCTTATGCACCAATCCTTCAAATAACTTTCTCATCCCTTCACTTATTTCGCCAAGGCCACGAGAGCCTGGGCTGCCCTGATGTGTTTGGTCAGCTAGCTCAAGAGTTTCAGGTTTGGTGCGTCACATCGAGCTTAGATATTTAGAGATGTTAATGTCTGAAATGAATATATTGTGTAGCTAGACGTATCGTATACCGTGCAGACAGGTTAGTAAAATAAATTTTAAAGTAGCGTCCACATAGTATGTATGTCTACCCCTTATTATTCCCGTTTTACCAACGGGGTCGGGGATGAGATGCGGTGGAAGTCTTTGTGGCGATGGTTTTTACGGCCGGATGCCCTTCCTGACGCCAACCTCATGAGAGGAGTTAATGAGAGATGAAATGAATGATGGTGAATGAAACTGGGCAAGGATGTGGAAGGAAGCGGCCGTGGCCTGTCAGAAGGTACCGTCCCAGCATTTGCCTGGTGTTGAAAATGGGAAACCACGGAAAACCATTTCAAGGACGGCCGACGGTGGGGCTCGAACCCACGCGTCTACCGAGTCAGCAGAGAGCTTGGTCCCATGACCTAATGCTGCGCTTTAGCCAGCGTAACCACTACTGTCGGTCAGCGTCCACATAGTAATTCACTTTATAGTTATTGTTGATTTAAGGGGCGAAACAGCGAGGTCATCTTCCCCTAGTAATTCACTTTCGCACTATGTGAAAAATTATCATTGCTGACTAAATATCTTGCGAAAGGGTGGGATGATTCCGTTGTCAAACGTAAATAGAAGAAATGCATGTGAAATTGTTCATCTTCTCGTATACTGAATTCAGAAAACAATGCTAATATTTGAATAATCTCCATGTTTAGGTGCAGTATAATTATAATTATAATTGGTTCATTCAATACGATCAACAATCCCAGAAACTTGGGTTCGTGCGCTAATAATGTATGATTAAGGGATTTATTGAAAACCTATATTACTATTGGTACTAGAGTTGGGAAATGTATCCAAAGACTGAAACTAAGGTAACATTCAAGTTTTTTTTTCTGGACTTAGTGATAACCAGGAGAAAAATTACAATTAAGCTAGGGCACTGAGCCACTCAATTTTGTTTTCCAATTCCTCTCGTGGAACGTCAGTGGTAAGGACAGATAGCTGTTCCGCCCCCATAAAACAACAATAAGTAACGAAAAGCAGGGTATACACTCAGCTGTGCTATTGCCTCTGTGACATGATCAATCGCATGCCATATTCTTAGTTGTCGACCGGGAAAAGTGGGAATGCGTTGCTCGCCGCGACTATTACTGTAATTATTAGGGTTAAGAGTAAGGTAGGTGTCCCTGGACTTGAAATAAGGTACTATACCGGCATTTGTCTGGAGGGAGTGTGAAAAACAATACTCAGGATAGCCGCTGTCAGCACCGGGATTTGAACATCTGATCTGCAGACTCTCTGTAGACCCCCATCACGGTCATTGGTGGGCTACACCGCGGAGTATTACTTGAAGGTGCGAGAGATTTTACTTCAATATCGGAGAGTCTTTTCATAGCCACTAATGTCAATGGTCACCAAATTTTTACTCCAAAATATCACAAAAATAATCACCCAAATGGCCTATAAGTCAATGATTTAACCTGATTTTCGCAACATTTTCCGGAGCAGGACCCCCCGGACCCCACTCTGAGCTTGATTAAGTTATATTCCATACCCCCAGATCCCCGGTGTGTCCACTCTCCCATAATCTTGGCTTAAAACTGCCCCCGATGGTCACCAGTCATAGATAGGATTTGGGATTTTTAGGAGATCCTGGCTCTAGGTTTGCTTACTGCAAAGCAATATTAAATTATAAGAAGTCCACTGACTGAAATTACAAAATATAGTTGAAATTCACATTTTCTTCTTTTGTGAAAACAATCACTGATCAGCTGCAATCTACTGATAGCACATAATAAATAACTTGACTTACGTATGGGTATACCTGTGGGTGATTATGAAAACATATTTTGCTTTGTTTAATGTACAAGGATGTGCGATCGCCGTTCAACCTAAACAGTGTTTAGGCTTAGACCCAAGGGCGTGGCTCTTGAAAGGCAGCAAGTTTTGAGAATTTCAACATAAAAACCCTATATGTAAAACGTATTTTAAAATACGTCATGACTTAGTGTAAAAATCATGTTTTCATTATGAAAAGAGATTACGTCATATGTCACCGAGGCCGCAGTACAGTATACCCTTTCCACCTGTCTTAACAAGCAGTTCAGTGAACTGAAATACCTGTTGATAAATTTTTGGGTCTTAGGACGTCGTGGTCATCAGTCCTTGCTACTTACTGTGTGTGTAGATCTCTGTCCGACAATCTATATCTGAAGTTAATCATACTGTATATTTTGAATTAATTGGGGATTTAATTGAGGAGGAAATGAGTGTACGATGGTGCAACTACAGCCTTTGGCTATAGTCTAGGGTTAAAACAACATACCTGCCAACTTTTGAAAAGGGCTATCAGTAAAACTCACGCGCGACAAAAAATCGAACGATTTTCGATATACCCCCGGCTTGACGAAAATAATAATACTTCTGGGCTACAAAATACAATAATTCATGCTTTAAACAGGATACTTCAATGAAATCATATCTACTTACATAATTTGTAGATGAACATAATAATCCAGAAGAAATCCATGTTAATCAGCAGCAGGCGTGGTGAATATTGGTTTGGAGCACACATAACAGGACTTCCTTGATAGATTAAGCTGATATACGATAATTGAAAAAGGCTTTACACAATAAAACTTGTTTAACGTAACACAGGCAAGAAATAATATAATACACACTGCAAATCACATGCTAGTTCGACTTTAAAGTCATGGTTGTGGTCTTTTTAGCTTCCTGCCAAAAGTCATGAGAAAATGATTTGTCATAACAGCGACCAGAACTCCTGGTCTTCAAAATAGAAATAGACTCCAGAGATTCATTGGACATGGATGACCTGAACTGTGTTCTATTTTTCTTCACAAGGCTAAAAACACGTTGACATTCTGCATTGCTATGGGGTATGGTGAGAACAGAGAGCATTACTCTAGAAATTCGGTTATACTTAAGAAGTCTATCGGCTTCACGAATTCTTGATATTTGTGCCCAACTGGAATCACTTGCAGCATCTTGATGTGCAGCCGAAGTGTCATCTACCTGAAGAGCTGTGAACTGCCTCTGAAGCTCATTCACCACCTCATCTGTAGTTTCATTCTCTTCCTTGCATAACATGATAGGAAACTTTTCCAAGAAAAAACGAATGGAAGAAAACTGTGCATCTTCAATTTTGTCTAACCTAGCAACTTGAGCATTCTTTAACACGTCATCCTTGAGTGGAAACTTGTTGATGATGTAGTCACAGGCAGTACAAAAGTAGTTTCTCACTGATGGAAAGAAAAGGGATTTATCTGTATCCGGTCCGTTCTGAAGGCACTTAACAACTTCAGATGATGCATTTTTTGCCATTTTATTTACAAAGCATGTCGTTTTCGTGCGACCACAACTATATTTCTTTGCAACTTCTGATGTGGGAAACATCTTAAATAAAGCACCAGTATGATCAGCCGCACTTAAGGGCACATTGTATTCCACCAAAAAGGAAGTAAACAGACACTCGGCCCTAATTACGTCACTGTCAACGTGAAGAAAGAATATGCACATGGTAGAAATAAAAAACACACACACACGTGGAACGAATGTAATTAGTCCAAGGAATACAGGAAACTGCGAAGCACGAAGTTATAGCACAAAAACTCGAACGCTTCATTAAAATATGCCATAACCTTAAAAGACGAAAACATTCAAGGAACGCCAACTTCGCGAACAATGAACAACTCACGTGGTCAAAGAATATGGTTTAAATCGCAACGAGCGAACGGAGCGGAACAAAGAATATGCGAAGCAGAGCCTGTCGACACCTGATTCACATGGAAGAACGGTTATCCCGGCTTCAAATTCAATTACAATGAAGACACAAACATCACACGGTTAAAAGTACGAATCATATCAAAGAACGAGTTATCGACTATCGTGGACTTGCCTTCGACCCACGCAAACAATCGATTGTACGGAAGTGGGCGGTATTATCGAATGTAAATTATCTTTTCAAATTTTTGTCCGCGAAATCGTAAAATGACACCGTTCATCCGTAAAACCGTAAAATGCTGCAATTTCCGTAAATTTTACGGATAAACCGTAAAAGTTGGCAGGTATGAAACAATGAATCCTGGAAAATAAGCTTAGAATCACCGACGGTGGAATTCGAACCCACCTGTTTCCGAGTTCATGGACAACAGCTTTTTCCAATGTGAATTTTCTCCCCAAGTTAAATACGGTACTGTAAAAGCGATGAAATTACGGTCCGATAAATGCATTTTTTTTTCAAATTTGGGTATGACTAGCGAGCATATTGCTTTTACGAGTATCACTGAAGTTCTAAGATTATTGATATCAAAGAGGATCTGCAGAACGTTAAATCTGAACACTGTGCATGCTTACAGCGTTACCTCATCGGGACAAATTTAGATCTGTCAAACGCCAAAAATAAACAATATAGTGAATTTAATGAAAATTATTACCCAGTTTTCGATGGCTTTACTCATGTTATTTATTTTTGTTAATTGAAAATAATGCATTGGTACGCGCTTGTCAGGTATAAACATTGAGTTTGCAAATAATTCTGCATGCATTCCTCCAGTTTCACTGTTGTAAATTTTACATACTAGCATTAACTTATTTATATTGTTATTAATTCACGCTCTGCTTATGATAATAAATATGGCCTGGATCTATTGGAATATATAATTGAAATATTATTAATACAGTAGGCCTATATTATACAGTATTTATTGCAGCCAATGATCATATCAGGATATATCAATTGAAAGCCCGTAGGCTCCTCAAAAAGTTCAAATTCAAGTAGTTCCAACTTTGGCTACTAGACGCCACAGTCAATGACACCCAAGCGGCGAACGTTGGAACTTGATAGAGTGTTTCTAACAAAATAACCTACAAATTTTGGCTACACACTACCAATTGTAATGGAAGTGAATGTACGATGGTGCAACTACAGCCTTTTGATGAGACAAAAATGTGTCCGGACTGTCGCAACAGCTGGCGTGATTTTTGTCGCGGGACTATCGCGTTCAAGTGCGCACACTGAGGACAGAAGTGTCACTCACCACTCATATCCACGGCCTTCTAAACCAGAGGCCCGCCGGCTTTACTTCCCCTCCGAAGTCCGAATAAAGGCATACTGAAGGATTTTTACGCTCTTAACAATCCGACGACTTCGGCCGGACTTAAACCCGCGAACTTGAGCATAGCAGCGCAGCATGCTACAATTATTATTATTATTGCTTGCTGTTTTTTTATGTTCTTGTAATTTATTTCGTGATGAACATTTTGTGCAAAAGGAAATTGCGCAAAATCAGTTTGTGCAAATTTACGAGGATTATAAATTGATTTTACATAGTTTGGTTATAGAGTGGGGCCCGGGAGATTCCAGCCCCAGGGCCCATCGCCGCTCTCCACGGCCCTGCACGTATAAACTTGATTTACTTGGGCTCAGTGAGAGAAGATGGCCAGATTTTGGTAAGATAAAAACTTATGAAGGACTTGCCCTCATATACTCTGGGAGGAGCGAGGAGAATGCGGAACGCAGAGATGGAGTTGGTCTTTTGCTTACTGAACATGCAAAGAAAAGCCTTATAAGTTGGCAACCCATTTCCGAGCGAATATAATCAGCACACTTTAAGACTCGCATTCGCAATGTTACGATTATACAATGCTATGCACCCACGGAACCATCAGAAGAAGAACGTAAGGAAGCATTCTACTCCCTTCTACATGAGACAGTAAAAAAAAGCAGTAAGAGAGATGTGATTATAATAATGGGAGACCTTAATGCTAAGGTAGGAGAGAACAACGAGGGACTAGAACATGTGATGGGTGTACATGGCCTTGGGGATAGGAATGGAAATGGGGAAAAATTCACAAACTTCTGTGCTAGCCATGACCTTGTTATTGGAGGTACTTTGTTTCGTCATAAGAGGTGTCACTGAGAACCAAATTGACCACATCACAGTGAGTAGGAGATTCAGAAGATCCCACACCGATGTTCGGAATAAGAGAGGAGCTGATGCTAGCAGTGATCACCACCTTATGCTGGCTGAGTTCAAGATGAAGATCATGGTTGCAAAGAAGAGGTTTAAAAAACAGAGCAAGAGATTTGATGTGAGGAAGTTGAAGGAGGAGAAGGTCACAGAAGAATTTAAATTGGAGCTAAGAAATCGTTTTCAGGTACTCCAATCTGATACAGCAGAAACTGATATTGAATCTTCCTGGAGTAATGAAGAATGAAATAACAAAATCCGCAGAAGAAAACATTGGTAGGAAAGAAAGAATAGGTAGAAAACCGTGGATCACTCAGGATATACTAGAATTGATGGATGAAAGGCGGAAACACAAGAATGTAAGAGATGAAAAGGGGAAAGCAGAATACAGACGTCTGAGAAATGAGGTTAACAAGAAGTGCAAGGAAGCGAAAGAAGAATGGTTGAAAGAGAAATGTGCAGGTATAGAAAATTGTCTGAAATTAGGAAAAGTAGACACAGCTTATCGAAGGATTAAGAATACTTTTGGGGAAAAGAGATGATGATAATTGTTGTTTTAAGGGGCTTAACATCTAGGTTATCGGCCCCTGACAATGGGGAAAAGAAGACTAAGTGCTGTAATATTAAGGACACAAATGGAAAGCCTCTAACAGATAGGGAAGAAAAGGTTGAGAGATGGAAAGCTTACATAGAGAGTTTGTATAAGGGAAAGGAGATTGAGAATCATGTAATGGAAAGGGAGGAGGAAATTGATGAGGATGCGAAAGGAGATTTAATATTGAGATCAGAATTTGATAGAGCTTTGGAAGACTTAAGCAGGAACAAAGCACCAGGCATAGATGATATACCGATCGAGTTGCTACGCTGCATAGGAGATGAAGGTCTGATCAGGTTATTTCACTTGGTGTGTAGGATTTATGAGACAGGTGAGATACCCCCTGATTTCAAGAAGAATGTAATCATCCCTATACCAAAGAAAGTGGGAGCTGACAGATGTGAAGATTACCGTACAATCAGCTTGATTACTCATGCTTCAAAGATCCTGTCTAGAATAATTTACAAGAGGATTGAAAACCAGATAGAAACGGAGTTGGGTGAAGACCAGTTTGGTTTCAGGAGAAATGCAGGAACAAGGGAAGCTGTACTAAGTCTTAGGCTGATTTTGGAAGGTAGAATAAGGAAAGATAAGAGAACGTTCATGGCTTTTGTAGACTTAGAAAAGGCTTTTGATAACGTTGATTGGACTAAATTGTTTGACATTTTGAAATCGATTGGAATAAAGTACTGGGATAGGAGGGTGATATACAATCTGTACAGAAACCAGACAGCAGTCATTCGAGTTGAAGGACAAGAGAGAGAAGCTGGTATTCAGAGAGGTGTAAGGCAAGGCTGCAACTTATCACCCATACTTTTCAATCTTTTAGAGAAAAATTTAAAGTGGGAGTGAAGATTCAAGGAGAAATAATTTCAACTCTGAGATTTGCTGATGACATCGTCATCTTGGCCGACAAGCCTGAGGATTTGAATGAGTTTTTGAATGGTATGGACTCCGTCTTAAGGAAAGAATTCATGATGAAAATTAATAAATGTAAAACAAAAATACTGGAATGCAGCCGAAATAAATCAGAAACCTCTATGGAGATCAAATTGGCAGGTGAAAAGCTGAAGGAAGTAGGAGACTTCTGTTACTTAGGAAGCAGAATAACCAGTGAAGGACGAAGCAAAGAGGATATAAAAAGTAGGTTGGCTCAGGCAAAGAAAGCATTTCTACAAAAATGGAATCTGCTGACATCGAATATAGATTTAGGTATTAGGAAGTCATTTTTGAAAGCCTTTGTCTGGAGCGTGGCACTCTATGGAAGTGAAACTTGGACTATTGGTGCAGCAGAAAAGAGGAGAATTGAAGCATTTGAAATGTGGTGTTACAGGAGAATGATGAAGATCAGATGGGTAGATAGGGTTACAAACGAAGAGGTATTAAGACAAGTGGGATAGGAGAGATATTTCTGGCGACTGCTAATGAAGAGAAGAGATAGGTTGGTAGGACACATACTAAGACACCCAGGAATAGCAAGCTTAGTTATGGAAGGAAGGGTCGAGGACAAAAATTGTAGGGGTAGACCAAGGTTAGAATATGTTAAACAGATTGCCTCGGATGTAGGGTGTCGGAGCTATGTAGAGATGAAACGATTAGCTCAGGACAGGGAGGCATGGAAAGCTGCATCAAACCAGTCAAAAGACTGAAGACTCAAACACACATCATCCTTGATACAAGTGAAATAGTCCTGGGATAGAGCAATCCTCTCAAGAAGGATTGGATGTCAGAACAAACTTGGGAGGCAATAAGTCATAGGAAAATGATTAAGGAGAGGTTGAATATGTGTAAGACTCGACATCAGAAAGCAAAAGTGCATGGTCGTTGACAAAGAAGTCAAAAAGAGTGTGAAGAGAGATAAGAGTAATTGGATCGATGAGATGGCGAAGAAGGCAGAAGATGCTGCATCAAAAGGGTGACAGCAAAGAAATGTGCCGCATCACAAAAGTGCTGTCCAAGAAAAGTTTCCGAAAGAACCGACCCATAAAAGACAAACAGGGAAATTTACTCACAACTCAAGAAGAACAACAAGAATGGTGGAGGGAATACTTCACCGAAATTTTTAATGTTGATCGAGGGATTAATGAACACCACGAAGAGAGGAATGATGAACCTGATAATTCTGATCCAAATATTCTTTTGCACAGTCCAACTTGTGCTGAAATCAAAGAAGCCTTGCTACAGCTGAAGAATGGAAAAGCCCCTGGTGTCGACAACATTTCGCCAGATGTCCTCAAGATAGACATGGACATCACAGCTAATATCCTGAAGCCATTGATGGAAAAGATCTGGTTTGAAGAGAAGCTGCCTGCGGAATGGAAGAAGGGTGTGATTGTTAAAATCCCAAAGAAGGGTGACTTGACGAATTGTAACAACTGGAGAGGTATTACCTTACTATACGTACCAAGCAAAGTATTTCTCAGGATAATCTTGAATCGCGTGAAGAAGTCTATCGAGTCGAAGTTGAGGAAAGAACAAGCTGGATTTAGGGAACACCGTAGTTGTGTGGACTTAATTAACACTTTACGGATTATTGTGGAGCAGAGTAACGAATGGCAAGCAGCACTGTACATCACGTTTATAGATTTTGAGAAGGCCGTTGATTCCATTAATAGGAAGGTCATGTGGGAGACCTTAAAGGAATATGGTATACCAAGTAAAATAGTTAACATCATACGAGAGATGTATTCTGGTTATGAATGTCAAGTCCTGCATGAGGGTCAGCTATCCCAGCCATTGGCCATCCAGCCTGGAGTACGACAAGGCTGTATACTTTCTCCCACTTTGTTCCTGATTGTTCTTGATAATACTCTTAGGAAGATGGGGAGAGGAAGGAAGAGAGGGATACAGTGGGGACTTCGAGACAGGTTGGAGGATCTTGATTTTGCTGATGACATCTGTATGCTAGCAGAGCGCTTCAGAGACATAGAGGGAAAACTGGCAAACTTAGAACTTGAAGCTGCTAAGGTTGGACTTAAGATAAACCCAAACAAGACAAAGGAGCTGAGAGTGAACTCCACAGTACAGGCTAGTCTCACTGTGGCAGGAGTAGATGTAGAACAGGTGGATACATTTGATTACTTGGGAAGCGTGGTAACGAGAAGTGGAGGGGCTGAGGAGGACGTCAAGAGCAGAATAAGAAAGGCAAATGGGGCTTTTGTGCAGTTCTATCCAGTATGGAGAAACGTAACATATCCAGGAAGACGAAAATCAGACTTTTTAATACCAATGTGAAAGCTGTCCTATTGTATGCATGTGAAACATGGAAAGTTACCAATCCTATCAGCCACCAACTTCAAGTATTCATCAATCGTTATCTGCGTCGAATTCTGGGTATACGATGGCCAGATATAATCCCAAACGAAGAGCTGTGGCAAAGGGCTAACCAACAACCTATAGAAGTCCAAATTAAACGGAGGAAATGGGGCTGGATTGGGCATACTCTGTGGAAACAGAATGATGCAGTAGAAAGGAGAGCTCTGGACTGGAATCCTCAAGGGGCTCGGAGATGGGGAAGACCAAGGAACACCTGGAAACGCACCATTGAAGAGGAGGCCAGAAAAGCGGGAAAGACTTGGAGGGAAGTGAAGAACTTGGCAACAAACAGAGCCCGATGGAAATCATTCTTGGATGCCCTATGCTCCGCACGGAGCGAAAGGAAATAAGTAAGTAAGTGATTTTCTTTAAAGTGTTGTTGTACATGTGTGTACGACCGAATATCAAGTTTGATAAAGTAGGATCAAGCCTAGGAAGGCGTAGTATTGCTTTGAAAGTTGTAATCACACGAGTATTCAATTGATGATTAAATTTATTTGGTTATGTTCTGTGTTATGTATACTGGAGGAAAACCCATACTCTTTAAGAAGTCGCAGATTTGTGAATGCATCTTAAAGTACGTCGTTACAAAAAAATACTGCATTTTATGTCTTCGGTCTACAAAGATTTTTTTTTGTTGGTGTACATAGGCCCTACCTCAGTATGGTAACAAATTACCTGTACTTGGCCGGGTGGTGACAAATTCTATTAGGTTTCTCATGAAAAATAATATGGACACTACTAGCCTATTTTTTTTTTCTCTAAGGTGCATTTTAACTAAGTATACAAATTCTTTCATTTGTCTTCCATTCCTCCCACTGTGTGTACTGTAGGCTATCACTCCAATTATACATATTTATTTGGGCCTGACTGTTATGTGCTGAAGTTCTTGTAATTATGGTATTATGCCATATGAACAAGGCTGCCATGACCCACTCAGAATACACTGCCACTAAATTCTGTACTTAACTGTAATAAGAATCGTACCAACTTCTTCTCAGTTGTCCTTATGAGGCTCATATATTCCTGAGCTGGGAATCAACCAATCTCAATACATACTTCTAGACCACAACAATGGCAAGAAATTCAAACAGAAGGGACTCTATCTATGTTGGTGAAAATAATTCCTGGATAAACTCTTGAGTACCATGGTAGCCCTTTTATGTTCCCACAGTTGTAAGGCCAAGGGAAGGGGATTTTGATTTTACTGACTACTTTGTACATTTCATTCATGCGTGGAGTGTAAAGCATACAGTATTTTTTGTCAGGTCACAATCAGAGTAGGCCTACTTAGTTTGTAGGGCTTGAAGTTCTCAGAGCCGACGCACAACCAATATATTACAAGTCTGTAAAATACTCAACTGTGCATGCGCACAGGTTATGGCAGTCCACGCCAACCCAAGCACTTGGTGCTTGCGTGCCCCGGTGCTTTTCTCCTCCCACCCCTCTTTCTCCACAGTCAGACTTGGATGATGAGCAATGGATCGCTGACCTCGCTTTCATGAAATACATCACGGGGTATTTAAATAACTCGTTGCAAAGCAAAAATAAATTAATCAGTAAGTTACTATGTGTGACCGTATTGAAAGTTTGAAATTGCCGATTGTGCTTTTTAAAAGTCAGCTTCAAGAAGGAAATTGGGACAATTCTCCCTCTCTAAAATGCTTCAATCAGTGAGTACACAAAAGCGTTACAGTCGATGCATAATGAATTTGAAGATAGGTTTGAAGAGATAAAACAAGTAAAACCGGCACTCAAAGTTTTTATGACACCTCTTTCGGTACGCCCAGAGGATGTCCCATCAAGTCTCCAAGTTGAGCAGATAAAACTACAGTGCGATTCGATTTTGAAAGACCGCTATTACCAATATAAAGGTGATTTGATTTCATTTTATAAAGGCGCTGTGAGAAAGAATTCCCGAGGATTCATGCCCTTGCCCTGAAATTTGTTGCTATGTTCGGAACAACGTTAGTTTGTGAACAAATATTTTCAATTATGAATGCTAACAAAACAAAGTCAAGTTTGTCTGATGTTTCCTTGGAAGCAAATGCCAAAACGATTGTTCCAAATATCGGAAAATTAGTGACTTCAAAGCGATGCCGAAGATAAGAAAGAATATTGAAAATTAGTGCAAAATCAGGAGCGCAAAAAGACTATTATTTCTGTCGACACAAAATTAGCATTATTATTACTATTCGTTTTCATACCGGTACGCCGCCTGACGTGATTATGGCCAGGTCTACATTGGGGAGTTTAATGCCAATTTAGGGACAGAAATAACTCCAGCCACAGGCAGCAAAAGTTTCCCTATATGGTCCAACACTACGGTACTGAATATGAGGGACAGATCACTTGACAGTCATTCTGCCTTGATTAAGCTTACAGAAACGATGGTGAAATGTCGGTAACAAAGCAGCTCTGGATGCAGCATAACAATTTAAGACACTACAGTTAACAGCATTAGCTCTGACTGTGGAAGTTAATGAAACAAACGGCAGTGATATAGTTGGAAGGTGGAAAATGTTCAAACCTTTGGGGTAGCCTATTATTACATTTCTGCCACTAGAAACTAGACTGAAGAAAGGGTCTTTAACACAAGTTTTGCCTGTAGAGTGTCGGAGCTAATGTTGAGAATCTTTAAAACATACCGTCGGCCTACTAGTGCTAATAAGACGCTCATCAAGTGCACAAAGTGTTATGAACTATCCTGTACCATGAAGCAGATCAGTGTGTTACTGGACAGAGGCATTAGTGTTTTTCCTCTCTCTACGAAAGAGGCTGTAGATTATTGAATAGTGATAGCCGACACAAAAGGACGCCGAACTTAAAGGTTCTTAAAGGTTCCAAAATATTTCAATAATATTACCCTCTGCAATACCATACATCAAGAGATTAACAACAGAATACAGAAAGCTTCCAATTTCTATCAGGCAGTGTGTCAGCTACTTTGGGACGAAACATTTCCACAAGCTTCCAAGATTAGTTTGTTCAAGATGTACTTAATACTTATACTAACATATGGACTGGAAGCAGCAACCCTTACTGGACCAACAAACAGTCGTCTCCAGGCAGTAGAAATGAAGTTCCTCCGTTCTTGACTTCAAAAGACGAAAATGGATAAAATAAAGAATGAGGATATCCAACAACAATTGGGATTGGAAAGTAGCCTGCTGGAGACACTCGTACTCTTGAGATGGTATGGTTATATGAAGAGGATGGCTCCCCACAGGATACCTCGAGTGTACTTTTGGCCAGTGTGTCTCCAGGAAGACCTCGCGATGTGTGGAAGAAGCAAATTTACTGTCCGTCCACCAGCTCATGGACTTAGGAGACTGAAGGGGAGAGGAGAGACATTCCAGCTGCATTGATTGAGTGGACGTGCCACTGCAGGCATTGCCAACTCAGCACCGATGCTATTCACGCTATGGTTACTCACTGCTATTTTCGCTTAGTTTCAATTGTGAAATCGTACTGGTCAGTAGTAGGTTGGCACTATTGTCGTTCGCGCAGAGGCCAGCTGTCTCCAACTCACTCGTTGCATTCCTGCCACGGACCTTGAGCTGGTGGATGGACAGTATAAGGACCTTGAAGTTAGAGATAAGAACTGGCATCAAATACAAGAACAACAGTTATGGATAGACAGGACAAATTGGAGACGGCTCATTTATGATCGTACCCGTCTTTCTGGCGCGAAGAAACGATGATGATTACCCTTTACAATAGTGGGATATACTCCAAGAGCATTTTTGTAGCGGAGTCTGGAGCTTGATAGTTGCGAAAATTGGCACTAACCTCATCTTTGGTTAAGTCTCTTTCGTTCAATGAAGTAATGCATCTCAGGAAACACGTCTCGGACATCACATTGTATAACTGAAGGAAGTCCTTGAACTGGGAAAAGAAAAAAGAAACATGCTGTGAAATCAATCTATCAAGCATCATTTAAATAATCGGAAAAAGGAAATAATCTAATAGTTATATTTAAAGATGTACATTTCTTAACGAGGAGTAATCCATTTCGAACTTCCATGCAGGTCACAGGACGTGTCGGCTAATTATTTGTAAAATAGTACTTGTCTCCAAGTTTTGAAATTATTATAGATTTATACTAGATTTATATAAAGGTAGATTAATGTTTTCATTCGATCAGCCATCTGAAAACACAATTCATAACCTTACTGATTCGAACCACATGCCATTCGGATCATGCAAGGATCATGTAAGTATAAGAGATTTGTCACTTTTGGTTATAGAATTTCCGAGAGAGAACACCGCCTGAGGCTATGGATTGTACTGCCAAGTCTGGCAACATAAAAAGTAAAAAGCCATATGAATGTAGCCTTTATTACACGTAAATGAACAGTATGTTCTGCGATGAGTTATTGATTATTGATGAAAATATCACAAACATAACTGCGCCTTCCGCTAGGCGCTGAAATAAACGTCCAGATAAAAAAATAATACATTTTCATATATATCAATGTTGGCAATAGATTTGTCACGAAGGACACAGTTATGCCGTTCTAGAGCTTAATTCACCTCTAGGCTAATTAAAAATGCTCTCATACTCTGCAGAATTGTTGGGATATTCGATGAATATAAAGAAAACTGTCCAATTGCACACACTACATTGCCATAACCTCACTTTTTGCCTAGCATGACCGCTGCCACCCACCCCTCCCCGTAGCCCTAAACCACAAATTTTATTGCAATGCAAAGGAGAATGGGTAAGAAAACAAACAAGAGATGAAATGCACACATTTATTCTCTATATATTTTTATTCGAGAGTAGTCCATATTGCCCACTAGTTTTACACATGGTCAACACCTGGAAGATGAAAATTGCCGTATTGTTCTAATTACTATCATTATAATTCTTACATCCCGGTGCTTGGCAATTATTCCTCCCTTGCAGTGGCATGATTGGCTCTCATTTCAATTCAAATAAACAACAAAATACTGAACAAATCAAAACAACCAACAACACCACGAGGAAAATCAATCAAAACAGACTATTCCCGCTTCCGCCATTCGGTTTGATGTGAACGTTCATGAGTGCCAACTACGGAACCTTAGTGCTAAAATTAATTCTTCATTGGTTGGCAGAACAAACAGTACAGGGCCTTACCCCGACCCACGCGCTCCCTATGAACTGTCATCCCCCTGGGATCATGGATGGTCACCGAGCCGAATACCACTGCCAACTCAATTTTTTGATTATTAATCATTCGTCGACTGTTTATAAATCTGCTACCATCTACAGGGGATTGCGCGAACTTCAAATTTGCGTGGCATGACGTCATCTTCGTTTTGTTGGTGGGTGTAGTTAATGGATATGATAAAATAGCTAATTTTATTTACTCTCTATAATTACGTAATGAGCTGATAGTATGATTGATATGGCAAATTAGTAATCCGTTCATTCAGCCAATATACGCATTCTCATTTTAGCTTGTTTTGTATTGCGGTGGTTTGATGTACACGAGCAGTTGCTGTTGTTAGGTTAAGCTGTCAGTTCAAGACTTTAACCTAACATTATTATAATCTATTCACCACCATCGCCGTTTTCCATCGTTCGGTTTCTATGTATGTTTTTTCCTGTTGAATTTACAATTATGTTACGGTTTTGGCTTATTGATTTTATTAAATTATGGATTGCTGTTGCTATAAGGACTTCATTGCTTTCAGAAATAACCTAGTGTTGAAATTGGTGGCACAAGCTGTGATGGCTAGTGCTCAGGTTCGTGAAAGTCCTGCAGTGGAGAGAAACATCCACGAAATGTTGAAAGACACGCCAGTGATGAATGACAGTAATAATGCGGTTCACTCTGGCACTGCTCCTCCTACCCCACAACGCATGGGTTATATGCACCCTACATCTCTGGCTTTGACTTCAACAACAGGTAAGCATATCATTTTATTCCAATAAATAGTCATTGGCATGTATATTTGACTGTTTACCCCACGATGTGCTGATCGTAAAAACCCTATTCGGCACTTATGGAGTTTAGGTGGTACAGATATTTTTTCTCGAAATGTGTTTTTTTTTTTTACATTAACTATGGGTAAATCGAAGGTGCTGATCACGAATATACTATTAGTTTTGCACCCACACCTAACGCCCTTGAGGGACGAGGGTTCGATTCCCCTCACAGGTACCAAGTCATAAATTCGAATTTGCGATGAATGACCCGGAATGGTACGGTATTGCGTTGATATAAATTGTATGAAAACGTTTCTTACATCGGATATGCGAAAAGTCACCGGTAGTGCCCTCGAGGGTCGAGAGTTCGATTCCCCTCCCAGGTACTGTCATAAATTCGAATTTGCTACGTATAACCCGGATCTGTACGGCATTGAGTCGATATAAATTGTATGAAAACGTTTCTTACTTCGGATATGCGAAAAGTAATCCGTAGTGCCCTTGATTGTTGGAGTTCGATTCTCCTCCCAAGTACTAAACTTAAGAGGAATAATCGAATTCGCGATCTCTGGCCGGGATCCAAGTTATAACGAACGTCACCCAGGAAGAAATTCGCCGTGTGTCTAGAAGCTTGTTTACGAGGTGCCAGGCATGCTTGCGAGCTGACGGACAACACTTTGAACATTTCTTGTAAAACCAGGTAAGTTTGTAGATAATTATTTTCACTAGAAATTGCTATTAAAAGACTGTATGTTGAGGCGAAGTAGTGGGGGGAAGTCGCGCACTTTTTACCGGCCAGCGAGCGGGTGTCAGCGCGAGAGCTTGCCGCGCCGTGATCGGTATCGGATGCGAGACTTAAATTGATGACCCTGTATATGCATATATATCAGTTTCTTGTGGACACGATAACTGCCGTAATTTTGCACCAATCTCTTTGAATTTTTTACATAATATGTATCCCCTTAAAATCTCGGTCGATTTCGTTAACGGGCAAAATCGGTTGACGGGGGTGAAAATGGGGAGCTTTTTTTCCCCGCAAAAGTGAAATATTACTATAACTCTCTTAATACGTGAAATATCGAATCCATTCAAAGTTCATAATATGTGTCGGATAAGTGCCAAAAATTTATGTTTGAAAAGTTTTTGATAACACCAAACATTGACCAAAGGGGTGAAAAAAAAACTGAGATTTTCGGGAATATCAAAACCGCACAAAATGGAAAATATTCCCCTAATAATTACCTAAAACTTTGTCTGAAAGAATTTTTGATCTGACCTACCATTACGCCAAGGGATGAGAAAATTATTTTGGAATTAAAGAAAATGCCAAGTGCCATCAGAGATTACCATGACAACGCTTCTAAATTGATGTGGGATGAGCTATCAGAGGTTGCCTAGACAACGCCATTGCACGAGATCACATTCATTTTTCCATCTGACTCTGTGGGAAGCGGCTAACTGGTAGCATGCTGAACTTCTATGCCCGGTCGCTGGTTCAAAGCCGGCCAAAGTCGTTGGATTTTCTAAGAGCGCTAAAAATCCCTCAGCATGCTTTACTTTGGAGGGGAAGTTCCAACGTTCGTTGCACGTTGCTGGTTGTGGTGGCATCTAGTAGCCAAGTTCACAGCTAGGTGTCATTGACGTTAGTATATGGTACAAAATTAGGAACTACTACTTAAAATTGACCGTCTGCAGACCTTACCTGAATTACAGACTAATACAGTCATCACAATTAACGCCGTTTATCAGATTCTACACACACCCAATGTACACGGGGTTACATGACCACGTTGCCGCAGCCCCTAAAATGAGGAACCAACAAAAATCTCTGCGGGAGATAAAATTTTGCGTGAAGAAGTAACAGACTGTCAGATAGATACACATCAGTTCCAAACCTTGCATAAGGACAGAGTGATCACAAGTACAAAAATGAACCCCAAATTACAAGAAGGTTACCATCCCCACCTATCTATCTATCTATCTATCTATCTATATATATAATAATCAATGTAACGTGATAGTTTGTCTGTGGGTATGTCTCCTATGCGTTCATATACCATTCGTCCGATTGTGATGAAACTTGGGTGAGATGTTGAGTACACTCCAAGGAAGGTTTCTGACTTAGTAAATCCATTTTACAATAGGTAGCACACGCGTAGATTCAACAAATGAGCGACGATGCATGAAGCATTTCAACAAAGTCCCGTATGTGTTCATATACCATTCGTCCGATAGCGATGAAACTTGGGTGAGATGTTGTGGACACTTACGTGACGGTTTCTAACTTAGTAAATACATTTTACAGTAGGTAGCGCACGAGTAGATTCAACAAATGAGCGACGATACGCAAAGCGTTTCAACAAAGTCCCGTATGCATTCATATACCATTCGTCCGATAGCTATGAAACTTGCGTAAAATGTTGTGTACACTGCAGGGAAATTTTCTGGCTTAGTACATCCACTTTACAATAGGCAGCGCACGAGTAGATTCAACAAATGAGCTACGACGCGCGAAGCATTTCAACAAAGTCACGTTTGCGTTCATATACCATTCGTCCGATAGCTATGAAACTAGGCTGAGATTTTGTGTGCACTCCAGGGAAGGTTTCTAGCTTAGTAAATCCCTTTAAAAATAGGTAGAGCACGAGTAGAATCAACAAATGAGCGACGGCGCGCGAAGCGTTTCAACAAAGTCCCATATAATTTCATATACCATTCATCCGATAGCGATGAAACTTGGGTGAGATGTTGTGTACACTCCAGGGAAGGTTTCTGGCTTAGTACATACATTTTACAATAGGTCGCGCACCAGTAGATTCAACAAATGAGCGATGACACGCGAAGCGTTTCAACAAAGTCCCGTATAAAGTCATATACCATTCGTCTGATAGTGATAAATGTTTGGTGAATTGTTGTGTACACTCCAGGAAAGGTTTCTGGCTAAGTAAATCCAATTTACAATACGAAGCGCACGTTTATGTTCAACAAATGAGTGACTACGTGCGAAGCGTTTCGACAACGTCCCGTATACGTTCACATACCATTCATCCGATTGCGATGAAACTTGGGTGAGATGTTGTGTACACTCCAGGGAAGGTTTCTGGCTGAGTACATCCATATTACAATATGTAGCGCAAGAGTAGAATCAACAAATGAGCGACGACACGCGAAGCGTTTCAACCAAGTCCCGTATGCATTCATGTACCATTCGTCCGTAGCTATGAAACTTGGGTGAGATGTTTAGTACATGTCATGGAAAATTTCTGGCTTAGTAAATCCACTATACAATATGCAGCGCACAAGTTGATTCAACAAATGAGGGACGACGCGCGAAGCGTTTCAACAAAGTCCCGTATAAGGTCATATACCATTCTGCCGTTAGCGGTGAAACTTGGGTGAAATATGGTGGACACTCCAAGGAAGGTTTCTGGCTTAGTAAATACATTTCACAGTAGGTAGCACACGAGTAGATTCGACAAATGAACGACGACACGCGGAGCGTTTCAATACAGTCCCCTATGTTTTCATATCCCATTAGTCCGATAGCGATGAAACTTGGGTGAGATGTTGTGGACACTTACGTGACGGTTTCTAACTTAGTAAATACATTTTACAGTAGGTAGCGCACGAGTAGATTCAACAAATGAGTGACGGAGCGCGAATCGTTTAAACAAAATCAGGTATGCGTTCATATACTATTCATCCGATTGCGATGAAACATTGATCAGTTATTGTGTACCCGCCAGGGAAGGGGACTTAGTAAATCAATTTCACAATAAGTAGCGCAAGAGTAGATGCAACAAATGGGTGACGACGCGCGAAGCGTTTCAACAAAATCCCCTATTGCGTTCATATAACATTCTTCGATTGCGATGAAACCTTGATGAGTTATTGTGTACACGCCAGGGAAGGGCTTCGACTTAGTAATACATTTCTCAATAGGTAGCGCACGAGTAGATTCAACAAATGAGTGACAGCGCACGAATCGTTTAAACAAAACCCGCTATACGTGCATATACCATTCATCCGATTGCGATGAATCATTGATGAGTTATTGTGTACACGCCAGGGAAGGGTTTCGACTTAGTAAATCCATTTCACAATAGGTAGCGTACGAGTAGATTCAACAAATGAGTGACAGCGATGAAACTTTTGAAAGTTGTTGTGCACGCTCCCACGAATGGTTCTAAATTAGAAAATCCATTTTACGATAGCTTAGAGGCAGTTAACATGTTGTGTATCCAAAAGCACTTCAAGAAACAGAATTTCAACGCCAACACTTTCTTTGATTGGCATTGCAACGCATGCCGGGTACAGCTTGTAAGACAATAAAATGATAAAAATATGCATACAAAAACGAAAAAAAAAGAAGTTAATTAACCTCCAAATGTAAAATACTTTCTTGCAATAAATGAGGTCTGATCCTCCTACGAAAACCTGCATATTTTGCCTATTAAGTTATAGCCTATCCCGTAGTTTGCCCGGTGAAATCTACCTCCGCCTTCCGGCGTGCCGAGAGGATTTTTTTTAAATTTTCATATATAAACAACTAACCCCTTACTTCCTTTGTCTTTTAATACCTTTCTCTGCCTTCTAAAGATATGCCATACAACCTAGTGTTGGATCCTCTTCTATGGACTCCACAGATATGCACTCACAAACCCCTAGTTCATCATCTCAACACCTGAGCGCTCTTATTACATAACTAACCTAACCCCGTGGCACTACAGCCCTTGAAGGGCCTAGGCCTACCAAGCGACCGGTGCCCAGCCATTTGGCCTGCAGATTTTGGGGTGACGCGTGGTCAGCGCGTCGGGTCCCCTCGGCCGTTAATCTTGGTTTTCGTGACCGGGGCACTGTCTCACTGTCAGACAGCTACTCAATTGTCCTCACGAGGCTGAGTGCACCCCGTTCCAACCCTCACGTCAGTTTTAAAATCCCTGACGGAGCCGGGGATCGAACCCGGGGCCTCCGGGCGAGAGGCAGGCGCGCTACCCCTACACCACGGGGCCGGCGCTCTTATTACATACCACAGACAAATAGCAAACATCTTCTATGGCTTCATAGAAATGTCACACAAGTCTACTCACAAGACGGTTATATTATATGACTAGCAGGGCTATTCTAGAAGAGCAATTTGGCTTCATGAAGGGACGATCAACAATTCAAGCAGTAAAATGTCTACAGGATGATATTCAAACTGAACTGCAATATACAGGAGGGAAACTACATGCGGTATTTGTTGACTACACAAAGGCATTTGATCTAATGAGCAGGAAGAAAATAATGAAAAAAGTTGAAGAGATCACAGGAAGAACATACGAAACAAGACTATTAAAGAACATACTAGCAAGAAACATCGTTGAAATAGATGACATGGTGACAAGATCTAACCCAATTGAGCAAACAAATGGAGTGCTACAGGGGGATCCAATCAGCCCCCTACTCTTCATAATAACCACAGTTGAAATTCCAAACGCTATTGATACCGAAAATGTAAAAATATATATGTACGCTGATGATATGGCCCTAGTATCACCAAGCATACAAAACCTACAGGTAGCTTTTGACAAATAGACTAAAAGGACAGAAGGAAATGATTTAAACTTAAACGAAGACAAAACTGTGGTAATGACTTTCAGGAAAGGAGGGAGACGGACAGTGAGCGACAATGTCAGATATAAACAGACAACTTTAAGACATGTAACAAATATTAAATACCTAGGAATTACCTTTCAAAACAAAGGATTTGTATACACTATGCACATCAAAGAGCGAACAGCAGCAGCAACGAAGGCAATTAACGGCATAAGAAATTTAAGACGATTATCATTGACCACAGCTTTGACTCTCTTCCGCTTAAAAATTTTGCCCATACCTAGTGTTGGATCATCTTCTATGGACTCCACAGATATGCACTCACAAACACCTAGTTCATTATCTCAACACCTGAGCTCTCTTATTACATACCACATACAAATAGCAAACATCTTCTATGGCTTCATAAAAATGTCACACAAGTCTACTCACAAGACAGTTATATATGGTTTAGAGATTATATGGGATTACCTTGGCAAAACGAATCTGAAAGACCTAGAGAACGTCAAAGGAAATTTTCTTAAAATAGTATTATGCTTGTCGAAATACACTGTCCGTCAAAAAAAGTGGAACAGTTAAAAAAAGTAATATAAATAGTATAAATCTAGCCTTGAAAAAGATTTAATCACATTTTAAAAGCTTTTCATGCATTAGAACAAACATCTGAAACATCCGTGAATAGAAATTGATAATATGACATTTCTTAGGGTGGTTTATTACCACCAATTACCCCCAATCCTCGATGAGCCTATCTTAATGGTTTTATGGCGGGAAGCGGACTGGAAGCGTTTAAGGTTTATGAGTGTTGCCGCTCACTTATTGTTGTTCTGCACAGGCAGTTGCATTGGTGGAGGATGGCCGCAGCTTCCGTTATGTTGCTGAGGTCATTGGATCATCTCTCGGTAGCATACATCGTGCAGTGCAACGTTACAGAGAGCTCCGAACAAACGACAGGAGACGAGGGTCAGGCCGTAGAAGAAGCACAAGTGCCAGGGATGACAGATTTCTCACCCTCCAAGTTCTGCGTGATCGGCATACCACAGCAGTTCAGGCACGAAATCAACTGGAAAATGTCAGAAATGTGAGAGTGAGTGAGCGAACAGTAAGAAGAAGGTTTGAAGACGCTCATCTTTCGTCCAGGAGACCTGCACGTGGACCCGCACTCGAACGGCATCACAGAGAGGCGCGTCTTCGCTTCGCAAGGCAGCATCTGGGATGGACCCACGAGCAGTGGGCCTCTGTTCTCTTCACTGACGAGAGTCGCTTTAACCTTAGATCTCCTGTTGGAAGAGAAAGAGTGTGGAGAAGGCGCGGGGAGAGGTACAGCCCTGTTGCTTTCTCCTCGAGGACTCCATTTGGAGGTGGCTCGGTTATGGAGTGGGGTGGCATCAATGTTATGGCCCGCACTGAGTTGGTGTGCATCGATCACGGGACGCTCGATTCCCAAAGGTACGTCGAAGAGATCCTGATGAACCATGTGATGCCCTTTGCGCCTTTCATTGGTCAGAATTTCATGCTGATGCAGGATAATGCCCGCCCTCATACTGCTCGCTGTTTTGTACAATATCTGCAGGAAGTGGAGATTCAAACCCTGGACTGGCCAGCTCGTAGTCCTGACTTGAACCTCATCGAACATGTATGGGATACGCTTGGAAGGAACGTCAGACAGCATGACCACACCACCTTGGCACAACTGAGAACATCGCTGCTGGAGGAATGGGATCGCATCCCGGCAGATGCCATTTCGACGAGTTGTGAACAGTATGCCTGAGCGTTTACAAGCTGTCATAGACGCTATGGGTGGAAACACTCCTTTTTAGTGATCAGTGTTCCCGTGCAGTGCAGCGCAAACATTAATACTGTTTTGTTTGGCAATACGTTTGATAAAAACCAGCCCAAAAGAGCATTACTAAAAAATAGAAAATTGTAAGATTTGCAAAATGTAACGAAATTTGTGAGTTAAAGCGTGTTGTAAAACATGTTTCGGTATTTTCTGTTGCCAACCATCTAAAATTTACATGAATAATGCAAATATTGGAAAACCGATACATTTTAGTGGAATAAATTAAGAAATTACATAAAAAATTAAAGTGTTCCACTTTTTTTGCCGGTCAGTGTATATAGCTCAATTATAGATTTCGATACATTAAAAAAATTGACGGTTTTTGAGTTTCCCCACCCAAAAAACTCCTATTACCCAGGCTTTTCCCGTAAGCTTGCCAGAGGAGTATTTCGTGACATCGTTGATGACGTCACGGAAGCCGCCATTTTGTTTTAGGGGAATTTCATACGCGGCCGTATCGCAATGTATAGTAGTCCCGATATTTGACAGTATTTTTAATTCCTAAAGATTCCCGGGAAAGTATGTGAATGATATATGTCCAATAATCTACCACGTTCTGGTAAATTTTACAATTAAACTTTTGTTTTACAATACCGGATATCATTTCAAAGTTATAAAAGAGGGTAATTATTTTGAGCTCGAGGATCCAGATACCTTACTTCTCTTGTTTTTGACAAGCTCATTGATGTCAGGTATCATATTCGTTGTAATTATTTTAAGAATTGATTGGAGATGTTCATTCGTAAGCCTTGTGCGATGTTTGTTCTTATTTATTTTCATGACTGAAAACATCTGCTCACATAAATAGGTGCTACCAAACATGCACAGAATGCGTGCTGCATGCTTTTTTAATTGCGGGTAGTTATCCAAACTCTTGAAATATTGTGTATAAAATGTAAGAGCGTTAACCTCTTTAAATTTTTCTTTCAAAATACTGTCTATTGTTTATATAGCCAAAATTCGTCATTTGTTTATCATCAGGGGCGGATCTAGGGGAGGGCGAGGAGGGCGACTCCCCAGGGCCCCGCGGTCCGGGAGGCCCCGCGCCATGGATTGTTTTAAATTTTATTGATTAATTTATTGTACTTTTCAAACTTTTCAAACTAATTTATAATTCATATTCTTTTATTAGTGCAGCTATGACCTTCCGTGACCATTTAGCAAGTTTAGATTTCAGTGAAATGATAGAAGACTTCAGCCGAGAAAAAAGTTTCAAAGTAATATTTTAATATTTCATAGTTTACATAATCTTCTTCAAGGAGACTTAAAGGTTTCTTTCATATTATTAAAAAATAAAGTGTAGTGTATTCAAAATATTGTAACTATTCTTTATTTTATTATTATTACAAAACTATTTTCCATTTGATTTGATTTTTTAAAATTTCCTATTGTTGTGGGCCCCACCATATCATACCGCACAGGGCCCCGCAAGGCCTGGATCCGCCACTGTTTATCATTAGTGAAATACCGGTACTGTCCCTAAAAGAATAACAGTATGGACAATGTGTTCGTAGAAGCATACACTTATTATTCTCTCTATTTTTTTTCTCGCATGGGGCCGATAACCTAGACGTTAGGCCCCTTAAAACAACAATTACCATCATCATTTTTCGCGTATATCGGCGCGTCACCATCCGATTCCATTTCCTACTTGTCCCCCGCAATATTCATTTCTTACTTGCTTCGTGATATTCATTATTTGACTGCTCTGAAACCGTTGGGTACTTTATGGCATGAATGGGAGGAATAGGTTTTTTTAGATCAGAGTTTTTGGCAATAGAAGTTCGCTTTTCTTTGTGAATCATCGTCATAATGTTCATTTCTTAAAAACAGGTAAAAGTAGTTGTATCACCATGTATCGAGAAAAATAAGTATCAACTAGTTCATTCAAATGGTAATGTTAATCCAGTTCGCCGATTTTCTAAATAATTGGACATATTTTCAAATAATCCAAAATGACTAAGTTAAATAAAACTGTGGAGTTATCCCCACATCTAAATCAGTTAACTATCAGTAGCTTATATTTATGAACAGCCTCTGTATTACATTACAAATATAAGGTAGTTACTACTATTAGCGTGTTAGCACTAGTAGTGTGTTATACTGTTATTATAATAAACCAACATTGAACAATCGCCGCACCAAAACTTGACAATATTGCCACTAACAATAGATACACTCAGTCAACTGAACTGACTGAACAAAACAAAGCGCATGCGATTGTGCAATGAGTGGTGACGTGACGAGCTACGGCGGACACGCGCTCTCGCGCTGTTACAAGTCGGTCAGCGGAAAAAGATCGAACGAACTAACACGCGAGGGATCTGGGAACTAGTTCGGTAGTTCGTCTGTGAGAACCGCTCTTCCGAACTACACAAGACTATTGTTTACATAACCACAAGATGGCGGATGTGCGAAATATTTCACCGGCATTCTATATCTCTGAAACTATTAGCGGTATCACCCTGAAATTTTGTACTGAAATAAAGGGTACTACTGGATGATCATCTATAAGACTTTCAAAAACCGGTTAACTACAAAACGAACATGGCGGCCAAGCGAATTTGAAAATTTTAAATAGACCTTTCTCGCGATTTAATGTTCTAAACGCAATGAAATCTGGTACAGAAAATGTTTATACACATTGTAATGCACTGGTGTCTAATTTAGTTCAATTGTTTACATAACCTCATGATAGCGGCTTTGCGAATTTTAAAATTAAGTTTTTATTTCTTGTGTCGTAATCATGCGATCAAAGTGAAAGTTTGAATAATGAACCTACGCAATAATTTTCCTTTAATGGTACATGACTCTATGGCCTATACATTTAACAATCCAACATGGCGACCATACAAAATATTTAGACAGCTCTGAATATCTACGAATCTATTATAGCAATCAAACTGATTTTTTTTATGTTCATAGGGGCTATGAACTTAAATTCACCTATAGGACTTGAAATAACCTGGTGATCACAAATCCAACATGGCGGCGACGCGAAGTATAAATATTCACATGGACGTGTCTCGCAATTTAACCATCCGAGTGCAGTGAAACTTGGTACAGTAAATCCTTATACGAATGATAATCCACTGGCATCTAATTTGTTTCAATTGTTTCCATAACCACGAGATGGCAGCTGTGCGAAATTTTAAAATCTCCTTGTTACTTCTTGTGTCCTAATCATGCGATTGAAGTTTGAATGCTACACGTACACAATAATCTTCATGTAACAATACATAACTCTAGGACCTACATATATAAAATCCAACATGGCGACTATCCGAAATATTTAGTCAGTTCTCAATATCTACGAATCTATTACAGCAATCAAACTGAAATTTTGTATGTAGATAGAGGCAATTAACATAAGTAGGATATATGAAAATAGGCTGTATAGTTCTTCACGGAAATGCTTGTTTAATTATGAAATTACAATAATTGCGATGCATATCGGAATCTGTAATTGATCTACATAGGCCAATTATAGATTTCGATGCCGAAAATTAAAAATATCAACTGAAATCGTGAAATTTTTCTATGCATCGGAATCTTTAATTGAGCTATGTAGGTCAATTACAGATTTTGATGCTCGGTTTTTTAATGATGAAATTACAATAATTACGATGTGTATCGGAATCTCTAATTGATCTACATAGGCCAATTATAGATTTCGATGCGGAAAATTAAAAATATCATCTGAAATCGTGAAATTTTTCTATGCATCGGAATCTTTAATTGAGCTATGTAGGTCAATTACAGATTTTGATGCTCGGTTTTTTAATGATGAAATTACAATAATTACGATGTGTATCGGAATCTCTAATTGATCTACATAGGCCAATTATAGATTTCGATGCGGAAAATTAAAAATATCATCTGAAATCGTGAAATTTTTCTATGCATCGGAATCTTTAATTGAGCTATGTAGGTCAATTACAGATTTTGATGCACGTTTTTTTAATTATGAAATTACAATAATTACGATGTGTATCGGAATCTGTAATTGATCTACATAGGCTAGGCCAATTATAGATTTCGATGCGGAAAATTAAAAATATCAACTGAAATCGCGAAATTTTTCTATGCATCGGAATCTTTAATTGAGCTATATAGGTCAATTACAGATTTCGATGCATACCTCGTTTCGAAAGTTTTTGTGTTTCCCCACCCAAAAACCCCTATTACCCAGGCTTTTCCCATAAGCTTGCTAGAGGAGTATTTCGTGACGTCGTTGATGGCGTCATGGAAGTCGCCATTTTGTTTTAGGGGAATTTTATTCGCCGCTGCATCAAAATGTATAATAGTCCTGATGTGTGAGTACCCCCACTGTGCGTAACAAAAACCAGGGGCGTTTATATTAGCTAACGCAGCCCAGCGGGCCGCGCTACCTTACATTTAATGGTCTAAGCGAAAACCATTGGTCTGGATGAAAATATTGGTCTAGGCAAAACCATTGGCCTGGTTAAAAGATCATTGATGTGTGACTACCCCCAGTAACAAAAACTAGAGGTGTTTATATTAGCTGTGGGCCGCGCTACCTAACAATTATTTGTCTAGATGGAAACCATTGGTCTGCCGGATGCGATATAGTAGCGAATGCGTGGGGTTGGCCATTCTGTACATGATGCTAAAAATGCCAGAGTCAGCTGGAATTTCATCTATATAAGTCGTGATCCTATTTGGGATGGCTGGGTGGGTTACAGGCAGCGGAGGAGTAAACATCTATTACTTGTATCATCTCCAGATTTTTTCCCTACCATTACTATAGGCATTTTGGCTAGTTTCAGTAGTTTAAGAATGCTTTACTTCGGTTCTGGTCAACACCTTACTCTTGCCAGCAAAAGAGCACCATCAAGTTAATGTGAACATCAGTGGCGGTTGGTGATATTGTTGCAGAGTTGCACAACTCCCAATACTTTTACACCTAATTCGTAGTTTCTTTTCCTTTAATGTTTTAGTTTAATAGATCTAATACATTCAATAATGTGTTAAAATCATCGATATTTTGTTATTATTTATCCTAATGCATCACACTGTACCTATAAAAGCTCCTGCCTTCAAATCAAACTCCAGGGGGTTAGCTCTCTTGTGGCGACTCCCAAGTAGACAGCGTGGCTAGCAGAGATGAGGCCAAGCTTGTACATAGCATGCCGACCAGCATGGGTAGTAGGGAATTGCAGGCGAGCTGCCAGCCGCCTGGCAATACTCAGTTCCAAATGGCCCCGTTAGACTACACCACTCTTTGGAAATGACAACACCCTCGATTTCTCTTACCCTGCGAAGGGTAGTTTAGTTATTGTTTTGAGGGGCGGAACTATGAGGTCACCTGCCCCTGAAGGGTAGTTTCTTTCCCACACCACTAGGGAATGCTACACCACCCACAACAGTACAAATGTCAGAAATTCATAGGGAGACATTAGTTGGCTCACACCCAATTATTTTTAGATGTTTTCACATCATAACTTCATTGAATATTTTTGTCAATTGTTCTGTGAAGCGAGCCTAAGAATGCCACCATTGTTATAAGTACAGTAGATAATTGGCTGAACTATTTTGCTACGTATTGTTGGTGTTACTGTAGCGGTTTATGTTTGCTTTTACCACTCTTGTTCTTGCGGGATTTGAGTTGCGATTAGTTCTGTATTTAATTGATTGATTATTTTGGTTCCAGGCAGATACTTAACTGTGCATTATTATTATTAAGATTATTATTATTATTATTATTATTATTATTATTATTTGGTTGATTGTGAGTAGACTTATGCATTCACTACGAAATTTCTAGGCTAGCAAAATTCAGTGTTTTGTTATTTTGCCTTTCGCGCCATTTTCCGATATAGCAACCAGATTTATCAACTGTGTATCTTGAAAGTTACCGTAGTATTTTATTTTAACGGAATGTTTAGTTTGAAACATTAATTGTATTGTGGAGTGTGAGTGAAAATTAATAGAGTAAGTAATTTACTAGTTCGACAGTTTTCCCAGCTCCCTGATGACAATAAACTTACAGTAAAAACACTCGGTAGACCATTACCGGATAAGTATTGTCTAAAACAGGGGTCTCCAAACTGCGGCGCGGGGGCCACATCCGGCCCGCGGACAGATTTTGTCCGGCCCGCGGAGTGCTAGCATACTTGAAAACTCCTTTTAGAGAACATATTTTTTTTATAGCAAATTAAATTTAGTTTACTGAAGTATTCTAATTTTATGTTGAATAATTATTAATATGACATCTACATTGATATGGTCATGGGCTAACTACTCATAACATTGTTGTAGGCTTATTGTTATTGTTTTTGTGATAAGTTGGATAAAGAAACACAGAATTGTAATGAGTAAAGACATGTATAACATGCAGACATATGAAATACTAATGAGATTTATGTAATTGAGATTTTCCACTGACAATAGTTTGTAGTTGTGGACTAATTTTACTTGTAGCAATTATTAAAAGAGATTTAAGATGCTCATCAGTTTATTTAGATCTGTAAACATTTTTTGTGTACTTCATTTTGGAGAAGGTCTTCTCACACAAATAAGTAGTACCAAAAACAGAAAACAGCCCACGAGCAAATTTATGCAAATTATCAAATTGTGTCAGTGGAAGACTCTTATAAAATTCCAACAAAGATGAGTTTTGATATTTGTTCTTAATTATATCACTGCACTACGTTCAATCATTTCCATTTGAAGTTCCGGGGCTAGGGTTTCAATGTCAGTATCAAAAGGATCCTGAAAAATCTTAATTTGATTCGCAAAGGCATCGAAGTCCGAGAAACGAGTATAAAAATTTATTTTTAAAGCACAAAAGTTTCGATTGCAAAATCGATAGGAAACTCAGTCTCAGTGGTGTGGCTGATTATTTCACATGTTTTAAAATGTGAAAAACATTTACTTCGTATTTGTGATTGAAACAGTATCAATTTCTTCCGGAATGATTTGATATTAGTGTATAAATCAGGAAGATGCTGGTTTTCTCCTTGCAATCTCAAATTCAGTTCGTTCACATGTTTTGTCAAATCAACATAGAATGCTAACTTCCACAGCCATGCGTTGTTTTGTAATTCAGTAAGAGGGCGATGCTTTTCATTCAAAAAATTTCGATCACTGCTCGAAGTTCAAAAAAGCGCTGAAGGACTTTCCCACAACTAAGCCAACGTACGGCAGTATGATAAGGTAAGTCATTTTCTCCAATCTCTTCAATAAATTGTCGGAATTGTCGGTGATTCAGCCCAAAAGATCTCATAAAATTAACAGTTGATATGACTGGTTTCAGAACTTCAGACATATCCAAACATTTTCCGCACAAAGACTGTTGATGAATGATACAATGTAAGACTAATGGTTTTGAACCACCGTCATTTTCTACAGCCTTTGACGCAAGAGCGACCACTCCTTTATCTTTCCCACTCATGTTTTTGCCTCCATCAGTTGTAATACATTTCAAGTTTTTCCATCGAAGGTTCCTTTGATTAATGGCCATTTCAACTCCTTTAAAAATATCTGTACCAGTAGTTGTGCCATGAATACTATACATATCAAGAAGTTCTTCATGCACTTCATAGCTTTTATCTACTCCTCGAATATAAATCAACACCTGAGCAGTATCTGACACATCCGTTGACTCATCCAAGGCCAAAGAAAACCACTCAACATCTCCATTTTTGTCGAACAGTGGAGAGGATATATTTTCAGCGATGTTTTCTACCCTTCGAGCCACAGTGTTTGCTGACATACTGACAGTTTTTAATAAATTTACCTTTTCAGGGCACATTTCTTCGGCTGCTGCAATTATGCATTCTTTGATCATTTCTCCATCGGTGAATGGTTTTCCACGTTTTGCAATTTCAAGAGCCACACGAAAGCTGGCACGAGTTGCAGCCTCTTGTTCGGTTTTGAGTTTTGTAAATGAAGATTGCGGCGATTTCAATCCGCGCTTCATAGCTTCGAATTTTTCTGTCCGCAAACTTCCTGTATATTTTGAGTAATTTTGAAAATGTTTTGTTTCATAATGACGTTTAATGTTATATTCCTTGAGAACGGCTATGCTTTCATTGCAAATCAAACATAGTGCCTTGTTACTGGACTCAATTACGAAATACTGAATGATCCACTCATCTTTGAATTTTCTGCATTCACTATCAATTTTTCGCTTCTTTTTCATACTACTAAATCACACACAAAAGCAACAATTCAAATCAAAATACTGTTACAAAGATGTCTTAAACTTAAACACGCACAAACACGTTTTAAGGAGGTACGCACTATTTTATTTCACAACAGTGTCATAGGAACTGACTTGTGGTTGCGCAACTAGCCTTCTTATATATTCCAATTACTGCCATCTAGAAGTGAGTGGAAGACACCAGAACTCTCTCGAACCAACGAGATTACTCTGTACGTGCTATTAGCGCCATCTGTTAGCGATAGAAGGTACTACCTATTTCCGCTTGTGTCCACCAGATGTCGTGTCACGTTACTCCTCATGGCTCGTACTCTACGACTAATCTAGAAATTACAGATAATGACAGGAAAATTAATAATATGCAGTGTTGCCGTTTTGCGGACTTTAGTCCGATTTGCAGCCTTTTTTCAACGTTGCGTACTTTTTCGGACTTTTTTTTCATCAGTGGACTATTTCACTTTTTACCACCGGCAACAATGATAATATGGTTTTGGCCCTCGGAACTTACTGGAGTAATCAGTATGGCCCTAAGGCTGGAAAGTTTGGAGACCCCTGGTCTAAAATATAAGTATACGAGGTCGTTTAAAGGAGATATTTAAGGCAATAATTTATTGGTTATGTGAATGCGATATTAAAAACGCTTTATTCTGTTTTCCATGTTTGTTGGTGGAGAATCCGCGTGGACCAAAAGAGGAGTTATGGAAATTAATCCCTAAAATAAAGGAACATGAATCTTCACCTGAACGGCTTTGGTGCCGTAGTTGGTAGCATGCTGAGCCTCTATGCCCAAGATCGCGGGTTCAAACCCGACCAAAGTCGTCGGAATTTTTAAGAGCGTTAAAAATCCCTCAGTCTGCCTTCCTTCGGAGGGAAAGAAAAGCCTGCGGTCCCATGTCATAGATTTATGGCAGGTTAAAGAACCGTCCACTAAATACACCTGTGTGAAGCTAAATTATAGGTTAAAAAATTGAACAACGCCTTGGGTTCCAACATTCGTCGCCAGGAGCCAACTGCACTGGCGTCTAGTAACCAAGTTCTAAACTAGTAGTCTTTGACGGTGGCCTTTGGCGGCAAAAGTAGGAACTGCTTGAAATTCACTGTCTGCAGTCCTTACTTGAATTAATACAGATAACACTCACTAATACAGCCATCACAATTAACACCGGTTATCAGACAGATTCTCTACAGACCCAAAGTACACGGGGCTACATGACCGCGTTGTTGCAGCCCCTAAACTGAGGAACCAATCAACCAATCTTCAGCTGTTTAAAATTGACACCTTTTGGAACTGTTAACGTAGCTGCACAATTGAACAGTGCCTATAGAAGGTAAATTGCGGAATATAACGAAGAAGTTAGGCACAATAGGTATGTGTTAAATATTGTAATAAACTGTATTCGTTTTTGTGGCTCTTTCGAACTGGCCTTGCGTGATCATGATGAAAGTGTAACATCAACAAATACAGGTGTTTTCAGAGAACTAATTAATTTTAGTGCTGAGTTGGATGCTGTGTTAAAGGTCATTTGGTAAGGGCAACTGTTTTCTAAGTGACGTCCAAAACAATTCAAAATGAACTTTACAGATTATGTTGGAGGTTTGCCAACAAGAAGTATGAAAGCAAATAAAGGAATCGGAAATTTTAGCCATTATAGCAGATGAAACTAGTGATATTTCAAACATATTTCAGATGGCTGTTGTGTACCGATACGTAGTAAGATGCAAACAAAACATGATGCACACACATTAGCAGTGTGTTTACTGGATGAATTAAAGAAGCAGAAATTGAATGAAACTCCGTAAAAATGAATTGCGCAGACGTATGACAGAGCACACGTCATGGCTGGTTCCTCTGATAGGGTTCAAGCTATAGTAAAAAAGTCCTATCCTTATGCAGAATATGTGCCCGTCTTTGTTAGTAATAACATTTTTCGTTAACGTACAAACTTTTCGGTTGCCACGTTTTTATGTTGAGAATGTTTATTATCCCGGAGATTGAGACCCAACCATAGACTACCTGCTGTGTTCAACATTCTTCCCATTAACTCAGGCATAGGGCAACGCTTAAATACATACATCTGATTTTTGATGAATTCCTATAGGAAGAAGCCCAAAAGAACCATTACAATTTGTCTATTTGTCGAACGTACAGTTATTTTGGAAAACCTGTGTATTTCAGTTTTTATAGAAATGTAGTTTATCTAACGTTAATTCATTTTTGTTATATGTGCAAACTTCCCATATAAAATTGCGACATCAGAGATTTTGGTGCAACACCCAGCTTTACATACCACCAGCCGCCACATGTGAACATGCGCCCCGTTTCAATCTTGAGTTAGACATGGATTGTGCAAGTTAACAATCTCCAATTTTAATCAAGATTATCGCAACGCATCAATAATTTTCTTCCAAACCAATGATTTTTGGCTAGCCAAATATTTTCATCCAGACCAATTATTTTTGCCTAGACCAATAATTGTTCCAAAGATATTGTGGTTTAAATATCTTGGCTCGACTATTACTGCAGATGGAACCCTCGGACCTGAAATATCACATCGCGTGAGCAGCGCATGGCTGAAGCGACTCTCTATGTCCGATGTCTAAAGTTTATCGTTCTGTGGTCCGTCCCGTTGCTCTGTATGGGGCTGAATGCTGATCTTTAACTAAGGAGTTGGAACAGCAACTTGGTGTGATGGAGACAAAGATGCTTAGGTGGGCATCTGGCTTGATACTCCAGGATCATGTCAGCAACACTGATATTTGCAGGTGATATGGAGTAGCGCCAATTACTGAGAAATTGCATCTTCCAAAAGCATTAAAATAATTTTATCGCCATGGTCACCAGTTTTAGCATCCGGACCACGGCCCTCTTCACATAATATCAATCACATTACAAGTATATGAAACATCACCACAGTCATAGAACAGTTAAATTTGTTAATTCCTTCTGTAGAAGTAATACACATAAAGGCTAGTCCACACCAAAGTTAATGAACAATGTTAATGAAAACATTTATCAACATGTTTACTAAACATTTGGTAACAAACTTCTTCAACATTATGTCCACACCAAATAAACTTTTGTTAACAAACATCTTCAACATTAAATAAACTGTTTTTGAGGTTATAATGAATAGGGTCAGGAAGAAGAAAGTACTTACAGCTGCAGCTTTCATTATTTTAGTGAGTACAATTAGAGAAAAGCGCAGACGCAAGGTGTGGCAAAGAAAAATATTGGGAAGGCGTTTAGAATTAAGTTTGGAGAGAACTATTCATTCATGATGCAGCAGGCTTTCAAAAACTTCTGAGAATGTCTCCACATGACTTTCAGTTCTTGTTGACAGTAATTGGGCCTGAAATTGCAAGAAATGACACAAATTATCGGCAAGCCATCTCCATTAATGATAGGCTAGGTATAACATTAAGATTCCTAGCAACTGGTGACTCCTACACTTCACTTATGTACTTGTCTAAAGTATCAAAACAAGCAATTTCAGTTATAGTACCTAATTGCGTCTTTGCGCATGCGCGAACCAAAATGTTAACGAAAACACGAAAAGTTAATGAAAAGTTTCATTCACAAAAGTTAAAGAGATTTTGTTCATGAACATGCTCTAAAAGTTAACGAACATGCTATTTTTTTTATGAACAGTCAAAAATGTTCATGAACATTGTTCATGAACAGTGTTCATTAACAAAGTTGACGAAAACATCTTGGTGTGGACTAGCCTTAGTGTATCGTGTTGATGCAGTCCATTGCCTTTATAGAAGAAGCTGGTAGTTGTCTCATTTCCAGCAGTCAGTTCATTCTGCTCAATTAATTTTTATTCAACATTTCTGGTAATCAAAGCATCAGTAAGAGTATATGCATGCTCAAGCAGATACCTCGAGTGTTCATTCTTTGATCTGATTGTGAAGCCATTATTGAAATAGCACCTTTTCAGTCGGTCAACACTATATAATCCTAATCTGGGAAATGCGAAAACCAGAAAAGAATTACATTAAAAAATATTTGTTACCAACTAACAGAAGAGGGAGAAACGATTGAATTTGCTTGTCAAGCGAGTATCATCAAATCCCAAAATTCAAATCTACAAGCTTTACAAGACACTACTAAATCCAACAATGTCAACCATGAAATGGGAAAAAATGGTTCTCATACACCAATCCTCATAGGATCGACAGAATCTTAAAAAGTATGGTTAATACGGCTGTTCAAAAACTGAAATTTTCAGACCCCCTAAAAAGATTTTTTATAAGTTAATGCCTACAAGGTTGCTAGGCTGAAAAATCACGAATCTACTTCTAAACAGTCTCCCTCCTCCAAACTAATCCACGAAGACTTGGCTAATACTGCTGAGAAATACTTAAAGAAATGTGCTCCCAGAAATGAAATATAAATGAATAAATAAATTTCTACAAGTGTGTTGCATTGTTGATTATGTTAATTTTATCTGAATGTTTTTTTGGTATTTCTAGTTAAATGGTTATTAATATGGAACACTTAACCCTAGAACACTAACCCTTCGTAATTTTTACGACAGTAGGTAGCAGTACGTTATAGTTTATTGCCTTCCGCGCTTGCGTGCCTGCTGCCAATTTGTGTAGCTGAATTTCTCGAGCAGTTGTTGACTGTGGCAGGTACGATTGTTGATATCTTTTAGCCCGGTCAAGTTAGACATGCAAGGTTACAAAAATTCGCATAGAGCTGAAAATTAGTACTAATGGTTGAAACACCATTATAAATATGGAATAATTATAAATATGGGTTCTTTGCGTTTTTCAACCAAACGGTAAGTTTTATCATAAAAATAGATCAGACTAAAATTGTAGATCATGTCATTATCTATAAAAATTGTCTCGACACTTTTTTCCCCTAAGAGTCGTCGTTTTTGAGATATAACGATTCAAAACGTTGAAAGAGTTGTATTCTTCACAATATGCGCACATTTCCACGCCACCTGTGAGGTATTGTACTTGGTGCGTTTTTTTAACGTGGTTTCCCCGGTAGGCCTATTCCACTATCTATTGTGATCCTGTTTAATTCAATAATATTTAATAATAAAAAATGGTACTATTGGAAATTATGAAAGCGGTGTGAATTTTAAGAAATTGGGGGAAATTATTCGGAATCATCATATATTTCTGCATCCTCATGTTCTTGTTCTTCTTTTTCTTCTTGTTCCTCTTCTTCTTGTTCCTCTTCTTCTTGCTCTTCTTTTCTTCCTGCTGGGTGCAGGTAAATTGTCCTAACAGCGATGAATCAGATGTCTCCAAGCTGATATCGTATGAACACTCTTCTGATGGCAATCAACATTGGAGCATGACTGGCCTTGACAACTGGCACATGCTAATGAACAAAATAATCCAACTTTTTTGCAGCCGCATTTAGCATTACATCCCTTTTAACAATTGCAAAACACTATGTTGAGGAGTTTTCCGGTGCAGGTGGGAGTAAAGTCTGGATTGGTTCCAATGTATTGTCGATTAACTTCCAATATTAACTTCTGGGTCTAGTTGATTACCAAGCCACACTTGAACTTGATAATATACCCGAAATAGATGTTGATGAGCAGAAGCAAAGGTTGGAGGAAGACAAGGTAATTGCAATTGTTTTTTGTTCCAACTGATGTTGAGCTTTCCCAGGTTTTAAAAAATAAATATTTTCTTCGGTTGGAGTTCGAGCAGTAAGTAATATCAGTAAGTAAACGTCTTCACCAACAACAATAGTTGTATTTGTCAAGTTGAACTGTTCTATTGCTCTTTCAATTATCAGGACATCAGCAAATTGTAAAAAGGGATGTAATGCTAAATGTGGCTGCAAAAAAGTTGGATTATTTTGTTCACAAGGCCAGTCATGCTCCAATGTTGATTGCCATCAGAAGAGTGTTCATACGATATCAGCGAGGAGACATCTTGATTCGTCGCTGTTAGGACAATTTACCTGCATCCAGCAGGAAGAAGAGGAAGAAGAAGAAGAAGAAGAACAAGAAGTAAAAGAAGAACAAGAACATGAGGAAGCAGAAATATTAGTTGATTCCGAATAATTTCCCCCAATTTCTTAAAATTCATACCGCTTTCATCATTTCCAATAGTACCATTTTTTTTATTACTAGCGGACCCTTGCGAGAAATCTCGCACGTTCATAAACCATACTTTCCCCAATAGGTTTATAATGAGAGACTTAAGGAGGAAGGTTGTTATGATTTTATTTCAACCAAATGATTATAGAACACTATTTACATTTCAGTTAGAATTCCAAGTTCTTCGTTCCCTAACTTAAGAAGGCAATCACTGAAAATTGGATCATCATAACACTCACCGGTTATTCGATATTTATGAAATTATACGATTTGAGTATTCATTTCTTTGATTTACTGTTTCTAAAATCCATGAACAATGATAAAGGAAAGACCTCAGATGTTAAAAAAGACATGAAACAGGCGTCACAGTGGTTAAAATGGGAAGTGAACAGCAATTATGGAGCATATTTTCCTACAGCAACAGTATATACAAATCACACACTTGTAACATTTTTTTTTTGAAAGTCACTTTTTAAGGAAAGTATAGATATTTATGAAATTAGAGTGCAATTCGTCGCTGCTAATGTCTATTCTCTTTCATTAGAATGTTCATTTGTCACGATCGGTCTCTTGTAAGCGCAGGAGGAGGGATCTATACTACTGAAATAATATATATGATTAAATATTATTGAATTAAATAGGATCACAATAGATAGTGGAATAGGCCTACCTGGGAAACCACGTTAAAAGACGCCAAGTACACTACCTCACAGGTGGCGTGGAAACGTATGCATATTATGAAGAATACAACTTTTTCAACATTTTAAATCGTTATATCTCAAAAACGGTGACTCTTAGGATAAAAAGTGAGAAGACAATTCTTATAGATAATGGCATGATCTACAATTTTAGTCTGATCTATTTTTATGATAAAACTTACCGTTTGGCTGAAAAACGCAAAAAACCCATATTTGCGAACTTTGACCTTGAATATTTTTTTTTGCAGTTGTCGGACCGATGGGGACTTTTCACAATTCATTTATAATGGTGTTTAGACCATTAGTACAAATTTTCAGCTCTATGCGAATTTTTGTAACCTTACCCCTATTTTTTGGGCTAACTTGACCGGGCTATTGCTCATTCTTATAATAATTGGGTGGGTGTCGTCATATTGACGAACGGTTAGTGATAGTGCAATACTTACAAGTATAATGTGTCTTAATACCTTTTTTACATTTATTCTTCATTTAATTTCATGGTAGTTTAGGTTTCTTTGTGGTATAAAGAACCACATTTATATTTTTAAGGGTTTATTTTAATATCTAGTATAATAAAATTAAGTTCTTATAAAACGTGTTAATGTAATGTAGCAAGTTTATTTAGCAAATAATCACATCAAATGAATTAATATCTACGTATTTTGATTCATGACCTGTTTATGTATCTATAAGAACTCGAAATATCAAAAATCTTGCCAAATATTATCTGTAACGTAGTAAATATAACAATGATAAGTTGGAGTAGTCAAATTTACGAAGGGTTAGTAATAATGAGCGGTGAAAGAGGGTTAGTGTTCTAGGGTTAAGTCATAAGTCCCAAAACAATGTACAAATGAGCCAAACTTTGTTCACCAATTTGATCACATAATGGATCCTATTTGACACAAATATCACTGTGGATTTCCTGAGTTCCACCCATTGCATTTTTGTCTATGGATCACAATTTTCTCAATTCTTTCATTCAATCAATCTATAATGGCCATTATCAACATAATTGAACACTGACTTCAACCTTATAAAGAGAACATACATACCACACATTTTCATTTGAGACTGTTTTGCATTTCAGCGTCCAGTCTAGTGTGCAAGCCTCTGTTTGCAAACAAGTCGCCTCCATAATCCCCTATTAGCAGTTAAAACTGTGGCCTCATCTGCTTCTACACCTCTCACTTTGGAGTGGTTCAACACTGAATCTAACCATCCCCTCCTAGGTCTACCTCTGCTTCTCTTACCTTCAATAGCTGCACTCATTAACCTCTTAAGCAATCTCTCTTCACATGACCACACCATCTGAGTCGACTCATACGAACAGCTTCATCAAGCGTGTTCATTTGTAACGTAGCCTTGATCTCTTCATTACGAGTACCTTCCTGCCATTTCACCCATCTATTTACCGGGTGAGTTAGCCGTTACGGCATGACTGCTGGCAGTCGCTCACATTCGGGAGGTGAGGAGATTCGAATCCCCCCGCCGGCAACCTTGAAGATGGTCTTCTGTGGTTTCCCATCTTCCTTCCAGGCAAATGCCGGGGTTGGTCCCTAACTATAGGCCACAGCCGCTACCTTCCAATTCCTCGTCCTTACATTCCAACTTCCCTCCCCAACGGTACTTGTAGCTCACCCATTGGGTGTCCGTCTCGAAGCAGCTACAAACCTGGTGAGCCGAACACGTCCTTGGACACTCCCGGCACTAAAAGCCATACGCTAAATAAATAACCCATCTATTTGTCCCTACAATCATTCGTGCTACCTCATATCAGATACCTCTAGCTTATGTATCAGATACCCATCTCTCACTTTCATACAGCAACGTCGGTCTAAATACTGAGCGATCTAGGGAGAGTTTTTTCGTTACTTTTAGGCATTCAATTTAGTTAAAAGTTGCACTGCTCTCTTCTAAAGCCATGGTGCGACAAAACCATTGGTTGCTACCTAGTTAAATGAAATGTCGGCATGAAACCATTGGCTGTTACTAGGTTAGACACTGTTTGGACGAAAATTACTGCTTGTACTACAAGCAAGGTGGTCTGGGCCGTAAGCCCCAGTTTAGGTTTGTGTTTGGATGAAAAGCCTTTTCAACACTTAGAATTTAACGTATGCATTGTTTAAATCATTAGTTTATTTTAATGTATATATAACCAATGTAAATCTTTAGTGTCGTCCATGACGTCACGGATGCTGCCAATTTGTGTCGGGGGGAATTTGTATTGTAAGGCTTGTCTGCTACTGGTCTGCTGTGATCGTTGATAGTGTAGGACTTGTAACGGTGTTACGGATGTGGGGGGGGGTTGTTAAAAAGAAGGGGGTGGGGATTTCAGTTGAGGTTGGCGGGTTGTTATTGTGGAGACCCATGATATAAGTTGTTTTCTTAGACGTGCATTTTTATTGATAAAATGAACAATGATATTAAAAAAGTATATTATACTCATAATTCAGATCGTGTGTGTTGTGAATTGGTTGTAGTTTTCGAAAAGTATTTATTTCTATTTTTTCTATGACGTTTATGAATGATCCTTTCTGGAATAGATGTAGAATTTTTGTGTCTTTCTTGTCCATGAAATATTGGTTTTGCTCCTTCATGTGAGTAGTCGGCTTAGTCTTATTATATTTTATGGCATTAATATGTTCTTTTTGTCTTATTGCTATGTTGCTTCCTGTCTGTCCTTTATGCTCCATGTTGCAGTTAGTGCATTTAAGTTGGTATATACTGGATTCATAGTGAGGAGCAGTTTTGTTTATGAAGTGTTAGTTGAAAATATTTTTGTTGCTAGTGTTATAGGTTCTTAATGCTATTTTAAAATTATGTTTCCTAAAGGGGCTCTTGACTGGATAAATAGTATTGCTTGTGTATGTGAAAGTTATGAATTGAGAACTGTCTGTCAACATTTTAGAATGTGCTGTGTTAGATGTGTGTTTTATTTTGACTTTTATAGTTAGGTAATTGTGTTTATAACCATTATTTATGGCAAGCTGGTGGAGATACCATTTTCATTTCTCTTTTTAAATTGTTTTAGGATTGCATTAAGGGCTGTAAAGGACTATAAAAAGTTGCTTGTTTATTGTGCCTGCATGGATGTACTTAGTTGTTTTTTATTATTATGCCAGTTTCTGTAGGTTTTCTAAAAATCTTGTAGGTTAATTTATATATTGTTCTCGTTATGGTAAGATCTAAATAGTGGGAGTTATTGATTTCGTATTCTAAGTTGAATTTTACGTTTATCATCCATTCTATTGAGGTGATCGAGGAGTTGTGTTGATTTTATTATAGGCTACTGTACTTTCATCATTTATTTTCAAAAATCACCTACGTTCTTCTCCAATAATATATCCTTTGAATGTGGTTTATAGTTTTTGTGATGACAAATGGAAGCTTTCAGGGAGCTCTCACAGTAGTTCCCCCAGCAATGGGATGTAGTGCACGGTTCACTATGGCACTGTGTACCAAAAGCCTGATTGTGAGCCTAACTTGGTACACCTCAGCTAAACTCCGCAACAGACACGGTAAAAACCTATAAGATTTGCTGGAGTTGTTCCTGGCAATGAACATTGGTGCTTCAGCAACAAACTTTTAGAGATTTATTTTTTGACCAGACATGGAAAAGTAAAGAAAGCTAAGCAAATCATTGTGCATGGTTTGTGTCCATCTTGTGAGGATATTTTTTCAGAGTATTCTGCTTGCTCAACATACAAAACAGTGTAAGTTCCCCTTCCTTGGCTTCGCTACCGGTACTTCTTTTTTCTTTTCTTTTTTTCTCTTTTCTTTTTCTCCAGCTTCCTGATTTGAAACCACAGCACAGTTATTGGTTCAGAATTGTGCCTGGTATTTAGACTATCTTATTTTCTAGTGTGTTATTTTCATTGCATTTTTCTGTTATTAGCTCCTTCAACTATGCCAACAACTCCAATGAGTCCAACACAAAATGGCGATCCTCAAATTATGAAGTCTCAGCAGTCAAAGATTGAGACAATAAAGAACTGGAGCATATCTACATACAAATGTACGAAGCAGCTTATGTTTGAAAAACTTGGGAAAACTTCTAGGACAGTAGATACAGGTAAGAAGTTGTATTATGTTATGTACATGATAATCATGTACATTTAATACATGAAAGAAACACAGCATTGTAGTTATTACCATTTGCTTCATTGTTACTTTTATTTCAGAATAGCTACTGTATGAATATTTTATTACAAGTCTAGCCAATTCCCTGTTAAATTATTAAACTTACATGTATAACACCCAATTTACATTGCACCAGTTCTCAAACTGGGAGAATGGCTACGTGGCTCAGCGGTAACGTTCTCGCTTGCTGTGCCCAAGGTTGCAGGATCGAATCATGGCGCAGTCAACTGCCATTTGAGGGTGCACAAATGCAAGGGAGCCGTGTCAGCAGATTTACTGGCACGTTTAAGATCCCTTGGGGGGAATATTCTGGCACCCCTGGCGTCACTAAAAGCCACAGTAGTTAAAAGGGACGTAAAACAAATAACATTACTATTATCAAGTTCTAAAAATGCTCAACCTTTGCTTTAACTCAAACTTTAAGGAAGCTTTCATGCCCAAGTGCCACGTGGCGCTTAAAAATGATCCATTAAAATTGCATGAGAAATCCTTCACACAAAAGTGGCATGCCACGAGGCATGTGCCACATATTACTAGCCTGCCACTTTGATGTCTGGATGTGTATGGTTTATTTTCTTTTGTTTTTGTTCTTAATTTTATTGTTTTGTTTGCTTACCTCGCCTTGGTTTAGCATGCCATCACCTTGGTTGTGAATTCACAGTAATTGTTCTATCAATAAAACTTAGTATGCTATTCGATGAGGAAATGCAATATAAATACCTAACTGGACTGAACAATGTACACATGTCAAGGGGGAAGGAAGTAATCCTTCAAATGATCCTAGCATTAAGTTAAATTGTGAAAAGAAAGATTACAGGGACTTGACACGAGCATATACTGCAGCAGCAAACCAGAACAAGAGTCCCACAGATTAAATAAGATATCTACATACCATAAGTACAGTAGACTTAACCATGCAGGAGCATGGAAGGAGCCACGTCAGGTATTAGAAAATCAAAGAAAATAGAAAGACAGTATCGAAACATATGCAGCGTGGTTATAGAACAGACGAAGGAGTGCAACAAATAGAATCTAGAGGTAGCTATGTTAATGGCTTGCGAAGATGTCGCAACCACACACAGAGAGAAAACTGTCCAGCAAGAGACAGGTGTACAACATGTACAGCCTTGCTTGAGAAAAGTATCGAAGAAATAGTTGAAGTGCCTAAAACAGCCTGTAATTTCGGGCACGCCACGAGCCGCAACTCACTTGTGACGTCCAGCAAAGTTATTGCACCAATGGGAAAAATAGCACAGATATCACAGGGACTTACGAGTGTCACAGAACAACCGATAGGACAAATAGTCGAGCTATGCCCCAGTCACACAACTGGACCTCAAATCAACAAATATGCACTCACAGACAAGCACGAAGATTAGGTAGATTAGGAACACACTAGTAACAAACCTCAAAGGCATAAGGTAGGAGAAATGAGTAATAAACCGCACTCGAATAAAAATTATGAGAACCAGAAATAGTGTGAACACAACAGTGGAACTACTCGCACAATTGGCACGCAGCAGGCCCCACTCAAATCACACGAGTTAGAATAAGTAAAGATACAATTCAATAACTCGCTTCCATGTATATCTCCACGAAACGAAAAACACTTGTGAAAGATTAAGCTTGTGAATGAAAATAATACAGTAATACAGATAGAAACTATAGGAATGCAGTATATTCTCAAGGAGAAATGTGTAATGAACTTGAGCTAAAGCAAACAAGGTACAAGGAAGGCCCCCATGAGAATACGTCAGTACTACATGGTATCACAAGCAATAGCCAATAACATAAACCCCAATGATAGCTCGGAATCAAATTAAACTAGTAAACCTGGCCACTAAGCTATCTTGTTATTCTGACTGATAGAATACTGAACAGAAAAAATTAGGTACCGGTAAGTTATCTACATGAAAGAAGATGCCGTATGAAAATAAAAACACAGAAACCACAAAATAATTAAAGTTTCAGTGTGCAGCAATGTGACCATGTGGTGCATAAGGAATACTATCGCAATGCAAGACGTCATGGAAGGTTAACAGATGATAAGTTGGAACCTTTCGAAATGCAGTACAACCTAACAACAAATATATGTTATCAAGATGATAACTATGCTATACTGAGTTCTGTCAAATTACGGTATATTGTTTGCTCTTGTTTGGTTCATATTTATTGATGTTGTTTGCATGGTTCTAAGCTGCTTGAGACAAGTTACAAGATGTGCATGATAGTGACCTACTGTCTTACAGGCATCAAATAACACAGGACATAGATTACAGTGATTTCAAGGGGTTTAGTGGATGGTTGCACAACTTCAAATGGAGCTGCAGAATTGGAAGATGTAAGATAACAAGATTTCAAACAATGCAACAACTTGACGATGCATAGCAAACTGCAGAATCAGCCCTAGCATTTGTTGATGAGGTAAACAACCATACCATATGCCATTGTAAGGAATTCATTTTCAATACCAACCAATCAGGATTTGAAGATTGAATTCATACAAAGTGGTTAGAGGTACCAAGAAAGTTATAGAACAAACAACAATCATCACTGCCCTAATACAGTACATTGGTATTCAATTGTGCCTACTGTTAGTCTGGATAGTTAATTGGATGGTAAGTTATTTATTTTGCTACAAGAAGTTGGAAGTTCTCTGCCTCCAACGAATCTGTCTTATGTCAGAGACCTAGCAAGGGCAGTAGGGATTATTTACATCACAGCAAGCTAAAGTTGGGAAATAGGTTTACCAGAACTAAAGCTATTGTCAGGGTGTTTACCGGTAACGAAAGTAACGAATAAGTAACGAAAAAGTAACGAATTTTACAAACGGGTAACGAAAATTTTTCTGAAGGCCGGTTGAATCATTTAAACTCGCGCCGCTAGGCTCAGAGATTGCAATGGAGCGAGTTTCACGCAAGCGGCGCCGTGCCTATTGCATAGTAGGCCTACTAAGCTATATTTCCCTGTGCCCGACCTCAAGGAAATACATACTGAGGATACCTTGAGTGGTATACATCGGTTCAACGTATATTTTCGGCATTAAGAAGACTTAAGTTTCGTGTGAAATATTTTTCTGTGTTACTGTATTAGGAAACCTGACTTTTGGCGAGACGTTTATTCGCGAATACTTCCGAAACTAAAAAGAAATCTCTGATTTCTGTTATTTGGAAACTATGTCAAATTGAAGACCAGAAATAACGCGAAAAAATTTAATGTCGCAATCTTGCAAACTGTTACCGTTTCGGAAAAAAAATGTGAAAAATCTTCGAAATACATATAACTTATTTAAAAAATATGTCTAGTAAATTTGCGACATCCAGTATGGTTAATTTGAAATTCCGTTATATGTCTATTTTAATTCGAACTTTCGTTCCATCGGATATATAATCTAACCGATTATTTCGATAACTTGTAGATAATTCGTGGTTCTCAGTCGAAATAAAACTTGCCCTCTTGTCGTATTATTCGTGCAATCCTCTCAGAATAATTCGTAGTATTAGATACCGTACCTACTTCGAACGTTAATCCTCCAAAATCGCATCTTCAAGACGGCCGGCCGACCGCACGACTTGCCCGCGGGAATCTCGTCAAACGGACTGATTGGTTCTGAAGTTTAGGGGCTGCTACAACGCGGTCATGTAGCCCCGTGTACTTTGGGTGTGTGTAGAATCTGTCTGATAACCGGTGTTAATTGTGATGACTGTATTAGTGTGTGTTATCTGTTTTTTTTTTTTAAATTTAAGTACAGACTGCAACTTAGATTTTTTCAAATAGTTCCTACTTTTGCCGCCAAGCGCCACCGTCAACGACTACTAGGCCAAGTTCAGAACTTAGCTACTAGACGCAACCGCAGTCGGCTCTTGGCAACGAATGTAGAAACCTAAGAGCGTTGTTTACATTCTTAACCTATCCAATTTAGCTTCACACAGGTGTAATTAGTGGAAGGTTCTTTAACATGACATAAATCTATGACATGGGACCGCCGGCTTTACTTCCCCTCCGAAGGAAGGCATACTGAGGGATTTTTAACGCTCTTAAATATCTGACGGCTTCGGCCGGGTTTGAACCCGCTATCTTGGGCATAGAAGCTCAGCATGCTACCGCCTACGCCACCGAAGCCACCCAAACGGACCGAGATCGACGTCAGTTGCGTAAAATCATAAAAACCTGTCCCCTGTCGTGAACTTGTGACCACGAGGACTGCGGGAATCCTGTCAAAGGTGATTGGGCACCCATCACGGGGCACCCATCAGGAAACCTACTTGCCACTTTTCCCATGACCGTATACTTAAAAGAGTGCGGGAAGCGAGAAGTGCATCAACCCACTTAAAAATGACAGCCTACGTAGCATTGAAATACTAAATCCTCCTCGTGATCCACCCTGAACTGGTGAACTCCAAACCACAGCATAGGGACAAAGGGAATCACGGTGCCGACCGAACAACATGTTCATAACTACTCGTGAATTTTAACCATGCCCAACCTTGAGCTTGCCTACGCCATTCTGTCAGGACAGATAGACAGGTAGACAATCATTGAACGGCTGGGTGAGGCGATGATTGCATAATATCTCGAGGACAACGTAAAACGGCCGAGAGCGGCAGCGATTGCGATACATCACGATATTTCTCCGCATTCAATGACAAGGACAACTGTATTCTTGTCAAACGGACAGCAAGTGGCGCCGATTGCGTAATAATGCTATATTTTCTTGTGCCCGACTTCAAGGACAAAGGAAATCTCGTCGAATGACTAAAAGTGACACTGATTGTCTAAATCGTGTTTTTTCTCCATGTTCTATTGTGAAAACTACGGGAAGCTCATCAAACAACTGAGACCAGTATTTAAATGCGAAGACAGAATTCGGTGACGATCGCGTAACATCGCATACATTTCTTAGCGACCTACCGCGGGGACGAAGGAAATCTCGCCAAATGGTCAAGAGCTGAGCAACCTCTTGGTACCGTAATTATAACAACATATTGTGCACAAGACGACATATTAGCTGAAACAACTCATTGGAGGGGCAGATGACCTCGTAGTTCCGCCCCTTAAAACAACAATAACTAATAAATAACAACTCATTGGATATTAAATATCTAATATATACTAATTATTTTTAAAATTTTTATAACATCATGTGAATTTCATTTAAAGTGGCTTCAGTGGCATAGTTGGTAGCATGCTGAACTGCTGTGCCCAAGATAGCGGGTTCAAACCCGGCCAAAGTCGTCGGATTTTTTAAAAGCGTTAAAAATCCTTCAGTATGCTTTCCTTCGGAGGGGAAGTAAAGCCGGCTGTCCCATGTAATAGATTTATGGCATGTAAAAGATTCTTCCACAGACTAAACTTGTGTGAAGCTAAATTGTTAGGTTAGATTTCGTCGGAAAGCTCTATCAATGTTCCAACGTTCACCACTAGGTATCATTGATATCTGATAGCAACTTGAAATTGAACAGAACTTGTAGCTGACCCTAAGGGTGTCCGCTGGAAGCAGCTACAGACTCAGGCGAGCTGAACATGTCCTCGGACACTCCTGGCACTAAAAGCCATACGATAGATAAAATACTTCTTTAAAACAGTTCATTGTTGTTTTTCTTCACCGCATGATGAGCGCCTATGCTTGCAGACCGCAGACGTATCTTGAATTCAAAGGTAACTAAAATTAACTAAAAGGTAACTAAAAGGTAACTAAAAAGTAACTGATTTTTACTTCATCCTTAGAGTAGACACCCTGATTGTACACTGCTTTTGGCCCATATTTGTTTAAAGAACTTGCTGTTGCTTGACTTCTGGTCTACCTATAGAAATCATAGTGTGTTAGAGAAAATCATCCATCCTGTAAAGTGTGTGACCTCACAATTCATACTAACTGTTTTTTCCTGTGGCTACGAAACATACTGTTGCACCATCTGCAGCTACAGTGAGTCCGGGAATGTTCTCCGCAGTGTCTACATGCGTCTGTGAGAGCTAGCTACAGAAGTTACGTTGGCAGTACGGCTGCCGCTTGCAACATATTAGCCTTTCACGAATTGATTGCTGGTGGTCGAGATGGGAACTATTCTTTGTTTACTTCTGTCACACGTCAGCCTGCTTCGTTGACAGGTACAGTTGCACGAGTAGGATATGACTCAGCTCAAGTAGCCTCTGTCATCGTTTAACTGTCCGTGGTGACATGAGCTCCTATGACGCGCAATGCTGCTTGACTTATGTACAGAATGCATTCTGTCATCGCTGTGTTCCCTAATAACAAGCAAACAGTAAACTTTGTACTTGCCACAGCCGTTCATAACAGATGCTGGAAGTGCTGATGACACATAAGCTCGCTAATTGCAATACACACTGACGATTTCGACAGGCTACAGCGCACACGTGTGGGATTCACCCTGTCAAGGTACCAACTAAACCGATGACGCAACCACTCACAGCTGCACGTAACCACTGCGGAGAACATTCTCGGGCGCACTGTATATAAGGATAGGGAGTTTTGATGACAGACTGGTTCACACTCAGTTACATGCCATCACTTCCACCCAGGAGCGGCTGCATCTTATGTGCTGCAGCATATAGTTTTATTTTAAAATACATTTCTTTAATAATATTATCTACACTCGAATACAGTGCATTAAAAACGACGTCTGCAATAGGAATTATTTCAACTCACCGCACAACGAGGTATCTAGTCGTGCGTTCCACTCCGCGTCCGGCACTGGCTGTGTAGATCGCAGCTCAGCGTGAATTTCTAAGTTTATTGCTAGCAAACATGAACTCTGCCTTTTACGCATGCATGCCCAACTTTCCCATTGTGCTGTTGGAACAACAGCCAAGACAGCACAACGATTCTTCGTTCAACCACAGAGTGGCAGCACTGGTCACACGAAATGAGAACGTGGCCGGTGACACCTTCTAGACTCAGCAGTAGCATTTTAGAGGGAATCGCTCAAAGCATAAGGACGGGAAAATAGAGGAAGCTATCAGTTGTTCCCATCAGAAGGATTTTTAACTCTCCCAACTTACTTTTGAGTATTTCTGTGTGAATGTTTTTAAATATTGTTACTGTTTAGAGGGGGGATGGGTTACAGCACACAACCGATTTTCTACACCAGCCGCCACTGCTTCCATCAGTTTTCTCACCACGTTATATCAATATGATTAAGCATTCTGTAAGAGTGGATATCAAGTTGATGGTCCTGATTGATTTATTACTCCCAAGGCATTACTTGACATTGAATATAGATTTAGGCATTAGGAAGACATTTTGAATGCCTTTGTCTGGAGCGTGGCACTCTATGGCCACGGCTCCACTGGCAGTATTTTGCTGCTGTTACGAGCAGTATTGTACTGCATATTTTCTGCAGTAAAACAGAGGGGCTACATTTACTGCGTGTTTAAACAACTGCCAAGACAGATGTCTCTGGCTACACTGCAGTAGGAGGCAGCGTGCAGTAAAGTGGGAGCCGATAATAACGAGATTGTATTGATATTTTATTCGCTGTTTGAGGCATATCGTACAAATGACAAGATTGACCTTTTTTGCAACTGTCATTATGTGTGTAATTTTGATGATTCGACGTAAAAGATTGCGTCAGAGAAAATGGTGGATACATCCGTTACTAAGTAATAGAAAACGTGAAGGAATATTCTTCACTTTACACCACAAACTTAGAAAGTACCCTGACAAGTTTTTTGAGTATTATAGGATGTCCGAAACTTCGTTTGATTATCTCTTGTCAGTTGTGTCCGACAGTATTAAGAAGAAGAACACCCAGTTAAGAGACTGTATAGGAGCTGAAGAAAAACTCTCTGTTACATTAAGGTAAGTTTATTCATAATCAATGCCTGAGATACAAATTTAAACAGTATTTCTGTGTCCGTTCACAAACTACCATTGGTAAAATGAGAGCACTGAGTCTTCAGAATTTAACGTAGTGTCATCAGTTGGAGATAACGCTACATCATTTACTGGCGATACCACTGATTGACTTGCTGACTGTGAAGAAGAAGAAGATGTTTGAACAAGCAGGGGGTTTAAACTTGTTCTTTCTTGTTCAGGAGGAATTGACTGATTTACATTTCGTGCGCTTGATGGAAGGTTCAGTAATCCACAGAAATTAGAAGGCTGTCGTGTGGTAGATGGCTGGTTACGTAAATTGTTGCAATCTGAGAGGTAACCTTGCAGTAACTACATAACTTTTATCTGGAAATCAAATGAAGCACATTCATTTAATGTTTTAATTTTTGGCGGTAGTGATAACAAAAACATTTTGTCGGCGTCATTGTCTATGGGAGGCAATGACATTTCATTCGATGATGCTTGTTTCTCCTTTAGCAAGTTGATAAGTTGTGTCTCAAACCCCTCCTTTTTCTTCTTGGCACATGGAACTCTCGGTATTACTGCAGGTGAGGGACCCTCTTCTGAAACGTGTTCGTCGTCATCAACATTTCTTTCAGCATGTGTATTTCCTTCCCCTGACCCAGTGGTCCTAGAAAAATACAGGCAACACCTCTGTAAATAATAATAATAATAATAATAATATATAGAAGAATGTTGTCTTAAAGTTCTTTTCCTAAAATTTATTTTATTAATATTTGTAGAAAGTTACCTCCGATTTTCAATTGTAGGTCGAAGAAATGACATCTGGAGGTGATAAACGTATGGCCTTCTTTTGGAAGCTCCGCTCCCAGTTTTCCAAACCTGAGTTTTTAAGGATCTCAAGTACGTATCTTTCATGGTTTTCCATCTTTTTTGAACTTCTTTAACTAAAAAGACAAACAACTAAATACAGTATTTTGATGGGCGCATATTAATCCTGTTTAATTACGTACTTGCAGGTATCTGGCTACAGGATGTTCTTTTCGATCACTGCACTTCCAATACCTCATGGGCCGTAAAACAATACGAAACATTGTTAAAGACACATGTGAAGCATTATGGAACAGATTGGTCAGTGATTACATGAAACAACCAACAGAAGAGGACTGGATTGAAATAGAAGAAAAGTTCAACACAAAGGCAAATTTTCCGCATTGCTTGGGCGCAATCGATGGCAAGCATATTCGGATAGTGAAACCATCATTAAGTGGAAGCAATTTTTTCTCTCTGGTGTTAATGGCTGTAGCAGATGCAGGGTACTGTTTTACTTATATAAATGTTGGATCATACGGAAGGTTAAATGACTCAAATGTGCTAAAATCTACAATTTTCGGGCAACAATTATATTTGGGTAATTTAAACATACCTAAGCCAAAGCCACTATCGACTAATTCAGTAGCCCCTTGCCCTTTCGTTTTTGTGGCTGACGAAGCTTTTGCACTGAGCACAAATATATTGAGACCATTTCCTAAAAAGGCACTTACTGCAGAAAAGAAAATTTTTAATTACAGACTTTCCAGAGCCAAACGTTATGTAGAGTGTGCATTTGGGATTATGTCTAATAAATGGAGGATTTTGCATCGTCCAATAGATGTTGACATTGAATTTGCTGATTGCATTGTAAAAGCGTGCTGCATTTTGCACAACTTTGTTAGACAAAGAGATGGATATATTTTTCAAGAAAGTTTGACGTGTGACATGGAAAGTATCCCCGCACAAGGTTTGAGAGCTACAAAAGATGGCGTTGAAGTAAGAGACATGTTTATGAATTACTTTTCTTCTGATGAGGGGTCAGTTCCTTGGCAAAACAAGTATGCTTAAGTTAACGATTAGAGGTACATAAACATTAATGGAAATGTTTTATACATTGATGTACGAATGTACAAGATGTAATCTCTAAGTAAATTTCCAAGAATAATATGCAATGTTCTTTTATGTACTTACCTATGTCATTTTGTTGCTTCTCATCTAATGTCTGGTACAGCCTCGGTGACTTTCTTCCAAGCTTCAATTTTTGCATTCCTGTTCTTATAATTGTCATCCATAGGATTGTAGAGAACCGGATATTTCTCCACTTCCATAATAATTCGCTCACCATCAAACTCCATTTCAACAAACGAACAAAAACAACGAAACGAAACACAATTCCAACAATTCAACACAACTGAAGACGAAGGCAATTATTGCGCTGTGTTCTACCAAGCGGCAAACAGTAAACTACTGCCAGTGGAGCCAGAGCACGCACAGTAAACTACTGCAAGAAAATAGAACCCGGCCTATTGTCCGCAGTACGGCCTTGAACCTGCCGCCACAATTCATACTGTCACAATAAAATACTGCCCATGTAGCCGCACCCAGGGAAAAGCATGCTTCTCATTATCAGGCAGTACAATACTGCTCGTAAAAGCAGCAAAATACTGCCAGTGGAGCCCTGGCCTATGGAAGTGGAACTTTGACTGTTGGAGCAGCAGAAAAGAGGAGAATTGAAGAGTTTGAAATGTGGTGTTACAGGTGAATGATGATCAGATGGGTAGATAGGGTTACGAATGAAGAGGTATTAAGACAAGTGGGAGAGGAGAGATGTTTCTGACGACTGTTAGGACATGTACTAAGATACCCAGGAATAGCAAACTTAGTTATAGAAGGAAGGGTTGAGGATAAGAATTGGAGAGATTGGCTCGGATGTAGGGTGTGGTAGCTATGTAGAGATGAAACGATTAGCTCAGGACAGGGAAGCATGGAGGGCTGCATCAAACCAGTCAAAAGACTGAAGACTCAAACAACAACAACAACAGGTATTACTTTAGATCTTTCTGATGCTTACTTTTGTGAGTGTGCTCAAGGTGGAAGTTAAAGGTTTGTTTTGAACATTTTGTGAACGTTGATGAAAACTTAAAAGTTTTGTTAAAGGAAAAAAAATATTAATTAATTTTAGAAGGTAGAATTTGAAAATTAAATGTATTTTTATAAGATAATGAAGCTTTGAAATTTAAAATGGATATTTCTTCTAATAACGTTGATGAAGTCAATTTTGTGATATGAAAGATTACATTCCTTATGCTGTTGCCACCTTATGGACATGGTGAATCATTAGCAGATAGGAGTAGATGACTGCGCTGTTCTGCCCCTTAAAAAGAAAAAACGGTCATCATCATTTGGCAGCTAATTGTTTCTTATCACAATTGTTACTACAACACTTTCAAATGCCCTTACAAGACATAACACTTATGACCTCGCAATCTTGGGATTCCTTGTCAGGGATCTAGTATACCCCTGTTGTCTAGATATTCAAATACGCACAGTTCTCCTCCCTTTTGTCTAGCACTCCAAGGCCGTACTATTATGAATTCTTTCATCTTTGTTGTAGCGTATTGGCTAATCATTTCCCACGACAATGCCGAAAAGTGATATTGGTCGGGTTTAAATTTTAAATATGAAGTGGAAGAACAAACCGTGTTCATTTGCATATGGTTTGACTGCCTTTTGGGCAACACCATTTGTGTATTTCAACTTCATGTTTTTCTATCTTGTCAATATATCATGGATATGTTTAAATGTACTGATGTAATGCTGTCAACCAGTTGGTTTAGAGAGAACAATTGAGGGTTGTCGATAGAAGTGGTAATATAGAAAGTTGTTTTTGTCATTAAAAAAATAATTAAAAATTGAGTTTTTTTTAACCCCGAGGTCAGATTGGTTGCGAAATTAAAACCACAGTGAAATTCTGATGACGCTTTTGGCAGATGTGTTGCGCAGTGCCTCTAGTATGCCCTTCGATCGCGTCACGTCGCACGCATTAGTTCTGAGCATGCAGTGGGTGCGTAAACATGCCTAGAATAATATAGCCTCCCGCCAAGTGTGAACAAAACTCCTTTTCGGGCCTAGAACACAGTAGCCATACACTTACTGGTGGAGAAGGTTCACTTGCACTTCTTTGGTTTACTCAGGGAATGAGAATCCATTCATTGTTTGGATTGCACTTTTGGTTTTTGATTTTCATAATGGACCCATGTCTCTTCCCCTGTGACAATTTTGTTCAAAAAATCATCTCCTTCATCATGGTAATCACTGTATTTTGTGATGGTCGGACAGGATCTTAGGAACCCATCTTGCACAGAGTTTGCGGTACTGAAGTTTCACTCACGAAGGTATAGAGAGCTGACCTTGAAATTTCGGGAAACAAATCACTCAACACAGACATCGTGAACCTACAATTTTCTCGAATCGCCTGATCAACTCACTGAAGAAGATTATCAGTAGACACTCGTTTCTTCCCTGACCACCTGCATCATGAACGTCTGTATGTCCTACTTCAAAGTTCGTACACCATTGCCACACCTTGCCCGTACACATTACTCATTCGTTGATGAATATCAGCGGGAGAGACTATTGTTCTAGGCATGTTTGCATGCTCAGAACTGACACTTGCAACATGTCACGATCAACGGGCATACTAGAGGCACTGCCCAACACATCTGTGCAAAGGGTCATTAGATTTTCACTGTGGTTTTAATTTTGTGTCCGATCGGACCTTAAAAAAAAAAAAAAACATCCGTCATATATACCGGTACACACACACTTCATTGAATGACACCTTCCCACTCAAACTTAGGCAGCCTCAGGGACGAAGGATACTGAACACAATTGGCTGGATACATGTAGATATGGAGTATAGGTGTATGTAGAGGGTTCATTTTAACAGATCAAAACAAATTTATCTCCAAGTTGGTGAAGATTTTGTAACAAGTTCCATATCATAGCACAGTAGATAATCTGATATGTTGTCTGCTTTAATTTTTACAGAATTAGAAACTCAGATTGAAATGCTAAGAGATACTCAGAGGAAGTATTCAAATGTGTTGAAACTCTCTCGGGCACTTGCTAGTCACTTCTACCATGTGGTCCAGACACAGGTATGTAGCGTTACTTACCCTTATATATAAAACTATAAGGTATCTACTGTCAATTAATTTGCTTCTTTTGCAATTTCTTGGGATACCTATCCACTTAACGCCAAATCAAGAATATATCAGTATTTTTTACATTGCTTTCATGCCTGTTTGTTTCACAATCATTGAGAAGCAACTGAATATATTTTGACCAAACTTCATATTTAGACTCGGCCCATCTAGGAGTGGGTTTTAAAATATAGGCTGTACCATAAGATCTGTTACTCTTTGTTTCATAAGTTGAACAAGTATTGTTGTACATATTATGTAAATATTGCACAACACTCTTAACAATCCTGGTAAGAGGTTGCATCCATCAATTCATCTGTAATAATGTCAACATGTCTCAGCAGCGTTTGGCTGCTTCAGCATGGGTACACGAGAGACACAATACTGGTTGGACGACACTAGAATGACATTAATATGCTGGGAAATGCATGCATATGAAACAGAGTGTGTGAATGATCAAGTGCAAAGTGGGAGACCCCTAACGTGAATTAAAACATTTGCCAATGTGCAGAAATTTGTAGAGCCGTCACTTGTTAATTCAACACGCAACTGCTCAGCTGAACTTTGCATACATCGGACAACAATGCTAACAAATTTTAGGCCTCAAACTGTTACGACCATTGTCTGTTGGTGTGAATGATCAATGTGATGCTTGTGTTGCTCTCGTCCGAAGATACCATTCGGAATGTGATTGCAATGTTGTCGTGGTCTCAGATGAGTACTGCAAGAACTACTTAGATAAATCTTCTAGTGTAGTAATGCAGTAGAATTCCTTGTACAACAATGGAACCATACTAGTTCCAGTTAATGGAATTAGCTTAAAAAGGTTTTATGGTGATATATCCAGTGTAAACTCGCAATGCATTTAGATATATTGCAGGTGTGTTTATTGACTGCAAATTCTGCAACATTTGAGGTTAAGATAATATCCATCACAATTGAGGTGTGCAGAGTTAATACTTGTGAGAATTAAAGTTCACATATAATTACAAGCTTGCTTAAATAATCATATCACTGCTGAGTTGTCTTTTCATATTTCTGTGCCTTAATTTACACCTTGCTTAGTGGTGGCTGGGAAGAATTTTTCTAGGGCTCTCCACTCAGAAAACTATTTTATAATGCACTGTTACAAACTGAATGGATTTTATATTTCCTATGACTGCTATAAACTTAATGTGTTGAGTTGTTACTCTAATTGTGTTAACTGTCCATAATGTCACCCTCACCTCTGAATGTGAATTGTCTTGCGAACTTCGGTTTGTTTTACTCAGAACTGCCTTTTTAATGGAATTGTGGATGTTGAAACTGATTTAAGTAGTCCATTTACAGATTTGTATATTTTCTAAATTTTATTTTATTTTGCTTATCTTAATGTGCTATACGGAGCTGAAACATGGAGTGTGACCAAAAGGGAGGAACACCAACTTACAGTCTTCGAAAAGAAGGTATATAGAAAAATTTCGGCCCCATTTTTGACCAGGAAACACAAAGATGGGTTCTCAGATCAAATCATGAGCTGTACAAGTTAGCCAATCAACCCAGGGTAGTGAACGTCATGAAAGCGAAATGGCTACAATGGGCAGGGCATGTCATCAGAATGGACGCTGCCAGAGTAGTTTGCCAGGTGTTCGAGAAGAAGATCGAAGGCTTGAGACACCCTGGAAGACCTAGGAGTAGATGGCAAGATGAGGTGACGTCTGACTGCAGACAGATGTGTATTACTGGATGGGAGAATGCTGCGCTGGATAGGAGGAAATGGAGGCAGATAGTGAGAGAGGCACGGGATCGTCACGTCCCTGAGAAGCCAACGGAGTCAGAGGCAGTTTATGTGCATATAGAATAAGTGAGATAGATGCAGTACTAGCAGCGAACACTCCGGACATTACAGCGATATGTTGGTTTACTCGTCGTAAGATGAAATGTAGGCTACTGCAAGCAGCATAACAATGCAAGCGGCCACTTAGGCAGCGAGAAACATCCCGCTTGCCACAGGAAGCAATGAGCTATGGCGTGTATCTGCACATGCTTGCTTGGGGGCAAAGTGCATGGTAGCAGCTACCAATTGCAGTTTTCTCCAGCCCATTTGGGAAGATTCACTGTACTTACAGTTTGGAATTTGCGGCCATAAAAAGAAAAGAAAAACACAGTGTTATGCAATCAGTGCCATTCTTGGCCAGTTTGACAAGATTCCAACTGTCTTAGCAGCAGGGCTGGATAACTTAACATAATGGCCTTGAATAACGAATTGTTTGGCGTTACGGTATACATCGCGTAACGTATAACAGAAAGTTTGTTGTAACGTTATTCATACGAAGAACGAATAAACGGATACTGTATATATACCGTTATTTTAAATATTTTATTATCATACCGGATAGCATTTAAGTTATCGCAGGAGACACAAGTCGAATAACGTTATTGGCGTTGTAACACATTTAAATGTACCCCATTCACACAGTTATTTTAAAAAACGTTATTGACAAGACCGTATAGCATTGTGTTATGCTGCATGCCTCGCAGGTCGAATAACGTTATTCGTGCTCTAACACGTCGCGAACAACTACCACTCATTCCGAACTTCAAATAACGTTATTCACAAGACCGGATAGCATTGTGTTATGCTGCATGCCTCGCAGGTCGAATAACGTTATTAACGTCGTGTTCTGTTGTATGGGTCCCGGGTTGAATAACGTTTTTAGCCTCGTACTAGGATCCAAATTTCAATAACGGTATTCTCCTAATAGTGTACGAATAGAAAGTTAACTATAAATGAATTCGAATTCGTAGTGCTGCCAGGTGACAAACAAGTAGCTCCGAGACCGACTAAAAAGCTTAATTTTCCATAAAATTTAAGATTCAAGCCAACGATTAAGTTAATCTATTTACGATGGGCCTATCGAGAATAATGACGAACTTAGGTTGGTAATAATAAACATTTCTATTTCGATTGAAATATATCTGAAGTAATGTATTCCAATACAGCTCTACAGTTGGCAGCCTTGGTGACTCTGAATATATTCTTAGTTCCATATCTTAAGGTAAAGAATGCTCATGCAAAATTTGGTAAAGTCCAATGGATAGTATGGACGTTGCATGCTGTGAAATATTGGATGTATCAGTGCGAGTAAAATCATATTGGCAACAACGTCAAGAAGGCGTTTTCAGAATTAATCTGAATTATTCCTATATTTTATAGTGCCAATTTTGGATAAAATCCATTTCTTAGTATAAAAGTTACATGCATTTAAAAATTGGCCCTATAAACAGGCTTAGAATTATGTTGGCAGCACTCATGTGCATTAGTTGCTCCAAAATAATCTAAAATTTTTGGAACTATTCGTGCGCAAAATTTAGAGCTGTTGGCTTGCATACTTTCTGATATATTGGTATTAGGATAAAGAGAGTGAACATTTATTAACAAATAATAATGTTATTGGTTTTACGTCCATTTCAACTACTCTGGCTTTTAGAGACTCCGGGGTGCCGTAATTTTGCCCAGAAGGGGATCTTCAACGTGCCAGTAAATCTACTGACACGGCTCTCTCGCATTTGCGCACCCTCAAATGCCATCTGACTGCGCCAGGATACGAACCTGCAACCTTGGGCCCAGCAAGCGAGAACGTTACCCCTGAGCCACGCAGCCAGCCGCATTTATTAACAGCTGGCAGCCCTAATGGCTCTCAAGTATAAGCATAGTCATATCTGTTATAGTACACAAAGCACGTACGAAATTTGGTTAAAATCCAATTGATAGTATAGATGTTAAATGTACTTAAACATAGGACTTATCAGCAGGCTTAGAATCATCTTGGCAACACTGTCATATATGGGCTCCTTAAAATGTATCTGGAATTTTATTATCCCTGTGTGTGCTAATTTTGGAAAATTTCGCATGCATAACGTCTGAGATATCCAACGTAGAGCTTAAAAGTGAATTGTGATTTTTAGCAGTTGGTAACTCTGAAATCATTTTCAATTATGTCCCTGAGATATTCAGATATAGATATTTCCTTAAACCGAATTTGGCTTCGATAACTGCAGTCTTTAAGGGGTTGATAGGGGGAGACACTAAAGACAGACAGACAGACATTTGCCTGGATCGATGTCATTAGTCTATCTCATCATCATTTAAAAAAAAGTGAAAAGTAAGCTAAAAATACCACGTAGAATATACGATAGCTAATGTATAACATCCTACCATAGGTGCTTCCATACTGTGCTGACCAGTACCCTCTGCTTATGGACATTTCACATGTGTTGTACCGCAATCATTGGCCATCAGCGTTCAGATGTTACAGATCGTAACGTAAAAGCTTGTATACAAGCACAATTCCGGTATAGGCTTCAATAACGTTATTCGTACCTGCATTACGAGTTCTTATTGCCTCAGCTGCAAGAAATCAAAGATGGAGGAAACTTGTGGATTGAGATTAATAGTTGCAGTTCATTAGCATTATTAATGCAAATCAGTCATTTAGTTCCGTTACGTTGAATACTGGAAAAGGCACTGACTGATTAAACGCATTTCTGTCAGTATTTAAGATTTAACTGAAATCATTCGACATTTAGCCATATGGATGAAGCTGTGAATATGCACAGTACATGAAATGTGTACGAGTGCTAAGGCGTTAACTTGGTACCTAATGGGTCCTGGGTTCGAGACGCTCCATGGCCAGAATTTTTATTCTTTTTGAATTATTTCGTTGTGTCAACACTACTGTGTGATCCAACTTTTCAACTTCGATTTACTCGCATGATCTAGGGGGGCGATGTTAATAATGGATATTGGTAGGGGAAAATCTTTCTATTTTATCATTCGAATTTGTACTTTCCCAATCAAAACCATGAATATTTGTACAATTCGTGAAACTAATATAATTTTCACAGCACTGATTACTCCACAGTAAAATAATAATAAAAATAATAATAATAATAATATTAACAATAATATGAAGTAGTTCCATGACGATCTAAAGAGCCTGATTTTCTTTATATTTAAGATTCATGCCAATGATTAATCTACATAGACCTATATAGAATAATGACGAGATTAAGTTGGCAATACTAACTTTTCTATTTAGATTGGAATATATCTGAAGTAATGTATTCAAATAGAGCTCTACATTTGGCAACCATGGTGACTCTGAATATATTCTTAGTTCCATATCTTAAGGTACATAATCCACATACAAAATGTTGTTGAAGTCCAATGGATAGTATGAACGTTGCATGCTGTGAAATATTGGATGTATCAGTGCGAGTAAAATCATATTGGCAACAACGTCAAGAAGGCGTGCTCAGAATTAATCTGAATTATTCCTATATTTTATAGTGCCAATTTTGGATAAAATCCATTTCTTAGTATACAAGTTACATGCATTTAAAAATTGGCCCTATAAACAGGCTTAGAATTATGTTGGCAGGACTGATGTCCATTAGTTGCTCCCAAATAATCTAAAATTTCCGGAACTATTCGTGCGCAAAATTTAGAGCTGTGGCTTGCATACTTTCTTATATATTGGTATTAGGATAAAGAGAGTGAGCATTTAATAACAAATAATAATAATGTTATTGGTTTTACGTCCCTTTTAACTAATCTGGCTTTTAGAGACTCCGGGGTGCCGTAATTTTGTCCATAAGGGGATCTTCAACGTGCCAGTAAATCTACTGACACGGCTCTCTGGCATTTGCGCACCCTCAAATGCCAGCTGACTGCGCCAGGATACGAACGAGCAACCTTGGGCCCAGCAAGCGGGAACGTTACCCCTGAGCCACGCAGCCATTCGCATTTATTAACAGTTGGCAGCCCTAATGGCTCTCAAGCATAAGCATAGTCATATCTGTTATAGTACACAAAGCACGTACGAAATTTGGTTACAATCCAATTGATAGTATAGATGTTAGATGTACTTAAACATTGGACTTATCAGCAGGCTTAGAATCATCTTGGCAACACTGTCATATATGGCCTCCTTAAAATGTATCTGGGATTTTATTATCCCTGTGTGTGCTAATTTTGGAAAATTTCGCATGCATAACGTCTGAGATATCCAACGTAGAGCTTAAAAGTGAATTGTGATTTTTAGCAGTTGGTAACTCTGAAATAATTTTCAATTATGTCCCTGAGATATTCAGATATAGATATTTCTTTAAACCGAATTTGGTTTCGATAACTGCAGTCTTTTAGGGGTTGATAGGGGGAGACACACAAAGAAAGACAGACAGACATTTGCCTGGATCGATGCCATAAGTCTATCCCATCATCATTTAAAAAAAAGTGAAAAGTAAGCTAAAAATAGCAAGTAGAATATACGATAGCTAATGTATAACATCCTACCTTAGGTGCTTCGATACTGTGCTGACCAGTACCCTCTGCTTATGGACATTTTACATGTGTTGTACCGCAATCATTGGCCATCAGCGTACAGATGTTACAGATCGTAACGTAAAAGCTTGTATACAAGCACAATTCCGGTATAGGCTTCAATAACGTTATTCGTACCTGCATTACGAGTTCTTATTGGCTCAGCTGCAAGAAATCAAAGATGGAGGAAACTTGTGGATTGAGATTAATAGTTGCAGTTCATTGGCATTATTAATGCAAATCAGTCATTTAGTACCGTTACGTTGAATACAGGAAAAGGCACTGACTGATTAAACGCATTTCTGTCAGTATTTAAGATTTAACTGAAATCATTCGACATTTAGCCATATGGATGAAGCTGTAAATCTGCACAGTACATGAAATGTGTACGAGTGCTAAGGCGTTAACTTGGTACCTAATGGGTCCTGGGTTCGAGACGCTCCATGGTCAGAATTCTTATTCTTTTTGAATTATTTCGTTGTGTCAACACTACTGTGCGATGCAACTTTTCAACTTCGATTTACTCGAATGATCTAGGGGGGCGATGTTAATAATGGATATTGGTAGGGAAAAATCATTCTATATTATCATTCAAATTTGTACTTTCCCAATCAAAACCATGAATATTTGTACTATTCGTGAAACTAATATAATTTTCACAGCACTGATTACTCCACAGTAAAATAATAATAATAATAATATTAACAATAATATGAAGTAGTTCCGTGACGATCTAATGAACCTAATTTTCTTTATATTTATGATTCATGCCAATGATTTATCTACATAGAACTATCTAGAATAATGACGAGATTAAGTTGGTAATACTAACTTTTCTATTTAGATTGGAATATATCTGAAGTAATGTATTCCAGTACAGCTCTACAGTTGGCAGCCATGGTGACTCTAAATATATTCTTAATTCCATATCTTAAGGTACAGAATGCACATACAAAATTTGGTTGAAGTCCAATGGATAGTATGAACGTTGCATGCTGTGAAATATTGGATGTATCAGTGCGAGTAAAATCATATTGGCAACAACGTCAAGAAGGCGTGCTCAGAATTAATCTTAATTATTCCTATATTTTATAGTGCCAATTTTGGATAAAATCCATTTCTTAGTATAGAAGTTACATGCATTAAAAATTGGCCCTATAAACAGGCTTAGAATTATGTTGGCAGCACTCATGTGCATTAGTTGCTCCAAAATAATCTAAAATTTCCGGAACTATTCGTGCGCAAAATTTAGAGCTGTGGCTTGCATACTTTCTTATATATTGGTATTAGGATAAAGAGAGTGAGCATTTAATAACAAATAATAATAATGTTATTGGTTTTACGTCCCTTTTAACTACTCTGGCTTTTAGAAACTCCGGGGTGCCGTAATTTTGTCCAGAAGGGGATCTTCAACGTGCCAGTAAATCTACTGACACGGCTCTCTCGCATTTGCGCACACTCAAATGCCAGCTGACTGCGCCAGGAAACGAACCTGCAACCTTGGGCCCAGAAAGGGAGAACGTTACCCCTGAGCCACGCAGCCAGCCGCATTAATTAACAGTTGGCAGCCCTAATGGCTCTCAAGTATAAGCATAGTCATATCTGTTATAGTACACAAAGCACGTACGAAATTTGGTTAAAATCCAATTGATAGTATAGGTGTTAGATGTACTTAAACATTGGACTTATCAGCAGGCTTAGAATCATCTTGGCAACACTGTCATATATGGGATCCTTAAAATGTATCTGGAATGTTATTATCCCTGTGTGTGCTAATTTTGGAAAATTTCGCATGCATAACGTCTGAGATATCCAACGTAGAGCTTAAAAGTGAATTGTGATTTTTAGCAGTTGGTAACTCTGAAATCATTTTCAATTATGTCCCTGAGATATTCAGATATATATTTCCTTAAACCGAATTTGGTTTCGATAACTGCAATCTTTAGGGGTTTATAGGGGGAGACACACAAAGACAGACAGACAGACATTTGCCTGGATCGATGCCATAAGTCTATCTCATCATCATTTAAAAAAAAGTGAAAAGTAAGCTAAAAATAGCAAGTAGAATATACGATAGCTAATGTATAACATCCTACCTTAGGTGCTTCGATACTGTGCTGACCAGTACCCTCTGCTTATGGACATTTCACATGTGTTGTACCGCAATCATTGGCCATCAGCGTTCAGATGTTACAGATCGTAACGTAAAAGCTTGTATACAAGCACAATTCCGGTATAGGCTTCAATAACGTTATTCGTACCTGCATTACGAGTTCTTATTGGCTCAGCTGCAAGAAATCAAAGATGGAGGAAACTTGTTGATTGAGATTAATAGTTGCAGTTCATTGGCATTATTAATGCAAATCAGTCATTTAGTTCCGTTACGTTGAATACAGGAAAAGGCACTGACTGATTAAACGCATTTCTGTCAGTATTTAAGATTTAACTGAAATCATTCGACATTTAGCCATATGGATGAAGCTGTGAATATACACAGTACATGAAATGTGTACGAGTGCTAAGGCGTTAACTTGTTACCTAATGGGTCCTGGGTTCGAGACGCTCCATGGCCAGAATCTTTATTCTTTTTGAATTATTTCGTTGTGTCAACACTACTGTGTGATGCAACTTTTCAACTTCGATTTACTCGCATGATCTAGGGGGGCGATGTTAATAATGGATATTGGTAGGGAAAAATCTTTCTATTTTATCATTCGAATTTGTACTTTCCCAATCAAAACCATGAATATTTGTACAATTCGTGAAACTAATATAATTTTAACAGCACTGATTACTCCACAGTAAAATAATAATAATAATAATATTAACAATAATATGAAGTAGTTCCATGACGATCTAAAGAGCCTGATTTCCTTTATATTTAAGATTCATGCCAATGATTAATCTACTTAGACCTATATAGAATAATGACGAGATTAAGTTGGCAATACTAACTTTTCTATTTAGATTGGAATATATCTGAAGTAATGTATTCAAATAGAGCTCTACATTTGGCAACCATGGTGACTCTGAATATATTCTTAGTTCCATATCTTAAGGTACATAATCCACATACAAAATTTTGTTGAAGTCCAATGGATAGTATGAACGTTGCATGCTGTGAAATATTGGATGTATCAGTGCGAGTAAAATCATATTGGCAACAACGTCAAGAAGGCGTGCTCAGAATTAATCTGAATTATTCCTATATTTTATAGTGCCAATTTTGGATAAAATCCATTTCTTAGTATACAAGTTACATGCATTTAAAAATTGGCCCTATAAATAGGCTTAGAATTATGTTGGCAGCACTGATGTGCATTAGTTGCTCCCAAATAATCTAAAATTTCCGGAACTATTCGTGCGCAAAATTTAGAGCTGTGGCTTACATACTTTCTTATATATTGGTATTAGGATAAAGAGAGTGAGCATTTAATAACAAATAATAATAATGTTAATGGTTTTACGTCCCTTTTAACTACTCTGGCTTTTAGAAACTCCGGGGTGCCGTAATTTTGTCCAGAAGGGGATCTTCAACGTGCCAGTAAATCTACTGACACGGCTCTCTCGCATTTGCGCACACTCAAATGCCAGCTGACTGCGCCAGGATACGAACCTGCAACCTTGGGCCCAGAAAGGGAGAACGTTACCCCTGAGCCACGCAGCCAGGCGCATTAATTAACAGTTGGCAGCCCTAATGGCTCTCAAGTATAAGCATAGTCATATCTGTTATAGTACACAAAGCACGTACGAAATTTGGTTAAAATCCAATTGATAGTATAGGTGTTAGATGTACTTAAACATTGGACTTATCAGCAGGCTTAGAATCATCTTGGCAACACTGTCATATATGGGATCCTTAAAATGTATCTGGAATGTTATTATCCCTGTGTGTGCTAATTTTGGAAAATTTCGCATGCATAACGTCTGAGATATCCAACGTAGAGCTTAAAAGTGAATTGTGATTTTTAGCAGTTGGTAACTCTGAAATCATTTTCAATTATGTCCCTGAGATATTCAGATATATATTTCCTTAAACCGAATTTGGTTTCGATAACTGCAATCTTTAGGGGTTTATAGGGGGAGACACACAATGACAGACAGACAGACATTTGCCTGGATCGATGTCATTAGTCTATCTCATCATCATTTAAAAAAAAGTGAAAAGTAAGCTAAAAATAGCAAGTAGAATATACGATAGCTAATGTATAACATCCTACCTTAGGTGCTTCGATACTGTGCTGACCAGTACCCTCTGCTTATGGACATTTCACATGTGTTGTACCGCAATCATTGGCCATCAGCGTACAGATGTTACAGATCGTAACGTAAAAGCTTGTATACAAGCACAATTCCGGTATAGGCTTCAATAACGTTATTCGTACCTGCATTACGAGTTCTTATTGGCTCAGCTGCAAGAAATCAAAGATGGAGGAAACTTGTTGATTGAGATTAATAGTTGCAGTTCATTGGCATTATTAATGCAAATCAGTCATTTAGTTCCGTTACGTTGAATACTGGAAAAGGCACTGACTGATTAAACGCATTTCTGTCAGTATTTAAGATTTAACTGAAATCATTCGACATTTAGCCATATGGATGAAGCTGTGAATATACACAGTACATGAAATGTGTACGAGTGCTAAGGCGTTAACTTGGTACCTAATGGGTCCTGGGTTCGGGACGCTCCATGGCCAGAATTTTTATTCTTTTTGAATTATTTCGTTGTGTCAACACTACTGTGTGATGCAAATTTTCAACTTCGATTTACTCGCATGATCTAGGGGGGCGATGTTAATAATGGATATTGGTAGGGAACAATCTTTCTATTTTATCATTCGAATTTGTACTTTCCCAATCAAAACCATGAATATTTGTACAATTCATGAAACTAATATAATTTTCACAGCACTGATTACTCCACAGTAAAATAATAATAATAATAATAATAATAATAATATTAACAATAATATGAAGTAGTTCCATGACGATCTAAAGAGCCTGATTTCCTTTATATTTAAGATTCATGCCAATGATTAATCTACATAGACCTATATAGAATAATGACGAGATTAAGTTGGCAATACTAACTTTTCTATTTAGATTGGAATATATCTGAAGTAATGTATTCAAATAGAGCTCTACATTGCAACCTTGGTGACTCTGAATATATTCTTAGTTCCATATCTTAAGGTACATAATCCACATACAAAATTTTGTTGAAGTCCAATGGATAGTATGAACGTTGCATGCTGTGAAATATTGGATGTATCAGTGCGAGTAAAATAATATTGGCAACAACGTCAAGAAGGCGTGCTCAGAATTAATCTGAATTATTCCTATATTTTATAGTGCCAATTTTGGATAAAATCCATTTCTTAGTATACAAGTTACATGCATTTAAAAATTGGCCCTATAAATAGGCTTAGAATTATGTTGGCAGGACTGATGTGCATTAGTTGCTCCCAAATAACCTAAAATTTCCGGAACTATTCGTGCGCAAAATTTAGAGCTGTGGCTTACATACTTTCTGATATATTGGTATTAGGATAAAGAGAGTGAGCATTTAATAACAAATAATAATAATGTTATTGGTTTTACGTCCCTTTTAACTACTCTGGCTTTTAGAAACTCCGGGGTGCCGTAATTTTGTCCAGAAGGGGATCTTCAACGTGGCAGTAAATCTACTGACACGGCTCTCTCGCATTTGCGCACACTCAAATGCCAGCTGACTGCGCCAGGATACGAACCAGCAACCTTGGGCCCAGAAAGGGAGAACGTTACCCCTGAGCCACGCAGCCAGCCGCATTAATTAACATTTGGCAGCCCTAATGGCTCTCAAGTATAAGCATAGTCATATCTGTTATAGTACACAAAGCACGTACGAAATTTGGTTAAAATCCAATTGATAGTATAGATGTTAGATGTACTTAAACATTGGACTTATCAGCAGGCTTAGAATCATCTTGGCAACACTGTCATATATGGGATCCTTAAAATGTATCTGGAATGTTATTATCCCTGTGTGTGCTAATTTTGGAAAATTTCGCATGCATAACGTCTGAGATATCCAACGTAGAGCTTAAAAGTGAATTGTGATTTTTAGCAGTTGGTAACTCTGAAATCATTTTCAATTATGTCCCTGAGATATTCAGATATATATTTCCTTAAACCGAATTTGGTTTCGATAACTGCAATCTTTAGGGGTTTATAGGGGGAGACACACAAAGACAGACAGACAGACATTTGCCTGGATCGATGCCATAAGTCTATCTCATCATCATTTAAAAAAAAGTGAAAAGTAAGCTAAAAATAGCAAGTAGAATATACGATAGCTAATGTATAACATCCTACCTTAGGTGCTTCGATACTGTGCTGACCAGTACCCTCTGCTTATGGACATTTCACATGTGCTGTACCGCAATCATTGGCCATCAGCGTTCAGATGTTACAGATCGTAACGTAAAAGCTTGTATACAAGCACAATTCCGGTATAGGCTTCAATAACGTTATTCGTACCTGCATTACGAGTTCTTATTGGCTCAGCTGCAAGAAATCATAGATGGAGGAAACTTGTTGATTGAGATTAATAGTTGCAGTTCATTGGCATTATTAATGCAAATCAGTCTTTTAGTTCCGTTACGTTGAATACAGGAAAAGGCACTGACTGATTAAACGCATTTCTGTCAGTATTTAAGATTTAACTGAAATCATTCGACATTTAGCCATATGGATGAAGCTGTGAATATACACAGTACATGAAATGTGTACGAGTGCTAAGGCGTTAACTTGGTACCTAATGGGTCCTGGGTTCGAGACGCTCCATGGCCAGAATTTTTATTCTTTTTGAATTATTTCGTTGTGTCAACACTACTGTGTGATGCAACTTTTCAACTTCGATTTACTCGCATGATCTAGGGGGGCGATGTTAATAATGGATATTGGTAGGGAAAAATCTTTCTATTTTATCATTCGAATTTGTACTTTCCCAATCAAAACCATGAATATTTGTACAATTCGTGAAACTAATATAATTTTCACAGCACTGATTACTCCACAGTAAAATAATAATAATAATAATAATAATATTAACAATAATATGATGTAGTTCCATGACGATCTAAAGAGCCTGATTTTCTTTATATTTAAGATTCATGCCAATGATTAATCTACTTAGACCTATATAGAATAATGACGAGATTAAGTTGGCAATACTAACTTTTCTATTTAGATTGGAATATATCTGAAGTAATGTATTCAAATAGAGCTCTACATTTTGTAATGTTCTTCGCTTAGGCTGGGATGACAAGTGAAACGGTATTTACTTTGCTCCACGTTGAGCGTACAAATGTAACAGTTTCGCTAGCCCACACTGTTGGGAGAAAATGTAATTGTTTACCTTTGCCTAAGCTATGTTGTTTTAATGGGCGCCAAGACTTCAACGCAATGCTGAAATCTAAATTTGTATTTAACAACGTCTAGCTCTGGTAGAAGACCGTCAAGAATCTATTCACTCAGATCGTGGTATGATTTGATCATTAACCCAACAAACAATTGTATCAGGAGAAGGAATTGGTCTATATCTAATGCTACCTACTGAAAGCAAAGATTGCATTGTAAAAGAAATGAATTTATTATATAAAACAAGTATAGCAAAATTAATAATAATAATAAGTACAAAATTTAAATTGGAGCGTTGTGATTTGAATATTACCGATAGAAAATTACGTGAAAACGGAGTCTGATAAATTGATTTTACTCTTATTTCCAAGCTATGAAGTTACTGAATTATGAAATATAAAACAAAGAAAAATGAGAGATTGCGTATTTCTGCGTCATTTGCGCTTACCATTGGAAATTGCCAAGGCATTTCCCTTGTACTTGCTGATGCTGTGTGCTTCCCACAGTCTCCTAGACGTCGTCATCTCCGTCGGAATTTGATGATATGCTGGTAGATTAGATAATTCTATGGTCCGTACCTCGGACCCAAACACTCGTACAACCAAGTTTTACAAAAGTTCGTCGCTAACTCCACTGAACATCGGAGCGACACGCACTTGCGACCGTACTCTGCAAGTTCTACACAGATAGTCCTCGTTTCACGGCGCGTCGAACGATATATGCACCTGTTGGCTCCCCCACCACGGTACCGTCTTCCAGCTTACGTTGTCTCCCCTGATTGGCTGAGCACGCCGCCAGTTCCCCTCCTCTGCCTCATTACACTCGGCGCGCGAGAGGGAGAAGTCGTTTTCCGTTCCAACAATTTGCCTTTTCTAGACCTTGCGACCCAGCCTTGCGTAATACTTCTCGACAGGAATCAGCTTGTACTCGAATTCCCAGTGAGTCACGTCTCTCAAATACCCTAACTGACGAAAACTCCGTAAAATTCCGTAATCAGATAATTTTCTATGATATCGTCGTTCGTAATAATTTGCTTGATAGCGTTTTCTAAGACATAGAAAACCTATCTGAATGCTAATAATTTTTATAAAATGCTCCAAAAATACCTTAATAATAATTATAATCATCATCATCATCTTGTACAGTTTCCAGCCCCAGGCTGGGTCTGTTTGGAACATAAGCCTCGCCACTTATTTCTTTCTTCCCACCATCTCTCCGCTGTCACTCTGGTCCAGTCCTCGCCTCTCTTCTTGACACATTCCTCCACTCCTTTCAGCCATCGATCTCTTGGTCTTCCCCGTGGCCGTTTCTTCTGCATCTGCATCTCATGTATCCTCTTGGGAATCTTCTTCTCATCCATTCTCTTTAAGTGTCCATACCACCTCAGTCTTGATGTCTCAATCCTACCTTGCAAGGGCTCCTCTTTCACCATTTCCCTGACCTTTTCATTCCTCACCCTGTCTCTTCTTGTTACTCCGATCCTACTTCGCAGGAACTTCATTTCACCTGCCTGTATTCTGCTTATGTCTCTTTTCTTCATTGTCCACGTTTCTGAAGCATAGGTCAGTATCGGGATATAGTAGCTTCTGTATAACACTTCCTTGCTTTTTTGTGGGACATCTTTATTCCACACTAAGCTCCTAATGCTTCTCAGAAATGCTTCTGCCTGTCTGCCACGTTCCGTAATCTCTTTGTCATTTCTCCCATTTTCCTCCACTATACTTCCCAAGTACTTGAGACTTTCCACCTTCTTCAGCTGTCCACCTCCAAGTGTTATCCCACTCATTGGTCTGTCCTTTTTCCTGGTCGTTGACAGGATCTCACATTTACTGATGTTGAACTTCCATCCGTACTCTCCCACTGTTTCTTCCCAAGCCTTCAGTTGCTCCTGGATTTCCTCCTCCTTGTTTCCCCAGACCATGAGATCATCTGCAAACACCATTGCCTTCATCTTATCTTCTCCTATCTTTCCTGCTATCCGTGTCATTACCTCGTCCATAACCACAATAAAGAGAAGGGGTGACAGCGCACTACCCTGTTTCAGGCCACTCATTTGTCTGAACCAGTCTGTTCTTTCCCCTCCAACTTTCACACAACTCACACTTCCACAATACATCTCCTTCACTCTGCCTACAGTCTCTTTTTCCACTCCCATGTTTTCCATTGCTTTCCAAACCTTCTCCCTACACACACTATCATAGGCCTTTTCGATGTCCAGGAAGGCCATCAACAGATCCTCTCCAAATTCGTAGTGGTGTTCCTGGAGCTGTCTCACTGAAAATATGAGATCCACTGTTGATCTCCCAGGTCTGAATCCATACTGTTCCTCTCTCAATTTTCTCTCCACTTTGGCTCGAATTCTACTTTCTAATATCTTTTCATATATCTTGGCACAGTGAGGTATGAGTGTGACTCCCCTGTAATTTCTACACTCCTTTCTGCTTCCTTTCTTAAATATTGGGACAATTAATCCTTTCTTCCAATCTTCTGGGGTCTTTTTCTCCTTCCATATCACCCTCATCACACGGTACAGCCACTGTTTCCCAACCTCCCCTGCTGCCTTCACCATTTCAACACTCACTTCATCCACACCTGGTGCCCTTCCTCCTTTCATCTTGTCTATAGCCATTTCCAGTTCTCTCCAAGTCAGGTCCTTTTCCATTCCTGTGTTGTCTTCTCCATCTTCCAATACATTGTCTTCCTCCCTATGACCATTTGGATCAAGCAAATCCTCAAAGTACTCTTTCCACACTGTCTTGAGTGTCTCTTTGTTGTGTACCTCAGTTCCGTTTTTGTCCATCATTACCACATCCTCTCGCGGACCTCTTCTCTTACTTTTGACCATCCCATAAAGTACTTTCTTATTTCCTCTGCTGTCTTCCTCCATCATCTCCGTCCACTTTACCATCCACTTCTTCCTCTCCTCTGCGACAATCTTGTTTGCTTCTTTCTTCTTTATCTTATAATCTTCCCTTGCCAGATCAGTTCTTTCCTGGAACCACACTCTGAAAGCCTTGTTCTTCCTTCCCACAGCTTCTTTTACTCTCTCATTCCACCATGGTGTCTCTTTACACCGCTTTCTGTTGCTTGTTCTTCCACATACTGCCACTGCAGCTTCCACCATTGTGTTTTTGAATTGCTTCCATTCCTCTTCCCCTGTTTTAGGATTGTCTGTTGGCATCTTTTCCCTTATTATCGTCTGGAATTCTTCCTTGACTTCATTTTCCTTGAGTTTCCATACTTTGATTCTCCTTTCCTGGTACTCTGTCCTCTTGCTATCCTTAACAACTCCCAGGTTCATTACAAGTATTCTGTGGTCGCTATCTAAGGCCTCTGATGGTATTACCTTTATATCTCTGACACTTCTCTTCATTTCCCAGTCATACAGCATGTAATCTACCAAAGATTTCTTTGTTAAATCACTGCTGTACCACGTTACCTTGTGGCTTTCTTTCTTCCGGAACCAGGAGTTGCCTACCACTAAACCGTTTCTCTTGCAAAAATCCAGCAACTTTCTCCCTTCTTCATTCCTGCTACCCCATCCTTCTGCTCCCAATACATTTTCATATCCTTGCCTTTCACTTCCTACATGTGCATTCAAATCTCCCATGACAATGATGCTCTGACCATTCATCTGCTGTTGTAGCTCCTCCTCAAAGTCTTCCTTCTCTTGAGCTGTACATCCAACTTGAGGGGCATATACCTGGGCTATCTCCAGGCTTCTTCCCTTTACAGTTACTCTGATCTTCATGATCCTGTCACTTATTCCCTTTACCTCTTCCTTCATTCCATCTCTCACAACTACTCCTACTCCGCTGCTCCTTCCTTCACTGTTCCCACTCCAGTACAACCGGTACCCTTTCCTCAGTTCTCTGCGACCTTCTCCTTTCCATCTTGTTTCTGCCAAGCCCAGTACATCCAGTTTTCTTCTCACCATCACATCTACAATCTCCTCCACTTTTCCTGTCAGTGTCTGTATGTTTAATGTCCCAACTCGTAGTCCATTAGCATATCCGGGTCGTCGTCGTTTGCATCCGTCCTTTCCGAGACCTGTTCCTGGTTTGAAAGCAAATATGATATCCACTACTGGCTTGCTAGGCCTATCGTAGCTTCACCAGAGCCCCGTCAGCCGTCACTTTTCAGGGTTCCCATAGAGCCTTCACAGCTACCGTAGCGGTCCCGGGGCACACAAAGTCCCCACTGTACTTCACCCCTACAGGCAATCCCCTACTTCATGCCGTTGCCCGTCTCCCACCACCATGAAAAATTCTCTTGGCTGAACAATTTGCCGCGTAAATAAATATAGAATGGCTTCCTACTGACTTATGCCAGTTGCATAAAACCCCTCGAAAAACACGTTACATATTCGCCTCGGATCATCGGATGATTTACCGTGACGACGGTCCATTATCCGATTATCCCAGACACGTTAATAAACCCCATCCAAAATACATATTACATAAATGAAATCACCCTAAATTACAGATATATACACTCATATTTTTTCTTCACGCACTTTGCGTCAAAGTTTGTTGTCACTATGGATTGCACTTTGCAACAAGTCCAATGTTTTACATATGGAATAGTGTTCCACGGATATTTCCGCCTCTCAAATTTCTCTATGTTGGAGAAATAGACATAATTAATGTGTGAGCACTATGTATTTATGAGGTCATATCACACGCATTGAAGGTGTTCTGATATATTTATATCACCATAGAACTTCCTAATTTCACTGGAGGTTCCTTCCTTATGGTGAAATTTAATCTCACTTATCACTGAGCACACGATCACACTATTGTGGCAGCGCCTCGTGACCATAATACTTAATCTCTCTTTAAAGTAGATTAAATTAAGATTGACTTCTGAAAAAAAAATAGTAAGTGCGCATTACATATAACACCATATATTTCTGTGCCGTAATCGCCCTGTCTTGTTAAGTTCCCGTTAACCATATTCTACTTAATACTAGTTCTCAACACAGACCATTTCTCCTCACACAAATAATACCATTGTACAAATTATCTTGAATTACACACTTACAAATCTTACATGGCGAGGCCGTAAACAGAAATCACGTGTGCTGATATGTATGAGTTTCATGAAGGACTGTCTCGCATTCTGATGGCCCATCTTTTATCTCGTGGACGCCTTAAGCTAACAAGCCCTATTCAAGCGCTCCCCCATCTCTTGGAGATAAATGGGAACCCATCAGCGCTGCCAAAAATGGCCTTGGTGCATCGAGACAATTTAGTGCTCAACAGCATCCGACAATCCTGTCATATTTCCCTGTACCTTAAAAACTCTCATTTACTTACATACTACCCCCCTGTGTGACTTCTGATACGCCTGCCTTAAGACCAGATCTTCCACGCACCAGACACCACACTTACTCATTTGATAGGCCGGCTCGCCAGCTAAACACACTCACTTTATGACACATATTTTCGTAGACTATGTATATTATACGTTCCGTATAATCTGTTTCCCTCACTATTCTCCAGCACATATGCTGTTTTCCCAATACGTTTGGAAACTATAAATGTTTCTGCGTCACCTGCTTCCAACCTTGCAAGTGGCTCCCTTTAAATGAACGTCATCACGTTGCTCTACCTAGCATATTTCTCAGTGTCTGTAACGATGCCCTGTTGCTACTGTCCACACATGCACATATTAAAATACCGTCCTCTGCTTTAACCACAGGATAATCCCTACATATATTAGTGTCCCTCGATAGCATGTCTGCAAGAATGTTATCTTTACCTTTAATATATTTTACTGTGAATTCGTATTCCTGCAGAGCAAGAATCCACCTACTAACTCTGTTAGAACTGAGTTTACAAGTCCTCATATACAGTAATGCATGGTGATCTGTGTGGATCTCAAATTTCCCCCCTACTAAATACATTCTAAATTTCCCTAAACTGAAAACAATACCTAAAAGCTCTAACTCAGTAATCGTGTATCTTTTCTCAGCTGCTGTCAGTCCTCGCGAGGCTAAAGATACAATGCACAGATTACCCTCATCATCTTTCTGACATAATACTCCAGCAATGCCTATATGTGAAGCATCTGTCATAACCACATATTCCTTATCTTTTAACGGATATTTCAGCACTACAGCTTTCTCAAAACCTTCCTTCAGCGCTCTAAAAGCCTGTTCATGCTTGGACTCCCAACTCCACCGAGTCCCACTTTTAAGCAATTCCCTGAATGGTTCTACCAACCCTGAGTATTTAAGAACGAACCTCCTGAAAAAGTTGCAAATTCCCAGGTAAGTTTTTAACTGTTTAACATTCTGTGGCACCTCTGCGTTAAGTATCTTATTAACCCTACTTTCTTCTGGTGTTACACCTCTACTCGACACTCTATGACCTAAAAATGTCACTTCTGACTGACAGAATGACGACTTAGACAGCTTCAAAGTGAACCCTGCCTGATCTAACTTCTGAAAAACTATATTTAAATGACGTAGATGCTCCTCAAAACTGCGTGAACTAATTACCATATCATCTATGTAAATGGTTACAAACTCTCCTGTGTCATCCCCTAATGCGATGTTTAAAGCCCTAATTAAAGCTGCTGAACTACTCTTTAACCCATAAGGTGTTCTACAAAATTGATAAAGGTTATATTTATGACTAAAAGCTGTAAATGGTCTATCTTCGTACATAAGTGGCACTTGCCAAAAACTGGAACTCAAATCTACACAAGTGAAATACTTCTTCCCCTCAAATGTTTGCATTAATTCTTCTATTGACATAGATTTCAGCTGATCTGAACTAATTCTACTGTTAACCAAACGAGCGTCTAAACAAATACGAACAGTGCCGTCGGTCTTGGGTACCGTGATCAAAGAATTAACATATGGACTGTTCGAGTGCTCAATAATCCCATCTTCAAGCATCTGGTTAATTTGTGCCTCAACTGCACTCTGATAAGCGAAAGGTACAGGATATCTATGTCCTGTGAATACTGACCTATCAATAACGTTCAATGAATGTGTATAGCAATTGGCCATACCAATGCGATCCTCAAAAACTCTCCTATTACACCATAACACATCATAGAGCCGAACACACTGTTCATCCTCTATATTTCCCTGAAATGCAGCCTCACGTAACGAGTCCTCTAGACTTCCGTTCGTAATCACACTGCCCACAAAACGTGGAGAACCCCGCTCTACGGCTGGCGATATCTCATTTAAAGTACAAATCACACCTACAATACTACTCCTCTGAATACGGTCATTGAACGCTACTTCTACTTCAGAATCTCCCCATTTAAATTTCAAACTTCCTACATCATAACATAAGTTACCAGACACTCTACTTAGCCACTCTGAACCCAAGATAACACTGAATACTAAATTTGGAATTACAAGGCAAATCTGCTTCTCTACATGATTATTAATTTTAATGTCTACTAAAACTTGCTTAGAAATTACTTTAGACCTCTTCCCAACAGCTGTGATAACAAAAGTGCTTTTAATTGGCATCTCCTCAAAATTTACTCCAGTTCCTTTCATTTTATCATAAAATGCACTACTTATGCAACTCTTCATACAACCACTATCAATTAAAATATCTGTGTACGCCTCGGACACGTTAAATTTAACTATGGGGCTCTTACTAACCACTTCCTGAATAATACCTTCATCATTTAGTTCATGTAATAATTCATTTCTTACATTTAGGTCATAGGGTTCCTGTATAATTGTATGGACAGGGCATGCTACAGACTGAGATTCTGACCTTACTTCGCAGCCTGGTTCGCGTTTAAAGAACCGCTACAGCTGGCCGTAGTACTACTAACTACTAAACTGGTCTGGTTGTTCTGGGCTGTGTTGTCATTGTTTGGCTGTATATTACTACCACTAGGCTGTCCTCTTCCTTGACCCCTATTCTGGTTGTAATTATTGTCATTATAATTTCTCCCTTGATTTCCCCTGAAATCATTGTTTCTCCCTTGATTTCCCCTGTAATCATTGTTCCTCCCTTGATTTCCCCTGAAATCATTGTTCCTCCCTTGATACTGATTACCATAGCCATTTCCTCTGTTCTGATTTAGCTGATTATTATTATTTCTATTTTCAGCGTTGGCCCCTTCGCCACCGTTCCCTTGAACTTCTTGATGCCTGGCTTCATTAGGTCTATTATTATTATTACCCTGGTTCCGATTGAAATTGTCCTCATAACCCCCTCTCCCTAGTGCATCAAATGTGCTTAACAAATTTTCTACTTGTGATATAGTCTTTACATTCTGGATACAAGCAGCCTCCTTGATCCTATAGGGAAAGTGCCTAAGTAGCAACCTTACCACATCACTTTCCTCCTTCAAGCCATCCAGATATTTACACACTAATACCTGCCCTAAAAAGTATTCGGTCATGGTGGAGCTTCCTTTAGGGTTATATTTACCACACACTACTCCCTCACGATGCTGCGACTGAATAACCTCATTCCAGAACTTTTCACAGAATTTCATTTTAAAATCATTGATATCAGTAAACTTGTCTCTGTAGACAGCAAACCAATTCCTCGTTTCCCCCACAAACACTTGTTCTAAAATTTCAACTACCTGGCACCACTCAATACTACCATTTTCCAACCTCTCCCCGAATTTATTTTCTATAGTGTTCATGAACTCCATTGGGCACCCCTGTCGATTGCTGAACTTACCCAGTTCTACCTCCCTGTGTGTGCTATTCACCAAAACTGGCCTATTCTGACTATTTTCTTGCCTGATCCTAGCTTTTAATTTTAATTCTAATTCTGCGATTTTCTCCTCAGCCTTCCTCTCAATACTGTTTACTGTTAATTTAATGTTTCCTTCTGATTCTTCTACTTTATCATATAGCTTTGCTTGTTTCTCCTCAATCTTGCTAATGCTCTCTCTATTACTCTCTCTTAAATCATTTACTTCTGCAACTATTTGTGAGTGGACATTCTCAATTCTACCCCCCAGATGTTCCTTAACCTCTTTAGTAGCTACCTGAATTTTGTCAATTTCTCCCCCCAATTGCTTTTTGACCTGCTGTGTTTCCAGTTGCACTAGTTCTTTTAAATTTTCAGCCTGTGTACTGATTCTAATTTCCAACTCCTCCTGTACTTTTCCTAATTTTCTGTCTACATCTGCAATAATCTCTTTAGCCTTTTCTTCCATCACCCCCCTGATCTCGCCTCTAATCAGTTCGAATTTGTCACTCATTTCCCTACTGTTTTGTTCTAATTTAGCATTTAAAGTTTCAGTACTCTCTCTATTTTCCTTACTGTTTTGTTCTAATCTGGCGTTTAAAGTTTCATTACTCTCTCTATATTCCCTACTGTTTTGTTCTAATTTAGCATTTAAGGCATCTGTACTTTCTTTATTTTCCCTACTGTTTTGTTCTAATTTAGCATTGTTTTGTTCCAGTTTTGCATTGTTTTGTTCTAATTTAGCATTTAAGGCATCACTACTAACTTTGTTCTGATACATAAACTCGAGAAGTAAAGTTTTTAATTCTGGTTGGCCGCCTACACTCCCTGTTTCAGTATCGGGATTCACCTCCGCTACCCCGGTACTACCATCACTCGCCATACTGCTCGTATCATCACTCTCCCGTTGATGACCACTACGTAACCTCATCTGTCTTTCTTTCTCATCCCCCATAATGATATACACTGATAAAGACAAATAACCCCCAAAATACAGGCACAGAAATGTATACCCTTCTCCTTCCACAAATGTTATTAGGTTTTCAGCCCCAAGTTGTCGGCGACAAATGTAATGTTCTTCGCTTAGGCTGGGATGACAAGTGAAACGGTATTTACTTTGCTCCACGTTGAGCGTACAAATGTAACAGTTTCGCTAGCCCACACTGTTGGGAGAAAATGTAATTGTTTACCTTTGCCTAAGCTATGTTGTTTTAATGGGCGCCAAGACTTCAACGCAATGCTGAAATCTAAATTTGTATTTAACAACGTCTAGCTCTGGTAGAACACCGTCAAGAATCTATTCACTCAGATCGTGGTATGATTTGATCATTAACCCAACAAACAATTGTATCAGGAGAAGGAATTGGTCTATATCTAATGCTACCTACTGAAAGCAAAGATTGCATTGTAAAAGAAATGAATTTATTATATAAAACAAGTATAGCAAAATTAATAATAATAATAAGTACAAAATTTAAATTGGAGCGTTGTGATTTGAATATTACCGATAGAAAATTACGTGAAAACGGAGTCTGATAAATTGATTTTACTCTTATTTCCAAGCTATGAAGTTACTGAATTATGAAATATAAAACAAAGAAAAATGAGAGATTGCGTATTTCTGCGTCATTTGCGCTTACCATTGGAAATTGCCAAGGCATTTCCCTCGTACTTGCTGATGCTGTGTGCTTCCCACAGTCTCCTGGACGTCGTCATCTCCGTCGGAATTTGATGATATGCTGGTAGATTAGATAATTCTATGGTCCGTACCTCGGACCCAAACACTCGTACAACCAAGTTTTACAAAAGTTCGTCGCTAACTCCACTGAACATCGGAGCGACACGCACTTGCGACCGTACTCTGCAAGTTCTACACAGATAGTCCTCGTTTCACGGCGCGTCGAACGATATATGCACCTGTTGGCTCCCCCACCACGGTACCGTCTTCCAGCTTACGTTGTCTCCCCTGATTGGCTGAGCACGCCGCCAGTTCCCCTCCTCTGCCTCATTACACTCGGCGCGCGAGAGGGAGAAGTCGTTTTCCGTTCCAACAATTCGCCTTTTCTAGACCTTGCGACCCAGCCTTGCGTAATACTTCTCGACAGGAATCAGCTTGTACTCGAATTCCCAGTGAGTCACGTCTCTCAAATACCCTAACTGACGAAAACTCCGTAAAATTCCGTAATCAGATAATTTTCTATGATATCGTCGTTCGTAATAATTTGCTTGATAGCGTTTTCTAAGACATAGAAAACCTAACTGAATGCTAATAATTTTTATAAAATGCTCCGAAAATACCTTAATAATAATTATAATAAATTAATAATAATAATAAATTACCATGAAAAATTCTCTTGGCTGAACAATTTGCCGCGTAAATAAATATAGAATGGCTTCCTACTGACTTATGCCAGTTGCATAAAACCCCTCGAAAAACACGTTACAATTTGGCAACCATGGTGACTCTGAATATATTCTTAGTTCCATATCTTAAGGTACATAATCCACATACAAAATTTTGTTGAAGTCCAATGGATAGTATGAACGTTGCATGCTGTGAAATATTGGATGTATCAGTGCGAGTAAAATAATATTGGCAACAACGTCAAGAAGGCGTGCTCAGAATTAATCTGAATTATTCCTATATTTTATAGTGCCAATTTTGGATAAAATCCATTTCTTAGTATACAAGTTACATGCATTTAAAAATTGGCCCTATAAATAGGCTTAGAATTATGTTGGCAGGACTGATGTGCATTAGTTGCTCCCAAATAACCTAAAATTTCCGGAACTATTCGTGCGCAAAATTTAGAGCTGTGGCTTACATACTTTCTGATATATTGGTATTAGGATAAAGAGAGTGAGCATTTAATAACAAATAATAATAATGTTATTGGTTTTACGTCCCTTTTAACTACTCTGGCTTTTAGAAACTCCGGGGTGCCGTAATTTTGTCCAGAAGGGGATCTTCAACGTGGCAGTAAATCTACTGACACGGCTCTCTCGCATTTGCGCACACTCAAATGCCAGCTGACTGCGCCAGGATACGAACCAGCAACCTTGGGCCCAGAAAGGGAGAACGTTACCCCTGAGCCACGCAGCCAGCCGCATTAATTAACATTTGGCAGCCCTAATGGCTCTCAAGTATAAGCATAGTCATATCTGTTATAGTACACAAAGCACGTACGAAATTTGGTTAAAATCCAATTGATAGTATAGATGTTAGATGTACTTAAACATTGGACTTATCAGCAGGCTTAGAATCATCTTGGCAACACTGTCATATATGGGATCCTTAAAATGTATCTGGAATGTTATTATCCCTGTGTGTGCTAATTTTGGAAAATTTCGCATGCATAACGTCTGAGATATCCAACGTAGAGCTTAAAAGTGAATTGTGATTTTTAGCAGTTGGTAACTCTGAAATCATTTTCAATTATGTCCCTGAGATATTCAGATATATATTTCCTTAAACCGAATTTGGTTTCGATAACTGCAATCTTTAGGGGTTTATAGGGGGAGACACACAAAGACAGACAGACAGACATTTGCCTGGATCGATGCCATAAGTCTATCTCATCATCATTTAAAAAAAAGTGAAAAGTGAGCTAAAAATAGCAAGTAGAATATACGATAGCTAATGTATAACATCCTACCTTAGGTGCTTCGATACTGTGCTGACCAGTACCCTCTGCTTATGGACATTTCACATGTGCTGTACCGCAATCATTGGCCATCAGCGTTCAGATGTTACAGATCGTAACGTAAAAGCTTGTATACAAGCACAATTCCGGTATAGGCTTCAATAACGTTATTCGTACCTGCATTACGAGTTCTTATTGGCTCAGCTGCAAGAAATCAAAGATGGAGGAAACTTGTTGATTGAGATTAATAGTTGCAGTTCATTGGCATTATTAATGCAAATCAGTCATTTAGTTCCGTTACGTTGAATACAGGAAAAGGCACTGACTGATTAAACGCATTTCTGTCAGTATTTAAGATTTAACTGAAATCATTCGACATTTACCCATATGGATGAAGCTGTGATTCTGCACAGTACGTGAAATGTGTACGAGTGCTAAGCCGTTAACTTGGTACTTAATGGGTCCTGGGTTCGAGACGCTCCATGGCCAGAATTTTTATTCTTTTTGAATTATTTCGTTGCGTCAACACTACTGTGTGATGCAACTTTTCAACTTCGATTTACTCGCATGATCTAGGGGGCGATGTTAATAATGGATATTGGTAGGGAAACATCTTTCTATTTTATCATTCGAATTTGTACTTTCCCAATCAAAACCATGAATATTTGTACTATTCTTGAAACTAATATAATTTTCACAGCACTGATTACTCCACAGTAAAATAATAATAATAATAATATTAACAATAATATGAATGTAGTTCCGTGACGATCTAAAGAGCCTAATTTTCTTTTTATTTAAGATTCATGCCAATGATTAATCTACATAGACCTATCTAGAATAATGACGAGATTAAGTTGGTAATACTAACTTTTCTATTTAGATTGGAATATATCTGAAGTAATGTATTCCAATACAGCTCTACAGTTGGCAGCCTTGGTGACTCTGAATATATTCTTAGTTCCATATTTTAAGGTACAGAATGCACATACAAAATTGGTTGAAGTCCAATGGATAGTATGGACGTTGCATGCTGTGAAATATTGGATGTATCAGTGCGAGTAAAATCATATTGGCAACATCAAGAAGGCGTTTTCAGAATTAATCTGAATTATTCCTATATTTTATAGTGCCAATTTTGGATAAAATCCATTTCTTAGTATAGAAGTTCAATTTCAACTATTTCCAACTGTGGCTACCAGATGCTTCTGTCACTAACACTGGCGGAGAACGTTGGAACTTGATAGAGCGTTTCTAACTCACCAAATATAACCTAAAAACTTTTCTACACACTACCAATTGTAATGGTAGGTGCTTTTACGTGCCATAAATCTATGACATGGGCACGCCTGCTTTATTTCCCCTTCGAAGAAAGGCATAGTGAAGGATTTTAACGCTCTTAACCAATCCGACGACTTCGGCCGGGTTTGAACACGCCATCTTGGGATTAGCAGTTCAGCATGCTATCGACCACGCCACCGAAGCCCCTTATGGAAGTAATACAGGGTGAAGAAATATGCCGTACTTGGAGGTCGTCATGCGACTTCTCATCCAAATGCAAGACAAAAGTTTCTATAGCAAAATCGGAGCGGGTGTTATTTGAAAAGACGAGTATGAAAACGAGAAGCCGGCAACACTGTCGCATCCTGCGGCGGAATGTGTAACATATCACCGTACCAGCCGTCGTAGCTCACTGAGTAGGCTGCTGTATTATCCAAACCACAACCACCAACGAACTACGGTTCGAATCTACGTCAGGTCGTCGTTTTGTGTGACGTCAGTTCGTGGCTCTGTGAAGATAAGACTGGACTTCAAACGATTTTTCTTTCGTAGTCAGTTTACCCTCCAAGTAGGCTTTTCCCACGGACTCAGCGAGAGATCCCACCTTTACCTCCTCTACGGGCAGTGTCCTGGCGCTTGAGAGTGAGTCGGGGGATCCAACTGGGGAGGCGGGACTAGCACCTCACCCAATGCGGCCTCACCTGCAAAGCGAACAGGGGGCCTCATGTGGGATGGGACGGGATGGGAAGAATAGAAAGGATAGACAAGGAAGAGGGAAGGAGGCGGCCGTGGCCTGACGGTAGGGACCATCCCGGCATTTGCCCGAAGACGAAGTGGGCAACCACGAAAAACCACTTCGAGGATGGATGTGGTGGGAATCGAACCCCATCTACTCATTTGGACCACCCGAGGCTGAGTAGATCCCGTTCCAATCCTCATACCACTTTTCAAATTTCGTGGCAGCGTACGGAATGGAATTATTGTGCGTATCATAATGGGCAATCTAGTGTATATCATTGGATGCAGACGATGTTACTGGCTTTATTTGTGCCATGGACGAAACTAAGTGGTCGTTTACGTATGTAAGAGGCTCATGTTATGTTTTAATGTTTAAATAAAGGTAACAGAAGGAAATAATATAAGAGATGAAGACACTTTGGACAGAGAAGGTGTTATGTTTGGAAGTAAGCCAGGGTAGAGTGGAAAGGAAACCTGGGGCGAAGTGGTCTGAGGACAGAAAGAAGCAACATAGTCTAAGAACGAAGAAATATTGGGAAGAAAACAACAAAGAGTGAAGAATTGAAATTGGTGCGTGGTCCGTAGCGGGTCTCATCGAAATAAGAAAGAAGTAGAGAAGTAACAGCAATGGTAAGACACAGTACACAACATAATGTATTGATTGCATTGTGGAGGTGTACATTGGATACAATTTGAGACTTTAACTGAAGAACTCTTTGACGCGAACGCCATTGGACCATAACCGACCTTCACGGCATACCTTTTCGCACTGAGCTAATGAGACAGCACCGGCACAGCGCAGACTTCATGCGTGCTGTTCTCTTGGCCATGCTGCACGCAGTTACAGCGTTGCCAGAGCCTCGTTTCTTAACTCGCATTTCTATTAATCGTATTGGCGGGACCAGGCCTTCCTAGATAAGCCTTTGCCATGAATTTCGACGAGGAACCGCATGCTGACCTCCAAGTACGGGATTTGTTCTTCATCCTGTATATAGTATATACAACATTATGTATAATATTTGACGCAATCAAAGTTTTTGATATTTCAGAGGAAACCTCTGGTTGGTTATGATAGGATTACTGGTATGCTACTGGTAGAGCGTATGTTAGTACAGTATATGATAATTAGTAAACAATATTTTAACTTCTTCTTCGACATAATTGATTTTTCAGTACGGTATGTTTAGGCTTTAGAGATCATATCAGCAACGGGTTGTGTATCATTCACAGCATTCCAATACGAAATAATTTTTCTTGTAACAATAAATGTACTGTGTGAAATGAAAGGGAACAAAGATCAAATGCCATTATTCATTTAAAGACAAGACGGAAAATGGCTAAGTTGCTCCAACGCGTAGCCCACTACTCCATGTTGTTTGATGTGGTGGTACGTTTAAATTTACGCTGCGATTTGTCGTCAACGGTATGAATGGCATTATTTACTTTTAAACCAGAATTACACTGCTGTTAATGAATACGACAACCCACCCGGCACTTTCTACTGTTAAAGCGATAGAGAGACTTGAGGTGTCCCACCTGTTATGACGAGACTTCTTGAATTGAGTCATCTCATGAGCACGTTCTGTCCAAGCGGAGCCTCGCTCACAGTAGTGTTGTGCCCAGGTGCGGGAGTGATTAATCTGCCAATGGATTTCAATTTTAAATAAAGGGAGGAGGAAATAGAGAACAGCATTCATAAGAGAAATAGCAAATGGAAGGGGTGACACATATGTTTTAATATTGTATTAGACAAATGGGTTGTTGATTGTGTTCAATGTTAATAGTTAATTTTCAAGAGGAAGAGTACGTAGTATATGATTAGGCACAGATGTTCATGACCAGAAGGTGAAATTATATTGATGTATGTGTGACAAAATCATCGTAAAATCAGTGTGGAGGTATGTGTCCATGATATACGATCCATCTCCATTGCAAGTGTGAAAGAATTTCTGAGATATGGCCAAACATTTTTAAATATTTTTAAAAAATACAAAAATATATCTGTAGAAGTTCGACCCAAGTTGAAGACAAATTGCTGAAATGGCAAGATAGAGACTAAACAGGAGGTGTTCAAGATTAGGACCGGACACATTGCATTAGCCTACTTACTATTTCAAATGCGGTTTACTCTCTAATAACTATATTTTACAGCTTATTCCAGGGGATAATTCACTACATTTATTCATGTTTATTAAAGAGGACGATTTGGAGTTCCACGGCAGTGACGTCTGAACATTATGATAAAGATCGGGAATGTAGACTAGTGATTAGAATTTTGTGTTGGAAGGTTCAAGAAGTATGTTGTTTAGAAAAGTGAGACTTGGCATTTGTTAAGCCAATATAACATGAAGTAATCAGATATCATGTTTGAAACTGTAATCTCAGTATAACCCTTTCTTTTATCTGAGTGAAGATTTCTGCTGCCTTTCTTTTCACATCTGATAAACGAATCGCTTTTCAGTGGGTCAGCACATTAACGTGCGCAATTAAATGGGGTGGGGAATAACAAGTATGTATCCCACTTCACCGATGTGGCTCTATCCTGTAAGCCTAGATCAGGACCATCCAGTCATTGCGCTCCGAGAGCGCGGCCGCGCTCGGGGAGCACTGGGCAGTCAGACTAGCGCTCCTTCCCCTACCACCACTACACTGTGGTAGCGAGGAGACGGACGATGTTCGGACCACACTAACTAGATACGTACGCACAGATGCAGGCGACGGCTTTTGTGGCATTGTTGACATCATATTGATAGGGCTGTTTTACCATAATAGGATATATACTGCCATAATATATATGTATACAAATCGAATGGTACTCCGATGCATGGAATGTGTAGGAAACGAACGCAAGTGTTAAGTAAAGAATATTGTGCTTTATTACAAAATGAAATGAGAACATATTAGAGAGGAAAATTCAACAACATTTTACCAATATGAACAGATAGTACAGGCCTTGAGTGACTCTTTCTCCGTCGTTTTTACGAATTTCTAGTTTTGGAGGAAACAATCTTCTCCAAATTGGGTACAATATTTCTGGACACAGCTATTCGTAAACAATTGTGCAAGTTTCTATCACTCATCGTTGCACGATGTTTACTTTTGGTATGCTTAAGAACTGAAGAGAAGCGCTCATAAATGTACGTTGAGTCGAACATTGACAGAATTTCACTTGCATGTCTTTACAAAAGGAGATATTCTCCTTGCGGAAAACCACTGTAAAATTCTTCTAAACTTCGTGACATTAGAAAGCGGTCATTAAGACGAACATTGCATTGCAGTTTTCTTAACTTCGTGACATTTAGAAAGAGGTCTTTAAGACGAACATTGCATTGCAGTACAATCAGCTCTAATTGAAATAGCTGTGGAACACTGTCTGCACTAATAGAAAATGGTCGAACAAATACATCTAACACCGCTTGGAGTTCTGATAATCCTGAAAATCGCTTGTCAAACTCTTCTTGTATTTGGCGAATTACCTGCAAGTACTCATCAAAGTCGACACCTTTCACTGTTTCAAACGATGGAAAATGTCCTGTGTTCCTTGCACGTAACTGGTTTTCCCGCAAAATCAATTTTCTTGTGAACGCTTCAATTTTTTCCACCAAATCGCAGATGTTGTGCTTTTCGCCCTGAAGCGAAGTGTTCAAAATTCAAATTATTCAGATGGGCAGTAATGTCACATAAAAATCCAAGTCCGCCACCCACTTAGGGTCACGCAAAAGAACTTCGGGCCGCCCTTTCATGTCACAGAATGTATGTATTGCGTTCCGCAAGAAAAACACACGATTCAGCACCTTCGCCTTGCTCAGCCATCTTATTTCTGCATGGTACGGGATATCCGGACACTCCGCTTCGATGTCATCCAAGAACTCTTTGAATTGACGGTGCGTGAGTTCATGGGAGTGAAGATAATTTACCATTCGCACAACTGTTCCCATTACATCTTTGCGCTTGGCGACTTTTGCACAGATTGCCTCCTGGTGTATGAAGCAATGGATCGCCACCATTAGGGTACTACCGTACTCAGCCATTTTTAACTTTACATATCTGAGGAACCCCATGCGTACACATCGTAAAGCAGGAGCTCCATCCGTCGTTATACTCGTCAACCGCTCCCATTTTAATCCCATTGATTCAAAAGCACCCTCCACAGCTTGGAAAATATCGAAACCGGTAGTGGTGACTTTGAGTGTTACCAAGTCGAGGAAATTCTCGGTGACCCGAAGATCGTCATCCACCCCTCGAATAAAAATAACGAGCTATGCTATGTCCACAATGTCGGTTGATTCGTCGAGGGCGATGGAAAATTATACAAATTTTGCTGCCTTCTCCATTAATTGCTGTTCCATATCAACGGACATATCGTCTATTCTGCGAGCCACAGTTTGAGGAGAAAGAGAGATGTTTTCAAATTTCTCAACTACCTCCGTAGGACAAATACATGCCGCCACGTCCATTAGGCACTCCTTGATGAAATTCCCTTCCGCGAAGGGCTTCCCAGCTTCGGCAATTCGCATCGAATATTTGTAGCTTGCTCGTAAAATCGGTCCACCAACCTCACTCTCCTCTATCTCCTGTCAGACAAAAATACGGCAAGTCACAATTTTAGTGTTCTTCAGATAATTAAATCATTTGTTCATTCCCATTTGTAAGCAAGCATTTTAAAATTAAGGCAATAATACTTACAGGAAAGTGCTGCTTGAAATTTTCTTTCAATTCTTCCAACTTCGATTGCCGACTGGCGTCTGTCAAGTCACCGTAATCATCCCTGTGGTTGGCACTGCAGTGCCGTTCCAAATTGTGTTTTTTTTTTTACTCATTAAATCTCGGTGGCACACTAAACATTTGGCATGCTCTTTATTAGCTGTACAGAAAAATAATTTTTCCCATTCTGCTTTAAAGGCAGCTGCCTCACCACTCCTTATTAGCCTACTTTTCACATATTGCAAAAATGAGGAAAAAGTACACTTATGAGATCGATCCGGGAGAATGTGAGTCTGTCTGTCTGTTCTTCTGTCTGTCAGGCTGTGTGTGTGTGCCCCCCCCCCCCCTCCCCCCCTGTCAACTCCTAAACGGCTGCAGAAATCGAAACCAAATTTAGTATGAGTAAAGATGTATACCGGAATATCTCACGCCCATATTTGAAAATGATGTCAGTGCTACCAACTGCTAAAAATCACAATTCACTTTTAAGCTCTACGTTGGATATCTCAGACGTTATGCATGCGAAATTTTCCAAAATTAGCACACACAGGGATAATAACATTCCAGATACATTTTAAGGATCCCATATATGACAGTGTTGCCAAGATGATTCTAAGCCTGCTGATAAGTCCAATGTTTAAGTACATCTAACATCTATACTATCAATTGGATTTTAACCAAATTTCGTACGTGCTTTGTGTACTATAACAGATCTGACTATGCTTATACTTGAGAGCCATTAGCGCTGCCAGCTGTTAATAAATGCGGCTGGCTGCGTGGCTCAGGGGTAACGTTCTCGCTTGCTGGGCCCAAGGTTGCTCGTTCGTATCCTGGCGCAGTCAGCTGGCATTTGAGGGTGCGCAAATGCCAGAGAGCCGTGTCAGTAGATTTACTGGCACGTTGAAGATCCCCTTATGGACAAAATTACGACACCCCGGAGTCTCTAAAACCCAGAGTAGTTAAAAGGGACGTAAAACCAATAACATTATTATTATTTGTTATTAAATGCTCACTCTCTTTATCCTAATACCAATATATAAGAAAGTATGCAAGCCAACAGCTCTAAATTTTGCGCACGAATAGTTCCTGAAATTTTAGATTATTTGGGAACAGTTAATGCACATCAGTGCTGCCAACATAATTCTAAGCCTGTTTATAGGGCCAATTTTTAAATGCATGTAACTTCTATACTAATAAATGGATTTTATCCAAAATTGGCACTATAAAATATAGGAATAATTCAGATTAATTCTGAAAACGCCTTCTTGACGTTGTTGCCAATATGATTTTACTCGCACTGATACATCCAATATTTCACAGCATGCAACGTCCATACTATCCATTGGACTTTACCAAATTTTGCATGAGCATTCTTTACCTTAAGATATGGAACTAAGAATATATTCAGAGTCACCAAGGCTGCCAACTGTAGAGCTGTATTGGATTACATTACTTCAGATATATTCCAATCTAAATAGGAAAGTTAGTATTACAAACTTAATCTCGTAATTATTCTAGATAGGTCTATGTAGATTAATCATTGGCATGAATCTTAAGTATAAAGAAAATTAGGTCCTTTAGATCGTCACGGAACTACTTCATATTATTGTTAATATTATTATTTTTATTATTTTACTGTGGAGTAATCTGTGCTGTGAAAATTATATTAGTTTCACTAATAGTACAAATATTCATGGTTTTGATTTGGAAAGTACAAATACGAATGATAAAATAGAATGATTTTTCCCTACCATTATCCATTATTAACATCGCCCCCCTGGAACATGCGAGTAAATCGAAGTTGAAAAGTTGCATCACACAGTAGTGTTGACACAACAAAATAATTCAAAAAGAATAAAAATTCTGGCCATGAAGCGTCTCGAACCCAGGAACCATTAGGTACCAAGTTAACGCCTTAGCACACGTACACATTTCACGTACTATGCAGGTTCACAGCTTCATCCATATGGCTAAATGTCGAATGATTTCAGTTAAATCTTAAATACTGTCAGAAATGCGTTTAATCAGTCAGTGCCTTTTCCTGTATTCAACGTAACGGAACTAAATGACTGATTTGCATTAATAATGCCAATGAACTGCAACTATTAATCTCAATCCACAAGTTTCCTCCATCTTTGATTTCTTGTAGCTGAGCCAATAAGAACTCGTAATGCAGGTACGAATAACGTTATTGAAGCCTATACCGGAATTGTGCTTATATACAAGCTTTTACGTTACGATCTGTAACATCTGTACGCTGATGGCCAATGATTGCGGTACAACACATGTGAAATGTCCATAAGCTGAGGGTACTGGTCAGCACAGTATCGAAGCACCTAAGGTAGGATGTTATACATTAGCTATCGTATATTCTACTTGCTATTTTTAGCTTACTTTTCACTTTTTTTTTAAATGATGATGAGATAGACTTATGGCATCGATCCAGGCAAATGTCTGTCTGTCTGTCTTTGTGTGTCTCCCCCTATCAACCCCTAAAAGACTGCAGTTATCGAAACCAAATTCGGTTTAAGGAAATATCTAAATCAGAATATCTCAGGGACATAATTGTAAATGATTTCAGAGTTACCAACTGCTAAAAATCACAATTCGCTTTTAAGCTCTACGTTGGATATCTCAGACGTTATGCATGCGAAATTTTCCAAAATTAGCACACACAGGGATAATAACATTCCAGATACATTTTAAGGATCCCATATATGACAGTGTTGCCAAGATGATTCTAAGCCTGCTGATAAGTCCAATGTTTAAGTACATCTAACATCTATACTATCAATTGGATTTTAACCAAATTTCGTACGTGCTTTGTGTACTATAACAGATATGACTATGCTTATACTTGAGAGCCATTAGGGCTGCCAACTGTTAATAAGTGCGGCTGGCTGCGTGGCTCAGGGGTAACGTTCTCGCTTGCTGGGCCCAAGGTTGCAGGTTCGTATCCTGGCGCAATCAGCTGGCATTTGAGGGATCGCAAATGCGAGAGAGCCGTGTCAGTAGATTTACTGGCACGTTTAAGATCCACTTCTGGGCAAAATTACGGCACCCCGGAGTCTCTAAAAGCCAGAGTAGTTAAAAGGGACGTAAAACCAATAACATTATTATTATTTGTTAATAAATGCTCACTCTCTTTATCCTAATACTAATATATCAGAAAATATGCAAGCCAACAGCTCTAAATTTTGCGCACGAATAGTTTCTGAAATTTTAGATTATTTGGGAGCAACTAATGCACATCAGTGCTGCCAACATAATTCTAAGCCTGTTTATAGGGCCAATTTTTAAATGCATGTAACTTCTATACTAAGAAATGGATTTTATCCAAAATTGGCACTATAAAGTATAGGAATAATTCAGATTAATTCTGAGCACGCCTTCTTGACGTTGTTGCCAATATGATTTTACTCGCACTGATACATCCAATATTTCACAGCATGCAACGTTCAGACTATCCATTGGACTTCAACCAAATTTTGTATGTGCATTCTGTACCTTAAGATATGGAATTAAGAATATATTTAGAGTCACCAAGGCTGCCAACTCTAGAGCTGTATTGGAATACATTACTTCAGATATATTCCAATCTAAAGAGAAAAGTTAGTATTACCAACTTAATCTCGACATTATTCTAGATAGGTCTATGTAGATAAATCATTGGCATGAATCATAAATATAAAGAAAATTTGGCTCTTTAGATCGTCACTGAACTACTTCATATTATTGTTATTATTATTATTATTATTATTTTACTGTGGAGTAATCAGTGCTGGGAAAATTATATTAGTTTCACGAATAGTACAAATATTCATGGTTTTGATTGGGAAAGTAGAAATTCGAATGATAAAATAGAATGATTTTTCCTTACCAATATCCTTTATTAACATCGCTCCCCTAGATCATGCGAGTAAATCGAAGTTGAAAAGTTGCATCCTACAGTAGTGTTGACAAAACGAAATAATTCAAGAAGAATGAAAATTCTCACCAGGGAGGGTTTCGAACACAGGACCCATTGGATACCAAGTTAACGCTTTAGCACTCGTACACTGCTCACGTCCTATGCAAGTTAACAGCTTCATCAATATGGCTAAATGTCGAAAGATTTCAGTTAAATCTTCAATACTGACGGTAATGCGTTTAATCAGTCAGTGCCTTTTCCTGTATTCAACGTAACGGAACTACATGACTGATTTGCATTAATAATGCCAATGAACTGCAAATATTACTCTCAATCCACAAGTTTCCTCCATCTTTGATTTCTTGCAGCTGAGCCAATAAGAACTCGTAATGCAGGTACGAATAACGTTATTGAAGCCTATACCGGAATTGTGCTTGTATACAAGCTTTTACGTTACGATCTGTAACATCTGTACGCTGATGGCCAATGATTGCGGTACAACACATGTGATATGTCCATAAGCAGAGGGTATTGGTCAGCACAGTATCAGAGCACCTAAGGTAGGATGTTATTCATTAGCTATCGTATATTCTACGTGCTATTTTTAGCTTACTTTTCACTTTTTTTAATGATGATGAGATAGACTTATGGCATCGATCCAGGCAAATGTCTGTCTGTCTTTGTGTGTCTCCCCCTATCAACCCCTAAATGACTGCAGTTATCGAAACCAAATTCGGTTTAAGGAAATATCTATATCTGAATATCTCAGGTACATAATTGAAAATGATTTCAGAGTTACCAACTGCTAAAAATCACAATTCACTTTTAAGCTCTACGTTGGATATCTCAGACGTTATGCATGCGAAATTTTCCAAAATTAGCACACACAGGTATAATAACATTCCAGATACATTTTAAGGAGCCCATATATGACAGTGTTGCCAAGATGATTCTAAGCCTGCTGATAAGTCCAATGTTTAAGTACATCTAACATCTATACTATCAATTGGATTTTAACCGAATTACGTACGTGCTTTGTGTACTATAACAGATATGACTATGCTTATACTTGATAGTCAGCAGGGCTGCCAACTGCTAATGAATGCTCATTCTCTTTCTTTATCCTAATACCAATAAATATATCAGAAAGTATGCTAGCCAACACCTCTGAATGTTGCACACGTATGGTACCTAAAATTTCAGATTAACTTCGAGTAACTAATGTACATCAGTGCTGCCAACATAATTCTAAGCCTGCTGAAAATGCATGTAACTTCTATACCAACAATTGGATGTTAACCAAAATTGGCACTATTAGATAAAGTATTATTTCAGATATTGCCTCCGTAGCGTAGCGGTCAGCATGGTTAGCTGCCGCCCCGGAGGTCCTGGGTTCGATTCCCGGCTCTGCCACGAAATTTGAAAAGTGGTACGAGGACTGGAACGGGATCTACTCAGCCTCGGGTGGCCCAAATGAGTAGAGGGTGTTCGATTTCCCTTCAGCCATCCTCGAAGTGGTTTTCCGTGGTTTCCCACTTCGTCTTCGGGAAAATGCCGGGATGGTACCTTCTTCAAGGCCACGGCCGCCTCCTTCCCTCTTCCTTGCCTATCCATCCTACCCATCCCTTACCATCCCTCATGAGGCCCCTGTTCGCTTTGCAGGTGAGGCCGCCTGGGCGAGGGGCCAATCCCACCTCACCAGTTGTATCCCGATTCGATGTTCCTAGCTCTAGGACACTGCCCAGAGAGGCGGTAGTGGTGAGTTCCCTCACTGAGTCCGTGGATTCCACCAACCTGGAGGGTAAACGACTAAAAATAAAATAAAAATTGGCGTGAATCTTAAATATAAAGAAAAGTATGCTCTTTAGATCGTCACGAAACTATTTCTCCTTATTCTTAATATTATTATCTATTGTGGAGTAAACATAGACTATTATTGAGGTATGAAAATATTAGTATACTTTCACGAATAGTACAAATATTCATGGTTTTGTATGGGGAAGTACAAATTTGAATGATAGAATAGAATAATTTTCCCTTCCAATATCCATTATTAACATCATCTCCGTAAATTATGCGAATAAATAGTGGTTGGAAACTCACAAGGAAAGTAGTGTGAATGCAACATAATAATTCAAAAAGAATAAAAAATTTGGCCCTAGTGCGTCTCGAACCCGAGACTCATTGGACACTAAGTTGCAGCTATAGCACCCGTACACTTCTCACTTTGTAGCCTAGCTCATAGTTACGTAACTTCATGCGTATAGCTAAATGTCGAATTATTTCAGTTAAATCGTAAATACTGACAGGAATGCGTTTAATCAGTCAGTGCCCCTTCATGTATTCAACGTAACGCATCTTAATGACTGGTTTGCATTAATAATGCCAATGAACTGCAAATATTACTCTCAATCCACAACTTTCCTCCATGTTTGATTTCTTGCAGCTTAGCCAATCGGAACACGGAATGCTGCTGCGAATAACGTTATTCAAGCCTATAACGGAATTGTGCCTGTATACAAGCTTTAACGTTATAATCTGTACCATTTGTATTCTGATGGTCAATGATTGCGGTACAACACATGTGATATGTCCATAAGCAGAGTGTACTGATCAGCACAGTATCGAAACACCTAAGGTTGGATGTTATACAGTAGCTATCGTATATTCTTCGTAATATTTTAGCCTACTTTTCACATTTTGTAAAAATGAGGGAAAAGTAGACTTATGGCATCGGTCCAGGCAAATGTCTGTCTGTCCCTCCTAGACGGCTGCAGTTATTGAAACCCAATTTGGTATAAGTAAAGGCCTATATTTGAATATCTCACGGGCATTTTTGAAAATTATTTTAGTGCTAGTAACTGCTGAAAATTCACAATTCACTTTTGAGCTCTATGTTGGATTTATCAGACGTTATGTATGCGAACCCTTCCAAAATTAGTACAGATAGAGATAATAACATTCCAGATATATATTTTAGGTAGCGCATATATGACAGTGGTGCAAACATGATTTTAAGCCAGCGGATAAGTCCAATGTTTAAGTGCATCTAACTTCTAACTATCAATTGGATATTATCCGAATTTCGTATGCGCTATTGTTACTATAACAGATATGACTATGCTCATACTTGAGAGCCAGCAGGGCTGCCAACTTCTAATGAATGCTCATTCTCTTTCTTTATCCTAATACATATATATAATAAAGTATGCAAGCCAACAGCTCTAAATTTTGCACACATATGATACCTGAAATTTCAGATTAATTTTAAGTAACTAATGTACGTCAGTGCTGCCAACATAATTCTAAGCCTGCTGAAAATGCATGTAACTTCTATACCAACAAATGGATGTTATCCAAAATTGGCACTATAAAATATAGTATTATTTCAGATTAATTCTGAGCACACGTGCATGACTTTGTTGCCAATATGATTCTACATACACTGGTAGATCCAATATTTCATAACATGCAACGTCCATACTATCCATTGGACTTCAACCGAATGTTATATGTGCATTATGTACCTTAAGAGATGGAACTAAGGATATATTCAGAGTCACCTAGGCTACCAACTGTAGTGCTGTATTAGAATATTTCAGGTATATTCCAATCTAATTAGAAATGTTAGTAGGCCTATTACCTATTAAATTTTGTCATGGGAAAAGGCACCTACTTTATTATTGCAATGTGCTCAAATATTTCATATGACCCTTCTTTGTATAATGTGACTAATCCCACACAACGTCGCTCTTTCTACATCACATTTAGTAACAACGTTATGGCCCTCTGTTCGAGCTGTTTCCTTAATAACGTTCTTGACGGAATATACATAATTTCTTGTCATTAAGATTGGATTTGATTAATAATAAACAAGAAATGGGAATAACATTAATTTGTAGAACTCAATTTTAGCCGTCTTTTAAACAACGTTATCGTCGGTAGTACTCACAATTTTGTTCCTTAAAGATTGGGTAAGACAAATAACGAAAACCGGCGAATAACGTTTTTATGAGGAACTTCCTTTACCCGCCTTTCGAATAACGTTATTGTCAGCAGTTCGTTCAATTTCGTTCTTCGACATCAGGTTGAACTAATAACGAAATGATGCCAATAACGTTATTCAGTTATTCACTATGTGAGCCACCCTCCCAATAACGTTATTGGTAGGGACCGGAATAATAGCGTTCTTCAATTCGGTTACTGAATTTAACGTTATTGTGATAGTATATGATAAATACGGTATTCTTGTGGAAACGAAGTAATTCGTTCTGTAACGCATTTACCTAAATGCACTCATGGAGTTTTCCGGTACATTCCCTAATTACGTTACGTTATGGTTACGGTTAAGTTATCTAGCCCTGCTTAGCAGGCACATGTTCACACGATTGGGAAAGCAAAATATTGCAACGTGAATAGGTACCGGGAAGTTACGCGATTTGTACCATTCTCAGTCCGTTTGATGGAACTCCCGCTGACTTGACAGTTTCGTGTTCGTGGGTGGTTATGGAGAAACATGTTTGCACAACCAGCGCTGTTTTGGGCCTATTTGATGAAATTTCCTGCTGTGCTCGTGGTCGTACTGAAAGATATTGTTATGTTACATGAACGGTGCTGTTCTCAGTTTGTTTGACAATATTTCTAATGAACCAGCGGAGTGGCAGTCACAGAGAAAAATAATGAATTGGTTTAACGTTCAGTGCTGTGCTCTCTATATTGAACAAACTTTCTGTTGAACTTATGCTGTAGTTGTAGGCACTTCAAACAGACCGCTGGCTGTTTTCAAAATGTCATTTCGGTAGGTAGGTATTAGAAGTATGCAGTTCATATATTTCGTATTATGGGGAGAATTGAATGAATATTATCACAAAAGGGCTCATTTTTCTTTCCTAATGATGAATTACTGGTGTACAGGTTCGAAAATAACCTGGTTATTTTATGTGCAGCATGGTGGGGAAAAAAGTTTGAAGTAAAATTCGAAGTATTGCAAAATTTTGAATTATAGATTTTTGAAATCACCAGGTTTTATCATCACGTAAAAATTAACCATTTTCCCAAAATTTCATAAACTTTAAACTAAACGAAAATTAGTGTTTTGTTTAAAGAAACTGTGTGTTGTAACATTTAATATAATTAATGTTTTAATTTAAAAATACAATATGTCTTTTGAAAGCAAACACACAATTTATTTCTTTCATTAATGTTCATTTTGGTGTTTCATTTTTCTTTCTTTGTTAATTCATCATTTTCCCAGATATTTCAGGCACTTGACCAGGATTTGCAATTTATATAGGCGGCAGCCCTGCTCTAACATTTATGTAATTTGTCATGTTTTCTAAAATATTTCATTTCATTATTATGACCAATGGTTGTAATTACATTCCTTTAGTATTTATATAATTTCATGATTGACTTAGGGAATCTGGAAATAATTACTCCAGCTATTGTATTAAAATGATTTTTTCCTGTGTGTGAATTTAGCATGCTTTAGGGGAGGCATTTTCGGATTTGGCACAGAAGTCTCCTGAGCTACAGGAGGAGTTCCTGTATAATGCAGAAACTCAGAGGAATCTCACCAAAAATGGAGAAACATTACTTGGAGCTCTCAATTTTTTTGTATCATCAGTTAACACTTTGTGCAATAAGACCATTGAGGATACTCTTCTGACCATCAGGCAATATGAAACTGCAAGGTATGTCTGCAATTCATTATTCATGTGCAGAGAAACTAATCAATCATGCCAGTGTCTGGTTTTTATCTCCAACCATTAGTTTTTATTATCTCAAGTTGTGTGACTAAATACATTTACAAAGGTTGGTTCATAGATCATGGCAAGTAATTTATATTTCCTAAAAATGTGTCATTACTGGAAATATTTATACTAATGTATAAAAATGTAGTTGTGTCTGTCTGTTTTTCTTTTACAGAGAAACTACCCAGCCAGTTAAGCTGAAATGTTGCATGAACATAGTTTTTATACCTGGAAAAGTCGTAGGACTTTTGCCATTTCAAAATATAGTCGAACTTGGATAACTCGAATTCGTGGATAATTCAAAGTTTTTCTCCAGTCGCTTGAATTTCCTATACTGACAATGCAAAAAATCATGGATAACTCGAAGTTTTGGTTCCGGAAGTCATAACGATTTGTTTGGCTGAAACGGGTATTGTCAGTTTCAAGCCCAGTCCCAGTTTGATTTTCGGTTCTGCTCAAGGTCAGTAAGCGCATCTCTCTTTCTCTCTCGCTTTAACAAAGCCTCGGAGGGGAAGCAGACTTCGTAGGTCAATTTCGGTGTTTGTGGACAATCGGCAAAGTTCGGATAGCGTTTCTTCCCCCTCCCCCGCTTCGTCAGTGTGCGGCGAGTCTTCGAGCCAGTAGCATCGTGTCTTAACAGGCAAGTGAGCGTTTGGTTACAATCACAGCAAGTGAGCCGGATTTAAGTGCAAATTTCTTTGTTTATAGGTTACCATGTCTTTTTCAAAACCAAGTTGCTCAACATCTGGCTCAAAGCTGAAGACACTGATGCTAGCTGAGAAGATTAAAGTCATTAAAAAGCATCAAATAAAAGAATTGTGATGTTTTAAAGGGTCGTTTTCCATATTATACACCCTACCCCCTCCCAAGCGACCATTTTGGATAACTCGATTTTTTTTCCCGGTCCCTTGAGCTTCGAGTTATCCAAATTCTGATTTTGGCCGTTTTGGCACTCAGGCAGGCTAAAATACGCAAAATACTTCCTCTGTAGGAAATAGTGCCTCTCTGTTTATTACTTTAACATCGGATGTTTCAAGAAAAACCATTTTGTACACACAGTATATTAGATTTAAAGGGTTTACACATTTACTGGCAGGTATTAGATGCCGTGACTTATGAATCAACCTTTATATTTAATTATATCCAACCCATTAACCTTCGTCAAGTATATCAATAATGATGATGGTGATAATGATAGCAACCATCATGATAATGTTGTCTCGGCTACCTGGTGTATATATTTTAAGGTGATGGCCATATGTAGCCTATGTACCAATTTTTATGTTCCAGTTTTCTTTGCTATTTTGTGAAGGAGAAACCAGAACTATATTAGGGCCACCTGCAGCAGAGTTTAAATTTTGTCTTGAAGTTACATAGTGTGACAGGGGAGGTCTTAAGTATGCTAAATGTACAGTCTCTCGAGGCAAAGATGAGCCCCCCTCTTGGTAACTGTTTTGGTCAAATGTCAACAGCGAGTGTACATGAGAACTTTTATAGCGGTGTCAGGAATTATTCCTTTTGAGTTTTGGCTCCAAGCTCGATAACTAAACAAGAATGAAAAAGAGTATTGCTACCATTGGTTTTTTTTTTTCCACTTTGAGGTCCATATCCAGTCAGGAATGAAACCCACAATATTGAGTTCATTCTACCCCTGATCCATTCAGGCAGCTAATCTCTTCTCTATATATATAAAAATGAAAGTTTGTCTTTTATTTTCTGAATTTCTACGGAAATTTGCGTTATATACGCGTTTCAGACTGTTTTATGACGGATGCGCGCGAAAATAATTTTTTTGTATGTCTGTCTGTGGACAAAGTTGTTCCCTTATAACTCGAGAACGGCTGGGTGGATCAACGTAAAATTTGGTACAGATATCCTTCAGAGGCACGACACTAATCATTGATGTAACTTTTCTCTGTACCTCTCATAAAAGGGGGCCTACCCCCTTAAAATACTTGCTGAAATAGGCGTAGAAGGGCGAGACAAAGCTCATTTTCAGCCCCTCAAAGTGAGGTGAGAAACGAAACTCGGGAGCCTTAAAGGGACCCTGAAAACCACATTTTAAGGCCCTTAAACCAACAGTTTTTGAGATATTTCTAGAAAACTAATTTCATTTAATACAATAACGAAAGAATGCAAGCCGGTAACCATGGCAACGGAATCTCACAGGTCCATCTATTGCTGTAAGATGCAATACAATTCCATTTATTACATTACTGAGATAGTTTGCAAACGGCTATGAGGTTATAATGGAACCAAATTAAGCTGTACAATTCATCAATGTCATATAATGCGCTTAAGGGGGTCAAGGGGTAGTAGGCCTACTCTAGATTTTTTCACGCGATTTACACGTACGGGTGTGGTACGGAAGGTCTATTATATCCCTATATTGTTATATTATTATTACAATTATTATTATTATACTACGGCCTTCAACGACGAGACAAAGCTTATTTTCAGCCCCTTGGTGTCAGAAACAAAACTCGGTGCCCCTAAATAGTCGTAAAGGGTCCGCGAAAACTACATTTTAAGGCTCTAAAACCAACAGTTTTTGAGATATTCCCAGAAAACTAATTTCATTTAATAAACTAATGAAGGAATGCAAGCCAGTAACCATGACAACAGTATCTCAAAAGGTGACATCTAACTTTCCATCTATTTCTGCAAGAGTAAAGCCAGTCCATTTATTAAATTTCTGTAGATGTTTGCAAATGGCTATAAGGTTATTGCGGAATCAACTAAAACTAAAATTCATCAATGCGCGTAAGGGGGTCAGGGGGTACCCTAGATTTTTTTCACACGACTTAAATGTGCGATATGTCGTACAAAAGGTCTATTTTATCTCCAAACAGAAACATTATTTTCAAAAATTCCTGAATTGAAATAGGGGTGTTTTTTTTCTTTTCTTTTAGGAATTTGGGCCATTGGAGGCTAAAAAATTCCTCTCGGCACGCCAGAAGGCAGAGGTAGATTTCACTGGGCAAACTAGGTGATAGGCTATAGTAGGCAAAATATGCAGGGTTTCGTAGAAGGATCAGTCCTCATTTATTGCCAGAAAGTATTTCATAATTTGAGCTTAATTAACTTAGTTTTAGTCTTTCTATGCATATTTTTAACATTTTATTGTCTTATGGGGACGGTAACCTTCTTTTCATTTGGGATTCATTTTTATACTTGTGGTCACACTATCCTTATGCAAGGTTACGATGTTGGTTCCTCAGTTTAGGGGCTGCGACAACGCGGTCATGTAACCCCGTGTACTTTGGGTGTGTGTAGAATCTCTCTGGTAAACGGTGTTAATTGTGATGGCTGTATTAGTCTGTAATTCAGGTAAGGACTGCAGACGGTCAATATCAAGTAGTAGTTCCCAATTTTGGTACCAAATACTACCGTCAATGACACCTAGCTGTGAACTTGGCAACTAGATGACACCACAACCATCAACTCACAACAAATGTTGGAACTTTCCCTCCTAAGGAAAGCATACTGAGGGATTCTTAGCGCTCTTAGAAAATCCGACGACTTCGGCTGGCTTTGAACCCGCGAACTTGGGCATAGAAGTTCAGTATGCTACCAGTTACGTCACCGAAGCCGCTTCCCACAGAGTCAGATTAGAAACTGAAGAAGGTTTGGAAAGCAATGGAAAACATGGGAGTGGAAAAAGGGACTGTAGACAGAGTGAAGGAGATGTATTGAGGAAATGTGAGTTGCGTGAAAGTTGGAGGGGGAAGAACAGACTGGTTCAGACAAATGAATGGCCTGAAACAGGGTAGTGCACTGTCACTCCTTCTCTTTATTGTGGTTATGGACGAGGTAATGACACTGGTAGCAGGAAAGATAGGAGAAGATAAGATGAAAGCAATGGTGATTGCAGATGATCTCATGGTCTGGGGAAACAAGGAGGAGGAAATTCAGGAGCAACTGAAGGCTTGGGAAAAAACAGTGGGAGAATACGGATGGAAGTTCAACATCAGTAAATGTGAGATCCTGTTAACGACCAGGAAAAGGGACAGACCAATGAGTGGGATAACACTTGGAGGTGGAAAGCTGAAGAAGGTGGAAAGTCTCAAGTACTTGGGAAGTATAGTGGAAGAAAATGGGAGAAATGACAAAGAGAGTACGGAACATGGCAGACAGGCAGAAGCATTTCTGAGAAGCATTAGTTGCTTAGTGTGGAATAAAGATGTCCCACAAAAAAACAAGGAAGTGTTATACAGAAGCTACTACATCCCGACACTGACCTATGCTACAGTGACATGGATAATGAAGAAAAGAGACATAAGCAGAATACAGGCAAGTGAAATGGAGTTCCTACGAAGTAGGATCGGAGTAACAAGAAGAGGCAGGGCGAGGAATGAAAAGGTCAGGGAAATAGTGAAAGAGGAGCCCTTGAAGGGAAGGATTGAAACATCAAGACTGACTTGGTATGGACACTTAAAGAGAATGGAAGAGAGAAGATTCCCAAGAGGATACATGAGATGCAGATGCAGAAGGGGAAGACCTAGAGATAGATGGCTGAAAGGAGTGGAGGAATGTGTCAAGAAGAGAGGCGAGGACTGGACTAGAGTAACAGCGGAGAGGTGGTGGGAAGAAAGGACTAAGAGGCGAGGCTTATGTTCCAAACAGACCCAGCCTGGGCCTGGAAACTGTACAAGATGATGATGATGTCATGTTAACCTCTGATGGCTCTTGGCATTTTCTTCTAATTCCAAAATCATTTTGTTCATCCCTTGGCATAATGGTGGGTCATATCAAAAATTATTTCAGACAAAAGTTTTAGGTAATTATTAAGGGAATATTGTCCATTTTGTACGGTTTTGATATTGTGCCTATTAAGAGAGATATGATTAATGTTTCCCGAAAAACCCTCTTTTTCCCACCCCTTTGGTCAATGGTTGGTGTTATCAAAAAACTTTTCGAACATAAATTTTTGGTCCTTATCTGACACATAGGATGAGCTTTGAATGGATTCGATATTTCAAATATTAAGAGAGTTATAGCGATATTTCACTTTTTTGAAAAAAAGCCCCCCATTATCACCCCGTTCGACCGATTGTGCCCATTAACGAACTCGACCGAGATTTTATAGGGATAAATATTATACTAAGAACAAAGTTCCAACTGGTTCCGCCTCGTCAATACTGTGTATTAAAATGTCGTGATACAATCACCTGTCTTTTAACACATCACATGGTACATGTTTCAACGTCTAACACGTATTGATGTCTTCATCAGCCTAAATAATTGTGCAGCACTTAAAACATTCCCTTTATCTACTGGGTGTAGTTAAAAATTGTACATAAAAACACACATGGATCACAGTAACACATTAAAAGTTGTTAAAACATTTTCTTATGTTAAAAGCTTAATAAAAATCCGCAGCCGGGCTTGGCAGTCTTTCTTGGCTTATATCTAATGTTGGCTTCCAAAAGCCCAAGCAAGGGGTGACCATTCCCAAGATGTAATGCGGCAATGAGCTAACAGGGCCGTGCTGAGTCGGACGGAGACAGCACTGTCCGACTCAGCACGGCCCTGTTAGCTCATTGCCGCATTACATCTTGGGAATGGTCACCCCTTGCTTGGGCTTTTGGAAGCCAACATTAGATATAAGCCAAGAAAGACTGCCAAGCCCGGCTGCGGATTTTTATTAAGCTTTTAACATAAGAAAATGTTTTAACAACTTTTAATGTGTTACTGTGATCCATGTGTGTTTTTATGTACAATTTTTAACTACACCCAGTAGGTAAAGGGAATGTTTTAAGTGCTGCACAATTATTTAGGCTGATGAAGACATCAATACGTGTTAGACGTTGAAACATGTACCATGTGATGTGTTAAAAGACAGGTGATTGTATCACGACATTTTAATACACAGTATTGACGAGGCGGAACCAGTTGGAACTTTGTTCTTAGTATATTTCAGTCAATACGGAAAAAATGTGCGACTCTCAGAGTCAAAAAGGGATAAATATTATGTAAAAATTCAAAGTGATTGGTGCAAAATTGCGGTAGTGATATATGTACATACATACATATATATATATACATAAATTATATATAAACCTTTGAACTGATGCTGGTTTTGGGGTCTAGGGGATGTGAAACGCGAAGATATGTCGAAATTTTCCGGAAGTCGAAACATGGTACCCATTGCAATAGTTAGCTTTCTAATGAAATCTATCTAAAAACCTGAATTTTCATGCTCCACAATCCTTTTATTAAAGGGGTTTTCCTCTAGATGGGGACTTGACACAACGGTGGTCAGTTTTATTTGACGTGTATTGCGTTTCGTCTACGAGGTTTTCAATTTTATTTTCACGTCTGGAAGTACACGTTAGGTAAATTTAGTTTCAGAGCATATTTTAACTAATCATTTTTCTTTGTCAACAAACATGTTCCAAGCCTCTAACCATTGCAACAGTAGCTCAATTGATTACGTCTGGTTTTTAATACCGAACTCCGTTCGAAGAATGGGTACTTCTGCTAGTTTAAATCATATATCCATATTGGGCAAAGAATAATAATTTGATAATTTGCTTAAATCATAATTGACGGGTGGGTGTGTTAAGTGCGTTATGTCATAATTCACTAGTTTTGAGAAAATAAAGTTTCAAAGTTCAATTCGAAACCCAAAATCGAGTTGTGGAATATAAGTAATTTGAATTATGTCTTCAGGAGCCTAATACTGTTCACAACAATGGGGTAACTCGTCATAATAAATTCCATGTAAATTCACGTAGTTACGGAGCCAAACAACACAAGGTGTCTCATAAATTATGACTTAACACACTTTGCACACCCATCCTATATGGGCTAATATAAACCTCAATGTTAATTTGTCTGTCAGTTGTTATTTATTCAAATCTACACAGTTTCACCGATCTGGATGAAATTTTTCCTACTTACCCTTTGGAACCATTGGAGTAACACTGTCCACTTGAAATTTCAGGCAGACCTCTCCATTCCCTGCATTTAGGCCCTTTATCACAAATCTACACTGTTTCACCGATCGGAACCAGATTTTACCTACTTACCCTTTGGAATCCTACGAGTAACACTGTCCACATGACATTTCAGACAGACCTCTCCATTCCCCACATTTAGGCCCTTTGGCACCAATCTACACTTTCACCGATCTGGACCAAATTTTATGTACTTTCCCTTTCGAACCCGACAAGTAACACTGTCCACTTGAAATCTCGGACAGATCTCTCCATTGTGTGCATTTAGGCCCTTTGGCACAAATCTACACCATTTCACCGATCAGAACCAAATTTTATGTACTTACCCTTTGCACTAATCTATGCCGTTTCACGGAAATGAACCAAATTTTACGTACTTACCTTTCGAAACCTAGCAGATAACACTGTGTACCTGAAATTTGGACATCCGTATCCATTTCCTAGATTTAGGCAGTTTGACACATAGACGAAGGATCGAATTTGTAGTAGGACCAATCTAGACTGATTTTAAGCCTCGCAAAGCAAGAAACAATACTCGGGACGTAAACTTTAGTTACGGTAAGTTTGGTTAAATAGTGCAGATTTGTATAAATAACAGACAAATTGGCCTGAAAACCATGTTTTGAAGCCATATAACCAATTGTGTCGGAAGTAGTGTAACTGCAAGAATATTTAAATAAGACTCTTGTTGGCTAGCATGATCAAGGACTAGGAACTTATGATCAATGCTTATTAATGCTACCGGTAATAAAAAATATTTTCCACTCTAGAAGACATAATGCTTTTTAACTAAGCTCCTGACATACACTGAAAATCTCCCGCCAGCAAAGCAATAGGTACCACAAATTCAAGCAGAACAGCTCGGAAATGACTATTGACAATGGACTATGTGACCTTCCAGTAGGCGGGAATTTAGTTTAATAATCACACAGTGATAAGTGATGCTTATTGAAAGAATTCATTATCAATATTGTTGGGCAACTTCACTAACAAACTGACATAACGCACTTTGCATGCACAGAATGAAGTGTTGAATAGTGCTCAGTGTGGTAAGTCATGACGGGAAGGACATGACACACTTTGCACACCCGAAGTCTATATAACACGTAATACACAACTCAATAACTTCTTAACCATCCACAATATGACATAACGCACTATACACGCACAAGCAGATTGCCCTCCTCTCTTCGTTGCCAGTATTAACCCAGTTCACACCATTTCTTGACTTAACGCACTTTACACACCAACCTGTCAATTGCAGTCAATAAGGACACAACATGGAATAGCTCTTTCACAGTCAAATTTCAATAAATGCAAATAAAATTGCATGGACTTTTCTGGGCTTACCTCAGAACTTCATACGCACGCATTTCCTCAAGGCTAGGGAACACACTTGCAATATGATAACTTTCTCCTGCACTGCCATGGATCCAACATTGCTAGTTAACAAAGGTTTGCCCTTCAGAAAGCTAAATTTGGAACATGCTTTTTTTAATTTATTTTTAAGTTATTTATCTTGTTTCAAATGAAGAATTGTATGAATGAAGAAGTTTGCCTGTAAATCAATCATCATCTGGATTATAAACAAAGTGCTCCATTCACATATAAAACTTTTTTAATAACATTCCATAATGTAATCGAATTCAATAGGATATAACCAAACTCATTTTTCCCCTTCCAAACTAAAATTTCATTTCCTATGAAATGTTCCACTATCAATATGTTGTTGTTTTTTTCTTACAGGATAGAGTATGATGCATACAGAACAGATCTGGAACTTCTAGCACAGGCTCCAAAGAATGAGGCTAATACAGCACGTTTAGAAGAAGCTCAACATAATTATGATTTTCATAAAACTACCTTTGAAAAATTGAGATCTGATGTGTCTATAAAACTCAAATTCCTTGATGAAAATAGGGTAAGTTACATTTATTTGTTTGTATGATGTGTTTGAATTGTATCTGAAGGCAATGTACAGGCTGACCAGAAAGTCCCCTTACACTTAATTTTAAATAATGTAACTGACTGACTGTGAGTTTCTCTGTTTACAACATAGCCTTAACACTTCCATGTTTGGTTGTTCATCTCTAACGATAATTCCAAACTCTGCTTTTACGAGACCCTAGATTGCAATGTCAGGTGTGTGAACCATCTTGGTGAGATTGTACTCAATTATCTTTAAAAAAAATTGAGGATTTGCTTTCAGAAAAGGACATTATGGCGACGAGAGTTGCAATAAATTACTCACTCGTCAGAAATCGTGATGTTCTTGTCGTTGGTGCTCGTGCTTTAGTTTGGTCAGGGATGACATCACATTATCTGCTTGGTCCTTATTTCTATGATGACACTGCTAATCAGCTCGGTTATCCGAACATTATTGCGTGGCTGCTTCCAAAATTGATGGGTAGGGATCGCTGACACAATTTGATTTCAGCAGGATGGTGGGCCAGCACATTTCATTTTGAACATCTGGAGATGCTTGGACTGCTGGATTGGGTGTAGGAGGAATGCAGTACTATTTGAAATTTTGTTCAATGAGAGTCAGAACCAGCTTTAAACACTACAGCAAGATATTTATTCATCAAAGTCAGCTGGTATTATGCTGTCATCATAGGAAATGTACTTTCGCGATCATTGTAAATTCACACTGCAATAATTGTGCATGTCTCAAGAACGGTATTGATGTTCCTAATCTCACTGTGTGGTGTATCAAATCTTGCCACGCAGGTTTGTTCATTCAGGTCACTACAATACCGACGATAATTATTCGGGTGAAAGCCACAGAATTATTTAGAAGGTAGAATAGTTCCTAGAGATGTAGAACATACAATATCTCTTCTTGTGATAATATTTAGGGGTTCAAGACAGTGCTGGAAAGTTTGATAGTATACGATAATATTACATAATTTCTGTGCTTAGCTACTGCTTTCGGCTTAAGAGATGGCTACTCATATGGTGTATACAAAATGTTCTGATAAATGTGACTTTATTTCGTCTTACCTGTGAGTATGTGCCATATTATTTTAATCCATCTAACCACCACAATTCCAATAATATGCTACCTGCAGAACAATTCGTGTTCTGAACCCAAACTGTTCCTCTTGAATTTGGTTTTCAACCTCTTTTCGGATTCGTTCCTCTAGTACTCTTTCCATGATCTTGGCAGCATGAGTGATTATAGTAATCCCTCAATAGTTTCTGTCACCCCCGCTCTTGTTACACTCACTCTCAGCTCGACAAACTCCCTAGAGGGCCTGCCAACCTGAAGGAAACTTACCAACGGCGACCCCAAGACATCCTTTACGGGACTTGATGGCTTTACCTCGGCGGCCGGTGTTGACGACGTACTGGGGTGACCCCCTCAGATGTACAAGAGAGGAAGTACGTCGCTTTATCCACAAGCTTGAAAAGTGGAAGACTTACCTGGTGAGGATCATTCCACCGCAGCTGTCTTGAGGGTGGGGATGGGACGTTAAAGGGCAAGTAAAGTCAAAATCAAAATATAAAAGGGATCTGTATTATAAAAGTATCAAATATAAAATAGGAACTACACTGTGGACAGAGATTACAATAACAAACTGTTTTTATCACATGAATTAATTGCCCTCGAAAGGACGGTCACAAGGTCAGTAACGCTGTGGCACGGCAAACCACTTAACATGCTTTGGGACAGACACCGAATTAAGAAATGAACAGGTACACAGAAAGGTAATATCTTGCGATTAGTAATCAGGTACACAAAGTTTGAGCTAGGAAACGCTTGCACACAAATCCCCAGAACAAACATAACTTGAACATACCACCGTGAGGTTGCACAAATGAAAAGGACGAATTACAAAGTTACACACGAAAAGAAAATTAGGATCAACTAACACGCACGAACGTACCAAGGATAAACGTAAAAGAAAATGAATAGAAATTAAATGAAAAGACTACATTACTAATTACAGGCTCCAGAAAAACGGAGCGGAAGGTATCACACGACCGCCATAGGACCCGACGCGAACTAGACTCTACTCTTAAAATGGCGAAAGCTAACGGTACACCAAGGCACGATTGCACCATAGGGCGCCACTCCCAAAATTTGGGATTTGAACCAATTCCATAGGTTAAGCGGAAATACAAGACATGGGAAATACAAATGAAACGCACTTAGGGCGTAAAGGATGAAAACCAAGACAAGCGTCACGTAAACTACAACTAGCACGTGGACGTAAGGTGATGCAATACCAGGAACAGGGACCCCTTAAAACTAAAATAAATAAAAACTACATGGCTGTAATTGGGAAAATTCCAAGAAGCGTGATCACAGGAAAATGAATAAAATAAATTTGGAACCCAAACTAAAGGACGCACACGGTTGCGCAACATAGAAAATCCTCGCCCGAAAACAAGAAGATTTCCCACTATGAAAACTACTTCCGAAGAAGGAAAAATTGATGAACAATTCAGATATAAACAGAGGGAGACATCAACCCATTATTCGGCCGAAGGTCAACCTGTTGCGCCATACCCACTAGGTATGTATTTCCACAACGCGGTTACACAGAAAGAAAAAAAACAAAGACCCAAAATAAGTAGACAAACAATAAATAAATGTCACACTTCCTGGAACTTACCTGTGCCACTACATATTAAATAAGACTAAACACCAAAAATAAATACAGCCCCACGAGGAGGCTGATACCTGTCCTATATCCCCGGGGTATCCGAGCACCCAGGCCAAGTGTCTTTCTTGACGGTTAGGTATGTAAGAGAGCGTTACCCACGCCTGAACCATTACATATATGAATCGCTATAATTTTGACAATAGAATAGTTGTAGCAACACACGGACACTAGAATCCCCTGGCTTCTTGAACGTAGTCCATAAGACACATCCGTGTTCACTTCTGTGAGAGTTGGTCACACTGGTCGGTCGCTATGCGCTCGTCGCGTGTCATCTTCCGGCGGTCGATAAATCTCGCGATGATCGTGGCCGGAACAATCGATACAGGCGATGTTGTTTTCATAAATGCGTAAATCCAAAGTTTATTTTTGAGGTTAGGGAACACTTAAATTCCAGAACCAGTGCACATCAGGTCAAGAGTTGTACCTCGCGTGTTTAGACTGCGAGTGCGATGTTATATCCAGGAAGATTTCGTCGACAAGGTGTTCACAATTCGAATTTGCAACAGTTGGCATAGGCCACAATGTTCTTCAGATTTTAGGTAAGTGAAGGAATTTATGAAGCGTTCGCTCCAACTGGAAATACAGGGACAGGTAAATTTGGCAGGAAAGAATATCTTAGGTTAGGTATATTTTTATGTCAGCTAAGTGGCGTGAAACACGTCACAGTTTCCACACACCTTCTTGTCTGAATGGGTCCCACAGCCTTTATCATTTCCGGAAATGATAAAGGCTACAACTATTAAAAGTATTAATGCTAATTTTTGTAATGTATTGGAAAATACTAATCATTTGTCCTTAACCAGAGCAATAGATGATTACATGACTGTTCAAGAAACAGGGATGAAAGCCAGAGATAGTATATTCCACAAACTAATATTCAAGAAGAGTGTCTATACAGCCTTGAAAGAAACATTGGAAAATTTTCTGGATTTTTGTTTTCCATTAACTTCTCTAACAGTATTAATAGAATCACTTTTCAGTTGGTCAATACAAGTGTATCCAATGAGATTGGACACAATTAATTTAATCACCTAGTGTGATGAGGGTGATATGGAAGGAGAAAAAGACCCCAGAAGATTGGAAGAAAGGATTAATTGTCCCAATATTTAAGAAAGGAAGCAGAAAGGAGTGCAGAAATTACAGGGGAGTCACACTCATACCTCACTGTGCCAAGATATATGAAAAGATATTAGAAAGTAGAATACGAGCCAAAGTGGAGAGAAAATTGAGAGAGGAACAGTATGGATTCAGACCTGGGAGATCAACAGTGGATCTCATATTTTCAGTGAGACAGCTCCAGGAACACCACTACGAATTTGGAGAGGATCTGTTGATGGCCTTCCTGGACATCGAAAAGGCCTATGATAGTGTGTGTAGGGAGAAGGTTTGGAAAGCAATGGAAAACATTGGAGTGGAAAAAGGGACTGTAGGCAGAGTGAAGGAGATGTATTGTGGAAGTGTGAGTTGTGTGAAAGTTGGAGGGAAAAGAACAGACTGGTTCAGACAAATGAGTGGCCTGAAACAGGGTAGCGCGCTGTCACCCCTTCTCTTTATTGTGGTTATGGACGAGGTAATGGCACGGATAGCAGGAAAGATAGGAGAAGATAAGATGAAAGCAATGGTGTTTGCAGATGATCTCATGGTCTGGGGAAACAAGGAGGAGGAAATTCAGGAGCAACTGAAGGCTTGGGAAGAAACAGTGGCAGAGTACGGATGGAAGTTCAACATCAGTAAATGTGAGATCCTGTTGACGACCAGGAAAAAGGACAGACCAATGAGTGGGATAACACTTGGAGGTGGACAGCTGAAGAAGGTGGAATGTCTCAAGTACTTGGGAAGTATAGTGGAGGAAAATGGGAGAAATGACAAAGAGATTACGGAACGTGGCAGACAGGCAGAAGCATTTCTGAGAAGCATTAGGAGCTTAGTGTGGAATAAAGATGTCCCACAAAAAAGCAAGGAAGTCTTATACAGAAGCTACTATATCTCGATACTGACCTATGCTTCAGAAACTTGGACAATGAAGAAAAGAGACATAAGCAGAATACAGGCAGGTGAAATGAAGTTCCTGCGAAGTAGGATCGGAGTAACAAGAAGAGACAGGGTGAGGAATGAAAAGGTCAGGGAAATGGTGAAAGAGGAGTCCTTGCAAGGTAGGATTGAGACATCAAGACTGAGGTGGTATGGACACTTAAAGAGAATGGATGAGAAGAAGATTCCCAAGAGGATACATGAGATGCAGATGCAGAAGAAACGACCAAGGGGAAGACCAAGAGATAGATGGCTGAAAGGAGTGGAGGAATGTGTCAAGAAGAGAGGCGAGGACTGGACTAGAGTGACAGCGGAGAGGTGGTGGGAAGAAAGGACTAAGTGGCGAGGCTTATGTTCCAAACAGACCCAGCCTGGGGCTGGAAACTGTACAAGATGATGATGATGATGATGATGAGTGCCTGAAATACATGAATTGTTTATACACTTAACTCTTTCACTTTTAAGCTTCGGTGGCATGCTGAACTGCTGTGCCCAAGATAGCGAGTTCAAACCCGGCCGAAGTCGTCGGATTTTTTAAGAGCGTTAAAATCCTTCAGTATGCCTTCCTTCGGAGGGGAAGTAAAGCCGGCGGTCCCATGTCATAGATTTATGGCATGTAAAAGATCCTTCCACAGACTGAACTTGTGTGGAGCTAAATTTCTAGGTTAGATTTCGTTGTAACGCTCTATCAAAGTTCCAACGTTCACCACTAGGTATCATTGATATCTGGTAGCGAAAGTTGGAACTACTTGAAATTGAACGGAACTTGTAGCTCACCCTAGTGGTGTCCGCTTGAAGCAGCTACAGCCTCTGGCGAGCCGAACATGTCCTCGGACACTCCCGGCACTAAAAGCCATACGATAAATAAATAAATAAATAAATAAATAAATCTGATGGATTTGTGAATAATGTCTGCCATATTTACCAAGCTGTGCACACACTACTTTTAAAATGAAATGGAAGACTGACCTTTGAAGATATTAAAATAAAATATTATAAACATAGAGTGTATAAAGCACTTGCTATTACTGAAAATAAGTGATATCTCTTAGCCATATGATTTCAATGTTAAAAAAAAGAACAATGTAAAAAAATACAAACTTCAGATTTGACATTCTAGAAGTAATTTTGGGAAATGGAATTCACTTGTCAAGTCTACTATGTATTTATGTTAAAAGAAACTCTATATTATTCAATAGCGTGGTAAATGTGAAGATTCCAAAATTACCAATGAACACTGAGAAAAATACATGCAAGCTTGCCTCCAACCACGACAAGACACAAAACCCTGTGAGCACATGTTTCAGACTCGAAGAATTAATATAAATACAGATTTTTGGAGGTTCCCGCGGATTTTTTAAGAGCGTTAAAAATCCCTCAGTATGCCTTCTAGGAACTACTTGAAATTATCGTCTGCAGCCTTTGAATTAAAACAGATAAGACACACTAATACAGCCATCACAATTAACACCAGTTATCAGACAGATTCTACACACACCCTAAGTACACGGGGCTACATGACCGCGTTGTCGCAGCTCCTAAAGTAAGGAACCAACCAGAGGTTCCCGCGGAATAAAAACATGAGTTAAAATTGCCTTCTTCATACTCCCTGAAAATTGCTGCTATCAAGTGTAAAAATAATGAAAAAATCATTAATAAAGGCCGGTAATGATGGATCCCTTACAGTTTTGATAAGAGCAGAGCATAACAACAGGTCGTTACCAGGTCAAAGGGTTAATAAAACACTTGTCACACAAATATACACTTTCTACTTTGTCCCTCCCCTTGATCCTTGCTCAACGACACCCGACCTTGTATCACTGTGTGCGCATATGAGAAGGGACCAGTTCTAGTTGGAAAGTGCTCTTACATACATAGTGAATATCACGGAAGTAGGAGGCTACTTGAAGAAGGAAATGAAGGATGGCATGCTGAAAGCGGTAAGTGAGATAAGAAACTGCTGCAAAATGTTGAAATCAAATGTATTAGAAATAAATCCAGAAAAGGAAGGATCGCAACATGAGGTTACGGTTGACAACCAGAGAGATGTAAACAAGGGAGAAGATAGTCAAATCATTGAACAACTAACGACATCTACTGATGCAGAGAATGAAGCTACGAGTGGCAATGACAAACGGCGCTGCCAGAGGACGACATCTAACGGAGAGGAAGAAAGTTTAAATAACAACCAGCAGATAGTGTCGCCTATCAGAGAGGAAGCGAACAAGACACCCACTGAGGTAGGGCAGGATGTCACCAATAATAGTCATAGACAGCGCCAGAAGTTGGTGGGATATAAAGGAATAGACGCAGTGGAAGAAACAGACCGACACCAGCAAAGAGCGCCTTCTACTAGCGGTGTACATGAACCAAATAGTAATAAGCAAAGAGTTTTAAGCAGTACCATACCACTACAGACACGCACTGGAGGAAAGTATAACGAACAAAGCGCAGAGATAGGTCGAGCACTAGAAGACAAACTTACAGAAACAATAGCACATCAAATGCAGACAATGATGGAGAACATCACTAGTAATATCAAAAAAATGATAAGAGATGAAATTGAAATTAAAGATAAACTTGAAATAGGATGCCATCTAGGAAATAAAAAATCAAAACAATCAATTCCGTATCGCTTCGATAGGAACATAGGAACTCAATCAGAATTGTCTCCCACAGAAAATAATGTGGAAAACGATGTAAAAACAATTAGTTTCCCACCAATAACTGGCAACCCTTCACAAGTTCATAATCAAGAAACACCAAAGAACATTACAGCTGAAGAGAAATGGACGGAAGTCATAGGCAGGAAACAAAGACAACTACCACGACATCAAGCATCTATAACAGGCACTGGAACGGAAGACGTAAACCTACAAGCAGTGGAAAAGATGGCCTGGATATTTATAGGAAGAGTGCAACAGGAAACCACAGCCGAGTCCATAAAGAAATTCCTCATCAAAAAGGAAATTATAGGAGAAATTATATGCGAAGAATTCTTAACGAAATTTGATACAAAGTATTTCAAAGTGGGAATTCCCTTTAAATACCTGGAAAGAATAAATAAAGAAGACTTTTGGCCAGCAAACATCACCGTAAGACGTTTTCGGCTTTTTCGGAGGAATGCAAGGATACAACCAGAATAAAACAGATGAGTGGTGTATGAGTAACTCAAAAAATGGAGAATATGTGAGAAAAGACAACTTACAAATAATGTTATGGAACATTGAAGGTTTGAAGAACGCACTAAGCTCAGCACCCAAAGATTGCCTGAGTGGATACGACGCAGTATTATTAACAGAAACATTTCTCACAGATCATTGGCAACACGCAGAATATTACTGTATACATCTTCAAGCGCAACAAGGAGAAAGGGGAAGACCTGCAGGAGGAATTACTATCCTATTAAAGCCATGGTTGACGCCAATAATCTCAGAAATTAAATTAGATCACTCTCTGCTGATTGAAACACAATACATCACCATTATTACCTGTTACTTTCAACCGTATACAACGGCCATGGAGATAATAGATGAAGTAGGGCAACTAATATCATTGAGTAGGCACGACATCCCTCTAATCCTAGCCGGAGACTTAAATTGTAGGCTGGATGTACAAAACTATAAAACAACATTAGTAATGGAAAAAATGCAGGAAGATGGCTTACACCTTCTGAATAACCACAACATACCTACATATATATGCCATAATGGGAAAAGTGCGATAGACGTTGCGCTTATAAGAGGTCACATAAAAGGAGAAATAGCTCCACTATGGGCAGCAGATCATACACCTATAAGAAAGCATATTCCTTTGAAAATAGTATTAGAGGGAGACTGGTGTACAACAAAGAGGCAAAGTAAACAGCTTTTATCAAGGAAGATAGACTGTGGGAAAGTAGAAGGTAGACCCGACCTTATAAAGAAAATAGAAACACTAACAGAAGATTCAAGACTAGATGAAGCAGTACAAGCCCTTGAAGAACTCCTAATACAAGACACAACCCCTAGGAAACATCGAAAGGCAAAACAATGGTTCGACCAGGAATGCTACCTATCAAAAAAAAGACGTATTGGGGGCCTTACACCAGCTAAGGACGAATTGCGAGAGTCTTCTTTTCCTTCAAGAATATAACAAGAAAAGAAGTGACTACAAGACACTGATACGTGAAAAGAAAAGGACATTCTGGGAAGCGGAAGGAAAAAGAATCGTGGAAGAGGCCAAGAATGACCCATACATCGCACTACGCCCTAGGAAACAGGCACAGACACACTATATCAATATGCAAGAATGGACGACACACCTTAACGATCTGCTCAACAGGGCAGGAATAACTAACATACCGGAAAACATAAAAGGAACTGACCAAACAACGACATTGGAATGGACTCCACTAACAACAAAAGAAGTTCAAAATATAATCGCAAGCATAAAGAAAAGCAAAGCTGCTGGACCAGACAACATATTCGGTGAATACATAAAAGACACGGCACACCTTCTATTACCAATATGGACGAAATTATATAATAAATGCATCGAGACGGCATCAATACCAGAGAGATGGAGACAGTCTACCATAAAAGTTCTCTATAAAGGCAAAGGTGACCCATATGATACAAATATGTACAGAGGCATCGCACTGGAGAACATTCCATTCAAGTTATTCACTAAATTAATAACAGAAAGAATCACAGAAGAAATAGATGTACAACTACCAGAAACACAATTTGGATTCAGAAAAGGAAGGTCAACCCTTACTGCAATAAAACTATTATTAAATAACATTTGGCAAGTCATGGAAAGAAAAGAAAAATTTTACGCAGTATTTATAGACTTCACAAAAGCATTTGATTGCATAAACCGTGATCTTGTGAAACTGAAGCTGGAAAAAGCTCTAGATAGAGATAATGTATGGACAAGAATTATACATACGGTACTACATTGGAACAACATAAGAATCTCGGATAATATATCACTCTCTGATCCGATAATTCAAACGAATGGAGTACTATAGGGTGACCCAATCAGCCCTTTGCTCTTCATCCTAGCAGCGGAAGACATAATGAGAATAACTCAAAAGACAGATATTGTATCATATGCGTATGCTGATGACATTGTGATCGGATCACATAACATCATAAAACTACAAAACATTCTAAAAGACATGGAGGAATGGTGCACTGAATATAATTTTGACATCAACACATCTAAGACACAAATGATGGTGTTTCGACAAGGAGGAAAGGTACCGACCGGAACAGAAATTTTCATACAGGAAAAAAGAATAAATATAGTAAAAGAATTCAAATACCTAGGCATCACTCTACAAACAAGTGCAAAATGCTTTACAAAACATGTGACAGAAAAAATTACACAAGCGGTTCGGGCGATGCATGATATAAGATATATAAGAACACTCAGCCTCGAGACAGCAATGGCATTATTTAAAAATAAAATAATGCCAATATTGACATACGGAATAGAAATCATATGGCCTTTCCTCACTGAAAAGAATCTATCATCACTTGAAAGTGTTAAAGCATTGTACATTAAAAAAGCTATTGGAGTTTCCAAGACGACCAAATCTCGGCTAGTCTACCTACTCGCGGGAGAAACATTCCTAATTGAAGACTTTAGAACGCTTCTAGTATTACCTAGCACAATAGGTGCGGAAAACCTATTAACGACTCTCAGAAGGAAGAGAGAAGAAATCCCACTGGAATTTTATGGAACGGGGGCCATGGTTGACCGGGCGTGGACATCTGCTAGCTTTGAGATGAGGCACATGTTCACACGCCTGGCAGTTCATGGTTTTCACCATTTGATTTGTACAAACAAAGCATACCATGATCCGGATGACACATGTGTATGTCAACTATGCGGACACACATGTGAACGCTACCATATTGAAAAATGCAGCAAAAGAATAAAGTCCATAAAAGACTATGCTACCCAAGGCGCAGGTGCGCAAACATAGTATATTTAAATGTATTTAAAGGCTGTTTAGCTGCAATAAAAGTATTATTATATATTCTAAAAACTGACAAATCATTCAATCCCTATATGATGCATTTTTGCATTCTTTTGACTCGAAGGTAAGCACAGACGGAATACGGAGGTCAAAGGCAAGCAAGCGCTTTGTGAATTTAAGGGATTTATGTTGTTATTTTTTAGAAATTTTCCAAGTTTTTGGTTGTACAGTAAGTCATAAGTTTAACTTTCTAGATGATAAACGACCATAAATACCAAATGCCATAATTAGGGACCTGAAAAAATCGCATTTGCGATAAATGCGAATTTTTAAAATTTCGTACAGAATCCAAGCCTACGTTAATTTTAATGTGAAAAAAATCCATTTTTACGCGTAAATCAAAGTGCGACAAAATGCGAATTGTGACCCAAAATGCGAAAATATCAAATAAGTGCGATTTTATAGCAAAATTACTTTAAATCTTGCAAATTTATTTGCGAATTTGTTTATTAACCACAAAGAAAATGTTCAGTAGTTGGCCTAATCGCTCGCTTGCGATACCTCATCTCGGACTCGCAGTGTGCTACGCATATTGGTCGATATAACAATCGATTTCTGTATCGATGCGAACTTTCGACTGTCTATAACTTATTCAGACAGCTGACGAACGAAACTCGTTTGTGTACTTGGCGCATCGCGGCGACTGGTGGTTTGTCGAACACGTGGACTTCGCTAAACGGAAAATTTTGCGGCTTGCCGCTTGAATAGTAACCGTATTCTTTTTGTAACCTTCAAGCACTTCAAGGTTCAAAGTTTTTTCTAGAAATGGGACGTACTGCTGTAACTGCTCATGAAAGAGATGATGATGATGATAATTGTTGTTTTAAGGGGCCTAACATCTAGGTTATCGGCCCTTACCATGAAAGAGCACAGCAGTACGCTAACCATGGCTTTTATTGTTCCGACTCGGCAACAGTATTTTGCAAATATTGTAACTGCCGTGTTGGGTGGGAGAAGAAGGGAATATTCAGAAACATATTACATCTGTAAAACATGTTGCGAAGCGACGAGAATGCGCATCAGAGTCTGAACCCAAACAAACCTCTGTTATTGAAAGATTACAGGGTGCCAAAGGACGGAAGCATGACAAGGACTACTTCACAAAAAGAACTGTTGAAGTATTTGCTAAAGCAAATATTCCCTTGGAAAAGCTTGAAAATGAAACTGTAAGAGCGTGGATTGCTGAATTTTCAAGTCAAGGGGAGCTGCCTAACGCGAGAACTCTCCGCGAAAAATATTTGCCTGGTAAGTACGGTTTAAATAAATACATTTGCATTTTGATTCTCTCTTGCTCATATAACCTATACAAATCAAAGCTAATCCAACTTCTGTAGAGGCTAAGCTTACAGCCAGTGCTTCCATAACCTTTCCAAGACATACCTTAACCCATAAAATTGTGAAGGTAATCCAACTTCACAATATAATACCTAACAGAACCCGTCCATCTATTTTACTATAGGAGAAGCTAATGTGATAATTCTGTTATTTGGTTTGAACCATGTCCATCATAGCCTCTAGAAAATGAAATAAAATAAATTTCACTGGATTCCTATGGCTAACACAAATCGTCTTTTATTTTCAGAAGTTGCAGCTGATCACAAAAAATCAAAACTGAAGCTCTAGTTGGGAATAAAATTAACATTTTATGTGATGAAACCACAGACAGAATGGGTCGCTGTGTTATTGTTGTACTGTTCCAAGTGCCAACATCAATTGAGAAGAAATTATTTGTTGCTGGAGTGAAATACCTCGAATCCGGAAATGCTACAAACTGTTCCTGTGCTGTGTTAGATTCATTGCGTGACCACAGTGTGCAATAAATAGGATGACGTGAAAGTATTTGCAAGTGACAGTGCTCCATATATGACTCGTTGTTATGAAACACTGAAGATCATCATTGGGGATCATTTGCTCTATGTGCAGTGTTGGGCACACAAACTTTGCCTTGTTGGTAATTGTTGGACAGCAGCTATGTCCGATTTAAATCAGGTTGTAACAATGGTCAAGTCGGCCTTTCTAAACACAAGGAAGCGCAAATATAACTACTTGCATTTTCTGAAGTCAAAAAATGGGGACTTAAAGGCAGCAAAACTTTTTCCATCGCCGGTTCTTACTCGATGGAACAGCTGGTTTGAAGCTGTTTTTTACTTAGCGAGTTATTTTCATGATGTTGTGAGTTTTTTAAGCTACCTGACATGAAAGATGTTAGTAACAGTGGTGTTACATTTCTGCGAGGCTTGACAGATAGAGATGTAGATAGGATTTATTCTGACATATTTTTTGTGAAAGAGCATGCTAGTGAACTTGTTGAACTTCTCCCTCTGCTTGAGGGGTCCCAGTATCCAACCTCACATTTGCTTTATCCCAAACTTGAAAACTTAGATGCTAATTTTGGTGCAATAATTAAAAGCCATTATTCTGAAGTGACAGATAATGCCTTAGCTAAACTAACAGCCTTAGAATGTGCTACAAGGAAATATTTGTTTGTAAAAGTAGCTCAGTCTGCTAGAAGCAAGCTTGCTAGACTAAAGGCAAGTGATCCCAATCGCAAAAACATTGAAGCCATAGCACAGATATTTTATCCTAGGCACGTGGTATTGAGTAATGACAAAGAAACCGATATTCAAAAACTTCCGGGCTTTACAAACATTCCATGTCATGAAATAAGGAAGGGCTATGATTCTTTCAAGAATATTATTGAATCACAGTTAAAACAATATGAGGAGTGTGAAGTAGTTCGCGCCTTGACTGCTGTTCAATATGAACATGAACATTTTGCCAAGAGTTCTTTAGATCTTTTGTGGACACCAACAAACAATGTGGACAGTGAGCGTGTTTTGTCACACTACAATACAATTGTTACAGACAGAAGGTGTAACTTGAAAGAGTGCAACGCAGAGTTATTTACAATGCTTTCATTTGATCATTAAATTGTATCTCAAGTGTCGCCAATAAAGTCATCTAGTCCGTAAAAATCCGGAAAAAATAGATGCTAATTTTCCAAAAATAGATGCTAAATAGGGAAAAATAAATGCTAATTTAAAGGAAAATAGATGCTAAAATTTCAGGTCCCTAGCCATAATTAAGTACTGTAAACAGCCATAAAATGGTGTTAACTCATTACCTTACACATTTGTTTCTTTTGTGGTGTCTTATTCTACAGTGTGTGTGTCTATTATGTACTTGCCCCTGTTCCAGCTTGATAATGTTAAGCTCATGGTGTCCATTCTGTTTTCAGATCAAGGTGATGCATAAACAGTTGCTGCTGTTCCACAATGCTGTGTCAGCATACTTCTCAGGCAACCAGCAAGCTCTGGAAGCTACCTTAAAACAGTTCAACATTAAAGTGAAGTCGCCAAACTCCTCATTTCCATCCTGGCTAGAACAATAGTACCCAGACTCGTCTTCTCCATCACCCGAGCCACATTCCATTCTCTCGAGGTCTCTTGCTCTCACATTGGTAACATGATCTCATAGAATCTCATTTGTGTCGTGGCCTCATGGAATGAGAACATGTAAATGCAATAGTATGCAGAGAATTTCTTCTGTATATTTGACTATGTATTGTTTATACATTGTTACTTGAATATCTGTCCTGTAATTTATTACCTAGTGGAACTGATCAGTTTATCAAGATAACATGTAGTTAAGTCTCCTCATCCAGTATTTGTTAAGCTTGTTGTTTAGGGCATAAGATCACTGCAATTAAAATAATCTCTTGGCAGCAGGAAGAATAAACTGTGTAAGGAGTAACATTGCAGTACAGTATTTTTCATGAGAGTTAAAGGTATATTGAATAGCAAGGACCACTATTTCTTTCTCTTAAGAACATTAATATACATATTATTAAATATGTAATGGAGTAGAAAACATGATACAAGTAAAATGTTTCTATCCTCAGACCAAGTTCTTTTGAGAATCCAATACATATTTCAGATGCAAAGTAATCCAACTCGTGGTAATATGTAAACAGGGGGCTAGTATTGGGGCTGTGCAATTTGTAGAGTTTGTGGTTTTTAGCATTTGCGATAAATGCAAAATTTGTTGAAACTTCATAGGTGCATGTGCCTTCAGGTTTTATGGCTTGTACAAGTGATTTTTAGCGATAAAATGCGAAACTATATGGTAAACGTGAAATAAATGTGAATTTCGTGTATTTATGATAAATATATTTTTAGAAACTATGCTTTTTTTCTTATTTCATAAGAAAGTTATTTTGTTTATTTCAGGGGCTATATTATAATATCGGTCAAAAACCTTACTTTTAACCTAATTGCTACAAAGTGCTAAATCTGAAAATCATAGATGCTACAAAATAAATTTTGGATTTTTAAATGCTAAATACCCTAAACTCTAATAATTATTATAGATCATTTTTATTTATTTTCCCACTCCTTTCTGTTTCACATTGCCTTTGCCATCATGGAGCAAGTAGACCTATGAGAGAATGAGCATGGTTGTTTGCAGGGGCCAGTATTTAGATTATAGAACAACTAACATAATGGCAGGCTGGTCCTTTTATGGTATCTCGAGCTCAAAGGATGTGCAGGAACACGATTGGCAAGCCTTTGACCTTGGAGGTTCATATGAATCTACTGAGCCCAGTGTCACAAGAATAGTTGGTTGTGATAATAACTAGTGTACTTTATGAGTAAGTAATTGTAGGATGGAGTGCAGCATGTTGATGATGGTTAGCATCAAGGTACATTAAATATCTGTATGTGGATTTGTGAAAGTTGTGGGGAAGAGTAGTGTGCAAAACGAAATGAGGCAATGTGCTGGGAAATAGTAAGACAAACATGAGTTACACTATTTCACTGTCTGATGTCATATGAGGTGAGTTGTATGATGTTCATTATATACTTCAGCTAGTCATTTAGGATTATTATTATTATTATTTTATAAACTGCTTGGTGGTCTAGGGGTATGTATTGAAACTCCTGTCCCAAAGGATGTAGGTTCAATTCCTAGCTTGCCAAGAAATTTAAGTTTGATTTGAGGGCTGGAGTGAGGTACCAGTACACTCAGCGTTGTGAGTACAATTGAGAAGAGGTACATTCGATTCCCTCCGCAGCTGTCTTAAAAGTTGTTTCCTGTGCATTCTCCTGGAAGATGCCGGGACGGTACTTAAAAGCCAGGGCCGCCTCCTTCCCAGTCCTAATCCATCTGCAAGTACACTCACTAGTACTGCAACCAACACAGGTTATCAAACACATTCACATACTGGGGCTAATGACCATGTCATTAAATGAAGAAAACTATAACAAGAAGCAAAAATATTATTTTTTGTGTAGATTAGTAAGAAACCGTATGTGTACTGTAATTAAATTAGCTCCGCAGGAGAGGAAAGTTCATTCTAGCATGTTCTTGCAGACGTGTAAGTACGGTATTTCATCAATACGAGTAGTGAACAGACAATTTCCAAAGCAGACTTCCCTCAAGTCTGGTAGAAACCAAGGGGTGCCTGTATCTGTTGCACAGAGATGTTCCAAAGCCCCTAAAATAAGCAACAACGACAAACTTGTTTTGCTGCTCTGCACAGTGATGTCATAGTGAAGAGAAACAAGTGGGCTTCTCATTGTATCGTATGTGGCAAGTGCATGGTTATACTTATAGTAGGTATTATACAATCTCTCTCGAATTAGTATAAATTCCTTCGCGAGTTCATTATTGGAAGGAAGCCTAGTAACATTGCTGGATTTTAAGCCGAGACTTGTGTTTTATTGATAATTGTATGGTGACTTTGTCGGTCCATGCAATTATAGTAACAATTCCTTAAGCCCACCCCCTATACCCCAGACCTGTACAAACAGAAAAAAAAATTCAGAACTGACGTATTTCATATGTAAAATGATACTCTAACGTGGAAACGGAACCAGACTAATACTATTTTATCCATAATGCAAACCTATGTACTCAATTTTGAGCACGACGGTACTTGCGCCAAAGTTCTAGGAAACATGAAGTCTAAATTTTCCTCAAGGTCGCAGCAGGTATGCTACATTTCACAACATCTTTAAGTGAATGGAATGTACCGTTGCTTCTTCCAAGCCCCATGTATAGTTCTCTCACTTTCCTTGTTAACGAGTGGCAACTCAAACGTTAAGCAGTAGCACGTGCCAACAATATCAATTTTCGCCGATGACCAATAGCTGACGGTTCTTGACCAATAACATGCTCCCTCTCTCTCCACATGGAGTGCAGACTCCGGTACTGGCTGCCGCCTCACTTGTCAAGTCTCCAGTGTTGCACAGTTGCACACAGTTCTGTCCAGTCTTGCTGCTTGCTCTCAGTGGCTAAGGTGGAGAGTTGACAACACTGTGCCTTGAGCTGGGAAAGCCTTGGCTGCCCACAGACATGGAATATAAACATAACCAGCCAGCTAGGTTTCAAAGACGATCCACAAGTTAACAAGGAAAGTGAGAGAACTATAATACATACTGCTTCCTTTTGACAAGTGAGAGTAGAAGTTCTAGTAGAAGAAAATTGTGAACTCGAGTAATCTTTTTACTGAACTGTATTTATGTACGTACTGTAATTCAGTGACAATGACTTCCAAACATATAAGACACTAAATATATAAGATACACTGGAGAAGAACATTAAAGTTATTGGAGAACACGAAAAAGGAGCATCTGGTTAAAAATAAAAATTAGAGAGGAGTTGGTAAAGGGAACAGCGGGACATTTGAAACGCATCACGAAATCTATGGACTATGATTATTTATTTTGCGTTTGGCTCTCATCACATGTATGTATAAGTAACGAGCCAGAGGCTGTAATGCGCAAACCGGTGACGACATTGGCTAATCGTGGCGTGTGTAACGAGGTGTGGTTCCGACCAGAGCGTGGAAGGTCACAGCCCGTTGCTGGAGGGTACGCGTGCACGTCACGTGACGATACGAAGCGATCAGCAGCATGCTTCAATTGTCCAACGCTGCCAGTCGCATTGCAAACAGTGACATGGAGGCGTCAAACGAAGAGCGAGGTGTTGTTCGGTGTCTGGATGCGAAAGGAGTACGGGGAACGGACATTCATCGCCGAATGTCACAAGTGTACGGCGAACACTGCATGTCCCTTGCAAGGGTCAAGGTGTGGCACAAGCGCTTCAGGGAAGGACGGGTGTCGTTAGCCGATAATGCCCGGTCTGGGGCACCCCCCTGTATTACCGATGACAACGTCAAACTGGTTGATGCACTCATTACCCAGGACTGCCGAGTGACAGTGAACGCCATAGCCGCCGTGGTCGGATTGAGCGTCGAAAGTGTGCACACCATCATGAAGGAACGACTGCACATGCAGAAAGTGTGTGCCCAATGGGTGCCCCACAGTCTTCAACCACACCAGGAAGCATGTCGAATGGCCTACTGTCTTGGTCTTGGTTGGGCGATTGATGCATGCTGTTGCTCTCTTTGTATCGTTACATGACTTGCACGCGTGCCCTCTAGCGACGGGCTGAGACCTTCCACGCTCTGGTCGGAACCACACCTCGTTACACACGCCACAATTAGCCGATGTCGTCACCGGTTTGCGCATTACAGCCTCCGGCTCGTTACTTTTTGAACGCACCTTATATGTCTACCCCTTTTTATTCCCGTTTTCCAACGGGGTCGGAGATGGGCTGCAATGGAAGTCCTTGTGGCATATAGATTTTACGGCCGGATGCCCTTGCTGATGCCAACCTCATGAGAGGAGTTAATGGGAGATGAAAAGAATGATGGTGAATGAAACTGGGCAAGGATGTGGAAGGAAGCGGCCATGGCCTATCATAAGGTACCGTCCCAGCATTTGCCTGGAGTTGAAAATGGGAAACCACAGAAAACCAGTTCAAGGACGGCCGACGATGGGGCTCGAACCCACGTCTATCGAGTCCGCAGAAAGCCTGACCCCATGGCCTAGAGCTGCGCGTAGCTACTGCTGTCGGTCATTTACTTAACTACTGATATTAACCAGAAATACCTTCTGTAATGATTCAAAATAGATGTGGAAAGGATGTAGTTCACTCCTCCGCTGCCTATACCCCACCTGTCATCCCAAATTATATCAAGACTTATATAGTAAAATTTCACCTGTTGGGGCCATTATCCGCTTGAATTATGCACAAGTACAGCATTGCCAACCCCACCCATATGGTAGTAATTGTGCAGACGGTCTAGGTAGCGTTCTGTGAGGGGTTGAAATTCAAGGAACAGTGGTTTTGACAATGGTTACATCCTAACACATCCAATCCAATGGTTTTATGACAATGGTCACAGTCTAACTCATCCAGATCAATGGTTTTTGACAATGGTTACAGCCTAACGTGACGTGAACAGTGCCCCGCTAGCTTCCCGCGGCCAAGGCAGCACCTCAACCCGACCATTCTAACCTTAGTTTTGTCCAATCCAATGGGTTTTGACAATGGTTTTAGCCTGCGGGCCGTATTAGCCATCAAGACCACACAAGACCTCATGTGCTGGTGTATTTTATATCTTACATTTTGGTAACACGGGACTATTATAGACCTCGATTGTTTGCATATAAAATTCCCCTAAAAACAAAATGCGGCTTTAGTGACATCATCAACAACGTCACCAAATACTCCTCAGGCAAGCCTACGGGAAAAGCCCGGGGAATAGGGGGCTTTGGGTGGGGAAAACAAAAAAAGAAATCAGCACCTACAAAAAGACCTCGAAAGTCAATGGGTATCGCCAGATGGCGATACATAATTTTTTTTCCCAATTTAAGGCTATATTTATAAAATTTTGTATCGATCACGATATACATCGTAAATTTCTAATTTCATATTTATAAAAGTTAGTATCTGCATCTGTACACAGCTCAATCACAGATGCATACGAAAATTTCCCAATTTAAGGTTATATTTACTGTATAAAAATTAGTATCGTAATCTGTAACCGGCCTACGCAGCCCAATTACAGATCACGATACACAACGTAATTTTCTAATTTCATATTTATAAAAGTTTGTATCGCAATCTGTAACCGACCCACACAGCCCAATTACAGATGACGATACATAAGAAAATTTCCTAATTTAAGGTTATATTTATAAAATTTTGTATCGTAATCTGTAATTGGCCTACACAGCTCAATTAAACATCACAATAAAATCATAATTTCCTAATTTCATATTTATAAAATTTTGTATCGCCCTCTGTAATTAAGCCATATACCCAGATCTGGCTATCATCACATCAAGGAACAATAAACAAGTATAACAAGATAATATCAGATACAAGATTACAATATTTACAATACATTATACATAAATAGGTTATAATGAAACTTTCAATGTCCGTAGATAGTCAACAACTCGGATCAGTCGCTAACAGGAACTCAGAAGGGTCTCTGGGGAGGCTGACTTTGGACAAGATTGGATGATATGTTGAACTGTTTGCCTTTCTGCACCGCAATTATATTTTGGAGATTGAACTTTGTCCCATTTATGCATCAAATCTGCACATCTGCCACAGTTAGTCCTTACTCTGTTTAACTCTTTCGCTGCTGCATTTCTGACATCACAAAACCCCTCACTGCGTAATTTAATGAAGATATTGAAAAACGTTTTAATGTGGATTTTCATTTATTATAAGACATATCATAACACATGAAACAAAAAAAATATATATCGGCCTTTGTGATCCATTCTGTGGTCCTTGGTTCGATGAACCATTAACTTACACGTGACCTTGTAGTTTTCTTTATTGAGTATTTTCATTCATTTTGAATCATCGGATAACACATGAAACTCACAAAGTGTATGTTTTACCCTTGATATATATCCCGTGGTCCTTGGTTCAATGGAATCTAACACTGGCATGTTACCTTGAAGTTTACCTTGGTGTGATAACTTTCGAAGCAGGTAGTTGGACACATTGGGGGCTGTCCTGGGCAATTCTTGCAATAAAATATTGTCTGTTTCCTCTTACACAGCCCCTTTCCTTTCTTTGAACACCGTGCCGGCAATATGGAACAAACAACACAGTTGGGTTTGTGACTTTTGTCCTGTTGTTCCCCAATGAAGTGCCTCTCCGTGAGACGCGCGAGCGGTATCCCGTCAAAAGATCTTCGACCGCGTTTCGCAGGTGGAGCGCGTTTGTACTTTTCTAGAAGTCCCGTTATTACATCATCTCTGAAGTCATGAGCACTTGTTTTCTTGTTATGGACCTTATTGTACACTATTCTTCCATTGACTAGGGCTGTTTCTATGATGAAATACCACAAGACCTGATACCACTTGATTTTCTTGTGCACAAATGCGTAATTCGTTTTCAGTTGATCGAACTTGTCAACACCATTCATTTCATGATTATAATTCACAACTAATTTAGGTTTATCACGGGTAATAAAACCTGTTGGACCCGTCTTTGATCTCTTCCTAACCTTCACAACCTCAGACGAGTGTATGGTCGTGAGCATATTTACCCGGCCGGTATCTTGCCACGAACATGCAAGCATTTTTTTTAGTAGGATGATGCCAGAACTTAGGTTTCTGTCCTTTTCTTCATCTTCAGACCTTTCATCTCTTGAGGAAGACCTTTACGGTTACATCTCACTGTTCCACATGCACCCACACTATTCTCAGCAAGATGAGTGAAAAGTGTGGGGCTTGAAAAAAAATTGTCCACGTATATAATTCTGCTGGTATTTTCAAAGTCTTTTGACAAGCTCCTAACAACTTTCTCCCCTAATGTGTCCCCTGGATCAGTCTCATTACTGTTCTTTCCCACGTAAGTCTGAAATCTGCAGAGGAAACCACTTTTACTATCGCACAGTGACCATAACTTTATGCCCCATTTTGTCGATGGTTTTGAAGGCATATACTGCTTACACCACAACCTCCCTGTGAACTTCAGCATAGACTCATCGACTGATAAGAATTTTCCTGGTGAAACATTCTATAGGTATGTATTTTCTACCATAGAAATTGCAGGCCTGACCTTGAATAACGGATCATAACCAGGTGAACCCCTAGGAATCTGATATTCATTATTATTGAAATGTAGGAAGCTGCGAAGGAGAGAGTAGTTATCTCGTGACATTACATCACTAAAATGAGGCGTAGCAGTGAGCCAATGCTTATCCGAAAAAATAAGACTGTAATACTGATTTACGGCACAATCCCATCCCAATGTCAAGAGCTACCATTGCTTGAATATCTTCCATTGTACATCCAGACCACTTACGATACCTAGAACGTGGTGGAAAGTCATACGTTTTATGTAAACACTGTTCAGCATATCTATTAGTTTCATTTGCTGTATGTTCAAACACTGCCAGCGGCATGAATTGAAGAAATGATTTGTAAGGGTCCTGAAAGTTTGAAACATCACTTTTCACTTTCAAATCGAAATCAGCACCGTCACATAAATTCAATGTTTTTATTCTTTCGTCATTACTGATATCACGCCAGTCAGGTACTTGACGATCGTCATTGTTATTATTTACTAACGAACTATCACTCGAATCATCACCACTGTCATCACTACTCTCATCTCCATCTATCGACACATCTGAATCTGAATCTGCTACTAACATCTGGTAGATTTCATCACTGTCATTGCTTATATTACGCGCGCTCATGGCGTCTCACTAGTGTGGTAGGCCACTGACGACCAGAGAGCAGAGAGGAATGTAGCCGGGCGGGAGACAACAAAGGAAATACTGTAATACTCACGACATTGCTTTCAACAATTCCCAGTACACGCTCAAGACATGCATATTCATGTACGCATTATTAAAGAGCCACTTTGTTAACAAAGATCGTGTAAGAAGCAGCGGGAAAGTGCCAAGTCGACAAAAGTCGATTGCCGCAGCGAACACAGTATCGATGTAAATCGACTTAAGTCGATTGCCGCAGCGAAAGAGTTAAAGAAGACCAAATTTTCCAATTCAGTTCAAATCCTGGTGGTTTGGTCGTAATACACGGCATGCTGAGCTGCTCTGGAGGAACAGATGAATTCTACATTGCTTTCCAACGAACAAGCAAGTTAAAGTTGCTCTCATCGAGTGTTCGAGCAGTCTTCAACGGTGGATGACAATAGAGAAGTCTGTTTCTGTGGATGGCAGGAAAGTCGGCATGCACAGGAGGATGAGGGTTATGGACTATGATGAAATAAACTCAACCCTTTGTAAGACGGAAACCTGTGAAAACGGGGAAAATGATCCAGAATGATCGCTTTCCATTTTAGGCTGGGTTTACTGTATTATTTAATCACATGTGGCACCACATTGTTAATTGGTCATATATTCGTGTTGACCGACTGAAAGTGACCATACACTGCTTCTCAGCTTTCTAGGCTTTATTGCTGTCAAAAGAACTATGGTATCTTTTAGCCTTTAGCTCACGTATAACCTGCTCTCCCTGTCTGCATATTTCCGAATGATTTGAAGATATCACGAAGAGGGGGGGGGGAATTGTTTCATTGTACTCCCTAAGGTTATACCCAGCTTGATATACTGCTGATAAATGTACAGATTATGGGTCAAGAGCAGATCGCTTATCTCTCATCGACTCATCGTACATTCTGGATATGTCATTCTACTTGTGTTACAAATAGTTGAAACAAAAGAGTACAGCATCTCACTGCAAAATAAGTAGTTTTTATTGTTATTATTATTATTAATAGTAATAATAATAACACCTCGTTAGTTTGCTACTGTGATCATTCCAGGGTAGCTGTCGACAGTTGACGGCGCAGATTCATTCAGTAATGCGTGTTTACAAGTTGTATGTAAAAGTGTCTTAATTCACTTGCGTTCATATAAATTGTAATTTTTAAATCCATTTGGTGTGGTGCTAAATAATATTAATCATTCACGCTGCCTGCGTATTTATGTATTTTTAAAAACGTATTAATTGTGATATCATTTATTTTGTAAAGAGAAGAATGCTCTGTGTAGTGATTAGGTTATCAGTATTAGTGTTTAAATATAGGCCAGTATGTAAGGTTTATTGTTGGTACCGCATAATGCTGTGGCTACGTGTTGAGCATGGATATATTGACAGAATCGTGGCTCAAGATGAATTTTTAAATCTTACAATAAAACTATAACAAATTCATGTTTTAATGAAATCAATATTGTTTTCAGTAAGGCAGTAAAAGAAAAAGCCACATAATATGGACTATAAGACTTTGAAAATGTGAATTTTTATTTCCATAAACCTGAACAGTATATTATTATTCAAGTCAGAGAATAAAATTATAATTACCGTATTTATTTGAGTATGGATTTGTCTGATATGTGTTATTGTAGGTGTGTGCATGTTTTGTCTAACTGTATTTGGGTCTAGGTCTGGGATACGTGCCCCTGAACTACTTGAACTCAGAATAGCTGCTGTCAGCACCGGGATTCAAACCGGAACTCCGGATCTCCGTACACTCTTCTATCCAGTCCAGCCGCGGAGCATGTTTAGAGTATTCAGCTACGTTAGTGGGTTTATTAATGACACAGTCAAAGGTTGAAACAAAATATAAGGTAAATAGTTTTAATACTTATATAAATATGTATATTGCGCTTGAAGCCATGCTATCTAATGCTGCTGCCAAGCGCTGTGCCTCAACTGTGATGTTACGCACACAAGGAGTTTCTCGCGATCCGTGGATGGCGCTACCATATTACCCTTCTATTTACGTTGCTGAAAACCTATCCCAACCACTGCTGTAAAATGTACGTTCTCTGAAGGAAAGAGAAAAAAGGAGCTCAAGCTCTATTGTCCTGCCCAGGTACCATATTTAAAAGCAGTTTGATTGATGCATATTTCCTGCCCTTTCACCAAAATGATCCAGGCATGTAACAAGATGAAGGCTGACCTTGTGAATGCTGAGGTTTTGACAGGAAAATTTAAAATTAAAATATTTGTAGCTTTAAGAGGACACTACAAGTAACTCCAATAACTAGGAAAGAGGCATTGTACTTTAAGTGGTTTGGTGAAACATCTTATCAAAGATAGAAGAGAAGATTTTGTAACCTTAGTCACTAAATACATTGAAAATTGGAATAAAACAAGTGAATTGTGTGTACATACATATGAGGGGGGGGGGGGGGGGGGGGGTACAACGATGACACAGGAAAGGAAGCAGTTGTTAATTACTGTACCAGAAAATATATGGCTCAAACGGTGTGCATCATGGATTAAAACACACTATTAGCTTAAATACATTCTTGTTGTATACTTCTTTCAACATGGATATGAACGCTTGCAATAAGGAATGTGCAGGCGTCCACAGGGGCTATATTCAAGGTGCAAACTGAATTCTATTAGATTACTACAGTTAGATTGTTTTATTTTCATCCTCTCCTTGCTTCCATTGTTAATAATATGTTTGCATATGGTAGGTGTGTGGATTTTTACTATCATATGTAAAGTTGAAAATATATTTAATGGATCAATGTACCGGTATGTGATCTAAAAATTTGACAGATTTATTCTTTCTTTTGGGAAACAAATAGAACACCACATCAGAAGGTGTGTTATTTGTTGTAATATTATGGTATCCCCCACACAGCTATTAAATTTGCTAATCAGTGTCAAATTTTCTCCATGTTTAAGAATTGTGGGACTGTCTATTGTTTTGGAATCAATTCCTGGTGACTATTACACTGACGCTATGCAGTGTCTGATTTTTTAGAGATATGACAACAGTGAATTTGGAGTCATATATTTATTTTGAGCAGTTCTTCCCCCCCCCATCTCATCTGTACTCAATGATCAGGAGGCAAGTGGTGGTAAATGTGAGACGTTAAATTAGGAACAGGTTTACAAACACGGAATAAAAGAAAGAAGAGACCCCTTATCAAAGACTCTTGGAAACAGGTACAGAACAACAATAATTTCAAGTATGCCATGAGTAATTTAAAATTATTATTTTTTCAATGGGGCCACAAAGGCCTTATTACTTAGTAACCAAAACAAATTAAAAACTTATTCTTGCATTTCTTTGAGGAAAACAATGTGGCAGTTTCTCTTGTAACAATATCCCATGTATCTAAATATTTCTTTGAAACTTTTTTGCCCATAAAAATTACATACCGATCATCATGATTTCTCATATTGTTATAAATATGCGTAAGCCTACTTATTTTTTCAGTGTAAGTTGTTGATTTTTAATTTTATTATTGTTATTATATGTTTTGAAACAAATCGACTGCTGATAAATATTTTTTTGCAATTATGACTTCTAATCTTGCATTTAAATAAAATTATTTAAGAATAGGTGAGGTTTAAACTCACAGAAGAATGGAAATAATGTTAAAGACTATCTTTAAATTATATGTATAGAAGAAATTATCCATAACTTGGGCATTGACAGTGTTTCAAAACCTTACTCCCAACAGTGTTATCAGACTTCTGTTGATGTTGCACTAATTGCCTCAATTTCCATATAGTTGGTAATGAGATTTTTTTTTTTTTTTCGTGTGACCTCCTGAGAGGCCGAGTGCAGGTCTTTCTAAGTGACGCCCGTGGGCGACCTGCGTGTCGAGATGAGAGATGGAATTGATGAAGGCGAATGAAACTGGGCAAGGATGTGGAAGGAAGCGGCCGTGGCCTATCAGTAGGCACCGTCCCAGCATTTGCCTGGTGTTGAAAATGGGAAACCACGGAAAACCATTTCAAGGACGGCTGACGGTGGGGCTCGAACCCACGCGTCTACCGAGTCAGCAGAGAGCTTGGTCCCATGACCTAACGCTGCGCTTTAGCGCGCGTAGCCACTACTGTCGGTGGTAATGAGATACAAAATGAGGATATAAAGGGTCCACTTTAGCATGAAGTAAATGCCACTCACTTTCCTAATGGTTCAAAACTTCTGGCATTTCTTTGTGCTAGGTTTTCTCCTGTATCTTTGCTGTCGAACTTACATTGGTTAAATCTTGTTCTCTTTCCACCCCAATGCTATTATGTTTCATAAGCATCAGTGTCCATAATATTACAATCTTTTCCCATGTAGCCATAGGGCAGTTATTCCAATATACAATGTTCCAGTAATGTTAATTATTCTTAAGGGCATTAAAAAAATCGTGTACATATAGCCAAAATCTAGTACACTTTATATACAAGGTATGATGGGTGAAAATCTCTTACAAAGACATTCTTGCCTCACTCTCTAGTATTTGATAGTTTTATGAGCATTGTTTTTTTTTTCTCAACTCGCAGTACAACAGTATTTTGTTAAAGACTGTCGCTTATGAAAGTGGAAGAAAAACTCTGCCATGACTTTTGTCTGAAAATGGTAACTTGTTTATTGTATTAAAATTAATATGGAGTCTTTATGATTATGGTAGGAGAAGTTAAAATCTATTGATTGGAGTTATTATATGTAGAAAATTACTTCGAAACAGATGAATTCGTCCTCACTATTGTTCAAGGACTTCTGAACCTACTTTCATGCTGAATTCCATCCTATTTAAATAATGTATGTTGCTCATTCTTGTTTTTTTAGTTAATGCTTTACAATTTAATAATTTGTATGATTTCACTTACCGAATGTGCCATTTAAATCTACATATCCCCAAGAGAGTTTATAGAATCTGAGGCAACAGATTCTGTTGTTTCTTTTTTTTAGATTGTTATTTGATTGTAAAACTGGGGTACGTGGTGACAGAGAAAATGTAGACGGTTATTTATTTATCTTGTGACAAGGTAAAGATATATACATGATGGACAACAAGATTTCGAGACCCAAGTTTCTTGTTACAAGTAACAATCCAGGCAACTAGATTTATCTCCTGGTTTGAGGTAAAGAGAAAATAATGGTAATGTTGATGGTTTGTGACAATTTAGCTGGAAGGAGATGATTACTGCTTTCTTGATCCTACTATCATAACCTCTGTTTATGGAGACCCATTACCACCCTTGCAATATGATCATTGTATCATCTCATGGTTGTTGGTTATAATCATATCATGCTTTTTGCATTAATATTAGTTCCTAGTTCACTGCCCATCAATATAAGTTTGTGTGAGTTTTCTATTGAATAGAACATCTCATTCTTATGCACTTCTTCCTATTCTTATGCACTTCTTCCTTTCCTTTTTGTGATTTTTTTTTTCAGATGTGTCTTGATTTCTGCTTTTCACCATTGAAACATTTGTAAAACTGTATTATATAGCTTCATTTTTCCCAGTCTGAAAAGTTCTCTTGCAACTTCTCTTCTCAATTAACGTTGGATTACAAACAGCATTCACTTTATCACTGATCATTACAGTATGCACTTGATAAGTTCTTTGCCAATGAATAAATGAAAGCATACCGTATATTGAAGGAAGTTCTTCGCTCAGTTCCAGATCAATCTGTTTTAAAGTATGATCCCTTGAGCTTCAGTCTATGACTTCATGGTATTGCTTCCTGATAAAGGTATCATTACTTTTGGAAGTATACCAGCTAAAGGGTACAATAAGAGGATAGAAACATAAATAACACAATGCATTGTAATTTGCAGTGTTTTAGTAACTTATTGTTTCATCCACCTCTATCAGCATGTCATTGTGAATTTTCTTTTATTTCATGTTTCTATCTCATTTTGTTGCCACATTTTTTTTTTTTTTTTGTACTCATTGCTACTGTAAGAATGTTTGTAATTCATGGTACATCATAAACATTATAATTTACACTGTTTTAATTTTCTAGTAATTCAAGATGCTCTGCTGTTGTATATCATGTCTTGGTTAAACTGTAAATATAGCTATTGGGAAGTGCTAGTTGTTACCCAGTATTAACAGACTGCAGCATGTGTGACACAGGCAAGTAGATCAATCACAATGTCAGTCAGCTACTTGTGTAATTTGTGGTGTGTACACTTCCCAACTCGTAAGTGCATTATTGTCAAAAAAATGTTGAAAAATATTTGTTCCCATTCTATGTTACATGTCCTGTGTGGATACGTTGTTACATTGTAAACATTTATTGTCAAATGTCAAGGATGACAGGAAGAGCTGTCTCCTATTTGTTATGATTTAGCTTGTAATTGGTGCCAGAAAGAACAGTGCTGTTGCTGTGGTTGCCAAGCTCACAGGGATTTGGTGAAGCTGCCCTTGTAAATAATTATTCTTATTTCAAATTCTTAGTCAAAGGAGTTGTCTAGCATTAGGATTGTTAGTAGATCCAAACATATACAGGGTATTACCTGGATGATGATTGTTGCAAATCTCCAGCCAGAAGATACAGCTGACCGAATAAAGTAGCGCTCATTGATCCGAAAAGCGGACCCCGTCCCATTGGGAAAAAATTAAGATGATTAGTTTTGTTTATAGGGGCGTAGCATCTAGGTTATTGGTCTCTAATGGTGAGAATAAGAATAATCCCTACTACTATTAATACTTACGGACTTCCCATGGGATGGATATAGGGGATGAATTCCCTCCAAAAAGTCTAGTTTTTCACCCCTGCAGCTAGTCACTATATAAGGCCCCTGCTATTGCTACCATTAAATACCGATACTTACAAATTTGAAACTTAACATACTAGGAGAATAAGTATGAAGAAAAGAAAAACAGGGATCAAGAATGATGGGTGAGGGACTTGGAAGGAACTAGGACCATCATCATCATCAGTTTATCTGCCTGATGGCAAGTTTCCTCATGGTCGGTCTCTCCACCTGATCCGGTCTTCAGCAGCACATTTCATCAGCTCATACGATGTATCAATCTTGATCGAATCCAGCATCTGAAACCTTCTTCTTCCTCTTCGGACCATGAAGGGCATATAGGAAAGGGAAAGAGTATAGGATCTGCTCCAAGGTCATTGGAAAAAGAAAAAACCATACCCAGCTCAGGAATACCTCTAGATCTCTAATTCATGCAGGGTGTCGAGCGATACGGGAAATACGGGAATTTTAGTGACCCGGGAAAAATACGGGAATTATACGGGAAATTCGCACTTGATACGGGAAATCTTCAAAAGTCTCATAATGCCTGACTTCTTAGCCCCCGAACGCTCGGTAGAGTCCTCCCGCTCAGTCTTCTATTTTGCCAGCAGACTGCGCTGCCACCCGCAATTTGCGTCACCGATAGAGCACTAAGCGGGATGAGAACCCAGCCAACGTTGAATGCATGCTTTGCCTGGCCGACCGCCGGCCGTACCCTCTCCGCGCGCCGCGCTGGTTGCTGACAATGACATGCAGGAGTTAGTCCGCATTGTTATTCGGAGGAGACCTGGGTTTCTCGACAAGAGCAGCCCTTAAAGAAGTTAACAGCTTAAGATCTCAGAAAATTCCAAACGCGTATGTGCTGCAATTTCGCAGCAACTGCCGAAAATTGTACATTGGTATCCTATGGCTGAGAAAATCAGAGAGGTCAACTCTTGCTCACAAGAGACCCGTACTATTTCCTGCCTGGACCGTATAGGGGTCGCTGAGACTCTTAAGTTGGAAGAAGTTAGGATCGTCATTGCCCTGGAAATTCTTTGTAATCAGAAGAAGTTGCTTTCTGGCGCAATGGCTGACCGCTTCAAGAGCAACTACTCCGCACTTGTGAGACTGCCCTCCGTCACTGCGCGTTTGAAGCAGTTCGACGGAAAAGAGCCACGGCTCGATGTGCTGTGGTCTGAAATAGTGGCTTCAGCAGTTCCTGCCAAAAAAAAACGATCTCTCAAGCTTCGTTAAAATGATACTGATTTTGTATCACAACAATGCAGCTCTAGACAGAGGTTTCTCCCTGAACAAGGAGTGCATGATCGTCAATCACAAAGAAGCAAGTCTGATTGGCATGCGTATACTGTTCAGGACGCTGTGATGGCAGCTGGTGGAGTAGAAAAGATACCGTGAGCAAGAGTCCATACTGCCCGAAACTCCTACGCCGTGTTCAAGGAAGCAAAACAGGTGCAAATCGACGGCTAAGGTGGCAGTCGAAAGAAAAGCCACGAAAGATCTCCAGGAATTGGAGAAAAAAATAGTATTGTCAAAAGAACTTAATTTTGTGCTGTGTATAACTGAAGTTCCTAGTAACAATCTTGTATTTGTCAAAGTGACTTATTTAATTTCGTTTTGCATTATTTTATTTTCTATTATCTACTTTGATAAAATAAATCTGAATTAATAAGTATTTGCGGCGTGTCGCGTGTGGAATGTTACTGTTTTTAGCCTTTCCATGATCTTCTTTCGCAGGGGAGATGCACATAGCCTACCAAATTGTTTTCAAGTCCGTGCAAACACTCAATCCAAATGCGTCACACATGCATAAATTTCAAAAACTACAAACAATATCTCACAGCTCTCGACATTTTACTATCAAACACCCGTCACCAACATGTGGCTACAAAATACACAAAACACGTGACAGAATTCTTCTCGTATGGGCAGGCATTGTTTCAGTCGCTTATTAACCACTGCCTGTTTCCTTACTTTTACTTCGCCGAAGTTCGACCCGAGGATTGGATACATCCCGTACAGCATGTGCAGAAAGACATACTGAAGGCGATCTGGATATCGCGGTGGATGAAATGATTATTAACATTGGCAATTCATCAAGCTCTGACGAAGACAATGATGGTGGTGATGATGATAGGGACAGTGAAGGGATGGAGGGTGTCAAAGAAATCCTTGCCAAGTGACTGAGGATAAGTTATTTATTGGCGTCAGTTCGCTTGCGTCAATCGATAATAGACCACAGGCTATTGTTTCCCATCATAGTGTTCAAAATACCGTCTGCCATTCAATAGTCTACAACTCGACAATATAAAACCACGGCAATAATATTGCCACTGAGCGGCTTGTTTGAGTGCTTAGTGCTAAATATGTATTTACCTTAACTTTACTTTTGTATTATCACAAAAGCTAATATTAACCGTAGAGAGTCGCGATTCAGAGAGTGTGCATCTGTCAACTACTGTAGTAAGCTGTGAACGACCTCCGCTCAGACTCTTGTTTCATGTTAAAGGATAATTATTGCATGGTGAGTGTTTTTATATTCATTAGCTGTAGAGTGTTTGCCCTATTTGTCGTATTTATTGAATTGGTACCGATACCGATGATAAAGGTATCATAGCTTCGGTGTGTAATTTATTTATTCATCTAAAAGTATCGTATTTCTTGGTATGAATGTCCTCGGCGTTGACTCAGGATCGTCTTTTAAAATATATTAAATATACCGGCATATCCTTCGCGTTGTTTCCTTCGAAATACAGGGTGTAGGTGAGAAGCATGCTCAGAACTCTTGCCGTGTGGCGGTTGGACGTAGGGTCTTGTTATGTGGCGACCTTGGTTTGCGGAGAGGAAAAGCGGGGCATAGTGACAGGAAGGCTGTCAGTACTGAATTCATGGGGTTAGCAATACTGTATTTGTCCCATAATTTACGCGTGTAATAGCGGACACACTTTTACTATAAAAGTCGTGATCTTATTACTACATGACCCGTCCGGCTCTGTGGCTAAATCGTTAGCGCGCTAGGCTTTGGCCAAAAGTGCCTCGGGTTCGATTCCCGGCCGAGCCATCAGGGATTTTAATCTCCTGGGGTTAATGACCGTGTCTCGGGGACTGGGTGTATGTGCCGTCTTCATCATCATTTCATCCTCATTACGACGCGCAGGTCGCCGACGGGCGTCAACTAGAAAAATCTGCACTAGGTCTCTCCGTAGGCCACACGATCATTATTATTACTACATAACCCCAGGATTATTAGTCATTATTACAAAGGGAATTTTGACTATTTTCAGTAGAGTAGAAAATCGTATCGTCTTGTTCCGTGCTCCTATAGAGCTTACATTTTCTTTCGATCTTTCATTTGCCATAGGACGCGCCACTGGCGTATGTTTATGCATTACCATTTGCTGGTTTAGTAGTCAGGTATTGGAAGCAATGGGAACTGTGTACTACAATTTTCGTTGCATGTAACTAAGCAAATTATTGTTATTAAGAGAACGTAAAATGCACCAAGAATATGATCTTTAGCTGTGTGCAGTGAGAAAGCTCTGCATGTGTTCATTCCTTATGTATTAATGACGCGAAATGTTAGCTAACGTTGTGCCACATACAACACTCGTAGTCTCTAAATGTTGCCCATTTTCCCGTAAATTACAGCAGTTTATGTTTGAATTGCTTATAAGATCGTGACAGAGAAAGTGTTTCTCCAATTGGATGATAGTATTTAACTGTATGCACGTCGTGTAATCTTGGCGAGGTGTATTTTTTTCACGGAGCAACTTTACACCGTAGTAGGCACGCAGATTTTTGTATTTAGTTTTCTGGCATCTTGTTTTAAATTATTGACTAACATATTTCTAAATGCAGACAATCCATACCTCCATTAGGATTCGGGTTCCATAATTCATGCAAAATGAGGTTCGTTCGTTTGTGAAATTGAGGTCATAACCCCCCTACCCTTTCAGTGATTACCGTATGGTACTTTACGTAGACTAGGGTGAAGATGTAAATGAGCATTTAAAAAAAATTGTCGCCAGTTGTTTGGTTTATTAACTTACGGTAATATTTTCCATAGATACTGAAAACTAGGCACGGTTGGATTTTAAGGTGGAACCGCATGTGCTATCAAATATCGCTTTCTTGAAATACCTGGAATATGTATAGAATTATAAACTGATTTTTGGTTAAATGAGTGTTGAAGATAGGCTATTATAATTATAATGATTAAATAAATATTAAAGAAGAAACGATGCGTTAGTAAATATTAGGCCTACCGGTACGGCGAATAGCCTATAACTCGTAGCTTCCGTCACAATTTAGCATTTAAACGGGTCACGTTAATGCATAATATACTAATATAACAACCGGATAGCAAATTATAATAATATTCTCACATATAACATATTTAATTTGCACCAACTTAAATATTGTAGTCTAAGAAATGCCGTTTGAAATGTGCAAATCTCACACTTTGTAGGCAAGCTGTTTGTTATGGTCGTCTCTGATGCGAAGTTTTACTAATTACTCTTTTAGGAGACACTTGTCTTTGGAATATTCATGAAAGGCCAACCCTCCAGTTCTTATTTCATAAGTTGAACGCCTAAAAACAAAACCACTATCCGAAATAATAAAGAAGATAATCGCGAACGAACGATTCACTGCCAATGAAAATCAAATGGAGATCCGCGGACCGGAAGTTCCCTATGCATAAGCTTCGGTGTCATTTGAACTCGTGGAAGCTCTATACGGTTACGGTAACATACAATTCAGTCACTTCCCGTAAACATTTATTATGTGACACTTCTATTCTCTACTCTCTCAACCCTCCTCAGTAAAACATTCATTTATGTCAGCTCTCCTCAGATAAACGGTATCTGCGAGAGAATTCACTCGCGCGCGCGCGCTTTGCTCACGCTACGAATTAGACCTAAATCTCGCCATAACCCGTGGGCTGCGGAAGTATCTCCAAAAATGCAGTTACACTTACGCCAGAAAATCTTGATTCCCGCTTTAAGATTCATTTTTCAGCCATTCGGTATGCGAACTCGAAGTCTTAGAGAGTTCTAAAATATACGGGAATTTGGTGGATTTTCGTACGGGAAATACGGGAATTATACGGGAATTTGAAAAAAGGTCATCGCTCGACACCCTGTTCATGTCATCACCAGCCATGAACCCATGAGTTTGTAGACCGTTGAGTGTGTAACCATGCAAGGTGAGCTACACACTCTCGCTCTTCTTGTCACTTTATATAACTGGCGAAGGAATCACTGGTATATTTCATTCCCCACTCACACGGGGAAAAGGAAATACTGTATTGACTTTTGACTCAGTTTCAAGACATTCTCAATATTTGAGCATATTTGTACCTTACTTGATACAAGTCAAGTATCCATTTTTATTATTTCTATCTTATTGCATGCTTTTGTCCAAAGATTGCAGTCCAAATGGTGATGGAATGAGAGACCTGATTTTACAACGATGGTTATCCACATCGTTATTGAATCTCTGAAGGAATGCCATTACTTCCACCTATTGGGGTAATAATAAACATTAAGCAGTTGTTGAAGAAATTGATCACTCAGCCAGCATGCAAGAAGTGAGGAGCGTGATCTAGATACATGCATTTGTATGCCAAGTCGTGAGTCATCAGGGCAGTTTGTTTCTGTGGAAAGGAAATAACTCCATATTGGACATTTGTTTACATTCTCTGGACAGTGTCCTTTTTCATTAGAGTTCGTTTCATCATACATATTATTGACTAAAAATACTCATAGCTAAATTTGCAATTACTTTTGTTCTATACTTTTTCTTACAAAAGCTTTTAAATACTAAGCGAAAATAAAAAGTCTTGCTGTTAAACCTCCCCACCTGCTAGTAGTCACCTTCTACTTAAATACAGATTCACTTCAGTAGTTTTGATGCCAATTCATAACAAATGGACAAATATTTATACACCCTTTCCAAAATAAATATTATTAGCCATAAATTTCAAAATGTACCGACAGTAAGACAATTTTTACGTGTAGAAAAGATTACCCTTACACTATGTACCTATGGCCATTCACTTCCCTCAAGAGAATTCATTGAAGTGTTCCCAATAAACTGTATTACCAACTGGAACACTTCCAGTAATAAGTCGTTCAGAAACATGTCTGGCTTTGCACGGCCATATCGGGGCTAACTTGGCATGTTTGTGAACAGCATCCAACGTAATATTTCATGCAGTGCGGTAGCCAAGTCTGTCCGATCCAGCAGGATGGAATCAAAGTAGTAGTATTATTATTTCATGTTTCACTGGCTCAGAAAATGGGCTGTGGTCAAGTGCCACCAGCCTTTACGGCTCTGATAAAATGTTAGTAAGGATTTTACCTTTATACATTTTCTGCCTAGTCAGTACTTTTTATTTTTGGAGATTATATATTATTTTATTGGGAAGAGTACATGTTTTGGGATTATTGCCATCACATCTTCTGCTTTCTAAAAATGACATGCAATAATCAGTGAGTGTTCACCGCATCAAGGCATAGGAACATATTTCTACATTTTTACAATGGATGTTATGAAAGCCACTACTCATGAAAATACGTGTTGTTAAAACAATAATGAGCCTATCAGGAACCCGAGAGTTAAAATACAGAATAAAATATTGTGCATTTTGATTTGCTTGTTTTAAGTACAAACTATGTCTCCAGCTTTAAGTCTCATAACATCTGTTATATATTCAGGTTTGCGTCGAGTCTTCTTCGTGAAAGAGGCTACACTTGAGATATTACCAGTACTTATTACCTGTGTCAACAAGGTTTTATTCCAAATGTAGCCTCTTTCAAAAAGAAAATTCGACTCAAGCCTGAATATATAACAGACGTTATGTGGCTTAAAGCTGAAGACATAGTTTGTACTTAAATCACTCACAACTAAATGCACAATATTTTATTCTAATACTGTATTTTAACTCTCGAGATCCTAATAGGCTCATTATTGTTTTAACGGAACATATTCTCACGAGTAGTAGCTTTTATAACATGAAAAAATCCACAGCCTGCTTCCAGTCTCCGACCGGGTCAGGAATGGAATGAATGAAGCCCCCATCTAGCGGCGAGGATATGAACTGTGCCGGCTGCCAAGACCTGACGCACTCCTCTGGGGCAATGATTAAATGAATGACAGATGAAATGAAATGATAGTGGAGAGTGTTGCTGGAATGAAATGTTGACAGGGAAAACCGGAGTACCCGGAGAAAAACCTGTCTGCCTCCGTTTTGTCCAGCACAGATCTCACATGGAGTGACCGGAATTTGAACCACGGACCCAGCGGTGAGAGGCCGGCGTGCTGCCGCCTAAGCCACGGAGGCTTCAGCTTTTATAACATCCATGGTATAAATGTAGTGATCCTACGTCTTGATGCGTTGAACACTGATTATTGCATGTCATTCTATAATACCGTATCTATTTTTTGAAATTGCATGGCATTTCTAAGAAGCAGAAGAAGGGATGGTAAAATCCCAAAACATGTACTCTTACCAATGAAATAACATATAATCTACAAACAAACAGTACTGACTAGGCGGAAAATTTATTAAGGTAAAATCCTTACAAAGTATTCAGTCAATACGGACCAATAATATAACTCAATCTACCATTCTGATAAGAAGGTTGTTGTTTTGTGGCAGGTGTTCAGAATCGGCGTCTTCTGTATTGTTCTAACTAATGCCCAGATCTTGCAGTTGGTGTTACAGCTTTTTGTGCATTAGTTCAGTATCAGAGATTATTAGAGGTTTTTTTTTTCCATTTCCCATACCCTTTAGATTTCTTGCCAAGTCAGCATACTTTTCAGTTTCTGGACACTTTAGATTGATGAACGTTTTGTTCTAAAGGTACTGTTGCATCCAACAGTTAGTTTTCTTTAATTGCTTATCCATTAAGATAATATTATTTATTGTGTATGTGATAACCAACAGCAGCAACAGTTCTGTCATGGTCAGCATCCTTAGTGTCACCATGGCAACATAAAATTAAAATAATAGATTTAATTTCTCTAGTTAGAGCTGGGTTTTCTGAAGACCAACTGTCACATATGTTACAGTTTTGAACAATTGTGCTGTGATGCTCCATTGGATGAAAATATAAATTATGCTACCATACTTTCTTTCAGCCCTTCTCTTTGTTAAAACCATGGAATCAGGAAACCCTGCTCTGAAAGCAAACTCTCCTTTTGCAGATTGGGCTAATGTGTAGTTTTATGCCCCAGTTTGAGATGTACTTAGAGTTGTGCTAATTCCAACCATGCAGGGGTTGTGAACATCACTGTATATAGTAAAATTGTACTCCAAGTACTGCTGCTTTCATTGTTAATTCTAGACACCTGAAAGACAAGAACTAGCTGATATTAATCCTAACTTTCAGCTTTTCCTTGTGTATAGCTTAGTGGCTAGTTTAAGAAGTTTATACTCGTGGAGAAATGAAGAGATTAAGTTGGAAATTCAGGGCCTGTTCTATAACTTGCAGCATTCCAAAAGATGTGTGCATATTTTGTGAGAAGTGAATCGATTTCTTTTGGTTAAATTAAGAGTGTCGTGTTGAAAGCTTTTTAAGTACTTTACAATGTGGAAGACAGTGGAGTGTGAAACTTTTTATTTGTATGGAGAAGTGATCTCTCTTTTGATCTCTAGTCAGTTGTCCTCAGTAAGAGAATTATTTAAGATATTTCTATGTTTATGCAGTGTTGCTGTGCAAATTGTCCGAATAGTTGAGAAACTCTTCACCACTCTTGTGTTGTGCACCATTGTAAGCTGTATTCATTGTGAACAGGAATGCCTTGAGGGCATATTTCTCCAACATTTACAGCTACTGTATTTCATTAGTTTCAATGATTTTAAACTGCTTTTGCCTTGACAAAGTTATTTTGTTATGCTGTCATACTGTTACTACCATAGTTTGGTTCTGGTTTCATTGACAAGGCTTGCAAATAGCACTAGAGTAAATAATTAATGGATGCAGAGAATAAAGTTATAATTGCATTATTTGTACAAATTAAGGAAAGTTCATTATTAATCTTGTATACCTTGACCTCAATGTTAATGGATGGTTATGCTGGTAAGTATCCTCTTTCCTTATATTTATTCTTTCCTTCACAGACGTGGCCAAATTATAAGATTTTATTTTTTCAATTTGTTGATTAAAACAAATGTGGATTTTAAAATGTAGAATAAGCTTTCTGAATGCTGTAAACGATGCACTGAGGAGAGCATTCACCTGAGTATTCCATCAATTAAGATGTTCACATTGTTTATGATGACTTTGTCATAATAACAGAAAATTTTAATTTTGGATATTAAATCATCCAATTTGGATGTCTTTGTCCTGAATATCTTCTTCTTCTTCATTTCCCGTTTCCTGCTTCCTGGGTCGGGTTGTGAATCAAGGACCTCCAACGTTGCCTGTCTCTCCACCACTCCTCTCCCCCTTTAAGTACATCTTCAGGTTTTCCTCCCTTCTTCTCCACGCACTCCCACACTGTATCTGCCCATCTCTTTCGGGGCCTTCCGCGCGGTCTCTTCCCCGAAACCTTTTCCAGAAAAGCTTTCTTTGGCACTCTCTCCTCTCCCATTCTCATCATATGTCCATACCACTTTAACTTGGTTGTTTCTATCCTGTCCTGCAGCTTCAAGATTCCTGTCCTCCTTCTTATCTCCTCGTTTCTGATTTTATCTCTTCTGGTCTTCCCTTCTATACCTCTTAGGAATTTCATCTCCGCTGCTTGTATTCTACTCTCCTCTCTTTTTGTAGTGGTCCATGCTCCAGCTGCATATGTTAGTACGGGTCCATAATAGGTTGAATATAATACCTGCTTACATTTCTTTGGGACATCTTGGTTCCACAGAATACCCCTAACACTCTGGTAGAAGCTGTTCGCTTGTTGTATTCTCTTTCCAATTTCCTCAGTAATCTTTCCATCTTCTGTGATCACACTTCCCAAGTACTTGAAACTTTTCACCACTTCTAGAATTTTTCCGTTCACTTCTATCTTTCCTCTTCCCTCCTTACTTCCCCTTGACATTACCATTGTCTTGCTCTTCTCTGTGCTAACTTTCATCCCAAACTTCTCAATCTCTTGGTTCCATACATCTACTTGTTTTTGTACTTCCTTTTCATCCTCACCCCATATCACTATATCATCTGCAAACAGCATGGCCTTTATTGCCTCTTGTCCCAATCTCTGTTTAACATTCTTGTGGATTTCATCCATGACTATGATGAATAGTAAGGGGGACAATACACTTCCTTGACGGAGACCCGTTTCCACCTTGAACCATTCTGTTTCTCCTATAGTGGTCTTTACGCTACTGACACAATATTTGTACATAGCTTTCACCATTTGCACTTCTGCACTGTTAACTTGCCTTTTTCTTAATACATCCCACACCACCTGTCTAGGCACACTGTCATAAGCTTTCTCAATATCAATAAAAGTCATCACCATGTCTTTTCCAAACTCCCATCTTTTCTCCATCATATGCCTTAGTGTAAAGATTAGATCAAAAGTTGATCTGTCTCTCCTAAAACCATACTGTTCTTCCATCTCTCCATCTGTCTGCCTCCTCAGTCTACCTTCCAATACTCTCTCAAAGATCTTGGCTACATGGGCAATAAGGGTGATCCCTCTGTAATTGTTACATTCCTTTTTGTCACCTTTCTCAAAAAGTGGGATAATTAAACCCTTTCCCCATTCTTCTGGGATCTCTTTCTTCTTCCAAATTATTCTAAATAACCTATACAGCCACTGCAACCCTACTGGTCCTGCTGCTTTTATCATTTCTGTGGTCACCTCATCCACTCCAGGTGCTTTGCCACTCTTCATCTTCTTTATGGCTTCCTCTATTTCTAGCATAGATATCTCCTTTTCTTGTTCTTCTTCTTCCTCCATTGTTCCTTCTTGTTCCCTTTCTTCATCCAGTTCAATGTGTTTAACATTCAGTAGCTTTGAAAAGTATTCTTCCCATCTTTTCAATATACCATCTCTTTCATACAATATCTGTCCCGCTTCAGTTTTTACAAATTTTGTGTTTTCCCTACCTTTCACACTGTTTTTTACTAGCCCATATAGAACCTTTTTACTTCCTTTGATATCCTCCTCTAGAGTTTCAGTGAAACTTTCCCAGCTTTTCCTTTTTTCTTCTTGTACAATCTTTTGACATGCCTTCTTGGCTTCTCTATATTTTTGCCATTTCTCTGCATCTTTGCTGCATATCCACTTTCTCCATGCCATTTGTTTTTCTTTAACTGCTTCCTTTACCCTGTTGTTCCACCAAGGAGTCTCCCTTTCCTTTTTCCTCCCTGATAATCTTCCACAAGTGTTTACTGCACACTTCACAAATCCATTCTTAAAACATGTCCATTCCATTTCTATGCTTTTTGCTTCATCTTTGGGAATTTCCTGTTTTAGTTCCTCTTGAAACTTTTCCATTACCTCCTTCTCTTTTAGTTTCCATACCTTTATTTTTCTTTCCCTTTTTTCTACTAGTTTTGTGATTTTACCAAGCCTTACTTTGGCTATCACCAAATATCCTGAATATCTGATGGCAAATATCAAAAGATTAATACTGTATATTTAATGGTCATGAAAATTGGGCTTGGTGCTTGAAGCCTTGTGAAATTAGATGCAAAGGATTGAAGAAGTTTATTTTGGCATCAAATGTTTGCAAAATGTAACTATTGTATTAGTATATTTTACGGATTCTAATAGGACTATCAGAAATTTTAATCAGAAAACGAATAAATCTACACCATTTCACAGATCGAAACCAAATTTTGCATACCGGTACTTGCCTGTGGAACGCTGTGGGTAACACTGTCTACTTAAAATTTGGACAGTCCTATCCATTTCCCTTGGCACATTAGGAATAGGCTAATATAGGAGAACCATTGAATTTGTCCCTAAAGGACCAGACCAAGCTTGATATATGTTAATACTCATGATGGGAGAATCAGAGCTCAGCAGGTCTCAAACCTACCCTGAAAACCACATTTTAAACCCGTAGTAGTAGTACGAGATGGTTTAAAAGAAGAAGTGAGGAGAATAAGTGATAGGATGATGAAAGTGAAAGTAGCACTGAGGGGAGAGACCGTAGAAATAGTGCAAGTGTATGCTCCACAAGTAGGCTGTGCCTCTGAAGAGAAGGAGGAGTTTGAAGAGGAATTGCAGAAGCAGCTGGTAGGAAGAAATATGATTGTTATGGGGGATCTGAATGCCCATGTAGGAAGAGAAAGACAAGGTTATGAGAGGGTTCTAGGACCAGAGGGTTGGGGTGGAAGAAATGAGGAAGGAAAGAGACTGTTGGACTTCTGCCAGAGGAACAGCCTGCTAGTTAGGAACTCCTGGTTTAAGAAAAGAGAGAACCACACAATCACATGGTACAGTGATGACTTGACCAGGAAGTCGGTGGTCGACTATATACTGTATGAGAAAGAACTAAATACGGACATCAAGGTTATACCATCCGAGAACCTGGATAGCGACCATCGATTGCTGGTAATGGACCTGAGAGGGAGTAAGGAGAAGAAAGGGACTGAGAACCAGGAAAGACGTATAAGGATATGGAAACTGAAAGAAGGGTCGAGTACGTCAAAATGGTAAAGGAAGGAATTCCAACAGATGAAGAAAGAGGGGTGGAAGAGGAATAGGCTAGATTTAAGAAGACACTAGTAGGTGCAGCAGAAGCAGTATGTGGGAGGACAAGTAGTAAGAAGAGGTGGAAGGAAACACTATGGTGGAATGAGAAGACAAAAGATATAGTAAGGGAAAAGAATAGAGCCTTTAGGAGGTGGTATCAAAATAGGACAGTAGAGACAAGGGAAGAGTACCAGGAAAGAAAGAAGGAGGCGAAGAGAGTAGTGGCTGAGGAGAGAAGAAAGTGGATGGAAGAGTGGACAAAGATGATGGAGGATAGTAAAGGTACAAAAAAGGTCCTGTATGGGATGGTAAAAAATAAGAGGCGGAAGGATCCTACGGATTATGTTAGAATGGTGAACAAAAGGGGACAAGAGATAGAAAATAGGGAAGAACTGAAGAAAATGTGGAAAGAATATTTTGAAGAACTTCTGAACCCAAATGGAAAAGATGGTGAGTAGGAAGAAATCGGGGAAGAGGAAGATGAACTGCAAACAGAAAAGGACTTAACATGGAAAGAAGTGGAAGATGCAATGAACAAGATGAAAGGAGGGAAGGCACCGGGTGTGGATGAGTTGAGTGTGGAGATGGTGAGAGCAGCAGGAGAGGTGGGGATACAGTGGTTGTACCGAGTGATGAGGACAGCATGGAAGGAAAGGAAGACCCCAGAGGACTGGAAAAAAGAATAATTGTCCCGATCTTCAAGAAAGGTAGTAGAACAGATTGCAGAAACTATCGGGGAGTAACACTGATGAGTCATTGTGCAAAGATCTTCGAGAAAGTTTTGGAAAAGAGAATTAGGACAAGGATAGAAGGAGGGATGAGGGAAGAACAACATGGCTTCAGAGCAGGAAGGTCCACAGTGGATTTGATTTTTGCTGTAAGGCAGTTACAAGAACAGCACTATGAGTATGGAACAGATCTAGTGATGGCCTTCCTGGACATTGAGAAAGCATATGACAGTGTATGCAGAAACAAAGTATGGAAGTCCCTGGAAGATAAAGGAGTAGAGAGATGGACTATAAAGAGGATAAAGGAGATGTACAAGGGAAGCGTGAGCTGTGTGAAAGTGGGAGGAGAGATATCAGACTGGTTGGAACAGAGAAACGGCCTGAAACAAGGAAGTGCACTGTCACCATTACTTTTCATTGTGGTGATTGATGACATAATGACCCGAGTGGCACAAGTAATTGGGGAAGGAAAGATGAAAGCAATGGTGTTTGCAGATGATTTGATGATTTGGGGAAACAAGGAGGAGGAGGTACAGGAACAGTTGGACGTGTGGGAAGGAATAATACAAGGATATGGGATGAAATTTAGCATAAATAAGAGTGAGATGGTGATCACAACAAGGAAGAAGGAAAGAACTACAATGGCAATAACAATTGGTGGGGAACAGCTGAAGAAAGTGGAGAGTTTCAAGTATCTGGGAAGCCTGATACATCAGAATGGAAGAAACGATAGAGAAATAAATGAGCGGGGGAGGCAGGCAGAAGCATTTCGGAGGAGTGTGAGAAGCATGTTATGGAGCAAGGATGTCCCTCAGAACAGCAAAAAGATCATATATCGGACGTACTATTTCCCTATCCTGACGTATGCCTCGGAGACCTGGGTTATGAAAGGAAGGGAGAAGAGCAAAATACAGGCCAGTGAGATGAGGTTCTTGAGAAGCAGTATTGGAGCTACAAAGATGGACAGAATAAGAAATGAGAGGACCAGAGAATTAATGGAGGAGGAACCATTACAGGATGGTATAGAGAAATCTAGACTTAGATGGTATGGACATGTAAAACGAATGGAGGAGAAGAGGATACCCAGGAGAGTACACGAGACGAAGTGGGAAGGAAAGAGACCGAGAGACAGGTGGCTGAAGGGGGTGGAAGAAAGCGTGAGGAAGAGAGGAGAAGACTGGACAAGGGTGGAGGCTGAGAGGTGGTGGGAAGACAGAAGACGTTGGAGAGGCTTGTGTTCCAAACAGACCCGGCCAGTGGCTGGAAATTGTGCAAGATGATGATGATGATGATGATGAGTACCATCTGTTCTCGAGGTATTTGCACAATACTATTCTGATTGGGGAACATAAATGGTCAGCCATTCCCATAGCAATGCCAGCTCACGAGAGCTCAATAACGTTCCTCCCGAGGCAATGCTTATTCATTTATTACCTAAAATGTCGTGAAAACATAAATAATAAGATGCAGCAATGTGTTTATTACCAACCCCTAAGTGATGTTTATTAGAAAAATAAAGCAATGGGTCACACGTATCCAGAAGTTTTGTTTCCTAAATCCAGGGCTCTCATGTATGGACAATACTGTCTCAGGAGGAAATATGATATTAACATTAATTATTATTACTTTAATTTTTCTTATCAAGCCAAATGCAAATATTGAGCCCTTAATGTTTTGATAAAATATGGCTTAGGTCTGTATATCCCTTTTCTCTAAACCAAAATCTTGATGAAAATATAAATAACTATGGAACTCCAAACTTCATAATATGCACCTTTGTGCACAACGAAGCTTTAATGTGTGAAGTTGCACCAGTCAAGCCGGTTACCTTTTTACCAAGGAGGACTATCCTTTATCTTCTTGACCGAATCAAATTTATTTATTTATTTTACGTGTCCAGGAAAAATTACAAAATTAAGGGAACAATGAAAAACAAACGTACATACTATAATAACAAATGAAATGAAATCAAATGGAATGCAAAGACCAGAATTAGGCAGTCTTGATGGCCGTCATTCACCAAGTCCGTCTTCAGTGTAGCCCCATGTCTTGAGAGTAGCTCTGCATCGAGATACTCCGGTTCTCAGTCTGTCGATTGCCTTCCAGATGACATACGGCTAAAAACACCCCGCAGCTGGTTCTTTCTTGACGTTGTTCCGATGACCTTCGGGTAATGAATCCCGCCATAACTGTAATCGGCGAGTTCCAGGTGATGATGGGATCGCACAGTTGACCGTAGGAAGCTCTTTCTTGACCTAAGCCTTGTGGGGTGATGTGTATGTCCAAATAATGGTGTCTAGGATAAGTTTCCTGTTTCTCTACTTCTGCAGCTGTTCTTCTGCGAATATTTGGTGGTGCTATTGGCGACTCCAGCTATCTGATATGACATCTAGCGGTAAAAATTAGAAACATACCAAGTAGGGTACATTTGTCACGTGGTGACTGTTTGTGTATGGTTTCTTGTATTGGTAAGCCGATCGTTGTAAATTCTTTGTGTCTTTATACATAAGTAAAAAGTTTTACTCGTTGATAGAGTGCAAAATGAGTAAAAGCAAAGTATATTGCTCAGTTTATGGCGGTAAGTCGATGTATAAGAGGGCTGCGGATATAAGTTTTCATCACTTTCCAAAAGATGCAAATAGCAATACCCGAATGGTGACGATACCAAATAAATACGGGCTACAGGAGCGGGTTAGACCACTCACCACTACACTTACTGACGACAGGATGGGTTGTTCACTGTTACGCCCAGCCAAGCACAGTCTCGCCGAGCCAAGCCGTACCAAGACAGCCAAGCTTCATCAATCAGGTATCCTTCCCCGATCCCTAGTTCATTTCCAATAACCCTACCAACTGCCATCACCTCGCTCTGCGATATCCCATTCCACTACGAGTCGTATAGGCCTAATTTGACTTCGCAGAGTAAATTTCAACTCTGCGAGAACCTGCTACCAGTCCGATATTCACCACCAAACCCACCTGCTAACCATCCAAATCAAGCAATTCCTGTCTTCCCCCGAGTTTTAATACAAGTTAAACTCATCCATTCGCCCTACCAAGCAGCAAATAATTTCTAGAGTGTATGGTACAGTGAGAAAACTCAAATATAGCTTTTAAACGTAACAGCGCAATGACTCGAACTGTTCAAAAACAAATACCAGCAGACAACCGATGCTTGATAATATGCAATTGACACATAAAATCCAGTGGAACAGACAAATTAGATCACGTGTATCGCACAGTTATACATATATACAATTAAAAATAACACTCATTATTTTAGGGACTGCATTTATTGATTATAACCGAGAAATAAAAAGTGTTCCATATCAAAGGCGTGTTATTGATTATTTTTACCCTACTTATCCAGACCGACCGCAGCGTCCCAAGTGTTAGTTTGAGTTGCCAATACCCTCACGATTTGGTACATTTTGATAACAGGAGTTTGTCACAGGCAACCTGTCAAGATACGTCTAGTCTCATTCAGGCTACATCAACTTGTCTTGAATGTGCAGAATTTCGCCACACTGGTGCTGCATACTCTGCTGCAGAAAAACTTAGTGCCAGGGAGGATGTACGGAGCACCCCAGGTGGTACCAGTAAGTTTGCGAATGATGTTATTCCGGGCAGATACTTTAAGCTTCATATCTTCGCAATGGGCTTGGAATGTGAGAGAACGATCAAGTTTTACTCCCAGATATTGCCGACGGTCACAGTGAGGTAGTTATCCCTTCCAGTTAATATTTAACTTCCTTCGGACTTCCCTATTTTTCAGATGGAATGCACAAACCTGCGACTTTCCAGGATTGGGCTTCAAGTGATTGTCATCATAATATTTGATTAGATCTTCAAGAGCAGTTGCAAACTTTATCTCTACCCCCCTCAAAAGTCCTGTCTTGTGCAGCAATCGCTGTATCGTCTGCATAAATGAATGACGTGGTTCCAGGTATAAGTGGGTGATCATTATTTGTGTATATTATTATTATTATTAATCTTGATTGGTCACATTGGACCACTTGAGTCGTTCCACAATCACTTCTTCTTTGAAGGTAGTACTGCTTGGTTCTTGCGCTCTTTCCAGTACTTTTTCATTCTTTCAGATCGGGATTTTCTCAACTCATCTGAAATCTCCATAGGCTTTCTGTGTGTCATTTCTGCAGAAAATTTGTGAGTTTTAAGAATAGTGTTAATTTTATTTTTCTCCTCGGCATCTGTTATCTTGAGTCCAACTGCTTTGAGATCTTGTTGGATTTCTTGGATCCATTTTCCTCCAGTTTTCTTTCCTAGATTTCTCATCACCAGTTGGCGTACAATTCTGTTTTCTGGAAGCCGTAAGATGTGAAAAAAATATGAAATTCTTTTCTTCTTCATTGTGCTGGTGATTGGATCAATCTCACGATAGACAGTTTCATTTGGGAGAATCCTCCAGACTCCCTCAACCTGATACTTTTTATTTATGCACGTTCTAATGATTCTTCTTTCCGTTTTGAGGAGCTGATCAGTTCTTTGTTCATTTTTAATTTGGAACAGTGTTTCACAAGCATAAGTGGCTTCAGGGAGAGTTACAGTTTTATAATGTTGGATCTTAGTAGCTATTGATAGGCATTTTTTATTATTTGTTGACCAGGTTAGAGATTGTGCCTTTTTCATTTTATTTGTTCTATTTATCAAAGTTACTTTTTCGTTTAAGTTATGTGTTATAATTTCTCCAAGATACTTAAATTGAGGAACTAGGTTAATTTTATGATCATTTATATAGACTTCATTCATATCTAAGGGTTTCATAGGCAGGATCTCAGTTTTTTCAAAGGATATCTGTAATCCTATCCCTTGAGCAATTTCTTGGAGACTAGTGATCTGAGTACAAACCTCTTCCTTGTCTAGTGCTAAAAGAGCCAAGTCATCTGCAAATCCTAAGCAGTTTATTTTTATTGATGGTTTTGTTCCAATTTTGATCTTAGGAGGGTTTTCCTTTTGCCAAACCTTCATGATATAATCAAGAGCCACATTGAAAAGCAGAGGGGATAATCCATCACCTTGTCTGAGACCAGTTTTTACTGTGAAAGCTGTTGATATTTCTCCCCTAAATTTAACTTTCGAATTTGTGTTTGTTAATGTTAATTGAATGATTTTTATCAATTTAGGATGGAGACCGTATGATCTGAGGATTTTTAGCAGTGTCAGTCTATGAATACTATCATAGGCTTTCTTGAAATCTATAAAAGAGATAAAGAGTTGCTTATTTCTGTTTTTGTAATATTCCATTATTAATTTCAGGCTAAGGATTTGGTCTGGACAACTTCTGTAAGGGCGAAATCCTCCTTGATATTCTCCAAGTTGTGGTTCCAGAATGTTTTTGATCCTGTTGTAAATTATACGAGAGAAAATTTTATATGGGTTCGTTTTGTCTCCTTTCTTAAATAATGGATGGATTATTCCTGTGGTCCAGTGTGCAGGAATTTCTTCAGTAATCCACATTTTAACTAGATGTTGATGAAGATTTATAATCGCAGGTTTACCAGCATTTTTCCAGATTTCAGCAAAGACTAAGTCTTCGCCACAAGTTTTGTAATTTTTTTGTTCTTTAATTGCGAGTTCTACTTCATTAATGTTTGGAGGATTTATTAAATCAGGTGAAGTTAAAATAAGTGTATCAGTGTTTACTTGCAGGGTTTCCAGTGGATCATCACAATTTAACAGTTTCTCGAATGCTTCTGCAAGGATCTCTGTATTTTCTTGGTTAGAATGTGCTAACTTTCCTGTTTGATTTTTCAACATTAATGTTGGAGCTTCAAATTTTTTTAGATATTTACCAAATGTTTTGTAATAATCTCGAGATTGCTTTTTCTTGAAATCGTCTTCTATCTTTTCCAGTGTATTTTTAAGATGATTACGTTTCGTTTGTCTGATGATTTTATGGGTTAATTTTCTTTGTATAGTTAGTTCTAAATTTGATTCTTCTGACTTTAGAGCTTGATGTTTTATCCATGCTTGGTGTCTTTTCTCTATTGCTTGATCACAATTTACATTCCACCATTCATGTTTTTTCCTTGGATTTATTGGTGCTAACTCCTCTGCTATTGATTTTAATTTAGTGATTAATTCGTCCAATGTTTTAGTGTTGAGAGATTCTTCTCCTATTCTTTCACAGTACTCTATATTTTTTATTAAGGTAGATGGATCAAATTTCCTCCTATTGTTATTATTAGGTTTTTTCTTGGCCATTGGAGTTAATTTTATTTTTATCTTTACCACATAGTGGTCTGATCCTGAGTCAACTCCCCTTAGAACCTTGACATTGTGAATTTCCCGATGGTGAAATTTATCCATGCAGACATTGATCCAACTGCCATTCACCCCTTCTGAAGTCAGGATGTTTCCAAGTTTTCAATTTATGGGGCTGTCTTTTAAAACATGTTGATTTAGAGATTAATTTGTGGTTTCTACAAATTTCGATTAATCTTTGACCATTTTTATTGGTTCGTTTATGTGCTGTCCATTTTCCAATTATATCTCTATATCTTCTTTCTTGTGTATATATTGTACAACAGTGGAGCTATGCTACTCTGAGGAAGACCGTTCTTCCGAGTCCTTCAGCGACTCTTCTTGTTTCGAGTAACATAAAATTCTCCTGTTTTGCAGCAAACACTGGACGAATTGTGTTAGGCAGTAGTCTTTTGTAATGGAATATACCTTTCTGATCAACTTCGTATGGTTGACCGTATCATATGCTGCTGAGAGATCAGAGAATGCCACACCTGTAACCTGCCCTCCTCCAAATCCATCCTCTATACACTCTTGTCAGATTAAGGATTTGTAAACAACATAATCTTCCTGGACGGAAACTAGATTGCTTATTAATGAGAGTTTTATCAACATATCGTGAAATACGGTTGAGAATTAGTCCCTCCAATACTTTGTATAAATGGCATAGAAGTGAGACTGGACGAAAGTTTTTTGGCTCTGTTGGTTCTTTTCCAGGCTTCAGCAGTGCTACAATTTTGGCTTTGCGCCAGATCTTGGGAATCTGCAATTTTGAGGTGCAGGTGTTCATTAAGCTCAAAACCCACTATTTTGCCGCTGGCCCAAACATTTTAATTTACTCTGTTCGCAAATCATCCAAACCTGCAGCTTTGTTGTTCTTCATGGACTGCAACACAACTTCCAGTTCTTCCAAAGTGAATGGAATCCTAAGCTGATGGATTGGAATCCGGGCTAGCCATAGGAAACAACTGGAATCCTAAGATGTCTTGCTCATCAGGATGTCTTTGGATTTCCTTGTTTTCGGATCTTCTGTTAGTCTTTCCATTCAGCAGCAATTGATGAGCTATTTGATCGGGGCTGACTCTAAGGAGGCCAGCTGGAGCTCTAGTGGGATCATTACTGAGGTTCTTCAGTAATTTCCAAGCCTTACAACTATTCTGTTTCATATCTAGCTCTGATATTAGATTGCACCATTTATCTCTTTTGGAGGCTGAAATAGCAAATGTGAGGTCTTCAGCTGTCTCAATGGTTTCCTCTGAAAATGGATCTTCATCAAATAACTGTGCATATTTTTTCAGGAAAGACTTAGAATCACTATCAAGCCCAGGTATATAATTTGTTCTACAGCCCCTGGGAATGTATCTACGTGATATGGCATTGACTAGGGTGACTGCACCTATGGTTGAACGGTTACCAGTGGATGAACAGTATCAATTTAGGTAAAGTTGATAAGGTTCAATAGGAAGGCAAACCTGAACATAAAACGGACCTTGTGCCAAGATGCCTAAGACTCTTCAACTACAGGAGATACCTTGCAGCATCTTGGCACAAGGCCTGTTTCCTGTTCAGGTTTGCCTTCCTACTGAACCTTATCAACTTGACCTAAATTGATACTGTTCATCCATTGGTAACCATTCAACCATAGGTGCAGTCACCCTATTTCAATAAATTTACTATACGTCTCGGGTGAAGGGTCAAGTTTTTAACACCTCTATCTAGTTCTAGTGAGAACTTTTCCCACTGTGCCCGCTTGAAATTAAATTGTCTTTTAAACGGAACAATCTCTGGATTCACTACTGCTTCGAAAGTACAAATAATTGGTTGATGTTGCTTATGTGGGATTGGCTCAGTAACATTCTTCTTTGCCCGCTGGGCAATAGGCTCACTAACAAAGATGTTATCTGGATTATATCCACTTCGCCATCTTCCACTGTTGAATGATGGAGGCATCTTAGGGTCATGTATTAGTACTACGCCCATGCTATCAATCCAGTCTTCGAGATCCTCTCTACTTTTATCGGTCTCCCTGTAACCCCAGGATGTACTGTGACAGTTGAAGTCGCCCATGACCAGTTTTATTGGTTGAGATTGGAAGTTAGGTGGTTCTGTGAACGTGAACTCGGCATTCGGTGGCTTATAAACTTATGTTACGATGCACGATGGAATTTTGACCATCAGGATCTCTATGTCTTCATTCGAAGCTGAGCCTGTTGAAAGAATCTTTTGCCCAGGTTTGCCAAATATTGCACTGCCACTTGGTCTCTCATTGATAAGGTCCATTCCATTTATTTTTGGCCTTCTGTCATTTTGGCCTTCTGTCATTTGGGCCTCTGAGGGTCTCTTGAATCAGTAAAAAGTCACAGTCTGTACTTTTGCAGATGTTAGACAAAATCTCTATCTCTGCTGATATGCCTTCAATATTCACCGAAACTCTTGTAATAGCTGGCTTTGAAAAAAGTCTTTTGGAATGAAATCGTTCCTGGTGGTGGAAGGTTCTGCCATTAGGATTCCTAACATTGCCGATCGTTTGAACATTCATTCTTAATGAGTTTATTCTGTTAAGTACGATCTAAGGGGAGGCACCTTCTCTGTACCCCACCGAATCAAATGACAGCGAGAGTGTGTAGGTTTCTAAGTTATTTCACTGTCATACGATCCTGTGAATTCCAATTTTATTGCATACGGAGTCGAGTTCATAAATAAATATTTCTTCACTGTTCACAACATAACTATGGATAAAAGTAGTGTTAATATATTTGACCCCAAAGAACAAGTTTACATGAAAATCAGTTCTACCATTTTGAATAACTCATGCAACATTTTCAATTCATGAGTAATTAAGGAATGAGGTATGCTTTGCAAATGTGACAGATGAACGATAATAATCATAATAAGAGTCTTATTCATCATCATCATAGTATGAGTATATTGCAACATGATGCCAAAATTCCTGCAGTAACTACCTCAAAGACAAATAAAATCCGTAATATCAAAAAACATGGATATTCCTCAGTTTGCAAAATCAATGATTCTCGTTATATTTAAATATAAAAGCTTCCTTTATTTGGGCCTGTAATTCCCAAATGTTTGGTTGGCTGTTCAACTAGCTTGAGCAACATCAAAAGTAAAGTGAACTGATCCATAGCCAATTTTTGTGATGTGTATACATATTGAGAGATAAAATTAAACATGTGTCTCTCTCTTACGTATTAAATAAGCCACCCGAGCAAAGCAGCTAGTGGTTTTATAATTTTAAATAACTTTCTATAGACTTGATCTGACCAGTTTAGAAAACGTTTGGCTTCTGCTTTCCACGTTACAGCTAAAATAAGGATGATTTCTAATCATGTGGCCACGTCTGAACCTCTGTGCAAGAAGATGATGTAAATAAACAACAGCATGTTTCTTAGACGTGAAGCGAGCAAGAAGTAGAAGGGCAGCAAGCGTGAAGTGCTCTACCTCTGGTGCTGTGCGCATGTACAAGCAAAGAAAGGTTTAGCCTCTATTCACCACAGACTTTTAATATCGGTGCTTAGATGCCGTCCGAACACTCCACTCTTAAATTGCTTCAACTTTTTCATATAACAAGACTGCAATCTTACAAAAATTACACTTTATTAGGAAGTAAGAAGGAATTGTCACATAAAGTAAACCATTGCAAAGATGTCACACTTCATCATTTTTCACTTGTTCAAGGCTCGCAGTACCTTAAATGTCAATCAATCTTACTAAAAAATAGTATGTACACTTTAGACATTCTTTATATACAATAACAGTTGAATCTCCTAATACACAGGACCATCATCCAAATTATCGTCCTCATCATCAATGTAGGATTCTCCATTGTCAAAATAGTTATTTGCATAATCAGTGCCCTCATCCATTTCTTCATCAACTTCTTCCTCATCTTCGCCTTCTTCAACTTCTCCTTCTTTCTCCTCTTCCTTGTCGTTCTCAGCCTCACCTTCTTCCTCATCGTCTTGTTCCTCGTTTTTTTCAAGTTCCTTTAACCTGTAAAAATATTGTGCTAAATAAACATTCTTCAAACTGGGTTAAAATTAACAGATTTTGTAATTTTACTTATTTTAAATTTAAGTTAAGACATGGCCATACATACGCAATGACACATCTTACTTTTAAAATCACTTAACAAAAAAATTACAATACATAGAACTCACAAAGTTTGTAGATGATAGCATACTACTGTATTGCCTAGCCCTAAAATGCAAAAACAACCAAGATTTTATTTATTGTTCGTGTAGATAATGCACCCATTCATAATTAGCGCAGAGTACAGAATATGACGTCATGACAGGAGAAATACTAAAATCTATCAAGGAGATCAGTTACTTGTAACATTTTGGAGCTACGACTCCAAGGAAGGATTATTACAAAATATGGAACAGGGGAGGTCTTCAGACTTCTAGAAGACCTAGACAAATGGGAGTGTGATGCGATGATGCAGATCACCAGCATCAATAATACATGGATTCAAAGAAGAGAGTCCACTTAGCCTCTCCACTCCAACTCCAAACACAAACCTACACATGGGGTCCCCTGTTAAACCGAGCAACCCAGTGGAAGGTTGGGTAACCAATCCCAGCGGGAAACTGGGTCGGTGAGCCGATTGTGTTTGGGGGGCTGGGAAAATTTCCTCAGTTCGTTTAGGTAGCAGTGAACGGCTTCGAAGAGGAACAAGTGTCCCAACGGCAGAGAAGGCGGAGAAACTGTCACCAGCAGCGTCTGTACTCCAGGGGAGCGGCTGCAAAAGGCGTCTGTTCCCCATGTTAGGGGCGGCCTTAATTGAAAACCTGGCAGTAGGTGTAAAATGCCTTTGGGTGTGGCGAACCCATCGTACAAACAGCCTAAAATATGAAAGTGTGTGAGTCGAGGCCTCGGAAACAGCTAGGGCGTACCAGAGGCGACGCACAGCTCCTGCTGTCCTGGGGGAGCTGTGAGAAGTGGGCTACCAGAGACTATTAAGAACATCGTGAAGATTGCGACCATAAATGTCTTGACCCTCAATGGTAAGACAGAGGAACTTATCGATTATAGGGAAAAGAAAGATATTGCTCTGATGGGACTCAGTGAAACAAAGTGGAGAGGAAAGGGTCAGAAGAAACTGAGAAAGGGGTTTAAATTGTATTGGAGTGGAGGTGACAACAGTAAAAATGGTGTAGCAATGATTTTAAGGGAAGATCTAGTTCAGTATGTAGAGGAAGTTATCCAGGTAAATGACAGAATAATAAAAATTAGACTTGGCCTAGAAAGTGGGGTTAAAGATTTCATTCAGGTATATGCACCTCAGACAGGCAATGTGGAAGAAAGTCTAGAGGAGTTCTTGGAAGAGCTGGAGAGGTACATCGAAGAGAAAGAAGTGGTGATTATAGGTGACATGAATGCCCACATAGGAACAGACAGGCATGGAAAGGAAGAAATAATTGGTCCCTTCAGCTATGGAAGCAAAAATGCTGAAGGAGACCTTTTGATAGACTTCTGTGAGAGGAATGGATTAATAGTAGGCAATACCTGGTTCAGAAAGAAGAATAGCCAGAAAATAACTAGGTATGGATGGGGTGAAAGGAAAACGAAAACCATGATAGACTTTATTTTAGTCGAAAGAGAGAACCGTAGACAACTAGAAGATGTCACAGCTATGCCCAGAGAGGATTTTGAAGGGGACCATAAAATTGTTGTAGCTAAATTAAGGTTGGGCAAAATAGTCAAGTTAAAGGAGGCAAGAGAAAGAAAAATAAAAGTAAGGCAATTAAAGGAAAAGGAAGTACAGGAAAAGTTCCAAGAAGATCTGAAAGAACTGATCCCTAAAGAAGAGGTAGGAAGTGTGGAAGAGGAATGGGCAAAGTTCAAAGAAAGAATTGTAAAATGTGCAGAAGATATATGTGGTAGAGTGTCGGGTATAAAGAAGGAAAAGGAGACACCTTGGTGGAATAATAGAGTAAAAGAGGCAGTGAAAGAAAAACAAAAAGCCTGGAGGAAGTGGATAGTAGGCAAAAATGTACAGAAAAGGCAAAAGCATCAAGAAGCAAAGAAAGAATGCCACAGAATTGTACAGGAAGAGAAAAAGAAGTGCTGGGATGATTTTACAGAAAGTCTGCAGGAAGATGTTAAAGGAAGTAAGAAGATGTTATATGGATTGGTTAGAAACAAAGTAAAAAGCAGAGAAGATACAAAATTTGTAAAGACAGAGACAGGACAGATTTTGACACAAAGAGAAGACATACTCCAGCGATGGGAAGAATATTTTGATAAATTATTGAACATCAAATTCAAAGAATTAGTGGAAGTTGAAGAAATGACTGAAGAAACCCAAGATGATGATATAACAATGTTAGAAATAGAAAGAGCCATAAAGAAGATGAAGAGTGGTAAAGCAACAGGAATGGATGAGGTAGCTGTGGAGATGATAAAAGCAGCAGGACCAGTAGGGATGCAGTGGTTGTACACACTATTTCGAGTGATATGGAAGAACAAGGAAGTACCAGAAGACTGGGGTAAAGGGATAATAATTCCAGTATTCAAGAAAGGAGATAAGAAAGAATGTAACAACTACAGAGGAATCACCCTCATCCCGCATGTAGCAAAGATATTTGAAATGATACTTGAGGGTAGACTGAGGATGAAAGTGGAAAAGGAAATGGAGGAAGAACAACATGGATTTAGAAAAGACAGATCAACTTTTGATCTAATTTTTACCATAAGAAACATGATGGAGAAAAGGTGGGAATTCAGGAAGGATTTAGTGATGACATTTATAGACATTGAGAAGGCATATGACAGTGTACCAAGACAACTGGTTTGGGATGCATTGATAAAGAAGAAAGTAGACAGAGCAGAAGTGGAAATGATAAAAGCTATGTATAGGAAGTGTATAAGTAGTGTGAAGACCAGGGTTGGGCAAACAAACTGGTTTAATGTAGAAACAGGACTCCGACAAGGGAGTGTATTGTCCCCTATACTTTTCATCACTGTCATGGATGAAATCCATAAGCGAGTGAAACAGAAAATGGGAAGTAAAGAGACTAAGGCCTTACTCTTTGCTGATGACATAGTAATATGGGGAGAAGATGAAACAGAAGTACAGGAACAAGTCGATGTATGGAACCAGGAGATAGAAGAGTATGGAATGAAAATAAGTGTGGAGAAGAGTAAGACAGTAGTGATGACTAGAAATAAGAGAGATGGTAGGGGGGATATTGAAGTAAATGGGAAAACATTAGAAGTTGTGAAAAGTTTTAAATATTTAGGGAGTATAATCACAGAAGATGGAAAAATAAGTGAGGAAATTGGTAAGAGAATCCAGCAAGCAAATGGGTTTTACCAGTGTGTGAGAGGTATGGTGTGGAACCAGGATGTTCCAGAGAAATGTAAGAAAGTCATGTACCAACATATTACACACCTATATTGACATATGCAACAGGCACATGGACAACAACAAAACGGGATGAAAGCAGAGTCCAGGCAGCCGAGATGAAGTTTCTTAGAGGAATAATTGGAAAGACATGAAGAGACAAAATCAGAAACACAGAAATTAGAGAAAGAACTGGATTCCCAAAGCTACAAGACAAGATAGAGATCAGAAAGCTGAAATGGCATGGACACATGATGCGAATGGATGAAGACAGAGTCCCAAAGCGAGTATTTACAGAGAAAGTAACAGGAAATAGGCAACGGGGAAGGCCTAGGAAGAGGTGGATGGATACAGTGAGGGAGAGCATAGAGAAGAAAGTGGTAAAAGCAGAAGATATACTAGAAGAAGGAAGAGAGTGGTGGAGAGACAGAAAATTATGGAGGTCCTTGATTCACACCCCAACCCAGAACACTGGAAACGGGAAATGAAGAAGAAGAAGATGGAACAGAAGATCAAGGGAGCAGTGGATTTTGACGTGCAAATGGACAGCTAGACATTCTTATGATCTACATATTTTCTACAATTTTATAATGGACTATTTATGAACAACTATTGACGGACTGGAAACATTCTAGAAGCACATAGAACATTTTGAAGGATGCAACATTTTCATTGGTTGGAGACCAGAAGATCATGAAGATCAGGAAGAAGGGAGACACTACTATCATGTTGACTAGTGTACCATGTTGTGTGCCTGAAGTGAGTAGACCTGTATTCGTATTATGCTAGGACACTGCATAAACTGTGAAAATGGAGTGAAAGTATTATAATCAATTGTGTGGAACAAGTACAGTGTGTAGGATACATTTCTAAGAAATTAGTCACGGGTGTATTTATAGTAAAACTCTGTACATGTGGGAGCGACCACATGCGAGAGAAAATCTTACATAAAATAGGAAGTGCAACAAATCAATTTCAAAGTGAGGAGAAATGTTGCTTATATGAGTGAATTATTAATTTTATGGAGAGAGCTTGTGTTATAGAAGTGATTAGCATGATAAGATGCCGGGAGTCGAACCGGAAGTGTTATAAAATTAACCTCGTGGTAAATACAAGGAAGTGTTGCATAAAAATTCATGAAGCGAGCTAAACAAAGTGGATAAATGGATAACCTCCGCAAAATATTCTGCCGCCACTGAGGTGGGTACGTCTGGACAGTCTACTGAAGTTTTTCCTTTTTGACGAGGCGTTGCCGCTCAACCATACCTTCCATTCTCGAAAAAGGTGAGAATCATTCAGTGCTGGTTTGAACTAAACGGCAGATGGTCCAAAACTTCACACTTGAATTCTTTGTAAAAGTCTATCGTAACGTCGGTACAGTGTGGTCGTGAATGATTATGTTGAGACATAAGAATAAAACAAGCAAACATTTAGTAGTAAAATCAGTTTGGTATGTCAATCTGCTATTTTTACAGTCCATCGGAACTTGAAAAAAAGAACAGCCCTCGTATGTACTATGCGCACACTTTCAATAGTACGGCAGGGGGCCATGGCGCGCTACAAGCTCGGGCAAGGCCACCGCAGTACCGAATAACAAAACTGCCGCTTGACGTTCTTACTTTATATGGAAGACCCTGTAGTAAATGTTGGAAGTGGTACCATCATAACATAAGATTATTATTGTCGATGCTGACACTAGAATCATTGTGTTTAGGTACTATTTTGAAGTATTTATTTTATTTTCTGTGTCTGAATCAAATTACATTTTGCCAGAAGTAGTAACAGTTACAGCATTAGCATTAGTATTTGCAGCCAAGATCGTCTTTTGAACATATGTCCTCCATCAAGGGGCAGATCAGTAGGTGTTCTGGATCTTGTAACATGCTGCAGTTGCAGAACTCATCATTGTTGACGATCATGTTCCATTTCTTGAGATTGTTCTTGCAGCGTGAAACCCCCATCCTCAGCCTGTTCAATGATTGCCAAATTCTACATGGCAAGTTGTGACCAGGTGTAATTTTTTCAGATAGAGCAGGACTGCCCAACCTACGGCCCGCCGCGAGACTATTTTGTCCGGCCTGCCGCCGTTCCATGTCCACAATGTGTCAACAAAACTTTGAAACAACTAAAGGTAACTGAACAAAGCAGTGCACATGCACCCCTACCAAAGGTCGTTGACTCACTGATGAACACTTAAAATCCTTATTAATGATTGGTACAATTAAGTTCGATCCTGAGTAGAGAGAAAGTACGGTACCGGTACAAAGCTTTTCCAGTCATCGCACTAAACTAAATTATTGTGAACTTTATTTCATAATTAGATTAATAATTGTGTCAATGAACATAAATACTCACTCTTTGTCATTCATGCTGTACGAGTGTATTGAATATCATCGTACTTCTATTTTAAAGTGATTTATTAAAAATATTTAAATTTCTTTCAGTCTTTTATTTTTTATCCACTATAAATAAATATAGAAAATGGCAAAAATACTAATAAAACTAAGTTCAGACAGCCATAAAACTCACCATATTGCATATACCCCAAACCCCTCGGAGTGTTATTGGCCCGCAAAGTCCCCTAATTATTTACAATGTGGCTCTTAGTTAAAAAAAGGTTGGGCACCCCAGAGATAGAGGAATAATTGGGTCTTTGATTCTGTTTTCCATATCTTCACATGGGCAGCTTCTTGTCATCATCATCATCATCATCTTGCACAGTTTCCAGCCACTGGCCGGGTCTGTTTGGAACACAAGCCTCTCCAACGTCTTCTGTCTTCCCCCCATCTCTCAGCCTCTACCCTTGTCCAGTCTTCTCCTCTCTTTTTCACGCTTTCTTCCACCCCCTTCAGCCACCTGTCTCTCGGTCTCCTTCCTTCCCACTTCGTCTCGTGTATCCTCCTGGGCATCCTCTTCTCCTCCATTAATTTTACATGTCCATACCACCTAAGTCTAGATTTCTCTAATACCATCCTGTAATGGTTCCTCCTTCATTAATTCTCTGGTCCTCTCATTTCTTATTCTGTCCATCTTTGTAGCTCCAATACTACTTCTCAAGAACCTCATCTCACTGGCCTGTATTTTGCTCTTCTCCCTTCCTTTCATAACCCAGGTCTCCGCGGCATACGACAGGATAGGGACATAGTACGTCCGATATATGATCTTTTTGCTGTTCGGAGGGACATCCTTGCTCCATAACGTCCGATACAGTAGAACCTCGATGCATCGTTTTTCAAGGGGGAGGGGGAAAATGACGATGGATGCGGGAAACGATAAATGCGGGTAACATAAAAAAATTGAGTAAAAAAATAAAGAAAGTACGGGTACTGTATTTGGACATATTTCTTCATGTAAACTTTATAGAGACGTCAAAATATTGCAACCACGATGTACGCGATATGATTTCATATGTCATTTTATCACTTGCTCTTTTTAGTAAAAAAGTCATTAATTGTTTTTTGTTTCGTCAAAGCTTTACGTTTCAGACGAAACAAAGCCTTCTCAACTTGCATAATGTTCTCTTCTTCACGATCACTGATGACATGCGAGTACATGAAGGATTTCATCGTCGCTAAGACGGCATGCGCTTCGGCGAAACTCGGGACGACTTGGGGCTCACGATCGTCTTCTCTTCATCACTCCTCTCCCCCACGCCATCATCGCACAGCTCGCCAATCTCCGCGGGAGATACTTCCGGTGTTCCGAATGAAAGAATACAGCAGTTCTGAGTGTTCGCGGGTCTCTGACCGGGCAAGCTATTTCAAGGCTAAATGACGTCACGCTAAGACGACACCCGCTCAAGATCGTCTAAATGCTTTCATTGCTGTTCTGTGTGATCTAACTTGTTAGCCAAGCATTGCCAAACGCAGCGTAACATTATTGAGATTACGAGAATTGCGTCGTCAGTGAAGTTAAGTTTTCATTACGAACTACAGATAAAATTGTAATCGCCGCACACGACCAAGATACTACACGGAACCACTCAGAATGAAATGAAACAGCACAATGACGGCTTGGCGCTTCGAGCAGAATCGTTGGCGCCTGAAGGCTCGTAGGCGTGGTTATATAGTGTGGTTGCGCGTAAACAATCTGCGCACTGCAGTCCAGCCTACTCGAACTTGCTTCAGCCGAGAAACTTGCTCAAGCCTAGGAACTCCTAATCGTTCGTACCTCGTACATTCTCGCGTAACAGGTTGCCGCTATGCTGCTTCAAATTCAAAAGAACTTTAGCATATATTTTTCTCATAAACGATCAATGCGGGAAAATTGTGGCCAAGGACTAGTGATTTTTTGACGATCCATGCGAAAAAACGATAGTTCGAGGAACGATACATGCGGGGAAATTTAACATTAGTTTATATGGAAAATTTTCGGGACTAAATTAATTGAACGATGCATACGGAAAAACGACAGTTCCGGGAACGATGCATCGAGGTTCTACTGTATATGATCTTTTTGCTGTTCTGAGGGACATCCTTGCTCCATAACATGCTTCCCACACTCCTCCGGAATGCTTCTGCCTGTCTCCCCCGCTCATTTATTTCTCTATCGTTTCTTCTATTATCTTGTATCAGGCTTCCCAGATACTTGAAACTCTCCACTTTCTTCAGCTGTTCCCCACCAATTGTTATTGCCGGTGTGGTTCTTTCCTTCTTCCTTGTAGTGATAACCATCTCACTCTTATTTATGCTAAATTTCATCCCATATCCTTGTATTATTCCTTCCCACACGTCCAACTGTTCCTGCACCTCCTCCTTCTAGTTTCCCCAAATCATCAAATCATCTGCAAACACCATTGCTTTCATCTTTCCTTCCCCAATTACTTGTGCCACTCGGGTCATTATGTCATCCATCACCACAATGAAAAGTAACGGTCGTTTCTCTGTTCCAACCAGTCCGATCTCTCTCCTCCCACTTTCACACAGCTCACGCTTCCCTTGTACATCTCCTTTATCCTCCTTATAGTCCATTTTTCTACTCCTCTATCCTCCAGGGACTTCCATACTTTGTTTCTGCATACACTGTCATATGCTTTCTCAATGTCCAGGAAGGCCATCAGTAGATCTTGTGTACGGATTTAATTCGTACCACTTCCCTTGTTTGTTGTTTTGTGATTCGATTGTTAGATAGTGGAGGGGATTAAGGACCATAAAGTAGGGTGTTATTTTATTTCATAAGGGACACAGTTAATATTCGCACATTATTCGCCAAAATTAGACGGAGGTTTGGAAGGTTTGGTACAGAATAAATGTCGGAAGACGCTCTTTTATCTTAATAGGTGAGACTATGGTTCTAATTTGGGGATATCCATTGAATTTGAAGCAGATTATACCTGGGAGTGACACTACCACATGCATATGCATCTCCGGTGTTAGCTCATCCCCTTCGATCAATGTGCCATAAAGGTGTAGCAGAGTGCAATTCTTGAAGAATTGATATCTCAGAAAAAAATCTGTTCTGAATTGAAAATTAATCTGTGCTGAGTTTAGTTACTAAACATGTAATGCACATGGGAGAAATCAATACCATTCTTTTTAAATGCCCCAAGTTGGTATCAATATCTGTGTTGAACAAAGCAGTGGAAAAGATGTGCAAGTTTTTCTATAAGTCCCTTAGCACCATTCACAGAAGTAAAAACAGAATATTGATATCTTTAAGGGTTTAGAAGATATTTGAGAGGGACATCTTAGGCGACTAACCCTGTATGTATATATTGTGCCCGTTTGGTTGATGGGAATATGTATTTACAAAAATTAATTTAGATCAGGTTCAATGGGTACTGGCTCCTTTCTTACCTTTCCCGGAATGCTAGGCAGATGTTCTTCTGGAAATATATATTTACTAAATTCTTTTAAACTTTAATAGTCCTTTGATTTTCTTGTATATTACCAAACTGATACGTGTCAGTGCTGCAGGACAATCACTCATGGAGCTGGCTTTTTCTCCAAGTTTCCCTGTTGATGCCAATATGATTTGATTCCTTAACGGCATCAATTATCTCTGCTCAGTGCTTCCTTGCCTGAACTATTAAGGTGTATACCATGCACCCCACTAAATTAGCAGTTTTACACTTCAACACTTTAATTTCCAATGTTTATATTGATTTCTTGAACCACCTTTCCTAAGGTCATACCTATAAGGAATATCAACTAATGACTTTAGAATTTATGAATTTCAGAAATTTACACTTCAAAACCTTGATACAATCTTTCCCTTCATTTAAAGTCACATCCGTTGTATTACTCACATGACAATTCCTGACATTGCTGCCAAATACTCTCCATAATTTTGAACTCTAGGCTCAATGTAGGTCTATGCAGGCAAACAGTTCAAAATTAGGCACATGTGTAAAAACTATATGTTTGCAGATTCATTTCGAGCAACACATTCGTGACAGTGTTGCCAACATAATTCTACCTGTGCTAGTAGGTTCAATGTTTAACAGAAGGTAACTTCCAAAACATTAATGGATAAATTAATTTTATATATTGTGTGTATGCTGTAAGGGAATAGTGCGCATTTTCAGAGACAGCAGACCTACCAACTATCTAATAACTCTCTCTAAGCATTTGAACCGTAGACTCTCAGTATCTCAGAATCTATGGAAATAAATTATATCAAGTAAACTGTAGTGCTCTATTAGGCTACAATATTTCAGATAGTGGAATCTCGTTAGCACATTCTCGGTTACCACGTTTTTCCGTTTAACGCGATGATTTTTTCAAGTCCCAGTCCCATTCCTACTAAATACATTTTGATGTATCCCCTTAATACGCTTTCTATTCCAGCTTCCGACAATCATATTTTCGTTGTACCATTTGTTAGGGAACCGGATTGTATTCTTATTTCATTATAAAATTTGGCATCTTGAAAACACAATGTGATATTGCTACCTATTCTCTGATATTTATTGAAGGTGTGGAAGTGGCTTGATGTATGATGCAACACAGAGGATAGCTGACGGTGTAGAAGTGGCTTGCGAGCTATGACGCAACACAGAAGACAGCTGGCGTGGCTCTCTCGCGCCAGTAGAATATGCAGGCTGAATACAAAATCGCTACCTATAACACGTTCTTTGTTTCGAAATACACCACAGATTGGCGTGCGTATGCCGGCTGACCACTAGCAACCATTCCTTATGTGAATGCGGTAGCGTGCGTTTGACGATCGGCGGCCTCTCTCGTATCTTGCGTATGTCAGCATGAGTCATATAGCCCGTATGCACAGGACGCAAGACAGAGACTTGTTTCTTTAACAAGGTCACACTTTGTTAGCAACAGAGCTCGCATACGATTCAATGGTATGGCCCAAGCAGCCAAAGATCCAACATCTGGTACATTAAGACAAGTACCGTATATACTCGAATACCACCCGCACATTTTTAAACAAATTCGGACATGAAAAATTGGGGTGCGGGTCTTATTTGAGTCATCCAAATTTGAAAGATCTAAATTGCCCGCCGCGCGCGATATCGGGTGTTGCGAGTATCCGCTAGATGGTGCTAGCCTTCTTCCGGCTATAACTTTGTTTTACCGTACGCACGCGGCGTCAAACAGTCCTGCGCAGGTACCGCGCACGTTCTCCGAGTGTAAACATGAATGCTACGAAACGCTTGCGGTCATTATTGTGAGTGAGAAATTGAAAGTTGTGAGGGAAGCTGAAGTTATTGGAAATCGTGCCCGGTAGGAAATATGATATTGATGAGTCATGTATTCGTGATTGAGCTGGATGACGTCTATGCTACAACCACTGGATGTCGGCGTGAACCGCCCGTTCAAAGCAGCCTTGAAACAGCTGTATACAGAGCGGATGGCGGCCGACAAGCACACACCAACTCCAACTGGTCGTATTCAGCGCCCGAAAGTTCAGCTGCTGTGTTCGTAGATTTTGACGGCATGGAATCGTATCTCTGGAGATCTCATACGGAAGAGCTTCAAGAAATGTAGTATTTCGAATGCTATGGAGGCAGTGATGACGACATTTAGTGGGAAAGTGATGGTGATAAAAGTTCCGAAGCTGGTACTTCTGATGACGATGAATGACGTGTTTGTGTACTTTTATTTGTATTTTTAATAGTTTGATGTGTGTTATTTTAGGAAGACTTCAAAACTGTTGGAAACTATTTTGGATAAATGCAATTCTGTTTATTTAGTTAAGATAGTAAATAATTTTGAGTATTTTTTTTGTTGTTTAAATTTTGTTCTTCAAAATCAGGGTGCGGGTCTTATTCGGGGGCGGGTCGTATTCGAGTAAATACGGTATATTCCACGATTATTGCTAACCACCTCTGAAAAGATATCACACTTTCCCCGTGATTGTTTTGCGTGACCAACCTCCGGCCGTATCCCATCCGCACGGAGCTGCTCGAGCCGCGCTCATTGTTAGACAATGACGGACAGAATTCTCAATAATTAAGGAGGGGTACTATAAGCGATTTCCAAGAATTTTGTATTTTGGCTCTCGAAAATTAAGGGGGGTACTATAAGCGAGGGAGTCCTATAACCGAGTAAATACAGTATTATACTTTAGTATAGAGGCACAGTAATTAATTTTTATGTAATTTATTCCCTGTGTAAGTTACTGATAACCTATGTTATGTTGTGACTAGTAGTGCATGTAATCACTTAATAAGGTCGGCGATTTAATGTGCACGTCTACACTGCGTTCTTTCTTATATGTTGTAAATACAGTATGGCGTTTTTTGGTAGTACGTTTTCCCGCATTCGACGTCCGAATATTTCAGTCCCTTGAAAAACGTACTAACGAGATTCCACTGTATTTCTAAAATATCAAAAATATTGCAAAGTTAATTTCATCATTATTCTAGACTAGCAGTAGTGCCCAGCTACGCCGGTGGTTTTTTAATTTTTTATTTATGGATGATAGTGACTACTACTACAGAACTGGAGCGCTCAAGAATAAGGATCGGAAAGCACCAACGCTTATTGCAGCTGTTAACCTCAGTATACTGCACCAACACTATCGCCCTTATACAGAGGCATACCATTGTCATGATGATAAATGTTTTAAGGGGCCTAAGAAATCTTTTTGCACTAATTACTCCCCATGACTGCAATGTATAAGCAGTTCTCAATTCTGCACCAGACCACTGGTAGGGGCGACGTGATGCAGCCCGGATTGCCAGGCAACAATAGACTTAGGTACTATTGAAGCTGATCGGGAGCGCTTGTTCTTCCGACTTACTGAACAAAAATCAATCTTTAAGGTTACCTGAGAAGTGTAGCCTAATGCTACATAGTCTAGACTATTCCTCTTGAATCTGGCATCATATAGAAAAAGAATTTTTCGAATCCGACTGGTAGCTCCAGAGATTAGCGCATTTAAACACACAAACAAACTCTTCATCTTTATTATATTAGTACTAGCGCTGAAGTACCCGTGCTTCGCTACGGGTCGTAAATAAATTAAAATGTGAAGGTGACAGTTAAAACAGGGGATAGGCGAGGTGCTGCGCAGAGGGAGATTAAGGATGGAACATTTTGTCCAACTACACCGCTCTGCCTTGACCGTGTTTTATAGCACACATTTAGGTTTTACTCGCTAACGGTTGGAGATACATTTCGGATAGAAAATGCAATTTTTAACCTCGTACATGCCATCAAAAGTTTGCTATTTCTTAGCGTTCTCTTTTTATTTGAAATGGAAATATGAAAGTTTAAAACCAAAGGGTAGAGTGACGTCACTAAAATGGTCGCCATCTTTAATTAGTGCAAAGTATTGAAATCAAAAGTAACCTGTATGTTAACCAGGTAGATCTGCTACTTCCATGTAAAATTCATGTAAATCGGACCAGTGGTACTTGCGTGATTGAGTAATACACAGACACACACCATCTCATTTTTAGTCTCGCTTCGCTCGCGTCATATTGTTATTCAATGAAATGCAGGTTTAACCCCGTTAACACCCCTTTAGAACCTGAATATCCAAAAATCCCTCCTTAGTAGATGTTTTCGACACACGACAAACATATCCTCAAAATATCATTCTTCTAACATTAATAGTTTTGGTTGGTCGATGAGAGTGAACATCCAAAAATCCTTCCTTAGTGGACGTTTTTCTTCCAGAATTTCACCCCTCCCCATAGGCCCCTTAAATTGGATTTATGAAAAGACGGTCGAACACCTATTTATTTTATTTATTTATTTTAAGCTGATTGATTTCCTCCGAGTTTCAAACTCCTCGCCTATGTCGTTTAAGAGATACATGCTCCGTTAAGAATCTTTCAACCCCCACTTTTCATCCCTTTCACCTCATAATATACACTATATCTAAAAACCATTAGACATGTGTCAGCTTATTTTTAATGATTAGTATATATGCCAAGTATCAATCCCCAAATGAAACCACTCGTGAGATATTGTTATTCAATGAAATGCACGTTTACCCCCTTAACACCTATTTAGAACCTGAATATTCAAAACTCTTACCTTAGTGGACGTTTCCGACATAAAACGAACATATCCCCAAAATTTCATGTTTCCAACTTCAATAATTTTGGCTGGGCGATGATGAATGAGTGAGTCAGTCAGGACATTTTCTTTCATTTATATTTGATAATTTCACCCCTCCCCATGAACCCCTTAAATTGGATTTATGAAACAAATGGTCGAACACCTATTTACTTATTTAAAGCTGATTTCCCCCTGAGTTTGATGAGTGAGTAAGTGAGTCAATCAGTTAGGACACTTTCTTTCCTGTTTTATCCCCCCAGAATTTCACCCCTCTCCAAGGGCCCCTTAAATTGGATTTATGAAAAAACGGTCGAACACATATTTACTTGTATTTTAAACTGTTTTATCCCGCCGAATTTCAAACTTCTCGCCTATGTCGTTTAAGAGATACACGCTCCGTTAAGAATCCCTCAATCCCCAATTTTCACCCCTTCCACCTCATAATATACACGACATCGATAAACCTTTAGATATATGTCTGATTATTTTTAATGATTAGTTTATATACCGAATATCACATCCCCAAAGAAACAACTCATGAGATATCGTTATTCAATGAAATGCACGTTTACCCCCTTAACATCTCTTTAAAACCCGAATAAAGAAAAATCATTCCTTAGTTGACGTTTTGACATACAGCAAACATATTCCCAAAATTTTTCCAACATTAATAGTTTTTGCTGGGCGTGATGAGTGAGTGAGTCAGACAGGACATTTTCCTTCAATTATTTTTACCAGAATTTCACCCCTCCCCATGGGCCCCTTAAATTGGATTGATGAAAAAACGCTTGAACACCTATTAACTTATTTTTTCCCCTGAGTTTGATGAGTGAGTGAGTTAGTCAGTCAGTTAGGACACTTTCTCTCCTTTTTCCCCCCGGAATTTCACCCCACCCCATTGGCCCCTTAAATTAATTTATGAAAAAACGGTCGAACACCGATTTACTTAATTTTTTAGCTGATTTTTTTTAGCTGAGTTTCAAATTTCTTGCCTATGTCGTTTAAGAGATAGGCCTACACGCTCCGTTAGGAATCCTTCAACCCCCAATTTTCACCCCTTTCACCTCATAATAATACACCACAGCGAAAAACCCTTAGACACATGTCTGCTTATTTTTAATGATTAATTTATATGCCGAGTATCCCATCCACAAATGAAACCACTCGTGAGATATTGTTATTCAATGAAATGCAGGTTTAACCCCCTTAAGACCCCTTTAGAGCCTGAATATCAAAAAATCCTCCCTTAGTGTACGGTTTTGAGATACAACGAACATATCCCCAGAATGCCATGGTTCCAACTTCAATATTTTTGACTGGGCGATCATGAGTGAATGAGTCAGGACATTTTCTTTCATTTTTTTCCTTCAGAATTTCATCCCTCCCGATGAACCCCTTCAATTAACAAATTCACAAAGAAATTTGATAAAATGGTCCGGCTAGCTCAAAACAGTTGCCAGCGTTTCGCCCCAGTGTACCAATGGGCTCTTCAGTTGGTTATGGTACACCTCACCAAGACGCGTGGCTAGTACATACTGAGAAGGCCGGACCATTTTATCAAATTTCTTTGTGAATTTGTTAATGTACATAGCTCAATCGGACAATTTTACACCCTGTTTCCTTCGGGAACAGATATTTCCAATATGGATTAGCAAGGTAAGCTAACATTATTTTTTTGAAAGGAAGTTTTGGCTTCCGTAGTACATTGGCGCTGCTCGTGGCGACATTTAGTGCCTTGCAGCGGCCTTCTCAGTATGTACTAGCCACGCGTCTTGGTGAGGTGTACCATAACCAACTGAAGAGCCCATTGGTACACTGGGGCGAAACGCTGGCAACTGTTTTGAGCTAGCCGGACCATTTTATCAAATTTCTTTGTGAATTTGTTAATGTACATAGCTCAATCGGACAATTTTACACCCTGTTTCCTTCGGGAACAGATATTTCCAATATGAACCCCTTCAATACGATTGATCAAAAAAACTGTCGAACAGCTATTAACTTACTTTAAAGCAGTTTCCCCCCCGAGTTTGATGAGTGAGTCAGTCAGTCAATCAGTTAGGACACTTTATTTCCTGTTTCCCCCACCCCCCCAGAATTTCACCCCTCCCCATAGGCCCCTTAAATTGGATTTATGAAAAAACGGTCAAACACATATTTACTTATTTTTTATGCTGATTTTTTCGCTGAGTTTCAAACTCCTCGCCTATGTCGTTTAAGAGATACACGCTCCGTTAGGAATCTTTCAATTCTTACTTTTCACCCCTTTCACCTCATAATATACACCACATCGAAAACCCCTCAGAGACGTGTCTTCTTCCTTTTTAATGATGAGTGTATATGTCGTGTATCATATCCCCCAATGAAACCAATCGGGAGATATTGTTATTCAATGGAATGCAGGTTTAACCCCCTTAAGACCCCTTCAGAACCTGAATATCCGAAAATCCTCCCTTAGTAGACGGTTTTGACATACAATGAACATATCCCCAAACTGTCATGTTTCTAACTTCAATAATTTTGGCTGGGCGATGATGAGTGAGTGAGTGAGTCAGGACATTATCTTTCAATTTTCTTTTTTCAGAATTTCACCCCTCCCCATGAACCCCTTAAATTTGATTTAATAAAAAAACTGTCGAACAGCTATTTACTTACTTTAAAGCAGTTTTTTTTCCCCGAGTTTGATGAGTGAGTGAGTCAGTCAATCAGTTAGGACACTTTCTTCCTGCCCCCCCCCCCAGAATTTCACCCCTCCCCATGGGCCCCTTAAATTGGATTTATGAATAAACGATCAAACACATATTTACGTATTTTGTATGCTGATTGTTTTCCGCTGAGTTTCAAACTTCTCACCTATGTCGTTTAAGAGATACACGCTCCGTTAGGAATCTTTCAATCCCCACTTTTCACCCCTTTCACCTCATGATATACACCACATCCAAAAACCCTCAGACTCGTGTCTTCTTATTTTTAAGGATGAGTTTACGTGCCGAGTATCACATCCCCCAATGAAACCAATCGGGAGATATTGCAATTCAATGAAATGCAGGTCTAGCCCCTTAACACCCCTTTAGAACCTGAATATCCAAAAATCCTCTCTTAGTGGGCATTTGCGGCCCTTTGGGAAGCTGCATACCAAATTTCATTCCAATCCGTCGGTGGTTTCTGAGATTTCGTGATGAATGAATGAGAGAGTGAGTGGTATTTGACAAATATATATAGTAGATGATAGTGTCAAGTCTTTGTTATGCTAAACTCGGTTGACAGTGCTGTGTGAGTAGTTGAGTAACTAACGGGATCTCAAGTAAAGATCCTCTTTTTCTATACCGGTAGTGCAGAGCAGAACTGGCATCCAGTCGGCCGTGTCTCGACTTTAGCTATGTTGCCATGGAAACTATCTGGCTTGCCATTCCTTCATGAGCATATTTTATGATTTGATTAGCCTGTGCTTGAGTGCAAAAGGGCCGAAATCAGAAGAATGAGAAAGACTATCGAAAATTCATGTAGCCAGCGGTTCCTTCTGGATCCTAAACTATATGTATGCAAAATTTGGTTGAGATTGGCGGAACGGTGTAGATTTGTATACGGAACAGACCCACATACATACAGACTTTCACTTTTATATATAAGAAGATATAAGATAGTTAGATATATATAAGCCAAACATTGGTATGAATCTTACATTTTAAGAAAAGTAGGCTCTTTAGTTCATCACTGAACTACTTGTTACAGAATAAATTTGAAGAATACAGGTGTCCAACAAGGACAGAACAACACTGAATATTTTCATTGTTTCAAGAGACTAATGGAATATGATTTTCAAGCAGATCCAGTTGGCAACTGGGATAATAACTGGTGAAGACAACTGGGAAAAATACTAATGCATACTAACCTGTTTTCAATGTCTTCAGCTTTTTTCGGCACCTTTGCTGGTGTTGCTTTAGCAACAACTGCTTTCCTCTTTTGTTTCAACTTCTTTGCAACAGGTCTTAGCTCTGGTGGCAGTCGTTTCACATCATACTTCACATAATTGTAACCTTTGGCACTCTGGGACACGAGGGCTTGGTACCGGTCAGAATATCTTTCAATGTCAGCCTTGGCAGCAACAGGAAGTAGATAGGCAGGGGAGTCGTGCAGGAACTCAATGTACTCTCTCTTCAAGGCCAGCCAGTACTCAACCTCTGGAACAGACTCGAGTGGAGCCGGTCTGTTTTCCATAGGCGGGTACACGGGTGGCGGCTGCAGGACGGGACCGGGCAGGGCTTCTCCGGCACTGAATCCCAGCTGCTCCACGTTGAAGGACATGGAACCTCGGCCTCTACCGCGGCCAGCTCCTCCGCCCCTTCCACGACCAGCCATTGTTTCTCAAATTACTAACTTCTCTTGTAATTTTACTATAATTTCCTCCTCCTCTTCTGTTTCAACGATCTGGAAATCTTCCTGAAAACACCAAACATGAATATTTTAGCTGTCTGGGTATAAATTAAGAATACATTGACAGATGTTTAGTGGGCTGATACTGAACAGTAACTGCAAACTTCATGGTCTCACAGGCCAAACACAGCATTTACAACAGTGTATTGGCTTAGTTTATGTTGAATATCTTTTACAATCATCATTTTTCCGTATTGATATAACAATTTATCAGTTGATTAATTAGTTTATGTTGATATGTCATCTTTCTCTGTATTACTAACTTGTTTTGAACTCTGTTTTTAAATCCATAACATTTGGCTTATTCTGCGGACATTTTGGTAGAACTATAGAACACCTACTCCTGCGAAAAAAAATCTTATACTACGGTACTGAAATTAGCCAAAGTACCTATAGTCATGGTCGGGAAAAATCTGGAGATGATGTAGTAATAGATGTTTACTCCTCCGCTGTCTATAACTAGAGCCCTGCACGGATAAACAAAACGTTATCCGCATCCTCCCCGCATGACTGTTATCCGCATCCACCCTGCATCCTTACGACTGTTATCCGCCCCGCATCCGCATGCCTTTTATTCGCATACTTCACATAATTGTAACCTTTGGCACTCTGGGACACGAGGGCTTGGTACCGGTCAGAATATCTTTCAATATCAGCCTTGGCATGACTTTTATCCAAATCCGCTGATATTTCAATATTATGTTTAATTTATTAGATCAAGCATAATGTGTTAAACCAACACATTTAGACATTTGAGGAGAAAGTCGTTTCTGACAATTTGCTTCATTGCAAGGAACTTCAAGTTGGCATTCCAAGGGACTTCAAGTTGGATGACACTTCTGGTTCCTTGACCTCCGCTTTAGACAAAAAATTGGCTATACTTTTTTGGCTACTTTCGCACTTGTGCCTCAGTAAGTTTAATGTGCCCGATTTGTGTCCTGAGTATGAATACACTTTTTTACAGGTAAAACATCACTATATCGTTCACCTTTTCGTTTCCATTGAAAACGTAACCAAATGTTTGCCATATCGTTGACTTGAGCTTTGTTTCACGCGCTATTGAATATTCACCTTGTTTTATTTTAATATATAGTTTATCCATGTTGGTGAAATGATGTTCATACTCACGGTCGCAGTAACATTCACTATGTGAACATCTCTTCACGCTTGGAGAAAGGGATTGACATTTGGCTGGAAATTCCAAGTCAGTCATCATCCTTCTGCTTCTGGATCCATCCATGTTCGCATAGATGATGTTGCAATATCACAGTCAACGTGCTTCAGTGACAAGTTGGAAATAAATCTACAGATAAACCTGGATCCCGATCTTCCAGGATAGCTTAGATGGCGAAGTAGCTGACATGAGGAATGTAATGATGTCACCACGATGAACTAACAAGCTTATTGACAGCATTATATCTCGTACGTATAGTAATAATGGCAGTGAGGATGATGATGAGATGTCAAGACCATCTACTACAAAACAAACTGTACTTAATAAAATGTAGTTGAAAGCATATGAGTAAAATGATCTTCTCGTGTATAAGTGCAATACGTGCCTGAATATTTCGTACGCAATAGGCTATAGGAGTATTCCTCTTTTAAGCATGAAGCTGTAGATTGGCATATCAAATATATGTAATATTAACGTAAGTTTGTATTCTAAAGACTATCCGCAAATTTACTCGAAACATTATCTGCAGCGTATCCGCTATCCGCACAGCAATGCAAACTATATCCGCATGGCGAAAATATTTGCGGATATCCGCGGGTTTACCCGCCGTCCCAATTTTGATCTAGACTTATATGGATGAAATTCCAGCTGAGTCTGCCATTATTCGTCTGATTTAGGGACACGTACAGCGTTGCCAACCCCACTCATACGATACTACTTCATATCCGGTATCATAAAATAAAAAAGTGCCGCCAAGTTAATGGGAAAGTGCGCCAAGTTCCAGTGTAAGTTTGACCATAGAGTATGAGAGTTGTGAAATAACAATAGACCAGTATTTTCATCCAGACCAATGGTTTTTGCCTAGACCAATAATGGTTAGGTAGCTGGTCTTTTGTCACGCACATTGGGGATAGTCACGCACTCAATAATCTTTATCCAGGCGAATGGTTTTGCCAATTATTGCTTTTTTCACTTCACGTAATTACAACATATATCAGACATGGTGGCAACAGTGATAGGATGTGATATGATGCCAATGTGTGTCCATCAAACATGGCTGCCATCGTTGAATGAGTAAGAAAGAAAAACATTTATTTACGTAATATAACAAATATTTCCGGTGCACATTCTGGAAAATGTGTAGTCAATGGTCATCAAATTTACTATTCTGGTTATGATGATCCTCATCACTTTAATGGAGTTGGTTTCATTATACAGGGTGTTCGCAGCAAGTCCTACTTTGTGCTGTAACTCGTTTGTTTTTCAGGATATTTTAATTTTGACACTTGCTTTGGAAAGTACTTTTCAAGCTCTAAAACTTTTGTTTCATTGGTTTTTGTGTAAAGTTCACGCATAACGCACAAATCAACTTTTTGTGGCACGGTTTTGCCCAAATCGTTTTTTTGACATCACCTATAGAAAGAGCGACATCGAATTAGCTACCAAAATATCAGTTTTTGCCCAAATCAAACTCGCACAATGCGAGTTTGTGTTTAGATTTTCGTCCACTTATAGCGGACAGGGCGCGAAGGCCCACTTGGTTTGACCGGGCCGGGCAGAGGCAGGTCGCATGCTATAAGCGGACGAAAATCAAAACAAAAACTGATATTTTGGTAGCTTATTCGACTAATTCGATGTCGCTCTTTCGATAGGTGATGTCAAAAAAATGATTTGGGCAAAAAAGTGCCAAAACCATGCCACAAAAAGTACATTTGCGTGTTATGCGCGAACTTCACACAAAAACCAACGAAACAAAAGTTTTAGAGATTGAAAAGTACTATACAAAGAAAGTGTCAAAATTAAAATATCTTGAAAAATAAACCACTTACAGCATAAAGTAGGGCTTGCTGCGAACCCCTTTATATCACGATATCAGTAAGTCTGTGAAATCATTTGTGCCCGTATTTGACAGAGTATACTACAACTTTATGTACGTCCAATGTCGGTGAATGTCATCCAAGTATATGTTCCAACATGTGATTTGTCAGACAATGGAGTTGAAGATTTTTACACCAAAATATAAACCGCCATGTCTTTTACTAAAAGACATGATATCAACATTGTAATGGGTGATTCCAATGCTAATGTGGGCCATGGTAGACGTGCTGATATTGTCAGTGATTTTGGTATAGGTGCAAGCAATCTTCGAGATGATCGATTGCTTCAGTTTTGTCAGGAGCAAGATCTTATTATAGTAAACACGCATTTTCAGCTGCCTCCTCGTCATCTCTATACGTGGATTTCTAATGTTAATAGCAACATTAGGAACCGGATTGATTACATCACAATCAATAAGTGTTTCAAAAACTCCATCAAATGAGCGCAAACTGATCGTGGAGCTGATATCAACTCAGATCATAACCTCCTGTTTGCATTTATGAATATCAGACTGAAGAAATGCAATTACAAGGGAAGAACTAATTGGATTCAGATACTTCAAAACCTTGCACTGAAGAATGAAGTGCAGACAGAACTGTGTGTAGAACTTGTGGACATTCAAAACAGTATGAATATAAATGATATCAAAGGGACTTGGCATCATATTAAATCTGCAATGAAATAAGCCAAGCTAAATTAAAAGATGCCGGGGGAAAGAAAAACAAGCTCTGGATGACAGATGAAATTCTGCAGCTGATGGATCAGCGAAGAGCACTTAAGAATCAAGATCCCACAAATTACAAAATATTGCAGAAAATAAGATTTTCAAAAGAACAACAATTTTCTCAGGAATGTGAGGAAATAAAATTTCTGAATTCAAAACATGACTCATTCAACATGTACAAGAAAGTGAGGCAGGCAACAAGTAACTTATATACAAAAATAAGACAAGTGGAGTCCTCTTTAACAAAGATGGTCATGTCCTATCTAGCACAGGAAGAGAAATTTGAAGGAACGGAAGGAATATATTCAGAATCTCTTGCTGGACTGCAGAAATGCTGATCATGGTGCATGGGAAGGCGATGGTGTGGATATCACACATGCAGAAGTAGAATATGCCATAAGAACAACGAAGACTGAAAAGACTCCAGGGCCCAATGAGATTTACACTGAGATACTGAAACTACTTGTGAAAGAAAAATCCGTTTCATTATTGGTCGACTTGTTCCAACAGTATCTACCAGAGTGGTATCATTCCCATGACTGGCTCAAATCAACTTTTGTAACTTTACCTAAGAAAGCTAATGAAAAATCCTGCAATGAATATAAAACCAATAGTTGGATTAGTCATGTTCTGAAAATCTTCCTTAAAATATTGCATTCAAGAATTTACCAAAAGTGTGAGGAAAATATCGGAATCTCACAATTTGGCTTCAGAAAAGGCTTCGGTACTAGGGAAGCGTTATTTAGTCTGCAGGTGTTAATCCATAGGTGTTGGGATGTCAATGTTGATGTTTTTGCCTGCTTCATTGACTATGAGAAAGCTTTCGATTATGTCCAGCATAACAGGCTCATTAACATACTTCAAGAATTTGGGCTCGACGGACGGGACATCCGTATTATTGGTAATCTCTACTGGAACCAGAATGCTGGTGTAAGAGTAGATGGTCAGGTCTCAGAAGAAGTTAGTGTCAATTATGAAAGAAGCTAGACAAGGTTATATTCTTTCCCCAATGCTCTTCAACCTCCATTGGGAAAGGATTTTTCGCGATGCTCTTTACGGAAAGACTCCAGAAGTGATAGTTAATGGAGTTACAATAAATAATATCAGGTATGCAGATGACACTGTCATACTTGCAACCAGTCTTAAAGATTTACAAGAACTGCTCGATGCTATAAATGAGGCCATTAACACCATAGGCCTAAGGCTGAATGTGAAGAAGACCAAGTGGATGGTTATACGTAGGAAAGAAGATGGCATTCATCAGGGGGTCTCAAAGTTGGAAATGACTGGATTGACAAGATGACATGATTTAAATATCTACGATGCCACATTAATGATAATTGGGACCTTGGCAGAGAGATCCAATGCAGAATTGAGCAAGCTAGAACTTCTTTTCAAAAAGTCAGAAAAGTTTTAATAAGCCCAGACCTGTCCATTGCACTACTCTACGGCGTCGAAGCATGGATATTAACCTTTTAAGTGCTGATTTTCCATTTGACTGTATGGTCCCTCAGAACTGTGCTGAGATTCTTCGTTAATATGTAAAAAATAATGTAGAAGTCACAATTTTTTTACCTATCAGGGGTGTTAACTTAATAGCTTAAAATGTGTATAAATATTTCTTTACATACATAAATGCAAATGGAAAATCCTACGTTTATGTTCTATATTATTGTGAGAGGTATGAAAATTTAACCTATTGTGCTTGCATGTACATCATCTTTATACAAAGTAAAGGGTCCAAAATAAAAATATTCCACTTTCAAAATCACTCACTGATACATTAAAATCATAGTCTTCATCATCATCACTTTCCACTGTGGTTAATAATTGAAGGATTCTTTGATCCTAAATAACATCGCGACAAGAATAACTATACTCTATGAGCTACCAGAATGTGATTGACAGTTCTCGCCTCGCCATGTGGTCTGAGAACGAAGTTGCCAAACTGTACAAGCCAGAGATACAGCTGACAATGCACTGAAGCACGTGGGCTGTAATATTGCAATGCAGAGTATGACATCAATTATGCGAACATGGGTCAAGAGGCAGAAGGGGGGGGGGATATGACTGACGTGGAATTTCCGGCTAAATGTCAAGCCTATTCAGGCAGCTCACAGAGTAGCTTCTTGTTGTTCCGCCATGTTTGTTTATATCACGGATGAATCACAGCTGTAGAGGACAGACATCTACAAAAAGCTCCGTTAGTCACTTCGTGAAGCTATAAGCCGTGCTCAATTAGTTCCACATAATGCCCAACAGATGGCAGAACATCCCAGACATCGATTTGGGAAACTGAAGAAAATAGAAGTTCTTGTGCACCGTCTAAAGCTAAGCAAGCTTATAGTTTAACGTGACAGTTAATCGCGAGATCATGAGCCACGGGGCCTCCTTTTTACGTGGAATCCGAACCACAGGACATGGCATTTCACTTCGAAAATCTCACATGCATTGACCGGGAATCGAACCCGGACTGCCTTGGTGAGAGGCATACAGCTAGACCGCTGAGCCACCACACCCCTTTGTGCACCGTCTATAGACGGGCGTAACACTGGTGGACCGGCCGCATCAGCCCGTCTATAGGCGGGTTAACTGAAACCATGTGCAAGAAGCTACAAGCATTTGAAATGTGGACGTACCGAAGGATGCTGAAGGTAACTTACCTTGGACAGCCAAAATTACCTATGTAGAGGTTTTGCAGCGTACGAACAAAAAACCTGAAATTCTCAATATCATCAAGAGAAGAAAGCTAGAATACTTTGGTCATCATCATCATCATTTCCCCTTATCCAGCTCCTGCCGGGTCGGGGTATTTATGCAACTTCTCCACTTTCCTCTTTCCTTCCACCATTCTTCTTCCACGATCTTGTCCCAGTCCAGATTTCTTTTTCTTACGCTGTTCTTAACTGAATCAATCCACCTTGTTCTAGGTCTTCCTCTTGCTCTCTTACCCTTGCACTTTGCCTCCAGCATCTGTCTTGGTATTCTATTTTCCTCCATCCTCTTTACATGTCCAAACCACCTTAGTTTATTCTTCTCAATTCTCTCATTTAGTTTTCCCATCCCAACTTCCTTCCTAACATCTTCATTCCTCATTCTGTCTTTCCTTGTCTTTCCTGTCAAACTTCTTAGGAATTTCATTTCACTGGCTTGGATTCTACTCTCTTGCCTGCTTGTCAGGGTCCAAGTCTCAGCTGCATAAGTTAATATGGGAACATAGTACACTTTATACATTACCTCCTTGCTTTTCCTTGGTACTTCTTTATCCCAAACAAGTTTTCTTACACTTTGATAGAATGCATTGCTCTGCTGTACCCTCCTGCCAATCTCCATGTCCAACCTACCAGTTTGCATCAATTCACTTCCTAGGTATTTGAACGTGTCCACATTTTCCAAACTCTGACTTCCAATTTTCACAGTGCCCTTTCCTTGTCTTTCCCCTCTTGTCATCACCATGGTCTTGCTTTTCTCTATACTGATTTTCAGGCCGTACTTCTGAATATTTTCGTTCAGTGCATCTAGTTGTTTTTGCACTTCTTCGGTGTTCCTTCCCCAGACCACAATATCATCTGCAAATAACAGTAACTTCATTTCTTTATGTCCATATGCTTCCTTTGTTTCCTTTACAATTTCATCCATCACCATTATGAACAAGAGGGGTGACAGCACACTCCCCTGTCTTAGTCCAGTCTTGTTCCTAAACCAATCTGTCTTTACAACTGGGGTCAATACCCTGCTAACACAGTTGTTGTACATTGCTTGCACCATTTCCAACATTTCTCTTCCCAGTCTCTTCTTAACCATGGTTTCCCATACCTTCTCTCTGGGGACACTATCATATGCCTTTTCTAGATCTATGAAAGTCATGATCAAATCCTCTCCATATTCCCAGTTTTTTTCCATCACCTGCCTCAAGCTAAAGATTGGGTCCACTGTGGATCTTCCACTCCTGAAGCCATACTGTTCCTCTTGCAACTCTCCTTCCACCTTTCTTCTCATTCTTCTTTCTAATATCCTTTCCAGTATTTTTACTATCTGTGATATGAGGGTGAAATCTCTATAGTTATCACACACCTTCTTGTCCCCCTTCTTAAACACTGGTATTATTAGCCCTTTCTCCCAGTCTTCTGGTACACATTTCCGTTTCCACACACACTTTAGCAGTCGATACAACCATTGCATACCTACAGGTCCAGCAGCCTTTATCATTTCTACACTGATTTCATCCACCCCTGTTGCTTTTCCCATCTTCATTTTCTGTACTGCTAATTCCACCTCCAGCATTGTTATATCATCTTCTGTTATAGATTCATCAGGTTGTGTCACTTCCATCTCACCAGTACAATTGCTCACATTCAATAGCTTATCGAAATACTCCTTCCATCGTCCCTTTATCTCTTCTGGGTGTGTTAACAACTCTCCATCTTCCTTTTTCACTAGCTTTGTAGTAACTCTTTCTTTCCTCTTACTTCTTAGAAGTCCATACAGCATCCTTTTACTGCCACTTACATCCGTTTCCATTCTTCGTGTAAATTCTTCCCAGCTTTTCTTCTTTTCTTCTCCTACCACTTTTTACACCTCCGTTTGCTGTCGTGATACTTCCTTTTGCTTTCTTCTGTTTGATCTCGGTTCCATTCTTTCCATGCAGACTTCTTTTCTTTCACTGCTTTCCTCACTTCCTCATTCCACCACGGTGTCTCCTTCTCTTACACTCTTGTTGACGTCCTACCACAAGCACTCTCTGCTGCACCAACAAATGCCTTTTTAAAGTGGGACCATTCCTCTTCTATGTTTTCCACTTCAGTAACTGGGATTTGTTGCTTCAATCTCTCCTGAAAATCTTCCTGTACAGTTTTGTCTTTCAATTTCCATACTTTTATTTTACTTTCTCTGATCTCTTTTAGGCTTTCCAATTTTTCCCATCTAAATTTTGCCACCACAGCTCTATGGTCCCCATCAAATGCTTCTCCTGGTAAAGCTGTCACATCTATCAACTTTCTGCGATTAGTCCTTTCCACCAGAAAGTAGTCAATTACTGATTTTGTTCTTCTATCGCCCCAACCATATCTCGTAATTTTCCTGCTGTTTTTCTTCCGAAACCATGAATTACCCACTATCAGTCCATTCCTTTCACAAAAGTTTACAAGTTCCTCTCCTTCCCGGTTCTTTTTCCCATATCCATATGGTCCAAAGACTTCTTCCTTTCCTTGTCTCTCGTTTCCGACTTTGGTCATATGATGCGAAACAGTAAATACCAACTCCTTCAATTAATACTCCAAGGGAAAATTAATGGAAGACGTGGTCCGGGGCAATGAAAGATATCGTGGCTCGACATCTTATGCCAATGGTTTGGGGTGACAAGACTCGAACTGTTCGGAAGAGCTATGGACAAAAAACAGATCATGCCACTGATTGCCAACGTCCTGAGAGGACACAGCACTTGAAGAAGTAAGGTAACTGTACAGGTTTTCGTCACTGATCCAGTCGTCGTCACTCTCGTATATAAGTACAAAAATAAGCTTGTCAACGGGTCTTTCTCAATGCACGAAGTCTTACGAGATCCGTCGTACTTTCCTTGCCGATATGGAGCAACTTTGCGAAATCATGGGTGCGATGTAATAGGTGATTCCCAGTGTCAAACATCTCCTGTGAGCTGAGCTGTCTTGACGCGCCATTTTCTTCTCGCATGTGCTAAGCACGCACGCGAGTTAATTATGTGCATGCGTGTTACATTCCGACATTTTAAAACGTTACAAGTGCGTGATATAGTTGGTAATTGTTTCTGTAACATATGTGATTCGTTATTTCTTGCTCACATGCCTAGCTTTGTTAGAAATGCCGGTGACGAACACTGGATTAAAAAAAACGCACTTTACCAATGCTCGTCATTTGTGACGAAAACTGGCACATTGTCATTTCTCCTTGTAAGACCTAACTAACAGCAGCAATATACTTATAATGTAGCTCTAACGAACAAATTGGAGATGGTGCAAAGGAAAGCTGCAAGATTCGTACTTGGCAAATTCTCCCAAACTGATAGTGTCTCTGACATGTTCAAGTCATTGGGTTGGGAATCCCTACACAGCAGAAGACATAAAAGAAGACTCCAGGAGATGTACAAAGCATACACAGGGGAGCCGGCCTGGAATGAGTTGCGAAACAGAATGCATGATCCAGATTATATGGGTAGGAGAGATCACGAATACAAAATTAGGCCCATCATTCAAAAAACAAACTTAGCTAAGTATTCTTTTATAAACAGGGGTATTCAAACATGGAATGAGTTACCTGAAGAAGTCTTACAACCTTTTCCTAACAGTTTAAAAGCTTTCAAGAAGAAATTAAATGTCGCATTCAGGGAATCCAGGGACATTATGGAGAGAAATTGAGTTATAAGCAGCATATAAATAACTTGTTACCACCAGGTTTTACCTAACTGTAACAGTACCTATTAATAAATAAATAAATAAATAAATAAAGCACCCTGTATTAATTAAATTATCATTTGATCATCGTGTCCAGTAGTCGTCATAGCTGACGAACTTTAGAGCACATTCGTGACGAACACTAGTGCACGATAATGTTAATGTTTGTGTTAACGTTTCGCAACCAATAAACATTTAAAGTGTACTGTTATTATTACGTAGGTCTCTCTTCTTGACGGCCGCACCTCAGTAGGCCTAGGGTTTTTTGGCTAGGCGTGCTACAGAAGATTTTTTAATTTTTTATTGAGATGAAAAATATTATATTATTCAAAGACTAAATCTTTGCTTTCAGGCAATATGTTAGTTAGTTATTGTTGTTTTAAGGGGCAGAACTACGAGGTCATCAGCCCCAGGCAATATGTCGAAATGCACAGTTCTGAATTATGATATTGAGCGAATGGAAGCTGCTATTAAGGCCGTTGTGGAGGACGGCATGAGTATTAAAAAGGCCGCGGATAGGAATGGTGTTCCGAGAATCACCCTCTCGGACAAAATTAAAGGAAAATCTCCTAGAGAGAGGAAAATGGGGCTAAGTTCCATTTTAACAAAGGAAGATGAGGCAATGCTAGTTCACTGGGTAATCTCACTACGAAAAGCGGGGTCCCGGTAACAAAGGACGATTTGCAAAATAGCATCCAGTGCCTCACACAAGAATTGAAGAGGGACTTTCCTTTCAAAGATGGTGGCCAGGAAGAAAATGGCGTGAATCTTTCCTAAGAAATCCAGGTCCATCTTTTACGAACCCCTCAAAATTTGACAGTAAGCCATGCTGCAATTACAGAACATCAAAATAAAACCTGGGTTTCAGAAGTCTACAGCTATTTAGTGAAAAATGACTTCCAGTCTATTTTGTCAGACCCTCGGCGACTGTTCAACGCTGACGAGACGGTTTTCTTTCTCAATCCGAAAGGTAACAAAGTGCTGGCGAACAGGGGTGACAAGACAATATATCAGCAAGTGAATTCGGATGAGAAAGAATGCTTGACGGTACTTGTAACAGGCAATGCCCACGGCGATATTTCTCCTTCCGCTGCCGCAAGACATCATTGCCATAATGCCAGCACACTGGGGCATTGGCAAATCGCCAAACGGGTGGATGACGGGGGAAGTGTTTTACGAATTTCTCAGTAACATATTTCATCCTGGGTTGGTTGAGAAGGAGATTCCTCTCCCTGGCATTCTATTCATAGACGGGCACTTCTCACACTTGACCATACATACTAGTAAATTTTGTGAGGATCATGGAATTGTTTTGGTCGCTTTACTACCTAATGCCACACACGTACTTCAACCCATGGATGTAGGGGTTTTTAAACCACTAAAGACTGCCTGGAAGAAAAATGTACATGAGTGGCGAAATCAGAGGGTTGCTAATAGCGAAGATACTGCACTGAAGAAGAAGGATTTTTCAAAACTTTTGTCAACAATTAGTGTTACGCCTCGGCTAATGGTCATTTTCTGGGCTGTTATGCCGTGGTCTCACTTGTTTAGAGCAGAATTACGATATTTTCATGCTCGTATGTCTTCCCGCTTCCCAATGCCGTTTTTTTTTTTTTTCATTTTTTTAATACATAAAAACATAATTACTGGTACTGTTTTATTCGTAAATGTTAATAATAATGTTATTGGTTTTACGTCCCTTTTAACTACACTGGCTTTTTGAGACGCCGGGGTGCCGGAATTTTGCCCCGAAGGGGATCTTTAACGTGCCAGTAAATGTACTGGCACGGCTCCCTCGCATTTGCGCACCCTCAAATACCAGCTGACTGCGCCAGGTTTCGAACCTGCAACCTTGGGCTCAGTAAGCGAGAACGTTACCCCTGAGCCACGCAGCCAGACTCGTAAATGTTAGCCTCCAAGTCGATAAATCGGTGTCTTACGCAACAATTGACAGAAATGTATTATAAACAGCAGAAAAGGAAAATTAACAACGTGACGGCAATTGGTGCAAACGGGTGACTAATATAGGAAAAATCCAGATACATCGTGCCGAACACTGGCGCAAAAACACACTTTTTTTTAAAATACGTAATTTTTCCTAATGCGAATATCTTCGCTATTTGGACTTTCCTAGTGTTTGAGTAGAGATTGAGGTTAGGTACAGTGCTTTTGTTGATAAAATTTACTGAAATGTGTAAGGTGTATATAATTTCTTGACTAAATCTGTCTTAACATGACGACCATTGGTGCATTTACCTTACCGTAGAAGATGGAGAAGAAGAAAAGTGGTAATTGACAGTAATTTCAATTTTAAATACTCCGAGGAAGGTATGTGAATCATGTATTTTCAAGAATGTGCCAGGTCTGTAAAAGCTAGGAGTAGGCCCTAGGTGTTCTATAGAATTAATGAAGACTTAGACACACAAATTAGTTTCAAACTGTCCAGAAGTTCAGTGCTAGAATATTAGATAGGACTATTAGCATGTAGCCTCATTAACCCGCGATCGGTCGCGTTGTCCGTCGTTAAGCTATCGGTCACGCGTTAGATTTTATCTAACACGACATCTGTGTAGAGAAATGATTAAATAGAGTGTATTTTTGAGGTTAGATTTGTTTCTTCGTAGTTCAAATGCATTAAAGTAGATTTATTATTATGTAACTTACACTTTTACATAGGCATTTTTAGAAGTAATCGCTAGAACATAGAAAGTTAAAAATATATTATAGTATATTCAAAAGATGTACATACCAAATAAAATATATATCCAAATTTGTGTACAAAAGTGTTCTTTCAAATTCGCTTCTTCACCACTGATATGATTCGTAGCTCATAAATAAGTTAGCACAATGAATAACAGTATAGAAAATTTGCACGCACTGTACAAACAAATACAAATGTTCAACCTCCTCCAGCTTACATGTCACTAAAAATATCATATGCATAGAAACAATCCAATAACATACAAGACAATTACAAAATTTGACACAAGTATACAACAGTTTGAGATCACGCTAGCCTACCCATCACTGTCTTCCTGGCCACGAAAACATTCACTGCTAACCAGCTTTGATCCTGAGTGTTCCTTGCAAATTGGATGTGGACAAGAATCACAAAGGCTGTTCGTGAACCTGTTTTTTCTTGTAGGACAGTAAGCACACCTTGGTTCACCTGGTGTAGGTGTTTCTGCCTTGTTTGTGCGTGGCAGGTCTTCTCCAGTGATTTGTTTGATTTTCTGTCTCAAAGTTATTGATAAATTTGTGAGCGAAGCACGTTTCATCAACTGAGGTCTTGGCCAGTTCCTTTGAAAAATGCCTCCGTGAAATCATATTGCCGGTGTTGTCTTTATATATAATCTGCGCATTTATTGCCCCAACATTGAGTAGTCCCTGAAAGAGAGTCATCGGCCATCTGTTACTGATCCTCGCAACAGAATACTCAGATTTTAATCTGTCCACGACATCCAATCCACCTTTCGTTAGATTATAAAACGTAATCATTTCAGGTTTCTCGGCTTCCCCAGTCAAAGCATCAATGGCATCATCGTTGTGCTTGGTTGAGATGAGCAAAACGTTTTTATTTTTCTTAGAAACGTATGAAACTAGCAAGCAATGGTTTGGAATTTTCCCATATCCAAAGAGGGTGCTTGGTGCTTTTCTTCCTCTGATGTTGAGAAATTCATGTGATAGCTGGGGTTTGTTTTTACGTACTGTCGTTGTAGGATGATTTACATATAAATCATTAGCAAGTGGTACCGAAGTGAAATAATTGTCCACTGTTTTATTTCTACTAGTTTTGTCAATCGGTTGCATTAGTCTTTACACAACATTGCTTGCATCGTTCGATAATTTATAGGAACCCTCTGCCTGCTTTCCTGGGTAGATCTCCATGTTAAGTACATAGAACGTTCCGGCATCTACCAATGCATTGATTCTGATGCCATATCTTGCCAGTTTGTTGGCCATGTGTTGCCTGAATTTACAGTGGCCCCTAAATGGCACCAGCATCTCGTCAATGGTCCCATATTCTCCAATTGTATAGCTTATCAATGCATCGTTTTACGAATCCATCAAATATGTGCCGAATAGGGGAAAGATTGTCTTCCTTCTTTCTGTCTGCTCTTGAATTCTTCTCATCGAAGCGTATTGCCCGCACCTGAATGTAGAATCTTCTATCGGAACAGCGGAAATAAATTCTGGTGCTGTTCCGTCTGTACCCCACATTTCAATAGTGTTCAAGTGTTGAGCCTTTTTACTAGCATGTACAGCACTCCAAAAACGCTGCCATTTCTTCATCATTAGTGAGCACACAGTCTCTAAACCCACGACTATATGAATAAGCCATTATCTGTATTTTTTCATTTGTAAAGTGCACAATTTCACTTAGTGTTGCATCAGGAAATATATTTTCCAGCAATCGATCAAGTTCGTACAATTCTTCGCTTGCCGTTTAACACCATGAACTAAGTTATTATATTTTGCTGGTGTGTTTTAGTAGAAATTGGCTTATGGACCTCCCACTTAGTAATTTTGTGTTTACCTACGTAAACCCAAGCCAGTCTACGTCCGAGGAAATCACTGATACGCACATCACTCTCATCTCCACTTTCATTTGAATGTTCTGTATCAGAATTGTGTTCACTGTGTTCAGAAGGTGCGTCACTTTCACTTCTGTCGTCTAGAAAAGAACTAGGAGTACCATACTCACCTTCTCCTTCCATCCACCGCATAATTAGATCCTCATCTGGGTTCGAAGCCATGTTATACGCCTTACTTCTACATGTATGTCACTAACTATAAGCGGAAGAAACATTCAACGTCATCGGTCGCGACGTTAGAAACTACCTAACACAACACTAACGTGACCAGTCCCGCAGCTAGAATCCAACTAACACACATGTCTCGGCCAATTCAAAACACCGTCACCAATCACGCGCGACGCCCACACCCTTGAAAGTAACAGAGTGGTGTTACTCAGGTAGTGGGGGAAGCATTTCCGAGAGTTCTGCGCCATCCACCACGCGAAAACAAAATGGTGACGAAGAAACTGCCAATGTTAGATTTTTTCTAACAGCGCGACCGATCCTGGGTTAAGAAAAAGTTACCTAATCAAGTTAGACTGTGATATTTTTGACCGTTCCAAATTTTGTGATGGTGTTAACTCTTGGTCCCAACCACCCAAAGTGGTTAAGACCAGATCACTCCTCACACAGGGGGGGCGTGGTGGCTCAGCGGTCTAGCTGTATGCCTCTCACCAAGGCGGTCCGGGTTCGATTCCCGGTCAATGCATGTGAGATTTTCGAAGTGAAATGCCATGTCCTGTGGTTCGGATTCCACGTAAAAAGGAGGTCCCGTGGCTCATGATCTCAAGATTAACGGTCACGTTAAACTACAAGCTTCCTTCCTTTCTTTTACTCCTCACAAAGGAGAGGAAGGACAAGTTATTGACTGGACTGAGGAGATATTGGAAAACAAAGAAAGCGTCGCAGACGCACTAGTCATAAGCGCTCCTTAGTGGGTTCAAAACCCTAATAATAGAAAGCTACAAGATCTAAGGAATCGATGGACTTCATAAAGGCCTGCCAAATTTTCCAGTTGATGTCAATAGCTTGACACAGTAACTTCCTAGCGCAAGCGCATTGTCAAATCTACGAACTTAAAACTAAATCGTGCCATTTCCCCTGCAAACATTTTTCCAAATGTTCTTTTATCAGTCTCTCAGAAGGCATGATAATGTACTGTACAATATATAGCAACTGCCTTATGTCTATAAATTCATACTGGATTAAAATATGCCATCCAAAAGAGTATTCTTCATCAATCCGATTCTTGATCTTTCGTCGTTGTTGTGTGTTCAGGCTGGCTACGTGGCTCAGCGCTAACGTTCTCGCTTGCTGTGCCCAAGGTTGCAGGATCGAATCCTGGCGCAGCCAGTTGGCATTTGAGGGTGCGCAAATGCGAGGGAGCCGTGTCAGTAGATTTACTGGCACGTTAAAGATCCCCTCCGGGGCAAAATTCCGGCACCCCAGCATCTCTAAAATATGTTTGCCGAGTCGAGACAGTACAAGTAAACAGAGCGGTGCGCGTGATTGCAGGACTGCCGCAAGGGGTGCGTAGAGTTGTGCCTGTTGAACGTACGCTTACTTGTGAAGCGGGCGAGTGCGATTTCTATTTTTATTCAGATTTATTATATTATTATTTAATGTTAGTTTTTGCATTTAATTAATTAATTAGTTCGTAACTGCTTACGATAGGCAACAATTATTTTTGGTCGTGTGTACGCTGATTTTAAACAGTTGATGTTCCGTCGTAGACTCAGCAGGGGACAATGCGAGTGTTATTACTCCTCCAAAGAAGCAGCTTTAGCGAAAAGCACTGAGTAGATCTGAAAAGCATATGGTGCTGAACACGTACAAGGTCGAGTTAGAAATGCATCCCACTGCACTAATTTCTGCCGTAGTAAGGAAAGCAAGTCATTCCAAGGGTGTTAGTGAATTTTCTGTGTGACGAATAGTTCGAGAATATAAAGTTAAAGTTTACAGTCGCCCAAGAAAGAGAAACCAAGGGCAAAGATTGTGGAGAGTTGATGAGCTTGATAAAAATGCTATAAGTAGAAAGGCTCACCAGTTCTTTTTTCGCAATGAGCTGCCTACGATCGATAAAGTACTTATCGCTGTGAATGAAGACACAAATTTGCCGGATTTTTGACGAATGACATTTTATAACAGGGGTGTCAAACTCAATTTTGCAGAGGGCCATATATTAAATTTAGAATGTGTAGGCGGGCCAGATTCAAATAAAAAAAAAAATACTGAATTATTATAACATTTTATTTACTTAATTATATAGTATATAATATACGGTTGTTAAAAATCATATCAAAGTTATAAAAGAGGGTAATTATTTTGAGCTCGAGGATCCAGATACCTGACTTCTCTTGTTTTTGACAAGCTCATTGATGTCAGGTATTATATTCGTTGTAATTATTTTAAGAATTGATTGGAGATGTTCATTCGTTAAGTCTTGTGCGATGTTTGTTCTTATTTATTTTCATGATGGAAACCATCTGCTCACATAAATAGGTGCTACCAAACATGCACAGAATGCGTGCTGCATGCTTTTTAAATTGCGGGTAGTTATCCAAACTCTTGAAATATTGTGTATAAAATGTAAGAGCGTTAACCTCTTTAAATTTTTCTTTCAAAATAACTTACTGTCTGATTGAAGATCTATCAACTCCATTTGCAAATGAACTGGTGCCTGTGAAGCTTCAAAATTGAATGGATTGTTGAAAATTGGGAATTCCATTTCATTCATTTTGTGGAAGTCTTCAAAACGATTGTTGAATTCCGCGATCAGATTTTGCAGAAGTTGAGAATATTGATAAAATTTATTTTGGTTCACCGTGCCAAATGATTTTAAATGAGGGAAATGATCCAAAGTTTGATTTTTTACCTGATTTTCCCACAGCCTCAACTTTGTTTCAAAGGCTTAAATACATGATCATACATTTGAGTGACAATCAGATTTTTACCCTGTAACTTTACATTCAGATCAGTCAAGTGTTTATTTATTTATTAAGGATAAGTGCGCACAATGTGCATTACATTAATTATTTACAAAATTCTGTAAGCGATGACAACCTTTTACTACACACGAGAGCGTGGTAAGTATTGCATGACTTTTGACACAATTTACAAATGCACTTTGGTCTGGGCACATGGAACACCTCAGTCTCACAAATCCTGTGGTGAAAACCGTGCACCGCGAATTGGGTCACTGTGTGTCTCAAATCATAGGCAGTGCCCTTCCATTCTGTTGACGTCATGGCCGTAGTGGAGTAGAAATCAATTGGGATCTCCTTCTTTTTTGCAAGTAGTTCTTGTAGCAAATCGTTGTATTGTCTTGTGGATGGTAGTTGGTGAACCGGTCGGAGTTCTTCTATAAAGAAAGGTTCCCTCGCTAGTTCATACGCCAGTCTCGATGGGATGAATCAAGTGTTTATTCACATCTACTAAAAAGGCACAATCAACCCACCAGTCAGTCATAATCAATTGGGTTGCCTTTTTCTAACATGAAAGCTTGAATAGGGTCACGTAATGCAAAAAATCTTTCTAAAACTACTCCTCGACTGAGCCAACGAACTTCGGTGAAATAAGGGACATCAGAAAACTTTTCGTCCAAATCTTGTAAAAACTGCCTGAACTGTCGGCGATTTAGTCCTCTGCTCCTTATAAAATTTACTATTTTAATTATAGGTTGCATGACATGGTCCATTTTTAAATGATTGGATGCCAAGGATTCCTGATGAATTATACAGTGAAATCCCACAAAATTCCCTGATGTTTTCTGTTTTAACTTAGTTACAACGCCCGAATGTTTGCCAGCCATGGCAGGAGCGCCATCCGTAGTTGTGCTGCTAAGTATATTCCAGTCGAGTTCATATTCTGCTATCAAATGCTCAATTGCAGAATAAATATCATTTGCTCTTGTAGTACCTGTCAATGGGACGCACTTTAATAGTTCTTCAGTTATTTCAAAGTTACTGTTAATACCTCGTATAAAAACAGCAAGTTGAGCTGTATCCTCAATATCAGTGCTCTCGTCAACAGCCAGTGAAAAGTTTGTAAAATGAAAATCCACAGCCTGCTTCCAGTCTCCGACCAGGTAAGGAATGGAATGAATGAAGCCCCCATCTAGCGGCGAGGATATGAAGTGTGCCGGCTGCCGAAGCCTGTCGCACTCCTCTGGGGCAATGATTAAATGAATGACAGATGAAATGAAATGATAGTGGAGAGTGTTGCTGGAATGAAATTCTTCTTCTTCATTTCCCGTTTCCAGCTTCCTGGGTCGGGTTGTGAATCAAGGACCTCCAACGTTGCCTGTCTCTCCACCACTCCTCTCCCCCTTTAAGTACATCTTCAGGTTTTCCTCCCTTCTTCTCCACGCACTCCCACACTGTATCTGCCCATCTCTTTCGGGGCCTTCCGCGCGGTCTCTTCCCCGAAACCTTTTCCAGAAAAGCTTTCTTTGGCACTCTCTCCTCTCCCATTCTCATCATATGTCCATACCACTTTAACTTGGTTGTTTCTATCCTGTCCTGCAGCTTCAAGATTCCTGTCCTCCTTCTGATCTCCTCGTTTCTGATTTTATCTCTTCTGGTCTTCCCTTCTATACCTCTTAGGAATTTCATCTCCGCTGCTTGTATTCTACTCTCCTCTCTTTTTGTAGTGGTCCATGCTCCAGCTGCATATGTTAGTACGGGTGACATTGAAATTGTGACAGGGAAAACCGGAGTACCCGGAGAAAAACCTGTCTGCCTCCGTTTTGTCCAGCACAGATCTCACATGGAGTAACCGGGATTTGAACCACGGACTCAGCGGTGAGAGGCCGGCGTGCTGCCGCCTAAGCCACGGAGGCTCAGTGAAAAGTTTGTAAATTCCTTAATTTTCTCCTTCAGTTGAAGAACCAAATTTTGAGATAAATCATTTATTCTTGAAACAACAGTGTTTCTTGACAGCGAAATATTTTTAATTATTGACTTTTGAAATGGAAATGAAACATCGGCCACTTTCAACATGCAGTCTTTAATAAACTCACCATCAGTGAAAGGTTTTGATCTCTTCACGATTTCTAATGCAATAATAAAACTTGATTTCAGGGCATCTTCGCTCTCAGTATTAGCTTTAGTAAACATCGATTGTTGACCTTGAAGTTTAGATTTTAAGGATGACAATGTGTCCATTCTTATTTTTTCAGTGTAACAATCGAATTTTGATATATGATTCGTATCATAGTCTCTCTTCAAGTTAAACTCCCTACAAACAGCAACTGTTTGATTGCAAATCAAACACAGTGGTTTACCTTTCCATTCTATGAAAAAATATGCAATTTCTCATTTAGACTGAAAAACTCTGCACTCAATATCAACTTTACGTTTTTGTGACATTATGCCAAAATCGTAACAATTATGGAACTCGACACAACAATTATGGATAACGCATGCGCACGACACAAACAAATGCACAATGCCTTCACAATCACTGGACTTCACAATCACTATGTCGCAGTACAACTAAATTAACTAAAATCTTTCTCTGACCGTATCGCTTCGATTACTCGACTCAACTGACTAAAGTCGTGCCGACGCATTCCTTTTATATCAATAAGGAAGGTTCTAGTCTAGACTCGAAGCGAGTGGAAGATTCTAGCCTTCGTGGTATTTCCGCTTGTTGCTAAGAGATGGCGTTACTGTCTACCTCTCTCGCTTGTCTAGGCACGCGCTGCCCTTGAAATTACTTATAAATGTTGTAGTGTGCGCATTTTAAAACTTCCGTAGAGGAATCGAGTGAAGTCATGATTCTTCTGTCTGTCACACATTGCGATAGCGGGCCGTATCTTTGACATCCCTGTTTTATAATTTATTGCAGGAACTAAACTTCAAACATGATCGACGAGACAGTATGCTCTTAGAAAAGGACGAAACAGTTGTACGGAGGTATTTGCAAACAATACGACGGATGAGATAAGAAGGTAGAAAAGTCTATTTTTAGATGAAACTTGGCTAAATATAGAGTCACAGTGCAGCGCTGGTCTTTACTAGGGCTACGGCATGACAACTATCTTGGATCACCTTGGCTACCCCTGTTCGGTAGAGCCTATGACGTGAACAGGGCGTGTTTCCCTGCCCGGGCAGCACTACCATTATAGAAACGCTATTCTGGTCCTAAGCCAGTGAGTTGTCAATTCATTTTGGGGCTTTGCAACATCGTGATCCTGTGTACTCGAGTGTGTGAGGAATTTGCCTGATAACCTGTTTTATTGTGGTATCTCTATTAGTGTGTGCATTTTGTAATTCACACAAGGACTGGGAAGGTGGTGACAAGTGACCTTACATTAGGAACCATCCTAGCATTTGCCTTGAGTAGAAATGAGAAACCTTCTAGGATGAAAAAATGGTATTTGGCTGGATCCGTAAGTAATTACTACATGCTAAGCCTACAGATAGGGTACAGTATGTAATTATTGCAGTAAATAACTATCTGTCTTTATTCCCATAAAAGTATTCATATATTTCCAGCAGTCATGTAGTAAATTAGTTCCTTTTTGGCTAGCAACGGTCACTATACTCTGATTTACAAAAGATGAACAGTGAAAGCTGTCATCGGTCACTATACTCTGATTTACAAAAGATGAACGGTGAAAGCTGTCATCAGTTTGAAAGGTGAGGCGAGGAGTGGTGACGAGAGGGGTAACGGTCTCCATGCAACAGCGAGCAGTGTTGCAATGCAAGCACAGACAGCAGTGAGCACATGGTTTGACTCAGTGTTCTACTGTGCCTTCACTCGCCACGGTCGTTAGACCGCAAGCGGGGGGGGGGGGACTTCCCCAGTATTTGTGTCTTCCTGCAAGCCTCTTGGAAGTTATGAGTCATGATCTGCCTCAGTGGCAATGCAGCATTTCCCCACATGCTAGCTTTGACAGCTGTCACCGTTCATTATTGGTAAATCAGGGTGTAATGCACCACGTGATACGAGGTTATAATTTGTATAAGGCCTCATAGACTATTGTTAGAATTGACGTAATATACTTACAGGATCATAAATAACTTTTATTATTAGGGAACAGCTGGGACATGTTGCAATCTCCTCGCCAGCCTGGAGTTCTTCCTGAAAAAGCACATATGCTACATGCGGTAAGATGAGAATGATATAAATAAGCAAAGAGAGGTTATATCATCGTAACAGCAATAATCAAGCACCTTAGTCACTTGAAATCTATCGCCACAAGGGCAAGGATAGTAGTAAATTCCTTCCTCTTCATCGTACTCAAAATCCTCTATTTCAATTTCGTCGTGGAACACTGACATATTTTTCGATGGTACGCATGGTCCCGATCAAAGAATATGGGCCCCTATTCTCACAGAACACCAAACATCACAGGTGACCAACCATAATCCTATTGTTTCGTGCGCATTTATACTATTATTATTCTATGGGATGTGGATAAGGTATCGATGTAAATAGATTTGTCAAGAGCTGAGAGAGAGACAAATATCAATGCCACCAACCTTAGCCTCCATGAACAAAAAGAGACAGTCAGTCTGAAAGAATGGACCAATACCTCGATTCTGTAACTTTGACTGCGGGGGCGTCTACTATAGGATTTTTAATTATGGATACTCGAGTTTAGGCCTTAATTACAACCAAACCAACAGACCTATTGAAAAACGAGTTATACAAATATTTTCCTTGTTTAATTCTGCGTTAGACTATATAAGCCAATTATTTTAAAGTTTATTAATTATTTATTTATTTGTGGTTGTATGACCGACAGTAGTGGCTACGCTGGCTAAAGCGCAGCATTAGGTCATGGGGCCAAGCTCTCTGCTGACTCGGTAGACGCGTGGGTTCGAGCCCCATCGTCGGCTGTCCTTGAAATGGTTTTCCGTGGTTTCCCATTTTCAACACCAGGCAAATGATGGGACGGTACCTTCTGACAGGCCACGGCCACTTCCCTCCACATCCTTGCCCAGTTTCATTCGCTATCATTCATTTCATCTCTCATTAACGCCTCTCATGAGGTTGGCGTCAGGAAGGGCATCCGGCCGTAAAAACCATCGCCACAAAGACTTCCATGGCATCTCATCCCTGACCCCGTTGGAAAACGGGAATAATAAGGGGTAGACATACATACATTTGTGGTTGTATGAAAAATTGTCCGTGTTTTTGACGTCTTTTCTAGGAACCGCTCACTTAAAACTATATACATGGAAAACTACTTGGCTGAGGGTAATGCAATTTTTATATGTGATAGGCACAAGTATTGGTAGTGCAAATCTCAAGTTTCAATTTTTTTGAACTACCCGATAAAAAGTTCTTATACTTTTTCTGACATAACGTTTTCTCAGCCCAGGATAAACGTACAGCAGGAAACTTGGTCTCATTTGGAAGCTCTCATTCGTCATTATCGGAAACTGCGACCACTGTGAACGTACAGTGTGATGACGAATTTATGAAGAGTAATATTAATGGGAGGTTTTGTGCGTTGTAGCCCGTGCGATTATAAGCGGGCGAGGTGGTGAATTCGAGTGCAGCGTTGCCGGCTACCCACGCCCCGGGCAGTTGTGAATGGAATGCGAGTGACCTAGCTGGCTATGTCCTCATGCTATTTCAATCTTCCTGTTTACTGAATATTGGCCACATCACTTCCAGATGCCTCCGAGACCACCATTGTCTGAGGGCAAACTTGCGCTAGTTCTCAGTGCTATTTGTTTCTTTCGAAATGAGGGGGAAAATTGGGGGACAAGAGGTTTCCTGTGTATCGGAAAGTGGCAGATTGTCTTGTATTATCAGTGTCATCAGTGAAGAGAATAGGAGCCACTTCAAAGGAGAATGATGAAAATATGTCATCCAGGTCAAGAAAGAAGCAGTGTGTGAGGCCCGGGCCAGGTCGTCCAAAAATCCAACTCGATGATTATACTTTGGACACAATAAGAAGAACTATACATGATTTTTACATGAATAAGGTATTTCCCACAATTAAAAACCTCCGCGAGAAACTGTCCGAAAATATGAACGATTTTCCTGATATGTCAATTTCTACGCTTTTGAAAGGCTTGAGATTCCGATTCAAAAAACTGAACAGGAAACCAGTGCTAATGGAATCTGTGACGGTTGCTGCATCCCGACATACATTCCTGAGAATAATGAGAGAACTTCGAGCACAGGGCTACAAGATCTTCTTTACAGACGAGACCTGGTGCGGACAGAACCACACTATGAAATATGGGTGGCAAGAAAAGGTGGTTGATGCTTTGGAAAAGAACTTCGACAATTATGATCAATACAGAGGGTACATTCAGTAAATTTATGGATGGCGTGGAGGTTTCAAGACACCGTCTGGAGCTGGGAAACGCATCATAATTTTACATATAGGAAGTGAAGAAGGATTTCTTGACGGTGCAGAACTTTGTTTTATCGGCAAGAAAGGGAGCGGTGATTACCACAACGAAATGAACTCGACTTATTACGAAGAATGGTTGACGAAAGTGCTGAGTTTATTGCCTCAAAGGTCGGCAGTTATTATAGATCAAGCCCCATATCATACGATGGTCGATCCTGCAACTAAAAACCCGAACCTGTCGTGGCTGAAACCTGACATTATAACCTGGATAACATCAAAGAATATATCGCTACCACTTGGAGTTGTCAATTATAACAAGCTGACTAAATCAGAGCTAATTTTCCTTGCCAGGCCTTATTTTCAAACTCCAGTGAAGAAGCTGGATCAACTGACGAAACGACTTCGACCGGATGTAAAGCATGTTTGGTTACCAGTGGCTCATTGCGAGCTCAATCCAATTGAACTTATTTGGGCTTACGTTAAAGGAAAAATGGCAAAAACATATATGGCTAACATATAACAAAATTGTAAAAGTATGGAAGCAATGAATGTTTTATGCCGAGAAGCCTTGCGTACCGTTACTCCCGAACTCTGGAAACAATGTATTAAACACGCTAAAAGAATTGAAGACCACTACTGGGAGAAAGATGGACTGTCTGAAAATGTCCCTCATTTCGAGGCAGTCATAATTAACACGAATGACAGCAGTTCTGATTCATCGGAACCAGTGGCGGATCCAGAGGTCCACTTCGGAGGGAGCACTCTGGGATTTAGATAGATAGATAGATTTTTATTAATTCCATTTGATCAAATACATGCATTCAATACATTTTTGATATAGGACACGTCAGAATTTACATGCATAAAATAAAAGAACTAACAGGTATATATTACTAAGATTATAACTATTTATAACTTATTATAATAGCAAATCTTAATAGATACAATCTTATTGCACAACTATTTACACCTCACTCTATTATCATAATATGAAAACTTAATTCTATAAATACAACAACATAGAGCTAGGTATTAAAATTAAATTAAAAAAGTAAAATATAGTTATAGATTCCATCACTCCTATACGCTAAAATATTCAACTACCGAGTAAAAACAATGGCACTGCAGATAAGCTTTCAACATTCTATCAAAGGTTTTTATTTTTGGGGCCAGTTTTATATACTGGGGTAGTTTATTGTATAATTTAACTCCAGTGTGAAACGTTCCTTTTTGATATATGCTTGTGTGTGTGTGTGTGTGAAATATGAATGTTTTGATTTTGTCTTGTGTTATGCCTATGAACATCATTGTTTGTTTTAAGAAAAACATCTTTATTCATTAAATTCTTTTTAAAAAACATAATACTTTCAAAGATATATATGCAGGGCAGTGGGAGAATGTTTAAATCATTAAACAGAGGTCTACATGATTCTCTAGAGTTTACATTTGCCATAATTCTAATCGCCCTCTTTTGTATCCTAAACGTGCTTAGTACATCTGGCGACATACCCCAAAATATGATCCCATATCTTAAGTATGAATGGAAATAAGCAAAATAAGTATTTCTTAATGTGTGCATGCTAGTGCAGGTTTTCAAAATACGTAACGCAAAGCACATCGAGTTCAGTTTAGTATTCAGATATTGTATATGTTTATTCCATTTCAAGTCTTGTTGTATCCATAGTCCTAAAAACTTTGTTTCTGATTTATTTTCTATTTGATGACCATTTAATGTTATATTGGGCATCGCAGGATTCCTATTCTGTATAGTATGGAAATTTAGACATACTGTCTTTTTATAGTTTATTATGAGGCGATTATCTTGTGACCATTTGGTTAACTCTCCTGTAACGGAGTCAGCAGACTGCTGTATGACCTGTTTAGTTTCACCTTTTATTACGAGTGTTGTATCGTCCGCAAACAAAATTTCCTTATGTGAATGAACGTTCTGTGTTATATCATTGATATATAGAAGAAAGAGTAGTGGGCCCAAAACCGATCCCTGGGGTACTCCAAATTCAATAATTCCCTCATTGGACAATGTTTCATTAAGTAATTTGGTTCCATCATCCTTGTGTCTCAAGCTTACTATTTGTTTACGCCTTGTTAAGTAAGACTCTATCCATTTATTAGCTAGACCTCTAACACCATATTGATTTAGTTTGATAAGGAGGATTTTATGGTCAACAACATCAAATGCTTTCGATAAATCCAAGAATAGGCCAGTTACATGTTCCTTATTGTCAATTAATTTCAATATACTATTACTACATTCGTAAATTGCTGTCTGTGTAGATTTTTCCGTTCTAAATCCATGTTGTGAGTTTGATAATATTTTATTTTTTTCTATGAAACTTATCAGTCTCTTATACATAATTTTTTCCACAATTTTTGCAATACCAGTTGGTAAGGTAATAGGACGATAGTTATCTAATTCATCTTTTGAGCCGTTTTTGTGCACTGGAATTACTTTTGATAACTTCAAAATATCCGGGTAAGTTCCTGAGAGAATTGAACTGTTTATTAAGTGCGTAAGTGGATTTATTATATTTTCTGCACATTTCTTTAAAATTGCATCAGGGATGCCATCAATGCCAGCACAGAATTTATTTTTTTAGCTCTTTTATAACTATTATTACCTCTTCACTTGTGACATGATTTATAAATAAAGAATCACTGCATATATTTATTTTATTATTAGAATTTAGTGTATTTACCTGTGATTTATTTATTAATTTTTTTGGAATTTCCAGAAAATAGTCATTAAAAGTGTTTGCTATTTCCTCTGGATTATTAATCACTTTATTATTTCTGGTCAGTGTAATGTTCCTTTGTATTTTAGCAGATTTTCCAGTTTCTTTCTTTATCACGGACCACATAGCCCTGTTTTTATTAGATGATTGGGAAATAAAATTATCATTATGCATTTTCTTTGCTAGTCTTATTACCTTATTTAATATGCTAGTGTATTTTTTGTAGGATAAATTGAATTCAGGTGTTGTGTGGTATTGTTTATATAATTTGTGTAGAAATTTCTTTCTCTGACATGAATTTATAATCCCTGTTGTTATCCTATTGCTAGTTTTGTTATTTTGAACAGTTCTTCGTTTAAAGGGGAATGCTATTTAAAAATAGTGTTTTACGGTACTGTTAAATGCATTAAATTTATCATTTACATTTTCTAGTTCATAAATTTCTGACCATGTTTCCTTATTTAATAAGTCATTGAAATATGTAACATTTGATTCAGTGAATGACCTGCACTTTGATTTTACTCCATTATCATTATTATTGATTACTTCGGATACTTCAAAACTCAGTATTTGTCCATGGTGGTCACTAAAACCCGGACAATAGACTTCTATTGAATGGTGATATTTATCTGTATTTATAAAAATTTGATCAGGAGTGGTTTTACTAAATTTTGTTATTCTTGTTGGTGTATTTACTGTAGGTTTCAGTCCATAGGAAATTAGTAACTGTGTTAATAATTCACAATTTCTATCAAGTTTTAAGAAATCCACATTTACATCCCCACAAATTATTATATCGAAATTTACTTTGCTCATGTTATTGAGTAACAATTCTAATCTATATATATAAAGCTCAATGTTTGTCTGTCTGTCTGTCTGTCTGTTATGTATACAAATCCACACCGTTTCACCGATCTGAACCAAAATTTGTATACTTACCCTTCGGATCCCTGCGGGTAACCCTGTCCACTTGAAATTTCCGACAGACCACCCCATTCCCTGCATTTAGGCCCTTTGTCCCAAATCTACACCGTTTCACCGATCTCAACCAAAATTTGTATACTTACCCTATGTAACCCTGTGAATAACACTGTCCACTTAAAATTTCGGACAGACCACCCCATTTCCTGCATTTAGGCCCTTTGGCAAACTTCTACACCGTTTCACCGATCCGAACCAAAATGTGTATACTTACCCTTTGCAACCCTGCGGGTAACCCTGTCCACTTGAAATTTCGGACAGACCAACCCAATCTCTGCATTTAGGCCCTTTGGTCCAAATCTACTCCGTTTTACCGATCAGAACCAAAATGTGTATACTTACCTTTTGCAACCCTGCGGGTAACCCTGTCCACTTGAAATTTCGGACAGTCCAACCCAATCTCTGCATTTAGGCCCTTTGGTCCAAATCTACACCGTTTCACCGATCAGAACCAAAATTTGTATACTTACCCTTTGGTACCCTGCGAGTAACACTGTCTGCTTGAAATTGCGGACAGACCACTCCATTCCCGGAAAGTGGACAGGGTCCGTCCCAAAGGCAATGGAAAAAAGGGGTAAAACCGGACCCGCTCAGGAAACCTTCAGGGTTGCCAGCTCCTGAACTCACCAGCCATGAGCCCTTGAGGATGTAGCACTATCCAGGGTGCACCAGGGCTACACACACCCTGCCTCCTTGAGGGTCTTGAGCAGAAGATATGAGATATTAAGAAAAGAATGAGGCTATCAGGAATGATTAGACAAGGGCCAATTAAGGCGGGAAAGTGAAAGAGTCGCTAGGCCTCGGATAACCTGATACCATCGGGGTCGGAAGAGAACAAGAGTTTGACCAAGGGAGGCTGACAGGAAAGAGAACTGAAAGGTGCCCGGCACCAGTAAGTAGAAGCAATGCCGGACTCAGCTGGGGTCCCGTGGTCGCAAACCCACGTCCCACAAGTTGTGACCCTGGTGGGTGGAGGGGGGAAGAGGGGGCAGGGGTGAGAATAGCTTGCTCATTCATCGCGAAGTGACATGAGAAAAATGTCCAGACCCCGCCGTGTTACCTGGTATTGCTGACTATGCTGATGTTCATACAGGGTCTTTGCTCAAACCGCTGTAGTGTTACGAAAGAATGAGTGATTCACCGGTCAATGTGAATAGGACCGGGAACCCCCCTGAACGTCTGTCATCATGTATCGTCATCATCGGCGATATTCTCAGCTACGTGCAGCTTGGACCCGAGCAGTACTCGATAAGCTCTTTCACTACACGCATCGAGTATAGGCCTAAGCCAGAATATAACGTTCAGACTTTGGAAGACATCGAAGGTAGTAATCTGAATTACCTATATCAGATTTAAAATTACACCATGTTCGTTTAGTGGTCATTTTTCATTACCTTATTATTATCATAAGGGCAAATGACCTAGATGTTACACCCTTTATACCACTAATCACCACACACAATAAGTCTTCATCGCCTGTGAATTTTGAAATATTTCTTTCTATCACGGTAGTTTGTAAGTTTGTCGTGTCAATTCAACAGTAGTTTTCATTACCATCCTCATCAAAAGGGCAAATGACCTAGATGTTACGTCCATTATACTACTAAGTAACACCACAGTCTTCATCGCCTGTGATTTTTAAAATGTGTATTTCCATTAGTTTGTAAGTTTGATATATCCGTTCAGTAGTAGTCGTCTTCATTATCATCCTCATCAAAGGGGCAAATGACCTAGATGTTACGTCCATTATACTACTAAGCAACACCAGAGTCTACCTAGCCTGTGATTTTAAAAATGTGTATTTCTTTTAGTTTGTAAGTTTGATATACCCGTTCAGTAGTAGTCGTCTTCATTATCATCCTCATCAAAAGGGCAAATGACCTAGATGTTACGTCCATTATACAGTACTACTAAGCAACACCACAGTCTTCATCGCCTGTGATTTATAAAATGTGTATTTCCATTAGTTTGTAAGTTTGATATACCCGTTCAGTAGTAGTAGTCTTCATTATCATCCTCATCAAAAGGGCAAATGACCTAGATGTTACGCCCATTATACTACTAGGCAACACCACAGTCTTCCTCGCCGGTGATTTAAAAATATGTATTTCTATTAGCGTGTAAGTTTGATATACCCGTTCAGTAGTAGTCGTCTTCAGTATCATCTTCATCAAAAGGGCAAATGACCTAGATGTTACGTCCATTATACTACTAAGCAACGCCACAGTCTTCACCGCCTGAGATTTTTAAAATGTGTATTTCCTTTAGTTTGTAAGTTTGATATACCCGTTCAGTAGTAGTCGTCTTCGTTATCATCCTCATCAAAAGGGCAAATGACCTAGATGTTACGTCCATTATACTACTAAGCAACACCACAGTCTACCTAGCCTGTGATTTTAAAAATATGTATTTCCATTAGTTTGTAAGCTTGATATACCCGTTCAGTAGTAGTCGTCTTCATTATCATCCTCATCAAAAGGGCAAATGACCTACATGTTACGTCCATTATACTACTAAGCAACACCACAGTCTTCATCGCCTGTGATTTTTAAAAGCTGTTTTTCATTAGTTTAAAAGTTTGATGTACCAGTTCAGTAGTCGTCTTCATTATAATTCTTATCAAAAGGGCAAATGACCTAGATGTTACGTCCAACACCACAGTCTTCCTCGCCGGTGATTTAAAATTATGTATTTCTATTAGAGTGTAAGTTTGATGTACCCGTTCAGTAGTAGTCGTCTTCATTACCATTATATTTCTAATCCCCTCCACATAAAGTCTTCTACGACTGAGATGTCACGAATTCTGGGACCGCTAACGACATGTCTTGACTCGGACTGAAGACAAATATCACGAGAATGATTATTATTTTACAGAGCCTTCCCATAGTGACTTAAGTATAAACATTGTCACTGGGTTTGATAATGTAAGAAATGAATACATAAATAAATATAATTTATGACGTTGAGTGTTAAGGAGACAGAAATATTATCATCATTCCTCCGGGCGAAGCCGGGTACTACTGCTAGTTTATCTATAAATAGAGGAAACTTTCCTGACGGAGAACAGTATACGCATACAATTATTAACTTAAACTGCTGAATTTTTACGGCAGAGAATTCAAAATCCTGTTCCATAATTAGATAATCATAAGCTGTTATCTGTTCATGATCTAAATTATTTCTTAAGAAGATGCAAGTACCACCATGGCTAATATTAGATCTAGAGTATTTACTAGCTTGTATAAACCCTGGGAATTGAATTAATTCAAGTTGTTCCTCTTTCAGCCAATGTTCTGAAATACATAGTGCTGAGATGTCTTTAAGTTCATTTTTAAGCATTAGATTTATGTAATCAATTTTATTATAAAGAGACTGGACATTCTGGTGGTAAATTTTAAATTTGTTACTTTTGCAAGCTTATGTTGGTGATTTATTTACATTATTATTATCATAATTGTTATTATTATTGTTGCTAGACAAATCCGAAATACCATTGTTGCACTCCGTTAAATTTGACTTCAAAAGATGTGAATGCCAAACCTCACGTTTGGCTTCTTCTACCAGTTTCCCTGCTTCCACTCTAATGATATTACTGTTGAATTATTCTTACCATTTGAATTTACAATTTTGCAGATTTCATCACTAAGATACTCTTTTCCTAATCTATTTAAGTGTAGGCCAAGCCGAGTGTGGAACTTCCTGTCTAATTTACTTACATCTACAATTTGGACATTTGGAAAACTCTTACAAATTTTATGAATTTTTCCATTTGTAGCCTCTATTTCTACATTTACACATGATTTGGGAATTAAATCGTATCTCTGCGGAATGTTTACAATAATGACATTTGTTTTTTGCATGGATGGCAATGTACCCTTTAAATCTTTGATTACCTTTTTACTCTCATTTCTATAGACGTCGTTTGCTCCAGCGATGATCACTGCGTAGTCCTTTGCAGTAAGGGACGCACACTCTCCTATCATCCCGTTCGTGACTTCTGTAATTTGAGCTCCTGGCTTCACTGTCGAAGTGACCTGCATTTCTCGGCTTCTCTCCAATACTGGTACGCTTGCTGCTACATCCCGCCCGTGGCTATCCGCAAATATCCGCATCTTCCTGGATTTTCTCTTTATCACTTTCGTCTTCGCCATCTCTTGATGAATACAGTACTTTTGCATTTGTCAGTTGGCACAGGCTAGAGTAAAAGGTGGCTTTTCACCGATGTCTCAGTCTCACTCATGGCTGTGATTATATGGAAGCTACTGAGGTATGGGTGGTGCTTAGTAATGACATTCGGGGCACAGTCAGTGCCTGTGAATGCTGTGAAAGGTTCAACTCATAGGGTTATGACTACTGTTCTGACTCAGTGAGGAAAGCAATGGCAAACTACCTCACTCCTCTTCTTGCCTAGAACGCCTCAAAATAGCGCTGCCTTGGGTTTTTGTGGGTATCTACTCACATAACGTAGCGGCGGTACTTTTTGAGGATCCAACCAGCCTTCGGGCTGACTACCTAACAACACACTTTCTTCTTTTCTTCTTGAGGAAAGTCATCATTTTCTTCAACAAGCACTCCAAATGAATTTGAGACGGGAATTTCAGTTACATGTACTCCATTTATAGGCCTAGGCTTATTCAATCTTACCTTACCAGCAATCACTGTCGACCAAGTTTCCTTGCTTTCCTCTCTGTTTCCTTTTAATTTATTCAACTTTTCCATTAACTTAGCAATATCTTCCTTTAGCAGCTTTATAATTTCGTCTTTTGAGGACAGTTCGTTTCTCAGGTTATGACATTCGCATGACGGTAGCGGTAGGCCTACATTACGACAATCGGTTTCACTTTTCTCCTCATTCAATTTTACCTGAGATCTTGTGATGATTTTATTTGCATTTTTTACTTTTATTTTGCACGACGAGCATAAATCCGTTACGGTTACACAACCTGACGAGACACTAACACTGTTTACTGTCGTCATACTAGAGATCTAAGTTAGCCTAGATGTTTACACCAAATTACACTAAATTTAATTTAATTATTACTACCTAATAGAATTAATATAATTACCTACCAATAAAGAAGAATGTGAAATACGTATATCTTCCAATCGGGTGAAGTCTCGTAAAAGCACCACTGCTCTACTTGGTTCAAACAGTGATTGAAGAAGTCACCGAATCTTTGGATACACGTTCCCACAACTTAGTTTAAGTTTATTAAATTATCAACAAGAATTTCTAAATACTATCAATATTCCGTATTACACTTGATCTAAGGAAAGTAACTTTATAGATTTTAAGCCTCTGTGATAATATTTTACCACTTTTATCAAATATTTACACTAGCTGCTATTTCACTACACTTTCACTGTGACGCCATCTTGGAGCTTCAGAGTAGCTAGAGAAAATGTGTAATAAAATTACTCCGCCCCAGACAGAATTTAGAAAAACTGAGGTGAACAGCGAAACTCCAAATATATATACTCTTCTCTGAAGTCTTAACTCGACACGACTCGAAAGTTGATGCTGGCCGAAGCTGGGGGTGAGAGACTCTCTTATATTTCAACTGAATGGAGATTGTTGGAAGAAATGAAATCGTAAAAACATTTATAGTGGGTGATGTATTGAAGATAGAGATATGCTGTCGCGGGCCTTTTTGTAGAACTTTTCATGTTGGCCAATTCTTACACTCATAGTAGGCCTATAGTCTATAGATATTTTTAATGGTTTATCCAGCGCAAGCTTAAATGGCGCAGGTTTTTCTTCGACTCGATTCACTGAAATCGTAACTGCTCGGCTTCCTGTGGTCACAAACAAATGCTTTTCTACAGAAGCCTTCCTCAAGAAATCCTTAACAGAATGGTGAAACCCGCATCAAAATCCATCCAGTGGTTCTCGAGATCACCCGTTACATCCAAGAATCGGGGACTCAGTTTTATACTGCAGTATGTCGAGATGCCCGCGACTAGGGATACTTGTAGAGGACTGAACTAATAAAAACAGAGCATTCTTTTAATGTTCCTATGAATTAAAAGTGTACAGTATAATAAACATTGTGATTTAACATGACTTATGTTTACAAAGGAAATAATCGCTCTGGTGAGTGAAAATTCATAAAACTCGTAGAAAAGTGAAATCATCAGTTCCGCGAATTACGCGCTCAAGGCAGTTGCCAGCTTGCTGGCCGCCGCGAGCGCTAGTGTCGCTTCATCTACCAAGGATGCAATTTCGTAACGCAGCGACTTCGTGACTGTGTATACAACTGGTAATACAACTCCGTCCTCCCAGGTTTGCCAATCTAACTCTTCCCCCGCGAAATATAGCTTATTTCAAACTGAGGCTAGCACCAAATAATTTTGAATCCCACCTAGCTGGACAATATTAGCTTTTTTTTTCTTTTCTTTAAGGGAGAGAACTTATATGTCAAATAATCTACTTTTAATTCAAAATAACGCGTTTTAACAAGGACTTCAGCTGAGTTGCTACAGTATGTCCAACAATTCCCCGAATTACGATTATCTCCCAGTTACGAATGAGTGAAATTTGTCGCATGAGTAGTGTAAGAAAATAAACCTTTTTCCGGCTGCATGTAGCATTTGTAAGGTAAAAATGACTTAGTAGGTGACAAAAATCTTCGAAAATGATATTTTAGGCAATATAAAGCACAGGATATTGTTGAAAAAATTGTACAAACATAAAACTGAGTAGCCTATTGTATAACTCATACATCAACATAATACATCGTGAGAGGACATGCCCACTTTTGCTGAGATTTCTGTAAATGTCTGCTCTTGTTGAGAGAAACGCAATCTTCATGTTGGTAGCACATATAGATTCGAGTTTATTTTGTTCCTGTTAGGGGAACAGGAATGTTATAGATTTACCATTTCAGTAAAAAACCAACTTCATTTTTTACAGAACTGTATTTTTTGTTGTTGTCTTTTGTGCATATTGTACTATTCGAAAACGTATGGACCATAAACACGAAACTTTTCTTGTGTAATAATTGAAAAATGGTAATACTTGTAGAGTTGTTGCTAATAATTCATTTAAGGGGCTTGAGACATCGTGGTCATCAGCCCCGTATATTTGGATGTGTATTGCAGTTGTCTGGCAACCTATATTGCTGTGATGAATGTAGTAATGTGTGTAAATATATCAGGGACAGGGATGGGGTAGACGCTCCGTGACTTGTAGTAAGACACTAGCCCGGCAATTTCCTGCAAGGAGTATGGAAAATCCTGGGGGAAAACCACACTCAGGATATCCGCTGTCAGCATCGGGATTCAAACCTACGATATTCGTACTTACTGCAGGTGCCCTCGCGGACATGGTGCACGTTTGACAAGCGTGGCTACGCGGGACGAAATGCTTGTAGAATTTGGATTCGAGTAACTATAACCACCACCACCACCACTCCCCAAACCTCCCCACATTGGACGATTCTGGCTACGCTACTGCTTCTACCTGTCCTAAATATTAAAAAAATGTATGTCGATGTAGCGATTATATTAACAGTGTTGCCATTACATACTATATGATAACAAACATTGACCACATTCATGAATGCAGGCAATACAGCAAAGATTTTAGTTGCAGTGCAGTTTGCAGAAACAATCATTTTTATCGGCAATATCAATGTAGCAGACAACTGGTTTTTCGGGGGGGGGGGCACTTGCCCCTGGTGCCCCCCCCCCTGGATCCGCCACTGATCGGAACAGAGTGATTCTTCAGACGAAGAATACTGATTGAATTTAATATTGTATAGATATGTAAATAGTGTAAATAACCCATGTAAAAATTGTGTAGGCCTAGTATGACATTTCGAAATTAGGAAGCAAACCATTTTTAAACCTGCCATTGAAGGTCCAAAGCCCTTATGTGAAAAAGGTGATGGAAAATGAAATTTGGACGAGGAAAGAAAATAAAAGGTTGAAAGTAAACTTAAAGCAGTGTTCGTTCGTTGCCAGCCGCGACACTGCACTTAACGTGGCAACGCTGCATCGGATTTCACAAGCCCGCTCGCTTTTACTCGCACGGGCTACAACGCACAAAAACTCCCATTAATATTACTCTTCATAAATTCGTCATCACACTGTACGTTTACAGTGGTCGTAGTTTCCGATAATCACGAATGAGAGCTCCAAAATGAGACCAAGTTTCCTGCTGTACGTTTATCCTGGGCTGAGAAAACGTTACGTCATAAAAAGTATACGAACTTTTTATTGGGTAGTTGAAAGAAATTGAAACTTGATATTTGCACTACCAATACTTGTGCCTATCACATATAAAAATTGCATTACCCTCAGCCAAGTAGTTTTCCATGTATATAGTTTTAAGTGAGCGGTTCCTAGAAAAGACGTCAAAAACACGGACAATTTTTCATACAACCACAAATAAATAAATAACTAATAAACTTTAAAATAATTAACTTATATAGTCTAACGAAGAATTAAACAAGGAAAATATTGGTATAACTTGCTTTTCAATAGGTCTGTTGGTTTGGTTGTAATTAAGGCCTAAACTCGAGTATCCATAATAAAAATCCGATAGTAGTAGCTAAGTCATGCACTTGGCCTAGTAGTCGTTGACGGTGGTGCTTGGTGGCAAAAGTAGGAACTATTTGAAAAATTCTAAGTTGCAGTACTGTACTTAAATTAAAAAACACATAACACACACTAATACAGTCATTACAATTAACACCGGTTATCAGACAGATTCTACACACACCCAAATTACACGGGGCTACATGACCACGTTGTCGCAGCCCCTAAACTTAAGAACCAACCAACCAACCATCACACCTTAACAACCCACCAACATGGATACGACGAAATCGTAACCATAGGCATAACAACAAATGGCTAGCGAGGCTTCCGTCTGAAAAGCTTTTCTTTTGTGGAAGTAAAGCATTGATATGGCAATTGTTGAATTTGAAGAGCAGAGTGGAACTGAGCAATTAAATTACTCATCTCTTAGCCTTAATTATTATAAAAATTACTGAAAATATGATAAAGAGCACACCCATCTACTCAAATCACATGTTATATAAGTCCAGGGGCCGGTTCCATCAACCTTCGTTAAAATTTTAACGACCCGTTAAGGTAATTTAACGGAAATGTTAGCAAAATGGTGTTCCATCAACCAACGTTACTGCTAACAAATCGTTAAACTATCCGTTAATTTAACATCCCATTCTTGCTCAGTTAAGTAGTTTAACATACCGGTAGTGTTATTAAAAATGGCAGCAAGGGAATACGCGTTTCGTGCTCAGATGTTGTATTTGGACCATTTGAACAATGTTGGAGAACAAGAACTCTTGCCAAGGGCAAATGACATCCTGCAACTGTCAGAAAAAAAAGTTTCTGGAGAGGTATAGGTTGTCGAAATATGTTGTGAGGAAAGTGTTGGAAGCAGTGGCGTGGCGTGGTATTTTATCGAGGGTAAGCTGTGAAGAAGACTGAAAGTATAGGCTTGCACCTTAAAGCAACTTTAGCACTCGGTTCTAGCGACGCCCTCGTCAACGTAGAGGTAGATGTCTGAAGTAGCAACAACTACTCTACCGTACACACATAATTATGAGACCTTCACATTTTAAAAAAATGAAGAAATTGTAATACAGCACAGCTCATTATTCCCTTTTCAGTTTCAGGCATGCGCATCAATGTAACTATATTAAGTGCGGAGTAAATTATTCAACAACAGGGTTGGCGAGCTTTTCTGATCGTGTGTTATTTGACGATTGAACAGGGTGGTGGTTTGTGTTTTTGTTGTTCGCATTTCTTGGTCTAAGGAGCTAAACGTTCAGGTTATTACCCGTACATTTTCTATTATGACCGGCTGCGTGGCTCAGCGGCAACGTTCTCGCCTGCTGAGCACAAGATAGCGGGATGGAATCCCGGTGCAGTCAGTCGCTATTTGAGGGTGCGCAAATGCGAAGAAGCCGTGTAAGTAGATTTACTGGCACGTTAAAGATTCCCTTCGTGGCAAAATTCCGGCACCCCAGCGTCTCTAAGAGCCTCAGTAGTTAACATGGACGTAAAACCAATAACATTATTATGTTCTATTATGGGACCTAAGTGAACATTAAAATAATAAACATGCTCTTAGTAATAGATAACCTAATGACATTATATTGCATGTTCGGTTAATATTTCTTTGCAAATATCCCTCAAATTATACTGAAGTAGGCTTTCACGGCCGGCGTAGGAATCTTCAGAGTAGACCAACAACCCGAAAAGTTGCTCTGAATATCATTCAATAATAACAATAATAATAATAATAATAATAATAATAATGTTATTGGTTTTTCGTCCCTTTTAACTACTCTGGCTTTTAGAGACGCTGGGGTGCCGGAATTTTTCCCCGAAGGGGATCTTTAACGTGCCAGTAAATCTACTGACACGGCTCCCTCACATTTGCGCACCCTCAAATGCCAGCTGACTGCGCCAGGATACGAACCTGCAACCTTGGGCTCAGCAAGCGAGAACGTTACCCCTGAGACACGCAGCCAGCCTGAATATCATTCACATGATATTCAAATAGTAGGTGTAAAGGATAGATCATTTTAAATGTACATCCGTATAATTTGAATAATATTTTAAAGACTTACCGGTATCACATTATTTAAGAAATAGTTGTTGGTTATTGCATTAGAAAAGAAGTTGCCATTAATGCAAAAATATATTACGTAAAACACTATTCAAATAATTTGAAAAATATGCATTTCAAAGTAAAACATTCACTAAATTATCGAGATAATTTCTTATAAGCAAGCGATTTCTCCGACGAGAAATTACAAGTGAAGTGAATATGCATTTGCCATCCCTGTTGTACAGTCTTAATTTTGAAATATCCATGCACCAAATAGTACAAAATTAATTAATGTCACTGTTTACCTTGGCGGATCACTTGTAGCGAAGTTCAATTCTTCTCTCCCTCTTTGCTAATTCATCAATTACGCGGTCGTAAAAATCAGTGTTCCCCTGTAGGCTGCACAACAACTCCTTTTCAATGGAAAGAAGCGCGAGATGTGAAAGTCTTTCTTGATGCATTGAGTTTCGGGTGAAGGTTTGTATACGTTTCATGGTAGAAAACGTTCTTTCCACTGATGCACTAGACGCCGGAATTGTTAGTACTAGTTTGCATAGGTTAAAAACTTCCCCATACGCCCCAATTAAGTCATTCAAACTAATGAATTTTGAAAGTTCTTGTGCACTTTTCCCACTGAATTCGCTTGATTGATATACGGCAATGAGTTGAGCTCTCAAAGCAACGAAGTCAAAAAAGTTAGCATATATACTCCTAAGAGACTGAAGCCCAGACTCAGGAAAAGTGTTCCTATAAGTTACAAAATTCTTAGGACTTAGTAGTTCCAAAAACTGCAGAGATCCTAAGCTTCTGAACCTATCACTAAATTGTTGCACTAACGTGTCTATGATTTCAAAGTATAGTCTTCGATAAGATGTTTCAGCGTCCACGTTGTTCTTTAGGCGTTTTTTGCTCGGTTCCTGCACTTCGATATCGCTATTTGTTAAGTCCCACAATTTGCAGAAATCTTCCCGTTTAGTTTGCAGTAGGGTAGTGAACTCATTTACTTTATCCTTACAGTATCCAACGTCGTGAGCTTTTGTTTGAATTATCCCAAATAAACCTCACTATGCGGGAAAATATCTGCGAAAACATTCAAAAGAAAATTGAACTCGAAGCTCTTCAATAATACCTGAAAACCATTGGCAGCTGTCATCGATTCCTGGTCCCATTTTTCATCAGGGTCAGTTATCTTATCAAACAAGGCAATCAAATCGATTCGATGGTCATGTACTGTACGTACTAATCGGGAGTGAAAATTCCAACGAATTGAAGATCGAGGCAACCTTCTGCTTACCTCTTCATCGAGTGCTTTCGTTCGTTTTGATGACTTAGAAAAGAAAGTTGCTAAACCATTTAATGTGCTGAAAAATATTCTGCATTCTTTAATTGCACACGATGACTGGGACAACACTAAATTTAATCTATGAGCCATGCAGTGAACAAAAATAGCGTGTGGATAAGTGTCTCGAACTTTACTCTGTAGACCATTTAAATGACCTGCCATAACTGCAGCTCCGTCGTAACTTTGCGCTATCAATTTACTTTTACAGTCATATTCTTCAACGAAAGTCTGCACAATATTGTACAAAGCAGCCGCAGTACGATTTTCTGTAACGTCTATGAAACCCATGAATCTTTCTTCAACTTTACAATCTGTGCTTACATACCGAAAGACACAGGACAACTGAGAAAAAGTACTCAAGTCTGTAGTTTCATCAAGAATTATAGAAACATATTTAGCTTTACCTATTTCATTTCTTATCTCTAGGCCAACAATTTTTGATACAGCTTCAATCAAATCATTCTGAATGATATTTGACATCCCAGTAAAACGGACGAGTTTTCTAAGTGTTGTTTGAGTGGCAAATCATACTGACTAACGAGTTTAACTAGCTCTACATAGTTTCCTTGATTCGATGACTCACTTGATTCATTGTGGCCTCTAAATGGGAGCTCTTGTTTCGCTAGGTAACACACAACATCTACAAAACGCTATAGAATGTCCCTGTTTTTAAGTAGCAATTCGTTGTGTTGGCGGTTTCGAATGTCCTTCTGCTGATCTAGTAAACAATCTATCCTCACTTTGCCGAATGTTTTATCTGAAACAATTGCCTGCAAATGATTTTGTGATAAACTGTGTTTCTTTACGGCTTTATGGAAGTTCCCCATGCCATTGTATCCAGTCCTACTCCATACATTCTTTTCCGTTCCGAAAAGGAGACAAGGCCAACAAAATAATTTATTTGTGTCACTACATCCCGCTAACCAAGTGTGTTTCTCGTAGTGATTTGTATGAAAATGCCTCAAATAATGTTTACCAGTTGTACTGATATTAATGTTCGGTGTTGGCCTTCCCCGCTTTATAATATCCCGTTTCTGTTCGAAAGGACGGGTACTAAAATCCGTGTTTAGGATATCACACACTATACAGTCACTGGCAGTGTCTACTCTAGATACAGGATTATTTTCCATGGCAAAGAATGTTCCTACATCGATGTAACAAATATTAATATAACTCTATGCTTATTTAGCTACTATTATAATAAACACACGCACACATTCTCAACGATTAACACTCTTACTTTAAAATATGATAATCGTAACTTACACAACGAACTACAAACTAAAAGGATATTTACGTACCGTAGGCTACTACTCGCTAAACATGATAATTTATTAAGTACGGTAATTTGTTCAACGCACTATACACTCAAACATAATAATATCTAGTTACGGTACCGTATACTAAATTTTGCTAATTGCACTCAAAAACATACAGTTGTGAGTACCCTATACCGGACTAAGCAGAATTGCAACTAACGCACTCATCAAAGGTGGGGTCTGATGGTCAGAAACTTTCTCTTGGGGTGAACAACCACGCGATGGAGGGTGGGGACTGGAGAAGCGCGCCAAATAACAAGCAGTGCTGGTATTCCACGCTCACGAGGGTAAGCTTGGTACGCTGTAGAAATCGAAGCAGACCTTGCTACCAGCTTTGACTTGTCTTGACGACAGGCATGTGGCTATGGAACGCCACACCCCCTGCCTTAGCCAATCAAGGACGACCTGACATTGTTAGTGTACCACTCCATCGGCCATAGCGGTGTTTGGGCCAGAAGCGCCAGAAGGCTCCTAGAGGTACACAAGAGCCGTTGTCATAGCAACCAGCCGCGCTCTTTCCAATTTCTCTACAAAGTAGTGGTGGGCGATCGTGAAAAACTGGGGTAGAGAACGAGGAACTTCATTCAAAGCTTCGATTATCCTGTTCCTCGCGCGTTAGAAAGTCGTAATATAAACTTTATTTTTATGAGAATATGCTAGGTAAGCGGTGCTTACCCCGTGGTATTGGAGAAAACGCCACTGGTTGGAAGAAATTGAAGAGAGGTTAGAATACCCTACACAAAGAAATTTGCCTCTTTCACCAACTCAGCAATTTCTTATTGCACTCAGGTTTTATGCAACAGGGTCATTTCAAATAGTTATGGGAGACACAGCTGGAGTGTCTAAAGCTACAGTAAGTAGGATAGTACACAAAGTTTCTGCTGCAATTGCAAGATTACGACCTCTATATATATATTTTCCTCGGGCGGAAGAGCAAAATGAAACAATGCAGGGATTTTTTGAAAGTGCCCATTTTCCTGGTGTTTTGGGTGCTATGGACTGCACTCACATTCCTATTCAGTCTCCTGGTCATGCCAGGGGTGAAACATATAGAAACAGGAAAGGATATTTTTCCTTAAATATCCAGACAGTTTGCGACTCAGAGCTCCTCATAAGGGATATAGTTGCACGTTGGCCAGGCTCTGTACACGATAGTACAATATTTAACAACTCTAGAATTAGAGCCGATCTTGAGACAAGGCGTATAGATAGTGGGGTTCTCTTGGGTGACAATGGTTACCCTTTGAGAACATATTTATTGACACCTTACCTAGATCCACAAACAAGAGCTCAGGAAAGGTACAACCGAGCTCACAAAAGAGCTAGGAACTGTGTGGAACGTATGTATGGTGTCTGGAAGAGGCGATTTCCAATCCTCAGATTGGGGCTGCGTACAAAAATGCAGACAACATTGAAGATAATAATAGCAACGGCAGTTCTCCACAACATAGCCATTAAAACTAGGGACAACATTCCTCCTGACAACCTGAGGCTACATCAGTACTTCGACCAAAGAGGACATAACGTTGATGACCAAGATGTGGGCTTGCACGTGGGCCAAGAACATGGAACAGCAGTTGCGTTTCGGAATGCCATAGCTGAGCAGCATTTCGCATAGCACAAGGTATGTATTGTACTCTTTTTTTTTCTTTTCAAATATTGATTTATTTTATGTGATGTCCTGTTTTTGGTTGTCAGAAAATCTTGTCGATTTCATTTTGGAGCTTTAAGACATCGTGGTCACGCAGTCCCAGAGAATCTGTCTGGTAACCTGCGTCATTCTGATGGCTGTACTAATGTCAGAAAACAGCTTGTTTAAAGCTATGTGGTAACTTGGGCAAGTGAATTGCCATAACAGAACCACAGGCATTTCAGATAACTATGGGCCAGTTGTTTCATAATGAAAAGACTCGTGGATTTGACTTTATCAACAAATCCACTAGTATCCCTTATACTGTTTTGACAATATTATTTGACTGTTGGTGGTATACCTTTTAGGGCACAGCTGTTTATTCAGAGCCCTGGTACATGATCCAACCACAATTCACTTTGGCGGGACTCTTGCTCAAAAAGTCCCAGTAGTGCTTTTTATAAGAAACCTTCTACAAACATGGGTTTCATTGAATGCAATCCAGCTCACAACTGCCTTCCCATTTTCTCATTCGTAAGGGTGAAGTCTGCTAACCTATACCAGGTGGGATTCGATCCAGCGATCCCGCACTTACGCACAACGCGCTCGTTGGAAATTTGGTTAGATCTACACAGAGGTCCTAAGGTGAACACGGATGTCTCCGTTAACCGGAGGCAGTTCCACAGCATAGTTCATCGGGTTCGAAGGTGGGTTGTGCTTACGTTATTGATGGTGCAAATACCAAGATCTATTTGCCTGAGGCCTGTAGTGTGTTTACTGCGGAACTCGTTGCCATGTATGAAGCTGTGCAGTTTGCACTACAAGATGCACGAATCCACTTTCTCGTGTGTACCGACTCTTCGAGTTCGTTGTTACATGTTTCCTGCAACACCCCCTAGTGCAGCGAATCCACGACCTACTAGCCGGGCTGTGGCATGCCGGCACTTGAATCACCTTTTTGTGGCTTCCAAGCCACATGGGAATTGCGGGAAATGAGTTAGCGGATCAAGCTGCTAAAAAGGTGGTATCATTATCACCTCGACCAATGGAGGCACCCGCTAGAGATATTCGCTCTCAGATACGCCTACAAGTTCTAGCATTTTGGGAGAGTCAGTGGCTAGCCGACCCACTGCCCAGTAAATTGACAGCGATCGAGGGAAATATTCGCGTGTGGCGGAGCCCTTTCCTGTCACGGAGAGACTCCATCATTTTGTCTAGGCTAAGGATAGGTCATACAAGATCCACCCACTCGTACATAATGAGAAGGGAAGACCCCCCCCCACTTTGTAACTGGAGCAGATTTCAACGTGGCCCACATTTTAACTGAGTGTGTGGATCTTGCCGACTTACGAAGAAATCTTGGTTTGCAGATGACACTCCAACTCATATTTGGGGCCGATAACCTAGATGTTAGGCCCCTTAAAACAACAACTATCATCATCAACTCATATTAGCCGATGACGCAGTGGCTGCTGATCGCGGTATCTGCTTTATAAGCGAGAGTGGGTTAGGGCCAGCAATCTAAATTTTCTAGTGTACATTGACCCATCAATGATTTGTCAGTTTTTGAATGATAGTTTTTTGTTTTTCCGTAATTTGTTTATTTTTATAATTATTAGTTTTATTAATTTTCGGTCTTTTCAAATGTAGGTATCCACCTCTAAATTTTAAATTCCTTTCCAAATTTGTATACTTTAATCCATGTTAAGAGGGGCAGATGACCTCTTAGTTCTGCCCCTTAAAACAACAACTAAACTCGTTGGATTCTTGCTAGCGTACAATGCACAGACGCCACACTGTTATTGCAATTAATTAATTACTCTGAAACGGTTGAGAAGCACACCTTTACTACTTTCACCTGGTATACGCCTAGTCATGCCCTACACGTGTACTCAAGATGACGCCAAATATTCCCAAAATGGTTCGATTCGTGACCCAAGCATCGTATCCTCCCCTCGTCAGCAGCTTACCAAAACGGGAACGAAAGAATTGCAGAAACCGATACTGTATAATGCTCCAATCGTATTTCTCCACGGATGTTTAGGGTAAACATAGTTTGCTGTCCTAACCAGAAGTTGGTTTCTGGCTATGCCTTACAAGGACAACTGCTATCATGGACGTGATTTCCAGGCAGGAGATGGTAGACCTTGACACTTCTATCCCAACTAGAAATACACCCAAGTACAGTTCACACCACAGATTTTGGCCGGTAAACCCCGATTGCGCAGTCGTACAGAGGACAGGCACGTGCAATTGAAACGCAAGTTTTCAGATGCGCGGAAGGTAACTCTCGTATCAAAAACACGTGCATGAGGCTCGCAGACTGTCCTCTGTACGACTATGAAACCGGACATAAGGACAATAACCATCCTGCCTGAAACCCCTAAATGAAATCGCTACATCATATAAGCAACCTACAAACATACTAATCAGTGAGGGAAATTTTGGATTAATAGGAAGGAAAGGCTACTATAGGGTAAAAAACTTTCACATCAAGGAATGCTTTTATAGATTTATTAATGCTAATTTTTTAGTTAATAATTCTCTTTTCAATTTGGCATTTTGAATTTTTACATCTAATAATTCCATTTCTTTTTCAAATTTTTTATTTGCGTGCTCTTCTTCCAGCTGACAGAGATTTGCAGAGTGTGCTGCCAGCTCAGCAATGTTGGAGCGGCACCGAAAGGCTTCTGACCTTCTCCTCCGTCCAGTTGGTGTCGTCGATTCCTGCAAACCGAGAATACTGTACAGCATAACATTTTGAGGAACTGAATTACAACAAAAGTCAACACGAATTTTGAGTCAGGGTTCTGCAGGTCTTATTTTGATTTGTCATGCCTAACTAATGAAAGAAAAAATAGTTTTACCTAATAAAGTTTGCTTTTGGAACTAACACAACGAAAGTTCAAATTTTTGAAGGACATTCTCTATTTTTATAAGTTCAAACGCAAACAAACTTTAATTTCATATTTATTTATCTACAAGTCATAAAAAACAATTTTATCGTCTAGGCCTACAAGATGGACCCGCATCGTGTAGCAGAGATCGTTTCCCGAAGTTTCGGCTCGTACCCGTGATTAAGGCTGCTGCAATGACAGCCGAAACGATCACCGATACACGACGCGGCTCCATTCTGTAAGCGGGCCGATAACCTAGATGTTAGGCCCCTTAAAACAACAATTATTCATCATCATTCTGTAAGCCTAGATAATTACCTAGACACCGGTCGCAAAAGCCTATAATCTAAATACAAACAAGCTTAATATATTAATATTTTTGGTACTTCTTCTGTGTGGATATGAACTTGCTTGTATTAGCCTCCAAATGTAATCACCCATCATGTTCTCATTATATTGTCCTTGATAACGTTGCTCAAAGTCCATAACGTCTTGGTGAAAACGTTCCCCTTGCTCTTCTGAATATGCCCCCAAGTTATCTTTAAATTGGTCCAAGTGAGCATGTAACATGTGTACTTTAAGGGACATTCTGCAACCCAAGTTCTCAAGCATACTGGAAATAAGCTCTTTGCAATTCTCAGCTTTATTTCCAAGGAAGCCATGGATCACTGCTTTAAGGCTGTACCATGCTTGTTTTTCGTGGGAGTTGAGTACTGTAATTGTGGAAATTCTTCACTGGCCATTGGTTTCTTTATTTGAGGACCGACTAAAGTACCAGATTTAATTTTAGCTTCTGACAATTTAGGAAAAAAAATCTTTAAATATTGAAAAAGTTTCAGAATCTTTACGAAGGGCCTTTACAAACTGCTTCAAGAGGCCTAATTTTATATGCAACGTTATTTATCATGCCATAAAATACAAAAGCAAACTTAATTAATTATGAATGGTGTTTTTGGTTACTGTTCGATGTCTATAGAATATATACATTAAATAATAAGACTTGACACAAAATGTTTTTGTTTGTTGACTTTTGTAATTATGTAGCCTTTTCTATTGTACAATTGTAAATTTACTTGTCAGATAAAATAAAACTATATGTAGATAAGTACAAAGTAATAATTGTCTATCCGATTTTGCCTAACGTTTTAGTCTACACACTAGGGGTCATAAGCGGAAAGTGTGTATCACCTGGTGTATACGCTAGTATAGTTCGCCGCCACCATTGCGTGTTGGATTACATTCCACAAATCGGACTAGAGGTGTGATGGAAGTGAAATGGAACATCAGGAAATATCATGTCAGGAGCAGAGCAAACCAAATGGATATGATGATGATATGATATACAATTGATTAAACTTTTTAATAGATCTGCTGCAGTTACTGACTTCCAACGGTCATTGCCATTTCTCATCTCGAATAAGGTTAACAAGATCTAACAAAATATACCTTTTATACAAGTGTGTTTAATTATTAAGTGTATAAATAATTCATGCAATATTCTTCAGGTTAGGCTGATAAATATTTATAATTCACTGCCTAAACTAACTGCGCACACTCCTGCTGGACCAACTGATAATAGAATAGTGGAATATCCCAACAAGTTGTTACCTTAACATCACTCTGGTACCAGATGTAAATGAAACACATCGTTTAATCAATTATAGTAATTTATTAACTAAATACTAAAACTAAAGACAACATCTCATGAACTATGCTATTGCTCTCCTGAACACACATGACGATTAGGATAGAGATGAACACTTTGCCCAATGACTGCCTGCGGCTACTGGGTGAACTACCCTAGTCCAGGGCGCAGCACCAAACACAAGTAAAGTGCGTGCAATACTTTTATGAGTGGCCACAACATTTATTATGCAGCAGCTAGGCGTTTCTGGTTGTGCAAAATATAACAGCTGGGTCAAATATATACTGCGATCTGTACCAGACTAGTGGTCGAAGACGTTACGAATTATGTAGGGTCATGTTTGTTAGATGTAATAGTGTTTTGATTTGCTGCTATGTAGCATTGCCGTTTTCATTTTCTGTATGTTGGTATAAAGTTTCAAAAGAATGTGGTGCAGTCATATACAAATTCAGTTCAGGTTGTACAAGGTTTGGTGGCAAGTTACGATTGTTCAGATTAGTTCAATTTAATTGCAAGGCTGCACTCCTCTAAAGCCATTATCAGGACGAAACCATTCCTCGCTACAGGGTTAGACCACTGCCTGGACTAAAATCATCGCCTGTACTGTAAGCATGGGGTCCTGACGTAAGCCTCAGGTTAGGTGTATGTTTGTTTTTTGTAAGGCCTCAACACAAAGAATGTAACTAATATGTATCGCAATAAGTTATTTTGAAAACGTTGCGTTAAAAAGAAATGCATCAGGATATTTACTCTGCTTTGAAAGGTCAAGTAGAGTTTAGGCCACAGCTTTTGGCCGGTGGTTTCAAAGTCGTACCGAGGACAGTCTGAGAGCCTCAGGCATGTGCAATTGATACGAGAGTTTTCAGTTGCACGGAAAGGAACTCCCACATCAATTAGATTCGCCACCTGTCCTCTGTAAGACAAACCGGGACTCATCGCCCTAAAACCGTGGTCTGAACTGTAGAAGTTATTTCTTTTCAATTTTTCATTTATTTGGCACTTTTTTTCATATATTTTTACATATTACATTTTTATTACTGATTTTTGGGGAGTAATATAGATTGTGATACATAATTTCCCTAGGCACAAAATGGCAACATCCATAAAGTAATGGACGACACTAGAGCTTCAAACCATGCATACTTGTTAAATTATTTGTGTAAATTAATAAGGCTTTCCTTACCAACACAAACCTAACCTGAAGCTTACATCCTAGACCCCCTTGCTTGTAGTACAAGCAGTAATTTTCGTCCGGACAGTCATGGAGTGCAGTGAATATAGGTTGGCAGCATGGCTTAATACAAGCCTTATACAACATGGCGACGTGTTTTTCACGAGTTCATTACTTGAAAGTGAATGTTGATAATTTCTTTATTTTGTAGCGTGAACGTGGTTTGCTTAACGCAGTCAGCTTCAATAACGTGGCACAGTAAGTACAAACATTGAAGCGTGACACCGTGTGCTACAGCAAGAGCCACCAATTGAAATTGCTGTCCAATATCGCTAGTGCACTGGAAATATGTGCTAAATTATGTAAATGTGTGGTTTTGTTTCTTGCTCCTTGAGCGAAGGCAGCCATATTCCATATTCCTCAAGTGCATTGAGTTTTTTTTACCTAAGTGCACATATGGGAACACATTGAAGTCACGTTAGCATTTTCAACATGCAAGATATAAAATACACCACCACACTAGGTCAGTCATATGCGTAACAAAAACCAGGGATGCATATGTACTGGCCCACAGGGCCACGCTACCTAGTAAAAAAGAAAGCCTATACAACTAGTACCATATGCGTGGGGGTAGGCAATACTGTACTTGTGCAAGATTCATGCGTATTTTGGTAGACACAACTGGAATTTTACTATATAAGTCATGATATAAAGAGGGAAAGGCGGGTGGGTTATAGACTGCGGAGGAGTAGGCTAAACTACATTTCCAGATCTATTTTAAATCATTACAGAAGGAATTTACGGCTAATTTCAGTAGTTTAGAAAATTTTATTTTATTGTGGGTTCTGCTGTTCTCGATATTGCCGATCATCCACTGACACGCAATGTGAATCTACTATATTGTTATCATTTTGAAGCTGATATTAATACGCAGTCTACATGTCTATGCCAAAATGCCCAATGCTCGATCAAGTTCAGTATTGGCTTGCAACAGAGTACTTACATGCCTATTTGGCTCTGGGGTTTCTTCTTCCCTCTCCTCTTCTACTTCCACCTCCACCTCCACGGGCAGATCATACACCGTGGGCGTCGAAATTTGTGTTTGGTTGGCGATGCATGGACTTAAATGTGGCCTGCTGGTGCCTGGATTATCTTCTGAAAAGAATATGCCACATATGTCCTATGATTAGCAGATTTACATTTAATGACTATATCATAAATTGCAATAACCTATTTTATGATTCAGATCTCAAGACAGGCCACTACAAATTAATCTCCACTAATCCTTCATAGCAGGTTGGTGTTTTACAAGGCAGAACATTCAGGTTATCACTCTCTTTCCCATATGCATTGTAATTTAAAGCAGTAGGCCTACTTAAAAATGAGTTGGTAGATAGCAAACTAATCAATATCAGGCTCCGAAGCTATTTAAACAGAACAAAGTTGCTAACAGAAGTCCAGCTGAGATAACATTCAAGGTTATGTAAATTCGAAAACTTGCACATACGTTTATTGAATTGTGATAACATGAGGAACAGAATTTTGTAAATAATTAATGAAATGCACATTGTGCGCACTTTTCCTTAATAATAATAATAACATGAGGAACAAAATCACTTGATTAACCTATGAAATGACAATTTTGAGACTTAACTTACCGTGATACTCTGCATCGCAGTCGTCCTCATTTTGAAGAGGCTCAACTTGGTCCTCAATTAGCGCCAATATCCTTTCACTATTTGAGGTGGTAGTAGGTACGTAGGTACCTCCTCCCGTCCTATAACGTTCGAATTTATCGTTCGCGTTTTCTTTCTTCGCACTCCTTTTTAAATTATCATATAAACTTTTAATTTGTTTCACACTCCTTGATGTAACATTCAAATGGCTATTAAATTCGTTCGCCACGTTTTGCCATGCTTTCTCTTTCTCTTTAACAGTAGGACCGTCTGTCTTTTTCGACTCTATGATATCCCCCCACTTGGTGATTAAATTCACAACAATTTCTTTCTCCAGTGCTGAGAAATTCGAGCCCCGAACACGCTTCTTTCCTACTGTAGCCATTTCAAATCCCACAGGAGCAGAACAAATTAATAAAACCACAAGACACTGCAAGATGAAGACACCAAAAGACTCTTAATTCCCGCGAAATGAGTATATATAATAGCAAACAAACGAATACACGTTGCCCAGACACCGTTCAGAAGTATGGAATACCATCCATGCCGTTCACTGCTTCCCTGATCCTTACAGCAAGCGACATTTAACGCATCGTTTGTTAACCGACTTGTTAAAAAGTTCTGTGGAACACGTAATCTATAACAGAATGTTAAAATTATAACGATCTGTTAACTAACGGTTTGTTAGCCAAATTTAACGCAAGGTTGGTGAAACCGGTCCCAGGACACCTTCAATAAGTTACTAGAAAACCAACATGGCCGCCACATTTGGTGTTGCCAACTTACATCATTTAACACCAAAAAGTCAGCACACACATCCATGTAACACGTATCGCAAATGATCCAAACTAAGTAAAAGCTCTTTTACGAAAATACGTTTTACATGAAGTTGTGAAGCAGTCATTGCTCAAGTTAGGGACATCTTGGTCATCAGTCCTAGACAGTAACTCTTAAGCAGTATTATGGTAGTGAAGTTAACTTAAATTATCTCTTCTAGATTGATTTTTAAAGCATCATATAAAATGCATAAGAACAGAAACATTAATACTTACTCAATTATTTTCGCCAGGGAGCTAAAGATGAGCATGTTCATTTCTTCTTATAGGCTATATTTTTATAATTAGTCCAAAAATGCAGACCATTCTGTTTTAAGATGAGTGTTCAGAGAAGGATTTAGGAGTAGGAGAGAAATATAATAGTAGGGTACATATTAGCTTATTATTTCTTTATTTTTGATAAGTACCGTACTCATTTCTTGCATGTATTGGCAACTCAAACTAACACTTGGGGCGCTGCGGTCGGTCTGGATAAGTCGGGTAAAAATACTCAATAACACGCGTTTGATATGGAACACTTTTTATTTTTCGGTTATAATCAGTAAATGTGGTCCCTAAAATAATGACAGTGTTATTTTTGATTGTATATATGTATAACTGTGCGATACACGTGATCTAATTTGTGTGTTCCACTGGATTTTATGTGTCAATTGCATATTATCAAGCATCGGTTGTCTGCTGGTATCTGTTTTTGAGCAGTTCGAGTCATGGCACTGTTACTTTAAAAGCTATATTTGAGTTTGCTCACTGTACCATAGACTGTAGAAATTATTTGCTGCTTGGTAGGGCGAAGGGATGAGTTTAACTTGTATTAAAGCTCGGGGGACACAGGAATTGCTTGATTTAGATGGTTAGCTGGTGGGTTTGGTGTAGAATATCGGACTGGTAGCAGGTTCTCACAGAGTTGATATTTACCCTGCGAAGTCAAATTAGGCCTATATGACTCGTAGTGGAATGGCTCGGATATCGCAGAGCGAGGTGATGGCGATTGGTAGGGTAATTGGAAATGAACTAGGGAGGGGGAAGGATACCTGACTGATGAAGCTTGGCTGTAGTCGGCTGGTGTAGGCCTAGCTGTCTTGGTACGGCTTGGCTCGGCGTAAACAGTGAACAACCCGTCCTGTCGTCAGTGAGTGTAGTGGTGAGTGGTCCAACCCGCTCTTGTTGCCCGTATTTATTTGGTATCGTCACCTTTTGGCTATTGCTATTTACATCTTTTGGAAAGTGATGACAACTTATATCCGCAGCCCTCTTTTATGCATCGACTTACAGCCGTAAACTGAGCAATATACGTTGCTTTTACTCATTTTACACTCCATCAACGAGTAAAACTTATTACTTATGTATAAAGACACAAAGAAATTACCTCGATCTGCTTACGAATACAAGAAACCATATACAACCAGTCACCACGTGACAAATGTACCCTACTTGGTAAGTTTCTAATTTTTACCGCTAGATGCCATATCAGATAGCTGGAGTTGCCAATAGGCCTACATATACGAAGGCAGAATTGAGACAAGCTGTTGAAAGCCTGTTGGCAAATCCCTATTGAGATGCAAGAAGATGGTTGATCCAATGCTTAGGCCTAAAACCATTCGAACTAGTCGTGGATTTTAGGGGCATTAGACTAATGGCATCTCGATGATTTCGTCTTGGAATGGTAGAAAGCAGCAGTCGGTTGATTTTGGGGCTTTGTGACATCATGGTCATGTAGATCTGTGTACTTGTGCATGTGGAATTTGTCTGATAACCTGTGTTATTGTGATGGCTGGATTAGTGTGTGCATTTATTATTCAGATGAGGATTGGGAACGAGGTGGCCATGGCCTTAATTTAGGAACCATCCCGGCATTTGCCAGGACTAGAAGCGTGGAAACCACTTCCAAGATGGCTAAGATAGGAATCGAACCCTCCTTTTCTCAGTTTTGCCTCATGAGGCTGAGTGTGCCTTGTTCCATCCCTCTGACCAAAATTAAAATTTCTTGGCAGAGCTGGAAATTGAACCTGGACCAACTGCCAAAAAATGCTAGCCGCACAACGCGAGTTGGTTGGTAGAATAGTCTCCTGACCTCTCATCAACCGGCACATTAAAAGCCACCGATTGCACTACAAGCAAGGAGGTCTGGGCATAAGCCCCAGGTTAGGTTTGCTTTGTATGTAGAACAGTATTTACCACTGTAATGAACGCTGATCGCAAGAATTTCATGTTTCGAACTACTCGGGAAAAAACCAGCGCCTCACTGCCTAAAAGTTATTGGTCTAGGCACAAACCATGGGTTTGGATGAAAATTATTGATGCGTGTCTACCCCCACTGTGCGTGACAAAATCCAGGGGTGTTTGTATGGCCTAATGAATTAACAATTATTGGTTTAGACAAAAACAGCTTGCACAATCCATTGCGAACTGGTTCAAATTTGGCGCTATTTTGTTTCATGGTACCGCGCTTATACAAAGTAGTCCCGTAAGTGTGGGATTGGCAATACTGTACTTGTGCATAATTAACAGCGAAAATGGCAGACTCAGCTGGAAATCCATCTATATAAGTCGTGATCCTATTTGGGACATCCTTAGATCTGAAAAATGCACACTTTGTCACGAACCTGGAAGTAAAATGGATAAGGGGCACCTGCCACATTGCAACAAACTTGATGTGACTGCTAGAACTTCAGGAAACCTCACACAACTCTATTGGAATGCAAGAAAGCTGATGGATTGGAATCTGGGCTAGCCATAAGAAACAACAACAATGCTTTAATATGAAAAATTGAGGTAACGCGGGTCGCGTTAGCTAATATATAACACCCCCGGTTTTTGTCATGCACAGTGGGGGTAGTCAAGCATCAATAATCTTTATCCAGAACCATGGTTTTGCCTTTTATTTCATTATTCACGTCCAATGTCCAAGCTGTGTAGTATAGGCCTACGAGATCTATGAAATTTTTAGTTTTCTATTACCGTATAATGTATAGCCTACAAATATCGTTACCTGTGTGCTACTAATTCTAGCGCAGCCATCACAGCATACAGTCACAATCATGTCCGATGCAGGTGTATAAGCCACTTTCTACTTTCATTCAGAATTAATAATACAAGTAGGCTATAGCTGCGACCAATATTTATAACTTATTGCAACCAGTGGTTTCGCCCAAACCGTGTCATCTAACCAAGTAGCGAACAATGACTTTGTCTCACCCAACATTAGTACATCAGTAATTTTCACCCAGACATTCAGTGGCGCAGTAACTTATGTCGAGAACTAAAAGAGAGCTATGAGATATTGTTGGTTTTCTCTGAAAATTTGCATATGTGACTCTAGCGCAGTGCATATACCATGCACGTGTGAGTATATGGCTCTTCAGAATGATGATTGATTCATGTTGCACAACCCTTGAAGTTCGTCAAAGGGCATCACACTACTCTGTCGCAACCATGACTGAAACAAATAAAAATAGGCCTAATATAAATATTTTATCTGCCTACTACTAAGTAGGCTATAGGTCAGTAGCCAAGTACATAAGTTATAAGCTTCATAAATAATCACCAATACATTCACTACCACCAACCGAGTGCGAATCATAGACTAGGCCTACTTCCAAGCTTAAGAGTTACCGGTAGGACTACATGTGCAATGTATTATAATATTATGGCTGACGGCATTTGGAAGTCGAGAATAATATACATTACTATATTAGAAGGCGAATTGAACCTAAGAATACATTCCCGAGAGAGAACTTACATAGGCTATATTTTAGGTTATGTTTGAATTAGGCCTATACGGAAAATGCAGTCGGAAGACTATTTCAAAATTTCCAAAGACCATTAAGGTTTTTTATTACGTTATTTGTGCTCTGACTGAATATAAAAATAAATAAAACAACGATTAAATAACTCTGTACTTTAAATTGTGTAGGTCTAGGCTAGGCCTACTTACTTAAATTGTAGTGATCTTTGTAGAGTTACTCCAATCCATCTCCAATCTTGTTCTCGTATTTTTTAGGCGTCATGATGAAATCTAAATAAGAATTTATCCAAAAATTAATTAAATAAAAGCTTCGAAACATCTCAGACAAGTGGATTTGACACACACATATCAAGAGTCTATAATAACTGTATAAACTGTTTTAATCGATGTATATTACTAGTACTTACCTTGTACAACTTGTTACAACTTCATTAGACTTGAATTTCCAAAGAAAACTGTGAAATTATTTAAATAATAAGTCATTAGTTACAGTCGTAATTATAATGTTGGCTGACTTTGTGAAAAATGCATTCTGGGAGTTATTGCCAGAAACATGTCGGCAACTGTGTGGTACGGAATTTTACGGGTATTATGGTCTTTGGAGATGGCGGGATTTTAAGCAGGGTTGGCGACAATGTGCTCGCACCTGAAAACAACTTACCTTCAAGAAATACAACCATAAACCAACATTTGCGTAGGCATAGGGGACGGCTGTTAATGTTGCCTACCCTGTCTTGATCTAGTAACTCATTTAAGCTGTCCCAGACTTTATCTGTTTGTTTATGTTTCCATCGCCCTTACGCTAGTTCCAGATAACGGCAGCACCATCGCTTGAGTTCACGAATGGCAAACAAATGAATACAAGTTGACAAGACACAGGTCAACACCCCGATTCTGTAAGAAATGGTTAAGCTACAACAAGTCTTTAGGACCCCTAAAGACTGGTTAGCAGTCGAATTGGTATTCTGTAACGCCAAATCGCATCCATGATGTGACGTAGGCCTTACCGCTGAACCATCCACCGTAAAGGCATGTACCGAGGGCTTGTTAGCCGTTTTTTAGTCCATGGTTAGCTTATTTGTAATGAAGAATCAAAGATGGAAGCGAACAGCTGATATGTATGTTATCACTTAATGGCTTGAATATTAATTTATTCATTGAATATGGGCTAAGGTAAGTACAAAACAATATATTTTTGATTCTTCAAGTTGTGCAAATATCTTTCTTTGACGATTATGGTAAATAGTATAGGCCTACTTAATATGAATAATGTCGTCTCGTGTAATGTTATTAATTTACACTTTTATTTTTGTTTTCAGATGCCGTAAGCGTTCTAAAACGATTATTTGATGGGGAAGAAACTTAAGTGCTATTTTACTACTTTGGAAATAATTAGCTTTCATTTTAATTGTAGAATTCGAATCATATTTGCGGAAGCTTGTTTCTAGGTTATGGAAATAATTGCTGTCAGAAGTTTGAAGACGAATACCTACCTAATGTGCGGCAATTGTGCTTTTAATTATTTAAATTAAGGCTGCAAATGTTCACATTACTTCACGGCCTTGGCCTATGCCATTGGTAAATTATAATTAACTTAATTGTGGTGAAGAGACATGACAACATGATTATCATAATGGACTTTCGCAAACTGAAACTCATTTACCTAAGAGAATGATAGGAATTGTTATCCCCATCGTCAGAACTGGTAGTGTCAAAGCATTCAGTCCTGATCCCGTAAGTACGGTATATAAACAATAGGCTATCATTTAAGACCTTGGCAAATAGCCTTAAGAGGCAGGCTGGAACATAAAGAGTACCAGTATTGTACTATGCTTTCATATTGAACTAATGAGGGAAGTTAACGTTACATGTAATGCATGCAGTCGATTAACAGTGTAGGGGGGAAATAAGAAATAATATCAGACCCCAAATGAACTAAAGTTTGTGGTCAGTCTGCTTGGCAAGTTGTCATTGCGAAGGGAGGACTTTCATGTAAAAGATTACATTGCATGCTTCTGCTGGAAACTAAAACATTAGCACTGGATACACGTAGTTGCTCACAGTTTTAATAACCTGGTATGACACAGCTCGGTCATCTAAATGGATCAGGTGAGAAAGAAAAATCACAACATGGTGCTTTGGGAGTTTATGTCTAACATAAAGGTACGTTAATTTTCTTCATTTCATTGTGTTATCATCTGAGAACTAACTACATGCAGCAAGGCGTAAAGCTTTCCAAGAGTGGAGTTTACCTGAACCGAAGTAAAAAATTCTTAAACTACTGAAATTAGTCAAAATACCTGCAGTAATGGTATCTTCAGACAATATAGTAATATATGTTTACTTCTCCGCTGTCTGTTACCCACCCAGCCATCCCAAATAGGATCACGACTTATATAGATGAAATTCCAGCTGACTCTGCCATTTTTAGCACCATGTACAGTATTGCCAACCACACGCATTCGATACTATATTACATCCGGCAGACCAATGGTTTTCGCCTAGACCAATAAGGTTCATCTATACCTTGCGATGCACTGGCGTTTAGGGGAATTCTTAGTTACCTTGATGACGTGATGGTATTGCAGTTCTTTTTTCACATAATTACAAAGGTGTCATGTGGTGCATTTTGTATCGGACATGTTGGCAACGTAATATGACGTCAATTTGTCGGCCACGAACATCTACCGTTGTTGAACAAGCTACAAATAAAAACCTTCATTTAAGCAATATTAGTGAAATTTGACAGTATATTAGTGTTATTTCACAGTATGTTTATTGTGCAGCAGTGATAGTTATTGTTGTTTTAAGGGGTGAAACTACGAGGTCATTTGCCCTCCCCCCTAATCTACTCTATTCACATCTCTAAAGAGCTGGTACTGTGGAGAGCGAATTCTAAGTGGGAGCTGATGATTACCATCAAATGTAGGAAAATTCCATACCTGGGTCATGTGTTATGTGGTGCAAAATACGCAATATTACACCTTATTTTAAAGGGCAAAATTGCTCGGCATCAAATAGCGTCTGAGATTAACCTAAACTACCTTTTCTCTACTACCGCTGAGCTCTCAAAGTCAAGTGTACAGCTAAACGCCGGAATTTGTATGGTGCATTTTGTAATAGTCATCATCATCATCTTCATTTCCCCTTTTCCAGTTGACACTGGGTGGGGGCAAATATGGTTCCTCTCCACTTTGTTCTGTTGTTCCACCATTCCTCTTCCGACACAGTGTTCCAATCCAGGTTCAGTTTTCTAATACTATTCTCCACCGAGTCCATCCAACGCATTCTTGGTCTTCCTCGTCCTCTCTTCCCTGTCATCCGTCGTTCCAGTGCTCGTCTTGGTAGCCTTACTTCATCCAATTGACATGTCTAAACCATCTCAATCTGTTTTGTTCCAGTTTGGCATTTAGTGTCTGTACTCCCAGTTCTTTCCGTATATCTTCATTTCTCACTCTGTCCCTCCTGGTTTTCTGGACCATACTTCTCAGGAATCTCATCTCAGCTGCTTGTACTCTGCTCTCATCCCTCTTAGTCATTGCCCAAATTTCTGCTGCATATGTCATTATAGGAAAATACTATGCTTTGTACAACTTCTTTAGCCTTAATTGGTATATCCTTGTTCCATACTAGTCCCCGTACCTGTTGGTAGAAATAATAATAATAATGCATTTTATTAATCCCTTAACGAGTCAAGGACTCATATACAAAGGAATCGTACAGTTTTATCTTGTTGGCGACAAATTACAATTCAATGTTTAGTTTACAAGTTTTCAGTATGAAAATATATACAACATTTTGTAGCTTTCATAAGTTTTTGTACACAATGTAGACTTCTTTTGTCTTCTCAGTTTTTGGAATTTCTTAAACTGACATTTTATAATCATTCCACATAAACTGTTTTAGCCTCCGTTTAAAGATTGGTAGGCTAGGTGCAATTTTTATATTTTCTGGTAGTCTATTGAACTTTACAAAGGCACTATACTTAATGCTATTACTGCCATATTGTTTGGAATTGATATGGAAAAGTGATATGTCATCTGCATGTCTAGTTTTGTAAGCGTGTAAATCAGATTGTTTAGTGAAGTTTAAATTTGTGTGGATACCTTCGTGTAGGATTTGGTACATCAGGACATTTGATTTGATTTCTGCATTTAGGGCTACTGGTTGAATTTTACTCGTAATATAAACGGTAGGTGTTAAAAAAGGGTAGTTATACATATTTCTTATGGCTCTATTCTGAATTACCTCAATTTCCTTTTTTAGGTAATTTGAGCATTTTATCCAAATTGTATTCAAATATTGTAAGTGGCTATGGATTAAGGAAAAATACACTTTCCTGAGTAGATATTTTGGGATATAGTAGCTCAATTTTTTTTATCATCCCAGCAGCAGGTGATATTTTTTAAACTAATGCATCAATGTGCTTTTGCCAGGAGAGATTTTCATCTATTATCAGGCCTAGGTATTTGACAGATGAGACCCTTTTAACTGCCTTTCAATTCAGCATTATATTCTGAGTGATGTCTAACTTTGTTCTACGCTTAGATATTATTAAATAATTTGTTTTACCTTCATTTATTGTTAATTTATTTGACTGGGTCCAGCCAAGTATTGTATTCATGTCCTCCTGCATGTGTGTAATCAGCGTGTTGGTGGTGTACGCATTGTAAAAGATGCTTAAGTCATCTGCAAACAACGTTATATTACCATGAAAACTGAGTGTTGCTATGTCATTAATATATACTAAGAAGAGGGAAGGACCCAGTATTGATCCTTGGGGCACACCATGGGTAATATTTACCTCCTCACTTCTGTAGCCATTTATTTCAACATACTGCTTACGATTAGACAGGTAATTTTTAAACCATGTCCAAGCTACTCCTCGGATACCTGCTTTATCAAGTTTCCCTGAAAGAATTTCATGGTCAACAGTATCAAACGCCTTTTTCAGGTCTATGAAAAGGCCACTCGCTGTCATCTTGTTGTCTATGACATCCTGCAAGTTAGAGATTATATCAATTGTGGCTATTTCTGTGCTTGAGTTTTCTCGGAATCCATACTGCCCTTTGTAGAAGTAATCATTTTTATTTAAAAAATTAACAATTCTGTTTTTTACTACTGTTTCGAGTACCTTGGATATGGGTGGTAGGATGGAAATGGGTCTGTAATTGTCTGGATTGCTTTTGTCACCTCCTTTATAGACTGGTATGACTCGTGCTATTTTTAGATCATCAGGTACCAGGCCAGTCTCTAACGATAAATTAATTAAAGTAGTTAGTGGGCTACTTAGCATGTCAATGGAGTTTTTTAACAATTTTACTGACATACCATCTTTGTCTTGGCTACTTTTCATTTTAAGGCTTAATATAATATTGCGAATTTCCATCTCATTAGTCGGGGTCATAAATATGGAATCTGTGTTGACATTAATTTCATTATCTTTCTTCCCTGGGAGGATGTTTTTGGCTAACTTGTGTGCTATGTTTATAAAGTGAGTGTTTAGAGCATTGCAAATATTTTCTTTTCCTGTGAAAGATTTACCGTCAATTATTATCTAACTGGGACCATCTTTGTTTTCAGTTGTGCAGTTGTAGATCATTTCATTGATTACTTTCCAAGTATCGTTTATGCTATTGGCGTTCAATGTTAATTTATGTTCATAGTATGAGGATTTCAGTTTCCGTTTTAAAGCTGTCACTTTGTTCCTGCATATTATGTGCTCTTCCTTTAAGAGGTTGTTGTTTCTGCGAGTGTTAGTTTTAAGTTTAGCATGTAGTAGGTCCCTTCGTTTTATTAGCTGAATTAATTCTGTTGTTATCCATGGGTTATTGTGGTTCTGGTGTATTTCCTTCAAAGGTGTGTCAGTGTTCTCTTTGTTGGGTGTCTGTGTCAAGATTTTGTGTTTCATGGCGATGTAAGTTTCATTTACATCATCTAAACAGTCTATTTGATTGAGATCATTGGAGAATATGTTTTTGTTCACGTACCGGTAATTTTTATTTACGTTTTTTGAGCTAGACCTTTGCTTGTTGTGGGGGGTTTAAATGTCATGTTCGAGATTGGGCTTTTGCCTGGATAGTAATTTGACCAGAAAATCTCAGTTACAAGAATATTATGATCACTAATATCACTATTTATATTGCTTATCCTATAGGTATATTTACAGTTATTAGTGGCTACCTGATCAAGGAGTGTACTTGTTGATTCACATATTCTTGTATTCTTCTGCTAATTTCGAAATCTAGTCTTCCATCTTCAGTCAGTTCACTTCCCAAGTATTTGAAGTGTTTCACTACTTCCAATTCCTTATCTCCTACTTTGATTATTCCTTTTCCTTCTTTCTTTTCTCTACTCATCACCACTGTTTTACTCTTCTCCACATTTATCTTCAATCCCCATTGCTCAATCTTTTCATTTATTACGTCTAACTGTTCTTTTACCTCCCTCTCATCCTCGTCCCAGATCACAACGTCGTCTGCAAACAACATTACCTTCATCTTTGCCCTACTGTATTCTTTCATTGCTGCCTTCATGGTGTCATCCATCACCACACTTCCTTGCTTTAGTCCAGTGTCAATTTTAAACCATTCCGATGTCCCGACTCTGGTCTTCACACTACTGTAGCACTCCATGCAAACTCCTTTTATCATGTCTCTCAGTTCCTTGCCTATCCCGCTATTTGTTAAGCTTTCCCAAACTTTTGTTCTAGGGATGCTATCATAGGCCTTTTCTAGATCAATAAAAGTCATTTGTAATATTTTTTTTTAAATGCAGACCAATGGCTTATGCCTGGGCCAATAATTATTAGGAGAAGGGCTGTGTTAGCCATTTACACGAATACACCCCTGGTTTTTGTCTCGCACAATAATGTTTGTTGTGCACTGCTGTAATTAATGTTTTTTGTGAGAGTGAAATTTCTTAAATCCACTCCAATGGGCTTTGCCTATACCAATAATTGCTAGATATCTGTTAGCCATACATACACACTTGGTTTCTGTCATGCACAGTGGGGTAATCGTGCATCAATAATCTTTATCCAGACCAGACCTGAGTGGTGTATTTTGTATCCCACATGTTGGCAACTGTAGTGATAGTGTAAAATTTGAAATACACTTATCTTCCGTCTAGTCAATACTTTTGTGTGTGTTTATTTACGCCCTAGGACATTGACTAGACGGAACATAAGTGTATTTCAAATTTTAAACTATCATTCGTCAATACGGACCAATCGTGAACAATGTTAACCCTAACCTGTGGTGATGTCAATGTGTGCGTCTTATTAACAGTTAAAGAGACCTCATGCACTGTCGAACATGGCTGCCATCGTTGAATGAGCAATAAATATTAACACATATTTCTTGTGCTGTAGTGACCGTGGTTAGTAATATCAGTTGGCGATGTCCCCCAGAAGACGAAACAATGCATGAAAACCTTACAGTGTGCGCACAAAGTCCGTATACCCCTACTCATTATTATTTATTTCTATTGTCAGTACATATACATTCGTACTTACATCTTAGGAATTTAAAACATATTTGTCCGTCCATGGTCTCTGCACAGCTGAAGAAATCAAGCGAACCCACCTCACGTCATGACTTGGGCCGGCATGATACAAACACATCTGTTTGAACCATATTTTTTTGATCGTTTTAATGACTGGCTCATCCCGCAGCTGCAAAATTTGGGAATCTTAAACAGTGTTTGGTTTAAACACGATAAGGTGACGGCTCACTTCGCAGTGGCTGTTCAACAACGTCTGAACACATTCTTTGGGAATCGCCGTTTCATATCACATGCAACACCATCATTCTGTGACTAAGCACTTGGCAGTGCATTCTTAACGAGAGGCATGACACGTCAGCTGTTCACTTATGTCACTCTCAAACTCCGGTCTATCATGCGAAATACGAGGTTCATTTGGAGGCTTTTATATGCTGGTCTGCCAAATTAATGTGCACGTGTATTATTTGCTGGGTAATTTTATTTTTAGTGGTTATCGAAATGACAGACTACATCAAGGTCATCTGCCTAACTGGGTAATAAATGATATTATTATTCTGTAAACTGAAGATGGTTGACATGAGGTTAGGCTTTCCTTAGTGTGTTGTCCATTTGTGACGATTGAGTCTGATAAGTGATTGCATTTATTGGTCTTGCTCAGTTGTATAGGAAGGGCAGTTTTCTCATTTCTTGAGAGTATTTCCAGACACTTCCCAGCATGGAAATTTAGCAAAATACTACACAAGACTGCTCCTCAAAGAAAATAAAAGGAAAAATAACATTATTATTATTATTATTTAAAATAATTATTCTTGTTTTCGCATAAGGATGTAGCCGGTTTAAATTGTTTTGTTACACTATAATGGCTAACTTGAGTTTAAGAATGTAGCGTGTAGGCTACACGAGCACATCTCCAGGTCATGATACAAAATTAATCTAGAAATTTGTTTATATTTTTTGTCACAGTACTGGTAACAATATAAGGGATTGATTTTCAATTTTCCAGGATTCTCTGCCAAAAAATCTGTGCTACACCTTCCAGTGACCTGGTCTGAATAAGAAGACGAAGAAAGAAACTGAATTTGATTATCTCTACAATGGGACACATTCCACAGGTGCATTGCTGTGCAAACTGCTGTATTTTCAAATGTTTAATTTTATGTTATAAATTAAGTTTTCTATTTGAATAATAATTTATTGAAGAAAACATTGTGTATGATTTGAGCCTTGCTTCCTGAACTGCTGCAATCCTAACACTGATCCCACCAGAACCAGTAGGCATTCCTCCTAATTCACGAGGTTTGTGTTTTCCTCCTTTATGTCCTTATGAAGATGTGCAATTAGAAAGTAGACTTTTTCATACTACTGTATGTGATAAGAATGTCAAGAATTCAGGTGAGAGTTATGTTATCCACATAATATTTCAATGTAGTTAGTATTAATCTCATTCCCAGTAGTAGTAGTAGTAGTATTTAGGGACAAGGTGTTGCCTGTGGGGACATGCTAGGGAGGGATGGATCAACCCCTGCTCCCTACTCCCCAGAGATTTTTTAATCTGCATGGTGCTGATACAAACCTCTGTTTTCTCTCTCCCCCTTCCTTCATGCAATAATACATTGAGTGTGAGGAGAGTCATACTCGTAATTGAGTGCCTCCTTCCTTCTGTGTAGAATCTCGGAGGAGCATTGAGTCATTGTGATTGCTATGTCCTAGGGCCATATAGAGATGAAGGGAGAAGGGATTAGGCTAGGTAGAATATATTGAATTTAAAAGAAGGCTAATAAATAACTTCATCTGAAGAAAACTGGAATAAATTCCATTAAGTGGTAAATATTGCTAAAATGTAGAATGTAGTTTTATTCTAGGATAAGGAGTTAGAAGCACTTCAATGGCCTACTGATACTTTCTTTCTACTAATTTGCAAACTTGTAACTTAACATGTGGACCTATCGTACGCAACAGTCCTAGACTTATAAATTGACGGGTGTAACGGATTCTATGGTTAGTTCCAGTGGCATGAGCTGTTCTTCATCATTCCAGATGCAACAGATCCACATAATGCACCCATATCCTACTCCTCTCTGATCAAAGTTCTTAATGTGAGAAGTACCTTTAAGGAGAACAATACTAAACTTCAGTCTAAATGAACCTGATCTTAGCTTCCTTCAATTTCCATGGACCTCTTGCCACCTCAGTTTTACCTGCAGGGCACTTGCTCTGGTTTATTATTGAAGGCTGGTATTACGATGGATCATTAAATCACTCTTTGACTTTCTTGGCTGCAGCCAGAGAAGCAATGTGGTGTTCTGACTAGAACCGATGATTTAATATTAACACTACACTAGGCCTACCGTGAAGAAAAACTGGCATACTAGATTGGACCATCGCCCCCCAATTAACTTCTATTGTGTTACTGCCCAAAGAGTTAATACCTCATTCTTGGAGATTTTTGAGCATTATTCTAAATGTACACACCTATTCTTAACGGTATTGTCGTTCATGTGTTAAACTGCTTTCAGTAGTCAATTAGGCCTAGGCCTACAGGTAAGTTGCCCAATAGCTTACTGGCCACATAAAAAATATCTTAACTTAGGTTTCTGATACAGTTCATGTTGTAATAAACCAGACAACACACTATTTGATTCCTACTAAACTAAAATGAATATTTATGTGGACAGGCAATGTAATTTCTCTTCGGAAGGGAGTTGGATGTAAAAGGTTGACATGATCCAATGGAATACAGTATCCGTTGAATACTATAAATAAGATACGGTACCGGTACTCCGAAATAAAATAAGGTATTAATTATGGCAATAGCTAAAGAAAACCCTAACTCTAATAGATATTCATGTGAACAGACAGCGTAAATGTTTTCGCAAATGGGGTTAGGTGTATCTTATCTGGTTGAAGTAATCCGTATGAATGGTCAATGCAAACGATAAATAAAACACCATAATAGGCGAAAGTATGGGTTAAGGCAATATGAAACATAGGAAATAGTTAAAAAAAATGATACAAACTAATTGCGATATCGAATGGTATGAAATACGTTGAAATACCGCGCCAATTGATTTACCCGTCATCTAGTGGAAGGATTTCGTACTATGAAGATGGCTATGAAATCCTGATTCTGAACTCGTAATAAGCGTCATAACAAGGTGCCTTACAGAATACCCTCGCTAGCCATTTGTTGTTATGCCTATGGTTACGATTCCGTCGTATCCACAGATTAGGGTCGTATCCATGTTGGTGGGTTGTTAAGGAGTGAAGTTACAGAAGCGGGGTGCAGAAGTCTGAAAAACCATCCATGCCGTTCACTGCTTCCTTGATCCTTACAGCAAGTGACATTTAACGCTTCGTTTGTTAACCGACTTGTTAAAATGTTTTGTGGAACACGTAATCTATAACAGAATATTAAAATTATAACGATTTGTTAACTAACGTTTTGTTAGCCAAATTTAACGCAAGGTTGATGGAACCGGCCCTCAGGGCCGGTTCCATCAACCTTCGTTAAAAGTTTAACGACACGTTAAAGTAATTTAACGGAAATGTTAGCAAAATGGTGTTCCATAAATCAACATTATTGATAACAAATCGTTAACCTATCCGTTATTTTAACATCCCATTCTTGCTCAGTTAAGGAGTTTAACATAGTGTTAAAATGGTTACAAGCAAATACAGTATGCCTTTCGTGCTCAGTCATTGTATTATTTATTTTTGATTACCGTATTTGAATAATGCTACAGAACAAGAATTCTTGCCAAGGTCTCATGACATGCTGCAACTGTCTGAAAAGAAGTTTCTGGAGATGTGTTGTGCAGAAATACAGTAAGGACTACCTTACAACCGGCCACTTAAATGATATGCCTAGGCCTAACCTACAAATTAGCCTACATGTAATGACATTGGTAAATATAGCCTATTCCAACAGCAACATCAATACGTATTGGTCAATAATGTAGTTTTATAGTGTACAAAAGGTTATTGTACTGAATGCATTACCGTATCAAATGATGAATAAAACTACTGGAAACGACACCATTTGATTTGCATCCAAAGCTTTCTGTTGATCAGTATGAGTGTTGATTTGTAGTTTTCATTTTCACATAGTTTAGATAAGCAGTGTCACAATGCAATTTAAATATAAACGCACACACAATTTTTGATCTATAAATAGCCTACAAGTTGACTAAAGATTTTTTAAATTTTTAATAGGCACCTGATTATTAGAAAAGCTGAGCTTCACAGATTTGAAGCAGCAATGGGGCAAGTTTTTTAAAAAAGACAACCACATGTAGGCCTACGATAAAGTGACCCCAAAATCAATTTTTATCACATGGGAAGAACAGCTGTCAAATCGACCCTGTTAAAAGTCGCCTAGTTTGAAATGCAGGTGATAATGTAGGGTAACCTACTGGTTATTTTAAGGAATTCATTACCGGTAGTATTTATTAATAAATAATTCTCCTTTGTAAAATGGCAGCCGCATACGATCATATACAGTACTTCGAAATCGGCTTTGCGACGCGAAGTAGGCCTAATCTACTCCATTCGGTCTGAAAAACTTTTCTTTTGTGGAAGTAAAGCATTGATATGGCAATTGTTGATTTTGAAGAGCACAGTGGAACTGAGCAATTAAATTACTCATCGCTTAGCCTCAATTATTATAAAAATAACTGTAAATACGAGAAAAGAGCACACCCATCTACTCAATTCTCATGTTATAGCATCTGTTTGTTTATGTTTCCATCGCCCTTACGTCAGTTCCAGATAACGGCAGCACCGTCGCTTGGGTTCGCGAATAGCAAACAAATGAATACAAGTTGACTAGACACAGTTCAGAAGTCTGAAAAACCATCCTTGCCGTACACTGCTTCCTTGATCCATACAGCAAGTGACATTTAACGCATCGTTTGTTAACCGATTTGTTAAAATGTTTGGTGGAACACGTAATCTGTAACAGAATGCTAAAATTATAATGATTTGTTAACTAACGTTTTGTTAGCCAAATTTAACGAGAGGTTGATGGAACCGGCCCTCAGACCTTAATGCAGGTCTCGAAAGTGTGAAAATGGCGTATGCTGAAGCCCCGGCATATTGTTTGTTTACATTAGTTGCTGGGATACACTATTTAGCTTTGATTAGCTTCGTTTGATGAAAGTTGGGATAAACTGTCGCTCATCTGTAATTTTTAGTATCTTCTGTATGTCTGTAAAGTCCAGTTCGCGTTAATGTACTGCAATCGGGTGTAAGTATGTCATAATACGCTTATCATGGACTAGTTCGTTTGTGTGATGATTGTTCAGTCGACCGATGGCATTGTGTCATTTACTGCAGATGTTGAAGTACCTAAGACTAAAGTATTAATAGAAGATCTACACAATAAAAAACAGGACATACCCAGGGAATTCTACACGTCAAATGCGATGTTGGACCGAAGATGGATGCATCCATTCTGTGAAATGTGACATGTCGTGACCAGACTTGCGGTACATGGGTTTCACCACAAGATCTGCTCAAGGAAGGTGTTCCATAATCCAGATGGAAATTGCATTTGTGAATTATGTGGGGATGTATGTGAAATGTACCATATAGTTTCTTGCCCAAAACGAACCATATCGATAGTAGCATACAGCACAGACTAGTGTACGAAATGTATACTGTACGTCAACAACATGGCCACAGGCTGCAATAAAGATTATTATTATTATTATTATTATTATTAATAGAAGTGTCTCAAGAATATACACCGCAATGAATTGCTAGTTAGTAACAATATCATAATAGCTTAGTACAGTTCAGCAATGTCGAACGTAAAGGGAAAACGCAATGAATATCTACGGCTAGACCAAACCATTGACATTGAACGTTGAGCGCTTAGCAACATGTGTCTCCGTAAATACTTACCAGTCTGGAAGATGATCTACACTGCCTTGTATACACACCAAATAATACAGTGAACTTTGTTATTGGTTAAGGAAGATGTTTCCTCTGTGCCAAACAGTGAACTCGTTGTGTTCCGTCATTATTCATACTTTTGTGATTCTTACAGCTTGCAAGTTATTTTTAATTATGATGTGTGTAATAAAGTGTTGTGAGTAACTTGCCAATTATGTACTTATATTGCGAGATGGTGTGCCACGATAATTCCGTAAGAGGGAGATAGTGCTTTCCTACCTATAATACTTTACTAAATCAACTATTTCCAGCGTACAACCATTCCAAACGGTAACAGCGAATGTTTAATAGGTTAGTTGGTAACATATTATCGTGTCCTTTGTGTGTGGTAATCTCCATAATTATGTTCAGATATCCACACGACGACTTCTTTGCATATTTAAATCCATTAATTCGGTGTGATGTTTTACCCGAGATTTTAGACAATTCCACGAGAGGTATTAATTGAATTATATCTCTATAGCATTGGTTCGGCTATTTCAGGCTACTATTCTCATTCCGATTGTGTACACAAATACTCTGCATGTGCTGGGACAGCACTTCAGTAACCGGGTACTTTCTTCTCTCCTACTTCAGAATCTGTTTGATATTATGCTAATAATATTAATCTATAATTACTGAACTTAAATAAAAATCGTGATAACTCACCAAAAAAGCTTCTTATTCAACCACAGAAACAGTGAGACTATTGTAGCTGCCCTTGGGTGAAGACGAAACCTATAATTCGAGGCCAGCACTATATTTTTTTTACGAGCACACATTTTTATTCACTGACAGAAAACATGTACATATACAGATGTTGTATCAAAAATACATGGTGAATCCTACATAAGATAAACTTGTGCGTGGGCTTCATGAACACAATTTCTTAATTTATTTGCAACATGGTATTTGACTGATAATAATAAGAAAAGTTTATAGTAAAAGCATTAATTATAAGGATACTGAAAATAAAAGAAGATGATACATTACTTGTTTCTGCTGAGTTGGTTTAAATATGTTGGTGAAAATTTATAAGTTCATTTACTCTATCAAAGTTACTAAGGAGCCATATAAAAAGCCCTTTCTTCAATATATTCAGGGTATTATTTGTCACATTTACTGGCAATATATTGTATATCCTAGTGCTAAGACAACTTAAATTCCTTTGGCCAAGTAGTGTGTTTCGACGAGGGATATTTATTCCAGTTCTGTCTTGAAGTCTTGTGCACATTTCAAGTTTTTGTCCATTAGAGAAGAGCTTCATATTGTTATGTATAAATATGATTGATGACTGAACAAATAACTGTCGTATGTTAAGCAACATGCTTTGTTGATACAGTTCACATGTTGGAAAAGTTGGTGGCCTTTTGTACATAACTTTTAGAATGAAATTCTGGCAGGTATTTACCTGAGCCAAATGTGAATCAAGTATTCCACCCCCAACCATTTATTCCATATTGTAGTTGTGACTGGACTAAGGCAAAATATACAGTTCTCAAGACTTATGCTGAAAGGATATTTCTGATTCTGCAAAATATATAAATTAACTTTTGAAGTTTATTGGCCAACTTTGATGCATGCATATTCCATTTTAAATGACTATCTATAATAACCCCTAAATATGTAGCATTCATTGACTTCTGTAGGGTATAGCAGTTGCATCTTTCGCCATTGTTACAAATTGGTGTGTGGATCTTCAGTGTTAAATTGTCTGTGGGTTGTAATGTTTTGTTGTGTGAGAAGCATAGGTATTGTGTTTTGGTTTCATTTAAGGTAAGGAGCTGGTTTCTTAGCCATTTTTGGACTGTAGCATGGGTTTCTTGAGTTCTATTAAAAGTGTCCTCCCAAGTTGTTCCTGTGACTGTGACGACAGTGTCATCAGCATATGAGGTAATCATCGCATTACAGTTCAGCTTACACAAATCGTTAATATATAACAGAAAAAGAATAGGACCTAAAACTGTTCCTTGGGGAATTCCAATTTTTACTTCAGCACTTCTACTTAGAGTACCTTGGATTCGTACCTTTTGTATTCTGTTAAAAAGAAAGCTTTTTATTAGTTCTTGAGGAGTACCACGAATACCTTCCTTTTCAAGTTTTCTAATGAGTATATTGTGGTCTACGGTGTCAAAAGCCTTTTTAAATCCAGGAACACAGAAATTGTTCTTTTAGAACCATCAATGGCTTTATACAAATAATCAGTAAGGGAGAATATTGCATCTTGAGTACTAGTGTTTGGTCTAAAACCAAACTGATTTGGTGACAATATGTTGAACTTATTCAGATAGTTAAGTAATCTGGTTTTGATGCATTTCTCTAGTAGCTTAGAGAGGTGGGTTGTGAGGGAAATTGGTCTATAGTTATTTAACTCTCTTTTATCATCTGATTTATGGACTGGGATTATGATGGCAATTTTGAATGAGTCTGGAAATTGTCCTTTCGTTAGTGATAAATTAAAAATATGGTGCAGTGGTTGTAGAATTTCTGAACTAATTATCTTAATTGTTTTACTAGAGATATTATCATAGCCATTTGCTGAGTTATCTTCTAGAGCAGCTATGTGGTTTGTTATTTCTGATTTTGTTATGGGTATAAAAAAGATAGATTGAGGTTGAGATTTTGCAGAGCTATCACGTGCATTTGTGTTGTCTGGTTCCTTTCTTGTATTACTTATTTTTTCAGAAAGTTCTAAACCTATGTTACTAAAATAGTCGACAAATTTGTTTGCAATGGCAGCTAGTTGGGATGTTTCTTGTGAGTCTCTGATGAATATGCTGTCAACAGCTGAAGATTTATTTCCCTTCCTACAAGTTAAATCATTAATATTTTTCCAAAGGACTTTAGAATTATTGGAGTTTGACATAATTTGTTTGGAATAGTACCTTTCCTTTGCTATTTTAACAAGCCTGTTTATCCAGTTTCTGTACAATTTATGTTTCTTAACTGTTTCTGGGACCTCATCACTGTTTGAAGACCTCTCCCTTTGTTTAACAATTTTCTGATGTAATTTATCTCTTATTCTAATAGAAGTTAAAATTCCGGTTGTGATCCATGGAGTAATTTTTTAAAATTTTGATCTTCCGTTATTTATGGTAGTAGAGTGTTCAGAGATGTATTGAGTCAGTAACTTAATGAAACTATCAGCTGCTTTGTTAGCATCATGTTCAGTTATGATAGATTCCCAAGTTTCCTTAGTTAAGGATTTTTTAGAGTTTCATAATTTATTCTTACATTGTTCAAAGTATTTTCTCCTGTTTGTGGAGTGTATTTTTGAGATTTATTTTGTATGAGAAATGTAGGACTGTGATCTGTGATACTGGTATGCAGAACAAAAGGGTCAAATCAGTTTAATGGCAATGGCAATTAAAACCTCCTGTTTCGGGCATGTTAAAAGGACCCCTGCAGGCCAACTGTACGAAGCCACATCATATTAAGTTACAGTTAAATACAAAGAAAAAAATCTGCATCACAGGATTATTGTGCCCATTGTATTAAAAGAGAGAGAGAGGGGAAAGAGTGTGTCCTACAGACAAGTTGTCAATATACTTGAAAATACTCCATGCCCTTTAAATATCAATATACATTGGTCTTTAACCTCACTCATCTCACAACATGAGTGTTTTGAAATGTGCACATTAAATGCTAAAATCTATCGTTTTAAAGTTAGGCAATGATGATATTGTTGCTTTGTTGAAGAAGGACTGGTGAAGTTCAAAACGTGTGCACGTATATCTACCCCCTGTCATCTTTTTTGTCGTGTGACCTCCTGAGAGGCCGAGTACAGGTCTTTCTAGTCAACGCCCGTGGGTGACCTGCGCACCGGAATGAGAGATGATTTAATGAAACTGGGCAAGGATGTGGAAGGAAACAGCCGTGGCCTGTCAGAAGGTACCGTCCCAGCATTTGCCTAGAGTTGAAAATGGGAAACCACGGAAAACCATTTCAAGGATGGCGACGGTGGGATTCGAACCCACGTCCACCGAGTCAGCAGAGAGCTTGGGCCCATGGCCGAACGCTGCGCTTTAGCTGCTAGCATACCTACACCTAATTATTAGTCTTTCAGAGGGATCGGAGATGAGATACAATGAATTGCTATAAAAATTGAAACAACATTTCAGTGAACCGCCATCCAATACAATACCACCATTGAAATATTGTATTAATTTAAGTCAATGCGGTTCCACCTAGCTAATGTGTACAGCCGGATGTCGTAACGGCAACATCACAAGGGCTGATAAAAGGATGAAATAAATGAATATGACCAAGCAGTTGGAATGAAGCGAGGTACCGTCTAGGCCATTGGGGGATATAGAAAATGGTAAACCTGACCAAAAAAATCCAAAAACAGTGCCAGAAAGATAGGCCCCATGGCCTAGCACTGCACTTACATGATTGCAGCTACCAAAGATGTAAAAACTTTACATTAAACTATATACAGTACACACATATGTACTGAAAAAGTGCAATGTAAAGAAAAATGTATCTCCTTTAGAAATTACTACAACATTAACATTACACCAGATTATATATATTTCCAGAATTCTTTCACAGCACGTGTGCCAACCGTCCAACTCTGCCTGTGGGTGTATTCCATCCCTCCCACCCTTGAGGGTGGCAATTCATAAGACAAGTAGGAAGCCTCAATGAATAGCCAACGTTGCTCCTTTTAGTCCCCTCGTACGATAGCCAGAGGATACCATGGGTGTAGTCTAAATCCCCACACACAGGGGGCTGCAGTGTTGAAGCCACCCAAAGAAATTATATTGTGTTGTTGATTCATTTCGGGGCTTTGCGACATTGTGGTCATGTGGCCACGTGTACTTAGGAATGTGTGGAATTTGTCTGATAACCGGTGTTATTGTGAAGGCTGTATTAGTGTGTGTAGTTGTAACTCAGACGATGATTAGGAAGGAGGCGGCTGTGGTCTTAATTAAGCATTCGACTGGAATAGAAGTGGGGAAACCACCGAAAGCCACTTCCAGGATGGCTGAGGTGGGATTGGAACTCGCCTCGTCTCAGTTTTTACGCAACCCTCAGGCCAGAATTGAACTTCTTGGCAGAGCTGGGAATCGAACCCGGGCCTTCGCGGTGACAGCCATGAGTGCTAGCCACTACACAATGAGGCACAAAAGAAGTTCTGTATATGGTCAGTCACTGTGCATAGTTGATGTGCGACAAGTTAGTGGCAGTACAGTATACCTGATCAGGCAATTGGTATCCGGTTTACAATAGCAATGGCATCCACATTCACAGTTGTTCCAATTAAGACTTTTCTACCTCTGAAGGGACAAAGCTCCAGAGGCATTTCGTAATAATAGAAAGTCTATGAATTCATCGCTACAAGTCCAGATATTACAACCCACCAAACAGCAAGGCATTTGGGAGGAGGGAGTTAAGTACACGATTATTCGGGCCCTGCTTATAACTTATCACACTCCAAACAGTCACAAACCAATTTTTTTTGGCTCTATGTTAACCGTGGAAACTTGCAATTACATGTATAATTCTTTCAAGGTGTGAACATAGACATAATGATCATGATTTGTCAAACCGGAAACAAAACGTCCTCATGGAAAACATCTGGGTGAAGCTTACGCTATCTACTGATAGGGGCAGATGACCTCGTAGTTCTGCCCCTTAAAACCTTAATAACTACCTAACTGACTGATAATAGCCTAACTACAGGGATGAACAGACACAAATCTACATCACAGATAAAGGTGACTAAAATGGACATTACTGTACCGGTACCTGGTTTATACAAAGGATTTGTATAAAACTACTACCATACGGTCATCCAAGGGAAATCTACACAGGTGGCACGCTGGTTAGATGTCGCCATCACAATTGAGAGCAGTACACGACATTCTTGCCAGCATGATAATTCTGCAATAAAGTGACAGACTATTCATCATGGACAACAGCTGAAACAAAAGTTTGAGAAATAATGAGAATGGCTACATGTAGAGAATAAAGCGGATGTTCATCCTTCCCCTAAATATAATGCACACCATTAATCCCAATAGAAAAAGTCTTACTTACTGGTATGTGTTAACACATTTTCAATATATATAATAATTTCTCATTCATACGCGGGCAGATGTTCTAAACTTCTAGCCGATGGCTGGATTACGAGCAACACACATCACATCCATCATTACTTCTCAAATATTGAAGAGCTTAAGATCAGTTAACCTATACAGGATTTCATTATGTCTCTATTATTATAAACTTAGCACGACCAAAAACAGAACTTAATTCACACACAATCAACCAACAATATACTGCCATTTTATCGACTGAAACTACCATTACCTTTCTGTAAATCACCAAATGTCGAGACGTAATAATTATCTTGATTTGCGAACTCCTCATCACATGTATCCATCAGGCCTAAGAAAGTCCATACTACTTTCTCCGTCCGTTAAATAATTATTCTTTTGTTTGGGCCCGAACTCGGTAACAGTTTTGTGACCAACCTTGTTTGCTTGTTTGTCACTAGATTTTAGGGGCTTTCCGTTCATTTTGTTGGTCCTTGGGAAAATTATATTTCCATGACAACGTGAACATGGACGGTGAATGGATACATGTGATGAGTTCGGAAATCAAGATAATTATTGCGTCTCGACATTTGGTGATTAACAGAAAGGTAATGGTAGTTTCAGTCGATAAAATGGCAGTATATTGTTGGTTGATGGCGTGTGAATTAAGTTCTGTTTTAGGACGTGCTAAGTTTATAATAATAGAGACATAATGAGATCCTGTATTGGTTAACTGATCTTAAGCTCTTCAATATTTGAGAAGTAATGATGGATGTGATGTGTGTTGCTCGTAATCCAGCCATATGCTAGAAGTTTAGAAAATCTGCCCGCATATGAATGAGAAATTATTATAGGCTATATATTGAAAATGTGTTAACACATACAGTACCAGTAGACTTTTTCTATTGGGATTAATGGTGTACATTATATTTAGGGGAAGGATGAACATCCTCTTTATTCTCTACATGTAGCCTACATTCTCATCATTTCTCAAACTTTTGTTTCACTTGTTCATGATGAATAGTCTTGTCACTTTATTGCAGAATTACCATGCTGGCAAGAAGGTCGTGTACTGCTCTGAATTGTGATGGCGACATCTAACCAGCATAGGCATCTGCGTGGATTTCCCTTGGATGACCGTATGGTAGTAGATTTATACAAATCCTTTGCATAAACCAGGTACAGTATTGTCCATTTTAGTCACCTTTATCTGTGATGTAGATTTGTGTCTGTTCATCCCTGTAGTTAGGCTATTATCAGTCAGGTAGTTGAGGTTTTAAGGGGCAGAACTACGAGGTCATCTGCCCCTATCAGTAGATAGCATAAGCTTCACCCAGATGTTCTCCATGAGGAAGTTTTGTTTCTGGTTTGACAAATCTTGATCATTATGTCCGTAATTGCAAGTTCCCACGGTTAACGAAGAGCCAAAAAATTAGGCTTGTGACTGTTTGGAGTGTGATAAGTTATCAACAGGGCCAGGATAATCGTGTACTTAACTCCCTCCTCCCAAATGCCTTGCTGTTTGGTGGGTTGTAATATCTTTACGTGTAGCGATGAATTCATAGACTTGCTATTATTACGAAATCCCTCTGGAGCTTTGTACCTTTAGAGGTAGAAAAGTCTTAATTGGAACAACTGTGAATGTGGATGCCATTGCTATTGTAAACCGGATACCAATTGCCTGATCAGCTATACTGTACTGCCACTTGTCGCACATCAACTATGCACAGTGACCATATACATAACTTCTTTTGTGCCTCATTGTGTAGTGGCTAGTACTCTTGGCTGTCACTGCGGAGGCCTGGATTCGATTCCCAGCTCTGCCAAGAAGTTTAATTCTGGCCTGAGGGTTGCGCTAAAACTGAGAAGAGGCGAGTTCCAATCCCTCCTCAGCCATCCTGGAAGTGGCTTTCTGTGGTTTCCCCACTTCTATTCCAGGCGTATGCTTAATTAAGACCACAGCCGCCTCCTTAATCCTCATCTGAGTTACAACTACACACACTAATACAGCCTTCACAATAACACCGGTTATCAGACAAATTCCACACACACCTAAGTACACGGGGCCACATGACCACAATATCGCAAAGCCCCGAAATGCATCAATAACACAATATAATTTCTTTAGGTGGCTTCAACACTGCAGCCCCCTGTGGGTGGGGGTTTAGACTACACCCATGGTATCCTCTGGCTATCGTACAAGGCGACTAAAAGGAGCAACCTTGGCTATTCTTTGAGGCTTCCTACTTGTCTTATGAATTGCCCCCCTCAAGGGTGGGAGGGATGGAATACACCCACAGGCAGAGTTGGATGGTTGGCACACGTGCTGTGAAAGTATTCTGGAAATGTATATAATCTGGTGTAACAGTATGCTAATGTTGTAGTAATTTCTCAAGGAGATACATTTTTCTTTACATTGCACTTTGTCAGTACATGTGTGTGTACTGTATATAGTTTAATGTAAAGTTTTTACATATTTGGTAGCTGCAATCATGTAAGTGCAGTGCTAGGCCATGGGGTCTATCTATCTGGTGACTGGTTTTGGATTTTTTGTTGTCAGGTTTACCATTTTCAACATCCCCCAATGGCCTGGTCGGTACCTCGCTTCATTCCAACTGCTTGGTCATATTAATTTATTTCATCCTTTTATCGGCTCCTTGTGATGTTGCCATCTATTACGACATCCGGCAGTACACATTGGCTAGGTGGAACCGCATCGACTTAAATTAATGCAATATTTCAATGGTGGTATTGTATTGGATGGCGGTTCACTGAAATCTTGTTTCAATTTTTATAGCAATTCATTGTATCTCATCTCCGATCCCTCTGAAAGAATAATAATTACCGGTAGGTGTATGTATGCCAGCAGCTAAAGCGCAGCGTTCGGCCATGGGCCAAAGCTCTCTGCTGCCTCGGTGGACGTGGGTTCGAACCTCACCGTCACCATCCTTGAAATGGTTTTCCGTGGTTTCCCATTTTCAACTCTGGGCAAATGCTGGGACGGTACCTCTGACAGGCCAAGGCCGCTTCCTTCCACATCCGTGCCCAGTTTCATTAAATCATCTCTCATTCCGGTGCGCAGGTCGCCCACGGGCGTTGACTAGAAAGACCTGTACTCGGCCTCTCAGAAGGCCACACGACAAAAAAGATGACAGGGGGTAGACATACGTGTACATGTTTTGAATTTCACCAGTCCTCTTCAACAAAGCAACATCATCATTGCCTAACTTTAAAACGATAGATTTTAGCATTTAATGGGCACATTTCAAAACACACATGTTGTGAGATAATGGGTAAAGTTAAAGTCCAATGTAAATTTATATTTAAAGGGCATAGAGTATTTTCAAGAATATTGACAACTTGTCTGTAGGACACACTCTTCCCGGCGGCTTCGGTGGCGTAGTTGGTAGCATGCTGAGCTTCTATGCCCAAGATTGCGGGTTCAAACCCGGCCGAAGCCATGGGATTTTTTAAGAGCGTTGAAAATCCCTCAGTATGCCTTCCTTCGGAGGGGAAGTAAAGCCGGCGGTCCCATGTCATAGATTTATGGCATGTTAAAGAACCTTCCACTAATTACACCTGTGTGAAGCTAAATTGGATAGGTTAAGAATGTAAACAACGCTCTTAGGTTTCTACATTCGTTGTCAAGAGCCAACTGCGGTGGCGTCTAGTAGCTAAGTTCTGAACTAGGCCTAGTAGTCGTTGACGGTGGCGTTTGGCGGTAGAAGTAAGAACTATTCGAAAAATTCTAATTTGCAATCTGTACTTAAATTAAAAAACAGATACACACACTAATACAGCCATCACAATCAACACCGGTTATCAGACAGATTCTACACACACCCAAAGTACACGGGGCTACATGACTGCGTTGCCGCAGCCCCTAAACTGAGGAACCAACCAACACTCTTTCCCCTCTCTCTTTTAATACAATGGGCACAATGATCCTGTGATGCAGATCTTTTTCTGTGTATTTAACAGTAATATGATGTGGCTTCCTACATTTGGCCTGCAGGGGTCCTTTTAACATGCCCATAACAGGAGGTTTTAATTGCCATTAAACTGAAGTGGGGGGTATTAAATGTAATTGGTAATGTGTTGCACCATTACGTTCAACCACATCTTCCAAATGTCCCCTCCCTCATATTCACCATGTTCACCAAAAATAACCTCTGCGAGTTTACAGCTTCTTCAGCCTGAGGATTGATCGAAGCTAGCCAAGAGGTTTTCCTGCGTTGGAGTGTACTTGGCTGTGAGTGATCAGTTGTTTTCCACCGTCCTGCAGCATAGCCGATCATCTGAGTGCAGCCCGGCATGGTCTTCTTCAATCCTGTCTCCAGTCGACTAAGCCATCAGAAGTTATGACTCACATGTGAAAGAATGTACAATGTGTACCGTGATTGAACATAAATTAATAAATCAATTGAAACTGTCTGGAAAATCAGCTTTCTCATTTCCTTGACGACAATCCTCAACCCTGCCTATATTTTTTCTGTAGATAGAGTTGAAAATAATTTAATCATTGAGCCAAGTTAATTGTAATGAAATGACATTATTGAGCATATACAATTTCTTTAGAGAAGCAGGTATAGCAGATAAGAAATCGGCCATAGTGGCGTACTGGGTTGGAATAGGGGTACGGTAATTTTGAGGTTATGGTATCTTAATATTGCAAACTTGCATGTAACTTCATGATTTATTTATTTTTATTGCTGAAACTTCAAAAAGACTACTCGCTTGTACTTAAACGTCTTAAAAGGGCGAAGCAACTGAAAAAAGTAGGAAATAAAACAACGACCGTCCTTTTTCTTTTCTTCTCATCGTACCAACGTCATAGACCACAACGGACGTATGAAATTCAAGTTTACGGTGTCCGTTGCCTCTTAATATTCAATCTAAGTAATATATTGGCGTTCAAAAATAAAACGTAGTTGCTTTAAAGCAACAATAACGAGGTGTATCCAGATTAATCAAACTCGATTCGATTTCCTCTCATTTCGTAAGTTGGGTAACGTACTCGGCGAAAGCAACCTAGATCCTTCGGTCACTTATTTTTCTTGCACTATTTACGGCCAGTTATTGCATCTCAGTGGCGTTGGAATTCGCCACGTGGTGCGCACCATGCAACGCTTTTTGGTAGCTTTGCGCACCATGTGCGTTAGTTGGAGCCCAAACAATGATGCAATCGCTGAATTTAACGGAACGCAGAAATAGCAGAGAGTTCCTACTCTGTTATTATATGCTCCTTGGTATCCATTCACCGTCCATGATCACGTTGCCATGGAAATATAATTTTCCCAAGAACCAACAAAATGAACGGAAAGCCCCTAAAATCTAGTGACAAACAAGTAAACAAGTTTGGTAACAAAACTGTTACCGAATTCAGGCCCAAACAAAAGAATAATTATTTAACGAACGGAGAAAGTACTATGGACTTTCTTAGGCCTGGTTTACAGCATACAAGAGTGTTACACAATGTAGGGAGGAATTCTGGTGTGAAAAATAATTAAAAAAGGTTGAAGAATGTGTTAATTAAAACTGTAGTTCTTGAAATGGCAGTGCATGTTTTAAGATTATTTCGTTAGTGAGAACAATTCAACAACGCCCCTGGTGGACAATTATAACCTATAATAATACAGTACTTGAATAGTATTTTGCACAATGTGCATTGAATGTGGCTTGTGGCCATGTGTATTTGTGTTTATTATCAGTTTTTAATACTCGTGGTGACCTACATTGTTTAATTCTGGTGCAATATTCTCAATTCAATATTATTGTTAGCTAGATTTTGTATCAGAGTAGGTTGGTGCACTGTGAGAGCCCAATTGAACCTATGTGCATGAGACAGGCTTAATTAGGCTACATGTCTGCCTTTACATAGCCCTGATTTATTGGAACGGGGCTATACCAGTACGTAGAGTGTAATTAAACTGTTGATCTCATTGTATTTCATTTCATTTTTCAGGGCATGACCCACTTCAAGAAGGCAGCAGATTATGGGTGTGTTTCTATCTCCCAAAATTTTAATAATGGCACCCCGTGGCGTTAACGAACAGCTGATTCTTCACCTCAAGTTAAAACGCAATGAGAGTGAAACGCGAATTATGATCCGCGTCATCCTGGCTTGTTATTGGCTGGCAATTATCACCAGCCATTGGCTGCCTGCTGGCTTGTTTACAATTATCACCAACATGGCGGCGAGAGGAATAGATTTCTACATCAATTAAATTTCTAGAAATCTATTCCAGTTCATGACAGTATGAAGTGCAAATCACTTATTGATGAGGAATTGTATGTACGTTTATGTTTAAATTGCAGCGTGACACTGTTCATCGAAATTTGTGAAAATAAAAGTACAAATCAACACTCTGGCTGATCAACTGAAAGTTTCTACTACTTTGGATGTAAATCAATTGGCTGTCGTTTCCACCAGTTTTATTCATCATTTTGAAGTACATTCAGTACAATAACATTTTGTGCACTATAAAACTACATTATTGACCATTGCGTATTGTGTTGCTGGCTGAATATATGACATGTAATTTGTAGGTTATGCCTAAGGCATATCATTTAAGGTCCTTGCTGTATTTATGTACAAATATTGTGGTTTAAGTAATGAAGCAAGGATTAAAAGTGCAATTTGCATCGCCACCCTTTTTATTTTAATTTTAATATTGATAGGCATATGTAGTTTCTCAGTCTGGTAACTTCTTGGATTTGCTTGAGATAGATTTATAGCAGTGGCGAATTCTCCCATACACCGCATATACCGGCGGTATACCACCCGAGAGTTAAAAAATGTAAAAATATTTTCTTGTCACTTTTTAGACATGTTGCAGTCATGAAAATTGTCCTTGTCATATATTTTGTCACGAAAGTCGGTGGTCATAGCAGCGTACCATACTTATTTTTATTTGTGGTGTACAGTTTTAGTTATGAGTGACTGTACTGAGTTACCGCAAGGGTCTCCCGGTGGCGCTCGCTGGCTCGTCAGAGGGACGAGGGGAAGGGGAGGGGTAGCTTAAGCCCAGCAAATTTCAGCCCGAGGTATCGCGCAAGGACCATGCGGTTGAACTATGCCTAATGCTGATTGGCTGTTTCAAGGGGAATTTGTTGACCAGCAGAGGCTTGCCAGCGCTCAGCCGTTTCAGTTATCTGTTCTCTGTGCGAGACAGTGTCATTGTACCGTACGTTTGTTTTAAGTCAGTCTTGAAGTGATTTAGTCAACAGTGAATTAATATAGAAATGTGTAGTGTGAGTGAAGCACCGGAAGTGGATTGTGGGTGCGTCATTGAGGACGTGCTAACCAAGGGAATTAATTTAATTGGATTCCCTCAGAAAGTGGAAATTAAGGAGAAAGGAAGGCCGACTCATGAACTTCCAAATTCAGTTTCAACTTGTGTAGACCGTAAGCGTATACTTTTGTTCCTCAAACTATTCACGCCATCAGTGGCTAACTGGATGCAAAAATCTTAACAAACTATTCTGCTGGCCTTGTCTCCTTTTCAGTCGTGAAGGAACGGCGTGGTCAAAAGATGGATTTGACAACATTGCTGGTCTTACTAGTAGCTTAAAGAAACATGAAAAAGCGAGGAGTCATATCGCGTATGCTTTTGCATTGTGTAAATTCGGTACCTCGCGAATAGATGTTCAGTTGAATGCTCAGAAAGCAATGGAGGTCTCAAAGCACAATGAAATGGTAAAAAATAATAGGCAGGTTTTATCTAGGCTAATAGATGTCGTTTGTCATTTAGGCAAGCAAGAGCAGGCGCTACGAGTCAGACCAGTCACTGAACAGAGGTAACTACATAGAAACCTTAGATTTGCTGAGCACGTATGACCTTTTGCTACATGACCATTTATTTAATTCTACTATATTTCGAGGTACGTCATCTACCATTCAGAACGATTTAATAGAAGCCATTAGAGCTGTAATGGTAGATGCTATTGAGAAGGAACTTGACAGAACAAAATTTGTAGCAATTCTTGTCGATGAATGTTCTGATGTGATTAATATATCACAGCTATCCACAATTTTGCGCTATGTTGACAGTGCTGGAGAAGCTCAAGAACGATTCATTGGCTTCACGGACGTTAGTGCTAACAGGTCGGCTGAGGCTCTGTACACCCACGTTTCGTCAGTATTAGAAGAGTTCGGATTAGGTAACAAGCTTATAGCACAGACGTACGATGGCGCGAGTGTCATGGCTGGTCATTTAGGACTACAGGCTAGAGTAAAACAAACATTTCCACGAGCGCTGTTCGTTCATTGCTACTGTCATGTGTTGAACTTAGTATTGCAACAGACAGCTATGGTAATAACAAACTGTCGAGTATGTTTCTTATCTCTTTCCGGAATGTCTAATTTCTTTTCACATTCTTCCAAGAGAACTGAATATCTCCGAAACTTTGTAGAAAAAAAATATACCGAGAAATGCACCAACTCGCTGGAACTTTAACTCGAGACTTGTTAACACAGTTCAAGAGCAGAAAGACAACCTACTCATGTTTTTCGAAAGCTTAACGGACGATGAAAATAGTGGAAATTGGGAAAACGATGCTATAGTACAGGCTCAAGGATTTTTGTATTTTTTGAAAAAAATTGATACAATTTTTCTTCTTAATGTATACTCATTCATTTTCTGCCACACCGATGTTCTTTTTAACATTCTGAAAAACAAGGCTATGGATATTGCTTTCTGCCACTCGAAGATAATAGAGACCAGAGACAGATTAAGCAATTTCAGGAGCGAAGGCTTCCAAAATGTCTGGGAAATAACATGTTCTAGCGCAGCCGATGAACCAGCACAGAAGAGAATTAAAGGCAATGGATCACCAGAAGAGGGTTTTAGGAGACTATTCTGTGAAATTCTGGATAATGCCATTTGCCAGATAAATGACAGATTATGTGATATGGAGCGTTTTAACTTTTTTTCTCTCCTGGATACAGGAACATTTAGAGAATTTGGCATTTCGTTCCCAAACAAATTGTTTTTAGATCTCTTAGAAAACTACGGGTCAAGTTTCGATCAAGTAGGTCTGAAAAACGAACTGATATGCTCTATTCGGCTAATGATCAAGAATTTCACGAGAAATCAGTGGCCGAAATCGTAAGAATTATGAACTGAATGCAGTTAGTTAATGCTATGCCTGAACTGTACAATTTAGCGTGTTTAATACTTACGATACCATCTACTACAGCCTCTGTTGAACGTACCTTCTCAACACTCAAACGAGTGAAGTCACACTGCAGGTCCACTATGGGTCAAGAGAGACTTACTTCCCTATCAATGATGACAATTGAGATGCAGCTGCTTTGTTCACTCAGGAAGCACCCAAACAGTAATTTTACTGATGCCGTGACACAAGTGTTCGTGAAGAAATCCAGACGAATGGAACTTACCTTCAAATAGATTAATCCTGGTTTTGGCAGAAGACGGTTGGAATATAGATACAGAGGTAAGTTATCGCTCGAATTATTTTATTGATTTCGACCAGTTTCTTAGAAGTGCTCTTCACTTTTATTGTATTGGCTATGAATGTTTTAGTAATCTTGGGATATGTCTAACGAAGTGCAAATGGTTTAGAACGTTGTTGTTAAAAGGGACCGATAACCTAGATGTTAGGCCCCTTAAAACAACAATTATCATCATCATTGTTGTTGTTAATAGTTCATTTTAGGGGCTTGTGTTGAACTTGTATAATAAGCTTCTATAATGAACTGAGGTACTATCGCTGCATTTGCCTGGAAATAGTGTAGGAAAACTCGGACAAAAACACACACTCATGGTAGCCTCTGTCGGCGTCGAGATTCGAACCCCTGATATGCGGACTTGCAGCAGCTCCCCATGGCGTAATTTAACGTGCACGGCTGTGCCACGGGGTGTTCTTCGAACGCAAATAGAGGTGGCCAGTGTCATATTTCCAAGAAAAAATACGACACTTGTCTGGAGCGGAGAGAGAAGGTGGAAGTGCGAAGATGAAAGGAGCCGTTTGAAAGATGTAACCAAAATAAACTGGGGAATGAGGGGATGTGGCAAGTGTTCAGGAGTGAAACAGAAATTCTTTAGGTAGATAGACATAATCTTTCTTACAAATTACGGATATGTTTTTCTCCAACTCTAATAATAATAACAGTCTGAAGGAATTGGATCTTCCGCCGACCATCTACAGGAGTATGCAGCATTCTGTCCTATTGTCCACATGCAATATTGTGCGATCCTTCCTGGCTAGTGAATGAGTGATAATGAACTCTATATTTTGTATACACTTGATATTTATGTATTATAGTTTGTATTTTAGTTTTTATGCATTGTTGTAAAGCACTTGGTTTAACCCGTGCTTTAGAGTAACCCATGTTTGTAGTGGTGAATTGAATAAATAATAGTAATAGTAATAACAATAATTCCGACTTATTATTATTATTATTATTATTATCAAAAAGGAAGCTTGTAGTTTAACGTGACCGTTAATCTTGAGATCATGAGCCACGGGACCTCCTTTTTACGTGGAATCCGAACCACAGGACATGGCATTTCACTTCGAAAATCTCACATGCATTGACCGGGAATCGAACCCGGACCGCCTTGGTGAGAGGCATTCAGCTAGACCGCTGAGCCACCACGCCCCCATTATTATTATCATTATTATTATTATTATTATTATTGGGCATATTGATAGTGGTTGCAAGGGGTGAGTAAAGAGGAAGGGTGCACTTGCGGTATACCAGGTACGGAGACCTGCAGTCGCCACTGATTTATAGTAATATACTACCTTATTAACCTGCAGGCTGAGTTTTATTTAAAACATGCCCAGGTGCATACAGTATCATACGACCTACTGCAGGCTATGTCGATCCTAAATGTAGGCCTATTATAGTGCTCATGTCAAAGGTCGTCCTAAAGCTTGAACTATTGAGGCTTTATTTGCATCAAAGATAATTTCAGCTGAGTCTGGCAAGGCTTCGTAAACTTGGGTGCGACTTCACATTTTCATTATTCCTATACAGCTTTTGATACCAACCACTTAAATCACAGTGTTTAGAGATTTGCTCTCATTAAACATCACCAACATTTTTTTTTCTTTCCCCCTGGTGGTAGGCTGTGTTGGAGTCTACAGAAAATAAAGTTGAGAAATAAAAATACATCTTAGGTATCTATGACACAGTTGCATTTTATCCTACTATATCTCCACTCAATATACCAATCCTACCAATGTTTCCTATTTCCTCATGCTGCATAAATAAACATGACAGATTACAGCATTAGCAATGATGACAGTAACTTATGATATGCTAAAATGTTTTTAAAAGATGCATAGAAAGTGGCTTGATAAACCCTGTAACATCAATCCATTTAAACATTCCCACAGAGTTCTAATCAGAAGCTCATTTTATGTGCAACAGGTATGTAGAATAAACCTCCCTCCCAATAACTTGTAGGCCTAACGTGAACATAATCCATGTTAAGAGCTGTTTCTTGGTTCACAAAAAAACCTACCATTTAAAATCTTGCACATAGGCTACTAATCATATTATGGTGCAATTACCTATGGTAATTTTAACAAGATGTTCAGTAAAGAACATATAGCCTACTTTCTCCTAAATGCAAGGGTATTGTAATAACTCTTTGTCCTTTTCAAGGAGTATGATTGAATGTTGGTTGTAGTAGCTTGTTGAAATACAACGTGCTATAGGGATATTAAACATGAATATGAAGTGTCCTTTGCTAGTGCTACCTCTGTACCAAATATCGTTCAATTCGGTTTCACCGTGTTTGAATTGATAGGGGGAATGGATTTGCACACATACATGGCCACTATCTGCAAACTATTGGGCTGATGTTCTTGCAGTTTGGTCTGAATATGTTTCCCACATAAAGATATGGTGTTGCAAACTTTGGTAGGGACTAGATTATTAGGTTGGTCGTAATTACATTTTAGCTTTTAACATTTGGGTGGCCGCGATTACGTTTCCGTCAAGATAGCGGTGATATAAAACATGACACTGAGGTGCCCTTTGCTAGTGCTACCTCTGTACCAAATTTCGTTCCATTCGGTTTCACCGTGTTCGAATTGATAAGGGGAATCGATTTACACACAAAGATGGCCGCCATCCGCAAAATATTAGGCTGATGACCTATTAGTTTGGTCAAAGGATGCTCCCTCCATAAAGGTATGTTGTTGTTAAATTTGCTAGAGATCGGATGATTAGGCTAATCGTAATTTGATTTAAGCTTTGAACATTTGTGTGGCCGCCATTACGTTTCCGTCAAGATGGCGGCGATATAAAACATGACACTGAGGTGCCTTTTGTTAGTACTACCTCTGTACCAAATTTTGTTCCATTCGGTTGCACCGTGTTCGAATTAATAGGGGGAATCCATTTTCACACAAAGATGGCCGCCATCCGCAAACTATTACGCTGATGGCCTATTGGTTTGGTCAAAGGATGCTCCCCCCATAAAGGTATGTTGTTGCAAAATTTGGTAGAGATCGGATGGTTATGTTAGTCGTAATTTGATTTAAGCTTTAAACATTTGTGTGGCCGCCATTACGTTTCTGTCAATATGGCGGCGATATAAATCATGACACTGAGATGCCCTTTGCTAGTGCTATCTCTGTATCAAATTTCGTTCCATTCGGTTCCACCGTGTTCGAATTAATAGGGGGAATCAATTTTGACATAAAGATGGCCTCCACCCGCAAACTATTAGGCTAATAACCTATTAGATTGGTCAAAGGATGCTCCCTCCATAAAGGAATGTTGTTGCAAAGTTTGGTAGAGATCGGATGGTTATGTTAGTCGTAATTTAACTTAAGCTTTGAACATTTGTGTGGCCGCCATTACGTTTCTGTCAAGATGGCGGCGATATAAAACATGACACTGAGGTGCCCTTTGCTAGTGCTACCTCTGTACCAAATTTCGTTCATTCGGTTCCACCGTGTTCGAATTAATAGGGGGAATCAATTTTGACATAAAGATGGCCGCCATCCGCAAACTATTACCCTTATAACCTATTAGATTGGTCAAAGGATGCTCCCTCCATAAAGGAATGTTATTGCAAAGTTTGGTAGAGATCGGATGGTTATGTTAGTCGTAATTTAACTTAAGCTTTGAACATTTGTGTGGCCGCCATTACGTTTCTGTCCATATGGCGGCGATATAAATCATGACACTGAGATGCCCTTTGCTAGTGCTACCTCTGTACCAAATTTCGTTCCATTCGGTTTCACCGTGTTTGAATTAATAGGGGGAATTGATTTTCACACAAAGATGGCCGCCATCCGCAAACTATTAGGCTAATGACCTAGTCATTTGGTCAAAGGATACTTCCTCTATAAAGGTATGTTGTTGCAAAATTTGGTAGAAATCGGATGATTAGGTTAATCGTAATTTGATATAAGCTTTGAACATTTGTGTGGCCGCCATTACGTTTCCGTCAAGATGGCGGCGATATAAAACATGACACGGAGGTGCCTTTTGTTAGTACTACCTCTGTACCAAATTTCGTTCCATTCAGTTGCACCGTGTTCGAATTAATAGGGGGAATCGATTTTCACACAAAGATGGCCGCCATCCGCAAACTATTACGCTGATGACCTATTAGTTTGGTCAAGAGATGCTCCCCCCATAAAGGTATGTTGTTGCTAAATTTGGTAGAGATCGGATGATTAGGTTAGTCGTAATTTGATTTAAGCGTTGAACATTTGTGTGACCGCCATTACGTTTCCGTCAAGATGGCGGAGATATAAAACATGACACTGAGGTGCCTTTTGTTAGTACTACCTCTGTACCAAATTTTGTTCCATTCGGTTGCACCGTGTTCGAATTAATAGGGGGAATCCATTTTCACACAAAGATGGCCGCCATCCGCAAACTATTACGCTGATGGCCTATTGGTTTGGTCAAAGGATTCTCCCCCCATAAAGGTATGTTTTTGCAAAATTTGGTAGAGATCGGATGGTTATGTTAGTCGTAATTTGATTTAAGCTTTGAACATTTGTGTGGCCGCCATTACGTTTCCGTCAAGATGGCGGCGATATAAAACATGACACTGAGGTGTCCTTTGCTAGTGCTACCTTTGTACCAAATTTCGTTCAATTCGCATTCACCGTGTTAGAATTGATAGGGGGGGACAGACATTCAGAGTACACACACTCACACACACACACAGACACACACACACACACACACAGACTCACACACACACATACACACACACACACAGACTCACACACACACATACACACACACAGACAGACACACTTTTTTCGCCCTGTGTTGATCTCATAAGTCTACTTTCATTTTTTGCAAAAATCGAAAGTAGGCTAAAAATCCTGGCTACCAGCTACTGATTTAAATATTCCAGACATCTTTCTTAACTCCACTTTTACTGACAGCATGTAAATCCTTACTACTGTCTTTCAAGCCATTGACCAATTATTTTTTTCATGAGGAACTATTTTAGTCATTGTTCTCTATGTGAAATACAGTCGATGACAACTGCCTGGAAGACTCGGGTGTTTTTTCTTGTGTCGCTTCTCTGGTTGCCTACGACACTTCCTAATTATTAACAGAATGTTTCATTGAATTGTTGTATCCAATTGACCAACTGGTAATATATTATGGCTTGCTTTAATATTCCTATGGTACACTTTTAGATCCCATACATTAATGAAATATACAATAACATGTTGAGCCAATCTCCCATTCCCTAACACTCCCAACTAATGGGACATAAGCTACCTAGTGGTTGGTCTCACATTGCTTCCAGCTACATGTACCGTACTAGGTCTAGTAGGACCATAGGCATTGTGACTGTTTCTCCAACTCCGTCAAGGAAACTAATTCTGAACTAAGATCTGAAATGGGGTACACTGTCCCACTAGGACAATCAAGGACAACTTGAACCATTCAAGTGATTTTTCTATTTCATTTTACCAACTAACCACGTGCCTGGAAATGCTAGTGAAGAAGGCAGCCGAAGTAGGCTAGCCTACTGGTATTCACCGTTCAGAGAAAATTCTCAGTGACTTGTCTATGCATAGGCCTATGACACAATTTTAAGAAATTGATACAGTAGTCACAGAACACTAATGGTGCACAGTACTCGCAGCTTAGCATAGGACGGAGTGGATTCCACCCACAGATTAACTCGTGATCTGTCAACGGGTTTTCAAACAGATTGAGCACACACCCAAGTACAGGGGTCTTGACCATGATGTTCCAAGCCTCTAAATGAAACACTCCTCTTTAAGACTTTCTGGTCTTGCATCCATGGTCGATCAACATTCTCCTGATCTCAGTGTTCTCAAGTTTCTGTTGGTTATGGACATGTTTTTATCCTGACTACTTCATATTTAAGGGGTTGGGGTACATGCCCTATTCTTAATTAGTTCAGCATAAGATCATTGAATCCCCTTAAGAAAATAGGGAACATCCATGTGTTATTTGCCCATAGGAAAGGGATAATTAAAAAAACATCTAGGGACATTGATGCAGATGACTCCGAGTAAGTAGGCTAAATCAAAATGAACATATTTTAGTGTTGCCTTAATAAAGGTTGATAACTTTCTGCCATTCAACATGAATAGGCCTATGTTGGATGGGAAATATTTTTATTATTTGCAGAGATTACAAGGATGACTTGTTGATGCATCATTATTTTGTTAAGCGAACATAAGTTCCAAGTCCATATTGTGTTGGAACTCATATTTCAGTGTTGGTCAACACGGTTGCACTTAATGGTAATTAGGATTATTCCCAAAACCAGAAAAAAACTGTACATGCAGGCCTAACTTGTCAAATCAATCATACCTACAAGACAACAAAAATGCTCTATGAAAAACTATTAAAACCCCATAATGGTAGTCAAAAATAATCTCAATCCAACGCCACTATTTCGCGAAGGTGCAGAAAAATCTTAATAAAGTACAGCTATTCGTAATAGTAGGCTACGGTTGTGATAAACCGCTAAATGAGTGATAGGCCCCCGAAATGGAACTATTTGTCTTAATGACTACAAGATAACGAGATTGCCAAAAAACCACAATGCCACCCACAAATCTATAGGAGACAACACTAAAAATGGCGTATCTAATCCACAAGTCACCCACCCTTCACCAACATTAATATTTGTAATTTAAGTAACTTAGGTTATGTTAAATTGAGGTTAATGGCGGATTTGATTGCGGCTGTGTGGCGGGAAGGACCCAATAAGTGCTCAGCCAATCAGGGACGTTTTGATTGGAGATTATGTGTACAGGCCCGGGGGGCTGTACCCCCTAAAAGCCACCCCCCATCTTTCACTAAAAACACCCTAACTGGCAACATCATAAGACCAGAACATTACCTTTACACAGCAAGAGGCGGCCACAAGCCCAGCCTAGAGAGGACATAAGCGTAGATACGCTAACGCAGCAATTTGCGAGGATGTCCCTCTTAGACACTTACAAAACACAGGGGAAGGAGTTCACCGTGGCCACAGTCCAGAAGACGGCCAGGTTAGACTCCAACACACTGCAGGGCCAAAGTCACATCAATACACGCCCCTCAGCGCCGGTTCGGAAGGCAATTTTGCCAAACCGAGGAGCAGAACCCATGCCAACCCCCTCAGAACGGACGAACGAGAGGGAGTTGACGCCAGGACTCTCGGGCACACATAATAACACAGGGAGAAAACGGGAGGTAAATATGCCATGGGCTGAGGACGTAGAGCCCGCCCCACAGCACATTAAGCCCACACAAGCCTACACACATAGGCAAACACAAGGACAGGAGTCTACCGTGGCCATAGGCCAGAAATCGGTTAGACTACACTCCAATACATCGCCAGGGCAAATACAGGCAATTACACGGCTTTCTTCGGTAGTTCAAAGGGCAATTTTGCCAGAATGGAAGCGGGCTCCAGCATGTGTACCCCAGGTGCAAATGCATAAGAGGGTGTTGCCTTCAGCCCATCAGGGTGCAAAACGTACGCCTGTGAACACTGTCCAGGCGCAGACACACGGTACACGGGGTATAAGAAAGGTCTTATTACCTACCCCACGAGGCCGGGCAGTCAGGAATACACACACCCCTATAAACACTGCTAGAGTAGCGCGGAGCGCAATCAGCCCCTCAGACACAGGCACACTCAGACCAATATCCAGGCAATACGGTGAAAGTAGGCCTAGACTTACTTTGCTACAAACTCCGCCAGAAAATAGTAAAGAAGCACCTCAGTGGGTTTCAGGGGCCTACGCCTTAGTGACAGGGCGAAAGTATTCACCTTCCCGAGCAAGAACGCTCGGACGTGGATAACAACTTTCACCAGGAATATAACATACACTAATATCACATACATCACAAACATACACACAAGTAGGTTCTTTTACATGAAGGAAACACTACAATTGACACACAAAGGGCAGGTTCCACCCCTGTAAACGGTAGACACGCAGAGACTCATGGACAAAACTGCACATTTTGCATGTATATACAGTGGAACATGGATAAGTCAAATTTGTATTTTTTTCTTGGTCCTAGCATTTTTTAGGCCATCAATGGTTTATAATTGTGGTTAATTCAGGATATATTTTGGAGAATTCAAAGTTTTTAATGTGCAAAGCCAAGCAGAAGCCAATCAGTTGGGCCACGCGGCTCAGGGCAGGAAAGAACTGTTCCAAATACAGCCTAAGCAACAAGCCACAGCATAGAGCTCAGGCGGGTCTTTCTAAGTATAAATGACTAAGTTGTTCTATGTTCCGTTCCTACAATTTGCTAGAATCTCTTGTGATGGCTGAGAGACTTCATCGTAAGAAACAGTTAAGAATCTCACACTATTTTTGAAAAATAGTAGATTCCCCTGAGACGGAACTAGATTACTGTCTTACTAACGTCGTCCAATAGGTGAATAGTACACTCAGGTCCTATCTTTCATTCTGAACCTTTTGAAATTATTTACGATACAATCTTTACAAAGTACCGCCGTATGGCAACCTGCTATAGTAAACATAAAGCATTATGTAAATGTCATACAATATATTTTGTCTACTTTTTTTCAAAGAACTTTCTTAATTTGAATTTTTGGATAGCTCAATTTTTTTCCTCTTTCACTAATCCCGTGAAGTGCGAATTATCCAAGTTGAACTGTATATATTTGATCCATAGGCATACGCTTAGTACACTGCCTACACCATGAATTTTTCTTGTCCCCCATAACAGCGCTCAAACTAAACATAAACGCCATGGGGTAACACTCACCGCTCAAGGGGAAAACACCACTATTTATTTTTGGAGGTCACACACTATACGAAATACCATACAAAACAGTCAATACACTTGGCAAAACTGTCCCGGAGACACAGGCCTAAAAAGCACCAGGAATAATTACCCTGGACAAAGACGGTCTCGAACCCGCAACCTTCTGAATACCAGGAATGCAAGGTCGGGTAACTATCCAGTTGAAGGATAGGGCAATATGGGGCAGTCACACTGACAGACATTCATATGCACAAAATAATAAAATCACCTCCGACACCTAGTCACCAAACGCGCAACTAGCGGCCCGGTGACACACATACATAACGACATCTAGTGCCACTAACAGGAATATATTCCCCCCACGCATACAACAAATTTGGGGGACATAATATATATAAATAGCAGAAAGTTCTTTTCCATGACTGAAAGCCATGCTCACAATAAGGGAGCGAGCAACCATGCCCACACACACGTGCTGGACACATGAACATCGCTAGACAAGTAACAGGTAATGCCCACGTCAATGAAATTAGACACTATCGCAGTCAGCGATAACACACACACACAATCAGGCGACTTTCGCCAGGCGCAAACCAATTAACAGCGCTCAGCTCTGAATGTAGTAGACACAGTCATTTACGCCAGTTTCAAAACCCCATAACTCCCAAAATAAGAGTAGGAGGGTCTTCGCAAAAGGCACAAAACACTCACGCTAAAATATACTTTCATCCGTGTGTCACAAACACACAATACACGTGCCATGGTACATACAGTACGGAAATTGTAACACCAGGACCTTAAAACAAGGCGGGTGCGAACACACGATAATACCATACATCGTGCCAAAAAGAAACTAACCAAAGGTATTTTTTGGCGCGAAAACACAATCAGAAACCACACTAGGGACGCTCAAATCCCAACAGACAACGCAGACATGAAACACAGAGTATTACACGGGATCCCGGGTCCGAATACCCAATAATGGCGGACACCGTGGAAAACAATAAGTGTCGACCAACGAAAGATCACTTACATACAAAACACGGTTTTTTTCATCATGACAGGCCAGAAAACTCAGCCAGCACGACTTGACACCGAATAGACCCATTTACAGGGGAAAATTCCCTCCCACTAAGACGGAAATGGGACCGTATACACGTACATAAGCGGTTGAGCCACACGATTTTAATGACAGGGAGGTTCTTTACCATACATACAGGAACATAGATTCGTTCCAAGATACTCGCCACCACAGCCTACTTAGGGCATTAGCGACCACAAAATACTTTCCTCTGAACCATAGCGCCCAACATCTAGATACAGGTAACACCACATGTCGTCCGGCAAAAAGCCATGCAAAATTCGATTACCCCAAACATAGGAAATAGACTTCCTAAACACACGTTATAAAAAAATTACACAAGGCAAAGATCTTGCAGGATAGATGTCTACACAACTTCGGTAAGCAAAAACGGGACCGATTAGCACACTGGCCCTCCCGGAATGCACAACAATATCAATACACAAACATTGGCAAAAGTCACGTTCCGGCAGCTGCCATACGTAACATCAAAGACTTCCCGTATACAAGGATATGAAAACAAAACACGACAAAACACTGAGTTGCGAATTCTAGAGCATTGGAACACTGCTGTCGGCAGACACTCTTGTTATAACGGAAGTGATAATGAAATGCAGACACGACAAAAAAAAAAACAATAACAATAGCATACAGTGACACAGGATTCAGCGCTATCATAATAGGCCTGGCATTTGGCAATGCACAGATACTACAGGCCGGATTTATCTTAGGGCCACAGGGGCATGTTTACAAAGATGTTGACAAGCCACACGCGCCACCTGACACTCAGCCACGCGACACACGATAGGACTTAGCCGATATCAGCCCGCCCGCCAGCACGCTGCAGCGGAACGCAACCACAGTCACGCAAGCCTCAGTAACCACAGCCACGGGCACCTCCTGCCCACACCCGACCACTAATCAGGGGCGAATACAGACAGATTCCCTCAAGGAACAACCCCCCCCCAATAACTACCTCTCTTCTTGTTTTTTTTTAAATCTTAAAACCATCATAGACGATCAGGACATGACCAGTTACACTACGATCATTTGCTACCTTAACACTATAAATGAGAGACCAGATTAGGCCATGACGTCACAGCGTCACAACACTTCGCCATCCCAAGGAGCGGATAGAAAGCAGATAGTGACCAAGCGAGGATGACAGGAGCAGAGATGGATAATGCCAGCATAATGGCCAGGACACCACCTACGGGCTACCATTATACCACCCTTCTCCTTCCATAACCTTATCACTCATAACACTAGCCAACACAAACACATGGACACACAAAAACAGCTAAACTACATGCAAAAATATACATCGGGGTTGATAGACTTCATGCGTCTAAAGAGAAGGTCCATTACGCCCTGGTTCTCAATGCTTACACCCGAGTATTTGGGGAGAGTCGGAAAAACGACATTAAGCGTAATGCACATCACTATGTAAAGAGATGAGGCCGCACTTAAAATAACAACTCCTTTTTTTAAAATAATCCCGCATGCAAGGAACATAGGATTATTATACCTCGGCCCACACCTATCCACAAATGAGAGCGGATACGCCTCATATCCAGCCACATGCATGGAATACCCTACCCACATACCAGGGATATTATTATTACCATACCTGCATGGAATTTTTAAAATTTTTGCAAACCTGGGAAGTACCTACCCCGTCCACTCACTGTAAAAACATCCTAGTAGCATCACCGGCTCCCGACCACCATTAACATGGAGTCCAACGATGCGCAACCCTATCCTACCATGCTTTAAGCCCATCCAGCAGATAACACCCCCGGATCCTAATAACAAGGGACCCAACGCCATAAAAACCCACTAACGCCTCCAAGAAAATTACCAAGGCATTACCGCTGGATGTCCGACGTGGCAACAGAAGGCCTGAAGTAGTCCATGCATCTAGAAGATTCTACAACCCCAGGACACTTAAATTTTTTACATAACTACACAGTAAATTACTTACAAATCACACTATTTTTTTAATAAAAAGGAATCTGATGTCACGCTGAATGATGATGAGAGCGGGAACAGAGAGGCAGAGACGGGGCAAGACGCCAACAGATCCTGACCCAGACCAAAAAGACGGAACTACGTAAGGTTGAAGCGCCGATGACCTAGCACGGGCAGACTTCGGAAGCCCGGGAGTACCTAGCCTGTCCCCGGGACAAAGAAACGTCACACCCACTATGTGCTACGGGCATCGAAGCCAGACCTGCTGGGGAGACTTTTGACAAACGGGGGGAGAATCAGCCAACTCCGCACCGGACTCAGGAGAGGAACCAAGGGACGACCAAATTAGGACTAGACTCCTAGTTTAGTATGTAAGTAAGTAGAGTTTCTATGGCGGGAAGTTACTCTTCTACTCGCAGAAGTGAAGCAGAATCTCAGGATTCAGCGGGACCAATCCTAGATTCGCCAAATCCTTGCCCCGCGTGGCCAAGGTGAAGACAACCAAACAAATGAATAATGAATAAACGAATAAGGAATAATATGAAATATGAATAATGTGGAATGAACGCGATCATTCGGTCCCGTGCCCACATAAATGGCTGACAGCGGGTCACCACAGCCTAAATGGTGACGCAGCGAGCGGCCAGAGCTATTAAATAGGCATGCAGCGAGCTGCCAAGAGGGGTTCGAGTGGGCAAACCCAGCAATGCCAATATAGGCGAAGAGGATGCCCGGACGCTAAAATTCCCGGATGATATTATTCTATCGGACGATGTCCAGTGCCCACATAAATGGTAACGCAGCGGGCGGCCAGAGATATTAAATAGGCATGCAGCGGGCTGCCAAGAGGGGTTCCGTGGGCAAACCCGGCAATGATGAATACATCAATGAATGACACAGGGAGAAGGATGACAACACAGGCAAGTATAACGGCGATGCGTTTGCCCTCCAGCAGCACAGGCGTCCGGAAACTTAGTAATTATTAGTATTAATCACTAATATAAATGTCGACAACTAGTATTAAGGGAGCGGAATCCGGTGGTTTTAGAGACAACCGGTGTTTCTAGAATACACAGGCTATACTAAATGGGATCATAAGAGAAACGAGGATGTGCTGAAGGAACTAAAAGTGAAACCAATAACTACATACATTTGTGACTACCAAGAAAACTGGAAGCATTATGTCCAAAGGATGGAACCTGGACGATTACCAAAGGAGATCCTTCGCTACCAGCCACGGGGAAATAGATCGATAGGACGTCCGATGAAGAGATGAAGGGAAAGTGCAAGACCGTAACGGGATATTTGGCCCAATACTTGGATGGAAGATGATGATGATGATGAGTGCGAACTGTGTCTGCGAATTGTGTAAAGAAAGGTGTGATAGATATCACGTACTAACTTGCCCTGAATGACTTGAATCATTACGGTACGGTTAGTGATGTGAAATACCCAGGTATTCATAAATCGGGGTAAATACCCAGGGTATATACTCGGGAAAATACCCAATTTGGGTAAATACCCGGGTATTTTAGATTTTTCATTAACAATCCGGTGTCCTGGTAAGTTGAACCTTAAAGAAGGGTACTGGTATGCAAACTATTCTACATTAACTTTTTAGAAATGTAACAACATTAGATGATTAATAAAATAAAATTTAATTAGAATTGGGACTTGAAAACAGAATTAGAATTGGGAATTAGATACCCATCAAAAATTTGCAATTTCACCTCATTTTCAAACAATCGCGATACACAGAAGAAGATCCACATATCACAGCATTTTTTATAAAAGCCGGTATCGCGATCCTTACTTGAGGCCCTTGCTCAAGTACAGATCGCGATACCCATCACAAATTTGCCATTTCAGCTCTTCTTCAAACAATCTGAATTTGCCATTTCATCTCTTTTTCAAACATTCGCGATACGCAGAAAAAAATTCGCATTACAGCGCATTAAAAAAACAGGTATCGCGATCTTTACTTCACCTATATCGGTGAAGTACACTTCTGATACCCATCATAAATTCGCCATTTCAGCTCTTTTTCAAGCAATCGCGCTACGCAGTGAAAAATAAAGATAGCAAAACCCATGACCAATTTGCCATTTGTGAACATTTTCAAGCAATCGCGCTACGGAGAGAAAAATAAAGATCGCGATACCCATCACAAAATATGCCATTTCTCCTCATTTTCAAGCAATAACGCTACGCAGAGAAAAATAAAGATCGCGATACCCATCACAAATTTGCAATTTCTGCATATATTCAAGCAATCGCGCTACGCTGAGAAAAATAAAGATCGCGATACCCATCACAAATTCGCCACTTCTCCTCATTTTCAAGCAATAACGCTACGCAGAGAAAAATAAAGATCGCGATACCCATCACAAATTTGCCATTTCTGCACATTTTCAAGCAATCGCGCTACGCAGAGAAAAATAAAGATGGCGATACCCATCACGAATTTGCCATTTCTCCTCATTTTCAAGCAATCGCGCTGCGCAGAGAAAAATAAAAATCGCGATACCCATCACAAATTTGCCATTTCGGCACATTTTCAAGCAATCGCGCTACGCAGTGAAAAATAAAGATCGCGATACCCATCACAAATTTGCCATTTCTCCTCATTTTCAAGCAATCGCGCTACGCAGAGAAAAATAAAGATCGCGATACCCATCACAAATTTGCCATTTCTGCACATTTTCAAGCAATCACGCAATGCAGAGAAATATAAAGATCGCGACACCCATCACAAATTTGCCATTTCTGCACATTTTCAAGCAATCACGCAATGCAGAGAAATATAAAGATCGCGATACCCATCACAAATTTGCCAATTCTGCACATTTTCAAGCAATCGCGCTACGCAGTGAAAAATAAAGATCGCGATACCCATCACAAATTTGCCATTTCAGCACATTTTCAAGCAATCACGCAATGCAGAGGAATATAAAGTTCGCGACACCCATCACAAATTTGCCATTTCTGCACATTTTCAAGCAATCGCGCAATGCAGAGAAATATAAAGATCGCGATACCCATCACAAATTTGCCATTTCTGCACATTTTCAAGCAATCGCGCTACGCAGTGAAAAATAAATATCGCGATACCCATCACAAATTCGCCATTTCAGCTCTTTTTCAAGCAATCGCGCTACGCAGTGAAAAATAAAGATCGCGATACCCATCACAAATTTGCCATTTCTGCTAATTTTCAAGCAATCGCGCTACGCAAAGAAAGGAAAGATCGCGATACCCATTACAAATTTGCCATTTCCGTCATTTTTAATATTTCACACACACAAACACACACACGGTTTTTGTCAATAGGTACAGCCTAACCCGCCTAGAGGAATTGATTTTTGGTGCCCCTCTATGTGGCCACAGCCAAAGGCCGCACCTACCCACAAACTTCTAACCTTCGTTGCGTCCTATCCAATGGTTTTGACAATGGTTACAGCCTAACAGCCCAGACCAATGGTTTAGTGTGAACAGTGCCCCACTAGCTGCCGCACACCTACCCACAGACTTCTAACCTTCATTGCGTCCTATCCAATGGTTTTGACAATGGTTACAGCCTAACCGCCCATGCCAAAGGTTTAGTGTGAACAGTGCCCCACTAGCTGCCGCACACCTAACCACAGACTTCTAACCTTCGTTGCGTCCTGTCCAATGGTTTTGACAATGGTTACAGCCTAACCGCCCAGACCAATGGTTTAGTGTTAACAGTGCCCCACTAGCTGCCGCACACCTAACCACAGACTTCTAACCTTTGTTGCGTCCTATCCAATGGTTTTGACAATGGTTGCAGCCTAACCGCCCAGACCAATGGTTTAGTGTGAACAGTGCCCCACTAGCTGCCGCATACCTAACCACAGACTTCTAACCTTCGTTGCGTCCTATCCAATGGTTTTGACAATGATTACAGCCTAACCGCCCAGACCAATGGTTTAGTGTGAACAGTGCCCCACTAGCTGCCGCACACTTAACCACAGACTTCTAACCTTCGTTGCGTCCTATCCAATCGTTTTGACAATGGTTTCAGCCTAACCGCCCAGACCAATGGTTTAGTGTGAAGAGTGCCCCACTAGCTGCCGCACACCTACCCACAGACTTCTAACCTTCGTTGCGTCCTATCCAATGGTTTTGACAATGGTTACAGCCTAACCGCCCAGACCAATGGTTTAGTGTGAACAGTGCCCCACTAGATGCCGCACACCTAACCACAAACTTCTAACCTTCGTTGTGTCTTATCCAATGGTTTTGACAATGCTTACAGCCTAACCCACCCAGACCAATGGTTTGGTGTGAACAGTGCCCCACTAGCTTCTATACTTTTTTCTGCGTAGCGCTATTGCTTGAAAAAGAGCTGAAATGGCCAATTTTTGATGGGTATCGCGATCTTCTTTTTTCTGCGTTAGGCGATTGCTTGAAAATTGGCAGAAATGGCAAATTTGTCATCGGTATCGCGATCTTTACTTTTTCTGCGTAGGCGAAAATTTTCCATTTCACCTCATTTTCAAACAATCGCGATACACAGCAAAACATCCATGGGATGTTGATCCTTCAACTACCAGAAGCACACTAACAAGCATATGAAGAAATACAACACTTACCCCATTCGACACCCGAGTCCAACAGCAACTTCATTAATTGTAATTTACATGCACAGACACTGCCTTCTTGCCTACACACTACCAACCATCAAAAATACCACAATCACTATAAACAGTGGTTTAGTTGGACCGGAACGGGCCGGAACGCCGTTCCGGAAAATATCTTCCCGCTTTAGAATGACGTAACAATTTTACATTCAGTAAGAAAATCGTTTATAATCTATACATAGCGCTGAAACGTCACGGGTGTACTCTAGCGGACTAATATCGAACCTTACGGTTTTATGTTCATAAAATACGGCCGCTTTTACACTCCTGGGCGTTTTTCTGGTTCTCTAAGGTTGGCTACACTGCTATTGGATACGGAGAGTGGGAAGTGAGCACAACAACTTTCTTCCGCTCGTTATGTTTGTGTGAATCCAAGTTATATTTTATGTTTTGCTCGATGTGTTGCTGTGAAGCAGATATTACGGAATCTCTCTGCAGTTAATGAACATCAGTAGCCCCGTAGTACCTTTCAAGTTTTCCAGTGACTGTGAAAGTGAGTTGTGGTGAATTCTTGGAATACACGGTAAGATAGAGTATTCTTTTTAATACTCTTTGCTTGTTCATTTCTTCCTTTTTCTCAAACACCAACAGTGATCTCCTAGTTTCTCTTTGGTGGTCATATCTCTTATGTCTTTGTGAGTCTGTTCTAGATATATATCTTACATGACCCACCTAGCGTCATCTAGCAGTGAATCTCAGAAGTTCCTCAATTCTTTCCGGTGCAAGAGGAATTCCTTTCCAATTTGGCCACCAGATCTCGTTGCCATCGCCAGCTAACATCTCCGTGATCAAGAGAACTTCGTCTACTTTTTCACCCACCAGGCTGTGCTAGTATCGCCTGCTATCAACTCTTTGAAGACCATTCATCAAGAAAAACATTTAATTTTCTTATGTTGGTTATGCTTATATGTATTCCTTTTGTCTCCTACCCCCACTCTTTTCCCTTCCCTGGTTCCTCTGCGCTTCGCCGAGTGGGTCTCACTTGTACGCCGGCAGTTGACTTAGTCAGTCAAGGCTCAACTAGAGCCAGTCTCCTCAAACCAAGAGGCACTCTCTACATTCTACGCCATGTTGGCACATTAAGTTTATACATCAAAGTGAACTTCACCTTCGCCATGCAACAAAGATAAGTACATACTTCAGGTTTAACCTCATCTTCATCGGTTTTACTGTCTTCATGCTTTTAACAATTATTTTATAGGCAGTGTGAGATATTTATTTGTGGCAATAATCATTCTTCGTGGGATTTTCCATGTTGGGCTTCTGTCCAATTAAGCCAACCTTCGTGAAAAGCAGCATTTCTTATGCTTATTAAATGAGAGATTTTCTCACAACGGCGGATATTATAGAATACCCACTGTCTATAAATATTAAGCTTGTTCCACCGCTGGAGTAACTTTGGCCCTATTCTTCCATTAGGATCGTTCTGGAACTTTCCAGAATCTGCATTTTATCTACAAGTCACGCCATCATGTATCTTTCACTCACTTGTGGGATTGTCATTTCAAACTAAGGAATCTACCTTATAAATTAATGCTCAATAGCTAAATTTTCTTCCACCGTTGGGATTTTTTCTGGAGCATTTAATCTTCCGCGTCGCGCTCGTCCGATTATTATAAACACGGCCATGAACATTTACCTTTCATCCCAATTGCTCTTTCCTAAACCTCTTACTAACAACCCATAATAAATTGTTAATTTAGGTCTGTTTCAACGAGGTGTCAATCTAAAGATGTGCCCTCCCATTTTTTTCTTATGTGTAATTAATTAACTTCTGCATAACTACGTGTCTTGCACACGGTTCAAATTATCTTGTTTCACCCTTCTAATTTAGGGGATACAATTCTTTCAACGTATAAGTGAGTTATTTCTAGGTTTCACGAAAGGGAAACTTGCCCCATTTGTCTCGTGATTCCTATCTAAACATAGGAGGTCTAGAACCTTCCTTTTGACTTTCTCTTCAGGTTTCACAGTAAGTGACCTGTCCTATTTGTGTAACTACTAAAGGTAATGCTGCTTCAATACAAGAAGTTCTAGGAACTTCCATCTTATTCTTTCTGTTTTTGTTATTGTTATTTTCTAAGTTGTTACTCTCTCTAGAACATTCTCTCCGGAATTTCTCAAAGTACTCACCTTGTACTCTAATTGTTGTTAAACTTTAATCACTTTAATTGTCTTTAAAATTTTGAATTTTTATCTTCGCTATTTTAAATCCTTGCGAGGATTTTATAAAGGTTTGAAACCTAATAAATTGTTAATTGCCTGGCGCATATGTTAAATGTTTTCTGAGGTCTGCAACCCCAAAGTTGTTAACCAAATTGAAAATATATATTTGTTAAAGTTATCAACTTCTTTAGAATTGTTAAATAAATTAAGAGTTTCTTTTCGCTTTTTCATTTTTCTAGTACAACGGTTAGGCAAGATCCTGTCTTCCTTGGCTCTTCCTACTCAATGCCATTAAATCTATTGATAGGGCTTTCACCACTCGTTGCATTTGAGCAAAAACTCTTAGTGGTAATCTCGTTAAAGCTTCTCTTAGCTTTAATAGCTATTTCTAACTGGCCAGTAAGGCAAGTACAGCTCGCTACGCCAGCTACCTGCTTGTGGAGATCCTCTCCGAAAACTTATGGTTGGTTTTCCAAAAGATAAGTGTTTCTCTTAGCCTAAACTTTTAGTCGGTTCCTTGCTGAGTAAAAGCTTAGCCATTTCCAAATGCAACTATTGGTTCACTTACCAAAATTACTTCCCAAGGTATAATTCTTTTATCACTATCTTTCTTGGATGCACTTGGTCGCTTTTTCAGGAACTCTATAACTTCGAAAACTGGAAATACTAAACCTGATTCAAATTATTGGCATTCTTCGAATTACTTTGCAAAAACGAATTTCTTTGAACAGACATACAATAAATCTGTTCCTCTCTGTCTTGCCAGACTATCACCCTTCCACATAGTAGGCATATGCATGCTTGAGAGGGAATACACTAAAGCCACTCTCTTGCAAACCGCCCAAGTCCTAGCTGCGTTTCCCGTCAGCTTAGACCAGGTCCTTACCCACTTTAGGTATCAGAGAGCGGATTTGCGGTGGCAACCGCCTCTGAGTGCATTTAAAGTTAAATTTATAACTTTTGCGGGACTCTCCTCCTATTTCTCCATCCTTTTTCTCCAGTCCGAAACCCACCTCCTTTTCTTTATCATCTTCCCTTGGTGGTTAGGTTATTCCTCAGCCAATAATCTACCCGAAATTTGGTCGTCCCGGAAACCCGGGAGAGTCCATTTTCTATTCCTATTCTTTTTTAAAGATCATTTGGCAATACCTTGCAAATTATTAATATCTGCTTTGAATCTGTCAGCTGTAACTACATCGTTCAAAGCCTGTGAAGGGGAAAGAGGCCGCTCCTGTCTCCCGTGGTGTGTCCCTTTCTTTCAACTTATTTGCTGCTGCCAGCTTGACAGCATCTCCAAGGTTCCACAGTTTCGTGAGTTACATTTTAATCTATTTTCTTTGACATGGCTCCTACTGAAAAGGATAAGGATGAAAAACTTACTTCTAAACGAGCATCCTATAAAGGGCAAATTACCCGATTCAGAAAGTACATAAAAGAGTTAGATCCCTCAGAGGCTCAATTAGACTTGTTGAAACATCGTGTAAGGAATTTTGAACGTTCTTATGAAAATTATTGCAACATCCAAACTGAAATAGAAACTTGTATGCTCAATCAAACCGAAGATCGAGTCGAAGTAGAAAACCAATATTACGAAGGCATAGGTTCTGCTTTCAAAATAATACGCCAACTCGAAGAGGAGCAGAAAAAGGACGCTTCTGTTCTTGGTTCCCTTCACGAACCACAAACTTCTTTCCGTGATGGTCCTCACAAGCCAAAACCAATTTTACCTAAAATTGATTTACCCCATTTCTCTGGAGATGAATCTACTTGGGATTCTTTCTATGAATTATTTTGCTCTCTTGTTCAAGACAATGAAGACATTCAAGTCATATACAAGTTTCATTACTTGAGATCTATCCTCCGAGGTCAAGCTTTGCAGTTAGTTGAAGCACTTCCTCTAAGTGCCGAAAATTACCCCATTGCCTTTAACTTATTAAAAGAAAGATATGGAAATTTACGGTTACGAATTCAACGCCATATGAAGGCTCTATTCAACCTACCTGCGTCACAGCACAATGACGTCACTAGTTTGCGTACTCTCATTGATACTACTCAGCTTCATGTTAAAGCTTTATTCCAACTAGAACAACCCACTGAACACTGGGACACTTTCCTAATACATTTAGTGGTTTCTAAAGTTGATACTGCTACCCTCAAAGCTTGGGAAATTGAACTTTCTAGAGAAGACGATTACTCTTACGAGCATTTAATCACTTTCATAAACGCTAGATGCCAACTCTTAACCGCTCTAGCTAATCAAAGTGAACCCTCTTCCCCGAGTTCCAAATTTGAATTAATGTCTATCAAACCTAAAAGCGAACGCTTAGCGTCTAATACCCAAAAACCCGGGTCCAGCTCATCCAAATTTAAATCAAACACTACTGGTTACCCAACTAGGTCTAGTGAACGTCGTGTTGCTAGCTCTATTGTTTTAAACACTCAAAGCGAACCCCGCAAGAGTTTAAACGAACCTTTAAAGTGCATACTTTGTAAAGATCCCCATGCCCTATACCTCTGTAAATCCTTCAAAGAAATGTCAGTCGACGACAGAAGAAAATTAGTTTCCCAGAACAAACATTGCTTCAATTGCCTAGCGCCTACTCATTCTGCTTCTAATTGCAAGTCCACAAGACTTTGCTACCATTGTGAAAAGGCTCATCACACTTTGCTACATCGTCATGATCAGACAAGGTCATCGACAGCATCTACTTCTCCGAAAAATGATAGTACTAACAGTTCTAATGCTTCATCGTATATCCAAAATGCCAAGTCCATTCGCAGTGCTTAAGTATTGTTGTCTACTGTCCAAATCGAAGTTCAGGATAACTTTGGCAACTGGGTCCGTGCACGCGGTCTTCTAGATTCAGCGGCAACTCATGATCTTGTGTCTAATTCCTTGATTAGAAAACTAGGCCTACCTGTAAACCCCACTTCTATTAACGTGTCGGGCATCAACAGCTCAAAATCGCAAGCTTTACAATTCTCAAAGCTAACCATAAGAGACATTTGTCATAGAAACAACTTTCTTAAACTTAATTGTCTAATTCTCAATAGCATTGGAGAAGACACTCCAAGTCACTCTGTGGATATTTCAGGGTTAAACATTCCCTCGCATTTAAGGCTAGCCGATCCTTTGTTCAACATGCAAAACCCTATTGACATACTCTTTAGTGCCAATGTTTTCTGGAATTGCCTTCGTAAACAGGTTCGTAAGTTATCCTCAAACGTGGTCGCCAGAGATACTAATTTTGGATGGATCGTCACAGGTCAACTTCCCCATTATTCTCCCCAACCCGCATCGCAATGTTACTTCTCCAATACTGACTTGGAACAGTTCTGAAGGCTTGAAAGCGTTGATCTTCCTACTGTAACCTCTTCAGAAAATGAATTCTGTGAGCAACTTTTTGAACACCACCACTCGTTCTTCTGATGGCCGGTTCGTTGTTCAAATGCCAAGATTACATAATCCTCCAAAACTTATTAACTCTCAGCCCAAAGCTCGAAAAGCTCTCTTTGCTATCGAGAGCAAATTCAAGAAAGAACCTCTTGTTAAACAGCAGTACACTGATTTCATGGATGAGTATGAAAGCTTAGATCATATGGAAGTTGTTAACAAATCTGATGATGAATCCCACCCCCCAATTGAAACTGTTTATTTAAATCATCATCCCGTATGGAAAAACTCTCTTGTAAAATATAAAATCCGAGTTGTTTTCAATGGTTCATCACCCGACGTTATTGGCAACAGCCTTAACGACACTCTTTACTCTGGTCCTGCTATTCAATCAGATCTATCTGCTATACTCTTAAACTTTCGATTATTTCCCATAGCTGTTATCGCTGATATAAAACAGATGTACCGTCAAGTTTTAATTCAGCCTGAACAACGAGATCTCCAAAGAATCTTGTGGCGCGACGAAATCAGAAAGCCCATTAAGGTATTTCGTTTAAAAACAGTTACTTATGGCTTAAAACCTTCCGCTTTCCTTGCTATCCGATCCTTACACTTGTTAGCCTCTCAAGATGGTCATTTATTTGATTCTAAAGCTTCTGAAGCATTAACTACGTCCTTCTATGTTGACGATTATTTGCAGTCCTTTCCCACTCTGGAGGAAGCTTCTTTCGTGTCCTTAGAACTTCAAGCATTGCTAAGGAATGGAGGTTTCCCACTTCATAAGTGGAATTCCAACTCCCCTGAGTTTCTCGCCCAGTTTCCTATTGAAGACGTTGATCCCTCCTGTGCCGAAATTTGTGGAAACTCCGAATCCATAAAAACTCTAGGAGTTCATTGGTGCACTAGCACTGACACTCTCGTCTATAAAGTTTCGCTCGCCGAAGAGCTCCCTAACACAAAAAGACAAATTCTCTCTGAAATTGCAAAAATTTTTGATCCGCTTCAATTCCTTGCCCCAGTTATCGTTATGGCCAAACTCTTCATGCAAGAGCTGTGGTCGCTCAAATGTGAATGGGATGACACTGTTCCCTTTTCTTTTCTCAACCGATGGCTTTCTTTTCGCAGCAATTTGCTGGATCTTTCCCTTATTGAAATTCCTAGGAATTAAATTAGCTCTCATTCTAATGCATCTTTTTTCCTTCATGTGTTCGCGGACAGCTCCGAAAAAGCTTACGGTTGCTGCGCATATATAGTTTATCGCGGTTCATTAAATGGATCTTCAGTCTCCAACCTTGTTTGTGCCAAATCGAAGGTAGCTCCTCTTAAAACTATCACTTTGCCTAGGCTTGAATTGTGTGCTGCACTCATGGCCGCAGAACTTGTCAAAAAATTACGGGAAGTGTTAAAAGTCGAATTCTCGCAAATCTTTCTCTGGAGCGATTCCATGATCACCCTTTCTTGGATCGCCAGGAACCCCGCTCACTGGCAAACTTTTGTTGCAAACAGGGTTTCCAAAATTCAAACCCTTTCTTTCGGATGTCAATGGAGGCATGTGCCCAGTGCTGATAACCCAGCCGATATTATCTCTCGTGGTTGTTTACCCTCTCAATTGGCAGCTTCCCAGTTGTACTGGCATGGGCCCTCGTGGTTAATCGAAGACTCTTCTTCATGGCCTTCTAAACCTCCAGCTACAAACTCCAACTTGCCTGACGCTAAAGTATCTCCATCTACCGCTTCGTGTCTTGTTTCCAACGCTTCTCATCCCTTGTTGTCCCGCTATTCTTCCTTTCATAAATTAATTCGAATTGTCACCTATCTTCTTAGATGGAAATATCTTGTGGTTGACCAACCTCTTCTCCCAAAACCACACCTTACCAATCATGAATTGAATCTCGCTACCATTAAGGTCTTACAACTGACACAGCAAGAAGCCTCTTCTTCTGAATTATCTTTACTTTCTTCTAAAAGGGATCTTCCCAAATCCAGTCGTCTTCGTGCTTTAGCCCCGTTCCTTGATGACAATGGGTTACTTAGGGTAGGTGGTAGGCTCTCTCAATCTTTTCTCTCTGCAGACAAAAAGCATCCCGTTATTTTGCCTTCTAAACACCACGCAACTTCCTTAATTATACGTGACTTTCATTATCGCAATCTGCATGTTGGTACACGCACTCTGCTTTGCCTCCTAAGGGAAAAGTACTGGATTATAAATGGAATTCATGAAGTTTCCTCTGTAATTCACAAGTGCATTCCTTGCTTCAAAGCGAAACCTAAAGTCAATACTCAGTTCATGAGCGATCTGCCTTCTTTTCGCTTTTCTCCTATACGTCCATTTGCTCTAACTGGTGTAGACTATATGGGTCCGTTCCAATATCAACGAAATTCCCCTGAAGCTAAACGCAAATTGTTTGGTAAGCTCTATGTTTCTCTCTTTGTTTGCATGGTTACTGGCGCAATCCATTTGGAACTAGTAACGATTGCTTCTACTTCTTACTTTTTATCAGCTGTCTCTCACTTCGCTGCCAGGCGTGGTGTTCCTTCAGAGATGTTCTCTGATAACGCTTCCACTTTTCAAGGCGCAGCTTCCTTGTGGAAAAAAGCTCTCACATCTTCTCCTGCCATGGAACAGATCTCTAATTTTTCCTATTCAAAGGGTTTCAAATGGCGTTTTATACCTCCCTACGCTCCTCATCACGGTGGTAGGTGGGAATCCTGCGTAAAGCTCACTAAACGTCATTTAAGAAAGGTTTTAGGTAATCGCATTCTGACTTATGAAGAATTTAATTCACTCTCTGTTCTGATTGAAGGTGTTGTTAATTCTCGCCCTTTAACTCCTCTTTCCAATGACCCTGATGACCTGCTTCCACTCACACCTGTTCACTTCCTTATCGGCACTTCTCTTTCTGCCCCTCCTCCTCTTCCCAACTCTTACAGGGATTCTAATTTACCTATCGTTTGGCGTAAACTTGAAGCCCTTCGCAATTCTTTTTGGAAGAGGTGGACCTTGGAATATTTAATTTCCTTGCAACGGAGACAGAAGTGGTTTCTTTCCAGTCCCGACATTAAAGTGGGGGACTTGGTCTTGGTTAGGGATGTCTCTCCTCCCCTGGTCTGGATTTCTGGTAGAGTGACCGAGTGTTATCCTGGAAGGGATGGGAGAGTCAGGGTGGCCAAAATCTTGACCACTAATGGTCATATCACAAGACCACTGTCTTCAATTGCTTCATTACCTTTAAATGTTTAATTGTCTTTCCTGCTCTCTGTTGGTGTTTTATCCCTCCCAGTATGGTGTATTCTTGGAATACACGGTAAGATAGAGTATTCTTTTTAATACTCTTTGCTTGTTCATTTCTTCCTTTTTCTCAAACACCAACAGTGATCTCATAGTTTCTCTTTGGTGGTCATATCTCTTATGTCTTTGTGAGTCTGTTCTAGATATATATCTTCCATGACCCACCTAGCGTCATCTAGCAGAGAATCTCAGAAGTTCCTCAATTCTTTCCGGCGCAAGAGGACTTCCTTTTCAATTTGGCCACCAGATCTCGTTGCCATCGCCAGCTAACATCTCCGTGATCAAGAGAACTTCGTCTACTTATTCACCCACCAGGCTGTGCTAGTATCGCCTGCTATCAACTCTTTGAAGACCATTCATCAAGAAAAACATTTAATTTTCTTATGTTGGTTATGCTTATATGTATTCCTTTTGTCTCCTACCCCCACTCTTTTCCCTTCCCTGGTTCCTCTGCGCTACACCGAGTGGGTCTCACTTGTACGTCGGCAGTTGACTTAGTCAGTCAAGGCTCAACTAGAGCCAGTCTCCTCAAACCAAGAGGCACTCTCTACATTCTACGCCATGTTGGCACATTAAGTTTATACATCAAAGTGAACTTCACCTTCGCCATGCAACAAAGATAAGTACATACTTCAGGTTTAACCTCATCTTCATCGGTTTTACTGTCTTCATGCTTTTAACAATTATTTTATAGGCAGTGTGAGATATTTATTTGTGGCAATAATCATTCTTCGTGGGATTTTCCATGTTGGGCTTCTGTCCAATTAAGCCAACCTTCGTGAAAAGCAGCATTTCTTATGCTTATTAAATGAGAGATTTTCTCACAACGGGGGATATTATAGAATACCCACTGTCTATAAATATTAAGCTTGTTCCACCGCTGGAGTAACTTTGGCCCTATTCTTCCATTAGGATCGTTCTGGAACTTTTCAGAATCTGCACTTTATCTACAAGTCACGCCGTCATGTATCTTTCACTCACTTGTGGGATTGCCATTTCAAACTAAGGAATCTACCTCATAAATTAATGCTCAATAGCTAAATTTTCTTCCACCGTTGGGATTTTTTCCTGGCGCATTTAATTGTAATCCACAACTTTCTCAAGTAATAGACTTTCGCCTATCTAGTGCAACCAGTCATTTTCCACGATTGCAACAATTTTCTTTGCCATAAACTTTTGCGCTACTACAGTGAACGTTTCATCCATTTCAACGAACTATAGTGATAAACAGTGTTCTCTCAGTATTTCTTCCGCGTCGCGCTCGTCCGATTATTATAAACACGGCCATGAACATTTACCTTTCATCCCAATTGCTCTTTCCTAAACCTCTTACTAACAACCCATAATAAATTGTTAATTTAGGTCTGTTTCAACAAGGTGTCAATCTAAAGATGTGCCCTCCCATTTTTTTCTTATGTGTAATTAATTAACTTCTGCATAACTACGTGTCTTGCACACGGTTCAAATTATCTTGTTTCTCCCTTCTAATTTAGGGGATACAATTCTTTCAACTTATAAGTGAGTTATTTCTAGGTTTCACGAAAGGGAAACTTGCCCCATTTGTCTCGTGATTACTTTCTAAACATAGGAGGTCTAGAACCTTCCTTTTGACTTTCTCTTCAGGTTTCACAGTAAGTGACCTGTCCTATTTGTGTAACTACTAAAAGTAATGCTGCTTCAATACAAGAAGTTCTAGGAACTTCCATCTTATTCTTCCTGTTTATGTTATTGTTATTTTCTAAGTTGTTACTCTCTCTAGAACATTCTCTCCGGAATTTCTCAAAGTACTCACCTTGTACTCTAATTGTTGTTAAACTTTAATCACTTTAATTGTCTTTAAAATTTTGAATTTTTATCTTCGCTATTTTAAATCCTTGCGAGGATTTTATAAAGGTTTGAAACCTAATAAATTGTTAATTGCCTGGCGCATATGTTAAATGTTTTCTGAGGCCTGCGACCCCAAAGTTGTTAACCAAATTGAAAATATATATTTGTTAAAGTTATCAACTTCTTTAGAATTGTTGAATAAATTAAGAGTTTCTTTTCGCTTTTTCATTTTTCTAGTACAACGATTAGGCAAGATCCTGTCTTCCTTGGCTCTTCCTACTCAATGCCATTAAATCTATTGATAGGGCTTTCACCACTCGTTGCATTTGAGCAAAAACTCTTAGTGGTAATCTCGTTAAAGTTTCTCTTAGCTTTAATAGCTATTTCTAACTGGCCAGTAAGGCAAGTACAGCTCGCTACGCCTGCTACCTTCTTGTGGAGATCCTCTCCGAAAACTTATGGTTGGTTTTCCAAAAGATAAGTGTTTCTCTTAGCCTAAACTTTTAGTCGGTTCCTTGCTGAGTAAAAGCTTAGCCATTTCCAAATGCAACTATTGGTTCACTTACCAAAATTACTTCCCAAGGTATAATTCTTTTATCACTATCCTTCTTGGAAGCACTTGGTCGCTTTTTCAGGAACTCTATAACTTCGAAAACTGAAATACTAAACCTGATTCAAATTATTGACATTCTTCGAATTACTTTGCAAAAAGCATTTCTTTGAACAGACATACAATAAATCTGTTCCTCTCTGTCTTGCCAGACTATCACCCTTCCACATAGTAGGCATATGCATGCTTGAGAGGGAATACACTAAAGCCACTCTCTTGCAAACCGCCCAAGTCCTAGCTGCGTTTCCCGTCAGCTTAGACCAGGTACTTACCCACATTAGGTATCAGAGAGCGGATTTGCAGTGGCAACCGCCTCTGAGTGCATTTAAAGTTAAATTTATAACTTTTGCGGGACTCTCCTCCTATTTCTCCATCCTTTTTCTCCAGTCTGAAACCCACCTCCTTTTCTTTATCATCTTCCCTTGGTGGTTAGATTATTCCTCAGCCAATAATCTACCCAAGTTGTGAGTCACAACTTGTGACAATGAGTTTACTTAAGTGGCTGGGTTCAAAAAAACGTGCTGGGGATGAAAATGACGAATCAAAGAATACTAAAAAGGTGTGTGATGGCTCAAGTAAAAACGAAACTGAATGGAGTTCCGAGAACATTAGTTTCATTAAAGACGTGAGTATAGAGATTAGACCCTGGGTTAAATGTTGCTGAAACGTGTGATGCATATTCAAGGGAGAATCTAGGTTATGGTTCTACACCTTCTACCATCGACTGTGAAATTCAAGGACCCACCTACCGAAAACAAGATTTTCCAGACTGTCGGAACGAGTCTCAGTACCGTTACTTTTTTTGTTGTCAGAGAACGAGTGGTTATTTGCAGGAAATAAAAATTTAGGCTGCAATATATGTAAAGAGGAAAGTAAATTAGGGTTAGGAGTTTCTAAAGGGGCAGGACTTAAGCTAATGAAAGTATGGGTAGAATGCAAGGTTCATCCCAACGGAAATAATATTAATCAACAACAAACAAGCCTTAGGAAAAAAATATTTGAGCACAAAAATTCCGAATCTCACAAAAAATGTATGTTACAAAAATCAGAATCCAATAAAAAGATATTTGAAAGTTGCTTGGACACCATGAATGTCAAACACCTAGAAACCACCATTCGAGTATTTCGAACAGCATACTGAATTGCGAAAAGAAATAGACCCTTCGTAGACCTACAGGCTTATGTTGAACTTCAACAATTAAATGGTTTATACACACATCAAAAAAAGTTTTGCATCACCTCGGTTCCCAGATCTCCGGCATATAGACGTTGACTGTGTATATTGTATCCAAGATACAGTCCCTTTGACTGTTCATAGATGTCACTAAAACTGCTCAAAGATGTAAACAACCATGCATGAGCAGGGCCTATTAGACGGAGGGGGTACGACAGCCGATCAGTTCCAGTCATTCCACCAGGACGAAGGTACGCTGCTCATGTTGTCTGTAGGTCTACCATGCCTAGAAGGTCAATACCGCAGTTCGATCGCGTCCGCATTGTTACTTTGTGTCAAGAAGGGCTCTCAACAAGGGAAGTTTCCAGGCGTCTCAGAGTGAACCAAAGCGATGTTGTTCGGACATGGAGGAGGTACAGAGATACAGGAACTGTCGATGACAGGCCTCGCTCAGGCCGCCCAAGGGCTACTACTGTAGTGGATGACCGCTACTTACGGATTGCCGCTCGGAGGAACCCTGACAGCAATGCCACCATGTTGAATAATGCGTTTCGTTCAGCCACAGGACGTCGTGTTTCAACTCAAACTGTGCGCAATAGGCTGCATGATGCGCAACTTGACTCCCGACGTCCATGGCGAGGTCCAGCTTTGCAACCCCGACACCATGCAGCGCGGTACAGATGGGCCCAACAACATGCTGAATGGACCCCACGGAATTGGCATCACGTTCTCTTCACCGATGAGTGTCGCATATGCCTTCAACCAGACAATCGTCGGAGACGTGTTTGGAGGCACCCTGGTCAGGCTGAACGTCTTAAGGTACGATTTGGATCCTCGCCGCCAAGGCGGCGCGCTGCCGCTGCAAAGGCGGCGCGCTGCCAAGGCGGCGGAAGCTCACTACCGCTACACGTGTATTTAGACGGGATACATTTAGATCTCCGCCGCCGCTGCCGAAGCAGCGCTGCCTGTGCAGCGCCGCCTGGGCAGCGTGGCCGCCCAGCCGCGCCGGGACCGGTCTGGCGGCTCTGCGGCGCCGCACCGTTGGCAACGAAATTATACAAAGCCCGGAAATGGAGCATAAAACTGCTATCCAAAATGGCGTTTCTTAGAAGTCCGCTAGATGTCTCGACTTGTCACTAATTTGCCCGTACCAATTCTTGGAAATTAATTGTATCTTTTGCCTTTTTAAGGCCGAAAAAGTAAATTATTCAAATAATACGGCATCTAAAGGACATTTAAATGACATTTCATTTAATTTTAGACCAATTTTATGTAACGGAAATATGTCCTTAGGCTAAATTAAGTGTGGATTGGAGTGACCCGGTTTGGCTTAAATAAAAATAAAAACTTTAAAAGATGTTTGGGAGCCAATATTATCATACTTGACCGCCATACCACTAGGTGTGCTGCAGTAGATTGTTGTCATGCTTTATCTTGCGTCTATTAACTTACTTCTATTATAATTGATGTCCTGTGGCGTACATTACCCAGCCGCGTGCCTTTGTATCAACAATGTCGTCTTTAGCGGCAGATGACGAAAAACTCGTGGAGTTTGTATCCAAATACCCAGTTTTGTATGATGCAAAAGTGGCTGGTTATAAAGACTCTGTAAAGCGTGACAACATTTGGAAGGAGATTGGAGGCAAATTAAACAGACCTGGTAACTAAATCTGAACATTTATTCCTTTATATGCATGTAATTATCACTCTATCATTAAGTACTCTATACACTCATAGGCACTATTTCGGTTTCGCACACTGAACATAATCAGAAAACTTCGTTTTGGCCAGTTCTGTTTACTGTGGCATGTTGCTAAGTTAATTGCCCAACTGGACCTGAGAAATAGTTTTTGAAGTTATCCCTCACTTCGAAGCCATTAACGTTTGCATATCCACCCATTCGATCAAATGGTACCATATTATCTGATGGGAGGTTAACTGTATCAGATGCAATATAATGTGGTTTACCTTGTTTTTCTAAGTATCCGTCCCTTAATAAATTGTGTAAACAGCATGCGACTGATATGAGATAATCACATGTTTGAGGCGAGCAGGCAATGGGGGTGTAAAATACACTTGGCAAAGAAGCGCAAATGCGTTTTCTGTTACCCTCCTTGCTCGAGTCAAGCGATAGTTGAAAACTGCTTTCAACAAACACTGTTTGGCGTCCTTTCTGGAATAAGGTTTCATCATAAATGTATCTAGACCGAAGGCTTCGTCACCTACAATGACATATGGGGAAAATATATCACTACCTGGTAAGGCACTTTGTTCAGGGATATTGAACTGCCCGGCCGCAATATTCTTTCCCATGACAGATTTCTTGAAAATGCCACTGTCACCCTCTTTTCCATAAGAGCCAATATCCACTGCAGTAAATTTGTAATCTGCACTGACTAGAGCCAGTAGAACAATTGAAAAATATTGTTTATAATTGAAGAACTGTGACTGGCTGTCATCGGGACATTTGATACGAACATGCTTACCATCAATTGCACCTATGCAATTTGGAAAGTTCCACTGGTGCCAGAAATCGTCTGCTATACGTTTTAAGTCTCTCTCTGTCGGATTAGGCATGAAAATTTGGATCAATTTTGTGTTCATTATGGGTAATGTTTTCTTCACGATGACACTAACATAGGATGGTGAAATGCGATATGTAAAAGCCAATGATTTGTAGGATTCTCCCGTTGCTATAAACCTAAAACAAATTACAAGAAGTTACTGTTTGTACAGTGTGCATAATTTAACAATTCATAATATAATATTACATTCAAATCATATCCATTAATTACTAATTTCTTTCCTTTTAGATGAAGAGTGCAAAAAACGTTGGAAGTCGCTTCGGGACTCTTATTTTAGGTGCAAGAATAAAGGAAAGAAGGTTACTGGTTCAGCATCGAGCAAATTACCAAAATGGCACCTGTACGATCGATTGTCATTTCTCAACGCGGTACAAAAAGAGCGAATAAGCATGTCCAATATACACGAACCAATACAATGTGAAAGCAGTAATGTTGCTACACCATCTGTAGATTCAGAAATAAGCACACATTGTACTTCCGACACCCCCACACTGAGCACGGAACAACAACCCACAATGAATACGCCAAGTCTTGAAGAACAGCCAACAGGAAGTGTTTCTACCGAAAGAAATCCACGCAGATGTGCCAAAAAGAAGAAAAACACTGACAATGACAGTGGCGGTTCGCACTCTGAAACAAGGGTGGGGCACAGCCCATTTTTGAGAGAACATACGCCCATAATGGTACATGTTGGCTGTACCATGAGTATACAAGAAAACCGATATCACTCAATTGGTTAAATTGTGGCGGCCATTTAGTAATCGTATCTCTGCGGTTTTATCGGGCTGTGATGGCGCAGCGGTCAAGCTGCTTGCCTCGCACCAAGGATGGTCCGGTTCGATTCCCGGTTAATGCTTATGGGAATTCCGAGGTGAAATGACACGTCTGGTGGCTTCGATTCCACGTAAAAAGCATGTCCCGTGGTTTATGATCGAGAAGTTAAATGGTCACGTATTAGTACAAGCACTCCTACTATTCCTTCCGATATCCCTAAAGTAGATTACATAAACTCAATAATTTCACGGATCCATTAAAGCCATTACCATGCCTCCGTGGCTGAGGTGGCAGCACGCCAGCCTCTCACCGCTGGGTCCGTGGTTCAAGTCCCGGTCACTCCATGTGAGATCTGTGCTGGACAAAACGGAGGCAGACAGGTTTTTCTCCGGGAACTCCGGTTTTCCCTGTCAACATTTCATTCCAGCAACACTCTCCACTATCATTTCATTTCATCTGTCATTCATTTAATCATTGCACCAGAGGAGTGCGTCAGGCCTCGGCAGCCGGTACAGTTCATATCCTCGCCGCTAGATAGGGGCTCCATTCATTCCATTCCTGACCCGGTCGGAGACTGGAAGCAGGCTGTGGATTTTCATTTTCATTAAAGCCATTAACACGAACACTACAAATCCCTAAAAATCCTGTGAATATTATTAAGACCTTAATCGAATGAGCGACATAATATACCTATTCTTGTCCACAAGTTCGTTGTGTTTACGAACAGCCATCATCCAGTTGCTGCCCTATACTATATTCACCAACACTGCTAAGCTCATTTCATTGTTCGTATGACATTTTGCCTTTAAACAATGTTTCTTATCTTTTTCAGGTAAATGTTTTAAATCATTGATGCCAGTCATGGTCCATGTGTCATCGCCACCAAATAACAGGCACGGGAAACAAAACAAAAAAAGAGTTTGCTACCCGACACCCATATATCCAATCCCATTTTTCATACACAGATTTATTGAAAGTCCTGTTATATGTTCTGTGTTTATCTTTAGAGACTTGATTAATGCACAGACCTGGTTTTGGAGGGCTTAATTCATTTGTTAATAGTCTGTCCTCATAAGTTAAGATCTTATTTTGTAATTTTGTTTTTACCTCGTTTATTTCATGGTTTCGCTAACGACACCCGCCAGAGGCTCAATTCTAGTGGAACGTGGGTTGGCGACCATGGGACTCCAGCTGAGTATGGCTTTGCTTCCACTTACTTGTGCCGGGCACCTCTCCGTCGTCTTTCATGTCAACCTCCCTTGGTCAACTCTTGTTCTCTTCTGACCCCGATGGTATTAGGGTATCCGAGGCCAAGGGAGTCTTTCACTTTCCCGCCTTAATTAGCCTTTGTCTCATCTTTCCTGATACTCTCCTTCTTCGAGGGGTCAGCCTTCTTTTTCTTTTCATGTTATCTCCTGCCTTCTGAACAAGGCCCTCGAGGAGGCAGGGTGTACGTAGCCCCACCACTTCTGGTGCACCCTGCATTTGCTATACCCTCAAGTGCTCACGGCTGGTGAGCTCGGGAGTTGACGACCCCGAGGGATTCCTGAGCTGGGTCCGTTTTGTCACCTTGTCACTTTGGGTTAGGCCCTCTCCTCTTTGGCTTTCCTATGTGCCTTTCATGGCTCTCCTTCCTTCCAAGTCCCTCAATCCTCATTCTTTGAGGGTAGGAGGCATTTCTTTTCTTACTGTCCTTTATTTGCCTTATCGTTGATTTGTTTATCATTTCATCTTCTAGTATGTAAGTCTAGTTAGTTAGTTAGTTATTGTTGTTTTAAGGGGCGGAACTACGAGGTCATCTGCCCCTAGTATGTAAGTCTGTAGTTAGTATTTGTTATAGTTTTCATTCTCATCTCATCTTTCACTATCACCCAAACCATTAGGGGCCGATAACCTACATGTTAGACCCCTTAAAACAACAATTATCATCATCATCGTCATCATCATCATCGTTAACGACATGAACACCTCCAATGCGTGAAAATGCAGTGAAAATTATTAAGTAATTTGTCGCAGCATTCAGTTACGGTCTAAAATCAGAATGGCACATAATAGATAAGCGACAATTAGGAATTAACCGCTTACCTTTTACGACGAAATACGCGCTCAGTGTATATTTTTATTATGTTTAACACGGGTACGCGCTATTCGCACCTCGCAAATCACGCTTCCAATAACAAATATTATGTAAGATTAATATTACTGAACACTGCAAAAGACCACCGCACTCATACACATTTATAACTCAATATCGCAGGCGCCAAAACTTTCGAAGCCAAGTGTTGAGGCAGGACTGTCGCCACGCAGGTGTGTATTCCCCTAGGCCTAGATTAAGAGATGAAGAGAATTCTCAAACTTGACGTTATAACATAATACAAATTCACTTACGGAACATAGCCTACGTTCAAAATGTTACGTTTCTGTCTCAATGCATATTACATATGTTGATTTTTCTTCTTACATATTAATAAAGAGCGCAGTGTTCAGAGGGATGTATCGTACATTAATTTGTTGGAAAATTGCCGAGGGTATGTAAATACGCCATCTATGAACTTGTCTGCCCTCTTACGGTGCACTTAAACACCCCTCTCCGCCCCTCCCCTTCCCTCCCCAACTTGCTACTTTCACGGCCATTTGAGCGTCTCGTCACAAGATTCTTGTGCCCCAAGTCGAAGAAATTCCCATAGCTCCTCTCTCCACCTCGCCCCGCTCAATAGGAAGGGATGAAGTTACAGAGCCAGGAATAGGAAGCATGTGGCAACACTGTGTTGGTCTCATAAGACATGTGCCCAGCACCTTGTTGTGACAGACTCCTACTGTTGGGGAAGTGAACAGCAAGGCGATTGAACTGCTTGGCCGCGACATAAGCGCCATTACCACGGAAGGACTATCAAGACGACTACGACCCAAGGAGAATGTTTAATGGTGGGGCACGTGACCGTGTGCCCTTGTTCTAAAACCGCCACTGGACAATGATCAACACACTGAACTTATCAAGCTCATGAAAAGAAGAGAGGAGCAGCGGGTGAAAGAATTTGAAAAATTAGGTGCCTCAAAATACAGTCCTCCAATAGAAAGTTTTGGGGAGCACCTTAAGGCAGTGCTAAGTACACTTTCTCCTTCATTGTTAATACCGGCAAAAACGGAACTTTTCAATATTTTAAGTAAGTTTGAACTTCGGCAGGCCCAAATGAACACTCAGTCTACTTCAGCCACCGATGATTCTTTGCAAATCTATTCCCCTGATAACACAGCATCATCCCTAGACACCAACACAGACCAAGGTCTTCTGCCTTTACATCTTCAAATCCATCCCGATCAAGAATCTCAGGCTCCAAATATCCAGGATCATTCCAATAATAACAACAGCTATTGGTACACGCTTACTAATGAGGTGCCTTGAGCATTGACTTTATTTTGTTAATTGAAGTGATAAAATTATTTTGTTAAGTTCTTGACATACCTAATATTAGAAATCACAAAAATGTTAGACTATCTCTTTCTTCATTTAAGAAATATGCAAGTTATGTATTGAACCGACAAAATGACATAACCATTATCACTTACCGCAAAGTTAGAAAAAGTTTCTGCTGGGCACTGATGCATTTTCGCGGTGTAGATGGCATCAAATCCTCGGCAACCAATCTCAAAACCATCTCAAATTGGTCATAGTTGAGCCTGCAGTATTGTCTAAAAAGATCTTCGTCCCTTTGCAGATGTCTTTCGATCAATATTTTGAAGCACCCCTCGCTCTCTCGGGTTTTGTAGATCTCATTCGTGGCTTTCCTTTTTCTTTTTCGCACCAATAGGGCTAGAATTAAGTTGTCATCGTCTTCCTCTTCCTCCAATAACCTTCTAATACACATGATATGATCGTACAGCCATTAAATTTCCTCAATGTAAACAGCCTACTGGATCTCTGCCGCGCTGCCCAGGCAGCGAGGAACGAAAACACCACAACTGCCCGGCAGCGCCGCCATGGCAGCGCGCCGCCTTTGCAGCGGCAGCGCGCCGCCTTGGCGGCGAGGATCCAAATCGTACCTTTAGACACACTGTCCAGCGAGTGCAGCAAGGCGGTGGTTCCCTGATGTTTTGGGGTGGCATTATGTGGGGCCGACGTACGCCACTGGTGGTCATGGAAGGCTCCGAAACGGCTTTACGATACCTGAATGACATCCTCCGACCCATAGTGCAACCATATCGGCAGAATATTGGAGAGGCATTTGTCTTCATGGACGACAATTCTCGACCTCATCGTGCACATCTTGTGAATGCGTTCCTTCAAGATAACGACATCGCTCGACTACAGTGGCCAGCATGTTCGCCAGACATGAACCCTATCGAACATGCCTGGGATATGTTGAAAAGGGCTGTTTATGGACGTCTTGACCCACCAACCACTCTGCGAGATTTACGCCGAATTGTCGTTGAGGAGTGGGACAATTTGGACCAACAGTGTCTTGATGAACTTGTGGATAGTATGCCACGGCGAATACAGGCATGCATCAATGCAAGAGGACGTGCAACTGGGTATTAGAGGTAGTGGTGTGTACTGCAATCTGGACCACAAATGCTGAAAGTCTAGCTGTATGATGGTACAACATGCAATGTGTGGGTCTCATGAGCAATAAAACGAGCTGAAATGTTGTTTGTGTTGATCTCTATTCCCTTTGTATTTAACGGTTCCGGAACTCTTGGAACCGAGGTGATGCAAAACTTTTTTTGATGTGTGTATGTGGGACGAGTTCTTCATACAAATTTTAGTTGTGCTAATATTATTGAACACATTTCACAGGAAATGAGAAATAAAATAGCAAAATCTATAACAGAAAATCAGTGGAAAATCAGTATTATGATTGACGAATCAACAACAGTTAGTGTAAAATCTGTGTTAGTATTATGTTTGAGATGTGCTCTTTCAGAACTCAGAACTTGTTTCCTTTTTCTGGGACTTGATAGAACTTGAATCAACTACAGCAGATGTTATTACTCGAGAGATATTGAAGAATCTTTCTTCATATGGGATGAATGAAAACTTTCTGGCAGAACATTTAGTTGGTCTAGCATGTGATGGGGCCTCTGTAATGTTAGGTAGAAAAAATGGAGTTGGAGCACAGTTTTTAAAGTTATTTCCAGATATAGTAATCTGGCACTGTTTAAACCATCGCTTGGAATTGGCCGTTTCTGATACAAGGAATGAAGTTACAGATGTTAACCATTTCCATTCTTTCTTTGACAAATAGTATTCTTTATACAGCATGTCTCCCAAAAATCAAAGGGAACTCAACATTTGTGCTGCTTCACTGGAACAAAGAGTTAAGAAGATTGGGAAAATATTTACAATAAGATGGGTAGTTTCAAGCCAGAGAACTGTAAAAGCTGTCTGGGAAAACTACAGTGCTCTAGTAAAACATTTTAGTGAGGCCAAAAATGACCACCAGAGAGACTCCAAAGAAAGGGCAAAATTCCAAGGTCTAGAAAATATGTTAACTTGTGTAGAATTTCTAGAAAATATTGCAATTATGTATGATGCTCTTGTTGAGTTAGCTGATTTGTCATTAGAGTTGCAGAAAAGAGAGACAAGTCTGACAGAGGCTCAAAATGCAATCAAGCGCACTATGAAAGTGTTTGAATATATGTGTAACTCAGCTTCTGGAGAATACTATAGAACAGTTCTTAAAGCAGAAGAAAACAAAAAGTTTAGACACATAGGATTACATGATTCTAAAAAAGTTGTAAAAATTGACAGAATGCAGTTTTTCAGAAGTCTTGTGAACAATTTAAATAACAGGCTTATGGAAAATGTGTCCACATCATCTCATCTTGGTTCCAGCTCTAGTCAGCAGAGACATGAGGGAATTACAAAAGTTATCAGTGATTAAAAGGTACTATACAAAAATAATTGGCCCTCCACTTCTACTTTGGATATCTGCTATGGTGATGAGAGTGTCGGCAACCTTTGTGACTTTTTCCACATGTCAGACAAGAGGAGGTACATTAATGCTTTTAGAAAGTATGCCGAGATCAAGGAAATTCCAGTGGAGCTGATGCCTTTAATCAAGACTGTACAGACCATTCCCATCTCTTCAACAGAAGCTGAAAGAGCTTTCAGCACCATGAATGAGATCCACACTGAAAAGAGAAATAGGCTGCTGGTTGAAAGATCATGCGGACTTATTTTCATAAGCAGCGTAGGACCTCCTGTGCATTTATTTAACCCACAACCATATGTCAAGTCATGGCTACGAAAGGGGAGACGTTCAGCTGATGAAACAACTTGTCGGAAACACGAGGCCGCTGATTTTGACACCCAATACGAGTCCATTTGGAAATTGCTGAATTAATAAGGTGAGTTCCTGTAAATATTTTTTCCAACTAAATCACTGACTATAAATATACCATCCACATTATACCACAACTAAATCTTACTTTAATTTATTTCCGCAACGCAGAAGTATCGCAACCGAACATTTCAAAACCTCCCCGGCGACTAAAATACAAAATGGCGCCGACCAATCACAGCGCACATCAGCTGGCCAATCACTATTCAAGGCAATGAATGTCTTCTGACCAATCAGGTCAAGTATCATCGGCAACAAATGAGCGTCAACACAAATACGTCATAAGTGACGTCATGGAGGTCACTAACATCCCACTAAACCCCGGGACTCGCAATATGTACTACAACCGATCAGGAGATATAAACTAACAATTCCACTACACTGAAAAAGTTAGGTTAATTACAGTAGGCATCAAACAAAGAATAGAGAATGGGAGGGAAGTACAGTGTCAGTTTGAATTCTGGGTAGGATGAGCTGAGTAGCGTTGCCAACTCACATGCTTGCTGGCATACATCTTCACCCATTATAGAGCCCACATACTACAAAAACTTCCTGACATGCATTTATATTATTTAGAGTATGATTTAAAAAATTAATATTTTTTTAATATTTAAAATTGAATGAAAAATAACTTACTCTAAAGCACTTTTACTACGCATTTTTTTCTTTTCAAATGTCCGTTCTATTGAATATATTTTATTACCTTTTGAGTTTTGGCATACACATTTCAATTAATATGCATATAGCCTACTCGTATTACTAGAAAAGTAGCTTTTCCCACCCACATTTTTGTTGCTCATTTCCAGTACCGTAATAAACCTCGACCTTCTCAATATCTTGGTATTTATTAAAAATTTAAAACACAAAACAACCAAAAAGTTTTATCCAATATTTTACTTTAGTTTAAGGAAAAAAAACACACTTAAAGACATGGTTACAGTGCCAAAACATATAAATACCCAAACATACCCGGACGTCCATTTTATTTTCTTTTAGTTTTGAAGGATCAATATTGTTCCTGATTTCAATTTAAGGCATGAAATACCAGTGTTTCAGTCCTTGTTTGTCCAACACTTCATCAACACATCAAAAAGTGTTGTACAAAGCACAAAATACTGAAAATACCCTAATTTTGGGTATATACCCGGGTTAATACCCAATTTATATTTACCCTCCCACTGGGTATTTACCCGGCCCACATCACTAGGTACGGTATTAAATTTCTGTACTCATCTGTAATTGTATCTATGCACATTGTGCGCGTTTCTATTATTATTATTATTATTATTATTATTATTATTATTAAGGATAAGTGCACACAATGTGCATTACACTTATTATTATTATGGGACAGGCTTAATAAGTTAACTTCCATTCACTAATCCTGCAGACTGTGAGAACATGCTTTTCGTAACTTTTAACAAGGTATATTATTGAAAATGTAGTATTTATGATTGACAAACCTTTCTTGGAGTTGTTGGGAGTCAATTCACAATTTCAATTGCCACTGCTGCACCGGAAATAATTACATTTTACGTAAATAAAGCACTTTTGCTCGCGTTCATTTGAACAAGGTCGGCCATTTTCCATTCACCCCGGACACTACGTCATACCCACGTGACACGTTGCCAACATGAATAATGAAATAATAGACAAAACCATTGGCCTGGATAAAGATTATTGATGCGTACTTCCCCACTGTGCGTGACAAAAACAGGGGTGTTATCTATTATCTATTAGCCGCGCTATCAATCCACCATTGGTCTGGAGGAAAATATTGGTCTAGGCGAAACCATTGGTCTGCCACATGCGATCTAGTTCCGAATGCGTGGGGTTGGCATTAGGGACTCCTTCACAAATATGGCAGTCAGAGCAGCAATTTCAGCTATATAAGTCTTGCTCCTATTAGGGCGGGATGGAGGGTCTACGGCAGCGGACGAGTGGACATCTATTACTATATCATCTCCAGATACCATTACTACAGTTATTTTGGCCAATTTCATTACTTACAATGTTTTAAACACATGTTCTCATACTCTGCAGCGCCAATGCCTCAACTACCTCCACTGTGCATGAAAAAATCCAGGGGAGTTTATATTGGCAAGGGTCGCGCTACATAACAATTGTTGGTCTAGGCAAAGACCATTGGTCTGGATGAAAATATTGGGCTAGGCAGAAACCATTGATTTGTATGAAAATTATTGATGTGTTTTGATTAGGGACCCTGATTTATGGTAATATAAAAGGCTTCAAAGCGGTGAAATGAATTGTTCCAAAAAAAATCGTTAGTGGTGAAATAACAAGAGCGAGGTGTGAGTGTGCTTAATAACCATGTGTACGAGTAGGGGGATGATAGGAGTTTAAACTCCCCCCCACCACTACTCCCAATGCGAGTCGATAACTCCCGAACACATGGTTAGAGTTTCACGAATGAGGTGTCGTTGGACTCGAGCTGACGGGGGATTTGTTATGGACCACTCGTTATATATATATTTTTTTTTTTTGAAAATGTTTGTTTTTGAAAATAGACGATAGTTTGAAAACCAAACATGATAGAATGTTGTGCCATGGCTCAGACGAACGGTCTCTATGTCTTTTATGTTTTATAACAACACTTTTTTATTTTTTATGTTTTTTTGAAAATAGTCCAATTTTGAAATTCCTATATTTTGGAAACTAGGAATTTTACAAAAAAAATGTTTGACATAAATGAATGGCCCTGACCCCTCTACCGGCAAAATAAATTTCAAGCCTCTAGGACTAAAACTGTGCAGTAGTGGGGTGAGGCGAGTTCTACCTATAATCGCGCGTGTGCTTGAATACGTATGGCTATGTTGGAAAAAGTTGGTGGTGGGGGAGGACTAGGGTCGAGTGAGGTGTCGTTTAGTTTTTTTTCCGCTCTATTTGATGGTGAGGTTATTTTATAAAATGGGCGAAATTTGGAAACGCAATTTGAGGTAAACGTGCGTTTTTAACGTTTTCGTGATATTTAATGAGCTTGTAAGTCTAGAACGATGTGTTGTTTAGGAACGGGGTGACGTTCTCTTGGCAATGAATGTGTGTTGGTATTTAAAAAAATGAAAATGTTTGTTTTTTGGATTGGCGCTATTTTGGAAACGGTGAATTTTGGAAAAAAGTTTGTTTGACTTTAAGGAAAGGTGGGTAGGCCCTCGAGGTGGGCAGCAAGTTTAAGGGTGTAGGAGGAAAAAAAAATGATAGCCTACTTTCTCGCGATAATTGGCGAATGGATGGTCGGATTTTAACGAATGAGGTATTGTTTGCGTTGGGATGACATGCTCTTGGCTAAGAATGTGTATTGGTATTAAAAAAAATGGAAAAATTTTGTTTTTGAAAGTAGGCTATAGTTTGAAAACCAAACATGATAGAACGTTGTGCCATAGTTGATACGAATGGTCTCTATGACCTTTATTTTTTATAATAAAACTTTTTATTTTTTGAGATTTTTTGAAAAGACTTAAATTTTTATTTTATTTTTTATTTTGGAAACTAATACGTTTACAGATAAGTTTGTTTGACATAAATTAAAGGTCTCTACCCCTCTACCAAGAAGATAAATGTGAAGTCTCTAGCACAAGAACTATGCATTTTAATTTAAATTGTTTTTTTTTATTTTTTATTTTTTAAATACAAGAGTGTTTGTAGACAGAGAGCCGGTAGCGCTTGACACATGTTACAACGAGGCTATGACTGGCCATGGTGGATACGGGAAATGGCTATTTCGACGGGGCGATGTATGGCAAAACGAGGGGTCGCTTTTCGATATTTTCCTATGACAGGTGAATGAAGGCGAATATTTTGAAAATCCCTTATAGCATCTCGGTGACCGTGCACGGAAGAAATGAATTGCTATTTTGGTGGGATGGCGGGGCAGTTTATGACGGTTGGTTTTGTGATATTTCCTATGACGGATAGAGGCGAATATTAGAAAATGTGTTACGTGTGCTAGGATTTTTTTTACCCCTGAAGGGGATCTTTAACATGCTAGTAAACAGTAATAAGCGAGACTGCTGTCTGGCACAGTAAATGGTTTTAGAATATGGAAACCTATAACATTTGCTCGACCAAGTCATGTGCATGTACGCAAAGAGCCAAACGGTAAGGTCATTGGCCTGAAATGTTATAAACTAAATATTGAACTGGGTAAAGTCATGTGTTTTAGGGTGAAAGTATGTGGTTAACATGATCATGTATTGAGGATGGCCGCATGCTAGTAATTATTATTATTATTAAAGTAAAATGTTTAATAATAATAATAATAATAATAATAGTAATAATAATAATAATAATTAGGCACACATGATTTCAATGCTAACACACAGTCCTGCTCACAGGAGACTGAATATTGTACCTAGCCAGAGGACTTGTAAGAGAGACTGCTGATAAGACAAAAATGTCTACGTCAGCAGGAAGTGTGATATCAGCTAACTTGCCTCGTGGTGGCTAGCAGGTGCGACGTTTAAGCGGCCGCCATGTTGGTTCTGAGACAGTAGGACTACCAATGTATAAGATGCAGCCATTTTGGTTCCTCATTAAAAACATGAAACAAGTATAAGGTACGCAAATCTTATCGCGTTTGAAGAATGTGGAGAGGCGTGGGAACACGTGTGAGAGAGAGAACATTTCAAGATCAAAACGCTGAGAAAATGCAACTCTCTGTTGCTAGGCTAACTGATAACAATTGCGTTAGTGATGCACTTGCCATTTTAGCAAATGGGCGTATACAGTAGAACTCTGAACTGAACTTTGGAAGAAAAAATCCTTTTATTTTTTGGTAAGTACCTATGAATGATTATTTTAATAATGAAATGCTAATGAACCTTAAATTTGTAGTTATTGATAAGGTAATTAATGGTTTTATCTATTTATTTGTTTGCAGATAACCGGTATACCTTACATATCTGAGATACAAGTAACCATTGCGCTTTTGAGCCCACTAGAAGGAAACAGTAACAAGCCAGAGCAAGTGAAGGTGAGATTATTTTTTTAAACTAACTTGTTTCATTTTTTGTTTGATATTGTTTTATTTTATTTTATGAAATGCATGTATTAACCTAAATTTAGGTATTTATAGCGGTTTATTTTATTTATTTTTAGAAAATTGGAAAGAAAAGCCTTACCGCCGTAGCAGTTGCTGAAAACCCAATACGCAGTAGAGTGCCACCCTTGTTTCCAGGCAGTGAACTATTGAAAACTCAGGTAAGTCTAACTTAAAATGCTATTCCAATTTACCACTACTGAAAACTCGTAGACAAAAAATTCATTACCTGTACATGACTAGGACGATGATTGCTTTCTTGAATAATGGTCATGTATTGACAAACGGTACAAGACAATATTGGTTGTTGACTGGGAAAAGTACAGGGCTATGTTGGATTTTCTAAAAACGAAAAAATTAAATTTAATTTATGGGTGGTTCCCTATGGATTCAATAAATATCCACAGTTTGAACAAGATAATCTGAACAAAATGATATGATATTTATTTTTGATTATATATTGGTTAAAGGAAAATGTAAATGACTGCGGCTTTATAAAAAAAAGTACATGGGTTATTGTCAGTGCAGACATACAGTTTATTTTTGTAATATTTTTTTGATGGTGTTTTTTATTTAATGCCAATTAACGTTAAAGTTTAATTACAAGTATTGATTGAATGATTGATAGATTGAGTGATGAGTTTTTTTAGGTGTGGTCATACGCCATTATCCTAGTGAACAGACAGTGAAAGAAAGCATACATTGTGGTTTATAGTGATGTGTGCAACGTTATTAACTTATAATAAGAAAAAAGTTTTACTATAACACATGGCGTTAGTACCAAATACAACAACTGAACAAGTTGGTTTACCACGTGGGTTAAATTTAAAATCAGAACATGATCGTTGGTTAACATTTGAATCCTGGCCTGTAGGCTTTTTGTCAACACACAAACTTGCAAAAGCCGTTTTTTACTTGAACCGAGAAGATGTGGTTCGCTGTGTGTTTTGTCGTATTGAACTTTCACACTGGGAAGAAGGGGATGATCCCTTTAGAGACCATTTGTGATGGTCTCCTTGTTGTCCTTACATGCTTGGAAAACAAGTGGGTAACATACCCGTGTATCCATTTTACCAAACCACAAGGCCATTGGCCGCTACTTACGTTGCTGAATCACAAATGAATAATAATAATAATGTATTACCAGCCAACAACGGTAGTGTCGATATATGTGGTCCATATGCCATAGACAGTGTTGAATTGGCATGTGCTTTTGGAAAATTGGGAGTTTGCAAGACTAACGCACTAGCACACCCAGAGTACAGCTCTGTTGAAAAACGTTTAGAATCGTATAAAATTGTTTGGCCATTAATATTTAAATACCTTACCAAACAGCTAAGTGAAGCTGGATTTTTTTATACTGGTGTAGGGGATAAAACAATATGTTTTATTGTGAATTTGCTTTAAAGGATTGGCAAATGACTGATGACCCTTTTGTGCAACTTGCTCGTTGGTTACCTAACTGTAAATACATTGTGTTGCTTAAAGGTCAGGAATTTGTGAACACTATTCGTAAAGAAAACGTGATTGCAGCACAAGACATAAAAGTGCCTTTAGAGTTAGAACACGCGGAGAAAATACATGAGGCTGAAAAAAAAAGACTTGTCTCACGAACAGATACAAAAGTGTGACCAACAATTATGGAAAATTTGTCATCAAGATGTACTAGGTGTTGTATTTTTGCCTTGTGGACACATGATAGCATGTGTCAAGTGTGCATTAGAACATAACAATTGTGCTGTATGCAGAAAAGTAGTATCTGCTACAGTTAGGGCATTTCTTGCATAATTAGTATAATTTATTAGCCATGCATAGTGCAAAATCCCTAATTGCACAATATTATTAAAGCTGTTTTACAGTGTAATAGATGTGCTTTTCTTTTGTTTATAGACTACTACAATGAATGTTTTGAATGCTGTGGGTCAAGCATGTGGCTTAGAGACAAAGAAGCTCAGCGAATTGCCAACGCATATTCCATTCCGCATTATCAAGATTCGGAAATTCAAAACAGCATATGGTGATCGTGTACTTTGTGTATGTAAAAACTTTGAGACATTTCTGCCTACACAGTTTAATGATATGTCGGAGAGTGCTTTTGATGAAGTCAATAATGCTGCACAACCTGTACACTTAATTTATGAAGGTTTTAAAAACAATAGGTGCATGGTTCGTTTTAATTAAATAAAACAAACAAATGTCAAATAATAATGGAAGATATAAGTCATGACAATGGACTGAAAGAAAAATATGTGTATAGAATAATAATGTTTTAGTGTTTAGTATTGTCTTAAAAATATTATCATGAAACCAAAAAAAATGTATATAAAGTTTGTAAATAAATGAAAATAATGGTTCAATGTTGTTTTATTTTCTACAGAAGTCAGAATATTTAACATTGCAGAGTATACATGATTATGACAATAAAAATCACACTTAATACAAGTCTTTGCCTTTACGATAGTGTGTTATAGTTTTAAAAACAAAGCTTGTTGTAGATCTTTTTTCTTCCACGGTGAACAATAGGCATGAAAACGTTATTGTCTTTTTTCGGATCATTATCACTATCATAATCATAAGCAGCATGATCTATATCACTATTATTATAATCACCATAATTATCCTCAACATTATCCTCAAAATCACTAAAACCAGTTAAATATTCCTGTTCCTGTTCCTCTTCCTCTACAGTGTCCTCATGTAGAGTCTGCGTGGCTTTTGATAATGTTAAGGGTTTTTTGAACATTGAATTATTTTCAATGGTAGTATTGTTTTGTAGCACCTGCTTTTTAGCATTTTTATGATTTTCTTTTGACAGCAACTATGTTTCATGTAGTACACTAAATTGATGATCACTGACACTTAAAACCTCACTATTTTTACTTTTTAGCTCACTGCGACATTGTTGTGAACGTTTTTTAGAACAACGCCAAATAACAGTTCCATTTTTATTGGTTCGTTTCACAATATATGAATATCCTTTATAGAATGTTTGAGGCTTACCATACCTAGTCACTGATACTTCCATATCAACTGTCAAGCATAGACTAAGCTCTAGTAAAGACAACTTGGTAATAAGAACAATAGTTTAATGTGCGAGCATATATGGATGCAAATGTGGGAGCAAAAAAATTTGGGAGCAGGAAGTGGGAGCAAAAAGTGTAAGCAAAAGTGGGAGCAAATATGAGACCAAAAAAAGTAGGAGCAAGTATGGGAGCAAAAAGTGGGAAATAATGTGAAAGCAAAAGTGGGAGCAAATATGAGAGCAAAAAGTGAGAGCAAAAGTGAAAGCAAAAGTGTTAGCAAAAAGTGAGAGAAAAAAGTGGGAGCAAAAAGTATAAGCAATAGTGGGAGAAAATATGAGAGCAAAAAGAAAGTGGGAGAAAATATGGGAGCAAAAAGTGGGAGCAAAAAGTGCTAGCAAAAAGGGGGAGCAAGAAAGTGTAAACAATAGTGAGAGCCAAGAGGTGTGAGCAAATATGAGAGCAGAAAGTGGGAGAAAATGTGAAAGCAAAAGTGGGAGCAAAAAGTGAGAGCAAAAGGAGCGAGCAAAAGTGGGTGCACGAAGTGGGAGCAAAATGCTCGAGTAAAAAGTGGGGGCAAATGTGGTGTTTTACTGAAACAATCTCACCAAACCTAACCTAACCTAACCTAACTTTTCCTAACCTAACTTTATCCAACCTAACCTAACCTAACCTAACCTAACTTCACCTAACCTAACCTAACCCAACTTCGCCTAACCTAACTTGACCTAACTTCACCTATTCTAACTTGACCTAACTTCACCTAACCTAACTTCATCTAACTTAACCTTCCAACTCTTAGATCAAGAATTAAATTCTAGGCATAGTCGAGTTGGAACACAAAACCTCAGGGATACCATCCAAGTATACTAGCCACTACACCGCGAGATGGGCAAATTATCATGCAACACAACACAAAAATAAAAGTTTTCTGTAGTGTAACTCATTGGCTGACAACCATAGTTGAGAATTCAAACCCAAGACCTCAGGTCTTTTGTTTTGAACATTATCAGAAATATTATTCCATTTACATTTTGCGGCTGCTTATAGTTATAAGAGTTGGCATTAATATGGGAGTAAAAGTGAGAGAGAAAAAAGAGTGTGAGCTAAAGTTAGAGCAAAAGTGAAAGCAAAACGTGCGAGAAAATATGAGAACAAAAAGTAGGAGCAACCGTGGCTGATTACTGAGACTTTCAAATCAACTAATACACATAAATTAAATTTTAGTAAAGAGACTTGTGTAATAATAATAATAGCAGTTAAAAATATTCAAGTGGATTCATTTTTTTCTGAAGGTGGAATTTCTAAAGTACCGTCAACAATAATAATTACATGAACAGTGGGAAATCAAACCCAAGACCTCAGGACTTTAGTTTTCAACATTATCAGATATGTTATTCCATTGACATTTTGCTGCTGCTCATAGTAATAAGAGTTGGCATTAATATGAGAACAAAAGTGGGAGCAAAAGTGAAAGCAAAAAGTGGGAGCAAGCATGGCTGGTTGTTGAGACTTTCATATCAACTAATACACATAAATTAAATTTTAGTAAAGTGACTTGGCTAATAATAATAATAATAATAATAATAATAATAATAATAATAATAATAATAATAATAATAATAACAGTTTAAAAAATTCAAGGGAATTGATATTTTTCAAGGTGTAATTTCCAAAGTACTGTCAATAAGTACTTAGGTTAGCTAGCTATATCTCACTCCTAGCCAATCATTAACCTTAAAAGCACTCTAGAGTTCTTGGAATCTATTCATGTAATTATTATTCTTGACAGTACTTTGGAAATTACACCTTGAAAAATATCAATCCCCTTGAATTTTTTAAACTGTTATTATTATTATTATTAGCCAAGTCACTTTACTAAAATTTAATATATGTGTATTAGTTGATATGAAAGTCTCAACAACCAGCCATGCTTGCTCCCACTTTTTGCTTTCACTTTTGCTCCCACTTTTGCTCTCATATTAATGCCAACTCTTATAACTATGAGCAGCAGCAAAATGTAAATGGAATAATATTTCTGATAATGTTGAAAACAAATGTCCTGAGGTCTTGGGTTTGATTTCCCACTGTTCATGTAATTATTATTGTTGACGGTACTTTGGAAATTCCACCTTCAAAAAAATGAATCATCTTGAATACTTTTTTAACTGTTATTATTATTATTACCCAAGTCTCTTTACTAAAATTTAATTGATGTGTATTAGTTGATTTGAAAGTCTCAGTAATCAGCCATGGTTGATCCTACTTTTTGCTCCGGGGCCGATAACCTAGATGTTAGGCCCCTTTAAACAACAATTATCATCATCATCATCAACGTTTTGCGCTAATATTTGCTCCCACGATTTGCTTTCACATTTGCTCTCACTTTTGCTCACACTCTTTTTTTTTTTCCTCTCACTTTTACTCCCATATTAATGCCAACTCTTATAACTATAAGCAGCCGCAAAATGTAAATGGAATAATATTTCTGATAATGTTCAAAACAAAAGTCCTGAGGTCTTGGGTTTGAATTCTCTACTATGGTTGTCAGCCAATGAGTTACACTACAGAAAACTTTTATTTTTGTGTTGTGTTGCATGATAATTTGTCCATCTCGCGGTGTAGTGGCAAATATACTTGGACGGTATCCCAGAGGGTTTGTGTTCCAACTCGACTATGCCCAGAATTTAATTCTTGATCTGAGAGATGGAAGGTTAGGTTAGGTGAAGTTAAGTTAGGTGAAGTTAGGTCAAGTTAGGTTAGGTGAAGTTGGGTTAGGTTAGGTGAAGTTAGGTTAGGTTAGGTTGGATAAAGTTAGGTTAGGAAAAGTTAGGTTAGGTTAGGTGAGATTGTTTTAGTAAAACAGCAGATTTGCCCCCACCTTTTACTCACACATTTTGCTCCCACTTTGTGCACCCACTTTTGCTCGCTCTTTTTGCTCCCACTTTTGCTTTCACATTTGCTCCCACTTTCTGCTCTCATATTTGCTCACACCTGTTTGCTTCCACTTTTGTTTCCACTTTTTTGCTCCCACGTTTTTGCTCCCACTTTTTGCTCCCACTTTTGCTCCCAATTTTTGCTCCCATATTTGCTCCCACTTCTTTCTCTCTCATATTTTCTCCCACTTTTGCTTACACTTTTTGCTCCCCCTTTTTTTTCTCTCACTTTTTGCTCCCACTTTTGCTTTCACATTTGCTCCCACTTTTTGCTCCCATACTTGCTCCTACTTTTTTTTGCTCTCATATTTGCACCCACTTTTGCTTTCACATTTGCTCCCACTTTTGCTCCCATACATGCTCCTACTTTTTTGCTCTCATATTTGCTCCCACTTTTGCTTACACTTTTTGCTCCCACTTATTGCTCCCGACTTTTTTTTGCTCCCACATTTGCATCCATATATGCTCGCACATTAAACTATTGTTCTTATTACCAAGTTGTCTTTACTAGAGCTTAGTCTATGCTTGACAGTTGATATGGAAGTATCAGTGACTAGGTATGGTAAGCCTCAAACATTCTATAAAGGATATTCATATATTGTGAAACGAACCAATAAAAATGGAACTGTTATTTGGCGTTGTTCTAAACATCGTTCAAAACAATGTCGCAGTGAGCTAAAAAGTAAAAATAGTGAGGTTTTAAGTGTCAGTGATCATCAATTTAGTGTACTACATGAAACATAGTTGCTGTCAACAGAAAATCATAAAAATGCTAAAAAGCAGGTGCTACAAAACAATACTACCATTGAAAATAATTCAATGTTCAAAAAACCCTTAACATTATCAAAAGCCACGCAGACTCTACATGAGGACACTGTAGAGGAAGAGGAACAGGAACAGGAATATTTAACTGGTTTTAGTGATTTTGAGGATAATGTTGAGGATAATTATGGTGATTATAATAATAGTGATATAGATCATGCTGCTTATGATTATGATAGTGATAATGATCCGAAAAAAGACAATAACGTTTTCATGCCTATTGTTCACCGTGGAAGAAAAAAGATCTACAACAAGCTTTGTTTTTAAAACTATAACACACTATCGTAAAGGCAAAGACTTGTATTAAGTGTGATTTTTATTGTCATAATCATGTATACTCTGCAATGTTAAATATTCTGACTTCTGTAGAAAATAAAACAACATTGAACCATTATTTTCATTTATTTACAAACTTTATATAAATTTTGTTTGGTTTCATGATAATATTTTTAAGCCAATACTAAACACTAAAACATTATTATTCTATACACATATTTTTTTTTCAGTCCATTGTCATGACTTATATCTTCCATTATTATTTGTTTTATTTAATTAAAACGAACCATGCACCTATTGTTTTTAAAACCTTCATAAATTAAGTGTACAGGTTGTGCAGCATTATTGACTTCATCAAAAGCACTCTCCGACATATCATTAAACTGTGTAGGCAGAAATGTCTCAAAGTTTTAACATACACAAAGTACACGATCACCATATGCTGTTTTGAATTTCCGAATCTTGATAATGCGGAATGGAATATGCGTTGGCAATTCGCTGAGCTTCTTTGTCTCTAAGCCACATGCTTGACCCACAGCATTCAAAATATTCATTGTAATAGTCTATAAACAAGAGAAAAGCATATCTATTACACTGTAAAACAGCTTTAATAATATTGTTCAATTAGGGTTTTTGCACTATGCATGGCTAATAAATTATACTAGTTATGCAAGAAATGCCCTAACTGTAGCAGATACTACTTTTCTGCATATAGCACAAGTGTTAAGTTCTAATGCACACTTGACACATGCTATCATGTGTCCACAAGGCAAAAATACAACACCGAGTTCATCTTGATAACAAATTTTCCATAATTGTTGGTCACACTTTTGAATCTGTTCGTGAGACAAGTCTTTTTTTTCAGCCTCATGTATTTGCTCCGCGTGTTCTAACTCTAAAGGCACTTTTATGTCTTGTGCTGCAATCACGTTTTCTTTACGAATAGTGTTCACAAATTCCTGACCTTTGAGCAACACCATGTATTTACAGTTAGGTAACCAACGAGCGTGTTGCACAAAAGGGTAATCAGTCATTTGCCAATCCTTTAAAGCAAATCCACAATAAAAGATATTGTTTTATCCCCATCACCAGTATAAAAAAAATCCAGCTTCACTTAGCTGTTTGGTAAGGTATTTTAATATTAATGGCCAAACATTTTTATAAGAATCTAAACGTTTTTCAACAGAGCTGTACTCTGGGTGTGCTAGTGCTTTAGTCTTGCAAACTCCCAATTTTTCAAAAGCACTTGCCAATTCAACACTGTCTCTGGCGTATGGACCACATATATCGACACTACCGTTGTTGGCTGGTAATACATTATTATTATTATTTATTTGTGATTCAGCAACGTAAGTAGCGGCCAATGGCCTTGTGGTTTGGTAAAATGGACACACGGGTATGTTACCCACTTGTTTTCCAAGCATGTAAGGACAACAAGGAGACCATCGCAAATGGTCTCTAAAGGGATCATCCCCTTCTTCCCAGTGTGAAAGTTCAATACGACAAAACACACAGCGCACCACATCTTCTCGGTTCAAGTAAAAAACCAGGCTTTTGCAAGTTTGTGTGTTGACAAAAAGCCTACAGGCCAGGATTCAAATGTTAACCAACGATCATGTTCTGATTTTAAATTTAACCCACGTGGTAAACCCGTTCAGTTGTTGTATTTGGTTCTAACGCCATGTGTTATAATAAAACATTTTGCTCATTGTAAGTTATTAACGTTGCACACATCACTTTAAACCACAATGTATGCTTTCTTTCACTGTCTGTTCACTATGTTATTGGCGTATGACCACACCTAAAAAAAAAAAAAAAAAAAACTCATCACTCAATCAATCAATCAGTACTTGTAATTAAACTTTAACGTTAATTGGCATTCAATAAAAAACACCATCAAAAATATTAAAACATAAACTGTATGTCTGCACTAACAATAACCCATGTATTTTTGTTTTATTAAAGCTGCAGTCATTTACATTTCCCGTTAACCAATAAATAATCAAAAATAAATATCATATCATTTTGTTCACATTATCTTGTTCAAACCTGTGGATATTTATTGAGTCCATAGGGAACCACCCATATTTTTTTTTTTTTTTTTAGAAAATCTAACATAGCCCTGTACTTTTCCCAGTCAACAACCAATGTAGTCTTGTACCGTTTGTCAATACATGACCATTATTCAAGAAAGCAATCATCGTCCTAGTCATGTACAGGTAATGAATTTTTTGTCTACGAGTTTTCAGTAGTGGTAAAATGGAATAGCATTTTTAAGTTAGACTTACCTGAGTTTTCAATAGTTCACTGCCTGGAAACAAAGGTTGCACTCTACTGCGTCTTGGGTTTTCAGCAACTGCTACGGCGGTAAGGCTTTTCTTTCCAAGTTTCTAAAAATAAATAAAATAAACCGCTATAAATACCTAAATTCAGGTTAATACATGCATTTCATAAAATAAAATAAAACAATATCAAACAAAAGAAAAACAATTTAGTTTAAAAAAATAATCTCACCTTCACTTGCACTGGCTTGTTACTGTTTCCTTCTAGTGGGCCCAAAGGCGCAATGGTTTATTGTATCTCAGACATGTAAGGTATACCGGTTATCTGCAAACAAATAAATACATACAATCATATTACCTTATCAATAACTGCAAATTTAAGGTTCATTAGCATTTCATTATTAAAATAATCATTCATAGGTACTTACCAAAAAATAAAAGGATTTTTTCTTCCAAAGTTCAGTTCAGAGCTCTACTGTATACGCCCGTTTGCTAAAATGGCAAGTGCATCACTAACGCAATCGTTATCAGTTAGCCTAGCAACAGAGAGAGTTGCATTTTCTCAGCGTTTTGATCTTGAAATGTTCTCTCTCACACGTGTTCCCACGCCTCTCCACATTCCTCAAACGCGATAAGATTTGCGTACCTTATACTCGTTTCATGTTTTATTGAGGAACCAAAATGGCTGCCTCTTATACATTGGTAGTCCTACTGTCTCAGAACAACATGGCGGCTGCTTAAACGTCTCACCTGCTAGAAACCACGAGGCAAGTAATAGGCGCGGATTCAAAGGGGGTGTCACGGAGACCAATTTTTTTTGCAAACTCAAGAAACGAAAACACAATAACCAGACAAATTAAACTTAACCAATTTTAACTGTTAAAAGTTTTTTTTTCATTTTACTCAATACCGAAAATATCTTTATTGCAATTATTATGTTCTGTTACAACTGTACATATTACAACAGCATACCTGTTATATAAAAACGATTATTTATATAAAAAAATCAACTCGTCTATTTTGTTTAGCAAACCTTGTGATTACCGAATCGATGTTTATAGGGATGTCACGATGAATGTGCAGTAATGCACAGATAGGAAATTGGTTTTTTTTTCGCACCAAAAATTTTTGCCGACGTCCAAACTGCAAGCTTGGTTGGCAATTTAAGCTGTGACTTTCTCCCTTTGTCGATACCATCTCGACTTGCCGAAACTGTAACATACCTTGATACTTTTCTCGAGGCTCGATGTAAAACTCGCAAAACACGCCGTTGCAATTTGTACGAATATTTTTGGTGCGCTAAACACATCAAATTTATATCCAAGTAGCTTGCAAAAAAAATGGTCTGGTTTTGTACTGCCCCCGTAAATTGAATTATATAGAGACCACGGTGGCTATTTTGGAAAATTATAAAGAAAGTTATGGCTGTCATAGTTATGACGTGGGTAGTCATGACGTAAGCACGGATGACGCAGACGTTATGCTAGCAGGCTGCTTGAGCTGAGATTCTCAATGACGTCAGCATTTGTTCGAGAAAGATTCGAGATTTACGACGCAGTCGCAGGAAACGTGGAATTCTGCTGAGGAAGAAATTATGCTATTGGAGGGGAGGCTCGAACCAATGAACGATAGTCTGAAGGAAGACGGAGATTGCTGAAACTATGGTATTTTTATTACTTTTTGGAATGCAGAATTGTGGAAATCCATTTGCAGTAGAGGCATTGATCTGGAATTTTGGTGAAATGTATTTTCAGTTTTTGAATTTTGAAAATCCGTCATGTATTGACGAAGTTGGAACTTCTAGCGATGACGCAGTAACACGCTATGGAAGGGATGGATACGCCCCTTATGAAGTTTATAAAAGGCCTTGCGCAGAAGAGAGGAGTCTCAAATCGTCATAGCTCAAATCGTCAGAACCTAAGCTCAGATCTTCAGTCTCATTTCTTATATAGTCATTTCGGTGAGACGTTGAGTGAAATTAGTAGAAAGAGTCGTCATTATAACGCGTGGTGAAGCCACCGCAGTGAACTATCGAGCAGACAAGCAGTGCAAGTTTACAGTGAGTAAAACTAGGTGAAGTTAAAACGCACATTATAACGCGTCTACAAGGTTAGCTATGAACAGTTAGCGTTTGCCTATAAGCTGATTCTATTGTGCAGTGCTACATTAAGGAGTGTAAAAAAGTTGAACAATTTCGCGGAGTTATTTTGGAAGATATTGGCAATTTTAAACGACTGACAAAAGTGATTTTCTCGCCACCTGAGAAGCACTTTGTATCGTCAGATTCTACGCCACGGCTGACACTGCTAGTGCAATAGGGAGACTTCAGATTGCTTTTGTGACACAACGCTACAGTATTATGGAGCAGTTTAATATGGCAGTTTGTTCTACTATTACCATAACCGAAGAGAAGATGGAAGGCTAAAGGACTTTAATGCAATTGGGACATATATTAACGGAGTAAGATAGCAGCATGGAACTTCGCTAATCGCTATTCCACACAAGCGAACATGTGGTGAATAACCATCTACACCCATGTTTCGTGGTTCAACGCTGAATACTATCAAACAGCAATGGAAACGATTTCATACTCACTGAATATGAATATTTCTTCGGAAATTACTACAAAAACTTCATGGCGATTTTCTACTGGAACTTCAGGGATTTTTCAAGAGAGGTCAGGGTAGTCCCGACTTACAAAGAAGAATTTTGCCGGAAGGATGTCTTTCGTCTACACGGAGCAGTGCAATTTCCGGAGGAGGAAGCAGTTCGATTCTCCGAGGGTGCTGTTTCCTGTTTGGAGGATGGAGCTCATCTTCAAGTTGGTGAAATGGATCCATCAGCAGTCTTCTTTGGGGAATTTTCCTCTGGAACTTCAATCAGCAGATAAGGTAGTCGTGAACGTTTATTGTTTTATTTGAGTTCTTAGCGATATCTGAGCAACCTTTGTCCCATATTTTCTGTCCTCATGTATTTTGCCCTATATTCTTGTTTGAGATTCCTATTCTCAGTACACCTTGATGAGTTATGCCTTTTTCGACGATTTATTAAGACATTGTTATGTCATGGGCATAGTTAAATGATTTTGGATCAGTTGTGACTGATATTTAGATATTTCAGTAATTTGCTTATTTTTGAGTCACGATTTGACTGTAAGTTAATGATTTTCATGGCAGATTTAAATTCAGACAGCGTGTCTCTTCATTAAAGTAATTCTACCCCAGTTTAATTACTTTGACCAATTTTCTGTCATCATCATGAAGGAAGAACATTTAAATGATTTTAGAGCGTTAAAATCCATAACGTTGTCGACGATCTTGGAAATACTAGTCGTTATTTGAATTGATTGCAACACAGACATTTATCGTCAGTTATGAACGACCATTGCATCATAGACAATTTTGTGAAAGATGAACTTTAATTATGAATTATTGAATGCATTAAAGTCATGAACTTTTGTTAGGAGTTTTTCTCAATTAGAGATTTATATAATAGTGTTTGCATTCCCCAGTCTAATTGGATTCTATTCGACTATTTTGCAGTTTAGTCGCACTTTGTTTGATGATAGTATTTTTATACTACAATACTTTGAAGATGATAATCTTAAATTTTGATAGACCAGACAGGCGTATATAAGCGTATTCACTATTAAATTTGTTTGTGATTGGCAAATGTTTACTTCATTTCGATTCATGAATGAAATCCACGAAGGTTTAAGATAACAGTTTTGAAACAATAAATGATTATAAGAATTTTTGAAGTGGAACTATGAATGTATAATCGCTAGTGCAGCGGACGTGTTGAAAGTCGCTGATGTGGCTTCCTTGAATTAATGAAGGAGGTTCCCACAGTAATTAATGATGTTGAAGAATTTGTTAGTGGAGATTTTTGTAAGTTCTGTGGAAGATTTTGATGCCATATATATTAATATATGATGAATTTTGGGCCTATTTTTAATGCAGTTTTGTGCATTATTTTGTAAGCGAAGTATTTTCCGATGGAGTGTATTGTATTAGTCTTTTGAAAATTAATCAAGTGAATTTACTGTTATAATTAACAAGAGTATTGAAAGAATTTGAGATAAGATTTTGAATGAAGATTACCGTCACAAATAATTATAATAATTATTACAACCTTTATTAAACCAGATTGTGACATTAAATATGTATAACTAACCTTCATTGGTCGATTATATTGACACGATTATGAAATTACCAACCGAATGAACATGTGGTTAAATGTATTTCTTAAATTAATAATTTGAATAATTTAAATGTTAATATTGTAAATAATGATGTAAATATCTTTGACAATAATGTGGAACGAATGTAATGTTAGAGGCGTGTTTAATTTTTTTAAATTGTCTTTGACAAATATTATAAACAATTTCTAATTGTTATAAATTATTTTTGAGCTTTTATTATAAACATTTAAGAGGTTGTTTCATACTCTAAACAACGCTTATTAAACATTTGATGCTAATTAAACAAGTTTAGGGATTGTCGGAATAATCCAGTGGTGTGTGAGTAAAGCATTTGAAAGATTTGCGTAACTATATTTGTGTTGTCTTGCGAACATTTAAAGCTTTTGAGAGGGAGCTGGATTCTTACGCAACATAGCAGGACAAGTGAGTCCATTTGACAGGTGTACGACATGTTGAAGGGTAGACTGCAGCTGGCCAGACAACTGGTTATCAGCGGGCAAGGTCGTCTACATTCTGGCCTTGTGCCTATATATAAGTGTGATGTTTATTAAAAGAAAACAAATGCTCTGTATATGTGTCTCGTCCTGACTTCCTTTTCCAGTCCAAGTGTGCTATGAATGTTACGTTATTTTGAGCTCGTGGGAGCTAACACATTGTTTGATAACTTTGCAAGTCCTACAGGAGGACATAGTGAGATTGACATGGGCTACTGATAGCCACATTTATTTTGTTGAGTTTGTTAAAATCATACCCTTTATTTGAAAAAAAAACTTTTGTACAGTTCAAAGTTCTTGTCTTCGTTCTGGTTCATTTTTAAATGTCATGGTGGAGGTTATTGTGGGAGCATACTTTAGAGATCCTGTTGTCAACCCAATCCCCGAGATAATTTTTAAGAGGTAAGTGAAGGTAAGTATGAACCCCCGTCTATTTTGGTGTGTTCCACAATAATTTCTTGTTAACTTCTGTGCTCAAACCTCGGTAGTATCTGTCAGTGCCATTTTCATTGGTGTAGCTGAGCCGGTGCGGTTGATTATTGGCAATCCGATTGAGGGGGCGGATATCTGACAGCCTACTATCCGGGTAAACGGGGACAGAAGGATTGGCGCAGTCAACGTATGGGGCTTGTTCAACATAAGTGGATCACCAGGTTGAACGCCAGTAGGATTGGCAAACCTAAAACGTGTGGCTCGATTAGACTCAAATAAAGAGGTTGATTCTTTGTTAGATGTCTTGGCCAATTGTAGAATTTAAGAGTGTGATTATATAGGAATTAAATGTTGTATTGTATTAGGAAAATTACACTCAGAAAAGATCAGATCTTATACAACTTGAGAAAGGTTAAATAGGCTGGAAACTTAGGAAAATCGCCTATGATCTGGAATCTTATTTTATTTGACCGGCTTATGACATGTTTAGTCATATTAAAGATAAAATTAAATTATTTGGATTGTAAATGTAAATTATTTGTGTTAGGATATTTTAAAATGAGCCAGGGAAATTTGAACGTGTGCTTGAGTTTGTTTCAACATGAAGGGTCTTCGAAGGTTAATTATACGGTAGTTATAATTTAGATTTAAGACAGAAAATTGATCAAATTTATATATGGTGAAAAGTGTTGCTCAGATGTTGTTATTTTGCTCTATTGATGTATGTCCCTACAGCAGTCTATTTTTGAATTAATATTGTAATGGCAGATGAAAGTTTGAGGATGATGTTAGAGGAGATGTCTGCTAACATGAATAGCAGTATGAAGCAGATGCTGAATGAAAGCATGAAGGAGATGGAAGCTAGGAATACTAGTCGAATGAAGGAGAATGCTAGTAATTTGAAAGCTAGCATGAGTGAAAGTATGAAGGAGAACACTAGTCGAATGGAGGAGAATATGAAAGTTCTCCAGACCAGTTCTGCTAACTTTGAGGATAATATGTCGCGTTTACAGATTAATACCCAGGGAATAGAGAATGCTGTAACTGACATCCGCACAGATGTGTCCAATGTGCATAAAAATGTTGCTGATGTTAAAATTGATGTTTCTAAGGTACAGAAAGATCTTACAATGTTGAATCTAGATGTGGCTAATGTCCGAGGTGATATTTCTTGTGCTAGGGCTGAAGTAGTTGTTGTTAAAAATGATGTTGCGACTGTCCAAGACAAGGTTGAGGAAGTCCAAAGAGAAATCCAAAATGTTAGAACTGATGTGTCCAATGTTCAGGTTGATATTAATAACATTCATTCGGGTGTAAATGAGATGCAAAGTGATATAAATAAGATTCAAGTAGAAGTCAACACAGTTTTCGTAGATATTGCTAAAGTCCAAACTGATGTAAATAAAGTCAGGGAAGAAATAGAAAATTTGAAAACCCTGTGTACGCGGAATATGAGTGCATTAACGACTAGGTTAGTTGATGAGTCAGTTAGAACGACAGCGTCTTTAGCAGGTTTAAAGTATGATGTAGAGGTCATGAGAACCCAGGTATTAGACCATAATAGATTATTGAAAGAAGATATCGAAGTAGACATAGCAGAAATGTTAACGGCAAATGTAGCAGTATGGAAAGACGAGTGGAATAGGTCAAGTGGGGAACATGTAACCCAAATTCAGGAACGTATTGAAAGAAAACTTGCCAGTACTCAAATAGATATTAACAATGAAGTAGTACAGATTAGGAAAGATTTAAGCGTCAGGATGGATTCGCTATCCGAGAGACAAGTAGAAGATAGAACACAAATAGGTCAGGATGTGCAAGCATTAAAATCTGCATTAGAGGAACAGATTCATAAAGTTGTCTCTGATGTGAATGAAACGACGAGCAAACTGCAAAATTTAAAGCTAGGAGAAGCTAGTTTGATGGAGACCTACAAAGAAGAGTTAATCAAGAAAGTCTTAACGGAAATCACTGACAAGGATACAGAAGGCTTGACTTGCGAAATCAATAGGAATTACGCCAGAAGATATAACCTAGCTCCAGAAGAGAGAGACGTGACTCCTGAAGAACGTATATCCAGATTCAGGGAGGAAGATGACGAGAGGAATATGGAACCTGAGTGGAACTATCGAGATAGTGGGAAAAACTACCCGGATTCATATCCGAGGAACGTGACAGTCATCAGGAATTTTGAAGACAAACCGCAAAAATTCAGCAACACTGATAGTTTGACGCCTATAGAATATATAAGGAACCTCAAAGATTATTTCATCGAAGCTCACATTCCCAGAGAGAGAGAGATGAAGATAGTGGAGAGATTTTTGATTGGAGGACCCCTTGAATGGTTTCGCGCTTTTAGATACACATTCAGTAACTTTGACGAGTTTGCAGAGGCATTAATCAAACGATTTTGGTCCATAGAAGCGCAGAATTCGTTAAGAGCGGAGGTTTATTCAAGAAAATACTCAGGTACTCTTCCAACACGGTACGCTGATTTCTTTACGAGTCAATTGTCCCGCTTGAGATTTTTGCAACCCCCATTGTCAACGGAGCAATTAATTGATGCGATTTCTCGTATGCTGCCTGTGGAGGTGAGGAGACTAATCATTTCGTCAAACATCAGGGATTTGACCAGCATGGATGAATTACTGAGGAGGTTAGACTACACAAGTCCAATGCCTAACGTGGTACAGAAAGGTCAAAGGCATGACTTCAAAGAAATAAATACTGTATATATGGACCAAGTCCAACAAACTGACAAGCCAGATGAAGAGAAAACTGACAATGTAGGTCCCCACAGGAATAATCAGTTTCGAAATAACAGATCGCAAGGTTACCGTCCGTATCAACAGAGAAGAGGCTGGAACTATAATCGAGGAAATTACAACAATGGAAGAGGCAGATACTACAACAATAATGGTTATAACAGAAATTATAATAGAAATAACCAGAACCAAAATAGAAATCAAGATCCTCAAGGTCAGGTTATGACACCCGATCAGTATCAGGAAAGAGAGAGGGAAAGCCAGCAATACCTGAAAGAATTACGGGAAAAAGAAGCCGAAAACCAAAAGAAAAGGCAGGATGTTGTAATCGATCCTGGGCCTTCTACGAGCCAGCAGAATTTTGAGGTCGGTAACACAAAAAAAAAAAAAAACGCCGATTTCTCAACGACAGTGAGAACTTGTAAATACATTGCCACACCACACCTGATTACAATTAATGAGATATATGAAGTTACTGATGAAGATTTGCTAGAAGAGAGGGGTATCGTTAAAGAGGAAAGACCATGTGCCTTACCTATTATTTCTGTACTGATAGATGGCCAACAGTACAAAGCCCTGATGGATACTGGTGCAATTATCTCCATCATTTCAGAGGAATGTTATCAAAGTCTGCTAAGAGGAGAGAACATGACAGTTCTACCTGTTTCTACCGTCAAAGTGAGAGGGATTTTCCAAGATAAGGCAGTGAAGTGCAAGATTCAAGTGTTATTGAACTTTGAGATCAATGGAAGGAATTATGAACAGATCTTTATTGTGGTGAGCAAGATCAATTTTGATATGGTGCTTGGAATCGATTTTATATCGAAGGTTGGAGCTATTATTGACATGAAGAACAGAAGTATTAGCTTTAATGATGGGTACATGATCACAGAAGAGATAGAAAAACAGGACGTGAAGAACAGTCTGGAAATAGACCTTAGGGAAGAAATTTTGAATACCATAATTAATGAAGTGGAAAATTTAGCAGAAATACCCAGTAGAAAAACTGAAGGATTTGAAGAAATTCAGGGGGAATTTGAGGATCTGATAAAGGAATTCCAAGATATTTTTGATGAAAAGCCTGGATTGATTAAGGACTATAAATACAAGATAAGGCTGACAGATGAAACCCCTTACCAGAAGAGAATATACCCCATACCTGAGAAATACTATCAAGAAGTACGAGGGTTAATCAGAAAAATGGAGGTAGACGGGATTATTAAAAAACAGGCGTCGTCTTATATAAACCCCATCACAGTAGTGAAGAAAAGTAATGGTCAGATACGTCTTTGTCTCGATGCCAGGACCATCAACTTGAAGATTCTTCCAGAAAATGACCGACCACCCAAGATTAGAGATCTGCTTCGAAAATTCAAAGGGAGAGCATGTTTCAGTGTTCTTGACTTGACGTCTTCATTTTATCAAGTTCAACTAGAAGAAGATAGTATGCAGTACACTGGATTCTTATTTGACCAGAAGTCATGGGTCTTTGTCAGAATGCCTTTTGGAATGGTTAACAGTGGACCAGCACTTATTCGAGCACTTGATAGTAAGCTCACTGACGAAGTGAAAGAAAATGTAATCTGCTACATTGACGATTTAATCGTATCTTCACCCAGCGCCGCAGAACATTTAGTGCACTTGAGAAAGTTGTTCGAGAATTTAAGGGAGGCCAATATCAAGGTCAATTTTGGAAAATGTCAATTCTTGAAGAAGGAGATAAATTACTTGGGGCATACTATTGATAAAGATGGATATCATCCAAACATGCAGAAAGTAGATGCGATCACGAGATTTCCAAAGCCAACTAAGGTGAAACAAGTCAGAGAATTTGTGGGCGCATGCCAATTTATTAGCAGCCACTGTCCAAGATACTCTGAAATTATGGCTCCTCTGTACGACTTACTCAAGAAGAATAATAGATGGAAATGGAGTACCGCTGCAGACGAGGCTTTTGAGAAAGCAAAAGAGATGGTCAGGAATAACGTGAAACTGGAGTACCCAGACTTTGAGAAGGTGTTCTATATTGAGTCTGATGCATCAAGAATAGGCATTAGTGCAGTCTTATACCAGAAAGACGAGGCAGGCAACAAGCACTACATTGCGTTCACTAGTCGGAAGTTGAAGAAACACGTGGAAAACTACTTCACGACAGAACTTGAAGCGTTAGCTTTTGTAACAGCATTGCAAGCGTGGAAGAAAATCCTGCTGGGACATAAAGTCATCATTATTACTGACCATAAAGCACTACAGTTTATGCTGCAAACTGACATGTCGAGTGATAGATTGACACGTTGGGCTTTGTTCACCCAACAGTTTAACGCCACTATCGTCCACCAGCCTGGGAAAGATAACTTACTGGCTGATGCTTTATCACGTAACCCTATTAAAAATGTGCAGATACACCATGTACAATTGGAGCAAGAAGATCAAGAAACCGTTAGGAGGTTAGCCCGAATCGGTGTGTCACAGAAGAGACACGCTCCAATAAAGAAAATGTACAGGTTCCTCAAGGGTTACATGGACAATACTGATGTTGACTATGCAGCTACACGGAGAAATTCACGACACTTTGTCTTGAGTGGAGACATCGTATGCAAGTATGCTGACTCTGCGCATACAAAACTCCGAATAGTCGTGCCACCTAAACTTGTTGTCAATTTAGTGTGGGTAGCTCATCACGCAACTGGACATGCCGGTTTAGATAAAACTCTTGATACTCTTAAAGAGAGATTTATTTGGACTAACATGCGTTCCAGCATTGCCAAGGTCATTCGATCATGTGACAAATGTCAAAGAGCAAAGTATGCTTCTGCTTTATTAAAAGGAAAACCGAAGGCTATGATTCCTTCTAAACCAAACGAACTAATGGCGACGGACATATTTGGCCCCTGTCCGAAGGGATATCAGGGCAACCAGTACCTGTTGGTTACCGTGGATGTTTTCTCAAAATTTGTTACAATGAGTCCCATGCAGAAAGCTAACACGAGGAACGTTGTAAGCAGACTGGAAAATGCTGTATTTCCTAAAGCTGGTAAACCAGAATATCTACTGTCTGATCATGGAACGCAGTTTACATCCTTGGAATTTGCAGCGGATATGGAAAGGCTTGGCATTAAGCACTTATTTTCAAGCGTGCGTTACCCAGAATCGAATTCCTCAGAAAGATATATGGCTGAATTTTCGAAATTCTGTCGAATTTTCTGTCCAAATGATCATTCTGGTTGGGTGAGATTTGTGCCCCTTATTGAGGAATGTCTGAACTCTACAGTGCAGGAGAGCACAGGAGAAGTGCCAATGCGACTTCATCTAGGAAGAAACCCAGAAAGGCCGTGGGATAATCTTTTCAACCACATTCCTAGAGATCCCGACCTAGGAAGGCAGCAGAGGATTGACAAGGCGAAGGAACAACTCCAGAAAGCAGCAGAGAAACGATTGAAAAGAGTAGCTGGAAAACGTTTTGGTGCACCCTTACAAGTTGGAAATCTTGTATTACTACGCAGACCTGTCAAGGCTGATATGAGCAAGAAAATCTATCCCAAGTTTGGAATTGTGTTTATGGGTCCGTTTAGAATTACGAACGCCTATGGAAACAACTGTTATGAGCTCTACGATGATGAGAATAATGTCGTTTACGGCAAGTTCAATGCTGGAAATTTGAAAAGATACTATCCTAGAGTAAACCAGTAATAATTCAATTTCGTGTTCAAGAGAGTTGAGGTACTTGTAACACTGAGTTTAAAAACAATTTGCAACTGCTTTTAAAACGTGGTGAGGGGAGAATGCCCCCGTAAATTGAATTATATAGAGACCACGGTGGCTATTTTGGAAAATTATAAAGAAAGTTATGGCTGTCATAGTTATGACGTGGGTAGTCATGACGTAAGCACGGATGACGCAGACGTTATGCTAGCAGGCTGCTTGAGCTGAGATTCTCAATGACGTCAGCATTTGTTCGAGAAAGATTCGAGATTTACGACGCAGTCGCAGGAAACGTGGAATTCTGCTGAGGAAGAAATTATGCTATTGGAGGGGAGGCTCGAACCAATGAACGATAGTCTGAAGGAAGACGGAGATTGCTGAAACTATGGTATTTTTATTACTTTTTGGAATGCAGAATTGTGGAAATCCATTTGCAGTAGAGGCATTGATCTGGAATTTTGGTGAAATGTATTTTCAGTTTTTGAATTTTGAAAATCCGTCATGTATTGACGAAGTTGGAACTTCTAGCGATGACGCAGTAACACGCTATGGAAGGGATGGATACGCCCCTTATGAAGTTTATAAAAGGCCTTGCGCAGAAGAGAGGAGTCTCAAATCGTCATAGCTCAAATCGTCAGATCCTAAGCTCAGATCTTCAGTCACATTTCTTATATAGTCATTTCGGTGAGACGTTGAGTGAAATTAGTAGAAAGAGTCGTCATTATAACGAGTGGTGAAGCCACCGCAGTGAACTATCGAGCAGACAAGCAGTGCAAGTTTACAGTGAGTAAAACTAGGTGAAGTTAAAACGCACATTATAACGCGTCTACAAGGTTAGCTATGAACAGTTAGCGTTTGCCTATAAGCTGATTCTATTGTGCAGTGCTACATTAAGGAGTGTAAAAAAGTTGAACAATTTCTCGGAGTTATTTTGGAAGATATTGGCAATTTTAAACGACTGACAAAAGTGATTTTCTCGCCACCTGAGAAGCACTTTGTATCGTCAGATTCTACGCCACGGCTGACACTGCTAGTGCAATAGGGAGACTTCAGATTGCTTTTGTGACACAACGCTACAGTATTATGGAGCAGTTTAATATGGCAGTTTGTTCTACTATTACCATAACCGAAGAGAAGATGGAAGGCTAAAGGACTTTAATGCAATTGGGACATATATTAACGGAGTAAGATAGCAGCATGGAACTTCGCTAATCGCTATTCCACACAAGCGAACATGTGGTGAATAACCATCTACACCCATGTTTCGTGGTTCAACGCTGAATACTATCAAACAGCAATGGAAACGATTTCATACTCACTGAATATGAATATTTCTTCGGAAATTACTACAAAAACTTCATGGCGATTTTCTACTGGAACTTCAGGGATTTTTCAAGAGAGGTCAGGGTAGTCCCGACTCACAAAGAAGAATTTTGCCGGAAGGATGTCTTTCGTCTACACGGAGCAGTGCAATTTCCGGAGGAGGAAGCAGTTCGATTCTCCGAGGGTGCTGTTTCCTGTTTGGAGGATGGAGCTCATCTTCAAGTTGGTGAAATGGATCCATCAGCAGTCTTCTTTGGGGAATTTTCCTCTGGAACTTCAATCAGCAGATAAGGTAGTCGTGTACGTTTATTGTTTTATTTGAGTTTTTTAGCGATATCTGAGCAACCTTTGTCCCATATTTTCTGTCCTCATGTATTTTGCCCTATATTCTTGTTTGAGATTCCTATTCTCAGTACACCTTGATGAGTTATGCCTTTTCGACGATTTATTAAGATATTGTTATGTCATGGGCATAGTTAAATGATTTTGGATCAGTTGAGACTGATATTTAGATATTTCAGTAATTTGCTTATTTTTGAGTCACGATTTGACTGTAAATTAATGATTTTCATGGCAGATTTAAATTCAGACAGCGTGTCTCTTCATTAAAGTAATTCTACCCCAGTTTAATTACTTTGACCAATTTTCTGTCATCATCAAGAAGGAAGAACATTTAAATGATTTTAGAGCGTTAAAATCCATAACGTTGTCGACGATCTTGGAAATACTAGTCGTTATTTGAATTGATTGCAACACAGACATTTATCGTCAGTTATGAACGACCATTGCATCATAGACAATTTTGTGAAAGATGAACTTTAATTATGAATTATTGAATGCATTAAAGTCATGAACTTTTGTTAGGAGTTTTTCTCAATTAGAGATTTATATAATAGTGTTTGCATTCCCCAGTCTAATTGGATTCTATTCGACTATTTTGCAGTTTAGTCGCACTTTGTTTGATGATAGTATTTTTATACTACAATACTTTGAAGATGATAATCTTAAATTTTGATAGACCAGACAGGCGTATATAAGCGTATTCACTATTAAATTTGTTTGTGATTGGCAAATGTTTACTTCATTTCGATTCATGAATGAAATCCACGAAGGTTTAAGATAACAGTTTTGAAACAATAAATGATTATAAGAATTTTTGAAGTGGAACTATGAATGTATAATCGCTAGTGCAGCGGACGTGTTGAAAGTCGCTGATGTGGCTTCCTTGAATTAATGAAGGAGGTTCCCACAGTAATTAATGATGTTGAAGAATTTGTTAGTGGAGATTTTTGTAAGTTCTGTGGAAGATTTTGATGCCATATATATTAATATATGATGAATTTTGGGCCTATTTTTAATGCAGTTTTGTGCATTATTTTGTAAGCGAAGTATTTTCCGATGGAGTGTATTGTATTAGTCCTTTGAAAATTAATCAAGTGAATTTACTGTTATAATTAACAAGAGTATTGAAAGAATTTGAGATAAGATTTTGAATGAAGATTACCGTCACAAATAATTATAATAATTATTACAACCTTTATTAAACCAGATTGTGACATTAAATATGTATAACTAACCTTCATTGGTCGATTATATTGACACGATTATGAAATTACCAACCGAATGAACATGTGGTTAAATGTATTTCTTAAATTAATAATTTGAATAATTTAAATGTTAATATTGTAAATAATGATGTAAATATCTTTGACAATAATGTGGAACGAATGTAATGTTAGAGGCGTGTTTAAATTTTTTTAAATTGTCTTTGGCAAATATTATAAACAATTTCTAATTGTTATAAATTATTTTTGAGCTTTTATTATAAACATTTAAGAGTTTGTTTCATACTCTAAACAACGCTTATTAAACATTTGATGCTAATTAAACAAGTTTAGGGATTTTCGGAATAATCCAGTGGTGTGTGAGTAAAGCATTTGAAAGATTTGCGTAACTATATTTGTGTTGTCTTGCGAACATTTAAAGCTTTTGAGAGGGAGCTGGATTCTTACGCAACATAGCAGGACAAGTGAGTCCATTTGACAGGTGTACGACATGTTGAAGGGTAGACTGCAGCTGGCCAGACAACTGGTTATCAGCGGGCAAGGTCGTCTACATTCTGGCCTTGTGCCTATATATAAGTGTGATGTTTATTAAAAGAAAACAAATGCTCTGTATATGTGTCTCGTCCTGACTTCCTTTTCCAGTCCAAGTGTGCTATGAATGTTACGTTATTTTGGGCTCGTGGGAGCTAACACATTGTTTGATAACTTTGCAAGTCCTACAGGAGGACATAGTCAGATTGACATGGGCTACTGATAGCCACATTTATTTTGTTGAGTTTGTTAAAATTTTATTTGAAAAAAAAACTTTTGTACAGTTCAAAGTTCTTGTCTTCGTTCTGGTTCATTTTTAAATGTCATGGTGGAGGTTATTGTGGGAGCATACTTTAGAGATCCTGTTGTCAACCCAATCCCCGAGATAATTTTTAAGAGGTAAGTGAAGGTAAGTATGAACCCCCGTCTATTTTGGTGTGTTCCACAATAATTTCTTGTTAACTTCTGTGCTCAAACCTCGGTAGTATCTGTCAGTGCCATTTTCATTGGTGTAGCTGAGCCGGTGCGGTTGATTATTGGCAATCCGATTGAGGGGGCGGATATCTGACAGCCTACTATCCGGGTAAACGGGGACAGTACGTTTGGTTATTTTGTGATTGCGTTTTTAGTTATACCATTTTTCTTAACGATTTCGATTCTCTGCCCCCCCCCCCAAGCCAAACTCTAGATCCGCGCCTGGCAAGTAAGCTGATATCACACTTCCTGCTGACGTAGACATTTTTGTCTTATCAGCAGTCCCTCTCACAAGTCCTCTGGCTAGGTACAATATTCAGTCTCCAGTGAGCAGGACTGTGTGTGTGTTAGCATTGAAAACATGTGTGCCTAATTATTATTATTATTATTATTACTAAACATTTTACTGTAATAATTGTTACGTGCAAAAGCCCGTCCCAACGTTTTTAAAATCCATCTCCCCTATATACATGTGTTCCCTGCCATTTAAAGCGCCCGCCTGATGGCTTGGTTCCGCAAATGAACTCGAGATGGCAGTATCTATTGGACTTCGGCGCCTCTAGCCGGGGTTGTTTCTTCGACCGCTAGAGTGAGTTTGTGGTGTCTTCTGATCTCATCCTAATCGAGTCATGTTTGAAGGATATTGTATTCTACGTCATTGAACAAAAGACTATATATACATCATGCCGCCAAAATAATTATATAATATACACATTGTTGCTTGATGTGTCAAGCTGTGATTGGACAATTACAATTAACATGAATGCAGTGCGGTATTTTGACTTTGGATTCTCCGCCATCTTGTGATCTTCATAGTCTGTCGTTAAGAAAACAACAAGCCGGCTGCTGGTCAAAGAGTATCTCTCCGTGTGCTGGGGGCTTGGGCCCCTAGCCGCTACGAAATGTGGATAAATGCTAAATAGAATTGCCTGTGCTCTTTAGGCTGTATTTTCGCCATTTCGCATTGAAGATGAAGGATGAAATAATAAGAATCGCAACTAGCTGCAAACAGGAGTGCTTGTTTCCAAAACGGCGCATGTGCGTGTTAGCCATTTTAAGGCCATATAGTGCCGTATAATATTTTTAAAATTGTGTGTTAATTATTTTATTATTATTGTGTCTCCACAGAGAAGTTTTTAAGGTACGTAATTATTTAAAATTTTATATATTGTTATGGAGCTCCGATATTGGCCTTATATTAATGTTTTAATTCTGTATTTTGTTTCGCCTGGTAGGCCTAATTTTTCTGTTTTGCTAATGTTACCAGTTATGTAAATTTTATTGTTTTCCTTCGTACTTTCTGGAGACACGTTTCTAGTTTATTTTACGTTGTAAATTTTTATTTATTTACTTTTTGGTAGTCTTTGGGATAGCCCTATTATTAATTTTGATTTACAATCCGTTGCAGCCTAATATGCCTCATGTCAATAGCGTTAAGGCGTAATTCTTTCCTCCCTTTCTGTTCTCTCTGGTGATTTTAAATTTAATTTTATGCTAATTGTTTGCCGTAATTCGATTGGACATGCGGTCATCTTTTGGTGGCCATGTTTGTTTTTTGTTTTGCCCGAGTGCATTCTGGTCTTGAGAGTGCATTCTCTAGGCGTCGAGAGGGAGACTCAAACGTGTTGTGGTGCTCGCTTAGTATATTTTTGTTAATCTTGTTGGTTTAACTTTGTGTTTTTGTGAGTGTTCCCGAGTTTTTCTCCGTCACGAAAATTGTGGATTTGTTAATTGATCCTATTTTTATTTTATTAATTTAATTTCAAATTTTTCGTTTCATCGTGGCCTTGATGTCTGCATGTCGGGTCGGTATTGCATACCTTAGTAAATTATCAAGTCCTTTCTCATTTGGTAATACCTGTATTCGTTTTTTTTTATCTTTTGGGCATTATTATTTTAATTTTAAATTAAATGTTTTCATTTCGCTCAGCAAGCATGTTAAACCGTCTCTTGCCTACTTATGTAAATAACTTTTGTTGGCCTTAAGTCATATGCATCACCAGAGAGAGGTTGTTGTGGCCATAGAGTTTCCTTGTTATGATTTTATTAATTTTTATTTTCTTGACCCCTTTTGGTAATTACATTTTATTTTAAATTTTAAGCTACTGTTGTGGCATTGTTTCGTCGGCGACAATTCTATTGGTTATTGGACGGTGTCTGTAGACGAGCCTGTGCGTTCCCCTCTTCTCCACCTTCCTCCCTCCCTTTTGGTGTTCTTCTGTTGGGGCATGTCATCTGGCGGTGATTTTGCAGAAAGCGCCACGGACCTCTGAAAACAGGTAAGTCAGGCCCATCCACCCACCCCGGGCGGTGCAATAATAATAATTACTAGCAAGCGGCCATCCTCAATATATGATCATGTTAAACACATACTTTCACCCTAAAACACATGACTTTACCCAGTTCAATATTTAGTTTATAACATTTCAGGCCAATGACCTTACCGTTTTGGCTCTTTGCTTACATTCACATGACTTGGTCGAGCAAATGTTATAGGTTTCCATATTCTAAAACCATTTACTGTGCCAGACAGCAGTCTTGCTTATTACCGTTTACTAGCATGTTAAAGATCCCCTTCAGGGGTAAAAAATCCAAGCACACGTAACACATTTTCGAATATTCGCCTCTATCCGTCATAGGAAATATCACAAAACCAACAGTCATAAACTGCCCCGCCATCCCACCAAAATAGCAATTCATTTCTTCCGTGCACGGTCACCGAGATCGCTATAAGGGATTTTCAAAATAATCGCCTTCATTCATCTGTCATAGGAAAATATCGAAAAGCGACCCCTCGTTTTGCCATACATCGCCCCGTCGAAATAGCCATTTCCCGTATCCACCATGGCCAGTTATAGCCTCGTTGTAACATGTGTCAAGCGCTACCGGCTCTCTGTCTACAAACACTCTTTTATTTAAAAAAATAAAAATAAAAAACAATTTAAATTAAAATGCATAGTTCTTGTGTTAGAGACTTCACATTTATCTTCTTGGTAGTGGGGGTAGAGACCTTTCATTTATGTCAAACAAACTTATTTGTAAACGTATTAGTTTCCAAAATAAAAATATAAAATAAAAATTTAAGTCTTTTCAAAAATCTCAAAAAATAAAAAGTTTTATTATAAAAAATATAGGTCATAGAGACAATTCGTATCAACTATGGCACAACGTTCTATCATGTTTGGTTTTCAAACTATTGCCTACTTTCTAAAACAATTTTTTTAAAATACCAACACACATTCTTAGCCAAGAGCATGTCATCCCAACGCAAACAATACCTCATTCGTTAAAATCCGAGCATCCATTCGCCAATTATCGCCAATGTTCGCGAGAAAGTAGGCTATCATTTTTTTTCCCTCCTACACCCTTAAACTTGCTGCCCACCTAGAGGGCCTACCCACCTTTCCTTAAAGTCAAACAAACTTTTTTTTCCAAAATTCACCGTTTCCAAAATAGCGCCAATCCAAAAAACAAACATTTTCAATTTTTTTTAAAACCAACACGCATTAATGGCAAAGAGAACGTCACCCCGTTCCTAAACAACACATCGTTCTAGACTTACAAGCTCATTAAATATCACGAAAATGTTAAAAACGCACGTTTACCTCAAATTGCGTTTCCAAATTTCACCCATTTAAAAAAAATATCCACACCATAAAATAGAGCGGAAACCCCCCCCCCCCATCTAAACGACACCTCACTCGACCCAAGTCCTCCCCCACCACCAACTTTTTCCAACATGGCCATACGTATTCAAGCACACGCGCGATTATAGGTAGAACCCGCCTCACCCCACTACTGAACAGTTTCTAGTCCTAGAGGCTTGAAATTTATTTTGCCGGTAGAGGGGGCATGGCCATTCATGTATGTCAAACTTTTTTTGTGTAAAATTCTTAGTTTCCAAAATATAGGAATTTCAAAATTGGACTGTTTTCAAAAAAACATAAAAAATAAAAAAGGTGTGATTATAAAAATAAAAGACATAGAAGCCGTTCGTTTGAGCCGTGGGACAACATTCTATCATGTTTGGTTTTCAAACTATCGTCTATTTTCAAAAACAAAAATTTTCAACAAAAATTCAAAAATATAACGAGTGGTCCATAGCAAAGCCCCCGTCAGCTCGAGTCCAACGACATCTCATTCGTGAAACTCTGACCATGGGTTCGGGAGTTATCGACTCGCATTGGGAGTAGTGGTGGGGGGAGTTTAAACTCCTATCATCCCCCTACTTGTACGGTGCACGGATTCGGTTAAATAATGAACACTATACAAACATTTGGAGGAGTAACAAACAATTTCTTCTAGTTCTTTTTTTTACGAAAGAACTTAAACTCAAATGAATTTGTGTTCAATACCTAACCTAACATTTACTTCTCTATGACTACCAGTCCTTTTCTCACTAACTCGTGAAACGTATGTTGTCCCCAAAATTATGCAGAGCATTGTTTCCATGTTTTCAGGACTTCAACCTATCAAGTCTGAGAAGGGACTTCGTTATCCCGCATCTTATGAAACGTTTATATTTTTAAGGTTTCTTATTTTCTATGAAAGGACTATTCCAATTAATTTTAAAGTAAATATTTAAAGATAAATCTTATTACCAGCATTTCGATGGCATTTAGCATTTTAGAGTGAAAATAATATACAGGGACTTTGTTTTATTTGTGACGGGTATTTTCACTCGCCCACGTTGCGAGCCTGTCTCCCGCCAAGCACTTCGCCGTAATGCGGCGCTCTTCCGGCACTGAGTCATTGAATAGAGGAATTTGTACTTACCTAGTTCACAGCTGGTGCTGAAAATGTGCCAGCGATGTGTATCAGTGAATGGCGAACATTTAGCCGACCAGGGCTGGTCCTTCATCCAGCCCACCTGATATGATGAAGATAGTGGAGAAGAGGGAGACGGTGCAACGCCATTTCTCTCGCCCGCCAGCTAATTGAGTGGCTACTGCATCTGCTGGCCCTTCGTCTCCCATGACCATCAATCGAAGCCGGCAGGAGCCAAACACCTTACTGTGGAGGAACTTACCTATACTAAGAAGAAATCGCCAGCGGAAAAGAGAGAAACGACGTGTCAGAGACGGACACCCAGTCTTCGGACAGGGAGAAGGTCCCTCGACACCGCTCTCGCTCTTCTCCGAGAGTGAGACAGGTTAAATCCCACGAGGACTGCGCGCCATATAAGAAAGTGCTCCCTCCTTCGTCTTCGGATGGAGATGTACAAATCGAGATGTGCTCTCTTCTCACATCATCTCCACCTAGAGATGGGGATGGGTGGCAAACGGTCAAGCAGAAGTCCACACTATGGCACTATTACGATGGAACTGGATATCTCGTGTAATGAATTAAGAGTGGCTGTAGGTCCCTGTATAATCCGGACACCTAGCGAGGTGCCTCCGTGGCGCGTCCCGCGTCCGAAATTCGGTTAGATCCACATCGTGGTCCTAAGGTGAATATGGATGCCTCCGTCTATCGGAGTCATTTCCTCAGCATAGTTCACCAATTTCTGGATGCTGGCATTCTCTACACAGATGGTTCGAAGGTAAACGAGAAAGTGGGTTGTGCTTACGTAATTGATGGTGCAAATACAAAGATCTCTTGGCCTGAGGCCTGTAGTGTGTTTACTGCGGATCTCGTTGCCATGAAGCTCTGCAGTTTCCACTACAGGATGCACGAATCCGCTTTCTCTTACATACCGTCATATTTCCCTCAACACCTAGTGCACCGAATCCACGACCTATTAGTCGGGTTGTGCCGGGCGCTGACACTCGAATCGCCTTTTTGTGGCTTCCAAGCCACGTGGGAATTGCGGGAAATGAGCTAGCAGACCAAGCTGCAAAACAGGTGGTAATAACTACCACCTCAACCAATGGAGGTACCCGCTAGAGATGTTACGCCGACAAGAGAGAGTCAGTGGCTAGCCGACCCAATGCCCGGTAAACTGAGATCGATCAAGGGAACTACTCGTGTGTTGTAGAGCTCCTTCCAGTCACGGAGGGTTTCCTTCATTTTGTATAGGCTAAGTATAGGCCATGCAAGATCCACCCACTCGTATCTAATGTGAAGGGAAGACCCCCAGTTTGTACTCATGGAGGCGTATTCACATTTTAACCGAGTGTGTGAATCTTGCTGACTTACGAAGAAACCTTGGTTTGCAGATGGCACTCGAACCTATATTAGCTGATGTCGAGGTGGCTGCTGATCTCATCATCCGCTTTATAAGTGAGAGTACGTGAATATTTACTCAGAGACATTGTCCTTTTTTGAAAATTTATTTTTTCTGTATGGGGGGGGGGGGGTATCGAACCCTCAAACTTCAATGGCGTTATGGGGGCATTTTTGTATATCCGACGTAGCATACGACTTCATCGTATTTTTATGAACGCAATACCGTACAAATCCGGGTCATGCATAGCAAATTCGAATTTTCCGCTTAGCTCCCAGGAGGGTATCGAACCCTCGACCTTCAAAGACGCTAGGGTGACTTTTCGTATATCCGATGTTACAATATTGTTTTTATAGTATTTTTATCAACAAAATAACGTACAAATCCGGGTCATACATAGCAAATTCGAATTTTCCGCTGAGCTCCTAGGAGGGATATCGAACCCTCAACCTTCAAGGACGCTACGGGTGGAGGTTGGTTCCATTCCCATCTCAGCTGTCCTAGAAGTGATTTTCCGTGGTTTCCCCACTTCTACTCCATGGAAATGTCGGAATGATTCTTAACTCCTAAGCCTTAGTTACAAATACACTCACACCACAAAACTTTATAAGAATAACATATGCTATTCGACAAACACTACACTCTTGGTACTCCCCAAAGTGGAATTTCTATAAACTGTCATCCCAATCGGTTGTTTCTGCATTGAGATTAATTATAGCAGAGATAAATGAGTAGAGCACTAACAATGTTCGGTTTATTGCAGTGTAGGGCAGCTGGATTGGCACAGCTGCAGCTCGGATTGAATAAAGGAGATTAGATAGTCTACCGATAAACATACCTTATCATGAAAAGCCCTAAGGTCACCTGAATCTTATTACTATTTACGGTGAAGATATGTCGGTATGCTCACGTCTCTAAAAGATCCGTATCCGAACATACTTCCTAAATGGAGGCATATGATTCACAATGCTCCTACCCAGCTCGCTGGAAGGGTATCCTGATGATGATTAGCATGTGTTTTATATGCCCCTCAATAATATTATTGCCTTTATATGGTATTCACAAATTTTGTTCTCTTTGCAGGTATTTCATGTGAATGGATGCGACCTATGATTGTTCTTCTGTTGAGCTCTTCGGAACATCAAGATAACTGAAGAGATTAATTTTAAGAATGAACATTGTAATCTCGTCTTCTATTAGCTGTAATGTCAACCAGTCTTTATCATCTCTGTAAATATTTTAGTAAAGTACACATTATGCAATTATTACCTCATAACTTATTTAAATTTAATATTTCTCTCTCTTTTCATAATGTTATCATCTTAAACTTATTGTAACTTGCAGGTTGGTTGTAATACAGAGAGAATAATGTTTTCTCCGGGGGTAGCATACATTTAAATTTATTGTAACTAAAAGCTTGTAGTTTATCGTGACCATTAATCTTGAGATCATGAGCCACGGGACCTCCTTTTAACGTAGAATCCGAACCACAGGACATGGCATTTCACATCGAAAATCTCACATGCATTGACCGGGAATCGAACCCGGTTCACCTTGGTGAGAGGCCAACAGCTTGACCGCGAACTTATTGTAACTTGCAGGTTGATTGTAATACAGAGAGAATCATGTTTTCTCCGGAGGTGGCATGCACCTGCATAGAAACCGTCTAAACGTCATATCCATTATACAGCAGATGTCTCATAAGTAATGCCGTTTTTTAAAGAAAATTTTGTTTGGGGAGTTTTCTGATAAGAAATTAAACTATTCTATGGTCTTGAGCCATCTTACAGGGAGGTTTCTTATCCCGTGACGATACCAGTCTCTGAGTTCTGATGCGAAGAATTCTGAGGAACCCACTTCCACAGCTTCAATGTTTTCGACATTTTTTCTACGCCATAAATGGGCCATGGATCGCAAAAGATGGTAATCTGAAGGCACAAGATGAGGGCTGTATGCTGGATGTGTTAGCAGTTCAACACCTGTTAACCCTTTATAGGGCAAAAGGCTGGGGATATAAAATGGGGTGAGAGATGAGTAGGAATATGCAACAATTTTATGGGTGTGGACTCTATTTTATGAAATATGGGGTGGGAAATTTTTATCCCACTGCCCACACCCGACAGTATGTTCTCTTAAATGAGCAATGGGGTAATAATCTCCCACCTCCAAATTATGATGATACTCTGTTTATCACTCAATAATGATCTTTATTTAACAGGATATAATGTATAAAAACACCCATCACGCTCTATAATTTAAGAAAAACCCGTAACTCCCACGCAACACAAGGTCAGTGACCTATATCATCTTTGCCGAACACTGCACAAAAATATAAAAGTGATTTTGGAATGTTAAAAGTTAGTATATTCGAAAATAATTCAATAATTTCAAAATAGTATTTACTAAAAACACAGTAAATTAATTTAAAAAAATTCTATTCTATGGCAAACACCCTGAGCAAGATAATAATTTCCAATCTAGCTGACATATATTTACTCAAGTGTACAAAACCATTATTAACATTGTATTTCAGCTATATACCAGCGTTTACAAATCTCTTATCTTCAATGAAAACACCATCTTCTGTAAAACAATGCATTTCCTTCACTCAACACAACCGAAATGGCAAGCACGTGCACTGTGGAGACCACTGGGATATATGCTTCCCACCTTTGCTTTATGATGACAGTATACATCAAATTAATGGGTTTTCAATATTTCTCTGCATCTAGCTTGTGGATGCATGTGGAACTGCTTGAAATGAAATGGGTGGGAAGATTCTCTCCCTAACACCGTGCTATAAATACATGGTGGGAAGATAGTATCCCAAGGACCTATGAAGGGTGGCCATAAAGGATTACGGCATTTAGGTTAAGGATTTTACAAGTGTACAAACCATGGAAGGTAGAATATTAAAATATTGGACTCATACAGGTCACTAACTTGGGACCTCCAGCTTTGGCTTCTGTTACTTTACCTCTGAGCTTATGTTGTTGATTCTTTAGGTGCTCTGCGATATCTTGGTCATGTATCCCCGTATACAGCGGCGCATCCACGCCTTGCGGGGCCCTGGGCGATATGATAAGGTGGGGCACACAACATTAGGAAATTTAAACAAGTAGTTCCGTGAAGAACTATACAGCCTATTTTCATATATCCTACTAATGTTCATTGCCCCTATCAACACACTAAATTTTAGTTTGATTGCTGTAATAGATTCGTAGATATTGAGAACCGTATAAATATTTCTGGTGGTCGCCATGTTGGACTTTTATATTATGTAGAGCTTAGAGTTATGTACTGTTACATGAATATTATTGTGTACGTGCAGTATTCAAACTTCAATCGCATGATTAGTACACAAGAAGTAAAAATGAGATTTTAAAATTTCGCACAGATGCCATCTAGTGGTTATGGAAACAATTGAAAAACATTAGATGCCAGTGGATTAACATTTGTAGAAGGATTTACTGTACCAAGTGTCACTGCATTCGGATGGTTAAATTGCGAGAAACGACCATGTGGATATTTATACTTCGCTCCGCCGCCATGTTGGATTTGTGATCACCAGGTTATTGAAAGTCCTATAGGTGAACTTATGTCCATAGCCCCTATGAACATTAAAAAATTCAGTTTGATTGATGTAATAGATTCGTAGATATTGAGAACCGTCTAAATATTTCGGATGGTCGCCATGTTGGATTGTTATATGTACAGGCCTTAGAGTCATGTACCTTTAAAGGAAAATTATTGCATAGGTTCATTATTCAAACTTTCATTTCGATTGCATGGTTACGACACAAGAAACAAAAACTTAATTTAAAAATTCGCACAGCCGCCATCTTGAGGTTATGTAAATAATTGAACTAAATTACATACCAGTGCATTACAGTGTATATAAACATTTTCTGTACCAAGTTTCATTGCATTTGGATCATTAAATCGCGAGAAAAGTCTATTTAAAACTTTCAACTTCGCTAGGCCGCCATGTTCGTTTTGTAGTTAACCGGTTTTTGAAAGTCTCATAGATGAACTTCCAGTAGTGCCTTTTTTTTCGTGCAAAATTTCATGGTGATACCGGTAATAGTTTCAGAGATATAGAATGCCGGTTAAATATTTCGCACAGCCGCCATATTGAGGTTATGTAAACAATTGAACGAAGTTAGATGTCGGTGCATTACAATGTGTATAAAAATATACTGTACCAAGTTTCATTGCGTTTGGTTGGTTAACTCGCGAGAAACGTCTATTTAAAAGTCACAAATTCGCTTGGACGCCAAGTTGGTTTTGTAGTTACCAGGTTTTCAAAGGTCACATGAGTGAACTTCTAGTAGTTCCCTCTGTCACCATACAAAATTCCAGGGTGACATCGGTAATAGTTTCGGAGATATTGAATGCTGGTGAAATATTTCGCACAGCCGCCATGTTGAATTGGTGAGACGTAACAAAATTTGAAGGGCACGGTCGGGGTCGCCCGGAATAGTGCTATGAACTTACCGAGTTTCATTGAAATCGCTCCTGTCGTCTAGATTTTATTAGGGACACACACACACACACACACACACACACTCATCACACACACACACACACACACACGCACACACACACGGACCAAAGGTGATCTCATAAGCCTATTTTTTCAAAATTGAAAATAGGCTAAAAATCAAATCAAATGGAAATTAGTTTTGTAATAATAATAAAATAAAGAATAGTTACAATATTTTGAATACACTACAGTACATTTTTAGTCTATTTTCAATTTTGAAAAAATAGGCTTATGATATCACCTTTTGTCCGTGTGTGTGTGCGTGTGTGTGTCCCCCCTAATAAAATCTAAACTACTGGAGCGATACCAATGAAACTCGGTAAGTTCATAGCACTATTCCGGGCGACCCCGACCGTGCCTTTCAAATTTTGTTACGTCTCACCAATTCAACATGGCGGCTGTGCGAAATATTTCACCAGCATTCAATATCTCCGAAACTATTACCGATATCACCCTGGAATTTTGTATGGTGACAGAGGGAACTACTAGAAGTTCACTTATGTGACCTTTGAAAACCTAGTAACTACAAAACCATCATGGCGGCCAAGCGAATTTGCGACTTTTAAATAGAGTTTCTCGTGAGTTAACCAACCAAACGCAATGAAACTGGCTACAGTATATGTTTATACACATTGTAATGCACCAACATCTAACTTCGTTTAATTGTTTACATAACCTCAATATGGCTGCTGTGCGAAATATTTCACCGGCATTCTATATCTCTGAAACTATTACCGGTATCGCCCTGAAATTTTGCACGGAGATAAAGAATAAATAATAATAAGAATGTTATTGGTTTTACGTCCCTTTTAACAACTGCGGTTTTTAGAGACGCCGGGGTGCCGGAATTTTGCCCCGAAGGGGATCTTTAACGTGCCAGTAAATCTACGGACACGGCTCCCTCGCATTTGCGTACCCTCAAATGCCAGCTGACTGCGCCAGGATACGAACCTGCAACCTCGGGCCCAGCAAGCGAGAACGTTACCCCTGAGCCACGCAGCCAGCCACGGAGATAAAGGGCACTACTGGAAGTTCATCTATGAGATTTTCAAAAACCGGTTAACTACGAAACGAACATGGCGGCCAAGCGAAGTTGAAAGTTTTAAATAGTCTTTTCTCGCGATTTAATGATCCAAATGGAATGAAACTTGGTACAGCAAATGTTTATATACATTGTAATGCACTGGTATGTAATTTAGTTCAATTATTTACATATCCTCAGGATGGCGGCTGTGTGAATATTTAAATTAAGTTTTTGTTTCTAGTGTCGTAATCATGCGATCGAAATGAAAGTTTGAATAATGAACCTACGCAATAATTTCCATTAAAGGTACATGACTCTAAGGCCTGCACATATAACAATCCAACATGGCGACCGTCCGAAATATTTAGACGTTTCTCAATATCTACGAATCTATTACAGCAATCAAACTGAATTTTTTTAAATTCATAGGGGCTATGGACATAAGTTCACCTATAGGACTTTCAATAACCTGGTGATCACAAATCCAACATGGCGGCGGAGCGAAGTATAAATATTCACATGGTCGTTTCTCGCAATTTAACTATCCGAGTGCAGTGACACTTGGTACAGTAAATCCTTATACAAATGTTAATCCACTGGCATCTAATGTTTTTCAATTGTTCCCATAACCACAAGATGGCATTAGTGCGAAATTTTAAAATCTCGTTTTTATTTATTGTGTCCTAATCATGCGATTGAAGTTTGAATGCTACACGTACACAATAATCTTCATGTAACAGTACATAACTCTAAGCCCTACATATATAAACGTCCAACATGGCGACCACCCGAAATATTTTGACGGTTCTCAATATCTACGAATCTATTATAGCAATCAAGCTGAAATTTAGTATGTTGATAGGGGCAATGAACATTAGTAGGATATATGTAAATAGGCTGTATAGTTCTTCACGGAACTACTTGTTTAATAATACGAATGAAACCTTGAAGAAGATTATGTAAACTATGAAATATTAAAATATTACTTTGCCACTTTTTCCGACTGAAGTCTTCTATTATTTCACTGAAATCTAAACTTGCCAAACGGTCAAGGGAGGTCATCGCTGCACTGAAAAAAAAAAGAATTATAAATTAGTTTGGAAAGTTTGAAACTTATAATTAATTAATTAATTAATTGAATTAAAAAAGAATCCATGGCACGGGGCCCCCAGGACCGCGGGGCCCTGGGTGGTCGCCCTCCTCGCCCTCCCCTAGATCCGCCCCTGCCCGTATACTTACGTATGTGTACAAGTTGTCTGCTAACCTGTGCACTGTCATGTCTGTATTAGTGTGTGTACTGTACTTGTAATCAAGGTAGGATGTGGATAGGAAGTGGCCGTGGCCTTATGTTAGGTATCATCCTGGCATTTTCCTGGTGTAGAAGTGGAAAACCATTTCCGGGAAGGCTGAGGTAGTAATCGAATCCGCCCCGTCTCAGTTTTGCCTCACGAGGCTGAGTGTACCACCCCTCTGACCAGAATTAAATTTCTTGGCAGAGCCGGGAATCGAACCTGGGCCTCCACAGTGACTGAGCTTATGTGGAGGCACCTTTAATTCTCACGTCAAGGGTGCATTTGTGTCATTGGGCTATGCATTAGCATGTCCAACGTATTCGGTAGGTTCAGAGGAGTTGGATGTCGCAGGTTCGTTTGGTCAACTCCATGTGATTGCATTGAGGCGGGAAATCTACAGTATTGACCTTGTTAGGTTGTTTTAGGAATATTCTTATCATTACTAGGCTCAGCCTTGCTTATTACAATACTTGGCCTCGGTAGCAATAAGATTTTGCAACGAAGAAGGAAATCTGGCAACCTGGCAAATTTTATTCCCTTCTTAGAGTACACTGTTTCCTCCTGTGAACACAGCCTGCCAGGCCTGTTTCAAGACCAAGGCCAATAGTGTTGACTTCATGGCTCAATGCAACCCTTGTAAATAAGGGGTTACGATACTGAACGGAGCGACGTGGATGAAGTGGTGCATAAGTGGTGTAAGCAACAAAGAAGCTACAATGTACCCATTCCCCTTATGGGGAAAGCAGAAGGATTTGCCAAGAAATGAAAAAGATTAAGAATTTGTGGGCATATAAATTAAGGATAATTATATCTCAGCAATTTTTCTAGATTTGTGCCGTGCCTTGTGTGGGGTTTCGTCTATGACACCAAAATGGCTCATCAGCGGGCTCTTGGTGGTTCCCGCTCAGACACCCACAGGAGTAGCGAACTACACGCTACCTCCCTTTTTATGAAACACACCTGCGCCTCTTTACTGCGAGAACTAATTAGGCGAAACCCCACACAAGGCACGGCACAAACCTAGAAAAATTGTTGAGTTTTACATTGAACCTTATTTGCAGATCCACCAAAATGGTTTTATTCATTACTCTTTATTGATAACCTTCTGCCACACTGTGCACGCCCCGTGGTGTTGGGGAGGGGGGGGGGGGGTAGCGTGCCTGCCTCTCACCCGGAAGGTCCGGGTTCGATTCCATCAGGGATTTCAAAAACTTGCGTGATGGCTGGAACAGGGTGCACTCAGCCTCGAGAGGACAATTGAGTAACTGTCTGGCAGTGAGGCAGCGCCCTGGTCACGAAAACCAGGATTAACGGCCAAGGGGACCCGATGTGTTGACCATGTGTCACCCCAATATCTGCAGGCCAAATGGCTGGGCAGTGGTCACTTGGTAAGCCTAGGCCCTTCATGGGCTGTAGTGCCAGGGGTTGTAATTATTATTGTTATTATTTAGCCACACTCTTGATGTAGAAATATAGTGTTGATTTTTGCCAATTCCATACCTGTTGGCTTTAACTACTCTCCCCGCGCCAGCTCTGAAAACCTGGCAGTAATGTGGAGTGGAGTGAGTAAGCCAGTGATGCAGCACTGTACTATACTAAGCATCAGCATGGCCCGGAATTCCCTCGCTCACTCATTTGTTCCCGCTCCCCTTACCTTCCCCTTACCTCATACCCCGCGTCCTCAGAGCTGGCGCGGGGACAGTAGTTACCTGAACAAAAATTCAAGTATTGAATGTACACCCAGTGATAGTTTTCTCTATCAGAACTTGACTGACAGCCATGTCCATATCAAAGTAAATGTATTGTAGAGCCTTTGTTCAGGCTCAATGATATTATGTAACTGGACAGGATGAAATGAAATCCACGGTCTGCTTCCAGTCGACTAACCGGGTCAGGGAATGGAATGAATGAATCCCCCATCTAGCGGTGAGGATATGAACTGTGCCGGCTGCCGAAGCCTGTCACACTCCTCTGGGGCAATAATTAAATTAATGACAAATGAAATGATAGTGGAGTGTGTTGCTGGACTGAAATTGTGACAGGGAAAACCGGAGTAAAACCTGTCTGCCTCCGCTTTGTCCAGCACATATCTCACGTGGAGTAACCGGGATTTGAACCACGGACCCAGCGGTGAGAGGATGGCGTGCTGCCGCCTAAGTCACAGAGGCTCAACTGGACAGGATATTGTTTCATTTTAGGTTACATGTGGTCATTCAACCCTGTATATTTTCTGTTAACCTGTGTTACGGTGTCTGTAGTAGTGCATGTATTTCACTCAAATCATCATCTTCTTTGCATTTTCCCATTTATTTGGGGGTCTGCCTTCCTGCAATGATTCCTCCACTTCAATCGATCCATAGCGTCCCGGGGGCGGAGTTTAGCGAGCCGCATGTCATCTCTCACCCTATCCAGCCAGCGTGTTTGAGGTCGCCCTCGAAGTCGACGACCCTCCACATTCAGTTGAAGGGCAGTCTTAGCAACTGAGGTTTCACTGCTACGGAGCACATGTCCATATCACCGTATACGTGATTCACGCATTTTCTCTGTGATTGAGGCAACCTTGAAATCCTTCCGCACAGCATCATTCCTTATATGGTCCAATCGAGTCAAGCCATTGGACCACCGCAACATGTTCATTTCCATTGCATGAAGTGCCTGTTCGTGCTTCGATGTTGTAGGCCAGCATTCAGATCCATAAAGGGCCACCGGTCTAATCGCTGGGCGATATACTTTAGATTTTAGATGAAATGAAATTTTCTTATCGCATAGGACTCCAGTAACTTGGCGCCATTTCATCCATGCGGCAGTGACTCTTGTTTTGACATCAGGAATCGTGCTGCAGTCTGAGGTGATGCATGACCCAAGGTATTTGAATTGGGTCACTTTATTAAGTTGAACCTCACCAACAGTGATCGTGCCATCAGTTTGGCCACCACATTCCAGGTATTCCGTCTTCTTCAGGTTCAATTTCATCCCAAATTCCTCAAGACGCATCTTCCACTCTTGTACTTGCTGTTCGAGGCGCCCACGGGTCTCGTTAGCTAACATGAAACTATCCGCATATAATAATTTCCATGGATGCCTGGTTTGGATGTAATTTGTGATGGCATTAATGAAGAGAATGAAGGGCAAGGGGGACAAGGCTGATCCTTGATGGACACCAAATATGATTTCATATCTCAGAAGTTGCCATGTCACAGAAAATTAAATTAAGCATTTGATATCCGACTCATTCCGACAAATTATTTTTGAAAATGCTGTTTATTTAGGCAAAACACCAAATAGATTTGACGATCTTACATTTCTAAAAACAAATTTAAAAATTTTCTTGCATAAAACATATATAATGAGAGTTGTGCAACTAGGATTGGGAAGGAGGCAGCCATGGCTGTAAGTTTGGAATCATCCTGGCATAGAAGTGGGAAGCTGCAGAATACCACTTCTAAGAAGGCTGAGGTGGGAATTGAGCTCCCCTCTTCTCAGTTCTGTCTCGTGAATCTGAGTAAACCCTGTTCCAGAATTAAATATACACACATCAAAAAAAGTTTTGCATCACCTCGGTTCCAAGAGTTCCGGAACCGTTAAATACAAAGGGAATAGAGATCAACACAAACAACATTTCAGCTCGTTTTATTGCTCATGAGACCCACACATTGCATGTTGTACCATCATACAGCTAGACTTTCAGCATTTGTGGTCCAGATTGCAGTACACACCACTACCTCTAATACCCAGTAGCACGTCCTCTTGCATTGATGCATGCCTGTATTCGCCGTGGCATACTATCCACAAGTTCATCAAGACACTGTTGGTCCAAATTGTCCCACTCCTCAACGACAATTCTGCGTAAATCTCTCAGAGTGGTTGGTGGGTCAAGACGTCCATAAACAGCCCTTTTCAACATATCCCAGGCATGTTCGATAGGGTTCATGTCTGGCGAACATGCTGGCCACTGTAGTCGAGCGATGTCGTTATCTTGAAGGAACGCATTCACAAGATGTGCACGATGAGGTCGAGAATTGTCGTCCATGAAGACAAATGCCTCTCCAATATTCTGCCGATATGGTTGCACTATGGGTCGGAGGATGCCATTCAGGTATCGTAAAGCCGTTTCGGAGCCTTCCATGACCACCAGTGGCGTACGTCGTCCCCACATAATGCCACCCCAAAACATCAGGGAACCACCACCTTGCTGCACTCACTGGACAGTGTGTCTAAGACGTTCAGCCTGACCAGGGTGCCTCCAAACACGTCTCCGACGATTGTCAGGTTGAAGGCATATGCGACACTCATCGGTGAAGAGAACGTGATGCCAATTCCGTGGGGTCCATTCAGCATGTTGTTGGGCCCATCTGTACCGCGCTGCATGGTGTCGGGGTTGCAAAGCTGGACCTCGCCATGGACGTCGGGAGTGAAGTTGCGCATCATGCAGCCTATTGCGCACAGTTTGAGTTGAAACACGACGTCCTGTGGCTGAACGAAACGCATTATTCAACATGGTGGCATTGCTGTCAGGGTTCCTCCGAGCGGCAATCCGTAAGTAGCGGTCATCCACTACAGTAGTAGCCCTTGGGCGGCCTGAGCGAGGCCTGTCATCGACAGTTCCTGTATCTCTGTACCTCCTCCATGTCCGAACAACATCGCTTTGGTTCACTCTGAGACGCCTGGAAACTTCCCTTGTTGAGAGCCCTTCTTGACACAAAGTAACAATGCGGACGCGATCGAACTGCGGTATTGACCTTCTAGGCATGGTAGAACTACAGACAACATGAGCAGCGTACCTTCGTCCTGGTGGAATGACTGGAACTGATCGGCTGTCGTACCCCCTCCGTCTAATAGGCCCTGCTCATGCATGGTTGTTTACATCTTTGAGCAGTTTTAGTGACATCTATGAACAGTCAAAGGGACTGTATCTTGGATACAATATACACAGTCAACGTCTATATGCCGGAGATCTGGGAACCGAGGTGATGCAAAACTTTTTTTGATGTGTGTATGTAAGTCAGGAATCAAACTGCTAAGAATGCTGACCACTATACCACAATATGGTCGGTGAGCTGATATCTCTAGTTTCAGGAATACCGTACAGGGCAACATACAGGATTTCACATATTTAACTGACAATCTGAAAGGTGTGCTTGGTTGTGCGCTAAGTTGTTGCATTGATACGCTTATCACGGTTTTGGTAGTATCTCAAAAAATTGAAATTTAGCATGAAAAGTTCATGGTGCGAGTTTTTGTTGACATCATAGCCCAAACATGAAATAGTGCATGGAGCTCCAATAATGCATCTTGTTTTCACTTTCATTCTTAATGCAGGTCAAAACAGTAAAAAAAAAGTCTCTATTAGAACACAAGAAAGCCGATGGATTGGAATCCGGGCTAGCCATAAGAAACAACAGTAAAAATAGTGCGATATGAGGATATCAACAAAACTTCAATCTACAGCAATGTATTATCCTCTGTGACTGCAACAGCCGAGCACGCTCTAAAATGTTCAACTATTTTTAATAGCCCTGTGTAAAAGAGATATAAATAACAGTTTAATTAATAATTTATTTATTTATTTCAATTATGACATAAGCATAACTTAATTTACCAACTGAGCATTCAAACTTGCTTTTTCCAGCTCCAAAATCTATTCTTAGCTGATGTTCCTCTTCGTCACTTGCCCTTTTCTTATTCTGTATTCCCACTCTTCTTCCGCCATCTTTCTCTTCCATTCACGGTCTCTCTTATTTTCCTCAGTTTCTTCTGCATTCATCTTTCCTTTTTCTTCCCACTCTTGCTGGGTAACTTTAATCTGAAGTTCCACTAGCCTACTTTTTTGCCTCTAATAACTGCTGAACTTCTTTGGTGTCCTGGGTTGGACGGCGTTGCCTCTTCAATCGCCTTGGTGTTACAATTGGAACTGTAAATAAGAAAAAAAAAATGTAAATACACAATACAGTAGCCTACTTTGCTAAAAAGTCTGTTATGTGGTTTGATATCACACCCTGCGAGTAACACTGTCCGCATGAAATTTTGGACACACCACTCTATTCCCTGTATTTAGGCCCTTTGGCACAAATATACACCGTTTCACCGATCTGTACCAAATTTTACATACTTACCCTTTGGAACCCGACGAGCAACACTGTCTGCTTGAAATTTCGGACCGACCACTCCATTCCCTGCATTTAGGTCCTTTGGCACAAATCTACACCGTTTCACCGACTTGAACCACATTTTGTATACTTACCCTTTGGAACTCTGCGGGTGACATTGTCCACTTTAAATTTTGGACAGATCACTCCAAGCCTTTCTACAAAAAAGGAATCTGTTGACATCGAATATTGATTTAGGTATTAGGAAGTCATTTTTGAAAGCCTTTGTCTGGAGCGTGGCGCTCTATGGAAGTGAAACTTAGACTATTGGTGCAGCAGAAAAGAGGAGAATTGAGGCATTCGAAATGTGGTGTTACAGGAGAATGATGAAGATCAGATGGGTAGATAGGGTTACAAACGAAGAGGTATTAAGGCGAGTGGGAGAGATGTTTCTGGCGACTGCTAATGAAGAGAAGAGATAGGTTGGTAGGACACATACTAAGACACCCAGGAATAGCAAGCTTAGTTATGGAAGGAAGGGTCGAGGACAAGAACTGTAGGGGTAGACCAAGGTTAGAATATATTAAACAGATTGCCTCGGATGTAGGGTGTGGTAGCTATGTAGAGATGAAACGATTAGCTCAGGACAGGGAGGCATGGAGATCTGCATCAAACCAGTCAAAAGACTGAAGACTCAAACAACAACACTCCATTCCCTGCATTTAGGTACTTTATCTCAAATCTACACCGTTTCTCCTAATTGCACCAAATTTTACATACTCTTTGAAACCCTGCTGGTAATACTGTCCACTTGATATTTTGGACAACGCTCTCCATTCACTACATTTAGAATAACAGACAAATTTAACTTGAAAACCACGTATTAAGGCCTTAGAACCATTCATGTCCGAAGTAGTGTAACTGTAAGAGTATTTTAATACGTCTATTGTTGACGGGCAGTTCTGGCTGCATCACGTCGCACCTACTAGTGTTCTGGTGCAGAATTGCGAAAATAGTTGCATCTTGCGCTGTTTATAAATTGCAGTCACGGGGAGTAATTAGTGGAAATTCATTTCTTAGGCCCCTTAAAACAGTTATCATCATGAAAATATTATGCCTCGGTATAAGTGCAATGGTGTTGGTGCAGTACATTGAGGTTACCAGCTGCAATAAGCGTTGTTGCTTTCAAATTTACCCTCATTTATTCCGAACCTTATCGTTGAGCGCTATGTGGCGATAAATGATACTATTGCTACCTCAGTAGCTCGGGACAGCCGAAATTTTCCAAAGAGTTCTGATTATTTTCCTACGGCGCTATGCGACAAAAGACGACACTCTTGGTCTCTACATTTCTAACAGCCAATGAGATATTGGCCCTAGGCAGTGTCTTTTATTTCACTTACTCCGCTTTCTAATGAAATGAAAATCCACAGCCTGCTTCCAGTCGATCGACCGGGTCAGGAAATGGAATGAATTAAGCCCCTATTTAGCGCCGATGATATGAACTTTGCCGGCTGCCGAAGCCTGTCGCACTCCCCTGGAGCAACATGAAATGAATGACATACGATATGAAATGATAGTGGAGAGCGCTGTTGGAATGAAATTGAGACAGGGAAAACCGGAGTACCCGAAGAAAAACCTGTCTGCCTCCGCTTTGTCCAGCACAAACCTCACATGGTGTGACCGGGATTTGAACCACGGACCCAGCGGTGAGAGGCCAGCGTGCTGCCACCTAAGCCACGGAGGCTTACCCTCTTTCTAATCATTTTTTAAAATTTGTTCGTAAATTACATGTGTCAGTGCTGTAGTTAGTAAATAGCTGTTTCCCTATTCATGATTATGATTATTATCATAACGGGAAAATGACGTGAATGTTACGTCCATTATACTGTACTACTTATCACTACCCACTACAACCACGACCACCACAAAAAGTTATATTTTTAAAATATCTTTTTCTGTTAGTTTAAGTATCATGTGCCAGTTCTGTAGTAGTAGGCTATTCATTATCATCCATAAAACTAACAATTCCACCGGGCGAAGCCGGGCACTACTGCTAGTCAATAATAACTGCTTATTGCATAGTGAGTGATTATATTCATCAGATTACTTTGTATTAGCTGTAGAGATTTTGTCGTCTTTATTGCATTTATTGGATTAAATACCGGCGTTAAAAGGTAGACATGAAGCTTGGCTTCGGTGTGTACTTCATTTATTTATGATTTTTTCCGTTGGAATGTAGGCTACTCGGCGTTGACGTAACATCAACTTCTAATATATATTGCGTATTTTACCGATATAACGTCCCAAGTGTTGCCCTGTGTATTATTCGAATCAGCGGAATTACAACGACAGTGGCAACACAGTTCAGCTGTTCCAAGCTTCCACCATATCCTTCATGTTCTTTCTTTTGAAATACAGAGTATAATAAATATTATGTGGTGGCAAAACATTCACAAACAGTGACTGTGAAAGTCTTAATTAATAATTTAGTTCAACCTCATAAACAAATCAGCCACGGCTTCCCTCCCTGTTGCACCTGCACCTGCGGCTATGACATGGACATCCTCTGGTTGATTGTCCATTTCTTCCTCTGGCAGAACCTCATCAGGCAAGACATCACCCAGAGAGATGCAGATGTTATGTAAAATGCAAGCAGCATAAACTACCTTCCCAATTACCTCGACCTTAGCCATTTCTAAGAACCTAAGCCTCCGGAATCTTATTTGAAGAGTCCAATGGCTTGTTCAATTAATGCTCGCACACACGACAAACGATAATTAAATCTTCTTTGTGTCCTCGAGAGGTGGCCATTGTCCTTAAATGGAGTAAGAAGATATGTTTCTAGTTTGTAAGCACCATCACCCGATAAATGGTATGAAAACTGATTGTTTGTTGTCTTGGAGCTTCTCATACAACGGGGATCTCCTAAACACACGGGCATCGTGTGTTGACCCAAGGCACCACAATAAATGTCTGTAATTATTTTTTAGGAGTCGCACACAACCTATAGCACTACGGAGTAGAACCCCTTCCTGTTGTAATAACTCCTCCTGTCCTGTTTTGGAACTGGTATCCTGATGTAGGTCCCATCGATACAGCCCACCACACCAAGAAATGGACGGTCACGTCTAAGAATATCGAAATCGGCTACAGTTCTAGCTGCACTATTCCCCTCAGGCCAAATGATAAATTTTGACACAAGATCATTTATAGCTGCTACGAATAGCAGAAACTACTTATGGGCATTACCCTTTGAGAGGCCAAACCTGTCGGCTACATCCCGAAAGCAAATTGATGTGGTTAGGAGCCACAAGGACATCAACATAATGGTGGAGGCAGGAACAGGTTCCGTGTCAACACATGCCTCCTTCCTCGACAGCGGACATTTAATCAATTTCAGCAGCACCTGAGAAGAAAAGAAAATTTTAGTACATAATCACTAGAGACGAGAATTATAGGCACTAAAAACAGTTAAAATAGGCAGGCATATAGGCTCTTAAAATAGCCAAAATAGGCATGTAAATAGGCACTAACGTGTAAAATAGGCAACAAAATAGGCATGATAAAAATAATTAATAATAAGCTACTTATAATTATTTAATAACATACTTATCTTATATATAAAAGTGAAAGTATGTATGCATGTATGTATGTATGTATGTGTGTGTGTGGGTGGATTTGTTCCGTATATACCGTTCCACCAATCTCAACCAAATTTTGCATACTCATAGTTTAGGACCCAGAAGGAACGGCTGGCTACATGAATTATCGATAGCCTTTCTCATTCTTCTGATTTCGGCCTTTTTGCACTCAAGCAAAGGTTAATAAAAGCAAAAAAGACTGATGAAGTAATAGCAAGGCCGGCCATCTACATAGCAACAGTAGCTCGAGACGGGACCACCAAGTTTCCATCTATCTTGGTAAGAGGCCATGCTACACCCACTGCCAGCTAGATCGCATCCCTCCAAGCTGCTTTAAACTGCCTGTCCATTCAACACAAGATAGGTTTCAGCACCAACGCACTAATCGCCGCTGCATTTTCACTCCCAGCTGGATCGCATTCCTCCTGGCTGCTTTAAACTGCCTGCCCATTCAACACAAGATAGGTTACAGCTCCAACGCACTGTGATCGCCGTGGCATTTTCACTGCCAGCTGGATCGCATCCCTCCTGGCTGCATGGCAACAGTAGCTCAAGACGGGACCACCAATTTTCCATCTATCTCGGTAAAAGGGCATGCTACACCCACTGCCAGTTAGATCGCATCCCTCCAAGCTGCTTTAAACTGCCTGTCCATTCAACACAAGATAGGTTACAGCACCAACCCACTGTGATCGCCGCGGCATTTTAACTGCTAGCTGGATCGCATCCCTCCTGGCTGCTTTCAACACTCAGACGCGTACAGGATATACTGTATGTTAATTCACAGTTAGGTTGCAGCGCCAACCTAACGCGGCTTTTGAAGGGGACGATACCTGAAACAAAGGGTTTTTAACTTTGGAGGCTTAATATCGAGTTTGAAAAAACGCGAAAAATATGGCACTAAGTTAGTTCTTTTGTTATTCATTCAGCATAAAGTTTATGATACTAATTCACACACATACTAACGGGTAAATTTTCAATATAAAGAAAAGCGAAATACAAAACGAAGGGTTGTCAAGTTTGGAGGCTTAATATCGAGATCCCAGGCGCTATTTCTGGTGACTTCCGAGAATTCCCATTCTTGTTCGTGGGGTAAACACAATGAGAAATGAGAATATAATTCTGTCGAGCACACCAGCTGTAATATTATGCACTTTAAAATACAGTCAAAAGGCATCAAATAGGCAATTATACTCCAAATAGGCACAAACCCTTGAAATAGGCATTTATAGGCACAATAAAACCAATGAAATCTAGTGAACCTAAAACGGATTTATATCTCGAAAGCCTACGTTTCTAAACACAGGAATAAAACAAGATGTTCAGTAAAGAACATATAGCCTACTTTCTCCTAAATGCATGGGTATTGTTATAACTCTTTGTCCTTTTCAAGGAGTATGATTGAATGTTGGTTGTAGGAGCTTGTTGAAATACAACGTGCTATAGGGATATTAAACATGAATATGAGGTGCCCTTTGCTAGTGCTACCTCTGTACCAAATTTCGTTCAATTCGGTTTCACCGTGTTTGAATTGATAGGGGGAATCGATTTGCACACATACTTGGCCACCATCTGCAAACTATTGGGCTGAAGTTCTTGCAGTTTGGTCAGAATATGTTTCCCACATAAAGATATGGTGTTGCAAAATTAGGTAGAGACTAGATTATTAGGTTGGTCGTAATTACTTTTTAGCTTTTAACATTTGGGTGGCCGCGATTACGTTTCCATCAAGATAGCGGTGATATAAAACATGACACTGAGGTGCCCTTTGCTAGTGCTACCTCTATAGCAAATTTCGTTCCATTTGGTTTCAGCGTGTTTGAATTAATAGGGGGAATCGATTCTGACACAAAGATGGCCGCCATCCACAAACTATTAGGCGAATGACCGATTAGATTGGTCAAAGGATGCTCCCTCCATAAAGGTATGTAGTTGCAAAATTTGGTAGAGATCGGATGATTAGGTTAATCGTAATTTGATTTAAGCTTTGAACATTCGTGTGGCCGCCATTACGTTTCAGTCAAGATGGCGGCGATATAAAACATGACACTGAGGTGCCCTTTGCTAGTACTACCTTTGTACCAAATTTCGTTCCATTCGGTTCCACCGTGTTCGAATTAATAGGGGAATCAATTTTGACATAAAGATGGCCTCCATCCGCAAACTATTAGGTGAATGATCTACTAGATTGGTCAAAGGATGCTCCCTCCATAAAGGTATGTAGTTGCAAAATTTGGTAGAGATCGGATGATTAGGTTAATCGTAATTTGATTTAAGCTTTGAACATTCGTGTGGCCGCCATTACGTTTCAGTCAAGATGGCGGCGATATAAAACATGACACTGAGGTGCCCTTTGCTAGTACTACCTTTGTACCAAATTTCGTTCCATTCGGTTCCACCGTGTTCGAATTAATAGGGGAATCAATTTTGACATAAAGATGGCCTCCATCCGCAAACTATTAGGTGAATGATCTACTAGATTGGTCAAAGGATGCTCCCTCCATAAAGGTATGTAGTTGCAAAATTTGGTAGAGATCGGATGATTAGGTTCATCGTAATTTGATTTAAGCTTTGAACATTCGTGTGGCCGCCATTACGTTTCAGTCAATATGGCGGCGATATAAAACATGACACTGAGGTGCCCTTTGCTAGTGCTACCTCTGTACCAAATTTCGTTCCATTCGGTTCCACCGTGTTCGAATTAATAGGGGGAATCAATTTTGACATAAAGATGGCCGCCATCCGCAAACTATTAGGTGAATGACCTATTAGATTGGTCAAAGGATGCTCCCTCCATAAAGGTATGTAGTTGCAAAATTTGGTAGAGATCGGATGATTAGGTTAATCGTAATTTGATTTAAGCTTTGAACATTTGTGTGGCCGCCATTACGTTTCCGTCAATATGGCGGCGATATAAAACATGACACTGAGGTGCCTTTTGTTAGTACTACCTCTGTACCAAATTTCGTTCCATTCGGTTGCACCGTGTTCGAATTAATAGGGGGAATCGATTTTCACACAAAGATGGCCGCCATCCGCAAACTATTACGCTGATGACCTATTGGTTTGGTCAAAGGATGCTCCCCCCAAAAAGGTATGTTGTTGCAAAATTTGGTAGAGATCGGATGATTAGGTTAATCGTAATTTGATTTAAGCTTTGAACATTTGTGTGGCCGCCATTACGTTTCCGTCAAGATGGCGGCGATATAAAACATGACACTGAGGTGCCTTTTGTAAGTAGTACCTCTGTACCAAATTTCGTTCCATTCGGTTGCACCGTGTTCGAATTAATAGGGGGAATCGATTTTCACACAAAGATGGCCGCCATCCGCAAACTATTACGCTGATGACCTATTGGTTTGGTCAAAGGATGCTCCCCCCATAAAGGTATGTCGTTGCAAAATTTGGTAGAGATCGGATGATTAGGTTAGTCGTAATTTGATTTAAGCTTTGAACATTTGTGTGGCCGCCATTACGTTTCCGTCAAGATGGCGGCGATATAAAACATGACACTGAGGTGTCCTTTGCTAGTGCTACCTTTGTACCAAATTTCGTTCAATTCGCATTCACCGTGTTCGAATTGATAGGGGGGGACAGACATTCAGAGTACACACACTCACACACACACAGACACACAGACACACACACAGACTCACACACACACATACACACACACAGACAGACACACTTTTTTCGCCCTGTGTTGATCTCATAAGTCTACTTTCATTTTTTGCAAAAATCGAAAGTAGGCTAATAGGCAAATAGGCAAATTCCCGTCTCTAATAATCACACATATCACTCATTTTATTGTATGGCATTCTTCCAGTTTTGTAACATTATAGGGATTGAAGATTTTATAAATAACAGTCGTAGAGGATAAGGCAAGCATAGCACACTGGCAAAAGTATTACTTCATCAGGAACAATCATTCTTCGGGAATGATTAACCAAGATCGTATACTTTCACTTAGCTAATAAGGTGATTTTCATACTTTATTTGATATTCCGGGAGTATTTATCAATGGCTCAACTGTTCCTGAAATATCCACATTATACATGTTCAAGTCTTACTGAAATGTAATTTCAATGTTGCCAATGCATGGTACACAAAATACACGACACAGGCCATGCATATCAAACTAATCGGGCAGAGCGAGAAACTATTGACTTCTGTCTAGCCAAAAATGACTTCTACTAGGTTAGGCAATGTCTGGCCGAAAATCGTTAGCCCCAGGTGAGGTTTGTTTCTGTATGTAAAGCCTTCTTAACATAGAAACAAAACGAAGCGAACGAATCGACCGCAGCATAAAAGAAACACCACACGGTACTGTATGCGTGGGGTTGGAAACATTTTATTTATCCTATAAATCACTCCCACAATGACCGACATCTGAAATTTCACTACTGTATATAAGTTGTGTCATAAAAAGGGGACGGCGGGTGGGTTATAGACAGCGGAGGAGAAAACATTTATTAGGATATCACTTCCACAATTATTATTCATCATTACACAAGGTAATTCGGCTAATTTAAGTAGTTTAGTACTTGGTTCATCACTCCCAAAGTGTTACCCCGTTAGTTTCACTAAACCTTCTGGTGGAAATTTCCTGGCACAATGCTTGGCTAGTTGTATATCAACGGTTCACGATGAAAGTTCGATAACATTATTAAGAGTTCAAAATGAATGTTTATAGGGATGCATTGAAACACTCGACTACCCAGTTGAAACCAATGATAAGAAGACAAAGAATTCTACATTTATCAGTTATTAACCTCTTGCATGCAAATCCGAAGTAGTTACTTGGGGAGGTATATGGTCAACAGCTTGGGGGGACAAGAAGAATCTAAATATAGACAGGGAAATAACCTAAGAAAAGGACAGGTTTCTCAACTTTAAGTTGCTACTTTGCTGACTCTGCATTATTTCAAGTTGCCTAGGCCAAGTTGCAGCAAATTATGCCAAATTCACTCCATACTTGACAAGGTAATACCAATATAAAGGCAAGGATTATATGTTGCTTTTGAAGAACACTGAAATCTTGAACTGCAGGACTGGTTGAAAACACATCATTGATAGAAAAACAGAGAATCGTATGGGACAATTTGACGAAATGCTAAATTCTGTTTTTAGATATGGTAGTAATAATTTATTTAGTTTGCCCAAGAGTAACAAAAACTCACAAGAACAAGACAGTTTCACAAAAGAATCAAACAAAAAACGCATATTAACCTTCACACAACGGCAAAAATATGGCAGCGCCACTCAGCAAGTCGACGAAAACGTCCAACATGGGAGCATCAACACGTCATTCATGACGGTCACCGAGGACCCTAAGAATTCCACTAAAGGAAATTGATCGCAATGTGTAATTGCACCAATATTTTTCCATTATATGTAGTTTAAGGGCACGAAGAAATTATTCCGATTCTAAAACCATTATACTTTGGGCACTGAATTCTAAATTGCTCCTGGCACGCTCCAACCTAATACGACACATTACATCAGCTTATGATGACTGTGTCTACGAGTTGTGCGGGCAGAGAACCAGGGATGCACACAATATCACATCACACAGTGTCACAACAGATCAAAATCAATTTCAGATTATAGTACAAAATTCGGGTGATCCTTTCATCTATTGTATGTTTAGAAACTGATATTACATCAGCTTAAGAAGGGCATTGGGGGTTTCGAAAGTGACAAGATCTTGCCTTGTATATTTGCTTGTTAGATAGAGAAACTTTCCTCTTGGAGGATTTCAGAATATCTTTCGTCCTTCCATCGACTACAGCAAGAACTCCTGAGTTTAAAGGTTCGACAAACTGAATTCTGGCCAGAATTCTATCAAGGCTGTCTGTGTACTGTTTTCATCACCACCTATGCACAAATGTAACATTCCATCTACTAGTGGGTACATGCAGGCGCGGATTCAATGGGGGAGGTCACGGGGGTCATGACCCCCCCCCCCCCCCCAAACGGAGACAAATTTTTTTGCAAACTCAAAAAACGAAAACACAATAACCAGACAAATAAAACTTAACGAATTTTAACTGAAAAACAGTTTTTTTTTCATTTTATTCAATACTGAAAATATCTGTATTGCAATTATTATCATGGAAGAAAGAAAAGAAGGAGATGCCTTCGCTGCGCTGCCTAGAGCAAGCTGTTGAAGCCAAACGGCTCGCCCACTTTGGTTGCAAGAAAATGGCTGTCCCTATGCTTAAAGCCGTAAACCACTCCAACTAGTAATGGATTTTAGTGACATAAAACTGCAATGACAAGTCAAGATTTTTTCTTGGATAGGCAGAACACACTCTGTACTTAACGGTACTTGGCACAAATAAGCTGCGTTATCGTTTTAAAAGCCAATTTAAATATACATATTAGAGCACCTTTGCGAGTCTAGTTTTGTAAGGAAGACGCGGCAAAACGTAATAATACGCTGAAACACTGATTAAATTGAATACAGGTGTCAGAAGATGCGAGTTATACCAAAGAAGGAACATCTTTGGAATTAATTATGCCGAAATAATTACGGTATTTACACCAAATTGAGTTTTATGTTCTTATTGGTGTTGAGGCATTCATCAGTTTTTAGGCCTAATTTTGAGCACAGCCACTTTCACTCATTGGTCGTACACATTTTGATATTCAAGAATACGAACCTCCAAATTAATAAACAGAACAATTTAAAAAGGACGCATATTTGCACAAAAATACGGTATAGCCTATACGATTCGGTACCGTACGGTATTTTCTTTGTGTGTGTGTGGGGGGGGGGCTGAAACTTGACGATTAGCCTCGAATTGATTAATTACGTAGGCCTACCGTAATTATTGACCGACAGCTGTTTGATAGTTTGGGATTTGCAGAGGAATGATTTTTATTTTTTTGGTATATAGGGTAGGCCTACACATGCTGAGATTAGAATTGAAGATTTTTTTTAAATAACTTATCACTACTGTTATTACGTTTCCTAAGTTGCATAATCGGAGCGCGATAAAAACCAGGGCCAAAATAAGGTTTAGCCATGCACAATGCCCCATGCAAGTCACAGAACACCGATTACGAGTTAAGGTTACGCCCACTTTGGTTGCAGCGCTTCTCCTCTTATTCTTTCCTCCATGATTATTATGTTCTGTTACAACTGTACATATTTACAACTTCATACCTCTTATATGTATGTCTACCCCTTATTATTCCCGTTTTCCAACGGGGTCGGGGATGAGATGCGATGGAAGTCTTCGCGGCGGATGTTTTCTACGGCCGGATGCCCTTCCTGACACCAACCTCATGAGAGGAGTTAATGAGAGATGAAATGAATGATGGTGAATGAAACTGGGCAAGGATGTGGAAGGAAGTGGCCGTGGCCTGTCAGAAGGTACCGTCCCAGCATTTTCCTGGAGTTGAAAATGGGAAACCACGGAAAACCATTTCAAGGACGGCCGACGGTGGGGCTCGAACCCACGCGTCTACCGAGTCAGCAGAGAGCTTGGCCCCATGGCCTAACGCAGCGCTTTAGCGAGCGCAGCCACTACTGTCGGTCATACCTGTTATATAAAAACGATTATTTATATAACAAAATCAACTCGTCTATTTAGTTTAGCAAACATTGTGATTACCGAAGCGATGTTTATAGTGTTGTCACGATGAATGTGCAGCAATGCACGGATATGAATTTGGGGCTTTTTTCGCACCAAAAATTTTTGCCGACGTCCAAACTGCAAGCTTGGTTGGCAATTTAAGCTGTGACTTTCTCCCTTTGTCGGTACCAAGTCGACTTGTCGGAACTGTAACGTATCTTGATACTTTTCTCGAAGCTCGATGTAAAAGTCGCAAAACACGCCGTTGCAATCTGTACGATTATTTTTGGTGCGCTAAACGCATCAAATTTCTATCCATGTAGCTTGCAAAAAAATTGGTCTGGTTTTGTACGTTTGGTTATTTTGTGATTGTGTTGTTAGTGATAACATTTTTCAAAACAATTTCGATTCTGTGACCCCCCCCCCCCCTCAAAGCCAAACTCTAGATCCGCGCCTGGTTACATGCCATGTGGGGAAACGTGTGAACGATATCACATCAAACAATCGATGAACACGCAAGCTCAGTGCAAATATAATTTTTTTAGTTACATTAGCCTTTGTACCGGTACTTGTTTTGTGGCACAGTTGTGCACTTTTCTTTTAATAACTTCAGCTTATGAGTACTGCTGTCTGCTGTCGACATGATATTTGAGGGGAAAAGAAAGTAGCTTATTGTAACAAGAACAGAGGCAAATGAGACTCCAGGGAAATATATCACTTAAAAATATTGTCAAATTCAGAATTAAGTAGGCTATAGGTTAGCAATTTTTTTTGGCCAATTTGTGGCTAGGCAATGCAAGGGATAAACTGTTGTAATTTTATATAACTACACACGTTGATGAAGGAAAAATAAAGAATCTCTGCAATGCCCCATTCAACTTTCACATCAAAGCAGTTAGCAGTTCTTTGTACACAATATCTATCTATAAGCTTACATACAAAAATAATAATTATACTATTAATAATAACATACCGTCAACTGGGGTTACTTTACACAGAACGGGTAACTTTACACACTTTTCGCTAAAATCTTTTGAGCACTCACTGTACGTGGTTGGTTTTGGAAGTTTTGAGTAAAATGCCTGTTTATACAAGACGCTGTGGGCTGTACTAGTAAGAAAACCGTGTTTGTGTTATTTGTACTTCACTAACTTGGATAATAATTGCAACTTAGTGCACTTGAGTATCTGTACATATGGTAATTTGTATAGAAACTTTCATTTCTATGACAGCCATATTTCTTAATAGATGTTCTAATTTGTGCCAAATCAATTTCCCTAAAAACTAGAGAGGCGGAAATTGGATGTGGAACATGTTTACTTGTTGTGTCACATTACTAGGAAGCCTAAAATAACCGAAGGTGCACGACTCGCCCTTTGGAGGGGGTAACTTTACACAGGCTATTTGACGCAAAAGCCAGTGTTTACTATTTCATATATGAATCCCAGAGTATTTGGGTGCTGCGGATTAGTAAGAGCCTAGTAATGTGACTCAACAAGGAAACATGATCCACATCCACCTCCCGCCTCTCTAGTCTTTAGGGAAATTTATTTTTCACAAATTAGAACATCTAGTAAAATATGACCATGTCATAGAAATGAAAGTTTCTATATAACTTAAGAATGTACAGTGCATTTATAGCCGCAGTTAATATCCAAAGGAGTGAAATAGAAAAAACACATATACGGGCTTTTACTTGTACAGCTCACAGCGTCTTGTATTAACAGGCATTTTACTCAAAATTTCCAAAACCAGCAACCTGCAGTCACTGATGTAAATATAGAATCTATTAACGTGACATTTCTGTTAATGACGCCTTAGGCTCCTGTAAAAACAAAGTTTGGTACCTTTCTACGACTAACACTTCAGCAGCATTGCTTTTCTTTTTTCTTTTCTACAAACATAAAATTAAACCTTTGACACACGTTTAATTTATTTTATAATGTATTCAGACAATTCAATTTAGCTATGAAAGTATCTTCTTACTTCAAATGAGTGTTATCTTTCCAATGAAAAGTTCCAGGCATGTGTCAAGTAACCCCTTGTGAGGCTGTATAGCAAAACGCCATGATAAGTGCATGTCTATGTAAAGTAACCCCACGGGTGGGGTAACTTTACACACGTGTTCATTTATTTTTGAAAGTGTCTTATAGATAGTTTGCACTCACGGTGACGTTATGTTCTTTTGTAAGTACCCTTAAGGAATACATAAACATGTATCAATCAATTTAACAACCTATCACGATAAATAAAATGTAAAAAACACATGAAAAGTGTGTAAAGTAAGCCCAGCTGACGGTATTCAAGGAAATATTGGTCTTCACATACCTCTGCCGAAGATCTGCTGAGTCGAAAGTGACCCTGGAAGTCGTCATCGAAATAGGATGGAACTGTTACTTCTTCGAATCCATGAATTTTTTATCCTCTTCCGACGAGATTTTCTTGTTTTCCGAACAACCGGGAATAAACGTATAGCATCTTCCGAAGGAGGTCGCCAAACTGGCTGAGACATTAAAACATTTATTGCAGAAACAGCAGCAGCAGAAACAAGGGTAAACAAATTGTCCGCCATGTTCAGCCGAATACTGCAAAAGTGGCGTTCTTTTATGATCAAGCGTTGGTCCACAGCGAAACCCTCCGCTTTGATGCAGCGCTGCAACCTTCCGCTTAAAAAAAAAAAAAAAAACCGCGGCCTATTGCAGGTTTATTTCATACTGCAGTGCTTAGAAATGTTAGTATTACCAACTTGATTTCGTCATTATTCCTGATAGGTCTATATAGATTGGCATGGATCTAAAATTTTAAGAAAGTAGGCTCTTTAGTTCGTCACGGAACTACTTGTTCTTATATTTATTTTTATATAGTGGATTCGGGTGGTTTTATGGAATATTATTTACACTGCCGGCTGGATCGCAACACTCCTGGTTGCTTTAAACTGCCTGCGCATTCGACGATTACGGCATTGGTTTGAGCGTACAACCTCGTTTCCAAATAAAGGCGCTAGGAAGCAGCACCAAGGCACTGTGGCAGACATAAGTTTTGTATTGATGTTAATGGAGCAGTTGTGTTTGGAATGTATTCTGAATGATTTTATAATGCTGTACTGCTGCGTGCCCTTTTGCAAATCAGAACATGGCAAGTTAGAATACCGGGGAATCTCATTTCATGAGATACCATCGGACAATTCACTGCGTGGGATGTGGTTACGTGCAATTTCCAGAGAAGGTGACGCAGGGGAAGCAAATAAACAAATAAAGAAATAAATACATACCGGTACATGAATGTATGATTGAGTAAATACGTGAGACAATAAATATGTAAGTAATTAAATAAATAATTTAAGAAATATGTAAGTAAATAAATAAGTGAATAAATAAGCAATAAATAAGTAAACAAATAAATAAGAAAATAAATGTATGAATGTCTACCCCTTATTATTCCCGTTTTCCAACGGGGTCGGGGATGAGATGCGATGGAAGTCTTTGTGGCGATGGCTTTTACGGCCGGATGCCCTTCCTGACGCCAACCTCATGAGACGAGTTAATGAGAGATGAAATGAATGATGGTGAATGAAACAGGGCAAGGATGTGGAAGGAAGCGGCCGTGGCCTGTTAGAAGGTACCGTCCCAGCCAGGCCCCGGGTTATAAACGGGCATACTGGGCATTTGCCAGGGCGCCAAATTTTAGGGGGTGCCGAATTTTAGGTGACGCTGAACGCAGAAATTGGTTGACCCAACAATCCCAACATTAAAAATAAGTATGACATGGAAATCTTTAAAATGTAGGATAAAATAAATAATAATTTACGTGAATATAAAATTAAAGTACATATCACACACATTCTTGAAAAAAAGGGATCGCAGAAAGAGATCATATCACAGGCTGAGTACAAACTCTATGAGTTGTACTCTAGTGACATCGGAAGTGAATTTGAAAACGAATGTCAGCACTTCAGAATGTATGTGGAACAGGAAGAATTTACGTGCATTCTTGACATATATGGATACGTCATAAAAAATGATTTGAAAACTACTTTCCCTAATCTTGAGGTAGCAACTAGAATATTTCTGACTTTGCCAGTCACCAACTGTTCCGCAGAATGATGATTTTCTGTTTTGACTCGGCTAAAGAATGCGAAAAGATCAACTCTTTCAGACAGCAAACTAAATTCTCTATTGTTGTTGTCTTGTGAAAAAAGACGTAACCCTTAGCTCAGACTTTTCTGACATCATAAATAAATTTGCCAAGTTAGAAGCCAGAAAAAAACTTTGATTTGAAGTGTTTCTGTATATTGTACTTTTAACATTTAACTTCCGAATTTATAATCTTGGTTTTTAGTGTGATTAATGTTTCAATAAATGGCTACAAAATTGTATGAACGACTTACTTTTCTTGTAAGAAAAAAAAACTATTATGCTATTTTTATAACACATAAATGAGAGAAAGGGCGCCAGTAGACCATTTGCCCAGGGCGTCTATCACCTTAGTCCGGGCCCTGGTCCCAGCATTTGCCAGGTGTTGAAAATGGGAAACCACGGAAAACCATTTCAAGGACGGCCGTCGGTGGGGCTCGAACCCACGCGTCTACCGAGTCAGCAGATAGCTTGGCCCCATGACCTAATGCTGCGCTTTAGCCAGCGTAGCCACTACTGTCGGTAAATAAGAAAATAAATAATTAATTAAATAAATGTGTAAGTAAATAAGTAAATAAATACGTGAATAAATAAGAAAATAAGTAAATAAATAAGTATACAAATAAATAATCAAATAAATAAATGTGTAAGTAAATATGTAAATAAATAAGTGAATGAATAACCAAATAAATAAGTAAATAAATAAGTAAATAAATAATTAAATAAATAATTGAATAAATAAGTAAAACATAAATAAGAAAATAAATAATTAAATAAATAAACGTGTAAGTAAATAAGTAAATAAATATGTAAGTAAATAAACAAATAAGTAAATAAATAAGTAAATCAATAGATAAGAAAATAAATAAGTTAATAAATAATTAAATAGATAAATACGTACCTAAGTAAATAAAGAAGTGAATATAAATAAGTAAATAAATAATTAAATAAATACATATGTAAATAGATGAGTAAATAAATAAATACGTGAATAAATAAATACGTAAATAGATAAGTAAACAAATAAATAAGAAAATAAATAATTAAATACATAAATATGTAAGTAAATAAACAAATAAGTAAGTAAATAAGTAAGTAAATAAATAAGAAAATACATAATTAAATAAATAAACATGTAAGTAAATAAACAAATAAGTAAATAAATACGTAAATAAATACGTAAATAAATAAATAAGCAAATAAATAAGCAAATAAATAAGTAAAAAAATAAGAAAATAAATAAATAAGTAAAAAAATAAACAATCTGTCCAAAAAATCTGTAAAAATGTATAATACGGCCATCACAATATGAAGGGTTATCAGACAAATTCATCTCACACCCAAGTGCATAGGGCTACATGACCACGATGTCGCAAAGCCCCTAAATAAATCATCATCCCATTTTTCGGGGGCCGGAGGCATTTCTTTTCCCTGTCTTTTATTGTTCTCCTTATTCTTTTCTTTTCATCTCGCCAGGTATGTAAGTTAGATTTAAGTCAGTTAGAAGTAGTTATATTTTTTATTATCGTCTGCATAATTACGGGAAAATGAGCTAGACATTTCGCCCCTTAAAAACAATCGCCTCCACCACATGTATTTTTGCTTTCCTTTATACTGAAAATTTGCCCGTAAGTATGTGTCTGAATACTTTTAGATGTGAGAATAACAAAGGAACTAACTTAGTGTAATGTTCTCACGTCCGTCAATCTCGATATTAAGCCTCCAAACATAACAATACTTCGTTTCAGGTATCTTCCCCTTTAAAAAGCCGCGGCAATCTCAGTGCCTTGGTGCTGCACCTAGCGGTGAATTAATGCATATATCTTGTACGCCTGTGAGTGTCGAATGGGCAGGCAGTTCAAAGCAACCAGGAGTGTTGCGATCACGCCGGCAGTGATAATTTAACACGAGAGAGATAAGACTCTGATATTATATTCTCTTTGATATACTGTAGGCCTATTGGCAACTCCAGCTATCTGATATGACATCTAGCGGTAAAAATGAGAAACTTACGAAGTAGGGTACATTTGTCACGTGGTGACTGTTTGTATATGGTTTCTTGTATTAGTAACCAGATCGTGGTAAATTCTTGGTGATTATACATAAGTTATAAGTTTTACTCGTTGATAAGAGTGCAAAATGAGTAAAAGCAAAGTGTATTGCTCAGTTTACGGCTGTAAGTCGATGTATAAGAGGGCTGCGGATATACATTTTCATCACTTTCCAAAAGATGTGAATAGCAATAGCCGAAAGTTAACGATACCAAATAAATACGGGCAACAAGAGCGGGTTGGACCACTCACCACTACACTCACTGACGACAGGACGGGTTGTTCACTTACGCCGTGCCAAGCCGCACCTGGACAGCCAAGCACAGTCTCGCCGAGCCAAGCCGTACCAAGACAGCCAAGCCTCATCAGTCAGGTATCCTTTCCCGCTCCCTAGTTCATTTCCAATAACCGTACCAACCGCCATCACCTCGCTCTACGATATCCGAGCCATTCCACTACGAGTCATATAGGCCTAATTTGACTTCGCAGGGTAAATACTTACCATCCAAATCAAGCAATTCCTGTCTACCCCGAGTTTTAATACAAGTTAAACTCATGCCTTCGCCCTACCAAGCAGCAAATAATTTCTAGAGTCTATGGTACAGTGAGCAAACTCAAATATAGCTTTTAAACGTAACAGCGCCATGACTCAAACTGCACAAAAACAAATACCAGCAGACAACCGATGCTTGATAATATGCAATTGACACATAAAATCCAGTGGAACACACAAATTAGATCACGTGTATCGCACAGTTATACATATATACAATTAAAAATAACACTGTCATTATTTTAGGGACCACATTTACTGATTATAACCGAAAAATAAAGTGTTCCATATCAAACGCGTGTTATTGAGTAATTTTACCCTACTTATCCAGACGACCGCAGCGCCCCAAGGCTAGTAAACTACAGAGGTTGCCTCAATATGGAGCTCTTAGGCGAGGGGATCGCGGAGGGAAGGGAAAGGACGTGACGTCACACGTTTCCTCGTAGCGCGCGAGGCGCGAGATATGCAAGGAAATTCAACTTTCCCACACAATATATTGTATGGATTGCAGTGGTTTAAAAACGTGTTTTAAGCCCTTTTGTTTATAATCATGCCAGGCCAAAGATGTGCTGTGGTAGTTTGTCACAGTTATTATAAAGTTGGAAATGACGTGTCGTTTTTCACGATGCCTAAAGACGCATGCCTTCGCAATCAGTGGATTGCTGCATGTAAGCGAAAAGATCATTGTGACCCTCAAACAAGTAGGATATGTTCCCTCCACTTTAAGAGTGAAGACTTCGAATTAGACTATAGGGCCGAATTGCTTAATATAAAGATTTCCAAGGAATCTAAAACCAAATGGTAAGTGAGCCTAGCTGGCCTACTCTTAAGTTTTGATGACCTGCTAGGATGATTTAAAAGCTGTTAATATTTTTGACATATTTCGTACATGGTATCAGGGGCGTATATACATTTTTTGAGGGGGGGGGGGGGGGGCTGACTAACGTGGAAAATTGTGAGTACTTAATGAATTTTCTATTATAGCCTATGGAGCATGAATGGAAAATATCTAAATGGGCTACTTGTCAATTTATAAAGCAGAAAGGTAAACACTCATTTTCTTTTACAAATTGATAATTATTTCTTTAAAGTAGACTACTGTGAAATACATTGTATGTTGTGCCCAAGTTGGCTTTTTACGGGAGGGATCTGGAGCCTCCTCACCCCCACCCCCTTATATACGCCCATGCATGGTATTTTGTTTTTGGACAAGATGGAAAATTTCATGAGTAATTCTCTTTGCATTGGTAAAAATTCTTTGCAAATATTCCAGAAAGCAGTCATCATTTCAATAAAATCCCTTCGACTTCTGTACCAAGATATGGCCCGTACCCCGTAGGCATAACACAAAGTATATTCTCACACATAGGCTAAATCAAGATGTACTGGAAAACCTCTTTTCACAATTGCGAACCCGTGGTGGCTTACACGACCATCCTTCTGCATTTACGGACGGAGGATGATTATTTTAGGAAAATATCCAGGAGTTGTTCAAACGCAAACAAACACTGCTGATCCAGATTCAGATGAATATGTAGTTGCTAAAGCACTAAACAAAGCTGGCATAGTGTCTGAATCAAGTAACGTGCTTCCAGGACCAACCTTACGGAGCAATGTGCAACCAGAATCCTTCGTTGTCAATATCATGGAACAAAGTGAGGAAGATGGCAAGGCTTATGTTGCAGGTTATGTAGCCCACAAGTTCCAAGATAAATTTCCACAACTTGGGGAACTTAATCTATAGAATGTAAACTCAACACGATTATGCATTACCAACCTGGATTAAACACTTGTCATACGGTGGTATGACCGATCCCTCAGAAACTTGGCTAAACCAGTTCCGGCACATTTCAGCAAAAATCGTCACATTTGACGGAAAATACGGATTTTAACGAGGCAAGAACGTTCTAAGAAGAACGACAGATTTTGTGTCGAGAGAAGTTCCTGACGTACCGTGATAACAATTTTCTTCATCAGATTGAAACATTCCAATTCTATCTTGCATAAGAAGTGGTTATTGGAAGTCACTAACACCCACGATACTGCTACCGAGTCTAGGCGAATTTCCAAGAAATTCAAGAAGATCACAACATAAAATGTAAGTAGGCTACATTCAGTTATTTTATCACCCATTTACCAGTAATTTCATGAGAATAAACTATTATTTGCGTACTCAACAGCTGATGTTGACAGTTTCGTTACGTTCCCCACATGGCGCGTTAGGTGTCTTGTGACGTCATCCGCCTTGTGAGCGCTGATTGCTGAGTGAAAATTGAGGCAACCTCTGTAGTTTATAAGCCTTGGGCCTATACTACTGTCATAAGACGTTAAGGTACGTTCAGCTCACGAATTCTACATTGAAAAATGAGGTTTAGGCGTTTAAAATAATATCTGAATAGTGGTGAAAATGCTTCCATATACCAATATCTGCAATTTTCCAATACCTAATCGCTGCTGTTCATCATCAGTGAGTGGGGGGTTGAATGGCCTTTTGGGTACATTTGTAGCGATCTCTTAACCTAGTTCGTTTCGTTTATGTAGTTTGCGGCGAAATATACAATCCGCGACATTTTGAAATAAACTGTAGAGACGTAACAACATTAATGTTGATTATCTTACAACTGAAGGACACGCTATGACAGCCTACTGTGTAATGTACCGGTACATTACAATATTTGGGATTATTTTACATTGCGATGCGGCCGCGTATAAAATTCCCCTAAAAACAAAATGGCGTCTGTCATGACGTCATCAACGACGTCACTCCTCTGGCAAGCTTACGGGAAAAGCCTGGGTAATAGGGGTTTTTGGGTGGGGAAACACAGAAACCTTCGAATTCGCGATATTTTTTTACGCATCGAAATCTACAATTGAGCTATGTAGCTCAATTGCATATTTCGATGCGTATAAAAATTTCTCGATTTCAATTGAAATTTTCAATTTCCCGCATCGAAATCTACACTTGGACTATATAGATCAATTGCAGATTCCGATACACATCGTATTTATTACAATTTCATAATAAAAAAAACGTGCATCGAAATCTACAATTCACCTAAATAGCTCAATAGCATATTTCGATGCGTAGAAAAAATTCGCGATTTCAACTGATATTTTCAATTTTCCGCATCGAAATCTACACTTGGACTATATAGATCAATTGCAGATTCCGATACACATCGTGTTTCTTACAATTTCAAAATTGAAAAAACGAGCATCGAAATCTACAATTCACCTAAATAGCTCAATAGCATACTTCGATGCGTAGAAAAATGTCGCGATTTCAACTGATATTTTCAATTTTCCGCATCGAAATCTACACTTGGACTATATAGATCAATTGCAGATTCCGATACACATCGTATTTCTTACAATTTCAAAATTGAAAAAACGAGCATCGAAATCTACAATTCACCTAAATAGCTCAATTGCTTATTTCGATGCGTAGAAGAATTTCGCCATTTCAATTGATATTTTCAATTTCCCGCTTCGAAATCTACAATTGGACTATATAGATCAATTGTAGATTCCGATATACCTCGTATTTCGTACAATTTCATAATTAAAAAAAAACGTGCATCGAAATCTACAATTCACCTAAATAGCTCAATAGCATATTTCGATGCGTAGAAAAATTTCGCGATTTCAACTGATATTTTCAATTTTCCGCAATTTTAGATTCCGATACACATCGCAATTCTTACAATTTCATAATTCGAATCAGAGGTATCTGTATAGCATTATAATTTCTGTATAAAACATTAAAGGTTTAGTCTTTTTATGTTTTCCACTGTATGAAACCTATTTCGCTAATACAAGAGACTGTTATATTATGTCTTTTCAAGTGTTCTTGTAAATTCCAATTTTGACCAATATGTTACCGATCACTTAACTTACTATGACAAATTTTCAATGAAATGCAACAACAAAAATAAATATAGGAACATAACACAACAGACATCAAATTCCACTCACCTCGCAATGAATGACTCCCAATGCTGGGCAGGTATTTGTTCCGAACACACACACAAAGAAACTCTTTCTTTTCCATGGCTCAGAAATTATATCAAAACCAGATAATGAAAAATTTAGTGGTAGCAGTTCACTTTAGACCATTCTTTGTATAAATATCTTTAAAAACTGAAATTACCTGATTTAATAGTCAGGAGGATATCAGGAATATTAGATGTTCACTGCTCCGCTGTCATAGACCCACTTACATAGTTCAAATCGAAGTTCTCACCCCCACACTCAAAAGTTAACAAGAAAGAACCACAGCTTTCACACGTGATGTATGAAATCACAAAGTGAACTCAATTACAGTGTTTATTTATGTATTTTTAATGTTTTACATACAAAAAGAGACCTAACCTGGGGCTTACGCCCCAGACCCCCTTGCTTATGGTACTAACATTAATTTTCGACCTAGTGGCGGACATAAATTCTATCTTATTAATGTTTTACATACAAAAACAAACCTAACCTGGGGCTTACGCCCCAGACCCCCTTGCTTGTGGTACTAACATTAATTTTCGACCTAGTGGCGGACATAAATTCTATCTTATTAATGTTTTACATACAAAAACAAACCTAACCTGGGGCTTACGCCCCAGACCCCCTTGCTTGTGGTACTAACATTAATTTTCGACCTAGTGGCGGACATAAATTCTATATTATTAATGTTTTACATACAAAAACAAACCTAACCTGGGGCTTACGCCCCAGACCCCCTTGCTTGTGGTACTAACATTAATTTTCGACCTAGTGGCGGACATAAATTCTATCTTATTAATGTTTTACATACAAAAACAAACCTAACCTGGGGCTTACGCCCCAGGCCCCCTTGCTTGTAGTACTAGCAGTAATTTTCCACAAGATAGTTCCTAACTTAGTAGCGAAGGCGTGTGATGAATTTCTTTATTCAAGTTGGTAACGTATTCACATTATCGTATTTCGGGTGTCATATGACTGTCAAAGATTGCATTCTTTCCGTGAAATAACAATTATTGCTGTGCAGCAGTGGCTATTGAGTATGAAGAGATTGTGAAACAACTCCCCGAAAGGTATGCATATCATAAATGATATATTTTCAATAAGCTAAGGTGTTGAAAGTGATGAAAAAGGAGGATGGTCTAAAGTGAACAATAAGTAATTTAGTTTACATTTCATCTTCACAATAACATACATACCCATACATACTCAATCACTCCAGGCATACAACATACACTCAAAAGTTAACAAGAAAGAACCGCAGCTTGCGAACAATAAATTAAAAAGGGCACAACTTGGCCAATAAAACAAATTCAATATTCCTTCATAATGTAAAATGAAAGACAAATTAACGCAGACTTCTCAATGAAAACAAATGTACAATGATTTAGTGTACTTTAAAAATTACATTAAATTAACCTAGCCTATCATTTCAAAAAATAAAAATTTATATACTTCATTATTGCAATTAAACGCTACTACGCATGGCTACTTCTCAAATAGAACAATAAACGCCGAAAACAAGAATTAACACTTCAAGACCAAAACTTGGCCCACACAAACTGAAAACAATAATCCTATGAAAAAATAACCAAACAAATATATAAATTTAATATACCATTCATTCACAACAAAAAATTCATTCGGCAGGGACATACCAATCATCATTCCCACTTGACCATTTACACAAGCTAATCCCCCACCCCAAAATCCCCCTACCCCTTAGCATTCAAAATATTCCCTGCCGAAAATGATTAACATAAATAACACTTTTACCACATCCACTAATCTCTCACACTTGGAGGATATACTCTCCGACAATCAGCCATAAACCTTTCAAACAGACACACCCCGGGATCGACATTCTTCCGCCACACATACTCATCTAAATGACTCTGCAGTGACCCTTCCCTTCTTTTCCCCCTTCCCAATGCTATATTTCACTGCAGACCAAAACCCTTCTATTGTATTGGTACAAGCCCCGGTATCATAATCTTTGAATTGAACAGTATGATTAACAGCAAAATGTATAAACCCTTCATTATTTAACCCCCCATAAGAACCCCACATATCACTGTAAATAGTTGTCCCAACCTTAATATGCTTTTTGATGACTCTCAACAGCGTCCCCTTATCCCGTTTTGCAACAACTTCAAAAAAAAAAAAAACAATCCCTCCCCTGACTACCCTGAACAACCCCCCCAAAAACCCATGTATTTTTCATTCGCTTGCCCTTGTTGAATTTCCGCCTACCGAAACAACTCTCATCAATTTCAATAACAACACCCTCCCCCCCAAAAGGCCCACGTTCACGCACCCATGCACTACATACCTCCCTACAAAACGAAAACCAATCTACAACAGTACGCGAAGATATACTCAATTCATGCACTACATCACGAATAGGCATACGCCGGCAAAAACAGTACACAATTAGCAATACATCTTTAAGAGAGATCCGTGCCTTGGAAAAGAACGAGCCCTTTCGAATTGTGCGCCAACACACACACTTAGAACAACGCCACATAATGCCGTCTGAACTGCGAGAGACTGGCACCTTGGAATCTTTCATCGACCTTTCGCACTTCGGGCAAAAATATTCTTTGCCCAAAAGACCCTTTTCGCGAGCGAAATCAACAGCCCCTTGAATGGTCGAGAGGATACCGAACAGTACAATTAGCTTCATAGCCCCTTGAGATGCCTCCATAACCTCATCGCCACTGTCAGAACTACCGGTACTCGATGAAGAAACGACTTTGCGTTTGCCGCACAAACCACTGGGGCCAGCAACATCAGCCATTACCAATTGATATGAGGACTGTATAAGAGCACGAAAGAATATGAAGTGACTAACAATCTTTCAGTACTTACCAACAACCATCCAGCACGCCCCTTCCACATACGTAGCACGCCCCTTCCACATACATCAGCCCGTTATATCCAAATACTACGTCACACACCACTGCACCAAAATGGAATTCTAACACACGCCATTCACGAATTCAACACTATCGTTACAATTCGCCAACACAATTGCGTAGACGACATTACTAATATCACAATCTCGTTATAAACATACGCAAACAGGTGAAAAAAAATGGCCGACTGTCACGAGAGAGAACCGCGCGAAACGAATGTATCAATCAGCTGACAAACTCCCGGCAAGCAATGCGACTGAATAAGTCAGTAGTGACATCACGGTAACGTCACTGATGTAACTAAAATTTCCCCAGACGGGGCCGAATCGTAATGTCGCAATGAACCCAATATTTAATTGTCAAGGATACTTACGATCAAAGAAAAACTCGTAGCTTCTTTACGGTGAGAATTATTCAAGTAACTCTCATTAGCTTTGTACCTTATCAGTTCAAGAGTTAAAAACATATTTCAGACACTTCTCTTCAATAATGGTTCAAGCAAGAGGAATTCATGTTTTGAATTCGAAGTGGGTTCTTTCAGGAGAGGGAGGTATTCTTTTGTGATTACGAGTCTCCGTGTACAGTACTGTATGGGTGACTGCAAATTGTGCAACGGTGCGAATATATTAAAATATTAGCCTAATTGTGCAGTAAGTTGAGTTAACTCTCACGTTGCTAACACCAATAATTTCTCAGTTTACTCGATATTATGTCCTAACTCATATATTTTCCAAGCCGAGCATCACAGTGAAAAATGTTTTATCATTAACATTCTCCTTATCACTGCTCTGCACCAGGCGGTTAATATTGGGGTTACTAGAATTAATTTCCATTTCAAACCATTATATTACCTGATTTGATTTCCAATGTTGCATTGGTAAGAGTACGGCTTCTGATAAATTCTAATGCGCAATTTCTGTGTTCTAGTTCCCTCAACATTATGGAGGAAGAACCATTTATCAAAAATGAGGCAGATTGGTCGTCTAATAAGGATGAATTCCCTACAATAGTATGTTGTATTTTAATTCGAATTTCGTGTAACATTGCAAATGTTTTTTGACTCTGAGAGTCGCACATTTTTTCCGTATTGACTGAATTATATTAAGAACAAAGTTCCAAATGGTTCCGCCTCGTCAATACTGTTTATTAAAATGTCGTGATACAATCACCTGTCTTTTAACACTTGGTACATGTTTCGACGTCTGATACTTATTGACGTCTTCATCAGCCTAAATATTTGGACAGCACTTAAAACATTCCCTTTATATACTGGGTGTAGTTAAAAATTGTACATAAAACACACATAGATCACTGTAACACATTAAAAAATTGTTAAAACATTTCCTTATGTTAAAAGCTCAATAAAATTCTCAGCCGGGCTTGGCAGTCTTTCTTGGTTTATTTCTAATGTTAGCTTCAAAAGCCCAAGCAAGGGGTGACGATTCCCAACTGGAAAGAAATGAAACTATGTGTGAGAGAAAGAAGTGGTAGATAATATAATACTTTAAAAACCCTAAATGTTATATAAAGACTTACGATGTAATGCGGCAATGAACTAACAGAGCCGTGCTGAGTCGGACGGAGACTGTTCAAATGTTCAAATGTTGGTGATGTCGATGCCAAGCTAGGTCTAGTGACTTATTATTTATTTCCAAATAGTAGGCTGATCATTTTCTGTTATAGGTAACTTAGTAATCTAATTCTCTTTGTACCGGTATATTTTACATTGGGTCACACGTTACTTGTATAATACTTTCTAGCGGTTAGATCTGCAGATACCCGCTGATAATCTCCTGGATGAGGCTGATGGAGATGAGAGAATGGCTGTTAAGGAAGAACATAAAGTACAGGTGATGATAGGTTCTTTTCTCTTACAATGAAGAAAATGAATATTAATTCTCAATCAGACGTCATCGTAGCTTTTACATACCTTGTTTCATCTTCTGGGGGACATTAGGCCTACCAATAGAAATTACTAGCCCTGGTCACTACTGCACCGAAAATATGTGCTAAATTACGTACATATGTGTTTTACTTTTTTGTTCATTCAACGACGGCAGCCATTTTCGTACATTATCACACCATTTGCTAACATGTGGGATCCGAAATACTCCGCACTGGTCAGGTCTGGATAAAAATTAATGATGTGTGAGTACCTCATTATGCGTGGCAAAAACCAGAGGTGTATATATGGCAAAGACAGACATTAGGGCCGCACTACCTAATAATTATTGGTCTGGATTTGACTAATGTTTAGCCTATTTTCATTTATGGAAAAAAAAAGCGTATGAGATATCACCTTTAGTCCGTGAGTGTGTGTTGCCCCCTAATAACTTCTAAACGGCTGGAGTGATTTTAATGAAACTCGGTAAGATCATAGTACTATTTTGTCCGACCCCGACCGTGCCATTCAAATTTAATTACGTCTCTCCAATCAAACATGGCGGCTGTGCGAAATATTTCACCGGCTTCCTATATCTCCTAAACTATTACCCATATCACCCTGAATTTGTGTACGGTGACGTTCACCTATGTGACTTTCAAAAACCTGTTAACTACAAATCGAACATGGTGGCCAAGTAATGTTGAAACATTTGAATAGACGTTTCTCACGATTTAACCATCCGAACGCAGTGCACCTTGGTACAGCAAATGACTAAGATAAATTGCAATGCGATGGTATCTAATTTAGTTCAATTGTTTACATAACCTCAAGATGGCTGCTGTGCGAAATTTTATAATTAAGTTTTTATTTCTTCTGTTCGAATCATGCGATCGATATCACCGTTTAAATAATGAACGTAGACATTAATACTCATTTAATAGTACACAACTCTATGGCCTACGTATATTACAATCCAGCATGGTGACTATCCCAAATATTTAGAAGGTTCTCAATATCTTTTAATATAAGACAGCAATCAAACTGAAGTTTTGTATGTGTATAGAGGCTGTAAACATAAGTTCACCTATGGGATGTTAAAGAACCTGGTGAGCACAAATCCAACATGGCGCGACGCGAAATTTAAATATTCAAATGGACGTTTCTCTTGATTCAACCTCCCGAGCGCAGTGAAACTTGGTACGGTATATGCTTACATAAATTTTAATCCACTGGCATCTAATTCATTAAAATTATTTTCATAAGCACAAATTGGCGGCTCATTTAAATTTTGAAATCTTGTTTTTATTTCGTGTGTCCTAATCATGCGATTGAAGTTTGAATAAAACACATACACAATAATCTTCATGTAATAGTACATAACTCTAAGGCCTATATAATAACAAGTAGTTCCGTGAAGAACTATACAGCCTATTTTCATATATCCTACTTATGTTAACTGCCACTATCACCATTCAAAATTTCAGTTTGATTACTGTAATAGATTCATAAATATTGAGAACCGACTAAATATTTCGGATGGTCACCATGTTGGATTTTATATATGTAGGTCCTAGAGTTATGTACTGTTACATGAAGATTATTGTGTACGTGTAACATTCATACTTCAATCGCACGATTGGGACACAAGAAGTAACAAGGAGATTTTAAAATTTCGCACAGCTGCCATCTTGTGGTTATGGAAACAATTGAAATAAATTAGATGCCAGTGGATTAACATTCGAATAAGGATTTACTGTACCAAGATTTACTGCACTCTGATAGTTAAATTGCGAGAAACGTCCATCTGAATATTTATACTTCGCGTCGCCGCCATGTTGGATTTGTCATCACCAGGTTATTTAAAGTCCTATAGGTGAACTTATGTTCATAGCCCCTATGAACATAAAAAAATCAGTTTGATTGCTATAATAGATTCGTAGATATTCAGAGCCGTCTAAATATTTTGGATGGTCGCCATGTTGGATTGTTAAATGTATAGGCCATAGAGTCATGTACCATTAAAGGAAAATTATTGCGTAGGTTCATTATTCAAACTTTCACTTCGATCACATGATTACGACACAAGAAATAAAAACTTAATTTTAAAATTCGCAAAGCCGCCATTTTGAGGTTATGTAAACAATTGAACTAAATTAGATACCAGTGCACTGCAATGTGTATAAACATTTCCTGTACCAGATTTCATTACGTTTGGAACATTAAATCGCGAGAAGGGGCTATTAAAATTTTCAAATTCGCTTGGCCGCCATGTTGTTTTATATTTAACCGGTTTTTGAAAGTCTTATAGATGAACTTCCAGTAGTGCCCTTTATCTCCGTACAAAATTTCAGGGTGATGCCGCTAATAGTTTCAGAGATATAGAATGCCGGTGAAATATTTCGCACAGCCGCCATCTTGTGGTTATGTAAACAATTGAACGAAGTTAGATGTTGGTGCATTACAATGTGTATAAACATATATTTTACCAAGTTTTATTGCGTTTGGTTGGTTAAATCGCGAGAAACGTCTATTTAAAAGTCGCAAATTCGATTGGCCGCCATGTTGGAGTTGTAGTTACCAGTTTTTCAAAAGTTACATTGGTGAACTTCTAGCATTTCCCTTTATCACCGTACAAAATTCCAGGGTGATATCGGGAATAGTTTCGGAGATATTGAATGCTGGTGAAATATTTCGCACAGCCGCCATGTTGGATTGGTGAGACGTACAAATATTTGAAGTGCACGGTCGGGGTCGCCTGGAATAGTGCTATGAACTTACCGAGTTTAATTGAAATCGCTCCAGCCGTTTAGGATTTATTAGGGGGGGGGCACACACACACCTCACACATACATGCGCACACACACACGGACAAAAGGTGATGTCATAAGCCTATTTTTCAAAATTGAAAATAGGCTAAAAATCCAACATAGTGACCATCCGAAATATTTAGACGGTTCTCAATATCTGCGAAACTACTACAGCAATCAAACTGAAAATTTGGATGTTGATAGATGCAATTAATATAAGTAGGATATATGAAAATAGGCTATTTTGTTCTTCAGGGAACTAGTCGTTCAATTATACCATAAGTGCAGGTTGGCAATTCTGTATTTGACGATAATTCACGCGCCTATTGGCGGACACAGCTGGAATTTTACTATACAAGTTGTGATCTAAAAAGGGGACGATGGTTGAGTTGTGGACAGCGGAGGAGCAAACATCTATTAGTACAAACTTTCCGGTTTTATTCTCCATCATTATAAAATGTATTTTGACTAATTTCAGTATTTTAGTTTTTTTAAAACGATGGAATCTGATTCAGTGTTACCAACTAGCATAGTATTATTGATAATGTGGATTCACTATGCTTACACCTTGGTCCATAATGCATGTGACGTTGACTTTACAGTTACATACTGTTATATTAGTAGTTCATGTTATTGTTTTGTTACCGCAGGTCGATTCTGCCTGCACCCTGGACCTATGGTACCGTAGGTGATGTCTACGCCATATGCTGTCTAAGAGTGGCTCATTTTCTGGTATTGATAATGCATGAAACTCTTCAAGACAAGAATTACCCCCATCATTACATATGGAATACACATCATATGGGAGCATTTGTAAAAAAGGAACCTCAAAACCCTAGCAAATTTAAATAGAACATATTTAAAAAAAACTCGTGGTTACAAAATATACAAAATCAAGACTCGTATAGCTGCTCACGAGGGAACCATTCTTCATAAAAGATCTCTGCAACACACTAGATCCGCCATCAACCGATGCATAATGACCACACCCAGATGAGGGTGACATGATTGTTAGAAGAACTGAAAAACATCAAATTTTGATTCAAATGGGGATTGGGAAGGAGGCGGCCGTGGCCTTACTTTAGGAACCATGCCGACATTCACATGGAGTAGAAGTGGGAAACCACGGAAAACCACTTCTAGGTAGGCTGAGGTGTGAGTCGAACCCACCTCTTCTCAGTTTTGATTCACAAGGCTGAGTGTACCCCGATCCAGCCCTCAGACTACAAATAAATTTCATGGCCATTGCTACGTGAGGCTTTAGGTATGATGATGTCTCACTCTTCACTTGTTGGCAACATTTGCTGCTGGCTGTGGCTGTCAATATGGGATGTTTCACCATCTACTCTGATAACAGTCTTCTAGCTGTGGCTGGCAATATGGGATGTTTCACCATTTACCCTGATAACAGTCTTCGCTGCTGACTGTGGCTGTCAATATGGGATGTTTCACCATTTACCCTGATAACAGTCTTCACTGCTGATTGTGGCTGTCAATATGGGATGTTTCACCATTTACCCTGATAACATCCTTCACTGCTAGCTGTGGCTGTCAATATGGGTTGTTTCACCATTTACCCTGATAACAGTCTTCACTGCTGGCTGTGGCTGTCAAAATGGGATGTTTCACCATTTACCCTGATAACAGTCTTCACTGTTAGCTGTGGCCGTCAATATCGGATGTTTCACCATTTACCCTGATAACATCCTTCACTGCTAGCTGTGGTTGTCAATATGGGATGTTTCACCATTTACTCTGATAACAGTCATCGCTGCTGACTGTGGCTGTCAATATGGGATGTTTCACCATTTACTCTGATAACAGTCTTCTAGCTGTGGCAGTCAATATGGGATGTTTCACCATTTACCCTGATAACAGTCTTCACTGCTAGCTGTGGCTGGCCGTATGGGGTTGTCTCACCCTTGACGGCTACCTCCACTGCTGGCGCTGTCAGTTAGGATGGTTTTGTGTCATTCTGCACCTCCAATGCAGCCTCTACCGCTAGGAGCTTTTCTTTTTGTGGGTAAGCTTTTGGCTCACCCTTCACGTTGATGCTAGCTTCCACTGCCAGGTGTTGCTGTCAATTTCTTGTGTCTCATCCTTCACCTTGGTGACAGCCTCCAATGCCTGTGGTAGCTGTCAATATGTTGTTGGCTCATCCTTCACTTTGCCTTCAATGGAGTAAACATACAATGTTTAGGGTTTCTCGGTTGTTGTCGGAGCGTTGAATATGGGTGCAAATAAATGTGGGTCGTGTTGATCTGGCATGAAATCACCAAGTGATAACACACCTGAGATGTTCTATGGCAGTTTGTCTCAGCCTTCGTTAGAGCACGCTCGGCTATTTAGATTAGTTCTGCAGCCGGTGTCTGTAAAAATATTATACTCAGTGCTCCATATTTTTTACAGTTATTAATCATCCCTATAAAGTCAATGGATCATGTATTATAAGTGAATGAATATGAAGGGTATTACAAAATGTGACACGAATACACTTCGATTTTGTTCCCTTTCCATTAGAATTCTTCCTACCTTGAGTATCATTAACATCATTATTGCATTAATCTGGACTCAAAAGAGTTCAACAGACAACTATCAGTACATTATTTCTGTACAGAAATTATACCAACGTAGTTTCTTTTTGTTATAATTAAATAGAACGTTATGTGGTAACTTCATGTACAGTTCACGATATGGTTTTAGGCCGGTCAGTCCCGGTTTCGCAGTCGTACAGAGGAGAGTCTACCAGCCTCACGCATAGCATTTGATACGTGAGTTTTAAGTGGTGCAGAAAGCAACTCCCGAATCAATTACACATGCCGGAGGTTCACCACCTGTCCTCTGTACTACTGCGCAATCGCGGCTCGCCGACCAAAAACCGTGGCGTGAACTGTAACTGTACCCAAGCTACCAAGTCTCAACACGCACTCTCCTCAAGTTAGTGACAATCTGCTGAGCCTACATTTGGCGAGTGTTAATGAACATGAATGCTTTCAGATTTAAACTCCTGTTTACTCTTATGTACAGTGGACATATTTTTACGAGACTAGGTTGAATTCAGTATGTTATTTAATTCTTTATTCTTTCAGTGCAAAATTTCTATGCATGTCACCTATGCAAAGGAACATATTTGTATTTTTGAAACGAATCATTTCTCTGCAGGACGATACGGAACTTACTGAGGATATTAAGATAGAAGAATGTGCATTTCCAGAGATCATTGCATGCCTTAAAACGGAAACACCATCTTCTGATTTGATAGAGGTAAGTATCCTCCTGCTACTTTACAAGACATGCCATCTCCTTATACTTCATAACATTACTGGTTTAAGAGTTGCATTTTTACAACTGTATTAGTGACAAGCTGAAGTGATTGACTGTTGGATTGTGTATAATTCAGAAATAACAAGCCAATTTGATGGATAAACTGACAATTAAAATAAAATATCTGATCCACGTGAGACTTGAACTCGTGACCGCCGGTTTTTATGTTCTGATCTCTGAGGTAATGGGGGATGCATCTTAATTCTCATTGGCAAAAGCTATGTGAAGCTAGCTTATGTTTGCCTATTTCGAAATTGCGGTCTAGGTATTCGAATTCATTTAGGATTTTGTATTCTGGTCAGAGATCCTTCCTGGAGGGCTATGGATCGGAGGCTGGATTGACTACCTCAGCAATTTTCTAAGAGGTCTTCTGAAGGTTTAACTCTGTCTCAGTTTTGTGATGGTTTGAACTCTTAATAGTGATCTTCTTCTTCCCAATCCTGATAATTGCAAGAACATGCGATTGGCCACATGCATAAAGATGTTCAATAATTGAAGTAATGAGACAAGATTGAGATGATTTCTAGGAATGATACGGGGAAAGAAATTGTTATTACTTAAATCCACCCACTTCAACTTCTAACAATGTACTAAAAAATTCTTTCTTACCTTATTTGTTATTGTTTTTAAGTTCTGTGTACGCATGAACCTTTACCCATTAGTATTCCCATCTCATCGGTATCAGGGGGAAGGAACATACTTTTGTCCAGCCAATAAGAGAGTTGAATTAAATAACTTAGGGAGTTGGAAGAAAACCACCATGGCACCTTAGGAGTTACCGCCCAGCATTTTTCTGTAATGCAACGTGGTGAATCAATAAAAACCATTTCTACGTTGGCTGATGATAGACTGTTCATCTGAAACGAATCACATGGCCTGGCACATTTAAACCGTGTTATATTTTAAGTATGCTCAGCCCTTATTCTGTTCTAGGGCAGGAACTATAAAGGTTGGATCCTACATACAAGTTTCATGCTTGGATTTATATATATCTGAATGCCAATTAATATTAACGATGCCAGGAATACCCTCCTACAGGCATATAATGTGACGTGTGACTACATTCGTAAAAGCATTTGGAATGTACTTCTCTACTTGTACTCGAATCTGTATCTCCATTGCAAACGATGTGCTCCCTTACTTCAGGAGACGTATTACGCTTTTAGCTGCCAGCATTATGTAGCAGCAATATTGTTTTCTAATACTCTACAATAGACTTCCTCTAGAGGGATTACATGACTTACACATCTATTGAGAAATGAATAACTTAAATTGCAGTGTTTAGTAAAAATTGTCTAGTATAATTTTTTCAAGGTGGTATACCTGATTGTTTTATTCCTTTATTCTGAAAATATATGTAAATACACATATGGGCCTTGTCACTTGTTGCCATAAAAACCTCTTAGTCTCATATCTTCAAATTATATATAAGGCTTGTTCTTGCAATTCTCAGGGTTGGGAAGGAGGAGATCACAGTTACTTGTTACTCAAGGATACACAGGGCTATGACCTCATCACTGTCACTTGTTACTCTGATACACAGTGCTATAACCTCATCACTGTCACTTGTTACTCAATGATACACAGCGCTATGGCCTCATCACTGTCACTTGTTACTCAATGATACACCGCCCTATGACCTCATCACTGTCACTTGTTACTCAATGATACACAGCGCTATGACCTCATCACTGTTACTCAATGATACACAGCGCTATGACCTCATCACTGTTACTCAATGATACACAGCCCTATGACCTCATCACTATTACTTGTTACTCAATGATACACAGCCCTATGACCTCATCACTATTACTTGTTACTCAATGATACACAGCGCTATGTCCTCATCACTGTCACTTGTTACTCAATGATACACAGCCCTATGACCTCATCACTATTACTTGTTACTCAATGATACACAGCCCTATGACCTCATCACTATTACTTGTTACTCAATGATACACAGCCCTATGACCTCATCACTATTACTTGTTACTCAATGATACACAGCCCTATGACCTCATCACTATTACTTGTTACTCAATGATACACAGCCCTATGACCTCATCACTGTCACTTGTTACTCAATGATACACAGCGCTACGACCTCATCACTGTCACTTGTTACTCAATGATACACAGCGCTACGACCTCATCACTTCGTGACTGAAAATATAATTATAAATGTTCATTTGTCCTCAATAGTTAAAGCTATTATTTGTCTCAACAAGAAGGCATTGATCTCAGCTTTTTCTTTTGCACTGAGGATCTCTGGGTCACTAGAGTTGGTGAACTGTAAGTTTTAGAACTGGTTGGTTCCTTAGTTTGGGAGCTGCGACAACGCGGTCATGTAGCGCCGTGTACTTTGGGTGTGTGTAGAATCTGTCTGATAACCTGTGTTAATTGTGATAACTGTATTAGTGTGTGTCATCTGTATTTAATTTAGGTAAGGACTGCTTACGATAATTTCAAGTAGTTCCTACATTCGCTACCAAATGCTACCGTCCACCTAGCTGTGAAATTGGCTGCTACTAGATGCCATCGCAACCAGCGCCCGGTGACGAACGTTGGAACTTAAGAGCATTATTCAAACCTAACCAACAAATTTTGCTTCACACAAGTTTAGTTAGTGGAAGGTATTTTTACATGCCATAAATCTATGACATGGGCCCGCCGGCTTTCTTCCCCTCCGAAAGAAGGCAAACTGAGGGATTTTTAACGCTCTTAATTATCCGACAACTTCGGCAGTAAGATGTGCTGGACACTATGAAAGTAGTTCAGCGAACTTATCTTCACATGAACTGAGCTGTGCTGCACAGTTATGTGGTTCGTTATTTGTGTGAAAAGTATAAGTTGATAGCAAGGAAATAATGTATTGCTTCTCATCCCTAGGATATGAGAGAGGAGCCCCAGGATGACGGAAGTGTTGCAAGTGGAAATGCGTAAGTGTACATATTACTAGAAAACGTGACCTCTATGATTGGAATATGAATAAGTTTTGTTTGGGCCATCAAATATGACTCTTATTGTACATTAATATTGAGGTAGGAATTGATATATACTTTCGTTAACAGCCCACAAATTATCAGTCTCTGATGGTGTTTAAGAAACATTTGTAGTCTGTTTGCTTGGAACGTTTTGTGTCACTAAAGCAGAGGAGAGTGAACAGCTATGATCTTCCAAAGTAAATATAACAGAATGTTATTATACATTTCATCAAAGGGGCAAAACCTACCGTACTTCATGAAAAACAATTGCTTTAACGACGACACAATCAACAATCTGAAATCTGTTAAATGAACCATGAGAATGACTAAAATTTTCCTGTAATGTAATTTTTCACCTGAGATCATTATGTAATTTTACAATATTTGCTTGTTATTAAATAGTGGACCCTTGGAAAAGAAGCACTACACGAGACAGACATTCGGGGGTGATCGGTCCTTACAAAGTGTAAAGAGGAGAACGTGCTTCATATAAATTTCCAGGATTCATAAAGGAACTTAAGGCTATAAATGAAATATGACAGGTTAAAACAAAACAATTTAATACGGATAATAACATAACAATAAAATAATCCACCCTCGTCAAAATTAAAATAACTGGTTCAAACACCAGTCCAAGAAAAGCTACCTCATAAATCAACTTAGACAGTTGTAAACGAGGGGTACAAAACTATCACCTCAAAGAGTATTACAGTTTAAATAAGAAAATATCAAAATACAAATTAGAACAGAAACATGTTTATTGTGTTGTGCGCGTGCTCGGACAAAGAAAGATTTGAGTACTTGACGGGAATTCACTTCCGATCGACCATACGATTAAGTCGTGAACCCCGTATTGCGAGTCGGTAAATCATGATAATTATGGGAATACACTCTAAATGGCTAATACAAAATATAAATGCACTGACATAGTCTACCCTTATATAAAATCAATCATACACGAATAGTATATTTACACTTATTTGACTGCCGATCAGTCGGTCTTAAGTCATGCAAAATAACACAGAGCACCCACGTGACAACAAGGATATCGGCATGCCGTTTGCGACCTTTAAACTGATATGTTACAAGGCTTGGCAAAAATCCAAGCAACAACAACAACCAAATTAAAATGCTCCAGCGGGCTGAATACAAAATTTACATGTAACACTTTGATTAATACAGACTGAAGTATTTAAATAGGGGCATGGGCAACTATCCCAATTAACATCAAAAGCAAGCTATAATTTGCCAGGCAAGCAATCTACCAATTAGTTACAGGAATGCATAGCGCGCATGCTGCTTCCTTATCAACATTCAGAGATCTGAGTACATAGGTCTGTCAAGCTCAAATGTGCCATAGTGTGTCAGCAGCAACTCCAAGCCTCTGAAATCGCGGAAAAATACATCATAAAACATCAAATTTTCTTGACCAACCGCCCATGGGTGTCAAGATCCAAATATCAGCAACACGTCCCTCAGGTACGTTTACTGAAGCATGAGGAGCAACGGAAACTGGATCACCTTGTCCAAATACTGCTACCTCTTCGAACAATATCATATAACACACACACATCTCCATACCTGACCAATTGACTTCATTTGTACCCCAGATCCCGAATATAAATACCACGTTTTGCCTGGGTAAAAATACAACCAAAAGGACGGGAAATTCTCCCATTGTCTAACATAAAATTTAAATGCAGTCCCATTTATCACCCTTATCTAAGGTTTCAGCCGTAAATAATCTCGCTAGTGTCTTACATTCATGTGCGCAGCAACATGAAGGCAAGCACTCCAGCAACGGGTTAAAACCCAAGAAAAACACACAAGAAAATTAATCTAATATTTACACAACGTCACGTGATGCTATTTAACTTATTATGTCAGTGAAAAGAATCTACATGTAATCACAGCAAAGGAAAATTATTAAAAAAAAACAATTTCCCAATTAATTGTACATGATCTCTCCCCGTCAAAATTAAATAAATTTAATTAGTACTCATCTCTTTCCATGCTGCCCGGTGCCGAGATAGCACCCGCTATCTTCCTCCTTCATAGCCTAGCCCATAATGCTAGACATGAAATCTTTGGATACGACTCTATCCATTCTTGAGGCCATGGTGACGATCATCTAGCTAAAGGAAATAAAGTTATTGTTGTTATTCTCAGGCTCCTAATTATACTGCGTAATTGAGCTACTTGATTCACCCATAAGTTAATTGCAGTGTTGTAGACTTTCCCTACAATATGTGGATATATTCCACCTAATGCACAAACACAATTCTATGTTGCCCGTCACGCAACACAATAAAAATTTTCAAAGTCTTTCGTGCTGCCTGAGCACCCGCAAAAGTTAATCAATCAACGTACCATGTCCTCAGACAGAATGACACCCTACTTGCTCGAAGATATCTAAAATTTTGACCGCGTCTATTCACCGACCACTATATTTATATGATTCAATCAAATTTCACGTGGAAGGGGTAACTCGCTCCACAAAAAATAGTAATAATACTCGCATACATTTCGGACACATCTCATTCAGCTTCTAAAAATCAGCACAACCAATTGACACTCGCGTGCAGAAAATTGCATCGTGGGAACATCTATTTACCAGAATTCGCGCGCAAGCAATTTGCGCGGTCAAATTCGGCGTCTTGCTCTCATTGGCTATATTTCAAATTATACGGTGACACCAGGGTGATGACCTTTCTCGCACTCTCATGTTTGGTCATAAACTCACTCTTCAGTTGGCCTATCATCTTCCTTCTATAGCGTTTAATACCATGAAACATTTATACCTCTCTTTTGAACAAGTCAACGGATACATCGCTTGCATCTGCCTTTCTCTTTTCCTTGGAACCGGATATATTTAACCTGGCGTTGCTTCACTGGCGACAACGGTAGCAATGCATTGTCCATCCAGACAGACTAATATTCCAAATATGACCAAACTTTTTCTCAACTGAGCTGTATCTTAGCTGAAGAAATAAAATTATTTCAGGACTTGAATGTAGTCGTACATTCAAGGGCTCATTCACCCCTAAAAAGGTGGAAATTGATCTTAGGTAGAAGGCAATTTTCACTACCAAAAAGCACCTCAGTCAGACAGTGGCATATCCCCTCACGTTCATTCATTTCTAGACGCCCCTGCTGCTATTTAGAGCTCGGTCACTTGCCATTTAATGAGCACATTCCAATTGCTCGCCGCCTCAGGCGAAACGAGTCTCTCCTTATCTCGCTGCAGTTCACTCATACAATAGGTGTCAACATAGCTATTTCAGACTGCTCACATTACAACTTACAAACGACCCAATGTTTACGTTTTCTTCTCAGAGTGCTGGCTCACTCGCGCCCCGTATATTTGATGCGATCTTATATCTCCACATAATTTGCTGCTACGATGTCGTTTCTTCTCGGCTCCCATGACTCAGGTTTATTGTCGACTTTCGTATTTGCAATGTTATAAACTGCCTGCGTACCCGTGCTCAGCTCCTCCACTCTATATGCATTATTTCAAAGATTTTGGATTATCTTGAACGGCCCCAGATAACGGACGCAGAACTTGTGAAATACTTTGTTTGAAGGATCAGATAACGGAGGCTTCTTAATCAAGACTAGTTCATTTTCAACCAATTCACGGTGGAATCTCTTCCCTCTCACTCTCCTCAGACGTCGGTCCGCTTGAGCTCTCATGTGTGTTACAGTGTTTTGGATACGTAACTCATGTGCTGGCATGAGATCACGTGGGCAAGTGATAATTTTATCCCACGATCTCTCCGGTGTTCTGTTATGGTGCAAAACCATAGGTATCTGACCCGTAGATTCGTGCCTCGTTGAATTTATGCAGATTTCTATGTCCTTCACATGATCAACCCATTTGTTATGCTCATTAGTTACAAATACCCTAAAAAACATTGAAATATTCCTCATTACACGTTCGCTTGGGTTAGCGGATGGGTGCCTTATCGAAGATAAAATATGTTTTATTCCAAGATCTACCATTCCCTTCTTGAATTCATTACTGGTGAAGTAGCTCCCGTGATCAGATAATAGGAACTCAGGTTTTCCCATAGTAGGAATAACTTTATTCTTAATGCGGCTCAGAATTTGTTTTGTAGTGGTTTTCTGTATTGGGCACAAAACCACGAATTTTGAAAATACTTCCAAACAAACTAGTAGATGTCTGCAACCTCTCCTTCCCTTAGGAATCGGACCATAAGTATCAATCGCAAGTAGTTCACCAGGCTTTAGTGGCAACAGCGGTTTAGGGTACTGTTTCATCAAGTAGTTATTTGGTTTCGTGCGCTGACAGGTTCACATGTCTTTATTACCTCGCTTATAGTTGATCTCATGCGTGGCCACGTAAATGATTCGGCGATAGTTGCTTCAGTTTTATCTAAGCCGATATGTCCTAGACTTTCATGTACATGCCAGGTTAATCCACGCTGCAAAGAAGCTGGCACCATAATCCTTAATTTTGAATGTTCCTCGTCCACAAATTTGAGTAATATGCCATCTCGATACATGTATTTTCCTTCCTTCTGTAAAGCTTCCCGGTGTGCAGGTGTTCCCGCTTGTAGTTCTCCTTTAATGAAACGTATCATCTGTAGCATCCACGGTTGAGCCTCTTGCTCTCTAGGTAATTCCCTCAATTCATCCAGAAACCTGTGGTCCTTGTCCGTCAGTTCAATATGATTCACAACCATTTCCTCTTCAACTTCCGCTTCGGGGTTCCTGCTTAAAGCATCCGGTATGACATTTAAATTGCCAGGGCAATGCTCAATCTCCTCCCGATGTTTTCTAAGTATGATTTCAAGTCTCTCCTTCTCTGCACCCCTTAATTGAACTCCTTTCAGCCGCTCCTGTAATTGTTCTTCGAAGTCGTCCGTGATGTCATCTGCTTCAGCCAACAATGCCCATATCTCGATGCCTTCTTCTTCTTTTCTTCTAGTTCGACGACTGCAGTGGTGACGTCATCAGTGTCCCCCTCCAATAATTGTTCCTCAGTTTCTTCACTAATTGCCTCAAGCAACCAGGTGTTCACCTCATTTCCTGTTGTCACTCCTTCCATATTTAGCCCAACTTTCCTCATTCCTTCAATGTTCTTAAAGCTGACCGTATTTTGGTGTAAGTCAATGACTGCTAGATATGCGCATATAAAATTTGATCCCAGAATGATATTAAAATTTAGCTTCGGCAAAATCACGAAGGTCTGGGCAAAAGTGTGCTCCAGTATTTCAAATTCCAAATATGCCTGTGTTTTACATGTTACTGTGAGTTCAGGAATAACGCTACGTACTTTCATTTGAGGGACCGGAATTATAGGTACATCATAATGCCGCCCTATTTCTCTTACTAAGGCCTCAGATACTAGACTGATCTGAGCCCCTCTATCAACCAGACATTTTACTTTTAAACCGCCGATCCGTGCATAAACTACAGGCAATTGTGTCATGGTGTCATTCTGTGGTTTTGTAATTTCTTCCAAACAATCTTCCGGTCTAGCTATCCACTCCGTAATATTTGCCACAATCCATCCATCTTCTCGCGAACACCCTTCATTTCTGAGACTATCTGTTTGTTTAATTATTGAGTTTTTTAAAATCATTACGGCCCCCATTCTGTTGTGGTTGGCCCTTCTCCTGATGTTCCTGTTGCATTAGCAGGCTTTGTGCTCCGTCATCCTCCATATGAGTATCTGGATTCCGGCGCTTGTCTATCACGCGTTGCCAACGGTCTTTTCCTTGTTCTTTCTGAGCGTGCAGCTCGTCAAGATACCGCTGTGATTCCTCGTATCTTTGATCCCAGTTTCGATAGTCATCCCGTGGTTCGGATTATTCGTGATACCGTTGGTTCCTTCCGCCGGCCCGATCATCGTACCGTCTTCCTTGCCAACCCTGATTATATCGGCTATCATAACTCCCTCTTCGATATGGTGTCTCCTGCCGTCCATAGTAACGATCCTGCTGATATCTGCGCTGATTATATCTCCCGTCATTATTATATATTTCCCTCTGGTTGTCGTAATAACGTGGTTGAAATCTCCTCTCATTATTTTCCTCGCTATCTCGCCTTGGGTTATTTACAGTGGTAGCCCCTTGTGTCTTGGTGTGAGTCACCTGTGACTTAACGACCTCGGCCGTGTTGACACTTTCCACCTGTTTTCGTTCTCTCCCGTGAAACTGATTATTTGTCTCATCGAGGTGACGCAAGAGTTCCTCGGCTTGTACGGCTGAACTCACGTTACTGGCGGCTAAGAAGTGCTGCGCGTTAACGGGAAGTTGCTTACTTATAGTAGCAATCATGTCCTACTCATTCGGTGGGTTGTCCAGATCTCTCAGATTTAACATCTGTCAAGTGAAATATTCAGCGAATTTAGTTTGTGGAGAGCTATGGTATTTCCTAGCATATAAATCTAGTCTCAAGTTCTGCTGGTGGCTCTCACTCCAAAATTTCTTCAGAAACGCCTCCTTGAAACCAGCCATTGTTTCGAAGGTGTAACGGAAGCTCAAAAACCAAATTAATGCCGCACCTCCAATATATCTTTCTACCATCCTTAATTGTCGTTCTGGGCTTAGATTTTGGTCCAAAAAGAAGTCATCAAGCTCTTTGAGGAAAGATTTAGGGGTGGTTCCCGTGTCAGGAATAAACTTATTCGGACGGAATTCGTTCGCTCTGATAATCTGTACTACTTGGGTAGGTAATTTACCCTCCTGCGGTGTAGATGTTCGACCCTCATACTGTTGAAATAACTGCGTGTTTACAGTGCCAGGACTCCTGCCATTCTCCGAATTCTTTGACAACACTTCCTTATCCAGACTATCCTCCTTATTTCTATCTAATATAGACTCCAGTATGGTACCTCGTTCCAAAGATTTAAGCTCATTTTTAACAAGACGGTCGTTCTGTTCTTGAAATTTCAGTTTCATGTTTTCTTCTATAGCCTGAATTCTATTGCAGTTTTCGCCTAGCCGTTTTATGATCGTCAATCTGTCATCCTTGGACTCAGCAGTCATTTTACTCCAATCTCTTCTAATGTGATCCTTAATTTTATTTAGTCGCTTTTCGACGTCTTCACTACTACCAGCTTGATTTGATTCTATATTGGATAATCTCGCTAATACCGAATTGTTATTACTCTCAATTGTCTGCTTTAATTCCTGCTGTTCCCCCTCTAGCTCTTTCCATCGTTCTCCTGACTTGAGTTCCAGCTTACTTAATTCTTTCACCAAGCCGTTTATACTACCGTCCATCGTTTCAATCTGTCCTTGACCTATTAACGCTCCATCTTCGAATTTGCCAAATTTCTCCTCCAATCTACCCTGTGCCAACTTTAACTCTGACATGTTTGCCGTACATGCCTTCTCAATCTGATTTAATTTCTCCATCATAACGTCATCTAAGTTCTTAAGTTTGCCGCTAAATGTGTCCTCAACTTTCTTTATTTCAGCCAACTGTTTCTGATTATTATTTTCCACATCGCGAGCTAATAGTGTCAATTGTTGTTTAGTGTAGTCATTTATTTTTACCGATATTGCTGTTAACTTCGCAGTGTTTCTTTCATTAGCCTCCTCTAATTGTGTCTCTATCTTACTTGATTGTTTTTCGCTCATCTCCGATAATTCGCTCGACTGTTTCTTGCTAGCCTCAGCTAACTGGGCTTCTATTTGATTAGTCATATCACTTTTTAACTCATCTAACTGTTTTTGGTTACGGGCTGCTGCCTGTTCAATTACCATCCTTATTTCGTCAATCGAAGCCATCTTTGCACCCACAAAATATCAAATTCACAAGAAAAATACAGGAAGATAGCATATGTACTATCAATAGCACACACGCACATACACATAAACGAACGCAGATTAACTCTTTAATTACTCAATTCATTTACATTTATCTCCAAAGCAATAGCATCCTTGAGTATCATTATTATTATTATTAATTTTCTTTACCCTTCATATCCGTATCAAATTCTAGCCTTACTTCAGAATAAACACAACTAATTAATCAAATATCAATCAGTTTTTAAGGTATAACCTTCCTGTCATATATATTTGGAGTTTGGTTTGTTACACAAATCTAATTTTATTATAATGGGCGCCCGGAACATATGGTCTAATATTTACCATTAAAATCTCAATCCAACTACTATGTTCCATATTTATATTTTACACAAACTCCATGATTTTACATATCAAACTTTCATAGCGGTAACACATCGCTTTAACTACTTTAATAAAATTATCACATCCGGTGATCTAATTGTAAGTACAAAATATTTCCACTGGTCTAGCCATTCCATATTGCTTTCCACAGTTTTAACATCCTGCGCCTTTGTACACAAATATTAAAAAAATCACCACGAAAGCTCGGTCGGGAATATCCTCATGACCCACGTTGCTCGGTGCCATTGTTCGTATTATGTACCCTTAGAAAAGAAGCACTACACGAGACAGACATTCGGGGGTGATCGGACCGTACAAAGTATAAAGAGGAGAACGTGCTTCTTATACATTTCCAGGATTCATAAAGGAACTTAAGGCTATAAATGAAATATGACAGGTTAAAACAAAACAATTTAATACGGATAATAACATAACAATAAAATAATCCACCCTCGTCAAAATTAAAATAACTGGTTCAAACATCAGTCCAAGAAAAGCTACCTCATAAATCAACTTAGACAGTTGTAAACGAGGGATACAAGACTATCACCTCAAAGAGTATTACAGTTTAAATAAGAAAATATCAAAATACAAATTAGAACAGAAACATGTATATTGTGTTGTGCGCGTGCTCGGACAAAGAAAGATTTGAGTACTTGACGGGAATTCACTTCCTATCGACCATACGATTAAGTCGTGAACCCCGTACTGCGAGTCGGTAAATCATGATAATTATGGGAATACACTCTAAATGGCTAATACAAAATATAAAAGCACTGACATAGTCTACCCTTATATAAAATCAATCATACACGAATAGTATATTTACACTTATTTGACTGCCGATCAGTCGGTCTTAAGTCATGCAAAATAACACAGAGCACCCACGAGACAACAAGGATATCGGCATGCCGTTTGCGACCTTTAAACTGACATGTTACAAGGCTTGGCAAAAATCCAAGCAACAACAACAACCAAATTAAAATGCCCCAGCGGGCTGAATACACAATTTACATGTAACACTTCGATTAATACGGACTGAAGTATTTAAATAGGGTCATGGGCAACTATCCCAATTAACATCAAAAGCAAGCTATAATTTGCCAGGCAAGCAATCTACCAGTTAGTTACAGGAATGCATAGCGCGCACGCTGCTTCCTTATCAACATTCAGAGATCTGAGTACATAGGTCTGTCAAGCTCAAATGTGCCATAGTGTGTCAGCAGAAACTCCAAGCCTCTGAAATCGCGGAAAAATACATCATAAAACATCAAATTTTCTTGACCAACAGCTCATGGGTTTCAAGATCCAAATATCAGCAACACGTCCCTCAGGTACGTTTACTGAAGCATGAGGAGCAACGGAAACTGGATCAACTTGTCCTCTTCGAAGAATATCATATAGCACACACACATCTCCATACCTGACCAATTGACCTCATTTGTACCCCAGATCCCGAATAAAAATACCACACAAAAATCTAATATATGACTACAGAAAGGCGGACGGCCTTCTGTAACAACATAAAAATGTTCAAATCAAAACAATCCGTCAAGGAAATAAAGCATTTGTCTGGGTAAAAATACAACCAAAAAGACGGGAAATTCCCCCATTGTCTAACATAAAATTTAAATGCAGTCCCATTTATCACCCTTATCTAAGGTTTCAGCCGTAAATAATCTCGCTAGTGTCTTACATTCATGTGCGCAGCAACATGAAGGCAAACACTCCAGCAACGGGTTAAAACCCAAGAAATACACACAAGAAAATTAATCTAATATTTACACAACGTCACGTGATGCTATTTAACTTATTATGTCAGTGAAACGAATCTACATGTAGTCACAGCAAAGCAAAATTATTAAAAAAAAAAAAAAAAAAACACAATTTCCCAATTAATTATACATGATCCCTCCCCGTCAAAATTAAATAAATTTAATTAGTACTCATCTCTTTCCAAGCTGCCCGGTGCCGAGATAGCACCTGCTATCTTCCTCCTTCATAGCCTAGCCCTTAATGCTAGACATCAAATCTTTGGATACGACACTATCCATTGTTGAGGCCATGGTGACGATCATCTAGCTAAAGGAAATAAAGTTATTGTTATTATTCTCAGGCTCATAATTATACTGCGTAATTGAGCTACTCGATTCACCCATAAGTTCATTGCAGTGTCGTAGACTTTCCCTACAATATGTGGATATATTCCACCTAATACACAAACACAATTCTATGTTGGCCGTCACGCAACACAATAAAAATTTTCGAAGTCTTTCGTGCTGCCTAAGCACCTGCAAAAGTTAATCAATCAACGTGCCATGTCCTCAGACAGAATGACACCCTACTCGCTCGAAGATACCTAAAATTGTGACCGCGTCTATTCGCCAACCACTATATTTATCTGATTCAATCAAATTTCACGTGGAAGGGGTAACTCGCTCCACAAAAAATAGTAATAATACTCGCATACACTTCGGACACATCTCATTCAGCTTCTGAAAATCAGCACAAACAATTGACACTCGCGTGCAGAAAATTCCATCGTGGGAACATCTATTTATCAGAATTCGCGCGCAAACAATCTACGCGGTCAAATTCGGCGTCTTGCTCTCTTTGGCTATATTTCAAATAATACGGTGACACCAGGGTGATGACCTTTCTCCCACTCTCATGTTTGGTCATAAACTCACTCTTCAGTTGGCCTATCATCTTCCTTCTCTAGCGTTTAATACCATGAAATATTTATACATCTCGTTTGAACAAGTCAACGGATACATCGCTTGCATCTGCCTTTCTCTTTTTCTTGGAAGCGGCTGTATTTAACCTGGCGTTGCTTCACTGGCGACAACGGTAGCAATGCATTGTCCATCCAGACAGACTAATATTTCAAATATGACCAAACTTTTTCTCAACTGTGCTATATCTTAGCTGAAGAAATAAAATTATTTGAGCACTTGAATGTAGGCGTACATTCAAGGGCTCAATAGGACATGGCATTTATTATTAATGCCATTGTAATGGTGTGCCACTTAAAAATATTGCTAGGAAGAGTGGGCTATTTTCATTCCTACTCTGCAAAATAGGAGATTCAACGGTCGTCTTTTTAAAGATACTTCTCACTGAGGAATCGTTAATTAGACTCTAGTATAGATGCTAATAAGTTTGGGATCTTTCCTAGTCTTAGGAATCAGTATCATGATCCCCGCTCACCATTGAATGTAAATTCCCCATCAATCCATATGCGATTGTCTGATACTGGAATCGAAAGTATTTTTCAGCACTTGATTATGAATATTATCTGGTTCAGATGATGTATCCCTGCACAGTGCAAGTGCACTGCACAATTCCCTTACTGAGATTAATACAGCTGTGTCAACGGACAAGTGGCGAGACGCCTCCAGCTACAATCAAAAATGTTAGATCATAACTCCCGGAGCAGGATACCTCACAGAATTGCGATCCTATACTGTTGGCAATGACAAGATGGTCTGTGATGATGTCTTGGTGTTTGATACTCCTGAAACTCGTAGCTATTAGAGTGCCAACGTAATAGTGCCATAGCGTCTTCTACTTACAATTGACTGTTTTCCAACCTTTCCCATTACTCCGTCCGTAGACGAAGATGCCTGAGGGGGTGCTCTTTGAAAAATTGAAAATGGCTATAAGGTCATCCTGGAATCGACTTAGGCTATACAATTCATCAACAATTATAAGCTCAAAAGGGGACCACGGGGTGCCCTAAATGTGTTTAACCCGATTTTCTTGTGTGATGTGTCATACGAACCTTATTATACGGTACCTCTAAGCAGCAAGATTACTTTCAAATATTTCTGCATCGAATACGTATTTTTCTAATAAAAAAATGTTTTCATTGGCGTCTATAATGCTGAATTTTGATGCCCCCACAGGCCTAAGGGGTCTTCCTGGGGATGGTGACTTATTGAACAGTGGAGTTAATATTTCACAATATGAGGTAAAATATCTTTGTTTTTTCATGCTTTTACGCATACTTCTATTTCATTTCATTTCATTGTTTTGTGAGAACAGAAACCATTTAGTGGATTTTTATACAGTTGGTGGCACTCTTGGTATGAAAAGTTTCGACAGTGGAGTCTGTCTAGCTAACATTCTGTTACTCCTTCACGCAAAATTTATCTTCTAAATAGACAGATGGAAATCTGAATGGAACCCCGTGAATTAGCGTTGTCATGGTTACATTTGGCCATTCGATCATCATTTCGTAGACCGGGAATAGTATTCTGACAATATCTCCGATACCGCTAGTTTTAGGGCCTTAGAACACGGTTTTTGGCGTTCCCATTCCCGAATATTGCTCCTCTGATCGAACTTAGTTCCTCTCTTGTACTGCATAAAAATGCTTCAGTCCATATCCTGAAGACTGCATGACCAAGCTGTGAGTTTACTCCACGTGCCTTGATATTAATGGTAGTACAAGATGTAATCTAATACTTGGCTTTCTTTCAATTATACATATTTCTACATTTCCAGACATCGTAATCAAGGGCTCATGACATAGCCCATTTGTATGACAAATAGGCCTATAACTGCTGATAAGTTTGGGATTTTTCGTAGTCTTACGAATTAGTATCGCGATCCCTCTCTCACCATTGAAATGGAAACTCCCCACAGCGTGTTACCTTAAGCGCAGCAAATGTGGGGAGCCTCGCCCATTGTAGTCGCAATAGTACTACTATCGAAACTCTGGAAACGACTTCCCCAAGCACACCAAACATTTTGAAGATGGGTGACCCTCCACAGCATGTTACTTTAAGGTGAGTTGTGAAACAACTGTCCAGTCATTGGTGAAAATTAAACTTGGTAAAAAAAGGGAAAACTGTTGAATTTTATGTATATTTAATTTCAGCAAACCTTGGCAGGGGATAAGCGGTAATGCTGGGAGAGAACAGACTAGTTGGGAGGGGATTAGCGGTAATGCTGGGAGAGAACAGACTAGTTGGGAGGGGATAAGCAGTAATGCTGGGAGAGAGCAGACTAGTTGGGAGGGGATAAGCAGTACTGCTGGGAGAGAACAGACTAGTTGGGAGGGGATAAGCAGTAATGCTGGAGAGAACAGACTAGTTGGGAGGGGATAAGCAGTAATGCTGGAGAGAACAGACTAGTTGGGAGGGGATAAGCAGTAATGCTGGAGAGAACAGACTAGTTGGGAGGGGATAAGCAGTAATGCTGGGAGAGAACAGACTAGTTGGGAGGGGATAAGCAGTAATGCTGGAGAGAACAGACTAGTTGAGTGGGGATAAGCGGTAATGCTGGGAGAAAACAGACTAGTTGGGAGGGGATAAGCAGTAATGCTGGGAGAGAACAGACTAGTTGGGAGGGGATAAGCGGTAATGCTGGGAGAGAACATACTAGTTGGGAGGGGATAAGCAGTAATGCTGGGAGAGAACAGACTAGTTGGGAGGGGATAAGCAGTAATGCTAGGAGAGAACAGACTAGTTGGCAGGGGATAAGCAGTAATGCTGGAGAGAACAGACTAGTTGAGTGGGGATTCAAATAGCAATATTTTCACAATGAAACGGATATGTATGGAAATGATATGAACCATTTTGACATCTTTATTCACTGACAATAAATTTCACAAACAAACTTGTTATTGATCTTTGTTGTGCCTAGTCAATACTTATCTTTATTTATAAAAATCACTTGTTCATGTTTTGAGCTTAGTTAGCTCTCCTTCAGCAAGTTTCTCAAATTCAATTCCATGTTATATTGCATTAAAGGACACATTGAAAAACATTTATCTATATTATCAAGATCTATAGTATGAAATAATATGGATGGATATACACACATCAAAAAAAGTTTTGCATCACCTCGGTTCCAAGAGTTCCGGAACCGTTAAATACAAAGGGAATAGAGATCAACACAAACAACATTTCAGCTCGTTTTATTGCTCATGAGACCCACACATTGCATGTTGTACCATCATACAGCTAGACTTTCAGCATTTGTGGTCCAGATTGCAGTACACACCACTACCTCTAATACCCAGTAGCACGTCCTCTTGCATTGATGCATGCCTGTATTCGCCGTGGCATACTATCCACAAGTTCATCAAGACACTGTTGGTCCAAATTGTCCCACTCCTCAACGACAATTCGGCGTAAATCTCTCAGAGTGGTTGGTGGGTCAAGACGTCCATAAACAGCCCTTTTCAACATATCCCAGGCATGTTCGATAGGGTTCATGTCTGGCGAACATGCTGGCCACTGTAGTCGAGCGATGTCGTTATCTTGAAGGAACGCATTCACAAGATGTGCACGATGAGGTCGAGAATTGTCGTCCATGAAGACAAATGCCTCTCCAATATTCTGCCGATATGGTTGCACTATGGGTCGGAGGATGTCATTCAGGTATCGTAAAGCCGTTTCGGAGCCTTCCATGACCACCAGTGGCGTACGTCGGCCCCACATAATGCCACCCCAAAACATCAGGGAACCACCACCTTGCTGCACTCGCTGGACAGTGTGTCTAAGACGTTCAGCCTGACCAGGGTGCCTCCAAACACGTCTCCGACGATTGTCTGGTTGAAGGCATATGCGACACTCATCGGTGAAGAGAACGTGATGCCAATTCCGTGGGGTCCATTCAGCATGTTGTTGGGCCCATCTGTACCGCGCTGCATGGTGTCGGGGTTGCAAAGCTGGACCTCGCCATGGACGTCGGGAGTGAAGTTGCGCATCATGCAGCCTATTGCGCACAGTTTGAGTTGAAACACGACGTCCTGTGGCTGAACGAAACGCATTATTCAACATGGTGGCATTGCTGTCAGGGTTCCTCCGAGCGGCAATCCGTAAGTAGCGGTCATCCACTACAGTAGTAGCCCTTGGGCGGCCTGAGCGAGGCCTGTCATCGACAGTTCCTGTATCTCTGTACCTCCTCCATGTCCGAACAACATCGCTTTGGTTCACTCTGAGACGCCTGGAAACTTCCCTTGTTGAGAGCCCTTCTTGACACAAAGTAACAATGCGGACGCGATCGAACTGCGGTATTGACCTTCTAGGCATGGTAGAACTACAGACAACATGAGCGCGTACCTTCGTCCTGGTGGAATGACTGGAACTGATCGGCTGTCGTACCCTCTCCGTCTAATAGGCCCTGCTCATGCATGGTTGTTTACATCTTTGAGCAGTTTTAGTGACATCTATGAACAGTCAAAGGGACTGTATCTTGGATACGATATACACAGTCAACGTCTATATGCCGGAGATCTGGGAACCGAGGTGATGCAAAACTTTTTTTGATGTGTGTATGTGATAATATGGATAAATGTTTTCTTAACGTATTGATCAGGGGTGTCTCATAAGTAATGTAGTTTTTTAAAGGAAATTTTATTTTGAAAGTTTAATGACAAGTAATTAACTCATTCATTAAAGTAGAAACCATCAGATTCTATGGTCTTGAGCCATCTTTCAGCAAGGTTTCTTATCCTGCGACGGTACCAGGTCGACAAACTTTCTCCAATCATTCTTTGAAGTGTCATTTTCTCGCATCTGTTGTTCGGTAACATCAGTCCCAAGAAATGTTGCTTTAGATGCGAAGAATTTGGCGAGACCCACTTCCACAACTTCAATGTTTTCGAAGTTTCTTCCACGCAGGAAATGGGCCATGTATCGCAAAAGATGGTAATCTGAAGGCTGTACACTGTATGTGGTAGCAGTTCCACTCCTCTCGATTCCTGGTTGTTCGTGTAGTATGAGGTCTCGCATTGTCCTGCTGCAAGAGATCTCTATTTCAGTTAACTGGCTGGCTGCGTGGCTCAACGGTAACGTTCTCGCTCTCTGGGACCAAGGTTGCAGGTTCGTATCCTGGCGCAGTCAACTGGCATTTGAGGGTGCGCAAATTGCGAGGGAGCCGTGTCAGCAGATTTACTGGCACGTCAAGTTCCCCTTCGGGGAAAAATTCTGGCACCCCTGCGTCTCTAAAAGCCAGAGTAGTTAACAGCGACATAAACATAATAACATTATTATTTCGGTTAACTAATGCTGTGGTCTCTGTCTCAATATTTCATGAAATCGTTCCAGTTGTTGGGAATAAAGATCCGCATTGGCTGCACACCCATTTGGAATCAACTCCCAGTTATCGGACTAATTGAACACACCCAAGTTCATGGGGCTGATGACGAAGATAACCCAAGCATCTAAAATGAATTAACAATAATGATTATTTCCCCTCTGAAGCCTCCGTGGCTTAGGCGGCAGCACGCCGGCCTCTCACCACTGGGTCCGTGGTTCAAATCCCGGTCACTCCATGTGAGATCTGTGCTGGACAAAACGGAGGCAGACAGGTTTTTCTCCGGGTACTCCGGTTTTCCCTGTCAAAATTTCATTCCAGCAACACTCTCCACTATCGTTTCATTTCATCTGTCATTCATTTAATCATTGCCCCAGAGGAGTGCGTCAGGCCTCGGCAGCCGGCACAGTTCATATCCTCGCCGCTAGATGGGGGCTTCATTCATTCCATTCCTGACCCGGTCAGAGACTGGAAGCAGGCTGTGGATTTTCATTTTCATTATTTCCCCTCTAAAATTGCAGGTTAGGAAAATAAGTTGAATAGGGTCTTATTTTCTATTTACTTTGTCCTTGAGGCAATCTCAATTCCCTCCACTTAATGAAACATTGCTACAACATACAGGTTAACTACTATGTTACTAAGAACAATATATTGTTTTGCTTCATCTAGAGACTATATGGAAAAGAGGTTTTGATATACTGTACTTGCTTTTGTTGTGCGTTTTTATTCAAAAGTGGAACATCAAACATCTGCTGCCTCCTCAGACTATGTTCTCTGGACTAACAACTTAAAACACTGGTCAATGGGAGGTTTTCTTTGTCAGGAGTACCGTATATCTTTCTACAATGAAACCAGTATCTGTCTAGGTTGACAAACTTTGACCTTTCAAGTGTCATTTTCTTACATGTTTTGTTCGGTAATATCAGTCCCAAGTAATCTTCATTCCTTATCAAATGTTTTCTAAAATGAGTGTATTAAAATTAACTGGTGGGAAAATCACACCTGTTGATATTCAGTCAGAGTGGTAGTATTTCTAAAAACGATTGTTCATTTCTTAAAAGGTGACTTGTTAGAAACTTGCATATGATACATTTAAATAGCATATTTTGGCCGGGGCCTGTTACCCTTAAAAGCGATATTTTATTGGGAACAGAATTTACAATCTTTTTTCTCTCAGTCACTCTATTGCTTTTTTCTTTCTCTTGGGGTTCTGCCTAAAACAATGTATCAAGGTTTCACTGTACTCGCTCTTTACCCCAGAAAGACTTGCTTTCTTGTTAAGTTTGATTATTGCTTGAAAGAATTTGTTTTTATACTTTCATTCCTGCCAACCCTTCTGATTAATTTAGAAAGTTTCCGAAATTTCACCTCATCTTGTTAATTGCTATTATTTCTTCCGAATTTTGTCCCCCAGTGATATATTGTTAAAAAAGAAAAAGGCACTACAATTAATTTCCACTCCTAAGAAGAATATCGTAATTATTTCTTTGATCTGCGCAACCTTTGTTTTGTTTGTAAGTTAGAGTAAATGTTGCTGTCAATCCACAATTGGCAGTTGAGCCTTCAGTGGATCAGCAGATCAGGCTGCATCATGCTGATTGCTTGTATTTTGCACACAAAGTGGTGCATTTGTTACGAGCAGTATTTGAAGAAAACAAATTCGGCCAAAAGTTCCACTCAAACTCGGTAATCCGTCTCAAGAATATCACTCTTTTGTATATACTACGATTCATAGATACATACATATATACATATCCTAATCCTGTTCCAGCTATTGTTGGGTCAGGGTATTACGAGGCTTCACCATCTTATACTATCTTCCCACCACTTCTTGTTCTCCACTTGATGACAGTTAACTCCTCTTCTCTCTATACACACTCTCACTCAAGCGCATTCTATCTTCCCACCACTGCTCGCCCTCCACTTGATGCCAGTTAACTCCTCTTCTCTCTATACACTCTCAATCCTGTACTCCAGCGCATTATTGGAGGCCCTCGAGGTCTTCTTCCATCGATCTTAGGTCTTCCATTATTTTTGGTCACCTTTGCCCGCTCATCCTCTTAACATGTCCGTACAGCGTAGTCTCTTTTTCTCTACCCCCACTCTCATACTTTCCTGATTTGTTGTTGTTGAGTCTTCAGCCTCTTGACTAGTTAGATGCAGGCCTCCCTGTCCTGAGCTAATCGTTTCATCTCTACATAGCTACCACACTCTACATCCCAGGCTATCTGTTTAACATATTCTAACCTTGGTCTACCCCTACAGTTCTTGTCATCGACCCTTCCTTCCATAACTAAGCTTGTTATTCCTGGGTGTCTTAGGATGTGTCCTACCAACCTATCTCCTCTCTTTATTAGCAGTCGCCAGAAACATCTCTCCTCTCCCACTCGTCTTAATACCTCTCCGTTTGTAACCCTATCTACCCATCTGATCTTCATCATTCTCCTGTAACACCACATTTCAAACGCTTCAATTCTCCTCTTTTCTGCTGCACCCTTAGTCCAAGTTTCACTTCCATAGAGCGTCACGCTCCAGACAAAGGCTTTCAAAAATGACTTCGTAATACCTAAATCTATATTCAATGACAACAGATTCCTATTTTGTAGAAATGCTGTCCTTGCCTGAGCCAACCAACTTTATATATCCTCTTTGTTTCGTCCATCACTGGTTATTTTGCTTCCTAAGTAACAGAAGTCTCCTACTTCCTTTTGTTTTTTCACCTGCCAATTTGATATCCATAGAGGTTTCTGATTTATTTCTGCTGCATTCCAATATTTTCGTTTAATATTTATTGATTTTCATCATGAATTCTTTCCTCAAGACGGAGTCCATACCATTAAAATACTCATTCAAATCCTCTGGCGTGTCGGCCAAGATGACTATGTCATTGGCAAATCTCAGAGTTGAAATTATTTCTCCTTGAATCTTCACTCCCACTTTAAATTTTTCTCCAATTTCATTCATTGCTTGTTCAATGCAAAGAAGGGAAAGTATGGGTGATAAGTTGCGGCCTTGCCTTACACCTTTCTGAGTACCAGCTTCTCTCTCATGTCCTTCAGCTCGAATGACTGCTGTCTGGTTTCTGTATAGATTGTAGATCACCCTCCTATCCCTGTACCTTATTCCAATCGTTTTCAAAATGTCAAACAATTTAGTCCAATCAACGTTATCAAAAGCCTTTTCTAAGTCTACGAATGCCACGGACGTTCTTTTATCTTTCTTTATTCTACCTTCCGAAATCAGCCTATGACTTAGTACATCTTCCCTTGTTCCTACATTTCTCCTGAAACCAAACTGGTCTTGATCCATCTCCGTTTCTATCTGGCCTTCCATCCTCTTGTAAATTATTCTAGACAGGATCTTTGAAGCATGAGTAATCAGGCTGATTGTACGGTTATCTTCACATCTGTCAGCTCCTACTTTCTTCGGTATAGGGATGATAACATTCTTCTTGAAGTCAGAGGGTACCTCACCTGTCTCATAAATCCTACACACCAAGTGAAACAACCTTTTCAGTCCATCATCACTTACGCAGCGTAGCAACTGAATCGGTATATCATCCTGATTTAGTTCTTTTCTAATTTCTAAATTGCTAATTCTGTCCAATCTTGTTTTCCCTTTAACTGCTCCGAGAAACCTCATTTCACCTGCTTGTAGTCTGATCCAGTCCCTTTCCGTCATTGTCCATGTTTCTGATCCATACGTGACAATGGGTGATAAAAAGTCTTATACAGAGGAGTTTTGCTTTTTCTGGAACTTCTGTATTCCAAACCGGATGTTTTATTGTTTGATTAAAATGTCCTCCTTTTAACAGGCTCTTGGTAATCTCATCTGTTATCCTACCATCACTAGATATTTCACTACCAAAATAAGTGAAACTGTCTACCACTCTGTGGGGTTCACTTTTAACAGGCTCTTGGTAATCCCATCTGTTATCTTACCATCACTTTATATTTCACTACCTAAATAAGTGAAACTGTCTACCCCTCTGTGGGGTTCACTTTTAACAGGCTCTTGGTAATCTCATCTGTTTTCCTACCATCACTAGATATTTCACTACCTAAATAAGTGAAACTGTCTACCCCTCTGTGGGGTTCACTTTTAACAGGCTCTTGGTAATCTCATCTGTTATCTTACCATCACTTTATATTTCACTACCTAAATAAGTGAAACTGTCTACCCCTCTGTGGGGTTCACTTTTAACAGGCTCTTGGTAATCTCATCTGTTTTCCTACCATCACTAGATATTTCACTACCTAAATAAGTGAAACTGTCTACCCCTCTGTGGGGTTCACTTTTAACAGGCTCTTGGTAATCTCATCTGTTATCTTACCATCACTTTATATTTCACTATCTTAATAAGTTAAACTGTCTACCACTCTGTGGGGTTCACTTTTAACAGGCTCTTGGTAATCTCATCTGATATCTTACCATCACTTTATATTTCACTATCTTAATAAGTTAAACTGTCTACCCCTCTGTGGGGTTCACTTTTAACAGGCTCTTGGTAATCTCATCTGTTATCCTACCATCACTAGATATTTCTCTACCAAAATAAGTGAAACTGTCTACCACTCTGTGGGGTTCACTTTTAACAGGCTCTTGGTAATCTCATCTGTTATCTTACCATGACTTTATATTTCACTACCTAAATAAGTGAAACTGTCTACCCCTCTGTGGGGTTCACTTTTAACAGGCTCTTGGTAATCTCATCTGTTTTCCTACCATCACTAGATATTTCACTACCTAAATAAGTGAAACTGTCTACCCCTCTGTGGTGTTCACTTTTAACAGGCTCTTGGTAATCTCATCTGTTATCTTACCATCACTTTATATTTCACTATCTTAATAAGTTAAACTGTCTACCCCTCTGTGGGGTTCACTTTTAACAGGCTCTTGGTAATCTCATCTGTTATCTTACCATCACTTTATATTTCACTATGTTAATAAGTTAAACTGTCTACCCCTCTGTGGGGTTCACTTTTAACAGGCTCTTGGTAATCTCATCTGTTTTCCTACCATCACTAGATATTTCACTACCTAAATAAGTTAAACTGTCTACCCCTCTGTGGGGTTCACTTTTAACAGGCTCTTGGTAATATCATCTGTCATCCTACCTTCACTAGATATTTCACTACCTAAATAAGTGAAACTGTCTACCACTCTGTGGGGTTCACTTTTAACAGACTCTTGGTAATCTCATCTGTTATCCTACCATCACTAGATATTTCACTACCTAAATATGTGAAACTGTCTACCACTCTGTGGGGTTCACTTTTAACAGGCTCTTGGTAATCTCATCTGTTATCCTACCATCACTAGATATTTCACTACCTAAATAAGTGAAACTGTCTACCACTCTGTGGGGTTCACGATCCAACTCAATATTCCCATTTATCTTTCTATCTCTTCCAAATATCATAACTTCACTCTTATCTTTATTTATTTTCAATCCATACCTATCCATAATTTCCTTCCATGCTTCGAGTTGTAACTTCATTACAGTTACTGTTATGTTGCATGCATGAATTGTATTTTAAATTTCTTTGTACAGGCAGCAAACGGTTTTACAGGGGAACATATTGTGGTGTATGTCGGCAAAGCCCTGAGTCATTGATCATTAAATACTTACTGAGATACAAACATCATATTTTCAACATAATGTTTTTATGTTTTATATAGGATTCTCAAAAAGTGCCATAGCTCCCTGGAACATGTAGGCATTGTATCAAGGGCAGACAAGAACAAGGCAGTGCAGCAATTGACTGCCTTGACTACCGTCGATGTGCAGAGACTACCTGACGATATGACCATGTGGCCAGCATTCAGGTGAGATCACATTGCCCTGCTCTGCTGATTCCTGCCCGTGGTGCCCCTGCTAAGGTAGTTGGAATTATATTTCCATTACCGAACTGAACGTCAGCAATCCAGAAGCAAATCAAAGAATGGTGAAAATTAATATAAACCGGCCCTTTTCAGCGCCAAAACTGACAATCATCTCTGTCAATATTGAAGGTCTTTCATCCACCAAGGAAGAGTTATTAAGCCAGATATGCCATGATCAGAAATGTGATTTACTATGTATTCAGGAAACCCACCGAGACTTGACTCTCCACCGTCCAAAAATCAAGGGTATGAGCCTAATAGTTGAACATCCTCATCGACATTATGGCAGCATTATCTTTGCCAAACCTAATATTCAGATCGTCTCCACAGGAATTTCCATTGTAGATGACACCGAAATTCTTACAGTAGAGCTTAGCAACTGTTCTGTAACATCAGTTTATAAGCCCCCAGGTACTGTATTTAAATTTGTAGAACCCAGCAACTTCCAGCATCAATCTGTGAAGTTTGTTGTTGGTGATTTCAACAGCCGTAACACAATATGGGGTTACTCAACTACCGATGAAAGTGGTGAGGCCGTGGCTGAATGGGCAGACTCATATGATCTCAACTTATTGCATGATAACAAACTTCCAGCATCTTTCAACAGTGCAAGATGGAGGCGTGGATATAATCCCGATATGATATTTGTGAGTGAAAACATATCTCATTTATCAATAAAATCAGTGGGTCAAGCTATTCCTCACACGCAACACCGGCCTATTATATGCCAGATTTATGCTGCCATTCGACCAGAGTCAGTTCCTTTCCGACGTAGATACAATTTTAAGAAGGCTGATTGGGAGAAATTTACCATTTCTCTAGAAGAGAATATTCTAAATATTGAGCCAGTTCCTGAATTATATGACGACTTTGTAAGTATTGTTCCCGTGTTTCTATTCCCCGAGGCTGCAGAGCACAATATATAAAAGGTCTGACTTCGGAAACTGAAGAACTTTTGAAAAACTATCTTGACCTCTTTGATAATGACCCATTTGGTAACGATACCCTTCAAGCTGGGGAAGATCTTTTAACAGCGATTTCCAAGAACAGGAACGATGCATGGTGCCAATTGATGGAGGAGACGGATCTAAGTAAGAGTAGTCAGAAAGCCTGGAGACTCCTTAAGTACCTGAGTTGTGATCCAACAACAAAAGAGGGACACAAAAATATAACAGCTAATCAGATTGCTCGTCAGCTCGTGGAAAATGGTAAATCTGACCATCCATTACGCAGGTCAGATCATAAAATTGCTCGGTCAGAAGAACTCGAGACTAGTCAACTTATGCAACCTTTTTGCATGGCAGAACTGACGGCAGCCATTGATAGTTGTAAGATCGGCAAGGCAGCAGGAGTAGATGATATCAGATTAGAGCAGATCAAACACTTTGGGGAACGAGCAAGAGAATGGGTCCTAGCTTTCTTCAACAACTGTTTGAAATCCTGCAATTTCCCAAAAACCTGGAGGAAATCACGAGTCATACCGATTCTGAAACCTGGAAAAATGTCAACTGAACCCCAAAACTACAGGCCAATATCCTTGTTGTGTCACCTGCTTAAAATCTTTGAACGAATGTTACTGAACCGCCTAGTTCATGTCGTAGAGCCTGCTCTCATACAACAACAAGCAGGCTTCAGACCAGGGAAAAGTTGTACATCCCAGATCCTTAACCTCACTCAATTCATTGAGGATGGCTTTGAAACACGGAATATCACGGGAGTAGCTTTTATCGATTTGACCGCTGCCTATGACACTGTCAATCATCGTGCTTTGTTACAGAAGATTTATGGAATCACGAAGGATTACAGTTTCACAAAACTTATTGAAAGTTTCCTTCAAAATAGGAGATTTTATGTGGAATTCCAAGGACAGCGCAGTCGATGGAGACGTCAAAGAAATGGCTTACCTCAAGGTAGTGTTCTATCACCAATGTTGTTTAACGTCTACACTAACGACCAACCACTTCCAAGGAACACTAGAAGTTTTCTTTATGCCGACGATCTAGCATTAGCTTGTCAGGGGAAATCCTTCGAAGATGTTGAAGCTCATTTAACACAAGCATTGACTGAGTTGGATGTCTATTACTATGATAATCAACTTCGTCCAAATCCATCAAAAACTCAGTTGTGTGCATTTCATCTGAAGCACAAGCAGGCTCGTCGTGAACTTAACGTCTCTTGGCAAGGAACACGCTTAGTTAACACTCCTCATCCAAAATATCTGGGAGTTACCCTCGATCGTACTCTGACCTACAAACAGCATTGCCGGAATACCAGACTAAAGGTGGAAGCTAGAAATAACATCCTACGTAAGATCACTGGTAGCACCTGGGGCTCTCAACCATCAACCTTGAGAACGACAGCGCTTGCAACATGTTACAGTGTTGCAGAATATGCATGTCCAGTGTGGTACAAATCCACCCATGCAAATAATGTTAACAAGGCGCTTAATGAAACATGTAGGCTTATTACAGGTTGTTTGAAGCCTACACCTCTTGCAAAACTTTACCAGCTTGCAGGGATAGCACCACCGGATATACGTCGTGAGGTAGCAGCCAATGAAGAGAGAGCTAAACAGGTTAATCAGTTTTCCCATCCGTTGTACGGTTATGTACCAGCCACCCGTAGGTTGAAGTCCAGGAGAAGTTTCCTCAACACCACTGCAGTCTTGCTAACTACACCAGCTACAGCTAGAAAACAATTGTGGACTTCTCGGCTTGGGAATAACTCTCTATGGGATCACCCTTCGGAAAGCCTCCCACCTGGACATGATCAGAAATGGATCGTGTGGAGGGCACTTAATCGTCTCCGTTCTGCTGTTGGAAGATCTAAGGATAACTTGCAGAAATGGCACTTCCCCGTCGACTCCACCAACTGCGACTGCGGTATGCCCCATACCATGGAGCATCTACTGAATTGTCCGCTGTGCCCTGCCACTTGTACAGCAGAAGATCTTTTACTAGCAACTTCCAATGCTATACAGGTTGCACATTTTTGGTTGACCGTGGTTTGAAAAGACATTGTGTGTTGTATGGTTTACTTTGTAAATATGTATGTAATTTTAGTGTAATCCAGTATTTTGTTTGCTTCTGACACGAATAAATAAATTTATATTTGAAAAGGTAACAGTAGTGCATCAAATTTTAAAGAAGATTGCAACGCCTAGAATAATTACATCAACAGCTAAGGCGTATACAGTTGCAATATCTGAATGAGCTTCATATCTGCAAGTAGTCATAAATGCCTCGCCTACGTTCAAACATAGGCCTCCGGTCTCGTCCCAACGAACATCAAAGGAGATCAAACCGCACAGATCAAGAATGTTTAGACGATTATGAACGTGTCAGAGTCAGAACTTCTCAAAGTGAAACATATTGCAATTTGAAGGGCACGGTCATGGTCGGATGAAATAGTAGTTTGTCCTTACCGAGCTCCTTTGAAATTGCTCCAGGCATTTAGATTTTGTTAGAAATACACACATATGCACACTCACACACACACACACACACACACACACACACACCTGCATTGTTTTCTTTCTTTCCTTTCATTCCAGAGCATAACCACTGCATTGCAAGGCAGGATATTGCATTGAATGATATGTTAACATGATGAATCTATAGTTCGCTACAATAATTTCATTCACTTGCCTATTTCATATCAGACTGAGCCACAGCAAAACGTCGCCGGGTTCAGCTAGTTACATGTAAATAGGAAAATAAATTTCGAACGAACCGAAACGATCTATATAATGTATTCTTACAGAAAAATATCACTACTTACTGGCTAATATCAGCCGAAAACTATTGCATAATCACATATGTGTAGTTTAATTTTGTTATTACTATCACATCAGCAATCAGTTGCTTTAGCAACGGATGGATCAAGTACCCCATTTGCTCTAAAACCTGGCCAGCAAGAAAGCTAAAAATTGTTGAGGTTAGTATTCTGTTACTATTCATTTTTAGCCTATTTTCAATTCTGAAAAAATAGGCTTATGAGATCACCTTTTGTCCGTGTGTCTGTGTGTGTGTGTGAGGTGTGTGTGTGTCCCCCTAATAACTTCTATACGGCTGGAGCGATCTCAATGAAACTCAGTAAGTTAATAGCACTACTCCAGGCGACTCCGACCGTGCCCTTCAAATTTTAATACGTCTCACCAATCCAACATGGCGGCTGTGTGAAATATTTCACCAGCATTCAATATCTCCGAAACTATAACCGATATCGCCCTGAAATTTTTTACGGTGATAAAGGGAACTACTAGAAATTCACCTATGTGACTTTTGAAAAACTGGTAACTACAAAACCAACATGGCGGCCACGCGAATTTGCGACTTTTAAATAGACGTTTCTCGCGATTTAACCAACCAAACGCAATATAACTTGGTACAGTATATGTTTATACACATTGCAATGCACCGACATCAAACTTCGTTCAATTGTTTACATAACCAGAAGATGGCGGATGTGCGAAATATTTCACCGGCATTCTATATCTCTGAAACTATTAGCGGTATCACCCTGAAATTTTGTACGGAGATAAAGGGCACTACTGGAAGTTCATCTATAAGACTTTCAAAAACCGGTTAACTACAAAACGAATATGGCGGCCAAGCGAATTAAAAATTTTAACAGACCTTTCTCGCGATTTAATGTTCGAAACGCAATGAAATCTGGTACAGGAAATGATTATACACATTGTAATGCACTGGTATCCAATTTAGATCAATTATTTACATAACCTCAAGATGGCTGCTGTGCGAATTTTAAAATTAAGATTTTATTTCTTGTGTCGTAATCATGCGATCGAAGTGAAAGTTTGAATAATGAATCTACGCAATAATTTTCCTTTAATGGTACATGACTCTATGGCCTTTACATTTAACAATCAAACATATTGACCATCCGAAATATTTAGACGGCTCTGAATATCTACGAATCTACGATAGCAATCAAACTGAAATATTTAATGTTTATAGGGGCTATGAACTTAAGTTCAACTATAGGACTTTAAATAACCTGGTGATCACAAATCCAACATGGCGGCGACGCGAAATATAAATATTCACAAGGACGTTCCTCGCAATTTTACCATCCTAGTGGAGTGAAACTTGGTACAGTAAATCCTTATACGAGTGTTAATCCACTGGCATCTAATTTATTTCAATTGTTTCCATAACCACAAGATGGCTGCTGTGCGAAATATTAAAATCTCCTTGTTCCTTCTTGTGTCCTAATCATTCGATTGAAATTTAAATGCTACACGTACACAATAAGCTTCATGTAACAGTAGATAACTCTGGGACCTGCATACTTAAAATCCAACTTGGCGATCATCCGAAATATTTAGTTGGTTCTCAATATCTACGAATCTATTGCAGCAATCAAACTGAAATTTTGTACGTTCATAGTGGCAGTTAACATAAGTAGGATATATGAAAATAGGCTGTATAGTTCTTCATGGAACTACTTGTTCTAATATGATAAAGGGGATGGATGTCTCGTAAGTAGAGATACGGGAAAATCGCACCTGCGATAAATGCATATTTTACTCTTTTCTCATTTATTCTGAAGGGTAGTAGCAGCCTTCCAGAATAAGTCAATTCTTTACTTGTCTTATAGACTGTAAAGATATTGATAACATTAGCCAACTAAGGGCTACACTGCGTTCTGCTGCACGGCTGAATGCAATGGGAAACTACAGCCGTAATGCTATTCCCGAGGATATGTACTGTAACTCTCTATGCATAATTACATGTGATGATGGCCTCCTCTCTTGTAAAATTCCAATCGGATCTCCGGCTGGGGACTACTCGAGAGGGTGTTAACATCATAGAAGTGACAAAGAGGAAATCTGACATTCAACAGATCGGAGTGTGGAATGTTAGAAATCTGCTATTGTCCGTCCAGAGTTAAGAGTGTACTACGGGCTCTTATGGGCTTTTACATTTAGCGGACTCCCCCAGAATTGATGACTTTGAAGTCTTTAAAACTGGATTTTCGCTATGTTATTTAATAGGTTAATGATCATGGGTGGAGAGTACATGATCCTCAGCATTCGTTTAATGATATGGAATTCTTACATTCTTGATATGCACCATGATTTTGTAATGTATCTGACAGCATTGTCTGCGCGCTCGATGGAACAGCGCGCGCACTGTAGTACGTGTCTTAGCTCTCCACTGAACGCACGAGTCCAGATCTCTCCAAGATATTTGAAACAGTGTTGGAGTGAGTGTAAGGATCGTTTTGTATAATATAAAAGTAATTGTGATTTAGGTATAAGTGGCATTAAATATATGGCTGATGTTCCGTTTACGAAACGTAAACCCTGAGGAAATTTTAAGGCGGAGAGAACGACAGATAGTTTGTAACGTCTACAATTATATAAAGACCAAGAATCGGGAGAAAAGTGCTGCTGTACGTTTTTGAAAAACCCGTGATGATATTATATTATTATTAACTAGTCACCCGCAATAATGTGCGTAACAGAACTTCCATGCAGTTAAATTACGCGATTTGTGCCGTATGAGAAGCTTGTAGTTTTGTGTAAAATAAACCGCTAAGGCTTATTATGAAATGGATAATGAGTGTTTTGAGAAATATTTTAAAGAACACATTGTCGCAAATTTCCCACATCAGTCTGTAGTATTTGCCATTCATTGTCCAATGTACGTTGTGCCACTGAATGTTTTGTTTACTTTCGTTCATCTATCTATACCGAGCTTGATAGCTGCAGTCGGCAGTATCCAGTATTCGGGAGATAGTGGGTTCGAACCCCACTGTCGGCAGCCGTAAAGATGGTTTTCCGTGGTTTCCCATTTTTCACACCAGGCAAATGCTGGGGCTGTACCTTAATTGAATCATTTATTTCAGAAGGGGGTCAAGTGACAAAAATGCCATTTTGAGGGAAAAAAACTTAAAATCACATACAATTATTTTTATGGATCTTAAAAACTCATCTCAAATGTGTTCATGTATTTGAAACGTAATGACAAAAATATATTTGTTTTACTTCTTTATAATGTGTAAAAAATAACTTAAAATTGTTGTACTTGACACCTTTCTGCAATAAAAAAGTAGATCACTGATATTTTGTTAGCAAAACTAAGAAATATTTTACAGTTTTGTAATGAAAACGAATTGTATGCAAAACAGTTTATTTATATGTATATTAGATAACATTATTAATGCAAGAAAACCATTATTGTAACTAACAAAACCTGTTTAAAAATGGCTGGTACTTTATTTTAACCTGATCAGTCTCAAAGTTCAAAGCCGTACATTATCAGGTTGGTAGTACACTCATCATTCGTCCTCTATTTCCACAGCACATTCTTCATCCGTAGTAGGCCATTGCAATATATCGTTGTAGAACTCATCATATCCAACAAGGTAAGGTTTGAGGTTAGTGAAGTCTCTTATCTTCTTCACATTGATGGGAAACTGAAACACAAGCCGTTTGCAGGTCCTAGGCCAAAACAAACATAGGGTACAAGAAATAACTTAAGGGTTGAAATATGAGAATAGAAAGGAGTCAAGCAGCGTCCCTTGACCCCTTTTTGCACCAAATGAAATTTTTGACTTAATGCCTTACTGTAATAACAGGCCGGAACTTGACTCATTTCTGCACTAAAATAAGCGTCTACCCCTACAGAACATGTTCTCACAAATAACTAATTTCATAATACTTTATTTGTCACTTGACCCTTTCCTGAAATAAACGATTCAATTAAGGTCACGGCCACTTCCTTCCCACCACTAGCCCTTTCCTGTCCCATCATCGCCATAAGACCTATCTGTGTCGGTGCGAAGTAAATCAACTTGTAAAGAAAATCTTTCATCTGCGCGTGTAATAATATGTGAAGTATCATATGATAAGAACAAAATTACTTGTTATTTCCGGGTATTGTCTTCGCCTCTGCAGATGAAAGTGACTCACTGGGATCCGTGTAGGTTTCGTTGCGACTGATGATTTGTATCCTGTCACTGACCTAGGCTGACCTTGGAGAATATATTGCCATATTACGTATTAAACTTCATCCGTATTCTATTCAATTGTTTTCTACGTAACTAAAATTCCAATGTAAATAAATAGTAAATTGCCGCAGTATTTATAATCCGTTCTAAGCATTGTTATGTAAATCAATTACTATCCTCGGCTCCCCCACTCCTTTAGGGAATAACTCAGTCTTTATCTTTATTAAAAACTGTTCATCCAAATTCTGTTATTCTTACGGGAATTATAGTAAAAGGTTGCAGATTATAACGGCGCAAAGGATTGAAATTCCGTCGGGATGAGGAGCTTGCTGATACTCAGTCCGGCAGCGGGCTGTACTACTCGTGTGGAGTGCTGTACAATAGCTGCCCTTCTACACTTGCTAGGCGTGGCAACGCTTGTGCCATAAGAGCCCGTAGTACACTCTTAACTCTGGACGGACAATAGCAAGTGGAAGGTTAGAAAATGTAGAAATGGAAATGGATAGGTAGTGGATGGATTAGTTTGGGATTAGTGAAATGCGCTGGCAGGAAGAACACGATTTCTGCTGAGGAGACTATCGGGTCATTAGCTTTAAATCAAACAACGTTGGGGGGGGTTAGGTCTCATATTATGTAGGAAACTTGGACAGCGGGTGGAGTATTACGAGCAATATAGTGAACGGATTGTTGTAGCTAAAATCAATACAAAACCTAAATGCACAGTGGTACATGTCTATATGCCTACCAGTCAAGCTGATGCTGATGATGTTGAAAAAGTCTACGAAGAAGTAGACGAAATTCTGAGGTAAGTCAAGGATGATGAAAATGTTATAGTAATGGAAGATTGGAATGCTGTGGCATGAAAAGGAAGTGAAGGGAAGATTGAAGATTTCATATTAGGTGAAAGGAATGATCGAAGAAGCAGGCAGATGGAATTCTGCACCGAGCACGAGTTGGCCATAGCTAACACCTTCTTCAGTAACCACTATAGGAGAATATACACATGGATGAGACCAGGAGATCCTGGGCGTTACCTAATCGACTTCATTATGGTCAAGCAGAGTTTTCATAAACCAGATTTCGGGTTGCAAAACATATCCCGGTGCTGACATGAACTGTGACCACAATCTGGATGTTATGAAATGCAGATTAAAGTTGAAGAAACAGAAGAAAAGTCAAAAGCTAGAGACGTGGGCAATAGACAGACTGAAAGAGAAGGATGCAAACGAAAGATTCAAGAAGAGTATAAAGGAAGGGCTAATGAAGAACCCTAAACAAACTTCAATTGCAGACGAATTGGCACTTTTGAAGAATGAAATATCAAAATCCGCACAAGAAAATATTGGTAGGAAAGAAAGAATAGGTAGAAAACCGTGGATCACTCAGGATACTAGAGTTAATGGATGAAAGGCGGAAACACAACAACATAAGGGATAGAAAGGGGAAAGCTGAATACAGACGTCTGAGAAATGATGGTTGGTTCCTCAGTTTAGGGGCTGCGATAACGCGGTCATGTAGCCCCGGGTGTGTATAGAATCTGTCTGATAACCGTTGTTAATTGTGATGACTCTATTAGTGTGTTCTGAGAAATGAGGCTAATAAGAAGTGCAAGGAAGAGAATGAAGAATGTTTGAAAGAGAAATTTGCAGGTATAGAAAATTGTCTGAAATTAGGAAAAGTAAACACAGCTTATCGGAGGATTAAAATACTTTTGGGGAAAAGAAGACTATGTGCCGTAATATTAAGGACACAAATAATGGAAAGTCTCTAACAGATAGGGAAGAAAAGGTTGAGTGATGGAAAGTTTACATAGAGTGTTTTTAAAAGGGAAAGGAGATTGAGAATCATGTAATGGAAAGGGAGGAGGAAATTGATGAGGATGCAAAAGGAGATTTAATATTGAGATCAGAATTTGACAGAGCGTTGAAGACTTAAGTAGGAACAAAGCACCAGGCATAGATGATATACCGATTGAGTTGCTACGCTGCATAGGTGATGGTGGTCTGTTCCGGTTATTTCACTTGGTGAGTAGGATTTATGAGACAGGTAAAGTACCCTCGTATTTCAAGAAGAATGTTATCATCCCGATACCGAAGAAAGTAGGACACAGATGTGAAGATAACCATACAATCAGCTTGATTACTCATGCTTCAAAGATCCTCCATCTTCTTCCTCCTCGCCTTTTCCCGTTACGCGGGGTCGGCTTTCTTAATCCTGAGGCGCCACTCATTTCTTTGTAAAGCATCATCAGCAGATAGGCCCAATACTCTCATTTCCCTCTGGACATTCGTCATCCATGTTGTTTGAGTTCTATCGCCCCCTCTCTTTGCGTAGTCATGGAAAGGCACTTCTTCACTACATGATTCTCCGGTCTTCGCATAACATGTCCATACCACCTTAGCCTGGTTTCTAAAAGTTTCTCAGTTATAGGCGCTACTTTGAAAGATCCTGTCTAGAATAATTTATAAGAGGATGGAAAGCCTGATAGAAACGGAGTTGGGTGAAGACCAGTTTGGTTTCAGGAGATATGTAGGAACAATGGAGGCTGTACTAAGTCTTAGGCTGATGTTGGAAGGTAGAATAAGGAAAGATAAGAGAACGTTCATGGCATTTGTAGACTTAGAAAAGGCTTTTAATAACGTTGATTGGACTAAATTGTTTGACATTCGGAAAACGATTGGAATAAAGTACAGGGATGGGTGGGTGATCTACAATTTATACAGAAACCAGACAGCAGTCATTCGAGCTGAAGGACATGAGAGAGAAGCTGGTATTCAGGAAGGCGTAAGACAAGGCTGCAACTTATAACCCATACTTTTCTATACATTGAACAAGCAATGGAAGGAATTGGAGAAACATTTAAAGTGGGAGTGGAGATTCAAGGAGAAATAATTTCAACTCAGATTTTCTGATGACATCGTCATCTTGGCCGACACTGCAGAGGATTTGGATGAATTCTTGAAGGGTATGGACTCCATCTTGAGGAAAGAATTCATGATGAAAATTAATATATGTAAAACAAAAATATTGGAATACAACCAAAATAAATTTAGAAACCCCCATGGCACGTGGAAAGCTGAAGGAAGTAGGAGACTTCTGTTAGTTAGGAAGTAAAATAACCAGTGATGGACGAAGCAACGAAGATATAAAAGTAGTTTAGCACTGGCAAGGAGAGAATTTCTACAGGAAAGGAATCTGTTGACATCGAATATAAATTTAGCTATTTGGTAATCGTTTTTGAAAGCCTTTGTCTGGAGCGTGGCGCTCTATGGAAGTGAAACTTTGGGTAGATAGGGTTAGAAACGAAGGGGTATTAGGACGAGTGGAAGGAGAGATGTTTCTGGCGACTGCTAATGAAGAGAATAGATAGGTTGGTAGGACATATAATAAGACACCCAGGAATAGCAAGATTAGTTATGGAAGGAATGGTAGAGGACTAGAACTTTAGGGGTAGACCAAGGTTAGAATATGTTAAACAGATTGCCTTGGGTGTAGGGTGTGGTAGCTATGTAGAGATGAAACGATTGGCTCAGGATAGGGCGGAATGTAGGACTGCATCAAACAAGTCAAAAGTCTTAAGACTCAAACAACAACAACGGATCGATTCACGTAAAATGAGCTGTGTCTGGTGCTTCTACAAGTTAATCGATTTCGTCCCGTCTCATCCAGGCGTATATAAAAATGTACTTTTGTTCCTGTCTGTCTATTTGTACCTCCATCATTGTCTTCTGGGAAGTTTCCAATATTATTTCCACCTGATGAAGAAGAAGTTAGGTGAATGTAGCTTGAGAGCTCATTTGTTACCAATCCCGAAATGTTGGTCCTCAAACTAGGCCATCTGACTCAAGCTGGTTTATTTTACTGTGTGTTTTTCAGGTCCAGATTGAGCCATCAGGGTATTGAGATGTTTTGAATAGAGTTAGTTTGTTTTGTGGCCACATGGTGTCTTTCCTCTCGTATAATTAGTTCTTATTTAAGTTTGGCCGAGCACATAGACTCTTAGATACTCTTTGATATGTAACTTAAAGGTACCCGGAATTCGTAGTTATGCAAATCAAAGTGTTGTTGTTGTACTTTTGTAAAAATTAGTGTGCTTCAGTACACCGAGTTTTTATTGTTTTTCCATCTGGTGCGTAGATGAATTATTCAAAAGGCTTTCCGACGCTTGAGCAAACCACTAACAGCTGTCCATAAGAGAAGCATGGGTTTTACAAATTTAGTCCGCACACTTTTGTCCGGGAGCTTTCTTGATGATCATCGCAAATGCGAATCGCACCGAAAACGGCAAACGTTCGGAAACACACAAACTGCCGTTAAACTATATGAAGTACTCTCAATGTTTTGTAACGACTCATGTGCCACCTATGGCAAGACGGATTTAATATTTCAAGAACCTTCGTGATTTTCCAAAACAGCTGACCAACGTTCATTTTTGAAAAGACTCTTACGCCATCCTAGTAAAATAAAACAAAAAAACAACAACAACAACAACCCCTGGCACTATCCAGCCCATGACGGGCTAAGGCCGACCAAGCGACCGCTGCCCAGCCATTTGGCCTGCAGATATTGGGGTGACGCGTGATCAGCGCGTCGGGTCCCCTCGGCCGTTAATCTTGGTATTCGTGATCGGGGCGCTGTCTCACTGTCAGACAGCTACTCAATTGTCCTCACGAGGCTGAGTGCACCCCGTTCCAACCCTCACGTCAGTTTTAAAATCCCTGACGGAGCCGGGGATCGAACCCGGGGCCTCCGGGTGAGAGGCAGGCGCGCTACCCCAACACCACGGGGCCGGCTCCTAGTAAAATGGATTTTCTAATTCTGAAACCATCATGGGCGTGTGCACAAAAACTCACCAAACTTCAATCGTTGAATTGATCAGTGTGCCAAAAGTTATTTTTTAAAACGACTTCTGCGCCATCTATTGTGAATTCGGATTTTTATTCAGAAACATTCATGAGTGTGCACACGACAACTAAGTATAGTTCATTTCATGTAACGAGAGGTGTGTCATTACTCATTTGATGAAACTACTCTTGCGCCCCTTCGTGTAAAAGGGATACACTAATTCGGATTCCTTCGTGGCAGTGTGCACAACATCTCACCAAACGTTCGTCGCAATCATAAATATGGTATATAAACGCCTACTGGACATTAATAAAACAACTCGTGTGCCACTTATTGTTGAATGGATTTACTTATTCAGAATCCTTATCTGGAGTATGCACAACATCTCACCAAACTTTCGTCGCAATCAGATGAATGGTATATAATCACTTACTGCACAGTAATAAAACTACTCGTGCGCCACTTATTGTTGAATGGATTTCCTTATTCAGAATCCTTAGCCGGTGTGCACAACAACTCACCAAATTTCGTCGCTATCAGGTGCATGGTATATAAACGCATACGGGAGATTATTGAAACTACTTTTGTGCCACCTACAGTAAAATGGATTTTCTTATTTAGAAACCTACGCGGGAGTGTGCTCAACATCTCACCAAAGTTCATTTGTTGAAACGATTAGCGCGTCAACACATTTTATTTGAAACGACTCGCAAGCCACTTCATGTAAAATGGATTTACTAATTCAGAAACCTTTGCGACTGTTTGCCCAACAACTTACTCGAGTTTCACCGCAATCGGATCAAAGGTATGTGAACCTATACGGGACTTTGTTGAAACAATCCGCGCGTCAACACTCATTTGTTGAAACTATTCGTGCGCCACTTATTGTAAAATGGATTTACTAATTCAGAAAACTTCTCGGGCGTGCACAACAGCTGAGAGAAGTTTCGTTGTTGAAACTATTCGCGCAGTATTTATTGTGAAACGTTTTTTTTTCTAATTCAGAAACCTTCGCGGGTGTGCGCACAACATCTCACCTGAGTTTATTTGTTAAAACGATTAGCGCGCCAACACTAATTTGTTGAAACAACTCGCAAGCCTCCTCATATAAAATGGATTTACTTATTTAGAAACCTTCGCGGGAGTTTGCCCAACAACCCACTCAAGTTTCATCGCAATTGTATGGAAAGTATGTGAACTTATACGGGACCTTTTTGAGACGATTTGCGCGCAAACACTCATTTATTTACACTACTATCGCGATACCTATTATCAAATCCAGGAATTTTTGCGGGAGTGAGCACAAGAACTCATAAAAGTTCCATCCCAATCAGATGAATGGTATATGAACCCATGCGGGACTTTCTTGAAACGATTCGCGTGCCAACACTCATTTTTTGAAATAACTCGTGCACCACGTATTATAAAATGCATTTACTTATTCAGACACCCTTGCCGAAATGTGCACAACAGCTTACCTAGATTTCTTAATTTAACTAGTAGGAACTCACGGTGAACTCTGCCAAAAGCTGTGCTGAAATCGAATAGAGATAATATAGTTATTTCCTGCCGGACCATTGCTTGTCGAATGTTGTCTAACACTTTGATAGGAGCTGTCAGAGTACTATGTTTTGATTTATATCTAGATTGATTCGGGTTTAAGATATTGTTGTAATTTATGCATCCACAAAACTGATCAAAAACAATCCGTTCTAACGCTTTACTAATTGCACACAATATACCTATTGGTGTCTCCCACAAGTCCAACCCCTCCCCCACGTGGTGGGAGACGGGCAACGGCATGAGGTAGGGGATTGCCTGTAGGGGTGAAGTACAGTGGGGACTTTGTGTGCCCCTGGACCGCTACGGTAGCTGTGAAGGCTCTATGGGAACCCTGAAAAGTGACGGCTGACGGGGCTCTGGTGAAGCTACGATAGGCCTAGCAAGCCAGTAGTAGATATCATATTTGCTTTCAAACCAGGAACAGGCCTCGGAAAGGACGGATGCAAACGACGACGACCCGGATATGCTAATAGACTACGAGTTGGGACATTAAACATACATACACTGACAGGAAAAGTGGAGGAGATTGTAGATGTGATGGAGAGAAGAAAACTGGATGTACTGGGCTTGGCAGAAACAAGATGGAAAGGAGAAGGTCGCAGAGAACTGAGGAAAGGGTACCGGTTGTACTGGAGTGGGAACAGTGAAGGAAGGAGCAGCGGAGTAGGAGTAGTTGTGAGAGATGGAATGAAGGAAGAGGTAAAGGGAATAAGTGACAGGATCATGAAGATCAGAGTAACTGTAAAGGGAAGAAGCCTGGAGATAGCACAGGTATATGCCCCTCAAGTTGGATGTACAGCTCAAGAGAAGGAAGACTTTGAGGAGGAGCTACAACAGCAGTTGAATGGTCAGAGCATCATTGTCATGGGAGATTTGAATGCACATGTAGGAAGTGAAAGGCAAGGATATGAAAATGTATTGGGAGCAGAAGGATGGGGTAGCAGGAATGAAGAAGGGAGAAAGTTGCTGGATTTTTGCAAGAGAAACGGTTTAGTGGTAGGCAACTCCTGGTTCCGGAAGAAAGAAAGCCACAAGGTAACGTGGTACAGCAGTGATTTAACAAAGAAATCTTTGGTAGATTACTTGCTGTACGACTGGGAAATGAAGAGAAGTGTCAGAGATATAAAGGTAATACCATCAGAGGCCTTAGATAGCGACCACAGAATACTTGTAATGAACCTGGGAGTTGTTAAGGATAGCAAGAGGACAGAGTACCAGGAAAGGAGAATCAAAGTATGGAAACTCAAGGAAAAGGAAGTCAAGGAAGAATTTCAGAAGATAATAAGGGAAAGGATGCCAACAGACAATCCTAAAACAGGGGAAGAGGAATGGAAGCAATTCAAAAAACAATGGTGGAAGCTGCAGTGGCAGTATGTGGAAGAACAAGCAACAGAAAGGGGTGTAAAGAGACACCATGGTGGAATGAGCGAGTAAAAGAAGCTGTGGGAAGGACGAACAAGGCTTTCAGAGTGTGGTTCCAGGAAAGAACTGATCTGGCAAGGGAAGATTATAAGATAAAGAAGAAAGAAGCAAACAAGATTGTTGCAGAGGAGAGGAAGAAGTGGATGGTTAAGTGGACAGAGATGATGGAGGAAGACAGCAGAGGAAATAAGAAAGTATTTTATGGGATGGTCAAAAGTAAGAGAAGAGGTCTGTGAGAGGATGTGGTAATGATGGACAAAAACGGAAATGAGGGACACAACAAAGAGACACTCAAGACAGTGTGGAAAGAGTACTTTGAGGATTTGCTGAATCCAAATGGTCATAGAGAGGAAGACAATGTATTGGAAGATGGAGAAGACAACATAGGAATGGGAAAGGACCTGACTTGGAGAGAACTGGAAATGGCTATAGACGAGATGAAAGGAGGAAGGGCACCAGGTGTGGATGAAGTGAGTGTTGAAATAATAATGAAGTTATTGGTTTTACGTCCCTTTTAACTACACTGGCTTTTAGAGACAGAGTGTTGAAATGGTGAAGGCAGCAGGGGAGGTTGGGAAACAGTGGCTGTACCATGTGATGAGGGTAATATGGAAGGAGAAAAAGACCCCAGAAGATTGGAAGAAAGGATTAATTGTCCCAATATTTAAGAAAGGAAGCAGAAAGGAGTGCAGAAATTACAGGGGAGTCACACTCATACCTCACTGTGCCAAGATATATGAAAAGATATTAGAAAGTAGAATACGAGCCAAAGTGGAGAGAAAATTGAGAGAGGAGCAGTATGGATTCAGACCTGGGAGATCAACAGTGGATCTCATATTTTCAGTGAGACAGCTCCAGGAACACCACTACGAATTTGGAGAGGATCTGTTGATGGCCTTCCTGGACATCGAAAAGGCCTATGATAGTGTGTGTAGGGAGAAGGTTTGGAAAGCAATGGAAAACATGGGAGTGGGAAAAGGGACTGTAGGCAGAGTGAAGGAGATGTATTGTGGAAGTGTGAGTTGTGTGAAAGTTGGAGGGGAAAGAACCGACTGGTTCAGACAAATGAGTGGCCTGAAACAGGGTAGTGCGCTGTCACCCCTTCTCTTTATTGTGGTTATGGACGAGGTAATGACACGGATAGCAGGAAAGATAGGAGAAGATAAGATGAAAGCAATGGTGTTTGCAGATGATCTCATGGTCTGGGGAAACAAGGAGGAGGAATTTCAGGAGCAACTGAAGGCTTGGGAAGAAACAGTGGGAGAGTACGGATGGAAGTTTAACATCAGTAAATGTGAGATCCTGTTAACGACGAGGAACAATGACAGACCAATGAGTGGGATAACTCTTGGAGGTGGACAGCTGAAGAAGGTGGAAAGTCTCAAGTACTTGGGAAGTATAGTGGAGGAAAATGGGAGAAATGACAAAGAGATTACGGAACGCGGCAGAAAGGCAGAAGCATTTCTGAGAAGCATTAGGAGCTTAGTGTGAAATAAAGATGTCCCACAAAAAAGCAAGGAAGTGTTATACAGAAGCTACTATATCCCGATACTGACCTATGCTTCAGAACCGTGGACAATGAATGAAAGAGACATAAGCAGAATACAGGCAGGTGAAATGAAGTTCCTGCGAAGTAGGATCGGAGTAACAAGAAGAGACAGGGTGAGGAATGAAAAGGTCAGGGAAATAGTGAAAGAGGAGCCCTTGCAAGGTTGGATTGAGACATCAAGACTGAGGTGGTATGGACACTTAAAGAGAATGGATGAGAAGAAGATTCCCAAGAGGATACATGAGATGCAGATGCAGAAGAAACGACCAAGGGGAAGACCAAGAGATAGATGGCTGAAAGGAGTGGAGGAATGTGTCAAGAAGAGAGGCGAGGACTGGACCAGAGTGACAGCGGAGAGGTGGTGGGAAGAAAGAACTAAGTGGCGAGGCTTATGTTCCAAACAGACCCAGCATGGGGCTGGAAACTGTACAAGATAATGATGATAACCTATTGGTCTGAAGTCAGTACAGTTTAAGCCCTTCGTGAATTTTGGTATTGCTTTGATTTTGACTTTTTTCATTTTTACCCATTTGCAGGCTATAGTTAAATATGTGCAATAATAATGGCATGAAGATGTATATATTCCTTTTCAAATGTGTAGTAGATATATGATCTGGTCCTATGGCTTTTGAAGTTATCATACTAATTACTATAAAAATGAGATGGTGTTTTGTCTGTCTGTCTGTCGTCCTGTCTGTTACTCAATTACGCAAGAACCACTGGTCCGATTGAAATGAAATTTTGCATGAATGTAACTGATTTACCAGGTTTACGCATATGCTACTTTTGATTTCGATATTTTACACTATTTAAAAATGGCGACCATTTTAGTGACGTCACTACACCCTTTGGTTTCAAAATTTCATATTTCCATTTCAAATAAAAAGAGAACACTAAGAAATAGCAACTTTTATTGGCACATACGAGCTTTACAATTTACTTTTCTATCCGAATGGTCCTTATCACTTTTCATGTATCTCCAACGGTTAGCGAGTAATACATACATTTGTGACGTCACTACATCCTTGGGTTTCAAAATTTCATATTTCGATTTCAAATAAAAAGAGAACGCTAAGAAATTGCAAACTTTTGATGGCATACACCAGCTTTAAAATTTAATTTTCTATCCGAAAGGTGCTTACCACTTTTCGTGTATCTCCAACGGTTAGCGAGTAAAACCTAAATATGTGCTACAAAACACGGACAACGCCGAGCGATGTTTGTCTATGTTAGTCTCTACATGAACTGTTTTATTTATAGAGGTAGTTTGTTGGGTCTGAAACGAGACGTGATTTTGAGTCTAATTTTATACTCTTTGTGCCGGTTATTGAATGTGAGTATTTGGATCATTACGCTGTTTCACAATGTTTTATCATCATCATCATACTAATATATATAAAGTAGTTCCGTGAAGAACTATACAGCCTATTTTCATATATCCTACTTATGTTAATTGCCTCTATCAACATACTGAATTTCAGTTTGATTGCTGTAATAGATTCGTAGATATCGAGAACCGAATAAATATTGCGGATGGGCGCCATGTTGGATTTTTATATATGTAGGTCTTAGAGTTATGTATTTTTACATGAAGATTATTGCGTACGTGTAGTATTCAAACTTCAATCGTATGGTTAGGACACAAGAAGTAAAAACAAGAGTTTAAAATTTCGCACAGCTGCCATCTTGTGGTTATGGAAACAATTGAAATAAATTAGATGCCAATGGATTAACATTTGTATAAGGATTTACTGTAACAAGTGTCACTGCACTCGGACGGTTAAATTGCGAGAAACGACCATGTGAATATTTATACTTTGCGTCGCCGCCATGTTGGATTTGTGATCACCAGGTTATTGAAAGTCCTATAGGCGAACTTATGTTCATAGCCCCTACGAACATACAAATATTCAATTTGATTGCTGTAATGGATTCGTAGATATTGTTATCCATCAACTGTTTCGGATGGTCGCCATGTTGGATTGTTATATGTATAGGCCATAGAGTCTTGTACCATTAAAGCAAAATTATTGCGGAGGTTCATTATTCAAACTTTCACTTCGATCGCATTATTACGACACAAGAAATAAAAACTTAATTTTAAAATTGGCACAGCCGCCATCTTGAGGTTATGTAAAAAATTGAACTAAATTAGATACCAGTGCATTACAATGTGTATTCTATCCGAATGGTCCTGATCTTTTTTCATGTATCTCCAACGGTTAGCGAGTAATACCTACATTTGTGACGTCACTACACCATTGGGTTTCAAAATTTCATAATTCCATTTCAAATAAAAAGAGAATGCTAAGAAATAGAAAACTTTGGATGGCACATGCGAGCTTGAAAATTTAATTTTCTTTCCGCAGGGTCCTTATCACTTTTCGTGTATCTCCAACGGTTAGCGAGTAAAATCTACATTTGTGACGTCACTACACCCTTTGGTTTAAAACTTTCATATTTCCATTTCCAATAAGAAGCGATCGCTAAGAAATAGCAAACTTTTGATGGCACATACGCGCTTAAAAATTTAATTTTCTGTCCGAAAGGTCCTTATCACTTTTCGTGTATCTCCAACGGTTAGCGAGTAGAACCTACATTTGTGACGTCACTACACCCTTTGGTTTCAAAATTTCATATTTCCATTTCAAAGAAAAAGACAACGCTAAGAATTAGCAAACTTTTGAAGGCATATACGAGTTTTAAAATTTAATTTTCTATCCGGAAGGTAAGCCTCCGTGGCTTAGGCGGCAGCACGCCGGCCTCTCACCGCTGGGTCCGTGGTTCAAATCCCGGTCACTCCATGTGAGATCTGTGCTGGACAAAACGGAGGCAGACGGGTTTTTCTCCGGGTACTCCGGTTTTCCCTGTCAAAATTTCATTCCAGCAACACTCTCCACTATCATTTCATTTCATCTGTCATTCATTTAATCATTGCCCCAGAGGAGTGCGTCAGGCCTCGGCAGCCGGCACAGTCCATATCCTCGCCGCTAGATGGGGGCTTCATTCATTCCATTCCTGACCCGGTCGGAGACTGGAAGCAGGCTGTGGATTTTCATTTTCATCCGGAAGGTGCTTACCACATTTCGTCCGTCTCCAACGGTTAGCGAGTAAAACCTAAATATGTGCTATAAAACACGGTCAACGCCGAGCTATGTGTCTATGTTAGTCTCTACATGAACTGTTTTATTTATAGAGGTAGTTTGTGGGGTCCGAAACGAGAAGTGATTTTGAGTCTAATTATATACTCTTTGTTCCGGTTATTGTATGTGAGTATTTGGATTTTTACGCTGTTTCACAATGTTATAGTGCTTTCTACTTTGCACGGTATGCTTTCGTCCTTTTTATCGATTTGTTTTTTGTTAACTGAATATTTCTGTTGGCCAATATTTATCTGCTTTTTGTCGTTTTTTGCCATGATCAGAAACTCAAATTCACAGACGAATGTGTCGAAGACTACCGACTGCCACATTAGTTTATTTAGTGTTCATATTAATCTTACTGCAGAACTGGGCAAATTTATTTCAATAAAGTTGGTATTTTGCCTTTCACGGCCAATAAAAAACGCACAAAACACGGCGTAAACCTAGAAAAGTTGCTGAGTTTTAATTGCTTGGCCCTGAAATTCAATATACAATCATTTTGGAAGCCTTTATAGGGAGGTGAAAGACTGTTTTAGCGTTTAGCTCTCGCAGTAAAGTAGCGGAGGTGTTCTAAATAAGAATTGAGGTATCGCGCAGTTCGCTACTCCTATGGTCGTCCGCAAATAGACCACAAGAGCCCGCTGATGAACCATCTTGGAGTTACTAGGCGTAATCTCGCACAAGACACGGCATAAACTTGGAAAAATTTTCTGTGATTAATTTGTTTTTGTTATTATTACTTGGGATGATTGAAGTTTGTTCCGTTACTGTTACTCTTTATCATGACATGGTACGTAGTTTCCGCAACATTACTTATTGCGGATATGATAATTGCTATTAAGTTTGATGTTTATATGTTTAAATATAGTATGAAGACGTTAAACGATAGGTGTTCAATATTTAAGACAGTATAGAAGCTGATATATATTTCCAATATATAAACGCACTTTCTCACCTACATAGCAGAGGCAGACATGCTTTTATCCGGGTACTCCGCTTTTCCCTTTCACAATTTCATTCCAGCAACAATCTCCACTATCATTTCATTTCATTATTCATTCATTTAATCAGTGCCCCAGGGGAGTGCGACAGGCTTTGGCAGCCGGCACAGTCCATATCCTCGCTGCTAGATAGGTGTTTCATTCATTCCATTCCCTGACCTGGTCGGTCGACTGAAAGCAGGCTGAGGATTTTCACTTTTATACCTCTGATGAATAATTAGGTGAGTGAAAATGCATGCAGTCTACACATGTAGTTGGTAACATGGAAATAACGTAACTACATTACGAATGTGTGATTATATATATTAATGATTTAGGCCAGCAAGTACTAAAGGCCGTTCGAAGAACGGATAATTCAGCTAGTCCTAAATATGGCTAAATGAGTGTCCTTTGGATGTTGTTGTTTGAGTCTTCAGTCTTTTCACTGATTTGATCCTTTGGATATATATGGCCATAATGTAATTCATTTCGTCCGTCAGTAAATTTTTTCCTGTAGTGAGCAACAGTTGGCAAAACTCTATTGCTGTCTACAACAGTTGACACGTTTAAATACTGCTTATTAAGCTCATCAGCACTCATTCATGGGTTATTGCGTTTGTGCCTGGATTTTTCAACACCTATACTTCTTACAGCTCTCCACAAAGCCGAAGAGTTTTTAGCTGAATTAATTAGCGATAAGTGTATCGTATGATTGCATTACGGATAACTTGCTGGTTTCTGTTGCGTAAGCTTTTGTATTCTACAATGCCCTCGGGTTTCTGTGTCTGTTGCACTGGCTCTATTTCGAGATTTTATTAGCTCTTGTGTACACTCCTGCGAAGGTTTCTGACTAAGTAAATCCAGTTTACAATAGATTGCACACGAGTAGATTCAACAAATGATTGAAAGGGCGCGTTTCGGTTCAACAAAGGTCCGTGTGGCGCACGGATAGATTCAACAAATGATTGACGGCGCGCGATTTGTTTCAACAAAATCCCGTATGCGTTCATATACCTTTCATCCGATTACGATGAGACTTCTGTGAGTTCTTGTGTACTCTCCTGCAAAGGTTTCTGACTTAGTAAATCCATATTACAATAATTGGTAATGCACGAGTAGATTTAACAAATGATTTACGGCGCGAATCGTGTTCATATACCATTCATCTGATTGCGATGGAACTTTGGTGAGTTATTGTGTGCACTCCTGCGAATGTTTCTCACTTAGGAATTCTATTTTGCAACAGTTAGCACACAAGCAGTTTCAAGAAATGAGAGACGGCACGCGAATTGTTTCAACAAATTCCCGTATGCTTTCATGTACCATTCATCCGATTGCAATGAAACTATGATGAGTTGTTGTGTACATTCCTGCAAAAGTTTCTGACTTAATAAATCCATATAACAATCGGTAGCGCACCTGTGGAATCAACAAATATGTGTCAGCGCGCGATTTTTTTTCAACAAATTCCCGTATGCGTTCATGAATCATTCATACGATTGCGATTAAATTTTAGTGAGTTGTTGTTTACACTCCTGCAAAGATTTCTGACTTAGTAAATTCATGTTACAATTGGTAACGCATGAGTAGATTCAACAAATGGGTGACGGCGCGTGAATCGTTTCAAAAGAGTCCCGTATGCGTTCTTATACCATTCATCCGATTACGATGAAACTTTGGTGAGTTGTTGAGCACGCTCCCACGAATGTTTCTGGGATAGTAAATCCATTTTACAATAGTTTAGAGGCAGTTAATGGAAAAATAAAAAAAATGTGTATCCAAAAGCACTTCAACGAACAATGTTACAAGGCCAACACTTACTTTGATAGGCATTGCAACGCGAACCGGGTACAGCCAGTATTACATATTTATAACTAAAAATGTGTGTAAGCATGTCATTATTAATAGCAGTTCCGAGAATCTGACTCTGGGTGCTCTATAAACACAAATGAATAGTTCCGTAGTGTCTTCAAAGCAGATCTCTACGAATAGGTACTCAAGTCTGAAATTCTCATTATTTGGGGATTTGCAGATAACCCGGCTATTGAACATACAGTACTACTCCATCCCTTCTCTACATTGTCTGTCATAGTGGTAGATATTATATCCTTGCATGGTTACAGATGAATCTGTAATGGACTTATTGAACCTTGTTTCATTAACAGCGATTACATCAATACTGGAGTTAACAACTGTGTATTCAAATTCTGCGCAATGTCCTAGCATTATAAGTGACTGTGAGTACAGGTGAGTTACTTAAAAATCATTGGGTAATCTATCAGCTATATCACAAAGATACTCATTGGTACTACTACTATCCATGCAAAAGTTAATTGAAAGTTATTGTAGAATTGTTACGCAAGATATATAAAAAATTACAAAATCTAAAACTATTTTCTAAATCAGCTTGTATTTTGACTCGACACTGTAGTTAAAATGAGCCGGCCCCGTGGTGTTGGGGTAGCGCACCTGTCTCTCACCCGGAGGCCTCGGGTTCGATTCCCAGCTCCGTCAGGGATTTTGGAAACTGACCTGAGGGCTGGAACGGGGTGCACTCAGCCTCGTGAGGACAATTGAGTAGCTGTATGACAGTGAGGCAGCGCCCCGGCCACGAAAACTAAGATTAACGGCCGAGGGGACCCGACGTGCTGACCACGCGTCATTCCAATATCTGCAGGCCAAATGGCTGAGCAGTGTGCGCTTGGTAGGCCTAGGCCCTCATGAGCTGTAGTGCCAGGGGTTGTTAGTATTACTGTAGTTAAAGTTCCACCAGTAACCATATGACATGTTTGATCTTGTGCTTGTAACTTTGATCAGTTGAGTACCCTCTCACTGGCATGTATGAGGGTCCTTTACGTACGAGGAGCGAGAAACCGTTTTTCTTTTAATGTCCAATTCTCTGGGTGATTTCACACGATGCCTGGGGTCACCAATGTGGATCAGAAACGCCATCTGCAGTCCAAAGTGGCTTACTGCTTGTTTAACAATATCTGTCCGGGTTCTCGTCAGATCTTCCCTAACAGTTATGCCGGTATTCCTTAAGAGTTTCTTCGACCTGAAGAGTGCTGCTCTATCTGGATAGGACACGAACTGCGCTATTATTGGCCGCTTCTTTCCAGCATCCCGTGATCCTACACGATTAGATCGGTCTATTTTTTGGGGATCGATTGTCACACTCAACTTGGCAGCAACGTCCATTACACACCTGTTGGTGTCCTCACCTGGAGATTCTGGAAATTTATTTCGACGCTGGTACTGCTCATGATCATCAGTGCGGTCGTTCATTTGCTGCTTAAGTTGATTTATAGTGTCGTCTCGTCTGGCAAGTTCTTGTCTGAGTTCGTTGATGACCTGAGTGTTAATACCTATGGTTTCTTTTAGTTTATCAATCACCCTATTAGCAACTCGATCCACGAGCTTCTCGATCAGGTTCGTATTACTCAGCAGGCTTAAAATGTCATCTGATTCTCGGCGCACATCCTGCGTAGTTGGGCTGTGGTCCCCTGAAGGAAAAGAAGTGCCACTGTCCTTCAAGTCTCTTTTTGTGTCGTAAGCTTCGCTGGCATTGCGACAAACACCACCCTGCGATCCACGGTCTTCTATTGTTCTCCTGAGCAGCTACCTGCTCCGTTCCTCTCTAGGGCACCAGGGTCGTCTGCTTTTACTTGCTTGCGTTGTCCACCCTTCGTTTGTTCACGAACTCCGCACTCCCCACTGCGGTCAGCTGCCTTCTTTTGTTTGTCTTTGCTCGTCAGTTTATAGTTTTCAACTCTATCCTCTCACACACTTTAATACCTGTTTATCAAAATAACAGCAATATTTTCAACTTACTGCGTTTATCACCGATCGTTCTGCTGTCGATTTACTTCTCAATGATCACTCTTGCAATGCACTGCTTCTGCTCTTAACTTCAAATAGCAATTCTGGCTAGGAACTTTCACTCACGTTTAAAGCGCCATTAACCCAGTACTAGCAGAGATGGTGTGCGCGTCAGACAAATGAACAATTATGTTTCGCGGCAGATGACCTTGCTCTTCCGCATTAAAAACAATCAATCAATAATGTAGAAAACTATCGCGTAATCTTTTTTTATATAAATATAGATGATTTTTATGACATTTCCTATTTTCCTAACTAAAAGCATATATCATTATGTAGCTGGTATTTCTAATCTTATAATAGTACATTATGCAACGAGCCTATAATGGCAATACTTAAGGCACGAGTATGTTTATAAAACGAGCGAAGCTTATGAGATCACCTTTTGTCCGTGTGTGTATGTGAGGTGTGTGTGTTTGTGTCACCCCCCCCCCCCTAATAAAATCTACACGGCTGGAGCGATTTCAATGAAACTCGGTAAGTTCATACCACTATTCCGGACGACCCCGGCCGTGCCCTTCAAACTTTGTTACGTCTCACCAATCCAACATGTCGACTGTGTGAAATATTTCACCAGCATTCAATATCTCCGAAACTATAACCGATATCGCCCTGAAATTTTTTACGGTGATAAAGGGAACTACTAGAAATTCACCTATGCGACTTTTGAAAAACTGGTAACTACAAAACCAACATGGCGGCCACGCGAATTTGCGACTTTTAAATAGACGTTTCTCGCGTTTTAACCTACCAAACGCAATAAAACTTGGTACAGTATATGTTTATACACATTGTAATGCACCGACATCTAACTTGGTTCAATTGTTTACATAAGCACAAGATGGCGGATGTGCGAAATAATTCACCGGCATTCTATATCTCTGAAACTATCACCCTGAAATTTTGTACGGAGATAAAAGGCACCACTGGAAGTTCATCTATAAGATTTGCAAAAATCGTTTAACTACAAAACGAAATTGGCGGCCATGCGAATTTGAATTTTTTTAAATAGACCATTCTCGTGATTTAATGTTCCAAACGCAATGAAATCTGGCACAAGAAATGTTTGTACACATTGTAAAGCACTGGTATCTAATTTAGTTCAATTGTTTGCATAACCTCAAGATGGCGGCTTTGAGAATTTTAAAATTAAGTTTTTATTTCTTGTGTCGTAATCATACGATCGAAGTGAAAGTTTGAATAATGAACCTACGCAATAATTTTCCTTTAATGGTACATGACTCTATGGCCTTTACATTTAACAATCAAACATATTGACCATCCGAAATATTTAGACGGCTCTGAATATCTACGAATCTATTATAGCAATCAAACTGAATTTTTTAATGTTTATAGGGGCTAAGAACTTAAGTTCACCTATAGGACTTTAAATAACCTGGTGATCACAAATCCAACATGGCGGCGACGCGAAGTATAAATATTCACATGGACATTTCTCGCAATTTAACCATCCGAGTGCAGTGAAACTTGGTACAGTAAATTCTTATACCAATGTTAATCCACTGGCATCTAATTTATTTCAATTGTTTCCATAACCACAAGATGGCAACTGTGCGAAATTTTAAAATCTCCATGTTACTTCTTGTGTCTTAATCATGCGATTGAAGTTTGAATGCTACACGTACACAATAATCTTCATGTAATAGTACATAACTCTATGACCTACATATATAAAATCCAACATGGCGACCATCCGAAATATTTAGTCGGTTCTCAATATCCACGAATCTATTACAGCAATCAAACTGAAATTTTGTATGTAGATAGAGGCAATTAACATAAGTAGGATATATGGAAAGCCGGCCCCGTGGTGTTGGGATAACGTGCCTGCCTCTCACCCGGAGGCGCCGGGTTCGATCCCCGGCTCCGTCAGGGATTTTAAAGCTGACATGAGTGTTGGAACGGGGTGCACTCAGCCTTGTGAGGACAATTGAGTAGCTGTCTGACAGTGAGACAGCGCCCCGATCACGAATACCAAGATTAACGGCCGAGGGGACCTGCCGCGCTGATCACGCTTCACCCCAATATCTGCAGGCCAAATGGCTGGGCAGCGGTCGCTTGGTCGGCCTTAGCCCGTCATGGGCTGTATAGTGCCAGGGGTTGGGTTGAGGATATATGAAAATAGGCTGTATAGTTCTTCACGGAACTACTTGTTGTATATATAGAGATATAGCCTACCGCACCGCTCGGTTTTGACCGTGTTTTATTGCACAAATTTAGGTTTTACTCGCTAACCGTAGGAGATTCATGAAATGTGATATGGATCTTTCGGATAGAAAATGAAATGTTAAAGCTTGTGTATGCCATAAAAAGTTTGCTATTTCTTAGCGTTCTCGTTTTATTTGAATTGGAAATATGAAATTTTGAAACCAAGGGGTGTAGTGAAGCCACAAATGTGGGTTTTACTCGCTAACCGTTGGAGATACACGAAAAGTGATAAGGTCCTCTCGGATAGGAAATTAAAATTTAAAGCTCGCGTGTTCCATCAAAAGTTTGCTATTTCTTAGTGTTCTCTTTATATTTGATATGGCAATATGAAATTTTGAAACCAATGGGTGTAGTGACGTCACTAAAATGGTCGCCATTTTTAATAGTGCAAAATATCGAAATCAAAAGTATCCTATATGTAAACCTGGTAAATCAGCTACATCCATGCAAAATTTCATTTAAATCGGACCAGTGGTTCTTGCGTTATTGAGTAACACACAGTCAGACAGACACACACCATCTCATTTTTATATATTAATATGATATGTATCGTATTATCAACATGTTATTCTTCAAATTCGATGCGTATAGAATGTCAACGGAATGCAATGAATGGAGTTCCACACAGAACAGTCATGACATCTGGCGGAAAAGATACGCTTAAGAAATCCTTTTAACGAGAAGAGAGCTGTATTATAATTTCCGTGGAACGAATGTCATATGCACGCTTCCTCCTTGACGTTCTGATATGTTTATGTCAACAGCAGCACTCACTAAAATTGTTGGCGGAATCTTACGAATGTGTAGAAATTGAAGTTGCGGATATTTATTTTGCAATTAGCCCAGTTTGTTTATGCATTGTAAGTACAATGGTTGATATATAGGCTACATTGTCAACTTTAAAATCATGTAATTCTTGTCCGACATGTTGGATTTTGAGTACATGTGAGAGCTATCCTTACCTAATTGGTCAGTGACTGAAAATATTGATCTCTGATTGGTTGGAAAAACTGTGTTGTAATGAAAATTAGTACTTTAATGACTCCCATTATGAAACAGTTTTCTGACATATAATATTTACATATCGACATCGTCGAACATCAATAAAAAATCGCACTACTCTATCGGCGACGTAGCGTACTCTACTCTATATTTTCTTAAATATCGTTGCAAACTTTTATGGTGTCATACCTATCCGCGACGTCTTGTATTGTTTGTTTACTGCAGATACCTCGTTCGTAATTTCTTCTCCGTTGTATTGTCGAGTAGCCTAATCGGAAACTTTTCTATTTTTGAATGTATTGAATTTAGGATCAACTGTAGTCACAGTCCACGCGTACTTTGGCTTACAGCGTACTACTCGGTTCTTTTGTTTTGCAACAATCGAATGGTCTAAGTGATAGGAGACTCGCACATAATATTTAATGTATGTCTAATGATCTACTTATTCATAGCTAAAATTATTTGCTAATTATGCGCATAATTCTTAATCGTTTTTTTCAAATATTTGTAGACTATTTCCATTTATGAAAAAAAATAGGCTTATGAGATCACCTTTTGTCCGTGTGCATGTGTGTGCGTGTGCGCGCGTATGTGCCTGTGGGTCCCACCTCTAATAACTTCAAAACGGCTCGAGCGATTTTAATGAAACTCGGTAAGTTCATAGTGCTATTTTGGCTCATCCTGACCGTGCATTCAAATGTTATTACATCTCACCATTCCAACATGGCGCCTGTGCGAAATATTTCACTGGCATTTCACAATGCATACGATGATTAAAATAGGCACCTCACATAATCAGTTACATGAACGAAATTTCCGAATTGAAATAACATATGCAACAAGCTCTCGTACGCAGCTACTTCACACCTTCAACACAATTTCTGATCAGAAAAATAGCATCATCAAGTACCTATAGTACAATAATCTTGCTCATTATGACAACGACCTACCTCGTGCTTGCACACAATACGGCACAGCGAGCAAATCTACGATCTCTTTATTTCCGATTGTGATACCTAGCAACGCCAGGTACAACAGCTAATACCGGTACTAATACATAAAATGTAGTGGTAACTGTTTGTTACTCATTAAAAATAAAAATAGAAAATAAAATACTACTCAACCGATTTTGTGATTTTTGATACCCGGATCTAACACAGGCCCGTTGCCGTTTCAAAATATGGAGTTTATTCTTTGGATTTTGTTCATTGATGGCACGCACGTGGGCTAAAATTGACTAAATATCGAGGTTGCCTAACAAAGACCAGATACGTCTCATTTTAGATTCTTCACTATGAGATACAACTTTACTATTTGAGCTCATGGAGTTTTGTGGTTTGTGCTTTTATGCCTCTTTTTGGAAGCCCGCATATGGAGGTTATGGCTGCTTGAGCTCTTAGTTCTCGCAGTGATGAGGCGCAGGTACGCTTCATAAAAAGGGAGGTGGCGCGCATTTCGCTATTCCTGTGGGGGTATGGGCGGAAACACCAAGAGCCCGCTGATGAGCCAGCTTGGTGTCCTAGGTGAAATCCCACCCATTACACGGCTCAAACCTAGAAAAATTGCTGAGTTTTAAATCACTGGCCGTGAAAGTCAATATACCATTTGTTTGGAAGCCTTCATAGGGAGGTTATGGCTGCTTGAGCTTTTAGTTCTCACAGTGAAGAGTCGCAGAAGTGATTCATAAAATGGGAGGTAGCGCGAAGTTCGCTACTCATGTGGGCACAATTCATATCCTCGCCGCTAGTTCGGGCTTCATTCATTCCATTCCTGACCCTTTTTCTGTGTGTAGATAAACTCATTATTATCTATTGATTATCATGACTTTTCTTTTAATCACATAACTAGTGTGCGTAAATTATTATCTAATGCTGGCCTGACCTGTAGCAATGTCAAATGGATAAGTGTCTAAGCATAATGACGAGCATGCTTTTAATAATCAAAGTCTCAAAATCAATGAATGTGGAAGAAGTAAAAATGGGAATATTTAAAGTTATAATCTTTTGGAGTTCACATAATTAGATTCACCAACACTGAAGTCAAAATCGAGGAAAACATGAATTCCACCCAATCTCTCGACATAAATTCAGTTGAGTTTCCTCATTGTATTTCCAATCTTATAATCGTAGGGGGAAAAAATCTTATCATTCGAAGTAGTGGAAGCAGGCTGTGGATTTTCATCATGTTCACTCAGGTTAGAATACCTCTCGCTGCGGGTTGAGCTGAATACAAAAATGGGAGAATTGAATGGAATGTAATAAAATAAATTTAGGATGATAGTTGACTTATTCTGGGAAGATCTTTTGGCAATATTCGGAGAATTAATCATGATGTTTAAAAAAAGTGATAATGAAACCCTTTGTGAATATATTAATATAAAAACTTGTAATAATAATTCGTGGTGTAATATCATTCTAAACTAGGGCGCCCGTGCTGCTCTGAAGCATTATCTTTCAGCATGGGAATTTAAAAATTACAACATTATGTAATAGTTTATAACCTTTATTTCACAATACTTCCTTCCCGACAATGTTCGCTGTGCGTCGACCCTGAGGTTTAATTTCTACTTTTACATCTTTAAATTATTTTCCTCCGGATAAGGAAACATACAACATTCCATGGCCTAAAACAGGATGAGCCAAGTAGATTCCAACTCGATAAAGTGTTTGACCCTGCGCTTTGTTGATTGTAATACAAAACGCTAGTGTAATAGGAAATAACCGTCATTCTAATGTCAGATGGTGACAATCTACGCGAGGTAGCAGTATTCGCTCCCCACTATTCAAAACAGTTAGAACTTAGAAATCTATTATATTGTCGTACATTTTTCAAACTATTGACCTAGTCCCTTAGTTGCATTGAAACTCCTAAGGAACATTGCAATAGCACCTTCTTTCAAAGTCAGCACATGGGGAGATAGACCACTCATCTCAAGCCTGTTCAAAAATTCAGTGGGAAAATGCAAAACTTCAATTTTCTTCTTCAGTTACTAATGTATTCTCACTTGTGTAAAATCTATAAGTTCCTGGAAGTAGGTCTGAAACTAACCTATTAATTTCATCGCAATGTTCATTTTTCGGTGAAAGAAAATTAAAAATTAGAAGTAATATTAAATGTCCATTCATAACTTTCCTCAGAATCAGCCGATTTGAATAGTTAAGAGTTCGAATGAAAGAGCGTAATCCACCGAGGTTTCTTAGATTAAAACGACCCGTGTACCTTAATTAGAACCAAAGATATGATTGCTTCAATGAGAGAAAAGAGTTGGAAAAAGTTCAAGAAATCAAATAATTTGAGGAAGGCGGAAGTAATACTTGATAACAAATCTGTGCATGAATACCATTCATTGAAAAAAGAATGAAGGAAATCGACCGGATAGAAGAGCTTAATATTTCATAAATATTTTTAATATATAAGACTAGGGTGCCCGTGCTGCTCTGCAGCATTATCTTTCAGCATGGGAATTTAAAAATTACAACATTATGTAATAGTTTATAACCTTTATTTCACAATACTTCCTTCCAGACAATGTTCGCTGTGCGTCGACCCTGAGGTTTAATTTCTACTTTTACATCTTTAAATTATTTTCCTCCGGATAAGGAAAAATACAACATTCCATGGCCTAAAACAGGATCAGCCAAGTAGATTCCAACTCGATAAAGTGTTTGACCCTGCGCTTTGTTGATTGTAATACAAAACGCTAGTGTAATAGGAAATTGCCGTCATTCTAGTGTCAGATGGTGACATTCTACGCGCGGTAGCAGTATTCGCTCCCCACTATTCAAACCAGTTAGAACTTAGAAATCTATGATATTGTCGTACATTTTTCTAACTATTGGCCTCGTCCCGTTCAGTAATATCTTAGTTGCATTGAAACTCCTAAGGAACATTGCAATAGCACAGCAACTCTTCTAGGTTTGTGCCCTGTCGTGTGTGGGGGTTCGCCTAGGACACCAAGCTGGCTCATCGGCCCGCCAGCTTGGTGTCCTAGGCGAAACCCCACACAAGACTCGGCACAAACCAAGAAGAATTGCTGAGTTTTAATTCACTGGCCGTGAAAGCCAATACACCATCTTCTTGGAAGCCTTCAAAGGGAGGTTGAGGCTGCTTGAACTTTTAGTTCTCGCAGTCAAGAGGTGCAGTTGCACCTTATATAAACGGAGGTGGCGCGCAGTTCGCTACTCCAGTGGGGGTACGGGCGGGGACACCAAGAGGCCGCCGATGAGCCAGCTTGGTGTCCTAGGGGAAACCCCACACAAGACACAGCACAAACCTAGAAGAATTACTGAGTTTTAATTCACTGGCCGTGAAAGCCAATATACCATCTTATTGCAATAGCACCTTCTTTCAAAGTCAGCACATGGGGAGGTAGACCACTCATCTCAAAAATTCAGTGTGAAAATGCAAAACGTCAATTTTCTTCTTCAGTTACTAATTTATTCTCACTTGTGTAAAATCTATAAGTTCCTGGAAGTAGATCTGAAACTACCCTATTAATTTCATGGCAATATGCATTTTTCGGTGCAAGAAAATGAAAAATTAGAAGTAATATTAAATGTCCATTCATTACTTTCCTCAGAATCAGCCGATTTGAATAGTTAAGATTTCGAATGAAAGAGCGTGATCCACCGAGTGTTCTTAGACAAAAAACGACCCGCGTACCTTAATTAGAACCAACGATATGATTGCTTCAATGAGAGAAAAGAGTTGGAATAAGTTCAAGAAATCAAATAATTTGAGGAAGCCGGAAGTTAAGTGATGTGTAATACTCGATAACAAATCCGTGCATGAATACCTTTCAATTAAAAAAGGAATGAAGGATATCGACCGCATAGAATGGCCGGACTGACTCGGTTAAGTTTTCATAATTATTTCTAATATTCGCTTCGACACTCATAACATTGCTCAGAATCAACCAATTTAAATATTTAATACCTCAAAAGATAGAACATGATCCACTGCGTGCTCTTAGACCAAAACGAACTGTGTAACTCAATTAGAATCGAATATATGATTGCTACAATGAGAAAAAATGTAAAAAAGATTAGATGTAATGTCGAATGTTCACTCCCAACATTCCTCAGAATCATCTGATTCTGAGTACCCACAAGAATAACAAAATCTAGTGCAACCACACTTGACCAGATAATAATTAATGACAATGTGAACTGCAACTCTCTCGAAGTAATCAACACAGGTTTCAGTGACCACCGAGCTCAAATAATAACTCTAAATATTTCAAACCCAGTTTACAATGCTCAGTTTGATAAATGTCGAAGCTTTAGTCAGCACAATATAAACTATTTCAACAACTTGTTAAAAGGAGAAACTTGGGAAGGTGTGTACAAGTCAATAGATACAAACAAAAAATTCCAGGAATTCATTAATATTTTCCTGTATTATTTTGATATTGCATTTCCTTTGAAGAGTATCAGACTGAAAGTTTCTTCTCCATCAAAACAATGGCTTACTCTTGGAATAATTACTTCATGCAAAAGAAAGCGTTTCCTCCACGATTTTCAAAGTACGCACGAAACCTCCAATGAATTTAACATGTATTTCAAGACCTATAAGACCATACTTAACAAAGTTATACAATTAGCAAAGAGAATGTCAAATGATAATTATATCCTGGAATCTAAAAATAAAACTAAGGCTATGTGGAATATCATAAAAAATGAAACCAGGCAAACAAAACCGGCAGTAAATAACATAACGTTATCAGAAGACTCCAAGAAGATCAATGACCCACAAAATGTCTCAAGAATTTTTAATGAGCATTTTGCTACCATAGCTGAAAAACTACTAAATGTAAACAATATACAAGCAATAAAATCAACACTCGCGAATATAACATTTAATGGAAAATCAATGTTTGTTGAAAATGTTACAGAAGCAGAAATCCTCAATATTGTAAAGAACCTACAGAATAAACATTGCTCAGGAGTTGATAACATTCCTGATATACTAATTAAAAAATGTATCCAAAATATAATTACCCCCTTAACACACCTCTGTAACCAATCTCTCATGTCAGGAATATTTCCAGATATCTTTAAAATTGCAAAAGTAATTCCATTATTTAAAGGGGGAGATAGAGAAAACGTAACCAATTATAGACCTATTTCTTTATTGTCGATATTTTCAAAACTTTTAGAGAAGATAATGTACAACCGTCTAATTAGCTTCATAAACAAATATAAATTGTTAACTGACTCTCAACATGGCTTTAGAGAAGGAAAATCAACAATGTCTGCAATTTATGAATTTTTAAATCCTGCTTTTGAGTCACTTGATGAAAGGAAGAGAGTATGTGGCCTGTTTTTGGACCTGTCTAAAGCTTTTGATGTGATAAATCATCAGATACTAATTGATAAACTCCATCAATATGGTATCAGGGGTATCGCTAGTAAGTGGTTTCAGTCATATTTAAATAATCGCCAACAGATCGTCGAACAAAAAAGTTTAGAAAATACCACAAACATATTTAAATATTACCACTCAGATCCTATGTTTTTGAAGTATGGCATTCCGCAGGGGTCCGTTCTAGGGCCACTACTTTTTCTCCTTTACGTAAATGACTTGCCATCTCAGATACCTGCATTTAAAACTGTACTATTCGCAGATGATACAAGTGTTTTGATGAGGGGTGAAAATGACACTGAACTTCAAAAATCAGTAGAGGAAGTAACAGGTCAGCTGTCCTTATGGTTCAACAATAATGGATTCCTTATCAACACTAGTAAAACAGTGGTTCTTAACTTTCACACAGCTCAGAATAAAAGTATTAATTCTCCCTCCATAATCTTAAATGACCTTAAAATTGGTAACGCCTCTTCTACTAAATTCTTAGGCCTTTGGTTGCAGGATGACCTAAAATGGAACTCCCATACCACTAAACTTGCCAAGAAACTAAGCTCAAGCTGTTATGCATTAAGAGTATTAAGACAATCGACTAGCTGGAGAACTGTTCTTAGTACTTATTTTGCTTATTGCTATTCACTTATGAAATATGGAATCATATTTTGGGGAAATTCACCTGCTGCTCACCAAATCTTTATTATCCAGAAAAGAATAATTAGAACAATGAAAGGAACTACTAGATTGCATACATGTAAGCCTCTGTTTAAACAACTGAAAATTTTACCTTTGCCATGTATTTACATCTTTGAACTTCTATTATTTGTCAAACAAAGCTTAGGAAACGAGGATATCTTTGAGATGAATTCAAATATACATAACTACCAGACCAGACAAAAGAACAATCTTCATGTACATGCTGCAAATACAACACTATGTAAAAACGGTGTATTCCATGCAGCTATAACGCTGTATAATCATTTGCCAAATAATATTAAAAGTACAGCAAATTACATAAAGTTCAAAATAAAAACTAAAGAGTTCTTGCTGGAGCACTGCTTCTACTCAGTTAAAGAGTTTTTAGAATATCAATAGTTATGTTTATGTATTCATAGGACTAAATGATGTAAGGTTATCCTTGTGTAGGCCTATATTATTATTGTGATTGTAAATTAGTATTAGTATAATTTGTGAATTGACGTGTCCTATATCATTGTACAATGTACATTATATGATTGAATGGATGAATAAAAAATACAAATACAAATACAAATAGTTAACAGCTCCAATGAAAGCGATTGAAGCACTGAGAGTTCTTAGACCAGAACGACCTGCGTACCTCAATTAGAACCAAAGATATGATTGCTTCAAAGAGATATAAAGTTGGAAAAAGTTGAATAAATCAAATAATATGAGAAAGGCGGAACGTAAGTGATTTGTAATACTTGATAACAAATCTGTGCATGAATACCTTTCGTTTAAATAAGAATGAAGAAAATCGACCGGATAGAATGGCCGGACGGACTCGGTTAAATTTTCATAATTATTTCTAATATTCGCTTCGGCACTCATAACATTTCTCAGAATTAACCAATTTAAATATTTAATAACTCAAAATATACAACATGATCCACTGAGTACTCTTGGACCGAAACGAACTTTGTAATTCAATTAGAACCAAAGATATGATTGCTACAATGAGAAACAATGTTGAAAACATTAGATGTAATGTCGAATGTTCACTCCCAACGTTCCTCAGAATCATCCGATTTGAATAGTTAACTGATCCAATGAAAGCGATTGGGTCACTGAGTGTTCTTAGACCATAACAACCTGCTTACCTCAATTAGAACCAAAGATATGATTGTTTCAAAGACATAAAAAGTTGGAAAAGGTTGAAAAAATCAAATAATATGAGAAAGGCGGAACGTAAGTGATTTGCAATACTTGATAACAAATCTGTGCATGAATACCATTCATTGAAAAAATGTATGAAGGAAATCGACCGGATAGATTGGCCGGACGGACTGGCTTAAGATTTCATAAATATTTTTAGCCTATTTTCAATTTAAAAAAAAGCGTATGAGATCACCTTTTGTCTATGTGTGTGTGTCTGTGTGTGTGTGTGTGAGGTGTGTCCCCCCGGTAATAAAATCTAAACGGCTGGAGCGATTTCAATGAAACTCGGTAAGTTCATAGCACTATTTTGGACGACCCCCACCGTGCCATTCGAATTTTGCTATGTCTCACCAATCCATCATGGCGGCTGTGCGAAATATTTCACCAGCATTCAATATCTCCGAAACTATTCCCGAAATCACCCTGCAATTTTTTACGGTGATAAAGGGAACTACTAGAAGTTCACCTATGCGACTTTTGAAAACCTGGTAACTACAGAACCAAATTGGCAGCCACGCGAAGTTGCGACTTTTAAATAGACGTTTCTCGCGATTTAACCTACCAAACGCAATAAAACTTGGTACAGTATATGTTTATGCACATTGTAATGCACCGACATCCAACTTCGTTCAATTGTTTACATAACCACAATATGGTGGATGTGCGAAATATTTCACTGGCATTCTATATCTCTGAAACCATTAGCGGTATCACCCTGAAATTTTGTACGGAGATAAAAGGCACTACTGGAAATTCATCTATAAGACTTTCAAAAACCGGTTAACTACAAAACGAATATGGCGGCCAAGCGAATTTGAAAATTTTAAATAGACATTTCTCGCGATTTAATGTTCCATACGCAATGAAATCTGGTACAGGAAATATTTATACACGTTGCAATGCACTGGTATCTAATTTAATTCAATTGTTTACATAACCTCAAGATGGCGGCTGTGGGAATTTTAAAATTATGTTTTTATTTCCTGTGTCGTAGTCATGCGATCGAAGTGAAAGTTTGATTATGAACCTACGCGATAATATTCCTTTAATGGTACATGACTCTTTGGCCTATACATTTAACCATCCAATATGGCAACCATCCGAAATATTTAGTCGGCTCTGAATATCTGCGAATCTATTATAGCAATCAAACTGAATGTTTTTATGTTCATAGGGGCTATGAACTTAAGTTCACCTATAAGACTTTTAATAACAAATCCAACATGGCGATGAGTATAAATATTCATACCGTCGTTTCTCGCAATTTAACCATCTGAGTGCAGTGAAACTTGTTACAGTAAATCCTCATACGAATGTTAATCAACTGGCATCTAATTTATTTCAATTCTTTCCATAACCACAAGATGGCAGCTGAGCGAAAATTTAAAATCTCATTGTTACTTCTTATGTCCTAATCATGCGAATGAAATTTGAATGCTACAATATACAATAACCTTCATGTAACAGTACATAACTCTAGGACCTACATATATAAAATCCAACATGGCGACCATCTGAAATATTTAATCGGTTCTCAATATCTACGAATCTATTACAGCAATCAAACTGAAATTTTGTATGTAGATAGGGGCAATTAACATAAGTAGGATATATGAAAATAGGCTGTGTAGTTTTTCATGGAACTACTTGTTAATATATAAGATAAGCATGACTATGCAAAGTGCAGTCAGATGATGGTGAATTAAGTATTCACAGAAGTAAGCAGGCGATAATCTAATCACTATGTAATTGATGGAGTGAAATACACAGCTAGCATACCATCGAATGGGGAAAGATGGGAACTCTTAGTTGTTATATAATGATCAACCATGATTTTTGACTTTTGAATAAGTGGAAGATAATGGCTGCACATTTGCTTGAAATATTTTGAGGTATGAGACTCTGAAATATCCTATAAAACAATTTTATAATTTTGATAACTGAGACATAGGCTCTGGATGAGTGATTGGTAGGTTAGAAAACATAGACATTCAAGTGATGGAAATTATGTTAGTTGCACGTTGTACGATAAATATAAATACTGACTTCAACATTAATCTAGTGGTCAAGTAGGACCTATATTGCTACAGCAATAATTGTAATTAATAATTGGTGGATAAAATATATTTGATCTATACTATTATTTTTAGGCAAGCTATTTATTCAACTTTTCTTTCATTATAAACTCAAGTGAGTGAATATATTACTGATCTAGGACACCGCCTGACGGACAGTTAGCGTGTTTAGTTGATTTTGATGGTCAAATGTGACTATCTGTTTCTATTTTATTTCATTTTCATCGAGTATCTTCTAATTTTATTTATATCAAAGGATAGGACCTAGGAGATTCGTTGAACCTTTAAAAGAATTTTCTTTTTTATTTGGACTCAAAATATTTTTCTTTTACATCGATCCACATCAAGCTTTCATTTAGTTCGAATCTCCGAGGCAAGATAGGCTTTTTTGGGATTTCTATTTTTATGTGTTGGTCGATGAGTTGGCCAATAAATGGATACCTATTTTATCTTATTAATTATGCTTATCTTCTGATTTCTGTTGTGCTATTGCTTTGATTTAGGTTTGGGAGTGGGTTGATGTAACCTGTTACACCTGTATCCTGTTAACCACCCATGAGACTACTTGAGTTCTCGTTTCCACCGGCATATTTCTTTTTGGTATTAAAACCCAGACATCAATCATCTGTGTTCTTTATCTGATATATGTGTTGTGTTATCGGCATGAATTGCGATGTTTTCGCCGGGTCATCCAATTCACTGCCGGTTAACGGGGACAATACCATGTATTTATATATGTCATTTTAATAAAATATGTTTTATTAAACGTCAAATTAAGGCAACACATTGGTTACAGATCTGTTTCTGACTATTTTTTTACAAAAAAAATGGTAGAAAACCCAAGAAAAATATTGTTAACAAAGCTTTGCTCTTAATTACGTTAGTGGCTGAATGCGTGGCTCAGCGGTATCGTTCTCGCTTGCTGCGCCCATGGTTGCAGCATCGATTGCTGGTGCAGCCAGTCGGCATTTGAGGGTGCGCAATTGCGAGGGAGCCGTGTCAAATCTACTGGCACCTTGAAGTTTCCTCTGGGGGAAAAATTCATGTGTCTCTAAAAGCCTCAGTTGCTAAATGGGACGTAAAACGAATAACATAATTATTTATAATTACAGCAGTTTCTTTTCTTTTAACATTGTCAGTAGAGAAGGGCAGAGTATTGCCGAAACTGGTACATTGCATTTTTTACATTAATTTACTTTTATTGACTAAGATGTAATACATTTATTTACTATCCATTGGTATTTCATTTAGATTATATCGCGTATACCTAAATCAGGAGCTTTGTTACGCATTATAATAACAAAGGGGCAGTTTTATGCTATACGTCTTAAGGCAACAAACATTTATGCTGAAACTCGTCAATTTTCAAACGAATCTTTCTTTTTTTATCACCGGTTAAGGTGGCGTAGTTGGTAGCATGCTGAGCTTCTATACCCAAGATCGCGGGTTCAAACTTGGCCGAAGCCGTCGGATTTTTAAAGAGCGTTAAAAATTCCTCAGTATGCCTTCCTTCGGAGGGGAACTAAAGCCGGCCGTCCCATGTCATAGATTTATGGCATGTTAAAGAACCTTCCACTAATTACACCTGGGTGAAGCTAAATTGTATAGGTTAAGAAAGTAAACAACGCTCTTAGGTTCCTACGTTCGTTGCCTAGAGCCGACTACGGTGGCGTCTAGTAGCTATGTTCTGAACTAGGCCTAGTAGTCGTTGACGGTGGCGCTTGGCGGCAAAAGTAGGAACTATTTGAAAAATTCAAAGTTGCAGTCCTTACTTGAATTAAAAAATAGATACACACACTAATACAGTCATCACAATTAACACCGGTTATCAGACAGATTCTACACACACCCAAAGTACACAGGGCTACATGACAGCGTTGTCGCAGCCCCTAAACCGAGGAACCAACCAACCAACCTTTCTTTTTATCCCGTGTGTATGATTTTCGTATGGTGTACTATCATACAACGCATTTAAAAGTTGCAGATTCGCTTATCTGTAACTGTTTGGATTAGTGCTTTCTGATACAAACCAAATATTCTGCTAGCTACTGTACCGGCAACTTGTGAAAGATTGACGCTTTTATTATTAACTTTAAGCTTCTAGTCGCATCTGTCCTATGAACAACACCGATTTACGTCGTCACCAGAAGGAAGCCTGTTTGACGAAATAACGTTATCTGCACCAAACATAGCGCAATCATACAGCTGTCTTGTGATGATTCTCTTAGTTACAGCCATAGTAATTCACCGTGCTTTCAAACCGTTAAACAAAAGTGTCACAACACAAAACCAACATTGGAATCCATGCAAATGACAAAATAATAACTGGAAGAGCGAATGAAACACACATCAAACATGAGGAACAAATGCAATCCGTCAGAAGTATGGCACGGTGCGGTACCGAAAATACTAGGTCGGTAGATCACCGGATTCTTTGACCGGAGTGAGTTATGACGAGCGCGAGAATATTTTTAGATTTGACAGCTTTTGCGCGAACAGACCTTAATTGATTAGAACCATTCTTTTTGTACTTCATTATCTATTTGAGTAAGAGTGTACGACAGCTATTACATTTTGATATTGAGAAGTAAGATAGAAAATTATATAAAAAATATACATTTTTCCGAATTTCGACAAATATTTTTGCACATGTGCGATCGTTAAATATGCTGGATGTTTTTGTTTTTAGCCCTTTTTAATCTTCCCAAATCGCAACTAGAAGAGAAAATTTCAATTGTTGAGGCCCAAACTAGTATACCCGGCATTTGATTTTGAAAACACATAAGTCATTACGTTTCACTGTTAAATACATCGCGGTTAAATGGTGGACAGTTTGCAGAGCTACACTGTTGTGTGAAGATTTACTATAATTTTAAAGTCAAGAATAACCTACTATATAGAGGTCTGGTTTGTTACAATGTTAAGAAGTTGGTAACCCTTCAAGATAAACCATAGCAAAAATCGCGAACTTATCCAACTGTCAGTATATCACTGTATAACTCTCCTCCAACGTCCCACATTTGATGATGAGGCCATTTAATCAGAACGTTCACTGAACTGTAAACAACGGTTTAATTCAATTCATTCGATGTAGTATTATAAGATTTCGAATAGCACTTGGAATCCAACAAACTTACACTATCTATGCAGTTATTATTACCGTTGGAAAAAACATCGAAATACCTATTTCGTGTTTCCATTAATATTATTATTAACAGAAAAGCGCACGAATGTGCATAACATAGATTTACACTAGTGAAACAAACATGCTATAAAGAGTTAATTGATGTGAAAAACATCATGATCCAGTAATCAATCAGGAATGTGTGCATTAAAGCATTCATTCATGACCAGTCATTATATTGTGAATTGAATGTTATTTGTGAAACAGAGCAACACTGTATGATGCTTTGTTCATTTTAAATGTTAGTCCTTGCTATAATCACAGAGTGATTTCTGGTTATTTTTACATCGTGTGATGTGATATGTGTCACAGAACTGGTCACATAACGAGCACACGCAGAGTTCATTTGGGGCGTGGTAGGACATGTTTTTACATATTTTATGGTGGTACCCATGCACTGCTAACTTTATCACCACATGTCTTAGTTTCTGATTGGCGCTGGTCCAGTTCCGGTTGATCATGGCATCCGTGCTGTAAAATTCTAGCGGAATGCCTTTTCTCTTATCTCTTCTCTCTGCTAGGTGCGCTTCAGCATTCTTTGTTGATGGAAGCTGTAATTTTGTTCTTATTTCTTCGACGAGGAAGGGTTCCCGTGCTAATTCATATGTTAGGCGGGAGCGCGTGTATTTTGAGATGCCCATTAAGGTTTTCAGGAATTGGGCTTTAACTCTTTCGATGGTGGCCAGATCTCTCTTCGTTAGTCGGTCCCATATCAAGTGGATCCCGTACGTGAGAATTGGTAGGATCTTTGCGTCAAACAGATGCATAGCTGTTTTTAAGGATAGCTGCTGTAGATTGATAATGTCGTACATGGCTTTCAAGCAAGCCACTGCTCTGTCTTGGATGTGTAGTCTGAATGTTCCGGTAGTCTGTAAAGTGATCCCAAGGTATTTAACTGCATTCACTATTTCCACTTTGACCTCTTCATATTGCAAGTTGTCGTTTGCTGCTACACGCCCACCTTTCCGAAAAACCATCTGTTGGGTTTTTGTCCAGTTTATTTTCAGACTGTTATTTCCTGCCCATTCTACCAGTGCTGAGAAGGCGTGTTGGAGTTCTTCCTTATTTGGTGATCCTAGGACCATGTCGTCCGCATATATGTAGATCACCGCGTCCTTTGATTTCTCTCGGATTGCTGTTGTTACATCGGCTGTGGCAATATTGAACAGTATGGGACTGAGGGGGTCGCCTTGCAACACTCCATTAGTTTGGGTGATTTCCTTTGTTTTGCTTACTGCGTCATCTATGGTGATCTGGTTGTATGCCAGGATATTTTTTACTAAGATTGTTAAAGGATTGTGATTTCCGATGATATTTTGAAGTTTCGATGTGAGCTTTCTTCTGTCAATTAGGTCGAAGGCCTTTGTATAGTCTATAAAGACTGCATAAAACTTTCCCTTTTGGAGTCGTTTTGCTTCCTCTATGTCATTTAACAGATTTTGAATTGCGTGCAAGGTTCCTCTTCCTCGTCTAAAGCCGAATTGTTCCTCCGGTATCTTGGAGTCGACTTCATATACTATCCTGTTGGTTAGAATTCTTGTCAGTAACTTGAAGGTGTTGCTTTCCAGTGCAATTCCTCTGTACGAGTTGGGGTCGTTGGTTTCACCTTTTCCTTTATAGAGAGTTTTAATGGTCGATTTTCTCCATTCTTAGGGAATATTTCCTGTTTCTAGGCATTTGGTAAAGAGCTTGGACCATAGTTCTGATAGGTATTGTGCCGATTCCTTTAGATGTTCGTTGAAAAACCCGTCTGGTCCTGCAGCCTTGTTACATTTCGTAGCATTGATTATGTCCAAAACCTCTGTTTTAGTGATGGGGAGTATTTCTTCGTGTTGATCTCTACATTCAATTTCATATGCCGCTTGTTGACCTGTACCGTTGAGGATGAGTGTGAAGTGCGATTCCCATATTCCTATTTCTACGTTGCTAGATTTTGACGATCTTCTTGGTCTGATGGCTATGTATGGATCATTCATTGCTTCTTTGGCGATCCTCTCACCTTCTTTTTCTATGTATTGAAAGCGTTTACGTTTTAGGAGATTCTTGTAATATCTCCGTGTTTCCCCATATACTCTTAGGTCCTCTGGTGTTGACGTGATTCTAGCTATATGTAGCGCCTTTAGTGTAGTTTGTCTTTCTGCATAACATTCCTTATCAAACCACGGTTGAGCTTTCCTTGAAATCTGCTTGTGGGTTATACTTGCTCCTAGTATCTTGTTAATTCTTGTTAGGGCTGAATTTAGGTCGTTTTCCTTGATTGTCTTTTTTGCTTCAGGTACTTTTCCTAGTTGTCGCTGTAGTGCTGCCATGTTAAGGTGTCTGGATATGATGGTCTTGACGCAATTCGGAACAACTTTCTTTGGAGTTTTGAGTAAGAATTTGGTCTGTATTGGGATGTGTTTTCTTAGTGGGGTTACTGGTGAAGTCCATAGACTCTTTTGTTCTAAAATTTCAATATCGTTTCCTTTGTGGAACACGAGGTCAATTGTGCTACTGCCATTATGGGCAAAGTAAGTTTTGCGTCTTGGGTCATTTACTATTTTGAAATTTTCTTCTGTAAGGAATGTAAGGACAGTTTTACATTTCGTATCGGGTTTGTCTAGTCTACAGTTCATATCTCCTGCTAGTATTATGGTTTCTTCTGGGTTTGCAACTTTCCGTAGTGAGAGCGTGAGGAGTTCCATTATTTCCTCGGTATCAGTGTTGGGGCGTACATAAGTGCCTATTATCGTGAAGTTGTTTGCTTTCGCTATTATGAGGTTTTCTTCTATATGTAAGGTCTTTAAGGGTCCTATCCATGGTTTATAGAGGATAGATACACCTCCTGATGGCCTTCCTTCTGTAGGTTTTCTTGCTAGAGAGTGGATGGAGTAGAAACCTTCTATATCAATAGGTGTCGTTAGGAATGTCTCTGTGAAGATTAGTATGTCAGATGTTTCAAATGTGTTTCCTGGGGTTAGTTTCAGTAGTCCTTTAAACCCTTCTACGTTCCACAGGAGCATGTTAATGCAGTTATTCGAGAGATGCGCCTTCGCTTCTTCTGCGGAGGCGAAATCGAAATCGACGCACAATTACTCTATTTGGCCAAAATTCGGGGTTGGATGTCATTTCTAGGCAGTCAAAAGGGATGCCAACTTTGTACGCTTTGGAGTCTCCTCTTATGGCGGTCTCTTCGCAGCTGACGTCCCCTCGGATTCCTTTCTTTCTTAGATAGTTTATTACCGTCTCCGAGGTCGTTTCTTTCTTCAGCTTCCCAATAAATAGCCATGCCGTTTTCCCTTCCGCTTGTAGATCGTCGTTCTCTGTTCCAGTGCCGATTACTGTGTTAGATGGTGATCGGTATTGCTGACTATTTCGTGGTTGATTCTGTTGCTGATATATTTTTTCTGTATTGTCTGGTCTTCTCGTCTCTCCTTGTGTTGTAGTGTCACGGTTGATAATTTTGTTGGGTAGTCCCGGCCATTCTATGCTTGATAGTGATCTGGTTTCGTATCGATAGTTGTGTTTATTTGTTGACTCTGCTGTGGTGGTTTGTGTGTCTGGTGATTGTGGTTTGATGGTTGGGGGGTGCAGCGGCGTTGCTGTTGTTGGTTTTTCGGTAGTGTCTTGAATTTTTGAGTAGCGCGAGACTTGTTGTTTTGCTAGTATATCTGCTTGTTGCAGTTGTGTCTCGAGAATTAAGGTCATTTTCTTCATGAGGTTATCAGATAGTTCTTCAAGTTTTTCTTGGATGTGATCATATGATTTTTTGTTTTCCAATGCTAACTCTTTTACTTCGTTGTTTATTCCTTGGTTGCTCGTCTCCATTGGGGCCATTCCGTTCGATTTCAGACGTAAACTGCAGGTTTCGCACATGTGATTATCCCCCTGTTGAGAGAATCTAGTATTGCAGAGTTTTTCAGCTGAAGTATAAATACGAGTTAACTTGTGCGCCTCCATACGTCATAAATCATTGTATCAATGAAATATAGACAAATGGCCTTTGCCTAGAAATGAAATCTTTGTCAGACTTGATTTTTATCCTTGTGTTTAGGATTGGAGTGATAGCCTAGTTGTCGTGACTTCGCGTCCTTGTGTAGTGGAGCATAAGTTGGAATATGAATTTATATTCTTGCTCCAATATAAATTTTGCAGTGATATCAAATATTACAGGGCCTTAATAAAAAACTGTGGTGTCGTACTCTACTGTAGACTTTTTACGTATCAAAAGGACTTGGTCATATATTATGCGTCAGTTTTCAGGTGAACTGCAATTGAAACTTCACAACATATATCAATATCCTCCGTTTGTCATATTTGTTAACAAAACCTTACCTAGTATCAGTAGTACTGAAAATTGCATCAATTATCGTACCTCAAGGTAGATCCCTGCATAGTGAAAGCTTAATTTTATTGTTTATTTTCGCCTTGATCAACTGCCATAATTATTACTATACTGCAATATATTTGTGCAATTTATTTCAGGTTGATAGGCCCAGAAAATTCTGATCCTGCTGTCATCAAATGTAAAACATTAAGTAACCTAAAAAGACAAGCTACTACTACCACAGCATCTAGTGAAGACTCTCTTCATAAACAGCCTAACAAGGGGAGAAACGTGTCTAGTCGTGAAGGACAGAGGCCATGCATATGTGTTGCATGCGATGAGACGTTTTTAGAAGAAAAAGATTTGGATTTACACATGCATACTCATAACGTTGTAAAGCCAAATACTTGTAGTACGTGCGGAAAGAAGTTTTCCTCGAAAAGGTACCTATTGATCCACAACAGAGTCCACACTGGTGAGAAACCTTATACTTGTAGTGTCTGCGAGTCTAAATTTAATCAACGTGGACAATTGAAGATACACATTCTAAAACATACTAGCGGGAAGCCGTATTCATGTGGTACATGTGGCACTAGATTTTATCGACAAATAGACTTAAAGATTCATATGATTACTCATAGTGGTCAGAAACCATACTCGTGTGAGATATGTGGGAAATCGTTTACTCAGAAGAGTTATCTGGGGATTCACAATTTGATTCATAAAGGCATTAAGCCTCATTCATGTACAATCTGCGAAGCAAGCTTTACCCAAGGTCAGCATCTGAAGGGTCACATGCTAATGCATACCACCGAAAAGCCGTACATATGTAGTGTATGTGAAAGAAAGTTCAAAACGATTGATGGATTGAAACGGCATTCGGTAATACATTCTGAACATAGACCCTTCTCATGTGCTACATGCGGGAAGAATTTCCGGCACAAGTTTAGTCTGCAGCTCCATATGAGGACTCATACTGGTGAAAAGCCATATACTTGTGGTACCTGCAAAAGAACGTTCAGGCAACACTATTCTTGGAAGGTCCACAGTTTACTTCATAAAGGTATAAAACCATTTTCATGCAAAATCTGCAGTGCCAAATTTACACAACGTCAACAGTTAGAGAAACATGTTCGTACCCATACTAGCGAGAAGCCATTTGAATGTGGGACATGTGGCGGTAGGTTTAACCAAAAAGGGGATCTTAAATCTCATTTGTCTTCTCATAGTGGTTTGAGGCCTTATTCATGTGTAATATGTGGAGGGAGATTTGTTTCTAATCAATCTTTGAATTTACACATGCGTATTCATAATCGCCTAAGACCCTATTCATGTAGTACTTGTGGAAAGACGTTTACCCAATCGGCACATTTGAGGAAACACGTGCTTAGACATAGCACCGTGGAACTATATTCATGTAGTACTTGCGGAGCGACCTTTTCTCAAAAGAATCTATTGAGAACGCATATTTATATTCACAGCGGAAAAAGGCTGTACTCTTGTGACATATGTGATAGAGCCTTTATTTCTAGTAGTAACTTGAAAAACCACTTATTAATACATGGAGGCAAAAAGCCACACATATGTAGAATATGCAAAGCAAAATTTAACAGGAAGGGGACTTTGAAGACTCATATGTCAATTCATACTTGTGCAAATCCACATATATGTACGAAATGTGGAGCAACATTTTCCCAACAGGGAAGTTTAACTAGTCACATGGTCGTTCATAGTGGCCAATAACAAAATTGACGCAGTACCCAAAAATGTACTGAAAGGAGTTCTTCATATACACACTGACCAAGATTATTATTCAAACAGAAGTGCGGAAAAAATATGTGTAAACTTTTTGAAAAACACTTGTTCATTCAGAATAACCACAATCTGTGCTGGTTTGGTATGCCTGGAGCAAAATTACTTAAAGCCCCTCCTTTGATGAGAGAGATGCCAATTCACCCTGGCTCGTGACCGTACACTGGAAGTTCATACGGAGCCAAATTTAACAAAAAGCCATTGAGGAGACATGTGTGATTTCCTAGTAGCCAGAAGGCATAATAATGTAGTGCGTGTGCTGATCAAGTTATTCAAAACGGTTATCTGGGGAAATATGTTTTCTAAGATAGTGGTCAAAAGTCATATTAATCATTTACTCTTGATTTGAAAATAATTGTAAAAAGAGTTTAACACACACAATTGTTAATAAGGGCCTCGAGGCAAATTCACGTAGTATTTACCTAAATTCTTCATAAAATCCTGAATTTTAAAAGGCAATTGGCCATTCACAGTAGTTATGATAAACCACCGCACGATACCTGCGAAATGTATCGTTTTATACACGTACATATTTATTCTGACTGGAAGGACGCTAACCTGAAGTGGTACTTGTGAAGCAGTAAAATTTGGCCTGGTGAATGACATGCTTATGTTTATATTCAACAGTTATATTTAATACAGAAGTTAATCTAGAGTTAAATAATAAAAGGAAATAACCATTCCGAGTGTCGAACAGTTTGTTGGGAATTGTATAAATAATTACGTTGTCTTTTTTTTTTCTTGTGAAGTCGTATTCCTTGAAATACGGAGGGTATATTGAATACACTAAATCATCCTGTTTCTACTGTACCCGATTTTCAATTGAGAATGCAATGGCCTTAATCACATTACAGGTCCACCGAAATAAACGGCACGAGAGTGTGCAGACTTTATTTAAGAAAATAATTAATTGCCTGGGAGGAAAGAGATATAATATTTCGTGTTGTTAATGAGATGGAGCTTGAAGGATACTTCAAAACAACATTTTTAAAATATTAGTAAACCAAAAACATGATATATCTTATAAATTATAATTCCGGTTTTGAAATAATTTATCTCAACCTTTATTGAGCAGAAATTATGTAGTTTCAATCCTATAATCCACGAGTGAATATTTGTTACGCTGGGATGGAAAATCCGAATAGAAAATATATTCAGAGTGCATGAGATAATGTTCCGATATCTCCAGAACCACGACTGTTTTATGCTGTTTAAATGAAATCTGGGGATGGTAATTATTATTTAAATGGTATCGTTTTCCAAAACTATATGCTGTAGGTGAACTCAAATGGGTAACTCAAATTTGTTGGATTTTAGTCTAATCTCCTTAATTACCACCCTATAACTAGCTGAACATATCGGGGTAATTTATCACAAATATCTATGACTTTATCTAGGCAAATATCATTCCGTAAACTGTTCAATTCCCTAATTAACATCACCACTCATTTAAATTGACACCTTGCGACATAATTCTCAATCGCATAATATCAAATCCCATTTCTAGGCAGCAGTCCATCTATACTTTTTTAGCCGAATGTTGTAACATTCAACTTCACATATATCAGACAAATTACCAATGCATTTTCATCCAAGCCATTCTCTCCTTAATTATGTGTGGTTATCTAAATTACCTGTCACAATACTGGCTAAGTCTGCACAGTCAGCACAAAAATAGTCTCATACACTTAATTTCTGTTGAGACATCTAATGCATGGATCGTGGAGCACCTCCTATGAATTCTAACTTTATTAACATTACCGATATTTAGAGTTCTCGATCGCATAAACAATTGGCTTAGTTGAAAAATAATGCAATGTTCGCTTTATTCAATTGCAATAGCATAATTGACCAAGTCATATCCTCCCTTAACATAATCATGGATTTTTATCTGGACATCAAAATTTAACATCAACAACTGAAGCTTCTACATCTACTCTTTATTTGTAAAAATACTTCTATCATTTGAAGGCCATGCAATTTTTTTTGTAGGTACTCAATTTTATTTATGGAAACATCAGATTCAAATCCTGACTATGCCATCAATTTTACTCAATATTTAATTCATTTGCGTTCTATAAGCTTGTTTGTCTAACTCCAATTAAAACTCCTTTGAAGTTGTGTGAGAAAATTTTGCATAATTAATCAATACATTTGGCCAAGTCTGATTTATACAATAAAGAGTACACCATTAAATAAAATTCCATCAAGTTTTCTGGTCGATGTTGATAAACTTTTGCGATCAACTATCAAAGAAATCATTGGGTTACCACATGACTGTCCCAATGATATGTTGTATGCAACCAGGAATGTTCGGGGGCTGGGTTTAGTTAAGGTTGAATGGGAAGCATATATACAGCATTTTAATATAGTTCAAAAGTTACTCAGAGTGGAAGATGTTCATTTAGATATTTGTCGAAATCTTGACGAGGAAAAAAAAGAAATTCTTCAATATTTTAATTTTCCAACTAGTGATTGCACAGAATCAAAATCAGGACGTTGGGTACGAAATGAGCATCGGAAACGTTCATTTGAAGCTTGGTGCAAACTTCCTCATAAAGGTAAAGGAGTGGAAGTTTATGAACAACATCCTAAGAACAACTCGTGGATAAATAGCAGAAAGGGCTTATCGTGCTCCGAATGGACGAATGCCATCAAAATGTCTTGCAACATCTCAGTGGTGAGAGCTGTGCCGGGGAGAAGTCAGCACTCAACCCTATGCCGACAACCAGGATGTGACCAACCAGAGACGCTAGGACATGTCCTGGGTCAATGTTCTAAAGGAGAACTGTTACGAAATTCCCGCCATCACAGAGTTCGATCATCAATTGCCACTTCCCTGAGGAAATTGAAATGCGAAGTTTATGAGGAAGTACACTGCATTTCGGAAAATGGTAGTCACCGTAGAGCAGATATCGTTGCCATTGACAGGAAGAACGGAAGGGGTTTGGTCCTGGACCCCACGGTACGAATGGAAGTGGACATTCTGCATGCCGTACGAGTCAACGAGGAGAAAGAGGCTATTTACCGACCATGCATACCTCACTTGAGTGAGAGATATAACTTACCTAAAAATGCATGGAAAGTGAATGGCCTTCTATTCGGAGCTCGTGGAACATCTTACAAGTTCGTCGTGGATATCCTCAAGAAGCTTGGCATCATCGAGGATGATCTTGAGCAGATCTGCTTGGGCATTTTGAGAGCTTCAATCAACATGCTACATAACCATTTATATGGTATATCGTAATGAATTATGTACTGTAGAACCAACAATGTACCTACACTGTAGATTATTCTGGACCTTTATGGTCTCCCGGAATGCCGGGCTGTTGTCCTTCAGGAAATATATATATAATACGCTAAGGTGTATGTATCACAAAACTCAAGCTCCTGAACCAGAGGGAGTTAGAAGTTGTGGTTTGAACCAAAATCTTCCAAATGGTCTCAACAGTACAGGAAAAATCTTGCTTTTCTTGAAAAGTCAACGGAAATATATCTATTTGTTTAAAAAGTGTATTTAAACAAATAAGGTTGAATCTAATAACTTCCCGGACAGATTGTCGCTAGGCGACAATGACTAACTCTGTATCATGATAGTCGAAGCCGCACCAATACTGAAACTGAATTTGATGGGCAGACTGACCGTCTTAAACATTGTCGCTAGGTGACAACGACTTACTCTGCATCATGAAAGTCCGGTAAAAATTGCTAGAGGACATTGCCCATCTTACAGAATATGGTTGACCTAGGCAACGCCGTGAATAGAAAGTAGAGTGCACATCTTCATCGTAGATTCAGCGACGCCTTCTAATCCATTTTAAATACGTACGCTGCTGGCAACTACCAAAATCTTCCAAATCATCTCAATAGTACAGTAAAATCTTGCATTTTAGGTAGATTTCATTAGAAAGCTAACTATTGCAATGGGTCCCATGTTTCGACTTCCGGAAAATTTCGACACATCTTCGCGTTTCACATCCCCCACACCCCAAAACCACCGTCAGTTCAAAAGTTTATATATAATTTATGTATGTATATATATATATGTATATCAGTCTCTAGTGGACACGATAACTGCCGTAATTTTGCACCAATCACTTTGAATTTTTTACCGAATATGTATACCTATAAAATATCGGTCGAGTTCGTTACTGGGCTAAATCGGTCGAAGGGGGGTGAAAATGGGGGGCTTTTTTTTTTCGAAAAAGTGAAAAATTGCTATTACTCTCTTAATATGTGAAATATCGAATCCGTTCAACGTTCATACTATGTGTCGGATAAAGCCCAAAAATTTATGTTTGAAGAGTTTTTTTATAGCACCAACCATTGACCAAAGGGGTGGGAAAAGTGGGTTTTTCGGGAAACATTAATCATATCTCTCTTAATAGGCACAATATCAAAACCGTACAAAATGGACTATATTCCCCTAATAATTACCTAAAACTTTTGTCTGAAAGAATTTTTGATATGACCCACCATTACGCCAAGGGATGAGAAAAATGATTTCGGAATTATAAGAAAATGCCAAGAGCTATCCGAGGTTGCCATTGCAACACTACTAAATTGATGAGGGATGAACCAGCAGACGTTGCCATGACAACGCACTTGCACGAGATCAGATTCAGTATTTCCATCTGACTAAGTGGGAAGCGGCTTCGGTGACGTAACTGGTAGCATGCTGAATGTCTATGCCCATGGTCGCGGTTTCAAAGCCGGCCGAAGTCGTCGGATTTTCTAAGAGCGCTAAAATCCCTCAGTATGCTTTCCTTTGGAGGGGATGTTCCAACGTTCGTTGCGAGTTGCTGGTTGGGGTGGCATCTAGTAGCCAAGTTCACAGCTAGGTGTCGTTGACGGTAGTACCTGGTAGCAACATTAGGAACTACTGCTTGAAATTGACCGTCTGCAGTCCTTACCTGAATTACAGACTAATACAGCCATCCCAAAGTACACGGGGTTACATGACCGCGTTGTCGCAGCCCCTAAACTGAGGAACCAACCAAAATCTCTGCGGGAGATATAATTTTACGTGAAGAAGTAACAGACCGTTACATAGTTACACATCAGTGTCGAAACCTTGCATAAGGACAGTGTGACCACAAATATAAAAATGGACCCCAAATGACAAGAAGGTTACCGTTCCCATAAGACAATAAAATGTTTAAAATAAGCATAAAATGACGAAAAACAAAGTTAATTAAGCTCCAATTATAAAATACCTTCTCGCAATAAATGAGGTCTGATCCTTCTATGAAAACCTGCATATTCTGCCTATTTTCGCCTATCCCCAAGTTTGTCTGGTGAAATCTACCTCCGCCTTCCGGCGTGCCGAGAGGACTTTTTTGAAAAGTCAACGGTATTCTTTTAAAAAGGAACATTCTTGGAAAGCTTCAGGCTTTAAATTCTGAAAAAGAATTTCAACATGGCTTTTAAAAATAGAAGAAGGCAGGACTGTGGCGGAAGTTACGGTACCATCTACATGCTATCCTCAAATACAAGATCCAGTTGAACAGCTATACGGTGATTTTGATTTTACTGCTGTCACCCCACAGGAGCTTAAAGGAAGAACTATTCTTACGGTCGCCAATGAAGCATAGCTTAAACTGAACAATCGAGTACTTCAGCGTTTATCTGAAGATGAGGTAGTCTACGAGAGTGTAGACTGTATTGTGAGTGAGCATGCGGAAGATCACTTGACTTACCATGAATAATTTTTGAACGGCCTGACACCAACTGGCATGCCTCCACACAAACTTAGACTTACGAAGGTGCTATCATTATGTCATATCATTAAGACCGGCCGCGGTGGCCGAGAGCGCTAATGCGCTACCTCGTGCCTCGCTAGCATCGGGAGAGCGTGGGTTCGAATCCCACCTCGGCTATCCTGAAAATGGTTTACGTGGTTTCCCATTTTCACCACCAGGCAAACGCCGGGACTGTTCCTTTCAATAGGTTCACGTCCGATTTCCTTCCAATATCCCTTAGCTGACCCGTCCTGAAAAGAAAAGTACATGGCCATTGGCTTCATTAATAAAATTATTATTATGTCATTAAGAAATATTCTACCCTCAGAAGGCTTCTGCAATGGGACAAGGCTGATAGTTAACGAGTTACAACGTAATATCATGAGGCAACTATTATACATTCTTATAAGAGAGAAATCGTTTTCATACCCAGGATAACCCTTATCCCCTCTGATACGAACATGCCTTTTAAATTTAAAAGAAGGCCATTCCCAGTACGTTTGGCTTTTTCAATGACAATAAATACATCTCAGGATCAGACTTTCGATAAAATCTGCCTTTACTTGATAAACCCCGTCTTTACTCATGGTCAGCTTTACGTAGCCCTTTCACGGGTAAGTTCGTTTAGCTCGCTATCGGTTGTGTCAACAAGTAACAAAATAACCAACTGTGTGTTTAGAGAAATTTTTGATAGATAAATTCAAAAAGTATCTTAACAAAATGCATTATCTAGGAAGAAATGTGACTTGGCTTCTTAAATACAACTCTGTACACCTCACTCGAGAACTAATGTATGTTAAGAAGTCCTGGTTGTATCCCAAATGTCCTCTGTGAAGTTATCATTTCACAGCCCAGTTGGATCTTTCCTTCCGGCACTGGTATTAACATATTAAGTTTGTGAAGTTTTTTTCGTAAATAAATGTAATGTTACTAATAGCTCAGGCTGTTCCTTACATTGCACTGTTATTGCGTAGATACTCTACGCGGGCTCTGCTAGTTCTATATATTACCTAAATCTAGCGACTTTTAATAAACTTAAGTAATGATGTAGTTTCTTAAATTAATTAATGTTAATTGAATTCCTTTATGCTTAAATTATACTTAAGACTCTTCCAGTCAATGCAGATTGTGCCCAATTGCATTAGGCGGGTGAAAATGTACTTATATTCCAAACCTGAAGAGAATATTCCGTAAGATATTTGTCTCAAAGCAACACGCATTCATGTACAAACATGCGGGGCACAATTTTATTCGTAATTTATGCTGCTTTCAACTCATATTTTTATGCCAAAATCATCGTGTTCTTCTTATACTCCATTTGAGTTGCTACACGACCTATCTACACATGATTCTAACTTGACCGGGTTTACCAACGGAATCAAAACCTCAACATTTCGTCTTACCTACTCGGTGACGTATACTTAGGCCTCTCCTTTGAGCACGACTGGCCCACTGCGTAGCGTAATTTCACATTTAACATGTGGTTGTGACGCCAATTTATTTATTATTTCCCATACGCGGCCAGGGTAGCTGCGTGGCTTAAGGCACATCGTGCACGACACTTAATCTACAGTACAAGGCGATTCCCGAAATAAAAAAGACAAATCTTTCTAGTATTCCTGAAACGAAATCATCTTATAGAGTAACAGACGATCTACTACCTTTATCTCTGTTGTTCCCTTTTCTTATTATCGTTATGTACTCTTAGAGCGTGGGTCCTTCACTTACAGTATGTACATGCCTTGAATTTTAAACCAAGAAAGAGTTAATCCTTTTCGAGAGGGTAAAGCACCGCCCTTTGAAACGTTCCAGATCGTGTACTGGAACATAAACTACAGAAATGAATGATTACAATTGACACGGCGTTAAGGTATATACCTAACGGTAAAAGAAATAAGATATTGCTACAATCCTGGAGGAAGAATGTGGAAATTGATAGTTACATGTTGGGCATTCAAGTAATGAAAAGTAAACCCGGCAGTTCAAGAAGATGAGCAGAAATTCACCCTAGGGACTAGGGCGACCGTACTCCTACGGGAGAATAACATCTACCGAACCCGAGACAGCCAGGCATTAGTCCTCTATCCAACATAAAACTCGGAAGGCTAATAGGCACATGGGATACAGTGAATCAATTAACTACTGAATAAATGAAGAATGGACTGAATTGGGAAGTCGCATGAGGAGCAAATATATTCCGTAGACATAGAGAATCAGGTCACATGAAAGGAAACAATATTTACTTTCGGTAAAGGAAGCTTAGATACAAAATCGTCATTTAAATTCGTAATTACAGCACTTATATTTCGAACTTGAAAGATCACAGGGAAACGACATGTGGTTAGTAAATGGCAGAGAGCTTATAATGTAGTACATATTGTGATTAATTCAATAAATATATACCAATAATCGAGAAAAAAAACATCTTGGAAAATAAGTCGTGAAAAGTAGATAATGTTATATACATACAACAATAGGAAGTGATGCACATACCTAAACATATCAAATCAAACTGTATTGACCACACACACAGGGCAAGAAGTTAGATTAGAAGAATCAAAGGAGATTAAAAAATACGGGATGAAGAAATGAAATATACGAAAATTTAGCAAAGATAAAGACGAAAATCAGGATGTTACAGACTTGGGAAAAATACCTCGTCTCACACTTGAGAAATCCTGAGACTTGCATCAGGTATGAAGCGCCAACACGTGTTCGCCTGTTTAATCCGGACTCCATGCCTTGCCGTCGCGTGCGGTAAGCCCAGTCACGAACAAGGCCAGGAAGATATATGAGTGTCCCCGAAGAGATCTCACATGAGAAGAACGTCACGCTTATAAAGCAGTCGCAGAGAGATTGTGATGAAAAAATATCTCGCTGCCAGGTAGCACGAAATGGAAAACTTAAAGATCCAATAAAAATACAAAGACTAAAGAACCAATCGGCGGGTATTCTACAGTAAAATAATTCAACTGACCAATAGACTGAAAGGCAATAATATCCTTTTGAAACAGCAGTTAACTGGAATAAAATAGATTCTCAAGTCGTACGAAATAATGAATTAAATGATATCCTGATGAAACATTAGAATTGATCAGAGCTCCCCGAATAACCCCATTATAGTTTGTAGCGTCGATCACCGAAAGACTTGCAAAATGTGAACATTGTAACGCCAAATAAACGTAGAAGAATTGGCCACACACTGAAGTGTTCAAAATTGGATTCACATTGACACCCACTCGCACACGAAATTGAGTCGAATAAGCGAGTTATTTCGAGTCCATGAGGACGTGAGCAGCACAAACGGGCTGGGTGTATACTGGCGCTGACCAAGACATTCAGGGTCGATGTAGAACAAAATTGTTCATTCTTCGCACCTAGGAGATGTCCCCTTACAAGCAAGGGACAGAAACAACCTCGACGTACCGTAACACAAATAGAAAAATAGAAAGTTTTAACTGTACCGGACCTGGCCATAAATGGTCAAGGCATATAGATATGGCGATAAAGCATGAAAAAGAAACCCTAATTCCTCTCGTCACAATTACAAAGCACTGTACATCAACGATACAGGTGAATACGACGGATATCTTCAAAGTGCGAATAACTCGAAAGCCATACTCTGCTTTGAGTGCCCAAGATATTGACGTCATACTGTCACCTGAATGAACCAAGTTGAACACTCAAGTGATTAAAAGTGTTTAATAAAAGGAACGAAAACGGTGAGCACGCTTGGGTCTAGTTTATAAAGAAAAGAATTAACGACAACAATACGGTGGTTGACAGTCAGCTACTAGCTGCATTCCTGTAAACAATAAAAACAGAAACTGTAGCAGTAAGAAGCAACAGACGAAACAAAATGTGTTATACGGTAGTAACAGAGAATACATTCTGGTGTGTTCCCGGTTCGTCCTTACTACTATTATTTTATGTACCTTCTATTTGTGTGTTGGCCGGAATAATATATCGACATGATTGCGGTATGTCGCTTCGGGTGTCAGCTAATTGTTCCCTGTCTTTCGTAATTTTTGCTATTTCTCGGAGTTCCTTTCTTCAAGCTTCTAGTACCTACTATTCCTAGCGTTCTCTTTTCACCTTGACTTCGGTAAACTCCCTTTCGTCTATATTTTTCTGCCAATCACCTTTATGGCGTGATAAATGTCTGCCAATAGAAAGCAATAACACTTTCGAAACTTTTGCCAGAATGGAATCGGTAATAGACTCGCATAGAAAGGTATTGATGTTGGCTTTTTTTGTATAAAGCTGTGGTGACTAAGCGCCTTGTATTATCTCCCCTTAAAATTACACTTTCGATAGAAATTCAATTTTGGTCAGACAATTTATCATTAGACTGCACTTCTAATGAATCAGTAGCAGTATATCTCTGACCAGGAAATGCGATCATGGAAGATATCGTGCTGTCTAATTACGGTTTTAGGAAACTGTTCACCTTAAAGTATTTACTGATAGTCGGCTATATATCTGACACAAGATGACACTTTTGTTGGATTAGTTTTGTGATCTTGAACCTTGTTGTTAGGAACATTATGATACCTGATTGAGGTGGGTGAGGGTATCTTTAAGATGTGGTTTCAAGGCACGTAACAAATGAGTCATATGCGTTTAAATGTCAGAGGTTACCAAATGTAAATTTAAACTTTCTGATAAGTAGTGTTGTAAATCCCTAATGAGATTTTATGTGAACAAACCGTCAACAGAGAGCACTGAATACGGTAGATCTTGGGATAGACCATGCTATAGCCTGTCTAATATTGAGACAAATGGTATGTTGGCTATCACGGCCAGTGAATTAAATCTCAGCAATTTCTCTAGGTTTGTGCCGTGTTTTTGCGTGGGGTTTCGCCTAGAACACCATGTGGTGGTCTGGGCGGGGACACCAAGAGCCCGCTGACGAGCCAGCTTAGTGCCCTAAGCGAAACCTCACACAAGACACGGCACAAACCTAGAAAAATTGCTGAGTTCTACTATGGAGACATTGGAAAAGAAGCAGAGGCAGTTGAGGAGGCTTTGTAATAAGAAAGTGATAAAAAAAAGAGAGATGATACGGTGGATAGGTGTACAATGTAGTTGAATGGGGAGTCCTATTTTAAAATATAAATAGATTTGCTCCTGGATTGAAAGTGCTAAATAAAAGTGTCTATAATTATTCTCTCGCCATTAGTCGCGTCATTACGTAATAGCCTTGTGTCCGAAAATGAGCAAACATGTAAGAATAATGTAATGCCTGAATAAAGAAACCTTTATTTATTCCCTTGTTCATTTAACACCATATCCTGCACAGCATCAATGTTTCTGGCTTGAAGACATTCATCAAATCCCAGCTATATTAATCATTATTTTTCCGTTTGTACATTTTATGTGACCTAATATAGTAAATGCTTATAGCATTTCATTCTTTATCAGAATAATTATAATATTAATCGTAGGCTCATAAAAATCAGTGTAGAGCAAGATGAATTGGAGTCCACCTTGTGACGTCGTAGGTAGCTTTCTTGGCTCTCACCTCGAAGGTCCGGGTGCGATTCCTGGCTCTGCTAATTAATTTAGTGCTGATTTGAGGGATGGAATGGGGTTTACTCTACCTCGTGTGGCTGGACTGAAAGGAGTGGTTTTCCATTGTTTCCCACTTTTAATCCGGAACATTGTGGAACAATGCCTAAATTAAGTCCACGGCCGATTTCTACCTATATCGTAGCCTGAATTACAAATACACACACTGGGTCAGACATCAGAAGGATACAGGTTATCAGAAAATACACGCACCCAAGTGCACAAGGCTTCATGACCTCGATGTCCATAGTCCCTAAATAAATCAACAACAGGCTAAAGGAGATAAAATGTTGGAGTTATTTATAAAAAGTAGACAGCTCTTGAAGTTGTTGTTAATGATTATTGGCACCTTTAGCCTAGCTTATGAGGTTAATTAGTTGGAAAGACCGGCCCATAAATAAATACCCCCAGAGGCTTGCTACCATTGGAACTATCGAGGAGCCCAGTGCCCAGAAATTATACAATGAAATAGTATAACGAACGACATCTATTCACTATATAACATATACAAATTCACAATATTTTAAATACATGCCTTGATATGATTAGAAAGGTGTAGATTTGACATATAAGCTATAGTTATTTACTTCATAGTATGTGGGTTGCAACCCCTTAATCTTTAATGCATTTTACAATTATATCTTTGACAACTTCCTTCAGTATCGGTACTGCGCCCGAATTTATTTATGGCCTAGACCATGACTCAGACGAGATGAGAACAAAAACTGGCAATTTTGAGAAATGACGGAATGAAATTATTCAGAATAAATAAAATCGAAGATCTAAAGATTTCATACTCAGAATGAGTATTTTATTATGTCAAGCAAGTACTAGTAACATTTATAAAAGGCCGGAAGAAAGGATGGAAATTTAGAAATTATTTAAATAATAAATATGTGAATTATTGGAATGGACAGGCCGACATCACTAGAAGCGCGGATCGCACATCCGGAGAAGGTAGTGTGTCGCCACAAGAGAGGAGAGGTAACAACATGTGACAACAACCTGGGGAGGTTAGCAGTCGCCTCACAGAAGGAGAAAGAGTGGGGGAGACTTGAAGAGAGATCCTGAGACTAGCAGGGAATCGCTCGTGTTCACTCTTTACATTGACCAGGTCGAGGCAAGACCTAGTCTGGGAACAAACTTCGTATAACAGTGCAACGTATAACAAGTGAAATGCGAGGCTTCAGAAGGCAGTGAAATCTGCGTGAAAGCAGAGCTCTCACCGTGCAGGCTAGCATTGCTAGGCAGACTTGCAGCTGTCCACTACACACACAGCTTGCAAGCAGTTCATTCATACGGCTCAGTTTACTACAGGAGGACGGAAGTATATCTTGCAGCCACAGTTTAAAACTGATATTTCTACACGACGATAATCTTCCTGCAGCCTATACTCTATACTTCAAATCAGTATTCGACGGTGGTATTACACTACAAATACCAGTATTAAAAATGCAAGTTACAGTCAGGCAAAGGGGAGATATCATTGGTTCACTCTTTAACCAAATTGTGATGTACTGCTAATTGCATTAATGTAGGGAAACAAACGCAGTATCTACAATGAAGTCCAGAATATTTCGACATAGATGGAGATTGCGGTGAACCAACCACGCGAGACTCTCAAACTACGAATGGAACTACTATACGACAAGAGATTTCACTCACATCTTGAAATGCTCTTACAAACTAAAATGGAACAAGATTCGGAGCAAACCAAATGCGCTTGTAAAGCAGCATTGAGAAGCAACACCAAATTCATCTCGATACGCTGAAGGACAGCCAACAAATCGAGAAGATGACAGGAACGCGAGGCGAGGTCATCACGCTAGCCATTGACCCAGTTTCTCTGGCTACGTCATGGTCCGACCTCAGGTGGGGGCCACAGCTGTCTTTGAAGGTTTCGAGCGGAACTCTGCTTGCTAATAGCAAGTACTCCAAGAATCTCGTTGTTCAACATAAGGTAGCTGAAGCTGTCAGATTATATAATCCATGTTTGTAGTAGTAGTTTCTTCTCTGTGTTTCATTCGGTGATTGGCCAACATTATTATTATTATTATTATTATTATTATTATTATTATTATTATTATTATTATCATCAATTTTTTTAGATTCTTCAAATCCGTTAAATTCATTGTTATTGCCACTTTTTCATTCAGATTTAAGTCACTTTGACGTTTTATGAGTGAATAACCATTTTTCACATGTCAGATAGTAGATCGTAAATTCATTAAATAAGCTTTAAATATGCGCAACGTTATCTATATCTGTATTTTATAGTGAGATGGAACACGCATTGTACGGCACTGTAGGATAAGAAAATCGGTATTTTCAGGGTAAATAAGGGAGATAATCGAAACTTACGATGTTGATTCAAGTTTCAATCCCAATTACAAACTTACAGCGTGCAATTAATGCCTAATTACACGACAATCAATTGTTAATAAATGATAGGTTTTAAACAAATAAATCCAATTTATAATAAACTAGCTGAAGTACCCGTGCTTCGCTACGCGTCATAAATAAATTAACATGTGAAGGTGAGAGTTAAAACAGGGGATGGGCGAGGTGCTGCGCAGAGGGAGATTAAGGATGGAACATTTTTTCCCCGCTCGGCGTTGACCGTGTTTTATAGCACAAATTCAGGTTTTACTCGCTAACCGTTGGAGATACCTTTCGGATAGAAAATGTAATTTTAAACCTTGTATATGCCATCAAAAGTTTGCTATTTCTTAGTGTTCTCTTTTTATTTGAAATGGAAATATGAAAGTTTGAAACCAAAGGGTGTAGTGACGCCACTAAAATGGTCGCCATCTTTAAATAGTGCAAAGTATTGAAATCAAAAGTAACCTATATGTTAACCAGGTAAATCAGCTACTTCCATGTAAAATTCATGTAAATCGGACCAGTGGTACTTGCGTGATTGAGTAATACACAGACACACACCATCTCATTTTTAACCTCGCTTCGCTCGCATCATAGTCGTGTCATATTGTTATTCAATGAAATGCAGGTTTAACCCCATTAACACCCCTTTAGAACCTGAATATCCAAAAATCCCTCCTTAGTAGACGTTTTCGACACACAACAAACATATCCACAAAATATCATTCTTCTAACTGTAATAGTTTTGGTTGGTCGATGAGAGTGAACATCCAAATATCCTTCCTAAGTGGACGTTTTTCTTCCAGAATTTCACCCCTCCCCCATAGGCCCCTTAAATTGCATTTATGAAAAAACGGTCGAACACCTATTTATTTTATTTATTTATTTTTAAGCTGATTGATTTCCTCCGAGTTTCAAACTCCTTGCCTATGTCGTTTAAGAGATAAACGCTCCGTTAGGAATCTTTCAACCCCCACTTTTCATCCCTTTCACCTCATAATATACACTATATCGAAAAACCATTAGACATGTGTCAGCTTAATTTTAATGATTAGTATATATGCCAAATATCACATCCCCAAATGAAACCACTCGTGAGATATTGTTATTCAATGAAATGCACGTTTACCCCCTTTACACCTCTTAGGAACATGAATATCCAAAACTCTTTCCTTAGTGGACGTTTTCGACATACAAAGAACATATCCCCAAAATTTCATGTTTCTAACTTCAATAATTTTGGCTGGGCGATGATGAGTGAGTGAGTCAGTCAGGACATTTTCTTTCATTTATTTTTGATAATTTCAACCCTCCCCATGAACCCCTTAAATTGGATTTATGAAACCTATTTATTTAAACCTGTTTTCCGCCTGAGTTTGATGAGTAAGTGAGTCAATCAGTTAGGACACTTTCTTTCCTGTTTTTTTTTTCTTCAGAATTTCACCCCTCTCCAAGGGCCCCTAAAATTGGTTTTATGAAAAAATGGTCGAACACCTATTTACTTGTATTTTATGCTGTTTTTCCTGCCGAATTTCAAACTTCTCGCGTATGACGTTTCAGAGATACACGCTCCGTTAAGAATCCCTCAACCCCCAATTTTCACCTCTTTCACCTCATAATATACACCACATCGATAAACCCTTAGACATATGTCTGATTATTTTTAATTATTAGTTTATATACCGAATATCACATCCCCAAAGAAAAAACTCATGAGGTATCCTTATTCAATGAAATGCACCTTAACACCTCTTTAAAACCCGAATAAACAAAAATCATTCCTTAGTTATCGCTTTCGACATACAGCGAACATATTCCCAAAATTTCATGCTTCCAACTTAAATGGTTTTCGCTGGGCGTGATGAGTGAGTGAGTCAGACAGGACATTTTCTTCCAATTATTTTTACCAGAATTTCACCCCTCCCCATGGGCCCCTTAAATTGTATTGATGAAAAAACCCATGAACACCTATTAAGTTATTTTTTAAGCTGTCCTTTTCCCCTGAGTTTGAAGAGTGAGTGAGTTAGTCAGTCAGTTAGGACACTTTCTCTCCTTCCCCCCCCCCTGAATTTCACCCCACCCCATTGGCCCCTTAAATTAATTTATGAAAAAACGGTCGAACACCGATTTACTTACTTTTTAAACTGATTTTTTTTCGCTGAGCTTCCAATTTCTCGCTATGTCGTTTAAGAGATAGGCCTACTCGCTCCGTTAGGAAACCTTCAACCCCCCACTTTTTACCCCTTTCAGCTCATAATAATACATCACATCGAAAAACCCTTAGACACATGTCTGCTTATTTTTAATGATTAGTTTATATGCCGAGTACCACATCCACAAATGAAACCACTCGTGAGATATTGTTATTCAATGAAATGCAGGTTTAACCCCCTTAAGACTCTTTTAGAACCTGAATATCCAAAAATCCTCCCTTAGTGTACGGTTTTGACATACAACGAACATATCCCCGAAATGCCATGTTTCCAACTTCAATATTTTTGGCTGGGCGATGATGAGTGAGTGAATGAGTCAGGACATTTTCTTTCATTTTTTTTCCTTCAGAATTTCACCCCTCCCGATGAAGCCCTTCAATTTGATTGATCAAAAAAGCCTGTCGAAAAGCTATTTACTTACTTTAAAGCAGTTTTCCCCCTGAGTTTGATGAGTGAGTCAGTCAGTCAATCAATTAGGACACTTTCTTTCCTGTTTCTTCCCCCCCACCCCCCAGAATTTCACCCCTCCCCATGGGCCCCATAAATTGGATTGATGAATAAAAAACCGTCAAACACATATTTACTTTTTTATGTTGATTTTTTTTCGCTGAGTTTCAAACTCCTTGCCTATGTCGTTTAAGGGATACACGCTCCGTTAAGAACCTTTCAATCCCCACTTTTCACCCCTTTCACCTCATAATATACAACAAATCGAAAAACCCTCAGACACGTGTCTTCTTACATTTTAATGATGAGTTTATATGCCGTGTATCACATCCCCCAATGAACCCAATCGGGAGATATTGTTATTCAATGAAATGCAGTTTTAACCCCCTTAAGACCCCTTTTGAACCTGAATATCCGAAAATCCTTCCTTAGTAGACGGTTTTGACATACAATGAACATATCCCCAAACTGTCATGTTTCTAACTTCAATAATTATGGCTGGGCGATGATGAGTGAGTGAGTGAGTGAATCAGGACATTTTCTTTCAATTTTCTTTTTTGAGAATTTCACCCCTCCCCATGATCCCCTTAAATTTGAATAATGAAAAAAAAAACTGCCCAACAGCTATTTACTTACTTTAAAGCAGTCTTTTCCCCCTGAGTTTGATGAGTGAGTCAGTCAGTCAATCAGTTAGGACACTTTCTTTCCTGTTTCCCCTCGCCCCCAGAATTTCACCCCTCCCCATGGGCCCCTTAAATTGGATTGATGAAAAAACGGTCAAACACATATTTACTCCTTTTTATGTTGATTTTTTTTCGCTGAGTTTGAAACTCCTCGCCTATGTCGTTTAAGAGATACACGCTCCGTTAGGAATCTTTCAATCCCCACTTTTCACCCCTTTCACCTCATAATATGCGCCACATCGAAAAACCCTCAGACACGTGTCTTCTTATTAGCCTATTTTCAATTTTGAAAAAATAGGCTTATGAGATCACCTTTTGTCCGTGTGTGTGTGCGTGTGTGTGTGTGTGATTCGTGTGTGTGTCCCCCCCTAATAAAATCTAAACGACAGGAGCGATTTCAATGAAACTCGGAAAGTTCATAGCACTATTCCCGGCGACCTCGACCGTGCCCTTCAAATTTTGTTACGTCTCACCAATCCAACATGGCGGCTGTGCGAAATATTTCACCAGCATTCAATATCTCCGAAACTATTACCGATATTACCCTGACATTTTCTATGGTGATAGAGGGAACTACTATAAGTTCACTTATGTGACTTTTGAAAACCTGGTAACTACAAAACCAACATGGAGGCCAAGCGAATTTGCGACTTTTAAATAGACGTTTCTCGTGATTTGACCAACGAAACGCAATGAAACATGGTACAGATATGTTTATATACATTGTAATGCACCGACATCTAACTTCGTTCAATTGTTCACATAATCACAAGATGGCGGATGTGCGAAATATTTCACCGGTATTCTATATCTCTGAAACTATTAGCGGTATCTCCCTAAAATTTTGTATGGAGATAAAGGGCACTACTGGAAGTCCATCTATAAGACTTTCAAAAACCGGTTAACTACAAAACGAACATGGCGGCCAAGCGAATTTGAAAATTCTAAATAGACCTTTCTCGCTATTTAATGTTCCAAGCGTACTGAAACCTGGTACAGGAAATATTTTTACACATTGTAATCCACTGGTATCTAATTTAGTTCAATTGTTTACATAACCTCAAGATGGCGGCAGTGCGAATTTTAAAATTAAGTTTTTATTTCTTGTGATGTAGTCATGCGATCGAAGTGAAAGTTTGAATAATGAACCTACGCAATAATTTTCCTTTAATGCTACATGACTCTATGGCCTATACATTTAACAATCCAACATGTCGACCATCCGAAATATTTAGACGATACTGAATATCTACGAATCTATTTTAGCAATCAAACTGCATTTTTTAATGTTCATAGGGGCTATGAACTTAAGTTCACCTATAGGACTTTAAATAACCTGGTGATCACAAATCCAACATGGCGGTGACGCGAATTATAAATATTCACATGGACGTTTCTCGCAATTTAACCATCCGAGTGCAGTGAAACTTTGTACAGTAAATCCTTATACGAATGTTAATCCACTGGCATCTAATTTATTTCAGTTGTTTCCATAACCTCAAGATGGCAGCTGTGAAAAATTTTAAAATCTCCTTGTTTTTTCTTGTGTCCTAATTATGCGATTGAAGTTTGAATACTACACGTTCACAATAATCTGCATGTAACAGTACATAACTCTAGGACCTACATATATAAAATCCAACATGGCGACCATCCGAAATATTTAGTCGGTTCTTAATATCTACGAATCTATTACAGCAATCAAACAGAAATTGTGTATGTTGATAGTGGCAATTAACATAAGTAGGATATATGAAAATAGGCTGTATAGTTCTTCACGGAACTACTTGTTTTTAATGATGAGTTTATATGCCGAGTATCGCATCCCCCAATGAAACCTATCGGGAGATAAATTTGAATTTCATCTCACTTCAATATTTTTGGCTGTGCGATGATGAGTGAGTGAATGAGTCAGGACATTTTCTTTCATTTTTTTTTCTTCAGAATTTCATCCCTCCCGATGAACCCCTTCAATTTGATTGATCAAAAAAACTGTCGAAAACTATTTACTTACAATGAAATGCAGGTCTACCCCCTTCACACCCCTTTAGAACCTGAATATCCAAAAATCCTCTCTTAGTGGGCATTTACGGCACTTGAGGAAGCAGCATAGCAAATTTCATTCCAATCCGTTCGGTGGTTTCTGAGATTTCGTGATGAATGAATGAGTGAGTGAGTGAGTCAGTCAGTGATTGAGTGGTATTTGATCTTTATATAGTAGATAGTGTCAAATCTTTGTTATGCTATACTCGGTTGACAGTGCTGTGTGAGCAGTTGAGTAACTAACGGGATTTCAAGTAAAGATCCTCATTTTCTATACCGGTAGTGCAGAGCGCAACAGGCATCAGTCGGCCGTGTCTCGACTTGAGCTATGTTGCCATGGAAACTATCTGCCCTGCCATTCCTTCATGAGTATATTTTATGATTAGATTAGCCTTTGCTTGAGTGCAAAAGGGCCGAAATCAGAAGAATGAGAAAGACTATCGAAAATTCATGTAGCCAGCGGTTCCTTCTGGGTCCTAAACTATGTGTATGCAAAATTTGGTTGAGATTGGTGGAACGGTGTAGATTTGTATACGGAACCAACCCACCCACATACATACAGACTTTCACTTTTATATATAAGATGTCATTTGTAGTAGACAAGGTAGATAGTTATTTGAAATTATACTGTTAGTAGAATAATGATTAAACTATATTTCCAATTAAGAAATGTTAAGAGAACATTCACATTGGTGAATTAAGGATTTAATTAGAGCATTAGAAAATCTCTATATTTTTGAATAAATTTATATTTCATGAAGGGAACCTTGGAACTTCATTGATCAGAACAAGTAACTAAGTAACGAAAGGAAATTACAGGCGACATTTTATAAGTCGACCGGTGTCTGTAAAATAAGACAATTTAGATTTAATTGAATTATATTCAGAGTTTTTGAAATACCAGAAGGAGAGGATATGGTCGTATTTTTATTTCTTTGAATTCTTGCAGACTTGTCAAATTGTTAGTTACGGTATTATCACAACGAAATTTATACGAGGATTAAGGTATATAAAATCTTCATACAAGATATTTAAAAAGTTGTACAGACGTAGTTGAAGTTTGAAATGTTGTAGCACGAGGAATAAATGTATCAGGATAGTAGAAGTTTTGTAGGAGTTATGCATTATAGATAAAATGCAATTGAAATGGATGTTATAGTAGAATTCCATGCAAGGTGATGAACGTAGATGGAATTACGTTTTATTGAATAAGGAGGCATAGTGTAAATGTTTTCCCAGTTTGTTCACAGGTAGTGTGAAAATATTATATTGCATCGAGGCAAGTGTCTGTACAGTATGTAAGGAAAGTAGAGCAACTATGTGTGTAATTTTTGAAAGAGAAGTGTTGAATGAGAAAATAATGCCAAACACTTTTGAATCCACTATTTGTACGTAACTGATAGTCTTGGAATGGATTACATTATCGGAATGATCACCAGTTAGGAGATCAGAGCAGTGCTAAACTTAAACATTCGGCACGAATGCTCATTTTGCAACGACTTATATTAAATACTTTAACCTAGGAAGGCGTGGTGATTGTGAAAGAAAAATCATAAAGATTTAATAGAAATCGTGATAGAAAGAAAATTAAATTAATTTCAGATAAGAAATTATAATTTGTGCTGATCACAAATCGTTGTACATTTGCACATAAGCTTCATAATTAATACTTGATAGTTAACATTTTTCACCATTACAATTTTAGATTTGGAACTACGGTTCAAGAAAATGAAACGCAACTGTATAGACTAGGGCAATGTCTAAAGCCAACGTCGTTTCATAATTTGATTTTTTTCCCTTGAAAGTTCAAAGGAATTTCACAAGGGTTGGATATTTTGTAAATCATTTTCATGTTTATTGAGGTGCACATTTATGCACAAGATTTATTCTTGGGAGGAATAAGGGCTCAAATAGAGTGTCGAATTCTCCATTTTTTTTTCTTTTTCTGGACATACTTATTGTCAGTTTGATATTTTTTGTATTAAATTTTGTAGTGTCAAATGGGACACTATGTCAGATTATTTGCGATAGGGACATTTCATGTATCGTTCCTTAGTGAATAAACGGCTGGCACTTTTTAGTGACTCAGTCAATTTTATTTTAACTGATCGCTTGCTCATTCTATAATCTTCGTGAATTGCACCGCTGGATAGCTACAGGCGCCCACTATAGTTAGACCTTAACACCCCTCGAGATTGCAGTTTCTCGAATTCACTCTTAAAAGTAAATAATAGTAGAAGTATGTAGCTGATCAGGTGGTGCTATTTAAATATGCTCTATGTTATCCTAGAATTCCCAATTCTTACTTAGCAGTCCACGGTAAGATATTTTGAGCTGGGTATTTGTGAGTCTGCAATCCTTTTCATCTCAGCGGATATAGGTGCTGATTGGAGAATTCGGGTGCAGTACTTTCGCTATAATCTTCAGATTCATCTATTAGTTATGTATTACTTGTCAGCTAGAAGCACGTTTAATTATGCCAACCCCTCAAATACAGTTGATCGTAGGACAGATCCAAGATTCGGTTACCAAGTTAATTATTATTTCCACGATATCGCTTAATATCCACAATTAGTTTGGATAATGCCTCAGAGACAAATAACTCATCATTTTATAAATCAATAGCTTTAAATCCGAATACACAAGAGGACCAAAATAAAAATCAACTTCTTACTGTCATGGCTGACGCGCTTCTTTCTTGTCTAGCTAACAGCTGACGGACCGTCAATATTAATAACAACAAACTGAACTTCATCAAGGTGACAAAAGACGAACCCAAAAGGTTACCGAAACTTCCCACTAAATAAAATAAAGAATAATCAGATCCGAAGGTATCCTACGGTGAAAAGGTAAGAGGAAATATTACAAACAAAAACATGAATCGAAACCCCTTTTCACCAGACCAAAGTGAATGCCAACTTAGCGCGATAAATCACGAGTTGAACATAAAATAACCAAGAACTTGCGACTACATGGGTACCATATAAATACAAGACACCTTTACATTACCTTTTGACCTATACCGAGCGAAATACATGTACTTACATGCTCCTCAATTACAATATGCGAAGCATGTCCAATTCTTTTATGACGACTAATCAGAGGTTCCACCAAGTAGCATGACTACATATTAAATATAATAATTGGGAACTCCAATTCAGATAATCACAATTTCTTCCAGACATACCACATTATTCTCGGTCACTAGCCATCTTCTCATTTTGGTACACACGAAGCTAAGTCATGACTGTATTGCCTTTTACAACCAATAAAAATCAATTAATGTTTTAAAACTATTCCAAAACGTATATTTGTAAATTAGGCCACATATCTGAAGTAAGCTGGAAATAGGCGAATAGCACCAGGCTATTGGCTTTCCGACGATTTGACCCTCGGTCACATTTTACGTCTTGTCTCCATGAAAGTCTAACACCAATCTTTTTATTACAATTAATAATAAACGACCTTCTTTTGATGCAACACAATCACCGTCGACAGTTTGAAGTACAACCAGTTCTAACCACGAGGAGACTAGTACACAATTTTCCACCAGGCGGAGCTCGTATCAGTCTACCTACCGAGTGCGACCGGTCACAGCTGACATCTAGCGGCGACTCAATGTACTATCACAGCAATGATCGCAGGTCATATCAGGGGGTGTCAACCAGATAGGGATCATTTGGCACCATCGGTGTAGTAGCACGTGCCAGTCGTATGGAGCGCTGTATATCGTGTATATCGTGTTGCCAACATATGCATGATACAACGTTGTAATTAAATTGCAAATATATCCCTATATTTAGTCAATAAATATACACATTATTCCTAATTGACATTTCCTTGCAATTATCTTGCTCACCGACGATAATTACGGCACTTATCATTAAATAAACATTATTTCTACTGGGTTGGCGGCATTGACCAACATGGACGCTCTGTTTATGTCGTGCTTGGTGTAAACAATATTGGCCGTATATTAATATTTTATAATAAGCTAATGTTGTGTTCTTTCTCATCTTTCTTTCACCAAATCGTCTTCTTGGTAATGAGAAGTGAACAGTTCTTCTTCTGCTACGCCAAGTAAGTACGCTTATTTTAAGAGTTTACGTGAAAACTTGTTTCTGTAGTGCCTGTGAAAAATATACCGTACCGGTAGCCTAGTTTTGAATTGATATTAGACGCAGTGTACAGGTGATATTCTATTTGACATATTAATTACACTTTCACTATTATTTATTCCACAGGTAGGCCTACCAAATTCTGTGAACAAACAAATCGTAAATTGCTGTTCTCGAAATAGCAGATGAATGTGGCAATTTGGCCTACTCTCCTGAGAAATGACCAGGTAAGAGTCTATGTCACCGTAATGTTTTCAACTTGATTACATCTTGCAGAGATACATACAGTACCATGAGCCTATTGCATATGTGTACTCAAGTTCTTGAGGAGTGTTAATAATTCATTTTACATTGCGGTAGATTAAAAATGTCATGGCTCATGGCAACGTGTCTAAGCTTTAATATTTTCCCCTTCCTTGAATTTCAAATTATTGGTACCGTATTCAAAAAAGATCAGTTCTTGCACATGTTAGTTACTGGTGCAGTGGCAAGTATTCAGTTGGTCGAATATGTAGTAATGCCATTACTGATGTAGAACTGTAATTACAGGTTCTAAAATCTTAACACACACTGGTCCTATGGGTGGCTGTGTGCTCTTGTTCTGTCGAGCAAAGTCCAACATTAAAATTTATTTCAGAGGTCTACATTTTGGTCCAAATATACAAATGAACGAAGCACCAAATGGTGAACGCATTTGTACTCTGAATTTGAAGCATATTAAGTTCATCAGAATGGTTTCATTTTATGCGTATGTTGTTATTTTAGAATAGGCTATATTTATTTTTCTTCCCATCATGCCATAATTATTTTTAGAAAATTCAGCAGCTACAGTACTGTATTCATGCGTTGCAAAACTATTTCTCCTCTGGCAGAGGATTAAGAATAGAATTAGAAACGATGAGACATCTTTCAGAAGGGTGATACCTGCAGAAGCAGTAACAAAACCACTCACCAGACACATCAAAAATCTAGAAGATATGCTGGAGTTACCCTTAATTGTTGTGTAATAGAAACACACGTGGATTAGTTACATTAATCGCAGAATTGAAATTTTAGTTATTTTCTGAAAGGTGAGAGAGGCAATCTTATGGGTTTCATCAATCATAGATGTCTCTTACATTAATAAATAAGCTTCTGTGTCCAACTAAAATAAATCCTCATCAGTTTTGATGTGGTGTTAACTCATACAACAGTGTAAAGAAGATTGGTTAATATGTTTATGTTCGACACTGGCGAAATGTAAATATTATGTAAGAAAACTGTACTATAATGAGGCTCATTATAGTACAAGTTTTCATTGTGATACAGTTTCTCCCTCCAATCAGAGCTCAAGAAACAGTTGTGTGACCAATTAGGTGAGGATAGCATCGCACTTGCACTCACTTCCATGGCCCCCTATTTTAAATTTCACTGCGTGGCGAGTGTCATAGTGAGGTATTCCAGGAGGCCATGGTCAAATACAAGGTATTCTCTGCATCCCATGCGCTCTGTTCAGTATATAAAACTGGTGAAATCTCGACAGATATTTATGAATATTTATGTTCGAACATAAAATAGTTATAATTATTGTCATTATAGGCTCGTTGCATAATGTACTATTAAGTTACAAGGTGCACATATAATAAGCCACTACAACAGAGATCTGAGTGAAATCACATGAAATTTTATTAACAAATAGGTGCAGGCTAGAACTATTACCACTGTGTTGTATTGTTTCTTCCAGTATCACAGTAAACAATTTGTTTTAAAGGACTCTTCACCTTGTATTATGTTATATCGTGGGATAGATAGATACAAGATAAATATAATTCTTTTATTATATGCCAATGTAATGGTTGACATACCTATAGGTAGTATTTTATTCCTACACGTTACTTACAATATTTTTCAACACGTAGGATGCTAATGTCTAAGACAGTCACAGCTCGTGCTCAGTAGCGGCTGGTGTAGAAAATTAGTTGTGTATAGAGATGGGTAGCAGTCAACTGAACACAGTCGAATTAGTCGATAGTTAAAACAATCGACTTATTCAACTGCTTTTAAAAAACAGTCGAATGAATTCAACGACTACTCACCGTATCATAAACAAGTAGTTTGCAAACGACTGATCTCAAAACAATCGTTGGAAATCATTAGAATGAAACAAGTCGTTGGCAAACGACTAATTCCAAGCGAATGGAATCATTCGAATTGAAGTAGTCGTTGTAAACGACTGATCCCAAAGCAATCGTTGGAAATCATTGGAATGAAACAAGTCGTTGGCAAACGACTAATTCCAAGCGAATGGAATCATTCGAATTTAAGTAGTCGTTCTAATCAAACGACTTCTTCAGGATAACTTCATGCTATACAATTCATTGTGCTGTATGTTTATTGTAGAGCTTTAATTAATAAGTTAAGTATACCTGTAGGTGCCTATAGTTTTATACAGTTCGTTGATTCTTTAAATGAAATAGCCTAAATCCAGTTGTCCAAGTTATTGGAAATGTTAAGCATTCAATATTTAGGTTAAGCTTGAACTCCCGGTTTTCTGGCCCATCATCCCAGGCAAGCCTCCCAGTCAGATGGATCATTTGGCTGTAATTTTGAATTAGAATAAGGTTGTAGTATGCGTGGTCAGATTTAGACAATAGCCTACTCCATGAAGGGGTCATGGTTACGCCTTCTATGTTTGTTTATTGAATAGAGTAACTGAAATGAGGGATGTATACTGATTTTAAGATTTGTGGAATGAGTTTATGAATTTTTAATAGAATTTAATGAAGTCTTCAGTAAAGTTGAAGGAGACATGATCGTGTTTAGACAATAGCCTACTCCATGAAGGGGTCATGACTATGCTTTCTATGTCTGTTTAAGGTGTAGTGTGGCTGAAATGAGGGAGGTTTACTGATTTTGGTGTTTGTGGAGTAGTCTTTTCGTTTATAATTTAGGTTTTGTGAAGCTTGTTGCGGAGTTGTTTTATGGATTTTATTGCTCTGCAAATGAAGTGTATTAGGGGGTTCTGGGTTTGGATTAGCTGTAGTTTACAGGGTTATGGCTGAGAGTTGTTGTAGCAGGCCTAACAACTGTGTCAGAGCAGTGGCGTGCTGTGTGGGAGGGGGGATTAGTGGCAAAGACATGAGGGCAGGGATGGAAGAGTTTATGTGTTCCCTCACAGTTGGCGCACTTAGGCTTATCTCGAGGTACCGTACAGATAGAGTGGTGATGTAAATCTCCAGCGGGTACTGTGAGGACAGCTTGACGGCTGAAGGTGCCTATAGTTTTATACAGTTTCTTGTTCGTAGATTCTTTCAATGAAATAGCCTACGTCCAGTTGTCCAAATATATATGTATGTCATTTCATTGGAAATGTTAAGCATTCAATATTTAGGTTATGTTTGAACTCCTTAACACAGTCTATACACTTTTAATGAGAATTGGGTGCATTCTTGAATTATTACACAACTTGAACATGGGCTTACCAATTATGGCTTAGAGTTCTATTTATTTTATGATTGAATTTCATTCATTTATTCTACCGCGTGATAAATGAATTACAAGAAAATTATTATGAAATTCTCCCCATAGCGTGATGGTAATGATCGATGCAAACATAGAATAGATTTTCCAGGAAAATTAAATCAAAAAATATTTTATATTGAGATCCAATATTAATAGCATTTTAGCAAGTCGGAGGGTGTGTACGCTCAAATTGATTCTGGTTGTCAATTGGTTTGTAGAGATGGGCATCAGCAGTCGACTGACAAAAGTTAATACCATCGACTTGTTTGACTGCTTTTAGAAAACAGTCGAATGAATTCAACGACTACTCACCGTAACATAAACAAGTCGCTAGCAAACGACTGAATTGATTCCAATTGTTTTAACATGCTCTGAGCGCTGGCATAGTTTTACGTTCTGGTCATAAATTGTTTGTATTCACATGGTTGCCAACATCTCCACTGAAAGTTCGCTCTCGTTACTGTTCTAAAGTGCTCTATTGTCGTGTCTCGTGTGTATTTATTCTAGGCTGTCGTGTTCTTGTTCAAGTTGTATTTCAACTCTACACTCTTAGTACGGTATTTCTGCAAAACAACTAAGAAATAAAAGGCACGTCACAATTTTGGCTATGGAATTGTTACCGGTACTTTCAGTTCTAGTAATTTAATTAAGTATTGCTCTATTGCTTCACTTATTCAGAGTACATACAGGTAATGTGTCCTATACCAATATCGGGGAACATTTACTCATTGCAACATTGGATATAATGGCTGCACTATACACAACGCCGCAACCTCCATTCGAAGCACAGTAAAAATAAATAACTTGGATCAATTTCAATTTCTTTTTAGTACATATTATTCTTAAAAATAAATGAGACCAACCAGGTGGTATAGTTCTTGGTTGACACTTCTGGGGTCCATGTTTGATTGCTGAATGTCAAGAAATCTAATTCTAGTCTGAGGGTAAGAACAGGGTACACACAGCCTAGTGAGGTAAACCGGGAAATGTTGGGTTTGATTCTCCGCTTAGCCACCCAGCAAGTGGTTATCATGGGTTCCCACACATACAGAATATACATTTCTAGGTAATTCCTATCTTGACTGCATCCTGTAAATCCGTAAGCAAGTAGGGTAGTCGTATTCATTCATTCCTATTCATGAGCTTAAATGGCACTCTGTCAAACGCATACATGTGTCAGAATCCAACACAACACAAAATAACATAATGACTTGATTTTGTCTGCTGTTAATTCATTTTATGGGCTTGGGACATCTTGGTCATCAGCCCCATGCAGTTGGGTGTGGGTAGAATTGCTCCGATTATGTGATGACTGTAGTAGTGTGTGTAGCTTTATAAGGGACAGGCTTGGGAAGGTGCCCCAGGAGTTGAAATAAGGTACTACCAGATTTCCATCAGGAAAGGAATAAAATAAAAAAAATGTTGAGGCCCACTGAAGAGATCTGCAGAATATCTTGGCTGAGTGGACAGGGAATTTGTAACTGTTCCTGTTGGTATTTCAATTTCATTTTAGTACATATTATTAAAAATTCTTAAAAATAAATGTCCCTAACTATGGCTGCCACCTTTCCAGTCCTCATCTGAATTACAGAAAGTATAGCCTACACACTACTACAGATACCACAATAACAGAGATTATCATATAAATCCTATACACTTCCAAATATATGGGGCTAAATGAATATGTTATCAAAAGCCCTAAAATTAATATCAAAAACACAATGATTCTACAATAAGCGATTCTTTTAAAATATAGTTATAGTAGGTGCAAACATACACATAACAGCAAATTCAAGTTCTCCATTTCAAGCATTACACATTTATTAAGTTAACTGTTTGAACATACAAACTTGCATGTGTTGTAGGAATTTGCGGTTCATCGGTGTCAGCCATGGCGTCAAGGAGGTAATAGGTCCATTATCATGTGCTGTAGCCTACCGTTATACCTTGGCAAGAAAGAAGAACATGCCTCAACACATACTTTTAAAAGGACCAGATTTGATTACTGTATTTTTGCTAAGTTTGATTTTGGCTCTCCCTGTTATTTTTTCTTAGTTGACAAACTTTTAAAATAAAACATGATGATTTCTAGCAGTATTGAGTGTGTTTATTGTTTTTCATTGAAAGTCCTATTTCTCCTTTCCCCTTCACAGCATGTCATAGAATTTACTGTATTAGTGTGCCATGAAATTTGTTTATGTACATGTACTTACTGTATTTCACCCTTCAAAATTGGTGGACTGGATATATTTTAAAGGGAATATCAAATGAACTACTGTATATAAATTTTGTGATATCCAATTATTTTTCTGAAACTAATGAATTTGGCATTAATTACAATTTTAGTGTGATGAGGATCAGGTTACACCACCTATTTCCTTAGTATTCTCTCTTAAAATTTTCCTGTTATTGCGAACAGCATCAAGCATTTTAAGATATGAATATCCTCCCTTCCCAGTACTTTTCCTTTCTAGTTTAATCTCGGAACTAATCGGTTATAATTGGGCCTACAGTGGTTAATTAGAAGGGACCATTTTTTTAAATTGAGTAATACTATGCTGCAGACCTTATAGTAGCCTAATTCTTGTCAATGCAATATGCTCCAATTGCAACTGAAAGAAATGTAAACATGTAAATTATTGATGAGGTCATGTCCTAAATGCTGTGATTGCTCATTTCAGAGTTCCGGAATTCACAATTTCCCACTTTGGTATTATTAAAAAAAACTGTTATTGCTATTTTGAATGTGATTTATTTCGTGTAGATCATATTATTATCTCTACACTTAAAAACGTGTGCTATAAGTATTGGGAAGATTGTGATTTTCGGAACATTGAAGTGGGCAGAGCAGTTAGGACGAGAATATTTAGCGGAACGAGGGGAAGGGGTGGGGTAGGCTACCCGCACAGACGTGCTCAACTAGTACCGCGGTCAAACACCAGACAGCGCTGAAGTCTTAGGTGCCAAGAATTAGCATGGCTGTCGGCTATCTGTAGTAGTAGGTAATCTGTGGGTCATATGTACTTCCCGCAAGACAAAAATCAGGGTACTTACTGTTGATGCAAATAGAATTGCTTCAGACTCCCGCCCGTCAACCTTGGCGATGGTTAAGAACCAAGCCTACGTAGAACTGTAAATCCTGAAAATTGTACATTTCCTGTTCCTCAACTTCGTAGACAAACAGTTTTTTATATCACATAACATTCATTAAATCAAATAGGTTGAATATTATAATCTTCGTTGCCAAAGTCCATTCAAAATTCAGCACCATTTTCAAATTCTTGCAGTTAGATCCATAGTAGTTGTTCCAGTAATACCATTCAATATACCACACATGCCAAAGTCAAACATGCATCTTACATGGGTTCAGTCCTTTCAGAAAAAAGATACAATAGATAACAATAATGGTACTGTACCCTCATTCTAATGACTGGAATGCCTTTAAGGGAAGGTAATATGTAAACTCTTGTGAACATGAAGAGCGATACAGGATCATATGTTTCGCGACCCACAAGTGCACTTTGGATAGCGGTCAGGCCGAGAGAAGCGGGGCGCATGCGTTGCCAGTACAAGTGTCACGGCTGATTGGTCAGTGGTATTGATTATTTTATCGACCAACAACAAAAGAGATAAATTATTCCCATAAGACGGGAATACATTTTTTTACACTTTCTGGTGTATTTTGACATGTCTGCAATTATAACAGGTGATGGATTATCAACTACTTTCAAGTAATTGAAATCTCAGAAACACGGAAATAAGATATTTGTATCTTATCAGTACAAATTTTGAGCACTAGTAGCGCGACGGTCGGTGCGATCGGAGATGCGAGCTTGCCTGCCCGACGGAGAGGGTAGATTGAATTGTATCACGCACGAATACACATGTATAGAGTTACACCTGTGATCGGCGGGCAAGATCACGTGAATCGCGAGTGAAAGTTCGTTTTGAGTAGATTGTGCTACCACTGGACAGCAGGGAGATTCCTAGTGTCGAAGATGACGCCAATTTCAGTACCGCATAGGCTATTGCGAACGAAATGGAAATGCAGTTTGTCTTACTAGACAACTGTTCATTATAGGCAAGCCCTATATTGTTCTTGAAAAGTGTATACTTGCTTTTACAAGCATATGGACATGTTGCTCATTCAGTTGCAATTCATCGCATTGGAACTGGCTCTATTGATACACATATCTTGTGTGTGTTGTGAGAACAATTAGTGCCTCTATTCGAGAAGAATTTCTCAATACGAGTGCATGGATATTGAAACTACTTCATTATATACAAGGCCTAACTTATATGTGTGTGTGACCTCACAAGCATATTGAGTAATTTGATGTCGAGAGGAACGGCAGTTATGTGTTTCATTAATTTAACTATGGGCGGTTAGACGAGATAGACATGAGTGTCACTGTGCGGGCGAGGCCACGAACATTTTGATGCTATCGGCATTGTTGCCCGCGCTGGTGAGTGTCTGTGAACACAGCAGTTGAATCGCAGTACAGTGTGTTTCACAATGACCCGGTTTCGCGAGGCTAGTGAACTTTATTATTCGAGCCGATATGGACGTCACTGCGTTCTGCGGTTGTTAGGACGTTATCCGAAGATGAAAGGAACTGTCGTTGGTTTTAGAGTGGAACATTCAGTCAGGATGGGAGATGTCTGGAGACCCAGGGTTCGTTTCTCGTTTTCCTGGACAGTGAAGACCTCTACTGCCTACATAAAGGGAATAGACATGAAGGACATGACCGTGTTCTTTCGTGATCTACAAGAATCATCCAAGGTACAGAATTAAGCCTCATCAACCGTAGCTAAGCATGTTTATTCTAACGTTGTCACACTGCCACATACATTTTTTTTCTTGTATAGGATTTTTGTAGAATGTCCAAGAATGGAGTTTAGGTTTGATCCTAGTGTCAAGTCTGATTCTATTCTGGACAGGGTTTTGATTCTACTAAGGATGCACCCATTGTAATTAAATGTATTGTAGTTTAATTTTCTTTTGGTTACTGTAACTTCAAGTTCATTTAATGGGGAATGTTATTTAATGTAGAGAAGAGGAACTTTAGGCCACTCAAGATTCGTCATATCACGTGTTTGTTTTTGATTTATATAGTAAATGAACACTAGTTTTATGTCTTTATATGACACTAGCAGGTACCCGCGGCTTCGCTCGCGGCATAGTCGTGTCATATTGTTATTCAATGAAATGCAGGTTTAACCCCGTTTACACCCCTTTAGAACATGAATATCCAAAAATCCCTCCTTAGTAGACGTTTTCGACACACAACAAACCTATCCCCAAAATATCATTCTTCTAACTTTAATAGTTATGGTTGGTCGATGAGAGTGAATAAATAATCCTTACTTAGTGGACGTTTTTCTTCCAGAATTTCACCCTCCTCATGGGTACCTTAAATTGGATTTATGAGAAAACGGTCGAAAACATATTTATTTAATTATTCATTCATTTATTTTTAAGCTGATTGTTTTCCGCTAAGTTTGAATCTTCTCGCCTATGCCGTTTAAGAGATACACGCTCCGTTAGGAATCTTTCAACCCCCACTTTTCATCCCTTTCACCTCATAATATACACCACATTCGAAAAACCATTAGACATGTGTCAGCTTATTTTTAATGATTAGTTTATATGCCAAGTATCACATCATCAAATGAAACTACTCGTGAGATATTGTTATTCAATGAAATGCACGTTTAACCCCTTAACACCCCTTTAGAACCTGAATATCCCAAAACATTTCCTAGGTGGACGATTTAGACATACAACGAACATACCCCCAACATTTCATGTTTCTAACCTCAATAATTTTGGCTGGGCGATGATGAGAACGTGAGTCAGTCAGGACATTTTCTTTAATTTTATTTTTGAGAATTTCACCCCTCCTCATGAACTTCTTAAATCGGATTTATGAAAAAAAAAAAACGGTCGAACACATATTTACTTATTTTAAGCTGTTTTTTCCCCTGAATTTGATGAGTGAGTAAGTGAGTCAATCAGGACACTTTCTTTCCTGTTTTTCCACCAGAATTTCACCCCTCCCCATGGGCCTCTTAAATTGGATTTATGAAAAAACGGTCCGAACACCTATTTACTTCTTTTTAAGCTGATTTTTTCCCGCTGAATTTCAAACTTCTCGCCTATGTCGTTTAAGAGATATACGCTCCGTTAAGAATCCTTCAACCCCCAATTTTCACCCCTTTCACCTCATAATATACACCATATCGATAAACCCTTAGACATATATCTGCATATTTTTAACGATTAGTTTATATGTCGAATATCGCATCCCCAAATGAAACAACTCTTGAGATAATGTTATTCAATGAAATGCAAGTTTAACACCCTTAACACCCCTTCCGAACATGAATATTCAAAAATCCATCCTTAGTGGACGTTTTCGACATACAACAAACATATCCCCAAAATTTCAAGTGTCTAACTGCTATAGGTTTGGCTGGGGGACGATGAGTGAATATCCAAAAATCATTCCTTAGTGGACTTCTTTCCCAGAACTTCACCCCTCCCCATTGGCCCCTTAAATTGAATTTGTGCAAAAACAGTCGAACACCGATTTACTTATTTATTAAGCTGATTTTTTTCCGCTGAGTTTCAAACTTCCCGCCTATGTCGTTCAAGAGATACATGCTCCATTAGGAATCCTTCAACCCTAACTTGTCACCCCTTTCACCTTATAATATACACCACATCGAAACATCCTTAGTCACGTGTCTGCTTATTTTTAATGATTAGTTTATATGCTGAGTATCACATCCACAAATGAAACCACTCTTGAGATATCGTTATTCAATGAAAATCAGGTTTAACCCCCTTAAGACCCTATTAGAACCTGAATATCCAAAAATCCTCCCTTAGTGTACGGTTTTGACATACAATGTACATATCTCCAAAATGTCATGTTTCTAACCTCAATAATGTTTTCTGGGCGATGACGAGTGAGTGAGTGAGTCAGGACATTTTCTTTCAATTATTTTTTTCAGAATTTGACCCCTCCCCATGAACCCCTTAAATTTGATTAATGAAAAAAAAAACCTGTCGAACACTTATTTACTTATTTTTAAGCAGTTTTTCCCCTGAGTTTGAAGAGTGAGTGAGTCAATCAGTTAGGACACTTTCTTTCCTGTTTTTCCCCCGAATTTCACCCCTCCCCATGGGCCCCTTAAATTAGATGTATGAAGAAAAACGGTCGAACACCTATTTACTCTTTTTAAGCTGATTTTTTCCGCTGAATTTAAAACTCCTCGCCTATGTCGTTTAAGACATACACGCTCCGTTAGGATTCCTTCAACCCCCACTTTTCACCCCTTTCACCTCATAATATATACCAAATCGAAAAACCCTCAGACACATGTCTTCTTATTTTTAATGATGTGTTTATATGCCGAGTATCACCTCCCCCAATGAAACCAATCGGGAGATATTATTATTCAAATAAATGCAGATTAAACCCCCTTAAGACCCCTTTAGAACCTGAATATCCGAAAATCCTCCCTTGGTGGACGGTTTTGACATACAATGAACATATCCCCAAAATGTCATGTTTCTAACTTCAATAATTTTGGCTGGGCAATGATGAGTGAGTGAGTCAAGACATTTTCTTTCAATTTAGTTTTTTCAAAATTTCACCCCTCCCCATGAACCCCTTAAATTGGATTTATGAAACAAAACTGTCGAACATCTATTTACTTTTTTTAAGCATTTTTTCTCCTAAGTTTGAGGAGTGAGTGAGTCAGTCAATCAGTTTGTACATTCTCTTTCCTGTTTTTTTCCCCCAGAATTTCACCCCTCCCCATGGGACCCTTCTATTGGATTTATGAAAAAACTGTCGAACACCTATTTGCTTATTTTTAAGCTGATTTTTTCCGATGAGTTTCAAATTCCTCGCCTCTGTCGTTTAAGGGACACATGCTCCGTTAAGAATCCTTCAACCCCCCACTTTTCACCCCTTTCACCTCATAATATACACCACATCGAAAAACCCTCAGACACGTATCTTCTTTTTTTTAATGATGAGTTTATATGCCGAGTATCAAGTCCCCCAATGAAACCAATCCGGAGATATTCAATGAAATGCAGGTGTACCCCCTTAACACCCTTTAGAACCTGAATATCCAAAAATCCTTCCTTAGTGGGCGGTTACGACTTACAACGAACATATCCCCAAAATTTCATGATTCTAACTTAAATAGTTTTGGCTGGGCGATGAAGAGTCAGTCAGTCAGTCAGTCAGTCAGTCAGAACACTTAGTTTTATACTGTACTAGCAGGTACCCGCGGCTTCGCTCGCGTCATAGTCGTGTCATATTGTTATTCATTGAAATGCAGGTGTACCCCCTTAACACCCCTTTAGAAACTGAATATCCAAAAACCCTTCCTTAGTGGGCGTTTTCGAATTACAACGAACATATTCCCAAAATTTCATGTGTCTAACTTTAATAGTTTTGGCTGGGCGTTGATGAGTCAGTCAGTCAGTCAGGACACTTAGTTTTATATAATAGAAGATAAGCATCGGTCCTAGTTGAAAATAATTCTATCACCTGAAACCAAAAATGCATGGGACGAAAAAAAACATCAAAATATCATGTTGGTTTCGGACCCTAAAAGACGTGAAAATATATAATAAAAGTATTAAAAAACTACGGTATTTTTCGAAATTTCATTCGAATCAATTTTTATGTCATTCCTGGGACTTAGAAAATTCCGGCCAAAAAGTACAAAATCATTAATAACTCCCTAAGTATTCGTCGTATGATGAAATAGCAAGAGACAAAAAAGATGTAATGTGTTATTGTCTACAACATAGGCCATGTATAATTTTACACTCAGACATATTACGTTCCCCCCCCCCATATTTTCACCCCTCCCCATGGGCTCCTTATATTGGATTTATGAAAAAACAGTCAAACACCTATTTTGTTATTTATATGCTGATTTTTTTTCCGCTGAGTTTTAAACTCCTCGCCTATGTCGTTTAAGAGATACACGCTCGGGTAGGAAACCTTCAACCCCCACTTTTCACCCCTTTCATCTCATAATATACACCACATCGAAATACCCTCAGACACGTATCTTCTTATTTTTAATGATGAGTTTATATGCCGAGTGTCAAATCCCCCAATGAAAGCAATCCGGAGATATTGTTATTCAATGAAATGCAGGTGTACCCCCTTAACACCCCTTTAGAAGCGGAATATCCAAAACCCTTCCTTAGTGGGCGTTTTCGACTTACAACGAACATATTCCCAAAATTTCATGTTTCTAACTTTAATAGTTTTGGCTGGGCGATGATGAGTCAGTCAGTCAGTCAGTCAGTCAGGACACTTGTTTTTATATAAGAGATAATAGACTAGCAGGTACCCGCGGCTTCGCTCGCGTCATAGTCGTGTCATATTTTTATTCAATGAAATGCACGTCTAACCCCATTAACACCCCTTTAGATCTTGAATATCCAAATATCCCTAGTTAGTAGACGTTTTTGACACACAACAAACCTATCCCCAAAATAACATTCTTCTAACTTTAATAGTTTAGGTTGGTTGATGAGAGTGAATATCCAAAAATCCTTCCTTAGTGGACGTTTTTCTTCCAGAATTTCACCCTCCCCATGGCCCCCTTAAATTGGATTTATGAAAAAACGGTCGAACACCTATTTATTTAATTATTTATTCATTTATTTTTAAGCTAATTGTTTTCCGCTGAGTTTGAAACTTCTGGCCTATGTCGTTTAAGAGATACACGCTCCGTTAGGCATCTTTCAACCTCCACTTTTCATCTTTTTCACCTCATAATATACACCACATCAAAAAACCATTAGACATGTGTCAGCTTATTTTTAATGATTAGTTTATATGTCAAGTATCACATCATCAAATGCACGTTTACCCCCTTAACACCCCTTTAGAACCTGAATAACCAAAAACCTTTCCTTATTGGACGTTTTCGACATACAACGAACATATCCCCAAAATTTCATGTTTCTAACTTCAATAATTTTGGCTGGACAATGATGAGAACGTGAGTCAGTCAGGACATTTACTTTATTTTTATTTTTGAGAATTTCACCCCTCCCCATGAACCTCTTAAATTGGATTTATGAAAGAAAAACGGTCGAACACATATTTACCTACTTTTTAAGCTGTTTGCCCCTGAATTTGATGAGTGAGAAAGTGAGTCAATCATTTAGGACACTTTCTTTCCTGTTTTCCCCCCAGAATTTCACCCCACCCCACGGACCCCTTAAATTGGATTTATGAAACAACGGTCAAACACCTATTTACTTGTTTTTTAACGGATTTTTTCCCCACTGAATTTCAAACTTCTCGCCTATGTCGTTTAAGAGATATACGCTCCGTTAAGAATCCTTCAACCCCCAATTTTCACCCCTTTCACCTCATAATATACACCATATCGATAAACTGTTAGACGTATGTCTGCATATTTTCAATGATTAGTTTATATGCCGAATATCACATCCCCAGATGAAACAACTCCTGAGATATTGCTATTCAATGAAAAGCAAGTTTAACACCCTTAACACCCCTTCAGAACATGAATATTCAAAAATCCATCCTTAGTGGACGTTTCCGACATACAACAAACATATCCCCAAAATTTCAAGTTTCTAACTGCTATAGGTTTGGCTGGGGGATGATGAGTGAATATCTAAAAAACCTTCCTTAGTAGACTTCTTTCCCAGAAATTTACCCATCCCCATTGGCCCCTTAAATTGGATTTATGAAAAAACGGTCGAACACCTATTTACTTACTTTTCAAGTTGATTTTCCCCCCTGAGTTTTACACTTTTTGCCTCTGTCCTTTATAGATACTTGCTCCGTTAGGAATCCTTCAACCCCCACTTTTCACCCCTTTCACCTTATAATATACACCTCATCGAAAAACCCTCAGACATATGTCTTCTTATTCTTAATGATGAGTTTTTAAGCCGAGTATCACATCCCCCAAGAAAACCAATCGGGAGATAATGTTAATCAATTAAATGCAGGTCTACCCCCTTGAAACAACTTGAGAACCTGAAAATCCTTCCTTAAGGAACGTTTTCGACATACAATGAACATAACCCAAAAATTTCATGTTTCTAACTTCAATAATTTTGGCTGGGCGATAATGAGTGAGTGAGTAAGTCAGGACATTTCCTTTCATTTATTTTTCAGAATTTCACCCCTCTTATGAACCCCTTAAATTGGATTTATGAAATAAACGGTCGAAGACCTATTTACGTATTCTTAAGCTGTTCTTCGCCCCTGAGTTTGATGAGTGAGTGTATAATCAGTTAGAACACTTTCTTTCCTGTTTTGTTCCCCCAGAATTTTACCCCTCTCCACGGGCCCCTTAAATTGGATATATGAAAGAAAAAAAAAGGTCGAACACCTATTTACTTATGTTTTAAGCTGTTTTTCCGGTGAACTTCTCGCCTATGTCGTTTAAGAGACACGCGCTCCGTTAAGAATCCTTCAACCCCCAATTTTCACCCCTTTCACCTCATAATATATACCACATTGGTAAACCCTTAGACATATGTGTGCTTATTTCTAATGATTAGTTTATATGCCGAATATCACATCCCCAAAGAAACAACTCATGAGATATAGTTATTCAATGAAATGCACGTTTACCCCCTTAACACTTCTTTAGAACCCGAATAAACAAAAATCCTTCCTTAGTTGACGTTTTCGACACACAGCGAACATATTCCCAACATTTCATGTTTTCAACTTCAATAGTTTTCGCTGGGCGATGATGAGTGAGTCAGTCATGACATATTCTTTACCAGAATTTCACTCCTCCCTATGGGCCGCTTAAATTGGATTTATGAAAAAAAACGCTCGAACACCTATTAACTTATTTTTTAAGCTGTCTTTTTCCCCTGAGTTTGATGAGTGAGTGAGTTTGTCAGTCAGTTATGACACTTTCTCTCCTTTTCTTTTCCAGAATTTCACCCCACCATCAGTCGAACACCGATTTACTTATTTATTAAGCTGATTTTTTCCGCTGAGTTTCAAACATCTCACCTATGTCGTTTAAGAGATACACGCTCCGTTAAGAATCCTTCAACCCTCACGTGTCACCCCTTTCACCTTATAATATACACCACATCGAAAAACCCTTAGACACATGTCTACGTAGTTTTAATGATTAGTTTATAAGCTAAGTATCACATCCACAAATGAAACCACACTTGAGATATTGTTATTCAATGAAAATCAGGTTTAACCCCCTTAAGACCCCTTTAGAACCTGAATATCCGAAAATCCTCCCTTAGTGTACGGTTTTGATATACAACGAACATATCCCCAAAATGTCATGTTTCTAACTTCAATAATTTTTTCTGGGCGATGATGAGTGAGTGAGAGAGTCAGTACATTTTCTTTCAATTATTTTCTTCAGAATTTCACCCCTCTCGATGATCCCCTTAAATTTCATTTATGAAAAAAAAACCTGTCGAACACTTTTTTTACTTATTTTAAGCAGTTGTCCCCCCCTTGTGTTTGAAGAGTGAGTGAGTGAGTCAATCAGTTAGGACACATTCTTTCCTGTTCCCCCCCCCCCAGGATTTCACCCCTCCCCATGTGCCCCTTAAATTGGATTTATGAAGAAAAACGGTCGAACACCTATTTACTCTTTTTTAAGCTGATTTTTTCCGCTAAATTTCAAACTCCTCGCCTATGTCTTTTAAGACATACACGCTCCATTAGGATTCCTTCAACCCCACTTTTCACCCCTTTCACCTCATAATATAGACCACATCGAAAAACCCTCAAGACACATGTCTTCTTATTTTAATGATGAGTTTATATGTCGAGTATCACATTCCCCAATGAAACCAATCGGGAGATATTGTTATTCAATTAAATGCAGATTTAACCCCCTTAAGACCCCTTTAGAACCCGAATATCCGAAAATCCTCCCTTAGTGGACGGTTTTGACATACAATGAACATATCCCCAAAATGTCATGTGTCTAACTTCAATAATTTTGGCTGGGCAATGATGAGTGGGTGAGTCAGGACATTTTCTTTCAATTATTTTCTTCAGAATTTCACCCCTCTCGATGATCCCCTTAAATTTCATTTATGAAAAAAAAAAAACTGTCGAACACTTTTTTTACTTATTTTAAGCAGTTGTCCCCCCTTGTGTTTGAAGAGTGAGTGAGTGAGTTAATCAGTTAGGACACATTCTTTCCTGTTCCCCCCCCCAGGATTTCACCCCTCCCCATGTGCCCCTTAAATTGGATTTATGAAGAAAAACGGTCGAAAACCTATTTACTCTTTTTTAAGCTGATTTTTTCCGCTAAATTTCAAACTCCTCGCCTATGTCTTTTAAGACATACACGCTCCATTAGGATTCCTTCAACCCCACTTTTCACCCCTTTACACCACATCGAAAAACCCTCAAGACACATGTCTTCTTATTTTAATGATGAGTTTATATGTCGAGTATCACATTCCCCAATGAAACCAATCGGGAGATATTGTTATTCAATTAAATGCAGATTTAACCCCCTTAAGACCCCTTTAGAACCCGAATATCCGAAAATCCTCCCTTAGTGGACGGTTTTGACATACAATGAACATATCCCCAAAATGTCATGTGTCTAACTTCAATAATTTTGGCTGGGCAATGATGAGTGGGTGAGTCAGGACATTTTCTTTCAATTTGGTTTTTTCAAAATTTCACCCCTCCCCAGGAACCCCTTAAATTGTATTTATGAAAATAAAAATGTGGAACATCTATTTGCTTGTTTGAAGCATTTTTCCCCTGAGGTTGATGAGTGAGTCAGTCCGTCAATCAGTTAGGACAGTCTCTTTCCTGTTTTTTCCCCCCAGAATTTCACCCCTCCCCATGGGCCCCTTAATTTGGATTTATGAAAAAACGGTCAAACAGCTATTTACTTATTTTTTAAGTAGATTTTTTTCCGCTGAGTTTCAAATTCCTCGCCTATGTCGTTTAAGGCATACACGCTCCGTTAGGAATCCTTCAACACCCACTTTTCACCCCTTTCACCTCATAATATACACCACATCGAAAAACCCTCAGACACGTATCTTCTTATTTTTAATGATGAGTTTATATGCCGAGTATCAAATCCCCCAATGAAAGCAATCCGGAGATATTGTTATTCAATGAAATGCAGGTGTACCCCCTTAACACCCCTTTAGAAGCGGAATATCCAAAACCCTTCCTTAGTGGGCGTTTTCGACTTACAACGAACATATTCCCAAAATTTCATGTTTCTAACTTTAATAGTTTTGGCTGGGCGATGATGAGTCAGTCAGTCAGTCAGTCAGTCAGTCAGTCAGTCAGTCAGGCCACTTAGTTTTATATAATCGATTACTCAAGTTTGGGTACCCAAATTGGAGTTTCTACTATAGTGCGTCAACTAAGAAGACTGTGATACACTTGGAAGTGAAATTTCAGTATTCAGGTTAATTTTCGAATACTGCAGTAAGCTTTTTGAAGCTGGTTCAGTGAAGAAAGCGGATTTTTTGATTTGCTAGGAATGTATATTCTGCTTTTCTGGTAAAGAGACTTTGATAGTATTTCTAACCGGTCATTGGAGAGCCGATTGATATGATCGCCCGGACCGATGGTGTAGGATGCTATTTGTCGTTCTTGACGCTATTAGAGTAGATTTATTCCGAACTTTTACTTGATCCAGGTATTTTCTTCAGTATTTTTTTGAGATTTTGCATTACGATTGCTTTGATAGATTCGTTTAAGATCCATTATAGATGGCCTACACAGGTGTTTTTATACACAGTTTGAAGACCTTTGCATACATTCACCCTATTTTATTAACGCGAATCCCAGATTAGATTTATGCGGAGGCAGATCTATCGCCAAATTTGTAATTGTTATTTAACACTTATTGAAATCTATGCATATTGTTCGTGAATAATAATAATAATAATAATAATATAAGAGCAAATGAAATAATAATTTAACAGTGATTATTTGAATTGTAAAGAAACTTGTATAATTTTAGCAACACTATTTCATTGCGAATTTGATCTGTTAAATAAGCCGAATGTGGAATTCTTTGTTCACCAAGGGAGGTGATTAATTGAAGCACTAAAATTATATTAGTGCCAGATAATATAAACGATATGAATGCTTAGTGTAGCATGATACTTAATGGTAAAGCCATGTAAAGGCTAGTGTCCTTTATTATTAATAGGGTATTCAATGGAATATTCCAAGTTGTAGTATGAAAGGCAATCCACCCAGATGGATTTTGAAAGTAAGGATGATTATGACTTAAGGCAATTTATTTCAGTATCGGTTCACGTTAATAGTCTGTTGTGGGAATCTTGCATTTCAGGCATGTTGAATTAAACCTACCTGGTAACATTTTCGAATATTTGTATCACTGCAATGCTTAACAGGCGTTATAATAATCACTAATTCCGATCTGGTGATGACGGTTCTTTTAAAGGGGATGTAAAATTACATTAAAGAATTTAACTTTGACTTAGCTTAATTGTTTGGTTGGAAGAGATGAATAAAACCAGAATAATACAGCAACCACAAATATAGTAAAACACATGGAAGGTGTCACTTCTGAATCCTACGAAAAACACTAAGAAGGTGTTACAAAATGACTGTACATTTGTATTATAGCTTTAGATAATTATTTTTCAGGGTATAAATTTGTATGTCTTGTAAATATGAACATTTTCAGGGATTCTATTTAAATGTTTCAATTGTTGCCAACATTTCTGTTGAACCATGTAAATGATTTTTGTTCATATATTTGGGTAAAATGCAATCAATAACATTGATGAATGTAGGGGCTGGCATTTTTCTCCAATGTTCATGAAACTTCGGTTGGAAGTTGGGCACTATGCCTTAAATTATAATATAGTGACTTTCACTATATTTTCCTTTCCTGAATAAATTTTCTTTAGTCAATTTTAAATCTTCGAAGTGTGATACTTTATAGAAACGATAAAAGAACAAGTTAAGAAGGCCAGTGGTGGGTATTTCAGTGGTTTTCCACACACCAGGGATTGCGTTCATCGTTATTCTTGTGCTTTTGAGTTTTCATATGTCGTTCACCATGGTTTTTCTTAACGTAGTCTCAGTTAGGAATTCCTGCACCCCATTTCCTCGTCTCATATGGGTAGAATCTGGGGAATTTTCTAGCCGGTGTTTTCAGGTTCTACGATCCAGTTGTCATCTTGTGATTCCAACATGCTGATGGTAGGTATTTCGGGTACAGTTCATAGTCATGACATCTTCTCAAGACGAGTACGGAGCCGTTTCCAGTTTCTTGATGTAGGTTCCATTATCCGGGCCCTTGGATATTTTCACTTCCAACAAGAATCTTCAACGCTGACAAGTCCAGAATTCATAAACTGAAATCACAATATACTAGGCCAGAAAAACGTAATGGAATAGTTTACCATTTAAAAAGTTATAGAACAAAAAACAATTTATGACAATAATTGACATAATTTTTGAGCAAATAGGGCAATCAGTTTTAAAACACAGAACCTATCTTAAATAAAATCCACACCTTTTTACAATAAAAATTAAATTGACATAGCTTGTAAGTATAATAACGTGTGAACATGAGGTTCATTAGAAAATAATAAGAAAACATGGATTGACCAACAAAAGATTAAAAATGGTGACATAACAACCGCCCCAACTGAAAAAAGAGTTCTTTAAGCCAAACAAAATTAATTCACATAGAGAAAGTTAGCAATAATCCTATATCATACATCCGTTCACAACTCATTTAGTAAATTTACGAGCAACGTTCAGAGACACGAACACCAAAAAAACTAGCACAAAATCAAAAATAACAAGAAATCACCCAAGAAGACTAAATAACGAGAAAACAGCTGACCACACGTACATCTCAGTTCATGAAATACATAACTATCGCACGCCCATATATAACAGCACATGCACCCTAAATAAAATACATTACAAGTTACCACCCTCAAAATTTCCCAAAATTATTCCAGAATATAAATAGGAATAAATTATAAAGCCTATACACAAACACATAAATACCTTTAAAATACAAAATTCATCGACATACCAACCATTTCCTGTAATCCATATCACACTCTTCCCATTACGACGGAGCATGATTACCAATTCTTATACCTAAATTACCAGCAAGTACTTACTTATCCAGAGTCAACAAGCTAAAGAAAATGACCTTGATCATTACCTGGAGACACATATAGATATTGTTGAAATACTTACTGGATGACACATATAGTCAACTTATGTCAGAGAGCATAAAGTCTCATTAATAATAATTGCCAGGATCGTAAGTCGAACAGGCATTGTAATAATATCCCAATTTATATTCGCGGCTTTCATTAAATTATTAATTCTTAAAATAAATAAACCCATAACCATAAATGAAAAACAACAACAACAAATCCCACCCAGTTACAAAAACAAGAAACACTCAGTACATACATACAGCTCACATATACCAGGGGAGAAAATACAGAATACATAGTACATATAGAGTTGACCTATACGTACAACCCGAAAATTGCACCACTGTATATACATAACCATACAAACACCCAGAACGTACATACCGGGGAAAATTATGTAATTCAAGAAACTGAGCATGTACAATTTAGGAAAAACAATACATACTTACCCTGCACTATCATTGGAACCTTTCTTAACATGCGACAAGTGCACTCTAGAAATCCTTTTCCTGACTGGATCTTTCATCAGGCACGTTACAGGTGTTTAGAAACTAACTATCTCAAAAGGTCCACAAAACCTTTCCCTTAATTTATTCGACTCCTTAGGTCCAACCTCCTTCAAAGAAAAGTTTTTCACAAATACCTTATCTCCAATTTTAATATCAACAGGTTTACGACCTAGATTATACCTTTTCTCCAGTCTGTCATGAGCCACCTTCATATTAGCTCTAGCCTTTTTCCAAATGGTTTTGAGATGACTAAAGGTATACTGTTCAGGTAAGAGTTGGTTAATAGACCAAATATTTGAAATGGACCTGTTAGGAGTGAAAGAAAACATTAAGGAGAACGGAGTGGTTTTGTGGGATTCGTGGATAGCGGTATTGAAAGAAAAGTTTATCCAAGGTTTACAGGAGTCCCATTTGCTATGGTCATCGTGAAGGAAAGCAATTAATGCTGCCTTTAGATTTCGATTCACACGCTCAGCGTACGAACCTTTTGGGTAGTACGGCGAAGACGTAACTTGCGAAATCGACAATTCAAATAACAAATTTCTCAACACCTTGGACTTAAAACATTGGGCATTATCCGTGACCAAAAATTGGCACGGACCGAACGAAGCGAAAATTTGTTCTAAACTTTCAATAACTGTTTGAGTAGTTGCAGTCTTAGTTGGAAATATCCAATTAAATCTTGTAAACCCATCCGTACAGACCAGAGCAAATCTATTTCCCCACTTAGATACAGGAAAAGGGCCTATAAAATCCAGAAACAACCTCTGCATGGGTCTAGTGGCCACTTCCGACGACAACATCCCCACTTTAGTGCTGGTAGAAGGTTTTGCAAGTTTGCATGTTTGACAATTGTTTATCATCCGTTTAACTTCCTTATCTATTCCCTTCCAAATGAAGTTTTCTCTTATCCTCAACCTAGTTTTGTACACACCCAAATGAGCACCAATAGGTGACTCATGAAAGAACTTGAATTTCTCGGGTACTAATACAGCAGGCAGTACAATCTTGGCTAGTTTATCTCGACGAGCAACACGACAACGGAGGTTTCATTTCAGGGAATACGGCTTAACAATTTCTCCCCTATCAAGTTTTTGAATTATTTCTGACAAAACAGGGTCTTCTCTTTGATATCCCTAAACATCACGAAATGATAAAGGGTAATTAGAAAGTATCGCATTAAAAAGACTATCAACCAAACATTATTACAAGCATTTTCCTTATTATCACAATCGTCAGATGATTCCCCGTACATGCGGCTCAGACAGTCTGCAATCACATTCTCAGTGCCCTTTATAGGTTTCACACTGAACTTGAATGACAGAATTCTAGTTGCCCAACGTGCAATCCTTCCGGTTTTCCTTGGCCTGCCCAGAACCCAACTCAAAGGTTGGTTGTCTGTCTCAAGTTCAAACTCACGTGTTCCACATATAACTTGAAATTTTCCAGGGCGAACATGACTGCTAACCCTTCCAATTCATACACCGAATATTTTAGCTCTGCATCAGATAGAGTACGTGAGGCATAGGCGATGAGTAATCGACCATCCTCAGGTTGCTGTAGCAGAACCGCGCCCACTGCCCAGTTTGGAGGCATCGGTCTGAATAATAAAGGGCTTCGAGAAGTCGGGAATTGCCAAACTAGGTCCATTTATCAAAGCCATCTTCAAATCCTCGAAGGCTGATTCTTGCGAGGGCCCCCAAACAAACTCCGTACCTTTCTTTCTCAATAAATTCAACGGAGCTGCCCTGTGAGCGAAATTAGGGACGAACTTACGGAAATAATTTATCATCCCTACGAAACGTGTAACTTCCTTTACGTTTCTGGGTGGTTTAAAATCACGAATTGATTGCGTTCGGGTCTGGTCAACCGATACTCCAGATGACTACACAATGTGACCCGGGAAAGAAATTTGCGGTTTTGCGAATGACAACTTTGATAATTTTACTGTTAATCCCGCTTCTTTTAATCGTTTAAGAACTTCCCTAACATGTTCTACATGTTCTTCGAAGGACTTTCTGAATACTACCACATCATCTAGATAGTGGTAGACGGACTTAAACTTTATCCCGTCAAATATATTATCCAGCAAACGACTTAATACAGCTGCACCTGTCGACAAACCGAACAGAAGGCGCTCAAATTCCTAAGTTCCAGTCCGTGGTGAACGCAGTCACAGCTTTAGACTTCTCACTCAACGGAATTTGCAGGTACGCTTTATATAAGTCCAGCACGGAGAATGGCGTTGCCCCCTGAAACCACCCGAAACAGGATTATAAGTCAAGCAGAGGAATCAGTTGAAGAATCCCCTTCTTATTTAAGGCACAATAATCAACAACCGGACGAAATCTCCCATTTGTCTTGGGTACTAAGAAAATAGGCGACGAAGAAGGAGAATTGGACTTACTTACTACTCCTTCTTCAACCATTTCATCAATAATATCCTTCAAGACCTTCATTTTCGGAGGAGCCAAACGATAAGGTGAAGATCTTACAGGGATAGAGTCCGACAACTCAATTTCATACTCCATAACGTTAGTAGGGCCCAGACGATCGGTCAAAACGTCTGGGAACTCATAACATAATCCCCGTATAGCCTTAGCTTAGTCTTCACTGAGATGATCCAATTTAAGATCTTCGATGTTAACCGTCTTAGCCCCTTCCTGTGCTGAATTCGCACCCAAGCCATAAGCTGGACTAATGAAATTTATTTTTAGATTGGGTCTGAACTTGTACCAACAAGTTTCTCTTCTTAAGTCGATCAACAATCCAACATGAGCCAGAAAATCAGCACCCAATATCACTTCGCACGAGAGATTATTAACAACCAAAAGCTTAAACTTCCACGTGAAGTTTAGAATACGAATTTTAACTTTAACGAAACCTTTAACATCCAATAATGACGAGTTAGGAGAGATAACATTATTGCCACACTTCATTAACCTCCCAAACTTACATATTAATGACATACATTTAAACCATTTCCAACTCAAAAAGGAATTCACACTACCTGAATCGATTAACGCAGATACAGGTTCATAGTTTATGTCAATATTTATAAAAGAAGAAATACCAGTGTCAACTCCAGCAATGCGACTGCATACTTTCTTGCTATTAGCCAGACCTCGACCATAATCTCTTTTTCCTGAACTCTGAGATTTCTTATTGACAGAAATTAAAGTTGCCTTAAGGTCATTGGACGATTTTAGGTAGATTTCATTAGAAAGCTAACTATTGCAATGGGTACCACGTTTCGACTTCCAGAAAATTTCGACATATCTTCGCATTTCACATCCCCCAGACCCCCAAACCACCGTCAGTTCAAAAGTTTATATATAATTTATGTATATATGTATATATCTATCTATCTATCTATCTATCTATCTCTCTCTCTCTCTATATATATATATATCACTTTCTTGTGGACACGATAACTGCCGTAATGTTGCCCCAATCAGTTTAATTTTTTACATAATAAGTATCCCATTAAAATCTCGGTCGAGTTCGTTATTGGGCAAAATCGGTCGAAGGGGGTGAAAATGGGGGGCTTTTTTTTCGAAAAAGTGAAATTTCGCTATAACTCTCTTAATACGTGAATTATCGAATCCATTCAAAGTTCATAATATGTGTCGGATAAGTGCCAAAAATTTATGTCAAATAAGTTTTTTGATAGCACCAACCATTCACCAAAGGGGTGGAAAAAAGTGGGTTTTTCGGGAAACATTAATCATATCTCTCTTAAAAATGGAAAATATTCCCCTAATACTTAGCTAAAACTTTTGTCTGAAAGAATTTTTGATATGACCCACCATTACGCCAAGGGATGAGAAAAATGATTTCGGAATTAAAGAAAATGCCAAGTGCTATCAGAGGTTACCATGACAACGCTTCTAAATTGATGAGGGATGAGCTATCAGAGGTTGCCAAGACAACGCCATTGACGAGATCACATTAACTTTTAGCCTACTTTTCACACTTTGCAAAAATGAGGAAAAAGTAGACTTATGAGATTGATCCGGGAAAATGTGTCTGTCTGTCTGTCCTTCTGTCTGTCTGTCTGTCTGTCCTTCTGTTTGTCTGGCTGGATGGCTGTGTGTGTGTGTCCCCCTCTATCAACTCCTAAACGGCTGCAGAAGTCGGAACCAAATTTAGTATGAGTTAAGATGTATACCGGAATATCTCAGGCCCATATTTGAAAAAGATGTCAGTGCTACCAACTGCTAAAATACGCACTAGAAATTTGAGCTCCATGTTGGATATTTTGGAATGTATACATGGGAGATATTACAAAATTGGCACACATGTATATAATACTATTTAAGTTTAATTTCCAGGAGGCCATATATGACAGTGTTGCCAAAATAGTTTTATGCCTTCTGATAGGTCCAATTTTAAAAAGCATATTACTTCTACACTATCAATTGGATTTCAACCAAATTTTGTATGTAATATGTGTACATAAACATATGACTGAGTGTATTCTTAAGAGCCACCAGGGCTGCCAACCGTTAATAATTGCTCTCTCTATTTTTATCCAAATACCAATATATCAGAAAGTATGCAAGCCGACAGCTTTAAACTATGCACAGGTATATTACCTGACATTTTACATTAATTTGTAGTAACTTATATACGTCAGTTCTACCAACATGATTCTAAGCCTGCTGATAGGACCAATTTTTAAATACATGTAACTTCTATACTGCCAGTTGGATTTCAACCAAATTTCGTATGTGATATGTGTAACATAACAGATATGACTATGAGTATTCTTAAGAGCAATCAGGGCTGCCAACTGTTAATACATAGTGTCTATATTTTTTACCCTATTTTCAATATATAAGAAAGTATGCAAGCCAACAGCTCTATACTTTGCACACGTATAGCACCTGACATTCTAGATTAATTTGGAGTAATTAATATAAGTCAGTGCTGCCAGCATGATTCTTTGCCTGATGATAGCTCCAATTTTAAAATACATGTAACTTCTATACCAACAAATTGATTTAATCCAAAATTGGCACAACAAGATATCATAATATTTCAGATTATTTCTGACCAGCACTCACATGACATTGTTGCCAACATGCTTTTACGTGTACTAATAGATCCAATGTCTAACTCCATGTAACGTCCTTTGGACTTCAACCACATTATGTAATCTGTACCTTAAGAGATGGAATTAAGAATATATTCAGTCACCAGGGCTGCCAACTGTATTGCTCTATTGGGCTACATTATGCCTAGAATACAGTATTTCCAACTAATTAAGACATTTCGATATTACCAACTTAATTTCGTTATTATTCTAGATAGGTTCATATACTGTAGATTAATCATTGGCATGAATCTTAATTTTAAGAAAAGTAGGCTCTTTAGTTCGTCACGGAACTTCTTGTTCCATCTGACTATGAGGGAAGGGGCTAACTGGTAGCATGCTGAACTTCTATGCCCAAGGTCGCTGGTTCAAAGCCGGCCAAAGTCGCCGGATTTTCTAAGAGCGCTAAAAATCCCTCTGCATGCTTTCTTTTGGAGGGGAAGTTACAACGTTCGTTGCAAGTTGCTGGTTGTGGTGGCATCTAGCAGCCAAGTTCACAGCTAGGTGTCGTTGACGGTAGTATTTGGTACAAAATTAGGTACTACTACTTATAATTGACCGTCTGCAGACCTTACCTGAATTACAGACTAATACAGTCATCACAATTAACACCGTTTATCGGACAGATTCTACACACACCCAATGTACACGGGGTTACATGACCACGTTGTCGCAGCCCCTAAACTGAGGAACCACCCAACATCTCTGCGGGAGATAACATTTTGCGTGTAGAAGTAACAGACTGTTAGATAGTTACACATCAGTTCCAAACCTTGCTTAAGGACAGTGTGATCACAAGTATAGCAAGTAGTTCCGTGAAAAACTATACAGCTTATTTTCATATATCCTACTAATGTTAATTGCCTGTATCAACATACTAAATTTCAGTTTGATTGCTGTAATAGATTCGTAGATATTGAGAACCGTCTAAATTTTTCGGGTGGTCGCCATGTTGGACTTTTATATATGTAGGGCTTAGAGTTATGTACTGTTACATGAAGATTATTGTGCACGTGTAGTATTCAAACTTCAATCGCATGATTAGTACACAAGAAGTAAAAACGAGATTTTAAAATTTCTCACAAATGCCACCTTGTGGTTATGGAAACAATTGAAAAACATTAGATGCCAGTGGATTAACATTTGTTTAAGGATTTACTGTACCAAGTGTCACTTCACTCGGATGGTTAAATTGCGAGAAACGACCATGTGAATATTTATACTTCGCTCCGCTGCCATGTTGGATTTGTGATCACCAGGTTATTGAAAGTCCTATAGGTGAACTTATGTCCATAGCCCCTATTAATATTAAAAATTTAAGTTTGATTGCTGTAATAGATTCGTAGATATTGAGAACCGTCTAAATATTTCTTATGGTCGCCATGTTGGATTGTTATATGGACAGACCTTAGAGTCATGTACCTTTAAAGGAAAATTATTGCGTAGGTTCATTATTCAAACTTTCATTTCGATCGCATGATTACGACACAAGGAACAAAAACTTAATTTAAAAATTCGCACAGCCACCATCTTGAGGTTATGTAAATAATTGAACTAAATTACATACCAGTGCATTACAACGTATATAAACATTTGCTGTACCAAGTTTCATTGGGTTTGGATCATTAAATCGCGAGAAAAGTCTATTTTAAACTTTCAACTTCGCTTGGCCGCCATGTTCGTTTTGTAGTTAACCGGTTTTTGAACGTCTCATAGATGAACTTCCAGTAGTGGCCTTTATCTCCGTGCAGAATTTCAGGGTGATACCAGTAATAGTTTCAGAGATATAGAATGCCGGTGAATTATTTCGCACATCCACCATATTAAGGTTATGTAAACAATTGAACGAAGTTTGATGTAGGTGCATTACAATGTATATAAACATATACTGTACCAAGTTTCATTGCGATTGGTTGGTTAACTCGCGAGAAACGTCTATTTAAAAGTCGCAAATTCGCTTGGCCGCCATGTTGGTTTTGTAGTTACCAGGTTTTCAAAGGTCACGTAAGTGAACTTCTAGTAGTTCCCTCTGTCACCATACAAAATTCCAGGGTGATGTCGGTAATAGTTTCGGAGATATTGAATCCTGGTGAAATATTTCGCACGGCCGCCATGTTGAATTGGTGAGACGTAACAAAATTTGAAGGGCACGGTCGGGGTCGCCCAGGATAGTGCTATGAACTTACCACGTTTCATTGAAATCACTCCAGTCGTTTAGATTTTATTTGGGGGACACCCACACACACACACACACACACACACACACACACACTCCTCACACACACACACACACACACACACACACACACACACACACACACGGACAAAAGGTGATCTCATAAGCCTATTTTTTCAAAATTGAAAATAGGCTGAAAATGAACCCCAAATGACAAGAAGGTTTCCATCCCCATAAGACAATAAAATGTTCAAAATATGCATAGAAAGACGAAAAAAAAAGTTCATTAACCTCCAATTGTAAAATACTTTCTTGCAATAAATGAGGTCTGATCCTCCTACGAAAACCTGCATATTTTGCCAATTATAGCCTAACCCCAAGTTTGCCCGGTGAAATCTACCTCCGCCCTCCGGCGTGCCGAGAGGATTTTTTTTATTTGAACACTCGTTGAAATGACGCTTAGGATTAGCTCACACCAACGCTTAACATGTTTTTTAGAACCACACCGGTTTTGTTTCTTACCTTTTCTAGACCTACTCTCACTGGATCTCAGCTGGTCACGACCCCGAAAATAATTACACTGAACCGATTCAGAGACCAAGTTCGACATTCTTTTCCCTGAGGAAATTTCTTTTGATAAACAGGATCCCTTTGTACCACTCCAGTATAAGCAGTATTCACGCCCTGAAAGTCAGGTTGAGGATCCATTTGGTTTAAGATACCCTTAAGGGGCCCGGACGTGAGAGTATACCAAAATATGTACAATTTTGAAGGTCATTTTCTTGAAAACTATTAATTTGATTTTCTGGTAAATTTCATTTACATATTACACACATGATATATTATCTGTTCCACAAGTATCATTGAGCTGCAGTTATTTTTGTATCCGTTATACCAACTAATGTCCTTGAATGTTTTATAATTCTCAGTTTGCGGAAGAAATTTTCGGTACACATTCCTTGCAAAGTATTCCATGAAACGACCCCAAATTGTGTAGTTTTTTCTCTAAGATGCACATCATTTTTGCTTGCCTGGTTTTGTTTGTCTAGAGTCATTAATATAAGAAAAAATAAAATAAAAATATTTATGCCAATATTTTGTTGATTTTTGCATAAATATGCAAGAAAAAATTATTCTTATTCGCAAAACTTATTCATTTTAGGCATAAAACATAGAGTGTGTATGTATATATCAATCTCAAAACTTATATTACTCTACAAGGAATACTTTGGGAGATAAATGTACCTAAGTTTGCAAAATATCAATTTTACAGGAAAGCATATTGAAAATTAATGACAGAATTTACTGACCTTTAGGTGGCTTAGCATAAACATGTTTGGTATTCGTCCTGCCCCCGACCTTCCTTGTCCTCCTCCTTATTTTTTAGCTCTTTTATTTGATCTGGCCTCCTTAGTCGTTGATTGAGCCGATATCTCTGCCTCCTTTATCCTCTGGCGGTCGATCATGAGTAGCGCACTAGCCATATTTGAACCACATAAGATACCTAATTTCTCAAGAGCATTTCCCCTACTGCTATCACCATCATTAAAAGATATAATAGCATCCATTACTGAGTCTTGGGGCAGATGACCTCGTAGTTCCGCCCCTTAAAACAACAACAATAACTAACTAACTAACTAACTGAGTCCTAGGGGAACTCATATGTTGCTTAAAATTACCACAGGTTTTACAAGATAAATTTAACTTACATGCCAAGCCTCTCCTTCCTCAGATAATGCAAGAGAGTTATCACTGTCACAGTACCGACACTTTGCCACGCTGTTTATAATGTTAATCAGAGATTTAAAATCTACGATAATATAATAATTCACATTGCTAATGTTCTCACTGTCACAGTTGTATGACAGCTTACGTTTCTATGCACTTGGGGGCGAACTAACATCATTCACACGTTGCACATTGTCACTGTCATGTTTATTATTACATATTCTTGCGGCGTTTCTAGGCGAATGCGATGTTGATTGCCATGATATTTTCGCTTTGAATTGAATTTCTTTTTGCGTGGCATTTTACAGGAACAACGGCATTCACTATCCAAATGTAGCCTACATTCACTTGGTAATAGCAAAGCTCGTGTAGGCAAAAACTGTTTGTAAACATTACAGAAGGCGGGAAACAATTGAGGCTCAACAACCAAGCCAGGGTGAAAGTGTCTACTCGGCCAGTGCGGATCAAGGAGTAAATCGAGTTGAAAGAGTTACTGCCTTTCAACATAAGCCATAAGGAACTGGTCTGTCTACAGTTTGACACATTGGAAACGTGGGCGTGGCAAGAGCCCTCCATTTTTAAAAACCTATTTAAATGGACTTGGAAGGACGATAACCTCAATAAAGTATGTATATTCTGATTCAGAAAAGTTCCCTCTACACATTTTTGCTGATATCAAATTTAGTAATTTTGCGACGTCTGGGTCCCCTTAATCGGATGAATAGCTGGCGATATTTCGCTCATGCGATCAGCATCAGCCTTCCTAATCTTTTCAGCATTAATAATTAATTCATAAAACTCGCTATACGATTTGGGTTTGGCACACATTGTCAAACACAACCTATAAATAGGATTTATCCCCTCGACCAGTGAAGCAACAATTTTTCTTCATCTAACTGAATGGCAAAAACCTTTACATAGTATTTAATATCTGCGAAATAATCATTAAGAGTTTCTTCCATTCGTTGACCTCTGAATAAATATCTCTTATGAAGGTCGGACAAGGTATGAGGGGTAATGAAATAATTTAAAACTTCCAACTGAAAATCAAGAAGAGACTTACCACCTGACATAGTGTCAATTAAAATTTATCGAAGCATTCCCGAGGTACAAGGAAACACGATCCTAAATATTTGGCACTCAGATAATCCAAACATTATCGCACTATCTTTCAGTTCCACAAATTTTCGTAAAAACTGTACCAATAAATCATTTTCACTCCCATTACAGCAAGGAAAATCTTTCAGTATTAATGACAGTGGGTTGGGTAGTGAACAAGAACTTGGGCTACGATCAAGTACCAAATTTCTAGGCTCAAATTCACGAGAAAGGTTATCAAAATTCAACCTGGGCTCACAATACACTGTTGCCCTACATTAGAAACATAAAGCAAGGATGCACTAGTCTGTACGGATTTAGTACCATGGGGCATATCAGAAGTGAGGTTAAAATAACTATTTGCATTAGGCTACTTTCATTCGGATCAGACGCCGATGCCCTGGAATATCTATTATTATCGCTACCCTGACCACCAGAATTAGGACTAATAGCACATGACGTAACAGTGGGTTGTTAAAAGGTCGACCTAGTCTTATTCTCAATGGCAGAAAAATTACCATCTCTTATATTATTCACAGTCGGTTCAGAATTCAATAACAAACAAGAATCTGAATTTTCTACAAATCCACCATCTAAATTGACTTCACACCAATCATTATTTACTGAACACACACTATTCGATAACCCGACAGAATCACACTTATCGTCACAACCTGCCTGAGAAAACACACGATCATAATATTCAGACTACCTAATGCGCAGATCAGACAATTCTGTGGAAAATAATGCATCTTCATTGGACCATACGTTCACCAGGTCAGTTAACCTCAAGAGCCAATGTAAAGCACGGTACTTTACCCTATTCACTTGAGAAATGGAAGGATTGCTTACACCGTATAACACAGAAATATCACTGAACAAGTCTCGAACAGATGTAATGATATAAGACTTACCTGGTTTCCAGTATTCATGGTTTATATCAGGAATAGTAATATGACCATGTTTAAATTCCCTTAACAAGGAAAGATCAAGTTCTCTATGGCCACGAGGAATTCCACCTCTGATTAATATTTCGAAACCAATTTCATCTCTCTTCAAATAATACATATTTGGAAGAGCTCGTTTTTCCATCATGGGGCAGAATAAATTACATGAAACACAAAGAATACAGAAATTAATAACATTCACCATAATAACACCCTATAAAAATCACGGTTATAAATGGTGTAATTTTTTCTAAGCCTAGGCCCTCAATAGTTCCAAAATACACAAAAGTAAGAAATACGTAACCACGCACTGCACGAACACTTGGCACCTTTACCCCACCATATGAGGTTAATTAGTTGGAAATACCGGCCCATAAATAAACACCCCCAGAGGCATGCTACTGAACCCATGTACCATTGATTCAAGGGGTCGAATCCTTGTATTATGGTAAAAAGAAGGAAGGGAATATACAGTCTTCAGTGGAACATAGAAAGATTTTATACGAGAGGGCGAGCATAACGTTGTGCAAGAAGTGAGGGTCCAGGTGGCCAGGAAATGATATCACGCATGACGCACCGATAGGAGCCGATCATAACTATAATTAGAACGAGTGGAACTTTCCGTCGGAGTGACTGCGAGCATGTTTTGGAAATTGATCTTACGTTGCAGTAAATTGGCATCGTCGCAGTTGTGCAAGAAGAATAATTAGATTTAAAGCACTTGCGAGCATATAATTAACTAAAGAAATACATCAGTGGAATCATTTCGGAATAGAGATTTTTGTGTGGAGGAAAAGGTTTTAATAATTGCCTAGAAAAGAAGTGCAAACGTGGCCATACGTCATAAAAAGTTCCCCGAGACCCGAGATGGAGGGGATTAAAAATCAACCTCAACACCCACGTACCTCAAGAGTAATTTCATTTAATATCTCGGAATTGTACGATCGATTTTTACGTACAAAGAAATCAGTTTACGTTTAGAAAACAAGCTTTCCAGAGATATAATTTCCAAATGTGTGCGACCATTACTTCAAAAGTTGGTTCTGAAAAAGGCAAGAAATTTTTCTTTTTGTCGCCGATTTGTATAAAAGCCCTGGCTGTGCCAGGCAAATCATGCAGTACTTACTAGACCTCGAGATACTCTGTATCACCAACGTGCACCCGTAGGGAGTGGCCGAGAAGTATCATCATAGTATCGCCGTGTGAAGACTTAGGAAAATCCTAGTACAGGATTTAGTTCCGCCAGTATCAGTCTTATAGTGAAAGTTCCGTATTACAGTCAAAGTAGGCTGCGAACTTAAAAGAACAGGCGATAGGTCTTCAAATAACAATTTAGTAAAACGATAGAAAGTATCGTAACGCTTGAAGTACCAACGATAGAGAAACGAACAGTTCTAGCAAAGTTAAAGAACCCGATCTGGGTCGGACGAAATAGGTGCCGCCTAGTATTCTGAATAAGATAGGGTCTAGAGCGAAGAAAATAATAAGGGAAAATTTAATTCAAGACATTGTCTCACTGGAGACAAACGAACAGTGATTAAAAGCAGTAAGGAAGAGCAGTAAATGCTAGAGAATCATAGGTCACCGATGAATATTCGAGAGACCGTAAATAGGACAGACTGTATCTAGATAAACTAAATAGTGTCTAGAGAGCAACGACTTCGAGCTAGTAAAATAAAAGCCGAATAGTCAGGAAACCGGATCTGAAGAATTACCGTTCCAGGGAGGGGTAGATTGATCGAGACTTTCAACTTCTTACCAGATAGGGAGCCGACATCTAAGAGTTTTACCCTTGGAAACGGGAATCAAGAAATCACGTGTGCAAGGCCTAATCAAAGCCTCAATGATTAGAAGCAGTGAAATGTAAATATATAAAATTGGTGTTAGTATAGTAATTTTTAGTGACTTTATTTGTGTATAATAGAAGAATACAGAATTGTATTCAAAATGTTACCAGTGTTTAAGGTATATAAGTTATATGTGTGTCAAGAAATGTCAGTGTGTGACATGGAAATAATCAAGATGGCTTAAACACTAATAGTGGGCGAAATGAAACATCGTTGGAAAATACGGTCGAGGACCATCCTATCATGTGAGTAACCATTTCATTGTTATGTGTTGGGGAATATTTGTGTACAATCCACCTGAGAATGAGAAACGGGATGTTTTTGAATAACAAATAACAGAATAAGAGCGCGATCTGAACAAATAAAAATTGAGAAAGTATAAAATGATTATGTGAAGTGAATAAATCCCGTAGAGGAAATATATGAAATAAAATATCAGTGTATTTGATAAATGATTGAATTATATGAAAGCAAGCTTAATAATAATAATAATAATAACAATTATATAAATGAAGATTAAGTTGAATATTATGAAAGTAGTAGCTTTTGAGCTCCTGTAAAAGAATATATACATGTTGTGAATACATGGTCTTAAAGTATAGCGATTATTGTCACGGGAGAGGATTAATATAAAATTGAATGTAGAGCAAATGTTGCTTTTGAATTTATCAGTTCTTTGGAAGACATTTGGTCGTAAAGTAATGTATAGCGCATGTCGCGCATTGAAGTAATTTGTCACGCTAGGAAGGCGTTGAACCAAAATATACTTGGTAAATTAATTATGAGGGGCAGTTGATTGCGGTAATTGAGCTAAGATAAGTCCTCCATATAGTGATGTAATCACGAGGCCGTTGTGTGTATTTTTTAATAGGGTGCTATTTATTGTATTATGAGCGCAGGTTAGACAAAGGTCGCCCTAAGTCGCTAATGTTGTATAAGTCCTCCAGTATGGGATGTGGTTCCCGAGGCAGTGAAAGAATCGAACCCAGGTTCGTCTGTGTGAAGCCCCTAAATATTGTTGTTGTATTGAATTATTCTTACCCATCAATGAGGACACTTCATAATTAATAAATGCCAATGTTACGAGAGTGGTCTATGAACCTAAATAATGTTGTTAAAATATATGAATGAAAAGCCAGGTCTGTTCAAAGAACTGCGTATAAGAAATAGCTGTATAAGCAGAGAGTAGCCTGTCTCTGTGGCGAGACTTGGGGCTCCTGCTCCTGGACAATAAATCACGCTGAGTGGGACGGTCCGACCCTTACTATTAACGGAAGTGCGGTAGGTCGGGTGACCGTCTGTTTGAAGTAATAATACACCATGAGTGTTTCGAGTTTGTTAATGATCCGGGATTCGAACCGAGGTTCTTGTAGATGAAAGATACCGCTTGCAAGTTCAGATCGTTGCTTTCTTATGAGATAATGGTCTTTGAAGACAAATAAATAATGAATCCCTAATGTAATGTTATATGATGTAAGAATTCACGAGTTCAATGAAGACAATTAGATTTCGGGAGTGATCGTAATTTTTGACATGTTCAAGTAGTCTTCTATAACTCGGGAGTACACAAGTGTTTTCCCAATCACTGTAGTGAATTGTTGACTGAGAGAGATGGTAACATAAGAACATTGTGAAAAGCCCAAAAATTTAAGTAAAGGAATAACAGTACTTTAATAAGAATTATATATTGTTTTGATTATAAGATACTCATATAATAGGAAGTGAGGTGTTGTATAAGAATAACACAGAGTATGTAAAGGTATCGAACCGTTGGGAGCTCGTGATTATATTGAATTTTAAAAGGGATACTTTATGGAAGTGAAAAGAATTATAAGTTTGTTGGTTTGTAGGAAACCATTTATTTTGATATAACATTTGTGTTATTTATGTATTCCTTGTTCACTCTGAACAAGTTATTTGTTTATTTTGTTGTAGCGCCATATATTTGGTTAATTAAATGTTTTATAGTAGGAGTTGATTTTGTTTATTATTTTGGAAGTGTATCCTCTATTTAATCCAAAATATGTAAGTCACAGAGTGGGAGAACTTACCATAACCCCGAAAATCCAGATTTGAGCATTGCTGGCATACTGTGATTTGCATATTTCTTGCTGAAAGGGCACACTACCATGGAACTGTCGAGGAGTCCAGTGCCCAGAAATAATACACTGAAATAGTATAACGAACCACATCTATTCACTATATATCATATACAAATTCACAATATTGTAAATACATGCACTGATATGATTAGAAATGTGTACATTTGACATATAAGCTATAGTTACTTACTTCATAGTATGTGGGTTCCAACCCCTTAATCTTTAATGCATTTTTCAATCATATCTTTGACAACCTCTTTCGGTATCGGTACTTTCACTATAATCTTCAGATTCATCTATTAGTTATGTAATACTTGTCAGCTAGAAGCACGTTTAATTACGCCAACCCCTCAAATACAGTTGCTCGTAGAACAGATCCAAAATTCGGTTATCAAGATAATTAATTTTTCCACGACGTCGTTTAATATCCACAATTAGTTTGGATTATGCCTCAGAGACAAATAACTCATCATTTCATAAATTATTAGCTTTAAATCCGAATACACAAGATGACCAAAATAAAAATCAACTTCTTACTGTCATGGCTGACGCGCTTCTCTCCTGTCTAGCTTGCAGCTGACTGACCATCAATATTAATAACAACAAACTGAACTTCATCAAGGTGACAAAGGACGAACCCAAAAGGTTACCGAAACTTTACATATTACTTCCCACAAAATAAAATAAAGAATAAACAGACCCGAAGGTATCCTACGGTGAAACGGTAAAAGGAAATATTACAAACAAAAACATGAATCGAAACTCCTTTTCACCAGACCAATGTGAATGCCAACTTAACGCGAGAAATCACGAGTTGAACATAAAATAAAATAACCAAGAACTTGCGACTACATGGGTACCATATAAATACAAGACACCTTTACATTACCTTTTGACCTACACCGAGCGAAATACATGTACTTACACGCTCCTCAATTACAATATGCGAAGCATGTCCAATTCTTTTATGACGACTAATCAGAGGTTCCACCAAGTAGCATGACTACATATTAAATATAATAATTGGGAACTCCAATTCAGATAATCACAATTTCTTCCAGACATACCACATTATTCTCGGTCACTAGCCATCTTCTCATTTTGGTACACACGAAGCTAAGTCATGACTGTATTGCCTTTTACAACCAATAACAATCAATTAATGTTTTAAAACTATTCCAAAACGTATATTTGTAAATTAGGCCACATATCTGAAGTAAGCTGGAAATACCGAATAGCACCAGGCTATTGGCTTTCCGACGATCTGACCCTCGGTCACATTTTGCCTCTTGTCTCCATGAAAGTCTAACACCAATCTTTTTATTACAATTAATAATAAACGACCTTCTTTTGATGCAACACAATCACCGTCGACAGTTTGAAGTAAAACCAGTTCTAACCACGAGGAGACTAGTACACAATTTTCCACCAGGCGGAGCTCGTATCAGTCTACCTACCGAGTGTGACCGGTCACAGCTGACATCTAGCGGCGTCCCAATGTACTATCATAGCAATGATCGCAGGTCATATGTACTTCCCGCAAGACACAAATCAGGGTACTTAGTATTGAAGCAAATATAATTGCTTCAATTATGATGCTCGGAAGAGTAAGGTCCGTACGTTCTCATATACCACCATGATGTCAAGTCAAAATACTCTGAAATGTCTGTGAATTGTTTAAATGGTCACAGGATCTCGATTAGATTCGTTCAGTTATTCTGTATGGGTTCATCAGGAAGGAATTCGTATCGGCAAGTAACAGAAGAAGTGAAAACATTTTTAAATCGGAAAGGAATCGTCAATTTTATGTCTTTTATGCTTTTTCTCCCCTTCTCGATAGAGAGGCTTTGGGCTTTCACGATGTCTGAAATTTGGAAGTGAAATATTTTCTGCAAATTAGTGAAAGCCACAATGGGATTTTTAGCCTACTTTACAAATTTGTAAAAAATGCATGTGGCTATCATTGTATATCTGCCCTCCCCCTCCCCCCTACCCCTCCCCCTCCCCCCCCCTCCCCACCTCTATGAATTCCCAAACGACAAAACCAAATTGAACCATATTTAGTACAGAATTTGCAGAAGCAAAGGGCACCTCAGTGTCATGTTTTATTTTGCTGCCATCTGAGCGAAAACTGCGGCCACGTGAATGTTTAATGTTTGAGTCGACTTGCGACTAAAACGTCATCAGATCTCTACCAAAATAGTAAACGCAATCAATCATGTAAGAAGCGTCTGGGGCTCAAACCACCGAGCTACTAATGATAAATTTATCACACTAAATATAGAACGCAACGGCCATCATGAAATTTTATAATTAAAAAATAAATAACATGTTTTACTTGCAAGCTAAAAGAAAGAAAATTACGGCATCATGTGCCTAAAGTAACAACACAGAGACTTACAATTTTCACATGACGGTTGGGAGTAATGCATTATTCAGTATGTTATTGCACATTTAACAAGTAGTTCCGTGAAGAAATATACAGCCTATTTTCATATATCCTACTCATGTTAATAACCTCTATTAACATACAAAATTTCAGTTTGATTGTTGTGATACATTCGTAGATAATAGAACCGTCTATATATTTCAGATGGTTCGCAGGTTGGATTTTTATTTATGTACTAGGTCTATTACATGAAGATTATTGTGTACGTGTGGTATTCAAACTTCAATCGCATGACTAGAACACAAGAAGTAAAAACGAGATTTTAAAATTTCGAACAGCTGCCATCTTGTGGTTATGAAAACAATTTAAATACATTAGATGCCAGTGGATTAACATTTGTATAAGCATTTGACGTGCAAAGTTTCACTGCACTCGGATGGTTAAATCGCGAGAAACATCCATTTAAATATTTATACTTCGCGTCGCCGCCATGTTGGATTTGTGCTCACCAAGTTAATGTAAGTCTTATAGGTGAACTTATGTTCATAGTTTGATTGCTGCAAATAATCGTAGATATTGAGAACCGTCTAAGTAATTTGGATTGTTATATGTATAGGCCATAGAGTTATGTACCATTAAAGGAAAAGTTTTGCGTAGGTTTATTATTCAAGCTTTCACTTCGATCGCATGATTATGACACAAGAAATAAAAACTTAATTTTAAAATTTCGCACAGCCACCATTTTGAGGTTATGGAAACAATTGAACTAAATTAGACGCCAGTGCATTACAATGTGTATGACCATTTGCTGTACCACGTTTCATTACGTTTGGATGGTTAAATCGTGATAACAATCTATTCAAAAGTCTCAAGTTCACTTGGCCGCAATGTTTGTTTTGTAGTTACCAGATTCTTGATAGTATCATAGCTGAACTTCTAGTAGTGTCCTTTATCACCGTACACAATTTCAGGGTGATATCGGTTATAGTTTCGGAGATACTGAATACTGGTTAAATATTTCGCACAGCCACCATGTTGGATTGGTGAGAGACAATAAAATTTGAATGGCACGGTCGGGGTCGGCCAGAATGGTGCTACGATCTTACTGAGTTTCATTGAAATCACTCCAGCCGTTTAGAAGTTATTAGGGGACACACACACCATCATACACACACGCACACACACACGGACAAAAGGTGATCTCATAAGCCTATTTTTTCATAAAATGAAAATAGGCTATAAACGAAGCTTAGTGAGAAAATGGTACCTTATATGCGACCTTGCTGAAATAAGTCCTAAGATTTACACAGTAAATACAATGTGCGGAAGACATCTTGAAAATATAGAATATGATAATGAATAACCCAAAGTATATTGTAGTTCACATTAACGAAGGTAAGTAGTAATGTTGAACAAAAAATGGGGCTTCCTGTGACCAAGCTAAAAGAACAGCGACTCATACATGCGCGGTGGCTGCTGGATGTATTCATAAAACTTGAATATAAATAGCATAAAATTTGTTGGAACAATTAACGCGAATATTGGTTGGAGAAGAAAATCAGCCATAAGAATAACACACCAAATAAAGCGCGCTGGGACCATCTTTCAATTTTAGAATATAAAATTAATAACTATTATGTTGAAGGGATAAAATGTCTAAAATGACTATTAACGTAAAACCGTATATGGGCTTCGTTTGGCGAAGGCAAACAAAACAGCCTCGCCATATGCTCATGATGGTGGCTGATTGTGCTCAAAATCAATAACTCAAATCCAATTGCTCCAAATTAGCAGAAAACATCGCATAAAATGAGTATCACATAAAAGACTCCACTGACATTAGTCCTCTATTTAGTCTAGTACAATTACAACGAGGATACGCAGCAAGTATGTAGTCTCACATAAGAGGCAGAAGACACAAGATCAACTGTTCCAAACCTTCAGGATGCAGGCTAGACGTTGTTTACATTTGCTGCTGCATTCAAAGACAGTCCCCTTCGTTGGGTGCACCTTGGCTTGCCAACTCGGCTGGGGTCAGGGTAAGACATTATATTTCTATTGCGGAAGGTGTCTCGTTATGCTTCCTACTAGGATTACCTAGGAGGGTAGTTAAATCTGTGTACGGGCTGCAGAGTTACATGCAAGACATTTCCAAAGTGAGACAATCCTCCCTCCACGACCACTGCCGGGTTAAGATCAACGATTAGAATAGAATACCCTTTGTTCCAAATCCCAGATAACCGGAGATTGGGACGTGAGTATTATTTATTGCAACCATCATCTGATACATGTGACTATTACAGTGGTTACAGCGATTCCCCAATAGCCCAATACGAAAATCCTTCTCCGTAAGATTATACATCGCAATGTAAATTTAAGTAGTCACAAACCTACAACTAATTTACATTGTATTGAATGTTATAAACAATTATTAAAACACTGATATGGCTATTAATTATGTACTAACTTAATATTATCCTAATTGATACAGACAAGCTATCTTAAATTTTAACTAAATTTCATAGTATAGGATACCATCTCCTTTACCCGTATACTTGTTTCACATGCATCTTTGTTGTGTTTATCGTCTGTCGCTGTCATATGCCATATTCCCCTGATAATATTACAATATTTTGTTGATTTTCCTGACTTCCTCCATTCTCTTTCTAGCAATTTTTTTAAAGTGTGCTATTCTTTTTCACTTTCTATTCGGTTTGTATCTGACTTGCCTACACACTTTGTTCTTATCATTTTAGTCTCATTGCATTCCTTGGTCAGGTCTGCTGCACCCATAACCTTCCCACAAAAAAAGGCAAAGATCCTCTTTTCCTACTTCTCTCAATGCTTTGTTCTTATACACCCCCATTAACCACCAAATTATCCCTCTCATTTCTCTTTTCTTTAGACATTCCGGCTTTATACTCATAAATGTCCTTATTTCGCAGAACTCCGTTAAGGTTCTCCTGTTGGCACACTCTTCTCTCATTACCTGCAACTCTATGCCATTTACCCTTCTGCACACTCTTTTTTACACACCCTGCCTTCTTCTCTTCGTAAGTCCCTATCCCATAAATAACCCATTCCTAGTCTTTCCAGCATATTTCTTACCCCGTCCCCCCAGTAACCATTTTGCTGATGCTTCAATTGGTGTAGTTATGCTAACTTTAAAATTTCACCCCCTCCTCCTACTTTCTGGTATATCCTAGATTTTGTAATCCTTTTTATAATATGTTTTCAACTACTTACATCCTCACACTCCATTCTTGATTGTAATAGCCACGATGATAGCGCCTTGGTCTGAAAATCATAGGTCTCTGGTTCGAACCCCAGATCAACGATAACAAGTAAATATTTGAAGAGGTCGCCATTATTGATTGCACGATTGACTGGTCACCAAAACTATTTCATTTTTTGTTTAAACATCCATTTCCGCTAGAGTATCACTGTTAAAGACCTAAGGCAGACCCATTGGATACAAACCCATCTAGGATTGCAATGGAACGAGGGAACCATTCCCTATAAATACCTAGCCATGATATTAAACGCTCATCTATCCATGGATAATATTTTGTTTGTGAAATGAACTGAATAACGCGAACGGCTTCGGCCGTTTCTGCTTCCTACGTATGAATGTGTGAATGTCATGGTTTGGGCTGTCCTTCACTGCATACGCTTTTCCAAAAAAAAAAAAAAAAGGACTTTTAATGAAAAATCATCAGGCCGATTTCTATGTAAAGAATTTGTTCGGCTAACGAAAAATGCATGTCGTGACGTCTTGGACAAGATATTACTTGTTCCTACCAGCATTGGGAATATCAATAGTGAGTGTTAAACTTTCTAGAGAACATCATGTCCGTTCCCACAATGTTGGAATGTGAGAATAACGCCACGGAGCAAACCATCGGGAAATTTTTTGTGTGCAAAAAGAAACTGGACAGTCTCACAAAAGAGGAATTAAGTGCGTTGGCTGCAAATGCAGTGAAAGAAATCTGGCAATATGTACCAAACTCATGGGCTCAAGACTCCGTGTTAATGAACTACAACCCTGCACCGATTATGATCACCATAAGCAACGGGAAACTAGAGCCGAATTGCTCTTCCCGAAGATATGCAACTCTCTATGCATAATTACATGTGATAATGGCCTCCTCCCTTGTGAAATTCCAATCCGGAGATAAACTAGTCCCCCGTTCAAATCTCCGGGTGGGGACTATTCGAGAGGGGGTTAACATCACAGAAGTGACAAATAGGAAATCTGACATTCTACGGATCGGAGCGTGGAATGTTAGAAGTCTGCTGGAAAGCGGAAGGTTAGAAACTTAGAAAGGGAAATGGATAGGTTGAGGTTGTATTTGGTTGGGATTAGTGAAATGCGCTGGCAGGAAGTACAGGACTTTTGATCAGGATACTATGGGGTCATTAGCACTAAATCAAACAACGGCTATTCGGGGGCAGGTCTCATACTGAGTAGGAAACTTCGACAGCGGGTGGATTATTATGAGCAATATAATGAACGGATTATTGTAGCTAAAATCAATACAAAACCTTCGCGCATCAAAGTGGTACAAGTCTATATGCCTACCAGTCAAGCTGATGATGAAGATGTTGAAAAGGTCTACGAAGAAATTGATGAAATTCTGAGGTATATCAAGGGTGATGAAAATGATATAGTAATTGTAGATTGGAATGCCGTGGTAGGAAAAGGAAGAGAAGGGAAGATAGTAGGAGATTTCGGATTACGTGAAAGGAATGATCAAAGAAGCAGGCTGATGGAATTCTGCAACGAGCATGAGTTGGTCATACAGTAGCTAACACATTATTCAATAACCACTATAGGAGAATATACACATGGTTGAGACCAGGAGATACAGGGCGTTACCAAATCGACTTGATTATGGTCAAGCAGAGGTTTCGAAACCAGATTTTGGAATGTAAAACATATCCCGGTGCTGACATAAACTCTGACCACAATCTGGTTGTTATAAAATGCAGATTAAACTTGAAGAAACTGAAGAAAAGCCAACAGCCAAAAAGATGGGCATTAGGCAGACTGAAAGAGAAAGATGTAAACCAAAGATTCAAGAAGAGTATAGAGGAAGGACTAATGAAAAACACTGAAGAAACTTCAATCGCAGACAAATGGGCACTTTTGAAGAATGAAATAACAAAATCCGCAGAAGAAAACTTTGGTAGGAAAGAAAGAATAGGTAGAAAACCGTGGATCAATCAGGATGTACTGCAATTGATGGGTGAAAGGCGGAAACACAAGAATGTAGGAGATGAAAAGGGGAAAGCAGAATACAGACGTCTGAGACATGAGGTTAATAAGAAGTGCAATGAAGCGAAAGAAGAATGGTTGAAAGAGAACTATGCAGATATAGAAAATTATCTGAAATTAGGAAAGGTAGACACAGCTTATCGAAGGATTAAGAATAGTTTTGGGGGAAAGAAGACTAAGTGTTGTAATATTAAGGACACAAATGGAAAGCCTCTCACAGATAGGGGAAAAAAGGTTGAGAGATGGAAAGCTTGCATAGAGTGTTTGTATAAGGGAAAGGAGATTGAGAATCATGTAATGGAAAGGGAGGAGGAAATTGATGAGGATGCAAAAGGAGATTTTATATTGATAACAGAATTTGACAGAGCAATGGAAGACTTAAGCAGGAACAAAGCACCAGGCATAGATGCTATACCGATTGAGTTGCTACGCTGCATAAGAGATGAAGGTCTGATTAGGTTATATCACTTGGTGGGTAGGATTTATGAGACAGGTGAGGTACCCTCTGATTTCAATACGAATGTTATCATCCCTATACCGAAGAAAGTAGGAGCTGACAGATGTGAAGATTACCGTAAAATCAGCTTGATTACTCACGCTTCAAAGATCATGTCTAGAATACGTTACAAGTGTATCGAAAGCCAGATAGAAACGGAGTTGGGTGAAGACCAGTTTGGTTTCAGGAGAAATATAGGAACAGGGCAACCTGTGCTAATTCTTAGGCTGATTTTGGAAGGTAGAATAAGGAAAGATAAGAGAACGTTCATGGCATTTGTAGACTTAGAAAAGGCTTTTGGTAACGATGATTAGACTAAATTGTTTGACATTTTGAAAACGATTGGAATAAAGTTCAGTGATAAGAGGGTGATCTATAAACTATACAGAAACCAGACAGCTGTCATTCGAGGTGAAGGACATTAGAGAGAAGCTGGTATTCGGAAAGGTGTAAGGCAAGGCTGCAACTTATTACCCATACTTTTCAATCTATACATTGAATGAATGAAATTTGAGAGAAATTTAAAGAGGGAGTGAATATTCAAGGAGAAATAATTTCAACTCTGAGATTTGCTGATGACATCGTCATCTTGGGCAAGACGCCTGAGGATTTCAATGAGCTTTTGAATGGTATGGACTCCGTCTTGAGATTGATTGATTGATTTTATTTGCACGGCTACACTTAGAGCTTATGAACTCCTTTACAGTAGCGCCCTACATAGTACAATTAGATTAGGGCTTATAAAATGAAACATTTCACTTACATTCACAATATCTATCTATGAATAGCTCAATGTTCGTCTGTCTGTCCGTTTGTCTGTCTGTTATTTATACAAATCTACACCATTTCATCGATCTGAACCAAAATTTGTATACTACTCTTTGGAATCCTGCGGGTAACACTGTCCACTTTAAATTTTGGACAGACCACTCCATTCTCTGCATTTAGGCCCTTGGGCAAAAATCTACACCGTTTCACCTATCTGAACCAAAATGTGTATACTTACGCTTTGGAACCCTGTGGATAACACTGTCCACTTAAAATTTCGGACAGACCACTCCATTCCCTGCATTTAAGCCCTTTGTTACATCGCCCGAATTCTCCTATCAGCACCTATATCCGCTGCACTGTCAAGGATTGCAGACACGTAGCTACCCAACTCACAAACTTACCATTGTCTGCTAAGTAAAAATTGGGAATTCTAGGATCATACAGGGTATATTTATAAAAAAAAATAGCACTACCAGCCTAGGTACAAATTTCTACTAGCATTTACATTTAAGCAATTCGAAAAACTCCGATCTGGAGGGGTGATTAGGTCTGTCTATAGTGAGCGCCTGTATCCTACCTAGCAGTACTCTTTTCGGCGTTGACAAAATGAAAACGATGTCAGCTAAGATAAAATTGGCTAATTCGCTAAAAAGCGCCAGCCGTTTATTTTGCTATGGAAATACACACATGTCCCTGATGTATATCGATAATTAGTGTCTACCTGACACTACAAGAAAAATGAAAATTTAAGATTAACTAAAAACGTGGCATTTATACATAATGTCCTGGAAATAAAGGTTGGAGAATTCGGTACTCCACTGATTCGTTCTTCTCTCATCGAAGAATATAGCATTCCTTTGCTATTACAAAAATTAAACACAAAATTCATTACAAACGATAAAATCGAGTGAAGTTCCTCAGAACCTCCACTGAAATATGAAAGATTATGAAACGGCGTGATTTCAAACATAACCCTATATTATACATTGCGTTTCATATTTGAACCGTAGTTCCACATCTAAATATGCAAGATCAAAATTTTTCTCAGTATTAAATATATATTCATATGTACAATGATTTGTGATTCGCACAAATATTAACTAAACTGCATTGAAATGATTTACTTTCCTTTAATATACATGAGTCTTTACTACTCAAACTTCCTGAACAAACACCGTAACTTTATCGGTTGAAAGTATAAATACTTGTCTAAATCAAGAGAACAAAGGTGACAAACGTTTAAGTTCAGCACTGCTCTAACTTTGTTTTCTCCCATTTGATAATTAAATTTCGAAAAATTCCTGAAATTCTTTGCTCGACTTACATTTTCTTTGATAAACGTGAATATTCGAAGTGCATGGCATTTTACCTTCATTCCACACTTCCGTTCCAAAATTATACAACAATCACATTATTTCTTAAACACCCTGTACAGAACTTGCCTCAAATGCAATTAAACGATGTCACATTCGCTGTGATCAAAATTAGGAAACATGACTCCTCAGTCTTCTTTTGTGAAAATACGTAACTCATTTACGTCTACGATTCCTTTCTTGCACGGTAATCCAAATCTAAACCCCTTTCAGTGCATTTTCTCAATCAATGCAAAGAAAATCAGTAACTCTATTAAATATCCACTACCATTGTGAATATTGTTCAAGAAACAAACTTTAACAAACTCCTGTATTCTTATACAAAATTTCCTTGTGCCTATAAATTCAAATCTTTAATTACTTTCTGTTCAGTTACTTTTATATCGCCCTGTGATTTAACTTTCTTAACTCCTTTTCGCGTATTTAAATTCAATTATTACGTTATTGTAACTTTCAAAGAATTGTCAGCAAGAAATCATATTTAAAAATGATATAAGTGTGTCCTCTCTTCCTGTGAATACAAATTTCTGAATTTAATTCAGTTAAGTCCAGCTGATTTATTTTCAGACAATGGGTAGACTTATCTAAATTGCCCTGTCTCTTCCTGTGAATACAATAAAGTCTTAGCTATCTTCGTGGAATATTTTGTTTAATACATTTTATCTAGGCTTTTTAAGGCTCTAAATGTTTTATTTGACACATATAAAGGTTCTTGGAACATCTTTGTTACTAGGAAATATGGTTTATTACGTTTACAGCATAGTTCTACATAACTATCTGTTTCATTACGAATTTGGTATTTATTGATTTAATTGTCTATATCAATTATTTAGACTATCTTTTACCAGATTTTGTGTGGTGTAACAATCCATTATTGCACACAGTTGGTTTATAATAAATTTCCTACACTCGAATCAACATCTTGAGTTGTCGAAATTTATTTGACATTTCGTGACATAGCTTTTTAAATATACGGTACTTCAGATGTTCAATATACGTTCCAACGCTGCGCATAAAACAGATTTATTTAATTTAACGCAAGTATCAATAATTCTAAACGACTTTATAATGAACTGATTTAACGTTGACAACAGCAATTCGCTAATAAAATTTCGTCCAAATGACTGAAATTTTCAATGAAAATTACTCCTAAGAAAATACTGATGTACTGGATTAAAATCTACACAATTTTAAATAAAATGACAGAATTATACGGTTGGTCAATTTGGATAAACACAGACCATGACTACAATTCTACTAAATATATTTCAATCTCTTCACTACCTTGAGCTGGCGACGATCTCTGCTGTAATATGCCTTGTCTGGCAAGACAAATGTGTTTGAGCACAACGCCCACAGCTGCGAGAACCGGTTGTGGCGAGGCCTGCTGGATAACCTCACAGTGGGACAAGGTCGATGACATAACTGGGTTAGCGACCTCTCCGTGTACAGCAAGTCTCTCCCCCACTCCTTCACTCGACTCCCGCATGTCGTTCGGATCTTCTGACGTTACCACTTCCCTACGCCGGCATCGCTTCTTAAGGTTGAAATTCGATTGTTCTATAAGTGTCTTTGAGAGTATACTGGATGTATATGAACTCGTGTTAAGAAGTATAGATTTGTTATGCATTTCTGCGCATCGCGTAGATGTTCGACTGCGCCATCCATATTGTGGAATTCTGGATTCAACTTTACATTTCTGTAGTCTCTACTTCCCTATAATGTGCATCTTAGCACGAAGTCATAATCAGGTTAATGATTAAACCTACATAACTTCCCCGTCGCCAATTTATAAACTGCATTATGTATAGCTTCCAAGGATGAGCCGAATTGTATGAGTAATATAGCTCTTTTCCTGAAGTGAATTGTTTGCATTTATCTGCGTGAGATGTGTAGTAGCTTCGTATCGAAATACTGAAGTAAGAAGCTGTGTTTCAAATACTCCACAGACTTGCTGTATGAAGCTTCTCTAAATGTGAGTGCAAATGAACTCAGTCTCGTTCCGATAAGTGTGTTACAAAATCACCGGCCTACATGCTGTGCTGGTCTCAGTCAGAATGTCGCTTGCTTCACAAGTCACAGCCTTCTGACTCCGCGCTCCTTTTCTCCACTTTCGTTATGCGTGGCACTGTCCAAGAAACAACTCGTTTCTACACTGGTGGTCTTGTTCAGACCCGATCTGAATTAGGAATGACTGCCCGTTCTTGCTCTCCGTGTACGGCAAGTTTATCGCGTTTCCTCCCCTCTCGTGGTGTGACGTAGCTCCACAGACTACCCCTCACTCGCTGTGTCATCAACCTTGGTCACTTCTCCTCCTTCATGGCGTTACACTCACTTCTCGTGGTGTGACGCATTCTTACAATGTAGGCCTCCCTACATTCAGATAATAAATACACAACCATATTTAAATAGTTCCTTCTTTCCTTCCGGCCTTCCATAATTGTTTATATTAATAATGATGCATGGTATTACACTCTATTTCAGCTTAGAGTTTCCATATCTCACAAATTTTTAAGGAATAAGATATTTTAATTCGTTCTTTTATTTTTCCTGCGTCCCAGTTCGTATCCCGTCTGGATCTTAGTATTGGCCTTAAATAAATTCGGGCGCAGTACGAATCTACTCCGTTTCACCGATATGAACCAAAATAGGTATACTTACCCTTTGGAACCCTGCGGGAAACACTGTCCACTTTAAATTTCGGACAGACCACTCCATTCTCTGCAATTAGGCCCTTGGCATAAATCTACAACGTCTCACCAATCTGAGCAAAAAATGTATACTTTTCCTTTCGAAACCTGCGGGTAACACTTTGAACATTACATTTCGGACAGACAACTCCATTCCCTGCATTCAAGCCCTTTGGCACAAATTACACCGTTTCACCCATCTGAACCAAATTTTATATACTTACCCTTTGGAACCCGACAAGTAACACTGACTATTTGAAATTTCGGACAGACCACTCCATTCCCAGCATTTAGGCCCTTTGGCACAAATATACTCCGTTTTACCGATCTGAACCAAATTTCACACACTTACCCTTTTGGAACCCGACGAGTAATACTGTCTACATGAAATTTCGGACAGACCACACCATTTCCTGCATTTAAGACCTTTGTCACAAATCTACATTGTTTCACCGTTCTGAACCAAACTATATGTACTTACCTTCTGGAACCCTGCGGGTAATACTGTCAGCTTTAAATTTTGGACAGACCACTCCATTCCCTGCATTTAGGCCCTTCCACAAAAATCCACAACGTTTCACCTAACTGCACCGAACTTTACATACTTACCCTTTGAAACCCTGCTGGTAACACAGTCTACTTTAAATTTCGGACAGACATTCCATTTCCTGCATTTAGGCCCTTTAGCACAAATCTACACCCTTTCAGCTAATTGCACCGAATTTTACACACTTGCGCTTTGAAACCCTGATGGTAACACTGTCCACTTGATATTTTGGACAACCCTCTCCATTCCTTACATTTAGAATAACAGACAAAATGGACTTCAAGACCACGTTTTAAGGCCCTAGAACCATTCATGTCCGAAGTAGTATAAATGTAAGAATATTTTAATAAGTCAATTGTTGGCTGGCAATGCCAGCTGCATCACGTCGCCCATACCAGTGTTTTGGTGCAGAATTGCGAAAATGGTTACATCTTGCGCTGCTTATAAATTGCAGTCACTGGGAGTAATTAGTGCAAAAGGATTTCTTAGGCCCTTTAAAACAGTAATCATCATGAACATATTATGCTTCAGTGTAAGTGCGATGGTGTTGGGCAGTACATTGAGGTTATAAGCTGCAATAAGCGTTGGTGTTTTGAAATTTACTTTCATTTATTCCGATCCTTATCCTTGAGCGCTATGTGGCGATAAATGACACTAATGCTACCTCAGGAGCTCGGTACAGCCGAAGTATTCCAAAGTGCTCTGATTATTTTCCTTCGGCGCTATGCGACAAAATACGACACTATTGGTCTCTACATTTCTAACAGCCAATTATATATAGGCCCTAGGCAGTGTCTTTTATTTCACTTACTCCCCTTTCTAATCATGTTTTTCAATTCGTTTGTAAATAACAAGAGTCAGTACTGTAGTTAGTAAATAGCCGTTTCCCTATTCATTATTATCTTTACAGGAAAATGACCTTAATGTTACGTCCATTATACTGTACTACTTATCACCCCCTCTACCACCACCACAACCACCACCACAAAAAGCTATGTATTTTTTTTTCTGTTAGTTTAAGTATCATGTGCCAGTTCTGTAGTAGTATTCATTATTATCCATAAAACAAATAAATCTACCGGGTGAAGCCGGGCACTACTGCTAGTAAATAATAATAGTCTAATAATTATAGTAACTAAAAACAGTAATAATACAATAATGATAATGGAAAAGTTATATACAAAAGAGTGCATACAGACTATCAGCCCGAAAAACAAACACCATATACAAGAAAAGCTATTAAAATAGGCAGGTTGTCAGCTATTGTCCTGATGTTATAATTGAACTAAAGAAAAGTATTTTAACATAATGCAGTAGTCTGATGTGAGAGGTATACTGCTCCAGGAAGCAGTCTCTTGAAATGCTGACGAACTTATTGCACCCGTTCATCCGAGGTATGCGATGACCCATCTGCCATTACATCGCATACCTGGCTTCCCAGGCCAGAGTGGAGTTAAATGAACATGAAATAAAATAAGGAATGTGTCGGAAATTCAGTTGAAATATCACAAAAGCAGAGGGTAACACGAGATAAAGTATCTCTAGGGTCGTTACGGGCTTAAATTTAATCATAATTAGCAAATAGAAATGGGCGCCATCAACTGAACCCTAGCAAACCACATCCTTCCTGGTTAAGCCTTAATTGAGACAAAGGAAAGGATTGGGAAAAAACATCATCATTAGATCACAACTAAGATAAAACAAAATTTATTTAAACTTAATCAGTCAGACAGAAAAAGAAACACAAACCCTGCCTAAGAGTATGGTCGGCTGTAAACGTTATGTCCTTATAGTCCTCAAAAATCGAACCATCTCTGTGCTATCTCAAAGTATTTTTCATCCACATAAAAAAAAAAAAATACTAAAGTTCGCTTGAGTTCTCAGGGCCACCGTAGCACTATGTCTTTACGTCACTGACATTTCGTGGTCCCTGAGACCTAACCTTTCGTTAATTTAACATCAGTAATGTGGATGTCAAGAAATATGAATCTGTCTAACACAAAATACCCTAAAAACACATGTATTTAATTATTCACTCATTTCTATGGCTTAAATGGCACTAATCAATGTTGGAAATCCCAACGATTACTCCTTAAAATTTTCAATTAATTTACATACCATATTTACACTGTTGCTGATCATTGCTTGGTTGTGAATCAAAGAAAACTTCACTATTCATCGGTCATCACCATCATTATCATGTTAAAAAAAGTGTTTCTCACATTAGTTCTCATCCCATTATTCGTTATATTCAAGTCAGAATAATTAATTAATTACCATCAGATCATTTAAATAAATATTATATTCATCAATTCATTAGATTATTCAATCATCCACACACTCTCATTTCATTATTTCATTTAAATTAAATTATCTCCATCCATCCATTTAAATTGTTCAATTCATTAATTTAAGTTGCAATTCATCAATTTATTTAAATCATATCTCTTATTTAAATTTATTTAAATTCATTTAAATTTATTGTCATCAGCTCCTTTAATTAATTATCACCTTTTAATTCATTTATTCATCAGCTGTTTAATCACATATTAATTTATTTAATTCAGTTAATTTATTCAACTATCAATTCATCAATTTATTTACTTCATGGAGTTTATTCAACTTTTAAATCATCAATTTATTTAATTCATCGATTTTATTCAACTTTTAATTCATCGAGTTAATTCATCGGGTCAGATCATTAATACGTTTAAACTTCAGATTATTATTCCATAAATTGTTATTATTATTATTATCAGAAAATCTTGGATTATCAAAATTTTTTTTTTAATTTAATTTCCTAAAAATTGTTTAATATAGGTTATAGAACGTTGTCTTAAAATGTTATCAGTTCCAAGCTATACCTGATATTTAATTATCATGCCAGAATAATACGTTGCCTTCACAAAATCACGTTGGATCTCACTATCCAAAACTTCACCACTTAATCTCACTTTGTCAAATATCACATTTGAATACCATAATTATTCCATATAACACTACAATTATTCAGCACGCAGCATGAATCTCAAAAATATGCTAGACTGGGTTCAACAACCTCATGTCTGCCTCAAAATTAACATTGGCAATATTGCAAACTTTCACTTGGCAACCTCCAAAAATACCTATCAAAAATACTTCACATAATCACGTTGCATGATCCACAAAAATATATAACTGGCTTCAGATGATTAACGCACACAATCTACAAGAACTGTAATTAATCTGGTCATATCTAGACAACTTCTTAAACAATATGAAAATTACCTTAGTGATCGTAATCCAATTCAAGATCTGGTTTAATTCAGAGCATAAATTCTCTTAAGATCCTCAAGATTCACTTCAAAGAAAAACACCAATGTGTTATATTACCTCACAACAAAAATATCTAATAATGATCTGCCTCAAAATAAATTCTGACAATAAATAACTCATCTTACAAGATTCAATTACTTGAAATACTTCTCAAAGGTATCAAATCACTCACAAAGAGTATCAAAAGTATTAACTGTTAAATGAATATACTTTCAAAAGAGTATTGCAACAAACTATTGGATTGGCAAAACAAGAATTACAAAGTGTAACCCTGCTGACATTTATTTTTAATTTATTTAACAAAATTCAACTAATATGTGACTGGTAGTTTATTGTTTAATCCTCTTACGATCATAATTAGACTCGGATGATAAAATGAGACCCTCGATTGGCAGGTAAGGTGAGTACCACCACACAATTACTCAAAGTAACAGGCCCCGCCTCGTAGACTATGATGATAAATCCCTAAAAAGGACAGGTAAGATGAGTGCCACCACACAGTTACTCAAAGTAACAGGCCCCGTCTCGTAGGCTAATGATTGAGTGTACATGATTGGATTCAACAAGACTCTATTTGTCACATAAAAGCGATATGCATTCACTTGAGTGAATAAAATTTAATATCACCAAACAATCCAATAAAAAACTCCCTGCTGATGAATTATACATACTCGCTAGTATGCAATGAACTAACGATAAATTCTCATTATCCAATTGCAGATCACGAGTTCGAAACACTCGCTAAAAATATCCATAATCAAGAAATACTATCCTCACAGAAAAATATAAAGACCAAAATCCTGTCTAATAAAGTCAACCAATGGTGAGAACGTTGTATAAATGTGCCTGCCAAATCATATGGTAACACCATATTTTAGCAAATGGAGTAATAAAATATTTAAGCCATGTCGAAAAATAATAGTAGCACTCCTACCAAATATATATACGAGTATGCCCAGTGTTCATGAAAAATCATATCAGTAATGCCATAACTCTTAAAATACCTTCATATTCCAGATGTTAATAGAATTCAAAGATCGTCGGTAATCCAATTGTTTGTCACAGATTTCTCGCAAGATCGACGAAAACGCTGTATCACCCAATGAACTAACACCTGACTCCATCCAAGTGAATTTGATGTCATATTTATCCTATTCGTTAGGAACCGAATCCATCGCTCTGAGATGCCATCAAGTCTCCGTATCCGCCTAGCATGACATGATGAACTGAAGATTATCCATCATGGATATTGTCCAAAATCCTCCACAAAAGTTCAAAAACACAGAGTACCCCATACTCTCTTCGAATATGTCACGCCACTGTTCCATAAACTATTCGGTTGGCATTCGATAATAATGTTAGTGTCCAGACCGACTGAATTGCACTGATAGAAAAATAATGTAGCTTCAAAAGTGTACTGATTTGTCAGACACCTGTATCTGTGTTCGTAATGAAGATATTTCATAACTGTTCAAGATGTGTAGCTATTATATTGCACGTGCCACTATTCACAAAGTGAATACGCTTACATATTTTCACTTGCCAAAGGCAGTAATGTTGGAACGGCCCCATGGTCGCCTTAAATATTTCGGCTCAAATGCATTATGAAATATGCTGTAATACTGCTGAAATAAGTTCAAGTCCATCTGAATGCCCATAATAAAAGGTGTATAACTGTAACTGGACTGCACAATTGGACTGTTGAAATACAAGTCCTAACATCTCAAACTTGACAAAATGTCAGAGTAATGTTCAACTCGTTGACTATCGCATGGTAACAAAATGTCGCCCACAGCACGACACGTTTCGCTTCACTGTCCTTGTATAATATGAGGTTAAATACTGGCCTCATTATACTGCTTCGCTGTGCTGGTATACATTGAGAATGTAGCTTAAATAATGTTTCTCAATCCTAGTGTAATACTGCGTATTGCTTCGGTAAATTGTAAGTTTGAAAAAGCATCGCTGTTCCACGTGAATACGACTGCGATGTTGAAATAACATGTGTCTGAACACCGGCTTCCTTGATAAAGTTAACGGCTTGCATGACCTGCCCTACGGACAGCATGTGCTCCAAAACCGAACTCCCAATACTGCATTGCAGGCTTCGCCTAGCGACTCTCTCCCGCACGTAACTTTCCGTATTGCACTGCCTTATAAACTGTTCTGTTATAGCACGACTTGATCCACTCATCTGGACTGCTGGAATACTTCTCTTCGCTAGTGTCACTGCGCTTGGCTGTCTCGCCTTGACCTACCACGTGACTTCCTCCTTCCTTCCGCTGTCTGACGTCACAGATCTAACCTCTACCACATTATTTCAGCTATAAAGTCATAACATAATTTAAGGAGTTGTCTACCTTTCTTCAAGTTATTGTCAATAAGATTTCTTGATTTGTCCTTCCCTTCTGAGGTTAGATAAGATTTTATTCCAAATTAATCTTTATTATCATCCAGTATTTCTCCCATAATTCCATATGTTTGAGGGGTAGTGGCTCCATCTCCCTCGGCCTCCTACGTCATTTCCTACCATTCGTCTGACTCGATCTGAGCGCTATCTTTTCTCCTTGCCCACAAATCTCAACTATGGCTCGATCACAACTGGCGAAGCCGATAGCCTCAACTAGGTATCGGGTACATTATATAAATCGAAAGTGTTGAAGAGGCGTGAGCCGGTGCAAACAAAAGATTTATTGAACTTCGTGGTTTGGTATATAGGAATCTGGAGTGTTAATTTTGTGTATCTATTTTCTCGTTTATGAACAGAATGCATTGGTGTAAATGCATTGTAGAGATATAATGCTGTCTTGGTATGTAATATATTATGTGTCAGAAAGGCAACTGAATTCATGATGAAAATTAATAAATGTAAAACAAAAATATTGGAATGCAGCCGAAATAAATCAGAAACCTCTATGGACATCAAATAGGCAGGTGAAAAGCTGAAGGATGTAGGAGAATTCTGTTACTTAGGAAGCAAAATAACCAGTGATGGATGCAACAATGAGGATATGAAAAGTAGGTTGGCTGAGTCAAGGAAAGCCTTTCTACAAAACTGGAATCTGTTGACTTCGAATATAGATTTATGTGTTAGGAAGTCATTTTAGAAAGCCTTTGTCTGGAGCGTGGCGCTCTATGGAAATGAAACTTGGACTATTGGTGCAGCAGAGAAGAGGTTCATTGAAGCGTTTGGAATGTGGTGTTACAGGAGAATGATGAAGATCAGATGGGTAGATAGGGTTACAAACGAAGAGGTATTAAGACGAGTGGGAGAGGAGAGATGTTTCTGGCGACTGCTAATGAAGATAAGAGATAGATTGGTAGGACACTTACTAAGACACCCAAGAATAGCAAGCTTAGTAATGGAAGGAAGGGTCGAGGACAAGAACTGTTCGGGTAGACCAATGTTAGAATATGTTAAACAGATTGCCTCGGATGTAGAGTGTGGTAGCTATGTAGAAATGAAATGATTAGCTGACGACAGGGAGGCGTGGAGAGCTGCATCAAACCAGTCAACAGACTGAAGAGTCAAACAACAACAGTCCATGTTAGTTTGATTTTGCCATCAGCTCTGGTGTTTGCCTAGCGAGATCGTTCGTAAATTAGGTAAATACCTTGATTCATATATTTTCGTTTGATTTCTCAAGTAGAAGCACAGATTATTATCGTATTTTATTCATGTAAAGCAAACGTTAGGGCCAGTTTTAATTAATCCTTATTAGCTTAAATCCATCCGTGTTTCTATTCTTCGGCCAGTTTAGCCAGGGCACTTAGTATCTTCCTGATCCCCCCATACCTTCCTGGGGATCTAACAACTTTCTCATGATTGGCGCTCCTGCAATTTCACATCGTGAACCTCTGAAGAAAAGGTAGCAGTGACTCAGGACGTCTATCCTCGTGGGGTGAACTCCGCGTGAAGGGTAAGTATTGGGTTGTGAGTTTCCAGGTGGAAACCAGGTTCTGACGTCGAGCTGTTTTCGCCGTCTTTGCATTAATCTTCTCGAGGGTGTATTGTCCTGTCGCTCCCCTCTGCGTACCCCCCCCCCCTCCACCCGGTGGCACAATATTTTTTATACTGTAGTTTACTATTTAAAATTTCAAACACGGTCAAAATAAAAAATGTAAAGTTGTACGGGCCTTTAAAAATCAAGGGGCGTAGGTTGTTTCCTATATTTACAAAATCCCATATCTTATCTCTCTATATATAAAATGAAAGTTTGTCTGTTTTTCGGATTTTTTTCACGGAATTTTGAGTTATTAACGCGTTTCAGACTGGTTTATGACGGTTTCGCGCAAAAAACTTGATAAAACAGTCTTCCCAGTGAAAAAACCCTTAAAGGGGAACAATCCTTTTCTCCGAAACCATGAATCCCAAAATTATGGACCATCGTTCAAAACAATTCTCTTGATACACCCTTTCGCTTCGATAGATCATTTCACCCCTAAATCTGTTAATATAGATTTTACAGGAAAAAAGGGCTTAAACACTTAAAAATGATAAATTAACCCAAGATATTTAGTTTTTGATGAAAACTATTAGGGGGTGAAAAACTGGTAGTATACAGAAAAGTAAATAAACCGCTCATGATTTTGCGGAATAATGGAAAAATGTTCCTTGTCTAATGTGGCAAACTCCCGAATGATAAAGTGGGAGTCAAAATTCGTGAGAACGTGAAAAAAGACGGGTATATACTTTGCTGCACGAAACGTCATATTACACGTGCTGTGAGCAGGTCCTCGATAGACGCCCGTGAAATGACAATGGTCGCGCAGTTTAATGGCGTCAGGTAAAATAGGCTTCCGACAAATATGACACGTCGTTGCCGTATCATGACGTATCATTTCGTCTAGCGTCATCTGTATGGGCTTGGGAGTCTGAAGAAGCTGATGGACATGATTGGCTAACTGTTTCAGTTCCTGTTACAACCACTGAATACTGGTAGGTCCTCGAAACAATTTGAAATACGATTGACTTGGGTCATAGGAACAAACAACTTGAAAAGCCACCGAAAACGGGGTATGTCTTTGAATAGCATCCGTGTATGAGGAAGACGGATTCGGTGGACACCACTGAACGGGGACAGTTAATGTTTCAATGTCTGCATACACGGTATAGGCCACTGGATCCATGCGATGAAAGTTTTTGAATTTCATTTTAGACTCTCCCGGTTTTGGAAATGTAATTTGAACTGCTGGCTGAGTAGAACAATCCACCGAGTGGCTATTCAGCTTGATTTGCGTTGAAAAGTACTGCAAACACCGTTTGCAAATAAATTTTTACCGTGATCAGATGCAAGTTGGCCTCCAACAAGCTTGGAGAGGGTTTTAATTAAACAATAGTGACTCGTTTGCTTGTTAGAAATGTATAATAAATGTATATGGTGCACCTTATGCTGCTGCGTACAATAAAGTGGTCCAATAACCGTATTCTTATCAAGACCATAAATCATAAAGGAAAAATCAGGATTAAGACTTTCAAATTTAGCCATAGGGGTAAGTTCTATAGGAAATGAAATAGTTGCAAAGTTGAGCGTGGAGAGTATCCTGTTAAACATGACCAGGTAGGAGGCTGTTCGAGTAGGATGACGTTGAACAGGAGCTAAAAATGCAACCATGCACCATAAAAAGCAATATTCGTCCTCATTTTGAATATTGAGAACGGCTTTTCTACGCTGAACAGGAAGAGGAAGTGGAAAATACAGAGAACCTGAATTTAAGGGGTCAAAGCAACATACATTGACTTGTAGAAGCGGGATGACCTCGAGCGATTTTCCACTTTCACCTTCAAGAATGGCGTCAAGCTTAGCCACCAGAGCATCAACGACATGTTGGTTATACCATGCTTCCCTGTCATCTGTCCGATAACATGGTCTCATTTTTGTTGTCAAATAAATGGTTTCTCGTTTTTCATCTCCATTGACTTTAAAAAGTACAAAGGTACACGCTAAATCTGTGTTCACCTTTAATGCTGTGAAGCGCATAAAAAGAGTGACAAATTGTAATAAAAAACGGGTAAACATGCCTGTAAAACAATTTTGGATGTAAAATGTTGTTGGCATTGTATATTCGTCCACTGCACAGTCGTGTTTGGAAGCAGTCACGAACATTTTCCCAAACAAGTGGCACCATGACGTTATTTTCTAATAAACACTTATAATAATACAAATATATAAACAGTCAACTGCTAGTATTAAATTGTTTATTTAGGGGCGGAACAGGGAGGTCATCTGCTCATACACGATGTGACAAAGAGTTAAATGTTATCGACTTCAAAGAGAACTAGGCATGCATTATTGTGTATGCCTAAATACTTCAACACCAAGGGGCGTGAATTTAACGCTGCCAGCGTCTCGTTGGATATGCTGGCAAATCGACTTGGTAGAAACACCATAAACTCTTGACAGTGGCAAAGAAGTCTGGTGCCTAATCGTGTCTCAATTCTCTGCAGACTCCCTACGGGAAACGGCTGGTTAACTGGGAGATCCCTTAGTCTTCTTGTTTCCAACCCAGTCTGGGCCCCTATTCTGTTTAACTGTTGGAGAGCATCCATGTTAACTATAAAAAGAGATAGCCCCCATATTGCCTATAATCATCTACTAACTGTTGAACAATGATAAGAAAACAAAAACGTTAACTCACCTTGTACAGAGCAGAACGATGTTCACGCCAAAAGAGACTTGATGCGAGTGAGATTGTTTTCGACACTTACACCTATATATACCAGCTTCGTGGCTGTGCTCACCAGTGTGGAAGGGGATATAATTATGACAAAGTTATTTCGGCCACTACTATGTATGGACACCGTGCTCTACGCGTAGCATGGCGATCGAAGGTTGCATTACCGGCATTGGTGATCAGGAGGTAATTGATAGCTCGGAAATAATTCATAATCTTCACTTAGTAACATTAACGACTTGAAGCGAGGTCAGATAAAGAAATGCTTTTATTATCCAGTAATAACCTTCAGAAGCCCCTGTATATATATATGTAAGGGGGTGAGGCCGGTCCGAGCTGGTCATTCGCTAGTGTGGTGTGTTAGGAACCAACCGAGCAAGATTTTGCTGTTATATATATTTCTTGTGTGAGTGTTGTGGGATAACTGTATTTCGTTTTTATCTTTCACTGGTAAGCATTCAAGCAACAACGTTTGGTGAGTACTATGGCTAACCAATCTGAAACTTTTAGACAACACTTTTCTACACCAAGTAACTGGATATATGCAACAAAACACGGTCATCACAGTCAAATATATAACAGAACATATAATGAATTTCGTACAACATCCATATACACTAACTATTTGAACAGTACTTTCAAAGAATGGCCATTAAACTATATTTTATCACATAACACAACTCGATTTGACTATAAACTACATTATTCTATGGGGCCAGACACCATCATTTTTCCACGACATTTCAAAGAGTTACTGTGTGTGACGTACATTAACGAATACCACATCCCTGTCACAAATGATACCTACGAAAATAGTGACGGGGAAATTGACTACATTAATTGTCATAAGATATGTTTAAAATGTTTTGTTTTATGCTATGGATTAGAACTTACTATGGAAGATGAAGATACAGGCGATACGCTTCCCCACCCTCATAATACCCACAATCAAAGTTATTATATAAAACACAAAAATTGGCAGTATATCTTAGACGATTTGAATGAGGAAAAATTATATTGGTGCCATAAATGTACAAGACACAAATTTGTTACAAGATGTGTATTCTCGGATGGAAGTAAAACGGATAAAATATATCCAAACACCCATGATTTCTTATATTCTTCATACATTTCCTCAGTTGGTACAGTTACTTTACATCCCACGAACCAACTATCATCACTCAGAAGTAGATATCACCCCTACTAAAAGGTAAGTTATATTTATTGTATGTCAGATTTACCACAGACCTTCCAAACTCAAATTGCAATAGCTTTTTCTCTCAAATGGAATTTCGTTCCAGTGCAAACAACAACCCCGTGGGTGATGATATAGAAGAAGAGGTAGTAACAACGCCTTCGATGGCCACTAGTTTTATTCCAGTGCGGAGTCCAACTCATCAAGATACCATCCCCATAGCAACACCATCCACATCGCAACACCATTCACATCGCAATAACTTAAAACTTATACATAGCTTTATGATTACTATGAGTTGTATTTTTAACTAGCTGAAGTACCCGTGCTTCGGTACGCGTCATAAATAAATTAAAATACGAAGGTGACAGTTAAAACAGGGGATAGGCGAGGTGCTGCGTAGAGGGAGATTAAGGATGGAACATTTTGTCCAACTACACCGCTCGGCGTTGACCGTGTTTTATAGCACAAATTTAGGTTTTACTCGCTAACGGTTGGAGATACCTTTCGGATAGAAAATGTAATTTTTAACCTCGTATATACCATCAAAAGTTTGCTATTTCTTAGCGTTCTCTTTGTATTTGAAATGGAAATATGAAAGTTTTAAACCAAAGGGTGTAGTGAAGTCACTAAAATGGTCGCCATCTTTAAATAGTACAAAGTATTGATTTCAAAAGTAACCTATATGTTAACCAGGTAAATCAGCTACTTCCATGTAAAATTCATGTAAATCGGACCAGTGGTACGTGCGTGATTGAGTAATACATAGACGCACATCATCTCATTTTTAGCCTCGCTTCGCTCGCGTCATAGTCGTGTCATATTGTTATTCAATGAAATGCAGGTTTAACCCCATTAACACCCCTTTAGAACCTGAATATACAAATATCCCTCCTTGGTAGACGTTTTCGACACACAACAAACATATCCCCAAAATATCATTCTTCTAACATTAATCGTTTGGGTTGGTCGATGAGAGTGAACATCCAAAAATCCTTCCTTAGGGGACGTTTTTCTTCCAGAATTTCACCCCTCCCCATAGGCCCCTTAAATTGAATTTATGAAAAAACGGTCGAACACATTTATTTTATTTATTTATTCATTTATTTATTTATTTATTTATTTATTTTTAAGCTGATTGATTTCCTCCGAGTTTCAAACTCCTCGCCTATGTCGTTTAAGAGATACACGGTCCGTTAGGAATCTTTCAACCCCCACTTTTCATCCCTTTCATCTCATAATATACACTACATCGAAAAAACATTAGACATGTGTCAGCTTATTTTTAATGATTAGTATATATGCCAAGTATCACATCCCCAAATGAAACCACTCGTGAGATATGGTTATTCAATGAAATGCACGTTTACCCCCCTTAACACCTATTTAGAACCTGAATATTCAAAACTCATTCCTTAGTGTACGTTTTTGACATACAACGAACATATCCCCAAAATGTCATGTTTCTAACTTTAATAATTTTGGCTGGGCTATGATGAGTGAGTGAGTCAGTCAGGACATTTCCTTTCATTTATTTTTGATAATTTCACCCCTCCCCATGAACCCCTTAAATTTGATTTATGAAACAAACGGTCGAACACCTATTTACTTATTTAAAGCTGTTTTCCCCCTGAGTTTGATGAGTGAGTAAGTGAGTCAATCAGTTAGGACACTTTCTTTCCTGTTTTTTTTTCTCCCTGAATTTCACCTCTCACCAAGGGCCCCTAAAATTGGATTTATGAAAAAAAAAACCAGTCGAACACCTATTTACTTGTATTTTAAGCTGTTCTTTTCCCGCCGAATTTCAAATTTCTCTCCTATGTCCTTTAAGAGATACACGCTCCGTCAAGAATCCCTCAACCCCCAATTTTCACCCCTATCACCTCATAATATACACCACATCGATAAACCCTTAGACATATGTCTGATTATTTTTAATGATTAGTTTATATACCGAATATCACATCCCCTAAGAAACAACTCATGATATATCGTTATTCAATGAAATGCACGTTTACCCCCTTAACATCTCTTTAAAACCCGAATAAACAAAAATCATTCCTTAGTTGACGTTTTCGACATACAGCGAACATATTCCCAAAATTTCATTTTTCCAACTTTAATAGTTTTCGCTGGGCGTGATGAGTGAGTGAGTCAGACAGGACATTTTCTTTCAATTATTTTTACCAGAATTTCACCCCTCCCCATGGGCCCCTTAAATTGGATTGATGAAAAAACGCTTGAACACCTATTAACTTATTTTTAAAGCTGTCTTTTTCCCCTGAGTTTGGTGAGTGAGTGAGTTAGTCAGTTAGGACACTTTCTCTCCTTTTTTCCCCCAGAATTTCACCCCACTCCTTTGGCCCCTTAAATTAATTTATGAAAAAACTGTCGAACACCGATCTACTTATCTTTTTAGCTGATGCTTTTTCGCTGCGTTTCAAATTTCTCGCCTATGTCGTTTAAGAGATAGGCCTACACGCTCCGTTAGGAAACCTTCAACCCCCACTTTTCACCCCTTTCACCTCATAATAATACACCACATCGAAAAACCCTTAGACACATGTCTGCTTATTTTTAATGATTAGTTTATATGCCGAGTATCACATCCACAAATGAAACCACTCGTGTGAGATATTGTTATTCAATGAAATTCAGGTTTAACCCCCTTAAGACCCCTTTAGAGCCTGAATATCCAAAAATCCTCCCTTAGTGTACGGTTTTGACATACAACGAACATATCCCCAAAATGCCATGTTTCCAACTTCAATATTTTTGGCTGGGCGATGATGAGTGAGTGAATGAGTCAGGACATTTTCTTTCATTTTTTTTCCTTCAGAATTTCACCCCTCCCGATGAACCCCTTCAATTTGATTGATAAAAAAACTGTCGAACAGCTATTTACTTACTTTAAAGCAGTTTTTCCCCCTGAGTTAGGAATCTTTCAATCCCTACTTTTCACCCCTTTCACCTCATAATATACACCACATCGAAAAACCCTCCGACACGTGTCTTACTTTTTAATGTTGAGTTTATATGCCGTGTATCACATCCCCCAATGGAACCAATCGGGAGATATTGTTATTCAATGAAATGCAGGTTTAACCCCATTAAGACCCCTTTAGAACCGGAATATCCGAAAATCCTCCCTTAGTAGACTGTTTTGAAATACAATGAACATATCCCCAAACTGTCATGTTTCTAACTTCAATCATTTTGGCTGGGCGATGATGAGTGAGTGAGTGAGTGAGTGAATGAGTCAGGACATTTTCTTTCAATTTTCTTTTTTCAGAATTTCACCCCTCCCTATGAACCCCTTAAATTTGATTTATGAAAAAAAACTGTCGAACAGCTATTTACTTACTTTAAAGCAGTTTTTCCCCCTGAGTTTGATGAGTGAGTGAGTCAGTCAATCAGTTAGGACACTTTCTTTCCTGTTTCTCCCCCCCTCCAGAATTTCACCCCTCCCTATGGGCCCCTTAAATTGGATTTATGATAAAACGGTCAAACACATATTTACTTATTTTTATGCTGATTTTTTCCCGCTGAGTTTCAAACTCCTCGCCTATGTCGTTTAGGAGATACACGCTCCGTTAAGAATCTTTCAATCCCCACTTTTCACCCCTTTCACCTCATAAAATACACCACATCGAAAAACTCTCCGACTCGTGTCTTCTTATTTTTAATGATGAGTTTATGTGCCAAGTATCACATCCCCCAATGAAACCAATCGGGAGATATTGCTGTTCAATGAAATGCAGGTCTACCCCCTTAACACCCCTTTAGAACCAGAATATCCAAAAATCCTCTCTTAGTGGGCATTTGCGGCCCTTGGGGAAACTGCATACCAAATTTCAATTCCAATCCGTTTGATGGTTTCTGAGATTTCGTGATGAATGAATGAGTGAGTGAGTGGCATTTGACAAATATATAGTAGAATATAGTGTCAAGTCTTCGCTATGCTAAACTCGGTTGACAGTGCTGTGTGAGAAGTTGAGTAACTAACGTGATTTCAAGTAAAAGATCCTCATTTTCTATACCGGTAGTGCAGAGCGCAAATGGCATCCAGTCGGCCGTGTCTCGACTTGAGCTATGTTGCCATGGAAACTATCCGCCTTGCCATTCCTTCATGAGTATATTTTATGATTTGATTAGCATGTGCTGGAGTGCAAAAGGGTCGAAATCAGAAGAATGAGAAAGACTATCGAAAATTCATGTAGCCAGTGGTTCCTTCTAGGTCCTAAACTATGTGTATGCAAAATTCGGTTGAGATCGGTGTAACGGTGTAGATTTGTATACGGAACAGACTCACCCACATACATACCCACATACATACAGACTTTCACTTTTATATATAAGATATAAGATTTAAAAAAGTTAGACTTTTGAGTTTTTGATTTAACTATTGGTTACATGCAGGCTACCTCAAATATGAGTTAGAAAAACAAACAGACATTTTAGTTCATTTCTTTATTGCCATAGTTTGCACATGTTACCACTTGTTTAACATAAGGTAAGAATATTGTACAGTTTACTTTTGCTTTGATCTTGTTCTTTTCACATGTTTTGTTTGTAAACGTCCACAACTCAACATGAGCTTCCCCTTCATAGCTCCTGCTACCACAAGGGCCGCCATTTTTTTCTGCAACAGATGCGGAAGGTGACGTCACACGTTCCATAGCCTTTCTCAAAAGTATCTGGTCGGCGACACGTCTTAGTTCAGAGATGTTGTTATCACGCTTCGATGTTCTGTACGCTAGATCATGCTGCTTGCAGGCGGCGTCTTAAGCATTAATTCCAGGATCACCACGTGCCAGTCGAACGTCTAACTTTGTACCAGGGCCACAGTATTGATAACCAGGTAAGTGCAACCCAAAGGGTAAAAGATATATGACTTTGTCCATGAGACCATGACCAGTACAGATCCGGCATATTTTTTTCAGTCGGTGACGCACATGTTGGTTCTTTTCCGCTGCTGCGGAGGTTGCTTCTTTCTTACCATCACACCCGTGGAATGAAGACGCGTAGTCGTTGCATGAGGTTTTATGTCCATGATACAGTTTAATTAACTGACACGTTCTACAATTTTGGACCGATGGCATTTTGGAAATGTTCACTTTTTGTTGATGTTCATAATCGGTGCACGGTTGAAGTTCACACAACACAGGATCCCGTGTCCAATCACTCGGCACACTATCCAAAATCTCCTTTACGGCATTTGACGCAACATAAACAAAAACGCTTTGGGTAAAGCATTAAATTCTTCTTGGGTAAAATTGTGCAGTTTTTTCTTACAAGCGAAAAACTTAACAATAACCCGTTCAATTGGGTTAGATTGTAAGCCTTCGATGGTAGCCATAATACACAGACACGTCTGTATTAGACATACGTCTCTGTCTCACTGTTCTGGTCTGCATTCATGCACAAGGTTTTACACTCATCTTCCAGGTACCGACATGCATTGCGACTTAGCCAATCAAAGAGTTTCGATACGTGTAGGAGTGTCTCTTTTGTACACGCTCACCAGGCTCACACAAGATCTGTAGTGCAGGACATTCCACCTCGTGTAGATCGATGAGTTGACAAGTTGGAGAAACATACTGACGTAACCTTTCCTTTCTCACCTCCTTTTACGAAAATAGGGTTGGCATCGAACAAATAGGCTTCTAAAACAAACGGCAGATAATGATAAGGAATGTTTCCTTGATTCCAGTTCAATCCTAAATGAGGTTGCAGCCACTCGGCTTGTCTTCTATCCTAGCCCGACTGCATGTGCAAGGGAAACGGTGGTTCAAATGTGAAAGTACTTACTGTGGGTGCCCACACGGTTGTGCAATCTATAATTGCAACGTCTTTGAAAACAAACTTGTTTCCATTGACTTTGAAGCCTTGCAAATCGACAATCAGTGTTCTAGGCATGGTTACTGCTCGCGGATACACACTCCTTTCTTAACCACTGCTATATGACAACTAACCAATATTTATCTATAGTCCTACTAGTTAAGGGGTTGGGAAAAGGAACCGGATTTGCTCAAGGGATAAAAAAAACAGAAATGGATTATACTTCTTTATTCATAAAAAGATTAGAACATTGTTTACAATCTTTTAACATAGGATTTGGTCCATCCCAGTCGGTGCGAGATTCTCCTCGATGCATGAAATGTCTACGACAGGCGCGGCAGGCTGCAACATCCGCTGACATACGGAGATGTAATGGTAGCTTATCCCAGTTGAGATCAATGTCATGTGCACCGTATGTGGATAGAAATCCAGCTGGTAAATATGGGATCAGATACTGCGGCATTTCACGAAGAAATTCTGCTTTATGGTAGGCTTGAATAGCTACACTCACCCTGGTGCGATAAATCTCAAATACGGCATCGGCGTCTTGACTCGCTGAGCAACGATCACATTTACATTTTACAGGATCTGCCCACTCTCCAACATGACGACATGAGACTTTGGTGACGTCATCCTCGTTTTGCTTTTGATTGTAGCACTGCATGTATGCCCTGTCGTATTGGCCGAACGTAGACATGAATCCATCTGGTAGATAGAAAACCAGATGCGGTGATATTCCTTGTACAGAGTGAGCCTTGGAATAGGCGGTAATAGCTTCACTCACCAGGGAGCGATAGATGACACACCTCAAATCCTCATCTGTACTGGGCGACCGACGTTCACATTTAAGGTCTGTTGTTCCCCTTGGAGAGGGGGTAGTGACTTTATTGTAGCTTTCCATGACTGAATAGGGCTCTATAGGCAGACCTTCTCTTTATACTCTGGTCACCATGTTGGACAGCGGCTGATAATACACCTGCGTCTCGTGAACAATCAAGCAATAGGCTGTTGTTTTTTCTGGAATAACTGCAGATGTCTCAAATTCTAGTCGGATATCGATAGTCGTTTCCTTCATGGTCTCCTCCAAATACGAACAATCCATCACCACCAGAGGTGCTTTGGTTTTAAAGTCTTGCGGGGATAATAGCGGACATGCTTCTTTCTGATAATAGGTGGACTGAATGTTTGTAAACATATCATAGAGCTTACCATATTTGTTCTTGGTAAAGTTTAAATCCATTCCTTCATAGGGGAAGGTAACTCCGTTCAGGAAGAGTCGTATATTTCGCAATTGGAGGTGATCAAATTGTGATGCATCTTTATTCTGTTGATATTTGCGATCTGTTTGAAATCCAACCATGACGTAGAGAGGCCGCTCTGTGTACCGTGAGGTTTTCATAGACCAAGTATGTGTATCAGTGAGTGGTAATACCGGGTACTCATGCAGCTCCCAGCTTCTAAATTGAATGGGTAAATCTGTATCCTTCTCCACAATCTTGAGCAGACTCAATTTTTTCGGGTCAGAGAGAGTCACGTGCGGTACTTTCCATAGAATTCGTTGCAATAAAATTTTGAATCTATTGCAGCTCCATCAGCACCCTTCAGCGCATTATAATCGCTCCTATTTCGGACAAGAATCAGATCCTGTCTTGCGTTCACAACGATGCGCTTATGGCCCTCTGCAAAGCCTAATATTAATTTTAGGGCTAAATGACCGGTAAATGTACCATCACCATTAATCATCCAGTCGTTTGTCGAGTCGGGACACCAACCGGCCATACGAAACGCTTTACTCTCCTCAATTCCGTACGACGGATTAAGTTTCATAGCGCTTGTTATACCGACATTTCGAGTCGTATCCACTTCGATTCCGTTGATGACGTAGCGAACCTCGGAAAACAGAAAGGCCAGAGCATGGTTAGCCAACTTTGACGTTCTAGGAATGGTACCATCCGATTTGGTGAGTTGGCCTTCAATCTGGATGTAACTTTCATGGGGTAGGGTGTAGATATCTTGTTGATTAATGGTAATACGAATTTCATCATTGTTATTTATTCCCTGAGTATACGGTTGGTAGGAACGGTGTTCAATTCTTACGATACCCTCCTGTACTTCGACCGAGTTGGTCACGTCGAGGATCGAATTCATGACGTAGGGTGTAATGCTGTTGTTGTAAGATCTGCTTGTTGATACGTGTTAACCTGTACACACGTTGAGAACAACTAACACCCACCCTCAACGGTGTTGTTGCTTTCTACACGTGTTTAATGCTGGCTTGAGATACAATTTGTTGGTCACAGGTGTATGAGGGTCTAATTGGATGAGACATTGGTTTCTATTCACCAGTATCAAGGTAATATTCCTGATGTGGGTCACACTCTCAGGGTGATAGAGCCCCACCGACGGGTTTTCGCGGATGATACAGCCACCGGGTGAAGTGACAATGAAATCATAGAGCGAATGCGAAGGTTCCTGATTAGTGTAAACGTCGGTGATGATGTTACACGTGACAGATACGTGATGGTCATCAATAATTTTCTCTGGTCGGTCAGACTTTTGCAACACGTTTGGTTCTAACACTCGTGCTGAAAAGCCTAGCAATGGACCAATTGAGTCTGGTTCTGATTTAAAATCAATCCTAAAGGAAGAAAGAATGCTGCAAAGATGTGTTACGTTGTTGGCTATGAGTTCGAACTTGTATGTCCCGTCAAGAAATGCTTTTAGAGTAAATTCTCTGATGAGCGTTGTGTAGATGTGATCGTGAATATCATCTTCCGTGTAGCTGCCAGGCGGCAGAGTTAACTCATCGTCATCGTAGTAGAACTTATCGTTGACTCCTTCGTGTACGTTTAGATTCTATTATAACCTTCAAACGAAACAAGTCCCAGCACGTAGGGTCGTTGTCCAAATTAAATTGGAGGATAAAAGTCAACGGTTACTTCAGCTCCTTGACCGTGCACTGTAAACGCTCTACTCTCTGCCATTATACTGCTCACGTAACCCCTGCGCGGAGTCTTATATAGAAATGTCAGACAGAGGCGACCACAGTGTTGAGTGTTAAAATTTTGTCCTCGTTTCACATTACAGTTTATTGTTGCACTGCTTCCGAAATAGCGAACAAGCTCTGTCGGCGGAGGAAGGTTTCCAAAACTGTCAAAGTACCACACGGTGCGACCATGCTTGACGTAGGCCACGTAATGTAATCCCGGTCCATGACTGTCATCCAAATTAATAACTGCACTCTCACGCTTCCAAGGTTGAGGAGATAATTGGTTACGCATAAATACACCTCGAAAGTGTACAATTTTCAACTGTTTTGCATATTTTAAGACTTCTCCGTGTGTCATGGCTCGCCGTGGCAGTGCATCGATTAAGCGTTTTTTGGCGACATGTAAATGCCGAGTCTTTTTTATAGATTGCTAGCTTTATGTTCACACCCTTGTCACGCAGTGCTATAGCTTCCATCGTTTTATTGAGCCTCTCACTTTCCTTCAACTGTTGCTTCGCCTCCTCGACAGCTTTCACCGTTCGTGCTACCGCACTTGCTCCACCAGGAAATGAACCCAGAGCTGCCAGTCCAGCGAACAGCGCGGGTAAAAATCCACCTCGTTTCGGTACAGGAATAACTCGGGCACGTTTTTTAAAACTCAGTTTACTTTTGGAATTCGCATGCAATCGTGCTGCTCGGAGTGCTTTCTTAAAGGCCAACTCGCTATTTGTTTCTCCGCGCGAAGCCTGACGTGCCGCATGGAGAATAGCTTTAAAGCCTCCCTTTCTTGACAACTTCTTCCTCTTCTTCACCACATATCTCTGTTTCACCATCGCGACCCAGGGAAAAGACAACCTCACAGTGGAAAGGATAGAAAACAACTAAAGATCCTCGGGAAAAGAACCTGCAATTATTTAATCGATGGTGGCACTATATTCGAATTCTATATACAGCGGAAAATCGTTTATTGTTTCTCCCGCCTTTTTTCTTCAGACAGTTTCAGTTGAAAGGATAATTTGTCCTCGGCTTTCACCGCAAGTTCGATGAGTGATGATGATATAATACCACCGTTTAATAGTAGCTTTAAATGTTTGAAATCCGGTGTATACTCGACAACACGAATGGCACCATCATACGGTAAACGGTAATTGCTATGCCCCGATCGTAGTATATAGGTGAGGTTATTGGGGTCTTCAACCGGTTGTCGGTTTACAATGTGAACCAAAAATAAGTTTGGCATTGTTTTAATGAAAAGCGATAATCGTTGTTCCAAAAATCGTTTAATCGTCACGTCATGAGGATGTACAGGATCGGCAACATCGGCTATTCGTTTTCGCTTCATCTGTAGAGCGTTCTCTCTGATTTCACACACCTTCTCTATTTCAGAGAAAAAATACCGTTCTGTACAAACATCTTGATCATCCTCGAGATCGGCCACGTGCACAAGGCGTGCATTATTTGCAGAAAAACCATTTACTGTTAGGGTTGGTACAATACGGTGTAGCTCTTTGATCTTGTTATCTACATAGTCCTTTCTAGCAGCGTCCATGTCGTTCGTTGGAAGAGCCAGCTGAGTGATTCGACGTTGGTGTACATCATAGTCTTCCTCTTTTGTGAGCACCACAGCATTGGTTAACGTATTGGTGGTGCACACATCTTTATTGTTCACGGGGTCTGCAACGCCCATGATACGTCTATTCTGTGCCTCATAGTCTCCCTGGATACGCCGCAAGCGATAATAATCTACATATGCTTTGAACATGCGTCCGAAGCTAATTGAGGTTCTGTTATATTGGTTAATCGCTTTCCATTAAAGTCGTAATGACCATCCGTTGTGCGTGTCAGTGCATTGGCATGGACATATCGTTTATTAGCCGGATCTGTATCATGTTTTGGATCGTTTGTCGAAGCAGATGGCTCATTTTCTTTCTTTGTTTTATGTGTTCTCCCAAAGGCATCCATGGTTAATGAAACACCCCTCCTTTACCCTTTTTACTTGGAAGGACCGGACCCACCTGCTACCGACAGAGGCCTACCATAGAAAATGTTATGTTGACGAGCTTATGTCTAGAAATGACACACGGTACTCAGTAAATTCCAACATCTATGGAACAAGCAATCTGAGTACAATTAACACAAACCTATATAAACATCTAATCATAAACAATAACAAACACAAGATCATACAAGGTGCGAAAATGTGTACTAACCACGTACTGTACCCGATAATCCGGAAAGGATCCCGTTGGAATATCCATTGCCCCCGCTGGATTGCCTATTTCTAATTGCTCCGGCAAATACAACATAAGAAATCGCGTCCAACATGGTCTTTAGGGATTTACAGACAGCAGTTACCAGAATATTGTGGACCAACAACCAACTACACGGGGCACTCACCTTTACTTACCTCGGGGACTGGGACTCAGATTCGCCTACACTACATCCACAATACTCTGCTCCTTATATTTAAAATGAATCAAACTCCAACAACAATGGAAAACAATCTGAACAAATTTATTAACAAAAAGGTAAACTAATCTACTAGAAACAAAATAACAATAAATGAATTTAACAATGAACCTTAAAACTTAAAAACACGCAAACATTCACACTCCTTTTCAATTCTACATCTTACTACAATGCTGTATTAAAATTATGAGTATAAACTTTGCTTGTTATAGGCCTACACAACGTAAAAATAAAAACGTTTAGTGAAGCCTCTTAATGGCATTCCATACACATGTTTTCATTCACAAGCCTGCGTAGTAGAACGCACGTGCAGAAACTTGGTTTCATCAATGAAACACTGGCATCACGCCGAACTCGAAACTGGTTTATACAATAAATAGAAGGCAGTTGGTCTACACCTGCTTAAATATTATGTCATCGCTCTCCACTACTAACGGTGAATCATTCTTGCTAGCCCACAGAGACTGCATGTGTGTGCATTTATAAAACACGTAAAAATTAACATTTAGTTCTTACAAAAGTTCATATAACTACTTTGTTTCTTAAACAATCATTCTAAAAAAAATTATCCACTCTTTCATTCGCACTCCGTTATTGTTCTAGACCAATACGGTTCCACATTTTCTCTTAACAATGAATAATCAATCACACCAAAAACATCCGCTCATAAACACACACTGTTCCAAAACAATTGATTAATAAATCCTATTAATTTGTTTAACTAATTAAATCATTTCCACAAAAATTATTTACATGTAATATGTTTAGAATAATATCCATTATCTAGTGCTGCTAACGCGACACTTTCGAGATTCTAACTTCTCGGTTACAATAAAAATCTTAACTAAATATATACACTGGTTTTTCACATAACCGTCCTTTCTTAACATTCTGCAGTTTTAATATACTGCATACACCTCGTCTTATATAGGTTTCATTTCATTGTCGGTATAGTACAGTCGACTGATTAAGGTGAACTGTACTTAATTACATAAATTCGGGTTTAATAAAATATAATAATAGTATTATAGACGTGAGTAGACAATCTTTCTCAAGTTGTATTTCCGCTGAAACCCTCCTGTTAACACAGCTAAATCGTTAATTCACAAGAACTGGACTACTTGTATACAACGGCTCTTATCATGATACATGCCTTTTAATCAAAGAACAACAATACTTTGACTTTCTTAAAATGCGGAATTCCCTCGCCTGAGCACTCCATAGCTCTACAAAACCTCATATAACAGTATATATGGCATAAACAATTATCATCTACTATGTTAAACAATAATCAAAAGGGTTTAATTGTTATTAACATATCTTATGTAGGAACTTCTCTCAAATAATGGCATGACCCTCAGTATCATTGCAAATGACTACTGGACTACAATTATACATACGCAAGTTCTTCAAACGAAACTTCCTATTGTAATGAACGATATTAGACAGTCGTGATTTACCTCCTAAAGTTTACTCCACAACAAGATAATTAACTGTTAACTCGTCTGTTGCAAATACATGTAATACAAATAATACTCCTGTTTCATCTCACTTGTCGAGCTATAATTTGTTTATCGTTGTAATATCATGTCTACAAAATGACTTGATGTTACACAAATAGGATAAAATAACACACATGTTATTTATAGTGTCAGATAGAATTCAATCCTGACCGGGATAAACTAGCTTTGAATTCCTAGCCAAAGATTTGAATAATCTTCTATCAAAAGGTATTTCCTCTAACATATTAAATGAACAAAGCTCTTATCTTTACAGATAATAAGAAAGGTTTTGTCAATGTCTTAATGTTTTTCCACTCTACACAAAGAATGTTCATAAGGATAAATACTTCGGTCTTATCAAACGACTAGTATTTCTTAGATCGTCGATAGTTTATGTACAATAATGATATAACAATTTAATTCGATATTTCTTATTTTCTTGACGTTATATGTTGTTACATTAAAGTGCTCAAATTAAATTTAATAAGAATTTAATTTGAAGCTATGACACAATGTCAGAATACTTGGTTTAAATGAAATTATTAAAATTCGAGAGTCGAAACGACTAGCCTCCAATGAGGCAATATGGTTCCTCAAACAAAATTTTAATGTCAGTTCCACAACGGATCTGTAAATTAAAATTGAAAAATAGATGATATGCAATCATCTTCTAAATAATCTTGCAGCATAAAAACTCAACACACATCTGAAGTGTAAAATACATAAAAGCACTGAAATACATGAAATGTGAAAATATAGAACATATGGAATAAGATCGCCGAAAATATGGAATAAGATCGCTGGAAATATGGAATAAGATTGCTGGCTCAGAATGTCACTAATCAAGCTCTATAAAACAATTGAGATACACTAATACCTTATTTAGGCGAAAACTTGAAGATCAATGTAAGTATTGCCACAATACTTTAGATGTTTCCTCAGTACAAGACACTGAGATGGATCTGCATTCGAACCTCGGATCTGCGACCTCAGAGATAAGAAACGTCTCTCTCTGTAATTCACCAACATTCGCTTGGGCTCGAACGACATCCTTCTGGCAAATTCTTCTGGGTTGCTGGGCTACCTTTCCCTAGCATCTTGACAAATCTCTTCGGTTAAGTCTTCATTCTCCGTCTTAAATATGCATCGGCTTCATCATTGGTATATAATTATGGAAATATTCATATAAATAGTGAATGAAATGTTTCCATTGCTAATTGATGTTATATTAGTGTTCGTAGACTGACGAAAATGCACAAGATGGACCGTACACTACGTCTGTATTCAAGAATACGTTGTCTAACGAAGCTCCATTGTTGTATATTAACTCCTGTTATTGAATATGTCTCTGGCGCATGACTGTTTAGTTCATCATATCAACAATATAAATTAAGTTGAATGATAATGTTTGAAGAATAATAATAGTCATTCTGTTAATGTTTATGTGTTGCGCCAATACTAAAAGTTCTCCACCACTGTTCAGCTCTATTTCCAACACATTTGGAAATCTAACTTGACAGGCTGATATTGTCGAAACGGTGAATATTTAAGCGCTCGACTTTCCACAATATATAATAGGGGACCTCTTCTTGATAAATGTTCACTTATTTAACTTCAAATCTCAATATTGTATGAGATATAATCAATACTACGTTCCTCGCAACGTCACACAGAATGGAAGTGCGGTGATCTCTCACGTTCCAACTAGCTATCCTCGCGTCTCTAAAAGTCAACAGTCGTTGCACTCGGACTAAGCCTTGGGATCTCCGTTAACCCAGTAAAACACTTCCTCACTCTTCAAAGTCTGCTGGAATAAGAACCTCGATCCTTGGATCTCCCTCTCCAAGTCGAATTTTTGGCGGCCATATCAATCTCCCACCATAATTTTAGCGCGTAGATAACTAATGCTTATTACTGCATAGATTAACCGATCTGTGGTTTTTAAAGTATCAGACATAATTTCTCTTAATATTCTCTTCATTACCAAATACGAAAATCTTCTTCTAAGGGCCTAAATGCATAATTTCCTCATGTTGTGTAATTAAAGTTGATCCCGTCTTCAATAAGACCTCTCCTCATTGGCTCTGGGCTGGGATCCAATAGCATAATTTATAACAATATTTATAATATTAATCTCCAAACTCGCTGTTGCTATGCTAAATATAGCCTTCTAGAAGCGTCCATTGTGCAATCTATCACGTGATCGGGCTCTCCCACAGTCTCGAGCTTGTAACACTACACTCTCGTGTTACACTTCCAGAAATTATACTTGCTAGTTAAATTTCATCATGGAGACGGAAAATACTCTCATTTTGTCCCTGAATAATTCAATTTACGGGGGGCAGTACTTAGTTCAGATGTGAAGTACGAATCAGAATGAGGGTACGGTAATTGTAACAACTGTTTCCCATTTATTAATACGTAGGCCTTCAAATCATAAATTAATAGCCTTCTACATCTAGCGATCCATCCTTCGATTTACTATCATAATATAATGATACCACAAGCAGTCTTATGACGTCAGAATATGTTTGCTTGATGCCGTTATCATTCATAACCAGAATATAACTCGATAAGTCAATATAATTCATTAATAAATCATGAAGATTGGGGAGCAATTTCCAAATCATGTCATATTTCTGTAATGGCTACCACGATTCTCTTTTGTTTACTATCAGCTGGCAGTCTCGCATGGTTGACATATTTCAAATAGAATAAAAGGAAAACAAAGCGAAACTAACTACAATCTGTATTGCCTGAGTACTCATAACAAGAAGAAAGTTTTCAATAAAAATTATTACAGGTCCCGACGGACATACTACATGTGGATTAGGTATAGTGAAATAAACTATTAAAAGAACAAATATTTTTAAACCCTAAATCCACATTCCAAATTGTAGGCCTACCACATCGCTAGACATTACGAGGGTGACTTTTAAATATATTAAACCAAACGGACACTGGACTCACATATTCACGGAATATTTACTAAGACATTATATTACCTTCAGAGCCGCCTTCATTACAAACCACATCTTAGTTCCACGAAACTAGTGACTTGCCAATACATATCTACTTCTAGAAATCTATTCTCTTCAGTGCCCATATTTAAACATATTAATAAATAATACATAAGAATCATTCCGACATTCCAGCAAACATGCTTCAATAGACGATCTCTCTCTCAGCTTCATAATATCTCTATACATTCCAACTTACACGAGGCCAGTACTCAGATGACATTCTCTTCTCCAGTATATAACAAACCACATCTTAGTTCCACGAAACTAGTGACGTGCCAATACATAACTATTCCAACTTACACGAGCCCAGTACTCCGATGACATTCTCTTTTCCAGTATATTACAAACCACATATTAGTTCCACGAAACTAGTGACTTGCCAATACATATCTATTCCAACTTACACGAGCCCAGTACTCCGATGATATTTCCTTTTCCAGTATAAATTCAATCATAAAAATCTTAATGTTGTCACGGCGTATAATATGTTGCTACAGTACACTTCCTCAGATGAAGTTGAAGTAAATAAATAGTACCCAATAGCCCTAGGCTATCTAGATCCCAACTGAACTCTCCGCTAATGTATCTCACATCTTGTCAGTACGGTGGTCAATTTTACACTTCTTTTTAATATAAATTAGAACACAATAATCGTTGTTATGACACTAAGATGACAAAAGCCTACCATCTTGTCGACTGCAAACTCTCTCCCAGAATCCACAACAGCTGTTGATCCAAAATAAGTTCTTACCTTGCCCTATCAGTAAATCATGGAACTATCTTCACACAGCTACAGCAAGACATAAACCTAGGGAATACGAGGAGCAAGACTGTCAAAATGTGACGTAGAAACGGCACAGTTACACTAGATCTGAAACAGCCACATGCTTCATGTATATAGAGACCACCTCTTCCCGTTTCACGTTCAGTCGATATGCAGATTATTAAGCAACAACATTCACTTCCGGTGGGAGATTTGGTTTCTCGCCTCTTCTCGACAACGTCAAAACGCCGCCACGGTTCACTCTTCCCGTCTTTCATTCACTGTCCCATCGCCGGACCATCGGGATGTGGAAAAACCAATCTTCTGCTTACCTTAATCACCTCCTTAAACGGAGTACGATTTCAAAATATCTACATTTTTGCCAAGTCGCTCTATCAACCTCTTTATGTGTTCTTGGAACAGGTCATGTCGGGTCTTCGCAACATGGGTTACTTCACATTCCCTGCGCACGAAGATGTCGTCTCACCGGATCATGTTCGCCCGAATTCGCTCATGATTTTTGATGATGTGTCCACGGAACGACAGGCTATCATTCAGACCTATTTTAGCATGGGACGTCAAAAATATATTGACTGTTTTTATCTCGCTCCAACCTATTCCCGAATATCCAAACAGCTCATTCGCGAAAATGCCAACGTGATTGTTCTCTTCCGGCAGGATGAACACAACATGCGTCACGTCTACGATGATCACGTGAACCCAGACATGACCATACCAGCCTTTACACAGTTGTGTGCCACGTGTTGGAACGCTCATCACCACGGTTGTCTTGTTATCGATAAGCAGAGTGTTATCAACAACGGACGCTAGTGCATGGGGTTTGATCATTTTATACGTATTTAAGGCACTGCATGACTTTTTCAAACGTCATTTATTCAGCTATCATGGTAACAGCAGGAAGTCAATTAAAGAAGCACATTATCCATGCGCAAAATAATATTCGACGCAAGTTCCGTGAACTGAAACGCACGCATGCTGATAGCGAGCTGTTGATCGCGAAACATTTGAAATCACCTCTGGAAGGAACACAAACAATCGAGAAGTAAGAAGAAGACGATGAAGAATCTGAGGATGATTTTACTTCTGGAACAAAATCACCGCTTCCAGAGTTTCTAAAAACAACAGGCATTGCTGAAACACCCTCTAGCTCTAGAAGGAAACCTACTCTGTCAGAAATCTTAGCTACACCTGAAAAGTATGTGCAGCTGAAAGTTATTCTGGTAGAGCATTTTGGACCGTCGGTAACGCCCTACCTTGAAGACCTTTTTACTAGAAAAACTGATACGACCTACGGTGTTCGCTATGAAAATAAACTTTTTCGAATTGGTGACTCAGAGATCAAAATAAAAGATAATGTCATGATTGTTAAAACAGTTCGATATCAATTGACGCCAGGTCTTTTAGAACTTTTATTTGCACGTGTACCCACTAAGGTTGCCTATGACGAAGACGATCTTCAAAAGTATAAGGACATCTTGATGGCTACAAATGGTTTTAGACGTAACTATAAACGTTTTGAATCAATAAATGCAAATAAGGGTTTCAAATATAAGGCCATTATATCCAAATTGTTTCCCACCTATGCAAGTGTCCGCCATGAAAGCTCAGCGTCGGGCGTCCCGTTTAAAACGTTAAAACCTTTCGTTGATTTCGCCTATTGGAACGATCCTAATAAGTTGGTAAACGTCTACAGGTCCTTTACACATCCCAACAGACTGGCCATACAGGTTATGTCGGTAAAATTGTAGAATTAGAAGAGGAGCTTCGTCATGCTGGCATTATTGTGTGATGGGTCCACGTGACAACACCCCTTCGCCTATTAAAACGGCGATTGCTCACGAGTTGCATAAACCAGCTCGCGGTATCTATCCACGTCGTCATGTTGTGTCGCGAGGAATTGATGAGCTTTGGCAAGCTGATCTCGTGGAAATGATTCCCTATGCTACTAAAAACAATGGTATCAAGTATTTGCTGACTGTCCTCGATGTGTATTCCAAAATGGGGTTTGTAGAACCTGTGCGAAATAAAACAGGTACTCTGGTTAGTGCAGCCTTTAAACGCATTATTCAAAAAGCTAAACGGCAACCTCACCTCCTCCAGACAGATCAAGGTAAGGAGTTTTTCAACAAGGAGTTTCCACCTATCTGCAAGAACTCGGCGTTCATCATTATACCACTTACAGAAATTTGAAAGCGAGTGTGGTAGAACGTTTCAACCGAACGTTAAAAACACACATGTGCCGAGAATTTACTGCCAGAGGGTCCTATCGCTGGCTTAATCTACTGCAGACTTTAGTGTCGGGTTACAAAGATACCAAACATAGAACTATTGGGTTAAAGCCACGTTTGGTAATAAAAACACTCCACGGTTAAATCGCAATCCTCATGGCACCAAAACAGCTAACCCACAACGCAATCGTTTTCGCGTGGGTGACTACGTACGCATCAGTAAACATAAATCCCTCTTCTCAAAAGCATACACCCCCAACTGGAGCACAGAAATATTCAGCACTCGCCAAGTAAAACGTACCCATCCCGTCACTTATCTACTCCTAGACCATAACAACCAGCCCATCGAAGGAGGATTCTACATCAAAGAACTTCAATTAACGCAGTATCCCAAGCAATATCTTGTTGAAAAAGTGATTAAAACTCAGGGTAATAAACTCTATGTCAAATGGTTAGGATTTAATTCCTGGGTTAATAAATCTGATCTTGTATAGTCTTGTTTTTATTTCATCCTCTTAAACTTTCCTTGTCGGGTTGGCCAAGCGGTCTAAGGCGTTGGACTTCAGTTCGAATTTCCTTAACAGGAAGCGAGGGTTCGAATCCCTCACCCGTCAGCTCATCATGGGTTGGCAACAGTCCATATACCTTTCCATTTTTAACATACATAGATCTCTAGTGGACATTGGGTATTCGCATGCCATGCTATGGAGGCTTGCTCGGTTCGCCTCAGCTCAGAACACAAACAGCTCCGCAGCCCCATCTCCCTACCATGTGCCCTCTCGCGGCTCGGCTACTCTCGGCTACGCTCGCCGGCCGCCCGACCTCCAACCGGTTCCGCCACTCTCCTGCCATAGCCTCCGCACTATAAAGCAGATCTACAGCAGCCACTACAGTCATTATGCCGGCCGGAACCGGCCGGGACACCTCGGCCATCTCCACCACAGGTCATACCCACCCCCTCCACCCCTCCCCTCCCCTCCCCACCCCATCCTCCCCCAAAACCCCCAGGGGCACCTGGGGGCACACGTGACCACGAGAAACCATGGATGACCTTGAAATTGGTCCAGGACGCCTATAGCTATACTAGTGACGGGCGAAGCGTTTCAACAAAGTCCTGTTTGCGTTCACATACCATTCATCCTATAGCGATGGAACTTGGGTGAGAGGTTGTGTACACTTCAAGCAAGGTTTCTGGCTTAGTAAATCCACTTTACGATAGGTAAGGCACGAGTAGATTCAACAAATGAGCGACGACCCGCGAAACGTGTCAACAAAGTCCCGTATGCGTTCATATACTATTCGTCTGATGGCGATGAAATTTGGGTGAGATGTTGTGAACCCTTCAGGGAAGCTTTCTGGGTTAGTAAATCCACTTTACAATAGTTCTCGCACAAGTAGATTATACAAATAAGCGACGAAGCGCGATATGTTTCAACATAGTCCCGTATGCGTTCATTTACCATTCGTCCGATAGCTTCTAAACTTGGGTGAGTTGTTGTGTACACTTAAGGGAAGGTTTCTGGCTTAGTAATTCCACTTAACAATAAGTAGTGCACGAGTAGATTCAACAAATGGGTGACGACGGGGAAAGCGTTTCAACAAAGTCCTGAATGCGTTCACATACCATTCGTCTGATAGCGATGAAATTTGCGTGAAAGGTTGTATACACTTCAGGCAAGGTTTCTGGCTTAGGAAATCCACTTTACGATAGGTAGGGCACGTGATGATTCAATAAATGAGCGACGACGAGCGAAACGTGTCAACATAGTCTCATATGCGTTCATATACCATTCCTCCGATAGCGTCTAATCTTGGGTGAGTTGTTCTGTACACTCCAGAGAAAGTTCCAGGCTTAGTAAATCCACTTAACAATAGGTAGCGCACGAGTAGATTCAACAAATGAGCGACGACGGGCGAAGCGTTTCAACAACGTTCACATACCATTCGTCCGATAGCGATGAAACTTGGGTGAGAGGTTGTGTACACTTCAAACAAGGTTTCTGGCTTAGTAAATCCACTTTACGATAGGTAGGACACGAGTAGATTCAACAAATGAGCGACGACCCGCGAAGCGTTTCAACAAAGTCCCGAATGCGTTCGTTTACTATTCGTCTGATAGCGATGAAACTTGGGTGAGATATTGTGTACACTTCAGGGAAGGTTTCTGGAGTAGTAAATGCACTTTACAATAGGTATCGCACAAGTAGATTAAACAAATGAGCGACAACGCGCAAAGTGTTTCAACATAGTCCCGTATGCGTTCATATACCATTCGTCCGATAGCGATGAAACTAGAGTGAGATGTTGTGTACACTTCAGGGAATGTTTCTGGCTTAGTACATCCTCTTTAAAATAGGTATCGCACAAGTAGATTCAACAAATGATCGACAGCACATGAATCGCTTAAACAAAGTCCCGTAGCGTTCAAATACAATTCATCGTATTAATCTTTGGTTGAATTGTTGTGCACACTCCAGGAAAGGTTTCGTACTTAGTAAATCCTTTTTTACAATAGGTAGCGCATGAGTAGATTCAACAAATGATATACGGCGTGCGTATCGTTTAAAAAGAAATCGTATGCGTTCATACACCATTCATGTGATTGCAATGAAATTTAGAGAAATGTTGTTTCCACTCCCGCAAAGATTTCTGATTTAGTAAATCCATTTTACAATTGGTAGCGCACGAGTAGATTCAACTAATGAGCGACAGCCAGTGAATCGTTTCAACCACGTCCCATATGTGTTCATATACCATTCATCTGATTGTGATAAAACGTTTGTGAGTTGAGTACTGTCCTGCGAAAGTGTATGAATTAGTAAATTCGTTTTTCAATGGGTGGCGCACAAGAAGATTCAACAAATGAGTGAAGGCGCGTGAATCGTTTAAACAAAATCCCGTATGCGTTCATATGCCATTCATCCGATTGCGATGAAACGTTCATGAGTTGTTGTGTACACGCCAGGGAAGGTTTCCGACTTAGTAAATCCATTTTACAATAGTTAGCGTACGAGTATATTCAACAAATGGTTGACGGCGCTCGAATTGTTTCAACAAAGTCTCGTATGCGTTCATATACCATTTATTTCATTGCGATGAAACTTTGGTGAGTTGTTGAGCATGCTCCCATGATTTTTTTAAGATAGTAAATTAATTTTACATTAGTTTAGAGGTGGTTAACGGAAAATAAATAAATATTGGGAATCTAAAAGTACTTCAACAAACAAAGTTACAACGCCAACACTTTCCTTGATTGGCATTGCAACGGATGCCGGGTACAGCTAGTATATATATATAAAAGAATGTTCGTTTGTTCGTCTTTTATGCGTTTGTAAACCATTCATCCGATTGCGATCAAACTTTGGTGAGTTGTTGTGAACATTTCCGAAATCATTATAGGCATAGTGAATCCAATTTACGATGGACAGCGGGCGAGTATTTTAATCAAATGAGTGTTGACGATGCGTTCATATAGCCTACAATTCATCCGATTACGACCAAATTTTGGTGGGTTGTTTGGCACACTTCCGGGATGGTTATAGGCATAGTTAATCCAATTTACAATAGATAGCGCGCCAGTAGCTTAAACAAATGGGTGTTGGCGATGTGTTCATATACAATTCATCCGATTGTGATCAAATTTTGGTGAGTTGTTGTGCATACGCCATGAAAAGTTATAGGCATTGTAGATCCAATTTACAATAGATGGCGTGTGAGTAACTTCAACAAAATTGCGTGTGATTGTTTCAACAAAGTCCCACATGCGTGCATATACCATACACCCCAATGCGATTAAATCCACTTATCAATAGGTAGCGCACGAGTTGATTCAACAAATGAGCGACGAGACGCAAAGCTTTTTTAACAACGTCCAGTATGAGTTCATATACCATTCGTCCGATTGCGATGAAACTTTTGTAAGAGGATGTGTACGCTCCAGGCAAGGTTTCTTCCTTAGTAAATCCATGTTACAATAGTTAGCGCACGAATGGATTCAACAAATGTGCGACGACGCGCGAAGTGTTTCGACAATGACCTGTATGCGTTCATATACAATCGTCCGATAGCGATGAAACTTTAGTGAATTGTTGTGTACACCCGAGGAAAGGTTTTTGACTTAGTAAATCCATTTTACAATATGTAGCGCACGAGTAGATTCAACAAATGGGTAACGGCACGCGTATCTTTTAAACGAAATTCCTTATGCGTTCATATACCATTCATTCGATTGCAACGAAATTTGGTGAAATGTTGATTCCACTCCCGCGAAGGTTTCTGATTTAGTAACTCCATTTTACAATTGGTTGCGCACGAGTAGATTTAACTAATAAGCGACAGCGCTTGAATCGTTTCAACAAAGTCCCGTATGCGTTCATATACCGTTCATCCGAGTGTGATAAAACTTTGGAGAGCTGGGTACAGTCCTGCGAAGGTTTATGAATTAGTAAATCCGTTTTTCAATGGGTGGCGCACAAGAAGATTCAACAAATGAGTGACGGCGCGAATCGTTTAAACAAAATCCCGTATGCGTTCATATGCCATTCATTTCATTGCGATGAAACTTTGGTGAGTTATTACTACGCTCCCTTGAATGTTTCTGAGATAGTAAATCAATTTTATAATAGTTTAGAGGTGGTTAACAGAAAAAGAAGAAAATATTGGGAATCCAAAAGCACTTCAACTAACAAAGTCACAACGCCAACACTTTCTTTGATTGGCATTGCAACGCATGCCGGGTACAGCTAGTTTAATTATAAGAATCATATTTAGAAAAAGGTCATTAGGCATCTCTATTACAGAATACATAGAATGTTTGCAATGTCAGATAGAATCTCTATCGCTGAAATGCTTCGAGAGCTTAATTTAAATAGCTTGTCGCAAAGAGGAGAAATATCCCAACAGATATTTCTTTATAAGCTTATAATATATAGTGGTATGTGTTAAGTATTCAACTGCGTGCTCTATGCAGTGCGATAGTCGTACGACTAATTGAAGCGCGATAGCTTATCTGTTTCGCCCCTCATACAAGGTTTCGTTGTAATTGGATCAATAGCTATTGATTTTTAAGTCTAAATATATGGCGTAGATGTTATTTTGTCTTTGTAATGAAAAGCCCATATACAGTTATACATAAATGCTAATTCGTGATACTGAATCTCTTAAATATTTAGTTATTTTTAGTTTTCATTAATGATAAACCACTTACCGGTGTTTAGCGTACTTTATTTTATAAATTCAGGAACAATCTTCATGAAGGAAAAAGGAGAGAGGAGAGACAATTATTGGAACATATAAGATTAAGAAGAGCAAGCAAGCTGGCAAGTCTCTCGTGAATCAACCATTCCGTTCCACGTCCAGACGGCAGAGTCGCCACATACTCCCTCCCAGAGACAACGGAGAGATACTTAGGTGGAAAGTGAACACTTCGTCTGAACCAAGCTTGCTGCTCCTTGATTGGCAAAGTTGGTGGCATGGGGCTCTCTTTAGCAACTGGATGAGATGGCTGCGGAGTAGTAGAAGAATGCCCATTGTCTTCGTACAATAAAAAGCGAGGTTTCAACCTGTCAATTGATACTGTATGTTGGCCATGAGCTGTTTCAACGATATAATGCTTGCAGAACGTGAAGCAACCATGAAAGGCCCATCATATATTGGTTGCAAAGGTTTGCGAACTGTACCATTCCGAATGAACACATGTGAAGAATGTAATAGTTCAGAATACACGAATGGCTTTTGCGATGAATGATTAGTGAAGCGCGGTGTCGCAACGATTGAATATGTTGCCTGAGTTTGGTAATTAATGAAGGAGAATCGGTTGTTGGTGTTTCCTCAAAGAAAGCTGCTGGGATTCGAACAGGTTCTCCATAGATTAACTCAGATGGTGAGAAATCCAATTGAGGCATTATAAGGGATCTCAGGCCAAGTAAAAGTACTGGAAGTTGAGATATCCAGTTATCCGACAGTTTCGCACGAAGTGCCGCTTCCAAGAAGTTTAGTCAGACTGTTTAATAGTGAGCAGTCGAACTGTCTACCTCGATCTGTGGTTATAACGGATGGTACTCTAAACCCCGCTATCCAAGAAGCAGGAGAGCTTGGACTACTGTCCCTGCTGTTTATGTCGTTTAGTGGGGTTGCTTCTAGCCAACTAGGAAAACGATCGATGATAGAGAGTAAGTAGCTGTGTACTTCAAATAGTGGAAGTGAGCCGACGATGTCCACGTTAATATCTCTTAGAATACCAAAGAGCGCAAAAGCCTTCCTCGGCGTGTTAGCAAAAACAGCCAGGAACGCAATAGCGTATCTCATGCAGGCAGTTTTATATACGCTTGTAGTTCTCAGTTTTCTAACAGATCGCAGCACAACACAGATTATCCAGAATCAGCAAAGCCTGCAGTTCCTAAATTTACCACAACTATCGCGGTAATAGTTTTATTTACGGAGATATGATATTTTAGAAAGCGCCCACTGTTTTGTCCACCACGCACCGTTGTTAGTACGAATATGGCCTTAGCCGCGCGGGATGTGTTCGTAAACAATGATGATCTAGCCGAGTATATCAATAGAGTGTGCGCCGATGATGATTACATCGAGTCTGATGAAGATGTAGCAATATCAGGGTCGTGTAGTAATGATGTTGGTGATTTTAATTCTGATACAGGAAGTGAGAGCAGCGATGATATTCCGCAGTACGGTACCATAAACCTTGTGGTATTGTCATTAGTAAAAGTATCAATTTTACTGATTCGGAGAGTGACGGTGACGAAAGTAAAGACAGTGTAGGCGGTAATGACAATAATGCCTGTGTACCTAAAACAGGGTTTAGTGAAGTTACAATTGATAGTGACCGTCGGTTCGAACCCATCTGACATGAGATTGTTCACGTACTTCGATGAGCGACGAACACTGAAATATTGGAAGAAGGTGGTATTTTGCATCTTTTCTCGAATGGTGCTGAATGCCTATTTGATATACAAAGAAAATACTTCGAGTAAAGTTATGACACGGCTCATGTCCATATAATAGGAATGGGTCCAGGAGAAAATCCTACAAACCAAAATGTTAGCTAAGCTTCGTCCACCAAGGGAAGGGGAACTTTTGGTGAAATTAAGTGGTATATTATTAAAAAGATGCATTGTGTGCAGTAACATAGATGGAGGCCCAGTAGAAAGGTCACGAACTGCGTGTTCCAAGTGTATGAAAGGTCTTCATGGTATCTGCATAGGGTATCACAATTGTTAAAAGTGACCCAGCATATAATGTTAAATATGTACAGTGCATGGTGTATTAAAATATTTTTTAAATTAGAAACTATAGTATCTAAGATAATGAAACTTTCCAGAGAGTAAACCAACAACATTTGACTGCAGACACTAACAACCGTTTGTGTGTAATTTTCATTTTGAATTGTGTTTTTTTCTCTCAATATTGACTTTTCTCTTCTTATTTTCACAGTAATAAAACAAATATTTTTGTGTGTGTTGTAGTGTTATTGTTACATAGTGTGTTATTTAGTAGAACGGTAAAGCAACTCACTTTCAATGATCAGGAAAACTTTTGGGGGTATATCTCCAAAAATACAATAGTTATAATGATTTTAGTACAACATTGCAATTTCTTGAAAAGAAGCCTGGTATTCTTCACATATACCACCTATAAGCGACTGGTACTAAAAGGGTTAAGGGAGAAACCACGATCCACTGGGTCGTAACTACCAATAGCACTGGTAGTGTGTCGGGTAACCTTTAGTCCAAAGTTTGACATCCTTTTTGAGTGATGGACATACATAACGTTGCTGGACGAGCTTGATCGATCCAATAATATATTAATGACTTTGGTTTAATGTAATTAGATTTCATGATTTAATGTATGTTTAATTCGTTGGTTTAGGTCCCTAGTTGTTTATTATGTCGATTAATACATGTCCATCATGTCCCAGGCTGAATAACAACTATAAGTCTCTACCAAAGAGATGCTTACAAAGCACGTGAATCTAGTAGTCACCACAATACCATGAGCTAACAATACGCTCCATCAATAACACACATTCGGCGGCTCTCCAAGCACGCAAAATTTCACATCGGTTCTGTCTGGCAACAAGGCTCAATTCTGCCGGAATAATAAATGGTTGAGGGTATTAATGCACCCGTCAACGTGTCTCACAGACACAACAATAACATGAATAACTAGCCTTATACAATGGATGACTGGTCAATAAATAAACTGGGATAAACCTCTCATCAGGTTATGTAAACCATGAAATTTTCATTAGAAACAATCGCTTGCAAATAGCAGACATTGAAACGTGACTTCACTGTGACCCTATCAAAGACAGCTCATCAGCTCTTAACCTACATTCCGTAGCATTTATTTAACATTGTTCAAATCATTTCACAAGGAAATTTGACGTCTGATATCGTCAATAGTAGTCAAGTCTCGCATATGACAACACTGGAATTCTTAGTAACTGTAATACTGGTTCGCTTAACTTTGAGTGAATCGTCATCTCGACTGAGTTCATCGTGCTCCACACAGCACGTGAAAAATCTCTTGCCTTTAGCGAGTTAAAATACATATCCTTCACAATGCTGGGTTCACATGTTAAAGTCCTGAGTGTGATCCTTTCAATACAGGTAATTAAATCACATGCCCAACACACTGATCTGTACCATGAATTATACAGCATAAAAATATAATTTGTTTTCAACACCAAGGAATTCTATATGACAGAGCTTCTATTCTCGTCCTAACTGCCCTACTCTTCAAATATATCACTACACCACTTCTCATATGTACGCGTTCTCGGGGGAAATCTGTGTGTCGGCTCCTGACACAACTAAAATATAAATTCACAACACTTACACTCCTGTGCTGTGTAAAATGGCACGCCGGTTTACATGGGTTCGTGACAGGGTCAGATATCCACTGTTATTACACTCGTTGATTATTGCCACTCGGAATTCGTGGCATCAGAGTTCCACATAAAACATGAAATTAAGCCTTCCTAAAGGCAAAGGTTGTAATCCACATCCCACCAAATGATACACCCATAAATGTGGTATGAATGAATCAAAACTAAACAGGGTGCCTACAAAGTTAATATTAGGATCAAATTCGTCCTACAAAATTCAGCCCATGCTGAATGGAAACAACTCTCAGAATTGACAAATTAATGGGTACATTTCAGTATTGGTATTGAAGTCGGCGTAGGTGCACCGGCGTGTTGATCGCCACAGGGTGTGACACAAGTAAATTGACCAGTTTACAAAGCTGAATGGAAGGAAATTACGTCTGAAAATCTAATATTACACAAACCTGCCTGTTGGTTACTATCAGAATACGGTTTCTATACTACTCTACCGAAACAAAGACCTTCACATAAAATACAGTACAGGACTCACTGTGGAATTCGTATTTCACCTCATTTTACAATGGAGATGAGGGGTTACTCATTATCCATCCTGGGTTTAAATCTTGCCCCATTTTCCTTTTCCTCTTCATAGTGTGGCTATTCCTTAGACATCCCTTGACAGGTTGAAACATATGGTCCACGTGGGTTGGAATAACATTCATGTTGAGTAGAGATATTATCGACGTTTTCACTGAATTTACAGATTTAATTGGTTTAATTTCAACACTGCTTTTAAACACAAGTGCCGACAAATGCAAACAAATGGCCCTTGCCGTCTGCCACTGATTCTACGGTTACTGCAGGTGGTATCCTCCACACAGAATTTAATACATTCCAACACTATCACTCAATATCGTCGGCTTCGTGTCATAAAAAATCACAAAATTGGCACGGATGAATTATTTAGAATTGCGTGTTCTACGCTAATTTCACAGTACTTACGGGTTTCATTTGTAAAGTTTTCACACCTCGTGGATCGATGCTGTCTGCAACGTGGTGTCGCGATAATGGACCATGTGCAAAGTAGGAAAAATAAGTATTCCAAAATCTAGTAGAAATTCAATATTGGTTTTCACTTTCACGTGCTCTACACGGCGTTGTAATAATTTTTAGGCACCTTAGAGTGCTTGTTTGATATGATGGTCGCAAAGATTCAATCTCTACAATATAATCAGGTACTCTCCCCTCACAGACGACCGGAGTCGACGGTCCCAAAACGTGGTGTGTCTTCTCTCGATACAGCGTTCCAGCTTCAAGGGAATTTCCAAAGTCGTGCAGCGACTACTTAAATCCGCTTCGCATATCTGCGTGGAAAATAACTTGACCAATTATTTAAAATCATTTGAAAAGCCACAGTGACGCGGTAAATTATGCAGAATGACAAATAATAAATTCCTGTGATGTGCAGAATTAAGATATAAATATATGCATCCAGGAATAACATTAGAATAACTCAACAAAGTCAAAAGAGTATCCGAAGCTCGGGCTGGCTTCCGGAGTGCGTTCTACACATAATCGATGTGATTCAACATGCTTCCTAAGAAACTATCACCAGCGTGAGCGCATACGGCATACGTATCTTAAAAATACATATAGTTATTCATATAATATTTTAAAGTTTCAAGAGGGCCGCCCAGCATTGCATTAAGTGCGTAGGTACCATTTACGGAACTTCTTTGCTGCTAATATTAAATTCTAATTGCGCATTTACTTTCTGTATCATTCATTATTACGCTTTAAGTTCACGCACAACCGCCATTGTAAAAAATGAACGTCTCTGTTAATCTGCTTTAGGCACTCGATACTGCACATATGTTTCTACTTTATCACACATTTTCGTTGATAAAGTTCAAAAATATAGGAATTTTGTTAATTTCAAACTATGCGATTTCAGGTTGACCACAACGTTCCATATTCACTGTGATAATGTCATCACTAACGCAACTGGTGCAACTCGTCTTCTACTAAGTTTCACCTTAATTGTGCAATAACTTCTTGAGTAAACCTTTTGACTAATCCAAGTGAGAGGTATTATATGATATTCACCACTTGACATGAATGTTCTTAATTACGCGTTTTCCTTCAGAGTTGTCAATTTATATGTTCTAATAATTCACGCAGCCGCCATCATTAAAGTATGGGAAGTCTGTTATTTTACCTTCGCCATACTAGGCTACACATACGGTGATAACTTCGCCATACTAGGCTACACATACGGTCATAACTTCGCCATACTAGGTTACACATACGGTCATAACTTCGCCATACTAGGTTACACATACGGTCTTAACTTCGCCATACTAGGCTACACATATGGTCATAACTTCGCCACATTAGGTTACACATACGGTCATAACTTGTCTATAATTATATTTCCTGTAGCTCTTAATTACGGCATTGATAATTATGTATTATAATGATTTATAATTTCAAGAAAGCGCCCGCGCGTAATATTCGTGATCATATAGTCCCAACGTTGGTAACAGTGGGTCCTTAATTATATGTATCGGTATGAGAAGCACTGTGAATGATCACTGGATCATAAGTCATGTATTATAATGCTTGTCTAATTCGTACAACCATTATCCTGAAATCGTTTTGCCCGATAACCTTGTAGTTTGAGAGCAAACCGTTCCCACATTGAAGTATGATTTTCTAAAATTTAGTTGTGTTGCTTAATCGTCATTTCATTTGAGCATTGATATTTTGCTTTCTGCCATTTTGCTTAAGGTAAAATGTTGGCGATAATAACGTGCAACTGAGGTGCTTTAACTAGCGCTACCTCTGTAGCAAATTTGTTTAATTCGGTTTCATCGTGTTTGAAGTTTCAGTTGGGACAGACATTGAATAACATTATACGCACAAAAACGTAACCACCATCTAGGCAGCGCTGCCTGAACTACAAGGAACAACAAATGAAAATCACAAAGCCTACCATCCCAAGGAAAATATACGAAAAAAAAGTGCCATTTAGGCAGTGTAGTCGGAACTACCAGAATTGTACCAATATCACAAAGATTACCATCCCAAGTAAAACACGCACAAACATTAAAATATGACACAGAGATGCTTTCAATACTAAAGAGGAAAATTAACTCGACCGCGGAGACTAAGAACGCTATCTAGGGCCTTGCAGGCAACGGGAAATTGTGGGTAATGTCATGATCATTGTTTACAAGGTTTCCCAGTTTCACCACCAGGCATATAAACATAAAACATTTAGCCCAATTTGTCCTAAACGCATTGGTATAGTTATAACTCCTTATTATTTTAAAAGCTTGTAGTGTATCTTACGTTGAAAGATTGCTGTTTTAAGGGACGGAACAGTGAGGTTATCGGCCCTTGTTTTATGCGTTATAGTATTTTCCTCATTTCCAATCATTACGGTACTTCCTTTTTGTTGTTGTTTCATTTGGGGGGCTTGGACATAGCGGTCATTTAGCCTCGTGTACATGGTTATGTGTGTGTAATTTTGTCTGATAACCTGTGGCAGTCCTGAATGATTTGCTTGAATTCTCGCCTGTCAGCGCTACAATTGCAGCATGAAGGTATTCCTGTAGAGAGGATGTCACATACTCCATGTTCTGACCCGATTTAATTTCGTCCAGTGCCTTCTAGGTTGAGCAATTCTGGGTGGCCTTTCCTTGATGTATGTCATTTCACAACAATGCAGGAACATTCGCCTGATTATGTCTCAACAATGTAGAAGTTAGTCGCTACTAAATTCTCCGTCGGTGAGTTGGGTGGATGTTTTGAATGAAGCCTACTGATATGTAGGTTACTGGGAGTGAGATGTGTAGTGAAGTAGACATCAGTACAGGAACAACCGCATATCAGCTAAGTCAACAAGACCACAGTGTTAACTCAGTTTGAGTACGTGTTCAACCCAACAAACCAACAACAAAAGCTCACCAAGTAAGTAATCAATTTGAAAAGTATCGGTTAATAACAAAACTGTCGCAGAACGCAATCACTTCAGTAGCTCACAACGATAGAAGTTAACGATTCAATATGGTTTCACACTTATAGAGGATGACGTGGTGGTGCAGTGGTCAAGCGGCTTGCCTCTGACCAAGGTGCACAAGGTTTGATTCTCGGTCAATCATGTGAAATTATTGTCGTTTGAATTCCACAGAAAATAAATTCCCGTGTCTCAAAATCGCAGGAATATAAGACTGCATGCTTCGTTCCTTTTCTTTCATATCCATACACATAGGAGATACTGAAAATAAACGCAACTCTTTGGAAGTGTAATAGACTAACGGAATAAATAATATAATTATTTGATAATCCGACTCATTACGAAGTATAATTAAAAAGCCCTGTAGTTTAATAATGGTGAATAGTGCTGTACATAAGAGTTATATACATATCCAATAAACCTAAATTAGCAAATCTGATGACATCCAATTGAGCCCCCATTTTATGTGAGAAGTGTTTTATCAAGAGTACAAGTAATTCATGTAATTTATTTCAGGCACTGGGTACTTAATTGTAATTCCCCGCCCAATCTAAGTTGAGCGCATGCGTGTTGACCGACTGAAAAGCTTTTAATAATAGATTACTTTGGCAAAACTGAAAAATGGCTTCCAATATTAAAATACTTCCAATATTTTAATTTTCAATACACACTAATGCAGCCATGACAATAGCACACGTTATTAAACACATTCCTTAATCACCCAAGATACGAGGCTACATTTCACAATATTGTTAAATCTAATTAATAAAAGTGAAAGTCTGTATGTATATGGATTTGTTCCGTATACAAATCTACACCGTTCCACCAATCTCAACCAAATTTTGCATAACACATAGTTCAGGGCCCAGTAGAAACCGCTAGCTACATTAATTTTCGATAGTCTTTCTCATTCTCCTGATTCCGGCCTTCTTTCACTCGAGAAAAGGCTAATAAATTCAGAAAATGAAACAATGACAAGGTCGGTTTTTTCCATGGCAACAGTAGCACAAGACGGGACCACCGAGTTTCCATCTACTATATATCGGTAAGAGGTCATGCTACACCCACTGCCAGCTAGATCTCATCCCTCCAAGCTGCTTTAAACTACCTGTCCTTTCATCACAAGATAGGTTGTAGCACCAACCCACTGTGATCGCCGCGGCTTTATTACTGCCAGCTGGATCGCATCCCTCCTGGCTGCTTTAACTGACTGTCCATCCAACATTCAGACGCGTTATCTTATATATATATATAAATGAATGTTCGTTTGTTCGTCTTTTATGCGTTCATAAAACATTCACCCGATTGCGATCAAATTTTGGTGAGTTGTTGTAAACACTTCCGGGATGGTTATAGGCATAGTAAATCCAAATTAAAATAGAGGGCGTGTGAGTAGTTTAAACAAATGAGTGTTGGCGATGCGTTCATATAGCCTACAATTCATCCGATTGCGTCCAAATGTTGGTGGGTTGTTGAGCACACTTCCGGGATGGCTGTAGGCATAGTTAATCCAATTTACAATAGATAGAGCACGAGGAGTTTAAACAAATGAGTGTTGGCTATGCGTTCATATACAATTCATCCGATTACGATCAAATATTGGTGAGTTGTTGTGCACACTTCCGGGAATGATATAGACATAGTAAATCAAATTTACAATACATGGCGCGCGAGTAGCTTCAAAAAATGGCGTGCGGTTCGTTTCAACAAAGACCACATGCGTTCTTATACCATTCATCCCATTGCGATTAAACATGGGTTAGATGTTGTGTACACTCCTGGTGTATTCTTTGGAATACACGATAAGACAGAGTTAGCCTTCGCTGCTCTTTGCTTAACTACTTTCTTCCCTTTTTGCTCAAACACCAACAGTGATTTCTTACTTGTTCTTTTATTTGAGCACCTTGCTTACTTTCTTTGTAAGTTTGTTGTAGATATAACTTCCATGATCAACCTAGCGGCATCTAGCAGCTAACTGTTGAAGTTCCTCAACGTCTCTATGCTCAAGAGGACTTCCTTCCCAATCCAGCCACAAGATGTCGTCGCTATCTCCAGCTAACATCTCCATGCTCAAGAGGACTTCTTCATCATTTCAATCCTTCTGACGTCGTCATCATCGCCTGCTAGCTTCTCCTTGATGATCACTCCATCAAGAAAATTAATATCTATGAAAGCAATGTATCATTGTTAGGTTGGTAATTTTTATGTATGTTCTTTTGCCTGTTTCCCCCACACTCCTCCCTCCTTGGTATCTTCGTGCTTCGTCGAGCAGCTCTCACTTCTGGGCCAGTCGTCAAACCATACAGTTGGAGCCTACTTCAGGCTTGTCTCCTGTCTACTTGAGAATCAAGACGCCATGTCTTAATTTTAACGTCAACCGTCATCCAGATCATCATCGTTCTTCAAAATGAGCTAAGTACTACTTCAATGGTTTTCACCAAGTTTTAAATGTTTCAAGTTGCTTATAGCATATCATTTGATTTTATAGACAGTGTGAAATTGATAAATGTGGTGCAATATCTGCCTTCAAAGGATCTTCCTGATCTAGTTGTGGCTACTTCAGCTAACTTGTCAAAATGAAGAAGTACTTCTTGTACTGATTATCTGAGATAAGTTACTATCTCACACCGAGGGATAATTTAAAGTACCCACTGTCTATAGAATTCAGATTTCCGCTGGGGGACTTGTTTTGCCCAATTCAACCGATATCAATGCTCTAGAACTTTCTACGTCAAGTTATCTTTCTACAAGTGAAATAGCCTGGCATTTCTTTAAATATTGGAACACATTTTCCTCATTGAGAAATGCATGTTGTATTACCTCTAATCAACATAATTTGTCTTCCTTCGTGGGATATTCCGTTGCATTCAGCTACAATCTACGGATTTCTAAAGAAATAAACTTTCTCCAACTAAAATTCAACTAGTGATCTCCACAATTGCAATAACTTTTCGTCTCATAAACTTTCCGTGTTGCAATAGTGAACTTTTCAACGGACTACAGTGCATAACAGTGCTCGTTCAACAACCACCCGTGTCGCGTTCGATCGAAAGCAATAAATACGGCCATAAACTTTCTCCTAATCCTCCTATTTCCTCCTCTCAAACTCCTCACTAACATATTATAATAATTGTAAAATTTAGGTTCTTTTCAATGAGGTGACACTCTATAGAGGTGCCCTTCCATCTTTGTACTGTTTTCCATAAGTAATTGCTGCATAATCTGTGTCTAGTACACACCTTAAATCATATTGTTTTTCCTCTTTTGTTAGGGAATTCAATTATTTCTACTCACAAGTGAGTTTTCCAACTCTCCTTTTCCAGGTTTCGCAAAAGGGTAACTGGCCCCATTTTCCTCGTGATCCCTGCTTCAAAGAAGTTATAGAAACTTAATCTTAATTCTTTCTTTTCTTGTTATAATTTCAATTTAATATTTGTTCATACTTTAAGATTTCCACATAGGAATTCTCAAAGTGCATATGTAGTACCTGATTCTCTGTCATAGCTTTAATTATTTATAATTTTCGTTATAAACAGTAAAGTTTGCTATTTTAGCACAACTTTTAAAATCTTATTCAGATTTGTGCTCGAAGCAAGTTTCAAACTTGCATCCTCTTTAACATCGTTAAAAAATTACAATTTGTTAGTATTAAGTCTCAGACTTTGGTGTGTTAAATTGTTCATTGTTATTAATTGGATTCTTAATCAGCTTTATATAGGTTTGTTACGTCAACTCTAAGTATTGTTAAGTAAATTAAATTCCATTTTGTTTTGTTTTATAAATTCCTAGAGAATAACGGTCAGGCAGGTCCTTGTCTTCCCTGGCTCTTCCTAGGCTTATGGTCCTTTTATGAAAATTGCTTAAAAAGTAATTAAAGTTTCGCTACTTGTTGCATTTAACTGGAAACTTCAAAAATCTTGTTTAAAGCTCTTTTTAGTTTTCATAACTAATTCTAATAAGCCATCGAGGCGAACATAGCTAGCTCAGCAAGCTTCCTGCTCGTCGAGATTTTCTCTATAACTCTTATTTTCCAAATTCATAGTTTTCCTCTGGTTTGAACTTTTAATCGGCACTCCGCTGGTTACAAGCTCAACTTATCTTAAGTTCAATAATTGGCATTCTTCCAACTCATCAAGAAGAAATAAAATCCTTACTAAAAGCATTCATATTGCTTCAACGCTTCCCTTTTTGGGTGTATTTGGTTGGTCTAACGGAGATCAAACAGTACCCAAAATTAAAGTTATCACGGCCAATTCAAATTATTTGCGCCTTTCAAAACCTTCGATTAAACCTAACTCCTTTGAATGGATATACCATAAATCTGTCATTCCTTGTCTTGCCAGTGAACCACTTTTCATGAATCTATAGTTATTATTGTTATTATTGTCAGGTGTTGTGACATCTCTATATTACGCCTCGAGTGTTTAAAAGTGCGCAGTTTGTCTGTATGTATCTCTCTGTCTAACGTTGTGCAACCCCTAGCTACATACTACCTAGTTCTCTCGTATTGGCTAGTGTTGTTGCTTACCTTGCATTTTGTTGTGCAATTTGTTCTGCTATTGGCTCTGCCAATATTTGACGCGAGGTTGGAGCCACTCCCAAACTACGCATTTTATATTTCTGAGAGGCTTCTCTCCTCTCTGGGGGACAGAAGCTTATTCAGTCTTGGACGTGCCGAGATGTAGGGCGAACGTGTGTATTCGGGCAGAGGCCCACCCTCATGGCGCAGCGGAATGTGAGTACGGCTCAATGTATTTCTATCTAACGCAATGTAATTGTTTTTGTTCAATGTTTCTTCTTTTGCTTAATTCTCGTTCCTTTTCAAGATTTTAATCCTTGAACCAGATCTCAGGGACCTTGCGTAATGTAATACGGCGGAGTCCTTTTTTTCTTTTGCTTTTGTTATGCGCCCTCCTCACAGTTTTATTATTTTGGTTAATACCTGTAAGATTCGAAAGTATTGCGTTTCTACGTCTTGGCTTATGTATGTTTCCTGTCGGGCCTTGGTGCTCGTCTTCTGCATCGGTGTCTCTTTTGTACCACAAACGTTTCGTTTGATTGGTAGCAATTGGACCTTTGTTTGCGGACAGTATATTTGTGGTAACGGGACTTATGTCCAACGTCTCCCACTAATACGTGTCCCTTTTGTTTATAGAATATATGTGACGGTGGTTAACTGGGATTTCTCCAGCTCCGATGTCATATTATTCTTTTTTTTATATGTCGCGTTGGTGCGGCATTATGTTGGAGTATAAGCCTATTTTTTTCAGCGTGCTTTCGATTTTTACCGGTCTTTTTCGTCCCAAGTCAATTGTAATGTAATGTATCTCCGTATATCTCATTTTCCTTTTGTTTTGTTTTTCTCTTTCGATTTTCGCCGTATTACATAACTTAATAATAATCACCCTTGTCTTCTCCTTCTTCCTACCTCCGTGAAATCTCTCTCCCCTTTGTTTCACTCCCCTCACTCCTCCCCCATCCCTCCGGTATGTTTACATAACATCATGAAAAGCTTCGCGCCTTGTTGCAGTTCGAATTTTGACTTTTTGCAAGTTTGTCGTTTCTCTCTACCTTTTGTAAGTTTCGTTTTATTTTCTTTCATGTTCGTATCTTTCCGTTAGATTCATGTTGATGAGCTGTACTCAGGTTCTGTCGTGCTTTTTAGTTCTTTTAAGTCTTTATTCTTGGTATTGGGTTTCTTTTGTATTATCGATTTTATCTTAGCTTACCTTTTTTCTTTGTTTGAAGTAACTTGCTTATTTCGTGTACACGCTCTTTCTTTTATCTTTAATTCATTTTTATATTTTAAGTAATATAGCTCCCTTGTCTTGTCATTTCTTATATTTAAGTTCCCCTTCCTTATCTTTATCTCGATTTCGTCAATCTTGTTTTTGTGATGTAACAAAGACACGATTAACACGCCTCTGGGTTTTCTTTAATTAATTTTATGGGATTCTTTTTTTGCACTTTTGATTATTGCATTAAGCAATTATTTGTTTCCATTTCGTTTTTTGGAAATCATATTTTGCTCGCTCCGAAAACCTTGGGCCCAGCATCGGGTCGAGCAAGACGTCTTTTCCCCCATCCATTTGCGACCTTGCTGATTTTATCTTCCACTGCTACTCTGACGCGCATTATTATTATTATTACTAGACCTTTAGTGGCGCACCAGACTACCACCCTTCCCCATATCACCCAACTTTAAGCTGGGAAGGGAAAGCACAAACGTCGCCCAAGCTCCAGCCGCATTTGCCGTTAGCTAAGGCCAGGTCCATACCCACTTTATGTGTTTCACGGGCTTTGCGGTGACACTAGTCATTGAATATTGGCTTAAATTCATTTTATTTGGTGTTGGACTCTCGTCCTATTTATGCACACTTGTTCTTCATTACGAAACCCACTTCCCTTTCCTTTTCTCTTCATCTTCCCTTGGGGGTAAGGTTAATTCCTAGCAAAAACCTACCCAAACTTTGGTCCCAGAAACCCGGGAGAGTCCATTTGTCAATATTTTGCAAATCATTAATATCTACTTTGAATTTTTCAGGTATATCTTCACCGTGCAAAGCTTGTGAGGGGGGAAACAGGCCGCTCCTGTCTCCTTTGGTGTGTCCCTTTCTTTCAACTTGTTTGCTGCTGCCAGTCTGACAGCATTTCCAAGGTTCCACAGTTTCGTAAGCTATACTTTAATTTACCTATTTCGCCATGGCTCATACAGAAAAGGACAAGGATGGTAAGGATGAAAAACTTACCTCCAAACGAGCTCCTTATAAAGGGCAAATCATCAGATTCATAAAATACATCAAAGAGCTAGATCCTTCACAAGCTCAACTAGATTTGTTAAAACATCGCGTAAAGGATTTTGAACGTTCTTATGAAAATTATTGCAACATCCAAACCGAAATCGAAACTTGTATGCTCAATCAAACTGATGATCGAGTAGAAGTAGAAAACCAATATTACGAAGGCATAGGTTCTGCCTTTAAAATAATACGCCGACTCGAAGAAGAACAGAAAAAGAACGGTTCTGTTCTTGGCTCCCTTCACGAACAACAAACCTCTTTTCGTGAGGGTACTCACAAGCCCAAACCAATTCTACCTAAGATTAATTTGCCCAACTTTTCTGAAGACGAATCTACTTGGGATTCTTTATATGAACTATTTTGCTCTCTTGTTCAAGACAATGAAGACATTCAAGTCATCTACAAGTTTCATTATTTGCGATCTATTCTCCGCGGTTAAGCCCTGCAGTTGGTTGAAGCACTCCCATTAAGTGCTGAAAACTACCCCATTGCCTTTAACCTGTTGAAAGAAAGATACGGTAATTTACGGTTACTTATTGAACGCCACATGAAGGCTCTATTCAATTTACCTGCGGCACAGCACAATGACGTTACTAGTTTGCGTACTCTTATTGATACGACACAACTTCACGTAAAAGCTTTGTCCCAATTACATCAACCCACTGACCACTGGGACACTTTCCTAATACATTTAGTGGTTTCTAAAGTCGACGTTGCTACCCTCAAAGCTTGGGAAATTGAACTTTCCAAAGACGACGGTTACTCTTACGAGCATTTAGTCACCTTCATAAATGCTAGATGCCAACTCTTAACTGCTTTAGCCAACCAAAGTGAACCATCATCCCCTAGTTCTAAATTTGAATCATTGTCTGTTAAATCTAAAAGCGAACGCTCAGCGTCTAGTACCCCAAAACCCGGATCCAGCTCGTCTAAACTCAAGTCAAACGCCACTGGTTTCCCAACTAGGTCTAGTGAACGCCGTATTGCTAGTTCTCTCGCTTTAAACACTCAATGCGAACCCCGTAAGAGTTTAAATGAACCATTAAATTGCATACTTTGCAAATATTCCCTCGCCTTATATCTATGTAAATCCTTTAAAAAACTGTCAGTCCACGACAGAAGAAAATTAGTTTCCCAGAATAAACATTGCTTCAACTGCCTTTCACCTAAGCATTCTGCTTCTAATTGCAAGTCCATCAGACTTTGTTTTCATTGTGAAAAAGCTCATCACACTTTACTGCATCGTCATGATCAAGCAAGGTCATCAGCCGCATCTACTTCTCAGAAAAGTGACAATGCTAGCAGTTCTAATGTTTCATCTTACATTCAAAATGCCAAGTCCATACGTAGTGCCCAAGTACTTTTATCCACTGTCCAAATCGAAGTCCAGGATAATTTTGGCAACTGGGTCCGTGCACGCGGTCTTCTTGATTTGGTGGCAACCCATGATTTCGTTTCTAATTCGTTAATCAAAAAACCAGGCCTACCTGTAAACCCTACTTCCATTAATGTATCAGGCATAAACAGCTTAAAATCACAAGCTTTACAGTTTTCTAAACTAACCATAAGAGACACTTGTCACAGAAATAACTTTCTAAAACTTAATTGCCTCATCCTAAACAGTATCGGAGAGGATACACCTAGTCACTCCGTTGATATCTCAGGTCTGTATATTCCTTCTCATTTAAGGTTAGCCGATCCTCTCTTCAATGTACAAGGCCCCATTGACATACTCTTTAGTGCCAATGTTTTCTGGAATTGCCTTCGTAAACAAATTCGTAAGTTATCTTCAAACGTGGTTGCCAGAGACAGTAATTTTGGATGGATCGTTACTGGTCAACTTCCTCATTATTCTCCCCAACCCGTATCGCAATGTTATTTCGCTAATACTGATTTGGAACAGTTCTGGAGGGTTGAAAGCGTTGATTCTCCTAATGTAACCTCTTCAGAAAACGAATTCTGTGAGCAACTTTTCTTGAACACTACCACTAGTTCTCCTGAAGGCCGGTTCATTGTTCAGATGCCATGATTACTCAATCCCCCCAAAATTATTAATTCTCAACCTTAAGCTCGAAAAGCTCTCTTTGCTATCGAGAGCAAATTCAAGAAAGAACCCCTCGTTAAACAACAGTACACAGAGTTCATGGATGAGTATGAAAGCTCAGATCATATGGAAGTTGTCAGCAAATCTGATGATGAATTTCATCCCCCAATTGAAACGGTTTTCTTAAATCATCATCCCGTGTGGAAAAACCCTCTTGTAAAGGATAAAATCCGTGTCGTTTTTAATGGGTCATCGCCTGACGTTAATGGCAACAGTCTTAACGATACTCTTTACTCTGGTCCCGCTATTCAGTCAGATTTATCTGCTATACTCTTAAATTTTCGATTATTTCCTATAGCTGTTATAGCGGACATCAAACAGAAGTACCGTCAGGTTTTAATTCAGCCCGAACAACAAGATCTCCAAAGAATCTTGTGGCGCGACGAAATCAGCAAGCCCATTAAAATATTTTGCTTAAAGACGGTCACTTATGGCTTAAAACTTTCCGCTTTCCTTGCTATCCGATCCCTACATATGTTAGCCTCTCAATATGGTCATTTGTTTGATTCTAAAGCTTCTGAAGCACTAACTAAATCTTTTTATGTAGACAATTATCTCCAGTCCTTCCCGACTCTTGAGGAAGCTTCTTTCGTGTCACTAGAACTTCAGGCATTGTTGAAGAATGGAGGATTGCCACTTCATAAGTGGAATTCCAACTCCCGTGAGTTTCTTGTCCAGTTTCCCATAGAAGATGTAGACCCCTCTTCCATCAACATCTGTGGAGATCCTGAATCCATAAAAACTCTTGGAGTTCACTGGTGACCTCGCACTGATACTCTCATCTACAAAGTCTGGCTTTCCGAAGAGCTCCCCAACACAAAAATGCAAATTCTCTCGGAAATTGCAAAAATTTTTGATCCACTTCAATTCCTTGCTCCGGTTATTGTTATAGCCAAGCTTTTCATGCAAGAGCTATGGTCGCTCAAATGTGAATGGGCGAAACTGTTCCCCTTTCTTTTCTTAATAGATGGCTTTCTTTTCGTAAAAGTTTGCTTGATCTTTCGCTCATTGAAATTCCAAGAAATTTAATTAACGCACATCCTAACACATCTTTCTTCCTTCATGTGTTTGCCGACAGCTCCGAGAAAGCTTACGGTTGCTGTGCATATTTGGTTTAGCGCAATTCACTAAATGAATCTTCATTTTAAAACCTTGTTTGCTCTAAGTCTAAAGTTGCTTTTCTTAAAAATATTACTTTGCCTAGGCGTGAACTGTGTGCTGCGCTCATGGCCACTGAACTTGCCAAAAAACTGCAGAAAGTCTTAAAAGACGAATTTTCGCAAACCTATTTGTGGAGCGATTCCATGATTACTCTTTCTTGGATCGCAAAAAAAAAACCACCCGCTGGCAAACCTTTGTTGCTAACAGAGTTTCTAGAATTCAAACACTTTCCTATGGATGTCAATGTAAACATGTGCCCAACGCTGATAACCCTGCGGACATCATCTCACGTGGTTGTTTACCCTCTCAATTGGCAGCATCTTAGTTGTACTGGTATGGGCCCCCGTGGTTAATCGAAAACTCTTCTTGTTGGCCTTCTAAACTTCCAGTCACAAACTCCAACTTGCCTGACGCTAAAGTATCTAAATGTACTGCTTCGTGTCTTATTTCCAACGCTTCGTTTCCCTTGTTGGCACGTTATTCTTCTTTTCATAAACTGATTCGGGTTTTTGCCTATCTACTCAGATGGAAATATCTTGTTGTTGATCAACCTGTTCTTCCTAAACCGCATCTGCCCAACCGCGAATTAAATCTCGCTACTATTAAAGTTTTTCAGCTAACTCAGCAAGAGGCCTTTTCTTCTGAATTGTCTTTGCTCTCAGCTGACAAAGATCTTCCTAAATCTAGTCGTCTTCGCGCTTTAGCCCCCTTCCTTGATGACAATGGGTTACTCAGTGTAGGTGGTAGGCTTTCGCATTCATCACTTTCTAAAGACAAAAAGCATCCTGTTATTTTGCCCTCTAAGCATCACGTAACTTTCTTAATCATACGTGACTTTCATTATCGTAACCTGCACGTTGGTACACGCACACTGCTTTGCTTCTTAAGGGAAAAGTACTGGATCATAAATGGAGTTCATGAAGTTTCCTCTGTAATTCACAAATGCATTCCTTGCTTCAAAGCGAAACCTTAAGTCAATACTCAATTAATGAGCGATCTACCCCTTTCCACTCTTCTCCTATACGACCTTTTGCCTTAACTGGTGTGGACTATATGGGTCCGTTTCAATATCAATGCAATTCCCCTGAAGCTAAACGCAAATTGTTTGGAAAACTCTATGTTTCTCTTTTCGTTTGCATGGTTACTGGCGCGATTCATCTGGAACTAGTAACAAATGCCTCTACTTCTTACATTTTGTCAGCCGTCTCTCGCTTCACTGCTAGGCGTGGCGTTACCTCTGAGATGTTCTCCGATAACGCCTCCACTTTTCAAGGTGCAGCTTCCTTGTGGAAGAAAGCTCTTACATCTCCTCCTGCCGTGGAACAGATTTCTAATTTTTCCTACTCAAAGGGTTTCAAATGGCGGTTTATACCTCCGTACGCCCCTCATCACGGTGGTAGGTGGGAATCCTGTGACAGGCTGACCAAACGTCATCTAAAATGTGTTAGGTAATCGCATCCTAACTTATGAGGAATTTAACTCTCTGTCTATTCTGATTGAAGGTGTTGTTAATTCTCGTCTTCTGACACCGCTTTCTACTGGCCCTGATGGTCCGCTTCCATTGACACCTGGTCACTTTCTTGTAGGCACTTCTCTTTCCTCCCCTCCACCCCTTCCCAACTCTTATAGAAACTCTAACCTGCCTATTGTTTGGCGTAAACTTGAAGCTCTTCGCAATTCTTTCTGGAAGAGGTGGAAATTGGAATACTTAACTTCCTTGCAACGGAGACAGAAGTGGTTTCTTTCTAACCCTGACATTAAGGTGGGGAACTTGATCCTTGTTAAAGAAGCTTCCCCTCCCTTGGTCTGGATCTCCGGTAGAGTGACCGAGTGTTACCCGGGAAGGGATGAGAGAGTTAGGGTAGCCAAGATCTTGACCACAAATGGGCATGTTTCAAGACCACTGTCTTTAATTACCCCCCCCCCCCCCTACCTTTAAATCTTTGTGTTTCTTGTTTCTTGTTTCTTGTTCTCTGTTGGTGTTTACCCCTCCCAGCTTGGTGTATTCTTTGGAATACACAATAAGACAGAGTTAGCCTTCGCTGCTCTTTGCTTAACTTCTTTCTTCCCTTTTTTTTTCTCAAACACCAACAGTGATTTCTTACTTGTTCTTTTATTTGAGAACCTTGCTTGCTTTCTTTGTAAGTTTGTTGTAGATATAACTTCCATGATCAACCTAGCGGCATCTAGCAGCTAACTGTTGAAGTTCTTCAACATCTCTATGCTCAAGAGGACCTCCTTCCCAATCTAGCTACAAGATGTCGTCGCTATCTCCAGCTAACATCTCCATGCTCAAGAGGACTTCTCCATCATTCCAATCCTCCAGACGTCGTCATCATCGCCTGCTAGCTTCTCCTTGAAGATCACTCCATCAAGAAAATTAATATCTATGAAGGCAATGTGTCATTGTTAGGTTGGTAATTTTTATGTATGTTCCTTTGTCTGTTTCCACCACCCTCCTCCCTCCTTGTTACCTTCTTGCTTCGTCGATCAGCTCTCACTTCTGGGCCAGTAGTCAAACCACACAGTTGGAGCCTACTTCAGGCTTGTCTCCTGTCTACTTGAGACACTTTTAAATCAAGACGCCATGTCTTAATTTTAACGTCAACCGTCATCCAGATCATCATCTTTCTTCAAAATGAGCTAAGTACTACTTCAATGGTTTTCACCAAGTTTTAAATGTTTTAAATTGCTTATAGTATTTCATTTGATTTTATAGACAGTGTGAAATTCATAAATGTAGTGCAATATCTGCCTTCAAAGGATCTTCCTGATCTAGTTGTGGCTACTTCAGCTAACTTTTCAAAATGAAGAAGTACATCTTGTACTGATTATCTGAGATAAGTTACTATCTCACACCGAGGGATAATTTAAAGTACCCACTGTCTATAGAATTCAGATTTCCGCTGGGGGACTTGTTTTGCCCAATTCAACCGATATCAATGCTCTAGAACTTTCTACGTCAAGTTATCTTTCTACAAGTGAAATAGCCTGGCATTTCTTTAAATATGGGAACACATTTTCCTCATTGAGAAATGCATGTTGTATTACCACTAATCAACATAATTTGTCTTCCTTCGTGGGATATTCCGTTGCATTCAGCTACAATCTACGGATTTCTAAAGAAATAAACTTTCTCCAACTAAAATTCAATTAGTGATCTCCACAATTGCAATAACTTTTCGTCTCATAAACTTTCCGTGTTGCAATAGTGAACTTTTCAACGGACTACAGTGCATAACAGTGCTCGTTCAACAACCACCCGTGTCGCGTTCGATCGAAAGCAATAAATACGGCCATAAACTTTCTCCTAATCCTCCTATTTCCTCCTCTCAAACTCCTCACTAACATATTAAAATAATTGTAAAATTTAGGTTCTTTTCAATGAGGTGACACTCTATAGAGGTGCCCTCCCATCTTTGTACTGTTTTCCATAAGTAATTGCTGCATAATCTGTGTCTAGTACACACCTTAAATCATATTGTTTTTCCTCTTTTGTTTGGGAATTCAATTATTTCTACTCACAAATGAGTTTTCCAACTCTCCTTTTCCAGGTTTCGCGAAAGGGTAACTGGCCCCATTTTCCTCGTGATCCCTGCTTCAAAGAAGTTATAGAAACTTAATCTTAATTCTTTCTTTTCTTGTTATAATTTCAATTTAATATTTGTTCATACTTTAAGATTTCCACATAGGAATTCTCAAAGTGCATATATAGTACCTGATTCTCTGTCATAGCTTTAATTATTTATAATTTTCGTTATAAACTGTAAAGTTTGCTATTTTAGCACAACTTTTAAAATCTTATTCAGATTTGTGCTCGAAGCAAGTTTTAAACTTGCATCCTCTTTAACATCGTTAAAAAAATACAATTTGTTAGTATTAAGTCTCAGACTTTGGTGTGTTAAAATTGTTCATTGTTATTAATTGGATTCTTAATCAGCTTTATATAGGTTTGTTACGTCAACTCTAAGTATTGTTAAATAAATTAAATTCCATTTTTTTGTTTTATAAATTCCTCGAGAATAACGGTCAGGCAGGTCCTTGTCTTCCCTGGCTCTTCCTAGGCTTATGGTCCTTTTATGAAAATTACTTAAAAAGTAATTAAAGTTTCGCTACTTGTTGCATTTAACTGGAAACTTCAAAAATCTTGTTTAAAGCTCTTTTTAGTTTTCATAACTAATTCTAATAAGCCATCGAGGCGAACATAGCTAGCTCAGCAAGCTTCCTGCTCGTCGAGATTTTCTCTATAACTCTTATTTTCCAAATTCATAGTTTTCCTCTGGTTTGAACTTTTAATCGGCACTCCGCTGGTTACAAGCTCAACTTATCTTAAGTGCAACAATTGGCATTCTTCCAACTCATCAAGAAGAAATAAAATCCTTACTAAAAGCATTCATATTGCTTCATCGCTTCCCTTTTTGGGAGTATTTGGTTGGTCTAACGGAGATCAAACAGTACCCAAAATTAAAGTTATCACGGCCAATTCAAATTATTTGCGCCTTTCAAAACCTTCGATTAAACCTAACTCCTTTGAATGGATATACAATAAATCTGTCATTCTTTGTCTTGCCAGACTACCACCCTTCCCCATATTACCCAACTTTAAGCTGGGAAGGGAAAGCACAAACGTCGCCCAAGCTCCAGCCGCATTTCCCGTTAGCTAAGGCCAGGTCCATACCCACTTTAGGTGTTTCACGGGCTTTGCGGTGACACTAGTCATTGAATATTGGCTTAAATTCATTTTGTTTGGTGTTGGACTCTCGTCCTATTTATCCACACTTGTTCTTCATTACGAAACCACTTCCCTTTCCTTTTCTCTTCATCTTCCCTTGGGGGTAAGGTTGATTCCTAGCAAAAACCTATCCAACTCCAGGGACGATTTCTAGCTTAGTAAATCCATTTTACAATAGGTAGCGCAAGAGTAGATTCAACAAATGAGCGACGACGCGTGAAACGTTTGAACAAAGTCCCGTATGCGTTCATATACCATTCGTCCGATAGCGATAAAACTTGGGTGAGATGTTGTGGTCACTTCAGGGATGGTTCCTGATTTAGTAAATCCATTTTCCAATAGGTGGCGAACGCGCACATTGAACAAATGAGCTACGGCGTGCGAAGCGATTCAACAAAGTACCGTATGCGTTCATATACCATTCGTCCGATTGCGATGAAACTTGGATAAGATGTTGTGTATACATCAGGGAAGGTTTTTTGGTTAGATCATCCACTTTTCAATAGGTAGCGCACGAGTAGATTCAACAAATGAGCGACAATGCGCGAAGCGTTTCAACAAAGTACCATATGCGTCCATATACCAATCGTACGAAAGCGATGAAACTTGGGTGGGTTTCTGTGTACACTGCAGGGAAGGTTTCTGACTTAGTACATGCATATTACAAGAGGTAACGCACGAGTTTATTCAACAAATGAGCGACGCCACGTGGATCGTTTCAACCAAGTACCGTATGCGTTCATATACCATTCATCCGATTGCGATGAAATTTGGTTAATTGTTATTGCACTTCGGGAAAGTTTTCTGGCTTAGTAAATCCATCTTACAATAGGTAGCGCACGAGTAGATTCAACAAATGAGCGATGGTGCGCGAATCGTTTCAACAAAGTCTCGTATGCATTCATATACTATTAATTCGTTTGCGATGAAACTTTGGTGAATTGTTGTTTACACTCCAGGGAAGGTGTCTGGCTTAGTACATGCATTGCACGACAGGTAGCGCACGAGTAGATTCAATAAATGAGCGACGGCACGCGAATCGTTTCAAAAGAGTCCCATATGCTTTCATATACAATTCATGCGATTGCGATGAGACTTTGGTGAATCGTTGAGTACACTCGAGGAAAATTTAAGGCTTAGTAAATCTATTTTACAATAGGTAGCGTACGAGTAGATTCAACAAATGAGTGATGGCATGCGTATCGTTTAAACAAAATTCCGTATGCGTTCATATCCCATTCATCCGATTGCGATGTAATGTTGGTGAATTGTTGAGCATGCTCCCACGAATGTTTCTAAATTATTTAATCCTTTTTACGATAGTTTAGAGGCTGTTAACCGAAATTGAAATAAGATTGTTTCCAAAAGAACTTCACGAAACAAAATTACAACGCCAACACTTTCTTTGATTGGCATTGCAACGCATGCCGGGTACAGCTAGTACTGTATATAAATTCACTGCTAGGTTGCTGTGACAACCTACCATGGCTTTTTAAGGGGAAGAAACCTGAAACGAAGGGTTGTTAAGTATGGAGGCTTTATATCGAGAATGAAAAAACTTGAAAACATGGCACTAAGTTAATTCTTTGTTTTCCAATCATCATAAAGGATATGATATTAATTCAGATATTCCATAACTATGTGACGGTTTAAGCATTGCCTATGAATTCTCAAAAAATGTGTGGAGTTATGTCCAACTGTAAGATATTTTTCATTTCCGAGGACTTCCGGCTTTCATAACTATGTGATGGTTTAAGCATTGCCTATGAATTCTCAAAAAGTGTCAGGAGTTATGTCCAGCTGTAAGATATTTTCCATTTCCGAGGACGTACGGATTTCATAACCACGTGATGGTATAAGCATTGCCTAGAATAACATGTTATCTCCTACATTTCCACGCAATCGGGCCGAAATGCAAGGCCGCATACTAATTGTCATCTTCATGGGTCCTCTCATCACCATCCTTCTCAGAAATGGGCTGCCCTTAACACTAGACAGAAGTGCTAATGTAGAAAGAACCACCAAACTCCATAAGGCGTACAGACTGACATGGAATTACTACAACAAAAGTGTCATATCGCGTAATGCAAAATTACGACACTACAAGAGAGTTGTATTGCCGGAAGCTCTAAAAGATATCATTTATCCCGTAAACTGCTCCCGTGCGAACCCAGGGCGGGTATCTAGTAAATCATTAACAACAAACAATTATCAAACTGGGGAACAGTATTCAGCGATAGAAGAGAGTGGTACGTATGTTACACATGTCGCATTGTCCAAAGAGAGGGCATGGGTATTGCTTCCCGCAGCGACAGTTCTGCTACGGTACTGGTAAGAGCTGCATCGTAGTGAGCGAGTGAAATGTCGCGGTAACTGGAAACATATTTCAAAGTGGAAGTACGTGGTATCGTACGATTCTTGTGGGCAAAACGGCTGAATTGCACAGAGATTCGCCGTAAAATTCAGGTGGTGTATGGACCAATTGTAATGCTGTGGTCAGTAATTGTGAAAGGGTGCCAACAATTTGAGCACGGTCAGACAGATGTGTGTGATGCCGTGCGGGAAGAAAGGACATCTACATCGACCACAGAAGACAATATTCGGAGGGTCGATGAGATGATTCGCATTAATCGCACGGTGTGTATCCCAGAAATAGCACAGCAGTTCGACATCTCCATGTCATCGTGCGAGATCTGCAGTTTTGGAAATTGAGCTCACGTTAGGTGCGGTGATCTCTGACACCCGCGTCGTTGGTCTTCCTTCAGCGTTACGCTGTTGAAGTCGACGGGTTCCTAAACTACACCATTACAGGTGATGAGATATGCGTGCATCATTTCACACCGGAAACAAAGAGGGCGTATATGGAATGGAGACACACATCCTCGCCGTTGCAGAAAAAAATCAAAGTTACGCCATCGGCCGAGAAGGTCATGACCACTCTGTCCTTCGATTGTGAAGGCGTTGTGTTCACCGAGCTGTACCAAGAACAACTTTATTAATAATTCTTTTCATTAAAGTATTGATTCAGGTGGTTATATGAATCATTAAAAGAAACTATATTCATGTGTAACGAACTTTTCGAATGCCCCTCGTACCACAATGGTTCCGTGTCTTGAGTTCGTTAGCAGTCGTTCTCAGATGATAGTGATCTGTCATGAGTTACAACCAGTGTAAACAGTGCATTCTGCTATAGGTCGGTGGATCAGTGGTAGTTTGTTTCTCGGCAGCACTCGTCAAAGATCTCTCGTATCACACTTGATGATTGCAAGGCAAAATTGATTAAATCTCTGCCACAAACTATCCAATACAGTTCTGATTTTGCTATAACAAAATTGGGGAGTAGACCGCCTAGCTCCAACGATCTAGAACAGGTATCTTCGGTCATACGAAAATTACAACAATAATAATAATAATAATAATTATAATGATCTCTATACTCTGTGAGCTGCCAGAATGGTATTGACACTTGGCCGGAAATTCCACGTCAGTCATGACCCCTCTGCATCTTGACCAATCCATGTTCGCATAGTTGATGTCATAGTATGTCATTTTGCAATATCACAGCCCACGTGCGTCAGTGCCAGGTTAGCTTTGTCACTGGCCTGTACGGTGTGATCCATTGTTATTCTAACTTGGTCAACCTTGGTGAGTTGAGAACTGTCAATCCCATTCTGGCAGCTCACACAGTATACATCTTACGGACGAGTTGAGGAGAACCATTTCAAGCGGGGTGACAGTGGGATGTGAACCATTGCCTTTGCACGTTAACGCGCGTATCCGTTCACGTCAATCATGACAGCAATACGGGCCGCGGTGGCCGAGTACGCTAACGCGCTACCTCGTGCCTCGCTGGCATCGGGAGAGCGTAGGTTCGAATCCCACCTCGGCCGTCCTGAAAATGGTCTTCGTGGTTTCCCACTTTCACCACCAGGCAAATGCCGGGACGGTTCCTTTCAATATCCCTTCCCTGACCCGTCCTGAAAATAAAATTACATGGCTATTGGCTGCATTAATAAAATTATAATATCTAAAATAGTAATATGTTATTGTTATTTTGAACAGTCCGAATGGAGGAAAGAATTTTGTATTTTTAATTGGGATTTACATACTTTTTTGTATTTCCCGGTGATTTATAAGTGTATTATGTATCTAAAATACTTTTTTGGATTATTTTGTATCTAAAATAAATGTTACCCAACTCTGATTGTGAAGCCTGAACTAGTGTGTGTATTTGTAAATGCGGCAGGATTTGGGCAGGAAGCTGCCATGGCCTTCAGTAAGGTACTATCCCAGCAGTTGCATGGAGTGGGAGTGTGAAGCACGGAAAGCCACTTCCAGGATGACTGAGTTGTGCCTCACGAGCCCTCAGACCAGAATTTAATATCTTGGGTGAGCCGGGAATCAATTCCGGTCCTCCGCAGTAACAACCGAATTATTATAGCCACGACGCAACGAGACGGACAGGTGCGGTATCTATTCATCCGGGTACCGATATGGCTGGGCTTCTTATATTCCATGTACCAAATCGATGTTCCCTAAGGAGAAACAAAGAACACGGCTTAGGTAAGTAATTAGTGCATAACGGTTTAAATGGCAGTACCCGGGAAAGAAGATGCCAATCAAGGGAAAACATTTTAAAGTGGTAAATACGTGTCACTAAGGGATTTGAAAGTTACAAGAAACATCAACAGTGCACGACATTTTCATAGCTGTTTAGAGAGAATAAATGGCTCAAAACGCAATGATTGGCTGCAGAATCACTTGCCTCGTGGTATAAAATACAGGAGACAGGAGACGAGGCGACTTGTTTATTAGATGAGAACACTCTGGCACGGAGGGACCCGGTTAGCTGAGTGAAACAGTTTATATAAGGAAGGGAAGTGAGTGTGTGTTGGATAATTATATGATATTTATTTTTTAAGACAACTTTACTTTTGGTTATTGATGGCAGGAGCGTATATACAATTTATTTTAAAGGTGGGGTGGGGTCTGACCATTCTGGAAAATTGTGAGTAGGCTATTCTCAGGGAATTGTCACCGCAAAATACCCAGAAATATCAACTGAGGGCATATAACTGTGTGTAATTATTTTAGATAAGAGTTAATTGTAAAACTCTAAGTTTATATAGCCACAGAAAGTATGCAAGTAATTATATGATATTTATTTTTTAAGACAACTTTACTTTTGGTTATTGATGGCAGGAGCGTATATACAATTTATTTTAAAGGTGGGGTGGGGTCTGACCATTCTGGAAAATTGTGAGTAGGCTATTCTCAGGGAATTGTCACCGCAAAATACCCAGAAATATCAACTGAGGGCATATAACTGTGTGTAATTATTTTAGATAAGAGTTAATTGTAAAACTCTAAGTTTATATAGCCTACAATTAGTGGCAAGTCAAAAAAAGTAAAATACAGCACAAAACAAAATAAAATTGTATACTTAATGAATTTTCTATTATGGCTTATGGAGTATGAATGGCAAATATCTAAATATTGGTCAATTTACTTAGCAGAATAGTAAACAGGTTTTTTTTTTTTACAAATTGATAATTTATTTATCAAAAGTACCGTACCGTACTGTGGCATTCTAAGTTTTGCCACACAAGGCTGAGTTCCAGCCCACAGACCAGAAAAAAAATTCCTTGGCAGAGCCGGGAATCGAATTGGGACTCCGGGTTGGCAGCCAAGAATGATAGATCGATAGATAGATAGATTTTATTAATTCCATTAGATCAAATACATGTATACAATACATTTTTGATATAGGACATGTCAGAATTTACATCTATAAAATAAAAGTACTAATAGGTATATAATACTAATATTATAACTATTTATAACTTATTATAATAACCAGTGGCGGATCCTGACATTGTTGCAGGGTTGCACAACTCCCAATAATCTTACACCTAATTCGTCGTTTTTTACCATTAATGTTTTAGTTTTTTTATATCTAACGTATTCGAAAATGTGTCAAATTTAACGATCGTTTGTTATTATTTATCCTAATGCTTCACACTGCACCTATTAAAGCTACCGGCAAGCACCCGCCTTCAAATCAAACTCCAGGGGGTTAGCTCTCTTGTGGCGACTCCCAAGCAGACAGCGCGGAGTACAGGGGCGAGGCTGGACGAGGCCAAGCCTGTACATAGCATGCCGGCCAGAATGGGTCGCAGGGAGTTGCGAAGGAGCTGCCAGCCTCCTGACAATACTCAATTCCAAATGGCCCCGTTAGATTGCACCACTGTGTGCAAATGCAAACATCCCACCCACCTTTCTCTTATCCTGTGACGGTAGTCTCTTTTCCACACCACTAGGGTATGCTACATCACTCCGACCACCCACAACAGTACCAATATCGGAATTTCAAAGGCAAACATTGGTTTGGTTCACTCCCAATTATTTTAGATGTTTTCGCATCATAATTTCATTTAATATTTTTGTCAATTGTACTGTAAAGCGAGTCTAAGAACGCCACCATTGCTATAAGTAGATAAGTGGCTGAACTATTTTCCGACGTATTGTTGGTGTTACTGTAGCGGTTGAATTTTACCACTCTTGTTCTTGCATGTTTTGAGTTGCGATTATAGTTCTGTATTTAGTTGATTGAGTGTTTTGGTTCCTGGCAGCTACTCTACTGTGCATTATTATTTGGTTGACTCTTGACTGTGAGTAGGCCTTTGTGTTCACTACCAAATTTCTAGCCTAGCAAAATTCGGCGTTTTGTTTAGTTTGCCTATGCATTCGCGCCACTTCCCGATATACAACACACATTTATCATCAGTGTATCGTATCTTGTAAGTTAGTATATTATTGTATGATGATGATGATCGTGTGACCTCCGGAGGGGCCAAGTGCAGGTTTTTCCAGCTGACGCCCGTGGGCGACCTGCGCGTCGTATATTATTGTAGATAAATGTTTGGTTTGAAACATTAATTTTTCAAGGACTAAAATGTACTGTGGAATGTGAATGAAAATGAATAGTGTAAATAATTTGCTAGTGAGACAGTTTTCCCTGCTTACTGATGAGGGTAAACTTTCAGTAAAAACACTCGGTAGACCATTGCCGGATTTAAGTATTGTCCAAAATATCAAAACTGGAAATCGGCAGTATAAGAGGGTATTTAAAAGAGATATGTATGACAATAATGATTGGCTATGCGGATGCGATATTAAAAACGCTGTATTTTGTTTCCCATCTCTATTGTTTGGTGGAGAATCCGCGTGGACAAAAATAGGAGTTACAGACATTAATTAGGTACTAAAATAAAGAAACTTGAATCTTCAGCTGTTCACATACAAAACTGTTTGAATTGACGCTTTTTGGAACTGTTAACGTAGCTGCACAATCAGACAGTGCCTACAGAAGGAAAATTGCGGAATATAACGAAAAAGGTAGGCACAATAGATATGTGTTAAATATTATAATAAACTTTATTCGTTTCTGTGGCTCTTTTGAGCTGGCCTTGCGTGGTCGTGATGAAAGTGAAACACCAACAAATCCATGTGTTTTCAGAGGACTAATTAATTTTAGCGCTGAGTTGGATGCTGTATTGAAAGATCATTTGGAAAGGGTAACTATTTTCAAAGGAACATCCAAAACAATCCAAAATGAACTTTTACAAATTATTTTGGAGGTTTTCCAGGAAGAAATATCAAAGCAAATAAAGGAATCTAAATTTTTACCAATTATAGCATATGAAACTAATGATATTTCAAACATATTTCAAATGGCTGTTGTGTACCGTTACGTAGTAAGAGGCAAACCAGTAGAAAGGTTTCGGAGTTTCCTTTCTCCCTCAAAACATGATGCATATACATTAGCAGAGTGTTTATTGGAATAATTAGAAAAGCAGAAATTGAATGAAACTCCGCAAAAATTGATTGCACAGACGTATGACGGAGCGCACGTGATGTCTGGTTCCTCTGGTGGGGTTCAAGCTATAGTGGAAAAATCCTATCCTTATGCAGAATATGTGCATTGCTATGCCCATCAAGTTAATCTTGTAATGAGCAAGGTGGCATCAATCAACCACAATGTGAAAATATTTTGTTCAAATTTGCAAGGAATTTCTGCATTCTTTTCCAACAGCCCACAGCGGATCACGATACTCGATGATATAGTGAAGAAGCGTTTGCCACGAGCTTGTCCTACTAGGTGTAATTTTCAATCAAGATGCGTTAACACAATTTATGAGCGCAAGAAAGAAATCATCGAGTGTATGAACGAGATATTGGAAGGCGATACTGTAATGAGTGAAACTACAATTTGCCAAGCTCTTGGTCATAAAAAGGTACTTTCCAGTACTAGTTTCAATATTATTGGCTGGAATTCTTCCATAAAGTTATGCCACTAGTCGAAATTCTCTTCAGTCAGCTACAACACGGAGACATTGATGTGTATTCTGCGCATCAGGCTATTAAAGCATTTGAAATAAATATCACCAAGATCCGAGAAAACTTTGATCTAACCAGTGCTAATGAGCCTATTGATTGCTCATCGAAGAAAAGGAAAGTGGACAAGACTGAGTGGAAAGGAGAAGCAATAGAAGTGTGCGATGTGATAATTTCCCAGGCTAAGGGCTCGCAGGTCATCTTGTAGCTTCATCACTGTTTTTTCCAGAGAAGTTCCCCTTGTATTCTTCCAAGTTTCCAGAAGATATCTTAAAGACAGTATATTTAGTGTATACATTTTTGGACAAAGTGAAACTACGCCATGAACTATCTTGCATCCATTTAGCACAAGAATTCAGATCATTGTCGGGCGCTGTTAGTCAAGCGGAGTTTATAATAACCAACAACCGAGGAAAAACGTTCACCGAGAGCTTGAAACTGTTGAAGTAAATTCTGACTATTCCTACGACGTCTGTTGAAGCAGAAAGGTGCTTTTCCACCTTAAAAAGAATAAAGATATTCTTAAGGAGCTCCATGACCCAGGAAAGATTATCGGCATTGGCGATGATTTCTATTGAATGAGATCTTGTGATGGAGATTCCAGACTTCAACTAACGAGTGACTAACAAGTTTGCATCGACGAGAAACAGGAGGGCAAATTTCCAATTCAAGTGAGGTAAGTTTAAGTAACCATAATAGTTCTGTATTTTTGTGTGTTTCTAAGTTTCGTATTTTCTAAGATTTACAATTCCACGAACCGATCAACCACATGACAATTTATTATCAGAAAACCAAACAATGTACAGATCAGTGCGCAAGAATGTATGCAAGGCTCTCGTGAGATCGAGTAATCGATAACTGAGTCTCCCGTGGTGTCTATGTGTTACCAACTGTTGAGGGTGAAATTTCTTTGGAACTTATATTTCTGTGAGTTCGAATACGCAACATGTATAATTAGGCTCTTCTTTCCTTTGCTCGTAAGTAAACTGAACTAATTTTCGAATATGCTGCACGTCTTTGTTAGTAATAACATTTTTCGTTGCCGTACATACTTTTTGGTTGTCAAGTTCTTATGTTGAGAATGTTCATTATTCCGAAGATTGAGAGGCTTAACCTTCAGGGAAGTGTATTTTTTTAGACTATCTAACGTTAATACATATTTGTCACTTGTATAAACTTCCCATATAAAATGCGACATCGGAAATGTTGGTTACACGCCCAGCTATGATATCACCGGCCGCCACTGATAATAACAGATCTTAAGAGATACAATCTTATTGGACAACTATTTACACCTTACTCTATTATCATATGCTAGCCATTACACCACGAGTTGGTCTAATTTCAAACTTTATATTGTTTATAACTTAGCCAATAATTTAAGATTAGTGTACAACCAAATTTACAATTGTTTGATGCCTTTACCAAAACAACACTTTCTTAATTTGTATTGGTTCGGGAGGTGCTGGAGCTCCCACAGCTCCCCCCCCCCCCTCATATATACGCCCCTGATTGATGGAATATGTATTTTTAGCCTATTTTCAATTTTGAATAAATAGGCTTATGAGATCACCTTTTGTCCGTGTGTGTGTGTGCGTGTGTGTGTGAGGTGTGTGTCCCCCCTAATAACTTTTGAACGGCTGGAGCGATTTCAGTGAAACTTGGTAAGATCATAGCACCCTTCTGGCAGACCCCGACCGTGCCCTTCAAATTTTATTGTCTCTCACCAATCCAACATGGCGGCTGTGCGAAATATTTCACCAACATTCAGTATCTCCGAAACTATTACCGATATCACCCTGAAATTGTGTACGGTGATAAAGGGTACTACTAGAAGTTCACCTGTGAGACTTTCAAAAACCTGGTAACTACAAAACCAACATGGCGGCCAAGCGAAATTGAGACTTTTAAATAGACTTTTCTCGCGATTTAACCATCCAAACGTAATGAAACTTAGTACAGCAAATGTTTACACACATTGTAATGCACTGGCGTCTAATTTAGTTCAATTGTTAACATAAACTCAAAATGGCGGCTGTGAGAAATATTTCACTGGCATTCTATATCTCCTAAACTATTACAGATATCACCCTGAAATTTAGTACGGTGATAAAGGGCACTGCTATAAGTTTATCTATGTAACGTTCATAAACCTGTAAAGTGCAAAACGAACATGGCGGCCAAGCGAAGTTGAAACATTTTAATAGACTTTTCTCGTGATTTAACTCTCTGAGCGCAGTGCAATGTGGTACAGCAAATGATTATACATATTGTAATGCACTGGCATCTAATTCAGTTAAATTGTTTACATAACCTCAAGATGGCGGCTGTGCGAAATTTTAAAATTAAGTTTTTATTTCTTGTGTCGTAATCATGCGATCGAAGTGAAAGTTTGAATAATGAACCTACGCAATAATTTTCCTTTAATGGTACATAACTCTATGGCCTATACATATAACAATCCAAAATGGCGAGCATCCGAAATATTTAAACGGTTCTTAATATCTACGAATCTTTTACAGCAATCAAACTGAATTATTTTATGTTCATAGAGGCTATGCACATAAGTTCACCTATAGGACTTTCAGTAACATGGTGAGCAGAAATCCAACATGGCGGCGACGCGAACTATAAATATTTAAATGAACGTTTCTCGCGATTTCACCATCCGAGTGCAGAAAAACATTGCACGTTAAATACTTATACATATGTTAATCCACTGGCTTCTAATTTATTTCAATTGTTTTCATAACCACAAGATGGCAGCTGTGCGAAATTTTAAAATCTCGTTTTTACTTCTTGTGTTCAAGTCATGCGATTGAGCTTTGAATACCACACGTACACAACAATCTCCATGTAATAGCACATAAATAAAAATCCAACCTGTGAACCATCTGAAATATTTAGGCGGTTCTCAATATCTACGAATCTATCACAACCTTCAAACTGAAATATTGTATGTTGATAGAGGAAATAAACACGGGTAGGACATATGAAACTAGGTTATTTAGTTCTTCACGGAACTACTTGTTTAAGTTTTTTAATTTGTCACGAATGCATAAGAATGAAAAATTAAAACTGATATTTTCTCCATTGTGTTAGAAATGCATCCATAATCTTACAATAATTATCCTTTAACTTACAATATCGTCACCGACGGTGTCTTTAATGTACCTCGCGGCGAAATAATGAAATCTGAGAATTTTTAGTCCCGTGTTGGGATATTTGAAATACTCTCTACAGGCGCGACGAAATCAATAATCAAGATAAATCGTAGAGCCGGAGTTTTGCCAAGGCATGTCTATGCCCGGTGTTCATTAATTTACAATCTATAATGTTTGGGATGCACAGGTTTAAAACTGTAACTGGGAACTTCTTTATGACGGCAATACAAGTTACCCGGTGAAAATATTTATAAGTTTGTAAGGATAAATATATATTTTAATGCCTTCCTTTTAATGTTGCTTCAACGAGGGAGAAATGTTGTATTTCATTTGAAGTGGGTTCCTTGTAACACCAGGCGAAAGTATAGTCTTGTATTTTCTGAGATTCACTGTATCCAGTAACTGCCTATTTCTTTATACCGTACTCGTGCAGTACTTCAGTTTACTTTCACTTTGATAGGATTGTAATGTACCGGTGATTAAGCGTCTGATAATTCCGCCTGCTTCGTCAAATTGTGTTAAGGTTCGTGTATAGCCTTATTAGGAATAGAGAAACCAATTAGGCCTATAAGATGCTTCATTTCACTGGCACAATCTAGCACCAGTAATTCCTCATTGTAGCGCAATAATAGTCATTACTACTTAACTTGATATTATGCCCTAACTAATATCTTAGAAAGTCGAGCCTCATGGTCGAATATCTTTACTGTTAACCTTCTCTTCCCACAGTGCACTAGGAGGGTTATATTCACATTACCAGTGGCCTAACTTGAATTCAGAGTTCTGAAATTATCTCATATATTGATGTATTATATATGATAATTATTTGACGTATATTGGTATATGTACGGCCTCTAATAATTCTCAAGTGCACTTTGTGTGTTCTAGTTACCTGAACATAATGGAGCAACAACCAATCATTAAGAGCGAGTTTGAATGGTTCACTGATGCTGATGAAGTCGCTAATATTGTAAGTTGTATTTTATTCGCATATCGTGTAACATAACAATCCTAGTGATGTGCACGACAATCAACTTAATATTTACTACCAAATAGTAGGCTTAGTGATGTCAGTTTGTCTGTTTGTTTTACATTGGTTCATACTTTAATGATACTTTCTAGGAATCAAATAACCAGTTACCCACTTCTAATAATCAGCTGGATGAGTCTGGTTGTCTATTTGAGGACGAAAGCAGGGTTATCAAAGTGGAACACGAAATGCAGGTGATCATAAGTTCTTATATTAATGTGAATGCTTTTCTTATAATTTGAAAATCTGAATTTTTCAGTTTTGTTTCTTATTTTAGTAGATACAAAATGCTGATGTTATTGTATTCATAATGCAGTTTTACTCTGCTGGCACCTGGGTAAAATTTGAGATGAAGTCTACACAACATGCTGTGCCAACAATAGCTAATTTATTGGTAATGCAGGTTCACTCTATTGGCACCCTGGGCACTATTTTAGGTGAAGTCCACACCACATGCTGTGCACTTACAAATTTTGAGATTACCTTGTAAATTGTCCGAACATTTCTGAATGTTGGGGTAGGGGGTCCATTATATACTTTTGGTATGATAATGATAGTCCCTGCCAAAATATAGTCTAGCCGCGAAACATGTGCGTTCCAGAATGCATTGGACTTCAATTGTACATCAACATTCTGAGATCAGAAGCATACGAACACTTACATGAGGCTAGGGGTGACCTCCAATTCTGCACATGGCCAACAATATGGCATTGACACAACCATTGGTTTTTATTTAATCCTACGCTGCTGTGATGTAGGCCCACCCTTCACCTTGATGACATTTTCTACTGCTAGCTGTGATTGTCAATATGACTTTGTTCGAACCTTGAAGACACACTCCGTTGTTAGGTGTGACTGTCAATATACTGTTGGTCCACCCTTCATGACAGCCTCCAATGGTACACACTAATTGTTAATTGATGGTGAGGGTTTCTAAGTTCTTCTCGGAGCTTTGAATGGAGGTTTAGGTGGAAAGTGGGTCGTTTTGGACTGGCACAAGGTCACCGTACGATAACACCGTAAAGATGGTCTATGGCTGTATCCCTTTAGCAATAATTACACCGCAGTTGGCAATTTCGTTCAGAAGAAATCTTTAGCTCTTGCCTGTAACAATATTCATATTCAATTGCATATTTGTTACCCTATTGCGAAATCTCAAAAACGTCAATGGGTCATGAGTTATTTATTACAATTGAATTGGTATAAAATTCTAAGTATCTGCCAATGTACTTATTAAGTTTTGTATTGTTCCAAATAAATTCCTCCTTAACTTAAGTATCCTTGAGATGAATATTTCCTTAATCTGGTCTCAAGTGGGTAAAATAACGCTTGTTTCTGAACACAAAATGTATCAACGTTGCTTGTTCTTAATAACGTCACATGGTAACTGTAAGTAACTGCTTCTACGCCGCAAAGTCGCTACACAAAAACTCAATGTTAGTGGCAATATGCTAGGCCTAGGTGTATAACGACTGAAGTGTTTTCAGATATGAGCTCCACAAAGACTGTTATTTTTTTTTATGTCACCGTTGACGGAAATAAACTATGAATGGGTCGTTGAATTACCTTCAGTATGATATATTCCTTAAATATTTCAGTGCAAATTTACAAGTCATCTGAAAGATACAATTCCGCCTACGCAAAGGAACATATTTGTGATCCAAGTCATTTCTTTGTAGGATGATACAGACCATCACACAGATATTAAAATTGAGGAAACTTCTATTCCGGAGATCGTTCCTTGCCGCAAAACAGAAACAACATCTTCAGATTCAAAAGAAGTAAGTATCTCCATGCCTCTTTACAAGACATCACCTTATCACCTGATAGCATTATGGGATTAAGAATTGTATTTTCACAGTTGTGTTTAGGACAAACGGAAGCGTTTGGTTGTTAGGTTGTGTTTTGTACAGCAAGCACAATCCATTGTGATAGAAGGATGGCGAATGAAATTAAATGTCCCATACGATACTTCCGGCTATGTGTTCTGAGCACTGAGCTACTGGGGGATGCATTATAATATCATTGGCTAATGGTGCTGTATATTGCGTGAAGCTAATCATAATCACCTTGTATCACTTGCCCACTGTGGTATGAACATTATTTGGGATATCTTATATTCTGGAAGAGATTCTCCCATGAATGCTACGGAGGGGAGGTGGGTTTGACTCCCATCACAAGTGGTATTCTGTGCTTTTTCACTTGAACACTGTAATAGGTCTAAGTTATGACAGTGAATCTTAAGCATTGCAAATACATGCGGTTGACTGTAAAAATGAAGATAATAAATAATTGAAGGCATGAGTTAAAAGTAAAAGATTGTTCTTGAACCATATGAAGAAAGTAAATGCTAATACTTAACTCTACTTACTTTTACTTTTTGAGGAAAGCAATGGCAAACTACCTCACTCCTCTTCTTGCCTAGAACGCCTCAAAATAGCGCTGCCTTGAGTTTTTGTGGGTATCTACTCACATAACGTAACGGCGGTACTTTTTGAGGATCCAACCATCCTTCGGGCTAACTACCTAACAAACAGACTTTTACTTTTAAGTACTAAGAAATCTTTCTTCCTAACCTCAGCCGAATGCCGTTTTGTCCAGCCCATAGGGGGTGTTAATAAGCTTTGAAATATAGTAAGGAGTTACCTTCCCAGCATTATCCTTGATAGAAACGGGGTGAAACATAAAAACATTAATGGAAATTGGGAATCATACCCACTTGCCTTCCGAGACAGTTCACATGATCTGGCGCCTTTAAGCTGTGTAATGTGCTCAGGCCCTAATCTGTTTGTTCTATGCAGGAACTATAAAGAATAGATTCGGTCCCGGATGCAGCAAGGAATCGACTCTTCAATTAGCACCTACTCCCTTCACCTCATTGGCCATTATCTCTATTACAAACTGTGAGTTCCATTACAGTAGCAGACCTATAATTCTTGTTGTTACAAGCAACGGTATTGATCTTACATAGTCTATAATAGACTCCCTCTGGTGGGATTTAATTGACTTACCCTAACTTCTTCTGAAACATTTGTATAATAAATTGCAGTGATTTGTTAAAGGAAGTCTTGTATAGTATTCTAAAGCTAGATTGATTTATGAATGAATACTCTCAACTTATGCTCAACTTATTAGCAGTCTAAATGCTGGTTACTCAATGATACATGCACGTATTGGATCCTAGGACCTCTTATAGTCTTTAGGCTAAGACTTCAAAAATCAGTAATTATTTTTCCTCAATCCAAAGAGTTATTACTTCTATAAAGGTACTGATCTCAGCATTTTCCTTCACTTCAAGATTCACTCAACTGTAGATAGTTTATAATAAGTTACTGAATTTGAGGTAATGACCATTTATCTGTTTAATGTTCGTCTCTAGCTGTTGGACGTGATGGTCAGTACGAAAGTCGTTCAGTGAATATATCTTAACTTTAACTGACTAGTGCAGTAAATTTACATGGTTTTCTGTGTGTGTAATAGTATAAGCATAGAAATAAATTATTCCGTCTTATCCCCAGGATGTCAAAGAAGAATCCCAGGAACAAGAAAGTGTTGGCAGTCATTTAAATGAGTAAGTGTTCAACGTACAAAATACACAATGTAGGCTTTAAATGTGCATAGCTGTAAGTTTTGGATTTGAATAAGATTTGATTGCAACTTCAGAAGTGTCTCTCATTGTCTGTGTCTCATCATGGAAGTAGATTATATTGATATTAACTTTATATTCAGCAGCCCACAAATTATCCATTGTAGTTCAGTGATCTCTTTGTCTGGATGTATTTAAGAAACGTATGTCAGTCTGTTAATGGGGAGCCTCCGTGGCTTAGGCGGTAGCACGTCAGCCTCTCACCGCTGGGACCGTGGTTCAAATCCCGGTCACTCCATGTGAGATCTGTGCTGGACAAAACGGAGGCAGACAGGTTTTTCTCCGGGTACTCCGGTTTTCCCTGTCACAATTTCATTCCAGCAACACTCTCCACTATCATTTCATTTCATCTGTCATTCATTTAATCATTGCCCCAGAGGAGTGCGTCAGGCCTCGGCAGCCGGCACATTTCATATCCTTGCCGCTAGATGGGGGCTTCATTCATTCCATTCCTGACCCGGTCGGAGACTGGAAGCAGGCTGTGGATTTTCATTTTTTCATGTCAGTCTGTTAATGGGAGCTCTTTCTGTCTTGTGTAAATATGTCTGGAAGAAATGCACACGACGCAGTGATAAGAATGTGAATGAGTTTTGTAAGAAACCTCCATTGTTCAAACTTTCACACTGTGTCCTCAGCCCCAAATGTTTCTTCTGTAACCCAAAACAAAATGGGTAAACAGATTCCTACTACTAGGAAAATACAACAAATGATAATGCCAAGAAATATTTTAGATATTTGCCAGGCACAAACATAATACCACATAATGGATTTTGTAGGATAACACATCATAGCTTGTGAGAACACAGAATAATATCCCAGCACCTTCACATTTCCCAGTGGATGTTACTGGGTGCCTTGTTTGGGTAGAAATGTACACATTGGGAAGGCAGGACTTGTAGAAAAATAGACGTTGGGTAGTCAGGACTTTTAGAGAAGTAGATATTGTGAAAGCAGGACTTGTAGAGAATAACATACTTGGAAGATAATTCTTGTAAAAGCGTACATATTTGGTAGACAGACTTGTAGATAAGCGCACGACGTTTGGAGAAGTTTACATTGTGTAAGCAGGAATTGTAGCGAAGTATACATTTGGGTTGGCAGCATGTGTAGAGTACACATTGGGTGGACAGGTCTTGTTGATCAGTACACAGTAGGTAGGCAGGACTTGTAGATAAGTACACATTGGGTAGACAAGACCTATCGAGAAGTACACATTGTGTAGTAAGGTCTGGTAGAGAACTAGGCATTGTTTAGGCGGGACTTGTAGGAAAGATCATATTGAATTGATAAGTCACAACGGTGGCTTTCGAGAGTCATGCTGCCACGTTCACATTCGTCATTCTCCGATGGATATTCACGCGTATTTGTCATTCGGCAACAAAGAAAAAGAATGACAGCACGTTAGTCCTGTTTGGACACATTGGTAATAACGTCGCTATACTTCTCGTTGCTGCATTCTATGCACGCACCGCGGCAAGACACGACAGCCACACTTATCCCTTGCCTACGTTTCAGTGCTTACATACCCGCATCGGAGGCGCTACGTTGTATATACGCTGCAACAACGACTCCAAACGGATTATTTTTGATCAATTTATACACTGACACTGTTCGTTGTTCATAAGAACCCTGCAGTGAGCTTGTCCTTATCTGCTGAGGTGTACCATACCCACTACACAGTCTAGATGTTCAACTGTTATTCATTCATCAGTAGAGCGGATACGGAACCCTGAGGCCAGGGGCTCTCGCCTCTCCTCCTTCGCTATTTTTGCCTTACTACCCCTGCTTCTCGATTCTGGAGTGTTATCTCTCTGTGCAAGTGGTAACAGAGTGCTGCATTGACCTTGTGGTTCTAGCCTACTTTCTTTTTTGCCTGGAAAAATTGTACTATTTCGGTTCACTCTCCTTTCCATTTTCGTCAGGTTTTTAAGTTTTTCCGACTACGTTTTTGCGCTGCAAGTGACAAAATCTCTGTCACGATCGCTGTCGTTGTTGACTACTTTCCAGAACAAAAAAAACCTGAATCGGGAACAAGGTTTTTGCTTGGTTTGATCGAACAGCATCCCATTTCAAAACTGCTCGCTATCTCATCCCAGCGTGGAGCAAGTTGTATGCTTGAGTTTGCATTGCAGATGTGTGGAAACAGCAAAGTCGGCATCAAACATTCTCTCAAACCCTGTCGGCTTCAGTTGGACAGTGTGCTTATTACTGTAACGCCGTTAATTGAAGTCACTGGTTCAAGACGCAGTCGTTCTTTTAGCGTGCGTCGTGTTACAGCACAACCGAAAGTGCGCTACGTCACTCGCGGGTATTAAAGGAGCGCCATAGAGCTTCCTCCTCCCCCTCTGTCCACTTCCTTCTCTCTCGCCACTCAGACAGTGACGGAGTTTGACTCCTGGCAAACCAGAACCTCGGCTATAACATGTATGTGAAAATAGCATAACACACTCGGCGATTCGAGGTTTCAGTTCTGTTCCTTCGTTCGTTCCTTCCTTGTGACTTACGGAAAAGCTCGACATGTCTTTGCGTCTCACGTACTCCACACTCCAAAGCCATCGTAAGTTCAAAAGCTTACATGTATTTTATAAATATATATATTACTTTCTTGCGGGCACTATAACTACTGTCATATTATACAAATAATTCATGGTTTTTGGGCTAATGCCATGTGAAATTAAATTAGATACCAGACGTTTCGAAGGAACCTTGCTTCCTTTTTCAATGGAATTAAATAATGTGGCCAAAGAAAGTATATCAATGAGATTACAAAAAAAATAGTTAAATTCCTCTGTTCGTCACCAGAGAGCAGCTGCCAGAAATTACTGTATGGACCATGGTAGGACGGCAGACAGAGTAGTAAGTAAGGAGAAGGTAAAGGGGGGCTGGGTGAAAATATAGAGACTCCTCGAAGATTGAGGATGTCCAAATTAGGAGAGGGGGGGGGGGGCGAGGGGGGAGGGTTAGATGGATATAAGGAAACAGAAACAAAAGGGAAGTGTATCTGAACGATACCTAACGTCATACAGGCAACGGCGAAAAAAGCAGATGGAAACTCCTCCAGTGACGAACAAAGGCGATCAAATCCAGGCTCTGTAGCCACAGAGGAATACGTACACATTTGAAATAGGTGAAGAACAGAGAGACTGATAGGAACTATTTTCCCAGATCCTTAATAACTGGTAGTCAAGTGTCACATAGCGTTGCTTCACGTCCGTAGGTTTAACCTTAAAGTACCCTACACGTGTCCCCTGGGTGGTGCTAAGAAAGCAACAGTGATTCAGATGCCGCCGTACTGCCCTTCAGGGCCTCACGGCCACAACTCCGTAACACCTAATAGTCCTTTTAAGGACGTACAGTTTCAAACACAGACAATTGGCTCACAACTAACAATATGCCAATTAAACATCGAAGGCATCAGTAGAGCTAAGAGTGAATACCTTGCTAAGATCTTAGAGGACAACGCAGTTGACATTGTAGTATTGCAGGAAACGCACACGGAAAATGACGAACAGTTGTTAGCTCGAGGAAGAATACCTGGATACAAACCGATAGCAATGCAACACCATGCTCAGTATGGTATCGCCACTTACATTAAGAGCGATATATACCAGTACACTGTCCATCCAATCAGTGATTGTCACACTTTCTTCTCCACATCAGTACAAATAGAGGTGGTCACAAATATATATAAACCTCCATCCACATCCTGGCCTGACCCTATATCTATAGTCCCTACTAACGAAAATATTATCATAGGGGATTTCAACAGTCATCATACATCTTGGGGCTACTGTCAGAATGACGAAAATGGGACAAAACTGACGGAATGGGCTGAAGTACATAACCTTACCCAGATGTATGACCCTAAAGACAGAGGCACATTTCACTCAGCTCGATGGAACCAAGATTACTCACCTGATTTATGCTTTGTTTCCAATAGCCTTACAACTCCCGTACCTCGCATTCGACGACAAGTGCTTCAAGACTTTCCCCATAGTCAGCATAGGCCAGTAATATACAAAATTGGAGTACAGATTCCTGTTATTCATTCCACACCTCGTCCTCGCTGGAACTTTCTGAAGGCAGATTGGGAAACCTATGCAAAATACTCAGATGCCAACATTAGATGGATTCAAGCGGTACCTGAAAACTACTTAAGGTTCATAGGTCTAATAAAAGCAGCAGCCAAACGATCTATTCCGAGAGGCTTCAGGAAGGAGTATATACCAGGATGGAATGAGGAGTCCAACAGACTGAAAGAAGAGTATAATGAAGATAGCAGCAGGGAGAAAGCTACTGAACTTCTACAATCACTTGACAGAGGTAGAAGAGAGAGATGGATAAATACTGTTGAAGGTTTAAACTTCACCCATTCCAGCAGGAAGGCGTGGTCTCTGATACGGAAACTAGATTCCGCTTCCATACCATCGAAAACACCTACATCTATTAATGTAAATGCGATAGCTAACCATATTGTCCAAACCTCTAGAACAGCAAAGAACAAGAAGTTCAACCGGTTGGTGAAAACAAAGCTTAGGCAAGCCATACGCTCAGCTCAGCCACATGATACATATTCGAGACCCTTCTCTGTACAGGAAGTGGAAGAAGGTTTAATCTCTCTTCAAAATGGAAAAGCTGCAGGATTAGATGGGATTTATCCAGAATTATTAAAGAACTGTGGTCCAGCTACAAAACGATGGTTGGCTATGTTTTTCAGCTGTATACTAGACTCAGGAAAGTTACCTGCAATCTTCAAGAAGACCAAAATCATTGCCCTTTTAAAACCAGGGAAAGACCCGAACTTACATCAAAGTTACCGTCCAATAGCATTGCTATCTGTGACATTCAAGCTCCTGGAAAGATTGATCCTGAATAGAATAGCGCCAGCGATTGAGGCACTGATCCCAATTGAACAAGCAGGATTCCGACCTGGCCGTGATTGCAGTGACCAAGTTCTTTCCCTGACCACCTTTGTGGAAGCTGGGTTTGAGAAGAAACTGAAGAGCGTATCAGCCTTTCTGGATCTCACAGCAGCATATGATACTGTTTGGAAGCAGGGATTGCTATTGAAATTGATCAAGGCTGTTCCTTGTTTAAAGATTATGAACTTGTTAGACAACATGCTAAGTAACAGATTGTTCCAAGTCTACTCTGAGCAGAACAAAAGCCGATTCCGTAAACTGAATAATGGCCTGCCGCAAGGTTCTGTTCTCTCACCCATTCTTTTTAATCTGTACACCCATGATCTTCCGAAAACAGTAGCCCGCAAGTTCATGTATGCGGACGATATCAACCTCACTGTTCAACATGCTAATTTCGCAGAAGCTGAGGCCGTTCTCACCCAAGACCTCAAAGTCCTGGATGACTTTTTCACAAAATGGCGCTTACAACCAAATCCTCAGAAAAGTGAGATAACTGCTTTCCATCTGGACAACAGGCATGCAAATTACCATCCTAGAGTCAATTTTAGAGGTAAAGAATTACAGTATAATAGCACCCCTAAATATCTGGGAATGACTTTGGATAGATCTCTGACCTACAAAACCCATCTGTGTAAATCTGCTGCGAAATTGAAGAGCCGCAATAACCTCCTTCAGCGCCTGGCTGGAACATCATGGGGAGCGGATGCCAACACTCTGAGAACAACTGCTCTTGCGCTAATCTATTCTTCAGCCGAGTTTTGCTCTGGGGTATGGCTTAATAGCTGCCACACTCAACGGGTGGATGTTCAGCTCCGACAGAGCATGCTTATTGTATCTGGAACACTACTTCCTACTCCAGTCCAGTGGTTACCAGTGCTGAGTAATATCGCATCTCCTCATATCAGAAGGCAGAAAAATCTGGTTCATCTTTGGTCGAGAGTGCAAAATAACAAGGCCCTCCCAATACATGAAGACATGAAACATCTTGGCCCATCTAGATTGAAATCCCGTAAACCTGCATGGAAAACTGCCTTGGATTTAACAAGCAGAAATTTTAAACCTAATGAAAATTGGCGGGTTGAGTGGACAACATCTACACCACCAGGCATCGTGAACGTTGAGGATCCTCACATAAAACTTGCTGGCTTCAATCTGCCCAGACATACCTGGACTAGACTCAATCGTATTAGATGTGGCTTGGGAAGATGTGCTTCTGTTCTCCACAAATGGGGTTGGAAAGACTCACCGAATTGCGATTGTGCTGACATTCCACAGACAATGGAGCACTTAGTACTGGAATGTCCTCTCCGAGTTTTTCCAGGAAGTCTGGAGGACCTGCATTCTGCTACAACTGAGGCTGTCAAATGGATCAACGAGTTGGACGTTGATTTATATATATTTTTTATCTGCTTTATAATTTATATAATTTGTTAGTATTATTGCTGTGTTATATGAATCTGTATTTATGTAGGTGATTGTGTTGTGTTAACATCATACGATAAATAATAAGAAAGCTGATATCCAGTGTCTCTGTTAAAATTATTGGGATATTTACGAATTTCAACTGCCTCCCTTATAATTCTAGACCAGTTGTGCTTAATAAGGGCAAGTGCATGAGATCCTTGAAACATACATCGTGCCCTGAAGACAGGGCATGTTCAGCTATAGCTGATTTGTCGGGTTGGTTTAGACGGATGTTCCTTTGATGCTCTTTGATGCGAGTTGCAATGGACCGTTTTGTTTGTCGAATGTGGACTTTTCCGCAAGTACAAGGGACTTCATACACCCCAGGTTGTAGTATTGGAGACAATTTATCTTTGTTTAATGCTAAACGTTGACCAATTTTCGTCATAGTGCCGAAAATTGCTTTTATATTGTGCTTGCGGAGAATCATAGCAGCGCGGAGCTCTGAGAAGGTTGTCTATCCCTCCTTCTGGGATGTAGGGACCTATATATAGTGGATTCATTATAGCCATTACCCTTAAACATGATTTGTAACGCATGTAACTCTTCCTGAAGAGTTGATGCCTCACAAATACGTTCCGCTCTTTTGGCTAGAGTTGTTATAATTCCTTGTTTTTGTGCTGGGTGGTGGTGGGAGTCTGCATGTAAATAACGGTTAGTGTGAGTTGGCTTACGGTAAACGCTGTGCCCCATGGAGCCATCCGCCTTCCTCCTCACAAGAACATCCAAAAAAGGTTAAGCATCCACCCGACTCTAGCTCCATTGTGAAGTGGATTGAATGATTCAGCTGATTTAGGTGGTTCAGAAAGTGGTTCAGTTTCTCAGAACCCTCCTCCCACACCACGAACGTATCATCCACATACCTCCACCAAATCACAGGTTTGAAATACGCCGAGGATATAGCCTCTCCCTCATAATGTTCCATGAAAAAATTTGCCACGACAGGCGAGAGTGGACTTTCCATGGCCACACCATCAGTCTGCTCGTAAAATTTACCATCCCACAAGAAATAACTGGAACACAAGCAGTGATGGAATAATCGGACAATGTCCTCAGGAAACAAATCCTTGATGAGGGACATGACTGAGTCCACCGGCACTCTGGTGAACAAGGACTCTACATCAAAACTCACCAAAATAGCATTTGCTTGAACGGCGATGATTGACAATTTTTCGACGAAGTGGGTTGAATCCCTAATGTAAGACTGTGTGCGCCCCAAGTGCGGCTGAAGCAACTTGCTGAGATATTGCGCAAGAGCGTAAGTTGGAGAACCTATTGTGCTCACAATTGGTCGAAGAGGGACGTCTTGCTTATGAATGTTTGGAAGCTCCGACGTGAGGGGAACTGCCTACCTCCCTTATATCCACAACACCACTGACCCTGTTGCTAAGGTTCTCCGCAAGCACAAGATAAAGACAGATTTCGGCACTATGACGAAAATTGGTCAACGTTTAGCATTAAACAAAGATAAATTGTCCCCAATACTACAACCTGGGGTGTATGAAGTCCCTTGTACTTGCGGAAAAGTCTACATTGGACAAACAAAACGGTCCATTGTAACTCGCATCAAAGAGCATGAAAGGAACATCCGTCTCCTGACAAATCAGCTATAGCTGAACATGCCCTGTCTTCAGGGCACGATGTATGTTTCAAGGATGCTCATGCATTTGCCCTTGTTAAGCACAACTGGTCTAGAATTATAAGGGAGGCAGTTGAAATTCGTAAAAATCCCAATAATTTTAACAGAAACACTGGATATCAGCTAAGTGACACTTGGCTACCAGTTATTAAGGATCTAGGAAGATAGTTCCTCTCAGTCTATCTGTTCTTCACCAATTTAAAATTGTAAGTTTTCCTCTATGGCTATAGAGCCTGGATTTGATCTCCTTTGTTCGTCATTGGAGGAGTTTCCATCTGTTTTTTTCGCCGTTGCCTGTATGACGTTAGGTATCGTTCAGATACACTTCCCTTTTGTTTCTGCTTCCTTATATCCATCTAACCCTCCCCCCTCCCCCTCCCCTCCCCCCCCCCCTTTCTCCTTATTTGGTCATCCTCATTCTTCGAGGAGTCACCCCGCCCCAATTACCTTCTCCTTACTTACTACTCTGTCTGCCGTTCTACCATGGTCCATACAGTAAATTCTGGCAGCTGCTCTCTCTAATTTATTGTAATTTTTTGTAATCTCATTGATATACTTTCTTTGGCCACATTGTTAGATTCCATTGAAAAAGGAGCCAAGGTTCCTTCGAAACGTCTGGTATCTAATTTAATTTCACACGGCATTAGCCCAAAAACCATGAATTCTTTGTATAATAATCCGGGCCGTAAAGCCTTAATCTTCATACCGTCATATTGCTGCAATCATTTATGCATATAGTATTGCCGTTCACAGTCTCGGTCAAGTTCGTTAACGGGCTTTTACGAAGAGGTTAAGTATCGCTATAACGTTTTTATTGTCCGAACTATCGAATCCATTCAAAGTATGTACTGTTCTTTGAATAAGGGCCAAAAAGGCATCTTAGTAAAGGTCTTTGATACACCATGAACTGACCAAAGGAGTTTTGGGAAATGTAATATCTTCCTTAATAGGCGCAATGTCAAATCCGTTTAAAATAGTCGATACTCCTCTAAACATTACCCTAAACGTTCTCTGAAAGCTGATTTGATATGCCCGACACTTGTGCCAAGGGATGAGCAAAGTATGCTTGGACTTACTGTATAGGAGTTTGCTCGTCAGCTAAACATGTGGAACTTTTGTAGGAATATATTTTGAAAATTTAGTTTATTTGAAATATTTTTATTTGCCCGGTGAGATATACCTCCGCCTTCCAGCGCTGAGAGTTATTTTATATGCTTTGTTTTACGTGGAGATCACCTGTATTTTTAGGCAACTTTTCACTTTTTGCACAAAAAAAAATGGAAAAAAAAGTAGACTTATGAGATTGATCTGGGCAAATGTGTGCCTGTCTGTCCTCCCCGCCTCACCCCCCCCCCCTCTCTAAACTGCTGCAGCAATCGGAACCAAATTTGGTATTCGTAAAAATCCATACCTGAGTATCTCAAGGCCATATTTGAAAATGATGTCAGTGCTACCAACTGCTGAAAAACCGCGTATTGAAATTTGGGCTCCATGTTTGATATCTCGGAAGTTGTGCATGGGACCTATTCCAAAATTGGCACACGTATAGATAATAATATTTCAGTGTAATTTCTAGGAGGCCATACATGACAGTGCTGCCAAAATAATTCTAATCCTGACAGGTTGCGAATACAAACGGAAGATTCGACGTTAAGAGGAAGTGGTTGGGCTTTGTCAGCCGTTTATGATTTGTGGGTAAATGCTGTTAAGTACAACTCTTCGCACGTCTGATCATCTTTTAGAATAAAACCGTATCTGTTCAAGAGGTGTTGCGAACAAATGACGAGTTTTGGTCCTTAAATGGTGATGATAAATGGCCTGATGGAAATTGTTTTTGTCCCGTTATGTTCTTTAAAATGCAAAAAAAAAAAAAAAAAAAAAAAGGAAGCTTACATTGCTCTGAGTAAGACTTTTCTACATAAAACAGTTTCGTGACGTAAATGTTTACATAATTTTCTTCTGAAAATTGCAGCAATGTGCCTCGTTAGCATGTTTATGTGCTTTATAAAGATGCTTCGTTTATTGAGTGATGCTGTTGCGGTCTTCGATAGCGCTGCAATGTGGCAGCCAGAAATGCCACTCATTTATCACATCGGCCCTTACTGCGTGGTCCATATTTTGTTTCTACTATTCCGAATCATTTTTACAATTCTTAGTTTTCTATCCGTAGACTGTAGATTTTTAGACGGTTGAAGCCCAAAACTTTCCTATTGTCAAAACGTATAATTTTATGTTTTATTAAATGCCCTATATATCATAGGTCGTATATTTTACTAGCCCAAGTCACTTGCCACATGTTTGACTAGAGTGTCCTGCAAGAATTCAGCTGAGTGGTTGGCCAATGAAACTGCCAGCTCAAAAAAGTTTCTGTTATCTTAATTGACATGCAGCTATTTATGTGTCGCACGTACGCTCCTTACCACTTCACAAATTGCATGTCTTCTTGACGGTGAAAATATATTTTGTGAGCACTATCTTCTTCTTCTCCTTCATTTCCCGTTTCCAGTTCCCTGGGTCGGGATGCGAATCAAGGACCTCCACAGTTGTCTATCCCCCCACCATTCATTTCCTTCTTTCAATATTTCGTTTTCTTTTACTCCTCTTTTCTCTGTGCTTTCCTTCACCGTATCTATCCACCTCTTTCTGGGACTTCCTCGTGGTCTTCTTCCTGGTATTTTCTCCATAAATATTCTTTTTGGTACTCTATATTCTTCCATTCTCATCATATGTCCGTACCACTTCAGCTTACTGGTTTCTATCTTGTCTTGCAGTTTTGGGAACCCAGTTCTCTCCCTAATGTCCACATTTCTGATTTTATCCCTCCGTGTCTTCCCAATTATTCCTCTAAGGAACTTCATCTCGGCTGCTTGGATTCGGCTTTCATCGCGTTTTGTTGTGGTCCAAGTACCTGCTGCATATGTCAGAATTGGTAATACATTGAGAATAGAACTTTCTTGCATTTCTCTGGGACTTCCTGGTTCCATACTAAACCTCTCACACACTGGTAAAACCCATTAGCTTGTTGGATTCTCTTTCTAATTTCTTCATTTATTGTACCATCTTCTGTGAGTATGCTCCCCAAATGCTTAAAGCTTTTTACTATTTCTAATAGATTTCCATTGACTTCAATATTCTGTCTTCCGTCTCTCTTGTTACTTGTCATCACTACAGTCTTACTCTTCTCCACACTTATTTTCATTCCATATTTCTCTATCTCTTGATTCCATACAGTGACTTGTTCTTGCACTTCTATTTCATTTTCTTCCCATATTACTATGTCGTCTTCAAAGAGTAAGGCCTTAGTCTCCTTGCTTCCCATTCTCCGTTTCACCGTCTTGTGGATTTCATCCATGACAGTTATAAACAGTATAGGGGATAGCACACTTCCTTGTCGAAGTCCTGTTTCAATATAATATAAGTCGAAGATATTTTACCCGTCTTGTGATTTTCCTCTACCTGCCTTTAAGGTACTTGTATTACTGAGGATAAACACATTCTCGGAGGGATACGTTTTGGCTTCCCCTTTAGCTGCAGGTGACACCGTAGGTTTTTAACAACAACCCAGTCTCTACGCACTTAAAATGAAATCGAAATAATCGGAAGCTATGCACATTTTCCTATAGGAACTGCAGTTCCCCATATCCCATTCAACCCAAAATGTAAACGATATTTATCAAGAAACGAGACAGAAAATTTGAGAGAATCGCGTACAGGGTGGCTCATGAATGACTGAGATGTGTCAGAAAGACACCACCCTTTAAAGTATGGTTTTTATCAGTTAAACAGCCCTGATTTCTTAGGTAAAATGAACAGCGAAACTTTTGTCATGTTGAGTCCAAACTTTGCTGATTCTAACGAACTGCGGGCAGAGTTTGCTTTTCACGTCGCTGTGCTTCTCTCCTTTGCTTCGTTGGTGGAGTCAGTAGCATGCTGAACTGCTATGCCCAAGATCGTGGGTTCAAACCCCGGCCGAAGTCGTCGGAATTTTAAGAGGGTTAATATCCTTCAGCAATTATTCCTTCGTAGTGGAAGTAAAGCTGATGGGCCCATTTCATTAATTTATGGCATGAAAAGGAATCTATCATACAATTGGTAGAGTGTATTAAAATGTATAGGTTATATTTCGTTAGAACCGCTCTATTATGTTCCAACGTTCGCCGCTTGGTGTCATTGACAGCTGGTAGCCAGAGTTGGAACAACTTGATATTGAACTTTCTCACTCATCTTCATTCATTTCATCTCATCCACACGTGACGGTACTTGTAGCTCACCTCATGAGTGTCCGCATAGAAGCAGCTACAAACACTGGTGAGCCAAACATGTCCTCGGACTCTCCCGGCACTAAAAGCCAAACGCTAAATAAATAAATAAATAAATATCCCTCGCTCTTCTGCGGACTGAGTTTGCGATGAGTTTTGAAATTGACTCAGCTGTTTGGGCAGACCACGCGGAGACTCTACCTTTCAAGTCAGTTTTATAAAGTTCATGAAGTAGGCGACAATCACAGCATTATAGACAGAGTTTTCGCCACTTGTGCAGCCAAAACATGGCCAGAAGTGCAAAAATTCCGAGCTAGAACTCGAGGCGAGTGAATCGAGAATTGCCATTTCTTTCCAATTCCGACAAAGCAGGCTACAAACTCAGGGTCATTGTCAGTTGCTCTGCCATTCCTAGCACAGAGAGAAACCTCCCTACAACCGAGAATCCGGGGGGAAGAATCCCAAGATGATAGAGCGAATGGGGTAAACCGAGGAATTCACACAGTAGCCCCTTGCATCGGAGATTCCTAACCGCTCTACTTTTGTTGCTGAAGAACAATGAAGAAATTCGTGGGAGACCAAAGCCACCGTTAGAGTGAGGAATTGCCATAGGTCGTGTGCTCTCCTACGAAATGGAGTCCATTGAACTAAATGTACTGAAAAGGATGTCACGACAGTAGAGAGGTGTCGAGAGACTGGGATCATGAGTTGAAAATACCCCAAATATTTAGTTCCATTGTGCAGATTATTATTCAGTACATATTAAGCCTTCTTCCCAGAGGAGTGCGTCAGGCCTCGGCAGCCGGCACAGTTCATATCCTCGCCGTTAGATACGGGCTTCATTCCTTTCCTGACCCGGTCGGAGACTGGAAGAAGGCTGTGGATTTTCATTTTCACTTATAAAGCCTTCTTCAAAATAAAAACAGTACCGTGCCTTACTTTTTGAGGTGTCAGTATTATTTCTGTCCTTCTGAATTGCTGTTGTTTAATGATTGCAGCATTGCGATTAGCCATTTTACTTTCAAAAGTTATTTGGAAAATATGAATTATTTCACCGGACTGTAACAATAATATATGTTTTGCCCGTATCCGTTCCCCACGTTGTGCGCTGAACCAACATTTATGAAGTATGATCAAATATTCGTCGGAGTCCTGATTTTAGAACAAGTGTAAGTTGCTGTCATCAATTATTAATGTATTTTATAGCAAATTATTTGAATTTGGTTACTTAAATTCTTGTAAAATAAACTTGTGTATAACGGCGGTGATCTAGTGAGTGCAATTTTGAATGCTTTTTGTTTAAACACTTCACGAAGGTATTAAAAATCTGTGTGTTAGAAAAGATCTTACTACTGATGCAGACTTCTTGTGGCGATAATTCAGGAACATTATACCAACAATTGAGACTAACTCTTCTGCCACAGCATTGACTACCAGAAATCTTGTATCAGTGTTCATTCATGATAGCCAGTATACAGTAACAGCGGTAACAGAGTAAGAGATTTGGCTCATATGATTTTGACATGTGCCGTGAAATTCAGCTGAAATGCCGAGATAAGCATAAATACCTAACTAAAATTTGTGCAGAATCGACGCTCATAGCCATCGTAATGTACCGCGTGGTATTTACCGTAAAGTTAGTTGACGGTGGTAAAGTTCTTCACTTAAAAATGTTAACTAGGTAGAAAGAATACTGTGAAGAGTTCTACAAAACGAAACAGTACATAAAAGGACATTCCTGTGTTACGAATTCGTTATCGAACCAAACATCCTACCTGTACAGTAGAGACCGCAGCGGCAATTACATCGTGAAGGTTGTACAAGGCATCTGGACCATACGGCATAACAGCTGAACTTCTTAGAGAGACCGGTGACATTGGTCTGCGCACCATCACGGATGTATGCAACATATTCTGGAGAAACGGAATATGGCCAGCTAATTAGACTGCAACGATTTTTGTTCCTTTGCACAAGAAGGGCTCCACAATGAAATGTGATAACTATGCAACCTTCATCCTCATTTCATATGCTGTACATATTGAAAGAGAAGCTCCAAGCTGTCGTTGCATTTTAGATCCCCCTGAACTAACTGGATTTGTCCGAGTTAAAGATACCAGGGTACAGGTATTTATCATCCGTCAGCTGATTGAAAAAATCATACAATTTCTGCTTTCTGCCATTGTTACCTTTTTAGATTATAACAAAGCCTTTGACTGTGTTAAATGGGTTAAAATGAGGCAAATACTGATGGAAATGGGACGTCCTCACACGTGGTTTCGCTAATACGAAATCTTTATGAAGCTAACTCAGCAACGGTTTGAACAAATGGAAAACTGACTGAGAGGTGCCCGTCAGTGTTGTATACTGTCACCGGTGCTCTTGGATGTTTATGGAGAATACATCATGAGTATTGCACTAGTACTATACTCTGAACTTCGTGGGGGACGCTCGGCACTATGATGGTCAGAGTAGGAAGTGTACACATTGCCTCTAGTTCACCCTGAAGAAATGTAACATCAATGATGGTAACTGGGAAAAGCACGCGCTGGATCATCCGACATGGAGAAGCACCATTCATCAAGGGATTGCTGTTTTGAAAGAGCAGAGGCGTTGCACTGCTGCAGAGCTACGCACGAGGAGAAAACAGCGTGAAATCTTCCGTCGGAATGGTCATTTGCCAGCTGGCTGGTCAATATATGTGTGTCAGCACTGCAGTAGAGTGTGTAGCTCACGAATTGGACTGATCAGTTATTTGAGGAAACAGCGTGAGATCTTCCGTCGGAATGGTCATTTGCCACCTGGCTGCTCAATATATGTGTGTCATCACTGCAGTGGAGTGTGTAGCTCACGGATTGGACTGATCAGTTATCTGAGGAAAGATCATTAGGAAGACTAGATGATGTTTCCGGTGTGAAAGGATTAGCCGGCGTTTTCGCAGTTGCCCGGGGAACGTCCGATAGCTTCATAACTCTACTGTAGGTCACAGTCTTAGGGGAGGCACCACAGTTGACCAGATTGGGGTCCAGCATTGACTTAAATATATCAAAATATTTATTTAAACCTCCTAGTCAATACTATTACACATTTAAACCTCCTAGTCAATACCGTTACACATTTAAACCTCTTATTCAATACTATTACACATTTAAACCTAGTCAATACCGTTACACATTTAAACCTCTTATTCAATACTATTACACAATTTAAACCTGCTTGTCAATGCTGTTACACATTTAAACCTCCTAGTCAATTGTATTACACATTTAAACCTCCTAGTCAATATTATTACACATTTAAATCTCCTAGTCAATACTTTTACAGATTTAAACTTCTTAGTCAATACTATTACACTTTTAAACCTCCTAGTCAATGCTGTTACAGATTTAAACCTCATAGTCAATACTGTTACACATTTAAAACTCCTAGTCAATACTGTTACACATTTAAACCTCTTATTCAATACTATTACACATTTAAACCTCTTATTCAATACTGTTACACATTTAAACCTCTTATTCAATACTATTACACATTTAAACCTCCTAGTCAATGCTGTTACACATTTAAACCTCCTAGTCAATACTGTTACACATTTAAACCTCCTAGTCAATACTGTTACACATTTAAACCTCTTAGTCAATACTATTACACTTTCTAACCTCCTAGTCAATACTATTGTACATTTAAACCTCCTAGTCAATACTGTTACAGATTTAAACCTCATAGTCAATACTGTTACAGATTTAAACCTCTTAGTCAATACTATTACACATTTAAACCTCCTAGTCAATACTGTTACACATTTAAACCTACTAGTCAATACTATTACACATTTAAATCTCCTAGTCAATACTTTTACAGATTTAAACTTCTTAGTTAATACTATTACACTTTCTAACCTCCTAGTCAATACTATTGTACATTTAAACCTCCTAGTCAATACTATTGTACATTTAAACCTCCTATAGAGCATCCAGCGTTTAGAAAAGACTGTGGGTCTTATGGGCTTTTACTTTTAACGGAAATCCCCCCCACACTGGTTTTGTTGCCTCACCTTTTATCATGAAGGAACTCTGATCATATATATTTTTCATCATAATAGCTTCCTACAGTTATCTGCCAATTGATTACCTTTGTTATTGCGTACAAGTATCGCTTATATTACGTCTTAGTTATTTAAAAAAATTCGAGGTTAGCACGCTGGAAAGAAGAGCCTCATCCTGTGCTGCATGCTCGCCCGGAGTGGAGCACGTGCTCAGTTCCGCCGACAACATAAGTTCTGAAGCACTATCCGTAATTGGTGTTACTGTGGTGTGTCTGTTTTATTTTCTCTTCGATCGACAGTTGGGTTCCAACCAACTATCTCCCGAATGTAAGCTCACAGCTGCGCGTCCCTCACCGCACGGCTAACTCACTACAATATTACAAATATTATTCTAAAAAAAAGCAAGAATAAAATTGAAAGAAACTAAATTACAGCCTAACTAATAACTAAAGAGGTGATGATCAACAGTATTGCTGACATAAAAATTGTTAACATCGTCTGCATACATCCGAGAAGGAAGGAAGGTTTGTGCTCTCGACATCTGCCAATCAGTAATGCGTCATATCACAACGAAATGAATGTCGTTATTGGTTCTCTTCGCATACAGTATCCTTAATACTGGTCCAATCCGTTAACACCTGCAAAACTGCTCCTTCCTGTGCGTGTTCTACTTCAGGTAGCGGCAGGGGTTGTGTTGTCTCACTAACTTATGAAAGCGCAGTACTCGAAGCGGGTGAACATAACGTATGACGTCAGTGCTACCTCTGCCTAGAGTTAGCAACACTGTCGCCATAAGGCTCCACAGTCTTTTCTAAACGCTGGATGCTCTATAGTCAATTGTATTACACATTTAAACCTCCTAGTCAATACTGCTATACATTTAAACCTCCTAGTCAATACTTTTACACATTTAAATCTCCTAGTCAATGCTGTTACACAATTTAAATCTCCTAGTCAATACTGTTACACATTTAAACCTCCTAGTCAATACTTTTACAGATTTAAACCTCCTAGTCAATGCTATTACACTTTTAAACTGCCTAGTCAATGTTGTTACACAATTTAAACCTCCTAGTCAATACTTTTACACATTTAAATCTCCTAGTCAATACTGTTACACAATTTAAACCTCCTAGTCAATACTGCTATACATTTAAATCTCCTAGTCAATGCTGTTACACAATTTAAACCTCCTAGTCAATACTGTTACACATTTAAATCTCCTAGTCAATACTGTTACACAATTTAAACCTCCTAGTCAATACTGCTATACATTTAAATCTCCTAGTCAATGCTGTTACACAATTTAAACCTCCTAGTCAATAGTGTTACACATTTAAATCTCCTAGTCAATGCTGTTACACAATTTAAACCTCCTAGTCAATGCTGTTACACAATTTAAACCTCCTAGTCAATACTGTTACACATTTAAATCTCCTAGTCAATACTGTTACACATTTAAATCTCCTAGTCAATACTGTTACACAATTTAAACCTCCTAGTCAATACTATTACACATTTAAACCTCCTAGTCAATACTATTACACATTTAAAACTCCTAGTCAATACTGTTACACATTGAAACCTCCTAGTCAATGCTATTGCACATTTAAACTTCCTAGTCAATACTGATACACATTTTAACATCCTAGTCAATATTATTACTCATTTAAACCTCCTAGTCAATACTGACATACATTTAAACCTCCTACTCAATACTATTACATATCTAACCCTCCTACTCAATACTATTACATATCTAACCCTCCTAGTCAATACTATTACACATTTAAACCTCCTAGTCAATACTATAACACATTTAAACTGCCTAGTCAATACCTTTACAGAGTTAAACCTCCTAGTCAATACTATTACACTTTTAAACTGTCTAGTCAATGCTATTGCACATTTAAGCCTCCTAGTCAATACTATTACTCATTAATACCTCCTAGTCAATGCTATTGCACATGTAAACATGAACGGTTTTGATTCAGGAATCACTTTCATTCCGTAGAGGCTGCAATACGTCTACCTCGGCTTTTAAGATTGTTGTGAATTTCATTGAAACTAGTCTGTCATTTAAGTCTGAGATATTTATGTCACTTTTATTCTTCGCAACCTACGACTCAAATCTATATGTCGCGTTAGTGTCCGCGTAAGTTGCTGTGATGTTGTATCGTACGATAGTTTCAAAAGAAAGAATGAAATACGGAGATCTTAATGGGATTTTAAGCTCCGGAACGGGCAGCTCTTGCTGCACAACATTGTCAGGAGGCAAACCGAAACGTTGCTGGAATGCACGTGAGACGGTGAAATTCCTGTTAAGGTTTCAAAACACGAAACGATGAATGAGATCCGTGGAGCTTTTTTTCCATCGTGATCTGATAATAGTGATGCTGAATTGTTGCGGGATCTGGATAAGAGAGACGCCACCAAAATTAGGCGCACTACCCGAAGGATTGGAGAGGACCGCGTCGATGCTGGCGCTTCTATTCTCCATTTTTAGGGTGATGTTGTACCTATGCAGGTGAAGGTCACATCGTACCACTGCGATGCTTGACCGTACATCCCTCCACCTATGCACTGTCATCAATGCCAGAAAATCGGGTATATTTCTGTCAGGTGCTCTGCCAATTTGTCCTAGCTTCCAAGGAAGCCACTCTCCACGATCGAATCCGTGCCCTGAGTTCAGTAAGAAATAAGAAATCTTGATGGACTTGCACATCAAGAGATACCGTGATATGAATTCCCCCGAATTTCGGGAATCGTTTGCAACTAGAGCGTCGCCCTCTATCACTCCTCCCGCTCCAGTCCCGAGTGTGGTACACTTGACGTCCGCATGTCCAGCAGTTCTAAAATCACCCATCGCTGTACCAGCGAAGATTATCAGCTCGAAGAAGGTCTTCGTCTCTTGAAAATAAGGTGCCGGTTATACCAACTACACCACCGCAATCGGAGAAAAAGTCCCCTTCTTCTTCGTAATGGTCGGCGAAGACGTCTTCCCCAGCTATTGGGGGGAAAAAGACTTTGCCGAACGTGGCTGGACCTTCATCCAGCCCACCTGATATGATAAGGACAGTGGAGAAGAAGGAGACGTTGCGCCACCGACTCTCTCGACCTCCAGCTGATTGGACGGCAGCTGTATCTGCTGGCCCTCCCGCTCCCTCGGCCATCAAGAAAGTGAAGCCGGAAGAAGCCAAGCCCGTTAATGTGGAGGAACTCCCCTATAGAAAGAAAAATGTACCGTCGGAGAAGAGAATCGGTTCAGCGCCGTCTCTCTACCTCTCCTGCGGACTAGACTGCTCACTCATCCACAGGCCATCCCGCTCCCACTACCATCAGTGGAGCGGTGTCATCTGCAACGGCCATGTTTAGCAAGGGACTGGCGTCTGTGAGGATAGGAGCACCCACTTCTCTGAATAGATGTACGTGCTGGTCACGTAAGAATAAATATTCCCGAAGTGTCGGGGATTGACACCCAGTCTTCGGACAGGGAGAAAGTCCCTTGACACCTCACTCGCTCTTTCTCTAGGGCGAGGCAGGTTAAGACCATCGAGAACCGCGCACGACATCTTTGTCTTCGGATGTAGAGATCGATGTCTGCTCTCCTACCCGGCCATCTCCAACTAGAGATGGGGATGGGAGGCAAATGGTATAGCGTGAGTAGACGTATCACTTTCACTTAAGCCCACACTATAGCACTATTACAATGGAATTGTAGTAGCTATTCTCGACAAATCGCTGAGTTACATCAACTATTATCTTCGTTTTCGCCAACCATTGTCTGTCTTCAGGAATCCAAGTTTCATCCTGGACATGAGACAACGATGCATCATTTCAAACTTTTCTCTGAAGACCGGGTGGACAGAACTGTAGCTGCTGTTATCGTCTGCACTCTCGTCCACTCTAGCGTCTTTAGAGAAGAAGTGCCGCTTTGTAATTAGCTAGAAGCAGTTGGAGTTCATATTTCGTTTCCAGTAATGTCAGCGGTATGCAACGTGTACATCCCACCGGATTCTCAATTGCTTTGCAACCAGCAGGGGTTCTAGTCTATCAGCTTCCCCCTCCTTTTCTTCTTATGGGATAGTCAAATGTCCACAACACCTTCTGGAGGTGTGCTACTACTAGCAGTAGAGGGAGAGATTTTGAGAGACTGACCTGGACTGACCGGGTGGACCTGTGTTTGTAAAAAATAGGGGAACCTACGCACTTCTCTATTGCACATGGCCCTTTTTTGAGGGTCGACATCACCTTATACAGTCGTGCGCTTCTTCCCCTGCTACAGCGGAGTGTGCACGACGACCTCTGTAATAGTGACCATTTCCCGATAATCGTTACTCGTCCGAACCAGAGAGCCAGAGTCGGGCTGATTGGCCAAAATTCACTGCACGTGCGATATTGGCCAGTTAAGTTTCAAAGTGTCAATGATCATGCCATTCTCATAACGAATTGTATTTTGGCTGCGGCAACTCCCGCCGGAAGCTTGTCCCTTGGTGGACAGCCGAGATTACATCAGCCATTAAAGATCGTCAACATGCTTTCAAATACTATTGGAAGCTAAACACCATGGATAACCTTAACACCTTCAAAACGATGCGCGCTAGAGCCCGATATCTGATTCGGGAGAGTTTGAAAACGAAGTGGGAAATGTATGTGTCGTCCACCACATACAATTGTGGAATAAGCTTCTTGGATCTCCCGACTCCCTACATCTTTGACGTTACTAGGAGTCTCCATCAACAGAGTCCACAGCGTTGGATCTCTCTTTTCTGTTGTATCCTGCTCTGGGAGTTATGATCCTACATTTGTGGCCCTGTAGCGGGAAGCAGAGACTCACCCCTTGTCGTTTGCCACTGCTGCTAAGGAGTTCTACAATGTGCCATTTACTGAATGGGAACTGCGCTGCGCACTTGAACTATGCAGGGATACATCGCCTGGTACGGATAACATGCATAATGAAATGTTGAAACATCTGTGCGATGCCCGTATAAAGCAACTGTTGATCCTCTTCAATCGCATATGGATTGCAGTGGAGTTTCCATCTCATTGTCAATAGGGGACCTTGATACCTATTCCCAAAGATGGAAAAGATCCAAAACTTGCCAGCAGCTATAGGCCTATTTGCCTGACAAATGGCCTTCGTAAGCTGCTTGGGAATATGGATAACCGTCGACTGGTATGTCCCATAGACGAAAGAGGCCTCTTCTCTGTGTGCCAATGTGGATTTCGTTCCACCACAGATCATCTGGTGCCTATTCACGGTTTTCTTCGATAACCTCGATGTTAGGCCCCTTAAAACAACAATTATCATCATCATCATCATCATCATCTTCGATCTTGATAAAGCGTATGACACCACATGGCGCTACGGAATCCTTTCCACCATCCACGAGTGGGGACTCCGTGGAAATCAACCAATCTTTATCGCGAATTTTATGTCCGTCCAAGTCTGTCGTGTAAGAGTCAGTGTGACATTAACGCAAATTTTCACGCAGGAAATTGGATTCCTTCGGGGCTCTGTGCTGAGTATCACCTTGCTCGTGGTTGCCATAAACAGCACTGTTGCCATCGCCGTGCCCATTGTAGTTTCATCGCTGTATGCTGACGATTTGGCTTTATAGTACAGCTCTGGAAGTATGGTAATCTCGGAACTGCAATTTCAGCTAACTATTGTCCGGGCCGACAGGTGGGCTCAGACTAAGTTTTTCGTTTTAAAGCAGAGAAAGCCTCCGTCGTCCATTTTTTGTCGGCTCCGTAGGCTACATTTGCACCCTAGACCATATCTCAGGGATACAACATTCCCGGTGGTTGACATCGCTTCCTGGGGCTCCATTTTGACGGCAGATCAATGCGTCAGAACCATATACGGCAACTAAAAACTACGTTCCTCTGGAAACTGACCATGATCAAGTTTCTTATTGGCATTACGTGGGGAGCTGACCTTGTGCTGCTGCTATGGTTTTACCAAGCCCTGGTCGTGTTCCGGATAGGCTATGGATCTGTGACATACTGTTCAGCATGCCCGGTAACCTTGAAAATGTTGTACAGTGTCCACCATAGTGGCGTTAGGATTTCTACCGGTGCTTTCCGGAACAGCCTGATTCCCAACCTACTCGCAGAATCGGGTGTTCCAACTCAATTAGAGACGCCAAATTATGCTATTAGCATATGATGCCAGATGTGCGTCAAATGCCGCAACATCCGAGCTACTGAGGGATCTTCAGTAGCCCATACCACCAAAGGTACGCCAACCAGCCTCGCGCCCCCGGTTTGTTGGTATTAGACTCGATAGATCGTGTAATGAATTAGGAGTGGCTGTAGGTCACTGTATGATCCGGACACCTAGCAATGTGCCTCCGTGGCAAATCCCGCGTCCGGAAATTCGGTTAGTTATACATCGAGGTCCTAACGTGGACACGAACGGTTCCGTTTATCGGAGGTAGTTCCAAAGCATAGTTCACTAATTTTCGGACGCTGGCATTCTCTACACGGATGGTTCGAAGTAGGACGAGAAGGTGGGATGTGCTTACGTCGTTGATGGTGCGAATTCTAAAATCAGAGGCCTGTAGTGTGTTTACTGTGGAGCTCGTTGCCATCTATGAAGCAGTTTGCACTTCAGGATGCACGAATCCACTTTCTAGTGTGTACAAATTATTTGAGTTTGTTGCAGTCAATTGCTACTTATATACCGATACACATCCTAGGGCAGCTAAACAACGACCTACTAGGCGGGTTGTGTCGCGCTGCAACTCGAATCACCTTTCTGTAGCTTCCAAGCCACTTGGGAATTGCAGAAACTGAGTTAGCGGATCAAGCTGCAAAAACGGCCGAAGCACTACCACCTCGAACAGTGGAGGTACCCGCTAGAGATATTCGGTCTTAGTTACGCCGACAAGTACTGGCTATCTGGGAAAGTCAGTGGCTAGCTGAATCAATGCCCAATAAACTGTGAGCGATCAAGGAAACTACTCACGTGTGGCGGACCTCTTTCCAGTCGCGGAGGAGTCTGTCATTTTCTGTAGACTGAGTCATGCAAGATCCATCCACACCCACCAAATGAGGAGGGAAAACCATTAACTTTGTCCCTGTGGTAACGTATTTACCGTGTCCCACATTTGAACCAACTGTGTGGATCCTGCTGACTTACAATGAAACCTTAGTTTCCAGATGTTTATCAACCTTATATTAGCCGATGACGTGGCGGTTGTTTATCCCGTTATCCGCTTTATAACTGAGAGTGGGTTAGGGCCAGCAATCAAATATTTTCTGTGTACATTTACTCAAAGACTTGTTCATGTTTGAATTTCTGCTTATCCGAAATTTTTGTTTATTATTATAATTATTCGTTTTCCTTTATTTTTATTTTATTATTTTCAATTTTTTCATACCCAAGTGAGTCTTAATTTTTAATTTCATTCAAGATTTGTGTACTTCAACCTGTGTTAACAGAGGTTGTTACCCTCGTAGTTGCGCCCCTGTGAAACCTCAATAACTAGGTTAATTATACAGAATAGTAAGAGCAATGTTATATTTGATATTATTATAGTGGCTATTAACTTAGTACTAGCATTAGAAATTCTCCACAGATCGGTGAACACCCTAACAAGAGATAAATTCGGTGTCACCCTCGATCAATATGATAACATGAAGAGACAAATGTCAACTCATAGAGGAATGTCGCCAAACACATGCAAAACTTGCGGCCTTACTTTAAAGAGTGAAGAAGATTTGAAGAAACACTTGATGGTTCATAGTGATTTAAAGCCACATCCATGTGGTACATGCGGAGCAAACTTCACCGGAATGGACAGTTTGAAAAGACACATGTTAATCCATAGTGGTGCAAGGCCGCATTCATGTTCTTCATGCGGAGCAAAATTCAGTCGTAATGGCGGTTTGAAAAGACACATGTTAATTCATAGTGGTGCAAAGTCGCATTCATGTCCTAAATGCGGAGTGAACATCGCTGAGGAACGACATTTGAAAAGACACATGTTAATCCATATTGCTGCTAAGCCGCACTCATGTGCTTCATGTGGACAAATCTTCACTGGTAAACGCGATTTGAATACTCACATGTTAATCCATAGTGGTGCAAAACCGCACTCCTGTCCTACATGCGGAAAGCACTTTACTCAGAAGAGCAATTTGAAAAGACACATGTTAATCCATAGTGGTGCAACATCGCATTCATGTCCTATATGCGGAGCCCACTTCGCTGAGAAACGACATTTGAAAAGACACATATTAATCCATAGTGATGTAAAGCCGCACTCATGTCCTGCATGCGGAGTAAAGTTTACTAAGAAAATATATTTGAAACAACACATGATAAGACATAGTGGTCTAGAACAACATACTTGTAGTACATGTGGAGCCAATTTTGGACTAAAACTCACATTGGAGAGACACATGATAATCCATAGTGGTCTAAGGCCACATTCATGTAGTACATGCGGTAAAAAGTTGACAAATGACATGTTCATCCATTGTTGTCTTAAGCCATATACCTGTGGTAGATGCGGAGCAAAGTTTACTCTGAAAAGCTCATTGAACAAACACTTGGTAATCCATAGTGGCCATGGGACCATATCATGTGGTACATGTGGAGCAAATTTTTCTACGAAAGAATCTTTGAAAATACACCTCGAAATTCATAGTAGTTTCAGCTCCTGAGGTCAGATTCGTGTAATAACGGTGGAAGCTATTTTTGAAATGATTTTTTTGGATAAGCGCATGAGGAGAATACTTTTCTACGAATTAAAATTTAGCGGCACACAGGATGATCCATTGTGGGTATTAAGCGCCCACATATTCTTCATGCGCACTAACATTACTGAACAATTATCTTTACACACATACTAATTCATATTGGTGTGGCACAAACTCATGAGGTATATGCGTATCTACATTTACTCAAAATGTAGGCTTATCTATTGAGACACGCATTTTACTTCATAGTTGCCAGAAGGCATATTTGAAAATATGTGCACAGCAGTTTTCACTTAAAAAGAGATGTTTGTATACATATGTAACTCACACTTGTCAAACGCAGTATTCATATAGTAAGGAGCAAAATTAGCTAAATGAGGAGCATTGAAAAATCATTTTATCATTCATATTGGCAGAATTAATATTTATCATGTACTGTATTTACGGTCAATTGTACGCAGAAAATTCTTGGGTTACACATTCAAATTGATAGTGGCCGGAAGTCCTATTTATACAGGGTGTTAAAAAAGGTACGGCCAAACTTTCAGGAAACATTCCTCACACACAAAGAAATAAAATATGGTATGTGGACATGTGTCCGGAAACGCCTAATTTCCATGTTAGAGCTCATTTTAGTTTCGTTAGTATGTACTGTACTTCCTCGATTCACCGCCAGTTGGCCCATTTGAAGGAAGGTAATGTTGACGTAATGTTAGAGCTCATTTTAGTTTCGTTAGTATTTACTGTACTTCTTCGATTCACCGCCAGTTGGCCCATTTGAAGGAAGGTAATGTTGACGTCAGTGCTTGTGTTGACATGCGACTCATTGCTCTACAGTACGAGCATCAAGCACAAAAGTACGTAGCATCAACTGGTTAGTGTTCATCACGAACGTGGTTTTGCAGTCAGTGCAATGTTTACAAATGCGGAGTTGGCAGATGCCCATTTGATGTATGGATTAGCACGAGGCAATAGCCGTGGCGCGGTACGTTTGTATCGAGACAGATTTCCAGAACGAAGGTGTCCCGACAGGAAGACGTTCGAAGCAATTGATCGGCGTCTTAGGGAGCACGGAACATTCCAACCTATGACTCACGACTGGGGTAGACCTAGAACGACGAGGACACCTGCAATGGACGAGGCAATTCTTCGTGCAGTTGACGATAACCCTCATGTCAGCGTCAGAGAAGTTGCTGCTGTACAAGGTAACGTTGACCACGTCACTGTATGGAGAGTGCTACGGGAGAACCTGTTGTTCCCGTACCGTGTACAGCGTGTGCAGGCACTATCAGCAGCTGATTGGCCTCCACGGGTACACTTCTGCGAATGGTTCATCCAACAATGTGTCAATCCTCATTTCAGTGCAAATGTTCTCTTTACGGATGAGGCGTCATTCCAACGTGATCAAATTGTAAATTTTCACAATCAACATGTGTGGGCTGACGAGAATCCGCACGCAATTGTGCAATCACGCCATCAACACAGATTTTCTGTGAACGTTTGGGCAGGAATTGTTGGTGATGTCTTGATTGGGCCCCATGTTCTTCCACCTACGCTCAATGGAGCACGTTATCATGATTTCATACGGGATACTCTACCTGTGCTGCTAGAACATGTGCCTTTACAACTACGACACAACATGTGGTTCATGCACGATGGAGCTCCTGCACATTTCAGTCGAAGGGTTCGTACGCTTCTCAACAACAGATTCGGTGACCGATGGATTGGTAGAGGCGGACCAATTCCATGGCCTCCACGCTCTCCTGACCTCAACCCTCTTGACTTTCATTTATGGGGGCATTTGAAAGCTCTTTTCTACGCAACCCCGGTACCAAATGTAGAGACTCTTCGTGCTCGTATTGTGGACGGCTGTGATACAATACGCCATTCTCCAGGGCTGCATCAGCGCATCAGGGATTCTATGCGACGGAGGGTGGATGCATGTATCCTCGCTAACGGAGGACATTTTGAACATTTCCTGTAACAAAGTGTTTGAAGTCACGCTGGTACGTTCTGTTGCTGTGTGTTTCCATTCCATGATTAATGTGATTTGAAGAGAAGTAATAAAATGAGCTCTAACATGGAAATTAAGCGTTTCCGGACACATGTCCACATATCATATTTTCTTTCTTTGTGTGTGAGGAATGTTTCCTGAAAGTTTGGCCGTACCTTTTTGTAACACCCTGTATAGAATGCATCCAAGAATTCTACCCAAGAGACACAAGTACGATTGTATGAGTAAGTTTTAAGATTTGTAACCCACAGTAGCCATCAGTCACATGAAATTCAGGAGTAAACTTTTTGTTTTTGTTATGAAAATATGTAACTAAATTAATTTACTGATATGTTCGTGGCAATGAAGGAAGACAATTCCTGTATTGATCAAGAATACATGTCTCCTCATTGAGGCCAGCAATCGTTGACAGAGAAGTTTCTAATGACAACATGACTATCCTTAGTCGCTGGAAGACACTTCAACATGATATTTTTAGTTTCCTATATATTTTGAGTGTTGATGCTGTGTTACTGAGTACGTTACCCAAGACGCTCAAGCGCGACGGGTCTCTGCGAGTTTATTTGTAGATTTTGGTATTCTGGCAAGTCAGTTACTCATGTTGTAGTAAGACGCCTATTAATACTTTCACTTTGTATGTATTGTTACGTGTTTTTTACCCATCATTGGCACCAACGTCAGCTTAATTGTGAGGAAATCTACAATTGTTACAAGGCATGTCAATAAATGCTTAGAAATTGTTTATCATAAGTTTATGTCATCCCCATGAATAGAAAATATGAACGCCTTGCAAACTTATCCTAAATCGTTGAATATTAGTGAAAACTTTTAGTTAAATGATAGCCGGCAGAAATTTCTATGATAATGTCGTCAAGACATTTTTAATGAACTTACGAAAGTAATTGTATTTCTTAATTACAAATATATATACGGAGGTTGGGGCAAACGTCATGGCAACTTGTAGATATGTGAACGGATCACAAACGTATATGTGTCGCGTAGAAGGTCTGCATGCATAGTGTGTATGCAGAACAACAGATGGCTCTGTGATAGCTGGTAGTAGCGCAGCGAGGGCTGTGAAATCAGTCAGTTGGTGAGTGTCGTGCGAGATGGAAGTAACCCGTGTTAAGCAGTGCGTTTACCTCAAAATAGCCGTTCTCCGAGGGTGAAATGCGATGGAATGTCACAGTGAATTAGTGGAAGTCCTATGGAATAATGCCCTACCATACCGTATAGTAGCACGTTGGGTAGGAAAGTTTCAGCAAGGACGTATCTCAACCAGTGATAACCAACGTTCGGGACGACCTGCCAGTGTGCGCACTGACGTGGCACGTGCCGTCATCGAGCAGCTCCTGGATGATGACAGACGATGGACGTTACTGGAGTTAGAGAGGGCAAGTGGCATCGAGAAACTCACCGACCACAGGAGCTGCAGTGAGCTGCAACTGTACAAAATCGCATCGTGGTGGGTCCCGCATTCACTGACTGAAGTTCAAAGGTGGGTGCGCTATGCAATATGCTCCGACCACCCTGCACACTGGCAACAGGACAGCGATCAATTTTTGTCACGAATAATCGCCATCGATGAATTTTGGGCCAGAGCATACGAACCATAACTGAAACGTCAGTCCGCGGAGTGGCGACATGCTGGATCACCAAGGAGGCAGAAATTCTGTCAGAATCCTTCCCCAGTCAAATTGATGGTGATCATCGCGTATGACGTCCGGGGTGTCATTGTTTGCCGCTTTGTTCCACAAGGCAGAACAGTGACCGCGCAGTACTACACGGACTTCCTGGTGCGACAGGTACGACGTGGCATTCGGGATAAACGTCCGGATCTTGTGGACAGTGCAATAATCTCGCACGACAATGCACGACCACACAAAGCAGAGTGTGTAGGGCAGCTACTACGACGTTGGGGATGGGAAGAATTGGAGCACCCTCCGTACTCTCCAGACTCTCCCTGTGGTAGGCGGTTTGCAACACGAGAGGACATTGCTATTGCTGTGCATCTACAGGTGACCCGATTCACACATGGTGCGGCAAATGCAGAGGAATATGGTATTCAGCGCCTCCCGCATCGTTGGTAGCGTGTGGCGACAGTATCAGGGGACTACTTTGAGGGTACATGTGGCATCAGAAAAACAGGGGATATACAGTATATATGCACATTAAAATAAAAGAAGACAGGACTTCCGTGTTAATTAAGGAGGACTATTGATTGTTTTGTTTTTTGGTCAAAAAACAGTATATTGAGCCCTAATATTGGTATAAATTATACATTTCTTGTTTAATCATGGACTTGCAGCTATATTAATACCACATATATCTTGTTCCCGTATGTCCAGCTGGGATAGAGAGGTGCCCACATGCGAAGAAACAAGAGAAGGGTGTGTGCACGAGGTCAGGACTCGGGGCGTCCTGGGTTATGCGAGCCAAAATATACGTCACTCTGTCCCCATGTTCCACGTTAAGGATTTGGGAATGATGCAATTGAACACACAGAACAGAAAACGGTAAACACATATTAAAAGAAAATGTATTTCACATTTATTAACTAAGAATCAAGTTTGAAAAGAACGGTACATCACACGCACTTCCTTCAAAGTAATCTATCTTGCGAACGGCAAAGCAAACTATCTAAAAGAGTGATCAGTGCATCTCAAAGCAAAGGAAAGCACATTCTTAAGTCTTGTTGTGAGTCTTTGTTTTCTTTGAATGTGGAGGAATAAATACAACTAAGAATTCTACCTGACACAAAATTCCATGCACTATCATCTACATCAAGAAAAATGAATAAATTATTTAAATTAAGTTTCCCGTATTTCATTGGTCTTTGATAGATTATTTACATTAATTTCATGTTCGGATTAGGTTTCAGGCACTTACTATCCTCGGGAATATTATTTACATGTCATGTTGAGATTCAATGCAAATTTGATCAAGTCAAACAAGTAGTTCCCTGGAGAATCATACAGCCTATTTTCATATATCCTTCTCATGTTAATTGCCTCTATCAACATACAAAATTTCAGTTTGATTGTTGTGCTAGATTCGTAGATATTGAGAACCGTCTGAATAATTCAGATGGTTGCCAGGTTGGATATTTATTTATGTACTATTACATGAAGATTATTGTGTACGTGTGGTATTGAAACATCAATCGCATGATTAGAACAAGAAGTGAAAACGAGATTTTAAAATTTCGCACAGCTACCATCTTGTGGTTATGAAAACATTTGAAATAAATTAGATGCCAGTGGATTAACATTTGTATAAACATTTAACGTGCAAAGTTTCACTGAAGTCGGATAGTCAAATCGCGAGAAACGTCCATTTAAATATTTATAATTCGCGTCGCCACCATGTTGGATTTGTGCTCACCAGGTTACTGAAAGTCCTATAGGCGAACATATGTTCATAGCCTCTATAAACATTAAAAAATTCAGTTTGATTGCTGTAAACGATTCGTAGATATTGAGAACCGTCAAAATATTTAGGAGGCTCGCCATTTCGGATGGTTATATGTCTAGGCCTTAGAGTTATGTACCATTAAAGGAAAGTTATTGCGTATCTTAATTTTCAAACTTTCACTTCGACCGCATGATCACGACACAAGAAATGAAAATTTAATTTTAAAATTTCGCAAACCCGACATCATGAGGTTATATAAACAATTGAACTAAGTTAGATGCCAGTGTATTACAATATGTATAATCATTTACTGTACCACATTTCACTGCGCTCAAATGGTTAAATCACGAGAATAGTTTATTAAAATGTTTCAAATTCGTTTGACCGCCATGTTCGTTTTGTACTTTACAGGTTTTTTTAAATTACATAGATAAACTTGTAGCATTGCCCTTTATCACGGTACAAAATTTCAGGGTGATATCTGTAATAGTTTCGGAGATATAGAATGCCAGTGAAATATTTCGCACATCCGCCATTTTTTATGTAAACAATTGAACTAAATTAGATGCCAGTGCATTACAATGTGTATAAATATTTGCTGTACCAAGTTTCATTACGTTTGGATAGTTAAATCGCGAGAAAAGTATATTTAAAATTCTCAACTTCGCTTGGCCGCGATGTTGGTTTTGTAGTTACCAGGTTTTGAATGTCTTATAGGTGAACTTCTAGTTGTGCCCTTTATCACCGTACAACATTTCAGGGTGATATGGGTAATAGTTTCGGAGATACTGAATGCTGGTGAAATGTCTCGTACAGCCGCCATGTTGGATTAGTGAAACTCAATAAAATTTGAAGGACACGGTCCGGGTTGGCCGGAAGGGTGCTATGATATTCGCGAGTTTCATTGAAATCAGTCCAACCATTTATACGTTATTAGGGGGGACATACTGTGCCCAATCAGAGATCGGCACAGGGTTCAAATACGCGATCACTAGGAAAAATATATTGAAAACTTATGGGGATGAAGAGAAGAATCAGTGAATTCTGTTCTGAAGCAAAACGTTGGAGAAACGCAGATGTTTGATTTAAAAATACCGAGGAGTTATAAACACAGACCAAGACCAGAGCCAGAAACTCATTAATACGTGAGGAAAGTGAGCATTTGTTGACCATTAAACGCCTGATTTCATGCGCGCGAGCCATCAAGATTTGAAGTGTTTATGAGCGCGTTAGTGTCGGAATAACGAGGGAACTATTTATCAATTTACGATAATGACTCCGAGGGGGAGTGACTCAGTAATTGCAAGTCATCTGTGTATGCAGAGAGGAAGAACTCGGCTTATATGTGAAACATCGCGATTAACTTCTAAATTATCAATTGAAAATAAAGTACATTAGCAGAAGGGGGAATCTAAACTGAAACTCGATTTTTAACAATATTAAAATGCTATAATATGTGAATAAATAAGGACTACTGACAGAGTACCACGTCATAGGACTTAAGCGCATTTACACGCGGAGAAAAAGTAGTGACAAGTGAGGTCCCGCGGTAGGAATAATAACATAATTAATTAATACAAATTAATTGGACGAAAGAATTCAAATCCGCATAAGTCATCATGGACATTTAGAATATTAGCTACACACAGATAATTTTTATAGGAAATTTAGAGCAGGAATTAAAAAGTTGGGTTCCTGAACCGATTGAGGGACTACATTTCGGTTCATTCTAGATAAAAGGACAGCGGAGCCCAGTCAAAGTCAGTCATCTGGAAGACCTCGGAGGAGGTACGTTATTATAGTCATCTCGAAGATTTCGGTGGAGGCACGTCACGCTGCAGTACGTTATTACACGGCACGCTACTTTGATAAAGTTATTCTGAACAAGTTAAATCGCGACACGAGAAAGTAACCATTGAGTCCGGAGGGACATGACACCAAATCGAAGTTAGGACACTAGGAGTCTTGATAAAGCTCCACGCTACATTATAAACAATAGTCAAACTCGAAATATTATACAACGTTATTTGGACCAGTCCAGAGTTTAAACTTCGAATTCAGATATTTAGACTTTAAGTCTTAGGTTCATACCCAAGCGTATAAGAAGTACAAACTACAGTGAATATTAACGAAAGTGTTAGAAACACGATAGGAGTTTATGGTCCTTGTTCATAAGGCCGAAAGAGAACATTTAGGCAGAAAGGAACTTACGATAAAGTGCGAGACAGTCAGTGAAAACGTACGGTAGCCCAAACACGAACTTACTTCAACATAATGCGAAATAAAGAGGAACGCAAAACATTGATAGACAATCATAGAAGATAGAGGATAGGAATCGCCAGGGACGCAGGGGAGATACCTCACCAGCCACGTCTGAGATGCGATCGTAGGGATGTAACAAGAATTGTGAATAACGTGTGAAAGAGTTAAATTATGTATTTTTGTATCCACGGTGAAAGTGGAATTCATCAGTGTTTTTATATATTTAAAAGTGCCATGTGTTGTAAAATGTATATTAAGGGTAAATTTCCGTGTGAAAATGTATTAACTCGCAGTGGCAAGATGTCATTTATGAAAATGTACGGTGGGTGAAACGCAACAATATTATGAAGGAACCACCTGACAAATACGGTGAGTGTTGACTTTTTATTATTATATGTCACACTATGCATCATACTGTTTGAGATGTACCATGTAAAATGTATTATTGAAATTAGAATTGACTGGTTAAAACAGTCTAGAAAGGATAAATAGGATGTCCATTAAAAGTGAAGCCCGAGTTAAGTAATAATAATGTTGAAAGATAAATTAAAGAGAAACCAAATGATAATTTTAATAGTAAAGTCATGAACAAAGTTTACTGGAATAAATAAAGAATAACATCAGCATAAATATGAATGAAGAGTAACTCAGGAAAGATTACGATAAATATAAGATGGAAAGTTTATAAAGAAATTTTTAAAATGTTAAATTGACCACAGTGGGTCCGTGCACTGAATCGTTGAAATATCTTATGGTAATTATTAAAACCTAAATGGGGGCTAATAATGTTAATAAATATGTAATGAACGATGAGGACCACAGAAATGAAGAGTAGGAAATATAACGATGGAGGGAGTAGATATGATCATCCTGGATGGGACAATCATATCGAAACGCAAATATAATAGTACATTATGCAACGAGCCTATAATGGCAATTATTAAGACACGATTATGTTTATAAAACGAGCGTATGCGAGTTTTATAATTTCCATACGATTGTCTTAATTACCATTATAGGCGAGTTGCATGCGACTGTTTATGTTCGAACATAAATATTCATAAATATCTGTCGAGATTTCGCCAGGTTTATGTACTGAACAGAGCGCATGAGACGCAGAGAATGCCTTGTATTTGACCATGGCCTCCTTGATTACCTTACTATGACACTAGGCCAGGCAGGAAAATGCAAATTAGAAGGCCGTGGAACTCGTTATCTAATTGTCAAACAACTGTTTCTTGAGCTCTGATTGGTGGGATAAACTGTTTCATAATGAAAAATAGTGTTATAATGACCATCATTATGATACATAAAAGATATTTTGGTCATCCAAGTAATGATAATTGAAGCCATAAAATGGCCATTGATAAATGTAAAATCAAGCTCTAAATGAGTTAAGTGGAATAGTTATTGGAATTTGATTGGGGGATAGGTTTATGTCAAATCTTCTTATGAGTATCAGGGAAGCGGAGGATCATTGGTTCGACGGTAGCGCAAAAGGTAAGACGCTCAAAGGGATAATGCGCGTAGGAAGCTTAAGAAGTTAATCCCAGCTCAACGTAGCAGTCTCGTAATTATTGTATGGTTAATGAGAATGCAAGGATTCCCTCTAAATATTTGGGTTTTTATGATCCCACTCATAGCCCTTGAAATGCATTGTAGCTGAGTGGATATTATTGTTGTGTTGGGGGTGCAATAGTCTCCAGACATCAACAGGCGACCAGCATGGCGTCTGGCTCGTACTATTCAATTTTGTTATTGTCACCACTGCAGCATGTAAAAATAATGGGGAAAGGCATTGCCCCAAGTTCAAATAATTGACTATAAATCACTATTATCATCAAACAAGTCACCCATACGAATATAAAAATATGTGTGAAGTATTAATCGAATGTGTTAGCAAATGAAATTGCAGGAATAAGTAGGGATTTTAAATATGCTTGGATCCCCAGACAGAGTTAAAAGTAAGAAGGCCGGGTCATTTACAACACGTGGTCGCTCATAAAGTATCGCCTAGACAGACCGGGTGGGGCGAGGAGGGTTTCTTCGCGGCACTGGGTCGTAGTGATGAATGAATGGAGTCTTTTGTATACACAGAGCGAGGGATTCCGAGGGATCTTTCTCGACCAGTAATAAAGAGTTGCAAGTACAAAATAAATTATTGAATCAAGTTATGATTTTAAAAAGGATATATCTGAGTTATGGAGATTGAGCTTAATCTTTCTTGTGAACATTTTAGAGAAATATGAGCATTTTATGCATGATTAAATAATGAATACTGAAGGTACGGTAATGTACAAATCATGGTTCCACCCATATATTTATGAATGGACGTGTAATGAAATTGACTAATGACTTATGTGGGAGTATGAGTCCCAAGTCAGGAGAAATGGTGCATAGTTTGACATAAATATAAACCTAGCCTGTGTTATTGAAGTGAGGCTAAAAATTGAGATTTCACCACCGACATTAATTGATTAATGAATTCTCTCACAGTTTCTTGTTTACTAAAACCAGACCAAAAGTTAAACATAATTAATCAATACATTTGGCCAAGTCTGATTTATACAATACAGAGTACCGTTAAATAAAATTCCATCAAGTTTTCTGGTCGATGTTGATAAACTTTTGCGATCAACTATCAAAGAAATCATTGGGTTACTACATGACTGTCCCAATGATATGTTATATGCATCCAGGAATGTTCGGGGGCTGGGTTTAGTTAAGGTTGAATGGGAAGCTTATATACAGCATTTTAATATAGTTCAAAAGTTACTCAGAGTGGAAGATGTTCATTCAGATATTTGTCGAAATCTTGACGGGGAAAAGAAAGAAATTCTTCAATATTTTAATTTTCCAACTAGTGATTGCACAGAATCAAAATCAGGACGTTGGGTACGAAATGAGCTTCGGAAAAGGTCATTTGAAGCTTGGTGCAAACTTCCTCATAAAGGTAAAGGAGTGGAAGTTTATGAACAACAGCCTAAGAACAACTCGTGGATAAATAACAGAAAAGGCTTATCGTGCTCTGAATGGACGAATGCCATCAAAATGTCTTGCAACACCTCAGCGGTGAGAGCTGTGCCGGGGAGAAGTCAGCACACAACCCTATGCCGACAACCAGGATGCGACCAACCAGAGACGCTAGGACATGTCCTGGGCCAATGTTCTAAAGGAGAACTGTTACGAAATTCCCGCCATCACCGAGTTCGATCATCAATTGCCACTTCCCTGAGGAAATTGAAATGGGAAGTTTATGAGGAAGTGCACTGCATTTCGGAAAATGGTAGTCACCGTAGAGCAGATATCGTTGCCATTGACAGGAAGAATGGAAGGGGTTTGGTCCTGGACCCCACGGTACGAATGGAAGTGGACATTCCGCAAGCCGTACGAGTCAACGAGGAGAAAGAGGCTATTTACCGACCATGCATACCTCACTTGAGTGAGAGATATAACTTACCTAAAAATGCATGGAAAGTGAATGGCCTTCTATTCGGAGCTCGTGGAACATCTTATAAGTTCGTCGTGGATATCCTCAAGAAGCTTGGCATCATCGAGAATGATCTTGAGAAGATCTGCTTGGGCGTATTGAGAGCATCACTCAACATGCTACATAACCACTTATATGGTATATCGTAATGACTTATGTACTGTAGAGCCAACAATGTACCTACACTGTATTCTGGATCTTTATGGTCTCCCGGAATGCCGGGCGGATGTCCTTCAGGAAATATATATATAAATTAATTATGTATTTTGTAGACATAAATATATATTTAAGGAATTATCAGAAGCCTGATAGACATTGAGTTGAAATTACGTGCATTTAAATACCCAATAAAAGGAATGTAGTTACAGAAAATATAAGTGTACAGGCTCTGAGCAATTAATGAGTCATAAAGATAAAAGAAAGATTTAATAAAGTCTACTGATATAAGCAAGATTGTATAGGCTAGGCAGTGAATAATTATAAAGATTATTGAGCGAATTAAATAATTGATTGATAATGTATTTGTTTATGTACTCCAAAAGGGTGCTTTAGCTAATTAATGTTTTAGTAAATTGTGGATTATTTGTGTAGAATTTGCTAACCCTCTTGCTCATTATCCGAGTGTATACGTCATGCAGTGGGAAGGAACGTTACACCCCCGATTGGCTGAGATCATGCTGGATCATGACTATACATTCTCCGTCATAGTAACGGGTACAATACACACGAATCAAACACGCACGCACACAGAGACACACGGACAAAAGGTGATCTCTTAAGCCTATTTTTAGCCTACTTTCAATTTTTGCAAAAAATGAAAGTAGACTTATGAGATCAACACAGGGCGAAAAATTGTGTGTCTGTCTGTGTGTGTGTGTGTGTCTGTGTGTGTGTGACTGTGTGTGTGAGTGTGTGTACTCTGAATGTCTGTCCCCCCCTATCAATTCGAACACGGTGAACCCGAATTGAACAAAATTTGGTATAAAGGTAGCAGTAGCGAAGGACACCTCAGTGTCATGTTTTATATCGCCGCCATCTTGACGGAAACGCAATGGCGGCCACCCAAATGAAAATGAAAATCCACAGCCTGCTTCCAGTCTCCGACCGGGTCAGGAATGGAATGAATGAAGCCCCTATCTAGCGGCGAGGATATGAACTGTGCCGGCTGCCGAGGCCTGACGCACTCCTCTGGGGCAATGATTAAATGAATGACAGATGAAATGAAATGATAGTGGAGAGTGTTGCTGGAATGAAATTTTGACAGGGAAAACCGGAGTACCCGGAGAAAAACCTGTCTGCCTCCGTTTTGTCCAGCACAGATCTCACATGGAGTGACCGGGATTTGAACCACGGACTCAGCGGTGAGAGGCCGGCGTGCTGCCGCCTAAGCCACGGAGGCTTCTCCACCCAAATGTTCAAAGCTTAAATCAAATTACGACTAACCTAACCATCCGATCTCTACCAAATTTTCCAACAACATACCTTTATGAGGGGAGCATCCTTTGACCAAACGAATAGGTCATCAGCCTAATAGTTTGCGGATGGCAGCCATCTTTGTGTCAAAATGGATTCCCCCTATTAATTCAAACACGGTGAAACCGAATGGAACGAAATTTGGTACAAGGGTAGTACTAGCAAAGGGCACCTCAGTGTCATGTTTTATATCGCCACAATCTTGACGGAAACGTAATGGCGGCCACACAAATATTCAAAGCTTAAATCAAATTACGACTAACCTAATCATCCGATCTCTACCAAATTTTGCAACAACATACCATTATGGAGGAAGCGTTCTTTTACCAAATTAATATGTCATTAGCCTAATAGTTTGCGGATGGCAGCCATCTTTGTGTCAAAATCGATTTCCCCTATTAATTCGAACACGGTGAAGCCGAATGGAACGAAATTTGGTACAGAGGTAGCACTAGCAAAGGGCACCTCAGTGTCATGTTTTATATTGCCGCCGTCTTGACGGAAACGTAATGGCGGCCACACAAATGTTCAAAGCTTAAATCAAATTACGACTAACGTAATCATCGGATCTCTACCAAATTTTGCAACAACATACAATTTTCGAGGGAGCATCCTTTGACCAAACTAATTGGTCATTAGCCTAATAGTTTGCGGATGGCGGCAATCTTTGTGTGAGAATCGATTACCCCTATTAATTCGAACACGGTGAAACCGAATGGAACGAAAATTGGTACAGAGGTAGCACTAGCAAAGGGCACCTCAGTGTCATGTTTTATATCGCCGCCATCTTGACAGAAACCTAATCGCGGCCACCCAAATGTTAAAAGCTTAAATCTAATTACGACCAACCTAATAATCTAGTCTCTACCAAATTTTGCACAACATACCTTTTTGTGGGGAAGCATTTTCTGATGAAACTGCAAGATCATCAGCCCAATAGTTTGCAGATGATGGCCAAGTATGTGTGCAAATCGATTCCCCCTATCAATTCAATCACGGTGAAACCGAATTGAACGAAATTTGGTACAGAAGTAGCATTAGCAAAGGGCACCTCAGTGGCATGTTTTATATCGCCGCCATCTTGACGGAAACGGAATGACGGCCACCCAAATGTTAAAAGCTTAAATCAAATTATGACCATCCTAATAATTTGATCTCTACCAGATTTTGCAACAACATGCCCTTTTGTGGAAAGCATCTTATGACTGACTACAAGGTCATCAACCCAATAGTTTGCAAATAGCGGCCATGTTTGTGTGCTAATCCGTTCCCCATATCAATTCAAAGACGGTGAAACCGAATTGAATGATTTTTTTTTACACAAGTAGCACTAGCAAAGGGTACCTCATGTTCATTTTTATATCCCTATAGCACGTTGTATTCCCTGTATTTCAACAAGCTACTACAACCAACATTCATTATACTCCTTGAAAAGGACAAAGAGTTATAACAATATCCATGCATTTAGGAGAAAGTAGGCTATATGTTCTTTACTGAATATCTTGTTTTTTCATAAAATGTAAATAGGCTAAAAATATCTTGAATTGATTTTTCATATTTCGCTATTTGGGCAAGGCTTCCTCAAAAAATTAATATTGTTTGCCATAGATTAATATTCTGACACCTATAAACTATTTTGCTAGAACAGTTATCAAACATTTACTTAATTATTATAAAGAATTTAATTATTAACACTTGAGAATTTTTATTTATCACTTACTCAACACTGTGAGCTTAATTAATTCATAACACACTGAATTTGATTAAGTCATTCCATGAATTTTTAGCCTATTTTCATTTATGAAAAAGAATAGGCTTATGAGATCACCTTTTGTCCGTGTGTCTGTCTGTGTGATGGTGTGTGTTTCCCCCTAATAACTTCTAAACGGCTGGAGTGATTTCAATGAAACTCGGTAAGTTCATAGCACAATTCCGGACGACCACGACTGCGCCCTTCGAATGTTACTACGTCTCACCAATGCAACATGGCAACTGTGCGGAATATTTCACCAGCATTCAATGTCTCCGAAATTATTACCGATATCACCATGGAATATTTTAGGATGATAAAGGGCACTACTTGAAGTTCACCTATGTGACTTTTGAAAACCTGGTACCTACAAAACCAACATGGGGGCCAAGCGAATTTGCGAGTTTTAAATAGACGTTTCTAGCAATGTAACCATCCAAGTGCAGTGACTCTTGGTACAGTAAATCTTTATACAAATATTAATCCACTGGCATCTACATTTTTCAATTGTTTCCATAACCACAAGGTAACTGTGCGAAATTTTAAAATCTTGTTTTTACTTCTTGTGTCCTAATCATGCGATTAAAGTTTGAATACTATACGTATACAATAATCTTCATGTAACAGTATATAACTCGAAGACCTACATAATAAAAATCCAACATGGTGACCATCCGCAATATTTAGTCGGTTCTCAATATCTACGAATCTATTACAGCTATCAAACTCATATTTTTTTATGTTGATAGAGGCAATTAACATAAGAAGGGCATATGAAAATTGTTTGTATAGATCTTCACGGAACTACTTGTTAATTTTCCATACATCTCCGATAATTTCTTAATAACAAAGGATAGAATCCATTTTTCTTGAACAATAATTCTAAGTTGCGTATTATCACATGTCATCCCCGTGGTGTTACTCTAGTTACAGTAAGAGCCTTGCCCGGTATCAAACCAGGGACTTTGGTTCCCTAGAGATACAACTTGTGAATCTCGTTATTATTATTATTATTCTTTACTACTGTTGAAATGAAACAATGGAAAAATTCACCACAAGTGGTGAGTATAACTTTAGGAATGTAATCACTCCTTAGAGAGCCATGTAATGCACCCGTTTAGGAAAACGGAAGTACCGGTAATCATCCGACGAATCTCAGCATAGGCGTGTGCAGTTATTCCCACTGTCTGACCACGTACTCAGAATGTGAACTGTAGGAAGGACAAGCACAAAAGGACTATAATACCAACTACTTTAAATTGATATCTTTAATTCACTCAAATATTTCAAAATATAAAGTCACAACACTAATATACTGGTTGAAATTACCCTCAAACACAATTTTTTTAAAATGACACTTAGTCTATCTTGCTTCATTTCCAATGGATTCGTCATGATCCATCTGCTTACACTGATACTTTAGTCTTAGGTATTCTAAATCTTATATTCCCAAAAATAAGGGTTTTCTGTCACTTCAACTGAGTTTCGCCTGGTCAGGATCGAACTCAGGATATTTACTTTTACTCTTACAATGCCTTCATTTGGCTATAATCTGAAGTTATTATTCTTCACATTTATTTTATCCTTTTAAATTTCTTTTCCACACATTTCAAACACAAATTACCCCCCAAAAACACAAATAACATTATTTACACATTAGTAACATTTACTTCTCCACTTCCATGCCAATTATATTTTATTGCAGCCATTGTGTCCCTGAGAATTGGATGTTCAATGGAGCCCGCACTCCACGAAGTCCAATTCTATGATTTTTTCTTACCCGTATATATTCTCTTTAAGAGTATGGAATCAAAATTTGCCATTTTTCAAAAATGCATTTATTCTTCTTTTTCTTCTTTATATTCATCATTATCATTTTTATTATTATCATTCAGGATGGGCAATCCACGAATAATAATAATCTTTGGCAGGTATTACTTCTGCGACATTTTAATCCTTCAAATAAAACCACGAGGTCTTCATTAAGACAATCTTTTAACACAGTGACAGTTTTATGGCTCGGCCTGCGTGCGGTGCGGCCGTCATTAAGCCTCCCCTCGCCTTGAGCGGGACAACGAACCTCTGATAAACAAACATAGCCTTCCCCTTCCGTATCGTGACCTAGCTCAATCTTTAACCATATGTTTTAATATTCAAAGACAGACCACCTCTCCATTGAGACTCCAAGCGTTTTTATTCTATTCCTTATAGGGAATGTGCTCAGTCTAATTCGTCACATTTATTCGTGCTTATTTTTGGTATAATTATTCTCTGCTGTTAGGATGACAAAACAAACGTATTATTAATCCCGTTGGGCCAACATATTATTCTGCTGTAATAGTTATTTCAAATACAAATGCTAACCAATCTAGAAACGCCATGTTCTACCTGGCTGCAGAGGTCGGCCTAGCTTGGAGAAGGAAATCAATCTCACCCTACTTCCGGCTACCCGCCTAGACAAATATCACCTCTCCAGTCTTACGATACATTTTCATTCATGTGCTCCCTAGTGACATGATAATTACAAAATACTTGAGTGAGCATTTATTCTTTCACTCGAACAAATTATATGACCTTACCTTGGTCAACCGAAGAATTTCCCATAGACTATAATAATTATCCTATATTTGCACGTTAATTCAATATTTCAAAGCCCTAGCTTACATTTTGTCTAGCCTATTTTTGGCGACAATAATATTTCTCGGATACACAATTCATTATTACTGTGGTCCAGATATCTTGGCGAGGATAAATGAATTCACTTTTTCATTATTGCAGTTTCATGTTATTTTCATTTCGTTATTTCGTGGTCTTTTATTATTACATTTATTTTCATTAGGCCTTTCATTGCCTTTACTCGTGATGCTAAGTTGTTGTTGCTTGAGTCTTCAGTCTTTTGACTGGTTTGATGCAGCTCTCCATGCCTCCCTGTCCTGAGCTAATCGTTTCATCTCTACATAGCTACCACACCCTACATCCGAGGCAATCTGTTTAACATATTCTAACCTTGGTCTACCCCTACAGTTCTTGTCCTCGACCCTTCCTTCCATAACTAAGCTTGCTATTCCTGGGTGTCTTAGTATGTGTCCTACCAACCTATCTCTTCTCTTCATTAGCAGTCGCCAGAAACATCTCTCCTCTCCCACTCGCCTTAATACCTCTTCGTTTGTAACCCTATCTACCCATCTGACCTTCATCATTCTCCTGTAACACCACATTTCAAATGCCTCAATTCTCCTCTTTTCTGCTGCACCAATAGTCCAAGTTTCACTTCCATAGAGCGCCACGCTCCAGACTAAGGCTTTCAAAAATGACTTCCTAATACCTAAATCTATATTCGATGTCAACAGATTCCTTTTTTGTAGAAAGGCTTTCCTTGCCTGAGCCAACCTACTTTTTATATCCCCTTTGCTTCGTCCATCACTGGTTATTCTGCTTCCTAAGTAACAGAAGTCTCCTACTTCCTTCAGCTTTTCACCTGCCAATTTGATCTCCATAGAGGTTTCTGATTTATTTCGGCTGCATTCCAGTATTTTTGTTTTACATTTATTTTCATCATGATTTCTTTCCGTAAGACGGAGTCCATACCATTCAAAAACTCATTCAAATCCTCAGGCTTGTCGGCCAAGATGACGATGTCATCAGCAAATCTCAGAGTTGAAATTATTTCTCCTTGAATCTTCACTCCCACTTTAAATTTTTCTCCAATTTCCTTCATTGCATGTTCAATGTAAAGATTGAAAAGCATGGGTGATAAGTTGCAGCCTTGCCTTACACCTTTCATAATACCAGCTTCTCTCTCATATCCTTCAGCTCGAATGACTGCTGTCTGGTTTCTGTATAGATTGTATATCACCCTCCTATCCCTGTACTTTATTCCAATCGATTTCAAAATGTCAAACAATATAGTCCAATCAACGTTATCAAAAGCCTTTTCTAAGTCTACAAATGCCATGAACGTTCTCTTATCTTTCCTTATTCTACCTTCCAAAATCAGCCTGAGACTTAGTACAGCTTCCCTTGTTCCTACATTTCTCCTGAAACCAAACTGGTCTTCACCCAACTCCGTTTCTATCTGGCTTTCAATCCTCTTGTAAATTATTCTAGACAGGATCTTTGAAGCATGAGTAATCAAGCTGATTGTACGGTAATCTTCACATCTGTCAGCTCCCACTTTCTTTGGTATAGGGATGATAACATTCTTCTTGAAATCAGGGGGTACCTCACCTGTCTCATAAATCCTACACACCAAGTGAAATAACCTGATCAGACCTTCATCTCCTATGCAGCGTAGCAACTCAATCGGAATATCATCTATGCCCGGTGCTTTGTTCCTGCCTAAGTCCTCTAATGCTCTGTCAAATTCGGATCTCAATATTAAATCTCCTTTTGCATCCTCATCAATTTCCTCCTCCCTTTCCATTACATGATTCTCAATCTCCTTTCCCTTATACAAGCACTCTATGTAAGCTTTCCATCTCTCAACCTTTTCTTCCCTATCTGTTAGAGGCTTTCCATTTGTGTCCCTAATATTACAGCACTTAGTCTTCTTTTCCCCAAAAGTATTCTTAATCCTTCGATAAGCTGTGTCTACTTTTCCTAATTTCAGACACTTTTCTATACCTGCACATTTCTCTTTCAACCATTCTTCTTTCGCTTCCTTGCACTTCTTGTTAACCTCATTTCTCAGACGTCTATATTCTGCTTTCCCCTCTTCATCTCTTAGATTCTTGTGTTTCCGCCTTTCATCCATCAATTCTAGTATATCCTGAGTGATCCACGGTTTTCTACCTATTCTTTCTTTCCTACCAATGTTTTCTTCTGCGGATTTTGTTATTTCATTCTTCAAAAGTGCCCATTCGTCTGCAATTGAAGTTTGTTTAGGGTTTTTCATTAGGCCTTCCTTTATACTCTTCTTGAATCTTTCGTTTACATCTTTTACTTTCAGTCTGTCTATTGCCCACCTTTTTGGCTTTTGACTTTTCTTCAGTTTCTTCAACTTAAATCTGCATTTCATTACAACCAGATTGTGGTCAGAGTTTATGTCAGCACCAGGATATGTTTTACAATCCAAAATCTGGTTTCGAAACCTCTGCTTGACCATAATGAAGTCGATTTGGTAACGCCCTGTATCTCCTGGTCTCATCCATGTGTATATTCTTCTATTGTGGTTATTGAATAAGGTGTTAGCTATGACCAACTCATGTTCGGTGCAGAATTCCATCAGCCTGCTTCCTCGATCATTCCTTTCACCTAATCCGAAATCTCCTACTATCTTCCCTTCTCTCCCTTTTCCTACCACAGCATTCCAATCTCCCATTACTATAACATTTTCATCACCTTTGATATACCTCAGAATGTCATCTATTTCTTCGTAGACCTTTTCAACATCCTCATCATCAGCTTGACTGGTAGGCATATAGACTTGTACTACTGTGGTGCACGTAGGTTTAGTATTGATTTTTGCTACAATAATCCGTTCATTGTATTGCTCATAATATTCCACCCGCTGTCCAAGTTTCCTACTCAATATGAGACCAACTCCTGCTTGGCCATTGTTTGATTTAGTGCTAATGACCCTATAGTCTCCTGACCAAAAGTCCTGTTCTTCCTGCCAGCGCATTTCACTAATCCCAACCAAATCCAACCTCAACCTATCCATCTCCCTTTCTAAGTTTTCTAACTTTCCACTTCCTAGCAGACTTCTAACATTCCACGCTCCGATCCGTAGAATGTCAGATTTCCTCTTTGTCACTTCTGTGATGTTAACCCCCTCTCGAGTAGTCCCCACCCTGAGATCCGAACGGGGGACTAGTTTACCTCCGGATTGAAATGTTACAAGGGAGGAGGCCATCATCACATGTAATTATGCATAGAGAGGTGCATATCCTCGGGAATAGCATTACGGCTGTAGTTTCCCGTTGCTTTCAGCCGTGCAGCAGAACGCAGTGTAGCTATTATTTGGCTTATATTATCAATATCTTAACCGTCTATTAGACTAGTAAAGGATTGATTTATTCTGAAAGGCTGCTACTCCCTTTCAGAATATGTAAAGAGTAATTCTACTACAAAATACTAACCTTCTACTAACAATTAAATACCAAAATTCTACTAATGAAAAAAATACTAAAGTTTCACCAACAACAAATACTACCACTAAAACAGTCTGTCACCAGACACACTCACATGCACCCTCACCAGACACACTCACACACCACAGTCTAATAGAACAATGACATATATCTAATAAACAAATTAACGTCATACTTACTGTACTAGAAATAAAAATCATAAAAATAAAATTACAATATTAAAAGGAATTTAAAATGAAGATAATAAATATAACTGTAAAAAATATTAAAATAATTGTAAAAATCAATTCTGAATTAATTAATGACTTATATTTAAAAAAATCTATAGAAACATGCATTAAAAATGAAAAATAAATATACAAACAATAAAATTAGAAAAACGAAAAACAACATTAATAATAATAATAATAATAATAATAATTGATCCGTTACTACGTTATAAACGGACCGATGAAATACACGATGTTGTATAGTCTGCCATCTGTGGGTTACTATTTGAAGCGACTTCGTATCTAAGGTGAATGAAACGCACCCGCGGTGGAGTTTGAACTCGACTGGATTTATTGTTATGTCGAGAGGATTGCTATAACAAACAAGTCCAACGAACACAAGCACAGCAGCGAAACAAAACCTGGCTTAGGATATCGGAGACCTCCTCTGTCTTTGAATTTTATAAGTGACATCACTGTTGTATAGGTGGTGTAATAAATGGCCATAACTGGGAAGTGCAACTTACTTTTTGATCTGCCGTCGTATTATTTGAAGAATGGCTATAATCATGGTAAAAACGTCATACATTTTTTTAAACGTCAGATGTGTTACATTGGGTATTTATTTCCACAGAGCCTTGGCTAAGAGGAGTGTAGAATGGAGGGCAGCTATGGAAGGTTTGGGTGATAAAATATTAATTGTTGCTCCTCTCCCAAACTAATTGGACAGAATCATGTTGACTGACTGAAAAGAATTCTTTTAATGAAAATTTAATAGGAAGTTTTCACAGCTAGGGAAGACGTTCTCTATTCAGTCAACTAAGACTTGACCAAGTTTTAGAAAAAAAAATCCTGAGTGACGCCTTTGTTATCTAAGAAAGAATCAATTTTCAGTCGCTAAACACAGTATGTGCCCGAATAATTTGTCACACTAACTGGAAAGGATTTAATTGACCACATTGCTGTGTTGACTGTCTGAAAATAGATTCTTTTAATATTATAAAACTTGAGGGTAAGTCGATACTCACCATAGAATACTGTAATATTGGAATGCAAGAGAAATATACATGTCCTTAATGATATGGATTCAAAATAAGGTTGAATATTTGGAATGGTTTCCCTATGTTGGCTGACAGACAGAAAATATTTACTACAGTAATATTCAATGGCAGCTATTTGTATTGAATTGTGCTCTTACCTGGGAATCTACCCATTCGTTTATCCACATTTTGTAATAAGGGTATAAGATAGGGAGACCAGAAAAAGAATTGAAGTGAACATATTTTTTAAACCATTTATTAACTTAATTCATATTAATTTATTCAAAATTCATTGCTATTTTTTCTCTTTTTAGACTTTGGTTCCATCCTACCACCATTTTATAGACATTTAATGCAACAGACATTAAAAACCACAATTAGAAGAAGAAAAAGTTTTATAATTGTAAATATAAATGAGACAGTATGAAATTCACGGGTACTCACACATCCCAAGAGAAAAGATGCGAGTTCCAACACAATTATCATCTTGGCTCTATTATACAACTTCAACAACACTGAAATAGAATTTTGAGGAACCTAATAGGTTCATTCACCGAACGTGTAGAACTTGATCAATTTGATTCCCCGCCATGCGCCGCAAGTCAACAGAAACAAGCTAGAAAGCCAGCAGAGAAAAAGTTTTCTGGCTCTGCTGAGCCCTTGCTACCTATGTCACATCCGCTAGCAAGCCCGCTGAACTGCAAACTCAGAATCTGCTGACCGTTTGCTGTCCAGCAATGAGCCCGCTGAACGCGCCCATTTATACACAATTCATTTTCTTGAATTAGACGCTTAAGTCTTCGTCGCACTTTTAGATATGATTACAGTATGTAAATCATACGTTTTAGCTGTATAGCTACAGAGCGTAGACTTTATCTATCAGCCTGGTGTAGGACAATAGCACTTGATACACGTCACTGCACACGATTACTTACACGAATTACATAATATATCTTTCGTCTCTTTAAAAGAAGTATGAAATTACTGTAACACAAACTGGAGCTGCTTAATATGTAAATGTAAAAACAAGAAACAATTAGCAATACTCATAAAGTAACCCAAATGTCAGTACATATGTATTACATATTAACATTACCCTCCTACACATAAAATTGAATCCTAGCCAAGTATATTACTTGCTCTCATACGGACACATAATAACACAGGTTATTAATAACTTTTTCTCTCGTACAATTATACATGGAACCCTCACTTACCTTTACCTGTTTTATCCATAGTTACCTGCCTTAATACCCTTTAATTATTTTTCTTTCCGCGGAATCCGTCCGCTAACATGGATTTTAATTTCTCCTCTTAAAAATGACTTACCTTTAAATCCTGAGTACCGTGATTACCTCACTATCAATAAACGTAGCTTGCGCCCCCTTATCCCTATCTCTATAACTGATTTAAAATTATAAATAAATGATTCCTCCGATATCTCTTCTGACAATAAGTCTCAATGCTTTCTCTCCCAATAAACTACCAGTAAACCGCCACTTCATTTTACATTTCACATGAATTAGTCCAACTTTGCATACATAAACTTCTTCTCCGAATACTTCAACCATTCAAGCAATTATCTTTTGAATTATAACAAATTCCTTTCAATAACTTCTAAATATTATGTCAACCAAATTATAATTAATATTATTATCCTTTTTTCTTTACTTTTAAACTTGCGTCAAGCAATAACACACTATACCATTAATTCCTTCTCGCTCATCATCAGTAACTTATGTTAGAAGTGGTTCAACTAGGTATTAAGCCTTGTAATCTATTTGGCTGTGTTCATAAATTAAGTATACTGCTCTACAACTAAAACTTGGACCAACTCTCATCTGTACTCCCTTGCATACAACAGCGCTTCTACCTACTCCAAAAACTCCCAGCATCACCTCCACGTGTTCCTTAGACACCACAAAAACCTCTTGCTCAGAGATACCAATCTACTCTGGCACACTTATTTCTTCAACTCACACTCCAATAAACTCATTTGGCCAACTACCAAATCGTAAACCCCAAATGCTCAATGGCACTAAACATCGCTAGCCTACTTCCTCCTTACACCATTTATGTGACCTTACACATCCACATATATTCATCTCCACGTATCCGACGTCCTATTAGTCCAATACTCTCTTTTCTCCACCAGATGTTGGTTAATTCACTAATTCTTTAACTTTAAACCACTTGTACATCTCTCCACTTATAATATCTGATGATGTCTGGCTGCGTGGCTCAGGGGTAACGTTCTCGCTTGCTGAGTCCAAGGTTGCAGGCTCGAAACCTGGCGCAGTCAGCTGGCATTTGAGGGTGCGCAAATGCGAGGGAGCCGTGTCAGTACATTTACTGGCACGTTAGATCCCCTTCAGGGCAAAATTCCGGCACCCCGGCGTCTCTAAAAGCCAGGGTAGTTAGTTATTGTTGTTTTAAGGGGCGGAACCACGAGGTCATCTGCCCCTCAGGGTAGTTAAAAGGGACGTAAAACCAATAACATTATTATTATAATAATACCTGATGACCTCGATGTCCTCAACTGAAACTTCATTACTGTATATCAATATTTATTTATTCAACTTATTGATCTTATTCTCACTGTACCACCTCAACGAAAATCAATTAACCATCTCTACTTTTTATTATTATTATTACTATTATTATGGTTGGCATAATAGTCATTTGCAATTACTTTTAATTTAATTCATTTAACCGTGTATGGTTGGTTTATTATTTTTATCACTGACTTTGATTTTCTTTGCATTACTTTAAACTTCATTAAATTATCTTTCAATTTCCTGATTATTTACTTTCGCATTAACTCAAGTTGCGTTCAATTTCTATTGCGTTTACATTGCATAATAAACGTCACTGATTTCAATTACTTAATTTATAACTTTCGACAATAATTTGGTTCCACCCCTTTATTAATTCCTTTATATGCGTACACGCACTTGGGTATTATCCGTACAATATTTTACTCGTTACTGGGGCTCATTTTTACGGCCTTCCTTATTAAAAAGTGACACTTTAAAGCACTATTCACCTTTATCCCTTTATCATTAATCATTTCACAATAGTACATTTCAAATTATGGGTCCACAATGGCTCAATATGTTTAATTCATTTTGGTACTCACCAACCCAGGATCCGCCGTTGTGAAGAATTTCCCCCACATGGTTGTAACTAATACATTTTCACAACAATATGGCAACATATAACACACGTGATTTTTACCTGATATGACATATTGATATGTCTACACATAATGATTCTTGATTATAAAACACTTTCAAAAAATTTATATTATTCTTTAAACAATTACACTATACCTTTTCACACGTTTCCACTTTCTCACTTATTCACTCTGTGACAATTCACACGTGTTGACCCTTGGGTTATGTCCTATTTTATTATCTATTTACAATTTATTTACACACTGTGTAATAGTTCTTGTCGCATCTCAGAACGCAAGCGATGACTTCCGATTGGTTCCCTGATGACGACTCCTCCCCTAGATCTAGTTGCACGATCTGACCTATGATGTCTTCTAAATCGGACCCCCTAGGTCTCGACTCAAAGTTCTGTCCATTATCCACGGTTTAAACCCACCGGTTTATTAACTTAACATGGCTTCTCTTTTAACAACGTTATGTTGTGAAACGATGTAATTGTCGATCTGTTCTTTGATTTCGACAAGGCTCGAAATGTTCTTTTTATTTGACAATGTTCGGTACTTTCCACTTTTCACTGCGCATTCGTTTCATACTGTAACGCGACTCTATTTTTACTTCCGATACGCGGCCCTATTATCTTACTGGCTTTCATTTAAAGACCAATAGATGATGCTAGCGATACTTGTTTCTAGCTATCGTGTTCGGACCTAATTTTCACTTCTGTTGCGTATTGTTCGTCTATACTCACAATTTTATATAGACGGAATTCTTTCTACTTTCGGCAGCATCTGCCTGGTCTCGAACCAGCTTTCTTGTAATCTTGAAAACTTATAGTTCTTTCCGAAGCTACGTGACCTTTCACTGATGTCTTCGTGTTCGATGTACTGAACTATCCCGCTACGGCGGACACCAAACAGAATACTGTGAACCAGTACTGTGCTCCTTGGCGCCTACGGTAGACTGAATATACTGAAAATTGTTCTTATCGCCCTGACCGGGCCCAACTTGGCGTAATGACGACTTGTACTTATTGAAACTGGTTGTACTGCATGACCTCCCCTGAGGTTGATACAACTGAATACGTTATGAGACAGCAGCCTCCCTTAGGAGTGCTTGGTAAAACTGAATCTGATACAGCCACACGCCCCACTGGGCTGACGAAAACTGCATACTCTCTGGCTGAAGACTCGGCTATATATTGGGAACTTGCAAAAATAAATTAATTTGGTCTTCTTCTCGGAGCTATCTTTTGAACTAGACGTCGCACGTTTTTGAAAAAATAATCATTATGTTCCCTACAATCTAAACGTTACTTTCTCATCTCGTTTTCCGAAAATCGATCGTCTACTATTTTTAAATGAAATCTACAAGGCTCGTCAGCAGTGTGGGCGAGTTGGTTTTATTTTCTCCTACCCAGGACCTCTTCATAGCCCCGCCTAATGACGTAGCTGCTTCGTAAGCACTTTTTCCCTGTGCCTAAATTACTCGATTTTAGTCTTGAGTAATTCGTAATTCCCTGGATTATTCTGATTGACATAAAAATACTAATGTGATTTTGCGTTATTTCCAAGAAAACGGGTTATTTCATAATTCTGCGGTGTTGGGATGCAATCCAGGGTTGCCATAAAAGCGCTGATATCGAACCTTCGCAGTGGTTCCCCTGCCTACCTGCTCTGATCGTTTCCTCACAGCATGACTGTCCTCGTGATTCATACACGGCTTGCATCTTGTGACTTCAGATAAGGCTGTCAATGCTCTGCGTCATTGCCTGAACCACTTCATGTTTCCTCATGGCTAGCTTATATGTAACTGAAAGTCTTATAACTATTTTACATTTCTCGATTTATAATAACGTCGGTTCGAACCCCGTACCTCTCGATCGGGCACAAATGGCCTTCTCTATATTTAAATAAATTTTCGAACGGGTGAGGAAATTTATTTAATATTTCTCCTGGAATATATCATGTATTCCAGTTTCGAACCTAAGTTCTCTAGGCTGGCTTTAAATTTCCTTTTAATACCTTTAATTATTTCTTTTAGTTTCTTGAATGGGGAAAGACTACCCATACCCGTTTGATTAATTCAGTATTATTACTTATCCTCATTATATTTTCAGTTTGCTCCGTTTGCCGTTTTTTTCTTTCACCAGTCTTCCTCAATAACTTGCGTCGTCCAGCTCGGGTTTCTGTTCACTCCCTCCACTTGAAGTGGGACGTCTCCCTTCAAGTGGGTTGTAAATCTTTCTTGTCTCGTTCAGGTTTTTTTCTCTGTCTTCCCAACACATTCGCTCGCGATGAAATTATGTGGTAGATGAGTTTACTCTCTGTAGTCTTCTAAGGACCATTATTATTTTATTTATTTATTTGTCGCCTTGTTTAATATTCTATTTACTGTATCACAAGGTTATTATCGGTACATTTTGTGATATGAACGTGTGCGCGTATGTCGAACCCATCTGGTCTTTTCTTGTTCTCTTCCCTTTTGATTTCTGTCACTTCCTTTCTTTCCTCTGTTCTTCTAGCCTCTGATCATTTACCTTCCGGGAGGTAACGGGCATGCTTTTTCCGTTCAGTCATCTTCCATGACTTAGTCCTCTCTTCTTTCCTTTCTTTAGTATCTCTTTTTTTCTTTTCTTTTTTCCAATTGTAGAGTGCTTTTGAAGGACTTATTTTCCTTCTTTTATTTCCTACTTCTAAACTCTTCTTCTTTCTCAGTTTCCAACTGTAAAATGCCTTCGGACTCTGCATATCTGGTGGATTCTTTGTGATCTCTGGCCGTGTTATAGTGATCTTACTCCTGTTAACGTTTTCGTGCGGGTCTGACGCGGCTAACGGTTTCCCTGTCTTTTCGGCTTTGAATTCCCTTTCAGGGAGGGAGGAAGTCTTGGTGGGATATCCGATATTTCCCCATTTCTCTGGCCTACGTCTTTATTATTTGCATCAATTGTTTCATTTGCCCCTTTGCGTTTCTCTATACACGCTTGATATTCTAAAAATAATTCCTTAATTTTAGCCTTTAATTGGTCTTCCTTTGACTCAGAGCTATTGTTACTCTTTACATCAGCTGAAGGTTCTTTTTCGCTTTCTAAGCGCAGAATCATCCTCTATAATTTCTATCTCTTCTTGGATAATTATCCTTCCCATTTCTTCATGACTATTTCCAATTTTCTCTTGGACTTCCATTTTCTCTTCTGGCTCTGGAATATTTTCTACGACTGACCATTCCTCTTTATTTTCAGAATCGATCTGCTCGAGATTTCCTTCGATCTCATCTGGATCCTCTGTTCTTTCTGGAATGGATTCTTTATCAAAATTTGAGGGTGTGTCTTCCACTTGACCCGGGAATTCTACTTCTATTTGTGTTTCCATTTCAAATTTTACATTAGACTCAATGGCCCTCTCTAATTCCATTTGCGTCGGTAAAACTTCAACTTCTTTAACTATGTCCATTGTTTCTAGACAAATTTCGGGTTCCTTACATTCCGTGGTTTCCCTACTTTCTAGCAATATGACGTTACTTTCAGCCTGTTTATTTGCTTCCTTTATTTTAAGGTCCTGCGCCTGCATAAATTTATTATATGTGTTTTCTGCCCTTTCTAGCGTTTTTATAAATACCTGTAATTTGGTTTTACTTAATTCATTTAATTTCTGTACTGTTATTTTTCCTACTTTCTTGTGCATTCCCATTCGGTACTCATGCATCTCATCAAGCTTCTTTCCTATCTGATTAGTCTGTTCTTTGATATAGTATCTCATCTCCTTTTCCTTATGATTGGTTTCCCAGAGCCTATCATCCCATTCATCTCTTATTTTCCTAAGTTTCTCCCGTTCTTCTCCAATTTCAGCAATGAATTCTCTTATTTGTTCCCAAGTCGCTATTTTCGCCTTTTCCTCTTGCGGTTGCATATCAATCTTGCCTGAGTTTTTCTCCAGATCTTGGATCATAGTGCACTTACTTGTTTCTTTCGATTTAGAACCTTGTGTCAGCGTGAATTCCCTGCACGTATTTTCCGCGGCTTCTAGCGTTTCTTTACATTCCTGAAGTTTAACCTCTTTCATCACGGCTAACTCCTGAAACGTTATCCTCTCTGATTTATCGAGCATTTCACGCACCAAATTATTTATTTTATCTTCTACCTCTAATATCGGAGCCTTTTGTCTCTTAATATAGTTCCACCTATATTTTTCTTCGTAGGCCTACTTAATTTCTGAATGGGTATTATTCCATTTATTTCTTATTTCATCCAGTTTCCTCCGTACCTCCTTAATTTCACCTATGAGTTCTTCCCTTTCTTCCTAAGAACTTAATTATATCTTTCCTTCTTTGGCCAGCCGTTTTGCGAGTTCCTCTCTTGTCATTTCCATATCCACTTTAACGCGAACATATAACTACCCTAATTCTTGTCTAGATACCTTACCCAATTTTCCTCTTAACTCACTAAGGATTTTATCTACACTAGCTCTGTCTTTCAGGATATTCTGTATTTGTTCGTCAATATCCTTTTGTTCTTTAGGCCCTAATCCTAAATGCAAATTTCAAAATTTCTTTATGATTTCATCGTATCCCTGGCCTATCTTTTCGAACCGTTCTTCATACCTCTCTATATCCTTAAGGTTAGCTATTTCTACCTTTTTCTCTTTATCCTGCGGGGATTCTGCTATTTTATTGTTATTATCCTCAGATTCGATTTCCATTTGCTCAGGTTTTATTTTAATCGTCTAGAAACGTTCGTTTACCTCCGACCGCGCTTCTGAGATACGACTTACATTATTTGCTTGTACAGTACTTTCTGTTTTATGAGCCTTAAAATCATTTTCACTAATTTGACATTGCTCTACTTTAAATTGATTATTCAAATTCTGGGACATTTTTACGCACTCTTTCTGGCTTACCTGAGCCTGATTTCCATTTTCCTCAATCTTACTTGTTGAGTTTTCACAGAATACATAATTATGTTCATTAGTTTTACTATACTGAGTGCCTAATATACTATCTACTAATTACAGGAATCCTTGTGATCCTCACTAGAAGACATACTTATATCTCAGAGGTTATGGGCTACTTTCCCTCACATATAGGTATCCATGCATATATTTGACAGATAATTATATCGAATGCGGGAATCTTTACTCAAGAGATTTTATCTTAATATGGGTGGGCTATACTCATACCCGTTCAATGCTTTCCAATTTCAAAATTCAACATGAAGCAAGATTTTTTCAAAAGAAAAATTCAAATTCAAAAATTTTTCAAAATTTTGAAAAACTCGAGTTTTCCTATGTTTTTTCCTGGAAAACTTGCCCCAAAGGTGGCCGCCATTTTAATAGAGTTGTAGTTGTTGCCAGGGGTTTTGGTATTTTTGTTATAGAGCAGATTTATTTTTAATCAATGCGGTCACTTGTTTACTGGTTGTGACTTCTATCCTTGAACTCGACCGTCTTTCTCGCCAACCCATGTTCACATTCAGCGCTAATTTATAGACCCCTGCTGCACCCGTTTTGGAAAACGGAAGTATCGGTCATCATCCGACTAATCTCAGCTCAGGGCGTGTACAGTTATTCCCACTGTCTGACCATGTACTCAGAATGTGAACTGTAGGAAGGACAAGCACAAAAGGACTATAACACCAACTAAATTGATATCTTTAATTCACTCAAATATTTCAAAATATAAAGTCACAACACTAATATATTGGTTGAAATTACCCTCAAACATAATAAAAAAACGAGCTTACGACAACAACAGGCTAAAAGAAATTGAAGAAAATTTTAAGAGAAATAACACAAGAAAATTTACAGAACATTCAAAGAAAATATTAGGGGTTATCAGCCTCCTAGCCTCTGCTTTCGAAGAACAGATGGGTCCCTGGAAACGAACACGAAAGAAAACTGTACAATTCTCAAACAATACTTTAATAATCTTCTCAATTGTACAGAACCCACGGAGAAATTGACCTTCCAAAAAACCACATCCAATCCCGATTCTACTCCACCTACAATAGAGGAGATAGAGGAGATCATGCAACAAATGAAAAATAACAGAGCGGCAGGAGAAGATGGCATTATTGCTGAAGTATGGAAGCTTCAAGATAAAAACATCACCAAAACAATTCATAAGATCATCACAGACATTTGGATCACAGAGAAAATGCCAGAGGAATGGAAATGTGCATTGATCCACCCATTACATAAAAAGGGTGATAAGTCAGATAAAAATAATTACAGAGGGATTTCTCTAGTGCCAGTCGCTTACAAAATATTCTCTAAAGTGTTATTGAACAGACTAGAACCACAAGCAGATCCACAAATAGGAGAATACCAGGCAGGCTTCAGAAAAAGGGAGATCATGCATCGAACAGATCTGGAACTTGAGAACACTACTGAAAGTCAGACAGACAAAAAACACTGTAGTTACCTTTGTGGACTTTAAAAAAGCATACGACAGCATTGATAGACAAACGCTATTTGCAGTACTGGAAGAATATGGCATTGACAAAAAAAAACAGAGCACTTATACAACTAACGCTCTCGGACACCACCTCTAAAGTTAAGTTCATGGGTGAAATTTCAGAACCCTTTCATATACGCACAGGTGTTAAACAAGGAGACGGCCTCTCACCAATCTTGTTCAACATGGTCTTAGACAAAATTGTTAAGCAGTGGAACAAGTTAAAGGAATACAGCTAGGAAGAACCCGTGAAACAAAAACAATCATAAAATGTCTAGCATTTGCAGATGACGTAGCCTTACTCAGCAATAACACACAGGAGGCAAAGGAAGCACTGGAACGATTACATGAAATAGCTGCTTAAACAGGTTTACAGATATCTTATGAGAAGACCCAATACATGGAACGACACACCAACAATGTACAAACCATGCATACCATATATGGATTCATACAAAGAGTTGAAAAATTTAAGTACTTAGGAGAATATATACAAATAGGAGGATCAAACAAGATGTCTAACATAGAACGAACGGAAAAACTCCAGAAAGCATACAAACTTACATGGTCACATTATAATAAGAAAAGCATATCAAGACAGGCCAAACTTAGACACTACAAAACAGTTGTATTACCAGAAGCATTGTATGCGTCAGAATCGACCACAATTGGAGCATCTGGCATCACAGAAACAGAAAAAATTGAACGTAAAATTCTGAGAAAAATATTTAGAGCAGTACACAGAGATGGGATATGGATGAAAAGACCTACCAAAGAGCTATATGAACACACAGACAGACTCACAGATATCATTAGAAAACGCAGACTAACTTTCTACGGGCACATACAGAGAATGAACAATAAACGACTTACAAAGAAAATCTTTGATGTAGTAAACAGTTCAAAAAGGAAAACAAATTGGTATCATGAAATAGAAGACGATTTAAAGCAATTAGGGATCAACAAGCAAATGATAGAAGACAGAGAAAATTTCAGAAACAAAATTAAGAACGCCAAATTTTTAGTAAGTGAAAGGAAGAAGATAGGAACATTGTGGACGGAACAAAGGAAACAGGAGCACAGTCAAAGGATGAAGAGATTTTGGGAAGAGAAGAAGGGAAATAAGTGAAAATTGTGACATCATGAGATACTTAAGTTCAAACACTGTCCATAAGGGCAACAATGATGTAATAATAATAATAATAATAATAAAAATAATGACCCTTAGTCTATCTTGCTTCATTTCCAATGGATTCGTCATGATCCATATGCTTACACTGATACTTTAGTCTTAGATATTCTAAATCTTATATTCCCAAAAATAAGGGTTTTCAGTCACTTCAACTGAGTTTTGCCTGGTCAGGGTCGAACTCAGGATATTTACTTTTACTCTTACAATGCCTTCATTTGGCTACAATCTGAACTTATTATACTTCACATTTATTTTATCGTTTTAAATTTCTTTTCCTCATATTTCAAACACAAATTATCCCCCAAAATCCCCAAAAACATTATTTACACATTAGTACCATTTACTTCTCCACTTCCATGCCAATTATATTTTATTGCATCCATTGTGTCTCTGAGAATTGGATGTTCAATGGAGCCCGCACTCCACGAAGTCCAATTCTATGATTTTTCCTTACCCGTACTTATTCTCATTAAGAGTATGGAACCAAAATTTGACATTTTCAAGAATGCATTTATTATTCTTCTTATTATTTATATTCATCATTATCATTTTTATTATTATTATTATTATCATTCAGGATGGGCAATCCACGAATAATAATAATCTTTGGCAGGTATTACTTCTGCGACATTTTAATCCTTCAAATAAAACCACGAGGTCTTCATTAAAACATTCTTTTAACACAGTGACAGTTTTATGGCTCGGCCTGCGTGCGGTGCGGCCTTCATTAAGTCTCACCTCGCCTTGAGCGGGACAACGAACCTCTGATAAACAAACATAGCCTTCCCCTTCCGTATTTTGACCTAGCTCAATCTTTAACCATATGTTTTAATATTGAAAGACAGACCACCTCTCCATTGAGACTCCAAGCGATTTTATTCTATTCCTTATATGGACTGTGCTCAGTCTAATTCTTCACATTTATTCGTGCTTATTTTTGGGATAATTATTCTCTGCTATTAGGATGACAAAACAAACGTATGATTAAGCCCGTTGTGGCCAACATATTATTCTGCTGTGATAGGTATTTCAAATACAAATGCTAACCAATCTAGAAATGCCATGTTCTACCTGGCTGCAGAGGTCGGCCTAGTTCGGAGGAGGGAATCAATCTCACCCTACTTCCGGCTACCCGCCTAGACAAATATCACCTCCCCAGTCTTACGATACCTTTTCATTCATGTGCTCCCTAGTGACATGATAATTACACAATACTTGAGTGAGCATTTATTCTTTCACTCGAACAAATTATATGACCTTACCTTGGTCAACCGACGAATTTCCCATAGACTATAATAATTATCCGATACTTGCACGTTAATTCAATATTTCAAAGCCCTAGCTTACATTTGGTCTAGCCCATTTTTGGCGACAATAACATTTCTTGGATACTCAATTCATTATTACTGTGGTCCAGATATCTTGGCGAGGATAAATGAATTTACTTTTTCATTATTGCATTTTCATATTATTTCCATTTCGTTATTTCGTGGTCTTTTATTATTACACTTATTTTGGTGTATTCTTTGGAATACACGGTAAGACAGAGTGAGCTTTTCCTGCTCTTTGCTTTATTTCATTCCTTCCTTTTTTCGCAAACACCAACAGTGATCTCCTGGTTTCTCTTTGTTGGTGTAGTTTGCTTATATTACCTGTGAGTCTGTTCTAGATATATTTCTTCCATGACCCAACTAGCGTCATCTAGCAGCGAATCTCTGAAGTTCCTCAATTTTTCCATGTACAAGAGGACTTCCTTACCAATCTGGCCACCAGATCTCATCGCTATTGCCAGCTATCATCTCTGTGATTAAGAGGACTTCGTATACTTTCCCATCCACCAGGCTTCGCTAGTGACGCCTGCTATCAACTCTTTGAAGACCATTTCATCAAGATACTTAATTTTTGTAATGTTGGTTATTCTTATGTATATTCCGCCAGCTTCCTGCTTGTTAAGATTTTCTCTTCGACTTATGGTTGGTTTTCCAAATTTAAGTTTTTCTCATTGTCTAAACTTTTAGTCGGTGCCTTGCTGGGTAAGAGCTTAGCCATTCCTAAATGCAACTATTGGTGCTCTTACCAAAATTATTCACAAGGGTATAATTGCTTCATCCCTACCCTTCTTGGAAACATTTGGTCGCTTTTTAGAAATTCTACAATTTCAAGAATTAAAACATCACGGCCAATTGAACCTATTTGTATTCTTCCAAATATTTGTTTAAAACAAACTCCTATGAAAAGATCCATAGTAAACTCATCATATCTTTCTTTGCCAGACCACCACCCTTCCCCATAGTAGCCGAATCTTGGCTTGTAAGGGAAGGTACCACCTCCTCTCACCCACAAATATCCCAAGCTCTAGCTGCGTTCCTGTTAGCTGTGTTCAGGTCCCCACTCACTTTAGTGATTACACGGGCTTTGCGGTGACACTCTTCTCTAAAAATTGTTTTTGTTTGGTGTTGGACTTTCGTCCTATTATCCACACTTGTTCCTCAGTCCGAAACCCACTTCCCTTTACTTCTCTCTTCATATTGCATTGTGGGTAAGTTTAATTCCTAGCAAAAACCTACCCAAACTTTGATCCCAGAAACCCGGGAAATCCATTTGCCAATATTTTGCAAATTATTAATATCTACTTTGAATTTTTCAGCTATAAGTTCGCAGTGCAAAGCTAGTGAGGTGGAAAGGGGTTGCTTCTGTCTCCTTTGGCGCATTTCTCCCTTTCAACTTGTTTGCTGTTTCCAGTCTGACAGCATTTCCAAGGTTCCACAGTTTCGTAAGTTATACTTTAATTTACCTACTTTGCCATAGCTCCTCCAGAAAAAGATAAGGATGGTAAGGATGAAAAACTTACTTCCAAACGAACTTCTTATTAAGGGCAAATTACCAGATTCAGAAAATACATCAAAGAGCTAGATCCTTCACAAGCTCAACTAGATTTGTTAAAACATCGCGTTAAGGATTTTGAACGTTCTTATGAGAATTATTGCAACATTCAAACTGAAATCGAAACTCGTCTGCTCAACCGAACTGATGATCGAGTAGAGGTAGAAAACCAATATTAAGAAGGCATAGGTTCTGCTTTTAAAATAATACGCCAACTCGAAGATGAACAGAAAAAGGACGACTGATATAACAGCTTAGGCTTTCACGGCCGGCGTTCATAATTAAATACAAGTTTTTCGGGCTTGTAAGCCGTGGTCCAGACAGGATATCTCCCGACGTTTCACCGGAAACTGCGTCCGGCATTATCAAGGGTTCCGCTCCTTTCCACTGCTGACCAAGGAAAGGAGCGGAACCCTTGATAATGCCGGACGCAGTTTCCGGTGAAACGTCGGGAGATATCCTGTCTGGACCACGGCCTACAAGCCCGAAAAACTTGTATTTATTTAGAAAAAGGACGGTTGTGTTCTTGGTTCCCTTCACGAACAACAAACCTCTTCTCGTGAGGGCACTCACGAGCCCAAACCAATTCTACCTAAGATTAATTTACCACACTTCTCTGGAAACGAAACTTCTTGGGATTCTTTCTATGAACTATTTTGCTCTCTTGTTCATGACAATGAAGATATTCAAGTCATCTACAAGTTTCATTATTTGCGATCTATTCTCCGCGGTCAAGCCCTGCAGCTGGTTGAAGCACTCCCATTAAGTGCTGAAAACTACCCCATTGCCTTTAACTTGTTGAAGGAAAGATACGGTAATTTGCGGTTACGTATTCAACGCCACATGAAGGCTCTATTCAATTTGCCTGCGTCGCAGCACAATGACGTCACTAGGCTGCGTACCTTCATTGATACAGCACAACTTCACGTTAAAGCTTTGTCCCAATTAGATCAACCCACTGACCACTGGGACACTTTCCTAATACATTTAGTGGTTTATAAAGTCGATGTTGCTTCCCTCAAAGCTTGGGAATTGGAACTTTCCAAAGATGACGATTACTCTTACGAGCATTTAGTCACTTTCATAAATGCTAGATGCCAGCTCTTAACTGCTTTAGCTAATCAAAGTGAAACCTCTTCTCCTAGCTCTAAACTTGAATTACTGTCTCTTAAATCTAAATCCGAACACGTAGCGTCTAGTACCCAAAAACCCGGGTCCAGCTCGTCTAAACTCAAGTCAAACGCCACTGGTTACCCAACTAAGTCTAGTGAACGCCGTATTGTTAGTTCTCTCGCTTTAAACACTCAGAGCGAACCCCGTAAAAGTTTAAAGGAACCATTAAAGTGCATACTTTGCAAAGATTCCCACGCCTTGTATCAATGTAAATCTTTTAAAGAACTGTCAGTCGACGACAGAAGAAAATTAGTTTCCCAGAATAAATATTGATTTAACTGCCTATCACCCAAGCATTCTGCTTCTAATTGTAAGTCTTCAAGACTTTGTTACCACTGTGAAAAATCGCACCACACTTTACTGCATCGTCATGATCAATTGAGGTCATCAGTAGCATCTACTTCTCAGAAGAATGATAATACTGGCACTCCTAATGCTTCATCTTCCATTCAAAACGCTAAATCCTTGCGCAGTGCTCAAGTACTATTGTCCACTGTCCAAATTGAAGTCCAGGACAAATTCGGCAACTGGGTCAGTGCTCGCGGTCTTATTGATTCAGCGGCAACTCATGATTTTGTGTCCAATTCTTTGATTAGAAAAGTAGGCCTACCTGTAAACCCCACTTCTATCATTTTATCAGGCATCAACAGCCTAAAATCGCAAGCTTTACAGTTTTCAAAGCAAACCATAAGAGACACTTGTCACAGAAATAATTTTCTGAAACTTAATTGCCTCATTCCCAACAGTATCGGAGAGGACAATCCAAGTCACTCTGTCGATATTTCAGGTTTAAACATTCCCTCGCATTTAAGGTTAACTGATCCTCTGTTCAATGTACAAAACCCCATTGACATACTCTTTAGTGCCAATGTTTTCTGGAATTGCCTTCGTAAACAAGTTCGTGTTATCCTCAAACGTGGTGGCCAGAGACACTAATTTTGGATGAATCGTTACTGGTCAACTTCCTCATTATTCTCCCCAACCCGTATCGCAATGTTATTTTGCTAATGCTGATCTGGAACAATTCTGGAGTCTCGAAAGCGTTGATTCTCCTAACGTAACCTCTTCAGAAAACGTATTCTGTGAGCAATTTTTCTTGAACACTACCACTCGTTCTCCTGAAGGCCGGTTAATTGTTCAGATGCCAAGATTACTCAATCCCCCCAAACTTATTAATTCTCAACCTAAAGCTCGAAAAGCTCTCTTTTCTATCGAGAGCAAATTCAAGAAAGAACCCCTTGTTAAACAACAGTACACTGATATCATGGATGAGTATGAAAGCTTTGATCATATGGAAGTTGTCAGCAAATCTGATGACGAATTGCACCCCCCAATTGAAACGGTTTTCTTAAATCATCATCCCGTGTGAAAAAACCCTCTTGTAAAGGATAAAATCCGAGTCGTTTTCAATGGTTCATCACCTGACGTTAATGGCAACAGTCTTAACGATACTCTTTAATCTGGTCCCGCTATTCAGTCAGATTTATCTGCTTTACTCTTAAACTTTCGATTATTTCCCATAGCTGTTATAGCGGACATCAAACAGATGTACCGTCAGGTTTATTTCAGCCTGAACATCAAGATCTCCAAAGAATCTTGTGGCGCGACGAAATCAGCAAGTCCATTAAGATATTTCGCTTAAAGTCGGTCACTGATGGCTTAAAACCTTCCGCTTTCCTTGCTATCCGATCCCTACATTTGTTAGCCTATGAAGATGGTCATTTATTTGATTCTAAAGCTTCCGAAGCTCTAACTACATCATTCTATGTTGACGATTACCTTCAGTCCTTCCCCACTTTGGAGGAAGCTTCTTTCGTGTCACTAGAACTTCAGGCATTGCTAAAGAATGGACGATTTCCACTTCATAAATGGAATTCCAATTCAGCGAAATTTCTCGCCCAGTTTCCAATTGAAGATGTTGACCCCTCCTCCGTCGAAATTTGTGGACATTCCGAATCCATAAAAACTCTTGGAGTTCATTGGTGCACTCGCACTGATACTCTCATCTATAAAGTTTCGCTTGCCGAAGAGCTCCCTAACACAAAAAGGCAAATCTCTCTGAAATTGCAAACATTTTTGATCCGCTTCAATTCCTTGCTCCGGTTATTGTTATAGCCAAGCTTTTCATGCAAGAGCTATGGTCGCTCAAATGTGAATGGGACGAAACTGTTCCCCTTTCTTTTCTTAATAGATGGCTCTCTTTTCGTAGCAATTTGCTTGATCTTTCTCTTATTGAAATTCCTAGGAATTTAATTAACGCTCATACTAATATATCTTTTTTCCTTCATGTGTTTGCCGACAGTTCCGAAAAAGCTTACGGTTGCTGTGCATATTTGGTTTATCGCGGGATCGTTAAATGAATCTTCAGTTTCCAACCTTGTTTGTGCCAAATCGAAGGTTGCTCCTCTTAAAACTATTATTTTGCCTAGGCATGAATGGTGTGCTGCACTCATGGCCGCAGAACTTGTTAAGAAATTACGGGAAGTCTTAAGGGGCGAATTTTTGCAAACCTATCTGAGGAGCGATTCCATGATCACTCTTTCTTGGATCGCCAAAAACCCCGTTCATTGGAAAACTTTTGTTGCAAACAGGGTTTCCAAAATTCAAACTCTTTCTTCGCGATGTCAATGGAAACATGTGCCCAGCGCTGACAACCCCGCCGACATCATTTCTCGTGGATGTTTACCTTCTCAATTACTAGCATCTCAGTTGTACTGGCATGGGCCCTCGTGGTTAATCGAAGACTCTTCTTGTTGGACTTCTAAACCTCCAGTTACAAACTCCAACTTGCCTGACGCTAAAGTATCTAAATCTACTGCTTCGTGTCTTGTTTCCAACGTTTCGTATCCCTTGTTGTCCCGCTATTCTTCCTTTCACAAAGTAATTCGAATTGTTGCCTATCTTCTCAGATGGAAATATCTTGTGGTTACCGGCCGCGGTGGCCGAGAGCGCTAAAGTGCTACCTTGTGCCTCGCTGGCATCGGGAGAGCGTGGGTTCGATTCCCACCTCGGCCGTCCTGAAAATGGTTTTCGTAGTTTCCCATTTTCACCACCAGGCAAATGCCGGGACGGTTCCTTTCAAAAGGTCTACGGCCGATTTCCTTCCAATATCCCTTCCCTGACCCGTCCTGAAAAGAAAAGTACATGGCCATTGGCTGCATTAATAAAATTATTAAATATCTTGTGGTTGACCAACCTCTTCTCCCTAAACCACACATTACCAATCATGAATTGAATCTCGCTACCATTAAGGTTTTGCAACTAACACAGCAAGAAACCTTTTCTTCTGAATTGTCTTTGCTTTCTGCTAAAAGGGATCTTCCGAAATCCAGTCGTCTTCATGCCTTAGCCCCGTTCCTCGATGACAATAGGTTACTCAGGGTAGGTGGTAGGCTCTCGCAATCTTTGCTTTATGAGGACAAAAGCATCCTGTTATTTTGCCTTCTAAACATCACGTAACTTCTTTAATTATACTTGACTTTCATTATCGCAATCTGCATGTTGGTACATGTTTACTTGTTAAGGGAAAAGTTCTGGATCATAAATGGAATTCATGAAGTTTCCTCTGTAATTCACAAATGCATTCCTTGCTTCAAAGCGAAACCTAAAGTCAATACTCAATTAATGAGCGATCTGCCCTCTTTCTGCTCTTCTCCTATACGTCCTTTTGCTTTAACTGGTGATGACTATATGGGTCCGTTCCAATATCAATGCAATTCCCCTGAAGCTAAACGCAAATTGTTTGGTAAGCTCTATGTTTCTCTCTTTGATTGCATGGTTACTGGCGCGATCCATTTGGAACTAGTAACGAATGCCTCCACTTCTTAATTTTTGTCAGCCGTCTCTCGCTTCGCTGCTAGGCGTGGTGTTCCTTCTGAGATGTTCCCTGATAACGCTTCCACTTTTCAAGGCGCAGCTTCCTTGTGGAAGACAGCTCTTACATCTTCTCCTGCCATGGAACAGATTTCTAATTTTTCCTACTCAAAGGGTTTCAAATGGCGTTTTATACCTCCCTACGCCCCTCATCACGGTGGTGGGTGGGAATCCTGCGTAAAGCTTACTAAACGTTATCTAAGAAAGGCTTTAGGTAGTCGCATTCTGACTTATGAAGAATGTAATTCGCTGTCTATTCTGATTGAAGGTGTTGTTAAATCTCGCCCTTTAACTCCGCTTTCCAATGACCCTTATGACCTGCTTCCACTTACACCTGGTCACTTCCTTATAGGCACCCCTCTTTCTGTCCCTCCTCCCCTTCCCAACTCTTACAGAGATTCTAATTTACCTATTGTTTAGCGTAAACTTGAAGCCCTCCGTAATTCTTTCTGGAAGAGGTGGAAATTGGAATACTTAACTTCCTTGCAACGGAGACAGAAGTGGTTTCTTTCTAATCCTGACATTAAAGTGGGACACTTGGTCCTGGTTATGGATGCTTCCCCTCCCTTGGTCTGGATCTCCGGTAGAGTGACCGAGTGTTACCCGGGAAGGGATGGGATAGTTAGGGTAGCCAAGATCTTGACCACTAATGGGCATATTATATGACCACTGTCTTTAATTGCTCCTCTACCTTTAAATCCTTAATATCATGTTTCTTGTTCTCTGTTGGTGTTTGGCCCTCCCAGCTTGGTGTATTCTTTGGAATACACGATAAGACAGAGTGAGCTTTTGCTGCTCTTTGCTTTATTTCATTCCTTCCTTTTTCGCAAACACCAACAGTGATCTCCTGGTTTCTCTTTGTTGGTGTACTTTGCTTATATTACCTGTGAGTCTGTTCTAGATATATATCTTCCATGACCCACCTAGCGTCATCTAGCTGCGAATCTCTGAAGTTCCACAATTTTTCCATGTACAAGAGGACTTCCTTACCAATCTGGCCACCAGATCTCATCGCTATCGCCAGCTATCATCTCTGTGATCAAGAGGACTTCGTCTACTTTCCATCCACCAAGCTTCGCTAGTGACGCCTGCTATCAACTCTTTGAAGACCATTTCATCAAGATACTTAATTTTTGTAATGTTGGTTATTCTTATGTATATTCCTTTGTCTCCTACCCCAACTCTTTTTCCTTCCCTGGTCCCTCCGCGCTTCGTTGAGTTGGGCTCACTTGTGCTTCTGTCGTCAAGACCTCCAGTTGGAGCCTAAATAGGGCTCGTCTCCTCTCCTCGAAAAACAAAATTTTGAATCGGATGCCATGTCCAGCTCTTAACTAACGGTCGCCTGGATCGACTACTCCAGAAATGATTTAAGTACAATGTTCTTCATATTTTAATCGATTTTAATTCGCTATATGCTTTTAAGACCGTTCTATAGACAGTGAGAAGCTGCTAATGCTCTGCAATTGCAAACTTCGCGGGATTTTCGATGTCAGGCTTTGTCAATCTAAGACAGCTAATCTTGCAAAACGAAGCAGCATTTCTTTTGCATGTTAAATGAGAATGAGCTCTCACACCGTGGGATTCTTATTAAACTAAATTCTGTCTATAGCAAACTTAGCTCGTTCCACCGCTGAACTTTATTTAACCAATTCAACAGTTATGTTTGTTCTGGAATGTTCCACGCCAAACAATTCATCTACAAGTTAAACCTTCTAGTATTTTCCACTCACATATGGGAATACTTTTTCTAACCAAGGAATTTTCCTTATGAACAGCTAATCAACACCTAATTTTTCTTCCTTCGTGGGAATTTGTCTGCTGCATTCAACTATAACCTACACATTTTTCAACGCAATAGACTCTCTCAAATCAAAATGCAACTAGTTATTTTCACCATCGCAATAACTTTCCTTTCTAGAAATTTTCTGTGCTACAATAGTGAACTTTTCAACCACGTCAAGAGACTAAAGTGAAACCAGTGCTCGTTCAACTTTTCATGCGCGCCGCGCTCGTCCGAGAATAATAAATAAGGCCAAGGACTTTCTCCACAAAGTTCCTATTTCCTCTTCTTCAACCACTCTTTACTAACAAATTAGGTTAATCCTTAAATTTATATCTTTCTCAATGAGGCCTCTCCAAACCATAGGCGCCCTCCCAACTTTTCTCCATTTATAACTTATTCACTCTGTTTAAATATCAGCAGTTAGAAACTGCTTATTAATCTATTTTCTTTTCTTGCTAGTACAAGAATTGGTTATGTTCTAAGTACTAAACCTTTCATTAATCTCTTTAATCCATGTTTCACGAAAGGGTAACTGGCCCCATTTTTCTCGTGATCCTGTTTAAATATAGAAGTTCTAGAAACTTCTTTTTAATTTTTCTCTTCAGGTTTCACAATAAGTGACCTGCCCTATTTGTATAAACTATAAAAGTAATTCTGCATCAATGTAAGAAGTTATAGAAACTTCTATTTCATTTCTCCCTGTTTTTGTTGTTGTTGTTGTTACTTTCGAAGCTGTTATTCGTTCATATTTTTAAGATGCCCATCTAGGAATAATCCTTAAAGTACACACCTTGTACTTGATTTATTATTTAACTTCAATTACGTTAATTATCTTTAAATTTTCCATTTGTTAATCTTAGCACCATTTCAAAATCTTATGAGGATTTTAGTGCTTATAAAAGGTTCCAAACCAAAAAATTGTCAATTGCCTAGTGCAAGCTTTAAATGATTTTAGGAGTTCTGCGACCCCAATGGTTTATAAAATCAAATTATATATGTGTTAAATTGATCACATTTTATGCATTGTTAAATAAATCCAACTATATCCTTTTGCTTTATCATTTTCTATAAAATAATGATTAGGCAAGATCCTGTCTTCCCCTACTCTTCCTATGAGCTTAAATTTAAAAATTTCACAAATCAAATTAATAACGGTTCCACTATTTGTTGCATTTGAGCAAGAACTCTTAGTCACACACTTATTAAAGCCTCTCTTAGCTTTGATAGCTAATTCTAACTAGCTAGTAAGGCAAGCATAGCTCGCTCCGCCAGCTTCCTGCTTGTTGAGATTTGCTCTACGACTTATGGTTGGTTTTCCCAATTTAAGTTTTTCTCATTGTCTAAACTTTTAGTCGGCGCTTTGCTGGGTAAAAGCTTTGCCATTCCTAAATGCAACTATTGGTGCTCTTACCAAAATTATTATTATTGCTTCATACCTACCCTTCATGGAAACATTCGGTCGCTTTTTAGAAATTCTACAATTTCAAGAATTAAAACATCACGGCCAATTCAACCTATTTGTATTCTTCGAAATATTTGTTTAAAACAAACTCCTTTAAAAAGATACATAGTAAACTCATCATTTCTTTCTTTGCCAGACCACCACCCTTCCCCATAGTAGCCGAATCTTGGCTTGGAAGGGAAGGTACCACTTCCTCTCGCCCGCAAATAGCCCAAGCTCTAGCTCCGTTTCCTGTTAGCTGTGTTCAGGTCCCCACTCACTTTAGTGATTTCACGGGCTTTGCGGTGGCACTCTTCTCTAAAAATTGTTTTTGTTTGGTGTTGAACTCTCGTCCTATTATCCACACTTGTTCCTTAGTCCGAAACCCACTTCCCTTTACTTCTCTCTTCATCTTCCCTTGTGGGTAAGGTTAATTCCTAGCAAAAACCTACCCACCTTTCATTGCCTTTACTCGTGATGCTAAGGTCATTTGCAATTGCTTTTAGTTGATATCATTTAACAGTGTATGGTTGGTTTATTATTTTTATCACTGACTTTGATTTTCTTTGCGTTCCTTTAAACTTCATTAAATTATCTTTCAATTTCCTGATTATTTACTTTCGCATTAACTCAAGTTGCGTTCAATTTCTATTGCGTTTACTTTGCATATCAAACGTCACTGATTTCAATTACTTAATTTATTTCTTTCGACAATAATTTGGTTTCACCCCTTTATTAATTCCTTTATATGCGTACACGCACTTGGGTATTATCAGTACAATATTTAACTCGTTACTGGGGCTCATTTTTACGGCCTTCCTTATTAAAAAGTGACACTTTAAAGCACTATTCACCTTTATCCCTTTATCATTAATCATTTCACAATAATACATTTCAAATTATGGGTCCACAATGGCTCAATATGTTTAATTCATTTTGGTACTCACCAACCCAGGATCCGCCGTTGTGAAGAATTTCCCCCACATGGTTGTAACTAATAAAATTTCACAACAATTTGGCAACACATAACACACGTGATTTTTACCTGATATGACATATTGATATGTCTGCACATAATGATACTTGATTATAAAACACTTTCAAAAATTTATATTATTTTTTAAACAATTAGCCTACACTATACCTTTTCACACGTTTCCACTTTCTCACTTATTCACTCTGTGACAATTCACACGTGTTGGCCCTTGGGTTATGTCCTATTTTATTATCTATTTACAATTTCTTTACACCCTGTGTAATAGTTCTTGTCGCATCTCAGAACGCAAGCGATGACTTCCGATTGGTTCCCTGATGACGACTCCTCCCCTAGATCTAGTGGCACGATCTGACCTATGATGACTTCTAGATCGGACCCCCTAGGTCTCGACTCAAAGTTCTGTCCATTATTCACGGTTTAAACCCACCGGTTCATTGACTTAACATGGCTTCTCTTTTAACAACTTTATGTTGTGAAACGATGTAATTGTCGACCTGTTCTTTGATTTCGACAAGGCTCGAAATGTTCTTTTTATTTGACAATGTTCGGTACTTTCCACTTTTCACTGCGCATTCGTTTCATACTGTAACGCGACTCTATTTTTACTTCCGATACGCGGCCCTATTATCTTACTGGCTTTCATTTAAAGACCAATAGATGATGCTAGCGATACTTGTTTCTAGCTATCGTGTTCGGACCTAATTTTCACTTCTGTTGCGTATTTATCGTCTATACTCATAATTCTATATAGGCGGGATTCTTTCTACTTTCGGTAACTTCTGCCTGGTCTCGAACCAGCTTACTTGTAATCTTGAAAACTTATAGTTCTTTCCGAAGCTACGTGACCTTTCACTGATGTCTTCGTGTTCGATGTACTGAACTATCCCGCTACGGCGGACACCAAACAGAATACTGTGAACCAGTACTGTGCTCCTTGGCGCCTACGGCAGACTGAATATACTGAAAATTGTTCTTTTCGCCCTGACCGGGCCCAACTTGGCGTAATGACGACTTGTACTTATTGAAACTGGTTGTACAGCATGACCTCCCCTGAGGTTCATACAACTGAATACGTTATGAGACAGCAGCCTCCCTTAGGAGTGCTTGGTAAAACTGAATCTGATACAGCCTCACGCCCCCCTGGGCTGACGAAAACTGCATACTCTCTGGCTGAAGACTCGGCTGTATATTGGGATCTTGCAAAAATAAATTAATTTGGTCTTCTTCTCGGAGCTATCTTTAGAACTAGGCGTCGCACGTTTTTGAAAAAGTAACCATTATGTTCCCTACAATCTAAGCGTTAAATTCTCATCTCGTTTTCCGAAAATCAATCGTCTACTATTTTTAAATTAAATCTACAAGGCTCGTCAGCAGTGTGGGCGAGTTGGTTTTATTTTCTCCTACCCAGGACCTCTTCATAGCCCCGCCTAATGACGTAGCTGCTTCGTAAGCACTTTTCCCCTGTGCCTAAATTACTCGATTTTAGTCTTGATTAATTCGCAATTCCCTGGATTATTCTGATTGACATAAAATACTTATGTGATTTTGCTTTATTTCCAAGAAAACGGGTTATTTCATAATTCTGCGGTGCTCGGATGCAATCCAGGGTTGCCATGAAAGCGCTGATATCGAACCTTCGCAGTGGTTCTGATCGTTTCCTCACAGCATGGCTGTCCTCGTGATTCATACACGGGTTGCATCTTGTGACTTCAGATAAGGCTGTCAATGCTCTGCGTCATTGCCTGAAACACTTCATGTTTCCTCATGGCTATCTTATATGTAACTGAATATCTTATAACTCTTTTACATTTCTCGATTTATAATAACGTAGGTTCGAACCCCGTACCTCTCGATCGGGCACAGTACGGTATATGTTATCAACGTCAAGTGAAACACCTTGTAAAAGTTTAAGGGCTAGTCGAACCCTTCTCGGAACAACCAGGTAAATCGATGCTCCTATATCCTAGTCAACAGGATCTGACTCTATGTAGTTTAAGCATGACGAATGAAAGAGAAAGTGAGAGGATTCCTCAAGTTCAAGCGCGCCCCGCCCGGCAGCGCTAGTGTGGGCAAGTTCCACGCTGCCGGTCAGCTGGTCTTGGGGATAATGCCAAGGGAAACGAATTACCGTACCTTGTAACTGATACTCTTTTAAAATGTAATTAGCGATCACAATTAAAATAACACGGCAGGGCACAATGGAAAATATAATTCACGGAAATAAGTACTACGGTCTCCATTACATGTTACGGAAAGCACAGATTCCTGAAGTACCGGTAGGCTATACAGACTGTTACTTTTGTTGTTTCTTGTTGTGGCATTTTAGTTTCCTCAGATTGAGAGACTAAAGAAGGTGAATTTGTGGGTCTGAATCTAATTAATGAAAATGGGGGAATGGCAGAGCGGCTCTTGAGAACACTAGTGACAGAGTTGAGATGGCTATTCTCAGAAGGAGTGATGCCTATGTGGTGATTACCTAATTCCTCAACGAGGGAAATAAATTGGGCTATAGGATTGAGCGCGTTAATTACTGTTTGCCTGACTGATTTACAAAGGCTAATACCAATAGGTGGGTGGATAAGGACCATCGTGCTCTGAAGGTTACTGCCATTGGGTGAAGCGTACCACAGCTCCGTCTCGAAATCAAATGTCGGGAATGAGACGTGACCCGGTGAGGGAGGAGGTGAGCTAGAGAGTGAGGAATCTGATTTTGGTGAAGCTGGTTTAAGTGGAACGAGTGTACCATCTCCTTTGTGGGTAGGCCCACTCGGAATTAGTGTTTTTGGATTAACAGGGGTGTAATTTTGGCTTTTAGAGTCATCAGGGTCCTGAGTTATCAGGAATGTTATGTCCTGGTACGTTAATGTGCGAGGTTTAGTGTCAGTGCGCGACATGTTTGTGTTCGTGAGTGTAGACTATAAGCGCGTGTAATGAGTAAGAGGTGATGAGAGATAGTGGTCAAATACCTTGGTCGACCAGAGAATAAGGAAAGAGAAAAACAAATTTACCAGTCACTCAAAATTATCCAGTTTAAATACAGTTGGAGCTATGACGTTGAGTACGCTGATGAAATTTGAAGTTAATTAAATAATTAATTATTGGCTGCTTAGTAGGAAGAGGGGATGAGCTAAACTTGTATTAAAACTCGAGGGAGACAGGAGTTGCTTGACTAGGATGGTTACATGGTGGGTATGGTGTTGGATATTTGAATGGTAGAGGAGTGACTTAATTTGCACTGTTACTAAGGGGAATGCAAATTAAGCCTATAGGAACATAGTGGAATGGCTTGAAATATCGAAGTCGAGGCGATAGCGAGGCCTAGGCTTGGTAGAAAGACTGGCAAATCATCGATTTCATCAATTGGCGTTAGAAGACGGAGCTTGGAGCAGTGGCGTGCAGTTGCTTGGATGCTGGACTCGGAATGAGATAATCAAGCTTGCATGCATGCGTGCATTGCCTGATAGAATGGGAACCTGGTGCTCTCAATGAGCTCCTTACGCCCCTTTATATAGTGAAATTTTTGATTTTAATGAATTGTTTTAGGTGAAATTTGTTGTTTTAAGTGATTTTACACCGTACCGATTTGATAGGTCGGCAGTGGGTGCAATGATTGATTGGATATATTTGTTTGAAATGATATATATTATTTAATTAATTATATATATATATGAATAAGATTATCTCTCAACAGTAATTCGCCATGGCTTTGCTCCTCAGTTCCTGGACATATGAGTCAAGGTAGACCGTCCATTCGCTGAGGGACAAGCACAAAACAGTAATATTAACAAAGAAATAGCCTATGTTTGAAGTAGGCCCACACAAAACATAGAACGCTGATGTACACAAGACACAATGAACAGAATTTAAGAACTGAAAGCAAAGACAATTCAATTTAATTCACACAAATATCTCACACAGTAGCTTCCCCCGCACTTTTCTATGACCCGGTTCGACGGAACAACAGGACACGTGTTGGACATAATCGCTTGCAGTGCTTGTAGCGGCGGGACCACGAACTACCGTTCTATAATGGCGGAGTCCTCACACTAGGTCCTTCTATTCGTCATGGTTTAAGTAAAAACGAAAAACATCAATGATATTTAAAATCCCCACACCTACTTCATGTAAAAGCATTGTTTCCTTTCCAGGGAATACTGGAATATGATTGGTTAAGCTACGGGCGTTTTTCTTACTGTATTGAGATCAACACGTCCATGATATAATCTTACTTAAAACTTAGCAACCAGCCGTTATTCGATAACGTGTCACCGTATATTATGGTTTTTGAAGCCATTTTTAGCCTATTTTCATTTTGTGAAAGAATAGGCTTATGAGATCACCTTTTCCCGCGTGTGCGTGTGCGTGTTTGTGATTCGAGTGTGTGTGTGTCCTCCTAATAATTTCTAAACGGCTAGAGCGATTTCAATGAAACTCGGTAAGATCATCGCACTATTCTGGCCGACCCCGACCGTGCCCTTCAAATTTTATTCTGTCCCACCAATCCAACATGGCGGCTGTGCGAATTATTTCACCAGCATTCAATAACTAGTACCGATATCACCCTGAAATTTTGTACGGTGATAGAGGGCACTACTAGAAGCTCACCTATCAAACTTTCAAAAACATGGTAACTACAAAACCAACATGGCGGTCAAGCGAAGTTGAGACTTTTAAATTGACTTTTCTCGCGATTTAACCATCCAAACGTAATGAAGCTTAGTACAGCAAATGTTTATACACATTGTAATGCACCGACATCTAATTTGGTTCAATTGTTTACATAACCACAAGATGGCGGCTGTGCGAAATATTTCACTGGCATTCTATATCTCCGAAACTATTACAGTTATCACCCTGACATTTTGTACGGTGGTAAAGGGCACTGCTACACGTTTATCTATGTAACTTTTAAAAACCTGTAAAGTACAAAACGAACATGGCGGCCAAGCCAATTTGAAATATGTTATTAGTCTCTTGATTCAACCATCTGAGCGCAGTGAAATGTGGTGCAGTAAATGATTATACATATTGTAATGCAATGGCATCTAATTTAGTTCAATTGTTTACATAACCTTAAGATGGCGGGTGTGCGAAATTTTAAAATTAAGTTTTTATTTCTTGTGTCGTAATCATGCGATCGAAGTGAAATTTTGAATAATGAAACTACGCAATAATTTTCATCCAAAATGGCGAGCATCCGAAATATTTTGACGGTTTTCAATATCTACGAATCTTTTACAACCATCAAACTGAATTTGTTTATGTTCATAGAGGCTATGAACATAAGTTCATCTATAGATCTTTCAGTAACCTGGAGAGCACTAATCCAACAATGTGAAGTATAAATATAAATATTTAAATGGACGTTTCTCGCGATTTAACCATCCGAGTGCAGTGAAACTTTGCTCGTTAAATGCTTATACAAATGTTAATCCACAGACATCTAATTTATTTCAATTGTTTTCATATCCACAAGATGGCAGCGGTGCAAGATTTTAAAATCTCGTTTTTACATCTTGTGTCCTAATCTTACGATTAAAGTTTGAATGCCACACGTACACTATAATCTTCATGTAATAGTACAGAAATAAAAGTTCAACCTGGCGACCATCTGAAATATTTAGACGTTCTCAATATCTACGAATCTATCACAACAATCACACTGAATTTTTGTATGTTAATAGAGGAAATTAACAGGAGTAGGCTATATGAAAATAGGCTGTTTAGTTCTTCATGGAACTACTTGTTATACCATTAAATGTGACGTTATTTTGTTCGAGTCTTCAGTCTTCTGACTGTTTTGATGCAGCTCTCCATGCCTTCCTGTCCTGAGCTAATCGTTTCATCTCTACAGAGCTACCACACCCTACGTCCGAGGCAATCTGTTTAACATATTCTAACCTTGTTCTACCCCTACAGTTCTTGTCCTCAATCCTTCCTTCCACAACTAAGCTTGCTATTCCAGGGTGTCTTAGTAGTTTATGTCCTACCAACCTATCTCTTCTCTTCATTAGCATTAGCCAGAAACATCTCTCCTCTCAAAATAATCTTAATACCTCTTCGTTTGTAACCCTATCTACCCATCTGATCTTCATCATTCTCCTGTAACACCACATTTCAAACGCTTCAATTCTTCTCTCTTCTGCTGCACCAATAGTCCTAGTTTCACTTCCATAGAGTGCCACGCTCCAGACAAAGGCCTTCAAAATGACTTCCTAACACCTAAATCTCTATTCGATGTCAAGAGATTCCTTTTCTGTAGAAATGCTTTCCTTGCCTGAGCTAACCTACTTTTTATACCCTCTTTGTTTCGTCCATCACTGGTTATTTCACAGAAGTCTCCTACTTCCTTTAGTTTTTCACCTGCCAATTTGATGTCCATAGAGGATTCTGATTTATTTCGGCTGCATTCCAATATATTTGTTTTACATTTCTTAATTTTCATCATGAATTCTTTCCTCAAGACGGAGTCCATACCATTCAAAAACTCATTCAAATCCTCAGGCGTGTCGGCCAAGATGACTATGTCATCGGCAAATCTCAGAGTTGAAATTATTTCTCCTTGAATCTTCACTCCCACTTAAAAATTTTCTCCAATTTCCTTCATTGCTTGTTCAATATAAAGATTGAAAAGTATGGGTGACAAGTTGCAGCCTTGCCTTACACCTTTCTGAATACCAGCTTCTCTCTCATGTCCATCAGCTCGAATGACTGCTGTCCGGTTTCTGTATTGATTGTGGAGCACCGTCCTATCCCTATACTTTATTCCAATCATTTTCAAAATATCGAACAATTTAGTCCAATGAACGTTATCAAAAGCCTTTTCTAAGTCTACATACGCCATGAACGTTCTCTTTTTTTTCTTATTCTAGCTTCGAAAATCAGCCTAAGACTTAGTACAGCTTCCCTTGTTTCTACATTTCTCCTGAAACCAAACTGGTCTTCACTCAAGTCCGTTTCTATCTGGCTTTCCATCCTCTTGTAAATTAAACTTGACAAGATCTTTGAAGCATGAGTAATCAAGCTGATTGTACGGTTATCTTCACATCTCTCAGCTCTCACTTTCTTCGGTATAGAGATGATCACATTCTTCTTGAAATCAGAGGGAAGATTTATCAGAAATCATTTTGGAGAAATATTGTTATGTCCCGGTGTCGGTTCAAGGCGAAACCGTACCGGACATTCAACCTCAGTTCAACCTGGTCAGCAACATCCGTGCTGCCTTATTATAAAAAGCTGAGGACTCAGGTGTGAGGGGTCAGTCAGGCACGGCAGAGACGGAAGTCTGGGAGTGAGAGGTCGTTTTCCTGTCGATCGGGAGATCGGGCAAGATGGGTCGAACGCTCGTTGACCAAGGGGCAAGGAGCTTGAGAGCACCAGCTGAGAGCCTTTCAGGATTGAATTATCCATTCAATCCTTGTACCCATGTGGCGGCTTCCTTTACTCCCTTAGGGAATAAACCGGGAGTTAAGCTTTCAATCTCTTTTATTCGGGAGCATTCCCTGATTCCTGAATCTCCTCCCACTCCCATTTCCTTGTGTATAGGCGTGTCCTGTAATCGCTATCAGAAGCTATCGGAAGGACACGATAACGATCCTGGTAATTGATCTTGAAGAACCCCTGATCGGCATATGGCTGAAGTCGGTGCCATCAGGCAACACCCTCTGAAGTATAAAGCCAGAGTGCTCTGACGTCACCAGACCTCACGGCTGAGAGTGTGGTCCGATGATTCGAGGCAAGGCAGACATGTTGGATGTTTGTTTTGAGTTGTTAAGTGCTGTGCATTTGTGTTTAAAAATCGAAAAATGTCTCTGCGCTGCTGTGTGACTGGTTGCAGTGGAAACTATGTTATTGGACTAAGGTCGACGTGTTTAAATTGTTATGTGAATGAAGATTTTAAAGTAAAATTGACTTCACATCATTCCAAGAGAATTTTATGCCAGCTCAGAACACTTGGCTATTGGTAAGTAAATACATTTTATGTTATCAGTGGTCTTATGTTTCGGAATAAATATCTGTTTCTTTTTTTAAAATTGAATTTAATTTCCAACTGCATCATTGGGTTTTATTCCCGAATTCTAGATGACTATATCACTAGACCTAACCTAGATTTCTAAAACTGTACTATATACTTCCCTATTTAGGATGGTCCAGGACTCATTAAGGCCTAGGTTAGGCTTTTTATCTCACAAATTGTGTAGCTTAGAAATAAATAAGAAAATTAGTGCCTCTAATATTAGGCCTATGCTGAAATATTATGAATATAGGCTACATTGGATCACGCCAACTTAAGTGTAGAAGTACATGTACAGGTTGTAATATACTTGCTTTTCTTTTCAGGTGTGCCCTGGACATTTCAAAGCAATGGAAATGGATGTGCTCTTGGAAACAAGTTCATTCAATGAAAATGGTGAAAAGTTCACTGTTTCCCCTTAAAATACCTCAACCTGCTAAGGAAGCTTTCCTAGATGTCCATCATATTTTACTAGGGTAGGCTACCATATGCCCAAAGAACGTGCCATTGCAGCAAGCAGGGATTCATACTGTATATTGAATATGAATCCTCGTGTAAGTTTATACTACTTTACAGTCGTTCATAGGCTAGTTAGTATAAGTTAATAAAACATATAAGCCTTCACCTTTTAGCATGGACATGATTTAGGGTGGGGTTATCTGTGATCTGCGTGGATAAATTTCATACTGTTAGTTAAGTTACCATGCCAATAAGAGTTTGTTATCAAGACCTCCTATACGGTTACCTGCAGCAAATATTCATCATATAGGCCGAACAACATATGTTTCTCAGTGAACAGGTGGAACTTCATCTGTATTAGGCCTATTATTTGGAATGTTATTGCAAGAGAAAATTCTGTTCATTAAAACTGCTTGAGAAGAGAACCTTTCTTTGAACCTCACAACTTGTTTAATACGGATGCGGAACTATTCCCTCTCTGCGTGACAAAATCCAGGGGAGCATATAGGCCTATGGCTAAAGCGCTACCTATTAAATAATGGTCTGGCAATACCAGATATCCAACGTAGAAATCTCAATCCCTCTATCGATGTTAACAATTTCACTACAGTTCATTGCAACTCCAATGACACAGTCTAAATGCAACAACTTCTAAGTATTTTACACTCAAATACTATGGTACTGATATATTGCTGATCCAGTCTTGAAGAATTTGCTAATACCCTAAATAGGAACCAATAAGGAACTTTTAATTAAATTATAAGGATATCCATTTCTCTTAACACTTGGTAACCTAGTTCATAATCCATTTTTGCTGATGCTGAAGAAGGTACAGTAACTTACCGGTATCAATGAAATGCCAAAACATGTAGCCTACATCGTTAAATAAATATTACTTGTTAGTATTGACAACGCTGAGGTTCATTAAATAAATAAATATACCACTAGCCATTATGGTTAACCATTATTACAATAAAATGGTCAATATATACGCATTCTAATAATGTATTTGTCCATAATTCACGCGTAGGCTATAATGGCCGACACAGCTGGAATTTTACACTATATAAGTCGTGATCTAAAAAGAGGTGCGGTGGGTGGGTTATAAATAGCGAAGGAGTAAACTACCATACATTTCCAGATTCAATTTGTATCATTACAGAAGGTAGGTATTTTGGCTATTATCCTCCGCAGTCTATAACACACCCACCTTTCTCTTTTTAGATCACAACTTATAGGCATATAGTAAAATTATAGCTGTGTCGGCCATTATCCGCGTGAATTATGCACAAGTACAGTATTGCTAACCCCATGCATATGGTACCAATAATTACTAGGTAGTGCGGGTCACGTTCGCCATATGTGCACCCCTGGATTTTGTCACTCACAGTGGAATTATTCACACATATGACCGACCTCATGACAGGTGTATTTTGTAGGCCTATTTTACATGTTGGCAACACGAACGTGACATCAATGTATGTACCTAGGTACGGTAACAGTTGAAGAGACCTGATGCACTTGAGTAACATAGCTGCCATCGTTCAATGGGCTAGAAAAAAAAGCACATATTTTCAGTGCACTAGTGATAATGGACAGCAATTTCAATTGGTATTGTCCCCTAGATTATGAATATAAGGTATGAAAATCATGTATTATCCTTATTAACGAAGTTGTGAGTTTCATAGAGGCATTTTCCCGTCTCATTCACTATTAATATAATAATTACTAGGTAGGACCGCGTTAGCCATATATGCTCCCCTGGTTTTTGTCACGCACAGTGGAATTAGTCACTCATATGACCGACCTCATGACAGGTGTATTTTGTAGGCTTATCTTACATGTTGGCAACACGAACGTGACGTCAATGTATGCACCTAAGTAACAGTTGAAGAGACCTCATGCACTCGAACATGGCTGCCATCGTTCAATGGGCAAGAAACAAAAGCTCAAATTTCCAGTGCACTAGTGATAATGGACAGCAATTTCAATTGGTATTGTCCCCTAGATTATGAATATAAGGTATGAAAATCACATATTATCCATATTAACGAAGTTGTGAGTTTCATAAAGGCATGTTCTTGTCTCATTCACTATTAATATAATTACTAGGTAGGACCGCGTTAGCCATATATGCTCCCCTGGTTTTTGTCACACACAGTGGGAATAGTCACAGGCAAAGAAAATTTGCAAATTAAGAGTTCTAAAAATATTGTTAGTGTTATATATTTCCACACGATACAGCAATTTTTGTAGCAAGAGTATAACGACTTCACTTATAATGTTGCCTGCAGGACGACCTGTGTTATCGGTAGGGTTTACATTTCTGGATGGAGTGTCAGTGTCCAGTGGCTTTAACAGTAGGCCTATTCGTGTGGTGGATTCATCTTTTGACACGAACTGTAGAATTTTTCACAATTTGAAAAGCCACACTGAAGGTTGCATGCAGATGATACACAGTGAAAATATCAACCACGTAAGCATAAAATGCTTGTCGATAATATTCATTGGTACACTGGCATTCATAGGTCCTTGGTGTTTTGGCGAACTTGTGCTAAATGTCAGCATTCCACAGAGCATACGTGGAATCACCAGTTAGTCGTGTTTCTCCACTTTGTTATAAATCCAATTATAAACAGGCAATTTTTTAAAATATAATATGTATAGGCCTACTGTACGGTATATATTTTGCGCACTCCTTGTTTAACTGTTTTGCCTGGAAAATAAATGCAAGCAGTTTACTTTGTTTCATGTCACTGTGTTCAAAAGACGAGGGCATTAGGTGTTGAAATCAATAACATCAAGAGAGGCAAGGCATGCAGCACTGTTTAAATGTAAGTTATTGGGTAAAATGGTACAAGCTAGCTCAAATTATCTTGTGTTGCCATTTTCCTGACCTTACTAAACAGCAGTGAGTTCCTGAGTTCTTAGCATCATGTAAAATCTACATTATGTTGCAGATTGCCATCTGCCGTAGGAGTTATTCCACTTGAATTGGATGTACTGGTCAGGGTCTGCATCCAGAAGAGACCAGCATCCTCCCCCATATGATTGGAGAAATAAATCAGTGATAGAAATAAAAGAATAAAGAAGGTTGACTATTGACATTTATCACAGATAGAACTGTCCTCCTGCTGCCTGAGGACTTACAAGATGTGACTTTCATTGGGTGAAGAGAACATTAACTGTTATGTAGTCGTAAATTTCAGTGGGATTCATTTGATTTATTTGTGGACAGTGCAATGACTATACTTCATGTAACTTATAGGTGTATAGCAAGTGTCTTTCTCCTGGTAAGCGCATAAAACATTTTTTGTATGTGACATCTTATGCAAAGAGAACTGGAACGTTGTATGTCATCTCATAGAATGAGATCTTACCTCATAAATTTTATTGCACATGCCGGTATTCATTTTTCTACCTTTATGTAATTCAGGCATTGTAACATTGATAGCCTGTTGTGGTGGACATATTTCATATTATGATTATATTTTCATTCTCTTCAAGAAATGTAGGCAGTTCTCAAATCATGTATTACTAATGATTAGAGGTGTTAGTTTTTGTTAATTCGCGATAAAACGAAAATTCATATTTAGAGGTTAGGATGTTTAATTTTCACGTATTTACTTGTTTCGTGCTGCCCAGGAGTGAAATTAAATCGCGAAATAACGCGAATTTTGTGAATAACACCACAAATACCGCAATCTGCGAAATAAAAACAAATTTTCATATTTTTTCCCCACACCAATCCGAACATTTTTGTCCACAAGCCGATAATCGAATTTGGTTGGTGTTCAATTCGAGAGAATGATCGATTGTATAGTTTCGCGAGGGGTAATACTACGATATACGTCATATTACGATATACTGTCGATATTCTCGTTACTCGTTGGATTTTAGCGCTGTGGTAAACAGCTGTTATATCGCGGCGTGAATAGTTTGGCCGACTACCTCCAAAAGGTTATGTGATAGTTGTTCATAATGTAAACTACGTTTGCCTCCTGTTACATCGGTAGCGAGTGTAAATTATAGTAGAGAATTCTATATAATTTAATAAAAAGTGCGCAAATTGTGCGTTATCATCGAAGCTAGTGTGTTATTTGCGTGAATCAGTTGGCGACCACGTGTTCGTCGTATTAGTTCCGAACTTAGCAGTACAGGAAGATGAGACGCGACGTAATTTAAATATTATGACACGAATTCAGAAATAAATTTTGCGTGTGGTTACGAATTTATACTGGCGTGTGACTACAGTCAACCGTGTGATAACAGTGTTTGTTACTGGGCATCGCTCAGTTGAGTTTAAAAATGCCGAAGGTAGCTGTTTCTGCCACAGACAGACTTAAAGAATATAAGAATGAAGGATTTATAATTTCTTGTGGCATTCTTATGTGCAAATATTGTGATTGTCGGTTAGATTATCGCAGGAAAGATGCATTAGACACACATTGCAAATCGGAGAAGCATTCAAAACGCAGAGAAAATTCGCGTCTTGAAGTTAGTGTTCCTAGAGTGGCCACCTTGAAAGAAACATTATCAAATGCTAGTCGTGTGAAGGATATGAAAGAAGAGTTTATTTTGGACACTACTACTGCGTTTGTGAAAGCTAATATACCAGTAGAGAAACTAGACAATCCTGCTATCCGTACTTGGATTAATAAGTACGTTCGCGGAAGTGGAGATTTACCATCAGCAAATCAGATTCGTCAGAAATACATCCCCATGATTGGCGAAAGAAGGAGGGAAGAAATTAGGGAAGATATAAAAAACAAAGACGTAACTGCTATGTGACGAAACAACTGACAAGAATGGTAGGTGTGTTTTCAACATTCTTTTTCGTCCATCAGTACCATCAACTGAAATGAACACCCATCTGGCTGCCTCTGTTGTTCTAGATTCTGCCAATAGCGTAAATTGCTCCAATGCGATATTAGACACCTTGAATTCCTATGAAATTGAACGGGAGCGTGTAGTGGCAGTAGTTACGGACTCAGCACGCTACATGACAAAATGTGTAACTACTCTTCAAGGATTGATTGAAGAATTAAGTCATGTCCAGTGCTGGGCTCATAAAGTCTATCTTATCGGCTGCGTATTTGAAAACGAGCTGGACGAATTCAACATGTCTATAGTAAAGAAAAAGAATGCCTTTTTAAATACGCGAAAAAGAAAAAGCAATTACGTTGCATTTCTAAGGGAGAAATATGAAAAAACAGAAAAAGAGAATGCAATTCTAGCTTTCCCAATGCCTGCATGTACAAGATGGAATTCATGGTTTAAGGCTGCAATGTATATGGCCACGCATGTGGAAGATCTGGTAGAATTTTTCAAAACATTGGAAGATTCAAATTCTGGGGTCAAATTTTTCCAACAAGCATCGACTTCAACAATACAATTTATACAATTACAAGCATTGTATGTTTCTGTTGTTGGTGCCTCTCTTATGGACTTGCTTAATTTCTTGGAGGGATCTAAGTACCCAACAATTCACTTACTGGCTGGGAAGCTAGATGACCTTGAGGTAAAGCTCAAGCTATTAGGCGATGGTGGAATGTTCAATCATACGATCCTCCAGAATTAGGAACAGCTTCCTCAAAAGATGCAGATAAAGGTTAAGTCCAAGTTTACGTGTGTTGCCCAGTCAGCTCTAGTGAAAGTCAGGACTTTAAGGACCACGGATCCAGCCAGGAAGACTGTAGAAGCCATCGGGTCATTGTTTGATCCTCGGCATGCACCTAAGAACGTATCTCCCACAGAACTGCTCCAATTTAAGAAGAATGCCCCATTTCTTACGAAGATGGAGTCTCAACAGTTTTTAGAGGCTCACAGCATTTACCTGACTGCAATCAAAAACCAACTGCGTCATGAAGATAATGTGAATGTTCCAGAGATCCTCATGGGATTAAGGCCTGCTCACCGAGACTATGCAACAGCTGCATTAAAGTGTGTGTGGTATCCTTGTTCAAATGTGGATTCTGAAAGGTCATTTTCGAAATACAGTCTCATAGTAAGTGATAGGAGGCGAAAATTGACAGCTGCAAATGCTGAGACTTTAACCATGATCTACTTCCAGTGATTTCACCGCAGTATTTGGATAAAACTGAAAAAGGTATTCACTGAAATGTGTTTCGAGATGGTGAATGTAAAATAAAAATGTGACTTCCATATAAGTATTATCTCATTCTTCCATAGCCATGTTTAACGTTTTACCCTGCTGTTTTGTTTTTTACTTTGTTTTATTAATTGTTTATATTTTTAAATGCACTTATTGTACAAACCTTATCGCTTTCCAAATTTTAACATGTCATCCCCCGAAAAAATAATAAAATCACAAAACACCACCTTTTGAATTTTAAATCAACAAATCTTCAAAAAAATAACAACACTTTCTAACACCTCTACTAATGATTAATGTTGTCCATTTTTCTTGTTCATCTGTCACTTGATGTAAATAGTTTCTAAAATATGATTCTGTAATGAATGTAGCCTTCTGTTTATGGTTTAACTGTAACAACAGAAATTGAGGTTATAATGGAAACATCATAGCCTAGATCTAAAGTTGAATAAAATTTTGTAAATTTAAATCACCCATTATGTCTTCCCGAACTTTACAAATATCTAGCGATACCTGTCAAATTGTGAAATTATGAACTTCCTTAGTTACAGTATCAGAACTTTTTGAGATTTATTTTGCCATGTTCTCATAAATTTAAATCAAAGAGTGCCATATCCACGAGTTATGTAGGCAACCCGATTAGAATCCCTGGCTGTGTCAAGAGATCAGTAACCAGCCATCCTGAGTCGCTGTTTATGTTTGGTAGGGTGGCTATGTCCTTTCCACTCCTCCTCCTGCCACGCCACAGCATCCGGCAGGTTCCGATTTACCATCACGGCGCTGGGACACCAGACCAAGACTTCAAAATTCTTGACAGCCAGGAATCATACACGACCTCCGGGGTGACAGCCAACAATGCTAGTCACTGTGCCATGAGGTGGTCCATAACATTTTATACACTTTCTTTAATATAATTCCCTCCTTGTTTCCTTTCCTCGGTGTACTGTATATTTACCAGAACACAATCATCGTAAAGAGTAGGCTACCTGTATTAATCGTACATGCTACTCATGCTATTAATGATCATGGTGATGATAATAATAATATTATTACAACAATCAAATAACAATAAGAAACATGTAAATTCCAATTTAAAAAAAAACTTAGGCTAAATATTTTTCGGTAAAAGTGGCTAAAACTATGCAGAGTAGATTTAGTCGCTATCTGCTCGTGCACAAGTTGCAAGTGTATTTGATGTTAGTAGTGCTAAAATGTGATGTTGATTAATTGAGAGCTTTGCAACATATAGTCCCATATACTTGGGTGTGTGTGGAATTTGTCTGATAACCCGTGCCACTGTGATAGCTGTATTAGTGTGTGAATTTGTAACTCAGATGAGGTTTGGGAAGGTAGTGGCCGTGGCCTTCATTTAAGAACTATCCCGGCACTTGAATGGAGAAGTAGTGGGAAACCACGGAAAAACACTTCCAGGATGACCTTGGTGTAAATTGAATCCACCTCTTCTCAGTTTGGGGCAGATGACCTCGTAGTTCAGCCCCTTAAAACGAGGCTGCGTGCACACCGTTCCAGACCTCAGTCCAGATATAATTTTCTTGGCAGAGCCTGTAATCGAACCCGGGACTCTGCGGTGATAGCCTAGAGTGCTACGCAACGAGGCGTACACTTCTAAAATAGGATCCGATCATGATTCCTAGTTAAATCAACAGTACCATATTTTCTATAGTGACTTTCTCATTACGAATGTATGTAGTCTCTGTCCTGCCATTTTCTGTCAAAACATAACACTCCACACACACCATGAAGTAACGGTTCGTATGCTTCTCGGCCAAGTGGAAGAATATAATTTAGCAATGGTATGCTGAGTCCAGCTGTGGAATATAAAATTTATCGCACTAGAGAACAACGCATAATACGAAGCATTTAGTCTGCTCTAACCTACCGGAACACACTGCGTGACGTCACCCACGGAGCGAGCAGGCTTGTAGTATAGAAGGTGTTGACTATACACTATGTCACCTGGTATTGCGATGTCAAAAGAAGGCTCCCTATTAAACCCCTCTGTATTACAACCCGCTAAGAGGGTACTGTACACTATGTCACCTAGTATTGCGATGTCAAAAGAAGGCTCCCTATTAACCCCTTCTGTATTACAACTCGCTTAGAGGGTACTGTACACTATGTCACCTGGTATTGCGATGCCGAGAGAAGGCTTCCTATTAACCCCCTCTGTATTACAACTCGCTTAGAGGGTATTGTACACTATATCACCTGGTGTTGCGATGTCAAGAGAAGGCTTCCTATTAACCCACTCTGCATTGCAACTCGCTTAGAGGGTACTGTATACCATGTTACCTGGTGTTGCGACGTCAAGAGAAGGCTCCCTACTAACCCCATCTGTATTACAACTCGCTTAGAGGGTACTGTACACTATGCCACCTGGTGTTGCGATGTCAAGAGAAGGCTTCCTATTAACCCCCTCTGTATTACAACTCGCTTAGAGGGTACTGTACACTATGCCACCTGGTGTTGCGATGTCAAGAGAAGGCTTCCTATTAACCCCTCTGTATTACAACTCGCTTAGAGGGTGCTGTACACTATGTCACCTGGTATTGCGATGTCAAGACAAGGCTCCCTATTAACCCCCTCTGTATCACAACTCGCTTAGAGGGTACTGTACACTATGTCACCTGGTGTTGCGATGTCAAGAGAAGGCTTCCTATTAACCCCCTCTCTATTACAACTCGTTTAGAGGGTACTGTACACTATGTCACCTGGTGTTGCGAGGTCAAGAGAAGGCTTCCTAATATCCCCCTCTGTATTACAAATCGCTTAGAGGGTACTGTACACTATGTCACCTGGTATAGTGATGTCAAGAGAAGGTTCCCTATTAACCCCCTCTGCATTACAACTCGCATAGAGGGTACTGTATACCATGTCACCAGGTGTTGCGATGTCAAGAGAAGGCTCCCTATTAACCCCCTCTGTATTACAACTCGCTTAGAGGGTACTGTACACTATGTCCCCTGGTGTTGCGATGTCAAGAGAAGGCTCCCTATTAACACCCTCTGCATTACAACTCGCTTATAGGCTACTGTACACTATGACCCCTGGTGTTGCGATGCCAAGAGAAGGCTCCCTATTAACCCCCTCCGCATTATAACTCGCTTAGAGGGTACTGTTTACCATGTCACCTGGTATTGCGATGTCAAGAGAAGGCTCCCTATTAACCCCCTCTGTATTGCAAATCGCTTAGAGGGTACTGTACACTATGTCACCTGGTATTGCGATGCCAAGAGAAGGCTCCCTATTAACCCCCTTTGTATTGCAACTCGCTTAGAGGGTACTGTACACTATGCCACCTGGTGTTGCGATGTCAAGAGATGGCTTCCTATTAACCCCCTCTGTATTACAACTCGCTTAGAGGGTACTGTACACTATGTCCCCTGGTGTTGCGATGTCAAGAGAAGGCTCCCTATTAACGCCCTCAGTATTACAACTCGCTTAGAGGGTACTGTACAGTACGTGACCTGGTATTGCGATGTCAAGAGAAGGTTCCCTATTAACACCCTCTATATTACAACTCGCTCGGAGGGTACTGTACAATACGTCACCTGGTTTTTTTTTTGTCGTGTAGCCTCCTGAGAGGCCGAGTGCAGGTCTTTCTAATCGACGCCCGTGGGCGACCTGCGCGTCGGGATGAGAGATGGGATTGATGAAGATCAATGAAACTGGGCAAGGATGTGGAAGGAAGCGGCCGTGGCCTGTCAGAAGGTACTGTCCCAGCATTTGCCTGGTGTTGAAAATGGGAAACCACGGAAAACCATTTCAAGGACAGCTGACGGTGGGGCTCGAACCCACGCGTCTACCGAGTCAGCAGACAGCTTGGCCCCTTGACCTAACGCAGCGCTTTAGCCCGCGCAGCCACTACTGTCGGTACGTCACCTGGTGTTGCGATGTCAAGAGAAGGCTTCCTATTAACCCCCTCTGTATTACCACTCGCTTAGGGGGTACTGTACACTATGTCACCTGGTGTTGCGATGTCAAGAGAAGGCTTCCTATTAACCCCCTCTGTATTACAACTCGCTCAGAGGGTACTGTACAATATGTCACCTGGTGTTGCGAAGACAAGAGGGCTTCCTATTAACCCTGTCTGTATTACAAATCGCTTAGAGGGTACTGTACACTACGTCACCTGGTATTGCGATGTCAAGAGAAGGTTCCCTATTAACCCCTCCCCCTGCATTACAAATCGCTTAGAGGGTACTGTACACTATGCCAGCTGGTGTTGCGATCTCAAGAGAAGGTTCCCAATTAACCCCCTCTGTACTACAAATCGCATAGAGGGTACTGTACACTACGTCACCTGGTGTTGCGATGTCAAGAGAAGGTTCCCTATTAACACCCTCTGCATTACAACTCGCTTAGGGGGTACTGTACATTACGTCACCTGGTGTTGCGATGTCAGGGGAAGGCTCCCTATTAACACTGTCTGTATTACAACTCGCTTAGAGGGTACTGTACTCTATGACACCCGGAGTTGCGATGTCAAGGGAAGGCTACCTTTTAACCCCCTCTGTACTACGACTCGCTTAGAGTGTACTGTACACTCTGTCACCTGGTGTTGCGATGTCAAGGGAAGGCTTCCTATTAACACCCTCTGTATTACAACTCGTTTAGAGGGTACTGTACACTATGTCACCTGGTATTGCGATGTCAAGGGAATGCTACCTATTAACCCCCTCTGTATTACGACTCGCTTAGAGTGTACTGTACACTATGACACCTGGTATTACGATGTCAAGGGAAGGCTTCCTATTAACCCCCTCTGTATTTCAACTCTCTTAGAGGGTACAGTACACTACGTCACCTGGTGTTGAGATGTCAAGGGAAGGCTCCCTATTAACCCTGTCTGTATTACAACTCACTTAGAGCGTACTGTACAACATGTCACCTGGTATTGCGATGTCAAGAGGAGGCTTCCTATTAACTCCCTCTGTATTACAAATCGCCTAGAGGGTACTGTACACCATGTCACCTGGCGTTGCGATGTCAAGGGAAGGCTTCCTGTTAACCCCCTCTGTATTACACATCGCTTAGAGGGTACTGTACACTCTGTCACCTGGTGTTGCGAAGTCAAGGGAAGGCTCCCTATTAACCCCTCTGTATTACAAATCGCTTAGAGGGTACTGTAGACTATGTCACCTGGTGTTGCGATGTCAAGGGAAGGCTCCCTATTAACCCTGTCTGTATTTTAACTCGCTTAGAGGGTACTGTACACTCAGTCACCTGGTGTTGCGATGTCAAGAGGAGGCTCCCTATTAAACCCCTCTGTATTACAACTCGCATAAAGGTTACTGTACACTGTGTCACCTAGTGTTGCGATGTCAAGGGAAGCTCCCTATTAACCCCTGTGTATTACAACTCGCTTAGAGGGTACTGTACACTATGTCACCTGGTGTTGCGATGTCAAGAGAAGGCTTCCTACTTCCCTTCTGTATTACAAATCGCCTAGAGGGTACTGTACACCATGTCACCTGGTGTTGCGATGTCAAGGGAAGGTTTCCTATTAACCCCCTCTGTATTACAATTCGCTTTAAGGGTACTGTACACCATGTCACCTGGTGTTGCAATGGCAAGGGAAGGCTTCTTATTAACCCCCTCTGTATTACAACTCGCTTAGAGGGTAGGCCTACTGTACACTATGTCACCTGGTGTTGCAATGTCAAGGGAAGGCTTCCTATTATCCCCCTCTGTATTACAACTCGCTTAGAGAGTTTTGTACAATATGTCACCTGGTAATGCGATGTCAAGAGAAGGATTCCTATTAACCCCCTCTGTATTACAACTCGCTTGGAGGGTACTGTACACTGTGTCACCTGATATTGCTATGTCAGGAGAAGGCTCCCTGCTAACCCCCGCTGTATTACAACTCGCTTGGAGGGTACTGTACACTGTGTCACCTGGTGTTGCGATGTCAAGGGAAGGCTCCATAGTAACCCCCTCTGTATTACAACTCGCTTAGAGGGTACTGTACACCATGTCTCCTGGTGTTGCGATGTCAAGGGAAGGCTTCCTATTAACCCCCTCTGTATTACAACTCGCTTAGGGGGCACTGTACACTATGTCACCTGGTGTTGCAATCTCACGAGAAGGCTCCCTATTACCCCCTCTTTATTACAACTCGCTTAAAGGGTACTGTACACTATGTCACCTGGTGTTGCGATATCAAGAGAAGGCTTCCTATTAACCCCCTCTCTATTACAACTCGCTTAGGGGGTACTGTACACTGTGTCACCTGGAGTTGCGATGCCAAGGGAAGGCTTCCTATTAACCCCCTCTGTATTACAACTTGCTTAGGGGGTACTGTACACTATGTCACCTGGTGTTGCGATGCCAAGGGAAGGCTTCCTATTAACCCCCTCTGTATTACAACTCGCTTTGAGGGTACTGTACACTGTGTCACCTGGTGTTGCGATGTCAGGGGAAGTCTTCCTATTAACCCCTCTGTATAACAACTTGCTTAGGGGGTACTGTACACTATGTCACCTGGTGTTGCAATGTCAAGAGAAGGCTTCCTATAAACCCCCTCTGTATTACAACTCGCTTAGAGGGTACTGTACACTATGTCACCTGGTATTGCGACGTCAAGAGAAGGCACCCTATTAAACCCGTCTGTATTACAACTCGCTTAGAGGGTACTGTACACTATGTCTCCTTGTATTGCAATGTCAAGGGAAGGCCTCCTATTAACCCCCTCTGTATTACAACTCGCTTAGTGGGTACTTTACACAATGTCACCTGGTATGGTGACGTCAAGAGAAGGATTCCTATTAACCCCGTCTGTATTACAACTTGCTTAGAGGGTACTGTACACTATGTCACCTGGTGCTGCAACGTCAAGAAAAGGCTTCCTATTAACCCCCTCTGTATTACATCTCGCTTAGAGGGTACTGTACACTGTGTCACCTGGTGTTGCAATGTCAAGAGAAGGCTCCCTATTAACACCCTCTGTATTAAAACACGCTTAGAGGGTACTGTACACTATGTCACCTGGTGTTGTGAAGACAAGACGGCATCCTATTAACACCCTCTGTATTACAACTCGCTTAGAGTAGTGTACTGTACACTGTGTCACCTGGTGTTGCAATGTCAAGAAAAGGCTCCCTATTAACCCTCTCTGTATTACAACTCGCTTAGAGGGTACTGTACACTGTGTCACCTGGTGTTGCGATGTCAAGAGAAGGCTTCCTGTTAACCCCCTCTGTAATACAAGTCGCTTAGAGGGTATTGTACACTATGTCACCTGGTGTTGCGATATCAAGAGAAGGCTTCCTATTAACCCCCTCTGTATTACAACTCGCTTAGGGGGTACTGTACACTGTGTCACCTGGTGTTGCGATGCCAAGGGAAGGCTTCCTATCAACCCCCTCTGTATTACAACTCGCTTAGGGGCCCCTGTAACTATGTCACCTGGTTTTGCAATGCCACGAGAAGGCTCCCTATTAACCACCTCTGTATTACAACTCGTTTAGAGGGAACTGTACACTATGTCACCTGGTGTTGCGATATCAAGAGAAGGCTTCCTATTAACCCCCTCAGTATTACAACTCGCTTAGGGGGTACTGTACACTGTGTCACCTGGAGATGCGATGCCAAGGGACGGCTTCCTATTAACCCTCTCTGTTTTACAACTTGCTTAGAGGGTACTGTACACTATGTCACCTGGTGTTGCGATGCCAAGGGAAGTCTTCCTATTAACGCCCTCTGTATAACAACTCGCTTAGGGGGTACAGTACACTGTGTCACCTGGTGTTGCGATGTCAAGGGAAGGCTTCTTATTAACCCCCTTTGTATAACAACTTGCTTAGGGGGTACTGTACACTATGTCACCTGGTGTTGCAATGTCAAGAGAAGGCTTCTATTAACCCCCTCTGTATTACAACTCGCTTAGAGGGTACTGTACACTATGTCACCTGGTATTGCGACGTCAAGGGAAGGCTCCCTATTAACCCCGTCTGTATTACAACTCGCTTGGAGGTTACTGTGCACTATGTCACCTTGTATTGCGATGTCAAAGGAAGGCTCCCTATTAACGCCGTCTGTATTACAACTCGCTTAGAGGGTACTGTACACCGTGTCACCTGGTGTTGCAATGTCAAGAAAAGGCTTCCTATTAACCCCCTCTGTATTACAACTCGCTTAGAGGGTACTGTACACGGTGTCACCTGGTATTGCGATGTCAAGGGAAGGCTTCCTATTAACCCCTCTGAATTACAACTCGCTTAGTGGGTACTGTACACTATGTCACCTGGTGTTGCGATGTCAAGAGAATGCTTCCTATTAACCCCCTCTGCATTACAACTCGCTTAGGGGGTACTGTATACCATGTCACCTGGCGTTGCAATGTCAAGGGAAGGCTTCCTCTTAACAACAGGTGTTGCGAAGTCACGGGAAGGCTCCCTATTAACACTGTCTGTATTACAACTTGCTTAGAGGGTACTGTATACTAAGTCACCTGGTGTTGCGATGTCAAGAGAAGGCTTCCTATTAACCCCCTCTGTATTTCAACCCAATTAGAGGGTACTGTACACGTCACCTGGTATTGCGATGTCAAGAGAAGGCTCCCTATTAACCCCCTCTGTATTACCACTCGCTTAGAGGGTACTGTACACTATGTCACCTGGTGTTGCGATGTCAAGAGAAGGCTTCCTATTAACCCCCTCTGTATTACAAATCGCCTAGAGGGTACTGTACACTATGTCACCTGGCGTTGCGATGTCAAGAGAAGGTTTCCTATTAACCCCCTCTGTATTACAAATCGCCTAGAGGGTACTGTACACCATGTCACCTGGTGTTGCGATGTCAAGGGAAGGCTTCCTGTTAACACCCTCTGTATTACAACTCGCTTAGAGGGAACTGTACAATATGTCACCTGGTATTGCGATGTCAATAGAAGGCTTCCTATTAACCCCCTCTGTATCACAACTCGCTTGGAGGGTACTGATCACTGTGTCACCTGGTGTTGCGATGTCAAGGGAAGGCTCCTTAATAACCCCCTCTGTATTACAACTCGCTTAGAGGGTACTGTACACTATGTCAGCTGGTATTGCGATGTCAAGAGAAGGCTTCCTCATTAACCCCCTCTGTATTACAACTCGCTTGGAGGGTACTGTACACTGTGTCACCTGATATTGCGATGTCAAGAGAAGGCTCCCTGCTAACCCCCGCTGTATTACAACTCGCTTGTAGGGTACTGTACACTGTGTCACCTGGTGTTGCGATGTCAAGGGAAGGCTTCCTATTAACCCCCTCTGTATTACAACTCGCTTAGGGGGTACTGTACACTGTGTCACCTGGAGTTGCGATGCCAAGGGAAGGCTTCCTATTAACCCCCTCTCTATTACAACTTGCTTAGGGGGTACTGTACACTATGTCACCTGGTGTTGCGATGCCAAGGGAAGGCTTCCTATTAACCCCCTCTGTATTACAACTCGCTTAGGGGGTACTGTACACTGTGTCACCTGGTGTTGCGATGTCAGGGGAAGTCTTCCTATTAACCCCTCTGTATAACAACTTGCTTAAGGGGTACTGTACACTATGTCACCTGGTGTTGCAATGTCAAGAGAAGGCTTCCTATAAACCCCCTCTGTATTACAACTCGCTTAGAGGGTACTGTACACTATGTCACCTGGTATTGCGACGTCAAGAGAAGGCACCCTATTAAACCCGTCTGTATTACAACTCGCTTAGAGGGTACTGTACACTATGTCTCCTTGTATTGCGAAGTCAAGGGAAGGCCTCCTATTAACCCCCTCTGTATTACAACTCGCTTAGTGGGTACTTTACACTATGTCACCCGGTATTGTGACTTCAAGAGAAGGATTCCTATTAACCCCGTCTGTATTACAACTTGCTAGAGGATACTGTACACTATGTCACCTGGTGCTGCAACGTCAAGAAAAGGCTTCCTATTAACCCCCTCTGTATTACATCTCGCTTAGGGGGTACTGTACACTGTGTCACCTGGTGTTGCAATGTCAAGAGAAGGCTCCCTATTAACCCCCTCTGTATTAAAACACGCTTAGAGGGTACTGTACACTATGTCACCTGGTGTTGTGAAGACAAGACGGCATCCTATTAACACCCTCTGTATTACAACTCGCTTAGAGTGTACTGTACACTGTGTCACCTGGTGTTGCAATGTCAAGAAATGGCTCCCTATTAACCCTCTCTGTATTACAAATCGCTTAGAGGGTACTGTACACTGTGTCACCTGGTGTTGCGATGTCAAGAGAAGGCTTCCTGTTAACCCCCTCTGTAATACAACTCGCTTAGAGGGTATTGTACACTATGTCACCTGGTTTTGCGATATCAAGAGAAGGCTTCCTATTAACCCCCTCTGTATTACAACTCGCTTAGGGGGTTCTGTACACTGTGTCACCTGGTGTTGCGATGCCAAGGGAAGGCTTCCTATCAACCCCCTCTGTATTACAACTCGCTTAGGGGCCCCTGTAACTATGTCACCTGGTTTTGCAATGTCACGAGAAGGCTCCCTATTAACCACCTCTGTATTACAACTCGTTTAGAGGTAACTGTACACTATGTCACCTGGTGCTGCGATATCAAGAGAAGGCTTCCTATTAACCCCCTCAGTATTACAACTCGCTTAGGGGGTACAGTACAATGTGTCACCTGGTGTTGCGATGTCAAGGGAAGGCTTCTTATTAACCCCCTTTGTATAACAACTTGCTTAGGGGATACTGTACACTGTGTCACCTGGTGTTGCAATGTCAAGGGAAGGCTTCTATTAACCCCCTCTGTATTACAACTCGCTTAGAGGGTACTGTACACTATGTCACCTGGTATTGCGACGTCAAGGGAAGGCTCCCTATTAACCCCGTCTGTATTACAACTCGCTTGGAGAGTACTGTGCACTATGTCACCTTGTATTGCGATGTCAAGGGAAGGCTCCCTATTAACGCCGTCTGTATTACAACTCGCTTAGAGGGTACTGTACACCGTGTCACCTGATGTTGCAATGTCAAGAAAAGGCTTCCTATTAACCCCCTCTGTATTACAACTCGCTTAGAGGGTACTGTACACGGTGTCACCTGGTATTGCGATGTCAAGGGAAGGCTACCTATTAACCCCTCTGTATTACAACTCGCTTAGTGGGTACTGTACACTATGTCACCTGGTGTTGCGATGTCAAGAGAATGCTTCCTATTAACCCCCTCTGCATTACAACTCGCTTAGAGGGTACTGTATACCATGTCACCTGGCGTTGCAATGTCAAGGGAAGGCTACCTCTTAACAACAGGTGTTGCGAAGTCACGGGAAGGCTCCCTATTAACACTGTCTGTATTACAACTCGCTTAGAGGGTACTGTATACTAAGTCACCTGGTGTTGCGATTTCAAGAGAAGGCTTCCTATTAACCCCCTCTGTATTTCAACCCAATTAGAGGGTACTGTACACGTCACCTGGTATTGCGATGTCAAGAGAAGGCTCCCTATTAACCCCCTCTGTATTACCACTCGCTTAGAGGGTACTGTACACTATGTCACCTGGTGTTGCGATGTCAAGAGAAGGCTTCCTATTAACCCCCTCTGTATTACAAATCGCCAAGAGGGTACTGTACACTATGTCACCTGGCCTTGCGATGTCAAGAGAAGGTTTCCTATTAACCCCCTCTGTATTACAAATCGCCTAGAAGGTACTGTACACCATGTCACCTGGTGTTGCGATGTCAAGGGAAGGCTTCCTGTTAACACCCTCTGTATTACAACTCGCTAAGTGGATACTGTACACTATGTCACCTGGTGTTGCAATGTCAAGGGAAGGCTTCCTATTAACCCCCTCTGTATTACAACTCGCTTAGAGGGAACTGTACAATATGTCACCTGCTATTGCGATGTCAATAGAAGGCTTCCTATTAACCCCCTCTGTATCACAACTCGCTTGGAGGGTACTGAACACTGTGTCACCTGGTGTTGCGATGTCAAGGGAAGGCTCCCTAATAACCCCCTCTGTATTACAACTCGCTTAGAGGGTACTGTACACTATGTCAGCTGGTATTGCGATGTCAAGAGAAGGCTTCCTATTAACCCCCTCTGTATTACAACTCGCTTGGAGGGTACTGGACACTGTGTTACCTGATATTGCGATGTCAAGAGAAGGCTCCCTGCTAACCCCGCTGTATTACAACTCGCTTGGAGGGTACTGTACACTGTGTCACCTGGTGTTGCGATGTCAAGGGAAGGCTCCATAGTAACCCCCTCTGTATTACAACTCGCTTAGAGGGTACTGTACACCATGTCTCCGGGTGTTGCGATGTCAAGGGAAGGCTTCCTATTAACCCCCTCTGTATTACAACTCGCTTAGGGGGCACTGTACACTATGTCACCTGGTGTTGCAATGTCACGAGAAGGCTCCCTATTAACCCCCTCTGTATTACAACTCGCTTAGAGGGTACTGCACACTATGTCACCTGGTGTTGCGATATCAAGAGAAGGCTTCCTATTAACCCCCTCTCTATTACAACTCGCTTAGGGGGTACTGTACACTGTGTCACCTGGAGTTGCGATGCCAAGGGAAGGCTTCCTATTAACACCCTCTGTATTACAAATTGCTTAGGGTGTACTGTACACTATGTAACCTGGTGTTGCGATGCCAAGTGAGGCTTCCTATTAACCCCCTCTGTATTACAACTCGCTTAGAGGGTACTGTACACTGTGTCACCTGGTGTTGCGATGTCAGGGGAAGTCTTCCTATTAACCCCTTTGTATAACAACTTGCTTAGGGGTACTGTACACTATGTCACCTGGTGTTGCAATGTCAAGGGAAGGCTTCCTATAAACCCCCTCTGTATTACAACTCGCTTAGAGGGTTCTGTACACTATGTCACCTGGTATTGCGACGTCAAGAGAAGGCACCCTATTAAACCCGTCTGTATTACAACTCGCTTAGAGGGTACTGTACACTATGTCTCCTTGTATTGCGATGTCAAGGGAAGGCTCCCTATTAACCCCGTCTGTATTACAACTCGCTTAGAGGGTACTGTACACTGTGTCACCTGGTGTTGCGATGTCAAGGGAAGGCCTCCTATTAACCCCCTCTGTATTACAACTCGCTTAGTGGGTACTTTACACTATGTCACCTGGTATTGCGACGTCAAGAGAAGGATTCCTGTTAACCCCGTCTGTATTACAACTTGCTTAGAGGGTACTGTACACTATGTCACCTGGTGCTGCAACGTCAAGAAAAGGCTTCCTATTAACCCCCTGTGTAATAGAACTCGCTTAGAGGGTACTGTACACTGTGTCACCTGGTGTTGCAATGTCAAGAGAAGGCTCCCTATTAACCCCCTCTGTATTAAAACACGCTTAGAGGGTTCTGTACACTATGTCACCTGGTGTTGTGAAGACAAGACAGCATCCTATTAACACCCTCTGTATTACAACTTGCTTAGAGTGTACTGTACACTATGTCACCTGGTGTTGCGATATCAAGAGAAGGCTTCCTATTAACCCCCTCTGTATTACAACTCGCTTAGGGGGTACTGTACATTGTGTCACCTGGTGTTGCGATGCCAAGGGAAGGCTTCCTATCAACCTCCTCTGTATTACAACTCACTTAGGGGCCCCTGTAACTATATCACCTGGTTTTGCAATGTCACGTGAAGGCTCCCTATTAACCACCTCTGTATTACGACTCGTTTAGAGGGAACTGTACACTATGTCACCTGGTGTTGCCATATCAAGAGAAGGCTTCCTATTAACCCCCTCAGTATTACAACTCGCTTAGGGGGTACTGTACACTGTGTCACCTGGAGATGCGATGCCAAGGGACGGCTTCCTATTAACCCTCTCTGTATTACAACTTGATTAGAGGGTACTGTACACTATGTCACCTGGTGTTGCGATGCCGAGGGAAGTCTTCCTATTAACGCCCTCTGTATTACAACTCGCTTAGGGGGTACAGTACACTGTGTCACCTGGTGTTGCGATGTCAAGGGAAGGCTTCGTATTAACCCCATTTGTATAACAACTTGCTTAGGGGGTACTGTACACTATGTCACCTGGTGTTGCAATGTCAAGAGAAGGCTTCTATTAACCCCCTCTGTATTACAACTCGCTTAGAGGGTACTGTACACTATGTCACCTGGTATTGCGACGTCAAGGGAAGGCTCCCTATTAACCCCATCTGTATTACAACTCGCTTGGAGGTTACTGTGCACTATGTCACCTTGTATTGCGATGTCAAAGGAAGGCTCCCTATTAACGCCGTCTGTATTACAACTCGCTTAGAGGGTACTGTACACCGTGTCACCTGGTGTTGCAATGTCAAGAAAAGGCTTCCTATTAACCCCCTCTGTATTACAACTCGCTTAGAGGGTACTGTACACGGTGTCACCTGGTATTGCGATGTCAAGGGAAGGCTTCCTATTAACCCCTCTGTATTACAACTCGCTTAGTGGGTACTGTACACTATGTCACCTGGTGTTGCGATGTCAAGAGAATGCTTCCTATTAACCCCCTCTGCATTACAACTCGCTTAGGGGGTACTGTATACCATGTCACCTGGCGTTGCAATGTCAAGGGAAGGCTTCCTCTTAACAACAGGTGTTGCGAAGTCACGGGAAGGCTCCCTATTAACACTGTCTGTATTACAACTTGCTTAGAGGGTACTGTATACTAAGTCACCTGGTGTTGCGATGTCAAGAGAAGGCTTCCTATTAACCCCCTCTGTATTTCAACCCAATTAGAGGGTACTGTACACGTCACCTGGTATTGCGATGTCAAGAGAAGGCTCCCTATTAACCCCCTCTGTATTACCACTCGCTTAGAGGGTACTGTACACTATGTCACCTGGTGTTGCGATGTCAAGAGAAGGCTTCCTATTAACCCCCTCTGTATTACAAATCGCCTAGAGGGTACTGTACACTATGTCACCTGGCGTTGCGATGTCAAGAGAAGGTTTCCTATTAACCCCCTCTGTATTACAAATCGCCTAGAGGGTACTGTACACCATGTCACCTGGTGTTGCGATGTCAAGGGAAGGCTTCCTGTTAACACCCTCTGTATTACAACTCGCTTAGAGGGAACTGTACAATATGTCACCTGGTATTGCGATGTCAATAGAAGGCTTCCTATTAACCCCTCTGTATCACAACTCGCTTGGAGGGTACTGATCACTGTGTCACCTGGTGTTGCGATGTCAAGGGAAGGCTCCTTAATAACCCCCTCTGTATTACAACTCGCTTAGAGGGTACTGTACACTATGTCAGCTGGTATTGTGATGTCAAGAGAAGGCTTCCTCATTAACCCCCTCTGTATTACAACTCGCTTGGAGGGTACTGTACACTGTGTCACCTGATATTGCGATGTCAAGAGAAGGCTCCCTGCTAACCCCCGCTGTATTACAACTCGCTTGGAGGGTACTGTACACTGTGTCACCTGGTGTTGCGTTGTCAAGGGAAGGCTTCCTATTAACCCCCTCTGTATTACAACTCGCTTAGGGGGTACTGTACACTGTGTCACCTGGAGTTGCGATGCCAAGGGAAGGCTTCCTATTAACCCCCTCTGTATTACAACTTGCTTAGGGGGTACTGTACACTATGTCACCTGGTGTTGCGATGCCAAGGGAAGGCTTCCTATTAACCCCCTCTGTATTACAACTCGCTTAGGGGGTACTGTACACTGTGTCACCTGGTGTTGCGATGTCAGGGGAAGTCTTCCTATTAACCCCTCTGTATAACAACTTGCTTAGGGGGTACTGTACACTATGTCACCTGGTGTTGCAATGTCAAGAGAAAGCTTCCTATAAACCCCCTCTGTATTACAACTCGCTTAGAGGGTACTGTACACTATGTCACCTGGTATTACGACGTCAAGAGAAGGCACCCTATTAAACCCGTCTGTATTACAACTCGCTTAGAGGGTACTGTACACTATGTCTCCTTGTATTGCGAAGTCAAGGGAAGGCCTCCTATTAACCCCCTCTGTATTACAACTCGCTTAGTGGGTACTTTACACTATGTCACCCGGTATTGTGACTTCAAGAGAAGGATTCCTATTAACCCCGTCTGTATTACAACTTGCTAGAGGATACTGTACACTATGTCACCTGGTGCTGCAACGTCAAGAAAAGGCTTCCTATTAACCCCCTCTGTATTACATCTCGCTTAGGGGGTACTGTACACTGTGTCACCTGGTGTTGCAATGTCAAGAGAAGGCTCCCTATTAACCCCCTCTGTATTAAAACACGCTTAGAGGGTACTGTACACTATGTCACCTGGTGTTGTGAAGACAAGACGGCATCCTATTAACACCCTCTGTATTACAACTCGCTTAGAGTGTACTGTACACTGTGTCACCTGGTGTTGCAATGTCAAGAAATGGCTCCCTATTAACCCTCTCTGTATTACAAATCGCTTAGAGGGTACTGTACACTGTGTCACCTGGTGTTGCGATGTCAAGAGAAGGCTTCCTGTTAACCCCCTCTGTAATACAACTCGCTTAGAGGGTATTGTACACTATGTCACCTGGTTTTGCGATATCAAGAGAAGGCTTCCTATTAACCCCCTCTGTATTACAACTCGCTTAGGGGGTTCTGTACACTGTGTCACCTGGTGTTGCGATGCCAAGGGAAGGCTTCCTATCAACCCCCTCTGTATTACAACTCGCTTAGGGGCCCCTGTAACTATGTCACCTGGTTTTGCAATGTCACGAGAAGGCTCCCTATTAACCACCTCTGTATTACAACTCGTTTAGAGGTAACTGTACACTATGTCACCTGGTGCTGCGATATCAAGAGAAGGCTTCCTATTAACCCCCTCAGTATTACAACTCGCTTAGGGGGTACAGTACAATGTGTCACCTGGTGTTGCGATGTCAAGGGAAGGCTTCTTATTAACCCCCTTTGTATAACAACTTGCTTAGGGGATACTGTACACTGTGTCACCTGGTGTTGCAATGTCAAGGGAAGGCTTCTATTAACCCCCTCTGTATTACAACTCGCTTAGAGGGTACTGTACACTATGTCACCTGGTATTGCGACGTCAAGGGAAGGCTCCCTATTAACCCCGTCTGTATTACAACTCGCTTGGAGAGTACTGTGCACTATGTCACCTTGTATTGCGATGTCAAGGGAAGGCTCCCTATTAACGCCGTCTGTATTACAACTCGCTTAGAGGGTACTGTACACCGTGTCACCTGATGTTGCAATCTCAAGAAAAGGCTTCCTATTAACCCCCTCTGTATTACAACTCGCTTAGAGGGTACTGTACACGGTGTCACCTGGTATTGCGATGTCAAGGGAAGGCTACCTATTAACCCCTCTGTATTACAACTCGCTTAGTGGGTACTGTACACTATGTCACCTGGTGTTGCGATGTCAAGAGAATGCTTCCTATTAACCCCCTCTGCATTACAACTCGCTTAGAGGGTACTGTATACCATGTCACCTGGCGTTGCAATGTCAAGGGAAGGCTACCTCTTAACAACAGGTGTTGCGAAGTCACGGGAAGGCTCCCTATTAACACTGTCTGTATTACAACTCGCTTAGAGGGTACTGTATACTAAGTCACCTGGTGTTGCGATTTCAAGAGAAGGCTTCCTATTAACCCCCTCTGTATTTCAACCCAATTAGAGGGTACTGTACACGTCACCTGGTATTGCGATGTCAAGAGAAGGCTCCCTATTAACCCCCTCTGTATTACCACTCGCTTAGAGGGTACTGTACACTATGTCACCTGGTGTTGCGATGTCAAGAGAAGGCTTCCTATTAACCCACTCTGTATTACAAATCGCCAAGAGGGTACTGTACACTATGTCACCTGGCCTTGCGATGTCAAGAGAAGGTTTCCTATTAACCCCCTCTGTATTACAAATCGCCTAGAAGGTACTGTACACCATGTCACCTGGTGTTGCGATGTCAAGGGAAGGCTTCCTGTTAACACCCTCTGTATTACAACTCGCTAAGTGGATACTGTACACTATGTCACCTGGTGTTGCAATGTCAAGGGAAGGCTTCCTATTAACCCCCTCTGTATTACAACTCGCTTAGAGGGAACTGTACAATATGTCACCTGCTATTGCGATGTCAATAGAAGGCTTCCTATTAACCCCCTCTGTATCACAACTCGCTTGGAGGGTACTGAACACTGTGTCACCTGGTGTTGCGATGTCAAGGGAAGGCTCCCTAATAACCCCCTCTGTATTACAACTCGCTTAGAGGGTACTGTACACTATGTCAGCTGGTATTGCGATGTCAAGAGAAGGCTTCCTATTAACCCCCTCTGTATTACAACTCGCTTGGAGGGTACTGTACACTGTGTTACCTGATATTGCGATGTCAAGAGAAGGCTCCCTGCTAACCCCGCTGTATTACAACTCGCTTGGAGGGTACTGTACACTGTGTCACCTGGTGTTGCGATGTCAAGGGAAGGCTCCATAGTAACCCCCTCTGTATTACAACTCGCTTAGAGGGTACTGTACACCATGTCTCCGGGTGTTGCGATGTCAAGGGAAGGCTTCCTATTAACCCCCTCTGTATTACAACTCGCTTAGGGGGCACTGTACACTATGTCACCTGGTGTTGCAATGTCACGAGAAGGCTCCCTATTAACCCCCTCTGTATTACAACTCGCTTAGAGGGTACTGCACACTATGTCACCTGGTGTTGCGATATCAAGAGAAGGCTTCCTATTAACCCCCTCTCTATTACAACTCGCTTAGGGGGTACTGTACACTGTGTCACCTGGAGTTGCGATGCCAAGGGAAGGCTTCCTATTAACACCCTCTGTATTACAAATTGCTTAGGGTGTACTGTACACTATGTAACCTGGTGTTGCGATGCCAAGTGAGGCTTCCTATTAACCCCCTCTGTATTACAACTCGCTTAGAGGGTACTGTACACTGTGTCACCTGGTGTTGCGATGTCAGGGGAAGTCTTCCTATTAACCCCTTTGTATAACAACTTGCTTAGGGGTACTGTACACTATGTCACCTGGTGTTGCAATGTCAAGGGAAGGCTTCCTATAAACCCCCTCTGTATTACAACTCGCTTAGAGGGTTCTGTACACTATGTCACCTGGTATTGCGACGTCAAGAGAAGGCACCCTATTAAACCCGTCTGTATTACAACTCGCTTAGAGGGTACTGTACACTATGTCTCCTTGTATTGCGATGTCAAGGGAAGGCTCCCTATTAACCCCGTCTGTATTACAACTCGCTTAGAGGGTACTGTACACTGTGTCACCTGGTGTTGCGATGTCAAGGGAAGGCCTCCTATTAACCCCCTCTGTATTACAACTCGCTTAGTGGGTACTTTACACTATGTCACCTGGTATTGCGACGTCAAGAGAAGGATTCCTGTTAACCCCGTCTGTATTACAACTTGCTTAGAGGGTACTGTACACTATGTCACCTGGTGCTGCAACGTCAAGAAAAGGCTTCCTATTAACCCCCTGTGTAATAGAACTCGCTTAGAGGGTACTGTACACTGTGTCACCTGGTGTTGCAATGTCAAGAGAAGGCTCCCTATTAACCCCCTCTGTATTAAAACACGCTTAGAGGGTTCTGTACACTATGTCACCTGGTGTTGTGAAGACAAGACGGCATCCTATTAACACCCTCTGTATTACAACTTGCTTAGAGTGTACTGTACACTATGTCACCTGGTGTTGCGATATCAAGAGAAGGCTTCCTATTAACCCCCTCTGTATTACAACTCGCTTAGGGGGTACTGTACATTGTGTCACCTGGTGTTGCGATGCCAAGGGAAGGCTTCCTATCAACCTCCTCTGTATTACAACTCACTTAGGGGCCCCTGTAACTATATCACCTGGTTTTGCAATGTCACGTGAAGGCTCCCTATTAACCACCTCTGTATTACGACTCGTTTAGAGGGAACTGTACACTATGTCACCTGGTGTTGCCATATCAAGAGAAGGCTTCCTATTAACCCCCTCAGTATTACAACTCGCTTAGGGGGTACTGTACACTGTGTCACCTGGAGATGCGATGCCAAGGGACGGCTTCCTATTAACCCTCTCTGTATTACAACTTGATTAGAGGGTACTGTACACTATGTCACCTGGTGTTGCGATGCCGAGGGAAGTCTTCCTATTAACGCCCTCTGTATTACAACTCGCTTAGGGGGTACAGTACACTGTGTCACCTGGTGTTGCGATGTCAAGGGAAGGCTTCGTATTAACCCCATTTGTATAACAACTTGCTTAGGGGGTACTGTACACTATGTCACCTGGTGTTGCAATGTCAAGAGAAGGCTTCTATTAACCCCCTCTGTATTACAACTCGCTTAGAGGGTACTGTACACTATGTCACCTGGTATTGCGACGTCAAGGGAAGGCTCCCTATTAACCCCATCTGTATTACAACTCGCTTGGAGGTTACTGTGCACTATGTCACCTTGTATTGCGATGTCAAAGGAAGGCTCCCTATTAACGCCGTCTGTATTACAACTCGCTTAGAGGGTACTGTACACCGTGTCACCTGGTGTTGCAATGTCAAGAAAAGGCTTCCTATTAACCCCCTCTGTATTACAACTCGCTTAGAGGGTACTGTACACGGTGTCACCTGGTATTGCGATGTCAAGGGAAGGCTTCCTATTAACCCCTCTGTATTACAACTCGCTTAGTGGGTACTGTACACTATGTCACCTGGTGTTGCGATGTCAAGAGAATGCTTCCTATTAACCCCCTCTGCATTACAACTCGCTTAGGGGGTACTGTATACCATGTCACCTGGCGTTGCAATGTCAAGGGAAGGCTTCCTCTTAACAACAGGTGTTGCGAAGTCACGGGAAGGCTCCCTATTAACACTGTCTGTATTACAACTTGCTTAGAGGGTACTGTATACTAAGTCACCTGGTGTTGCGATGTCAAGAGAAGGCTTCCTATTAACCCCCTCTGTATTTCAACCCAATTAGAGGGTACTGTACACGTCACCTGGTATTGCGATGTCAAGAGAAGGCTCCCTATTAACCCCCTCTGTATTACCACTCGCTTAGAGGGTACTGTACACTATGTCACCTGGTGTTGCGATGTCAAGAGAAGGCTTCCTATTAACCCCCTCTGTATTACAAATCGCCTAGAGGGTACTGTACACTATGTCACCTGGCGTTGCGATGTCAAGAGAAGGTTTCCTATTAACCCCCTCTGTATTACAAATCGCCTAGAGGGTACTGTACACCATGTCACCTGGTGTTGCGATGTCAAGGGAAGGCTTCCTGTTAACACCCTCTGTATTACAACTCGCTTAGAGGGAACTGTACAATATGTCACCTGGTATTGCGATGTCAATAGAAGGCTTCCTATTAACCCCTCTGTATCACAACTCGCTTGGAGGGTACTGATCACTGTGTCACCTGGTGTTGCGATGTCAAGGGAAGGCTCCTTAATAACCCCCTCTGTATTACAACTCGCTTAGAGGGTACTGTACACTATGTCAGCTGGTATTGTGATGTCAAGAGAAGGCTTCCTCATTAACCCCCTCTGTATTACAACTCGCTTGGAGGGTACTGTACACTGTGTCACCTGATATTGCGATGTCAAGAGAAGGCTCCCTGCTAACCCCCGCTGTATTACAACTCGCTTGGAGGGTACTGTACACTGTGTCACCTGGTGTTGCGTTGTCAAGGGAAGGCTTCCTATTAACCCCCTCTGTATTACAACTCGCTTAGGGGGTACTGTACACTGTGTCACCTGGAGTTGCGATGCCAAGGGAAGGCTTCCTATTAACCCCCTCTGTATTACAACTTGCTTAGGGGGTACTGTACACTATGTCACCTGGTGTTGCGATGCCAAGGGAAGGCTTCCTATTAACCCCCTCTGTATTACAACTCGCTTAGGGGGTACTGTACACTGTGTCACCTGGTGTTGCGATGTCAGGGGAAGTCTTCCTATTAACCCCTCTGTATAACAACTTGCTTAGGGGGTACTGTACACTATGTCACCTGGTGTTGCAATGTCAAGAGAAAGCTTCCTATAAACCCCCTCTGTATTACAACTCGCTTAGAGGGTACTGTACACTATGTCACCTGGTATTACGACGTCAAGAGAAGGCACCCTATTAAACCCGTCTGTATTACAACTCGCTTAGAGGGTACTGTACACTATGTCTCCTTGTATTGCGAAGTCAAGGGAAGGCCTCCTATTAACCCCCTCTGTATTACAACTCGCTTAGTGGGTACTTTACACTATGTCACCCGGTATTGTGACTTCAAGAGAAGGATTCCTATTAACCCCGTCTGTATTACAACTTGCTAGAGGATACTGTACACTATGTCACCTGGTGCTGCAACGTCAAGAAAAGGCTTCCTATTAACCCCCTCTGTATTACATCTCGCTTAGGGGGTACTGTACACTGTGTCACCTGGTGTTGCAATGTCAAGAGAAGGCTCCCTATTAACCCCCTCTGTATTAAAACACGCTTAGAGGGTACTGTACACTATGTCACCTGGTGTTGTGAAGACAAGACGGCATCCTATTAACACCCTCTGTATTACAACTCGCTTAGAGTGTACTGTACACTGTGTCACCTGGTGTTGCAATGTCAAGAAATGGCTCCCTATTAACCCTCTCTGTATTACAAATCGCTTAGAGGGTACTGTACACTGTGTCACCTGGTGTTGCGATGTCAAGAGAAGGCTTCCTGTTAACCCCCTCTGTAATACAACTCGCTTAGAGGGTATTGTACACTATGTCACCTGGTTTTGCGATATCAAGAGAAGGCTTCCTATTAACCCCCTCTGTATTACAACTCGCTTAGGGGGTTCTGTACACTGTGTCACCTGGTGTTGCGATGCCAAGGGAAGGCTTCCTATCAACCCCCTCTGTATTACAACTCGCTTAGGGGCCCCTGTAACTATGTCACCTGGTTTTGCAATGTCACGAGAAGGCTCCCTATTAACCACCTCTGTATTACAACTCGTTTAGAGGTAACTGTACACTATGTCACCTGGTGCTGCGATATCAAGAGAAGGCTTCCTATTAACCCCCTCAGTATTACAACTCGCTTAGGGGGTACAGTACAATGTGTCACCTGGTGTTGCGATGTCAAGGGAAGGCTTCTTATTAACCCCCTTTGTATAACAACTTGCTTAGGGGATACTGTACACTGTGTCACCTGGTGTTGCAATGTCAAGGGAAGGCTTCTATTAACCCCCTCTGTATTACAACTCGCTTAGAGGGTACTGTACACTATGTCACCTGGTATTGCGACGTCAAGGGAAGGCTCCCTATTAACCCCGTCTGTATTACAACTCGCTTGGAGAGTACTGTGCACTATGTCACCTTGTATTGCGATGTCAAGGGAAGGCTCCCTATTAACGCCGTCTGTATTACAACTCGCTTAGAGGGTACTGTACACCGTGTCACCTGATGTTGCAATGTCAAGAAAAGGCTTCCTATTAACCCCCTCTGTATTACAACTCGCTTAGAGGGTACTGTACACGGTGTCACCTGGTATTGCGATGTCAAGGGAAGGCTACCTATTAACCCCTCTGTATTACAACTCGCTTAGTGGGTACTGTACACTATGTCACCTGGTGTTGCGATGTCAAGAGAATGCTTCCTATTAACCCCCTCTGCATTACAACTCGCTTAGAGGGTACTGTATACCATGTCACCTGGCGTTGCAATGTCAAGGGAAGGCTACCTCTTAACAACAGGTGTTGCGAAGTCACGGGAAGGCTCCCTATTAACACTGTCTGTATTACAACTCGCTTAGAGGGTACTGTATACTAAGTCACCTGGTGTTGCGATTTCAAGAGAAGGCTTCCTATTAACCCCCTCTGTATTTCAACCCAATTAGAGGGTACTGTACACGTCACCTGGTATTGCGATGTCAAGAGAAGGCTCCCTATTAACCCCCTCTGTATTACCACTCGCTTAGAGGGTACTGTACACTATGTCACCTGGTGTTGCGATGTCAAGAGAAGGCTTCCTATTAACCCCCTCTGTATTACAAATCGCCAAGAGGGTACTGTACACTATGTCACCTGGCCTTGCGATGTCAAGAGAAGGTTTCCTATTAACCCCCTCTGTATTACAAATCGCCTAGAAGGTACTGTACACCATGTCACCTGGTGTTGCGATGTCAAGGGAAGGCTTCCTGTTAACACCCTCTGTATTACAACTCGCTAAGTGGATACTGTACACTATGTCACCTGGTGTTGCAATGTCAAGGGAAGGCTTCCTATTAACCCCCTCTGTATTACAACTCGCTTAGAGGGAACTGTACAATATGTCACCTGCTATTGCGATGTCAATAGAAGGCTTCCTATTAACCCCCTCTGTATCACAACTCGCTTGGAGGGTACTGAACACTGTGTCACCTGGTGTTGCGATGTCAAGGGAAGGCTCCCTAATAACCCCCTCTGTATTACAACTCGCTTAGAGGGTACTGTACACTATGTCAGCTGGTATTGCGATGTCAAGAGAAGGCTTCCTATTAACCCCCTCTGTATTACAACTCGCTTGGAGGGTACTGTACACTGTGTTACCTGATATTGCGATGTCAAGAGAAGGCTCCCTGCTAACCCCGCTGTATTACAACTCGCTTGGAGGGTACTGTACACTGTGTCACCTGGTGTTGCGATGTCAAGGGAAGGCTCCATAGTAACCCCCTCTGTATTACAACTCGCTTAGAGGGTACTGTACACCATGTCTCCGGGTGTTGCGATGTCAAGGGAAGGCTTCCTATTAACCCCCTCTGTATTACAACTCGCTTAGGGGGCACTGTACACTATGTCACCTGGTGTTGCAATGTCACGAGAAGGCTCCCTATTAACCCCCTCTGTATTACAACTCGCTTAGAGGGTACTGCACACTATGTCACCTGGTGTTGCGATATCAAGAGAAGGCTTCCTATTAACCCCCTCTCTATTACAACTCGCTTAGGGGGTACTGTACACTGTGTCACCTGGAGTTGCGATGCCAAGGGAAGGCTTCCTATTAACACCCTCTGTATTACAAATTGCTTAGGGTGTACTGTACACTATGTAACCTGGTGTTGCGATGCCAAGTGAGGCTTCCTATTAACCCCCTCTGTATTACAACTCGCTTAGAGGGTACTGTACACTGTGTCACCTGGTGTTGCGATGTCAGGGGAAGTCTTCCTATTAACCCCTTTGTATAACAACTTGCTTAGGGGTACTGTACACTATGTCACCTGGTGTTGCAATGTCAAGGGAAGGCTTCCTATAAACCCCCTCTGTATTACAACTCGCTTAGAGGGTTCTGTACACTATGTCACCTGGTATTGCGACGTCAAGAGAAGGCACCCTATTAAACCCGTCTGTATTACAACTCGCTTAGAGGGTACTGTACACTATGTCTCCTTGTATTGCGATGTCAAGGGAAGGCTCCCTATTAACCCCGTCTGTATTACAACTCGCTTAGAGGGTACTGTACACTGTGTCACCTGGTGTTGCGATGTCAAGGGAAGGCCTCCTATTAACCCCCTCTGTATTACAACTCGCTTAGTGGGTACTTTACACTATGTCACCTGGTATTGCGACGTCAAGAGAAGGATTCCTGTTAACCCCGTCTGTATTACAACTTGCTTAGAGGGTACTGTACACTATGTCACCTGGTGCTGCAACGTCAAGAAAAGGCTTCCTATTAACCCCCTGTGTAATAGAACTCGCTTAGAGGGTACTGTACACTGTGTCACCTGGTGTTGCAATGTCAAGAGAAGGCTCCCTATTAACCCCCTCTGTATTAAAACACGCTTAGAGGGTTCTGTACACTATGTCACCTGGTGTTGTGAAGACAAGACGGCATCCTATTAACACCCTCTGTATTACAACTTGCTTAGAGTGTACTGTACACTATGTCACCTGGTGTTGCGATATCAAGAGAAGGCTTCCTATTAACCCCCTCTGTATTACAACTCGCTTAGGGGGTACTGTACATTGTGTCACCTGGTGTTGCGATGCCAAGGGAAGGCTTCCTATCAACCTCCTCTGTATTACAACTCACTTAGGGGCCCCTGTAACTATATCACCTGGTTTTGCAATGTCACGTGAAGGCTCCCTATTAACCACCTCTGTATTACGACTCGTTTAGAGGGAACTGTACACTATGTCACCTGGTGTTGCCATATCAAGAGAAGGCTTCCTATTAACCCCCTCAGTATTACAACTCGCTTAGGGGGTACTGTACACTGTGTCACCTGGAGATGCGATGCCAAGGGACGGCTTCCTATTAACCCTCTCTGTATTACAACTTGATTAGAGGGTACTGTACACTATGTCACCTGGTGTTGCGATGCCGAGGGAAGTCTTCCTATTAACGCCCTCTGTATTACAACTCGCTTAGGGGGTACAGTACACTGTGTCACCTGGTGTTGCGATGTCAAGGGAAGGCTTCGTATTAACCCCATTTGTATAACAACTTGCTTAGGGGGTACTGTACACTATGTCACCTGGTGTTGCAATGTCAAGAGAAGGCTTCTATTAACCCCCTCTGTATTACAACTCGCTTAGAGGGTACTGTACACTATGTCACCTGGTATTGCGGCGTCAAGGGAAGGCTCCCTATTAACCCCATCTGTATTACAACTCGCTTGGAGGTTACTGTGCACTATGTCACCTTGTATTGCGATGTCAAAGGAAGGCTCCCTATTAACGCCGTCTGTATTACAACTCGCTTAGAGGGTACTGTACACCGTGTCACCTGGTGTTGCAATGTCAAGAAAAGGCTTCCTATTAACCCCCTCTGTATTACAACTCGCTTAGAGGGTACTGTACACGGTGTCACCTGGTATTGCGATGTCAAGGGAAGGCTTCCTATTAACCCCTCTGTATTACAACTCGCTTAGTGGGTACTGTACACTATGTCACCTGGTGTTGCGATGTCAAGAGAATGCTTCCTATTAACCCCCTCTGCATTACAACTCGCTTAGGGGGTACTGTATACCATGTCACCTGGCGTTGCAATGTCAAGGGAAGGCTTCCTCTTAACAACAGGTGTTGCGAAGTCACGGGAAGGCTCCCTATTAACACTGTCTGTATTACAACTTGCTTAGAGGGTACTGTATACTAAGTCACCTGGTGTTGCGATGTCAAGAGAAGGCTTCCTATTAACCCCCTCTGTATTTCAACCCAATTAGAGGGTACTGTACACGTCACCTGGTATTGCGATGTCAAGAGAAGGCTCCCTATTAACCCCCTCTGTATTACCACTCGCTTAGAGGGTACTGTACACTATGTCACCTGGTGTTGCGATGTCAAGAGAAGGCTTCCTATTAACCCCCTCTGTATTACAAATCGCCTAGAGGGTACTGTACACTATGTCACCTGGCGTTGCGATGTCAAGAGAAGGTTTCCTATTAACCCCCTCTGTATTACAAATCGCCTAGAGGGTACTGTACACCATGTCACCTGGTGTTGCGATGTCAAGGGAAGGCTTCCTGTTAACACCCTCTGTATTACAACTCGCTTAGAGGGAACTGTACAATATGTCACCTGGTATTGCGATGTCAATAGAAGGCTTCCTATTAACCCCTCTGTATCACAACTCGCTTGGAGGGTACTGATCACTGTGTCACCTGGTGTTGCGATGTCAAGGGAAGGCTCCTTAATAACCCCCTCTGTATTACAACTCGCTTAGAGGGTACTGTACACTATGTCAGCTGGTATTGTGATGTCAAGAGAAGGCTTCCTCATTAACCCCCTCTGTATTACAACTCGCTTGGAGGGTACTGTACACTGTGTCACCTGATATTGCGATGTCAAGAGAAGGCTCCCTGCTAACCCCCGCTGTATTACAACTCGCTTGGAGGGTACTGTACACTGTGTCACCTGGTGTTGCGTTGTCAAGGGAAGGCTTCCTATTAACCCCCTCTGTATTACAACTCGCTTAGGGGGTACTGTACACTGTGTCACCTGGAGTTGCGATGCCAAGGGAAGGCTTCCTATTAACCCCCTCTGTATTACAACTTGCTTAGGGGGTACTGTACACTATGTCACCTGGTGTTGCGATGCCAAGGGAAGGCTTCCTATTAACCCCCTCTGTATTACAACTCGCTTAGGGGGTACTGTACACTGTGTCACCTGGTGTTGCGATGTCAGGGGAAGTCTTCCTATTAACCCCTCTGTATAACAACTTGCTTAGGGGGTACTGTACACTATGTCACCTGGTGTTGCAATGTCAAGAGAAAGCTTCCTATAAACCCCCTCTGTATTACAACTCGCTTAGAGGGTACTGTACACTATGTCACCTGGTATTACGACGTCAAGAGAAGGCACCCTATTAAACCCGTCTGTATTACAACTCGCTTAGAGGGTACTGTACACTATGTCTCCTTGTATTGCGAAGTCAAGGGAAGGCCTCCTATTAACCCCCTCTGTATTACAACTCGCTTAGTGGGTACTTTACACTATGTCACCCGGTATTGTGACGTCAAGAGAAGGATTCCTATTAACCCCGTCTGTATTACAACTTGCTAGAGGATACTGTACACTATGTCACCTGGTGCTGCAACGTCAAGAAAAGGCTTCCTATTAACCCCCTCTGTATTACATCTCGCTTAGGGGGTACTGTACACTGTGTCACCTGGTGTTGCAATGTCAAGAGAAGGCTCCCTATTAACCCCCTCTGTATTAAAACACGCTTAGAGGGTACTGTACACTATGTCACCTGGTGTTGTGAAGACAAGACGGCATCCTATTAACACCCTCTGTATTACAACTCGCTTAGAGTGTACTGTACACTGTGTCACCTGGTGTTGCAATGTCAAGAAATGGCTCCCTATTAACCCTCTCTGTATTACAAATCGCTTAGAGGGTACTGTACACTGTGTCACCTGGTGTTGCGATGTCAAGAGAAGGCTTCCTGTTAACCCCCTCTGTAATACAACTCGCTTAGAGGGTATTGTACACTATGTCACCTGGTTTTGCGATATCAAGAGAAGGCTTCCTATTAACCCCCTCTGTATTACAACTCGCTTAGGGGGTACTGTACACTGTGTCACCTGGTGTTGCGATGCCAAGGGAAGGCTTCCTATCAACCCCCTCTGTATTACAACTCGCTTAGGGGCCCCTGTAACTATGTCACCTGGTTTTGCATTGTCACGAGAAGGCTCCCTATTAACCACCTCTGTATTACAACTCGTTTAGAGGGAACTGTACACTATGTCACCTGGTGCTGCGATATCAAGAGAAGGCTTCCTATTAACCCCCTCAGTATTACAACTCGCTTAGGGGGTACAGTACAATGTGTCACCTGGTGTTGCGATGTCAAGGGAAGGCTTCTTATTAACCCCCTTTGTATAACAACTTGCTTAGGGGATACTGTACACTGTGTCACCTGGTGTTGCAATGTCAAGGGAAGGCTTCTATTAACCCCCTCTGTATTACAACTCGCTTAGAGGGTACTGTACACTATGTCACCTGGTATTGCGACGTCAAGGGAAGGCTCTCTATTAACCCCGTCTGTATTACAACTCGCTTGGAGGGTACTGTGCACTATGTCACCTTGTATTGCGATGTCAAGGGAAGGCTCCCTATTAACGCCGTCTGTATTACAACTCGCTTAGAGGGTACTGTACACCGTGTCACCTGATGTTGCAATGTCAAGAAAAGGCTTCCTATTAACCCCCTCTGTATTACAACTCGCTTAGAGGGTACTGTACACGGTGTCACCTGGTATTGCGATGTCAAGGGAAGGCTACCTATTAACCCCTCTGTATTACAACTCGCTTAGTGGGTACTGTACACTATGTCACCTGGTGTTGCGATGTCAAGAGAATGCTTCCTATTAACCCCCTCTGCATTACAACTCGCTTAGAGGGTACTGTATACCATGTCACCTGGCGTTGCAATGTCAAGGGAAGGCTTCCTCTTAACAACAGGTGTTGCGAAGTCACGGGAAGGCTCCCTATTAACACTGTCTGTATTACAACTCGCTTAGAGGGTACTGTATACTAAGTCACCTGGTGTTGCGATGTCAAGAGAAGGCTTCCTATTAACCCCCTCTGTATTTCAACCCAATTAGAGGGTACTGTACACGTCACCTGGTATTGCGATGTCAAGAGAAGGCTCCCTATTAACCCCCTCTGTATTACCACTCGCTTAGAGGGTACTGTACACTATGTCACCTGGTGTTGCGATGTCAAGAGAAGGCTTCCTATTAACCCCCTCTGTATTACAAATCGCCTAGAGGGTACTGTACACTATGTCACCTGGCCTTGCGATGTCAAGAGAAGGTTTCCTATTAACCCCCTCTGTATTACAAATCGCCTAGAAGGTACTGTACACCATGTCACCTGGTGTTGCGATGTCAAGTGAAGGCTTCCTGTTAACACCCTCTGTATTACAACTCGCTAAGTGGATACTGTACACTATGTCACCTGGTGTTGCAATGTCAAGGGAAGGCTTCCTATTAACCCCCTCTGTATTACAACTCGCTTAGAGGGAACTGTACAATATGTCACCTGCTATTGCGATGTCAATAGAAGGCTTCCTATTAACCCCCTCTGTATCACAACTCGCTTGGAGGGTACTGAACACTGTGTCACCTGGTGTTGCGATGTCAAGGGTAGGCTCCCTAATAACCCCCTCTGTATTACAACTCGCTTAGAGGGTACTGTACACTATGTCAGCTGGTATTGCGATGTCAAGAGAAGGCTTCCTATTAACCCCCTCTGTATTACAACTCGCTTGGAGGGTACTGTACACTGTGTCACCTGATATTGCGATGTCAAGAGAAGGCTCCCTGCTAACCCCGCTGTATTACAACTCGCTTGGCGGGTACTGTACACTGTGTCACCCGGTGTTGCGATGTCAAGGGAAGGCTCCATAGTAACCCCCTCTGTATTACAACTCGCTTAGAGGGTACTGTACACCATGTCTCCGGGTGTTGCGATGTCAAGGGAAGGCTTCCTATTAACCCCCTCTGTATTACAACTCGCTTAGGGGGCACTGTACACTATGTCACCTGGTGTTGCAATGTCACGAGAAGGCTCCCTATTAACCCCCTCTGTATTACAACTCGCTTAGAGGGTACTGTACACTATGTCACCTGGTGTTGCGATATCAAGAGAAGGCTTCCTATTAACCCCCTCTCTATTACAACTCGCTTAGGGGGTACTGTACACTGTGTCACCTGGAGTTGCGATGCGAAGGTAAGGCTTCCTATTAACACCCTCTGTATTACAACTTGCTTAGGGGGTACTGTACACTATGTAACCTGGTGTTGCGATGCCAAGTGAGGCTTCCTATTAACCCCCTCTGTATTACAACTCGCTTAGAGGGTACTGTACACTGTGTCACCTGGTGTTGCGATGTCAGGGGAAGTCTTCCTATTAACCCGTTTGTATAACAACTTGCTTAGGGGGTACTGTACACTATGTCACCTGGTGTTGCAATGTCAAGGGAAGGCTTCCTATAAACCCCCTCTGTATTACAACTCGCTTAGAGGGTTCTGTACACTATGTCACCTGGTATTGCGACGTCAAGAGAAGGCACCCTATTAAACCCGTCTGTATTACAACTCGCTTAGAGGGTACTGTACACTATGTCTCCTTGTATTGCGATGTCAAGGGAAGGCTCCCTATTAACCCCGTCTGTATTACAACTCGCTGAGAGGGTACTGTACACTGTGTCACCTGGTGTTGCGATGTCAAGGGAAGGCCTCCTATTAACCCCCTCCGTATTACAACTCGCTTAGTGGGTACTTTACACTATGTCACCTGGTATTGCGACGTCAAGAGAAGGATTCCTGTTAACCCCGTCTGTATTACAACTTGCTTAGAGGGTACTGTACACTATGTCACCTGGTGCTGCAACGTCAAGAAAAGGCTTCCTATTAACCCCCTGTGTATTACAACTCGCTTAGAGGGTACTGTACACTGTGTCACCTGGTGTTGCAATGTCAAGAGGAGGCTCCCTATTAACCCCCTCTGTATTAAAACACGCTTAGAGGGTTCTGTACACTATGTCACCTGGTGTTGTGAAGACAAGACGGCATCCTATTAACACCCTCTGTATTACAACTTGCTTAGAGTGTACTGTACACTATGTCACCTGGTGTTGCGATATCAAGAGAAGGCTTCCTATTAACCCCCTCTGTATTACAACTCGCTTAGGGGGTACTGTACATTGTGTCACCTGGTGTTGCGATGCCAAGGGAAGGCTTCCTATCAACCTCCTCTGTATTACAACTCGCTTAGGGGCCCCTGTAACTATATCACCTGGTTTTGCAATGTCACGTGAAGGCTCCCTATTAACCACCTCTGTATTACGACTCGTTTAGAGGGAACTGTACACTATGTCACCTGGTGTTGCCATATCAAGAGAAGGCTTCCTATTAACCCCCTCAGTATTACAACTCGCTTAGGGGGTACTGTACACTGTGTCACCTGGAGATGCGATGCCAAGGGACGGCTTCCTATTAACCCTCTCTGTATTACAACTTGCTTAGAGGGTACTGTACACTATGTCACCTGGTGTTGCGATGCCGAGGGAAGTCTTCCTATTAACGCCCTCTGTATTACAACTCGCTTAGGGGGTACAGTACACTGTGTCACCTGGTGTTGCGATGTCAAGGGAAGGCTTCGTATTAACCCCATTTGTATAACAACTTGCTTAGGGGGTACTGTACACTATGTCACCTGGTGTTGCAATGTCAAGAGAAGGCTTCTATTAACCCCCTCTGTATTACAACTCGCTTAGAGGGTACTGTACACTATGTCACCTGGTGTTGCGATGTCAGGGGAAGTCTTCCTATTAACCCCTCTGTATAACAACTTGCTTAGGGGGTACTGTACACTATGTCACCTGGTGTTGCAATGTCAAGAGAAGGCTTCCTATAAACCCCCTCTGTATTACAACTCGCTTAGAGGGTACTGTACACTATGTCACCTGGTATTGCGACGTCAAGAGAAGGCACCCTATTAAACCCGTCTGTATTACAACTCGCTTAGAGGGTACTGTACACTATGTCTCCTTGTATTGCGAAGTCAAGGGAAGGCCTCCTATTAACCCCCTCTGTATTACAACTCGCTTAGTGGGTACTTTACACTATGTCACCCGGTATTGTGACGTCAAGAGAAGGATTCCTATTAACCCCGTCTGTATTACAACTTGCTAGAGGATACTGTACACTATGTCACCTGGTGCTGCAACGTCAAGAAAAGGCTTCCTATTAACCCCCTCTGTATTACATCTCGCTTAGGGGGTACTGTACACTGTGTCACCTGGTGTTGCAATGTCAAGAGAAGGCTCCCTATTAACCCCCTCTGTATTAAAACACGCTTAGAGGGTACTGTACACTATGTCACCTGGTGTTGTGAAGACAAGACGGCATCCTATTAACACCCTCTGTATTACAACTCGCTTAGAGTGTACTGTACACTGTGTCACCTGGTGTTGCAATGTCAAGAAATGGCTCCCTATTAACCCTCTCTGTATTACAAATCGCTTAGAGGGTACTGTACACTGTGTCACCTGGTGTTGCGATGTCAAGAGAAGGCTTCCTGTTAACCCCCTCTGTAATACAACTCGCTTAGAGGGTATTGTACACTATGTCACCTGGTTTTGCGATATCAAGAGAAGGCTTCCTATTAACCCCCTCTGTATTACAACTCGCTTAGGGGGTACTGTACACTGTGTCACCTGGTGTTGCGATGCCAAGGGAAGGCTTCCTATCAACCCCCTCTGTATTACAACTCGCTTAGGGGCCCCTGTAACTATGTCACCTGGTTTTGCAATGTCACGAGAAGGCTCCCTATTAACCACCTCTGTATTACAACTCGTTTAGAGGGAACTGTACACTATGTCACCTGGTGCTGCGATATCAAGAGAAGGCTTCCTATTAACCCCCTCAGTATTACAACTCGCTTAGGGGGTACAGTACAATGTGTCACCTGGTGTTGCGATGTCAAGGGAAGGCTTCTTATTAACCCCCTTTGTATAACAACTTGCTTAGGGGATACTGTACACTGTGTCACCTGGTGTTGCAATGTCAAGGGAAGGCTTCTATTAACCCCCTCTGTATTACAACTCGCTTAGAGGGTACTGTACACTATGTCACCTGGTATTGCGACGTCAAGGGAAGGCTCCCTATTAACCCCGTCTGTATTACAACTCGCTTGGAGGGTACTGTGCACTATGTCACCTTGTATTGCGATGTCAAGGGAAGGCTCCCTATTAACGCCGTCTGTATTACAACTCGCTTTGAGGGTACTGTACACCGTGTCACCTGATGCTGCAATGTCAAGAAAAGGCTTCCTATTAACCCCCTCTGTATTACAACTCGCTTAGAGGGTACTGTACACGGTGTCACCTGGTATTGCGATGTCAAGGGAAGGCTACCTATTAACCCCTCTGTATTACAACTCGCTTAGTGGGTACTGTACACTATGTCACCTGGTGTTGCGATGTCAAGAGAATGCTTCCTATTAACCCCCTCTGCATTACAACTCGCTTAGAGGGTACTGTATACCATGTCACCTGGCGTTGCAATGTCAAGGGAAGGCTTCCTCTTAACAACAGGTGTTGCGAAGTCACGGGAAGGCTCCCTATTAACACTGTCTGTATTACAACTCGCTTAGAGGGTACTGTATACTAAGTCACCTGGTGTTGCGATGTCAAGAGAAGGCTTCCTATTAACCCCCTCTGTATTTCAACCCAATTAGAGGGTACTGTACACGTCACCTGGTATTGCGATGTCAAGAGAAGGCTCCCTATTAACCCCCTCTGTATTACCACTCGCTTAGAGGGTACTGTACACTATGTCACCTGGTGTTGCGATGTCAAGAGAAGGCTTCCTATTAACCCCCTCTGTATTACAAATCGCCTAGAGGGTACTGTACACTATGTCACCTGGCCTTGCGATGTCAAGAGAAGGTTTCCTATTAACCCCCTCTGTATTACAAATCGCCTAGAAGGTACTGTACACCATGTCACCTGGTGTTGCGATGTCAAGGGAAGGCTTCCTGTTAACACCCTCTGTATTACAACTCGCTAAGTGGATACTGTACACTATGCCACCTGGTGTTGCAATGTCAAGGGAAGGCTTCCTATTAACCCCCTCTGTATTACAACTCGCTTAGAGGGAACTGTACAATATGTCACCTGGTATTGCGATGTCAATAGAAGGCTTCCTATTAACCCCCTCTGTATCACAACTCGCTTGGAGGGTACTGAACACTGTGTCACCTGGTGTTGCGATGTCAAGGGAAGGCTCCCTAATAACCCCCTCTGTATTACAACTCGCTTAGAGGGTACTGTACACTATGTCAGCTGGTATTGCGATGTCAAGAGAAGGCTTCCTATTAACCCCCTCTGTATTACAACTCGCTTGGAGGGTACTGTACACTGTGTCACCTGATATTGCGATGTCAAGAGAAGGCTCCCTGCTAACCCCGCTGTATTACAACTCGCTTGGAGGGTACTGTACACTGTGTCACCTGGTGTTGCGATGTCAAGGGAAGGCTCCATAGTAACCCCCTCTGTATTACAACTCGCTTAGAGGGTACTGTACACCATGTCTCCGGGTGTTGCGATGTCAAGGGAAGGCTTCCTATTAACCCCCTCTGTATTACAACTCGCTTAGGGGGCACTGTACACTATGTCACCTGGTGTTGCAATGTCACGAGAAGGCTCCCTATTAACCCCCTCTGTATTACAACTCGCTTAGAGGGTACTGTACACTATGTCACCTGGTGTTGCGATATCAAGAGAAGGCTTCCTATTAACCCCCTCTCTATTACAACTCGCTTAGGGGGTACTGTACACTGTGTCACCTGGAGTTGCGATGCCAAGGGAAGGCTTCCTATTAACACCCTCTGTATTACAACTTGCTTAGGGGGTACTGTACACTATGTAACCTGGTGTTGCGATGCCAAGTGAGGCTTCCTATTAACCCCCTCTGTATTACAACTCGCTTAGAGGGTACTGTACACTGTGTCACCTGGTGTTGCGATGTCAGGGGAAGTCTTCCTATTAACCCCTTTGTATAACAACTTGCTTAGGGGGTACTGTACACTATGTCACCTGGTGTTGCAATGTCAAGGGAAGGCTTCCTATAAACCCCCTCTGTATTACAACTCGCTTAGAGGGTTCTGTACACTATGTCACCTGGTATTGCGACGTCAAGAGAAGGCACCCTATTAAACCCGTCTGTATTACAACTCGCTTAGAGGGTACTGTACACTATGTCTCCTTGTATTGCGATGTCAAGGGAAGGCTCCCTATTAACCCCGTCTGTATTACAACTCGCTGAGAGGGTACTGTACACTGTGTCACCTGGTGTTGCGATGTCAAGGGAAGGCCTCCTATTAACCCCTCTGTATTACAACTCGCTTAGTGGGTACTTTACACTATGTCACCTGGTATTGCGACGTCAAGAGAAGGATTCCTGTTAACCCCGTCTGTATTACAACTTGCTTAGAGGGTACTGTACACTATGTCACCTGGTGCTGCAACGTCAAGAAAAGGCTTCCTATTAACCCCCTGTGTATTACAACTCGCTTAGAGGGTACTGTACACTGTGTCACCTGGTGTTGCAATGTCAAGAGAAGGCTCCCTATTAACCCCCTCTGTATTAAAACACGCTTAGAGGGTTCTGTACACTATGTCACCTGGTGTTGTGAAGACAAGACGGCATCCTATTAACACCCTCTGTATTACAACTTGCTTAGAGTGTACTGTACACTATGTCACCTGGTGTTGCGATATCAAGAGAAGGCTTCCTATTAACCCCCTCTGTATTACAACTCGCTTAGGGGGTACTGTACATTGTGTCACCTGGTGTTGCGATGCCAAGGGAAGGCTTCCTATCAACCTCCTCTGTATTACAACTCGCTTAGGGGCCCCTGTAACTATATCACCTGGTTTTGCAATGTCACGTGAAGGCTCCCTATTAACCACCTCTGTATTACGACTCGTTTGGAGGGAACTGTACACTATGTCACCTGGTGTTGCCATATCAAGAGAAGGCTTCCTATTAACCCCCTCAGTATTACAACTCGCTTAGGGGGTACTGTACACTGTGTCACCTGGAGATGCGATGCCAAGGGACGGCTTCCTATTAACCCTCTCTGTATTACAACTTGCTTAGAGGGTACTGTACACTATGTCACCTGGTGTTGCGATGCCGAGGGAAGTCTTCCTATTAACGCCCTCTGTATTACAACTCGCTTAGGGGGTACAGTACACTGTGTCACCTGGTGTTGCGATGTCAAGGGAAGGCTTCGTATTAACCCCATTTGTATAACAACTTGCTTAGGGGGTACTGTACACTATGTCACCTGGTGTTGCAATGTCAAGAGAAGGCTTGTATTAACCCCCTCTGTATTACAACTCTCTTAGAGGGTACTGTACACCGTGTCACCTGGTGTTGCAATGTCAAGAAAAGGCTTCCTATTAACCCCCTCTGTATTACAACTCGCTTAGAGGGTACTGTACACCGTGTCACCTGGTGTTGCAATGTCAAGAAAAGGCTTCCTATTAACCCCCTCTGTATTACAACTCGCTTGGAGGGTACTGTGCACTATGTCACCTTGTATTGCGATGTCAAGAGAAGGCTTGTATTAACCCCCTCTGTATTACAACTCTCTTAGAGGGTACTGTACACCGTGTCACCTGGTGTTGCAATGTCAAGAAAAGGCTTCCTATTAACCCCCTCTGTATTACAACTCGCTTAGAGGGTACTGTACACGGTGTCACCTTGTATTGCGATGTCAAGGGAAGGCTTCCTATTAACCCCTCTGTATTACAACTCGCTTAGTGGGTACTGTACACTATGTCACCTGGTGTTGCGATGTCAAGAGAATGCTTCCTATTAACCCCCTCTGCATTACAACTCGCTTAGAGGGTACTGTATACCATGTCACCTGGCGTTGCAATGTCAAGGGAGGGCTTCCTCTTAACACCAGGTGTTGCGAAGTCACGGGAAGGCTCCCTATTAACCCTGTCTGTATTACAACTCGCTTAGAGGGTACTGTATACTAAGTCACCTGGTGTTGCGATGTCAAGAGAAGGCTTCCTATTAACCCCCTCTGTATTTCAACCCTCTTAGAGGGTACTGTACACGTCACCTGGTATTGCGATGTCAAGAGAAGGCTCCCTATTAACCCCCTCTGTATTACCACTCGCTTAGAGGGTACTGTACACTATGTCACCTGGTGTTGCGATGTCAAGAGAAGGCTTCCTATTAACCCCCTCTGTATTACATATCGCCTAGAGGGTACTGTACACTATGTCACCTGGCGTTGCGATGTCAAGAGAAGGTTTCCTATTAACCCCCTCTGTATTACAATTCGCTTTAAGGGTACTGTACACCATGTCACCTGGTGTTGCAATGGCAAGGGAAGGCTTCTTATTAACCCCCTCTGTATTACAACTCGCTTAGAGGGTAGGCCTACTGTACACTATGTCACCTGGTGTTGCAATGTCAAGGGAAGGCTTCCTATTATCCCCCTCTGTATTACAACTCGCTTAGAGAGTTCTGTACAATATGTCACCTGGTAATGCGATGTCAAGAGAAGGATTCCTATTAACCCCCTCTGTATTACAACTCGCTTGGAGGGTACTGTACACTGTGTCACCTGATATTGCGATGTCAGGAGAAGGCTCCCTGCTAACCCCCGCTGTATTACAACTCGCTTGGAGGGTACTGTACACTGTGTCACCTGGTGTTGCGATGTCAAGGGAAGGCTCCATAGTAACCCCCTCTGTATTACAACTCGCTTAGAGGGTACTGTACACCATGTCTCCTGGTGTTGCGATGTCAAGGGAAGGCTTCCTATTAACCCCCTCTGTATTACAACTCGCTTAGGGGGCACTGTACACTATGTCACCTGGTGTTGCAATCTCACGAGAAGGCTCCCTATTAACCCCCTCTTTATTACAACTCGCTTAAAGGGTACTGTACACTATGTCACCTGGTGTTGCGATATCAAGAGAAGGCTTCCTATTAACCCCCTCTCTATTACAACTCGCTTAGGGGGTACTGTACACTGTGTCACCTGGAGTTGCGATGCCAAGGGAAGGCTTCCTATTAACCCCCTCTGTATTACAACTTGCTTAGGGGGTACTGTACACTATGTCACCTGGTGTTGCGATGCCAAGGGAAGGCTTCCTATTAACCCCCTCTGTATTACAACTCGCTTAGAGGGTACTGTACACTGTGTCACCTGGTGTTGCGATGTCAGGGGAAGTCTTCCTATTAACCCCTCTGTATAACAACTTGCTTAGGGGGTACTGTACACTATGTCACCTGGTGTTGCAATGTCAAGAGAAGGCTTCCTATAAACCCCCTCTGTATTACAACTCGCTTAGAGGGTACTGTACACTATGTCACCTGGTATTGCGACGTCAAGAGAAGGCACCCTATTAAACCCGTCTGTATTACAACTCGCTTAGAGGGTACTGTACACTATGTCTCCTTGTATTGCGATGTCAAGGGAAGGCCTCCTATTAACCCCCTCTGTATTACAACTCGCTTAGTGGGTACTTTACACAATGTCACCTGGTATGGTGACGTCAAGAGAAGGATTCCTATTAACCCCGTCTGTATTACAACTTGCTTAGAGGGTACTGTACACTATGTCACCTGGTGCTGCAACGTCAAGAAAAGGCTTCCTATTCATCTCCATCATCATCGGCTTTAACTCGAATCCGAGTATAAATCTTCTTCCTTCAGTCCAGTTTGTGGATGTGTTTACGGTGACTAAAGAGTCCAATCCTGGCATGGAACAAGCGACCACACAAGTCGCATAGTATTGCTGGAGGAGGACGTGGTTGGGCTGCTCGAAGTTTCCTAGCTTGACGCTTGGCCTCTTCATGTACGCGTCGATCCCTTTCAAACGTCTTTACAGAATCCGAGATGGTACGGCGCCAAGTTGAGCGGTTTTCAGCCAGCATGTCCCAGGTTTGTGGATCAAGACCTGTCAATTTCAGGGTCTGCTTAAATTGGTCCTTGTAGCGCCTCTTAGGACCACCATGAGGTCTGGTGCCATAGCATAGCTCACCATATAGCATTTGACGAGGTAATCTCACATCATCCATCCGATGGACATGACCAATCCATCTAAATTGGTGACCTATTATGGATGATTCTATGCTGTTGATTTGAGCCTTTTCCAGAACAGCAATATTGGTAATGCGGTCTTCCCATTTAATCCTCAGGATTGATCGAAGTTTTTGTAGGTGAAAACGCTCAAGCTTCCTAAGATCACGTCGGTAAAGGGTCCACGTTTCACAGCCATACAACAATGTAGAAATGACTACTGCTTTGTACACCATAAGCTTTGTACTCATGGATAGATCTTTATTCATGAAGACCCGGTGCGCTAATCGTCCATATGCTGCATGGGCTGCGCCAATTCTCTTATCCACATCCTGCTCACAGGTACAGCTCACAGAAATGGTACTGCCCAGGTACGAGAAGTGGTCAACCTGTTCTAATGGCAAATTTGAAATGGAGATATTGAACTGAGGAAGAGGTGTGCCTGGTGAAGGTTGTACCAAGACTTTAGTCTTATTGACATTTATGGTAAGACCAAAGCGATCACATGCACTTTTGTAACAGTTAACTGACTCTTGCAGCTCTTCTGGTGTGAGAGTTGGTGACGCAGCATCATCTGCATACAACATGTTAGTAACCTTAGTAACCTGAGTTTTCCTCAAGGAGCGGAGACGAGTTAGGTTGAAAAGCCCTCCATCAAAACGATACTTGATCTCCACACCTGGGATGTTTGTGGGTGAATCATAAAGCATTGCAGCCAAGTACAGCGCAAAAAGCGTTGGAGCCAGTACACATCTTTGTTTCAGTCCATGGGTAATGGGAAATTCATCGGACATCTTATTCTGATGGCAAACCTGACCTGTCATGCCATCATGGAGAGCTTTGATTAGATCTACAAAACGCTGAGGGCAACCAAACCGCTTCAGCACTGCCCACATGGCTGGTCTTGGAACCGAATCAAATGCCTTTTCCAAGTCATAAAAGACTAAGAAGAGTGGATTCTGTTGTTCTCTACATTTTTCTTGTAGCTGTCTCACACAGAAAATCAAGTCAATTGTGCTTCTGGAAGTTCTAAATCCGCATTGTGACTCTGGGAGGATCCTCTCAGAGATAACCTTGAGGCGGTTAAGTAGAATTCTTGCAAGAATCTTCCCCACAATTGATAGCAGTGATATACCACGGTAGTTGCCACAAACACTGCGATCACCCTTTTTAAAGATAGTGACGATAGTGGCATTCTTTAGGTCTCCAGGTACCTTTCTTGATTCCCAAATTCTGAGGATAAGGATGAACATTCTTGATTTGAGGGAATGACCTCCGGCTTGAATTAGTTCCAGAGGGATGTTATCTGGGCCAGGTGCTTTTCTGGGTTTCAATTGGGTGAGAGCTGCACTGAATTCATGATAAGTAGGAGGTACTGCCAACCACAGTTGTTCAGGTTGTTGCGGCACATCACAGAGGAAGTCTTCAGCAGCTTCTGATGGACGATTTAGGAGATTGGAGAAGTGCTCCTTCCAGCGTTCCAAGATTTCTTGACTATCAGTAAAGGTAGTAGAATTATCAGCGCTTTTCAGTGTACCTGATGATGAGCGAGATGGTCCATATATTTCCTTGAGTACGGCATAGAAGTTCCTCAAGTCTCGAGCATCCGATAGTCTCTGCAGTTCCTGAGCCTTCTGTTGCCACCAAGTATTTTTAATCTGCCTTATCTGCGTCTGGCATTTACCCTTGAGTTCCAGTAGTTTATCTCTCTTTGTGTTGGAAGTTGGGTCTTGAAGATGGGCAAGATAGGCATTCCTTTTGGCATTGATGAGAGACAGAATTTCCTCATTGTTGTCATCAAACCAGTCTTGTCTTTTCCGCACTATAAAACCAATGGTTTCCTCAGCTGACTGTGTGATAATCTTCTGTAATGTGGCCCATTCTTGCTGAATATCATTTGTTACTGGGTTTTCTGATAACTGGGTGACGATCCTGTTTCCAAAATGTTTGTACATGGATTCATCCTGAAGTTTGGATGTATTAAACTTCTTTCTTGGCAAATTTTTGATGTTCCTAGGTGGTTTAGGTCTGATGGATATCCTGAGCTTACATATAAGAAGTTTATGATCTGTCCAACAATCGTCTATATTCCTTGCTGTTCTGGTAATAAGAGTGTCCTTCTTATCACATTGCCGGGTAATGATATAATCAAGAATGTGCCAATGTTTGGAACGAGGATGCATCCACGTGGTTTTGAAGCGGTCAGGTAGCCGGAACTGCGTGTTGGTAATGAAAAGTTCGTGTTCTGCACAAAGACCAAGAAGCAACAGTCCATTGGGATTACATTTTCCAAGTCCCTGTTTGCCCATCACATTATTCCATAGCCTGTGATCTTTCCCAACTCTGGCATTGAAGTCACCGAGGAGCAAGAGTTTATCTGCAGATGGTACCTTGGAGATGATTTCACTTAGCTGATTATAGAACTGAGCCTTTACTTCATCATCAGAATCTAAGGTAGGAGCATAGGCAGAGATGAGTGTCATAAAGGAACCTCCTGAGAGTGGTATGCGGAGAGTCATGAGCCTTTCGCTGATTGCAATGGGCGTAAGTTGGTGATAATTTACCAGTTTGGTCTTCACAGCGAAGCCCACACTATGAATACGACATTCACCCTCATCCTTTCCTTTCCAGAAGATGGTATATCCTGTTCCAGATTCAGTAATCTTGCCTTCAGCAGACAGCCTAGTTTCACTGAGAGCAGCAATGTCAACGTTGAGTCTTGATAACTCATGGGTTACGAGAGCTGACCTTTTCTCAGGTCTAATGTTATTGTCAAAATCAAGCAAGGTTCTGATGTTCCATGATCCAATAATCAAATTGTGATTCTTTACTGTTTTTGAGTTTCGACCGCATGAGGGGTGACCTGCTGAGTGCGGTTGCCCAGCCGGACCAAGATTGTGACTTCCGATGTTTAGCCCACCTTTTCTAGGGCCTTCCCCATGTGGGGTGGGCAGCGGTGATCCTAAATAGGCCTGCCCAAACACAGATGCAGGACCGAATTCCTGAGTAGTCACAGAGTCTCCGGAAGACGACAATCACACATCTGCTGCCAACGTGCAGGTCCGAACTAGGGGCTTCCAGTTACACCCATAACCTGCCCCCACCGTCCATATCCCATCGCCGTTGGACTTTGAAAAGTGACGTTCGGAAGAAGTGCCACTGGCGTGAATTTGTTTAGGGTGGATCTCAGCTTGCCAGGACGAGACCCACACACTATGATCTCTGAGCCTTATCCTGCGGCTCACAAAGAATGAGACATGCAGGACCGAACACAGAGACTGCAACGAACTGCCGCATACTCAAGTACTACTGAGGTGCGCCTTTACAGCCAGTCCGTCTGGCGTGGCCTCTTCCGCCTCTATGACCGTTGGGAGCCATGAGAGTGATTGGCTCCTCATCCGCTCATTTTGCCGTTGGGCCAAAATCTGCCCATCATAACTATGGACAATAGTTTGCCCTATTAAACCTGAGCAATAGGCTGCCCCTTCCGCCAACCACACTGTGCCAGAGTTCACCTCTTTCACTGCAGTTACCGTTGAGGACTTCACCGTAACCCTGGCAAGGGACCCTAACAAGGTACTACCAGCCGGGCCAGCTGGACCAAGGTTTTTTAAAGAGGTGTTACTCCTCTATCACTCCCTACTTGATCATACTATATATATATATACTGTAACACTGTATCACACCACACTATGTGCTATTGCACCACACTGTAACACTCACCTGGTAGCAATACCAACACTGTATAACACTACACTAGGTGCTATTGCACCACACTGTAACACTCCACTAGTAGCAATACCAACACTGTATAACACTACACTAGGTGCTATTGCACCACACTGTAACACTCCACTAGTAGTAATACCAACACTGTATAACACTACACTAGGTGCTATTGCACCACACTGTGTCACTCCACTAGTAGCAATACCAACACTGTATAACACTACACTATGTGCTATTGCACCACACTGTAACACTCCACTGGTAGCAATACCAACACTGTATAACACTACACTAGGTGCTATTGCACCACACTGTAACACTCCACTAGTAGTAATACCAACACTGTATAACACCACACTATGTGCTATTGCACCACACTGTAACACTCCACTAGTAGCAATACCAACACTGTATAACACTACACTAGGTGCTATTGCACCACACTGTAACACTCACCTGGTAGCAATACCAACACTGTATAACACTACACTAGGTGCTATTGCACCACACTGTAACACTCCACTAGTAGCAATACCAACACTGTATAACACTACACTAGGTGCTATTGCACCACACTGTAACACTCCACTAGTAGTAATACCAACACTGTATAACACTACACTAGGTGCTACTGCACCACACTGTGTCACTCCACTAGTAGTAATACCAACACTGTATAACACTACACTAGGTGCTATTGCACCACACTGTAACACTCCACTAGTAGCATTACCAACACTGTATAACACTACACTAGGTGCTATTGCACCACACTGTAACACTCCACTAGTAGTAATACCAACACTGTATAACACTACACTAGGTGCTACTGCACCACACTGTGTCACTCCACTAGTAGTAATACCAACACTGTATAACACTACACTAGGTGCTATTGCACCACACTGTAACACTCCACTAGTAGCAATACCAACACTGTATAACACTACACTAGGTGCTATTGCACCACACTGTAACACTCCACTGGCTTCCTATTAACCCCCTCTGTATTACATCTCGCTTAGAGGGTACTGTACACTGTGTCACCTGGTGTTGCAATGTCAAGAGAAGGCTCCCTATTAACACCCTCTGTATTAAAACACGCTTAGAGGGTACTGTACACTATGTCACCTGGTGTTGAGAAGACAAGACGGCATCCTATTAACACCCTCTGTATTACAACTCGCTTAGAGTAGTGTACTGTACACTGTGTCACCTGGTGTTGCAATGTCAAGAAAAGGCTCCCTATTAACCCTCTCTGTATTACAACTCGCTTAGAGGGTACTGTACATTGTGTCACCTGGTGTTGCGATGTCAAGAGAAGGCTTCCTGTTAACCCCCTCTGTAATACAAGTCGCTTAGAGGGTATTGTACACTATGTCATCTGGTGTTGCGATATCAAGAGAAGGCTTCCTATTAACCCCCTCTGTATTACAACTCGCTTAGGGGGTACTGTACACTGTGTCACCTGGTGTTGCGATGCCAAGGGAAGGCTTCCTATCAACCCCCTCTGTATTACAACTCGCTTAGGGGCCCCTGTAACTATGTCACCTGGTTTTGCAATGCCACGAGAAGGCCCCCTATTAACCACCTCTGTATTACAACTCGTTTAGAGGGAACTGTACACTATGTCACCTGGTGTTGCGATATCAAGAGAAGGCTTCCTATTAACCCCCTCAGTATTACAACTCGCTTAGGGGGTACTGTACACTGTGTCACCTGGAGATGCGATGCCAAGGGACGGCTTCCTAATAACCCTCTCTGTATTACAACTTGCTTAGAGGGTACTGTACACTATGTCACCTGGTGTTGCGATGCCAAGGGAAGTCTTCCTATTAACGCCCTCTGTATAACAACTCGCTTAGGGGGTACAGTACACTGTGTCACCTGGTGTTGCGATGTCAAGGGAAGGCTTCTTATTAACCCCCTTTGTATAACAACTTGCTTAGGGGGTACTGTACACTATGTCACCTGGTGTTGCAATGTCAAGAGAAGGCTTCTATTAACCCCCTCTGTATTACAACTCGCTTAGAGGGTACTGTACACTATGTCACCTGGTATTGCGACGTCAAGGGAAGGCTCCCTATTAACCCCGTCTGTATTACAACTCGCTTGGAGGTTACTGTGCACTATGTCACCTTGTATTGCGATGTCAAGGGAAGGCTCCCTATTAACGCCGTCTGTATTACAACTCGCTTAGAGGGTACTGTACACCGTGTCACCTGGTGTTGCAATGTCAAGAAAAGGCTTCCTATTAACCCCCTCTGTATTACAACTCGCTTAGAGGGTACTGTACACGGTGTCACCTGGTATTGCGATGTCAAGGGAAGGCTTCCTATTAACCCCTCTGTATTACAACTCGCTTAGTGGGTACTGTACACTATGTCACCTGGTGTTGCGATGTCAAGAGAATGCTTCCTATTAACCCCCTCTGCATTACAACTCGCTTAGAGGGTACTGTATACCATGTCACCTGGCGTTGCAATGTCAAGGGAAGGCTTCCTCTTAACAACAGGTGTTGCGAAGTCACGGGAAGGCTCCCTATTAACACTGTCTGTATTACAACTTGCTTAGAGGGTACTGTATACTAAGTCACCTGGTGTTGCGATGTCAAGAGAAGGCTTCCTATTAACCCCCTCTGTATTTCAACCCAATTAGAGGGTACTGTACACGTCACCTGGTATTGCGATGTCAAGAGAAGGCTCCCTATTAACCCCCTCTGTATTACCACTCGCTTAGAGGGTACTGTACACTATGTCACCTGGTGTTGCGATGTCAAGAGAAGGCTTCCTATTAACCCCCTCTGTATTACAAATCGCCTAGAGGGTACTGTACACTATGTCACCTGGCGTTGCGATGTCAAGAGAAGGTTTCCTATTAACCCCCTCTGTATTACAAATCGCCTAGAGGGTACTGTACACCATGTCACCTGGTGTTGCGATGTCAAGGGAAGGCTTCCTGTTAACACCCTCTGTATTACAACTCGCTTAGAGGGAACTGTACAATATGTCACCTGGTATTGCGATGTCAATAGAAGGCTTCCTATTAACCCCCTCTGTATCACAACTCGCTTGGAGGGTACTGATCACTGTGTCACCTGGTGTTGCGATGTCAAGGGAAGGCTCCTTAATAACCCCCTCTGTATTACAACTCGCTTAGAGGGTACTGTACACTATGTCAGCTGGTATTGCGATATCAAGAGAAGGCTTCCTATTAACCCCCTCTGTATTACAACTCGCTTGGAGGGTACTGTACACTGTGTCACCTGATATTGCGATGTCAAGAGAAGGCTCCCTGCTAACCCCCGCTGTATTACAACTCGCTTGGAGGGTACTGTACACTGTGTCACCTGGTGTTGCGATGTCAAGGGAAGGCTTCCTATTAACCCCCTCTGTATTACAACTCGCTTAGGGGGTACTGTACACTGTGTCACCTGGAGTTGCGATGCCAAGGGAAGGCTTCCTATTAACCCCCTCTGTATTACAACTTGCTTAGGGGGTACTGTACACTATGTCACCTGGTGTTGCGATGCCAAGGGAAGGCTTCCTATTAACTCCCTCTGTATTACAACTCGCTTAGAGGGTACTGTACGCTGTGTCACCTGGTGTTGCGATGTCAGGGGAAGTCTTCCTATTAACCCCTCTGTATAACAACTTGCTTAGGGGGTACTGTACACTATGTCACCTGGTGTTGCAATGTCAAGAGAAGGCTTCCTATAAACCCCCTCTGTATTACAACTCGCTTAGAGGGTACTGTACACTATGTCACCTGGTATTGCGACGTCAAGAGAAGGCACCCTATTAAACCCGTCTGTATTACAACTCGCTTAGAGGGTACTGTACACTATGTCTCCTTGTATTGCGAAGTCAAGGGAAGGCCTCCTATTAACCCCCTCTGTATTACAACTCGCTTAGTGGGTACTTTACACTATGTCCCCCGGTATTGTGACGTCAAGAGAAGGATTCCTATTAACCCCGTCTGTATTACAACTTGCTTAGAGGATACTGTACACTATGTCACCTGGTGCTGCAACGTCAAGAAAAGGCTTCCTATTAACCCCCTCTGTATTACATCTCGCTTAGAGGGTACTGTACACTGTGTCACCTGGTGTTGCAATGTCAAGAGAAGGCTCCCTATTAACCCCCTCTGTATTAAAACACGCTTAGAGGGTACTGTACACTATGTCACCTGGTGTTGTGAAGACAAGACGGCATCCTATTAACACCCTCTGTATTACATCTCGCTTAGAGTGTACTGTACACTGTGTCACCTGGTGTTGCAATGTCAAGAAATGGCTCCCTATTAACCCTCTCTGTATTACAAATCGCTTAGAGGGTACTGTACACTGTGTCACCTGGTGTTGCGATGTCAAGAGAAGGCTTCCTGTTAACCCCCTCTGTAATACAACTCGCTTAGAGGGTATTGTACACTATAACACCTGGTGTTGCGATATCAAGAGAAGGCTTCCTATTAACCCCCTCTGTATTACAACTCGCTTAGGGGGTACTGTACACTGTGTCACCTGGTGTTGCGATGCCAAGGGAAGGCTTCCTATCAACCCCCTCTGTATTACAACTCGCTTAGGGGCCCCTGTAACTATGTCACCTGGTTTTGCAATGTCACGAGAAGGCTCCCTATTAACCACCTCTGTATTACAACTCGTTTAGAGGGAACTGTACACTATGTCACCTGGTGCTGCGATATCAAGAGAAGGCTTCCTATTAACCCCCTCAGTATTACAACTCGCTTAGGGGGTACAGTACACTGTGTCACCTGGTGTTGCGATGTCAAGGGAAGGCTTCTAATTAACCCCCTTTGTATAACAACTTGCTTAGGGGATACTGTACACTGTGTCACCTGGTGTTGCAATGTCAAGAGAAGGCTTCTATTAACCCCCTCTGTATTACAACTCGCTTAGAGGGTACTGTACACTATGTCACCTGGTATTGCGACGTCAAGGGAAGGCTCCCTATTAACCCCGTCTGTATTACAACTCGCTTGGAGGGTACTGTGCACTATGTCACCTTGTATTGCGATGTCAAGGGAAGGCTCCCTATTAACGCCGTCTGTATTACAACTCGCTTAGAGGGTACTGTACACCGTGTCACCTGGTGTTGCAATGTCAAGAAAAGGCTTCCTATTAACCCCCTCTGTATTACAACTCGCTTAGAGGGTACTGTACACGGTGTCACCTGGTATTGCGATGTCAAGGGAAGGCTACCTATTAACCCCTCTGTATTACAACTCGCTTAGTGGGTACTGTACACTATGTCACCTGGTGTTGCGATGTCAAGAGAATGCTTCCTATTAACCCCCTCTGCATTACAACTCGCTTAGAGGGTACTGTATACCATGTCACCTGGCGTTGCAATGTCAAGGGAAGGCTTCCTCTTAACAACAGGTGTTGCGAAGTCACGGGAAGGCTCCCTATTAACACTGTCTGTATTACAACTCGCTTAGAGGGTACTGTATACTAAGTCACCTGGTGTTGCGATGTCAAGAGAAGGCTTCCTATTAACCCCCTCTGTATTTCAACCCAATTAGAGGGTACTGTACACGTCACCTGGTATTGCGATGTCAAGAGAAGGCTCCCTATTAACCCCCTCTGTATTACCACTCGCTTAGAGGGTACTGTACACTATGTCACCTGGCCTTGCGATGTCAAGAGAAGGTTTCCTATTAACCCCCTCTGTATTACAAATCGCCTAGAAGGTACTGTACACCATGTCACCTGGTGTTGCGATGTCAAGGGAAGGCTTCCTGTTAACACCCTCTGTATTACAACTCGCTAAGTGGATACTGTACACTATGTCACCTGGTGTTGCAATGTCAAGGGAAGGCTTCCTATTAACCCCCTCTGTATTACAACTCGCTTAGAGGGAACTGTACAATATGTCACCTGGTATTGCGATGTCAATAGAAGGCTTCCTATTAACCCCCTCTCTATCACAACTCGCTTGGAGGGTACTGAACACTGTGTCACCTGGTGTTGCGATGTCAAGGGAAGGCTCCCTAATAACCCCCTCTGTATTACAACTCGCTTAGAGGGTACTGTACACTATGTCAGCTGGTATTGCGATGTCAAGAGAAGGCTTCCTATTAACCCCCTCTGTATTACAACTCGCTTGGAGGGTACTGTACACTGTGTCACCTGATATTGCGATGTCAAGAGAAGGCTCCCTGCTAACCCCGCTGTATTACAACTCGCTTGGAGGGTACTGTACACTGTGTCACCTGGTGTTGCGATGTCAAGGGAAGGCTCCATAGTAACCCCCTCTGTATTACAACTCGCTTAGAGGGTACTGTACACCATGTCTCCGGGTGTTGCGATGTCAAGGGAAGGCTTCCTATTAACCCCCTCTGTATTACAACTCGCTTAGGGGGCACTGTACACTATGTCACCTGGTGTTGCAATGTCACGAGAAGGCTCCCTATTAACCCCCTCTGTATTACAACTCGCTTAGAGGGTACTGTACACTATGTCACCTGGTGTTGCGATATCAAGAGAAGGCTTCCTATTAACCCCCTCTCTATTACAACTCGCTTAGGGGGTACTGTACACTGTGTCACCTGGAGTTGCGATGCCAAGGGAAGGCTTCCTATAAACCCCCTCTGTATTACAACTCGCTTAGAGGGTTCTGTACACTATGTCACCTGGTATTGCGACGTCAAGAGAAGGCACCCTATTAAACCCGTCTGTATTACAACTCGCTTAGAGGGTACTGTACACTATGTCTCCTTGTATTGCGATGTCAAGGGAAGGCTCCCTATTAACCCCGTCTGTATTACAACTCGCTGAGAGGGTACTGTACACTGTGTCACCTGGTGTTGCGATGTCAAGGGAAGGCCTCCTATTAACCCCCTCTGTATTACAACTCGCTTAGTGGGTACTTTACACTATGTCACATGGTGCTGCAACGTCAAGAAAAGGCTTCCTATTAACCCCCTGTGTATTACAACTCGCATAGAGGGTACTGTACACTGTGTCACCTGGTGTTGCAATGTCAAGAGGAGGCTCCCTATTAACCCCCTCTGTATTAAAACACGCTTAGAGGGTTCTGTACACTATGTCACCTGGTGTTGTGAAGACAAGACGGCATCCTATTAACACCCTCTGTATTACAACTTGCTTAGAGTGTACTGTACACTATGTCACCTGGTGTTGCGATATCAAGAGAAGGCTTCCTATTAACCCCCTCTGTATTACAACTCGCTTAGGGGGTACTGTACATTGTGTCACCTGGTGTTGCGATGCCAAGGGAAGGCTTCCTATCAACCTCCTCTGTATTACAACTCGCTTAGGGGCCCCTGTAACTATATCACCTGGTTTTGCAATGTCACGTGAAGGCTCCCTATTAACCACCTCTGTATTACAACTCGTTTAGAGGGAACTGTACACTATGTCACCTGGTGTTGCCATATCAAGAGAAGGCTTCCTATTAACCCCCTCAGTATTACAACTCGCTTAGGGGGTACTGTACACTGTGTCACCTGGAGATGCGATGCCAAGGGACGGCTTCCTATTAACCCTCTCTGTATTACAACTTGCTTAGAGGGTACTGTACACTATGTCACCTGGTGTTGCGATGCCGAGGGAAGTCTTCCTATTAGCGCCCTCTGTATTACAACTCGCTTAGGGGGTAAAGTACACTGTGTCACCTGGTGTTGCGATGTCAAGGGAAGGCTTCGTATTAACCCCATTTGTATAACAACTTGCTTAGGGGGTACTGTACACTATGTCACCTGGTGTTGCAATGTCAAGAGAAGGCTTCTATTAACCCCCTCTGTATTACAACTCGCTTAGAGGGTACAGTACACTATGTCACCTGGTATTGCGACGTCAAGGGAAGGCTCCCTATTAACCCCGTCTGTATTACAACTCGCTTGGAGGGTACTGTGCACTATGTCACCTTGTATTGCGATGTCAAGAGAAGGCTTGTATTAACCCCCTCTGTATTACAACTCTCTTAGAGGGTACTGTACACCGTGTCACCTGGTGTTGCAATGTCAAGAAAAGGCTTCCTATTAACCCCCTATGTATTACAACTCGCTTAGAGGGTACTGTACACGGTGTCACCTTGTATTGCGATGTCAAGGGAAGGCTTCCTATTAACCCCTCTGTATTACAACTCGCTTAGTGGGTACTGTACACTATGTCACCTGGTGTTGCGATGTCAAGAGAATGCTTCCTATTAACCCCCTCTGCATTACAACTCGCTTAGAGGGTACTGTATACCATGTCACCTGGCGTTGCAATGTCAAGGGACGGCTTCCTCTTAACACCAGGTGTTGCGAAGTCACGGGAAGGCTCCCTATTAACCCTGTCTGTATTACAACTCGCTTAGAGGGTACTGTATACTAAGTCACCTGGTGTTGCGATGTCAAGAGAAGGCTTCCTATTAACCCCCTCTGTATTTCAACCCTCTTAGAGGGTACTGTACACGTCACCTGGTATTGCGATGTCAAGAGAAGGCTCCCTATTAACCCCCTCTGTATTACCACTCGCTTAGAGGATACTGTACACTATGTCACCTGGTGTTGCGATGTCAAGAGTCGGCTTCCTATTAACCCCCTCTGTATTACATATCGCCTAGAGGGTACTGTACACTATGTCACCTGGCGTTGCGATGTCAAGAGAAGGTTTCCTATTAACCCCCTCTGTATTACAAATCGCCTAGAGGGTACTGTACACCATGTCACCTGGTGTTGCGATGTCAAGGGAAGGCTTCCTGTTAACACCCTCTGTATTACAACTCGCTAAGGGGGTACTGTACACTATGTCACCTGGTGTTGCAATGTCAAGGGAAGGCTTCCTCTTAACACCAGGTGTTAAGAAGTCACGGGAAGGCTCCCTATTAACCCTGTCTGTATTACAACTCGCTTAGAGGGTACTGTATACTAAGTCACCTGGTGTTGCGATGTCAAGAGAAGGCTTCCTATTAACCCCCTCTGTATTTCAACCCTCTTAAAGGATACTGTACACGTCACCTGGTATTGCGATGTCAAGAGAAGGCTCCCTATTAACCCCCTCTGTATTACCACTCGCTTAGAGGGTACTGTACACCATGTCACCTGGTGTTGCGATGTCAAGAGAAGGCTTCCTTTTAACCCCCTCAGTATTACAAATCGCCTAGAGGGTACTGTACACTATGTCACCTGGCGTTGCGATGTCAAGAGAAGGTTTCCTATTAACCCCCTCTGTATTACAAATCGCCTAGAGGGTACTGTACACCATGTCACCTGGTGTTGCGATGTCAAGGGAAGGCTTCCTGTTAACACCCTCTGTATTACAACTCGCTAAGGGGGTACTGTACACTATGTCACCTGGTGTTGCAATGTCAAGGGAAGGCTTCCTATTAACCCCCTCTGTATTACAACTCGCTTAGAGGGTACTGTACAATATGTCACCTGGTATTGCGATGTCAATAGAAGGCTTCCTATTAACCCCCTCTGTATCACAACTCGCTTGGAGGGTACTGAATGCTGTGTCACCTGGTGTTGCGATGTCAAGGGAAGGCTCCCTAATAACCCCCTCTGTATTACAACTCGCTTAGAGGGTACTGTACTCTATGTCAGCTGGTATTGCGATGTCAAGAGAAGGCTTCCTATTAACCCCCTCTGTATTACAATTCGCTTGGAGGGTACTGTACACTGTGTCACCTGGTGTTGCGATGTCAAGGGAAGGCTCCATAGTAACCCCCTCTGTATTACAACTCGCTTAGAGGGTACTGTACACCATGTCTCCTGGTGTTGCGATGTCAAGGGAAGGCTTCCTATTAACCCCCTCTGTATTACAACTCGCTTAGGGGGCACTGTACACTATGTCACCTGGTGTTGCAATGTCAGGAGAAGGCTCCCTATTAACCCCCTCTGTATTACAACTCGCTTAGAGGGTACTGTACACTATGTCACCTGGTGTTGCGATATCAAGAGAATGCTTCCTATTAACCTCCTCTCTATTACAACTGGCTTAGGGGGTACTGTACACTGTGTCACCTGGAGTTGCGATGCCAAGGGAAGGCTTCCTATTAACCCCCTCTGTATCACAACTCGCTTGGAGGGTACTGAACACTGTGTCACCTGGTGTTGCGATGTCAAGGGAAGGCTCCCTAATAACCCCCTCTGTATTACAACTCGCTTAGAGGGTACTGTACTCTATGTCACCTGGTATTGCGATGTCAATAGAAGGCTTCCTATTAACCCCCTCTGTATCACAACTCGCTTGGAGGGTACTGAACACTGTGTCACCTGGTGTTGCGATGTCAAGGGAAGGCTCCCTAATAACCCCCTCTGTATTACAACTCGCTTAGAGGGTACTGTACTCTATGTCAGCTGGTATTGCGATGTCAAGAGAAGGCTTCCTATTAACCCCCTCTGTATTACAATTCGCTTGGAGGGTACTGAACACTGTGTCACCTGGTGTTGCGATGTCAAGGGAAGGCTCCCTAATAACCCCCTCTGTATTACAACTCGCTTAGAGGGTACTGTACACTATGTCACCTGGTGTTGCGATATCAAGAGAAGGCTTCCTATTAACCTCCTCTCTATTACAACTGGCTTAGGGGGTACTGTACACTGTGTCACCTGGAGTTGCGATGCCAAGGGAAGGCTTCCTTTTAACCCCCTCTGTATTACAACTTGCTTAGGGGGTACTGTACACTATGTAACCTGGTGTTGCGATGCCAAGGGAAGGCTTCCTATTAACCCCCTCTGTATTACAACTCGCTTAGAGGGTACTGTACACTGTGTCACCTGGTGTTGCGATGTCAGGGGAAGTCTTCCTGTTAACCCCTTTGTATAACAACTTGCTTAGGGGGTACTGTACACTATGTCACCTGGTGTTGCAATGTCAAGGGAAGGCTTCCTATAAACCCCGTCTGTATTACATCTCGCTTAGAGGGTACTGTACACTATGTCACCTGGTATTGCGACGTCAAGAGAAGGCACCCTTTTAAACCCGTCTGAATTACAACTCGCTTAGAGGGTAATGTACACTATGTCTCCTTGTATTGCGATGTCAAGGGAAGGCTCCCTATTAACCCCGTCTGTATTACAACTCGCTGAGAGGGTACTGTACACTGTGTCACCAGGTGTTGCGATGTCAAGGGAAGGCCTCCTATTAACCCCCTCTGTATTACAACTCGCTTAGTGGGTACTTTACACTATGTCACCTGGTATTGCGACGTCAAGAGAAGGATTCCTATTAACCCCGTCTGTATTACAACTTGCTTAGAGGGTACTGTACACTATGTCACCTGGTGCTGCAACGTCAATGAAAGGCTTCCTATTAACCCCCTCTGTATTACAACTCGCTTAGGGGGTACTGTACACTATGTCACCTGGTGTTGCAATGTCTCGAGAAGGCTCCCTTTTAACCCACTCTGTATTACAACTCGCATAGAGGGTACTGTACACTGTGTCACCTGGTGTTGCAATGTCAAGAGAAGGCTCCCTATTAACCCCCTCTGTATTAAAACACGCTTAGAGGGTACTGTACACTATGTCACCTGGTGTTGCGAAGACAAGACGGCTTCGTATTAACCCCCTCTGTATTAAAACTCGCTTAGAGCGTACTGTACACTGTGTCACCTGGTGTTGTTAATTTCAAGAGAAGGCTCTCTATTAACCCCCTCTGTATTACAACTCGCTTAGAGGGTACTGTACACTGTGTCACCTGGTGTTGCGATGTCAAGAGACGGCTTCTTCTTAACCCCCTCTACAATACAACTCGCCGTAGGGGGTACTGTACACTGTGTCACCTGGTGTTGCGATGTCAAGAGAAGGCTTCCTATTAACACCCTCTGTATTACAACTCGCTTGGAAGGTACTGTACGCTATGTCACCTGGTGTTGCGATGTCAAGAGAAGGCTTCCAACTAAACCCCTCTGTATTACAACACGCTTAGAGGGTACTCTACACTATGTCACCTGGTGTTGCGAAGACAAGACGGCTTACGATTAAACCCCTCTGTATTACAACTCGCTTAGAGGGTACTGTACACTGTGTCACCTGGTGTTGCAATGTCACTAGAAGGCCTCCTATGAACCCCCTCTGTATTACAACTCGCTTGAAGGGTACTGTACACTATGTCACCTGGTGTTGCGATGTCAAGAGAAGGCTTCCTATTAACCCCCTCTGTAATACAACTCGCTTGGAGGGTACTGTACACTATGTCACCTGGTGTTGCGATGTGAAGAGAAGGCTCCCTATTAACCCTGTCTGTATTACAACTCGCTTGGAGGATACTGCACACTATGTCACCTGGTGTTGCGATGTCAAGAGAAGGATCCCTATTAACCCTGTCTGTATTACAACTCGCTTGTAGGGTACTGTACACTGTGTCACCTGATATTGCGATGTCAAGAGGAGGCTCCCTATTAACCCTCTCTGTATTACACCTCGCTTAAAGGGTACTGTACAATATGTCACTTGGTGCTGCGATGTCAAGAGAAGGCTTCCTATTAACCCCCTCTGTATTACAACACGCTTAGAGGGTACAGTACACTCTGTCAACTGGTGTTGCGAAGACAAGATGGCTTCCTAATAACCCCCTCTGTATTACAACTCGCTTAGAGGGTACTGCACACCGTGTCACCTGGAGTTGCGATGCCAAGGGAAGGCTTCCTATATACACACCCTCTGTATTACAACTTGCTTAGGGGGTACTGTACACTATGTCACCTGGTGTTGCGATGCCAAGGGAAGGCTTCCTATTAACCCCCTCTGTATTACAACTCGCTTAGAGGGTACTGTACACTGTGTCATCTGGTGTTGCGATGTCAAGGGAAGGCTTCCTATTAACACCCTCTGTATTACAATTCGCTTAGAGGGTACTGTACACTGTGTCACCTGGTATTGCAACGTCAAAAGAAGGCTCCCTAATAACCCCGTCTGTATTATAACTCGCTTAGAGGGTACTGTACACTATGTCACCTTGTATTGCGATGTCAAGGGAAGGCTCCCTATTAACCCCGTCTGTATTACAACTCGCTTAGAGGGTACTGTACACTGTGTCACCTGGTGTTGCAATGTCAAGAGAAGGCTTCCTATTAACCCCCTCTGGATTACAACTCGCTTAGAGGGTACTGTACACTGTGTCACCTGGTGTTGCGATGTCAAGGGAAGGCTCCCTATTAACCCCCTCTGTATTACAACTCACTTAGTGGGTACTGTACACTATGTCACCTGGTATTGCGACGTCAAGAGAAGGCTTCCTATTAACCCCGTCTGTATTAAAACTCGCTGAGAGGGTACTGTACACTATGTCACCTGGTGCTGCGACGTCAGGAGGAGGCTTCCTATTAAACCCCTCTGTATTACAACTCGCATAGAGGGTACTGTACACTATGTCACCTAGTGTTGCGATGTCAATAGAAGGCTTCCTATTAACCCCCTCTGTATTACAACTCGCTTAGGGGGTACTGTACACTATGCCACCTGGTGTTGCAATGTCACGAGAAGGTTCCATTTTAACCCCCTCTGTATTACAATTCGCTTAGAGGGTACTGTACACTGTGTTACCTGGTGTTGCATTGTCAAGAGAAGGCTCCCTATTAACCCTCTCTCTATTTCAACGCTCTTAGAGGGTACTGTACACTATGTCACCTGGTGTTGCGAAGGCAAGGCGGGTTCCTATTAACCCCCTCTGTATAACAACTCGCTTAGAGGGTACTGTACACTGTGTCACCTGGTGTTGCAATGACACGAGAAGGCTCCCTTTTAACCCCCTCTCTCTTACAATTCGCTTAGGGGGTACTGTATCTATGCCACCTGGTGTTGCAATGTCACGAGAAGGCCCCCTTTTAACCCCCTCTGTATTACAATTCGCTTAGAGGGTACTGTACACTGTGTCACCTGGTGTTGCAATGTCGAGAGAAGGCTCCCTATTAACCCCCTCTCTATTACAACACTCTTAGAGGGTACTGTACACCATGTCACCTGGTGTTGCGATGTCAAGGGAAGGCTTCCTGTTAACACCCTCTGTATTACAACTCGCTAAGGGGGTACTGTACACTATGTCACCTGGTGTTGCAATGTCAAGGGAAAGCTTCCTCTTAACACCAGGTGTTGCGAAGTCACGGGAAGGATCCCTAGTAACCCTGTCTGTATTACAACTCGCTTAGAGGGTACTGTATACTAAGTCACCTGGTGTTGCGATGTCAAGAGAAGGCTTCCTATTAACCCCCTCTGTATTTCAACCCTCTTAAAGGGTACTGTACACGTCACCTAGTATTGCGATGTCAAGAGAAGTCTCCCTATTAACCCCCTCTGTATTACCACTCGCTTAGAGGGTACTGTACACCATGTCACCTGGTGTTGCGATGTCAAGAGAAGGCTTCCTATTAACCCCCTCTGTATTACAAATCGCCTAGAGGGTACTGTACACCATGTCACCTGGTGTTGCGATGTCAGGGGAAGTCTTCCTATTAACCCCTCTGTATAACAACTTGCTTAGGGGGTACTGTACACTATGTCACCTGGTGTTGCAATGTCAAGAGAAGGCTTCCTATAAACCCCCTCTGTATTACAACTCGCTTAGAGGGTACTGTACACTATGTCACCTGGTATTGCGACGTCAAGAGAAGGCACCCTATTAAACCCGTCTGTATTACAACTCGCTTAGAGGGTACTGTACACTATGTCTCCTTGTATTGCGAAGTCAAGGGAAGGCCTCCTATTAACCCCCTCTGTATTACAACTCGCTTAGTGGGTACTTTACACTATGTCCCCCGGTATTGTGACGTCAAGAGAAGGATTCCTATTAACCCCGTCTGTATTACAACTTGCTTAGAGGATACTGTACACTATGTCACCTGGTGCTGCAACGTCAAGAAAAGGCTCCCTATTAACCCCCTCTGTATTACATCTCGCTTAGAGGGTACTGTACACTGTGTCACCTGGTGTTGCAATGTCAAGAGAAGGCTCCCTATTAACCCCCTCTGTATTAAAACACGCTTAGAGGGTACTGTACACTATGTCACCTGGTGTTGTGAAGACAAGACGGCATCCTATTAACACCCTCTGTATTACAACTCGCTTAGAGTGTACTGTACACTGTGTCACCTGGTGTTGCAATGTCAAGAAATGGCTCCCTATTAACCCTCTCTGTATTACAAATCGCTTAGAGGGTACTGTACACTGTGTCATCTGGTGTTGCGATATCAAGAGAAGGCTTCCTATTAACCCCCTCTGTATTACAACTCGCTTAGGGGGTACTGTACACTGTGTCACCTGGTGTTGCGATGCCAAGGGAAGGCTTCCTATCAACCCCCTCTGTATTACAACTCGCTTAGGGGCCCCTGTAACTATGTCACCTGGTTTTGCAATGTCACGAGAAGGCTCCCTATTAACCACCTCTGTATTACAACTCGTTTAGAGGGAACTGTACACTATGTCACCTGGTGCTGCGATATCAAGAGAAGGCTTCCTATTAACCCCCTCAGTATTACAACTCGCTTAGGGGGTACAGTACACTGTGTCACCTGGTGTTGCGATGTCAAGGGAAGGCTTCTTATTAACCCCCTTTGTATAACAACTTGCTTAGGGGATACTGTACACTGTGTCACCTGGTGTTGCAATGTCAAGAGAAGGCTTCTATTAACCCCCTCTGTATTACAACTCGCTTAGAGGGTACTGTACACTATGTCACCTGGTATTGCGACGTCAAGGGAAGGCTCCCTATTAACCCCGTCTGTATTACAACTCGCTTGGAGGGTACTGTGCACTATGTCACCTTGTATTGCGATGTCAAGGGAAGGCTCCCTATTAACGCCGTCTGTATTACAACTCGCTTAGAGGGTACTGTACACCGTGTCACCTGGTGTTGCAATGTCAAGAAAAGGCTTCCTATTAACCCCCTCTGTATTACAACTCGCTTAGAGGGTACTGTACACGGTGTCACCTGGTATTGCGATGTCAAGGGAAGGCTACCTATTATTCCCTCTGTATTACAACTCGCTTAGTGGGTACTGTACACTATGTCACCTGGTGTTGCGATGTCAAGAGAATGCTTCCTATTAACCCCCTCTGCATTACAACTCGCTTAGAGGGTACTGTATACCATGTCACCTGGCGTTGCAATGTCAAGGGAAGGCTTCCTCTTAACAACAGGTGTTGCGAAGTCACGGGAAGGCTCCCTATTAACACTGTCTGTATTACAACTCGCTTAGAGGGTACTGTATACTAAGTCACCTGGTGTTGCGATGTCAAGAGAAGGCTTCCTATTAACCCCCTCTGTATTTCAACCCTATTAGAGGGTACTGTACACGTCACCTGGTATTGCGATGTCAAGAGAAGGCTCCCTATTAACCCCCTCTGTATTACCACTCGCTTAGAGGGTACTGTACACTATGTCACCTGGCCTTGCGATGTCAAGAGAAGGTTTCCTATTAACCCCCTCTGTATTACAAATCGCCTAGAAGGTACTGTACACCATGTCACCTGGTGTTGCGATGTCAAGGGAAGGCTTCCTGTTAACACCCTCTGTATTACAACTCGCTAAGTGGATACTGTACACTATGTCACCTGGTGTTGCAATGTCAAGGGAAGGCTTCCTATTAACCCCCTCTGTATTACAACTCGCTTAGAGGGAACTGTACAATATGTCACCTGGTATTGCGATGTCAATAGAAGGCTTCCTATTAACCCCCTCTCTATCACAACTCGCTTGGAGGGTACTGAACACTGTGTCACCTGGTGTTGCGATGTCAAGGGAAGGCTCCCTAATAACCCCCTCTGTATTACAACTCGCTTAGAGGGTACTGTACACTATGTCAGCTGGTATTGCGATGTCAAGAGAAGGCTTCCTATTAACCCCCTCTGTATTACAACTCGCTTGGAGGGTACTGTACACTGTGTCACCTGATATTGCGATGTCAAGAGAAGGCTCCCTGCTAACCCCGCTGTATTACAACTCGCTTGGAGGGTACTGTACACTGTGTCACCTGGTGTTGCGATGTCAAGGGAAGGCTCCATAGTAACCCCCTCTGTATTACAACTCGCTTAGAGGGTACTGTACACCATGTCTCCGGGTGTTGCGATGTCAAGGGAAGGCTTCCTATTAACCCCCTCTGTATTACAACTCGCTTAGGGGGCACTGTACACTATGTCACCTGGTGTTGCAATGTCACGAGAAGGCTCCCTATTAACCCCCTCTGTATTACAACTCGCTTAGAGGGTACTGTACACTATGTCACCTGGTGTTGCGATATCAAGAGAAGGCTTCCTATTAACCCCCTCTCTATTACAACTCGCTTAGGGGGTACTGTACACTGTGTCACCTGGAGTTGCGATGCCAAGGGAAGGCTTCCTATTAACACCCTCTGTATTACAACTTGCTTAGGGGGTACTGTACACTATGTAACCTGGTGTTGCGATGCCAAGGGAGGCTTCCTATTAACCCCCTCTGTATTACAACTCGCTTAGAGGGTACTGTACACTGTGTCACCTGGTGTTGCGATGTCAGGGGAAGTCTTCCTATTAACCCCTTTGTATAACAACTTGCTTAGGGGGTACTGTACACTATGTCACCTGGTGTTGCAATGTCAAGGGAAGGCTTCCTATAAACCCCCTCTGTATTACAACTCGCTTAGAGGGTTCTGTACACTATGTCACCTGGTATTGCGACGTCAAGAGAAGGCACCCTATTAAACCCGTCTGTATTACAACTCGCTTAGAGGGTACTGTACACTATGTCTCCTTGTATTGCGATGTCAAGGGAAGGCTCCCTATTAACCCCGTCTGTATTACAACTCGCTGAGAGGGTACTGTACACTGTGTCACCTGGTGTTGCGATGTCAAGGGAAGGCCTCCTATTAACCCCCTCTGTATTACAACTCGCTTAGTGGGTACTTTACACTATGTCACCTGGTATTGCGACGTCAAGAGAAGGATTCCTATTAACCCCGTCTGTATTACAACTTGCTTAGAGGGTACTGTACACTATGTCACATGGTGCTGCAACGTCAAGAAAAGGCTTCCTATTAACCCCCTGTGTATTACAACTCGCATAGAGGGTACTGTACACTGTGTCACCTGGTGTTGCAATGTCAAGAGGAGGCTCCCTATTAACCCCCTCTGTATTAAAACACGCTTAGAGGGTTCTGTACACTATGTCACCTGGTGTTGTGAAGACAAGACGGCATCCTATTAACACCCTCTGTATTACAACTTGCTTAGAGTGTACTGTACACTATGTCACCTGGTGTTGCGATATCAAGAGAAGGCTTCCTATTAACCCCCTCTGTATTACAACTCGCTTAGGGGGTACTGTACATTGTGTCACCTGGTGTTGCGATGCCAAGGGAAGGCTTCCTATCAACCTCCTCTGTATTACAACTCGCTTAGGGGCCCCTGTAACTATATCACCTGGTTTTGCAATGTCACGTGAAGGCTCCCTATTAACCACCTCTGTATTACAACTCGTTTAGAGGGAACTGTACACTATGTCACCTGGTGTTGCCATATCAAGAGAAGGCTTCCTATTAACCCCCTCAGTATTACAACTCGCTTAGGGGGTACTGTACACTGTGTCACCTGGAGATGCGATGCCAAGGGACGGCTTCCTATTAACCCTCTCTGTATTACAACTTGCTTAGAGGGTACTGTACACTATGTCACCTGGTGTTGCGATGCCGAGGGAAGTCTTCCTATTAGCGCCCTCTGTATTACAACTCGCTTAGGGGGTACAGTACACTGTGTCACCTGGTGTTGCGATGTCAAGGGAAGGCTTCGTATTAACCCCATTTGTATAACAACTTGCTTAGGGGGTACTGTACACTATGTCACCTGGTGTTGCAATGTCAAGAGAAGGCTTCTATTAACCCCCTCTGTATTACAACTCGCTTAGAGGGTACAGTACACTATGTCACCTGGTATTGCGACGTCAAGGGAAGGCTCCCTATTAACCCCGTCTGTATTACAACTCGCTTGGAGGGTACTGTGCACTATGTCACCTTGTATTGCGATGTCAAGAGAAGGCTTGTATTAACCCCCTCTGTATTACAACTCTCTTAGAGGGTACTGTACACCGTGTCACCTGGTGTTGGAATGTCAAGAAAAGGCTTCCTATTAACCCCCTCTGCATTACAACTCGCTTAGAGGGTACTGTATACCATGTCACCTGGCGTTGCAATGTCAAGGGACGGCTTCCTCTTAACACCAGGTGTTGCGAAGTCACGGGAAGGCTCCCTATTAACCCTGTCTGTATTACAACTCGCTTAGAGGGTACTGTATACTAAGTCACCTGGTGTTGCGATGTCAAGAGAAGGCTTCCTATTAACCCCCTCTGTATTTCAACCCTCTTAGAGGGTACTGTACACGTCACCTGGTATTGCGATGTCAAGAGAAGGCTCCCTATTAACCCCCTCTGTATTACCACTCGCTTAGAGGATACTGTACACTATGTCACCTGGTGTTGCGATGTCAAGAGACGGCTTCCTATTAACCCCCTCTGTATTACATATCGCCTAGAGGGTACTGTACACTATGTCACCTGGCGTTGCGATGTCAAGAGAAGGTTTCCTATTAACCCCCTCTGTATTACAAATCGCCTAGAGGGTACTGTACACCATGTCACCTGGTGTTGCGATGTCAAGGGAAGGCTTCCTGTTAACACCCTCTGTATTACAACTCGCTAAGGGGGTACTGTACACTATGTCACCTGGTGTTGCAATGTCAAGGGAAGGCTTCCTCTTAACACCAGGTGTTAAGAAGTCACGGGAAGGCTCCCTATTAACCCTGTCTGTATTACAACTCGCTTAGAGGGTACTGTATACTAAGTCACCTGGTGTTGCGATGTCAAGAGAAGGCTTCCTATTAACCCCCTCTGTATTTCAACCCTCTTAAAGGATACTGTACACGTCACCTGGTATTGCGATGTCAAGAGAAGGCTCCCTATTAACCCCCTCTGTATTACCACTCGCTTAGAGGGTACTGTACACCATGTCACCTGGTGTTGCGATGTCAAGAGAAGGCTTCCTTTTAACCCCCTCAGTATTACAAATCGCCTAGAGGGTACTGTACACTATGTCACCTGGCGTTGCGATGTCAAGAGAAGGTTTACTATTAACCCCCTCTGTATTACAAATCGCCTAGAGGGTACTGTACACCATGTCACCTGGTGTTGCGATGTCAAGGGAAGGCTTCCTGTTAACACCCTCTGTATTACAACTCGCTAAGGGGGTACTGTACACTATGTCACCTGGTGTTGCAATGTCAAGGGAAGGCTTCCTATTAACCCCCTCTGTATTACAACTCGCTTAGAGGGTACTGTATAATATGTCACCTGGTATTGCGATGTCAATAGAAGGCTTCCTATTAACCCCCTCTGTATCACAACTCGCTTGGAGGGTACTGAATGCTGTGTCACCTGGTGTTGCGATGTCAAGGGAAGGCTCCCTAATAACCCCCTCTGTATTACAACTCGCTTAGAGGGTACTGTACTCTATGTCAGCTGGTATTGCGATGTCAAGAGAAGGCTTCCTATTAACCCCCTCTGTATTACAATTCGCTTGGAGGGTACTGTACACTGTGTCACCTGGTGTTGCGATGTCAAGGGAAGGCTCCATAGTAACCCCCTCTGTATTACAACTCGCTTAGAGGGTACTGTACACCATGTCTCCTGGTGTTGCGATGTCAAGGGAAGGCTTCCTATTAACCCCCTCTGTATTACAACTCGCTTAGGGGGCACTGTACACTATGTCACCTGGTGTTGCAATGTCAGGAGAAGGCTCCCTATTAACCCCCTCTGTATTACAACTCGCTTAGAGGGTACTGTACACTATGTCACCTGGTGTTGCGATATCAAGAGAATGCTTCCTATTAACCTCCTCTCTATTACAACTGGCTTAGGGGGTACTGTACACTGTGTCACCTGGAGTTGCGATGCCAAGGGAAGGCTTCCTATTAACCCCCTCTGTATCACAACTCGCTTGGAGGGTACTGAACACTGTGTCACCTGGTGTTGCGATGTCAAGGGAAGGCTCCCTAATAACCCCCTCTGTATTACAACTCGCTTAGAGGGTACTGTACTCTATGTCACCTGGTATTGCGATGTCAATAGAAGGCTTCCTATTAACCCCCTCTGTATCACAACTCGCTTGGAGGGTACTGAACACTGTGTCACCTGGTGTTGCGATGTCAAGGGAAGGCTCCCTAATAACCCCCTCTGTATTACAACTCGCTTAGAGGGTACTGTACTCTATGTCAGCTGGTATTGCGATGTCAAGAGAAGGCTTCCTATTAACCCCCTCTGTATTACAATTCGCTTGGAGGGTACTGAACACTGTGTCACCTGGTGTTGCGATGTCAAGGGAAGGCTCCCTAATAACCCCCTCTGTATTACAACTCGCTTAGAGGGTACTGTACACTATGTCACCTGGTGTTGCGATATCAAGAGAAGGCTTCCTATTAACCTCCTCTCTATTACAACTGGCTTAGGGGGTACTGTACACTGTGTCACCTGGAGTTGCGATGCCAAGGGAAGGCTTCCTTTTAACCCCCTCTGTATTACAACTTGCTTAGGGGGTACTGTACACTATGTAACCTGGTGTTGCGATGCCAAGGGAAGGCTTCCTATTAACCCCCTCTGTATTACAACTCGCTTAGAGGGTACTGTACACTGTGTCACCTGGTGTTGCGATGTCAGGGGAAGTCTTCCTGTTAACCCCTTTGTATAACAACTTGCTTAGGGGGTACTGTACACTATGTCACCTGGTGTTGCAATGTCAAGGGAAGGCTTCCTATAAACCCCGTCTGTATTACATCTCGCTTAGAGGGTACTGTACACTATGTCACCTGGTATTGCGACGTCAAGAGAAGGCACCCTTTTAAACCCGTCTGAATTACAACTCGCTTAGAGGGTAATGTACACTATGTCTCCTTGTATTGCGATGTCAAGGGAAGGCTCCCTATTAACCCCGTCTGTATTACAACTCGCTGAGAGGGTACTGTACACTGTGTCACCAGGTGTTGCGATGTCAAGGGAAGGCCTCCTATTAACCCCCTCTGTATTACAACTCGCTTAGTGGGTACTTTACACTATGTCACCTGGTATTGCGACGTCAAGAGAAGGATTCCTATTAACCCCGTCTGTATTACAACTTGCTTAGAGGGTACTGTACACTATGTCACCTGGTGCTGCAACGTCAATGAAAGGCTTCCTATTAACCCCCTCTGTATTACAACTCGCTTAGGGGGTACTGTACACTATGTCACCTGGTGTTGCAATGTCTCGAGAAGGCTCCCTTTTAACCCACTCTGTATTACAACTCGCATAGAGGGTACTGTACACTGTGTCACCTGGTGTTGCAATGTCAAGAGAAGGCTCCCTATTAACCCCCTCTGTATTAAAACACGCTTAGAGGGTACTGTACACTATGTCACCTGGTGTTGCGAAGACAAGACGGCTTCGTATTAACCCCCTCTGTATTAAAACTCGCTTAGAGCGTACTGTACACTGTGTCACCTGGTGTTGTTAATTTCAAGAGAAGGCTCTCTATTAACCCCCTCTGTATTACAACTCGCTTAGAGGGTACTGTACACTGTGTCACCTGGTGTTGCGATGTCAAGAGACGGCTTCTTCTTAACCCCCTCTACAATACAACTCGCCGTAGGGGGTACTGTACACTGTGTCACCTGGTGTTGCGATGTCAAGAGAAGGCTTCCTATTAACACCCTCTGTATTACAACTCGCTTGGAAGGTACTGTACGCTATGTCACCTGGTGTTGCGATGTCAAGAGAAGGCTTCCAACTAAACCCCTCTGTATTACAACACGCTTAGAGGGTACTCTACACTATGTCACCTGGTGTTGCGAAGACAAGACGGCTTACGATTAAACCCCTCTGTATTACAACTCGCTTAGAGGGTACTGTACACTGTGTCACCTGGTGTTGCAATGTCACTAGAAGGCCCCCTATGAACCCCCTCTGTATTACAACTCGCTTGAAGGGTACTGTACACTATGTCACCTGGTGTTGCGATGTCAAGAGAAGGCTTCCTATTAACCCCCTCTGTAATACAACTCGCTTGGAGGGTACTGTACACTATGTCACCTGGTGTTGCGATGTGAAGAGAAGGCTCCCTATTAACCCTGTCTGTATTACAACTCGCTTGGAGGATACTGCACACTATGTCACCTGGTGTTGCGATGTCAAGAGAAGGATCCCTATTAACCCTGTCTGTATTACAACTCGCTTGTAGGGTACTGTACACTGTGTCACCTGATATTGCGATGTCAAGAGGAGGCTCCCTATTAACCCTCTCTGTATTACACCTCGCTTAGAGGGTACTGTACACTATGTCACTTGGTGCTGCGATGTCAAGAGAAGGCTTCCTATTAACCCCCTCTGTATTACAACACGCTTAGAGGGTACAGTACACTCTGTCAACTGGTGTTGCGAAGACAAGATGGCTTCCTAATAACCCCCTCTGTATTACAACTCGCTTAGAGGGTACTGCACACCGTGTCACCTGGAGTTGCGATGCCAAGGGAAGGCTTCCTATATACACACCCTCTGTATTACAACTTGCTTAGGGGGTACTGTACACTATGTCACCTGGTGTTGCGATGCCAAGGGAAGGCTTCCTATTAACCCCCTCTGTATTACAACTCGCTTAGAGGGTACTGTACACTGTGTCATCTGGTGTTGCGATGTCAAGGGAAGGCTTCCTATTAACACCCTCTGTATTACAATTCGCTTAGAGGGTACTGTACACTGTGTCACCTGGTATTGCAACGTCAAAAGAAGGCTCCCTAATAACCCCGTCTGTATTATAACTCGCTTAGAGGGTACTGTACACTATGTCACCTTGTATTGCGATGTCAAGGGAAGGCTCCCTATTAACCCCGTCTGTATTACAACTCGCTTAGAGGGTACTGTACACTGTGTCACCTGGTGTTGCAATGTCAAGAGAAGGCTTCCTATTAACCCCCTCTGGATTACAACTCGCTTAGAGGGTACTGTACACTGTGTCACCTGGTGTTGCGATGTCAAGGGAAGGCTCCCTATTAACCCCCTCTGTATTACAACTCACTTAGTGGGTACTGTACACTATGTCACCTGGTATTGCGACGTCAAGAGAAGGCTTCCTATTAACCCCGTCTGTATTAAAACTCGCTGAGAGGGTACTGTACACTATGTCACCTGGTGCTGCGACGTCAGGAGGAGGCTTCCTATTAAGCCCCTCTGTATTACAACTCGCATAGAGGGTACTGTACACTATGTCACCTAGTGTTGCGATGTCAATAGAAGGCTTCCTATTAACCCCCTCTGTATTACAACTCGCTTAGGGGGTACTGTACACTATGCCACCTGGTGTTGCAATGTCACGAGAAGGTTCCCTTTTAACCCCCTCTGTATTACAATTCGCTTAGAGGATACTGTACACTGTGTTACCTGGTGTTGCATTGTCAAGAGAAGGCTCCCTATTAACCCTCTCTCTATTTCAACGCTCTTAGAGGGTACTGTACACTATGTCACCTGGTGTTGCGAAGGCAAGGCGGGTTCCTATTAACCCCCTCTGTATAACAACTCGCTTAGAGGGTACTGTACACTGTGTCACCTGGTGTTGCAATGACACGAGAAGGCTCCCTTTTAACCCCCTCTGTCTTACAATTCGCTTAGGGGGTACTGTATCTATGCCACCTGGTGTTGCAATGTCACGAGAAGGCCCCCTTTTAACCCCCTCTGTATTACAATTCGCTTAGAGGGTACTGTACACTGTGTCACCTGGTGTTGCAATGTCGAGAGAAGGCTCCCTATTAACCCCCTCTCTATTACAACACTCTTAGAGGGTACTGTACACCATGTCACCTGGTGTTGCGATGTCAAGGGAAGGCTTCCTGTTAACACCCTCTGTATTACAACTCGCTAAGGGGGTACTGTACACTATGTCACCTGGTGTTGCAATGTCAAGGGAAAGCTTCCTCTTAACACCAGGTGTTGCGAAGTCACGGGAAGGATCCCTAGTAACCCTGTCTGTATTACAACTCGCTTAGAGGGTACTGTATACTAAGTCACCTGGTGTTGCGATGTCAAGAGAAGGCTTCCTATTAACCCCCTCTGTATTTCAACCCTCTTAAAGGGTACTGTACACGTCACCTAGTATTGCGATGTCAAGAGAAGTCTCCCTATTAACCCCCTCTGTATTACCACTCGCTTAGAGGGTACTGTACACCATGTCACCTGGTGTTGCGATGTCAAGAGAAGGCTTCCTATTAACCCCCTCTGTATTACAAATCGCCTAGAGGGTACTGTACACCATGTCACCTGGTGTTGCGATGTCAAGGGAAGGCTTCCTGTTAACACCCTCTGTTTTACAACTCGCTAGGGGGGTACTGTACACTATGTCACCTGGTGTTGCAATGTCAAGGGAAGGCTTCCTATTAACCCCCTCTGTATTACAACTCGCTAAGAGGGTACTGTACAATATGTCACCTGGTATTGCGATGTCAATAGAAGGCTTCCTATTAACCCCCTTTGTATCACAACTCGCTTGGAGGGTACTGAACACTGTGTCACCTGGTGTTGCGATGTCAAGGGAAGGCTCCCTAATAACCCCCTCTGTATTACAACTCGCTTGGTGGGTACTGTACACTGTGTCACCTGATATTGCGATGTCAAGAGAAGGCTCCCTGCTAACCCCCGCTGTATTACAACTCGCTTGGAGGGTACTGTACACTGTGTCACCTGGTGTTGCGATGTCAAGGGAAGGCTCCATAGTAACCCCCTCTGTATTACAACTCGCTTAGAGGGTACTGTACACCATGTCTCCTGGTGTTGCGATGTCAAGGGAAGGCTTCCTATTAACCCCCTCTGTATTACTACTCGCTTAGGGGGCACTGTACACTATGACACCTGGTGTTGCAATGTCACGAGAAGGCTCCCTATTAACCCCCTCTGTATTACAACTCGCAAAGAGGGTACTGTACACTATGTCACCTGGTGTTGCGATATCAAGAGAAGGCATCCTATTAACCTCCTCTCTATTACAACTGGCTTAGGGGGTACTGTACACTGTGTCACCTGGAGTTGCGATGCCAAGGGAAGGCTTCCTATTAACCCCCTCTGTATTACAACTTGCTTAGGGGGTACTGTACACTATGTAACCTGGTGTTGCGATGCCAAGGGAAGGCTTCCTATTAACCCCCTCTGTATTACAACTCGCTTAGAGGGTACTGTACACTGTGTCACCTGGTGTTGCGATGTCAGGGGACGTCTTCCTATTAACCCCTTTGTATAACAACTTGCTTATGGGGTACTGTACACTATGTCACCTGGTGTTGCAATGTCATGGGAAGGCTTCCTATAAGCCCCCTCTGTATTACAACTCGCTTAGGGGGTACTGTACACTATGTCACCTGGTATTGCGACGTCAAGAGAAGGCACCCTATTAAACCCGTCTGAATTACAACTCGCTTAGAGGGTAATGTACACTATGTCTCCTTGTATTGCGATGTCAAGGGAAGGCTCCCTATTAACCCCGTCTGTATTACAACTCGCTGAGAGGGTACTGTACACTGTGTCACCTGGTGTTGCGATGTCAAGGGAAGGCCTCCTATTAACCCCCTCTGTATTACAACTCGCTTAGTGGGTACTTTACACTATGTCACCTGGTATTGCGTCGTCAAGAGAAGGATTCCTATTAACCCCGTCTGTATTACAACTTGCTTAGAGGGTACTGTACACTATGTCACCTGGTGCTGCAACGTCCTGAAAAGGCTTCCTATTAACCCCCTCTGTATTACAACTCGCTTAGGGGGTACTGTACACTATGTCACCTGGTGTTGCAATGTCTCGAGAAGGCTCCCTTTTAACCCCCTCTGTATTACAACTCGCATAGAGGGTACTGTACACTGTGTCACCTGGTGTTGCAATGTCAAGAGAAGGCTCCCTATTAACCCCCTCTGTATTAAAACACGCTTAGAGGGTACTGTACACTATGTCACCTGGTGTTGCGAAGACAAGACGGCTTCGTATTAACCCCCTCTGTATTACAACTCGCTTAGAGCGTACTGTACACTGTGTCACCTGGTGTTGTTAATTTCAAGAGAAGGCTCTCTATTAACCCCCTCTGTATTACAACTCGCTTAGAGGGTACTGTACACTGTGTCACCTGGTGTTGCGATGTCAAGAGACGGCTTCTTCTTAACCCCCTCTACAATACAACTCGCCGTAGGGGGTACTGTACACTGTGTCACCTGGTGTTGCGATGTCAAGAGAAGGCTTCCTATTAACACCCTCTGTATTACAACTCGCTTGGAAGGTACTGTACACTATGTCACCTGGTGTTGCGATGTCAAGAGAAGGCTTCCAACTAAACCCCTCTGTATTACAACACGCTTAGAGGGTACTCTACACTATGTCACCTGGTGTTGCGAAGACAAGACGGCTTCCAATTAACCCCCTCTGTATTACAACTCGCTTAGAGGGTACTGTACACTGTGTCACATGGTGTTGCAATGTCACTAGAAGGCCCCCTATTAACCCCCTCTGTATTACAACTCGCTTGAAGGGTACTGTACACTATGTCACCTGGTGTTGCGATGTCAAGAGAAGGCTTCCTATTAACCCCCTCTGTAATACAACTCGCTTGGAGGGTACTGTACACTATGTCACCTGGTGTTGCGATGTCAAGAGAAGGCTCCCTATTAACCCTGTCTGTATTACAACTCGCTTGGAGGGTACTGCACACTATGTCACCTGGTGTTGCGATGTCAAGAGAAGGATCCCTATTAACCCTGTCTGTATTACAACTCGCTTGTAGGGTACTGTACACTGTGTCACCTGATATTGCGATGTCAAGAGGAGGCTCCCTATTAACCCTCTCTGTATTACACCTCGCTTAGAGGGTACTGTACACTATGTCACCTGGTGCTGCGATGTCAAGAGAAGGCTTCATATTAACCCCCTCTGTATTACAACACGCTTAGAGGGTACAGTACACTCTGTCAACTGGTGTTGCGAAGACAAGATGGCTTCCTATTAACCCCCTCTGTATTACAACTCGCTTAGAGGGTACTGCACACCGTGTCACCTGGAGTTGCGATGCCAAGGGAAGGCTTCCTATTAACACCCTCTCTATTACAACTTGCTTAGGGGGTACTGTACACTATGTCACCTGGTGTTGCGATGCCAAGGGAAGGCTTCCTATTAACCCCCTCTGTATTACAACTCGCTTAGAGGGTACTGTACACTGTGTCATCTGGTGTTGCGATGTCAAGGAAGGCTTCCTATTAACCCCCTCTGTATTACAACTCGCTTAGAGGGTACTGTACACTGTGTCACCTGGTATTGCAACGTCAAAAGAAGGCTCCCTAATAACACCGTCTGTATTACAACTCGCTTAGAAGGTACTGTACACTATGTCACCTTGTATTGCGATGTCAAGGGAAGGCTCCCTATTAACCCCGTCTGTATTACATCTCGCTTAGAGGGTACTGTACATTGTGTCACCTGGTGTTGCAATGTCAAGAGAAGGCTTCCTATTAACCCCCTCTGCATTACAACTCGCTTAGAGGGTACTGTACACTGTGTCACCTGGTGTTGCGATGTCAAGGGAAGGCTCCCTATTAACCCCCTCCGTATTACAACTCACTTAGTGGGTACTGTACACTATGTCACCTGGTATTGCGTCGTCAAGAGAAGGCTTCCTATTAACCCCGTCTGTATTACAGCTCGCTGAGAGGGTACTGTACACTATGTCACCTGGTGCTGCGACGTCAAGAGGAGGCTTCCTATTAAGCCCCTCTGTATTACAACTCGCATAGAGGGTACTTTACACTCTGTCACCTAGTGTTGCGATGTCAATAGAAGGCTTCCTATTAACCCCCTCTGTATTACAACTCTCTTAGGGGGTACTGTACACTATGCCACCTGGTGTTGCAATGTCACGAGAAGGTTCCCTTTTAACCCCCTCTGTACTACAATTCGCTTAGAGGGTACTGTACACTGTGTTACCTGGTGTTGCAATGTCAAGAGAAGGCTCCCTATTAACCCTCTCTCTATTACAACACTCTTAGAGGGTACTGTACCTTATGTCACCTGGTGTTGCGAAGGCAAGGCAGGTTCCTATTAACCCCCTCTGTATAACAACTCGCTTAGAGGGTACTGTACACTGTGTCACCTGGTGTTGCAATGACACGAGGAGGCTCCCTTTTAACCCCCTCTGTCTTACAATTCGCTTAGGGGGTACTGTACACTATGCCACCTGGTGTTGCAATGTCACGAGAAGGCCCCCTTTTAACCCCCTCTGTATTACAATTCGCATAGAGGGTACTGTACACTGTGTCACCTGGTGTTGCAATGTCAAGAGGAGGCTCCCTATTAACCCCCTCCATATTACAACACTCTTAGAGGGTACTGTACACTATGTCACCTGGTGTTGCAATGTCAAGAAGAGGCTCCCTATTAACCTCCTCTGTATTACAACTCGCTTAGAGGGTACTGTACACTGTGTCACCTGGTGTTGCGATGTCAAGAGAAGGCTTCCTGTTAACACCCTCTGTATTACAACTCGCTTAGGGGGTACTGTACACTATGCCAGCTGGTGTTGCGATCTCAAGAGAAGGTTCCCAATTAACCCCCTCTGTACTACAAATCGCATAGAGGGTACTGTACACTACGTCACCTGGTGTAGCGATGTCAAGGGAAGGTTCCCTATTAACACCCTCTGCATTACAACTAGCTTAGGGGGTACTGTACATTACGTCACCTGGTGTTGCGATGTCAGGGGAAGGCTCCCTATTAACACTGTCTGTATTACAACTCGCTTAGAGAATACTGTACTCTATGACACCCGGAGTTGCGATGTCAAGGAAAGGCTACCTTTTAACCCCCTCTGTACTACGACTCGCTTAGAGTGTACTGTACACTCTGTCACCTGGTGTTGCGATGTCAAGGGAAGGCTTCCTATTAACCCCCTCTGTATTACAACTCGTTTAGAGGGTACTGTACACTATGTCACCTGGTATTGCGATGTCAAGGGAAGGCTACCTATTAACCCCCTCTGTATTACGACTCGCTTAGAGTGTACTGTACACTCTGTCACCTGGTGTTGCGATGTCAAGGGAAGGCTTCCTATTAATCCCCTCTGTATTACAACTCGCTCAGAGGGTACTGTACAATACGTCACCTGGTGTTGCGATGTCAAGAGAAGGCTTCCTATTAACCCCCTCTGTATTACAACTCGCTTAGAGGGTACTGTACACTACGTCACCTGGTGTTGCGATGTCAGGGGAAGGCTCCCTATTAACACTGTCTGTATTACAACTCGCTTAGAGGGTACTGTACACTATGACACCTGGTATTACGATGTCAAGGGAAGGCTTCCTATTAACCCTCTCTGTATTTCAACTCTCTTAGAGGGTACAGTACACTACGTCACCTGGTGTTGAGATGTCAAGGGAAGGCTCCCTATTAACCCTGTCTGTATTACAACTCACTTAGAGCGTACTGTACAACATGTCACCTGGTATTGCGATGTCAAGGGAAGGTTTCCTATTAACCCCCTCTGTATTACAATTCGCTTTAAGGGTACTGTACACCATGTCACCTGGTGTTGCAATGGCAAGGGAAGGCTTCTTATTAACCCCCTCTGTATTACAACTCGCTTAGAGGGTATGCCTACTGTACACTATGTCACCTGGTGTTGCAATGTCAAGGGAAGGCTTCCTATTATCCTCCTCTGTATTACAACTCGCTTAGAGAGTTCTGTACAATATGTCACCTGGTAATGCGATGTCAAGAGAAGGATTCCTATTAACCCCCTCTGTATTACAACTCGCATGGAGGGTACTGAACACTGTGTCACCTGATATTGCGATGTCAGGAGAAGGCTCCCTGCTAACCCCCGCTGTATTACAACTCGCTTGGAGGGTACTGTACACTGTGTCACCTGGTGTTGCGATGTCAAGGGAAGGCTCCATAGTAACCCCCTCTGTATTACAACTCGCTTAGAGGGTACTGTACACCATGTCTCCTGGTGTTGCGATGTCAAGGGAAGGCTTCCTATTAACCCCCTCTGTATTACAACTCGCTTAGGGGGCACTGTACACTATGTCACCTGGTGTTGCAATCTCACGAGAAGGCTCCCTATTAACCCCCTCTGTATTACAACTCGCTTAAAGGGTACTGTACACTATGTCACCTGGTGTTGCGATATCAAGAGAAGGCTTCCAATTAACCCCCTCTCTATTACAACTCGCTTAAGGGGTACTGTACACTGTGTCACCTGGAGTTGCGATGCCAAGGGAAGGCTTCCTATTAACCCCCTCTGTATTACAACTCACTTAGGGGGTACTGTACACTATGTCACCTGGTGTTGCGATGCCAAGGGAAGGCTTCCTATTAACCCCCTCTGTATTACAACTCGCTTAGAGGGTACTGTACACTGTGTCACCTGGTGTTGCGATGTCAGGGGAAGTCTTCCTATTAACCCCTCTGTATAACAACTTGCTTAGGGGGTACTGTACACTATGTCACCTGGTGTTGCAATGTCAAGAGAAGGCTTCCTATAAACCCCCTCTGTATTACAACTCGCTTATAGGGTACTGTACACTATGTCACCTGGTATTGCGACGTCAAGAGAAGGCACCCTATTAAACCCGTCTGTATTACAACTCGCTTAGAGGGTACTGTACACTATGTCACCTGGTGCTGCAACGTCAAGAAAAGGCTTCCTATTAACCCCCTCTGTATTACATCTCGCTTAGAGGGTACTGTACACTGTGTCACCTGGTGTTGCAATGTCAAGAGAAGGCTCCCTATTAACCCCCTCTGTATTAAAACACGCTTAGAGGGTACTGTACACTATGTCACCTGGTGTTGTGAAGACAAGACGGCATCCTATTAACACCCTCTGTATTACAACTCGCTTAGAGTAGTGTACTGTACACTGTGTCACCTGGTGTTGCAATGTCAAGAAAAGGCTCCCTATTAACCCTCTCTGTATTACAACTCGCTTAGAAGGTACTGTACACTGTGTCACCTGGTGTTGCGATGTCAAGAGAAGGGTTCCTGTTATCCCCCTCTGTAATACAACTCGCTTAGAGGGTATTGTACACTATGTCACCTGGTGTTGCGATATCAAGAGAAGGCTTCCTATTAACCCCCTCAGTATTACAACTCGCTTAGGGGGTACTGTACACTGTGTCACCTGGAGATGCGATGCCAAGGGACGGCTTCCTATTAACCCTCTCTGTATTACAACTTGCTTAGAGGGTACTGTACACTATGTCACCTGGTGTTGCGATGCCAAGGGAAGTCTTCCTATTAACGCCCTCTGTATAACAACTCGCTTAGGGGGTACAGTACACTGTGTCACCTGGTGTTGCGATGTCAAGGGAAGGCTTCTTATTAACCCCCTTTGTATAACAACTTGCTTAGGGGGTACTGTACACTATGTCACCTGGTGTTGCAATGTCAAGAGAAGGCTTCTATTAACCCCCTCTGTATTACAACTCGCTTAGAGGGTACTGTCCACTATGTCACCTGGTATTGCGACGTCAAGGGAAGGCTCCCTATTAACCCCGTCTCTATTACAACTCGCTTGGATGTTACTGTGCACTATGTCACCTTGTATTGCGATGTCAAGGGAAGGCTCCCTATTAACGCCGTCTGTATTACAACTCGCTTAGAGGGTACTGTACACGGTGTCACCTGGTGTTGCAATGTCAAGAAAAGGCTTCCTATTAACCCCCTTTGTATTACAACTCGCTTAGAGGGTACTGTACACGGTGTCACCTGGTATTGCGATGTCAAGAGAAGGCTTCCTATTAACCCCCTCTGTAATACAACTCGCTTGGAGGGTACTGTACACTATGTCAGCTGGTATTGCGATGTCAAGAGAAGGCTTTCTATTAACCCCCTCTGTATTACAACTCGCTTGGAGGGTACTGTACACTGTGTCACCTGATATTGCGATGTAAAGAGAAGGCTCCCTGCTAACCCCCGCTGTATTACAACTCGCTTGGAGGGTACTGCACACTGTGTCACCTGGTGTTGCGATGTCAAGGGAAGGCTTCCTATTAACCCCCTCTGTATTACAACTCGCTTAGGGGGTACTGTACACTGTGTCACCTGGAGTTGCGATGCCAAGGGAAGGCTTCCTATTAACCCCCTCTGTATTACAACTTGCTTAGGGGGTACTGTACACTATGTCACCTGGTGTTGCGATGCCAAGGGAAGGCTTCCTATTAACCCCCTCTGTATTACAACTCGCTTAGAGGGTATTGTACACTGTGTCACCTGGTGTTGCGATGTCAGGGGAAGTCTTCCTATTAACCCCTCTGTATAACAACATGCTTAGGGGGTACTGTACACTATGTCACCTGGTGTTGCAATGTTAAGAGAAGGCTTCCTATAAACCCCCTCTGTATTACAACTCGCTTAGAGGGTACTGTACACTGTGTCACCTGGTATTGCGACGTCAAGAGAAGGCACCCTATTAAACCCGTCTGTATTACAACTCGCTTAGAGGGTACTGTACACTATGTCTCCTTGTATTGCGAAGTCAAGGGAAGGCCTCCTATTAACCCCCTCTGTATTACAACTCGCTTAGTGGGTACTTTACACTATGTCACCCGGTATTGTGACGTCAAGAGAAGGATTCCTATTAACCCCGTCTGTATTACAACTTGCTTAGAGGATACTGTACACTATGTCACCTGGTGCTGCAACGTCAAGAAAAGGCTTCCTATTAACCCCCTCTGTATTACATCTCGCTTAGGGGGTACTGTACACTGTGTCACCTGGTGTTGCAATGTCAAGAGAAGGCTCCCTATTAACCCCCTCTGTATTAAAACACGCTTAGAGGGTACTGTACACTATGTCACCTGGTGTTGTGAAGACAAGACGGCATCCTATTAACACCCTCTGTATTACAACTCGCTTAGAGTGTACTGTACACTGTGTCACCTGGTGTTGCAATTTCAAGAAAAGGCTCCCTATTAACCCTCTCTGCATTACAAATCGCTTGGGTACTGTACACTGTGTCACCTGTTGTTGCGATGTCAAGAGAAGGCTTCCTGTTAACCCCCTCTGTAATACAACTCGCTTAGAGAGTTCTGTACAATATGTCACCTGGAAATGCGATGTCAAGAGAAGGATTCCTATTAACCCCCTCTGTATTACAACTCGCTTGGAGGGTACTGTACACTGTGTCACCTGATATTGCGATGTCAGGAGAAGGCTCCCTGCTAACCCCCGCTGTATTACAACTTGCTTAGAGTGTACTGTACACTATGTCACCTGGTGTTGCGATATCAAGAGAAGGCTTACTATTAACCCCCTCTGTATTACAACTCGCTTAGGGGGTACTGTACATTGTGTCACCTGGTGTTGCGATGCCAAGGGAAGGCTTCCTATCAACCTCCTCTGTATTACAAATCGCTTAGGGGCCCCTATAACTATATCACCTGGTTATGCAATGTCACGTGAAGGCTCCCTATTAACCACCTCTGTATTACAACTCGTTTAGAGGGAACTGTACACTATGTCACCTGGTGTTGCCATATCAAGAGAAGGCTTCCTATTAACCCCCTCAGTATTACAACTCGCTTAGGGGGTACTGTACACAGTGTCACCTGGAGATGCGATGCCAAGGGACGGCTTCCTATTAACCCTCTCTGTATTACAACTTGCTTAGAGGGTACTGTACACTATGTCACCTGGTGTTGCGATGCCGAGGGAAGTCTTCCTATTAACGCCCTCTGTATTACAACTCGCTTAGGGGGTACAGTACACTGTGTCACCTGGTGTTGCGATGTCAAGGGAAGGCTTCGTATTAACCCCATTTGTATAACAACTTGCTTAGGGGGTACTGTACACTATGTCACCTGGTGTTGCAATGTCAAGAGAAGGCTTCTATTAACCCCCTCTGTATTACAACTCGCTTACTGGGTACTGTACACTATGTCACCTGGTATTGCGACGTCAAGGGAAGGCTCCCTATTAACCCCGTCTGTATTACAACTCGCTTGGAGGGTACTGTGCACTATGTCACCTTGTATTGCGATGTCAAGAGAAGGCTTGTATTAACCCCCTCTGTATTACAACTCTCTTAGAGGGTACTGTACACCGTGTCACCTGGTGTTGCAATGTCAAGAAAAGGCTTCCTATTAACCCCCTCTGTATTACAACTCGCTTAGAGGGTACTGTACACGGTGTCACCTTGTATTGCGATGTCAAGGGAAGGCTTCCTATTAACCCCTCTGTATTACAACTCGCTTAGTGGGTACTGTACACTATGTCACCTGGTGTTGCGATGTCAAGAGAATGCTTCCTATTAACCCCCTCTGCATTACAACTCGCTTAGAGGGTACTGTATACCATGTCACCTGGCGTTGCAATGTCAAGGGACGGCTTCCTCTTAACACCAGGTGTTGCGAAGTCACGGGAAGGCTCCCTATTAACCCTGTCTGTATTACAACTCGCTTAGAGAGTACTGTATACTAAGTCACCTGGTGTTGCGATGTCAAGAGAAGGCTTCCTATTAACCCCCTCTGTATTTCAATCCTCTTAGAGGGTACTGTACACGTCACCTGGTATTGCGATGTCAAGAGAAGGCTCCCTATTAACCCCCTCTGTATTACCACTCGCTTAGAGGGTACTGTACACTATGTCACCTGGTGTTGCGATGTCAAGAGAAGGCTTCCTATTAACCCCCTCTGTATTACATATCGCCTAGAGGGTACTTTACACTATGTCACCTGGCGTTGCGATGTCATGAGAAGGTTTCCTATTAACCCCCTCTGTATTTCAAATCGCCTAGAGGGTACTGTACACCATGTTACCTGGTGTTGCGATGTCAAGGGAAGGCTTCCTGTTAACACCCTCTGTATTAGAACTCGCTAAGGGGGTACTGTACACTATGTCACCTGGTGTTGGAATGTCAAGGGAAGGCTTCCTCTTAACACCAGGTGTTGCGAAGTCACGGGAAGGCTCCCTATTAACCCTGTCTGTATTACAACTCGCTTAGAGGGTACTGTATACTAAGTCACCTGGTGTTGCGATGTCAAGAGAAGGCTTCCTAATAACCCCCTCTGTATTTCAACCCTCTTAAAGGATACTGTACACGTCACCTGGTATTGCGATGTCAAGAGAAGGCTCCCTATTAACCCCCTCTGTATTACCACTCGCTTAGAGGGTACTGTACACCATGTCACCTGGTGTTGCGATGTCAAGAGAAGGCTTCCTTTTAACCCCCTCAGTATTACAAATCTCCTAGAGGGTACTGTACACTATGTCACCTGGCGTTGCGATGTCAAGAGAAGGTTTCCTATTAACCCCCTCTGTATTACAAATCGCCTAGAGGGTACTGTACACCATGTCACCTGGTGTTGCGATGTCAAGGGAAGGCTTCCTGTTAACACCCTCTGTATTACAACTCGCTAAGGGGGTACTGTACACTATGTCACCTGGTGTTGCAATGTCAAGGGAAGGCTTCCTATTAACCCCCTCTGTATTACAACTCGCTTAGAGGGTTCTGTACAATATGTCACCTGGTATTGCGATGTCAATGGAAGGCTTCCTATTAACCCCCTCTGTATCACAACTCGCTTGGAGGGTACTGAACACTGTGTCACCTGGTGTTGCGATGTCAAGGGAAGGCTCCCTAATAACCCCCTCTGTATTACAACTCGCTTAGAGGGTACTGTACTCTATGTCAGCTGGTATTGCGATGTCAAGAGAAGGCTTCCTATTAACCCCCTCTGTATTACAATTCGCTTGGAGGGTACTGTACACTGTGTCACCTGGTGTTGCGATGTCAAGGGAAGGCTCCATAGTAACCCCTCTGTATTACAACTCGCTTAGAGGGTACTGTACACCATGTCTCCTGGTGTTGCGATGTCAAGGGAAGGCTTCCTATTAACCCCCTCTGTATTACAACTCGCTTAGGGGGCACTGTACACTATGTCACCTGGTGTTGCAATGTCAGGAGAAGGCTCCCTATTAACCCCCTCTGTATTACAACTCGCTTAGAGGGTACTGTACACTATGTCACCTGGTGTTGCGATATCAAGAGAAGGCTTCCTATTAACCTCCTCTCTATTACAACTGGCTTAGGGGGTACTGTACACTGTGTCACCTGGAGTTGCGATGCCATGGGAAGGCTTCCTATTAACCCCTTTGTATAACAACTTGCTTAGGGGGTACTGTACACTATGTCACCTGGTATTGCAATGTCAAGGGAAGGCTTCCTATAAACCCCGTCTGTATTACATCTCGCTTAGAGGGTACTGTACACTATGTCACCTGGTATTGCGACGTCAAGAGAAGGCACCCTATTAAACCCGTCTGAATTACAACTCGCTTAGAGGGTAATGTACACTATGTCTCCTTGTATTGCGATGTCAAGGGAAGGCTCCCTATTAACCCCGTCTGTATTACAACTCGCTGAGAGGGTACTGTACACTGTGTCACCTGGTGTTGCGATGTCAAGGGAAGGCCTCCTATTAACCCCCTCTGTATTATAACTCGCTTAGTGGGTACTTTACACTATGTCACCCGGTATTGCGACGTCAAGAGAAGGATTCCTATTAACCCCGTCTGTATTACAACTTGCTTAGAGGGTACTGTACACTATGTCACCTGGTGCTGCAACGTCAAGAAAAGGCTTCCTATTAACCCCCTCTGTATTACAACTCGCTTAGGGGGTACTGTACACTATTTTACCTGGTGTTGCAATGTCTCGAGAAGGCTCCCTTTTAACCCCCTCTGTATTACAACTCGCATAGAGGGTACTGTACACTGTGTCACCTGGTGTTGCAATGTCAAGAGAAGGCTCCCTATTAACCCCCTCTGTATTAAAACACGCTTAGAAGGTACTGTACACTATGTCACCTGGTGTTGCGAAGACAAGACGGCTTCGTATTAAACCCCTCTGTATTACAACTCGCTTAGAGGGTACTGTACACTGTGTCACCTGGTGTTGCAATGTCACTAGAAGGCCCCCTATGAACCCCCCCTGTATTACAACTCGCTTGAAGGGTACTGTACACTATGTCACCTGGTGTTGCGATGTAAAGAGAAGGCTTCCTATTAACCCCCTCTGTAATACAACTCGCTTGGAGGGTACTGTACACTATGTCACCTGGTGTTGCGATGTGAAGAGAAGGCTCCCTATTAACCCTGTCTGTATTGCAACTCGCTTGGAGGATACTGCACACTATGTCACCTGGGGTTGCGATGTCAAGAGAAGGATCCCTATTAACCCTGTCTGTATTACAACTCGCTTGTAGGGTACTGTACACTGTGTCACCTGATATTGCGATGTCAAGAGGAGGCTCCCTATTAACCCTCTCTGTATTACAACACGCTTAGAGGGTACAGTACACTCTGTCAACTGGTGTTGCGAAGACAAGATGGCTTCCTAATAACCCCCTCTGTATTACAACTCGCTTAGAGGGTACTGCACACCGTGTCACCTGGAGTTGCGATGCCAAGGGAAGGTTTCCTATTAACACCCTCTGTATTACAACTTGCTTAGGGGGTACTGTACACTATGTCACCTGGTGTTGCGATGCCAAGGGAAGGCTTCCTATTAACCCCCTCTGTATTACAACTCGCTTAGAGGGTACTGTACACTGTGTCATCTGGTGTTGCGATGTCAAGGGAAGGCTTCCTATTAACACCCTCTGTATTACAACTCGCTTAGAGGGTACTGTACACTGTGTCACCTGGTATTGCAACGTCAAAAGAAGGCTCCCTAATAACCCCGTCTGTATTACAACTCGCTTAGAGGGTACTGTACACTATGTCACCTTGTATTGCGATGTCAAGGGAAGGCTCCCTATTAACCCCGTCTGTATTACAACTCGCTTAGAGGGTACTGTACACTGTGTCACCTGGTGTTGCAATGTCAAGAGAAGGCTTCCTATTAACCCCCTCTGCATTACAACTCGCTTAGAGGGTACTGTACACTGTGTCACCTGGTGTTGCGATGTCAAGGGAAGGCTCCCTATTAACCCCCTCTGTATTACAACTCACTTAGTGGGTACTGTACACTATGTCACCTGGTATTGCGACGTCAAGAGAAGGCTTCCTATTAACCCCGTCTGTATTACAACTCGCTGAGAGGGTACTGTACACTATGTCACCAGGTGCTGCGACGTCAAGAGGAGGCTTCCTATTAAGCCCCTCTGTATTACAACTCGCATAGAGGGTACTGTACACTATGTCACCTAGTGTTGCGATGTCAATAGAAGGCTTCCTATTAACCCCCTCTGTATTACAACTCGCTTAGGGGTTACTGTACACTATGCCACCTGGTGTTGCAATGTCACGAGAAGGTTCCCTTTTAACCCCCTCTGTATTACAATTCGCTTAGAGGGTACTGTACACTGTGTTACCTGGTGTTGCAATGTCAAGAGAAGGCTCCCTATTAACCCTCTCTCTATTACAACACACTTAGAGGGTACTGTACACTATGTCACCTGGTGTTGCGAAGGCAAGGCGGGTTCCTATTAACCCCCTCTGTATAACAACTCGCTTAGAGGGTACTGTACACTGTGTCACCTGGTGTTGCAATGACACGAGAAGGCTCCCTTTTAACCCCCTCTGTCTTACAATTCGCTTAGGGGGTACTGTACACTATGCCACCTGGTGTTGCAATGTCACGAGAAGGCCCCCTTTTAACCCCCTCTGTATTACAATTCGCTTAGGGGGTACTGTACACTGTGTCACCTGGTGTTACAATGTCGAGAGAAGGCTCCCTATTAACCCCCTCTCTATTACAACACTCTTAGAGGGTACTGTACACCATGTCACCTGGTGTTGCGATGTCAAGGGAAGGCTTCCTGTTAACACCCTCTGTATTACAACTCGCTAAGGGGGTACTGTACACTATGTCACCTGGTGTTGCAATGTCAAGGGAAGGCTTCCTCTTAACACCAGGTGTTCCGAATTCACGGGAAGGCTCCCTAGTAACCCTGTCTGTATTACAGCTCGCTTAGAGGGTACTGTATACTAAGTCACCTGGTGTTGCGATGTCAAGAGAAGGCTTCCTATTAATCCCCTCTGTATTTCAACCCTCTTAAAGGGTACTGTACACGTCACCTGGTATTGCGATGTCAAGAGAAGTCTCCCTATTAACCCCCTCTGTATTACCACTCGCTTAGAGGGTACTGTACACCATGTCACCTGGTGTTGCGATGTCAAGAGAAGGCTTCCTATTAACCCCCTCTGTATTACAAATCGCCTAGAGGGTACTGTACACCATGTCACCTGGTGTTGCGATGTCAAGGGAAGGCTTCCTGTTAACACCCTCTGTTTTACAACTCGCTAAGGGGGTACTGTACACTATGTCACCTGGTGTTGCAATGTCAAGGGAAGGCTTCCTATTAACCCCCTCTGTATTACAACTCGCTTAGAGGGTACTGTACAATATGTCACCTGGTATTGCGATGTCAATAGAAGGCTTCCTATTAACCCCCTCTGTATCACAACTCGCTTGGAGGGTACTGAACACTGTGTCACCTGGTGTTGCGATGTCAAGGGAAGGCTCCCTAATAACCCCCTCTGTATTACAACTCGCTTAGAGGGTACTGTACACTATGTCAGCTGGTATTGCGATGTCAAGAGAAGGCTTCCTATTAACCCCCTCTGTATTACAACTCGCTTGGTGGGTACTGTACAATGTGTCACCTGATATTGCGATGTCAAGAGAAGGCTCCCTGCTAACCCCCGCTGTATTACAACTCGCTTGGAGGGTACTGTACACTGTGTCACCTGGTGTTGCGATGTCAAGGGAAGGCTTCCTATTAAACCCCTCTGTATTACAACTCGCTTAGGGGGTACTGTACACTGTGTCACCTGGAGTTGCGATGCCAAGGGAAGGCTTCCTAATAACCCCCTCTGTATTACAACTTGCTTAGGGGGTACTGTACACTATGTCACCTGGTGTTGCGATGCCAAGGGAAGGCTTCCTATTAACCCCCTCTGTATTACAACTCGCTTAGAGGGTACTGTACACTGTGTCACCTGGTGTTGCGATGTCAGGGGAAGTCTTCCTATTAACCCCTCTGTATAACAACTTGCTTAGGGGGTACTGTACACTATGTCACCTGGTGTTGCAATGTCAAGAGAAGGCTTCCTATAAACCCCCTCTGTATTACAACTCGCTTAGAGGGTACTGTACACTATGTCACCTGGTATTGCGACGTCAAGAGAAGGCACCCTATTAAACCCGTCTGTATTACAACTCGCTTAGAGGGTACTGTACACTATGTCTCCTTGTATTGCGAAGTCAAGGGATGGCCTCCTATTAACCCCCTCTGTATTACAACTCGCTTAGTGGGTACTTTACACTATGTCCCCCGGTATTGTGACGTCAAGAGAAGGATTCCTATTAACCCCGTCTGTATTACAACTTGCTTAGAGGATACTGTACACTATGTCACCTGGTGCTGCAACGTCAAGAAAAGGCTTCCTATTAACCCCCTCTGTATTACATCTCGCTTAGAGGGTACTGTACACTGTGTCACCTGGTGTTGCAATGTCAAGAGAAGGCTCCCTATTAACCCCCTCTGTATTAAAACACGCTTAGAGGGTACTGTACACTATGTCACCTGGTGTTGTGAAGACAAGACGGCATCCTATTAACACCCTCTGTATTACAACTCGCTTAGAGTGTACTGTACACTGTGTCACCTGGTGTTGCAATGTCAAGAAAAGGCTCCCTATTAACCCTCTCTGTATTACAAATCGCTTAGAGGGTACTGTACACTGTGTCACCTGGTGTTGCGATGTCAAGAGAAAGCTTCCTGTTAACCCCCTCTGTAATACAACTCGCTTAGTGAGTTCTGTACAATATGTCACCTGGTAAAGCGATGTCAAGAGAAGGAATCCTATTAACCCCCTCTGTATTACAACTCGCTTGGAGGGTACTGTACACTGTGTCACCTGATATTGCGATGTCAGGAGAAGGCTCCCTGCTAACCCCCGCTGTATTACAACTCGCTTGGAGGGTACTGTACACTGTGTCACCTGGTGTTGCGATGTCAAGGGAAGGCTCCATAGTAACCCCCTCTGTATTACAACTCGCTTAGAAGGTACTGTACACCATGTCTCCTGGTGTTGCGATGTCAAGGGAAGGCTTCCTATTAACCCCCTCTGTATTACAACTCGCTTTGGGGGCACTGTACACTATGTCACCTGGTGTTGCAATCTCACGAGAAGGCTCCCTATTAACCCCCTCTGTATTACAACTCGCTTAAAGGGTACTGTACACTATGTCACCTGGTGTTGCGATGTCAAGAGAAGGCTTCCTACTTCCCTTCTGTAATACAAATCGCCTAGAGGGTACTGTACACCATGTCACCTGGTGTTGCGATGTCAAGGGAAGGTTTCCTATTAACCCCCTCTGTATTACAATTCGCCTTAAGGGTACTGTACACCATGTCACCTGGTGTTGCAATGGCAAGGGAAGGCTTCTTATTAACCCCCTCTGTATTACAACTCGCTTAGAGGGTAGGCCTATTGTACACTATGTCACCTGGTGTTGCAATGTCAAGGGAAGGCTTCCTATTATCCCCCTCTGTATTACAACTCGCTTAGAGAGTTCTGTACAACATGTCACCTGGTAATGCGATGTCAAGAGAAGGATTCCTATTAACCCCCTCTGTATTACAACTCGCTTGGAGGGTACTGTACACTGTGTCACCTGATATTGCGATGTCAGGAGAAGGCTCCCTGCTAACCCCCGCTGTATTACAACTCGCTTGGAGGGTACTGTACACTGTGTCACCTGGTGTTGCGATGTCAAGGGAAGGCTCCATAGTAACCCCCTATGTATTACAACTCGCTTAGAGGGTACTGTACACCATGTCTCCTGGTGTTGCGATGTCAAGGGAAGGCTTCCTATTAACCCCCTCTGTATTACAACTCGCTTAGGGGGCACTGTACACTATGTCACCTGGTGTTGCAATCTCACGAGAAGGCTCCCTATTAACCCCCTCTGTATTACAACTCGCTTAAAGGGTACTGTACACTATGTCACCTGGTGTTGCGATATCAAGAGAAGGCTTCCTATTAACCCCCTCTCTATTACAACTCGCTTAGGGGGTACTGTACACTGTGTCACCTGGAGTTGCGATGCCAAGGGAAGGCTTCCTATTAACCCCCTCTGTATTACACCTTGCTTAGGGGGTACTGTACACTATGTCACCTGGTGTTGCGATGCCAAGGGAAGGCTTCCTATTAACCCCCTCTGTATTACAACTCGCTTAGAGGGTACTGTACACTGTGTCACCTGGTGTTGCGATGTCAGGGGAAGTCTTCCTATTAACCCCTCTGTATAACAACTTGCTTAGGGGGTACTGTACACTATGTCACCTGGTGTTGCAATGTCAAGAGAAGGCTTCCTATAAACCCCCTCTGTATTACAACTCGCTTAGAGGGTACTGTACACTATGTCACCTGGTATTGCGACGTCAAGAGAAGGCACCCTATTAATCCCGTCTGTATTACAACTCGCTTAGAGGGAACTGTACACTATGTCTCCTTGTATTGCGATGTCAAGGGAAGGCCTCCTATTAACCCCCTCTGTATTACAACTCGCTTAGTGGGTACTTTACACAATGTCACCTGGTATTGTGACGTCAAGAGAAGGATTCCTATTAACCCCGTCTGTATTACTACTTGCTTAGAGGGTACTGTACACTATGTCACCTGGTGCTGCAACGTCAAGAAAAGGCTTCCTATTAACCCCCTCTGTATTACATCTCGCTTAGAGGGTACTGTACACTGTGTCACCTGGTGTTGCAATGTCAAGAGAAGGCTCCCTATTAACCCCCTCTGTATTAAAACACGCTTAGAGGGTACTGTACACTATGTCACCTGGTGTTGTGAAGACAAGACGGCATCCTATTAACACCCTCTGTATTACAACTCGCTTAGAGTAGTGTACTGTACACTGTGTCACCTGGTGATGCGATGTCAAGAGAAGGATTCCTGTTAACCCCCTCTGTAATACAACTCGCTTAGAGGGTATTGTACACTATGTCACCTGGTGTTGCGATATCAAGATAAGGCTTCTTATTAACCCCCTCTGTATTGCAACTCGCATAGGGGGTACTGTACACTGTGTCACCTGGTGTTGCGATGCCAAGGGAAGGCTTCCTATCAACCCCCTCTGTATTACAACTCGCTTAGGGGCCCCTGTAACTATGTCACCTGGTTTTGCAATGCCACGAGAAGGCTCCCTATTAATCGCCTCTGTATTACAACTCGTTTAGAGGGAACTGTACACTATGTCACTTGGTGTTGCGATATCAAGAGAAGGCTTCCTATTAACCCCCTCAGTATTACAACTCGCTTAGGGGGTACTGTACAATGTGTCACCTGGAGATGCGATGCCAAGGGACGGCTTCCTATTAACCCTCTCTGTATTACAACTTGCTTAGAGGGTACTGTACTCTATGTCACCTGTATTGCGATGGCAAGGGAAGTCTTCCTATTAACGCCCTCTGTATAACTACTCGCTTAGGGGGTACAGTACACTGTGTCACCTGGTGTTGCGATGTCAAGGGAAGGCTTCTTATTAACCCCCTTTGTATAACAACTTGCTTAGGGGGTACTGTACACTATGTCACCTGGTGTTGCAATGTCAAGAGAAGACTTCTATTAACCCCCTCTGTATTACAACTCGCTCAGAGGGTACTGTACACTATGTCACCTGGTATTGCGACGTCAAGGGAAGGCTCCCTATTAACCCCGTCTGTATCACAACTCGCTTGGAGGTTACTGTGCACTATGTCACCTTGTATTGCGATGTCAAGGGAAGGCTCCCTAATAACGCCGTCTGTATTACAACTCGCTTAGAGGGTACTGTACACCGTGTCACCTGGTGTTGCAATGTCAAGAAAAGGCTTCCTATTAACCCCCTCTGTATTACAACTCGCTTAGAGGGTACTGTACACGGTGTCACCTGGTATTGCGATGTCAAGGGAAGGCTTCCTATTAACCCCTCTGTATTACAACTCGCTTAGTGGGTACTGTACACTATGTCACCTGGTGTTGCGATGTCAAGAGAATGCTTCCTATTAACCCCCTCTGCATTACAACTCACTTAGAGGGTACTGTATACAATGTCACCTGGCGTTGCAATGTCAAGGGAAGGCTTCCTCATAACAACAGGTGTTGCGAAGTCACAGGAAGGCTCCCTATTAACACTGTCTGTATTACAACTTGCTTAGAGGGTACTGTATACTAAGTCACCTGGTGTTGCGAAGTCAAGAGAAGGCTTCCTATTAACCCCCTCTGTATTTCAACCCAATTAGAGGGTACTGTACACGTCACCTGGTATTGCGATGTCAAGAGAAGGCTCCCTATTAACCCCCTCTGTATTACCACTCGCTTAGAGGGTACTGTACACTATGTCACCTGGTGTTGCGATGTCAAGAGAAGGCTTCCTATTAACCCCCTCTGTATTACAAATCGCCTAGAGGGTACTGTACACTATGTCACCTGGCGTTGCGATGTCAAGAGAAGGTTTCCTATTAACCCCCTCTGTATTACAAATCGCCTAGAGGGTACTGTACACCATGTCACCTGGTGTTGCGATGTCAAGGGAAGGCTTCCTGTTAACACCCTCTGTATTACAACTCGCTTAGAGGGAACTGTACAATATGTCACCTGGTATTGCGATGTCAATAGAAGGCTTCCTATTAACCCCCTCTGTATCACAACTCGCTTGGAGGGTACTGATCACTGTGTCACCTGGTGTTGCGATGTCAAGGGAAGGCTCCTTAATAACCCCCTCTGTATTACAACTCGCTTAGAGGGTACTGTACACTATGTCAGCTGGTATTGCGATGTCAAGAGAAGGCTTCCTATTAACCCCCTCTGTATTACAACTCGCTTGGAGGGTACTGTACACTGTGTCACCTGATATTGCGATGTCAAGAGAAGGCTCCCTGCTAACCCCCGCTGTATTACAACTCGCTTGGAGGGTACTGTACACTGTGTCACCTGGTGTTGCGATGTCAAGGGAAGGCTTCCTATTAACCCCCTCTGTATTACAACTCGCTTAGGGGGTACTGTACACTGTGTTACCTGGAGTTGCGATGCCAAGGAAAGGCTTCCTATTAACCCCCTCTGTATTACAACTTGCTTAGGGGGTACTGTACACTATGTCACCTGGTGTTGCGATGCCAAGGGAAGGCTTCCTATTAACCCCCTCTGTATTACAACTCGCTTAGAGGGTACTGTACAATGTGTCACCTGGTGTTGCGATGTCAGGGGAAGTCTTCCTATTAACCCCCCTGTATAACAACTTGCTTAGGGGGTTCTGTACACTATGTCACCTGGTGTTGCAATGTCAAGAGAAGGCTTCCTATAAACCCCCTCTGTATTACAACTCGCTTAGAGGGTACTGTACACTATGTCACCTGGTATTGCGACGTCAAGAGAAGGCACCCTATTAAACCCGTCTGTATTACAACTCGCTTAGAGGGTACTGTACACTATGTCTCCATGTATTGCGAAGTCAAGGGAAGGCCTCCTATTAACCCCCTCTGTATTACAACTCGCTTAGTGGGTACTTTACACTATGTCACCCGGTATTGTGACGTCAAGAGAAGGATTCCTATTAACCCCGTCTGTATTACAACTTGCTTAGAGGATACTGTACACTATGTCACCTGGTGCTGCAACGTCAAGAAAAGGCTTCCTATTAACCCCCTCTGTATTACATCTCGCTTAGAGGGTACTGTACACTGTGTCACCTGGTGTTGCAATGTCAAGAGAAGGCTCCCTATTAACCCCCTCTGTATTAAAACACGCTTAGAGGGTACTGTACACTATGTCACCTGGTGTTGTGAAGACAAGACGGCATCCTATTAACACCCTCTGTATTACAACTCGCTTAGAGTGTACTGTACACTGTGTCACCTGGTGTTGCAATGTCAAGAAAAGGCTCCCTATTAACCCTCTCTGTATTACAAATCGCTTAGAGGGTACTGTACACTGTGTCACCTGGTGTTGCGATGTCAAGAGAACGCTTCCTGTTAACCCCCTCTGTAATACAACTCGCTTAGAGGGTATTGTACACTATGTCACCTGGTGTTGCGATATCAAGAGAAGGCTTCCTATTAACCCCCTCTGTTATACAACTCGCTTAGGGGGTACTGTACACTGTGTCACCTGGTGTTGCGATGCCAAGGGAAGGCTTCCTATCAACCCCCTCTGTATTACAACTCGCTTAGGGGCCCCTGTAACTATGTCACCTGGTTTTGCAATGTCACGAGAAGGCTCCCTATTAACCACCTCTGTATTACAACTCGTTTAGAGGGAACTGTACACTATGTCACCTGGTGCTGCGATATCAAGAGAAGGCTTCCTATTAACCCCCTCAGTATTACAACTCGCTTAGGGGGTACAGTACACTGTGTCACCTGGTGTTGCGATGTCAAGTGAAGGCTTCTTATTAACCCCCTTTGTATAACAACTTGCTTAGGGGATACTGTACACTGTGTCACCTGGTGTTGCAATGTCAAGAGAAGGCTTCCATTAACCGCCTCTGTATTACAACTCGCTTAGAGGGTACTGTACACTATGTCACCTGGTATTGCGACGTCAAGGGAAGGCTCCCTATTAACCCCGTCTGTATTACAACTCGCTTGGAGGGTACTGTGCACTATGTCACCTTGTATTGCGATGTCAAGGGAAGGCTCCCTATTAACGCCGTCTGTATTACAACTCGCTTAGAGGGTACTGTACACCGTGTCACCTGGTGTTGCAATGTCAAGAAAAGACTTCCTATTAACCCCCTCTGTATTACAACTCGCTTAGAGGGTACTGTACACGGTGTCACCTGGTATTGCGATGTCAAGGGAAGGCTACCTATTAACCCCTCTGTATTACAACTCGCTTAGTGGGTACTGTACACTATGTCACCTAGTGTTGCGATGTCAAGAGAATGCTTCCTATTAACCCCCTCTGCATTACAACTCGCTTAGAGGGTACTGTATACCATGTCACCTGGCGTTGCAATGTCAAGGGAAGGCTTCCTCTTAACAACAGGTGCTGCGAAGTCCCGGAAGGCCCCCTATTAACACTGTCTGTATTACAACTCGCTTAGAGGGTACTGTATACTAAGTCACCTGGTGTTGCGATGTCAAGAGAAGGCTTCCTATTAACCCCCTCTGTATTTCAACCCAATTAGAGGGTACTGTACACGTCACCTGGTATTGCGATGTCAAGAGAAGGCTCCCTATTAACCCCCTCTGTATTACCACTCGCTTAGAGGGTACTGTACACTATGTCACCTGGTGTTGCGATGTCAAGAGAAGGCTTCCTATTAACCCCCTCTGTATTACAAATCGCCTAGAGGGTACTGTACACTATGTCACCTGGCGTTGCGATGTCAAGAGAAGGTTTCCTATTAACCCCCTCTGTATTACAAATCGCCTAGAAGGTACTGTACACCATGTCACCTGGTGTTGCGATGTCAAGGGAACGCTTCCTGTTAACACCCTCTGTATTACAACTCGCTAAGTGGGTACTGTACACTATGTCACCTGGTGTTGCAATGTCAAGGGAAGGCTTCCTATTAACCCCCTCTGTATGACAACTCGCTTAGAGGGAACTGTACAATATGTCACCTGGTATTGCGATGTCAATAGAAGGCTTCCTATTAACCCTCTCTGTATCACAACTCGCTTGGAGGGTACTGAACACTGTGTCACCTGGTGTTGCGATGTCAAGGGAAGGCTCCCTAATAACACCCTCTGTATTACAACTCGCTTAGAGGGTACTGTACACTATGTCAGCTGGTATTGCGATGTCAAGAGAAGGCTTCCTATTAACCCCCTCTGTATTACAACTCGCTTGGAGGGTACTGTACACTGTGTCACCTGATATTGCGATGTCAAGCGAAGGCTCCCTGCTAAACCCGCTGTATTACAACTCGCTTGGAGGGTACTGTACACTGTGTCACCTGGTGTTGCGATGTCAAGGGAAGGCTCCATAGTAACCCCCTCTGTATTACAACTCGCTTAGAGGGTACTGTACACCATGTCTCCGGGTGTTGCGATGTCAAGGGAAGGCTTCCTATTAACCCCCTCTGTATTACAACTCGCTTAGGGGGCACTGTACACTATGTCACCTGGTGTTGCAATGTCACGAGAAGGCTCCCTATTAACCCCCTCTGTATTACAACTCGCTTAGAGGGTACTGTACAATATGTCACCTGGTGTTGCGATATCAAGAGAAGGCTTCCTATTAACCCCCTCTCTATTACAACTCGCTTAGGGGGTACTGTACACTGTGTCACCTGGAGTTGCGATGCCAAGGGAAGGCTTCCTATTAACCCCCTCTGTATTACAACTTGCTTAGGGGGTACTGTACACTATGTAACCTGGTGTTGCGATGCCAAGGGAGGCTTCCTATTAACCCCCTCTGTATTACAACTCGCTTAGAGGGTACTGTACACTGTGTCACCTGGTGTTGCGATGTCAGGGGAAGTCTTCCTATTAACCCCTTTGTATAACAACTTGCTTAGGGGGTACTGTACACTATGTCACCTGGTGTTGCAATGTCAAGGGAAGGCTTCCTATAAACCCCCTCTGTATTACAACTCGCTTAGAGGGTTCTGTACACTATGTCACCTGGTATTGCGACGTCAAGAGAAGGCACCCTATTAAACCCGTCTGTATTACAACTCGCTTAGAGGGTACTGTACACTATGTCTCCTTGTATTGCGATGTCAAGGGAAGGCTCCCTATTAACCCCGTCTGTATTACAACTCGCTGAGAGGGTACTGTACACTGTGTCACCTGGTGTTGCGATGTCAAGGGAAGGCCTCCTATTAACCCCCTCTGTATTACAACTCGCTTAGTGGGTACTTTACACTATGTCACCTGGTATTGCGACGTCAAGAGAAGGATTCCTATTAACCCCGTCTGTATTACAACTTGCTTAGAGGGTACTGTACACTATGTCACCTGGTGCTGCAACGTCAAGAAAAGGCTTCCTATTAACCCCCTGTGTATTACAACTCGCTTAGAGGGTTCTGTACACTATGTCACCTGGTGTTGAGAAGAAAAGACGGCATCCTATTAACACCCTCTGTATTACAACTCGCTTAGAGTGTACTGTACACTGTGTCACCTGGTGTTGCAATGTCAAGAAAAGGCTCCCTATTAACACTCTCAGTATTACAACTCGCTTAGAGGGTACTGTACACTGTGTCACCTGGTGTTGCGATGTCAAGAGAAGGCTTCCTATTAACCCCCTCTGTATTACAAATCGCCTAGAGGGTACTGTACACTATGTCACCTGGCGTTGCGATGTCAAGAGAAGGTTTCCTATTAACCCCCTCTGTATTACAAATCGCCTAGAGGGTACTGTACACCATGTCACCTGGTGTTGCGATGTCAAGGGAAGGCTTCCTGTTAACACCCTCTGTATTACAACTCGCTTAGAGGGAACTGTACAATATGTCACCTGGTATTGCGATGTCAATAGAAGGCTTCCTATTAACCCCCTCTGTATCACAACTCGCTTGGAGGGTACTGATCACTGTGTCACCTGGTGTTGCGATGTCAAGGGAAGGCTCCTTAATAACCCCCTCTGTATTACAACTCGCTTAGAGGGTACTGTACACTATGTCAGCTGGTATTGCGATGTCAAGAGAAGGCTTCCTATTAACCCCCTCTGTATTACAACTCGCTTGGAGGGTACTGTACACTGTGTCACCTGATATTGCGATGTCAAGAGAAGGCTCCCTGCTAACCCCCGCTGTATTACAACTCGCTTGGAGGGTACTGTACACTGTGTCACCTGGTGTTGCGATGTCAAGGGAAGGCTTCCTATTAACCCCCTCTGTATTACAACTCGCTTAGGGGGTACTGTACACTGTGTTACCTGGAGTTGCGATGCCAAGGAAAGGCTTCCTATTAACCCCCTCTGTATTACAACTTGCTTAGGGGGTACTGTACACTATGTCACCTGGTGTTGCGATGCCAAGGGAAGGCTTCCTATTAACCCCCTCTGTATTACAACTCGCTTAGAGGGTACTGTACAATGTGTCACCTGGTGTTGCGATGTCAGGGGAAGTCTTCCTATTAACCCCTCTGTATAACAACTTGCTTAGGGGGTTCTGTACACTATGTCACCTGGTGTTGCAATGTCAAGAGAAGGCTTCCTATAAACCCCCTCTGTATTACAACTCGCTTAGAGGGTACTGTACACTATGTCACCTGGTATTGCGACGTCAAGAGAAGGCACCCTATTAAACCCGTCTGTATTACAACTCGCTTAGAGGGTACTGTACACTATGTCTCCATGTATTGCGAAGTCAAGGGAAGGCCTCCTATTAACCCCCTCTGTATTACAACTCGCTTAGTGGGTACTTTACACTATGTCACCCGGTATTGTGACGTCAAGAGAAGGATTCCTATTAACCCCGTCTGTATTACAACTTGCTTAGAGGATACTGTACACTATGTCACCTGGTGCTGCAACGTCAAGAAAAGGCTTCCTATTAACCCCCTCTGTATTACATCTCGCTTAGAGGGTACTGTACACTGTGTCACCTGGTGTTGCAATGTCAAGAGAAGGCTCCCTATTAACCCCCTCTGTATTAAAACACGCTTAGAGGGTACTGTACACTATGTCACCTGGTGTTGTGAAGACAAGACGGCATCCTATTAACACCCTCTGTATTACAACTCGCTTAGAGTGTACTGTACACTGTGTCACCTGGTGTTGCAATGTCAAGAAAAGGCTCCCTATTAACCCTCTCTGTATTACAAATCGCTTAGAGGGTACTGTACACTGTGTCACCTGGTGTTGCGATGTCAAGAGAACGCTTCCTGTTAACCCCCTCTGTAATACAACTCGCTTAGAGGGTATTGTACACTATGTCACCTGGTGTTGCGATATCAAGAGAAGGCTTCCTATTAACCCCCTCTGTTATACAACTCGCTTAGGGGGTACTGTACACTGTGTCACCTGGTGTTGCGATGCCAAGGGAAGGCTTCCTATCAACCCCCTCTGTATTACAACTCGCTTAGGGGCCCCTGTAACTATGTCACCTGGTTTTGCAATGTCACGAGAAGGCTCCCTATTAACCACCTCTGTATTACAACTCGTTTAGAGGGAACTGTACACTATGTCACCTGGTGCTGCGATATCAAGAGAAGGCTTCCTATTAACCCCCTCAGTATTACAACTCGCTTAGGGGGTACAGTACACTGTGTCACCTGGTGTTGCGATGTCAAGTGAAGGCTTCTTATTAACCCCCTTTGTATAACAACTTGCTTAGGGGATACTGTACACTGTGTCACCTGGTGTTGCAATGTCAAGAGAAGGCTTCCATTAACCGCCTCTGTATTACAACTCGCTTAGAGGGTACTGTACACTATGTCACCTGGTATTGCGACGTCAAGGGAAGGCTCCCTATTAACCCCGTCTGTATTACAACTCGCTTGGAGGGTACTGTGCACTATGTCACCTTGTATTGCGATGTCAAGGGAAGGCTCCCTATTAACGCCGTCTGTATTACAACTCGCTTAGAGGGTACTGTACACCGTGTCACCTGGTGTTGCAATGTCAAGAAAAGACTTCCTATTAACCCCCTCTGTATTACAACTCGCTTAGAGGGTACTGTACACGGTGTCACCTGGTATTGCGATGTCAAGGGAAGGCTACCTATTAACCCCTCTGTATTACAACTCGCTTAGTGGGTACTGTACACTATGTCACCTAGTGTTGCGATGTCAAGAGAATGCTTCCTATTAACCCCCTCTGCATTACAACTCGCTTAGAGGGTACTGTATACCATGTCACCTGGCGTTGCAATGTCAAGGGAAGGCTTCCTCTTAACAACAGGTGCTGCGAAGTCACGGGAAGGCCCCCTATTAACACTGTCTGTATTACAACTCGCTTAGAGGGTACTGTATACTAAGTCACCTGGTGTTGCGATGTCAAGAGAAGGCTTCCTATTAACCCCCTCTGTATTTCAACCCAATTAGAGGGTACTGTACACGTCACCTGGTATTGCGATGTCAAGAGAAGGCTCCCTATTAACCCCCTCTGTATTACCACTCGCTTAGAGGGTACTGTACACTATGTCACCTGGTGTTGCGATGTCAAGAGAAGGCTTCCTATTAACCCCCTCTGTATTACAAATCGCCTAGAGGGTACTGTACACTATGTCACCTGGCGTTGCGATGTCAAGAGAAGGTTTCCTATTAACCCCCTCTGTATTACAAATCGCCTAGAAGGTACTGTACACCATGTCACCTGGTGTTGCGATGTCAAGGGAACGCTTCCTGTTAACAACCTCTGTATTACAACTCGCTAAGTGGGTACTGTACACTATGTCACCTGGTGTTGCAATGTCAAGGGAAGGCTTCCTATTAACCCCCTCTGTATGACAACTCGCTTAGAGGGAACTGTACAATATGTCACCTGGTATTGCGATGTCAATAGAAGGCTTCCTATTAACCCTCTCTGTATCACAACTCGCTTGGAGGGTACTGAACACTGTGTCACCTGGTGTTGCGATGTCAAGGGAAGGCTCCCTAATAACACCCTCTGTATTTCAACTCGCTTAGAGGGTACTGTACACTATGTCAGCTGGTATTGCGATGTCAAGAGAAGGCTTCCTATTAACCCCCTCAGTATTACAACTCGCTTGGAGGGTACTGTACACTGTGTCACCTGATATTGCGATGTCAAGCGAAGGCTCCCTGCTAAACCCGCTGTATTACAACTCGCTTGGAGGGTACTGTACACTGTGTCACCTGGTGTTGCGATGTCAAGGGAAGGCTCCATAGTAACCCCCTCTGTATTACAACTCGCTTAGAGGGTACTGTACACCATGTCTCCGGGTGTTGCGATGTCAAGGGAAGGCTTCCTATTAACCCCCTCTGTATTACAACTCGCTTAGGGGGCACTGTACACTATGTCACCTGGTGTTGCAATGTCACGAGAAGGCTCCCTATTAACCCCCTCTGTATTACAACTCGCTTAGAGGGTACTGTACAATATGTCACCTGGTGTTGCGATATCAAGAGAAGGCTTCCTATTAACCCCCTCTCTATTACAACTCGCTTAGGGGGTACTGTACACTGTGTCACCTGGAGTTGCGATGCCAAGGGAAGGCTTCCTATTAACCCCCTCTGTATTACAACTTGCTTAGGGGGTACTGTACATTATGTAACCTGGTGTTGCGATGCCAAGGGAGGCTTCCTATTAACCCCCTCTGTATTACACCTCGCTTAGAGGGTACTGTACACTGTGTCACCTGGTGTTGCGATGTCAGGGGAAGTCTTCCTATTAACCCCTTTGTATAACAACTTGCTTAGGGGGTACTGTACACTATGTCACCTGGTGTTGCAATGTCAAGGGAAGGCTTCCTATAAACCCCCTCTGTATTACAACTCGCTTAGAGGGTTCTGTACACTATGTCACCTGGTATTGCGACGTCAAGAGAAGGCACCCTATTAAACCCGTCTGTATTACAACTCGCTTAGAGGGTACTGTACACTATGTCTCCTTGTATTGCGATGTCAAGGGAAGGCTCCCTATTAACCCCGTCTGTATTACAACTCGCTGAGAGGGTACTGTACACTGTGTCACCTGGTGTTGCGATGTCAAGGGAAGGCCTCCTATTAACCCCCTCTGTATTACAACTCGCTTAGTGGGTACTTTACACTATGTCACCTGGTATTGCGACGTCAAGAGAAGGATTCCTATTAACCCCGTCTGTATTACAACTTGCTTAGAGGGTACTGTACACTATGTCACCTGGTGCTGCAACGTCAAGAAAAGGCTTCCTATTAACCCCCTGTGTATTACAACTCGCTTAGAGGGTTCTGTACACTATGTCACCTGGTGTTGAGAAGAAAAGACGGCATCCTAATAACACCCTCTGTATTACAACTCGCTTAGAGTGTACTGTACACTGTGTCACCTGGTGTTGCAATGTCAAGAAAAGGCTCCCTATTAACACTCTCAGTATTACAACTCGCTTAGAGGGTACTGTACACTGTGTCACCTGGTGTTGCGATGTCAAGAGAAGGCTTCCTGTTAACCCCCTCTGTAATACAACTCGCTTAGAGGGTATTGTACACTATGTCACCTGGTGTTGCGATATCAAGAGAAGGCTTCCTATTAACCCCCTCTGTATTACAACTCGCTTAGTGGGTACTGTACATTGTGTCACCTGGTGTTGCGATGCCAAGGGAAGGCTTCCTATCAACCTCCTCTGTATTACAACTCGCTTAGGGGCCCCTGTAACTATATCACCTGGTTTTGCAATGTCACGTGAAGGCTCCCTATTAACCACCTCTGTATTACAACTCGTTTAGAGGGAACTGTACACTATGTCACCTGGTGTTGCGATATCAAGAGAAGGCTTCCTATTAACCCCCTCAGTATTACAACTCGCTTAGGGGGTACTGTACACTGTGTCACCTGGAGATGCGATGCCAAGGGACGGCTTACTATTAACCCTCTCTGTATTACAACTTGCTTAGAGGATACTGTACACTATGTCACCTGGTGTTGCGATGCCGAGGGAAGTCTTCCTATTAACGCCCTCTGTATTACAACTTGCTTAGGGGGTACAGTACACTGTGTCACCTGGTGTTGCGATGTCAAGGGAAGGCTTCTTATTAACCCCCTTTGTATAACAACTTGCTTAGGGGGTACTGTACACTATGTCACCTGGTGTTGCAATGTCAAGAGAAGGCTTCTATTAACCCCCTCTGTATTACAACTCGCTTAGGGGGTACTGTACACTATATCACCTGGTATTGCGACGTCAAGGGAAGGCTCCCTATTAACCCCGTCTGTATTACAACTCGCTTGGAGGGTACTGTGCACTATGTCACCTTGTATTGCGATGTCAAGAGAAGGCTTCTATTAACCCCCTCTGTATTACAACTCGCTTAGAGGGTACTGTACACCGTGTCACCTGGTGTTGCAATGTCAAGAAAAGGCTTCCTATTAACCCCCTCTGTATTACAACTCGCTTAGAGGGTACTGTACACGGTGTCACCTTGTATTGCGATGTCAAGGGGAGGCTTCCTATTAACCCCTCTGTATTACAACTCGCTTAGTGGGTACTGTACACTATGTCACCTGGTGTTGCGATGTCAAGAGAATGCTTCCTATTAACCCCCTCTGCATTACAACTCGCTTAGAGGGTACTGTATACCATGTCATCTGGCGTTGCAATGTCAAGGGACGGCTTCCTCTTAACACCAGGTGTTGCGAAGTCACGGGAAGGCTCCCTATTAACCCTGTCTGTATTACAACTCGCTTAGAGGGTACTGTATACTAAGTCACCTGGTGTTGCGATGTCAAGAGAAGGCTTCCTATTAACCCCCTCTGTATTTCAACCCTCTTAGGGGGTACTGTACACGTCACCTGGTATTGCGATGTCAGGAGAAGGCTCCCTATTAACCCCCTCTGTATTACCACTCGCTTAGAGGGTACTGTACACTATGTCACCTGGTGTTGCGATGTCAAGAGAAGGCTTCCTATTAACCCCCTCTGTATTACATATCGCCTAGAGGGTACTGTACACTATGTCACCTGGCGTTGCGATGTCAAGAGAAGGTTTCCTATTAACCCCCTCTGTATTACAAATCGCCTAGAGGGTACTGTACACCATGTCACCTGGTGTTGCGATGTCAAGGGAAGGCTTCCTGTTAACACCCTCTGTATTACAACTCGCTAAGGGGGTACTGTACACAATATCACCTGGTGTTGCAATGTCAAGTGAAGGCTTCCTCTTAGCACCAGGTGTTGCGAAGTCACAGGAAGGCTCCCTATTAACCCTGTCTGTATTACAACTCGCTTAGAGGGTACTGTATACTATGTCACCTGGGGTTGCGATGACAAGAGAAGGCTTCCTATTAACCCCCTCTGTATTTCAACCCTCTTAAAGGATACTGTACACGTCACCTGGTATTGCGATGTCAAGAGAAGGCTCCCTATTAACCCCCTCTGTATTACCACTCGCTTAGAGGGTACTGTACACCATGCCACCTGGTGTTGCGATGTCAAGAGAAGGCTTCCTTTTAACCCCCTCTGTATTACAAATCGCCTAGAGGGTACTGTACACTATGTCACCTGGCGTTGCGATGTTAAGAGAAGCATTCCTTTTAACCCCCTCTGTATTACAAATCGCCTAGAGGATACTGTACACCATGTCACCTGGTGTTGCGACGTCAAGGGAAGGCTTCCTGTTAACACCCTCTGTATTACAACTCGCTAAGGGGGTACTGTACACTATGTCACCTGGTGTTGCAATGTCAAGGGAAGGCTTCCTATTAACACCCTCTGTATTACAACTCGCTTAGAGGGTACTGTACAATATGTCACCTGGTATTGCGATGTCAATAGAAGGCTTCCTATTAACACCCTCTGTATCACAACTCGCTTGGAGGGTACTGAACACTGTGTCACCTGGTGTTGCGATGTCAAGGGTTGGCTCCCTAATAACCCCCTCTGTATTACAACTCGCTTGGAGGGTACTGTACACTGTGTCACCTGATATTGCGATGTCAAGAGAAGGCTCCCTGCTAACCCCCGCTGTATTACAACTCGCTTAGAGGGTACTGTACATTATGTCAGCTGGTATTGCGATGTCAAGAGAAGGCTTCCTATTAACCCCCTCTGTATTACAACTCGCTTAGAGGGTACTGTACACTGTGTCACCTGGTGTTGCAATGACACGAGAAGGCTCCCTTTTAACCCCCTCTGTCTTACAATTCGCTTAGGGGGTACTGTACACTATGCCACCTGGTGTTGCAATGTCACGAGAAGGCCCCCTTTTAACCCCCTCTGTATTACAATTCGCTTAGAGGGTACTGTACACTGTGTCACCTGGTGTTGCAATGTCAAGAGAAGGCTCCCTATTAACCCCCTCCCTATTACAACACTCTTAGAGGGTACTGTACACTATGTCACCTGGTGTTGCAATGTCAAGAAGAGGCTCCCTATTAACCTCCTCTGTATTACAACTCGCTTAGAGGGTACTGTACACTGTGTCACCTGGTGTTGCGATGTCAAGAGAAGGCTTCCTGTTAACACCCTCTGTATTACAACTCGCTTAGGGGGTACTGTACACTGTGTCACCTGGTGTTGCGATGTCAAGAGAAGGCTTCCTGATAACCCCCTCTGTGTTAGAACTCGCTTAGAAGGTACTGTACACTCTGTCAGCTGGTGTTGCGAAGACAAGATGGCTTCCTATTAACCCCCTCTGTATTACAACTCTCTTAGAGGGTACTGTACACTGTGTCACCTGGAGTTGCGATGCCAAGGGAAGGCTTCCTATTAACCCCCTCTGTATTACAACTTGCTTAGGGGGTACTGTACACTATGTCACCTGGTGTTGCGATGCCAAGGTAAGGCTTCCTATTAACCCCCTCTGTATTACAACTCGCTTAGAGGGTACTGTACACTGTGTCATCTGGTGTTGCGATGTCAAGGGAAGGCTTCCTTATAACCCCCTCTGTATAAAAACTTGCTTAGGGGGTACTGTACACTATGTCACCTGGCGTTGCAACGACAGGAGAAGACTTCCTTTTAACCCCCTCTGTATTTCAACTCGCTTAGAGGGTACTGTACACTATGTTACCTGGTATTGCAACGTCAACAGAAGGCTCCTTAATAACCCCGTCTGTATTACAACTCGCTTAGAGGGTATTGTACACTATGTCACCTTGTATTGCTATGTCAAGGGAAGGCTCCCTATTAACCCCGTCTGTATTACAACTCGCTTAGAGGGTACTGTACACTGTGTCACCTGGTGTTGCAATGTCAAGAGAAGGCTTCCTATTAACCCCCTCTGCATTACAACTCGCTTAGAGGGTACTGTACACTGTGTCACCTGGTGTTACGATGTCAAGGGAAGGCTTCCTATTAACCCCGTCTGTATTACAACTCACTTAGTGGGTTCAGTACACTATGTCACCTGGTATTGCGACGTCAAGAGAAGGCTTGCTATTAACCCCGTCTGTATTACAACTCGCTTAGAGGGTGCTGTACACTATGTCACCTGGTGCTGCGACGTCAAGAGGAGGCTTCCTATTAAGCCCCTCTGTATTACAACTCGCATAGAGGGTACTGTATACTATGTCACCTAGTGTTGCGATGTCAGGAAAAGGCTTCCTATTAACCCCCTCTGTATTACAACTCGCTTAGGGGGTACTGTAAACTATGCCACCTGGTGTTGCAATGTCACGAGAAGGCTCCCTTTTAACCCCCTCTGTATTACAATTCGCTTAGAGGGTACTGTACACTGTGTTACCTGGTGTTGCAATGTCAAGAGAAGGCTCCCTATTAACCCCCTCTCTATTACAACACTCTTAGAGGGTACTGTACACTATGTCACCTGGTGTTGCGATGTCAAGAGAAGGCTTCCTATTAACCCCCTCTGTATTACAACTCGCTTAGGGGGTACTGTACACTGTGTCACCTGGTGTTGCGATGTCAAGAGAAGGCTTCCTATTAACCTCCTCTGTATTAGAACTCGCTTAGAAGGTACTGTACACTATGTCACCTGGTATTGCGATGTCAAGAGAAGACTTCCTATTAACCCCCTCTGTATTACAACAGGCTTAGAGGGTACTGTACACAGTGTCACCTGGTGTTGCGAAGGCAAGACGGGTTCCTATTAACCCCCTCTGTATTACAACTCGCTTAGAGGGTACTGTACACTGTGTCACCTGGTGTTGCGAAGGCAAGACGGGTTCCTATTAACCCCCTCTGTATTACAACTCGCTTAGAGGGTACTGTACACTGTGTCACCTGGTGTTGCAATGTCAAGAGAAGGCTCCCTATTAACCCCCTCTGTATTACAACTCGCTTAGAGGGTACTGTACACTATGTCACCTGGTGTTGCAATGTCAAGAGAAGGCTTCCTATTAACCCCCTCTGTATTAGAACTCGCTTAGAAGGTACTGTACACTATGTCACCTGGTGTTGCGAAGGCAAGTAGGGTTCCTATTAACCCCCTCTGTATTACAACTCGCTTAGAGGGTACTGTACACTATGTCACCTGGTGTTGCAATGTCAAGAGAAGGCTCCCTATTTACCCCCTCTGTATTACAACTCGCTTAGAGGGTACTGTACACAGTGTTACCTGGTGTTGCGATGTCAAGAGAAGGCTTCCTGTTAACCCCCTCTGTATTACAACTCGCTTAGGGGGTACTGTACACTGTGTCACCTGGTGTTGCGATGTCAAGAGAAGGCTTCCTATTGTACCCATGTGAGTAATCTCCATGGAAAATATGCTTCCGCCTCCAGCTAGCGTCAGGTCTCAGGCGTATACCGATCCCCCATTGAGCAGTTGCATATTTTGGATTTGAGACTAAAAGGTATCAACTCTACAATGATAAGGCACAACTCTATTCTAATGATTTTAATTCAGTACTAAAATCAAGGCTTCAAACATATAAAAACAATCCCAACAAACATAAAACAAAATCAAACAAAAATTACTTCCACAATCCACTAATATTAACATAATATTATCATAATAAACTCCTATCATAACTCAAACCATTACCCTTATATTGACTTCACACTTCACTCTAGTGCGCTGATGCACATACAAATTTCATAAATAAAACTGTACTTTTACTCTTCTGTCATCTAATGTGACTTCTTTAATTTCACAAAATTACTTGTTTCTTAAACCTTGTCTTACTTTGACAATTATGTGTACCGTGTGTGTTTGGTCTCTCTCTTCCCACCAAATGCTTATCATGCATTAGCCTATTCAGGTGTTGCACAACAATCTACGTGCAACTCCATAATTATGTAAATATCCCCTACACTTCTCTCTATTTATATAGTTCCACTGCATGCCGTTGTGATTTCATCTTCAAAACTTTCGTTATCGCTGTGTCGGATGGTATTATTAAGCTACCCTTGCGAGCGTAGCCTGTGGCGTCAAGTGCCCAACTTCTGAAATACGCGTCAGTAAAAGTAAAAATGCAACTTCCAACCATTCGTTAGATTGCTAAAATCTTAAACCATCAGGGTGATCTATAATTACCAATGTGTTCTTAAACCACATGACTTCATTACTCAATATGACAATGTTTCCTTTCATGTTACTAACAGGGTCTTAAATCTGCCCTTTTCTTAAACCTTAACTTTCACGGTTCGCTTGACAGCTCAGCCCCCTTCCGAGCGGCTTGTATACAATGGAGTGGAGTGAGGTTACCGCAGTAAACCGTCCCCCGCCTTTCTGCCTCATGGCTTATATCTCCCCAAGCAGTAGTACGATTTTAAAGACAATACCGTGGTCACAATGACGCACATATCCCAATGGATTTAAACTGAATGGTATGCAAATAGGTACTGGATGAGCTTAACATTTATTCCTACCCTGAGGATATAATAATAACTGGCACCAATAGGTCCATTTCAACACGAAGGCACGAGATTCATAAAAACATTGGTCGATCTGGATAACCGGTATCTTAATAAATGACGCGGTCAGCCACATGCTGCCGTCAATAAGATTCGCTTCACAAGAGCCGAATCACTCAATAATAAGTTCTCGGGCGATCAGATAGGGTGCAGAGGTGTCCATTGTTCTCCTCTCTCCTATCACAGGATTCGAACCCGGACCATTCCATATCCATCATCAGAGTTAGTGTCCAATACCTAAATACAGTCTGGCACAAAGTACATATCTCAGTATGCCCACGGCTATACGAGATTTCATACGTCGAATAGATTACCTGGCTCCCTGACCTGATATTATGATCTCGTCCTTTGATTATTAAGAGAAATCTATCAATTACTCTATAAGCTTTTACACAAGCTGCAAATTCAATTCACTCGAAAGCTCTTCCATTTCCTTGCATAATTATATTCCCATTAACACAATATATTCTGATATTAAACTCTTTTCTCATCCCTTAATATAATCTTACTGCTTAGATCGATAAGTCTTCCAATTAGCGTAAATATTTCTTGCTTACAACATTTTACCTGATGTATTCATTCATACCTTTTATTATTTATTATTATTATTATTATCCTTACTGACATAAATTACCATAATCCGACACAACATAACCATCTTAAAAATCGAACATCCGTGTTCGTTACGTTAAGTTTATCTAACTGATTTGCCATTTTGTTAATAGTGGTAACGATTAATCCACTCACTGATGTATAACATCTTAACTTTACTGAAATCAACACAACAACAATTAAACCTGGAGGGTCTATCTCCTACTACTGATTCTTACTGGCATATTTATAATTCTGAAATCACATTACATTCAGTGGGCTATACTTCTATATAATCATAATTTGTGGGGTACTCACATCTAGGCTTATCCTGGTGGCTCCAACCACACATATTCTCCAATGTCGCCTGCCATTTGCAGAGTTAGCGCGACATTTGCATACTGAATATTGTTTTAGATCCCTTAGTTGGGGGTAGTTAGATCTAAAACGTATGTGTTAATGTACCAATTTATAAGGTGATGCCTAGGAGCGGGTAGCTTCCCGTAGCTGCGTAAGCTGACCAGTGTAGAGTGTTGTTTAGTGTTAGGATGCTAGGGGATGCTCTTATTAAGGCGTAAGTGTAACTCGGGGGATGAACCTCTGTGTACAGGTTAATGTACTAGCCTCCCAGCTGGTTGGAGAGAGTTATATAACCGACGTGCGTGCGTCAGCTATGTGGGCGGCTCGCCGCTTAGACAGTCGGGCCGCTGCGGGAAGTACAATGAAGCTTGAGCTAGCAACTATTTGGCTACTATTGTCACGGTCACTCGCGACGGGAATCAGGAAGGGCGTTAGGACGTGAATAGGCGTGTAATTAGTAAGACAAGTGTAGTGTACTGACCAAGTATTTATTGGTCAGTGAATATGGAATTGTAAGTCCCTTTTAGGGGAATGTAGTAAATGTTATAAGTTTAAGTGTACAAGTTTGTGGAGTAGGTTACAAAATATAGGATCTCTGAACACTTCACTGATACTCACCTGGTGATAGCAGCTTGCAGTATATCCTTCGGCGACACACGGTATGACAGATAATAGAGAGAGCTGTCCTCCTTAAGGCTTTCCTTTTTATAGGTTTTGCTGTTGTACTGTCAGCATTCCATTGGCATAGCTGCCCCAGTTAGTTATAGTGTAGATGTTTATGGTGTGATGCAAGTGTTTGACAAGCCTTCCAGGCTGGTAAGCTGCCCTTGCTGTGTAAAGGATGTTGTTCTGGACTTATGAGATTTGCCAGTTAGGGGTGGTTTTAATAGATGATGGAGGGTGGATTCCAGGGGGTGCAGCCCCCTGGGGGCCTGTACAAGCCTCTTCCTCTGTTTAGTTCGCGTCCCCGCGAACGGGAACGGAACGTGGAGTTGGGGTGTCGATGTAGTAGGTCGTAGTGGAATCTTCCTTGTATCTGACCTTCGTTTCTTCTGTTCCTTGTAGAGGTGGTGATGTCGTGTTGATGTAGGGATGTCGTGTAGATGTGAGATCAGTTCGTGTTCAGAGGGGTGGGTTTTGGGATATACATATACATTTGACATTTTAAAACAGTGCATGAGAAAAAAATGGCATTTGCAATATATAAAAAGTTCCACAAAAAATACATGGTTTTAAACATTATGTAATATATTGTAGTGCAGGGAGGAAAAAACCCAGGGCTGGACGGGTGATTGTGCCGTCCGCCTCTGTCTTGGGGAAAAAATTGCTCCCTGCAATGTGAAAGATGGAAGAAGTAGAAAAAATAGGTGTTCCAGGGTATAAGTTAAAGGAAATATTTAAAATGTGTTTATTGTGTTGGGATAAAACGGAACACCTTTACAAATTAGGACGTTAGGAGAAAGAAAATGAAAGGAACAAATCATAATCATGGTGTACATGTGTGTGACAAGAATATGTGTGTTCACAATGTGTGGCAACATAATTTTGTGAGTAGTGCCTTTGAACAATATTGCCGTATTTTGTATTACATTAAATTACATTATATACTTCTATCTATCTATGTTAATTATTAATTATGCTATACCTAGACGGCCGTATCTATTGTAACTTGCGTGCACGCTACCTTTTGTATTTATGTGCCGTCCCACGGCTAATCCTGTCCGGCCGTTTCCCGGTGTAGTTTAGTGGTCGTGCCGCTGATATATACCCTTACTTTGTGAACCATTCTCTGTGGGCGAATGCCTTCACACTTGACAGTGAGAGTCGCCACCACAGATCGGTTGCGCCCTCATTGCCGTATTTTGCGTCGCATCTTTGACGCCTTATGTTCTTTGTTTATGTCGATCTGTCAGCAAGCCTGATACCCCACAGGTATCAACCCTGCTGTTCAGATTTCTGGAGTGTAGCTGTAAAAAAAAATAATGGAGGTGTATGTGTTGGGTTGTGTGTGAGGATGAATACGAATTGCAAATACAAATTAGTGCGTAAAGGTGGTACACAATAATATCATGGCACAAATAACATGCTGCTGCTGTATGGCAGTGAAATCATAGTCACCAGTGCCATATTCCTGGTGACGACGCCTGAAAAATGGAGAGGTTAAGAAAACATATGAATATTGCATATCGGCTACTGTGTCAGTGTGTTCACTGGCTGAAGCTCTTTTTCCCCTGAAAAAAAAAATAGCATGATTAGTGTTAACCTGTGACCACTATTAATGTCATGTTCTCTTTACACATGATTGTTTTACTTGATGTATGATCGGGCTTACCCTACACGGTGCCGTAATGTTTTTCCTTACTCTCAAAGTGTTTATATTAGTCTTAGTTAACCTAGTTAATCGAACTTAATGTATTATCGGGCTTACCCTGATGACGGGTTTGTCAGTCATCAGGTGCCGAGATCGTTACTTTAATACTATTTATCTTAATATGTTGTCGTTGTTGGATCTGCCCACTTTGACCCCTTTGAGGGCTCGCCATGCTCCTCATTTAATGCCCTTGGCTGCCCGCTGCGTCACCATTTATGTGGGCATTGGACATCGTCCAATGGCATAGTATCATCCGGGAATTGAGCGTCCGGGTCCTCTTCGCCAATGTTGGCCGCAATAATAATCATCCGGGAATTGAGCGACCGGGTCCTCTTCGCCAATGTTGGCCGCAATAATAATCATCCGGGAATTGAGCGTCCGGGTCCTCTCTTGAGTCCGGTGCGGAGTTGGCTATCTCTCCCCCCATTCGTCAAAAGTCTCCCCAGCAGGTCTTGGCTGCGATGACCGTGGCACATAGTGGGTGTAACATCTCTTCGTTCTAGGGGCAGGCTAGGCACACCTAGGATTCCGAAGTTTGCCCGTGCCAGGCCATGAATGCCTCAACCTTACGTGGTTCGTCTTTTTGGTCTAGTCGTTAAGTTAACTAGGGTAAGGCTCATCATCGCCTTACCCGCTCTGCTCCAGTGTGGTGCCTCTGGCCTTCTGCTTGTGTCGTTATCACCAATCAGCGTGTTATCGGATTCCTTTATATGTAAAAAATATAAGTGTACTGTGTAAATAATTTGCTGTGTATAAAATGTAAAATTTTTCAAGTGTTTTGGGGTTGTAGAAGCTTCTATGTGCATATACTACTTCAGGTCTACTGTGCTATGTCGGATTTCCAGCTGTAATGCTTTGTTGATTTTCCTGGAGGCGTTAGTAGGGTTTATAGCGTTAGGTTCCCTGTTATTAGGATACGGGGGTATTATTCGTTGAATAGGCTTGAAGCAAGGTAGGAGAGGGTTGCGCATCTTTGGGCTTCATGTAAATGGGGGCCTAAAGCCTGTGATGCTGCTGGGATGTTTCTACAATGAGTAGACGGGGGTAGGTATTTCCCGGGATTGCAAAAATTTTAACAAAGTGGCATGCAGGTTTAATAATAATAACCCTTGGTATGTGGACGGGATATTCCATGCATGTGTCTGGATATGAGGCGTACCCGCACTCATGTAAGGATAGGTATCGGTCAATGTAAAATAATATTATGTCCCTGTCATGCGGGATTATTTAATTTAAAAAATGGTTAGTATATAAATTTGGCCTCATCTCTGACTTGGAGATGCGCATTACGCTTAATTGTCGTTTTCCGACACACCCCTAATATTCAGGTGCTAGCATTGAGATCCAGGGCGTAGTAAGCCCTCTCTTTAAACGCATGAAGCCTATCAACCCCGATGTATATTTTGTCATGTAGTGTAGCTGTTTTTATCGTGTCTGTATGTCTGTGTTGGTTAATGTTGTAATTGGGAAGGTTATGGAAGGGGAGTAGGTTAGTGAAATGGTAGCCTGTGGGTGGTATATTGGTAATCCCGCTGGGATTGTCCACCTATGCTCCTGTCATCCTCCCTTGGTCCATGTCTGCTTTCTATCCGCTTCTTGGGATAGTAAAGTGTGGTGACGCTGTGACGTCACGGCCTAATCTGGTCTCCCATTTGTAGTGTTAATGTAGCAAGTGATCGTAGTCTGCCTGGCCATGTCCTGATAGCCTGTACTGATTTTGTAGAAATAAAGTCGAGAAAAGAAGTTATTAGGGGGAGGTCTTGTTCCCTCAGAGCCCCTGTCTGTATTCGCCCCTGATTAGTGAGCGCGTATGTATGGGACTATGTTCCGCTACCCCATGCGGGCGGGAGGCCTGTTATCGGCTAAGTCCTATCGTGTATCGCGTGTCTGAGTGTCAGATGGCGCGTGCAACTTGTCAACATCTTTGTAGATATGTCCCTGTGGCCCTAAGATAAGTCCGGCTTATTATGTCTGTACGTTGCTAAATGTCACGACTGTTGTAACAGTGCTGAAAAATGTATGGCATTATAATTGGTTTGTGTTTGTGATTTCATGGTCACTCCCGATATAACAATAGTGTCTGTCGTCGGCAGTGTTGCAATGCGGCGGAATCTGCAAGTCAGTATTTCGTCATGTTATGTTTTCATTTGTTTGTGTACATGAAGTCTCTGACATTGCGTATGTCGGCTATCGGAACGTGATTTCTTTGCCAGTATGTGAGTGTTGTCACTGTCTGGGGATTCCGGGCGAGCTAATGTGTCAATTCGTCCTATTTTTGCTAGTACTGTTGTGTGGACACTATTCCATAAGACTTTTTGCCTTATGAAATTGCTATACCTGTGTCTGGGAAATCTATTTCCTATGTCAGGTGTAATCGAAATTTTTGCATGGTGTTTGGCCGGAGGAAATGTGGTATTACCTGTTTATGTACTTGTATGGGCCAATTTCGGTCTAATTGGGAGTCTGTATAGTTGTTTTCCACGGTGGCCTATTTTTACTTGGGCATTTGGACCCGCAATCTCATGTAATTCTCTGTGCTCTATGTCTGCGTTGTCTGTTGGTTTTGAGCGCCCCTTGTATGTATTTTGATTGTGTTTTTCGTACCAAAAATACCATTGGTTAGTTATTTTTTGGTACGAGTGTGTTGTGTGGTTATGAGTTCGGACCCGGCTTGCTGTAAGGACCTGGTATTACGATATCTGTGCCGTATGTACTATGGCTCACGCATCGTGTATTTAAGGCATGCGGATAAAAATACGCCTTGGCATGAGAAGTTTGGATCTTCTTGAATTCTCCTCGTAGTGTAATTTTGGAAGTTATGGGGTTCTGGATTTGGCGTGAAAGAGTGTTTATGTCCCAGTTCAGCCTGGAGTGCTCTTACCCTGTCTGTGCCAGCAAAGGTCGCCCACTCGGAGTGTGTTATCGCTGAGTGCGACGGTATTGAATTACAATGGCGTGTGCACTCACTTGTTACTTGTCTGGCTCTGTTCATGTTTCCAGCACGTGTGTGTGTGTGTGAATTTGATTGCCCGTTCTCTTGTTGTGATCCTGGCTTTCCGCCATGTAAAAGAACCTTCCACTAAATGCATTCGTGTCCCCAAGTTTTGTGTTAATGTAGCGTGGGTCGAATATATGCCTATTAATGGTACTAAATGTCGTTATGCACGAGTGTCTCCGGGCCGCTAGTCGCGTGTTTGGTGACTAGGTGTCGAAGGTGATTTTATTGTCTTCCGCGTGTGAATATCTGTTAGTGTAACTGTCCCTTACTTTCCTATCCTGCAACTGGATAGCTACCCGACCTTACATTCCTGGTATTCAGGAGGTTACGGGTTCGAGACCGTCTTTGACCAGAGTAAGTATTTCTGGTGCCATTTTAGGCTGTGTCTCCGGGCCAGTTGTGTTAGCGTATTAACTTGTTATGTGGCAATGTGAATTAGCTGTGTGCCGTCCAAAAATATGTAGGCTTTCCAAAAGTCAGGGATTTTCACCCTATGGTGTTTGTGTTTTAGCTTGCGTGTTGTTATGGAGGTGAGAAAAAGTCATGTTATAGGCAGTGTAATGTGTCACGTATGCCTATGGATTAAATACATACAGTTCAACTTGGCTAACTTTCCTTTTTCGGGATTAATGAATGAGGCAGAAAAAAAGAGTTATGCAACGCTCCGAATTAAGAGAGCTCTTTGAATAGAGTAGGGGAAATATATTATATCTCGTCTGCACAATGCTTTATGCTTATCAAAGCGGGTTGCCAGGCGGCGGTAGTCTGTAAAAATTGTGTCGTAAACAATATCAAAAATGTTTAAAAATGAGAAGTGGGACCTGAGCGTACTATCCACCTATTTGGTGACGTTAGTACTACAGTAATCTAGTTACGTCTCAGGGGAATCTACCATTTTTGAAAAATAGTTTGAGATTCTTGCTACGATTAGGGCTCTCGCCCGTCACAAGAGAATCTATCAAACTGTGGGACCGGAACATAGAACACTTAGTCATTTCTACTTAGATAGACCTGCCTGAGCTCTATGCTGTGGTTCGTTGCCCAGGCTGTGTTCGGAATAGCTCTTTCCGGCCTTAAGCCGCGTGGCCCAACTGATTGGCTTCCATTTGGCTTTGCATATTAAAAACTTTACGTTATCCAAGTTATAATATGGACCAACTATGATCAATAACCATTGATGGCCTAAGAGAAAAAAAATGCTGGGGGGGGGGGGGGGGTCAAGAAAAAAAAACAGAAGAATTTTGAATTATACACTTTTGGTTTAGCCATGTTGCACTGCATATACATGAAAAAATGTGCATTTTATGTTTGTGAGTCTCTGTGTGTCTATTATCGTATTTCTCACGTGTGACCTTTCGCCCTGTCACTAAGGTGTAGGCCCCTGAAATCCACCGGGGTGCGTCTTTGCTATTTTCCGGAGGAGTTTGTAGCAAAGTAAGCCTGGGCCTACTTCCACCGTAGTGCCTGGATGTTGGCCTTAATGTGGTTATGTCTGAGGGATTGATTGCGCTCTCTGCACTACCCTAGCAGAGTTTACGGGGGTGTGTGTATTTTTGCCTGATCGGTCTCGGGGGGTAGGTAATAGGACCTTTCTTATGCCCCGTGTACTGTGTGTTTGCGCCTGGTCAGAGTGTGCAGGTGTGTGTTGTGCACCTGAGGGCCTGAAGGCAACACCCTCTTATGCATTCGCACCTGGGGAACGAATGCCGGTGCCCGCTTTCGTCCTGGCAAAATTGCCCTTTGGACAAGCGGCAAAGGCCGTTTGATTGCCTGTGTTTGCCCTGGCGATGTAGTGGCGTGTAGTCTGACCGCTTTCTGGCCTGTGGCCACGGTAGACTCCTGCCATTGTGTTTGCCTGTTTGTGTAGGTGTATGTGGGCTTAATGTGCTGTAGGGCAGGCTCTACGTCCTCAGCCCATGATGTGATCACCTGCCGTTTTATCCCTGTTATGTCATGTGTGACGGATAGTCCTGGCGTCAACTTCCTCTCGTTCGTCCGTTCCGAGGGGGTTGGCCTAGGTTCTGCTCCTCGGTTTGGCAAAGTTGCCTTTCGAGCCGGAGCTAAGGGATGTGTAATGGTGTAACTTTGTCCCCGCAGTGTATTGGAGTCTAACCTGGCCGTCTTCTGGACTGTGGCCACGGTGAACTCCTTCCCATGTGTGGCAGTACGTGGCGAGAGGGACATCCTCGCAAATTGCTGAGTTAGCATATCTACGCTTATGTCCTCTCTCGGCTGGGCTTGTGTCCCTACCATGAACTCAAAAATGGCCTTGTTAGCTTGGAGCTCGCGGTACTCGTCCCAAATTTGGGTGTACTGCCTATTGAGGCATATGGCCTGTTCGGCGACTTTTGTGCCACTAGTCCCTATCCGCTGGTGTTCCCTGATGAGTGTCTCCCATTGCTGGAACATGAACTCATGTCGGCAGTGTAGTTGCCAGTGTGCCTTAATGATTTGTGTACGGAGGGTGGGGATTTTCGCCCGAATCTTGCGATTCTTAGCGCTGCGGATTGACCGGACAAGTGCCCTTATGATCCGCATATACTGGGCGTGCAGGATCTGCTGAAACCTTCTGAGGTAGTCCTGCCTTGTTTCAAAGACCCTGTGCCAGGCAATTAATTCCTGGTACTCCCCAATGCTCCTCAGCAAAGCTAGGCGGTATAGAGGGGCCATGCTGAATGAAGTGTATGCGTCTTCTAATAAAAAAAACTGTGCGTGTTTGGCAGTGTATCTTGTGTCTCTCTGATTCTTTCTGGGGGCTGGGGGGTTGGTTTAACAAGAATTTCACTTGTGTAGGTAGTGCGGAGCAAAAATGATGCTTTCTGTCTGAGATTTTTTTTTCCAGTCTCGCTTGGCTGTATGAGGTACGGGCCGTTTTGACCACGAGAACTCGTTGTATGAGCCCTTTGTTTACTGTGCGTGGTACCCGGCCTCCACCAATCTGTTTTAGATCCCTTAGTTGGGGGTAGTTAAATCTAAGACGTATGTGTTAATGTACCAATTTATAAGGTGATGCCTAGGAGGGGGTAGCTTCCCGTAGCTGGGTAAGCTGACCAGTGTAGAGTGTTGTTTATTGTTAGGATGCTAGGGGATGCTCTTATAAAGACGTAAGTGTAACTCGGGGGATGAACCTCTGTGTACAGGTTAATGTACTAGCCTCCCAGCTGGTTGGAGAGAGTTATATAACCGACGTGCGTGCGTCAGCTATGTGGGCGGCTCGCCGCTTAGACAGTCGGGCCGCTGCGGGAAGTACAATGAAGCTTGAGCTAGCAACTATTTGGCTACTATTGTCACGGTTACTCGCGACGGGAATCAGGAAGCGCGTTAGGACGTGAATAGGCGTGTAATTAGTAAGACAAGTGTAGTGTACTGACCAAGTATTTATTGGTCAGTGAATATGGAATTGTAAGTCCCTTTTAGGGGAATGTAGTAAATGTTATAAGTTTAAGTGTACAAGTTTGTGGAGTAGGTTACAAAATATAGGATCTCTGAACACTTCACTGATACTCACCTGGTGATAGCAGCTTGCAGTATAGCCTTCGGCGACACGCGGTATGACAGATAATAGAGAGAGCTGTCCTCCTTAAGGCTTTCCTTTTTATAGGTATTGCTGTTGTACTGTCAGCATTCCATTGGCATAGCTGCCCCAGTTAGTTATAGTGTAGATGTTTATGGTGTGATGCAAGTGTTTGGCAAGCCTTCCAGGCTGGTCAGCTGCCCTTGCTGTGTAAAAGATGTTGTTCTGGACTTATGAGATTTGCCAGTTAGGGGTGGTTTTAATAGATGATGGAGGGTGGATTCCAGGGGGTGCAGCCCCCTGGGGGCCTGTACAATATACACATTTTATAATACATTTCTTTCACCAAGCACACGGCACTTTCCATTTCTATGATGAAGCTATTGCTTCCAAAACACATGACACTTTATGACACTTATTATACCATTAATTTAAAAGATACTTCACATATGATTTCTACATAACACACGTCACTTTTTACACTTTTCATTGGTTGAAATTCCCTGGCAAAATATCAGAATTACAGGTATTGACGGCATCCTCCATGCTCCTACCAACTCCTGATTGAAAGTCTGGGTCATCTGCCTACGGATTCACCAACAGTCTATCAATTATCCTACGATAAACTTCCTGTTTTGCATAAAGAAGCTTACTTTTGTCCTGAGCGTTAGTATTTGGTATTCTTTAGACATTTCACCAAATGCATCATATAGTTTCTCCCAGCGCAGTCCGGCGTAATAAGACATGTATAACCAATCCATAAATTACACACTGCGCTTAACATTGTACATAGTCTTTACACAAATTATTACTTTCAATGTTCTGCAAATTATATCACACGGTACTTCCTATGTGAACATTGACAATTGCTCGTACTGCCGCCTACACCTGCAGCACGACTGTCCTTAATAAAAGCCTTCTAAAAGTTTTACTGCACGGCTTCCCAAACTGAAGTCCGGGCCTCCTTCCTTGACTTAGGTAATACGCATTTCACACAATAAAGTTCGTTGATTACCGTACTTCTTATTACTTCCTGACCATGCATGATTATATTATCACTTGGTGCATTACACTGCACGGCGAATATAATGATTAACACTAAAGTGTTCAAGTCTTTGTGTGAGCGTCCTTCCCTGAGCCAGAGCGACATACGTTCCGCGCTCGAGTCTGTTCAAAACTGACCTCCTGACTGGGTCCACACCCTTATATCCGTTTAACACGAAAAAGTAGACCTAGAATTCCCGCGCTATATCAACTCCTCTCCTAGGATGATTCTGGTCTCGAAACAATGCTCATCGGGTTCCTTTTTCTTCACCGGTCCCAAAACTATCTGCGTGCTGAAGGATCGATCGGCCAATTAATTAATATTAATTGCTTTTTCCATGGCGTGGGGACGCGGTTTCCAGTGGAAATCCCCGGTGACATAGTCAAACCCTGCCGCGAACATCCATAGTCCTGTGTTCTTACGCACTCCATTAAATATGCCTTGATTTCGCAGTTTAATGGCTCTAAAATTAGCCTCCTGGCTCAAGATTCACCTGTGTGCAACTCTCATGTCATTGCGTTGCTCCAATCACGAGTAATCAATGATTTTCCTAGGGATCTCTCCCCTCCCTTCTTGGTTTTATTCTCAAACGGGGAAGAACTGGGTCATTATTCAACCCCCCGACCTCTTCCAGACGACTTAAGTAGGTCAACGAGATTGACAGGGCTCCATGAGTCTCCTCCCACAATTCTGGGGCTATTAGTAAACTGTCAAACTCTGGAACTTCTGTGTTCCAAGTCCAGCATAGCCTACTCCATGTAGTCCACTAATGCTGTATTCCGCTCATTTCCCCTGCATTATTTCACTAAATAATGTCCGTATCAACTGATATCACACCAGTGATTAAATATATACTTTCCTCTAGGGGTTTTTACAACGAAACTCCCTCAACAGATCTCGGGTTCGTTCCCTGGTGGAACCTTCCTTCTGAGATCACAGTCTCTGAGATCCTACTTTCGATACCAGTCAGCATGACCTCCTCGGGTTCATATTCCCCTTGCAAATCTTATAGAAGTCAATTGCAAGTGACTTTGTTTAAGTAACCAGCTGACTGTCGATAACTGTCTGTGTTTACATTAGGGGTCCTTCACCTCGTCTGGCTGCGAGTAGGTTAGTCTGGCTTCCCCCTTCCACACTGCGCTCAGCTCTAAGCTGTGCATTCTCTTGACGGAGGGTTTCATTTATTGCTTCGACCTCCCTGGCCGCTTCGACCATTTCTTTGTAAAGTTCTTGCAGACACTGGCATCCTGTCCGTGCGTTCCTTTCACTGGGCAAGCTGCTTGTTTCCCGTTCCGTCTCACTACGCGAACTTTCAGGTCTGACTGCCTGGCTGAATTTGCCATCCACGTTCAGTTGAGTGTGCGCTGCTAATACTTCTTCTTGTTCATCAAATTCTTCTGGCGAATGGTAAATTTTTAAATTGGCTGCATTCATAACGACCTCGTTTCCTGTTTCTAAATGCCTTATTCTGTATGCATTGTTCTGTAGGTCTCTGATCACCTCGAACGGGCCGTGATAACCGAAATTGAACTTTTTATACTTCGGTGCTTCTGGATCTGAACTGGCGGGCTTCCGCACTAACACTTTTTCTCCGACGAGAAGCGGTCTGTGATATCGCTTCGCACGATTTCTTCTCTGGCGTCTCTCCGCCTGTGCTTGGAGATATTCGAAGGTTCGTTGGATCCTCAATTCTCGTCCTGGCTGTGCGTCTACTGGTAATGGAATGACACCAGTCCACGGTCTCTCCGGTCTCCGATCCAAATGTAGAGTCACGGGCACCTGACCCGTCGCCTCATGCACAGTATTATTTATGCAGTATTCTATTACTTCCAGGAACTCAATCCATTTCCAATTCCCTTCAGAGCAGTAGATCTTCATGTACTTCTGGATCTCTCTCATTACTCTTTCAACTGGACTTGCCTCAGGATGGCGAATGGTAGATAAAATCTGCCTAATTCCTAGATTTTCCAGTTCCCGACGAAATTCTGCGCTTGTGAAGCAGCTTCCATGGTCTGAGAGTAGATTATCCGGTTTCCCAAGAATCGGAATAACTCTCTCTTTCAAGCGTTTCAATACCTGCTTTGAGCTGGTTTTCTGTATGGGGCATAATACTACCATTTTTGAGAATACATCCATGGCTACAAAAATGTGTCTATTGCCTCTACGTGCTCTAGGCAGTGGTCCAAAATTGTCTACGCTCATTAGCTGCCTTGGCTTCTCTGGTAACAACGGAATAGGACGTTGCCTCATTAAAAAGGGATTTGGCTTTACCCTTTGGCACAAATCGCACGTTCTAATAGCATTTCTCACCGTTTCTCTCAACTTCGGCCAAGTGAATGCTTCTTTCAATAGAGCAGTGATCGTGTCTCTCCCGGGATGTCCAAACGCTCTGTGTGCTAGCCACACCAATCTCCTCTGCAAAGATGCAGGAATAACAATCCTTTGGCGGGTATGGTCCACATCATCCCACTTGTGTAGCATCTGATTGTACCATACATAATCTGTTGCCAATGCCTCTGCCTCTCTGTATATTGCAGTTCCCCTTGCTAGCGTCCCTCGAAGTAATCGATCATCATCTTCAACCACGGGTCTTCGCGTTGTAGGTTGGTAAGATTCCTCAAGTCATCCAAGGTCTTCTGATCTCGATTCTCAATCTGGACAGCTAGCGTTTCCTCTTCTCTTGGGTAACGGCTTAATATGTCCGGTATTACATTCTCTTTCCCTGGACAGTATTCTATTTCCACATTGAATTGCTGAATATACAGGGACCATCTTGTCAACCTCTGGCTAGACAAGTCCGTCTTTAACAAAAATGTTAAAGCTTTATGGTCCGTTCTGAGGACTATTTGAAAGCCATACACGAGTTTACGCCAGTATTGCAACGCGTACAAAATTGCGAGTAACTCTATCTCTGTAATCGTGTAATTTTTCTCATGGGCTTTCAACCTCCTACTTATAAAGGCAATAAAAACTTTCTTTTCGGGCTGGTCAACATTTTCTTGGAATAGCATCGCTCCTATCCCAACAAGTGATGCATCCGTCTGTATGATGAACTTCTGGGTATAATCAGGGTATCCCAGCTTCACATATTCCAAAAGCATTTGTTTTGACCTCACGAATGCTTCTTGACATTGCTCCGTCCAATTCCATCTGCCGCCTTTCTTCAATAGGTCCTGCAGGGGTGCTACAGTCGTAGTATAGTTTGGGCAGTGGTTCGAAAAGAATCCAATTACTCCCAAATACTGTCGGACGTGCTTAACTTTCGTGGGTCGAGGGAAATTTCGAATTAACTCTAATTTCTCTGGATTTGGCTTAACTCCATTCTCGTCAATAACATGCCCTAGGAATCTAACTTCCCTCTGACAGAAGTGCGATTTCTTGATATTAACCTTAAAATTAGCTTTTCGAAGGTCATCTAGCAACTTCTTCAGGTCTCTCATGTGCTCCTCCAGAGATTCTGATGTGAGTAGAATGTCGTCTACGTATCTGATGGTACTCTCTTTAACATCATCTGATAGATTGCGATCTAACGCTCTTATCATGGCTGAACCAGCTGTTTTCAACCCAAAAGGTAGCCTTAAAAACGTGTATGTATGTTGATCAAACATGAATCCTGTCAACAGACTAGTTTTCTTCTCTAATTCAAGATGGTGGAAACTTGAAGTAATATCTAAATTTGTGAATATGGTCTTCCCTTTGAACTTCCTGAGGATTTCTTTAATAGGTGGCACTTGGTCGAACTCCGGAATAACCTTCAAATTTAAGTGTCTCAGGTCCAGGCATACTCTGACAGTCCCGTCTGTCTTAGGTACAATTACCAATGGACGTACATACGGCGTAGGTGTTTTCTCAATAACACCGGCCTCCAATATCTCCTGAATTGCCTCTTTCACCTTAGCATAATGCTTTTCGGCTATAGGGTAGGGTTTCTGCCTAAATGGTGTCCAATCACTGACTTGAAAAGCATAAGTGAAGTTCTTTATACGACCAGGTCTCGAGTCAAAGACTTCCTTCTGTTCCAGTAATAATTTCTTTAAATTTTCTTTCTCATTTGGCCCAATTTTTGCTTCTTCTAATTTTTCCGAAATATGTTCTTCCAGTTCGGGTTCCAGATCTTTCTCCATGTCTGTGGCTAGTGTTTTCAGTTCTTCTTCTAACTGCTCAATAGCTAACACTTCTTCCTCCGCCACGTCTCTGTATGTATGCCATACTTGTTCATCTGACCCTGGTTCATTCTGATTGAGTGAGACCTCTAAGCCTTCGGCTTCCTCATTCACACGGAACATAACTCTGTCCTGTGATAGGTCTATTATCACTCTGTATTCCCTTATAAATTCTGCCCCAATAAGTAGGTTAAAAGGCAATTTGTTTACTAATAGAAAACTCTGTGAGAAAATAGAGCCTCCTATCTGTAAATCTAGGAATACCTGATATTTACATATCATCGTTCTGTCTGGAATTACACCTTTTATTTTGATACTAGAGATCGGTATTTTCAAAACATTCTCTCTCTGGGCTATTTCATTATATAAAGCTTGTGTCATAAGGCACACTGTTGAACCCGTGTCTAACAGACTTCTTATTTTCAATCCTGCAACTCTTACTATTATAATAGTCAATTCTCTCTTGACCATGACCTGTGATCCTCCTGTATCCTCGATTAGCTCTTCTGGTTTGGCTATCCAATTGATGATGTTAACTGACTTCCATCCATCATTTTCGAACTCTTCTAATTTTGGAGTTTTTTTTCTATAGCGCCAGTCCCCTTAGAATTTCTTCGCTCTTGTTCGCTGCGCTGTAACTCCAAACTCTTAGCTCCATCCCCATATCTGTCTGGCGACGTCCTGTTCTGCATAACTTCTTGCCAGCGGACTTGTTGCTTCTGGGGCTCATCTCCCCTTTCCTCGAGGTATCGCAATGAAGCGTGATATCGTTCCTCTACCTCGTCATCGAAGTTACTTCTTCTTTCCTGGGGTCTCCAATTCCTATTGTTGCCTTCTTGGCCATTGTTACCTCCATTGTTTTGGTACGGTCTACCCCTGGTATTCTGCTTATTCCACGAATTTCGGCCTCTTCCTCCTCTACCAGCATTCCCTTTGTACTTCGGCTGCCATCTTCTGGGTTCCTGTTCCCATTGACGTCCGTTGGAATCTAACGTTTCAGTGCTCGTAGCTTTGTTGTTCTTTGAAGCTTTGTACTGGTCAGTCTGCGTGTTGGTCACGTGTACCTGTTCTACGGTTCGATTCTGACGCATAGTATTGGCTGTTGTGAGATCCAGTTGTCTAAGAACTGTCTCCATTTCCATAGCAGTTTTTGCATTTGCCGAGATTAGCAGCCTTTGGATCTCGTATGGAAGCTGCTTGGCGATAGCAATACATAGCTCCAGCTCGCTAGTTTTTTGGTCCAGTTCTTTGAACCGACACATTTGAGAGATGAAGAATTCTGCCTACTTCGTTGGATTGTTGGTGCTGTATCTTTTTGAATACAAATCCAATCGTAAATTCTGTTGGGTTGCTGGATCCCAGTACCGTTTCAAAAATGCCTCCCGAAACTCCTCAACAGTATCGAAAGTATAGCGGAAACTGCGAAACCATAATGCACATTCTCCCTCTGTTAGTTTCTCTATGGCTCGTAGCCTGCGCTCTTGTGGTATCCGCGCATCATTCAAATATTCAGACACTTCCTTCAACCAATATTTTGGTGTCATATTACAGTGGCTACCTGAGAATTTCCTTGGTTTCTCTTCGCTTGCCCTGATTACGTTTATCACCTGGGTGTGCATAGCTTTTTCATGTGGCGTAGAAGCTGCAACTGGTGCACCTGGCGTCATATAAGTACTTTCGCCTGGGCCTGTAGCATTTCTTATTATAGGTTGGGTTTCTAAGTCTGCCCACCTTGTTTTCCTCATATCTTCCATGCTGCCTTCACTTGACTTAGGATCTTTCATAAGGGTTTCCTCCTGTGCGATTATCCTAGTCTCCATTTGATTGTGGCGCATCTCCGCTCTTTCCAGTCGAGTAATCACCTCCTTCTCGATTCTGGTAAGCCTATCTCTATTTTCCTCGGCCACTTGAAATATTTTCTTCTTGTCTTCTTTCAGGCTTTGCTTAATATGGGAGATTTCATCCTCTACATCTTCCTTTATTTGAGCAAGGGTCTTGTCGCTTGCCTCTGTCTTCTGGCCTTCTCTTACTTCGAGTTCTTCTCTCAGCCCTTTAATTTCCTCTTGAATATGTCCATTGACTTTTGACATTTCATTCCGGACCTTAACCATTTCTCCTCTGTTCTCCTCTTGCCTTTTATTAACGATAATAATGTCACTGTGAATTTGGTCCAATTCTTGATGAACTTTGCTCATCTGACCTTTCATGTTGCCTACCAGCTCTTTACTTTCCTTAGCGATAGCCTTAATCTCGCATATTTCCTGACATTGATCTAATATGTTCTGATCCTGTTTCTTTAGATCACCGTTAATTGCTCTAGCATAGCTTTTCAATTTCTCGTCCCATTTATTGTCGTTCTCTTCTAACCTCTGATCTACCGTTCTCGTAAATTCTGAAAACTGTTTCGCTTGGCGTTCGAGATTCGCCTCATTTTGGATTTGAATATCCTTAATGTCATTAGACAACGCATCTAACCTAGTTTTGGTTTCATCCTGCGCATGCTTACACGCCTGTAAATTACTTTCAAGCTTGGCTTCTATAGCCTCGAAACGTTTATCTGTCTTAACCTGCATTTCGGATATAATGCTTACAACAGTTTCTGTTACTTCGGTCTTAATCGTTTCCTGCATTTGACCTAGCTTATCATTCAATTCAACCTTATTAGCATCCAATCGGTTGTTTATTTCAACCTGATTGGCATTCATTGCAATCTGATTTGCATTAATTGCCTCCTGATTGGCAGCTAGACGATTACTCAATTCAACCTGATTTGCATTAATTGCCAGCTTATTGGCATCTAAACGGTTACTCAATTCAACCTGATTAGCATTAATTGCCTCCTGATTGGCATCTAAACGAGTGTTTATTCCATCCTGGAAAGCCTTCGCTTCCAGCTTATTCTGTTCATTCACAGCATCAAAATGCTGTTTCAACCCTGCAATCACCTGCAGAATCTCCTCTGTACCAACATTCTCACAACAATACACTTTGAGATGCAGGCAGGCTTCCTGGAAACATGTGTAGATACGTTTTGAAGAGAGTCACAAAACACTGTACACATATTGTAAGATTGTACTAAACCTGTGAATTTTATGATAAATTGTGGATTGGGTATGTAGCGCTCGTACCCTTGGGTAATTCTCTTCTCAATAGAGAGATTCTGCGTTACATCAAAAGCCTACAGAACTCAAAATTCACTCAAACACAGTTTGAGGCAAAAAAACTATGGTTTTCCCCATGAAATACCATAAAAAATCTATGGGGTTTCTCTAAATCCCATAAGTTCCACAAACTTGGGCGCCAGGATAAATTAATGAATAACACAGGCTTTGCCCCACAGACGGGCGACATGATAAATGAATACACCTCTGCGCCTATGGTGACCTGTATTTAAAACCGGCCCACATACCAGCGCCATGATAAATTAATTGTATAGGAGAGGTTTGCCATGATAAATTAAATAGAGATCAGGTCTTGCAATGCCAAGGTATACATATTGCACTACTGAGGCGATTCCACGATCGAATAATATCGCCCCATGTTACCTGGATAATGGTAATTAAGGTGTTTATCAAAATTTATATTGTTTGTATCGGAGCTTAGCAAAGGTTAGGCGCGGTCATCCCCTAATTCATGTTATTCGTTACTTTAATAGAGTTGTGTGCACTAAATCTAGACCGACTTAAGTTGTACCTATAGCTCAAATCACTGTACAGGACATCAATTTCCATGTACCCATGTGAGTAATCTCCATGGAAAATATGCTTCCGCCTCCAGCTAGCGTCAGGTCTCAGGCGTGTACCGTTCCCCCATTGAGCAGTTGCATATTTTGGATTTGAGACTAAAAGGTATCAACTCTACAATGATAAGGCACAACTCTAATCTAAAGATTTTAATTCAGTACTAAAATCATGGCTCCAAACATATAAAAACAATCCCAACAAACATAAAACAAAATCAAACAAAAATTACTTCCACAATCCACTAATATTAACATAATATTATCATAATAAACTCCTATCATAACTCAAACCTTTACCCTTATATTGACTTCACACTTCACTCTAGTGCGCTGATGCACATACAACTTTCATAAACAAAACTGTACTTTTACTCTTCTGTCATCTAATGTGACTTCTTTAATTTCACAAAATTACTTGTTTCTTAAACCTTGTCTTACTTTGACAATTATGTGTACCGTGTGTGTTTGGTCTCTCTCTTCCCACCAAATGCTTATCATGCATTAGCCTATTCAGGTGTTGCACAACAATCTACGTGCAACTCCATAATTATGTAAATATCCCCTACACTTCCCTCTATTTATATAGTTCCACTGCATGCCGTTGTGATTTCATCTTCAAAACTTTCGTTATCGCTGTGTCGGATGGTATTATTAAGCTACCCTTGCGATCGTAGCCTGTGGCGTCAAGTGCCCAACTTCTGAAATACGCGTCAGTGACAGTAAAAATGCAACTTCCAACCATTCGTAAGATTGCTAAAATCTTAAACCATCAGGGTGATCTATAATTACCAATGTGTTCTTAAACCACATGACTTCATTACTCAATATAACAATGTTTCATTTCATGTTACTAACAGGGTCTTAAATCTGCCCTTTTCTGAGACCTTAACTTTCACGGTTCGCTTGACAGCTCAGCCCCCTTCCGAGCGGCTTGTATACAATGGAGTGGAGTGAGGTTACCGCAGTAAACCGTCCCCCGCCTTCCTGCCTCATGGCTTATATCTCCCCAAGCAGTAGTACGATTTTAAAGACAATACCGTGGTCACAATGACGCACATACCCCAATGGATTTAAACTGAATGGTATGCAAATAGGTACTGGATGAGCTTAACATTTATTCCTACCCTGAGGATATAATAATAACTGGCACCAATAGGTCCATTTCAACACGAAGGCACGAGATTCATAAAAACATTGGTCGATCTGGATAACCGGTATCTTAATAAATGATGCGGTCAGCCACATGCTGCCGTCAATAAGATTCGCTTCATAAGAGCCGAATCACTCAATAATAAGTTCTCGGGCGATCAGATAGGGTGCAGAGGTGTCCATTGTTCTTCTCTCACCTATCACAGGATTCGAACCAGGACCATTCCATATCCATCATCAGAGTTAGGGTCCAATCACTAAATACACTCTGGCACAAAGTACATATCTCAGTATGCCCACGGCTATACGAGATTTCATACGTCGAATAGATTACCTGGCTCCCTGACCTGATATTATGATCTCGTCCTTTGATTATTAAGAGAAATCTATCAATTACTCTATAAGCTTTTACACAAGCTGCAAATTCAATTCACTCGAAAGCTCTTCCATTTCCTTGCATAATTATATTCCCATTAACACAATATATTCTGATATTAAACTCTTTTCTCATCCCTTAATGTAATCTTACTGCTTAGATCAATAAGTCTTCCAATTAGCGTAAATATTTCTTGCTTACAACATTTTACCTGATGTATTCATTCATACCTTTTATTATTTATTATTATTATTATTATTATTACTGACAAAAATTACCATAATCCGACACAACATAACCATCTTAAAAATCGAACATCCGTGTTCGTTACGTTAAGTTTATCTAAAGGATTTGCCATTTTATTAATAGTGGTAACGATTAATCCACTCACTGATGTATAACAACATCTTAACTTTACTGAAATCAACACAACAACAATTAAACCTGGAGGGTCTATCTCCTACTACTGACTCTTACTGGCATATTTATAATTCTGAAATCACATTACATGCAGTGGGCTATACTTCTATATAATCATAATTTGTGGGGTACTCACATCTAGGCATATCCTGGTGGCTCCAACCACTCATATTCTCCAATGTCGCCTGCCATTTGCAGAGTTAGCGCGACATTTGCATACTGAATATACACATTTTATAATGCATTTCTTTCACCAAGCACACGGCACTTTCCATTTCTATGATGAAGCTATTGCTTCCAAAACACATGACACTTTATGACACTTATTATACCATTAATTTAAAAGATACTTCACATATGATTTCTACATAACACACGTCACTTTTTACACTTTTCATTGGTTGAAATTCCCTGGCAAAATATCAGAATTACAGGTATTGACGGCATCCTCCATGCTCCTACCAACTCCTGATTGAAAGTCTGGGTCATCTGCCTACGGATTCACCAACAGTCTATCAATTATCCTACGATAAACTTCCTGTTTTGCATAAAGATGCTTACTTTTGTCCTGAGCGTTAGTATTTGGTATTCTTAAGACATTTCACCAAATGCATCATATAGTTTCTCCCAGCACAGTCCGGCGTAATAAGACATGTATAACCAATCCATAAATTACACACTGCGCTTAACATTGTACATAGTCTTTACACAAATTATTACTTTCAATGTTCTGCAAGTTATATCACACGGTACTTCCTATGTGAACATTGACAATTGCTCGTACTGCCACCTACACCTGCAGCACGACTGTCCTTAATAAAAGCCTTCTAAAAGTTTTACTGCACGGCTTCCCAAACTGAAGTCCGGGCCTCCTTCCTTGACTTCAGTAATACGCATTTCACACAATAAAGTTCGTTGATTACCGTACTTCTTATTACTTCCTGACCATGCATGATTATATTATCACTTGGTGCATTACACTGCACGGCGAATATAATGATTAACACTAAAGTGTTCAAGTCTTTGTGTGAGCGTCCTTCCCTGAGCCAGAGCGACATACGTTCCGCGCTCGAGTCTGTTCAAAACTGACCTCCTGACTGGGTCCACACCCTTATATCCGTTTCACACGAAAAAGTAGACCAAGAATTCCCGCGCTATATCAACTCCTCTCCTAGGATGATTCTGGTCTCGAAACAATGCTCATCGGGTTCCTTTTTCTTCACCGGTCCCAAAACTATCTGCGTGTTGAAGGATCGATCGGCCAGTTAATTAATATTAATTGCTTTTTCCATGGCGTGGGGACGCGGTTTCCAGTGGAAATCCCCGGTGACATAGTCAAACCCTGCCGCGAACATCCATAGTCCTGTGTTCTCACGCACTCCATTATATATGCCTTGATTTCGCAGTTTAATGGCTCTAAAATTAGCCTCCTGGCTAAAGATTCACCTGTGTGCAACTCTCATGTCATTGCGTTGCTCCAATCACGAGTAATCAATGATTTTCCTAGGGATCTCTCCCCTCCCTTCTTGGTTTTATTCTCAAACCGGGAAGAACTGGGTCATTATTCAATCCCCCGACCTCTTCCAGACGACTTAAGTAGGTCAACGAGATTGACAGGGCTCCATGAGTCTCCTCCCACAATTCTGGGGCTATTAGTAAACTGTCAAATTCTGGAACTTCTGTGTTCCAAGTCCAGCATAGCCTACTCCATGTAGTCCACTAATGCTGTATTCCGCTCATTTCCCCTGCATTATTTCACTAAATAATGTCCGTATCAACTGATATCACACCAGTGATTAAATATATACTTTCCTCTAGGGGTTTTTACAACGAAACTCCCTCAACAGATCTCGGGTTCGTTCCCTGGTGGAACCTTCCTTCTGAGATCACAGTCTCTGAGATCCTACTTTCGATACCAGTCAGTATGACCCCCTAGGGTTCACTATTAACCCCCTCTGTATTAGAACTCGCTTGGAGGGTACTGTACACTATGTCACCTGGTATTGCGATGTCAAGAGAAGGCTTCCTATTAACCCCCTCTGTATTACAACACGCTTAGAGGGTACTGTACACTATGTCACCTGGTGTTGCGAAGACAAGACGGCTTCCTATTAACCCCCTCTGTATTACAACTCGCTTAGAGGGTACTGTACACTGTGTCACCTGGTGTTGTAATGTCACGAGAAGGCTCCCTATTAATACCCTCTGTATTACAACTCGCTTGGAGGGTACTGTACACGATGTCACCTGGTCTTGCGATGTCAGGAAAAGGCTTCCTATTAACCCCCTCTGTAATACAACTCGCTTGGAGGGTACTGTACACTATGTCACCTGGTGTTGCGATGTCATGAGAAGGCTCCCTATTAACCCTGTCTGTATTACAACTCGCTTGGAGGGTACTGTACACTATGTCACCTTGTGTTGCGATGTCAAGAGAAGGCTCCCTATTAACCCTATCTGTATTACAACTCGCTTGGAGGGTACTGTACACTGTGTCACCTGATATTGCGATGTCAGGAGAAGGCTCCCTATTAACCCCCTCTGTATTACAACTCGCTTGGAGGGTACTGTACACTGTGTCACCTGATATTGCGATGTCAAGAGAAGGCTCCCTATTAACCCTCTCTGTATTACAACTCGCTTAGAGGGTACTGTACACTATGTCACCTGGTGCTGCGTTGTCAAGAGAAGGCTTCCTATTAACCCCCTCTGTATTACAACTCGCTTGGAGGGTACTGTACACTATGTCACCTGGTTTTGCGATGTCAAGAGAAGGCTTCCTATTAACCCCTCTGTATTACAACTCGCTTAGAGGGTACTGTACACTATGTCAACTGAAGTTGCTATGTCTAGAGAAGGCTCCCTATTAACCCCCTCTGTATTACAACTCGCTTAGAGGGTACTGTACACTATGTCACCTGGTGCTGCGATGTCAAGAGAAGGCTTCCTATTAACCCCCTCTGTATTACAACTCGCTTGGAGGGTACTGTACACTATGTCACCTGGTTTTGCGATGTCAAGAGAAGGCTTCCTATTAACCCCTCTGTATTACAACTCGCTTAGAGGGTACTGTACACTATGTCAACTGAAGTTGCTATGTCTAGAGAAGGCTCCCTATTAACCCCCTCTGTATTACAAATTCAATGTGTATTTAAGTTTTATTTTATTGCTGCTTTCTACTTACATACATGCCATTCTACTAGCAGTATTGACGCGAAACCATAACAAACCAACATTCAAACTGAATATGTATTTGGTCATTAAACACCTCCTACGGGATAAATAAAAATTTCGGACAAATATTCCAAATGTTCAGATACGATAACACATACTGCCAAATAATAGTAAATAAAATGATGGGCATGGAATTAGAGAGTATATTTTTATTATTATTATTATTATTATTATTGATAATAGTGTTATTATTTTTATTATTGCCAGCCCTGTGGTGTTGGGCAGCGCGCCTTCCTCACACTCGCCCCGGGTTCCATTTCCGTCCCCGTCATGGATTTAAGAATCTGACTAGAGGGCTGGAATATGGTGCACTCATCCTGGTGAGGAAAATTTAGTAGCTGCCTGACAGTGAGGTCATGGCGACCAAGATTGACGGCCAGATAATTACTGGGCATTATGTCTTTGTTACACTTTTTTGTTTTCTATGCCTCTATTGAAGAACGCATAGAAAGTTGTTACTGAATACTAATGGAAATATTGGTGGATTAAATTGAAACTATAGCCAAGTTTTAAGCATTCCCTATTTCAAAACATATAAAATACAGAACTGGAGAACTACTTACTTAAACCGTAATTTTACCATCCTTAAACATTTCATGTTATGCATGTTACATAGGGAGCTTGCTTCTCTCCCTGGTGGACCAATTGTGGTTCATATTCAAAACGCCAAAAGTTGCCGCTGTTTATAGAGTCTCATTTCTCTAGAAATTTAGGAAGCATATTGGATGCAGTCAGTGGTGGCTACGCTCGCTAGGCCAAGCTCTCTGCAAACTTGGTAAACGCGTGGGTTCGAGTCCTTGAAATGGTTTTCCGTGGTTTACCCATTTTCAACTCCAGGCAAATGCTGGGACGGTGCCTTCTGACAGGCCACGGCCACTTTCTTCCACATCCTTGCCAAGATTCATTCACCATCATTCATTCATCTCTCATTAACTCTTCTAAGGAGGTTGGCGTCAGGAAGGGCATCCGGCCGTAAAAACCATCCACCATAGGGACTTCCATCGCATCTCACCCCCGACCCCGTGGGAAGAAACAGCAACAATAAGGGGCAGACATACATTGGCTGCAGCCCCCTGTTAAAGTCAAATCAATAGCTACTTCCATGGCCGTCGCACTTTCAAATACGGTATTCAAAACATGCGTTAACTCTTAGAATGCCGGGAACTCCGTGTTGCAGCTGTCCAAATAAGTTGTAATACTTAGCAAATAATATGACGGATGGCAGCTCCAGTCGGTACCGCTCTGTAGAAGAAACTACCTAGTTTCTAAATCTACCACTAGAATCTCTGTGTGGCGTGTTATTTGCGGCTTCCTGCAATCCATGTGTTTGTAGTAATGGTGACTAGTTCCCGTGTTGTGTTTGAAAATGATGATAATTTGGTAATGTTAATTCACTGAGTGATGATTCTGATTATGTCGAATCAGGCGATGATTCAGATTATGCTGAGAGTGATAATGATGCCGATAATGATTCGAATAATGACAAGAGTGATGGTGTAAACAAACCTACTCTTGCGACTGGGGTTGATGAAATTTCCGATTCAGACAATAATGATAGTGACAGGAATAATGCCCGAGTTAACGGAGATAGTAACGACGATGATGACCAGGTTCCCGATTTCCGTGAAATTCAATCTGATCACGACGTACAATTTCAACCCTCTCCTGTATTCCTCGCGACGACTGGCCCTAAACGTGCACCACCTCCTAATGCCCGTCCAAGTCTGTATTTTCACCCTTTCTTTGTGGGAATTGATGGTGAAAGAAACAAACCGATATGTCTCGTGTGCAGCAGTTATCTAGAGCCAGGGAATGGCGACCTGTCACTGTTGCAGAAATGAAGGCATTTGTAGCAGTTATTCTTGAAATAGGAATAACTCGTAGGCCTAGTATATTTTCATACTCGAGTAAAAATTCCAGGAACTTTCCATGGTTTGGGGATAAGTTTTCCAGGAACAGATTCCAGTTAATTTTAAAATTCTTCCATCTAGTGGACAGTAAGGCATTGTTCCCCCCAGGACATCAAAACTATGATCTGTGTGCCAGATTTGACCCCATTGTAGAACAGGCAAACCATGTATTCCGTCACCATTATAGCCTTCACCCACATCTCAGTATAGATGAGTCCCTCGTAGGAACAATGTGTCATTCTTCCCTCACACAGAACCTCCCCAAGAAAATATCACAGGTGGGGTTTCAAATTCTGGATGTTATGTGAATCCGTTGTGAATTATTGCTTGGGGTTTTATTGCTACCGAGGAACGAAGAGTGAAGTTGACAAAACTCAAACCAACAGCATGGCCTTGGTCACATGGTAGTCACTAAGTTGTTGAAATTAAGTAATTATTTGCAGAAGGGCTACCATGTAGTAACGGATAATGTTTTCTTCAAGAATTCCTTTAGATCGTTACCCATTTTCAAAAGACACTTTCTTCACTGGTACCCTTAGACGAAACAGAAAGGAAATACCACAAGACCTCAAGGACAGATTTGATATAGGTGAAGTAAAATAGTTTAGTAGTAATGAAATTCTAGTTGCAGGGTATCGTGAAAAGAATCTCAAAAATATCCAGTTTTGCTCTTGTCCACTAACGCTGTAGCTAACAATAAAATAACAGTTAAAATTAGGAACAATAAACAGAAAGAAATTACAAAACCAGATATAATTCACAAGTACAATGCATAGCCTACATGGGAGGAGTGGATGCTTCAGATATGATGTTACCTGGATAAGAGGCGAACTTTGAAATTTTGGAAGAAGGTGGTGTGTTGTATTATAGCTAGGATGGTGCTAAATTCCTATATATTATATAAATAAAATCCCGCCAACAAGAAAATGAACAGGCTACAGTTAACTTCTAGCATTATTGAGGATTTAGAAATAGAATGGTAAAGACACAGAAATCCACTCCCTGCTCCAACAACTTTGCTTTCAGGAGCCTTGTTAAAGAAATTGCCGAGTAGAAATTTAAAACGGTGTGTAGTGAGCAGCAAAAAGAATGGTGGGCCAATAAAAAGGTTCAATATTGTGTGTGCCAAGTGCAAGAAAGGTCTGCATGGTTTGTGTGTTGGACTGCACAAGGGCTGAGAGATGAAAGTTTGTGAGTGTAAATATGTATAGGTATGAGTAGTGATCAAGAAAAGTTTTTTTTAGAAGAACTATCGATCTCAAGATAGTGATATTTTGTAAACTGGTAAACAATAAGTCAATGTGCACAGAAATGTTAAACTTTAGGTGAGTACAATCAAAATACTAGGTGGTATAGAGATCCATTTTTTATTTCAAAATTGCATGAGAAGATTTTTTTTTTACTTGGCACTGTGAATTATATTTATATTATTACAATGAGTGAAGAGAAGCATCACTTAGCTACGAGGAGGTGTAAACTTCAATGAAATATCTTGAAAAGTGAGGGTGGTATTTTATTTTCTTCAGTGCTGCATAATGAGCATTTTCTCTCTGGCAATCTTAGCACACATGAAAGTAAAAATACAGCAGTTTAAGTTAATAATTGTATGCGTATACCGTTCTCCGTCAGAAAAGTTTCCTTTATTTATAGATAAATTAGAATTGTTACTCAATAACATGATCAAAGTAAATTTCGATATAATAATTTGTGGGGATGTAAATGTGGATTTCTTAAAATTTGATAGAAATTGTGAATTATTAACACAGTTACTAATTTCCTATGGATTGAAACCTACAGTAAATACCCCAACAAGAATAACAAAATTTAGTAAAACCACTCCTGATCATTTAAAAAAAAAATACACATATATATATATAACCATTCAATAGAAGTCTATGGTCCGGGTTTTAGTGACCACCATGGACAAATACTGAGTTTTGAAGTACCCGAAACAATCAATAATAATGATAATGGAGTAAAATCAAAGTGCAGGGTATTCACTGAAACAAATGTTACATATTTCAATGACTTATTAAATAAGGAAACATGGTCAAAAATTTATAAACTAGAAAATGTAAATGATAAATTTAATGCATTTAACAGTACCCTAAAACACTATTTTGAAACAGCAATCCCCTTTAGACAAAGAACTGTTCAAAATAACAAAACTAGCAATTGGATAACAACAGGGATTATAAATTCATGTCAAAGAAAGAAATTTCTACACAAATTATATAAACAATACCACACAACACCTGAATTCAATTTATACTACAAAAATACACTAGCATATTAAATAAGGTAATAAGACTAGCAATGAAAATGCATAATGATAATTTTATTTCCCAATCATCTAATAAAAACAGGGCTATGTGGTCCGTGATAAAGAAAGAAACTGGAAAATCTGCTAAAATACAAAGGAACATTGCACTGACCAGAAATAATAAAGTGACTAATAATCCAGAGAAAATAGCAAACACTTTCAATGACTATTTTCTGGAAATTCCACAAAAATTATTAAATAAATCACAGGTAAATGCACTAAATTCTAATAATAAAATAAATATATGTAGTGATTCTTTATTTGTAAATCATGTCACAAGTGAAGAGGTAAGAGTAGTTATAAAAGAGCTAAAAAATAAATTTTGTGCTGGCATTGATGGCATCCCTGATGCAATTTTAAAGAAATGTGCAGAAAATATAATAAATCCACTTACACACTTAATAAACAGTTCAATTCTCTCAGGAACTTACCCGGATATTTTGAAGTTATCAAAAGTAATTCCAGTGCACAAAAACGGTTCAAAAGATGAATTAGATAACTATCGTCCTATTACCTTACCAACTGGTATTGCAAAAATTGTGGAAAAAATCAAGTATAAGAGACTGATAAGTTTTATAGAAAAAAATAAAATATTATCAAACTCACAACATGGATTCGGAACGGAAAAATCTACACAGACAGCAATTTATGAATGTATTAATAGTATACTGAAATTAATTGACAATAAGGAACAAGTAACTGGCCAATTCTTGGATTTATCGAAAGCCTTTGATGTTGTTGACCATAAAATCCTCCTCACAAAACTAAATCAATATGGTATTAGAGGTCTAGCTAATAAATGGATAGAGTCTTACTTAACAAGGCGTAAACAAATAGTAAGCTTGAGACACAAGGATGATGGAACCAAATTACTTAATGAAACATTGTCCAATGAGGGAATTATTACATTTGGAGTACCCCAGGGATCGGTTTTGGGCCCACTACTCTTTCTTCTATATATCAATGATATAACACAGAACGTTCATTCACATAAGTAAATTTTGTTTGCGGACGATACAACACTCGTAATAAAAGGTGAAACTAAACAGGTCATACAGCAGTCTGCTGACTCCGTTACAGGAGAGGTAACCAAATGGTCACAAGATAATCGCCTCATAATCAACTATAAAAAAAAACAGTATGTCTAAATTTCCACACTATACAGAATAGGAATCCTGCGAAGCCCAATATAACATTGAATGGTCATCAAATAGAAAATAAATCAGAAACAAAGTTTTTAGGACTGAAATGGAATAAACATATACAATATCTGAATACTAAACTGAACTCGATGTGCTTTGCGTTACGTATTTTGAAAACTTGCACTAGCATGCACACATTAAGAAATACTTATTTTGCTTATTTCCATTCGTACTTAAGATATGGGGTCATATTTTGGGGTATGTCGCCAGGTGTACTCAGCACGTTTAGGATACAAAAGAGGGAGATTAGAATTATGGCAAATGTAAACACTAGAGTATCATGTAACCTCTGTTTAAAGATTTAAACATTCTCCCTCTGCCCTGCATATATGTCTTGGAAGGTATTATGTTTTGTAAAAATAATTTAATTTAATTTCTTTAAGATCGCCACAACCACCTTCAACTTGAAGTAATCATGGTGGAACAAAAGGAAAGAAATCCGCTACCCCAGGCCCCAGTCACCGTGCTGGACTTTCCTGGTCATCGGATTCTGGGGGACCAGGAACATCATGAGGAGAAGAGTCGGAGATTCTCAAAATCTCTACACAAACACTACATTGGCACTCTCAATGTTAATACTCTCTTCAAACTTGGAATACTAAAACAACTCACAGACATGTTAGAAAAATTTCAAATAAAAATTCTTGCGATTCAAGAGACTCGTTTTCAAGATGAAAATCATTTCAACACAGAAAATTATAGGATTTATAAAGGTAAACCTGCTGTCAGAAGAGGTACACCATCATTGTTTGGAACAGGATTTGCAGTACACAAATCAGTCATGGATAACATTATTGACTTTAATTCCATATCAGAAAGGATCTCCACACTCTCCTTCAAATCAGGTAATAAAAGTTACACGATTATCAATGCACATGCACCTACAAATGAGCATAATAGAAAGAAACCACAAGAAGTTGAAGACTTCTGGGAAGACATGGAAGAAGTAACAAACAACATACCAGAAAGGCATGTTAAAATTTTAATGGGAGACTTAAACGCGCAATTAGGTAAGGAGAGAAAATACAGACAAATCACAGGCCCTCATTCAGAACACTATCGCACAAACAAAAATGGGGAACACCTCACAAAATATTGTCAAAATTTTAACCTCAAAATTATGTCGACACAATTTCAAAAGCCAAGACGAAAACTTACAACATGGAAAGCACCCAACACCGTATGGGGAGAATTCCAGATTGATCATGTGGCCATTTCTAACAAAAATACGCAGGAAATTTTAAATGTCAAAACGCGTAAAGGGTTCTTCGAGTCAGACCATTATTTGTTACAAGTCAAGATTAGACCAATCCCAAGACAGAAAAAGACAACAAAAAACAAACTAGTGAAGCCTGATCCAGAATATTTGAAGATAAACAGGGACAAAATCATTGAAGAAATTAATAGGCATCCAACAGACACTTGGACAGATCTTGCGACCACAGTTCAAAAGGCAATGCGTTGGGCACAACCTCCTAGAAAACGAAAACATAGGTGGTGGAATGTAATTTGTGATCAAGCCACTGAGAGAAGAACACAGGCATGGATGAAGTTCAGCAGTAACAGAACATCCGAAACATGGAAGGAATTTCACGAAGTTCAAAAACAATCATCAAAGGAAAGCAGAAGAGAAAAACGAGCATACGACAACAACAGGCTAAAAGAAATTGAAGAAGATTTTAAGATAAATAACACAAGAAATTTTTACAGAACATTCAAAGAAAATATTAGGGGTTATCAGCCTCCTAGCCTCTGCTTTCGAAGAACAGATGGGTCCCTGGAAACGAACACGAAAGAAAACTGTACAATTCTCAAACAATACTTTAATAATCTTCTCAATTGTACAGAACCCACGGAGAAATTGACCTTCCAAAAAACCACATCCAATCCCGATTCTACTCCACCTACAATAGAGGAGATAGAGGAGATCATACAACAAATGAAAAATAACAGAGCGGCAGGAGAAGATGGCATTATTGCTGAAGTATGGAAGCTTCAAGATAAAAACATCACCAAAACAATTCATAAGATCATCACAGACATTTTGATCACAGAGAAAATGCCAGAGGAATGGAAATGTGCATTGATCCACCCATTACATAAAAAGGGTGATAAGTCAGATCCAAATAATTACAGAGGGATTTCTCTAGTGCCAGTCGCTTACAAAATATTCTCTAAAGTGTTATTGAACAGACTAGAACCACAAGCAGATCCACAAATAGGAGAATACCAGGCAGTCTTCAGAAAAGGGAGATCATGCATCGAACAGATCTGGAACTTGAGAACACTACTGAAAGTCAGACAGACAAAAAACACTGTAGTTACCTTTGTGGACTTAAAAAAAAGCATACGACAGCATTGATAGACAAACGCTATTTACAGTACTGGAAGAATATGGCATTGACAAAAAAAAAAACAGGGCACTTATACAACTAACGCTCTCGGACACCACCTTCCAAGTTAAGTTCATGGGTGAAATTTCAGAACCCTTTCATATACGCACAGGTGTCAAACAAGGAGACGGCCTCTCACCAATCTTGTTCAACATGATCTTAGACAAAATTGTTAAGCAGTGGGAGGAACAAGATAAAGGAATACAGCTAGGAAGAACCCGTGAAACAAAAGCAATCATAAAATGTCTAGCATTTGCAGATGACGTAGCCTTACTCAGCAGTAACACACAGGAGGCAAAGGAAGCACTGGAACGATTACATGAAATAGCTGCTAAAACAGGTTTACAGATATCTTATGAGAAGACCCAATACATGGAACGACACACCATCAATGTACAAACCATGCATACCATATATGGAACCATACAAAGAGTTGAAAAATTTAAGTACTTAGGAGAATATATACAAATAGGAGGATCAAACAAGATGTCTAACATAGAACGAACGGAAAAACTCCAGAAAGCATACAAACTTACATGGTCACATTATGATAAGAAAAGCATATCAAGACAGGCCAAACTTAGACACTACAAAACAGTTGTATTACCAGAAGCATTGTATGCGTCTGAAACTACCACAATTGGAGCATCTGGCATCACAGAAACAGAAAAAATTGAACGTAAAAATTCTGAGAAAAATATTTGGAGCAGTACACAGAGATGGGATAAGGATGAAAAGACCTACCAAAGAGCTATATGAACACACAGACAGACTCACAGATATCATTAGAAAACGCAGACTAACTTTTTACGGGCACATACAGAGAATGAACAATAAACGACTTACAAAGAAAATCTTTGATGTAGTAAACAGTTCAAAAAGGAAAACAAATTGGTATCATGAAATAGAAGACGATTTAAAGCAATTAGAGATCAACAAGCAAATGATAGACGACAGAGAAAATTTCAGAAACAAAATTAAGAACGCCAAATTTTTAGTAAGTGAAAGGAAGAAGATAGGAACATTGTGGACGGAACAAAGGAAACAGGAGCACAGTCAAAGGATGAAGAGATTTTGGGAAGAGAAGAAGGGAAAGAAGTGAAAATTGTGACATCATGAGATACTTAAGTTCAAACACTGTCCATAAGGGCAACAATGATGTAATAATAATAATAATAATAATTTAATGAATAAGGAGGTTCTTCTTAAAACAAACAATGATGTTCATAGGCATAACACAAGACAAAACCAAAACATTCATATTTCACACACACACACAAGCATATATCAAAAAGGAACTTATCAGACAGGAGTTAAATTATACAATAAACTACCCCAGTATATAAAACTTGCCCCAAAAATAAAAACCTTTGATAGAATGTTGAAAGCTTATCTGCAGTGCCATTGTTTTTACTCTGTAGTTGAATATCTTAGTGTATAGGAGCGATGAAATCTATAATTATATTTTACTTTTCTATTTTAATTGTAATACCTAGCTGTAAGTTGTTGTATTTATAGAATTAAGTTTTCATATTATGATAATAGAATAAGGTGCAATTAGTTGTCCAATAAGATTGTATCTCTTAAGATCTGTTATTATAATAAGTTATAACTAGTTATAGTATTAGTGTTACTGTATATAGCTATTAGTACTTTTATTTTGTAGATGTAAATTCTGACGTGTCCTATATCAAAAATGTATTGTATACATGTATTTGATCAAATGGAAATAATAAAACTATCTATCTAAGGAGGCCGGCAATAAGAGGGTATTGGAATACGGTATTATTAATCCAGTGGTTAACAGACTAGGCTTAGGCTGAATATTTCTGGGTTCGATTCCCGTCCAGGTTCGGACGATTTTAAACTCCAGAGGAATTCACTGACGTCTGCAACAATAAATTCATCCCCGACGCGCAGATCGCGCATAATAATATAAATAACTACAATTAGCCTATAGACATCTCGTGTTTACAGTGGGACGAGCTCGTGATTTCTAAAGTGTTATTATTAGCATTTTGATACAAAACAAAAGTCTGGCGCTCTTCAGTCGATCAACACCCAGAAGAGTTGGGTAATTCCCTAATTTACATGAGATTAATAAATACACTAGGATGACCAGTTTCGATCGTTATGCGTTATTTTGGGTTGGCCAGACTTTTGTTTACTGAAACAACACTGAAAAATGGCTCCAAACCCCCAGAGGATTTTGTTATTTTATAGCCGTCTGTTAATATTCAATTACTTCATGCAATTTTACAATAATACCAATATTAATATTAACAATAATAATAATTATTATATCTATTGTAGAAAATACAAAACAATCCATCGCTGCCATTACACTCCATGCTCCCAGTAACTTCAGCACAACGACTGAAGTCCAGGCAACCATCATGGAGAACAGCAACCAGCCTGCAGGACGACAACTTCAACATCCTAGATGCCTGGAATACGAAAAGGCAGGAACAAACGTCCTTGACACACCATCAGTTAATCAAAACTCCTTGGGTTCGGCTTACAGGATTTCATCTACCTCGGCGCCAATGGTGCGCACTGAATCGGATAAGAACGGGCCAAGGAAGGTGCGCAGCGATCCTGAACCAAAGGGGTTGGAATTCCTCTCCTGCACGTGACTGTGGCGAAGAACAGAAGACTATGGATCACGTAGTCTTCGCATGTCCCCTAAGAGCATTCAAAAGAACATTGCGGGACTTACACAAGCTGTCCCAAGAAGCCATTGACTGGATTCAACGGTTCAATTTTGGACTCTAGTTTTTCAAACTTGAGATCAACTGTATCTTAGTGTATATCATTGTATATATATTTGTAAATAACTGTTTTAGCTATTCCATCTACCATCATACGATAAATAATAATAATAATAAATTACTATTGATATAGAATATGACTTACCAATGAGGGACAGAGAGAGAGGGGGCTATCCACGGCCCTGGGCCTAGGTAATCTGTGCATAAGGGTTTAGGGGCAGAATCCAGGAAAGATGATGCCAATTAAGGGTAAAGTTTTACGGTGGTATCTATGTGGCACTTTTGGGTGAAAGAAGACTAGTGCTGCAATATTAAGGACACAAATGGAAAGCCTCTAACAGATAGGGAAGAAAAGGTTGAAAGAGGGAAAGCTTACATAGAGTGTTTCTATAAGGGAAAGGAGATTGAGAATCTTGTAATGGAAAGAGAAGAGGAAATTGATGAGGATGCAAAAGGAGATTTAATATTGAGATCAGAATTTGACAGAGCATTGGAAGACTTAAGCGGGAACAAAGCACCAGGTATAGATGATATACCGATTGAGTTGCTACGCTGCATAGGAGATGAAGGTCAGATCAGGTTATTTCACTTGGAGTGTAGGATTTATGAGAGAGGTGAGGAACCCTCTGATTTCAAGAAGAATGTTATAATCCCTATGGCCTACCCAGTGATTTAGTTGGAAAAAAATATTTACAGGAACTCACCTTATGAATTCAGCAATTTCCAAATGGACTCGTATTGGGTATCAAAATCAGCGGCCTCGTGTTTCCGACAAGTTGTTTCATCAGCTGAACGTCTCCCCTTTCGCAGCCATGACTTGACATATGGTTTTGGGTTAAATAAATGCACAGGAGGTCCTACGCTGCTTATGAAAATAAGGCCGCTTGATCTTTCAACCAGCAGCCTATTTCTCTTTTCGGTGTGGATCTCATTCATGGTACTGAAAGCTCTTTCAGCTTCTGCTGAAGAGATGGGAATGGTCTGTACAGTCTTGATGAAAGGCATCAGCTCCACTGGAATTTCCTAGGTCTCGACATACTTTCTAAAAGCATTAATGTACCTCCTCTTGTCTGACATGTGGAAAAAGTCACAAAGGTTGCCGACACTCTTATCACCATAGCAGATATCCAAAGTAGAAGGGAGGGCCAATTATTTTTGTATAGTACCTGTGAATCATTGATAACTTTTGTCATTCTCTCATGTCTCTGCTGACTAGAGCTGGAACCAAGATGAGATGATGTGGACACATTTTCCATAAGCCTGTTATTTAAATTGTTCACAAGACTTCTGAAAAACTGCTTTCTGTCAATTTTTACAACTTTTTTAGAATCATGTATTCCTATGTTTCTAAACTTTTTGTTTTCTGCTGCTTTAAGAACGGTTCTGTAGTATTCTCCAGAAGCTGAGTTACACATAGATTCAAACACTTTTATAGTGCGCTTGATTGCATTTTGTGCCTCTGTCAGACTTGTCTCGCTTTTCTGCAACTCTAATGACAAATCAGCTAACTCAACAAGAGCATCGTACATAATTGCATTATTTTCTAGAAATTCAACACAAGTTAACATATTTTCTAGACCTTGGAATTTTTCCCTTTCTTTGGAGTCTCTCTGGTGGTCATTTTTGGCCTAACTAAAATGTTTTACTAGAGCACTGTAGTTTTACCAGACAGCTTTTACAGTTCTCTGGCTTGAAATTACCCATCTTATTGTAAATATTTTCCCAATCTTCTTAACTCTTTGTTCCAGTGAAGCAGCACAAATGTTGAGTTCCCTTTGATTTTTGGGAGACATGCTGTATAAAGAATACTATTTGTCAAAGAAAGAATGGAAATGGTTAACACCTGTAACTTCATTCCTTGTATCAGAAACGGCCAATTCCAAGCGATGGTTTAAACAGTGCCAGATTACTATATTTGGAAATAACTTAAAAAACTGTGCTCCAACTCCATTTTTCTACCTAACATTACAGAGGCCCCATCACATGCTAGACCAACTAAATGTTCTGCCAGAAAGTTTTCATTCATCCCATATGAAGAAAGATTCTTCAATATCTCTCGAGTAATAACATCTGCTGGAGTTGATTCAAGTTCTACCAAGTCCCAGAAAATGGAAACAACTTCAGAGTTATCTGAAAGAGCACATCTCAAACATAATACTAACACAGATTTTACACTAACTGTTGTTGATTCGTCAATCATAATACTGATTTTCCTCTGATTTTCTGTTATAGATTTTGCTATTTTATTTCTCATTTCCTGTGAAATGTGTTCAATAATATTAGCACAACTAAAATTTGTATGAAGAACTCGTCCCACATCTAAACCGTTTAATTGTTGAAGTTCAACATAAGCCTGTAGGTCTACGAAGGGTCTATTTCTTTTCGCAATTGAGTATGCTGTTCGAAATACTCGGACGGTGGTTTCTAGGTGTTTGACATTCATAGTGTCCAAGCAACTTTCAAATAACTTTTTATTGGATTCTGATTTTTGTAACATAGCTCTTTTGTGAGATTCTGAATTTTTGTGCTCAAATATTTTTTTCATAAGGCTTGTTTGTTGTTGACTAATATTATTTCCGTTGGGATGAACCTTGCATTCTACCCATACTTTCATTAGCTTAAGTCCTGCCCCTTTAGAAACTCCTAATCCTAATTTACTTTCCTCTTTACATATATTGCAGCCTAAATTTTAATTTCCTGCAAATAACCACTCGTTCTCTGACAAAAAATAACGGTACTGAGACTCGTTCCAACAGTCTGGAAAATCTTGTTTTCGGTAGGTGGATCCTTGAATTTCACAGTCGATGGTAGAAGGTGTAGAACCATAACCTAGATTCTCCCTTGAATCTGCATCACACGTTTCAGCAACATTTAACCCAGGGTCTATCTCTATACTCACGTCTTTAATGAAACTAATGTTCTCGGAACTCCATTCAGTTTCGTTTTTACTTGAGCCATCACACGCCTTTTTAGTATTCTTTGATTCATCATCTTCATCCCCAGCAGATTTTTTTGAACCCAGCCACTTAAGTAAACTCATTGTCGCAAGTTGTGACTCACAACTCACTTTCACAGTCACTGGAAAACTTGAAAGGTACTACGGGGCTACTGATGTTCATTAACTGCAGAGAGATTCCGTAATATCTGCTTCACTGCAACACATCGAGCAAAACATAAAATAAAACTTCGATTCACACACACATAACGAGCGGAAGAAAGTTGTTGTGCTCACTTCCTGCTCTCCGTATCCAATAGCAGTGTAGCCAACCTTAGAGAACCAGGAAAAACGCCCAGGAGTGTAAAAGCGACCGTATTTTATGAACATAAAACCGTAAGGTTCGATATTAGTCCGCTAGAGTACACCCGTGACGTTTCAGCGCTATGTATAGATTATAAACGATTTTCTTACTGAATGTAAAATTGTTACGTCATTCTAAAGCGGGAAGATATTTTCCGGAACGGCGTTCCGGCCCGTTCCGGTCCAACTAAACCACTGGGCCTACCCAAGAAAATAGGAGCTGACAGATGTGAAGATTACCGTACAATCAGCTTGATTACTCATGATTCAATGATCCTGTCTAGAATAATTTACAAGAGGATGGAAAGCCCGATAGAAACGGAGTTGGGAGAAGACCAGCTTGGTTTCAGGAGAAATGTAGGAACAAGGTCAGCTGCACTAAGTCTTAGGCTCATTTTGGAAGGTAAAATAAGGAAAGATAAGATGATGATGATGATGATAATTGTTGTTTTAAGGGGCCTAACATCTAGGTTATCGGCCCCTGATGGTTTGGATGATCGTGAGGATGAAAATGAAAAGCGACTCTGAAAACTAAAACTAACTACTAACCTACATACTAGAAGAAGAAAAGGAAAACTAAAGGAGAATAAGGCAAATAAAGGACAGGAGGAAAATAAATGCCCTCAACCCTCGAAGAAGCTGGATTGAGGGACTTGGAAGGAAGGAGAGCCATGAAAGGCAGATAGGAAAGTGAAAGAGGAGAGGGTCCGCCCCAAAGGTAAGGGACAAAAGGGGAAAACGGACCCAGCTCAGAAATCCCTCGGGGTCGCCAACTCTCGAACTCACCAGCCGTGAGCCCCTGAGGGTGTAGCATTATCTAGGGTGCACCAGAAGTGGTGGGGCTACATACACCCTGCCTCCTTAAGGGCCTTGAGCACAAGGCAGGAGGTAAAAGGAAGAGAAAAAGAAGGCTGACCCCTCACAGAAGGAGGGTGTCAGGAAAGATGAGACAAGGGCCAATTAAGGCGGGAAAGTGAAAGACTCCCTAGGCCTCGGATAACGGAACGTTCATGGCATTTGTAGACTAAGAAAAGGCTTTTGATAACGTTGATTGGACTAAATAGTTTGACATTTTTAAAACGATTGGATTAAAGTACAGGTCTAGGAGGGTGATCTACAATCTATATAGAAACCAGACAGTAATCATTCAGACTAAAGGACATGAGAGAGAAGCTAGTATTCAGAAAGGTGAGCGGCAAGGCTGCAACTTATCACCCATACTTTTCAATCTTTACATTGAGCAAGCAATGAAGGAAATTGGAGAAAAATTTAAATTTGAAGTGAAGAATCAAGGAGAAATAATTCCAACCCCGAGATTTCTCGATGACATCGTTATCGTGGCTGACACGCCTGAGGATTTGAATGAGTTTCTGAATGGTATAGACTCCGTCTTGAGGAAAGAATTCATGATGAAAATTGATAAATGTAAGACAAAAATATTGGAAAGCAACAGAAAAAAAATCAGAAACCTCTATGGACATCAAATTGGCTGGTGAAAAGCTGAAGGAAGTAGGAGACTTCTGTTACTTGGGAAGCAAAATAACCAGTGATGGACGAAGCAACGTGGATATAAAATTAGGCTGGCTCAGGCAAGGAAAGCATTTCTACAAATAAGGAATCTGTTGACATCGAATATAGATTTTGGTATTAGGAAGTCAATTTTGAAAGCCATTGTCTGGAGCGTGGCACTCTATGGAAGTGAATCTTGGACTATTGGTGCAGCAGAAAAGAGGACAATTGAAACGTTTTGTAATTCGGTATTACAGGAGAATGATGAAGATCAGATGGGTAGATGGGGTTACAAACGAAGAGGTATTAAGACGTGTGGGAGAAGAGAGATGTGTCTGGCGACTGCTAATGAAGAGTAGAGATATGATGGTAGGACACAACTAAGACACCAGGAATTGCAAGCTTTCTTATGGAAGGAAGGGCTGAGGACAAGAACTGTAGGGGTACGGTAGACCAGGGTTAGAATATTTTAAACAGATTGCCTGTGATGTAGGGTGTGGTAGCTATATAGAGATGGAACGATTAGCTCAGGACAGGGAGGCGTGGAAAGCTGCATCAAACCAGTCAAAATTGAAGACTCATACAACAACTAAGGAGTTGAAAGTTACAGCAAACATCAACAGTGCAAGGCATTTATAGCTGTTTAGTGAGAATAATGGCTCAAAGAGCAATGACTTGACTGCAGAAGAACTTCCCACGTGGTGTAAAATACTCGCGACGGGAGACGACGCGATGAAAAGACGCTGGCACGAAGAGACACGGTTAGCTGAGTGAAACAGCTTGTCAAAGTCCATCCAGTTTATATAAGAGAAGGTACCGGTAGTGAGTGTGTGGTGGATAATTTTACGATAGTGATAGCCTATTTATTTATTAAGGTAACTTCACTTTTGGTTATTGATGGAATATGTACGGTACCGGTATTTATTACTTTTTGTAATTTGTCACCAATGAGTAGAATGAAAAATAAAAACTGGTATTTCCTCCATTGTTTTAACAAAACGGTAATTAACTTATCCTTTAAATTGCAATATCGTCACCGTGTCTTCGGTGTACCTCGCGGTGAAATAATGAAATCTGAGAATTTTTAATTCCGTGTAGAGATATTTGAAATAGTCTCTACAGACGCGACTAAATTTATTAAGCAAGATAAGTCTTACAACCGGAGATCTGCTTGGACATTTTCGTGCCCTGTGTTCATTAATTTACAATATTTAAGTGCCTAGGTTTCAGTTATAATACTGTAACTAGGAACTTCTTTATGACGGCATTGCAAGTTACCCGGGGAAAATATTATTAGTTTGGAAGGATAAATATATATTTTAATCCCATCCGTTCAATGTTGGTTCAATGAGAGAGAGGTGGTGTATTTCATTTGAAGTGGGTTCCTTGTAACACGAGGCGGAAGTATTGTCTTATATTTTCTGAGATTCACACTATCCAGTTACTGCCTCTACTCGTGCAGTAACTTCAGTTTACTTTCACTTTGAAAGGTTTGTAATGTAATTTAACGTTTGATAATCCCGCCTGCCCGGTCAAATTGTGTTATGGTTCGTGTATAGCCTTATAATGAACAGAGAAACCTATTATAAGATGCTTCATTTCACTGCCACAAGCTGCCACCAGTAATTCCTCATTGTATGGCAATATTAGTCATTACTACTTAACTCGATATTATGCCCTAACTTCAGTGGCGTGGCGTGGAATTTTTTCGAGGGTAAGCTGTGAAGAAGGCTCAAGGTATAGGCCTACACCATAAAGTGACTTCAGCACCCGGTTCCAGCTACGCCCTTGTCAATGTAGAGGTTGATGTCTGATGTAGCAACAATTACTCAACACACATAAAAATTATGAGTTTTCACATTAAAAAAATAGAAAAAATTGTAATACAGCACAGCTCATTTTTCCCTTTTCAATTTCAGGCATGCCAATCCATGTACATTTAAGTGCGGAGTAAATTATTCAACAACAGGGTTGCCGAGCTTTTCTTATCGTGTATCATTTAACGATTGAACAGTGTGGCAATTTGTGTTTTTGTTGTATGCCTTTCTTGGTCTAAGGAGCTAAACGTTTAGGTTATTACCCGTAAATTTTCTATTATGACTGGCTGCGTGGCTCAGCGGTAACGTTCTTGCCTGCTGAGCATAAGATAGCAGGAACGAATCCCAGCGCAGTCAGTTGGCATTTGAGGGTGCGCAAATACGAGGGAGCCGTGTCAGTAGATTTACTGGCACGTTAAAGATCCCCTTCGGAACAAAATTCCTCACCCTGGCGCATTAGCGGATCCAGGCCTTGCGGGGCCCTGGGCGATATGATAAGGTGGGGTCCACAACAATAGGAAATTTAAAAAATCAAATCAAATGGAAAATAGTTTTGTAATAATAATAAAAAAAAGAAAAGTTACAATATTTTGAATACACCACAGTTTATTTTTTTAATAATATGAAAGAAACCATTAAGTCCCCTTGAAGAAGTTAATAATAATAATAATAACGTATGGCTCGGGTGCCGGGTGCAAGCTTTGTTAATTGACACCCAGGGGGTAGCTTGCATGTCGAATTTCTTCGTTCCTTTGAACGCTATGAAAGTCAAGGAGGTTAGATATCTAACCTCCTTGACACTACAGCGCTTTCTAGTAGAGAATGGAGAAACTTTGTGTTGGCGGAAATTCCCGAGATTAATTTTGCCATTTAACACAGCCTACTGAATTCAATTGGGTTCTTTAACATGCCAACAACGTATGACATCCATGTCGTGATTTTTTTTCGCCTTTCAAAAATCATTTACCACGGCCAGGGGCGAACCTGCAAGCTTGGGGATGGTAATCCGACACGTTAACCACTCACCCACCGTGGCAAGCTTGAAGAAGTTTATGTAAACAATGAAATATTAACAAAAATATTGCTTTGCGACTTTTTTCCCGGATGAAGTCTTCCATCATTTCACTGAAATCTAAACTTGCTAAACGGTCACGGGAGGTCATAGCTGCACTGAAAAAAGGAATATTAATTATAAATTAGTCTGAGAGGTATAATTAATTAATCAATTATATTTAAAACAATCCATGGCGCGCGGCCCCCCTGACCGCGGGGCCCTGGGCGGTCACCCTCCTCGCCCTCCCCTAGATCCGCCCCTGCCCTGGCGTCTCTAAAAGCCTCAGTAGTTAACAGGGACGTAAAACCAATAACATTATTATTATTAACTTATTAACTTATTATTATTATTATTATTATTATTATTTTCTATTATGAGACCTAAGTGAACATTGAAATAATAAATATACTTCTAGTAATATGTAATCTTATGGCATTGAATTGCATGTTCAGTTAATATTTCTTTGCAAATATCACTGAAATTCTACTTATGTAGACTTTCACAGCTTCATTAGTTTGAATGACTTAATTGGGGCGTATGGGAAGTCTTTAACCTATGCAAACTAGTAGGTTACTAACAATTCCGGCGTCTAGTGCATCAGTGGAAAGAACGTTTCCTATCATGAAACGTATAAAAACCATCATCCGAAACTCAATGCATCAAGAAAGTCTTTCACATCTCGCATTTCTTTCCATTGAAAAGTAGTTATTGTACAGCCTGCAGGGGAACGCTGATTTTCACGACCGCGTATTTGATGAATCTCTAAGAGGGAGGGAAGAATTGAACTTCGCTACAAGTGATCCGCCAAGGTACAGTAAACAGTGACATTAATTCATTTTGTACAAATGAGACCTGAATGCACTTGATACCGCAATAACCAACTATTTTTTTAGCCTATTTTCAATTTTGAAAAAATAGGCTTATGAGATCACCTTTTGTCCGTGTGTGTGTGCGTGTGTGTGTGTGTGTGATTCGTGTGTGTGTCCCCCCTAATAAAATCTAAACGGCTGGAGCGATTTCAATGAAACTCGGTATGTTCATAGCACTATTCCCGGCGACCTCGACCGTGCCCTTCAAATTTTGTTACGTCTCACCAATGCAAAATGGCGGCTGTGCGAAATATTTCACTAGCATTCAATATCTCCGAAACTATTACCGATATCGCCCTGAAATTGTGTACGGTGATAAAGGGTACTACTAGAAGTACACCTATGAGACTTCCAAAAACCTGGTGACTACAAAACAAACATGGCGGTCAAGCGAATTTGAGACTTTTAAATAGACTTTTCTCGCGATTTAACTATCCACACGTAATGAAACTTGGTACAGCAAATGTTTATACACATTGTAATGCACTGGAGTCTAATTTAGTTCAATTGTTTACATAACCTCAAAATGGCGGCTGTGCGAAATATTTCACTGACATTCTATATCTCCGAAACGATTACAGATATTACCCTGCAATTTTGTACGGTGATAAAGGGTACTGGTACAAGTTTATCCATGTACATTTCATAAACTTTTAAAGTAAAAACCGAACATGGCGGCCAAGCGAATTTGAAATATTTTAATAGATTTTTCTCGTGATTTAACTCTCTGAGCGCAGTGAAATGTGGTACAGTAAATGATTTTGCAGATTGTAATGCACTGCCATCTAATTTAAATCAATTGTTTACATAACCTCAATATGGCGGCTGTGCGAAATTTTAAAATTAAGTTTTTATTTCTTGTGTCGTAATCATGCGATCGAAGTGAAAGTTTGAATAATGAACCTAGGCAATAATTGTCCTTGAATGGTACATAATTCTATGGCCTATACATATAACAATCCTAAATGGCGAGCTTCCGAAATATTTAGACGGTTCTCAATATCTATGAATCTTTTACAGCAACCAAACTGAATTTTTTTATGTTCATAGAGACTATGAACATATGTTCACCTATAGGACTTTCATTAACCTGGTGAGCACAAATCCAACATGGCGGCGACGCGAAGTATAAATATTTAAATGGACGATTCTCGCGAATTAACTATCCGAGTGCTGTGAAACGTTGCACGTTAAATGCTTATACAAATGTTGATCCACTGGCATCTAATTTATTTCAATTGTTTGCATAATCACAAGATGGCTGCTGTGCGTAATTTTAAAATCTCGTTTTTACTTCTTGTGTTCTAATCATGCGATTGAAGTTTGAATACCACACGTACACAATAATCTTAATGTAATAGTACAAAAATAAAAATCCAACCTGGCGACAATCTGAAATATTTAGACGGTTCTCAATATCTACGAATCTGTTACAGCAATTAAACTAAAATTTTGTATGTTGTTAGAAGAAATTAACATGAGCAGGATATATGAAAATAGGCTGTATAGGTCTTTACGGAACTACTTGTTTAAATAATGTGATAGGTCTTCAAAATACTATTCAAAATATACGGATGTATATACATTTTAAAATATCTACCATTTACACCTACGGTACTCTTTCATTATAATTTGAATGATAATCAGAGCAAATTTATGGGTTGATGGGCCACTCTGAAGATTCCAACGGACTATACACTCCAACACAATAATATCTAGTTACGGTATACTAAATTTTGCTAATTGCACTCAAAAACATACAGTTGTAAGTTACCCGGACGAAGCAGAATTGCAACTATCACGCCCAGTGTTTGCTCTCAGTGAGAATATACTTATATAATTGTTATTTCCACAGTTGGTAAAGGACATTTATTTATGTTTAGGTTGGCAGCAGTGACCTGGACAGAAAGTGAAGTTGCCATCATGGCTGAATGTGTTTGTGTTTCGGAGCAACAGCTCCTTCGCATATCAAGTGTTGTGTCTTTTGTAACATGTACATTTTTGTAAATACAGTCCACTAGAGTTAATTCGACATTTTCATGTATCCCCTGATGTTTCATCTGGGGCACGTATGTCGCAGACAGACATATGTTTTGGTCCAACACGGGCAGGATTCCCGCTATATCAACTGAGGCCATGTGGTCTCGACAAACGCTAAAACTGCTGTATTTAGGTGAACCAGTGCGAAATACGTATGTAGAGACAATACTAGTACATTATTGTGAACAATGCAGGCGCAATTGCAATGTATTTATCAAGCAATTTATCAAGCCACCATTGTGCTTTGGCTTCGTGTCGCCTCGGCTAGCATCGGTAAGCTTCGATACACGCGCCAGCTGCAGCGCTCGCCAGACTGCTTGATCCATGTTTACAACGTAGCTGTTGTATTACAAATTTACTACGTATGTGAATAAGTTAATTCATGCAGCGGGACTTGCAAAATTAATCATGATGAATTGTATATTCGTAAAAGCATATCCAGTATTGTGAAAGTTTCGGTGTGCAGTTGAAAGCATCAATGGACACAGTTCCATTCAGTAGTGCAGCCTTCGATTCCTGACGGACACAGTTCCATTCAGTAGTGCAGCCTTCGATTCCTGACGGACACAGTTCCATTCAGCAGTGCAGCCTTCGATTCCTGGCGGACGCAGTTCCATTCAGCAGTGCAGCCTTCGATTCCTGACGGACACAGTTCCATTCAGCAGTGCAGTCTTCGATTACTGACGGACGCAGTTCCATTCAGCAGTGCAGCCTTCGATTCCTGACGGACGCAGTTCCATTCAGCGGTGCAGCCTTCGATTCCTGACAGACGCAGTTCCATTCAGACGTCCTGACTTCGATATCCGACCGTTGGGTGACGACGCAGACTGAAAGAACCTCTACACCAGATAAGTTAACAAAGGCATTTCATAGCAATTCCTCCCCATACTCAGCAATCCTTCCTGTGCATGAACCATTTTAAGCATGTCTACTGAACGTGAGATAAAGTCACTGACCAAGCGCAGAGGTGTTCTCCGAGCATCCCTCACGAGACTCCATACCCAAATTAATGAATTTAATAATGAAACTCCTGCTGAAGTATTAAATGTGAAGAATGAACGTTTATTAGCTCTATTACCAGAATTTAATGAAATTCAAAGCAAATTGGAGGATTTGGATGACAAAAATCCTCACGAGCAGGTCCGGTGTGAATTCGAAGATGATTATGATGAACTTAGGGCTAAGCTACAACAGTTACTAAATACCCATTGCACACATGCCTCATCTGTCTCTAGCAACGGTAGAGAATCTACAAGTAGTAATACAGGTTCGTACAGTTTGCCCAAGATACGGTTACCAGAATTTTCAGGTGATGTTACACAATTCATGCATTTCCTTGACCTGTATGATTCATTAATACTGAAGAATTAGTCTTTGGGTAATGTTGAAAGGTTCCATTACTTAATGTCAGCACTGCGTGGCAATGCTCATCAACTCATTCAAAACATTCCTCTTACTGCCGATAACTTTGAGCTAGCTTGGGAAACGGTCTGCAAGCGATACCGCAAATCAAAGGTAATAGTAAATGCACATATAAAATTACTGTTATCTCCAGATATCGTCCAAAGGGAATCATCTTCTAGTCTACGCACACTTTTGAATCAAGTACAGTCCAATTTAAAGGCTGTTGAGTCTTTGAATTTGAATATTCCCCTACATGAAATCATAATAGGTCAATTCATACTTGACAAGTTACCTGAAGCCACACGTAAGCAATGGGAAATGAGCAACAAATCCAAGGAACTATCTACACTTACGGAGTTGTTAGAATATCTTGAAAGGCGGGCTCAAACCCTTGAATTAATTGATTTTTCACCTACTAAGGGTCACAGTGATAAGATCAGCAGATTGTCTCAAGATAAAACTTCTAAGCATGGTTTCAAGCATGAGAAACAACCATTTACAAGTAGTTCATACATTGCAATTAACAATAATTGTGAAGCCTGTAAGGGGCAACATCCAATCTTCAGATGTGATAAATACAGATCACGCTACCCAGACTAGAGTTGTGTACAGCAGTACTATTGTCACAAGTGGTTAAAAAGATGTGTCATGTTCTAAATATTGAATTTCATAGTATTCATCTGTGGACAGACTCAAAGATTGTTCTCGCATGGTTAGCAGGTGAACCGTCAAAATGGAAAACTTTTGTTGCGCACCGTGTGGCTGAAGTGCAAGGCAATACTTCAGTCAAGGATTGGAAGCACGTAGCATCAGCAGACAATCCTGCAGATCTGATTTCTCGAGGAACTGATCCTACAAACCTTTTAAATAATCATCTTTGGTGGCATGGCCCTGAATGGCTACAGTGTTCGGAACGGAACTGGCCCACTTCCAGTGAACAACCTGAATCCGAGATTCCTGAGCAACGCAAGATAGTGCTTAGTTGTTCAGTCCACTCTAATCCTGCAGACGTGCTCACAAGATTTTCTTCCCATCTCAAGCTACAAAGAGTGTTAGCATACTGTTTAAGATTCGTGCACAACACTAAACACAAACCTTCAGAACGGAAACATGGTCCATTAACAATAGAAGAGTTGCAGCAAACTAACATGACATGTGTTAGACTAGTCCAGTCAATAGCATTCCGCGGGGAAATAGCTGATCTTTTGAAACACAATGCAGTGTCAAGACGTAGCAAACTTCAAAGTTTAGTACCATTTTTAGACAAGGATCAAATCTTGAGAGTTGGAGGAAGACTAGAGAACTCCAATCAAGACTACGATTTCAAACATCAGATGATTTTGCCCGCTAAACATCAGTTTACTGATTTAATAATCAAGAGGGAACATGAAAGACTCCTACAATCAGGAAACCAGTTGACTTTAGCATCCATCAGACAGTGCTACTGGATCATCAATGGAAAGTCGGTGGTTGGAAGAGTTATTAACACTTGTACAAAATGCTTCAGGTTCAAAGCCAAAACTACACAGCAAGTAATGGGACAGTTGCCCTCAGTTCGTGTGTCTCAAGCAAGACCATTCCGCAACACCGGCACAGACTTCACGGGCCCTTTCTACATGAAGATCGGCAATCCGCGTAGCAAGACCATTGTCGAAGGGTTACATATGCATATTCATATGTATGTGCACCAAGGCCATTCATTTAGAAATAGTTTCCGACCTAACCACTCAAGATTTCCTCGCAGCACTCAGGAGATTCATCGCAAGAAGAGGATTATGCAGCAACATGTACTCCGACAATGGTAAAAATTTCCAAGGTGCTAGTAGAGAGCTCAAGGAGCTCAAGAAATTGTTCACTCAGGAACGGACTAGAGAGGAGATCAGTAACTTCGCCAGTAGTTGTGGAGTTAAGTGGCATTTCATACCTCCTCATGCCCCTAATTTTGGAGGGCTTTGGGAGGCCGGAGTAAAATCCCTCAAACATCATCTAAGAAGAGTTCTCGGAACACTTCATTTCACATATGAAGAATTGGCTACATTAACTGCGCAAATTGAGGCTTGCTTAAACTCACGTCCCCTTCTAACCCTGTCAAATGATCCTTCAGATGCATCTACCTTGACACCAGGTCACTTCCTTATAGGCGAACCCCTCACGACTCTTCCCGAACCTGATTTAACATTATGTAAACGGCCTTTGTTAACTAGATATAAGGTTCTGCAACAAAGACTCCAATCCTTTTGGAAGAGATGGTCATTAGATTACCTCACCCATCTGCAACAGCGCAGCAAATGGACGACCTCCTCCAGCAACGTATCACCAGGTACTGTGGTGCTGATACGGGAAGACAATGTTCCCCCACTCCAGTGGCCCCTTGGTGTTATCACAGAAGTGCATGGTGGTAAAGACAATGTGGTAAGAGTGGTTTCAGTGAAGTGCAACAGTGGTATTTTTAAACGACCAGTTTCCAAGGTAGCTCCGCTACCAATTGAGCAGACACATAATTTTGACTGTTAATAATATGTCAGTGTTTTAAGTTAGTGAATATTTTAGTGTTTATGTCCTTGTCATTGGAACATTTCAGTGTTTCCATTTCAGATTATTGAAATCCATGTATTTCAAGGTGGGGAGTATGTTTGCTCTCAGTGAGAATATACTTATATAATTGTTATTTCCACAGTTGGCAAAGGACATTTATTTATGTTTAGGTTGGCAGCAGTGACCTGGACAGAAAGTGAAGTTGCCATCATGGCTGAATGTGTTTGTGTTTCGGAGCAACAGCTCCTTCGCATATCAAGTGTTGTGTCTTTTGTAACATGTACATTTTTGTAAATACAGTCCACTAGAGTTAATTCGACATTTTCATTTATCCCCTGATGTTTCATCTGGGGCACGTATGTCGCAGACAGACACCCAGCATAGGTCGGGTCTGATGGTCAGAACTTTCTCTTGGGGTGAACAACCGTGATGGAGGGTGGGCATGCCGCATTCTCACTAGGGTAAGCCATCTGAATCGAAGCAGACCCTGCTACCAGCCTTGACTTATCTCGACGACAGCCATGTGGCTATGGAACACCACACCCCCTGTCTTAGCCAATCAAGGACGACCTGGCGTTCTTGGTGTACCACTCCATCGGCCATAGCGGTGTTCCGGGCCAGAAGGCTTCTGGTCGTAAACAAACCGTTGTCATAGTAACCAGCCGCGCTCTTTCCTCTTTCTCTACAAAGTAGTACTGGCTGATCGTGAAGAACTGGGGTAGAGAACGAGGAACTTCATTCAAAGCGGCGCTTTTGCAGTTGCTCGCACGTTAGAAAGACATAATATAAACTTTATTTTTATGAGAATATACAGCAGGCCTACTAGGTAAGCGGTGCTTACCCCGTGGTATTGGAGGAAACGCCACTGCCTAACTTATATCTTACAAAGTCGAGCCTCATGGTCTGAAATTATCTCATTTATTGATGTATTACGGTATATATGATAATTATTTGACGTACTGGTGTAAGGACGGCCTCAAATAACTCTCATGCGCACTTTGTGTGTTTTAGTTTCCCGAACATAATGGAGCAACAACCAATCATTAAGAGGGAGCTTGAGTGGTTCTCTGATAATGATGAAGTCGCTAATATTGTAAGTTGTATTTTATTCGCATATCGTGTAACATAACAATCCTAGTGATTTGCACGACACTCAACCTAATTCTTACTACCAAATAGTAGGCTTAGTGATGTTATTCTCTATGTTTGTTTTACATTGGTTCATACTTTTATGTTACTTTCTAGGAATCAAATAACCAGTTACCCACTTCTAATAATCTGCTGGATGAGTCTGGTGGTCTATTTGTAGAGTAAAGCAGGGTTATCAAAGTGGAACACGAAATACAGGTGAGCATAGGTTCTTATATTAATGAGATTGGTTTTCGTATAATTTGAACATTTAAATTATTACCGGTAAGTATTTTCTTATTTTAGTGGATAAAAGTTGCTGACATTATTGTATTTATAATGCAGGTTCACTCTGCTTGCACCCTGGGCACTATTGTAGGTGAAGTCTACACCTCATGCTGTGCTAACAGTAGCCAATTATTGGTGACGCAGATTCACTGCGTTTGCTCCATGGACACTATTGTAGGTGAAGTCCACACCACATGCTGTGCTAAGAGTAGCTAATTATTGGTTATGCAGGTTCACTGTGTTTGCTCCCTGGACCCTATTTTAGGTGAAGTCCAGACCACTTGCTGTGCAAACAGTAGCTAATTATTGGTAATGCAGGTTCACTGTGTTTGCTCCCTGCATTCTATTTTAGGTTAAGTCCAGACCACATGCTGTGTTAACAGCAGCTAATTAATGGTGATGCAGGTTCACTGTGTTTGCACCCTGGACCCTATTGTAGGTGAAGTCCACACCACATGCTGTGTTAACAGTAGCTAATTATCGGTAATGCAGGTTCACTCTGCTTGCACCCTGGGCACTATTGTAGTGAAGTCCACACAACATGCTGTGTTAACAGTAGCTAATTATTGGTAATGCATGTTACCTGTGTTGGCTCCCTGGACAATATTGTAGGTGAAGTCCACACCACATGCTGTGTTAACAGTAGCTAATTATTGGCAATGCAGGTTCACTGCATTTGCTCCCTGGATGCTATTGTAGGTGAAGTTCACACCACATGCTGTGTTAACAGTAGCTAATTTTTGGTAATGCAGGTTCACTCTGCTTGCACCATGGGCACTATTGTAGGTGAAGTCCACACCACATGCTGTGTTAACAGTAGCTAATTATTGGTAACGCAGGTTCACTGTGTTTGCACCCTGGACCCTATTGTAGGAGAAATCCACACCATATGCTGTGTTAACAGTAGCTAATTATTGGTAATGCATGTTCACTGTGTTTGCTCCCTGGACCCTATTGTAGGTGAAGTCCACACCACATGCTGTGTTAACAGTAGCTAATTATTGGTAATGCAGGTTCACTGCATTTGCTCCCTGGACCCTATTGTAGGTGAAGTCCACCCCACATGCTGTGTTAACAGTAGCTAATTATTGGTAATGCAGGTTCACTCTGCTTGCACCCTGGGCACTATTGTACGTGAAGTTCACACCACATACTGTGCTAACAGTAGCTAATTATTGGTAATGCAGGTTCACTGCATTTGCTCCCTGGACCCTATTGTAGGTGAAGTCCGCATTACATGCTGTGTTAACAATAGCTAATTATTGGTAATGCAGGTTCACTCTGCTTGCACCCTGGGCACTATTGTAGGTGAATTCCACACCACATGCTGTGTTCACAGTACTGTAGCTAATTATTGGTAATGCAGGTTCACTGTGTTTGCTCCCTGGACCCTATTTTAGGTGAAGTCCACACCACATGCTGTGTTAACAGTAGCTAATTATTGGTGATGCAGTTTCATTGCATTTGCTCCCTGGACGCTATTGTAGGTGAAGTCCACACCACATGATGTGTTAACAGTAGCTAATTATTGGTAATGCAGGTTCACTGTGTTTGCTCCCTGGACCCTATTTTAGGTGAAGACCACACCACATGCTGTGCCAACAGTAGCTAATTATTGGTAAAGCAGGTTCACTGTGTTTGCTCCCTGGAACCTATTGTAGGTGAAGTCCACACCACATGCTGTGCCAACAGTAGCTAATTATTGGTAACGCAGGTTCACTGTGTTTGCTCCCTGGACACTATTTTAGGTGAAGTCCACACCACATGCTGTGCGAACAGTAGCTAATTATTGGTAAAGCAGGTTCACTGTGTTTGCTCCCTGGACCCTATTGTAGGTGAAGTCCACACCACATGCTGTGTTAACAGTAGCTAATTATTGGTAATGCATGTTACCTGTGTTGGCTCCCTGGACCCTATTGTAGGTGAAGTCCACACCACATGCTGTGTTAACAGTAGCTAATTATTGGTAATGCAGGTTCACTGCATTTGCTCCCTGGACGCTATTGTAGGTGAAGTTCACACCACATGCTGTGTTAACAGTAGCTAATTTTTGGTAATGCAGGTTCAATCTGCTTGCACCCTGGGCACTATTGTAGTGAGGTCCACACAACATGCTGTGTTAACAGTAGCTAATTATTGGTAATGCATGTTACCTGTGTTGGCTCCCTGGACCCTATTGTAGGTGAAGTCCACACCACATGCTGTGTTAACAGTAGCTAATTATTGGTAATGCAGGCTCACTGCATTTGCTCCCTGGACGCTATTGTAGGTGAAGTTCACACCACATGCTGTGTTAACAGTAGCTAATTTTTGGTAATGCAGGTTCACTCTGATTGCACCATGGGCACTATTGTAGGTGAAGTCCACACCACATGCTGTGTTAACAGTAGCTAATTATTGGTAACGCAGGTTCACTGTGTTTGCACCCTGGACCCTATTGTAGGGGAAATCCACACCATATGCTGTGTTAACAGTAGCTAATTATTGGTAATGCATGTTCACTGTGTTTGCTCCCTGGACCCTATTGTAAGTGAAGTCCACACCACATGCTGTGTTAACAGTAGCTAATTATTGGTAATGCAGGTTCACTGCATTTTCTCCCTGGACCCTATTGTAGGTGAAGTCCACCCCACATGCTGTGTTAACAGTAGCTAATTATTGGTAATGCAGGTTCACTCTGCTTGCACCCTGGGCACTATTGTACGTGAATTACACACCACATGCTGTGCTAACAGTAGCTAATTATTGGTAATGCAGGTTCACTGCATTTGCTCCCTGGACCCTATTGTATGTGAAGTCCGCATTACATGCTGTGTTAACAATAGCTAATTATTGGTAATGCAGGTTCACTCTGCTTGCACCCTGGGCACTATTGTAGGTGAATTCCACACCACATGCTGTGTTCACAGTACTGTAGCTAATTATTGGTAATGCAGGTTCACTGTGTTTGCTCCCTGGACCCTATTTTAGGTGAAGTCCACACCACATGCTGTGTTAACAGTAGCTAATTATTGGTGATGCAGTTTCATTGCATTTGCTCACTGGACGCTATTCTATGTGAAGTCCACACCACATGATGTGTTAACAGTAGCTAATTATTGGTAAAGCAGGTTCACTGTGTTTGCTCCCTGGAGCCTATTTTAGGTAAAGACCACACCACATGCTGTGCCAACAGTAGCTAATTATTGGTAAAGCAGGTTCACTGTGTTTGCTCCCTGGACCCTATTGTAGGTGAAGTCCACACCACATGCTGTGCCAACAGTAGCTAATTATTGGTAATGCAGGTTCACTGTGTTTGCTCCCTGGACACTATTTTAGGTGAAGTCCACACCACATGCTGTGCCAACAGTAGCTAATTATTGGTAAAGCAGGTTCACTGTGTTTGCTCCCTGGACCCTATTGTAGGTGAAGTCCACACCACATGCTGTGCCAACAGTAGCTAATTATTGCTAATGCAGGTTCACTGTGTTTGCTCCCTGGACCCTATTTTAGGTGAAGTCCACACCACATGCTGTGCTAACAGTAGCTAATTATTGGTAATGCAGGTTCACTGTGCTTGCTCCCTGGACCCAATTTTAGGTGAAGTCCACACCAAATGCTGTGTTAACAGTAGCTAATTATTGGTAGTGCATGTTGACTGTGTTTGCTCCGTGGACCCTATTGCAGGTGAAGTCCACACCACATGCTGTGCAAACAGTAGCTAATTATTGGTGATGCAGGTTCATTGCATTTGCTCCCAGGACGCTCTTGTAGGTGAAGTCCACACCACATGCTGTGCCAACAGTAGCTAATTATTGGTAACGCAGGGTCACTGAGTTTGCTCCCTGGACCCTATTTTAGGTGAAGTCCACACCATATGCTGTGCTAACAGTAGCTAATTATTGGTAAGTCAGGGTCACTGTGTTTGCTCCCTGGACCCTATTGTAGGTGAAGTCCACACCACATGCTGTGCTAACAGTTGCTAATTATTGGTAACGCAGGTTCACTGTGTTTGCTCCTTGGACCCTATTGTAGGTGAAGTCACACCACATGGTGTGCTAACAGTAGCTAATTATTGGTAACGCAGGTTCACTGTATTTGCTCCCTGGACTCTATTTTAGGTGAAGTCCACACCACATGCTGTGTTAACAGTAGCTAATTATTGGTAATGCATGTTCACTGTGTTTGCTCCCTGGACACTATTTTGGGTGAAGTCCACACCACATGCTGTGCAATAAGTAGTTAATTATTGTTAATGCATGTTCACTGTGTTTGCTCCCTGGACCCTATTGTAGGTGAAGTCCACACCACATGCTGTGTTAACAGTAGCTAACTATTGGTAATGCAGGTTCACTCTGCTTGCACCCTGGGCACTATTGTAGGTGAAGTCCACACCACATGGTGTGCTAACAGTAGCTTAATTATTGGTATTGCAGGTTCACTGCATTTGCTCCCTGGACCCTATTGTAGGTGAAGTCCGCATTACATGCTGTGTTAACAGTAGCTAATTATTGGTAATGCATGTTCACTCTGCCTGCACCCTGGGCACTATTGTAGGTGAAGTCCACACCACATGCTGTGTTCACAGTAGCTAATTATTGGTAATGCAGGTTCACTGTGTTTGCTTCCTGGACCCTATTTTAGGTGAAGTCCACACCACATGCTGTGTTAACAGTAGCTAATTATTGGTAATGCAGGTTCACTTTGCTTGCACCCTGGGCACTATTGTAGGTGAAGTCCACACCACAAGCTGTGTTAACAGTAGCTAATTATTGGTAATGCAGGTTCACTTTGCTTGAACCCTGGGCACTATTGTAGGTGAAGTCCACACCACATCTTGTGCAAACAGTAGATAATTATTGGTAATGAATGTTCACTGTGTTTGCTCCCTGGACCCTATTTTAGGTGAAGACCACACCACATGCTGTGCCAACAGTAGCTAATTATTGGTAAAGCAGGTTCACTGTGTTTGCTCCCTGGACCCTATTGTAGGTGAAGTCCACACCACATGCTGTTCCAACAGTAGCTTATTATTGGAAACGCAGGTTCACTGTGTTTGCTCCCTGGACCCTATTTTAGGTGAAGTCCACACCACATGCTGTGCCAACAGTAGCTAATTATTGGTAAAGCAGGTTCACTGTGTTTGCTCCCTGGACCCTATTTTAGGTGAAGTCCACACCACATGCTGTGCTAACAGTAGCTAATTATTGGTGATGCAGGTTCATTGCATTTGATCCCTGGACGCTATTGTAGGTGAAGTCCTCACCACATGCTGTGCCAACAGTAGCTAATTATTGGTAAAGCAGGTTCACTGTGTTTGCTCCCTGGACCCTATTGTAGGTGAAGTCCACACCACATGCTGTGCCAACACTAGCTTATTATTGGAAACGCAGGTTCACTGTGTTTGCTCCCTGGACCCTATTTTAGGTGAAGTCCACACCACATGCTGTGCCAACAGTAGCTAATTATTGGTAAAGCAGGGTCACTGTGTTTGCTCCCTGGACCCTATTGTAGGTGAAGTCCACACCACATGCTGTGCCAACAGTAGCTAATTATTGGTAAAGTAGGTTCACTGTGTTTGCTCCCTGGACCCTATTGTAGGTGAAGTCCACACCACATGCTGTGCCAACAGTAGCTTATTATTGGAAACGCAGGTTCACTGTGTTTGCTCCCTGGACCCTATTTTAGGTGAAGTCCACACCACATGCTGTGCCAACAGTAGCTAATTATTGGTAAAGCAGGTTCACTGTGTTTGCTCCCTGGACCCTATTTTAGGTGAAGTCCACACCACATGGTGTGTTAAAAGTAGCTTATTATTGGAAACGCAGGTTCACTTTGTTTGCTCCCTGGACCCTATTTTAGGTGAAGACCACACCACTTGCTGTGCCAACAGTAGCTAATTATTGGTAAAGCAGGTTCACTGTGTTTGCTCTCTGGACCCTATTGTAGGTGAAGTCCACACCACATGCTGTGTTAACAGTAGCTAATTATTGGTAATGCATGTTACCTGTGTTGGCTCCCTGGACCCTATTGTAGGTGAAGTCCACACCACATGCTGTGTTAACAGTAGCTAATTATTGGTAATGCAGGTTCACTGCATTTGCTCCCTGGACGCTATTGTAGGTGAAGTTCACACCACATGCTGTGTTAACAGTAGCTAATTTTTGGTAATGCAGGTTCACTCTGCTTGCACCCTGGGCACTATTGTAGTGAAGTCCACACAACATGCTGTGTTAACAGTAGCTAATTATTGGTAATGCATGTTACCTGTGTTGGCTCCCTGGACCCTATTGTAGGTGAAGTCCACACCACATGCTGTGTTAACAGTAGCTAATTATTGGTAATGCAGGCTCACTGCATTTGCTCCCTGGACGCTATTGTAGGTGAAGTTCACACCACATGCTGTGTTAACAGTAGCTAATTTTTGGTAATGCAGGTTCACTCTGATTGCACCATGGGCACTATTGTAGGTGAAGTCCACACCACATGCTGTGTTAACAGTAGCAAATTATTGGTAACGCAGGTTCACTGTGTTTGCACCCTGGACCCTATTGTAGGGGAAATCCACACCATATGCTGTGTTAACAGTAGCTAATTATTGGTAATGCATGTTCACTGTGTTTGCTCCCTGGACCCTATTGTAGGTGAAGTCCACCCCACATGCTGTGTTAACAGTAGCTAATTATTGGTAATGCAGGTTCACTCTGCTTGCACCCTGGGCACTATTGTACGTGAATTACACACCACATGCTGTGCTAACAGTAGCTAATTATTGGTAATGCAGGTTCACTGCATTTGCTCCCTGGACCCTATTGTATGTGAAGTCCGCATTACATGCTGTGTTAACAATAGCTAATTATTGGTAATGCAGGTTCACTCTGCTTGCACCCTGGGCACTATTGTAGGTGAATTCCACACCACATGCTGTGTTCACAGTACTGTAGCTAATTATTGGTAATGCAGGTTCACTGTGTTTGCTCCCTGGACCCTATTTTAGGTGAAGTCCACACCACATGCTGTGTTAACAGTAGCTAATTATTGGTGATGCAGTTTCATTGCATTTGCTCACTGGACGCTATTCTATGTGAAGTCCACACCACAAGATGTGTTAACAGTAGCTAATTATTGGTAACGCAGGTTCACTGTGTTTGCTCCCTGGAGCCTATTTTAGGTAAAGACCACACCACATGCTGTGCCAACAGTAGCTAATTATTGGTAAAGCAGGTTCACTGTGTTTGCTCCCTGGACCCTATTGTAGGTGAAGTCCACACCACATGCTGTGCCAACAGTAGCTAATTATTGGTAATGCAGGTTCACTGTGTTTGCTCCCTGGACACTATTTTAGGTGAAGTCCACACCACATGCTGTGCCAACAGTAGCTAATTATTGTTAAAGCAGGTTCACTGTGTTTGCTCCCTGGACCCTATTGTAGGTGAAGTCCACACCACATGCTGTGCCAACAGTAGCTAATTATTGGTAATGCAGGTTCACTGTGTTTGCTCCCTGGACCCTATTTTAGGTGAAGTCCACACCACATGCTGTGCTAACAGTAGCTAATTATTGGTAATGCAGGTTCACTGTGCTTGCTCCCTGGACCCAATTTTAGGTGAAGTCCACACCAAATGCTGTGTTAACAGTAGCTAATTATTGGTAGTGCATGTTGACTGTGTTTGCTCCGTGGACCCTATTGCAGGTGAAGTCCACACCACATGCTGTGCAAACAGTAGCTAATTATTGGTGATGCAGGTTCATTGCATTTGCTCCCAGGACGCTCTTGTAGGTGAAGTCCACACCACATGCTGTGCCAACAGTAGCTAATTATTGGTAACGCAGGGTCACTGAGTTTGCTCCCTGGACCCTATTTTAGGTGAAGTCCACACCATATGCTGTGCTAACAGTAGCTAATTATTGGTAAGTCAGGGTCACTGTGTTTGCTCCCTGGACCCTATTGTAGGTGAAGTCCACACCACATGCTGTGCTAACAGTTGCTAATTATTGGTAACGCAGGTTCACTGTGTTTGCTCCTTGGACCCTATTGTAGGTGAAGTCCACACCACATGGTGTGCTAACAGTAGCTAATTATTGGTAACGCAGGTTCACTGTATTTGCTCCCTGGACTCTATTTTAGGTGAAGTCCACACCACATGCTGTGTTAACAGTAGCTAATTATTGGTAATGCATGTTCACTGTGTTTGCTCCCTGGACACTATTTTGGGTGAAGTCCACACCACATGCTGTGCAATAAGTAGTTAATTATTGTTAATGCATGTTCACTGTGTTTGCTCCCTGGACCCTATTGTAGGTGAAGTCCACACCACATGCTGTGTTAACAGTAGCTAACTATTGGTAATGCAGGTTCACTCTGCTTGCACCCTGGGCACTATTGTAGGTGAAGTCCACACCACATGGTGTGCTAACAGTAGCTTAATTATTGGTATTGCAGGTTCACTGCATTTGCTCCCTGGACCCTATTGTAGGTGAAGTCCGCATTACATGCTGTGTTAACAGTAGCTAATTATTGGTAATGCATGTTCACTCTGCCTGCACCCTGGGCACTATTGTAGGTGAAGTCCACACCACATGCTGTGCTAACAGTAGCTAATTATTGGTGATGCAGGTTCATTGCATTTGATCCCTGGACGCTATTGTAGGTGAAGTCCACACCACATGCTGTGCCAACAGTAGCTAATTATTGGTAAAGCAGGTTCACTGTGTTTGCTCCCTGGACCCTATTGTAGGTGAAGTCCACACCACATGCTGTGCCAACACTAGCTTATTATTGGAAACGCAGGTTCACTGTGTTTGCTCCCTGGACCCTATTTTAGGTGAAGTCCACACCACATGCTGTGCCAACAGTAGCTAATTATTGGTAAAGCAGGGTCACTGTGTTTGCTCCCTGGACCCTATTGTAGGTGAAGTCCACACCACATGCTGTGCCAACAGTAGCTAATTATTGGTAAAGTAGGTTCACTGTGTTTGCTCCCTGGACCCTATTGTAGGTGAAGTCCACACCACATGCTGTGCCAACAGTAGCTTATTATTGGAAACGCAGGTTCACTGTGTTTGCTCCCTGGACCCTATTTTAGGTGAAGTCCACACCACATGCTGTGCCAACAGTAGCTAATTATTGGTAAAGCAGGTTCACTGTGTTTGCTCCCTGGACCCTATTTTAGGTGAAGTCCACACCACATGGTGTGTTAAAAGTAGCTTATTATTGGAAACGCAGGTTCACTTTGTTTGCTCCCTGGACCCTATTTTAGGTGAAGTCCACACCACTTGCTGTGCCAACAGTAGCTAATTATTGGTAAAGCAGGTTCACTGTGTTTGCTCTCTGGACCCTATTGTAGGTGAAGTCCACACCACATGCTGTGTTAACAGTAGCTAATTATTGGTAATGCATGTTACCTGTGTTGGCTCCCTGGACCCTATTGTAGGTGAAGTCCACACCACATGCTGTGTTAACAGTAGCTAATTATTGGTAATGCAGGTTCACTGCATTTGCTCCCTGGACGCTATTGTAGGTGAAGTTCACACCACATGCTGTGTTAACAGTAGCTAATTTTTGGTAATGCAGGTTCACTCTGCTTGCACCCTGGGCACTATTGTAGTGAAGTCCACACAACATGCTGTGTTAACAGTAGCTAATTATTGGTAATGCATGTTACCTGTGTTGGCTCCCTGGACCCTATTGTAGGTGAAGTCCACACCACATGCTGTGTTAACAGTAGCTAATTATTGGTAATGCAGGCTCACTGCATTTGCTCCCTGGACGCTATTGTAGGTGAAGTTCACACCACATGCTGTGTTAACAGTAGCTAATTTTTGGTAATGCAGGTTCACTCTGATTGCACCATGGGCACTATTGTAGGTGAAGTCCACACCACATGCTGTGTTAACAGAAGCAAATTATTGGTAACGCAGGTTCACTGTGTTTGCACCCTGGACCCTATTGTAGGGGAAATCCACACCATATGCTGTGTTAACAGTAGCTAATTATTGGTAATGCATGTTCACTGTGTTTGCTCCCTGGACCCTATTGTAGGTGAAGTCCACCCCACATGCTGTGTTAACAGTAGCTAATTATTGGTAATGCAGGTTCACTCTGCTTGCACCCAGGGCACTATTGTACGTGAATTACACACCACATGCTGTGCTAACAGTAGCTAATTATTGGTAATGCAGGTTCACTGCATTTGCTCCCTGGACCCTATTGTATGTGAAGTCCGCATTACATGCTGTGTTAACAATAGCTAATTATTTGTAATGCAGGTTCACTTTGCTTGCACCCTGGGCACTATTGTAGGTGAATTCCACACCACATGCTGTGTTCACAGTACTGTAGCTAATTATTGGTAATGCAGGTTCACTGTGTTTGCTCCCTGGACCCTATTTTAGGTGAAGTCCACACCACATGCTGTGTTAACAGTAGCTAATTATTGGTGATGCAGTTTCATTGCATTTGCTCCCTGGACGCTATTGTAAGTGAAGTCCACACCACATGATGTGTTAACAGTAGCTAATTATTGGTAACGCAGGTTCACTGTGTTTGCTCCCTGGAGCCTATTTTAGGTGAAGACCACACCACATGCTGTGCCAACAGTAGCTAATTATTGGTAAAGCAGGTTCACTGTGTTTGCTCCCTGGACCCTATTGTAGGTGAAGTCCACACCACATGCTGTGCCAACAGTAGCTAATTATTGGTAATGCAGGTTCACTGTGTTTGCTCCCTGGACACTATTTTAGGTGAAGTCCACACCACATGCTGTGCCAATAGTAGCTAATTATTGGTAAAGCAGGTTCACTGTGTTTGCTCCCTGGACCCTATTGTAGGTGAAGTCCACACCACATGCTGTGCCAACAGTAGCTAATTATTGCTAATGCAGGTTCACTGTGTTTGCTCCCTGGACCCTATTTTAGGTGAAGTCCACACCACATGCTGTGCTAACAGTAGCTAATTATTGGTAATGCAGGTTCACTGTGCTTGCTCCCTGGACCCAATTTTAGGTGAAGTCCACACCAAATGCTGTGTTAACAGTAGCTAATTATTGGTAGTGCATGTTCACTGTGTTTGCTCCGTGGACCCTATTGTAGGTGAAGTCCACACCACATGCTGTGCAAACAGTAGCTAATTATTGGTGATGCAGGTTCATTGCATTTGCTCCCAGGACGCTAGATAGATAGATAGATAGATTTTTATTAATTCCATTTGATCAAATACATGCATTCAATACATTTTTGATATAGGACACGTCAGAATTTACATGCATAAAATAAAAGAACTAACAGGTATATATTACTAAGATTAAAACTATTTATAACTTATTATAATAGCAAATCTTAATAGATACAATCTTATTGCACAACTATTTACACCTCACTCTATTATCATAATATGAAAACTTAATTCTATAAATACAACAACATACAGCTAGGTATTAAAATTAAATTAAAAAAGTAAAATATAGGTATAGATTCCATCACTCCTATACGCTAAAATATTCAACTACTGAGTAAAAACAATGGCACTGCAGATAAGCTTTCAACATTCTATCAAAGGTTTTTATTTTTGGGGCCAGTTTTATATACTGGGGTAGTTTATTGTATAATTTAACTCCAGTGTGAAAAGTTCCTTTTTGATATATGCTTGTGTGTGTGTGTGAAATATGAATGTTTTGATTTTGTCTTGTGTTATGCCTATGAACATCATTGTTTGTTTTAAGAAAAACATCTTTATTCATTAAATTCTTTTTAAAAAACATAATACTTTCAAAGATATATATGCAGGGCAGTGGGAGAATGTTTAAATCTTTAAACAGAGGTCTACATGATTCTCTAGAGTGTACATTTGCCATAATTCTAATCGCTCTCTTTTGTATCCTAAACGTGCTTAGTACATCTGGCGACATACCCCAAAATATGATCCCATATCTTAAGTATGAATGGAAATAAGCAAAATAAGTATTTCTTAATGTGTGCATGCTAGTGCAGGTTTTCAAAATACGTAACGCAAAGCACATCGAGTTCAGTTTAGTATTCAGATATTGTATATGTTTATTCCATTTCAAGTCTTGTTGTATCCATAGTCCTAAAAACTTTGTTTCTGATTTATTTTCTATTTGATGACCATTTAATGTTATATTGGGCATCGCAGGATTCCTATTCTGTATAGTGTGGAAATTTAGACATACTGTCTTTTTATAGTTTATTATGAGGCGATTATCTTGTGACCATTTGGTTAACTCTCCTGTAACGGAGTCAGCAGACTGCTGTATGACCTGTTTAGTTTCACCTTTTATTACGAGTGTTGTATCGTCCGCAAACAAAATTTCCTTATGTGAATGAACGTTCTGTGTTATATCATTGATATATAGAAGAAAGAGTAGTGGGCCCAAAACCGATCCCTGGGGTACTCCAAATTCAATAATTCCCTCATTGGACAATGTTTCATTAAGTAATTTGGTTCCATCATCCTTGTGTCTCAAGCTTACTATTTGTTTACGCCTTGTTAAGTAAGACTCTATCCATTTATTAGCTAGACCTCTAACACCATATTGATTTAGTTTGGTAAGGAGGATTTTATGGTCAACTACATCAAATGCTTTCGATAAATCCAAGAATAGGCCAGTTACATGTTCCTTATTGTCAATTAATTTCAGTATACTATTACTACATTCGTAAATTGCTGTCTGTGTAGATTTTTCCGTTCTAAATCCATGTTGTGAGTTTGATAATATTTTATTTTTTTCTATGAAACTTATCAGTCTCTTATACATAATTTTTTCCACAATTTTTGCAATACCAGTTGGTAAGGTAATAGGACGATAGTTATCTAATTCATCTTTTGAACCATTTTTGTGCACTGGAATTACTTTTGATAACTTCAAAATATCCGGGTAAGTTCCTGAGAGAATTGAACTGTTTATTAAGTGCGTAAGTGGATTTATTATATTTTCTGCACATTTCTTTAAAATTGCATCAGGGATGCCATCAATGCCAGCACAGAATTTATTTTTTAGCTCTTTTATAACTATTCTTACCTCTTCACTTGTGACATGATTTATAAATAAAGAATCACTGCATATATTTATTTTATTATTAGAATTTAGTGTATTTACCTGTGATTTATTTAATAATTTTTGCGGAATTTCCAGAAAATAGTCATTAAAAGTGTTTGCTATTTCCTCTGGATTATTAATCACTTTATTATTTCTGGTCAGTGTAATGTTCCTTTGTATTTTAGCAGATTTTCCAGTTTCTTTCTTTATTACAGACCACATAGCCCTGTTTTTATTAGATGATTGGGAAATAAAATTATCATTATGCATTTTCTTTGCTAGTCTTATTACCTTATTTAATATGCTAGTGTATTTTTTGTAGTATAAATTGAATTCAGGTGTTGTGTGGTATTGTTTATATAATTTGTGTAGAAATTTCTTTCTTTGACATGAATTTATAATCCCTGTTGTTATCCAATTGCTAGTTTTGTTATTTTGAACAGTTCTTCGTTTAAAGGGGAATGCTATTTCAAAATAGTGTTTTAGGGTACTGTTAAATGCATTAAATTTATCATTTACATTTTCTAGTTCATAAATTTCTGACCATGTTTCCTTATTTAATAAGTCATTGAAATATGTAACATTTGATTCAGTGAATGACCTGCACTTTGATTTTACTCCATTATCATTATTATTGATTACTTCGGATACTTCAAAACTCAGTATTTGTCCATGGTGGTCACTAAAACCCGGACAATAGACTTCTATTGAATGGTGATATTTATCTGTATTTATAAAAATTTGATCAGGAGTGGTTTTACTAAATTTTGTTATTCTTGTTGGTGTATTTACTGTAGGTTTCAGTCCATAGGAAATTAGTAACTGGTTTAATAATTCACAATTTCTATCAAGTTTTAAGAAATCCACATTTACATCCCCACAAATTATTATATCGAAATTTACTTTGCTCATGTTATTGAGTAACAATTCTAGTTTATCTATAAATAGAGGAAACTTTCCTGACGGAGAACGGTATACGCATACAATTATTAACTTAAACTGCTGAATTTTTACGGCAGAGAATTCAAAATCCTGTTCCATAATTAGATAATCATAAGCTGTTATCTGTTCATGATCTAAATTATTTCTTAAGAAGATGCAAGTACCACCATGGCTAATATTAGATCTAGAGTATTTACTAGCTTGTATAAACCCTGGGAATTGAATTAATTCGAGTTGTTCCTCTTTCAGCCAATGTTCTGAAATACATAGTGCTGAGATGTCTTTAAGTTCATTTTTAAGCATTAGATTTATGTAATCAATTTTATTATAAAGAGACTGGACATTCTGGTGGTAAATTTTAAATTTGTTACTTTTGCAAGCTTGTGTTGGTGATTTATTTACATTATTATTATCATAATTGTTATTATTATTGTTGCTAGACAAATCCGAAATACCATTGTTGCACTCCGTTAAATTTGACTTCAAAAGATGTGAATGCCAAACCTCACATTTGGCTTCTTCTACCAGTTTCCCTGCTTCCACTCTAATGATATTACTGTTGAATTATTCTTAACATTTGAATTTACAATTTTGCAGATTTCATCACTAAGATACTCTTTTCCTAATCTATTTAAGTGTAGGCCATGCCGAGTGTGGAACTTCCTGTCTAATTTACTTACATCTACAATTTGGACATTTGGAAAACTCTTACAAATTTTATGAATTTTTCCATTTGTAGCCTCTATTTCTACATTTACACATGACTTGGGAATTAAATCGTGTCTCTGCGGAATATTTACAATAATGACATTTGTTTTTTGCATGGATGGCAATGTACCCTTTAAATCTTTGATTACCTTTTTACTCTCATTTCTATAGACGTCGTTTGCTCCAGCTATTGTAGGTGAAGTCCACACCACATGCTGTGCCAACAGTAGCTAATTATTGGTAACGCAGGGTCACTGAGTTTGCTCCCTGGACCCTATTTTAGGTGAAGTCCACACCATATGCTGTGCTAACAGTAGCTAATTATTGGTAACTCAGGGTCACTGTGTTTGCTCCCTGGACCCTATTGTAGGTGAAGTCCACACCACATGCTGTGCTAACAGTTCCTAATTATTGGTAACGCAGGTTCACTGTGTTTGCTCCTTGGACCCTATTGTAGGTGAAGTCCACACCACATGGTGTGCTAACAGTAGCTAATTATTGGTAACGCAGGTTCACTGTGTTTGCTCCCTGGACTCTATTTTAGGTGAAGTCCACACCACATGCTGTGTTAACAGTAGCTAATTATTGGTAATGCATGTTCACTGTGTTTGCTCCCTGGACACTATTTTGGGTGAAGTCCACACCACATGCTGTGCAATAAGTAGTTAATTATTGTTAATGCATGTTCACTGTGTTTGCTCCCTGGACCCTATTGTAGGTGAAGTCCACACCACATGCTGTGTTAACAGTAGCTAACTATTGGTAATGCAGGTTCACTCTGCTTGCACCCTGGGCACTATTGTAGGTGAAGTCCACACCACATGGTGTGCTAACAGTAGCTTAATTATTGGTAATGCAGGTTCACTGCATTTGCTCCCTGGACCCTATTGTAGGTGAAGTCCGCATTACATGCTGTGTTAACAGTAGCTAATTATTGGTAATGCATGTTCACTCTGCCTGCACCCTGGGCACTATTGTAGGTGAAGTCCACACCACATGCTGTGTTCACAGTAGCTAATTATTGGTAATGCAGGTTCACTGTGTTTGCTTCCTGGACCCTATTTTAGGTGAAGTCCACACCACATGTTGTGTTAACAGTAGCTAATTATTGGTAATGCAGGTTCACTTCGCTTGCACCCTGGGCACTATTGTAGGTGAAGTCCACACCACAAGCTGTGTTAACAGTAGCTAATTATTGGTAATGCAGGTTCACTTTGCTTGAACCCTGGGCACTATTGTAGGTGAAGTCCACACCACATCTTGTGCAAACAGTAGATAATTATTGGTAATGCAGGTTCACTGTGTTTGCTCCCTGGACCCTATTTTAGGTGAAGACCACACCACATGCTGTGCCAACAATAGCTAATTATTGGTAAAGCAGGTTCACTGTGTTTGCTCCCTGGACCCTATTGTAGGTGAAGTCCACACCACATGCTGTGCCAACAGTAGCTTATTATTGGAAAAGCAGGTTCACTGTGTTTGCTCCCTGGACCCTATTTTAGGTGAAGTCCACACCACATGCTGTGCCAACAGTAGCTAATTATTGGTAAAGCAGGTTCACTGTGTTTGCTCCCTGGACCCTATTTTAGGTGAAGTCCACACCACATGCTGTGCTAACAGTAGCTAATTATTGGTGATGCAGGTTCATTGCATTTGATCCCTGGACGCTATTGTAGGTGAAGTCCACACCACATGCTGTGCCAACAGTAGCTAATTATTGGTAAAGCAGGTTCACTGTGTTAGCTCCCTGGACCCTATTGTAGGTGAAGTCCACACCACATGCTGTGCCAACACTAGCTTATTATTGGAAACGCAGGTTCACTGTGTTTGCTCCCTGGACCCTATTTTAGGTGAAGTCCACACCACATGCTGTGCCAACAGTAGCTAATTATTGGTAAAGCAGGGTCACTGTGTTTGCTCCCTGGACCCTATTGTAGGTGAAGTCCACACCACATGCTGTGCCAACAGTAGCTAATTATTGGTAAAGCAGGTTCACTGTGTTTGCTCCCTGGACCCTATTGTAGGTGAAGTCCACACCACATGCTGTGCCAACAGTAGCTTATTATTGGAAACGCAGGTTCACTGTGTTTGCTCCCTGGACCCTATTTTAGGTGAAGTCCACACCACATGCTGTGCCAACAGTAGCTAATTATTGGTAAAGCAGGTTCACTGTGTTTGCTCCCTGGACCCTATTTTAGGTGAAGTCCACACCACATGGTGTGTTAACAGTAGCTTATTATTGGAAACGCAGGTTCACTTTGTTTGCTCCCAGGACCCTATTTTAGGTGAAGTCCACACCACTTGCTGTGCCAACAGTAGCTAATTATTGGTAAAGCAGGTTCACTGTGTTTGCTCCCTGGACCCTATTGTAGGTGAAGTCCACACCACATGCTGTGCCAACAGTAGCTTATTATTGGAAACGCAGGTTCACTGTGTTTGCTCCCTGGACCCTATTTTAGGTGAAGTCCACACCACATGCTGTGCCAACATTAGCTAATTATTGGTAACGCAGGTTCACTGTGTTTGCTCCCTGAACCCTATTTTAGGTGAAGTCCACACCAAAAGCTGTGTTAACAGTAGCTAATTATTGGTAATGCTTGTTCACTGTGTTTGCTCCCTGGACCCTATTGTAGGTGAAGTCCACACCACATGCTGTGCTAACAGTAGCTAATTATTGGTGATGCAGGTTCATTGCATTTGCTCCCTGGACGCTATTGTAGGTGAAGTCCACACCACATGCTGTGCTAACAGTAGCTAATTATTGGTAACGCAGCAGGTTCACTGTGTTTGCTCCCTGGACCCTATTTTAGGTGAAGTCCACACCACATGCTGTACGAACAGTAGCTAATTATTGGTAACGCAGGTTCACTGTGTTTGCTCCCTGGACCCTATTTTAGGTGAAGTCCACACCAAATGCTGTGTTAACAGTAGCTAATTATTGGTAGTGCATGTTCACTGTGTTTGCTCCGTGGACCCTATTGTAGGTGAAGTCCACACCACATGGTGTGCTAACAGTAGCTAATTATTGGTGATGCAGGTTCATTGCATTTGCTCCCTGGACGCTATTGTAGGTGAAGTCCACACCACATGCTGTACTAACAGTAGCTAATTATTGGTAACGCAGGTTCACTGTGTTTGCTCCCTGGACCCTATTTTAGGTGAAGTCCACACCACATGCTGTGCTAACAGTAGCTAATTATTGGTAACGCAGGGTCACTGTGTTTGCTCCCTGGACCCTATTGTAGGTGAAGTCCACACCACATGGTGTGCTAACAGTAGCTAATTATTGGTAACGCAGGTTCACTGAGTTTGCTCCCTGGACCCTATTTAAGGTGAAGTCCACACCACATGCTGTGTTAACAGTAGCTAATTATTGGTAATGCATGTTCACTGTGTTTGCTCCCTGGACACTATTTTGGGTGAAGTCCACACCACATGCTGTGCAATAAGTAGTTAATTATTGGTAATGCATGTTCACTGTGCTTGCTCCCTGGACCCTATTTTAGGTGAAGTATACACCACATGCTGTGTTAACAGTAGCTAATTATTGGTAATGCATGTTCACTGTGTTTGCACCCTGGACACTATTGTAGGTGAAGTCCACACCACATGCTGTGCTAATAGTAGCTAATTATTGGTAATGCAGGTTCACTGTGCTGGCTACCTGGACGCTATTGTAGGTGAACTCCACACCACATGCTGTGCAAACAGTAGCTAATTATTGGTGATGCAGGTTCATTGCATTTACTCCCTGGACTCTATTGTAGGTGAAGTCCACACCACATGCTGTTTTAACAGTAGCTAATAATTGGTAATGCAGGTTCATTGCATTTGCTCCTTGGACGCTATTGTAGGTGAAGTCCACACCACATGATGTGCTAACAGTAGGTAATTTTTGGTAATGCAGTTTCACGGTGTTTGCAGCCTGGACACTATTGCAGGTGAAGTCCACACCACTTGCTGTGTTAACAGTAGCTTATTTTTGGTATTGCTGCTTCACGGTTTTTGCATCCTGGACACTATTGTAGGTGAAGTCCACACCACATGCTGTGTTAACAGTAGCTAATTATTGGTAACGCAGGTTCACTGTGTTTGCTCCCTGGACCCTATTGTAGGTGAAGTCCATAGAATATGGTGTGATAACAGTAGCCAATTATCGGTAAAGCAGATTCACTGTGCTTGCATCCTGGACCTTATTGTAGGTGAAGTCCACACCACATGGTGTGCTAACAGTAGCTAATTATTGGTAATGCAGGTTCACAATTCTGGCACCCTGGACCCTATTGTTGGCGAAGTCCACATCACATGGTGTGCTAACAGTAGCTAATTATTTGTAATGCAGATTCACTGTCCTTGCACCCTGGACCCTATTGTAGGTGAAGTCCACACAACATGGTGTGCTAACAGTAGCTAATTATTGGTAATGCAGATTCACTGTGCTCGCTCCCTGGACCCTATTGTAGGTGAAATCCACACCATATGCTGTGCACCTACAAAGTTTGAGGTTACGTTGCAAGATTGTCTGAACACTTTTGGACGAAACATACATTTTTGAGTGTTGGAGTAGGGGGTCCAGTAAATGATTTTGGTATGATAATTATAGTCGCTGCCAAAATCTATTATAACCCGCAATGTATGTGTGTTCTAGAACGCATTGAGCATTAATTGTACATCGACATTATGAGATCAGAAGTATCCTAACACTGGCATTAAGCTTGGGGTGAGACCTCCAATGCTGCACATGGCCAACAATATGGCGTTGACACAACCCTTCGTTTTTATTAAATCGTACGCTGCTATCCGTCACTGCCAATGCGATGTAGTCTCACCCTTGACCTTGATGACATTTTCTACTGATAGCTGTTATTGTCAATATGAATTTTCAACCTTGACAACACACTCCGCTGTTATCTGTGACTGTCAATATATTGTTGGTTCACCCTTCATGACAGCCTCCAATGATACACACATATTGATAATTTGATGGCGAGGGTTTTTGAGTTCTTCTCGGAGCTTTGAATGGAGGTTTAGGTGGAATGTGGGTCGTTTTGGACTGGCAGGAAATCGCCTTGTGAAAACACCCTGGGGATGGTCTATGGCGGTATCCCTTTAGCCATAATTACACCGCAGTTTGGCAATTTCGTTCAGAAGAAATCTTTACCTCTTGTCCATACAAATATTCATATTCAATTGTATATTTGTTAACCTACTGCGAAATGACGAAAACATCAATGCGTCATGAATTATGTATTATAATTGAATTTTTATGTAATGAAATCCCAAGTAGTTGCCACTGTACTTATGAAGCTGTCAATCGTTCCGATTAAATTCTTCCTTAACTTCAGTATCCTTGAGATGAATATTGTTTAATCTGTTCTCAAGATGGTAAAACAACGCTTGCTTCTGAACACAAAATTTATCAACGTTGCTTGTGCTTATTAACGTCACATGGTAACTGTAACTGCTTCTACGCCGCAAAGTCGCAGCACACAAACTCAATGCTAGTGACAATTTGCTAGGCCTAGGTTTTGCGAGTATATAACGACTGGAGTGTTTTCAGATATGAATTCCACAAAAACTGTTGTTTTTTTGCCATGTCACAATTGACCTAAAAACTATGATGGGAGTTTGAATTACCTTCAGTATGTTATATTCCTTAAATATTTCAGTGCAAGTGGACAAATCATCTGAAACATATAAATCTGCCTACGCGAAGGAACATATTTGTAAACCAAGTCATTTCATTGCAGGACGATACGGACCATCACACAGATATTAAAATTGAGGAAACCTCTATTCCGGTGGTCGTTCCGTGCCGCAAAACAGAAACACCATCTTTGGATGCAAAAGAAGTAAGTATCTTCATGCCTAATTACAAGACATCTCCTTAACACTTTATAGCATTTCGGGATTAAGAATTGTATTTCACGTGTTGAGGACAAACGGAAGCGTTTGGTTGTTAGGTTTTGTTTTGTTCAGCAAGCCGAATCCATTTTGATAGAAGGATGAAGAATTAAATTATCTGTCCCATACGATACTTCCACTTTGTGTGATGTTGCTCTGAGCACTGAACTACTGGGGGATGCATTATAATATCATTGGCAAATGGTGCTGTATATTGCGTGAAACTAATCATAATCACCTTGTATTACTTGCCCACTGTGGTATGAAAATTATTTGGGATATCTTATATTCTGGTAGAGATTCTCCCATGAATGCTACCGAGGAGAGGTGGGATTGTCTCCCGTCATGAGTAGTCTTCTGTGCTTTTTCACTTAAACTCCAGGCACTTGCTGGAATGGATCTAACTTATAACAGTGAGCACCTCCTTCTGAATCTTGAGCATTGCAAATACATGCGGTCGACTTTAAGCATGAAGATTATAAATAATTGAAGATATGAGAAGTAAAAGAATGTTCTTGAACCAAAGGGAGAAAGTAAATGCTAATACTTAACTCTACTTACTTTTACTTGTAAGTACTGTACACGTTCCGCCCTAGCATGCGATGACCCACCTGCCATAGCATCGCATATCAGGTGTCCCGGGACAGAGGGACTCGATATAATAAAAAAAAACAAGGAATGTGTCGGAGATCCAGTTGAAATTTAAAACAAATAGCAGTGGGTAACACGAGACAATGTGTCCCTGAGTCGTTTACGGGTTTAATTTAAGATGCAAAGCAAAGGGCGCCATCAGCCGGATTCATAACAAACCACATCCCTCCTGGTGAAGCTTTAACATTTCACAGGATAGGACTGAGAAAAATACATCTTCACGAGATTATATAAAATGAAAATAAAATAAGGGTTATTGAGCTTGATCGACAAGACAAAACATATGAAGATCCTGCCTGGGATAATGATAGATCACGACAGTTAGGATGCAAGTGTTCCTTCGAAAATCTGACCTTTTCCATTCCAATCAAAAATAAATTCGTTCACGTGTCCAAAATAAAATAACTAAAAGTTTCTTGGTTTCTCAGGGTCACCGAAGCACTAAATCATACGTCACTCTTTTATTTGTGAACCCTGAGACCTATCATCGTTAATGATATAACAATAAGTACGTGAACATTATGTTTTTGAATAATATTGCACACAATTATATTTACACTTTGTTCAAGCATTCGTAAAAGTACCGAATGTCCTGGATTCCAATCTCATTGGAATTACTAGAATTCATAATTTTCATAATTTATTTAAGTTATTAATTAATAGCATCATCCTGATCATTTAAATGTGCTATCATCCTTTATCAATGCACATGACTTTAAATAGTCAATATCTCAAACGTTTCACTTTGGACTATCATTTATACTTATTGGAATCAACAAAAATTATTCAAAAAACATTTGTAATCACCCTGTCAAAATTATTTACAAAACCTTAATCATTTATCATCACCATCACTATAATTATCTAGTATTTTAAACCATTGAAAAATCTTTAGTCATCATTACTGTAATTATCTAGTGTCTTAAAGCATTGAAAAAGTCATTAGTCATCATCAGCTACTACTCAATGAGCTGTTCACTTAATTTTCCTAAATCATCATCAGGTCAGATCAGCTGTTTCACTTAAATTCAGAGTGATATTCAACCATTAATTAGTCAAAGAAACTTGGATTATCTAAACCTCCAGAATAATATCTAGGATTAATTATTGAGGCGTCGTCAAAATATATCACACTGGTGAGAATGTATTGCCAGACGTAATTATACTCTTACATGTTAAGGTTGGTGCCTATATTTCCCTCAATTGCCATACCAATATTTATTGCCACAACTTCTCCACGTTGGACGTTATCATCCACTACTAACCACTTGATTCATTCATCATGAACCACTTCATTAACCATCACAATTGAAACCCTCCCTCATGTCCTTGGGTTCTGCAATTATGGTGAAGCTCTACGTAACACAAGGCATCACTCAGTAAGATCCATCCTTGCGGAGAGTCTAAAAGATGTTGGCTTCGTGGTGCATGAAGAAGTTTCAGGGCTAGCCACGCAAGGCAGTACCAGGCATATTGACATCATAGCCTACTAGGAAGATAAAAGGAAGGGTTATATATTGGATCCAACCGTGTGTTTTGAGACCCATGCCGAGCAGTCAGATGAAGTGAACAAAGAAAAGAAGGATATTTACGAGCCTACAGTCCCTTTCTACAAGGAAAAATACCACCTTCAAGAAATAGAAGTTATTGGGTTATTAGTGGGAGCCCGGGGAAAAATACCTTCTCTTTTTGCTGCTACGTGTAGAAAATTCCAGATCTCAAATGTCGTCATTAACACCATAGCAATGACCAGTACAGTAAACCACCTTCAAAATGTCGATTTTTCAATGTATTTTTTAATGTACAGCCCCACTCATCTAGTTCATTTTGGTGAAAGAATTCTTTAAATATCTGCAATAGTTTAGGAGTTATGATTTCAAATGCTAGACATTGCATAGGCTTTGCGGTTCATTTTCTCAAAACTATATTTTTCAAACCCGTTTTACTTGTAACTCCTAAATTATACATTGTATTACAATGATACATTTCTCTAATGTTCTAAGTGCTAGAGACTACAAAACTGACCAAACTCATGTTCCTAAGATTGATAATTATTGTGATAAAAAATTATTTACAACCCACAAATTGACCAAAATATGCCATTTTTAAGTAACACAAAATTAAAAATACTAATATTGAACATATAATTCTGGAAGTGGTCAGATATTTAGCTGTAACCTTTACCAGTACATTTAAAAAAGCAGAACACTAATATATTGATAAATCGTCCGGCTATGAATATAACGCTGAGCACCGACACGCAAACAGCCGTAATTTTGAATAATTAATTAGCGAGTTTGATAATGCTAAAATCAATTCTGAGATATGTGCTTACTAGTAAACATATAGGACGCTTTATTTAGAAAGTTTAATTGCTGTAAATATATTAGGAGCTGAGATAAGAATTATTTAAAATGTCAACATTTGAAGGTGCTTTACTGTACCGCGGCCTCCTTAAAGGATCCATTAGTATTTTGAGGAACCACTTATATTCATAAATTATGTGTATTTTGAGGCTGAATAGTTATTTCAATTACCGCATTTATTGTTAGTTGCAGTTTGCCCACTCTTCAGGTCTTTTATTCTAATTTATATTCGTGCCATACATTTCACAGTTCAATACTCAGTTTGGTAACCTTCTCTTATTTCTTTTTTCACCTTATTATGGATAGTTAAGCTTTGTATATTGGCAGCCTTGTAAGTCGAGGAAGTATAAGAAATAAATAAAATTTAACATAAATTCATCACCACTATTCAGCGCACAGCATGAATCAAAAATAAGACAGGGTTCACTAACCTTCAGTCAAAACCATTAATATATTAAAGTGGTAACCTCACAAATATTGGCAATCATTATACAAACACTTGGCAAACATATCTAAAGGCAACATATTTAATAATCCACATTAAATGTAATACTGGCTTCAGGCATTAATAAAGCTGACCCATCAGAACTGTGGTCACTATAACTGTGTTTGACATCCTCTTAAACGACATATAAATTACTGAAATAATTATTATCCAATCCAAGTATTAATTAATCTCAAAGTGTCATAGCTCTGTAAAATCATTGAAATCTGTGTGCAAAAGAACACCATCTGTGTTAGATCAATATTGTATTCATCATAGCTGTTTCCTTTCTGCCTGTGATAGATTCATGCAAAGAACGTACTCATGTTAAAGGAATCAATCACTTAAAATCCCTGTTTAAGGTGTAAATTTATTCATCAGAAAAATATATTAAACTTACGATATTCTGAAGTAGAATATCGCTACAAAACCAACGGATCCATCACACAAGAATCACAAAATGTGACTCTGCCTACATTTATTTTTACTGTACTGTATAAAGATCAACTTATACATGACTTGTTAATTATTGTTTAATTCACTTACAATCCACATTGCATTCGGATGATAGAATGAATCCCTAGTAACAGGTCAAGCGGTTAGACACTACACAATTGCTCTTGGCAAAAGGCCCGGTTTCAACGGCTCAGATGATAATTCCCTATTAACAGGTCAAGCGATTAGACACTACACAATTGCTCTAGGCAAAAGGCCCTGTTTCAACGGCTCAGATGATTGAATGCATAGGACTGGAATCAACAATAATTATACTGTCAGATAGTAGTGACACTCTTTCGCTAAAGCTAAGTAAATTCAATAGCTTAAATGATCCAAACAAACAAGAAGAAAAATCCCTGGTCACTAACTCCACAATCATTACAATGCTAAAAAAATATGAAAGCATCGAGTCTCTTAAATGTTCGATCAAAATAAAACTGTACTCTAATGTACTACAACTTGCTATAAAATATGATCAATTACCCTGCTCAATAACGTCGGTGAATAGCAAAGATCAGTGAAATGCCCCTCTCATCTCACATGGAATCCACCATGTATCAGCGAATTGATCAGGATGATATTCAAAATATACATTCCTAAAGATATACCAGTGTGCCCATGGTCATGCTAATTCATATCAGTGTATTCAAATAAGCGCTCACGTTACCTTAAATATATTCCAGGTGGTATGAATATTCATTCAAAGATCGACGGTTATCCAGATATTCATGATTAATTTCTTGCAAGATCGACGATTTCTTCATCCTGTACCTCGGATCAGCATTCCTCTCGTCCCATTGCAGATCTCGGCATGGTCACTCCCCTGGGTAGGACTCGAACCCGTCACTCCGTTCTGCCATCCTGCCTCTTCCTATGTCTAGCACGCCATGTCACTGTATGAAATGTTCATCTCGGATACTGTCCAAAAATCCACTGGATATTGCAATCTAAATGGGAACCCCATTATATCCATGGCTATAGCACGCCACTGTTCCACAAAAATATGTCGACTGGCATCCACAAGTAAAGTCCTCGCCAATGAATGTTGAATTGCGTGGATGTAAAAACGTATGTTATAATGTGTGTTCAAATTTATCACACACCCTGTAGCTGGATATTGTGCGATATGCGTGTTCGCAAATGTTCGTAAATCATGGTCATTGGCATTCATGTCACTTATCGTAGAAAATGTGTGAAGTCATTGTCACTGTTCTGGTTGAATTGTTCCAGTACTATTTAAGAAACCTCGTGGTCGCCTAGGCTTCACTGTACAAATTACATCAGCTGTGCCTTTAAACATAACGTTGAGAATGTATGAAAAGTTCATTTGCTGGTAGGCACGCACGTTGGAATTGTGAAACTTGAAAATGAAACAGGTATTCGGACTATTGCAATGTCTACGTCCAATATGCAGCAATGTTCATGCCGGTTTACAGTACCTATAACACGACCTCCAACTTGTCACAAGATGTCCGCTGTAGTGGATATGTTCCTGCCTTGCAACATGCCGCTAACACAACGCTACTAATGGCTTCATTAAATATTGAAAAAGCGTGAAGATGTATCACAAAGTTCACTGTTATAATGGTTACTTGCACGGCGTAAAATGTTACGTTTCCACTAGCTTGCACGTCCCAGTTCATCACTGAAATACTGGTTGAAAGAAAACTCTATATTCTTCACGATATAATAACGTGTTTCCCGTAACAGGTCGCGCTCGAAATGCCCGCTGTGATCGGGACCTCGCCTCCCGTTTCCGACTTGCGTTCACCGTACTCTCATTTATCATTTTAGCGACTGTTCTGGAGTTGATTGTATTCTCAAGACGAAACGTACAGTAATAAGATCTCTCCCACAACGCAGCACCGTTGCTGTTCGTCTATGAAGTCACGTGACCTACTTGCTTCCCCTCACTCAGGGCAGGGTAGTCTGCTCGTCGGCACTCTGATGTCACATGGCTCAGCCGTGGCTAATATCCGCTTGTTATAATGCTATAATCTTCCATTAAGGGTTCTCAACTATCACAAGTGTTAACAAAATATATAACCCGAATTATTCCTTCTTCTCTGGCAATAAATAAGGCCGTACTTTCTGAATTACACAAATAATCTCGTGCATTCTTCCCGTCATTCATTTCGTTGGAGGGGTAAGCCTTCCTCTTCCTGTCACCAACACGTCACTCCCCATGCAGCCACAGCCGCGATACTAGTGCATTCTTTGATTCGAAATAATAAATTTCCAGTCTTGACCAGCGTAGCCGATTGTGTCAAGTACATATCGGGTACAGTACTAAGAAATGTCTCTTCTTACCATATTTCATAATTCTAATAGTTTTTAAAGTTATGTTTTTTACCCTCGGTTCTTCCATTTTTAGATGTCAGCCATTATCTCCATTACAAAGTGTGAGTTCCCTTACAGTAGCAGACTTGTAATTCTTGTTGTTACAAGCGGCGGTATTGATGTTACGTACTCTACAATCGACTCCCTCTAGAGGGATTGAATCGACTTGCCATAACTTCTTTTCAAACATTAGTATAATAAATTGGAGTGAATTGTTAAAGGAAGTCTTGTATGATATTCTATATGTTGATTGATTTATGCCTATATTCCCAAACTTATGCTGGTGCAATCATTAGCAGTCAAGTTGCTTGTTTCACACTGATACGTGCCCGTGTTGGGTCCTAGGACGTCTTATAGTCTTAAGGCTAAAAATTCAAAAATCAATGTTTATTTTTCCTCAATTCATACAGCCATTACTTCTATAAAGGCACTGATCTCAGCAATTTTTTTCGCTTCAAGATTCACTCAACCGGAGATAGTTTATTATAAGTTACTCAATTTGAGGTTATAACCACTTATCTGTTAAATGTTCATCTCTAGCAGTAGGTTGTGATTGTCAGAACAAAAGTCGTTCAGTTAATATATCTTCACTTTAGCTGACTAGTGCAGTAAATTTACATGGTTTGCTATTTGTGTAAAAGTATAAGCATACCAATCAATTATTCCGTCTTATCCCCAGGATGTGGAAGGAGATACCCAGGAACGAGGAAGTGTTGGAAGTGGAAATCATTTAAATGAGTAAGTGTTCAACATACAAAATACGCAATTTATCGCTTTAAATGTGCTTAACTGTAAGTTTTGGATTTGAATAAGATTTGATTGCGACTTCAGATGTGCCTCTCATTGTTTGTGTCTCATCATTGAAGTAGATTATATTGACAGTAACTTTCTATGTAGCAGTCCTCAAATTACCCATTTTCGTTCAGTGATCTTTTTGTCTGGAAATATTTAAGAAACGTATGTCAGTCTTTTGACGGGAGCTCTTTCTGTCTTGTGTAAATATGCCTGGAAGAAATACACATGACGCAGTGATAAGAAAGTGAATGAGTTTTGTAAGAAACATCCATCGTTCAAACTTCCCCACTGTGACCTCAGCCCCATAAGTTTCTTCTGTAACCCAAAACAAAAAGCGTAAACACATTCCTCCTTACTCGAAGTTACTACCAGGGAAATACATTCCAACTAATACAACTAGTGATAAAACCAATGAGGATTTTAGATATTTGCCTGGTGTGAACATAATACCACATAATGGATTTTTGTAGGATAACACTTCACAGCTTGTGAGAACTAGGAATGATGTCCCATCAGCTTCACATTTCCACGTGGTGGTTATTGGCTGTCATGGTTAGGTAGGAGTGTACACTCTGAGTAGGCAGGACTTGTAGGGAAGTAGACATTGGGTAGGCAGGACTTGTAGAAAATTACACACTTGGTAGACAATTCTTGTCAAGGCTTATATATTTGGTAGATAGGACTTGTAGTGAAGTACGCAATGAGTAGACACGACTTTGGGAGAAGTACACATTGCTTAAGCAGGAATTGTAACGAAGTACACATTAGGGTTGGAAGCACCTTTAGAGATGTATACGTTGGGTGGACCAGTCTCGTAGAGATATACACATTGGTTAGGCGGGTTCGTGTAGAGAAGTGAACATCGGGTAGGCAAGTCTTGTAAAGGCATACATATTTGGCAGACAGGGCATATAGAAGGGTACTGATTGGGTAGAAGAGGATATGTAAATATAATAATAATAATAATAATAATAATAATGATAATTAAAAAATGTATTTTTTACGTCCTTTTTAACATCTGCGGGTTTTAGAGTAATTTAGTGCCGTAATTTTGCCCCGAACGGGTCCTTAAAGGTGGCAGTAAACTTACTGACACGGCTCCCTCGCTTTTGCGAATCGATCCCGCAATCTTGGGCCCAGCAAGCGAGAACGTTACCGCTAAGGCACGCAGAGGACTTTTAGACGAGTACACTTTTGGTAGGCAGAACTTGTGTAGAAGTACAAATTGGATAGTGAACCCGTTCATCCGTGGTATGCTATGACCAAACTGCCATAGCATCGCATACCCGGCATCGCAGGCCAGGGTGGATTGAAATAAACACAAAATAAAACAAGGAATGTGTCGGAAATCCAGTTGAAATTCAAAACAAAAGCAGTGGATCACACGAGACAAAGTATCTCTGGGTCGTTTACGGGATTACATTTAATTAAATAACAAAGAAAATGGCGCCACAACTGGATTCCTAGCAAACCACATCCTTTCTGGTGAAGCCTTAATTACGACACAGGAAAGGATTGGGAAAACACATCGTTATGAGATGTTAACATCAGGCACTTGAACATGCCCATGTTGCTTTTCAGACGCGTGTAAGCTCGGCTCCTCAGTGAAAGTGAATTAGAAGGTGTTATTGTGTAGGCACATTGGAAATAAGTGGTACACGTGTGAGTAATACCATAAGTGTAAACTGTGTTAAGTTATTTTGTGTGATAACTCCGTAGTTATACAGTAAATATATAACTTAACCAAGATGACCAGAGACAAGGGCAAGCGCGCCTCCTGTGATGCCAACGGTAGTGCCAACTTTGTTGAGGAGGCCGTAAATAAGGTGCTCAACGAGACTCTCAGTTCGGGTAAGTTCCTCGATACAATTATCTCTGCCATATCGGAGAGAGTGACTAAACTTGTCGTCAAACAACTGGAGAAGTCACTCCAGTTCAATATGGGCTTGGTGTCAGATCTCACCAAAAAGCTTGAGAGTCGCGAGAGTGAAATACGAACCCTTAGAAACGAGCTCGAAGAAAAGTATGACTCCCTAGAACAATATAGCAGGAGATCCAACATCAGGGTTTTTGGAGTGCACGAAAGTGCCGAAGGAAATACTGATGAACTAGCTCTAAACATCTTTAGTGATATCGGCGCAAGTGTTAACCTGCATGATATTGACAGGAGCCATCGAGTTGGACCTAAATCCCCGGGAAAAACGCGGCCTATTATTGTGAAATTTGTGTCATTCCGTACCAGGCAGGAGGTGTTTCTCAAAAAAAGAATGCTTAAAGGTAGCAAGGTGACAATTCGCGAAGATCTCACCTCCACCAGGCTGGCCATTTTGAAGACTGCAATTTCTCGTTTCTATGTTAGAAATTGTTGGAGTTCGCAGCAAGCAACCCGATGGTAGCAAGATTAGGATTAACCGCATGTGTGACCTACCAAACTAGTTAGAAACTGTAGTCAAAGAACATTCACCTAGCGGCCACTGTATGATACTTTAGTTCTAATTAATATTAGTTCACCTGTATAGTGTAATCTTAGTCTTAGTTCAGTATAGTACAATTTGGTTAGTTTAGTTTTAATTTCCCAAGTTGGCAAACCTAGTATGGGGGTCTACGACATCTGACAGCAGCTCGGTACAGCTTACCCCCTGCAGTGAAAGGAATTCCTCCCGTCCCACCCCTCTCTCACCGTGGCCTTGTGAAGGTGACAGAGTGCCAGAAGTAGCTCCAGGGAACAATGACTCCACCCCAGCCCGTGATTACCTGTTCGAAAAACTGTTACTTCATCCGACAGGCCTTCACATAGCGCACGTAATTGTACAGTCCTTATCGACACATTTTCATGAACTAGAACTTATTATACCTGATGTATTCCATATTTGCTTGATGAGTGAGACATGGCTATCGCCACTCCATCTTTCGAAATCATTTAACTTGTCCGGCTACACACTATTACGCAACGACCGAGTAGGAAAGAAAGGAGGTGGGGTTGGAGCTTTTGTCAAGACGAACTTAAATCCTAAAATCCTAGGATGCTCAGATAGCCAGTACAATAGAAGAACCGAAATTATGTTATTCGAAATAGAGACCGCCCATCAAAAGTGTGCTGTCTGCGTTGTTTATAAGGCACCTTCGTTGGGTCATTTAGAGGACGTAGAGAACGTGTTATTACGCATCCTGCCTCTTTACCAGCACGTAATAGTCATGGGCGATTTCAATACCAATATAGGCGATAATACCAAAGCTGAAACTCGGCAACTCTTGAATATGCTCGCGTCACGTGACATGAAAATATTAGACTTACTACCAACACATCACACACGCTCATCACACACGACAATTTACCTGATATCAGTAAAGAACACAGATAAAGTGCTTCAATACGGGCAGACATCTGTACCTGGAATTTCTGCCCACGACTTAATCTACTTGTCCTACTCTTTAAAATATAAGAAGACCAAACCAAGGACCATCACGTACAGAGACCTCTCTAAAATTGACACGCTATCATTGATAGAAGACGCTCTCAATGTACCATGGCATTACATACTGATTATCCACAATATATATGATAAAGTACACAAAATAAACGACTGTTTGACAGGACTATATGATAAACATGCTCCAGTGAAAACTGTTCGAGCGACGCGACCTCCAGCACCCAGGCTCAGCACGGAACTGAAAGAACTAATGGCTAAGCGAGATTCTGCGCACAGAAAGTTTAAGAAATTACCCACGCAACAGAATTATGATGACTTTAAAAAGCTCCGAAACAGAACATCCCAAGCAGTACGTAACGCTCGAACCAGGCATGCTCACAACTTGCTAGGGCGTAATATCAAACCCTCTGCGGCGTGGAATGAACTGAGAAACATGGGAAAAGGCAAAGAAAAAATGACAACCCCATTAATCTACCTCTTGACACACTCAATTACTATTTTACTAGTACAGGACATCCCGTCAACCCAGACATAAAACACAGAACTCTCACCAACAACTACAACACCCCCACGCCCAACAGAGAAAATTCTACTTCTCGCATGTTACCCCGTCACATGTCAGACGTGCCATTCTTAGAATCAAATCAAAATCGAAAATAATCGACAATATAGAAATATAAATATTCAAACGAATCATTGACATTATACTTCTCACAATTACACACATATTCAACTACTCGTTAATGACCGGTACCTACCCATCGCTATGGAAAGCGTCTATTGTCATTCCAATCCCTAAAAACACACAAGCCAAAAACTTGAGTGACTATCGCCCAGTGAGCATATTATCTGCCATCTCCAAATCTCTCAAGTTTATCGTGTACGAACAACTCTCCTGCTATTTGCAAGCGCACAACATCCTTGATGAGCACCAATCTGGCTTCCGGAAAAATCACACCACTACTACGGCACTACTTAAGGTCACGGATGACATAAGAAAGGCTATGGACAGTGGGCAAGCAACAATCTTAGCACTACTTGATTTCAGCAAAGCATTTGATTCTGTTGATCATAACATATTACTCTCTAGCCTATTCAACATTCATCTCTCTATGAACAGTATCCAATGGGTGGACTCATATCTACACGGGCGCCAACAGGGCGTTAAAAGTAACTCAAATCAAATGCCTTCTTGGCGCTCAGTGGTAACAGGAGTCCCTCAGTGATCAGTTCTAGGACCCCTTCTCTTCTCGATCTACATAAATGCAAATATCACTTATACGCTGACGATGTACAACTCTATCTGCATGCTGCACCAGAAAGACTATCGCAAGCAATAAAACCTTTCAATGAGGACTTAACTGAAATTTGGAATTGGTCCAATTCACATGGACTACGACTCAATGAGACAAAAACTCAAGCTATCATAATCTTCCGCCCAAAAATTCTCCGTAAAATAAAAAATAATCCCACCCTACCAAACTTACGCTTGCGCGACTCCCCAATCGAATTCCGAGAATCAGTCAAAGATCTGGGCGTAATTATTGACGAACATCTCTCTTGGACGCAGCAAGTCCACAACGTCTCTAGAAAAGTATTTTCCGCACTGAATTCATTGAGACGATTTGGGAATATTTTCTCTCGCGTGTTAAAAGAACGACTTGTTTCCTCCCTAGTACTGCCTCATTTTGACTAATGCGATGTGGTATACAATGACCTGTCTGCTACTCTTATAAACAAACTCCAACTGGCACAAAATGCCTGTGTACGCTACATATACAACTTACGGTATTACGACCACGTCACCCCTGCGTACGAACAACTCAGCTGGTTGCGACTAAATCAACGCCTCGATCTTCATTCTTTATGTCTTTTCCGACAAATACTCTTAAGTTCCCCTCCAGCTTACCTGCATTCTCAGTATCACTGCCTCTCACACGAGCATAGTCTTGGTACACGGTCAAAAAGTTATTCACTCATGCTTATACCGATACACCATACGGTACGCTACACTAACTCCTTCGTAGTTTCTACTGCACGACTGTGGACCAACCTGCCGCGCTCTGTCAGAGGAGCAACCCCGTGTAGCTTCAGGCAGCAATGCCAGCTGTACATATCACAAAAGAAATGAAAGCTGAACTCAACACGTCAAATATTTGAATCCTTATGCTGAGTTATATTCGTGTTTCTAATTTACATTTTATTTATTTTCTGTTTAGTTACCGAAATGTTTTCTTACATCCTTTTAAATGCGCATTGCAAAATCAATATTAGGCTATAGTAATAACTCATCCATGATGCTTATCATCATCATCATCATCATCATCATCATCATCATCATCAACATCATCACATCATCATCATCAGGTTCTGTTTTATTAGTGTTTGTGTTTCCCTATTATTTCCTTACTTTAGCTATAATTAACTAATTACAATAATTTTTCCTACGCCATGCTTACCTGCCATTATATGTATTGTGATCTGATCTGAAATGTATTCCTGTTAGATTTAAGTACCATTGTTAAGTTCTGCAAATAATGTAATAATGTATTAATTGTAAAATCTGGTTAGATGGAAGAGAGGGCCCAATGGCCCTAATCTTGCCAGACATAATAAAGCTATCTCTCTATTTAAATTTTACACTAATCTAACACACTATAATAATCATATTCGTATCAACAACTTATTTAATCATTCGTGATTGCACTGAATATTCATATTCCAAATGTTGGAATTATTATCACCAATTATAGAATTAACAAAAAATTTTATACAACTTATTTACACTCATCCTGTCGAAATCTCATTCATTAATCTAAATCGTCATCATTATCTGGGATCATAATTATTATGCATGGAAATACTTCTTAAATGATCACCATATCAAATACTATTCGATCAGCTGTTTATTTAAATCAGTATATTCATCGTCAGCTCAAGTCAGCTGTTCCTGTTAAATTATTAGTATCATCTTTATCATCATATCATTTAAATTATTATTATGTTTATCATCAGTTCACCTAAATTATTATTATCTTTATCATTAGGCCATTTACATTATTATTATGTTTATCTGTAGGTCATTTAAATTATTATTATGTTTATCATAAGGCCATTTAATTTATCTAGTTAGTTAGTTAGTTATTGTTGTTTTAAGGGGCGGAACTACGAGGTCATCTGCCCCATTTTTTTATCTGTTCTTGATAAATTTCAGATTAGAATACCACAAATTATTATTAAAGAAACTTGGATTATGAAGACCTCTAGAAAATATCTAGGATTAGTTAAAGAAAGTTGTCATAAAAATCTATTACTTCAGTGAAATTGAATTGCCAGACGTAATCACACATGTTACATGTTATAATTAACGCTTATTAGACTCAGTTGCCTTGCCAAAATTCATTGCCTCAACTACTCCACATTGGACGTTGTCATCCACAAATAACCACTTGAATTTATTCCACTTAAACCACTTGATCAAATATCACATTTGAACATTATCATTTCACTATATCACAAATATTCAGCGCACAGCATGAATCTCAAAATACAATAAGACTGGGTTCGATAACTTCTAGTCTACACCATTAATATCAAAGTGGTAATATCACAAAACTTGGCAATTAACACATAACGTTTGGCAAAAATACCTCAAATTGTAGTATTTAATAATCCACGTTTATTGTAGGACTGGCTTCAGATATTCACTAATTTGACCTATAAGAACTGTGGTCACAATCATTATGTTTGAACAACTTCTCAAATTACATAAAAATTAATTGAAGTAATTGTAATCCAATCCAAGCTTTAATTAACTTCGAGATGCAATATCTCTGTAAAGACCATTGAAATTTATTCCAAAAGAACACCATCTGTGTTAGATTCAATAATATTCATTATAACTGTTCATATCCTGCCTGTGATAAATTCATCAAAATTAAGAACTCGTCTTAAAAGAACCAATCGCTCAAAATCCTTGACAAAGGTTCAAATCAACTCACCAACATTATTTAACAGATATTAAATTTACTGTACTCTTAAATAGAGCAACGCTACAGAAAAATATTGGATTTATCACACAAGAATCACAAAGCCTAATCCTGTTGACATTTATTTTTATAATATTCAATGAAGATCAACTAATAAATGACCAGTAAATTATTGTTTGATTCGCTTACAGTCACCATTGCATTCGGATGATAAGATGATATTTCCTACGGATGGGAATAGCGATTAGACACCACACAATTGCATATAGCAAAATGCCCCATCATCGACGGCTCAGATGATTCATCCTTAAATGACAGGTATATCGATTAGACACCACACGATTGCATAGAGCAAAAGGCCCTGTCTTCGATGGCTAAAAAGAATGAATGCACATGACTGGGATCAACAATTATTATACTATCAAATAGAAGTGATACTGCTTCGCTAGACCTAATTAAATTCAATAGCTCAAAAAGATCCAATAAAATAATAGAAAAATCCCTGTTAATAAATCCCACATACTCGCTAGTATGCGATAAACTGTCAAAAATTACCCAACTACAGGTCTCGAGTCTCGAAATGCTCGATATAAAAAACTACTGTGCTCAAGATGCACTATTACTCATGCTAAAGAATGATCAAAAACGCTGCCTAATAACGTCGGTAAATAGTGAAGATCGGTGAAATGCACCTGCCATTTCACATGGAATCCACCATATCTTAGCGAACTCATCAGGATGAAATGTAAAAAAATATCAAATGATGCATCAAATAACACTCCTAATGATATACAAGTTTGCCCAGGGTCATATCAAAATCATATCAGTGGGGTCATAAAAGCGCTCACATTACCTTATAATATTCCAGATGTTATAATATTTATTCCAAGATTGGCGATAATCCAAAAATTCGTGAACAAGTTCTCAAAAGATCGGCGAAATCTTCATCCTGTGACATTTGGAATGCATTTCCCCCATTCTAATGCTTGTCACGATGTTGTCACTCGCCTCGGTAGGAATCGAATCCATCACTCTGCGCCGCCATCCTGTCTCTTGTTACGCCTAGCCGCTCATATTACAGTGAAGGATATCCATCACGGATATTGTCCAAAAATCCACCGAAATATTCAACTCAAATGGGTACCCCATTCTCTCCTTGGCTACCCGCCACTGTTCCATGCGGAAATGCCGATTGGTACACACTGATAATGTTCTTGCCAACTAAAGTTGATTTGCATTGACGAGTAAGACATATTTTCAAAGTGTGTGCAACTTTATTAGACACCCTGTATCTGAACGTGATGTAATAAGCATATCCATAAATGTCCATTAATCCAAGTCATTCATCAAACACTTCATCGTCATAGAAAATACGTGAAGTCCATTGTTCCATTCGAATGTTCGAGTAATAAATGAACAACTTCGTGGTCGCCTCGTTTGTGTTGTATAAAAACACATCATCTTTGCACTCCATTATACTGTCGAAAATATTTTAGGTATTCATGTCGAAAATGCCTAAGTTATAAATTGGATCAAGTATCTGGATCATGTTAAGACTATGTCCAATTATCAGTAATATAAATGTCGATTGCAATGTTCCGTTATACGATGGGTAACACTTCACCAAATGTCGGATACCACAGCACTATTCCGGCCTAGCTACATGCAGATAACATGAAGTAATTAACTGGCCTCATTAAACCACTGCTGTACAAGACTATTCATCGCGAAGTCTAATATTATACTGTCCGCTTTCACCTAGTGAAATATTTTGCTTGCTTTGAGTTGCAAGTTGAAACTGTGAATGCATTACTGGCTGAAATGAACTCGATAAACCTGACTGCGAAACTAGCACGTCTCTTGTCACCGACCGTGTCCGTCCTATTCACTGCCATGTCGATCTCAACTCCCGCATGCCACTCGATCTTGCCGTGCTATCAACGTATACAAGTTTATATCCGCTAGACTTCACTCTGCTGGTCAGGCGATGCGTACTGTACTGTATTGTAGATTGTAAAATACTCATTTCCTTTCCACGCCGTGCTGTGCTTGTCTAACTGGCTAAACATGTGACTTCTCTCCCCTGACTGGTGGTAGGGTAGACTACCGGTCGTCGTCCTCTGACGTCAGATCCTCAACCATGGCCAATATCTATTCGTTTTAAAGCCATAATCCTCTATTAAGGGGTTATCCACCATCTCAAATATTATTACAATAAATATCCTGCATTAGGCCTTTCCTTTCTGATATTATACAAGGCTTCATTTCTAAGTTAATTCAGTAAATTTCTTGCATTCCTCCCGTGATGCTATGCGTTGGAGGGGTAGTGCTCTCTTCTTCCTAGTTCTCCAACGTCACTTCCCTTACCGTCACCGGCGCGATCCCAGCGTAATCTTTAATTTCCAAGCAATGAATTCCATCTCCAGCTAGCGTAGCCGATAGCCCCAAGTAAATATCGGGTACAGTAGACAGGACGTGTATAGAAGTACACATTGGGTATGCAGGACTTATAGAGAATTACACATTGGGTATGCAGGACTTGTAGGAAAGTACACATTGGGTGAACAGGACTTGAAGAGAAGTACACATTGGGTATGCAGGACTTGAAGAGAAATACACATTGGGTAGACAGAACTTATAGAGAAGTACAAATTGGGTAAGCAGGACTTATAGAGAAATACAAATTGAGCATGCAGGACTTATAGAGAAGTACAAATTGGGTAAGCAGGCCTTGTAGAGAAGTGCACATTGGGTATGCAGGACTTATAGAGAAATACACATTGGGTATGCAGGACTTGTAGAGAAGTACACATTGGGTAGACAGGACTTGTAGAGAAGTACATATTGGGTGGACAGGACTTATAGAGAAGTACAAATTGGGTAAGCAGGCCTTGTAGAGAAGTACACATTGGGTATGCAGGACTTGTAGAGAAGTACACATTGGGTAGACAGGACTTATAGAGAAGTACAAATTGGGTAAGGAGGCCTTGTAGAGACGTACACATTGGGTATGCAGGACTTATAGAGAAATACACATTGGGTATGCAGGAATTGTAGAGAAGTACACATTGGGTAGACAGGACTTGTAGAGAAGTACACATTGGGTAAGCAGGACTTGTAGAGAAGTACACATTGGGTAGGCAGGACTTGAAGAGAAGTGCACATTGGGTAGGCAGGACTTGTAGAGTAATACACATTGGGTAGGCAGGACTTGTAGAGAAGTACAAATTGGGTAAGCAGGCCTTGTAGAGAAGTGCACATTGGGTAGGCAGGACTTGAAGGGAAGTGCACATTGGGTAGGCAGGACTTGTAGAGTAGTACACATTGGGTAGGCAGGACTTGTAGAGAAGTACAAATTGGGTAAGCAGCCCTTGTAGAGAAGTACACATTGGATAGGCAGGACATGACGAGAAGTACACATTGGGTAGACAGGACTTGTAGATAAGTACACATTGGGTAGACAGGACTTGTAGAGAAGTGCACTTTGGGTAGGCTGGACTTGGAGAAGTGCACTTTGGGTAGGCAGGACTTGAAGAGAAGTACGCATTCTCTAGGCAGGACTTGAAGAGAAGTACACATTGGGTAGGCAGGGCTTGAAGAGAAGTCCACATTGGGTCGGCAGGACTTATGGAGAAGTACACATAGGCACATAGGGTAGGCAGGACTTGTAGAGAAGTACACCTTGGCTAGACAGGACATGTAGAGAAGTACACTTTGGGTAGGAAAGGACTGGCGGAAAACTACACATTGTTTAGACGGGACTTGAAGAGAAGTTCATATTAAACATATCCCTTGCTTACGTTTCAGTGCTTATGTACCCGCATCGGAGGCGCTACGTTGTATATACGCTGCAGCAACGACTCCAAACGGATACTTTTTGATCAAGCTATACACTGACACTGTTCGTGGTTCTTACGAAACTTGCAGTGAGCTTGGCCGTATATTGTTGTACCCCGCAGGGTACATCTACAACTATCTACAACTATAAACGCAAACACCCCTATCTGACCCATATTCAAACACACACTTCAGCCCCTAATCTCTAAATAAAACCATCAAGTAACAACGTTAACAACTACTTCCTTACAAAACTTCTCCAGAAAGCCCACAGCATTATTACAACAGGATTGAAACATTGGATAAACATCGACCATTAGTACTAAGAGGAACACTTGTTTTGCAACTCGCTGAATCAGCAAAGCCACCGTCTATAACTAAATCCTTACCCCTAAGGAGGGGATCTGTCTGTCTACATCGCCGCCCGCGTGTCCTTCGAAGATGTCAGACACCAGCAAAGCCACCGTCTATAACTAAATCCTTACCCCTAAGGAGGGGATCTGTCTGTCTAAAACGCCGCCCGCGTTTCCGTCGAAGATGTCAGACACCGAACGCTGATCAGGTTAGTGTGTGCTCACGATACAATCCTAAAGTTCTTTCACCTATCTCACCCCAACTTAATTTTAAACACTCACCCCAATTAGGTAAACGTCGTTATGACCAATTAAAATCATACCAATTTGCTGAGGTGTACCATACCCACTGCACAGTCTAGATACTCAACTATTATTCATTCATCAGTAGAGCGGATACGGAATCCTGAGGCCAGGGGCTAATGCGCAAATTTCTCGCCTCTCCTCCTTCGCTATTTTTGCCTTACTTCCCCTGTTTCTTGATTTTGGGGTGTTTTCTCTCTGTGCAAGTGGTAACAGAGTTGCTGCATTGACCTAGTGGTTCTAGCCTACTTTCTTCTTTGCCTGAAAAAATTGTGCTATTTCGGTTCACCCTCCTCGCCATTCTCGTCAGGTTTCCGATTGCCTATTTGCGCTGCAAGTGACAAAAAATCTGCCTCGACCGCTGTGGTTGTTGACTATTTTCCAGTACTCTAAAGCACTGATTCGAAAGCAAGGTGTTTGCTTGGTTTGATCGTACAGCATCCCATTTCAAAACTGCCCCGAATCTCATTGTTGTGTGAACAGCCAATCGGTATCAAAACTTCTCTCAAACCCTGTCGGCTTCAGTAGGACAGTTGTACTTATTACTATAACGCTGTTAATTGAAGTCATTGGTTCAAGACGCAGTCGTTCTTTTAGCGTGCGTCGTGTTACAGCACAACAGAAAGTGCGCTACGTCACTCGCGGGTACTAAAGGAGCGCCATGGAGCTTCCTCCTCCCCCTCTGTCCACTTCCTTCCCTCTCGCCTCTCAGACAGTGACGGAGTTTGACTCCTGGCAATCCAGCTTAAATAGAACCTCGGCTATAACACGTATGTGAAAATAGCGTGACACACTTGGAGATTCGAGGTTTCAGTTCTGTTCGTTCGCTCATTCCTTCCTTCGTGACTTACGGAAAAGCTCGACATGTAATTGCGTCTCACGTCCCCCAGACCCCAAAACCACCGTCAGTTCAAAAGCTTATATGTATTTTATAAATATATATATATATATAACTTTCTTGCGGAAACTATAAATACCGTCATTTTGCTCCAATCATTTGTGCTTAAAATATAGCCGTTCACAGTCTCGGTCAAGTTCGTTAACGGGCTTTTACAAAAAGGTTAGGTATCGCTATAACGTTTTTAGTATCCAAACAATCGAATCCATTCAAAGTATGCACTGTTGTTTGGATAAGGGCCAAAAAGGTCTCTTAGTAAAGGTCTTTGATACTCCATGAATTGACCAAAGGAGAGGGAAGAATTGAGTTTTGAGAAAAATTGTACCTTGCTTAATAGGCGCTATTTCAAATCCGTTTGAAATAGTCGATACTCCTCTAAACATTACCCAAAACAATTGTATGAAAGCTAATTTGGTATGACCGACCCTTGCGCCAAGGGATGAGCAAAGTATGTTTGGACTTGCTGTATAGGATTTGCTCGTCAGCTAAACATGTGAGTAGTGTGTTTGTAAGAGTTCTATACCCACCTACGACTTTCCACCCACAAGATGGTGGCGGCGCGCATTGACTTACATGGCGCGCTTTTCAAATAAAGCTGATGAGCATAGCTTAACCTGACCTAACCTAGTCTACCTAACCTAGCCTAGTCTATTTAACTGGAACCGAACCGGAACCGAACCGAACTAAGCCGAACCGGCACCGAACTAAACTGAACCGGAACCGAACCGAACTAAACCGAACCGAACCGGAACCGGACTAAACCGAACCGAACCGATATCTCCCGAATGCGTGGATCGGATTTTGACAAATGAGGTGTCGTTGAACTCGGGCTGACACCTCCTTTTTCCAAAATTCCAAAAAATGTTGACCCATAGCCTACTTTCCAGGTGACGTCACATACTAACCTGGCAAAGCAGATATCTCTCGAATGCATGGTCGGAGTTTGATGAATGAAGTGTCGTTGAAATCGGGCTGACACCTCCTTTCCAAAATTCGAAAATTTTGACTCATAGCCTTCTCTCCTGGTGACGTCACATACTAAGTGGGTGCAAAAAGGTAATGATATGAAACAGTGCCGACAGCTAAAGCCTGTCACACTCCCCTAGGATAATGATTAAATAAATGACTGATGAAATGAAATGAAGTATTGCTTGATTGATCGGTCGTGGAATGGAATGAGTAAAGTCTCCATTAAACAGTAAGGATATGAAACAGTGCCGACTGCCTAAGCCTGTCACAGTCCCCCTAGGATAATGATTAAATGAATGACAGATGAATAAAATGATTGTGGAGAGTTTTGCTAGAATGAAATAATGACAGGGGAAAACTGGAGTGGCTAGAGATAGGAAGAGAACAAGAATTAACCAAGTGATAAAATCGTAGAGGCTTATGTGGGGGTTATGATTATCAATATTGTGAATTGATTGTGATAGATCGAGTCATGGAATAGAATGAATGAATGAACCGTCTTGATATTTACCTGGTGGTAAAAATGGGAAACCATGAAAACCGTTTTTCAGGACAGCCGAGGTGTGATTCAAAATCATGCTCTGTTGTAAAGCCTGTCGCACTTTCCTGAGACAATGATTAAATGAATGACTGATGAAATGAAATGATCGTGCAAAGTATTGCTTCATTGATCGGTCATGGAATGGAATGAGTAACGTCTCCACTATACAGTAAGGATATGAAACAGTGCCGACTGCTAAAGCCTGTTACACTCCCCTAGAATAAATTAAATGAAATAAATGAAATGAATGACCGATGAAATGAAATGATCGTGCAAAGTATTGTTTGATTGATCGGGTCTGGGAACGGAGTGAGTAAAGCCTCCATTAAACAGTGAGGGTATGAATCGGTGCCGGCTGCTAAAGCCTGTCATACTCCCCTAGGATAATGATTAAATGAATGACAGATGAAATAAAATGATTGTAGAGAGTGTTGCTAAAATGAAATAGAGAGAGGGGAAAAAACTAAGTAGCTATAGATTAAAAGACAAAAAGAGTTAACCAAGTGAGGTCGACAAGAAAGAAAACAGAGAGGAGCCCGGCACAAGTAAGTGAAAGCAATGCAGAACTCAGTTGGAGCCCTGTGGTCGCTAACCCACGTTACACTACATGTTAACTCCAGGTGAGAAATTTGAAACTCGACTGCTTGCTTGCATACATTGAGTATTACCTTGAGACAATGAAAACTGCAACGCTTGTATAATGTCAGTGTTAAATTACACATTCTCTAAACGAACTGTCTGTCTGATAATATGCAAGTACACTGTATGAATTATTGAATATTAAGGAAATTGACTGTGGATCTATTGAAAAATGAAACTCAGCAATTCTTCTAGGTTTGTGCCGTGTCTTGTGTGGGGTTTCGCCTAGGAAACCAAGCTGGCTCATCGGCGGGATCTTGGTGTCCCCGCCCGGACCCCCACAGGAGTGACGAACTGCGCGCCAACTCCCTTTATATTAGGTGCAACTGCACCACTTGACTGCGAGAACTAAAAGCTCGCGCAGCCATAACCTCCCTATGAAGGCATCCAAAAAGATGGTATATTGGCTTTCACGGCCGGTGAATTAAAACTCAGCAATTCCTGTAGGTTTGTGCCGTGTCTTGTGTGGGGTTTCGCCTAAGACACCAAGCTGGCTCATCGGCGGGCTCTTGGTGTCCCCGCCCGGACCCCCACAGGAGTGACGAACTGCGCGCCAACTCCCTTTATATTAGGTGCAACTGCACCACTTGACTGCGAGAACTAAAAGCTCGCGCAGCCTTAACCTCCCTATGAAGGCTTCCAAAAAAGATGGTATATTGGCTTTCACGGTCGGTGAATTAAAACTCAACAATTCTTCTCGGTTTGTGCCGTGTCTTGTGTGGGGTTTCGCCTAGGACACCAAGCTGGCTCATCGGCGAGCTCTTGGTGTCCCCGCCCGGACCCCCCCCCCCAGGAGTGACGAACTGCGCGCCACCTCCCTTTATATTAGGTGCAACTGCACCACTTGACTGCGAGAACTAAAAGCTCAAGCAGCCGTAACCTCCCTATGAAGGCTTCGAAAAAAGATGGTATATTAGCTTTCACGGCCGGTGAATTAAAACTCAGCAATTCTTCTAGGTTTGTGCCGTGTCTTGTGTGGGGTTTCGCCTAGGACACCAAGGTGGCTCATCGGCGGGCTCTTGGTGTCCCCGCCCGGACCCCCACAGGAGTGACGAACTGCGCGCCACCTCCCTTTATATTAGGTGCAACTGCACCACTTGACTGCGAGAACTAAAAGCTCAAGCAGCCTTAACCTCCCTATGAAGGCTTCCAAAAAAGATGGTATATTGGCTTTCACGGCCGGTGAATTAAAACTCAGCAATTCTTCTAGGTTAGTGCCGTGTCTTGTGTGGGGTTTCGCCTAGGACACCTAGCTGGCTCATCGGCGGGTTCTTGGTGTACCCGCCCGGACCCGCACAGGAGTGACGAACTGCGCGCCACCTCCTTTTATATTAGGTGCAACTGCTGCAAGGCTGCTTGAGCGTTTAGTTCTCGCAGTCAAGTGGTGTAGTTGCACCTAATATGAAGGGAGGTGGCGCGCAGTTCGTCACTTCTGTGGGGGTCCAGGCGTGGACACCAAGAGCCCACCGATGAGCCAGGTTGGTGTCCTAGGCGAAACCCCACACAAGACACGGCACAAACCTAGAAGAATTGTTGAGTTTTAATTCACCGGCCGTGAAAGCCAATATACCATCTTTTTTGGAAGCCTTCATAGGCGGGTTAAGGCTGCTTGAGATTTTAGTTCTCGCAGTCAAGTGGTGCGGTTGCACCTAATATAAAGGGAGGTAGCGCGCAGTTCGTCACTCCTGTGGGGGTCCGGGTGGGGACACCAAAAACCCGCCGATGAGCCAGCTTGGTGTCTTAGGCGAAACCCCACACAAGACACGGCACAAACCTACAGGAATTGCTGAGTTTTAATTCACCGTCCGTGAAAGCCAATATACCATCTTTTTGGATGCCTTCATAGGGAGGTTAAGGCTGCGCGAGCTTTTAGTTCTCGCTGTCAAGTGGTGCAGTTGTGGGTAGATTATTAGCTTGGGAATAACCTAACCCCCAAGAGAAGATGATGAAATAAGTAGAGGAGCAAGGAGGGTTCTGCTTCAAATACCATTATTTATGCAAATGAGGGGGGCGTGGCAAGGTCAATGACCTTGAGGTAGGTCATGGTCAATGACCTTGAGGTAGGTCATTGACCCCAAGGTCGCCGGGACCCCGGAAGGTAAACAAACCTTGGAGGGTCCAGGAACCGGTTTGAGGGGGTGTGGGTGGAGGGAAGGGGTGGGGGAGGGGGAGGGTGGGGGGGGGGGGGGGGTGTGGGAGGGGGGAGTGGGAGGGAAGGGTGGGGTGGGGGACGAGGGGGGAAGGATGGAAGAGGATCTGCACGAGACCCTCCTCGACCCAGTCTCTCTATTGGACTGAGCGCCTTCTCTGTTATGGTCTCGTGCTATATAGCTTTGCTTTGTACTTGATGAGATCCGAGTGTTGCCGAAGGTTTCCGAATCTTTGTCGGTGAATGAATCGTCAGATTTGAACGGTCAACTAGTGTGTGTGTGTGTGACGTCATAGCAGATTACGGGATGTGGGGTAGGTCATGGTTGGAAGTGTTCTTAATGGGAAAACATGAATGGAGATGGATGGTGGTTGTTGAAACCTGACGTGGTAGGTTGGTTAGGTGTGAATGGGTCTGAGAGACAAAGAAAATGGGATTGAAAGCGCTCAATGGTAAACAAACATCAATGGTATCTGGAGTAGTGAATGGGATTGAGAGAGAGAGGGGGAATGAACTGGTTGTTGAATGTGCTCAATGGTAAACAAACGTCAATGAATCTGGAGTAGTATTTCCTGTAAATGGTAGGGTGGGTGAGGATACAAAACGCATAGCATGTTGGGTCGGCCAGCTCGACATGAAATAAAACAAGAAGGTGTACACCAGATCTGATTTATTAATCCATGAATTATATGTGGCATTAAAACCTAGCCACTTAACAAAAAGTTTATTGCCACGTTTTTGTACAATTTTTTCAACAAGATAATGCTTGGGATATTGCGTCCTTTGCAGTTCCTCCATGTAGAATCCTCCTTGGATTGGCTGCTTGTTGAGGTCATCAAGTAAATAAACAACTGGATTAGAAAGTTTTACCTTGCGAAAACGAAATATTTCTGTGCTCCAGTTTGGTGTGTATCCTTTGGCGAAGATTGTTTTATGTTTACTGATGCGCACATAATCACCAATACGGAATCGATGACGTCGCGGATCTGCCGTTTTGATTTTGTGATGAATGCGATCCAATTGCGCAATGTTCTTGGTTACAAGGCGTGGTTTCATTCTGATAGTTCTATGTTTAGTGTTGTTGTAACGTGTCACCAGGTCGCGTACAAGTTCAAGCCAGCGATAGGATCCTCTTGCTGTAAATTGTTCCCACATGCGCGTCTTGAGTGTGCGGTTGAAACGTTCTACAACACTTGCCTTTAGATTGCTAAAAGTGGAATAGTGATGGATGTCAAGTGATTTGAGATAAGCGGAAAAATTCTTGTTGAAAAATTCTTTGCCTTGATCTGTTTGAAGCAAACGAGGTTGTCGTCTTGACCGCTGAATGATGGTCTTGAATGCAGCGGTGACTAGTTGTGCAGATTTATTCCGAACAGGTTCAACACAGGCCATTTTGGAATAAACGTCGATGACGGTGAGCAGATAGTTGACCCCGTTGTTAGCTTTGGCATAGGGAATCATTTCAACCAGATCAGCTTGCCAAAGATCGTCAACGCCCCGTGTGATGACATGACGACGATGGTAGAGACGACGAGCTGGTCTATGCAACTCGCGAGCAATGGCAGCCTTAACAGGCGAGGGTGTATGAACACGTTGACTCATTAGACAATAATGCCAGCATGACGAAGCTCCTCTTCTATTTCTAAAACTTCCGCCTCGTGTCCGGTATGACCAGCCTGTTCTGATGCACGCAACAGTTGCAGACGTTTAACCAACTTATTTGGATTGTTCCAATAGGCGAAATCGATGAAAGGTTTCAAAGTATTAAATGTGATACCGGACGCTGAATTTGCACGGCGAACACTTGCATAGGTGGGAAACAATTTTGATATGATGGTTTTATATTTGAAGCTCTTATTAGCATTTACTGCTTCAGAATGTTTATAATTACGTCTAAAACCATTTGTAGCCATCATGATGTTTTTATACTTTTCAAGATCTTCTTTATCATAGTCCTCGGTAGAAGGTGTACGTGAAAATAAAAGTTCTAAAAGACCTGGCGTCAATTTGTAACGAACTGTTTTAACAATCAAAACATTGTCACTTATCTTGATTGGTGAATCGCCAATTCGAAATCTATTGTTTTCATAGCGAACACCATAGGTAGTATCAGTTTTCTTAGTAAAAAGATCTTCAAGGAAGGGAGTAACCAACGCACCATAATTTTGTAGTAAAATGGATTTTAACCGCACATATTGTTCGGGCGTATTTAATATTTCTTTAAGAGTAGGCTGCTTTTCTTTGGGTCTAGTGGGTGTTTCAGCAATTATTGATGTTTTCAAAAACTGGGGCAGCGGTGATTCTTTGGAGCTAGAAGACGGAAGCAATGGAGAAAAAACATCGTCAGGTTCTTCATCATTTTCTTCCTCCTCTTCAATTGTTTGTGTTTCTTTTGAGCGTGTAATAGGCTTTGATGTTCCTTTCAACACAGCTTCCAGAGGTGACTTCAAATGTTTTTCGACAAACAGTTCACTGTCGGCATGTGCACGTTTTAGATAGCGAAACTTTTGTCGAATGCTATTTCGCGCACAGATTATGTGCTTTTTTAATTGACTCCCTGTTGTCGCCATGACATCTGAACTAATGATGTTCAGAAAAGCGATGCAGCTACTTAAATACGAATGAAATGATCAAATCCCATGCGGTAGCGTCCATTGTTGATGTTGCTCTGCTTATCAATAACAAGACAACTGTGGTGATGAGCGTTCCAACACATGGCACACAACTGTGTAAAGGCTTGAAAGGTCATGTCTGGGTTCACGTGATCATCGTAGACGTGATGCATGTTGCGCTCATCCTGACGGAAGAGAACAATCACGTTGGCATTGTCACGAATCAACTGTTTTGGTATTCGCGAATAGGTTTGAGCGAGATAAAAACAGTCAATATATTTATGACGTCCCATGCTAAAGTAAGCCTGAATAATGCCCTGTCGTTCTGTGGCCACATCATCAAAAATCATAAGCGAATGGGGGCGAACATTGTCTGGAGAAATGACATCTTCGTGTGCTGCGAATGTGAAGTAGCCCATGTTGCGCAGACCTGACATGACCTGTTCCAAGAACACATACAGCGGTTGATACAGCGATTTGGCAAAAATATAGATATTTTGAATGCGCACTCCGTTTAAGGAGGTGATGAGGGTAAGCAGAAGATTGGTTTTTCCACATCCTGACAGGCCGGCGATGAAACAGCGAATGGAGGATGGGAAGAGTGATCCATGACGTTGTTCGGACGATGTTGAGAAGAGGTTTGAAACCAAGTCTCCCACCGGAAGTGAATGTTGTTGCTTAATAATCTGCATATCAACTAAATGTGAAAGGGGAAGAGCTGGTCTCTATATACATGAGGCAAGCGGGTGTTTCAGTTCCAGTGTAACCATGGACGCCTTTGGAAGAACTCTTAAAACAAATGAACGATTTGCTTTGACAAACGATCCAAAACATGATACAGATCCGGCTACTAAACGATATGTCGATGCTAATGTATTGCCACGCACAACAGATGGCAATTACGACTTTAATGGAAAGCGATTGACCAATATAACAGAACCCGTATTACCCTCGGACGCATGTTCAAAAAAGTATGTAGATTATTACCGATTACGACGTATCAAAGGAGATTATGAGGCTCAGAATAAACGTATTACGGGCGTTGCAGATCCTGTGAACGATCAAGATGTGTGCACCAAAGCCTATGTGTTAACCAATGCTGTGGTGTTAACAGAAGCAAAGGACTATGACGTACACCAACGTCGAATCACTCAGCTGGCTCTTCCAACAAACAACACGGACGCTGCTCGAAAGGACTATGTAGATAACAAGGTGAAACAGGTGCTCAGTATTGTGCCCACCCTAACTGTAAAGGGCTATACAGCAAATAATGCACGCTTTGTGCATGTGGCCGATCCTGAAGATGATCAAGATGTTTGTACAAAACGGTTTTTAAACTCTGAAATGGAAAAGGTGTGGGAAATTAAGGAGAACGCTCTACAGATGAAGCGAAGACGAATAGCCGAAGTTGCTGATCCTGTGCAACCTCACGACGTGACGACCAAACGATTTTTGGAACAACGGTTATCGCTTTTTATTAAATCAATACCCTCTATATTTCTGCTTCACATTGTAAACCAACAACCGGTAAAAGATCCCAATAACCTCGCCTACATACTACGTTCGGGGTATGACAATTACCGTTTAATGTATGATGGTGCCATTCGTGTAATTGAGTATGCACCAGATTTGAAACATTTAGAGGTACGATTAAACGGTAGTGTTCAACCACTTATTGATCAACCGGTGAAAGCCGGAGACAAATTATTCTTTTATTTGAAACTCTCGTCTGAAGAAAAAGAGGCGGGGAAAACGATGAACGATTTTCCTCTGTATATAGAACTTGAATATACAGCCACCATTGAATAAATAATTATAGGTTCCCTTCCTGAGGAGTGTTAGTTGTGTTCTATACTTTGCGGTGTGAGGTTGTCTTGTTCTTTGGTCGCGATGGTGAAACAGAGATATGTGGTGAAGAAGAGGAAGAAGTTGTCAAGAAAGGGAGGCTTTAAAGCTATTCTTCATGCGGCACGTCAAGCTTCGCGCGGAGAAACAAATAGTGAGTTGGCTATTAAGAAAGCACTCCGAGCAGCACGATTGCATGCGAATCCCAAAAGTAAACTACGTTTTAGAAAACGTGCCCGAGTTATTCCTGTGCCGAAACGTGGTGGATTTTTACCTGCACTGTTTGCTGGACTAGCAGCCCTGGGTTCACTTCTTGGAGGAGCAAGTGCGGTAGCACGAACGGTGAAAGCTGTTGAGGAGGCGAAGCAACAGTTGAAGGAAAGTGAAAGGCATAATAAAACTATGGAGGCCATAGCACTGCGCGGCAAAGGTGTGAACATGAAGCTAGCACCCTACAAGAAAGGACTCGGCATTTACATGTCGCCAAAAAACGGTTAATCGATGCACTGCCACGACGAGCCATGACGCATGAGGAAGTTTTAAGATATGCAAAACAGCTAAAGATCTCCCACTTTCGAGGTGTGTTTATGCGCAACCAACTACCGTCTCGACCACGGAGCCATGAAAGTGCAGTTGTTAATTTGGATGACAGTCATGGACCGGGAACGCATTATGTGGCCTACATAAAGCATGGGCGAACCGTGTGGTACTTTGACAGTTTTGGAAACCTTCCTCCTCCGACAGAGCTTGTTCGCTATTTTGGAAGCAGTGCAACAATACACTATAATGTGAAACGAGTGCAAAATTTTAACACGCAACAGTGCGGTCGTCTATGTTTGACTTTTCTATATAAGACCGAGCATGGCGGGTGACGTGGTCATTATGACAACAGAAAGTAGAACGTTTACAGTGCACGGACAAGGTGCAGAAGTAACTGTTGACTTTTATCCTCCTATTGAATTGGGACGACGACCCTACGTGCTGGGACTTGTTTCGTTTGAAGGCTATAATAGAATCTGCAACATAATTGAAGACGTCAATGATAAGTTCTACTACGATGACTATGTGTTAACTCTACCGTCTGGCAGCTACACCGTAGATGATATTCACGATTACATCTACACAACTCTCACCAAAGAATTTAGTCTAAAAGCATTTCTGGACGGGACACGCAAGTTTGAACTCATAGCCAACAACGTGACACATCGCTGCAGTATTCTTTCTTCTTTTAGGATCGATTTTAAATCTCAACCAGATTCGATTGGGTCATTGTTAGGCTATTCACCACAAGTGTTAGTACCGAACGTGATACACAAGTCTGACCAACCGGTGAAAATAATTGAAGATCATCACATATCTGTCACGTGTAATATTATTACAGACGTCTACACCAATCAAGATCCCTCGCATTCGCTTTATGATTTTACTGTTACTTCACCTGGTGGTTACATCATCCGCGAAAACCCGTCGGTGGTGCTCTATCATCCTGTGAGTGTGACCAACATCAGGAATATTACCTTAAGACTGGTGAATAGAAACCAACGTCTCATTCGGTTAGACCCTCATACACCTGTGACCTACAAACTGTATCTGAAGCCAGCATGAAACAAGTGTATAAAGCGGCAACGCTGTCAAGAACAGGCGTTAGTTGTGCTCAACACGTGTACAGGTTAACACGTGTCAACAAGCAGATCCTACAACAACTTGGTTACACCTTACGTCATGAATTCGATTCTAGACGTGACAAACCCTGTCGAAGTACAGGAGGGTATTGTAAGAATTGAACACCATTCCTACCAACCGTATACTCAGGGACTAAATAATAATGATGAGATTCGCATTACTATTAACCAACAAGATATCTACACGCTTCCACATGAAAGTTACATCCAGATTGAAGGGCAACTCACCAAATTGGATGGTACCATTCCAACAACGTCAAAGTTGGCCAACAATGCTTTGGCCTTTTTGTTTTCTGAGGTTCGCTACGTGATCAACGGTATTGAAGTGGATACTACTCGAAATGTTGGCATAACAAGTGTCATGAAACTTTATCCCTCGTATGGAAGCGAAGAGAGTAAAGCTTTTTGTATGGCTGGTTGGTGTCCCAACTCAACCAACGACTGGATGATTAACGATGATGGTACATTTACTGGACATTTACCTCTAAAATTAATACTAGGCTTTGCAGAGGATCATAAGCGCATTGTTGTGAACGCAAGACAGGATCTGATTCTTGTACGAGACAGGAGTGATTATAATGCGCTAAAGGGAGCTGATACAGCGCCAATAGATACAAAAATTCTACTGCAACGAATTCTATGGAAAGTACCGCACGTTACTCTATCAGATCAGAAAAAATTGAGTCTGCTCAAGATTGTGGAGAAGGATACAGCTTTACCCATTCAATTTAGAAGCTGGGAGCTGCATGAATACCCGGTATTACCACTCTCCGATACACATACTTGGTCTATAAAAACCTCACGGTATACAGAGCGGCCCCTCTACGTCCTGGTTGGATTTCAAACAGATCGCAAATATCAACAGAATAAAGATGCATCAAAATTTGACCACATCCAATTACGAAATATACGACTCTTTTTGAACGGTGTTACCTTTCCCTATGAGGGAATGGATTTAAACTTTAACAAGAACAAATATGGTAAGCTTTATGACATGTTTGTAAACTTTCAGTCATCCTATTATCAGAAAGAGGCATGTCCGCTATTATCACCACAAGACTTCAAGTCCAAGGCGCCTCTGGTGGTGATGGACTGTTCGTATTTGGAGGAGTCGATGAAGGAAACAACTATTGATATCAGACTAGAATTTGAAACATCTACAGTTATTCCAGAAAAAACAACAGCCTATTGCCTTATTGTTCACGAGGCGCAAGTGTTTTATCAACCGCTGTCCAATATGGTGACCAGAGTATAAATAGCATGTCTTCCTCCATTGCCCTTCACAGTCATGGAAAGCTACGATGAAGTCACAACCCCCTCTGCGAGGTGGGTCTGCAAATGTGAAAGTGATTCACCAGGCTCAGATAAAGATTCAAGGTTTACCATTTATCGCGCCCTAGTGAGTGAAGCTATAACTGCCTATCACAAGAATCATACTGTGCTTAGAATGCCGCCGCATCTGGTTCACTATTTACCGGATGGATTCATGTCTACGTTTGGTATTCATGACAGGGGGTACAACAACAAGCCCATCGCTAATCAAACAAATAATGTGGACGATGGTGTTGCCAAAGCTTCATCTTGTCATGTTGGAGAGCGGGTAGATTGCATGGACTGCAAATGCGATCGTTGCTCAACAAGTCGAGACGCTGATGCAGCATTTGAGATTTATCGCACCCTGGTGAGTTTAGCAATACGCGCCTACCATAAAGCGCAATTTCTTCGTGAAATGCCGCAGCATCTGATTGCCTATTTACCAGCTGGATTTCTGACCGCGTACGGTGCACACGACATTGACCTTAATTGGGATAAGCTACCATTACACCTCCGTATGTCGGCGGATGTTGCAGCCTGCCGTCCTTGTCGTAGACACTTTATGCATCGAGGAGATTCTCACTGTGATTGGGATGGTCCAAATCCTATGATAAAAAATTGTAAGCGATGTACTGATAACTTTATGAATAAAATTGTGTAATTGATTTTTGTGTGTATATTATTTTCCCGCTCCTATCCAATCAGTTAGTTGTTAAGAAGCAGCGGTAGTGGAAGGTCTGATATCCGTCGCCATGCCGAAAACATTGATTGTCGACGTGCAGGGTTTCAAGGTGAACGGAAACAAGTTTGTATTTAAAGAAGTTGGAATTATTGACTGCACAACCATGTGGGCACCAAGAGTAACCAGTTTTGTCTTTGAACCACCGTTTCCATTGCATTTGCAGTCAGACGAGGACAGAAGACAAACAGAGTGGTTGCAACGCAATTTGGGACTAGTCTGGAAAGAAGGCGACATTCCTTACCATCATCTATCACTTGTTCTGAAAGCTCACTTGTTTGGTGCTGACCTTGTATTTGTAAAGGGAAGTGAAAAAAAGGAATGGTTGCGTCAGTATGTTAATTCAACATGTCAACTTGTTGACCTTCATGATCTGGGATGTCCTGCACTGTACAACCTGTCCGTGCCTGATGAACCTCTACAAAATAAAACACTTCAAAATGTTTGGAAGCTTTTTGATTGGCTAGCTCGCAGAGCATGTCAAAACTTGCATGTTGAGTGCAAAGCGTTGTAACGTCAGCTTCAGTGTGAGACACACCAGTGATCAGTGTAGACGTGTAGTAATATGGCAGCAATTGAAGGTTTGGACTCAAACCCCACAGAGCGAGCTATTGTCAAGTTTTTTGCCTGTAAAAAAAAAGCTTGACAGTTTCACAGATGAGGAATTGAACGCTTTGCCCAAGGCGTTCCTTTTTTATGTTGCTTCAAACGCGGTGAAAAATATTTGGCGCAGTGTACCTAGTGAATGGAGCAGAGATCCTGGTCTGCGTGAACTACAACCATGCACTGACTTTAGTCATCACCAGCAAGTGTCTATTACTAAAATGCCCTCCATTAAACGGTGTGGAACGTGTCAGCTCATCAAATTGTACCACGGTCATACAAATATACCGTCCTGTAAAGACTTTGCTTCATCATTCCATGGTTGCGATGAAGAAGAGGAAGAAGAGACAGCAGCGGCAGTATCGCCAGCACCAAAAAGTAAGACAACGCTTGAAAAAGATATATCGGACCTTTGCTGGTCATGGTCTAGTTAACAAGGCCATTGATCTACTTCCCATTGAACTGCATATTCCCGGCTATCAATTTTGTGGACCTGGAACTAAACTAAGCCAACGTCTAGCACAAGGGAACTCTGGAATCAACATATTGGATGCAGCGTGTAGAGATCATGACATTGCTTACAACAACAAGAATATAGAAGTACGTCGAGTTGCAGACCGCATTCTTCTAAGAAAGGCCATGCAGCGTGTGATGTCATCTACTGCTTCTATTGGTGAGAAGATTGCAGCCTTGATTGTAGCAGGAGCGATGAAGTCAAAGCTATTGATTGGTGGTGGATTAGTGAGGAAAAGGACAAAGTAATAAACATGAATCAAATATTGTGAAGTATTTATTTGAGAGTCAGTCCACCAGTTCATAGTATACACAAAATATGGTTTAGTTTTCTTCTTGTAAAAAACATACAATTTTAATAAAAAGAATTGAAAATGAAAGTGTGTTCTTTTTTACAAGGTGTGGAAATGTCCATAAGGCAAGCTATTTACACCATCCCACAGACGTTTATTGTCATATGTTGTCAGCGATGTTTTATTTTGATTTACTGTAAAAATATTATGATTCTTTGAAATAATGCGTGTTTGCTGGTATAAGCGAGAGGTGTTTGCGTAGAGTACACATCGATATTCCTCAACATTGAGGAATTGTGTGACGCTACGAAGAACACCCTTCGCTTTGCATTGACCTTTATTCTTTTGTGTTGAAAATGCGTACATTTTCGGCGCCAAAGCCACAAATTCTGTCATAACATCACCGGCGCACTCATCCTTAAATAGACCTATTTTTTTTAATTCATGGGAATTATGCCAAACATATTGTTAACCTCATAGTTTGAGGTATCAAAGTAATTTGGATGTTCTCTCATCACTGAGTAAACATCTATCTTATTGGTTTGATAAATAAGACTGTCTGTATCCATATACAGTAATTTTACATCTCCAAACTTTTGTTTGGCAAACTCATAATGAAATTGATACATTACAAATTTTGAAAAGTCAAGTATCACCATTCCCAAGTAAATTGGTTTGTTATACATGATTTCTGTCTTTGACAATTCAATGGTTACTAAATCAGTTTCAATAACTCGTACAGAATGGAAATTAGGCATAGCTATATATTTTCGTGCGCCATATCGACCGTCCCAGTGGTTTACCAAATGAATAGTTCTATGCTTTCGAATATTTTCCATTGATTTACCGTAGCACGCATTGTTCATTAATTTATAAAAATTTGATTCAAATGTGGTCTTGGCGTGTTGCCGATGATGAGTATTCAATTGCATGTACGGTTGTAACCATGGTTTTTGGTCAAAGCAAATAATGCGGTGAATGGATTGCAGTTTCAAACCATGTTTCAAACATTGCATTAAATTTTCAATGTGTATGACGTACCGATTTTTTGAATTTAACGTTGCCAGCAACTTTTTATTGTTGGAACGTGAACTGGGAGGTTGTAATTTTTCAACACAAAATGGTAGATCAGAATGATCATTGTGTATCTCACAGGGATATAATAAGTCGACCTCTAGAACGTAGCCACGCGTGTCATTGCTCAACACATCTTTTAAATTAAAATTTGAAACTTCATCTGAAGTCAGCCATCGAAAATTTTGATATGGAAGAGGTTTTTCCATAGCATATCCGTATAAATTGTTACAATCTAGGTAGGTGAGGTATGTTGTAGGTTGGTTTGGTTTGTATGTATCCATATATGGATTATTTGCTTTGGCGTGCTTTTGTACAAGCGAAACAAGACCACCACGTATTCCGCGTTCAAAAAAGAGTAACATGTCGATGTCTGTTAATAGTTCCAGTTCTATGTCAGTCACCTTCAACATACAGTCCCAACTATATCCGGCAAGGGTGTAGTAATGGGCTGGATCTAGATTGTAGATTTCAAGACACAGTTTGCGAAAGTGTTCAAACACGTCTGTCAAAAGTAGTGTATCAATTTTGAGGTATAAATCAGCATACTCGCCCAAAGTTGATATCTTGAACACGTTCCATACTTTTTGAGCGTGTAAATAGTCTTCTTCAGAAATATGACTTTTTGTTAAGTCATTGTAAAATTTGTCCTTTGAAGGGAGTGCAGTTTCCTGTAAACATGCCCAATTGTTTACATAATTATAGGGAAACACCCCTTTTCGAATGCATAATTCAAATTGTTTGGCATCAGTAAAGTGTTGACGTACAAAATGCAAATTGTTTGGGTGAAGCCCTTGAACAAGCGCATCCAATGATGATGCGAGGAATCTATACGAATCTAAAAATCGTATACTGATTCCATTTCGCCATTTCGAAAACGAAATAAAATTTTCATGATTTTGTGGAATTAAATTAAATTTTTGGTTTTCAAGGTTAGCAAATTCCTTAATAATTAAATGGCTGTCATACCGAGACATGTTGTGTAAGAAACAAGAAATATAGCGTGCTCTTTTATACGCCAAATTACATACACTATGAGCCGCTCCTCTAAATTTTCCAGTGTACCGATTATGGTCTCTCACTGGTGTGTCACAAGGTGCTATTGGTTTTTGACAAATGTGACAAGTGGTTGCTGTTGCAAAAACCGCCTCGTCTGCGTCCGACATTTGAAGCGGAATTGGATTTTGCAGGATATTGTACACCCGATCTGCCAAGGCGTCCAATTCATTTAAAAACCAAGCAGCAGCATCTGCATCGCGATAAGATTTGAAGTATGAAAGTGAAGGGTCGTATGAACAAATCACGTTTAGAGCACAACTGAATGGCACATGTTCCTGTACTTGTTGAGTGTACGGACGTGTCGGATCTGGTTTACATGTGTCAATGGGTGTGGTTAAACATTCAAAATCTGCATATACTGTAAATGGAAGCGGTTCTTGACGAGACACATTTTGAAATTTCATACTGGCTTTATCCTTTTCTGGAAATATAATTTTTACCGCTGGTTGTGTGATGCAATCAATAGTATGTGCTGTCAACTTTTGATTGCTAGTAAAATATTGCAAACAGCGATCACATATATGTACCCTATTTTTTTTTTTGTAACTTGTGAACGAACTAGTCTAGAAAGATCTTTGATATAACAATAATGGTTGCACAATTCCCCTTCAATGTACAGTAAATTAAAATGCTTTTCTTTTTTTCCCTTTGTCACATACAATGGACCAATAACTTTGTCCCCTTCAACTCCGTATACATTAATGGAGTAAAGCGGATTTTTAGATTCAAAACGAGAAATGGCGTTGAGGTCCATTGGGAATTCTATGTCTGCTAAATTTAGACTGATCATTAATTCCATAAATTTCTGGTGATATTTTCCCATTCTGTGAACATTTTCAGTTGCAGGACTTAACCCAGCAGCCAAGGACCACACAAAGCAAAAAACGTCATTATTATCCACATTGATGACTGCGTGATGTTTTTACAACTGTTTAGGTAAATTAACATGAGCTGAACCACTGTTCATGGGATCAAAGGTGCATACATTAATTTTAAAATGGTTGATAGCTTCCAGCGATTTGCCACTTTCCAATTCTTGAAACTCGGCAAAGCGCGTCATGAGCTTATCGACAATGTTTTTACTATACCAACTGTGTATATTATCAGTGCGGTACAATTCACACATTTTCGTATGTAAATAAATCGGTTTGGTTATTTCAACACCTTGTTTTAAAATAACAAAATCACATAATAACTCAGCGTTAATCTTTAACGCTACATGTTCTCTTAAACAGTCTTGCATTTTATTTTGAAAAATGTTGTAGCTAGCGTTTAAAAATTCATTTGGGTCTAAAAATTTAGCATCATTATTAATTTTAAAGCTACATAACTTATTATTAAAACAACTATCCACGTTCTGCCAACTAAGTTCTGGTGCTGACATCATGACACTTACAGTAATTACATTTACTACAAAAACAGCAAATCACTGAACAGTTTGCAGAGAATGAAAACAAACAAAGTTTATTGTCTCTGCAAATTCTGTTTTAACATTAACAAATTTTAAATTTTATTTGATTCTTCAATAAATTCTACCAAACATCTTTTATTTTCTACTCCCAAATATTTAAGGTAGATGGTTCCTTTGTTGAGGTCATTTACAGCTTCGTCGTTGAGTTCCATGAACCTCGCAGGTAAGAAGACAGCGAAATCTTCTAGTTCACAAACTATTCTTCCCCCATATTTCGTTTTCACCCTGCGAACAGCTGTCACCAAATAGGACTCGTTAACTGGCAGGTCCTGTAAACGTTTAGTCTCCAGACCGGTTGCTCTGCCAATGAGATTCGCAACTGTTATAGCAGACATATTGGTTCTGAAAGGTAATTATAAAGTGTTTAGGTAAACTATTAAAAAGGTTCAGGTACCCTCCACCTTTATTTATTAGCACATTAACTCAAACCCTGATCTATAGACTAAACCATCAAATGTGTATACAAAACTTATTTGCTAAGACGAGGAGTCACCTAACAGCGCTTAGTCCCAGTAATCAGTCGGATAGAGCGAGATAAGGTAATATCTCTTTTGACTGACGTCAAGCCTGGTAATGACTGTTAGTTGCAATAATAGTTTCATATATCCACTTGAGTAGTGTGTCCCGCATCCCCATCCAAACCTCTAGACTAAACCATCAAATGTGTATACAAAACTTATTTGCTAAGACGAGGAGTCTCCTAACAGCGCTTAGTCCCAGTAATCAGTCGGATAGAGCGAGATAAGGTAATATCTCTTTTGACTGACGTCAAGCCTGGTAATGACTGTTAGTTGCAATAATAGTTTCATATATCCACTTGAGTAGTGTGTCCCGCATCCCCATCCAAACCTCTAGACTAAACCATCAAATGTGTATACAAAACTTATTTGCTAAGACGAGGAGTCTCCTAACAGCGCTTAGTCCCAGTAATCAGTCGGATAGAGCGAGATAAGGTAATATCTCCTTTGACTGACGTCAAGCCTGGTAATGACTGTTAGTTGCAATAATAGTTTCATATATCCACTTGAGTAGTGTGTCCCGCATCCCCATCCAAACCTCTAGACTAAACCATCAAATGTGTATACAAAACTTATTTGCTAAGACGAGGAGTCTCCTAACAGCGCTTAGTCCCAGTAATCAGTCGGATAGAGCGAGATAAGGTAATATCTCTTTTGACTGACGTCAAGCCTGGTAATGACTGTTAGTTGCAATAATAGTTTCATATATCCACTTGAGTAGTGTGTCCCGCATCCCCATCCAAACCTCTAGACTAAACCATCAAATGTGTATACAAAACTTATTTGCTAAGACGAGGAGTCTCCTAACAGCGCTTAGTCCCAGTAATCAGTCGGATAGAGCGAGATAAGGTAATATCTCTTTTGACTGACGTCAAGCCTGGTAATGACTGTTAGTTGCAATAATAGTTTCATATATCCAATTGAGTAGTGTGTCCCGCATCCCCATCCAAACCTCTAGACTAAACCATCAAATGTGTATACAAAACTTATTTGCTAAGACGAGGAGTCTCCTAACAGCGCTTAGTCCCAGTAATCAGTCGGATAGAGGGAGATAAGGTAATATCTCTTTTGACTGACGTCAAGCCTGGTAATGACTGTTAGTTGCAATAATAGTTTTATATACCCATTTGATATTATTATTATCCACTTGATAAATATTTAAGGTCAACTGTATAACCATCGACAGTTAGAGAAACTGAAAGTACTGTGTTCAATATTACCTGATAGAAGATCTTTGCAGCAGAGCGATGTGTATACTACCAACTCGTGGACTTCTCTGGCTAGCAAGAATAATGTCACGGCTTATATACCCTTACAATCAGAGGCAACACTCCGGTTTGTCCGCTTTCTCAGTAACTGGATGACCTCCATATTTAGTATAAATGAACCTGCTACTTTACAAAGAATTGTCATTCACTGCTACTGCTATGTCTGATGAGGAAAACACCCGTGCTGAGGAAGAAGAATCCATCAATTGGGATTCTTCTTTGGACATTTTCATGTAAGTAATATTCATTTTTTTAAATTGATACCAGGCTAAAAAAATTAAATCAAAGCCTAGAACGCTAACCAATTAACCATGGGACCGGAATATATTTTTAATTAAGACAACACAAAACACCCAGTCCCCAAGCCAGGGGAATTAATCACCAGAAAATACAATCCCCACAGACCTCCCAAAAATCTAACCCAGGACCCTCCAGTTCAGAGTCTAACAGCAGCCAAGAACAGTATAGTAGAGCCACACAGCTAAACACATAGTTATATCTTGTCTCGCAATAAGCAGTCAAGTTAATTATTACACTATTGTTTAAATGCAATGTCAAGCTTGGCTAACACTATTGCTGTTAATGTTAATAGCGTTTGTCAAATTGTGGTCAAGTAGCTTTGAACACTTAGATAGGTGTTAAGGTTTTATATACTTAGCCGGGTGTAGCCCAAGGACGGCCGACGGTGGGGCTCGAACCCACGCGTCTACCGAGTCCGTCCTGCCAAGCTTTTAATTGAATTTCATAGCTAGTTTTTTTGTCGTGTGACCTCCTCAGAGGCCGAGTGCAGGTCCTTCTATTCGACGTCCGTGGGCGACCTGCGCGTCGGGATGGAGTGGATGAAGATGAAACTGGGCAAGGATGTGGAAGGAATCGGCCGTGGCCTATCAGAAGGTACCGTCCCAGCATTTGCATGTGGAAGGAATCGGCCGTGGCCTATCAGAAGGTACCGTCCCAGCATTTGCCTGGTGTTGAAAATGGGAAACCACGGAAAACCATTTCAAGGACGGCTGACGGTGGGGCTCGAACCCACGCGTCTACCGAGTGAGCAGAGAGCTTGGAATCATGACCTAATGCTAGCCTTGTTGGAACTGAGCAGAGAGCTTGGACTCATGACCTAATGCTAGCCTTGTTGGAACAAAACAACTTTCTTTTTCACCCATTACGACTTAAGAAACATGGCTAATTTATTGTAATTTAATGCAAATTGTATTAGCGGTTGGAGACCTGTTAAATTTATTACCGCTGAACTGTTCCCGGGCGAAGCCGGGGCGGATTGTTTGTATAATTTAACTGTTCCCGGACAAAGCCGGGGCAGATTGCTTGTATAATTTAACTGTTCTCGAGCGAAGTCGGTGCATGCTTTTGGTATAATATTACTGTTCCCGGGCGAAGTCGGGTTGGGTTTCTGGTATAACATAACTGTTCCCGGGCGAAGCCGGGTCGGGTTGTTTGTATATTATATCTGTTCCCGGGTGAAGCCGGGGCAGGTTGCTTAAATAATTTATCTGTTCAATACATCCCAAGTGCATGGGGGCTACATTGGTCGGGAGGTGATGATTTAAATGTCCTTAACTAAATAGGTTACTTGACCTGGAACTGATGTATAGAAGTGAATGCATGTCTCGGTGCTAATGTTACATAAATCCTTCACCTTTGCAATACATAAGAGATCATTATCTATTCCGTGACTGCCTCGAGCACTGTAATTATCTCGCGGGCAATGCAGTGAAATCGGCAACATACAATTGGATAATAACAGTAATTATATATAATTGAGTTGCATTCATTTTATATATCCCAGGCAGCTAGTGGTTTAAGATGCAAGTCACGTTAAAACCAATCTTATTACATGCTATGAATTCTGCTCGTTTCATACTTGAAGTAATTATTGCTTGTCTGATTCATACCATATAACTTTTAAACCAGCTTTGTCAATAGGCCATTATACTATTAAAATTCTAAACATCTTCATGTGGATTTAAACCTACCATCTCAGCATTTACAAGTACTGTAATGTACAGTTGTTGTTTGAGTCTTCAGTCTTTTGACTGGTTTGATGCAGCTCTCCATGTCTCCCTGTCCTGAGCTAATCGTTTCATCTCTACATAGCTCCGACACCCTACACCCGACACAATCTGTTTAACATATTCTAACCTTGGTCTACCCCTACAGTTTTTGTCCTCGACCCTTCCTTCCATAACTTAGCTTGCTATTCCTGGGTGTCTTAGTATGTGTCCTACCAACCTATCTCTTCTCTTCATTAGCAGTCACCAGAAACATCTCTCCTCTCCCACTCGTCTTAATACCTCTTTGTTTGTAACCCTATCTACCCATCTGATCTTCATCATTCTCCTGTAACACCACATTTCAAATGCTTTTATTCTCCTCTTTTCTGCTGCACCAATAGTCCAAGTTTCACTTCCATAGAGCGCCACGCTCCAGACAAAGGATTTCAAAAACGACTTCCTAATACCTAAATCTATATTCGATGTCAGCAGATTCCTTTTTTGTAGAAATGCTTTCTTTGCCTGAGCCAACCTACTTTTAATATCCTCTTTGCTTCGTCCATCACTGGTTATTCTGCTTCCTAAGTAACAGAAGTCTCCTACTTCCTTCAGCTTTTCACCTACCAATTTGATCTCCATAGAGGTTTCTGATTTATTTCGGCTGCATTCCAGTATTTTTGTTTTACATTTATTTATTTTCATCATGAATTCTTTCCGTAAGACGGAGTCCATACCATTCAAAACTCATTCAAATCCTCAGGCTTGTCGGCCAAGATGACAATGTCATCGGCAAATCTCAGAGTTGAAATTATTTCTCCTTGAATCTTCACTCCCACTTTAAATTTTTCTCTAATTTCCTTCATTGCTTGTTCAATGTAAAGATTGAAAAGTATGGGTGATAAGTTGCAGCCTTGCCTTACACCTTTCTGAATACCAGCTTCTCTCTCATGTCCTTCAACTCGAATGACTGCTGTCTGGTTTCTGTACAGATTGTATATCATCCTCCTATCCCTGTACTTTATTACAATTGATTTCAAAATGTCAAACAATTTAGTCCAATCAACTTTATCAAAAGCCATGAACGTTGTCTTATCTTTCCTTATTCTACCTTCTAAAATCAGCCTAAGACTTAGTACAGCTTCCCTTGTTCCTACATTTCTCCAGAAACCAAACTGGTCTTCACCCAACTCCGTTTCTATCTGGCTTTCAATCCTCTTGTAAATCATTCTAACTTCTGTGTACTTTGGTTTTCCCTGACACAAACATCAAGACAGTTTATATCCTCGCAGCTAGATTGGGTATTCTAATGACATTGATAGACATTTTTTCTATTTTATAGTTTCTCAAATGACCGTGTCATGGCGGAGTTTTTCGTCCGCATGATGATGATGATGGAGGATGAAAGTCAAAGCGAAAATGAAGAGATGATGGAGGATGAAAGTGAAAGCGAAAATGAAGAGGAAGCGGAAGAAGAAGCCACAAAAATAATTTAAAGTAAATGTAACAAAAAGAAAAACAATAATAATAATAAATAATATTCTTGTTTTGATTGATTTATTTGTCTATCATTCCCACTTTTATTTTTTTATATGAAGCTGAGCGAGCCAACATGTCAGGTGTCAATCTCAGAAATTCACTCCTGTGACATCACACATAGGTTGACCGTTCAAATCAGATTGTTCATTCTAACACCCATCCATGTCCATTAACCATCTAGCACACATTCTATATCCTCAGCTCCATAACACATAAATTCAAATCTCCCAAGTCAGCATAAATGAAAATCCTTCGGCTGCACTAGGTCTCTGTGATTATGCCTCCATGGCTTAGGGAGAAGCATGCCAACCTCTCACCGCTGGGTCTGTGTTTCAAATCACAGTTACTCCATGTAAAATCTGTGCTGGACAAAACAGAAGCAGACTGGTTTTTCTCCGGGTACCCTAGTTTTCCAGACAAACTTTCATTCTACCAACACTCTCCACCATCATTTAATTTTATCAGTCATTTATTCAATCGCTGACTCAGAGGAGTGCGATAGGCTTCGACAGTCGGCACAGTTCATATCTTCACAACTAGATGGAATATTCCAATGTCATCAATAGACATTACACCATCTTGTTTTTATTTCATGTCGAGCTGGCTGAACCGACATGCCATGCGTTTTGTATCCCCCACCCATTAACAATTTGTTTACCGTTAAGTATTAGAAAAAACAATCCCATCCATGACCTACACTACATTCTGCCTGTGACGTCCCAACCTCCATTCACAGTTCCATCTTCATTCACGTTTGTTTACCCGCCAGCCTAGCACGTCAGGGTTCAACAACCACCATCCATCTCCATTCATGTTTCCCATTAAAACACTCTCATCCATGACCTGTGCTACATTCCGTAATCTGCTGTGACGTTGCAACCTCCATTCACGGTGCCATCTTCATTCACGTTTATTTACCCGCAAACCTAGCACGCCAGGGTTCAACAACCACCACCCACCACCATTCATGTTTTCCATTCAAAACACACCCGTCCATGACCTACCCCACATCCCGTAATCTGCTATGACGTCACACACACACACACTAGTTGACCGTTCAAATCTGACGATTCATTCACCGACAAAGATTCGGAAACCTTCGGCAACACTCGGATCTCATCAAGTACAAAGCAAAGCTATATAGCACGAGACCATAACAGAGAAGGCGCTCAGTCCAATAGAGAGACTGGGTCGAGGAGGGTCTCGTGCAGATCCTCTTCCATCCTTCCCCCCTCATCCCCCACCCCACCCTTCCCTCCCACTCCCCCCTCCCACACCCCCCCCACCCTCCCCCTCCCCCACCCCTTCCCTCCACCCACACCCCCTCAAACCGGTTCCTGGACCCTCCAAGGTTTGTTTACCTTCCGGGGTCCCGGCGACCTTGGGGTCAATGACCTACCTCAAGGTCATTGACCATGACCTACCTCAAGGTCATTGACCTTGCCACGCCCCCCTCATTTGCATAAATAACGGTATTTGAAGCAGAACCCTCCTTGCTCCTCTACTGAAATAAAAAAAGGAAGTGGGCTTCGGACCGGAGAAAATGGATGGAGAAATAGGAAGAGAGTTTGACAGAAGTTATAATTTTAACTTTAAGTATACTCAAAGGCAGCTGCCACTGCAAATCCGCTCTCCGATACCAAAAGTGGGTAGGGACCTGGGCAAAGCTAACGGGAAACGCAGCTGGAACTTGGGCGGTTTGCAAGAAAGTTACTTTAGTGCATTCCCTCTCAAGCATACATATGCCTACTGAGGGGAAGGGTGGTGGTCTGGCAAGACAATGAGTGACGGATTTATTGTGTATCTGTTCAAAGGAGTTTGTTTCTAAACAGGTAATTTGAAGAATGCCAATAATTTGAATCGGCTTTGATATTTTAGTTTTTGAAATTGTAGAATTCCTAAAGAGCGACCAAATGCTTCCAAGGAGGATAGGGATAAAGCAATTATACCCTTGGGAATAATTTTGGTTAGTGTACCAATAGTTGCATTTTGAAATGGCTAAGCTTTTACCCAGCAAGGCGCCGACTAAAAGTTTAGACAATGAGAAACACTTATATTTTGAAAAAACAACCATAAGTGTTGGAGAGAATCTCCACAAGCAGAAAGCTGGCGTAGCGAGCTATGGTTGCCTTACTGGCCAGTTAGAATTAGCTATTAAAGCTAAGAGAGACTTTACTAAGTTATTAACTAAGAGTTCTTGCTCAGATGCAACAAGTGGTGAAAGCCCTATCAATAGATTTATTTTTATTGAATAGGAAGAGCCAAGGAAGACAGGATATTGCCTAACCGTTATGTTAGAGAAATGATAAAGCCAAAAAGAAATCTTGAATTTATTTAACAATGTAAAAGTAAGTAGTTTTGTAACAAATATATAATTTTGATTTCTATAAACCATTGGGGTCGCAGACCTCCGAAAACATCTAAAGCTTGCGCCAGGCAATTAATAATTCTTTTGGTTTCAAACCTTTTATATTCTTTAAAATCTTCCTAAGATTTTGAAATGACGAAGATAAATAAATGAAAAATTTAAAGATAACTGACGTAATTAAAGTTAACAATAAATCAAGTACAAGGTGCGTACATTTAGGATTTCTAGGTAAATATCTTAGAAAGAATAACAACTTCGAAACTAACAACAACAAAAAGCAGGAAGATTAAAATAGAAGTTTCTATAACTTCTTATACTGATACAGAAATACTTGGTTGGATTATACAAATAGGGCAGGTCACGTATTGTGAAACCTGAAGAGAAAAATCGAAAGGAAGTTTCTGGAACTCCTATGTTTAAGTAGGGATCACGAGAAAAATGGGGCAAGGTTCCCTTTCGTGAAACCTAGAGATAACTCACTTATGAGTTGAAAGAATTTTATTCCCTCATCAGAAGGGAGAAACAATATAATTTGTGGCGTGCACTAGACACGTAGTTTTACAGAAATTAATTCGTTGTACGTAGAACAAGAGAGGGAGGGCACTTAATGAGAGTGACACCTCATTGGAAAAGACCTAAAGTTACAATTTTATTATTTTGGTTTGTTAGTAAAGGGTTTGGGAAGGATCAAATTGGATTGTGCAAAAGTGTTCATGGCCGTATTTATTGTACACGAACGAGCGCGACGCGGATGCAAGCTTGAACAAGCACTATTTTTCACTATAGTCTCTTGATATAGTTGAAAAGTTCACTGTAGTGGCACAAAAAGTTGATGGCAAAGAAAGTTATTGCAATGGTAAAAAATAACTAGTTACACTAGATTTGCGAGAGTCTATTGCTTGAGAAACTTGTAGATTATAGTTGAATGCGCCAGAGAAAATCCTAAGGGAGGAAGAAAAATTAGATATTGATTAGCAATTCATAAGGAAGATTCCTTAGTTTGAAAAAGTATTCCCATATGTGAGTGGAAAATACATGACAGTATAACTTGTAGATAGAGTGCGGATTCTGGAAGGTTCCAGAGCAATCATGACTGAAGAATTGGGCAAAAGTTAGTCCAGCGGTGGAACGAGCTAAATATTTTATAGACAGTGGGTAATTTAATGGTATCCCACGTTGTGAGAAAATCTCTCATTTAATAAGCATAAGAAATGCTGCTTCATGTTAAGATTGGCTTAAATAGACAAAAGCCCGACATAGAAAACCCCGCGAAGGATGATTATTGCCCCAAATATAGAAATTTCACACTGCCTATAAAATGATCATTAAAAAGCATGTAGCGGAAACACAAGAATGTAAGAGATGAAAAGGGGAAAGCAGAATACAGACGTCTGAGAAATGAGGTTAACAAGAAGTGCAAGGAAGCAAAAGAAGAATGGTTGAAAGAGAAATGTGCAGGTATAGAAAATTGTCTGAAATTAGGAAAAGTAGACACAGCTTATCGAAGGATTAAGAATACTTTTGGGGAAAAGAAGACTAAGTGCTGTAATATTAAGGACAAAAATGGAAAGCCTCTAACAGATAGGGAAGAAAAGGTTGAGAGATGGAAAGCTTACATAGAGAGTTTGTATAAGGGAAAGGAGACTGAGAATCATGTAATGGAAAGGGAGGAGGAACTTGATGAGGATGCGAAAGGAGATTTAATATTGAGATCAGAATTTGATAGAGCTTTGGAAGACTTAAGCAGGAACAAAGCACCAGGCATAGATGATATACCGATTGAGTTGCTACGCTGCATAGGAGATGAAGGTCTGATCAGGTTATTTCACTTGGTGTGTAGGATTTATGAGACAGGTGAGGTACCCCCTGATTTCAAGAAGAATGTAATCATCCCTATACCAAAGAAAGTGGGAGCTGACAGATGTGAAGATTACCGTACAATCAGCTTGATTACTCATGCTTCAAAGATCCTGTCTAGAATAATTTACAAGAGGATTGAAAGCCAGATAGAAACGGAGTTGGGTGAAGACCAATTTGGTTTCAGGAGAAATGTAGGAACAAGGGAAGCTGTACTAAGTCTTAGGCTGATTTTGGAAGGTAGAATAAGGAAAGATAAGAGAACGTTCATGGCTTTTGTAGACTTAGAAAAGGCTTTTGATAACGTTGATTGGACTAAATTGTTTGACATTTTGAAATCCATTGGAATAAAGTACAGGGATAGGAGGGTGATATACAATCTATACAGAAACCAGACAGCAGTCATTCGAGTTGAAGGACATGAGAGAGAAGCTGGTATTCAGAAAGGTGTAAGGCAAGGCTGCAACTTATCACCCATACTTTTCAATCTTTACATTGAACAAGCAATGAAGGAAATTAGAGAAAAATGTAAAGTGGGAGTGAAGATTCAAGGAGAAATAATTTCAACTCTGAGATTTGCTGATGACATCGTCATCTTGGCCGACAAGCCTGAGGATTTGAATGAGTTTTTGAATGGTATGGACTCAGTCTTACGGAAAGAATTCATGATGAAAATTAATAAATGTAAAACAAAAATACTGGAATGCAGCCGAAATAAATCAGAAACCTCTATGGAGATCAAATTGGCAGGTGAAAAGCTGAAGGAAGTAGGAGACTTCTGTTACTTAGGAAGCAGAATAACCAGTGATGGACGAAGCAAAGAGGATATAAAAAGTAGGTTGGCTCAGGCAAAGAAAGCATTTCTACAAAAAAGGAATCTGCTGACATCGAATATAGATTTAGGTATTAGGAAGTCATTTTTGAAAGCCTTTGTCTGGAGTGTGGCGCTCTATGGAAGTGAAACTTGGACTATTGGTGCAGCAGAAAAGAGGAGAATTGAAGCATTTGAAATGTGGTGTTACAGGAGAATGATGAAGATCAGATGGGTAGATAGGGTTACAAACGAAGAGGTATTAAGACGAGTGGGAGAGGAGAGATGTTTCTGGCGACTGCTAATGAAGAGAAGAGATAGGTTGGTAGGACACATACTAAGACATCCAGGAATAGCAAGCTTAGTTATGGAAGGAAGGGTCGAGGACAAGAACTGTAGGGGTAGACCAAGGTTAGAATATGTTAAACAGATTGCCTTGGATGTAGGGTGTGGTAGCTATGTAGAGATGAAACGTTTAGCTCAGGACAGGGAGGCATGGAGAGCTGCATCAAACCAGTCAAAAGGCTGAAGACTCAAACAACAACAACACAGCTATTTAAAATCAATTAAAATAAGTTGAAGAACGTAGAAGTAGTACTTAGCTTTGCTTCATGGCGAAGGCGATGTTCCCTTTGACGGTTGATACTAAAATTCCAACATGGCGTAGAAATTAAAAGTTTGCCTCTAGAGTTGAGGAGGCGAGCTTTAGTTAAGCTCTAACTGACTGGGTCGACTTCCGACGTGCAAATGAGGGCTACTAGACGCAGAGAAAGTACACTGGCCTAGACGGCATGTCCAACGAGAAGTTGAGTGCACTGAGAGGGTGAGCGGTTGCTCACAGCACGGAGACAAGTCAAGACGAAGAGTAGAAGTGAAGTGACCGAGCGAGTGGGCAGCGCGCGTGGAGAGGAGAGCAGTAGGAGGAGGGGTGAAGAGGGGAAGCGGGCGAGTAGGGGAGGAAACAAAGAGGTTGTACATAAACATGAAAAAACTTGACAAAAACAAAATTCTTCTTGGAGCGGTGTCTTCATGGAGTAGTTGGTTGGTGAAGAACACGACGCCCTGCGGATTAGTGTAGAAGTCTTCATGGCTCGAAGCAATGGAAGTTTGGAAGGCCGCGATGGGACGCTGTCAGGCTGGCTCGACGGAATATGGGTTTCTATAAAAAAAACTGACAGAAAAAATGAACAAATGCACGGGGCAAACGGGAGGTAACAGTTCGATGTTGGTGTGTGCGGGAAAGAAATGAAAATAAATGGACTGATAGAAAGTAATGAAGAACAGCAAAAGCTAATACTTTCTTTCCGTGTATTTGCAAAAATACACCATGTTGGGGGACAACAGCAAACACCAGCAAAGAACAAGATCACAGTATGAAAGAGGTCTTATAATAAACACATGGGTAGTTGAGATCATTCTTTCTCTGACTCTTCCCTTCCCTCCTGGGTAACAATCGGTCATTACGCCAAAGATCTATGCTAGAGGAAGAAAGGAAAAAGGGGGTGGCATCAGGTGTAAATGGAAGCAAGTTATCAGGGTTCTTAGAATGCGGGGGAGACGGGCGCGAATTAACAACGCTGTAAATCACAAAGTGGCTAGAAGCTGCGAGAAATAAAGCTCTAGTGAAGATCGCGACAAGATGCGAAATGAGAGTTAGCAAGTTTAAACAAAGCATATAGAAACAAGTACATCGATTTAGGATAAGAATATACCAAATAAACAAAGGAACTATGCGAGTAGAAGGCAAGAACGCCATAGGTAACAACAATCTAGTAGCCATAAACAATGACCTTAAGTTATAATAAGCATCAAAAGGGTTAATCAGAGAAATACTTAAGTGATCAAGAAACGTGACGTGACAAGCATAGATGCAAAAACACATCGAGTGTAACGACGAGAGAAAACAAGTTTGTTTAACAATGAGCAATAAAATGCAAAATATGTAAGCAGGGTGCAATACATGAGCGCATAAAAAATATGCAACGATGTTATGAAACAAGGATCGAAACAGCTATAGGATACGAATGTGAGCAAGTGGGAGAGATAGGTAAGAACGACCTTGACCCACATAGTACAGCGAGATAACGAATATAAATATCTGAAAGAGTCCTTGACCAGAACAAGTTTATTTTGGGAAGGAGGTGAGCAGCTTCTGAAATTACGGGAGCAACTCGCAAGACAATGGTTGGCAGTCAGCCAAAGTTGAGATAAGGAAAACTTGCTCTGACGTTTGTCGAGCATAGAGGAAGTAAACGGCAGCTTGGCCTTACCCGAGCTTGTAAACAAACGAGATTGACATACAAGCAGTTCAAAATAAACAAACAAAGCGAGTGCAATCAGTCGAGACTTAAAGTGGAACTTCAAGTAACACGTCATGCAGTCATCCGTAGCTTGGACGTGAAAAAACAATTTAAAGACATATGAAATAAAGCAAGTAATTAATTTCGCATAATTTGAGGATCACGGAATCCGACAATTTTCAACAGAAAAAAGCTTAATTCTTGTGAACAAAGAAGAGAGGCTGGGACATTGAGAAGGAGTTTATGCGTAAGAATAGTTATTCTAGATGCTAGAGAACTCAGATTTTCAAGCGGTTTCAAAAGCGGCTTCCGAGTGTGAGGAAGAGGGAAGGAGGCGGCCATGGCCTTCTTACTAAATAGCGAGAAAAGTGAAACATAGCTTACAGCGAAATGATGGTGACTGATAGCCATGGTTTTACACAACGGGAGGATAGTGTTCGACAGAAAGTTTAAACAATTACCTGCTGCAAAAAATGACATGAGAAAGTAAACCAAGTGACCCAAGGCGAGGCGAACTTGAATTGCCATTTTGTGCAGAAATAAGGCAAAACCATTTAAACAACTTACAAAGGTGACGTAGTTGTTTACAATGAGACATCGTTTCGGCAAGTGTTTTTCAAATGTATTGAGATCGGAAACATGAGCGTTCTCTTTTTCAGAAAAGGGATATGAATCGGCAGTAACAAAATGACATTGCGATTTGGTTTGAAGACTGGGATGTTGGATTTGACCAGTGACAACCCAACCAAAATCTGTGTCTCTGGTGACCACGTTTGAAGATTGCCTACGGGTTTGTTTACGAAGGCAATTCCAGAAAATATTGGCACTGTAATGTATATCAATGGGGCCTTGAGCATTAAACTGAGGTTCAGCTAACCTTAAATGCGAAGGAATCTTTAAACCGGAAGTATTAATAGAGCTGCTAAGAGTATCCTTGCCAATACTGGTAAGAATGAGACAGTTTAAGTTTAGATTGGTGTTTCTTTGACAAATGTCTCTGATTTTCAATTTTGAAGACTGCAAGGCTTGAGTTTTCAAATTGTCAATGCCGGATACATTGATGGTAGTAGGTGATGAAGAAAGACCTAGTTTTTTAATTAACGATTGCGAAACAAAGTTGTGAGTTAATGCAGAGTCGAGAAGACCGTGGGTTCGAAACCAATTTCCAAATGTATCTTGGATTTAGAATTGTACAGTGGACAAAAGGACTTGCGCACTGTGAGAAGTTTTGGCGTTAGAAATGCAGGAAGAAGCATTAGTTTGTTCGGAGCTGCTCTGCATGGAGTTTGAAGAAGCAGGTACTAGTGACCTCGATTGATCATGAAAGTGCAATAAAGAATGATGGGGTCTTTTGCAATGAAAACAGAGGTTGGAAGACGTACAATTAGAAGCAGAATGCTTAGGTGACAGGCAGTTATGGCAATATTTACTATTGAAGACAAACTTCCTTCTGTCTTCAACAGACAATTCTTTAAAGGATTTGCACGAGTACAAAGTGTGACACTTTTTACAGAGCGTGCATTTTAAAGATTTGTTGAGCGGCCTAATATGTTCTCTTGGATGGTTGAAAGAGGCAGAACGAGTTTGCTTGTTCTCGACAGATGGGTGCTGATGTCCATTTGAAGAGACAAGTGTTTTATCCAGGATGTGACACTGAGGGGTAGTTTCGACTCTTTCGCATTGAAATGAGAGTGCTGTAAGGACTTGGCACCGGCTGTTCAGAAACGAGATTAAGTATTCGAAAGAATGCTCATCCTTGCGAGTGAGTTCGATTTCTCAAGCCTTTAATGTTGAAAAGTCGAATCTGGATGTAGCTAGATGAATAAGGACGGTGTCCCAAGTTTGGACTGGTTGCTTAAGTTGGTATAACGCTCTAACATGTAATTGCATGGAGTCTAACAGGTCTCTTAAAGAGGTGACGTCATTAGGTTTTACGACTGGCAAGTTGAACAGGCAGCGAATGTGGCGAGCAACACACAAACGTACTGTACCCTTTTATTACCTACCAATACCTGTTGAATCCCTGGATAACAGCTGGATCGTAGAACCTGAAAATCCCCGACTAGAAAAACCCCCAAGTTCTACCAACAGACACAGGGATAATAGGGCCACTCGAATACCTAACAGGATGTATTAAGACTGACCAGGGCTCAGAGAAAGAAAAGACTAGCTCAAAACACAAGAATTCTTCTAAAGGAAGAAAGAATCTCAAACGTGTGGTAAACCCTAAAATACCTAGCGATGGCCCCCTTAATACACCCTTCCATCACCTCTATAAAGCATCACGCAATAATTAAAACCAAATAATAAATTAGTTTATTGCAAGAATAAACATGACAAGAAAAAAAAATTGGTCGATACCACGACCAATCAAAAATGTCATTAATTATACTGGATTGTCTTTCAGCTATGGAATATGGGAAAGGCATCTAAAATGAATTACCCGTTATCTCAACTAACTTTTAGTTCTTTCAAAAATAAGGTATAATAATAATAATTTTCGATCCCATAGGATAAGCACACACAAAAAAAAATATTATATGAATTGCATAAATTGGATTCATTTCGGTTCATTAACTTAATGAACATCTTACACAAAAATACCCTGATTATAACCAATAATCTTTCACGACATTTTCAACAGCATTATATGGTCTTGTTATTTAACGATGAAATTAATATGGCATATTTACAGAATATACAAATTTATACAAGATTCTAGAATAATTTCGATTATTCTCCTCCCACTGACTTAATGTCACGACATTCACTTCTGCTTAAAATTGTTTAATTGTTTCATTTCTAATTTCAGGGTATTTCTGCCGAACAGTTAAGTTAAGCAAAATTTAATCATAGATTCAGCATTAAATAGTTATCGGTGATCCTTGTTAAACATATATGCTATGGCAAAGTCCTTATAATTTTACTGGAAATATTGAACTGGATATCCACTCAAGAGTTTTAATAATAATGCTCAGAAAAATACTAATCTTCACACAGGCATTACTTCACGATAATAACAGCGATAAAGTCACCTATGACAAAATATTAACCATACTAGGTTAATTACAACGCCTCTCTGGGTTGAAATCTCATTCAATCTATTCTTGATTGGCACACTTTACTCAGTCTTCAACAAGAAAATTTGCTTCGCAAAGCACTATATCAAAAAACTTAAACACAAGAGCATTATTCCTAATACATGCCTCTTAAAATCTAACATGCACCTATACTTGGAGCCTTACTGTTTTAAATCCACAATTATGAAAATCAGCTGTAATAAAAGCCTGAACTCGTGCTTAGAAAAATAATTTGATTCTGTAATAGGTTATTAATAAAGCCTAATGGATTCCAGAAATACTCCACCTATTTTTAGAAAACTTGCCTTACATTGATGTATTACAATATTCATAGTTCTTAAACGTATGACGTATAGTAAGTCATCCCTGGGATTATCCTCGCAAATTTGGATGTCGTTCAAATACCCTCTTAATAGAGAAAAACTATTGCACGAAAGGCAATGATATCAATTTAATCCAGTGTTAACTTCATAAAAGAAGAAAAGTATAACATTCACAACCACTCAAAACTGAGGTTGTAAAAACGATTAAAAATAATTCCAATCTCAAAATAAGATCTTCTCTGAATTTCCCGAACGCGAAAATGTCGGTGGATTAATCCTACAGCATGGATCTAGGTTAACTACAGAGGCTAAGCGACTAATGACCCATTAGTCAATCCACTCCGAAAATCACGCTCAGAAAATACAAGTTAAATCTGTTAATAAACTGAAGAAAAATAGTCTAAAGACTCGAAGTAACATTCAGAATAACAGGATCCGAAAACTTCCTAATATCGTTATAATAATAAGGAAAGAAAAAAATTCTCCTCAAAGAAGAAGATAATCCAAGTGAAAGTGCTTCAAGAACAATGCACTAGAATATGTAAAACTCAGTCAGAGTTCTCAACGCCGCTTTAAAAATATTGCGTTACTAAAATAGTCTTACACAAAAATCTGGAGATCTTCCTCCTACAGTGACTTCTCGACAAATAAGAATGAGCATATCAGTTTAAATACTGTAAAATACTATTGAAATTTTAAATGTATCAATCAAAATACACAAAGGATGCACTCATTTTTATGAGTCAAAATCCTGGCATTATAGAAGGTCAGCTTCGAAATAGGCATCGAACCTGCACTTTCTACTCAACCATTTAATCTACAAAAATCAATATATGGCAAATTGCGATTGTTCACATGTCCACGCTACACTACTGTAACAAGTTGAAGTGATCTGTACCTTTGGCGAATCTGGATGAGGAAAAAAAGGATATCGTTGGCCATACTAGGCTCCAGACCAACACAAAACATGCCGGACTCCAACTGGGTCTGCAGAGAAGGAACCATCGTCCTCCTAGGCTCGAACAACTTCAGACCGGTCGAAATGGTCCCAATATATCCTGGCGATATCTTTCCACACGCATTAGAATACCGATGGCTGAACCGCAAACAGTTTATCAACTCGTCACGAAGCGAGGGTGAATTCGAACAGCTGCTAAATAGTTCCAATACAAGGATGCGAATGTGAGCAAGTTCACACGTGTCCACGCGGTCCCTTGCATTACGAAACTCGCTTGTACACTTCATAGTAAATGAACGTTGCTGCACACTGTTCCCGCTACCACTCTAAACTAACCCTAACCCCGTGGCACTACAGCCCTTGAAGGGCCTAGGCCTACCAAGCGACCGCTGCCCAGCCATTTGGCCTGCAGATTTTGGGGAGACGCGTGGTCAGCGCGTCGGGTCCCCTCGACCGTTAATCTTGGTTTTCGTGACCGGGGCACTGTCTCACTGTCAGACAGCTACTCAATTGTCCTCACGAGGCTGAGTGCACCCCGTTCCAACCCTCACGTCAGTTTTAAAATCCCTGACGGAGCCGGGGATCGAACCCGGGGCCTCCGGGCGAGAGGCAGGCGCGCTACCCCTACACCACGGGGCCGGCCCGCTACCACTCTGCTAATGCAGTATTCCTATTGTACTCTAGCCTATCATCGTAATAGATATAGGTTTCATTTTATTCCTTCCCTCTGACACCTTTCCTAAGAATGTGCTTTTTTAAAGAAGTATTGCCACCGTGAAAAGTTTGAATCAACTCTAGGCTGCATTTCCATGAAGTTTTACAAGCAGAGTGTTACGACATAATACACCCGAGCTGGTGGCCGGGATTATGAATGTATTCTTCCGCATGGTCCGTTAGTGGCGCTGGACACACGGTCGCAAAGATAAACATATAACATGTTTAAAATCATGTCTGATCCCCATTAAGCAAGTCTCTATTCCACGTAGAATGCCGAACGAACTCGCTTATATAGATATGCACGCTCACACGTTTTGAAAATCCCGTTAACTGGCCATTTCACTCTCACTATTTCCAGGATTATTACTGCACGCTGTCATTTTCACAAGTATATGCTCTCCACACGAGGTCGCTTGAGCAAGACATCTGCTACCCCCACTCCTCTATACGCCACGAGTCGATATAAATATATCGCAGTCGTTATATAATCACCAGTGACTTAACAGATCTTCTTCTGTTTTTCATACTTGCTTTGTAATAACTTTCTGCCATGGAAATATGCATACAGACATAAATAACTGCTGACATATAGTGTTAAATATACTTTAATTCGTATTAATCATTCTCAGGTGAATCGATCGATATAATGTTAGACAATGTCAATATGATTATTATCGATGACCTTCGGGCTTCTCGTCGGAAATACGAGCTCTACCGATCCATTCTTGATAGCAGAACTTTTGCTTGCTGTAGACCAGCTGTTATGATAAACTTCAGTGGCTAGCTTGAAAGTTACAGGGCGTTTCAAAATACTGTATCCATATCTGTAGTTAAGACCTTTAGGAATAATGGTGCAGTACATTACCATATCTCTCTTTAAAGAGATTAAAGGTGATGTGGTAGTTATCTGCGCTTAAAGGCAGTGACTCAACCAAGGCCAAGGCCTGGCCTTCCAAGGACGAACGCAAGAAATAGAACTTGTGGATATCGATAATGCCTGTGTTTTCATGAATAAGTCAAGTTCGTAAAAGGAATACCATTCACCATCCTGGCCTGAGAAGTGAGGTAGGCTTATCTTTGGAAGTAAAGGTTTCGGTTTGTCCTTATGAACTGAAGCGGGTGCGAACTGGGCCGGATTGATGACCCTAGTGTCCGGTTCTGAGATACTGCGGATCAGTTGGTGGACCTTGGCAATCCCTTCAAAATACAAGGGTTCAACCTCGTCCCGATCCGATTGAAGTTCTGGGCAAGCGGATTCAATGTCGGTTTGAATTTGATCATAGTAATCGTAGGACCGTTCGTACAACTTAAGGCGTTGTGTCAAGACGTCTAGATCACAATCGGCGGGATTTATTTTGTTAATGAAATTTATAAATCTGGTAAGCTGTCCTTTGTTGGAAGAACGTCTGCCAATGAGAGTTACATCCTTTTCAGTTGGCATGTTGAAAATAGGTAAATTGAAGTGTAACTTACGAAACTGTAGCGAGATTTTGAAAATGCTGTCAGGTGGCAGCAGAAGACAGGTTGCAAGTAAGACAGGCTGAAGAAGACAGGAACGACCTCTATCACCTTCACCAGCTTTGCACTGCGAAGTTATAGCTGAAAAATTCAAAGAAGATATTAATGATTTGAAAAATATTGTCAAATGGACTTTGAGCAATAAATAAGGAATAGATTCTCATAAATGGACTCTGAGAAATGGACTCTCCCGGGTTTCTTGGACCAAATTTTGGGTAGATTATTAGCTTGGGAATAACCTAACCCTCAAGGGAAGATGATGAAAAAAAGGAAGTGGGTTTTGGACCGGAGAAAAAGGATGGAGAAATAGGAAGAGAGTTTGACAGAAGTTATAATTTTAACTTTAAGTATACTCAAAGGCAGCTGCCACTGCAAATCCGCTCTCCGATACCTAAAGAGGGTAGGGACCTGGGCAAAGCTAACGGGAAACGCAGCTGGAACTTGGGTGGTTTGCAAGAAAGTTAATTTAGCGCATTCCCTCTCAAGCATACATATGCCTACTATGGGGAAGGGTGGTGGTCTGGCAAGACAATGAGTGACGGATTTATTGTGTATCTGTTCAAAGGAGTTTGTTTCTAAACAGGTAATTTGAAGAATGCCAATAATTTGAATCGGCTTTGATATTTTAGTTTTTGAAATTGTAGAATTCCTAAAGAGCGACCAAATGCTTCCAAGAAGGATAGGGATAAAGCAATTATACCCTTGGGAATAATTTTGGTTAGTGTACCAATAGTTGCATTTAGAAATGGCTAAGCTTTTACCCAGCAAGGCGCCGACTAAAAGTTTAGACAATGAGAAACACTTATATTTTGAAAAACCAACCATAAGTGTTGGAGAGAATCTCCACAAGAAGAAAGTTGGCGTAGCGAGCTATGGTTGCCTTACTGGCCAGTTAGAATTAGCTATTAAAGCTAAGAGAGACTTTACTAAGTTATTAACTAAGAGTTCTTGCTCAAATGCAACAAGTGGTGAAAGCCCTATCAATAGATTTATTTTTATTGAATAGGAAGAGTCAAGGAAGACAGGATCTTGCCTAACCGTTATGTTAGAGAAATAATAAAGCCAAAAAGAGATCTTGAATTTATTTAACAATGTAAATGTAAGTAGTTTTGTAACAAATATATAATTTTGATTTCTATAAACCATTGGGGTCGCAGACCTCCGAAAACATCTAAAGCTTACGCCAGGCAATTAATAATTCTTTTGGTTTCAAACCTTTTATATTCTTTAAAATCTTCCTAAGATTTTGAAATGACGAAGATAAATAAATGAAAAATTTAAAGGTAACTGACGTAATTAAAGTTAACAATAAATCAAGTACAAGGTGCGTACATTTAGGATTTCTAGGTAAATATCTTAGAAAGAATAACAACTTCGGAAGTAACAACAACAAAAAGCAGGAAGAATAAAATAGAAGTTTCTATAACTTCTTATATTGATACAGAAATACTTGGTTGGATTATACAAATAGTGCAGGTCACTTATTGTAAAACCTGAAGAGAAAAATCGAAAGGAAGTTTCTGGAACTCCTATGTTTAAGTAGGGATCACGAGAAAAATGGAGCAAGTTTCCCTTTCGTGAAACCTAGAGATAACTCACTTATGAGTTGAAAGAATTTTATTCCCTCATCAGAAGGAAGAAACAATATATTTTGAGGCGTGCTCTAGACACGAAGTTTTACAGAAATTAATTCGTTGTACGTAGAACAAGAGAGGGAGGGCACTTATCATTGGCTCTAGGCTGGGATCCAATAGCATAATTTATAACAATATTTATTATATTTCATGGCTAAATCACTGTTGCTATGCCGATTTCAACTTTCTAGAAGCGTCTATTGTGCAATATATCACATGATCGGTCTCTCCCACTGCCTCGAGCATGTAACACGACTCTCTTGTGTCACACTTCCAGGATTTATATTTGCTGGTTAAATTTTATAATGGGGACGGAAAATACTCTCATTTTGTCCCAAAATAACTCAATTTTCGGGGGCAGTACCTGGAAGGGGAATCGAACTCTCGACCCTCAAGGGGGTTACGGGTTACTTTTCGCATATCCTATATAAGAAACGTTTTCATACCATTTACATCAACGCCAATACCGTACCATTCCAGGTCGTTCATCGAAAATTCGAATTTATGATTTGGTAACTGTGATGGGAATCGAACCCTCGGCCCTCAAGGGTGTTTAGTGTGGGTGCAAAAATAATAGTGTATTCGTGACCAGCACCCTGGATTTACCCATAATTGATGTAAAAAATCACATTTCGAGAAAAAAGATCCGTACCACCTAAACTCCATAAGTGCCGAAGAATGGAACGTCCTAATACATGGGTGAGTGAAACACAAACTTTAACTTAAGTTTTCTCAATACACATTTTTTCACATTTAGGTACTTATAGCTGCTGAACTATTTTAGCTAGAGATATGAAATTTTGCACACTAATTTGTGACTATACTGTGTCACTGAAACTCTAGAATGTTTAATGTAGCTTTTTAATTGTGATATTTATAAAACATTATATGTTGCTAAAAATCATATATTTTGTGATCAAAATTTCAATTTAGCAGTGAATGGTTAAATATTTATCAAAGTAAAAATTGTAGAGTTTCATATAGCTATGAATGTATTTAATGTGTGGGAAAAAATTGGATGCAGTGGTATGAATACTTTAGCAGGAACATGTACCAACATAATTGCATGTTTTAATAAGATCTTGAAAAATTACACTATTGGAAAAATCCTTAGAGAAAATGTGTAATCTACACACATCAAAAAACGTTTTGCATCACCTCGGTTCCCAGATCTCCGGCATATAGACGGTGACTGTGTATATTGTATCCAAGATACAGTCCCTTTGACTGTTCATAGATGTCACTAAAACTGCTCAAAGATGTAAACAACCATGCATGAGCAGGGCCTATTAGACGGAGGGGGTACGACAGCCGATCAGTTCCAGTCATTCCACCAGGACGAAGGTACGCTGCTCATGTTGTCTGTAGTTCTACCATGCCTAGAAGGTCAATACCGCAGTTCGATCGCGTCCGCATTGTTACTTTGTGTCAAGAAGGGCTATCAACAAGGGAAGTTTCCTGGCGTCTCAGAGTGAACCAAAGCGATGTTGTTCGGACATGGAGGAGGTACAGAGATACAGGAACTGTCGATGACAGGCCTCGCTCAGGCCGCCCAAGGGCTACTACTGTAGTGGATGACCGCTACTTACGGATTGCCGCTCGGAGGAACCCTGACAGCAATGCCACCATGTTGAATAATGCGTTTCGTTCAGCCACAGGACGTCGTGTTTCAACTCAAACTGTGCGCAATAGGCTGCATGATGCGCTACTTCACTCCCGACGTCCATGGCGAGGTCCAGCTTTGCAACCCCGACACCATGCAGCACGGTACAGATGGGCCCAACAACATGCTGAATGGACCCCACGGAATTGGCATCACGTTCTCTTCACCGATGAGTGTCGCATATGCCTTCAACCAGACAATCGTCGGAGACGTGTTTGGAGGCACCCTGGTCAGGCTGAACGTCTTAGACACACAGTCCGGCGAGTGCAGCAAGGTGGTGGTTCCCTGATGTTTTGGGGTGGCATTATGTGGGGCCGACGTACGCCACTGGTGGTCATGGAAGGCTCCGAAACGGCTTTACGATACCTGAATGACATCCTCCGACCCATAGTGCAACCATATCGGCAGAATATTGGAGAGGCATTTGTCTTCATGGACGACAATTCTCGACCTCATCGTGCACATCTTGTGAATGCGTTCCTTCAAGATAACGACATCGCTCGACTACAGTGGCCAGCATGTTCGCCAGACATGAACCCTATCGAACATGCCTGGGATATGTTGAAAAGGGCTGTTTATGGACGTCTTGACCCACCAACCACTCTGAGAGATTTACGCCGAATTGTCGTTGAGGAGTGGGTTAATTTGGACCAACAGTGTCTTGATGAACTTGTGGATAGTATGCCACGACGAATACAGGCATGCATCAATGCAAGAGGACGTGCTACTGGGTATTAGAGGTAGTGGTGTGTACTGCAATCTGGACCACAAATGCTGAAAGTCTAGCTGTATGATGGTACAACATGCAATGTGTGGGTCTCATGAGCAATAAAACGAGCTGAAATGTTGTTTGTGTTGATCTCTATTCCCTTTGTATTTAAAGGTTCCGGAACTCTTGGAACCGAGGTGATGCAAAACTTTTTTTGATGTGTGTAATTCCAATAGAATTCAATTCATTGGAATCAACAGGGCTTGGACTCAACATGGTAAAGGTTTTGCCTTTCTACCTGTGATAATATGGCAGACACAGCGAGAAATGTTATGGTTGGTTTTTGTGTTATTTCATGGTGCGTTCAGAACCTTCTGTCCTTAAGGAGAACGCTAAAAACTCTTACGGTGGCGATGTATTGAAGATAGAGATATGCTTTATCGGACTCTTTTGTAGAACTTTTCATGATGAACAATTCTTACACTCATAATACCTAGTATATACTGTAGATATTTTTAACTTTTTGCACAGCGTATGCTTAAAAAACGCAAGGACGCCAGGCTTCTTTGACTTTTAGGTAGATTTCATTAGGAAGCTAACTATTGCAATCGGTACCATGTTTCGACTTCTGGAAAATTTCGACATATCTTCGCGTTTCACACCCCCCAGACCCCAAAACCACCGTCAGTTCAAAAGTTTATATATAATTTATGTATATATGTAACTTTATATATATCAGTTTTTTGTGGACACGATAATTGCCGCAATTTTGCACTAATCACTTAATTTTTTTACATAATATGTATCCCTAAAAAAATCTCGATTGAGTTCGTTAATGGGTAAAATCTGTCGAAGGGGATAAAAATGGGGGTCTTTTTTTTTCTCGAAAAAGTGAAATATCACTATAACTCTCTTAATATGTGAAATATCGAATCCCTTCAATGTTCATATTATGTGTCGGATAAGTGCCAAAATTTATGTTTAAAAAGTTCTTTGATAGCACCAACCATTGACCAATGGGGTGGAAAAAAGTGTTTTTTTTCGGTAAACATTAATCATATCGCTCTTAATAGGCACAATATCAAAACCGTACAAAATGGACGATATTCCCCTAATAATTACCTAAAACTTTTGTCTGAAAGAATTTTTGATACAACCCACCATTATGCCAAGGGATGAGAAAAACAAGTAGTTCCGTGACGAACTAAAGAGCCTACTTTTCTTAAAATTTAAGATTTTTGCCATTCTATATAGACCTATCTACAATAATGACGATATCTAGTTGGTAATACCAACATTTCTAAGTACTGCAGTTTGAAATACACATAAATTGTGTAGCCTATTACAATAACTTACTACAGTTGGCAGCCATGGTGACTCTGAATATATTCTTAGTTCCATCTCTTAAGGTGTAGAATGCACATACAAAATTTGGTTGAAGTCTAATGGATAGAATGTTCGTTACATGCTCTTTGATATTGGATTTATCAGTGCGCGTAAAATCATGTTGGGAACAATGTCATGTATGTGATGCTCAGAATTAATCTGAAATATTACGATCTATTATAGTGCCAATTGGTAATAATTGTTAGTATAGAAGTTACATGTAATTAAAAATTGAAACTATCAGATAGCATAGAAACATGTTGGCAGCACCGAGGTGTATTAGTTACTCCAAATTAATCTAGAATGTCAGGTAATATACGTGTGAAAAGTTTAGAGATGATGACTTGCATACATTTCTGATATATTGATATTAGGATTAAACAAATAGAGAAAGCATTTATTAACAGTTGGCAGCCCTGCTGGTTCTTACGAATACGTATAGTCATAACTGTTATGGTACACAAAGCACATACGAAATTTCGTTGAAATCCATTTGTTCGTATAGAAGTAATATTCATTTAAAAACTTGACCTATCAGCAGGCTTAGAATCGTGTTGGCATCTCTGATGTATATAAGTTACACCGAACTAAGGTAGAATGTCAGGTACTATACGTGTGCAATGTTTTGAACTGTTGGCTTGCATACTTTCTGATATATTGACATTAGGGTTAAAACACAGTGAGAGCATTTATTAACAGTTGGCAGCCCTTGTGGCTCTTAAGAATACGCACAGTCATATGTATCGTAGTACACATAGTTCATACGAAATTTGGTTGAAATCCAATCGATAATATAGAAGTTACATGCATTAAAAAATTGGACCTATCGGCAGGCTTAGACTCATGTTGGCAACACTGGCATGTATGGACTTCAGAAAATTAATCCGGAATGTTATTATCTCTATGTGTGCCAATTTTAGAATAGTTCGCATGCATACCTTTGAAATATCGAACATAAAGCTCAAATTTCAATTGTGATTATTCAGCAGTTGGTAGCACTGACATCAATTTCATATATGGCCGTGAGATATTCAGATATAGATCTTTACTGTTACCAAATTTGGTTTCGATAGCTGCTGCCGTTTAGGAGTTGATAGGGGGGTACACACACAGAGACAGACAGAAGGACAGACAGACAGAAGGACAGACAGACAGACAGAAGGACAGACAAACACACATTTTCCCGGATCGAACTCATAAGTCTACTTTTTCCTCAATTTTGCATAATGTGAAATGTAGGCTAATGATTTCGGAATTAGAAGAAAATGCCAAGAGCCATCAGAGGTTACCATGACAACGCTTCTAAATTGATGAGGGATGAGCTATCAGAGGTTGCCATGACAACGAGATCACATTCAGTTTCCAATATGACTATGTAGGAAGCGGCTTCGGTGACGTCGCCTAGCTGGTAGCATGCTGAACTTCTATGCCCAAGGTCGCGGATTCAAAGCCGGCCGAGGTCGTCGGATTTTCAAAGAGCGCTGAAAATCCCTCAGTATGCTTTCCTTCAGAGGGGAAGTCCAACGTTCGTTGCAAGTTACTGGTTGCGGTGGCATCTAGTAGCCAATTTCACAGCTAGGTGTCGTTGACGGTATATTTGGCACCAACATTAGGAACTACTACTTGAAATTGACCGTCTGAAGTCCTTACCGCAATTACAGACTAATACAGCCATCACAATTAACACCGTTTATCAGACAGCTTCTACACACACCCAAAGTACATGGGGTTACATGATCGCGTTGTCGCAGCCCTAAACTGAGGAATCAACCAATATCTCAGCGGGAGATAAAATTTGACGTGAAGAAGTAACAGACTGTTAGATAGTTACACATCAGTTCCAAACCTTGAATAAGGACGGTGTGACCTCAAGTATAAAAATGGACTCCAAATGACAAGAAGGTTACCGTCCCCCTTAGACAATAAAATGTTAGAAATATGCATAGTAAGACGAAAGAAAAGTTAATTGAGCTCTATTTACATTGTAAAATACTTTCTCGCAATAAATGAGATCTGATCCTTCTACAAAAACCTGCATATTTTGCCTATTATAGCCTATCCCCTAGTTTGCCCGGTGAAATCTACCTTCGCCTTACGGCGTGCCGAGAGGATTTTCTTTTTACTGAAATCGTTACTGCTTGGCTTTCTTTGATGATAATTAAATTATTTCCCACACAAACCTTGCTTGTGATATCCTTTACAGAATTGAAAACCGCATTAAAGCCCATTCAGTGATACTTGAGATTACCTGTAACATACAAGAATCGGGGACTTATTTTTTATATACTAAGTATATATAAGGATTTGTATTAACTTACTTGGAATTACGTTCCCTTCACTATGCATTATTTATTTTTAAATTTTAGATTTTAGATTTTGCAAAGACCAAAACCATAATGTCATGTCATGAAATTTTTGGTAATTAATAATTAAAGAAAGACCTATAAGGAATTATATTACTTGGAATTACATCCCCTTTACTATGAATTATTATAATTTTTTAGATTTTAGAACTTAGATTTTTAGCCTATTTTCAATTTTGAAAAAATAGGCTTATGAGATCACCTTTTGTCCGTGTGTGTGTGCGTGTGTGTGTGTGTGTGTGATTCGTGTGTGTGTCCCCCCCTAATAAAATCTAAACGGCAGGAGCGATTTCAATGAAACTCGGAAAGTTCATAGCACTATTCCCGGCGACCTCGACCGTGCCCTTCAAATTTTGTTACAACTCACCAATCCAACATGGCGGCTGTGCGAAATATTTCACCAGCATTCAATATCTCCGAAACTATTACCGATATTACCCTGACATTTTCTATGGTGATAGTGGGAACTACCATAAGTTCACTTATGTGACTTTTGAAAACCTGGTGACTACAAAACCAACATGGCGGCCAAGCGAATTTGCGACTCTTAAATAGACGTTTCTCGCGATTTGACCAACCAAACGCAATGAAACTTGGTACAGTATATGTTGATATACATTGTAATGCACCGACATCAAACTTCGTTCAATTGTTTACATAATCACAAGATGGCGGATGTGCGAAATATTTCACCGGCATTCTATAACTTTGAAACTATTAGCGGTATCTCCCTAAACTTTTGTACGGAGATAAAGGGCACTACTGGAAGTCCATCTATAAGATTTTCAAAAACCGGTTAACTACAAAACGAACATGGCGGCCAAGCGAATTTGAACATTTTAAATAGACCTTTCTCGCGATTTAATGTTCCAAGCGCACTGAAACCTGGTACAGGAAATATTTATACACTTTTTAATCCACTGGTATCTAATTTTGTTCAATTGTTTACATAACCTCAAGATGGCGGCAGTGCGAATTTTAAAATTAAGTTTTTATTTCTTGTGATGTAGTCGTGCGATCGAAGTGAAAGTTTGAATAACGAACCTATGCAATAATTTTCCTTTAATGGTACATGACTCTATGGCCTATACATATAACAATCCAACATGGCGACCATCCGAAATATTTAGACGATACTGAATATCTAAGAATCTATTTTAGCAATCAAACTAAATTTTTTAATGTTCATAGGGGCTATGAACTTAAGTTCACCTATAGGACTTTAAATAACCTGGTGATCACAAATCCAACATGGCGGTGACGCGAATTATAAATATTCACATGGACGTTTCTCGCAATTTAACCATCCGTGTGCAGTGAAACTTGGTACAGTAAAACTTTATCCGAATGTTAATCCACTGGCATCTAATTTATTCCAATTGTTTCCATAACCTCAAGATGGCAGCTGTGAAAATTTTTTAAATCTCCTTGTTTTTTCTTGTGTCCTAATTATGCGATTGAAGTTTGAATACTACACGTTCACAATAATCTGCATGTAACAGTACATAACTCTAGGACCTACAAATATAAAATCCAACATGGCGACCATCCGAAATATTTAGTCGGTTCTCAATATCTACGAATCTATTACAGCAATCAAACTGAAATTGTGTATGTTGATAGTGGTAATTAACATAAGTAGGATATCTGAAAATAGGCTGTAGAGTTCTTCACGGAACTACTTGTTAGATTTTTGATTTTAGATTTTGCAAAAAAAAGACAAAACAATGATGTCATAACTCAAAATTTTAGGTAAATAATTATTAAAGAAGACATATAAGGATTTATATTACTTGGAATTACCTTTTTCTATTAAACATTTTTAGATTTTGAATTATCGAATTTAGATTTTAGATTTTGCAATAAGACCAAACCATAATGTCATGACTGTAAATTTTCGGTAAATAATTATTCAAGAACGATATATAAGAATTTGTATTACTTGGAATGACATTCCCTTTACTAGGATTTATTTTTTATTTCTAGATTTTAGATTTTAAATTTTAGATTTTAGATTTTACATTTAGCAAAAATACCCAACTAATTAATACTAGACATTTTGTGAACAAATATTTTATTTATTACAAACATCGGACCAGCAGTTAGTGTACCACAAGCTAGCCTATATCTTTACCGTGCTGTAAGAATTTAAACAAATACATTTCTCTTTGAACATGACTGTAATCAACAATATCATTTTCTAGAACTCGCTTTTTAGCATTTTTCATTTATGGACAGCAACTGTGTTTTATGTAGTACATTACATTGATAATCACTGACACTTAAAACCTCACTATTTTAGCCTAATTTTCACATTTTGCTAAAATGAGGAAAAAGTAGATTTATGAGATCGATCCGTCTGTCTGTCTGTCCTTCTGTCTGTCTGTCTGTCTACCTGTGTATGTGTTCCCCCTATCAACTCCTAAACGGCTGCAGCAATCGATTCCAAATTTGGTATGAGTGAAGATCTATACCCGAGTATTACAAGCCCTTATTTGAAAATTATGTCAGTGCTACCAACTGCTGAAAACCCGCAATTGAAATTTGAGCTCCATGTATGATATCTTGGAAGGTATGCTTGGGAGCTATTCCAAAATTGGCACATATATATATATATATATATATATATATATATATATATATATATATATAATATTTCAGTTTAATTTCCAGGAGGTCATGCATGGCAGTGTTGCCAAAATGATTCCAAGTCGGCTGATAGGTCCAATTTTTAAATGCATACAATTTCAACACTATCAATTGGATTTCATCCAAATTTCGTATGTGCTATGTGTACCATAACAGATATGACTATGATTATTCTTAATAGCAACCAGGACTGCCAACTGTTAATAAATTTTGTCTCTATTTTTTACCCTAATATTAATAAATCAGAAAGTATGTAAGCCAACTGCTTTAAAATTCGCACACGTATAGTAACTGCCATCTCTCTCTCTCTCAATATATCTTTATATATATAATTCTTCGACACGTGTGTATGTCACTAGACTCCTCCTAAACGACTGGACCGATTTTGATGAAATTTGGTATGTACATTAGGGTTGGTCCATGTATGGTTTAGATTCACTATCTGGCCTGGTAGGTGGAATGAATACAATTTTAGAACCACAATTTACACACAATTTTAAAACCACAATATACAGTCAAAAACAGTCGTCATGGAAACCACTAGCCTTGGCCTTGGTGAAAGCTTATTTATTTATTTAGCGTATGGCATAAGTAACATATATACAATTAAATATGATACAATAACAAGAAACAATTTCAAATAGAAATGTCCAGTCCTTCGATCCACTTTAGTGCTGCCTCTGATGGGATCAAGAAATCAGCCCAGCTACCCGAGTAGGCTCTCAGCTTGCAGCTGCCGACGATATGAGCGATGGTTTGCCGTGGAGCACCACAGTCGCATTCTGGTGACGTTAAACAGTTCCACTTGTAGAGTGAGTCCCTGCATCTTCCATGGCCTGTCCGAACTCTGTTAAGAGTGGCCCACTGCCTGCGTGGTAGATGGAATCCACTAGAAATTTGCGCACCAGAAAAGATGTTGTGTAGGGACAAGTCTGTGGAAGTTTCCCAACGGTCTTTCCAAACTTTCACAGCGACGAAGTTGTTGTGAGCCATGTCGGTAGCATCACGGAAAGGTGGATGGCGTGACTTCAATCTTAGAAGATTGAGTGCAGGGATGTCTTCTTGTATGGGTAGTTCAGGATTTCTTCAGATTTTTTGGTACTCTCTTAATAGGGCATTCGATCTGCGCAGATCAGGTGGAATTATTCCCGTGAGCAGCGGGAGCCAATGGATTGGCGTGGATCTGATTGTGCCCGAAATAAGGCGCATGCTGTTGTTTAGCTGCGTGTCAACATATCGGGTATACGGGCTATTTAACCATACTGGAGAGCAGTACTCTGCACTGGAGTAAACCCGACCAAGGGCAGAATGTCGTAGAGTGCTTGCAGTAGATCCCCAAGTGGTCCCACACAGTTTCTGAAGAATGTTGTTCCGAATTTTCAGTTTCTTTGATAAGTTCAATAGATGTTGCTTGAATGATAAAGTGCTATCTAAGGTTATGTCTTTGGACGGTTTGTCTCTGCACGTTAGAGCCACCTGGTCGCAACCTGTACAACTACCGCCATAACATACACTCCGCACGTGGCGGAAAGTAGTGTTTTACACCAAAGGTGGCAGTGATGTCGAATTCTATTGTTTGTCTCTGCACGCTGGAGCGTTCCAAAGTCACGTATGAGTTCATATATAGTTCATCCCATTGCAATGAAACTTGGATGAGATGTTGAGTGTACTCCAGGGAAGGTGTTTGCGATGGCGCGAGAATCGTTTCAACAAAGTCCTGTAGGTGTTCATATGCCATTTATCCGATTGCGATGAAACTTTGGTGAATTGTTGAGTACGCTCCAGGAATGGTTTCTGGCCTAGTAAATCCAGTTTTTAATAAGTAGCGCATGAGTAGATTCAACAAATGAATGATGGCATGCGAATCGTTTAAAGAAAATCCCGTATGCGTTCATATGTCATTCATCGGATTCCGATGAAACATTGATGAGTTGTTGTGTACACGCCAGGGAAGGTGTTCAACTTGGTAAATACATTTTACAATATTGGTGGCACACGAGTAGATGTAACAAACGAGTGACGACGCGCGAAGCGTTCCAACAAAATCCCGAATGCGTTCATATATTATTCATTGATTGTGATGAAACTTTGATGAGTTGTTGTGTACACTAACGTGAAACTTTCTAACTTAGTAAATCCATTTCACAGTTGGTAGAGCACGAGTAGATTCAACAAATTAGTTACTGCGCACGATCATTTAAATAAAATGCCGTATGCAATATATGCAATTTATCCGATTGCGATGAAACTTTGGAGAGTTGTTGCGCATGCTCTGCCGAATGTTTCTAGATTAGTTAATTCATTTCACGATAGCCTAGAGGCAGTTAACAGAAATTGAAAAAAAAATATTGTGTATCCGAAAGCACTTTAAGAAACAAAGTTACAACACTTTCTTTGATTGGCAGGACAACGTCTGCCGGGTCAGCTAGTATATATATATGTATATATATGAAGTTTTTCTGTTTTTTTTTTCTGAATTTCTATGGAAATTTGAGTTATTAACGCGTTTCATACTGGTTTATGACGGTTGCGTGCAAAAACAAAATTATTTTCCGTCTGTTTGTCTGTCTGTGTACAAGCTTGCACGCGCATCACTCGAGAACGGATGAGTGGATCAACGTAAAACGTACAGATGTCCATCAGAAGCACGAAAGTAATCATTGATGTAACTCTTTTCCGTAGCTCTCATAAAAGGGGCCAACCACCTTAAAATACATTCTGAAATGGGCGTAGAAAGACGAGACAAAGCTCATTTTCCGCGTCTCATTGTTGGAAACAAAACTCGGAAAACCACATTTTAAGATCCTAAAACCAACAGTTTTTGAGATATTCCCAGAAAACTAATTTCATTTAATAAACTAATGAAAGAATACAAGCCGGTAACCATGGCAACACAATCTCAGGAGTCCGTCTATTTCTGTAAGACGCAATGCAATTCCATTTATTACATTACTGTGAAAGTTTTCAAACGGCTATCAGGTAATCCCGGAATCAACTTAAGCTGTAAAGTTCATCAATACATATATAATGCGCTTAGGTGTGTCAAGGGGTACTCTAGTTTTTTTCACGCGATTTATACATGCGGGTGTGGTACTGAAGGTCTATTATATCCCTATCCCCATATTATTAAATTATTATTATGATTATTATTATATTATGGCGTGCAAGAACAATACAATAGTACATTATGCAACGAGCCTATAATGGCTATAATTAAGACACGAGTATTTTTTATAAAACGAGTGTATGCGAGTTTTATAATTTCCATACGAGTGTCTTAAATACCATTATAGGCGAGTTGCATACGACTGTTTATGTTCGACGATAATTATAATTTTATTATATGTTTTAACATAAATATTCATAAATATCTGTTGAGAGTCAGCCACAAGAATTTTGTTATCGGAGAGCGAGCGCGAGACATCTCTCTGTGTTTCAAGATCTTTGAACGACCGACACATGCGCTCTGTGTGCTTGCAATGCCATATGCAAGACATATGTTTACATCTGCCGTCCCTCAGTAATATTGTCACCGGAGTCGTTTGAATGCGCTGTGTAGAAATTAGTGTTGGTAATTTTAAGGTACAGTGCTATTTCTTGTTTCATATTCGCCAGTTTATTTACGCGAACATATGGACGGTGCGTATTCCATGTCGGCAATTTATTATAGTTCGATGTTGTGTTTATGTCCGACATGTTGGATTTTGAGTGCGTGCGCGAAGGTATCGTTACGTAATTGTTCAATGAACGAGCTCTGATTGGCTGGAGAAACTGTATCATAATGAAAATAAGTGTTATAATGACCATCATTATGACACCGTTTTCTGACACATAATAGTGAGGGTCGAACATAAAGCTCATTTTCTGCCTCTCGGTGGCTCGAATGCTACTACGTCCAGGCTCTAAAACCTCGTGTCTGACATATTCTCAGAAAATTAATTTCATTTAATAAACTAATAAATAGATGACGAGTACAGAAGAAGACCAAATCAGGAGCTATATAGATATACTGAGAAAATCACTGATTTGGCCAGGAAGAGACGTCTGTCTTTCTATGGACATGTCTCATGGATGAACCCAACAAGACTAACCAACCGGCGTGACACCGTCACTAACAGTAGTTAACAAAGATATCCAAGGACTGAAGATAATGAAAGACTGATATTAGATGCCTATAACATTTCAGAAATATACTTAAACAGAAGAGTTTTCAGGACAGACCACCCTGTAAGAAAACGGGTATTATCTGGACAAAAGAGAGAAAGGAGAAACGTAGCCAGAGAATGCGCGAATATTGGGCAAACATCAAGTGCCTTGCCAAGCTGAAAAGTTGAACGTCGTGAGCCTTAGCTGACCCATTCGAAACAAGAGGAACGAGAAGAAATTAATGATGTACTGCAAGCCGGTAACCATGACAACAGTATCACAAGAGGTGACATCCAACTTTCCATCTATTTCTGTAAGAAGCTATGCCACTCAATTTATTAAAGTTCTTTGAAAGTTTGCAAATGGCTATAAGGTTATCGTGGAATCAAACATAGACTAAAATTCAACAATGTTATTAAGGCGGTCAAGAATTTTTACACGTGACTTACACCTGCGATATGCGATATGTTGTACAGAAGGTCTATTATATCTCCAAACAGTTTCATTATTTTCAAAAATTCCTGGATTGGAACAGAGTTTTTTGCAGCTTTTGGGAATTCGGGCCATTGGAGGCTAAAAATCCCGAATTTTCATGCACCACAAGCCTTTATAATTTATTAGAGGGGTCTTCCTGGGGATGGGGACTTTCCACAACGGTGAGGGTCAGATTTAATTTGACACATATTGCGTTTCGTCTACGAGGTTTTCAATATTATTTTCACGTCAGGAAGTACACTTTAGGTGAATTTAGTTTGAGAGCACATTTTAACTAATCATATTTTTGTTTACAAACGGGTTCATCGTAAAGATGATTTTGTTTGATACTGTGTGGTTGATATATCTGTATGTTTATGTACGCCTATAATTCATATTCGGGTGCTTGGAGCAACGTAAAATTAGGTATTGTAACCATGAGTCAATGCACCAATCATTTAGAAAACTCATCAACGTAATTCTCATAGAAAAATGCGTATGAGGAACAAATTTTCAAAATACATGCTAAATTAGGCGAAAAATAAAAAAAAATCCTAGAAGGACGACCAAAGCATATGTTGAGCTTCTCAATGTGTGACACAAAGCTAGGGAGTCTATAAAGAGTCTCCGAAAACCACATTCTATTGCCCTTAAATTAACAGTGTCTGCGATATACCCAGAAAACTAACATCGTTCTGAAAATCTTATGAAGGAATGACAAGCCCCTAACCATTGCAACCGTAGCTCAATTGATTACGTCTGGTTATTAATACCGAAGACCGTTCGAAGAGCGGGTTCGTCCGCTAGTCCTAGATTAATTTGGTGAAACTAATATACGTCAGAGCTGCCAACATGACTCTAAACCTACTAATAGGTCCAATTTTAAAATACATGTATCTTCCATACTAACAAATGGATTTCATCCAAAATTGGCACAACAATAGATCATAATATTTCAGAATATTTCTGACCAACACATGCATGACATTGTTGCCAACATGATTTTACCCGCGCTGATAGATCGAATGTCTAACTGCATGTAACGTCCATGCTATCCATTGGACTTCAACCAAATTTGAATTCTGTAGCTTAGGAGGTGGAACTAACAATATATTTTTTCACCAGGGCTGCCAACTCTAGTGCTTTATTAGGCTTCATTATACCATATTTCGAACTAATTAAAAATTTCGATAGATCCAACTTAATTTGGTCATTATTCTAATAAGGTCTATATGGATTGGCAAGAATCTGAAATTTTAAGAAAAGTCGGCTCTTTAGTTTGTCACGAAACTTCTCGTTTACTTTTTAGGTCACTGCGACACCGTTTCGAACATTGTTTTGAACTACACCAAATAACAGTTCCATTTGTATTGGTTTGTTTTACAATATATGAATATCTTTTATAGTATGCATATGGCTTACCATACCTAGTCGCTGGGCTTCCATATCAACAGTCAAGCATAAACTAAGTTCTAGTAAAGTCAACTTGGTAATAAGAATAATAGTTAAATGTGAGAGCAAATATTGGATCCAAAGTGAAGGGGTAAAAGTGGGATCAAATATGAGAACCAAGTGTGGGGGTAAAAGCGGTAGCAAAGTGGTAGAAAATAGTATATGTATTGTTAAGACATAGTTTTAAGCGGTTATATAGACCCATTACACAATAATTTTAGCACAACGAAGCGTTTGTTCAATTTTTTAAAATTTCCCAATCGTGACGGGTATGTCCAGCTTGTTGTAAAGCATGCAAGTGCTAAAGCTGTTGAATTAGCTTACTGGGATTGTTCCAGTATATAAATTAAAACATAATTTTTAGGTGTAAACAAAGCATTATCATAATTATCATCATTATCATCATCAGTGTGATCATTATTATCATCATCATTATCACTATTACTATATAGTCCATTTTGATCCTCTTGCAATACCACCTCTTCCATAGTCTGTGTTGACTCTGATAGTGTTGAGGGTTTCTTAGACGTTGACAACTGTCCTAACATGACTTTTTGAGGACATGATAAGTGATTTTGATCAAACACTGCACTACCTTTAGCAGCAATATTTTTTCTTGGACTTGTTTTTTTTTTTTTACCTTGGTTAGATTATTTTGTCTAATTAAATGTGTATTAATTTGAGATTCACAATGATGCTCGTTTGAAGTAAGTATGTTGGAGTCTTTTGTTTTAATAATTCCTCGACACTTTTTAGATCGTTGTTTTGAACATCGCCAAATAACTGTTCCATCTTCATTGTTTTTTTTACAATATCCTACCATCAATCGCGCCTACTACCAATCGCGCCTAATACCAATCGCGCCTACTACCATTCGCGCCTAATATCAATCGCGCCTCCTACCAATTGCGTCTACTACCAATCGTGTCTACTACCAATCGCGCCTACTATCAATCACGCCTACTATCGAATGCGTTGAGTATAAATGGCCCCTGCTATCAATTGCGTTGAGTAATAATGGCGCCTGCTATCAATTACGCCCAGTGAAATCGCATCTAGTAAAAAATTGCGCTCGGCATAAATCATAATCAGTATAAAACGTCTACTAAGGCGTCTACTAATCGTACCTACTATAAATTGAGCGTGCTATAAAATACACCCAGTATAAATTGCTCGTGCTAACCGTGGCTACTATCAATCACAGTCAATAAAAATCATAATCACTATAAATTGTGTTCAGTATAAATCTTGACATTGAGCAATGTGTGTGTAAATCGCTTGTAGTTTAAACATTGTTCATGTAATTATTATTCTTGACAGTACTTTGAAAATTCCACATTTGAAAAATATCAATCCACTTCATTTATTTTACTGTTATTATTAATGAGGTGACTTTACTAAAATTTAATTCATGTATATTAGTTAATATGGAAGTCTCAACAACCAGCCACGGTAAGACTCGTGTCTACTATAAAGGATATGCATATATTGTAAAAACAACCAATAAAGATGGAACTGTTATTTGGCGATGTTCAAAACAATGATCTAAAAAGTGTCGAGGATTGATGAAAACAAAAGATTCCAACGTACTTACTTCAAACGAGCATTATTGTGAATCTCAAATTAATACACATTTAAATGGACAAAATACTCTAACCAAGGTTTAAAAAAAGCAGGTCCAAGAAAGAAATATTGCTGCTCAGGATAGTGCAGTATTTGTTCAAAAACACTTATCATGTCCTCAGAAAGTCATGTTAGGACAGTTGCCAACGTCTAAGAGACCCTCAACACTATTAAAGTCAACACAGACGATGGAAGAGGTAGTATTGCAAGAGGATCAAACAGGACTATATAGTAATAGTGATAATGATGATAATAATGAACATAACGATGATGATAATTATGGTAATGCTTTGTTTACACCTAAAAATTGTGTTTTAATTTATATACTGAAACAATCCCAGGAAGCTAATTCAACAGCTTCAGCCCATGCATGCTTTACAACAAGCTGGGCATACCGGTCACGATTGGGAAATAAAAAAAAATGAACAAGAGCTTCGTTGTGCTAAAATTATTGTGTAATGGGTCTACATAACCGCTTAAAACTATGTCTTAACAATACATATACTATTTTCTACCACTTTGCTACCGCTCTTTGCTACCACTTTAACCCCCACTCTTGGTTCTCATAATGATCCCACTTTTACCCCTACTCTTTGGATCCATATTTGCTCTCACATTTAATCTATTATTCTTATTATTAACTTGACTTTACTAGAAATTAGTTCATGCATGACTGTTGATATAGAAGCCCAGCGACTAGGTCTGGTAAGCCATATGCATACTATAAAGGATATTCATATATTGTAAAACAAACCAATAAAAATGGAACTGTTGTTTGGTGTTGTTCAAATCAATGTTCGATACGGTGTCGCAGTGACCTAAAAAGTGAAAAATAGTGAGGTTTTAAGTGTCAGTGATCATCAATGCTATGTACTACATAAACACAGTTGCTGTCAAAAAAGAATGCTAAAAAGTGAGTTCTAGAAAATGATATTGCTGATTACCGTCATGTTCAAACAAAAATGTATTTAAAACTCAGCAATTCTTCTAGGTTGCTGAGTTTTAATTCACCGGCCGTGAAAGCCAATATACCATCTTTTAAAAAATGTATTTGTTTAAATTCGTACAGCACGGTTTACCAGGTAAAGATATATGCTAGCTTGTGGTAGTCTAACTGCTGGCCCGATGTTTGAAATAAATAAAATTTAAGTATTTGTTCACAAAATCTCCAGTCAATCATCATCTAGTATTAATTAGTTACCAAAAATGTGAAGTCAATTACCTTTAAGTTTGGTGTTTTTGCTAAATGTAAAATCTAAAATTGAAAATCTAAAATCTGAAAATGAAAAATAAATCCTTGTAAAGGGAATGTCATTCCAAGTAACGCAAATTCGTATATATCTTTCTTTACCGAAAATGGTCAGTCATGACATTATAGTTTGGTCTTATTGCAAAATCTAGAATATAATTCTAAAATCTAAAATCTAAAAATGTATAATAGAAAAAGGTAAATTCCAAGTATATATAAATCCTTATACGTCTTTCTTTAATTATAAATCCCAAAAAAATGTCAAGTTATGACATAATGATTTTGGTCTTTGCAAAATCTAAAACTCAAAGAAAATCTAAATTCTAAATTCTAATATCTAAAAATACGTAATTCGTAGTAAAGGGGAATGTAATTCCAAGTAATATCATTCCTTATATGACTTTCTTTAATTATTAATCACCAAACATTTCAAGTCATGGCATTAGGGTTTGGTCTTTGCAAAATCTAAACTCTAAATTAATAAAAGCTAAAACTAAATTCTAAAATCTAAAATTTAAAAATAAATAATTCAAAGTAAAGGGAACGTAATTCCAAGTAAGTTAATACAAATCCTTATATATACTTAGTATATAAACAAAGTCCGCGAGTCTTGTATGTTACAGGTAATCTTAAGTATCACTGAATGGATTTTAATGCGGTTTTCTCCATTCTGTAAGGGATATCACAAGCAAGGTTTCTGTAGAAAATAATTTGTTTATCATCAATGAAAGCCAAGCAGTAACGATTTCACTAAAAAAGGCAAAGAAGCCTGGCGTCCGTGCTCTTTTTAAGCTTACGCTGGGAAAACCGTTAAAAATACCTACTGTATATACTAGGTACTATGAGTGTAAGCATTGTTCATCATGAAAAGTTCTACAAAAGAGTCCGCTGAAGCATACCTCTATCTTCAATACATCGCCACTGTAAGAGTTTTTAGCGCTCTCCTAGGAAACTAAAGAATTACATGTTTCGCTCGTTGAGTGAGCATCATCAGATCCAAATCTATTCAAGCTCTACAAAACACTATCAAACCCACAATAACACTACTAACCCTGACTTCCCTACAAAAACAGAAGAACCTTTCAAAAACATAGTTGCCCACTTTCTAACTTTATTGCTTGTAAACTTGATTTTTAATATAAATAATAGTCTAATAGTAATAAATATAATGATCTCTTGTTGAGTCTTCGGTCTTTGAATGGTTTAATGCAGCCCTCCATGCTTTCCTGTCCTGGGGTAATCGTTTCATCTCTACATAACTACTACACCCTACATCCAAGTCAATCTCTTTAACATATTCCATCTTTGGTCTACCCTACAGTTCTTATCCTCAACCCTTTCTTCCATAACCATGTTTGCTATTCCTGGGTGTCTTAGTATTTGTCCTACCAACCTATCTCTTTATTAGCAGTCATCAGTGTTGAGCACAAAAGGTCTATAGTAAAAAAATAGTAGAGAGGATCCTAATACAAGTATGTGTGATGAAATCATTTAAAATTAAAATTGCTGTCATAACCTGTGTTACTGTAGTGTGTGTAGTAAGCTATGTAGTTTTCAATTTGGAGTAGGATTGGGGAAAGAGGCAGCCTAGACTAGAAGTTTCAAACCATCCTTGCATTTGGCTGGTCTAAAAGTCAACAAAATTGCTATAAAAAGTAAAAAAAAAGGATGCAATACCTCTTCTAAAATGGCTGAGGTAAAATTCAAACCCAGATCTTCACAGTTTTGCCTCAGTGTACCCCGTTGCAGCCCTCAGACCTGAATTAAATTTCTTAGCAGAGCCAGGAATCAAACCCTGACTTCATAGGTGACGGCCAAAAATGCTACCCACTACACCAAGAGATGTCTCATGAACGTTAATGGTTGTCATTGTTGTTGTTGTTGTTGTTGTTGTTGATACTTTTAGTAGTTTTACAACATCATGGTCATGTAGCCCTGCATACTGTTCTGTACAGTGCGTGTGTGTCTTATCAATCAAGATTCATATTCTGCTGACTGTTTCATGGTATGATCTCTGCTAGATACAGGGTTGGCAGCGACCTACTTGTCATGAAACGTCTTCATTATTTAACAGTGTGTACTTGTATGTGTAAAGAACTTGTGACACATTGGTCATCAGTCCTTCCCCCAGGGGCTCACTTCTAGTGGGCGTGGGTTGGCGACCACGGGGCCCCAGCTGAGTCCGGCATTGCTTCCACTTACTTGTGCCGGGCTCCTCTCCGTCTTCTTTCCTGTCGACCTCACTTGGTCAACTCTTGTTCTCTTCCGACCCCGATGGTATTAGGGTATCCGAGGCCTAGGGAGTCTCTTCCTTTCCCGCCTTAATTGGCCCTTGTCTCATCTTTCCTGACACCCTCCTTCTGTGAGGGGTCAGCCTTCTTTTTCTTTTCCTTTTACCTCCTGCCTTGTGCTCAAGGCCCTTAAGGAGGCAGGGTGTATGTAGCCCCACCACTTCTGGTGCACCCTAGATAATGCTACACCCTAAGGGACTCCCGGCTGGTGAGTTCGGGTCTTGGCGACCCCGAGGGATTCCTGAGCTGGGTCCGTTTTCCCCCTTTTGTCCCTTCCCTTTGGGGCGGACCCTCTCCTCTCTCCCCTCTCCTCTCCTCTCCTCTCCTCTTTTCAATATATTTCCTTTCTATTTAAGATTCCCGCACTGTTTTGTTACTTGGTTCACCGCGTATCTAAATTCCCTTTTAGCGATTTTTTACGGTATTTTTAACTACGTTGCATTTTGTAAGTTTTTTCGATCTAAATTTCATCTCGCGATTGTTTTCAACTTCAGTTGCATTTTGTAAAGATTGACAATCCAAATTGCTTTTTGGTAAGTTTTTCAATGCAGGTAGCCGGGCCTTTTAGTGAGAATTTTGAATTTCAATTGCATTTTGTAAGTATTTTCAACCAAAACCGCATTTCGCACGAATTTTGAATCTAAATTGCATTTTGTGGGTATTTTGAATCTAAATTACATTTTGTCAAGTATTTTCAATCTAAATTGACTTTTGTAAGTATTGTCAATCCACATGAGTCGTTTGAATCTACCGTACATTTTGTAAGCATTTTCAACTTCAATTGCATTTTGTAAGTATTTTGAATTTCAATTACACTTTGTGATTAATTTGGATTGGAACTGGGATATTTCCATCTGAATTACATCGTGTATTTTCAATTTCAATTACATTTTGTAAGTATTTTGACCCTTAATTGCATTTTGTACGTACTTTCGATCTCATTTGCATTATGTAAGTATTTTGAATTTCAATTGCATTTTGTAGGTATTTCGACGCTACATTGCATTTTGTACGTATTTTGAACCTAGCCTTCATTTTGTGGGTATTTTTCAATCTATTCCTTTTGTGAATCTTTTCGTTCTAAATTCCCTTCTGTAAGAACCTTTTGTGAGTTGTTTCAATCTGAGTTCCTTTTTGTAAGTATTTTCCGTCTCACTTAATTTTCGTTCTGGTTTCCGTTTCATTATCATTTTCGCTATCACCCAGATCATTAGGGGCCGATAACCTAGATGCTAGGCCCCTTAAAACAACAATTATCATCATCATGATCATCAGTCCTGTGTGGTTAAAACATAGGGATATATTGTTCAATGTGTGTGGAAAACTTTGCGACTTCATGGTCATCAGGCACATATAGTTGGGATTACAAAATTTGTAAAACACCTTGTGTCCGTCCCTGTAATTGAATATGTAATAACTAGAGACATATTGTTCATGAGTAGCGTCTGGTTAGAAATTCGAAAACATTTAACAAGATTTTGATAAATGTAAATACATTTTAGCTAATTTAGAGAAACCATGTATTTGAGTGTAGGTACAGTATAGGTCATTACCGTTTGTTACCTATAGTTGTTCGTGCTGTAACGTTATAGTGATCAAAAAGCACATCCTTGGTCTCAGATATCTTAATATTGCTGGTTTTATGAAATAAAAAAAATTACCGAAGTGGAATATCGACAATAGATATGCTTTACTGAGGTAAATGATGCCAATTTGATAATGTTGTTTGAATCTTCAGTCTTTGACTTATTTGATGCAGATCTCCATGGCGCCCTGTCCTGAGCTAATCGTTTCATCTCCACATAGCTACCATACCCTACATCAGAGGCCATCTGTTTAAAATATTCTAACCTTGGTCTACCCCTAGAGGTTTTGTCCTCGACCATTCCTTCCATAACTAAGCTTGCTAGGCATGGGTGTCATAGTATGTGTGTGTGAGTGTGACTATATACGTCATACCAACCTATGTGTTGTTTGTTAGAATATGCTAAAACACCTTGATAAACTGTGTTATTGTGTTGGTTGTAGGAGTGTGAGTTCTTTTAATTCAGTTGAGGATTGGTAGAAGGCGGCCAAGGTCTTCAGTTAAGATATATCCCATTATTTGCCTGGAGTAGAAGTGGAAACCCACAAAAAATACTTCCAGGATGGCTGGGATAGGAATCAAAGCTAGCTCCTCTCTGTTTTTACCTTACTACGCTGAGTGTATCCCGTTCCGGTCCTGAGACCAAAAATTAAATTTCTTAGCAGAGCCTGGAATCGAATCTGTATTTCAATTATGACAGTCAAAATTATTAGCCGCTACACCACGGGGTGAACATGAATATTATAGTGCTTGTTCCATTTGAGGGGCTTTGATATCATGATCATTTAGTCCCCGTGTGCGTAGGTGTGTGTTGAATTTCTCTGGTAACCTGTATGATTGTGATGGCTGTATAAGTGTGTGTATTTGTAATTCCGATAAGGATTGGAAAGGCGGTGGCCTTGGCCTTAAGTTAAGATATATCCCTTCATTTGCCTGGACTAAAAGTGGAAAACCACTAAAACTACTTCCAGGATGGCTGAGGTAGGAATCAAACCCAGCTCCTCTCTGTTTTGCCTCACAAGGCTGAGTGTTCCCCGTTCCGGTCCTAAGACCAGAAATTTAATTTCTTAGCAGAGCCTGGAATTGAATCGAATCTGTACTTCAATTATGACAGCCAAGATTATTAACCGCTACACCACGAGGTGAACATAAACATTACAGTAGTTGTTGTTGTTGTTTCATTTCGGAGACTTGGACATCGTGATCATTTAGTCCCCGTATACCTAGGTGTGTGTTGAATTTGTCTGATAACCTGTATGATTTTGATGGCTGTATTAGTGTTTGTATTTATAATTCCGATGAGGATTGGAAAGGAGGCGGCTGTGGCCTTAAGTTAAGATATATCCCTGCATTTGCCTTGAGTAAAAGTGGAAAACCACAAAAACTACTTTCAGGATGGCTAAGGTAGGAATCAAACCCAGCTCCTCTCAGTGTTTGCCTCACACGGCTGAGTGTATCCCGTTCCAGTCCTAACACCAGAAATTAAATTTCTTTGCAGAGCAGTGAATCAATTCCAAGCCTAATCAGTAACAGCCAAGAATGCTAGCCACTACACCAAGAGGTTGACAATATAAGGCTGGTCTTGATTGTACATGATCCATCAACAATTAACTAATAATAATAATAATAAATATTCCACTTAACAAAGTTGCACAGCCATCCTCCCCCTGTGACGTCATCCACGGTCTCAGGTCGTGGCGGCCATCTTGCCCATTAGCCCCTGTGCCAGAGCTATGCCTGTCCCCCGATAAGAATAACATAGGGCTGGTTGCAATCGGCGGCCATATTGCGCATTAGCCCCTGCACCATCTACTAATGGTACATGACTATATGGCCTATACATATAACAATCCAACATGACGACCATCTGAAACATTGAGACGGTTCTCAATATCTACGAATCTATTACTGCAATCAAACTGATTTTTTTAAGTTCATAGAGGCTACGAACATAAGTTCACCTATAGGACTTTCAATAACCTGGTGATCAGAAATCCAATATGGTGGTGACGTATAAATATTCACATGGACGTTTCTAGAAATTTAGTCATCTGAGGGGCAGTGAAACATTGTTCAGTAAATCCTTATACAAATGTTAATACACCGGCATCTAATTTATTTCAATTGTTTCCATAACCACAACATGGCATTTTAACATTCGTTTTTACTTCTTGTGTCCTAATCATGCGAATGAAGTTTGAATACTGCACGTACACACTAATCTTTATGTAACAGTACATAACTCTAAGACCTACTCATATTAAAATCCAACATGGCGACCATCCGCAATATTTAGTCTGTTCTCAATATCTACGAATCTATTACAGCAATCAAACTGAAAATCTGTATGTTAATAGTGGCAATTAACATAAGTTATATATATGAAAATATGCTTTAGTTCTTCACTTAACTACTTGTTGATATATTGATAGTTGCTATTGACTTAGTACTAGCATTAGAAATTCTCCACAGATCGGTGAATACCCTAACAGAAGATAAATTTCGAGCCACCCTCAATCAACATAGTAACAAGAAGAGACAAATGTCAACTTATAGTGGAATGATACCAAACACATGCAAAACGTGCGGAGCACACCTTAAAAGAAAAGGCCATTTAAAGGAACACATGATGTTCTATTGTGGTCTATCAACACACTCCTGTGGAACATGCGGTTCAAAGTTTACTGAGAAGAGGGATTTAAAAAATCACACGTTAATGCATAGTGGTCTTCAGCCGCACGCCTGTGGTACGTGCGGAGTAAGCTTTGCTCTAAAACCCGATTTAGAAAAACACATGTTCATCTATAATGGTCTGATTCCACACTCCTGTGAAACATGCGGAGCAAACTTCATTCGGAAGGGCAGTTTGAAGAGACACTTGTTAATCCATGGTGGTCTGAAACCATACTCTTGTGGTACATGCGAAGCAAAGTTTACCGAGAAGGGCAGTTTGATAAATCACATGCTAATCCATAGTGGTCTGAAGCCGCACTCTTGTGCAACATGCGGAGCAACTTTTACTCAGAAGAGCAATTTGAAAACACACCTGTTAATCCATAGTGGTCTGAAGCCATACTCATGCGCAACATGCGGAGAAAAGTTTATTGGGAAGAGCAGTTTGAAGACACACTTGTTAAACCATAGTGGTCTGAAGCCATACTCCTGTGGAACATGCGGAGCAAAGTTTACTGAGAAGAGGAAATTGAATATTCACATATTAATCCATAGTGGTCTGAAGCCGCACTCCTGTGGAACATGCGGAGCAAAGTTTTCTCAAAAGAGCAGTTTGAAAACCCACTTGTTAATCCATAGTGGTCTAAAGCCACACTCATGTGTAACATGCGGAGCAAGATTAGCTGGGAAAGACCGCTTGAAGAAACATTTGCGAATCCATAGCGGTCTCAAGCCATATTCTTGTGGTAAATGCGGAGCTAATTTTGTAATAAAAGTTATCTGAAAAAACACATGGCAATCCATAATGTCTAAAGCCCCACTCATATGGTACATGCGGTGGAGACTTTACTGAGAAAGGTAGTATGACGAATTACATGTTAATACATAGTGGTCTGAAGCCTCATTCATATGTTACATATGGAGCAAACTTTACTCGAAAAAGCAGTTTGAAAAGACACATGTTCATCCATGGTGGCCCTTAGGCCATATAATGTGGTACATGTGGAGAAAATGTTTTTAATAAAGATTCTTTGAAAAAGCCCCTCGTAATTCATAGTGATTTCAAGTCCTGAAATTCGAATCGTGTTGTACATGCGGAAGTTACTTTTGAAAAGTTTTCTTTTATAAACTTTAGAGGAGAGGATTTTTCTACGAATTAAAAATCAATGCCATACTCATCGTGGGTATTTACCGCCCTCATTATCTTCATGAGCCGTAAACATTACTGAAAATTTATCATTACACACTAATTCATATCGGTTTAGCCCCATGCTCGTGTGGCATATGTGCAGCTAAATGTACACAGAAAGTGTCTTTTGAGAGATGAATGTCACTTCATAGTTGCCAGATGGCATATTTGAGTAATATGTGCAGAGCAGTTTTCACTTAGAAGAGGTATTTGAATACACATGTAACTCATGCTGGTCAAAATCAGTATTCATTTAGTGAGTAAGAAGCAAAATGAGCTAAATAAGGTTCATTGAAAAATCGTCGCTTCTATCATTTTGGCACAATTAATATTTATGATTTACTTCCGAGCAAAATTACGCAGAAAGGTTTTGGGTTGCACGTTTAAATTGATAGTGGCCGGAAGTCCTATTTATGTATAACCTGCCAACAAAAAATTATACCCAAGAAACACACATACGATGAGTAAGTTTTAAGATTCATAAGACATAGTAGCCATTAGTCACATTTCATTCAGAAGTAAGCAAGTTTACTTTTTGTACTTGTGAAAATATGAAACTAAATTAATTTACGATATTTTCATGGCAATGAAGGGAGACACTTCATGTAATGTTTAAAAATAAATGTTTCCTCATTGTGGCCAGCATTCATTGACAGTTAAGGTTCTAAATACAACCAGAATATCCGTAGCCGCTGGAAGGCAATTTCAAATCATATTCTTAGCTTCCGAGATCTTGTGAGAGTTGATGCTGTGTTACCGTGTACGTTACTCAGGGCGCTCAAGCGCAATGGGCCTATCCGTGTTCATTTAAGAGGTTCGTATTCCGGATAGTCAGTTCCTCATGTTAAACTTGTAGTAAGGTGCCTAGTAATACTTTCAATTTGTATGTATTGTAATGTGTTTTCGACTCATCATTGGGCTCAACGTCAGCTTAAATGTGTGGAAATGCACAATTGTTACAAGGCTTACAAATGAACGCTTAGTAATTGTTAATCATTAGTTTATATCAAATCCCTGAAAAAAAAATGGAAGCCTTTCAGACTTATAATATTAATGAAATAAATAGCCTTGAATTTATTGTTAAAGGTTACCCTTGAAGAAATTACTACGATAATGTAGTTAAGACACGTATTATGAACTTACGAACTTACTTTTATTTCTTAATTACAAATATATATGTTTGTTACATATGGGAATGGCATCAGAAAAACAGGGGATATGTATATGCTCATTAAAAACTAAAGAAAACAGGACTTCCGCGTTAATAAAGGATCAATTTTAATTCATTTGTTTTTGGTAATTAATGTGTCCTAAAATTGTTATTGAATTATACTTTTTAAATTGTTCAAGGCCTTTTCATCTAAATAAATGGACAGATGACGACATGCAAAGCAACAAGAGAACAGTGTGAGCACGGGGTCAGGTCTCAGGGGTTATTTATCGAAAAATATACTACTTTCTGTCCCCATGTTCCACGTAATGGATTTGGGAAAGGTGCAGTTAACAACACAGAACACAAAGCAAAAAATACAAATTAAGAGAAAAATAATTTCACGCTTGTCAACTAAGAAAAAAGTTTGTAAAAAAGTAATATCACACGCAATTCCTGCAAAGGAAAGGGAAAATATCTAAAAGAGGGATCAGTGTATCTCAAAACAAGGGAAAGCATAGTCTAAATTCTTGTTGAGAGTCTTTGTTCTCCTTGACTGGGGAGGAATAAATACAATTAAGAATTATACCCCATCTATGCACTATCATCTATATCAAGGAAAATTAATAAATTATTTAAATTTAATTTGCCGTATTTCATTGGTCTTTCATAGATTATTAACATTAACTTCATGTTCGGATTATGTTTCACACACATATCATCCTCGAGAACATTATTTTTAAGTCACGTTGAGGTTCAATTCAAATTTGATCAAGTCTAAAAAATAATGTCTTGAATTGATTTTTCATAATTCACTATTTGTGGAAGGCTTTCTGACAAGAATTATTATTATTTGGCATAGAGTAATATTCTGACAGGTAGAAAAAGAATTGATAGAAAAGTTATCAAACATTTACTTAATTATTATAAACAGGTTAATTATTAACAATTGAAAATTTTTATTTACAGTATTTACCACTTATTCAACCCTGAGAGATTAATTAATTCATAACACTGAATTTGATTAAGTCAATACCATGAACATTTTATTCCAATAAATGTAACGTCTTTTTACCATATCTGAAATCAATGTTTCGTAATGTATGTGGGCGATAACCTAGATGTTTGGCCCTTTCAAAAACCAATTATCAGCATCATGTTTCATAATGACAAATATTACTTGGCGTGGAAGCCTATTAGTTTGAATGGACATAATGTTTACTCATCTGAAGCTTTTGCATCACATTATTTACAGCATTGCTACCACGGCAACCTGTCAAATATATAAGTGGGTTCACCACTAAACCATCTGAGCTCACTCGCAGGAAACACACATATTATAAACAATAGGATTAACACAAAGTCCTTTTTCCATCATTTATATTGTAATTTCAATTAGAATAATCAGATTCACGTCCACTAATAGCGTTAGGATTGCCTCCTTTACCTCCTAATAATTTAGTTATAAAATATATCATCAACATAACTACTGAACAAGATCAGAGTTCGCACTATATTTTAAAAAATGTTATAGTGTTTTCAAATTCATAATTATTATCTAGGTAAAATTAATTAAATATTAAGTGTTATTACAGTGTTTGCTCCAGAGTGTCAGTTAATCATGCTGCCTCGGAAATAAAAAGGGAAAGACTTCCTATATTATTAAATCAATAAATGACGAAGTATATCAATGTGAAAATATCCTCACTTTCCAGTTCATACCTAAATATTATCGAGTCTAATATTCGCAAGCCTATATAAAATTAGTAATGTGTGTTCTATCTTTAATTAAGGCAACATAGCTCGTTTTGAAAATTATAGACTTATTTGTCTAATATGAGAAGCAGGTAAATTTTTTTAGCAAATACCCTACAGCCGTATTATGTATTGCCTCACTAAATCATACGCTTATGTCCTGAATTTAGGAGTGCCACAAGGGTCAAACCTAGGACCATTATATTTTCTTTTGTATATTAATTATTTATCGTAAGTTGTAAGGCACTCAGAATGTTTGATGTATGCAGACGATGTTAAACTGTACAAATCAATTAATGAGGTAGGTGATGTGTCAAACATTCATGATGATTTGAATAGAGATTATGTTTGGGCATAGAGAATGGACTTAACTTTAACATTAAGAAGTGCAGTTACATGATAATGACTTGGAAATTTGACAATCAAATACAACCCTATATTATTTACAATGATATCACTGAACGAGTATGCGAATATAACTACTTGGGAGTAACATTTTCTTACGATCTCTCTTCTAGGCAACATGTTGATAAAATAGAGCTACAATCGTTTAGTAACCTAGGCTTCCTGTTTAGAAATGCTAGGGTCTACCGAAATATAATATCACTGTTAATATTATATCAATCATTTAATAGGAGCTAAATTGAATATACATTACATCGTCCTGCTACCTAGTTATTTTACTTATAAGATCCATATTGAAAAAATCAGAAAAGGCTCATTGGGTATCTCTAATATAGAATGCATAGAACGTTTGCAATGTCAGATGGAATTTCTTACGCTGAAATGCTCCAAGTGTTTAATTTAAATAGCTTGTCGAAAAGGAGAGAAATATCCCAACAGATATTTCATTATAAGCTTATAAATAATATTATTGATAATGCCGAATTCCCAAATTACACCAGTTCTAATACCAGGAGGATGAATCTCAGACAACGTGCTTTGCCAGTCGTCTCCAAACCGGGAACGTGCTCTCAACAAATCTTGCCATTTGATACAATGTGCCGGACAGCTAATCTCATCAGTGTACATTTCGAAATGTTCGATTTCACGTTATGTTTTCAACAGTAAAAAAAACTAAGTCTGTGCATAAGTGAATAACACAAATACATCTTGGAAGATGTCTGATAAAATGTCGAAATATATGCATCATACTTTATGTAACTGTAGAATGAACCCTGAAATCTAGACCATCTGCACAATAGTATCGAGGGATAATCACCAGGTATTAATACATTTAATAAGTTGTTGTCTTCTTCCTTTACTAATCACAAAGTATTTATATATTTAAAGTTCTTAATTTAATTTAAGTTAACTTTAACTTTATCAAGTTTACAATCACCATATATTTATTTTTCTTCCTTTTCAATTTAATTTAACTTTAAAGAATAGTCTAACGTTATCTAGTTATTATCTTGAGTATTGCACATTGTGAACAGGTGTATTATTATTGTTTGTGATTTTCATTAATATTTGACATGTAATTGGGATCATGTTATGTAAAATTGGTCAGTCTCCATTAATTGGAGTTTTATTCTGTTTGAGGCAATAACTAAAAAACAGTTTTTGGCTTTTGTGACTTAACACTCTTTGTATACCGCTTCTTCAAGTATCGCTTCACATCCTTCAACGAGTGGAAACTAAGTGCGCTTGTTGCAAGAAGGTATCGGAATTTTGTGCACGCTAATTTCAGATAGAAAACTATTCCAAAAACATATCCATGTTACATGTCCACAACTATCTTGAGTACATTTCCCACATATCACTTGCTGATATCGTGTGTGTTCTTTGCTACTTTTTGTGTTGAAGACGGCAGTCACCTTGCCTAATTAGATTCAGTGTTCAACGATTTGAAAATATGAGGTTTATGAGCAAAGGAGGTGCAATGCTAACTGATAATAGGGGCTATACTAGACGCTAGAACACAGAGGAGGTGCAATGCTAACTGATAATAGGGACTATACTAGACGCTAGAACACAGAGCAGTCTCAAACGAAAATGCATTAACATCACAAAAATTACAATCCCAAAGTGTATGCGCACAAAACATTAAGCACGATGTGGCAGATGACCTCGCTGTGCCACCCTTTAAAACAAGAATAACATAACATCCAGCCAGTGCTCTCTGTACTAACAAATGGATTAATATTACAATGATCACTATCCGAAATAAAACAGCAAGTTGTCATGAACATGTAGGCTACATTCTCCTAAATACATAGTGATATAGTTGTTACTCTTTTCCTCATTATAATTGAATGTTCTTGTAATCGTTCAGAGTTGTACGCTATATAAAACCTTTTGTTTAGTAAGTTTCGTTGTAATTCAGCTTTTGCCACCAGAGGACTGATTTGAACATTAAAGGTTTGCCCTTGCACCATCTTGAATAAATGAAACCCTTTATTTTTTAACTTCTGCAGAGGATCAATTTTATGTGAGCTACACATTTTCTGCGTTTCGTCATTGTAATTGTAAGAAATAGTGAATCATCGATATGAATGTCTTAACTCGGGAGAGGTCGTGTCAACTCGTCAGAAATGAGAGGTCGCGCTGAGACTTTTAGACTAGATTGTTTCAAATGACGCATTACTTTACTGTGATGATTATTTCCGAGTTTGGATTTATTTTTATAACTTTTTTTGTGTTGGGATTAATTTTATTGTTTCAAATTTGTTTTACAGGGAATCTTCTGGATTTTTGCTATTTAAAATCAACGTTACAAAATTTGCTGAATATCATATTGCAGTCATATTCATTAAAACTGTGAACTAAACGACTATTTCCAATAATTACGGAAAAGCAGTAACTGCAACAACAATACAACAAAAAACGTTTTTACGAGCTATACTTGAGTTCTTCATTCGTTTTCACCCCCTTCCGTTGTGCATGCGACACATGTTGAAACTGTGTGCTCCTTGACTGACATGTGCTGCACTGGGTTGCGCCAATCACAGTAGGCACAACGACCAGGTCCGGTGTTTCGCCTTGATACTGCAGACTGTTCACATTACACTTCAGTTTGTTAAATGCGCTCTGCTAGTATACTGCCTATTCTCATCTTCATTTCCCAGGATAGATAATAAATTGTTTCTCGATATTGTAAATATTCTAGACACAGTTCCCTGGAGAGCTCCTTCAGATGTAAACGCAACTCATTAGAAGTGTAATAGACTAACGGAATAAATTATACTAGCGGATCCGCACGAGAAATCTCGCATGTTCATAAACCGCACTTTCCCCAATAGGTTTATAATGTCAGACTTAAGGAGAAAGGTTTTTATGTCTTTATTTCAACCAAATGATTATGGAACACTATTTACATTTCAGTTAGAATTACAAGTTCTACGTTCCCTAACTTAAGAAGGCAATCACTGAAAATTAGATCATCATATCACTCGCTGGTATAATAATAATAATAATATCGTATGGCCTCGGGTGCCTGGTGCAAGCTTTGTAATTTGACACCCAGAGGGTAGCTTGCATGTCGACTTTCGTTGTTCCTTGAATCACTATGAAAGTCAAGGAGGTTAGATAATAGATATCTAAGCTCCTTGAACATTATAGCGCTTTCTAGTAGAAAAATGAGGAACTTTGTGTTGGCGGAAAATCCCGAGATTAATTTTGCCATTATGAACTCGGCCTACTGAATTCAAATGGGTTCTTTGACATGCCAACATCGTATGACATGCGTATCGTGTTTTTGCCGCCTTTCAAAAATCACTTACCACGGCCAGGGGCGAACCTGAAATCTTGGGGTTAGTAGACCGATACGCTATCCACTCACCCACCGTGGCAAGCTACTCGCTGGTTATTCGATATTTATTTCGTATATCCATGCAAAATGGTAAATGAAAGACCTCAAAATGTTAAAATGACATGATGCAGGCGTCACAGCTGCCAAAATGTGAAGTGGACACCAATTATCGAGCGTATTTTCATACTGCAACAGTATCGGCAAATCGCAGATTTCGTGCATTGTTTTAAAGATGTTTTGAATGAAGCCTAATTTACTGATATGTAGATTACTGGGAGTGAGATGTGTAGTGAAGTAGACATCAGTACAGGAACAGCCGCATGTCAGCTAAGTCAACAAGACCGCAGTGTTAACTCAATCACATTTCAGTGTTTGTTTACGTGTTCAACCCAACAAACCAACAACAAGAGCTCACCAAGTAAATAATCAATTTGAAAAGTATCGGTTAATAACAAAACTGTCGCAGAACGCAATCACTTCAGTAGCTCACAACGATAGAAGTTAACGATTCATTAACCAACTCATGCCCAATTCTAATAAGACCCAAGTATGTGCCTTCCGCCTGTAACATAAACTATCTAGTCGGAAACTTGAAGTATTCTGGAATGATACGTTACTGGATTATAGCTTCCATCCCAGATATCTAGGTGTCACCTTGGACCGCACCCTCACATTCAAAGAGCAGTGCTTTAAGCTAAAACAGAAGCTCTCTTCGAGCAACAGCCTCCTCCGTAGACTGGCAGGGACTAACTGGGGCACCCATCCCCAAACCTTAAGGACAACAGCATTGGCCTTATGCTATTCAGCAGGAGAATATCTCAGTCCTGTGTGGTACACGTCAGCCCATGCAAAGCAGGTGGATGTAGCCTTAAATGAGAGCTGCAGGATTATTACAGGTTGCTTGAGGTCAACTCCCATCAGTTAAGTGCACTATCTTGCAGGGATTGCTCCGCCTGATATCAGAAGAGAAGTGGCTGCAAACAACGAAAGAAGTAAATCATCTGCTATGACCTCACACCCACTCTTCGGATATCGACCTGCTGAGAGGAGATTAAATTCGAGAAAGAGCATCCTAACAACTACTCAACCAATACAAGGAACAGCAGCAACAGCTCGAGTTGTCGTGTGGAGGAGAGGACCAGCAATCTGTCTGAATGGATGGAACCAAAGGAATCTCTACCTCCTGGTCACACAGAGAACTGATTAATCTGGAAGTCCCTGAACAGACTGCGGGTGGAAGTTGCAAGATCCAGGGACAACTTATCTAAGTGGCATTTTCCGACCAAGACAGTCCTGTGTGATTGTGGCACAACCCAGACAACACAACACCTCTTCTCCTGTCCAATGTGCCCGTGACTTGACTGAAGCTAATTCAAGTGCTATCGCCCAATCTAATTTGAGCGCATGCGTGTTAACCGACTGAAAAGCTTTTGATAATAGATTACTTAGGCAACACTGAAAAATGGCTTCCAATATTAAATTGCTCCCAATAGTTCAATTTTCAATACACACTAAGTTAATGCAGCCATGACAATAGCACACGTTATCAAACACATTCCTTAAACACCCAAGATACGAGGCTACATTCCACAATGTTGTTAAAAAAATCTAATATATAAAAGTAAAAGTCTGTATGTGTGTGGATTTGTTCCGTATACAAATATACACCGTTCCACCAATCTCAAACAAATGGTGCATACACATAGTTCAGGACCCAGAAGAAACCGCTGGCTACATGAATTTTCGATAGTCTTTCTCATTCTTCTGATTACGGCCTTTTTGCACCCGAGCAAATGCTAATAAATTCAGAAAATGAACTGATAAAAGAACAGTAGCTCAAGACGAGACCACCAAGTTTCCATCTCGGTAAGTGACTATGCTACACCAACTGCCAGCTAGATCGCATCCCTCCTGGCTGCTTTAAACTGCCTGTCCATTCAACACAAGATAGGTTGCAGCACCAACCCACTGTGATCGCCGCGGCGTTTTCACTGCCAGCTGGATCGCATCCCTCCAAGCCGCTTTAAACTGCCTGTCCATTCAACACAAAATAGGTTGCAGCAGCAACCCACTGTGATCGCCGCGGCGTTTTCACTGCCAGCTGGATCGCATCCCTCCTGGCTGCTTTAAACTGCCTATCCATTCAACACTCAGACGCGTTATACTGAATATGAATTCACTGCTAGGTTGCAGCGCCAATCTACCAAGGCTTTATAAGGGGACGATGCCTGAAACGAAGGGTTGTTAAGTTTGGATGCTTTATATCGAGATTGAAAAAACGTGAAAACATGGCACTAAGTTAATTCTTTTGTTATTCAATCAGCATAAAGGATATGATATTAATTCAGATATTTCATAACTATGTGATGGTTTAACCATTGCCTATGAATTCTCAAAAAATGTGTGGAGTAATGTCCAGCTGTAAGATATTTTACATTTCCGAGGACGTCCGGCTTTCATAACCACGTGATGGTGTAAGCATTGCCTAGAATAGCATTTTATACTTTTCCTATGTTGGTCCTGGCATTCGGGCCGAAATGCAAGGCCGCATACAAATTGTTATCTTCATGGCTCGTCTCACCACCATCCTTCTCAGAAATGGGCTGCCCTTATTACTAGACAGCAGTGCCTATGTAGAAAGAACCACCTAACTCCATAAGGCGTACAGACTGGCATGGAATTACAAAAAAAATGCGTAATGCAAAATTACGACACTACAAGCGAGTTGTATTGCCGGAAGCTCTAAAAGAAATCGTTTATCCCATAAACTGCTCCCGTGCGAACACGGGGCGGGTATCGAGTAAATCATTAACAACAAACAATTATCAAACTGGGGAACAGTATTACGCGATAGAAGAGAGTGGAACGTATGTTACACATGTCGCATTGTCCGAAGAGAGGGCATGGGTATTGCTTCCCGCAGCGACAGTTCTGCTACGGTACTGGTAATTGCTGCATCGTAGTGAGCGAGTGAAATGGTACGGTAACTGGAAACATACTTCAAAGTGGAAGTATGTGGTACCGAACGATTCTTGTGGGCAAAAAGGCTGAATTGCACAGAGATTCACCGTGAAATTGTGGTGGTGTATGGCCCAAATGCAATGCCGTGGCCAGCTGTTGTGAAATGGTGCCAACTATTGGAGCACGGCCGGACAGATGGATGTGATGCCGTGCGGGAAGGAAGGCCCTCAACATCGACCACAGAAGATACTATTCGGCGGGTTGATGAGATGATTCGCATCATTCGCAGAGTGTTAAACCCAGAAACTGCACAGCATTCCGGCATCTCCATAAGCAGTGCTCATGCCATCATGCGAGACCATCTGCAGTATCGGAAATTGAGCTCACGTAAGGTGCGATGATCTCTAACACCCACACACAAAGACGCACGGTTCCGGGCGTCATTGGCCTTCCTTCAGCGTTACGCTGTTGAAGGCAACGGGTTCCTAAGCCGCATCATTACAGGTGATGAGACATGCGAGCATCATTTCACACCGGAAAGAAGGAGGGCGACTATGGAATGGAGACACACATCTTCGCCTTTGCGAAAGAAATTCAAGGTTACGCCATCGGCCGGAAGGTCATAGCCATTGTGTTCTTTTGCCTCACGAGGCTGAGTGTACCTCATTCCAGTCCTCAGACCAACTCAGCCTCGTGAGGAAAAACTGGGAAGAGGTGGGCTTGATTCCTACCTCAGCCATTCTAAGAGTGTTTTCTGTAGTTTCCCACTCATACACTCTAGGCAAATGCTAGGATATATCTTAAGTTAAGGCCACGATCACCTCCTTCCCAATCCTTATCTGAATTACTAATACATCAATTACAATAACACAGGTTATCAGACAACACACACCCCAAGTACAGTATACAGGGCCACATGACCATATCACAAAACCCCTAAAAAATCAACAACAACAACAACAACAACAAACAACAACAACAACAACAACACCAACTGATATTCATGAATCACCTCTTGGTGTAGTGGCTAGCATTCTTGACTGTCACTGCTTAGGCATGGGTTCAATTCCTGGCTCTGCTAAGAAATTCAATTTTGGTCTGAGGACTGGAATCGGGTACACTCAGTCTCGTGAGGCAAAACTGGGAAGAGGTGGGCTTGATTCCTACCTCAGCCATTCTAAGAGTGTTTTCTGTGGTTTCCCACTCATACACTCTAGGCAAATGCTAGGATTTATCCCAAGTTAAGGCCACGACCACCTCCTTTCCAATCCTTATCTGAATTACGAATACAGCCATTACAATAACACTGGTTATCACACAACACACACCCCAAGTACAGTATACAGGGCCACATGACCATGATATCACAAAACCCCTAAAGAATCAACAACAACAACAAACAACAACAACAACAACAACAACACCAACTGATATTCATGAATCACCTCTTGGTGTAGTGGTTAACATTCTTGACTGTCACTGCTTAGGCATGGGTTCAATTCCTGGCTCTGCTAAGAAATTCAATTTTGGTCTGAGGACTGGAATCGGGTACACTCAGTCTCGTGAGGCAAAACTGGCAAGAGGTGGGCTTGATTCCTACCTCAGCCATTCTAAGAGTGTTTTCTGTGGTTTCCCACTCATACACTCTAGGCAAATGCTAGGATTTATCTTAAGTTAAGGCCACGACCACCTCCTTTCCAATCCTTATCTGAATTACGAATACAGCCATTACAATAACACAGGTTATCAGACAACACACACCTCGAAGTACAGTATACAGGGCAACATGACCATGATATCACAAAACCCCTTAAGAATCAACAACAACAACAACAAACAAAAACAACAACTGCTATTCATGAAACATCTCTTGGTGTAGTGGCTAGCATTCTTGACTATCACTGCTTAGGCATGGGTTCGGTTCCTGGCTCTGCTAAGAAATTTAATTTTGGTCTGAGGACTGGAATGGGGTACACTCAGCCTCGTGAGGCAAAACTGGGAAGAGGTGGGCTTAATTCCTACCTCAGCTATTCTAAGAGTGTTTTCTGTGGTTTCCCACTCTTACACTCTTAAGAAAATGCCGGGATGGTACCTAACTCAAGGCTACAGCTGCTTGCTACCCAAAACCTAACTCTATTACAAATACATACAGTAGTACAGACATCACAGTTACACAAGTTATTAGACAGCTTTTACATACACTCAAGTTCATAGGGTTACAAACGAAGCGGTATTAAGACTAGTGGGAGAGAAGAGATGTTTCTGGTGACTGTTAATGAAGAGAAGAGCTAGGTTGGTAGGACACTTACTAAGACACCCCAGGAATAGCAAGCTTAGTGATGGAAGGAAGGTTTGAGGACAAGAATTGTAGACATAGACCAAGATTAGAATATGTTAAATTGATTGCCTTGGATGTAGGTATGGTAGCTATATAGGGATGAAATGATTAGATCAGGACAGAGTGCATGGAGAACTACATTAATCATTCAAAAGACTGAAGATTCAAAACTACAATATAGAATTTGGTATTACTTACCTCAGTACCAAGTGCATTCGTTTTGTTGATTATCATGAGATGTTTTCAAATTTCTTACCACATGCTACTCATGAACGATTTGTCACTACCGTATTTATTTCCTTTTCAACTACAAGGGACTGACACTCAAGACACTTATAATTATAAACCCAACTATACGTGGCTGATGACCATAAAGTTGCAAAGTTTTCCATACACTTTGAACAATATATCCCAACGTTTAATCACACGGGGGCTGATGACCAAGGTGCCCCATATGTACTGTACACTTAAAATACACTAGTTAATAATTGTATTATTTCTTAGCCAAGCCTATAACGAGCAACACTGCTCAGTGCAGAGGTCTGGCGCAGTGTGTGGAAACATGTTGTCAGCAGAATATGAATCTTGTTTGATAAGACATAACACTCACACATGGAAGATAGCAGCTACTGTATCGCAACTCTCTGTAACATACATTGTCATTATTGAAGGCTGGTCTTGGTGTAGTGGTTAGCATTTTTGGCTGTCACCTATGAAGTCAGGGTCTTGATTCTTGGCTCTGCTGACAAATTTAATTCAGGTCTGAGGGTTGCAACGGGGTACACTCAGCCTTGTGGGGCATAACTGAGAAGATGTGGGTTCGATTTTCAGCTCAGCCATTTTAGAAGTGGTATTACATTTTATTTTGTTTACTTTTAGAGCATAATGTTTAACTTTTAGACCAGCTAAATGCAGGGATGGTTTGTGACTTATAGCCAAGGCAGCCTCTTTTCACATTCCTACCCTTAATTGACAAATACATACCTTACTACAAACACTACAATAACACAGGTTATGGCAACAATTTTAAATTTAAAATGTATTAATAACACATAACTTACTTGTATTAGGATTCCGTCTATTACCATATCTGTACTATAAACATTTTATGCTTAACACTTGATTTTTTTAGACCCGAACTGTGTTTAATGTGAGCCCTAATGATTTTTTTGAAATGTTATATCTACTTACGGTACCCAATTGTTAATTACGAAGACATGCTAAAGCCTTAATTGTTAAATTTAACTGTTACTACGGACACTATAATAACACTGGCTACTTGACATGCATCTAAATATCATGTATTTACATTCAAATGTATACAACATTATAAACTATACTGATTTACACTTAACCTAAACAGGAAATAGGATTTTTTTCTTTTTTATTTTCATATTTCACACACATTGCAATTTGTCAATTTAAAATTTACAGTTTTTTTTAATGTCAGTTAAACTTTTTTGAATTTGGTCAATATGGAAACATGGATTTTCCAATTTGGTTGTTTACAGGGCGTTACCAAATAGACTTTATTATGGTCAAGCACAGGTTTCTAAACCAGATTTTGGATTGTAAAACATATCCCGGTGCTGACATAAACTCTGGCCACAATCTGGTTGTTATGAAATGCAGATCAAAGTTGAACAAACTAAAGAAAAGTCAAAAGCTAAATAAGGTGGGCAATAGACAGACTGAAAGAGAAGGATGTAAACGAATGATTCAAGGAGAGTATAAATGAAGGACTAATGAAAAACCCTAAACAAAAGTTCAATTGCAGATGAATGGGCTCTTTTGAAGAATGAAATAACAAAATCCGCAGAAGAAAACATTGGTAGGAAAGAAAGAATAGGTAGAAAACCGTGGATCACTCAGGATATACTAAAATTGATGGACGAAAGGCGAAAACACAAGAATGTAAGAGATGAAAAGGGGAAAGTAGAATACTGACGTCTGAGAAATGAGGTTAACAAGAAGTGCAAGGATGCGAAAGAAGAATGGTTTAAAGTGAAATGTGCAGCCATAGAAAATTGTCTGAAATTAGGAAAAGTATACACAGCTTATCCAAAGGATTGAGAATACTTTTGGGGAAAAGAAGACTAAGTGCTGTAATATTAAGGACACAAATGGAAAGCCACTAACAGGGAAGAGAAGGTTGCGAGATGGAAAGCTTACATAGAGCGTTTGTATAAGGGAAAGGAGATTGAGAACCATGTAATGGAAAGGGAGGAAGAAATTAATGAGGATGCAAAAGGAAATTTAATATCGCGATCAGAATTTGACAGAGCATTGGAAGACTTAATCAGGAACAAATCACTAGACATAGATGATATACCGATTGAGTTGCTACGCTGCATAAGAGATGAAGGTCTGATCAGTTTATATATCTTGGTGTAGAGTATTTATGAGACAGGTACCGTCAGATTTCAAAAGGAATGTTACCATTCCTATACCGAAGAAAGTGGGAGCTGACAGATGTGAAGATTACCGTACAATCATCTTAATTACTCATGCTTTAAATATCCTGTCTAGAATGATTTACAAGAGGATGGAAAGCCAGATAGAAACGGAGTTGGGTGAAGACCAGTTTGGTACCAGGAGAAATTTAGGAACAAGGGAAGCTGTACTAAGTCTCAGGCTGATTTTGGAAGGTAGAATAAGGAAAGATAAGAGAACGTTCATGGCATTCGTATACTTAGGAAAGGCTTTTGATAACGTTGATTGGACTAAATTGTTTGGCATTTTGAAAACGATTTTAATAAAGTACAGGGATAGGAGGGTGATCTACAATCTACACAGAAACCAGACAGCAGTCATTGGAGCCGAAGGACATGAGAGAGAAGCTGGTATTCAGAAAGGTGTAAGGCAAGGCTGCAACTTATCAGCAATACTTTTCAATCTTTACATTGAGCAAGCAATGAAGGAAATTGGAGGAAAGTTTAATGTGGGGAGTGAAGATTCAAGGAGAAATAATTTCAACTCTGAGATTTGCTGATGACATAGTCATCTTGCCCGGCACGCCTGAGGATTTGAATGAGTTTTTGAATGGTATGAACTCAGTCTTGAGGAAAGAACTCATGATGAAAATTAATAAATGTAAAACAAAAATATTGGAATGCAGCCGAAATAAATCAAAACCTCTTTGGACATCAAATTGGCAGGTGAATAACTAACGGAAGTAGGAGACTTCTGTTACTTAGAAAGCAAAATAACCAGTGATGGACAAAGCAAAGAGGATATAAAAATAGGTTAGCTCAGGGAAGGAAAGCATTTCTACAGAAAAGGAATCTGTTTACATTGAATATAGATTTAGGTATAAGGAAGTCATTTTTGAAGTCCTTTGTCTGGAGCGTGGCACTCTATGGAAGTGAAATTTGGTCTATTGGTGCAGAAGAAAAGAGGAGAATTGAAGCATTTGAAATGTAGTGTTACAGGAGAATGATGAAGATCAGATGGGTAGATAGGGTTACAAACGAAGAAGTATTAAGACTAGGGGAGAGGAGAGATTTTTCTGGCGACTGTTAATGGAGAGAAGAGATAGGTTGGAGGACACATACTAAGACACCCAGGAATAGCAAGCTTAGTTATGGAAGGAAGGGTCAAGGGCAAGAACTGTAGGGGTAGGCCAAGGTTAGAATATGTTAATCAGATTGCCTCAGATGTAGGGTGTGGTAGCTATGTAGAGATGAAACGATTAGCTCAGGACAGGGAGGCCTGGAGGGCTGCATTATACCAGTCAAAAGACTAAAGACTCAAACAACAACATGTTTTTGATTTAGTCAATGTCGAAAGTTCATAATTGCGAAACACGATTTTTTTCATTACAGATAACAAGATTGTATACCTTATCCCAAAGCAAATGTATTTACATTGAAATGTATACAACCTCATAAACTGCACTAATTTACACTTAACCTAATCAGGAAATAGGTTTCTTTTTTCTTTTCATTTTCATATTTCACACACATTCGAATTTGCCAATTTCCAATTTACTGTTTTTTAATGTCAGTTTAACGTTTTAGAATTTTCTCAATATGGAAACATGGATTTTCCAATTTGTTGTTTACACATTTGTCAATTTCACAATTTTCCATTTACAGTTTTTAAAATGTTAGTTTAAGTTTTTCAATTTTTGTCAATATGGAAACATGGATTTTCCAATTTTGTGTTTTAGATGTTTTTCATTTTTCGTCCATGTACAAAGTTCATATTTGCATTAGGAGTGGGAGGTGGGCAGTAATTAAAAATGTATAAGCAGTGTCCATACAATATCTCTTTATTAATTTAAGTACATTTACAATATTTACACATAATACATTTGTTATAAATTGTACGGTTGTTTTTTTTTTCTATTTTGATTTACTTTTAAGTATGCATACCATTTTTTTCCCTTTGCATATTATAGTTTAAAAGAAACAAAGCTTGCTGTAGATCATTTTTCCATGGTGAACAATAGGCATGAAAACGTCATTATCAAAATCATCATTATCATCATTATCATAAGCAGCATTATTATCATCATCTTTATCACTATCATTATAATCAGCATGCTCATTCTCAACATCACTAGAACAGTCCAATTCCTCTTGTTCCTCTTTCACAGGGTACTCGTGTAGAGTCTGTGATGCTTTTGATAGTGTTAAGGTTTTCTTGAACGTTGAACTATCTTGAGCAGCAATATTATTTTCTCGAACTTGGTTTTTAGCATTTTCATGAATGTTTGTAAACAGTAACCGTGGTTCGTTTGGAGCACTACATTGATGATCACTGACACTTAAAACCTTCCCATTTTTACTTTTTAGGTCACCGTGACACCCTTTTGACCTCTCTTTTGAGCATCGCCAGAATATTATTCCATACACATTCTGGCGATTATAGTTATAAGAGTAGCCTTGATATAGTGCACGTTGGCTACCTTTGTTGGTTGTAGTAAGTTCCATAGTAGTAACTGGCCTGTTAGTGTGATGTTCGCACTACAAAGGTCACAACTGTTCTGGTAATGGAGTGACGATATTCTTGCTAATGGCCTCTAATATATCCTAGTCAAGACCTACAGCTGCTTAGTGCGTATGACAAAGCTGTACAATGATAAGTGAGAGACGGTATTTCACGTTGTGATCACTGTAAGAGATAGAAGTCAACTGACAATAGTTTTGCTAAGAGTCCTCTTATATAGCCTAGTTAAGGCTAACAAATGCTTATTTGTTGGCTTTTTGTTTGGATTTTATGTTGGCTTCTTATGTTGGCATATTGAATTGGGTTTTTATGTTGGCTTTTTGTATTGGCTATGTATTATGCTATGATAAAAGGGCTGAGATACTTTCCAAGACCAAATATGAGAGAGCCAATACAAAAGCCTACATATGGGTCAATACAAAAGCCGGCAAAAAGCCAACATAAAGAGCCAATACAAAAAGCCAACATAAAAAACCAGTACAAAATGCCAACATAAAAAGCCAACATAAAAGCCAAACAAAAAGCCAACAAATAAGCAGTAGTTAGCCTTAACTAGGCTATATAAGAGGACTCTTAGCAGAACTATTGTCAGTCGACTTCTACCTCTTACAGTGGTGGGGGGGGCCTGGTGGCACAGCGGTCAAGTTGTATGCCTCTCACCAAGGCGGACCGGGTTCGATTCCCGGTCAATGCATGTGAGATTTTCGATGTGAAATGCCATGTCCTGTGGTTCGGATTCCACGTAAAACGGAGGTCCCGTGGCTTATGATCGCGAGATTAACGGTCACGTTAAACTACAAGCTTCAGCTTTTTTTCTTACAGTGATAAGTGAAATACCGTCTCTCACTCATCATTGTACAGCTTTGTCATACGCAGTAAGTAGCTGTAGGCCTTGACTGGGATATATTAGAGGCCCTAAGCAAGAATATCGTCAGTAGAGAGGGAATGTATGTTTTGAATATTGCGTAATCGCGAGGACATATTGCATCATCATGACGTCATCTGATAGCCATGCGGATGTGAGCACGTGCACGTGCACATGTTAGCGTGGGAAGAGGTCGACCTTTAACCGCTTGAAGCAGATAACCTTTGGGTAACCGCTTGAAGCAGATAACCTTTGGGTAACCGCTTGAAGCAGAAAACCTTTGACTTATTTATGCGATGGAGATAAAAATTAATGGGTGTTGACGTCATCTGATACCCATGCAAGTTTGCAGCTGTGCGAGCGATCACGTGACATGTATGCAGTGTTCGCGTGAGACGTGGTTGACCTTTAACGTCATTGGGTAAGAATGTAATCTTTGACTTCTTTAAGTAATAGTGATAAAAATATAATGAGATGATTGCGTCAGAAGCTTGTTTTGTAGCATTTGGTTTCTTGAGTGTAGGTGGGGGTGAAGGATATATAATTGCATGTGTACGTGGATGAGTTTAACTTCTACGTTTGCGCGAAGAGAGTGTGTGTGTGAAAGAAATAAAGAAAGTCAACGACGAGGAACAAATTGTGTGTGTGAAGGATGTTCTAACGAAGTTCAATAACTTAGCCACTTGCGTTGAGTATTCTAATAAGAAACTATCAGAACTAATAATTGATTTACCGTATGTGGTCCAAATTATTCGGGCTGTGGAGTCGAGATTTGGAAGAAAAATAGTGGTGGACATTATCATAGAAGGTGAAATAACAAGTGTATTTCTACCAGCAGTATTTGCAAAACTAAGCGCATCAGAGATCGATGAACTAAACTCACTTAGAGGCAAACTGATGTTGGTGTATTTGGGGTTGAAGAACCGCTCACATCAAGTTGTTTTAAAACTGTAAATTTTTGGTGAGTATATGCAGATTATATATGTATTGATTGATATAACGAATGATATATATATTTAGTTGCTTATTATTTCTTTTTTTTCAGATTATCTAAAAACCAATAAAAGGAACAGCAAAATGAAGTGGAAAACTGTTAATTTTCTGAGTGGAACTGAACATCAATCGCACCCGGTAATAGAGTATCATCGTGTATGCTTTCATCAGTCTGAAAAAGAAGAAGAAGAAGGAGAAGAAGATGATAATGAGGTGAGTCATAATGAGAAAGAAGCTTGTTTTAACAAATGGACATCTTCGAGTGGAATTTCAACATTTTCAGTCTACATTACTAATGTTAGCAAATCAGATGATAGTCAGCGAGAGGTGACAGAAACAGTTCTAAGATATTTGTTACAAGAATTATGTGAAGATGAACAATTTATTTGTTTCTTCGGATACAATACATTTGATGAGGATTACAAAATTGAATTTTCCATCACTTGTTTTGAAGTAACAAAATTGAATGAGTATAGAAACAAATTGCTTGGTAAACGTCAGGACGAATTTCCCTTTGAAGCCATTCATTGTTCGCTGGAGATTACAGGCAGCAATTTATCTCAATGGCTTGAATACACTTTAAAAGATTATAGGTTTATGGTGAGCCGATGTTACAGCAACTGCTGGTGGTGTATTAACAACAGTGCGAATTGGACAATTGCTTAGACAACAATGGCAACACCTCCTAGCAAACGTAGAAAGGTTGATATTGTAATACATAATAATAACAGTGAAAATATAAGAAACCAATTGGACAATGCATTTGAAAGTGTTTCTAATTTTAGAAGTGAACTAAACGGTGCTATTTCAATATCATACCAAATCGGGGAATACACTCAAACCGACTTGATTGAGAACAGTGATGAGTTGATTGAATGTTGGAGAGTTATTAGCAACCACATATTGCAACAAGCTGTGATTGTGAAGAAATTACACTTCAAATAAAGGATAAATCTTTCTTAAGCTGTGAGTTAATTGAAACGGCATTCAATTCTAGAGTGTACACACTTGCAGTTTCAAATGTTAAGAATGAGTTTTTGGATCCCCGCGAATTTTTAGCAAATGCTAATATTTGGTTTACAAAGTATGTCAAGAAAGCGTTAACTGTGCAAGCTTTAAAGGTGAATTCAGTTTTGTGTGCACAGTATGTGCTTCGCGAAATATCAGAAACAAAATATTTTGCTGTCAAAAATAAAGTAGTTTTAGAGTATACGGATGTAAATGAATTTTATAATAATCATATCATTGAAGGTACATTGACAAAAATGAGCGAATTTGAAGCAAATGGCTCTGGGTGGGCTTTAGAAAAAATTCATAGTTTGAGAATTAATATAAATAAATATGTTGGATTTCGAGTAGGAATGTCCAATGCTAGTAGATTGCCTGATGTAATAGTCAATAAACATGCAGTGCTAAATTTGTATGATACAAAGGAAGCTTGTTTTGCGTGGAGTGTGGTTGCTGGTTTGTATCCAAAAACGCGAAACGTGAATCATCTTTCTTCCTATCCTAATTACAGAGATGTTTTAAATTTAGATGATATTCCAAATCCAATGCAAATGAAATATTTAAACAAGTTTGAAAATAAAACAATATTTCTGTAAATGTGTATGGAGCACAATATGATGAAAACAAATGGGTGTGTATGGGAACAAACGAAGTAAAAGGAAAAAAACATTTACTATTGTACCTTTGTATGTATCAGATAAAGTATATGAAAGGAGTGTGGACTTGATGTTGCAGATTGGAAACAGTGAAAGTTATCACTTTTGTTTAATTAGAAATCTCGCTCGCCTTGTGCGTTCAAGCGTCACTAGGAATTGTAGACGGATTTATATATGTAGACGTTGTTTGTCATATTATTCTCTTGAGGATGAGTTAAATGTTCACTTTGCAGACTGTAAACAGTTTCCTGTTGCAAAAACATATTGCCAACTGACGAACAAAGATTTGTTAATTTTACAGAATTTAAATTTAAAGATAGAGTTCCATTTATAATTTATGCAGACACTGAATGCGTTTTGTCTCCTATTTCCTCTTGTTTTCCAAATAGTGACATTCCTAACTCTACATTAACCCATAAACATATTCCTTACAGCATTTCTTTATACCTTCATTGTAATTTTGATAGTGATTTGTGCAGTTTTAAACTCTTTAGGGGAAATAATTGCATAGAATTGTTTGTAAAGGAACTTTATAGTATTGTAGATAAACTTCAAACATATTATTTATCAGCTAAACCGATGTTAAAGATGACGGAAAACGAAGAAAGATTATTTTTGTTAAGTAAAATTTGCCATATTTGCGAGAAACCGATTCCAGATAATGAACTCAAAGTACGCGATCATTGTCACATAACTGGAAAATATAGAGGAAGCGCGCACAATAGTTGTAAATTAAATTACAAAGTAACAACGGTTCTGCCTATAGCATTTCATAATCTAACGGCGTATGATGGACATTTTATAATTAAAGAAATTTGTGAGAAACAAGATGGTGAGGTGTTACATAATCCTGGTCATATAAGTTTGTTAGCAATGAATGTGGAACGTTATAAAGGGTTTACAAAGCATGTACGGGTTAAGAATGGATTCATTCAGTTAAGATTTATCGATACATATAATTTCTTGTCCTGTTCACTAGATCAATGTTCATCTTCGTTAAGTGAAGATTCAAAGCAAATAACTAGACGTTATTTTAATGATGATGCACAGTTTCGACTTACTGCGAGAAAAGGCGTGTTTCCATATGAATACGTCACAAGTATGGATGTACTTAACGAAACTAAATTTCCTGAAATATCCAAGTTTTATAGCAGTCTTTATAATCAAACAATATCGAACGAGGAGTATGAGTTTGCTCAATCAGTGTGAGAAACGTTTTCCTGTCAAACATTAGGAGAATACGCCGATTTGTATTTAAAAGTAGACACACTTCTTTTGGCAGATGTCTTTGAAAATTTTAGATCGAATGGCATGGAGACGTATGGCATTGATGCAGCTCATTTTTACACTGCTCCATCTATGTCTTGGTGTGCAATGAAAAAGATAACCAATGTTCAACTTGAATTGCTTCATGATATTGATATGTTACACTTTTTTGAACGATCTATTCGAGGAGGTAATGTTCAGCGTATAACACGACATGCGATTGCTAATAATAAGTATATGAAAACTTATGATGAGAAAAAGCAAGAGTCCTACATAATGTACTTTGATGTTAATAATTTATATGGATATGGTATGATGGAATATCTTCCAACAGATGGCTTTAAATGGGTTGCAAATGTTGAAGGGTTTAATGTTTTAAATATTGATGATACTTCAGAAATCGGATATATCTTGGAAGTAGATTTGAGTTATCCTCAAGAGTTACATGACAAACATTCAGATTACCCTATATGTCCAGAAAAGTTGACAAAGCTAATGGCTACCCTAGATAATAAAGAACGTTATGTTTTGCATTATAGAATGTTAAAACAATGTATTCAACTAGGAATGAAATTAGAACGTATTCACAGAATAATCGAATTCAATCAGAGTCAATGGCTAAAACCATATATTGATGTGAACACAGAGAAACGAAAACAGGCAAAAAATGATTTTGATTTTTTTTATAAATTGATGAATAATGCAATTTTTGGTCGTTCACTGATGAATGTGAGGAAGTTAAGGGACATCAAATGGGTTACCAAATGGCATGGAGCCTATGGTGCTAAGTCTTTAATAGCTAAGGCTAATTTTAAACATAGAATTATATTCGATGAACAATGTATGGTCATTGAGATGAGCAGACTAAAGATTTTTCACAATCAACCAGTATATGTTGGTGCATCTATATTAGATTTGTCTAAATGTAAAATGAATGACTTTCATTACAATGTTATTTTAGCAAATCCTGAATCAAATGTGAGGTTGTTATACACAGACACAGATAGTTTTACGTATATATTCTATTATGATATTTATGAGTTCATAAAACAGCATTCAAATTTGTTTGATACTGGAAACTATGAAACAAACAATCCTTTTGGCATTGTCAGACAAAATAAAGGTGAAATTGGTTTAATGAAAGACGAACATGCTGGAAGGATTGTTGAAGAATTTGTGGGGTTAAGACCCAAAATGTATGCAATAAAATTGTGTGATGAAATGAATAGCTTGTGTAAGACTAAAGGCATTAAGAAGAGCGTGAGTAAAACTATGAATATTGATGAGTATCAAAAGTGTCTTTATAACAGAGATCAAGCCAGCAAAGTTCAAGTTTGTATAATTTCAAAATCTCATTCTGTATTTACTGTTCGGCAAAATAAGTTGGCAATTTCATCAAACGATGATAAAAGACACATAACTGAAAACGGAATTGTTACTTTACCGTTTGGTCATTTTTCTCTGAAACAAATTTGAGATTAAAGCAATTCATCTCTCTTACTTACTTTATTTCTTTCACACACACACTTTTATTCTGTTAATAATACTAATTTTTGTGTGTTCCTTTGCTTATGAAAAAGAAAATAAATAACAACCCAAATTTTGTGTGTATTATTTACAACTCCTCCCCCCACCATTCCCATTTTCCTGGAAAAAAAATATATAATTACATTATATTACTTATCATTTAGTAATGGTGCGTTGTAAGAGGAGCAACTCTGCCACTCAATATAAACGATCAGGAAGTGGATCATTCATTAGTCGTGTACTTAATAAAACTATTGATAATTTACCTGTGGAATTACACATTCCAGGATATGAATATTGTGGACCAGGAACAAAATTAGAAAAGCGATTGAGCCGTGGTGATCCAGGAATAAATATATTAGATAAAGCGTGCAAAGAGCACGACATTGCTTACGCAAATCATAAAGATTCAAACAAAAGAAGAGAGGCTGATGAAATTTTAGCTTCAAAAGCTTGGTCTCGTGTAAAATCTCGTGACGCATCATAAGGAGAGAGAGTGGCTGTACTAACAGTCAGTGGCATAATGAAAGCTAAGTCTAAGCTTATTGGAGGTAAACGAAAATTAAATATTAAAAAAACAAGAAAAGATTTAAAAAAAAGAGAGCATCGAAAAAGCAAGGTGGTATTTTACCCCTACTTCCGATATTTGCAGCCTTGTCGGGCTTGGGGGGTCTAGCAGGCGGAGCAGCCGGGGTAGCGTCTGCTATAAACAAAGCGAAAGCTGCACAAGAAGAATTAAAAGAAATGAAAAGACACAATCGAATTATAGAAGCAATGCGAGGAAAAGCAGGTCAAGGCATTTATTTAAATCCTCCTGCATACAAAAGATAATTAACCAAATACCAAATAAATCATTAAGTAATTTCGATTTAGCTAAATACGCACATCAATTAAAGATTCCAAATTTTAGAGGAGTCATTATGCGAGATACGTTACCAAGACATCCTCGAAAAAATGAAAACTGTATTGTTAACCTTGAACCGATGGTTAAATCTGGTTCACATTGGGTGGCTTTCAGTAAACGAGGTAAATACGTGCATTATTTTGATAGTATCGGTAATTTAAGACCACCATTAGAAATTTTAACATATCTTAAAAATTGTTATCTACAATATAATTTTCATTCATATCAATCAATTACTTCTTCGATTTGTGGACATTTATGTTTAGTCTTCTTGTATTGTATAAATAAGGGAAACACAGACTGTCTTTAAACATTTCAAAGATGGCTTTCGAAAGACGGATAACTCTTGAAGGTAAAGGCTCAAAGATTGATGTTACATTGAAGAACCCGCTTCATCTTGTAGGAGCAGAGTTTTTTTTTGAAATAGGACTTGCAGGATTGTATACATCTAATTCTATTCCAAATGATACCAACCGAAATAATAAATTTCGCATTCATTTTACTAAATTTTTGTTATCAATTGATTTAGTGGTACCACCAGGTATTTATGAATTTGAAGATCTAGCCTCAACATTTGATGATTTACTTAGTTTTCACTCATTGTCGAAACTTATAACAAATCATATTCAAAAAACAAATCTTTATTTGGAAGAGGATATAAATGGAAAAGGACGCAACCGTCTTGTTTTGTCTTCTCCGTTTAATATTGATTTCAGTGTACCCAACAGTGTAGCAGAGGCTTTAGGTATTGAAAAGAAAGTTTACCCTAAAGAGAATAAAAAGGAAATTGAGATTGATCGAAATAGAATCGAAAGTGAAGTAAAAATTAACGAAAATAATAACGTTTTAGCCATAAAGATGAACGACGTGGATACAACAATTTTAATAATACCTGATGCTAGCTATACGTTTCAACAATTAAGTGCAAAGATTAATGAATTATTACTAGCACATTTATTATCAGTTTTATTAGGTGAAAAAGACAAATTTCCTTCATATATTTATATTAATTATGATAAAGTGTTCTCTAATTGTAAACTATATTCGAAAAACTTTGCTATAGATTTTGGTGTTGCAGATTCTATTGCAGATTTGTTAGGATTTTCTCATAAAAAGTTCGAGGCAAACATAACTCATCATTCTGAATATATGATTAAAAGTAACACTGTTAATAGTATTCGAGTATGTTGCAACCTTGTGCTTGGTACGAGTTCTTATTTGAACCATAAACCAACACACTCTTTATATAATTTTAAAGCTCATGTTCCTGCTGGTTATCCGATTGTTGTAAAACCAACAACAATTAATTTTTTGCCTATGAACAACAAGGTTATTCAATATGTATCTGTGCAACTTGAAGATCATCTTCAACAGCTCATTGATTTGCAAGATGAAGATTTAACTGTAGAATTAATTATTCGTCCAGCACGTTATCTTGCTATATAAAGTAATGAAATACTGTTATATTTTCATTCTAGTTGAGTAAGCTTACTAGAAAACATTCACAAATATGGTTATACTATATAATACTCAAAGTTTGAAAAAAAAGAAGTCGACTCTGATTCGAAAAAGAAATATAAATCAATCAGCTAAAATGTCTAAAAAAAACAACAACGCCATCACACTTTAAAATGTAAGAAACAGTTATCGAGTAACAACAAACATTTCTTACAGTCTTTAGGCTATCGCGTACTTTAATTTCAATATAAATATATATGCAATTGTTAATCTTATTTAGTTTCTATCTATATTTGAAGCTGTTAACATGTTTACCATGTTTAACATAACGGATAAAAGAGAGGTTGACAACAGAGTTGTGCGACGAGAAGAAAGAGTTTACCAACCTTATTCAGCTAATAAATTCGAAAATAATGATGAAATTCGAATACCAATTCAAAATGAAGAAAACATAGTTTTATTATCAGAAGGTGTTCTTCACTTAGAAGGACAAATTATTACTTCTAACGTAAATCCGGCTGCTTCTACTACAGCACATCCTGTCCAAAATTTTGGGGCTAATCTTTTTAGCGAAATTCGCATTACGTTAAATGGTAAAGAAATTGATCGTACACGCCATCAAGGTATAACAAGTTCTATAAAAACCTTTGCATCATATTCAAAAAGCGAATATACAGCTTTACAAAATGCTGGTTATTTTCCCTCTTTAACAACACCAGCAAGTGAAGCAAATATTGTTGATAGTATCACAAAACGTTTCCATGTAATACTTCCTTTAAGAAACCTGTTAGGTTTAGCAGAGGATTATAGAAAGCCGATTTTAAACTGCAAGCATGAGCTAATACTTCTCAGATCGTCGAGTGACGCACGTGCGTTGCAATCTGCAACCGAAAATGATCTTTCTAAGGTCAAGTTATTTAAAGTTTATCTAAAGATTCCCGTTTTATTATTATCGGACGAAGAACAAATTAAAAGATTAAAACTAATGCAGAAAAATATTCCCATTCAGGTTGGTTTTCGATCATGGGATGTTCATGTCTTGCCATCTCTTCCTTGAACAACTAAATATAGTTGGACTGTAATGACAACTTCTGAAACGCAAAAACCACGTCAATTTTTATTAGGTTTTCAAACTAAAAGAAATGTACTAAATACGTGCTCTTCCTATTTTGACCATTGTAACATTAAATCTATAAGAGTTTTTTTTAATTCAATTTTTTATCCCTATGAAATGCCAACTTCTGAAATTGCTATAAATGACTACAGCGAATTGTATGACATGTTTGTTAAATTTCGTAATGTATATTATCAGATCGATGATTTTCTTTCAGAGACTCTAGTTTCACGAGATGAATTTAAGTCTCATTGTCCAATTATTGTAATTAATTGCCTTGAGCAAGTGGAGGCAGTGAAGACATCTTCAGTTGACGTGCGAATTGAAATCGAGACAAGTGAGAATATACCTGAAGATACAACTCTTTATTGTGTTCTTATTCATGATCGTCAAATATCTTACAGACCATTAACTAATGAAGTAATTATCTAAACCAATATTTGCTAAGTTATAAGCAATCAAGTAAAGAAGTATTCTCACTTTAGTTGCAATCATGGAATTGACAACAAGAAACTCTTCTTCTACTGATGCTGACACGTGGAATAAGAAGCAGCCAATAGTTGCAGACATTCGCAAGCTACCAAACGGCAGTTTGAAACTTGCTTACTGTATGTTAAATAACAGCAATATACCTTCATTCAGTCCTGTGTTAACATGGGTCGCAGCGTATTGTGAAAAAACTCTTTCTTCTTTTTTTGACTCTATTAAAAATAAATATGAATATTTAGTTGTGTATAATTTGCCACAAGAATTTTCTTTGTTTGCACTAAAAACACTTTCCCCTGGGTCATTAATCGATCTTAATACGATTGATGGAATGTCAGATCTAATGTTGAAGCATAGCCAACGTTTACCTACAGATTGTCCAAAACATTTACCATATCTTGCAATGGGAAGCAATAGTTGTGCTAAATTTAATGTCAATGCTGTTCAACATTGGTTAAATTCTTCTGATGGCATCATGAAAATCGTGTGTTCGATAATAAATAAGTTTCGAAACAATGGACTTCAAGGTTTTAATAAGTTTGATTGGAACTACTTTCCTATAAACATACTGACTATATATGAGCCACAACGAATTCGTCTGGAGTAGGAACATCTACCAGATCATCTAAAAAGAAAATTTCAACTGTTTCATCTTCGCTGCAAATGTGATAACTGTAACCGCTATCTATAAAAGGTAATTCATTAAATCTACTAGTGTTGTTGACACCTATACATATTTTGTTTTTGTTTGCTTTTTTAACACAGTGTATATTTTTTGTCTACAGAAAATAAACATCTGGACAACTAAAAGAACAAGATCATCTCAACACACACTCATCAGGACAACTAAAAGAATGAGATTACTCATACAAGAGAAATGAAATTGTATTAATTGTAATTCTAAATGAATAAAGAAGAAAAGGCCTTTGTACCACTTCATATTAAAGTTTCTTTAATGATCAAACACCTCCTCACTCCACATGTATATAAAATAATATTGTCAGGTGAGGGATTCGAACCCTCGCTTTCAATTTCTGAAAATTAGATCTTAAGTCCAACGCCTTAGACCGCTCGGCCAACCCAACACACGCAAATCTTGCATATTAGCCAGCGTGTTTTGTTGATTCATATCAGTTCACATTTAGCTTCGTGTGGGGAACATCTTTTTTTTTGTGAAGTAAAGCATCATCATGAAGTATTTTAATTGTGTAAAGTATTCCAAGAAACAGTTAATGCAAATGATATTGGGTCAAAAAGGAATGAATTTAAAATCTGAAAGAGATCGGCTAAAAACATTAGAACTGGTCTTCAGACAGTTTTACGAACACTGCATGGTTAGCAGCTGCAGGATTTTACTATTATGGATATAAGGATATGGTCAGGAGTGCTTTCTGTAATCTGCAACTTAGTTATTGGGAAGAAGATGATGATCCGTTTGAAGACCATAAGAAATGGGCTTTTTCTTGCCCTTACGTAAACAATATTTCTCCTAGCATAGAATTAAAATCTGAATATGAAAGACTTAAAACTTTTCAAAATTGGCCTCTTCCCTGTCCAAACGAATTTTGTTTAGCATCAGCAGGATTTTATTATACCGGTCATGGTGATAAGGTGAAATGTATATTCTGTAAGATTGAAATTGAAAATTGGAGAGAAAATGATATTCCTTTAAGTGATCATAAAAATGGGCACCATACTGTCCATATTTAAGAGGGTTTTACGTTGGCAACGTTGATTTAAATCCTGAAAATCCTACTATTATTCCATATAATACAAGTTATGATACGTGTGGAAACAATATATGTTGATGTGATGCGACTTTTTGTGCAGTGTGCATTCTCAGACGTAAACGTTGACATGCTGAAGTTTGTTAAGCAGTCAAACACTCTACCAGTAATTTCATTTACTAATGGTGAAAACCAGAGTAAAAGTGAAAAGAGAAAGCATAGTGTTTTACTACCGAACACTATTCGATGTATCATTTGCGGTCCATCGAACTGTGGCAAAACAAACGTAATGATAAATTTATTATGTCACAAAAATGGAGTTCGTTTTGAAAACATTTATATTTATTCTAAATCACTTGCTCAAAGTAAGTATGTTGAATTTAAAAAGTTTTTGGACTCTATAAAAGAAATAAAAAGTGATTTTTTTCTGATAATGATGAAATTATGCCTCCAGAAATGGCTAGAAAAAACTCTATATTTGTTTTTGATGATGTAGCCAGCAATAAACAACAACACATTAAATATTATTTCAGTAGAGGTCGTCATCACGAAGTTGACGTATTTTATCTTTGTCAAACATATTCTTGTATACCTAAACACCTAAGAGATAACGCTGAATTTTTAATTCTTTTTAAACAAGACGGAACAAACTTGCGTCATGTATATAACGATCATGTAAATACAGATATGAGCTATGATCAGTTCTGCGATATTTGTTCTTATTGTTGGCAAAACTCTAAGTTTGGCTTTTTGGTTATCGATAAAGATAGCGATTTACAAAATGGTCGATATCGCAATGGATTTGATGTTTATTTTCAGTTATAAATAATAGTTCAAAAGAGCTAAATGCTCATTCGCGTTATACACTTTGTGTGGTTAACAACCTAACTATGGCATCGTTTAAAAAATCAATAACGTGTCTATCAGACCACCAACTTCACGCCATGATATTGCAACTAAATCGTATGTTGATGATACGCTACTGCAATATGGAAATCAAGTAACAACAACAACAACAAGCGATGGGCATCTAAGTATTAACGGCAAACGGTTAAAAGATGTTGGAACGCCCATACATGTTGAAGATGCTTGCAACAAAGGTTATGTACTGAAGTTACTGAATGAGCTAAATAAAATTGAGTCTAAAGAAGACATACAACGAAACATTAACGACCTTAAATGTTTATTTTTTTCAATATGTAAAATAGAGAAACAACAACTTGATTTTGAAAACAAACGTCTCGCAGGCTTAGCTTTACCATCATCTGCAAATGATGCAGTAAACCTTATTGCAATGCAGCAACATACATCGAATATAAAAAAATATCTGGAAAACCGAATAACCGAAGTGTTACAACGAGTAGAATTCATTCATGGTTTAGTGAGTGAATTTTCAGAAGATCACTTTCCGTTTGATGGTGATAGTCTCGACTTGGGTAACAAAAGAATAAGAAATGTTAAAGATCCAATTCAAAATCAAGATGCGATATCGTATTCTTTTCTTAAAACTCATGTAACAAAGGAACTCGATGAAATTAAAAAATCTCTTTTGAATATAAACAAAGATGATGAAACTGTAGATATGTTAAATAGAAGAATAACAAACATATCTCAACCAATCGATTCGTTAGATGCAATAAACAAATATTATTTAGAAAACTTTGCTGCTTCTCAAAAAGATCTAGAAGACTTAATCACTAAATTTAATAAACAAAACTTCTTAAACGTAGACGATGGTGGGACTTTAAATATGATGAGTAGACGAATTACTCACGTAAACAATCCCATATACGATAACATGTTGCAAATAAGACGTTTGTTGAACAATGTGCCGCTTCACGAGATGAATTTGAAAAAATGAAACAGCCTGTAACCAATCTACAACATCAAAAACAAACAAATGTTGAGTTTCCTGTTAACGACCAAGATGTGACAAATAAACGGTTTGTAGAACACTATGCTGCTTCACGAACTGAAGTTAATCAACTAAAAGAAATTTTAAGCAATTTACAAACTCGTATTGAGGGTGTTGCTAACAATCTAAATATTGTTAAAAAAGAAGAACTTGAAAGTTACGCTGCTGCATCCAAAGATGAATATAACAAGTTAAAAACTGAACTAGAAAATATTGAGCAATTGGTTAACAAAGAACCACTCAAAAGTTTCACCGCATCCAAAGAAGAATATGGTATATTACAAGATGAAGTAAAGAAAAAGAACTTATCGAAATTTATTCTGAAATTCTCCAACACACCATCAATCCATTAACCGGTATACACGCTTCATAATCATAATATACAATACCAACTTCCCTATAAAGGTATATTAAAACCAATTTTTGTTTCACCAAGATCTCCAATTGTGTATGCAATTTTAAATATACGTCAAGAGATTGAACTGGATGGCAGTGACATTGTAGTTGAAGATCAAGATGAAATACAGTTTCGACTTAGAGACCCTGAGAAACATAAAACCAATGATCTTCCTCTTCAAATTGATTTTGAATATACTATAAACAAATAAAACAACTACAATTTTAGTTTAGTCATGGAGAAGAGCTTGAAGATTAAAGCTGAAAGTCGAGTAAAGGATAAACTTTCTCGCTTAAAAAAAGATGTTAAGGACAAGTATCTTTCACTTCAAAATGATGTTAGACGTCAAGAATTAGATATAGAGACTAAGTTTAAACCAGTAACAAATTCATTAAATCAGCTTGTAGCTATTGCTAATACAACGTCAAATAAAAAAAAGAAAATCAAAAAAAAATATGATGATTCTGAATCAACTGCTACTTCAGACGAAGAAGATGGAGATAGCATCAAAATAATTACACTACTTAACCGCTACTTTGCTCCGTTCATTAAACAAAACGTGGATAGAACATTTGGTATAACGATAAGAAATGATAAACAATACTTGGGACGTGAACGAGTTTTCTTTGATAAAAAGTGGATAAAAGTTGGTGGTGAAAAATTTCCTATAACAGAAGGTCTTCTTGAATTGATTCAAAGGAAAGTACCAGATCACTCTCTAATCGATAGGAGTGATTTAAGTTCTTATTTGAAATTATTAAATGTTTCAAACGTGCACAAAATTATGCAAGCAATGCAGCTCCGAGAGGAACACAATCTCATAAGTATAAAAATATAATCGAACCCCTTCTTACTGAAGACATAGATAGAATTATAAAAACAACAGATGAGAATAAAGAAGCAAATACTACGATGCATACTGGATATGGCCAAAAGAAACACATCACACCACAAGCCATTTGGAAATTCGAAGGAGGAAACAATATTGAATTCATCCATTGGAATGAACCAAACAAATTAGTATCAAGACTTAAAAAAATAATTGCATCGAAAGCTGCAGGTCACACAGGATTTGAAAAGCGAAATCTTTGCAATTGAAGAAGAACTAAGAAATGCAGGATATATTGAATAAAAATTCATACATTTGTAAAACAATGCACAGTATGTTATAAATCTTTGTTTAGAAATTAACTATGAACGAAATCAGACGAAAAAGTGCAAAAGAACTTCATGCACCTCTTAGAAAAAAGTTTAAAAGACGACATGTTATTAGCAAAGGAATCGATGACCTCCATGAAGCTGATCTTGTGGACATGTCAAAACTTGCAAAATGGAATAATGGATTTAAATATTTATTAACCATTATTGACGTTTACTCAAAATATGCATGGGCAATTCCTCTTAAAACCAAAAAAGGGAGTGAGATTGTAAAAAGTTTAAAATTTGTTTATTCTCAAAGTAAAAGATTGCCCAATTATTTTCACACTGATCGAGGAACGGAATTTTATAACCGTGAATTCAAAACATGGTCTCAGAAATATAATCTAAAGCATTATTCCACTGGGAGCTCCATAAAAGCGAGCGTAGTAGAAAGATTTAATCGAACTCTTAAGGAATCGATGTGGAAAGAGTTCACAACACGTGGTTCATAGCGATGGGTAAATATTTTGCCTGAGTTATTAGTAAAGTATAATCACAAAATACATCGCAGCATTGGCATGAAACCTATTGATGTAAATACAAACAATCAACCCTGCTTGCCAACACAATATAATGAAACTTTAAGAAAACCAAAATATAAAATTGGCGACATTGTAAGAATATCAAAAATCAAGAAACATTTCAGCAAAGCATACGAAGCTAATTGGACGACGGAATTATTTACAGTTTATAAAGTTCAAAATACTAATCCACGAACATATCTTTTAAAAGATAATAAAAATTTGCCGATATTTGGGGCGTTTTATGAAGCAGAGTTACAACGAACCAAACATCCTAATATTTACTTAGTTGACAAAGTACTACGTAGAAAAGGAGCCCAAGCCTTCGTATCTGGGCTAGGATTCGATTCAACTCACAACTCTTGGATTTCGAACAAAAACATATTCTAATTAAAACAATGTAAGTTTTTTTTAATTAATCGCAAAAAATATTATTATTATTATTATTATTATTATTATTATTATTATTAATGTGTCTCTATATATTTTCAGCTCACGAAAACCAACACACTCAAGAAAGAAAAGAATGATTGTACTTACCTTCCACACAAGATAACCAGCATATTCAACTCTGCAGACAGCATCTTCAATTCTCAGCATCTTGGCGGAAAAGAAGAACTACTTACCACTTTAAGAACGAAGATCATACCATTTTGTTTTCACTATTTCGTATTATATAATTAATGTAAACCACAATGATTAAAATAAATATATTAAAAAAAACATACATTGAAAAAATATTACTCTCTCCACCCACTGTCCTTTTTAAATAATTTCAACAACATCATCATCGTCCTCTTCCTCTTCTACTCGATGTTCTTCTTGCATATGCTCTTCCTCCTCTAGTGGAGGAAGATCAAGCAGGTTGAGTGGCCTTAACCAGCTCGCTCTGAGTTTTTCAATTATTATATTTAAATTATGTTCCGTCACCCCGTTAAAAATAATCTCTTGAACGTGGCACGGGTCTCTCACCAACTCCAAAATCTCGCAACTAAAAATCTCCTTTTCACTTGCTGACAGTGTATCATACCACGCAGCCTCCTCCACTTTCGTGGCACTGACGACGAAATTTAGTCCTTGCATTCTGGCGCTAGTTGCCAACGACTTGATTGATTGCAGTTTCTTCAACTTTTGTATTAAGCTTACACATAGACTCATGTTGATTGTGATATCTAACTACTGCTCCATAGTAATCTACTCTTATATAGTATAAACTTAAAGAAGCAAAAAGCTCTTTAATCGTATCACATGAATGAGGCTCTGTGAACGGACATCCAAACTTGTTCTCTCATTAAAATAATTTCAGAGTTCAATAATGATGGTTATGAATTTAAAGCAAACAAGCCAATATTCATGTCATGCAGTCAAAGAACGGTCTATACAGAATGAGACCACAGAGCATGCAAACACACAAAAAATGTTAACTAACAGCTGCACATCCTATATGGAGTAGCAAGCCGGACCACCCACGTTCAGCATGCTCTCGCTAGCCAAAGAACGATAACAGCCGCGCGCGGGGCAAAGGTTATCCGATTCAAGCGGTCAAGGGTCAATCTCTTCTTGCTACTAATACAAGCAGAGCACTAAGCAAACGCATGTGAATAACCAACTGGCTCTCCATGGGGGCGTCGCGCCCAGACAGTCTCATTCAAATGTTAGTACACCTAAAACATTTCCGCTAACAAAGACGCCATTTGAACATTTTCTTTTCATCTTTGTCCTATACACCTGAGAGTTGGTTTACTGGTAGAGGAGATAGAGAGCTTTCATTTATGTCAAAAAAACTTTTTTATAGATTTCCTAATTTTGGAAATATAGCCTACTAGCAGTAGTACCCGGCTTCGCCCGGTGGAATGATGATAATGTATCAAAGTCTCCTTAGAAATATAATGGACATACAATCTAGGTCATTTGCCCCCCCCCAAAAGACAATGAGGGCGTAATATCTAGGTCATTTGCCCTTTTGATAAGGATGATAATGAAAACTACTGTTGAATTGACACGTCAAACTTACAAACTACCTTAATAGAAATACATATTTCAAACTTCACAGGCGAGGAAGACCTATTGTGTGTGGTGATTAATGGTGTAATGGGCGTAACATCTAGGTCATTTGCCCTTATGATGAGGATGATGAGGGAAACTACTACCTGTATTGAATTGACACTTCAACTTATAATGTACACAATGTACTGTAATAAAAATAAATATGTTAAAAATCACAGTCAAGAAAGAGTTTATGCGGCGGTGATTAGTGGAATGATGTGCGTAACATCTAGGTCATTTGCACTTATGATGATGATAATAAAAAGGTAATGAAAAAATGACTACTAAACGAACATGGTGTAATTTACAACTGATATAGGTAATTCAGATGTCTAGCATCGATGTCTTCCAAAGTCTCAACCTTATTTTCTGGCTTAGGTCTGTACTCGATGCGTCTAGTGAAAGAGCTTATGGCGTACTGCTCGGCAAAGAAAATGGGTCCAAGCTGCACGAACCTGAGATGATCGTAGATGATGACGAAATATGATGAAACACGTTCGGGGTTCCCCGTCGTATTTAGATTGGCCGGAGAATCACGCACTCTTTCGCAACACCACAGTGGCTTGAGCAACGGCCCTGTGCTGGCATCAGTACAGACAGCTCTGGAAAGTCCTCTCATGTCACCTCGCGATGAATCAGCAAGCTATTCTCACAACTGCCCCCCCAGAGTCTCACAACTTGTGGGACGTGGGTTGGCGACCACCGGACCCCAGCTGAGTCTGACATCGCTTCTACTTCCTGGTGCCAGGCTCCTTTCAGTTCTCTTTCCTGTCGGCCTCCCTTGGTCAACTCTTGTTCTCTTCCGACCCCGACTGCATTAGGGCATCCGAGGGCTAGGGAGTCTTTCAATTTCCCGGTTAAATGGCCGTTGTCACATCTTTCCTGATGCCCTCATTCTTCGAGGGGTCTGCCTTCTATTCCGTTTCATTATATCTCCTGTCTTCTGCTCAAGGCCCTCAAAGAGGCAGGGTGTGTGTAGCACCACCATTTCTGGTACACCCTCAAGGGCTCATGGCGGGTGAGATAGGAAGCTGGCAACCCCGAGGGATTCCTGAGCTAAATGCAGGGAATGGAGAGGTATGTCAGAAATTTAAAGTGGACAGTGATAATCGTTGGGTTACAAAGAGTAAGTATACAAATTTTGATCCAGATTAGTGAAACGATGTAGATTTGTGACAAAGGGTCTAAATACAGGGAATGGAGTGCTCTGTCCGAAAGTTCAAGCAGACAGTGTTACTGGTCGGGTTCCAAAGGGTAAGTAACTGACATAAAGATTGGTTGAGATGGGTGAAACTATGTAGATTTTTGCCAAAGAGCCTGTATGCGGTAAATGGAATGGTCTATCCGAAATTTCATGTAGACAGTGTTACACGTCGGGTTCCAAAGTGTGAGTATGTAAAATTTGGCTCAGATCGGTGAAACAGGATAGATTTTGCCAAAGGGCCTAAATGAGGAAATGGAGTTGTCTGTCCAAAATTTTAAGTGGACAGTGTTACTCGTCGGGTTCCAAAGGGTAAGTATACAAATTTAGGTTCAGATCGGTGAAACGATGTAGATATGTGCAAAAGGGCCTAAATGTAGGGAATGGAGTGGTCTGTTCGAAATTCCAAGGGGACAGTGTTAGACATCGGGTTCCAAAGGGTAAGTATACACGTTTTGTTTTCGATCGGTGAACGATGTAGATTTGTGCCAAAGGGCCTAAATGCGGGGAATGGAGTGGTCTGTCCGAAATTTCGAGTGGACAGTGATACTCGTCGAGTTGCAAAGGGTAATTATTTGAGATCGGTGAAACGGTGTAGTTTTGTGCCAAAGGGCCAAAAAGCAGGGAATAGTGTGGTCTGTCCGAAATTTAAAGTGAACAGTGTTACTTGTCGGATTCCAAGGGGTAAGTATGTAAAATTTGGGTCAGATCGGTGAAACGGTGTAGATTTGTGACAAACTGCCTAAATGCAGGGGTTGGAGTGGCCTCTCCGCAATTTCAAGCAGACTGTGTTAGTCGCAGTGTTCCAAAGCGTAAATATACAAATTTTGGTTGAGATCGGTGAAACGGTGTAGATTTGGGCCAAAGGGCCTAAATGCAGGGAATGGAGTGGTCTGTCCGCAATTTCAAGCAGACAGTGTTACACGCAGGGTTCCAAAGGGTAAGTATACAGATTTTGGTTCTGATCGGTGAAACGGTGTAGATTTGTGCCAAAGGGCCTAAATGCAGGGATTGGAGTGGCCTCTCCGCAATTTCAAGCAGACTGTGTTAGTCGCAGGGTACAAAGGATAAGTATCCGAATGTTGGTTCTGATCGGTGAAACTGTGTAGATTTGTGCCAAAGGACCTAAATGCAGGGAATGGGGTGGTCTGTCCGAAATTTTAAGTGGACAATGTTACTCGCAGGGTTCCAAAGGGGTAAGTATACAAATTTTGGTTCAGATCGGTGAAATGGTGTAGATTTGTTCCAAAGGGCCTAAATGCAGGGATTGGAGTGGTCTGTCCGCAATTTCAAGCAGACAGTGTTTCTCGCAGGGTACCAAAGGGTAAGAATACGAATTTTGGTTCTGATCGGTGAAACGGTGTAGATTTGGACCAAAGGGCCTGAATGCAGGAAATGGGGTGGTCTATCTGAAATGTTAAGTGGACAGTGTTACTCGCAGGGTTCCAAAGGGTAAGTATACAAATTTTGGTTCAGATCGATGAAATGGTGTAGATTTGTGCCAAAGGGCCTACATGCAGGGAATGGAGTGGTCTGTCCGCAATTTCAAGCAGACAGTGTTTCTCGCAGGGTACCAAAGGGTAAGAATACGAATTTTGGTTCTGATCGGTGAAACGGTGTAGATTTGGACCAAAGGGCCTGAATGCAGGAAATGGGGTGGTCTGTCCGAAATTTTAAGTGGACAGTGGTACTCGCAGGGTTCCAAAGGGTAAGTATACAAATTTTGGTTCAGATCGATGAAACGGTGTAGATTTGTGCCAAAGGGCCTAAATGCAGGGGATGGAGTAGCCTCTCCGCAATTTAAAGCAGACTGTGTTAGTCGCAGTGTTCCAAAGGGTAAATATACAGTGAAACGGTGTAGATTTGTTCCAAAGGGCCTAAATGCAGGGAATGGGGTGGTCTGTCCGAAATTTTAAGTGGACAGTGTTACTCGCAGGGTTCTAAAGGGTAAGTATACACATTTTGGATCAGATCGATGAAACGGTGTAGATTTGTGCCAAAGGGCCTAAATGCAGGGGATGATGTTGCCTCTCCGCAATTTAAAGCAGACAGTGTTAGTCGCAGTGTTCCAAAGGGTAAATATACAAATTTTTGTTGAGATCGGTGAAACGGTTTAGATTTGGACCAAAGGCCTAAATGCAGGGAATGGAATGGTCTGTCCGCAATTTCAAGCAGACAATGTTACTTGCAGGGTTCCAAAGGGTAAGTATACAAATTTTGGTTCAAATCGGTGAAACGGTGTAGATTTGGACCAAAGGGCCTAAATGCAGGGAATGGGGTGGTCTGTCCGAAATTTTAAGTAGACAGTGTTACTCGCAGTGTTCCAAAGGGTAGGTATACAAATTTTGGCGCAGATCGGTGAAACGGTGTAGATTTGTGCAAAAGGGCCTAAATGCAGGGAATGGGGTGGTCTGTCCGAAATTTAAAGTTGACAGGGTTACCCGCAGGGTTCCAAAGGGTAAGTATGCAAATTTTGGTTCAGATCGGTGAAACGGTGTAGATTTGTATACATAACAGACAGACAGACAGACAGACAGACAGACAAACTTTGTGCTTTATATATATAGATTTTCAAAATTCAATTTATTTTGTCCTAGAGAGTTGAAATTTGGTGTGGGGGTAGAGCAGGTCAAGGCCATTCATTTATTTCAAACAAACTTTTTGTCGCGAACACTGCAGACATATCACGTGATCGCTCGCATGATGATGCAATATGTCCTCGCGATTACGCAATATTCAAAACATACATTCCCTCTCTACTATCGTCACTCCATTACCAGAACAGTTACCAGGCCAGTTACTACTATGGAACTTACTACAACCAACAAAGGTAGCCAACGTGCACTCTATCAAAGCTAATCTATAACTATAATCGCCAGAATGTGTCTGGAATAATATTCTGGCGATGCTCAAAAGAGTGGTCAAGAGGGTGTCACGGTGACCTAAAAAGTAAAAATGGAAAGGTTTTAAATGTCAGTGATCATCAATGTAGTGCTCCAAACGAACCACGGTTACTGCTTACAAACAATCATGAAAATGCTAAAAAGCAAGTTCGAGAAAATAATATTGCCGCTCAAGATAGTTCAAAGTTCAAGAAAACCATAACACCATCAAAAGCATCACAGACTCTACACGAGTACCCTGTGAAAGAGGAACAAGAGGAATTGGACTGTTCTAGTGATGTTGAGAATGAGCATGCTGATTATAATGATAGTGATAAAATGATGATAATAATGCTGCTTATGATAATGATGATAATGATGATGTTGATAATGACGTTTTCATGCCTATTGTTCACTATGGAAAAATGATCTACAACAAGCTTTGTTTCTTTTAAACTATAACATGCAATGGGGAAAAAATGGTATTCATACTAAAAGTAAATCAAAATAGAAAAAAATAAAATAAAACCAACTGTACAATTTATAACAAATGAATTATGTGTAAATATTGTAAATGTATTTAAATTAATAAAGAAATATTGTATGGTCACTGCTTATACATTTTTAATTACTACCCACCTCCCACTCCTAATGCAAATATGAACTTTGTACATGGACTAAAAATGAAAAACATCTAAAACACAAAATTGGAAAATCCATGTTTCCATATTGACAAAAATTGAAAAATTTTAACTGACATTTTAAAAACTGTAAATGGGAAATTGTGTAATTAACAAATGTGTAAACAACAAATTCGAAATCCATGTTTCCATATTGAGAAAATTCAAAAACGTTAAACTGACATTTTAAATAACTGTAAATTGGAAATTGGCAAATTCTAATGTGTGTGAAATATGAAAATGAAAAGAAAAAAAACTATTTCCTGATTAGGTTAAGTGCAAATTAGTGTAGTTTATGAGGTTGTATACATTTGAATGTAAATACATTTGCTTTGGGGTAAGGTATACAATCTTGTTGTATGTAATGAAAAAAATCGTGTTTCGAAATTATGAACTTTCGACATTGACTAAATCAAAATCATGTTGTTGTTTCAGCCTTTAGTATTTTGACTGGTATAATGCAGCGCTCCACGCCTCCCTGTCCTGAGCTAATCGTTTCATCTCTACATAGCTACCACACCCTACATCTGAGGCAATCTGATTAACATATTCTAAACTTGGCCTACCCCTACAGTTCTTGCCCTTGATCCTTCCTTCCATAACTAAGCTTGCTATTCCTGGGTTTCTTAGTATGTGTCCTCCAACCTATCTCTTCTCTTCATTAACAGTCGCAAGAAACATCTTTCCTCTCCCCTAATCTTAATAACTCTACGTTTGTAACCCTATCTACGCAACTGATCTTCATCATTCTCCTGTAACACCACATTTCAAATGCTTCAATTCTCCTCTTTTCTGCTGCACCAATAGTCCAAGTTTCACTTCCATAGAGTGCCACGCTCCAGACAAAGGACTTCAAAAATTACTTTCTTATACCTAAATCTATATTCAATGTCAACAGATTCCTTTTCTGTAGAAATGCTTTCCTTCCCTGAGCTAACCTATTTTTTATATCTTCTTTGCTTTGTCCATCACTGGTCATTTTGCTTTCTAAGTAACAGAAGTCTCCTACTTCCTATAGTTTTTCACCTGCCAATTTGATGTCCATAGAGGTTTCTGATTTATTTCGACTGCATTCCAATATTTTTGTTTAACATTTATTTTTATTTTCATCATGAGTTCTTTCCTCAAGACTGAGTTCATACCATTCAAAAACTCATTCAAATCCTCAGGCGTGTCGGCCAAGATCACTATGTCATCGGCAAATCTCAGAGTTGAAATTATTTCTCCTTGAATCTTCACTCCCCACATTAAACTTTTCTCCAATTTCCTTCATTGCTTGCTCAATGTAAAGATTGAAAAGTATTGGTGATAAGTTGCAGCCTTGCCTTACACCTTCCTGGATACCAGCTTCTCTCTCATGTCCTTCAGCTCGAATGAATGCTGTCTGATTTCTGTATAGATTGTAGATCACCCTCCTATCCCTGTACTTTATTCCAATCGTTTTCAAAATGACAAACAATTTAGTCCAATCAACGTTATCGAAAGCCTTTTCTAAGTCTACAAATGCCATTAACGTTCTCTTATCTTTCCTTATTCTACCTTCCAAAATCAGCCTGAGACTTGGTACAGCTTCCCTTGTTCCTAAATTTCTCCTGGTACCAAACTGGTCTTCACCCAACTCCGTTTCTATCTGGCTTTCCATCCTCTTGTAAATTGTAGACAGGATGAGTAATTAAGCTGATTGTACGGTAATCTTCACATCTGTCAGCTCCCAATTTCTTCGGTATAGGAATGATAACATTCGTTTTGAAATCAGAGGGTACCTCACCTGTCTCATAAATGCTACACTCCAAGTGATATAACCTGATCAGACCTTCATCTCTTATGCAGCGTAGCAACTCAATCGGTATATCATCTATGTCTAGTGCTTTGTTCCTGATTAAGTCTTCCAATGCTCTGTCAAATTCTGATCTCAATATTACATTTCCTTTTGCATCCTCATCAATTTCCTCCTCCCTTTCCATTACATGGTTCTCAATCTCCTTTCCCTTATACAAACCCTCTATGTAAGCTTTCCATCTCTCAACATTCTCTTCCCTGTTAGTGGCTTTCCATTTGTGTCCTTAATATTACAGCACTTAGTCTTCTTTTCCCCAAAAGTATTCTCAATCCTTTGGATAAGCTGTGTATACTTTTCCTAATTTCAGACAATTTTCTATGGCTGCACATTTCACTTTAAACCATTCTTCTTTCGCATCCTTGCACTTCTTGTTAGCCTCATTTCTCAGACGTCAGTATTCTACTTTCCCCTTTTCATCTCATACATTCTTGTGTTTTCGCCTTTCGTCCATCAATTTTAGTATATCCTGAGTGATCCACGGTTTTCTACCTATTCTTTCTTTCCTACTAATGTTTTCTTCTGCGGATTTTGTTATTTCATTCTTCAAAAGAGCCCATTCATCTGCAATTGAACTTTTGTTTAGGGTTTTTCATTAGTCCTTCATTTATACTCTCCTTGAATCATTCGTTTACATCCTTCTCTTTCAGTCTGTCTATTGCCCACCTTATTTAGCTTTTGACTTTTCTTTAGTTTGTTCAACTTTGATCTGCATTTCATAACAACCAGATTGTGGCCAGAGTTTATGTCAGCACCGGGATATGTTTTACAATCCAAAATCTGGTTTAGAAACCTGTGCTTGACCATAATAAAGTCTATTTGGTAACGCCCTGTAAACAACCAAATTGGAAAATCCATGTTTCCATATTGACAAAATTCAAAAAACTTTAACTGACATTAAAAAAAACTGTAAATTTTAAATTGACAAATTGCAATGTGTGTGAAATATGAAAATAAAAATAAAAAATCCTATTTCCTGTTTAGGTTAAGTGTAAATCAGTGTAGTTTATAATGTTGTATACATTTGAATGTAAATACATGATATTTAAATGCATGTCAAGTAGCCTTTGTTATTATAGTGTCCGTAGTAACAGTTAAATTTAACAATTAAGGCTTTAGCATGTCTTGGTAATTAACAATTGGGTACCGTAAGTAGTTATAACATTTCAAAAAAATCATTAGGTCTCAAATTAAACACAGTTCGGGTCTAAAAATATCAAGTGTTAAGCATAACAGGTTTATAGTACAGATACGGTAATAGACAGAATCCTAATACAAGTAAGTTATGTGTTATTAATACATTTTAAATTTAAAATTGTTGCCATAACCTGTGTTATTGTAGTGTTTGTAGTAAGGTATGTATTTGTCAATTAAGGGTAGGAATGTGAAAAGAGGCTGCCTTGGCTATAAGTTACAAATCTTCCCTGCATTTAGCTGGTCTAAAAGTAAAGCATTATGCTCTAAAAGTTAAAAAAAAAAATATATATATATATAATACCACTTCTAAAATGGCTGAGTTAAAAATCGAACCCACATCTACTCAGTTATGCCCCACAAGGCTGAGTGTACCCCGTTGCAGCCCTCAGAACCGAATTAAATTTGTCAGCAGAGCCAAGAATCAAAGCCCTGACTTCATAGGTGACAGCCAAAAATGCTAACCACTACACCAAGACCAGCCTTCAATAATGACAATGTATGTTACAGAGAGTTGCGATACAGTAGCTGCTATCTTCCATGTGTGAGTGTTATGTCTTATCAAACAAGATTCATATTCTGCTGACAACATGTTTCCACTCACTGCGCCAGACCTCTGCACTGAGCAGTGTTGCTCGTTATAGGATTGGCTAAGAAATAATACAATTATTAACTAGTGTATTTTATGTGTACAATACATATGGGGCACCTTGGTCATCAGTCCCCGTGTGGTTAAACGTTGGGATATATTGTTCAAAGTGTATGGAAAACTTTGCAACTTTATGGTCATCAGCCACGTATAGTTGGGTTTATAATTATAAGTGTCTTAAGTGTCAGTCCCTTGTAGTTGAAAAGGAAATAAATACGGTAGTGACAAATCGTTCATGAGTAGCATGTGGTAAGAAATTTGAAAACATCTCATGATAATCAACAAAACGAATGCACTTGGTACTGAGGTAAGTAATACCAAATTCTATATTGTAGTTTTGAATCATCAGTCTTTTAACTGATTAATGTAGTTCTCCATGGCGCTCTGTCCTGAGATAATCATTTCATCCCTATATAGCTACCATACCTACATCCAAGGCAATCTATTTAACATATTCTAATCTTGGTCTATGTCTACAGTTATTGTCCTCAAACCATCATTCCATAATTAAGCTTGCTATTCCTGGGGTGTCTTAGTATGTGTCCTACAAACCTAGCTCTTCTCTTCATTAACAGTCGCCAGAAACATCTCTTCTCTCCCACTAGTCTTAATACCTCTTCGTTTGTAACCCTATGAACTTGAGTGTATGTAAAAGCTGTCTCATAACTTGTGTCACTGTAATGTCTGTACTACTGTATGTATTTGTAATAGAGTTAGGTTTTGGGTAGCAAGCAGCTGTAGCCTTAAGTTAGGTACCATCCCGGCATTTGCTCAAGAGTGTAAGAGTGGGAAACCACAGAAAACACTCTTAGAATGGCTGAGGTAGGAATTAAGCCCACCTCTTCCCAGTTTTGCCTCACGAGGCTGAGTGTACCCCATTCCAGTCCTCAGACCAACATTAAATTTCTTAGCAGAGCCAGGAACCGAACCCATGCCTAAGCAGTGGCAGTCAAGAATGCTAGCCACTACACCAAGAGATGTTTCATGAATATCAGTTGTTGTTGTTGTTGTTGATTCTTTAGGGATTTTGTGATATCATGGTCATGTAGCCCTGTATACTGTACTTGGGGTGTGTGTTGTCTGATAACCTGTCTTATTTTAATGGCTGTATTCGTAATTCAGATAAGGATAGGAAAGGAGGTGGTCGTGGCCTTAACTTAAGATATATCCTAGCATTTGCCTCGAGTGTATGAGTGGGAAACCATAGAAGACACTCTTAGAATGGCTGAGGTAGGAATCAAGCCCACCTCTTCCCAGTTTTGCCTTACGAGGCTGAGTGTACCCCATTCCAGTCCTCAGACCAAAATTAAATTTCTTAACAGATCCATGAATCGAACCCATGCCTAAGCAGTGACAGTCAAGAATGCTAGCCACTACACCAAGAGATGTTTCATGAATATCAGTTGTTGTTTGTTGTTGTGGTTGTTGTTGACTCCTTAGGGGTTTTGTGATATCATGGTCATGTAGCCCTGTATACTGTACTTGGGGTGTGTGTTGTCTGATAACCTGTGTTATTGTAATGGCTGTATTAGTGTGTGTATTTGTAATTTCCAATGAGGATTGGAAAGGAAGCTGTCATAGCCTTCAGTTACGGTATCTCTTGCCATTTGCCTGGAGTTAAAGTGGGAAATCACAAAAAACTACATCCAGAATGACTGAGGAAGGAAACAAACCCTGCTCCTCTCAGTTTTTTTGCCTCACAAGAATGAGTGTACCCCGTTCCAGCCCTCAGGCTGGAATTATTTTTTTTGACAGAGCCAGGAATCGAACCCGGGCCTCCGCAGTGGCATTCAAGATTACTAACCACTACACCACGAGGTGGACAATATAAGGCTGGTCTTGATTGTACATGATCAATCAATAACTATCTAATAATAATAATAAATATAATAAATACTCCAATTAATAACTACACGGCCGACCTCTCCCTGTGACGTCATCCCCGGTCTCAGGGCGTGGCGGCCATCTTGCTCATTAGCCCCTGCCCCAGCAATGACTCTCCCTCCCATAAGAATAACATAGGGGGTTGCGCGCGGCCACCATCTTGCCCATTAGCCCCTGCCCCAGAACCGCCCTTTTATTCCTACTACCATTGCTTAAAACGGGACTGTGAATACACAGTCTACTGGGTTCTCCATACATCTTCATTAACATTTGAAGGCCGAATACTATCACCGTCACCAACTACTTCATGTTGACCTATAGGGGAATGTGGGCCACAGTAAGACAGAAAAAATATATTTTAGTATAGGCCTACTGTCTTATTTTTCAATATATGAAAATGTCTTTATATACTGAAATATAGGTTGATTGTTGCTCATCAATTGCATACCTTTAGAATTTCTATAGTATCCACACTTTTCTGTGAAAGTAATAAATTGTGAACATGTTGCAGCCGTCTCACTGTAGCCCACCCGTGGGCCACACTGAGACAGATCATGGTCCACATTGAGACACAATGAAAAGAATTTATTTTAACTGGTTAATTACATAGACAAAAACTAATACAAAGAATTAATACCAGAAAACACTAAAGCACATTGAGATTCCCAAAATTAACAGCAAATTTGAGATAAGACTTTTGTCTTTTCGTCTTGCCATATGAAAAGGGAACCGGCAACAGTGATCTTATGTCTTTTGCAGGGACTGAAGCAATATCCCCAACCTCTGGGTAAAAGAAACTGCCTATCAATTTAGCACTTTTTCTTAAAAACTTCACTTCGTAATCTCGTTCTCCTAAATCCCGTTTCACTTCCCCGACGTAGAATCTGGAGTGTTTCCCAGAAAACTCTACCAGAACGAAGTCACCTTCCTTAGGCTTGCGAGCATGTTGGTTAAATGTTACTAGCTCTATTTCTTCATTACCTGAAGAGCTGTATGAATAAGAAGGATCATCAACATCATCATCCATGGATATGTCTACTGCCTTCTTGGATTTCAAGTTCCTTTGGCCGAACAAACTCTTCTTGCAGCTTTTTTGATTTGTTTTCTTATTTGTTGATTTAAGAGCAAGTTTGTTTTTTTCTGGGGTGTCCGTTGGAATGAACGATCTCCCCTTTTCTCTCCTAGATGTTGACTCTGCCCTCTCCTCAGCTTTGGGGTAGCTCCGTATAACGTTTGGGCTGATATAGGAAGCAGGTAACAAACCACTTTCTTTAGAATTGCTCGTGCCAGCTGTCTCATGGGAGCCTAGTGCTGTTTCACTGGAAGTTTGTTGCCATCTTGTGTGACTTCTCCATCTGTCACAGCACTCACCAGAAAATCTTGATCTGAAAATACATCGGCATCAAAAGGGAAGATTCCTGTTTTGCGAAATCCAGACATGAAGTTTGATGGTGTCATTGCACGTTGGTGTGACTGGCCAATGATCCCTGCAACATCATAAATGGAAACAGTTTTTCCAGGATTTGACATCATCCACGAATCAACAGCAGTGTTATAGAACGCCTTAAAGGGCCCGAACACTGAAACGTCCAGTGGCTGTAACGATTGCTGCAGTGAGGAGGGATTGTTAAAATGGTGATACCATTTTCCTTGGCAATGTCAATTGCTTCAATCGTCAAATGGCTATCGTGATTGTCCATAATCAAGAGAGATGGATTCTCTGACGAGGAATAGGAATGCTTCACAAAATGCCTTAAAACTTCTACAAATAGTTCACCGTTCATCCACCCAGACTGTGTTGCCAGTCCGAGACTTCCAGTTGGGGCTCCTTGAAGCGTGTGCTCCTTAAAATTAACTCTGGGAAAGATGATCACTGGAGGAAGAGCATTCCCTGCTGCATTTATTATATAACATGCTGTTACAAGGGTGCCTTTTCACCACTGGTAACTTTGGCCAGCTGCTTCACACCTTTCCCTGCAATTATCTTTCTTGGTTTCTGAACAGTGCTGCAGAGAGTTTCATCTAGGTTGAACACACGCAGTCCATTTGAAATGAGAGGGGATCGTTGAAATATAATCTTTAATTTATTAAAGAACTGGCCTACATTATGTCTATTAAACGATGTTGTACGGGACAGTCTGCAACCTTCTGGCTGTCTAAGCGTTAAATCTGGATGCCGCTTCAAGCAACCTCGGACCCACTCTACCCCGGCTCTCTTCTCAATTTCCCATGATTCTCGACATTTAATACTAGGCCTATTTCTGGATGCCATTTCATATGCCAAATTTCTGCAATCTAATAAAGTAAGACCATAACACATAGCTGAGCATGTCAACAGATAATCTTTCAGCTCCTCTTCTTGTTTAGCAGTGAACACTTGTCGACTGTTGTATTTGGGGCACATGCTCAGGGTGTCATCATTAGGCCTAGTCTTCTTTTTCATCATATACCTAAATCATAAAACAATTCATTGTATTTGCTGTAGACCTAACCTACCTCATAATAGCATTAGTATCTAGCCATAGGCATAGGCTACTGAAGGCTGCGCAAAAGTTTAGGCGTTGTAGTTTTAACTACAGGCCTATAATTTATGAGATTAAGATCACGAATCTAAGTTAGGACTGTATGAAAATATGAAATATGGAAACCAATTTATATAGACCTACCTGTGAAGTGTCTGAAAGGCTAAACCCTTAGCTTTAGCAGCTTTCCGCACGGACATGCCTTCCTCCACAAGATTTACTGCAGCCTTCATATCTTCTTCTTTAAACGTACCAATAGTACTTTTTCTCACTCTATTGCGAGTCATGGCTCCAAACAAAAATGGATATCTGTTAAACAACAATATTAATAATAAACCTTTCTTGAAATAAGAATTAGGTAAGAATCTATTAAGCATGGGATACAGTAAGACAATCACCTCTTCTGTCTCACTGTGGCCCACCCTATTGTGTCTCACTGTGGCCCACTTCCCTCATGTAAAAACAATTATGTTTACTATCTAACCTACAATACTGAACAAGCTGACAATTCCAATAATTATTTAGTAATATATATGTATTTAGACCATATCATATTCATTAATGTACAATGATACACATAACTATAAAAAAACAAATAACAAAGGAAGAAAAATTTACATTTCTTACCTCAAAAACAATTATGTTGTTTATCTCCTACAAACAATGCTTCTTTCAAAGAGTAAACAGGATCAAATTGTCTGCTACCAGGGGAGGCAACCTATAAGAAATATAAAAAAAATCCCTCTTCCAAAAAATAGATTTATTGAGCTTGTCTCACTGTGGCCCACGTCTCACTGTGGCCCCCCTTCCAATACCTTAATTTTTCTACAACCTATATAGCCCATATGGTGCACCATATTACGTCAAATAACCATTTATATTTCAGTGCTACGCCTTATGATAATTTCATTCTGTAAATGAGCGGCTTCGGTGGCGTAGTCGGTAGCATGCTGAGCTTCTACGCCCAAGATAGCGGTTTCAAACCCGGCCGAAGTCGTTGGATTCTTTAAGAGCGTTAAAAATCCCTCAGTATGCCTTCGGAAGGGAAATAAAGCCGGCGGTCCCATGTCATAGATTTATGGCATGTTAAGGAACCTTCCACTAATTACACCTTTGTGAATCTAAATTATATATAGGTTAAACATTCGACAGACGCTCTTAGGTTCCAACGTTCGTCGCCAGGAGTCGACTGCGGTGGCATCTGGTAATCATGTTCTGAACTAGTAGTCGTTGACGGTGGGGGTTTGGCGGCAAAACTAGGAACTACTTGAAAAATTCAATGTTTGCAATCCTTACTTGAATTGAAAACTGGTAACACACACTAATACAGTCATCACAATTAACACCGGTTATCAGACAGATTCTACAAATACCCAAAGTACACGGGGCTACATTTCCGCGTTGTCGCAGCCCCTAAACTTAGGAACCAACCAACCATTATGTAAATACTTTACAATTGGCTGATGAAAGTGGCCTTCAGTAAGGTACTATCCCAGCAGTTGCTTGGAGTGGGAGTGGGATGCACGGAAAACCACTTCCAGGATGGCTGAGTTGTGCCTCACGAGCCCTCAGACCAGAATGTAATATCTTGGGTGAGCCGGGAATCGATCCCGGTCCTCCGCGGTAATAGCCGGGCGTTTGTTTTAGACGATTTCCCTTGACCTTGAAACCTGCGAGTGAGCCTACAAACACTCACTCTCTCACCCTACCGCTTCACACAGGTCACCACCGATGTGATGTAATGGAATTTCAGACATGAGCAGACAGTACAGTCCACGTCGAAGTATTATGTGACGCGGAAGTATACGTTACGTAGTTACGAACAGAACGTCATTATATTTGCCAATGACTGTACTTCAGCAGTAGTGTGAAACAGTTTTGTCAATCATCGGACTGGTTGGGGCAGTTGATAACAACTCAGGTACTGTAAAACAAACGTCCGGCCTATAACTACCAAGTTATTATAGCCACTACGCAACGAGGCGGACAGGTGCGGTGTCTATTATTCTCATATTCCATGTTCCAAATCCAAGTTCCCTAAGGAGAAACAAAGAAAACGGGTTAGGTAATTTGTGCACAACGGTTTAAGTGGCAGTACCCGGGAAAGAAGATGCCAATTAGGGAAAACATTTTAAGGCGGTAATTACGTGGCTCTAAGGGATTTGAAAGTAACAACAAACATCAACAGTGCACGACATTTTCATACCTGTTTAGAGAGAATAAATGGCTCAAAACGCAATGATTGACTGCGAAATCACTACAGAATCAAATACATACGACAGGAGACGAAGCGACTCCTCTATTAGATGAAAACACACTGGCACGAAGGGACCCGGTTAGCTGAGTGAAACAGTTTGTCCAAGTCCATCCAATTTATATCAGAAAGGGAAGTGAGTGTGTGCTGGATAATTAAGTGATATTTTATATTAAGGCAACTTTACTTTTGGTTATTGATGGCAGGGGCGTATATACAATTTATTTTCGGGGGGGGGGGGGGGGGGGGGGGTGACTCTTCTGGAAAATTGTGAGTAGGCTATTCTGAGGGAATTGTCACTGCAAAATACCCAGAAATATCAACTAATATCTGAGGGCATATAACTGTGTGTAATTATTTTTAAGAGTTAATTGTAAAATTCTAAGTTTCTATAGCCTACAATTAGAGGCAATACAAAACAAGTTGTAAAATACAACACAACACAAAATAAAATTTTATACTCAATGAATTTTCTATTATGGCCTATGGAGTATGAATGGCAAATATCTAAATATTTGTCAATTTACTAAGCAGAATAGTAAGTTAAACAGTATTTTTTTTTACAAATTGATAATTTATTGATCAAAAGTACGGTACCGTACCGTCCTGTGGGATTCTCAGTTATGCCACACAAGGCTAAGTGTGTAGGCTACCCCGTTCCAGCCCTCAGACCAGAATAAAAATTTCTTGGCAGAGCCGGGAATCGAATTCGAACCTCTGGTCGGCAGCCAAGAATGCTAGCCACTACACCACGAGATAGTCTAATTTCAATCTTAATATTGTTTATAACTTAGCCAATAAGTTAAGATTAGTGTACAACCGAATTTACAATTGTTTTATGCCTTTACCAAATAACACTTTCTTAATTTTTATTGGTTCTTTTTCGGGGGGTGCTGGAGACCCCCACAGCTCCCCCCATATATAGCCCCTGATTGATGGAATATGTATTTATTAAGTTTTGTAATTTGTCACGAATGCATAAGAATTGAAAATAAAAACTGTTATTTTCTCCATTGTGTTAGCAATGCATCCATAATCTCACAATAATTAATCCTATAATCATGTAGCCTAGGCCTACGCCTACCGTATGTGTCGTGGTTATACTGGTGCTTGCAATTATCATCACCGTGTCTTTGATGTACCTCGCGGCGAAATAATGAAATCTGAGAATGTTTAGTCCTCTTTACAGACGCGACTAAATTTAATAATCAAGATAAATCTTACAACCAGAGTTTAGCTAAGACATATTTGTGCCCTGTGTTGATTAATTTACAATATTTAATTGTCTAGGATACACAGGATTAAAACTGTAACCAGGAACTTCTTAATGACGGCAATACAAGTTACCCGGTGAAAATATTTATAAGTTTGTAAGGATAAATATAAACCCTTCCGTTCAATATTGGTTCAACGAGGGAAAAATGATGTATTTCATTTGAAGTGGGTTCTTTGTAACACAATACTCGTGCAATAGATAGATAGATAGATAGATTTTTATTAATTCCATTTGATCAAATACATGCATTCAATACATTTTTGATATAGGACACGTCAGAATTTACATGCATAAAATAAAAGAACTAACAGGTATATATTACTAAGATTAAAAATATTTATAACTTATTATAATAGCAAATCTTAATAGATACAATCTTATTGCACAACTATTTACACCTCACTCTATTATCATAATATGAAAACTTAATTCTATAAATACAACAACATACAGCTAGGTATTAAAATTAAATTAAAAAAGTAAAATATAGTTATAGATTCCATCACTCCTATACGCTAAAATATTCAACTACTGAGTAAAAACAATGGCACTGCAGATAAGCTTTCAACATTCTATCAAAGGTTTTTATTTTTGGGGCCAGTTTTATATACTGGGGTAGTTTATTGTATAATTTAACTCCAGTGTGAAAAGTTCCTTTTTGATATATGCTTGTGTGTGTGTGTGAAATATGAATGTTTTGATTTTGTCTTGTGTTATGCCTATGAACATCATTGTTTGTTTTAAGAAAAACATCTTTATTCATTAAATTCTTTTTAAAAAACATAATACTTTCAAAGATATATATGCAGGGCAGTGGGAGAATGTTTAAATCTTTAAACAGAGGTCTACATGATTCTCTAGAGTGTACATTTGCCATAATTCTAATCGCTCTCTTTTGTATCCTAAACGTGCTTAGTACATCTGGCGACATACCCCAAAATATGATCCCATATCTTAAGTATGAATGGAAATAAGCAAAATAAGTATTTCTTAATGTGTGCATGCTAGTGCAGGTTTTCAAAATACGTAACGCAAAGCACATCGAGTTCAGTTTAGTATTCAGATATTGTATATGTTTATTCCATTTCAAGTCTTGTTGTATCCATAGTCCTAAAAACTTTGTTTCTGATTTATTTTCTATTTGATGACCATTTAATGTTATATTGGGCATCGCAGGATTCCTATTCTGTATAGTGTGGAAATTTAGACATACTGTCTTTTTATAGTTTATTATGAGGCGATTATCTTGTGACCATTTGGTTAACTCTCCTGTAACGGAGTCAGCAGACTGCTGTATGACCTGTTTAGTTTCACCTTTTATTACGAGTGTTGTATCGTCCGCAAACAAAATTTCCTTATGTGAATGAACGTTCTGTGTTATATCATTGATATATAGAAGAAAGAGTAGTGGGCCCAAAACCGATCCCTGGGGTACTCCAAATTCAATAATTCCCTCATTGGACAATGTTTCATTAAGTAATTTGGTTCCATCATCCTTGTGTCTCAAGCTTACTATTTGTTTACGCCTTGTTAAGTAAGACTCTATCCATTTATTAGCTAGACCTCTAACACCATATTGATTTAGTTTGGTAAGGAGGATTTTATGGTCAACTTCAGTTTACTTTCACTTTGATAGGATTGTAATGTAATTAAGCGTCTGATTATTCCGCCTGCTCCATCAAATGGGTTAAGGTTCGTGTATTGCCTTATTAGGAACAGAGAAACCAATTAGGCCTATAAGATGCTTCATTTCACTGCCTCAATCTTCTGTCTTACAAAGACGAGCCTCATGGTCGAATACCTTTACTGTCAACGTCTTCGTCCCACAGTGCACATTACCAATGGCCTAACTTGAATTCAGAGTTCTGAAATTATCTCATATATTGATGGTTTGGTATAAGTACGGTCTCTAATAATTCTCAAGTGCACTTTGTGTGTTCCAGTTCCCTCAACATAATGGAGCAACAACCAATCATTAAGAGGGAGCTTGAAAGGTTCTCTGATACTGATGAATTCCCTAATATTGTAAGTTGTATTTTAATCCCATATCGTGTAACATCACAATCCCAATGATGTGCACGACAATCACCTTAATACTTACTACCAAATAGTAGGCTTAGTGATGTAATCCTGTCTGTTTGTTTTACATTGGTTCATACTTTTATGATACCGTACTTTCCAGGAATCAAATAACCAGTTACCCACTTCTAATAATCTGCTGGATGAGTCTGGTGGTCTATGTGTAGACGAAAGCAGGGTTATCAAAGTGGAACACGAAATACAGGTGACCATAGGTTCTTATATTTATGTGAATGATTTTCTTATAATTTGAAAATTTGAATTAGCCTATTCAGTTTTCTTTCTTATTTTAGTAGATAAAAGTTGCTCATGTTATTGTATTCATAATGCAGGTTTGTTAAAGTTTTATGTTTTTATCGTACAGGTGATATGGGACAATCAGCTGGTACGCCATTTGCAATGAGTAATGAATTTATATGATGAACAAATTACAATATGCAGTAATGCCAACATGTGAATTGCGTATCAATAAAGATTTTGTTGTTACCAACATAATTATTTCTTAACATCCCCCCGTAGGAACAAAATCTTTGTCATAATACAAACTATGAGAAGTTGTACAAACAATATTTGACTTAAACTACAATATGACTATACATTGGATAACATACTCGTTGATATTTCTACAATAAAACATGAAATGTCACAATTTAAAAATAGTCTTAATTGTTATTGACATATTTAAAATCAAATACTTTCTTTGGACCTATTCTACTCCACTCCTCAACAGAACATCTTTAAATTTTTCAAATTTAGTAGACAATAAAGGCTTTGTGAAAATGTCAGCTACCTGGTCATGGGTCGGACAGAATTGAAGAGAAAACAATTCTTTTTTATAGTTCTCCTGCAGATAGTGATACCTCACTTGAATGTGCTTTGACTCTCCTCTCATTTGACCTGATTTCACCAACTTTAATGTACTTTGATTGTCTATGTTAAGAACAATGGGAACAGACTTTCCAGTTAGTTCTTGTATCAGGTATTTCAGATACTCGAACTCCTTACAGCAATCTGCTGCAGCAATGTATTCGGCTGTTGTGGATGACAGTGCCACAATTTTCTGCTTTCGTGACCGCCATGCCACCGGTCCATCTGTCAGCATTATGACATAGCCTGTAGTACTCTTTCTTTTCTTATGATCACCAGCAAAATCTGAATCACTGTATGCAATTATTTTCAGATCATCTTTCATTTTTGATGCATAGTGTATTCCCATTTTTGTGCATCCTTTCAGATATCGAAGTGTTCGTTTAACATTCTGTATATCTTGATCTGTTGGTTTCTCCATAGACCTGCTTTCATAATTCACACTATAAGCCAGGTCTGGTCTGGTTTTACAAGACAAATATAACAGACTCCCAACAGCTTGTCTATAGGGGTAATCTGTCTTCACGCTGTCCTCTGCTGCACCTGTTTCTTCATTTTGGATTATTGGGGTTTTATTTTCTTTGCATTCTTGCATGTTGTAACGTTGCAGCACATTATGAGCATATTTCTCTTGAGAAATCAAGATACCATCTTCTGTTCTGTTTATATCTATCCCCAAATAAGTTTTGGGTTCATGAGTTGTCTTCATTTCAAAATTTCTCTCAAGTTTAGAGAGTAGCAGTGTCATTTTCTGAATGTCTTTGCCCATGATAATGCCATCGTCTACATGAATTGCTAGAAACAAACTGTTCTCAGAATTCTTGAAGATGCAGGGGTCTGACTTAGTTTGTGTCATGCCTTCTTGTTTCAGGAACTCAGTGAGAGTTTTATTCCACCTACAGGGGGCTTGCTTCAGTCCGTATAAGGCTTTCTGCAGTTTGCATATTTTCCCTTCTTCATTGTAACCTTCTGGTATTTTCATGTAGATGTCCTCATCTAGGGTTCCATACAAAAAGGCCGTCTTGACATCAAATGTTTTAATGTGCAGGTTATAGTGTGCTGCGATAGCAAAAAGGACTCTTAGTGAAGTTGTGTCTACAACTGGACTGAAGATTTCTTCATAATTTATATTTCCACTTCTTTGTTCACATCCTCGTACTACAAGTCTAGCTTTATATCTACCGTCTTCCTTAACTTTGAACACCCACCGGCTTGACAAAACTTCTTTTCCTCTTGCTGCCTCAGGGCTTACTAATTTCCAAGTTTTATTTTTCTTCAAAGAGTCTTTTTCTTCTTTAACGGCTATTTTCCATTTTTCTTTGTCTTCATTTGTTTGCGACTCCCTGTATGTCATCATTGCTTCTTCATCTTCTCCGATATCTAGTTGATAGTCATCATATTTATTAGGTCTCTTTAATGTTCTTCTTGGTCGTAAACCAAGTTCATGACATCTTTTTCTCTCTGTTCTTGATCTGAATCTACGAAGTCAACATCTTCTTCTTCTTGTGGTTCATGATCTGTTTCTTCATCTGTTCTATCTTGATTTTCATCTCTGTCATCTGGATTTTCATTTCTTTCATCTTGGGTTTCTTCTGTTTCTTCAACATTTGCTTGGTAGATTTCAGTTTTAGGGGTATGTTGATCTAATTTTATTATATTTCTCTCGAACACCACATCTCTTGAGATGAATATCTTTCTGTTTTCTTCATCCCATAGTCGGTATCCGTTTGGTGCATAGCCTACAAAAATGCACTTCTTGCTTCGGCTGTCAAGCTTCTTGAGATAACCCAAATTTTTGTCATAGGCAACACAACCAAAAATTTGTAGGTTAGACAGATTTGGTTTCTTGTATGTCCATTTTTCAGCTGGGGTTGTGTCAACAGTACTAGTGGGGCTTCTATTAATCAGGTATGTAGCTGTTTGTGCTGCTTCCCCCCACATCTCTTTATCTAGGTTAGAATCACAAAGCATAGCTCTTGTTCTTTCCATAAGAGTACGATTGAACCGTTCTGCTGTTCCATTTAATTGGGGTGTATATGGAATTGTATAGTACAGCATAATACCTTTGTTTTTACACCAATCTTTCAGATCATGTGAGGAATACTCTCCTCCATTATCACACCTTATTTTGGTTACTCTCAGATCAAATTTGGTTTCGGACATTGCCACATATTGTTTTAAGTACATAGGAACTTGACTTTTATTTAACAACAGATAGATAACACTAAAATGTGAGTAATCATCTATACAGCACAGAATGTACCTGTAGCCGTCATGGGTGGGTCGATCTAGAGGTCCACAAACATCTGTGTGTATTATTTCTAACAGTCTTGTTGCCCTAGTCCTTTCTGTATTAAATGGTAACTGGATCTGTTTTGCTTTTACACATTTCTCACACACTTCATCTATTTTAGTATGTGCGACAATGGGGGATACACCATCACAAATAATAGGCAGTTTATTAAGATAGCTGTAACTTAAATGACCCAGTTTTCTGTGGCACTCTTTACCTACATCATTACCTTGTGCACACAGCGCCTCATTTTGCATATTAACATCAAGGTCAACAGTATACAGTCCTACTGCATTTTTCTTCCCTTTTAGTACCACTTTGTTGTCATGGTATATATTAACATCATCTTTTGTGAACACAACAATGCCATTATTTTCTGTTATCTTACTTACTGACATCAAGTTCTTAGACAAATCAGGCACACAGTGAACATCATTGAGAACACACTGCTCAGAGGTGAAGGTTCCCTTACCTACTACAGACATAGCCTGATTTTTCTTAGCCACTAATATGTGTTCATTACAGCTCACAACACCTGTTAGCAAATTTTCATCACTTACCATGTGAGTTGAACATCCACTGTCTACTACTAGACGCCTGGTTCCTTTTTGTATAGCGTTATGTGAGCCCTTGCAATCAGCTGCAAGAAATGACACTTTATTTTCCACCTTAGAATTATTTGTATCCCTAAAATAGCAGTCTTTCTCTTCATGATTGAACTTTTTACATATTGAGCATTGATGCTTGTCTTTGAGAAAACAATTTTTGGGTTTCATGGTTTGTCTTTTTACATATATTACACTTTTTACTGCTCATACATTTGTTTTTAGAATTAGATCTACCTTGTTTGTTTTTTAACTCTGCTTTAAAGGATACATTTTGCTCTTCTGCTGAAGTGCGCCTCAACTTGTTTTCTTCCATCTGTAACATCGAACACAGGTTCTCTATGGTCCTGGACGCCTCTGGAGTAGAGTCCCATGCTGTGCTAAAATGGGTATATTCTTCAGGCAGCACGGACAGGATCTTGGTAATTAGCATAATCTCGTCAACTTTCTGGTCGAGTTTGTTCAGTTTGAAGGAGATGTTTTGGAGATCACTAATGTTGCTCATCATGTCCTTCTTCGCATCAAATTGGAAGTTGTAAAAGTCTCGTAGCAGCAAACATTTTTGTTGGCTCGAGTCTCTCTGATATATGTTTCGAAGAGTATCAAACATTTCTTTAGAAGTTGTACAGGTTAGGATATGTGGCCTAACTTGTTTGTCAATGGATGTGACAATATAGTATTGGGCTCTTGCATCTCCAGTCTTCCACTGGTCTGTTGAAGCTTGATTTCTTGGTGGATTGGTCACCAACACGTCTGTCCCGTCGACAATCTTGATCAGTTCTTTTGCGGCAAGCAGAATTTTTAATTCAAACACCCACATAGGATATGCGTCGACTCCTTTGAGTTTCTCGACATGTGCTACGTCTTCGGGTCTTGTGGCCATTTTTTGGACTTCACTTCACTGAGTTTACTTTTTAAATGTTTTTACTGTCACCTGTTTTCACTTTTACTTGTATTTTAGAGTCACCTGGGCTCATAACCTGTTAAGTTTTATGTTTTTATCGTACAGGTGATATGGGACAATCAGCTGGTACGCCATTTGCAATGAGTAATGAATTTATATGATGAACAAATTACAATATGCAGTAATGCCAACATGTGAATTGCGTATCAATAAAGATTTTGTTGTTACCAACATAATTATTTCTTAACAAGGTTCACTCTGCTGGCACCCTGGGCATTATTTTAGGCGAAGTCTACACCACATGCTCTGCCAACTTAATATAAATTATTCGTAATGCAGGTTAACTCTCCTTATTCCCTGGAACTTATTGTAAGTTAGGTGATGTCTACTCCTGTGCGAACAGTAGCTACAGGGTGGCCACGAAATGTCATACATCGAGAATGATTTATACAATGTGTAAATCTGGGCTTACAACCATGTCCTTTCGTGAACAGAAACCTTATTTCATGCGTGATTCGACAAAGAGCAGCACATGTCGTGCATGCGTACCGGCTTCCAGTTACACAGCATGGCGGACAAAGGGAAGTTGACGCATGAACAGAAGGTGAAGACAGTGTTGTTTTATGCGGAAACAAAGGCTATAACTCGGACTTAGGAAAGGTTTCGTGTTCATTTCCGTACCTGGTGGGCTCCCTGCCGGCAGACGGTGTATAGTCAGGCCAGCCAATTTGAGACAGAAGGCACTATACTGGAGAGAAAACGAACTCGTCTCAAGCCAGTCAGCTCACTGGATAATATTGCTGCTGTGAGAGCGGCTGTGGCATGGAGCCCCTCCAAATCTACCAGAACTGCCTATGTTCAGCTGGGCATCTCTCGTCGGTCAATACAGAGAATACTGCAGTCTGAGCTTGACCAATTCCCATACAAAATGACAGCAGGTCATAGACTAACGGCGCTTGACAAGCAACGGCGAGTACAGTTTGCTGTTTGGGCTATTGCAGAAGGTGATCCCGTACTGCACAACACATGGTTCAGTGATGAGTGATAAGGCATACTCAACGATGTTGTGAACAAACAGAAATTCCGGTTTTGGCGAAATATACGGCCTACTATTGTGCACGAGGTTGAAAGTTATGGGGTGAAATTTTGTCTGTGGGCTGCAATTTGCAGTCATGGAATTATTGGGCCAATCTTTTTCAATGACACAGTCAAAGTGCGCGTTACATGGACATGTTGAAAAACAGTTTCCTACCACAACTCTTTGCATCACGACTACCAATAGAAACAATGAAGCTCGTCCGCACACAGCAAATGTTGTTCTGAAATTCCTGCTTGAACATTTCGGGCCCCATGTGATCTCCCATCGATATCCCGAACGTTTTCGGAGCTGCTCAATCTGGCCACCACATAGCCCCGATCTGAATCCCTGCGACTTATTCCTGTGGGGATATTTGAAGGAGACAATCTACCGTCAGAAACCAGAACATGTACTGTAATTGCAAGCGGCCATTGTGACTTTCTCCCGAGGGTTGAGTGAGGGCATATTGTGTCGTAGAGTGGTCACAGACATGCAAGTTCGCTCAAAGCTGTTGTACGTCGAGAAGGTGGGTATATTGAACATGTCCTGTATACTGACTAATCATGCACATTTCAGTGTTCGTTGTAATGCCAATTTTTATTAAATATGTTGTATATTAAATATTCTATAAACATTTTCTAGTGTATGACATTTCATGCGCCACCCTGCAATATATTGGTAATGCAGATTCACAGTGCTAGCTCCCTGGACGCTATTGTAGGTGAAGTCCACGCCACATGCTGTGTACCTACAAATATTGAGATTACCTTGTAAATCGTCCGAACAATTTTGGACGAAACGTACCTTTCTGAATGTTGGGGTAGGGGGTCCATTAGATCCTTTTGGAATGATAATGATAGTCCCTGCCAAAATCTATTCTAGCCCGCAATACATGTTTGTTGTAGAATTGGACATCAACATGGCCAACAATATGGCATTGACAAAACCCTTCGTTTTTATTAAATCCTACGCTGCTATCCGTCACTGTCAATGCGATGTAGGCCCACCCTTCACCTTGATGACATTTACTACTGCTAGCTGTGAGTGTCAATATTACTTTGTTCAACCCTTGAAGAGACACTCCGTTGTTACTGTGATTGACAATATATTGTTGGTCCACCCTCCAATGGTACACACATATTGCTAATTTGATGGTGAGGGTTTCTCAGTTTTTCTCGGAGCTTTGAATGGAGGTTTAGGTGGAAAGTGGGTCGTTTTGGACTGACACAAGGTCACCGTGCGAAAACACAATAGAGGTGGTCTATTGCTGAGTCCCTTTAGAAATAATTACGACGCAGTTGGCAATTTCGTTCAGCAGAAATCTTTACCTCTTTCCTATAAAAATCTCGAAAACAACTACGGGTCATGAATAATTTATTACAATTGAAGTGGTATTAAATTTCAAGTAGCTGCCACTGTACTTATGAAGTTGTCTATCGTTCCAATTAAATTCCTCCTTAACTTAAGTATCCTTGAGATGAATATTGCTTTAATCTGGTCTCAAGAGGGTAAAACAACGCTTGTTTCTGAACACAAAATGTATCAACGTTGCTTGTGCTTATTAACGTCACATGGTAACTGTAAGTAACTGCATCTACGCCGCAAAGTCACAACACACCAACTCAATGCTAGTGACAATATGCTAGGCCTAGGTTCTGCGAGTGTATAACGACTGGAGTGTATGAGTTCCACAAGAACTGTTGGTTTTTTTCCATGTCATCGTTGACGTAAATAAACTATGAATGGGAGGTTGAATTACCTTCAGTATGATATATTCCTTAAATATTTCAGTGCAAGTTTAGAAGTCATCTGTAAGATATAGTTCCGTCTACGCAAAGGAAAGTAATTGTGAACCAAGTCATTTCATTGCAGGACGATACAGACCATCACACAGACATTAAAATTGAGGAAACTTCTATTCCGGAGATCGTTCCGTGCCTCAAAAGAGAATCATCATCTTCAGATGCAAAATATGTAAGTATCTTAATGCCACTTTACAAGACATCTCCTTATCACCTTATATCAATTAGGGATTAAGAATTGTATTTTCACAGTTGTGTTGAGGACAAACGGAAGCTTTTGGTTGTTAAGTTGTGTTTTGTTCAACAAGCACAATCCATTTTGATAGAAGGATGGCGAATTAAATTATCTGCCCCATACGATACTTCCGGTTTTAAGCGTTTTTGCTCTGAGCGCTGAGTTACTGGGGGATGCATTATAATATCACTAGGTGTCCCGGCGAACTCTGTTCCGCCTTAGGGACAATAAATAAGCAGATTTTCGATTTTATTAAGTTCAATATTTTATTAGGAAATACAAATAAAAAATTAAGTATTTTAATGATTCTTTATTGTTCATGTATTTTGGTGCATAGGTTGCACTCTTCAGTTAAGTACCTTGTGATACACGACATTTTTTGTTTTATTATCCGGCGCAAGAACGAGGAAGGAAGGAAGCTTGTAGTTTAACGTGACCGTTAATCTTGAGATCATGAGCCACGGTACCTCCTTTTTTACGAGGAGTACGAACCACAGGACATGGCATTTCACTTCGAAAATCTCACATGCATTGACCGGGAATCGAACCCGGACCGCCTTGGTGAGAGGCATACAGCTAGACCGCTGAGCCACCATGCCCCCGGCGCAAGAACAAACAACGCAGATGGTGTTCCGACCCGTGAACATAAAAAAAAACCCCTGGCACTATCCAGCCCATGACGGGCTAAGGCCGACCCGTGAACATGCCACATATAATTGACCATGAAGTATATTTGTAAAAATTTATGTTGTGCATCTTCGATAGGTTGCAATGATCCAATTCGATGGTGAATCTGCCCTTGTATCTACAAAATAAAAAGCAAAGACAGTATTACTGATTTATAAACACTTTTTTAGAATTAGCAAATATGTATAGTAAGATATTCTTCTACTATATTGTGTGTAAGTACAAAAATAAATAAATACCTTGAATGTTAGATTAAATCCTCGTTCTTCGATAATGTCTGCCCCAAATGAGGTCATTTGAAAACAACCATTGTATTTTTGAGTGTTTGCAAGAAAATGGCGTGATTAGGATGTTTCGCCACAAAGCAATGAATGCAGTGGCTCAGGTGGCGGAGTCAATAATGGCAATTTCACTTTCCCACTAAGGCAGCACAATCCCGGCGTTTCTACGGAAAACTTCAATGCGCCACAATACTCGCAAACAACGTCCATTGGCCCAATGCAAACGCTAGGATGCATGCAGTAAGCAGTGCTGCAATCGTATCGAAACGCTGCTCGATTCAAATCAGCACTTGATAAATCTATTCTTGTGCGTCGAAAATTATCTACTTCTTGATCTCTGTTATTCGCTCGACGATTTCGCATTGCCAACCGAGCCGTTTCACGGGCTGCCTCACTTTGCTCTTGTGATTGAGAAGCACGAAGTCGAGCCATACTAACGCGGCGCTCTTCACGGGCAATTTCTTGTGCTTCTTCAGTCCTTTCATTCGCAATTTTTCGTAACCTCCTTGCTTTGACGGGAAAGATTCGATCGTCTTTGTCGCGGCATTGTTAATGATGATTCAAAGAAAATACAAATTACGTTAAGTAACTAACGGGATTTCATGTTAAGAGCCTCATTTTCTATACCGGTAGTGGAGAGCGCTACTCACATCCAGTCGGCCGTGTCTCGTCAAGAGCTACTGTTGCCTGGAAACGACTTGCCTTGCCATTCCTTCATGAGCTTATTTTTGCCGTCATTTGCGTTACGTTGTATATTGACTTGTATTCTCTTTGACGTTTTATGTCACGCCACGGGATTTAAAAAAAAAGTATCCTATGTCCGTCTCCTTGTTCTAAGCTACCTCCACACCAATTTTCAGCCAAATCGGTTCAGTCGTTCTTGAGTTATAAATAGTGTAACTAACACGACTTTCTTTTATATATATAGATTGGCAAATGGTGCTGTATATTGCGTGAAGCTAATCATAATCGCCTTGTATTACTTGCCCACTGTGGTATGAACATTATTTGGGATATCTTATATTCTGGTAGAGATTCTCCCATGAATGCTACGGAGGGGAGGTGGGTTTGACTCCCGTTACAAGTGGTCTTCTGTGCTTTTTCATTTGAACACCAGGCAATTACTGTAATGGATCTAACTTACGACAGTGAATGTTGAGCATTGCAAATACACGCGGTTGACTGTAAGCATGAAGATAATAAATAATTGAAGATATGAGACAAAAGTAAAATATTGTTCTTGAACCATAGGGGGAAAGTAAATGCTAATTCTTAACTCTACTTACTTTTACTTGTAGGTACTAAGCAATCTTTCTTCCTAACCTCAGCTGAATGCCGTTTTGTCCAGCCCATAGGAGGTGTTAATAAGCTTTGCAATATAGTAAGGAGGTACCTTCCCAGCATTATCCTTGATAGAAACGTGGTGATACATGGAAATATTAATGGAAATTGGGGATCATACCCACACGTCTTTCAAGACAGTTCACATGATCTGGTGACTGTAATGTGCTCACCCCTTAATCTGTTGTATGCGGGAACTATAAAGATTGGATTCAGTCCCGGTATGCAGCAAGGAATCGACTCTTCAATTAGTACCTACTCCCATCTCCTCATTGGCCTTTACCTCCATTACAAACTGTGAGTAGCAGACCTGTAATTCTTGTTGTTACAAGCAGCAGTATTGATATTCAATACTCTACAATAGACTCCATCTAGAGGGATTTAATCGTCTTACTCTAACTTCTTCTGAAACATTTGTATAATAAATTGCAGTGATTTGTTAAAGGATGTCTTGTATGGTATTTTAAAGGTTGATTGATTTATGCATGTATTCTCGAAACTGATGTTGGTGCAAACATTAGCAGTCTAATTCCCTGTTACTAAATGAGGTGTGCACGTGTTGGATCCTAGGACCTCTTATAGTCTTAAGGCTAAATATTGAAAAATCAATTTCTATTTTTCCTCAATCCATACAGCTATTACTGCTATAAAGTTACTGATGTCAGCATTTTCCTTCGGTTCAAGATTCCCTCAACCGGAGATAGTTTATTATAAGTTACTGAATTTGAGGTTATAACCACTTATCTGTTTAATGTTCATTTCTAGCAATAGGATGTGATCGTCAGTACGAAAGTCGTTCAGTGAATATATCTTCACATTAGCTGACTAGTGCAGTAAATTTACATGGTTTGCTATTTGTGTAATAGTATAAGCATAGAAATAAATTATTCCGTCCTATCCCTAGGATGAGGAAGAAGAATTCCAGGAACGAGAAAGTGTTGGAAATGGAGATCATTTAAATGAGTAAGTGTTCAATATACAAAATACACAATTTATCGCTATAAATGTGCATAACTGTAAGTTTTGGATTTGATTGCAACTTCAGAAGTGTCTCTCATTGTTTGTGTCTCATCATTGATGTAGATACTATTGATATTATCTTTCTATTTAGTAGCCCACAAATTATCCATTTTCGTTCAGTGATCTTTTTGTCTGGATGTATTTAAGAAACGTATGTTAATATGTTGATGGGAGCTCTTTCTGTCTTGTGTAAATATGCCTCGAAGATATACACATGACGCAGTGATAAGAATGTTAATGAGTTTTGTAAGAAACAGCCATTGTTCAAACTTTCACACTGTGTCCTCAGCCCCAAATGTTTCTTCTGTAACCCTAAACAAAATGGGTAAACAGATTCCTACTACTAGGAAAATACAACAAATGATAATGCCAAGGAATATTTTAGATATTTGCCAGGCACAAACATAATACCACATAATGGATTTTGTAGGATAACACATCATAGCTTGTGAGAACACGGAATAATATCCCAGCACCTTCACATTTCCCAGTGGATGTTACTGAGTGCCTTGTTTGGGTAGAAGGGTACACATTGGGTAGGCAGGACTTATAGAATAGTAGACATTGGGTAGGCAGGACTTTTAGAGAATTAGATATTGTGTAAGCAGGACTTGTAGAAAATAACATACTTGGTAGATAGTTCTTGTAAAGGCGTACCTATTTGGTAGAGAGACTTGTAATTACACAATGAGTTGACACGACGTTTGGAGATGTACACATTGCGTAAGCAGGAATTATTGTAGCGAAGTGTACATTTGGGTTGGCAGCATGTGTAGAGAAGTACACATTGGGTGGACAGGTCTTGTAGATAAGTACACTTGTAGATATAATAATATTAATGTAATTTGTTTTACGTCCCTTTTAACATCTGCGGATTTTAGATACGCCAGGGTGCCGGAATTTTAACCCGAAGGGGTTCGTAAATATGCGAGTAAACCTACTGACATATTAGGTAGGAAGGACTTGTAGAGAAGTACACATTGGGTAGGCAGGACTTGTAGAAAATATCATATTGAATTGAGAAGTCACAACGGTAGCTTTCGAGAGTCATGCTGCCACGTACACATTCGTCATTCTCCGATGGATGTTCACGCGTATTTGTCATTCGGCAACAAAGAAAAAGAATGACAGCACGTTAGTCCTGTTTGGACGCATTGGTAATAACGTCGCCATACTTCTCGTTGCTCCATTCTATGCACGCACCTCGGCAAGACACGACTGCCACACTTATCCCTGGCTACGTTTCAGTCAGGCCCCGGGCTAAGGTGATAGACGCCCTGGGCAAATGGTCTACTGGCGCCCTTTTTCTCATTTATGTGTTATAAAAATAGCATACCGTAATAGTTTTTTTTTACAAACAACTACGTTACTAATATTGTATCACAGGAAATAATAAGAAAAGTAAGTCGTTCATACAATTTTGTAGCTATTTATTGATACATTAATCACACTATTAACCAAGATTACAAATTCAAAAGTTACATTTTAAAAGTACAATATACAGAAACATTTCAAATCAAAGTTTTTTCTGGCTTTTAACTTTGAAAATGTATTTATCATGTCAAAAAAGTCTGTGCTAAGGGTTACGTCTTTTTCACAACACAATCACAATAGACAATTTAGTTTGCTGTCTGAAAGAGTCGATCTTTTCACATTCTTTAGCCGAGTCAAAACAGAAAATCCTGTTTCTGATGAGGAGTTGGTGACAGATAATGTCAGAAATATTCTAGTTGCTACCTCAAGATTAGAAAAAGTAGTTTTCAAATAATTTTTATGACGTATTCATATATGTCAAGAATGCTAGTAAATTCTTCCTGTTCCACATACATTTTGAAGTGCTGACATTCGTTTTCAAATTAATTTCTGATGTAATTAGAGTAGAACTCATAGAGTTTATTCGCAGCCTGTGATATGACCCCTTTCTGTGATCCCTTTTGTACAAGAATAGAAAGTATTTCAAATTTGTTAGATACATTTTCATAAGCTATTTTTCGCCTTGACAAGTTATTTATCAAAGAGTCAAAGATTTTAATGTAAACTTGGGACTTGAAAAGCGACCTTTCATCAAGAATAGCTTCATCGCCTAGGCTCTCATCTGCAAAAGTGTTTCTGATTCTTATTCTTTTGTAGTTGGTGTTGTTCATACTTGTCAAACTCTTTTCTTTTTCATTTATATAGCTCTCCAAAGTTTGAAGCTGCGTTGTACCTACTACGAGATTAAGAGTTTCACCTTGTAGATTGTTGCTAACTTTATCAAATCTTTCCAAAATATCACTCCACAAAATAGTGAGGAAGGCTATTTCAAATTTGTCAAACTTCTTTTCTAGTCCTGAAGCATCAACTTTGACTACAGGCTTCTGAGTAGGGTCTAGAGATATTTCCTTCACTGATTTAAGTATCGCCTTGTAGCCTTTGACCAGGGCCTTTACAGCATCGGCTCTCGCTGACCATCTTGTTTGAGATAGGGATTTCTACTTTGGAATTTTACTGTTTTCTAAACATGTTTTCAAAATACCCCATCTATGGATTGAATTGAAAAAAAAAGGTGTAAAGGTTATGGACGAATCCAAAAAACACAATAGCTCAGTGCACTACTCTGCAGCAGAAGAACCAACAAGGTTGAGAGAATGCGCTGCACAAGGGACAAACTCAGCAAAAGGGCAGTGTTGTTTAATTCTAGCTTGCAGGCTTGAGTAAGCTCCAGACATATTTGCCGCGTTATCATAGCTTTGTCCTCTTCCCTGAATTCTGATCCACTTAATTTTTTGTTCATTTTAAATAACTAAAGTAGACACATTTTCACAAATCACAGTTGACACGCAATAGCCTACAAGCAATACACACAAACAACATTTGATGTTAGGAAGTTGACAAGATCTCGCGGCGCATGCGCCAGTTGTAAATCCATGAGTATTGTCAACAGCGCCAACCGTGCATCACTGTCTGCATTGTTGCCAACACTAGTATTCTTTACAGATAATACTGATTATGTTAGGGGCAGATGACCTCGTAGTTCCGCCCCTTAAAACAACAATAACTAACTAACTGATTATATTATAATAGAATCATGATTAAACATAAATACTACGAATGTATGTGATATTTAATATTACTTTTATTTGATATTCACGTAAATTATAGTTATTTTATCCTACTTTTTAAAGATGTCCATGTCATACTTATTAGCCTATTTTCAATTTTGAAAAAATAGGCTTATGAGATCACCTTTTGTCCGTGTGTGTGTGCGTGTGTGTGTGTGTGTGTGTGTGAGGTGTGTGTGTGTGTGTGTCCCCCTAATAAAATCTAAACGGCTGGAGCGATTTCAATGAAACTCGGTAAGTTCATAGCACTTTTCCCGGCGACCTCGACCGTGCCCTTCAAATTTTGTTACGTCTCACCAATCCAACATGGCGGCTGTGCGAAATATTTCACTAGCATTCAATATCTCCGAAACTATTACCGATATCGCCCTGAAATTGTTTACGGTGATAAAGGGCACTACTAGAAGTTCACCTATGAGACTTTCAAAAACCTGGTGACTACAAAACCAACATGGCAGTCAAGCGAATTTGGGACTTTTAAATAGACTTTTCTCGCGATTTAACTATCCAAACGTAATGAAACTTGGTACAGCAAATGTTTATACACATTGTAATGCACTGGAGTCTAATTTAGTTCATTGTTTACATAACTTCAAAATGGCGGCTGTGCGAAATATTTCACTGACATTCTATATCTCCGAAACTATTACAGATATCACCCTGCAATTTTGTACGGTGATAAAGGGTACTGATACAAGTTTACCTATGTATATTTCATAAATCTGTAAAGTACAAAACGAACATGGCGACCAAGCGAATTTGAAATATTTTAATAGTCTTTTCTCGTGATTTAACACTCTGAGCGCAGTGAAGTGGTACAGTAAATGATTTTGCAGATTGTAATGCACTGCCATTTAATTTAATTCAATTGTTTACATAACCTCAAGATGGCGGCTGTGCGAAATTTTAAAATTAAGTTTTTATTTCTTGTGTCGTAATCATGCTATCGAACTGAAAGTTTGAATAATGAATCTAGGCAATAATTGTCCTTGAATGGTACATAACTCTATGGCCTATACATATAACAATCTTAAATGGCGAGCTTTCGAAATATTTAGACGGTTCCCAATATCTATGAATCTTTTACAGCAACCAAACTGATTTTTTTTTGTTCATAGAGACTATGAACATATGTTCACCTATAGGACTTGCAGTTACCTGATGAGCACAAATCCAACATGGCGGCGACGCGAAGTATAAATATTTAAATGGACGTTTCTCGCGAATTAACTATCCGAGTGCCGTGAAACGTTGCACGTTAAATGCTTATACAAATGTTGATCCACTGGCAACTAATTTATTTCAATTGTTTGCATAATCACAAGATAGCTACTGGGCGTAATTTTAAAATCTCGTTTTTACTTCTTGTGTTCTAATCATGCGATTGAAGTTTGAATACCACACGTACACAATAATCTTAATTTAATAGTACAAAAATAAAAATACAACCTGGCGACTATCTGAAATATTTAGACGGTTCTCAATATCTACGAATCTGTTACAGCAATTAAACTGAAATTTTGTATGTTGATTGAGGCAATTGACATGAGCAGGATATATGAAAATAGGCTGTATAGTTCTTCACGGAACTACTTGTTTTTAATGTTGGGATTGTTGGGTAAACCTTTTTCTGCGTTCAGCGTCACCTAAATTTCGGCGCCCCCTAAAATTTGGCGCCCTGGGCAAATGCCCAGTATGCCCCTTTATAGCCCGGGGCCTGGTTTCAGTGCTTATATACCCGCATCGGAGGCGCTACGTTGAATATACGCTGCAACAACGACTCCAAACGAATTCTTTTTGATCAAGTTATACACTGACACTGTTCATAAGAACCTTGGAGTGAGCTTGTCCACATCTGCTGAGGTGTACCATACCTCCTACACAGTCTAGATATTCAACTATTATTCATTCATCAGTAGAGCGGATACGGAACCCTGAGGCCAGGGGCTAATGCGCAAATTTCTCTCCTCTCCTCCTTCGCTATTTTAGCCTTACTACCCATGCTTCTCGATTTTGGAGTGTTATCTCTCTGTGCAAGTGGTAACAGAGTTGCTGCATTGACCTTTTGGTGCTAGCCTACTTTCTTTTTTGCCTGAAAAAATAATGTACTATTTCGGTTCACTCTCCTTGCCATTCGTCAGGTTTTTAAATTTTTCCGACTACGTTTTTGCGCTGCAAGTGAGAAAAACTCGCTGTAGTTGTTGACTACTTTCCAGCCCCCCCCCCCCCCAAAAAAAACTGAATCGGGAGCAAGGTTTTTGCTTGGTTTGTTCCCATTTCAAAACTCCTCGCTATCTCATCCCAGCGTGGAGTATTTGTCTGCTTGAGTTCGCAGTGCAGATGTGTGTGAACATCAAAGTTGGTATCAAAATATCTCTCAAACCCTTTCGGCTCCAGTTGGACAGTGTACTTATTACTATAACGCCGTTAATTGAAGTCACTGGTTCTAGACGCAGTCGTTCTTTTAGCGTGCGTCGTGTTACAGCAAACCGAAAGTGCGCCTCGTCAATAGCGGGTATTAAAAGAGCGCCATGGAGCTTCCTCCTCCCCCTCTGTCCACTTCCTTCTCCCTCGCCACTCAGACAGTGACGGAGTTTGACTCCTGGGAACCCAAAACCTCGGCTATAACACGTATGTGAAAATAGCAAAACACACTGGGCGATTCGAGGTTTCAGTTCTGTTCCTTCCTTCGTTCGTTCCTTCCTTCTTTGTGACTTACGGAAAAGCTCGACTTGTCTTTGCGTCTCACGTCCCCCAGACCCCAAAACCACTGTCAGTTCAAAAGCTTATATGTATTTTATAAATATATATATATAACGTTCTTGCGGACACTATAACTACCGTCATTTATGCATAAAATATAGTCGTTCACACTCTCGGTCAAGTTCGTTAACGGGCTTTTACGAAAAAGTTAAGTATCGCTATAACGCTTTTAGTATCCGAACAATCGAATCCATTTAAAGTATGTACTGTTCTTTGGATAAGGGCCAAAAGGTATCTTAGTAAAGGTTTTTGATACACCATGAACTGACCAAAGGAGTGGGAAAAATTGAGTTTTGAGAAAAAGTAATATCTTCCTTAATAGGCAAAATGTCGAATCCGTTTAAAATAGTCGATACTCCTCTAACCATTACCCAAAACGTTGTCTGAGAGCTTATTTGATATGACCGACCCTTGCGCCAAGGAGTGAGCAAAGTATGTTTGGACTTACTGTATAGGATTTGCTCGTCAGCTAAACATGTGGAACTTTTGTAGGAATACATTTGGAAAATTGTGTGTATTCGAAATATTTTTATTTGCCTGGTGAAATATACCTCCGCCTTCCAGCGCGCTGAGAGATACTATATATTCTATGTTTTACGTGGAGATCACTTGTATTTTTAGCCTACTTTTCACATTTTGCAAAAAAAAACCAAGTAGTTCCGTGAAGAACTATACAGCCTATTTCCATATAACCTACTTATGTTAACTGCCTCTATCCACATACAAAATTTCAGTTTGATTGCTGTAATAAATTCGTAGATATTGAAAACCGACTAAATATTTCGGATGGTCGCCATGTTGGATTTTATATATGTAGGTCCTAGAGTTATGTATTGTTACATGAAGATTATTGTGTACGTGTAGCATTCAAACTTCAATCGCATGGTTAGGACACAAGAAGTAACAAGGAGATTTTAAAATGTGGCATAGCCTCCATTTAGTGGTTATAGAATCAATTCAAACAAATTAGATGCCAGTGGATTATCATTCGTTTAAGGATTTAATGTACCAAGTTTCACTGCACTCGGATGGTTAAATTGCGAGAAATGTCCATGTGAATATTTATACTTTGCGTCGCAGCCATGTTGGATTTGTGATCACCAGGTTATTTATAGTCCTATAGGTGAACTTAAGTTCATAGCCCCTACGAACATTAAAAAATTCAGTTTGATTGCTATAATAGATTCGTAGATATTCAGAGCCGTCCAAATATTTCGGATGGTCGCCTTGTTGGAGTGTTAAATGTATAGGCCATAGAGTCATGTACCATTAAAGGAAAATTATTGCGTAGGTTCATTATTCAAACCTTCACTTCGATCGCATGATTACGACACAAGAAATAAAAACTTAATTTTAAAGTTCGCAAAGCCGCCATCTTGAGGTTATGTAAACAATTGAACTAAATTAGATACCAGTGAATTACAATGTGTATAAACATTTCCTGTACCAGATTTCATTGCGTTTGGAACATTAAATCGCGAGAAAGGTCTATCTAAAATTTTCAAATTCGCTTGGCCGCCGTGTTCGTTTTGTAGTAAACCGGTTTTTGAAAGTCTTATAGATGAACATCCAGTAGTGCCCTTTATCTCCATACATAATTTCAGGGTGATGCCCCTAACAGTTTCAGAGATATAGAATGCCGGTGAAATACTTCGCACATCCGCCATCTTGTGGTTATGTACACAATTGAACGAAGTTAGATGTCTGTGCATTACAATGTGTATAGACATATACTGTACCAAGTTCCATTGCGTTTGGTTGGTTAACTCGCGAGAAACGTCTATTTAAACGTCTCAAATTCGCTTCGCCCCCATATTGGTTTTGAAGTTACCAGATTTGCAAAAGTCACATAGGTTAACTTCTAGAAGTTCCCTTTATCACCTTACAAAATTCCAAGGTGATATCCGTAATAGTTTCGGAGATATTGAATGCAGGTTAAATATTTCGCACAGCCGCCATGTTGGATTGGTGAGACGTAACAAAATTTGAAGGGCACGGTCGGGGTCGTCCGGGATAGTGCTATGAACTTACCGAGTTTCATTGAAATCGCTCCAGTCGGTTAGATTTTATTAGGGACACACACACACACACTCCTCACACACACACACACACACACACACACACACACACACACACACACACACACACTCACACACGGACAAAAGGTGATCTCATAAGCCTATTTTTTTAAAATTGAAAATAGGCTAAAAATGAGAAAAAAAAGTAGACTTATGAGATTGATCTGGGAAAATGTGTGTCTGTCTGTCCTTCTGTCTGTCTGTCTGTGTGTTCTCTCCCCCCCCCCCCTCCGCCCCCTCAACCCCCCCCCCCCCTCCGCCCCACCCCCTCTCCCTGTCAACTCCTAAACGGCTGCAACAATCGAAACCAAATTTGGTGTTCCTAAAAACCTATACCTGAGTATCTCAAGGCCATATTTGAAAATTATGTCAGTGCTACCAACTGCTGAAAAACCGCGTATTGAAATTTGAGCTCCATGTTTGATATCTCGGAAGTTGTGCATGGAACCTATTCCAAAATTGGCACACGTATAGATAATAATATTTTAATGTAATTTCTAGGAGGCCATACATGACACTATTGCCGAAATGATTCTAAGCCTGACAAGTTGCGAATAGAAACGGAAGATTCGATGTTAAGAGGAAGTGGTTGGGCTTTGTCAGCCGTTTATGATTTGTGGGTAAATGCTGTTAAGTACAACTCTTTGCACGTCTGATCATCATTTAGAATAAATCCGTATATATTCAAGAGGTGTTGCGAACAAATGACGAGTTTGGGTCCTTAAATGGTGCTGATAAATGGCCTGATGGAAGTTGCTTTTGTCCCGTTATGTTCTTTAATATGCAAAGAAATTGCTTACATTGCACTGAGTAAGACTTTTCTACATAAAACAGTTTCGTGACTTAAATGTTTACATGTTTCCTTCTAAAAATTGCAGCAATGTGCCTCGTTTTGCAAGTTTGTGCCTTATAAAGATGCTTCGTTTATTGAGTGTTTCTGTTGTGGTCTTCGATAGCGTTGCAATGTGGCAGCCAGAAAGGCCGCTCATTCATCACATCGGCCCTTAAAGCGTGGTCCATATTTTGTTTCTACTATTCCGAATCATTTTTACAATTCTTAGTTTTCTATCTCGTAGACTGTAGATTTTTAGACGGTTGAAGCCCAATGCTTTCCCATTGTCAAAGCGTATATTTTTATGTTTTATTAAATGCCCTATATATCATAGGTCGTATTTTTTACAAGCCAACACTTGCTACAGGTTTGACTAGAGTGTTCTGCAAGAAGTCAGCTGAGTGGTAGGCCAATCAAACTGCCAGCTCAACAAAGTTTCTGTTATCTTCATTGACATGCAGCTATTTATGAGTCGCGCATACGCTCCTTACTACTTCATAAGTTGCATGTCTTCTTGACGGTGAAATTATATTTTGGGAGCTCTATAGAAGTCGAAAATATTTTACCCTTCTTATGATTTTTCTCTACCTGCCTTTAAGACACTTGTATTGTACTACTGAGGATAAACACATTCTCGGAGGGGGGAGACATTTTGGCTTCCCCTTTAGTTTCAAGTGACACCGTAAGTTTTTAACAACAACCCTGTCTCGACGCACTTAAAATGAAATAGAAAATACCGGAAGCAAAGCACATTTTCCTCTAGGAACTGCAGTTCCCCATGTCCCTTTTAACCCAAAATATAAACGATATTTATCAACAAAAGAGACAGAAAATTTGAGAGAATCGCGTACAGGGTGACTCATGAATGACTGAGATGTGTCAGAAAGACACCACCTTTTAAAGTATGTTTTTTATCAGTTTAACAGCACTGATTGCTTATGTAAAATGAACAGCAAAACTTTTGTCATGACGAGTCCAAACTCTGCTGATTCTAACGAACTACGAGCTGAGTTTGCTTTTCACGTCGCTGTGCTTCTCTCCCTCGCTTCGGTGGTGGAGTCAGTAGCATGCTGAACTGCTATTCCCAAGATCGTGGGTTCTAACCCCGGCCGAAGTCGTCGGAATTTTAAGAGCGTTAATATCTTCAGCAATTATTCCTTTGTAGTGGAGGTAAAGCCGGTGGACCCATTTTATTAATTTATGGAATGAAAAGGAATCTATCATAAAATTGGTAGAGTGTATTAAAATGTATTGGTTTATTTCGTTAGCAACGCTCTATCAAGTTCCAACGTTCGCCGCTTGGTGTCATTGACAGCTGGTAGCCAGAGTTGGAACAACTTGAAATTGAACTTGCTCATTCATCTTCATTAATTTCATCTCATTCACACGCTACGGTACTTGTAGCTCACCCCATGAGTGTCCGCATAGAAGCAGCTACAAACACTGGTGAGCCAAACCTGTCCTTGGACTCTCCCAGAACTGAAAGCCGTACGCTAAATAAATAAATAAATAAATAAATAAATATCCCTCGCTCTTCTGCGGACTGAGTTTGCGATGAGTTATGAGATTGACTCTGATGTTTGGTCAAATCATGCGGTGACTCTACCTTTCAAGTCAGTTTTACAAAGTTCAGGAAGTAGGTGACAATCACAGCAGTCGAGACAGAGCTTTCGCTACTTGTACAGCCAAAACATGGCCAGAAGTGCAAAAATTCCGAGCTAGAAGAGCGAGGCGAGTGAATCGAGAATTGCCATTTCTTTCCAATTCCGTCCGACAAAGCAGGCTACAAACTCAGGATCATTGTCAGTTGCTCTGTCATTACTTGCGCAGAGAGAAACCTCCCTACAACCGAGAAACCAGGGGGTAGAATCCCAAGGTAATAGAGCGAATGGGGTAATCTGAGGAATTCACACAGTAGCCCCTTGCCTCGGAGTTCCCTAACCGCTCTACTTTCGTTGCTGAAGAGATTCATGGGAGACCAACGCCACCGTTGGAGTGAGGAATTGCCATAGGTCGTGTGCTCTCCTACGAAATGGAGTTCATTGGACAAGGTGTACTGAAAAGGATTTCACTACAGTGGAGAGGTGTCGAGCGACTGTGATCTTGAGTTGAATATATTTAGTTCCATTGTGCAGATTATTATTCAGTACTTATTAAGCCTTCTTCAAAATAAATTACAGTACCGTGCGTTACTTTTTGAGGTGTCATAGTATTATTTCTGTCCTTCTGAATTGCTGTTGTTTAATGATTGCAGCATTGCGATTAGCCATTTTACTTTCATAGGTTATTTGGAAAATATGAATTATTTCACCAGGCTGTTACAATAATATATGTTTTGCCCGTATCCGTTTCCCACGTTGTGCGCTGAACTAACATTCATGAAGTAGGATGAAATATTCATCCCGAGTCCTGATTTTAGAACAAGTAAAGTTGCTGTCGTCAATTATTAATGCATTTTCTCGCAAATTATTTGAATTTGGTTACTTAAATTCTTGTAAAATAAACTTGTGTATAACGGTGGTGATCTAGTGTGTGGAATTTTGTATGCTTTTTGTTTCACCACTACACGAAGGGATTTAAATCTGTGTGTTAGAAAAGATGTTACTACTGATGCAGACTTCTTGTGGCGATAATTCAAGAACATTATAACAACAATTGAGAATAATGTTTCTTCCACAGCATTGACTAGCAGAAATCTTGTATCGGTGTTCAATCATCATAGCCAATATAACAGCGGTAACAGATTAATAGATTTGGCTCATATGATTTTGACATGTGCCGTGAAATTCAGCTGAAAGGCCAAGATAAGAATAAATACCTAACTAAAATGTGTGCAGAATCGACACTCATAGCCATCGTAATGTACCGCGTGATATTTACCGTAAAGTTAGATTGCTAACAAACAAATTGAAACCTAGCGCGTGGTCATATGAAGATGTTGACGGTGGTAAAGTTCTTATCTTCCTAATATTAACTAGGTAGAAAGAATACTGTGAAGAGTTCTACAAAACGAAACAGTACATAAAAGGATATTTCTGTGTTACGAATTCGATATCGAACCAGACATCTTACCTGTACAGTAGAGACCGCAAGGGCAATTACATCGTTAAGGTTGTATAAGGCACCTGGACCACACGGCATAACAGCTGCACTTCTTAAAGAGACCGGTGACATTGGTCTGCGGACCATCATGGGTGTATGCATCACAATCTGGAGAAGTGAAATATGGCCAGCTAATTAGACAGCAACGATTTTTGTTCCTTTGCACAAGAAGGGATCCACAGTGAAAAATGATAATTATTACTCAACCTTCATCCTCATTTCATATGCTGTACATAATGAAGGAGAGGCTCGAAGCTGTTGTCGCATTTTAGATCCCCCTGAACAAACTGGATTTGTCCGAGCTAAAGATACCAGGGAACAGGTATTTAACATCCGTCAGCTGATTGAAAAAAATCAGACAATTTCCGCTTTCTGCCTTTGTCACCTTTTTAGATTTTAAGTAAGCCTTTGACTGTGTTAAATTGGATAAGATGACACAAATACTGATCGTAATGGAACGTCCTGCACACGTTGTTTTCCTAATACGAAATATTTATGAAGCTAACTCAGCAACGGTTAGAACAAATGGAAAACTGACTGAGTGGTGCCCGTCAGTGTTGTATACTGTCACCGGTGCTCTTGGATGTTTATGGAGAATACATCATGAGTATTGCACTAGTACTGTGCTCTGAACTTCGTGAGGGCGCTCGGCACTATGATGGTCATAGTAGGAAGTGTACACATTGCCTCAAGTCCACCCTGAAGAAATGTAACATCAATGATGGTAACTGGGAAAAGCACGCGCTGGATCATCCAACATGGAGAAGCACCATTCATCAAGGGATTGCTGTTTTGAAAGAGCAGAGGCGTAGCACTGCTGCAACGCTGCGCGCGAGGCGAAAACAGCGTGAAATCTTCCGTCGGAATGGTCATTTGCCACCTGGCTGCTCAAAATATGTGTGTCATCACTGCAGTAGAGTGTGTAGCTCACGGATTGGACTGATCAGTTATCTGAGGAAAAATCATTAGGAAGACTAGATGATGTTTCTGGTGTGAAAGGATTAGCCGGCGTTTTCGCCGTTGCCCTGGGAACGCCCGATGGCTTCATAACACTACTGTAGGTCACAATCTTCGTGGAGGCACCACAGTTGACCATCATATCAGTGAATATAGAGGGTATATCATCGTCAAAAGAAGAACTGTTACGAGTTCTAGGTAGGCAAACCAAGTGCGATGTACTGTGCATACAGGAGACTCATAGAGGCTGTGAAATGCGCCGACCGAAAATAAGTGGAATGCGATTGGCTCTCGAAAGGTGTCATTTCAAATACGGAAGTGCTGTATTTGTCCAATCGGATATACAGGTAATATCAACAACCACGTATGAGGCAAATGATCTTGAAGTTCTATGTCAGGAAATCAGAGGCTGTACTATCTCATCCATATACAAACCTCCAGGTGCTGATTTCAAAACCAATGTACCCGATAACTTTTACAATCAACATACATACTTTAACTGCCACAGCACCATGTGGGGCTATGAGCATGATGATGAGAATGGGGTAGCATTGCAAGAATGGGCGGAAGGCAATCATCTGAGCCTTATACATGATCCTAAGCAGCCTGCATCTTTTAACAGCGGCAGATGGAAACGCGGCTATAACCCAGGTCTGATATTCAGCAGTGAAAACATCTTACAACAGTGCATAAAACAGTCTGCAACCCTATTCCAAATACTCAACACAGGCCTATCATGTGCGAAATATACGCAGCAGTTAGACCACAGACAGTTTCGTTCAGAAGGAGTTTTAACTTCCGGAAAGCCAACTGGCCGAAGTTTACAGATATGCTGGATACTGCAATTTCCACTATAGAATCTACACCTGAATCATATGATACTTTTGAGGAGGCTGTAAAGAGATGTTCCCGAATGGCCATTCCTCGGGGTTGTCGAACATCATACATCCCCGATCTTACCTCAGAACTTACTGCTTAATATACTGAGTATAAGGTGTTATTTGAAGAAGATCCTTTCGGCGAGGCAACATTGGCAGCTGGGAATAAACTCATCACATCTCTGAAAGAATCCAGAAAGGTTTCTTGGATAAAAAATATAGAAGATCTTGGTCTATCCCGAAACAGCCATAAAGCGTGGAGATTATTGAAACGACGTAATAATGACCCAACTAGATCCAATGCACATTCCAACATCACTGCAGATCAGATTGCCCTCCAGTTACTCATGAATGGGAAAGGCAGTAACAGAATTACAGTACCTAAAATACACCAAAAGGTCCATGCGCAAAGGTGTGATCTTACACTCCCATTCGAGATATCAGAACTTAACAAGACCATCAAGGAGAGCAAATCTGGTAAATCACCCGGTTTAGATGATATCCGTATGGAACAAATTAAGAATTTCGGGCCAGCGACAAAGAAGTGTATCCTGCAGCTTTTGAATAATTGCTTGAGCAAGCGCCAAATTCCAAAGATCTGGCGAAAGAGCAGGGTGATAGCCCTTCTCAAACCTGGTAAGGAAGCAAACCATCCTAAGAACTTCAGGCCAATTAGTCTTCTGAGTCACCTCTATAAACTATTTGAACGTATGATTTTGAACAGAATTCTACGTGTAATTGACCCTCTTCTCATAGCTGAGCAAGCAGGATTTCGACCAAATAAAAGCTGTACAGGGCAACTTTAAAACCTTATTCAGTTTACAGAGGATGGGTTTGAAACTCGGAAGGTGACAGGCGTGGTCATTGTGGTTCTTCCAGCAGCGTACGACACTCTCCATCGTCGGTCACTCCATGCCAAGTTGTAAAGTATGACCAAGGATTTCCATCTAGTTAGACTTATCAGCACTCTCCTTCAAAACCGTAGGTTTTTTGTGGACTTCCAGGGGCAACGCAGTCGTTGGAGAGTACAGAAAAATGGCTTACCTCAGGGAAGCGTCCTGGCTCCAATTCTCTTCAACATCTATACCAACGATCAGCCACTGTCCCCAGACCCAAGAAGCTTCTTGCAGACGATCTAGCCCTTGTTGCTCAGAGCGCAAGTTTTGAATCAGTGGAAAGAGATCTGCCATCTGCCATGAGAAATCTATCAAGTTATTACAGTTGGAACCAACTCAGACCAAATCCACCTAAGACACAAGTATGCGCCTTCCACTTAAGGGAAGCTCATTGTGAGTTACGCATTGAATGGTCAGGTATCCCATTGCAGCATTGTCACACCCCTAAATACTTGGGAGTAACCCTTGATAGAGCTCTTACATTCAAAACCCACTGTAAGAATAACAAAATGAAAATCTCCACACAAAACAACCTTATTCGCAAACTAGTAGGGACACAATGGGGCTCACATCCAGAGACTATTCGCACTTCTGCAATGGCATTGTGCTTTTCTACTGCAGAATTTGCTTCCCCAGTTAGGTACAGGTCATCTCATGCCAGAAAGATAGATCCAGCTCTGAAGAAACCTGTAGGTTGATAACAGGTTGCTTAAAACCTACCCCAACAGATAAGCTCTACTACCTGGCTGGAATAGCACCCACCACCTTGTGTACGCAGAGAGGTGGCTGCCAACAGGAAGAGGCTGAGATTGGAAGAGAACAGCGCCCACTCTCTGCATGGATATAATCCTCCTCAGCAACGGCTGAGGTCCCGAAAGAGGTTCCTGAGGACATCTGAGATGCTTACCGTCTCACCGGAGAAGGCAAGGCTGGATATACGGAAGAAGTCGACCCCTCACCCCTGCGGTTGGATGCCAGTAGCTGAAGAACTACCACCCGGTCACAACGAAAGCTGGTTGGTGTGGCAATCCGTGAACAGGTTACGATCAGGAGTTAGAAGATCCCGTGACAATCTGAGGAGATGGGGCCTCAGTACATGTGACACGTGTTGCGAATGTAGACAAGAACAAAACCACAAGACACATGCTTCATTGCCCTCTGTGCCCTTCATTTTGTGCAGAGGAAAATCTCATGTTAGCCACTCCGAGCGCCTTGGATGTTGCTCAGTATTGGGTACGTGTTATATAATTAGACAGTTTTACCCTTATATGTAGCCTATAGCAACTGTACATTTGTATGTTTCCGACACGAGAAATAAATACAAATTAGGAAGACTAATTGATACTCGCTCGCGAGTGAATGCCAATATATATAGATGGATGGGATGATGGCTTTCGTGTTGGTGGTATGAGAATATTCAACCTTCGTTATTCACATGATACTGCACTCATAGCTGTTAATGAGATGAACATGACGGATATCCTTACTCGTTTCAAAATCGTCAGTGGAGTTATGGACTGCAGATAAATGTCTATAAGACTAAAATTATCATTGTTAGAACCGGAAAATTAACCAATCCAAATACCTTCAAGGAATTCGATGTTGTCTCAGAAATGATTTTTGAATCAGGGAGCTGTACTACCGAAATTAAGAAGAGAACTGCTGTGGTCAAAAATATAATCAAAAATTGTCCATGTTATGGAAAGATCGCTTTATCTCGTTATGGCTAGCTAGTACACAGTTTAGTATTTCTGTATGGAACTGAGACATGAACACTCAATAGTACACGACCGGAAAAGGATGATTCTTTTGAAATGCAGTGTTGGCGAGGGATGTTGCACATACCTTGGATGTAAATTTGCACCAATGAGTCCATTATTAAAGATCTCTCCGGAGATGTATTGTACCCGAATTCATGTAATTATCAACCATTATTCGAAGATGGAGAGGATCGCAATGGCCGTTGAACCGCAGCCGGATAATCCAACTGTCCCCTGCCGGCTGGCGATCACTGAACTCGTCGTACATATATTTACTGAAATACTAATGCATTATGCTCTAACTACAATGGGTTCACATCTATCTACATAGGGAGAGTGAAATTCCTTGAATCTTGGGGTAAGACGGGCGTAGAAAAAGGATTGTGCACCTATAAAACATTTATAATACACTCGTTACTCTCGCTATGAAATGATAACTTCGTAGATTCTATAAAATGGTACAAGCAAACTAAACAGTGCCTGCTATATTATTAAAATCCGATTATCAAAAACGAATTGAATAAAAATTAATAAAAATTGTTATCCATTATAAATGAACTATTTACCCGTGAATTCAGTTTATGAATTCCTAAATCCATACCTGTTAAGGAGTTTCAAACAAATAATAATTCTCCTCCAACAATATCCTCCAATCGATAAATTATCTAACAAATGAACTAACAGCTGACTCCTCTACGCTGTGTTAACAACGTCCTCACTTTACAAATACTTCTTTTAACTAAACATTACTGACTCCTTAATCCTATTCCTTGTTTTAAACTATCGCTAAACATATTGAGACATCTATCACTCTATTTACACATTTTAGTGTCTCCGAAGCTAAGCCATTATTCAATATCAATTGTAGTTATAGAAGCTATTTTACAGTAGTGCCTCATTCTCATAAAGGACGCTTTTCAGTCGGTTTACACGAATTCAATATAGTCTTTACTTTTGTACTGCCACAACATATATCACTCACGTTCACTGCTGGTATTTCTCTCCTGTCACAATCAACTGACTGTGGAACAAACAACTAAGCTAATTCAAGTTAGAATTATCGAAATCATGTTAAAATTATTAATAAGAATAATTTTTCAGAAACATCCTTCCTCTATCTACTCATATTTACTATCATGTTGGCATAACAATAACATCTCACCTCTGATCTGCTGTTACTTCGATAAATCATCTTGTTACCTTCTCAATCCATAATAATATCAATTCTCTCCTTTCACAAATATTACTTGACTCTCTTAACAAAGCACATATTTCCTCTAACAAGTAATAGCCTCGTCGACTCCTAAATGTTTAACATATCCGCATAAACTTCCATAATTCTTCACATATTTCATCTTAGTGTCGCCGTGATCAATAAGAGATTTAACCTTAACATTCCATCACTTACAAGTAGACCAAACTAACAATCCTCTCTACATATAACCTTGTGCTTACATCAGTTTTATTTGACATCAATATCAGCTGTTCTCAACCGTAACAATGCCAGATTGATTCAGTATCAATTCCTGAGTACTGACATATTAATGACATGCTTTATTTCCTCTTTAACGTAGTACATGTCCTGATATTAACTAAACAAACGTTGATCTCGAAACTCTGTCTAATAACATGAAATAAAAATACTTTCTCGTCTCGCCTCTCTGATCTGTCATAAATAGAAGTTCCAATTACTTCTTTCTCGTTACATCACTTACATTATCATTAACCCATGGTTAATCTTGTCATAACATCTAAAATTGTCAATATTATGTATTCTCACCACAACAATCCTTATAAATTAATAATACGTCGTCAATGCTCAATTAAGTGTCCCAAATTGACTAATTGGTTCATAGCCAAATCATATTCAACTCTCAAATGATTTCACAAATCCTAGTATCAACTCTAATCAACCGATCTAAATAGATCTCAATTCTCAATCGAATAACACTATATTGGAGTAGTTTAATATCTAAACTTTGTCTCTAAAATTTCCCAAATATTGACTACAATATCCAGCTATAAAATTAAAACGCAACGCTAGACAATTCCAAAATATTTAATCGTCAATAACAATAAAATATCAAATCTAATCTGAAAATCCAAATAAGCTACAGTAAATTAAAATGGATGTCTAAGATAAATAGATCTTTCCTAGAATATGGTCATAGTCAAAGAAATATCCACACATATCATCAAGCTAATGAAATAATACTAGCCATTCCTCTACCTCTACTTTATTGAAAATCTGCGTTTCGAAACCTGGTGGAATTTTGATCTGCTCGTCCTGGCATCATCTTCCTGAGCTGAGGATAGCCTCGTCCTCAACCTTCTCGATTCGGTGTCGTGTAGTTGATTGACCTCTGGATTTCTGGATCTGCATCTCTCCAATATTAGATGGTACTCGTTCAAACCTCATCTCGATTCTGTTCTAGAAAGAACTGTCGATATTATTCTTCAAACGACCGCTCTCTTGAAGTTCTTGTAGATTGGCACCCGTTATATTAATATCAGGTATGATGATTAATTGAATTTCCAAGTTGGTGTAGGAAATCAATTAATTTTGGTGTAAGATTCCAATTATGTGGTCATTGGTGTAATTGAATGGTTCCACATCTTTCCAGGTGACTCGTCCATTACTATGTGACTCCAGTAATCCACATACATGTATTATCGTCAGCTTTGATTCCCTTGCATATATTAAGTAACTCATCTCAATCCTCTTCGTAGATTTCACATTTGACATCCTCCTTGACTTAATTTTATAATTCGGGGTCGACATTGTTGTAATTCTCGTAGATATTGAGTAGTTATTCGTGGTATAGATTTCGATGAATATTTGTAGAAATAGTTTTTGAATAACTCTCGTATAATGATGCTGGTAGTATTCGATGCTTTACAATCTTCACGAAGTCATATAATAAGGATCAATGCTGTAGAATACTAGTAGTGCTGTTCGTTACGTAGATTATTATTCAAATCCGATCATGTTTTATCAAGTGACTTCTTGAAATATTCTTAGTCTTTATATTTTAAGTAGAGCTTTCACCTATTTTATCAACGTTGACCGTCGAAGACCCTGTCTTCGCCGTCTGATATATTACCAAACTTCCGTGCCAATTCTGGTTGGAACTATCACGTCCATCTCTTTCAAAGTCTTTCGAAATACAGCCCTGAGGGTAGCTCTCCAATCTCCCTCCTTCCAGCTATTTTGGCGTCCTTTCGTGAAGTTGGGCGATCAGAACTCATGCGTCCATTCTAATACTGTTCCTGGCTAAATAAGGCTTCTTCTTTCAATTCTGTTGAAATGAATCTGTACCTTTTTAAATCCCAAAGAAATCCACACCATTATATCGTTTCTAAATAATGTGTAGTTATAACTGTGATCTAATTACTATTCACAAAATCCAATTATTTGATTGGCCATAGTTAGTCATGTGACCTGGATCGCGCCAATATCATACACGTGCCGCGTGGCGTACATCTTCCTCCCCTATTCAGTTTATTTACGCAGTCGGAACTTCCTTTGCCAAGCGGAACTCGTTTATAAACCGGTCCATTTTTGTGCTGGTCACCACACTGGCGAGATTTGTGTCCTTTCCACTGCTAGCTATATCAATACAATGCATTATATCGTCTGTCTCACTCGAATTATATGAGCTTCCTTGTCTGGCAAGAAGTGAGTTGCCTATGTGCGGCGTAATTGGTTGCCTAGATTCCCCTTTAAATTGAACCATATATGAACACGCAAATGCCTGTTCGACTTCTGCCTTGTGACATGTTTATAAGCTTACGAAATACGGGTTCAGTGTGTCATCTACAATATGTGAACAAAGATTTACCAGGTTCTATGTATAGATAGTACGTCCTGGGAGGGACAGTTTATACAAACTGATTGGCTTTGGAAATGTCCCAGGAAAGAGAGTCAGTGGACGAGTGCCCACTAGATGGCCCAACACTAACACAAAATGCGACTAGGTGGAACCTCCTTGGTGCGCCATGTTTGTCCGAAGACCAGGAGAGATGGAGAACAATAAGCAATAGCCTCCGCGGGGAACACGATATTCAGGATTGAGGGATCGGTATAATGATGATGATCTATTGTACTTAACTTCCTACTCTAATATACCATTTGTCAGATTGCAATAATATTTACGATAGATATGATTAATAAAGTTTGACATTTACTCTCGTCATTTTTGTCTGGCAACGACATTTAATATTTTAATGGTCTATTGGAGTAACATTACAGTCATTCTCCTTTCTAACTTCTTCTTATTCTTTGTGTCTCAAGCATGAGGCGTCGTGGTTACCATAACCCAGCATGACGCCATGCTTCTCTAATATGGTGAGTCGAAAGGAGTTTTGCATTATATCGGTGACCATAACAATCCATCAAACAGGCTCGTCGTCGTCTCGACCTGTTACCTGTAGCGTAGAGGTACTTAAATCATTCGATAGTGATCTGACATTGTTTCCTTTCCGTTTGTCTTTGAAGACATGTCTCTTCCCTACTAGTTGAAGTGTTGAGTCAGTGACCTAATGGATTCTTTGGTTTGGCTCTCGATATTCTAATAACAATATTGGTTTACAGATTGAGGTACAGTATTGACTTTCACATATCAAAATAGTTATTTAAACCTCCTAGTCAATACCATTAAACATTTAAACCTCCTAGTCAATACTGGTACACTTTTAAATCTCCTAGTCAATACTGGTACACATTTAAACCTCCTAGTCAATACTGGTACACATTTAAACCTCCTAGTCAATACTGGTACACATTTAAATCTCCTAGTCAGTACTGGTACACATTTAAACTTCCTAGTCAATACTGTTGCACATTTAAATCTCCTAGTCAATACTGGTACACATTTAAACCTCCTAGTCAATACTGGTACACATTTAAACCTCCTAGTCAATACTGTTACACATTTAAATCTCCTACTCAATACTGGTACACATTTAAACTTCCTAGTCAATACTGGTACACATTTAAACCTCCTAGTCAATACTGTTACACATTTAAACCTCCTAGTCAATACTGTTACACATTTAAACCTCCTAGTCAATACTGGTACACATTTAAATCTCCTAGTCAATACTGGTACACATTTAAACTTCCTAGTCAATACTGGTACACATTTAAACCTCCTAGTCAGTACTATTACACTTTTAAACCTCCTAGTCAATACTGTTACACATTTAAATCTCCTAGTCAATACTGGTACACATTTAAACCTCCTAGTCAATACTGTTACACATTTAAATCTCCTAGTCAATACTGGTACACATTTAAATCTCCTAGTCAATACTGGTACACATTTAAACCTCCTAGTCAATACTGGTACACATTTAAACCTCCTAGTCAGTACTATGACACATTTAAACCTCCTAGTCAATACTGGTACACTTTAAATCTCCTAGTCAATACTGGTACACATTTAAACCTCCTAGTCAATACTGGTACACATTTAAACCTCCTAGTCAATACTGGTACACATTTAAACCTCCTAGTAAATACTGGTACACATTTAAACCTCCTCGTCAATACTGGTACACATTTAAATCTCCTAGTCAATACTGGTACACATTTAAATCTCCTAGTCAATACTGTTACACATTTAAATCTCCTAGTCAATACTGGTACACATTTAAACCTCCTAGTCAATACTGGTACACATTTAAATCTCATAGTCAATACTGTTACACATTTAAACCTCCTAGTCAATACTGGTACACATTTAAACCTCCTAGTCAATACTGGTACACATTTAAATCTCCTAGTCAATACTGGTACACATTTAAACCTCCTAGTCAATACTGGTACACATTTAAATCTCCTAGTCAATACTGGTACACATTTAAACCTCCTAGTCAATACTGGTACACATTTAAACCTCCTAGTCAATACTGTTACACATTTAAACCTCCTAGTCAATACTGGTACACATTTAAACCTCCTAGTCAATACTGGTACACATTTAAACCTCCTAGTCAATACTGTTACACATTTAAACCTCCTAGTCAATACTGGTACACATTTAAACCTCCTAGTCAATACTGGTACACATTTAAACCTCCTAGTCAATACTGTTACACATTTAAACCTCCTAGTCAATACTGGTACACATTTAAACCTCCTAGTCAATACTGGTACACATTTAAACCTCCTAGTCAATACTGTTACACATTTAAATCTCCTAGTCAATACTGTTACACATTTAAATCTCCTAGTCAATACTGTTACACATTTAAACCTCCTAGTCAATACTGGTACACATTTAAACCTCCTAGTCAATACTGGTACACATTTAAATCTCCTAGTCAATACTGTTACACATTTAAACCTCCTAGTCAATACTGGTACACATTTAAACCTCCTAGTCAATACTGGTACACATTTAAACCTCCTAGTCAATACTGTTACACATTTAAACCTCCTAGTCAATACTGTTACACATTTAAACCTCCTAGTCAATACTGGTACACATTTAAACCTCCTAGTCAATACTGGTACACATTTAAATCTCCTAGTCAATACTGGTACACATTTAAACCTCCTAGTCAATACTGTTACACATTTAAACCTCCTAGTCAATACTGTTACACATTTAAACCTCCTAGTCAATACTGGTACACATTTAAACCTTCTAGTCAATACTGTTACACATTTAAACCTCCTAGTCAATACTGTTACACATTTAAACCTCCTAGTCAATACTGGTACACATTTAAACCTCCTAGTCAATACTGGTACACATTTAAACCTCCTAGTCAATACTGTTAAACATTTGAACCTCCTAGTCAATACTGGTACACATTTAAATCTCCTAGTCAATACTGGTACACATTTAAACCTCTTAGTCAATACTGGTACACATTTAAATCTCCTAGTCAATACTGGTACACATTTAAACCTCCTAGTCAGTACTATTACACTTTTAAACCTCCTAGTCAATACTGTTACACATTTAAACCTCCTAGTCAATACTGGTACACATTTAAACCTCCTAGTCAATACTGGTACACATTTAAACCTAGTCAGTACTATTACACTTTTAAACCTCCTAGTCAATACTGTTACACATTTAAACCTCCTAGTCAATACTGTTGCACATTTAAACTTCCTAGTCAATACTGGTACACATTTCAACCTCCTAGTCAATACTGGTACACATTTAAACCTCCTAGTCAATACTGGTACACATTTCAACCTCATAGTCAATACTGGTACACATTTAAACTTCCTAGTCAATACTGGTATACATTTAAACCTCCTAGTCAATACTGGTACACATTTCAACCTCCTAGTCAATACTGGTACACATTTAAACCTCCTAGTCAATACTGTTACACATTTAAACCTCCTAGTCAATACTGGTACACATTTAAACCTCCTAGTCAATACTGGTACACATGTCAACCTCCTAGTCAATACTGTTACACATTTAAACTTCCTAGTCAATACTGGTACACATTTAAACCTTCTAGTCAGTACTGGTACACATTTCAACCTCCTAGTCAATACTGGTACACATTTAAACCTCCTAGTCAATACTGGTACACATTTAAACCTCCTAGTCAATACTGGTACACATTTTAATCTCCTAGTCAATACTGGTACACATTTAAACCTCCTAGTCAATACTGTTACACATTTAAACCTCCTAGTCAATACTGGTACACATTTAAACCTCCTAGTCAATACTGGTACACATTTAAACCTCCTAGTCAATACTGGTACACATTTAAACCTCCTAGTCAATACTGGTACTCATTTAAATCTCCTAGTCAATACTGGTACACATTTAAACCTCCTAAGCAATACTGGTACACATTTAAACCTCCTAGTCTATACTGGTACACATTTAAACCTCCTAGTCAATACTGGTACACATTTAAATCTCCTAGTCAATACTGGTACACATTTAAACCTCCTAGTCAATACTGTTACACATTTAAACCTCCTAGTCAATACTGGTACACATTTAAACCTCCTAGTCAATACTGGTACACATTTAAACCTCCTAGTCATTACTGGTACACATTTAAACCTCCTAGTTAATACTGGTACACATTTTAACCTCCTGGGCAATACTGGTACACATTTAAACCTCCTAGTCAATACTGGTACACATTTAAACCTCCTAGTCAATACTGGTACACATTTAAATCTACTAGTCAATACTGGTACACATTTAAACCTCCTAGTCAATACTGGTACACATTTAAACCTCCTAGTCAGCACTATTACACTTTTAAACCTCCTAGACAATACTGTTACACATTTAAACCTCCTAGTCAATACTGGTACACATTTAAACCTCCTAGTCAATACTGGTACACATATAAACCTCCTAGTCATTACTGGTACACATTTAAACCTCCTAGTCTATAATGTTACACATTTAAACTTCCTGGTCAATACTGGTACACATTTAAACTTCCTAGTCAATACTGGTACACATTTAAACCTCCTAGTCAATACTGGTACACATTTAAACCTCCTAGTTAATACTGGTACACATTTAAACCTCCTAGTCAATACTGGTACACATTTATACCTCCTAGTCAATACTGGTACACATTTAAACCTCCTAGTCAATACTGGTACACATTTAAACCTCCTAGTCAATACTGGTACACATTTAAACCTCCTAGCCAATACTGGTACACATTTAAACCTCCTAGTCAGCACTATTACACTTTTAAACCTCCTAGTCAATACTGTTACACATTTAAACCTCCTAGTCAATACTGGTACACATTTAAACCTCCTAGTCAATACTGGTACACATATAAACCTCCTAGTCAATACTGGTACACATTTTAACCTCCTAGTCAATACTGTTACACATTTAAATCTCCTAGTCAATACTGGTACACATTTAAACCTCCTAGTCAGTACTACTACACTTTTAAACCTCCTAGTCAATACTGTTACACATTTAAATCTCCTAGTCAATACTGGTACACATTTAAACCTCCTAGTCAGTACTATTACACTTTTAAACCTCCTAGTCAATACTGTTACACATTAAAATCTCCTAGTCAATACTGGTACACATTTAGACCTCCTAGTCAATACTGTTACACATTTAAATCTCCTAGTCAATACTGGTACACATTTAAATCTCCTAGTCAATACTGGTACACATTTAAACCTCCTAGTCAATACTGGTACACATTTAAACCTCCTAGTCAGTACTATTACACATTTAAACCTCCTAGTCAATACGGGTACACTTTTAAATCTCCTAGTCAATACTGGTACACATTTAAACCTCCTAGTCAGTACTGGTACACATTTAAACCTCCTAGTCAATACTGGTACACATTTCAACCTCCTAGTCAATACTGGTACACATTTAAACCTCCTAGTCAATACTGGTACACATTTAAATCTCCTAGTCAATACTGGTACACATTTAAATCTCCTAGTCAATACTGTTACACATTTAAATCTCCTAGTCAATACTGGTACACATTTAAACCTCCTAGTCAATACTGGTACACATTTAAATCTCCTAGTCAATACTGTTACACATTTAAACCTCCTAGTCAATACTGGTACACATTTAAACCTCCTAGTCAATACTGGTACACATTTAAATCTCCTAGTCAATACTGGTACACATTTAAACCTCCTAGTCAATACTGGTACACATTTAAATCTCCTAGTCAATACTGGTACACATTTAAACCTCCTAGTCAATACTGTTACACATTTAAACCTCCTAGTCAATACTGTTACACATTTAAACCTCCTAGTCAATACTGTTACACATTTAAACCTCCTAGTCAATACTGGTACACATTTAAACCTCCTAGTCAATACTGGTACACATTTAAACCTCCTAGTCAATACTGTTACACATTTAAACCTCCTAGTCAATACTGTTACACATTTAAACCTCCTAGTCAATACTGGTACACATTTAAACCTCCTAGTCAATACTGGTACACATTTAAATCTCCTAGTCAATACTGGTACACATTTAAACCTCCTAGTCAATACTGTTACACATTTAAACCTCCTAGTCAATACTGGTACACATTTAAACCTTCTAGTCAATACTGTTACACATTTAAACCTCCTAGTCAATACTGTTACACATTTAAACCTCCTAGTCAATACTGGTACACATTTAAACCTACTAGTCAATACTGGTACACATTTAAACCTCCTAGTCAATACTGTTAAACATTTAAACCTCCTAGTCAATACTGGTACACATTTAAACCTCCTAGTCAATACTGGTACACATTTAAATCTCCTAGTCAATACTGGTACACATTTAAACCTCCTAGTCAATACTGGTACACATTTTAATCTCCTAGTCAATACTGGTACACATTTAAACCTCCTAGTCAATACTGGTACACATTTAAACCTCCTAGTCAGTACTATTACACTTTTAAACCTCCTAGTCAATACTGTTACACATTTAAACCTCCTAGTCAATACTGGTACACATTTAAACCTCCTAGTCAATACTGGTACACATTTAAACCTAGTCAGTACTATTACACTTTTAAACCTCCTAGTCAATACTGTTACACATTTAAACCTCCTAGTCAATACTGTTACACATTTAAACCTCCTAGTCAATACTGGTACACATTTCAACCTCATAGTCAATACTGGTACACATTTAAACTTCCTAGTCCATACTGGTACACATTTAAACCTCCTAGTCAATACTGGTACACATTTCAACCTCCTAGTCAATACTGGTACACATTTAAACCTCCTAGTCAATACTGTTACACATTTAAACCTCCTAGTCAATACTGGTACACATTTAAACCTCCTAGTCAATACTGGTACACATTTAAACCTCCTAGTCAATACTGTTAAACATTTAAACCTCCTTGTCAATACTGGTACACATTTAAACCTCCTAGTCAATACTGGTACACATTTAAATCTCCTAGTCAATACTGGTACACATATAAACCTCCTAGTCATTACTGGTACACATTTAAACCTCCTAGTCTATAATGTTACACATTTAAACTTCCTGGTCAATACTGGTACACATTTAAACTTCCTAGTCAATACTGGTACACATTTAAACCTCCTAGTCAATACTGGTACACATTTAAACCTCCTAGTTAATACTGGTACACATTTAAACCTCCTAGTCAATACTGGTACACATTTATACCTCCTAGTCAATACTGGTACACATTTAAACCTCCTAGTCAATACTGGTACACATTTAAACCTCCTAGTCAATACTGGTACACATTTAAACCTCCTAGCCAATACTGGTACACATTTAAACCTCCTAGTCAGCACTATTACACTTTTAAACCTCCTAGTCAATACTGTTACACATTTAAACCTCCTAGTCAATACTGGTACACATTTAAACCTCCTAGTCAATACTGGTACACATATAAACCTCCTAGTCAATACTGGTACACATTTTAACCTCCTAGTCAATACTGTTACACATTTAAATCTCCTAGTCAATACTGGTACACATTTAAACCTCCTAGTCAGTACTACTACACTTTTAAACCTCCTAGTCAATACTGTTACACATTTAAATCTCCTAGTCAATACTGGTACACATTTAAACCTCCTAGTCAGTACTATTACACTTTTAAACCTCCTAGTCAATACTGTTACACATTAAAATCTCCTAGTCAATACTGGTACACATTTAGACCTCCTAGTCAATACTGTTACACATTTAAATCTCCTAGTCAATACTGGTACACATTTAAATCTCCTAGTCAATACTGGTACACATTTAAACCTCCTAGTCAATACTGGTACACATTTAAACCTCCTAGTCAGTACTATTACACATTTAAACCTCCTAGTCAATACGGGTACACTTTTAAATCTCCTAGTCAATACTGGTACACATTTAAACCTCCTAGTCAGTACTGGTACACATTTAAACCTCCTAGTCAATACTGGTACACATTTCAACCTCCTAGTCAATACTGGTACACATTTAAACCTCCTAGTCAATACTGGTACACATTTAAATCTCCTAGTCAATACTGGTACACATTTAAATCTCCTAGTCAATACTGTTACACATTTAAATCTCCTAGTCAATACTGGTACACATTTAAACCTCCTAGTCAATACTGGTACACATTTAAATCTCCTAGTCAATACTGTTACACATTTAAACCTCCTAGTCAATACTGGTACACATTTAAACCTCCTAGTCAATACTGGTACACATTTAAATCTCCTAGTCAATACTGGTACACATTTAAACCTCCTAGTCAATACTGGTACACATTTAAATCTCCTAGTCAATACTGGTACACATTTAAACCTCCTAGTCAATACTGTTACACATTTAAACCTCCTAGTCAATACTGTTACACATTTAAACCTCCTAGTCAATACTGTTACACATTTAAACCTCCTAGTCAATACTGGTACACATTTAAACCTCCTAGTCAATACTGGTACACATTTAAACCTCCTAGTCAATACTGTTACACATTTAAACCTCCTAGTCAATACTGTTACACATTTAAACCTCCTAGTCAATACTGGTACACATTTAAACCTCCTAGTCAATACTGGTACACATTTAAATCTCCTAGTCAATACTGGTACACATTTAAACCTCCTAGTCAATACTGTTACACATTTAAACCTCCTAGTCAATACTGGTACACATTTAAACCTTCTCGTCAATACTGTTACACATTTAAACCTCCTAGTCAATACTGTTACACATTTAAACCTCCTAGTCAATACTGGTACACATTTAAACCTCCTAGTCAATACTGGTACACATTTAAACCTCCTAGTCAATACTGTTAAACATTTAAACCTCCTAGTCAATACTGGTACACATTTAAACCTCCTAGTCAATACTGGTACACATTTAAATCTCCTAGTCAATACTGGTACACATTTAAACCTCCTAGTCAATACTGGTACACATTTTAATCTCCTAGTCAATACTGGTACACATTTAAACCTCCTAGTCAATACTGGTACACATTTAAACCTCCTAGTCAGTACTATTACACTTTTAAACCTCCTAGTCAATACTGTTACACATTTAAACCTCCTAGTCAATACTGGTACACATTTAAACCTCCTAGTCAATACTGGTACACATTTAAACCTAGTCAGTACTATTACACTTTTAAACCTCCTAGTCAATACTGTTACACATTTAAACCTCCTAGTCAATACTGTTACACATTTAAACCTCCTAGTCAATACTGGTACACATTTCAACCTCATAGTCAATACTGGTACACATTTAAACTTCCTAGTCCATACTGGTACACATTTAAACCTCCTAGTCAATACTGGTACACATTTCAACCTCCTAGTCAATACTGGTACACATTTAAACCTCCTAGTCAATACTGTTACACATTTAAACCTCCTAGTCAATACCGGTACACATTTAAACCTCCTAGTCAATACTGTTACACATGTCAACCTCCTAGTCAATACTGTTACACATTTAAACTTCCTAGTCAATACTGGTACACATTTAAACCTCCTAGTCAATACTGGTACACATTTCAACCTCCTAGTCAATACTGGTACACATATAAACCTCCTAGTCAATACTGGTACACATTTAAACCTCCTAGTCAATACCGGTACACATTTTAATCTCCTAGTCAATACTGGTACACATTTAAACCTCCTAGTCAATACTGTTACACATTTAAACCTCCTAGTCAATACTGGTACACATTTAAACCTCCTAGTCAATACTGGTACACATTTAAACCTCCTAGTCGATACTGGTACACATTTAAACCTCCTAGTCAATACTGGTACTCATTTAAATCTCCTAGTCAATACTGGTACACATTTAAACCTCCTAGGCATTACTGGTACACATTTAAGCCTCCTAGTCTATACTGGTACTCATTTAAACCTCCTAGTCAATACTGGTACACATTTAAATCTCCTAGTCAATACTGGTACACATTTAAACCTCCTAGTCAATACTGTTACACATTTAAACCTCCTAGTCAATACTGGTACACATTTAAACCTCCTAGTCAATACTGGTACACATTTAAACCTCCTAGTCAATACTGGTACACATATAAACCTCCTAGTTAATACTGGTACACATTTTAACCTCCTGGGCAATACTGGTACACATTTAAACCTCCTAGTCAATACTGGTACACATTTAAACCTCCTAGTCAATACTGGTACACATTTAAATCTCCTAGTCAATTCTGGTACACATTTAAACCTCCTAGTCAATACTGGTACACACTTAAACCTCCTAGTCAGCACTATTACACTTTTAAACCTCCTAGTCAATACTGTTACACATTTAAACCTCCTAGTCAATACTGGTACACACTTAAACCTCCTAGTCAGCACTATTACACTTTTAAACCTCCTAGTCAATACTGTTACACATTTAAACCTCCTAGTCAATACTGGTACACATTTAAACCTCCTAGTCAATACTGGTACACATATAAACCTCCTAGTCAATACTGGTACACATTTAAACCTCCTAGTCTATACTGTTACACATTTAAACTTCCTGGTCAATACTGGTACTCATTTAAACTTCCTAGTCAATACTGGTACACATTTAAACCTCCTAGTCCGTACTATTACAGTTTTAAACCTCCTAGTCAATACTGTTACACATTTAAACCTCCTAGTCAGTACTATTACACTTTTAAACCTCCTAGTCAATACTGTTACACATTTAAACCTCCTAGTCAATACTGGTACACATTTAAACCTCCTAGTCAATACTGTTACACATTTAAACCTCCTAGTCAGTACTATTACACTTTTAAACCTCCTAGTCAATACTGTTACACATTTAAACCTCCTAGTCAATACTGGTACACATTTAAACCTCCTAGTCAATACTGTTACACATTTAAACCTCCTAGTCAATACTGGTACACATTTAAACCTCCTAGTCAATACTGGTACACATTTAAACCTCCTAGTCAATACTCGTACACATTTAAATCTCCTAGTCAATACTGGTACACATTTTAATCTCCTAGTCAATACTGGTACACATTTAAACCTCCTAGTCAATACTGGTACACATTTAAACCTCCTAGTCAATACTGTTACACATTTAAATCTCCTAGTCAATACTGGTACACATTTAAACCTCCTAGTCAATACTGGTACACATTTAAACCTCCTAGTCAATACTGGTACACATATAAACCTCCTAGTCAATACTGGTACACATTTAAACCTCCTAGTCAATACTGGTACACATTTAAACCTCCTAGTCAATACTGGTACACATTTAAACCTCCTAGTCAGTACTATTACACTTTTAAACCTCCTAGTCAATACTGGTACACATTTAAACCTCCTAGTCAATACTGGTACACATATAAACCTCCTAGTCAATACTATTACACATTTAAACCTCCTAGTCAATACTATTACACATTTAAACCTCCTAGTCAGTACTATTTCACTTTTAAACCTCCTAGTCATTACTGTTACACTTTTAAACCTCCTAGTCAATACTGGTACACATTTAAACCTCCTAGTCAGTACTATTACACTTTTAAACCTCCTAGTCAATACTGGTACACATTTAAACCTCCTAGTCAATACTGTTACACATTTAAACCTCCTAGTCAATACTGTTACACATTTAAACCTCCTAGTCAATACTGGTACACATTTAAACCTCCTAGTCAATACTGGTACACATGTTAACCTCCTAGTTAGTACTATTACACTTTTAAACCTCCTAGTCAATACTGTTACACATTTAAACTTCCTAGTCAATACTGGTACACATTTAAACCTCCTAGTCAACACTGGTACACATTTAAACCTCCTAGTCAGTACTATTACACTTTTAAACCTCCTAGTCAATACTGGTACACATATAAACCTCCTAGTCAGTACTATTACACTTTTAAACCTCCTGGTCAATACTGGTACACATTTAAACCTCCTAGTCATTACTGTTACACTTTTAAACCTCCTAGTCAATACTATTACACTTTTAAACCTCCTAGTCAATACTGTCACACATTTAAACCTCCTAGTCAATACTGTTACACATTTAAACCTGCTAGTCAATACTATTACACATTTAAACCTCCTAGTCAATACTATAACACATTTCAACTGCCTAGTCAATACATTTACAGAGTTAAACCTCCTAGTCAATGCTATTACACTTTTAAACTGCCTAGTCAATACTGTTACACATTTAAACCTTCTAGTCAATACTATTACACTTTTAAACTGCCTAGTCAATACTATTGCACATTTAAACCTCCTAGTCAATACTATTACACATCTAAACCTCCTAGTCAATACTATTACACTTTTAAACTGCCTAGTCAATACTATTGCACATTTAAACCTCCTAGTCAATACTATTACTCAGTTATACCTCCTAGTCAATTCAATTGCACCTGTAAACTTGAACGGTTTTGTTTCAAGAACCACTTTCATTCCGTAGGGGCTGCAATACTTCTACCTGGGCTTTTAAGATTGTTGTGAATTTCATTGAAACTACTCTGTCATTTAAGTCTGAAGATATTTATGACTCTTTTATTCTTCGCAACCTACGACTCAAATCTATATGTCGCATTAGTATCCGCGTAACTTGCAGTGATGCTGTATCGTACGATAGTTACAAAAGAATGAGTGAAATTTGGAGATCTTAACGGGATTTTTAAGCTCCGGAACGGGCAGCTCTTGCTGCTCAACATTGACAGGAGGCAAACCGAAACGTTGCTGGAACGAACGCGAGACGGTGAAATTCTTGTTAAGGATACAAAACACGAAACGATGAATGAGATCCGTGGATTTATACTCCATCGTGGTCTCATAATAGTGATGCTGAATTGTTGCGGAATCTGGATAAGAGAGACGTCACCAAAATTAGGCGCACTACCCGAAGGATTGGAGAGGACAGCGTCGATACTGGCGCTTCTATTTTCCATTTTGAGGTTGATGTTGTACCTATGCAGGTGAAGGTCACATCGTACCACTGCGATGTTTGACCGTACATCCCTCCACCTATGCACTGTTATCAATGCCAGAAAAATTGAGCATGTTTCTGCCAGGTGCTCTGCCAATTTGTCCTAGCTTCCTAGGAAGCCACTCTCCAATACCGAATCCGTGCCCTGAGTTCAGTAACAAATAAGGTATCTTGATAGGCTTGGGAAACAGTGGCTGTACCGTGTGATGAGGGTGATATGGAAGGAGAAAATGACCCCAGAAGATTGGAAGAAAGGATTAATTGTCCCAATATTTAAGAAAGGAAGCAGAAAGGAGTGCAGAAATTACAGGGGAGTCACACTCATACCTCACTGTGCCAAGATATATGAAAATATATTAGAAAGTAGAATACGAGCCAAAGTGGAGAGAAAATTGAGAGAGGAGCAGTATGGATTCACACCTGGGAGATCAACAGTGGATCTCATATTTTCAGTGAGACAGCTCCAGGAACACCACTACGAATTTGGAGAGGATCTGTTGATGGCCTTCCTGGACATCGAAAAGGCCTATGATAGTGTGTGTAGGGAGAAGGTTTGGAAAGCAATGGAAAACATGGGAGTGGAAAAAGAGACTGTAGGCAGAGTGAAGGAGATGTATTGTGGAAGTGTGAGTTGTGTGAAAGTTGGAGGGGAAAGAACAGACTGGTTCAGACAAATGAGTGGCCTGAAACAGGGTAGTGCGCTGTCACCCCTTCTCTTTATTGTGTTTATTGACGAGGTAATGACACGGAAATCAGGAAAGATAGGAGAAGATAAGATGAAAGCAATGGTGTTTGCAGATGATCTCATGGTCTGGGGAAACAAGGAGGAGGAAATTCAGGAGCAACTGAAGGCTTGGGAAGAAACAGTGGGAGAGTACGGATGGAAGTTCAACATCAGTAAATGTGAGATCCTGTTAACGACCAGGAAAAAGGACAGACCAATGAGTGGGATAACACTTGGAGGTGGACAGCTGAAGAAGGTGGAAAGTCTCAAGTACTTGGGAAGTATAGTGGAGGAAAATGGGAGAAATGACAAGGAGATTACGGAACGTGGCAGACAGGCAGAAGCATTTCTGAGAAGCATTAGTAGCTTAGTGTGGAATAAAGATGTCCCACAAAAAAGCAAGGAAGTGTTATACAGAAGCTACTATATCCCGATACTGACCTATGCTTCAGAAACGATGACAATGAAGAAAAGAGACATAAGCATAATACAGGCAGGTGAAATGAAGTTCCTGCGAAGTAGGATCGGAGTAACAAGAAGAGACAGGGTGAGGAATGAAAAGGTCATGGAAATGGTGAAAGAGGAGCCCTTGCAAGGTGGGATTGAGACATCAAGACTGAGGTGGTATGGACACTTAAAGAGAATGGATGAGAAGAAGATTCCCAAGAGGATACATGAGATGCAGATGCAGAAGAAACGACCAAGGGGAAGACCAAGAGATAGATGGCTGAAAGGAGTGGAGGAATGTGTCAAGAAGAGAGGCGAGGACTGGACCAGAGTGACAGCGGAGAGGTGGTGGGAAGAAAGAACTAAGTGGCGAGGCTTATGTTCCAAACAGACCCAGCCTGGGGCTGAAAACTGTACAAGATGATGATGATGATGATGATAGGCTTTCACTTCAAGAGAGATCGTGATATGAATGCCCCCGAATTTCGGGTATCGTTTGCAAATAGAGCATCGCCCTCTATCACTCCTCCCGCTGGAGTTCCGAGTGTGGTAAACATGACGTCCGCATGTTCAGCAGTTCTAAAATCACCCCTTGCTGTACCAGCGAAGATTTTCAGCTCGAAGAAGATCTTACAACCCTCTTCGTCCCTGGAAAAGAAGGTGCTGGTTATACCAACTACACCACCGCAATCGGAGAAAAAATCCCCTTCTTCCTCGTAATGGTCGGTGAAGACGTCTTCCCCAGCTTTTGGGGGAAAAAGACTTTGCCGAACGTGGCTGGACCTTCATCCAGCCCACCTGATATGATAAAGGGAGATGAAGGAGACGTTTCGCTACCGACTCTCTCGACCTCCAGCTGATTGGATGGCAGCTGTATCAGCTGGCCCTCCCGCTCCCTCGGCCATCAAGGTGGTGAAGCCGGCAAAAGCCAAGCCCGTTCATGTGGAGGAACTCCCCTATAGAAAGAAAAATGTACCGTCGGAGAAGGGAAACGGTTCAGCGCCGTCCCTCTACCTCTCCTGCGGACTAGACTGCTCACTCATCCGCTGGCCATCCTGCTCCCTCTACCATCAGTGGAGCGGTGTTAGCAGGAACGGCCATGTTTAGCAAGGGACTGGCGTATGTGAGGATAGGACCAACTACTTCTCTGAATAGATTTACGCGCTGGTTACGTAAGAAGAAATATGCGCGACGCGTCGGGGATGGACACCCAGTCTTCGGACGGGGAGAAAGTCCCTTGACACATATCTCACTCTTCCTCAAGGGCGAGGCAGGTTAAGACCGTCGAGAACCGCGCACCACATAAAACAGCGCTCCCCTTTTCATCTTCGTCTTCGGATGTAGAGATCGATGTCTGCTCTCCTACCCCATCATCTTCAAATAGAGATTGGGATGGGAGGCAAATGGTCGAGCGTAAGTAGACGTATCACTTTCACTTAAGCCGACACTATATCACAATTACAATGGAATTGTAGTAGCTATTCTCGACAAATCGCTGAGTCACATCTACTATTATCTTAAGGAATCCAGGTTTCATCCTGGACATGAGACAACGATGCATCATTTCAAACTCTTCTCTGAAGACCGGATGGACAGAACTGTAGCTGATGTTATCGTCTGCACTCTCGTCCACTCTAGCGTCTTTAGAGAAGAAGAGCCGATGTGTAATTAGCTAGAAGCAGTTGGAGTTCATACTTCGTTTCCAGTAATGTCAGCGGTATGCAACGTGTACATCCCACCGGATTCTCAATTGCAATACAGCCAGCTGGTGGTTCTAGTCTATCAGCTTCCCCCTCCTTTTCTTCTTCTGGGATACTTAAATATCCACAACACCATCTGGAGGTGTGCCACTACTAGCAGTAGAGGGTGAGCTTTTGAGAGTGACCTGGACTGACCGGGTGGACCTGTCTTTGTTGACATAGGGGAACCTACGCACTTCTCTATTGCACATGGCCCATTTTTGAGGGTCGACATCACCATTTCCCGATAATCGTTTCTCGTCCGAACCAGAGAGCTAGAGTTACCAAGTCGATGGCTTCTCCGTCGGGCTGATTGGCCAAAATTCACTGCATGTGCGATGTTGGCCAGTGGTAACTTTCAAAGTGTCAATGATCATGCCATTCTCATAACGAATTGTATTTTGGCTGCGGCAACTCCCGCCGGAAGCTTGTCCCTTGGTGGACAGCCGAGATTACATCAGCCATTAAAGATCGACAACATGCTTTCAAATGCTATCGGAGGCTAAACACCATGGCCAACCTTAACACCTTCAAAAGGATGCGAGCTAGAGCCCGATATCTGATTCGGAAGAGTTTGAAAACGATGTGGGAAATGTATGTGTCTTCCACGACATACAATTGTGGAATAAGCTTCTTCGTATCTCCAGACTCCCGACATCTTTGACGTTACCCGGTGTCTTCATCAACATTGTTATAATCACGAACCAATTCGCCATTGCTAACAGTATTGGATCGCATTTTTCTGATATATCCTTCTCTGGGAGTTATGATCCTACATTTGTGACCCTGTAGCGGGAGGCAGAGGCTCACCCCTTGTCGTTTGCCACTGCTGCCAAGGAGTTCTACAATCTGCTCTGTGCGGGGAGATGACATGCATAATGAAATGTTGGAACATCTGTGCGATGCCAGTATAAAGCAACTGTTGATCCGCTTCAATCATATGTGGATTGAAGTGGAGTTTCCACCTCAATGTCTATAGGGGACCTTGATACCTATTACTAAAGCTGGAAAAGATCCAAAGCTTGCCAGCAGCTATAGGCCCATTTTCCTGACGAAGCTGCTTGAGAATATGGATAACCGTCGACTGGTAAGTGCCATAAACGAAAGAGGCCTCTTCTCTGATTGCCAGTGTGGATTTCGCTCACATAGCTCCACCACTGACCATCTGGTGCGTATTCACGGTTTTCTTCGATCTAGATAAAGCGTATGACACCACATGGCGCTACGGAATCCTTTCCACCATCCACGAGTGGGGACTCCGTGGAAATCGATCAATCTTTATCGCGAATTGTATGTCCGTCCAACTCTGTCGTGTAAGAGTCAGTATGACATTATCGCAAATTTTCACCCAGGAAAATTGGATTCCCTCGGGGTTCTGTGCTGAGTGTCACCTTGTGTTGCCATCGCTGTGCCCATCTCTGTATGCTGACGATTTGACTTTACATTACGGCTCTGGAAGTAAGGTAATCTCGGAACTGCAATTTAAGCTAACAATTGTTCGGGCTGACAGGTGGGCTCACGACCGAGGTTTTCGTTTTTAAGCGGAGAAAGCCTCCGTCGTCCATTTTTGTCGGCTTCGGAGTCTACATTTGCACCCTAAACCATATCTCAGGGATGCTGCATTGCCGGTGGTTGGCATCGCTTCCTGGGGCTCCATTTCGACAGCAGATCAAAGCGTCAGTACCATATACGGCATCTAAGAACTACGTACCTCAGGAAACTGACCATGATCATGATCAAATTTCTTATTTTCACTACGTGGGGAGCTGACCTTGTGGTGCTGCTACGGTTTTACCAAGCCCTGGTCGTGTCCCGGATAGGACTATGGATCTGTGACATACGGTTCAGCAAGCCCGATAACCGTGAAAATGCTGAATAGTAACCACCATAGTGGCGTTAGGCTTTTTACCGGTGCTTTCCGTACCAGCCTGATTCCCAACCTACTCGCTGAATCGGGTGTTCCACTTCTCAATTATAGACGCTAAATTATGCTATCAGCATATGATGCCAGATGTGCGTCAGATGCTGCAACTGTCGAGCTACCGAAGTATCTTCAGTAGCCAATACAACCAGAGGTACGCCAACCAGCCTCGCGCCCCCGGTTTGCTGGTATTAGACTCGATAGCTCGTGTAATGAATTAGGAGTGCCGGTAGGTTAATGTATGTTCAGGACACCTAACAATGTGCCTCCGTGGCAAGTCCCGCGTCCAAATATTCTGTTAGTTATACACCGAGGTCCTAACGTGGACACGGACGCCTCCGTTTATTGGAGGTATTTCTAAAGCATAGTTCACCAATTTCCGGACGCCGCCATTCTTTACATGGATGGTTCGAAGTCGGACGAGAAGGTGGGTTGTGCTTACGTCGTTGATGGTGCGAATTCTAAAATTTCGGTGATTGAGGCCTGTAGTGTGTTTATTGCGGAGCTCGTTGCCATCTATGAAGCTCTGCAGTTTGCACTACAGGACGCACGGATCCACTTGCTAGTGTGTACCAATTATTTGAGTTCGATGCAGTCAATTGCTACATATTTCCCGATACACACACTAAACAACGACCTACTTGGTGGGTTGTGTCGCGCTGCAACTCGAATTACCTTACTCTGGCTTCCAAGCCACTTGAGAATTGCAGTGAGTTAGCGGATCAAGCTGCAAAAACGGCCGAAGCACTACCACCTCGACCAGTGGAGGTACCCGCTAGGAATATTCTGACTTAGTTACGCTGACAAGTACTGGCTATCTGGGAGAGTCAGTGGCTAGCTGACCCAATGCCTAATAAACTGTGAGCGATCAAGGGTACTACTCGCGTGTGGCGGAGCTCTTTTCACTTTCGGAGGAGACCTTCATTTTCTGTAGGCTAAGTCATGCAAGATCCATCCACTCGCACCAAATGAGGAGGGAAAACCACTAACTTTGTACCTGTGGAAACATATTTACCGTGGCCCACATTTTGACCAAGTGAGTGGATCCTGCTGACTTACGAAGAAACCTTAGTTTGCAGATGTTAATCAAACTTATTGTTACGTGTTGCCCCTAGTGGCAAGTTCGTTAACTGGATAACGGTGGGTAGAAGCACAAGACAATTGTTCCTTTAAAGAAAATGTAAGCTTTATTGCAGGTCAGAAATATACAACGTACAATAAGCCAATAGAAACAATAAGCTGTCTTACAGAAGTTACCTCCTTTATGGAGCTCGACTCACCCTTTCATTCGGTCTTGCAGTAAATCCTCTCGCTAATGAGGTAGACCTGAGTCCTGGCTGGAAGTAACTGCACTCAGTCTGTCACTCACTGTTTCTGAATACCGTACTACACACTGTTTCGCAATTCACCACAATGACCTCTGTCGCACTGGAAAACACACACTCTTCAAATACACCGTCCCTCCGTATGATTCACACTCCTTCGCTGTGAAGAGAATCAGCCTCACTTGGGTTTCGTAATTTCGCACGTCACGTCACCAACTACTGTCCCACCGGCTCAAGAACAATGGTTCTCCCTCGCTGGCCAGGTCGCTTTATATAGCGAGACTGGTGACTCGATGGATGGTTCCAGAGTTGACAAAGGTTCACACCTTCTCGAGAATTCCAACACCAGTAGGGCCACGAATATTCGGGATGGTCTCTTTGTACTGCTTGTCTTCTTGTTGCGCAAATCGCTGGTAACACACAGTCAGGATAGCCTGGGGCGGCCTGAGTCACGCGCGGGGCGACGTAGCTGTCTAGCATTCGTAACACCACCCCCTTCCTAAAAAGGCTGATCGACCCGATCAGTTATTGGTCCGTCTGTGTCCCTCCGTAGGCAGCCAGGCGATCTCGATGCACGATCTTCATCTTCGCCCTCGGGCTCCGCTGGATCCTGTAGACGACATCGTTGATCCGTTTCACGACTTGGTATGGGCCCTCCCAGGACTTCTGCAGTTTCGGTGACAAGCCTTTCTTCCGTAATGGGTTGAAGAGCTAGACCAGGTCGTCCTCGTGGAATCATCCGGCATCCGTCTGCTGGTCATATCGGGTCTTCATTCGGTCGGTCTCGATCCGCAATCTCCTCCTTGCGAACGCGTGCACGTCCTCCAGTCGGTTGACCAGTTCTTGACAATACTGGCTTACCGGGACCGGATCGTCCCCAGCTCGGCCGAAGGCAAGGTCGACAGGTAGTCGGAGTTCCCACCCAAACATGGCCCGGGCTGGCGTGCACCCGTTGGCTTCATGAACGGTGGCGCGGTAGGCCAGGAGAAATAGTGGAAGGTTTCTGTCTCAATCCCTCTGGTGTTCGCTGACGACTATCCGGAGATAGTTCTCGATGGTGCGATTGAATCGCTCCACCATTCCGTCGGACTGGGGGTGTAGCGGTGTCATCCTTGTCTTTCGGATTCCCAGCAGCTGGCATAGGTTCTGGAACACCTGCGACTCGAAGTTCCTCTCTTTGTCGGAGTGCAGCTCCAAGGGTACTCCGTACCGGCTGACGAATTCCTTCACCATGGTCTCTGAGATCGTCGCAGCTTCTTGGTTAGGGAGTGCATACGCCTCTGGCCATTTGGTGAAGTAGTCGCTGACGACCAATATGTAACGGTTCCCTGACTCGCTCAACTGGAATGGCCCAGCAACATCGATGGCCACTCTCTCCATGGAGCCGCTCTCGTTGTAGGTCTTCAGTGGGCCCCGTCGTCTTCGTCCTGGGCCCTTGCTGGCTGCGCAATCGTGGCACCTCGCGCAGTGGTTCTCCACGTCTGCTCGGCATCCGATACAGTAGAACCACTCTCTCAGCTTCTCCAGGGTCTTCATTATCCCTAGGTGTCCACCAGATGATCCTCCATAGACTTCCTTCAGGACTTCCACCGTCAGAGCCTTTGGAACTACGACTTGTTTCCGAGATGTCTTCCCGTCGGTGCTCTCCTAGGTACGGCAGATAAGGCCATCCCTTACAATCAGCGAGTCCCACTGCGCCCAGTAGGACTTGAACTTTGGACTGCAGTCGCTCACAATGTTCCACCCGGGTCTGGGAATACAGGCCCTCTTCCATTCGGCTATCAGTCCCAGGTCATCATCTTCTGCTCGTGCCCGCGTGAAAGAATCGCGGCTCCAGCTCCCTTGAAGTTCCACGGTAGTCCTTCGGCACTGTATCCTGGTGTTCTCCTCCCTTCTGGCACAGAAGGTGCAGTCTTCGGGGCACGGTCTTCGTGACAGGGCGTCGGTGTTAGAATGCAGTTGGCCTTTCCTGTGCTGGATCTCAACGTTGTGTTGTTGAAGCCTCTCTAAGCACCGCGCGAGTTGACCCTCGGGCTGCTTGAAGTTCAGGAGCCACCGCAGGGATGCATGGTCAGTCCTGATGAGAAATTCTTGCCCGTACAGGTACTTGTGGAAGTGTGCAATGGTCTTCATAATGGCGAGTAGTTCCTTCCTGGTGACGCAGTAGTTCCTCTCTGGCTTTGACAAGGCCTTGCTGAAATATGCCACCACTCTCTCCTCGCCGTCCACTACTTGCGACACGACTCCCCCTATACCAAAGTCGCTGGCATCGGTATCGACGACGAACCTTGTTCCTCTCCTCTCACGAAGCGTCGGTAATATGTGCAGAGTCCCAGGAAGCTTCGTATTTGGCACTTGTCCTTCGGAACTGGGCACTCCCTCACAGCTGAGGTCATCTCTGGGTCGGTACGTTCCCCTTCCTCGGAGACGATATGCCCAAGGTACTGGACCTGCTTCTGGAAGAGCTGACATTTCTTGGGGCTCAACTTCAGCTGGGCAGCCCGTAGCTTCATCAAGATCTCCTTCAGGTTGCTGTAGTGCTCCTCGAAGCTCCTCCCCAGAACGATAACGTCGTCTAGGTAGACCAGGCAAGTCTTCCAGTGTAGTCCCCTCAGGATGGGCTCCATTAGCCTTTCGAAGGTCGCAGGGGCGTTGCACAAACCGAATGGCATGACGGTGAACTACCAGAGTCCGCTGCTCTCAGAGAATGCCGTTTTCTCGCGGTCCTTAGGGTCGACCTCCACCTGCCAGGAGCCACTCTTCAAATCCAAGGTGGAAAACCATCTTGACCCTGATATGGTGTCCAGGGTGTCGTCGATCCGGGGTAGAGGGTAGCTGTCCTTTTTCATGACGACATTCGTCCGCCTGAAGTCCACGCAGAACCTGGTTGAGCCGTCCTTCTTCTTCACTAGCACGACCGGAGAACTCCAAGGGCTATGTGATGGCTCCATCACCCACTGCTCCTTCATTTCTTCCACCATCCGGTCGACTTCAGCTTGCTTGGCGAGTCGGACACGTCGGAACGGGGCCCTAATCGGTGCACTGTCCCCAACGTTGATTCTGTGCTGGACCAGGCTTGTCCTGCGGAAGTCATTGCTCCCCACGGAGAAAACGTCCTGGAATTCGCGTAGCAGGTCCCGAAGTTGGCGTGATTGCTCCTCGTCTAGATGGTCCTGGGATCCTTGGTACAGCTTCTGTACTTCTTCCGGCAAGGCGTGTCTTCTTTGGTTGTCCATCTGCAGGTGTCCGTCCGACGTGTCTGTGATGCGGGCAATTCAGGTAACGGGCTCGCAGACTCCTAGGTGGTGTCCCCGTGGACCGTAATATCGTAGTCGTTCAGTTTGCACTGGCGGACGTACGGCCGAGACGTCGTGTTGATGAGGGTCTTGGCAATTAGCAATCCTTTTGTCTGGATGTCCTCATATTTTGGCTCGATGACAGCCGCCACTCCCTCAGCAGTTCCGTCGACAACCACGGCAGCGATAACCTTCGTCCTGGCGGGAACGATGACGTCCTCTCTCAGTCTTACTCGTCATGTGGTGACGGCCTCGTGAGCTGGTTGCAAAGCAAGTTCTTCACCTCCGTAGCGGTGGGTGTTGGTACTCAAGTCCAAGATGATGTTGTTCTGGTCCAGGAAGTCCAGTCCGATGATCACTTCGTTTGCTACATCAGCCACGAGCACTGGATGCTTCACCGACCGTCGACCAATGAAGAACTCCAGTGATGTTTCGCCATGTACCGGTGCGGTCTCTCCAGTCACGGTTATTAGCTGGAGGTTCCTTTGTGTGGGTTGCACTCTCCACTTCAGGATCACGGTAGGATTGACGATGGTCCTCGATGCTCCCGTGTCGATCAGCATGGTCCAGCTCACTCCGTTGATGACTCCGTCGACCATCAGGCTGCTAATGTCCCTCCGTAACTTCGTCACACGAACTTGGACTGCCGGGGCTTGACGACTGTCACAAGTCGACCTTTGCTCCCCAAGACTGGCTGATACTTGCTTTCCTGGGCCGCGCGGTTTCCCCATGACTGACTTTCCCGACGGAAACCCTTGGCGGTGGCGATCACCGCAGTCCTTGCTCAGGTGGCCCTTCTTACGGCAGGTCCAGCAGGTCGGTAGTCCTCTTCCGGGCCGCCTCTCCGGGAGTCTTTCGGCTGCGTCGTTGTTGGTGGTGCCGCGACTATTGAAGAAACTGCCTAGCGTCTACATCAATTCATCGGCCAGGGGCTTAGCCTCGTTGGTTTTGGCTGGTTCGTCGACGTCCACTTGACGCACCCGCGCGTGCATTCTAGATGCCTGTTTTGCCGTCTCGAACTGAATGCGTGGCTCAGCGCATCTGCCAGGATCTTATTGCGCGCGAGTCGCAGCGCCCGTTGAGTGTCCGAGTCCCGTAGCCCGTCGGTGAAGGTCTGCGTCGCAATCTGCTCCAGAAAGTCGGCCGGCGATGTTAGATAGGCGAGCCTTACGAGGCGTGCGATGTCCTTCTCGAACTCCTTCAGGGTTTCTGCGTTCTTTTGTATCCTGGTCTGGAGCTGCATCTGGTAGGCCTGCTGAAGATGGCTATCTCCATATCGAGACTCCTTATGGGCGACTAGTGAAGCGTAGTCCTGAGATTCGGTCGGGATGGCCTGGAGGACGTTAAGGGCGTCCCCTCTCAGCGCTACAATGAGAGCTGTAGCCTTTTCCGTGCTGTTCCAGTGGTTTATGGGAAAGGCCGCCTCGAACTGACGAAAGTGCTCCACGGGACCTTCCCGTCAAAGGTTGGGGGCGTCACCCTGCTCTGTCCCGTCCCTGACGTTCCCGGTGTAACCGGGGGCGGGCGTCGGCGCAGCTCGGCAACTTCCTCTTGTAGGGCTTTGAATCTCTCTTCCATCCCTGTCGGCGGGCATCGGTGCAGTTCAGCAAATTCCTTTTGTAGAGCGTTGAATCTCTCTTCCACCTCCGTCAGCGGGCTTCGGCGTAGCTCGGCAACTTCTGCTTGTAAGGCGTCGAACTTCTTTCCCACTGCCGTGACTTGCTCACGTAGATCTTGGCAGACTGTGTCGACTTCCTCCCGCAGACCCTGTTCTAATTTCTTCAGGTTCTCTGCTAACTTAATCTGGCCTTCTTCCATCTTCTTCTGGCCGTCCTCTATCTTCTTCAGGTCCTCCGCTAACTTATTCTGACCGTCTTCTAATTTGGAAGTTAGGTCCTTCTGGCTGTCTTCTATCTTGCCATTTAACTTTTCTAGCAGTGGTTGTAGTAGCGCATCCATTTTAGTTGTTTGTCTTGTAATGGGCATGCACTCACAGGAGAATTAGAAAACTGTGGTAAAGTGACCTGCTCGAGTTTTGAAACCAAGACATTCAGGTGATGTGCTTGGGTTCGTAATCCGGCTTCTGACACAAGTTGTTACGTGTTGCCCCTAGTGGCAAGTTCGTTCACTGGATTACGGTGGATAGAACACAATTGTTCCTTTAAAGAAAATGTTAGCGTTATTGCAGGTCAGAAATATACACCGTACAATAAGCCAATAGAAACAATTAGCTGTCTTACAGAAGCTACCTCCTTTATGGAGCTCGACTCACCCCTTCACTCGGTCTTGCAGTTAATCCTCTCGCTAATGAGGTAGACCCGAGACTTGGCTGGAAATAACTGCACTCAGTCTGTCACTCACTGTTTCGCAATTCACCACAATGACCTCTGTCGCACTGGAAAACACACACTCTTCAAATACACAGTCCCAACGTATGATTCGCACTCCTTCGCTGTCAAGAGAATCAGCCTCACTTGGGTTTCGTAATTTCGTACGTCTCGTCACCAACTACTGTCGCACTCGCTCAAGAACACTGTTTCTCCCTCGCTGGCCAGATCGTTTTATATAGCGAGGCTGGTGACTCGATGAATGTTTCCAGAGTTGACCAGGGTTCTCACCTTCTCGAGAAATCCAACACCAGTAGGGCCACGATTATTCGAGACGGTCTCTTTGTACCGCCTGACTTCCTGTTGCGAAAATCGCTATTAACACACTGTCAGGATAGCCTGGGGCGGCCTGAGTCACGCGCGGGGCGACGAAGCTGTCTAGCATTCGTAACATTATAATAGCCGATGACATGGTGGTTGTTGATCTCGTTATCCGCTTTATAAGTGAGAGTGTGTTAGGACCAGCATGAAAAAAAACTCAGTGTACACTTACTCAAGGACCTCTTCTTGTTTGAAATTCTGCTTATCCGTAATTTTTGTTTATCATTATAATTATTAGTTTTATTGCTTATTTATTTTATTATTTTTATTATTTCCATACCTAAGCGACTCTTAATTCTTAATTTCATTCAAAATTTGTGGATTTCAATGTAAGTTAACAGAGGTAGTTGAACGCGTAGTTCCACCCCTGTAAAAACTCAATAACTCACTAAATTATACAGAATAGTAAGTTCAGTGTTATATTTGATATTATGATAGTGGCTATTAACTTAGTACTAGCATTAGAAATTCTCCACAGATCGGTGAACATCCTAACAAGTGATAAATTCGGAGCCATTGTAAATCGATATGGTAACAGGAAGAGACAAATGTCAACTCGTAGCGGAATGTTGCCAAACATATGCACAACTTGCGGACTTCACTTAATGAGTGAAGGCGATTTGAAGGAACACAAGATCCATAGTGGTTTAAGGCCACATCCATGTGGTACATGTGGAGCAAACTTCACTGGAAAGGACAGTTTGAAAAGACACATGTTAATCCATAGTGGTACAACGCCGCACTCATGTCCTACGTGCGAAGCAAACTTCACTCAGAAAGGCAATTTGAAAAGACTTGAAAAGACATATGTTAATCCATAGTGGTGCAATGCCATATTCATGTCGTACATGCGGAGCAAATATCACTGAGAAACGACATTTGAAAAGACACATGTCAATCCATACAGCTGCAAGGCCGTTCTCATGTCCAACATGCGGAGAAATCTTTATTGGCGAAGGCCGTCTGAATGCACACATGCTGATCCATAGTGGGACAATGCAGAATACATGTCCTACATGCGGAGAGAACTTCACCCTGAGAAGCAATTTGAAGAGACACATGTTACTCCATAATGCCACAAAGTCGCATTCATGTCTTACATGTGGAGAAAGCTTCGTTGGGAATCGGCATTAGCAACGACACATGTTAATCCATAGTGGTAGAAAGCAACATGAATGTCCTACATGCGGAGCAAACTTTATTCACAAAAGTGATTTGAATAAACACATGTTAATGCATAGTGCTGCAATGTCGCATTTATGTCCTATATGCGGAGATCGCTTTGTTAAGAAACTACATTTGAAAAGACATATGTTAATCCATAGTGCCGCAGAGCCGTACTTATGTCCTATATGCGGAGAATTCTTCACCGAGAAATGCAATTTGGATACACACATGTTAATCCATAGAGCTTCGGAGCCGCACTCTTGTCCTACATGCGGAGAAAACTTTACCGAGGAAGACAATTTGAAAAGGCACATGTTAGTCCATAGTGCTTCGGAGCCACACTTATGTCCTACATGCGGAGAAATCTTCACCGAGAGAGGCAATTTGAAGAGACACATGTTAATCCATAGTGCTTCGGAGTCGCACTCATGTCGTACATGCGGAGAACTCTTCGTTGAGAAAGGCAATTTGAGCAGGCACATGTTTATCCATACTGGAGTAAAGTCGCACTCATGTCCTACCTGCGGAGCAAACTTTACTACAAAGAATCATTTGAAACGGCACTTGTCAGTACATGGTGGTCTGGAGCCACATTCCTGTAGTACATGTGGAGCAGAGTTTGCAATGAAAGGCACATTGAAGAGACACATGTTAATCCATAGTAGTCTAAGGCCAAATTCATGTAGTATATGCGGTAAAAAGTTGACACAAGACATGTTTAACCATAGTTGTCATAAGCCATATACCTGTGGTAGATGCGGAGCAACGTTTACTCTGAAAAGCACATTGAAGAAACACATGTTGATACATAGTGGCCATAGAGCTATGTCATGTGGTACATGTGGGGCAACTTTTTCTACGAAAGATTATTTGAAAAGACACCTCGAATTTCATAGTGGTTACAATTCCTGAGGTCAGATTCATGTAGTAAAGGTGGAAGGTATTTTTGAAAAGATTTTTTGGATAAGCGCACGAGTAGAATACTTTTCTACGAATTGAAAATTAACGGCGCACAGGCTGATCGTTTGTGAGTATTAACCGCCCACATATTCTTCATGGCAGTTAACATTACTGAACAATTATCTTTACACACACACTTATTGATTTTGGTGTGGCAGAAATTAATGAGGTATATGCGTAGGCACATTTACTCTAAAAGTATCTTTTGAGACACGCATGTTACTTCATAGTTGCCAGAAGGCATATTTAAAAATATGTGCACAGCGGTTTTCACTTAAAAGAGATGTTTGTATACATATGTAACTCGCGCTTGTCAAAAGCAGTATTCATATAGTAATTAGCAAAATGAGGAGCATTGAAAAATCATCTGATCATTAATATTGGCAAAATTAATATTTAAGATGTACTGTATTTACGGTAAAATGTACGCAGAAAATTCTTGGGTTACACATTCAAATTTATAGTAGCCCGAAGTCTTATTTATATGGAATCCAAGAAATATACCCAAGGGACACAAATACGAGTGTATGAGTAAGTTTTAAAAATCATATTCCACAGTAGCCATCAGTCACTTTAAATTCAGGAGTAAGCAAATTTATATTTGTTTTTGTTGTGAAAATATGTAACTAAATTAATTTACTGTTATTTTCTTGGCAGTGAAGGAAGACAATTCATGTAAGGATCAAGAATACATGTTTCTTCATTGAGGCCAGCATTCGTTGACAGAGAAGTTTCTAATGACAACCTCAATATTCTTAGTCGCTGGAAGGCACTTCAACATGATATTTTTAGTTTCCAAGATATTGTGAGTGTCGATGCTGTGTTACTGAGTACGTTACTCAAGAGCCTCAAGCGCAATGGGTCTCTGCCAATTTATTTGTAGAAGTTGGTATTTCGGCAAGTCAGTTACTCATTTTAATCTTGTAGTAAGACGCCTATTAATACGTTCACTTTTTATGTATTACGTGCTTTTTACCCATCATTGGCATGAACGTCAGCTTACTTGTGGTTAAATCCACAATTGTTACAAGGCATATAAATAAATACTTAGCAATTGTTTATAATTAGTTTACATCATCTCCATGAAAAGAAAATATGAATGCCTTGCAGACTTCCTTAATCGTTGAATATTAGTGAAAACTTTTAGTTAAATGAAGGCCTTGCAGAAATGTCTATGATAATGTCGTCAAGACATGTATTATGAGCTTACGAAAGTAATTGTATTTCTTAATTACAAATATATATACGAAGGTTGGGGCAAACGTCATGGCAACTTGTAGATATGTGAACGGATCACAAACGCATATGTGTCGCGTAGAAGGTCTGCATGCATAGTGTGTATGCAGAACAACATATGGCTCTGTGATAGCTGGTAGTAGCGCAGCGAGGGCTGTGAAATCAGTCAGTTGGTGAGTGTCGTGCGAGATGAAAGTAACCCGTGTTGAGCAGAGCGCTTACATCAAAATAGCCGTTCTCCGAGGGAGAAAAGTGATGGAATGTCACAGCTAATTAGTGGAAGGCCTTGTGAATAATGCCCTACCATACCGTAGAGTAGCACGGTGGGTAGGAAAGTTTCAGCAAGGACGTGTGTCAACCAGTTATGAGCAACGTTCGAGACGACCTGTCAGTGTGCGGGCTGACGTGGCACGTGCCGTCATCGAGCAGCTCCCGGATGAAGACAGACGATGGACCCTACTGGAGTGGGTGCGCTATGCAATATGCTCCAACCACCTTCCACGCTGGCAACAAAACGGCGATCAATTCTTGTCACGAATAATCGCCATCGATGAATTTTCGGCCAGGGCATATGAACCAGAACTGAAACGTCAGTCCGCGGAGTGGCGACATGCTAGATCACCAAGGAGGCAGAAGTTCCGTCAGAATCCATCCCCAGTCAAATTGATGGTGATCGTCGCGTATGACGTTCAGGGTATCATTGTTTACCGCCTTGTTACACATGGCAGAACAGTGACCGCACAGTACTACAGGGACTTCCTGGTGCGACAGGTACGACATGGCGTTCGGGAAAAATGTCCGGATCTTGTGGACAGTACAATAATCCTGCACGACAAAGCAAGAGCACATAAAGCAGAGTGTGTAGGGCAGCTACTGCGACGTTGGGGATTGGAAAAATAGAAGCACCCACCGTACTCTCCCGACATTTCGCCCTGTGACTTTCATAACATTGGGAAGGTTAAGCAACCACTACGTGGTAGGCGGTTTGCAACACGAGAGGACATTTCAAATGCTGTGTACCAACAGGTGACCAAATTCACACTTGGTGCGGCAAATGCACCGTGAAGGCCATATTGCCCTTTATACTACTGGAAGAAATGAGTGTGTTACGACATTTCAGTGCTATACATTGTCCATACATGTAGTTAAAACCTTGTCCTTTCGTCTCTATGTCTTATTTTCCAACCGGACTGGTATCTTCAAGAAAAAAAATAGTTGTCATGACTTTTACCCCAACCCTCGTACATGTGGGAACGGCATCCGAAAAATATGGGATATTCAGTATATGCACATAAAAAAAGAAGAAGACAGGACTTCCGTGTTATTTAGGGAGGATGTTTTGTTGTTTCTTGTTTGTTCATGGCCTTTCAGCTATATAAATTCCAAATATATCTTGTCCAGCTGGGATGGAGAGGTGACCACATGCGAAGCAACATGAGAAGAGTGTGTCCAAGAGGTCAGGACTCTGGGCATCCTGGGTTACGCCAGCCAAAATATACTACACTATGTCCCCAGGTTCCACGTAAAGGATTTGGGAATGATGCAGTTGAACACAGACCAGAAAGCGAAAACAACATATTAAATGAAAAAGTATGTCACCTTATTAACTAAGAAACGAGTTTGAAGACAAAGTTACATCACACGCACTTCCTTCAAAGTAATCTATCTTGCGAACGGCAAAGCAAACTATTTAAAGAGTGATCAGTGCATCTCAAATCAAGGGAAAGCATAGTCTTAAGTCTTGTCGTGAGTCTTGGTTCTCTTTCAATATTGATAAATAAATACAATTAAGATTCTACCCGACAAAAATCGATGCACTGTCATCTATATCAAGAAACAGGATGTTCAGTAAAGAACATATAGCCTACTTTCTCCTAAATGCATGGGTCTCGGTATAACTCTTTATCCTTTTCAAGGAGTATAATTGAATGTTGGTTGTAGTAGCTTGTTGAAATACAACGTGCTATACGGATATTAATCATGAATATGAGGTGTCCTTTGCTAGTGCAACCTCTGTAAAAATATTCATTCGATTCGGTTTCACGGTGTTTGGATTGATATGGGGAATCGATTTGCACACATACATGGCCGCTCTCTGCAAACTATTAGGCTGATGACCTTGTAGTTCAGTCAAACGATGCTTCCCACAAGAAGGTATGTTGTTGCAAAATTTGGTACAGATCAAATGATTAGGTTGGTCGTAATTTGATTTAAGCTTTTAACATTTGGGTGGCCGCCATTCCGTTTCCATCTAGTTGGCGGCGATATAAAACATGACATTGGGGTTCTCTTTGCTAGTGCTATCTCTGTACCAAATTTCGTTCAATTCGGTTTTACCGTGTTTGAAGAGATGGGAGGAATTGATTTGCACACATACATGGCCGCCATATACAAACAATTGGACTGATGACCTTGTAGCTTGGTCAATGAATGCTTCTCGCATAAAGGTATGTTGTTTCAGAATTTGGCAGAGACCAGATGACTAGGTTGGTCGTAATTTGATTTTAGCTTTTTACATTTGGGTGGCCACCATTACGTTTCCGTCAAGATGGCGGCGATATAAAACATGACACTGAGGTGGCCTTTGCTAGTGCTACCTCTGTACCAAATTTCGTTCAATTCGGTTTCACCGTGTTTGAATAGATAGGGGAATCCACTTGCACGCATAAATGGCCGACATCCGCAAATTATTGGGCTGATGACCTTGTAGATTTATCAAAAGATTCTTTATACACAAAGGTATAACGTTGCAAAATTTGGTAGTGGTCAGGTGATTAGGTTGGTCGTAATTTGATTCAAGCTTTTAACATTTGGGTGGCCGCCATTACGTTTTCGTCAAGATGGCGGCGATATAAAACATGACACTGGAGTTCTCTTAACAGTGCTACCACTGTACCAAATTTCGTTCAATTAAGTTTCACGGTGTCCGAATTAAAAGGGGGAATTGATTTGCACACATTTATGGCCGCCATCTGCAAACTATAGGGTTGATGACCTTGTAGTTTAGTCAAAAGACTCTCGCCATGTAAATTTATGTTGTTGCAAAATTTGGTAGAGATCGGAGGATTAGGTTTGTCCTAATTTGATTTAAGCTTTGAACAATATGGTGGCCGCCATTACGTTTCCATCAAGATGGCGGCGATATAAAATATGACACTGAGGTGCTATTTGCTAGTGCTACCTCTGTACAAATTTCGTTCAATTCGGTTTCACCGTGTTTGAATTGATAAGGGGCATCTATTTGCACACATACATGGCCGCCATCTGCAAACTATTAGGCTGATGATCGTGTAGTTTAGTCAAAATATGCCTCCTACGCAAAGGTATGCTGCTGCAAAATTTGGTAGAGATCAGATTATTGGGTTGGTCGTAATTAGATTAAAGCTTTTAACATTTGGGTGGCCGCCATTACGTTTCCGTCAAGATGGCGACAATTTAAACCATGACAGTGAGATGCCCTTTCCTAGTGCTACCTCTGTTTCAAATTTTGTTCAATTTGGTTTCACCGTGTATGAAAAGATAGAGGGAATCGATTTCAACAAATATGTGACCGCCAGCCGCAAAGCATTGGGCTGATGACCTAGTAATTAGGTCAAAAGATTCTTCATGCATAAGGGTATAATGTTGCAAAATTTGGTAGAGATCAGATGTTTAGTTTGGTCGTAATTTGATTTAAGCTTTTAACATTTGGTTGGCCGCCATTACGTTTTCGTCAAGACGGTGGCGATATAAAAAATGACACTCAGGTGTCCTTTGCTAGTGTTACCTCTGTACCAAATTTCGTTCAAATTGGTTTCGCTGTGTTTGAATTGCTAGGGGGAAACGATGGCCGCTATCCTCAAAGTATTGAACTAATGACCTTGTAGTTTGGTCAAAAAATTCTTCATACAAAAAGGTATAACGTTGAATAATTTGATAGAGATCGGATGATTAGGTTAGTCGTAAATTGATTTAAGCTTTGAATATTTGGGTGGCCGCCATTACGTTTCCGTCAAGATGGCGGCGATATAAAACATGACATTGAGGTGCCCTTTGCTAGTTCTACCTCAGTACCAAATTTCGTTCAATTCGGTTTCACCATGTTCGAATTGATAGAGGAGGGGGGCAGACAATGAGAGTACACGCACACACACACACACACACACACACAGACACAATTTTTGGCCCTGTGTAGATGTCATAAGTTTACTTTCATTTTTTGCAAATATCGAAAGTGGGCCACAAATGATAAAAATATGTAAATTAAATTTGCCATATTTCATTGGTCTTTGATAGATTAATTAGATGTTCGGATTAAGTTTCACACACTCATCATCCTTGGGAATATTATTTACAAGTCACGTTGAGGTTCAATCCAAATTTGATAAAGTCAAAAAATATCTTGAATAGATTTTTCATATTTCGCTATTTGGGCAAGCCTTTCTCAAAAAATTAACATTATTTGCCATAGATTAATATTCTGAAACCTAGAAAACTATTTTGCTAGAAGAGTTATCAAACATTTACTTAATTATTATAAACAATTTAATTATTAACATTTGGGAATTCTTATTTACTGGATTTACATCTTATTCAACACTGTGACCTTCATTAATTCATAACACACTGAATTTGATTAAGTCATTCCGTGAACTTGTTATACCATTAAATGTGACCTTACTTTACTATATCTGAAATCAATGTCTCATAATGTTAGGAGCCGATGTAGATGCAAGGCTCCTTCAAGCAACAATTATCATCATCAAAATGTTTCATAATGACAAATATTACTTGGTGTGGAAGCGTATTAGTTGGAATGGACCTTTATTTTACTCATCTGAAGCTTTTGTAACACATTATTTACAGCATTGCTACAACGGAAATCTGTACAATACATAAGTGGGTTCACCACTAAACCATCTGAGCTCACCCGCAGGAAACACACAATATAAACAATAGGATTAACACAAAATCCTATACCTTTCATTTATATTGTAATTTCAATAAGAATAATCAGCTTCACGTCCACTAATAGCGTTAGGAATGCCTTCCCTCACTCCCAAATAATTTAGTTATTAAAAAATATCATAAACATTATTGCTGAACAAGATAAGAGTTGGCAGTATCAGTGTTTTCAAATTCATAATAATAATAATTATTATCATTTCGGTAAAAATTATTTTAATCTTTCAGTGTTATAACACTGATTACCTTTGCTCTTGAGTGTCAGTTAATTCTGCTGCCTCGGAAAGAAATAGGGAAATACTTCCTATATGAGTAAATTAATAAATGACGAAATATATCGAGATGTGAGGATCACCTCACCTTCCAGTTCAAACGTAAAATGTAAGCAACGTATGGAAGGTTGGGTTGAGGACAAGAACTGTAGGGGTAGACCAAGGTTAGAATATGTTAAACAGATTGCCTCAGATGTAGGGTGTGGCAGCTATGTAGAGATGAAACGATTAGCTCAGGACAGGGAGGCATGGAGAGCTGCATCAAACCAGTCAAAAGACTGAAGACTCCAACAACAACAATGACTATAACTCAAAGTATTGATCGAAGTGCGAAATGATAGAAAAGAAATCGCATATGTGGAACTTCATGGCTAAAATATCAAACTACAAAATATATTCCTGTATAAGGCTCTACCTTAGCACCGACAGGTCGTCTTGAGGTCCATCGTGAAGAAAGTGTCCAGGCACCAAGAATACTGTGGAAACTCCGTCCTCCGTAAAGTCCTGTCCGAGCATTTGTTGACTCTGGATCCACAAGAATTGCAGTAAGCTGGGGATGGCGTCCATCATGGTCCGACCTCGTCCGTCTTCACCATCGGTCTCTAGCCTCTCATTTTCTTACATTTGGTCAACGACATGTTGTTCCATTTCACTGGTCCCATGATTGCGCATTTTATTATGTTCACTCGACAATGAATGGTGTTTCAGGTGGACGATTGACTTTAAATACAATTTACAGGTCCACTATAGGAACTGGTTATGTTACGATCGTGATCGTAAAGTTAACAGGTATTTGTTTTAAGTTTCAAATGTTGTATTCAATCAGAAGAAATACATCTGATTGCTTTCAAGTCCCAATATGTCAAGTCAAGCACTGACCTCTTCTTGAAGTCTGCAATAATTATAGTCAGATTGAAAAGTCTTTGTAATTTCGTGCAATGTCCACACGTTAAACTACAAGCTTGCTTTGCTTTTCACTTTTTTAGAATTTGTCAGCTTATTTGTGAAGCGTAGTCTCCCAATTGGTTACTAGTGCCACAAATATTGTTTTCTGCGCTCACAGAAAAGTAGCAAGGCTAATGTACGAAACTTTGACTTTTGAAGCACAACTTATGTCAGTTAACAAGTTTGGAATTTAATACAACACTTGGTTTAGCGTACAATCACTCTCGGCAATATCACAGCTTTCAAACATTGCTTATTTGAGCATAACGTGGTGTATAGCCAACCATAGCGTATCCCCACTAGCACGAGACTCGCTGGGGTACACTTCTTCTGACGAGTCCGTCCTGGGCTTTTATATTCGCAGAATGTCAATAATCGTTATTGGGTACTGTACTCGAATTCGTGGTATGAGTAATGTCATTATGTCCATGAGGAAAGCATGAGTTTTTGTAAATTCATTGTAGCTGGATTAAGGCAGCCGAACGCTGTCTAGCACAATGCCGTGTGGGAACGTTGTCTCTGTAAGACGCCGAAATAATCAGAAAATTACCAAAGGAAAATAATATACGAGGCGTCAGCAACCGGTCTTGTTTGATATATTGGCCGACCGACACCCCAAATAGACGAGAAGAGTTGGTGAGCAGGCAATTCGCTGAGCAAGTAAATGTGAGTGGATATCACGCGACCGGTGTCCATGACGCGAGCCAGGAGTGCGCCGAGAATGTCACGTGGCATCCCAAAAGCCAATAGGAAAATTCGATTGTCATGGTATAATTCGAAGTTATGTTAAGATATCTAATGGATTGAGAATTTACATTTTAACAAATGAAGATTTATCAAAGATACCATTTTGGAGAAATATGTTTCAGTAAGGCAGAAAGTGGATTGAAAAGAATTCCGCGTAAGACACGTGTGGATTTTCATGATGACGTCGAAATTTGAGCGGAGAAGGAGGAATGAGTGAGTGAATCGTGGCTTCTTGTTCGGCAGACGTGAGAGAGTACGGATGTATCGAACCACGGTCTCTGAGTGAGCGGTTTTTGTATATCAGATTTGAACGGTAAAAGTGCCGCGATTCATAGCAGAAGTGCATTTGCTTGTATGCAAACATGACAGTATTGTGTTACACATGTGAAAGTGGCGAAATGTACTGAAAGTACTTAGAAAGAATTGATAAGAAAATACGTGAAATAAGCATCTTTGTTCGAGAAGCAAACGTGAGGAAAAGTAGTCAGAATTCGTGAAGGAACAGTTTAGAAGCGGCGATATAAACATTTCATTAAGTGAAATACAAAAGCGAACAGAATATCAATATTTCTGACGGGATAAGAAAAGTATACGACTTTTATTAAAATAATCGTCACTACGCCGAAGTTATGCATTTATTGAACATAAGCTTTGAGCATCGTTGGAAACGTGAATAAGTTAACAGTTATTATTATCAACTATTAACATTTCTTCGATATTATTTTAAAAATGTTGATACAATCGAGACTGAGAGGGACATTTCAAGCATTATGAAAGTTGTGATGATGCAGTGGTAAATATGCAGCGGGAAACGTAACCTAACAGAATATCAGGAGTGACTTAGAATATCGTTGAAGATATTCATCGATATTTCCATTAACATTAATCTATGAAAATTAAATGGACAATACTTAGAAAAGATTTATAGAATTCTACGTAGAAGACATGCAGAACAGAAGAGAAGAAGATGTTGGAGCGAGAAGAAGAAGAGTGGAGTAACTGAACCTGGAATCGAACGAGGAGGGAGATCAAAGACGGGATGATGCGGTTCGGATGGGCGTAATATCTTGGTCCAGTCAGGCGAAACACCTTGGAGCTGTTACACGTAACATCTTGGTCGAGATAAGCGTAACATCTTGGAGCTGTAAGGCGAATGCTAGTATGGAGATAGAATCCAGGGAAGTACGAGGCGAACGAACTTGGTTATGAAAACCAGTTCATGCTCTTCAACTATATATCTAAACGCGACACAAAGTAAGAAAAGAATTGTCTTCAGTAGCCTATTTTTGTGTATAGAGATCCATGATAAAATCTGTGTGACCATTTTCGACGTTGATTTCTATTGAAAGTTTTATACGTAATTTTGTTGGAATTTTTCGCTGTCGCTTTTCGTTCTTTTTGATTTAATAAGCCAGGATTGTCAGATAGCTCGTTAGGTGAGCGTGGTGATATATTCATAGGGAAGGTTTTAGACCTAGTATTGATATTTTTGGAATTTTGAATTTTTGAGTAAGTATTAGAGATTTATTAAATGGAGATTTTCGTTTGTTGTCGTTTGATTTGTTTGATTCGATATTTTCGATTATGTTTAAAATTAAATTGAAGTTAAAATGACGATCGTGTTTTGATCAAGGGTAGGACGTTTATATTTTCGACATAACGACAAGTCAGATGAAGAACATTTCTCATGAAATTGTTCAAAATGTATAAAAGTTAATGATGAAAGTGAACATTATAATTGTTTTAATGATGGAAGAATATTTTGTATTATTAGGAGAATTCTCACAAACATGTGAATTCCAGGAGAACGTTTTGAGAAAATAGAATGAAACCATGTCACATAAAAATATGTATCATTGATGACAGTAAAGACAAGTAATGATATTATAAAGCTATTGATATTATGAAACATTATTGAAATGCCAGATATTTTAAATGGAATTATGAATCAATGACTAGTACAAGTGGTGTTGTCAGGTAATCAGCTGATATTATGGAGAATTATGTTGGAATATCTTCTTGAGAAGTTAGACAACTACGGCGAGGTTTATTGAAAGCGATGGTAAAGAAAGTATTCCCAAATATTGGAGGAAAATATATGCATAATTGAGAGTAGTAACAATGAGTTATAATGGGATTGTTAGTGTCTGGAGGACATTTGTTGTTAAAATAATTATTCTGCGATGATATACTGTTTGTGTAGAGAGGAATGCATATTATAATGGAACACGAGATGTTTTAGTGAAACAATTGTTCTAAATCGAGCTACAATTCAATGGCGATATTTGTGGGTAGTTGTTTGAAGCAAGGCGAGGTGTCAATAAACAGCTGGTCGTGAACACGACGAAGGTTATAGTCAGATCATATGGTTGAGTGTCAACAGAGAGTAACTAATGCTGGTATTTATTAGAAGTGTGTTTAAGATTTTTTGATGTGTAACTGTGCCCAAATCCAGTTGCCCAGATTTGAGAGCACAGGCCCAGATGCTAAGTCCTGAGCTGAGGTTTTGAATAGCACGCTGCCATTGTTCTTAGAAGCATTTCGAAGCTTTATGCAGCCAACAGATCGCAAAGTGACGTAGCAAGTTTATCAGAGTCGAGGCTATATTTGTATAAAATATTTTTCTGATTGAATAGAAACATGCGACTAACACCAAATTACTGGCACGGACAAGGGAAGAAGAACGTGCTATATTTCAAGAAAATTGATCGAGCGAAAGCTGAGGTATGAGATGTTTTTGTTTGAGCAGATCTCAAGCAGTAACGTCAAGGAGTCCGCCCGCAGAGTATAAAAAGGCTGGGAGCCATAGCTCAATATGTTACTTCGATACAGTGTCTAGTCGCTGAAACATCACGTTATTACTTCGTAAGCGCTATGCCGTTAAGGACATCGTTATACTTCGAAAATATCTTCGTGCACATGCTTGCAATACTCTACGTTTTTATTAGCAAACGGTTGCTGTGACTTACTGTAGTGAAATTCTACGACAGTACGTGGTTACTGGACTTCGAGAAGTGTTTGACATTTTAGTGAACTTCGAATTCTTCATAAGTTATCACTGAGGTGATAGACTTTGTGGCAGAACTTTGATAATTATTACTGCTACACGGTCATATGATAGACTTTGTCTATATTTTCTTTCCACTGTCCACTAATATTTAAACTGGATTATTTTTATCCAATGACCAGAACAAGCTTTTATCGTGGTAACTATTTGACAAACCAAGATAAGTCAGTACTTTTCACATACCATTCTTGCACGGTTCAGTTCATTTAGCCGACATAGGGAAACCTGCATGCCTAGCATTGTCTGGAGAGTGAGAAACTCTGCCCAGGGACTTGAACATCAGAACTTGTACAGGTGCTGAATAAGATTGTCAGAGTATTGATAGTACTGAATGCATCACAGTTGGGTCACGTTACAATCTGGTATTTTTGCATCATGGATCATTTCGATCTCACCCCTATCAAAAATATTACTTCAGCTGTTGAAGCAGCTAATATTACAAACAGTTTTCATCAAGATTATCAGGCAACGAGTATGATTACCTCTATGTCTGTTTAGACATCTTGCGGGTATATAATGGAGGCCGATACGAAAATTTAAGTACGTGTCCAAATGGGGACAGAAGACTGGAATAGTCTGGTTCAGACCAGATTATCTACATCAAGATCTACAAGAATGTAAGCTACATTTTGCATAATTTTTTATGCCTAGTTAGCTGGAATTCTCAATTTTTTTACAGTCTTGCCAACACATTTTTTCTCCGATATTTTGCTGTTGCAAATATTTTTTTCAAGGCATGAGAAGTCTTGATCTGAGCAGTTTTTACACTCAGACATGAGAAGTCAATGATTTGAATTAATGGACGAGCAAAACGAGCATTTATTTGTTTTTTTTCTAATCGCGGTCATCAGCCGTCGTAACTGTAAATTTAATAATAAATTTAAGTTGAGGAATGGATGTTCATCCATATTTAAGAAGTCGAGGATGATATTTCCCGAACAGTTTAGCAACGTTAATTCCATTTGTGGAAATAATAATAATAATGCTGATTTAATATTAATTATTATTTTCAATATTTTTCTGAGATAATAATAATTATGATTTATATTTTCTAATAATCATATCATGTCGTGAATTTATAGTGTTGATATTTAAATCAGTTTACTAGATCGGATACTTGTTATTTCCGAAGGCTAGTGGTTAACGCACGCCCACATTCAACTTACAGAATCATTCTATGAGAATATTTTACACTTGCATTATGCAGTTAAATCTTTTAGAAGACACGGAAAGTAATGATACGGGAAGCAAATAGGATGTATAAAACAGGGTTTTACTAGAGTTTGTATAAATATAAAATCATTATGAGCAACGTCTTGTGATAGAACGTTTGGCTGGAAATAGACACGGTGTGGAATTATTAATGTTAAAACTGAAGGTAAAATTACTGTGAACTCATTGAGGGGCTTACTAGCTTATAAATCTTCCAGTTTGAGTAACAAGCAAAGGTTTGATTATTATGTATAATTTGGGAAGAAATTTTTGTGTGTGTGGAAATAGTTAAATATGTCATTCTGATTGTGAAATTTAAGTCACAGGAATGAGGTTGTTATAATGGATCATCAACCATATTGTAGGTTGGATGACTTGGAAATAATGTTGGCAGTTGAAATATTGTTGCAAGCCACACTTTCGTCGAATTTATAACCTACGGTTATTTTATGGAGCCATCATAGTCAATTCACAGTTTACCCACGTGTTCTATAAATATTTCCTTGTAATTGTTAGCCCGGAATTTTGTTACTAACATTTACCTTTCATTAGGAGAAGACTTAACCGTTGCCTAAATGCTAATTATGATCATGTGATTTTTGACACATTTAAATCGAATGAGCCGATGCTGTAAATGATATAAAATTGTTATTTCTTAACAACCCCTACAATTAGAGGATATTTGTGATCTTATTAAAAATATAAACATTATGTAAATTAATGAGATGATTAACATTTTTGACATCCTGTCAAAGAGTTGTAATTTTGATAATAACAAATAATATCATTGTGGTGATAATTTTCTAAATAATATTTCCAAGTGATATTTAAATAATTGAATGGTTAAATCCATAGTTAAAAGAATTGATATTTTGTTAATAATAAATTGTTGACCATAATATTGCGAATTGAGTCAAGAGCTCAGAATAAATAAGGATCGAGAACAGATGGTACAATAAATATCATTTCTGTTTATCGAAGTTCTTCGAATCCATGCTCGAATGTCCATGTAATTAATATTGGGTTATATTCATTGTTATGACTTTATATTTGAACCAATTTTGAGATACTGATTCCTAGAAAAGTGTTAGTTTATTTTCTGCTACTATTTTGAAAAACAAAAACAGTGATTTTTTCATCGAGTGATAATATTTCATTTCAACGTGTGAATACTTAAAAGTTAGGAATCAGGCTGGACAATTAAATTTGCACTGACAAACCTACGGTTGTAAATAATTCATTTGAATGAAGTCAACAGGACTAACAATCTGACTTTCGTTTCAAATGCCTAGTGTTCATGTGTTGGTGAATCTGTAAATTTGAGTATATAAATAAATGTATGATCCGTCATGCATCCATAGTGCTATTATTGGCATTACTTCAGTCAACTTTTAAACATTTAATAAAATGAGATAATTTTACGAATTGTGTTATTTTCCGAAAATCTCCTTCTATCCTTATTGTTGCATCGAGCCGAAAATCAGTAAAGCAATTGTTTTGTGTTATTGTTGTCACTTTAACCCTTTTGGCGTCCTGGGATGTTTAGATTCTCGTGCTGACTGAATTTTGGTGAAAATGCACATGTGGTCGTCCTGACTTCGGTCTAAACGAGCACAGTAACATCTTTCCACTCGGTTGCTGGATATTTCTGGAAGTGATTTTGAGACATGGGACGGAAGTGGATCGGACTATCCAGCTGGCAGTGGTGGATCGAACGGAAGTGTAACACGCACCGCCAGCTGGATCGCATTGGTGAACACTTTCATTTCGACGGTAAACACTCATCCAAACTCTGGTGTCAACTGATTGAACACAAAGCACATGGCATACAGGCGAAGTTTTTGTATCAGTATTTAAATTAGTATATGCGTTAATATGACACATTGTAAGTAGTCGGCAATGCTGGTATTATACTTCTGCACTATGGCTATTCAAATATTAACCCACATAACGGTAATGCTGTCATCAATATAATATAAATCATCGTGTTCTTACGGGACCTAGGCAAGCCTTCATGAACTAATGCTGAACACATTCTCTTTACTCACAAGAGTGCCTATTCATAAGGCATTTTAAACTCAATTTCACGCAGGAATATTATCGAAACAAGCAAAATATAAATGAAACTTAATTCCGTGATGCAGTATTATAGGTATGTGATTATAAGTCACCGTCTTGTACCTTATATTCGTGTGGTCGAAACAGCCGTGGGGTTAACGTCATTGACTGTGAATCTAGAGATCTCGGGTTCGAATCCCGGACAGGTTTTTGCTACCAGATTATCGTTTTAAACGATATTTATCATATCAATATGACTCATTTTAACAGAATCCAAATGAAATTACGCATTGGTCTGTGAATCAAGAGGTCCGGGAACTGGGCAAGCCTTCCATGATCTACTGATGTGCACATTGCATTTACTCGCAAGTTGGCCTATTTATAGGGAATTTAATGTTTTGAGCGGTGTCGCGTCTATTAATCTAGTTGATCCATATCGTATTCTTTATTTTGGCTAGTGCTGGTGGAAGCTACAAAACCTCCAATAAAATGAGTTCCGTATTATAAACTACAATATATGTAAAACACTCCCTTTTACAATAGTTTAATATTTGTGCCAAGAAATATTATAAAATACCGGTGTATCTAATTTGCCGTCCTTGAAATGGTTTTGCGTGGTTTCCCCATTTTCAACTCCAGGCAAATGCTGGGACGGTACCTTCTGACAGGCCACGGCCGCTTCCTTCCACATCCTTAACAAGTTTCATTCGCCATCCATTTCATTTCTCATTAACTCCTCACGTGAGGTTGGCGTCCGGAAGGGCATCTGGCCGAAAAAACCATCCGCCAAAAATACTTCCATCGCATCTCATCCCCGACCCCTTTCCCGGTCAATGCATGTGAGATTTTCAAAGTGAAATGCCATGTCCTGTGGTTCGGATTCCACGTAAAAAAGGAGGTCCCGTGGCTCATGATCTCGCGATTAACGGTCACGTTAAACTACAAGCTTGCTTTTTTTTTCATCCCCGACCCATAGGAAAACAGGAATAATAAGGGGTAGACATACAATACCGGTGTATCAACAATTTCATGTGAGGTTTCTTCTATGTCAGATGTTACACATCATATGCGACTACATGAAGGCTCGTATCTTTTTTACTTATTTTCGGCCTATTTTCATTTATGAAAAAATAGGCTTATGAGATCACCTTTTGTCCGTGTGTGCGTGTGTGATGGTGTAGGTGATGGAGTGTGTGATGGTTTTGTGTCCCCCTAATAACTTCTAAACGGCTGGAGCGATTTCAGTGGAACTCAGTAAGTTCATAGCCCTGTTCCGGACGACCCCGGCCGTGTCCTTCAAATTTTGTCACGTCTCATCAATTCAACATGGTGGCTGTGCGAAATATCTCACCAGCATTCACTATCTCCGTGTGTCACGGCGGACTGAAGTCACTGAGTTGTGTCGCTTAGAGGTGTAGTGTATTTTTAACGTGTTCTCGCGATCGTGTGTCCATTTAAACCAACAATCCGGTGAGTGAAATTACTGTACATCAGTCGTCAAAAGAAATCAGGCTGCCAAATATATTCTAAAACCCTTAATCATCTACATTTATACATAGTAGAACTCAATTTTAGGTTATACAATGTCTGGAGGGAAAAATAAAAACACGAAGCGTAATGCGCAGAATCGCCAACAGGCGCAGGAAGACTCTCAGCGCTCTCCCTCGGTAAAAATAGGAAATGCTGGCATTAACCACACAGAGGGAAGCACTAATGAACATGGCGACTTGTCAACATTAGTGCTAAAGATCGTAAATGACTTGGTTACCCAGCCCTCCTTCTTGTCAAGGCTTGTTGATGAGATCACCTCAAAAGTGATAGAGGGTCTCAAAGCATCCATTGATTTCAACACTAAGGTGATAGATGATATGGAAAAGAAAATTAAGGCCAGCGAAGAGGAAGTGAAATCATTGAAAGAGGAACTGCGTGAAAGGACTGAGACAATGGAGCAATACTCCCGGCGGAATTGTATCCGGGTGTTTGGCATGGAAGAAAAGGATGGCGAATCGACTGATCAGCTCGTCCTTAACTTGGCAGAACAGCTAGGCGTAAAAATAAAAATTGAGGACATAGACAGGACCCATAGGGAAGGCTCAAGAAAAACCCAGAAGCCACGCCCCATCATATGTAAATTGGTCTCCTTTGCCAAGCGGAATGCGCTCTTTCAGGCGAAGAAGAAATTGAAGGGGACTGGGACTGTAATTAGGGAAGACCTAAACAAGTTACGGTTGGAATTGCTCCACAAAACAATCGACAAGGTGGGAGTTAAGCATTGTTGGTCCAATAATGGCGTCATCATTGCAGTCAGCCGAGGTATTCGTCACAGGCTGACTAATTTCAATGACCTTAGATTGATCTAAGTTAGTGTGATCAGTGTTATATCCCCTACTAATCTAATTTTAACTTTTTCATGGTCACTGTACTAATTTCTCTTCTGAGTGACTAGGCAATGCCTTTCACTACTTACAAGATCTTTTAACTTGTATCTATGGTTGTATCTGACCATAGTCTATCAGACATACTTTCCGCTATCAGCCTGAAAAACACAAACTGCCTAAAAATTGCTCATATCAATGCTCAATCATTAGTTGACTCTTCACACTATTCTGAATTTTGTCACGTCTTTGGTGGTTCGTCTTTTGACATAATTGCAGTAAGTGAGTCCTTTTGCAAGCCCTCAATTCCAGATGCTGCTGTCTCTCTCACTGGCTATATATATATTTCCACAAGGACATCCGCCCGGCATTCCGGGAGACCATAAAGATCCAGAATAATACACATTGTAGGTACATTGTTGGTTCTACAGTACATAATTCATTACGATATACCATATAAATGGTTATGTAGCATGTTGATTGAAGCTCTCAAAATGCCCAAGCAGATATTCTCAAGATCATCCTCGATGATGCCAAGCTTCTTGAGGATATCCACGACGAACTTGTAGGATGTTCCACGAGCTCCGAATAGAAGGCCATTCACTTTCCATGCATTTTTAGGTAAGTTATATCTCTCACTCAAGTGAGGTATGCATGGTCGGTAAATAGCCTCTTTTTCCTCGTTGACTCGTACGGCTTGCGGAATGTCCACTTCCATTCGTACCGTGGGGTCCAGGACCAAACCCCTTCCGTTCTTCCTGTCAATGGCAACGATATCTGCTCTACGGTGACTACCATTTTCCGAAATGCAGTGCGCTTCCTCATAAACTTCCCATTTCAATTTCCTCAGGGAAGTGGCAATTGATGATCGAACTCTGTGATGGCGGGAATTTCGTAACAGTTCTCCTTTAGAACATTGGCCCAGGACATGTCCTAGCGTCTCTGGTTGGTCACATCCTGGTTGTCGGCGTAGGGTTGTGTGCTGACTTCTCCCCGGCACAGCTCTCACCGCTGAGATGTTGCAGGACATTTTGATGGCATTCGTCCATTCAGAGCACGATAAACTTTTTCTGTTATTTATCCACGAGTTGTTCTTAGGATGTTGTTCATAAACTTCCACTCCTTTACCTTTATGAGGAAGTTTGCACCATGCTTCAAATGACCTTTTCCGAAGCTCATTTCGTACCCAACGTCCTGATTTTGATTCTGTGCAATCACTAGTTGGAAAATTAAAATACTGAAGAATTTCTTTCTTTTCCTCGTCAAGATTTCGACAAATATCTAAATGAACATCTTCCACTCTGAGTAACTTTGGAACTATATTAAAGTGCTGTATATATGCTACCCATTCAACCTTAACTAAACCCAGCCCCCGAACATTCTTGGATGCATACAACATATCATTGGGACAGTCATGTGGTAACCCAATTATTTCTTTGATAGTTGATCGCAAAAGTTTATCTACATCGACCAGAAAACTTATGGAATTTTATTTAACGGTGTACTCTGTATTGTATAAATCAAACTTTGCAAATGTATTGATTAATTATGTTTAACTTTTGGTCTGGTTTTAGTAAACAAGAAACTGCGAGAGAATTCAAGTCTTTTTCTAAACTATATATCAATTTGCTCTTGTCAAACACAATTTCATTTTCAAAAGTTATTCCCAGATATTTTATGGATTCCCCAGATTTTACACATGTCAAATCAGTATTTCCTAGTGTCACAGCACTTCTCTGACAAAGGTTACCTTCTTTAATATTGATCATTCTGCATTTTGAAGGATTCATGGAAAGACCTATAGCAGATCAACTATTAACGGCGGTATTTAAGAGTTCCTGCGCCGAAGCTTCATCTTTTGCTACTAATACAATATCATCCGCAAACGCTAAGGCTGAAACATTTCCAACGTCAGGTGACAGCTGATACCCATACTCCTGAATGATCTCCTGATCTGTGAGTTCTTTGATAGTATCATCTATTGCCAGGTTGAATAAAGCAGGTGGGATTGGAGATCCCTGAGCGACGCCTTTCCTAAGCTCTATGCTCACTGTTTTATTAATACCACATTATACTTGGATATTATTTCCTAAAATAAGGTCGATTACTAAATCTCGCAAGTTGTTTGGCATATTTACTCGATTAATGCACCACTTAAGATGTTCATGGCCAATACTATCATATGCCTTTGAAACATCCAGGAACACCACACAGCAGCTAGTTTTCTTTGTTTTAGCATTCCTGAGGCAACCATTAATAATTGAGGTATTAACATGTGTACCAGGGAGATTAATGAATCCCCTTTGATGTACGGAGAACTCTACGAATGAACGTAGTCGCCTGTTAATCACTTTTTCTATAATACGTCTGATTACTGAATATATGGTGATAGGTCTCCAGTTACTTATTTCTTCAGCACATCCTCCTTTGTGGAGAAGTACTGTTCTTCCTGTTTTGAATATATCGGGGCATTTCTTAAATTTGAGCATAGCGTTTGCAAGGAGACTCAACACTTTTGATGTTTTAAGTTCCTTCACAGCTCTGATAATTACTCGGTCAGGACCAGCTGCTGTATCTGCTCGTACTCTGGCTAGAGCTGAATTAATTTCAGAAACTTCAATTTCAATGTCTTCCTCTGTACAAACGGCTTCTGTTGGTTGCAAGTGTGTTAATTCATTCTCTTTTCCAAATAAACCTTGAAAGTGTTCGAAAACTGTGGAAACGGGAATTCTGCATTCTGTGCCATTTGGTTATTCATAATCATGCGTACGACTTTGCGCCTTTGATTGTAATACTGATATCGCGCTACTTCATATTGATATTTTGTCCTAGTTTTGTCTCTGCTTCGCTTTGTTAACCTTGATGGATTTTTCGCCTTAGAATAAGTAGTTGTATGACCCCCTGTCGTTTTCTCCGGGCATTATAATAACGAATAGCTGGATGCTTGGGTCCTGAGAGCGAACTGATTGCGTCAGCCATGAATTCCGTTAGTTCAACACTAACTGTGTCAAAAGCTTGAATATCACCTTTAGTTATGACGTCCGTGAATTTTCTTTCAAATTCCTTTATAGCATCTAATTTGGAATCTAATGCAGCCGCACCTTCGCTATTAGCGCTAGTTGATACATAATCAATTTCTTCATTCAGCAAGTGACTACCTCCTCCATCGGATTTATGCAAACTTTGATCTGAGGTCTTATATTTTGACGTTAAACCTCTACGATAAACCTCTGGATGTGCTTTACTTACATGAATTGCAACAGATTTAAACATCTCCCCACAAATATCACAGGAATTGACTCGAGTAGTACTATTTGGGCGACATGAATCAGAGTTTTGAGTCAGGTTGAGTGTGTTTTTGTCTGACATTTCAACATTAAATACTGCTACTCCAGAAATACTATACGGTAAGATAATCTTCAATCATCAGTTTTCCGTTCCCTGCATATATTTATACAGAAAAAGACAAAGTCCTTATGGATCAAATATCGGTAAATAGCACCTTAATCAGCATCCAATAACCTATTTGTTTAACCTACAAATTGCAGCCATAACCATAACCTTATATATTTGTCCATTGATTGTCTTCAAAAAAGATCAACCAACATATAGATGCGCGCGGGTACTAGACGTCAGGAGTCTTAGGCATCAAGGTGGCTGTGGAATTTCACGATCATTGACGCTAGGAACTACGAAATATCCAATCAATGTCAAACAACATGGCTGCTATTTGTGATATCGAAACACAAATACAAATTGATTCAACCACCCCAACAAAATAACACCAATCCACAAGATAACATGCCCTATCACAGGAACAAACACCAACAATCCTTGAAAACATGCGATGATCCCTAAAAAAGGATACGAAATACCATCAAAAGGCAAATCCGCGGCACCACATTGCAACCCAGGTCTTATCACGGCCTTCTATTGTTCAATTTTCATTAGAAATGACAGATTAACCGTCGGTGGAGGTGGTGTTGCAGTTTACCTTAGGGATAACATGAAGTATAGCGTGCTAAGTCAGTCTCCTGGTGATTATAATAAGAGGCCTGAATACATTATACTTGATATTTCTCTTACCGAAACAAAAATTCTCTTTGCTTGTGTGTACCGTCCACCGAAAGCTGGCTACCTAGATATTTCTCTGAATGACATGTACAGGTTCATTCTTGATTATAAATATGTTTTTATTGTTGGGGATGCTAATGCTCGGTTTGGTAGTGGAGCTTTTGAAACTGAACAGGTATGTGATGTGCTCTGTTCCTGTAATGTTGAATGTTTACAATTCGATACTACATTTCACACAGCTACTTGTGACAGCTCTCTCGATATTAGCTCTTCAAACTGTAATGACCTCTTTGTTGACTACGGACAAGAACCAGCTGCTGGATTCTCAGCCCATGATCTTCTGTATGCAGTGTTTTCTCTATCTACCCCGAAACTTCGACCAAAATCAATCTTTGTACGTGACTTCAGCAAATTTAATTTAAATGATTGTAAAACTGTTGCAGAATTACTCCCTTGGCAGAATTTCTACCAATCCACTGACATAGATGAGAAAGTGACTATTTAATGATTGTGTAAATAAACTCTATGATATGCATGCACCGCAAAAGAAAGTGGATATAAAACATAACTCTGCTCCGTGGATCAGTAAAGAAATCAAGACGCTTTTAAGGCAACGTGATATTGCAAGTAGAACATTTATTAAATCTAAACTTGCCATTGACTATGAAGAGTACAGATTCTGCGTAATAAGACAAAACAAACAATCAGGAACACAAAAGTGAAATATATGTACAACCTCTTCAGTGACTGCAAAACCACCTCCGCCAGATGGCGTGCTGCAAAATCATTGGGAGTTGGTGCCAGTTCAGTCACTGATGTTGAGATGCCTGTCTCTGCATCACAATTAAATGAACATTACTCTAATGTAGCGTAAATTGGTGATGTATTAAGAGTATCAGAGACCGTCATGAAATACACATCCATCCCTCCCCCTGCCCATGAAAAAAAATTATTTAAGTATGTTTACCCACACCAGATTGTGAAATCCATCAAATCAATTCGTACAAAAGCAAAAGTCTCTGATAGCATCACAATTTCTCTTAGTTCTAACTGTCTTGAAGTATTTTAACCCCTAATTATCCATCTATTTAATTTCTCTCTACAAAGTGGAGTATACCCGTCCCTTTGGAAGAGTGCTAACATACGTCCAGTGCCAAAAAAAAAAGACTAGCTGTAGTGGCTTTATACCAATAAATATCCTTTGTGCCCTTAGTAAAGCGCTTGAGAAAATTGTTCATGAACAAGTATGTGAATAACTAACTAAATTTAATATATTCAATCCTTACCAATCTGGGTTTAAAAAGGGGCATAGTACCCCCACTGCAATGTTAAAGGTCAGCGATGATATACGCTCAGCTATGGACAAGCGTCAGATTACAATCCTATGCCATTTCGATTTCAGTAAGGCTTTTGACTGTGTGAATCACAATATACTTCTTGCAAAGCTGAAATCTTTTGGCTTCTCTCAGAGTGCTCTTTCTTGGTTCATATCCTACCTTTCCATGCGTACACAGAGAGTGGTCCTCGCGGATGGCTCCTCCTCAGACTGCAAATCGGTAGAAAGTGGAGTACTTCAGGGATCTGACTTAGGTCCACTATCCTTCTCGATATATATAAACGATGTTTCTAATGAATTCCTAAATAGTTCTGTTCATATATACACTGATGACCTCCAAGCCTATTTTCACCTCACGCCTAACACTGCTTGTGATCGTATAAATATGTTTAATGAAGACATTGACAGGCTTTGTGAACGGGCCCTAAATCATGATCTTAACTTGAACATATCTAAAACACAACTTATATCCATTGGATATACACAATTTCTAAATTCAGTAGATTTTAATTCACTACCAGCCATAAAGATACTAGATAATAATATTAAATATAGCAACACTGTCAATAATCTCGAAGTGATATTGATAGAACATTGTCGTGGGCAGAGCATACGTCTAATGTGGTAAGGAAGGTTGTATCAACTATGCATCTCCTGAAAAGAACTGTTTCTTACACCCCTCCTAACATACGTAAGCTCTTCGTCCAAACTCTCATTTTTCCAATCATTGATTATGGCTCTGCTGTATACAATGATTTACCAGAAACACAGAACATCAAATTACAAAGAGTCCAGAATGCATGTGTTCGGTACATTCTGGATATAAGGCGAGATGAGCATATCACACCTTACTACGTGCAGCTGAAATGGCTGAAACTCCACGAGCGCAGGCAGTTATCAGTTGCCATTCTGACACATAAAATATTACATACCATGACCCCGTTGTATCTCTACCATGCCTTTACACCAATCCATTCTGTTCATAATCGAGAAAATAGATACAAAAAATTAACACTCCAGATTCCTATACACCGAACCATGAAGTTCGATAAATCTTTTGTTTGCACCGCCTCACGCCTCTTCAACACCTTCGATTTATATAAGTTCGTCAACATTGCAAGCACTGCAGCTTTCAAAAGACATCTTTCATCCGGCTTCTTGGAGCAGTATACCTCTCACATTTGATTACTGTATTATGTTAAAATACTTTTTTAAAGTTCAATTATAACATCAGGACAATAGCTGACAACCTGTCTTCTTTAATAGCTTTTCTTGTACAGTATATGGTGTTTGTTTTTCGGGCTAATAGTCTGTATGCACTCTCACTCTTTTGTATATAATTTTTCCATTATCATTAGTATTATTATTAGTATTTTATTGTTACTATCTTTTTGTTACTATAATTGTTAGACTATGATTATTTATATTGTGAATGTAAGGGAAATGTTTTGTTTTTATAAGCCCTAATCTTATTTTATGTAGGGCGCTACTGTAAAGGAGCTGTTAAGCTCTAAGTTGTTGCTTGAGTCTTCAGTCTTTTGACTGGTTTGATGCAGCGCTCCATACCTCCCTGTCCTGAGCTGATCGTTTCATCTCTACATAGCTACCACACCCTACATCCGAGGCAATCTGTTTAATATAATCTAACCTTGGTCTACCCCTACAGTTCTTATCCTCGACCCTTCCTTCCATAACTAAGCTTGATATTCCTGGGTGTCTTAGTATGTGTCCTACCAACCTATCTCTCCTCTTCATTAGCAGTCGCCAGAAACATCTCTCCTCTCCCACTCGTCTTAATACCTCTTCGTTTGTAACCCTATCTACCCATCTGATCTTCATCATTCTCCTGTAACACCACATTTCAAACGCTTCAATTCTCCTCTTTTGTGCTGCACCAACAGTCCAAGTTTCACTTCCATAGAGTGCGACACTCCAGACAATGGTTTTCAAAAATGTCTTCCAAATACCTAAATCTATATTCGACGTCAACAGATTCCTTTCCTGTAGAAATGCTTTCCTTGCCTGAGCCAACCTACTTTTTATATCGTCTTTGCTTCGTCCATCACTGGTTATTTTGCTTCCTAAGTAACAGAAGTCTCCTACTTTCTTTAGTTTTCCCCCTGCCAATTTGATGTCCTTAGAGGTTTCTGATTTATTGCGGCTGCCTTCCAATATTTTTGTTTTACATTTATTAATTTCAATTGTGATTTTTTTCCTCAAGACGGAGTCCATTCCATTCAAAAACTCATTCAAATCCTCAGGCGTGTCGGCCAGATGACAATGTCATCAGCAAATCTCAGAGATGGAATTATTTCTCCTTGAATTTTCACTCCCACTTTAAATTTCTCTCTAATTTCCTTCATTGTTGTTCAATGTAAAGATTGAAAAGTATGGGTGATAAGTAGCAGCCTTGCCTCACACCTTTCTGAATACCGGCTTCTCTCTCATGTCCTTCAACTCGAATGACTGCTGTCTGGTTTCTGTATAGATTGTAGATCACCCTCCTATCCCTATACTTTATTCCAATCATTTTCAAAATGTCAAACAATTTAGTCCAATGAACGTTATCAAAAGCCTTTTCTAAGTCTAAAAATGCCATGAACGTTCTCTTATCTTTTCTTATTCTACCTTCCAAAATCAGCCTAAAACTTAGTACAGCTTCCCTTGTTTCTATATTTCTCCTGAAACCAAACTGGTCTTCACCCAATTCCGCTTCTATCTGTCTTTCCATCCTCTTGTAAATTATTCTAGACTGGATCTTTGAAGCATGAGTAATCAAGCTCATTGTACGGTAATCCTCACATCTGTCAGCTCCTACTTTCTTCGGTATAGGGATGATAACATTCTTCTTGAAATCAAAGGGTACCTCACCTGTCTCATAAATCCTACACACCAAGTGAAATAACCTGATCAGACCTTCATCTCCTATGCAGCGTAGCAACTCAATCGGTATATCATCTATGCCTGGTGCATTGTTCCTGCTTAAGTCTTCCAATGCTCTGTCAAATTCTGATCTCAATATTAAATCTCCTATTGCATCCTCATCAATTTCCTCCTCCCCTACCATTACATGATTCTCAATCTCCTTTCCTTGATACAAACACTCTATTTAAGCTTTCCATCTCTCAACCTTTTCTTCCCTATCTGTTAGGGGCTTTCCATTTGTGTCCTTAATATTACAGCACTTAGTCTTCTTTTTCCCAAATGTATTCTTTATCCTTTGATGAGCTGTGTCTACTTTTCCTAATTTCAGACAATTTTCTATACCTGCACATTTCTCTTTCAACCATTCTTATTTCGCTACCTTGCACTTCTTGTTAATCTCATTTCTCAGACGTCTGTATTCTGCTTTCCCCTTTTCATCTCTTACATTCTTGTGTCCGCCTTTCATCCATCAATTCTAGTATATCCTGAGTGATCCACGGTTTTCTGCCTATTCTTTCTTTCCTACCAATGTTTTGTTCTGCGGATTTAGTTATTTCTTTCTTCAAAAGTGTCCATTCGTCTGCATATTGAAGTTTGTTTAGGGTTTTTCATTAGTCCTTCCTTTATACTCTTCTTGAATCTTTCGTTTACCACCTTTACATTCAGTCTGTCTATTATCCACCTTTTTGGCTTTTGACTTTTCTTCAGTTTCTTCAACTTTAATCTGCATTTCATAACAACCAGATTGTGGTCAGAGTTTATGTCAGCACCGGGATATGTTTTACAATCCAAAATCTGGTTTCGAAACCTCTGCTTGACCATAATGAAGTCGATTTGGTAACGCCCTGTATCTCCTGGTCTCATCCATGTGTGTATTCTTCTATTGTGGTTATTGAATAAGGTGTTAGCTATGACCAACTCATGCTCGGTGCAGAATTCCATCAGCCTGCTTCCTTGATCATTCCTTTCACCGAATCCGAAATCTCTTACTATCTTCCCTTCTCTTCCTTTTCCTACCACAGCATTCCAATCTCCCAGCTCTAAGCGTAGCCGTGAAAATAAAATCAATCAATAAAATCAATCTCCGAAACTATTACCGATATCACCATGAAATATTTTACAGTGATAAAGGGAACTACTAGAAGTTCATCTATGGGACCTTTGAAAACCTGGTAACTATAAAACGAACATGGTGGCCAAGCGAAGTTGCGACTTTTAAATAGACGGTTCTCGCGAATTAACCAACCAAACGCAATAAAACTTAGTACAGTATATGTTTATACATATTGTAATGCACCGACATCTAACTTTGTTCAATTATTTACATAACCTTAAGATGGCGGCTGTGCGAAGTATTTCACCGGCATTCTATAACTCGGAAATTATTAGCGGTATCACCCAATTTTGTACGGAGATAAAGGGCACTACTGGAAGTTCATCTATAAGATACTCAAAAACCGGTTAACTACAAAACGAATATGGCGGTCAAGTGAAGTTGAAAATTTTATATAGAGCTTTCTTGCAATTTAATGATCCAAACGCAATAAAACTTAGTACAGGAAATGTTTATACACATTGTAATGCACTGGTATCTAATTTAGTTAAATTGTTTACATAACCGCAAGATGGCGGTTGTGCGAATTTTAAAATTAAGTTGTGATTTCTTGTGTCGTAATCATGCGATCGAAGTGTAAGTTTGAATAATGAACCTACGCAATAATTTTCCGTTAATGGTACATGATCTATACATATAACAATCCAACATGGCGACCATCCGAAATATTCAGATGGATCTCAATATCCACGAATCTATTACCGCAATCAAACTGATTTTATTTAATATTCATAGGGGCTATGAACATAAGTTCTCCTATAGGACTTTCAATAACCTAGTGATCACAAATCCAACATGGCGGCGACGCGAAGTATAAATATTCACATTCTCGTTTCTCGCAATTTAACCATCCGTGTGCAGTGACACTTGGTACACTAAATCCTTATACAAATGTTAATCAACTGGCATCTAATTTTTCCAATTGTTTCCATAACCATAAGATGGCAGCTGTGCGAAATTTTAAAATCTCTTTTTTACTTCTTGTGTCCTAATCATGCGATTGAAGTTTGAATACAACACGTACCCAATAATCTGCTTGTAACAGTACATAACTCTGCGACCTTCATATAGAAAAATCCAACTTTGCGACCATCCGCAATATTTAGTCGGTTCTCAATATTTACGAATCTATTACACCAATCCAACTGTAATTTCGTATGTTGATAGAGGCAGTTAACATCAGTAGTATATATGAAAATAGGCTGTATAGTTCATCACGGAACTACTTGTTATTTCTTTTAAGACTTGGAGGAAATACGAGTTTGAATTAATCTAGGCTTCAATGAACGTATTATTGATCCCTTTATAGTCTATTATACCTGATTTTACTCAAGTTAGTCGAAAGTTGTTTTATGGACGGAAGAGAGTTGGAAATGAAAAGAAAATTTGTATGATATATAAATATTAATAATAGTTTAAATGGCCGAATAAACATAATCGTATTTTGACTATGATTTGCGTAGGAATCAGGAGTACCGTTTAGAGTAAGGCTTAGTAATGTAATAGCGACGGTCCATCGCTAAATAGCATCTTTTACGACGATTTTTTTTTAAATATTGATACTCCTAAAAATTAGGACACAGCAGTGAGGTGTCAGAAGTAGATTTCTTCTTTGCGCAGCGTTAAGTATTTAGCTAGCAGCAACAATTAGGTGGCTCTTGAATTGGTTTGTGATTTTGAATTTGATTTTGTTTTACTTTTGTTAATTGTTTCTTTTATTATTAATAAACCAAACCAGACGTCTTTACGAATGCTTGTAATAGTTTCTAGAATTACTGCGTTATATTTCACAATAGTGGGGTTAAGGTAAGAATGCTATAGTAGTAGAATTGTGGCACAACGTACAGCCTATTCCCGTTACGCCCGAGATTCCAAAGTTTCTCACTCTCTAGTGTAGTTAGTTAACCGAACCCAGTAGAGTACAACTATAGTTAGCATGTTCTTTATTTCGGTGTGTGCTCGCCATTAGCTATTTGTGGTTATTTCTAGCCGGGTACTACAAGTTGCTGCGATCCTCTTCCATCTTCAGATTCTGGATGACATATCGTCATTATATATCATCATATATATTATTTCAGTAGTATGCATCCCTCCTGCGGCGCTCACAAGAGACCGATCGTGAAAAATGAGCATTCAAATGAAAGAAAATATACATTATCAGTGATTCATTGCACTCTAATTTCATAAATATCTATAATTTCTTAAAAAATGACTTTTAAAGAACTGTATGAAGTGTGCGATTTGCAGTTACTCTTGCTGCAGGAAGAAACGCTCCATAATTGGTGTCCACTTCACATTTTGGCCGCTGTGTCGCTTTTGTTTATGTCATTTTAACATTCTGAGGTCTTTCTTTATCATTTTGCATCGATTTCAGAAACAGTAAATGATAGGAATGTGTTCGTTTTCAGAATCAGTAGGCTAAATCATTGGATTGGGTCAGGCCCCGGGCTATAAACGGGCATACTGGGCATTTGCCCAGGGCGCCAAATTTTAGGGGGCGCCGAAATTTAGGTGACGCTGAACGCTGAAAATGGTTGACCCAACAATCCCTACATAAAAAAGTATGACATGGAAATCTTTAAAAAGTACCGTAACTATAATTTACGTGAATATAAAATAAAAGTAATATTAAATATCACATACATTGGTAGTATTTATGGTTAATCATGAGTTAGTTACTTATTGTTGTTTTAAGAGGCGGAACTACGAGGTCATCTGCCTCCTAATATAATCAGTATTATCTGTAGGCCTAAAGAATATTAGTGTTGGCAACAATGTAGGCAGTGATGCACGGTTGACGCTGTTGGCAATATTCATGGATTTACAACTTGCGCATGCGCCGCGTGATCTTGTCAACTTCCCAACATCAAAGGTTGTTTGTGTGTATTGCTTGTATTGTGTGTCAACTGTGATTTGTGTAAATGTGTCTACTTTAGTTATTTTAAAATGAACAAAAAATTAAGCGGATCAGAATTCAGGAAAGAGAACAAAGCTATGATAACGCGGCAAATATGTCTGGAGCTTACTCAAGCCTGCAAGCTAGAATTAAACAACACTGCCCTTTTGCTGAGCTTGCCCCTTGTGCAGCGCATTCTCTCAACCTTGTAGGTTCTCCTGCCTCAGAGTACTGCACTGAAGCTAATGTGTTTTTTTGATTCGCCCATAACCTTTACACCCTTTTTTCCAATTCAATCCATAGATGGGGTATTTTGAAAACATGTTTAGAAAACAGTAAAATTCCAATGTTGAAATCCCTATCTCAAACAAGATGGTCAGCGAGAGCCGATGCTGTAAAGGCCCTGGTCAAAGGCTACAAGGCGATACATAAATCACTGAAGGAAATATCTCTAGACCCTACTCAGAAGCCTGTAGTCAAAGTTGAAGTTTCAGGACTAGAAAAGAAGTTTGAAAAATTTGAAATAGCCTTCCTCACTATTTTGTGGAGTTATATTTTGGAAAGATTCGATAAAGTTAGCAACAATCTACAAGGTGAAACCCTTAATCTCGAAGTAGGTACAAAACAGCTTCAAACTTTGGAGAGCTATTTAAATGAAAAAAGAAATGAGTTTGACAAGTATGAACAAGCAGCCATGAAGTTGTTACAAGTTGAATCACCCAACACCAACTACAAAGAATAAGAATCAGGAAAACTTTCGCGGATGAGATCCTAGACGATGAAGCTATTCCTGATGAAAGTCGCTTTTCAAATCCCAAGTTTACATTAAAATCATTGACTCTTTGATAAGTAACCGGTCAAGGCGAAAAACAGCTTATGAAAATGTATCTAACCAATTTGAAATACTTTCTATTCTTGTACAAAAGGGATCGCAGAAAGGGGTCATATCACAGGCTGCGAATAAACTCTATGAGTTCTACTCTAATGACATCAGAAATTAATTTGAAAACGAATGTCAGCACTTCAAAATATATGTGGAACAGGAAGAATTTACTAGCATTCTTGACATATATGAATACGTCATAAAAATTATTTGAAAACTACTTTCTCTAATCTTGAGGTAGCTAGAATATTTCTGACATTACCAGTCACCAACTGCTCCGCAGAAAGAGGATTTTCTGTTTTGACTCGGCTAAAGAATGTGAAAAGATCAACTCTTTCAGAAAGCAAACTAAATTGTCTATTGTTATTGTGTTGTGAAAAAGACGTACCCCTTGCACATACTTTTCTGACATGATAAATAAATTTGCAAAGTTAAAAGCCAGAAAAAAACTTTGATTTGAAATGTTTCTGTATATTGTACTTTTCAAATGTAACTTTTGAATTTGTAATCTTGGTTTTAATGTGATTAATGTATCAATAAATGTCTACAAAATTATATGAACGACTTACTTTTCTTATTATTTGCTGTGATACAATATTAGTAACGCAGTTGTTTGTAAAGAAAACCTATTACGGTATGCTATTTTTATAACACATAAATGAGAAAAAGGGCGCCAGTAGACTATTTGCCCAGGGCGTCTATCACCTTAGCCCGGGACCTGGATTGGGTACTCAAATCGATCGTATATCCGGCGAGTGTTACTGCTAAACTTTCAATCAATGGACTCAGCACAAACATGATTTAAGCTCATCCGTCTGAAGAATGAATTTATTATATTCCAGGATTGTTAAAATATGCCGCGGTACAAGATTTTCTTCTGCAATCTAATTCCATAAATATCGATTTTTGTAAGAATTGTGCTTTTTGCAGATACTGTTGCTCTAACATGCTGCAATTCTGAGTTGTCGTCTAAACCCTTAAAACATTGAACGTTAATTCTCTAACAGTTTTTCCTCTATCTGATTTTCAGAATCAGTTAATCAATGGATTGGGTACAGGTTTTTCTTCTGCATTCTAATTCTATAAAAATCGATTTTTGTAAGAAGTGTGCATTTTGCAAATACAGCTGCTGTATCATGCTAGAGTTGTCGTATACGGCCAAGAAACTATCATCATCATCATCATCATATAGGCCTCATAAATTAGCAGTGAAGAATTCCATTCTAATTTCATAAATATCAATTTTTGTAAAAAGTGTGCGATTTGCAAATACTGATGCTCTAACATGCTGCAATTATGAGTTGTCGTCTAAACCCTTAAAACTATTAAACGTTAATTATTTTACAGGTTTTTCTTCTGCATTCTAATTTCATAAATATCGATCAATTCGCATGGTTTTCAGGAACAGTAAATCAATGGATTGAGTACTCTAAATCGTATAACCGGCGTGTATTACGGCTTCTAAAACCTTAGAACTATTAAACATTCATTCTTTTACAGGTTTTTCTTCTATCATTTCCCATGGTTTTCAGAATTACTAAATCAATGGATTGGGTACTCAAATCGTATAATTTCATAAATATGGAATAACCCATCAGTGTTATGATGATCCAATTTTCTGTGATTGCCTTCTTAAGTTACGAAACGTACAACTTGCAATTCTGACTGAAATGTATCAAATAACCGGTGAGTGTTACGGCTAAGCTATCAATCAATGGACTCAGCACAGAAATGGAATCAACAGTGACTAATTGCATTTTAATATCATAAATATCAAAGAAAGAAACCAGCCACAGCACGCTCTCATGCTGACGCTCCACTCGGGAAAGCGAAAGCTCCCCTGTAGGTAACGTGCAAAGGAGTTTAGCGTTGAGCGCTCTTCACAGAACAAGGAAAGCACCCCTGTAGGTAACGTACAAAGGAGTTTTGCTCTGAGCGCCTCACACAGGAACGGGAAAGCTGCCCTGCAGGCAGTGTGTGAAGGTGTTTAACGCTGATCGTTGCACTTAGGAACAAGAAAGCCTCACTGTAAGCGGGGCGTGAAGAAGTTTTCCAACGAGGGCTGTCCTGATAAGGGAGAAGGACGCTCCTCAGCCAAGAAGTTAAAGCAGGAAATCTTGACCAAGATGCTTTCATAAATATCGAATAACAGGTGTGTGTTATGATGATCCAATTTTCAGTGATTGCCTTTAAGTTAGAGAACGTAGAACTTGCAATTCTAACTGAAATGTAAACAGTGTTCTATAATCATTTGGATGAAAGGAAAACATAACGACCTTTCTCCTTAAGACTCTCACTATAAACATATTGGGAAATGTGTGGTATATGAACAAGCGAGGTTTCCTAATTTCATAAATGTCTATAATTTATACGAAGTATGCGATTTTCAGATACTGTTGCTGTAGGAAAATACGCTCCATATTGCTGTCCACTTCACATCTTAGCCGATGTGACGCCTGTTTAGTGTCATTTTAATATTCGTAGATCTTTCCTTTATCATTCTGCAAGGATTTCAGAAACAGTAAATCAAAGGAATGTGTACTCAAATCGTATAATTTCATAAATTAGCGGTGACGAATTGCATTCGAATTGCATAAATACCAATTTTTGTAAGAAGTGTGCAATTTGCAGATACTGATGATCTAACATGCTGCAATTATGAGTTGTCGTCTAAACCCTTAAAACTGTTAAACGTTAATTTATTTTACGGGTTTTTCTTGTGCATTCTTATTTCATAAATATCAATCATTTCTCATGGTTTTCAGAAATAGTAAATCAATGGATTGAGCAGTCTAAATCGTATAACCGGCGTCTAAAACCTTAGAACTATTAAACATTAATTCTTTTACAGGTTTTTCTTCTAGCATTTCCCAAGATTTGCAGAATTACTAAATCAATGGATTGGGTACTCAAAACGTATAATTTCAATTGCAATTCTGACTGAAATATATCGAATAACTGGTGAGTGTTATGGCTAAGGTCTCAATCAATGGACTCAGCACAGAAATGGAATCAACAGTGATGAATTGCATTTTAATTTCATAAATATCAAGGAAAGAAACCAGCTACAGCACGCTATCATATTGACGCTCCACTCGGGAAAGCGAAAGCACCCCTGTAGGTAACGTGCAAAGGATTTTAGCATTGTGCTCTACACACAGGACAAGGAAAGCACCTCTGTAGGTAACGTGCAAAGGAGTTTAGCGCTGTTCGTTGCACTTAGGAACAAGGAAGCCTCAGTGTAAGCGGGGCGAGAAGAAGTTTTCAAACGAGGGCTGTCCTCATAAGGGAGAAGGAGGCTTCCCAGCCAACAAGATAAAGCAGGAAATCTTGACCAAGATGCTTTCATAAATATCGATAACTGGTGAGTGTTATGATGATAGAATTTTCAGTAATTGCCTTCATAAGTTAGAGAACGTACATCTTGTAATTCTAACTGAAATGCAAATGGTGTTCTATAATCATTTGGTTAAAATAATAACATAACAACCTTTCTCCTTAAGTCTCTCATTATAAACCTACTGGGGAAGGTATGACTTATGAACATGCGAGATTTCTCGCACGGGTCCGCTAGTCACATGGAAATAAGAGTACAGTACGTAATGTTATATTCTGGGCAGATCATTGGCTCTCTTTAGAAATTACACAGTTATTCTCCTGCTTGGTAATTTTTTTTCAATCCTTCTGGAAAGTAGCTTGAACATATGGACTTATTGTCGTATTCTTCAGATGTTGTATTTATAAACTCCACATACCGGCATTGATTCAGGAACGTGCTCTGTTTAAATTCTACCTGGCAAGCAGTGGGCAAGTTCAGCGTGGTCAGCAATTTGCTAACTCGCTGGCATGCTGCTGGCTTGTTGCTGGGCTAGCAAGTGTGAGCCCGCCCGAACGCTTTGCTACGAGCTGACGCGGGCACTTTGAGCAATGCACAGAGTTCCTTTGAAGCTACCATACTTATAGTTCTATGATAAATACGTAGAAAATAATAACTTTTAAGCGACAGGGCTATAGAAACCCTTATTAATGTGCGTCGCTAGGCCGTGGAGCAAAACAATCTGTGGACTCGAGACACGTGAGTTCAAATCCTGCCGTCGGCCGTCATGTAAATGGTCTTCCGTGGTTTCCAATCTTCAGCTCCAGGCGAATACCGGGACAGTACGTTCTAATAGCCACAACCTCTACATCCATCTCCTGGTCAAGTCTCATTAATTTCATTTCTCACGAGGTTGACGTCAGGAAGGCCATCCGGCTGTATTAACCACCCGCCACACTGACTTTCATCGCATCTCATCCCAAAACGGGAATAATAAGAGTTGGACATACTCACAATAAGAATAACTCTTCTTTTCTGTGTATGAAAATCAACTTTATTGTAGGCTAGTCCTCTTTTTTATTAGTCTCATTAATATTATGATGTTTTCTTATCTAAACATCCGTCTTAATCTGTAAAGAAATACACATTGTGTCAACGTGTTACGAGAGGCAGATGGCCTCGCTGTTGTGCCCAATTATCATGAAATATGCTTGCCACGGTGGGTGAGTGGTTATAGTGTCGGACTACCAACCCCAAGATTGCAGGTTCGCCCCTGGCCATGGTAAGTCATTTTTGAAGGTGACAATAATCACGACACTCATGTCATACGTTTGAATTCAGTAGGCCGTGTTCAATGGCAAAGTTATTCTCGGAATTTTCCGCCTACACAATGTTCCTCCATTCTCTACTTGAAAGCGCTGTAGTGTCAAGGAGTTTAGATATCTAACCTCCTTGACTTTCATAGCTTTCAAAGGAACGACGAAATTCGACATGCAAGCTACTCTCTGGGTGTCAATTAACAAAGCTTGCACCAGGCACCCGAGGCCATACGATATTATATTTATCATGAAATATCCTACTATCAAACAAGCCAATGACTTACTGTTCGTCTCTCGGCGATCGCTGAATGTGTAAATGCCGGAAGTACTGCTGTAGTCATGTAGTGTTTGGAGTCCTAAGACCGCATCTCTGCGGCGTTAATTCCATTAATGTTACCAAAATCAAATGTTGTCTTATTCCTGTCTTATCAGTGAGTTGTGTTTAGCGTAGAAATTTCTTCTAGTCAAGATTTAACAAGTTGAAGATAAAATCATGAGCTCAAAGAATGTAACTTTCGGTCACCACTGAAGTCATGCTAGGCAAGTGGGTCGGGTTCGACCTCTCGATGGTTCTTTCTGCATGTGTAAGATGAAATCCAAATATCAGGACTCTTGAAATATCGCCAGTCATGAGGCCTACGGTGTCATACGCTCCTCCGTGGGTTTAAATAAAATAGTAGGCAGTGCATTTTTATTTTCCAGTCCTCTTGCCCCTTAATTGTGGTGATACTCCTTCAAGATTGCAGCATTATAGGCTCTATTAGAGATGCCTGGCCTCCTAATCAGTACTTGGTCTTCAACGCTCAGTGGATCTCTGAACCTCATGTTGCGTTTCAGGGCTCGTTGATTCATCCTGTTTCTAGCAGACTCAATTCTACTAGCTAACGAAGGTTGTAGTGAATGTGGCGTTGCTACAGTGTTGCTCCAGATCCTCCTAGGTCTTTGATTTAGGTGTAACACGGCTGGAATCTGGCCAATACTCTCATGCACAGTCAAGTTGATGCATTGTGCCTTCACAACTACGACCTCAAGCCATTTCTCCTAATTTTCGTCCTGCTTCTTCCAGATGCTTTCGGCGATCGTGTACCCTTTTTGCTGAAATGGTTAGTCTTCTAACACTACCAAATCATATTCGTAATTCTTGATAACCCCAGGAGAGGTATCGAATATGTCACTAAATTCTTCCAATTATTTCTCCAATTCTTCTTTCTCGTGCGGTACTTCTCACTCCATGGATCCGTGTTTCTCCTACTCATCAGAGATTACCATCTCATCCAATAATTTCAGCACATTCACAGTTCCAAGTCCATCTTCATTCCTTTCCGTAACACACATTATAATAGATTTGAACTGCTCAAACTGGATAGTGTTATCCTTCAAATTAATGATCCCTTCATACTTCCTCATGAATTGAGTGAGTATGGCTGCGTATCTGAGGTCCTTAAGTTCCAGAAACGAATGTGTGAACCTGTGACCTCCAATCTCCACCTCGCCTAGAATCTGTAACCTGCACTTTACCGTGCGGTCTGGAATAATCTCTCGAACCTTTACTGTCGAGAAGGGGAGTTCTGTGATTTTGGTCTTCTCTCTCAGAATAGCATAGAAGTCTGCCGAAATGACACTGATCATTGCTCTTGTATCGACGAACATATTTACAGAGAGACTGTTAATTTTTACGGCAAGCATTGGTAATTCCGTGGGTATAGCGTCGTTCGTCGTTCGTCTTTATTGCAGAAGGTCCTCCTGAACAGGCCCCCGGAGTAGCACAACTTCTGTTACCCTTGTGCGTTCTTATGTCACCTCTAATGTCGTTGAGAAATCGTCGTCAAGGCTAGACTCCACTCATCCCATCATTCACTTAGAAAATCTTGCATTCTGTCATAATTGAGCTGTAAAAATGCAGTCCTGTATGCCAGCTCAATTCCTACGCATACACTTGTGTCACTGGTCTATTCAGGTAGTTCATGAAATTTCTAAGACACATTTAAATATAGTTTGTTACCACCAAAGAGCACGAACGGAAAGTGGCATTACTTCACGGCAAAGAGCTTGGTGCTCGATTAGGCCTTGACCATAACTGTTCGTGTCGCATGACACGGGCTTTAAGACACGGGTGCCTTCTTCTGCGGCACTTCCATTACCATTATAAACTGAAGAAAATGCTACTAAGCATTTAAAACAAACCATAACGATAGTTTAATATCACTGGGGCTGTCGAAATGATACGATCTGTCCTGATTGCCAACGTGACTTCTGAAGTCATACGTGTGCTCTCAAGCTATTCCAAACCTATTGTAATTAATGTCTAGTTGCATCAGAGATGAACTAACAAAGCACATAACTTGTAAAAAACGGTGTACAACCTCACCACCTCTGAAGTGATACGCAGAGTGTCCTAATGGCAACTAAAGTGTGCTCAATGATAATTCTGCTGCTTCGCAGATGAATAAAGTACAGAAAAGATTGGGGGCATCTTGACTCAAATGTGTGCCCCTGGGCGTCTCCCCAAGCGCTGGTTCATATCGGGTGACATTACAAAGTCACGTAACTTCTGACCAGTAATTCAAGGTGGCAAAAGCTGAAAAACATGAGCTATATCTAGTCCTACCTAGGCTGGTTATGAAGTGCGGAATTATGCTAGTCAACAATAACTTTCATGGTTGAAAATTTTTAGCACTCACATTACAGGCGTTTTATGACTCATCCGTGCCTTCGAGCTTTTGGCCATGAGAGCATAGGCCTGAGCTAGATCCTCGGCTCTGCAATAAGTCATCGCATTTTCTTCCATTTTATGCGGGTTATAATGTTGGCTACTCCCTCTCCATAGGGGATTTTATTCCATCACGCCCATCTCGTCAATATGGGCAATATGTGATTCCATCTGATTATGTAGTATTCCATGGTGAAGAAAAGAAAATGACTGTGATTCTAATTATAAATTCAATCGCGACTCTAAACGTTGTAGACTGTAGCAAAAATGACAATTTTGTTTACCACTGCTTCTAAAGATACATGGGTGGTGTCGTCTCACAGAATTTGAGACTTGGAGAATAAATAACGCACTTAATCACTGCGATCCACAGTTTAGTTCATATGACATTTTATGCAGAACTAGCTGTACCCGGCAAGCGTTGCAATGCCAATCAAAGAAAGTGTTGGCGTTGTAATTTTGTTTCTTGAAGTGCTTATGGAAACAACCTTTTTCAAATTCCTTTAACAGCCTCTAAACTATCGTAAAATGGATGAAACAATTTAGGAACATTCGTGGGAGCGTGCTCAACAATTCAAAAAAGTTTCATCGCAATCGGATGAATGGGATATGAACGCAAACGGAATTTTGTTTAAACGAATCGTGCGCTGTCACTCATTTTTAACATTTACTCTTGCGTTACCTACTGTGAAATGGATTTACTAAGTTAGAAACCTTCACGTAAGTGTACACAACAACTCAACAAAGTTTCAGCGCAATCGATGAATGGTATATGAACGCATACGGGATTTGGTTGAAAAGCTTCGCGCGTCGTCACTCATTTGTTGCATCTACTCAAACACTAACTATTGTAAAATGGATTTACTAAGTCGAAAACCTTCCCAGGCGTGTACACAACAACTCATCAATGTTTCATCGCAATCAGATGAATGGCATATGAACGCATACGGGATTTTGTTTAAACGATACGCATGCAGTCACCCATTTCTAGAATCTACTCTACGCTACCTATTGTAAAATAGATTTACAAAGCCTTAAACTTTTCCTTGAGTGTACGCAACGATTCACCAAAGTCTCATCGCAATCGAATGAATGGTATATAAAGCATATGGGACTCTTTTGAAACGATTTACGTGCCATCGCTCATTTATTGAATCTACTCGTGCGCTACCTGTCGTGAAATGCATGTACTAAGCCAGACGCCGTCCCTGGAGGGTGCACAACAATTCACCAAAATTTCATCGCAGTCGAATGAATAGTATATGAATGCATACGGGACTTGGTTGAAACGATTCGCGCACCATAGCTCATTTGTTGAATCTACTCGTGCGCTACCTATTATAAAATGGATTTACTAAGCCAGAAAACTTTCCTGGAGTACACATAACAATTCACCAAATTTCATCGCAATCGGATGAATGGTATATGAACTCATACGGTACTTGGTTGAAACGATCCACGTGCCGTCACTCATTTGTTGAATAAACTCGTGCGCTACCTATTGTAAAATGCGTGTACTAAGTCAGAAACCTTCCCTGGAGTGTACACAGAAACATACCCAAGTTTCATCGCTTTCTCACGATTGGTATATGGACGCATATGGGACTTTTATGAAACGCTTCGCGCGTTGTCGCTCATTTGTTGGATCTACTCGTGCGCTACCTATTGAAAAGTGGATTTACTAAGTCAGGAATCTTCCTGAATGTACACAACATTTCACCCAAGTTTTATCGCTATCGGACGAATGGTATATGAACGCATATGGGACTTTCTTGATACGTTTCACGCGTCGTCGCTCATTTGTTGAATATACTCATGCGCTACCTATTGTAAAATGGATTTACTAAGCCAGAAACCTTCCCTTGAGTGTACACAACATCTCACCCAAGTTTAATAGCAATGGGATGAATGGTACAGGGTGGCGCACGAAATGTCATGCATCGAAAATTGTTTATAAAATGTGTACATCTGGGCTCACAACCATGTCCTTTCGTGAACAGAAACCTTATTTCATGCGTGATTCGACAGATAGCAGCACATGTCGCGCATGCGTACCGGCTTCCAGTTATACAGCATGGCGGATAAACGGAGGCTGACGCGCGAACAGAAGGTTAAACGTGTTATTTTATGCGGAAACAAAGAGTGTAACTCGGACTTAGGAAAGGTTTCGTATTCATTTCCGTACCCGGTTGGCTCCCTGCCAGCAGACGGTGTATAGACCGGCCAGCCAATTTAAAACTGAAGGCAATGTATTGGAGAGAAAACGAACTCGTCTCAAGCCAGTCCGCTCACTGGATAATATTGCTGCTGTGAGAGCGGCTGTGGCTCGTATCCCCTCCAAATCCACCATAACTGCCTGTGTTCATCTGGACATCTCTAGTCGGTCAATTCAGAGAATACTGCAGTCTGAGCTTGACCAATTCCCATACAAAATGACAACAGGTCAGAAACTAACGGCGCTTGACAAGCAACGGCGAGTACAGTTTGTTGGGTGGTCTGTTGCAGAAGGTGATCCCGTACTGCACAACACATGGTTCAGTGATGAGGCATACGTTTATCTCAACGGAGCTGTGAACAAACATGTCCGGTTTTGGGAGAAAGAACGGCCTGCTATTGTGCACGAGCTTGAAAGTCATGGTGTGAAAGTGTGTGTGTGTGGGCGGCAATTTCCAGTCATGGAATTATTGGGCCAATCATGACACAGTCAACAGTGCGCGTTACATGACATGTTGCAAATCAGTTTCCATCCACAACTCTTTGCATCACGACTACCAATAGAGACACAATGGTTCATGCAAGATGGAGCTCGTCTGCACGCAGCAAATGTTGTTCTGTACTTCCTGCATGAACATTTCGGGCCCCGTGTGATGTCCCATCGATATCCCGAACGTTTTCAGAGCGGCTCGATCTGGCCACCACATAGCCCCGATATTAATCCCTGCACTTCCTCCTGTGTGGATATTTGAAGGAGACAACCTACCGCCAGAAACCAGAAAATGTACTGCAATTGCAAGCAGGAGAAGACCCTTTTTTGAAATAGAAAAATAATTTCAACCCCCCTTGAAATTACCTCCACGTCCCGGAAGATGGGGTGGCAAAAAAAACTTTTTTTATAATATTATTCATCCATTGTGACTTTCTTCCGAGGGTTGAGTGAGGACATGTGTCGTCGAGTGGTCACAAACATGCAGGTTTGTCTCTAAGCTGTTGTATGCCGAGAAGGTGGGCATATTGAACATGTCCTGCATACTGACTAATCATGCACATTTCAGTGAATGTTGTAATGACATTCTATATTAAATATGTTGTATATTAAATATTCTATAAACAATTTCCAGTGTATGACATTTCGTGCGCCACCCTGTATCTGAATGCATGTGGTCTTTGTTGAAACGAACCGCACGCCATTTTGTTGAAGCTACTCGTGCGCCATCTATTGTAAATTGGATTTACTATGCCATAACTTTCCCGGAAGGGTGCACAACTACTCAGCAAAATTTGATCGCAATCGGATGAATTGTATATGAACGCCTAGCCAACACTCATTTGTTTAAACTACTCGCGCGCTCTCTATTGTAAATTGGATTAACTATGCCTATAACTATCCCGGAAGTGTGCCAAACAACCCACCAAAATTTAGTCGAAATCGGATGAATTGTAGGCTATATGAACGCATCGCCAACACTCATTTGTTTGAACGACTCGTGCGCTCTCTATTTTAAATTGGCTTAACTATGCCTATAACCATCCCGGAAGTGTTTACAACAACTCACCAAAATTTAATCGCAATCGGATGAATGGTTTATGAACGCATAAAAGACGAACAAACGAACATTCATTTTTAGCCTACTTTCGATTTTTGCAAAAAATGAAAGTAGACTTATGAGATCACTACAGGGCGAAAAAAGTGTGTCTGTCTGTGTGTGTGTATGTGTGTGTGTGAGTCTGTGTGTGTGTGTGTGTGTGAGTGTGTGTACTCTGAATGTCTGTCCCCCCCCCCTATCAATTCGAACACGGTGAAACCGAATTGAACGAAATTTGGTACAGAGGTAGCATTAGCAAAGGGCACCTCAGTGTCATACTTTATATCGCCGCCATCTTTACCAAAACAGAAAGGCGGCCACTCAAACGTTCAAAACGTAAAATCAAATTACGTCTTAACTAATCATCTGATCTGTACCAAATTTGGTGACAACATACCTTTATATAGGACGCGACTTTCATCCAACATTCAAGGTCATCGGCCGTACCATTTCAGGATGGCGGCCGTGTGAATTATTCAACCATTTTAATCGATGGCTTAAGACCCACCAATTCCGATTATCGAGCCTAGGGTGGTTTAAGCTATCCTGAAGGTCGTGATCCGTTATTTATTATAATTTAATATTATAATATTATACTGTATGAGTGGCTTAAAAGAGCTGAGCTGTCTGTGTCACACGACAAGATGGCAGCTGTCCTCATGTGCCTGTCTTATATTTCAATAGTTTTAGTATGTTGTATGTGATATACCCTACTGATACAATAATATAAACTTTGTATGAAATTATCTTTAATGAAGATGTACTGCTGTGAAGAAATCGTTTATTTAAAGTCATTATTTGCCAACAGGTTGTATCTAATGTCAGTTAAGAACACCATGTTGTTAAGGATAGGATTAGCTCTGGGCTAGCGTGTTAGTCTATAACGCAGTCGATTGGGGATCGAGTACTGCTGCAGTTAACTTTTTTTTTTCTTGAATTCTTTTACAAATGATGTGCACGAGCTCTTTCCACAGATACTGAATAAGATGTCATTTAGCTCAAAGGAGAGGCTAATGTATACACTCGTTTATTAGTAAAATCACAGCCCCAGAATCGCAAATAAACAGAAGACATTAGGAAAAGGAGAATAGAAGAACTAGATACACGTTGTCATTAACCACAGCCTTCTTAATGCCTCTGTACGGTGCTGTCCTCTTGTGGGTTATGTGGGTAATATTGTTCCAAACTTATCGCTGTGTAAATACCTGGCCTCCTGAAGTATGGCAATTTTGTAATACTGGTAGATCAACTATTAGCCACGATCGCGCTCCGATTACCTTTAAACACTGCCAGCTGGATCGCCTCCCTCTTGGCTACTTTAAACTGTCTACTCATTCAACACTCTTAGGCCACTGCCATCGTAGTACATTACGATGGCAGTGCATAGGCGTACAACATAAAGATTAATTCACTGATAGGTCGCAGCACCAACCTACCGTGATCGGCGTGGATTTTTAAAGGGGAAGATACCCAAAACGGAAGATTCTTAACTTAGCAGGCTGGCTTAATATAGAGATTAACGGACGTGAATGCATTACAATAAGTTAGTATTTTGTTATTCAATCATCATAAAGTATACAATATTGATTTTGACACTTACTGGCTAATTATCAATATAAAAGAAAACAAACAATACATTGTGGTAGAGGTGATTGTGTTAGGGATGAGGACAAAGAGTCATAAATATACCCATACATTTAGGAGAAAGTAGGCTATATGTTCTTTGCTGAACATCTTGTTATATATATACTAGCTGTACCCGGCATGCGTTGCAATGCCAATCAAAGCAAGTGTTGGCGTTGTAACTTTCCTTGTTGCAGTGCTTTTGGATTCCCAATATTTTTTTCTTTTTCCGTTAACCACTTCTAAACTATTGCAAAATTGATTTACTATCTCAAAAAATCATGGGAGCGTGCTCAATAACTCAACCAAGTTTCATCGCTGTGAAATGAATGGTATATGAACGCTTACGGGACTTTGTTGAAACGATTCGAGCGCCGTCACCCATTTGTTGAATATACTCGTACGCTACCTATTGTAAAATGGATTTACTAATTCGAAAACCTTCCCTGGCGTGTACACAGCAACTCATCAAAGTTTCATCGCAATCAGATGAATGGCATATGAACGCATACGTGATTTTATTTAAACGATTCGCGCGCCGTTGCTCATTTGTTGAATGTACTTGTGTGCCACCCATTGAAAAACGGATTTACTAATTCATACACCTTTGCAGGATTGTACTCAACTCACTAAAGTTTTATCACAATCGGATGAATGGTATATGAAATAAGGTTAAAACGATTGTAAAGTGGATTTTCTAAATCAGAAATCTTCGCGTGAGTGGAAACAACATTTCACCAATTTCATTACAATAGCATGAATGGTATATGAACGCATACGGAGTTTTTTATAAACGATACGCGCGCCGTTACTCATTTGTTGAATCTACTCGTGCGCTACCTATTGTAAAAAGGATTTACTAAGTCAGAAACCTTTCCTGGAGTGTGCACAACAATTCACCAAAGATTCATAGCAATCGGATGAATGGTATATGAACGCATACTGGACTTTGTTTAAGCGATTCGCGTGCCATCTCTCATTTGTTGAATCTTCTTGTGCGATACCTATTGTAAAGTGGATTTACTATGCCAGAAACCTTCCCTGTAGTGTACACAATATCTCATCCAAGTTTCATCGGTATCAGACGAAAAGTATATGAACGCATACGGGACTTTGTTGAAACACTTCGCGCGTCTTCACTCATTTGTTGAATCTACTTGTGCGCTACCTATTGTAAAATGGATTTACTAAGCCTGAAACTTTCCCTGGAGTGTACACAACAACTCACCCAAGTTGAGTCGCTATCGGACAAATGGTATATGAAAGCATACGGGACTATGTTGAAACACTTTGCGCTTCGTCGCTCATTTGTTTAATCTACTTGTGCGATACCTATTGTAAAGTGGATTTACTAAGCCAGAAACCTTCCCTGAAGTGTATACAATATCACACCCAAGTTTCATTGGTATCAGACAAATATTATATGAACGCATACGGGACTTTGTTGAAACGCTTGGCGCGTCGTTGCTCATTTGTTGAATCTACTCGTGCGCTACCCATTATAGCATGGATTTACTTAGCCAGAAACCTTGCCTGTAGTGTACTCAACCTCTCACCCAAGTTTCATCGCTATCGGACGAATGGTGTATGAACGCATACGGGACTATGTTGAAACACTTTGCGCGTCGTCGCTCATTTGTTTAATCTACTTGTTCGATACCTATTGTAAAGTGGATTTACTAAGCCAGAAACCTTACCTGAAGTGTACACAACATCTCATCCAAGTTTCATCGCTTTCAGACGAAGAGTGTATGAACGCATACGGGACTTTGATGGAACGCTTCGCGCGTCGTTGCTAATTTGTTGGATCTACTCGTGCGCTACCTATTATAACATGGATTTACTAAACTAGAAACCTTGCCTGTAGTGTTCACAACCTCTCACCCAAGTTTCATCGCTATCGGACGAATGGTATGTGAACGCATACAGGACTTTGTTGAAACGCTCCCCCCCTTCGTCGCTCATTTGTTGAATCTACACGTGCGCTACCTATTGTTAAGTGGATTCACTAAGCCAGAAACCTTACCTGAAGTGTACAGAACTTCTCACCCAAGTTTCATCGCAATGGGATGAATTTTATATGAACTCATGTGGAACTTTCTTGAAACAGACGCACGCCATTTTGTTGAAGCTACTCGCGTACCATCTATTGTAAATTGGATTTACTATGCCTATAACTTATCCGGACTGTGCACTGCAACTCACCAAAAATTGATCGCAATGGGACGAATTGTATATGAACGCAACGCCATTACGCATTTGTATAAACTACTCGCGCGCTATTTATTGTGAAATGAATTAACTATGCCTATGACCATCCCGGAAGTGTTTACAACAACTCACCAAAATTTGATCGCAATCGGATGAATGGTTTATGAACGCATAAAAGACGAACAAACGAACATTCATTTTTATATATATACTAGCTGACCCGGCAGACGTTGTCCTGCCAATCAAAGAAAGTGTTGTAACTTTGTTTCTTGAAGTGCTTTTGGATACACAATATTTTTTCAATTTCTGTTAACTGCCTCCAAACTATCGTGAAATGAATTAACTAATCTAGAAACATTCGTGGGGGCGTGCACAACAACTCTCCAAAGTTTCATCGCAATCGGATCAATGGCATATAACGCATACGGGATTTTGTTTAAATGATGCGTGCGCTGTTACTCACTTGTTGAATCTACTCATGCTCTACCAACTGTGAAAATGATTTACTAAGTTAGAAAGCTTCACGTAAGTGTTCACAACAACTCATCAAAGTTTCATCGTAATCGATGAATAGTATATGAACGCATACGGGATTTTGTTGGAACGCTTCGTGCCTCGTCACTCATTTGTTACATCTACTCGTGCGCTACCAATATTGTAAAATGGATTTACCAAGTTGAACACCTTCCCTGGCGTGTACACAACAACTCATCAAAGTTTCATCGGAATCGGATGAATGACATATGTACGCATACGGGACATTGTGGAAACGATTCGCGCGCCGTCGCTCATTTGTTGAATCTACTCGTGCGCTACATATTAAAAACTGGATTTACTGTACCAAGCCAGAAATCGTTCCTGCAGTGTCGACAACGATTCACCAAAGTTTCATCGTATATGAACGCATACAGGACTTTGTTGAAACAATTCGTGCGGCATTGCACATTTGTTGAATCTACTCGTGCGATACCTATTGTAAAATGAGTTTACTTAGCCAGAAACCCTTACTGAAGTGTACACAACAATTCACCAAAGTTTCATCGCAATCGGATAAATGGTATATGGACGCATACGGTACTTTGTTGAAATGATTCGCGTACGGTCACTCATTTGTTGAATCTACTCGTGGGCTACCTATTGTAAAATGGATTTATTAAGCCAGAAACCTTCCGTAGGGTGTACACAACATCTCACCCAAATTTCATCGTAATCGGGCGAATGATATTTGAACGCTTCGCGCGTCGTCGCTCATTTGTTGAATCTACTCGTGCGCAACCTCCTGTGAAATGGATTTATTAAGTTACAAAGCTTCACGTAAGTGTACACAACAACTCATCAAAGTTTCATCTCAATCGATGAATGATATATAAACTTATACGGGATTTTGTTGAAACGCTTCGCGCGTCGTCACACATTTGTTGAATCTAGTCGTGCGCTATCTATTGTAAAATTGATTTACTAAGCCAGAAGCCTTCCCTGGAGTGTACACAACATCTCACTCAAGTTTCATCGCTATCGGACGAATGGTATTTGAACGCATACGGGACCTTGTTGAAACGCTTCGCGCATCGTCGCTCATTTGTTGAATCTACTCGTGCGCAACCTCCTGTGAAATGGATTTATTAAGTTACAAAGCTTCACATAAGTGTACACAACAACTCATCAAAATTTCATCTCAATCGATTAATGATATATAAACTTATACGGGATTTTGTTGAAAAGCTTCGCGCGTCGTCACTCCTTTGTTGAATATAGTCGTGCGCTACCTATTGTAAAATTGAATTACTAAGCCAGAAGCCTCCCCAGGAGTGTACACATCACACACAAGCTTCATCGCTATCGGACGAATGGTATTTGAACGCAAACGGGACCTTTTTGAAACGCTTCGCGAGTCGTCGCTCATTTGTTGAATCTAGTCGTGCCCTATCTATTGTAAAATGGATTTACTAAGCCAAACACCTTCCCTGGAGTGCACTCAACATCTCACCCAAGTTTCATCACAATCGGATGTATGGTATATAAACGCATACGGGACTTTGAAACGCTCTAACGTCCAGAGACAAACAGTAGAAATCGACATCACTGCCACCTTTGGTATAAAACACAACTTTCCGCCACGGGCGGAGTGTATGTTATGGCGGTAGTTGCACAGGTAGCGACCAGGTGGCTCTACGCAAAGACAAACAATCCAAAAATCACTTTTCTCTAAGGCTAGCGGTTTCCATGACGACTGTTTATGACTGTATATTGTGGTTTTAAAATTGTGTGTAAATTATGTTTCTAAAATTCTAAAATTCCACCTACCTGGTCAAATTGTGAATCTAAACCATACATGGACCCACCCTAACATACATACAAAATTTCATCGAAATCGGCCGAGCCATTTAGGAGGAGTTCAGTCACATACACACGTGTCGAAGAATTATATATATAAAGACTAGCTGAAGTACCCGGCGTTGCTCGGGTTCGATTTTACTGCTGAGTATAAGTAGTCTAGGTTTTACACTTTTTAGTTTCGGTGTAGCGTCGCCTCCGTTGTGTAGTGGTCAGCATGCTTAGCTGTCACCCTGGAGGTCCGAGCTTCGATTCCCGGCTCTGCCACGAAATTTGAAATGTTGTATTAGGACTGGAAAGGGGTCTACTCAGCCTTGGGCGGTCCAATTGAGTAGAGGGGGTTCGATTCTCACCTCAATCATCCTCGAAGTGATTTTCCGTGTTTTCCCACTTCGTCTTCGGGAAAATGCTGGGATGGTACTGTACCCGAAAATACCTACCCTTTACCTTTTGATATCCCTCGATGGTAACTGGATCGTAGAACCTGAAAACCCCCGGCTCAGAAAAATACCCAGATCCTACCAACAGGTGAAGGGAGTTTCAGGGTGTGGCAAATCCTAACAGAGGTGGCATTAAGCAAGACCAAAGCATAGCAGCAAACTGCTCTAACAACACGAGAATCGTGGGAAATCACCCTCTCAGGAGTGTGGGAAACACTAGAAATATCTAGCTGTGGCCCTCCTAATGCGACCTCTTTATACTTCTGTAAATCATCACATCGCGCGATTAAAAGAAATGACAAAAATATTTATTTCCAAAAAGAAAATCTGACAGAAGGTCTGACCAAAACGTCCTTGGCTAGACACAAAAACAAAGAAAGTAGGCACTAATACCATGCCAATAAATGCATCAGCAGTCCCCATGGACCAAGATTGCATTTGACCCTCAATTGAAATTATTAATAATATGAACAACAGGTGATCCAATAAGAAACAAAAAATCAAAGAAATTACCTTTATGGTTCTTCCACCGATTCCAACATTCTCAAACACGCGAATTAATTCAGATATATATTTACTTATTTACAGCGAAATCATTATTAATATTATTACACCCCAGATGTAAATGCCTTCCCAAACAGGTAATTCTGCACTCCTCATTGGTGCTTTGTCATAACTGATATTGTTTAAATTATATTGCCTTAGCAATGTAGTCAAAATCTATTTTATCAATCAAGCACTTAAGCTAAAAAGACTTGAAATTCGTAATTCAAAATCTCTAAAGATTCAATAATTTCTCAGTATTAATGTACTTATTTAAATTCATCCAGAATTTATAGTTAATCGATCATTAATCATATCTAACATTTGCTTAAATCTTATAAATTGAGTACAACCGAAGAATTAATTAAATGGGGATGCCACACAAAAAACAAACTCTGAGGCTTGACAAAAACTAGATCGATAACTGGAATTACCAATTTATCAATAAATCGTAACAAGAAATGCAAAAGAGAACAAAAACTATGTTCTTTCAAAAAAAATTCGGAAATTAGTATAACCTTGCACTGAAATACTGTCATTATAATGGTCACACATGACCTCGATTTCTGAATACAGGTGGGCATTACCACCAACATCACAAAGATTATACTTTTATAATCGTATTACACATTATGCTTTCACTAGCATCATAACAATAACGTACTTCAACGAGTACTACCGTAAATATAATATTATACGCCCACTGACGTTTCTTCCCACATTATCACCCACATGGTGATTATTTTATTCAATAACTAGTATTCAGATATATTCAGCTGTGTTTCTTAACTATATGTTTTCTCATTCCAATGCATCATAAATTTAACATGAGTGGCTACTTAATCAAGTCCACTGGATTACAAATAGCTTGCCTTACAGAGTTGTATTTACAGTCACATAAGAATTCGCTTCCCCTTAAAGTTAATCCCTGGGATTTATCTCAAAAAAGATTCTTGTTCTTCACTAGTACTCTTAAGCAACGATCTAATCAAGAAAAACTCGAAAGACTGAATTAAAATTCAGTTATAGCAATATTAATTAATTTAAAGATCATCAAGGTGAATCCAAGTACACGTGGCTACAACATCAAAAGTTAAAGTTTATCAGACGAAAATAGAAATGTCCCCTCAAGAGAATTCACGAAAATCAGACTGGGTCTACAGCATGTATCCAGGTAACGACTCAAGTTAACTCCTGTTGACACAGGAGAATCCAGTATGACAGCGTTCACTCTCAAGAGAAAAAGTCCCCATTCTAAAAGAATGATCAAACTTCACATTCTATACTGTATTGTAATAATTATAATGCAAGAGCGCATAGGCAAATTCGAATCTCGCAATTGTCGAACACTAAAATAATAGAACGACAACCCCTCAAGCCATAGCTTGATTAAAAAAACACCAAGAAGTACTCCAAAAAAAGTGGAAATTATCAAATCCACTAAACAAAAGAAAATTCCCCTTGGGAATAACGTAAATGTCTTCCCCTATGTAGATCTGTTCTCCACAATCACGAAGTTCGGAATAAATTTAATGAATTTAATTAATTAAATGATTAAGCTGAAAAATAAGCAACTAATTCATAATAAAATATTATGAAATGAGTGCACCTGAATAACCAGGCCTAAACTCGACTGCAAATGAAGTCACACAGACCATGGGACGGTCATGCATAAACTTCACTCCACAATCATACTACTCAAAATGTATAACAGGTGGCAATGTGTTTTCACTGGACTATCTACTTTGCAACGATACGTGAAAAAATATTCCTCTACCTGGCTGAAGACTCTCGAAGGTGATATGAAGCGTGAGGATGCCCACCATCTGATTCCAACATGGTATAGTAGGACTGCACGGATCCATTCCAATTTCCAATGAACGCACTGGGAATTTCTTACTCCAATGTCCCAAGTCCACTGATAGCAAACGAACTGCTTCCTCATCTCGGAAATTGTCCTAGCCCGAATTTCGAATAGTTCCAACCCGGCCCGAAAATAAATCACGCGCGCGTATGCAACATCGCGATAATCAGGTGGACACATGACGGTAGCCTGAGTTATTTTCGGCTGCATGTTACCAAAAGTTGATGTTTCGCAAGCCAATAGCCCGCATCGCGAGTAGGCTATGTTCCACTTCGCAGATAGCATTGTAGTCACTCGTAACGTCCACTGCATTTGCTTGGAGAGCGGTGTCCACACTTAAATACCTAGCCGCACATGGCTAATATGTTTATACACATCGAAAACATCTCTCCCAACACCTCAGGTTTCCATGCACGAGACATGGTTAAATATCTTCACTCGGAATGTACATGACGTTGAATTGCAATAAAAAGGAAGCTTGTAGTTTAACGTGACCGTTAATCTCGCGATCATAAGCCACGGGAGAATTGCAATAGTCTTGGTGTGAGAAAAAGAAAGAACACCTTCTCAGTGAGCATAGGCTTCAGTAACAAGCCCCATAATGTATCACTGCACTTCGCTTCTCATCTACACATGCATTTAAATAACATGAAATAAGACGGATTCCTATAATTGTGTGTCGCCCGCATACAATGCCAGGCACGGTACACATTCAAGTTCTTATTCGACACTGAACTTGATGAATATTGGCCTCAATACGTCACAACACGAAGTATACCCATAAACTGGCACCGCCGTGAACTTGTGATAACTTGGCACTTTTTATTGCTGCCCGAAACAACATAGCGATACGAATCTTTGCTTAGATGTACATTCGTTTGAGTTTAAAAATGATATGTTTGTCGCCCGCATGCGTTCGCTTGCAGGCCACAGCTGGCACGCTGTCACTCCTGCGCATGACGTAACGATCTACCTGTAATAGGTCGATTTAATACATCCATATTCTTGACGTTACAAAGGCTATTTCCAAGACAGCACTGTCTCTCTCTGCTGTAATATCGTACTTCAATATACATTTGACATCATAACTGTGCCTTATTTCCATATAATGTTCGAATGTAAATGTCAACCTTCCCACTACTGCAAGGATCAAGGTCTCCCGCGCTCCTCGTGGTCTAAATGAGAAACACTCTTCCGAAGGTTGTCGTTGATACTCGAGCTGAGCCGAATGTTCACATGGCTATTCGCGCACTCCAAACTAGGTCAAAACCTGTCATTTTCGGCAGCGGTTCGCCAAGGGAAAATGTACCGTAAATCAGACCAAAAAAAAGAAAACGGTACAGTACCTTCCGTCAGGCCAGGGCCACCTCCTTCCCTCTTCCTTGTCTATCACTCCCATTCTTACCATCCCGTCTCATCCCTCATGAAGCCCTCTGTTCGCTTTGCAGGTGAGGCCACCTGGGCGAGGCGCTAGTCCCGCCTCCCCAGTTGTATCCCCCGATCCGATTTCAAGCTCAGGACTCTGCCCGTAGAGGCGGTAAAGGAGGGAACCCTCGCTGAGTCCGTGGGAAAAGCCTACCTGGAAGGTAAACTGACTACGAACGATAAACGAATTTCGGTGTAGAATGTTTCTGGGTGGTTCAATTTGTTAACCCGTGGTGTAGCCGTGCTCATTATATCATGCACCACGTCCACAGTGGCAGCTGCAGTCAATCCGGAGATCGTAGGTTCGAATTCTGGCGCTCACAATATCCTGAGTATGTTTTTTCTGGGTTCCTCCACATTCCCTTCAGGCAAATGATGGGATAATACCGTATTTAAAGTCCTGGAGCACTTACTCCGTCCCTGTCCCTATTTCAGCTATACACACTACTACAGTTTTCACATAAATACAAGTTATCAGACAAATTCATAACGCAACTTCACGGGGCTAATGATGAAGATATTCCAAACTTCCAAGTCCCTAATTTTAATTTTGTTAGGACTTCAAGATGACCCTACGTTTTACATGGATGTTGAGGACAGATTGCGCTGTATAATGAAATGGTGTCTTAATCAGCTGAGCTACGACCCGGAGTAGGCCTAGTTATATTCTTTTAAGTTTTCATGAAATATATTCATTTAAATGTATTTGGGGGACAGAATACCTCAATCCCTACCATACTTTAGTTGTAAGTCACATAGAGATTTGCTGTAAATGCTTCGGAGAACAAACGTTCTTGGTAGTCTTTTCACTTATGTACAGACGCTCCTATGTGAAGACAGTTCAAAGTTTGTGTGTAATTGTACGCATTGATCTTTTCCGCCTTCGTAACTATTGACCACTTACTTCCGTAACCCTGGATTGGGGCCCTTACAAGGTACTACCAGCCGGGCCAACTGGACCAAGGATTTTTAAAGAGGTGTTACTCCTCTATCACTCACCTCTTTGTCCTGACTTGTGACAGGCAGAGCCTGGCTTCCCAAACTTTGGGCCCAGGTTGGCGGGTTTATTATTATTATTAATATTATTATTATTATTATGGTTATCACATATGTTCACCATATTGTTGGGTACAATTCACCATTTCATCGGCATTTGTTGCAAGAAGGAGTGGAGTTCTCTATACTGGTAGGTTGAGGAACGAACGAACTATGGAGCAGGTCTCTAAAATAACTACTTTCTGCTTAGTCTACTGGTATGCAGATTATGGTGGAGCCCCAATTTATCGAGGTTGGGCTTCAGCGACTTCGGTATGTTACCTGTGGAAGAGATTACGATAGGCAATACAGTGACAAATTCCTGTCGCCACATCTGTCGGCTCTCTTCAGCCAGAGCCATGCATTTCGTTACTTTCTCAGCATAACTGTGCTGGATATTATGCGAGTGAGGGACTGGGATGTCTATTAGAAGAGTTTACTTCTGCACTTTATCAATACGAATAATGTCTGGCCTATTGGCTGATATAGGTCTATGTGTGATCACTGACCTATCCCAGAGTAACTTGTGTGTATAGTTGTCCAGAACAGCATCAGGAATATATTGATAGTAACGCAGAACATTAATACTTAAGGAGTGCTTCTTTGCCAGGTTCAGGTGGATTATCTTGGCTACTTGGTCATGCCTCTTGAAGTAGGTCGTAGATGAAATTGTTGTACAGCCCCCTGTGATATGCTGCATGGTCTCCGATTCGCGATGGCATCTCCTACATTTGTCATCTGACATGTCTACCTTAATTATGTATTTTAGGTAGTTCTTTGTTGCTACTACTTGATCTTGTATCGCGATCATGAACCCGTCAGTCTCAGGAAATAGATCCGCATGGGTCAGCCAGCTGTTCGACGCATGTATGTCGACATATTCTTGACTGAGATCATACGGATGACGGCCGTGCAGTGCTTTCTGAGTCCACTGTTGAAACTTGTTGGTTATGTGCTCTTCTGACGTAGCTAGCTGCACATGCCTGGCATGAAGAAGGTCCAATGGCGTGTACTTGTCATCCACCTTAATAACAGCCTGATGTAGGGGAGAGTTCGTCTTGCTCAAAAAGTAGGCCTGAAGATTCTTCACCGGCTTGGCATGTAGGTGTATATTATCTGTAAGCGCGCGTCCACCTCTCTGGTGTGGCAAAGTCAGTCGTTCAACTGCTGACTTCGGGTACAGACATCTGTGTTTCGTTAAGGTGGTGTGCGTCTTAAGAATATCAATAATGTATTGTATACATTTATTTGATCAAATGGAAATAATAAAACTATCTACCTAAGGAGGCCGGCATTAAGAGGGTATTGGAATACGGTATTATTAATCCAGTGGTTAACATACTAGGCTAAGGCTGAATATTTCTGGGTTCGATTCCCGTCCAGGTTCGGACGATTTTAATCTCCAGAGGAATTCACTGACGTCTGCAACAATAAATTCATCCCCGACGCGCAGATCGCGCATAGTAAAACAAATAACTACAATTAGCCTATAGACATCTCGTGTTTACAGTGGGACGCGCTCGTGATTTCTAAAGTGTTTTTATTAGCATTTTGATACAAAACAGATGTCTGGTGCTCTTCAGTCGATCAACACCCAGAAGAGTTGGGTATTTCCCTAATTTACATGAGATTAATAAATACACTAGGATGACCAGTTTCGATCGTTACGCGTTCTTTTGGGTTGGCCAGACTTTTGTTTACTGAGGCAACACTGAAAAATGGCTCCAAACCCCAAGAGGATTTAGTTATTTTATAGCCGTCTGTTAATATTCAATTATTTTATGCAATTTTATAATAATACCAATAATAATATTAACAATAATACCGGTAATCATTATTATATCTATTGTAGAAAATACAAAACAATCCATCGCTGCCATTACACCCCATGCTCCCAGTAACTTCAGCACAGCGACTGAAGTCCAGGCAACCATCATGGAGAACAGCAAGCAGCCTGCAGGACGACAACTTCAACATCCTATATGCCTGGAATACCAAATGGCAGGAACAAACGTCCTTGACACACCATCAGTTAATCAAAACTCCTTGGATTCGGCCTACAGGATTTCATCTACCTCGGCGCCAATGGTGCGCACTGAATCGGATAAGAACGGGCCAAGGAAGGTGCGCAGCGATCCTGAACCAAAGGGGTTGGAATTCCTCTCCTAAATGCGACTGTGGCGAAGTACTGAAGACTATGGATCACGTAATCTTCGCATGTCCCCTAAGAGCATTCAAAGGAACATTGCGGGACTTACACAAGCTGACCCAAGAAGCCATTGACTGTATTCAACGGTTCAATTTTGGACTCTAGTTTTTCAAACTTGAGATCAAGTGTATCTTAGTGTATATCATTGTATATATATTTGTAAATGACTGTTTTAGCTATTCCATCTACCATCATACGATAAAAAATAATAATAAATAACTCTTGATATAGAATATGACTTACCAATGAGGCCCTGGGCCTCGGTAATCTGTGCATAAAGGTTTAGGGGCAGAATCCAGGAAAGATGATGCCAATTAAGGGTAAAGTTTTACGGTGGTATCTATGTGGCACTTTTGGGTGAAAGAAGACTAGTGCTGCAATATTAAGGACACAAATGGAAAGCCTCTAACAGATAGGGAAGAAAAGTTTGAGAGAGGGAAAGCTTACATAGAGTGTTTGTATAAGGGAAAGGAGGTTGAGAATCATGTAATGAAAAGGGAGGAGGAAATTGATGA